>CM053150.1:105745000-110745000 GCA_028571685.1 Heterohyrax brucei | reverse complement strand
TCTCCTTATTAATGCTGGTGTCAGTAGCTTTGTCTTCAAAGTCAGAAAGTCTGTTTTCCAGTTGTTCCATTCTGTTTTCTTGGCTTTCAATTGAATTGTCTAATTCTTTAATTTTGTTACTGATCTGTCAGATTTCAGAATCCTGGTGTTCCATCAGTTTGAACCGCTTGCTTAATTTTTCATTTCGCTCTGCTGCATTTTGTATAATGTTTACGAGGGCTCTATATATAATCCTTGTGTACTAGCCCTCTGACAGTTTCAGAAAGCCATCTTCCTCTGTGATGTTCTTTGGTTCTTTCTTTTGGGAGCTTTCTGGAGCCATGGGTGGATTTTTCTTTAAGTGTCTAGCCAGGGTTTGTTGCTTTTGGGATGGCACTTGGCTGGCAGAAGTGGTTTAGTTTCTGTGGTTGCCTTCACAGGAGCTGAAAGGCAGTCTAAGAAGGAAGTTGATCACTGGTCACCATTGTGTACTCCAGTGACTGGGTCCAGTGGAATCTCTGGGGTAGCAGGCTCTACCTCCTGGTTGGCAAAGAGATGGCCCTACTCATGGTGTCACTGAGGGGCCATCAGCTGACCCTATGATGTGGGTCAGTAAAGGCTAGAAGAGATGCTGTCAGGATGCACCACAGTTATTTCTCTAGGTAGTTTTATTTTGAAAGATAAAAGCTCTGATAGTTTCCAAAATCAGTCAGGCTGTCAGGTGTGCAAGCCCCTCTTTCCAGCTGACAATGGAGGCACTTCTGTATCCATCCCCAGATGCTGTAATCTAGTTGAAAGTGCAGACAGGCCACTGCCCTGCTGTTGTCTGCTACCAGGCCCAACCCATAAGGCTACACTGTACTAAACACAGCTTTTCTACTGGGAAAGCACTTCCCAGGCTGGGACTGCCTCCCAGTTGAACAAGATGACGTTCCACACAAGCTATCCCACCCACTGTGAAATAGCTGAATCAGTGGCGGAGGTTTGGAAAGAGAAGGTAGAAGGGCTGAGGTTCCCAGAGTTCAGAGCCAGGCTCTCAAAATGTGACTATTCCACCTGCTGATCACATCAGCAGTACTGCTGAGCTTTGCTGCCATTTAAGCCTAATCCCTGCCTTTGGCTAAGACAAAGAAAAAAAGTTAAAAATGCCAGTTGCCTTCAGTCCACAATAGCTGGCCATTCAACAAGGGCACAGGCCAATGAAAGAGAAATTTTCCATTCAGTGGCATATAGTCCAAATTGACAGCCCTATGCTGTGTCCTAGGGCTCACTTGGTGTCCACCAGCCTTCATTAATTATCAATCCAGGACTTTGTTTTCAGAGAAAATTAAGGAGATGTGTGTCTAATCCACCAGCTTGACTTTGCCACAATTTCTGTTTTCTTGATATTGTGGTGCAATCTATACCAAAGCCTTGGTCTTTGATCTTCATTAGTAAGTGTTTCAAATTCTCTTCACTTCCAGCAAGCAAGGTTGTATCATCTGAATAACCCAGGTTAATGAGTCTTCCCTCCAGTTTTGCTGCCTCATTCTTCTTCATGTAGTCCAGCTTCTTGAATTAGTTGCTGAGCATATGGATTGTAAAAGTATGGTAAAAGGATATAGCCATGACGCACACCTTTCCTGACTTTAAACTGTGCGGTGTCCCCTCGTTCAGTTCATATGCCTGCCTCTTGATCCATACACAGACTCCTCATGAGCACAATTAAGTGTTCTGGAGTTTCCATTCTCTGCAACTATCCATAATTTGTTATGGTCCACACAGATGACTTCCTTAGCGTAGTCAGTGAAACACAGGCAAACATCTTTCTGGTATTCCCGCTTTCAGCCAAGATCCATCTGATATCAGCAATGATATCCCTGGTTCCATGTCCTCTTCTGAATCTGGCTTGAATTTCTGGCAGTTCCCTGTAAATATACTGTTGCACTTGCTTTTGAATGATCTTGAGCAAGATTTTACTTGCATATGGTATTAAAGATACTGTTTGATGGTTTCTGCATTTGGTTGGATCACCTTTCTTGGGAATGGCATAAATATAGATCTCTTCCAGTTGGTTGACCAGTAGCTGTCCTCTAAAAATTTCTTGGCACAGATGAGTGAGTACTTGTAGTACTGCATCCTTGTGTTGAAACACCTCAATTGATATTCCATCAGTTCTTGGAGCCTTGTTTTTTTGCCGGTGCCTTCAGTGCAGCTTTGACTTCTTCCTTTATTACTGTCGGCTCCTGATCTTATGCTGCCTCTTGAAGGGGTTGAATGTCAACCAGTTCTTTCTTAGTGCAGTTCCTCATAAGAGGATACCCATCGTGTTTGCTTTTCCTTCTTATTACCGTTTTATATGCTTCCATCCACTGAAGACATTCTTTTGTCTTGCTACCTCTTTGTTCGACCAGAATGCTATTCCTGCTTTTCTTTATTTGTTTTAGATACTGCCTTAGCCATGTAGTGCTGCTTTAACAGAAATACCATGAATGGTTGGCTTTACAAAGAGAACTTTTACTTAGTCACAGTCCAGTATTTGCTAAAAGTCCAAATTTAGAGTGTCAAGTACAGGGGAAGGTTTTTTCTGTTGGTTCTGTAGGAAAGACCTTGTCATTAGTCTTCCCCTGGATTGCGAGCTTCTGATATGCATGGACCCCAAATCCTTTCTAAAGGATGCACTCAACTGCAGGCACTCTTGTGAGTGGTTTGAGGTGCCCATCCCTTTCTGCTAGCTTCTCTCCTTTATATCTCAGGAGATTATCTCAAGGCACAATGCAGTCTTATATGTGATGTCCTGCCCCACCAACACACCTGCCACCCATTGTCCCTCATTAGAAGCACAGAGGCATGGTTTACAGCATGGAAGAACATCACACAATACCAGGAATCATAGCCTAGCCAAATTGCCAAACACATTTTGCCAGGACACAATTCAATCCATGACAGATACTGACCTCTGATTTTTCTTTGCTTTTCTGACTCAGTGGCAGTGGATGGGGGTTTTTGTATATTGTAGTGGGTGTGTGTCCCATTAAACATTAAATATTTTATTTATATTCCATTGATGCTTTTTCTGGTTTCTATCATTTTTTTTTTCATAAGTAGCCATTTGGATGTTGTAGTATATATCTTGTTGTTAGGTGCCATTGAGTCAATTCCAGCTCATAGTGACCCCGTTAACAACAGAACGAAACACTGCTCAGTCTTGCGCCATGTCCACAATCATTTTTATGCTTAAGCCCATTGTTGCAGCCACTGTGTCAGTCTATCTCCTCAAGAGTCTTCTTCTTTTTCACTGACCTTCTGCTCTACCAAGCATGATTGTCCTTCTCCAAGGTCTGGTCTTTCCTGACAGCATGTCTAAAGTATGTAAGGTGCAGTCTTTCCATCTTTGCTTCCAAGGAACACTCTGATTGGCCTTCTTCCAGAACAGATCTGTTTGTTCTTTTGGCAGTCCATGGTCCATTCAACATTCGTCTCCATCACCAGAATTCGAAGGCATCAATTCTTCATCTGTCTTCTCTGTTCATGGTCCAACTTTTGCACGCATATGATACAGTGGAAAATACCATGGTTTTGGGTCAGGCACATTTTAGTTTTTAAGGTCACATCTTTACTTTTGACTACTTTAAAGAGGTCCTTTGCAGCAGAATTTCCCAATGCAATGTGTCTTTTAGTTTGTTGGCTGCTGCTTCCATGGGCATTGATTGTGGACCCAAGTAAAATGAAATCCTTGACAATCTCAAACCTTTCTCCATTTACAATGTTGCTTACTTGTCCAGTTGTGAGGATTTTTGTTTTCCTGATGTTGAGGTGCAATCCATACTGAAGGCTGTGGTCCTTGATCTTCATCAGTAAGTGTCTCAAATATTCTTCATTTCCAGCAAGTAAAGTGGTGTCATCTGTATAACACAAGTCGTTAATGAGTTGTCCTCCAGCCCTGATGCCTCGTTCTTCTTTGTATAATCCAGCTTCTCAGATTAGACTCGACGGCACTTGGCTGGCTTGGCATATAGATTAAAAAGGTATGGTGAAAGGATACAACCCTGACACAGGCCTTTCCTGACTTAAAACCATGCAGTGTCCCCTTGTTCTGTTCTCATGACTGCCTCTTGATCCATATACAGATTCATTAGAGCACAATTAGGTGTTTTGGAATTCCCATTCCCTTGCAGTGTTAGCCATAATTTAGTATGATCCACATAGTCAAAAGCTTTTGCATAGTCAGTGAAGACAAGTAAACATCTTTCTGATACTCTTTGTTTTCAGACAAGGTGCATCTGACGTCAGTGTTGATATCCCTGGTTCCATGTCCCCTTCTGAATCCAGCTTGAATTTCTGGTAGTTTCTTGTCAATATAGTGTTGTAGTCACTTTTGGATAATCTTGAGTACAATTTTACTTGTGTGTGATCTCAATGATATTGTTCGATAATTTCCACATTCTGTTGGATCGCCTTTCTTTGGAATGGGCATAAATATGGATCTCTTCCCATAAGTTGGCCAGGTAGCTGTCCTCCAAATTTCTTGGCCTAGATGAGTGAGCACTTCCAGCATTGCTTTTGTTTGTTGAAGTATCTCAATTGGTATTCCATCAGTTCCTGGAGCCTTGTTTTTCGCTAATGCCTTCAGTGCAGCTTTGACTTCTTCCTTTAGTACCATTGGTTCCTGATTGTATACTCCCTCTTCAAATGGCTGAACATCGACTAGTTGTTTCTGGTATAATGACTCTGTGTACTCCATCCATCTCGTTTTGATGCTCTCTGAGTCAGTTAATAGTTTCACGGTAGAATCCTTCACTATTGCAACATGATGGTTGAATTTTTTTCTTCAGTTCTTTCAGCTTGAGAAATGCTGAATGGGTTCTTCCCTTCTGGTTTTCCATTTCCAGCTCTTTGCACATGTCATTATAATACTTTCTTTTGTCTTCCCGTGCTGCTCTCTGAAATCTTTGTTTAGGTCTTTTACTTTGCCACTCCTTCCTTGTGTTTTAGCTCCTTGATGTTCAAGAGAAAATTTCAGAATCTCTTCTGACATCCAATTTGGTCTTTTCTTTCTTTCCTGTCTTTTTGATGACCACTTCATGGTCATCTTCATGGATGATATCTTTGATGTCATTCTACAATTTGTCTGGTCTTCAGTCATCAGTGATCAGCACATTAAATCTGTTGTTGAGATGGTCTTTAAACTCAGGAGGGATATACTCAAGGTCATACTTTGGCTGTCATCAACTAGTTCTAATTTTCTTCAGTTTCAGGTTGAATTTGCATATGAGCAACTGATGATCTGTGCTGCCATCACCACCTGGTCTTGCTCTGACTGCTGATATGCAACTTTTCCATCATCGTCTTCCACAGACGTAGTCAGTTCGTTTCTTGTGTATTCCATCTGGTGAGGTCCATGTGTACAGTAGCCTTTTGTGTTGATTAAAAAAAGTATTTGCAGTGAAGAAGTCCTTAATCTTGCAAAATTCTATAATGTGATCTCAGGCATTATTTCTGTCACTAAGGTCATATTTTCCAGCTACTGGTCCTTTTTCTTTGTTTCCAACTTTTTCATTCCATTTATCAGTAAGTATCAATGCACGCTAATTGCATGCTTGATCAATTTCAGACTTCAGAAGCTGGTAAAAATCTTCAACCTCCTCATCTTTGACCTTAGTGGTTGGTGCATGAATTTGAATAATAGTTGTATTAACTGGTCTTCTTTGTAGGCATATGGATATTATCCTTTCACTGACAGCATTGTACTTCAGGACAGATCTCGAAATATTCTTTTTGATAATGAATGCAGCACCATTCCTCTTCAAGTTTTCATTTCCAGTGTAGTAGACTGTATGACTGTTGAATTGAAAATGGCCCAAACTGGCCTATTTCAGCTCACTAATGCCTAGGATGTCAATGTTTATGCATTCCATATCCTGTTTGACAATTTCCAGTTTTCCTAGATTCATACTTCCTACATGCCATGTCCCACTTATTAGTGGATGTTTGCAGCTGTTTCTTCTCATTTTGAGCTGTGCCACATCAGTGAACAAAAATCCTGGAGGCCTTACTCCATCCACATCATTAAGGCTGACTCTATTTTGAGGAGGCAGCTCTTCCCCAGTCGTCTTCCAAGTGCCTTCCAATCTGTGGAGCTCACTTTCCAGCACCATAGCGGACAATGTTTGACTGCTATTCATAAAGGTTTTCCCTGGCCAATTCCTATCAGAAGTAGACTGCCAGGTCCTTATTCCCCATCTTTCTTGGTCTGGGAGCTCAGGTGAATCTTGTCTACCATGGTTAACCCTTCTGGTATGTAAATACCAGTGGCATAGCTTCCTGCATCACAGCAACAGGCAAGCCTCCACTTACTGACAAGTGGGGACTGCTCACTCCTTCCTTAGCTGATGGTGTTACCCTCCTTACCTGATGCTATTACCCTCCTTACCTAATACTGTTACCCTCTTTTCCTGATGCTGTCATCCACCTTGCCTGATGCAAGTACCCTCCTTGCCTGATGGTGTTACCCTCCTTATCTGATGTTATTGCCCTCCTCACCTGATGGTGTTACTCTACTTACCTGATGGTGTTACCCGCCTTACCCAATGATATTACCCTCCTTGCCTGAGGATTCCATGACAAACACCTAGTACAGGAACAAGTTTCTTCACCATGTGGCACACAGAAACGAAACCAGGTGTAGAAAGTTGTTCCTGTACTAGGTGTTTCTCATGGGATCCTCACAGCAGCTCTGAGAGGGGGGTGTTATTGACCCTGTTGTAACGGGTGAGAAAATAGAGACATGCAGATGTTAAGTAGTTTGTCTGAGATTACACAGTTCATAAGTGATGGGGAAATCCTCGTGGTGTAGTGGTTAAGAGTTTTGTCTGTTAATGAAAAAGTAGACAGTTTGAATCCACCAGGCTCTCCTTGGAAACCTTTTAGAACACTTCTGTTTTCTCCTGTAGGGTGTTTATGAGTCAGAATCAACTTAACAGCAATGGATTTGGTTGGTTTTGTAAACCCTGGTGGCATAGTAGTTAAGTGTTATAGCTGGTAACCTAAAGGTCGGCAGTTCAAATCCCTGAGGAGCACCTGAGAAATGATTCGGCAATTCTACTCTGTCTATAGGGTCACTGTGAATCAGGATGAACTTAACAGCAATGAATTTGGTTTCAGTTTAGTACATGGTGGGACTACAGTTCAAACTCAGATCTGTGTGGTTTTAAAGTTCAGGCCTCTATACATAGGTGCAATAGTATAGAACTGAATGGCTCTGACTTGTGGAAGAGTTATAATTTCAGATATTTTGCCTGGTAGATACACTGTGTATTCTGATTTTTAGTGTGGAAAAAAGAGATATTGTAGCCCCATATTAAGCCCTACCTGTCTTTGTTTTACTTTTTAAATAATAAAGTCAATACTGGTAGCTTTTCTACCTGTCTTGACTTCCTAAAACCTTAAGTTTTTTTGTTTGTTTTAAAAAAGATTAATTGGTAATTGAAATTTTTGTTTTCACATGCATAAATCCACTGCTGTGGAATCAAATTTGACTCATAACAGCCTTGCAGGACAGAACAAAACTGCCCCTTAGGGCTGTGTTCTTTTTTTTTTTTAAATTTAATTTAATTTAATTTTTTATTATGACTGTTTTAGTCAGCTAGGGCTGCTCTAACAGAAATACCACAGAGTGGATGGCCTTAACAAAGGAAGGTTTATTCTCACATAGTCTAGTAGGCTTCAAGTCTGTATTCAGGGTGTCTGCTCCAGGGGAAGGCTTTCCCCTTGTTGGCTCAGGAGAAAAGTCCAGTGTTCCATCAGTCTTTGTCCAGGGAGCATCTTGGCACAGGAACCTCAGGTCTGAAGGACACGCTCTTTTCCTGGTACAGGTTTATTGATGGTGCGAGGTTGCAATTCTCTGCTTGAGTCTCTTTCCTTTTATCTCTTGCAGGCTGAAAGGATTAAGGGTGGGGCAAGCCGTACTCCAGGGAAACTCCCTTTACAGTGGAGCAGGGAGGTGATCTTATAAAGGGATCTACAGTCCCACCCTAATCTTTAACATACAGCATAGGAAAACCACAAAATGGAGCACAGTCACAAGATACAAGCTACTGGGAATCATGGCCCAGCCACATGGCTACACATATTTTTGGGGGTACACAATTTGATCCACGACAGCCCAACCTTTGGCAACCCAGAAATCACATCACAGCAACATGTAATGCATTCATCTCACCATAGCAAAATCATATCCATCCCATATTACAGAAGTTTTACATCAGTTCCAAGTCCAAAATACAAAAACTCTTCTACATCTGTGAAACCTAGAAGGTAAGCTGTCTGCTTCTAAAGGTACAGTGGTAAAACAGGAACAAGTTAGACATTCCCTTGTAAATAGGAGAAACTGAAGAGAAAGAAGGCATTAACAGGCAACAAGTGAGTCAGCAGAACACATTACATTAGCCCTAAAAGCTTTGGAAATACTCTTATATTTTCTGAGACCTTTTTTTTTTTTTTTTTAATTTAATATAACTGAGTGAAAATGTACATTCCCGTATAAATTTACATGCCCACCTATATGCAGCTTCCACTGCTCTCCCTGTCTGGTAAAAGCACATTATTCCTCTCTGCTCCGTACATGTCTCATCCTCCCCACAGCCTTCTTTACCCTCCTCTCCACCCACTCTCCTTCCTCCAGCCAGAGGTCAGCAGGATGATATCCTGTAGATGTATAGAACCATAAAGCGCATCCAATATATGGTCACTCTGCATTGCCAAGTCCAATCCACTTGTGTCCAGAGTGGACCTTCATTATGATTTATGGGCAAGGGCAGCATCAGGGCCAGGGGCCATGCTCTCAGGGGAGCCCCGAAACTGCTGGACCATCAATTGAGGTCTTTTAGTGGAGATCTCAGGATTCACCCCTTTTTATTCTTGTGTGGCCAGTGAGACTCAACCTAGTGAGCTCCATCGTGGCTATCACTGGTGGTGGCCGGGCACCATCTAGTTCTTCCGGTCCCATGTTGATTTAGGCACCACTCTTGTGGGTCTCTCTATCTTCTAGATTGTCGTTACCCCATGTCATTTTGGTCCTTGGTGAGCATCCATTCCTACTGAATTGGGAACATTTGCTGTGTCCTCGGATGGCAGCTTGGCAGCTTTTAAGACCCCAGACGCCACTCACCAATGTGGGGTGCAGAGAGCCCTCCTAGCAAAACGCTAGTTGTTCCAATTGGCCTCGATTTCGCCTGAGACCATGGTCCCCCACCCCCTGCCCCAGCTACTGTATCCTTGCAATATTGGGTTAAGATGGAAGGAGTACTCAAGTTATGCTGAAGTCCACTTAATGTTCTTGTTTCTAATGTGTGTTTCTCCCAACCAGATTTCTAGCAACTATCTAATCTAAGCCCTCCCCCCAACCCTCCCTGTTTTCCCTCGCTTGCAGCTGTCAGTCTTTTCTTCTATACACAAGTCTGTTTTTGAGATCTTACCGTAGAGGTCTCATACAGTATTTGTCCTTTTGTTGCTGACTACTTTCACTCAACATAATGTCTTCCAGTTGAAACCAGGTTAGGAGATGTTTCCTGGAATCATCATTATTCTTTATCATTGCATAGTGCTCCATGGAGTATATGTACCATAGTGTACCTATCCATTCTTCTGTGGTTGGGCATCTGGGTTGATTCCATCTTTTTGCTATCGTGGACTGTGCTGCGATAAACATTCTGGTGCATGTGTCTGTTGATGTGAAAGGCCTTGATTCTGTAGGATATATTCCAAGTAGTGGAATTACTGGGTCAAATGGTATATCGATATCCATTTTTTTAAGGAAATGCCAGATTGCCTTCGAAAGAGGGTGGACCATTTTGCAACCCCAGCAACAGTGTAGGAGGGTTCCACTTTCTCCACAGCCTCTCCAGCATTTGTTGTTTTGTGTTTTTTGGATCATGGCCCGTCTTGTTGGGGTGAGACAGTATCTCATTGTTGTCTCGATTTGAATTTCTTTAATAACTAAAGATAGTGAACATGTCAGCATGTGTTTTGTAGCTGCCTGGATCTCCTCTTTAGTGAAATGTCTGTCCATCTCCTTCACCGATTGTTTAATTCGATGGTTTATCTTCTTCTTATTGATATTTTGTAGTATCTTATAGATTATGGAGATCAGGCGTCAGTCTGAGATAGAGTTGCCAAATATTTTTTCCCATTCTGTGAGTGTACTTTTAATTCTATTACTAAAGTCTTTGGATGAGCAAAAGTGTTTGATTCTTAATAGTTCCCATTTATCTATTTTCTCTTCTGTTGATTGTGGTTTCTTCGACAGATTTTGGAGTCTGTCCACATTGTGTATTAAAACTTCCATTGTTGTTCCTACCTTTTCTTGGATGAGCTTTATCATTTTAGGTTTGATATTTAGGCCTTTTATCCAGCTGGAGTTGGTTTTTGTATAAGATGTAAGACATGGATCATGATTCAGTTTATTGCAGATGGATATCCAATTTTGCCAGCACCATTTGTTGAAGATAACTGTTTTTGCCCTAGTTTAATGTCTTAGGGCCTGTGTCGAATATCACCTGTTCACAGGCAGATGCTGTCATGTTTGGGGTCTCAGTACTGTTCCATTGATTGATCTGTCTATTCTTATAACAGTACCAGGCTGTTTTGACCACTGTGGCAGTGTAGTTTGTTCTAAGGTTGAGTAATGAGAGACCTCCCAGTGTGTTCTTCTTTAGTAGTACCTTACTTATCCGGGGCTTCTTGCCTTTCCAAACAAAATTGGTGATTTGTTTCTCCATCTCATTAAAAAATGTCACTGGAACTTGTATTGGGATTGCATTATATAAATAGATTGCTTTGGGTAAAATAGACATTTTCACAATGTTACGTCTTCCTATCCATCAGCAGGGTAGGTTTTTCCATTTATCTAAGTCTCTCTTAGTTTCTTGTAGTAAGGACTTGTAGTTCTCTTTGTGAAAGTCTGTTATTTCTCTGGTTAGATTAATTCCTAGGCACTTTATCTTCTTAGCGGTTATGGTAAATGGTATTGATTTGATAATTTCTTCCTTAACAGTCTTGTTGTTGATATAAAGGAATCTTGCCGATTTACTTATGTTTATCTTGTATCTTGAGACTTTGCTGAACTCTTCTATCAGTTGGAGTAGTTTACTTATAGATTCCTTGAGATTCTCTGCATATACAGTCATATCATCTGCAAACAGGGAGATTTTAACTTCCTCTTTGTCGACGCAAATGCCCTTTATTTCTTGGTCTTGTCTAATTGATCTGGCTAAAACTTGTAGCACAATGTTGAGTAGAAGAGGTGAGAGTGGGCATCTTTGTCCAGTTCCTGATCTGAAGGGAAAGTCTTTCAGTCTCTCTCCATTCAGGATGACGTGGGCAATTGGCTTTGTATAAATGGCCCTTATTGTGTTGAGGAATTTGCCGTCTATGCCCATTTTGCTAAGAGTTTTCAGCATGAATGGGTGTTGGACTTTATCAAATGCCTTTTTGGCATCAGTGGACAAAATCAGGTGATCTTTGTCTTTTGTGTTATTTGTGTGGTTAATCACGTTGTTTTTCTGATGTTGAACCAGCCTTGCATCCCTGGTATCAATCCTATTTGGTCATGATGGATTATTTTCTTGATATGTTGTTGTATTCTATTGGCAAGAATTTTGTTGAAGATTTTGGCATCTAGATTCATGAGTGATATCGGTCTGTAGTTCTCTTTCTTTGTTGGGTCTTTCCCTAGCTTAGGTATGTGGGTTATGCTGGCTCCATAGCATGAGTTTGGGAGTACTCCATCCCTTTCTATACTGTGAAATAGTCTCAGTAGTATTGGAGATAACTCTTCTCTAAATGCTTGGTAGAATTCTCCCGTGAAGCCGTCTGGGCCCGGACGTTTTTTTGGTTGGCAGTGTTTTGATGAAATTTTCAATCTCTTCCTTTGCAATGGATTTATTAAGTTGTTCTACTTCATGTTGTGATAATTTAGGTAGGTGGTATGAGTCAAGGAATGTGCCCATTTCCCCTAGGTTCTCAAATTTGTTAGAGTACAGTCTTTCATAGTATTCTGTTATGATATTTTTTATTCCTGTTGCATCTGTGGTGACAACTCCCTTCTGATTTCTAATTTGGATTATTTGTTTCCTTTCCTGCTTTTCTTTTGTAAGTTTATCCAGTGGTTTGTCAGTTTTGTTGATCTTTTCAAAAAACCAGCTTTTGGTCTTTTCAGTTGTTTTTCTATTCTCTAATTCATTTAACTCTGCTCTAATCTTTATAATCTCGTTTGTTTTGGTGCCTGAGGGGTTCCTCTGTTGTTCTCTCTCTACTTCTTCAAGCTCTAGGGTTAGTTCCTTGATTCGGATTCTTTCTTCCTTCCAGATGTGTGCATTTATGGAGATAAACAGACCTCTGAGCACTGCTTTGGCTGTATCCTGTAGGTCTGGTAGAAAGTATTTTCGTTCTCTTTGGAATCCATGAATTTCTTTAGTACATCCTGATTTCCTCTATAACCATGTTTTTTTGAGCAAGATATTGTTCAGTTTCCAAGAGTTCCACTTTCTATATATATTTTTTTCTGTGATTGATTTCAACTTTTATGGCTTTATGATCTGAGAAGATGCTTTACAGTAATTCAGTGGTATGGATTTTGTTGAGCATTGCATTATGGCCTATCACATGGTCAATTCTGGAGAATGTTCCTTGTGCACTGGAGAAGAAGGTGTAGTTGTCTGCTGATTGGTGAAAAGTTCTGTATATGTCGATCAGGTTTAGTTGATTAATTGTGGCAGTGAGGTCTTCTATATCTTTACTGAGCTGTTTTCTAGTATTCAGAGTGGAGTGTTGAAGTCTCCCACTATTATTGTGGAGTCATCTAACTCTCTTTTGAGTGTAGTCAGTGTTTCTGTGACATATTTAGGGGTACTCTTATATTAGGTGCATAAAAATTTAATATAGTTAAGTCTTGCTTGTGTACTGAGCCTTTCAGCAATAAATAGTGTCGATCTTTGTCCCTGATGGTGGATTTGACATTAAAATTGATTTTGTCTGAGATTAGAAATGCCACCCCTGCTCTTCTTTGTTCATTGGTAGCTTCATATATATTCTTCCATCCTTTAATTTTCAGTTTGTTCCTATCTTTAGGTCTCAAGTGAGTTTCTTGTAGACAACATATGGATGGGTCATGTCTTTTGATCCAAGATGTCACTCAATGTCTCTTTAGTTGAGCATTCAGTCCATTCACATTCAATGTAATTATTGATATGTGTTCAGTGCTGCCATTGCGATATGTTTATTTTTATGTTGATGTTTTCTCTGTTGTTCTTATTAGTCTGTTCTGGGACATTCTTTTTTGTGAGTTTATTTTTCACCATTTTCAGAGCCTGATTTTATAGTTGTTGAGACTCGTGTGTTAGATTTCTTGAAATGGTATGATACATCTTTGTTATGCTTTACAGCTGCCCGTATGATTCCCCTTAGGAAACTATATATAAACCCAATTTTAATTACTACCAGTCTTGTCATCTTCCTCTCCATCTTGAATGACTATAAGAACTGTAGTACATCCCTCTTTTTAATATGGTGACACCATATTTTTCATGATGGTCACTGGATTGCTTCTTTCCATATCAAAGATGTGGTTGGCTTTGGAGCCTTATCTGAGTAGAGTTTTGAGTAGTGTGTCGTTCTAAAATATAAAGTTAGTGGTTTTGTGCTTCAAAGCCAGAGCCTGAAACTTCTTTCAGTATTTCTTGTAGTTTTGGTTAGGTTTTTACAAATTCTCTGAGTTTCTGTTTATCTGGGAATGTCTTAATTTCATTTTTGTATTTGAAAGATAGTTTTGCAGGACGTATAATTCTTGGTTGGAAGTTCTTCTCCTTCAAGGCTTTGAATGTGTCATGCCACTGTCTCCATACCAGCATGGTTTCTGCTGAGAGATCTGACAGGAGCCTACAGGGTTTCCCTCTGAGTGTTAGCTTTGCTGTGAGTCTTGCTGTCTTTAAGAGTTGCTGCTTATGTTTCATTTTGTTAAGCTTGATTATAATATGTCTTGTAGTCTTTCTTTTGAGGTCTACATTGGGTGGTGTATGATATGCAGCTGAGATTTCTATATTCTCTTCCTTCATGATTTCTGGGAAGTTTTTTTTTCAGCAGCTCAGGAATGATACCCTCAGTGTGCTCAGCTGTCTCATCTTGTTCAGGGACTCTAATTAATTGACGGTTGTTCCTCTTAGTAGAGTCACACATGCTTCTTGATGCTTCTTCATTTTTCTTCTTTCTTTTTTCTGATTTCTTCTCATAGACAGTGGTGTTAGTAGCTTTATCTTCTAAGTCAGAAATTCTTTTTTCCATTTGTTCCATTTTGTTTTCTAGGCTTTGAATGGAAGTTTCTGTGTCTTTGATTTTGTTCTTGATATGCTGGATTTCAGAGTAGTGATGTTCCATCAGATCAAACAGCTTGCTTAATTTTTCCTTTTGTTCTGCTGTATTTTGTATAAGGTCTAGAAGTACTCTATATAATCATTTTGTATTCACTTTCTAATGATTTGATAAACATTTCTTCATCTGGAAAACTTCTTGGTTGTTTTGTTTGGGAGCCTTCTGAAGCCATCGGTGATTTCTTGTATGCCACAATTGTCTGTTGCTTTTTTGGTCCCATGTAAGTAAGTATAGGCTGGGAAAGATACTGTGAGGATGGATTGCAAATGTTTCTCTAGGCTGTCTTGAAATGTAAAGCAAAAGGTATCTGACCACTTCCCATGTCAGTCAGGTTTTCAGGTGTAGAGGTCCCTCTTCCAACTGGCAAAGTAAGCACCTCTGTATCCAACCCCAGATGATACAAACTAGTTGAAAATACAGCAATGCTACTGTCTTGTTGGACTCTGTTTACAGTGCCCGGCCTTAGGCGACAGTGTGGAAACTACTGCTTTTCTGGTAGGAAAGCGCTCTCCTGTTGGCAGGCTGTCACTCCCAGGGTAAGAAATAGGTCCATTTGTGGCCACCATATCTAAAAACGCGCCCTCCACATGGTCCGCTGATAGAGGAACTAAAGCTACCTAGAGGTAGTGATTCCTCTGCCTCTGTTGCCGGGCTCCCACCGTAGGTGACACTGTGTAAACTGCTTTTCTGTCAGAGAAGCGCTGTGCTGTTTGCACGTGCTGGCTCCCAGACTAAGAATTAGGTCTCGCTAAAATCTCTGTACCCAACATGGCATCCCGCACACTGGCAGTGCGGTTCTGTACAAACGATGCTGTGGCAGTGATAAGAAGACAGGCCCAAAGTGGCTAGATTAACAGAGTCCTAAGCCTGGCTGTCAAAATATGGCAATTTCGCCTGCCTGTCACCCCAGCAATGTGTCTGAGTCTTGCCACTCGGCAAGATCCCGGTCTGCCCGCCGGTGAAGACAGAGGAAAAAAAAAAGTCAAAATGGTGCATTTACCTTCATTCTGTGAGAGCCAGGGCTAGCCAGAAGTGGGAGTCTGCGAAAGAGAGGAGGTTTTTCGCTCAATGGTATGAAGTCAGAATTAACAGCCCTGTGTCATGTCCTGGTGGCTGACTAAGTAACCAGAAGGCTCCGTTTGATTATCAGTTCAGATCTTGGTTCTCAGAGGGATATAAGGAGACGTGTGCTTAGTCCGCCATCTTCTCCAAACTCTAGGGCTGTGTTCTTTAGAGAAGCAGCCTACCACATCTTTCTTCTGTAGAGCTGATGGGTTCAAACTACTTATCTTTCTGTTAGCAACCCAGCACTTAACTGCTCACCACCAGGACATTTATGGTCATAGTGGATATTATTGCTTTCTCAGTATCTGTTCCCCCCCTTCCCTCTGTCTCCTTTCCTACCTTTCTAACAGTCCCCAGAATTTTCCAGTTGTGCATTGTGTACCTAAGATGAGCATTATCCCGCCCTTGTTTTGGGTTGGGTCCTGTTTGACTTAATCAAGACACTCTCTCCATTCCCTTGGATACAGTTACTGATCAGAATGAACATACGCACCAAATTGGGGCAGTTAAGGTCATTGATATTCAATCCTACAGTGTTTCAATGTGGGCTTTATCTTTTCTGCTGATCTTAAATTAGGTAGCACATAATTTCTGAAGTTGCTGACAATTATCGTGGGACCATGAGAGCAGAGCCTGCTTGAAAATGGATTTAGTCCCGAAGAAACATCGCTGAGAAAAAGAGACAGAGAAAACAGCTCACGTTCATGTAGCTTGGACCACAGATTATACCTCCCTTGGATTTCCGTTCTCTTACTATATCCTGTTTGCCATTTAAATCAGTTGAGTTCTGAGTTTTGTTATATACAACCAACAGCTTCCTAACTGGAGCTGACTTGTTTTGGAATTACAGAAACTGTTTTTCTGTAAGTCTGTTAGTGTGTTTGTCAGACTAAATAGTGGATTTAATGAAGTACTTATAAACATTACTATAATTCATGTTTTTTTTCCACTGTCACTCATTGTGAAAGATAGGTGTATTAAAGAAGACCTCCTTCTTCCCATCTTCAGTTCTGTTTAACTCTTTTGTGCAATCTTGAAGCGAGATCATAATGCAAGTTTGTCACCTCATATTCGTTTCTGTGATGGCAAACTGAAATGGTATTAACCCAGTAACTGAACTTCACTGCAGGATCTTGCCAAAAGAGAAACTGGCCTGAACATCACACCATTATACAGTGTTATAGCCTACCAAATAACAAAGAGCTGGCCATATAATTTTTTTTTTTATGTCCCTTTGATTTCCATCCCAATGGAAATTCTTCTTTAAGTCAGTTAGGAGCTGCATGCCTCTTTAATTCTCCTTGTTTGAAACTTTCAGATGTATGTTAACCTTGATTAGTTATTATTTTTCCAAAGCTTCTTTGTAACCACCTTCTAAAACTGACATAGCTTAGGTGGTTTATGGACTTAATTTTACTTTTTGCAGATTTTGCATATAGATCTCAGAAAAATAAAACACAAGTACATACTGATATTCTAAAATTAGTATTTATTGAGACTTGCAGAATTCAAAGATGGAGGCCTGAAACTGGATTTAGTAAGTGATTTAGACTACTTAAAGAAAGTTTGCTCCCACCTCCCCCCAAAATCTCTTGCTAAAGTTAGATACTTTTGCATTGGGAACTATAGCCCTTTATTTGTCCGGTGGTCAGATGCAATGTAGAAAGCTAGGTCTGTGCTTCCACAGACTTCTTACCCATGAAACCAACCTTCACTGGTGAAACCGCTCACTTGCCTGGAAAAGATCAGGCTCCCCACTAGGTGACATCTGGCCTACTTTGACTATGACCCCAGAACCAAGCGCAGTATGTATGATTGCACTGCAGCTACACGTTCCTGCTCACCACACAAAGCTTGTTCACTGTCTTCACCTGCTGTGGAAGACAGCCAGCTAGATTTTCTTCATGTAGCCTTTACAAAATACTTGCATTGATTCCTAAATTTAAAATTTCATCTTATTTTTACTAACATAATTAAGGAAGCAGTCATTAAAGAACAGTGATCAGTTTACCAGATATTAAATTCCAGAGACCAGAGACCATGTCTGTTTTATTTAGCACTGTTTTCATAGCTCACAGTAGACACAAAATGAAAAGCTACTGAGTCAGTAAAATTAAATTTTAATAATTAAAAATGTTATCCTTTCTGTTTCCTGAACTGGTGATTTTTGTGTTTTATTTGAGATAAACCTATTTGTCTCAAAGAATAGGATCTACAAAAGAGGTATTGATTGTGTGAGTGTTTATCTATGTGTGCTAGCAAGTCCTAAACTTACATCTGTAGCCTGACATTTTTCTGAGCTCCGTATTACTAGCTCCTGCTGGCATCTCCACCTGGATATCTGTCTTGGTTACCTAGTGCTACTGTAAGAGAAATACTACAACTGGGTGACTTCTTTTTTTTTTGCTTTTTTTAATCTATTATCTCATAGTTTAGAAGGCTAGAAGGCTAGAAGTCAATTCAGGCTGCCAGCTCTAGGGGAAAGCTTTCTCTGTCGTCTCTGGGGGGAAGATTCTTGTCTCTTTTAAGTTTTTGTGTCTTAGTTCTTTGAAGATCCCATGTGATTCATACATTCCTAATTCCTGCTATTTTGCTGCTTGTTTAATCTGCTCTTTTTTTTTTTTTTGCTTTACATTTCCTGTTTCTTCTTTTTTTAATTATGATTGAATGAAAATGTATATTCCAATATAAATTTTCATGCCCATCTGTGTGGAGTTCCCACTGCTCTCCCTGCCCAATGACAGCACACTCTTCCTCTGTGCTCCATACGTGTCTTATCCTCCCAGCAATCACCTATCCCATCCTCTCCACCCACTCCCCTTCCTCCAGTAGGAGGTCAGCAGGATGACATCCTATGGATGCATAGAACCGTAAAGTATACACATGACATTGGTCAGTCTGTGTCACCAAGTCCAATCCTGTCCAAGAGTTGATCTCCATTATGATTTATGGACAGGGGCAGCATCAGAACCAAGGGCCATGCTCCCAGGGGAACTCAGAGGCCCCTGGACCATCAACTGTGGTCTTTTAATGGAGATCTCAGGGTGCACCCCTTTTTATTCTTGTGTTGCCAGTGAGACTCAACTTTGTGAGCTCCATCATGGCTATCACTGGTGGTGGCCGGGCACCATCCAGTTCTTCTGGTCCCAAGTCGATATAGTCACCCACTCACGTAGGTCTCTCTGTCTTCTGGGTTCTCTTTCCCCCATGTCGTTTTGGTCCTTGATGATCATCCATTCCTGCTCAGTTGGGACTATTTGCTGTACCTTCACACAGCAGCTTGGCTTTTAAGACCCCAGATGCCACTCACCAATGTGGGGTGCAGAGGGCTCTCTTAACAAAATGCTAGTTGTACAAGTTGGCCTTGATTTCCCCTAAGAGCATGGTTCCTGGCCCCCCACCCCAGCTACTCTGTCCTTGTAACATTGGGTTAAGATGGGAGGAGTAATCGTGTTCTGTAGAAGTGCAGTTAATATTGATGTTCTTTCTAATGTGTGCTATCTAAGGTTTCACCCAACCAAATTTCTGTCAACTGTCTAATCTAAACCCTCCCCTCTCCCTTCCCACCCCCCACACGTGTAGCCATCCAAGAGTCTTTTCTTTTATGCATGAGTCTGTAAGTTCTTATCATAGGGGTCTTATACAGTATTTGTCCTTTTGTCACTGAGTGCTTTCACTCAACATAAGGTCCTCCAACTGAAACCAGGTTATGAGATGTTTCCTAAAATCATCGTTGTTCTTTTTCATTGCATGGTGTTCTATTGAGTATATATACCATGGTCGCCATGAGTCGGATCCGACTCGACGGCACTTGGCATACCATGGTTTACCTATCGATTCCTCTTTTGTTGGGCATCTGATTGATTCCATCTTTTTGCTATTGTGGACTATGCTGCGGTGAATATTCATGTGCATGTATCAGTTGATGTGAATGGCCTTGATTCTGTAGGATATACTCCAAGCAGTGAAATTACTGGGTCAAATGATATATCTATATCCAGCTTTCTAAGGAAGCTGCAGATTGCTTTGCAACAAGGTTGCACCATTTTGAAATCCCACCAACAGTGTAAGAGAGTTCCAGTTTCTCTACAGCCTGTCCAGCATTTGTTGTTTTGCATTTTTTGGATCATGGCGAACTTTGGTGAGAGATGGTATCTCATTGTAGTTATGATTTGAATTTCTTTAATAGCTAATGATCGTGAACATGTCCACATGTGTTTTTTATCTGCCTCGTTCTCGTCTTTAGAGAAGTATCTGTCTGTCTCCTTTGCCCATCACCTAATTTAATGATTTATCTTTTTCTTATTGATATTTTGTAGTACCTTATAGATTATGGAGATCAAGTGTCAGTCTGACATATAATTCCCAAATATTTTTTCTCATTCTGTAGGTGGCCTTTTAAATCTATTAATAAAGTCGTTGGATCAGCAAATGTGTTTGATTCTTAGTAGTTCCCATTTATCTATTTTCTCTTCTGTTGTTTGTGGTTTGTTTGACAGATTCTGAAGTCTGTCTATGTTGTATATTAAAACTTCCATTATTGTTCCAACTTTTTCTTGGATGAGCTTTATCGTTTTAGATTTGATATTTAGGTTTTTTATCCAGTTTGAGTTGGGTTTTGCATAAGATGTAAAATTTGGGTCTTGTTTCATTTTTTTGCAGATGGATATCCAGTTTTGCCAGCACCGTTTGTTGAAGAGATTGTTGTTACCACAGTTTAATGTTTTAGGGCCTTTGTCGAATATCAACTGTTCATAGGAAGATGGAGTTATGTCTGGGTTCTCAATTCTGTTCCATTGATCTATCTGTTTTTGTACCAGTACTAGGCTGTTTTGACTACTGTGGCAGTATAATAGGTTCTAAAGTTGGGTAGTGAGAGGCCTCCCAGTGTGTTCTTCTGCTTTACTAGTGCTTTACTTATCTGCGACTTCGTCCCTTTCCAAACAAAGTTGGTAATTTGTTTCTCCATCTGATTAAAAAATGTCACTGGAATTTGTATTGGGATTGCATTATATAGGTAGATTGCTTTGGGGAAAATAGACAGTTTCACAATGTTTAGTCTCCGTATGCATTAATCTGCTCTTTTTTTTAATATCTAGAGAGATTGACTTAAAGAATACCCTACACTAATACTACCACATTAACAAAGAAAATCTAGTCTCAAACAGGATTATAGCCAGAGATTCAGGGATTAGGTTACAACACATAATTTTGGGGGACAGATTTAATCCTTAACAGTGTCCAAAGGCATCTTAAACTAAATGTGTCCAAGTTGAATGTCTGATCTCCCTGCAACTTGTCCTGGATATAGGCTTCCCTACTCAGTTAAGGACAACTCTGCCCTTCCTTTTGCACAGGTCTAAAATCCTGATGTCATACTTGATTGTGGGTCTGTCATTTCTCAGCGTATCTGTTCTCTGCTTCTTACCAACTTCACTGCTTCTACATCAGTCCAAGCCACCATCATGACTCACTGAAATCACTGTAGCATCTCTCATCTGCCTTCTTGCTTTCACTCTTGCTCTCCTATACAGGCAGTCCCAGATTTATGATGGAGTTCCATTCATATGATTCTGGCATAAGTTGATTCTGACATAAGTCGAATAGTTTTATTTTTCATTATTATTGCCTTTTAGTAGTAGTATCTTCATAAATCATTATCTTGTCCAGTTCATCCTTAAATTTTTCAGAAGCTTCAACTTTGCAAGTTCTTGCTTCTTTAGTCATATGCACATGTTATGTAAGTGAAATTTTCAGCTGAAACAATGAAACTACCCTTACTGGAGTTAAAGTACTCAAGGTAGTCTTCTCCTTGCTATTCCTTCCAGTTGTCTAAAAGGCTGTGAAATGTTGGTAAACTCACAGGAATCCTCTCTAGATATGTGTGGTCTTCTATTCAAGTCTTCAGTAGCTTCTCCATCTTGCCTCTTCTTTGTTAAAATTATCAATTTTATGCCAATTGTTCCTTAAACTGCCTCCACAATCCTGTTTTTATTCTTAGTGATTATTGAAATGTTTAAATAAGACAGTGCTTCCTCATGTGCTATTTTGCTTATTTTCTTTCCTTAATGATTGTCATCTTTATATCCATGTTTAGAGCGTTCCTCACCTTTTTTTTTTTGGATTAGAACTTTCAGTGGCATGACTTCTTTTGCTAGATTATTGTAGATTTATAAGGAATGGAAGTGTTACATACAGTTAGGGAAACATGAAACAGCTTGGCTTCAAATTGACAACTGACGCTTCTTATGGTATGAGACACTGAATAAGATCATGGTATATACCTAGACTACACTGAAGTCTGTCCATTGCCATAACAATGAAATCAGAGTCCTCATAGCTTTTGGGTGTGTGGGCAGTTTGATTGTCACATGTCTTTAGAGTTGAACGTTTCCTGATTTTTTTGTCTGTTTGGATTTCCGATACTGACACTGACTTCATTATAGATCAGATTTGGCACTTGGCATATCCTGCTATACACAGCAGTGTTATGAACAGTAAATTGTAAAATTGAACATCTGTGAGTGAATGGTAGAGAATGATAACATCAGCAGATTATGTGCTAACAATATAGTATGTAGAATATACAAAAAAAAAAGGACAGCCGTAAGAGTGGTTTATTGTCACTTGAATATGTCTTAAGTTGGAAACTACCAGTGTTTTTTCAGCTGAGCAGTCAGAAACATCTCTTAAAAGATAACTCTTCTAAAAACCCTCCTATATTTCTCTCAGTTAGAGTGGCATGCGAAGCCTCTGCCTTGGCCCTCCACAACCTAGCCACACATCATCTCATAATATGCTCTCCTCTCTTCACACTTCACTGGAGCCCCACTAGCATCTTTTTGTTCTCATACATATCAAGCACCTTATTTCCAAGGATATCTGCTTCTTTTTCTACATCTCTTTCCCAGTAGCTGCATGCCTTCTTGGGACACTTCTGTCAAGCCATTGCTCAGATACTACCTTGCTCGAGAGTCCTTTCTGATCATCCTTGCTAAAATAATGCCTTCTTAGTCACTTGCACTTTCTTGCTTTGAGTTATTTGTCCTGTTACTGCTGACCACCCCCTGACATACTGATTTTTTTACTACTAAGTTACCATTTTCATGAGAGCAGAGACTGAGTGCTAATGTTTAGAACAGTATCTGGCAAATTATAATTATTCAATAATTATTTGTTGAGTGAGTAAGTAAATGAGTAAGATATGTAATGGTGCAGTGTAGTGGTGGTGACTCTACCATGTCAGAAGATGAAAATGGGCATGAGTAAGACAACGTGGTTACTACGTGCTGAAGGAGGTTGTTGTCATTATCTAGAGAGGAAGACTGCAAGCCTGCAAAGCCTTGTTTGTGTCTGTGTGTAGAAGGCTTATGGCTGTGAGATAATCAGGGAGCTAGAACAGGGAGAATTTGACACAGATTGGATGTTAGGGAACGGAGAGAGGCTCAGTAAAGGATAATGTGGAAATTTTAGGGGACTTACAAAGAACACCACTTTTTCCTGATTTAGAGACCAATTGAGAAACAAGAGTGAACTAGAAACAAAAATATCAGTTCTACTGCAACAAAAGTAGACTCAGGAATGTAGCTCATATCTGTGATCAGTTGGTCCCTTAGATTTTGGTGAGGACTGCCAGTTAAGTTTGTAAACTCATCCTGGAAAAAGTGCTACATATCTCATTGCTGAATATCATTACATGCACTTTCAACGTGCTTCCTTTGGAAGCCATGCACTGACACCAGTGCCTAGTCTACCTTTCAAAGCGATTTTGGAACTCTTTTTCTGGAATAGCCATCAGAGCTGTCATAATATTAAACCTTGATGTCCTGAGGGTCATCAAAATGTCTTCCTTTCAGTATTTCCTGTATCTTCTGGTAAAGAAAAAAGTCACTGGGGTCTAGATCAGGCATCTAGGGAGGGTGTTCCAATGCAGTTAGTTGTTTAGTGGCTGAAACCCCCCTCACAGACAACTATACAGTCAAGTTCACAAAGTTGCCACCATGCTACCGTGCACAATAGCTATTCCAGAAAGAGTTCCAAAATTGCTTTGAAGGGGGAACTAGGCACTGACATTGGTGTATGGCTTCCCAAGGGGAGTACTTCGAAGGTGTCCATTGTTGGAGAATTTCTCCAGTGAACAGGGTCGAAGGTAGGGGCGATGCCAAGGATAAGAAAGAAACAAGACAAGCTAAAGTGCGATCAGGGGGCTAACTGCCATTGCTGCCGAGAGCCAAGAACTGAGTTTTATTCAAGTATTTATAGTGTTTACTAGAAGAGGTTAAACTCTTTAAAGTTAAAGAATAGAAGACATCCAGATCTCTCTAGTTCCTTTGTTTTCTGACAGTTTTCCGTGTCCCTATGTGACTTACCTCCTTGATGTGGAGGTGCTGTTAGGCCACTTCGAGGTTAAAGGACTCAAGATGTTAATACCACGTCCGCAGTACACAAGGTTAGGCAGCGTTGTGATAAGTAACACTATGGCATCTCAAAATGTCTGCGATCGTGTCAAGAGTCTTAGTATATTTCCTACAGAGTGTTAGTATATTTCCCACAGATCATAGTGATATTCAGCATTGAGGTATGTAGTGCTTAGAATAAGGTTTGCAGACTTAATTGTTGGTCCTTGTAGACCATCCTAGACCTACCCACAGGAAATAAGCCTGCCTGGCTAGCTGTGGTGGAACAGATCTTTCTGGAGGTCAGGCAAGCAGAAGAGAGGGATAGACATGTAGGGTGCTGGGCATTTTTAGTCTCCTCTCTCACATTGACCCACAAATCACTTCTGAAGAGGAGTGAGTTAGGAACTGACAGATGATGCTGTAGACTGGGCTCTTTGGAAATTTGCCTTTGAGACAGAGATTAGTTTGCAAGGACTACTTGGGATAGTAACTGCTGTGGAGGAAAAAGAGGCAGGATAATGCAGAGAAGTTGAACTGTAATGTAGACTCAACAGAAACCTCTGCCTGCCCTACGAGAATAAAGGTAAGAGACCCTGCAGAGCTTTCCAGCTTTTGGATATGAGGGCTGGGCCTTGATACCTCTGCATTCAGTAGTCATTGTGTGACACCATCCAGAGAGGGCAGTGTGATCTTGGGAAGACAAAGAATGCTGAGGATGATATGGATGTCATATCGTCACATCCTTCATAAATACCACAGTTGTTTTCTTCTGTGGTTTTCCCTCTAAGGAGTAGTGTGGATATTCCCTCTTCTCTGAAAATGGACGAACTAGACAATTTATTTGTTTCTAAGAGATTACTCTTAGATTTCTGTCTTGGGCATCATGGTGGAAGATATTACCAGTTACTGGAAAATTTAAGAAGAGGTGGAAGGACCTCTGAAGTAAGATAGTAAGAATGTGAAAGAGGGAGGATTAGGAGAGCTGGACAGCTGTCCTGTATTCCTCTTCTGTACCTTGTTCTAGGAGAGTGATATGTGGAGACCCTGTCTCCTCTTTCTGCCTCTCTCACTGCCTTTTGGGGTCCACTTTAAATTTTGGGACCATAGCTCAAAGAATTACAAAGAAAAATTAAGTCTTTATTTTCTCTGTGACAGTTAATTGAATGGAAGGGTCTGGGAACAGGCAACTGAGACAGGAAAGTTTCTTTATAGTTTTGTAAATATATTTTGCCTGGGGTTTTGGAAACTACCAGAACTAACTGCCTTGCTGTGTTGGGGCTGTGGAGTCCCTCTAGTAGTCTACCAAATTTAGCCAGTGTGTTTAGTAAATCCACAAAATGGCATCTGCCTAATTAGATACTGTGTCTTTATTTTATCTGATAATGTTTTCTCAAAATTTCATAGTTTTACAACATAAATGTGATATTTTTATGGAAAAAAAATGAAGAGCACTGCTATCCACATTCCCAAATAATTTTAAGTCTACTCACTGTAATTAGCACTTCATTCCACACTTAAAGCTTAATTGTGAATGTTTTTGAAGTCTTTATACATACATGTTTTAGGGGAGTGGTTGTCTCCAGAGTCGTTAATTGGAGTACACTGAACTTATTAAACTTCCTGGAATGAAACTTTGCTTTTTCTCACAGGGCAAAGTGAGATATCATTTCTGGCCCAGACCCTTCAGGAATGAAGGTTTGGGTCACCTGAGGTCTCCACTCAAAAACCAGAGAGTGTGGCGGATACCTAGAGTCTGGAGAGCATTGCTGTTGTGTAGAATGTCTCAGAAAATGTAAGAGTATTTCCAAAGCTTTGAGGGCTAATGTAGTGTGTTCTGTTGACTTGCCTGTTGCCTGTTAATGCCTTCTAAGTTTCACAGATGTAGAAGAGTTTTTTGTATTTTGGACTTGGAACTGATTTAAGACTTCTGTTATATGGATGGACATAATTTTGCTATGGTGAGATGAATGTGTTAAAAGTTTTGTGATGTGATTTTTGGGTTGTCAAAGGGTGGGATGTCATGGTTGGAATTGTGTCCCCGCAAAAATGTGCGCAGCCAGGTGGCTGGGATGTGGTTCTCAGTATCTTGGGACTGTCCTCCATTGTGTGGTTTTGCTAACCTGTATGTTAAAGGATTAGGGTGGGGCTGTGAATTCCTGCTGTGGGGGGAGTTTCCCTGGAGTATGGCTTGCCCCACCCTTAATGCTTTTAGCTTGCAAGGAATAAAAGGAAAAAGAAACAAAGGACAATTTGAGAACCTCGCTACCATCAAGCAAGCAGCACCGGGAGCAGAGCGCGTCATTCAGACCAGAGGTTCTTGCGTGAGGACGCTCCCTGGACAAAGACTGATGCAATACCGGACTTTCCTCCAGAGCCGACAAGGGGAAAGTCTTTCCCTGGAGCGGACACCCCGAATATGGACTTGCAACCTACCGGACTGTGTAAGAATAAATCTTTCTTTGTTAAAGCCATCCACTCTGTGGTATTTCTGTTAGAGCAGCCTAGCTGACTAAAACAGTGAGATATCATTTCTGTTTCTGGACAGGCTTTATTATTTTATTCCCACACTTTATTATATGGAGTTCTGCTTATTATAACTCTGAGTTGTATCAGATGTGCTTAGTGAGTCGCCACTACTCAAATAGGCCAGATAAAGACATTTATTGTCAATTAGGAACAGGATGTTTGAGATGTTTAGCAGTGTTATCTGGATGACCTGTTTTCTGTTTATTTTGGTTTATTTTTTGGTTTGTGCTTTATGATCATGTTGGTTTTTCCATGAGCCTGTAACTTTAATTGACTGGGCTCAATTAACAGAACACCGACCAGATCTCCTACCCTTCTCCTTATTCTACCTCCACCCTCTTCTCTTACTGTTGGTGCCCAACTTTAGTCTATCATGAGGGGAATATTGAGAACTATGCATTAGAGATATAATACGTGGTTCTAAGATGTAGGCTCACTGTGTTTGAAGATAAATGGAGTCGGTAGTGCTTCTTAGGACATTTTGAGATAAATCTCTGTGAAAACCAAATTTAAACAATAATGTCTGTGTCGAGGCTTGCAGGGCATGGATAGCCTCCAGTGAGGAGTGCGTGACAGTCTGGACTACATGTGGCTGTACAGTCTCTACATCTGTTCTGGAGTTCAGTTGTTTCTCAGACCAGATGTGAATTTTTTAGGGACTGACATCCCTCCCATGATGCAGCTGTTGTGGACCAGTAGCTGTAACTGGCTTACTTTTTTTGACCCAGAGATTGTTATACTTTATATTAGTTTGACTGTTGTTTCTATCAGATCTGGTTCTGTTTAATACTGACAGAATTGGAGTTTCTGTAAGTTAGCAGCATGGCAAAAGAACCAGTCATCTTTAAACTCATAAATCTTGATTTCCAGGTCTTTAAAAGCTTTGTGGTTTAAATACTTCTTTGTGATAGACATAAGGAGTGCGTAATAAAACTTCAGGCTGTCATAATTCAGCTGAAACTACAAAGTAGCCTCAGATGAGTCACTCTTCTTGGAATCCGCAAGTCCAAATCTGCCCTGACTCTGAGATAAATTACAAACCCTCATTTCCGTACTGCACGATAAAGCATAGTGTGACTGGTGCTTGAGTGCCTACTTTATGTCTTGGATCCCCGGTCTCATGAAATAGTCATGATTCCAAGAAGGTAGGTATTATCACTTTGCTTTATAGATAAAAGTGTTTAGATTTAGAGAAGTAATTTACTAGTTAATAAGCAGGTGTAATTCTAAAGACACTCAAAAACTGTACTGCTGACAGTTAAACTGAAGATCAGACTGTCTCTAAAGCTCTCAGAGCTCTAAAATGTGTCATACTGTGTTTCAGAGACACCTAGGGATCCTGCAAAGACCCGTCAAGTGGAGTGGGTGAAGAGCACTTGAACACTGAAGATAGCAAGAAGTGGTGGCAGGCAAAGGACAGCCAGAGAGGCTGATAGGAGACAGTGCAGTGGGTTTCCTGTTCCACAGATCAAGAATGCTGAGCACCTTTGGGAAGGAGCCTGCTCACAGAGTAGGGTACCTCCAGCTACTTGATGGAGCTAGGTTTGTGGACCCAGGGAGCTAGAGATGAGTCTTTTGAACTGAGGCTTATAGGTGAAGGAGGTTTCTTCTGGGCATGATAGAGTTGAAAGAGCTTTGTAATACATGCCCATTGTGAAAGCAAGGCAGAGGCTGGAAGGCCAGGGAGAGGCATGCCTGTAGCATGGCTGAGAAGAGGCTGTCCTGATGAAAGAACTGTTATCTTGAGCATTCTTGAACCTGAACTGTAACATGTTAATTCCCCAGTAAGCCCCGTAATTGTGAGTATTGTGTATGAGTTCTACGTAGCCACTGCAATGAACTCTCAGTCCCAGCAGAGAAGCAGACAATGCCATGGTAGGACAGTTGGTGTCAGGATTCATAAAGATGGCAGAGAGAGGAGGCATGCCTAAGCTCCCTGCTACATGGGAATCAGCCTTGGGCTATTGATTTTGATTCTCCTTCCCCGTGGTCAAGTTAGTGCAGATGCTACCCTATGCCATTTTTATACTTGGAGATCTCATGTGGTGTGGTTTGTATTTTCTTCCATCTATCTGTGCATGTTCATTATGCCACCAGCACTCCTTTTATATAACTAAAGAGATTGATTTAAGACACACCCTACACTAATACTGCCTCATTAACATAATAAAACACATTTCCAAATGGAATGTTAACCATAGATGTAGGGGTTAAGATTTATAGCAAATATTTTGGGAGAACACGGTTCAATCTGTAATAGGTGTGGTAAAACTAGTCTTCTACCATTAAATGGAATAAAATTGCCAGACTAGATTAAATCTGTAGTGCATCAGCACCAAATACTGGTTTGTGTGAGGCCATGGTGTTACTCAAATATCTGCCTAAAAAAGTTAAGATGTTAATAATCTTTGGAATGGCTTAATAGAGATTAAGGAAGAGCCTTCACCTTTTCATTATATTTTTATGCTTTTTGAGGGTTTTTTTGGTCCACTTACACTTCTTTAATTTTATGGTGGTGAAAATGAAAGTATCAAAACGTACACTATCACAACAATTTCTACATGTGCAATTCGGGTACGTTAATTACTTTCTTTTAGTTGTATAGTCATTCTGTCATTTTCCAAGTTATTTTACCACTATTAATGTAAACTCCATGTCCCCTGAGCAAAAATTGCTTTGTTCCCCCTCCCTCACACCCACCGTGCCCACTAATAATTTCTGATTTATTTGCCTATTTCATGAGAGTGAGATCATACAGTATTTTTCCTTCTGTGCCTGACTTACTTTGCTCAGCATGATGTTTTTGAGGTTCCTCAGTGTAGGAGCATGCACAGGACTTCATTTCTCTTTGTTATGTAGAATGTCATTGTATATATAGAACACATTTTGCTAGTCTCTTCATCTGTTGATGGATGTATTTTGAGTTTTTAACAACAATTATGCATTAGTTTTAAAATTAAAAAGGAAACAAAATTAAACATGGCACCTGAGCCCATATTCAAATACATAAAGACATTCATTGTATTAATTTTTATAGTTAGAAAAGATGAGAAGCAACCCAAATTCCTAGCTGTTGGTGATTAGGCAAATTATGGCATATCTACTTGATCAAATATGATGTTTCATTGTGTATAGTCTATGAAATGATGTGAAATGTGTGTATAGCATAAATAAAAAAGCCAGGTGCAAAATTATTTATATAAAATGTTAGCAGCTGTGCAAAAATATGTGTGGACTGAGATTAGAAAGGAATACAGAAAAGGAAAAAGCTTTGCTAGGATAGTGGTATCATAGCTCGATTTTTCTTTTTAGAGTTTCTTTTCATTTGTTGCCTTTATTATATAGAATTATGATAATGTATCATTTTCATTGTAATTATCTTTTAAAAATCAACTTTATTCAACAAAATTTACATGCAATAAAATTTACCCTTTTTAAGTGTACAATTTGATAGTTTGCTGCATGTATAACTACCAGCACATGAAGAAATAAAACATCTCCATAATCTTCAAAAGTTCTTTATTGTCCTTTAATAGTTCCTTTCCCAACTGTAGTCTTAGTCAATCACTGATCTGCTTTCTGTCATCATAAATTAGTTTTTCCTTTTCTGTTATTTCATATTAACAATAATATAATATATATTGTGTTATAGCTTGCTTCTTTCAGTTAGCATAGTGTTTTCAAGATTTATCCATGTTGTGGCTTATATGAGTAGTTTTGGCTTATATGAGTAGTTTGTTCCTCTTAATTGTTGAAGAATATTCCGTTGTATGGATATAGAAGTTTGTTTATCCATTTATTTGTTGATAGTCATTGGGCTTATTTTTCAGCTATTATGAATAGTATTACTATGAACATTCTTATATATATATATATATATATATATATATATATAAGTTTGGTATGGCCATAATGCTAGAATTGCTAGGTTGTGTGATAAGTATATGGTTAACTTTATGAGAAACTATCAAATGTTTACATTCTCCCCAGCAGTGTCTGAGAGCTCCAGTAACTCTGCCTGTTACCAAAAACTTAGTATTGTCAGTCTATTTTTATTTTAGCCATTCTTATGGGTCTACAGATGACCTTTTTATGAATTTGTCTGATAATTCAACACTATCCTTTCATATGTTTATATCTTCTTTTGTGAAATATCTGTCCAAATCTTTTACTCATTTTTTAAAAAACTAGTCATTTGTCATTGAGGTGTAAGAGTGCTCTTTTATATTACAGATCTGTTCCTTTGTTTTATGCATGTATTTAGAAAAAATATTCACTCAATTTCTGGCTTCTTTTCTCATTTTCTTAAAGATATACTTCCAAAAGCATACATTTTGAATTTTAGTAGAGTCTAATTTGTCTGTTTTATATTTTTTGTATCATAAGAAATTTTTGCCTATCTCAACTTTACAAAGATTTTTTCCTGTGTTTTCTTGCAAAGTTTATAGTTTTAGCTCTTGTATTTAGCTATGCTGTCCATACTGATTTGGCTTTCTATATGGTTGTGAGTTAAGAATCAAGCTTCTTTATTTTTGTAGAAAAAGAAAAAATTAGTGTACAATAAACATATGGGCCTATTTCTGGACTCCACTTGTTTTCATTATTCTGTACATATATCCATATGTCAATACTCTGCTCTCTGGATTGCTTTTGGCTTATAATAATTCGTAGGAGCATTGTTGGGCCAGTAGCTAAGAATTTGACTGCTACCGAAAAGATGCAACGACTGGCAGTTTGAAACCACCAGCTGTTCCTTGCAGACATTGTGGGGTAGTTCTTCTGTGTCTTATAGGGTCATTATGAGTTGGAAACCACTCAATGGATCAAGTTGTTTTGGGGGTGGAGGATAGGGTTTTACAATAATTTCTGAAATCAGTTAATGTACACTTTTTAACTGTGTTCTTCTTTAGAAAATTATTTTAGTTATTCTAGATCCTTTGGATTCTGATACAAGTTTTAGAATTGCCTCGTCAGTGTCTTCAAAACAACATGATGGGATTTTGTCTGGGATTATATTTTATCAATATTGAGTGTTCTAATTCATGGGCACAGTATCTCTGACATTAAGTCTTCTAAAATTTCAACAGTGTGTTTTTGGTATCCGTTTCTTATACACATGTTTTAGTATTATGTAGTTTTACATGTTTATCATGAGTTTGTTTTTTTTTTTTTTAGTTTTGATTTTCATCTGTTGCTAGTATATGCTTTTGCTTATTAACTTGTATTTTGAGCCTTTGCTAAACTTGTTAGCTTTTTTTTATGTTGTTTAGGAATTTATGCATAAATGATCATATTTTACTTTTAACTCCCTAATATATATGCCTGTAATTACTTTTCTTGCCTTCCTGCACTGGCTTAAGCCTTCAGTACACTGATGTGATGAAAGCAGACACCTTTCCTTATTTCTGATCTTAGAAGGAAAGCATTCAGCCTTTCACTGTTAAGTATGATACTAACAAATTTTTCACACATTCGCTTTTATTTAAATTAAAAAATGTATCTTTTCTTGTGCTTTAAGTAAAAGTGTGCAGTCCATATCAATTTGCTGTATAAAACCCCCCACACATACCACTATCCACTCTTAACTGCTTTCTCCACCACGTGATCCCACACTACTCCTCTCCACTCTGTACTTCCTATATCCGTTCAACCAACTTTTGTCTCCCTCCATCCTCTCATTTCATCTCTGGACAAGAGCTGCTCAGACAGCCTTCTGTATGTATTTAAGCTAGAAAGCACATTCTTCGCCAGCATCACTCTGTATTTTATAGTCCAGTTCAATCTTTAAAGAGTTGACTTTGGTATTGGTTTTAGCTCTGGTTTAACAGAGTGTGGGGCCCATGTTGTCAGAGAACCCTCCAGTCTGATGGACCACCAATTGTGGTGTTTTAGTAGAGTTCTAGTTCTGCAAACCCATTTCCTTCCACTACATCAGGGACTTTACATTCTGTTACCTGTCAGGGCAGTCATTGGTGGTGGCCAGGCACCATCTAGCTCTGGTCTCATGCTGAAGAAGTCTGTAGATCACATGGCCCCTTCTGTCTCCTGGGCTCATGTCTTCCTCATGTGTTTGATGTCCTTTATTCTCCTTTGCTCCAGTTGGATTGGGGTCAATCAGTGCTACTTAGATGGCCACTTGCTAGCGTTGAGACTCCAGACCAAAGTGGAATGCAGAACATTTTCTTAAAAAAGAAAAACAAAACTTAGTTATGCCAATTAGCGTAGATTTCCCCTGAAACCACAGTCCCTGGACCCCTGTCCCTACAACTCTGTCCTTCAAAATGTTGTGCTGCACAGTGTCCCTCTCTACACCTAACCCAATTCCTATCTACTATCTAATCTATGAATACCCCTCTTCCTCACTCCCTTCCCTTGTAACCATCAAAGATTATTTTCTTTTGTGTTTAAACCTTTTCTTTAGTCCTTATCGTTGTGGTCTCATACAGTATTTGTCCTTTTGTAACTAATTTCATTCAGCATAATGTCTTCCATGTTATGAGATGTTTCTTTCATAAGACCATCTTTGTTCTTCCCACTGTGTAGTATGAATGCACATATGTGAATATAGTATAGTTTGTTCAGTCATCTGTTGCTGGGCACCTAGGTTGATTTCATCTTTTTGCTGTTATGGACAGTGCTGCAATGAACACTGATGTGCATGTACTTTTTGTGTTTTTTTTCTGGCTATATTCCAAGAAGTGAGATTGCTGGGTCATATAGTATTTCTATTTCTAGTTTTTAGGAAAGCACCAAATTGGTTTCCAAAGTGGTTGTTCCATTTTACATCCCACTAGCTGTATAGGAGAATTCCACTCTCTTTACAGCCTGCCCAACATTTATTATTTTGTGGTTTCGGATTAATGCCAGCCTTCTTAGGGTGAGATGGAACCTCATTGATTTGGATTTCTGCAGTAACTAATGATTGTGAACATTTCCTCATGCATCTGTTAGCATCCTAGGTGTCCCAGTGTCTTCTTTAGTGATACACTTTTTCATATGTTTTACCCATTGTTTAACTGGCTCTTTGTCTTTTTCTTGTTGACTTTTTGCAGTACCTTGTGGATTAGAGAGATTAGATACAGATAGGATTCATGGTAGCCAAGATTTGTTTCCCAGTCTGTAGTTAGTCTTTTTACTCTTTTGGTGAAGTCTTTGGCTCCGACTCGACAGCACTTGGCTTGGCTAGCTTGGGTAAGCATGGGAGTTTGAATTTTAGGAGTTCCTAGCTATCTATTTCCTCTTCCTTTTTTTTTTTTAATTGTTAGTAATATTTTGTAGTCTGTTTATGCCATCTATTAGGGTTCCCAGAAATGTCCCTGTATTTTCTTTTCTGCCATAGTCTGTATCATTTTAGATTTGATATTTAGGTCTTTGATCCATTCTGAATTAGTTTTTGTGCATGGTGTGAGATATGAGTCTTGTTTCATTTTCTTGCAGATGGATATCCAGTTATGGCAATCTGTTTGTTAAAGAGACTGTTTTTTACCCACTTGACAGACTTTTGGGCCTTTGTCAAACACAGCTACTCTAAAGTAGATGATACTCTATTTGGATTCTCAGTTCTGGTCCATCGACCTATGTATCTGTTTTTGTACCAGTACTAAGCTGTTTTCACTACTGTGGCATTGGAATAGGTGCTACAGTCAGGGAGTGTGAGGCCTCACACATTATTGTTCTTTTTCAGTAATGCTTTACGTATCTGGGGTATTTATCTTTCCATATGGAGTTGGTGAGTTGTTTCTCCATCTCATTAAAAAATGCTACTGGAATTTGTATTGGGATTGCATTTTATCTGTAGATTGCTTTGGGTAGAATAGACATTTTAACGATGTTAAGTCTTGCTATCCATGAGTAAGATAGGTTTCTTCACTTATGTAGGTCTCTTGGTTTCCTGCAGTAGGGTTTTGTAATGTTCTTTGCATAGGTCTTTTATTCCTAAGTATTTTATCTTCTTGGGGGCTATTGTAAATGGTATTGATTTGGTCATTGCCTCTTTCAGAGTCTCTTTATTGCTGCTGTAAAGGAATCCAACTGATTTATGTGTGTTTATCTTGTATCCTGATGCTTTGCTCAACTCTTTTATTTAGTTCCAGTACGTATTTTTGTGGATTCTTTAGGGTTTTCTGTGTATTAGATCATATCATCTGCAAATGAAGATACTTTTATTCCTTCTTTACTATTTTGGATGCCCTTTATTTCTTTATCTTGCCTGGTTGCTCTAGCTGGAACTTCCAAGACAGTGTTGAGTAAAAGCGGTAACAACAGTGGGCATCCTTTCCTGGGTCCTCTTCTCAAAAGGAATGCTTTCAAACTCTATTTAGGATGATGTTGGCTGTTGGCTTTGTATAGATGCCTCTTATGATGTTGAGGAATTTCCCTTCTTTTCCTATTTTGCTGAACATTTTTAACTTGATTTTGTCAAATGCCTTTTCTGCATTAATTGATAGAATCAAGTGGTTCTCGTCTTTTGTTGCATTTGTGTGGTTGATTGCATTAATTGTTTTTCTGATGTTGAACCATCCTTGCATCCCTAGTATGAATCCCACTTAGTCATGTTAAATTATTATTATTTTGGAGGGTATGTTGTTGAATTCTGTTGACTAGGATTTTGTTGAAGATATTTGCATTTCAGCTCATGAGAGATATTAATCTACAATTTTCTTTTTTTGTGGTACCCTTTCCTGGTTTCGGTATCAGGTTACACTGGCATCATAGAATGGCGTTGGGAGTATTTCATCCCTTTCTATGCTCTGTAATACCTTTAGTAATAGTGGTATTAACTGTTCTCTAAAAGTTTGGTAGACGTCTCCAGTGAAGCTGTCGGGGTCAGGGCTATTTTTAGTTGAGAATTTTTTTTTTTATTATGACTGAGTGAAAATACACATTTCCATGTAAATTTGCATGCCCGCCTATGTGCAGCTTCCATTGTTCTCCCTGCTCAGCAACAGCACACTATTCTTCTCTGCTCCATACATGTCTCATCCTCCCAGCAGTCTCCTTTCCCCTCCTCTCCACCCACTCCCCTTCCTCCAGTCAGAGGTCAGCAGGATGATATCCTATAGATGCATAGAACCATAAAGTGCACCCAGTATATAGTCACTCTGCGTTGCCAAGTCCAATCGCTTGCTGTCTGAAGAGTGAACCTTCAGTATGATCCATGGGTAAGGGCAGAATCAGGGCTGGGGGCCATGCTCCCAGGGGAACCCCGAAGCCTCTGAACCATCAGTTGTGGTCTTTTAGTGGAGATCTCAGGGTGCACCCCTTTTCATTCTTGTATTGCCAGTGAGACTCAACTTAGTGAGCTCCATTGCGGCTATCACTGGTGGTGGCCAGGCACCATCCAGTTCTTCTGGTCCCAAGTCTACGTAGGCACTCACTCATGTGGGTCTCTCTGTCTCCTGGGTTGTCATTTTGGTCCTTGGTGAGCATCCACTCCTGCTGAGTTGGGACCATTTGCTGTGCCCTCGGATGGCAGCTTGGCAGCTTTTAAGACCCCAGACACCACTCACCAATGTGGGGTACAGAGAGCCCTCTTAGCAAAATGCTAGTTGTGCCAGTTGACCTCAATTTCGCGTAAGAGCATGGTCCCCTGCCCCCTGCCCCAGCTACTCTGTCCTTGCATTATTGGATTAAGATGGGAGGAATACTCAAGTTATGTTGAAGTCCACTTAATATTGTTCTTGTTTCTAATGTGTGCTGTCACCGATTTCACCCAACCAAATTTCTACCAACTATCTAAACCCTCCCCACCCTCACCCTCCCTCCCCTCCCTTGCAGCTGTAAGAGTCTTTTCTTCTATGCATAAGTCTGTTTTGAGATCTTATCGTAGGGGTCTCATAGAATATTTGTCCTTTTGTCCCTGACTACTTTCACTCAACATAATGTCTTCCAGTTGAAACCAGGTTATAAGATGTTTCCGGGATTCATCATTGTTCTTTATCATTGCATAGTGCTCCATTGAGTATATATACCATAGTTTACCTATCCATTCCTCTGTTGTTGGGCATCTGGTAGTTGAGAATTTTTAAATTACCTTTTCAATCTCTTATTTTGTTATGGGTCTAATTAATTGTTCTATTTCTGTTTGTGCTGGTTTTTGTAGTTGGTGTATCTCTAGAAATTTGTCCATTTCCTCTAGGTTTTCAAATCCCCAGTTTTTCATAGCATTCTGTTATGATTCTTTTCCTTTCAGTTGGGTCTGTTGTTATATGTTCCATCTCATTTCTTATTCAAGTTATTCACTTCCTCTCCTGTTTTTGTTCTGTCAGTTTAGCCAGTGGTTTATCAGTTTTGTTGCCCTTTTTAACAAAACCTGCTTTTGATCTTGTTTATTCTTTCAGTCATTTTTCTACTCTCCAGTTCTTTTAGCTCTGCTCTCATTTTATTGTTTGCTTTCTTCGGTGCCCAAGGCATTTTTTTATTACTCTTTTCATTTCTTCAAGTTGTAGAGTTAATTCTTTGATTTGGGCTTTTTCTTCTTTTTGGCTGTATGCATTTATTGAGATAAACTGACCTCTTAGCACTGCTTTTGCTGTGTCCCATAGATACTTGTAGAATGTGTTTTCATTCTTGATTCTATGAATATCTTTATTCTGTCCTTGATTTCCTCTATTACCAGTCATCTTCGAGCAGGATATTGTTCAATTTCCGTGTGTTTGATTTCTTTTCCTTTCCTTCATTTTTCTGTTACTGATTTCTACTTTTATGGCTTTATGTTCTGAAAAGATTCTTTGTAATATTTCAGTAGTTTCAGTTTTGTTCAGGATTTCTTTGTGGCCTAATATGTGGTCAGTTCTGGAGAATGTTACATGTGCATTGGAAAAGAAAGTATACTTGGCTACTGTTAGGTGGAGTATTCTGTAAAGTCTTTTAGGTCAAATTGATTGATTATGGCATTTAGGTCTTCTGTGTCTTTGTTGAGCTTTTTTCTAAATGTTCTTCTTTCACTGAGAGTGGTGTGTTGAAGTCTTCTATTATTATTGTGGAGCTGTGTATTTCTGTTATCAATGCAGTTAGTGTTTGTTGTATGTATTTTGAAGCCCTGTCATTGGGTGCCTAGATATTTGGTTATGTCCTCCTGGAGTACTGATCCTTTATTCATTATATAATGTCTTTCCTTATCCAATGTGGTGAATTTTACTTTAAAGTCTATTTTATCAGAGATTAATAATGCCATTCTTGCTCTTTTATGAATGCTGTTAGCTTGATAAATTTGTTCCATCCTCTGAGTTTCAGTTTGTTCATGCCTTTGAGTCTAAGATGTGTCTGCTACAGGCAGCAGGTGGGTTGTGTATTTTTTTAATCCAAACTGCCACTGAATCAGATCCAACTGGCCAACACTTGGCTTGGCTGGCCAATCCCTGTCTTGTTATTGGTGCATTTAGCCCATCTGGGTTTAGCACGATTATTGGTAGATAGAAGCTTAGTGCAGTTATTTTAATGTCTTTTTTGTGTGTGTCTGTGTTACAGTTTCTATGCTGAGTCTGTTTTCATCTTTTTCAGTGTTGGTGATTTTGTATTTGCTGAGACTTTATGTTTTTCTTATTTTTTATTTTAATGTGTAGGGTTGGTAGTTTCCTTTGTGGTTATCTTAGTATTTATCCATATTTTTCTAGATTTAAACTAGTCTTTAATTTCTTTATATCACCTCGACTTCCTCTCCATATGAAGGATCTGTAACTACATTTTCTTTGAGGTCTTTTTTATTCTGATGTTTATGTAATGACATCTCTTTTTCTGTATTTTCAGTGTCTTTCTTATGATTTATTTTTGTAACCCTCCTATTTGGGTTAATATCCGGTTGCCCTGTTCTGTGTGGTGGTCTTGGGTTGTTAAACCTGGTGTGTTATTGTTTTTCTCACCAAAGGTCTCCCTTTAGTATTATTTTGTAATTTTGGCTTGGTTTTTTCAGATTCCCTAAATTTCTGTTTATCTGGAAATGTCCTAATTTTGCTGTCATATTTGAGAGGCACATAAGGTTTCCAGTAGGTGATTTTTTTATTCTAAGTGAGTCATGAGGGTTTTCTTCCAGGGGTCCCATGAATAGATTCAAATCTCCAGCCTTTCAGCTAGCAACCAGGGTTGTCAACCATTTGTAATATCAAGGAACTCCATCTTTTTGTTAAAAAAGAAGCATAGTTCAATTCTGTTGTGTCAGATAATTAGTATGATTTCGGTTGTTTTATTTTCACGAAGACATGTATTATGGCCCTCAGTTTGTCCTATCATGGTGATTGTTCATTGTACACTTGAAAATAACACTGGGTGATGTATTTTCTAAATGTCAGTTGGGTCAAGGTGGCCAATAAGAGGGTCAAGGACTATGCAGCTCAGTGATTTGTTTTTATATGTCCTTTCTAGACCTTTTTTTGTAACTAGCACAAGAAATTGGTATTGGCTGGAACTATGCAAATAAGGTGTTTAAAACTCTTACAGGGATTGGATAGCATTTATGCAAATAAGTTATCTGTGGCCTACCAAAGGGATTAGTTACTTTTGCCTACCTTTTAGGCTTTAAAGAGCCAATCCCACAGTGGTCGAAAGACCTTCACTACCATTAAGAAGAACATATAGGAGAGCATGTTCTTTGGACCTGAGGTCCGTGTACTTAGAACTGCCTAGATCCAGGAAACAGAGAGTTCTAACACTCAAGATACTACAAATGTTAGAGAACCAGGAAATCACCACAAGACTGCTGTTTTTAGTTTCCTGGTCCATGGAGCAAGGCAGCTGCAGTGTGCTCACCCAACCCATGGGTTGAGAAAACCAACTGCCTTTGGAAAAGAGGATTCCTGGTAGAGTAGGCTTGCTCTAGGAACTTTTCATCATTGAAACTAAAGATCTGTAGCACTTGCCTGAGGCCAAGAGCAAGGACTGGTGGTGCGCACAGCCCAGAGCAACCCCTGCTTGCCTGAAGAAGAAATTAAGAACTGTCTTAGATGCTGGAAGCCTTCCTGGTCAAAGGTCTATATCTTGTGTACTTTCAAGTGATTCATTGAAGTGGCCTCAAAGAACTAACAGATGACACTCACTGCAGTGAATTGTCAAACCCAGAAGATATAGAGAGTATCATGGGAAAGATGTCTGGTATCAAAATTGGTAAAAAGATTACAGAGCAGAGATGTGTGAGACCCTTACTGCATAGAAATCAGCTTCATGCTAGTATTGATTATCTCTTCGCTTTACAAACTCAGAGGATTTTAGATACTACTACTACCATTTTGGAAATCCTGGTGGTATAGTTGTGGTACTATGTCTGCTAACCAAAAGGGCAGCAGTTGATTCCTCCAGGTGCTCCTTGGAAATGATGGGGCAGTTCTACTTTTACTTATGGGCTCCCTGTGAGTTGAAATCAGCTTGACGGCAGTATATCTGGTTTATTTTACTACCATTGTAGAGGAACTCTAAAGGTTTCAAGTTTTTTTTTCCTCCTTCTAAGTGTACAAGTCACCCATCATGGATTCTGGCAAAAGATGTGAGTCAGGGATAGACGACTTTACAACTCATACAGTAGCATGAATTTCTTGTTTGTTTCTGTTCTCATTGCCACCTAAGTCCTATGGGGGGTATGCAACTGGTCTCACGTAAGTACTGACACACCATGGATTTATGTGTCAGCCAAAGAACCTTGATCTTGGAATGCTGAATTCTTTTGGAATGAGTTCTGAATAAACTTCCCTTTGCCCTTCAAGGAGACATTATTATGTTAGATGCCATCAAATTGACCCTCATAGTGACCCCGTGTGTAACAGAACAGAAGTTTCCAAGTCCTTCACCATCCTCAGAGTTGTTGCTATATTTGAGCTCACTGTTGCAGCCACTGTGTCAGTCTACCTCACTGAGAGGCTTTTTCACTGACCTGCTACTTTACAAAGCATGATATCCTTCTTCAGGGTTAGTGCAGAGTGAGCAAGATGATGTCTCGGCATCTTTGCTTATAGGGAGTATTCTGGCTGTACTTCCTTCAATACAAATTTGTTTATTCTTCTGATACTCCATGGCATACGCAGTACTCTTCACCAACACAATAATTCAAGTGCATCTTTATTATACAAACCTTTATTTTGGTCTTGAGTGAGACCTTATCGCTTTCTAAAGCTGTTTGCTATAGAAACATTCTGAAAATATAGTCTGGAGCAAAAGGATCAGTGCCTTTTCGCAAAAGACTTGCACGAATGTGAGGGATTTTGAAGAATTGTTTTCTAATGATAGTATTGTTGAAGTCTTCTATAGCCTTACTGATTTTCCATCTACTTTTCTATCAGTTACTGAGAAATGACTTTAGTTAAAGTCTCCAATTAAACTGTGGATTTATCTGTTTCAATTTTCAATTCTATCGGTTGTTTCATGTGTTTCAAAGCTCTGCTATTAGGTACTATTTATGGATTGAATTGTGTTTCCTCCCCAAAATGTAGTTAGCTTGGCAAGTCTGTAATTCCCAGTCTTGTGTAGCTGTCCTTTATTTTGTGGTATGATGTAATTATCTTGTGTGAAGTAAATCCTAACCTCTGTAATGTTAATAAGGCAGAATTAGCAACAGATATGTTAACGAGACAGGACACAGTCTAGAGGATTAGGTTATATCTTGAGTCAATCTATTTTGAAATATAAAAACAAAAAGTGAGCACGGGAGAGAGGGACCTCCTCCCACCAAGAAAGAAGAGCTGGGAGCAGAACACTATCCTTTGAACTCTAAGTCCCTGTGCTGAGAAACCTGTATACCCAGGAGAAGATTGATGACAAGGAGCCCACAGGGAGAGAAAATCTTCCTGTGGAGCTGGTGCCCTGCATTTGAACTTTTAACCTCCTAGACTGTGAGACAGTAAATTTGTTTGTTAAAGCCATTCATCTGTGATGTTTCTGTTATAGTAGCACTATGTAACTATGACAGGTTCAAAAATATTTAAAATTATGTCTCTGGTAAGTTGACCCTTTTATCATTATGTTTCTGCTTTTTACTGATAATGTTTCCTATTTTGAAATCTGATTATTCTGGCAGTACAAACTTATTCTACTTATGTTCCTCAGAAAAATTAAACATTAAACTACGGTGAAGACCCAACAGTCCCATTCCAAATAACTTGAAAGCAGGAATGCAAACAGAAACTTGTACGCCAGTGTTCATTGCAGCACTATTCAGAATAGGCTAAAGGTTTCCCGAAATAGTCATCAACAGAGAAATGGATAAACAAAATGTGTTTCATACACATACATGATGATAATACATACGTATAAGGAAATACCATCAACCATAAAGAAAAAGTCCTAAGACATGTTGAACTTTGAATTGTTGTTGTTCCAGCTCACAGTAACTATCCTTTGAACTTGAGGTCATAGTAACCCTAGGTGCAACAGAAAGAAACACCTCGTGGCCCTTATAGTCATTGTTATGCTTGAGCTTGTTGTTGCAGTCAGTGTCTCGGTCCATCTCATTGAGGGCCATGCTTATTTTTGGTGACCATACTTTGCAAGCATGATGTTCTTCTCCAGGGATGCATCCTTCCTTATAACATGTCCAAAGTATGTGAGATGTAGTGTTAGCATCGTTATTTCTAATGAGCATTCTGGCCGTACTTCTTCCAAGACAGATTTGGACATCCTTTAGGCAATCCATAGTATGTTCTGTATTCTTATTCATCGTCCAGCTTTCACATGCATATGAGGTGATTGTAAAGATCATGGCTCAGGTTAAGTGCACTTTAGTCTTCAAGATAACATCTTTTCCTTTTATCACTTTAAAGAGATTTTTTGTAGCAGGTTTTCCCAGTGTAGTGCATCATTTGATTTCTTGGCTGCTGCTTCCACTGGTGTTGATTGTGGGTCCAAGTAAAATTAAGTCCTTGACAATTTCAGTCTTTTCCCTGTTTATTGTAATGTTGCTTACTGGTCAGTTGTGAGAATTTTTGTTTGTGTTGAGGTATAATCCGTATTGAAGACTATAGTCTTTGATCATCATCAGTAAGTGCTTCAAATCCTCTTCCCTTTCAGCAAGCAAGGTTGTGTCTGCATAATGAAAACTGTTAAGTAGTCTTCCTGTGATCCTAATGACATGTTTTACTGCATATAGTCCAGTTTATCAGATTATTCCTTTGGCATACAGATTGAATGGGAATGATGAAAGTATACAACACTGATGCACACCCTTCCTTACTTGAAACCATGCAGTATCCCCTTGTTCTCTTAGAAGGACTGCCTCTTGACCTGTGGACACATTCCTCATGAGCACAATTAAGTGTTCTGGAATTCCCATTCTTTCACAGTGGTATCCATAATTTGTTATCCATATACCCGAATACATTTATGTAGTTAATGAAACACAGGTGGACAGGTATCTTTCTTTTATTCTCTGCCTTCAGCCAGGATCCATCTGATATTGGCAGTGCTATCTTTGGTTCCACATTCCAGCTGGAATTTCTTGCAGTTCCAAGTGGATGTACTACTTCAGCTGCTTTTGAATGATCTTCAGCACAATTTTGCTTGTGTGTGCTGTCAGTGATACTGTTCTATAATTTCCCCACTTGGTGGGATTGCCTCTTTTGGGCATATGTGTAACTGTGAGTCTCTTCAGTTTGGTTGGCCAGGTAGCTATCTTCTAATTTTTTTGGAATAGACTCCTGAGTACTTCTAGTTCTGTATCAGTTTCTTGAAATGTGTTGACTGGTAGTCTATCCATTCCTGAAGACTTTTTTTTTTTTTGCACTGGTGCCTTCAGTACAACTTGTATTTCTTTCTTCAGTACTATTGGTTTCTGAACATATGCTGCCTCCAGAAGTGGCTGAATGTTCACCTGTTCTTTTGGTATAGTGACTCTGTAAATTCTTTCTGTCTTTGATTTACTTGTTTTTTTCCTTCAGATCTCTATTGTAAGAGAGACTACAGGAAGCACGCAACTATTCTGCCATTTTGGCCACAATGAAATAGTATTTAAAGAAAAAAAATAGAGGAGAGGTGGAGATGGGAAAACACTAAACAGATAATAGAGAAGTGGTAACTTTGGTGAAGGGGAATCCAGCACAACTTTTACAAGGCAAGGTCATGGGAGCTCCATAGGCACATCCAGACTCCCTGAGGACTGAATTACTGGGCTGAGGGCTGTGGGTACCATGGTCTTGGGGAACATCTAGCTCAAGTGGTATAACACAGTTTATAAAGAAAATGTTCTGTGTTCTACTTGGGTGAGTAGTGTCTGGAGTCTTAAACACCTATGAGTGGCCATCTAAGATATTCTGTTGGGCACACCCTTTTAGGAACAAGGGAAAATGAAGGAAACTAAAAACATAAAGAAAAGATGATTCTAAAGGCATAATGGACCATGAGTACCATGGCCTCTACCAGACTGAGTCCAGCACAACAAAGTGGCACCCAGCTGTCACCACTGAGTGCTCTGTAGAGTGCTCTGACAGGGATCATAGTAGAGGCTCTGGGACAGAGCTGGAGAAAAAAGGTAGATTAAAATTCTAATTCACAAAAAAGGCCAGATTTACTGGCCCGAGAGAAACTGAAGAAACTCTGAAAGTATGTCCCCCAGACACCATTTTAGCTTAGTAATGAATTCATTCCTGAGGTGTACCCTTCTGCCTAAGATTAGAAAGACCTGTAAAATAAAATAATACTAAAGGGGCACACCAGCCCTGGGACAAGAACTGGAAGGTAGAAGGGGACGAGAAAGCTGGTAACAGGGAAACTAAGGTGAAGAGGGAGTGTTGATGACTTGTGGTGTCGTTAAACAATGTCATAAAACAGCGCGTGTACTAACTACAAACAATGTCATAAAACAGCGCGTGTACTAACTACTTAATGAGAAGCTAATTTGTTCTGTAAACCTTTACCTAAAGTACCAAAAAAGAAAAAAGACCCCAGATGCCCTTTGTTTTAGTAGTGTGGAGGCAGTTCTACAACAGGACACACTGTTTGGCATGGGGAAAGTGACTACATTGTGACAAGTGGAATAGGTTAGTCATAAAAGGGCAAGTATTGTTACTAACCCACTTATGTGAAAAATCTAAAATAGGTTAGATATATGAAGACAAAGGTTATTTTGGTTACCAGGCTGGAAAAAGGAGAAAAGAGGGAGTCATTGCTTAGGAGGCTATAAGTTTCTGTTAATGATGATGACATAGTTTGGAAACAGGTAGTGGTGATTGTTGCACAACAGGGCAAACACAGTTGAAGTTGCTGATGTGTGTGTGTAAAAAAATGTTGAATTGGCAAGTGCCTCATATGTTTTTACTGCTAGCAAACACACAAAAAACTAAACAGTGTGCAGATGAAAGGAGCAAATAAGAATTCTGGACTTTTGGCACAATTTTTTGCAAACCTACTCTAAGAAGTCTATTTAAAAAAAAACACAATGCTCAGCTTTCTTTCATTAGTGGTTATATAGTACATCCTTTTACTCTTAACCTGTCTGTGTTTTTATATTTAAAAAGGATTTCTCGTGGTTTAGGATATAGTTGGTCCTTGTTTTTTATCCATTCTCATAATTGCTGCCTTTTTGACAGCATGTATAAACATTTACATTTAACATAGTTATTAATGTGGCTGAATTTAAATCTCTTGTACCCATTCCTGTTGCTAAGTAATAAGCCATCCCCAAACTAATGGCATTAAACAATAAACATTTTAATATCCTTTTGGATTCTGTGCATAGAATCTCAGACAGGAAACACTGGGAATGGACTGTCCTGCAACATAATGTCAAGGCCTCAGTGTAAAGACTTGGGTACTGGCAGTGTCTAGCAGCTGGGGGCTGGAGCCCTCTGAAGATTTGCTTACTCTCGTTCCTCTGGGGGTGGTTGATGCCAGTTATTATCTGGTGCCTCATTTGCAAATATTAGGTGAAACCTACTTATGCATGCCCTCTCCACCAGACTTCTGGCCTTCCTTGTTACATAGTGTCTGTGTTTCAAAAGAAATGTTCCCAAGAGAACCAGGCAGAAGCTGCTTGGCTTTTTATGATGTACCCCTGGAGATCAACACCACATTTACTATGCCCTCTTTGTATGAGCTGTCATAACCTTCACCCAAGTTAAGGAAAAAAGACAGAATCCCAACCCTCTGTGTGAGAAGCATCAGAGATTTTTAGCATCGTGTTTGAAGACTGCTGTATCTGGCGTCTGGCTGTTTGTTATCTGTTTTCTCATTGCTCTTTTTTCCTGTGTTCCTGGCTGCTTCTTGATTATTTTTACTGTTCCATTTCATCTCTTCCATAACTTATTACACATACCTTTTAGCCCTCACTCTAGCTTAGTTCTGTCCAACAGAAATATAGGCCACAATTATAAGCCCTATACCCCAAAACCAAACCCAACCCACTGGCAGTGTGAGTCTGCTCTGACTCATAGTGGCCCCCATGGGACATAGTGGAACTGCTCTGTAGAATTTCCAAGAAGTGTCTGGTAGATTCTAAGTGCCAGCTTTTGGATAGCAACCCTGTAAGTCTCTTCCCCAAAAGCCCACTACTGTTGAGTTGATTCCAACTCTAGCAACCCTATAGGACAGAGCAGGACTTCTCCATAGAGTTTCCAAGGGGTGCATAGTGGGTTCAAACTGATAACCAAAAGGTAGCACTTAACGGCCATGTCACCAGGATTTCCATAAGCTGTATATGTGTCATGGACTGAGTTGTGTCCTCCCAGAAACGTGTGTAACCACGTGCCTGGGCCATGATTCCCAGTATTTTGTGATTGTCCTCTGTTTTGTGATTTTCCTATGCTGTGTGTTAAAAGATTAGGGTGAGGCTGTAAATCCCTTCATAGGATCACCTCTGTGCTCCACTGTAAAGGGAGTTTCCCTCCGTAGAGTATTGCTTGCACCACCCTTTATCCTTTCATCTTACAAGAGATAAGACGAAAGGGAAGCAAGTAGAGAGTTGGGGACCTCACACCATCAAGAAAGCAGCACTGGGAGAAGCGTGTGTCCTTTAGACCTGAGGCTCCTGTGCCTGGATGCTCCTTGAACAAAGACTGATGCAACACAAGGACTTTCCTCCAGAGCTGACAACGGGGAAAGCCTTCTCCTGGAGCAGACATCCTGAATTTGGACTTGTACGCTACTGGATTGTATAAGAATAAACTTTTCCATATTAAAGTGATCCACTCACGCAATTTCTGTTAGAGCAGCACTAGCTGACTAAAACAATATGTCGTGTTAATTTCCAGTAACCACATTAAAGACAAGGGATGACATTTACTTTTATGTAATCCAGTATAGCTGAATAACATTTTAACACGGCACTTGGCTTGGCTAATGTAAAAGTATAATTAGACACTTCATTCTTTTTCTAATAATAAATCTTTGAAATTCAGTGTGTATTTTATATTTACAGCATATCTCAATTTGGACTCACTACCTTTCAAATTCTCAGTTGTCATGTGCGGCTAGTGGCTACTATATTTGGATAGCATAACTCTAGGACTTATAATCTGAATCATTTGTATAATGCAGGGATAGAAGTACTATTTGAAAGTAGACTGTGCAATGTTGTTAGGTGCCATCAAGTTAGTGTCAACTCGTGGTAACTCTATGGACAATATAAGATTGGCCTTATAGAGTTTTCAAGAAGTGGCTAGTGGATTTGAATTGCTGAACTTTTGGTAAACAGCGGAGCGGTTGACTCCAGCACCATGGGTCTGGCTGTGTAATACATATATATAATATGAGAATCTTACATCCATTTCTTCTATTCTAGGTTGCATATTTATTGCTATGTTTTGTTTTACTTGAAAAATTTTCATAAACCTGTCGTAGTTATCTAGTGCTGTTATAACAGAAATACCACTAATAGTGAGTGACTTTAACAAACAAATTTAGTTTCTCACAGTTTAGGAGGATAGGAGTCTCAATTTAGTTTACTGTCTCTTGGGGAAGACTTTATCAGTTCTGGCAGGGAAACCCCTGTCTTTTCTGAGCTTCTGCTTCTAGATAATCTTCACCTGGCTTGATATCTCTCTTTTCTCATCTCTTCTTCTCTTGTTTATATAATCCCTTTTGTGTCAAAAGGGATTGATTTAAGACACACCCTACCACCCTAATTCTATTTCATTAGTACAACAGACAGTCTCTTGCAAATGGGATTATAACCACAGGCATAGAGATTAGGATTTGTAATATGTATTTTGATGGGACCCACTCGAATCCACAACACGTTCATCACAACAAATACATTGCTATTACTTTTGTTTAAACAGTTAATATGTATTCTGTTAAATATGTATGTAACAAAACATTGCCCTTTCAATATTTCCTACATGTATGGTTTGGTGACATTAATACATTCATCATTTGTGCAACCATCATCACTATTTCCAGTTTTTTCCATCATCCTTAACATAAACTTATTGCTCCCCTCCCCACCCCCAGCAGTGACCTCCTTTCCATCCCTTCTTGGTAAATACTAATGAGCCTTTGTTTGTGTGTAGTTGCTTATTCCAAGTCTTTCAAATAAGTAGGATTAGTGCTGCTATAATAGAAATACCACAGGTGGATGACTTTAATAAAGAGAAATTCATTTTCTCATAGAGAAGTATGCTAAATGTCCAAATTTAGGGCATCAGCTTTGGAGGAAGATCCTTGTCATCAGTCTTCCCCTCGACTGGGAGCTACCGAGGTGCGGGGACCCTGGGTCCTACCCAAAGGATGCATTCTGCTTCTAGCACTGCTTCTTTCCTGATGGTATGTGGTCCTCAATTCTCTGCTTGCCTCCCTTTCCTTTGTATCCCAAGAGATTGTCTCAAAGCACAGTACAGTCTTACACATTGAGTCCTGCCCCAGCAACACAACTGCTGCCCATTTTCCATCACTGACGTCATAGAAGTGGGATTTACCATGTATAGGAATGTCGCAGTGTTGGGAGTCATGGCCTAGCCAAATTGCTACACAAAGTTTTGGGGAAGACACAGATCCGTGAGATTCCACCTTTGGCCTCCCCAGATCGCTTCCTTACAACATGCAAAATATATTCATATCGTTGCAGAAGTCTTGACTTCAAGTCTAAATCCAAAGATTCTTCTTCATCTGTGAAATCTAGGACACAAGTTGTATGTTTGCAAAATATAATGGCAGAATAAGGAGGTGCATGTTAAGAGTCTTCCCCTGCAAATGAAAGAAATTACAGGGAAAGACAGGGTAACAGGCACCAAGCAAATTAGAGAACATATTACATCAGCCTTCAAGGTTCTTAAAATAGTACTTCATTCTCTGAGACATTCTACACAATGGCCCTGCCCTCCAGACTCTAGGTATTGACCAGACCCTACAGATTTCAAATGGAGGTCCCTTGGCCTTGGCTTCTAGGTCCACTGGGACACCAACTCAGTTCCCTTGCCTTTAGCCAAGCCAAGTGCCGTCGATTTAGGCAAACCATTTTCCTGATTCATCTGTGTGGCAACTCTACCCTTAGAAACAACAGAGACTGTGGCTCTACCATTTGAAACCCCTGAGGTTGTGGCCATACCTTTTGAGACTGAGGCACCTCAGCTTGTTGTGTTCCTTGTCTCTTCAGCCTCTGCTTCATGTGGTCTTTTGGCCAGGGTCTCACATCTGCACATGCCTGCTGGGATTAATGTTCCAAAGGTCTGTAGCTTCACCAGTAAGTGCCTGGAGGCATGCTGCTCAACCAGGAAGTCTCCTGGATACAGACATTCAGCTTTCTTGCTCTGTGCATCAGCTCCAATGCTGTTTCTTGCTAGTCTGGCTCTGCATTATTGGTTTCCTGCCACTTCTTACCGTCTGTGCTATCCTTGCTGTTAATGGTTCTCAGTTTCTTCTGAGAAACCATTCTAACCATTCATGGTTTCAAAACTGCCTCCACTCTTTCAGTACTGAATTCTTAGTCATTCAGTGCTGCTATAACAGAAATACCACAGGCAGATGGCTTTAACAAAGAAAAAAATGTTTTCCCACTGAGAAGCAGGCTAAATGTCCAAATTTAGGGCATCAGCTCCATGATGTTTCTTTTTCTTTTGGCTCTGGAGGAAGGTTCTTTTCATCAGTCTTCTCCTGGACTGGGAGCTTCTGAGGCACAGGAACCCTGGGGCCTTTTGAAAGGACATGTTCTGCTCCTGGCACTTTTTTCCCTCATGATTTGAGGCCACCAATTCTCTGCTTGTTTCCCATTTCCTTTATATCCCAAGAGATTGCTTCAAGGTGCAATACAATGTCACACATTCAGCCCTGTCCCACCAACACAACTGCTGCCTGTCTTCCCACATTAACATCACAGAGGCAGGATTTATAACATATGGGAATGTCACATAATACTGAGAATCGTGTCCTAGGCAAATTGCTACACACATTTTTGGTGGAACACAATTCAATGAATATTTGCCTATTCCAGATATTTTGTGTAAGTAGGATTATACAGTATTTATAGAGTCTCTGGGTGGTGCAGATGGTTAAGTGCTTGACTACTAACCAAAAGGTAGGTGGTTCAGATCTACCATGAGATACCTCAGAATTAAGTCCTGGCAATCAGCTTCAAGGTTACAGCTTTGAAAACTGTTTGGGTGGTACCATGTGCCTGAGTCAACCCAAAGGCAGCTAACAGCAACTTATAATATTTACCCTTTTGTAACTTTAACATATCTGATGTAGCACAGTGGTCTCAAGATGTATTCATGTTACAACATGTCAGGACTCCATTTCTCTGTATAGCTGAGTAATGTTTCGTTGTATGTACCACATTTTATTTATCTATTCCTCTGCTGATGGAGATTGAGGTTGTTTCCATTTTTTGGCTGTTGTGAATTGTGCTGCAGTGATCACTGGTATACAGTTATCTGTTTGCATTCTTACCGTCAAGTCTTTGGATATGTATCTGGTAGTTGTTCTTTGTCCATCCTTCTGGACTTTCACCTTTTGCACACAACAGAGTATTTTTCTGCCAAAGACTCCATGTTGATTTCCAGGGTTTTCTTGTCCATCTCCCTTCAAACTTCAGTTGCCTTTGTGTTTCCAAATGCACATCTTGTTCTGCTTAACTCAGTGAGTGTCCTGTGCTCTGTTTGCTATGGCTGTCCCTGCTCTGTGGTTCTGAAACTGCTTCTAGGCAGAAAACCCTGGTATTCAATTATAGCACTTACCTCAGTGGCTTTTCCACTTTCAGGTATTATAACCTGTGTTACCCCTGCCAAATGTCTCAAAACATTTTGCCCAGTTTTCTGCATTTGGAGGATAAAAGCGGTAGCTTGTTGGAATTTGAAGTCCTAAAAGCCGCTGGAGTACTTTAAAAAATAAACAAAAAACTCTGAACAACTTAATAAAGCTTTCTAAGTCAGTTTAATAGCCAAGAAAAAGCCAAGTGCTGTCACATGTATATTAATGTATATATGTGTGTGTGTATATTAATGGAAACCCTGGTTAAGTGCTGTGGCTGCTAGCCGGAAGGTCAGTTCAAATCCGCCAAGTGCTCCTTGGAAACTCTTAGGAGGGCAGTTCTCCTCTGGCTGTAGGGTCACTATGAGTAGAAATCAACTGAATGACAGTGGGTTTATGTATATTAATATGCTGCTTGACCTCTGTATAGTTAACATTTTCAGGTTACAAAGCACTTTCATGTATACTATTAGCATATACATTGTAAGGGCTCATAGTGTGTGTGTGAAATGTTTTAAGACTCTGTGCTGTGATGGAAACCCTGGTGGTGTAGTGGTTAAGTGCTATGTCTGCTAACCAAAATCTGCCAGGAGTTACTTAGAATCTATGGGGTAATTCTACTCTGACCTATAGTGTCACTATGAGTGGAAATCAACTTGACAGTGGCTTTCGGGGGGGTGGGTTGTACTGTGATAATTGTCTTTGTTAAAACTGTTAAGTTAAAAACATTTTGGACATCAAGATTGGGTATAAAAAGAGTTACAGGAATTTGAGACTAAGTGTATTGAAACAGTTAAGTGTGTGCATGCATTCTTCAGCAATACTTTCTGAGTTCAAACTCGGGGCCTCCACTTATTACCTCAAGCAAGTCATATAACTTCTCAGAATTTTAATTTCCTGTCTGCAAAGGGAAAGTAATGTTGCCACCTCGTAGCATTGTTGTAGGATTAAATGATTGTGTGTGTGTGTGTGTGTGTGTGTATGTGTGTAAATCTTTTAAAATAGTGCTTGACATTAAGTAGTCTGTAGTAATTGGTTGTTATCATTGTTTTGATTGTCATATTAGGGAGCTGAATATTTTGATTATATTAAAACTCACTTCTTTAAACATTGATTTTTTTTTTTAACATTTAAATGGAAATGTTCCTTGCTTTTTTAACCTAGCATATCACTCCTGTCTACTGTCCAGCGTTATTGTTGTGATTAGTTATCACCAAGTGAGCTCCAACTCATGGCAACTCCAGTATGTCAGCGTAGGCCTGTGCTCCACAGGGTTTTCAATGGTGTGACCATTGAAGCCTACCGCCAGGCCTACCGTCCAAGGTGCCTCTAGGTAGGTTAGAACTGCCATTCTTACAGCTAGCAGTTGAAGAATCAAATTATTGATATAATCAAAGTAACCCATATAGTTCTCTCATCACATAATCCATGTCCTGAGCTTAGAGTTTATTTTTTTTAATTTTACCACAAATGGATTTAATTATAAACAGTGCATACTTTAATTTTTCATTTTTTTAAATTCATGTAAATATAATTGCATGTGATCTTCCACTACTTGCTTTTTTTGCCAGTGTTTTATATATGTTTTGTTTTAGCCACATTGGTAAGTTGATCTTCACAACTGTAGAGTATTTTTCTTATTTCTGTTTTTTTGCTGTTGCAGACAGTGTAATTGTAAACATTCTGTGTTGGTCTCCTGGTATATATTGTGCAAGAATTCTCTGAGTAGATGTCTAGGAATAGGAATTTCCAGCTGTAATTTATATGCATCTTCAGACACTGGCTGGAGCAGCCCAGTGTGGAGGTGAGCTTTTCCAGTAGGCTAGCCAAGGAGCTTTGGTGGCCTGAACCAGAATGATTTCCAGGTGATAGAGGGAAGCAGATGAATTAGAGATTTTGTTTGGAAGTATAACCAACAGGTGTTTAAGTTTGTATTTTACAAGGGGGAGTGGGTGATGAGTTAAAGAACAACGTCAAATAGGTAAAATGTGATCCTATTCAAATATACTAATGTTTAATTACTAATTTAATTAATTTTGATATAATGACAGTATTTACTTCATGTTGCCGTAAACTAGGCACTTTAAAATCCAAGTTTTTATACAAATTTTTGTGCATTCTACATAATGTGATGATAAGATATTTCAAGTATGAATTACATAGACCCTAATCATCAATTCAGTTTTTAAACTAACTAGCCTAAGGACAGTAACATTATGGGCCCTAAATACAGCTACTCATTTACTGGCTAAAAACTGCCTCTCAGACAACTATACAATTAAGTTTGTGAACTTGCATGCATACACAATAGCCATTCCAAGAAAGAGTTCCAAAATTGCTTTGAAGGGTGGACTAGGCACTGGCATTGGTGCATAGCTTTTCAAGGGGAGTACTTTGAAGATGACTGTAGTGATAGTCAGCAATGAGGTATGTGGCACTTAGAACCATTAATTTCATGGACTTAATTGTCAGAATTGGTCATATGTGTACACATACAGTCAGCCCCCAGGTTACAAACGAAATCTGTTCCTAACTCTGTTTTTAAGAATTTGTAGATAGGTCAGAACAGCTGCATGTGGTTCTTGTTTAGCCTTATTTTAGTACAAGAAAAGTCTTGAAACATTTCCAATGATTTAAAAATTGTACATGCAGCAAGTATAGGTGATTGTAATAAAGAATTTGTTGCTACAAGAGGTTCATTCAGTCGTTTCAAAGTGAAGGGCAAGTTTACATAAATGGCAAATACAAGTTGTCTGTAAGTCAAATGTTTATAAACCGGTTTATAAACTTACTTTCTCTCTCTCTCTGTATAGATATAGATAAGAGATATTTTATTCCCCTTTCGTGCAACAGAGTCAAATTTTTAAATTAAACCCCTAGCATAAACTGCTTTGGTATTGTAAGGTCAGTTCATGGTTCAAATAGCTTTGCATCGTTTCTTATCTTTGTAGCACTTTGCTGCAAAAGTAAATACATCGTGAGGCAGGTGTGGATGTGTAGTGGGCAGACTGTAACTCTGTGAGAGATAGACAGACTTGTGATCAGTCCCTTCTTTACCATAAGTCATCACTTAGAAGTAGGGGTGCTGCCCAAAGCTTGAAGAAGCTGACTTCCAAGAGAGGGATGGGGAATGTTAAGTCTCCTGGAGGCCAGCTCAGTTCAAAGTTGGTTAATCACTGTCTGAGTCTTAATCTTGTGGTTTTAGGGATTTTATGGCTTGTATTTTTTTTTATGGTACATTTTGGGAAGAAAAGTGCTCTTTCCTTGCTGAGTCTATGCAAATAATCATCAAGGACTTTGATTTCTGGGAGGAGGTATATGAGACTGTCATCATCCTCCAGATGAAAGGCTGTCAATGGCAGGAGCGTTACAGAGATGTGGGTCACAATTTTTGGTTATTTCCTTTTATACTTCTAAAATGATCTTTCAAATATTGTTATGAGTGTTGTTTTCTTCTTTTGTTCCTTTCCTTGTTAATGGTAGAGCCATTGCCGGCTGTGGGAGTGATCTCACATACTTGTTCATCTAAATGTAGTGACTCTGTAAGTAGAGTGGTTTAGTTGGAGGCTTGGGGAGTGGACATGGGGAGGAGCCCAGGACTGCCTGTTTCTGTTTAAGCTGATTTGTCCTCTAAGAAAATAACAGACTTGATACTATTTTTGACTTCTACAGAGCAGACACACTTTGCTGGTGGTAATGGCATCTTTAGTCTGATGGGGGAGTTGTTGAGCCAGAGTTTGGATCTGCTGCCATTCATTTTATTCAAATGCCTATTCTGGATGTCCTGACTGACATCTAGCACTGCCTGGGGTAAAACTGCTGAGAACTCTGTCTTTAAAGCCACATTATCTTTGATGAACTACTTAGACAGAATGCAAAGTAAATTTTTCATAGAAAACAAAGTTTGGAGTAAGTAGACATACCTAGCTTTACAATTGCTTTCATTCTCTGTTGTTCTCCAGTGTGTGTCATCGCTAGACAAATGTAAGGGTCAATTTTTATTTCCTTGGTACGTGTTCAATCTACATTTTGGTGACTCTGTTAAAGGGTTTAACTTAAGCTATATATTGTCTTTAAGACAACTGAAGGGGAATTTGGAGTGTCGCATCTGTTTTCATTGCGGTGTTAGATGTAAGCTAAATCATTTTTGTCAAAGTTGAGTATATCCAGTTTTCTAGCCATTTGTGCGCATTGAAAATGAATTGCTGTTTGTGTTCAGTGGTTTTCTTGTTAGACAATGTGGGGGGACTTACCACAACACATGCAATAGATTATAAAAAGGCTACAAATTTAATAATTACAACATGGTGCAGACCATGCTGGCAGACACTGGAATACAGCACTCTCTTTAATCATGGTGCTTCCCATAGTGTGGGTGGTCACAGTCTGCAGATGCTTCAGGGGGGGCCAGTCCCCATGTGAGAGGAATTACAAAGCAGAGCACAAGGAAACAGCTTTGACAAAGGAGCCCTGGTGGCACAGTAGTTAGGAGCTCAGCTGCTGACCAAAAGTTGGTAGTTTGAATTCAAGCAGCCACTCCTTGGAAACTCTATGGGGCAGTTGTACTCTGTCTTACAGGGTTGCTGTGAGTTAAGAATTGACTTAATGGCAATGAGTTTGAGTGTAGAGTTCCTTTTAGGTTGCTTTTGTCCTTTCCTTCTCTGACTTCCTCTTTTAAATTTTTGTTGTTTATATTTTTTGCTTTCATCAGGCAAAAACTTATTGCATAGGCTATTGCTTTCTTCTTCCAGCTTGGCAGTTTGTTTGCTTTGCAACAAAATAAAATATTTAGCACTTCAAGTGTCTCAGGGTGGAAAAACTGAAAATGACTAGTAAGTATCATGATCGTCAGACGTTAGCAACTACTTCTTGTCAGTCCTGGTAAATGAATTTAATCAGTTTATTCCCTTCTTCCATATTTTTAAAAAAATGTTGTATGTACCCCTTAATTATTTCCTTTGAAGTTTGAGTGAATGAAAATTTGAATCATTTATAAAAAATTTTTCTTCCTCATTCAAAACTGTTACTCTTGCTAGCATATTTTATTATTTAGTAATCAGTTTTTCCTCTTTTTTTTTGAGAATATTACATGGTCCTAAACAGTTTGTAATGTTATGCATACTGATGAGAGAAGCAACTGATGAAAATGTAAAGTCATTAGTTTTTCTTCACTCATGAGAATTATGGAGTTTATTGAAGCACTTGATCTATTTTTTCTGATATCATTCCCTTGGCACATGTTTTAAGTAATAAATATGTACAAAAAGAAATGTGGGTATCTGAAACTGTAAAATGTTGAGTTTTTTTTTTTTTTAAAAAAGACTTGAAAAAACACAGATACATTAGAAAATGAGCAGGTGATATTACAGATTTATACCATTCTCCCTTCATTATTTCCATTGATTTCTGTAGGGGAATGCGGTCTTATTTTTATTTTTATTGTACTTTAAATATAACTCACTATGACAGCACACTCCTTATCTCAACCATATATTCCCATTCTATCAGCTCCTGTTGCCCACTGCTTTCTTTTTTTAAAATTTTTTCGTTTAACATGACTGGGTGAAAATGTGCATTCCCGTATAAATTTACATGCCCACCTATATGCAGCTTCCACTGCTCTCCCTGTCCGGTGACAGCACAGTATTCCTCTCTGCTCCATACATGTCTCATCTTCCCAACAGCCTCCTTTCCCCTCCACTCCACCCACTCTCCTTCCTCCAGCCAGAGGCCAGCAGGATGATATCCTATAGATGTATAGAACCATAAAGTGCAACCAATATATGGTCACTCTGCATTGCCAAGTCCAATCCATTCCTGTCCGAAGAGTGGACCTCCGTTATAATTTATGCGTAAGGGCAGCATCAGGGCCGGGGGCCATGCTCTCAAGGGGAACCCTGAAACTGCTGGACCATCAATTGAGGTCTTTTAGTGGAGATCTCAGGATGCACCCCTTTTTATTCTTGTGTTGCCAATGAGACTCCTCTCTGTGAGCTCCATCGTGGCTATCACTGGCGGTGGCTGGGCACCATCCGGTTCTTCCGGTCCCAAGTCGATGAAGGCACCCACTCTCGTGGGTCTCTCTGTCTTCTAGGTTGTCTTTACTACATGTAATTTTGGTCCTCGGTGAGCATCCGTTCCTGCTGAGTTGGGACCATTTGCTGTGTCCTCGGATGGCAGCTCGGCAGCTTTTAAGACCCCAGACGCCACTGACCAATGTGGGGTGCAGAGCACTCTCTTAGCAAAACGCGAGTTGTGCCAGTTGGCCTTGATTTCGCCTAAGAGCATGGTCTCCTGCCCCCTACCCCAGCTACTCTGTCTTTGCAGTATTGGGTTCAGATGGAAGGAGTATTCAAGCTATGCTGAAGTCCACTTAATGTTGTTCTTGTTTCTAATGTGTGCTATCACCACTTTCTCCCAACCAGATTTCTAGCAACTATCTAAACTAAACCCTCCCCCCCACACTCCCTCCCTCCTCTCCCTTGCAGCTGTCAAAGAGTCTTTTCTTCTATACACAAGTCTGTTTTTGAGATCTTATAGAGATCTCATACAATATTTGTCCTTTTGTCGCTGACTACTTTCACTCAACATAATGTCTTCCAGTTGAAACCAGGTTAGGAGATGTTTCCTGGAATCACCGTTATTCTTTGTCATTGCGTAGTGCTCCATTGAGTATATGTACCATAGTTTACCTATCCATTCTTTTGTTGTTGGGCATCTGGGTTGATTCCATCTTTTTGCTATCGTGGACTGTGTTGCGGTAAACATTCTGGTGCGTGTGTCCGTTGGTGTGAAAGGCCTTGATTCTGTAGGATATATTCCAAGTAGTGGAATTACTGGGTCAAATGGTATATCAATATCCATTTTTTTAAGGAAGCACCAGATTGCCTTCGAAAGAGGCTGGACCATTTTGCAACCCCACCAACAGTGTAGGAGGGTTCCACTTTCTCCACAGCCTCTCCAGCATTTCTTGTTTTGTGTTTTCTGGATCATGGCCAATCTTATTGGGGTGAGATGGTATCTCGTTGTTGTCTTGATTTGAATTTCTTTAATAACTACAGATCGTGAACATGTCCGCATGTGTTTTTTGGCTGCCTGGATCTCCTCTTTAGTGAAATGTCTGTCCATCTCCTTTGTCCATCGCTTAATTGGATGGTTTATCCTCTTCTTATTGATATTTTGTAGTATCTTATAGATTATGGAGATCAGGCGTCGGTCTGACATAGAGTTGCCAAATATTTTTTCCCATTCGGTGGGTGTTCTTTTAATTCTGTTAATAAAGTCTTTGGCTCAGCAAGTCCTGTGCTTTCTTATCTCACCTCTAGACAAGAGCTGCCCAGTTAGTCTCATGCATTTGCTTAAGCGAAGAAGCACGTTCTTTGCCGGTATCATTTAATATCTTGAGGTCCAGACCAATCTTTGTTGCAAGAGTTGGCTTCAGGAATGGTTTCACTTCTGGACTAACAGAGAATCCAGGGGCCAGGTCTTCTGGGGACCCTCCAGCCTGTGCGACCGTCAGACCTGGTCTTTTTGATAGATAGTTATGCACCCACTTTCCTGCTACATCAGGGACTCTGTTGTGTTCCCTGTCAGAACAGTTCAGTAGTCTTAGCTGGGTAACATCCATTTCTTCTGGTCTCATGCTGATGTAGTTTCTAGTTCATGTGGACCTTTCTGTCTCTTAGGCTCATATTTTCCCCATGTCTTTGGTATACTTCATTCTCCTTTGCTTTAAGTGGGCTGGGAGCAATTAATGATTCTTAAATGGCTTAGTAATATGCCTTTCATATTCTTCCATGTTATGAGATACTTCACAAATACATCATTGTTCTTTAATCATTACATTGTATTTGATTGTATGAATATACTGTAATTTATTTATGCATTCATCTGTTGACAGGCACCTAGGTTGATTCTTTTTGCTTTGTAGACAGTTCTGCAGTGAACATTGGTGTACATACATGTATTTGTGAGGCAGCTCTTATTTCTCTGGGATATGTTCCAAGGAATGGTATTGCTGGATCTCATGGCACTTCTATTTCTAGCATTTTAGGAAACACCAAATAAATTTCTATTGTAGTTATACCATTTTACATTTCCACCAGCATTGTACAAGTGTTCCAGTTTATTTCTCTACAACCTCTCCACCGTTTATTATTTTGTGTTTCTTGGAACAATGCTATCCTTGTTGGTGTGAGATGGTATCTCATTACATTTTTGATTTGCATTTCCCTAATCACTAATAATCATGAGCATTTCCAGATGTACCTGTTAGCTATTTGAATGTCTCCTTTAGTAAAGTTCCCGTTCATATCCTTTGCCCATTTTTAAAATTGGGTATTTATCTTTTCATAGTTCAGGTTTTCTGATATGTTGTAGATTTTGGAGATTAGATACTGATTGGATTTGTTGTATCCAAAATTTTTGTCCCCGTCATTAGGTTGTCTTCAACTTTTTTGGTGAAGTCTTTGGATGAGCATAAGTGTTTGATTTTTAGGAGTTCCCATTTATCTATTTTCTCTTCTAGTATTTGTGCATTGTTAATAATGTTTTGTATTCTGTTTATGCCATGAATTAAGGCTCCCAGCATTGTCTCTGTTTTTCCCTCCATGATCTTTATTGTATTGGATTTTATATTTATGTCTTTGGTCCTTCTTGAGTTAGTTTTTGTGCATGGTGTGAGATATAGGTCCTGTTTCAGTTTTTTGCAGCTGAATATCCAGTTATGCTGTCACCATTTGTTAAAGATACTGTCTTTTCCGCAGCGGTCTTGGGGCCTTTGGAAAGTATCAGCTGCTCATAGGTGGACAGTTTTATATCTGAATTTTTTATTTTGCTCCATTGGTCTGTCTGTCTGTGTTGTACCAGTACCAGCCTGTTTTAAGTGCCATGGCTATATAATAAATTCTAAAGCCAGGTAGTTTAAAAGCTTCACTTGGTTCTTGTTCTTCTTCAGTAATGCTTTACTTATTTAGGACCTCTTCCTGTTCTGTATGAAGTTGATAATTTTTCTCTATCTCTTAAAAAAAAATTCCATTGGAATTTGGATCAGTATTGTCTTGTATCTATTGATTGCTTTGGGCAGAATAGATATTTTCACAATGTTGAGTCTTCGTATCATATTAAGGTAAGTTTCTCCACTTGTGTAGGCCTCTTGATTTTTTTTGCAGTAGTGTCATGTAGTTTTCTCTGCACAGGTGTTTTAGGTCTCAAGTTAGATTTATTCTTAAGTATTTTATTATCTTGCAGTCTATTGTAAATACTATTGATTAGGCAATTTCCTCTTTGAAGTTCTCTTTATTGGTCTAGAGGAGTCAAACTGGTTTTTGTGTTTTTGTCTTGTATCCTGATACTTTGCTAAAGTCCTCTGTTAGTTCTGGTGGTGTTTTTTGTGGATTCTATAGAGTTTTCTGTGACTAAGGTCATATCATCTGCCAATAGAGGTAGTTTTACTTCTTTCTTACCAATTTAGATATGCTGTGTTTCTTTTTCTACCTACCTTCATTGGCTAGAACTTCCAGCACAATGTTGAATAACAGTGGTGAAAAAGGACATTTTTGTTTTGTTCTAATTCTCAAGAAGGAATGCTTTCAGGGCTTTCTTCCATTCAGAATGATGTTGGCTGTAGGTTTTGTATGAATACCCTTTATTATTTTGAGAAATATCCCTTCTAATTCCTATTTTGCTGAGAGTTTTTAACATGAATGCTTTTCATCTTTCCCAGATACCTTTTTTGCATCAAATCGTATATTCACATGGTTCTTGTCTTTTGTTTTCTTTATATAATTTATTACATTGTTTGTTTTTCTAGTTTTGAACCATCCTTGCATTGCTGGTATGAATTCCACTTGGTCATGGTGAATTTTTCTTTGACATGTTGTTAAATTCTGTTGGCTGGAATTTTGTTGGGGAGTTTCCCATGTAAGTTCATGAGGCATATTGGTCTATAATTTTCTTTTTTGGTGATGTCTTTACCTCATTTGGTGTGACAGTTATGCTGACTTCATAGAATGAGTTTAGGAGTGTTCTGTCTCTTTCTATATTCTGAAATACCTTTAGTAGTAGTGGTATTAATTCTTCTCTGAACATTTGGTAGAATTCTCCAGTGAAGTTGTCAGGGCCAGAACTTTTTTTTGTTAGAAGCTTTTAAATTACTTTTTAAATCTCTTCTTTTGCTATATGTTTGTTTAGTTGTGCTGTTTCTATTTATGTTAGTTTTGGTAGGTAATGTGTTTCTAGAAATTTGTTCATTTCCTCTAAGTTTTCAAATTTGTTGATGTACACATTTTCATAGTATTCTGTTGTGATTCTTTTAATTTCAGTTGAGTCCGTTTTGATATTGCCCGTCTCATTTCTTATTCATGTTATCTCCTTTCTTTCCTGTTTTTCTTTGATCAGTCTGGCCAGTGGTTTATTGATTTTGTTGATGTTTTCAAACAACCAGCTTTTGGTCTTTTTAACTATTTCAATAACTTTTCTATTCTCTATTTTATTTAGTTCTGCTCTAATTTTTTATCATTTGCTTTCTGCTGGTGCTGAAAGCTTCTTTCACTGCACTCTCTCTTTTTCTTTTTAGTTTTAGGAGTAATGTTCTGATTTTAGCTGTTTCTTCTTGGATGTGTGGATTTATTGCTTTGAAGTGACCTCTGAGCTCTGCTTCTGCTTTATTCCAGTAGTTCTTGTAGGATGTGTTTTCATTCTCATTTGGTTTTGTGAATTTTTTATTCTGTCCTTAATTTCTTGTACAACCCAGTAGGTTTTTGAGCAATGAATTGTTCAGTTTCCAAGTGTTTGATTTTTTTTTTTTTTTTTTGTTTCCTTGTGTTCTCTCTTATTGACTTCTACTTTTATGGCTAAAGCCATAAAAATGCTTTGTAACATTTCAGTGTTTTGCATTCTGTTAAGACTTACTTTATGACCTAATGTATGCTCTGTTCTGAAGACTGTCTCATGCTTGTTGGAAAAGGAAGTATGATTGGCTCCTGTTGAATGGACCATTCTGTATATGTCTATGAGGTCAAGCTGATTGATGGTAGCATTTAAATCTTATGTGTGTTTCTTAAGCTTCTTTCTGGATATTCTGTCTTTCACTGAAAGTGAGGTGTTGAAATTCCTACTATTGTTGTGCAGCTGTCTGTCACTGTCTTCAAGGCTGTTTGAATTTCTTTTATGTTTTTAGAATCCTCATTGGGTATGTAAGTGTTAGGTACAGTTATGTCCTCTTGGTGTATTGATCCTTTAATCATTATGTAGTGTCCTACCTCATCCATTCTGGTGGATTTTGCTTTAAAGTCTATTTTATGAGAAATTAATATTGCCATTTCTGCTCCTTTTTGAATGTTGTTTGCTTGGACTTGGTATATATCTTTATATCATTTAGGTTTTAGTTTGTGTCTGTAAGTCTAAGGTGTGTCTCTTAGTGACAGCATGTAGATGAATTGTGTTTTTTTAATCCCGTATTCCACTGTCAACGTCTTTATTGGTGTATTTAATACATTTACAGTCAGTATAATTGTTGGTAGGTGTGAATTTAGTGCTGTCATTTTGATGGTGTTTTTGTGCATTGTTGACAGTTCTGCTTAATTTTCTGTGCGGAGTCATTTTTCTTTAAATATTTTCTTTTCATCTTTTTCATTTTTTTTGGTTTTGTATTGGCAAGACTTTATGTTTTCCTTGTTTTTTATTTTTGTGTGTAGGGTTGTTAGTTTCCTTTTTTGTTGTTGTTAGGTGCTGTTGAGTCAGAACAAAACACTGGCAAATTGTGTGCCATACTCAAAGTCATTTTTATCTGTAAGCCCATTGTTGCAGCCACTGTGTCAGTCCATCTCCTTGAGGATCTTCCTCCTTTGCACTGATCCTCCACTCTATGAAGCGTGATGGCCTTCTCCAAGGACTGACCCGACGCCTCCTAACAACATTTCTGGAGTATGTAAGATACAGTTCCACTATCTTTGCTTCCAAAGAGCATTCCAGTTGTACTTCTTCCAAAACGGATCTGTTTGTTATTTTGGAAGTCTACAGTACATTCAGTGTTCTTCAGGGAGGCGCAGCCAAGGTGGCAGACTACACACATGTCTCCCCGATTCCCTCTGAGAACTAAGCCCTAGAATAACAAGTGAACAGAACAGAGTGGACATTCTGGGAGCCCCAGGATCTGGCATAGTTTTGTGAGATTGGACTGAGTGACAGAAAAGGGGAAACTACCCGTTTCAGAGGTAAGGCAGTGGCACACTGAGTCTTGCTTCTGCTGATGCATCATTTGAGGAGACTGCAGGTATGGCTATTTTCTTCATTATCTGGGAGGTGCAGACTGGGTCTGCTGAGCCTGTGAGGCTGGCATGCTAATGCACTGAACTACAATGCTTAAGTGAACAGCATATACCACAGCAGAGAGACTGTGCTTGTGACATCCACATCTTGGGATCCTGACTACAGACCAAGGGCATCAGGGCTCTTCCTCCCCTCTTCTCTGAGCTACACCATAGATCCTGCTGACTCACAGTAGGAACGGTGGTTCAGGCAGGATGCCATCTTTGTCAGCTAAGAGGCTGAGTTACCTGTGCCTGATGTCTCAGCTGAAGCTAAATCTCATGCTGAGCAACAGTGCATGTCAGGACAGTGATTACCCAGCAGAAAGGCTGTTTCTGAGATGATCCTATTAGCAGCTCAGTGCAGTAGGGCCCTAACTCATCCCTTCTTTGAGCCACATCATAGCATCTGGGGCTGGCCCATGGGGCACTGTCATTGTTAGCCAGAAGGCGGAGCCTGAGGGCCCTGCTGCTTTTGACAGCTGCTGGACAGCACCATTCTCAGCAGCTGCTGGACAGTGCCTCTGTCAGCAATAAGGCAGATTTTAAAATAAGACTTGCTGGAGAGGACCGCAGTGACTGGTGGCTGAGCAAGTTGGCGTCATTTCTACCACTCTACACAGAACCACATCATAGAGCCGGCTGATGGCCTTCCAGGGGCTCCATAAGTAGGACTGTTTCTGCCAGCCAGGAGGCAGGGCCTGCCAATTCTGGGCTGCTCTCAGCACATGCTAGGCTGTGCCAATCTTCTCAGAAAAGCAGTTTTTAAATTAAACACATTTAGAGAGCACAGCAGTCCTGGGCAGCCAAGTGTGGTAGCATCCTCTTCTCCCTTTCCTGAGCTACACCTTGTGCTTGACTGACGTAATGACAGAGTCATCGGAAGTACCTTGCCACATTTAGCAGCCAGGAGGTGGAGCCTGTGACCCCTTAGAGCCCATCTGGGCCCGGTCAATAGAGAATGCAAAGGCAACTGGCAGCCAAACCTAGTGGTGCCCACATTCCCATCTTAGAACTATGCCACAGCTTCCATTGGTGTAACACTAGAGAAACTGAACTGCTTCATGATGGTGTGAAGACTAACATCAGTACCTAACCATTTAAAGAAGTAGACCACCATGGCTCCAGAAAATTATTAAAATAAAGAATCCAAAAACTTCCCAGGTGAATAAGTCTTCATGAAATTATCAGGGGTAGAATACTAAAGAAATATGTATAGGGCCCTCATAGAGATTAAACAGAATATTACAGAACAAAATGAAAAATTGATTAAGCTATACAAACTGTTGGAAGTTCAATGATCTGAAATCTGGCAGATCAGTAATAAAATTACAGATTCAGACAATTCAGTGCAAAGCCAAAAGAGCAGGACTGAGGCATTAGAAGGCAGATTTAGTAAGCTTGAAAATAAAGCAACTGACACCAACATTTATGGGAGAATTCAGAGAAAAAAGAAAAATGAAGAAACATTAAGAAACATGTGGGACTCTATCAAGAAGAATAATCGAATAACTAGAGTTCATGAAAAAGGAAGGATTGCCAAAAATTTAGAGAGAATTGTTGAAGAGTTGTTGACAGAAAACTTCCCTGAAATTATGAGAGAACATAGCTATCCAAGATCCTTATCAAACACCACCAAAACTAGACCCCTAAAGAAATACACAAGACATATTATAAAATGAAACACAAAAAAGAGGCTCTTAAAGGCAGCAAGACTTAAAACAAAACTAGCATACAGTGGAAGCCCTGTTGGCTTTTGTCTGACTCATTGGCAGAAACCATGTTGGGAAGAAGACAGTTGGAAGACACATACAAAGCCTTGAAGAAGAAAAACTTCCAACCAAGAATTGTATATCCTACAAAATTTGTCTCTCAAATATGAAGGTGAAATGAAGACATCACAGAAAAACAGTAGCTTAGAGACTTTGTAAAAACCAAACCAAAATTACAAGAAACACTGAAAGAAGCTCTTCGTTTAGAAAAGTAAAAACAATAAATGTGTACTTAAGGATACAATGCAGGATACAGCATCCAGATTCCTGTTCAGCTAGGGAAGTCACACAGCTCAATAAAAGCTAAAATATTTAAAGAAGGGAATCAGTGATCTTGACATGAAACTATAACATCATCACAATATAAAGAGGGATATATTGCAGTAGTTATAACTTTCATGATTCGAATCTGACTCGACGGCACTTGGCTGGCTGGCTATAACTCTTTCAGATGAAGATGAAATTAGGAAGGTATACAGAAGTTAAAGATTGGTTTAAACTTAGAACATTAAGGGGAATCAAAGAAGTAGCCATAAAGCAAATTAACAATGTGACATATCAAAACAGGAAACACAATACAGGAATTTCAACAACCACAAAACTGAAACAGAAAATGATGAAAAGCAAACCTATAAGGAAAAATGACCCAGAACAGAATACTAAGTGAAACAAAGAGAACATCAACAGCACAAAAATAAAGGCATCAAAATGACAGCAATGAACACATACCTATGAATAATTACTCTGAATGTAAATGACTTGAATGCTCCAAAAAAGAGATAGAGAGTAGCAGCCTGGATTAGAAGACATGATGCATCTATATGTTGCTTACAAGAAACACACCTTAGACTTAAAGATATGAACATCAAAGGATGGAAGAATACATACCAAGTTAACAGGATACAAAGAAGAGCAGAAGTGGCAATACTAATCTCAGATAAAATAGATTTTAATGTAAGGTCTACCATTATAGACAAGAATGGTCACTATCCCTGAAAGTTTCAATACATAGCTAGGATATAACAATATTAAATATTTATGCACACAATACCAGAGCATCTAAATATATCAAGTAAATGCTGACAACATTGAAAAATGAGATAAATCACTCCACAGTAATAGTAGGAGACTTAAACACTCAACTTTCAGTAATGGGCAGATCATCTAGGAAGATGCTCAGTAAAGATACAGAAGATCTTATTCCTGCAGTCAACCAACTAGACCTCATCAACATACAGAACTTTTTACCCAACCACAGATAAGTACACCGTCTTATCCACTGCACATGGAACATTCTCTAGAATAGACCATGTATTAGCACATAAAGCAAGTCTCAACAAAATCCAAACCATTGAATTATTGCAAAGCATCTTCTCAGACCATAAAGTCATAAAAGTAAAAATCAGTAGCAGAAAAACAATGGGTAGAAATCAGAAGTCATAGAAAGTGAACAACAGCTTGCTCAAAAATCCATGGGGTATAGAAAAAACCAGAGACATAACAAAGAAATATATGGAATCAAATGAGAATGAAAACAGCCTACCAGAACCTATGCAATACAGTAAAAGTAGTGCTCACATCTGGAATCAAGAAAAGGCCCACATCAAAGAATTGATCGTACAACTTGAACAAGTAGAATGAGAGCAACAGAGGAACCCCTTAGGCACCAGAAGAAAACAAATGATAAAGATTAGAGCAGAACTAAATGAACTGAGAATGAAAGAACAACTGAAAAAATTTACAAAACCAAAAGCTGGTTTTTTGAAAAGATCAACAAAATTGACAAACTATTAGGTGAACTTACAAAAGAGAAACAGGAGAGGAAACAAAAAACCTGAATCAGAAATGAGACAGGAGGTGTCAAAACAGACCTAAATGAAATAAAAAATATAACAGAATACTGTGTAAGACTGTACTCTAGTGTATTTGAAAACATAGAGGAAATGGATGAATTTCTGTATTTACATCATCCACCAAAGTTATCACAAGGAGAAGTAGAACAAGTTAATAAACCCATCACAAAGTAAGAGATTGAAAAAGTAATCAAATAAGTACCAACCACAAAAAGTCCTGACCCAGATGGCTTCATGAGAGAATTCTACCACGCTTGTACTGAGGAGTTAATTCCAATACTACTGAGGCTATTTAACAGGATAGAAAAGGATGGAATACTCCCAAATTTCATTCTGTGAAGTCTGTGTAAGCTTGATACCAAAGACAGGGAAAGACCTCAGAAAAAAAGAATATTACAGACCAATATCAGTCATGAATCTAGATGTGAAAGTTTTTAATAAAATCCCAGACACTAGAACTCCACAACATAGCCAAAAAATTGGATTCATTCCAGGGATGCAAGTTTGGTTCAACATTAGAAAAACAACTAATATGGTCAACCACGTAAATAAAACAAAGATAAGAATCACCTGATTTTGTCAGTTGATGCAGAAAAGGCACTTGACAGTGTCCACACCCACTCATGTTAAAAACTCTCAGAAAAATAGAAACAGAGGGGAAATTCCTCAATGCAATAAGGGGCACCTACACAAAGCCAGCTGCCTACATCATCCTAAATGGAGACAGACTGAAAGAGTTCCCCTTGAGAACAGGAACTAGACAAGGATGCCCACTGTCACCACTTCTGTTGAACATTGTGCTACAGGTTCTTACCACAGAAATTAGACAATACAAAGAAATAAAAGACATCTACATCAGCATAGATAAAGTAAAAATCTCCCTGTTTGCAGATGATATGATCGTGTACACAGAATCCTAAAAAATCCATAAGTAAAACATCAGTAAATTGGTAGGATTCCTTTCCACCAACAAACAGAACATCGAAGCGGAAGTCACCAAATCAGTACCATTTGCTATAGCCCCCAAGAAGACAAAACACCTAGGAATAAATTTAACGAGATAAACAAGAGATCTATACAGAAAGAATTACAACACCTTACTGTGAGAAAGCAAAAGAAACTATGTAAGTGGAGAACCCTACCCTGCTCATGGACAGGAAGATTTAACATTGTGAAAATGTCTGTTTTACGTAAGGCAGTCTACATATACAGTGCAATCCCAGTACAAATTCCGATGTCATTTTTTGATGAGATGAGGAAACAAATCACCCACTTTGTTTGGAAAGGGAAGAAGCCACAGATAAGTAAAACACTACAGAAGAAGAGGCACACACTACCATACCTTAGAACCTATTACACTGCCACAGTAGTCAAAACAGTCTGATACTGGCACAAAAACAGACATATAGACCAATGGAAGAGTTGAAACTCCAGAGATGTCACCATCCTCTTATGAATAGTTGATATTTGACAAAGGCTCAAATGTTGCAACCTGGGGTAAAAACAGTCTATTTAACAAATGGTGTTTGCAAAATTGGATATCCATCTGCAAAACACTGAAATGGCCGTATTTCACACCTTACACAAAAACTATCTCAAAATGGATTAAAGACCTAAATATCAAACTAAATCGATAAAAATCATGTAAGAAAAAATAGAATCAACAATGCAAGTTCTAATACTCAGCTTAGGCAGACTACAAAATCTGAGAAACAAAGCACAGTCAACAGAAGAGAAAGTAAATAAATGGGAACTACTAAGAATTGGACAGTTTTGCTCATCCCAAGACTTCATCAAGAAAGTTAAAAGAGCACCTACAAAATGGGAAAAGGTATTTGCTAACTACATGTCAGACTGACATCAGACCTCCATAATTTACAAAGTACTGTAAAATATCAACAAGAAAAAGGTAAATAACCCAATTAAGTGATGGACAAAGGAGATGGGCAGACACTTCACCAAACAGGACATCCAGACACCCAAAAGACATGTGAGGAAATGCTCATGATCATTAGCTATTAGAGAAATCAAAATCAAAATTATGATGAGATACCATGCAACCCCAGCAAGGTTGGCCATAATCCAAAAGACACAAAAACTAGAATGTATTAGGACATAAAGCACAAATACTGGCTGGTAGGATTGCAAAATGGTACAGATACATGCACATCAATGTTTATTGCAGCACAGTCCACAATAGCAAAAAGATCTAATCAAGCTAGATGCCCATGAACAGAGGAATGGATAAACAAACTATAGTACATATATTCAGTTGAACACCTTGCAAAAACTAAGTCAAAGTGGATCAGTGGCTGAAATATCAAACCTAAACCGATGAACATCATGCAAGACAAATAGGGTTAACACTGGAAGTTCTAATACATGGTTTAGACAGACTTCAAAATCTGAGAAACAAAGCATGAACAATAGAAAACAGGTTAATGGGAACAAATAAGAATCGAGCACTATTGCTCATCCAAAAACTGTATCAAAAGAATTAAAAGACTATCTACAGAATGGAAAAACATATTTGGCAACTATGTCAGGCCAACATCTGATATCCATAATCTACAAGGTGCTACAAAATATCAACAAGTAAAAGATAAATAACCCAATTAAGTGATGGAGAAAGGAGATGGACAGACACTCTACCAAAGAAGACATCCAGGCGACCAAAAGACACATCAGGACATGCTCACCATCATTAGCTATTAGAGAAATCCAAATTAAAAAACTGTGATGAGATACCATCTGACCCCAGCAAGGTTGGTCATAATCCAAAAAACACAAAACAACAAATGCTGGAGAGGCTGTAAATAGACAGAAACTTTCCTATACTGCTAGTGGGATTATAACGTGGTACAGCCTCCTTGGAAAGCAATTTGGTGCTTCCTTAAAACACTAGAAATAGAGATACCATTTGATCCAGTAATTTCACTGCTCAGATCATACCCCACAGAAATAAAGGTGGTCACACGAACAGATACATGCACACAAATGTTTATTGCAGCACAGTCCACAATAGCAAAAAGATGGAAGCAACCTAGATGCCCATCAACAGATAAATGGATAAATAAACTATGATACTTATACTCAATGGAACACTATGCAGTGGTAAAGAACAATGGACATTTTATGAAGTGTCTCATAACTTCGTTTCAACTGGAAGACGTTATGCTGAGTGAAATCAGTCACTGGCAAAAGGACATATATTGTATGAAACCCCTGCTATACGGATTTAAAAATAGACTTATGTACGGAAGAAAAGACTCTTTGATGGCTACGGGGGTGGGGAGATAGGGAGAGGGCTGGTTATAGATTAGATAGTTGATAGAAATTTGGTTAGGTTAAAGCAGAGACAGTACAAAGTAGAGAGTGAATTGCCTTAACTGGACTTCACCGAAAACTGAAAGGTTTTCTAAACTCACTATTTCAGAGGATAGAGTAGCAGGGATGGGGTCTAGGGACTGTGTGCCCAGGGGACATAAAGGCCAATTGGCATAACTAGTCCATTGCTAAGTCTTCTACACCCCAGACCGGTGAGTGATGTCTGGGCTCTTCAATGCTCACAAGCTGCCGTTTGAGGTACACCAAATGGTCTCATCCCATCTGGAACCGATCACTGAGAACAACAAAGATACGAGGAAAAAATTGCCCAGAAGACAGAAGGCCCCGTATGAATGGAAAATTATGTTAACATGAGACCAGAAGAACCAGATGGTGCTCAGTCACTACCAAAGACAGCCATGATGGGGGACACAATGTGGAGTCCCTGAGGAAACACAGAAAAAGAGGTGTGCAGCCTAGGAACTCTACTGAGAGACCAGAATTCATGGTCCAGCAGCCTGAAGGATCCCCTGGGAACATGGTCCCTAGAACTGCTGCTGTCCCTGACTGGAAACCAGTAATGAGCCAGCTCTTCAGACAAGAATGAACTGGACTTGATGATACAGTGTGACCATGTGTTGTGCACACTTTATTGTTCTATGCATTAATAGGAGGCTGTCCTACTGGTCTCTTTCTAGATGGGAAAGAAGAGGGTGAAGAGAAGTAGACAGCTTGTTTAGAGGATACTAGAGATACAGAGTGAAAAAGAGGAGTGTGCTGTCACCAGGTGGAGAGCACAGAGGCAGCTGCAGATAGGTGGGCATGCAAAACCAATTTAGATTGTATACTTTCACATAATCATGGTAAATATATATATGTGTGTGTGTGTGTGTATATATCCTCCTCCAGTACTACAATTCAGTGACATCAGTTTTTCTTTTGTTGTCCTCATTTGTTGTCCAGCTCTTTTGTACATATGATGCAACTGAAAATACTGTGGCCTGGGTCAATAGTCACCTTGGTTTTCAAGGTGTCATCTTTACTTTTCAACACTTTACAGAGGTTTTCTGCAGCAGATTTTCCCAATGCTATGCATCTTTTGATTTTTTGACTGCTGCTTCTGTGGATGTGGGTTGTGGAACTAGGTAAAATGAAATCCTTGACAACCTCAATCCTTTCTCTGTTTATCATGATACTGCTTACTGGTCCAGTTGTGAAGATTTTTGTTTTCTTGTTGTGGAGGTGCAATTCATACTAAAGTGTATGATCTTTGATCTTCAGGTTCATTAATATTTGCTCGTATTTTTCTGTTTAAACCAGTCTTTTATTTTTTATATTGCCTTAACTTCCTCTCCATATGAAAGATCTGTGACTACGTTTTTCAATCCCTCTTTTTTTGTTACAGTGTCGTCTTTTATATAATGATATCTCTTTTCCCCTCTTTTCAGCATTTAAGCTTCAATTTATTTTTGTGAACATCCTGTCTGGGTTGATGTCTGTTTTTTCTGTCCTGCCTTCTTTTCTGATGTTACTGATTTTCTAATGTAGGACTCCCTTTAGTATTTCTTGTGATTTTTCGTTTGTTTTTTGTGAATTCTGTAAATTTCCGTTTATCTGAAATTGTCCTAATTTTGTCATCATATTTGAGAGATAATGTTGCTAGCTATATAATTTTTTTGTGAGCAGTTTTTTTTTTTTTTGCCTTCAAGGCTTCGTGTATGTCATCCTGTTGCCTTCTTGTCTGGATGGTTTCTGATGAGTAGTCTGAGTTTAGTCTTACTGACTCTACTTTGTAGATTCTTGTTTTGTTTATCCTTAGTTGCTCTTAAAATTCTTCGTTTTTAAAATCTTTTGTTTGGGCAAGTTTGATTATGTCTTGATTATTTTCTTTTGAGATTTATCTTGTGTGGATTCTGTGAACTTCTTAGATAGACATCTTGCCATCTTGCACAGTATCAGGGAAGTTATCTACCAATCAGCCTTCAGAAGTTCTCCCTGTCTTTTCTATTATCTCCAGCTGTTCTTGTACCCCTGTCGTGTGTAAGTTATTCCCATTGATAGCATCCCATGTGATTCTTACACTTTTTTTTTATTTTTTAAAAATTCTTTTATCTGATTTTTTCCTCAAATATGTCAGTGTTAAGTGTTTTATTTTCAGTGTCTACTTCTGTCTTCTGTTTCTTCAGTTCTACTCCTTTAATTTTCTATTCATTTGTCTAATTCTGAAATTTTATCATTAATCTTCTGCGTTTCTGTTTGTTTTCCCTCGGGATTCTTGCAGCCTGTTCAGTTTGTCATTGTGCTCTGTTCTAAACTTCTTAAGTTCCTCAGTTGCTGTATCTGTGTCTTTCTTATGTTGTTCTGCATTTTCCTGATCTGCTTGACCTCTTGAAGAGTTATGTGTATTAATCTTTTGTATTCTACCTCTAGTAATTCCAGGAAGTTCTCTTCATCTGGAATATTTCTTGATTCTCTGTTTTTGTAGCTTTCTGAAGCTTTTGTGGTCTGCCTCTTTATGTGATTTGACATTGACGGTTTCTTGAATCCATCTATAAATTTTTGTATATGTTTACTTTGTGTTTGGTTACTGTTTCTTAGTGTCTTGTTTTGTTTTGTTTTCATATGCCCACATAGGCTGTTCATATGAGCTGTTTTGATTATTGTTACCTTTGAAACTCTCACCTCCTGTCACCAAGTGGTTAGAGTTATTACTGGATATGTGAGCCCAGGAGTCAGTTTACTTTTCTGTATGGATTCAGCTCAAGTATCCAGGTAGTGAGTTACCCAGTGTGTGGTGAAAGCTGTCACCTACATGGATAATTGGTGCAGGAACAAGGTATCTGGCTGCATACACTAAGTCAGTCAGAGGTGGATAGGTGCCCCTGAGTGTTTGAGAGGGAAGTGGTTCCCTGTTCCACATAGGTGGGTAGGTTTTCTAGCTAGATTATGGATGCCCAATGTTGTTGGCTTTAAGGGCTGAGTGGCGTGGTTGAAGTTACCAGTCTTGAGTCCCCTGCTGTGGGTAGGTGAGGACTCCACTTAGTAGGCAGCTGTTTGTCAAATATCAGGAGCTTACCTTTCTACCTTATAGCTGATACAGCAAAATTTAAAGTTCGTGTATATACCGTATTATACTGTGCTAATAAAATCCTAAGCTATTGTAGTGAGCTCACGGAGGTGTTTGCAGGGATAAAAGGTGCTCAAAGTCTGTGGACCCCTTATGCCTGTGGCTAGGCAAAAGAACTGTTTTTGCCCTGAGTTCCAGTCTTAAGGAAGCTGGCAGATTATTTTTTCCTTGTTTGTTCATTTTTTTCCTCTCCAAGGCTAGGAAAATGGATAAAGGTGTGTTAGAGGTCATACTTCTGGCCTAGGGGATATATTATCTTTGGAACCAGCTTATGCCAAATGCAGAGTGGAAGGAGGAAGGGTAAAAGGGTGAGACAGTTGTTCCAAAGGATAGTTTTTAGATCTGTGTGAGGTAGGTTAGACAGAAATTACTTACCTTTTCATAATCTAGTGCTACTTTTCACTGATGCTAGAGGAGTCAGTTGACTGTCTGCCACAAGGCCTCTCCCAGTGTAGAAAATGCATTTCAAACCCCATTGCTTACTTCACCATGCTGGTGTCAGCAGATCTGGTCTGTAGGGTGCCAGTTCCGTCTTAGTCAAATCTGGCTACTCTTTGCTGCTTCTGAAACTTCTCTCCCTCTCCTGCCTCTCAGTTGGATCATTCGATCTTCATTTTGATATTCAGGGCTCCTAGTATGTCACATATAATGGATTTACCTGTTTTTCCTGGGTTTTGTTGTAAAAGGGAGCACACATGGTAAGTGTCTGACTGGTCCACCATCCTGGCCCTGACTCTGGGTGTTTGGGGTGCTGTGTTATTGTTTACCAGTAGAGACAGGCTGCTGCTAGTCTTCATACATAAAATTATGGACAGGCTGCTCCTACTCGATTTTGTTGTTGTTGTTGTTGTTGTTAAAATGATGTTTTAGTTGATGTTTTATATTAACACACATAATTGAGTACTATAATGTGACTGTAAAAAAGTTTGTAAACAGTAGTTTCACTGCAGATGGTATTGTTTTATGTGTACCATCAGATGCATTTCCTAATGAAGTTTTGTCATACTGTACTTTCTTTTTTTATATAAGCTGATTAAGAATGAATTGCCTCTAATTGTAATTTATAATGACGTTTTCAAAACCAGGTTAAAATCATAGCCCATATAAAATATTGTGCTATACATATAGACTTTTGGAGAATTTTATGGTAGTTTGTAGAAGCATTTAGAAACTGCTTTAGTCATTTTCCTTTATGATGAAAGCTAACCTAATTCTCTATTCTGATGCTACTTGCCAAGCTTTAGGTCACAACAGTTTAATTTAAGAAAAAAAGTTGCTAGCTAATCCTCTCTGGTATTTTGAAGATATCTTAGGCACTCTTTGTTCTATGCTATGTTAGACTCTGTTTATGGGGAACCACTGGGTGTTTGATGTGGGACCCTCTGGCAGAGAGGATTTGAAGTCTAGTGTCTGGGTACAACTGGGACAAGTTAAGGATGCTGAATTTAGCTTTCTTTTGTAATTTCTTTCATCTATAAATTGAAGGATTATATTTAATTTTAAATGACGTAGGGGAGGCAGGTTGGTTTTGGTTTTAGAAATCAGCATTTAAGTTGTATAACCATATCAAAAGCAGAGATGTTAATATTTTTATTTTAATATAATTGCTGGAAAACATATACTTATGGTGCCCTGATGGTACAGTGGTTAAGCCTACAGCTGCTGACCCAAAACGTGGCAGTTTGAGTTCACTAGCCATTCTTTGAAAAATATTTGGGGTAGGTCTACTCTGTCTTGGTGGGTAGTTATGAGTTGTAATTGATTCCAAGGCAGCAAGTTTGGTTTAGGCTTGGCATACGCATACTTATAACTGATTATTTCATCTCTCTTGTCTTGAACTTTCTTAAGACTCCAGGGTGAACCCTCCTTCACAGGAAAATGTGCCATGGAGTCCTTAATGCCTCCTTGCAGGCTGATGTTATCACTGCCACAGAGCAGGCTGCATGAGACGAAGTTCAGCTGGTTTCTTTTCACAGACATGCTCTCGGAACATTTCCCCTGTTATGAATATCTAATAAAGCTCATAATATCCTCGTGACAGAGATGCATGGGTTTATAGAGATGATGTAGCCCATTGAGCTCCTTTCATAAAAAAAGATACCTGGCAATGTAAGAGACAATAGTATGAAGACTGCAAGACTGAATGTTCTGCATGTTGTATTTTGTGGTTGCTCAAATAGAATTAAAGCATGAACTTTTTTTTTGTGAGCTTAGACTACTATTCTTAAAATTAATTTAATCTCCTGGGCTTTGGTAGTGAAAGAACCCATTAGCATATACTGACCTAATTTTATAATTGAAGATAGTGATTCTATGCTGCTGGTGGTATTTACTGTCCTATAATCCTCTCTCTCAACCCAAAGGGTAAGTATATGTCTTTGTGTTTTGTGTTCTAGATTAGCAGCTCTGAAGAGGTGGTCCAAGGACCGTAAGGTCTGCATTCAGGAGGCCTGTAAGATCCTCCGTTTACAACAATGGCTTTTGTGATGCATGCTGGATTTTCTTCATAGTTTGCACTGAAACATCTTCCAACAGATTGAATGCAGTAGCAGATATGAGAGTACAGCTGTTTTCTGTTGAGCCAGACACTAAAGAGATTTACAAAAAATATAAAACAGTACCATTCTACTAAAAAAAAATTATAATTTGGAAAATAGTTATTTTTCATAGATGTTTCTATTAATATTGAAATGGCTTTATTACCTGTAAGTGAATTAATGTGTATTCGGAAACCCTAGTGGCATAGTGGTTAATTGCTAGGGCTGCTAACCAAAAAAGTTGGCAGTTCAAATGCCCCACGCATTCTTTGGAAACTCTGTGGGGCAGTTTTGCTCTGTCTTATAGGGTTGCTAAGAGTTGGATTTGACTCATCAACAATGAGTTTCTTGCAACATTGTCTCAGATTTAATTACCAGTATGGTAAGTATCAGTAGATAAAACCTGTATAAACAAAAACTCTTTAGTATCCTGAGACTAAAATAAATGTAAGAACTACTCTTACAGATATTGGGCCTATTGCTGTGGTTTGCAAATCAAACTGTTGACCTCTCTGAGACCTTTTATGCTTGGGTCTATAAAATGGAAAGTGAAATTATCCCCAGAGTCATGAGGTTCAGTTGACTGTTCATCTGCTTTGTATTTTCAGGGACATTTTTCATGAGGTATCTTTTTATAGATGAAGTACCTATCAAGCAAAGGAGCCCATGTGGTATAGTGGTTAAGAGATTGGTTGCAAGCCAAAAGATTGGTGATTTGAATGCGCCAGCCACTCTTTGGAAAGTGGGGCAGGTATACTCTGCCCTGTAGGGTTGCTTCAAGTCAGAATCAACTCGATGGCAGTGGGTTTCGTGTTTTTGATTTATCAAACAAAGCTATATGTGTCCTCTTGTAAATTTAAGAAGAAGCTAGAGGTTTCATTGTTATGATTTCTTCTACTCATTTAACTGATATTCCTTTGTGGTTTGTCCTAATCAGGACCTGTCTGTATTTTCATACATGGTTTTTAGCAAACACTATGTATAGATTGCTACCTTTCGTATATATTCCATGGCAGTCTAGCAATCTGTGGTGATGTTTCTAACCACATTTATCTCAACTGCTTAATGCTATTTTTTATTTTTAAACTGATATCTAGTTTTCAGATGAAGAAGACTGTAACTGTCAAAATAACCAATTTTGTGTGGGGCATTCATTCTTATTTTAAATTTTATTTGTAATTTATGTTGCTTTATAACTAACCCATTGGAATGTAATTCTTTTTGAAGGAAGACTACCTGGGTGGTGTGAATAGTTAGTGATCTTGACTACTAACTGAAAGTTTGCTGGCTCAAGTCCACCCAGGGACACCTTGGAAGAAAGACCTAACCAGCAATTTTCCAAAAAATTAGTGTTTGAAAAACCCTTTGGCACACAGTTCTACTGTAACATTTTGTGAATTGTAGTTAAGTCAAGGGCAAGTGGTTTTGGTTTTAACTGTCCCATGAAGAGAACTTTTGCATCAGAAATGGAGTTTGCTTAAGATCTAATCAAGGAGCCATAGTGGTACAATGGGCAAAGCACTTGACTGCTGGCCACTCTGTGGGAGAAAAGACCTGGCAATTTGATCCCAAATAAGGATTAAAAAAAGAACAACAAGAAGAAACTCATTACCATCAGGTCAATTCCAACTCATAGGGACTCTGTAGTACAGAGTACAACTGCCTCATACGGTTTCTGAGGAGCTGCTGGTAAATCCAGAGTGCCAAACCTTTTGATTAACAGCCTAGACCTTAACCACTGAGCCACCAAGTCTCCTCTGTAAAGCCTGAGAAACCCATAGGGCAGTTCCACTCTGTAACTGACTGGACAGCATGTAACAAGATCTGATCTTTTTCTCTTGCCTCCATTTAGAAATATATTTCGAATCTTTAGGGCAAGTGATTGCTTCTCTTCTAGAAATCTTCACTGGCAACTTTTGCAAGGGCTGATCTGTGTAAATATTTCTTCTTTTCTGATCTGTGAGAGGAGACCTGACTTGTTCCAGAGACAGGCCTCTCCCTGGTTTACCCTGCTGTCCCTGCCACAACATCACTGCCTTGGCATGGAGAATGTGGCCTGCTTTCCCTAATTTCCTTCACCAGAAGCACCTCTAGGGCCTTCAGTTTTTTCTTTAATCGCAGAGATAGGGAGGAAATTTTTCTCCTTCTCTGAACTTAAAGCAATTTTATGTATTTGGTATTATAGGCGATTTGCTTGATAATGAGTTTCTTATTCTCTTTGTTGGGTTTGACCAAATGCCTAGTTGATTTTTCAGTTTTCTTCCAAGATCATACAAGTTAAGAACCATCTGCCTTCTGTATTACGTGAGCCCAGCTGCAAATGCTTTTTTAAGTGAGCAAAATATAGGTGTATACCTCATTATAAAAAGTAATGCAGCATCACTAGTCTGAGGTTTGGAGGATATTGAGGGATTTGGTTTCTGGAAATCTTTTAAACTTGGAAGCCTTTAAAACCTGTTATTACCGGTATATCACGTAAAAATGGATCCACAACTATCTAAGTTGGTGGCCTTCTGTGTCTTGGCTAACATTAGAGTGTTGTGTTTGCTTCTTACATATAACGGAATAAATTTAAATCACTAGGTGCTAAACCAACAGATTTCAGTGTGGGTTAGTTAAGAATGATTGTAGTTGTTATGTGATGGCAGAAATGCTTTTTTTCTACATTTAGTTTATGCAGACACTGTCTCCTTTCCTTACATTGGTTCTTTTCTCTCTGAAAAAAGCAATTCTGTGAGTGGATTGCTTTGAAGAAAATGCAGAGGAAAGGACAAACTGGACTTGACTTGTGATTACTTTTCATGAGCATTGCTAAGTATAGGCTGCAAGACTTGCCAGACCTTCAATTCTTTGGCTTTTTTTTCCCCCTCTTAACATTTTCAAAGGTTTTGTTAGTGACTTTCAAATGGAACTTCAAGCCTTGGAACGTCTCCATTAAAAATTTGTGTGGTCTTAGCCACAGTAGCAGTGCAGTTTATTTTTCCTGTATGGTTTCACAGAGGTTAACTGAGCTGGAATTGATGAGAGACTAGCAATGCAAGGAGCTGTGGGTGTGCTGTGGACTAGCTTTTTCCTCTCCATTTTATGTAAAAACTTCTTTTAAAGCAGAGTTAAAGTTTCCCTGATGCCTTAAAAAGCAAGCAAATCAAAGTATTGTAAAAAGCTTACTCTACTGCATTGTTTAAAACTTCCAAAAACAAGTTACCTTTTTAAAAAAATTGAGTCTTTTCATAGTACCAGACAGCATTTATAAAAAGCAGTTCATTATGTGGACTGTGCTTCTTGCTGGGAGATGTGCTACAGTTTACAGTTCAGCACAACCGTAGTTGACTTGTTCTAAAGAGTATGTTTTGTTTTTTTTTTTTAGTTTTACTTTAGATGAAGGTTTGCAAACTAGTTGCTCATTAAACAGTACACATACTGTTTTAGGACATTAGTTAACAACCCAGCAACGTGGCACCATTCTCCCATCTCAACCTTGGATTCCCTATTATCAGCTTTCCTGTCCCCTCCTGCTTTCTAGTCATTCCCCTTTGGCTGGCATGGCTCTTTAGTCTTGTTTTGTTTTATGGGCCTGTCTAGTCATCCCCTGAAGGCTGAACCTCAAGAGCAGTTTTGTTACTCAGCTGAGAAAGTATCCAAGGGCCATACTCTGAGGGTTTCACCAGTCTGTCAGGTCAGCAAGTGTGGTCATTCTCCTTGAATTAGAATTTTTTTCTCCATTTTTTCCAGCTCTGTCCAGGACCTGTCTTCTGATGCCTGTCAGAGCAGTCAGTGGTGGGCACCGCCTGGTTATACTGTGTTCATTCTGGTGGAGGCCATGGTGGATGTAATCTATTAGCCCTTTGCATGAATATTTCCCTTGCATCTTTGCTTTTCTTCATCCTTCCTTGCTTCTGGAGAGTACATTTTGAGTCTGTATCTAAAAGATCACTTGACTATATTTAGGAATGAGGTAAATTTATTCTTGATTCATGTAAATATTGAAAGTTAAAATACCAAAATCTCAAACTCTTTGAAATCAGTTTGATTCTGATTCATGGCAACCCCTTGTGGTACAGAGTACAACTCTGTAGGGTTTTCTTGCAGAAGCGAATCATCAGACCTTTATTCCACTGCAATTCTGAATGGATTTGAACCACAAACTGCACTACTCAGGGAATTCTACAGTTAAAATGATGCCTTTTATTCCTTGTTATATTTTTTAAAGGAAAAAAAAAGTTATTTATACATAATTTAATTGTAAAAGGTCTTCCAAAAAGGATGTCCTGTTTTTGACAGCTCACAGTGGCCATATTTGTGAAGCAATAATGACCATATTTATTATGTTTATTTATTTATTTATTAGTCTTGACAAATAGCCATGAACAGTTACATGATTCTACAACGTGTAGAAGTTATTAAAGTTTACTATCAAAATGGGTGTTCTGTTTGCTGTGTATTACATTTACGATGTGCATAATCAGCACACCAAGAGAACAACATCAAAAACTTTGAGACAGCCATGTCTGTTGCCAGTCTGACAGTGCCTATGCATCAAGGAACCATAAGTTTCAATGAAAATGTTGCCACCATTCATCAAGAGTGTATCCAAGAATCCATCCCAATTAAATTTCTCACCAAGCACAGGAACTGGGCCTTTTGTTGACCACATTTTGGAGGATTTTGCATCTGGGCTTGAAACTTTACCCTTACAAAATTGTTTTAACTCAAGAACTGATATCCAATGACCATAGATTGCACCACACACTTGCTGACTGGGCTCTGGAGCAACTAGAAGTTGACCCTGCTTTTGGCCAAAAAATCATCTTCAGCAATGAGGCCCATTTGGGATGAATGGTTTTGTTAACAAACAAAACTGTAACATTTGGAGCGATGAGAACCCAATGGAGATTGAAGAACATATTCTTCATCCCCCAAAAGTTAACGGATGAACGAGGAGAAGCTGTGACTGTCAATGGTGAAAGATGTCAGGCCATGAAAACTGATTATTTTGGGCCCCATTTGGAAGATGCTGTGGTTGCCATTTACCTGAAGTTCTTTTCCACACGTAATGCCATCAAGTGTACTTCAAAATAATAAAACAGTTAAAACTGTAGCATTTATACAACTTATTTGATTTGAGGTCAAGGATGGAATACCCTTATTGGAAGACCCTTTATATGCATGTTACTAAAAAAGCGGTGAATTTCTAATCTGAAAAAACCATTATATTAATATTTTACATTTTGATGCTGTTTAGTAGATTTTAAAGAAAATCTCATTTAATTCCCATAACAACCTTATGATATCCCATAGCAAGTATAATTATTCTCCACGTTACAGATAAGATGAGAAAAGTAAGGAATTTGCCTGCATCCTCAGTCTGGTAAGTGAAGGAGTTAGACAGGCCAAGCACTCATGTGTGTGACTCCAGTTCATACAGTTATGCTCTTCTTTAAGAAACCCAGATGGTCATACCACCTTTTAGTTAGACATTCACCCAGGGAAAGAGATCCCTCGTTTGTATTTTAGAGATGATGTGAGAAAGAATAGCAGCAGTAAGTTTTTATAATGCACAGTTATTGACCATTTACAAAGTGTTAAGCATTTCAAGATAATGTCTTCTCTCGTTTAGTCCTTCAACAATTCTGAGTTAGGGACTATTTTTACACCTCTTTTACAGATGAAAGTCCCCAAGTGCTTCAAGTTAATGTACTCAGCTGCTAACTGAAAGGTTGGGGATTCAAGTAAACCCAGAGACACCTCAGAAGAAAGGCTTGATGATCTACTTCAGAAAAATTTGCGATTGAAAACTCTATGAGCACAGTTCTACTGTGGCACACATAGGGTCTGCATGAGTCAGAGTTCACAGGATGCCAACTGGCTAATTATAGATGAGAAAAGGGAGGTACAGAGAGGACAAGTAGCTTTCCTAAGGCCATAAAGCCAATGAACGGGGATACATGAATACAAATTCCTGAAACTTTATTGTAAGAGCTATCATCTCTAACTGCTATACAGACTTCCAGTGGATTCATATGCGCTGATTTTCAAACACCAGATATTGACTAGTATTTTTAAATAGCATCTATTTTCATTTGCCTGTAATACTGAACATTTGACAGTGAAAAGTTAGAAACCAGAGGTTGTATCCTCTAAATTTACAGCAGAAGAAAACCATTGCCTTCAAGTCAATTCCAGTTCATAGTGACTCTATAGGACAGAGTAGTGCTGATCTATAATGTTTCCAAGGAGCAGCTGGTGGATTCGAACTCCCAACCTTTTGGTTAGCAGCCAAGCTCTTAAGAGTTGTGCCACTAAGATTCCACCAAAAGAAAAAAGAAAAAGAAATTAAAATGTTGAATCATAGGTAGCAGTTTTAAATGAAGCAGATAGATTCTGACTAGTATAACTCATCCTAAAAATAAGACAAATGTTTATTAATCCTATCATGGATTTTTAATTTTTAGAAATTTTTTTGAGGAGGCTGTGTTTTTTCACTAATGGAATGGATGCGTCTTCATTGTTTGTGGTAGACTGTTATTTGAAAATATCAAGTGCCAATTGCTAGTAGAACATATTGGTCCTGTGGCACTTAATACTTCCTGGTTATACTTGAGCCATGAAATATCTTGTTCAACTTTCCAAAAATATACAGAAATATGCACAAAATATTAAATAAACATTGTACTTGCTGCACCTAATTGTTACTAATTTGATTTAGAGTGGACTGTATCAGTGTAATGTTCCATGAAGCACACCACACATGTGGGACATACTGGTCTCATGGCCCGGAAGTGCATCATAAATTGTTTTCACCCTCAAAATAGCTTATTTACTTGAATATTTTTGAATGCTAGTAACTGTATCTTTCCATTAACACAAAGAAAATACTAAACTTAACTTGCACACCTAATGTCTCTACAGAAGCCAAAAGACACCAAAGTTTCATATGATCACTCCTCCAGGAAGCAGCTCCTCATACAGATGGCTTTCAACACTCAAATGTGGTGCATGCCAACTTTCTTCCTTCTTTTAGACAGTTGTACCAGTATCTGACATGACATCAGAATGTACTAAAGTGGCTCAAATGAATGCCAATAAACCTCTGGGGGTGGGAAATGTAACACTGACATATGTATGCCATGGTCTGTGAAAAGTTTAAGAGAGAAAAAGGGCAAATATAATCTGTGAAGACTTTTTACCTAAAAGATATTCTTTCTCTCATTGAGAGTCCTTGTAATGTAAATGTTTGAGGGGGAAATGGAGTATGGAAGAGTCTCTTCTAAACAGCAGAGTCACTGTTGGTTGTTATAAGTTGATGTTGAGTTGATTCCAACTCATGTGTGCAGAGGAGAACTGCTCTGTAGGGTTTTCAAGGTTATGACCTTTTGGAAGCAGACAGATATCTAGGTTTGTCTTTCAAGGGAACTCTGAGTTGATTGGAACCACCAATATTTCAGCTAGTAGTCAAGCACTGAAATGTTTACTTCCTTCATGGACTCTTAGAATCATTGTACCAAGGTGAATGTGCACCTTTTGAAACCCCAGAAGGAAAACGTTGCTGTATATACTCATCCTTGGAATGGAAGCCAGTGGTCTCTGGTGGTGGTGCCATAAGTCTTTCTTCTACTCTTCCACTCCTCATTCAACCCATGCCATGCTGGTTGTGCACAAGACACTGGCCAGGCTGTGCTGAATATACAGAGATGGTTGAACGCACCAGGCCTTGACCTGTGGAGTTGGTTGTCCTGTGGGCAGACAGGTAGACATCCATCAGTACTTACTCAGATCCGAGGTGACTGTGCCCTGGGAGATCATGGTAAATGGGCATGAACTAGTTTGTACTAGAACTGACACCTGAGGAGGGCTTAGGGGTTCAGTAGGCAAGGAGTAAAAATCTAGGAAGAGGGCAGTATGTGGCTGGAGGGAGCATGGTGAGTGTGATGAGCCAGTAGAGACAGTGAGGACTGTGATGTGCAAGATCGGGCTGCAGAGGCTGACCTTGGGAAGGATTATTTGTACTCAGTAGCAGTGGGGGGGCTGGAAGGGATAATGGATGGTGAGATAGGGGATTTTGAACTGGTAGGCTGAGTGCATCATGCATAGCAGATTATTATAGGGATATCATACGTAACTAGGCTTTTACTGCCTTCAGACCCAGCATCAGTTTTTGAGAACAAGTATGGATGTGAAAAGGGAGGTACAGAGAGGACAAGTAGCTTTCCTAAGGGCGTAAAGTCAATGAACAAGGGAACACGAATACAGACTCTGGAAATTTTATTCTAAGAGCTATCATCTCTAACTGATACACAGAGAGAGAGAGAGAGAGAAGACCCCCTTTTCTATCCTGAAATGAAAGTTGTAAACATTTGTTTAAAAAAAAAAATCAATGTATTGGTTTTATCTGCTGCCATCAAGTTGCGTCCAACTCATAGTGACCCTACAGGACAAAGTAGAACTGCCCCAGAGAGATTCCAAGGAGCACCTGGTGAATTTGAACTGCCAACCTTTTTGTTACTAGCTGTAGAATTTAACCTCTATGCCACCAGGGTTTCCACTATATTGGCTTTGCTATAATAGAAAGAAAAAAATAAAAGGAAAGTAGTTTATAATAAAATAATATATATTTCAAAGTGCTTGGCCTTATGACAGCAGAGCACATCATAAACATTCAGGTGTTTACATGTATTTCCAAAGCCTGCTGTGCATGTGACTACCACAGTGCAGATGCCATAGGACAAGGTGTAGTGATGTGGTAGATGCTATGAGTGGCCTTGCCTTCTGGGAGGTGATTTTCCAAAATGATGGAAAGCTCAAACTAAAGGGCAGTAAAATCTGTCCTGATAGACATGGCAGTGGCCTTCTTGGAGGAGTCAGAGGATATCAAACATGTAAAAGATGTGTATGCTTTATGTGTAAGCTGAATCTAGGTCTTAAGCTCAATTTTCACATACATGGTGGTCCTGTGGGACAGTTGATGATTGTTTCTATTTCTTAACCACTAAAAGCCAGCAGTACCACAATTTTTTAAGTGGCTGTTGTATTGCCACCATTGAGAACCAACAGTTATATTCTACAATTTCATCCTGCCCAAATTGTGTACTAATGGTGGTGAAGTATGGTAGCATTTTAAAGAATTCTGTCTGCACTGGCCTTTTCTGGGTTGTAAAGTATGTTTCACTGCCTAAAGATTGGCTCCATTGCTTGTGGAGGCTTGACATGTAGCTGTTGCCCCTGGTGCCATGTGCCCATTCTAGGGGCCTGAGTCTAAAGCTTCTGGTTATATGCTTGATTATAGGCCATTTCCTCTGCTAAGATTGACACTTCCCTTAGGAACTCTGAAAGTCTGTTGTTTTTGCCCCCTTGACATCAATTTTTGGGTTCTATGTGAATCTCTGCTTTTTTTATTCCACATGCCAGAAGGGACCCTCTGGATGACTCTGTCAGAACAGAACATGCCCAGGTTTTAGAAATTGTTTCTCGGTATTCTGCCTAGTGACTCTTTTGTGTTGACTCAGGGTGCAGTATCTTAACAACAGCAGTAGAAATCAAAAGTTCTCCTGCCTAAACCACAAATTTTTCTCATGAGTCAACCCAGGCCTTTAAATACCACCAGGCCATGCTTCCTGTAGAGGCTGTGAGGGCCATGTGCAAAACTAAACATGATTATGAAGCTGCATAATGGTTGCTAACTCTTGGCTTTGACCACATTGTTATTTGGGTTTGCTTCTGCTTCAGCTAAGCTATTGCCGCTGAGTGAGTAGAAGGTAAAGGACTTCAGCAGCAACGTGTGTTAGATGTTTTAGTCTTTGACATTGCCTACCTCACCTGGCCTAGCTGTATCCTTTTTCCCCTTCTGGGCATGTCTCTTCTAGGCACAAGGCAGCATGGTGTATATGGTATTTAGGGACTTGGGAGCTTGAAGACATTACCTAGACCTGTTTGAGGCTTGTTTTCCTTGTGTCTGCCTCACGGGGTCACTGTACAAATAGAATTATCCGGAGTGGTTAAAGCACCTGGCCCCGTGTCTGGCAAGTAAATCAGTGCTTGGTGAATGTTGTTTTCCTCTCCCCTCCCTGCGGCTCCTTCATGTTTCTTGTCTCATATTTACCTAGAGTTTCTGATTCATCCTACTTGAGGGATATTTACCTTTTACAAGACACAGATTGGAAAGGAAGAAACAAAACTGTGGCTATTTGTAGATGATAAGATTGTCTATGTGTAAAATCCCAAGGAATCTACCACAAAATATCCTCTTAAACCTGACAAGCTCAGTAAGGTTCAGAATACAAGAACAATACACAAAAATCAATCACATTTCCATAAATAGTAATACATCACTTAGCATCCACAATACTGTGAAGTAGACTGTATCTGTGAAACAGAACATTGTATGAAGACTTAAATACTTCTCAAAGCTATATGGGATACTTTTTTTGCTTCACTTCTGGATTGCTGCTGCTGACATGAGCACTGGATTTACTGTATTTGGGAGTTGTAATGTACTCATGATAGTATTTTCAAAAGAATATTAAATAGCGATAACACTACAACAGTCGAGATGCATGATACGTGCAATTGAGCACTGCTTCCTGTGAGTGGAAGCGTATAATGTTATACAGAAAACTTTTTATTTTGTAAATAGGGAAAGTTCACATTTAGATAGCAATAGAAAGTACAGTACATATATAAGCCAGTAATAGGTGTTCATTATAAATATCAAAATATACGTGTTATAGGTTATACATGTACTGTACTGTTACATACCTCGAAGTGCAATCACTTTGTATACAGAAGATATGAGATCATGTGCTGTGGGGTGGGGGCACGTTATCATGTTTACTATGTCTGGTTACATCTGCTGTGTCATATTCTCCAATTGGGATTTCTGAACTCTGTTATAACTTTGTGAGACCATACATGCAGTAACATGTTGCCTGAATGGATTTTGTGCAGTGCATGACTAACAATGAATATGCGGAAACTGAAATTTAAAATTGAATACCATTTATGGTCACTCTAAAAGAAATGAAAACACAGGTATATTTGATTCTTGTTATTTGTGGTAGTTATGTTCTGTAAAGTTGCTGAGAATACTGACTTATCAAATACTAAACTAGCATTGTTTGACATTGGATGGGGACGTGTGTCAGACAACTTGTGTTTTTTGTCATTCTTGAACATGTGCATATCTGTGAGTAGCTGTCAGAATGCCAAGACTTTGGGGCTACAGATAAATTTTAGCTGGTAGATGAATTCACACATATAGAATTTGTAATTAATGAAGGTTAAATGTACATAGGTAAACCATAATGCATGTGCTGAAAATTATAAAATGCTAATTAAGTAAATTGAAGAGATAATAAATGAGCTGCTTACGATGTTAATGAATTGGAAGATTCAGTGTAATAAAAATGTGAATTCTTCATGTAGTGATCAATAAATTTAACGAACTTTCTATAAAAAATCCCAGCAAAGTGTTTTAGGCATAACAACAAAAATGAAAAAGTCACTGCTATCGAGTCAATTCCAACTCATAATGACCCTATTGACAGAGAAAAAGCAGCATAGATAAGTTTATTCTACTACTTACATGGAAGGCACAGGCCCTAAAACAGCCAGAATGGTCTTGACGAAGAGGGATATAATGGGAGGAATCACTGTATCTGCTGTTGAGGCTTTTAGGGTCATTATGAGTCGGGATTGACTTGAAGGTTTTTTTGGCTTGGTATGTAACTATGTAGACAGGTGTGAAATTTGCTTACTAAAGAGCTACGTAGACAGTGTAGTGTTGATGGACACAGAACAGAATAGAGAATCCAGCAATAGACCCACACAAATATACTCAGCTGAATTTTTACAAAGATACAAAAGCAGTTCAGTGGAGTAAGAATCGACTTTTCAACAGAGTTCTGGAGCATATGTAAAAGTTAAGATGGATCGTAAATATAAAACATGAAAGTAAAAGACGTTAGGAAAAATGCAGAAAATCTTCAGGCTGTAGAGCTAGTTCTCAAACTTGACAGAACAAGTATAATCAATAAGAGGAAAAAAATTGGTAAGTTGGATCTCATCAATTTAAAAAGTCGTTTCTGTCAAAGCCCATATGAAGATGGTGAAATGAAAGTGCACACTTGGGGGGAAGTATTTTCAAACCACCTATTCAACAAAGAACTGGTATCTGGAATATATTAAGAACTCAAAACTTAGCAGCAAACAAACCAGCCAAGCAACAAACAAAAGTAATCCAATTAGAAAACAGACAAAAGACACAAATAGACATTTCACCAAAGAGATATGCAGATAAGCACATGAAAAGATCATCAGTGGCCATGAGAGAAATGCAAACCGTAATTAAACATCACTATGCACCAGAATGACTTAAAAAAATAAAAAAAGAATACCAAATGATAGCAAGAATGTGGAGAATTTGGGTCATTCATACATTTCTTTGTTAATAAAACAGTCCATACAGTTAAATGCCTTTCCATAGTCAATATCTTTTCTGGTAATGCTTTTGGCCAAGATTCATCTCACACCAGTAATGACATCCCTTGTTCCACATGCTCTTCTGAATCCATCTTGAATTTCTGGCAGTTCCCTGTTGATAGACTTTCACGACCACTCTTAAATGATCTTCAGCAAATTTTACTTGGATGTGATATTAGTGATAGTGTTAGATAATTTCCTCATTCTTTTGATTATACAGAGGCATTCAACTGTGTGAGTCCTAACAAGTTATGAAGAACATTTCAAAGAATGGGATTTCCAGAGTACTTAATTGTGCTCATAAGAACCTCTGCATAGACCAAGAGAATATGTTGAATATGTGGTTTGAAAATACTTCCCCCCAGTGTGCAGTTTCTTTTCATCATCTTCACATGGGCTTTGACAGTTATTCCTACATAACAAGTTAGGAAGGTTGTATCCCTTTACCTTACCTATTTAGTCAATATGCTGAGCACATAATCAGAGAAGCTGGACTGTTTGATGAAGAATAGAACATCAAGATTGGAGGAAGACGCATTAACAACCTGTGATAATGTGGATTCCACAGCCTTGCTTGCTGCAAATAAAGAATGAAACCAGAGGCTGAAAAACCCCAGCACAAGGAATATTTAAGATTGAGGGCCTGAGAGGTATTGTTTCAGATCACCCCCAGCTTGCAGGGAAAGACATGACCTCCACACTCCACAAGCCCCAGACAGCAGTGCTAGGGTGGGGCCCTCAAAGTCACCACTATAGATTCAGTAAACTATAGGTAATGAAAGACTACCCTTGTCTTGAAGTTGGGCTCTAACAAATGATAAAAGAATTATGCAGGAAGCTAGGGAGGATAGGGAAGTAACTTGTGTTTGAGCATTCTTCTTTCAGATTGCTGGCCACATGACATCTAGCGCCACTACATTTTCCTTGATGGCCAGTGAGATTGCAAAGCAAACTGCCTCCACCCCATCAACTCCCACTCATTCAAACCCCACATAGTCCCCTGCATCTGCATGTGGCCTTTCCCATTAAATACTCCAACCATGCCTGACAAATTCGGACAGGCTTTGAGAATGAAAATGCTGCCCGTCCCCTGTGCTGCCAGCAGCACAGAAATAAAATCTTTGATTGTTTACCTAGTCTCCTGTCTCTGGAATTGGTTCTAGTGGCAGGTAGCCAAACTCCAGGGGCTGTAAAAAGAGGACTAGAAGCACTTACTGATGAAGGACAAAGACTGTCTTATTCAGTATGTTTTGCATCTCAACCTGAAGAAAACAAAAATCCTCAGAGCATGTAGACCAATAAACAACATTATGATAAGCAGAGAAAAGATTGATGTTGTCAGGAGTTTCATTTCACATGGATCCATAATGATTGCCTGTGAAAGCATCAATCACTAACTCAAATAACATTTCATTGTGCAAATATGCCACAAAAGATCTCTTTAAAGCATTTAGAAGCAAAGAAGTCACTTTAAGGACTAAGATGCTCAGGATGTTACAGGACTAGGTGGTGGTTCATTCTGTCATACGCAGGGTCACTGTGAGTCTGAACCAATTGAGTGGTGCCCAACAACAACATACATTTCTTGGAAAACAGTGTGGCAGTTTCTTAAAACTAAGCATACACTTGCCATATGACCTAGAAATTATTCTCTCTGGTATTTATTACATAGGAATGAGAATATGTGCTTATGTAAAAACCTGTGCTTGAATTTGTTACTAGACAAAACTGCAGATTCTCATTACCTGCCCCGAAAAGCAAATCTCTGAGACAGGTGTTTTGGGTGATCAAGAAAGTTTTATTATAAATCACCGATTTTGTTTGGAAAGGGAAGAAGCCCCGGATAAGTAAGGTACTACTAAAGAAGAAGAACACACTGGGAGGCCTCTCATTACCCGACCTTAGAACATACTGCACTGCCACAGTGGTCAAAACAGCCTGGTACTGGTACAAGAGGAGACAGATAGATCAATGGAACGGAATTGAGACCCCAGAGATGACACCATCTGCCTATGAACAATTGATATTCGACAAAGGCCCTAAGACATTAAACTGGGGTAAAAACAGTATCTTCAACAAATGGTGCTGGCGAAATTGGATATATATCTACAATAAACTGAATCAAGATCCGTATCTTACACCTTCTACAAAAACCAACTCCAACTGGATAAAAGACCGAAATATCAAACCTAAAACGATAAAGCTCATCGAAGAAAAGGTAGGAACAACAATGGAAGTTTTAATACACAATGAGAACAGACTTCAAAATCTGTCAAAGAAACCTCAATCAACAGAAGAAAAAATAGATAAATGGGAACTATTAAGAATCAAACACTTTTGCTTATCCAAAGACTTTATTAATAGAATTAAAAGAGTACCCACAGAATGGGAAAAAATATTTGGCAACTCTATGTCAGACCGACGCCTGATCTCCATAATCTATAAGATACTACAAAATATCAATAAGAAGAAGATAAACCATCCAATTAAGCGATGGGCAAAGGAGATGGACAGACACGTCACTAAAGAGGAGATCCAGGCAGCCAAAAAACACATGTGGACATGTTCACGATCTGTAGTTATTAAAGAAATTCAAATCAAGACAACAATGAGATACCATCTCACCCCAACAAGATTGGCCATGATCCAGAAAACACAAAACAACAAATGCTGGAGAGGCTGTGGAGGAAGTGGAACCCTCCTACACTGTTGGTGGGGTTGCAAAATGGTCCAGCCTCTTTGGAAGGCAATCTGGTGCTTCCTTAAAAAAATGGATATCGATATACCGTTTGACCCAGTAATTCCATTACTTGGACTATATCCTATAGAATCAAGGCCTTTCACACCAACGGACACATGCGCGAGAATGTTTACCGTAGCACAGTCCATGATAGCAAAAAGATGGAATCAACCCAGATGCTCAACAATAGAAGAATGGATAGGTAAACTATAGTACATATACTCAATGGAGCACTACGCAATGATAAAGGATAATGATGATTCCCGGAAACATCTCCTAACCTGGTTTCAACTGGAAGACATTATGTTGAGTGAAAGTAGTCAGCGACAAAGGGACAAATACTGTATGAGACCTCTACAATAAGATCTCAAAAACAGACTTGTGTATAGAAGAAAAGACTCTTTGACAGCTGCAAGGGAGGGGAGGAAGGGAGGGAGGGTAAGGTGGGGGAGGGTTTGTTTAGTTTAGATAGTTAATAGAATCTAGTTGGGAGAAAGCGGTGATAGCACACATTAGAAACAAGAACATCATTAAGTGGGCTTCAGCATAACTTGAGTACTCCTTCCATCTTAATACTGCAAGGATAGAGTAGCTGGGGCAGGGGGGCGGGGGACCATGCTCTTAGGCGAATTCCAGGCCAATTGGAACAACTCGCGTCTTGCTAAGAGAGCTCTCTGCATCCCACATTGGTGAGTGGCGTCTGGGGTCTTAAAAGCTGCCAAGCTGCCATCCGAGGACACAGCAAATGGTCCCAACTCAGCAGGAATGGATGCTCACCGAGGACCAAAATGACGTGCGGTAAAGACAACCAAGAAGATAGAGAGACCCACAAGAGTGGGTGCCTACATCGACTTGGGACCGGAAGAACCGGATGGTGCCCGGCCACCACCAGTGATAGGCATGATGGAGCTCACAGAGAGGAGTCTCACTGGCAACACAAGAATAAAAAGGGGTGCATCCTGAGATCTCCACTAAAAGACCTCAATTGATGGTCCAGCGGTTTTGGGGTTCCCCTGAGAGCATGGGCCCTGGCCCTGATGCTGCCCTTTCCCATAAATTATAACAAAGGTCCACTCTTTGGACAGGAATGGATTGGACTTGGCAATGCAGAGTGACCATATATTGGTTGCACTTTATGGTTCTATACATCTATGGGATATTATCTTGCTGACCTGTGGCTGGAGGAAGGGGAGTGGACAGAGAGGAGGGGAAAGGAGGCTGTTGGGAGGATGAGACATGTATGGAGCAGAGAGGAATAGTGTGCAGTCACCGGACAGGGAGAGCAGTGGAAGCTGCATATAGGTGGGCATGTAAATTTATATGTGAATGTACATTTTCACAGTTATGTTAAGTAAAAAAAAAGTTTTATTAACTGTGTTCTACTGGTTAGACACAGGAAACAGACTTATTTGAATCTCCAGGGCTATGCATATTGGGCAGGTGAAACTGAGAATTGATTTTTTTTTTTATTAAGATTGAATGAAAATGTACATTGCCATATAAATTTTCATGCCCATCTGTGTGCAGTTTCCACTGCTATCCCTGCCCAATGACAGCACACTCTTCCTCTGTGCTCCATACGTGTCTTATCCTCCCAACAATCACCTATCTCCTCCTCTGCACTCACTCCCCTTCCTGCAGTAAGAGGTCAGCAGGAAACATCCTCTAGATGAATAGAACCGTTAAGTGCACAAACGATATGGTCACTCTGTGTCATCAAGTCCAGTTGACTTCTATGATGGTTTATGGACAGGCACAGCATCAGGGCCAGGGACCATTCTCCCAGGGGAACTCCGAGGCCCGTGAACTATGAATTGAAGTCTTTTAATGGAGATCTCTTTTTATTCTTGTGTCGGCAGTGAGACTCAACTTTGTGAGCTCCATCACAGCTATCACTGGTGGTGGCTGGGCACCATCCAGTTCTTCTGGTCACAAGTCAATGTAGTCACCCACTTACATGGGTCTCTCTGTCTTCTGGATTCTCTTTCCCCCAGGTCGTTTTGGTCCTTGGTGATCATCCATTTCTGCTGAGTTGAAACCATTTGCTGTGCCTTCACATGGCAGCTTGGCAGCTTTTAAGACCCCAGATGCCACTGACCAATTTGGGGTGCAGAGGGCTCTATTAGCAAAATGCTAGTTGTGCCAGTTGGCCTTGATTTTCCCTAAGAGGATGGTCCCCGGCCCCCTGCCCAAGTTAATCTGTCTTTGTAATATTGGATTAAGATGGGAGGAGTAATCATGTTATGTTGAAGTGCAGTTAATATTGATCTTCTTTCTAATTTGTGCTGTCCTAGATTTCACCCAACCAAGTTCCCATCAACTATCTAGTGTAAACCCTTGCCCCTTGCCATCATTTACTCCCCACCCTTGCAGCTGTCAAAGAGTCTTTTCTTCTATACATGAGTCTGTTTATAAGTTCTTATAGTAGGAGTCTCATACAATATTTGTCTGTTTGTCACTGACTACTTTCACTCAACGTAGTGTCCTCCAGTTGAAACTACATTATGAGAAGTTTCCTAAAATCATTGTTATTCTTTATCATTGCATAGTGTTCCATTGAGTATATGTACCACAATTTGCTTATCTGTTCCTCTGTTGTTGGGCATCTGAGTTGATTCCATCTTTTTGCTGTTGTGGGTTGCGCTGTGATAAACATTCGTGTGCATGTATAAGTTGGTGTGAATGGCCTGGATTCTGTAGGATATATTCAGAACAGTGAAATTACTGGGTCAAATGCTATATCTAGATCCACCTTTTTAAGGAAATGCCAGATTGCTTTCCAAAGAGGTTGCACTATTTTGCAATCCTACAAACAGTGTAGGAGAGTTCCAATTTTTCTACAGCCTCTCCAGCATTTGTTGTTTTGCATTGTCTCAGTCATGGCCAGCCTTGTTGGGGAGAGATGGTATCTCATTATAGTTTTGATTTGAATTTCTTTAACAGCTAATGATCATGAGCATGTCTGGATGTGTTTTCTGTCTGCCTGGATCACTTCTTTAGAGAAGTGTCTTGTCCATCTCCTTTGCTCATTGCGTAATTGGATGACTTATCTTTTCTTATTGATATTTTGTAGTACCTGATAGATTATGGAGATCAGGTGTCCATCTGACATGCAATTGCCAAATACTTTTTCCCATTCTGTAGGTGGCCTTTTAATTATATTAATAAAGACTTTGGATGAGCAAAAGTGTTTGATTCTTAATAGCCTAAAAGCCAAAGCCAAGTGCCGTCGAGTCAGATCCGACTCATGGCGATGCATGATTCTTAATAGTTCCCATTTATCTGTTTTCTCTTCTGTTGTTTGTGGTTTATCATTGCATAGTGTTCCACTGAGTATATGTACCACAGTTTGTTTATCCATTCCTCTGTTGTTGGGCATCTGGGTTGATTCCATCTTTTTGCTATTGTGGGTTGCGCTGTGATAAACATGTCTACGTTGTATTAAAACTCCCATTGTTCTTCCTACTTTTTGTTGGATGAGCTTTATCGTTTTAGATTTGATATTTAGGTCTTTTATCCAGTTTGAGTTGGTTTTTGTAGAAGGTGTAAGATACGGATCTTGTTTCAGTTTTTTGCAGATGGATATCTAATTTTGCCAGCACCATTTGTTGAAGAGATTTTTTTCCCCTAATTTAATGTCTTAGAGCCTTTGTGGAATATCAGCTGTTCATAAGAAGATGGTATCATCTTTGGGTTCTCAATTCTGTTCCATTGATTGATCTGTCTCTTTTTGTACCAGTACCAGGCTGTTTTCGTGCTACTATGGCAGTGTAGTAGGTTCTAAAGTCGGGTAGTGAGAGGCCTCCCAGTGTGTTCTACTTCTTCAAGTGCTTTATTTGTCCAGGGCTTCTTCCCTTTCCAAACACAGTTGGTAATTTGTTTCTCCATTTCATTAAAAAATGTCACTGGACTTTGTATTGGAATTGCATTATATAAGTAGATTGCTTTGGGCAAAATAGACATTTTCACAATGTTAAGTCTTCCTATCCATGAGCAGGGTAGGTTTCTCCATTTATGTAAGTCTCGCTTAGTGTCTTGTAGTGAGGACTTGTAGTTCTCTTTGTAAAGGTCTGTTATTTCACGGTAAGATTTATTCCTAGGTACTTTATCTACTTAGGGGCTGTAGTAAATGGTATTGATTTGGTGATTTCTTCTTTAATAATCTTGTTTGTATAAAGGAATCCTACCGATTTACTTATGTTTATCTTGTATCCTGAGGCTTTGCTGAACTCTTCTATCAGTTTGAGTAGTTTGCTTATGAATTCTTTGGGATTCTCTGCATATGCAATCATAGCATCTGCAAACAGGGAGATTTTTGCTTCTTCTTTGCTGATGCAGATGCCCTTTATTTCTTGGTCTTGTCAAAGTTTTCTGTCTAGAACTTCTGGTACAGTGTTGAATAGGAGAGGCGAGAGTGGGCATTCTTGTCTAATTCTTGTTCTCAAGGGAAACTGTTTCAGTCTCACTCCATTCAGGATGATGTAGGCAGTTGGCTTTGTAGAAATTGCCCTTATTGCATTGAGGAATTTGCCATCTATTCCTATTTTGCTGAGAATTTTGAGCATGAATGGATGTTGGACTTTATCAAATGCCTTTTCTGCATCAGTAGACAAAATCTGGTGATTCTTGTCTTTAATTTATGTGGCTGATCACATGAATTGTTTTTCTGATGTTGAACCAGCTTTGCATCCCTGGTATGAATGGAACTTGGTCATGATGGATTGTTTTTTTTAATATATTGTTGTATTCTATTGGCAAAAATTATGCTGAAGATTTTTGCATCTAGATTAATGAGTGATATCAGTCTGTAGTTCTCCTTTTTGTTTGGGTCTTTCCCTGGCTTTGGTACCAGGGTTCTGCTGGTTTCAAAGAATGAATTTGGGAGTATTCCATCCCTTTCTCTACTGTGAAATAGTCTCAGTAGCATTAGAAATAACTCTTCCCTAAAAGCTTGGTAGAATTCTGCAGTGAAGCCAGCTGGACCCAGGCTTTTTTTTGTTGGTAGTTTTTTGATGACTTTTTAAATCTCTTCCTTTGTGAGTCAGATCCGACTCGACGGCACTTGGCTGGCTGGCTTTATGATGTGTGTATTAAGTTGTTCTGCTTCACCTTGTGATAATTTTGGTAAGTGATGTGAATCAAGAAATTTGTCTATTTCCTGTAAATTTTCAAATTTGTTAAGAGTACAGTCTTTCATAGTATTCTGTTATGATATGTTTTTATTTCTATTGGATCTTTTGTGACAACTCCCCTCTCATTTCTTATTTGGGTTGTTTCCTTTCCTGTTTTTCTTTAGTAGGTTTAGCCAATGGTTTGTCAGTTTTGTGGATCTTTTAAAAAAAACAGCTTTTAGTCTTTTCAATTTTTTCAATTGTTCTTCTGTTCTCTACTTTGTTTAGTTCTGCTCTAATCTTTATGATCCATTTTCTTCTGGTGCCTGTGTCATTCCTCTCTTGTTCTCTCTGTGCTTGTTCAAGCTTTAGGGTTAGTTTTTGGTTTGGTTTCTATCTTCCTTCCCGATGTGAGCATTTGTGGAGATAAACTGCCCTCTGAGCACTGCTTTGGCTGTATCCCATAGGTTCTGGTAGGAAGTGTTTTCATTCTCATTGGAATCTGTTTTAGTCAGCTAGTGCCGCTCTAACAGAAATACCACAGAGTGGATGGTGTCAACAAAGGAAGGTTTATTCTTACACAGTCCAGTAGGTTGCAAGTCTGTATTCAGGATGTCCGCTCTAGGGGAAGGCTTTCCCCTTGTCGGCTCTCGAGGAAGGTCCGGTATCGCATCAGTCTTTGTCAGTATCGCATCAGTCTTTGGAGCATCTTGGCGCAGAAACTTCAGGTGTCAGGGACACGCTCTTCTCCCGGTGCACATTTCTTGATGGTGCGAGGCTCCTAATTCTCTTTGTTTCCCTTTCCTTTTATCCCTTGCAAGCTGAAAGTATTAAGGGTGGGACAAGCCACACTCCAGGGAAACTCCCCCTACTGCAGAGCAAGGACGTAATTCTATGCAGGAATTTACAGCCCCTTTAACGTACAGTTTAGTGAAACCACACAATGGAGGACAGTCCCAAGATACTGGGAATCATGTCCGAGCCACACAGCTGCACCTATTTTGAGGGGGGACACAATTCAACCCATGACAGAATCCATAAATTTCTTGATTTCATCCTTGATTTCTTCTATAAATGTGTGGTTTTTTGAGCAAGATGTCAGTTTCCATGAGTTCCACTTTCTGTCTGTGTTTTCTCTGCTATTGATTTTGACTTTTTTGGCTTTATGATCTGAGAAGATGCTTTGCATTAATTCAGTGGTATGGATTTTGTTCAGAATTGCCTTATGTCCCAACACATAGTCTATTCTGGAGAATGTTCCATGTGCCCTGAAGAAGAAGGTGTAGTTGTCTGCTGATGGATAGAAAGTTCTGTATATGTTGATGACATCTCGTTGGTTAATTGTGGCAATAAGGTCTTCTGTATCTTTACTGAGCTTTTTTCTTGATGTAGTATTTAGAGTGGAGTGTTGAAGTCTCTCACTATTATTGTGGAGTGATGTATCTCCTTTTTGAATGTAGTCAGTATTTCTTTGACGTATTTAGGTGCTCTAATATTGGGTGCATGTATGTTTAATATTGTTAAGTCCTGCTTGTGTATTGAACATTTCAGCAATAGTGTCCATCCTTGTCCACAGTGGGGCATTTTACATTAAAATCTATTTTGTCTGAGATTAGAATTGCCACACCTGCTCATCTTTGTTTATTGTTAGCTTGATATATATTCTTCCATTCTTTAATTTTCAGTTTGTTCATATCTTGAAGTCTAATGTGTTTCTTGTAGGCAACATGTGCACGGGATGTGTCTTTTGAGTCAAGATGTTACTTGATGTCTCTTTACTGCAGCGTTCAGTCCATTCACATTCAGTGTGACTATTGATAGGCATGTGATCAGTGCTGCCATTGTGATATGTTTCTTTTTGTGTTGATGTTTTCTCTGTTGTTCTTATTAATCTGTTCTGGGACATTCTTCTTTGTGAGTTAATTTTTCACCTTTTTCAGGGTTGGTTTTGTGGTTGTTGAGACTCCTGTATTATCTTTCTTTATTTGGTATGTTGCATCTTTATTGTGCTTTACAGGTGCCCCTACTCTTAATAAACTACGTATAAACCCGATTTTAATGAGTACCATTCTTATCAACTTCCTCTCCATCTGGAAGGACTGTAATGACTGTAGTACATCCCTCTTTTTAATATGATGGCATAGTTTTCATGATACGATCACTGGATTATTTGTTTCATTACTATAGCTTTGAGTTTAGAGCCTTCTCTAAGTGAGTAGTATTCTGGTTGATATGTCCTGCAGTTGCATGTAAAATACAAATTTAGTGGTTTTGTTCTTCCAAGCCATGAAATTCTTTCAGTCTTTTTGTAGTTTTGGTTTGGTTTTTACAAAGTCTCTGAGTTTCTCTTTATCTGCAAATGTTTTAATTTCATTTTTATATTTGAAAGATAGTTTTGAAGGATATATAATTCTTGGTTCGAAATTGTTCTCCGTCAAGGCTTTGAAGGTGTCATGCCACTGTCTCTGTGCTGGCATCATTTCTTCTGAGAAATCTGATGAAAGTCTACAGGGTTTCCTTCTTAATGTTAGCTTTACTTTAAGTCTTGCTGCCTTTAAAGATTTCTGCTTATGTTTCATTTTGTTAAGCTTGAGTATAATATGTCTTGAAGTTTTTCTTTTAAGATGTATTTTGAGTGATGTTTGATATGTATCTTGGATATCTATATTGTCTTCTTTCATAATGTCTGGGAAGTGTTCTGTCCACAGCTCAGCAACAATATTGTCTGTGTTCTCAGGTGTCTCACTCTGTTCAGAAACTCCAGTTAATTTTAGATTGTTCCTCTTTAATAGAGTCCCACCAGCTTCTTAATGCTTCTTCATTTTTCATGTTTCTTTTTTCTGATTTCTCTTCATAGATGCTAGAGTCGTTAGCTCTGTCTTCCATATCAGAAAGTCTCTTTTCCATTTGTTCCATTCTGTTTCCTTGGCTTTGAATGGAAGTTTCTGTATCTTTGATTCTGCTCTTGATCTGTTGGATTTCAGAGTACTGGTGTTCCATCAGATCAGACAGCTTGATTTTTCATTTTGCCGTGAGTCGGATCCAACCCGACAGCACTTGGCTTCGCTGTGCTGCATTTTGTATAATGTCTAGGGGGGCTCTACATATAATCCTCTTGTAGTCACCTTCTGACAGCTTCAGAAAAGCTTCATCTGGGAAGTTCTGACGTGATTTCTTTTGGGGGCATTCTGAAGCCATGGGTGATTTCTTGGTTATTATTTTCTCCAGAGTTTGTTGCTTTGTGGGTATCATGTGAGTCAATAGAGTGTGGGAGAGATGCTGTATGGACCACAGTTGTTTCTGTAGGCTGTCTTAAAATGAGAGGTAAAAAGTATCTGACAACTTCCAAAGTCAGTCAGGTTTTCAGATATATAGGTCCCTCTTCCCAGGTGACAAAGTAAGCATCAGTATATCAAACCCCAGATGTTATAAACTAGCTGAAAATACAGAAGGGCTACTGCCCTGCTGGCCTCTTGTGTTGCGTCCTAGCTGTAGGTTACCCTGTGTAGAATTCTGCCTCTCTTCTTGCAAAGCACTGTATTCCGGGCAGGTGGTGCCTCCCAGCCAAGTAATTAGGTCCGGCTGATGCTTCTGTATGGGTATATCCACCTCCGCGTGCAACAAGATGGTGTCCTGCACAAGCTTGTCAACTGGCTGGGGCCAGGCTACTGGCGGAGTGGGAGGCCAAAGGTGCCGAGATGATCAGGGTCTGCAGCCTCTGTTTCAGGGTACTAGCTGTAGGCAACACTGTGCAAAACACCTCCACTCTCCTGGAAAAACACTGTCCCTGCGGAGGTACTGCCTCCCATCCTAGGAACTATGTCCAGCTGGGGCCTCCTTATGGGTGTTTCAGTCTCCCAATGGATCAAGATGGTGACCCACACAAGCTTGCCTCTGCCTCCGTACAGCTACTATATGGCAGAGGTAGAAAGATAGGCCAAAGGTGCCAAGATGCACAGAGTCCAAAGCCGGGCTCTCAGAATATGACAGTTGCACCTGCCAATCTCACCAGCAGTGTGTCTGAGGTTAGTAGCTAGTCATGTCCCAGCTCCGTCTGCTAGCTAAGACAGAGAAAAAAATTAAAGTGATGAGTTACCTTTGGTCCATGCAAGCCTGCTCTGTCCGAGAGTGGGGTAAGCAAAAGAGAGGAGGTTTTGTGTTCAGTGGTGTGAAGTCCAAATTAGTAGCCCTATGCCACATCCTGGGGTTCACTAGGTGTCCAGAAGACTTCACTGAATCATCAGTTTAGGTCTTGATTTTCAGAGAGATTTAGGGAGACTTGTGTTTAGTCCACCATCTTGACTCCACTCTCCAAACCTAGGATTTATATAGAAAAAAGGGGTGCAAGTACACAGAGATCTCACAGAACAGTGGGGGCAGTTGGGAGGGGCATGTGCGGGATCCTTTGGATGGAGATCGTCTGCTTCACAACCTAACAAGCCATCACTGGCCATCAAAGAAACAATACTAGATGTCATCTGGTCAGGAAACCACTAATCTAAAAGAATAATGCTCAAATACAAGTTACTTCCCTGTCTGATTCCTTTATCATTAGGTAAGAGTTCAGTTATCATAACAAAAGTAGATGTTCATTGCCAGTAGTTCACTGAATGTATAGTGGCGCCTCTGGGGGCCCCACACTAGTGTCACAACCTGTGGTTTGTGGAATGTGGAGGTCATGTCTTTTCCTGTGGATTGGGGGTGATCTGAAACAAAGCTTCTCAGACCCGTGATCATCAGCACTGCTCACACAGAGGTTTTTTTAGCCTCTGGTTTCAATTGCTTGTAACGGCCAAAAACTGGAAATGACTTAGATATCTTCTATGAGCAAATGGTTAAGCAAGCAGTGGAATGCTCATATTGTAAGAGTACCAAACTCTCAGGCAAATGACATGCATAAAATGACTGAGCTTAGGTCTGATACCAACACTGTTTTGTTTATTTTACTAAGTAGGGGGAAATAATACTAGTTTTGCCCAGTGCCTGAAAGTTTACCTACACAAGTTTTGAGTTACAACAGATCTACAGGAAAAGGTTGCTCGCTGCTTACAAACAGTGGTCATGCTTAATGATAATTTATCCCAAACTGCTTCCATGTAGGACAGTTTTCAAATTCACATAATAACCTGGGTAGATCTCTGGCCTGCAGAATGAATAAGGTTTAAAAAAACCCATGGTGCACCCCCTGCTAAAAATTTTATTTGATTCTGATAACCAAAATTTCAACCTAATTGTTAACATCTTTGATAAGTGAGCCTGGATTTTCCCTCTACCACAACACTGGTTTGAGGTTCATGTTCAAAAAACACTGTAAACAGTATATTTGGAATAATTTGAAATCTCAGTGTCTGCTGTGGAAAAATCATTTTCCATATGTATTCTTCTCCGAGAAATTGTGTTTAATCCTTGGTTTAAGTCAAAGAGTGTGAATAATAATACAGTCCCTTTATCTGAGAACATGGCAAATTACTGAGTTTCTCTACGATCTGTTTTTCTACATCTATCTAGTCCACAAATTACTTGTATACATTTTAAGAGACTAAGTTTCCTGTATTATGTGTATAAACCTGATATTTGAGCTGACCTCACAGACCAATGAGTTTTATGTAGTTGTTCTGTTTTTAGAAAGTTATGTCTGAATTTCTGTCTTGTTGTCAGGTTGAAGGCCATGACATTTTCCTTTTTTCCCAAGTTTACCTTTAATATTTCTCTTTCAAGAAAAACTGCATACTATTTCTTGTGCCTGGGTTTTTCAGTAGCTACTCCAAGAAACTTAGATGTAAATCAGAAGTACAGTAAAAAAGATAAATTATTTTGATTGATATAACAAGGTCTTAAAAGGACAAATTATTTTAGATTTTTTCTTTAAAGGATCCTATAAAGCATACAAAAAGACAGCATTGTGAAAACATAATTTCCTGCTTCCAGATGGTATTATTAGATTGTATTTCTTCAGAGAACTTACTGTGATTTGTTTAATAATAAAAAAGCATTTATATATAAATTGAATAGTTCTAATAGTAACTCAGTTGCTAAACAAAGGTCAGAAGTTCAAATTTGCCAGGTACTTCCTGGAAACTATATGAGGCAGTTCTACTCTGTCCTACAGGGTTGCTGTGAGTCAGCATCAACTCAACAGTAGTGGGTAATAGTAAGTCTGGTGGCATAGTGATTAAGTGCTATGGCTTGCTAACCGGAAGGCTAGAGTTTCACGCCTGCAGGTGTCTGTTGGAAACTCTAAAGCATTTCTACTCTGTAGCATCGCTATGAGTCAGAATCAACTCAACAGCAGTGGATTTGGTTTTTTGGTTTTAATACCCCCACGAATTAATGAAAATGAATTTGATTTGACTTAAGCTTTTTATGTTTTGTAGTATGTCAAGTTAAAGGCAGTTTCCAAACAAATGTTATATTTTTTCATTTTTATTTCAGTTGGTAACTTAGTTGCATTTTTTTTCCTTTGAGTTGATCATTATGAAAGCAAATAGTTTCAACTGAAAAGGTCGCATTATTTAACCATAAAATTCTTATTGTTATTCAGTATTTAGAAAGTTGATAATCTTAATATATTGTTGGTATATACTATTTAATATTATTTTTTAATGTTATTATAGGCCAAAAATTTAAAGTCGTTTGACAGATCGGGAAAACTTTAATAAAACTTTTAAAATGAATTTTGCCACTTCTGATTATTAAATGTTTCCTTGGGAATTTGTAGTATGAATGAATAATAATCAAGTATCCTCTAATGGAAAGACTTTTATATATATCACCAGAGCTTTAAGAAAAAAAAATTATTATAGATCATCTCTGAAGCTCTTTGAAAATCTGATTAATCATAGTGTTGCATAAACTTGGTATAATTTTCAGAACTTTATATACTCTGTCTAATAATCATAGCTATTATGTTAATTACCTTACTATATCCTTGGGATTTTATTTCTTAGTAACTTTATTCATAATGAAGTTCTATTTAGATTTCATGATTTTTCTTCTTGTGTTCATTTCTAATGCTTCTAGAAAAAAAATGCATTTTTTAAAGTAACCCAATCAGTAGCTAATGCTGGTGATTTGACCAAATGCAGAATCTGTCATTCTTCCCCATGCACAACTGTATATGAAAATTCAAATCTGTTGGCTTATGAACCTTATGCTTGGGCAGTGACCTGCCTGGATAATTAGAATATAACAGGTCAGTGTATGTTAGGCCATTTAGGAGTCCTTTTAGATGTCCACCTTAACTATGAAAGTATACAAGCTCCAACAATTAAATTCAAGAACTTAATTGTTCTCACTGTTATGTATCTCATTTCTGAATATCACTGTGGTCACTTTTCGAGTATTCCCCTTGGGAAGCTATGCACCAATGCCGGCACCTAGTCCCCCCTTCAAAGCAGTTTTGCAACTCTTTCTGGAGTAGCCATTTGTACACAGTACCAAATTCATGAAGTTAATTGTATAGTTGTCTGTGAGGGAGTTTTGAGCCAGTAAACAAAACTGCAGTGGAATACCCTCCCTACTCTTCTGATCTGGCCCCCAGTGACTTTTTTCTTTACCCAAAGATAAAGGGAACATTGAAAGGAAGACATTTTGAGGACATTCAGGACATCAAGGGTAATACAATGATATCTCTTCTGGCCATTCCAGAAAGAGAGTTCCTAAATGGCCTTGGAGGGTATACTAGGCACTGGCATTGATGCATAGCTTCCCAAGGGGAGTACTTTGAAGGTGACTGTAGTGATGTTCAATGGCAATGAAATATGTAGCACTTTTTCTAGGATGAGTTTACAAGCTTAATTGTCAGACCTCGTAGCTTGTACCGATGGTTGGAACACCTTTACTCCTCACAAAAGAGATACCCTTTAAAATAGGTAGACCAAATGAAATATCAGAACTTGATAGCTAACAAAACCCAAATTAGGATGGATATTCCTCAGAGACTTTCTACCTTGGTATGGTGTCCCTCAACTCAAGAAGTGTATTTGCAATCATCAGATATTATGGGTCAACTTCCTAATGATATTGCTGATGGTATGGCAGATGAGTAAAAATCTTTGCAAAGCCTTGTTAAAGTGATGTTAGATGACAAAATAACTCTTGCCTTCAGTTCAGCACAACAAAGTGGGGTACATGCCATTGTTAATACCTCTTGCTGCTGTTGGATAAATTCTGCAGGAGAAATAAAGCAAGATTTTTCTCTTTGACAATATCATGGCATACTGTTCAACAGTTAAAGGAATGAACTATTGACACACAGAACAGTCTGATGAATCTGCAGAGAATTATGTTACATAAGGTTACATAGTATATGATAACACATATATAACATTGTGGTTGTCAGGAGTTAGAGATAGGGGACAGGCTCAGGAGGGAGATCGGTCTTCTTATAAAAGGGCAAGAGTGATTCCTTGGAGTGGTATCTGTGTGTTATATTAACAGTGGTGGATGTGCAACCCTGAACATATGATAAACTTGTGTAGAACTAAACACACACACACGAATGAGTACAAGTAAAACTGGGAACATCTCCATGAGCAGTTTGTATCAATGTCATTATCCTGATGGTGATGTGTCATGGTTTCTTAGTACTTCTGTGACAAATAACCATGAATGGATTGCTTTAGCAAACAGAAATTTATATTCTCTCAGCTTAGGAAGCTAGAAGTCCAAATTTGGGTACTGGCTCTAGGGGAAGGCTCTCTGTGTCTACTCTGGGGGAAGATCCTTATCTTTTCATTTTGTTTTCTTGGTTCCTTTATGTTCTCTGTGTAGCATCAGTCTCTTTCCCCATTTGTGCTTTCTTGCTTCTTCTGTGTTTAATCTGTTCATTTTATATCTCAGAAGAAATTAACTTAAGACTTAAACTACACTGATAATAACTTTATTGATATAACAAAGAAAACCCTATTTCCAAATGTTATTATGTCCACACGTGTTACCCATTGACATCAAGTAAATACTGACTTATAACAGTCTTTTGCAATAAAGAACTACCTCATAGAGTTTGCGAGGAACAGCTGCTGAATTTGAACTATGGACCTTTTAGTTAGCAACTAAGATCAGAGTTAGGATTTACAATGTGTATTTGGGATAGGGACCACAATTCAAACCATAACACTATAGTTTTGCAAAGTGTTATCACTCGAGAATATGGATAAAGTAGACATGTAATCTCTGTATTGTTTGTTAAAACTATATACAACTATACATTTACCTCTATAAAATTTTTGATTTAAAAAATTATAGTTAGTTTACTCAGGGAGAAAAAAATATGAGATTGAGAGTTTAAGCAGAAAACCAGAAACTGTAAAAGAGAATCAAATGGCAGTATGAAGACTGAAAAATAGAGTAATTGAAATTAAAAACTCAGTGGATAAATTTAACAGCAGGTTAGATATTGCTAATGACAAAGTTATTGAACTGGAATCTAAGTCAGAAAAAATTACCCAGAATTCAGCATGGGGAGGTAAAAGGTTGGAAAAAGCACGGAGTAGAAGATACAGTGAAGGATACAAGATTATGTTGAAGACAACATTATAAAAGGAGAGGAGAATGGGACAGAAGACATTTTTGAAGAGATAATGATGGAGAACTTTCTTAAAGTGGATTGAGACCTCAAGACACAAATATAAGAAATCTGGGAATTCAAAGCTATAAATAAAAGATATCTTCATCTAGGCACATTGTAGTCACATTGTAGTCACACTGATAAAAGTGAAAGACATTGTCTCAGAAACAGACAAAGGAAAAAGGACACATTTCCTTCTAAAGTGTAACAGTTAGCAGGACGAGGACTGTAATGAGGCACTCACCTTATTGCGGAATTTAAGGGACCATGAAATAACTCAATAATCAAGATAAATAATGTTTTATTATGGTTTAAAAATGAAATTGACACAAAATGTCCATAATGAACAATATATCAAATTTTAAATAAAGAATATGACTCTGTCCTTTTACAACTCACCTCATAACCTCACCCTAATCCCACCTTGTCTTTATTTAAACTTTCGATATTTTGTTCATCATGGGTTTTTGTAGTAGTTTTCACTCTTAAAATGTTTTTCTCCTGATTGTTGAACTTTTTAAATTTGATATCCAAGGCCAGTGCTTCACTTCTCACCCTAGTACCAGCCTTGGGGTTTAGGCTTCCTGCTGACTTGTTCCAAAAGTAGTGGAAGCCAGAAGACAGTAGAAGGATATCTTCAAATGCTAGGGCCAGAAGATTCCTAACTTAGCAAAAATTTCCTTTAAGAATGAAAACATTGTAAGAAAAATAAAAAGAGCATTTATCACCAGCAGATCTACTTTAAAGGAAATATTAAAGTAATTTTTTAAGCAGAATGAAAATGACCAAAGTAAATTGCCCTCAAAAAAAGAAAAGCAAAGAACTCCCATTCCCATGCTATGCCTAGGCCAATAAATCAGTCCTGACTGCATATCAGCATCATCAATTTTAAAAAAACACTTCCATGTCCTTATTTAGTAGGTTTGATGTTAGGCTTAGATGATGATACTGGTGTACAACCGTGGATGCGGAGCTCTAGGAAAAGGGACTGAAGTAATCCAGTGAGGCAGTAGCCTTTTCTTTCTTTAAAAAATAGGGAGGTCTGAGAGCATTTTTGTATGCTGATACAAATAATGCAGCAATGATGTGAGAGAAGGCAAAGATAACTGCTGTTGAGAGTCCTGGTGAAGGTGAGAGGAAAAGGGGTAGAGCACAAGTAGAACCACCCCATCTCACAGTGGCGGAGACACCGCTTCTGTAGTCACAGGAGGGGAGACAAGAAACAGGGTGTCTGTAGGTAGCTTCGTAACTTGGTTGATAGTGAAATCAGAGTTTAGATGCTGTTTTTTCTGCTATATGTGAGTCAAAGTCCTCAGCCAGGAGTAGCAGGGAAGGAGTCATGGTGTAATGAGTACTCTGAGGAGAGAGCAGAAGATAGGGAAGTAGCCAACCCATTTCCCAGGGAAACATGGGAAGACTACACGAGGCAGGGCTGAGGGAGGCAGGGCTGAGTGCTTGTTGGTGGACTGTGGTCATGAAGTCAAAGCCAGAGAACTTGGCTTAGGCATTCTCCAGATGTGTGTACTAGTGTGAGTGCTGTTGAAGAGGAGATAAATAGTTAAATTGACAAGATTTGGGGTTTTACAATGCAAGTACCATAGTTTAGAAAAAGGGAGAGAGGAAGGGAGTTAAGGCTGTTTACAAAAGGTATGATTATTTAAGTTTGGCAGAGTGTTTTTCAAACACAGGACCTGTTCGGCAAAGCATACATTTGTAGGCCTATCTGTCTTTTTATATACATTATTGTAAGTATGTCTTAATGCCATCATTTGCATCATTCACGCTGCAGTTTGTTTGGGGCTTATTTTCTAAAGCCTTTTGGTTTGGGTTTGTAGAAAACCATTCCACCCGCCACCCCGGCCCACCCCCACCCCCGGAATTAACAAGTGAGCAAGCACGAGGTTCTGTAAGCAAAAGTAAAAACGGCGGACTTTGTTATGATTGGACCTGCATTTGGAAATTCTGTAAATTGTGTCATGTCAGCATCCTGCCTCTGGAATAGGCTATGCAAACAATGGGTGTGGGGAGGTTCTATGAATGAGCAGCCTTCCTTCTGACTTATAGACTTAACCACTGCAATTCTCCAGATTTCTCAGTGTTTATTTCATAGTAAAACATGCTCTAAAAATACCAGGGCAGTTAGGTTTTTATTATAGATCATTTCATTTAAACTGGCATGGGGCATATAAATTTAAAAAACTATATATATTGAAGGTTGGATTTTAAAGGAAAAGCTACAGAAATCTGCAGTAATTTGTTTTGGCTGTGGATGTTAAAGTGCAAAAAGGATGGGAAAAAATTATTCTCTTCTAATTTAGAGCAATTCATGTATTTAATTGGTGTTCAGAGGCTTTTAATAATAGCATGCAGTGTGCTGTAATGACTATGTATACCGAGTTTTGAATGAAAAGAAATGAACTTGAGTTTAAATGTCATGTATAACTTTCTATTTGTCATTTTATTAGCAAAGTGTAGGGGTATATCATGCTATGATTTTGAGCTTCAGGAGTGAAATGAGAGAAGAGTTAGGATGGACTAGGTATTATAACAAGAGATGAAGGCCCAGGAGTCAGTTCAGAGAAGGATTGTTAGTTGGAGGTGAGAGGTGGACATAAGACAAAGGGCTACTGCAGAGCAGTTGAAGTCATGGAGGTACACTGGAGAAAACAGACCCACGCATTTAATTATTTCACATTGCCACTTAACAGCAATATAATGGAGATATGGATGATACAACCTTCCTTGATAAAAGTGAAAGGGTCTTGAATCACTTACGATGAACATCAAAGACTATGGCTTTCAAGATGGATTACAACCTCAACATAAGGAAAAATCCTCACAACTGGATAAATAAGCAACATCATGATAAATCAAGAAAACACTGAAGTTGTCAAGGATTTCCATTTACTTTGATCCACAATCAACCACCAATGTAAACAGCAGACAAGAAATCAAACAACATACTGCATTGGAAAAATCTGTTGTAAAAGGCATATGTAATATGTTAAAAAGCAAAGATGTCACTTGGAGGAATAAGGTGTGCCTGACCCAAGCCATTTATCTTCAGTCACCTTGTATACATGCAAAAGCAAGACATTGAGTAAGGAAAACTGAAGAGGAGTTGATGCATTTGAATTATTTTGTTGGCAAAGAATATTGAATATGAGGACTGCCAGTTAAGTTTGCAAATTCATCTCAGGAAAAGTGCTGTGTAGGTCATTGATGCCCATCACTACGGTCACTTTTGAGGTACTCCCCTTGGCAAGCTATGTACTGATGCCAGCACCTAGTCCATCCTTCAAAGCCATTTTGGAACTCTGATTTTGGAATGGCCAACAGAGCTGACATTGCATTACCCTTGATGTCCTGAGTGTCATCAAAATGTCTTCCAAATATTTCTGTTATCTTCAGGTAAAGGAAAAGAATCACTGGGGGCCACATCAGGTGAGTAGGCTGGGTGTTCTGATACTGTTATTTGTTTACTGGCTAAAATCTTCCTCACAGACAGCTGTACAATGAAATTTGTAAACTTGCAACCATGACACCATGCGCAATGGCCATTTCAGAAAAAGTTCCAAAATTGCTTCCAAGTGTGGACTAGGCGCTGGCGTCAGTACATAGCTTCCCAAAGGGAGTACTTCAAAGGTGGCTATAGTGATATTCGGCAATGAGGTATGTAGTACTTACAACAGTTAAGTTCACAAACATAATTGTTGGACCTCATATACAATGGGCTGCCAGAAGAATGAAAATGTCTGTCTTGGAAGAAGTACATCCAGAATACTCCTTAGGAATGAGGATGGCAAGATCTTATCTTACATCCTAGAGAAGGACACCATGCTTGGTAGAAAGTTGGTGAGAAAGAAGAAGACCCTCAACAAGATGGATTGATACAAGTGGCTGCACAGTGGGCTCAAACATAGCAATAAATTATGAGAATGGAGCAGGACCAGGCAATGTTTCATTCTGTTTTATATAGGGTCTCTGTGAGTCAGAACTGATTTGATGGTCCCTAAAAATAACAGCAACATGGTTTCTGATTATGAAGGTTTAAAAGTATGGACAAGAGTAAGTGTGAAGAAAAGCAGATGTTTTACCTTTTCACTGGGTAGAAACTTGTTTCTTCTAAGCTCTGACATCTTCATGGAACAAAGTCTCTTTATTTTCAGGTCCTCTTCGCGTTCAGCAATCAAGGTTGTGTTATTTGCATGTTGCAGATTGCTAATAAATCTTCCTCCAGTCTTGATGCTGAGTTCTTCATTGTAGTCCAGCTTCTTGGATTATTTGCTAATGTACAGACTGCATAAGTGTGGTAAAAAGATGTAACCCTGATGCACAGTTGGCCTGATTTCAAACCGTATAGTATGTACTTGTTCTGTTCAAATGACTGCGTTTTGGTCTCTGTACAGGTTTCTTATGACACAATTGAGTGTTCTGAAATTCCGTTTTTCACAGTATCTGTAATTTGTTGTAACTGAGTCAAATGCCTTTGGATAGTCAATATAACACAGGTATCTTTCTGATATTCTTTGCTTTCCACCAAGATCCATCTGACATCAGTGATAAACTTCATTCTAGGTCTTCTGAATCTGGCTTGAATTTTTGGCTGTCACCTGGTGCTGTACTGTTGCAAATGTTTTTGAAAAATCTTCAGCAGAATTTTAGTTGTATGTGATAGTAATGATATGGTTCAATAATTTCTGCTTTCTTTGGAAGTGCACAAACACGTATTTCTCAAGTCAGTTGGCCAAGGAGCTATCATCTACATTTCTTGGCATAGGTAAGTGAGTTCTTTGAATGTTGGACTCATTTGGTGAAACATCTCAATTGGTATTCTGCCAGTTCCTGGTGCCTCATTTTCACCAGTGCATTCAGTGCAACTTGCACTTCCTCCTTAGTGCCGTTGGGTCTTGATCATGTATCTCCAGAAAGGTTTGAATGCTGACCATTTATTTTTGGTACAGTGATTCTTTGTAGTCTTTCTATTTTCATTAATGCTTCCTGCATTGTTCAGTATTTTGCCCATAGAATTCTTTATTATTGAGACTCGAGACTTGAATTTTTCTTCAGTTCTCTCAGCTCATGAAATGCCACGTATAATTGGTTTTTTAATTCCAGGTTATTTGCTAATACTTCACTTTTCCTTTTTGAATCACTTTCTGAAATCTCGTGTTCAACTCTTTTATGTTCAACTCTTTTCGTAAAGATAGAAACTTTAGCTACTATACATTCAAGAGTAAGCTGTCCATAGTCTGTTGTAGCACCCATTTTGGTCTTTTCTTTCATTACTGTCTTTTGAATGACCTTTTGTTTTTCGTGTATGATATCCTTGATGTAATCTCATAACTGGTCTGATGTTCAGTCATTAGTGTTCAACATGTCAGATGTATTCTTTGGATGGTCTCTAAGTTCAGGTGGGAGATACTGGAGGTTATATGGCCTTTATGTCCTTGTTTTCGTTTTCTTCAGCTTCAGCTTGAACTTGCATATGAGCAACTGCTCTCTTCTACAGTTGGCCTTGGCCTAGTTTTGACCCATGATGTTGAACTTCTCCATCTTCTCTTCCCACAGATGTAGTCCATCTAATTCTTGTGTATTCCATCGGCTGAGGTCCATGTGTATAGTTGTTGTTTATGTTGTTTAAAAAAGGTATTTGTAATGGAAAAGTCATTGGTCTTGCAGAATTCTATCATGTAATCTCCAGCCTTGTTTATGTCATCAAAGCCATGTTTTCCAACTGCCGATCTTTCTTCTTTGTTTCTAACTTTCACATTTCCTCACCAGAATTAGCAGTGCATCTCGACAGCATGTTTTGTCAATTTCCGACTGCAGAAGTTGGTAAAAATCTTCAGTTTCCTCATCTTTGGCCTTAGTGGTTGGCATATAAACTTGAACAGTAGTCATCTTAACTGGTCTTTCTTGTAGCTGTGTGGGTGTTATCCTGTCACTGGCAGTGCTGGATTTCAGATTAGATCTTGAGTTGTTGGTTTCAGCAATGAATGCTGTGCCATTCGTCTTCAATTTTCACTTCTTCCACAGTAGATCATTTGATTGTCTAATTCAAACTGGCCAACGTCAGTCCATTTCAGCTCATTAATACCTAGGATATCAGTTTTTATATGTTCTGGTTCATTATGCATGATTTCCATTTTCTTAAATTCAGAGTTTATACATTCCATGTTACAATTATTAATTTATGCTTGAATCTTTTCTTCTCATTTTTAGTCAAGCCACATTAGCTGATGAAAGCCCTGAAAGCTTTATTCCATCCGTTCATTAAGTTTTACTCAACTTTTAGCAGATGGCTCTTCCCTAGTCATATTTCGAGCACCTTCCAATCTGAAGAGCTTATCTTTTGTAACTATATCAGATAATGTTCCAGTGCTATTCATAAGGTTTTTACTAGCCAGTTTTTTTTTTTTTTTTTTTTTGGAAGTAGACTGCCAGGTTCTTCTTCCTAGTCTGTCTTAGTCTGTAAGGTCTGCTAAAGCCTTCCCACCATGGTGACACTGCTAGTATTTGAAATATCAGTGTTGTAACTTCCAACATTACAGCACCACACAAATTATTGTAGTGCCTCAAACTGACAGATGAATGGTGGATCCTTTAGATCCTGGATGTAAATAAAAGGAATTTGGTGATTTGGTGGTAGAATTCACACCTCCTATGTGGTAGACCTGTGTTAGATTCCTAGCCAGTGCACCTCATACACAGCCACCACTCATCTGTCAGTAGTAGTTTGTATGTTGCTATGATACTGAACAGGTTTCAGGGGAAGTTCCAGACCAAGAGAGACTAGAAAGAAAGTCCTCATGTTTTCCTTCTGATAATCATCCAGTGAAAACCTGGTCATAAATAGTCTGCTCCACAACCAATCATGGCAATGGTACAGGTTCAAAGTTTCATTCTGTTGTGCATGGGTTGGCCATGAGTTGGTGGCCAACTTCATGGCAGCTAACAACAGCAACAACAACAACAACATGGTAGTTGCAAATACAGCAGCTTGAATTCATTTATATCCTAATAAAGGGGCTCTGGTGTTTCAGTGGTTAAGTACTCAGCTGCTGAGAGGTTGGTTGGTGGTTCCAACCTAGCAGCTGCTGATCCACAGGAGAAGGATGTACCAGTCTGCTTCATTGGCAATCCTATGGAGCAGTTCTGCTCTGTCCTGTAGAGTTGCAGTGAGTCAGAGTAAACTTTGCAGGAGTTTTTTTCATATTCTGGGAAGACTAATAAGTAAGTTGTTAACTGTTAGAAACAAGTTATTGGTTTCCAAGTTGGGAGCTGGTACTTGTTTGTCTTCTGTGGTGTTGTTTAGGATAATTCATGCAGACTAGCATTCTATATTTGAAGGAAATAATGTATATGAGGTTGACAGTTAAGTTCACAAACTCATCCTAGAAAAAGTACTGTATGCTTCATTGCTGAATATCACTGCAGTCACCTTTGAAATACTCCCCTTGGGAAGCTATGTATGAATGCCAGTGCCTAATCCATCCTTCAAACTCTTTTTCTGGAAAGACCATCAGAGCTGTTGTCATATTACCCTTGATGTCCGGAATGTCTTCAATATTTCCTGTATCTTTGGGTGAAGGAAAAAAGTCACTGGGGGTCAGATCAGGTGAAGGGGGGAGGTGTTCTAGTACAGTTATTTGTTTACTGGCTAAAAACTCACTCACAGACAGCCATATAATTAAGTTCATGAACTTCCCACCATGTACAATGGCCATTCCAGAAAGAGTTCCAAAATTGCCTCAGAGGGTGAACTAGAGATGCTGGTGTCAGGTTCATAGCTTCCCAAGGAGAGTACTTCGAAGGTGACGGTCGTGATAGTTAGTAGTGAGATACGTAGCATTTAGAACAATTAAGTTCTTGGACTTAATTGTTCAACCTTGTAGGCCTAAGCCTAGACTGTTTTCATCCCTAAAAATGTCGAACTACTCATTACTTACTGTGCTCAAGATGCTTTTTCACAAATATTTATAATGAAAATTTTTGTTTTAAAAATGATTTTAAATTAATTTAAATATGTCTGATTTTCAGAAAGGATGCATTAGAAGTAACTCATACTTCTAAGTGAGAATTTTACATGGTCTTGATTCTGATTATAGATTATTTTAGTATCAAGTAGGCCAACTACATTTTGAAATATTTTTTACCTCTTAACTTGGAAGCAACAACAGCAAAAATACCATGAACACTAAAAGTTTTTTAAACAAATTTCTAAATAATTTTTCAAGCAATTTTTATCTTGTTTCTTTTATACTGTTTTCAAAGCAGTGGATGTACATTGTGTCTCCTGATGTGAAAAGAGATTCTCACAGTTTCAGATACTAAGGATTTTAGATTTCAAAAGCCGTGTTTCAACAATGATATTTCCTGAGAAAGCTTGGTATTTTAGGTGCTCCAGACTAGCAGGCCTGGGATAATTATGATGATAGTGAAAAATATCTAGTTTGCATTATTTGTCTGTGTCTCTTAGAGCATTCCTCCAGAAATTACCAGGAGGACTTATAGTTCTATGACTTATGTGTGTATCCCTGAACAGTATCTGGTTTGGTATACCTGTTTTTGAACCTTATGTAAATAGAGTTGTACTGCATGTTTACTTCTCTAACTTTTTTCCTTCCTGTAATGTTTTGATATTCATCCATTTTGTTGCACACGGTACTAGTTAATTCTGTGCAGTAGTCTGTTGCAAGAATACTCCGTGTTTACTAAGCCATCTTGATCCTAATGTACATTTAAGTTGTTTCTACCTTGCGATGTAGAATGTACATTTTATGAACTAGACTTTGCATGTATGAGTAATATTGTCATAAATATTCCTTCGTAAATCTCCTGGACTCCTGCAGGAGATTGGGAGAAGATATATCAATATATACTAGGAACCTAGGAATGGAACTGCTGGGTTGTAGGGTATCACATGATCAGATGTACTTGGTAACATCAAACATGTTTCTAATATTTTATCACTATTTACATTCTTATTGGCAGTGACTGAGAATTCAAGTTTTTCTGCAGTCTCACTGGTATTTAGTATTGTCTGAATTTTTAATGTAGTGTTATATAGGAAACCCTGGTGGCATCGTGGATTAAGTGCTACGTCTGCTAACCAAAAGGTCGACAGTTCAAATCTACCAAGCCCTTCTGGGAAACTGTGGGGCAGTTCTATGCTGATCTTTAGGGTCGCTATGAGTTGGACCCAACTCGATGGCAGTGGGTTAGTGGGCTAGTGTTGTGTAGTGACTTTAATTTACATTTTTATATTTGATAGTGGGGTTTGGCATCATTTAATAGGTCGTGGGCCATGTTTTGTAAAATGTATTCTATAAGATGCCCTTTTATGTCTTAATGCCATTTTTTTTAAATCATTTTTTCTCTTGTGATTTGGAGGTATTCTTTATATATTTTGAATACTAATTTTGTAGTGTTGTATGTTAAGACATCATCTCCCAATTTGAGGCTTGTCTTTAATTTTTATAATGCCTTTTGATAAAGGTAAGTTCTTAATTCTGACATAATCAAATATTCCCTTCTTTTCCTTTATTATGTATGCTTTTGAAGGCTTGTTTGAAATATCTTTTCCAGCTTCAGGGACAAAAAGATAATTGCCTTACATTGTCTTTTTTTTTTTTCCTTTAATTAGCATTTTATTGTGCTTCACTCGTCCCCACTTCCACCTATCCCTGGTAACCACCAATGAACATTAGTCTTTGTGTGTGTGTATGTATACATACATATAGACATATATATATATATTCTTGTATTCTTAGATGTCGCTGCCTGCGACCCCCGGAACCCGCCCGGGGCCCCAAGCAGGAGACACCGAATGCAGGGAGACAAGAGAGGAACAACAACAACTTTATTTTTCTGGGCTTCGGCTTATATACCGAGCCATGTCCAATAGGCATTCAGTTTGGCATGGGGTGAGGGCGGCTTTCTCTTCTAACTGGCTGCAATCATCAGGCCATCATGGGCGTCACACAGGGGCTGACGTGGGGAGGCGGGTTTACTCAGGGCGCGGTCGGGTGTCTCGGCGCCATCTTCAAGGCGCGGCTGCGATGTGGGCTTCCCACATCTCCCCCTTTTTGTTTTAATAAAAGCAAGGTACAAGGCAAGGTATCGCAAGAAACGCCTGGCTTGGGTCATCCTAGCCCAGAACTTCTCTCTTACCCGTCATCAGGCCGGCTGCAGCAAAAGGCAGGGGCCCTGTCTTAGGTTGAGGGAGCCTGGCTGGAGGTTGCCCGTCATTGACTGCTTTCAAGCATCTGTAACCACACCTGGCTACCCTGAGTGTCAGCTGCCACTTCAGAGTAGGCCTGTACCAAAAGGGAGTATTTGATCTCCTGTGGTTTCTTATGGCGACATAGACAGTAGCAGCCTACACCGATGGCCAATATGAAGAGGAATACTATCCCCACAAGACCAGCCCATTCCTTTGTCAGCACGCCCAATTGAGACCAAAACCCTCGCATGATTGAGGCCAATGAAGCGTCCACTCGGGTGGAGTTGACAGACATTATGGCATTACGCAACTGAGTGATAAGCGCCTCAGTCTCTTTGGACCAATTTCCAGTCAATTGTTGAGACAGAGTTCTAGAGAGATAAGCAGCCTTGGAGATGTTGTGAAAATGAACGGGAGTGACGCAGACGCTGGCTAGGCGCCACTCACAGCCCAGCTGCACTAGCTGGGTTAAACTGTCCACTTGCTCTTGAACTAAGTCTACACGGTGATTTAATATGTGAATGGCTCCCAGAAGTTTTCCATTAACTGCAAGCTGTGTTTGTAGCGTTGTAGCGGTGTTTTCCGCCATTTGATTAAGGGCGTCGGCTGTTTGCACAGTTTGAGTCAAGGCTACTGCAGCGGCGGCTGCCGCAGCGACAGAGGCAGTAACTGCCGCAACAATGGCAGCGGTAATTCCAAAGTCTCCTTTGGAGCACAAATGAGTTGACAGTGACGATCGGGTGTTCTGCACTGGCCATGGTACGTAGCGAGGCAACCTAGTAACTAGAGCGGTATGAAACATAGAAGCATTCCAACATAATGAGTAGAAACAAGTATTATTAGTACATGAAACGGGGTCATTAGAGGGACGGGAGTCATACATTAACATGAACATGAAAGGTGGTTGCACACAAACAGGAGTGGGAGGGAAGGTAAGGTTAGAGCCCACTCCTTGTGTTTCTAGTGTGTCCTCAAACACACCTGTGGAATTCCACTTCACAGTGGTGTTACTAATTGTACCACCGGTCAGCATGACAACTGGGGTTATGTCAGTGCAACCTCCACCGACACCACAAAGTAGCCAAACATCAAAGGATTAGTGGGGCTTGCCTGTGTTGGAAACTGCCAGGTATAATTCTTCCCGGGGGAGAAGTGGTTGGCCTGCGTTCCAATATTGGGAGAGAATGTGAAAAAGGATTTGACAGCCCACGGGGACCGATGGCTTTGGCAGCCAGTCCAAAGCTGGGGCCAATCGCGGGTGCTTTTGCAATAGGGGGCCCAGCGAGGCTGGGGGGGGACAGTAGAATTTCCTTTGGGGATCATGAGGGGTAAACGACCTTGCAGCAAGGTACCATTCGTGGTGGGGTTAGAGCTATTTTTTGGGGGGGGTCAAACCACCCCGCAGACATATTATACAGTGTGACACATGGGGTGTTCTCTATAGAGTTTTCTAGATCAGACAGGTTGTGGGGCACACGAAAGCAGAGAAGGCCCCGCAAGGTGACATTGAGTGGACGAGGTTCAGAGCTGCTGCTCTCATCTACCGGAATCGAGGGAAGTTGAAGGGAGTCATTAGTGGTAAAAAGTTGGGGGAACAACCCTGAAGAATAGTGGACTGGGAGAGGTAGGGGCAGAACATCTAAGAGCCCCCAATACTTATCTGTGTCTGCGCCATCAGTGTCCACAGCATCAGCGTTGGAAGCTTCATTGATTAGCAGAGGTGTCAGCAGTAATGACAGGGGTAGGATTTTCAGGAGAGTCATCAGCGGAGACATCATGCCTGACTAGTCGGATCAATCGGCTGGGAACCCAAATAGGAGCTTGGGAGTCCTGCGGGAAAATACAAACAGCTCCTCGGGTGATAGTGACAACTGGTGCTGGACCCTTCCATTTGCCAGAAGGGGTATCTTTCCATATAGCTGTTCGTGGAGGGGTTTCCGCCGCACCACGATGGCGCTCTGCAGCGGAGCGTCCCTCCTTATCCAAAGTTAAAAAATTTAGTGTAAACAGGGCCAGGGCCAGCCTGTTCTGAGGAGTGTGTCCCTGCCCAATTCCCCTTTTTTGTTTTAATAGACAGGCTTTGAGGGTTGAGTGAGCTCTTTCAACTATTCCCTGGCCCTGGGGATTGTACGGGATGCCATGGGTGCAATGCACACGCATGGCTTGCAGGAAATTTTGGAACGGTAGGCCGGTGTAAGCAGGTGCGTTGTCTGTTTTAAGACTGAGTGGGGCACCCCAAGCTGCCCAAGCTGTAAGACAGTGGGAGATAACATGCCGGGCTGCCTCGCCTGTGTGGGCTGAAGCAAAAATGATACCAGAATAGGAGTCTACAGAGACATGAACATATTTTAATCTGCCAAATTCTGGAATATGAGTGACATCCATCTGCCAAAGATGGCAGGGACGAAGGCCTCGGGGGTTCACACCCACCGAAGGGGTTGGCAAGTGAGGTGCACAGGCAGTACAGTTGCGCACAATGTCACGAGCTTGTTCTCGAGAGATACCAAAGTGACGTGAAAGGGTTTGTGAGTTGACGTGGAATTGATCATGAAAATTTTGCGCCTGTTGTAGGGCCGAAAGGATGATAGGCATGCGGGTTAACTGGTCTGCCATTGCATTACCTAGTGTAATTGGCCCAGGGAGGTTTTGGTGTGCTCGGTGCTGAACAATGAAAAAGGGGGAGTCGCGATTTAGAATAATTTTCTGGATGTCAGTAAACACAGCAGCAGCAGGCGAGTTGGAGCAAATGACCCCTGCTGCTTCCAGAGCTCTGACTGCATTAACCACATATGCAGAATCTGAAACGATGTTGACGGGGTCGGTATTGTTCTGCAGAGCCAGCTTAACTGCCTGTAACTCTACCAACTGCGCTGAACAATTTGGGAACAAGTATGTTTGGGTGGAGTGATTGGGAATGACAATGCTGCCAACACCAGAGTTGGAACCATCGGTGAAGATGGAGAGAGCATTTGGTATAGGCTTGTCAGAAGTACAGCGCGGGAAGATGATTGGATGGCTAGCACTGAACTGGAGCAGAGGGTCTTTCGGGTAATGATTATCGATTACTCCCGAAAATGAACATAAAAGGACGGCCCAATCATCAGAGGTTGTCACAAGGGTCTGTATTTGGGTTCTGTTATAGGGAGTAATTAACTTTTCGGGGTGACGTCCAAAGAATTCGACAGCTTGGGACAGTCCGAGCGAGGCCATTCTTGCCACAGCGCCCGGGTACCATTCAATACTGCGCTGCGGGGAAATGCGGGGGTGAACCCATCGAAGGGGGCCACCCTGCCATAACACCCCTGTGGGCTGGCAAGGAGTGGGCAAAACACAGAGTGTGAGGGGGGCGTCAGGGTTCCTGCGCTTTAAGGCAGCGGTGGAAAGGGCTGCCCCCACTCTTTTTAGGGCCTCCCTCGCTTCTGGAGTTAACTCGCGAGGGGAAGCCAACCCCGAGTCGCCCTTAAGAATGTCATACAAGGGGCTTAGCTCGGAGTTTGAGAGAGAGAGATATGGGCGGACCCACTGAATGTCCCCTAAAAGTTTTTGAAAATCATTGAGTGTATGCAAGTGATCCACTCGTAACGTGAGTTTTTGAGGGGCGACAGTTGTAGGTGAAACACTAGCTCCCAAAAACTCCACCACCTCTGTCTTTTGCACTTTGTCTGCTGCAATAACAAGGTTAGCTGCCTCCAAGGCCTCCTTGGGTATCCGCTCTGGTTAGATCTCCACCCAATTTATTCCAGGCGCTCAGCGTTAAATGACCCGAGACCAGGAACCAGGGGGCCACTTCCTCCACTGCTGAGAGGAAAGTTTTAAGGGTCCCCTGTTTAATCTGAATGCCCCTACATTTTAATAGTTCCTTTAAAGGCACAAACAGCCTCTGGCTGCTTGGGTGATTCCCCATTATCTTCCCGGTAAATACCGCTCCAGTAAATACTGACCCAGGTAAATACCTGCTCACCCGTCCAGGCGTCCCCGCGGTGAGGGTTGCAGTCCTATCCCCTTCAGGTCCCTGTTCGGGCGCCAAATGTCGCTGCCTGCGATCCCCGGAACCCGCCCGGGGCCCCAAGCAGGAGACACCGAATGCAGGGAGACAAGAGAGGAACAACAACAACTTTATTTTTCTGGGCTTCGGCTTATATACCGAGCCATGTCCAATAGGCATTCAGTTTGGCATGGGGTGAGGGCGGCTTTCTCTTCTAACTGGCTGCAATCATCAGGCCATCATGGGCGTCACACAGGGGCTGACGTGGGGAGGCGGGTTTACTCAGGGCGCGGTCGGGTGTCTCGGCGCCATCTTCAAGGCGCGGCTGCGATGTGGGCTTCCCACACTTAGAGAAATACAGCCATACAATATTTGTTTTACTCAGCATGATGTCCTCTAAATTTACCCAGTTCATAGATGTTTCAGGAGTGTATCACTGTTCTTTATGGTGTATAGTATTCCATTGTGTGTACCATATTTTGCTTATTCGTTCATCTACTGATGGATACTACATTGTCTCCTAAAAGATACGTAGTTTTACTTTCACATTTGTGACTTTAAAGCACTGAAATTGATTTTTATGTAGAATGTGAGGGTACTTATATACATACTTATGTGTGTATTAATATGTGTGTGAGGCTAATCAATAGTACCAGCACTAGCTCCACTGATCGGTAACATCCCTCTGTTATAAGTTAGGGGACCATATATGAGTCTGTCTCTGACTTCGTCTTCTGTCAGCTCTTGTACAGCTCTGTGCTACTATTGCAGTGTCTTCATTGTTGTTGCTAGGTGTTGTGTTGATGCCAACTTATGCTGACCTTATCTAGCATACAATGAAATGTTGCTTGGTCCTGCATCATGCTTACATTTGTCCATATGTTTGAATCCATTGTTTTGGCTGTTGGTGCAGTCTACTTTATTGCACATCTCCCTCACCCTTGCTGACCCTCAGCTTTATCAAACATGCCCTCCTCCAGTAATTGATCTCTCCTGATGACATATCCAAAACAACCCAATGAGGCAGTGTTCCGTTGTGATTCATGATGTTTTTATTGTTTGATGCTCAGAAGTAGATTACCAGGCCTGTCTTCCTAGTCTTTCCTAATGTGGAAAATATACTAAAATCTGACAACCGTGGGTTACCCTGCGGGCATTTGCAATACTGGTGACATAGCTTCCAGCATCACAGCAACTTGTAAATCATGACAGTCTGACAGACTGATGGATGCATCAGGCCATCTTCATTACTGTGGCTTTGTAACTAGCCTTGAGTGCTAGCAAAGTCAGTCCCCCCACTTTGATGTTCTTCCTCGGGAGTGGCTTAGTTGTGTTTAATCCTGCATAAAGTTTAGAGAAGCTTCTGATGTTCCACCTAAAAACCTCTTTAGGATTATTATTAGTGCTGCATTGAGTCTGTAGGTCAGAGACATCCTTAGAATACTGAATTTGTTTTGGTGGGACCATGGTGTATTTCCCCATTTTTCCAGAAATTTACTATATATTTTTAAGGTTTCATAACAGTTAACTTTTTTGTCATTTTTTTTCAGGTCGTCTTACTGTATATATACGGGCAACATTGCTTTTGTTTTCAGTGAAGTATTATATTTATATGGGACTTATGTGTTAGTCTTGTTTCTAGATTGTCATTGTTGGCAGGGAGAAATAAGAATTTAAGATGTGAAAAAAAAATTAGCCAGTTTTCATTGTTGTGTCTAATTTAGAAAAATATGAATCACAAGTGATTTCATTAACTTGGAAGTTTTAATATTGGTTCAGTAAACAGACAATTCCAGTATAATAGCATAAATGTTTTATGAGATATTTACATAAAATGCCGTGGGAACATAAAAAAGGAAGAGACTGATTTGCATGTTTGGGTACAGGTATTTCATATAGTGAAAGAGTTTTTCTACTGACCAAGGGCTCAGTACTTCTATACAGAGTTGAGGAGACAAAACAAGGTTAAACATATGCTATACCTTCAGGAGTAACTTTTTTTTTGCCAGAAGTAACTGGATTGACTAACAAAGGCTTTGTTTTGCTCATTAGGTTTGCAGTATGTAGAGATGCATTATAATTTTCATTTAAATGTACTTGGAACGGATTGGGAGTATTCTGGTGTGCATTTCAGCAAAGGTGCTGCTTCTTTGCTTGCCCCTTCTGGATGTTCTAATACTGTCACTTCTCTACTATAGATTACTAGAAGCTGAATATCACCAAGGCAGTGTATTAGTCAATAAAATTACGTCCACACCGTGTGTGAAATTCTGGTCAGTGTTACCAGATTAAGTAAAACTCTTTGAAATAACAGCACATAGCAGTGTCATGTTTTTTAGTGTTCTGTGGGTATTTTGGAAACCCTGATTGCGTAGTGGTTAAGTGCTGTGTCTGCTAACCAAAAGGTTGGCAGTTTGAATCTGAAGGGCACTCCTTGGAAGCTGTAGAATGGTTCTACTCTGTCTTACAGGGTTGCTGTGAGTTGGAATCAACTCAGTGGCAGTGGTTTTCATTTATTTATTTATTTATTTGGTGGGTGTTTTATGGACTGAAACTTTGGAAAGCAAATTATGAAAAGAAATTTATCATTTTGTACTGTAAGGAGGTCACAAAGGAATTTTGCAGTGATTATATTGTTCAGTAGCTATAAAAGGGCAAGCCATCCTATTTACAGGTTAATTCAGCAAATATGTGTTGAACGCCTGTTGTGTGAAATACTATGGGCTCATTAACAGATGCCATACAAATGCCATCCAAAAAGCAGTAGGATGTTGTCTTCCTCAGAAGGTCTATCATCATCTTATGAGTAGCATAGAGAAAGTGTGCTTTATAACTACACTGTGACACAGAACTTGGCAAGCACTATGTGAAACTACAAGTAAGATACCATGGAGATTTTGGAAGAACATGATCATATTCAGCTGGGAGATGGAACAGGAATCTTGAAGAGAGAGAGATGGATTTTGAAAGGTAGGTTTAACTTGGGTAGATACAGATGATGTGGGGATTGTAGAGTTTCTCAGAAGGTAGAAGTGATACAGAGGTAGAAAAGGGCTGGGTGGATTTGGCAACAGCAGGTAATCTAATGTCATCAGATTTCGGGGGTCAGAGAGGAAAGCAGAGAGGGCAAAGTAAGTTTGACAAGGTGAGTTGAGGCCATGTAGTGGCAGTCTGAGCTTAGGAAAACATTTCAGGCTTGGAGAAGTAGGATGACAGGAGTATTTCTTGCACCTGTCCCCATATGCGATTGCCCCCTTTTCACCTCATCTCTCCATTCCATCCCTAGTCCTATTTTCCTGTTACCTCCACCATTATACCTATACTGTTGTCCCTGTCCTTCCCCCCTTTGCCTCTTTCCCCTTTGGCTTTTCCTTCCTTTCCTAGCTGTCAGAGTCAGCTCACATGCCATCATCTCTATAGAGCGCTCTGAAACTCTGCAGTTGGAATTACTCAGTCCTTCTTCTGTTCCCACAGTGATTTTCTTACACCTTGTTACAATTTGGTGCTTTCTGTCTTTGGTGATTTCCATCTCTGCCTCCATTCATCAGATGATAGGGACTTCTTGTCCTAGTGGTCCAGTACAGTGGCTAGAATACAGATCAGTATATGTTTGTTGACTGAAGTAATGAGTAAGGGATCCTTGTTAATAGTTTTACATTTATATTATACATACAGAGGAACATGCAGTAGAGAGCAGGGTAGTGGAACATCTGGCAAGAGTTAGCAGAAACTGGGGAAGCATTAAATGTATGCTGTCTCAGTTCAAGAATATCGACCACAGTTCGGTGCTCTTAACTCTTTGCCCAAGCAAAAACCACAGCCTTTCTTCCAAAGCTGCACACTGAGTGCCAGACCACAGCCTTGTTGCTCCAGCTTTCCTAACCCTACTGTGAATGTGCTGCCTGTTGCTAGTTGGAGCTGATACAGTGTGGCGAGGGCAGAAAACCACCCCCCCAATAATAATAATAATAATAAAACAAAGAAAACAAGAATAGTGGATTTTTCCACTATTTTTTTTGTTTTTAATCTTTTTTTGTTTTTTTTGTTTTTTTTTTGTTTTGTTTTTTTGTTTTTAATCTTCTCTTCTTATGAAAGTTCACATTTATCATACTCATTTTCAGCGGCTTTTCAAACATTAGCAGAGTTTTCATTCCTAAAAGTCCAGCATGAATCAGAATTGGGCAGTTGGATTTAAAATCATTTTCTGCATAGCTCTGTTGGTTCCTGTGCTTTTCACTGGTGAAAGATTTTGGAATAGTCAAGGTGATGTATTTATAATTTTTATTTGTGCCTTTCAAGTCAGAACCTGTTTGTTTACATCTGTATCTGTTTTGTAGGTACTGATTCATGTATTTAGAAATACAGTTCCTCATCAGTAAAATAATTGGGTGGGAGTACAGCATCTCTAAGAACACTTTGCCAGCATTTAAAGTAGGTCTTATTTTAATATGACTGTAGGAATTTATTCTTGTCCAAGGGCTAGTGCCTAAAGCATCTTTAATTGGCTTTGTCTTTAGACTAGTTGCCACTAGGTGGCAGTAAAAAAATTATTCTTAGTAATGAAAAATGTTTATCAATTTCTAAGTTTACTCAATCCGACTCGACGGCACTTGGCTTGGCCACAAGAGAAATTTAGGAGTTTAAAGTTTGAGATGTCTGGTTTGATGTTATGTGACCGTAGCCAGAGCTCAGTATGCTGCTTCTAAGATTTATGACTGTTTTACTCAGCCAAGTCAAGTGCCGTCAAGTCGGGATAAAACTTTAGTGGTCTTCAATATCAATTCATTTTAGAGAGTTATGGCAAAAAATTATGACATAAATTAAAGCATTTACTTTTATTTCACAAAATTCACGATAAAAAGCAGAACATGCTAATAGTAGAAACTTTTCAAGTACAGATCATTTAAAGAAGAAATTTTAATTCACCCTTAAAAATAACCTGTTAGCTATGTGTCAAATATGTTTTAAAATTCTTCCCAGTGTTTTTTGTGCATACAAAATTACACTGAACATGTAATTTTATATCGTGATTTTCAAATTAAAGTTACTTTGTCTTTTTTTAAATTACTAAACATCTTTTTGCAGTCTGATACACACTGTTAGACAAACCATGATTAGTTCAAACAGTCCAATACTGTTGGGTATTTTAACTGCTTCTAGTTTTTGCCTGTTACAAGAAAAACTGCTATGAACCTAATCTTTCCTTGGAACGTATTCCTAGAAATTGAATTACTGAGTAAAAGGATATGAATTTGAATGCTTTGGCTACTCATCATCAAAGTGACTTTACAGAGAAGTTGCGGAAATTTGTACTCTGAAGAGCACGAGAGTATCCATCTTAATACAACGAGCTGTGGTACAGTATAGGGTTTTTTTGTTTGTTTAAGTAGAGGAGGGGGAGACTAATTATTATATCATTTGATGTAAAAATCAATTTATAACCATATCATTTTGGGAATTGGGATCAGGACGGGTATGTCAATTAAGTAGCTTTCATTTTTGTAAAACTTGTGTTACAGTCAATTTATACGAGGCCTGACAATTAAGTTCACAAACTGATCCTAGAAAAAGTGCTGCATACGTCATTGCTGAGTATCACTACGGTCACCTTCGAGGTACTCCCCTAGGGAAGCTGTGTACCAATACCAGCACCAAGTCTACCCTTCAGAGAAAGTTTGGAACTCTTTCTGGAATGGCCATCAAAGCTGTCATCAGATTATCCTTGATGTCCTGAATGTCATCCAAATGTCTTCCTGTCAGTATTTCCTTTCTCTTCAGGTAAAGGAAAAAGTCACTGGGGGTCAGATCAGGTGAGTAGGGAGAGTGTTCCAATATAGTTATTTGTTTACTGGCTAAAAACTCCCTCACAGACAACTACGCAATGAAGTTTGTGAACTTGCCGCAATGCCACTGTGGGCCATGGCCATTCTAGGAAGAGTTTGAAAATTGTTTTAAAGGGTGGACTGGGTGCTAGTGTTAGTGCATAGCTTCCCAAGGGGAGCATGTTGAAGGTGACTATAGTGATATTCAACAATGTAGTAAGTAGCACTTAGAATGATCAAGTTCACCGACTTAATTCTCAGACCTCGTATAATGCAATCATTGTGAATAGTATCTGGGGAATATTTGTGACCATTTTAAACTTTTAGGAATTTCTTACAATCCTTGATTGAATCCTCTGAATCTGTCGAATGTCCTAGTTTGCTACCCTGTCATAGACTGAATTGTATCCCCCACAAATATGTGTGTCCGTTTGCTTGGGCTGTGATTCCCTGTATTCTATGATTGTCCTCCATTTTCTGATTTTGCTGTACTGTATGTTAAAGAATTAAGGTGGGACCGTAAATCCCTTTGTAAGATCACCTGCCTGCTCCACTGTAAAGGGAGTTTCCCTGGAGTATGGCTTGCCCCACCCTTAATCCTTTCCTCCAGGAAGAGATGAAAGGAAAGAGAAACAGGCAGAGAATTGAGAACCTCACACCATCAAGTAAGCAGCACCAGGAGAAGAGCACATCCTTAAAACCTGGACAAAGACTGATACAATACCATACTTTCTTCCAGAGCCAACAAGGGGGAAAACCTTTCCCTGGAGCAGACATCCTGAATTTGGACTCATAGCCTACCAGACTGTGTAACAATAAACCGTTCTTTGTTAAAGCCATCCACTCTGTGGTACTTCTGTTAGAGCAGCACTAGCTGACTAAAACAACCCTCACTGACTCAACTACCAAACTAGCTCATGCAGTATAAGGAAGGCGTTTGCCTTCCATCCACTGGTCAGAGGCTGAGGGCATGACTAGAGAGGAAAGCTTTGGTGTGGGTTGCTTAAGATAATCTTAGCTGACTCTCAACTGTTAACTACCTTAAAACTGGATTCCTTCTGTTTTGCAACATTATTTCTCATCCCGACTGACCCAAATTCCCAAAATGATTTAGTCAGAAATTGATTTTTAAAAATCAAATGCTATAAAAATTAGTTTCTCCTCCTCTACTTAAAAAAGCAGAACTTTCTACTGTACTACTTAGAGTTGGTTGTGGTGAGATGGGCACTCCCTTGCTCTTGGAAGTACAAATTTGTACAACCTCTCTGCAAAGTCACTTTGATGATATGTAGCCAAAACATTAAAACTCATATCCTGTTACTCAGCAATGCTCCAGAGGAAGGTTTTCCCCCTTGTTGACTCTGGAGGAAAGTCTGGTGTTGTATCAGTCTTTGTCCAGGGAACATCTTGCCGCAGGAACCTCAGGTCTGAAGGATGTGCTCTTCTCCTGGTGCTGCTTACTTGATGGTGTGAGGTTCTCAATTCTCTGCCTGCTTCTCTTTCCTTTCATCTCTTCTAGGACGAAAGGATTAAGGGTGGGATAATGCTGTAATTTTTTAAGGATCAAGCATGTGAAATCTAGTAATAATAGCTACTTGTTTAAGAGTGTCTTGACTGAAACTTTGCTTACTTCAAATACTACTAAAAGCTGAATTTACAGGGATTTAGCTGAAATATCCTACTTAAGAATTTAGCACAGCGTCTCGCACGTAGTAAGCATGCAGCAAATTTTCATTTCTCGTGACTATAAGTATTCTTTCAAGAAGTGACACAAATCAAGGTGAAGCAGAGTAAAGCACCCTTCGTTCAGAGGGAATTGAGAAAAAGAAAAACTAGACCTACTGACATCAAGTTGATACCAACTCATGGCGACCCTATAGGACAAAGTAGAACTGCTCCATAGGGTTTCCAGGGGACAGCTGGTGGATTTGAACTGCCAACTGTTCAGTTAGCAGCTGAACTCTCAACCACTGAGCCATCAGAGTTCCCTCAGAGGGAATAAAGTCACTGCTGTTGAGTCAATTCTGACTCATAGGAACCCTTTTAGGTCAGAGTGAACTGCCCTGTAGAGTCCAAGGAGACCTTGGCAGATTTGAAATGCCAGCATTTTGGTTAGCAGTCAGAGCCCTTAACCACTAAGCCACCAGGTTCTCCAGGGAATAAGACACACTAAAGTCCAGTGGTGTCAAAGTTCCTTAGGCTAGTCAGGGGCAGTCAGTCGGCACTAGAGAGGCAGGAAAAGCAAGTGATGCTGCACTTCTTCCCTATGTTGAGAGGGAGTAACTCGGATCCTTAAAGGGGTTTAAGCCAAGCCCCAGTCAGATGTGCTTTGTTTAAGAAACAATGTCCAAGTAGACAGTGAATATTGGGAGGCTTGTTACCCTGGCCCCTAGGGTCGCCATGAGTCGGATCCAACTCAACAGCGCTTGGCACTTGGCATTATAAGACTGAGCTATATTTAGGTGTGAGGGACGTAGCTTGGAGGAGGAGGGTGGCAGTTCGAGAGAGAGGAAGTAAGCTAAATTTAAGGCATATTTTGGGACTGACATTTTTAGGGCCAAGTGAATGGATCAGTAAGTGAGTGAACGAGTGAGCAAACAAGCCAGTTAGGTGTTCACTTGGATTAGGAGTGTCATGGATTGAATTGTGTCGCCCCCAAAATGTATGTAACAGTTCATCTAGACCATGATCCTGCTGTTGTATGATATTCTAAATGCTGTCAACTCTGCCTTTATAATGTGAGTGAGGGAGGAGTAAGGAGTGGTGCAGTTGGGTTGGTGGGGCTGAACTTAGTGTGTAAGATTGTATTGTGCTTTGAGGCAATCTCTTAGGATAGAAAGGAAAGGGAAACAAGCAGAGAGTTAAGGACTTCATACCAAGAAAGCTGTGCTGGGAGCAGAGCACAGCCTTTGAACCTCTGATCCCTGTGCCTCAGAATCTCCCAGTCCAACAGAGGAAGCATGACAAGGGCCTTCCTCCAGAGCCAACAGAGAAAGCCTTCCTGTGGAGCTGATGCCCTGAATTTGGACTTTAAGCCTAAATTTCTGTGAGAAAATAGACTTCATTTTGTTGGAGCCATCCACTTTTGGTATTTCTGTTACAGCAGTACTAGATGACTAAGACAAGGAGTCAGCTGTAGAATGGGCTGAGCAGACTAGCAGAGGTTTGAGAATTCTGACCTGTGGTGTTAAACCTGCCTGAAGTAGAGCCTTGGGGGCACAGGATTCAACCTTGGTGTCAGTCTCCTTGCTAAGGCAGATTTAATAATTATACCTATCCCCAGAGTCTGTGCGGATTTAAGCAGTCACTGTAAAGTACTTTCAGTGTTTATTGGATGGAATGTCATGGTTTAGTACCAGAAAGTTGAACAGTCGCAGTATTTCCTCTCTCACTGAGCATCAGATTGACTTCCCCCATGAAGTAACCTGGTTGTTAATTTGGTAAAAACTTGTTTGATTTGAAAACGTTAGACAGGATCTCACATAGGTCAGCAAATAAGTGTCAACTTATATTACTTGCGGGGACTTGTGTTTTGAGGATATGGAGACACCTTTGAGCTCAGTGGGAGAAAGTACCAGGATCTACACAAGAAGATGGGGGCATCGGGATCAGGGTGGAACTCCCCCTAGGGTCAGGGAGTGCCGTAGCAGTCGTGGAGGAGAGCAGATACAGAGGCTTCATCTGTATTTGTAAAGCTTTCTTGATTAAGTCACCATGAGTTGGATCCAACTCTTGGCTGTGGCTCTTGATTAAGTTGGGTGATGCATGGAGCTTGTCATATTAGTCTTTTTATCTTTCTGAATGTGTGAAATATTTTATGATGAAACTGAAATAAGAATGCCATGATACAGATAGTGATATGTGCTGTATACATTATTGATGTGTGTGCTATGTGTTTATTTTTCCTGGTCTGAATGGAACTTCGCTTTGATTGATCCAAGAATCCAGCTTCTACCTTGGATTAGACTAGCTATTTGTGTATGAACTTAAGCACCCTCCCACACATTTATTTGCATATATACAAATTTATTTTATCTTGTAATATGTTACCATGAAATGCAATAGAGGACATTTTAAAAATGTGAAATATGTATTTCCTTGTAAAGGTATTTAAAAACCACTGAGTTACAGTTTAAAGAGTGAACTTTGTGAGGTTTGAATTATATCTCAGTAAAAAATACACCAAACCTAATTGCCATCGAGTTGTTTCCAACTTGTATCGACCCTATAGGACAGGGTAGAATGCCCCATAGTAATAATTTTCATGTGAATTTATTTTTCCTTTACTCCCTGAATCAAAGTGAACCAAGTGCTTGGACAAATGGAGATTACTGTCTTTAACAATCTCAGCTTACTTACACACGACCCAGATACTATATGCATTGTACATGATAAGCACTTACCTTCACTTTTAAGAAGTTAAATTTTTCTCTGTTTATTTTTATTTTTTTTTAGAGTTTGTTATCTCATATACTTTCAGCATTTAGATTTGATATAAGAGAAGTTGAACTTTTTTGTCAAGGTCTTGGATATGCACCTGCAGATTACTACCCTTATTTACTTAAAAATGTGAGTATTTGAATGTCTTAGTACTGAAATTTTCATTGCTGAATGTACCATCAGCAAAAAGGGAAAATGGAAATAGTTCAGTCCTGCAGGAAAGATGTTTAACTTTTCGTGTTTATTTCTTCTTGAGTGAATGTATGGCCATATAAGGAAGCAATGTGAGATGGGTGATTATGAGAAAAAAGAAGGAAACCGAGAAGGGTTTTACTAAATCAGACAATTGTATTCGCTCAGGGATTTTTGGGAGAAGTTTTCTTAACTAATGTAAGCTCAGCCTTGTAATGTTGGACAAATCTTAAAGTAACCTGATTGGCATTTTACATTAAAGCAAACTAAAAAATTAAATAAATGACAACTTTGTAAATAGTACTATAAATATACATCTTAATGTTAAAGCTATGTTTTCTTCTGCCTTAAATTTTAGCTAAATTCAAGAAATTTTAATTTATGATTTTGATAAAAGTCTCCTAAAGCATGTTATGAGATTTTTAGTGTTTATTGACTATTCTGACCTTTTGAAAGCTTTTACATGAAAAGTGCTTTTTATAAATAAAGAGCTAAATTAAAAAAGAAGCAATAAACTGACTCTAGAAGCATTAATGGTGTGATTTTAATGCTTAGGAAATTAATCTTATCCTTTCATTTGCCTAAGTAGGAATGCAAAATGGTTGGCTTGAAAGCAAAAATCCTAGTTACTAGTTAGTGTGACTTGACACTGGTTTCATTTCACTTGGACAAAATAAAACATAAGAAGAGGATTGAGAGAGGGAAACTTACAGAACTATCACCCACACCAAGAAAAATAGGACTGATGTAATTATGTTTGCAGTATAAGTTGACCTGCCGTTGATTTTGTTTTACAGATGGTTTCATCATTAGTGTCTGACCTCAGAGAGAATCATCTTAATGGATTTAACACTCAGAGACGGTAGGTGTTAAACTCAACATCCTTCTTTGAAAATCAGTGTTCTCTCATTTCTCAAGTGATGGTAAACATGTGCATCCATTGAGTAGAAAGCCCCACATAGACAGTAGGATGTACAAAAGAAAGAAAAGGGCTCAGCCTCATCCCGGGACACTCCCCCGTAGGAAGAGAATGTGCACAATGCACACGTGCACTCCACGCCTGCTCACTTCAACTCTACGCACCCCCATTGTGTACTGCATGTGTGTGTGTGTGTGTGTGAGAGAGATACACACAGAGTACTTACAGCAGCAGATATTTGATGTGCACATACAACATTTTAAGAAAAACAGTATTCCAAAATCCAGACTAAACAAATCAAATGGATTCAGACAAATTAAAAAGCCATTAATCACATCACTAAATGTTTCTTCACCCTGTGGAAGAATTCACAATGGTTTTCATTGGTGAGCATTTCACTTTTGACAAAGTTATGAACTCAAAAGAATCTAGGGACCAAGAGACTTTGTGGATTTTTTTGTAAAGCTGTCTCCAGTTCAACCTCTATCAGAAATGGTCTTCACCCTCAGCCTTTCACCACAAGTTGGATCCAATTTGATGGCACTGGGCAACACTTACAGCAGAGCCCTGGTGATGCAGTGATTAAGACCTCAGCAGCTAACCAAAAGGTCAGTAGTTCAGATTTACCAGCTCCTCCTTGAAAATGCAGTGGCGCAGTCTTCTCTGTCCTGTAGGGTTGCTATGAGTTGGAGTCAACTTGATAGCAGTGAGTTTGGTTTTGATTTGAAACCTTAAAGTGAAGTCTACTTTCAGGATAGGTGGAGAGGCTCAGTGCCAAGCAGACAGACTAGGAAGGACTCAGAGTAGACTGATCTGTGCTCAGAAGACCTTGAGAAAAGAAGGGAGAGAGATGTTATACATAAACATGCTAGAGCATGGACGGATATACTAAATGGACAGAGTACTCAAGAACCAGAGAAACGAAGTTTGCATTGCCAGGATCACAGGCTACCCACTACCTTGTCTTTGCACAAATTGTTGTCGCCCTTGAAATGACTGCCTTCCCTAGTCCCAGCAGCGAGCACTGATTTGAGTTTCTGCTGTGTACAAGGCACTTTTTCAGTAGCATGTGCTCCTCAACCTTCAGGTGCTTTCAGGCCACATAAAGAAATAAAAGCAGGCAGAAAGGTAAAGCTGTGACAGGAGGAGTACAAATACCATGGGATTCAATGAGTGAAAACTCACTAGGTATTCTGCCAATATCCAAATACACTTTGCTGGTATACATTATTCCATAACACAAAATGCTCTTTTGTTGCTTGACTACAGGAAAAGTATCTAGTAAGTAATGTTTATTTTTGTTACTTATCATATAGTTTTATGAACAGTTTAAAAAAAACAACAAACTCATTGCTGTGGAGTTGATTCCCCCTCGTAATGACTGTATGGGACAGAGTAGAACTGCCCCATGAGCTTTGCAAGTCTGTTATCTTACAGAAGCAGACTGTCCCATCTTTTTCCTATGAAACAGCTGGTGGGTTTAAGCCACCAGCCTTTCAATAAGAGGCTGAATGCTTAACCACTGTTCCACTAGTGCCCCCTTTTAACAATAATAGTAAGTTATTATCATTACTATTTATTTTTTACTCTCCTATAGAGTAAAGCAGTTATATTTTGTACAATGAAATAATGTAGCAAAGTATACTATGAAGTAATTACTTCCTAGAGACTGAAGGAAAAAGTCAATGGATAACAAACAAAATTAATTTAAAAAAAAAAAGTTTTTAGAAATAGAAAGGAAAAGAACAATTATAGACCTGGAAGATATTTATAACCTATAAAACCAACACAAGATTAGAGTTCAAGATACAGAAATGACTCCTGAAAATCAATCATAAAGAAGCAAACACTTGAAATATGGAGAGGGGTAAGGAATATAAGCAGTTCATTTACAAAAGAGGAAAACTGAATGAGTGCATAATAAACAAAAGGATTCTTTTTTTCTTTTAATTATGATTGAATGAAAATGTACATTCCCATACAAATTTGCATGCCCACCTGTATGCTGGTACCACTGCTCTCCCTGCCCAGTGACAGCACACTCTTCCTCTCTGCTCCATACATGCCTTATTCTCCCAACAATCTCCTATTCCCTCCTTTGCACCCACTGCCCTACCTCCAGTAAGAGGTCCGCAGGACAACATCCTCTAGATGAATAGAACCATAAAGTGCACACATGATATGGTCACTCTGTGTGTCTCCAAGTCCAATCTATTCCTGTCCGAGGAGTTGACCTCCATTATGATTTATGGATGGGGCAGCATCAGGGCCAGGGGCCATGCTCCCACGGGAACTCTGAGGCCCCTGGACCATCAATGGTCTTTTAGTGGAGATCTCAGGGTGCACCCCTTTTTCTTCTTGTGTTGTCAGTGAGACTCAACTTTGTGAGCTCCATCACGGCCATCACTGGTGGTGGCTGAGCAACCATCCAGTTCTTCCGGGCACAAGTCGATGTAGTCACCCACTCATGTGGGTCTCTCTGTCCTCTGGGTTCTCTTTCTCCCATGTCGTTTTGGTCCTTGGTGATCATCTGTTCCTCCTGAGTTGGGACCATTTGCTGCACCCTCAGGTGGTAGCTAGGCAGCTTTTAAGACCCCAGGCCCGATTCACCAATGTGGGGCGCAAAATGCTCACTTAGCAAAATGCTAGTTGTGCCAGTTGGCCTCGATTTTGCCTGAGAGCATGGTCCCTGGTCCCCCGCCCCAGCTACTCTGTCTTTGCAATATTGGGTTAAGGTGGGAGGAGTAATCATGTTATGTAGAAGTCCAGTTAATAATATTGATCTTCTTTCTAATGTGTGCTGTCTCAGTTTTCCCCCAACCAAATTTCTATCAACTAATCTAAACCCTTCCCCCCTCACCCTCCTCCCTTCGCCACCCTTGCAGCCCTCAAAGACTCTTTTCTCCCATGCATGAGTCTGTGTTTAAGTTCTTATTGTAGGGGTCTCATACAATATTTGTTCTTTTGTCTGTGACTATTGTCGCTCAGCATAATGTCCTCCAGTTGAAACCAGGTTATGAGATGTTTCCTAAATTGATCGTTGTTCTTTGTCACTGTGTAGTGTTCCATTGAATATATATACCATAGTTTACCTATCCATTCCTCTGTTGTTGGTCATGTGGGTTGATTTCATCTTTTTGCTATTGAGGACTGTGCTGCAATAAACATTCGTGTGCATGTATCAATTGGTGTGAATGGCCTTGATTCTACAGGATATATTCCAAGCAGTGGATTCACTGGGTTAAATGGTATATCTATATCCAGCTTTTTAAGGAAGCACCAGATTGCTCTCCAAAGAGGTTGCATCATTTTGCAATCCCACCAACAGTCTAAGAGCATTCCCATTTCCCCACAGCCTCTCCAGCATTTGTTGTTTTGTGTTTTTTGGATCGTGGCCAACCTTGTTGGGTGAGATGGTATCACATTGTAGTTTTGACTTGAATTTCTTTAATAACTAATTTGTGATAATTTTAGTAGGTGATATGAGTCAAGGAATTTGTCCATTTTCTCTGGGTTTTCAAATTTGTTACAGTATAGTCTTTCATAGTATTCTGTTATGATATTTTTTATTTCTGTTGGATCTGATATGGCAACTCCCCTCTCATTTCTTATTTGGGTTATTTGTTTCCTAATTTTCTTTAGTAAGTTTTGCCAGTGGTTTGTCAATTTTGTGGATCTTTTCAAAACATCAGCTTTTGATTTTTTCAATTTTTTCAATTGTTCTTCTGTTCTTTAATTCATTTAGTTCTGCTCAAATCTTTATATCCGTTTTCTTCTGGTGCCTGAGAGGTTCCTCTGTTGTTCTCTCTCTACTTGTTCAAACTGTAGGGTTCGTTCTTTGATTTGGTTTCTTTCTTCCTTCCAGATGTGTGCATTTATGGAGATAAACTGACCTCTGAGCACTACTTTGGCTGTATCCCATAGGTTCTGGTAGGAAGCATTTTCATTGTCATTGGAATCCATAAATTTCTTTATTTCATCCTTGATTTCTTCTGTAACCCATGGTTTTTTGAGCAAGATGTTGCTCAGTTTCTGTGAGTTCCACTTTCTATCTATGTTTATTTCTGCTTTTGATTTCAACTTTTATGGCTTTATGAGAAGATGCTTTGCATTAATTCAGTGGTATGGATTTTATTAAGAATTGCTTTATGTCCTAACACATGGTCTATTCTGGAGAATGTTCCATGTGCACTGGAGAAGAAGGTGTAGTTGTCCACTGATGGATAGAAACTTCTGCATATGTCGAATGGAGTGTTAAAGTCTCTCACTCATATTGTGGAGTGATCTATCTCCTTTTTGAGTGTAGTCAGTGTTTCTTAAATGTCTTTGGGCACTCTAATATTAGGTGCATAAGTATTTAGTATTAAGTACTGCTTGCATGTTGAACCTTTCAGCAGTAGTATCCATCCTTGTCCACCGTAGTGGATTTTACATTAAAATCCAAGATACCACTCGACGTCTCTTTACTAGACTGTTCAGTCCATTCACATTCAGTGTAATTATTGACAGGTATGTGTTCGGTGCTGCCATTGTGATATGTTTATTTTTGTGTTGATGTTTTCTCTGTTGTTCTTAATCTGTTCTGGGACATTCCTCTTTGTGGTTGATTTTTCACCTTTTTCAGGGTTAGTTTTGTGGTTGTTGAGACTCTGGTATTACATTTCTTGATTTGAGATGTTGCATCCTTTTCCTGCTTTACAGCTGCCCCTGATCCCACTTAATAAACTATGTATAAGCCCAATATTAATGACTACCATTCTTATGAAATTCCTCTCCATCTGGAAGGACTGTAACAATTGTGGTACACCCTTCTTTTTAATATGATGACATCATGGTTTTCATGATATGATCACTGGATCATTTCTTTCATTATTATATCTTTGAGTTTGGAGTCTTCCCTGAGTAGGTTTCTGGGTGATGTATCCTGTATTTGCTTCTAAAACAAAGTTAGTGTTTTTGTTCTTCTAAGCCGAGAGATTCTTTCAGCTTTTCTTGTAGCTTTGGTTTGGTTTTTACAAAGTCTCTGAGTTTCTGTTTATCTGCAAATGTCTTAATTTCATTTTCGTATCTGAAAGATAGCTTGGCAGGATATACAATTCTTGATTGGAAGTTCTCCTTCAAGGCTTTGAATGTGTCATACCACTGTCTCCGTGCCAGCATCGTTTCTGCCGAGAAATATGACAGAAGCCTACATAGTTTGCCTCTGAATCTTAGCTTTACTTTAAGTCTCACTGCCTTTAAGATTTCTGCTTATGTTTCATTTTGTTGAGCTTGATTGTAATATGTCTTGGAGTCTTTCTTTTGAGATCTATATCGTTATGCATCTTGGATATCTATATTCTCTTCTTTTATAATGTCTCGGAAGTGTTCTGTCTGCAGCTCAGCAACAATACTCTGTGTTCTCAGATGTCCCATCCTGTTCAGGATCTCCAATTAATTGTAGATTGTTCCTCTTAATAGTGTCCCAGGAGCTACTTAATGCTTCTTTGTTTTTCTTCTTTTTTTCTGATTTTTCCTCATAGATGCTGGAGTCAGTAGCTCTGTCTTCCAAGTCTGAAAGTCTGTTTTCCATTTGTTCCATTCTGTCTCCTTGGCTTTGAATGGAAGTTTCTATGTCTTTGATTTTGTTCTTGATCTGTTGGATTTCAGAGTACTGGTGTTCCATCAGATCAAACAGCTTGCTTAATTTTGATTTTGCTCTGCTGCATTTTATATAAGGTCTAGGAGGGCTCTATGTATAATCCTTTTGTATTCACCTCCCGATAGTTTCGGAAAGGTTTCTTCATCTGGGAAATTCTTTGGTGATTTCTTTTGGCAGCCTTCTGAAGCCATGGGTGATTTCTTCATTATGCTGTTATCGTGAGTTTATTGCTTTGGGGGCATCATGTGAGTCAATAGACACTGGGAGAGATGCTGTGAGTATGGACCACAGTTATTTTTCTAGGCCATCTGAAAATGAATGGTAAAAGATATCTGACAACTTCCAAAGTCAGTCAGGTGTTCAGGGGTACAGGTCCCTCTTACCAGCTGGCAAAGTAAACACCTCTATAACCAACCCCACATGTTACAAACTAGTTCAAAATACAGAGAGGCTACTGCCCTGCTGTCCTCTACTGTCAGGCCCTAGCCATAGGCAACACTATGTAGAATACTGCTTTTCTGCTGAGAAAGCGCTGTTCTCTGGGCAGGCGCTGCCTCCCAGGCTAGGAATTGTGTCCTGCTGAGGCCTTTGTATGGGTATAACCACCTCCCAGTTGGACAAGATGGTGTCCCATGCAAGCTCCCTGCCTGCCTCTGTACAGGCTACTCAGTGGGAGAGGTGGAGAGGCCAAAGGTGCTGAGATGCACAGAGTCCAAAGCCAGTCTCCCCAAATATGGCATTTTAGCCTGCTGATCCTACCAGCAGTGCATCTGAGATTAGCTGATAGTCAAGTCCCATCTCTATCTGACAGCTAGGACAGAGGAAAAAAGTTAAAATGATGAGTTACCTTCGGTCTGTGAAAGCCAGCACTCACCAAGAGCAGAGGTCAGCCAAAGAGAGGAAGTTTTCTGTTCAGTGGTATAAAGTCTAAATTAGGAGCTGTATGCTGTATCCTAGGGCACTAGGTGCCCAGAAGTCTCCATTTAATTGTCAGTTCAGGTCTTGGTTTCCAGAGGGTATTAGGGAGATAGGTATTTAGTCTGCTATCTTGACTCCACCCCCCAACAAAAGGATTCTAAAACTTCTGTTTAGGAAAATGCCAACCACAACGTCAGAGCATGGGGGAAGAAAAATGCCATGTGTTGCTAATGGCAACATACATATACACAAACATTTTGCAGAGCAGTTTGGTAGGAGCTTGCAATTCTTCCCAAAGTTGAAGAGACTTGAATGGAAGTGTTCTAAAAGATGATCACAAGCCACTATTATAAGGACTAACGAAAAGGTTTAAACACAAAAGAAAACAGTCTTTGGCGGTGGAGAAGTGTAGTCATTGCTTAGATAGTAGATAGAAATTGGATTAGGTGAATGGAGAGACAGTGTACAGTAGAGGGGAAGTTGGCACAACTGGATTAAACCAGAAGCTCGGAGGTTTCCTAATGCTTGGAAGGACAGAGTAGCAGGAGTAGGGGTCTGGGGACTGTGGTTTCAGAGGATATCTAGGTCAACTGGCATAACAAAGGTTTTTTATGAGAAAGTTCCCACTTTGGTGAGTGACATCTGGGGTCTTAAGAGCTAAGAAGTGACCATCTAAGTTGCGTTAATTGATCTCAGTCAACCTGGAGTAGAGGGATGTAAGGAAAATAAGAGCCCAAGATATAAAAAGGGCTGTATAATTGGGCCGTATAATCCAGAGACTACATCAACATGAGACCAGTAGAACTAGATGGTGCCTGGCCACCATCAAAGACTACCCTGACAAGGAAAACATAGAGTTCCTGACATAGCAGGAGGAAAATGGGTGTGTGGAACTTGAACTCTATTAAAAAGTCCAGATCTAATAGTCCAACAAACTGGAGAGCTTACAGAAAACACAGCCTTCGATTTTCTGTTAGCCCAGAGCCAAAGCCATTCTTGAAGCCAACTCTTCAGGCAAAGATTGGAGTAGGCTATAAGATGTTGAATGATACTTGCAAAGAGTGTGCTTCTTGGCTTAAGCAGGTACATGAGGCTAACTGGGCGTTTCCTGTCCAGAGACAAGATGAGATGGCAGAGGGGTAGTGGAGCCAGTTGAGTGGACACGGAAAATGCAGGGTAGAAAAGTGTCCTGTCATACAATGGAGAGAGCTCCTAGAGTTACATAGCAGTGTATGCGCAAGTTTTTGCATGACAGATTGACTTTGATTGTAATCTTTCACTTAAAGCATGACAAAACGTTTTTTCAAAAAGGTACAATCTTCACTGTGCATTTGTATAGAAATGAGTAAGTAGATGGTAGTTTATTTACCAAATTGAATGTTATGTGGCAGTTAGAATGAAGAAACTGGATCTACGTTATGTAGGTACATAAATTTTAAAACTAATCGTGAATGAAGCAAATTTAAAAAAGATGCCTATTGTGCCATACTGATGTAAATTTTTAAAACAATACGTACATGTAAAGTTAAAAGTGGTAAAGCAAGACAGGAAGCTCTACACTAACTTCAGGGAGTGCTTATTGCTGGGGATGGCAGGAGGAAATGGAATGCGAGGAGTGTGTTCAGTTGTAATTAAGTATCAAAAGAATGTTAGTGTTTGTAAAATCTTTGAAGTGGGTACACAGCTGATGTCATAACATTCTTTGTACTTTTCTGTATTCATAAATATTCCGTAACTAAGCTTTTAAAAACTAAAATACAGTGTTACCTAGTGAAATACTATCAAAGAAAAACAATCTTTATAATAGTTATTTCCTGTCTAAGGTTCTTGTTTCTAAAATAGCAAGAATAATTCGTCATTTATAGTCAGCATTAAATCGTTCAATGTCTCTTCCTTTCTGGAGTATCTTTCCTTTTATTTACATGTTTTGTACTGTTGCCATTATTTGGTCATACTGATCTCTTTTCAGACTACTGTGCTCTTCATTTTAATTATATTTGGTCAGGTGAAGACAACAGTTCAGAAAACCTCTCAAGTCTACTGACCACAATTAGGGACATCTGTTAGGAGGTGTTGTCTGATACACATGTAGCTGAAAAATACACACTTGTGCCAGATGTGTCATCTTGGGGGCTGTAAACGTATTAAACATGCCAGTAAAGAGACAATGAGTGACACTGTGGATCAAAAGACATGACCTGTCTATATGTTGCTTGTAAGAAATACATCTTAGACTCAAAGATATGAACAAACTGAATATTAAAGGATGGGGTGGTATATACCAAGCTAACAACACACAAAGAAGACCAGATGTGGCAATACTAAAATAGAAGAAGTAATCCCGAGGTTGGCGATGATCCAAAAAACACAAAACAACAAATGCTGGAGAGGCTGTGGAGAAAGTGGAACTCTCCTACACTGTTGATGGGGTTTCAAAATGGTCCAGCCTCTTTGGAAAGCAATCTGGCGCTTCCTTAAAAAAATGGATATAGATATACCGTTTGACCCAGTAATTCCACTATTTTGAATATATCCTACAGAATGAAGGCTTTTCGCACCAACAGACACATGCACAATAATGTTTATCACAGCACTGTCCATGACAGCGAAAAGATGGAATCAACCCAGATGCCCAACAACAGAGGAATGGCTAGGTAAACTATATATACTCAATGGAGCACTGTGCAATGATAAAGAATAATGATTATTCCAGGAAACATCTCATAACCTAGTTTCAACTGGAAGAAATTACGTTGAGTGGAAGTAGTCAGCGACAAAACGACAAATATTGTATGAGACCCCTACAATAAGATCTCACAAACAGCCTTATGTGTAGAAGAAAAGACTCTTTGATGGCTGCAAGGGAGGGGAGGGGAGGAAGGCGAGAGAGGGAGGGTTTAAATTAGATAGTTGGTAGAAATTTGGTTGAGTGAAATCGGTGATAGCACACATTAGAAACAAGAACAATATTAAATGGACTTCAGCATAACTGGAATACTCCTTCCATCTTAACCCAATATTGCAAGGTCAGAGTAGCAGAGGCCGGGGGACCAGGGACCATGCTCTCAGGCGAAATCAAGGCCAATGTGCCCAACTAGCGTATTGCTAAGAGGGCTCTCTGCACCCCACATTGGTGAGTGGCATCTGGGGTCTTAAAAGCTGCCAAACTGCCATCCGAGGGCACAGCAAATGGTCCCAGCTCAGCAGAAACGGATAATCACTGAGGACCAAAATGACAGAGGTAAAGACAACCCAGAAAATAGAGAGACCCACATGAGTGGGTGTCTACACAGACTTGGGACCAGAAGAATCAGATGGTGCCCGGCCACCACCAGTGATAGCCGCGATGGAGCTCACTAAACAGTCTCACTGGCAACACAAGAATAAAAAGGAGTGCACCCTGAGATCTCCACTAAAAGATCACAATTGATAGTCCAGTGGCTTCAGGGTTCCCCTGGGAGCATGGCCCCTGGCCCTGATGCTGCACTTCCCATAAATCATAACGAAGGTCCACCCTTTGGATTGGACTTGATGATGCAGAGTGACCATATATTGTGTGCACTTTATGGTTCTGTGCATCTATAGGGTATCATCCTGCTGACCTCTGGCTGGAGGAAGGAGAGTGGGTGGAGAGGAGGGGAAAGGAGACTGTTAGGAAGATGAGACATGTATGGAGCAGAGAGGAATAGTATGCTGTTACTTGGCAAGGAGAGCAGTGGAAGCTGCATATAGGTGGCATGTAAATTTATATGGGAATGTACATTTTCACTCAGTCATAATAAAATAAAATAAAATAGAAGAAATAGATTTTAATGTAAAATCCACCATCATTGACAAGGATGGTCACTGTTTATTGCTGAAAGATTGAATACACCAGCAGGAATTAACATTATTAAATATTTATGCACCCAATACCACAGCATCTAAATACATTGAGCAAACACTGACAGCATGGAAAAATGAGATAGATCACTCCACAGTAATAGTTGGAGACTTCAACAGTCCACTTTCAGTAATAGACAGATCATCCAGAAAAAAAGCTTAGTAAAGACACAGAAGGTCCTATTGTGACAATTAACCAACTAAACATCATGGACATGTACAGAACTTTTTATCCATCGACAGATTAAGTACACCTTCTTCTCCAGTGCACATGAAACATTTTCCAGAATAGACCATCTGTTAGGACATAAAGCAAGTCTCAACAAAATCCAAACCACTGAATTATTGCAAAGCATCTTCTTGGACCATAAAGACATAAAAGTCAAAATCAATAGCAGAAAAAACATAGGTAGAAATATGAGCTGATGGAAATTGAAAGACACTGTGAGTTATGGAAGAAATCAAGGACAAAATACAGAAATTTATGGAACCAAATGAGAATGAAGACACATCCTATCAAAACCAATGGAATACAGCAAAACCAGTGCTCAGAGGTTAGTTTATCTCCATAAATGCACACATCCAGAAGAAAGAAAGGACCCAAACCAAAGAAGCAACCCTATAGTCTGAACAAGCAGAAAGAGTGCAACAAAGGAACCCCTAAGGCACCATAAGAAAATAGAACTAAATGAATTAGAGAACAGAAAAACAATCGAAAAAATTAACAAAACCAAAAGCTGGTTTCCTGAAAAGATCAACAAAATTGATAAACCATTGGCTAAACTTACAAAAGAAAAACAAAAGAAGAAACAAATAACCTGAACAAGAAATGAGATGGGAGATGTAACAACAGACCCAACTATAATCAAAAGTATCACAACAGAATACTATGGAAGACTACTATCACAGATTTGAAAACCTAGAGGAAATACACAAATACCTAGATTCATATCGCCTACCAAAATTATCACAAGGAGAAATAGAACAACTCAATAAATCCATCACAAAGCAAAAGATTGGAAAAGTAATCAAAAAACTACCAACCAAGACTTACATAAATGCAGAAACCTACCCTGTTCATGGATAGGAAGACTTAACATTTTGAAAATGTCTATTTTACCCAAAGCAATGTACTTATATAATGCAATCCCAATACAAGTTCCAGTGACATTTTTTAACAAGATCGAGAAACAAATTACCAACTTTGTCTGGACAAAGAAGCCCTGGATAAGTAAAGCATTACTAAAGAACAAGAATATACTGGAAGACTTCTCATTATGTGACTTTAGAACCTATTACACTGCCACAGTAGTCAAAACAATCTAGTACTGGTACAAAAACAGACAGATCAATGGAACAGAATTGAGACCCTAGAGATGACATCATCTGCCTGTGAAGAGTTGATATTTGACAAAGGCCCTAAGAGGTAAAAACAGTCTCTTCAACAAATGGTGCTGGCAAAATTGGATATCCATCTGTACTAAATTAAAACCAGACCCATATCTTACACCTTATACAGAAACCAGTTCAAACTGGATAAAAGACCTAACTATCAGATCTAAAACGATAAAGCTCATCCAAAAAAAGTAGGAACAACAATGGAAGTTTTAATACACAATGTAGACAGACTTCAAAATCTGTCCAGCAAACCATAATCATCAGAAGAGAAAAATAGATAAATGGGAACTACTAAGAATCAAACACTTTTGCACATCCAGAGACTTTATTAATAGAATTAAAAGGCCACCTACAGAACGGGAAAAAATATTTGGCAACTGTATGTCAGACCAACGCCTGACCTCCATAATCTATAAGGTACTACAAAATATCAATAAGAGAAAAGATAAATCATCCGATTAAGCGATTGGCAAAGGAGACGGGCAGACATTTCTATAAAGAGGAGATCCAGGCAGCCAAAAAACACATGCAGACATGCTAACTATTATTAGCTGTTAAAGAAATTCAAAGCAAAATAACAGTGAGATACTATCTCACCCCAACAAGGTTGGCTATGATCCAAAAAACGCAAAACACTAAATGCTAGTCTGTGGGGAGAATGTAACTCTCCTACACTGTTGGTGGGATTGCAAAATGGTGCAACCGCTTTGGAAAGCAAATTGCCTATCCTTTAAAAAAATGGATGTAAATATACTATTTGACCCAGTAATTTCACTGCTTGGAATATATCCTACAGAATCAAGGCTGTTCACACCAACTGATACATGCACACAAATGTTCATCGTAGCACAGTCCACAATAGCCAAAAGATGGAATCAACAGAGGAATGGATAGGTAAACTGTGGTATACATACTCAGTGGAACACTATGCAATGATAAAGAACAACAATGATGGCAGGAAACATCTCGTAACCTGGCTTCAACTGGAGGACATTATGCTGCGTGCAAGTAGTCAGCGACAAAAGGACAAATATTGTATGAGGCCCCTACAATAAGAACTTAAAAACAGACTCATGCATAGAAGAAAAGACTCTTTGATGGCTGCAAAGGTGAGGAGGGATGGAGGAGGAGGGGGGAGGGTTTAGATTAGATAATTAATAGAAATTTGGTTGGGTGAAATCGGTTACAGCACACGTTAGAAAGAAGATCAATATTAACTGGACTTCAAAACAATTTTAGTACTCCTCCCATCTTAACCCAATATTGCAAGGACAGAGTAGCTGGGATGGGGGACCAAGGACCATGCTCTCAGGCAAAATCATGGCCACTTGGCACAGCTAGCATTTTGTTGAGGACAGTCTGCATCCCACATTGGTGAGTAGCTCCTGGGGTCTTAAAGGCTGTCTAGCTGCCATCTGAGGATAGAGCAAATGGACCCAACTCAATAGGAATGGATGACCACCGAGGACCAGAACAACATGGGGGAAAGAGAACCCAGAAGACAGAGATCCATGTGAATGGGTCTCTACACCGACTCATGACCAGAAGAACCAGATGGTGCCTGGCCACCACCAGTGATAGACGTGATGGAGCTCACAAAATTGAGTCTCACTGACAACACAAGAATAAATAGGGGTGCACCGTGAGATCTCCATTAAAAGACTGCAGTTGATCGTCCAGGGGCTCCAGGGTTCCCCTGGGAGCATGGCCTCTGGCCCCGATGCTGCCCCTGTTCATAAATCGTAATGAAGGTCAACTTTTCAGACAACAGTGGATTGGATTTGGTGACACAGAGTGACCGTATCTTTTTGGAACTTTGTGGTTCTATGCATTTGTAGGATGTCATCCTTCTGACCTCTTACTGGAGGAAGGGGAGTGGGTAGAGAGCAGCGGATAGGAGACTGTTGGGAGGATAGGACATATATGGAGCAGAGAGGATGTGCTGTCACTGGGTAGGGAGAGCAGTGGGAGCTGCAGATAGGTCGGTATCCAAATTTATATGGGAATGTACACTTTCATTCAATCATTTAAAAAAAAAAAAAAAAACGAACCAAAAAAAGCCCTGGCCCAGATGGCATAACTGTAGAATTCTACCAAACTTTTAGAGAAGAGTTAACTCCAGTACTACTACTTCACAGCATAAGAAGGGATGGAATACTCCCCGATTCAGTCTATCAAGACACTATAACCCTGATACCAAAGCCAAGGAAAAATCACACAGAAAAGGAAAATTATAGACCAATATCACTCACGAACCTAGTTACAAAAATCTTCAACAACATCCTTGCCAGTAGAATTCAACATCGTATCAAAAAAATAATACATCAGGACCAAATCGGATTCATACCAGCTGGTTCAACATCAGATAAACAATGTATTCAATGCATAAATAATACAGACGATAACAATCTCCTGATTTTTGTCAATTGATGGAGAAAAAGCATTGTAAAAAGTCCAACAGCGATTTATGCTAAAAACTTTCAGCAAAATAGGTGTAGAAGGGAAATTCCTCAATGAAGTAAGGAGCATCTATGCAAAGCCAAGCACCTGCATCCTGAATGGAGAAAGACTGAAAGACGTTATGAAAATGTGTGTTTTACCCAAAGCAATCTACCTGTATAATGCAATCCCAATACAATTTCCAGTGTCATTTTTTAATGAGATGGAGAAACAAATCCCTAAATTTGTTTGGAAGTGGAAGAAACTCTGGATACTTAAAGCACTACTTAAGAAGAGGATTACAGCAGGAGGCTTCACACTACCAGATCTTAGAACCTATTACACTGCCACATTAGTTAAAAGAGGCTGATACCGGTACAAAAAGAAACGTATCCAGCAATGGAACATACTTGAGATCCCAGAGATGCCGCCATCCTCTTATGAACAGTTGACACTTGATAAAGGCCCTAAGATTGTAAACTGGGGTAAAAACAGTCTCTTTAACAAGGAGCTGGCAAAATAGGATATCCATCTGTAAAAAATTGAAACAAGACCCATACCTCACACCTTACACAAAAACTAACTCAAAGTGGATAAAAAACCTAAATATCAAGCCTAAAACAATAAAAGTCACGCAAGAAAAAGTAGGGTCAACGATGGAAGTTTTAATGTACAGCTTAGATAGACTTCAAAATCTGACAAAGTATGATCAATAGAAGAGGAAATAGATACATGGGAACTGCTAAGAATCAAACAGTCTAGCTCATCTAAATATTTTATCAGTAGAATTAAAAGACCACTCACAGAATGGGAAAAAAAAATGGGCAAATTCATTTTAGACTGACATCTGATCTCTGTAATCTACAAAGTATTGCAAAATATCAACAAGAAAATGGTAAATAACCCAATTAAGTGATGGGCAAAGGAGATGGACAGACATTTGACCAAAAGTAGCCAAATAACAGATGAGGAAATGCTCATGATCATTAGTTATTAAAGAAATCCAAATCAGTGTTACACTGAGATACCATCTTACCCTAACAAGGTTAGCCACAATCCAAGAAATATAGAACAACAAATGCTGGAGAGGCTGTGGAGAGATTGGAACTCTCCTATGCTGCTGGTGGGATTACAAAATGGTACAACATCTTTGGAAACAATTTGGCTCTCCTTTACAAAGCTAGAAATAGATACACTGTTTGATCCAGTAATCCCACTGCTCGGGATATATCATACAGAATAAAAGGCAGTTGCATCAACAGATTCATGCACACGAATGTTTATTGCAACACAGTCCACAATAGCGAAAAGATGGAATCAACACAGATGCCCAACAACAGATGAATGGATAAACAAACTGTGATACATATACTCATGGAACAACTATACAATGATAAAGAACAATGATGATTTTAGAAAGCATCTCATAACCTGGTTTCAATTGGAAGACATTTTGCTGAGTGAAATCAGTCAGCAGCAGAAGGGCAAATATTGTATAAGACCCCTACTTTAAGGACTTAAAAATAGACTTATGTACAGAAGCAAAGACTCTGAAGGTTGCAAGGTTGAAGAGGGAGGAAGAAGGCTAGTCATAGATTAGATAGTTGGTAGCAGTGTGGTTGGGTGAAAGCAGTGACAGCACAAGGTAGAAAGATCAATTTAACTGGACTTCAACATAAAGTGAAAACTCTTCTAATTTTAATCCAATATTGCATGGATAGAGTAGCAGGGGCGGTGGGCCTGGGGCCCACACTCTTAAGGGACATCAAGACCAACTGCCATAACTAGCCGATGGCCGAGAGCATCTTCTGCACCTCATATTATTAGTGAGTGGCATCTGAGGTCTTAAAAACTAGCAAGCTGCCATCTGAGGTGCACCAAATGGTCCCAACTCATCCAGAACAGATGATCACCAAGAACAACAAAGACATGAGGAAAAAGGAGCCCAGGAGATGGAAAGACCCATGAGAATGGGTGACTGTATCCACATGTGACCAGAAGAACCAGATGGTACCTGGCCATCACCAAAGACAGTCGTGATAGGGCCACACAATGTTGCATCCCAGCAGTAACAAGAAAATGTGCACCTCAAGAACTCCACTAAAGGATCACAACTGACAGTCCGGTGGCCTAGAAGTTCCCCTGGGAGCCTGGCTTTTAGACCTGCTGCTGCCACTGACTGGAAAACATTATTGAGGTCAACTCTTCAGAAAGGAGTGAGCTGGAGTCTTGGACAAAATGTGACTGTATGGTATATGTAGTTGATACTTCTGTCCATCTACAGGATGCTGTATTATTCTTTTACGGGAAGGGAGAGGAGAGGATGGAGAGGAAGGGACAGGAGATTGTTAAAAGGATATGACATAAATAGAATGAAAAGGAGAAGCATGTGCTCACCAGCCAAGGAGAGCAGAAGAAGCTGCAGATAGGTGGGCATCCAAATTTAATTTGGATTGTATACTTTCACTTAATCACAATAAAAAAAGAAAAGAAAATTATCTTGGACCTGGGGGTTAGGTCAAGCCTAATTGGGAGATACAATCTGAGCTAAAGGCTTTGGTGCTTAATAAAAGCACTTAGTGTCAAAGTTGTCTTTATTACCTATGCAGTTGCCAGTGAGAGACTCAGGCTGTCCTCATTTACTGAGGGGACAGTTGCATTTACAGGTCTTTTAGGGTGAAGGATAGATGAGTTAAGACTGAAGGAAAAGATCACTACCTACCTGCTTTTTTATTTCAAACTCTTGTAAGAATTACAAGCACATATAACTCTCAGGTATGTTTTCAATTTCACAAACATTCATAAACCTCTTACTTTAAGCAATTATTTGACTATGTCCTATGAAAAATACATGTGTGAAAAAGTATCCTTCATTATACCCACACACATGCAGCAACTTTCCACATTGACCCACCTATTAGCCAAGTGCCGTTGAGTCGGATCTGACTCATGGCGACCCCACCTATTAAGCTCACATATTCCATATATTTAAGGTACTTATAATTCAAGCCAAATTCATATTTTCCTCAACAACTTAGATAAAAATGAACTCAAAAACACATTAATGAATGTCACAGCTAAAACTCCTGTCTTTTGGTGAGTTAGAAAAAGATGATAGAGCAGTTTGGAAGGTAAATGTTGTTGAAGGACCTCATTCAGTTAATAAAGTGGTAAAGAATAAGAAGTCGAAGTAAAGATGAATAAATCACTGTGAATAGTTTGACAAAAAAGTATGAAATTTGTTATCAATTTCCAAGAAAATAATACAGTAAACTAATAATGCTTTCTTGAAATTCATCAAGCTTAGATGCATTTCTGTCGTGTTTTGTAAAAATTCAGATTGTTACTAGAGATTAATATCTAATTCTGGGAAGTGCTACTGATGTTAATATAGAGTAGCATTTCTCAAACTTTAGTGTGTGTAAGAATCATCTGTAAAGCATATTAAAAAACACGCCTTGCTTGGTCCAATCCCCAGGGATGCTGATGCCACTGATACTGAGGACTGTACTTTGTGTAGCTTTCATACAGAGAACTTGTACAGATCCTGAATGCAAAGAGCTATAATGTCAACTCTGGTAGATAATCAGTAGAGAAAATGAATTAAGTGGTGATTTAAGCCCATTAATGTCCTGTGATTCTCCTTATCCTCCCAACTCCTAGAAGTAATAAGGGACTTTATACAGTGAAATGTAGTGAAAATGAGGAACGCTTTTGGTAACCTACAAATTATGAGAAAGGCTTAAAATAGCTGTTACGTGGCATCAGTTTAAAGGAAAATACCATAGTGTCAAAAGCTTGCAAAAGAGAACTACTGAAAGGGTGAGAGTTGCTCACCAAAAAAAAAAAAAAAAAAGAATATTTAGTGGTATGACAGAGACTGGAGAAACCCCAAAAGCATGGCCCTTGGACACGCTTTTAGCTCAGTAATGAGGTCAATCCTGACGTTCATGCTTCTGCCAAAGTTTAGACAGGCTCCTAAAACAAAGCAGGACTAAATAGTCACACCAGTTGAGGCACAAGGATTAAAAATCAGGAAGTGATAGGAAAGCTGGAAATAGGAAACTCAGGATTGCTAAGGGGAGTGGTAACATGTTGTAGAGTTGGTAATCAGTGTCAGAAAACAATATGTGTACTAATTGTTTAATGAGAAGCTAGTTTGTTGTGTAAGCCTTCATGTAAAGTACAATAAAAAAAGAAAAAGAAGGTAAGAGTTGCTTTGGGGGTAAATTCAAGGAGCAGGAGGGTACCTGGCAGCCTGCAAGAAGACTGGTTGGGCTACTACTGTTATAGTAGACATCTAGGTAGGCTGCCATATCCTCTTCATTTTCTGCTCTCCCCAAGTCCTGCCTACAATGGGAACAAGGGAGAATAAGCAAACACCAAATGACTGTCAACTCCTAGGATATTTAGGAGTTCTGTAATGCCTAGAACCAGTTAATTTAAAACGGCAGCAGGCCACGTATCTTGACCTTCCCCACAGTTGCTAGAGGCATGCTACAGTAAATATGGCATTCACAGGGAAGCTAATAGGGAACCGAAGTTGCAGGTGAGAGCAAACAAACAAGAATTAATAAATATTCAAGGAAGGGCAACACCATGAGAAAAAAAAAAAGATCCAAATGTAACAAATAGAACAAGCAAATATACCAAGAAAATGCATTACCTGGGGTAAACAAGGAGTTTACGAAAACACTGGTTTTCAGAAGACTAAGAATATTAAATCTTTGAAATAAAAATAGATATTTTTTGGTTTTGATGATACTTTTAGAAAAATAAAATTAGTTAACAGATTGAAAGGGAGAATAAATACAGCAGAATAGCAAATAATGACCTTGAAGACTGAGTGAAGGAGTTTTCCTTAAATAGTACAAGAGACAAAGAAATGGAAAGGAGAAAATTAAGAAATCTAGAGCCTATATTCAGAACTTCTAAACAGAAGTTGAAAAATAAACAGGAGCAACAATACTGTTAAAATAATGTCCATTTGAAAAAGAAATTATTCAAAGAAAAGGAAACCTCAAGTTAATGTCTTCATTATTTTAATGTTCTTGGAAATGATGAGTGAAAATAAAAAAAGATAATAATAATAACAAAAGGTCCAAGAGGTAAAATTAAACAAGTCTCTAACTTTCCAAAAATCTAGTGCAAAAATAATTTTTACCAAGAGGTAGAAAGAAAAGACAGCTAGAGAACTTTCTAGGAAGTTGACTCAACAAAAAGTTTCAAAAAAACAAAACAGGGGACCAACATGGTGGACTACACACATGTCTCCTTGCTTCCCTCTGAGAACTATGTCCTTGAATGATAATTGAACAGGGCAGCAAGGACAGCCTGGGAGCCCAGGTTGTGGCATAGGGTTGTCAGATTAGACTAGGTGCCAGTAGGGGGAAACTACCTTTCTGAAAGATGAGGCAGTGGCGCACTGAGTCCTGCTTCTGCTCATTCATAGTTTGGGAGGGCTGCAGGTACTGACGCCTTCTTTGTTATCCAGGAGAAAGGGGCTGGGCATGAGCTGACCAATATGCAGAACTACAGTACTAGTACTTGAGTAAACAGCATATAATGCAGCAGAGAGACTGTGCTTGGGATGGCCACATCATGAAACCCTGGCTGCCAACTGAGAGCACCAGTGCCATTCCACCCTCTATGACCTGCTCCTTAGATTGTTCTGGCTCAGGGCAGGAAGGTCTGCTCAGGAGGGATGTCATCTTGGTCAACTGGAAGGCAGAATTGGCCATGCTGGAGGTATCAGCTATGACTAATTCTCATGCTGAGCAGCAGTTCTTGTGTGGATAGTGCTTCTCTGGCAGTAAAGGTATGTTTATGATGATCTTGTGTAGAGTTACACATAGGGCCTGTATCATGTATTGAATTGTGTCCCCCCCAAAATGTATGTGTTGATTTGACTCAGCTAGGAGTCCCAACATGGTACCATTCCTCCCATGTGTTGTGAATCCTGCCTCTGTGATATTGATGATGGAGAATAGGCTGCAGTTGTGATAGTGAGACAGGACTCAAGTTACAAGCTTGTGGCATATAAGGGAGAGAAGTGAGCAGAGGAAGGTGGGAACCTCACACTACTGAGGAAGCATGACTGAGAGCAAAGCATGTCCTTTGGACCTGAGGTTCCTCACTCAGATGCTATCCTTGAACTTGGACTTAGCTTACTGGACTGTGATAACTTCTCTTACTGAATGAACTTACAACTCATAAATGGATTTGTGGCTTACCAGACAGTGACAGTAAAAGTTTCTCCTTGGGAAGCCTTCCACTGATGGTATTTTCTGTTGGAGCAGTACCAGGTGACAGATGAAGGCAGCAAGGCCCTAACCCTTCTCTTCTTGGAATCATGTCATAGCATCTGGGGATGGCCCATGAGGTGCCTTTGTTCTCAGCTGGAAGGTGGGGTATGCCACTCTTGAGGGCCTGACTGAGTTTGACAGCTGATGGACAGCTCCTCACTCAGCAGTAAAGCCCCTTTTTAAAATAAGAACATCTGGAGAATGGACTGCTGAGCAGGGTGGTAGCCTCTCTGCCATCCTTTACTGATCCACATCACAGTGTTGTCTGACAGTCCCCCAGTGACTCCATAAGTAGGATGCTGTGTTTGCCAGTCAGGAGATGGAGATCACCACCCCTGAGGGCTCAGCTGCTTTTGGTGGACAGAGCCTAGTGGCCCAAGGCAGCCAAATGGGGTGGCACCCTTCTCCCTTCCCTGAGCTAAACCATAGGCTAGACTGGCATAATGCTGGAAAATCACCACAAGTAAATCCCACTTTTAGTAGACAAGTGGTGAGAGTCTAACACCAGAGATACCAAACAACTTCTTGATGGCCCAAAGACAATAATCAGTATCTAACTATTTAAAGAAGTAGTCCACCATGGTGCCAGAAAACTCCTAAAATAAAGAATCAAAAAACTTCTCAGATGAAGAAGCCTTTCTGAAACTATCAGAGGTTGAATACAAAAGAGTTATGTATAGAGCACTCTTAGAGATTAAACAAAATGTAGCACAAAATGAAAAATTAAGTAAGCCATTTGAACTGATGGAACATCAATGGTCTGAAATCCAGCAGATCCATAATAAAATTACAGAATTAGATAACTCAGTTCAAAGCCAAAAAAAGCAGGATGGAGGAGATGGAAGCCAGAGTTAGTGAGCTTGAGGATAGACCAACTGATACCAGCGTTTATGATGCGATATCAAAGAAAAGAAGTAAGAGAAGTGAAGAAACATTAAGAACCATGTGGAATTATACTGAGAGGAGTAGTCTACGAATAGTTGGAGTTCCTGAACAGGGAAAGATAGTCAATAATACAGAGTATTGTTGTAGAGATGCCCGCAGAAAACTTGCCTGAAATTATGAAAGAAGAGAACACAGCTTTCCAAGATGCTTATCAAATGCCACAAAACCTACAACTCAAAAGAAAGATATCAAGACATACTATAATTAAGCTTAATAAAATGAAACATAAAGAGAGGCTCTTAAAGGCAACGAGGCTTAAAGCAAAGGTTACATACAAAGAGAAGCCCTCTGGGCGTTCATCTGACTTCTTGGCAGAAACTATATTGGGAAGAAGGCAGTGGGATGACATGTTCAAAGCCTTGAAGGAAAAAAGCTTCCAACCAAGAATCATAGATACTGCAAAATTGTCTCTGAATATGAAAGTGAAATTAAGACATTCGCAGATAAACAGAAGCTTAGAGACTTTGTAACAACCAAACCAAAACTACAAGAAATATTGAAAGAAAGTCCTCATTTAGAAAAACAAAAGCATCAAGTGTATACTTAAGGAGGCAATGCAGGACACAGCATCCAGAATCCTACTCAGCTAGGGAAGTCACAAAGCTCAGTCAAAGTCACAGTATTAAAAGAAAGGAACCAGTCATCTTAACTCAAAAGCTATGATATCATCACAGTAATAAAAAGAAAGAGGGCATATTGTGCTAGATATAACCCTTCTAGGTAGCGAGGAGATTAAAAAGATATGCAGAAGTTAAAATCTCATTTAAACTTAGAATATTAAAAGGGAGCATAGGGTTAGCTGCAAAGCAAAATAAAAATGTGATATATCAAAACAAGAAACATAATATAGGAGTCTTAAAAAACAAAAAACAACACTGAAAAAGATGAAAAGTCAACCCATAAAGAATGACCCAGAAAAGAAAATTAAGAGCAACATAAAAAATATCAACAACACAAAAATAAAGGCACCAAAATGAAAGCACTCAACACATACCTATCAATAATTACACTGAATGTAAACAGACTGAATGCTCCAATAAAAAGATGGTGAGTGATATCCTAGATCAAAAGACATGATCCACCTATATGTTGCTTACAAGAAACACGCCTTACACTGAAAGATATCAACAAACTGAAAGTTAAAGGATGGAAAAATATATATCAACGTAACAGCATATAAAAAAGAGCAGGAATGACAAAACTACTCTCAGATAAAATAGATTTTAATGTAAAATCCACCATCGTGGACAGGGACAGTCACTATTGCTGAAAGGTTGAATACATAAGGAGGACTTGGCAATATTAAATATTTATCCACCCAATGCCAGAGCATCTAAATACATTGAACAAACACTGACAGCACTGAAAAATAAGACCACTCCACAAAAACAGTTGGAAACTTCAACACTGCACTTTCAGTAATGGGCAGATCATTCAGAAAAAAACCTCAGTAAAGATATAGAAGATCTTACTGCAACAATCAACTAGACCACATTGACATATACAGAACTTTTTACCTATTGACAGATAAATAAACCTTCTTCTCCGTCCCACATGGAACATTTTCCAGAATAGAGCATGTATTAGGACATAAAGAAAGTCTTGACAAAATCCAAACCATTGAGTTATTGCAAAGTATCTTCCTGGACCACAAAGCTATAAAAGTTAAAATCAGCAGTAGAAAAAACATAGATAGAAATTTGAACTAAAAAAATCCATGGATTATAGAAGGAATCAAAGATGCAATAAAAGAACTTTATGGAATCAAATGAGAATGAAAACACATCCTACCAGAACCTATGGGACACAGCATAAGCAGTGCTTAGAAATCAGTTCATCTCTGTAAATGCACACATCAGAATGAAGAAACGACTCAAACCAAAGAATTAACCCTACAACTTGAACAAGTGGAAAGAGAGCAACAGAGGAACGCCTCAGACACCAGCAGAAAGCAGATTATAAGAATTAGAGTAGAACTAAATGAATTAGGGAATTGAAGAACAATTCAAAAAAATTAGCAAAACCAAAAGCTGGTTCTTTGAAAAGATCAACAAAATTGATAAACCACTAGCTAAATTAACAAAAGAAAAACAAGAGGGAAAACGACCCAAATGATAAATGAAATGGGATATGTCACAGCAGACCCAACTGAAGTCAAAAGTATCATCACGGAGTACTCTGAAAGACTATATTATAACAGATTTGAAAACCTAGAGGAAATGGATACATATCTAGATTCATATCACGTAGCAAAATTATCACAAGGAGAAGTAGAACAACTTAAAATAAATACCAACCAAACAAAATAACTACCAACCAAAAAAGTCCTGGCCCAGATGGCTTCACTGGAGAATTCTACCAAACTTTTAAAGAGGAGTTAATTCTGGTACTACCGAGGCTATTTCACAGCACAGAAAAGGATGGAATACTACCAAATTCATTGTATGAAGCCAACATAACTCTGATACCAAAGCCAAGGACAGATCTCACTAAAAAGAAAATTATAGACCAATATGACTCATGAACCTAGATGTAAAAACTTCAACAAAATCCTTGCCAATAGAATTCAACAACATACCCCAAAAAAAAAATTATCATGACCAATACCCATACCAGGGATGCAAGGCTGGTTCAACATCAGACAAACAATGTGATCAACCCCATAAATAACACAAAAGATAAGAATCACCTGATTTTGTCAATTGATGCAGAAAAGGTATTTGAAAAGTCCAGTACCCCTTCATACTAAAAACTCTCAGCAAAATAGGAATACAAGGGAAATTCCTCAATGCAATAAGGGGCATCTCCACAAAGCCAGCTGCTTACGTCATCCTGAGTGGAAAGAGACTGAAAGAATTCTCCCTGCAAATGGAAACGACAAGGATGCCTACTGTCACCACTTCTTTTCAACATTGTGAAAGAAGTTCTAGCCAGAGCAATTACATAAGACAAAGAGATAAAAGGCATCCTCATTGGCAAAAATGAAGTAAAAATCTCCCCATGGGCAGATGATGTGATTGTACGTGCAGAGTATTCTAAATAACCTATAAGTAAACTGCTGAAACTAATAGAGTTCAGCAAAGTATTAGGATATATGATAGATATAAATAAGTCAATGGAATTCCTTTATATCAACAAAGAGATCATCAAAGAAGAAATCACCAAATCAATACCACTTACCGCAGTCTCCGAGAAGATAAAATACCTAAGAATAAATCTAACCAGAGAAATATGAGACCTCTACGTAGAGAATTACATGATCTTACTGCAAGAAACCAAATGAGACTTTCTTAAGTGGAGAAACCTACCTTGCTCATGGATAGGAAGGATTAACATTGTGAAAATGCCTGTTTTACCCAAAGCTATCTCCTTGTACAGTGCAATCCCAATACAAATTCCATTGTCATTTTTGAATGAGATAGAGAAACAAATTATGAACTTTGATTGGAGAGGATAGAAATCCCGCATAAATAAATCCCTACTGAAGAAGAGGAACACAGCGGGAAACCTAACACTACCCAACCTTAGAACCTATTACACTGCCACAGTAGTCAAAATTGCCTAGTACTCGTACAAAAAAAGACATACAAACCAATGAAACAGAGTTGAGACCTCAAAGATGTCACCATCTTCTTACGAACATATGGTATTTGACATCTTATGATGTTCGACAGAAGCCCTAAGGTTGTAAATGGAGGTAAAAACAGCCTCTTTAACAAATCGTGTTGGCAAAATTGGATATCCGTCTTCAAAAAACTGAAACAAAACCGATAGCTCACACCTTACACAAAAAAGAACTCAGAATGAGTCAAAGACCTAAATGTCAAACCTAAAACGATAAAGATCATGCAGGAAAAGATAGGGTCAACAATGGAAGTTCTAATGCATGGCTTAGACAGACTACAAAATCTTAGAAAGCACAAACAACAGAAAATAGATAAATGGAAACTAAGAGTTAAACAGTTTTATGCATCCAAAGATTTTATCAAGAGTTAAAAGACCATTTAAAAAATGAGAAAAAATATTTGATGTCTGATCTCCATAATCCACAAAGTAATGCAAAGTACTAACAAGAAAAAGGTAAATAACCCAGTTAACCAAAGGAGATAGACAGACAGTTCACCGAAGAAGGCATCCAGGCAGCCAATAGACACATGAGAAAATGCTCATGATCATTAGCAATTAGAGAAATCCAAATCAGTACTACAATGAGATACCATCTCACTCCAATAAGGTTGACCATGATCCAAAAAAACACAAAACAACAAATGCTGGAAAGGCTATGGAGGGATTGGAACTCTCCTACACTGCTAGTAGGATTGCAAAATGGTACCACCTCTTTGGAAAGCAATTCAGTACTTCCTTAAAAAGCTATAAATAGATACACCATTTGATCCAGTAATCCCACTGCTCGGAATATATCCTACAGCAACAAAGTCTGTCACATGAAACAGATATATGCACACAATAGCTTATTGCATCTCATCCACAATAGCAACAAGATGGAATCATCCTAGGTGCACATCAGCAGGTGAATGGATAAACTATGGTACATATACTCAGAGAATGTAATGATGAAGAAAAATTATTTTAGGAAGCATCTTGTAACCTGGTTTCAACTGGAAGACCTCATGCTGAGTGAACTCAGGCAGTGGCAAAAGGACAAATATTGTATGAGACCGCTGATACAAGGACTTAAAAATAAACTTATGTACAGAAGGTGTATATAAAGAGAAGATTCTTTGACGGCTACAAGGGTGTGGAGAGAGTAAGATGGTTGTTCATAGATTAGATTTTTGATAGAAATTTGGTTTGGTGAAAGTAGTGACAGCACACATTAGAAAGTAGATCAACTTAGCTGGACTTCAACATCCACGGAAAACTCTTCTAATCTTAACCCAGTATTGCAAGGTTAGAGTAGTCGGGTTGGAGTCTTCAAACTATGTTCTCAGGGATATATAGGCCAATTGGTATAACTAGCCTGTTGCTAGGACAGTCTTCTGAACCCTACGTTAGTGAGTGATATCTTAGGTCTTAAAAACTATCAAGCTGCCATCTGAGGTACACCAAATGGTCCCAACTCATCTGGAACAGGTGATCACTAAAAACATGAGAATGAAAGAGTTCACTAGACAGAAGGACTCATGTGAATAGGTGATTGTATCAAGATGGGGCCAGAAGAACCAGATGGTGCCCATCCACCACCAAAGATAGCCATGAATGGGCACACAATGTTGAATCCCAGTGGCAATATGAGAAAAAGCGGGGTCCAGTTCAAGAACTCTACGAAAAGATGAGAACTGATGTTTGAACAGCCTGGAGGATCACCTGGGAGCATGGCTCCTAGACCTAGACCAGCTGCTGCCTCTGACCAGAAAACAATACTGAAGTCAAGTCTGGAGAAGACTGGACTGCACTCTGGACACAGTGTGATCATATGGTGTGTGCACTTTATGTTTCTGTGCATTTATAGGAGGCTGTCCTACTGATCTCTTTCTAGATGGGAGAGCCGAAGGTGGGAAGGAGGGGACAGGAGTTTGTTAGGATACTAGAGTATAGAATGTAAAGGAGGAGTGTGCTGTCACCTTGCAAGGAGAGCAGAAGGAGCTGCAGATAGGTAGGCATGCAAAATTGATTTAAATAAATAAATAAATAAACCAGGGATTGCTAGGAAAAAAGGATACAAAATCATCAAAAAAGTTAATTCAAGAGGATTTTCCTGTTTGAAGAGTGTACTCAGTGTCCAGCACAATGATTGAAAATAGGTCCATACCCAGAGAGACCCATGTGAGTGGGTGGCTACATCGACTCGTGACCGGAAGAGCCGAATGGTGCCTGACCAACACCAGTGATAGCCGTGATGGAGCTCACAAAGTTGAGTCTCACTGGCAATACAAGAATAAAAAGGAGTACACCCTGAGATCTCCACTAAAAGACCACAGTTGATGGTCCAGGGGCCTCAGTGTTCCCCTGGGAGCATGGTCCCTGGCCCTGATGCTGCCCCTGTCCTTAAATCATAGTGGGGATCAACTCTTGGACAGGAATGGATTGGACTTGGTGAAAAAAAGGGACCATATTATGTGTATACTTTATGGTTCTGTGCATTTATAGGATGTCATCCTGCTGACCTCTTACTGGAGGAAGGGGAATGGGTGGAGAGGAAGGGTTAGGAGATTGTTGGGAGGATAAGACATGTATGGTGCAGAGAGGAAGAGTGTGCTGTCACTGGGCAGGGAGAGCAGTGGGAGATGCAGATAGGTGGGCATGCAAATTTATATGGGAAAGTACATTTTCATTTAATCATAATAAAAAAGAAAAAATAGGTCCATACCAACATACGTCATTGTAGAATTTCAAAGACAGTACCCTGTAAGCTTCCAAGGAATAGAAACAGAACTTACGTAAAGGAGATCAAGAATCATACTAGTCTGGAATCTCAGTAATAGCACTGGACTCTAAAAGGCAAAAGAACCACATATTCACAATTTTGTAGGAAAATTACCAAAATTCTGTACCAGCAAATGTGCCTAGTGTTAGAATAAAATTTTCAGATGCACAAAGTCTCAAATACTTTGCCTCACATCTGCCTTTTAATCAAACAAAAGCGTGAACCAGAAAAGAAAAAGATGCGGGCTCCAGACGATCCAAACCATGAGAGAAGTGAAGCAGATCCCAAATTAAGAGTCCCCTGAGGAGGAGTAAAGATGGGGCATAAGAAGCTACATTCTCCCACAACAAAAGTAGAAAATGCCAAGTAAAAGTGATGGATAGTGGTCTCAGAATTTTGGAAACCAGTATCTTTCTCTTTTTTCTTCTGTAAATGCTCCCACTTCCAGTCATATCACAGCAACTCAACTCTGGATGGATATCCAAAAGGATTTAAAGGGAAAATTCAAACAGATAGTCATGCATTGCTTAACATCCATGGTAATGTTTTTTTGGAATGAAAGTTTACATGATTTGGATGTTATGCACACCACCATATTATATATTTAGTAAAGCTGTATGAGATACCTTTTATTTCACTTTGAAATCAATGCTTCTTACTCTCTTGCTGCTGATATTGCTAGCAGTGATTTTACTGCATTTGGGAGCCACGTGATGCATGTGATTTGGGGTGCATGTGATGAGTAAGGTGGTTTGTCAGCTTGGCTCTACCATGATTCTCAGTGGTTTGGTAGTGTTGTATGTAATAATGTAGTCATTCTTCATGAATGTGACCTGATGTGATCAACCAATCAGTTGCAAGAGGAGTTTTTTCAGAAATGTGACCTGCATTCAGTTTTTATGTGGAAGTTGTGGCGAAGCTCACTTGCTTACTCTAGATCCTGCATCTAGCTTATCGTCTGACCTCTGATTGTCGTGATATGAGCAAGCACCCTTCTGTGCTACCTGCCAGTTTTGGATTCGTTAGCTGCTGAAGCTGCATGAATCAGGAGAAACCTCCAGCCTGACACCTGACCCACAGACTTGTGACTTGACAGCCTCTGCAACTGTATGAGCCATTTCCTTGAGATAAATCTATGTATACATTCCACTGGTTTTACATCTCTAGGGAACCTGGCCTAAGAGAATATTCTTAACAGTAATATTTTTAAAACAAATTTCAGAATGGAGTTAACACAACAACACTTACGAGATGCTCCGTACACCAGATTGCATGCTGCTGCCTGTAAGTCAAAGTGTAATCTGTTGTGTGATAAAGTTTTGTTTATAAGTAGAGAAAGTTCACATTAAAATAGTGACAGAAAGTACAGTACATACATAAGCCAGTAATATAGGCATTTATTATAACTATCAAGGTATGTATAATAGGTTGTTTTAGTCAGTTAGGGCTGCTCTAACAGGAATACCACAGAGTGCATGGCTTTAACAAAGAAAGGTTTATTCTTACACAGCCCAGTAGCCTACAGTCCAAATTCAGGATGTCCACTTCAGGGGAAGGCCTTCCCTCTGTTGGCTCTGGAGGAAAGTCTGGTATTGCATCGATCTTCATCCAGGGAGCGTCTTTGCGCAGGAACCTCAGGTCTGAAGGATGCACTGTTCTCCCGGTGTTGCTTGCTTGATGGTGTAAGGTTCCCAGTTCTCTGCCTGCTTCCCTTTCCTTTTATCTCTTGCAGGATGAAAGGATTAAAGGTAGGGCAAACCACACTCCAGGCAAACTCCCTTTACAGTGGAGCAGGGAAGTGATCCCATGAAGGGATTTACAGCCCCACCCTAACCTTTAACATACAGCGTAGGAAAACCACAAAATGGGGGACAGTCACAAGATACTGGGAATCATGGCCTAGCCACATAGCTACACATGTTTTTGGGGGGACACAATTCAATCCATGACATAGGTTATATACATACTATATGGTTATATACCTAGCAGCGCAATCTCTTTGTATAGAAGAGACATGGGATACATGTGTTGTGCACAGGAACCTCTTGAGTTTACTGTACTAGGTTATGTCTGATACACCCTGTTTCTACAATTTGGGTTTCTAAATGAACATATAACTTTACAGAGTAATAGATGTATATGCAGTCAGACACAGCCCAAACAGATGTTATGTGGCATTTGAATGCATTTAAGTTTCAATAGCCACTTGAGGCTCATCATTACTATATTGAGCAGTGCATTTCTATAAGACAGTTTGGGAGGGCCTCACTTATAAAGCAACATTTTTGTTGCGACCTGAACAAAATGAGGGAGCTAGACCTGTGTTCTACACAAATAAACACCAGGATCTTATTTGGAGTAGTTTATAGGCTTGTAGGGATTGAGCAGAATGAGTAAGATGGACTGAGTAAGGAGTAAGGAGGTGAGGCGAGAGAAACAGACCTCATCAGTCAGTGCCTTGGTGGCTAGTGTAAGGACTTTGCTTGTTTTCTGCATGAGCTAGGAAACCATTACAAAGTGTGAACAAATAGTGATGATCTGAATTTTTGAAGGATTCCTAGAACTGTTCTCATGATACACAGTGAGGGGAGGACAGAAGCAGAGAGCCAGACCGCTATAGCAATAATCCAGACTGGAGGCGGTTGTGGCCTCAGTTAGAGGGACAGTGATGGAGATGTTGAGATGTGTTCCGGTGAGTTGATAGTACCCACTGATGGCACTAGTAAGAAGTGTGAGAGAAATGGAGGAATCAAAGATGGACTTCAAAGGCACTGGCCTCAGCAGATGAATCAGGAAACACAGGGAATGGAACTTTGAGGGGAAGGAATGCAAGAGTTCTGCTTCAGGCCTGGTAAGTGGGAGGTGCCTGTAGATAGTTATGCCAAAGACCTGACAGTAGGTGATATCAGATAAGAATGACAGATAGGAAGAAGACAGCTCTTTGTGAGGGGTTAGTGTCAAGGACCTTTCCACCTTGAAGATTTTATGTGTTTAATGAAATACAGCTGTAAACTTTGAGTCATTATTCCTTACTTTATGTCTTCCATAGGATGGCTCCTGAACAAGTCACGTCCCTGTCACGGGTTTGCATCCCCCTTGTCACTCTTCCAGATTTTGAACCGTTGGTGGAGGCTCTGCTCACCTGCCATGGACATGAACCTCAGGAAGTTCTCTGGCCTGAGTTCTTTGAAGCTGTAAATGAGGCCTTTTTACTGTAAGTGATTTCCACTCATCCTACCATCCAACTTGGCTTTTCCTTTTCAAACATTTGGGTCTCAGTATACTGCAGTTGCCATCTAGTTGGTTCCAACTCATGACAATCCCATGTGTGTCAAAGGAGAACTAACATTTTGTAGGACTTTCAGTGGCTTCTTTTTAAGACGTAGATCACCAGACCTTTCTTCTGAGGTGCTACTGGATGCACTTGAGCCTCTAACCATTTGGCTAAGAACTGAGCATATTAACTATATATACCACCCAGGGACTCCTAAAAACCCACTTATAGTCTTAAAAATTATTGAGGACCCCAAAGACAATCTTTAAAATGTAGTTCATGTCTTTCAATACTTGCCATTGAGAAATTTAAAAAATATTTTACTTCATTTAAAAAAATGTATAAACCGGGGGCGGAGTCAAGATGGCAGACTTAAGCCCACGTCTCCTTCTATCCCTCTGGAAACCAAGACCTGAATTGACAATCAAACAGAGCCTTCTGATCACCTAATCAGCCTCAGGACACGGCACAGAGCTGTTAATTGGGACTTCATACCACTCAGCGAAAAACCTCCTCTCTCTCGCTGACTCCCACTCCTGGCTAGCCCCGGCTCTCACGGACGGAAGGTAAATGCACCATTTTGACTCATTTTTCCTCTGTCTCGGCTGGTGGCAGAGCTGGGTCTTGCCTGGCAGCTGGACTCAGATGCGCTGCTGAGGGGATAGGCAGGTGAAATTCCCATATTCTGAGAGCCAGGCTCAGGACTCTGTTAATCTAGACACTTTGAGCCTTTCGTTTTGTAGCTGCCTCAGCAGGGTTTGTGCGGAGCTTCGCGGTCAGTGTGCAGGACGCCATGTTGGTACCGAGATTTTGGCGGGACCTCATTCTTAGCCTGGGAGCCAGCGCCTGCAAACGGGACAGCGCTTCTCCAACAGAAAAGTGGTGATTTTGCACAGTGCTGCCTATGTTGGGGGCCCTGCAACAGAAGCAGAGGAATCACTACCTCTCGGCACCTTTGGCCCCCCTGTCTGCTGCCTGTGTGGAGGACGCCTTCTTGGGTACGATGGCCGCAGCTAGACCTAATTCTTAGCTTGGGAGCCCACAGGAGAGCGCTTTTCTATCACAAAACCAGTACTCGATGCAGTGTTGGCTAAGGCGAGGCCCTGTCAGCAGAGGCCACCAGGGCAGTAGCATTGCTGTATTCTGAACTAGTTTGTTATCATCTGGGGTTGGCTATAGTGGCGCTTACTTTGTCAGATGGGAAGAGGGACCTCTACACCTGAAAACCTAACTGACTTGTGAACTGGTCAGATACCTTTTGCTTTACATTTGAAGACAGCCTAGAGAAACATTTGTAATCCATCCTCACAGTACCTCTTCCAGCCTCTATAGACTCACATGGGACCCAAAAAGCAACAGACAATTGTGGCATACAAGCAATCACTCATGACTTCAGAAGGCTCCCAAACAAAGCAAGCAAGGAGTTTTCAAGATGAAGAAACTTTTATGAAAGCATCAGGAAGTGAATACAAATTGATTATATACAGGGCCCTTCTAGACCTTATACAAAATGCAGCAGAACAAAAGGACAAATTAAGCAAGTTGTTCGATCTGATGGAACACCAGTACTGTGAAATCCAACAGATCAAGAAGAAAATCAAAGACATAGAAACTTCCATGCAAAGCCAAGAAAACAGAATGGAACAAATGGAAAAAAGAATTTCTGACTTGGAAGACAGAGCTACTAATGCCAGCGTCTATGAGCAGAAATCAGCAAAAAGAAACAAGACAAATGAAGAAACATTAAGAAGCATGTGGGGCTCTATTAAGAGAAACAACCTTCGATTAATTGGAGTCCCTGAACAGGGTGAGACATCTGAGAACACGGAGAGTATTGTTGCTGAGCTGCTGAAAGAAAATTTCCCAGAAATCATGAAGGAAGAGAATATAGACATCTCAGATGCATATTGTACACCACTCAATATAGATCTCAAAAGAAAGACTCCAAGACATATTATAATCAAGCTTAACAAAATGAAACACAGTCAGCAACTCTTGAAGACAGCAAGACTCAAGACAAAGCTAACATTCAGAGGGAAACCCTGTAGGCTCTCGTCAGATCTCTCAGCAGAAAGCATGCTGGCACGGAGACAGTGGCACAATACATTCAAAGTCTTGAAGGAGAAGAACTTCCAACCAAGAATTATATGTCCTGCAAAATTATCTTTCAAATACAAAAATGAAATTAAGACATTCCCAGATAAACAGAAACTCAGAGACTTTGTAAAAACCAAACCCAAACTACAAGAAATACTGAAAGAAGTTCTTGGCTTTGGCTTAGAAGAACGAAACCTCTAACTTTATATATTAGAATGACACACTACTCAATACTCTACTCATTTAGGGAAGGCCCCAAAGTAAATCACAGCTTTGATACGGAAAGAAGCAATCCAGTGATCATCATGATAACTGTGGTGTCATCATAATAAAAAGAGGGATGTACTACAGTTGTTACAGTCCTTCCAGATGGAGAGGAAGATGACAAGACTGGTAGTAATTAAAATTGGGTTTATAAATAGTTTATTAAGGGGGTTCATAGGGGCAGCTGTAAAGCACAACAAAGATGTATCTTACCATTTCAAGAAATCTAACACACGAGTCTCAACAACTATAAAACCAGCTCTGAAAAAGGTGAAAAATCAACTCACAAAAAAGAGTGTCCCAGAACAGACTAATAAGAACAACAGAGAAAACATCAACATAAAAATAAACATATCACAATGGCAGCAGTGAACACATACCTATCAATAATTACATTGAATGTGAATGGACTGAATGCTCCAGTAAAGAGACACTGAATGTCATTTTGGATCAAAAGACACGACCCATCCATATGTTGTCTACAAGAAACTCACTTGAGACCTAAAGACAGGAACAAACTGAAAATTAAAGTATGGAAGAATATATATCAAGCTAACAATGAACAAAGAAGAACAGGGGTGGCAATTCTAAAAAAATGTATAAACGATTACATATTAAAACTAATATATTTTTTATGAAAACCAATTATTTTTTCCTTCTCCAGAAATTGTTTCAGATGAGTAATAATTGTTTTCTATTTTTTGTGAGGCCTCCATTCTTGTATCTGCTTCTGCATTCAGTCTGTTGTGATATATGGTTTTGTTTGAAGTACATGAAGAAAATGCAGCCTGATACAAATATATAGTTGGAAAGGGGAGAATTATTTTAATAGCCATTTCAGGTGATTTTCAGTTTATATTGTTCTAGGAAAAGACATGAGATTCAAGTAATCATTCAGCACTTTATAAGTATTTCTGTTGTACTTGTTGACATTTGATGTAAAAGATTTCCTTCCATGCTTAGTTGGTGCTGATTACAGGCAAGTAAAAGCCACGTAGCAAGTCCAGTGGGACATATAAGTAGAAGTACTCATTTATAAGGCAGAAGTACATTTCTGTTGGTGAGGTGTTAACTTATGTCAGCTATGTTTGAACTGTTTCATTCTTTTTTGTTTAGACTCCAAAGATTGGTTTCAGACTGATGCCACAACTTAGCTAACATCGTAATAGTATTTGAAAAATTCTGTTGCATAAGACATAATAAGGTAAATTATTCATGTAGTAAAGCCAAGCAAAAGATAGTTTTTTTCATAATTTGCTTTCTGCCTGCAGTTCAGCACACTTTCTTTGAAGTAGATGTCTCCATTCTACAAGTGAGAGAATTCTGTGTTATGATAATTTCATCTTTTCCTCCATCTTTAGGCACAGACAGTACAACTGTGGGATAAGAAAGGGAATATTTTAAATCCTCCTTTCTTAAGGAATAAGAAAATATATGATCAACAAATTTTCTTTTGAATAAAATTTGTTTGTATTTTCAAATTCTGAAATAAGTTTTAGATAAAATTTAAAGATTTGAGAAGAAAAGAAAGAATACAAATACAGCTGCAAAAAAACTGAGAAGCTTTTCAAAAAACTGTTTTTAGTATAAGATGTAAAATAAGATAGCATAGCATACTTGTTTGTTGTACTTCCGTGGAGATACAGGGAGAACATTAGAATTTCCAAAATAATGATCTATTTGATGCCAATAGGATTATAAGGTCCTTGGATGGCACAGATGGTTTGCTGTCAACTTCTGACTGAAAGAGTGGTAGTTCACACCCACCCAGTGATGCTGCAGAAGAAAGGCTGGCACTCTGTTTCCGTAAAGAGCATAGCCAAGAAAGTTCTGCGGAACAGTTCTACTCTGCAACATTTTGGGTCGTCACTAGTCAGAACTGACTGGATAACAATGGGTTTGGTTTTTGTTATTTTTTAAATGGGGTTACAGATGTTGCAGCAAGCATAGCCAAAGAGCACAACAGAAAACAAAGTTAAGTTGATCTCTGAAAATTTGTGTGTTTATATCGTAAACATACTACCTTAGAAAACTCCTGCAACCACAAGAATACAAGTATACATTCCATTATGTGTCAGAATGATGACATCATAATACATCATGTAAGCATTTGGAAGGTCCACTGTCCACTTGCCAGAGACTGAGAGGAAAAAAAAGTAGATGGCATCTTAGAATTATTATGAAAATAGTTTTGACCTGACAGACCCATCCCCCACAATCCGGCAAGGGCTCTGTGGACCGCACTTCAGTCCGTCACGTTCTCATCACTGCCACCTAGCGCCCCCTTCTGTTGAGTCCATTCTGACTCATAGCCGCCCTTTCTACAGGGTAGAACTGCCCCACAGAGTTTCCAAGGAGTACCTGGTAGATTTGAACTGCTGGCTTTTTGTTGGCAGCACTCCTGTAGTAGTAAGATTCTACATTACAAGTGACTTTTTCTGGTGTGTTTTAAAACAGTCTCCTCTTTTCTAGATTCTGCTCAGTCTCAGACAATTTTAAAGCTTTCATATTTCTGAATTCAACATGCGGAGTTGATGTGATTTTAAAATGATGTTTATGACTTTTATGAGCCTTAAATTTTGTTAAAAGTACTAAGGTTTTAAAAATATTTTGTTAATTTTACCTATTTCCTCAATTATTTATTATTTGAGTGCCTTTAGAGAAAAATTAGAGAATCGCTGGGTTATGTAGTAGTTCTATGTTTGGAGGAGCCACCAAATGGTTTCCACAGAAGCTGTACCATTTTACATTCTTGCCAGCAATGAATAAGGTTTCCAGTTTCTCCATACCTTTTACCAGCATTTGTTGTTTGCTGTTTTGTTGTGTTTTTATCTTAGCCATCCTTGCGGAACTGAAGTTGGTATCTCATTGTGATTTTACTTTGTGTGGAGATACTTACTTTTAATTAAAATGCTCCTGCCTTTTACCTAAAAAGTACTGTTTCCTATTTATTTAGGATTAAAGTTCAGAGAAAAATAGAGCCCTAGCAACCTGTTTTTCCAGTCTTACGTTTTCAACAACAGAAATTGAATTAATGGCAAATGGGAGGACAACGCCCTTTGCATCCTCTCTGAAACTGCACGAAGCTGTTTCCAAAATTCTTGGCAAGGAGGAGAGGTGCTTAGAAAATAGCTGCGTGTGCTGTGTCCACACTGGTCACCTGGAAAGCCTCTATAAGTCAGCCCTCTCCCTTGCTTTTCATTTTACATGTGATAACATGTCCTCCCTCAACAACTCACATGGTTTGTTTGGTTTGGAAAATTATCCCTGCAGATCCACAGGGGACAGACTATCCAGAAATGCTGGGTGGTCTTTAACTTGTCCAATTCCTGTGGCTTCAGCTCAGCAGTTCCCCAAGCCGTGGACCAAGAGCTGGAGCCTTTCCATGGATGCTTTCCCATAGACACAGCATTTGAGCCACATGTTGACATAGGGAGGCTGATTCAGTCAGTTGGTGCAAATTACCACCCTTACGCCCTACCCTGTCCCCAGTCCCTTTAGTAGTTTACCGAATGTGCTGCGTGGTCATTTAGAAACCACATGCTTTCGCTGACCAGCGTGCCCTACCCTGCATTTAGCCTTCCAACTATTTGCTTACCACAATACAGCAGTGGAATTTCATCTGCTTTACAATTGGCTGGGTGTTCGTGGCCTTGGCTTCCAAACACAGTCATGTATTTTCAGAAATGGGATGCCTGTCTTCTTTTAAACAGCAGATGCTTGCCCCTTCTGAGGTTTAGATAGTGCAGAGGAACTTTTTAATTTCTTGGCTCAGATGTCAAACCTAACTTTTCATGTTCGTCCATGGGGTCGCCGTCGTAGCCACCTGTGGGTGGTAGATTGTGTAGAAACGTTTCTGGGAGGGCTGCTGAGGTTCTTTCCCAAGACCGTGGTGTACAAGTAATTCAGCATGACAGGCTGTTTAAGGTAAAGCCAGTTCCATTGCTTCAGAAATACTTAGAAGTTTAATGAGTAGATGGGACATAGTTTTGCTACGTACCTGGAACAAATGAACAAATGGGCAACCAACCAACCAGTCTCATCAGGGTATCTGTTAAATAGTAAGTGTTCAAAAGGGTGACTATACATGTTATCTTCTAGACCACAACACTTTTGGGAATCAAAGGGGGTGTTTTTATAACTAGGTGGGATAACAGACATAAACTTGTTCCAGACAGATGGACATATGAGGTCTGACAATTAAATCTGTGAACTTAATTGTTCTAAGTGCTACATACCTCACTGCTGAATATCACTACAGTCACCTTCGAAGTTCTCCTCTTGGGAAGCTGTGCACCAATACCAGTACTTAGTCTGCCCTTTAAGCAATTCTGGAACCCTTCCTGGAATGGCCACTGAGCATGGTGGCAGGGTGGCCAGTTCATGAACTTAAATGTATAGTTGTCTGTGAGGGAGTTTTTAGCCAGTAAACAGTAACTATGTTGGAACACCCTCCCTACTCATGTGATCTGGCCCCCAGTGACTTTTTCTTTACTTGAAGATAAAGGAAATATTGGAAGGAAGACATTTTGATGGCATCAAGGGTAGTGCAATGACAGCCCTGATGGCCATTCCAGAAAAAAGACTTCCCAAATTGCTTTGAACAGTGGACCAAGCTCTGGTGTCAGTGTACAGCTTCCCAGGGGGAGTACTTCAAAGGTGACTGTAGTGATATTCAGCAGTTAGGTATGTAGCACTTTTTATAGGATGAATTTGTGAACTTAATTGTCAGCCCTCAAGTGTTTCCCCCACCTAGACTTCAACGGCTTAAGTGTCTGTTGGGTGCTTACCAAGATACTTGGTATCCAGAGTAAACCCTCAATAACTGTTGGCATATTGCTTTCATTATTAGTGATTTTAATAATAGTTACAAGATTTAGTGTTAGATTTTCTCCAACTGGTGTATCTGTCTTCTTACCTAAAGATCACTAAACAAAAACCAGATATAAGCTGAAGTCCCTCTGTCAAAAGAGCTAATGTAGCTTCCAAAATGTCTAATAAGAAAAGAATAATCCTTCGAGAAGAACCTATCCTTTATTCTGTGAATAGCTTACTGCTGTGTAGTTTACTCATTTACCATGATCTTGCTTGCATATAACATTATGAAGAAAAGAACCACAGATTGTTTAAATACCATCAATATTGGTACAGTCATTTTTTAATTGAGAAAATGAGAGTCTGAAACTCAAAAAGTAAATTGCAGTGTTGACCTGCAACCAAATGTCTTGTTTTGCATTTTTTTTTAGCTGGGATGAGAAAAAATGTGGCCTTAAATATTGTCAGATATTATAGATGAATGTCTAAATGAAAAAATAAATTAAAATAACAAAGACTTAGTAGTAACTGTAACTCCCATCTTTATCCATTTATTGAAGACTCCCTGATGTTTTGTTATTTTTTTATTTAATATGATATTTTTACAAAATTAGTTACTGGAAAAGTTTTCATTCAAAGAGCAATCTGCTATTAGTGATTTGTTAATAGAAATTCCACCTTGTTTTGGGCTTAGTGATGTCTGCCCTTTGCTTTGAGAAGTGATTATGATGCCCCTTTTCCCTCATTTGATATGCTTCTTAGATTCAATTATTGTGGAAACATACATGTGGGATATAATCCAGAATATTTTTTCCAGTACCTTGGAATTAAGGAATTCTCCAAAAAAATAGACCCAGATTTCCTCAGTCAGCACAAGGAGCACTCGATTTGTTTTCTAGTTTGAGAAAGGACTGTTTGGCTCATGCAAGTAAGAGAGCTATCCTCTCCTCTGCCACACTCTGGTCTGGAACATGCTACTCATTGGTGGGCGCCTCTCTCCTCAGGAACTGAGGTCTGTCCCTGCGACGAATGGAATTCCACACTTCTTTAAATAATACCAGGAGGGTTACCCATAGTAGACAGGTTTTAGCAGAGCTTCTCAACTAAGATAGACTAAGAAAGACCTAGCTGTCTACTTGTAAAAAAATTGTCCAGCAAAAATCTTATGAATAGCAGTGGAACATTGTATGATACAGTGCCAGAAGATGAACATCCCAGGTCGGGAGGCATTCAGAATTTTGCTAGAAAAGAGCTATCTCCGCCAAATAGAGTGGATGTTAATGATGTGGATGGAGTCAAGGTTTGGGGACCTTCACTTGCTGACATGGCATGACTCAAAATAAGAAGAAACAGCTGCGAACATCCATTAATAATTGCAACATGGAATGTATGAAGTATGAATCTGGGAAAATTGAAGTGGTTAGAAATGAAATAGAATGTATAAAGATTGATATGCTTGGGATTAATGAGCTGAAATGGACTGGTATTAGCTATTTGGAAGCAGACAATTATGTGGTCTGCCACACTGGGAATGACAAATTGAAGAGGAATGGTATCACATTTAATCATCAGAAAGAACATTCCAAGCATCTCTTGAAGTACAGCATTGTCAGCGATAGGATACTATCTGTGTGCTTACAAGGAAGACCAGTTAATACAACTCTTACTCAAATTCACTCACCAGCCACTAATGCTAAAGAAGAGTAAATTAAAGACTTTTACCAACTTGTTGGGTCTGAAGTTGCTCAAACATGCAATCAAAATGCATTGGTAATTACTGGTGATTGCGAGGAGAAACTTGGAAATGAAGAAGGTGTGTAGTTAGAAAATGTGACCTTTGTGATAGAAACAATACAGGAGATCACGTGGTAGGAGTTTTACAAGACCAATGACTTACTTTTTAACAACTTGAACTGTGACTGTGTATATGGACCTCACTGGATGGAAAACCCAAGAATCAGATCAACTACATCTGTGGAAAGAGATGATAGAAAATTTCAATATCATCAGTTGGAAAAGCACCAGGGGCTGACTTTGGAACAGACCATCAATTGCTTTTTGCAAGTTCAAGTTGAAGCCAAAGAAAATTAAAATAAATCCACAGAACCAAAATGTACCTTTCAGTGTATTTCACCAGAATTTGGAGACCATCTCTGGAACAGATTTGACACATTGGACACTAATGACAGAAGACCAGACCAGTTGTAGAATAATGTGAAAGCAAAAACTTATTAAAATTCGGAAAAGAAAAGAACAAAAAAGATATCAGAAGAGACTCTAAAACTTGCCTTTGGACATAGAGTAACTAAAGAGAATGGAAGAAATGGTGAAATAGAAGAGCAGAAGAGAAGATTTCAAGGAGTGTCTTGGGAAGACGAAGTATTGTAATGAAATGTACAAAGAGCTGGAGCTATAAAACCAAAAGGGAAGAACGCATTCATCATTTCTTAAGCTGAAAGAGCTGAAGAAGAAAATCAGGCCCTAATGTGAAGGATTCTGTGGACAAAATATTGAGTGATGCAGGAAGTGTCAAAGGAAAATGGAAGAGATACACAGTCACTGTATGAAAAAGAATTGGTTGATGTTCAGCCACTGCAGGAGGAGGGTAGTATATTACTAAAAACCTGTGGTACTGAAGAAAGATGTCTAAGCTGCACTGAAGGCATTGATAAAAAGCAGGACTCCAGGAATTGACATAATACCAACTGATGTTTCAACAAATAGATGTGGGGCTGGAGGTTCTTACTTTTCTATGCCAAGAAATTTGGAAGACAGCTGCCTGGCCAGCTGAGTGAAAGAAATCCATATTTTTAGCCATTCCAAAGAAAGGTGATCCAACAGAATGCAGAAATTATCAAACAGTATCATTAATATCACACACAAGTAGAATTTTTGCCAAAGATAATTAAAAAAAGACTAGCATTAGTGCATCAACATGCACCTGGCAGAAATTCAGGCTGCATTCAGAAGAGGATGTGGAATGAGTGTTATTGTTGCTGCTAGCAGATGCATCTTGGCTGAAAGCAGAGAATGCCAGAAAGATTTCACCTGTGTTTTGTTGACTATTCAAAAGCATTCAACAGTGTAAGTCATAACAAATACAGGATTATATTGCAAAAAATGGAAACTCCAGAACTCTTTATTGTTCTCATGGGGAACCCGTGCACAGACCAAGAGGCAGTCATTGGAACAGACCAAGGGAATGGTGCATGGTTTAAGACGGTTAAGAGCGTGCTTTAGGATTATATTGGTTCACTACACTTAATTAATTTGTATGCTGAACACATAATCCACAAAACTTTTCTGTATGATGAATAATGTTTCAATAAGATTGGCAGAAGACGCATCAACAACATGCAATATGCAGATGACACACTTTTGCTTGCTGAAAGTGAAGAGGACTCGAAGCCCTTACTGATGAAGATCCACATCTGCAGCCTTCAGTATGGATTACACTGTAGCACACAGAAGATAAAAATCCTCACCTCTGGACCAGTAGGCAACATCATGATAAATAGATAAAAAACTGAAGCTACCGGATTTTGTTTTACTTGAATCGACAATCCATGCCACTGGAAGTAGCAGTGAAGAAATCAAACCATGTGTTACATTGGGCAATCTACTTACTGCAAAAGACCTCACTGAAGTGTTGAAAAGCCAAAATGTCACCTTGAGGACTAAGATGTACCTGACCCAAACCATGATGTTTTCACTTGCTTTGTATGTATGCAAAAGCTGGACAATCCATAAGGAAGACTGAAGAAGAATTGATGCCTTTGGATCATGGTGCTAGCAAAGGGTACTGCATATACCATGGCCTACCAGAGAACAAACAAATCTGTCTTAGAAGAAGTACAGCCAGAGTGCTCAGAGATCGTGAGTGTGATGAGATTTTGTCTCTTATACTTTGGATGTGTTATCAGAAAGGACCAGTCTCTGGAAGAGGTGTCATTCTTGGTAAGGTAGAGGGCCAGCAAAAAAGAGGGCAGCACCTTGACAAGAATGGACTGATAAAAGTAGCTGCAATAATGGGCTCCAATAGCAACGATGATGAGGCTGGCCAGAAGTGGGCAGTGTTTCATTCTGTTGTATGTACGGAGTCACTGTGACTTGAAGCTGATTTGAGAACACTTAATACACTGCTTGTTTTTGGAAAGGGTGGAGCATATAATGGCCTCATTAAATTGAGTATTTTTGGGAAACAAAGTAGAATTCTGTCACTGTCAAGAGTGCATCTTTTGAGAAAAATCTTACAGAGGGAGATGTTGGACAATTGAAGTAACATATGTAGGCTTTTTCTGCTTTGCATCAGAAATTGTTACTAAGCTTCACATGCTCCATGTGAAGGCACTGACAGGAGGCCTAGCTCCCCTTATTTTAAAGAGGAAAACTTGAATATAGTGAATACCAATCCCAAGTACCGTACTGACTTTCTAAAGTATTGCTGTAACACATAAAGCTACCCGTGATTATTAGGAGCAATTTTGTGGAGCTAAGTTGTTTTTTGTTGTTGTTGAGAATATATGCAAATAGGCACATACTAGCTCAACCATTGCTAAAGGTACAATTCAGTGACATTGATTACATTACATTGATTACTTTGAGTTGTATAGCCTTTCTTACCCTACTTTTCTGAGCTGTTCTTCTTCCATTAAGATGAACAGTTTTGTGGAGCTAAGTTGTTTTTTGTTGTTGTTGAGAATATACACAGATAAACACATACCAGTTCAACCATTTCTAAATGTACAGTTCAGTGACATTGATTACATTCTTAGAGTTGTATAGCCTTTCTTACCCTACGTTTCTGAGCTGTTCCTCCTCCGTTAAGATAAGCTCACTACCCCCTAAGATTCCCATCTCATCTTTCCCAGTTGCTGTTGCCACTTTGATAACATATAGGTAGTTTTTAGAAGAGCATAATGCTCAAGGCACATCATTTTGGCAACACAGTGGTTAAGAGCCATTGCTGCTAACCAAAAGGTCTCAGTTCAAGTCCACCTGCAATACCTTGGAAACGCTAGGGCACCGTTATGCTCTATCGTGTAGGGCCACTATGAATTGAAGTTAGCTCAATGGCAATGGGTTTAAGCTAGGCTATTACTCGGTTTTAAGAAGACTTCAAAGGATAGTTTTCATTTAAATTTTAAAGATTATCTCAGAGCAATAGTTCCAGGGGTTCTTCCAGCCTCTTTCACTCCAGACAGTCTGAAGTCAATGTGAATTTAAAATTCTGTTCTGAATTTCCTCCCTTTTGATCAAGATTCTTTTATCATGTTTGATCAAAATGTTTAGCAGTGGTAACTGGGTACTATGCAGTTCTTCTGGTCTCCTGGCAAAGGAGGCAGTTGTTCATGGAGGCAGTTAGCCATATGTTGCATAGCCACTTACTGTTACTAACATTCCTTCTTCTGTTGCTCCAGGTAAATAGAGGCCAGTTGTTGTAACCTGGATAACTGACTGAAAGCTTTTAAGGCCCCAGGCACTATACAATGAACTGTGAAGTTCATTGTTCATTGTTCAAAATAGAAGTACTAAACATATTAGGTAAACTAACTGAGCTGTCCCAGAAAACCGTGACCCTGAACTTCCAAACTAAGGAACTGTAGTCCACGAGGCTTTGGGTTTTGGTTTAATTATAGCCTGAGCAGCTAATAGTATATATCCATGTGTGTCTGTGTGTGTGTGACTCAGTGGCAGTTTTGGTTTGGGTGTGTAATTGTAATTAGCTTTGTCACACAACTTTTGCTAATTCAACTTTTTGTAGATGTACAACTTACTGACAACAATTGTAAGAATTGACTGTTCAACCTTACCCTTAGTCAATGTAATTTTCTGTCACTCTTCACCCCCTCTTCCCCTCCATCCTATTCCTGTTAACTGCTAATAAACTTTAGTCACTATGTGTTTGACTATTCTTGTCTTTTTATATAAGTGAGGTCATCTAATGTTTGCCCTTTTGTGACTGATTTATTCTCTGAACATAATGTATCCATCCCAGCTCCATCCACAGGTTAGCATGTATCAAAACTTCATTTCTTCTGGCTGAGTAGTATTCCATTGTACGTATGTACCGTGTTTTGTTTTTCCGTTCATCTGTTAACGGATGTTTAGGTTATTTTCTGCTTTCAGTTTTTTTGTGTGCATACATGAGAATGAAATTGCCTAGTCATAAAGGAAGTTCTTTTTTTAGCTTTTTGAGGAACTGCTGCACTGTTTTTCATAACAGTTGTACCATTTTGCATCCCCACCAGCAACAGGTAAGTGTTTCAGTTTTCCCACATCTTTGCCAACATTTGTTACTTATTTTTAATCTTCATCATCCTAAGTGGGAGTGAAATGTTATCTCACAGAAGTTTTGATTTGTGTCTCTTTGGTGGCTGATGACACTGAGCGTCTTTTCATGTGTTTGGTACTATTTGAATATCTTCTTTAGTGAAATATCTATTCAACCCCTTTGCCCATTTAATGGTTAGGTATTTGTCTTTTTGTTGTTAAGTTGTCAACATTTGATATGTATTTTGGTTATTACATTTTTATCAGACATATTGTTTCCAATGATATTCTCCCAATCAGTAGCTTGTCTTTTCACTTTTTTGGCAAAATCTTTTGATGAAAAAAAATTTTAATTTTTATGAGGTCTTGTTTGAAGCCAAGTTTTTATCCTATCCTGCTATCCTTAAATTCATCCTTAGCCTTGTCTCTGGATTGTATGTGTGGAGCAAGCATGGTTTGAGTAGAAAAGGAAAGGACATCCTTAAGAGTTTGTCTGACTAACACATGTTGAAGAGAATGAACTTTTCAGTATCCTTAAAAACAGTTTTTTTCTTTTTCACTTTATTGGCTTTTAAAACTTTTCACAGAAAAACGTATTGTAGCATAGTCCCTCAGTAATATAAACTAAACATGCTTGGCTGCTAACCAAAAGGTTGGAGGTTTTAGTTCGCCCAGAGGTGCCTTTGAAGAAAGACCTCATGATCTACTTCCCAAAATCAGCCACTGAAAACCCAGTGGAGCACAGTCTGTTTTGACCCATGAGTTTGGCATGAGTTGGAATCAACTCCATGACAACTGCGTGTATTCAAACAGGTTAGATAATATGATACAGAGATATGTAAAGAAAATGTCAATTATCTCCTTACCTCCCTCCAGAAACCATGGTGGCCTAGTGGTTGAGTGCTGTGGATGTTAAACAAAAGCCCAGCAGTTCAAATCAACTAAGCACTCCTTGGAAACTCTATGGGGCAGTTCTGCTCTGTTATGTAGGGTTACTGTGAGTCAGAATCAAGTCAACAGCAGTGCAGTTTGGGGATTTTGGCATCTAGGTCCAGTATTTGTGGTAACCATACACTGTAGTCTAGTAAACATACTACTATTTATATAAAATAATTTTTTTGTATATTTTTAACTTTTTTTTAACAACATAATATCACGTCAAACATATTGTTGTGGTACTTGTTTTTACCAGCATACCTTGGATAGCCCTCCAGGGATGTAAGTCCAGCTCAGTTTTAAAAATAGGAATATATTTTTATTCAGTTCTTCACCAGTGAAGACACATTCAATTTGTTTCTAGTTTTGTTTTCACAGTAGTACTTCAGTAAATATCCACCAGCTAATACTTTTATTTCTGCCAGGTGGATTCACAGAAGTGCAGTTAAGGCAAGGGTTATTTATGTGTAACTGACATCTCATTAGGTGCTGCCACCTACTACATCCAGAAGAATGTAGCCTTTGCCAGCCCCTTCTATGAGCACACGCATTGCCCCACACCTGTTTCAGTGTGCAGTGATGCCCTCACACTTCTGAATGTTTGCTGATAGTGAAAGGTGGTCTCATCAATGTTAGCTCTTCTTTCTTTGCTACTACTGAGGTCGAAAACTTGCATATATGTATTGACCACTTGCATTTCTTCTTCTGTGATTTGCCCTTTTTTGTTTCAAAACCAACCTGGTACACTCACTGAGCATTTTATGTAATAAAAAGATACTAGCTCAAACTGAATCTACTCTGCAAGTATATTAACCCTTTGCACTCGAGAGGCTCCTCTAAGGCACCACAGCATTCCATGCAATAACTCAAGAGGCTCCTCTGAAGCACCTCAGCATTTCACACAATAACCTGAGAGGTGCCTCTCAGGCACCCTGGCATTTCATGCGATAACTCGTGAGGCGCCTCTCAGGCACCACCGCATTTCACACGATAACTCTAGAGGCATGTCTCAGGCCACTGAGTGGCGACAAACAACTGGGACGATCTTAACAAACAGAAAGGAAGTACCAAGCGAAATAAAAAAATCCACAATAGCATATTGAAAAGGTAAACTTGACTTCTAGTGTTTGACCAGTTGGGATAACACAGTAATGACTACCATACAACATGGTGTGCAAGTCAACGTCGAGAAAGCTAATATTATAATAAATTACATAAAATATATGGATGGTGTTGATCGAGCCGATCAGCATGCCTGAACATGTTGTTTCCTGCAAAAATCTTTGTGCAGGAGGCTTTCTAGCAGGAGTGGGGAGCTACAGACCTTTGGAACACTTGCCCGAGCAGGCCAGATGTGGGCCTAATGCCCCAGGCCATTCGGCCGTAGGAAGCGAAAGCTGAAGAGAGCAGGAGCCTGAGAAGCTGAGCTGCCTCAGTCACAAAGGGTGGCCATGACCTCAGGGGTTTGAAAGGGTGGAGCCAGGGCTTTTTGTATTTGTAAGGTGGACTCGCCACTCAGTTGGGCTTCAGGTGCATCTAAAGCTGAGGGGGCAGAGTTGCTGCCCAAGTGAGCCTTTCTAGGCAGAGTTGTAGCACAGGGCCAGGGGTCTCTGCTGAGAATCCAGGGGGTATGGCCAATGCCTAGAGTCTGGAGGGCAAGGCCATTATGTAGAATGTGTTAGAAAATGTAAGAGTATTTTCAAAGCTTTGAGGGCTAATGTGGTGTGTTTTTTATTGTGATACATGCCCTGACAAACCGAGGATGCACCCGGGGATTGTTTCATAAAATGCCATAGAAAAAACAATCACAGAGCGTAATATTTCAAAGATTTTGTTTTGTAAGATGTAGAAATATTAGAAAATGTTAAAATGTATTATCTGTATACGTTTGTTTGAATATAAAAGCATTTTAAAGTAGCTGTAAGAAACTTGCATAATATATGCAAGATCCTATCGAGTTGCTAGTTTGCCTGAGGGCAAAAGGCCTCACGTGGAAAGGGTTAAGATTGGACTGTTTTGGTGATCTCGTTATCCAAGATTGGTTAGAAAAAGTTAAATGTTTTCTGTTTCAGAACAAGATAGATTTTCTTGATAATGGGTATTCCACATATTAAGCATGGGCCCGCATATTTATTGATTCCTCAGCCGTTAGTAGAGTGTGCTCTGAACTGGTCCTAAAATAAAGGCAATTGTTAACATACAGGTTTTCCAAACTGTGCTTGAAGCTAGAACAACAACTGACTTGAATACAACACTTATGGAGTTCTTAATGTAATTATGTAACTAAGCAATACCTTTTAACTTGGATGTTGGGTGGAACTGTCATTTTACATGATAGATACGTTTTATCTTTGTTCATGTTTATTTACTGCTTGTTCTCATCAGTTTTTGTAACTTATGCTACAAAATGTCACTCAGTCACTTTGACCTAATTGTATAAACTGTATTGAATGTATCATGGCTATTCAGAGTGATTAGTAAACAAACTCTGGAAAGATTTTACTGAAGTAAGAAACTTTTCTGTTGATGCACATACTTGTGTTATGTTCATCCTGGAGAAAGACAAGACATGATAAAAGCAGATCAAGAGCTGTCGCTGCTATTTCAGAGAATGCAGGAGCCACTCAGCAGCCACACTTCCCTTCTGCCCCCCAGAACTTCCTCTTTTTGGGTTTTCTGGCTCCATGACAGAGGCTACAACCACCCTTCCCTACTCCCAAGTGGTGCTCTAGCCAAGCCAGCCAAGTGGTGCCCTACTAGTGCTTAAATGCTGGACAGAAGCACCTTTCCAGGGGTCCGTTAATGTACTAAAATTGGCTGACAGCCTGGACTCTGAAAAGACATCCCTAAACACCGAAGGAAGGAGTTCAGGGTTCAGGCATCCAGCTCATGAAGTAAAGCTATCTGCTCTCTCCATAGGCCCTAGACCACATCTTACCTTCTGTCTAGAGAATATCACCCTCTACCCTCCTGCCTGGGTGAAGTGGCTTTATATCTAACACAGTGACTGAGGACTGGACTTTGCATCAAGTATCTGTGTTTAAATCATGGCATTACCACTTACTGGCTTTGAGTCCTTGGGCAAATTACTTTCTCTAACCTCAGCTTCCTGATTTATAAAATAAGAATGATAATGGTATCTGCTATGAGAATTAAAGAACCCTGGTGGCATAGTGGTTAAGAGTTAGGGTTGTTAACTAGAAGGTTGGCAGTTCGAATCTACCAGCTGCTCCTTGGAAATTCAACAGGGCAGTTCTGCGCTGTCCTGAGGGCTTGCTTTGGGTTGGAATTAACTTCATGGCAATGAGCTGTTTTTCTGTTTGTTTCTTTGTTTGTTTAATGAGGATTAAAATACAAGTAAAATACTTAGCATGCTAAATATTTTGCCATTGAATTGATTCCAACTTATGGTGACCCCGCGTATGTCAGAGTAGAACCATGCACTGTAGTGTTTTCAGAGGCTGATTTTTTAGAAGTAGATCATTATATCTATCTTCTTAGACACCTCTGAGTGCGCTTGAACCCCAAACCTTTAGTTTAGCGGCCAAGCATGTTAACCACGTACACCACCCAGAGATTCCCTTCCAGGCTTAATCAGTGGGAGTTACTGGTCATTCAGCCTCTCCCTCTCCTCTCAGCTTTACCATTATCATTCAGCCATACTGTTCTAAACACCACCCTTCCACGACCACACAAGCCTAACCCCTCAACTCTTTCCTGACCTCTGCTGCCTCAGATGCTTTCCCTCTGATTCTAGATGCACACCTATTTCCTCGCTTTTTCCATGTACTCCCCTCCAGCTACCATCACTCATCAGAACAGTTTCAGGGATGTCACAAAGGGCCCGTGCAGGGCTATGCATTCACTTTCCTTCTCATTCCTGACAGTGACGGTCACCATTAAGCCTGCCTTCTCAAGTCTCGTGGCCTCTTTTCTCTGTTGTGTTTGTCCTCTCCTTGTCTGGCAGCTGTCTGCAACTCAGTCTCTTTTACCTGAGGCCTAAGTGCACATTCCTCAGGGCACAAGCTCAGGGCTTTCTCCTTTGGAGTTCTTACCCGTTTTTGTGACTTTATATACCACTGACATTTCCTAAATGTAGATCTCTAGTCTAGACCCTCTCACTAGAACGTCAAACTTGGATATTCAGGGATTTACTTAATAAGGACCTACTCAATATCTCTATTGGGTTGTAGCTCACACATTCTAAATTCATACACCCCAAACTGAGTTAGTGCTCAATAAACTTTTTACAAACTTGTCCCCTTCTTCCATCTTGGTAAATGGCATGTCCATCTTCCTCAGTGAAGAAACCTGGGGCAACCTTTATTCCCACCTCTCCTTCACTGGCTTTTACCAAATTCATTGCCAAGTCCTCTTGATACTCCTGCGGACAAGTGTTTTGAGTAGCCTTCCCTCTGCTCACTACCCTAGTCCAGGTCAGCACTGTCGCCTTGTAGGCTTGGGGCTGCCTGAACCCACACTTGTTCCTGCACTCCTTTCTCCACACAGCAGTCAGTATGATCTTTTGAAATGTAATCAGATCTTTAAAACCCTTCAGGCCAGAATAAACAGAAAAAAGTCTGAAATCTTACCTTGTCCCAAGATGACCCGTAGCCTCATTGTAAGCCACCTCCCTGAGTTCCCTGTGGGCCACACTGGCCTTCTCTCTGCTTCTATTTTTGCTTGTTCTTGTCTCAGGCCTTCACAGATGCTGTTCTGTCAGCTAGAATACTTTTCCCTCTACTGTTTAGTCAGACAACTCCAGACTCAGCTTGGAGGGCTGTCCCTAATATCTGACTTAAATTAGATCCCTCCTGCTCATTTCCTTCAGTCTTTATCTCAATTTTACTTACTTGTTTGAAGTACCTCCCACTGGGTACTTGAGCCACTGAGGGTGCAGACTAGGTCTACTGTGTTCACATCTGTTTCGCCTGACCTTAGTACAATGACTGTCATAAAGAAAATGCTCAGTCATTGTGCGTCCAGTGGGGGAATGAATGAATGCATGACCCCTAGCTCCTTGCCATCAAGTGTAACAGGGGAGCAAGATATGGAATTGCAAACCAAGGTACTAATACAACAAGACAGGACCTCCATAATGTGGCCCCCAAAGTATGCCAGGTGGTGAGAGAGTGGGGCACCATGGAAGTTCTTTGGCTGGCGTGGAGAGGTTGTGGTTAGGGCAGCGATCCTCTAAGGTTTCCCAGAATAGCTGAAACTCAGGCTGGAATCGAGATCAGAAATGGTTTCAGAAGAAGGCGGTCCGTCCTATTTTCCTTCCCGTGCTCCACACTCCTCAGTTTCTCTCTGCTCCTGTCCTGCTCCCATGTTAATCCAAGAGAAAAGTGTAGGAGTGTTTTGAGGGAAAAGAAAAACAGAGAAACCACTAAAAATGTTTTCCCATGTCTCCTACCCTAGTTCCCTTGCTGCCCCTGTACCTGTTCCCTGGGTCTTTCACCATCTCCTGCGGTAACGTGGCTCAGGCTTGGGTTCCACAGCCCCTGTGCAGGAGTAAATCATTTTGGGGGGGAGAAGTTATAGGATGGGCTTATTGGAAATGGGGTACCTTTGTGTCCTGGATTTAGTTTTTCATATTTGTAGTGGTGAGCACCACTGGCAGATCTGGAAAGGCCCCTATTGTCTGCGACACTGTAGGTAAGAAGGGTAGGAGGCCCTGGAAAAGCAAGGCCAAGAGGAGAAAGACAAGTCCCCAAAGAAAAGTAGGGTGGAAAGCCCTGGGAACAGCTCTGCTGCTACCCTAGAGCTACCATCAGTGGCTCAGAATTCTGTAGATGTCACCTCTTACTTCCTCCCTAGTTCATTGACACGAGATGAACTTCCCAAAACATTTTCCTCTAGAAATATAGCTGTACAACATGGTTAGTGTTTACAGACTGGGGGAGGTGGCCTATGATGAGGCTTTGGGTCACCATGGGCCACTGTAAGATTTAGGACTTTATTCTGTTTATTCTGGCCTGAAGGGTTTTAAAGATCTGATGACATTTCAAAGATCACACAGACTGCTATGTGGAAAAAGGAGTACAAGGTCTACTATGGATCAGCTTGGCCATAACCACCATATATGAAATTGTTACTAAAAGAAGTTTGTTAACTTTCAAGCAACAGATTTACAGATACAGATAATGAACGTTTACTGTATACCAAGCACTGCACTAATCATTATGTGTGTTATCGTATCTGATTCTTAGCATTTCCATGAGGGAAATAACGTCCATTTTACAAACTAGAAGACAGGTGTAGATGTTATGTAACTTTTCCAAGCCGTAAGTTAGTAGGGGTTACTATAGAAACTTAAACCCAGGTCCAGTTCCTCACTTCAAACCATTATGATGCACTTTCAAACAGAAGCATTCCTTCAGTTCAGACTGCACTTACCATGGGTATAGCAGGCCCTTCTCAATCTCATGTTTTATCAGATGTATTCACTTACCCTTGAAAGCGTTTGTTTTTTCCTCTCTCTGAACATTTCTCTAGTTTCTTAAGGTTAATTGGAGTGGAAGCATATTTGCATTATTTTGCAAATGGATATTTGGTTAATATTCACTGGTACTGTAACTATTAGTGGCACAGTTGTTGAGAGCTCAGCTGCTAACCCAAAGCTGGACAGTTCAAATCCACCAGCTGTTCCTTGGAAACACTATGAGGAAGTTCTACTCTGGCCTGTGGGCCCACTGTGAGTCAGTATCAGCTCTACAGCAATGGGTTTTATAACTATTAATTGTTGCTCTGACTTTAGAAAAAAAGAAGTTTTGTTTATTGGATTAGGAATTGCATTTTGAATTTGTCTTAATCTTTCAGTAATCCATTTCTATTATAATTTTGTTTATGTCTTACTGAAAGGAAGAAGATTTCTCTCTCCATGTTGGCTGTAGTTTGTCTCTGGCTTCGCCATCTTCCCAGCCTTGAAAAAGCAACACTGCATCTTTTTGAAAAGCTATTCTCCAGTGAGAGAAATTATCTGCAGAGGATGGAGTGCTTAATAAAAGATTCATTGCTGGTACGTGCTGCAGTTAGATGAGCAGTGAGAGCCTTAAAGAGAATGCTGGGTACCATTTGTTGTAGTCAAAGAAGGAAAATAGGGAAAAATTAAACCAAAAAAGGAATTAGAACTATTTAAAACAATCATTTGTTTATATTTTTGTTTAAAGATACTGAACATGGGACTTTTCTTTGCATGCGTACTTTGAGCATGTGGAGAAGATATTCAGGGTGCACTTGATTCTCTTGCACTTTATATCTCAGATTCACAAGGATTGACATTGAAGACAAAACTTTTAAAAATAATATTTCTCATTTCAATCTGAAAAGGGGGTTTTTAAAAACTGATGAGCTCATGGATGAGAGTTAGAATCAATTAAGAAAGAAAAACGTTTAAGAAATAACCTTTTAGCTCTTCACTAGAGGAAAATTGAGTAGTCAAAAGAAACAAAACAGACCCCCAGAGAAATGGTTAAAGCAACAAAAATAGCTAAGAAGTCTCTGTTTTCTTTTGGTGGAAGGCTGTCAGCCTTGAAATCTCCCTGTGTGCAAATGCTTGTCTGTGTCCTTTCACACTGAGAACTGTGATGTTAGGTACTCTGTGGGCTACTCGGATGTCAGGAAGTCTTGACAGCCTGGCTGGCCAGTCAATTGTGTTCCTTCTGTGGAGGGCACCTCTGTGGCATTTGTGAAGGACAAGAGTGAAGACCCATGCAACCTGAAAAAGCCGTTCAGAAAACTCAGAGTCCTGTCTTATGAGCATCTTAAGAGCTTTCACATGTCTTCTCATTGGCCTTGGAAACCTGTGAGAAGCATGAGCAGAAAAATTTTTCCTGCTATACAGATGGAGAAGACTCATTCAGATAAAGATGTTGACAGGCTAGAACGTACACTGGTGGGGGAGCCTGGGAGAAGAGTGGTCACCTTCAGCTGGCACAGAGCTTGGGTGGATGCAGCTCTGTGCACGGAATGCTCTGTGCTAACTTGAGTTTATACAGTCCCACCTCCCAGACACCTTCTATTTGTTTAGTTCAGTTGGAACCTGTGTTTTCTTTCTTTGACTTACAAATTGGAAACAACATGAGAAGCTCATAATTGAATAAGTTGCCTATTTCTTGTATTCTGTTTCCCCCTTTTAGCCCCATTGTTTCTCCACCAGCTCACTGGTGACTGTTGTGGCACTACTTGCCTGTTCTTCATTTCATGGGTCCTCTTCTCTCTTCCTGGTCTTTGGATGCCCAGGCAGATCTTGTTGGTGTTACAGTCCTCTGGTAACCATGCTGCTTCACCAGTAAGTGATGTAGCACAACTCGAGCCCAAAAGATTTGAAAGTTGACAGGAAAAAAAATGAAAGTATATGCATATTAAGACTGAGAGAGCCCAAAGAGGATAATTACCACTTGACTTTTTCATTCTAGAGAGATGCCTATTTGTTGTGAAATAAGAATGCATCTTCTTTAAGAATAATGATAATAAAATGTAAAACAAACAAAGGCTTTTAGAAGGCCCCTGGCATGCCATTAAGTCTTCACCAGATTGAAAAATCAAAGCTCCACTTACTTTTTTAAGTTGGTTTGGTTCGGCAACCTTTCAGAGATCCTTGAGACCTTCCTTGAGCCGCTCCATATCCTTCCTGCCTGTGGCCTGATCTTAGGCTAGAGCAGCACTTTAGGAAGCACAAAGCATCACTGAATGTGAGAGAGAGAGAAAGCAGATTCTCCTATTAAACACCACACTGCGTAGTCTTCATTCTTCAGTTCATAGTTTAAAATAATCTCCCCTAGTCAGACAGTTTCTCAGCCAGTCGATTTACAAAAGTGTCTATCAGGATTGTGTGTGGAGATTCAGAGCGTCTACTGTGGTTAAAGCTGGAGGGTGTTATTTAGTTTAATTTATCGTGGCGTTTTCAGGATGTGACCTCTCTGTGCCTTTTGGTTCAGGGAGATAATTACAATGTGGATGGTTAAGTTGGAGTCCCTGGCTGGCGTGGACTGTGCACATAGGCACCACCAGAGTCAGGCAGGCTGGGCTAAGACTATGACGTGACTTTATGATTAGACAGGTAACCTGAAGAACTGCTTCCTAATTGCATCATCTGATGCGTTTATCGCAGGGCAGCATCTTGGTGCAGTGACAGGACTGTCCAGAGGTATCAGAGAGATCGCTGGGATTCAGATAGCATGAGATGGCTGTGCTTTCCTTCAGGAGAAACTTGATATCTATTACATTATATTTGGATTCTGAGAGTAATTAAAGTGTGATGGTCTAAGTAACTTGTACTTTATATGGAGTGCGGTTAATTATGTTTCCATCCCTTGGGACTACCCAGAATTAGTACTGGAAATTCTGTAGTTACCAAGACATAACAAAAACAAAAGATAAAAGTGTGGTACAGGTTGCACAAAGTGAAATGACCTCCCCAAATGTTCTCTGGCCTCTCAGGAACTCAGAGATCTGGTCTTTTCCATTAAGACTCAGAATAATAAGGAGTTAATATAATACCACCAAATTCTAAATGTGTCTATATGCATTTGACTTCTAAAATAAAGATATGTTGTCAAATGCCTGTTGACTTTGAAAGTTCACCCACTGGCTTCTATGGCTGCCCTGCTCCCAAGTACATGGCCACCTACAGTATTTGGTGGCTCCTAAATAAGTCATGAGGAGACCTGGTAGCACACTGATTAAAGCTTTTGGCTGCTAACCAAAAAAGTTCAGCAGTTTGAACCCACTAGCCACTCCATAAGAGAAAGATACAGCAGTCTGCTTCCATGCAGAGTACAGGGTTGGAAACCCTATGGGGCAGTTCTACTGTCTTACAAGTCAGCATGAGTCAGAATTGACTCGGTGGCTGTGGGTTTGGTTTGGCTTAAATAGGTCACAGTTTTAACTCCAGTTTGTCATTGATTGTGCACACTGAAACTTTTTGAAAGCAGATGATCTTGTGTTTCTTTTGACAACCCAGGCAGTGGAAAACAGTAATCCGTAATCCCAGAGACTTAATATTGATGAGAGAGAAAGAATGAAAACAATTTGAAAATTATTCAGCTTTTTTGGCATCATCTTATTTCCCAAGGCTGGCCCTGCATCAGAAGGATATGATGTTTTCCAATAACAGTTCCTTTTGTGGAGCCCAGAAAGGTATTGTTTGGATTCCACATTTGAATGAAAAGTGCAGGCCACATGGTGGGTGGCACTGTGCTTGACCATAACTTGGCCACAATCTAGTTCCCAGGTCCCTGCATCAGCTCATTCCGTAGCAGGTCACCACTCTATACAGCAGGCTACATCCAGAAGAGCCACCTCTTCCCCTCCTCAGGCAGATTTGTCGGTAGGAGGGTAAAGAGGAACACAGTGGAAAAGGCAGTGGACACAGGGCTGTTTTTGTTTAATCAGATTTCAAATCAGAAAATACTCCTTGCGTTCTCTTGTAGCTCAGTGTCTTCATAGTGTGATTAAAATTATTTCTTTGTTTAATGAAAACTGAAGAATACAGAGCTTCCAGATAGCTCAGTATCATCCTTGCCATTTCTTGATAGGAGATAGGATGGAGTCCTTTTCTCATTCTCCAGGCAACAACCTAAACCTCTCCAAAAAACAAATGAACAAAAAACTCCAAAACTTTCTTTTCACAAAATTCCAATATACAATTTTTCCTTTAGTAAAATGTTATACAGAATTCTTCATCCTGGACAGTACTATCAGTTTCTGTGCTTAAATAACTTTTCACTAATATTCTGAGTTTTCTTTTTCTGCTTTTTCATTAGCCTCCTTTTAAGCAACTTCTCTTTGAGCTTTTCAATGTGATGCATGTAACGTAACAAAATCTGAAGAAGCTAACTTAGCTTTGGATGAGTAAAAAAACACTATGATGACTGAGGCTCGTGGCTAGAAGGCAGGGTCTGCATCTCCGAACTGCTGTTGCACTTCCCAGTGTAACCTCAGGGAGGCACCAGATCCCCCAGCACTGTCTGCAAAGAAGGAGGTCACGATTCCAATTTTGATCTTTACTGTTGAGGGTGCAGGACTTCACTGCCCGTCAGAGATGAGGGGGCCAGTTCCACTCAAAAGCTGAGCTCGAGGGCAGCTGGAAGGGGACTGTGGAACTTTCATTTGGGTGATTTTTGTTCAACATCTAGAGCTAAGCGTTCTGATTCTGTCCTGCATGCCTTCTACTTCAGTGTCCCAGCAGTCTCATAGAACATGTATAAGTTTAAAATACAAAAATACATTTGATACCTGTCTGTTTGATTTTTGTAAGCCCAGATATGACAGATTTATCACTAATTAAACAATAATTGCATTATGGGGTACAGGGGAAAAAATGCTTGTAGTATAAACAACATCTGGTAAAGATTAAAAAGAGAGAATGATTTTTCCAAGCTCAAATTTGTTGAAAGAAACTTGAATGTTTTGAAACAAAATAGATCCTAAAATTGTAAAAGGGATATTTGCAGTCTTATGCATAGTATTGTGAAAGTAGAAGACAATGCCATAAAGAAAAATATGTATTTATAAAGGTAAATGTTAGATATGAACATTTTCTATAAGTAGATTATTTTTAACAAAATAAATTTTAAGGAGTTCTCTGTTGAAATGAGTCTTATAGAGAATACTTTTCTTATGATGAAAGGTAATGTGTTATGAATATAAGACATTGATGTTGAGTCAATTCCAACTCATAGAGTAAACTCAGAGTAAAACTGTCCCATAGGGTTCCCAAGGAGTGGCTGGTAGATTCACACTGCTGGCCTTTGGTTAGCAGCTTTAATGCTTAGCCACTGTGCTACTAGGGCACTGTTATGAATATAAACCCCACACCATATCATCAAGTCAATTCTGACTCATAGTGTCCCTATCAGACAGAGTGGAGCTGCCCCGTAGAGTTTCCAAGAAGTGCCTGGCAGATCTGAATTGCCGACCTCTTGGTTACCAGCAGCACTAAGATTTCCATTATGAATATGCGTAGTCACCTTTTAACTTATATAGATACAATAACACAGGGCTGCCCTCTCCAGAGGACAGTGGTTTGGAAGAGTTGGATATACAGTGGGTGAAAGGGATGCATACCAACAAGAACAATCTTGTCCATAAGAAAAGCCAATAGCCCAGAGCTCTCCATCATCACCTTTCCTACTTGGGACAGGTAGTAAAGGGCTAGGGCAGGGAATCAGTAAGGAGGAGATGGGGAGGGAAAGAAAAGCAAAACTCATGTTATTGATGGCCTCCTGGTGACATAGTTTCCCTAGACTTGACATCGTCTGTGTATGAAGATCAGTAGGCCAGATGGAGAAAAGAACTGGAGAAGGAACAGATTTGGGTGGAATAGAGAAAAACAGACAAGCAGATGGAACCCAAGAAAGGCTGCCTTTTCTTCCCTTGTGTGACAGGGAAGATAACTGCCTAGATTATGGGACTTTGGGGCAAGGGTCAGGACCCCAGAGTTGCAGAGTGGCTTGTGGTGTGTTACTGTAATATCTCGCTTTGCAAATAAAACAGGGACACAGACTGGTTAAATGTTGCCTCATCACTCAGAGGGCTACTCTAAAGATTCTGGAGAGAAATACATGGCTTCCAAAGAGACATAAACATGTGCACTAACTCTGTTTTGTGAATTCACTTGATAAGGAAAACACGTTTAGTTTGCATTTGTGATTAGATGTCCCTGAAATACATGCTTGTACATGTGAGCACTCCAATGTCAATGAGGGGGCTCCCTGACTCTTAAAGTGTATACTTGGGAATGTAAAGGCTCCCTTTGAAATTCTCAGTAAAAGCTGTGTATGAGAGAGAGCTGTGCAGAGCTCAACAAGGAAAATTGTTTTTACAATCAAAGTCTCTACCACTCTGTTTCAGTAGGGTTACCCCTGCCTCCTGGCATCTTATCTGTCTTCATGCTAACACAGGTTGTGGAAGCAGGTTGAGAGCAACAGAGGGTTAAAAATATTTGAAAAGAAAGGAAACTACGAGGAGAGTACATTGGTACCAGAATAGCAGAATCCACACTGTCTGCAGACATTTAAAACATTCAGTTGGTTTGTTTTGCTAGAAAACACTATATATATATATATATATATATATATATATATATATATGTATATAATTACAGAATCTTACTTGAGTTTTAGTTCCCTTTTGATAAACTGAGTTAGAACTTGTTCCTCCCCTTGACTTACGTGCTAGCCCTATTTTGTGTATTGGATCACCCCCTACCCCTATCCGACTCCTTTTTTTTACCATTTGGAAACTCCTGTGATTGTTACTGAATGATTCTCTGTTAGCATCAAGCCTGTATAGTGGCTTTGGGTTAGTTACATCATTTAGAGCAAAAGAAGATGGTTCTGTGTTACTGTTTTCCTTTCTAGTCTTATTTCCTGTCAGGGTGTATTCAGGTTGTATGGGTCTTTTTGCCCATGGGCACATAGCAGTGCTGTTTGCTCTGAAACCCTCTAACTGAACAGGCATATTATCTATATTTATGTTTATATACTAAACTTTAAAAAATTGTTCTGGCAAACTTAGATGAAGCACTTTTCTTCAAGACACACAGTTTGCTTTTTGATTTTTCCATTATGAATACATAGAAGTTTTATGATATTTTCTGGGCATATATCCAGTGGTATCTTAACTGTTAACGTCTCTGTTGTTATTTATGGTGAGGCAGAGAAACAGGAAGATTAACTGACTTGCTCAAGATCAAAGCCAAGAAATAAACCTCCTCTCTTGTGTAGATAATGAATGTATCTAGCAGTTTCTACTTAGTTTCTTTTCGATAAAAATGCACATCAGTGAAGGACTAGAGAGTGTAGGGGAGGAGAAGGAAAGTTGAATCCCGTGTTTTACTTGAATAATAGACATTTGTAACCTATAAATCACAGATCTCCTTCAGATAATTAACAGAAGATCTCATCCTTTTCACAAGTAGCAGGCTCTTCTTGCCTGGTAGCTTTCTGTGACAGCCTGTAGCGGATGTGTGTGAACACTAGATGGCACACGCTTAATATTATAATGTATACATCAGCACAGACCCAGGCTAGAATGGGAGACAGTCACTGGAAAAGAGGCATCGTTCTTCTTTAACATGGTCGAGAAAACTTGAGCAGCTAAGCATATCCTGTTTCTTTTTCTTGTTGAAGTAGCCACGAAAAATTGTTTGCTAAAGCAAGCACATCATTGCAAGAAGAAATATCCCGTAGACCTTTGTCTGTTAACTTTGGATGTTATTACAGTGTTAGAATGCAAATGGACATTTTCATCTAAATTAATCTCATGCATTGAGCTTTGGCCAAGATACAGAACCTGGGTCTGGCCCACTGAAACACCACCCAGGCTGCAGGAGGTTATGGTCTTTAGATTTAAACCCCTCTGAAGACTGTCACAAAAATATTCAAGCAATGAGACAGCTTTTGTCATTCAAAATGACAGTATCTTCATTTTTTTATCAATCTTTTTCATCCTAAGCATCTTAACCTGCTAAATTTATAGTGCACTAAAATGTGATGCTAGTCAGTACAATATGGTGATCATCATTGCTTTCCTCAGTAATAATTCCACATCATTATCCCCTCCTTACACAATAAATCAAAAAGCCAAACTTGTTGCCATTGAGGCACTGCTCACCCTGCGTGCTGTGGAGTGCCTTTTCTTGGCTGTAATCTTTACAGAAAAAGATCACTAGGCCTTACTTCCACAGGGCTGCCAAGTATGTTTGAACGGCCAGCATTAGGTTAGTCAATCAACATATCCAGTGGCCTTTGTTACATAACAAACAAGAACAGAAAGACAGCGGACCTAGACTTGACATTGAAGTGCTTCTGGGCCACTTAAGGAGATGAGACACAGCCATAGTCAGTATAGCTTACAGCACAAGTGGTCTCTGTCTTCACAAAGTGTGCCAACAGAAGGTGTTTTTAAATTTTCCATGATTTGTTCTTCTGGAGAAGATGGGCTTATAGAAAATGTTAACATACAGAATATAAGGAGGGAATAAGGCGTGATAGTCTTTGTGTTTGTACATGGGGCTCTTTCCATTGTAGCACCAGTGTGTTCTCTAACCCAAAGGAACGTGTCCATTGTCTAGTCACTAGAAGTTCTGGACAGTTCATTTACCTGAAAATAACAAGTTTTTAATGAAACGCTTGTGATATTTTGCTTTCTCTTGGTCTTTTCCTTTGCAGCCTCAAGCAGCGTGTCATCCTGCCATATTCAGAATCGTGGATGAGATGTTCAGGTAAATGTGAGGCTGTTCTGCTGGTGGTCCATCTCAGAATGCTCTGTGTCCAATCATAAACAAAAGTTTTTGTAGCAGTCTCTCATCAAATCATGGGGAAATTTCATGTTTCTAATTTTTTCTTACTCCTTTGAGCTTTTTGAAAGTAAGAGGTAAAAATTCAAAAGTCAATGTATATTTAAGAGCCAACACCTAAGAATTCAGATAACTTCCTTTTTCTAACCTATTTTAATTCTAATAGTAATCACAGAAAATCAGAACTGCATTAAATATTCGTACAGGACTGTTCTCAGCTCAGAATAAACAGTAGTAGTATATTCCCTTTACCACATGGGGGCTGACCAATCTTAAAGGATTTTGAAACAAAGGAAAACCAAGAAAAAAATAAATAAATAAAACCATTCATAACAGAGCTGTCCTGAATAACAAAGTGAGTTGTGCATGTTTATCTCATAGCAATTAATTTTTATTTTGAAAATGCCAGTGCTTCTTGGGAAACAGATTTGCAAGTGAAAAGAGCTGAGGAGATAACTGGGTACTGGGTTGGATTATAGCTGGTAGTTAGTGGGTGTTAACAATCATGATGTCCTAAGACTGGACTCCACTGGGGGAGCTAGTCTCCCTGGTAGTGTGTCTAGACCATTGCTTGGGCACTGGCACAGCCAGGACTCTGCCATTCCAGTCCTGCTCCCCACAGCAAAAGATCTCCAATTGGATAGCAGATATCAGGAAAGGAATTTTGACAATAGCAAATGACACAGCAGTTGGGCTTGTTTTGAAACTCTCCGACTTTAAGTTAAATAAGAATAGAAATAACAACTCAGATTTTGTCATTTGAAACTGGCAAAAGTTTTAGTTGATGCTTTGTGTAAACATGCATAAGAAAAGTTAGTTGTTTGAAAATTCATGGAAACCCATTAGGTACCTTCACATTCTTCTGCCACTTTGCTGGGTAAATGACTGAATCCTTGTACCTTCTGGGCAACTCTTTCTCCACCTGCAAAAACAGAACGTCTGTTGTTGCTGCGTATCCAGGCACATAATGCACAGATCTTTGTAAACAGCACTGAAGCCTGTGTTGGATGGCATATGCGTGTTTAATAATTTAAGAACCAAGAAAGAGCTCTGCACAGTGGGATTTAGAAATTATTTAGAAAAGAGAGTGACAGATTTCTCCTACTTTCACACAAGGACTGAAATCTGGTGAATTGAGATACTACTAAAGCTTGTAGCACAAAAAGAATCTTTCCGTTCTTACCTTTCACAGTTCACTTCACATGCTGCCAGCTGCATCATTAACTCTGTTGCCGTTTGACTTTGCATTGGTCAGGTGTGCACTCTTGGAAACCAGTGGAGCCCCAGAAGTGCTGGCCGCCCTCCAGGTGTTCACACGATGCTTTGTAGAAGCTCTGGAGAAAGAAAACAAGCAGGTTTGTTGTGTTGCATATATAATTGATTCTTCTCAAATAAAAAAAAGGTGGTAAAGAGTATGTGGCTAATTAGCAAAAAGGGAGTGATTTTGATAGACTCCTCTGCTTATGAAGACAGATTCCAAATGAATGCCTCAGCAAAGATAAAATATAGTTCCTGTGTGCTGTTTGCCCTGACACCCAGCGACATATATCTATGTTTCTGGTGGCAGAGCACACAGCACACTTCCATGTGCTAACCTACAGATGAATCCTCCTACACCCTGTGGATGATGCTATCTACTAAGTGGGCCTGCCCTTCGGGTTTCCTGTGACCCTCCAAGTCCAGCATCAGGCATTTTGGAATCTGTATGAGCTGTACTAAGCAGGAAATGTAGGTTATTACAAAGCAATATTGGACATTTGTAATCTAATTCTTATCTAAGACCCAAATGAAAATTGGATTCCAGGAGAGAGAGGTGGTGGCAAGAATGACAATGACAGATATGAGTAATTGTAGAGGGGGACCCATAGGTGACAGTGACCAAGAGGTGTGCGTCAGACCCAATCAGTGAAGAGGAGGCCAGGCCAGGGCCTGCAGAGAGACTTGGGCTACGGGAGCCATCAGCAAAGCCCAGGCAATAGCTGCTTGTCTTGGATTCTCTAGAGAAACAGAAGCAATGATATGAAGAGACAGAGTTTAAAGCTTTGGCTCACAGGACAGTGAGAAGCTGGCAAATCCAAAATAGTTGAAGTGACAAGCTGGAGATTTTTGCAGGCTTACATCCCAAAACCCATAGGTTAGGTGACAGAAAGAGTGAAGGAGTTTTGGTAAGATGTCTAGTTATAGTCTAGAGGTAAGTAATGCCTTAGGGAAAACTCCCTTTTTCTTCATAAGGCCTTCCACAGATTGAGGCTGATCTGTGTTAGAGAGGATGATGTGCGTTACTTAAGGCCGACTGATTTAACCAGGTAGGGCAGCAGTAGAAGTCTTGCCATCCACACTGGTGATTTGGATTCAATTCCTGACCAGTGTATCTCAAGCACAGCTACCACCCATCCTTCCGTGGAGGCTTACATGTTGCTATGATGCTGAACAGGTTTCAGCAGAGCTTGCAGACTAAGATGGACCAGGAAGAAAATTCTAGCATTCTACTTCTAAAAATCAACCAGTGAAAATGCCGTGGATCCCAGTGATCTGTAACCAGTCATAGGAATGATGCAGGTCCAGGCAGCATTTCATTCTGTTGTGCATGGGGTCACCAGGTCAGGGGTCGACACAGTGGCCACTAGCAACAACAGCTGTTTCATAATAGAGCCCAAATCAGTGTTTGACCAACAACTGGGCACCATACTCAAACCAGCTGACCAGTATTTGACCAACAACTGAGCATAATACTGAAAGCAATTGATGCTTAATATTAACCATCACAGGGCTGCTGACCTATGAGAATGATCGTATAAAATATGAACCTTTCATTCTTTTTAATCTTTTGGTGAAGTGCTGGAGTGAGCATAAGTGTTTGATTTTAGGAGCGCCCAGTTATCTAGTTTCTCTTCTGGTATTTGTGCATTGTTAGTAATGTTTTGCATTCTGTTTATACCATGTGTTAGATCTCCTAGCATTGTCTCTATTTTTACTTCTGCGATCTTTATCACTTTAGATTGTTTATTTAGGTCTTTGATCTATTTTCGTTTAGTTTTTGTGCATGGTGTGATGTAGGGGTCTTGTTCTATTCTTTTGCAGATGGATGTCCAGTTATGCTAGCACCATTTGTTAAAGAGATTGTCTTTTCCCCATTTAATGGACTTTGGGCCTTTGTCAAATATCAGTGGCTCATAGGTAGATGAATTTATGTCTGGAATCTCAATTCTTTTCCATTGGTTTATGTGTCTGTTGTACTAATACCAGGCTGTTTCAGTTACTGTGGTGGTATAACCTGTTGCAGTCCAGTCAATTATGACTCATAGCAACCCAATGGGACAGACTAAAACTGCTCCATAGAGTTTTCAAGGAGTGCCTGGTAGACTGAAACTGCTTATCTTTTGGTTAGCAACTGTAGCACTTAACCACTACACCACGTTTTCCACTGTGGTGGCATAGTGGTTTCTAAAATCAGATAGTGTTAGGCCACTCACTTTGTTCTTCAGTAATGCTTTACTTATCCGAGGCCTCTTCCCTTTCCATATGAAGTTAGTGATTTGTTTCTCTGTCTCATTAAAGAATGCCGTTGGAATTTGGATAGAGATTGTTTTGTATGTATAGATTGCATTGGGTAGAATAGACATTTTGATAATGTTGTATCTTTCTATCCATGAGCAAGGTATCTTTTTCACTTACAGAGGTTTCTTTTGGTTTCTTGCAGTAGTATCTTGTAGTTTTCTTTGTACAGATCTTTTATGTCTCTGGTTAGGTTTGTTTCTAAGTATTTTATCTTCTTGGTTGTAAATGGTATTGATTGTAAATGGTAATTGATTGAGTAAATGATTGAGTAAATTGATTGAGTAAATTGATTGAGTAAATTGATTGAGTAAATGATTGAGTAAATGGTATTGATTGAGTAATTTCCTCCTTGATGTTCTCTGTTGGTATAGAGGAATCCAACCCATTTTTGTATGTTTATTTTGTATCCTGATAATTTGCTGAAATCCTCAATTAGTTCTAGTAGTTTTCTTGTGGATTTTGGGGATTTTCTGTGTATAAGATCATATCATCTGCAAATAGAGATACGTTTACTTCTTCCTTATCCATTTGGATACCTTTCTTTTTCCTCCTTATTGCTCTGGTGAGGACCTTCTAGCCAGATCTTGAATGATCAGCAAAATGTTGGATTTGAGAGGTGATAAAGGATACACTTGTCTGTTTCCTATTGTCAAGGAAAATGCTTTCACACTCTCCGTTTAGGATGATGTTGGCTTCTGGCTTTATATAAATGCCCTTTATCATGTTGAGGAATATCTGCTGTTCATGTTTTACTGAGTGTTTTTTGTCATGAATGTGTGTTGGAGTTTGTCAAATACCTTTTCTGTATCAATTGATAAGATTTTGTAGTTCTTGCCTTTTGTTTGATTTATGTGATAGATTACACTGATTGTTTTTCTAATGTTGAACCATCCCTGCATCCATTGTATGACTCTCACTTGGTCATAGTTATTTTCTTGATACGTTGTTGAATTCTGTTGGCTAGAATTTTGTAGAGGATAGCTGCATCTAAGTTTATGAGGGATATTTATCTGTAATTTTTCTTTTTGCTGGTGTCTTTACCTGGTTTTGGTATCTGGGTTATGCTGGCTTCATGAATGAGTTTAGGAATATTCTTTCTTTCTTCTATGTTCAGAAATACCTTTCTTTAGTACTAGCGGTATTAATTCTTCTCTGATCACTTGATAAAATTCTCCAGTGAAGCTGCCAGGGCCAGGCAGTATTTTGTTGGAAGATTTCTAATTACCTTTTCAATCTCTTATTTTGTTATATATTTATTTAGTTCTTCTGCCTCTGTTTCTGTTAGTTTAGGAAGGTAGTCTGTTTCTAGGAATTTGTCCATTTTCTGTAGGTTTCTGATTTTGTTGTACTACGGTTTTTCATGATGTTCTTTTGTGATTCTTTAAATTTCATTTAGATCTGTTTTGATATTGGCCATCCTATTTTTTTCTGTTATTTGCTTCTTGCTTTTCTTTTGTTGGTCTGGCCACTGGTTTATTGATTTTGCTGACCTTTTCAAATAACCACCTTCTGGACTTTTTTACTCCTTCATTGGTTCTCTAGTGTCTATTTTATTTAATTCTGCTCTAGTTTTTATTATTTCCTTTCCTCTGGCACCCGGTGGCTTCTTTTGCTACTCTCTTTCTACTTGTTCAAGTTTTAGAGTTAGTGTTTTCATTTTGGCCCTTTCTTCTTTTTGTTATATGTACAGTTACTGCTATAAATTGACCTGTGAGCACCGCTGTTGCTGTGTCCCAGAGGATCTGGCAGGATGTGTTTTCATTGTCATTTGATTCTGTGAATTTCTTTATTCCCTCTTTAGTGTCCTCTATAACCCAGTAATTTTTGAGTAAGATGTTGTTCATTTTCCATGTGTTTGATTTTTTTCCTTCCTTTTTCTGTCGCTGATTTCTACTTTTATGGCTTCATAGTTTGTAAAGATGTTTTGTAATATTTTGATGCTTTGGATTCTGTTAATGTTTCTTTTATGGCCTAATAGGAAGTCTCTTCTGGAGAAGGCTCCATGTTCGTTGGACAAGAAAGTCTACTGACTGCTGTTGGGTGGAGCACTGTGTATATCTATATATTAGATTAACTTGGTTGATGGTAGCATTTAGATCTTGTCTGTCTTTATGAGCTTGTCTCTGGAGGTTCTGTCCTTCACCAAAAGTGATGTGTTGATGTCTTCCACTATTATTGTGGAGCTATCTGTCTCTCTTTTCAGTGCTGCCAGTTACGTAGTTAGGAGCCCTTTCATTGGGTGCATATTTATTATGATTATGTCCGCCTGGTGTATTGATCATTATATAGGATACTTCCTTACCCTTTGTGATAGATTTTACTTTTAAAGCCTGTTTTGTCAGAGATTAATACAGCCACTCCTGCTCTTTTTTGATTGTTTTTGTTGGCTTAATTTCCACCCCCTCCGTCCTTTGAGACTTTGTTTAAGTCCAAAGTGTGTCACTTGCAGTCTGTATATAGAGAGATCATGTTTTGCTATCCATTCTGTAATCCTCTACCTCTTTTTTGGTCCATTCACATTCAGTGCAATTATTGACAGGTATGAGTTTAGTGTTGTCATTTTGATTCCTTTTTGTGTGTGTATTGTTTTCAGTTTCTTTTTTTTATGGATTTTATTGCAATTTAAGTACAAGTTTACAATCTGTATCAATTTGCCATATAACACCCAGAAATTTCATCATTATTCCATTCTAACTGCTCTCCCTTTTCTTCCCTCCCTCCATGACAGCTCACCCCTCTCTTTCATCCGAGACTCCTCTGTCCATTTGACCAACATCTGTACCCATTCACCCTGTCATCTTGCCTCCAGCAATGACCTTCTGGGGCCATCCCCTGTACATATTTAATTTCAACAGTTTATTCATTATCAGCCTTATTCCACGTTTTGTATAGTCCAGTTCAGTGTTTGGAGAGCCGGCTTTGGTTCTGGATATGGTTTGGGGTTAGAGAGTCCACAGGGCCACACTCCCAGGGGATCCCCCAGACTGATGGACCGCTGAGTGTGGTCATTTGCTAGAGTTCTAGTTCTGTCCTCTGATCCTTCTCTCACTCTGTCAGGGGCTCCATACCATGTACCCCGTGTGGGTGGTCATTCGTGGTAGCTGACCACTATCTAGTTCTTCTGGTCTCATGCTGAAGCAGACTCTGGCTTTTGAGGCCCCTTCCATCTGGTGGGCTCATATTTTCCTGCTGTCCTTGATGTCCTCTGTTTACCTCTCGTGCAGGTGAATTGGGACCAGTTGATGCTACTTAGGTGGCAACTTGCTAGCTTTTAAGACCCCAGACACCGCTCATCTAAGTGGTTTGCATAACATTTTCTTTAGATGAAAAGAAAAAAAGTTTGGGTAGGCCAGTTAGTCTGAATGTCCCCTGAAAGCATGGTCCCATAACCCTGTTACTCTGTCCTTCCAAAGGGTTGGGCTGCATTTAGGGAACAGTTTAATGGTGAGGTAGTGCAGTTGTCTAGACAGCTTTTCTAGTGCTGCAGTCCTACCCTACACCTAACCGGAATCCTAGCCACTATCTAATTTGTAGAAATCTCTCTCCCTCTTCCCTATCATTGTAGCCATTAAAGATTGATTTCTTCTGCACTTAAATGTTTTGTTGCAACCTTATAATAATGGTCTCACACAGTATTTGTCCTTTTGTGTCTGGCAAAGTTCACTCAGCGTAATGTCCTCCCAGTGGTCCCACATTATCAGATACTTCCCTAAATCATTGTTGTTCCTTATCATTGCTTAGTATTCCACTGTATGAATATACCATGGTTTGCTTAGCCATTCGTCTGTTGATGGGCATCTGGGCTGCTTCCATCTTTTTGCTGTTGTGGGGAGAGCAGCAGTAAACATTGGTGTGCATGTATCTGTGTGGTGGCCATTATTTCTCTGGAATATATTCCAAGAAGTAGGATTGCTGGATCATATGGTATTTCTACTTCAAGTTTTTTAAGAAAGCATCAAATTGATTTGCATAGTGGTTATACCGTGAGTCGGATCCGACTCGACGGCACTTGGCTTGGCTGTACAATTTTACACCCCAACAGTGTAGTAGAATTCCAGTCTCTCCATATCCTCTCCAACATTTATTGTTTTGTGTTTTTTTTTGGATTATTGCCAATCTTATTCAGGTTAGATGGTATCTCATTGTAGTTTTGACTTGGATTTCTCTGATGGCTAGTGATTGTAAGCATTTCTTCATGTGTCTGTTGGTACCCTCTATGTCTTCTTTGGTGAAGTACCTGTACAATGTGCCTTGCCCATTTTTTAATTTTTTTTTTTAATTTAATATGACTGAGTGAAAGTGTACATTCCCATAAACATTTACATGCCCACCTATATGCAGCTTCCACTGCTTTCCCTGTCCGGTGACAGCACACTATTCCTCTCTGCTCCATACATGTCTCATCCTCCGAACAGTCTCCTTTCCCCTCCTCTCCACCCACTCTCCTTCCTCCAGCCAGAAGTCAGCAGGATGATATCCTGTAGATGTATAGAACCATAAAGTGCATCCAATATATGGTCACTCTGCATTACCAAATCCAATCCATTCGTGTCCAAAGAGTGGACCTTCTTTAAAAAATTTTTTATTATGACTAAGTATTCAATCTAAGTCAGTTTTACATTCCCATCTCTCTACAACTCAGTCTGCTCTCCCTACCCTATGATGGCACACTCCTCCTTTTTACTCTTCTAGTATCCTCCCAACAAACACCTGTCCCCTCCTCTTCTCCCTCTCCTCTCCCCTCTAGAAAGAAACAATTAGGACAGCCTTCTGTAAATGTGTAAAACCGTGAAGCAAACATACCACATGTACACTCTTTGTCCCCAAGTCCAGTCCATTCTTTGTCTGAAGTGTTTACCTCAGTACTGGTTTCAGGTTTAGGGCAGCAGCAAGTCTAGGGGCTATGTTCCCAGGGAACCCTCAAACCATCAATTCTGGTTTTACAGTAGAGTTCTTGATCTGCACACTTCTTTCTTGTGTTGTGTCAGGGATTCTACGTTTTGTCTCCTGCCAAGGGGACTTTGGTGGTGGCCAAGCACCATCTTTTTCTGGTCTCATGCTGGTATAGTCTCCAATTCATGTGGGTTCTTCTGTCTCTTGGGCTCATTTTTCCTCATGTCTTTGATATTCTGAGTCATCATCTGTTCCAGGTGGATTGATACAAATTGATGTTCCTCAGAAGGCAGCTTTTAAGATCCCAGACACCACTCACCAATATGGAGTGCAGAAGTCTCTCTTAGCAAAAAACTAGTTATGTCAGTTGACCTCAGTGTTCCTTGAAAACATGTTCCCCAGAGCCCTGTGCCTGCTACTGTATCCTTTGAAATGTTGAGTTGAATCTAGAAAACCGTTTAGTTTATTGTGTAGTCCAGTTATGCTGACCTGTCTTCTACTGAGTGCTGTCACACTCTTCACCTAACCAAATTCTTGTCGACTATCTAATCTGTGAACTCTCTCCCTCCTTCCCCACCCTTGTAACCATCAAAGAGTCTTTTGTGTGTAAGTCATTTTTTAAGTCCCTGTAATAGTGGTTTCGTATAATACTTGCCCTTTTGCAGCTGACTGATTTCACTCAGCATGTCTTGTAGTTGATACCAGGTTATGAGATGCTAACTGAAGTCATCATTGTTCTTTATTGTTGCATAGTGTTCCATTGTATATACATACCATAGTTTGTTTATCTATTCATCTGTTGATAAATACCTGGGTTGATTCCATCTTTCTACTATTGTGAACTGTGCTTCAGTGAATATTTGTGTGCATGTATCTTTGTATAACAGCGCGTATTTCCGTAGGATGTATTCCAAGCAGTGTGATTGCTGAATCATATAGTATTTCTGTTTCTAGCTTTTTAAGAAAGCACCAAATTGCTTTCCAATGAAGTTATATAATTTTGGATTCCCACTAGCAGTGTAGGAGAGTTTCAGTCTCTCCACAGCCTCTCCAGCATTTGCTGTTTTGTACTTTGGGGATTATTGCCAACCTTACTGGGTGAGATGGTGTCTCATTGTAGTTTTGATTTGGATTTCTCTAATAGCTAATGATCATGAGCATTTCCTCATGTGTTTTTTGGCATCCTGGATACCTTCTTTGGTGAACTGTCTGTCCATCTCTGTTGGTTAACTGGGTTATTTACCTTTTTCTTGTTAATGTTTTACAGTACCTTGCAGATTGTGGAAATCAGACATTGATCCAATATGTAATTGCCAAATATTGTTTCCCATTCTGTAGACAGTCTTTTAACTCTTGATAAAGTCTTTGGATAAGCCTAAGTTTTTGATTTTTAGTAGTTTCTACTTATTTGTCTTTTTGGTTGTTCATGCATTGTTGGTAAGATTTTGTAGTCTGTCTAAGTGTGTATTAGAACTTTCATTGTTGTCCCTGTTTTTTCTTCCATAGTCTTTATCATTTTAGGTTTGATATTTAGGTCTCTGATGCATCTTGATTTGGTTTTTGTGTAAGGTGTGAGATATGGGTCTCTTTTCAGTTTTTTGCAGATGGATGTCCAGTTTTGCCAACACCATTTGTTAAAGACACCCTTTTTACCCCAGTTTACATTTGAGCCTTTGTAGAATATCAGCTGTTCATAGGAGGATGGTGATATTTCTGGATTCTCTATTCTGTTCCATTGGTCTGTATATCAGTACCAGGCTGTTTTGACCACTGTGGTGGTGTAATAGGTTCTGAGGTCAGGTAGTGTGAGGCCTCTCGTTGTGTTCCTCTTACTCAGTAGTGTTTTATTTATCTAGGCTTCCTCCCTTTCCAAACAAAGTTGATTTGTTTCTTCATCTCATTAAAAAATGACATGGGAACTTTGCCCATTTTTTAATTGTGTTGTCTGTCTTTTTATTGCTGAGGTTCTGTAGTGTCCTGTAGATTAGAAAGATCAGACATAGATTGTAGACATGGTAGTTAAATATTTGTTCCCACAATATAGGCAGTCTTTTCACTCTTGATGAAGGCTTTGAATGAGCATAAGTGTTTGATTTTTAAGAGTTCCCAATTATCTGTTTTCACTTCTGGTGTTTAAGGGTTTTGAATGGTTTTTTTGTAGACTGTCAGTGTCATGGATTAGGGTTCATAACTTCTTCCCAGTTTTTTTCTTCCAAGATCTTTATTGTTATAACCTTTATATTCAGGTCTTTGATCCATTCTGAGTTAGTTTTTGTATATGGTGTGAGGTAAGGGTCTTGTTTCATTTTTTGTTTTTGCAGATGGATATCCAGTTATGCCAACCCCATTTGTTGGAGGGACTGTCTTTTCCCCAGCTCACAGCCTTCAGGACTTTGTCAAATATTAGTTGTTCATATGCAGATGATGTTATTCTTGGATTCTCAAGCCTGTTCCATTGGTTTATGTGTCTGTTTTTATGCCAGTATCAGGCTGTCGTAACTACTGTGGCAGTTCAACAGGTTTTAAGGTCCGGTAGAGGGAGGCCTGTCACTTTGTTCTTCTTTAGTAATGTTTTGCTTATCCATGGCTTCCTCCCTTTCCATATGAAGTTGGTGATTTGTGTCTCCATCTCATTATAAAATGTCATTGGAATTTGTATTGTGGTTGCATTATATGTATAGATTGCTTTGGGCTGTGTAGACATTTTCGCAATGTTAAGTCTTCCTATCCAAGAGCAAGGTATGTTTCTCTACTTAAATAAGTCACTTCTAGTTTCTTCCAGTATGGTCTTTTAGTTTTCTTTGTATAGGTCTGTTACATCTCTTGTTAGATTTATTCTTAAGTATTTTATCTCCTTGGAGGCTTGGTAATGATTTCAAGATTTCCTCTTTGATTGTCTCTTTATTGATGTGAAAGAAACCAACTGATTTATGTATGTTTATCTTGTATCCTGATACTTAGCTGAAGTCTATTAGGTCTGTTAGTTTTTTGGTGGATTCTTTAGGTTTTTCTTTGTATAAGATCATGCCATCCACAAATAGCAATACTTTAACTTTTTTACCAGTTTGGATGCCCCTTATTTCTTCATCATGCCTGATTGCTCTTACTAGGACCTCCTGAACAGTGTTGACTAGAAGTGGTGATAATGGTCATCCTTGTCTGGTACCTGTTCTTAAGGGGAATGTTTTCAACTTCTCTCCATGGAATGTTTGCTGTTTGTTTAGAGTATATGGCCTTTATTATGTTGAGGAATTTCCCTTCTATTTTTATTTTGCTGAGAGTTTTTAACATGAATGCCAAAGCCAGGTGCTGTTGAGTCGGATCCGACTCATGGATGGGTGTTGGATTTTATCAAATGCCTTTTCTGCGTTGATTGATAGAATCAGGTGTTTTTTGTCTTTTATTTGTGTGATTACATTCTTTGGTCATGGTAAACTCTGTGTGTGTGTGTGTCTGTGTCTGTGTGTCTGTGTGTGTGTGGTGTGTGTGTGGTGTTGCTGAGTTCTATTAGCTAGGATTTTGTTAAGGATTTTTGCACCTAAGTTCGTGAGAGATAATTGGTTTGTAATTTTCCTTTTTTCTGCTGTCTTTACCCTGTTTGGGTATGAGGGTTATTCTAGCATCCTAGAATGAATTTGGGAGTATTCCATCTTTTTCTGTGCTCCGAAATACTTTTAGAAGTATTGATGGTAATTCTTCTATAAACGTTTGGTAGAATTCTCCAGTGAAGCCAGCTGGGCCACAGCTTTTTTTAGTTGGAAGTTTTTTAATTGCCTTTTGATTACCTTTTCAGCCTCTTCTTTTTATTGTGATGGGTTTAATTAGTTGTTCTGCCTCTGTGCTAGTTTTGGTAGGTAGTATTTTTTAGAAAATTGTTTCCTCTAGGTTTTCAAATTTATTAGATGTCAATTTGTCTTAGTATTCTGTAATGATTCTTTTAATTTCAGTTTGGTCTATTGTGATACCACCCTTCTCATTCATTATTTGGGTTATTTGTTTCTTTTTCTTTTCTAGTTTGGCTAGTGGCTTATCAATTTTGTTGATCTTTTCGCATAACCAGCTTTTGATCTCGTAAATTTTTTCAGTCATTTCTCTGTTTTCTATTTCATTTCTTTCGGCTCTAATTTTTCTTGTTTTGGTTCTTCTGGAGGCTGATGGGTTGTTTTGCTAGGTTGTTCAAATTGAAGAGCTAATTCTTTGACTTGGACTTTTTCTTCCTTTGAATGTGCACATTTATTGAGATGAATTAACCTCTGAGCACTGCTTTTGCTGCATCCTGTAGGTTTTGATAGGGCGTGTTTTCATTCTCATTTGATTATGAATCTCTTTATTTCATCTTTGATTTCTTCTATTACGTGGTACTTTTTGAGCAAAATGGTGTTTTGTTTCCATGATTTTGGTTTTATTTCCCTCTATTTTCTGTTACTGATTTCTAGTTTTATGTTCTGAAAAGAAGCTTTGTATATTGCACTATTTTGAATTTTGGTGAGGATTTCTCTGTGCTTATGTGGTCAGTTCTGGAGAACATTCCATGTGTATCAGGAAAGAAACTATACTCGGCTGCTGTTGGGTGAAGTGTTCTGAATATGTATGTGAGGTCAAGTTGGGTGCTTGTGGCATGTAGATCTTCCATGTGTTTACTGAGCTTTGTCTGAGATGTTCTGTTATTTACTGAGAGTAGTGTATTGATGTCTTCTACTATTATTGGAGCTGTCTATTTCTGTTTTCAATGTGAAGAATAAATTTTTCTGTATTTTGGAGCCTTGCCATTAGTTGCATAAATATTTAATATGGTTATGTCCTCCTGCTGTACAGAGCCTTTAACCATTATACAGTATCCCACCTTATCCCATATGGTAGATTTAACTTTAAAGTCCATTTTATCAGAGATTAGTGTTGCCACTTCTGCTCTTTTTTGAAGGTTATGAGCCTGATACAGTTTTTTTTCTAACCTTTGAGTTGTAGTTAGTTTGTGTCTTTGAGTCTAAAGTGTGTCTCCTGTAAGCAACATAAATATGGGTCATGTTTTTTAGCCAGTCTCCTGTTCTCCTTCTCTTGATTGATGCATTTGGTACATTTACATTCAGTGTGATTATTGATACATATGATGTTAGCACTGTCATTTTCATGCCGTTTTTGGGGTGTTGTGGACAGTTTCTTTGTTTCATTCAGTTTTCAGTGCTGATTTTTTTTTCTTCATGTGTTTTATTTGCATGTGTTTCAGTGTTCGTTTCTTTAAAATTGTTACATTTTTGTGTTTTGCTTCTTTTTTACTTTTTTGTTTTGATGTGTAGAACTATAGGTTTCTTTTGCAGTTATTCCCTCTGTCCCCTTTATTAATCTAAAAGTAATCAAGTCTTTAATGTCTTTGTATCTCCTTGACTTCTTCCCTTCCATTTGAAAGATCTATGGGTACATTATTTTGTCCTCCTTTTTTGTATAATGTTGTCAGTTATATCCTGAGATCTCTGAATTTCTATTTTTTATGAGTTGGCTTTGGCTGTCTTTTTTTGGATTTACTGTCTTAATGGTATCTGGATGCTCTATCAAGCATTAGATGTCTGAATGTATTATCTGATGTTATTTATTTTCTAATCAAGAACTTCTTTTAATGTTTGTTGTAATTTTGGTTTGGTTTGAAAATTCTCCAAACATCTGTTTATCTGTAAAAGTCCAAATTTCACCTTCATATTTGAGAAGCTGTTTTGCAGGGTATATAATTCTTGGTTGGAAGTTTTTTGGGTTTTTTGTTTGTTTGTTTTCATTTAAGGCTATGTATATGTCATCCCATTGTCTTATTGCCAGCATGGTTTCTTCTGAGTAGTCTGAGCTTAATCTTGATGATTTTCTTTTGTTAGTTATTTTTTGTTTAAGCCTAGCTGCCTTTAATTGTCTTTCCTTAACTCTAGTTTCGTTGAGTTTGAGTATAATATGCCCTTGATGTATTTCTCTTGGGACTTCTTTTGAGTGGGGTTTGATGAGCATCCTGAATGGATATCTTCTCATCTTTTATGATATCAGTGAAGTTTAGTGTCAGCAAGTCTTCAACAATGCTCTCTGCATTTTCAGCTATCCCCTCCTTGTTCTGGTACTCCAGTCATTCATGTATTGTTCCTATTGATACGATCACACATAATTCTTAGTAGCTCTTCATTTTATTCAATCTTTTATCTGATTTTTCCTCATTTGCACTAGTGTCATTTACTTGGTCTTCAGTTTCACTAATTTTGCATTCCATTTTCTTGTTCCTGTCCCTTTGACTTTTGTATTGAGTTATCAAGCTTGGTAATTTTATTAATTTGTCAAATTTCCGATCGTTGCTGCTCAAGCATTTTTTGCAGCTTATTTAGTTTTTCAGTGTACTCTGCTACATTTTTCCTGATCTCTTTGCTGATATCTTGCACTGCTCTGTACATCAGTGTTTTGTATTCTACCTCTGATAATTGCGGGAAATCTTCATCATCTGGGAAATCCATTGATTCTTTATTTGGGAAATTTGGGAAGTTAAGGTAGTCTTCTTCTTCAGATGTTTAAAAATTGAGTTGTGACCAAGCCATCAAAAAGTGGTTGCAATTTTTTTGTTGGGTTTGGTGCTTTAAGATGTATTATATCTATGGATAGTCAGGACTTTTGAGCTGGTTTGACTTTTGGAGAACTGATAATTTGGCTGACCTGTCCAGTGTCTCTCTTTTGGGCCTGGGCCAGTATTTCTCTGTGTGGGTGATGACTTTATGCTCCATGATGTTACTGTCCTGCACTGCAGTAGATTGGCCAGCCAAGCTCGCCTCAACCTGACCTGATGTGTGTTCACCTGCCTGATCCTACACTACTCCAGCTCATGCTTCCCTGAACTGCAAGCGTTACCCACACTGCCACCTTCCCCCATCTGGGCACATCATTCATGCTGCCACCATCTCTGGGTTGTGTGTCACCTGTGTTGCCACTGGTCAGATGCATTGCCACTGCCTCTGGACCACGCATGCACCCACGCTACTGCCTGGACTCTTGTGCATTCCATATCATCACCACTCAAGGTAGTTGAGATCCAAACTTCTTCACCCTGTGGCACTTTAAGGCCTTCCAGGCTGCTGAGTCCTAAGGTCCTCTAATTGCTGGTCTGCTTGGTCTCAAGCTCTTCTGATGTGCATGAAAGCTTTCAGCCTTGGGCTGTGTTGTTTAGACAGGTGTTGATCTTTGCTGGGCCCAATGCTGCTCCAGCTCTCATGGTATCTCTCAGTCCTGCACTGTGATTTTTTTTTTTTTTTGGTTGAATAAGTGACCTTCAGCATGTGGGGTCTTTCTGCCCGGTGCTACGTTGTTTTATCTGGGGTGACCCAGAGCTCTTATGATCTTCCAGTCACCCAGGCCATTATTTTATTTTTTTACCAGATGTTCAGGCCCCCATGGAATGCTAAATTTAGTTGGTTTTGTTGATTTTTCCCATTCTTTGTTGTTAGAGGGTTCAGCAAGATGGTGTGGCTACACTGCCATCTTTGGCCTCACACTCCTGTTTTCAGTTTCTTTGTTCCACTTAATTTTCTGTGCTGAGTCATTTTTCTTTTGTAGTTTCTTTTCGTTTTTATTGAATTTGAACTTGCTGACTCTGTTTTTCTTTATTTTAATGTGTAGAATTGTTAATTTGCCTGGTGGTCATTTTAATATTTACCCCTGGTTTTCTATATCAAAACTAATATTTATATTTTTTATATTGCTTTGACTTCTGCATATGTAAGATCTATGACTGTATTATACAGTCCTTATTTGTTTTAATGTCATCTTTTGCATATTGATGTCTCTTTTCCTATTTTAAGTGTTTTAGCTTTGGTTTATTTGTGTCTTCCCTATTTGGATTGTTATCTGATTTTTTGATTTTCTAAGCAGAGGACTCCCTTTTGTATTTCTTACCATCTTGGTTTGTTTTTACAGATTTCCTAAACCTGTATTTATCTGGAAATAATGTAATTTTGCCATCAGATATGTGAGATAGTTTTGCTGGATATGTAATTCCTGGTGGGCAATTTTCTTTTGTTGGTCTGGCCAATGGCAGTTGTTTTCTTTGAAGGTTTCTAGAGGCTTGAATAGACTCTCTGCCACTGGGTTCTCTTGATGTGGAAAACACATCCTAAGTGCCACTTTCTGCTTCAGAGCACTTGCACCAGCTGATCCAGCCTGCAGGATGCCAGTTACCACTAGATCAGATCTGGCAACTTCTCAGTACTTCTAAACCACGTTTCCCACCTCTTGCTCTTAGTCTAATTTCTCAACTTTGCCTTTGATGTTCAGAACTCCTAGATTGTCATATATAGTTAATTCATTTGTTTATTTGGGTCTCTGTTGTAAGAAGAACTCACAGGAAGCATCTGACTACTGATCCTTCTTGGCTTTGGCTCTTTGTAGGGTCTTCAATGGTGAATTTTTCAAAAGTAGATCACCAAGCATTTCTTCTGAGGTACCCCTGGGTGGACTTAAACCACCAGTCTTTTGATGAGAAGCCAAAAGTGTTAACCATTGCACCTCTCAGGGATTCTAATAGCCATGGACTTAATATTTATGTAGCATTTTGCCTGTTGCACCCAGGCTCAGGGCATCTTCCTCATGAAGAATGCTGTGACATTGTAGTCCTTTCTACGTTGTTTAACTTGTGAGAGCAGTGCCTGGTGCTCAATTCCATTAAAATCCAACACACTACATGCCAAAGAAGATGCTCAGGTTTTAGCATATGCTTATACTTTTTAAGGCAATGATAAATATTTCTGCTTTATTTTTCTCATTTTCTCTTTCCCTAGGGAAGGTATCCAGACCATATTATCAATGATACCCAGCCTGGAGTTCAGGTAGAGAGCTCTGCTGGCAGGTGTGGGCTAGTCCTCATAGTTTAGGATACTACCGTAAATATCTGTTCTGCCTTAGACATTCTGTTTTCCCAGTTAGGAGCTGACCTTGAAAAGCCTCTCCATTTGGCCCCTAACTTTGTCTAGGTGGGGAACACTGGTGAAAGAAGTATTGCTCTGTAGCTTCTGCGTGAGTCTGTTTTCTTATTAACATTGCTGCTGAGTCTCTGTGCTAGCCTTTGGTCCTCTGGATTTGGAATAGAGCTGCAGCTGCCGTTTATTTAGAATAGTTCCTTGACCAGGCCACAAGTATCTGCTGGTGTGGGGCCCATGCACTGGTCCTGCAGTAAATTAGCACAGTTCCTAGAATGAAACAGGCACTCATTGTCCTCACCTTGGGCTAAGAGTACATCAATTATCTCTTACCCTTGTACATATCTTCCAGTCTGGTGACAAAATTCAACATTTCTCTTCCTAGAGCTATGACTGATCATCTGCCTTTGCAATAATTTATGGCTGTTCTCATTTTCTGGCTGCCTGCTTTTTTAAAAACAAATCTTGGGTGCTCACTTTTAGACTAATTACAACACTCAGTGCATGACACCCTGTCATACTTGGTCTGATGCTCTTTACTTTGATTCATACTTTCTTAATAAAATGGGTATCTGTAAATCCAGTATCTAAAACAAGACCTGTGGCCATTGGTTAAGGGCTCATCTGCTAGCCAAAATGTCAGCAGTTTGAATCTACCAAACACTACTTGGAAATTATACTCTGTCCGGTAGGATCACTATGAGTCAGAATTGACTCAGTGGCTATAGGTGTAATTTGTTTTTAATCCACACATTCCTCCTCCATCCCATTACTGTGCCTTTCTCCCCTTAGTTAACCACTGCCATGAATTTTATGTTTATGACCTTTCTCTTTTATGAAAGCTTGTTCACATATATACAGTTGTGTAACTCTTATTACTAGTTTTGTTTTCTTTTGAACTTTATTGTACTTCAGGTAAAATTTTACTGTGTAAATTAGTTTCTCATTCAAAGATTTATACACAGATTGTTTTGCAGTATTGATTATAATATTGATAATAATATAATATTGAATATTATCAAAAGAAGTCAGAACTCCCCCCCTTTTCATCCCAGGTTCCCTGTGTCCATTCATCCAATTTCCTGTTCCTTCCAGCCTTCTCGTTTTTCTGTTTTAGGGCAGATATTGCCCATTAGGTCTCCTATATTTGATTGAATGAAGAAACTTGTTCTATATGTGTAGTATTGTTTGTTTTATAGGTCTGTTTGATCTTTGGCTGAAGGTAAACTTTGGGAATGGCTTCACTTCTGAGTTAGCAGGATGTCTCGGGACCATAGTCTAGGAAGTTGTTTCAGGGTGGTCTTTTTTGTGGGTGAATTTGAGTTTTGTGCTCCATTTTTCTGTCAGTGGGACTCTCTATTGTGATGTCAGAGCAGTCCATGGTGGTAGTCAGACATTATTATAGTTCTTCTGGGTTGAGGCTCGTGGAAGCTATTATTCATGTGGTCTTAGTCTTTTAGACTGATATTTCCCAGTACTTTTGGTTCACTTTATTCTCTCTTTTTTTCCCCTAGTTGTACTGTAGGTGAGAGTTTACAGAGCAGATTCATTCCTCATTAAACATTTAATACATACACGGTTTAGTGACATGCCTGCACTCCCCCTCTTGACCTTGAGTTGCCCGTTATCAACTTGCCTATTCTCTCCTCCTTGGTGTACCTCTTTAGTCTCATTTTGTTTAATGGGCTTATCTGATCTTTGACAGAATAGTGAACCTCAGGAGTGACTTCATTACAGTGCTAACATATTTTCAGCCAGTGTCTTTTGAGATATAAAAGAGGGAATCCAGTAAAGAGACAGCAGGACCTCATACCACCAGGAAAGCTGCACTGTGACAACAGAGAGCATCCTTTGGACCCAAGTTCCTGCACAGATAAGCTTCTAAACAAGGGAGAGATTGATGACAAGGGCCTTCCCCTAGAGCCAACATAGAGAGAAGGCTTTTTCCTGAAGTCAATGTCCTGAATTTAGACTCTCAGGTTACTAAAATGTAAGAGAATAAATCTCTGTTAAAGCTGTCCACTTGTGGTATTTATTATTACAGCAGCAGTGGATAATTAAGACACATAACTTTGTATTTCCATTCATTTGTTGATAGGCCCTTAGATGGTTTTCATCTTTTTGCTGTTGTCAGTAATGCTGCAGTGAACATGGATGTGCATATGTCCTTTCATGTGACAGCTCTTCTCTAGGATATCGTCCTAGGAATAGAGTTGCCAGATCATATGGTATTTCTATTTCTAGCTTTTTAAGGAAGCTCTATATCAATTTTCAAAATGGCTGTATCATTTTACATTCCACCAGCAGTAAATTAGAGTTCCAAGTTCCCCACGGCCTTCCCTAGCATTTGTTATTTTCTGTTTTTTTGATTTGTGCCATTAATGTTGGTGTGAGATGCTACCTTGTAGTAGTTTTGATTTGTATTTCTCTAATGACTGCTGATCACAAGCTTTCCTTCATGGGTCTTTTTGTTGCCTGAATGTCTTCTTAGTTGAGTATCTGTTCATATACTTTGTCCATTCTTAAATTGAATTGTCTTTTTTTTGCAGAGGTGTTAGATTTTCCTGTAGATTTTAGAGCTTAGACCTTTGGACTTGTCATAGCTAAAATTTTGTTCCCAGTCTGTAGGTTCTCTTTTTACTCTTTTGGTGAGGTGTTTGGATGAACATAAGTGTTTAATTTTTGAAGATCCCCCATATCTAGCTTATTTTATGGTGTTTGCGTATTGTTGGTTATGGTTTGTATCCTGTGTATGCCATGTAGTAGGGCCTCTAGCATTGATGGTTTTTCTTCTATAATCTTGATGGTTTCTGGTTTTATATTTAGGTCTTTGACCCATTTCAGATTGCTTTTGGTGTATGCTGTGAGGTATGGTCCCTGTTTAATTTTTGCAGATGAACATCCAGTTTTGCCAGCATCATTTGTTAAAAAGAGTATCTTTTCCTCTTTAGCAGACTTTGGTCTTGTGTCAAAGATCATGTGACCGGAGATAGGTGGATTTACATTTGTATTCTTGATTCTCTTCTGTTGGTCAGTATGTCTGTTGTTGTACCAATACCAGTCTGTGTTGACTACTGTAGTGGTATAGTAGGTTCTCAGGTAGGTAGTATGACCCCTCTTACTTTAATTCTTTTTATCTTCAATAGTACTTTACTCATCCAGGGCCTGTTTACTTTCTGTAGAAAGTTAATGATTAGTTTTTCTGTGTAATTAGAGAATGCTGTTGGTATTTGGATTTAGATTGTATTATATATGTAAATTGCTTTGGGTAGAATTTACATTTTCACAAACATTCTACTTATCCATGAGAATGGTATGTTTTTCCTTTTATGTAGGTCTTGTTTGGTTTCTTGCAGTAGTGTCTTACAGTTTTCTTTATATAGGGCTTTTATGCCTCTAGTTAGATTTATTCTTAAGTATTTTATTTTTTAGGGGCTATTATAAATGGCTCCTGGTTTTTTGCTTTTCTGGTTTCCTTTTCATAGTTCTCTTTATTGGTATAAAAGAATCCAACTGATTTTTGTATGTTTTTCTCTTAGATCATGCTACTCTTTTAAGTCTTTCTATTAGTTCCTGGAGTTTTCTGGTGAAGTCCTTTCAGTTTCTATGTCTAGCATATTATCATCTGCAAATCCAGGATAGTTTTACTTCTTCCTTACCAGTTTGGATGCCCTTTATTTCTTGTTCTTGCCTTATTGCTCTAGCTAGAGCTTCCAGCACAGTGTTAAATAGAAATAGTGATAAAGGACATCCTGCCACATTCCTGTTCTCCAGTGGAATGCTTTCAGCCTTCTCCATTGAAAATGATGTTGGCTTAGTTTTGTATACCTAGTGTTATCAAGTTGATTCCTACTCACAGCATCCCTATAGATCAGAGTAGAACTGCTACTTAAGAGTTTCCAAGGATTGCCTGGCAGATTTGAAGTGCGAACCTTTCAGTTAGCAAATGTAATACTTAATCACTACACTCCTAGGGTTTCCAATTAGTTTTGTATAGATGCCCTTTATTATGTTGATGAACTTCTCTCCTATACCTATTTTATTGAGTGTTTTTATCCAGAAGAAGTGTTGGGACTTCATCAGATGCCTTTTCTGCATTGATTGAGATGATTATATGATTCTTTTTATGTGGTGGATTACATTGATTGATTATCTGATGTTAAACCATCTGTTTTTGGCTGGGTTCTCTAGAGAACAAAAACCAGTAAAGCTTGTAAATATACAAGATCTGACAAATAAGTCCACAAACTTAATTATTCTAAGTGCTACATACCTTATTGCTACATATCACTACAGTCACCTTCGAAGCACTCCCCTTGGGAAGCTATGCACTGATGCCAGTGCTTAGTCCACCCTTGAGGGCATTTTGGAACTCTTTCTGGAATGGCCATTGTACACAGTGGCAAGGTGGCAAGTTTGCAGACTTAATTATGTAGTTGTCTGTGAGGTAGTTTTTAGACAGTAACCAAGTAACTGTATTGGAACACCCTGCCGACTCACCTGATCTGGTCCATTAGCTTTTTTCTTTACCCAAAGATAAGGGAAATATTGAAAGTAAGATATTTTGATGATATTCAGGAGGTCAAGGGTAATACAACAACAGCTCTGATAGCCATTCCAGAAAAAGAGTTCCAAAATTGCTTTGAAGAGTGGACTAGGCAGTGGTATTGGTGCATAGCTTCCGAGGGGGAATACTTTGAAGGTGATCATAGTGGTATTCAGTGATGAGGCATGTAGCACTTTTTCTAGGATGAGTTTACAAACTTAAATTGTCATCATGTGTAGAGAGAGATTCGTATCAAGGAAATGGCTCACGTGATTGTAGAGGCTCAAGTGTCGCAAGTGTGTTAATCAGGATAGAGGTATTTCTCAATTCACATAGCAGCAGGGGCTAGTGAACCCAAGATTAGCAGGTTGGAGGCAGGTCTCTTGTCTTGGAATCTGGGATTCCAGGATCTGTAGATAACCTCATAGTTCAAGTTCTAAGAGCCAGAGGTCAGATGAACAAGAGACAGTCACAGGACCCAGAGTAAGCAAAACAGCCATAAAGTCTCCTTATATTTAGGTGCAAACCACACCCCCAAGGAAATGTCCTTTCAACTGATCGGCCATCCACAGCAGGTCAAGTCGTGGGAGTGATCACATGTGAACACTGAGAATCATGTTCCAGCCAAGTTGACACATAATCTTAACCATCACACCATGTTTACATACCTGGTGCAAATCTCACTTGGTTGTGATGTATTATTTTTTCAGGGTGGGATATAATGCCTTTACTAAGGTCACATCTCTGATCCAACGTAAAGGGAATTTCCCTGTACCACCTTTTATCTTATGATAGTTGAAAGGGAAACAAACAGAAAAGGGAACCTCATACTAACCAAGAAAGAAGCACTAAGAGTAGAGTTCATCCTACACGGATCTCCTAGTCCAGGGGAAGAATGATGAGAACATCCCCCCAAAGCTGACACATAGAGAAAGCTTTCCCTTAGTGCTGATGTCATGAATTTGGACTTCTAGACTACTAGACTGAGAAAATAGTTTCTACTTGTTAGAGCCATCCACTTGTGGTGTTTCTGTTATAGCAGCACTGGGTGACTAAGACTGTTTTTTGGGTCACTCTGTGTCGTCTTTTAATACTTGCATTTCCACTATCCCATGTTACATTCATTTGTGTACTGAAGTTATGGGTGAAGTACTGCTATATAGTGTTCCATTATGAAAATATGCCACAGTCCATTTTTCTGTTGATGGATGTCATGGATTGAATTATGTCCCCTCAAAAATATGTGTAGCCATGTGGCTGGGCCATGATTCCCAATATTTTGTGATTGTCCTCCATTTTGTGATTTTCCTGTGCTGTATGTTAAAGGATTAGGGTGGGACTGTAAATCCCTTCATAGGATTACCTCCCTGCTCCACTGTAAAGGGAGTTCTGTGGAGTATGGCCTGCCCCACCCTTACTCCTTTCATCCTACAAGAGATAAAAGAAAAGAGAAGCAAACAGAGAATTGGGAACCTCATACCATCAAGAAAGCAGCACCGGGGGAAGAGTGCATCCTTCATACCTGCGGTTCCTGTACCAAGATGCTCCCTGGACAAAGAATGATGCAACACCGGATTTTACTCCAGAACCAACAAGGGGGAAAGCCTTCCTCTGAAACAGACATCCTGAAATTGGACTTGTAGCCTACTGAACTGTGTAAGAATAAACCTTCCTTTGTTAAGCCATCCACTCTGTGGTATTTCTGTTAGAGCAGCACTAGCTCACTAAAACAATGGGCATTTTGGTTGTTTCCAGGTTTGTTTGTTTTTTTCTATTACAGTATGGCTTTAAGCAGTCTTGGACACATTCTTAGGAGTAGAAGTGCTTGGTTATTGAGTATGCACAGGTTCAGCTTTAGTGTTGCTGTTAGGTGCTTTTGAGTCACTTTCTACTTACAGCAACCCTGTGTGACCCCCATAGGGTTTTCTAGGCTTTATTAGATACTGCCATATTGTTTTTATAAAAGTTAGTATCAGTTTACACTCCTACCAGCAGTTTGTGAGCAATCCCAATACTCTACATTCTTACCCACTGTCAGATAGTTTTATTTTTATTGCTTCACATTCTCCTTTTATCCTTTTGTCTCATCCTTGTTCTGTTTGGGACCACACTGCATTTCCATCAATGTGTCCAGTCTGACTAGTGAGCAAAGCCATAAGGTTGTCGTGGTGGGCCACTATTCCTAAGTTTGCATAATAGCTCAGTCTTATTGTAGTTAGGTGCCATTGAGTGACTTCTGACTCATAGCAACCTTATGTATGACATGCTGGTTCAGTACAGACTACAAATCATTCTAGGTTCTCGTTCTAATAATGGCAAAGTCTAGTAATGCATTAGACTAAATATCCCACAAAGAAAAGTGGTAAACTCTGGGCAGAATATTTAAAAAAAGGGAAGAAAGAAAACTACTTGAAGGCCTAGAGGACAGGAAAAACTAATAGAAATAGAGGTAGTAAAACCCTTAAGAAAGAAACCACATTTGGTACTCTACTTTTTTCACTGAGGGGTCTACTCTACCTTATGAAATGACAGTGAGAGGAGGCACAGTGGCCAGAACTCAAGGCTCAATCTGATTGGCTTGTGGTGTTGAGAGAGAAAACTAGGAACTTCCAGAGGAACAAAGAATAGATGGGACAAAAAGGAATCCAATATAAAAGGTAGGTGTAAAATACCAACAAGTACATAATATAAAAATTACAAGAACGTTTGCTAAATAGTAAAAAAGCGGAGGTATTAGATTGGATAAATAATCAAGAAATACAGAAGAACATTTCACAATGACAAAATAGTCATTTCATCACAAGTACGTAACCAATTATAAGTGAGTATGTGCCTAATAATAGAGTTTAAAATACATAAAGCAAAACCAACAAAAATAAAGGGAGAAATAAGTAAATCTACACATAAAATCACACATAAAATATTTAGGAATAAATTTAACAAAAGTTATGGAAGACTTCTACACTGAAAACAACAAAAAACATTTGCTGAAACTAAAACCAAACATACTGTAGTCAAGTCAGTTCCAACTCATAGGGACCCTATAGGGCATAGTGGAACCACTCTATAAGGTTTACAAAGCTATGACCTTTATGGAAGCAGACTGTCACATCTTTCTGCTAAAGAGCAGCTAGTGGATTTGAACCACTGCCCTGTTGGTTTGAAGCTGAGCATTTTAACCACTGCCACCAAGGTTCCTTAGACAAAACTGAAGAAAACTTAAAAATGTGTAAGCCAAGCCAAGTGCCATCAAGAAACCATATTCATAAATTAGTATCTCTTCTGCCCACATTGATCTATTGCTTCAGCATATTCCCAGTTGAAATCCCAGCAGATGTTTTTAAACTGAAATTGACAAGCTGATTCTAAAACTTACGTAGAAATATATGGAATAAATGATTTAAAATAGCCAAAACAATTTTGAAAAGTGAAACAAATCAAAGGACTCACACTACTTAATTTTAAGATTCACTGTCAAGCTGTAGTAATTGAGACAGTGCAAAAAGATAAATACATATGACAATATAATATCTGCTTTTTCTGTTCACTTTCTAAGGGGATAATAACATAAATCAAAACCCCCACTTTTCACTTCTCTGTGCAGTCTGTCACCAGCTGTCCGTGTAGTATTTCCTGCTCCGACCTTAGCCACCTGGAGTTAGGTCAGAGCTCATAAGTTGCAGGGCACAGGCCTCCAGACAGCCAAGTCTGCCCAAGACTTCAGAAGCGAGACACAAGTTTGGGAGTCCACATGACGCCCTTTCTTCTGACCTGCTGGCTACAAATTTAGAGTTTTCAGGATGCCAGCCACAAGCTCAGGGCCCTCTCCTGGGCTCCATACTGATTATATTTTGAGAGGCTTCCTATGTCACCTCAGGATACCAGTGCAAGAGTTCGAAGCCCCCTCACTTCTGACATGCTTGTTCCTTCTACTCTTTCAAGCTCAATAGTTTGCTGAAGTGACTCATAGAAATAACAGAAAGCATTATACTTAAGATTATGGCTTTGTCATAACAAGAAAGGATACAGATAAAGAGAGGCATAAGATATGGTCTGGGAGGGTTCCCAATATAGAGCTTCCATGTCCACAGGGTGCACTGCCCTACTTGCATACATGTCTTTCACCAACCAGGAAGCTTATGAATATTCAGTGTCCAGAGCCTTTAATGACTTCATTATGTAGACATGATTGGGACCTCATTGCATAAGCATAATTAGTTGAATCAGGCCCCATCCCTCCATGAGGTCATCCGATGTCAGGCCATTTGGTGATCTTTGTGGCCTGTCTAACCCTGGTTTGTTAGCACAGACTCTGAGGTACAGGGTGGGGACCAACAAAGGCACCTCTGTTACTCAGGAAATTGTAAGATTTTAGAGTTATCCCTCAGGAAACAAGGGCAAAGACCAAATTACTTTGGGTAAAGTTAAATTATTTTCTTCACATGTAGGTCAGTGGAATGTAATAAAGCTCAGGGATAGACTTAGACATATATAGTGAATTGATTTTTGACTGAGATGCCAGGACACTTCAGTGGCAACAGGAAAATATTCAATAAATGGTGCAAGAACAACTGGATATCTGTGTGGAAAATCAGTGTACCTCATCCTCTACCTAACAAAACACACACAAAATAATTGGAGGTTGATCATAGACTTCAACATCAATGCTAAAACTATAAAGCTTCTAAAAGGAAACACAGGAGAATATCTTTTATGACTTTGAGGTAAACTGACATTTCTTAGAAGAGATGCAGAAAGGCACAAGAAAATTAATAAATTAATATTCATCAGAATTAAAAAATTATTTGATAGAAAATGGAAAAGAAAGCCACATCTAGGAGAAAATACTTGTAATGCATGTATCTAACAGAATATGTATCCAGAATGTATTAAGATCTCTCGTAAATATGTAAGACATGACTCAGTTGTTTTTTTTTAATGGTTAAAAGACTTGAATACACACTTTAACAAAGATAAATAGGCAATAAATACATGAAAATTGTTCTGCCTCATTTGAAATCAAGAAAATATATGGTAAAAATCACAATGAGATAACCTTTCACACCCACTAGGACAGTTAAAATGAATTAGTAAGGCTGACAATTCCAAATGTTGCAAAGTGTGTGGAGCACTTGGCAATCTCATACATTGTTGGTGGGAGTGTAAAATGGTACCAATGCTTTGGAAAACTGTAGGTCAATTTCTTATGAAGTTAAAGAAGCAAGTTACTATGTTAAGATCAGGTTACTGGGTCTACTCTGTTGCCGAGTAATTCCACTACTATAATATTTACACAAGAGAAGTACAAAAACATGTCCACAAAAAGACATGAGATAAAAATGTTTATTGCTGCTTTATTCATAATAGCCCCAAACTGGAAATAACCCAAATGCCCATTAAGAGTACAATGCATAGATTATGGTGTGTTCATACAGTGCCTACTTCTGAGCAATAAAAAAGGACTAACTGGGGATGGGGCCAAGATGGTGGACTAGACACACGTTCTCTCGATTTCCTCTGCAAACTAATGCCTGGAATGATATTGAATGAAGCAGTGTGGACAGCCTGGGAATCCTAGCAGGTGGCATGGGGTTGTCAGATTGGACTAGGTACCAGTAAGGGGGAAACTATGTCTCTCAAAGATAAGGCTGCGGCACACTGAATCCTGCTTCTGCTGACTCATCAGTAGGGAGGACTGGAGGTACTGACGCCTTCCTTGCTATCCAGGAGGCAGGGACTGGGCTGGAACCAGCTAATATACTGATTCCACTGCTTAAGTAAACAGCGTATAGTGCACAAGAGAGAATGTGCTTGGGATGGCTACATATTGAGAACCTGGCTGCCAACTGAGGGCACCACTGCCCCTCCATACTGTCTTTTCTGAGCTGCACCATACATTATGCTGTTTCACAGCAGGAAGGGCAGCTTGGGTTGGATGCCGTCTTGGTCACCTGCGAGGTAGAGTAAACCACTCAGAGGTAGCTGGGGCTAATTCTCATGCTCAGCAGCAGTCCCTGTCTGGATAGTGCTTTTCCAGCAGGAGTGCTATATTTAGGATGGTGGTATGTAGTTACTGGTGGGGCCTGGCAGATAATGGCAGCAAGGCCATAACCTGTCCCTTCTTTGAACTACATTGTAGCATCTAGGAACGGCTTATGAGGTGCTTTCATTGTGTTTTAGTCAGCTAGGGCTGCTCTAACAGAAATACCACAGAGTGGATGGCTTTAACAAAGAAAGATTTATTCTTACACAGTCTGGTAGGTTGCAAGTCCATATTCAGGGTGTCCGCTCCAGGGGAAGGCTTTCCCCTTGTTGGCTCTGGAGGAAAGTCTGGTATCGCATCAGTCTTTGTCCAGGGAGCGTCCTGACGCAAGAACTTCTGGTCTGAAGGACGCACTCTGCTCCCGGTGCTGCTTGCTTGATGGTCACAAGGTTCTCAAATTGTCCTTTGTTTCTTTTTCCTTTTATTCCTTGCAAGCTAAAAGCATTAAGGGTGGGGCAAGCTATACTCCAGGGAAACTCCCCCTACAGCAGGAATTTACAGCCCCACCCTAATCCTTTAACATACAAGTTAGCAAAACCACACGATGGAGGACAGTCCCAAGATACTGGGAACCATATCCCAGCTACGTGGCTGCACACATTTTTGGGGGGACACAATTCCAACCATGACACATTGTCAGCTAGAAGACAGGGCATGCCACACTTGAGGGTCTGACTGATTTGGGCAGCTCTTGGACAGATCTTCACTCAGCAGTAAAACACTTTTTTAAAATAAGACCATGAGGAAAACTGCTGAGTGGAGCAGCAGCATCTCTAATACTCTTCACTGATCCACATCATAGCATCAGCTCATGGCTCCCCAGTGACTCCGTAAGTAGTGCACTGTCTTTGCGAGCCTGGAGGCAGGGCCTGCTCCACAGAGAGTTCAGCTGTTCCAATCTAGAGTACTCAGAAGTGGCTGGTGACCAAACTCAGTGGTCCTGTACTCCCCTCTTAGAACTGCACCTCACTTCCTGTTGAGGTAACAACAGAGAAACTGAGCAGTTTCTACATGGTGCAAAGACAACAATCAATAGCTAACTATTTAAAGAGCGAGTTCCCCACGGCTCCAGAAGACTCCTAAAGAATCAGAAAACTTCCCAAATGAAGACTTTCTGAAATGATTGGAGGCTGAGTACAAAAGAATTATGTATAGAGCCCTCCTAGAGGTTAAACAAGATGGAGCACAACAGAATAAAAAAGTAAGCTCTTTGAACTGATGGAACACCAATGATCTGAAATCCATCAGATCAAGTCAGGCCAAAGCCAAAAGAGTGGAATTGAGGAGATAAAAGACAGAGTTAGTGAGCCTGAGGATAGAGCAACTGACACCAGCATTTATGAAGAGAAACCAGAGAAAAGAAATAAAAAAATGGAGGAAGCATTAAGAAACATATGGGACTCTATTAAGAAGAATAATCTATGATTAATTGGAGTTCCTGACAGGGAGTAAGAGCGGAAAATACTGAGAGTATTGTTATAGAATTGCTCAGAGAAAACTTCCCTGAAATTATGAAAGAAGCCAAGCCGAACATAGATATCCAAGATGCTTATCAAATGCCGCAAAAAGTAGACCCTAAAGCAAAGACATCAAGATTATGAATATAATCATGAAGAGAGGCTCTTAAAGGCAGCAAGGCTTAAAGCAAAGTTAGCATACAAAGGGAAGTGCTATAGGATCTCATCTAACTTCTCAGCAGAAATGATGTTGGCAAGAAGGCAACGGGATGATATGTTCAGAGCCTTGAAGGAGAAAAAATTCTAACCAAGAATTATATATCCTGCAAAATTGCCTTTCACATATGAAGGTGAAATTCAGACATTTGCAGATAAGTGGAAGATTAAAGACTTTGAAAAAACCAAGTCAAAACTACAAGAAATACTGAAAGTAGCTGTTTGCTTAGACACACGAAAACATCAAGTGTATACTTAAGGAGGCAATGCAGGATACAGCATTCAGAATCCTACTCAGGGAAGTCACTAAGCTCATTCCAAGCTGCAGTATTTAAACAAGTGAACCAGTAAATCTTAACACAAAAACCATGATGTCATCACACTTGAAAGAGTGATACATTTCACTAGGTATAACCCTTTCAGATGGAGAGGAAATTGAAAAGATATACAGAAGTTTAAAAGTCTGGTTTAAACTTAGAATATTAACAGGGATCATAAGGGTAGCTGCAAAGCAAAATAACAATGCGATGTATCAACACAAGAAACATAATTCAGGAGTCTCAATAAACACTGAAACACATGAAAAGTCAACCCATAAAGAAGAATAACTCAGAAAAGAAAATTTAAAGCAACATAAAAAATAACAATACAAAAATAAAGGCACCAAAATGAAAGCATTCGATGCATACGTGTCTATAATTACACTGAATGCAAACAGACTGAGTGCTCCAATAAAATAGAGTGATGTCCTGGATCAAAAGACATGATCCATCTATATGTTGTTTACAAGAAACACACTTTAGACACAAAGATATGAACAAACTGAAAATGAAAGGGTGCAAAAATATATACCAAGCTAACAACATACAAAGAAGAGCAGGAGTGGCAATACTAATCTCATATAAAATAGATTTTAATGTAAAATCTACCATCATGCACAAGGATGATCAATACTTCTGAAAGGTTCAACACATATGCAGGACATAACAATATTAAGTATTCATGCACACAGTACCAAAGAATCTAAATACATTGAACAGTGACTACATTAAAAAATGATATAGATCACTCCACAATAACAAATAGAGACTTCAACAGTCTACCTTCAGTAATAGACAGATCATCCAGAAAAAAAGTCAGTAAACATACAGATCTTTTTGCAACAATTAATCAACTAGACCTCATCAACGTATACAGAACTTTTTACCAATCAACAGATAAGTACACCTTCTTCTCCAGTGCACATGGAACATTCTCCAGAATAGACCAAGTGTTAGGACGTAAAGCAAGTCCCAACAAAATCCAAACTCTGAATTATGGGAAAGCACCTTCCCGGACCATAAAGCCGTAAAAATTGAAATCAGTAGCAGAAAAAACAGGTAGAAATTTGATGTCATAGAAACTGAACAGCACCTTACTCAAAAATCCAAGGGGTATAGAAAAATTAAGGGTGAAATAAAGAAAGATATAGAATCAAATAAGGATGAAAACACATCCAACTAGAACCCATGGGATACAGCAAAAGCAGTGCTCAGAAGTCAATTTATGTCTTTAAATGCACACATCCAGAATGAAGAAAGGGTCCAGACCAAAGAATTAAACCTACAACTTGAACAAGTAGAGAACAACAAAGGAATCCCTCAGGCACCAGAAGGAAACAAATAGTAAAGATTAGAATGAAACTAAATGAGGGTGGAGTCAAGTGGCAGACTAAACACATGGCTCATTAATTCCCTCTCGAAACTGAGGCCTATGTATCCTTCTTTCAAGCATGATGATGTTGTAGTTTTTGATAACTAAACAGAGGCTTTTAGACACCTAGTGAGCCCTAGGACACAGCATAGAGCTGTGAGTTTGGACTGCATACCACTGAATGGGAAACTTCTTCTTCAGCAACCCCTGCCCTTGTTGAGTGCTGGCTCTTGCGGTCTGAAGGTAACTCACCATTTTAACTTCTTTTTTTCTCTGTCTTAGCCGGCGAGCGGGACTGGGGCTTAACTAGCAGCAAAGCTCAGATGCACTGCTGATGAGATTAGCAGACAGAATAGCCACATTTTGAGAGCCCAGCTCTGGATTCTGTGCACATGGGCCCCTCCACTCTCTTTCTGTACTGCCACCATTGATTCAGCTATTTCACAGTGTGGGGGAGAGCTTGTGTGGGACTCCATTGTGTTCAACTGGGAGGTGGAGTTACCCAAATGAAGACCCCAGCAGGACCTCATTCCCAGGCTGGGGGGCAGTACATGCCCAGGGAGTGCTTTTCTGGCAGTAAAGCAATGTTTTTCACAATGTGGTCCTACAGGTGGGGTCTGGCAGCAGATGACAGCAGAGGAATAGCCTTTCTGTATTTTCAACTAGTTTACAGCATCTGGGATTGGATACAAAGGTGCTTACTTTGCCATCTGGGAAGAAGGACTTGCACACCAGAAAGCCTGACTAATCTTGGGAGCTGTCAGATACCTTTTATCTTTCAATATAAGACTGCCTAAAACATACCTGCGCTGTATCCTGACTGCGTCTCTTCCAGCCTTTACTTACTTACATGATAAGATCAGCTGACAGCCTCCCAATAACTGTAAGTAGGGCCGTGTCTTTGCCAATCAGGAGACTAAGACTTCTACCCCAGAGATTACATTGGGCCCAGTCACTAGAGTACATAGAGGTGACTGGTGATCACCCTTCTTTTCAAACTGAGCTTTAGATCCCTTTAAGGTAACACTGGAGAAACAAAACAACCTCCAGATGCCCCAGAAGCAACAAACTTTGGACAGAAACATAAAGAAAAATTCAGCTATGGCTACAGAAGGCCCCCAAAAGAAAGTACCAAAGAATTCCCAGATGAAGAAGCCTTTCTGAAACTATCAGAGGGTAAGTATAAAAGGATTATATAGAGAGCCCTCCTAGACATTATACAAAATGCAGAAGAGCAAAATGAAAAATTAAGCAGTACTCTGAAATCCAGGAGATAAATGATGTAATTAAAGAGGTAGAAAATTCAATTCAAAACTCAGAAAACTTAATTGAATAAATGGAAAGTAGACTTTCTGACTTAGAAGACAGAGCTACTGACTCCAGCATCTGTGAGGAGAAATCAGAAGGAAGAAAGAAAAAAAATGGAGAAGCTTTAAGAAGCATGTGGGTCTCTATTAAGAGGAACAATCTACAATTAATTGGAGTTTCTGAAGAGGAGCCAGCCAAGTGTCTGAAGAGGAGAGCCACCTGAAAACACAGAGTATTGTTGCTGAACTGCTGACAGAAAACTTCCCAGAAATAATGAAAGACGAGAATATAGATAACCAAGATGCATATCGAACTGCACTAAATATAGACCCCCCCCAAAAGACTCCAGGACATATTATAATCAAGCTTAACAAAATGAAATGTAAGCAGAACTATTAAAGACAGCAAGACTCAAAGCAAAGCCAATATTCAGAGGGAAGCCCTGTAGGCTTTCATAAGATATCTCAGCAGAAATGATGCTGGCTCAGAGACAGCTGCATGACACATTCAAAGCCTTGAAGGAGAAGAACTTTCAAGAATTATATATCCTACAAAACTATCTTTCAAATATGACAATGAAATGAATCCATTCCCAGATAAACAGAAACTAGAAGACTGTAAAAACCAAACCAAAGCTACAAGAAATACTGAAAGAATCTCTTAGCTTGGAAGAACAAAACTGCTAACTTTATATTACAGAAGGGCACATTATCCAGAATCCTACTCAGTTAGGGAAGGCTCCAAACACAATCAAAGCCGTAATAGTGAAAGAAATGATTTAGTGATCATATTATGTAAACTATGATATCATCATATTTAAGAGGGATGTACTACAATTGTTACAGTCCTTCCAGATGGAGAGGAAGTTGACAAGATTGGTAGCAATCAAAATTGGGTTTATATAGTTTATTAAGTGGGATCTTAGGGGCAGTTGTAAAGCACAATAAAGAAGCAACATACCATATCAAGAAGTGTAATACAGGAGTCTCAATAACCACAAAACCAACCCTGAAAAATGTAAAAAATCACTCACAAAGAAGAATGTCCCAGAACAGATTAATAAGAATGACACAGAAAGCATCAACACAAAAATAAATCACAGTGGCAGCTCTGAACACATACCTATCAATAATTTACATTGAATGTGACTGGACTCAATGCTCCAGTAAAGAGACGTCGAGTGACATCTTGGATCAAAAGACATGAGCCATCTATATGTTGCCTACAAGAAACTCACCTTAGACTTAAAGATATGAACAAACTAAAAATCAAAGGATGGAAGAATATATATCAAGCTAACAATACACAAAGAAGAGCAGATGTGGCAATTCTAATCTCAGATAAAATCGATTTTAATGTAAAATCCACTGTCGTGGACAAGGATGGACACTATGACTGAAAGGTTCAGTACACAAGCAGGACTTAAATATTTATGCATCTAATATTAGAGCACCTAAATACATCAAAGAAACACTGACTACATTCAAAAAGGATGTTGATCACTCCACAAAAATAGTAGGAGACTTCAACACTCCACTCTCAATATTGGACAGATTGTCTAGAGAAAAGCTCAATAAAGACAAAGAAAACCTTATTGCCACAGTTAACTAACTAGACCTCATCAACATATGCAGAACTTTCTATCCATCAGCAGACAACTACACCTTCTTCAGTGCATGTGGAACATTCTCTAGAATAGACCATGGGTTAGGACGTAAAGCAATTCTCAACAAAATCCATACCATTGAATTAATGCAAAGTATCTTCTGAGATCATAAAGGCATAAAAGTCAAAATCAGTAGCAGAAAAAACATAGATAGAAAGCAGAACTCACGGAAACTGAACAACACCTTGTTCAAAAAACCATGGGTTATAGAAGAAATCAAGGATGAAATGATGAAATTTATGGATTCAAATGAGAATGAAAACACTTCTTACCAGAATCTATGGGATACAGCCAAAGCAGTGCTCAGGGGTCAGTTTATCTCTATAAATGCACACATCCAGAAGGAAGAAATAACTGAAACCAAAGAACTAACCCTACAGCTTGAACAAGGAGAGAGAGAACAATAGAGGAACCCCTCAGGCCGTAGAAGAAAACAGAACATAAAGATCAGAGCAGAACTTAAGGAATTAGAGAATAGAAGAACAGTTGAAAAAACTGAAAAGATCAAAAGGTGTTTATTTTTAAAAGATAACAAAGTTGATAAACCATTGGCTAAACTTACTAACAAAAAACAGAGAAGGAAACAAATAACCCAAATAAGAAATGAGATGGGAGATGTCACAGCAGAACCAACAGAAATCAAAACTATCATTAACAGAATACTATGAAAGACTGTACGCTAACAAATTTGAAAACCTAAAGGAAAGGGACAAATTCCTTCATTCATATCACCTACCAAAATTATCCCAAGGGGAAGCAAAACAACTTAATAAACCCAGCACAAAGGAAGAGATTGAAAAAGTCATCTCAAAACTACGAACCTAAAAAAGCATTGGCCCAGATGGCTTCATCATAGAATTCTACCAAGCTTTTAAAGAATTATGTCCAATGCCACTGAGACTATTTCACAGTATAGAAAGGGATGGAATACTTCCAACTGCATTCTATGAAGCCAGCATAACCCTGATGCCAAAGCCAGGGGAAGACCCAATGAAAAAGGAGAACTACAGACCAATGTCACTGATAAACTGAGGTGCAAAAATCTTCAGCAAAATCCTTGCTAATAGACTACAACAACATATCAAAAAAATAACTCTTTACAACCAGGGATGCCATTAATGTGATCAACTGCATAAATAACACCAAGAACAAGAATTACCTGATTTTGTCCATTGATGCAGAAAAGGCTTTTGAAAAAGTCCAACACACATGCTAGAAAAAAACTCTCAGCAAGATAAGAATAGACAGCAAATTCCTCGATACAATAAGGGCCATTTATACGAAGCCAACTGCCTACATCATCCTGAATGGAGAGAGACTGAAACAGTTCCTCTTAAGAATGGGAACTAGACAAGGATGCCCACTCTCACCTCTCCTATTCATCATTGTACTAGAAGTTCTACCTAGAGCAATCAGACAAGACCAAGAAATAAAGGGCATCTGCATCAGCAAAGAGGAAGTAAAAACATCCCTATTTGCAGATGATATAATTGCATATGCAGAGAATCCTAAAGAATCCATAAATATACTACTCAGATAGAAGAGTTCAGCAAAGTATCAGGATACAAGATAGACATAAGTAAATCAGTAAGATTCCTTTACACCAACGATGAGATTATTAAAGAAGAAATCACCAAATCAATGCCATTTACTATAGCCCACAAGAAGATAAAATATCTATGAATAAATCTAACCAGAGAAATATCACACCTTTACAAAGAATGAAAAAACCTTACTACAAGAAACTAAGAGAGACTTACATCAATGTAGAATCCTACCCTACTCATGAACAGGGAGATATAACATTGTGAAAATGGCTGTTTTACCCAAAGCGATCTACATATACAATGCCATCGCAATAGAAATTCCAGTGACATTTTTTAATGAGATGGGGAAACAAATTACCAACTTTGGAAAGGGAAGAAACTCTGGATAAGCAAAACACTACTGAAGAAGAAGAACACTGTAGGAGGACTGTCACTACCTGACTTTACAACCTGTTACACTGTGACAGTAGTCAAAACAGCCTGATATTGGTACAAAAAGAGACACGTAGACCAATGGAACAGAGCTGAGACCCCAGAGATGTGACCATCCTCCTTTGAACCACTGACATTTGACAAAGGCCCTAAGATTGTAAAATGTGGTAAAAACAGTCTCTTTTAACAAATAATGATGGTAGAATTTGATATCCATCTGCAAAATATTGAAACAACACCCTTATCTCACACCTTATACAAAAACCAACTCCAACTGGATAAAAGACCTAAATATCAAATCTAAACAATAAAGCTCATCCAAGAAAAAATAGGATCAGCAATGGAAGTTTTAATACACAACGTAGACAGACTTCAAAATCTGTCAAACAAACCACAAACAACAGAAAATAAATAAATGGGAACTACTAAGAATAAACCGCTTTTGCTCATCCAAAGGCTTTATCAGTAGAACTAAAAGGCCACCTACAGAATGGGAAAAAACATTTGGGAACTATATGTCAGACTGACATCTGATCTCTGTAATCTATAAGGTACTACAAAATATCAATAAGAAAAAGATAAATCATCCAGTTAAGCAATAGGCAAAGAAGCTGGACAGGCAGTTCTCTGAAGAGTAGGTCCAGGCAGCCAAAAAAACACATGCAGAAATGCTCACTATCACTAACTATTAAAGAAATTCAAATCAGAACTGCAATGAGATAGCATCTCACCCCAAGAAGGTTGGTCTTGATCCAGAAAACACAAAACAGCAAAAGCTGGAGAGGCTGTGGAGAAACTGGAACTCTCCTGCACTGCTGGTAGGATTGCAAAATGGTGCAACCTCTCTGGAAAGCAATCTGGCACTTCCTTAAAAAGCTGGATCTAGATAGAGTATTTGACCCAGTAATTGCACTGCTTGGAATGTATCCTACAGAATCAAGGGCATTCACAGCAATGATACATGTACACGAATGTTCATCACAGCACAATCAACAATAGCAAAAAGATGGAATCAACCCAGATGCACAACAACAGAGGAATGGATAGGTAAACTGTGGTAGATACACTCATTGGAACACTATGCATTGATAAATAACAGTGATGATTTTACGAAGCATCTCATAACCTGCTTTCAATTGGAGGACATTTTGTTGAGTGAAAAGTAGTCAGTGGCGAAAGGACAAACATTGCATGAGACTCCTACAATAAGAACTTAACGCATGGAAGAAAAGACTCTTTGACAGCTACAAGGGTGGGGAGGAAAAGTGAGGTATAGATTAGATAGTTGATAGACATTTGGTTGGGTGAAATCAATGATAACACACATCAGAATGAAGATCAATTTTAAATGGACTTCAACGTAACATGATTACTCATCCCATCTTAACCCAATATTGCAAGGACAGAGTAGCTAGGGCGGGGACCCAGAGACTATGCTCTCAGGAGACATCAAGACTAATTGGCATAACTAGCATTTTGCTAAGAGAGTCTTCTGCACCCCACATTGGTGAGTGGCATCAGGGGTCTTAAAAGCTGCCAAGTTGCCATCTGAGGTACACCAAAGGGTCCTAACTCAGCAGGAACAGGTGATCACCAAGGACCAAAATGACATGGGGGAAGGAGAACCCAGAAGACAGCGAGACCCACATGAGTGGGTGATTATATTGATATGTAACCAGCAGAACTGGATGGTGCCTGGTCACCACCAGTGACAGCCATGATGGACTCACAAAGTTGAGTCTCACCGGCAGCACGAGAATAAAAAGGGTTGCACCCTGAGATCTCTACTAAAAGACCACAACTGATGGTCCAGGGGCCTCGAGGTTCCCCTGGGAGCGTGGCCCCTGGCCCTGATGCTGCCCCTGCCCATAAACCAAAATGGCGGTCAATTCTTTGGACAGGAACAGTTTGGGCTTGGTGACACAGAATGACCATATCATGTGTGCACTTCATGGTTTCATGCATCTACAGGATATCATGCTGCTGACCTCTTACTGGAGGTGGGAGAGAGGATGGAGGTGAGAGGATAGATTGTTAGGAGGGTATGACATGTACAGAATGGAGAGGAGGAGTGTCTGTCACTGAGCAGGGAAAGCAGGGGGAGCTGCACATAGGTGGGCATGCAAATTTATATGGGATTGCACATTTTCACTCAATTATAAGGAAAAAAAATTTAAATAATAAATAACTTACAAAAAATTAAATAAAAAGGATTAAATGAATTGGAGAATGGAAGAAGAGTTGAAAAAGTTAACAAAACCAAAAGATGGTTCTTTGAAAATATCAAAAAAATTGATAAACTACTGGCTAAACTTACAATGAAGAAACAGGAAAGGAAGCAAATAACCTGAATCCGAAATGAGATGGGAGATGTCACAATAAATCAAAAGTATCGTAACAGACTACTAAAAAAGACTGTACTCTAACAGGTTTGAAAACCTAGAGGAAAGGAACAAATTTCTAAATTCATATCACCTACCAAAATTATCCCAAGGAGAAATAGAACAACTTTATAAACCCATCAAAAAGTAAGAGATTGAAAAAGTCATTAAAAAACTACTGTCATGGTTTGAATTGTGTCTCCCCAAAAATGTGTGTAGCCATGTGGCTGGGATATGGTTCCCAGTATCTTGGAAATGTCCTCCATTGTGTGGTTTTGCTAACCTGTATGTCAAAGGATTAGGGTGGGGCTGTGAATTCCTGCTGTGGGGGAAGTTTCCCTGGAGTATGGCTTGCCCCACCCTTAATGCTTTTAGCTTGCAAGGAATAAAAGGAAAAAGAACCAAGGACAATTTGAGAACCTCGCTACCATCAAGCAAGCAGCACCAGGAGCAGAGCGCGTCGTTCAGACCAGAGGTTCTTGCGTTAGGACACTCCCTGGACAATGACTGATGCAATACCGGACTTTCCTCCAGAGCCGTCAAGGGGAAAGTCTTTCCCTGGAGCGGACACCCTGAATATGGACTTGCAACCTACCGGACTGTGTAAGAATAAATCTTTCTTTGTTAAAGCCATCCACTCTGTGGTATTTCTGTTAGAGCAGCCTAGCTGACTGAAACAACTACCAACCATAAACAGTCCTGGCCAAGATGGCTGCACTGGAGAATTCTGCCAAACTTCTAGAGAACAGTTAACTCCGATACTATGGAGGCAATTTCACAGCATAGAAATGGATGGAATACTCCCAAATTCATTCTTTGAAGCCAGCATAACCCTAATACCAAAGCTAGGGAAAGATCCCACTGAAAAGGAAAATTACAGACCAGTATAACTCATGAACCTAGATGTAAAAATATTCAACAAAATCCTAGCCAATAGAATTCAACAACATATCAAAAAAATAACTCATCGTGACCAACTTGGATTCATACCAGGGAATCAGGGTTGGTTCAGCATCGGAAAAACAGTTAATATGATCAACCGCGTGAATAACACAAAGGGTAAGAATCACCTGATTTTGTCAGTTAATGCAGAAAAGGCGTTTGACAAAGTCCAGCACCCATTATGCTAAAAACTCTCAGCAAAATACAAATAGAGGGGCAATTCCTCAATGCAACAAAGGGCATCTTCTACACAAAGCCAACCACTGTATCATCCTTAATAGAAGGATAGTGAAAGAATTCCCCTTGACAACAGGAACTAGACAAGGATGCTCCCTCTCACCACTTCTATTCAGCATTGCACTCAAAGTTCTAGCCTGTGCAGTTTTACAACACAAAGAAGTAAAAGACATCTATATCAGCAAAGAAGTAAAAATCTGCGTATTCGCAGATGATCTAATTGTGTATGAAGAAAATCCTAAGGAATCCATAAGTAAACTACTGGAACTAATCAAAGAGTTCAGCAAAGTATCAGGATATAAGGTAAAAATAAGTCAGTAAAATTCCTTTATGCCAACAGAGATCATCAAAGAAGAAATCACCAAATCAATACCATTTATCATAGCCCCCAAGAAGATAAAATACCTAGGAATAAATCTAACTAGAGAAATAAGAGACTTCTACAGAGAGAACTGTAAGACTTTACTGCAGGAAACCAAGAGACCTAAGTAAGTGGAGAAACCTACCCTGCTCGTGGATAAAAAGACTTAACATTGTGAAAATGTCTGTTTCACCCAAAGCAAGCTACATATACAACAGAACCCCAATACAAATTCCAGTGACACTTTTTAAGGAGATAAAGAAACAAATCACCAACTTTGTTTAGAAAGGGAAGAAAACCCAGATATTTAAAGCACTACAGAAGAATAGAAACACAGTGGGAAGCCTCATACTGCCTGACCTTAGAACCTATTACACTGCCACAGTAGTCAAAACAACCTGGTACTGGTACAAAAACAGATATATAGACCAATGGAACAGAGTTGAGACCCCAGAGAGGCCACAATCCTCCTGTGAACAGGTAGTATTTGACAAGGCCCAGAGATTGTAAAGCAGGGTAAAAACAGTCTCTGTAAGAAGTGGTGTTTGCAAAATTGTATATCTGTCTGCAAGAAACAAACAGGAGCCATATTCCACACCTTACACAAAAATTGTCTCAAAATGGATTAAAGACCTAAATATCAAACTAAATTGATAAAGATCATGTAAGAAAAAGTAGGGTCAGCAATGCAAGTTCTAATACTCAGCTTAGACAGACTACAAAATCTGAGAAACAAAGCATAATCAACAGAAGAGGAAGCAGATAAATGGAAACTACTAAGGATCAGACCCTTTTGCTCATTTCAAGACTTTATCAAGAGAGTTAAAAGACCCTACAGAATGGGAAAAAATATTTGTTACAGGGAGAGCAGTGGAAGCTGCATATAGGTGGGCATGTAAATTTATACGGGAATGTACGTTTTCATTCAGTCATACTAAATAAATAAATTTTAAAAAAAAGAATTTAAAAAAAATATTTGTTAACTACATGCCAGACTGACATCAGATCTCCATAATCTATAAGATACTGTAAACTATCAACAAGAAAAAGGTAAATAACCCAATTAAGTGATAGGCAAAGGAAATGAACAGACACTTCACCAAAGAGGACATCCAGGCACCCAAAAGACACATGAAGAAATGCTCATGATCATTAGCTATTAAAGAAATCAAAATCAAAATATGATGAGATACCATGCAATCCCAGCAAAACCTCATATGCTGCCTGGTGGGATTGCAAAATGGTATGAACAGGTACATGTGCATGAATGTTTATTGCAGCACAGTCCACAATAGCAAAAAGATCTGATCAACCTAGATGCGGATCAAAAGAGGAATGGATAAACAAACTGTGGTACATATATTCAGTGGGATACTATGCAAATGATAAAGAACAATAATGATTTTAGGAAGCATCTCATAACCCAGTTTCAACTGGGGGACATTATGCTGAGTGAAATCAGTCAGCAACAAAAGGACAAATACTACATGAGAACCCTGCTATACAGACTTAAAAATGGACTTCAGTACAGAAGAAAATACTCTTTCGTGACTACAAGGGTGGGGAGGAAGGAAGAGGTTTGGTCATAGATAGTTGATAGAAATTTGGTTAGGAGAAAGCAGTGACAGCACACAGTGGAAAGTAGATCAACTTAACTGGACTTCAGCATCAACTGAAAGCTCTTCTAATCTGAACCCAGTACTGCAAGGATAGAGTAGCAGGGGCAAGGTCTGGGGACCATGTTTTCAGGGAACATTGAGGCCAATTGGTATAACTAGTCTTATTGCTAAGAGAGTATTCTGCACTCCGTATTGGTTAGTGGCATCTGGGGTCTTCAAAGCTAGCAAGCTGCCCCTTGAGATACTCCAAATGGTCCCAACTAATTCAATACGGATGATTACCAAGAACAACAAAGACAAGAGAAAGAAAGAGCCCAGGAGACGGAAGGACCCATGTGAATGGGAGACTGTATCGACATGTGAACAGAAGAACCAGATGATTCCTGGCCATCACCAAAGGCAGCCATGAAGGAGTCCCTTTGGCAGCGTGAGAAAAAAGAGGGGTACAGCTCAAGAACTCTACCAAAAGACCAGAATTATGTGTGGCTGACCTGGAGGAGCCCCTGGGAACATGGCCACTAGACCTGCTGCTGCCCCTGACCAGAAAACAGTACTGGGGTCAACTTTTTAGACAAAAAAGGACTGGACTCCATTTTTGGAGCCTGTATTGTAGACTCGATATTGTGACCATATGGTGTGTGTACTTTCTGGTTCTGTGCATTTATAGGCTGCTGACCTACTGCTCGCTTTCTAGATGGGAGAGAGGATGGAGAGGATGGGATAGGAGCTTGTTAAGAGGATACTAGAAGTATAGAATGAAGAGGAGACATGTGCTATCACTGGGCAAGGAGAGCAAAAGGAACTGCTGATAGGTGGACATGTAAAATTGATTTGGATCGTGTACTTTCACTTAATCACAGTAAGAAATAAAACGGATTAACTACTAATATGCAGTAACATGACTGGATTTCAAAAAAATAGTGCCAAAGAAGCCAGACATAAAAGAATATGTACTCTGTGATTCTGTTTTATGAAACTCGAGAACAAGCAAAACTAATTTTTTGTGTTAAAATGGCACTTGCCAGGGTGGTGTGGAAGGTTTGGCGGTCAGAGGCACAGTGAGCCTCTTGGGGTGATAGAAATTGTGTATTGATCATGGAGGTAGTCGCATGGATTTATGTATGTAAACCAAAGCTCATCAAAAGCCTATGTGTTTCATTGTTTGTAGATTTTACCTCATTTTTTTAAAAAAGTGGTTTAGAGCTTCTCTGTGTTCTAAAGAGGTATAAGGGTTAGATAGCTTTAGCACTTTGACTGTCAAAATACATTAACACTATTACTGTTTTATGTTCTGTTGTTAAAAATCATGCTGTAAACTTAATATCTCATACTGCAGAGCAATTCTTTTTTTTTTTTAATATGACTGAGTGAAAATGTACATTCCCGTATAAATTTACATGCCCACCTATATGCAGCTTCCACTGCTCTCCCTATCTGGTGACAGTACACTACTCCTCTCTGCTCCATACATGTCTCATCCTCCCAACAGCCTCCTTTCCCTTCCTTTCTACCCACTCTCCTTCCTCCAGCCAGAGGTCAGCAGGAAGATATCCTATAGATGTATAGAACCATAAAATGCATCCAGTATATGGTCACTCTGCATTGCCAAGTCCAATCCATTCGTGTCCAAAGAGTGGACCTTTGTTATGATTTATGGGCAAGGGCAGCATCAGGGCCGGGGGCCATGCTCTCAGGGGCACCCCGAAACCGCTGGACCATCAATTGAGGTCTTTTAGTGGAGATCTCAGGATGCATCCCTTTTTATTCTTGTGCCACCAGTGAGACTCAACCTTGTGAGCTCCATCACGGCTATCACTGGTGGTGGCCGGGCACCATCCGGTTCTTCCAGTCCCAAGTCAATGTAGGCACCCACTCATGTGGGTCTCTCTATCTTCTAGGTTGTCTTTACTGCGCGTTGTTTTGGTCCTTGGGGAGCATCCGTTCCTGCTGAGTTGGGACCATTTGCTGTGTCCTCAGATGGCAGCTTGGCAGCTTTTAAGACCCCAGACACCACTCACCAATGTAGGGTGCAGAGAGCCCTCCTAGCAAAACACTAGTTCTGCCAATTGGCCTCGATTTTGCCTGAGAGCATGATCCCCTGCCTCCTGCCCCAGCTACTCTATCCTTGCAATATTGGGTTAAGATGGAAGGAGTACTCAAGTTATGCTGAAGTCCACTTAATGTTGTTCTTGTTTCTAATGTGTGCTATCACCGATTTCTCCCAACTAGATTCCTAGCAACTATCTAATCTAAACCCTCTCCCCGTCCCTCCCTCCCTCCCCTCCCTTGCAGCTGTCGAAGAGTCTTTTCTTCTATACACAAGTCTGTTTTTGAGATCTTATCGTAGAGGTCTCATACAATATTTGTCCTTTTGTCGCTGACTACTTTCACTCAACATAATGTCTTCCAGCTCAAACCAGGTTATGAGATGTTTCCTGGAATCATCATTATTCTTTATCATTGCGTAGTGCTCCATTGAGTATATGTACCATAGTTTACCTATCCATTCTTCTGTTGTTGGGCATCTGGGTTGATTCCATCTTTTTGCTATCATGGACTGTGCTTTGATAAACATTCTTGTGCATGTGTCCGTTGGTGTAAAAGGCCTTGATTCTGTAGGATATATTCCAAGTAGTGGAATTAATGGATCAAATGGTATAGAGCAATTCTTATTTAAATAGAAAGATGTATATGTGTGATTGGGTTCACATAAAATGGAGAACACATATAAAGTAATCAAGAGCTTAACTTGATTTTTCCTAAGTTCCTGAAGGTGATGTTAACAAAGTTCGTTTTTCTAGAATGTATTTACAAGGTTATTGGAAGCATCTTTTTATTTTTGTGTTTTAAGTGAAAATTTAAAATTTAGTTTCTCATACAAAAATCTACATGCATATTATGTGACCCTCCACCATTGCTGTCTCTATAATGTGATGGCCCACTACTCCTTTCCAACCCGGATTTCCTGTGCCCTTTTAATAGTTCTTGTCCATTTTCGCCTTCTCTTCTTGCCTCGAGAGGAGTTGCCCATATAGTCTCTCGTGTCTACTTGAACTAATATGCACTCTCTTCACAAGTATAATTTTACATCTCATTTTTCAGTTTAATCGTTGTCTGAAGTGTTGGCTTCAGGAATAGTTTCAGTTCTGAGCTGACAGAGAGTCTGGGGGTCCATGTCTTCCAGGATGCCTCCAGTTTCCGTCAAAGCATTAAGTCTGGTCCTTTTACCAGAATTTGAGCTCTGCCCCCTACTTTTCTCCTCCTCCTCCATCAGGGACACTCTGTTGTATCCTCTTTTAGAACAATCATTGATGGTAGCTGGTCACCGTCTAGTTTTTCTGGTCTCTGTCTGGTGCAGTCTGGTTTATGTGGTCCTTTTGTCTCTTGGGCTAATATTTGGGAAGCATCTTTTTAAATAAATGTTTAAGAAAACATTCTGACCATTTAGTTAGTACAGTGTATCTTTTGAGGTGGAAGGATAACTACAAGACTTTTTGTTGTTGTTGTTTGTTTTTTAGCACCCCTTTAAACCCTAATTGAAAACCCTGGTACAGTGTTGGGTTAAGTGCTATGTTTGCTAACCAAAGGGTTGGCAATTCAAATCCATGAGGTGCTCCTTGGAAATTCTGTGGGACAGTTCTAGTCTGACCTCTAGGGTCACTATGAGTTGGACATGACTCAGTGGCAATGGGTTTGGTTTAAACCCTGGTGGCATAGTGGGTAAGTACTGTGTCTGCTAAACATCCGATTGGCAGTTCAAATCTGCCAGCCACTCCTTGGAAACTGTACAGGAGCAATTCTGTTCTGTTGTATAGGGTTGCTAAGAGTAAGAATTGACGCGATGGCACTGGGTTTGTTTGGTTTTCTCATTCTAAAGTTTCATGCTATTTTTTTCCTCTTATTTTGTTACATCCCTGTTGAATTTTTAAAAATTTTTTTATTATGATTAAAAGTATACAATCCAAGTCAGTTTTGCATACCTGCCTCTCTGTAACTCTGTTCTTCCCACCCTGTGACAGTACACTCCTGCTTTTCTCTCTTTACTACTAGTATCCTCCCAGTGGACACTTGGGCCCTCCTCTCCACCCTCTCTTCTTCCATTTAGAAGGAAACCAGTAGCTTCCTATAAATGTATAAAACTGTAAGGTACACATGCTATTCTATGTTTTTGATTGTTTTGCAGCTGAAGTTTGCCCTCAAGACCTACTTCCCTTATGCTTCTCCATCTCTCATCATGGTACTAGTCCAACACTCTAAAGGTAAGTTAAGGTTGATTTTACCCACATTAAAATGATTTCCAGGAAAGAACAGTGACAAATAATAGTCTTCCCCCTCCCAGTTCCTTGTCTATAGTGTGAAAACCAAGCCAAGCCAAGTGCCATCGAGACCAAACCAAATCTGTTGCCACTGAGTCAGTTCTGCCCCAGAGGGTTTCCAAGGCTATAATCCTTATGGAAGCAGACTGCCAGATTTTTCTCCCTCAGAACAGTTGGTGGGTTCAAACCAGTGATCTTTCAGTTAACGTCTGAGTACTTAATCACTGGGCAACCAGGGTTACTCATTGGTAGCACAAAGGAGTTAGAATTAATTTGTCATTTCTAAGATCCCTTTAGAACATAATGGCAATTCAGTGATAGAATTCGTACTTTCCAGCAGGAGGCCTGGATTTGATTCCTGGCTCATGTACCTCATGTGCAGCCATCACCCATCTGTCAATAGAGGCTTGCGTGTTGCTGTGGTGTTGAACAGGTTTCAGTGGTGCTTCCATATTAAAACAGACCAGGAAAAAAGGCTTGGTGATCTATTGCTAAAAATCAGTCAGTGAGGCAACACAAGAATAAAGAGGTGCATCATGAGATCTCCAGTAAAAGACCTCAACTGATGGTCCAGCGGTTTGGGGGTTCCTCTGAGAGCATAGCCCCCTGCCTTGATGCTGCCCTTTCCCATAAATTATAACAAAGGTCCACTCTTTGGACAGGAATGGATTGGACTTGGCAAGGCAGAGTTACCATATATTGGAAGCACTTTATGGTTCTATACATCTATAGGATATCATCTTGCTGACCTCTGGCTGGAGGAAGGGGAGTGGACGGACAGGAGGGGAAAGGAGACTGTTGGGAGGATGAGACGTGTATGGAGCAGAGAGGAACAGTGTGCAGTCACCGGACAGGGAGAGCAGTGGAAGCTGCATATAGGGGGGCATGTAAATTTATACGGGAATGTACATTTTTACTCAGCTATGTTAAATAAAAATTAAAAAAAAAAAATCAGTCAGTGAAAACACTGTGGGCCACAATGGCTAGGTCTTGTTGTACTTGAGTTGGGGACCAATTCAGGTCCTTGATGTTACAATGTGCTTGCCTTCCCAGTTATGAACACTTACCAAAAGGGAAAATAAAAGTCCTCTAGTTAGGTTTTGATTGTCTGCCTCTGCAACACAGAAGCTTCTGGTAGTGCCAGCCAGATTTAGCTGGAATCCAGGAATAGGCTAGGACTTGGCTGAATTAAAATAGAACAATACCTTTATTTGTATTTCATTCTTTCTACTCCTTGTACCTTTGCTGTAGAAGAAAATTAAAATGACTAGTGAAGCCAAGAAAATGTAGGAGGAAATTTCTACCAATTAAGAGAAGGCTTTTGGAACAACTCAGTGCAAGTTTGTATTAGGCCACGCCCTCCTGACCTTGTCTGTCAGCTTTGCATGGCCTTTGTCAGTGGAGGAAGGGAGGAGTCCATCCCTGACTCATATCAGTTAATATGCCTGTGAGCTTGTTTGGGGGAAACATTTCAGGGTAGACAATAAAGACATCCTTTCCACGGAGGAAGGGCAGCACTGACACAAGTAGACGCAAATGCCAGAGAGGAAGGCATTCTCTCTAACCCAAGAAGGAAAGAGAAGAGCAGGGGGCAAAGAATAAGTAACATTTTCCTTTTCATGCCTTTTTGTTTGGTTGGCTTTTTGCCTTCTTTTTTTCCCAAGACGTGAATAAGTATATTCATTTGAGAAAAGCCGATGATTCAAGCTTTCATTGCATTTTGCAAAACCTAAATTCCTCTGTCTTTTTCTTACCAATAGAGATTCATGCCCAAAGGGTACCATTTGACAACAGTGTTTTCAGTTCCCAGAAGTGTGGGTGACAGGCCTGGGTGAAATGTCTATTTGATAGTGACCCCTGTGGGGTCGCAATGGCACAAGAAAGACAATTCAGTACTCTGCTTTCATGGGATACACCTTACAGCTTCTGTCAGCTCAGCAAAGCCCTAGGGTAGCCTGTGTTGGAAGCTGAGTAAGCACCAGAGAAAATATTGGAGTTGTTTTTTAAGTTTTGACATCTGTAAAGAAAATATGAGGGTATTGTCTGGATTTGAACTCAACCTGTTTACCTTTTCAGTTGTGTGATTGTCCTAGATTTACATCCAAGTATAAATAGAAACCCTGGTAGCATAGTAGTTAAGTGCTACATCTGATAACGAAAAAGTCAGCAGTTTGAACCTGCCTGATGCTCCTTGGAAACTCTACTGAGCGTTCTACTGTGTCCTGTAGGGTTGCTACGAGTCTGAGTCAACTCAGCAGCACTGGGATTTGTTTTTGGTTTTATAAATAAACAGATACAGAAGTACAAGAATCTCCTATGCTGGTTTCTAAAATAATTGTCTAGATACTACTTTTGGGAAAACTAAACATTGCATTCACAGATTCAAATGTTTCTTTTTAATAGTATATGATCTTTTATTCATCGTAAATGTATTTCATGCCCATTGTCAAGCCTTGTGGGACGTAAGAGATGGATAACTTACAAGTCCTGTGTATTCAAGGGCTGCAGTATGGAGGGGAAGTGAAATAAGTAAATAACTGATACAAAGAAGAAAATGAAAAAGGCCTTCAAAAGACTATGAGTCAAAACATCATGGGAATTCAAAAGAGAGGGAGAGATAGTGGGTGCCCCCTGAGTTTGTGGGTTACTCTAGCACTTACTGGGTCTTTCTTGTACAAAATGTATTATTACATGATGTCTTCAGATGTTGCTTAAAACTGCAGATACACAGATGTTCTGATGTGTTTAAAATCAAAGGATAATTGTGAAACCGGAAAAATGGACTCAGGAAAAGACATTTGTTTTTATGATGCCCGCGTGTTTTTTTCCTGGCCTTTTCTGAATTCATCATAGTCAGGGAAGCAGTTGGGCAGCCCATTCCTAAGCCCTGTTGACTGTTTTATTAGTTTCCATGTACTTTGAAACAATGAATTATTAGTCATGAAGGCGTGGTGTAGGTAGAGAGGAAAGAAGCATCCTGGGACAATCACAACATAGCATTTCTAAATCCTGGGATGCCCTATGTAGGCCATCTTTATCTACTACCTTGTACCTGAGTTAGGAATTCTCTGAGTTTCGCTGTGTAACACCATTGAATCTTCTTTCTCCAAGTATAAGAGATGTCAAGAGAATCCAAGCCCATTGATGCTGATTCCCACTCACAGTGACCTATAGGATACACCTATAGTATAGAACTGCCCCATAGAGTTTCCAAGGAGCACCTGGTGGATTTGAACTGCCAGCCTTTTGGTTCGCAGGCATAGCAATTAACCACTACACCACCAGGGTTTCCTGATAAACCAAAACAGCTGTCATGAAGTCAGTTCTGGCTTAGGAAAACCCCATGTGTGTCAAAGTAGAACTGTTCCATAGGGTTTTCAATGGCTGTTTTTTTTCAGAAATAGATTGCCAGGTCTTTCTTCTGAGGCACCTCTAGGTGCACTTGAACCACCAATTACTCAATTAACAGTTAAGCATGTCACTGCTTGTACCACTTGGGGACTCGAGTCCCTGGTGGGAAAAACTCAGTGGGTGGTGTAGATTCCATAAGTCAGAAAAATAAAATGGTATTTCACAAATTTCTTTCAGTCTTAGCTGCAGATCCTAACACGTTTTTCCTTGGTTTCATTTATGACTTGTCTCTCTACCTGCAGGTATCCCACAAAGACTTGAGTGCCAGTCATTGAAGCACATTTCTGAAATGCTCAGGGAAACAGTTGAAGGCAAGACCACTGGGTAAGCAAACACTTGACCATTCCTAAGTCTGTTCATGTGTGGTTTCTCTTGATCTTTATGTTCTTTGGAACAAGGCTGACAGGTGAGGCATTGTTATATCCATGACTGGTGCCGCATAGGGAAGCAGCATCACTAAGGAGGAGAGAGAGCAGCCAGTGGCCTTTGAGCAGGTTAGGATTAATAGGAATGCGTATTTATTAGAGGAACTTTTCTAAGTAATAATCTGTTCTAGATTTGGAAAACATGGATAATGATTAAGAGAAGAAACCATTGAAGAGAATGATGCCCACCTCTGAGCTTCTAGCTCAGTCCCAGGGGTGATGTTAAATGGCTGTGAGGTCACTGTGCAGAAAGAGAAACAGTCTCTCTGACCTTGGTCTTCACTCTCTAGGGAAGGGAATTCTAAACTTCCCCGCACAGTGGGATGATATGTTAAGTGCATGTTTCTCCTGCTCTTTTTAAAAATATTGGCCAAAATTTAGAAAATCCATCCTAACCTGAATTAACTTCTAACATTATATAGTTGTTAGCTGACACCACATTGGCTCCCTACTCGTGGCAATCCCACACACAACGAGATCAGACCATTGTGCCATTGGTTTTTCATTGGAGAATTTTTCAGAAACAGATTGCCAGGTCTTTCTTTCTAGTCTATCTTAGTCTAGAAGCGGAGGTATTCTCTAAGAGTATTTATTATTTTTCTGAAAACATTCAAATTTAGGCTTCCCTAGGGTTTTTTCTGACAATGTTCCCTTCAGCTTCCTCTTAATTTCCTTGCTTTTAGAGTATAAATAATTTTTTATTTATTTATTATGCTTATCTACTGTCTTCATTGGTTACTTGTGCTGTCTAGAAGTCTTCTGTAATCTCTTTGTTGAGCCCACACATATGATAGGTGGTGTACTCCTTTTTCCATGATCACTGTTGGTACCAGTGATTCACTCTTTCCCCTAAATATTCTTTTTTGTTTTCTTTTAGTATCTTTTTTTTTTTTTTTTTTATGATTGAGTGAAAATGTACATTCCCATATAAATTTACATGCCCATGCATATGCATCTTCCATTACTCTCCCTGTCCGGTGACAGCACACTGTTCTTCTCTGCTCCATACATGTCTCATCCTCTCAACAGTCTTCTTTCCCTTCCTCTCCACCCACTCTCCTTCCTCCAGCCAGAGGTCAGCAGGATGATATCTTATAGATGCACAGAACCATAAAGTGCCTCCAATATATAGTCACTCTGCATCGCCAAGTCCAATACATTTGTGTCCGAAGAGTAGACCTTCGTTATGATTTATGGGCAAGGGCAGCATCAGTGCCAGGGCCATGTTTCCAGGGGAACCCCGAAGCCACTGGACCATCAGCTGTGGTCTTTTAGTGGAGATCTCAGGGTGCACTCCTTTTTATTCTTGTGTTGCCAGTGAGACTCAACTTAGTGAGCTTCATCGTGGCTATCACTGGTGATGGCTGGGCACCATCCAGTTCTTCTGGTCCCAAGTCAATGTAGGAATCTGCTCCTGTGGGTCTCTCTACCTTCTGGGTTGTCTTTACCCCTGTCATTTTGGTCCTCGGTGATCATCCATTCCTGCTGAGTTGGGACCATTAGCTGTGTCCTCGGATGGCAGCTAGGCAGCTTTTAAGACCCCAGATGCCACTCACCAACGTGGGGTGCAGAGAGCCCACTTAGCAAAATGCTAGTTGTGCCAATTGGCCTTGATTTTGCCTAACAGCATGGTCCCCTGCCCCCTGCCCCAGCTACTCTGTCCTTGCAATATTGGGTTAGGATGGAAGGAGTATTGAAGTTATGGTGAAGCCCACTTAATATTGTTCTTGTTTCTAATGTGTGCTATAACTAATTTCACCCAACCAAATTTCTACAACTATCTAATCTAAGGCCTCCCCACCTTGCCCTCGCTCCCTCCCTTCCCTTGCAGCCGTCAAAGAGTCTTTTACTCTATACATAAGTCTGTTTTTGAAATCTTATCATAGGAGTCTCATGCAATATTTGTCCTTTTGTCGCTGACTACTTTCACTCAACATAATGTCTTCCAGCTGAAACCAGGTTATGAGATGTTTCCTGGAATCATCATTGTTGTTTATCATTCCATAGTGTTCCATTGAGTATATATACCATAGTTTACCTATCCATTCCTCTGTTGTCAGGCATCTGGGGTGATTCCATCTTTTTGCTATCGTGGACTGTGCTGCGATAAACATTCTGGTGCATGTGTACGTGGCCTTGAATCTGTAGGATATATTCCAAGTAGTGGAATTACTGGGTCAAATGGTATATCTATATCCATTTTTTTAAGGAAGCACCAGATTGCTTTCCAAATAGGCTGGACCATTTTGCAACCCCACCAACAATGTAGAAGAGTTCCACTTTCTCCACAGCCTCTCTAGTATTTGTTGTTTTGTGTTTTTTGGATCATGGCCAACTTTGTTGGGGTGAGATGGTATCTCATTGTAGCCTAGATTTGAATTTCTTTAATAACTAAAGATCATGAACATGTCCGCATGTGTTTTTTGACTGCCTGGATCTCCTCTTTAGAGAAATGTCTGTCCATCTTCTTTGCCCATCTCTTAATTGAATGATTTATCTTCTTCTTATTGATTTTTTGTAGTATCTTATAGGTTATGGAGATCAGGCATCAGTTTGACATAGAGTTGCCAAATATTTTTTCCCATTCTGTAGGTGGCCTTTTAATTCTATTAATAAAGTCTTTGAATGAGCAAAAGTGTTTGATTCTTAATAGTTCCCATTTATCTGTTTTCTCTTCTTTATGATCTGGTGTCTTCAGGAGCCTCAGGGCTTCCTCTGTTGTTCTCTCTCAACTTCTTCAAGCTGTAGGGTTAATTCCTTGATTTGGTTTCTTTCTTTTTTACAGATGTGTGCATTTATGGAGATAAACAGACCTCTGAGCACTGCTTTGGCTATATCACATAGGTTCTGCTAGGAAGCATTTTCATTGTCACTGGAATCCATGAATTTATTTATTTCATCCTTGATTTCTTCTATAACCCATGTTTTTTTGAGCAAGATGTTGTTCAGTTTCCAAGAGTTCCACTTTGTATCTATGTTTTTATGCTACTGATTTCAACTTTTATGGCTTTATGATCTGAGAAGATGCTTTGCAGTAATTCAGTGATACGGATTTGTTGAGAATTGCATTATGTCCTAGCACATGGTCAATTCTGGAGAATGTCCCATGTGCACTGGAGAAGAACGTGTAATTGTCCACTGATGGGTAGAAAGTTCTGTATATATCGATCAGGCTTACTTGGTGAATTGTGGCAGTAAGTTCTTCTGTATCTTTACTGAGCTTTTTTCTAGATGATCTGTCCAGTATTCAGAGTGGAGTGTTGAAGTCTCCCACTATTATTGTGGAGTAATCTAACTCTTTTTTGAGTGTAGTCAGTGTTTCTTCAATGTATTTAGGTGCTCTGGTGTTAGGTTCATAAATGTTTAATATAGTTAAGTCTTCCCTGTGTACTGAACCTTTCAGCAATAAATAGTATCCATCTTCGTCCACAATGATGGATTTGACATTAAAATTGATTTTGTCTGAGATTAGAATTGCCACCCCTGCTCTTCTTTGTTCATTGTTAGCTTGATATATATTCTTCCATCCTTTAATTTTCAGTCTTTTCCTATCTTCAGGTCTCAAGTGTGTTTCTTGTAGACAACATATGCATGGGTGATGTCTTTTGAGCCAAGATGTCACTCGATGTCTCTTTACTGGAGCATTCAGTCCATTCACGTTCAGTGTAGTTATTGATAGATATGTGTTCACTGCTGCCATTGTGATATGGTTATTTTTGTGTTGATGTTTTCTCTGTTGTTATTAGTCTGTTCTGTGACATTCTTTTTTGTTTTTATTTAGCATGACTGAATGAAGATATACATTCTCGTATAAATTTACATGCCTGCCTATATACAGCTTCTAAATTTACATGCCTGCCTATATACAGCTTCCACTGTTCTCCCTGTCCGGTGACAGCATACTATTCCTCTCTGCTCCGTACATGTCTCATCCTCCCAACAGCCTCCTTTCCCCTCCTCTCCACCTACTCTCCTTCCTCCAGCCAGAGGTCAACAGGAAGATATCCTGTAGATGTATAGAACCATAAAGTGCATCCAATATATGGTCACTCTGCATTGCCAAGTCCAATCCATTCCTGTCCAAAGAGTGGGCCTTCATTATAATAAATGGGTAAGGGCAGCATCAGGGCCAGGGGCACCAGGGGAACCCCAAAACTGCTGGACCATTAATTGAGGTATTTTAGTGGAGATCTCAGGATGCACCCCTTTTTATTCTTGTGTTGCCAGTAAGACTCCTTTCTGTGAGCTCCATCATGGCTATCACTGGTGGTGGCCAGGCACCATCCAGTTCTTCAGGTCCCAAGTCGATGTAGACACCCACTCTTGTGGGTCTCTTTGTCTTCTAGGTTGTCTTTACTGCATGTCATCTTGGTCCTTGGGGAGCATCTGTTCCTGCTGAGTTGGGACCATTTGCTGTGTCCTCAGATGGCAGCTTGGCAGCTTTTAAGACCCCAGATGCCATTCACCAATGTAGGCTGCAGAGAGCTCTCTTAGCAAAATGCTAGTTGTGCCAGTTGGCTTCGATTTCACCTAAGAGCATGGTCTGTACTGGGACATTCTTTTTTGTGAGTTGATTTTTCACCTTTTTCAGAGCTGTTTATCTAGTTGTTCAGACTCCTGTGTTTCATTTCTTGAAATGGTATGTTAACATCTTTGTTGTGCTTTACGACTGTCTCTATGATCCCCCTTAATAAACTATATATAAACCCAATTTTAATTACTACCAGTCTTGTCATCTTCCTCTCCATCTGGAAGGACTATAATGACTGTAGTACATCCCTGTTTTTAATATGATGGCTACATAGTTTTCCTGATAATCTCTGGATTGCTTCTTTCAGTATTAAAGCTGTGATTGAATTTGAAGCCTTCCGTAACTGAGTAGAGTTCTGAATAATGTGTCATTCTAAAATATAGAATTAGCGGTTTTGTTCTTCCAGGCCAAAGTCAAGAACTTCTTTCAGTATTTCTTGTGGCTTTGGTATGGTTTTCACAAAGTCTCTGAGATTCTGTCTATCTGCGAATGGATTTATTTGATTTTCATACTTGAAAGATAGTTTTGCAGGATATGTAATTCTTGGTTGGAAGTTCTTTTCCTTCAAGGCTATGAATGTGTCATGCCACTGTCTCCGTGCCAGCATGGTTTCTGCTGAGAAATCTGATGAAAGCCTACAGGGTTTCCCTCTGAATGTTAGCTTTGCTTTGAGTCTTGCTGACTTTAAGAGTTGTTGCTTATGTTTTGTTTTGTTAAGCTTGATTATAACATGTCTTGGAGTCTTTCTTTAGAAATCTATGTTGGGTGGCGTACGATATGCATCTGAGATGTCTATATTCTCTTCCTTCATGATTTCTGGGACGTTTTCTGTCACCAGCTCAGCAACAGTACTCTCTTTGTTCTCCGGTATCTCATCCTGTTCAGGGACTCCAATTAATCGGAGGTTGTTCCTTTTAATAGAGTCCTACATGCTTCTTCCTTTTTCCTGTTTCTTTTTTCTAAGTTCTGCTCATAGACACTGGCATCAGTAGTTCTGTCTTCCAAGTCAGAAATTCTTTTTTCCATTGGTTCCATTTTGTTTTCTTGGCTCTGAATGGAAGTGTCTGTGTCTTTGATTTTGTTCTTGATCTGCTGGATTTCAGAGTACTGGTGTTCCATCAGATCGAACAGCTTGTTTAATTTCCTTTTGTTCTGCTCCATTTTGTGTAAGTTCTAGAAGGGCTCAGTATATAAGCATTTTGTATTCACCTTCTGATGATTTCAGAAAAGTTTCTTCATCTGGAAAACCCCGTGGTTGTTTTGTTTGGGAGCCTTCTGAAGTCATGGGTGATTTCTTTTATGCCACAAGTGTGAGTTGCTTTTTGGGTCTCCTGTGAGTAAGTAGAGGCTGGAGAGATACTGTGACGATGGACCACTCATGTTTCTCTAGGGTGTCTTAAAATGTAAAACAAGTCAGTCAGGTTTTCAGGTGTAGAGGTCTCTCCTCCCAACTAGCAAGGTAAGCAATTCTGTATCCAACCCCAGATGATACAAACTACTTCAAAATACAGCAAAGCTACTGCTCTGTTGGCCTCTGCTGACAGGGCCCAACCTTAGGTGACACTGTAAACTACTGCTTTTGTGGTAGAAAATGCTCTCATGTGGGCAGGCTGTGGCTCCCAAGTGAAGAAATAGGTCCAGCATTGGCCACCATATCTAAGATGGCACCCTCCACATGGTCAGCAGGTAGAGGAGCTAAAGGTGCCGAGAGGTAGTGATTCCTCTGCCTCTGTTCCCGGGCCCCCACTGTAGGCGACACTGTGTAAACTACTGCTTTTCTGTCGGAGAAGCGCTGTCCTGTTTGCAGGCGCTGGCTCCCAGGCTAAGAATTAGGTCCTGCTAAAATCTCCGTATCCAACATGACATCCTGCACACTGGCAGTGTGGTTCTGTACAAACCCCGCTGTGGCAGTGATAAAAAAGACAAGCCCAAAGTGGCTAGATTAACAGAGTCCTAAGCCTGGCTCTCAAAATAGGGGAATTTCATCTGCCTATCCCACCAGTAATGCGTCTGAGTCTAGCTGCTAGGGAAGACCCAGCTCTGCCTGCCAGCCAAGAAAGAGAAAAAAAAAGTCAAAATGGTGCATTTACCTTCAGTCTGTGAGAGCCAGGGCTAGCCAGGAGCCGAAGTCAGTGAAAGAAAGGAGATTTTTCGTTCAGTAGTATGAAGTCCAAATTAAGAGCCCTGTGCTGTGTCCTGGGGGCTCACTAGGTGACCAGAAGGCTCCGTTTGATTATTAGTTCAAGTCTTGGTTTCCAGAGATATAAGGAGACGTGTGCTTAGTCCGCCATCTTGACTCCGCCTCCCCTAAAGATTCTTAATGATAGAGAATGGACAGAAAGAACAGGTAGCTGAATGGGGATCAGAAGACTGGCCACATTTATGGTCCTCAGCATATTGTCACACCATATGCACACTTCTGGTCCCTGTGTTGAAGAGCAGGATGTAAACTTATGGCATTTCCTTAACCTAGACTATGTGGTTCACTGTGAGGGGGCTTCTATGAGCCAGCCAGGCATTGCCTCACATACTCCGCCTTGAGCTTGATCCTGGCATGATCTTGCATGGGAGTGATGAACAGCACAGCCCCCCGTCATCTTGTTCTCCCAAGAGGCTACAGTGAAAAGACACAGTAGAGCCTGTTTCTTTCTTTGAGACGTGATCACCCAACTGCTTGATAACGTGGCCCATGGAGCCTCAAGCTCTGACCCATTGAGTTAAGTGTTCTCAGTGACAAAGGAGTGAGACTAATACTCCCACCGTTTTTTCTTTTTCTCACTACTGTTCCTCAAGCCCAGTTTCAGAACTTTTAACCACTTGTTCTCATGGAGCACTTGGCTGGAAAGAAAGCAGTAACCGGGGAGCGAGGACATGCTTAGTGCTCAGGAATTCCCTGGACTAAGCCGATCAACATGGAACCAGATCTAAGCAAACACAGAGTCGCTGAAGTGGCCCAGAACACTCCTGTGCTAGTCATATCCTCCAGTTCAGAAGGAAAGTTCCAGCTTAGCATGATCTCAGGGCCCATCCTTCTGTGTTTCTCCAGGGGTGATGTTTAAATGGCTGTGAGGTTACTGTGTGGGCTTAGCTGGTCCTAACCTGGCTCACTTCTCCCCTTTCAGCAACAGCTGCAACTCCTAGTTCCCGGGATGAGGCAAAGGTAGCTTTGCAAAGGCTTTAACTTGTCAGCGTCCATATGGAGGTATCAACCAGAAAGAATACAGTGTACAACTCGTTAAAAATTCCTAAATGCCAAAATAACAACCAAAATCTTTTGTCAGAAAAGAAATAACCCACGTTTCTGCCTCAGCCTAAGTTCCTCACCTTTAGTGATGCACAGAAGAAGCAGCCAGCCTGCAGTGACCTCCATGTGGACCCCTGAGAGCCTCCCTCATTTCTTGGCCATGGAGGCAACATGGGTGGTGGCCTTTGCAGCTGGGAGGTACCATCTCCACTGAGCCTGGTGGCCCAGAACTTGCAGGAGACAGAACAGCACTGTCTGCAGTCCTCATTTTGCACCATCCTGTTGGGCATGGGCCAGAGCCTCCCTTTCTCTAAAGTTCCTGTGCTCACTGAGCTCCTGGATATACAGATTTCAGTGTCTGCAGTCCCTAGACCCATGGGGGTCTTTAGAGGCATCTCTTTGAAGGCCCTTTCATGGGTACAGAGGGCATTGTGAGTTACTTATCTGAGTCTAACTAGCCTTCCTTGCAAGATGTACTTCAGTGGATAAGTACAATTTAATCCAACCGTTTGAAAACATTTAAGTCTCTTTAAGAGAAGGAAACTGAAATCAAGTTACCACTGCCATGCATTTTGATTCTATTCCAGGTCCCACAGAAGTGCCTTTGAGAGTTGGTTTTTGTTCTTTCACTTTGGTGGATGGGCTGATATCACGGCTGAGCATTTGCTGATGTCAGAAGCTGAGCCCCCAGAGGCTGTGCTGTGGCTCCTGGCCTTCTCCTCCAGCCCCCACGATGGAGATCATCAGAGAACACAGACCATGGTGGGTAGCAGGCCCAATCACGTGTTCAGGCTTCCAGCTCAGTCTCAGAAAGGGGACCTGAAATGGGCCTGGGCTTCATAGAATCACAGGCAGCACAGCTCTGAGGGGCTGCAGTGTATACTGTGCTGATGTGTAGAAGTCCACGTGGGTGATTAGTAGCTGCTCTTGGTTCTGCCCGGAGACCTTTTCCTGCCTTCAGAGAGCTGACTAGAGAGGCTCCTGGGAGACATGCTGCCGTCTGTCCTGTGGACTCTCTGACCTGTTGGGGCTGAACTATCAAGACTACCCTTTACTTCACATACATCCCGAGCCAAGGCCATTGCCTTAAGAGACTGTCAGTGCTGGGGTGGACAGGGCTGTCAGAGAAAAGAATGCCACCCTGCAGTGTGTCTGACTCTCAGACCATGTTCTCTTTTTGACCAACAACCAGGCCATGTCTATTCTGATTTTAAGTGACTGCATTCCTGGACCAGGCAGCAGAGCTTCACATACTAGCTTTGTTTTAGACTCTTACTAAAGGAATCATTGATATTAGCCACTTTGCTTCTGAAGAAAGGACTTGGTCGTTTCCTGAATAACAGAGCAGTTAAGTATAGGACCTGGTAACTGTCTGTGGCAGAGACAGCTGTCATTTTATGTGGAATATAATAATTATAGGAAGTAGAGCTTGATTAAAGGCATCGGCACCTCCCTTGCAAACATTTATTTGCCAGTTTTTGAAACTTCAACTGCCAGTGCTTTTTGCCGGTTTTAATAATTAAAGAGAACAGGTTTCATTATGTGTGGAGCAATGCCCGTATTTGCTCTGTCTTCTGTTGTTTGAAAACAGCAGATAAATATGTATAAATATGTATGTATATTTTATTTGTTTAAAGGCTTACATGACAAGGGAAAGAAAATGAGTTTTGCATTTTTAAAAAGTTGAAATTTAGTGATAATTTATTTGGAATCAAAAATAGAACTTTTTTTTAAAAAAGAAATTATTATAATCAGCATCTTTTTTTCCTTTTAAAAATCACACTAATTAAGGAAAATCCTAGTTTACAATATTCACCATCTTATTTTTAATAATAATTAAAATGGTTAAAGCTCCCATCATCTCTAAAGCTTTTTAATATGTATTTCATATTTGATTCTGTATAAGCTAAATTGGCAGATATGTGCTGAATTTCATGTTGATCATAGACCCTGACAGAGAAGGATTCACTTTTGAAGTTTAGAGAGTTAAGTTGTCTGATAAGATTTAATTTTTGGAACCTTCTGTGTTGACACATCTTTCTACTGCTTTCTTTTTTCTTATATGCATAGTCATTTGTTCAGGAAAAGCTTAGATGTCTTGGGTAAATATGGATTAACTCAGAGTCTTCTAGTACCAAAAAGTCCATTTACTTATGAGCTGTTCTGTCAGGGGCAGCCATCTGTCTTGTTCTTTAAGGCAGTGTTTCATACTAATGATTCCAGATCCACTTCTGTGTTGGTATCCAGCCTGAGGCAATGGTGTCTTCAGTGCCCCGGTGAGCAAGTAGGGCTTCATTTTCCCAGTTTAGCTAATAATCCATACCTTTTGTCCCCTGGGTTTTGTGAGATTTGATTTCTCAGTAGCCTCTTGAGCTTGAGAAGCAAACTTGAACTGTGTTAGAAAGCATCATCATTGGGAGATCTGATTGAGCCTGACAGTACCTGTACCACAGGTAATTGTTGAGCCCCTAATCACGTGCGGTGGCTGGAATAGCAGCCTTGACTGGTTGTGTTGAGAGTGAAAGAACGTAAGAACAAGAAACAAGATTGTCTCTGCTTGGGGCAGGTGTTGCCTACACAAAAGCCTGCTCCTGTAGCTGTCAGATATTGACATCTGCTAGCCACCGTTCTTTTCTTAATGCTAACTTCGAACTGAATAATGATAAAAACAAGAAGTCTACATTTACCGTTAAGAATTAGGCAAAGGTTCGTTCCCTTTAGCCATGTTGTTTTACTTCTAGGAAGTATACTAAGGAATTAATTACTGAAGACCTATATGAATATTTATGTACAAGGTGATTTATCACAGCATAGTTCATAATTGTAAAAAGTATAAATGGCTTAAAGTTTTAATGGTAAAGATATAGGCTAAATATATTGTAATATATTCTAACTATGGAATAGCATGCTACCATGAAAAACTGCATTCTTAAAGAATAGGCTCTATAGAAGTAGCAAATTCTGTGTAATACATTGTGAAATGAAAAATGTAAGACATAAAACAGGATCTGTATAGTGAGTGATATTCTTTCAACGCATAGAAAAAAAGACAGAAGGATAGAAACTGAATTATTAACAGTGAGTCTCTGAGTGATGGAATAATTAATGACTTTTTTTCTTTTTACTTTTCTCTTACTCAAATTTCCTACAGTGAGTATATGCTTGTTTTTATACATACAGGACAAAAAGTAATACCTTAAAAAGAAAGTATACATTCTTCTCCTGAGAAACTTAGAAAGCATTTAAGGTATTGTTATGTCAGGTAGAAGGTTCTGAACATAAAATGCATTGGGAGAGAAAGACTGAGACAAAATAGGAAGAAAAAATACCAAGTCTTGCGGATTATTGGACAACAATAGAAAAATCAAAAACCAGTCAAGAAGACAGTGGGGTACAAAGCAAAGCCTTTTGAAGCCCTGGCATTTTTACAGACGTATTTTGATGGCAAGATGGACGTGGGTTGCTATAGATCCAGACGAGGGCTACCGCAGTCCAGCCTGGCCCTAGAAGAGACAGTGAGAGGGTGGCCTTCTTCTCCTGGAGCAGGGCCAGCATCTGTAGAGGAGCTCCATGCTGCAGTTTTTTACGGTCATGCATTGTGGCCAAAAAAGTGCACAAAGCATGCTCATGCACTGGAGTTTATGACAGCCTTCACTGAATAGGGTCTTAACTACCAGGAAAAATACTGACTCACACAAAGTCCATAAACTCAGTCATGGAATTCACAGAAGAGGGCTCAGTAGTCTTTCAAAGATAATGAAACATAGCTGTTCGTGAGTTCCGTGCAGCATTTTGGATCTGTGACTTTCAGTTTTCCCTTCGTTTTCTAAGTCACAATGTGATACACTGTTCTTGAAGCAAGAAGTCTCAGCATGAAATAAATATTTTTGTATGTAAAAAACAGCTCACAGACGTGTAACAGTTGCTGTTATTATGTGGATTTCACAGACTTTTAGCTTTGCGTGAGCTTTAAGCATGTATGAACAGACTGTTCCAGTGTCTAAAACAAGTGTGTATGTGGTTTTTTTTTCCCCAAAAGGTAACAAAAGGCAGAGGGATAGCCTGCATTCTTATCAGGACATTAGCTCAGTGGAGTTCCATTGCATGGGGCTTTAATTGATTTGTAGCCACCATCAGGCATTGACTGTTCAAGAAACCTTTGTGTTCTTTTACTCACACAATATAAAAGTCTGACTACATTCTGCTGAGGAATTTTTTCCATTTCTTTTGCTTTTTTAAAAAATGGTCAATTTCTGGTGTGGTGCTCTGGCTGCTTAGTGAGCAAGACTAAAGAAGTTAAGAAATTTCTATCACACCCATTTGGGTTTGTGTAAAGCAGTGTGTAAACTCAGACCAAGCCATTCTGCTTCCCCTCCCTCAGGCTGCAGCCCTCTCTTCAAAGTACTGAATAAATCCTAGAGATATGCAGGCCTCCTTCTTCCCAAATCTCTCACCCTTTGAAATGGTATCCCCCAAGGTGGAGGTGAAGAGGGTGCTCGCTCGCCTTGTGAAGCTGTTCAGGAGTCCGACCCTCTCAGGCCAGGATCTGCAGGCCGCAGCTGGTGAGAGCAGTGAAGACAGCCCCAGACCACGGACGTGTCAACAGCTTATCAGGCGCCTTGTCCTGAGCTTCCTGCTCTGGGCTCCTGCAGGCCACATCGTTGCCCAGGAAGTCATCACCTTTGTAAGTCTCCCCTTCTCTTGTATCCTTCCTCTCATCTGCGCTCCACATCAAAGATGGGTCACCTGGCCAAGGGTGTCATCCTGTGAAGAGTGCTGCATACTGTCAGCATATGTAAACTTGAATACTGTAGTGAGCCTGTGTAAAACCCAAACATGGAGTTTTACCACTGGATGGAGTCTGCCCTGTGGAAGGTCTGTATATCATAGGAAATAAAATAGGCTTGGGGAAAGGATGTAACTTTCCAGATCACATGGCTTGCTCTCAGGGCCCATAGTAAAAGCCAGATGCCCTCTTTCCCTGTACTGTTCTCTCAACTGTAGTGCACTGTGTCCCCCTGCCCCCATGGGAAGCAATAAGACTGAATGAGAATGTGCTCGCAAAGCAACCACAGTTCTAATAACTGCTGTGTAGTTTAGGCCCTGTGTTAACCACAGAGAAATCCTTACAAACCTAGAAGACACAGGTGTAAAGAACAGTCCACATCAAAAAGGAGCTTCAATATGCTGGCTCTGCAAGTTTTTATTTTTGCCGTTACTTATTTTTAGTTTTTGTTAACATATATATACACATATAACTGGATGCATTTTCACAAATAGAAATACCCATGCAACCAACAACCAAACCAAAAGGGCAATGTTCTGAGCATTCAGAAACTCCATCCTGCCCCTTCCCAGGCAGGCTGTGTTTTAATGGGAATGTGAATATAAGGAAAGTTCCAGTGACAAGTCCCCCACCATGCCATGAACCAGCACCCAGAAGGTTCTCGTCACATTGGTAAGAGGAGCCACTGTGGCAGGCTCAGCCTCTGGAGCCAGCAGGCAGCCCTTGGGTCCCTTCTCACATGCTGTGTTTCAGCCTAGACAGAGGCCTGGGAGGGAATGAGCACAGAACAGGACTGTCTCGTCAAGATGTGGGTACCACTTCGTCAGGGCCCAGCCCCTCTTCACTTCTCTATCAGGAACATTTATCAAATGCACACTTACTTACTTCCAGTGCACTGTGGCATGGGAGACCTGCATAGGTGAAAGCAAAAATGTCCACAGAACCTGGTATCAACCAGTTCTATCTGCTTTAAGTTATGCTAACTGCTATCAGCCAGTGGTTGCTATGAATTAAAGCAGCCTCCTTTCTTTTTCACTTAACCCAGATCCTTGTAGGTGGGGTAAATATGCTCCCAGAGGCTCCTAGGTAAGGTCAGGAGGTCATCAGAGGAGGTATTTCCCTGCTGGAGGATTTGTGGACAGACCTGTCTGCTGAGGAAAGCAGCTACGCTGGCCGGGGTCACATGTGTCCTGTCCTGAGCCAGAGCCCCTTCCACCAGGGTCCCCAGGCAGACAGATGGTCTCTATCACCCTGAGGCTTTGGCCCAAAGTACAGCATGGAGGCCTGGCCCTCATGACCTGAGTGGGCCAGTATCAAAACCTAAGCCTCAGGGTTTGAGGGTAGGGGGCCTTAGACCCATGTAAGGGGGAGTTGTCTGGGATGAGTGAATGAGTCCTTGTCTTCAGCATGTGGAGGGAAGATACCTTGGGAGAAAGAATGTGGGGTGGGGAGAGATAATAAGAAAGACATGTGTGAGGAACACCATCTTTCTCTCCAGGAAGGCTTCCCCCAACCTTAGGGAAGGAAGGAGCAGTATCCCAAACAAGTAAAGGGAATTAGTGGGATTTTGGAAACTCTGGTAGCATATGGGTAAGAGCTACAGCTGCTAACCAAAAAGGTGGTGGTTCATATCCATCAGGAACTTCTTGAAAACTCTCTTTGGCAGTTCTACTCTGTCCTGTCACAATGGCCTTGACAACAATGAGTTTGGTTTTAGTAGGGTTCTTTCCCCTATGGCTTCATTGTATATCTTTCCTCTTTAAGCTTTGCCTGTATACATTGTGGCCCAGTTGAGGTCTTAAAACTACCCAGTCAGTTGCTGCAGTTGTTGTTTTGTGTGGGCAGAGAAGGGTACAGAGCTGAGGTCCTGTGGATGGATCTCTTGGCCAGTATCTCAACACCACATTTGCTCAGTAAGTACTTTGGGGTGATAAAGGGAGCATGGCATTAGGGTATCTTGGTAGACCCAGACTTAGGAGCTCAGCATGAGTGATGTTGCTCCCAGAGGGCAAGGTGCCAAGAAAGAATGCAAGGTAAGGAGGTACTGGGAGACCCTGTGGCCAACCCAGGCACTTCCACTCATTTGCCCTGTGCTCTTGGCAACACTTCAGACATGAAGGGCCTGGCAGGATGACCTCTCAGGCTCTTATAGCTTTCACTGTCTATGATATGGGGACACCTTGTATTTGACTTGGCTTGCTGGCTAGCAGCTCTTTTTTTACTGGGCTTATATCCTGAAACTGCATTCATAATCAACAAGCCATCAAAGGAAGAAATGTGGTGGTGGGGTGGGCAGTACAGTCCCCACCCTCAGGAGTCCCAGTGGAGCTGTGGTCAAGCCCATCTTTGCCCTGCTTTCACACAGGCAGTGAGCATCCACCTTTTTCAGCAGTGCTGGTGTAAGCCTGAAAATGGCCTTATACAGAGCTGCTAAAAGAATCTAACTTTTCCACCTACAGAATAGTAAAGACTATTTGGCAACTCTGTATCAGACCAATACCTGAACTCCATAATCTATAAGGTACTACAGAATATCAATAAGAAGATGAATCATCCAATTAAGCAATGAGCAAAGGAGATGGATAGACATTTCTCTAAAGAGGAGATCCAGGCAGACAAAAAAACAGATGAGGACATGTTAACAATCTTTAGTTATTAAAGAAATTCAAATCAAAACTACAATGAGATACTGTCTCACCCCAACAAGGTTGGCCATGATCCAAAAAACACAAAACAACAAATGCTGGAGAGGCTGTGGAGACGGTGGAACTCTCCTACACTGTTGGTAGGGTGGCAAAATGGTCCAGCTTCTTTGGAAAGCAGTCTGGCACTTCCTTAAAAAAATGGATATGGATATACCATTTGAGCCAGTAATTCCACTACTTGGAATATATCCTACAGAATCAAGGCCATTCACACCAACAGATACATACACGGGAATGTTTATCACAGCACAGTCTTCGATAGCAAAAAGATGGACTCAACCCAGATGCCCAACAACAGAGGAATGGATAGGTAAACTATGGTATATATACTGAATGGAGCACTATGCAATGATAAAGAACAATGATGATTCCAGGAAATATAACCTGGTTTCAACTGGAAGACATTATGTTGAGTGAAAGTAGTCACAGACAAAAGGGACAGATATTGTATGAGACCCCTATGATAAAAACTCAAAAACAGACTTATGCATAGAAGAAAAGACTCTTTGATGGCTGCAAGGGAGGGAGGGAGGGTGAGTGGGAGAGGGTTTAGATTAGATGGTAGAAATTTGGTTGGGTGAAATTGGTGACAAGAACAAGAACAAGAACAATATTAAGTGGACTTCAATATAACTTGAATACTCCTTCTATTTTAGCCCAATATTGCAAGGTCAGAGTAGCTGGGGCAGGAGGAAGGGGACCATGCTCTTAGGCGAAATCGAGGCCAATTGGCACAACTAGCGTTTTGCTAAGAGGGCTCTCTGCACCACATTGGTGAATGGCATCTGGGGTCTTAAAAGCTGCCTAGCTGCCATCCGAGGGCACAACAAATGGTCCCAACTCAGCAGGAACAGATGATCACTGAGGACCAAAATGACATGGGGAAAAGATAACCCAGAAGACAGAGAGACCCACATGAGTAGGTGCCTACATCGACTTAGGACCAGAATAACCAGATGGTGCCCAGCCACCACCTGTGAGAGCAGCGATGGAGCTCACAAAGTTGAGTATTACTGGCAACACAAGAATAAAAAGGGGTGCACCTGAGATCTCCACTGAAAGACCACAATTGATGGTCCAGCAGCTTTGGGCTTCCCCTGGGAGCATGGCCCCTGGCCCTGATGCTGCCCTTGCCCATAAATCATAACGAAGGTCCACTCTTCGGACACAAATGGATTGGACTTGGCAATGCAGAGTGACCATATGTTGGAGGCACTTTATGGTTCTGTGCATCTTTAGGATATCATCCTGCTGACCTCTGGCTGGAGTAAGGGGAGTGGGTGGAGACGAGGGGAAAGGAAACTGTTGGGAGGATGAGACATGTATGGAGCAGAGAGGAGTAGTGTGCTGTCACCGGGCAGGGAGAGTAGTGGAAGCTGCATATAGGTGGGCATGTAAATTTATATGGAAATGTACATTTTCACTCAGTCATAATAAAAAAAAAAAAAAAGAATCTAATTTTCCCCACTCTTAGTACATTCAGTTTAACTCAGGACATAGTAAATATCAGTTGCAAGTATAGTAAAACATAAGCCTTGCTGTTTCTACGTGAATAAAGGGGACAGAAAGAGGTTTATATTCTCTAGATGCCCAAAATGGGTGCAGTGCAATTCTGGGCCACAATACAGCTGGCTTCCTTTGACCTCTCTGAGAGAGCAGTCGATTATTTCCTGTGTTTCACTGAAAAGAAAATGAAGGTCTGAGACGTTAAATAAATTACCCATAGTCACCCAGTACCAAGATGAGGTCCCTGATCCACAGCCAGACTCCAGCCTGGGAATCATCTAGTGCTACTCTAACTAAAATATCCCAAGTGGATGGCTGTAAGAAAGAGAAATTTATTCTTTCACTGTCCAGTAAGCTAGAAGTCCAAACTCAGGGTGCTGGCTCCAGGGTGAGGCTGTCTGTATCAGCTCTAGGGGAAGTCTTTGTCATCAGTCTTCCTTGGTCTGGGAGCATCTCAGCACAGGCACCTGAGGTCCAAAGGACGTGCTCCATTTTGGGCACTGCTTTCTTGATGGTATGAGGTCCCCAACTCTCTGCTCACTTCCCTTTTAAAATCTTTTGAGATGGTAGTGCAGGCCGCACTCCAGCGAAATTCCCTTTACGTTGAATCAGGTAGGTGATCTTAGTAAGAGTGTGACAGTCTCACCCTTAGCTTCTTTAACATAATCCAGTCTTGCCCTATGAACCACAGGCAGAGATGAGGATGCACAACACGGGAAAATCACAAAAGGAGGACAACCACACAATACTGGGAATCATGACCCAGCCAAATTGCTACACACATTTTTAGGAGACAAAACTCAACCGATGACATGAACCATTCAGTGACCGTGCATATCCCCTCTTCTTGTGGTGGGATTTGCAAAGGGAAGGACTGTCCAACATCACAGTCTTGACCACAAAAATTCCTTCTAGTTGACCTTCCAAACAGCGCTGCTCAGAAAGCACAAGAGCCACTCTCCTAAAGGAATTCAGCAAGAGTATATTGTCTGTCCTGCCTTTTTCTGGACCTCATTAAGCTACAGCAGGAACCAGACATGACCAACTCTCCCATGGGGGGTGGGGGTCTGCCAGCTGGTGACATGGGGGTTTCAGGGAGAGATGCAGTGTCAGATAAGTGAAAGCTGCCTTTCTCTTATTTAATTTCTTTTTCCTTATAAGAAAAACGCAGTCTGGTCATTTCTTTTTTAACTTTTCCTTAAAAAAAATGCAGAAATAAAGGACTCTCATCTACTCCTCACTCAACTACAACAGTTCACTCATGGTTAATTTTGTTTCATCTACACCCCCCTCCATGCTGAATATTTTTGAAGCAAACCCAAGAGACCAAATTATTTCATCTATAAGATTTCTATCTGCTCAGATCATTTAAGAACGAGACCGGAGCTACAATGAGGCAGCACTACAAAAACTACTGGAATAGCTGAAATCCAGAAAGCTGGCAATAGCAATGGGAAGCACAGCTCTAGAACAATAGGAACTCTCGTTAATTGCTGATAGGAATGCAGAAGTGGTACAACCACTTCTGAAGATGGTAAGAGTTTCTTGCAAAGCTAATCATAGTCTTAAACCATATAATCCTACACTCACATGCCTTAGTGTTTACCCAAATGAGTTGAAAACATGTGCCCTAACAAAAACCTGCTCACAAATGTTCATAGCAGCTGTATCCATAATTGCCTAAAACTGGAAGCAACTAAAATGCCCTTCACTAGGCAGATGGATAAACAATCTGGTATATATCCCTACAGTGGAATGTCATTCTGCAATAAGAAGAAAGAAGCTATCAAGACACAGATGCATCTTCTTAAATGCATATTGCTAAACCAACCTGAGAAAACTACATACTGTATGATTCAAATTATACAACAGTCTGGGAGAGACATAACTATAGAGATCCTAAGCAAGTAAGAAGTTGTCAGCAGTTTTGGTGGAAGATGGTATTGAATGGGGAATTTTGGGGGTGGTGCAATTCTGTGTGATACTGTAATGGGGAATCTGACGTTAGTCATTTGTCAAAACCCACAGAACCCTATAGTAAAGAGTAAACCTTAATATATCCAAATTCTAAAAAATCAGATCAGGGGGAATCCCAGATAGAATGCAGAATGTGACAAAAAATCTAAATATATTACCCATGTATGAAACAACCATACTGAAGGGTGTTGGGGATAAAATGTTGATCTTAGTAACTTTGGAAATAGGTGGAAACTGCACATAAACACTATAGTTGATAAATTTATTTCCCATGGGGCACATCTAACAATTCTGAAACCGCTATACACTTATATTGGAATTGAACAATTAAATAAGTAGATGGCAAGTGGTTGGAGCAAGGTTTCTCATTGTTGGAGAGGGAAATTGCACATAAGCCAGGAGAAGAGGCTAAACTTCTTGTAGAAATAGATTAAAGTTGGAGACCTCAGTGTATGAACTCATGCATAGCTCAATGTGGATATAGATGGTTACATATAGACGTATTTATAGATACGTGTAAATATGTGGGTTAGGATACACACCTTTATCTCCCCTTGCTCTGTCAGCTAGGAGGGCCTAGAAGCAACAGCAACCCAATAGAAATGAGCACATCTAGTAGACAGATCTTGGTTTCTGATACTATGCTCCAGTAAAAAGAAATAAGGATCTCTGGAGAAATGGCTGGTCCTAGGACTGTTTCACAAGAAATGTACAAGATGAGCTGGGAGCATCTTATCTTAGAAACTAAGGAAGTAGTAACACAAACAAGTAAGCGAACCCACAAAGGGGCACAGGGCCCAACTGAAAGGGCTCGGTATCGGGCCGGAGATTGAACAATTAGACCAACAAAATTAATAAAGGAGCAGTAGATTATAACTTAAAGTATGAAATAAATATGAGTCCGTAATGGTGTGAATAAGTAAATGGGGAGAATAGAAAGATCTTTTGTGCCAGAGAATTCCAAACATGTATGTAGATATTTGGCTATCAAGGAGGTAGAGCGTAGTTCCCTATCCCTTAATTGTGGGGTCTGGATAGTGAATTCCTTCCACAGAGAACAGTAGGAAAGGAGGAAGGAACAAAGATTACAGTGGTGATACCTGACAAACATTACCTCAGCCAGGCAATCAAGGTCCTCATCAACAGTTCTGCGAAGAATGCAAAATACAGCGTGCACTCCTGTTACGATGTGAAGAGAATGGCACTTCCTTCCCATGGTCTTCCTCCGGAAACCTATAACCCAACTTTCACCAAGAGATAAATATCTGGCAAACCCCCATGGAGGAGCATTTGACCAAACACCTAGTCAGTGTCAGTTCCTGACTGTTGGAGTCATCAAATACAAGGAAGACCTGAAGATTCCAAGGAGACGTGACAACCAGATGTGCTGTGGTATCCTGGAGCAGACCCAGGAACAGAAAAGGGATGTGAGGGGGAAACTGCAGAGATCACAATAAAGACTAAACTTCAAGTGTTCCGTGCTAGTGTAAGGTACTAGTAATTGGGGAAACTGGATCAGGTATATGGAAACTCTGTACTCTCTTTAAATGATACCATAAATCTAAAACTTGTAAAATGAAAAGCCATTTTAGAAAGTCAGCACAGGCCTTTTGGGATCATGAAGGCGCTGTAGCAGTTTGTCATCTGGCCCCTCGCCCTGTGCCATTCCCATGCCTGGCCTCTGCATGTGTTACTGGGGGCCTCAGCCTGCAGGAGCTGTTCGGGCACTGTGCCCTAACCCAGGGCCCTTCTCCCTCCCCAGAGCCCTTGTCCTTTGTCCACCTCTTAGGTGCTCCACTTGAGCTCAGCCTGCTCACAGCCAGGGATATCAGAAGACTACCTGAGACCCACTGGCCACAGTGTGAGAACCTAACCAGAGACAGCACTGTGGGGAGACTAGTTCTCTGCTTAGGTATTCCAACCACAACTTGCTCTCCTTAGGGGGAATGGTTTACATTCAAAATCAGTTCCACTCAAGGCACAGAGAGGCTTCTGTGTGTGAATCACACTACCAGATCGCGTCTTGCTGCCTGTGTGGGTCGCCCACCCATATACACTATCCAAACACAGCCACACGTCCACACTGCTGACTTAACCAGAGGCTGAGGGAACATGGAAAACTCCAGTGCTTTCCCATTAAAATCATAAGCCACTTCAGCTGTGAAGAAGATAGGGGCAAAACTGCATTCAAAGATAGAACACCAGTACTTCTCTTCATACGTGGCCTGACACTAACACAAAAGTGCAACCCTCAGCAGGTGGATGCAGCTGCCTGGGTGCCAGCCTTGCAGGTATGGTGAAAGCTGTCTTTACAGCACCTCAGCATTCCAGTCCTGAAGGCCATGCTACAGTGGCTGCAGGGACAGGTGAAAGACAGTGATGTAGCTACAGATGTCACCTATGGGAAGTTCCTCTGCACACATAGTCAGCCTCTCCCGGTGTCTCCATGCCTCCCCCCAGCTCTGCTGAGAGCATCCTGGGAGATGTGGCCTGGGAACAGGTATGGCCAGATCGTGGAAGTGATGGCTTTAGGGGGACAATCTCCCAAGCCCTCAGGTCAGGGGCTTTGGACAGCTTTGGCATGAACTCAAGGCTTCACTGAGCCAGGACTGGGGCCTGGTCCAGCCTCACTTCTTATCTTTGCAGCTAGCTCTGTACCTTGTGTCCTGAGAGCCATCAGGCCTTCTCTAAACTATGTGGTGAGGGTTGCCTTACACCTTAGTGAATGGCCCCACTTTCACTTCAAGGATGTGTGCTCTCCACAGCCTCCTGCTCTGTAGCTTCCCTCAGCTGGCAGCTGTCTGGCCTTCTGAGGGCTTCCCCTCAAACTCTCCAGCCCCTGCCCCTCCCACCACTATTCTCCAGTGGCTGGCTCTAGGGCCTGCTGCTGCGTTTACTGTCTGCGTGCTTGTCTCTGTCGCCTAGGCTCTTTGGTTAGGATGAGGGGAAAGTGGCCAGTCTGTTGGTCTTCCTCTTGCCCTGAGTTCCTCTTCCTCCTCCAGTCTTCTGTTGCTAGACTGCAGCAGTAACAGCAGAGAGGTAGCAAGAGTCTCAGCCATAGAGTTCAGATCCGTAGCTGTTGAACTAAGGATGAATTTTGTTCACTTTGCAGACCCACATCAGCCAAGCCCAAAGGATGTGAGTTTTCCTCCCTTGGCTGGAGTGAGGCAGGTTTCTGTAGTGGTTAGAAACTTTTGAGTGGAACAGTGGAAAGTTAACTTGCAAAGGAGATGTGAGGTTAGCTCAGCCAACCTCTGCAGTCTTATAACCACATGGCTTGGCATTGGCTCAGGGACAGCCACTTTAAGCAGAAGACAGAACTTCTCCACCTGGGGTCCATGTGTCCAGCAGAGGGGTCTGTCTAGCATATCCAGCATGGCGTGCACTGACTTCTGAGAAGAAGCAAGGGATGATGATACAGAACAAGGGGCTACATGCATTCTTGGCCCCTTCAAGCAGAGCCTGGCTCAGCCTGGGGTGCCCTGGCTGGCTCAGCTCTGTGAGCCCAACCTCACTTCCCTGCAGTGGGTGGCTAAGTAGAGCTGGTGCTGGGAGATGGAAGTGATCACTTATGCCTAGCATCATTCCCCACCGCCTGCTGTTCCCATAGCACATGGACTGTGAGGGCATGTGGTCTGACACATGGTCCAAGAGAGGAAGACTTGAGTACACCGGGGGAGCTGGTCACCCAAACAGAAGGTCCCAGCAGGGATTTCTGAGGAAGTGGACTGGACAGTTATAGCCGATTAACACTGGACTGAGGCTTCTATGTAAACTGACACACAAAAAGCAAACCCATAAAAACTTGTTAGCTGCTGTGTAGTCAGTCTTTAACTCATGACAGCCTCATACCCAACAGAACGAAATGCTGCCCAGTTCCATGGTCACTTCAGAAATGTTGGGCTTATTAAAGCTTCTGTGTCAAACAAATCACAGATTCCTCACACAACTAAATTGTGAGAGTCTCACCCCTTCATCCTCTTACCTGAAATTCTTAGGGAAATCCTTACAGGCCCTGACAATCAGGAAGGCCTTGAGGCAGTATTTAGCAGAAGGAACAATTCCTGTTTCTTGCCTTCGGTGAGAATCAGGTGTTACATCCTGAGATGCCTATTAAACAACAAGTGGGCCGGGCCCTCAGTCTGAGACTGCCAGGTACAAGCTGTGTGCAGACAGGTGACACCTCCCTCTTGGCATTTTCACTTCTCATGTGAGAGGCTTCGCAGAAAGTCAAGCCGCAGCAGGCTCCCTTGCCTTCTCTCCCCACCGCAAACAGTCCCAAAGCTTGTGGCGGCATCTGGCCAGGGCTTGTCTCAGGACATGCTCCTGTGTAGCCAAAGTGAGCCTTACTGCTGGAGAACACGGATTGGTAGGAAGTCACTCTGCTAACTTCATAGCCAGCTTCAGAGAAGAGATTTGCTTTGCTAATTACCATCAGAGCAAAAGAAGAGAGCTCTTGCTGTACTTTTAGAGCTGATAGAAGTGCAATTATCAGAGCATGTAAGTACCACAAAAAATGTCTGGAAAACATTCGAATTTGCCTTCTCTGTCCTCATTGCAGATGGCTCAAACTGCAGATGTAACCCACGAGATTATTGGCTTTCTTGACCAGACCTTATATAGATGGGATCAACTTTGCACTGAAGCTCCTAGTCCCCAAAAAGTAGCCAAAGAGCTTCTCACAATGCTGCGGACTCGAGTCAAGCACAGCCCTGTGGACTACGTGACTTCAGCACAAGGAAGGTCAGGCTCACTGAGGCTGCGGGACAAAAGTCAGGAATTTGTGTAGTTAGGTGTCCTCTCTGAGTGCAAGGATGAGTGTGACATCACCAGAGGGTCCCACACTACATACTGCACAGAATGGGCAGTGGAGCACTTCAGTCCAACTGGATCATGCCATCAGCATTCCCCGTGCCCACTGTAGGATGTCAGAGAGTCACGAAAGAGAAGTTTAGGTGGAAAACTTGATTTTTTTTCCATTTTTCCCATATCAAGCCAAGATGCACAACTGTTATTTAAATATATGAGAGGCTTTGATCAAGAAAATTGGTCATGAACTATTGGGGAATTTAGATAGTAACCTCGCTTTTTTTCTCAAGGCTGTTTTTTTAGAAGTCAGATAATTGCTATTATTTCTTTTGATCCATAGGGATCTGAGGCCCTCTGTGTAAGAAAAAGCTAGACTGTCTTTCTTCCCTAAGAAATTATTCATCCAGAAGAGTTAAGATCCTTCAAGTTTCCCACAGTGAGATAACATTTTATTCCCACTTGGATGTCTAAGATTTGAAAAAGACTAAGTGTGATTTGAAGATTATTAATACATAAATCAAGTGGACTTAAAGCTTTGACTCACTTGACAAAATATATACAAAAGAATGTAAAGTTAATACAAACTAAGATTATAAGAAAAAATATCCTTGAGTGACATGAATTAAGTATTAACATTGGGGTTTCCAATTCCCTCTTAAACCATTGCTAGCAATTCTACTTAGCCCTACAGTGTTGTACTTAGTCTTGGCTCCTGTAGTTTTTTTGATCCAGCATTGAGCTCTGAGAGGAATTGCTTATTTTGGTGTGTGGCAGTACTAGTCGATCCACCTGAAGATCTGAAAAACTGATTGAGTCCTTTCTTCTGAGAAATGTTATGGTAAGAAAGGTATACTGTTAAAATACTACAGCTACCATCATCATTTTCATATAAAAATGCTTCATCACATTGTACAGTAGTTGAAAAATGAGTTGTGTGCTTCACTTGGAGCTGAGGATGTCTCTCCCATGATAAATTTGAACTAAAACTTGGGGATCTTTTCCAGAGGGAGCTCATTTTGGTAACACATTAGCCCCAGGAAAGCGACCCTGTGTTAGGTCTGATCTCACATGATAATCTGTTCACACTGCAAGTGGTCATGTTTACCAGAATTCTCTGCCTCTGCCCATCCCTTTTGCCCAAGGTATTTCACAGCAAAAAATAAAAATAGACTGCTTAAGCAACATTTCTGGAACATTCCTTCCTATTCTGATCCCACCCCATAGTGTTTGTCACATCTCCCAGTTCCTTTCCAAGGCTTCTAAGCCTCCATGCTTTAGACATTCAGTTGAGGTGGGAACTGACCTGACTCTCTCAAGCTGAAAAAACTGAGCACTCACTCTGTTGAATCATGGACAACCCTCGGTGGTCTTCGAATACTTTGCTCAAGATGTTAGCAAGGCACAGGTTGTGTATTGATTTCCTTTTGTCCCTTGCCCTTTCCTGCTTTGGCAAAGGTGCTGATAGAGGAGAAATGCTCAAAAGTGGGAAAGGAAAGAAGCACTGGGATTAGGCCCTCTTTATAGACTGAGATGAGCAGCACCAAAGCCTAAGCAGCTATGTTGTGTCAAACTAGGTTGTGTTCTCAGTGTGGTCACTAATAGTTTTAGAGGGAAATCCATCTGTGTCTGCTTTTTCTATCATGTCATTCACTTTAATAGGAGGTAACAAATCTCCCAAAGTATATATGGAGGGAGCAGAGACTCTTCCTTGGAAAACCAGAAAAGCCAGCCATATCGCTTTCTTGGCCTTGCCCTTGTCCGTACCAGGAAAGAAAAAACCAGCCAAGTTAGAGAAAGTCTGGGGTTTGGGGGACATCTGGTAAGCTCTGCCTCCTCTTGTGTTTGCCTTGGATTTTTTTTTTTTTTAAGTCTAGATATGTGGGTCCTTTCTTTTTTTTTTTAAATAAGTAAAAGTCCAGCTACACATGAGGCCTCTTGAGAGTCATCCTGAAGGCATGGAGCAAAACAAATTCAGAGGCCCTTCGAGACCAATGAACGTTTGAAACTCAACAGCCCTGAGGCCAGAGATGCACAGGAAATGGTAGTGTTGAGACCAGAGTTGTATCTTGGATTGACTAAATTTGCTAGTTCTTTCCACCACACCAGGATGCTGTCCACCTCAGCTAACAGCAGACCAGCTAACAAAATGAAAATATTTGATTGTCTAATCGATGGCACTTGGCTTTTGGCAATATACAGAAAGCCCAGAAGCTGGTGAGCTCAGTGACTCAGCAAGGTCACAAATTGAAGCTGACCTCACTGAGTCTCTGCCGGTATTCTACCATGCCACCATTCTTTCATGACTACATCCAGGACAGGAAAGAAAGAACAACAGGTTCTCTTGCCTTCCTAACAGTCCCATCAGACTGCCTTCACTTGCACTGGTGAAACTGAGTCCCAGATGAATAGGGTTGAGCAGTGTCTTGATGAGCTAAAACAAGAGTCAGATTAATCACAACACACCAGCCTTTGCTGACCGGCCTCTCCCATGGCCCTTCAAGAAGAATTAGCACTATGTTCATTTGGTCATTCGTTTTTGTCAAGTCTGTAAAGTAAGATATTTAAGATGAGTTTTTATATGCTCCTCTTTCCCTCCCTTTGAGCCAGACTGTGTTGGAGAGGCTGGGGCACTTCTGGGATCCTGCTAAGACAAATTTAAGTTTGAGGGGGATTTAACCTGGTTTACAAAGAGTGTTTCTCTGTGGTTCACAGTCACTTTGGAGATGGGTTAATGTAGCTGTCCTAGTAAAGGGATACTTGGTGCTACTGAGTCAATTCTGACTCACAGCAACCCTGTAGGTAGAATAGAACTGCCCTGTAGAGTTTCCAGGGAGCACCTCATGGATTTGAATTGCTGACCTCTTGGTTAGCAGCCATAGTAGCTAACCACTACCTCACCAGGGTTTCTTAGTAAAGAAATAGCTTCCAAGAATACCTTTACCACCTCATGCCTGCTCCCCTGGCATCAGACATAAAGGTGCGTACTGAGAGTCATGTTGTGACAGAAACATGTCTTGTGCCACGTGACACCAGATACCCATACAGAAAGCCAGAGAAACACCAGAGGTAGATGAGGAGGACTTCACAAAGCCTAGATCCGCCCTTGGGAGAGACCTATTATGATTTATCCTCTGGACCTGGGTATACCAGAGTTATGGGACAGAGAGGGAAACAAGAGAAATACTGGAGGTGTGTGGGGTAGAAGGACTCCTGTCATGGATTGAATTGTGTCCCCCCCAAAATGTATGTGTTGATTTGACTTGGTTTGGAGTTCCTGTACGGTGGGTGCCCTTCCTCCCATGTATTGTCAATCCTGCCTGTGAGATTGATGATGGAGAATGGTTTGCAGTTGTGTTAGTGAGGCAGGAATCAAGCTTGTGGAATATAAGGGAGAGAAGTGAACTGAGGAAGTTGGGAACCTCTTGCGACCAAGAGAGAATCACCGAGAGTAGAGCACGTCCTTTGTACCTGAGGTTCCTGTGCTGAGGTGCTCTCACTGGATTTGGACTCAGCGTACCGGACTGTGATAAATTCTCTCACTGAATGGACTTACAGTTTGTAAATGGATTTGCAGCTTACCGGACTGTCTCAATAAAGCTTCTCTACATGAAACCTTCCACTCGTGGTATTTTCCGTTAGAGCAGTACCCAGTGATTAGGACAGCTCCCTTCCACCTCCTATAGCTATATCTGGCATACAGCAAGTAGAGGTTTTCAGAGATTCTACAACCATACTGAAATTTTACATTACCAATAACAAGTTGTGGAAGAAATTTTCCCAAACTCTGAAAACTAAAATTGTTGATGAAGCATGATGACTAGAAAACAAGAGTGAATTATCTTTCTCTTCTTGTGCAGAAAATACAAAAAAATCATTGTCCTAAGAGGGTAGAGCGAAAAAACACAGGAACAGAAGGTATTAAAGACTCATTAGTAATTTATATTTGTTCATACAAATACTTTGTTAATTATATAGATTTTGTAATGTTTGAGGAATTCTTCAGCTTTCTAAAATTTTTAATCTGTTGTGTTACTTCTTTATTCCAAATGAAAAGTCAAATTGCACCTGGCTTTGTTCTCGTTAAATATTATAATTATCTCAGAAAACGCCACTGTTCCTTGTTTCTGTAAGTCAGACTTAAAGATGATCACTTAATTTAAATCATTCAATGCATTGTTCTTCCCTAATTTTTGAAGATAGAAGAAGTCTAACCAAGCACAGCTGCCCCCTCTTAGTCACTCTGTTACTGCACAGACTTTGTCCCTTGAAATCCAGCCTGTGCAGCTGAGAACCAGAAAAGATGGAATTGCACCTGCTCAGTACAAGTGAGAGAGTGTCTGTGTGAGTGAGCAAGTGTCCCTGTGGCTGTCTTTGTAGCCCCAGCCAACCCTGACTAGGGCCAGTCTGGTGTGTTCTGCAGTTGGACAACCTGCGAAGGCTTTCTGGATGATCACTGCTTCCTGCTATGAGCCACTGGGGGCTTCTTGTCCAGAAGGCATCTGAGAAATCAGGTGGAAAATTGATAAGACTCATTGAAGATACCTCTTGCCATGGTAGCTCCCCTGGCCAGTTCTGCTTTCTTGTGTGTTACTAGCTCTTCTCTGCTCTACCCTGTTTCTACCTGGTAGGACAAGGGTGCTGGGACAGAAATGTAAATAGTGTAGGCAACAGGAGGAAGCCAAGTTTTCTGTTCAAGTGGAGTCTAGACCAGGGATTTGAAGGGGGAGCTGAAGAAGCTGGGAATCATACACTGCAGCAGGGTAGCAGAGCTAATATCCAGAAATGCAAGGCAAGTTAGAACTGAGCCTGTCCCTACATTACCCAGACAGATGTGGAAAAATACTAAAGAATTTCCACAGTGAAAACAAATGTAAGGAATGTTCTTCCATACTGCAAAACAGCTTTTAAATGATATTTTATGCTTTCCAGGAAATAAGTGAAATGATTTTGACTGTGATTCTTTCCTTGCCTTTCCACTCTTTTCCAACCTGCCACCATTCCTACTCGCTTAGGCTGGATTCTCTAGAGATACAAAACCAGTAAAGCATGTACACATATGTGGAGAGAGAGAAATGTATATGAGAAAACAGCTCATACACTTGTAGAAGCTGAAACATCCCAAGTCCTGAATCAGGATGTAGATTCTCACACAGCCACGGAAACTGGCAAACCCAAAGTCAGCAGATCAGAGAGTAGGATTCTTGCTCTCAGGCTGTGAAGATCGGTGAATTCCAGACTGAGTTTTCTCCTAACTTCATGGAGCAGCAAGGACTGTGGAATCCCAAGATTGGCAGGTCAGGGAACAAGACTCTTACTTGAATGAAAATTGATGAATCCCAAGATGGATAGGTAAGCTGCTAGTTCCAAGTCCCAAGAACCAGATGTCAGAAGAGAGAGGCAGCTGCTGGATCCACGACAAGCCAAAACTCTTGGCCAGGTGAGCAGAAAGGAAGTAGGCAGCGGAAGGTAGAGAGACAAAGCCTGAGAGGGCAGTGAGCCACCACAGACCCAGATCCCACCTGTACCACTCAGCAGAATTCATCATGGAGTGATCACAACATTATACAACTACCAAAATGCTGAAAGTCATGACCAGCCAAGTTGGCAAACATTCTTAACCATCACATCTACCCACTGCCACTTGTACTGGTAATGAGTTTCCTTCGTATACCAGATACTAGGTTTTAACATGGATTCCATGGGTTCTTAGGCAATAGTGAAAAAATAAAATGAAAGCTAAATTACTAATCATCACTAACCTCTTTGATGCCTTTGAATCCTGGTATTGTTGGAGAATGTTAAATATACCAAGGACTGCCAGAAGAGCAAATAAGTCTGTCTTGGAAGAAGTATACCCAGAGGGGGCAGGGCCAAGATGGTGAAGTAGTCAGTTACTTCTGGTGGTCCTTCTTACTACAAAGACCACCAAAAACCCAAATGAATCAATAATACATGACAATCCAGGAGCCTTGAACATAAAAGACAAAAATTGAGGAATTGCAATGAGAGGCAGGGTACAGGAGAGACAGTTCAGAAGCAGCAAGCAGTTATTAGACCTGATGCAGTGGGAACCACACTCGGCAAGCCAGATCAGCTAGCATGCAGTGAGGCAAGCAGTGGTGTTTGGGATGTGTTTTCCTCATCAGGAAACAGTGAGCAGGAGAGCCTACTCACACCTCCAGAATCGGTGAAAACAGTATGCAGTCAGCAAAAGGTAAATACATGCATCTAAACTGCCACATGGATGAAAAAAGCACTCTCTGGGGGAGAAACCTCTTTCCGATTTACATGTTCCCCTTCTGCACTGGGTCTGAGCTGGCAGAGATTACTGAATCAACCCAGTTGGAAGTAGCATCTGTCATGTGTCCTGAGCCATCTTCCAGGTGTTGATAAGTTCCCAATTATGAAACAGGAAAAGATAATAATCTCTCAACCTTCCTAGGCCAGGAACTCAGAGCAGAAATATCTCTGTTTCCTATGCACAGGTTTAAGGGATCAGGACTTTGAATGCCTTTCACCCCTGCATGAACCTGTGTGGGCCCATATATCATAGAGAGACATGTTCATGACATTTGACACTGCTCTATATATTAACTGGTATCTCTGCTTACACACAGCAGGGGCCTGAAGACTGCTGGTTCCACCCACCATGTAGTCACCCAAAATACAACATGAAAAAGTAGTGCTTCCCAATTCTTATAATCAACAGCATGGGGTGACCTTAGTGTGGCTCCAAAACTCATCCACCTAGGTACTTTAGGGAACAGGGATGTGCTTTCCTCATAGACTCTCAGGGAAGCTGTCAGTCCCCTGCCTTGCTCAGATACATGTAACCAGATACATGTGCCTACACCAATCACCCTGCTCTGTCTAGGACTGTAGGGGACAGCCTGTACCACACAGTTAGTAAGTGGCTATCTAGACACCTGAGCTAAATCTACACAAGAAAAGAAATAAATTCGTAGGCTCACATAACTAGTAACTGCTCTAACTACCTTGTGACAGAACATTAGAGCTTCAGTGACACCAATCATGAAACTAGCTCACATGACCAGCCAATTTGGGCATATCAAAACAAGACAGGAAGCTAGGATACAGTAAGCAAACAAATATAATAACTTATTGATGGCTCAGAGATAACCATCAATATAACAAATCACATGAAGAGGCAGAGTATGACGGATTCAACCAGCTCCCCAATCAAGAAATCTTTTAAATGAAGTGAACTTCCATGAATTACTGGAGGCAAAATAACAAAAGATTAATGTAGAGAACTCTTAAGAGACCAGGCAAGACACAGAGCAAGCCAGGGAACACACAGACAATAGAGGAACTTAAGAAGATTATACAAGAACACAATGACAGATTTCACAGGTTGCAAGGCTCTATAGAGAGATAACAAACAGAAATACAGAAAATTAATAATAAAATTTCAGAATTAGACAATAGAAAGTAATAGGAGGAGAACTGAGACAATGGAAGTCAATGAGAATGAAGATAAGTACTTGACACCAACATATTTGAAGGAAAATCAAAAGAATTTTAAAACAATTCCTAAGAATTATGTGGGAATCTATCAAGAGAAGTAACTTAAAGTACCAGAATGGAGAGTTGATAACAGAAAATGCAGGGATAATTGTTGAAAATTTGTTGGCAGAAAACTTGCCTGATAGCAAGAAGATCATCAAACTCCACACAAGGATCTTTGGGATGTCATGGTAGAGCCTAAAAGAAAGTCAGAAACATAATCAAAACTTGTCAAAACCAAAACTAGAGAATTTTTAAAAGCAGCTAAGGATGAAAAGTCATCTAAAAAGAGAGTAAGACTAAGCTTGGACTACTTGGCAGAAGCCATGCAGGTAAGAAAGCAATGGGATGACATATATAAAGGCTTGAAGGAAAAAAATTACCAGCCAAGAATGATACATCCAACATAATTGTCTCTCAAATATGGTGATCACTTCTAGATAAACAAAAATTTAGGGAATTTGCAAAAACCAAATCAAAATTAAAAGAAATTGTAAAAGGAGTACTCCAGTTAGAAAATTAATAACATCACATGTACAACCCAAGACTACAATACAGAATAGAGCAACCAGAAATCAACCCAGATAGGGAAATCACAAAAATAAAGCAAAAACACTGACAACATTAAAACAAAAAGAGGGACTAAAAAGTGTAGTCACAGATATTTCACATGCAGAAGTCAAGTCAATATAAAGAAATAAAAGATTGGTTAAAACTTAGAAAACTAAAGGTAAGTACCATGGTAACCACAAAGGAAACTAACAATCCTACACATCAAAATAAAAAACAAGAAAAACATACAGACTCAGCAAACACAGAATCATCAACAATGAAAAGAATGAAAGCAAAACAACTCATCACAGAAAATTAAGTGGAACAAAAAAACTATCAATGACATGCACACACACAAAAATACATAAACATGACAGCACTAAACTCACCAATAATTCAAAATATAAATGGACTAAATGCACCAATAAAGAGATGAAGAGTGACAGAATGGATAAGAAAACATGACCTGTCTATACGCTGCCTCTAAGAGACCTTAGGCTTAAAGACAAACTAAAACTCAAAAGATGGAAAAAATATATCAAGCAAACAAAAACCAGCAGGAGTGGCAATACTAATTTCTGATAAATTAGACTTTAAAATCTATTGCAAAGGATAAGGAAGGGCACTTGTCATGGACTGAATTGTGTTCCCCTAAAAATCTGTGTAGCAATTTTGCTAGGCCCTTATTCCTGGTATTGTGTGATGTTCCTCCATGTTGTAAATCCTGCCTCTGTGGTATCAGTGAGGGTGGATGGGCAGCAGGTGTGCTGGTGAGAGAAGTCTCAATGTGTAAGACTGTTTTATGCCTCACGGCAGTCTCCTAATATATAAAGGAAAGAAACCAGCAGAAAGGTTTGAGGACCTCATGCCATCAGAAAGAAAAAAGTGCCTGGAGCTGAGCACATCCTTTGGAAAGGGCTGAGGACCCTGCGGCTCAGAAGCTTCTAGTTCAGGGGAACATTGACTACAAGTATGTTCCTCCAGTGCCAGCAGAGAAAGCTTACCCCTGTAGCTCATTCCCCAGATTTGGACTTTGAGCCTACTGGACTGTGACAAAATAAAACTTTTCTTTTTAAAGCCATCCACTTGTGGTAGTTGATTTCTGTTAAAACAACACTAGCAGACTAGAATTTGGCACCAAGAGAGGGGTGCTGTTCTAACAGATACCTAAAATGAATCAGTTTTGAAACTGAGTGAGTGGATGGAAGACTCAAAAGGAACTGAGAACTGTTAATACTAAAGAAAGCACAGGTGGTGAGAAGCAGCAGAGGACCACCAGCAGCAGCAGAACCAGATCAGCATGAAAAAGCACTGGAGCCAACCCACAGAGGAAAAGAGCTGAGTGCCTGTGCAGGAGATTACCTGGCAGAGAGGGGTGCCTCCTGACACTTAAATTGGTGATGCACTTTCTTCAGCAGAGCAGATGTGGGCCTAAGTCCCAGAGAGCATAGGAAGCAGAAGCTGAAGAAACAACAAGCATGAGAAGCTGAGCTGCCTCAGTCTCAAAAGGTATGGCCATGACCTCAAGGGTTTGAAAGGGTGAAACCATGGCTTCCTGTGTTTCTAAGGGTGGAATTGCCACTCAGATGGGTTTAGGGTACACCTAAACCTGAGGGAGCAGAGTTGCTATCCCAGTGGACCTAGAAGGCAGAGATGTAGCACGGGGCTGGGAGCTTCCACTCAGAATCTGGAGAGTGTGGCCAATACCTAGAGTCTGGAGGGCAGGGCCATTGTGTAAAATGTCTCAGAGAATGGGAGATTATTTTCAAAGCTTTGAGGGCTACTACTATAATGTGTTTTACTGACTTGCTTGCTGCTTGTTTTGCCTTCTTCCATTTGTAATGGAGATGTTTAACTTTTGCCTGCTTGTTCCTCCATTGTATTTTGGAAGTAGATAACTTGTGTTCTAAATTTCACAGCTAAAGAGAAATTTCTTGATTTTTTGACTTGGGCTTGAGACTTCTGCTATGATAGGGTGAATATGTTTTACATGTTATATAGATGTCATTTTTTTAGTAACAAGAGGTGGAATGTCATGAATTGTGTTCCCCCCAAAAATCTGTGTAGCAGTTTAGCTAGGCCCTTATTCCTGGTATTGTGTGATGTTGTAAATTCTGCCTCTATAATGTTAATGAAGGTAGATAGGTGACAGTTGTGTTGATGGGGCAGGACTCAATGTGTAAGACTGTTTTGCGCCTGAGGCAGTCCCCTGATATAAATGAAAGATGCTAACAGAGAGATTTAGGGACCTCATACCATCAGAAAGAAAGTGCCTGGAGCTGTCCTCAAGAAAGGACCAGGGTACCTGCATCTCAGAAGCTTCCAGTCCAGGGGAAGAATAGCAGCAAGGAGCTTCCTTCATTGCCATCAGAGAAAGCCTTCCCCTGTAGCTGATGCCCAGAGTTTGTACTTTTAGCCTACTGGAACATGACAAAATAAAAGTTCTCTTTTTAAAGCCATCCACTTGTGGTATTTCTTTTAAAGCAACACTAGCAGACTAAAACAACACTATGTATTGATTAAAGGTTCAATACACCAGGAGGACATAAATAATAATATTTATGCACCCAATGACAGGGCTCCAAAATACATAAAATCTGAAAAGAGAAAAATTCAGCCACCACTTTTGGTAAAGGACAGAAAGAAGCTCAGTAAAAACACAAATAATCTAAATGTCAGAGTTAACCAACTTGACCTCATAGACAAAACACCCCACCCAACATCAGCCAAGTATACTTTCTTTTCCAGTGCTCGTGGAATATTCTCTAAAGCAGACCAAATATTAGGTCATAAAACAAGCCTTAAAAAAATTCAAAGCATCAAAAACTTACAAAGCATCTTTTCTAACTGAAAAGGCATAATAGTAGGAATCAGTAACCAGAAAAATCAAGGGAAAAAAAAATCAAACACATGAAAACTGAATAACACCTTTGTTCAAAAACTATTGGGTTATAGAAGACATTAAGAGTGGAATAAAGAAATGCACAAAATCAAATGGGAATGAAAACACATTCTATCAGAACCCTTGGGACACAGCAAAAGCAGTACTCCAAGGTCAGTTCATAGCAGTAAATGCACACATTCAAAAAGAAGAAAGGGCAAAAATCAAAACATTAACCCTACAACTTGAACAAGCAGAAAGAGGAACAAAAGAAGCCTTTGGGCACCAGAAGAAAGCAGATAATAAAAATTAGAGCAGAATTAAATGAAATACAGAACAGAATATTCACTGAAAGAGTTAACGAGACCAAAAGCTGGTTTTTGTTTGTTTCTAAAGATCAACAAAATCAATAAACTTTTGCTGTAACTGACAAAAGAAAAACAGGAGAGGAAGGAAATAACCCAAATATGAAATGCAACAGGTGATATCACAACAGACCCAACTGAAATTAAGAGAATCATAACAGAATACTATCAAAAGTTAAGAGTCTAACAAATTTGAAAACCTAGAAGAAATGGACAAATTTCTAGAAATATGTTACACAGACAGAACTAGAACAACCAAAAAAAGGCTTGTAACAAAAGTAGAGATTGAAAATGTTATTTAAAAATTCTCAACAACAACAAAAAGCTGATGACTTCACTGGAAATTCTATCAAACTTTTGGAGAAGACTTAACACCATTATTACTGAAAGTATTTCAGAGTGTAGAAAAGAATGGAATAGTCTCAAACTGATTCTATGAAGCCAACATAACTTTGATACCAAAACCAGGTGAAGACACCACACACAAAAAAAATTACAGAACAATGTCCATAATGAACTTAGACACAAAAATTCTCAACAAAATTCTAGCTGATGTTATTAAACAGCATAGCAAAAAAGTTATTCTCCATGACCAAGTTGGATTCGTACTAGGTATGCAGGGATGATTCAACATTAGAAAAACAATCAATGCAATCAACCTCGTAAATAAAACAAACGACAATAACTACTTAATCTTATGAATTGATGATAAAAAGGCATCTGACAAAGTCCAACATCCAGTCATAATAAAAACTCTCAGCAAAACAGGAATAGAATGGATATTCTTCAACATAAGAAAGGATATTTATACAAACCCAACAGCCAATATCATCCTAAATCTAAATGGAGTCTGAAAGCATTCCCCTTCAGAATGGGAACCAGACAAGGAAGCCCTTTATCACTGCTCTTATACAACATTCTGCCAGAAGTTCTAGCCAGAGTAAATGGGCTAGAAAAAGAAATAAGAGTATCTAAATTGATGAGGAAGAGGTATCTTTATTTGCTTACACCAAAAAGCTCTAAGAATCCACAAGAAAACTACTGGATCTAATAGAAGATGTCACGAAAGTATGAGGATATAAGTAAGATAAACATACAAAAATCAGTTGGATTCTTCTGCACCAACAAATAGAACATCAAAGAGGAAGTCACCGAGTCAGTACCCTTTACAATAACCCCACAAAGACAAAATGTTTATGAAAAAATCTAACCAGATATAAAACACACAAAGAAAACAAGACATTTCTGCAAGAAACCATAAGAGACTTATGTACATGGAAAAACATACCTTGCTGAAAGATAGGAGGATGCAACATTGTGAAAATGTCAATTCTAACTAAAGTGATCTACAGATGCAGTACAATCCCAATCCACATTCCAGTGGCATGCTTTATTAAGATGGAGAAACAAATCACCAACTTCATATGATAAGGGAAGAGGCTCCAGCTAAGTAAAGCATGATGAAGAAGAGCAACATGAGAGTCCTCACATTATCTGATTTTAGAACATGAAACACTACCACAGCAGTCAAAACAGCATAGTACTGGTACAACAGATGCATAGACCAGTGAAACAGCATTGGGAATCCAGATGTAAATTCTTCCATCTATAAGCAGCTGATATTTGACAAAGCCCCAAAGTCTGTTAATTGGTTAAAAGACAGTTTCTTTAACAAATGATGCTGTCATAACTGGCTATCCCTCTGCCAAAAAAAATGAAATGAGACCCATACCTCACAACATGTGCAAAAACAGACTCCAAATGGATCAAAGACCTAAGTATAAAATCTAAAATGATAAAGATTATCAAAGAAAAAATAGGGGCAATGCTAGGAGCCATATTACACAGTATCAACAGAATACAAAACATTACTGACAATGCACAAACACCAGAAGATAAACTAGATAACTGGGATTTCCTAGAAATCAAACACATCAAAAGACTTCACCAAAAGACTAAAAGGAGAATCTACAAACTAACCAGCATCTAAAGTCTACAAGATACTGCAAAACCTCAACAACAAAAAGACAACCTAAGTAAACAGTGGGCTAAGGACATGAACAAACACTTCACTGAAGAAGACATGTAGGCAACTAACAGATAACATGAGGAAATCACCATGATTAGCCATTAGAGAAATACAAATAAAAACTGTAATAACATACATTCTCACCCCAACAAAGCTAGCATTAATCCACACAGCACAAAATCATAAACGCTGGAGAGGTTGTCGAGAGTCTGGAGCACTTATACACTGATGATAGTAATGTTAAGATGATGCAAACACTTTGAAAATTGATCTGGCACTTCCTTAAAAATGTAGAAGTAGAAATAACATACAATCCAGTAATGTAACTCCTTGGAATATATCCTAGAGAAATAAGAGCTGTCAAATAAATAGATACATGCACACCCATGTTCACTACATATTGTTCACAATAGCAAAAAAAAAAAAGAAAAAGAAAAGAAATGCAAACAACCTCAGTGCCCATCATTGAATAAATGGATAAACAGATTATGGCATATTCACACAAAGGAATATTACAGAATAATAAAGCATGATGAATCAGTGAAATATAACATGGATAAATCTGGAAGGCACTAGGCTGAGCAAAACAACAAATAATATATGAGACCACTTTCTTGAGTTATAAGAATTCAAGAAAAGGCTTAAACACAGAAGAAAACATTCTTTGATGGTTACAAGAGCAGAGAAGAAGGGAGGGAGTATTTGCTAACTAGGAGTTACGTGAAGGAAAGGATAACACAATATAGGGGAAGTGAGCATGACTGGACTGCGCCAAAAGCTAAGAAGTTTTTTGAATACAGACAAACACTTCAATGGACAGTGCAGCAAGGGTGGGGTCTGGAGACTGTGGTTTCAGTAGACATTGGTAAATTGGCCTAACAAAGTTTATTAATAAAATATTGCATGTCCCATTTTGGTGAGTGGTGTCTGGGGTCATAAAAGCTAGCAAGCAGCCATCTAAGGTGCATCAGTTGGTTCCAGTACAACAAAAACAAAGAAGAATGAAGAAAACCAAAGGCATAAGGAAAACAGGAGCCCAAGAAACAGAAAGGGTCACGTAAACCAGAAACTTCCTCAGCCTGAGACTAGAAATTCTAGATGGTGCCCCGCTACCACTAATGCCTGCCCTGACAGGGAACACAATGGGAATTCCTGATGGAGCAGGAGAAGAGGGAGATGCAAAATTCAAATTACAATAAGAAAGACCGGACTCAATGATCTGACACGTTCGAGGGACCCCAGAAGATATAGTCCACAGACTCTGATAGCCCAGAACTAAAACCATTCTCAAAGCAAAGTCTTCAGACAAAGATCAGGCTGGAGTGTAAGATAAAATGATACTTGTGAAGAGTGTACTTCTTAGCTCAGGTAGAAACATGAAACTAAAATGGGCAGCTCCTGACTAGAGGCAAGATGCAAAGAGAGAAGAGGACAGGAGCTGGTTGAACAGACACAGGAAATACAGGTTAGAAAGGAAGAGTGTATTGTCACGTTACGGGGAGAGCAACCAGGATCACCTAACAGTGTGTATATAAATTTTTGTGGGAGAAACTAGCTTGAATTTTATACTTAAAGCACAATTTTTAAAAAGTACAGCCAGAGTGCTGTATGGGGAGACTCCACCTTGCTTACTTTGAATGTGTTACCAGGAGGGATCAGTCCTTGGAGAAGGACATTGTGCTTGGTATTTTGGATAGGAAACTCACATACTTTGATGCTGAAAGTTTCATGCCTCTTAATTTTGTATAGGACAACATTTCATGAATGAATCTTGAAAATCTCATTGATATATTTCACAGTATAATGAATCCATGTGTACCAGCCAGGTCTGTTAGTTGCAAGCAACAGAAGCTGACACTGAATGATGAACGTTAAAAGGAATTGATCAAAGGATAGTTGAGAATATACAGAATTGTCAGACACACACAGATTAGTGCTGCCAGCTGCGACCATGCCCAAGACCAGGCTTCACAGTGGCCTGGTGATGGAACTTCTGCTGCTATCGCTGTGGTCACTGAATCCTGGATGCTGCAGCCTAGAACTGTTTTACTGACTTTTGCAACATACATGGCCTCCAGACAAAAGAGACTTCTGCATCTCATTCCTCTGAAGCACAGTTCCAGTCCAGCCTGCATGCGTCTGATTGGTGGAGCCCAGGTCCTATGTCTTCACTGTAAGGGAAGCTAGGAAAATACGCATCCAGGTTGTTTAGCTCCCATTGGATATTGGATACTTTGGATACCACCAAATGTAAGAAGTCTGGCAGTTATGGTCATGAACTTGCCACCCTGTGCTTATGTTGGCAGCACTGTGCAAACAGCTCGGTAAAGTTTCATAACGTTGGTATCGTATCAGTGTCTCACAGCTGTGTTCATGTCAATGTGTGGCAGTGTCTTGTCATTATTGTTGCATGTTTTTGTGTGCCATAGCAAGAATGCTGGAGCTTGAATTAGAGCAATGAACAAACCTTAAATTTCTTGTTAAACTTAGCAAGCATGGAAGTGAAATCAGGGACATGTTAGTCCACGTTTATGGGGATAGTGCCATGAAGAAAACTGCAGTGTACAGATGGATTACATGCTTTTCTGAGCAGAGAGAAAGCATCCCTGGGGAAGAGAGGTCAGGGCAGCCATTAACAAGCAGAACTGACAAAAATATTGCAAAAATTCGATGAATTGTGTGCCAAATTGTCAGCTGACTGTGATAAGTATAGCAGACCAAGTAACATCAATAGAAAAACAAGAAAATCTTAACTGAAAATCTTGGTGTGAGGAAAGTGTGTGCCAAAATGGTTCTGAAGGAACTCACTGATCAACAAAAGCAAAGGAGAGTCCAAGTTTGCCAAGACCTTTTGCAGAGGCAAGATGTTTGGGGCTGTGTTATCACTGTTGATGAAACATGGGTGTACCGATACGACCCTGAAACCAAGCGTCAAAGTGCACAATGGAAGTCAGCCGATTCTCCACGACCAAAAAATTCCATCAATCCAAGACTCACAGTGATGTTGCTAACCTTTTTGGTGTCAGAGGGTTTGTTCATTATGAGTTTGTACTAAGTGGACAGTTAACCAAGTTCACTTATGTGGAAGTGCTAAAAAGGCTGCATAAAAAGTAGGCAAAAACGACCTGAACTTTTTGCCAACAACTCATGGCTCTTGCATCACGGCAATGTACTAGCTGAGACAGCACTGTGTGTAAGGGAGTTTTTAACTAGTAAACTAATAATTGTATTCGAACACCCTCCCTACTCATCTGATCTGGCCCCAATGACTTTTTTCTTTACCTGAAGATAAAGGATATGTTGTAAGGAAGACATTTTGATGACATTCAGGACATCAAAGATAATATGACAACAGTTCTAATGGCCATTCCAGAAAAAGAGTTCCAAAATTGCTCTGAAGGGTAGACTAGACTGGTGTCATTGCATAGCTTCTCAAGGGGAGTACTTCAAGGATAACCGTAGAGATATTCAGCATGAGTGTAGTAGCATTTTTTCTAGAATGAGTTTGCAAACTTCATTGTCAGACCTCAGGGTCAGATATTGGGCAGCTAAAGAGAATAAAAAATGCCCACAGTAACATATCATCAGCTAGCCTTTAAGGCCATTCTAGAATAGCTCAAAAGGCTGAATCCTACAAAACAGGCCAACACTCATCAATAGAGCATGAAAAGAGGAGAAGCACTCTCTTTGCAGAAAGCTATTCCACAGGCATCTGAAGCTATGTTCCTTAAATGCAGCACTAATAACACTTTGGACCAGATAATTCCTTGTTGGGGGTTGGGGAGGGCTGTCCTGTGTTGTGTATTGCAGTGCCTTTAGGGGCATGCCTCACCTCTAAACTAGTAGATGCCAGGGGTACTTTCCCTTCCCAGTCATGACTATTAAAAATGGGGACAGAACCCTCCCCGGTTAAGAAAGACTGATCTAGCTGGTGAGTCTTTCCTTCTGGAAAGGCATCCTGGATAGAAACACTAATTGTCATAAAGGTATCAACAAGACTTTAATATGATCCTAATAAAAGAACTAGACCATCTGATTCTAAAATTTATACAGAAAGATAAAGAACATCCAGGAAAATTCTGAAAGTGGGCTCTAATGAAGTATGATGAAATGGACCACATATTAGTATGCGTTTTAAAGCTCAAGTAACTGAAGGGTTTGGTGTTGTGCAGGGGTAGGCTAGTCCATGGAGCCACAGGGCGTGAACATCATAAATCCACCGAAGTCACTGGAGCCCTTCTGGAGACTGCAGTTGGTTCTCAGGCCTCGCCTCACCTGCTCTGTCAGCTGCGTCTGACACACTGATCCCCCATCCTCCCGGGGGTCCTCTGGGCTCCTCCGCCTCACCCTGAGGCCGCCTCCGCCTGTCCAACAGTTACTCCCCTCCTGACTTTTTGCTGCAGGTGCCTCAGGCCTGTGTCCTCAGCCTCAGCCTGTGTTCTCTGTACCCTCGTTTGCCTGAAGGTCTCCCTTGTCATGTGCTCCACATGGCGTCTCTAGGGAGGGGACCAGTCCTCTTATCTGAACCACTGATCTGAATGAAGATCCAGTAACCCTGAAGGCATCTCCATTTGGATGTCTAGTGATCATCTCAGTACTTGACACACCCAAAGCTGCTTTTATCAGCACCACCTCATCCTCCCCTCCAAAAACCCAGAGTCTCCCCATGTCAGTTAACAGTAACTTCATTTTTCCAGTGAGTCAGGACAAATTATATAGTCAGTCTTCATTCCTTTCTTTCCCAAACCCACATCTAACTCGTTAGGAAACTCCAGAGTTGACCACCCTCCACTGCAACCTCCTTGGGCTTGGGCTCCACCATCCCTGCCTAGATGGCTGCCACTGCCTTCTTCACTGTCTCGCTGCTTCCACCCTTGCCCCTCCCCTGCCACAGAAAAGTCTTTACTTGGCAACCTAGGATGGGCATTTTCAAGTACAGTCATGTCATGCCCCTCACTGTTCAAAACATTCAAAAAGCTCTTCTCTTTAGTCAGAGTAATGTCCAGAGTTCTTACACAATCCAAGACCTTACATAATCTAGACACCCCCCTTTTTTACCCTCCAACTTCATCTCCTAATATTCCCCATAACCCCTTCCACCACCCCCATCCACTCCAGCCACCTGGAAGCCACTCAGATACATGATATACACTCCAACCTCAGGGCCTTTGCACTGGCTGTTCTGAAACCTCCAGATATGCATGGCCAATTCCCTTGCTTCCTCCAGTGTCACCTCCTTCCACGAGATCTTCCCTGAGTGCCATGTTGAAAATCATAACTCCCATTCTCAGTACCCCTTACCTGCTCTCCAGCAGCTTTCTCTGTAACACCAGTGTCATGGACTGAATTTTATCCCCCCCAAAATAGGTGCAGCCATGTGGCTGGGCCATGATTCCCAGTATCTCATGACTGCCCTCATTTTGTGGTTTTTCCATGCTCCATGTTAAAGGGTTAGAGTGGGACCATAAATCCCTTTATAAGGTTACCTCCCTGCTCCACTGTAAAGGGAGTTTCCCTGGAGTATGGCTTGCCCCACCTTTAATCCTTTCATCCTGCAAGAGATGAAAGGGAAGCAGGCTGAGAATTGGGAAACTCACACTATGAAGAAAGCAGCACCAGGAGAAGAGCGCATCCTTCAGACCTGAGGTTCCTGCACCAAGATGCTCCTTGGACAAAGACTGATACAATACTGGACTTTCCTCCAGAACCAACAAGGGGGAAAGCCTTCCCCTGGAGTGAACATCCTGAGTTGGACTTGTAACCTGCCGGACTGTGTAAGAATAAACCTTCCTTTGTTAAAGGCATCCACTCTGTGGTATTTCTGTTAGAGCAGCTCTAGCTGACTGAAACAACCAGCTTCTAAAATACTAGATAATTGACTTGTTTCTTGTGTTTACTCTTTATTGGCTGTCCTTCCTATATCTGCCCGAAGTAGTATCATGCATACTACAGGCATACAATAAATATTTGTAGAGTTAATATACACAGAAATTTAGCATATGATAAAGTCATTTCAGTCAATAGGGAAAGGATGGTGTTGGAGGGAAAAGCTGAATCTCTGTTTTAGACCAAAATAAAACAAGAATACCCAGACCTGTTTCTTTCCCACATGTCAGTATCTGCAGGTCTGCCCTCTGGTATTGTGAATTTTCTCCAGAGAAGGTTCTAGCGGTTCTGTTTGGAAAAGATAAAGAGGGGAGGTACTGAAAAAGCTATTGAGGATGGCATGTTACTTGGATCCATACAAATTTAGTTTATGAATGTAAAGCATCCCTACTTACCCCAAAATAATTTTCATGTCTTTTGTTTAGAACTTTTGCTCCTTATTGGTCTTCAGATTTTCACATAACAGTTTCCAGCCCCCTGCCTTACCTTCTCGTGCCTCCACATCACTGTCTGGTGTCCACTAGTTCAAAGCCTCTGTGGATCAGTACTTTGAAGAATACATCTCTAGTCCTTTGGGGAAATGAGATGGAACAGGAGGAGAGTAGGGAGGGGGTCCTCTGCTGCACATGTTGGGGAAGAAATTGAAGCTCCAACTACACATCAGACTTCCCAGCAAGCCTCCAGCCTGGGCCCTCAACAACCCCTTCTTGCAGACTGTGTCTTGTGCCCTTGGACTTCTGAAGGAGTCCTTTCTATGTGTGATGCAAAACCCAGAAACCACAGAGGAAAAGATGGATAAAACTGACCATCTAGAAACCAAAAACACAATAAAATATAAAGAAAACTGGGAAAAACATTTATACCACGTGACAAAGAAGCTCATTTCTCTGATTTAGCAAGCTGTTCTGCAAATCAGTAAGAGTCCTGACTCACTAATACAACTGCTACCCATCTCCCTCATTAAAATCCTAGAGGCAGGCTTTACAACATATGGAAACATCACATAAGCATGGCCTTAGCCAAATTGCTACACACATTCAATCCATGACACACAGCAATGCTATAGGAACAGAGTACATCTTTCTCCATACGGTTTCCATGGAGCAGTGAGTGGATTTGAACTGCCAACTTTTTTGGTAAGCAGCTGAGCTTGTAACCACAGTGCCACTGGGGCTCAGTAACGAGTAAACCTGGGAATTACCCCGCATTCCTGGTGCCTGCGCACGTGCAGAGCCTGGCCTGTTTACAGCTGCAGGTTTCGGTGCCAGCCACCAGTAACAGCTCCAAGACTTACAACAGAAACCCACTGCCATTGCATTAATTCTGACTCATAGTGACCCCGTATGACGGATTAGAACTGCCCAAAGGGTTTCCAAGGAGCAACTGGTGGATTTGAACTGCCAGTCTTTTGGTTAGCAGTCAAGTTCTCAACCACTGCACCACCAGCATGAGACTAGCAAAATAGACAATGAGATGATGGGTAGATAGGTGATTGCTGATAGTGGCGTGCACTCGTATACTTAATGCTGGGCCGTGTTACCAGGGTTTTACCTAAATTAACTCATGTAACTTAACACTACCCGACAAGATCACTCACACTTTACAGATGAGGGAACTGAAGCACGGGAAGACTAAAGAGCCCGCCGGAAAGCCAATACTGAGACAGATGAGGTGAATAATCAAGAGGTTTACTGTATTTTGATAAACAAGAGACAGACAGGACTGTCGTCCTTCCAAGTCTGTCTGTCTCAGGCCAGACAGGATATAAGAGGAAAGCCACATGCAGATGCAAAGGCAAGATAATCATGAGAATTGGTAATTCATGGAGGGGACTTAGCAGCACACAGGTGGAAGTATTTCAGGGTCTGCGACGGCACTTGGCTGGCACTTGGCGTTCAGTGGTAGGCCCTCGTCATCTGCCTACTTCACACTGATGACATCTAGCAGCGATGGGATTTAAACAAAGGAAGCCTGTGTAACACTACATATGACTGCCTCTCCAAGTGCGGTCCATTCATGTCACAGGAGACTGTGCAGCCATCAAATCAAAGAAGCAAAGTTTTATGTACGTGGCAATCTTGAAATACTGTTAAATGGAAAAGTTGTGTATACCATGCCTTCATCTGTTTATAAAGCAAGGGGTGTGTATCTGTATTCACTGGAGTATACACTTAGAATATTTTTGTCATTGTAGAGACATGAATCCCACAATAGTGACAGGTTTGGGGAAGGGACTGGATGAAAAGACGATGGTGGAAAACTTTCTTTTTGCTTATGTATTTTTTATATTTGTTTGCACATTTGATTTATGCAAAAGTAGAAATTGTAACTGTCACTACATGAAAGAAGATTCTTGCCTGTCTGCTACATGAGAGGATGGCTTTAAGAGGGTATGTGAGGGAACAGACCCTGGTGCCGTCTGTAATTTGGAAAGGACACATCTGCCGTTGCACTCCTTGCACTGTAGTCAGCATGGGGGCACTTTTAGTGCTGATTCACAGGATTGGACCAGCACTGGATACAGAGTTGGCTATAAGACTTGCTCATAATGGAAGCATCCAGGTACACTGAGAGGAGGAAAGGTGTCTGAGGACCTGGGTTTCTTAAGCACTCCAGTTGGAGAAGTTTGCAAACCATGACCCAAACTTTCCCAACTTAAATCTATATGCCTGTCCCACCTCTACTCACACCAATAATGGAGACTCGCTTTCCCTCTCTACAAAACCACCATTCTGCTCCAGGTGACTCAAACCACAATTTCTCCAGTTCTCTCTCTCAAGGTATCATTTAATTTGTTAAAGCAGATACAACTATAAAACTGAAGTTCTACTTCCTTATCTGTCTTGTCTTTATAACCTAACACAAATGCACACTTGTACCATCCTCTCAGCAAACACTAAAACTGACTCCTCCTCATTCTCTTATTTCTCCCCATAATTCACCATGCTTTTCTTGAGTTTCTCTCTTTATGCCTAATTGTAGTTGAATTCCCAGAACACTTAAATCCTGCAGTCAGAATGCTGAAACTCAGAGCTGTCAGGGTGACAGCACTGTTGTTTTAGCCAGAGAAGGGTCAAGGACTCCAACTGTCAAATCTGTCCCAGACCTGAGCCTAGGAGTGTCCACGCAGGTGGACACTTCAGGACACATAATTCTGCTTCCATAAGCCCATTCTGCCAGCCCTCATGAGACAAGGGAGGACTAAAAGGATGGAAAGGAGTTTTCTGGAATGCAGGACTCTTGGTGGTGCTGTCAGGGTCTGACCACTGGGGTCCATGAAGGGCTGAGGACAGTGAGCAGACTGCTTCAGCAGATGCCACAGTACATGCCCACTGCCACTGTGCACTGACGGAGCCACAAAGGAACTGTCTGGAAGTTGGCCATGTGCTCCCCTCAACAGCACTGAGTAAAATCTGGACCAAATTCTTGGTGTACCAGTGGGCAGCCCTGTGGAAGACCCCGGAGAAATGGGTCAAGACCGCCACCTCAGCCCCTTCAGCCTGAATGCCCCTGGTTATAGGGAGGGCCATGGAAAGAGGTCTGTGAAACAGCTGGTTCTGACTCCTGTCCCCTTGTGCTTGGGCTGAGAAGCCCAGCCCCTCCCTGAGCTTATTCTACCTCAAAAAAAACAAACCCACTGCCATCAGTTGTGACTCATAGCAACCCCATAGTTTAGAGTAGAACAGCCCCATAGAGTATCCAAGGAGCACCTGGCAGATTTGTACTGCCAACCCTTTGGTTAGCAGATGTAGCACTGTGCCACCAGGGTTTCCATTTTACCTCAAAGGGACACTCAGAGTCATATTTCTGAGCTGTCTGGAGTAGACTGAGACTGTGACCAGAGAAGTCTTTATCTGCATTTCCATGCCAGCCCCACACTCACCAAACACAGCCCCACACCCCCAGAATCACAAACATACATGTGCAGACATACAGATACGCATAGGTTTCTGGTGCCACCGCTGGCTCGCAGGGTTCTCCATCCTGGTGATCACGAATCCCAAACTCATTTCTCTCCTGGGCCTGTGTGAGAACGAGGGTCTCCAGCATCCCTTTCCTGGGCCCAGCCCCCATGTATGGGCTCTTTGAGCTGGTCTTCCCATGGGTGAGGTTTGTGTCGGCCCTTCCAGGCAAGCCTTCCCAGAACATCTAGTTTCCTTCCAGTGGTTTCCTGTCCTCCCTCTTTTTCACACTGGCCACTGGACTGGAACAGAAAAGTCTTGTTAGCCAGTCAATCTCCTGGACAAGGAAGGGTGGGAAAAGATCTATAAAACTGACGTGGACTAGTCCCTCTTGGCTTCTCCTCTCTTCCGCCTTGTAAACCTCTGGGTCCTAGGCAGGGAGAACAGAGGTCATTATCTGAAATGGACTGTGGGGCCCCAGGGGTTAAGAGTTCATGTCCCGTGCGAGCTTGGCCTCAGGGAACTGCCCTGGGAGGTCCAGGCAGTCCTTTAAACTGAGAGCCCTCAGCCTCCAAACTCTGCCTCAGGCTCTAGGCTCTGCTGCTAGCTCTTCAGGCCCCAGACACCCCAAGGCCACATATTGTGGATTGAATTGTAACCTCCGCAAAGTACATGTTAAAATCTTGGCTTCTGTACCTGTGAGGGGCCCTGATGGCACAGTGGTTAAGTGCTCAGCTGCTAACTCAAAAGGCCAATGGATTCAACCCGCCAGCCACTCTGCAGGAAAAAGATGTGGCAGTCTGCCTCCATAAAGATTACAGCCTTGGAATCTATGGGGGCAGTTTGGATTTGCCCTAGAGTTGCTATGAGTCAGAATTGATGGCAGTGGGATGGTTATTTTGAATTCATTTGCACCAGTAAATATGATCCTGCTTTTCGTCATTATGTTAAAGACCACACTCTAGTTGGATGGGTTCTAAATCTAATCACTCCTGAGTTATGAAGATGGCAGAACAGACACAGATACACTCTAGGGGAAGACAGATGCCACGTGAGGACTGTCTACGTGCCGAGGAAGCACAAGGAACTAAGAAACTCACAGGGCTACCCATAAAAAAGGAGCTCATGGCCAAGACCCTGACTTGGGCTTTTCGCCTCTAAAGCTGTGAGAAAAATTACTTTCTGCTCTTTCACCACCTGCTTGTGTGTTTGTGTTGTAGTGGCACTAGGAAGCCACGGTGGTTTAGTGGTTAAGAGCTACTGCTGCTAACCAAAGGTTAGCTGTTCAAATCTAACACGTACTTGGAAACGTGGAACGGTTCTGCTGTCCTGTAGGGTTGCTGTGTGTCTGAATCGACTGGATAGCCACATGGTAGGAAACCAAGGCATCCTCAGACCTCACAGCCTCTAGCTTCCGAGGCCCCCAAGACCTGTCAAGTGACTCAGGCCACCAGACTTTGGGCTATAGGGGCTAAAGCAACTCTTGGCTTGGGTTTTGCCTTAGTCCTGACGCCCCTATATGGGGTGTAATGGCTGGGCACTGCACTGTGGACGCTGTATCCTGTCTGTGCCCTGTGCTGTGGGCATCCCTTCCTCTCTCTATGCCCCCAGGTAGCTCAGCCCAGGTGCTCTTGGCAAGACCAGTTCAGGGGGGCATCTAACCCTAGAGCTCCCGCAGTTTGTCAGCTTCTGGCAAAGTGCCTTGGGGTGGCACCCCTTTCCTGCCGTCTTAGGAATGGGTGTGGCAGACCTGCTGCTCAGCGAGGCCAGCTGGGTCCGCAGGCCTGGAAGGAGACACATGTACTGGTGTGGGGGGGGAGGGGTCAGCAGCTGAACTGTCCTCCTTTTCAAGGGGTGGGTTAGTCAGGGACGCAGTTTACTATTTCTCATCCTCTGCTTGGCATGCTCAGTTCTGCCTGAGCACCCGATGTCTTTTGTAACTCTTGCCTTGTTTGGGATGTGGACTAGTATTTCAGTGTTTTGACACTATAGTAAAAATCCAGGCTTTAAACCCCTTGAATTCCAGAAGCGAGACCAAGACAGAGAACCCAAATGGCTTCTCATACTTGATCTCTGCCTACTGCGCCCCTGCACTTCCTGTATTGGTCTGGCCTGGACTTTCGGTGTTTCCCCTCCCTTGGCTGTGGCCGAGGGGTGCAGGGTGGCCAGGGAGCCTTCAAAGTTCCTGCATAGCCTCCTTCTGCCCAGCCTGTGGGCAAACGCCGACACTGAGATGCTTGTCTGAAACCACAGGCTGAAAGACAAGGCGGGCAGCGTGTGGGGACAAAAAGTTCGAGTGCAGTCTCAGGGGACCCGCGGTGGTCACAGGACAGCCGGGCCCAGCCAGCCCGAGGGTGCCGTGGCTTGTCCCACTCTCGAAACAGCTGGGCTCCGGGACCAATGTACTGCCTGCCGGCTGCTGGAAGACAAATGCCCCGCTGCTGGCTCCGTGGGCACGGAGAATCCCACATATTTCCGTAGGGCCCCAGGGGCGCTGATCCCAGACTGGCCTTGTTGGCCTCACGAGGACGTTGCTTGCTCTGGGGACAAGGCCCAGCTTCCCTCCTAACCTGGAACCTCAGCCCGTCTGGCGGGTCTGCGCAGGAGTTGTAGGGGGTAGGTGGGGGGCAGGTGGCACCCCCACACTGGGGAGTGGAACGGCTGCAGTGACTGCACACGATGGGCTCTGGGCCCCGCCATGCACCCTGAGGGGCCCAGCAGGCCAGGCTGGAGGTGTCCGAGAAGGGGTCCCCCAGCCTCAGGGCCTGGCCACGAAGCTGTCGCACCCACACTGAAATAGAACTTAAAACCAAACTCGCTGCCCCAGGGTAGATTCCTACTCATAGCGACCCCGCAGGAAAGCACACTGCCAGGTCTTTCGCCGAGCCGTTGCTGGTTCCAAGAGCTGCGGCTTCACCCACTGCGCCACCAGGGCTCCGTAAGCCCGCACACCTAACGCAGCGCAGTGCTGCGAGCCCCGGAACGCCCCTGCGGCAAGAGTCCCGACAACCATCTCACGTGCTGCTTAATGAAGCCGGAAGGGCAGGCAAGGGCCAGTGCGCCTTTGCTCCTTGCCAGCAGCACACCCCGTGCGAGCTTAGCCTCTGCACCCGCAAGCCCTACCACGTGTGCAGCAACGGAAATGCCTCTCAGGAAACCCGGGTGGCCTAGTGGTTAAGTGCTGCATCTGCTAACCAAAGTCAGTTCATATCTGCCTCGTGTTCCCTGGAGACTCCAGGGGATGGCATTTTTCTCCCCCTCAGGTCACTCCTTAAACTGATCCTGAGAGCTGCCACCATCCGCACCTTCCTAACATAGGCGGTGACTGCCGCCGAGTCTGCGAGGAGCTACTACCATGTGACCTGCTGAGGCCTGGTAACTTCCTCCGAGCAGCGATCAGAACGGGAGCCGCTGCGAAAACCCTCTGCCTAGCCTTACACCCGACCGAACAGGGAGGTGTCTTCCCCACTGTGTGACTCATCTCCAGCTGACTTCAATTCTGGTTTTCATGCTCAAACAGTGGACGTCGCCTGCCCCTTCTATACTGGAAGTCCCTGCCTAACTGGATTGGGACTCACCCTCGTGAACCTCTGCAATCTTGGTGGCTGCGGGATTGAAGAGTGCTTCGGACATCACTGACTAGACCCTCCACACCAAAGCAATGGGTGGGGAGAAGAAAAGGGCTGCTTTCTGGCAGGGCATCCAGACCTTGTCTGTCACCTTGTAGGTGACTTGGAGGTTTGAGTAGAAGCTGACCAGGGTCTGAAGTACAGTGGGAACTCAAGGATGCCTGGTTCGTTCCCCTTCACAGCCACACCCCCATTTCTCTGTTCTGCCCTTTCTGCCACAAGGCTCCTGGGTCCCCTGCAAACATGTCTGTCCTGGCTGGGATCCAGGTGTCCTGAAAGGGTCTAAGTTCATGTACATGAAGCACTCACCAGGACACAGCATTATACTGATTCCACACTCTGACTGGCCTGATAATAGCCACCCATGAAGTGGTTTTCTGAATCAGATCACTTGTGAAAGGCACTGGTCTGTCTCAACAAGAGGCTTCTCCAGGCCCAAACCATAAGCTCAACTACAGAATGCTCTCCAAGTTCCTCTGAGTTGATGCTCCAGGAGGCAAGCTAAGAAAACCCAGTCACGAGCCTGCTGGGCCCTGGATGGCATGCATGTCTGGGCTGAGTAACAGGCACTCTGTGGGGCAACCTGGACACCCCAAAGCCCCAAGCCCCACCATTCGCAGAGAGCATGAGCCCCCCTTGGCAGCAAACGCAAACCTTACCCTATGGCCTTGCGACCAGGCTTGATGCACAAGGACCACCTTTCACCCCTCCACCAGAGCCAGTTCTGCACACATGCTTCCGCTGCCCACTGGCCATCACTTAAGTAATGACAGCAGGTTGCAGCGCTGGGGTGGGTCATGGGGCTTGGCAGTCTGTGTGTCCAATTCCACCAGTGCAGCTCTGCCCTGGCAATTACTAAAGACAAAGGGAGGCTTTGACTTCTTAGAAAAACCAAACCAAACCAGAGCAAGGGTTCATTCCCCACCCCATCCCTGGAGGTGCTGATGAGGTCTGAGCTAACAGTAGGGAAGGAGGGGTACACTCTGCCTCAGTGAACACACGCACACACACACATGCCAGTGTAGGAAACACTATGTATTCTTATTCTTCATAGAAATGGTTTTGGGATTTATTCTAATTTAGTAATTGCTTTAAGTTTTCTACCAGTGTGGTATTCAAGGTAATTAAAATTGCTGAAAACCGTTTTCAAGGAGAAAAACGTGATTATTTGCAAAGTACATGTAACAGCACAGAGCAATTCCCTTGGGAAGATTCTAGAATGACAGCCACTGTTAAAATAAAACATAGCTTAAGACCAACATCTCTTGGTTGACAGCTTTTGGCTATTTCTTGGTTAACAGCTTCTAATGAAGGTATGTGTAAAGCTTCACATCACCCCAAGTGAGGACAAGAGGTGCCAGGGAATGTAGCCCTCAAAAGAGAACTCGGATAAAAACTTGTCTTTTCTTGCGGTGACATACACAACAAAAAAGTCTGCCATTTTACCATTTATATACTTCAGTGACATTAATTACATTCATCACTATTTCCAAGTTTTTAATCACCTTAAACAGAAACTTGCTATTCCTGAAGCAGTATCGCCTCATCTCCCCTTTCCACAAGCCCTGAGAAACCAGTAATAAAGTTTGGTCTGTCTACATTTGCCTATTCTAGCTATTTCATGTAATTGGGTTCATATAGCATTTATGATTTTACTCACCACGTTTTCAAAGTCCATCCACCCTGTAGCATGCTTCAGAATTTCATTTCTCTTTATGCCACAGCCGCACATACATCGTGTGTATGCACGCATTTTACTGCTTCCGCTCACCCCACACCTCCCCGACGACCTGCCTCTGCAGACTGCTACGGTCTTCTTGTTTCATTTTGAAATCATGCGTCCCTTTGGACAGTATCAGAAAGCTTAGTTTCTAGCCAATGTCTTTACAGAGAGATTTTTTCAAACTTCATGCACTTGTGAGAAACAAAAAGGACATCACCACAGACACAAGTGGTGCCTCAACGTACCTCCAATTCTAAATTCCCTACGAAACCACCCCACACTCAGCCAGCCATCTCAGTGGTGAATTCCTTTTTTACGTTGAAGCATCTTAAAGTGTCAACAGCATCCTGAGAACTAAGAAAACTAGTGAAGAAGGAACACCATCAGACTGTACAGAACATACTCTTTTCTTACAGCATTTAAACAGTATCAAAATTAGAAGCACACAGGAATACAAACACAAGAAATCAAGTACATTTTAATACACATTCCAGTCTTACCCTTCACTTCTACAAAAAGGTATTAAAACCTTAGAAAAATTAACACAGGCTGTATCAAACTAATTCTGCAGACTGTGTCTGGAATGACCCAGAAAAGGACACCAACAGTGGTCCCTGGTGCCAGGATATAGATATGGCATGACTTTCAGGGACACAGAAATATCCACATGGAGCCAGACACCAAGAGAGTCGACGGAAAACACTCAGCAGGTTTTCTAATGTGTCTCAGATATTTTAACATTCTGTGAAAGGACTGCCTAAGATCCTAAGAAAAATCCAGTTCAGGATCCAAGTCTTGAGATGGCAGTCCAGGGCAAGGGACAAGGCACCAGCTCAGCCCTGGGTGGGTGACGGCACCAAGGATTTGCCTTTTGTGTGCGCTTGGCTGAAGCCAGCCTCCGGGAAAGAGAAGGACGGAGACACCGGCGCGGCTGCCGTCTGATGGCTTCAGCAGCCACATAATCCCTCCTTTGATGTCCAGGGTCAGCGAAGCTGGCTCCCACCAGGGCTGGGAATGGATGTATGAAAAAGAATCTCTCTGTGATCTTTCCTGCAAAGGAAACAGCAATAAAATTTATGACCCAGTCACGACGGAGGAATTCTTGTAAAAGGGGTCTCAGTAAATAAGCACCTTTGTGTGCCTTTCCCCCAGTGCGGAGGCCGTGTCCCGCAGCCACAGGGCTAGCTTTACGGTCAGACCATTTGATGCTTGCTTGACTCACAAAGGCTTATGAAACCAAAAGGGTTGTAATTACGGCTTCACTAGGAGGCAGGGGTGAGGACGAGACCCTACTTTAGATCTGCATTCCCTCCAACTGCTTTCAGAAAGCCTAAAACCCTGCAGGTGAAGATGTGGGCACTGCCCACTCCACGTGTGAGGGCCACACTATGCTGGGCACTGACACGTCCTGCCTCCAAGTGCCGGGCAGTCTTTTTGTGTTAATTTAGTTTTGGGGTCCGACCCACACCCGCACCACACGGACACATACAAACGGCACCGGGGAGCCAGCCGGCGGGTCCTGGCGCTGGACACTTCAGGTCTGTCTCCACCTGGGTGGGTCTGGGCTCCAGGAGCCTCTGGCACTTACAAACGGGAAGTCTTTTTGCTCTAGGGCTCGACTCCTGTTCCTGCTGAACTGAGCCAGTGTGTGAAATGAGAACTGATATCAGCTCAGTAGGCACCGGAGGACGGGTCCATTCGACAGCCCGCAGCAGCAGTGCCTCGCTGAGCTCCATCCCGTCGCTGAGTGGCTGCGGAAGACAGGGACCTAGACTACAGATACAAGAGAGAGTTCACCGTGCGCAGGAGGCCACCGCCAGGCATCTCCTGACAGCACCCTGCCCGGCCCGCACGCATCACATCACGGACACAAAATTCACAGACTCTCCTGACGGATCTGGCCTTAGTTCTTTGTAAGTATCATTTATGAACTTTCAGTACAATTGATCTTTCAGACACATGACTTTGTTAGTGGGTTTTATTTCCATAGACACATTTAAGACTCTAGGAACACCCCTTGCATTCTTGACAGGAGAAAGCGCGTGCGTCCTTCGGCCGAGTGGGTCTCTCATCCTCCAGAAATGTGCTCTCCACACCTGACCACTCAGCAGTGGCCACCATCGTCAGCAATGCTCTGCCCAGCAGCTCCGACTTAACTGCCCCCATCTCACCTTCTCTTCAGGTGCAGAACTTAGCCACTGTGAACAAAGAGGAAACCAATCACTGTTCACCAATCAGCTAAGCTCTGCACCTTGTCAGAGAGGTCATCAGTCTGGGCAAAGCTAAAGGGTGGAGCACATCTTCTGCGGTCGACGGCGTCTTGTTTCCCAAGGAGAGCTACGGGATGCGTCCGTTCTCCCAACTGCAGAGAGAGAGGAACTATGGTTTCTGGAGGAGCAGCCAAGGTCATGGTTGCGTGGTAATCCCTGGCAATGTGATTTTAATCTTAAGTCACAAATCAGCATGCCAGGAACCCAAGCAGCCAGAGCAGTCGAGAGTACTGCGGCCATGCCCACCGCTCACCCCACACTCATTGGGCCAGGGGACACGGCCACCACCAGGCAGGGGCCTAGCGACTGCGTTTCCCCCCCTCCCGTCTCCCCCGCCCCGACATTTTCAAGATGAACAGACACTGACAGCAACAGTGCTGGGCAGAAATGTCTTCTACATCCCTTGGCCAGCTGCCTCATTCAGATGCCTTTCGTAGCTGTAGCACCTCAGAATGTCATTCTGTGTCTCTGTGGTGTCCCTTTAGACTTGTGCCCAGGGCAAGTGCCCCTTCTGAAAACAACCTCCCTCCCTCCCACCCTCCTGTGCCTCCAAGCCTGTTAGGTCACCACGCAGGTTCTGCTTTTGCTTGCTCTTCATTTAGTTGGGGTCCTAGAAGTATACCTTTTTAAATCTAGAAGACTCAGACTACGAAAATATGAGCGCGGCTGCGGAACCACTGGAACTGAACTAGTGGAGAAGGCGGCCCTGCTCAGAAAGTTCCATGCCTCTCCCCATGGAGGACGGGACCCTCACCCACAAGGCACCCTCCCAAGTGGTTGAGGACAGCCCTGGGCCGGCTCCCTGGAAGGCACAGCCTCCGTTACTGTTCCTTTCCTCAGAAAGCACACAGGCAGCAAGGAGAGGAACAGCAACTCCAGGAGGAGAAAGCGGTACAAAGCAGACCATCTCTAGAACACTCCTTTGCTCCCTGGGGCCCAAAAGTAACATGAAGAACTCTGAGACAGAAGTCTCCAAAATTTGGTGCAGAAGAAATGATCAAAGGAGTAATCTGCTTTCTTGCAGTTTCACACACATCAAGAAACACAAAACTCTCTATGAAATGAAAAATCTAACAAGAAGCGTGATTTACGCCGACTACTGCATAAGCCTGGCAGGGAAGGAGACAATCGCGCCGCCATTCCTGTGTTTTAAACCGGCCTGTCGCAGCTACCGCCCGAAGGTGCCCGGAGGTGTGGCGTCCAGGGCTGCGGCTGCAGACAGCTGCCCCACAAGATGCTGAGTCCCTGCCACTGCGCTCACTACCCCCTCCTTCCTGGCAAATGGGGTGCTGACCCTTCTGGAAGAACAGGGTCATACTTCACAAAACTTTAGTTTTTTCTTTGCTCTTCAGTATTAGTTGTTTCAGTTCAGCGGTGAGACGTATTAGAAATGGTTTTTACAAGAGCGAAACACTATAAACAAACTAAATGTCAACCAAAAGTGTTAAGAGTTTCAACAAAAATACTAAATGTCCATTAAAATTATATTTCCAGAAAAGCTATACAGCAACGTGAAAGATGCTGGCAATTTGATGTTATTTTTAAGATTCAAAATTAGATACCCTCATCATGCAGAACCTTGGAGCCAGAGAACTGACACTGAATACTAAGCAAAAAAAGAAAATGGCAATCCCAAATGCTGTGCTCAAAACTTTATGTGCCACCGCCCAATTATTTTTACAACACAGAAGCCCACCTTTAAAAACTAACTGCGCAGAAGTAAACCTGACGGGTCAGTCCCAGGCACAATTAGTAGAGGAAGCAATTTTAAGCCCTGCGGGCTCCTACTCCAGGCAAAGGGAAGGCAGACCACCTGTCAGGGCACTTCGAGGTGCAGTGTACGCTGGCTGCGGAGCTCACTCAGCCCGTCAGCCAGGCTGGGGAGCAACGCAACCCGAGGAACGCCCCTGGCTCACACAGCCCAGAGGAGAAAACACCCACGCACAAGGCACAGGACTTAGGGGAACCCAGTAGCACACACCTGGGCAGACAGGACCCTGATGACTGTACAGTGACACGCCATGCACTTCCAACCAAGCTTCCAGGCCTACTCAAGGTGTCTGCCAGGACTTCTGGGTCCATGTGCTATGGCCACAGCAAGGCCTGTTAGAGCCATCTTATACTGACATGGGCAGCTGTGGCTTTCCTGTGGCCGCTCTGACAGCGTGAGGCTCCAGGACCTCAGCCTCCCACGGCCCTGAGGTGCCTGTCCCCGTGCGCTCCGGGGCTGCCATGCAGGACTAGAGACTACAGATGCTACAATGCTCTCAGCTCGCTGCCTGGCTCCTGAGCGGGGTGTCTGGCTGCAACCAAACACAGGAGAAGGAAGGGGAGAGAATCACCTCTTTAGAACAGCATCTCGGCCACCACCTGGGCTGAGGCTCTGTCCATCTGCTCCTTGGTCAGCTCGAAGCACTTGCGGGCAAGCTGCTGCTGCCGGGCGTCCTCACTCACCATCAGCTCCCCGTAGAGGTAGATGCCCATGGCCTGCAGGAGAGTGACGTCCAGAGGACAAAGGGGAAATCAATGTCCACATGTGTGCACTGCCACATACATACATACATACATACATACATACACACACACACATACACACACACTTGCTTCACATGAAATTGCTGGTCTGGAAATTACAAAGCCGTAGAGAGGAGACAGTCAATTAAGTAGCTGTACTTCTGGCATCTGTATTTCCAATCCCCATCCTGCCTTGTGCTTACCCACACCCTGAGGAATTCTTAGCTAGTGACTGAATCCCCACATTCGAACGCTCTGAGGATCAGGCGAGGAGGAAACTTTCTAAAGTGGTGACCACCAGAACTGCTCTGGAGACACAGAGAGGCCCACAGTGATCAGCATGGAACACATCACAGCTGAAAGCAACACACAGACTCATGCACATGTTACAGAGACACAGATTCCTCCATGAGAGCACATCCCTGGGCAGAGTCTGTGACTCACCAGGGCATGAGATCACCTTACGCTGCAGCCACGGGTACGAGAAGCATCACACTGCCCCCAGCCAAGTGCCCACCCTCAGCACGGCCTCAGAGCTCCCCTCTGGCATCCTGACCATCAGAGTACACACTGGATTTTGTTTCAAAAACAATGCCACATCTGCATTTTCCCACATCTTTGACACAGCCGATTACACACTCCAGGGGAGCAGTGGGACCCCCCTGGTTCTGCCTCCTCTTGCGGTCCAGGCTTAGCTCTGTCACAGACTATGCTCTGCTAGAGCAAATTCAAGGGAAGAACGGAGGTAGTACAAGCTAAAACAAGGTAGCTATGGGCTCGAAGCTTTTTCCTGAAAAAGCTGAGAAATGCAAAGTCCATTGCTTTAAACACATTGCAGTTAATTCCAGTTTTCAGAGTACACGATAAGGACACAGTGTTTCTCCTACTTTGTCCTCTAAATCTCCCCATCCTTGCGCCTGCGCCTGTTTTTTCACACACCTCTTACTCCGTTGTGCAAATGTGACATTTCTTCTGGTACAAAGTCATGCACTTTTCTTTATGAGAATAATGCGCCCTCACTTTCTGACTGCCCCTGGTCTGCAGAAACCTATCAAAAGTCCTTTTGTCTGCCCTATACCCACTCCCAGCCTCCCCCCAACCCAGCAAGCAGCAGCTCCGTCCTTCAGCTCCCACAGCCAGTGGCCTGGTCCTGGCACAGGAAGGACTTGAAGGCTGACTTCCAGCAGCAGAGTCCTCACTCACACTCCACCACACACACATCAGTGTGTGGAGGCGGGGGCAGCAATCCAGAAGTACACGGGGCGGGGAGGCGACTCCCTGACACAGAGCAGAACCCCATACAAGCCGGCAAATGGACCCCAAGGCTGTGAATGTCCTAATTCTGTGCCCATGAAGTTGGTAAATACCCTAAGCCCACGAGCACCCTGACTACTGTGCACTCTCACACATCCTTCCTGTGGGTCCTTTGGAACAAGGCCAATCTCCCCTGTCAACAGTGAGGAAGTTTCTCCAGGGGCACGGCCTGGTTCTTAGGTGCACACGCAGAGACCTCTCCAACCTGTCTAAGCCTCACAAAGATACTACATCAGGGCCACGACAACACCGTGGAGCCACAGCTCAGCCCCGACCGAACTCAGCCACAGGGAGCTCTGGGTACTTGGGACACTCAGGTAGAACCAAGGGAGCTTTTTAGATACAGAATTCATCAATGCTCTAACAGTAAAGGGGAGAAACAGCTCAAAGGTGTAGGTGTCAGCAAAGGTCTTGCCACTCCTCAAAAGTCCAAGTATTTACATATTTGTTACCAAGAGTTGTCCACCAGTCAGGCCCGTGCACGAGGCACACTGGACAAGCAGGGGCAGACTGTGTTTACGCCCACCCACTGGGGAACGGGACTTACCTGGTCCCCCTGCAGGAAGTGCTCCACTTGTCCATATGCCCTTGTGTACTTGTGCTTAACAATGAGCTCACACCAGCGATGGCGGACCTTTAGAAAGAAGAGAGAAAATCCAGTGAGCAAAACTGGTGTGCTTGATGACTCTAGTGATGAAGACCTTCTGTAACAGACAGAGTGACTCTCTGCAGTAGATCAACTTGGGTATACTGACACATCTTGTCTCAAATTTCTTTAAGATGAATTTCTTTGTTTACAGAAAGGAACCACATTTCTATTTACAACTGTTGGCACATTCCTCCATTAAGGTGTCTGTTTTTAAACACGATTTTGCAAGGTAACAGATAAATGCAAAACATAACTAGAAAGTCAGATGCAAATCCACAACCAGGCTATTCGTCCTCCTTGTGAGGTTTTCCTTTGAAACCACCACCATTTAATTCTTTCACTAACTGATTTGGCATTCTTAGGTGGTACAAATGAGCAACATGCTCCACAGCAAACCAAAAGGTTGGTGGTTTGAGGCCCCCAGAGACACCTTGGAAGAAAGGCCTGGCTGTCACCTTGAAAAATCAGTCACAGAAATCTTACAAAACACAGTTCCACTGTGACACACATGAGGTTGTTGTCACGGACTGAATTTGTGTCCCCACAAAAATATGTATGGAAATTTGACTGGATTGTGATTACCAGTATTCTGTGACTGCCCTCCAATATTGTGACTTTCTTATGTTGCACATTAAAGGGATTAGAGTGAGACTGTAAATCCCTTCATAAGATCCTCTCCCAGCTCCACTGTAAAGGGAGTTTCCCTGGAATATGGCTTGCACCACCCTTTATCTTTTCATCCTACAAGAGATGAAAGGAAAGGGGAAAGGGAAGCAAGCAGAGAGTTGGCAACTTCACATCCTCAAGAAAACCAGCACTGGGATTAGAACTCATCCTTCAGACCCAAGGTTCCTGCACTAAGATGTTACCTGAACCAAGACGGATGCCACACTTCAAGGACTTTCCTCCAGAGTGGGAAGGCCTTCCCCTGCAGCGCACATCCTGAGTCTGGACTCGCAGCCTACCAGACTGTGTGCGAATAAACTTTCCTTTGTTAACGCCATCCACTTTGTGGTATTTCTGTTAGAGCAACACTTCATGACTAAAACAGTTGCCGTGAGTCAGTACTGACTAGACAGCAACTGACTTTGGGGAGTAACCGTCATTTAGTTCAACGTTGTTGCTTCTAATGGTACACAGGATAAAGGAAGGCAGATGCCGCTCTTGCGTGACAGCAGGGGACAGGCGGAGCAGGGGACAGGCGGGGAAGGGGCGCCAGGGCTGGGGAGCGTCCGCACGCACACTTCTCACATGGAAGCCCTGCCCTGCGGCTTCCTAGACTGCACCCAGTCTCAGGCTGTTTCCTAACCCCACTCCGGGTTCAACACCGGCCCTGGCTGAAGGGACACACATGCATCTGAGAACAGCCTCCCGATGGCACACCTCGCCTATGAATGAAGGAGACCCTTTATCATAATCAATGTGTGAGAACGAAATAATGCAAGCAATTTCAACATCTGCACCAGAACCCTTTAAATTATACCACTGCTGGATCTCTTCTGTAATCTACTATAAACAGTCACATACAAACCATTAGGAATGAAGGGGAAAACCAAATCTTTGGGGAGGCACCTTTGCCCCCGCTTCCACGCCGCGGCGCTCCCCGGCCTGCCCGGGCGGGCGGCGGGCCGTGCTCTCGTCTCCCGCCAACAGGATGCCGCCGTGCTCCTCTTTCTGTCCAAGCAGGCGTTTCAGAGGCCCACGGACGTGAACCCAATGGCCTCAGACCAACACAACAAAAAGAAGCTGGTCACAACCGGGAGAGTGTTCCCTTTCAACAAAATGGTTCTTTTCCACGGTCAAAAACAATGAACACCAGACCAAGATGGGTGAAGAGCAACCCCCAATACATTCAGAGCCAGAAGGACACAGGGGCTGGGCCTGAAGAGGCCAGCGCAGTGTGAGGTCTGACGCTGCTGGGGCACCACTACCTGGGGGAACCCACTCCCCATTCTCGGGTCCCAGTACCAGCTGTGGACAGTGTGAGTAGCACAGCAGCCAGCCCTTGGCTGCCTCCCACCCTCTCATGGCTTTGTTTTGCACACTGGCCTTGTGGAAAAGGAGAGTGGCTGGGCAAGTGGATGTGTCTGGCATGCACATGGGGAGTGGGCGTAGGGGCTCTGCGACCCAGGAGAGCCCCAGACAGTCTCCTGCCCCTTCCTCTCATCTGCAAAGTAGGGATGGCACTCACATCAGCCTTGAATACGGTAGTGTACGTGAGAGCTCTGTCAGCCTCAAGTGGACCAACAGCTTACAACTGGCTGACTCATACCCCTGACAATGGTTGTTCTTTGGCACATAAAACTTGGCAAATTTTTATTTTTTTACTTTATTTTGAAACCAGCGAGTTTAGCCTCTCTGTATCTTTTCTTTTATGCATTCCAGATGACCGCCCATTTCCCAGCACCATGATGCCCGGGGGCCACGCCCCATTACTGGACGAAGACCTGCAAGACAGCTAAGTGAAAGAAAAAGGCTTTTTCTCAACAAACATGAGCTCAGCATTTCCACTTCTACTGTTAGAAGTAGTTGATTGTCTTGATTAATAAGAAACGGAGTCTTCTGACCCTGGATACTAACACGGAGTCCAGGAAGTGCAGATATCCCACCCCCGAAGACAGCAGGACAAACAAGCAGCCCTTTTCATCACGAAGAGCTAAAAGCATTTCAATATTTCAACGACAGGATGTTTCAAAGACATCACAGAGAGGACTATGTGGCCGGGAGACCATGAGATACTTCTTCCTTGCACACACTGTTTTATTTCTCTTCTAGTTTCTCTCAGGGACAAAGACAATCCTCATTTCCCCCTTAGCACTCAAGAATACAATCTGTGACCACACGGCATGAGGATCTTCCCAAAAAGCTGGCAGTGACTCTCCCAGCAGTATTCCCAAAGGGGACACTGACGGAATATCCTTCCTCTAGATTACTGGGAAATCTTTATAATCCTTGAAAGGGGCCATAACACACTGTGTCAAGTTCCTTCCTAATTTACAATGCCAGGAAAGTGGAACTCTACGTGCCAGGAGACACAAAGGACACACAAACATGCCTACAGCACAGAAGCTGTCCACTCTACACATGTGCTTGTGCAAATGCTCAACTGAAAGGCTGCAAATGTGAGGCCGCCTAGACGGGCCTTGGAAAACAGCCTGGCAATCTAGTTCTAAGAAATCAGCTACCGCAAACCCTCTGGAGTAGTTCTCCAACACATACAAGGTCACCATGAGATGGAAGCAACCGGTTTGGTCATGCAACTTCCTCAGTCAGCTTGAAACCACAGCCCCAGCATTCTGCCCCCAGGAGTGCCGGTGGGGCCCTCCACCGGAGGGGCTGGAGACAGACCCCTGGGCGCAATTCTGAGTGCTGACAAAGTCCTTTGATTCAGGTCCTCTTGTCAAAACTGGGAAGCAGCCTGCTTTTCCAGGGCAAGGGCCCCTTTTTTGGGTTTTTCTCTGCACCCACTCTTACCGGAGGTGCAGAGGGAATGCTGAAGGCTGGCCAGAGCACTGACTTAGAGCTTCTGTACTTAGAAAACCAGATGTGATGGGGCCTTTCCTACTCTCCTAACTGGCAGATGGGTGTCCAGCGCCCTCTCATCCGAGGGGCAGCAGCAGTAGCCTCAAGGCTGGTGAACCCAGGCCTCCCTAGAACATTTCTGTGCCCTCTGAGCCCTCTCAGGAGGCAAATCCACCCCCCACCCCACTCCCCACCCTCAGCTCTGACCCTCATACAGCCTCAGGCTGCAGTGGGCCAGCCTGCACGCACGGGATGATGGAATCTTACACCACAGAGGGAATCAGCTGCCCCGGGTAGCATCAAAGGGTTCAGCTTCCTGAAAGGGAAGGGAGACTAGACACGGACAGGCTGGGTGCAGAGACCGAAGAAAGCTGTAATGGTTTAATTTTAGCCCCAACCAGAGTGAGACTGACCTGAATTACACATAAAAACTAAACCAAAGAATCAACTCTTCTACGAAACACTTCCCATCTCCTCACACTACAATTCTTTTTCTAGAGTAAAACATAAAATACAGTATTTCTCCCCATCCATTCTAAGACTACTATGAGTTTGTTATATCCATACACACACGCACATACACACACACACCATTTCTAGCTATACCCTTTTCCTTCCATTTAACACAAACAACAGCATGTCTTGTACTACAGAATATTTACCAGATTTACCACTTCGCAGGCATACAGAGTGGATTCTCCGTCTTTGTATTAACAGCTGTATCGTAACTCAGACCCCAACGCACAGCGCTGTGTGGTAGGACTGAAAACCACCTACAGTGTAACAGCAAGCTGGGTCTGTGTGTCACTTCAGGTGTCTGAGCACCGGCTTCCAGGCGTGGGGATCCAGGTGGGACAGCAGGTGTCCCTCCGCTGCGGCAGGTTGTGCCTAACGGCCCTCCCTGAGGCTGGAGCGTCCTCGTACCATCACCACCACAGTGTCACTGCACTGTCCCCAAGTCAACAGTGGTACCCTTGAAGGCAGCCTGCTTCTGATGGAGAAGCTTGAAAAAGGGACTGCTCACAGAGGCTCCAGGGCACTCATGAGGGACTGGCCTGAAGAACAAGGGGAGCCCAGGTCTGTTGGACAGGCAGCAGGCGAGGACCCCCCGGGGCAGCTTGCTACCCGGCCACGGGAGGCTGACTGCGCCTCCACATCCACGAGCCCGTGTCTAGGAACTGCCTGTTCTACGGGATTACCGGCTTACTCTAATTAACTTGTTAGACCCTTGTTTGTAATACTAAGGACACTTTCTTTGATTAAATTGGCAATATCTGCCCCAGTGTGCAATCTGTCTTGTTCACGGTAGCTTTGCTGTGCAAAAAATTCTGGCTTGTGTATAACTGAATTTATTATTACTTCTTTTCTTTCTATAGCTTCTTGATTTGTTTAATGTTCTATGGGACTATATATATGTCAAAGCTAAGTTATACACTAAATATTCACATCTTATGGTACTTCTACTATGTCTCAATGAAGCAGAAAACCAGTGCTTTTAAAACTGAATAAAATTCATCAAGTCACTCCCAACTCACGTTAGGAGTCTCTTGAAAGTCTAGGGTCAGTCACTATTTTAGCCTCAAACACAGTGACACAACACACCCAGATAAGTAAGTGAGGGGCAAGGAAGAGAAAGGGGAACAGCAGGATGGAAGGAAAATGGGGAGGAGAACAGTAGGAAAAGAGTAGGGACGCAGAATAAACTCAGGAGATGGCTTCCTAGGAGGAAGACGACGAGGAGCTTATGAGCCCAGGGGCACGGGGGCTGGTACTCATATACCCGTGCCTCTGCCTGACAGTCTCTTCTTAGAAGCCTCCCACACTCGAGTGCCCTTTCTGTCGCCTTTAGAAGGCTTCCCTTAGCTGCTTTCTCACTGAGTCCTCAAGATCAGAGACTGGGTAACAGACAGGCAGGCTGGACCCGGAGGGATGGGAGCAGGGCGGGGCAGGCCCACCTCTGACGGCCACAGCCTCGCCTGCTGCCCGTCTCCTCCTCGGCACACTGGGGAGCACGGGCGACAGGTGCGCACTCACCCCAGGCCTGCGGACAACGACTACAACACAGACCGCGCGTGGGCCTACTGGCTCTCCCCGACGCACAGCGACATCCAGTCTTGAAGGGTATAAAAATCTGCAGCCTGGAATACCATGGTCCAATAAAAATTAGTGTGAAAACCTGCCTTTCAAAGTTTTCAGCTTGAGGGACCCTCATATACTAGGCTGAACTGAGCTGAAAAACACAACGGGCAGCTGTGGGCACAGCCCTCACTTAGCGCAGAGTGAGGTCTTCCACACACCACCACTGGGATGGGATTCCCGCATTTTCCAGGTTCTGCAAGTCTGGAGCAGAGAGCTGCAGGCACAGCCAGCCAGCCGGCCAACAGTCCCTGGGCCTCTGGCTCACGCGCCCAGGGTGTTCTGGGGGGCATGTGAGGCCATTCATGTCAGCCCTACATCTAATGACACAGAACTCAGACCCCGATCTGCCTATGTAACTGGCCCCGGACAGGGACACACCGCACAAGAGTGTGTTGTACCTGCGTGTGACAAGGTTGGAGCAGATATTCGGTCTGGGTGTCCAAAAGGAATTCCACAGCTCACAAACAGGGCTCTGGCTATGAGACTGGTGGCTCAGTAACTCCAAAAACATTCATCACAGCCAACTACGCACCCATGTACGTGATGTGTGTACATACAACCCACACTGAAACAAAGCTTCCTTTTTCGATACCTTTCTTCATATTATATAACACACTGATATTTTCTTTGTCTTTTTCTAATGTTCATTGGTGACCTACTAGTTCCTTGGGTGGCTCAAACAGTTTGCTCTTGGCTAGTAACCAAAAGGCTGGCAGTTCTCATCCACTCAGCAAGTACCACAGAAAAAAAGATTTGGTGATCTCCCTCTGTAAGACAGCAGCCACTAACAACCAGACAGCACAGTTCTAGTCCAACACACACAGCGTCACCCTCCCCACCCTGGGGCCCCACCCTGTCAGGTACAAGCAGAATGCCCTTGACATCCAGGCTGTGGTCAGTGACACCTACAGCAGGTACCTGACAGCTCAAAGGTACTCGTGTATTTCTGGCTTCCTTCTGTACTTTAATAGTTCTATTATTTGCTGATTTGATAAAAATTTGGGTGTATTAACTCGAAGGAAATGTCCGTTAGCTGTTAAAATAACAGAGCGACATGCCTGTCAAGACACAAGCGACTGGGCTCTCCCTCACAGCCCAATTACCCACCTCTTCCTGACAGGATGGAAGCCGAACGTGCGGAGGGTGGTCTGTTCGTCTGACCTGGTGGGGGTCTGGCAGGCCTAGGCCTGGGCCTCCAGCCTTATTGGGCTCTTAAAGCTGAAGGTCAAGTGAGAGTGTCACCATGTAGGTCACCAAATCACTGAGCAGACTCTGACCCATGGCGACCTCATGTGTATCAGAGTACATCCTATGCTCCACCAGGTCTTCAGTGGCTGTTACCTTAAAGAAAGAGATCACCAGGCCTTTCTTCCATGGCACTGCTGGCCAGATCCTCCCAGCATACCCGTTTCCTTGAATGACCTGACACAACCTTACCCTGAACACACATCATCAGCAGCCCCCATGTGGCCAGCCAATGGTCACTTACAGGGTTGCGGCTTACTGCCTTTCAAGTGCAGACTGCTCTCTATAATCATCACATGTATGTCTTCACTTATTTTATGTCTTTATGCACACTAACTGGCAAGCTGGGTGAGGGCAGGAGACTCAATGATCTTTATGCCACCCCCTGGCTTCATCTCAATGCCTGTCACACTGTTTGTGCTTGATACATATTTTTAAATCAAGTACCATATCTGAAAACTCTTGAACGCTTTTCAGCTACTCTGAAGTCATAAAGCAGTTGGAAACGGCAAAATGCTTTGAAGAATGTCACCCATCCTATTTACGACAGGACACATTCCTTTTTCTTTTCAGTTCTTCTGATTTTGAAATTTACTGTTGGAGGGAAAAACCCTGTAGAGGGAAACACGATCTGGGGAGCCCAAAGAACCTCATTTAGAGTTCCATTTTATATCTGTAAACAGAAAAGTCAAGGCTCATGGCTTGTGTAAGTTAGTAAGTCTAACACTGCAATAAACAACCCTGCTTTTTCAATTTGTGTCTGTAAATTAGATTTAACTTTGCTTTAAAGTGGGTTTACTGCTGGTGAGGGGAGCTGCCTGGCTGCCGGGAGCCTCTGAAACTGCCCGATGAGGCAGACAGGACTCCCAACGCTAACAGTCTTGTTTAGGGGCATCTATAATGGGCAAGGATGTCTGGCCTGCTTATTCTCATGAGAGAAGATTAAAAAACAGTCCACAGTACAGTTACCACGTAGGCTTTTACATGCTGTATTTCTGAGTCTATCATTTATTCTTTTCTCTTTCACCTTTACTGCTCTTCACTCCCAAAGGGTAGAAAAACCTTTTGTTTTTCTTAAAACTAAGGGGAATGGAGGAACCCAGGCAGTACAGTGGTTAAAGTGCCTGGCTGCTAACCAGAAGGCTGGGGTGAAAGAGGTGGCAGTTGGCTTTTGTAAAGACAACCTCCTTGGAAACCCTGTGGCGCAGTTCTACTCTGCCCTACAGGGTCACTACAGAACTGAAGTGATGACAAACTTTTTTTTTTAAGGGGAATGGACACTGATTTTATCTGCTATCCTAAAGCTGGGTCAGTCAATCCCTTGAGGCCCTGGAGGCTCTCAATGGCTGGCTCTGGCCATGTCTGCAGCACCTTGTCTACTGACCGGTTTAACTGGAGCTACCACAGCAAACAGGGATCTTCTCAAACTGGTGTAGGGACCACACACTTCATCTGCCCATGGGGACTGCTGATGGGGCCGAACAATGACAACAAATGGAGTCTCAAGAGAGGCGGCCTTGCTCACGTGTGTCCCTCTGTCAAGCTGTAACTTTTCTTCTCTTTCCTCTGGCTGTGCCACTTTATTTAACAATAAGATGCTGTTAAAGGCCACTGGCTTCAAAAGCCAGAGCTAGGAAGACCACAGTGGGTCCACCTCGAAATACAGCCGAGTTTGTCTTCCTGCCCTATCGAAACGCAAACCAAACCAAACTTAGTGCTGGCAAGTAGGTTCTGACTCCTACCCACCCTATAAACTGCTCACTAAATGACCACACATTCCAAAAGCCAACTCTGAACTAGCAGTTAACAGGCGCTGTGGTCGTCTTTCTTCATTCTGTTACACCCTAACACGGCCTTTGCTGAGGCCGTACTTGGACTGTTGGCCAAATTAACGACCACAGATTACAGCCGAGTTCTGAAGGCGTTCTTGAGCCTTCTGCTTTCATCAGAAGCAGACGACTGGAGTGCCCATGAGGTCAGCTGAGGAGGCACACTCTCCTGAAGGGGTCTTGCTCTGGGTGTGTTCACTCCAGTCAATTTACTGCAGAGTATCTGGACATATGGTAAGTCCTTTTCCAACACACAGTGGCAAACGAGACAGACCAAGCGCGCCCTGTTGCTGCAGGCGCCATGGAGTCAGTTCCAGCTAACTGACAACACTGGTCCTGTACCATGCTCACAGCCACTCCTGTGCCTGAGCTCCTCACTGCAGCTCCTGTGTCAGCCTACCTCTGTCCACTGAAAGAGAGCCTTCCTCTTTTGATGACCTTTTATTTTACCAAGCATACATAATGTCATCCTTCTCCTATGAGGGGTTCCTCCCAGTAAAAAAAAAAAAAAAAAAAAGCAAAGCCTTGCCGTCCTAGATTCTACTGAGCATTCTGGTCAGTTAGAAACACGAAGGAAAATCCAAGAAGCCAGCAGGCGCAGAATCACAAAAAATGGCATAGTGGGGTACAAAGTGGGTATACAGAGGGTTACAGTCAGAGACGCTGTCCCAAGAAGGGGTCATGCAAACTAAGACCTGAAGGCCAGCCAAGTGGGGGATAAAAAAAGAAAGAAAAGCCCAGCTACTGAAGAATGGCATTATGAACCTAGTCAACTTCTATCCATGTTCTGGATTCCAGTACAAATTTTTAAAACTGTAACTCTTCCTCTCTTCTTAATAGCTATCTCTTCTAATACCCTCTTCTATAGAAGCTTAGGAAACAGAATTAAAAAATAAATCCCAAGACCTAAAATAGCTAAAGCTATCTTAGAAGGAAACTGAGGCAAGATCAACTGGGCCACAGAACAGTGTTCCCTGTAGTTCAAAGCTGTGATGAAGGAACACGCAGTTCAAGCAGTTTTAAAACACTAGTTTCACTGTCACCTCATACAGTTTAGCTGGTCTTCTCTGTGTTTCTGTTCCTCGACATCTACATAAACTACCACACCATTTGTACATAAGTGGGAATTCTTCATCTGTAAAATTTCACAACCTTGGAAAAGGTGAGGGTTTCTTAACCACGGCACCAAAAGCATAAGCAACAAAAGGAAAAATAGAGAAACTGAGCCTCCGACGGCACCTGGCTTTTCGGCGCCCTATAAAGTACAAGGAACCGGAAGGACAGACTTACAGAAGAGGGAAATTATTCACCAATCATATCTAACATGGGGCTGTATTCTAAAACACACACAATGAGCTATTACAATTCAGTAATAAAAAACAGCCTGATTTTAAAGTGAGCAAAAGCTCTCCCTGGACATTTGTCTGAAGAAGAGGTACAAATGCCCAGCCAATAAGCTCATGAGATGCTCACCATATTTTTCATCAGGGAATTGCAAATCAAAACCATAGTGAGATACCACATCACATCCAACAGAAAGGCTAAAACAAAAAAGAGACAATAACAAGTGCTAGCGAAGACATGGAGACACTGGAACCTTTGTAAACTTTCATGTGACCACTTGGAAAAACAGCCTGGCAGTTTCTATAAAAAGTTACCACATGACTCCACAATTCTACTCTCAGGGAACCGAACACATATGTTCACAAAAAACCTGAACACAATGTTCACTGCAGCACTAACCAAAATAGCCCATAGGTGGAAAACTACCAAAATGTCCATGAACTGATGAATGGATAAATAAACGTGGTATATCCACACAATGGAACATTATCGGGCAATAAAAATGAATGAAGTGCTGATATAGCTACAACATGAATGAATCTTAAAGCTGATGCTGAGTGAAAGAGCCACACAAAAAAGACCACCTAGTACACGATTTCATGTATATATGAACAGTCTATAATATGCACATTTATACAAACAGAAAGTTAACTAGTAGATGCCTAGGTCTGAGGGAAGAGCGCCGGTGGATCAGTGGTTCAAGTATTCAGCAGCTAACCAAAAGGTCAGGGGTCCAAACCCAGGAAAAGGATGTGACAGTTTGCTTCCCTAAAGTCTAGTCTTAGAAACCCTATGAGGCAGTTCCACTCTGTTCCACAGGGTCAACTATCAGTTGGAAGTGACTCAGTAGGCAGTGTGGCTGAAGGAACGGGGCTTGGATGGTGATGGCTAAAGCATGTAAGATGTCTTTGCGGGGGGACGATAAAATGTTCTGAAATTGATGGCGCTGGCAGTTTGCACAAGTCTATAAAATACTTAACAAAACCCACTGGATCATGCACTTTAAATGGGTCAGTTGTATTATATGTGAATTGTTATCTCTAAAAAGCTGTTTTTTTAAAAAAAAAAATCAACAACTCAACAAGAACATTGAAGAGTTAAGACAGGGAAGAATGCTCCCAGCAAAGGGATGTAATCCTCACAAGATAACCCGGTGTTCTGACAGGGAAGCTGCATGGGGAGGCTTGGGCCGGGCTGTGGTTACTGGCTGACCCATCCCCTCGCTGCCTGGAGCTTCCTGTGCTCAGCTTGGCACCTGGTTCTACCCACCCATGGGCAAGACCGGTAACTCCCTGTGGTGCAAGGCTGCAGTGAAGCAACAGACCCAAGCAGCTTTAAAAATTCATTGTAGCATCACCCTATAAAATCTAGTTGGTCTCTTCTATATTTAACTTTCCTGACATCCACACAAAATACCATCCTTTGCACGTAAGTAGGGAATCTGTTTTTTAAATGGTTTGTGTTGAACACACCGTCAGATACCAGCTAAATGTTCAAAAATAAGAGGCATAACCAGCCAGGACATCCTCTGGGCTCTTGGAGTGGCCCCGCTCTGGGGTAGGGTACACACAGGGCATGCCACTCCTGAATCTTCTCGAAAGCTCCCTTGCACTAGCAGCAGACCTTCCATTCCACCTGGAGTGGCTGGGTGCCACAAGTCAAAGGCCAGATGAACCACTCACACTCAAATACTCAAATCCTGATGTGCCACAGCACTACAGGGCAAAGCAAGGCTTACAGGACAGACACAGAGGCAAGAAAAGCAACCTGGAAGATACAACATATGTGAATACTGGTAGACGTGAGCCTTCTACCCTGGTGGGGTAGTGGTAAAGAGCTACAGATACAAACTAAAAGGCTGGCAGTTCATATCCACCAGGTCCTCCTTGGAAACCACATGGGGCAGCTCTGCTCTGTCCTATACGGCCCGGCGGCATAATGGTTAAGTATTGTGGCTGCTAACCAAAAGGCTGGCAATTCAAATTCACCAGGCACTCCTTGGACACTCAATGGTGTAATTCTCTGTCCTACAGGGTCACTATGAGTCAGAATTGACTCCTGGGCAATGGGTCTGGTTTTCTTCGTTTGTACTGGAGTTTGAGTCTGTTCAGCCACTGCCACCTGGAAAGAAAGCCCTGGAGATGTCCTCTGGAAAGGTCAGTCACTGACAACCCTGGATGAAGGAGACTTCAACTGTGACATGTTCAGGGTGTGTGCTGAGGTGAAGATGACTAGTGGTGGTAGTGACACGCAACTGACATGTGAACAGGCTTGGTGCACAACTGAGAAGGAAACGGCAGTGCACAGAAACAACTGTGTATTGTTGGGCGAGAGGTGAATTTGTGTATGGCAACCTGACAGAAAATCAGGCAACACTACTGGCTGAGAAACAAAGGCCCCAGAAACCCCAGTGAAACCCCACATGCTGACTTCACTCAACCCAACGCAGTGCCGTCGTCAAGACACCCTTTAAAAAACAAAATGAAGGTGAGATGCAGCCAGTTTCTTGGCTATCCTGAAAAACAGTTCTTCCACCAGAAAATGTTTAAGCCCTTGCATCTTTCTGAGAAAATCTGCATACACTAGAGTAGGGTTGGTATACAGCAGGAGTAGATAGATTTTTCGGGTATCTGTTGACAGTAGTGGGTTTTTTTAATCAAACAGCACCAGCTATTAAATAAACAGAAAGAAGCAAATGCTGCAGAGAATAAGCAACCAGTAACTTTTCTAATAAAGTCTTGTTGAATCTGTAGCTGAAAAGTCACCTTATGAAACGCTTTTTCTTCTACAGATAAAACCCTAAAACTCATTTCCGTCAGTGCAAACATCAGCTGATTACAAATATTTATTAAGCAGGTCATGTTAAGAACAAGAGGTTAGGCAAATGATACTGTCAACGGCTCATGTAACAATTCACAGCAAATAAAACATAGTCTTGAGCTTACAAACAAGAGTAAGACTGTTATTTAAAAAAAAAAAAAGACAACTCTTCACATTTCATCAATTTAAAAAAAAAAATCCTTTACCATAATATAGCAAACGAGATTTCATTTGTTGCAGGATTTTCACAGAAAAACCCTAGGGGCACGGAATAACAACGAAGTACCTAGAGACACCACTCTAACTTTGAAGGAATGTTCTTAAAACAATGATTAAACGTTTTAGAAAGCTAATACAACAAAGGAAGAAAAAAACCCAAATAGAACCAAAGAACTACATGAGAGTAATCCTTTCCCATATCATAAAACATGAGGATTTCAGAAGAAGCATCTGTCTAAAGCAACAAAAATACCCCAACCCCCAACCACCCCTCACTTCTTTTTCCCCAGTCTATACCCTTCACAGCTTTCAAAACTCTAGTGAATGAAAGAGTAGTGCTGTGTTTAAGAGCAAGCTCCAACTGTTGCAAGCATGGCCTGGGCTTTATTTTGTCCTTAACTGACCTTAAGTAACACTGTAAGTCACATCCTAAAGTTCAGACTGATCAGTATGTTTGACCTCTTGATGTGCAACGTGACTTGATTAAGTCAGGGCCACAAGCCAGACTCCCTGTACCTACAAAGATACTATGAGCCACCTGTTGGAAAGGCCCATGTACAGAAGCTCCATGTGAAGTCCAGCCCTCTCATTTTCTCCTAGAAGATACTTCATTAATTACCACACACCATCCAGACCCTCCACAATGGTTTCTTTCTTATGTTCAGTGTGAAAACAGACCTCGTGAGCTCGGTCTACGGTGTTGCCTCCCTATGAAGCTGGATGATCCCTTGATGAGCCAATGGCTCTAAGCTGAGTTGGGATGTGTCAGCGCCCAGGGCAGCTGCTGTTCTGTTCTCTTCTGGCCGTTAAAACTAAACCCCACTGCTGTTAAGTCAATTCCAACTCATAGTGACTCTATAGTTCAGAGTATAACTGCCCCATAGTTTCCAAGGGGCACTTGAGGATTTGAACTGCCGAACTTTTGGTTAGCAGACAAAGCTCTTAACCATTACGTCACCACGGTTTCCGTCTGGCTACCAGCATTCCTTAACATGGCTGAGTAGGGGTCAGCACACAGGCACTGCTTCCAACTCTCAAGCCTCGCAGACCCTTATACAACATCATCAGCACAGAGGCCTCTAGTCAGCACCGTGGCCACTGATTTTCAGGAGGCCAACTCCAATGACATGGTAAGGGAAGAACCCTTGTACACAGCCCTCACAACGGAGACCGTGGGTGGTGCAAACAGCTAGTGTGCTTGGCTGTTAACTGAAAGGCTGAAAGTTTGAGTTCAGCCAGAAATGCCTCAGAAGAAAGGCCTGGCAATTCACTTCCAAAAAATGAGCCATTGAAAACCCTATGGAACACAGCTGTACTCTGACACACATGGGTCACCATGAGTCAGTTAACTTGATGGCACCTGATTTTTGCCTTCACAGGCTACAATGTCAGTAAATCCATTTTCTGCCTCTATGTTACTTAGATTCTACATCTCGATACACTGAATAGGAAGGATCTTCTATGCAAGAAAGCACCAAATTCAGGACGCCACACTTGAATGAGCTGTTAAGTACCCTGAAATGACAACAAAACTCCAAGAACTCAACATCTAACCTTTCCCCTGGAGTGCTCTGAGAAAAAACAAAACGGACGTAACATCTTATTTGTTTTGTAGCCTGAACACTACAAAAGACAACGGGGGATAAACTGGAAAAAAAGCACCATGCATACCAGGAAATGAACCCTCCTGAACACTTACGGCTCTAGGATCCGCCAACACAGAACAAGGTCATCTTGAGTTAAAAGTAACTTAGCATTAAAAGGAATGCGCAGCATCAGAGCAATGGATCAGTTTTAGAGTTCAGAGATGGAATACGCGCCTAAGTATTCCTTCCCTTTTAATAAATCTCTCTTGTAGACTGCTGTAGAGTCATTTCCAACAAATGGCAACCCCACGTGGTACAGAATAAAACCACTCTATAGGGTTTTCTTGGTTGTAATCTTTACGAAGCAGATCACCAAGCCTTTCTTCTGCAGTGGGTCTGAACTGTCAATCTTTAGGTTAGCCCTCCAGCACAAACTGTTTGTGCCACCTAGAACTTTAATACACCTCTGTAAAACAAACCCTTTGCCACGGAGTCAATTCCAACTCCTAATGATCCTAGAGGACAGAGCAGAACTGCGCCCCAGGGCTTCCAAGGCTATAACCTTTACAGAAGCATACTGCTTACATTTTTCTCCCATGGAGCAGCTAGTAGGTTCAAACTGCTAATCTCTTCATTAGTAGCAGAGTACTTTAACCACTGTGCTGGCAGGTCTGCTATCACTAAATGCAACTAATTTATAAAACTACCCTCTGACTTGGCCTAAATCAAATTCCAAGCTGGGTCTCAAGAGCTGTGACACACACCATCTACCTCTGACCTCCACACAGGTAGGGTTTTCTTTCATTCAAGGAAGCAATGCATTAAAATATACGCCCTTCCTTGTGAATAAAACCCAGATGGGGCAGTGGGAGGAGACTAAGATCAAAGGAAACACGCAGGCCATAGGCAGGGAAAGGCATGCAAGGGAGCTTTCACTCAATGGAAGTATCCTTTTTAGGGCATGATGCAGACAGACACTGGGGCAGTTTTTTTTGTACAGTGGCAGTGAAACAGGTTTGTCCTGACTTTCTAATCTGTTATTACTTTGTTTGGAAACCCTGGTGGTCTGGGGGCTAAGGCCTACACCTGCTAGCCAAACGGTTCACAGTTCAAATCCACCACACATTCTTTGGAAATTCTATGGGGCAGTTCTACTCTGTCCTATAGGGTTGCTATGAGTCAGAACTGACTTGATCGCAACAGGTTTATTACCTTACTTTGTAATTCCTTCTTTTTCTTCCTGCAAAGAAAGCAGCAGCCAGTCATGTAAAGAGATTTTGCTTCTGCTCCTTCCAAGGGGAATCCAGTGGCACCTGGGAGAGCAAGGTGCCCGGGAAGTTTCACTTCTACTTGCTGCTCTGCTCTGCACTGTAATCAACTGTCAGGGGCTTTAATGGGTGACTGTAGTGTCTTTCTCTCCAAGAAACAATGGCAATATATGTTTTTGATTGTCATACCTGGTGGGGGCAGGGGCAGGCGTGCTACTGGCACCTCATAGGTTGAGAGGACAAAGATGTCATCAGGCCTGCTAAACATCTCACGGAGCCCTGGTGGTGCAGTAGTTAGAAGCGTGACTGCCAATCAAAAGGTTGGCAATTTGAATCTACCAGACATTCTCCATCCTACTGGGTTGCTACGAGTCAGCTTGGACTCGATAGCAACTGGCTTTTTGAAAACATCCCTTACCCTCCCCTTAGAAAAACAGACCTCACCGAAATTCCGTGGTCAAATGTTTAAGAAGTCCCAATAAGTGAACAAGGGCTGTGACGGTGGAGGAGAACTCTCACATTCCATGCAGGAGAACCAGGTTCAAGTCCCAGCCAACACACCTCGAGTGCAGCTACCATGTGTCATTAGAGATTCCACTCATTTTGAGGACCAAGGTGGCCATAAAGAACACACAAATCTGTCTTGGAACAAGTACAGCCAGAAGGGTCCTTAGAAGCAAGGATGACAAGCCGACGTCTCACATACTCTGGACATGTTATCAGGAGGGACCAGGCCCTGGAGCAGGACTTGGTAGAGGGTCACTGAAAAAAAGAGGAAGCCCTTCATCAAGATGGACTGACACAGTGGCTGCAACAGTGGATTCAAACACGGCAACAACTCTGAGGATGGTACTGGACCAAGCAACGTTTCATTCTATTGTGTAAAGGGTCACTGTGAGTCAGAACGAACTCGATAGCACCTAAAAACAACTCTACCCACCCTCTTCTTAATTTTTTCTTCATGTAGCTTTCCTTGAAAATGTTGAACACTCAGGGTAATTTCGCTCAGAACAACTCTGTAACCACACCCACGGTGATGTGAGCACGGGAGGATCTGAAGGGGAGGGTGTGCGGGGAGATGCAGTACATGAAATGAAACAGCATTCGGAGGCTGAGGTCCACAACCCCAAAAGGCAACATCATCAGGCGCTGTACTTCCGCAAAACTCTAACCGACAGGTCGGGCAATCTGATTACAATGGAAACAGAGAAGCAACCAAAGTAATATAAATTTTGAGGTACCTAAAAGAAAAGATTTATAAATGAACTTCCCAATGACATGCCAGAGGTCCACGCGCACACCCTGACAACACAAAAGGGAGGGAGGAAGACGAATGATGCCCGGCAGACAAGTTACTGAGACTAGTGAAACAGAAGGACCCTAAACCTATCATTATAATACGTTTCTTACATAGGAGACTTTTCGGACACGATATACCAGGAAACACTGCTATGCCAACAGGGGTTTTGCAACGTACTTTGCAATTAGGGGTATGAGGAGCAAAAGACTCAACTTCAGTGAAGTGTGGAAATGCTCTAGCAGCTAAGGAGAGTAGCTGCAAGCTCGTCTTCCCACTGATGTTGTGTGGATGGGTTTAGGAGCAGGGGAACACCAGACCCAGTACGTCAAAAGATAGACATCCACACTCCTCCATGGGCACTCACGTTTCCACATTAGATGTCTTTTCCACACCAGACATCTAAAGCAACTCCATGGCTCCATCAAGCCACAACTCATACTGGCCTCTGCCAGGAAAATTTCTCTCAAGCTGTTTCCCACTGGATGCTTCCATACACAACCATACCCCAGTTATCTCCAGCTGACTTTCAAACCATGACTACTGGTTTTTACATATTAAAATGTCCTGGTAACAGTTGGAAGGGACTATGTTTGTTAACTGAAGAAGTGTGTATTATAGAACACTTCAAGACTTCTCCCACCAAGTAACAGCTCTTTCTGTGCTGTCACTTAAAATAAAGACAGACGAGTATTCAACTGCATTCCAGCTAAGCAGTGTCACAATAAATCAAACTTTACTAATAAAGTTTCTACAAACACCCTGGTTGGCCAAAATCCTGTTAGTTTTCTGCTCTGAGTGACACTGTAAGTTAACTCCATGATGAGATCACCTGTCACATGTAAGTAACTGTGCGCTGGGACATCAGAGGGCCCAGGACCCAGGAAGAGGGACACTAGAATGGCAATGCATCGTTAGACTAAATCCCCAACCGTGCACAATGCCTTCAAGGCCCTCCTTGATCTGGTTCCTGCCACCCCAAACCAACCTCAGGTTTCAGAGCAGGCGGGTCAAACAGCAACAGACCAAGTCAGCCCACAAGAGTGGTTTGTATGTTTTTAAACAATACAACAGCTTTTACATAAAAAGGGATAGTTTGTGATTATGTGGTAACTACAAACTCAGGAAGTCCCAGTGACACAGCGGTGAAGAGCTAACCGCTGCTAACCGAAAGGCGGGCAGTTTGAATCTACCAGGAGCTCTCTGGGAGCCCTGTGGGCAGTCCTTCTCAGTCCCACAGGGTCGTTAGAGGAGTCAGAGTCAATTTGACAGCAATGAGTTTGGGCTGTGTTTCATGAAATTCACGTTTCAAGGCCCATAAACAACCTTTTATTTGAACAAATGCAGCCATGTCAATTCTTCTATGTGTTGCATGTAGCTGCTTTCACAATACAACACAGTGGTACACATGTTGGAGCAGCTGCCACAGAGACCGGGTGGCCTAGAACACTAGCAGTCTGGCCCCTCGGGGGACACGTCTGCATAGCTCCGCCCTGGAACACGGTGAGCTCACACTCTGCACTCGCTGTCACCTCTGCAGACACTGTCCCCACCTGTCTGTGTGTGGCCAGTGCCTTCTCATTCTTAGGTCTTGGCCCAAATGTTACTTTCTCTGAGTGACCTTTCCCAACCATTCAATCTATGGAAACCTACTCCAAAGTTCACCCTGTACATGGGACCTCACAGTTTTTATCTGAAATTGTCTTTTTCACTTCTTTCTGAGTGGTGTTTCAGTCAGAAGAATTTAAGATTCTTGTAAACCCTTATCTGTTGTGTCCACTGGGGCATCTGGTGCCCAGCAGAGCAAATGTGTGACCTACATGACTGTTGTCCCAGCCTGCTAGTCTCATTTCAACAGGTCAGACTGGGATGATACAATTTATCACGATACAATTTGTGAGATAGAAACAAGAGGCCCAATAAAACCTTTTATACTTCTCAAAGGCTCCAGAGGTTATATGAAACAACTAACTTGAGTTTTTAAATTAACAACAGGATGTGTTTCCCACCAAAAGGATGAGGGAAAATAATCTCCCACCCCTCACAGCTTCTGGGCATCAAGTGACAAGTGCTGGGTCTGCTTTGATCCTCCCTCTGCCTGTCCGTCCACTGCCCAGGGCAGAAGGGTGACATTTCCCTGGGATTCAGCCCCGACTAAAATATAATCTAATGCCTATAAATAGAAACATCTTTTAAACACTAATTAAAAATAACAGTCTGGCATTTGGAAGTTCCTATAAACAAAATATAAGAGATGAAATAAACAGCAACAGTTGGTAACCTTTGATCTTCTGCTCAGGTGGTAAAATGCTACCTATTCCTTCTGTGGAGTTTTTCAATTAACTCATGACTTTAGGGGGGTTTTCAAATGCGTAACAGTATCTGCCTGACCTCTTTAATAATGTGCTGACTTTTCTCAATTTATTCCATTTTAGTTATTACAACATTAATATTTTAACACTTTATCCAAAATGCTATTTCAACACTGCATTTAATAGCAAGAGCTTATTAATGACATATTTTACATTCCTTTTTTATACAAAGTCTTTAATGTCCATTGAATATTTTACACTTTCAATATTTCTCCAATTCACAACAGTCACATTTCAAATGCTCCACAGACCGACAGCATGAGTGGCAGCCGTAACGCATAGCACAATCCTAAAATGGTCAGTTATTTAATCAAGTCAAACTCACTTGCATTTTCTGCATTTAAGGAGCTTCTGCATTTATAAACATTTTTCTCCTGGCCTGCTCTCCTGTCATACTTACAATGACAAAATACATTAAATACTTATTATCTGACAGACACAAAACTGGAATTCATCTAAGGATTCACACTGCATTCTTTATAACATGCTGAAAAACAGAAGGAACCACATCATCCTGCGTTCCCAGAAGCATCCAATTTTACTTTTCAAACTACGGCTGTGGGATTTTGTTTTCATTTCCTTTACATGCAGCTCCTTTCCTGTCCTCACTAAATGCAACCAGGAAGCTCTGACACGTGGGAGTCAAGTTTCCTGAATGTGCTGTAACAGGACTGTCCCATCACTGGTGCACCGGACAGCCCACCTAAATCTAACATTCCAGCACTCTGCGGCACTGCACACAAAGTTCAGAAACACCACACCCAACCTGCTCTTTCCTGCAGTGGACTCATGTTCATATTCATGATTTAAAAAAATAAAATAAAATAACAAAGAAACACCAAACCTTCTGCCTTGCCCCCGAAACTGTAAGACCTCAAAGTACCAAGGCAAAGACAGCCATAGTCAAAGGCCCCCTGCTGGAGGGAACCAGGGAAGTGTTCCCACTTGGCTGGAATACAGATCTTTTCTTCACTTGTTAAGGAAACAGCATGGGAGTTTGCTATTGCAAAAAGGAGCATCAACAGCTGGGTCTGCAAGGAGGCTGGCATTCTTCACCAGTGGGGAAGCCCTGGCATTTAAGGAGAGCTCTCCATTACCTCTGCATCCTGCTCCTGGAGGCGGTATGTCTGCTGAAGGCTTTGCAGGGTTCGAGGGTGCAGGGTCTTCTGTTCCAAGAGACGCTCCAGAAGCAAGACCAGCTGGTCTGGAAGAAGCTAAGGACAAAACCAAACAGCCTGTGAAAATGCGATTCAGTTTGTAAGAAATGAAACCCAAACAGGTCAAAGATGGCTTCTGGGTAATTTCACCAAGACTGAAACATAGAAAATTGTGAAGCTGACTTTTTTAAGACTTTAAGGCTCACGTTGTCCATATCCCAAAGACACTCCATTCTGGGGCCTGATTAAGCCCTACTTTCCATGGCCTTCTACTTCAGTTCTATATTTAGAGAAGATCAAGCTGTGCTTGTCATAAAACACTACTACTAGATTAAATCCCTTCCTTCATGGTATGCATATGCCAAAAAATGTCATTTAGCCTAAAAAAACAAAGATTCAAGAAGCCATCTGATTTTAGGCAAATGCATGGAAATTTAACAGCAGTAAGCTTTCAAATTTGCTTCTCTATCATATAAACTCTGCAGATGTGACTGCTGCACACCAAGGAAAGAGCACTTAACAAGAACCGTGTCTCATAACCCTTCCATTATAAAAGATTACTGTCCCTTTTAAAAAATTAAAAATGGTTGTACACAAAACACACAAGTTCACTGTATTACTGACCTTTTGTACAGTATAGGTCAAAACTGCGTTACCAGTTAAGGGCAAAAGAAGATAATGTCTTTATATGGCACAAAAATAAAACCATTTTGTGCTTGGCAAGCAGTATCTGTGAAATCCAAGAACCTTAAAGTGAGTTGTCTTATTCACCACTGTATCAGAGTGGCTACACATCACATTGAGCACAGAACCACTCAAACTGTTAACAGTAAGAAAAAGATCAGTTTAGATACACTTTAGAGGAAACAAATATTTATTAGAAAATTGGGGTTTTTCAGTTACAATGATAACTGCACTGTTCTCTGTGTTTAGCTTCCTTCCATCCCTGCATCTGCCCAGGCAGTTCCTGTCGAAACTAGTAAGAGAACAAGTGGGTTTTAATCTCAGTTTTCTATTACTCTAAATGAAACCCTGAAAATTCCTTGGCTTCTCTCCCTACCACTCCTTACCACTCTGCCCACATGTGTGCAACGTGCCTGCCCCTACTCCCCTTCCTTCTTGACCCTGGCCCTTCCAAAACGTACCTCCTCCTTTCTGAAAGGAAAATGGGGTAGGCAGCATGTACAACATTCACTACGTAATCCCACAATTTCCTCAGCTCATCCTGCTAAGTTCTAAGGAAACGCATACTTCCCTGCAGAAAGAGACAGACCTACATGGACACACGTCACTTGAGTCTCGGGCACATTTCTTTCATATCATCCCTTCACCTGCCTCAAAGGCACGGTGTGGATCCAGCAGGAGGAAACAGGGCTGACAAGAGAAACAAGGTGCTTCAGCAGCAACACAAGGTTTATGATGATCCCTGACATGTCCGCCTTCTACACAAGAACTCAAAGAATTATTGACCCATTTCCTTTTATTAGAATTCATGTGCCTAAGGTGCTTTCAAGGTCTCAAATTACTACAGAACTACTAGCAACAAAAACAAAATTCTACCATCTTCCATAGCTTTACCCTGGTTGTGTAGTGGTTAAGTGCTACACCTGCTAACCAAAACATCAGCAGCTGAAGTCCACCCGGCACTCCTTAGAAACTCCATGGGGCAGTTCTACTCTGACCCCTAGGGTTGCTGTGAGTTGGAATCGACTTGATGGTAGCCGGTTTGGTTTTTCGGGGTTTAGACAAGTGAGGGTACTTTTCTAAACTTCAAAGAAATCTGTTTCGTTTTATAAAACAGGCCAACCCAGGGCCCCTCCTTGTCTGTACCTGGGAACCGTGCTGCAGGCACTAGTGGTGGCTGACAGAGGAAGGGCTCCATCTACCCTGCAGAACTGACCAGCAGCAGAACCGTGGTGACTTTCTTGTTGGCGTCTCCTGGCACAGCACCGCCTCTACACATCTCAGCCCTGCTGACTGGCAGCAAAGCCACCTGACAGCCTTTCTGCCCAGCCTGCCTGCCAGCCCTCCTAGCTGCTTTCTCCTAGATTTCCTTCTTCACATTCCAGAAGGAGGCCTTCTCTGGCTCATCAAGGCCACGAATGCCCACAGCCTGGAGGCCGACCTCCAGGTTCTTCTAAGGCAACTCCCCATATCCATTCTTGCACTTGAACCCTCTTCGGTGCCCCCATCTTCTCCCAAATCACAGGTCTTCTTCCCTTTCCTACACACCTACAGTTCTCCCCAAGAGGCCTGGGCCCATCACTCAGCACCTCGGCAGCCATCAAGTCCACAGAGGACACAGAGGGGAAGGTCCTGCTGTACCAGGTAGGAACCCATGCTAATGGGCACAGGATACCAGGAATGGCTCTGAGTACCTCCTCCAGCACATCTGGAGGCATCTGCATCAAAAACTGTAAGCGGCTTCTAAAAGTAGCAATCTGAGGGAGGGCAGCAATACCTAGATGTTGATGCCAAAGGCAAGAGGGGTTACTCCAGAGAGGTGAAGGCCGGCTTGCAGAAACAGGCCCTGTTCGACAGAGAACGGATTCTCAGCACTAACAGTTCTTGATCCAGTGCAGAACACCCACCAATCAGGGATGGAGCCCCGCTCTCATTGGAGATCATTTGCTAACTAAATACAAGCAGGAACCAGCCCCGCCAATTTGCAGAATTATAGGGAATGAAAGAATAGAAAGAAAAGCATCTACGTATTACGTGCTGGAGCTTGCAAAGAGGCCTATTGTTAAAACTCGTGTTTGGGACTTGGTTTCAACCACAGACCAGCAAAGGAAAGCAGCTCTGAGTAAGATGACTAGTTTTTGTCCTCAAACACGTAGCTGTTGAGTTGATTCTGACTCACAGCAATCCTAAAGAACACAGGAGAACTGCCCACAGGGTTTCCAAGGAGTGGCTAATAGATTCAGACTGCTGATCTTTAGGTTAGCAGCACTAGCTCTTAACCACTGTGCCACCAGCGCTCCAGATCTGTCCTCAACTTAGCCCAAACAGATGTAGCCAGTAAGCAAAATCCCCGTTTAAAAATCTAAAAATTAATGTATGAACCTATCAAATACCTGGACTCATACTTTTTTGATTTTCAACTTTCCTCTTGGCAGAAAGTTCCTACATCCACACACATAAACAGAGTTGCAAAGACTAGGGGCAGTTTGGGTCCTGTCCAAATTTTATTCAATGGAAATACTTAAAGCTAAACCACATGACTCAAGATGGACAGCTGAGACAGAAGGGAGGAGTGCACAGTGCAGGCGAACCTTTCCTTTCTGGTTCTTTAGCAACAGTGTTTTCTCTAATAGGAGTGAGGCACACAGCTCCTCCAGGCATCTGCTCCTCCCTCAGCATCCGCCTCTGACATACTACTGCAAGCAGCAGCTTGTCCAGAGGCAGGCAAAACACTGGAAGATCCTCCCCAAGGAGGACTAGAGCATTCCACAATAAAGCTACCAGGTCTCTTCTAGTCCAGCTCCTCAGAATGGACTTGAATAAAGCCATCTGGCTTTCAAATGGCTTTCAACTGGAACTCTTATAATTCATGGAGAAAACAGAATTCCTAAACAAACAAACAAACAAAACGTAGGGAAAGCTAGTTTGTTACTCTTTTAAACTATTTCAGTACCGAGATGGGATAACTAATTTGGCATCTTCCATTCACATATAAGAAAACATGTAATTGGGAAATGAGATCACAGACCTTGAAAAGAGTATATTGAAACAAAAACGCAGTACAGAGGTACCCCTTTAATAGAGCATGTTTCTCTTTGTACAATAAACGTTCGCTGCATGTCGTGCCATCCTACAACAAACAGGAAATAATAGGTAATAAGCTGAAATGTTCGCACAGCAACGGGAAGACACATCTACTAGCAAAGGTTTCCAGAACATGGTGCTGGGCACAAGAGGTGCCCTAGCAGCTGGCATGGCAGCGACAGGAAATGTTGTGAGACTCATTCCTTTTCCACCCACGCTGAAATCAAATTAAATGTCACATGACTTCAAGGCCAACTCTGTTTTATTACATCAGTAATGAAGGAGACAGACATGGCTTTCACTGCACACTGGAGTGATCAAGAAAAACAATGGACACATTTCCGAGCATTATCGCCTAAGAAGTCTTTCTTTTAATCAATATTTAAAAAAAAAAAAAATTGTCTTGATTCCTGAGGGTTGACAGTGCTCCCCATCCACAGTTAAACAATGATGGGACTAGAAAGCCCTTTCCTTTGCACAAACAAGGAATCTGTGGTGGGGCTGTTATTTTTTCCATATGGAGACTAGACCAGTATTTTGAAAATGCATCTGCCTCAGAAACTTAGATGAAATAAGACTGAGGAGTGCTAAAGTCATGTGGGTATCTCAAGAAATAACTTGAGAGAACCATACAAGTCACTCAAATGAATACAAAAAAAATGAAATGTGGAAGGAGGTCAGTCAGGTGTAGGATCTGGAAATGTGTATTCTTACTCTAAACATGGAGTGTACCATAGTTGCTAATTACTCAGAAAACGGAAAATGGGAAAAAAGCCTATCTTGTGTTTTTCCCAGTCAAATGAGAAATTGAGGCTAGCCACACAACTCCGAACGGTTTTAAAAAGTTTCCACAGAGGCTCCTGGAAGGAAAAGACGAATTTTCCAAATTCACCCTAGCCTACAAACAACACAAAGAAAACAAACCCTGCCTCTAGTAGAATCCTCCGACTGCTGTCAGGGGCATCACTCACTCTGAGCACGCAGAAGACCACCCACACAACCGAGGCCAGCCCTCCGTCACTTCCCCAGCAAGACACAGAAGAGGCCAGCTCTGCTACCGACCTTCCACAGGCAGGACCTGTAATGAGGAACCTCAGCACACCTCAACATCCACAACTCCATGCCTGCACCACTGCCACAAACAAGGAGGAACCTCTCCTGGCAGAGCACTGCAGCCTGCTACAAAGGAGGTCACCGAGAGGCTCCCAAGCAGGGACCAAGCGGTGGACTCATGCAGCCACCGACTGACAGTGGCATGAGTTTTATTACTACCACATTATCGCTCTGGGATCTGTGCCTAAACGAAGCATACTTCCTCCCTGATGCCATTTCCTTTTATCCTGGCAGGAGACTAAAAGTGGATCAATGGGGGCAATATATATGATGTCACTTCGATTTACAGCAACATTCCCCTCCCCGTTCGGTCTGTCTGAAATACAGAGAAAGATCAATTCTTCCCAAAAATGGTTAAAAAATGCTTAGGGAGCATTCTTCTTCCAGAAAAGCATTCTCTGCTATATTTGTCTATGTTACTACGGCAGGAACTGTTTACACTGAACAAAAACAGAAGAAATGGGGGATGGAGAGAAATCCCAAATTCTCCTGTATGCTGGAGATCTGCTGGCTATCATTCAACAAGTAGGGTGCAGCCCCAAATTCAAGTGAGCTGGCCTTTGAAACCCACATGGACAAGGGTTTTGGCTGTAGGAGGACAACAGAGACACAATTTTCCTTTGCCCTGGGGATAAAGAGGCAATCCCAAAGACACAACATGCTCTTTCACTTTTGTACGACTTCCTCTAGTCTGACAAAGTCTTCTCAACTCTTCCCAGAAGATACTAGGCTCCCACACTATGCACATCAACCTGCCACCACCATCCCAGCCTAGCATGAGAGTCCACAGCCCCATTGACAAGTGTTCTCACCAAGGTGACAAGGAAACCTGCCTACAGGACATGAGAATGAACCTGGAAACCTAGCCATCTTGCAGATGCTGTTGTGAACCAAATAGGACCAAAAAAAAAAAAAAAAAACTAAGAATCTCCGAGTTGTATAAATTTCCACATGGTGATTTTTGCTACTAGGCTAAGTTGTTCAAAACAAACAAACAAACAAGCATTCTCCTTCAATACAATCCAAAAAGAAATATGAAATACCCAACCACTGGCAAGGGCCATGGTTACTCCACCAATGTGAATAAAAGATGTTCTTGCATCTCTGTTACTTTAAAAATTCTTTTTGTTTTGTTGTTGATTCTGTCACTTCATTTAAACAAGCATTTTTAAGTGATGAAAAGAAGCTGTTATATGATAATATGTGTAGTCAAGTATCAGTCCAACAGTACCTGTTAACTAGGACATCAGAACACATTTAAAATATTTTTTATTTAAACAAGTAACATGTATAGAGGAAAGATGCAACTGTTTTGAATTGCCACTGAAAACAAAATGAAGAAAAAGTGTGCTTTACATACTGAAGCAAAAACTGAACATATTCTAAAAAACAGCAGAAATTTAAGAATAAGAATCTGGGCTGGTAATATTATTTTAGTGGCACAAATTAGATTTGCCAGCAAAAGACAGTCACAACTAAGAGTTAAATTCCAAAACTGGTACAACAGTAACTAAACCAGACACCACCACTAGCAAGTATCATCTGAAATATCTACTGTCACAAATCATTCTCATCTCTCCAGATTATAAGAATCAAATTTCCATACGCTATCATTTCTAACTTTAATGAAAGTATTACCCAAACTGCATGCAATCTGACACAAAGTGTATTACTTAAAAGATATAAAATGCAGCGCCCTGGTCACACAGTGGTTAAGCACTACAGCTGCTAACCAAGAAAGTCAGCAGTTCAAATCCACCAGCTGCTCCCTAGAAACCCTACGAGGCAGGTCTGCTTTGTGCTACAGGGTGGTTCTGAGTCAGAATGGATGGCAATGGGTTTATTTTTTAACTTACATAAAAAGCATTCTCTTGTCAACTGGATCTTTTCAAACCATGTGGTTTGTTATTACACATCTTGGAAAATAAGACATTGTAAATACACAAATTGAATCTTTCCAAAAATTTTGCAGGAGATGCCTGGGATCCTTGTGTCTTTCAAAAAAAAAAAAAATCGCACTCATGATAAAGAATCTGTGAATTCTTAAGTGATGTGGTCTATTCACCATGTGAGGAGAGCAACGGCATGCTCTACGTACAACTTGTTCAAGGATTTCTAAAAGAATGCGGAACACTGCAAAGTATCTAGGAATACTTTTAACTTTTCCTCATGTGTGCAGTTTTTCTCAGAGATTTTCTTTTTGTTGTTTCCTAACAACCAGTTCTTTTACCTAATACTGCTGTGCTTCGTGACTGAGGCATTTATCTACACATTCTTATGGACCTACATTCCTAACATATACAGTGACATTTTCTAATTCAAAATTCTAGTTACACACTAACTTGTGGCCTCCTAAAGAACAGCAAGAAGGCTCTGGGTGGTGTAAACAATTAAGCCTTGGCCTCAGCCAACTAACCAAAAGGTTGACAGTCAAATCTACCCAGAGACACCTCAGAAGACACGCCTCACAATCTGCTTTTGAGGGGCTGGAGCCATGGAAAACAATACAAAGCAGTTGTACTCTGCAAACAAGGGGGCGCCATGAATCAGAACTGATAAACAACAATTACCGACAAAGCACACAATATGAAAACATCTCTACCCCAAAGACTGTTTTGCTGGTTCTGTGTATCAAATTCAGTTACAGACATGGTATACAGCAATACAATGAATTTATTAAAAATACGAGATCATTACTACTGTAGCAATGCATGCACTGGTTGTCAACGAGCAATTCAATGCTTTAAAGGAACCTGCGAAAACAAAATTTTTACATACAGCTATATACAAAAATTCAGGCCAGATGTGAGTCTTATTTTTTAAACTGGAACAAACCTAAACAAATACACAAACTTACACTTATCAATTTTAAAAGTTTTATAAACATTCTGTGCAGTAACAGATTTAATTGATGATTCATCCTATTTTAAAAAAGCTAATGGTAAAATAACCGAAATACTTCTCTAACTGTAATTAACTATAATCAATGAAATGATGGCCTTGCAATCTTTTTAAAAAGCTAATAAATAAACTGGACTGCATGATAAGGAATCTTTAATCCTTGTTGCTGTAAGTATGAAAACTCAGTAGTCTCTCTTACAGAAATCTGTACTCTTGCTTTTTATAGGTCCCTTGTTAAAACATGCTACTAGGTATTAATTTTTATAACTTACCAAAGCAATAACTATACAAAAATAAAGTAAACCACAAGAGCATTTTGGAGACAGTAATCGTAACAGGATTTGTAAGGTAAGAAAACAGAAAGAAAGAGAAACCAATTCAACCCCCACATCCTCAGGTTAAACAACTGACTCAGGAACAGACATACACAGATATGTCTACCTACTTTTAGGCAGGGAACACAATTCACAAAGTTTGTTCTGCGGTCTAACGCATTAATATTCCATTACTTGCAGTTCCTGTCCTTTCTTCTCTACAGGCACACAGTCAAGACCACTACCTTTGTGGTCATTTTTACCTTCTAATAGGCCTTTTGTATCTTCTACCGAATTCAAACGAAGTATAAATTTTAGCCACAAAATCACAATTTGGCAAGTGGTTTTGATGATAAAGTGAGTGAGAGAAAAATATACTTCAATATATTTATTGCAAACCACAACAAAATAAGAAAAGGGAAGGGGTGATATAAAGGAAAGTAAGGGGGGTAGTCAAAGTATAGGAACTATTGCTTTAAGAATAAAGTAAAATTTTTATTTAATGGAAAGTCCTTCAGCATACTGTCCAATCTACCATTAAGTAAATGTCTTAGTTTTACTTTACAGAATGACTTAATGTATATAAAACCAGAGTCACAGTGACTCAAATTACGTTCACTTCTAAGATTCCAGTCAGACATTTTATACCCTGGATTAACTGTGAAACACTTTATGAGAGAGAGATCAACAGGTTAATTCGTTAAAGGGTCACTTCTGCACTTAAGGTAATGCATAATACTGAAAGCAACTGGACTTAAAGAGAAAAGGGTTCAAATACTTTAAAGAAATGTTTACTTCATTTTTCTCTTCTACCTCAATGACAGCTCATTTAAAGGGAGTAACAGCTATTACTGGGCCAGCATTCCTCATAAACGGCGAAACGGCTGGCTCACGGATGTGTATCATACGAGAAGGTCAAACAAACACTTAGGTGGGAAACACAACAATACAACCTGACAGATGTACAGGGTATCAGGCCTGTGTATCCAAAAACTGCATGCTATGAACAAACAGCTGAGTAATTCCTAACTATATCCCATCGTTACAGAAACTGCTCGCCACCAAATACGTACATGGAAATAGTGTTTTAAGACTGTTCTTCTAGGCAAAAGATCACCTGAATGTACAGAGTTCAGACATTAAAATTGTTATGTTTAATAGGACCTCCAGCTTGGACTCCCGTCCCGCTTACCCAGTTGGCAGGAAATCGGCGGTGCAGCCTTGCTGACTGCCACCGAAGTATTTTCTCATGTGAATTCAAGTAGTCAACAGTCAGTCAACAAAAGTCCTGAAAAACGTACAACCGACATGCCCTAATGGTGTTGCTAACTACAGATTCAGAATCCTAGCAGGTCTGGGATATTTCTTTTCACAAGTGTTGATACCAACATGATTAACCCTGGGATGTATTTTTTAGCAGCAATTTGAAAATCTAGAAAGTACACGTTAAGTTCTTCCTAATAGACTCTTAAAGAAATTTCACAAAACGGAAGCTAAGGTCTGCTTCTATATCTATCCTTATGCACATAACAATGCGCTGAAGTGCACACACGTCTGTATTATCTTACTGGAGTAATACATTTTAAAAGCAAGAACAACTCTTGGAAATTACAGGACATGTTAAGACACTGCTAAGTTTTCTGATTGTTTAAATTTTAACAGAACACAGCAGTCTATGAAAAATCCTGTTTTCCCTCATCTCTCATCCTAGCTTATATATAAACTACATACAATTATATAAAATTTATTTTTGAATAAAAAGTGGAGATAAAATACAGTGTTTAAGTACGTTTTCAGCGTTTTTCCCCCAAAATGATTAAAGCTACTTAAAAAAAAACTTTTAAAAATGTGGCTCGGGTCACTGCTGCTTACTTTCCACAGAAAGTTAACAGAAAATTTAACAGAATTTGTGACTTTGGCTTTTAAGATACCAATGTTACAACATACCAATGATAATCTAAACTTTCCAGTCCAATGCTTAATTAAAATTTTTGAAAAATCTGCCAGCAAAGATCTAAAAGGGGAGGGGGAGTAGACATATAGAACTTAAAATAACTAAACGCAATTGCATAGGCTGAGAAAGAACTTTTCTATGAATTTTACAAGGTTTTCATTTCAGAACTTTAGAATAGCTACTTTTGAGACACGAATGAAAAATGAACAGTCTTTCTGTCCACGCTAACTAACCCAAACAAGCTTTTTTCAGAAAGTTTTACAACTATTTCTTTTATTGTCTTTGGTTAGGTGTCCAGCATTTCATGTAAGTTTCCAAGAAATGTGCCACAAGACCAGAACATCTCCAGACCACACACACCCTTGACAGAAAAGAGCAGACCTGTGCTCCAGAAACCAACGAGAACCTGTTGAACGTTTTCTAAGACTCATGCATAAAGCGCCAATTTGTGTCACTGTTTCCTGCTGAATTTCTTTCTTAAATGAGCTTTCTTGAGCGTTTCAGAATATATTTGTTTACATGATCTATTTACTAGAGGGTTGGTAAGTATAACACATAATAACACGCACTTCGAAAATGTAAAACGTTTACAAGTAAGGAAGCCTCAGAACAACAGCCGACAGCCAGTCAGAAGTATCTTACATTTTAGAAGGAAAAAAAAAAAAAGAAACCCCAATCACATCCAAATGATCTCACTGTGGCAGTGGGACTGCACCAGTTCTCACAAGGTTCATTAACTGCGAGCAGAGAGGAACTGGGTTACGAGCAGAATGAGTTAACAGTGAACTAAATTTGGCTTCCCCCCTCCCCCCCCCATATCTGTTAACGCTCCTTTGGGAGAAAGACTGGGGTTAAAAGGAGGAAAATGAGAAGGGATTTCACAGATCTTGAAGAAACCACTCTTAATTCTTTTAACAAACAACAGCTGAAGGCCACAGACAGTTTGCACAGCCCGCAGCTGTCATAAAGTCCTGGGGGTAGGGGGAGACTGGGGGCGGGTAAGAAAAATCTGGCAGAGGAAAATGTCGTACTTACTAAGGTTCATCACTCAGGCAGCTGGGGGTGCCTGGAGTCCTTCTACCTGACGAGCGGTGGGCGCCGGCTGATAGCTTCCCCGGGTCGGCACAGGCCCCGCCCCCTCCCTGCCCAGCCAATCCGCGATAAGGCGGCCGCAGCCCCGCCCCGCGGGGAGCGGCCAGTCGCGGGCAGGTCTCAGCTCCACGGACCCCTTTCTCAGCCACACCCCGGGCCGGGAGCACAGGCCCGACCGTTTCTCGCTTTCTCCGGGGACAATTGCCTCCCACCCAGTAATTACTCTAATGAGAAGTTTTAGTCTCAGCATTTAAATAATGTACAAACCAGTTCCAACACAGCCTGCAATTCCAATAGCTTCCAGAACAAAGGAAATAATAGCTGTAGCATTTTTTCCCTCTAATTCAGAGAATGTGAAGCCCTTTTTTTCATTATTTATTGCACTTAGAAAACCAAGTTTGAACCTCAAGTAGATCTGCCATTCTACAAGGAAACTAGCATTTCTGTGGAAAAACACCACACCATGCTATAAGTAAAGAAAGAAGAAAAACCTTCACTGGGGGAAAAAAAAAAAAAAGACAGGAAGACTCAAACTTCTAAGTCTGGTCCGTGCTGCATGACACATGCTCCTAGATCACTGAGAAGCAACTTGTCAGTTGAAAGATGAGAGGACCATCTTCTCAGTTTATAGATAGATGATATGAACAAACCACCCGGGCAGGACATGTTGCTAGTAATCAATTTGTGTACATCTTAATTACTGCTGGCAAAGGTTGCAAGCTGTTCACACTGAAATCAGCTGAATGGACTACCCTGCCATCAAACTACAAAACACGAAATGCCAGAAAAGGTTTCCTGGTGCCAGGGCGACTTGAATGGCTACCAACTGGCATCTTCAGTGGAAACAACCACAACATTCCCTCTGCACAAGAGAAGCGTTAGTCTTGTTTCCATTTATAAGCAACCCTAGTAAAGGCCATCAGAAAAATATCCACCACCAACAACAAAACTGCAACTACTACCAACTACAGTAACTATACTTCAAGAATTATGGGGAAACACTGGGATTAAGAGGCAGGATGTTCTTGAAAACGCACTTCACAACAAAAATGAAACAGTAATACAACCCCAAACTAGAGGAGTCCAACTCAGGAGAAGCAGCGATTCTGTGAAAAACGATGGTAGTTCATTCACAAATTCTGAACACTAAACATTCCATTAGTTTCAAATACACAGTGGACTTTATAGGACAAGTAAAACTATAACTGTAAAACAGGTGCTTAGAAAAATAAAACATCCAAAGCCTTTTATAACTTGATTTACCAGTACTGGTCTGATCTTTAAAGCAATACGCATCCACTTAGAATACTGAACAGCTCAGAAATTATGTGATTAAATCCCTTAAGTTTTTTTTTTCTTTAAATACGCAATAAACACTGAGTAGAGAAAATAAACACAAGTAATCACTATATGAACTTTGCATAAAATAGGTTGAGTTTTCCTCTTTTCTATGAATTTTTCAAAAACAGGTTTTTGTGTCTGAAAAATTGTAGTTAAAAAGGTTTTTGGTCCCAATCCATGCATTCACTAGGATATGCTCTTTAATTTCTCCATTTTTAAATAGTACCTTAATTGTTCACATCGTGGAAAACTAATTCAGTACCTTAATGTGTCACAAAATGCCACTTTTGTTTAGCAGTGAAGTTTGCCTCTCTAAACATCAACATGACATGTATGTCATACAATTTGTAGTTTAACTGCAGTAGTCATTTAAAAGGTTAAATTTTTTTAACACAAAACTCAGCTCAAGTTCCAAGTTAAAGCAAGCAGAAAGAAAAAATGAAAAATCAACACTTTCAAATGCCTACCCAACTTAAAACTGTAATGCCCTGAAAACAAGATGACCTATAAACATAATCATAAAACTAGCAAAATCAGACACCTGAGAAATAAAACACATAAAATGAAACACACTGCCATCACATCAATTCTGACTCACAGTGACCCTACAGGACAGGGTTGAAATGCTCCACAGAGTTTCCAAGGCTGCAGATCTTTACACAAGCAGACTACCATATCTTCCAGGGAGCAGCAGCTGACATTCTGGTGAGCAGCAAAGCTGTGCCAATGTGCCACCAGGACTATTAAAACTACAGAAAAGACTCCCAAATGCTTGTTATGCAGGTGAAATAAACACAGTAAGCAACTGCTGAGAATAGAGGGGGAGCCCCTTTGGACAAAACTTAGCATACAAAAAAATTTTTTCTTTTAAAATTTCCCATTAGTCAAGATGTAGAAATGGCTGTAATGCTTTCTCAGTTAAGTCAGTTCTCTCTGTGTATGAGACAAGATACCTTCTTTTAATAAACTTTATGCATGTTTTCGAATGAGTAAGAGCATTAAAACCATTAATTCTGTTTTAAAACATTATTTTTTTAGCTTGAAAAACCTGTATCTACCTCAGATAATACATATCCTGCAAAGAGAACCAGGAATGAATAAATATTACATTATACAGCAAACTATTTTTCCAAAATCAACAGCCAAGGACCCATGTCACCATCAACCTCATGGCTCATGCAAACTCTTAATTTTAGCATTTATCTTCAAAAGCAAAGCAGTCCTGCCCAAATAAGCTGTTGGTTAAATCTGTAATTTTGCTTTAAATTGAAAGGTAGTGGGCAAGACTTAAAATACTCCATAAACCACAGATTGTCTTGAGAAAATTTCCACTTAAGACAAACAGATCTCACCGGCAACACTGATTTCATTTCCCAATACTACTGTTTCAATACTATTTGTTCAAGCTGTTTCTATAATTTCCGTCTTTGGAAGTCAAATCAGTGGTCCTACCCTAGAAAATGACTTGTTTTGTTTTTTCCTTTTTTAAAGAAACCTTATCTGGGAAATGCATTCCTTTTTCTTATTAACCTGTGCTGGGTTCTCGAGCAAAGTTGGAACCAACCACTTGCGCACTTCCGAACGCTCCTACCTCTTCAAACCAGAGGCAGGCGACACCTTTCCAAGGCCTTTAAAAGGCAAATCCTCCAACGTCATCATCAGTTTTGCACAGACCTAATCTGCTTTTGTCTTTCTCTCCGTTCTCTAACTTCAAGTTAACAACTTCGAGAACCACATCAACATTCGTCCCTAGTACGTTCATCTCTGAAAACGATGACCCACGTCAGAAACATGAAGACCATGGATTTGGAATCGGAAAAAATCCTTCACATGAGTAACTAACTCCCTTTCAGAAAAAGAACACACGGAGACTCCTCAACGCTACCGACCGCTGCAGAGGACAAAGCTCAAAGCTGCCAGGAGCCGCCAGCATCCCTGACTTCAAGGAGGCACGGGCAGCCCCCACGGGGAAGATGCGGGGCATGCCGGTATGAAGGCACTCTGACGTGTGCCCAGAAGCCTGGCTCCAAAGCTCCGTGGCATACGGAATCCAGAAAGGTTTGAACGAAGCAAGTTGTTCTGGCCCTGAGACGCCCCGACCACACGCGCGACAGAAGCCGTGGGAAGCGGCTCACGTTGCCCTGGGCTCGCGCGCGGCCGCTCGACTCCGAGGACGGAACCCCGCGGCCCCGACAGAGGCTGGCCTCGCAGGCGGATGGGCGCGGGGTGCAGGGAGCGCCGACCGAGTCCTCGCGCTCGACCACGGAGCCGCGGCGGCGCGGGCGCACCAGGCACCGACTAGGAAACCCAGGCTCCCGGAGGCCGTGTCCCTTCTCCCCGCACTGCACGCTCTCCACTGCCTAGGACCCATCCGCGTCTGGTACAACTGGTGAAACGCCCCCTGTAACAACTACGAACCTTCCCTCTGAAGAAGAATCGCAGACACCACAGGCACGTTCCGGTGCTAATCACCTGGAACCCGGGTTGAAACCCTGCTTGGCTACTCACCCATTGACCTTAGGCTCAAGCTTTTCAATTTGTTTTCTCAGCCGTAAAAAGATGACCCAACTTTCCAGGGCGTCAGCAAAACACCTGCCTTGGCACACTTGTCAGCCTAAAGACTCCATTTTGCTCCTGTATGTGAGTTCACAATGGTATTCCCCCCTGTTCTGGAACACCAATCGTCCCGCACAGCCTGAGAGAGATGCTGACGCGAGGAATGCAACCAGTCACCCTACCAAAATGTAAGCCAGTTGCCAAATACGCTCTCTTCTTCTCCCTCCACCCATTTCCAAGGTTCCCTCTAGCACCGGCCTTCAGACTGCATCAATCTGTACACACCCAGTTTCTACACCTGAGGGGGTGAGGGTGGAGGAGAGGCAGACGGGCAGACAACAGCCAGGTTTTGCCCAAGCATACCTCTGACCGTGACTTTCTCCTGCCAACTTACCCGAGTGTGTGCCATTCCATATGTTCATTTCCAGTCCCTAATCATCTTTTCCAGCCCTTTCTGCAGACAAATCTTTATCAACTGCTGGTGCCAGTTTTCTGCCTGGAATGCACCCTCTCCTCTCTAAACTCTTTTCAAGGGCCACCTTTTTCAAGAACCCCTCCCAATTTCACCCTTCCAGGCACATTTTTGCTTCCTGGGCTTTACTGTCATTTATTCTCATTTAATGTTCTTGGCAATCATTCTATTTTTCCATATAGCAGAATTATTTGAGTGCCGCTGTGCATAATGCTCAAATTCCTGAGATTCTCAGAAGCCCTGGGAAGATGTCTTGCTGTGACTCTCCTCAGCACCCACACTACCAGTGGTGAAGTAATGTAACTTGTCTCGAAGCAGGATCACGCGGCAATTGTGTGTCCATTAGCACTGCTTCTTAGCACCCAAATGATGAAAATGTGCTAAAATAGGATAAACTTGAAAAGAAAAATTCAAAGATAATAGACTTTTAAAAAAGACTTACACTATTAATTTCTCAGGCAAAGAAAGCCATTACAGGTAAATGTCACATCTCTTTCAGGGACACTTTCTATTAAGTAACTGTTGACAGCTAAGCTATTGCTGCTCTGCTTTATGCAAATGCAGATGGTGCCTATCTCCCAGGGAACTTCTCAACATCTATTATCTTAGTTGACTTTGCAAATAGGCTTTGCAAATAGGGACAGACTGAGGAGAGAGCACAGAAAAATGTGAAGTCACTGAGCACACAAGAACATGTACACAGTGATTAAAATTAAGAAGAAAATTACAGACGTGTGCACCAAGAGAGGATGTCTATAGTTTTAAAAATAGAATATCATTTTCATTGGAGGTTTTCTTGTGAAATATTAATAAAAATAAATCGTAGCAAACAAAAAAAAAATCCCAAGACAAATGATTACTGTCACAATTATTCTTAAGTCAATAAAACTTGACAGTTGGTCATTCTTTTGAATACAGAAATGTCTAATTTTACTACAATTACAAATTGTGTCACTTTTTAGTCAGTAGTCAGTATGTGACCACATTAAAATTAAAAAATAACGATTTTTTGTACTGCTATACAGTATATCTTCCTGATAGTAGTTTTAAGAAGTTGTAGAAAGTTACAGAAGCATAGAAAATCTACTTCTAGTATCATGCCCTACTTTTGTCCACTATCCAACCTGTTAACTTCCCCAGTGAACTCACTACTCTTTACATCATCAACATTTTCTGGTGTGCTAAGCAGAATAATGGCCCCCAAAGACGTCCACAACCTAATCCCTACAACCTGTAACACCAGGTTACAGAGTAGAATGACAAAGGGTAGAATGAAGCTTGTTCATCAGCCGACCTTAACATGGGAGATTATCTAGGTGGGCTCAATGGACTCTTACCAGACCCTGTAAGTGGAGCAGGGGGACAGAAGAGACAACCAAAGAGATGGCAGCATGAGAAATCTAACCCCACTAGCTCTGAACACGGAAGAACGGTACCAGCTAAACCACGTGAGCAGGCCTGAGGAGTCGGACAAGGAGGGCAGCCCCGCTGATCACTCACTTCAGCACAGGGAAAGTGATCTGGGACTTCTGGCCTCAAAAACTGTATGATAATCCAATTTGTGGAATGTTAAGCCCCACTAAGTTTGTGGTAATTTTCTATGGAAGCTGTACACAACTAAGACATCTAGGTTCCAAGTAACTCCTACGGCCAAAGTAAATGCTTCTTGATCTCATCATGGGAGGAAAAATAAAGAACACCCTTTAAAAACTCTTAGCTTTGAGTATACCTGGGCCAGCCTGCTTAACACCGGGAGCGGAAGATTTCTTCCAGGTCCCTTCTCCCACATGCCAAGTACACCACTTTCTAGTGGATTTTCACGCTCAAATCTACTGACTGGACTGTTTGCTGCAGTGGACAGGCTGGGTCAAGGAAAGGGCTGGATAGGACGTCTGGTACAAGCCTGTGGTTCCCTGACTGCTTCACTGCTTTTATGGAGTGACACAGGCCAGGGCAGAGCACGTCAATGAAACAAAGGACAAACATGAAACAAAGCGCCACGGGTAACTGCATCTTGATCAAATCTAAGAGCGAGTAAAGCTAATAAGTAACATGTCATGGCTCTAATTATCACAGCCAGCAAAAAATATTCTGACCATCTCTGTTTTAGTGATGTTTTATTTACCCCTAAAGGCTCAAGTCTTCATTAAATGCAGAAGAGTTGTGTTCAATTCAACACATATGGTGAGATCGCAGCCCAGTTTACTGTATTTTTAAAAAGTGTAACACCCCCAAAACACACATATACAAATGCACACAAGTCACGTATGCAGAGACACCCCCCAAAACTGAATACACAGTACTGCTGGGGTACACAGTAGTTAAAAACCTGGTGACTAACTGGAAGGTGGGCACTTGGAACTCTCTACAGGAGAAAGGCTTGGTGAGCTGCTCCTGTCAAGATCATAGTCTAGAAAATCCAATGGGACAGTTCTACAGTTCTACTCTCTCACATGGTGTCACCGTGAGTTGAAATCAGACCCATGGTCCTAAGAACAACATATTAGAAATTTATAATGCTACATTACTGATTTAAAAGGCATTCTTATTTCTGGGTTGTTTCCTTTATTCTCCCTTTTTCTGGCACAAATCAATCTTCTCATGACGCCTTTTCCTACATGGTTTAAAGCACAGATCACTGCTGCTAAAGCACTATTCCTTTGCCCCCACAGGTTGCATTCATATCCACTGAACTTGGCTAAGGTTCTGAGAGGCACACAGTCTTTGGTTTAAGAAGCCTGACAAAATGTCAAAGCGATAAGAGAAATGGGAAAAGGACTGCAGCCTCTTCTCACATCCACAGGGTCAGTGCCACTACTTTCTTTTCTTCATGATGTAGGGCCATGACTTGAACACAGAACTGCCTGATGATGAAGCTTCTCAAAATTCAGTCAGTTTTTTTTTTTTTTTTCTGAAAGGAAAACAATGAACCAATCACATCTTTCCATGTGGACTCATCACTGAGGAATGAACTGTAACTCTTTATCATGTCTCATATTAGAGAAGGAACTCTTCAGACAGTTTCTCATGAAGATCAGTGTTTTGAATGTCTCTGGCTGTCATCTGATGCTACTGTCTACACAGCTCAAGAGGCACGAGAGGTGCCAGGACAGCCCCAAATTCAGACGGTTACTGCTGCCCAAGAGGACGGAGGGCTAAGTGTTGCACTGCCATGTGTGCGTGTGTCTGTGTGTGCCAGAGACTGCCCACACACTCCACTTCGATGAACAGGCCCCACTTTTATGAACTGCAGAGGAGGTAACTGGGAGGATCTTACCAGAAATAAGTGAAAGAGGAGAGCGAGGAGGAGTGAGAACACCCTTCTCCCTTCTTCTTTAATCTCAGGGATAGAGACAGATTCTGAGGAAGAGCTGGAAAACAGAGAGCCCCAGGCTGGGGAGGCAGCCTAAGGCAAAATGCACTTAGAAGGGGCCTGGACACTTTTTCTTTAGAAAAAGGTTGTTATAACATGGCTTTACAATGGTTCTAAAACCGGAAGCCAAATTTGGGTGTGTATTTGATCGTCCCCTCTACTAGCAGAATTGTACACTGTAATATATAACCTTCCCTCATCTCTAGTTCTCAGAAAACTGCTTTTGGTAGCAATCTAACTCTAAATGGGGGAAATAAAACACTGAATGAAGAGGCTGGGCATGAAATTACTGAAAGAACAGGAAAGTGATGGCTGTTTGATTTTTGTACACGCAACTGTTTCTATAAATGCAGGCACAGGTCTGTGGAGAGGAGTTTGGAGACTCCAAGGCCTCTGGCGTAGCTATGGCCTATGAATCACCTGACTGTCTCCTCCACCACCGTCCACTGGCACTGAGGGGAAGCCAGCCCATAGCCTCTCACTCCTCAGGTACAACACACAGCTAACAAGGCTGGTGCTCTTCCTCACAGTGTCTTCTAGTCCCTCTCAAGTGCCCTGAAATGCTATCCCTACTACATTCCCAGAGGTAAAACAGCATATTTAACATACTTAACTTCTGGAGGAAAAGGAAATTGATCATACATATAATTACTGCAAAAATTTAATTGTTTTTACAAACTCTCAAGAATAAAAAATATTATGTCAGCAATCTTATTTAGTTACCCAGCACAAATCACTGTTGACAGAGAAAACAAACAAACAAAAACAGAAGCTGTCTGAAAAATTACTTAAAATTGCATGATAAATGAGTGACTAAATAAACAAACATGATAGCCATAGCAGGAATAAACAAATTAGCAAACTCATTAATTGCTTCTGTTTCGAATAGCTTGTCCTAAAGCTTTTGAGAGAAAATAAAATGCGTTTTGATTGTGGAATAGGACTTATTTGAAAGTATAATCCTGTTTTTAACTAAGCCAACATATAATTAGCACTGAAAATAACCATATAAAAATATTTAACACATGAAGTTATTAACAGTCTTTACTCGTAATGTCAAGTACCTGGGTAGTGCAAACAGTTAATGTGCTCAACTGCTAACTGAAAAACCGAAGATGTGAGTCTACCCAGAAGTGCCTCAGAAGAAAGGCCTGGTCACTTACTTCTGAAAAAGCAGCCACCAAAACCCTGCAGAGCACATTTCTCCTCAGACACATGTGGGTTCTCCGTGAGTCAGAACTGACTTGATGGCAGCTGGTATTAGTGGTATGGTATGTTCATTACTGGCTTATTTTAAAAGAAAAGGAAAGGCCATCAGCCAAGAGGTGCTAGGTGACTTGTCTAGCGGCAGGATTAGACCTTGATGGCAGCTCCTAGGGCTGCATCCCTTTTACTCTGCCAGGCCACCCTAATAAGCCCTGGTGCTGCTGTTCTAAGACCAAACAAATCCAATTTCTCTGTACTTCTCTCTCACATCTTACTTTTCACCCCCAAAATATTACTTTTATTTAGATCTTTCTCATGCCATGACACTCAAGACACAAACTCTTAGAGCACATAAAATGACAGGCATATAAAGGGGCATTATCTCGTACCCTAAGGACTTCCAAGTGTTACAATACTCTCATAGGTTCCATTAGACCTCTGTCTCTCCAGTCGGTCCACAATCACCCTTTTTTTCAGACCTGGAGCTGGATACTTACTTTCTACATCCATCTAAATAGTACTTGGTCTAGTAAGACCCTTTAGACTACCAAGTTCACTGGTGATTCAGTTAAACCTGCCTCATCCTGAACTCATTTTGAGGTTACCTGAGATCTAAGCCTCCAACAGAAACATTAACATACACTGATCTGGGACTGCTTCTGTATCTCCTTCCTGGTGGACAGTGGGTCAGATCTGCCCACCAAGACATAACCTAGACTCAATAACACAGACTCCTGAGAGTTTCTACAAGAGAAGGTAACTGGGGAAGACCAACAAAGCCAGTATCAGGAAGTGATGCCCCCTTCCTTCGGAATGGAATTGGCTATCAGCAAGATGTACAGCTTCTAAGAATCCTGATGCAGTGCTAACTAAAAGTACAGGGCAAGACCACTCCCAACAATAAAACTATCCTCTGAGCAGACTCTCTTGCAAATTACTCATGACTGTCTTGTACTTAACCATTTTGTGACAAAATGAGCTATTTACAGTTACTCTGTCTTCCCTGCCACAGAATCTGGAAACCCCGGCAGTAGCCTGAGTTTATCTGCTGTAGTTACTGAAGGCTGTTACCACACTAGGGTAATGTCATTAGGCTTTTGTCACTTCATTCACTTTTGATTCCATTTTGTGTGTATGTGTTTATACTCAGTTTTAAAATTTGTGCTAGTTGCCTAGAAACCAAAGCACAGAAGAATTCACAAGCTAATGCATGTTAAATTGCCAACTGCCACAAGACAGCATGTCCCTGCAACTAAGGTCTGGCCTGGGCTCATTTCCTACTCATTCTATTGCTTAAGTTCAATGGTATCTAGCTTTCCAGGGAGGATGGATTAGTTATACTATTACTTTTGGTGTAAATGCAGTGAAATCAGCTGCTACTGCTTTTTTTTTTTTTTTTTAATCTCTCATGAATGCACATTATTCTTCAGCAAGTTTATGTTCTTTCTCCCACATCAGTACAATGTACCATTTGGTTTCAGTGATACAGGTGTAAGTGGTGGGGAATTTGCTTCACATAGTGCCTGAATGGATTAACAGCTGGATGGAAGGTTGACCAGCATTTCTCACAGAGCAACATCTACGCAGAGAGCTCCCCGTATCTCCTATCTGTCTAAGATGTCACACCACCCCTCCCCCCATGTTATCATACTTCTGTGCACCTTTGACAAATGGGGAGTTAACTCAGAAAGCTGGTCAGGATCACTAAGTGTCAGAAAAGGCCAGTGAATCAACCCCTAGTAAAGTTAGCTGCTTGCTCTCACAGGCCATGGGCTATCTTACTCAGGTAAGTCACTTTATTGTCGCCATGATTTTTCAAGACTAAGCCTTTCCCTTCTTAGAACAGAGTCTGGAGGTTTACAGAGAGCAACTGGCAAGGACTGGATAGTGCTCAAGGTTCCTGGATGTTTACGTACTTGAAGTGTTCTTTCCTATATCCTTTAGCAATCTCACAGAAGAAATTATGCCCAGATCAAAGGCTGTATTTTACTCATTCCACAAAATTAGGGGTGAGAAGAAGTGCATCTCGTGGGGGGGGGGGGGGGGCCAGGGAGAGAATGCAAGTTAAAATTCCTAGAAAACACCTGAGTTTCCTGAGCTTTGGTGCCCTTTTAATCTGTGGTCTCAAATAACAGATGGTCTACACACCAGGAAAAAAATATTTTTCATGGCCATGGGTACAGCCTACTGCTTTCTATCAAAGAACTCTAACCAGCTTCCTGGTTAAAATAAACAGAGGATGACTTCAGAAAGAGTTTTTCTGATAAAATGTCTAAGGGCTGATAAAGGGGCTTTAAAAAAAAAATTTAACTCTAAATGTAGACCAAACAATGTATTATCCTGAAACTTCACAGAACATTTATTCCTACCTAAACTGCCAATGCTACTCTAAGATCTTTCTATTTAGAAACTACTGAAGTCTTCACGTATTCTCTACAATTTTTATGCCCACTCTTATGCCAAAGACACTTACCTCATAATTTATATTAAAGTGCACATGCTCTTGTGTTCCCATGAAAACAGCCATTTATCTGCTACAAATGAAAAGTTTAGTTTACCAATTTCTGCAAGTGGTATATTAAGAATTCATGAACTGCCAAATCACAGGGTGCATTGGATCCCGTGACAATCACATCATCAAGAGATGACACACGGGGGACTAGCAGCTAATGTGAATTTGTGGCCAGGCTGGGAGGCTGACAAGATCAAAGGACTATAAAAAGCCACCACTCCACCAGGGTGACTTCACTCTCAGTATCTTGGGATCAGACGGGGCACTCATGCTGACAGCTCTCTCCCCAGATCTCAGATATGTCAGCTTGACAACACTGGCACAGATGCTCCTCTCCCCACGTTCTCCCCAGGGCATCCTGACATCTGCTGAAAGGAATGCAGTGCCACACTTGTGTTTCTCAAGAGCAAGTAAATACAGTTTTTATTTCATGGCAGATATTTACTCAAGGTAATTAGTGATGAAAGGGACCATTCCAAAAAGGGATTAAAAACCTTTAAAAAGGATGAAAGACCTCCCCTCCCTCACGATATTTTCTTGTGGTTTTAAAGGGTGCTATTCTTAGGAACATATTAAAGTTTTAGGATTTATTTTCTGTAGACAAATACTAAAAAAGTAGGGCCTACCAGATAAAGGGTGTCAGAAGAGACTCTAAAACTGGTTCCTGAACCTTGAGCAGCTAAAGCAAAAGGAAGGAATGGCAAAGTCAAAGACCTACACAGAAGACTTCAAAGGGCAGCTAGAAAAGACAAAATAAAGTATTATAATGACATGTACAAAGACCTGGAAATGGAAAACCAGAAGGGAAGAGCATACTCTGCATTTCTCAAGTTGAAAGAACTGAAAAAAAATTCAAGTTTCGAGTTGCAATAGTGAAAGATTCTACCGGGAAAAATACTAAATGACTCAAGGAGCATCAAAAAGAAGATGGGAGGAATACACAGTTATTATACCAGGAAGAAATGATCGATGTTCAGCTATTTGAAGAAGTAGCATATGATCAAGAACCGATGGTACTGAAGGAAGAAGACAAAGCTGCACTGAGGTGTTGGTAAAAAACACGACTCCAGGAATTGATAGAATATCAGTTGAGGTATTTCAACAAACAGATGCAGTGCTGAAGGTGCTACTTGTCTAGGCCGAGACACATGCAGGACAGCTACCTGTCCAACTGACTGGAAGAGATCCATAGTTATGCCCATTCCAAAGAAAAGTGATCCAATCGAATGCAGAAGTTACCAAACAGTATCATTAATATCACACACAACTCAAATTTTGCTCAAGATCATTCAAGAGCGACTACAATAGTATAGTGACAGGGAACCGCCAGAAAGTCACGCTGGAGTCAGAAAAAGACACAGAACCAGGAATATCATTGCTGATGTCAGATGGATCTTGGCCGAAAGCAGAGAAAACCAGAAAAATGTTTACTTGTGTTTCATTAACTATACAAAGGCAGTTGACTGTGTGGATCGTAACAAATTATGGCTCACAGTGAGTGAAATGGGAATTCCAGAACACTTAATTGTGCTCTTAAGAGATCCATATATGGATCAAGAGGGAGTCATGCAATGTCTGGGGTCTTAAAAGCTGCCAAGCTGCCATCCGAGGGCACAGCAAATGGTCCCAACTCAGCAGGAACGGATGCTCACCGAAGACCCAAATGACATGCGGTAAAGACAACCTAGAAGACAGAGAGATCCGCGAGAGTGGGTGCCTTCATCGACTTGGGACCAGAAGAACCGGATGGTGCCCGGCCACCACCAGTGATAGCCACAATGGAGCTCACTAGGTTGAGTCTCACTGGCAACACAAGAATAAAAAGAGGTGCATCATGAGATCTCCACTAAAAGACCTCAATTGATGGTCCAGTGTTTTCGGGGTTCCCCTGAGAGCATGGCCCCCAGCCCCAATGCTGCCCTTATCCATAAATTATAACAAAGGTCCACTCTTTGGATAGGAATGGATTGGACTTGGCAATGCAGAGTGACCATATATTGGTTGCACTTTATGGTTCTATACATCTATAGGACATCATCCTGCTGACCTCTGGCTGGAGGAAGGAGAGTGGGTGGAGAGGAGGGGAAAGGAGGCTGTTGGGAGGATGAGACATGTATGGAGCAGAGACAAATTGTGTGCTGTCACCGGACAGGGAGAGCAGTGGAAGCTGCATATAGGTGGGCATGTAAATTTATACGGGAATGTACATTTTCATTCAGTCGTGTTAAATAAAAAAGAAAAAAAAAAAAGGCAGTCATGCAAACAGAACAATGGGACACTGCACAGTGTAAAGTCTTGAAAGGGGTGTGTCAGAGTTGAATCCTTTTGCCGTACCTTTTCAATCTGTATGCCAAGCAAATAATCTGAGAAGCTGGATTACATGACGAACAAGGCATCAGGATTGGAGGACGACTGATTACCAACCTGCTTTACACAGATGACACTACCTTATTTTCTAGAAGTGAAGATTTTAAACACTTACTGATGAAGATCAAGGACTATAGCCTTCAGTATGGACTGTACCTCAACATTAAGAAAGCAAAAATCCTCACAATGGGACCAGTAAGCAACATCATCATAAATCTAGAAAGGACTGAGGTTGTCATGAATTTCATTTTACTTGGGTCCACAATCAACACCCACAGAAGCAGCAGTCAAGAAATCAAATGATACACTGCATTAGGAAAATCTGCTACACAGGATCTCTTTGAAGTATTGACAAGACATCACCTTAAAAACTAAAGTGTACCTGATCCAAGCTATGGTATTCTCAATGGCATCATATGCATGTGAAAGCTGGACAACGAACAAAGAAGACAGAAGAATTGATGCCTTCCAACTGTGCTTTTGGAGAATGCTGCATTTACCATGGACCGCCAGAAGAACAAACAGATCTGTTCTGGAAGAAGTACAACCAGAGTGCTCCTCGGAAGCAAAGATGGCAAAACTGTGTCTTACATACCCTGGACATGTTGTCAGGAGGGATAAGCCCCTGGAGAAGGACATCATGCTTGGTAGAGTGGAGGGTCAGCAAAAAAGAGGAAGATCCTCAACAAGATGGATTAAAACAGCGGCCACAACAATGGGCTTAAGCATAGTAACGATTGTACACATGATGCCAAGACCAGGCAGTGCTTCATTCTGTTGTGCACAGGGTAGCTATGAGTTGGAAACAACTCGATGGCACTTCACAATAACAAAGACACAGACAGATACTAAAAGCAGGGCCTACCAGATAAAGTCCATCTTCATAAGTTACAACTTCAAAAAAAATCCAGATTCTATTTTCATACTTTCAAGTAGCTGTTTTTAAATGTCCTTCTAAGAAATCAATGGTAACATCTTTAAAAAGCAAGAAAAGCCACTCAAAAATATCAAATTCCCCCAAGTTTAAGCTTAGAGGAAATTTAATCACAAATGATCACATATACATCATCCCGAAGGACCCCTTAAACACAGTGGAAACAGTCAAAGATATCTCAATCACTAGACAGTAAAAACGTGTGGAGATTTAAGATACATGTATTTACATGACACGTTTTTTTCTCAAGAAGATTCAGTGTGGCCACCGTCATGGAACCCTGCAGGACTAGCCCTCACTCACCACCTCCACGCCTGTCTTCCAGGTAAAGCACCTGAGAGCGCAGGGCAGGAAAGGAGCTGGGAGAAGTGCAGGGGGACGGAGGGTGGGCAGCAGGCCTGCTTTTACTGACAAGCTCAAGCCATGCAGCAATTTCTTTTTTTCAAAATGATCTGAATCTGGGGTAAACACCTGAGATTTCAGTTTCTCCCTTCATTAGGGAGATTCCTTTCTTCTATACAATTGTTAAGTGCTGGAGAAGGCCTTACCCATTGCTGTTGAGTCAATTCTGACTCACAGTGACCCAACAAGACAGAGCAGAACTGCCCCACAGGGTTTTCAAGGAGTGGATGGTGGCTCTGAATCGCCAGTCTTTTGGTTAACAGCAGCAGCTCTTAACCCACTGTGCCACCAGGGCTCCCAACCAAACATATACCTAGTCAAAATATCTACATGAACACTTCAATGACACTGAGTACATACTTTTTACACTGTGTCACAGTCTCTACCCACATTTTTATCATTAATTTAGTCTCTCTGCTCCTTACAGGTCTCATGTGTGCTTTAGATTAACTGCTACCAACTGGAACTCACGTAGACAATTCTCTGTAAGAGTGTGATACTCCAGGCAAACATTCTTTATTAACCAAGTGATACTGTTATTTACTTTAATGATGGCTCATAGGATAGATCTGGTTCAGGTTTTAAAGATTATTTCTGGACAGTGGATTTGGGTGTTCCCCTAGTCTTAGCAGATCCAGGAAGTCTGGTTTCCTTTTAAATCTAAAGTTCTGTTTTGTATTTTCCTCCTTTTGATAAGGATCCATCTGCTGGATCCTTGATCACAACAACCAGTCATGGCAGCCAGGCAATGTTCATTTCTTCTGGTCTCATGGCTAAGGAGTTAAGACTTCGCGGAGACACCTGGACGGCACCATTTCTCAAAGAGGTTCATTTAAAAAATACTGCTATCACCAGCACAAAGGAAATTCTTTAAAGATTCCAAAGTATTGTTTCACTGACTGGAAACCTTCAAGATGTTCTGAATGGTCCTGGACTCAGTTCGGATTGTTAGCTGGTTACTGACTACTTCTGTAAAATGCACAATCAAACTAAACTCTATACCACTGCGTTGATTCTAACACATGGGGATCCTATGTGTTTCAGAGCAGAACTACTCCATATGACTTTCAATAGCTGTTCTCTTACAGAAGCAGACTGTCAAGGCTTTCTTCTACAGCACTGCTGGGTAGATTCAAACCATCTACCTCTAGGTTCAGGTCCCAGCCAGGGACCTAAGATGCACAGTATGGGCAGACATATCAAACATGTGAACAATTAACAACATTGTGTTTCATGAAAAAGTTGATGTATGATGTCCCAGCCATTCCCTGCTCAATGAGTGGTTTTAGCCCACATCAAAAGTGACACAACAAATGAGGTCTGGGAGTATGAGTGGTGATTTAAGGGAAAAATTGTTAACATCCAAGCAGAGTTTCAGGATTAGCTCATCTTTACTTTCAGACTTTCAGCCTCAACTCCCTCATCCCATTTCTGCCCCATTTCTATTTCTCAAAGTATAAAGAGTACAGTCTCAAATACTCTCCTATGTGACATGTGTCAGAAAACTGATTCATAAAACTGTTCTTAATTCACAGTAAAATATATATTTTTAAAAAGAAAACAAATTTACATCTACCAGTTTGGTCCTTTGGTATCCCAACACTATGGTATCAAATGGATCTATACTCCAAGAAGGATAAACGGGGCTGGGGGAGAGGTGTTTTAATGGTTATCTGAGTCTACTTTCGCCTATCAAGGATTTCTGTATGAAGACAACTGCCCAACTATTGTCCAAATATTACAAAAAGGATAAAGTTCAAGCAATTACTATTCATATCTTGGCTTTCAGCAAAAAATATGATCCAAATATAACCAAAAACGCCCTGACTCTCAAGTATCCTAGAGAACAAAGCGCCACGAATGTTACAACTGAGAACCAAACTTTTTTATAATAGAAAACAAAGCAGAGATGTGTCCTCAGTGGGTTGCTACACCCATCTCCTCAGGTATGGTGGCTCTGCTATACTAACATGCTGACATCAAGCAGGGTCAGTGAATAATAAAATTTTAAAACCCATACTGGGTTAAGCAAATTAGTTAATGTAATTTCATATTTTAAGTCTCTATTTATAGTATACAAAATTTAATTGTGCACGCATGGAATCTGGACAGTTAACTTCTGGCTATACAATATGATTTTTACTACTTCCATATGTTGACTCATTACATATTTTGTATTCTACTTCTATGCCTGAAATGTCACCAAACAGAGTAAACACACAAAAAATCTATTGTGACTCACTGGTTCTTGCCTAACACTCAAGTATAGTATAAAACTTGAATTTCTAAATGTCAACAATTTCCCACATAATCTTTTTGGTGAAAGGCATAGCCAAGCCAAAGCCAAGTGCTGTTGAGATAAGCAAGTTAAATTTCTTATTATTTCTTCTTGTTGATAGCTGCCATTAAGCTGGCCCTGACTTACACGGCAGTCCTACGCACAGTGGAACAGAACACTGCACGGTCCTGTGGCACCCCCATGATTAGTTGCAGATCACCCTGTTGTGATCCATAGGGGTTTCACTGGCTGATGTTCAGAAGATCACCAGGCCTTTCTTCCTAGTCTGTCGCTCTGCTAAAACCTATTCCGAATCACGGTCCCACCCAACCCTCTACTGACAAATGGGTGGTGGCTGTGCAAAAGATGCACTGACAGAGAACTAGACTGGAGTGCCCCACATGGAAGGCTAGCATCCTGATACTGAACCATCACTGCCCCGCATTAATAGTGTCATACTAAATAATCCAATGTTACATTTCCAAGAAAGGGGAGAGTCTGAGCTACGAATTATGGAACTGTACCTCAGTAAACCTTTCTTAACAGGAGGAATGCCAAGGGACCAAGAGGGCATCGCATGACCATACACATTAGTCTACTGATGTACTAGCTCATCACAATGCCGAACACGGAGAGTCAGGCGAGAGAAACAGGGAAGACTAGAAACAGACGGAAACAATGAGTGCTTTCCGTGGAGGGAAGGCATTGCCAGGTGAGGTGTTACGGGGATGAGAGGTGTGAACAGAGAGGCCAACCCGGCACGGGAGAGAACAGGGCACTTGAATCAGCAGATAAGATCACCAAAAAGGGAATAAAGGTATCAGATGAGGTGAAATGAGGACAGACTACATTTACGCCTCAATTTTGCCAGGACTCCAGGACCCAGTGGTGAAGAAGCACCTCAGAGATTCTTCACCACGATGTGGCAGCAGATCCACCTGAGCTCCTGGGGCTAAAGTTCCAGAAACATGCTCCCACCCACAGCAGGTGTACCTTTACTGTACTGCTCTGATTTAAATCTCCTTGGAAGTTACGTGAGTATCCCCCAAATAGCCATTGTAAAATGAACGCGAATGTTTTATCACTTGGCACAGTATTAGAATATTCTTATCCATGCCACACACGCATGCATGTGCACGTCGCGCGCGCACACACACACACACACACACACACCCCTCTGTCAGTACAAACCTACCAAATCAGTGGGAAGACTCTTCTCACAAGGCCACAGAAGTAGTGACAACTATAAGACACCCTGCCCTGACACTATTCAGCCATATATCTACCTATTCAATGAGGTGTCACGTATTTATTCCTAAATAATACCTATTACTTCAAAGCTACAATACTGTACCCAGTGCTCTTAAAATTTGCCCAAATGAGGTCTGTGCCGATGAGTGACACACAGAGCAGGGGGAAGTAGTTAGAACATCAGCTCTTCAGGAGAAACTCCGACTGCCCTCTAGAACACCCGAAGGGAGGAGTTCTCTGTACCAAACAAGGCTTTGTGACAGGTTTCTCTCGGCTTCAGACTGTCTAGACTGTACAGACACCTCTGCGGTTGTAGAAAATCTCTCAGCTCAGGTGCATCCCAGGCAAGGAAGACGTGAAACGGAGGTGCACGTCTCCTGGAGCCTCGACACACACAACCAGAGGCGGCTAGCCTCCGTGGGGCAGGGCCATAGAGGGTTTGCAGATGGTTTCTGGGCCATGCAGTTAACTGATTTCCTGGGACACATGTCTTCTGATCATGTCCCTTTCTATGTTATGGTTAGTAGAACACGATGAGAGAAACCACAACGTACAGAAAGCTACAGGAGACTGAGCCACTTATTCATGTCCCCCGTATGCACTGGGTAAAGACATCTTTAGCAGAAACACATGCAATCAAAAGAAGGGGAGGGTGTTCTGGGACTTCAAAGCCTCTCAGTTGTGGTGCACAAGCCAGAAACAGGATAATCCTCCAGCTATCTGAGCCAAACGATTGGCCAAGCAACTGTCTCCCCCTTCTTTAGATGAGAATACAGTTCCAAGAGGAAGCCTAGACTGCCTAGACTGACCTGGTCCAGCAGCAGCTCCGATTTTCATTCTCTAGCCCCTGGGGAGCTGGGCTTGAAGAGAACTCAAGTGCACAGGCAATCACACAGGCAATCATGAGCAAGTCTTTGGTTGCTGGTGGGAAGAAACCCAGCACTGGGCCTGGATGGGCACAGAGCTGTGCTCCTGGGCTTCCATGGCAGACAGGCTTCAGTCGAGCACATTTCTAGAAAACATTGCTGTGTTCCTTCTCACATGGAAGGAAGACCTGGATGGCATCACCTTCTGACATTTGGGGACATGTGTGGTATGCTAAACCAGAATGTGTCCTGCTACTGGAGATCAGGGAGAGAAGGGAGCCTATTTGAGTTTCATAACTTTTTTCTTCCCCAGTAAGAAGAGCAGAAACAGGAAGAGCCAAGGCAGAAAGATACAACGACTTCATTTCTTTAAGTAAATGTAGGTAAACAGAGAAACTGAATGACGGCAGCCCTGTGCCCACAGAGGTCTGCAGGTTGTGGGGTGGTGCTGATGGCGCCCAGGGTGGCACCTACACACCCCAGGACTTAAATGAATGCTGTGCGTGCTGGCCTGTCCATCCTGCCAATTCAAACTGCAAGACAATCAGAAGAGCCAGATAAAAATGCTACAGAAAATGACGAGCACCAGAGTTGTAACCTCTTGCAGGATTTGACTATATCACTTTGAAGTAAGGAGCATTTGCATTTTAATAAAAGCCAGAGAATAGGAGATGGGCTGTTGAACAACCTGTTTTAGAAGTTTGGAGTACTGGTTTCAGGATAAGCATTAAGAGGTTAGACATCCAACACTTCCATAGTGTGACGACAAACACTCAACGAAGGAGGGGATGCTGGTCACATGCCCTCAGATCTTGGAATGGTTGTCAGTTTGAGTCTCGCTTCAAGGAAAAGAGCAAACACAGGTCTCTGTTGCCATATTTTTCCATTAATGGTCACAGAAAGTCAAGGACAAAAGGAGTCCCCAGCACCCGATCCTGCAATCCCTTCATGAGGTCAGGAGGCCTCTGTTTTGACAAAAGCGTATGCCAGAACACAGGGGATCATTTTCAAATAAACTTAGTGAAGGCATACATGTCCCCAGGAAGACCAGTACTCCAGGACTCCAGTGAGGTACAAACTGAACAACCACTGTGGTCAAGTTACTGGTACAAACCAGATCTTGTCAAAAAAGAATGTCAAAATAGTTTAATTAAATTAATTAAAAATAGAAAGGTGCCGAATTAACCATCTTTGAAGTCACAAATGTGAAACACACTCCAATGCTTCTAGAGTATTTTCCCTAGAAGACTTTAGTGACAAACATTAGAATATCAACACTGCTTGTTTTAAAACTGCTTCTTTTGTTTCTGCCTGTATTTTGTGAATTTCCCCGAACGTGCAGTGCCACTTATACAATCCAGATAGAAGTTAATATCCTCAGCTCTAGATGGTTTGTTTGAAACTAAAAGGGAGCCTGAACATGCTACACTGAAGTAAAATAGAGGAAAGGTCCCACCCCAGAAAATAAAGTTGAGTTACAGTTACCTCACACAGAATCCGGGAACACAACATGCTCCAAAAGTCAATCTCAGCACTCAAATTTAGATTTCTACAATTTGAGCAGCTACACCTGGACTCCCCAGGGAGCCTGCCCAATTTCTCTGCTGGGCATAGTGTAACTGACGCCACCTTGTCGCCCAGGACAAGTGCAGCGAAAGATAGGCGGCCCGTAGCATCACCACCGGCAGCATCACTCAAAGTGTACCAACAGACTTGCTTAGGCATAAGCAAAGATACAGAGGAAACAATTTTTTTTGTTGGCATTAATGGTGCCCCTGGTTAATATAAATGAAATCAAATTAAATGAAGTTCAACTTCTTGCCCTTGAGAAACCATTTGCAGGAGCTGCCCTGATATGGATGAATTAACTTTATTTTTCCCTCAACATGTCCCTGCTATGCTGCTGGAGATGGTGCTTCTAAAACACTGAATGGTCCAAAACATCAGTAACAAATGGAAGGAGAAAAATTATTACTGTAAACCCCACAGACATCCACCAGTGATCACATCTCTCAATCCAGGGTGCAAGGTAACTGGCACAGAATGCCGTGGCTGAACCATGAACAGATGGCAGGTGGGTGAATCCAAGTGGGAGAAACACAGCTCACGGAGATAAAGGAACCTTGAATCTCAGGGCTCCAAGTAAGCCTGCTGAGCAAACACTGGCTTAGGAAAGCGCAGCTGAAGTGTGTAGTTGGGGCACATGGCATCATTACGAATACACAAACAAGGGGCAAAGGCGAGGAGAACTGAGCTGGTCAAATGGTTTGACATCTGTGTCTAGAAAGCCTCTTCAGGAACTTGGTAACGGCCCATAAGGTCCAAAAGCCTATTGCTACCAACTCAATTCCAACTACAGGACAGAGAAGAACTGCCCAAAAGTTTCCCAAGGAGTGGTTGATGGATTTGAAATGCTGACCTTTTGGTTAGCAGCTGAGCTTTGAACCAGTGAGCCACCAAGACTCCACCATGAAGCCCAGACAGCTTGATTTTTACCTGAGTCTCTGCCCTGCACCTCTTTACCTCACAGGCATATACTCTTCTCTGAAATCTGTGGCTTGAACTTGCAACAACCCAATTTCCCCACAAAGAGAGAGCATAGTGATGGGAGGACTTAAGTGTTTGTGAAGGCGGCAAGAACAGCAGACTGAGTCCTCAAGAATGCTTTATAGACTATTCAAAGTCCATTTCCAGAAAATCAGGACAGATCAATGCCATGTAGCACCTCCCCAACAATTATGTCAAGCTCTGCTCCAACTGCACCCTCCAAGGGCTGCTCCTACCTACCTCAATACCGCCACTTCTCTTCATACACGCAACAACCCAGTGTTTCATCAGACAGATGAAAAACTCATCATGACCTTCAGCCAACAGCTCTCAGGGCATCACAACAATGTCCCACTTTAAAAACTATCTTGAAAAGAAATTTTAGAAAGTCTAATACACATAATTCATATAATGGATGGGAGAGGAGAGACCTTGATACAGCGCTCCATTAAATATACAAGAGAATTTAAAGGAAAGTGGTTTATAGTGTACTGAGCTTCAGTGTTCACAAGCTCAGGTCTGAGGACCTTATAAAACACAAGGCCTGGGGAACTCCTCACCCACTGCAGCTGTACCACAGTCTGAAGTAGGTATGCCATGTGGACACTCCAACACCCTAACAGTATCTGCACTGGTGGCAGGATTTTTTAAAACGGTCAACAACTCTCGGAAAAATTAAACAAAATACAACCTTCCCAGATTTACACGGCAGTCACATTCCTAGAAAATTCAGTAAATACTAAAGCCGTGTACATAAAACAGAATTTGGTTCTCTGCTGAAACATAATGCCCGGACAGGTTCCTGTAACCCCCAGCAGGAGGTGGTGCAGTCCTAGGCCACAGAGGTTATGTTCCTGCGGCTCTGCCCACTACAGGCCAGAGTACCCGCACTGCTGTGACACAAATCTCTCCTATGAGACCCAACTCTTTATGCCAAGCCGCCCCCACACGATGGGATTGATGGAGCCCAAAATGATCCATGTAAACAGTGCTTTGTCTATGGTTGCCCATGTGGCTATCAGTCCACGAGAAAACACCGCAGCTATTATCCCCCTGCAGTCTTCTGCCACCTGGCAGCTGTGCAGGAACCCAAATGCCTGTAACCTCTACCTGCCTGTTGCTGAAACCAGTTTTTACACAAGCAGACTCAGAAGGCCATGGACCGTCAAAAGCTGTTGCAACTTCCACGCCCATACCGATTTCCATCAAGGGGCTGTGGTCCTCACTCATGACAGGAGCACTCCTTTACAAGAATGCTCTGTCACAACAGATCAGAGGACTTATTTAGTAAAACAGGTTTATGTGATAGGCTCACAGTCAAAATGAAACACACCTGCAAATACTGGAGCATGCAAGAATTACGAGCAATATCAATCACCTGGTCCTGAAAACACAGAGTCATCACTTCTATGCCCAATGATGGGATCATTTCTTTTTGCACAACTTTTTCAAGGCCTTTAGAAATAACCCAGATTCAGGCCATTCATACCAACTGATACATGCACATGAATGTTCATCGCAGCACAGTCCACAATAGCAAAAAGATGGAATCAACCCAGATACCCAACAACAGAGGAATGGATAGGTGAACTATGGTATATATACTCAGTGGAGCACTATGCAATGATAAAGAGCAACAATGACAGCAGGAAACATCTCTTAACCTGGTTTCAACTGGAGGACATTATGCTGAGGGAAAATAGTCAGTGACAAAAGGACAAATGTTGTATGAGACCCCTACGATAAGAACTTAAAAACAGACTTGTGCACAGAAGAAAAGACTCTTTGACGGTGCAAAGGTGGGCAGAGAGGGAGGGTGAGGCGAGAGGGCACAGATTAGATAATAGAAATCTGGTTGGGTTAAATCGGTGACAGCACACATTAGAAAGAAGATCAACAGTAACCGGACTTCAACATAATTTGAGTAGTCCTTTCATCTTAACCTAATACTGCAAGGACAGAGTAGCTGGGCCGGGAGGCTGCAGACTATGCTCTCAGGCGAAACTGAGGCCAACTGGTACAGCTAGCGTTTTGCTAATAAGGATTCCCTGCACGCCACATTGGTGAGTGGCATCTGGGGTCTTAAAAGCTGCCAAGCTGCCATCCAAGGTACAGCAAATGGTCCCAACTCAATAGGAATGGATGATCACCAAGGACAAGAATGACATGCGGGAAAGAAAAACCAGAACACAGACCCACGTGAGTTGTGTGTCTACATCAACTTGTGACCAGAAGAACCTGATGGTGCCTGGCCACCACCGGTGATAGCCACGATGGAGCTCACAAAGTTTAGTCTCACTGACAACAAGAGAATAAATAGGGGTACACCCTGAGATCTCCAATAAAAGGCAACAACTGATGGTCCAGGGGTTTCGGGGTTCCCCTGGGAGCATGGCCCCTGGTCCTGATGATGCCCTTGTCCATAAATCACAATGAAGGTCAACTTTTAGGACAGCAGTGGATTGGACCTGATGACGCAGAGTGACCATATCTTGTGGGAATTTTATGGTTCTATGCATCTATTGGATGTCATCCTGCTGACCTCCTGCTGGAGGAAGGGGAGTGGGTGGAGAGGAGGGGATAGGAGACTGTTGGGAGGACATGTATGGAGCCAAGAGGAGGGGTGTACTGTCACCGGGCAGAGAGAGCAGTGGGAGCTGCATATAGGTGAGCATGCAAATTTATACAGGAATGTATATTTTCATTCAACCATTAAAAAAAGAAAAAGAAACAACCCAGATTCATACAAATATTGCTAGTTGCCTTTTTCATGACAGAACCCTTAGCAGCTATCCAATTCTATAAACTAACAGCTTTATTCCTTAACTGTTTAAAGCACCATTAAAACATGGCTGTAGAGGCACATGTGCATCCAACCTGTATTAAAGCAGTACATGTATTCAACACATACATAAACTTAACAACTTGGGTCTGAATAAAAGAACAAACCAAAAAAACATAGAAGAACCTAGAACTTAAAAATAAATTCTTTCTTAAAGCAAACTAATGCTTAGACAACAAGATCTCTGTGTGTGCGTATCCATACTTTATAACAAATCTGCAAGAACACACAAAATTAAATACTCTGCCATGTGTGGCTGGTAGCAGAACCCGAAGAGCAGTAAGGATAAAGTAGCAAGGAGTACAATCTGAGGTAGCATGTTCTATCAATGTTTGAAGAACTTAAAAAAACACCTCAAAATAGTTTCTAGCTTTCTTTTGTACATGAGAATATCAAGTGAGAGTTGAAGACTAAGATTATTTCTGAAACACAACCATGTTGAGATGCAGAAAAAGTGAAGTCCTCAAACAGTGTTGATGGCAATGTAATACGGTACGGCCACTCTGGAAAAAAGTCTGCTAGTTTCTTAAGAAGTTATATACAAATTTACCATATGACTCAGCCATTCCACTTCCAGGTATCTACCCAAGAGAAATGAAAACATGTTCATACAAAAAAACCTGTGCATGAGTCTTCATAACAGCAGTATTCGTAACAGCCCACAGCTGGAAACAACCAAAATGTTCATCGGCTAGTGAGTAAATACACAAAAAGTGGTATATCCATATAGTGGTATATTAGTCAGCAATAAAAAGGAACAAACTACTGACACAAGCTACAACATGGATTAACCCCAAAAATACATGCTAAATGAAAGGAGGTAGACATAAAAGACCACACATTCTTCTGGTAAATAGCAGTGTCTCAAAAAATAAAGACTACAACCTGTGAGTATTTCACTCCTTAAAAAAAATCATCTATGTAAGATCAAATGGTCAACAATTATCCAAAAGAAAACATGAAAAGGTATGGCAGTAAGGACCAGAATACTGGAAACAGAACAACCAGAAGGGAGTTAATGAAGACATTAACACACTGTAAAAAATGTAACCAATATCACTGAATAATGTGCAGAAACTGTTAAATGGGAACCTAATTCACTGTGTAAATTCTCACTGAACACACTATTACTTTTAAAACAATCCACATACTGTAGGACTCCATTTATATTGTCTAGAAAATACAAATCTATAGAGATAGCAACACTAGGGGTAGGGGGAGTAGACACTTAACAGCCACCAGGGATCTTTCAGGGGTGAAGGAAATGTTCTCCTATTAGATTTTGGTGATAATGGAACAACTCAGTTTAGTTGTTAAACATCAGTGAATTGAACCTTCCAACTAGTGAGTTTTAAGGTATGAAAATTTTACCTCAAAGCTGTTAAAAAGATACAGTATACATGTATATAGCTAAGCCCTGGACAGTGCTACCTCTGGGTCTCAGTTCTAACTCTTGCTTTCTTGACTTCAGAGTGGAAAAGATGACATCAGGCCATTAGCATCAGAAGAATGCAAGAATTTTGCTATTCAATTTCCTCTTAAAGATAATAAAAGAGCACACAGGGAGGAAAGCACATGGGGGGTAGCAAATAAATCTGCTCTTTCCTCATTACAGAGTTCAGACCAGGTCATGGCCCTATTAGACTGTAACCTAGCTTAGTTTACTTATTACTAGGTGCTGCCAGCAGGGGCCTGGGAATGGACAGGGACTCCTCAGTCAGTATCAGCATAGTCCTAAAAATACAGGACCAAAAGAGATGGGCAAGCCCAGACAAGCGACACAGGCAGTGCATGAAAACAGACCCACTGAACAACCAGGCAATGAGAAACTCGAGACGTTTGTTATTTCTGTATTTAAAATCTAACAGAAAGCTGTTACCTCCAAAACTCAAAGTTATGTTTTATTAGTTAAAATCACTCATCAAGTTAATACTTTTGCATAAGGAAAACCATCAAGCTAGTAAACAAGCAGCCTGCATCTGATGACCTAAGGAAACCTATCCCCCTGCCCCCCCACTTTCCTTGGCCCATGTTCTGAGGAATTCACATTTGCCAAGCACCACCTAACCTAACTGTTGCACTCAGCTAGGTGGGGTCTAACGGGTACATGCCAGACCAGTTTTTCAACATGAACACCCAACCTCTGTAAGACAAGGGACTGCCGGTAGCAAGTATTCCTGAGGTGGAGTTAGCTTTGGGACAGAGCTGCAGTGGTGGTGGGGCTGGCAGTATTTACTGATAGGAGGCTGGAAAGAGAAAGTGTAATTTCAGCTGGGAAAACAGGTCACGGAAGAAATAAAAGCAAGGACTTGTCTTTCAAAGCATCCAGTTTTCTGACCACCCACAGCCAGGACCCAAGGATGGGCTCTGCCACCTACTCAAGAGATTCTACCTGGAGGACCACAGCACTGGGACTCAGCCAAAAGACAAGCCTCTTGGAGCCAGCTTGTAACTCCCTACACAGAAGTTTCTGATTGGGAAAACAAGGGACGCAGCTAAGTGATAACAGGGCCAATAGGATGAAAACAGTATGGGATTATTTTTAGTTCAAGTTGATAGGACAAAAATCTATCTTCTGAAAAATGCTGTGGAAAGAGCAGGCAAGGCAGGAAGATGGATATGCTGTATTTATCCCCTCCTCCCACCAGCCCCTTGAGTATTTCCTCTATTTTGAGAAGAAAGTAATAAAATAGTTTTTCCTCCCAACAGTCTCCGTCTGCTGAGAGACAACACACGAGCAAAGAAATCAGCTACAAGGCTGTGTGGGCATGATGGGCCATACGCTCAGGACCACAGGATAACACCCATCTTCCAGGGTCCAGCGAAAGCAGTGACCATATCAGTTGCCAGGGGTCACATAGATGGCACATCTGGAAACCTGTGGCTATGGCCAGGTGACACTTCCCATGGCCCAGTAAGTCCGTTTAAGTCAGTCTCACTGCCGACAGAGAAGTACAGTAACAATACCTGGAAGAAAGTTGCTAGGCCACTTCAGGTCTTTCTAGATGGTGGCTAACACTGTCCCTTAGTGTGGTATGAGACTGCAGCTGAACTGCTACTCTCTGTAAACATGTAAAAAGATGCCAAGAACATCAAGGACTAGTGAAAACTGCCAGTGCTATTTTCTCCTTATGCTCTCCTCTTGTTCTTGCCCCACTTTCTCTCTCATTCTCTATTTACAATAAAGTTCATCGGGGAGCTACAGTGGCAATCTGCATACCCTGACAGAGCTGGCTCAGTAATACTACACTTGACATGACAATTATCCTGCATAAAAAAATCATTTCTTTCTCCATAAAAAATTCAAGCCTGCTCATAATTTATAGGGCACGTGGAGTTTCAATCCTAAGCAATTAAGAAGTCAAAGTCAGTCCAGAGGGTTTTGCCCAATGACCCTTTTAACCACTTGAAAATGATGTCTGATAATCAAGTCATGTTATGGCTTACCTACAAAAATTTCTTTTCTAAAAAATATTGATCCTAGAGTAAGGACATTCTGAGAAGCCTTTTTAAATCATGTATAACATATTACTCATAGCTGAGACAAACACCAAGCCAACTTCTCCTCAGGATCTAAGTGGTTTTCTGTTACCAAGACAAGTGCTTAGGGAAGCATATTAATGATTATGAGCCTATTCTATGTAAGAATAACAGTTATTATAAACTGAGATCTCAATGGAATGAAAACAATTCTCAACACTTGTTTTTGAAAGCTTACTGGAATTCTTCAGTGCTCAGGACACAGGCAGGCATTTTTATCTCTGGTTAGTCAGACCTTTTACAAATTGAGATCACTTTAATTAAGATCTAAAAAGAAAAGCAGAATCAGTAACACAGTCCCAATGAGTTCAATGAAAAGCCTCCATGGAGGCACCCATTGAAAACTCCCAAGAGACCACACGGGGGTGTGAGCCCATGGCAGCACCCCCTTCTATAGCCAGCGTCCTGGGTCAGCCTGGGAGACAAGTGCACCTCCAGGCATTGGTAGGCAACCTGCCAGAGAACTAACTGGCTACCTCTTTGGTCTGAACATTGGGGACACTTCAGCTGGCCAGACTTCAGACTCATGGTCCAAATACTTCTCTTCCAGTCACTCTTTCACAAGCTATGTTTCAGAACATACTGGTTCTCGGGGCTCCTTCTGGTCTCATAACATATTGCTTCACAGATGACAAATGACTTAAAAGCCTGAAACTGGTATTGGAGAAGCCTATCACCAATAACATTGGTAACTACTGTTTCTGAGCAATTACTCAGCAGTAGGTAGCCCGTTGTCTAATGGTTTACAGCAACTCCATTTTATAGACAAGGAGACTGAGGTGTATGTAGGCTTATTTATCCAAGATAGAAAAGCTTTAAGGGGTGAAGATGGGATTCCAATCCATCTGTATGACTATGAATTCAATGTCATTAAGGATTGAAGTAAGGCAATACGTACTTTAGGACTTGACCTAATTTAACTCTGAAGTGTAGATGCCCCCAGCAACGAGCTGAGGACATCTCAAAAGCTCTGTGCAGACAGAAGTTAACGGGAATTACAAGTGTCCTAAGAAAAGTGGAGCGAAGTGTCCATTCACAAAAGATTAACATTTCTTTTGCTAAGTAAAGGAGAGACAGCAATTTACCCAGAAAGTAAAATACTCTACAATTGAACTCTTTCTATTGAGCTGCTGAACAAACAGAAACATTAATTATTGCTAACACACTAAGGTTTACTGCAATCAACTGTATTTAAAAACAAGCAAAAAAAGTACTTACAAATATGCTGGTAACAGTTTTTCACCAAAAAAAACCTTCCCAAAAATTCCATAGAAATACTTCATTTTTAATCCTCATGTAACTGAGTGTATCGCACCCTCCAATGCCTGCAAGATCATTTCAAAAAAAGGAACAAAGAACACAGACGTTCACCCATATTTACACTTTGCCTCTTTTCTCTCAACTCTCTAAACAGTCCGTTATCTCAAAACAGGTTTGATTATCAAAAAATAAAAACAGAAAGATTACGACTACATGTTCAAAACCTACAACAATCACTGATTATTTCACTCTTTCCCCCTACTTAAGGATTTGAACAGAAGTGAGAAGTCCTGTAGCAACAAGTCAAATTCTCCTATTACCTCTGACTCCATCAAGAATGAGTACTGATGTTAAGCAAAACTAAGTTATTTTTTGCCTTATTTCTACAGCATGGCTTGCTCCACCTTCTTTTTCCACTGAGCCTCTCCCTAGGATGGCTCACAATGACAGTGACTATGCAATATACACGGGCAATTCTTTAGGTGCTAAGGCGTCCATTAGACTGTGAGTCAGAGTTAGATGGGACTGCGCCAGCTCTAGAAATAGTGCCTACAGTTCGGTCTACTGTGGGGGCTGTGGCCACACAGCAGACCTCAGCCCAAGCCTCCCCCTGCCCAGATACTAAGGGCAGCTTAAACAGATACAGAATGTGGGTGGGTGGGTAGGTGCATGTATTCGCCTGCACAAAGGTCCATCAGCTATATCTGTATGTTGGTTCATCAGTAATCCTGGAAGAAGACCTTTCTGTATCATCAGAATTGTTTTACAATAATCTGGTGTTCTATGACTAAGCAATGCTATTGTTGACCACATCAATGACTTAATCTCCAACAAAGATCCAGATATACCAGGACTACCAACTTATCTGTGTCACCTGCAGCCATCTCTCATTTTGCTGGGAGAGAGCAGAGAAGGAGCCTTCGCCAAATGTGGAACAGTTTAGTATCTACCTTGTCTTCTACATGTACATTTTACGTACAGTTTTTCTGTACCTGTCAACCGTGTTCTGGAGACAGGTGACTTTTTTTCCTAAGTCATTTGTCCTGTACAGTTCTGGATGACTAAAACTTTCATGATTCAAGTTTGGTGTTAGTTTTATCAATACTGTTTTGGGGAATATGGGTGATTTTATATGAACTATACGCAAATAACCAAGTCAGACAGACCGTAGAAAAAATTCATTTAAATATAAATCTACAATTCATTAAGGTACAAACATCTGTAAAAACAAAAGCTGCCTCATATTTAAGTTTTATACCTGCACAGACTGACAAAATGTACTTGTGAGAGTGTCCATACTGTGTTCCAAACTAAAATGCCTAGTTATCTGGACATAATTATTGTCTGACCAAAACAAAAAGGAAAAAGGTCACTGACAATCTTTTCATGCTACAGTTGACAAGCATCACAAAAATCTGAAATAATCAGTGCTTTGTAAATATGAGAAGCAAAATTCTACATCAACCCTTGCAGATACCTGGCTGTATGAACACAGAATTATTGTGGCCTGCTCTTTGGAATGACTGATCCCCTCAAAATCTGACCTTGTCCACTTCTAACAAAGCCAAGAGACGGGTCGATCCTCCATAAGCCAGGATGAGGCCACTCACAGCAGTCACGGAGATGGCCTTACAAGGGCTTCAAGTCCCCCAGACCTTGTGTCCCTGCCTCCAGGAACACCTGTGCTCTACCAAGGCAACAAAGATCTGCCTGACACATTTCTTATTACCTGTAACTCAAAGCTGTCTTGCCTCTACACCTACCTGGGGGTGCTACCTAGGCAGATGGTGGAAAGAACACAGGGGAGAGGAGACCCGATTCTAGCCCCACTCAGCACTCCATGACTGGACTATGAACTAAAATCTCTCAAGCCTTTAACATTTTGCCATGTACAATAAGGGCTGAACTGGAAAAAGCTGTAAGGTCTTTTCTGGACGTCTGGTGGTACAGTGTGAAACCCTGGTGGCATAGCAGTTAAGCGCTATGTTTGCCAAACAAAAGGTCTGCAGTTTGAATCTGCCTGGCACTCCTTGGAAACTCTATAGGGCAGTTCTACTCTGTCCAGTAGTGTTGCTATGAGTTGGAATCAACTCAACGGCAGTGGGTTTGGTTTTTGGTTCTTGGCTTTTGGTGGTATAGCAGTTAAGAGCTCAGCTGCTAACTACAATGTCAGCAGTTCAAATGCACCATCTGTTGTTTGGAAAACGTATAAGACAGTTCTACTCTGTCCTACAGGGTCTGCTGTTAGTTGGAATTGACTCACCCGCAATGGTAAGGTCTCTTCCAGCACTTAACGATTATACAGGAGAAAGGGGTCTCCCAAATGAAGTGTGAAGCTGAAACCTCAGCCGTCTCCCCTCTTACAGGGCCAGCACACACACAGGTACTTTGGAGCACTCTTAGTCCGTTACTTGGATTAACATTTTTCCAGTTATTTCTGACAGTTTCTTATTGGTGATGACTTTATTTTCTGACGTTACCTTAACTTTTAGTCCTTGTTGACGTTGTGCATAGCAGCAAGGTGCCCGTGTGAGGTCTCCGTAACCTGCAGCACTAAGTTCTTTTTCAGGTTTAAAAACTCAGTGTGACGATGTGATGCCCACTTTAGAGAAAATACTCATTTCACAGATAGCTGCCTGTTGAGTTTACTTTCTGTCACAAAATAAGTTAAAACAGTGCAACCCTGTTCAGCAAAAGGTAACAGAGGCAGCGGCAAAAAAACCTGGGAATGGTTAACGGTGATGAATGAATAACATTATGAACATGTTTAATGTCACCAAGCAGCACATGTAAAGATCAGTGATGTGGAAAATATTTGATTACCTTAGACAGGAAATGCACCACAAAGTCACACTGCAGGAGGCGAGACACCCAACGTGAAGTGCCACATGTTAACTGGGTATTTATACAAGCTCTACCAATCTGCAAATGAGCTTCAAAATGGCCTGGGTGAAAGAAACAGGAGCAGTGACTTACTGATTACAGATGATCAAAGACAGAGCTTTGCTAGAACGTGAATCTTCACATCACCCTGAAGAATACTTTGGGAGCTTCCAAATCAGAACACGAATAACAACAACTTATTCTACCACAGTGGGCAAACTGAAAGGAGATGCAACTGAAACGATACACCGGCCCTGAGAAATACAACTGGTATTCTTGAATAAAGCCAAAAGACAGATGCAGAATATACAAACTTGTAAAAACATGACTGCTGTTATTTGCTGCTGTTCAGAGAACAGTTACATGAGGAAACCAAAGAATATTTTTCTAAGTCTATAAACTTAAGAAAAACAAATGAATGCTATTATTATTTGCATTCATTCTTTCACAATCTTTCTTGAAGAGGAGAATCTAAAATGTATTGCATATTTATTTTGTTATCTTTTTTCCTCTTTAATTTCTTTTGATGTCATGTGTTTTCAATACTGGAATGCACATTTACTAACTTTATTTAAATTTATGGTTGGTAGTACGGATTTTGAGAACTATAACCTTGTAATACAAGCCAACAAAAAGGTTGTCACTGTGGCACCAGTGAAGTGTGGTATTATAATAAATCAAGAGCTAGTTAAGGAATTTATTGCAAGTGCCCTTCCACTGGGTTACAAAGGGAACCTCTGGTTTTCCAAATACGACATAGGAAAACCAGAACGAATCCATCAAAGATCCCTAGCTATCACATAAGGAAGTCACAATTATGTCTGAAACCTTATCTCACTGAAATAATGGGAAATAGGGCAGAAGGTTACAAAACTAGCTCATTCAGGAAGCATTACCTAAGAGAATGCTCAGCTTATCCAACAAGGCTTTAAAATTCCAATCAGCTGAGCTTCAAATATTTCAAAAGGTACCCACCTTGAACCTGAATGCACTGGAAGTGAAATAATGCCTTACCTTTGAGGTCCAGAGGCATAAAAAGCAGCTCGCATATCATTTATACCAGTAGTAACAACAGAGTGAAGTGCTATTATTTTAGCTAAGTCATCTCAGTTAACTCACAGAGGCTCTGAGGAGGCCTGTGTCAGCTCCATTGTCTAAGATGACACATGGATACACAGTCAACATGCAGCCAGCTTTGGAAGGGACTTCTGGGTGATCCGAGGCCCACATGCTGCAGCTTAAGGAGCACGGTGAGGAAAATCAGTAACTATCTGCACAAAGCACACTGGACTTTCCCATACCAAATTCCAGAAAAACTGAAAACAGATCATTTCTAAACACTGAAGGGAGAGCCACACCCACCAACAGTACACACATACAGAGGATTCTGAGTCACCAGGAGTTAAAAGTCAGAACAAAACAGGTTGCTACAAGTGCTGGTGATGTATGAGGACACTAGTGTGGTGACTCATCTGGGGATCTCGGGTGAGACACTTAGATTTTCCACTGACTGCGCTGCCGCTCTCTCATCTGTAAGATGGAGGACAAAAGAGGAATCTGAGTATCAGACACTTTCAGATCCCGTTGAAAAATAAAAGCAGGGCACATAAGAAGCATGGTCCAACACCCACCAGAATGGTTAACATCACGACTAACACCACCAGCTGCTGAGGAGGATATGGAGAAACTGGAAACCTTAAACATTGCTGGTAGGGATTTAAAATGTGCAGCCCTTTTGGAAAACAGTGTAGCAGTTTCTTAAAAAGTTACACATACACCTACTACCCAAGCCAACTGCTACCTTTTGGTTTTCTTTCAGTACTAGGTATCTATCCAAGAGAAATGCATTTCTAACAAGTTCCCAGTGATGCTAATGCTGCTGGGTAGGGAGCAACTCAGAAATGTTTTCAAAATTTGTTACACATAAGATCCACCTTGGGATCTTGTTAAAATGTGTATGTTGACTGGGTACCTGGGGTAGAAAAGCAAATTTTCAGCAGGGATTTGAATTGAATGAATCACTTAGAAGCCCTGGTTTACACAAAGACAGTTATGTTGATGTTCTTGGAAACCTTACTCGTAACAGCCAAAAACTTCAAAAAATCTAAACGTCTACTAACCAGTAAACAGACTTGTAAAGTGTAGTGAGTCTGTAACTTGGGACACTGCTCTGCAACAAAAAGGAACAAACTACTGATACTGATGAACCTCAAAACAACTGTACTAAAGACAATGAGCCAGGTCCAAAAGGCTACACAGTATGTGGTGTCATTTATATGAAGTTCTTATAAAAAGCCAAAAACAATAAAGACACATTAGGTTAGTTGTCGCTGTGGCCGGGCTAAGGATGAAGAATGACTACGGATGGGCATAATAAAACTTTTTAGGTGATAGAAATCGCCTAAAATTGAATTGCGATGATAATGGTACAATGTATGTTTCTGAAAACTCAACAAACCGTGCATGGGTGAATTTCAGGGCATGTGAGGCATATACAGCTTTTACCTCAATAAAGCTGTTAAAAAAGAGACTCTGCTATCTTTTGTTGCCTATGGAAGCCTTACTGCCAAGAACAAATGTTGAAGGTGTGTCTTCTAATATGAAACACCTAAGCGTACGTGTACATATACACCTGAGGGAAAACCAGAAGCCTAGCTGCACAGGGAATCAGAGCCCCCAGTCCCCTCCCACTGCTCCCCCAGATTTGCTCGTCCTCTTTAGCATTACTTGCTCTTCCTTCCTTGTCCTCTTCAAACACCAAACACACAATGAAAAACTGCCACAGAAAGTTAACAGCACCAGCTTTATACCTTTCAGTTATAAACCAGGCCACATACAACGACTACTGCTGCCTTGTCTAGGAAATGCCAGAAAGTAACAACATACATTCTGAGATTACTTTCTCCCATTTCACACAGCTTCCTTCCTGTAAATTACTGCATACCAGTTTGTTTTCCTGCTTTCACACAGATAAAGATCTGAATCTTCAGACATATGGTTCAAAACCTATGCTCCAGAAGCCAGCTTCTCTTGATTTTTATGAAGATACACATAATGTTAAGTGACTTTATATATACACGTGTGTATATGTTATATATATATATGTACATATATACACATACACGTTTATATGGCCTATCTGAAAAATCCATTTGTTCTCATCATCAGGAAGATGAAAGGCATACGCAGAATATTTTAAAGACACTTTTTCGAAAAAGAGAAAGCCCACCGCTGTCGAGTCATGTTCGACTCATCACAACCCTAGAGGTCAGGGTAGGACTGCCCCATAGAGTTTCCAAGGAGTGCCTGACAGATTTGAACTTGCAACCTTTTGGTTAGCAGATGCAGCACTTAATCCACTATGCCACCAGGGTTTTCTTTAAAAAGAGAGGTCCTGCTCTATCAGTGCTTCTGAAAATGTGTGGGACTCTGTTAGTAACAGCATACAACATCCAAGAATTACAGCAAAGGGAACTCTGAAAAGCTGGGAGGCTTTAAAAAAAACTGAGCTGATACCATTCCTTTTTGCTTCTAATTCAGAAACATTTCAATCTGTCCTTTTGGGCTTGAAAACAAATGTCCAAAGGTGGGAAGGGGAAACACCAATGTAAACAGAGAGGAAAAACATAAAGGCAACACAACAACAGACTAAAAGTCTTATACCCCAGTGTAGACGTGGCCTAAACACGTGATCACCATGAGGTGACGACAAATTGATGGCAACTGGTGCTAAATCTGCTAAAGACTCTGATTTCACATTACTCAGCCAAAGACAAATGCTCATTTAAGTTGATTATGTGTTCACGAAGACAAGCTATACTTTGATAACAGAAATTATGGCAGCCTTAATTCTACAAAATCACAAAAGATCAATGAACAGGAAAGAGAAAACTGCACCCTATCAGCCTGGGCAAGGCTTGTGGATAGTGAAAATAGCCTAGAGATAGTGCACCCATTTTTTTTGAGATCCAAAACGCTTTGTACCCTACTGTACTTTTCTTGCAGCTCTGATAGTCTAATTTGTTTTCTACTCTATATAGTTTTTTATACCTCACACTTGAAGAACCACTTTCTATTCATCTGTGTACTACCTACGCCTTATTCAGGATCCTGAATGTTGTGGGTATACCATGAATGGTTACTAAATGAAAGAAGTACAAAATTTAGTAACGGATGTGTTACAGACGGAATTAGAGACAGTACTACATTTCTAGCCTTGGGTTTCTAAATCTTTCTGATTGTGTCAGCAGAATTCCTGTGATGGGTTCCAGTCTTACTTGTAAAGACTTGGATGAATTTACTATAAAAAATTACATATTCAAATAGAGACACTAATACTATTTATATTCTAGTCAATCCAACGCCTATCTGTGCTTACATATCAAATAAAAGCATTGCAATGGATACAGTTAATTCAATTACCCAATTTCCCAACACACTTCCAGACTGTATGTGTAAATGGCTGCTTTATGAAAACAAGGCCTAAGAATGGAAATGCTACCCCAGGGTAGCCTCAGGTGAAATGCACCATATACTCATGCCCTTACTGTGTGCTACATTTGTGTGGATTTGTTTATCACATGCTGCTTTGTAAGTGACCTCTGACACGTTGTGCGTTTTATCTTCCCATGGCCAGGGATGATATCTGATGCTCCTTTGGTGTTTTCCAACAGTTTCTTATACAGGGCCTTATGTACAAGAAATGCTTAAGAAAATGTGTAGGCCAATTAGACTACCTTAGGTTCTCAGCTCTCATCATCTAAAAAACAGACAACTTTTACTGTGTGTTGGTCTGTGGTTGCGTGTTGTCTCACAAATTCCAATTCACAGTGACTTACACATCTATAAACTGAGATCACATACACTCAGCTTCACTTGAGAAGCTAGCATATGACAGGGGACAGTGTGAGAACAAAACGGAGATGGAGCTTTCCAGATTTAGATGGTCTTAAAAGCATCCCTGCTCTTAGACCAGTAAGCCATCACAAATGGGTACACAGAGTTCATTTACGGAATCATGAGAAGTTTATTTATAGGCAAGACAGCAACAAAAAATGCCAGAGTATTCATTTGAGATTTCTCACAGATACGAAACCAAGTCAAGGCCACGTGCTCATCTGTACAATGAAATACTCTAAATTTTAAAAGTTCTTAGCAATGAAGGATCTTAAAGGCTAACAAGAGAGCAAAGTATTAAATTCAAAGTATTGTATACTTTACATACAGTATCTCACTTGGACTTTAAAACCACTGTGAGCAAGCAAAACAGTTATTGTCCTTCTTATTTTTTCAATGAGAGAAATAAAGCTCGAAAGCCAGGACAACTGAGAAAATGGCCACATGATGAAACATATTAAAATTACTGGAATTTAAAGGAAAATGCCTGGGCTTCTAGAAGAGAAAAAAATGAGGCTTGCACTGAACTTCCTAACAGCAGTTTATGCGAGAACACAATGAGAGGTCACATAATTAATATACTTTAATAAGGAAAATATGTGCCCACGACTGTGTATCTAGCTGAACTTACTTTCATGTATTATAGACACAAGCTTATAAACATACAAGAACTCAGAGAGAGATCGTGGCCATAATAAATGAAGGTTGGTTCAGCTACGATGCAGAATAAAAACAAGGTGATTTTATACGGGATGCAACGTGTTACGTAATTTCTGTATGTTGTGACACTGCAGATACAGCACAACTATCAAAACAGGGGGAATGGAAAGATGACATGAAAAGAACTTTGACTTTGTTGATTGTTTTACAGGTATTTGGAAGCGAAAAAACAGCATTTCATACCAGATACTCGGAGAGAAAAAGAGGAGGGCAAGGAAGGTTAGTATCTAATTTCACTGTTGCTCCTTGGCAGATAATCAGTACTCAAGTGCAAAAAGAAAAAAAGAAAAGGTGGCAAAAAGTAGAATTATGAAACCACTAAGCACAAAAATACAATTTTTCCCAATATCAAAAGACGGACAAAGCGAAAAAGATACATATCATAAAACTACATGACAGAATGAAGCCCAAAGACATTAATTTTAATCAATTCAAATGCACTTAACTGTCTTATTAAATAAAAAGATTTGTAAACAACACACAAGTAACTCAGGGTAGAAAGGGAGAGAGTGCTGTCACATTGTGGGGAATGCAACCAATGCCACAAAACAGTATGTGTATCAATTTCTGAAGGAGGAATCGACTTTAGCTGTAAACTTTCATCTAAAGCACAATAAAATTTTTAAAAAGTGACTAACTCCGGAGGCACATATTTCCTGTCAGAGATAGGACGTCAGTATGTCCTCCTGGCTTTCAGCTAACTTTACAGATGAGATGAAAGAGATGATCCATCACATAGCCAGGAAAACCCTACAGAATGTACTTTAATGAACACCTCTGTCATTAAAACACACACTAATTACATAAAAACCTGGATGGTTAAGGAAAAAAATATTTTTATCACATCCAAGTATGAGTTAAGAAGGTAGGTACCGTTCACGAGATTCATTCACTCATAAACACTTAGGAGGCTGCATAGGACCAGATCCTTTTCTGAGTGTTGCGAGCACAAGGTTTGAGTATTCGTTCTCCTGTGTCCAGGGACCTAGATTTACCAACTATGTGCACACTGTCTGGACTCAGGGATGCAGGCCAGAGTCAGCCTCCTGAAATAGAAGATTAATGGAAATAATGAGAGGCCCTAAACTACACTGACTCCAGTAGGTGCAACTAAAAAGAGTGCACATTATTAGTGCCATATGATACCAGGCACAAAACAGCAGCTCATTAAAATGCCTGAGAATGATTGCCAAATAAACCATTTTGTCACAGGAATGCAGCTAAAGCTTCCTATAAAACTAACTACAAATCCACGAAATTCCTCTCCCCTTGCTACCCTTTCTCCAGAAGCACTCTTATGTTTTATATTACAATAGCTTTAATCTTTCATGGCACAGAGAGCTGCTGGCTGCTGGCATCAAACTTGCTAAAATCAACAGTCGTGTAATTATCTGCACACTTTCAAGTGTTTTCAAAATACATGCTGGTCGGGATTTTCCTAATTTAGAAATGGCGGCTTTATGCTGGTGGTCCAAGGCTGTCAATAAACTGGGTTAGAATTTTAAAATCTTGCCCAAAGCATTCTTTCCTACAGCAATGATCTGACTTGTTTATACCTCACCTACTTTCAAAGGGTGCGATGCACTCTACGACATGCTAATAGTCTGCGGCTGGTTTGGTGACACTACTTTGATGGTGCGCTTACGTGAGCTGATACATGTAAAGCACAACAGTGCTCGTTTGACACACAGCAAGTGTTAGCTATTATTATGTTAACAGTTCTGTTCAAAGATTCTTCTCAAAATATGTGAAAAAGTGCGTGACAGGAAGTGGATGACTATACTTTAATTTTCCCTTTTATGCTAACTGAAGACAGGAAGGAATTTCAGTACACGCAAAATGTTCAGAATGTTTTTTAAACTGCAGAACCTTAAAAAAATAAATTTACAGGGGAGATGAAAATGTAATAGTATCAAATTTACAGATCAGATTTCCTTCCCAAGGCTACCCCAAATACATTTTATCAGCAATGCTTCCTTGGCCCAGCTTTTTATTTTAAAAAAAAAAAAAAAAGGCGAGAAAGTCAAGCTCTTGTGAAATCTGATCTAACTTAAGACCCAGGTACAGAGAATTTCATAAATTAAGCATTTGTTAGGGATTTATGAGAAAAAAAATAGGAGACTCACAAATAAGACTGATTCTCAAATGAGTTTCAAATAGTACAACAATAAAATAACGAATTGCATATAAAGGGCTCTGTAATTACCCCTTTTGTTTGATTTCTTTGTAATTACTTTTAATAAATCATTCTGCCTCCCCCATTGCTCAAGTTAGTTGTCATCCAAAAGCACAATCAGTACAACAAAGCCACTCACAGATCGGGAGGGCAGACCGGGAGGCCTGGTGCTGAGCTGTGACTCAGAATTCATAAAGCTTTTCTATGGAAATAAAGTATCAATGAAGCTATTGTAAGACGTTATGGCTACATAAACGTAAACTAGTTATGAATTCTTGCAGAGGCCAGGGCATCAAAGCCTGGGAAACCACTCAACATGAAATGTTGCCTCAGCAGAATAAGAACCACTGCCTAAGCCTACCATTTTGCTAAATGCCCCACTAGTTTCTAGAAAGTGAAGGGACCCTTGGGATCCACACTCCCTCAACTCATCTTGTGTCATATTGCTAGGCATGTGTGCTGGTGGCTTCAGAGTGTCAAAACTTAGTATCTTTTCTCATGTGTCTACAAGCAAGCTAGGTAAGTTTTACTAGCATCAAATGCAGGTTTTCAGAAACCACACAGACATCATATATGTCATGAATAGAAAACAGACCTCTGTCAAAAAAATAAACACAGTTATTATAAAGAACTTGGCTAAAATTTAGTATTTGTATGTAGGTTTATCATTTTAAATATTCGTACATTAGATTGTCAAAGTATTCCAATGTACAGAATGAGCAACAAATGTTGAAAACACACAAAACCAAGTTGAGTTTTAGACACAATTTTAAAACCCTGTGAATTATTACTTAAACCAAGATTACCATGGAACGTACTCAGAGTCAAGAATGTGGAAAGAACAAATGAAGAATCACAAAAAGGCATCAGAATTTAGGAAAGATATTATCAAAAAGGAAACAGTTTCAGTACTTTTTGGAAAGGCTCAAAGTAGAAGTTACCATTTAGTTCCAACTAAAAAGTACATGTTTTTACAACCATCTTTCAAGATTTCTATGTTTCACTTTTGATGTTTCAGGGAAACTTTCACTGAATTTGAAATAATTTTATGCTAAAGAGTATTGTTTTTAAGGCTCTGGTAGAAAAGAATAAAGTCAGCCTGACCATGGGATGTCTGTTGTGATTAACTGTAACAGCGGCCAGGTAACCTCACCTTTACCAAAACCACTTACCCAGAAAAAAATTATGCACATAAAAGATTTCTTGTTAATATTCACCAATCTTAGTACTACTGAATTTTCAATCTTTTGAAGGTTAGCCAAACAATACTTCTGACATCGCATAGTTATCAATGACAAGAAATGAATATTTTAATATTTGCTCTCTGCATATTATCAGATATGCCTAAACTTGAAAAGATGCTTCTGTTGAATCTGAAAAGTGAAATCTTCTTCCCCATAAAGCAATCATATCTCACTTCTGAATGTTCCTCAAATCTATTGTTTCATGAAGTATTTTACAATATTTTACAATATAACCCAATCTTTAAAATATTGGTAAAACTACTACTAAAACTCACAAAAGTTTGTATTATCCTTTGACTATGATGTCTAACTGTATTTACCTTTGAATTACGGAGAAAAGCAGGGGGAAAAAGTCTTTCAAAACCAACAGCCATTTAGCCTCTTAATCTGACTCTCAAAGTATACACCACAATTAATTCACCGCTGTCATCCCCACTTTCAGCCTGTCCCTTGCAGAGCTTACTGACATTCTCCCTCACTGTACCTTGTATAGTTGTTCATGTTCACCTTGTTTTTCAGCTGTAAAAATTATTCGAACTAAATAAAAGGAATTTGAAATAATTTACGAGGAAGAATATTAGAAGGTAAACAGAAAATACCACGGCCAGAGGCAGATGAGAAGGGAGTTCTAAAGTTTAAAAGGAAGAAAAAAAAATGGTGCAAAAGTTAGCTCTGCTTTACCAGTGGAAGAAAAGATAAAATATGAAAATCAAATAGAATGGAAATAAGTGTCTAAGTGAAACATCCGGATGGGAATTAAAGAGAATGTTAAAACACTGTGAAAAATGTAACCACGTCCTCCAAAATATGAGCACTAACTGTTAAATAGGAACCGAACTTGCTGTGTGAATCTGCACAGAAAACACAATGCTGTTTCTTTAAAAAAGGAAATTAAGTGTCAGAGAAGATAAGAGAAGGTGCATAAGAGAGAATTATATATTGTCAGGTGAGTTACAACAGCTGTACAACACAACAGAAAACCAGTACAGTGACCCAAGAGACAGGATGGCACACAGTATGTTAGAGGTCAGGAAAGGAACAGCAAGGTGAGCCTTGCCAGTGATTTCTCTGGGTGGCACATCTCACTCACCCAATGGATTTCATTTCACTACTCATTATTTTAACTCACAGAGGAGCACAGGATAAGTTCATTTTGCTTCTTCTTCTGAGTTCACTGAAAAACTCAACTAGTATTTTGAGTTAACAGTAGGCTGTACCTACCACTTAAGCACCTTACAGATTTCATTTAAGGTGGGAAACATCTCCTACAAGATCCCATTCTTTATGTATATTTCCTTTTCCCCACGTTTGTTTTCCATTCTCATGTAGCCTGAAGATTCTGTTTTCTACCGGTCAAGAAAGATACCCTCTTGAGTGGAAAAGAATGTTATGACCCTAGGGCAGTTAAGTACAGACCAAGTAATGAAGTTAACTCAGAGTGGCTGAATCCTGAGAGTTCAGCCTGAAGACACAGAGCTTGAGGGGTGGGGAGCGGAATGCAGGCAGCAAGGGGTTGAGGGTTGGATCAACAAAAAGAAGGCAAACAAAGGTACGGACTAGATTTAAAATGAATACCTACCAGGAATGACTAAAACTCATTTCTTTATCTTACAGTCATTTAAAACGAATACAAGCTGAAAATGCCACGTTTTATTCTAACATAGTAGAAAAAACAATGGCAGATACACACAAAAGGAGAAACTGAACAATGCACTTCTACTTGTGACATGGCAGATATTAAAAAAAAAATCACTAACAGACTAAACAGTTAACTACCTAGATTTCTACTATCAACAGGTTCAAAGCCCATATGACCTCTGCTGGTGTATTAATTCTCACACACAGCTCACTGAGTACTTCAGAACAGACACCCAGACAAAAAGGGAGGCAACTCCACTGCTGGCTGCAAGGTATCTTCTGTGCCCCTCAGAATATTCTTCTAGAAGCCCTTGGTGGAAGACTTCACTCTCTTTCACCTTGTCCTTGAAAACGCTGCAAACTTTGCCTTAGGCAGCCCCAAACTTGGGGTGCAGCAGGGGCGAAACGGGGGGCAAGGGGCTCAGGTGGTACTTTTCAGAGCTGAGAGAAAACACTGTCACTGATAATAAGCATTCACTGAGGTGCCCTGTGATGTCCTATCTTCTTGCCTTTTGTCAGTTCCATCCTACAAGCCAGCTAGCTAGCTTTAAGCTTCTTTCCTTGGAAAGAAGTTCTGAGTTCTGGCCCAGATCTATTTCATTTTTGTGTCCTCTTTGAAATTGCTGCTCCATTTTTCTAAGAAAAGTCAGATACACACCTGGCCTATGAGGTCCACTACAATACAGTAGCCTCTATCGAGTGAAACGGACACATGAAGAGCTTCCCTTCTCTTGGAAGCTCAATTCCTCAGGCCCATCCTGAGTCTTCCCATTCTCCGAAGACTTGGTGATGAGATCATGGGTGCCACAGATAGTTACCTCTAGTTCAGAATAAAGTCAGTAGCGGTGCTTAGTAATTCACAACAGTAACAGCTTCTCCATCTTTCATGCATGATATATAAAATAAAAATCTTATTTTTGTTTTTTTAAAAAACTATAACTGGCAAAAAAGCGTACTGTAACTCTTTTTCAGATATTTTAAGATCTCATTTACTACCTCACTAATGTTTCACAAATACCTAAACCATTAAAGTTAAACAAACATAATCTACCATAACATTTTGAGGTATAGTCGGAAACACCCAAGTCTGTTCAGAATGAACTTTATGTGTTACGATTTTAAGCGACGCACATCTTTTCTTTAAAGAGAGTAGGGTGGGGACACCACTTTTCACACACTGCATGTCTAGCTAAAAACAACTATATTCCAAGGCCAGTTTTTTTTTCCATTTCTCTGCCCTCTGGTCTCCCTACACGCACTCTGAAACTCTGCTATCACCTTCACTGTGATGTACTTTGTGCAGTCTCGGACCTTGTAATGCCCATACTAAGGCAACACATCACAGGAGTTGGCAGCAACACTATCAGCAAAAATTTGGCTTCAGACTCAGGAGTGATTCATCATGCATTCTAGCAGCAGAAAAACAACACACTGCTATTTTAATCCCTTGGTGCTACCAAGAATCAAAAACCAGTAAAATGCAATTAAGCAAAAGCAACAAAAATTTATCTGCTTATAAAGGTATTCCCTTTTTGAGTTTCCAATAAAAGCCACTTAGAAAAAACATAGGTTACTTACCTCGTTTCATAATATTTACTATAGCAACAAATCAAGTTCTAACTTAATACAGTTTCAGAGGCAGAGGCAGTCCAAACTTCTGCAAAGCAACATATTAAAATTCTAAATTCAGGAAAACAAACTTCTCATTTGCTTTACAGTAAGTAAAATCCCTCCTAGGGTTTCAAAAATAATACATTTCATTTCTCACTCCATTTTTCAGTTGATTAATTTCTACGTGTATGAGTGTGCTATACGGTGTCTAACACAACCAAATACAGAAACACTATGGGCAATTTACTGAGGACATTCTTCTTCCAGAAGAACCCTAGCACTGCAATAATAAACAATATTGGGCTGACACAATAACAAAATCCACTTAAGTCCTGATGCTCTAATATGCATTAACAAATCCTCACCTCCAGGTCCTTCTCCACAAAAACAGTATGTTGATGATCATCGTGATTATCAATCATACCTCTACTAAACTACCTACGTAAATTAAAATCTACTGTAAATTTAAAAAAAGTTTTTGTGAAGATGGTACTCTATTGTGACCCGCGCTTAGAAGCAGAAGTGAAGATTTATCAACAACTCCAATTAGTGCTATCTTTTGGGACCCCTACCTTTTCAAACATCTCCTTGTTCTCCCTTCGTTTCCGTTTTCTGGGTCTCTGGTTCACGCGAATCCATTTCTTGACCTGAAGTTCAAGACCATAAGGGCATTTTAAACAGGACGACGAGTCCTCAGGGCCGCCCCTCGGCATTAGAGTGGTGACACAATCTTACAAGGCTTCACCTGAGGAAGCCACAGACACCTTTGGGGGCTCGTCCTACCACCTCCCCGCAGGGGACCCTTTGAGGCGCCCTAGCGTGTGCCGCTCCAGGCAAGGCGTTTGAGTCCACCGCGCGCTGAGGCTGTGACCTCCGCCCAGCTGCTCCCCTGGGCAAGGGCCCGATTTACCATTCCCGCGACAGTGGGGGCTGGAGCCCGCAAACCAGGGGCCCTCTTTCCCACCGCTGTCGCACGTTGGCGCCCCCCACCCCCCCTCCCCCGCCACCAGTTCCGAGGACCCGGCGGCACGGATGTGGCGCGGAACCCACCGCCCCGGGGAGAAAGGAGAGCGCAGGGACCCCGCTGCCCGGGCTGGGCCGGGCCGCACTCACCTCGGCGCCCACTTGCCACGCGAGTCCGCACTCCACCCCGGCCTGGCGCTCCCTCTGCAGCGGCTGCGGGGGAATGAGATAGCCAAGTTTATCCTGGGAGCGGCCCCAGCCTCCCTTGCCCACGACCCCCATAACTCGACGCGCCAACCCCGTACCTCACCAACCGGTTGGTGAGGATGGAGGCGGGGGAGCCGCGCTCCGCGCCCGCGCGCCCGCTCTGCCCGGCGGGGAGCAGCCGGCGCTCCAGGTCCGCAACACCTAAGGCGGAGCGCGGGCGGCGGCGGCGGCGGCGGCGGCGCGGGGCCGAGCGGCGGCGCGGGCGGGCAGGCAGGCGGCGCGCGGGCGGGCGGGCGGGGGCGGGGCCTGCCTTAAAGGTATAGAAGCCGCACCGCCTCCCCGCAGGTCGCCCCCGCCCGTCGGCGCCCTGCGCGCCTTCTAGCTTATTGTTCTCGTCGCAAACATCTTTCCTTTACCCGGAGCTTGCCCGCGCTTGCGCCCCCGCGTCTTCCCACGCGCTGACGGACTCCGCCTCGCACACCTTACCTTTCCACAACCGCCCTACCTCCCAGCCCTGGCTCACCGGCTAAAGGCTTTCCTGGCCGCAGCAGGAGCCAGGATGCCGCGCACCCGCTTGCCTGCCGGCAAAAGCGAAAGGGCTTCGCAGGAGATGCGCCTTCACTCCTGCGGTCAGCCTGAACTTGCCTCAGAAACCCAGTGCCCTGATGCCTTTCGCGGAAAGAAAGGAACTTTGCTAATGGAGTTCCATCTAAGGATGAATTAGACACCATTAAGTAGATGTTTTTCAGAGGCCCCTGCGGAAGACAGGAAGGGGGCAGGTGCCCTCCCCGGGGAAGAGAGCCCGAGCGTGCGGCCGGCGCCCCAGAGCCGATGCATTCCGTAGAAGCGCAGTTGACACTACACTTGCTCGGCCGGTATGGACACGCAGCCCTCAAACCTGAGGACTCCCAAAGCGAACGGGTAGATTGAATAAAAGGGTCAGACAGTTTTCATAATCAGGAAGAAAGTGTCCTTCATTTTTAAAAGTGTACAGTACCCTCTTCCTCCAAGTGTTTCCATTAACTCTCCAAAAGCTTTCTTTGCATCAGCGTTAGAAGTTGGATGAACCAGGTTAGGGTGGGACGGTGAGGGAGTCAGGTCACGATTATGTTTGCTGATTTGACCATCCCTCTAACATTATCGCATTTCTCTTAAAAAAAAAAAAATCCGTCTTGTCCTCTCTTTATTGCTACTCCATTCTTCTTTCAAGATCAAAAGGTTTAGATCAAAGCCAAGATCAAACTCACTACTTTAAATAGAAGCAACTTTGCCACGGAGTGTTTTACACAAAGAGGAGCTTCTTAATGGAGACATCAGAGTGGAAAACTTTATCCCTTCATTCCATATTCATAACTGGCTGCTTAAAATTACATTGATGATGCACTTCTGTTTCCTAAAATAAACAACAGGTCTCCCCAAATGGGGAATTCTTGACTTCGTGTTTGTGCTTCCACAAATTAAAAAAAAAAACAACTCCCGAAAAGGGTATATAAATTAACCATTTTGTATGGTTCTTGGGTAAGTGCTAAGAAATATATGCTCATTTACCAAACATTTTTTTTAAATGTTATCGAATTTTCTTATATGTAATGCACACAGTTTTTGTACTGTAAAGGAAATGCATGAAAACAGTTAAAGCCTTGCAAATCTTGAGAGCATCCACACAAAGGCAGGTAAAAATTACAAATGGTTAAGTGTATTATGTAATTGCAGAGCTGCTTTAATTTTAAATGGAAAGAGATCTTTTAACAATTCAAGCTTATGTGCTGCTAAGAACAGTTCCAGAATCAATAGAAATCTACTATTGGCAAACACTTTCCTTCGCCCACTAGAATTTTTTTTGTCCCCTTGGGAATTCACTATCCCCAGGAACTTTGATGTGATTCGTTAAGTGTTCTCTTCATTATCTGTCAACAACAATTCTTAAACATGTAGTTTCAGAAGGAACTTAAAATGAAGCCCAATGACCCAGCAATAAATAAAGACATACAACTATTGCAAATGAAGTCTTACAACGTCTTCTGTGAAAATCTGTTGTCACCGCTGGGTTGTTAGAACTTGCAGATGTTTTCCTTTATTCCTCATCTGGTTGAAGTCTCAAGGACAGGTGTACACACACAGAGATTGTTCCTAATACTATGAATCACACTGAGAAATGGAAAGCTCTCGGTAATTGAGACCTGGGAGCCCTAGCTTGCTGCCATTTGCATTGTTCCCCTTCTTTCTAGCTCTCAGCTGCTAAGAACCTAGCCATTTCAGACAGAAGCTGAACAAAGGAATCCTCTGTCACTCTGCTCTCCTAGAACTTTGTTGAGTGAGAATAAAAGCTGTGGTCCATTCTAAGTGCCTCCTAGATGTTCTCTTTGTTTGTACTCTTTTCCCCCCAACCCCACCCATCTTCCACAGAGAAGTCAGAATGATATTTCTTGAAGTAATCCAGATTATAGCACTTCACTGTACCCAGAATGCTTTTCGTTCTCTGTTTTGCCAGGCTCACTCCTACTTATCCTTTAGTTCTGAATTTAAACAACACGTCTTCAGAAAGGTCTTTCCTTGCTCCCAGACCAACCAGATTTTCACCCTACAATTCTTTCTAATAATATACTATTTATTTCTTTTAAAGTATTTATATTTTATATTGATTCTGACTCCTGGCAGCAACCCCCTGTGTTATAGAGTCCAACTGCTTGGTAGGCTTTTTTTTTCCCCCCCAGCTGTAATCTGTATAGAAATACATCAGCAGGCCTTTTCCTTTGAGGTGCCTCTGGTAGTGTAAACTGCTAACCTTCAAGTTAGCAGCCTAGTGCAAACCATTTGCACTACACATAGTTCCTGCATATAGCAGTCACTAAAATTGTATTCCAAAATGATGCTAAGGGCTGCATTTAATCTAGAATGAGAGGCTAACATATATTGTGTGACACTAGAAAAACATTAATACCTACTGACTGTGGTCAGCACAATTTCAACACCTTTCTCCTTTTGTCTACAATAATCTCCCTTGCTTGGTGGTCTGATACCAATGCAGACTGTAGAGAAACTGGAGGAAGACTACTTTAAAAAAGACTGGAATTCTGGAGTCAGGATGGTCACTCTATGCTCCTGATACATGTAACTATCTCAGAGAGTGTGGTAAAAGCACTTTAAAGCTATCTTTTAGAAACAGATGTTTTCTGTTTGCATTATATCTTTTAAAAATACCTCATTTGAGTAGAGATGCAAGTTTTGAAAGGAAGTTGTTTTAAGAAACCTTCCTGTCAAAGCAGCTTTTAATAGCCCAAGACAATTTCAGAGGCTGTGAAAAATGCCATTACTTTAAAATAAAAGCATTACTTAACCCAGTGGCTGGAGATTACTTTTAGAGATTTCTCTCTCTGTATCTCTTTTAAGTTGAAGAGGAAATTACGCCTTTCACTAGAAAAAGATAGTGATAGCAATTTCATACTGCTGTGTGTTTTTTTCCTGATGCTACCTAGTGAATAAGTGAGAATAGGGGAATGAGAAGCAGTGCACCTTCCTTGTCCACTGTAAAGTCTACAAGGTAAACAAAGGAGCCCTTTAATTATCCCAAACAGCCTCCTATGGCAAATTACATTCCCTGGCTACAGCAGAGGGAAAATCATCTGCTATAAGAAGGCAAAAGACCTTTTAATACCAAACAAGAGACAGTTCCAGAAGCTTCTGCAGATTTCAGAAGGGTTCTACTGCCCATGTCAATTCAGGGTGAATGAAAAAGTCAAAGTCTATGCCGGTCTGGAAAAAAATCAAGGTTAATTTAAGTTCTAAATAAAAACAAATAAGGATTAGGGGCCAAGTTGTCAAACGGTATGCTTTTAACTTTTGCTCTGTCACTTTTTAATGTAGTATTTTATGTTATGTTTTCAGTTGATTTGAGAAAAATTATACATCACTTGTATTACTGCCCATTTTGTCCCCGTGTTAGAATGAACACCCAGAGTCTTTCTGAAGAGAATGCTGGTTGGCCCTGTCCAGTGCACTTCTTACTGGAAGTCCTTATAAAGCAGAGTTTTCAAAAAAGGAAATCAATCCCATGCTTGGTTCAGCTGATTGCTGAAGTGCATGGCTTTGCAATGAACTGCCTGACTGAAACTTTTCCTCTGAGTCACCATATCCCTAAATTCACTGTTGCTCAAAAACTTCTACAGAACTTCCTTGAGGAAACAATTTTTAAGGTACTCAGTCCTTCCACTTCTTAACTCCGTCCAAGAATTTGATTAAGGCAAATGGTTCTGAGTGCCCTAGAAAAGAATACAGCTAGAGTGTGCAAGCATACAGATGTATGCAAGTTTAATCTTCCGGGGGCTCACAGATTTCTCTGATGCCCACTTCTCTACCCTCAGTCCTCTCACATCCACTCTTGGCTTAAGGCAGACTACCGTAAAGCTGACCCTGGACTGCCTCAGGGGCCCTCTGTTGAGGTTCCTTTTATTTCACCATGTTCTGATAAGATGCCATCAACCTTTATTGAGGTGAATTATAAGAAACAGTCCCATAAAATCCATTCCAGTGTTTACCCTAAGGATGTTCTGAGGGTTGTTTATTACGGTAGGCAGTAATTCTCCGTGAGGACCCACAGGAAAACCTTCTCTGGGGCATCAACATCAGGAACAGTAGAACTTAAGTGACTGGCTTGTTTTTACCTCACAGACACAGGGATTTATCTTTTCCCTCATCCAGAAAACTGAGGGTTCAGTGCTTCTATTTTAGCCACACACAAGAACTTCAGGGTGGGCATTTTGTAAGCTAATTTAGTTTCTGGTCTCATCTTATTTTTCAACTATTATTTTCATTTTGCTTCATTTTACTTATTTATTTTTAATCTTGCTATAGTTATCTGATTTGGAGGCTGCCCTAAACCCTTTTGGACAAGGTGGTGTACGAATATTTAAATAAAGTACAGTATTGCAGGTTTCTTTTTTCTTTCTTTCATTTTCTTTTTTAGATTTCCGAGGAGGGAAGATTTGGAAAATTTTTATGGTCCTAACATTTCTTTAAGGAGTCCTAGTGGTGGAATAGTTCAGTGCACAGCTACTGACCAAAACCAACTCCCCAGCGCCTCAGTGGAAGAAAAGACCTGGCAATCTGTTCCTGTACAGATTTCACCCTTAGAAAGCCTTCACGGCAGGTTCTACTATAGTAGCACACAACAACATTTTTCTCCATCAATGACATTTAGAAGTAAAATGTAGAAATTGAGGATATATGATTGATTAGCCCCTATATATAACATGTTTTAAAAAGATCTGCTAAAAAATAAAAGAAAAAGTGAATACTATTGCAGTGCAATTGATTCCTTTTGGGTGTCCTTTCCAGCCATAGTCTAACTTCCTCCCAGGTGATCAGGTGGGACTGTGTGATAGGGTAATGGTGGCCTAACAAAGGGACTGTCAGTTTGGCCTTAAAAGAAGACAATTCCAGTGCAGAAAGGAGAATCCCGGCACCACCAAAGAAGAACAGCTAGAAGCCGGCACATCCTTTGGACCTGGGATCTCTGTGCTGAGAAGCTTCTGCACCCAGGAGACAGACAGTGAGCCATGACCTTGAGTATGATGAGAGGTGGTGGTGAGAGAGACCCAACAGCAGAGACCCAGCACCAAAAGATGCATGGTGGGCTTCCTGGCCCACAGAAACAGAAAGCTGAAGGCCTCTGGACAGAAACAGGGAGAGGCATGCCTGAGAACGTAGCTGAGGAGAAGCCGTCCTGGTGGAAGAACCATATCCTGAGTATTCCTGAGTCTGACTTGTAACTGCTACTTCCCTAATACACCTCATAATCAGGAGCATGGTCTGTGAATTCTACGTGCCCAGTGCAATGGGTAACTGAACCCACAGAGAAGTAGAGTGCTGTGGGTGGGATGGTTGGTGTCAGAATTGGTAAGAATAGTGGAGAAAGGAAGTATGTCTGGCCCTGTCCACATTGGGGTCAGCCCTGGGCTGTTGATATTGGTTCTCCTTCTCCTTGTGAGGTTGAAGGAGGTCAGATGCCACACCTAAGACATTTTTACAGCTCTACAAATGTTATACAGAACTAATATAAAAATGCTACGCAATCAAGTATTCTATCTCTGTTGACATCAGCACCAGAGGAAATGGGCATAGGCTGCAGGAAGAAAAATGTAAATGGGACATATGGACTGGTTATTCACTTAACAAACATATTGAGTGCCTACTGCAAAACAGAGCACTAGCCTGGGAACAGAAAGATGAATAAGACCCCCTCCTTGTCCTCGTGGAACTCGGGCAGCAAGCCAGAAAGACAGCACAGCATGAAGAGCATGCAGACAGCGTGTCTGGGTTTGAATCCAGGTTCTGCCTTGTATTAGCTGTATAATCTCTCTCAGCCTTCTTTCTCACAGAGTTGTGAAGATCAAATGACCCATCTGATGTGCTCTGAACAGGAAGCAGTTCTTATTCATCAAGCCCCAGTTGATTAGAACTAAGAAGCATCACAATATTACAAGAACCTAGAGAGCAATGATTTTAGGACAAAAAAAGCATTGAATCTCATATATGTCAGACGCCAGAGAACTTCCAACTGGACAGACAGGACAAAAGTGGGCAACTCTGTACAGAACCATACACTGTATAAAATGCTTCCACACACAGACACCCCACTTGACGGATGAAGAAAATGAGTCTGAGAGAATTTCAGTACATCATTTTGCTTGGCCTTTTGATTTTCTGGCTGGGAATTCAGTGTTCCTTTTACTCCAGCCCAACAGCTTAGAGAGCATATAGCATCACCATCTCCCTTTAAAATAGTTGCTGACTATGAGGATCAGATAAACCCCAGGTCAAAACACAGCTCACAAAGTACAACCCCATACCATAAAAGTTGATTGAAGCAGCCACTCTAGAAAATAAATACTAATGCATCCCCTTAGATACCTAAATAACTGCAATTCTTTACAGAAGTTTAATATTCGTGGGCATTATAATCTTAAGGGATTGTCACAGGTGAAATATAAAATGACATAGGACTGGGTTTAGTTCAGTCGTTCCCAACTTTGGCTGTTTATTGGATTCACCTGGCAGGGTTTACTAATTCCAGTGTTCAGACATACTACAGAGGACTTAGACTGATATCTCTGAGAGGAAACTAGGCATCAGTCATTTGTAAAGCCTCCCAATATGCAGCCAGGTGGAGAATCACTGGTTTAGTTCATTGTGACGACGAACCATCCCAAACAGGTTACCCTGATGAAGTTCCAGATGTTCTGGAGACATATTTAAATTTATGAAGCCCTGGTGGCATAGTGGTTAAGAGCTTGGCTGCTAACCAAAAGGTCAGTAGTTTAAATACACCAACCACTTCTTGGAAACTCTGTAGGGTAGCTCTGCTGTGTCCCATAAGGTTGCTATGAGTTGAAATGGACTCCACAGCACCTAACAACAACATTTAAATTTGAAGGGTAATGCCATAGAGGACAATCACTTCTTGCACTCTTTTACAGTAAGTCCACTGGGCCTGAGGGCAAGCAGTGCTGGGCTGGATGGGCAGCTGGCTGGCCTAGGGTATCACTTGTTATGAGGTGTAGTCAACTTGACAACAACTAGATCATCAACAGACAGGAGTCCCTGGGTGGTAGAAATAGTTAATGTGCTTGTCTTCTAATTGAAAGATTGGAGGTTCAAGTCCACCCAGACTCACCATGGTAAAAAGGCCTGGTGATCTACTTATGAGCACTTCAGCCATTGAAAACTCTACGGAGTACAGGTCTTCTGCAACACACACGTGGTCATCATGAGTCAGAATTGACTTGCAAACAACTGGTGTACTTACAGATAAACTTTTGGGGAAGATAAGTTAAGTAGACATGCAACAAACTAAGAGGAGGCTCAACAGTCTACTGGTCTAGAATGTTTATATGTGAAGGTGGTACTTCCATTTATGTGGATAGCTGAAACAAACACTGCACTTGGAATATTGCTGGCTGGGATTACAGAACAGCATGTACCATTGGGAAAGACCCTACACTATGTGCGAACATGCTGTCCCATACCAGATGCAACCCATACTGAATACCATCGGTCTTGGCCATCATGTTCTAATCAAATGGGCTACTCCATGTAGAAAAGACATACACAGACATCGGTGCTGTAGGAAAACTACTCTGGCAAATGCCCTACAAAAGGTTTTAATTAGTAATTAATTAAGAACACCAGCCAAGCATACCAAAATTGGCATTTAACTGGCTTGAGAAGCAAACACCCATGCGAGTAACTTCCTATCACTTCTCAAGGTGGAGTGGGTGTGGTGTCTTTCAATGTATGCACAAGGACACGTCACTGCTGCAAGGTACCTTCGAGTGTACGTGTTGGGAGTCCATGGCCCTGGCACATCTATTTTTAAAAATCTTGGCACTCAGACTGGGTTGCCTGTCATCTGACCTCCCAAAGGAACCCAACGTGTCAGTTGGCAAGTGAAAGGAATGGGCCTAAATAACCTACCTCTTTTAAGAATTAAAATCACACACAGAGAGAAAAACAGAAAAAACAAAGTATCAGCCATCACGTTTGTCCTCGATACAAACAATACTTTTTTTTTTTTAAAGTGGTTTTCCAGAAGGTTTTTTCACCAAACTTGTCGATCCATACAAGGAGGTGTTCCAGGAAAACAATGGGATGGGCCAGAATTAATTGGCTGCTAATCTCTTTACTTTTCATAGGATGTTTTCTCCAGCAGAGGATTAAATCAATGTTTAATGCTCCACAGGCCCAGCTGTGTCCATATTAGGAGAGCCTGAGCTCACATCTCTCTCTGTGTGAGAAAAAGACCTGTCCTCTCTCCCTGGGCTGTGCTTCCACGGCTGCCTGGGTAGGCGGGGGAGTGGGACCTGGGGAATGTGAACTTGATCCAGCATTGATCAGCCAGGCAGCAAACTCTCATTGTTCTTTAGATACCAAACATAACTTCTTTCTACTGGGGATAAACCAGCCATTCTGTACATAACACAGCTTTTGTGCTCAGCAGTAGGGTAGATGGGAATAACCATCAAGAACACTACGGCTTTATTAGATTTATCATAAATGCCTCCTCATATACAGGAATCCATCCAATTAATTTATATACATCATAGTATTAGATACGTTAGAATCTCTTAAACCTAACAATCTTCTCATGTCTATTTTTTTACTTATTGACTTTCATGTATAGCACATATTCTGTGGTCTGCTTTTGCTTTACCCTCTTTTTGAGCATTTCTTGTGTTTACTGCCTTGCTCTCTGAATTTCAAGGACATTGGAAATCATGTGAATATACAACCCAATATGCCATTGCTGTTTTTAAGGCTGTGCTATGAATCTGGCTTAACTGTCTCTGGGGCCCTGGTGGTGCAGTGGTTAACAGCTATGGCATGCTATGGCTGTTAACCGAAGTCAGAAGTTCAAATCCACAAATTTGCTCCTTGGAAACCCTATAGGGTAGTTCTACACTATCTTATAGGGAAGCTATGAATCAGGATTGACTTGAAGGCAAAGGCTTTGTTTTGCTTTTTAGGCTTTGTTTCAGGACATAGCTATGGGGTAAGGAGAAACACACAGCAGAACAGAATTCTAAGCACCCTCTGTCTTTGCCACTTAGAAGCTAGTGGCCTTAGGAATGTGCCACACCCCTCTGAGCCTAGGAAATGGAGGCTTTCTGCCTCACAGAGCTGGGGTGGGGATGGAATGAGTCCATGTATAGAATGGGAGGCATGAAGCAGGCGGATAAATGTTCACTCCCGTCCTCTCACCTCTCAGCAACAAAAGCCCGTCTGGTATTTTGAACTCAAGTAAACTTTTCAAAGGTCTCAACATAAATGAGTCATGACAGCATAGTACAGAGCCTCACCTGACTTCCTCACCTGACTTCAGTGCCACTGGATGAACGCTGCTGAAATACCAGCACACTTGAGTCACTATAAACAGTCCCAACAGTGATGAGGAGACACGATGAAATATCTGTCACAAGCCTTATTATAGAGAAGATCATTCCATTTCTGGTTCCACCTCTCTCAAAACAATCAGCCAGCAGTTGTCACAAGAAGAGTGAAACTTGGTATTTCTAAATTCTCTGAAAGTACCAGCATGACGAGGTGCCAGATGCAAAATATACCCAAACTTCAGTTGAAACAGCAATATTTTTTTACCTATATATTTATCACAATTAAAAAAGAAAAATCTAAAACCTTAATAGTACTTACATGCATTTAAAACCAGCATAAAGCTTCAAGAACTTGGGCCTTTAAGTTAGATAACGGTTTTCAGTTTCCTCATCTTTAAAATGGGTAAAATTGTATTTTCTGTCTTAGAGTTGTGACTAGGAGAAGTGAAGGGCTATTGTGTATAATGCAAACGACACAGAGCCTACTCAGTAAAAAGAGACTCTTTTTTTCAATTCTAGATGTTCTAATATAGAAAAATAGTCCACCCCAATATACTGAGGGTGACGGGAAGATTAAATTTTTAAAAATCGAGTTCTAGGTTTCTTTCTTTATAGGAGACAAGAAGGCAGAAAGGAGAGGAAAGGTGCTGATTAAGAAGATACTACAAGTACAGCATGAAAAGGAGGAATGTGCCGTCACAGGGTGTCATGGATTGAACTGTGTCCCCCCCAAAAACCTATGTGTTGATTTGACTTGGTTTGGACTTCCAATAGGGTGCCCTTCCTCCCATGTGTTGTGAATCCTACCTCTGTGATACTGATGACGGAGAATGGTTTGCAGTTGTGTTAGTGAGGCAGGATTCAAGCTTGTGGAATATAAGGGAGAGAAGTGAGCTGAGGAAGTTGGGAACCTCATGCCACCAAGACAGAATCACCGAGAGCAGAGCACGTCCTTTGACCTGAGGTTCCTGTGCTGATATGCTCTCACTGGATGTGGACTCAGCCCACTGGACTATAGTGATTTCTTATTCTGAATGGACTTGTAGCTTAGGAATGGATTTGTGGCTTACTGGACTGTGACAATAAAAGCTTCTCCTCATGAAACCTTCCACTCATGGTATTTTCTGTTAGAGCAGTACCCCGTGACTAGGACACAGGGTGAAGACAGCAGATGAAGTTGCAGATAGACAGCCATGCAAAACTGACTGTATACTTTCACTTAATCACAATAGAAAATTGAGTTCTATAGTTATACAACCTATATACATTCTTGAATTTACCCATTTGAAACAATTTGCTAGATGCATTTGTGCAAAACCTAGGTAGCTGTTCCTCAAATACAAAATCAGTGACAGTGATGAAGAAATATAATGTGAGGAGGGAAGAGCCAGTGAGAACTCCAGAGAGCTGTCTTTGCAATGAACACAATCAAGAAAAATCTTAAAGGGAGGTATACATTTGCTTGGTCACATGGCATATGACAAATGACAACATGCACAACTGAGGAAAAAGGAACAGAACAGAGAAAAACGGGATGAAGCACTTAGAGAAAAGGCAAGAGAAGCTGCTTGTGATGGGAGGTGACTTCTCCTTCCCCCAAAATGAGCCTCCAGGGATAACGGAGGTAATCTACAGCCGAATCCCATTATCACTTGTTGCCCTGGAGTCTTACTCCCAAATTCTGATGTATTGACTTTGGCCTTTCCACTATGCATTTTCATGCCAATAAAGTTGCTGAAATTAAAGAATTGAATTGTGAAGCTTTCTGGCATAAATAATGTCATATTGTAAAGCCTGGGCTAATAACAACCAGGATGCCCTTAACGCACTTAAGAAAAACCATCTGATATATGTATCCCTCAATGTGGTTTGAAATTTCCTCCAGCCTACAAAGGAAAGTATTTTTAGCATGTAGCACATTTTGTAACAGACACATAAATGTACTGAAAATATAATTTTAGGGAAGCATCTGGGTTTGATCATTTCTTGTTATACCTAAACCCCAAACAGGCTCTACTTTCTTGCTGTAAGGGACTCTGCAATATTTTGCTATAAGCTATGTAGCAATCAGGGCAGCAATTTCTCATAAACATTACCTCACGGGCTTTGTTTGTTTTTGTTTGCTTTTGAAGCCACAAATACTCTAAAGATTTAAATATAAAAGTAGCATAAAAAAATGCAGTGATTTGGCTGGGATATTTGGCTCAGTGTCTTCCCACCTTCAAAAGTCAATATAGAACTCACTGGAATTTCTACCCCACAGTTATTTAGACAACAGACATGACTGAATACTTAATATCTCAAAATGCACTCTAGAAATAACATTTGCCACCCTTGAAGGTAAAACAAACCTGTAGTTTTCATGGATCTGTAAAAACTGCAGGATATTAAACAACCCTGGCAAAATTCTTTTCATCTTTTTCTGGTCAAACAGGTTAATATCTGTGAATAATTGATTTGAATTGCAAGTAAAGGCATCTTCTTCAATGATCAGCCAACATAAATGCTCTTACAGATAGATTATTAAGATTTCTCCCAATAATCTCAAAAATAGTAGGAAAGAGGCATTGGAGTCAAGATGGCAGACTAAACACACATCTCCCTAAATCCTCCTGGAAACCAAGACCTGAAATGATAATTAAATGGAGCCGCTGGACACCTAGTGAGCGCTAGGACATGGCATACCTAGGACTTCATACCACTGAACAGAAAACCTCCTCTCTTTTCACTGACCCCACTCTTGGTGAATGTGGGCTTGCACAGGCAGAAGGTAACTCACCATTTTAATTTGTTTTCTCTGTCTTAGCTGGCAGGTGGAGCTGGAACTTGACTAGCTGCTAATCTCAGACACACTGCTGGTGGGATCGGCAAGTGAAACTGCCGTATTTTGAGAGCATAGCTTTGGACTCTGTGTATCTTGGCACCTTTGGCCTCTCTTTCCACCTCAGCCATAGAAAAGCCTGGACCCATCCACGCGGTGAGATTATGCAGGACACCATCTTGATACATTGGGAGGCAGATACACATATACAGAGGCCCCAGCTGGACTTAGTTCCTAGGCTGGGAGGCAGCGCCTGCCTGGGGGAGAGCACTTTTCCAGCACAACAGCAGTATTTTACATAGTGTTGCCTACGGCTGGGGCCTGGAAAAAGAGGCTGTGGACTCTGTATCTTGGCACTTTTGGCCTCTATTTCTGCTTCTGCCATAGAGTAGCCTGGACCCAGTCAGGCAGCGAGCTGTGTAGAACACCGTCTTGCTCCACTGGGAGGCAGAAGTATCCATACAGAAGCCTCAACTGGACTTAATTCCTGGGCTGGCAAGCATTGCCTACCTGGAGGAGACTGCTTTTCCAGCAGAAAACCAGTATTCTACACATTGTAACCCACAGCTGGGGCCCAACAGCAGAGGCCAGCAGGGCAATACTCTTTCTGTATTTTAAGCTAGTTTATAACATCTGGGGTGCTTACTTTGCCAGCTGAGAAGAGGGACCTATACACCTGAAAACCTGACTGACTTTGGAAGTTGTCAGATACTTTTTACCTCTCATTTTAAGATGGCATAGAGAAACAACTGCAGTCCATCCTCACAGCATCTCTCCCAGCCTCTACTGACTCATATGAAGTCTCAAAGCAACAAACTCTGGAGAAAACCATAGCCAAGTTATGACCCATGGCTTCAGAAAGCCCCCAAAAGAAAGCACCTCAGAATTTCCCAGAAGAAGAAGCTTTGTGGAAACTATCAGAAGGTGAATACAAAAGGATTATATAGAGAGCCCTCCTAGACCTTATCCAAAACGAGGCAAAGCAAAATGAAAAATTAAGGAGGCTGGTCAATCTGATGGAACACCAGTACTTGGAAATCCAACAGATCAAGAACAAAATCCAAGACATAGAAACTTCAATTCAAAGCCTAGAAAACAGACCGGAACAAACGGAAAAGAGACTTTCTGACTTGGAAGACAGAGCTATTGACTCCAGCATCTATGATTAGAAATCAGATAAAAGAAACAAGAAAAATGAAGAAGCATGTAGAACTCTATTAAGAGAACAGTCTACGATTAACTGGAGTTCCTGAACAGAGTGAGACACCTGAGAACACAGAGAGCATTGTTGCTGAGCTGTTGGCAGAGAACTTCCCAGAAATCATGAAGGAAGAGAACACAGATATACAAGATGCATATCAAATGCCACACAATATAGACCTTGAAAGAAAGACTCCAAGACATATTATAATCAAGCTTAACAAAATGACAAAGAAGCAGCAACTCTAAAAGGCAGCAAGACTCAAAGCAAAGCTAAAATTCAGAGGGAAATCGTGCAGGCCTTCATCAGATTTCTCAGCAGAAACAATGCTGGCACAGAGAGAGTGGCATGACATATTCAAAGTCTTGAAGGAGAACAACTCCCAAACGAGAATTATATATTCTACAAAACTATCTCTCAAATATGAAAATGAAATTAAGACATTCCCAGATACACAGAAACTCAGAGACTTTGTAAAAACCCAACCAAAGCTACAGGAAATACTGAAAGATACTCTTGGCTTAGAAGAACAAACCCACTAACTTTATACTTTAGAAGCAAATAGAGGACACATCATCCAGAATCCTACTCAGTTAGGGAAGGCTCCAAACTCAATGAAAGCTATAACAGTGAAACAAATAATCTAGTGATCATATCATGAAAACTATGATGTTATCACATCAAAAAGAGGGATGTACTATAGTTGTTATAGCCCTGTAGCAGAGGAGGGTGAAAAATACGGTAGTTATTGAAATTGGATTTATACATAGTTTATTATGGGGGATTATAGGAACAGTCACAAAGCACAATCAAGATGCAACATATCAAATCAAGAAACACAATAGAGGAGTCTCAACAACCACAAAACCAACTCTGAAAAAGGTGAAAAATCAACTCGCAAAGAAGAATGTCCCTGAACAGATAAATAAGAACCACAGAGAAAACATCAACACAAAAATAAACACATCACAATGGCAGCACTGAACACCTACCTATTAAGAATCACATTGAATGTGAATGGACTGAACGCTCGAGTAAAGAGACATTGTGTGACATCTTGGATCAAAAGACACAACCCATCCATATGTTGCCTACAAGAAACTCACCTTAGACTTGATAGGAACAAACTGAAAATCAAAGAATGGAAGAATATATGTCAAGCTAACAATGAACAAAGAAGAGTAGATGTGGCAACTCTAATCTTAGATAACCTAGACTTTAATTTAAAATCTACCATTGTGGACAAGAAAGGACACAATTTATCGCTGAACGGTTCAATACATAAACATAACTTAATGATATTAAATATTTATGCACCTAATATTAGAGCACCTAAATACACTGAAAAAACTCTCAAAAATCACAACAGTGGGAGACTTCAACACTCCACTCTCAATATCGGACACATCTTCTAGAAAAAAGCTCAATAAAGATACAGAAGATCTTACTGCCACAATTAACCAACTAGACCTCATCAACATATATAGAACTTTCTACCATCAGCGGACAGCTACACCTTCTTCTCCAGTGCACGTGGAACATTCTCCAGAGCAGACCATGTGTTAGAACATCAGGCAATTTTCAACCAAATCCATACTACTGAATTAATGCAAAGCATCTTCTTAAATCACAAAGCCATAAAAGTTGAAATCGAAAGCTGAAAAAATATAGACAGAAAGTGGAACTCTTGGACACTAAATAACAACTTGGTCAAAAACCCATGGGTTATAGAAGAAATTAAGGATGAAATAAAAAAATTTATGGATTCCAATGAGAATGAAAACACTTCCTACCAGAACCTATGGGATACAGCCAAAGTGGTGCTCAGAGGTCAGTTTATCTCCATAAATGCACACATCTGGAAGGCAGAGAGAAACCAAATCAAAGAACTAACCCTACAGCTTAAACAAGTAAAGAACAACAGAGGAATCCCTCAGGCACCAAAAGAAAACAGATGATAAAGATTACAGCAGAACTAAATGAATTAGAGAATAGAAGAACAACTGAAAAAACTAAAAAGACCAAAAGCTAGTTTTTTGAAAAGATACCCAAAATTGACAAACCACTGGCTAAACTTACTAAAGGAAAACAGTAAGGAAACAAATTACTCAAATAAGAAATCAGCGGGAGGTGTCATAACAGATCCAGCAGAAATCAAACATATCATAATACTGTGAAAGACTATACTGCAACAAATTTGAAAACCTAGAGGAAATGGAAAAATTCCTTGATTCATATCACCTACCCCAATTATCACAAGCGGATGTAGAACAACTTAAACCCACCACAAAGGAAGAGATTGAAAGTCACCAAAAAACTACCAATAAAAAAGATCAGGCCCAGATGGCTTCACTGAAGAATTTGACCAAGCTTTTAGAGAAGAATCATCTCCAATACTACTGAGAATATTTCATGGTATAGAAAGGGATGGAATACTCTCAAATTCATTCTATGAAGCCAACATAACCCTGGTACCACAGCCAGGGAAAGACCCAACAAAAATGGAGAACTACAGACTGATATCACTCATCAATCTAGATGCAAAAGTCTTCAACAAAATTCTTGCCAGTAGAAGACAACAACATATCAAAAACATAATCCATCATGACCAAGTTGGATTCACACTGGGGATGCAAGGCTAAACCAGCCTTGCATCAGAAAAACAGTTAATGTGATCAATCACATAAATAACATGAAAGACAGGAATCACCTGACTTTGTCCACTGATGCAAAAAAGGCATTTGATAAAGTCCAACACCCCTTCATGCTAAAAACTCTCAGTAAAATAGAAATAGACAGCAAATTCCTCAATGCAATAAGAGCCATTTATACAAAGCCAACTGCCTACATCATCCTGAATGGAGAGAGACTGAAACAGTTTTCCTTGAGAACAGGAACTAGACAAGGATGTCCACTCTCACCTCTCCTATTCAACACTGTACTAGAAGTTCTGGCCAGAGCAATTAGACAAGACCAAGGAATAAAGGGCATCTGCATCAGCAAAGAAGAAGCAAAAATCTCCCTATTTGCAGATGATATGATTGTATACGCACAGAATCCTACACAATCGATAAGTAAACTACTCAAAGTGATAGAAGAGTTCAGCAAAGTCTCAGGATACAAGATAAACATAAGCAAATCAGTAGGATTCATTTATACCAACAACGAGATTGTTAAGGAAGAAATCACCAAACCAGTAACATTTACCGTAGCCCCTAAGAAGATAAAGTATCTAGGAATAAATCTAACCAGAGTTATAATGGACATTTACAAAGAGAACTTCAAGTCCTTACTACAAGAAACTGAGAGTTACATAAATGGAGAAACCTACCTTGCACTTAACATTGTGAAAATATCTATTTTGCTCAAAGCAATCTACTCATATAATGCAATCCCAATACAAATTCCAGTGACATTTTTTTAATGAGATGGAGAAACAAACTACCAACTTTGTTTGGAAAGGGAAGAAGCTCTGGATAACTAAAACACTACTGAAGAAGTAGAACACACTAGGAGGCCTCTCACTACCTGCCTTTAGAACCTATTACTGCCACAGTAGTCAAAACAGCCTGGCACTGGTATAAAAAGAGACAGATAGATCAATGGAGCAGAATTGAGACCTCAGAGATGACACCATCTTTCTATGAACAGTTGATATTTGACAAAGGCCCTAAACTAGGGAAAAACTAGGGAAAAAACAATCTCTTCAACAAACGGTGCTGGCAAAACTGGATATCCATCTGCAATATACTGAAACAAGACCCACACCATACACCTTATACAGAAACCAACTCAAACTGGATAAAAGACCTAAATGTCAAATCTAAAATGATAAAACTCATCTAAGAAAAAGTAGGAACAACAATGGAAGTTTTAATCCACAATGTAGACAGACTTCAAAATCTGTCAAATTACAAACAACAGAAAAGAAAATGAGAACTATTAAGAATCAAACACTTTTGCTCATCCAAAGACTTTATTAATAGAATTAAAAGGCCACCTACAGAATGGGAAAAAATATTTGGCAACTATATGCCTGACTGGTGCCTGATCTCTATAATCTATAAGGTACTACAAAATATCAAGAAGAAAAAGATAAATCATCCAATGAAGCAATGGGCAAAGCAGATGGACAGACACTTCTCTAAATAAGAGATCCAGGCAGCCAAAAAAAAAACACACACAGACATGCTTATGATGATTAGCTATTAAAGAAATTCAAATCAAAACTACAGTGAGATACCACCTCATCCCAACAAGGTCGGCCATGATCCAAAAAATGCAAAACAACAAACACTGGAGAGGCTGTGGAGAAATTGGAACTCTCCTCCACTGTCAGTGGGATTGCAAAATGGTGCAACCTGGTGCTTCCTTAAAATAATGGGTATAGATATACCATTTGACCCAGTAATTCCACGGCTTGGAATATATCCTACAGAATCGAGGTCATTCATACCAACTGATACACGCACATGATTGTTCATTGCAGCACAGTCCACAATAGCAAAAAGATGGAATCAACCCAGATGCCCAACAACAGAGAAATGGATAGGTAATCTATGGTATATATAGTCAATGGAACATTCTGCAATGATAAAGAACAACGATCGTTTTAGGAAACATCTCATAACCTGGCTGCAATTGGAGGACATTATGTTGAGTGAAGTAGTCAGTGAGAAAAGGACAACTATTGTATGAGACCCCTAAAATAAGAACTTAAAAACAGACTAAAGCATAGGAGAAAAGACTCTTTGACGGCTGCAAGGGTGGGGAGGGAGGGGTGGAAAGGGTTTAAATTAGGCAGTTGATAGAAATTTGGTTGGGTGAAACCTGTGACAGCACATATTAGAAAGAAGATCAATACTGGACTTCAACATAACATGATTACTCCTCTTATCTTAACCCAATATTGTTAAGGACAGAGTAGCTGGGGCGGGGGCCAGGGATCATGCTTTCAGGGGAAATCGAGGCCAGCTGGCACAACTAGTGTTTTGCTAAAAGACCCCTCTGGTAAGTAGTGTCTAGAGTCTTAAAAGCTGCTAAGCTGCCATCTGAGGGTACAGCAAATGGTCCCAACTCAGCAGGAACGGATGATCAACAAGGACCAAAACAACATGGGAGAAAAAGAACCCAGAAGACAGAGAGACCCACATGAGTGGGTGTCTACATTGACTTGTGACTGGAAGAACCGGATGGTGCCCAGCCAACACCAGGCATAGATAGCTGTGATGGAGCTCACAAACTTGCGTCTCACTGGCAATACAAGGAAAAAAAGGGGTGTACGCTGACATCTCCAATAAAAGACTGCAGTTGATGGTCCAGGGGCCTCAGAGTTCCCCTGAGCACACTGCTCCTAGCCCTGATGCTCTCCGTTGGTAAATCATAATAGAGGTCAACTCTCGGATAGGAATGGATTGGACTTGGCGACACAGAGTGATCATATTATGTGTGCACTTTATGGTTCTGTGCATCTATAGGATGTCATACTGCTGACCTGACCTCTTACTGGAGGAAGGAGAATGGGAGGAGAGGAGGGGATATGACATTGTTGGGACGGTAAGACACGTATGGAGCAGAGAGGAAGAATGTGCTGTCACTGGGCAGGGAGAACAGTGAGAGCTGCATATAGGTGTGCATGCAAATTTATAAGGGAATGTACATTTTCATTCAATCATAAAAAAATAGTAGGAAAGAACAGAAATGAACAAATAGGTTTCTTGATAGTGTAAGTTTGAAGATATTACTCAAGACAAAAAGTATAAAAATAATTCCAATAGCATTTGAAACTACGGAGAACTTTTAAATCTGAGGGCAATTCAATAGATTCCCACGGAGGAAAGGAAAACACTTTAAAAAATAAAGCAGAAAGAAAGACTTTCAACTTTCCTGCTCTTAAAAGTGGTGGGTCCACTTGGAGCAAAGGAGTCATGGAAACCCCAGTGTACAATACGTGGTGATGGTGGAACTCAGAGTAGCCCTTCACCAAGGTCAGCTCCTTTCCCTCTCCAAAGAAGACACAAGGTCTCAGAAAAGGTAAGTGCTTGCACCAGGGCACACTGCTTAGTGGCAACAGAACTGACGGTGAAAACCAAAACCACCTGCTGCTGAGCTGCCTTTGACTCATGGCGACCCCATGTGTGTCAGAGCAGAACTGCGCTCCACAGGATTTTCAGCGGCTGATGGCTGAAGCAGATCACCAGGTTTTTCTTCTGAGGTATCTCGGTAGACTTAAGTTGCCACTTTGGTTAGCAGCTGAGTGCATTAACTGTTTGCACTACCCAGGACTCCAGGACTTACTTCAAAGTGGGATTTAATGTATGTCTCTTTCCTAAAATATAGGATTAATCTTGCTGAGCAAAACATCACCATAATGTGCTCCGTGAAACACTAGTTTGTACATAACACAGCCTTCACACCTCAAAATAATGTAGCTTTGTATTTTATAAATCAGGTTGTCTTGACCCCATTTGCAGCATTATGGTGGTTATAACAAGACAGAGTAAGAAGCACAAAATACCGAGTATGCAAAGGCCCAAGCTGGAGGACCGACTGGGAAGGCAGGCGTTTTCTGCTGAATGATACGATGGCACTCATTACAGAGCTTCAATAAATAACAGACAACTGCCATGCAGAGGCGTGTGGCAAGAACACTGTCCTCTTTTAGGCACATATTTAGGTACGGGCAGTTTGACAATCATTGACCATCACCACTGACCTGTGTTACACTGGTTGGCTGGCTGCCACTACACTGTGCCCTGGACACTTGCTTCTAGGTCAGCACAGGGAACAACATAAACGCAAAAGCCAGGGACTATCTCAGAGTTTGCTTTTGAAAGCAAATAAGAAGAAACTGGAAGTCAAAGAAAAAATAAAACTTGTTTCTGTTGAGTAGATTCCAACGCACAGCGGACTCTATAGGACAGAATAGAACTGCTCCATAAGATTTCCTACAAATGCTGTACAAGATACATAAACACACTTCATGTTTAAACAAGTGCTTTTTACCCTTTGTTTTTCGTGGTATTTATTATTGGATTTAGTTTCCATCTCAAGGGAAGAGTAGCTGTGTCTTCCACAGGCAGAGATCTAAACTAATCTCTACACGCACAGTCATACTCACTCACATCAACAAGTAGACCAGTCCTTCCACAACACAAAACCCAGTATTTCCTGTGTATTCAGTCCAGACATACAGGGTCATCACCTTGAAACATCTAAATGGATGAGGGGCATGTATATACATGGCACGTACTTATGGAAAGCCCCAGAAAGTGAGGTTCATGTTGCTGCTGACACAAGGCATGCTTCTGCCTACTACAGAAGAGGAAAGAACAGTTCCCTAAGAAAGAACAGTCATTAATTGAATTAAAATGCATCGTTATTCTGAGCTCTCTAATGCAATCGCTCCTTATCTACTCAGGTTGTTCGGTACCATGAAATCAGTTCTGACTCACAGCAATCTCAACGAAACACTTCCTGGTCCTGGGCCCCGTCACAGTTGTTGCTGTTTGAGCCTAACGTTGCAGCCATTGGGTCAACCTCTGTCGTTGAGGGTCCCACTCGTTTTTTGCTGACTCTTTACCAAACTTGATGTCTTGCTCCTAGAACTGGTCTCTCCTGATAACATGTCCAAAGTACATGAGACACAGTGTTGCCATCCTCACTTCAAAGGAGTATTCTAGCTGTACTTCTTCCAAGAAAGAGTTGCTTATTCTGCTGGCAGTCCACAGTATGACATATCTACTCCTAGGTCATTGTAAAAACTAAGGCAAAGATATAAGCACACTGAGTTGGCTTAAAAACAACAGTGACAAAAAGCAAAAATATGCATCGAAGATCAAGAGTCTCAGCTCTGCCACCAACTAGAGCCCTGCACTGGGGCAGATCACTAATGCTTTCCTGGGGTGCAGCTCCGCCACTGGTGCAAAGAAGATGAGTTGCTCTCTAAGCTGCGTTCATCCTGTGATCCCAAAGCAGACAAGTCAGGCAGTACCAGAACAGAGCATTCTAGAACCATGAAGCACTAGAGGCGAACCCAAGAGATAGATGCCACCACAGAAATTAAATATCAATTTATTTTGTACCACATGCTGGCTTTCTCTCCACAAAGCAAAAGAAAAAGAGTGCTGTGTTCTCAAGGTAGCTAAGTACTTCAGAGAGCAGTCCTGGTTAGCAGGGTGCTCTGAGGGCAGATGTTAGTACAAATCAGGAGAAACACTATGACATGCCCTTTGAGAGGCCACTGCCCAGAGGACTTGGGATGCCAACCTGAAAATGAGTACTACAGCAATGCTGGGCAACATCAACCAGCCAAGATGTTGTCTATGCATGCTGCCCACAGTGCAACACGCAGCAGTGGAGGTTCTCAGAGTCTCACCCTCCAGACGTGGGTAGAGCAGAATGCAAAAATCACATAATACATCTGTGATGAAGTTTACCAGAGTCCATCTCCAGCCTAATAAAAGAGGGAGAGTGGGATAATTCTTAAAAAAAAAAAAAATCAGGTCCTGATAGGCCTAGCTTTTAACAGTGGATTATCTAATATAATGACAAAAGCACAAACAGCAAAAGATGAAATAAATAAATGGAACCTCACAGAAATTAAAAACTTGTTTATCAAAAGCTTTTACAAAAAAAAAGTGAAAAACAAGTTCACCAGCTGGGAGAGTAACTTTGGAAATTATATATTCAATAAGAATCTCATAGCCAAAAAAAAAATGTAAATATTCAAAAACTTAACAAAAAGACAAATAGCTCAGTCAAAACATGGGCAAAAGATATAGACATTTCACCAAAGAGGACATTCCAGTGGACACCACACAGTTGAAAAAGTGCTCAGCATCATTAGCCATCACAGAGATACAAATCAAAACCACAATGAGAAATCAAAATCACAAGATGCTACTTCACTACCATAAGGATGGCTAAGATAAAAGAAATTAGAGAAAAAAGAAGAAGGAAAAAATCTAGAAAATAACAAATGTTGTCAAGAACATAGGGTAACTGAAACTTTGGACTGCTGGTGGGAATGCAAAATGGTATAGCTATTGTACAGAATAGCATGGCAATTTCTCAAAAAGCCAATAAATAGAACTATTATTAGATGCAGCAATTCTAGCACTATAAATACACCCAGGGGACTTGAAAGCAGCGACTTGAACTGACGTACGCACACCAGCATTCACTGCAATGTTATTCACAATAGCCAGATGAGACAACAAACTAAACGCCTATCAACAGATCAAGGGATAAACAAAATGCAGTACATACATACAATGGAATAACACTCAGCCAGGAAGAGAAACAAAGTTTTGAAAGATGCCACAAAATAGTAGAGTAGGAAAACACTATGCTGAGTTAAGTACATCAATCACAAAAGGACAAATATTATATGACCTCACTTATATAAAAAGACAGGAAAAGACACATGTACAGAGACCCAAGTTTCTTAGTGGTTAGGGGTGGGAGGGAAGGGGAAATGGCGGTTAATCTGTACAGAGTACTGAGTTTTGGTTTATGGTGATGGAAAACTGCAGTGATTAAGGCTAGGGCTACACAGCAGATTAATGTAATTGCTGTCAATAAGGTGTACAACTATAGAAAGTTAGATGGGCAAAAATTGTGTGAGAGATACATTTACAAGAACAACAACAAAAATAACAGTTGCCAAGGCTGCTAAGTACTACCAAATACCTCATGGGATTTTCTTTCTTGGTTTAGAGGTTTAAAGTCTCATGGGTTATTTCAGTTAATTGGCGTAATATTGCATTCATTGCTTCTATTCATTGTATAATACCTACAGATCTTAAACGCTTCTAAGCAGCCATCCAAGGTACAAGTATGTTCTATTCGACTGGCATAACAAAGTAAGGAGAGTAAAGAACAAGAAAACACCAAAGCCAAATGCATTGCCAATAAGTTGACTCCGACTCATAAATTTAGTAACCCGTACGAGGAAGAAATGACATGTGTGGTTAACTGCCTTCATGAACAATTGCCTCCTTTGTAATGGGACTAGAAGTGAACGATGCCCAGGTAATACTATTACACATTTCTTCAGCTTTTAAAATTTTATTTATCTTGATGTTTTTGTTGAGAATATACACAGCAAAACATACACTAACAGTTTCCACACATACCATTTAGTGATACTGATTACATTCCTCAACTGGTACAACCATTCTCACCTTTTTTGAGTTGCTCTTCCCCCATTAATATAAACTCACTGCCCCCTAATTTTCCTATTTAATCTTTTGAGTTGATGTTGTCAACTTGATCTCATATGATAGTTTTTAAAACAGCATACCACTCAATGCTGACTTTTTTTTACTAGTAAAGTAGATTATTGTTTGGTTTTACAAAGACTGCAGGGGGTATTTTTGGCTTAGGGTTTAACAACTTTCTCAAGGCTAGTTTCAGGGGTTCATCCAACTTTCATGGCTCCAGGAAGTCTGGAGTCTATGAAAATTTGAAATTCTATTCTTCATTTCCACCTTTTGATCAGGATTCTTCTATAGAATCTTTGATCAAAATGTTCAGTAATGCATGACTCAGTTCTTCTGGTCTCAAGGCAAAGGAGGCAACTGTTCATGGAGGCAATTAGCCACACATTCCATATCTTCCTTCTACTTCTGACACTCTTTCTTCCTCTGTTGGCCCAGGCAAGAAGACACCAATTGTTCCTCGGATGGTCAGTTACAACTTTTAAGACCCCAGGCACTATGCAATGAACTAGCAGGTAGAACAGAAGCAATAAACATGTTACTAGGTCAATGAACCGGGATGTTTCAAGTAAACATGACCCTATAAACTTTCAAACCCCAAAGTAATTTTCATGTGTTTCCTGGTTGTACATAAGCTGCCTCGTCATCTACTCTCTTTTTTTGGTTATTTTAAATGTATTTATCATGCAACTTTTTCCAGGTTTACAACTTACTGATAGCAGTTACAAGAATCAGCTGTGGAACTCTATCATTAATCTGTATGTTAATTCTATCACCATTATGCCCTCATTGGCCTTCCCTCCCACCCCTGGTAACCACTAAAAACTGTATATATTTTCATTTTCTTGTCTTTTTATGGAAACCCTGGGGGCATAACGGTTAAATGTGATGGCTGCTAATCAATACGTTGGGAGTTCGAATCCATCAGGGGTTCCTTAAAAACTCTATGGGGCAGCTCTACTCCACCCTATAAAGTCACTGTGAGTCAGAATCTACTTGACAGCAGTGGGTTTGGTTTCTGATTTGTTTTTTTATATAAATGAAGTCATATATGTCCATTTCATTCAGCATAGTATCTTACAGCTCCAACCACATTGCAGCATTTATCAATACTTCATTTCTCTTTCTGGCTGAGTAGTATATTCCGTATACATTTTGTTTAACCATTCATCTATTGATGGGCACTTAGTTTGCTTCCACCTTTTGGCTGTTGTGAAGAGCACTGCACTGAACCACCACACTGTTCTCCACAACGGCTGTATTATTTTATATACCCACCAGCAGTGGGTAAGAGTTCCAGTTTCTGCATAGCCTTGCCAGGATTTGTTATTTTCTGTTTTTTCTTCCCCTAATCTTAGCCATCCTAGTGGGAGTGAAATGGTATCTCACTTTAGTTTTGATTTGCATGTCTCTGATGGTTAATGATGCTGAACATCTTTTTATGTGCATAGTGGCCATGTGAATGTTCTCTTCGCTGAAACGTCTGTTTATTTCCTTTGTCCATTTTTTGATTTGTCTATCTGTCTTTTTGTTATTGTCAAAGTTTTATATATATTTTGGTTATTGGATTCTTTTTGGATATATGGTTTTGGGAAGTATCCTACCAGTCAGTAGCTTGTCTTTTCACTTTTTTGATAAAGTCTTTTGATATCATTTTTGATAGAATTTTAAATTTTTATGAGGTCTCATTTATTTATTTCGTCTTTTGCTGTCTGTGCTTTTGTTGTATTAGATAATCCCTTGGTAAAAGCAAGGCCTGATAGCACTGCTTTTACATTTTCTTTTAAGTATTTTATGGTTTTAGCTTGCACACTTAGGTCTTGAATCCATTTTGATTTTGTTTTTGTATATAGTACGAGGCATAGGTCCTGTTTCATTTTTCTGTATGTGGAAATCGAACTTTCCCAGCACCATTTGTTGAATAGACTCTTCTTTCTCCATCAAATGGACTAGCACCTTTGCAAAAAGTCACTTGGCTATAAATGTACGAGTTTATTTCTGAACTCTCCATTTTATTCCATTAGTCTATTTATCTATCACTTCTTCAGTACCAAGCTGCTTTGATAACTGTAGCTGTATAGTATGTTTTAAAATAGAAAATATGAGTCCTCTTACTTTATTATTCTCTTCCAGCACTGCTTTAGCCATTCAGGCCCTCTTACTATTCCATATAAAAGTTGAGGACTGGTTTTTCTATTTTTGTAAAGAAGCCTTTTAGAATTCTGATCGGGGACAGGTATGTTGAATCTATACATTGTTTGGGGTAGTATGGACATCTTAACAATATTAAGTTTTCCCATCCATGAACATGGAACATATTTCTAATTACTGAAGTCTTCTTTAATCCGTTTTGGCAGTGTTTTATAAAATCCTTCATCCCCAGTTAGACTTATTTCTAGATATTTTATTGTCTCTGATGCTATTGTAAATAGAATTGTTTCCCTAATTTCCCTTTCACATTTCTCACTGTTTTTTAATCTTATACCTTGCAACTTAACTAAATTCCTCTGTTAGTACTAGAAGTTTTCTTACGAACTTTTGCTAAGTGGGATGACAGAATCAGGTAAGGAGGTTAAAGGTAGACTGAGCAGCACCCACATGCCTGATAGTGGAGGCTTGCTTGTTGCTATGATGCTAGAAGCTATGCCACTGGTATTTAGGTACCAGCAGGGTCAACCACAGTACACTGATTTCAGCTGAGCTACCAGACTAGGACAAACTAGGAAGAGGGACCCAGCAGTCTACTTCTGAAAAGAATAAGCCAGGAAAAACCTATGAATAGCAGCAGAATATTGTCACATATAGTGCCAGAAAATGAGCCCCCAAGTTGGAATGCACTGAGAGGACTGGGGAAGAGCAGCCTCTGCAAAGTAGAGGAGACCTTAAAATGTTGTGGATGGAGTAAAGCTTTCGGTATCTTCATTTACTGATGTGGCATGACTCAAAATGAGAAGAAACAGCTGCAAACATCCATCAGGACTTGGAAAATGGAATGTATGAAGTATGAATCTAGGAAAATTGGAAATTATCAAAAATGAAATGCAACACATAAACATCAATATCCTAGGCATTAGTGAGCTGAAATGAACCAGTATTGGCCATTTTGAATACAACAGTCATTTGATGTACTATGCTGGAAATGAAAACTTGAAGAGTGTTGCATTCATCATCAAGAAGAACATTTCAAGATCTGTGCTGAAATACAATGCTGTCAGTGATAGGATAATATCCATACACCTACAAGGATGGCCAGTAAATATGACTAGTAAGGCCAAAGATGGAGAGACACTGAAGATTTTTACCAGCTTCTGAAGTCTGAAATTGATCAAACACATAATCAGGATTCATTGATAATAACTGGTGACTGGAATGCATAAGTTGGGAACAAAAAAGAAGGATGGGTAATTGGAAAATACACCCTTGGTGACAGAAATAATGCCAGAGATCACATGATAGAATTTTGCTAGAATAATAACTTCTTCATTGCAAATACCTTTTTTAAACAACACAAACAGTGACTGTACACATGGACCTCACCAGAAGAAGTACATAGGAACTGAATCTACTACATCTGTGGAAAAAGTTGATGGAAAAGCTTCTTATCAGCACTAAGAACAAGATGAGGGGCTCACTGTGACACAGATCTCTAGTTACTCACATGCAAATTCAAACTGAAAATGAAGAAAATTAGAACAAGTCCACAAGAGCCAAAGTATGACCTTGGGTATATCTCTCCTGAGTTTAAAGACCATCTCAAGAAGAGATTTGATGTGTTGACTACTAATGACTGAAGACCAGACAAACTGTAGAATGACATAAAAAATATCATCCACAAAGAGAGCAAGAGGTCATTAAAAAGACAAGAAAGAAAGAAAGAAAAGACCAAACTGGATGCCAGAAGAGACTCTGAAATTTGCTCTCGAATATCAAGCACCTAAAGCAAAAGGAAGGAATGGCAAAGTAAAAGGCCTAAAACAGAAGATTTCGAAGAGCAGCTTGAGAAAATAAAAGTAAGTATTATAATGACATGTGCAAAGAGCTGGAAATGGAAAACCAGAAGGGAAGAACACATTCTGCATTTCTGAAGCTGAAAGAACTGAAGAAAAAATTCAAGCCTCAAGTTGCAATAGTGAAGGATTCTACAGGGAAACTATTACATGACTCAGGGAGCATCAAAAGAAGACAGAAGGAATATACAGAGTCATTAACCAGAAAGAACTGGTTGACGTTCAGCCGTTTGAAGAGGTAGCACATAATCAGGAACTGACAGTACTGAAGGATGAAGTTGAAGCTGTACTGAAGGCACTAGCAAAAAAAAAAAAAAAGGCTCCAAAAATTGATGGACTATCAACTGAAACATTTCAACAAACAGATGCAGTGCTCGAAGTGCTCACCCATCTATGCCAAGAAATTTGGAGGACACCTACCTGGCCAACTGACTGGAAGAGATCCATATTTATGCCCATTCCAAAGAAAGGTGATCCATCCAAATGCAGAAATCACCCAACAATATCATTAATATCACACGCAAGTAAAATTTTGCTCAAGCTCATTCAAAAGTGACTGCAATAATATAGCTGGATTCAGATGAAGATGTGGAATCAGGGATATCACTGCTAACGTCAGATGGATCTTGGCTGAAAGCAGAGAATACCAGAAAGACGTTTATCTGTATTTCACTGACCATGCAAAGGCACTCAACTGTGTGGCTTATAATGAATTACTGCCAAGGTTGTGGAGAACGGGAATTCTAGAACATCCGATTGTGCTCTTAAGGAATCTGTATACAGACCAAAAGGTAGTCATGCAAACAGAACAAGGGGACACTGCATGTTTTAAAGTCAGGAAAGGTGTGCATCAGGGTTGTATCCTTTTGCCGTACCGTTTTAATCTCTACGCCGAGCAAGTTAATCCTAGAAGCTCGGTTATATGAAGAAGAATGAGGCATCAGAATTGGAGTATGACTCATTAACAACCTGAGTTACCTTGCTGGAAGTGAAGAAGATTTGAAACACTTTCTGATGAAGATCAAGGACCACAGCCTTCAGTATGGACTGCCTTCAGTATGGACTGCATCTCAACATCAAGAAAACAAAAATCCTCCCAACTGGACCAGTAAGCAACATCATGATAAATGGAGAAAGGATTGAGGTTGTCAAGGATTTCATTTTCCTTGAGTCCACAATCAACACCAATGGAAGCAGCAGTCAAGAAATCAAAAGATACACTGCATTAGGAAAATTTGCTGCAAAGGATCTCTTTAGAGTGTTATGAAGTAAAGATGTCACCTTGAGGACTAAAATGTGCGTGACTCAAGCCATGTTATTTTAAATCACATCATATGCACGTAAAGCCTAGACAATGAAAAAAGAAGACAAAAGAATTAATGCCTTTGAACTGTGGTGTTGGAGAAGAATGTTGAATGGACCATGGACTGCTAAAAGAACAAACAGATCTGTTCTGGAAGAAGTACAACAAGAATGCTCCTTGGAAGCAAAGACTGTAAGACTTCATCTTACATACTTTGGACATGTTATCAGGAAGGCTCAGACTCTGGAAAAGGGTATCATGCTTGGCACAGTGGTGGGTCAGCGAAAAAGATGAAGACCCTCAATGATATGGATTGACACAGCTGTTGCAAGAGGAACTTAAGCACAAAAACAGTTGTGGACATGGTGCAAGACAGGGCAGTGTTTCGTTCTGTTGAGCACAGGGTCATTATGAGTCAGAACTGACTCAATGGCACCTAATAACAACAGCAACAACTACAACAGGATCATCATCCACAGAGATGTATTTTCACTTCTTTTCCAATCTGAACACCATCTCTTTTTCTTGTCTTACTGCTCTGGCTAGGACTTCTAGCAAGAGCTGGCATTCTTACCTCATTCTTGATTTCAGGGAGAAAATGCTCAGCCCTTCTCTGTTAAGTATTGTTTTGGCTGTTGGCTTTCCCATAAGCCCTAAATCATACTGAAGAATTTCCCTCCTACTCCAATCTTCTTTAAGGCTTTTATCAAGAAAAGGTGTAGAATTTTATCAATTGCTTTTTTTTTTTTTAGCATTTATAGAGATGGTCACGAGGTTTTCAGTTCTACTGATGTGGTATATCATGTTGATTGATTTTTCAATGTTGAATCATTCTTGCATTCCTAGAATAACTCCCACTTAGTCATAGGGTACAGAAGCCCTTAGAGTACAGTGGTTAAAATGCTCAGCTGCCGACTAATGGGAGAAAATGTGGCACTCTGCTTTTGTGAGATTTACATCCTTGGAAACCCTGAACGGGGCAGTTCTAGTCTCTCCTATAGGTTGCTATGAATTGGAATCAACGTGAAAACAATGTGTTTAGCTTTTGGTTATGGCAAAGTCACAGTGTTGGATTCTATTTGCTAGTACCTTCTTAAGGATTTTTACATCTATATTCATATGAGATACTGGCCTGTAATTTTATTTTCTTGTGACGTCTTTTTCTGGTTTGGATGTCAGAGTTGTTTGCCTCACAGAATGAATTAGGGTGCACTCCTTCCTTTTCTATTTTTTGGAAGGGTTTAAACAGTGTTGGTGTTAACTCTTCTTTAAATGTTTGGTAGAATTCCTCAGTGAATAATTTCCTAGCCTGGTCCAGATCTTTTTTGTTGTTCTTGGGAGAATTTTGATCACTTATTCAATCTCTTCACTTATTATGGGGCTTGAGGCTTTCTATTTCCTCTTGAATCAGTTTGAGTAGGTTTTTGTGCTTGTAAGAATTTGTCCATTTCATTTAGGTTTTCCAGTTTGCTGTCACACAGTTGTTTATACTATTCAGTCACAATTCTTTTTATTTCTGTTGAGTCAGATGTAATGTCCCCTCTATTGTTTTTCATTTTAGTTATTTGCATCTTTTTTATTTCAGTCTAAAAGTTTGTCAATTTTACTGATCTTTTCAAAGAATCAACATCTGGTTCTACTGATGCTTTCTGCTGTTTTTCTGTTTCCAATTACATTTATTTCTACTCTGATCTTTATTATTTTCCTTTTTTTCCCCCTAATGCTTGAGGTGAAAGTTTACAGTGCAAATTAGTTTTTCATTCAAAAATTATGCTATCTCTTCTGATAGTGTGAAGCTTAGTTTGCTCTTCTCTTTCTAGCTTCTGGAGTTAAGCTGATGATTTGATATCTTTCTTCTTTATGTAGGCATTTATTGCTGTAAGTTTCCCTCTGTGTACTGCCTTTGTTGCATCCGATACATTTTGGTATGTTGTGCTTTCACTTTCATTTCACTCTACGAAATTTGTGATTTCTTTTTTGATTTCTTCCATAACCCATTGGTAGGTTACTGTATTTTTACAGAAATAAGGTGTAACTTCTCGGTATGTTTCCCAGCCACATCCTCTTCCCACAAGGCCCCCTCACAAGCACAGCCATGCAAATCCTCTGCCATACATTGCTTTAAAAAAATCAGCATAGCATGCCTATGAAAATACATCATGCAGGGAGGGCACAGCTGGCAAACAAATGCAGAAGATGAACATTTGTGTGAAAACATAGCAACATTGTGCTATTTCATTTCCATGTTTGTGTATAATTCAGGGTTTTTTTTCTTATTGATTTGTAGCTTTACTCCACTGAAGTCAAAAAATATACTTCGTATGACTTCAGTCTTTTAAAATTTACCAAGACTTGCTTTGTGACCTAACATGTGGTCTATCCTAGAGAATGATCCATGTTCACTAGAGTAGAATGTATATTGCACTATTTTGGGGTAGTGTGGCCTATATAGATCTGTGAAATTTCACTGTTTAAAGTGTCATTCAAGTCCTCTGTTTCCTTGTTCATCTTTTTTCTAGATTCCATCCAATATCGAAAGTGGTGTATTGAATTCTCCAATTATTATTGTAGTACTATTTCTCCCTTCAGTTCTATCAGTGTTTGCTTTATACTTATTTAGGTGCTCTGAAGTCAGATGCACATATATATATGATTGGTAAATCTTGATTAATTGACCTTTGTATCACTATAGAATGTCCATCTTAATCTCTTCTAACAGATTTCATCTGTAAGTCTACTTTGTCTGATATCAAGATTGCCACCCCAGCTTTCTTTTGGTTATTTACATGAAATATTTCTTCCCCACCTTTCACTTTCAACCTATTTGTACCCTTCAGTTTAAAGTATGTCTCTTGTAAACAGCATATAGCTGGATCATTGTTTTAGTCAGCTAGGGCTGCTCTAATAGAAATACCACTGAGTGGATGGCTTTAACAAAGGAAGGTTTATTCTTACACAATCTGGTAGGCTACAAGTCCATACTCAGTGTGTCCGCTCCAGGGGAAGGCTTTCCCCTTGTCAGCTCTGTAGGAAAGTCTGGTATTGCATCAATCTTTGTCCAGGGAGCATCTTGGCACAGGAACCTCAGGTCTGAAGGACTCGCTGTTCTCCCAGTGCTGCTTTCTTGATGGTATGAGGTTCCCAATTCTCTGCCTGCTTCTCTGTCCTTTTATCTCTCGTAGGATGAAAGGATTAAGGGTGGGGCAAGCCATACCCCAGGGAAAACTCCTCACAGTGGAGGTGACCCTATGAAGGTATTTACAGCCCCACCCTAATCCTTTAACGTGCAGCATAGGAAAAACACAAAATGGAGGACAGTCACGAGACACTAGGAATCATGTCCCAGCCACATGGCTACACATATTTTTGGGGAGACAGAATTCAATCCATGACAATCATGTTTTTTTAATCCATTCTGCAACTCTCTTCCTTTTGATTAGGACATTCTAGTCCATTTACATTTCAACTCCCTCTTCTTTCCTTTTTTGTGTGTTTTTTACATATTTTCTTAGTGGTTATCATTTAACAGCTTGTATTTGTGCCACTCAGGGGTAAGCTGGTATCAGCTAAACTCAAGTCACATACAAGAAATTTTATATCTATATGATTCTTCTCCCCTTTCGTTGTTGTAATCACTAATTACATCTTTATATTTCATCTGCCCTATAATTTTACTCTTGCTTTTTACATATTTGTTATTTAAAAACATAAAGGACAAAACATTTAGAATTATCAAGCTTGAATATCTTATTACTAGCCCTTATATGTGTCCATGTATTTTCCTTTATTAGGTATCTCCCTTTTTACGTATAGCTTTGAATTATTTTCTACTGTCTCTTTCTTTAGAAACTCTGCTGGTGTAGTGGTTAAGTACTATGTCTGCTAACCTCACTGGAAATGCTACGGAGTAGTTCTACTCTGTCCTATATGTTTACTATGAGTCACAATCAACTTGAAGGCAGTGGGTTTGGTTTCTTCCTTTCTATCTACAGAACTTCCATTAGCATTTTTTTCGTAGGTCCAGTCTGCTAGATATGAACTGTCTCAGCTTCTGTTTGTCTGGGAAAGTTTTAATTTCATGCTTATTCTTGAAGAACAGTTTTGATCAGTATAATATTCTTGGTTGACATCTTTTTTTCTTTTTCTTTCAGTACTTCAAATATATTATTCCACTATCTTTTGGCCTTCAATGTTTCTGAGGAAAAACTGGCAGTTAATCTTACTAGGGATCATCTGTATGTGACTGTTTGTTTCCTTCTTATTACTTTGAGGATTTTCTCTGTATCTTTAATTTTTGAGAGCCCAATTATGATGTGGAGACCCTGGTGGCACACTGGTTCAGTGCTACAGCTGCTAACTAGAAGGTCGGCTGTTCAAATCCACAAGGCACTCCTTGTAAAGTCTACAGGGTGGGTCTATTCTGTCCATAGGATCACTATGAGTTGGAATCAACTCAGCAGCATTGGGTTTGGTTTTGGTTGAATTATGATGTGCCTTGTTGTAAATCTCTTTGAGTTTATCCCACTTGATGTTCTCTGAGACTCTTGGAATTTCAGATTCATGTCTTTCATTAAATTGGGGAAATTGTCTGTCATTATTTCATCTAATATTCTTTCTATCTTTTTTTCTGATCTTATGAGGATTCCTATTATATGTGTGTTAGGTCTCTTGCTGTCATCCCATAGTTTCATTAGAATGTGTTAAGTCTTCTTGAGCCTCTGTTCTCACTGCTCTTCAGTGTCTGTAATTGTAATTACTTTACCCCCTAATTCACTGATTTTTCAGTCTCATTAGATTTGTTGGTAAGTCCTTCTAGTGTGTTTCTCATTTTAGTTACTACCCTTTTGAGTTGAAACATCTCTTTTATTAGATCCTTGTCTTTTTCTTGCATTGTTTTTCTATTTCTGTTATCTCTCTTTCTATGTTTTCCCTTAGCTCTTTAGTTATATTTGATGTTGTTATATGTTTCCATTTTTTTCATTGCTTAGTCATCCCTACATGTGCTTTCACTCCCTTTGTCATGTTCACTTGGATGGGATATTGTTTCTCTGTACTTTGTGTCTTGTGATTTTGTTGTTGTGCTTGGAGCACTGGAATTTTTTAGGGCATTAACTTTCCCAGTTTTCCCCAGTATTTGGTGTTTTTGTCTGCATTACTTTCTCCAAAAAAATCTTGGGTGAGTGGAGCCTTCAGCCTTTGCTCGCTGTTTCCTCTCCCTTTCCATGATAGCTCATTCTCCCTTAGTTAAATTAGAATTCAAAAGTTTCAGGTCTTGGTTTTCAACTTTCAGTCTGTCCCAAACACACCAGGGAACATGCTGTGGTTAACTGGTCTACCAGCAGACACTGCCACTCAGATCAGATATCATGTTCTTATCAATGTGTCCATTACAGGAGACAGTCCTCTCTCTCTGGTTACTACCTTCCTTCCCTTCCATTTCTGCAGCTACATTTTTAGTCAGAAAACCCACACACAGCAAGCCCCCTTTAGGGCTGAGTGTTGCCCTTCAGTTTCGCCACGGCTTCCTTCCCTAATCTGTGTGGGTTCCTTATATCTGAGTTTGGACTCAGTGGAAGCACAGTCAGACTTTCCTCTGTTTCAGGAGAAGGAGGAACTGGAATTCTCCAGGAGGACCTCCAGGAAATCTATGTTGTTGGTTTCAGAGCCCCCATGGCTTGGTGCTGGTTGGGGAGCAGCCTCCACTCATATGATCCATCTCCTGACTCCACTGTAGGGTACCTTCTGTAGGAGTTCATATCAGCCCAGCAGCCAACAGTTACCAGTTGGGGGATGAGTTGTCATACTCTAGGGGCTATAAGAGCCACATTGTAGCATTTTGACTTTGGGTGCAAACTCCACTCAAAATGCCTGCTTTCTAGCACAGAGTAGCCTCAGTCAACAGTCCTAAGCACCCACAGGGGAGAAAACAGACTCTCAGGAGGTCTGTCCTGTTGATTTCACCGACCTGAGCTATAGGATGTACAGGGAAACAAGCAGATTGGTTTGCAGCTGCTCCCCATGCACCATGAGCTCACAGGCAGGGTGTGTACCCCTTTAGCTTTGTATCCCCACTGCCAAGCACAAGGGTTGTTTTGGCTGAATGAGTAAATTAAACCATAAAACCAAGCATTTGCAACACATGGGAAGAGTGTAAAATTGATGGACTCTAAAAGTTTAGCTTATACTAAGCGGTACAAAAGAAGAAACAGATTTATAAAGCTGACAGAATATATTCCAGAATATGAGGTCCACGAACTTAATTGTTCTAAGTGCTACATACCTCACTGCTGAGTATCACTACAGTCACCTTCAAAGTACTCCTCTTGGGAAGCTATGCACCAATACCACTGCCTAGTCCACCTTTCAAAGCAAATTTGGAACTCTTTCTGGAATGGCCATTGTGCATGGTGACAAGTTCCCAATCTTAATTGTACAGCTGTCTGTGAGAGTTTCTAGCCAATACACAAATAACTGTATAGGAACACCTCCCCTACTCACCTGATCTGGCCCCCAATGAGTTTTTCTTTATCTGAAGATGAAGGAAATATTGAAAGGAAGACATTTGGATGACATTCAGGATATCAAAGGTAATACAAAGGCAACTCTGACGGCCATTCCAGAAAAAGAGCTCCAAAACTACTTTGAAGGGTGGATTGGGTGCTGACATCGGTGCCTAGCTTCCCAAGAGGAGTCACTGAAGGTGACCACAGTGATATTCAGCAACGACGTATGGAGTACTTTTCTAGGAAGAGTTCACAAATCTAATTTTCAGACCTTAGATATCGATATGGGTTACAACTGGCTGGGTCCAGACCTTCCTTGGGAAGATGCTGACTCAGTAGGTGTGGATTAAGTCCAGAATCTAGTTTTATACAGCCTCTAGATGATTCTCATACATGATCAGGTCTTGGTGTGACTAGACCAGCTGTTCCTGATGTTAATCCAAGCCTGCAGAGCTACGCTTCCAGAAAGTTTCTAGCTTTATCTCTTTATTGAAACACACATTGACACAGCTCATTATCAGCCTGACACTGTCTCTTGGGTTAAGCCAAACAAACTTTTCCATACTAGTGGCATCTGATTCCTTTTCCTTCTGATTTAGAAGGCAGAATAGCAGGTTTCCCTTCACTGTGTCAGACCCTGAATATGCCTCTATCCATAAGGGCAAGCTCAGAATTTTATTCCTTTTAAAGAGTTCGCAAATGTTTATCTCAGCTGAGAAAGCCACTCTCATATGCCTATCTCCGACCTTACTTAAAAAACAAAAAACAAGAATAAAAAGAGGTGCATCATGAGATCTCCACTAAAAGACCTCAATTGATGGTCCAGCGGTTTTGGGGTTCCTCTGAGAGCATGGCCCCCGGCCCTGATGCTGCCCATTCCCATAAATTATAACAAAGGTCCACTCTTTGGACAGGAATGGAATGGACTTGGCAATGCAGAGTAACCACATGTTGGAAGCACTTTATGGTTCTATACATCTATAGGATATCATCTTGCTGACCTCTGGCTGGAGGAAGGGGAGTGGACGGAGAGGAGGAGAAAGGAGACTGTTGGGAGGATGAGACATGTATGGAGCAGAGAGGAACAGTGTGCAGTCACCGGACAGGGAGAGCAGTGGAAGCTGCATATAGGGGGGCATGTAAATTTACATGTGAATGTACATTTTTCACTCAGTTATGTTAAATAAAAAAAAAAAAAAATGATGCTGAAAAAAAAAAAAAAAAACACATTATGTCTAACTGGAGATGCTAAAGGATGCAGGCCTCAATTTCAGTTTCTCCTGTTTTGCCTCACCACTTAGCCAGGCTTGGGTACATCATCTGTATTACCTTAATTTGTGATCGATTCATGTGGCTTCATGCTTATCCCTTTGAGGACACTTGCAGACATTCCTCAACTGACTGCACATTCTCTTGGGGTAGAAGCCTGTTACGGCGATAGAGATGGAAGAACTCTGGGTGACAATGCAGCTGCAAGACAAAGAATGCCTGGCCAGAAGAAAGAAGAGAAGGAAGGAAGGATTTCCCCCTAGAGCCTTCAGAGGAAACATGCTCCTGCCAACATCCTGAATTAGAACTCCTAGCCTCTATAAATTTGACAACAAATTCCTGTTCTTACAAGCCATCAAGGGTATGGTTCTTCATTATGGCAGCCCTAAGAAATGAATACAGTATTATTGGCCATGTAGATACCTAACGATGTGTTTTAAAAAGTATTCATTTAAATCAATAGCTCTGGAAATGAAAGTTTGAAGCCAAAAGCCAAGGAGTAAACAGTTGGTCTACTGTTCCTGTCCCTCTACAAGACTCTCATACCTGAGCCAAGGCGAAAAACTCGACCTTACCTCCAAGGAATTTTCTTTTATGCCAGGCTTCTGGCCTGCCTGACCATGTGTCTACAAACTGCTGCAACCCTATCACTTCTTCAAACCTTTGGTGGCTCCCTGTGGCTCCTGAACTTCGTTTGAACGCTATCCTCACGTGCAATCTGGCTGCATCCTACCTTACTAATCAACCCCTTTTGCAGACCCTGCTCTCCATGCAAAACACACAACAATAAACTCATTGCTAACCACAGAAATGGAAGCGGAAAAGGCTACCACTCCAAATCACGATCAGAACTCATTCACCCCTTGAACGTCCTTTTTTAACTCAGTACTGAAGTCACTCTTGAGGGTCTCCCTGCAGTCAAAGATTAGACAGGCACAAGAAACAAAAGGGGGCGGGAGGGTCACAGCAGCCCAGGGGCAAGGGTGAGGAGGCAGGAAGGGACAGGGAAGTTGGTTGGGAAAACCCAAAGCTCAGAAGGGGAGGCTACGACAACCAATGTCACAAAGCAATATGTGTATTAAATGTTTAATGAGAAACTAATCTGCTCTATAAAGTTTCATCTAAAGTACAATAAAAACAAGTCTTTAAAAAAGTGTAAATGATTTCAAATTTACAAACAGGAATATACAACTGTGAAGGATGGAGGCAATTACATAAAAAAAAAAGACAAAGAACATTTTTAAAAATACACTGATCTAGGGTATTTTACCATTATAAAACGAAATGGATTCACCTTCTATTGTTCAGCAGCAGAACAGCTTTAAAGTGTCACAGGCACCAGGGCTTGGGAGAGAGTTGAATAAGAAACTCAGGCTGAGAGGGGCTTTTCCCATCCCTGGTGGCATAGTGGTTAAGTGCTATGTCTGCTGACCAAAAGGTTAGAAGTTCAAATCCACCAGGCACTCCTTGGAAACACTACGGGACAGTTCTACTCTGACCTGTAGGGTCTCCAATAGTCGGAATCGAATCAACAGCAGTGGCTTTCACATTGGTGGGTTTTTCATCCAGAAATGCCCTGGTAGCGTGGTTGTCAAGAGCTGGGCTGCTAACCAAAAGGTCAGCTGTTCAAATCTACCAGCTGCTCTTTGGAAACCCTATAGGGCAGTTTTAGCCTGTCCTTTAGAGTTGTTATGAGGTGGAATTGACTTGATGGCAACGGGTTTGGCTCCAGCCAGGAAAGTTGCCTCCATTTTGCTGGTCCCGCAGGACTACCACTGGGCCTTAATCAGAGCTGTGACAAACAAATAATCAGTCCCTGGTGACTGATACTCTTCCAAATGTGTGTCCTCAGTTCTTTCCCACCAGATATTGTTGTTCCCTTTGGCAGTAATGGCCTTCTCCACAATTTCTGCCTGTCTACACAGTGCAAATGGTATGTGTTCAACTACTACCCTACAGGTTGGTGGTTCAGTTCAACCCAGTAGTGCCACGGAGACAGGCCTGGCAACTTGCTTCCATAAGATCACGGCTAAGAGGACCCTATGGAACAGTCTTACTCTGTAACCCATGGGTTTGACATGAGTTAGAATCAACTCGGTGGTGACTGGTTTGGTTTAGCCTCTGCTTGTCTTCAAAGACCTGCTTCCATTAGTATCTCAACTCTCTTTGCTCCCACAAGTCACAAATAATCTTTCTTCTGAACTCTTAAGTTTGGTTTTTGTTTTTTTTAACCATTTATTGCACTTCTGCCTTAAGTTAGCTATTGGTGTATCTATTATCCTTACTCAATTATTAAAGCCTCTTAATGGCAAAGTCTAGGTTTCTTTCATTTTTGAACCATTCTCAGTCCCTCACAATGAAAAGATGTACAGTCTATATTCACGGAAGGAAGAGAGGGGCAGGAAGTGGAGGCACTGGACTAAGGAGGCACGATTTCAGGTCCTAGAAGACTCTTCCCCTGTGGATCTGATCCATCTGGTCTTGGATGCTTGACAGTTTTGCTGCAGAAACCTACACTGATAGCACTACACTGCTACAGAGGAACTCTTCAAGGAAGAGGAAACAATGTCAGCTATTGTGATTCTCTTGGAGTCTAGTCTTAGAGTACCGTGGATGAGAACCAGATTACTTCTCAAAACTAGGTGTTGAAAGGGAGAAAAAAGAAGGATAAGGACACACAGCTTTCATTTGGAGGCACCAAAGTAGAAGGCCTCCTGTTTCAGTGCAGAGCCTTGTGCTGGGAACAGGTCGATATACTTGGACAGTATTAAGTCAGGTGCCTCAGTCACCCACTACACCTGGCCCAGACAGACGAGCAAGCTTTCAGTTTCTACCTGCTCCCTGGGACAACGAACCTTGCCACATTTCTCTAGCTCTCATACCACCAGATACGACTTTCAATTTTTGTGGACTAGATACCAACCCTTGTAACACAGTGGTTAAGTGCTATAGCTGCTAACCAAAATGTCAGCAGTTCAAATCCATCAGGCACTCCTAGGAAACTCTATGAGGTAGTTCTACTCTGTCTAATATGGAAGCTATTAAGTCAGAATTGACTTGACAGACACGAGTTTTAGATACCAACATCATTTGGATGAAAAAAACAGCTATACCCAAACCATATTTATCCATAAACAATTGCCACTGAGTCGATTTGGACTCATGGCAACATGTGTGTGAGAGTAGAACTGTGCTCCATAAGTTTTCAGGGGCTGATTTTTCCTAGCTAGATCACCAGGCCTTTCTTCTAAGGTGCCTCTGGGTAGACTCCAATCTCCAGTCTTTCAGTTAGCAGCTAAGTGCACTACCCATTGGTATCACCTAGGGACTCCATTCATGCACAGGGGAAGAGAGCGCGGTTGGCCTAAGTAGTTTTTATTGGCCATTTTGATGGGGCTTCACAGGAAGTGTGGAACCAGCCAGAGAAGTACTGGAAAAAACACAAAGCCACAGATGCCAAAAATAAAGAAAATTTGGCTGAAAATAAAAGTACTTTAATAAGATCTCTATCTCTGCAACTCTGATGACTGGTATATCAACGTGAAGAGCTCGGGGTAAGGGCCAGGGATTTTAATGCCCAATAAGTGCCAGAGATGACTCATCAGCATTTCCTGCCCTAAGTGAGGCCAGAGACCTTACTCAGTGAATTCCAAGGGTCCTTGACGTTTGCTGTTGTTATATGCTGTGGAATCGTATCTGACTCACAGCGAACCTATAGGGAGAAACAGAACTGCTCCGTAGGGTTTCCAAGGAGTGCCTGGTGGATCTGAACTGCCACCAGGGCTCCAATAGGATATTTAGTAACACAGAAAATGAGCACTGGACCACTTAACAAAAATCACAGACAAATTATTAGGAGCCCAACAAGTGTGGCACATTACAGTAACTGCCGTTATTGACGACGATGAACCAAGGATTTCAAATATATAATTTGAAAAACGTAGTATCTTTGAAATTTGTAAAACAACCAGTCTGAGTTTTCTTGGCTGACCATCAAATGTAGAATTCTTATGGACACGCTCAGACTGAGTCTCCTAAGGGTCCTTAAAATTATGTTGATAGTATGTACTGGGAGACGGCTGTAAATCACTCCCCTAATGAACCACCTGGTTTTCCTTGAGCTAAAAGAACCTCAGTGCTCCACTGCCATTCAGCCTCTTGCATTATATCTTATCCAGTTTCCTCAGTTTTGTGATTGCAGCATTTTCCCCACAAGATGTAAGTTTCCCATCATTTGCTTGTGTGGCTGTTGGTACCTTGCAGATGTTTGCTGGAAACAAATGGCATTTTCCCAAGATGACAAAATAACTTGCTGTTCTAAATGCCGGGAGTCAGAACAGGTCTGGGAACGTGAGGTGATTCCTGCCTACTTCTGGGACACATCATGTAGCCGGCACACATTACCCATCTTCTCTAGCCTCCTTGCTGTCGCTGATGCTGATTTTTTGCCATTTAAAGGCCAGTGAGCAAATCCCCCAAAGAGGAGACAGAGGCACAGAAGTGCTGTGAGGGGGACACAAGTCCATTTGCCCCTTTGTTAACAGCTGAGGGGACAGCCCTACTGGGAGCTGAAATTAGGCGCTGAAGCAAGGTTTCTAATTAGCTCACACCCTTCTAAGCACCTACTGCGAATGTCACACGGTGACCCTTTGTGGTTACCTAACAGATTGGAATCACTTGTGCTACCACCAGAAAATGAAAGGGGCCTACAAACTGGCCAGCTCTATCTTTACCTACATGTGTTACACAAATACAGATAATTTCAATTATATCTATTCCATGGTTAATTTTAAAGCATTATGCACTCAAATGCTAATTTAAATAATAATTTCAGAGCAGCACTGTTCAACAGAAATGCAATGCGAGCCACAACTGTCCCATAGTTCCTAAGGAGCAGCTGGTAGATTTGAGCTGCTGACCTTTTGGTTAGCAACTGAGCTCTAAATCACTGAGCCACCAGGGCTCATTTTATTCCCCCCGGTAGTTCTATTTAAGGGAATCCTGGTGCTATAGTGGTTACATGCTACCTCTGCAAAGCAAAAGGTTTCCATTTCAAATCTACCAGGTGCTCCTTGGAAACTCTATGGAACAGTTCTACTCTGGCCTATAGGTCATTGTGAATTGGAATCCACTCCATGGCAGTGGATTTGATTTTGGGGTTTAACTACATTTAAAAGCAACAGGTTAAGAAGGTAGAGTGTACTCCAGGGAAGTAAACGTGGCAAACTATTAAAAAAAAGTAACAGGTAAGATTATTTTTAACACTAAATTTTATTTAACTCAATGTATCTAAAATATCATTTCAACATGGAAGCAATATTAAACAATTGAGATATTTTACATTTTTTTCCAAGGAAGTCTTCCAAGCCCAGTGTCTGCCACACCCACAGCACATCCCCATCACATGCTCAGTTTTCATTAGAAAGGCTTGCAACATTTGAAGTTGAAAAAGTCAACCCATCCAGAGACCCAAGCTGTTTCAAACAATGACTGAATTGAATACTAGTGTTTAAATATAAATTTAATTAATTAAAATTAAAACTAAATTAAACATGCAGCTCCTCAAGTCCACTACATATATTCCAAGGTCTTAAAAACCCAGTGTGGCTAGTAGCTACCCTATGGGCCAGCACAGCCTCTGAGCATGTGTTCTGTGGAAGGCCCCAATGAGCTTTAATCCTTTCTTCCAGGAGACAGTGGGGAATAGCATGAGACACACACACAAATAGCAACAAGGTAAGCCAGTTCACCACACATTCAAGAAGTGCTGGCCCTGCAGTGGTCAAACACTCGCTGCTAACCTAAAGACTAGTGGCTGGAACTTAACAGCCACTCCATGGGAGAAAGACACAGCAGCCTGTAAGGATTCTACAAAAACCAAAACCAACTGCTGGCCAATCAATTCCAACTCACAGCCACCCTATAGGTCAGAGTAGAAATGCCCCATAGAGTTTCCAAGGAGTGACTGGTAGATCTGAACTGCTGACGTTTTGGTTAGCAGCTGAGCTCCTAACCACTACACCATCAGGGATCCTCTGTAAAGACTGCAGCTTTGGAAACCCCACGCGGTAGTTATACTCTGTCCTTTAAGGCCACTGTGCACTGGAATCAACTTGATTGCCATGGTTTTAGTTACAGTAAATGCTAAACACAAATAGAAGAAAATGTTCCATGGACAGAAAACAGCATGTGCAAAGGAAAGCTAGTGGCAAGGATAACAGATATTTGGAGATGTAGTTATGGTTGGGCACATGCCCAGGAGTGATGGGAAATATGGCTAAAAAGGGTAGATTGGGCAGTACTGCTGATATCCTCAAAGAGCAAGCCAGTAATGTTCTTTTTTTCCTAATGCATTGTCACTGGAGGAAAATTTTCTGGCAAGGAGAATGGATCATGGCTGTATTTGGGGACGATTAATTTGGCACTGATGTAAATGATGTACAGAAAGAGGAAGAGCTTGGAGGCTAAAAAACCAATTAGCTGCTATAATAGTCCAAGCAAATATAAAGAAGAATGGGAACCTGGCAACAGATTCAAGCGGGGAGGAGATCAAAGACAGGGAGGAATCAGAGAGTTCTGCAGCAACCGATGAAGAATACAGAAGAAAGCCTGGAAAGAGAAAACTGATTTCCGGTATGCTTTCATATAAATGTTTTAACAGAGAATTGGAATATATGTATATGTGGAGCAAAAAGTTGGAGGAAGGACAATCCTCTCAGCCCACAGATGTGAAAAGAAAACAGAATCCGTGTATATATCTAAGAAATTAGCAGAATATATAGCTTTCTTAGAAATAATGCATTACTTTTCCAACAGTAGAAACCCTGGTGTGGTTAAAAGTGCTACAGCTGGGCCAAAAGGTCAGCAGTTCAAATCCACCAGGCACTCCTTGGAAACCCTCTAGGGCAGTTCTACTTTGTCTGGTCCCTATGAGTTGGAATGGACTGAACAGCAAAGGGTTTGGTTGGGTTTGGGTTTATTCCAACAGTGAAGGTCTTAGTAAGTTAAATTACGGTACATCCATTCATTACAAAGTTATGTAGCTGTTAAAACTGTTAAAATTATTACTCTTGAATCATAGACTAAAAGATACCGGAAGCTGTTCAGGATATGCTCTTAAACTAAATACTTAGTTTTCAAAAATAAGACTTCAATTTTGTTTAAAAAAATACAGTACCAAAGAAGTATGGAAAGAGGAAGGATACATACCAAGCCATTATCAGGCCCTAATTTTCTGTGAGGAGTGAGACTAAGGGGGCACAGGCTTTTACGTTTCATATTTTGCTATTTTTAGCCAAAGCCAAGTGCCGTCAAGTCGGATCCAACTCATGGCAACCCTAGGGGCCAGGGTAGAACTGACTCCCAGAGTATTCAAGGATTTGCTGTTTTTTAACTTTTATATAGACAACAGAAACCCTGGTGGTATACTGGTTAAGGACTACGTCCAATAACCAAAAAGGTCGGCAGTTCCAATTTGCCAGGCACTCCTTGGAAACTCTATGGGGCAGTTCTACTCTGACTCATAGCATTGCTATGAGTTGGAACTGACTCAGCAGCACTGGGTTTGGTTTGGGGTTTTATATAGACAGCATATGATTTTTTAAGAAGGGAGAGAATGAAGAGGGTAAAATGTATCTTTGTATATTCAGAAAAATGTCTGAAAGACTATGTATCAAAAAAAGTTTCTAGGTCATTTTTCACTTACAAACTTTTTTATTTTCCAATGTAAATGTGTAAATTTATAAGGATCATAGAAAAAGTTATAAAAGCAAGTAATCAATATAATGTAAATAATAGTGGTAGCTGAATCAGTTTTACATCTATTTGCAAAGCCTAACATAGGATTAGGTGTGGGGGTGTTCCTCAGAGATATCTGAATCTAATTTCTTTTACTTTGAAGTTCATGCTTACTTTTATTTCTTCAGGCACTGCCTCTACACTCTTTTTTTTTTAAAATGATTTCCATTCAATGTGGCCAAAAAGGAAAATTGAGGCCAACCCCAAGGCAAGCCTTCCTAAGAGAAGACAAAAAGCCTCTGTAACCTGTGGAATGAAAACTTTGCCAGTAAATGTGACTCTCTGGTCATGAATGACTTCACTGGCTAGTGGAGAGAAAATTTTAATGAGAACAAAGAGTGTCGGGACCTTTTCAGGGCCCTGGCTGTCATTCCACGCCAAACACACTGGTAACTTTATATTACAGTGATGGAAACAAAGAGCAAGGTGTCCCATTCATTGCCAGGCTCTTGAAGCTAGGGGATCCCCAGCTTTCGCAGAGCCTTTCACTGAAGTGGAAATGACAAGGGACTCTCAAGGAGTCTGAGAGGGCCAGGAGCAGGCAAATCACTATTGCTGTATAAATAATGGCAGAAAATGGGCAGAAGAGATGAAAGATTCCATCTGATCGTTCACCAATGAAAAGATGTACACTAAATCAGAGTCTTTTCTGCCTGACATTGTTGTTTTTACTGAACGGTTAAGCACCCAAGGAAATACCAGTTGGGTCTTAAAGACAATTTATAGCTCGGTGGGCCTCACTGCACCTGGTTGTGTTTTGACAGCAGGTTTCGTCAGTTTATGGCAGAGATTCCTGTCTGCACTGTAAGCTGTCACTAATGCAACTAGATCTTTGGAAAAAATGTATAGCTCAGAGGTAAATCGCTCCCTTCCACGTGTTCCTCTCTCTTTTAATGAAAAGCAAAAGCCACTTGCTGGTGCAAAGCCCCTTCCTCTTAAGGGGAAATGACAGAGCCTGCTGGAGAGGACAGGGTGAGCCCCAGGGCGACAACCCAAGTGGGTGTGCCACTTTTAGGCATGCAATTCTGGACTCTTTCATTCCTTTGCTGGTGAGTACTGCTGCAAACAGAAGTGCTGTTGTTCTTGGCCAGGGAGTTCAATAATCGGTTCTCTGAGTTCCTGACACTTCCCAGCCTCTGAGCCACACTAAAAATGTCTGGAAACCCTGGGACAGCCTCACCTGGGCCTACCCCATAAATGGTTTCCACAAATGCTTCCCCACCTGAGACAAGAAGGGCGAGGCTCTGCTCTTCAGAACCAGGGAAACTTCAGCTCTGTTTTCTCCGGTTCTTTTGTCCCCAATGTATGGTCTAGCTTCGATGTCACCATCTCAGAAAACACAAGCCCACATTATAATGTACGTGAGTTGAAAGGAGTGGCTCCCAGGACCAGGGATTTGCCTTGCCCATTCCTGTTTTATTTTGGCATTGCTTTTTTTTTTTTATGACTCGGGGTTTTATTTATTTCTTCTTTCGCTCACAGAAGGACTGGACCAAACAAATAACTTTTAACAGGTGGCACATATTCCTGAACCAAAGGCAACATGCCCTTCTTTAGGAATCTGGGCTAATGGTGGCAGGTAGCCAACATGTCCCCTGTGTGGTAGAAAATGACAAAGACTTGAGGAGAGGGATGAAAAGGTAATGGAGAACAGCCCTCCCACCCCTGTTCCTTAATTTCATGGTTCACAGACATTCATTGACATTCAGACACTCCCAAGGGGAAGCTCATATAACCAGTCATGTGCCAACGGACCAGAAACCAGAAACGAGTCAGCTAACAGGGCTGCCTGACTGGGCCCAGAGCCGAGTTTCCCACCAGTGTGGGGGTCTCTGACAGACACCAGAAACTGCCACCATGATTCAGGCCCAGCCTACAGCTGCCCGGTGGGCCTGCCCCACCTGGGCAAGCTTAGGCCTGCAGTGTCCCCTTGATTGGTCATTCCATGATGCTACCCTGAGACTTCCCGTGCCCCTAGTTCTCTAGTCACCAATGGGCTTAGTGAAGTGACACAGGGCTGCCTTTAAGGCTCTCAGTGGTATGGAGCCTGGACAAGGAGGAAGAGAGAGGCTCCAGGCCATGTGAGTCTCAGGAAGCTGGGGCTGGCTGTGAAAATGCTTCTGTCTCAGAGCTGCCCACGAACTAAAAGGGAGAGACAGAAGAAAACCTGAAGTAGGAGTGGCTGGGTCCCTAAGATGGAACAATGAATCGAAATAAGTCTTCTAGAAAAAAAGTTCAGCCTGAGGCAGGGATGCTAAAGGGGGGTAGGGAGCTCAGAGGCAGGAGAGTTGTGGAAACGAGGTGTGTAAACAACGGGTAAGACACAGTCAGAGGAGAAGCGCAGGTAAACCGGGTCACCGTGTGCTCCACCCGAGGGACAGAGCTGGAGCAACTCAACTCTGGCTTGAAGACTCCAACAAAACAGCAGGTATAAAACCACACATAACACACAGCTCAGGGTCTACCATCATATTCCTCAAACATTACGGTCACTGGAGGCAGTGACATGGTGGTAAGGAGACTAGCATTTTCCTAACTTAGGGATACTCCAGTTTTATTTTCATAGAGACATGCAACCTGTTGCCATTGAGTAGATACCAACTTAGAGCAATCCTGTAAGACAGAGCAGAACTGCCCCATAGGAGTGGCGGGTAGACTCAAACTGCTGACCTTTTTGGTTAACAGCCAACCTCTTTAATGACTGTACCACCAGGGCTCCTTAATACATACACACACACACACACACACACACCACTGTCACGATTAATACACTAAGCAGCAAGTGTTACTATTCTTAATAGACTCTCACAAAGCAGTTATCTTTAGTGTACCTTTGGTATTCCAGAACTTTCAAGCCAGTCTTGGGAGATGCTTTCAACAGACAACCCAAATCTTTAAAAAAGAAAACAAAACAAAGATAAAAGAATTAAAAGGTTATAGAGCACTTACTACATAGAATGGCACATTATCAGCACAAATCTTCCAGAGAAATACCTGTCCTTTGGAGAAAAAGCAACACTTCCCTAAACTGAACTGTAGAAGAGAGGCCAAATAGATTCAGTGAATAGTAATATACACAATAAAACCTAAAAATTAGGAGCATTCAATAACAGGTGACTTGAACACTCTGCAAGAACTTCTAGGTTAGGAAAGTCAATTCAGGGAGTGTCTGTTATGTAGTGCTGCTGTAACAGAAATACCACAAGTGGATAGCTTTAACAAAAAGAAATTTATTCTCTCACAGTCTAGGAGGTTCTAAGTCTCCATTTAGGGGAAATCTTTCTTTTTCTGTTGACTGTAATTTGGCAAAGTACAGTAGTGACTATGGTAGCACAACATGAAGAACATAAACATGGGAGAAAGTCCATGTCATCAATCTTCCTCCAGTCTAGGAGCTTCTCAGCACAGAGACCCCAGATCCAGAGGACACACTCTGCCCCTAGCATTACTTTCTTCATGGCCTAAGGACCATGTCTCTCTGCTGGCTTCTCTCTTTTGTATCACAAAAGAGATTGACTGAAGATACAATCTAATCTTGTGCATTGAGTCCTGTCTCATTATCACAACTGCCTCTAACCCTGCCTCATTAGTACCACAGAGGTAGGATTTACAACACATAGGAAAATCATATCAGATGACAAAGTGGTGGACAATCACACAATGCTAGAAATCATGGTCTAGCCAACTTGACGTATCTTTTGGGGAACACAATTCAATCCACGACAGGGAGGATAAGCGATTCTCATAGGTAGTGCCTCCAAATGAAATGAGAACATGACAACATTGTGAAGCAATGTGAATTTGAACTTTGTAGTAACGTATTAGAACCCTATAGTTTCCAGAGTGAGCTGAAACAAGCAAAGACAATGCAGATATTGACGGAGCCAAAGTGTGGATGAGATGCCCAGCATATACACGGTTTCCACGGCTGCTGTTTGAAAGCAGTCTGCAATGTGAAAGATTGTGATGGTTTGCTACATCGGATTCTTAGTCAGCTGAAATCCTCTCGGTTTCATGCCTGGCTGGCTTGAATACTCCTTAAAATTATTAAGTATCCAATACATTCAGGCTCAAGTGACCTCAGGTTGTGTCTTTCTGTCTTCCTCCACTAATGAAGTGGGAAGCAAACTCCCCCATCCTGGCCTCCTCTGGGTCACTCCAGCACATGCCTGCACCTCAGCCCCCTGACAGAGAGGCCTTCCAGAAAAACAACACCAGGAGCACAGCCAGGCTAACAGAGGGCTTCCCCATGTACAGAACATCTAACACCCTCCCTATCCTATCTCTACAGCATTCACCCCTGTTTCTGATGGTTACATATTCGTTTACTGGGCTCTTAGCTGCCTCCTCCTGGGGTGGGAGCTCTCTGAGATGAGGACTACGTCTGTCTCACTCACCTCTCCAAAACCCAGCAAGCAGAATACTTCGTCACATGTAAGAGGGCCCCCATAGATAGATTTTTATTTTTTTTTAAATGAATTAAAACATACTTCACTGTTGACTCAGTAAAAAGTATTCTGGGGGGAAGGAAGCCTTTTGCTTAAGGGGCATTAAGTTCACATTAACGGTAGTGCAGTAATTTGGCAAAAGACAACAGTGACTACAGCAGCACAGCATGAAGAATGTAATCAATGTCACTGAATTGTTCATATGGAAACTGTTGAATAAGTGAAGGTTTGGGTGTATATCTTTTCACCACAATAGAAAAAAAAGAGACAACACATATTCCGTTTTAGGATAAAAATCACTTTTCCCAGTAAGACATTTCCAAGCACTTAAGCTCTGGATCTTTTAAAATTTTATACAGTAAATACTATATTACGCACCTACCACCCATCTGTCGGTTTGCTGCACTATGGTAGCTTGCATACTGCTATGATGCTGGAAGTTATGTCACCAGTATTTCAAATACCAGCATGGGCTACCAGGTTCAGGAGAGCTTCCAGATTGACAGACCAGGCAGAAAGGGCTGGTGATCTATTTTCAAAAGTTAGCCAACGAATACCTTTTAGGCCACAACAGTACACTGTCTGACTTGCTTATTTTGGACACATCATCAGAGTGATCAGTTGCCAAGAGGGCATCATCTTTGGTGAAGCAGAGGGCCAGTGACAGCATGGGGACCTTCAGTGAGACAGACTGGCACAACAGGTGCAAGAATGCACTCGAACTCGCTGGTGACAGCGAGTACAGTGAAGGACCAGGCAATACTTTCTTCTGCATAAGGTCACCATAATTCAGAGTTGACTCGATGGTAGCTAAAGACAACTACATATATTATGTATAAGAACACATATGTACTAAAATTACATATGTGCTTCCTCTCCTTTTTGGAACTGTACAAGAAGTTGAAGAAGACACAATGCTATAGGCATCTGTTGAGGAACACGACGATCAAGTCCTCCCCCCCTGGATGGACTACTGACGGCGAAGAGGTAAGGAAAGAAGGATGAGCTGGCTTGGATTAGGCATGGAAAAGACGGCCAACTGATTTTTCCTTCCTTTTCTTCTCCCTAGCAAGGAAACAGTTACTGGTAAACATTTGTCTTCCTGTGCCAGAACAAAAGCAAAGGTTGTTCAATGAAGCAACTACTGCTATTTCAAAACACAAAAAAACACATACAGGAGAAGAGGGGTTATACAGAGATGTCTCTTGGATTCATTTTCAAGACGTTGTTCATCTGTGGGGACACCAAGCAGGAGAAGGGGAGAGGACAGAGTGAACAGATGAAAGGTGACTACCTCTGTAGGTTGTGGGCACAGGAGTCTGCCAGGTTTCCAGATTTAATGGGATTATTGGACATGATTCAGACCAAAGGACAGGGATTACGGTCACTGGGCTTTTCTCTATTGCTTCACTGTTGTCATTTATCAGGGTCAGTTCCCGTGTGAATGGTAAGCTGTGCAAGTATGGAAGAAGTGTGTTTGTGTGCATGTGTGTACATGTGGGCATGTGTGTCTGTGCATGAATGGATGTTAGTCTACTCCTCCTGTGTGTGCATATATGTACATGAGTGCACGCACACCTGTATGTGGATGCCCATATGTGTATATGTGGATGTGTGTAGATGTGTGTGCATGAACATGTGTGCATGGATATGTACGTATATGCACGAAAGAAAGGAGGCAGGCCTTAAAGCACCTTAGATCCAAATCACTCTTGAGCTTGACTTATTTAGCCAGCTGCAGGGAGATGGGCTGTAAATGCCCTTCCCTGGCCTAAGTGATCTCTGAGGCGGAGGTGGTAGACTGACGGGCTGCCTAGAGAGAAGCACCAGGGCAGGAAGGCCAGGTGAGGAGAAAACAGGCTGCTGTTCTAAATCCGGGCAGGCAGCTCACAATACTTTCAGAGGCCTCCAACCCAGGGCAGCTCATGGATAAAGGAAGGGAACTGGACCCCCCGACTGGTGGCATCTGCTGTGGCAAATGAGGTGGGGATAAGCTGTTCAGTTCAAAGAACAGCAGTCTCAATCAAGCAGTCTGGTCTTCCTTGTAAATTATAAAAACTATATATGTTACTTGAAAATAAAACAACTCCACATTTCTTTGGACACAAGGTAGAAAAGTATCCTTCAACGGCTTCCTTTTCAGATAGAAAGGTACTCTGAGGTTCCTGTCACCCACCCTTCAAAGGCCTTCAGATCAGACACAGGGAAGCGATTGGCTTCTCTAAGGGAGCTCTGTTAGGGAAACATGCCTGAAGGAGGCTTCTACACTAACAAGGAAGATGCATAAGTTAGAAAGCATTTAGAGGACAGGTGTAGTGATGATCCAAGGACTGTGTTGGGTCCACTAGAGAGGTCAACAGAATGAGAAATGAACACCCCGAAGAAGGGAAGCATGAGGAGTGACTGTAGAGCCATTTTCCAAAAGATTTCACAAAAGATGGTGAACAGCTGTTGCATATCACCGTGAAAGGAGTGAACAAGAGGACACGGATGTTCATTTCCTCCGGGGGTGGTGCGGCCTAAGGACACTTCTCTAGGGAGTGGGGAGGGGAGGGGGTTGGAAGCTGAGGCCTACAGTGTTACTGAGCGAGGTCTGCATCTTCACCACCAAAGACTAAAGAACAGGCATCATCTTCTCCATGCAGCACCCTCAGTGAACACCTAGTGGGCACAAGGTTCCACAGAAGGCTGAGATGGAATAAGCAAGGGCATGACTTGTCTAACGGGGACACTGTTGTTACTGTTAGCTGCTTTCAAGCAGGTACCTGAGTCTGGGGACCTCAAGCACAACAGAATGAAGTGCTGCCTGGTCTTGTGTCAGCCCCGCGACTGCAGATCAGACCATTGTGATCCCCTGGGTTTTCCCTGCTGGTTTTTGGAAGGAGGTCACTGGCCTTTCTTCAAAGTCTGTCTCAGTCTGAAAGGTCCACTGAAACCTGCTCAGCATCACAGCAACACAAAAGCCCCCACAGACAAATGGGTGCACTGAGATGCACTGGATGGGAACTGAATCTGGGTCTCCTACCTGCGTGGATGGTGACAATTCTATGACTGAACTACCACAGTGGCTAGGACACATACAGTGCCCTCCTTTGTTTTACCATATTCAATATTTAGACACAAATATCATACAGTGATGTAAAAACAAAGAAAGCAAAACTCCTCTATCCACCCCAAATAAAGGGAGAAACTACTGTTCATTTGAACAAGTACTATATACTAGACACCATGACAAAAATTTGATTTAAACTTTATAGTAGCTATGCACAATCAATACTACTATCTTGATTTTTAGAGATGAGCAAACAAAGGTGGGGAGTTTAAGCAAATTATCTAAGGCCACACAGAGTGTACTTAAAGAGGCTTGGATTCAAACCTGCGTTGCCTGGCTGCAGAGCTTCAGCTTTTCCCGTCGAGCTGAGCTCAGGCTTCACTGTGATGTGCCTGTTTGTGATTTATGGCACAGACAAGCCTGAAGAGGGGAGGGCCCATGCTTGCATGAAATGAATACCTACTTTCTTTCTTGTGAACATCTCCACTGCTGGAAGCAGCCTGGTTCCTGCTGTGGCTGCTGTGTTTGTCTGCCCTCCAATTACATATCTGAAGAGATGAGGAGACCCTTGGGAGGGGCATAAGTGTAAGGGCGGGAAAGTTCACCTTTCAGCTGCATCCAGGAGCAAATGACACCCTCCCCCAAATGAAGAGAACATATGTTTTCAGATCACTTTCCTTTGGAAAGAGTCAAAGCATCTTATAACCATTATCACTTCATTCCTCATAATATCCTCGCAAAGTGGGTGTCAATTGCTATGTGGCTGGCTTTCTTGCAGATGGAGTAATGGAAGAACAAGAGGACCCTGGCCAAAGTCACGCCAAATACAAGACTCAAGAAAAAAGCCCAGGGTCTCAGACTCTCAGGATCAGTGCAGATATTAAACCTCATGGAGGTCTGTTTGGAACTTGCTAATTAGAATAAGATAATAAACTAGGAAAGGAAAATAGAAGCATTAACTCTAGCTGCTAAAAATACTTCTTATAAATGGCCCTTATTGCATTGAGGATAAAAACACTTTTTAAAAGGTACTTACAGTGGCCTTATATTCCAAGATCATATGAAAATATTTAATTATCAGGGAAGAAATAAACTGTGGATTTTAGGCAAAAAGATACCATGTACGTAGCTTTCCCTCTTTTGAGCACAGTAAATGAGGTGACACTTAGCACAGGTGAACTGTTAGGGGCTAGGACATTACAGTGGTTAAGCTAAAAGTTGACTTTATCAAATCAAGACGCTTGGAATTTGAGCCAATGGTGAATTTTTTCCCTCTCAGATCATTTGGCTCAAACGATCACAAGAGACAAGCAGAAGCATTTCTACTTAGCCAGAACCCACGATTTACAGGAAATTACTCTTCTGCATGTCTGATCACTATGGAAATTGATTTTATCCAGAGAGCTAAGAGTACACAAACCCATGATTGTGCATCCTCCATATTTTTACAAGCAAGTGTGGTACTTCCTAGATCAATACTGAATCCCCTCCCGAAGGCTTCTGTGTGTTTGGGACAGCAGGCCGTTTTACCTTTTGGCTAGTGAACTCCCTTACAACCTATAATGCAACTCCGAGTTTCAGCGGTCCGTTTCCATCCCCTGAGCTGTTAAATATGGTCATACTTGGATAAGGCAGCAGGGGAGAGAATGGGATGGATGCCCTGGTGTGATGCTGCTTACAAAAATAACCCACATTCAAAGCAGAGAAAGTGACTGGTTGTCTTTTACATAATGTTAAGATACATTAAAGAAAACACAGGCTTGAGTGAAAGCAATAATCCACATGCCTGCCTTTGCTCATTCAATAATAGATTTCTAAGGGCACAGTGACAGAGATGGGGAGCTGATTTGTGGAAGTATCTGCTACCCATGCCTAATCAGAAGAAATATTTTTATTACTATTGGATCCTATCTTTGGTCTCTTAAGACCCAAAGGATCACATTATATCAGTGCCTCTAAAGAAAAGTGCACGGCTGCCACAATTTTCTCAGGAACTAAATGCAGAACTGAAGAACACTGGAAGTGCCGCTACTAGATGGAAGCCAGGGACTAGCAACTTCAGAGTTCTGTATCTGAACTACTACAGGCCTTTGTTCTGGAATGGAACTTGCAATCCGTACAGATTTTAAAATTTTAGTAATATCTGTTTTCCACCACCCATTTGCCAGATTTTTTGTTTGTTTGTTTTTTGGTGCTGTGGTGGGTTGCATGTTGCCATGATGCTGGAAGCTAGGCTGCCAGTATTTCCAATACCAGCAGGAGCACCCATGGTAGACAGGTTTCAGTAGAACTTCCAGACTCAGGTAGACTAGGAAGGCTTGTAGAGCTGTTTCTGAAAATGAGCCAACGAAAGCCCATGGATCACAACAGAACATTTCCTGACGTGCTTGCTTTGAACACGTCATAGGTAGAAAGATTAATGGCTAGAGGAGAACATCACGTTTGGGGCCACAGGGGTGTGAGACACCCTTGGTGAGATGGACTGGCATAACAGATGCAACGATGGACTTGAACATGCTAGTAGTCATGACGGTGGGGCAGGACTGGGAGACACTTCCCTCTGTTGTATATAAGGGCACTGTGAGTAGGACCTGACTCCAAGACAGCTAACAACAGCCACAATTCTTGTTTTTCAGTTGCCTCTCTACATGGAGATACAAATAGGGTTCATCTTGAAGCTTTGCTCATGGTTACTTGTTTTCTTGATCAAAACAAGTCATTTGTGCCTAGGTAGATAACCAAGATTGCTAATGTCACATTTAATAAAATGAGTACTCTCTAGATCTGTGAAGGAGGAAAAGCAGCCTAGATTAAAACAAACACATGAACATGCACACACAAACAAACATAATGATCAACAGGTGAAGAAAGAACCAAGAGCTGTTAATAAAGCTGCACTGTCATGTTGGCTAGGTACACTGGGTAAGGTGTCCTGGGCTGGTCTTCTACCAGGGAGGCTGAAGGCTAGCACTTTTCTGGATTTCTTTCTGCCCAGGCATCTAAGAAACTTTCTATTTTGTTTCTTACATTAAAAGCCACTGCCTTCAAGTTGATTCTGACTCCTAACAACCCTATAGGTCAGAGTAGAACAGCCCCATAGAGTTCCTAAGGAGTGCTTGGAAGATTGGAACTGCTGACTACAGACATAGCACTTAACCCCCACGCCACCAGCACTTCTTTTCTTATACTGGTCTCATCAGTATCAGCATTTAAACAGAAATGTCACACTGAAGATACGTACATACAACTCCTGATCTATGCCTTCCATTTGTAAGTGCTCTCCCCTTCACTTTTTCTGCCCAGTCCTCATTCCAGACAAAACACTTGATTCCGCTGTACTTCTAACACTCTTTCACAGTGTAACTCAGTGGCCAAGAAAGGAATGTCAGGCTCGTGCTTGACTGTTCTATTCAACATCCACAACCCACCAATCAAGTCGTATCTGTGGCACCTCTGAAATCCCCCTCGCATATGTTCATTAACTTTAACACCAAGGCCACTGCTACCATCTCTGCATAATTCTAGTGCTTGACACCTTTGGACTGAACTGCTCTACTGGACTCTAATTGGTTTCCAGTCCTTGCCACCACTACCTGTCTTCTGTGCAGCCCTTGGAGGTCCCCTTCCAATCCAGAGATGGGGCTCCCATACTTGGAACCATCACAGGTTCCTCTTTTCCTGAAGGCTCAAATCTAGGATTGAGGAGCCCATTCGCTGCACACCTTGGACTTTAAATCTCTCTACAGCTCTTGCTGTCCTTGGGTCATGCCAACAGGTAGCACACTCTCGGCTACTGGAAGAATAGGTGGTTTGAGTCTACCTAGAGGCACCTCAGAACAAAGGTCTGGCAGTTAACTTCCAAAAAAGCAAGCATTGAAAGCTCTGGCGCTCAGAATGGATTCTACAGCAACTGGTAGAGCACTTGCTACAGTGAACCATAGCGATCTGCTTCATTTCATGGATGTCTCCAGCAAGGGACTAGTTTCTGAGGATAAGACGTGAAATTTATTTCTCTCTGTGTTTAGTGGTGTCCAGCCTAATGTGAGGTATGGGAGGTGTTCAACACAGAACTTAAATAATCCAAGCAGGAGAACAACACAAAGGCAGCATGACACAGATTGTTGGCCCTGAACACTGATCTGATCTGAAAAACCCTGACCTGCCTAGAAGGACTCACATGTCTAACAGATGTGTCCATGGATCAGTATGCAGTGGGGGCCAGAGATTAGAGGCTCTAGGGGGTAGGTGTGAGGCCCTTGGAGACCTAGATAAAATTGGTACAATATGTCACATAAGTCAGAAGGCAAACAGTCTGTTTTAATAGCTGAACTAGATTCTGAGATTAGTTAGCAGGAACGAGCCATTACAGTTTCAATATATGTATATATATATACACACACATATATATAGATATATATATCCCACTATACCTCCTGAAATAGTGTCCTATAGGAATAAAATCACCTTAACTTTTAGGGATAATTTTTTAAAAAGCTTAAGCCTGCTAAACAAAAAGGAACAAAATCAGGAGAGGTCTTCTGTCAAAAGGGTCTCTGGGCAGTAGCTGGTGGCCACTGGGAAGACAGAGATGATGCTCTGAACTTCTACAAAGGCAATACAGCCTCTCTGTGGCCCCACGGCGTGTAGTCTCAGTAAGTATTTACGATTATAAAATCCTCATCCCCCAGAGCTGGCGGGCTCAAGACCATCCAAATGAACACTGTATTCTCATTAGGAAGAGAATGAAAAGAAACAAGACCAATATCTTACTCATCTAGGGCTGCTAGAACAGAAATATCACAAGTAGATAGCTTCAACAGAGAAATTTCTTTTTTCACTGCCTAGGAGGCTAGAAGTCCAAATTCAGGGTGAGCTCCAGGAGAGGACTCTGGGGGAAGGTCTTTGTCATCAGTTTTCCCCAGTTATAGAGTTTTGCAGTGCAGGGATCCCGGGTCCAAAGAATGTGCTAATCTCCTGGCTCTTATTTTTCAGTGGTATGGGGTTCCTGTTTCTCTCTGCACAAAACGGATTGATTTGTATCTTTTTTTCAATCTCAAAAGGGATTAATGACACAATCCAATCTCGTAGATTGAGTCCTGCCTCATTAATCTAACTGCAACTAATTCCACTTCATTTAACATCATAGAGGCAGGATTTACAACATACAAGAAAATCACGTAAGATGACAAAATGGTGGTCAATACTGGGAATCTTGGTCTAGCCAAGCTGACAGATATTTCGGGGGGGACACAATCTAATCCATAACAACCCCTAACACTAAAAATGCACTTGTTACTTCAATGAAAGTTGCTATGTTTGTGTCCCAAGAAGTTCTCAAAGAATACAGTCATTCCTGAAAAATAGACTTAGGTAATACCCTAAGGAGATAACATATCACTTCTATTAATTTTCTTTTTCACTCTGCTTTAATCCTTAAGGCCATGACTCCATTTTACCAAGGGACCTGAAATATTATTCCAGGGCAAGTATGGGGGAAAAAAAAAATCTTCCAGGTAAACTGTTGTTCTCAACCTTAGGAATAACAGCCATGGTTTTTGCATGAAGACAACCCACAGGTCTGCTTGAAAAGAAAGGATGGTGAATCTAAAACATTTCTGACTTTCCAGAACAAGCCACACTACTTTTGAGTAGCCTCCTGTAAAGCTAAATATATTGGCCAATTTCTAAGACCCCACACAAGCTTCTGGGATAAGGCTTCTTTAAGCATCAAAAGGCAGGAACACGAAGAGGTAGAAACAAAACTTTATCAACTAGTATGGGGGTGTTAATTCTGTATAATGCACTGGCTTATTTTATGTTGCCATGTGATTAGAAAAAATACAAACCTAAAATAATTCTTCTAATTGTAGAAGCCAGAATTTGGGGTGGAAAAGGGGAGAGTTTGAACAAAAAGGCCAGTCAAACACTGAGTGCTCAAAAATATTCATGTTTTATGGTCCCTGGACCCTCACCTGAATTTGCACATCATCTCCCTCACCCAGCCTGAGAGCAAAGCCCCCATATCTGATCCTAATGCACTGTAAGACAGGCCCTTGACATGTTAGTGCCTGGTCTCCCATGGATCTAAATCTACGACTCTGTGGAAGACTTTGTTTCCATATATGGGAATCTGTTACACACATGAAAACATAACTAGAATTGTGGGTCAGAAAGAAGGAAACTAATGGTAGCCATTCTTCAAAATAATGTTTAATTTCTCAACATGCACCCTCTTTGACATTGAGGCCAACTGGCCTAAATAGTCTACTTCTAAGAGAGTCTTCTGCACCCCATGTTGGTGAGTGGTATCTTGGGTCTTAAAAGCTAGCAAGCTGCCATCTGAGGTACACCAAACGGTCCCAACTCAGCCAGAACAAATGATCACCAAGAACACCAAAGACATGAGGAAATAAGAGGCCAGGAGACAGAAGGATCCACATAAATGGGAGAGTGTATTAAGATGAGGCCAGAAGAACTAGATGGTGCCCAGCCACCACCAAAGACAGCTGTGGTGGGGGACACAATGTAGAGTCCCTGAGGCAATATGAGAAAAGGAGGTGGGCAGCTCAAAAACAGTAATAAAGACCAGAATTTACAGTCCAACAGCCTGCAAGATCCCCTGGGAACAGGGCCTCTAGACCTGCTGCTGTCCCTGACCAGAAACCAGTACTGAAGTCAACTCTTTAGACAAGAATGGACCAGACTTAGGGACACAGTGTGACCACATGGTGTGTATACTGTACGCTTCAGCGCATTTATGCGATGTTGTTCTACTGGTCTCTTTCTAGATGGGAGACAAGAGGTGGAGAAGGAGGATAGACGCTTGTTAGAAGATAGCAGAAATAGACAATAAAAAGGAGGAGTGTGCTGTCACTGGGTTGGGAGAGTGGAGGGAGCTGCACATAGATATGCAAGCAAAACCGATTTATACTTTAGACTCTCACTAAATCACAATAAAACACAAAAGATGCCAAGAGGGGCAGAGTAGGGAGCTGCACGTCTCCCTACACCCCTCTGTAAACCAAGACCTGAAATGATAATTCAGTGGAGACTTCTGGACACCTAGTGAGCCTTGGGTGCAGCATAGGGCTGTTAATTTGGACTTCATACCACTGAATGCAAAAACTTCCTCTCTTTACTGACCCCACTCTTGGCAAGCAGAAGCTTCCACAGACTGAAAGTAACTAACCATTTTGATTTTTTTTCCTCTGTCTTGGCTGGCGGGCAGAGCTGAGACTTGATGAGCTGCTTGTCTCAGACGCACTGCTGGTGGGACCAGCAAGTGTGATTGCTAGGTTCTGAGAGCCTGGCTTTGGACTCTAAAAACCTCAGCTCCTCTGGCCTGTCTTTCTGCCTCTGCAATGTGGTAGCCATACAGGTGCGCTTGTGAGGAAGCCATCTTGATCCACTGGGAAATGGAGAAGTCTAGGCCGAAGCCCTGGCTGGACTTGGTTCCTAGGCTGGGAGGTGGCACCTGCCAGGGGGAGAGTGCTTTTCCAGAAGGGAGGCGGGGTTTTGTACCGTGTTGCCTGGGGCTAAGGCCCAGCAATGGAGGCTGTGGACTCTGGGCATTTTAGCACTCTTGGCCTCTCTTTCCACTGGGAGCCTGCTCCAGGCCATCTGGCAAACTTGTGCAGGACGGCATCGTGTTTTACTGGGAGGTGGAGTCAATGATATGGAAACCTCGCTGGACCTAATTCCTGGGCTGGGAGACAGTGCCTACCCAGAAGAGACAGCTTTTCCAGCAGAAAAGTAGAATTCTACATAGTATCGCTAAAAGCTAGGGCCCAACATCAGAGGCCAGCAGGCCAGTAGCCTTTCTGTATTTTGAGTGACTTTATAATATCTGGGGTTCAATATAGAGGTGCTCACTGTGCCAGCTGGGAAGAGGGATGTATACACCTGAAAACCTGACAGACTTTGGGAGCTGTCAAATACTTTTTCCTTCTCATTTTAAGACAGCCTAGAGAAACAACTGTGGTCCAACTTCACAGCATCTTTCCCAACCTCTATTGATCCACATGAAGCCCTAAAGGCAAAAAACACTGGACAAGACGGTAACACAGAAGTCACCCATGGCATCAGAAGGCCCCCAAAGAACCCACCTCAGAACTGCCCAGACGAAGAAGCTCTTCTGAAACTATCAGAAGGTGAATACAAAAGGATTATATATAGAGCCCTCCTAGACGTTATACAAAACGCAACAGAGCAAAACGAAAAATTAAGCAAGCTGTTCGATCTGATGGAACATCAGTATTCACAAATCTAACAGATTAAGAACACAATCTAAGACATAGAAACTTCAATTCAGAACCAAGAAAACAGAATGGAATAGATGGAAAAGAGAATTTCTGATTTGGAAGACAGAGCCACTGACTGCAGCATCTACAAGGAGAAATCACAAAAGAGAAACAAGAAAAAGAAGAACTAAGAAGCATGTCGGACTCTATTAAGAGGAACAACCTTTGATTAATTGGAGTCCCTGAACAGGGTAAGACACCTGAGAACACACAGAAAGTATTGTTGCTGAGCTGTTGACCGAATACTTCCCAGAAATTATGAAAGAGAATATAGATATCCAAGATACACATATACAGATTTCCATATAGATGTCGAAAACCGCTCAGTATAGATCTCAATAGAAACACTCCAAGACAGTGTAATCAAGCTTAACAAAATGAAACATAAGCAACAACTCTTAAAGGCAGCAAGGCTCAAAGGAAAGCTAACATTCAGAGGGAAACCCTGTAGGCTTTCGTCAGATTTCTCAGCAGAAACCATGCTGGCATGGAGACAGTGGCATGACACATTCAAAGCCTTGAAGGAGAAGAACTTCTAACCAAGAATTATATATCCTCCAAAACTATCTTTCAAATTTGAATATGAAATTAAGACATTGAAAGATAAATAGAAACTCAGAGACTCTGTAAAAACCAAACCAAAGCTACAAGAAATACTGAAAGAAATTCTTGGCTTGGAAGAACAAAACCGCTGACTTTATATTTTGGAATGACACATTATCCAGAATCCTACTCAGTTAGAAAAGGCTCCAAACACAATCAAAGCTGTAATAGTGAAAGAAACGATCTAGTGATCATATGATGTAAACTGTGATACCATCTTATTTAAAGAGGATGTACTACAATCATTACAGTCCTTCCAGATGGAGAGAAAGTTGACAAGACTAATAGCAATCAAAATTGGATTTTTATATAGTTTATTAAGTGGGATCATAGAGGCACCTGTAAAGCACAGTAAAAAAGCAACATACCGTAGCAAGAAATGCAATACAGGAGTCTCAACAACCACAAAACCAACCCTGAAAAAAGGTGAAAAATCACCTCACAAAGAAGAATGTCCCAGAACAGATTAATAAGAACAACAGAGAAAACAGCAATGCAAAAGTAAACATATGACAATGGCAGCAATGAACACATACCTATCAATAACTACACTGAATGTGAATGGACTGAATGCTCCAGTGAAGACACATCAAGTGACATCTTGGATCAAAAGACATGACCTATCTATATGCTGCCTACAAGAAACTCACCTTAGACTTAAAGACAGGAACAAACTGAAAATTAAAGGATGGAAGAATGTGCATCAAGCTAACAATGAACAAAGAAGAGCAGATGTGGCAATTCTAATCTCAGATAAAATCCATTTTAACGTAAAATCCACCATCGTGGACAAGGATGGACACTATTGCTGAAAGATTCAATACACAAGCAAGACTTAACAATATTAAATATTTATGGACCTAATTTTACAGCACCTAAATACATCAAAGAAACACTGACTGCACTCAAAAATGAAATAGAACATTCCACAATAATAGTAGGAGACTTCAACACTCCACTTTCAATATTGGTCAGATAATCTAGAAAAAAGCTCAGTAAAGACATAAGCCAAGCCAAGTACCATCGAGTCGGAACTGACTGATGGCAACCCTAGAGGCCAGGGTAGAAGACCTCATTGCGACAATTAACCAACTAGGCCTCACTGACATATACAGAACTTATCATTGAATTAATGCACAGTATCTTCGTGATTCTGTTCCATTGATCTGTCTGTTCTTTTACCAGTACCAGGCTGTTTTGACCATTGTGGTAGTGTAATAGGTTCTGAAGTCGGGTAATGTGAGGCCTCCCAGCGTGTTTTTCTTCTTTAGTAGGACCTTACTTATCCGGGACTTCTTCCCTTTCCAAACAAAAGTGGTGATTTGGTTCTCCATCTCATTAAAAAATGACTCTGGAACTTGTATTGGGATTGCATTCTGTAACTAGATGGCTTTGGGTAAAATAGACATTTTCACAATGTCTTCCTATCCATGAGCAGGGTAGGTTTCTCCATTTATCTAAGTCTCTCTTAGTTTCACTGCAGTAAGGGCTTGTAGTTCTCTTTGTAAAGGTCTGTTATTTCCCTGGTTAGATTAATTCCTAGGTACTTTATCTTCTTGGGGGCTATAGTAAATGGTATTGATTTGGTGATTTCTTCATTAACAGTCTCACTGTTGGTATAAAGCAATCCTACTGATTTACTTATGTTTATCTTGTATCCTGAGACTTTGCTGAACTCTTCTACCACTTTGTTTACTTATAGATTCTTTGGGATTCTCTGTATATACAATCACATCATCAGCAAACAGGGGGATTTTGACTTCTTTGCCGATGCAGATGCCCTTTATTTCTTGGTCTTGTCTAATTGCTCTGGCTAGAACTTCTAGTACAATGTTGAATAGGAGAGGTCAGAGTAGGCATCCTTACCTAGTTCCTGTTCTCAAGGGAAACTCCTTAAGTCTATCTCCATTGATGATGATATAGGCAGTTGGTTTTGTATAAATGGCCCCAAATGCACTGAAGAATTTTCCGTCTATGCGTATTTTACTAAGAGTTTTTAGCATGAATGGGTGTTGACTTTATCAAATGCCTTTTTTGCATCAATGGACAAAATCAGGTGATTCTTGTCTTCTGTGTTACTTATGTGGTTAATCACATTAATTGTTTTTCTGATGTTGAACCAGCCTTGCATTCCTGGTATGAAACCAACTTGGTCATGATGGATTTTTTTTTAATATGTTGTTGTATTCTACTGGCAAGAATTTTGTTGAAGATTTTTGCATCAAGATTCATGAGTGATATTAGTCTGTAGTTCTCCTTTTTCATTGGGTCTTTCCTTGGCTTTGGTATCAGGGTTATGCTGGCTTCATAGAATGAGTTTGAGAGTATTCCATCCCTTTCTATACTGTGAAATAGTCTCAGTAGTATTGGAGTTAACTCTTCTCGAAAAGCTTGGTAGAATTCTGCAGTGAAGCCATCTGGGCCCGGGCTTTTTCTGATTGGCAGTTTTTTGATGACTTTTTCAATCTCTCCCTTTGCAATGGATTTATTAAGTTGTTTTGCTTCATGTTGTGATAATTTGGGTAGCTGATGTGAATCGAGGAATTTGTCCATTTCCTCTAGGTTGTCAAATTTGTTAGAGTACAGTCTTCCATAGTATTCTGTTATAATATTTTTGATTTCTGTTGGATCTGTGGTGACCACTCCCCTCTTGTTTGTAATTTGGGTTATTTGTTTTCTTCCCTGTTTTTCTTTAGCAAGTTTAGCCAGTGGTTTGTCAATTTTGCTGATCTTCCCAAAAAAACAGCTTTTGGTCTTTTCAATTTTTTCAATTGTTTTTCTATTCTCTAATTTATTTGTTTCTTCTCTAATCTTTATGATCTGTTTTCTTCTGGTGACTGAGAAGTTCCTCTGTTGTTCTCTCACTACTTGTTCAAGCTGTAGTGTTAGTTCCTTGATTTCGTTTCTTTCTTCTTTACAGATGTGTGCATTCATGGAGATAAACAGATCTCTGAGCACTGCTTTGGCGGTACCCCATAGGTTCTGGTAGGAAGTGTTTTCATTCTCACTGGAATAAATGAATTTCTTTATTTCATCCTTGATTTCTTCTATAACTCATGGTTTTTTGAGCAAGATGTTGTTTAGTTTCCAAGAGTTCCACTTTCTATCTATTTTTTTTCTGCTATTGATTTAGACTTTTATGGCTTTATGATCTGAGACCATGCTTTGCAGTAATTCAATGGTATGGATTTTGTTAAAAATTGCATTATGTCCTAACACATGGTCTATTCTGGAGAATGTTCCACATGCACTGGAGAAGACGGTGTAGTTGTCTGCTCAGGGGTAGAAATTTCTGTACATATCGATGAGGTTGGTTAAATGTGGCAATGAGGTCTCCTGTATCTTTACTGAGCTTTTTTCTAGATGGTCTGCCCGGTGTTGAGAGTGGAGTGTTGAAGTCTCTCCCACTATTACTGTGGAGTCATCTAACTGTTTCGTCAACATATTTAGGTGCTCTGACATTAGGTGTATAAATATTTAATATAGTTAAGTCTTGCTTGTGTACTGAATCTTTCAGCAATAGTGTCCATCTTTGTCCATGACGGTGGATTTGACATTAAAATTGATTTTGTCTGAGATTAGAATTGCCACATCTGTTCTTCTTTGTTCTTTGTTAGCTTGATATATATTCTCCCACCCTTTAATTTTCAGTTTGTTCCTATCTTTAAGTCTCAAGTGAATTTCTTGTAGACAACATACGGATGGGTCATGTCTTTTGATCCAAGATGTCACTCGAGGTCTCTTTACTGAAGCACTCAGTCCATTCACATTTAATGTAATTATTGACAGGTATATGTTCAGTGCTGCCATAGTGATATGTTTATTTTTATGTTTATGTTTTCTCTGTTGTTCTTATTAGTCTGTTCTGGGACATTCTTTTTCGTGAATTGATTTTCCACGTTTTTCAGAGCTCGTTTTGTAGTTGTTGACACTCTTGTGTTAAATTTCTTGATATGATATGTTGCTTCTTTGTTGTACTTTACAGCTGCCCCTAAGATCCCCCTTAATAAACTATATATAAACCCAATTTTAATTACTATCAGTCTTGTCATCTTCCTCTCCATCTGGAAGGACTATAATGACTGTAGTACATCTCTCTTTTTAATATGATGGCACCATAGTTTTCATGATAATTACTGGATTGCTTCTTTCAGTACTAAAGCTATGATTGAGATTGGAGCCTTCCCTAACTGAGCAGAATATTGGATGATGTTTTGTTCTAAAATATAAAGTTAGTGGTATTGTTCTCCCAGGCTAAAACCAAGAACTTCTTTATTTCTTGTAGTTTTGGTTTAGTTTTTACAAAGTCTCTGAGTTTCTATTTATCTGGGAATGTCTTCATTTCATTTTCATATTTGAAAGACAGTTTTGCAGGATATATAATTCTTGATTGGAAGTTCTTCTCCTTCAAGGCTTTGAATGTGTCATGCCACTGTCTCCATGCCAGCAAGGTTTCTGCTGAGAAATCTGATGAAAGTCTACAGGGTTTTCCCTCTGAATGTTAGCTTTGCTTTGAGTCTTGCTGCCTTTAAGAGTTGCTGCTTGTGTTTCATTTTGTTAAGCTTGATTATAATATGCCTTGGAGTCTTTCTTTTGAGATCTATATTAGGTGGCATACGATATGCATCTGGAATATCTATACTCTCTTCTTTCATGATTTCTGGGAAGTTTTCTGTCAGCAGCTCAGCAACGATACTCTCTGTGTTCTCAGGTATCTCATCCTGTTCAGGGACTCCAATTAATCAAAGGTTGTTCCTCTTAATAGAGTCCTACATGCTTCTTAATACTTCTTCATTTTTCTGATTTGTCCTCATCGATGCTGGCATCAGTAGCTCTGTCTTCCAGGTCAGAAATTCTGTTTTCTATTTGTTTCACTCTGTTTTTTTGGCTTTGAATGGAAGTTTCTATGTCTTTGATTTTGTTCTTGATCTGTTGGATTTTAGAGTACTGGTGTTCCATCAGGTCAAACAGGTTGCTTGATTTTTCCTTCTGTTCTGCTGCATTCTGTATAAGGTGTAGAAGGGCTCTGTATATAATCCTTTCATCTTCATCTTCTGATGATTTCAGAAAAGTTTCTTCATTTGGAAAACTCCTTGGTTGTTTTGTTTGGGAGCCTTATGAAGCCACGGGTGATTTCTTGTTTGCCACAAGAGTCTGTTGCTTTTGGGGCTTCATGTGAGTAAGTAGAGGCTGGGAGAGATACTGTGAGGATGGACTGCAGATGTTTCTCTAGGGTGTCTTAAAATGCAAAACAAAAGTTATCTGACTACTTCCCATGTCAGTCAGGTTTTCAGGTGTAGAAGTTCTTCCCAACTGGCAAAGTAAGCACCTCTATATCCAACCACAGATGATATGAACTAGTTCAAAATACAGCAATGCTTCTGCCCTGTTGGCCTCTGCTGACAGGGCCCAGCCTTAGGTGACACTGTGTAAACTATTGCTTTTCTGGTAGAAAAGCGCTCTCCTGTGGGCAGGCTCTGGCTCCCAAGCTAAGAGTTAGGTCCGGCTGTGGTCACAGTATCTAAGATGGTGACCTCCACACGGTCGGTGGATAAGGCGGCTAAAGGTGCCAAGACGTAACGAGTCCTCAGCTTCTGTTGCTGGGCCCCCATCGTAGGCGACACTGTGTAAACTACTGCTTTTCTGTCAGAGAAGCACTGTCCTGTTTGCAGGCGCTGGCTCCAAGGCTAAGAATCAGGTCCCGCTAAAATCTCCATATCCAACATGGTGTCCCACATGTGGGTCCCGCGGTTCCGTACAAACCACACTACGACAGAGATAAAAAGAGAGGCCCAAATTGCCTAGGTGTACAGAGTCCTAACCCTGGCTCTCAAAGTATGGCAATTTCGCCTGCCTATGCCACCAGCAGTGTGTCTCAGACTAGCCACTAGGCAAGACCCAGTTCCACCCACTGGCCAAGACAGAGAAAAAAAAAGTCACAATGGTGCATTACCTTCAGTCCGTGAGAACCAGGGCTAGCCAGGAGTGAGAGCCAGCAAAAGAGAGGTGTTTTTTTGTTCAGTGGTATGAAGTCCAAATTAACAGCTCTGTGCCGTGTCTTGGGGCTCATTAGGTGACCAGAAGGCTCCATTTGATTATCAGTTCTGGTCTTGGTTTCCAGAGGGATATAAGGAGACGTGGGCTTAGTCCGCCATCTTGCCTCTGCCCCTCCTCTCCAGTGATATTTTTTAATGAGATGGAGGAACAAATTACCAACCTTGTCTGGAAAGGGAAGAAGCCCCACATAAGTAAAGCATTACTAAAGAATAAGAACACACTGGGAGGTCTCGCATTACCCAACCTTCAAACCTATTACTCTGCCACAGTAGTCAAAACAGCCTGGTACTAGTATAAAAATAGACAGATAGATCAGTGGAACAGAATCAAGACCCCAGAAGTGACATCATCTTCCTATGAACAGTCGATATTCAACAAAGGCCCTAAGACATTAAACTGGGGTAAAAACAATCTCTTCCACAAATGGTACTGGCAAAATTGCATATCCATCTGTACTAAATTAAAACAAGACCCACATCTTACACCTTATACAAAAACCAACTCAAACTGGATAAAAGACCTAAACATTAAATATAAAATGATAAAGCTCATCCAAGAGAAAGTAGGAGCAACAATGGAAGGTTTCATATACAATGTAGACAGACTTCAAAGTCTGTCAAACAAACCACAATCATCAGAACAGAAAGTAGATAAATGGGAACTACTAAGAATCAAGCACTTATGCTCATCCAAAGACTTTATTAATAGAATTAAATGGCCAACTACAGAATGTGAAAAAATATTTGGCAACTCTATGTCAGACCGATGCCTGGTCCCCATAATCTATAAGGTACTACAAAATATCAACAAGAAAAAGATAAATCATTCAATTAAGCGATGGGCAAAGGAGGAACTCTTCTCTACAGAGGAGATCCAGACAGCCAAAAAACACATGAAGACATGCTCCCAATCATTAATTATTAAAGAAATTCAAATCAAAACAACAATGAGATACCATCTCACCCCAACAAGGTTGGCCAGGATCCAAAAACACAAAACAACAAATGCTGGAGAGGCTATAGGGAGATTGGAACTCTCCTACACTATTGGTAGGATTGCAAAATGGTGCAACCTCTTTGGAAAGCAATTTGGCAGTCCCTTAACAAAATAGATCTAGATATACCATTTGACCCAGTAATTCCACTGCTCAGAATAAATCCTACAGAATCAGTGCCATTCACATCAACTGATACATGAACGTGAATGTTTATTGCACCACAGTTCACAACAGCAAAAAGATGGAATCAACCCAGATGCCCAAGAACAGAGGAACAGACAAGTACACTACGGTATATATACTCAATGGAATACTAAGCAATGATAAAGAACAATGATGATGGCAGGAAACATCTCATAACCTGGTTTCAATTCGAGGACATTACACTGAGTGAACGTAGTCAGTGACAGAAGGACAAATATTGTATGAGACCCCTACGATAAGAACTTAGAAACAGACTCATGTATAGAAGAAAAGACTCTGACAGCTGCAAGGGTGGGAAGGGTGGGAGGGTGAGAGGTGGGTTTAGATTAGATAGTTAACAGAAATTTGGTTGCGTGAAATCAGTGACAGCACACATTACAAAGAAGATCAATAATACTGTACTTCAACACAATTTGTGTACTCCTCCCATCTTAATCCAATATTGCAAGAACAGAGTAGCTGGGGCGGGGGGCTGGGGACCATGCTCTCAGGCAACATCGAGGCCAATTGGCACAGCTAGCATTTTACTAATGAGGATTCTCTGCACCCCTCATTGTTGAGTGGCATCTGGGGTCTTAAAAGCTGCCAAGCTGCCATATGAGGGTACAGAAAATGGTCCCAACTCAGGAGGAATGGATGATTACCAAAGACAAGAACAAGGGGAAAAGAGAACCCAGAAGACAGAGAGACCCATGTGAGTGGGTGTCTACATCGACTCGTGACCAGAAGAACTGGATGGTGCCCGGCCACCACCAGTGATAGCCACAATGGAGCTCACAAAGTTGAGTTTCACTGGCAACAAGAAAATAAATAGGGGTGAACCCTGAGATCTCCAATGAAACACTGCAAGTGATGGTCCGGGGGCTTCAGGGTTCCCCTGGGAGCATGGTCCCCGGCCCTGATGCTGCCCCTATCCATAAATCATAATGATGGTCAACTTTTCCGATAGCAATGGATTGGACTTAGCAATGCACAATGACCATATCTGGTGGGAATTTTCTGGTTCTGTGTATCTATAGGATGTCATGCTGCTGACCTCTTGTTGGAGGAAGGGGAGTGGTTGGAGAGGAGGGGATAAGAGACTGTTGGGAGGATAGGACATATACAGAGCAGAGAAGAAGGGTGCACTGTCACCGGGCAGGGAAAGCAGTGGGAGCTGCATATAGGTGAGCATGAGAATTTATATGAGAATGTACATGTTCATTCAATCATAAGAAAAGATACCCCCCTTTAACATTTGAATACCAATCTTGCTATCAGAAATTACATTTCAGGGTATTTCCTTTAGCACCCTAGGAAAAATGGGAAGTCAGAAGGATAGGGTTGGGAGAATATTTCAGGGTATTTCCTTTAGCACCCTAGGAAAAATGGGAAGTCAGAAGGATAGGGTTGGGAGAATCCTAGTCTAACCCATTAAAGTAGTTGAAAACTAGTTGCCACTCAATCAACTCTGACTCATGGCAACCTCATGTGTCATTATGTTTTCAAAGAGTACTTTTTAAAAGAGATATTTACAAAAATATTTATTGATAAAATTACGTAACAGAATTTGTAGAACCGTGCTCCACAGTTGTTAATGGCTGAGCTTTGGGAAGTAGATCTCCAGGCCCTTCTTCTGAGGCCAACTGGGTGGACCCACACATCCAGGTTTTGATTAGCAGCTGAGTGCATTAACCATTTATACCACACAGAGGCTCTCTAAAGCTAGATCTTAAAACCTGCTCTACAATTCCCTGCAAGTGACCAGCCAGCCACACTACAGGTAGCTGTGAGCTCTCAGCCTGGCTACTTCCTCTCTCAGCACCTCAGCCCTCTTCTCAGTAAAATAATGTACTTAATAGGGTTGTTTTGAGGATTAAATAAATGCTTGTATAGTACAGTAATCTCCTAATAAGGGTTAGCTGCCATTGCTAGCATTATCATGGTGATGATCTATGAAGAGTGTTATAATAAAGGTCAGTTTCTTGTATGTAGATTCTACACACAGTGCCTCATGTGCAGTAGATGGATATTTTTATAATGAATACTGTCAAAGTGATTAAAGAAGTTATTAAGCATCTACGTTGCCCATATATTATCTCCTTTAATCCTTCTTAAGAGCCTACCAGAGACGTTTAGAAAACTGAAATTTGGAGGGATGAAAACGTCACAGCTGGAAGTTGCAGGCAGGGGTTAGGATTAAGGTGAGCCTGACTTCACATCCTAGACTTCCTCACATTGAACCACATTCATGGAGCCACCCTAACTCGAAAACTTGCCTCCTTTCTAGTCTTTCGTACTGCAGCTGAGCCACAGACTGCCCTTGGCTTTCCTCCTATTACACTTTTTGGGGTCTCTGGTTCGGCTGCTGGCTCTGGTATCTGCATGGGCCCATCTTTAAGTCTGGCTGATTGTTCTGTGACTCCCACTGGCTGTGCTGGGCCCCTGCCTCCTGTCGAGAAAGAAAGATTTAACTTTCCAGGTTGTAATATGCCAAAATAAGGCAGGGTCATTTTCAACATTCAAAGCAAAACTAAACTCTTTTTTTTTGGAAAACTAAACTCTTAATTCCTAAATTGGGCCTCACCTTTTTTCTTCTGGGAAGTTCTCCAACAGCATTTGAAGAAAATCCTGGAATAAGAAAAAAGCAAACCATTAAAGACGTCCATCAATAAATAACTGCCCAGAACCATGCCAGAGATGGAGCGATCACAGCTGCTGACAGATCACCTGCTGGAGAAGTTAGACCTAGATGAATTATTAGACTATATACTCAATTTATTTATGTATCAGAGTTTCAGTCCAATCAGTTAAAGAGATGTGTTTTGTAAAACTATGAACAAATTGAAAAATGTGATGTCTGTTGTTTTGACCTAACCTAAGGGTTTCTTTCATTTTCTATTTAACTATTTTTAAAACATTGACCACAGCATAAAATACTAACCCTCTGACATAGCCACATATGCGCTGAACGATTTGAACTCATAGGGGCCAGCACAGGCTACCTTTGCCCTTTGCCCTGCTCTATGGAAAGACAACACAAAAATCAAGACAGTTCAGTCCTAATGGAGCAGTAACAGCAAACCCAAATAACCCACTGCCATGAAGTCAATTCTGACTCACAGCGCCCCTATAGGACAGAATAGAACTGCCCTTGAGAGTCTCAGTACCTAGTGGAGTCAAACTGCTGAGCTTCTGGCCAGTAGCCATAGCTCTTAACCACCAGGCCACCAATATTTCCAAAGGAAGCCAGAATTCCAAAGGTGGCTCATGAGTCCTTGTAGCCTCTTCCAACGCTGCTTCTCAACTGCTGGACAGTAGACATTAACTAAGTAAAATAATAGACTTTTTTCAACATAAATGTATGACTTATATTCACACAGACATTTTTGCCTTTACCACAGAAAATTTCAGACACACTAACAGACAAAATAATGTAATTTACCTTAATGTACCCAACAACCCACAGCCAATGCTGCCCCACTGACTTCCCTGCCGAAGTCTCCTGTATAATTTAGAAGCAAATTCTGTTACATGATTTCATCAATAAATACTTCTGTAAATATCTCTTTTAAAAGTACTCTCTGAAAACATAATGACAATATTGTAAGACATAAAAATTCAAATATGCAAGATTTAAAATCACTTTTATACTTAACATACATCTGAATATTGTGGCCCTTCATTCCCAACCACTGAATTCCTGGAATCATGATTAAGTCTCAACTAGGGTTGCCACATAAAATACAGGATGCCTAGTTAAATTAAGGACATACTATTCTGAAAAGTCATTTGTTGATGATCTGAAAGTCAATTTAACTCTCTGTTCTGCATTTTTATTTGCTAATTCTGGTCATCCCAGTCTCAGCCTTGTGTCATCTGAAGGTCTGATAAGACACATCTTGCATAAACAGAATACAGAATAAACAAGTACAATGTTAACTTTCCTTGGAACTTGAAGATATTGATCGACAGGTAAATTCTACATTTGAAGTTCTTCTTCTCATGAACTGAAAATAATGGGTTCTTAAGAGAGGGCACATGTATAAGCCCAGATGACCAAATATGACAATTATAAATTAATTTGGAGCCTGGGTGGCACAGCAGTTAAACTAGAGTCACTCCAGATTGATACTCTCCCAGCAGAACCCCGCCTAGAGACACAACATCAGCACAGGCTCTGCGGAGGCTCACTGAACTCCCCATGTGTGATAGGAGCAGCAGCATGGTCTTTGCATTACAAATCAGATGGAATTACAGAGAAATGGAGACCTGCAAGCAATTTGTGTGACAAGGTGTTCTTTTTCCATCGTCACACTAGACTAGAGCCATCACTATACTGCTGGAGCTGGCCGTACTGCTCCTATGTGTTTATGGGTGGCTACGGTCCATTTCTTACAGAGGCCAAGTCTCCCTATTAAGAGCATTAATGAAAGATTTATTTCTTACAGTCACTGTTTCCCTACAAGCCTTTGAGTGTTGCTGCTTCATCTAACATAAACAATAGCAAAACTAATACTGAAAACAAGGATCACAAAGGCCAAAAGGAGAGGTGGAGAAGTGTCAACCCCAAATGGATTAATGCCTCACATCTGAAGTCATTCCTTGCACCTGCAGTGGATAGTGGCATTAAAAAAAAAAAAAAAAGTAAAGGAAACAAATAGTAAGAATGAGAAGGATTTTTCTCCCTCGAGGTTTTTAAAAAGTTAGTATTTTTATTATTTTCATGGCCGTTTTGCAAAAAAAAAAAAACCTGAATTACAAATTCATTTATCACAATCTGATATGTTAATAGATTACTTTGTAAATATTCCATTTGTTTAACAACATTATTCTTGCTTTTTACAAACCCAAGGACTGTAATTATAACTTCTTACTAATTTCACTTCATTATCTCCAATAGCTCATATCAACTTATCTCATATTTGCCCAATAATTTATGCTCAATTATATGGGGAAAAACTACATTAGCTCACTGGCACGAGAGAGAATTTAATTGCATGAGAAGCAGGAAATTCGAAGTTAACCTTAATTCTGCCCTTTTGCAGTTTCCAATTACAAATGGATCTTTCTTTGCAGGTCTGCAGAGCACAACATTGCAGAATTCTACGTGAATACGGGGAAATGCAAATGGTGCCCAAGAAGCTCTACTTCATATTTTAAAAACATAGCTTCCCTATCTCCTAGCAAGTCACCATCTTGCAGCCCCTCTTCCTGCTTCAGAAGTGAGATCTCACACAGCACAGCAATTGACTAACGGTCACCAAGTAACACTGGGCTGACAGGTCTAGAGATCACACAAACCTGACATCTAGGGTATCTCTAAGAGGTGGTACCTGTATTCCAACAAGCTCTGTGAATGTTCCTCTGCTGTGCTAGGTATTTTCCTTCTGTTTTGTCCTCCATCCAGTCCCAAGACGACAGTCTCATCAAATCGTCTTTCAGTGGAATCAACATAATTGGTCTTTCTAACTCTTTCATAGACCAGCTCTGTAGTCACGACATGCTGGTTTTCTTAGCTCTCATCATACACGGGCATGTAGCCCCGCAGTGAATTCTTGATACTTACTCGCACCATATACAACAGAATGGCAAGAAAGGAAAGACTTCTTTTGTGATTACTCCTTCCCTCACCGCCTCTTGTCAGGCCTTTTCAGTCTTCCCTCCTCCCTTCACTTGTGAGAGCAGCTAACAAAAGGTAATTGGACAAGGAGGGCTTTTCTTCTAGGCTGATTCTAGCATCACTGACAAAGTCAGCAAGTGACAATTAGTAGGGGTCTCAGAGTTTATCACCTCTGCAGTACGTCGGGAAACATTTAAAACCAGAGATTTTAAAAAATGAAACATTTCTGTTCTCCACAGGCTGGGATGAAATTTTACCTGGCTCCCTGGCAATCGTTACAAGCTCACACCTCAGTCACAAAGGAACTGAAAAATGCATTCCTTGTGAATGCATCTTCATTCCCTAGTCCCTGAACAATACATATGCTAATCAGATGAGCCCCGGACAGCTTGTTTTGATTAACACCTCACAACACCGAATTAAGCATTATCACTTAACAAAAAAAAAAAATTACTGATTTCAGCACAAGATTGATTTGGTAAGGATTTTTCAGTCCAGGTGAAAGTACTTGGTGCACAGCAGGTGCACGCAGACGTCACAGGATTAACTCACAGACACTGGAGTGACAGTTACACAAGGTTGCCAAGTTCTGTCAGGGGCTTTATGAAGAGTTACCACAGTCACGGGGGGACCACAGTCACGGGGGGACGGAGGGTGGTGAGGCAAATAATCAAAGTGCTGGTGTAAGACGGAGCGAGAAGCAATGAGACTCAGGAAGAATGCCACTGTCAAAGAGTAGCTGGGGGAGCTGGAAAGATGACAGGACTTAAGTGCTGGACAAGACACAGAAGATCCAGGTGCTCAAGAGAGAGGTGATTAGCATAAGAGAAAGGATTAAGAAATAAACTGGAAAAGGAGAGACAGAGGGACTGATGAGTCAAGACACACGGATCATACCCTTCCTCATCAATAACAACATAAAACTAGTCTTCTAAAAAATTGCAAAAATGTCACCAGCAGCACCCAAACAAGGAAAAGAGTAAAAACCCTGTGTTGGATTTGTGTCCCCCTAAAATGTGTGTAGGCATTTGGCTGGGCCATGATTCCCAGTGCTGTATGACTGCCCTCTACTCGGTGATTTTCTTAGCTGTAAATCTTAATCTCTTCCTGTGGTTAACAGACTAGATTACGTTAAAGAAGATTAGGGTGGGACCGTTAAACTCTTTGTAAGGTCACCTTCCTGCTCAAATGCAAACAGAGATTCCTTGCACCACCTTTTGTCCTTTTATCCTTTCATCCTATGAGACAATAAGAAAGGAGAGCAAGCAGAACAGGGAACCTCACACTATCAAGAAGGCAGTACCAGGTGCAGGGCACATCCTTCAGACCTGTGGTTCCTGTGAGAAGATGTTCTCAGACCAAACAAAAACTGATGCAACACAAGGACCTCTCTCCAGAGCCAAGAGAGGTAAAGCCTTCCTCTGGAGCAGATACCCTGAATCCAGACTTGTAGCCTACTGGACTGTAAGAATAAAGTTTTCTTTGTTAAAGCCATCCACTCATGGTATTTCTGTTAGAGCAGCACTAGATGACTACAACAAAGTCATGTCATAAACTTCAAACAGGACAACCAATGAGAGAGGTGGAAGACTCTAAAACAGGAGCTAACTTTCCCGCTGCATCACCCCTCCCTACCTCATGCTCAGCAGTAGTGGTTCTGATGGGTTGTCCAAACCCTACAAATTCTCACAAATACCTACACACTGGGAAAGAGAAGAGTAATATACCTATTTTCACTTTCACCTTTGAAGGGACTGGAAATGGTTTTGGGGAAAGATAAACAAAACATGGGAAATAAACAGTGGATCATGACTCTCTGTGGTAAATCATCTAAGTTCTAGGTCTCCAGGCCTAATTGGAATAATAATTCAAATTGAGAGGGTACCTGCAATGGGAACAAGATACATCCCTACTAGGTCAAAACCCTGGTGGCACAGTGGGTTTAGTGCTACGTCTGCTAACCAAAAGGTCCGCAGTTCAAATCCGCCAGGTGCTCCTGCAAAACTCTATGGGGTAGTTCTATTCTGATCTCTAGGGTTGCTATGAGTTGGATCTGACTCAATGGCAGTGGTTTTTTTGTGTGTGTTTCTTTTTTAATACTAGGTCAGAGAAGCTGGAACATTTGACACAATTTCAAAAGAGTTAGTGTACCCAAATTCTTCCAAAAAAGGCCATATACAGCTCTAGTGGCATTCTTCCCCTCCCCCCTTTCCATGTATTATCACCTCAGTGTTCCAGATTGAACTGTGTCCCCCTAAAATGTGTGACAACTTGTCGAGGACATCATTTGCAGTACTGTGTGATTATCTACCATTTTGTCATCTGATGTGATTTTCCTATGTGCTGTAAATCATATCTCTAGAATATTAATGGATCCTTCTTGGCACAGTGGTTGCGAGGTTGGCTGCTAACCCAAAGCTTGGCAGTTTGCATCTACCAGCCGCTCTTTGGAAATCCTATGGGATAGTTCTGCTCTATCCTGTAGGGTTGCTATGAGTTAGAACTGACTTGAAGGCAACAGGCTTGGGTTTTTTCTGGTGACGTTATTTTAAAAATGATGTTTTTTATTCTTTAGGAGAGAAAAACAAAAAACTGAAGGATTTGGTTGAGGGAGAGCTAAGAGTTCCATCAGTTGAAGGGAGAACCTCCAGAGTCATGGGGAAATATAGTGTACTCACTCATTTCACCCAGAAGGATCTTTGCGAAATGTGTGGGTTAGCAGTAGGAGCCTAGGCTTACCAGTCAACCAAACATACAAGACTTCTGAAGCAGTTTTCAAATTGCCTTTCCACATACTTATTTAGGGAGAATCCCTTCCAGAAGAAAGAATGCAAAGAATGTAGAGAAGAATTGCACACAGTCTTGTCAAATGGCATGTTATTCCCCCACGTGTTAATATTGTATTACATGTGCACACACATTACATCCCATACTGGGTAATGTAACTAAAGATGGTATGCAAACACAATCTTCAAATATCAAAAACGGCCTTTAGTTCAGTTTATGCTGTTATAGACTGAACTGTAACCCCTGCACAAAAGAATACCTGCTAGAATCCTAATCCATATACCTGTAGATGTAATCACACTTGAAAGTAGTGTTTTTTTGTTTTTTATATGTAAATGGTACCACATCAGAGCAGGATATGTGTTAAACCCACTCCTAAGTTATAAAAAGAACACAGTAGAAACAGAACAGACACAAGTGGAGCAAGATAGATAGATGCCACAGGAAGATCACCAATGAACCGGAAAATGCTGGGAGAGACAAAGAGCTTCTCCCAGAGCTGACAATGAGGGTGCCTTCCCCTAGAGTCAGTGCTCCAACTTCAAACTTCTAGCCTCCTGAACTATGAGAACATAAATTGCTCCTCTTTAAAGTCAGCCATTTGTGGTATTTCTGTTTCAGCAGCACTAACAAACTCAGACTTGCTAAGGATGTATCATCTATTCTCTAATAGTCACAAGCACTGTTTTCAGAACCTCTCGCTCTTTGCTGCCTCACCACGTGCAGCTCTGTCCCATACCCTTATGAGCTGACACGGTCTGGTAGCTCCGTGCACAGCTCATCTAAATAGTTCCATGTATCTTGCCATTGATCTGCTTGTTTATTAAATGACATATCTGTGGTCGCCATGAATTGAATCCGACTCAACGGCACTTGGCTTGGCTGGTGTGCCAATCATGTATTAAGGTCTAGGTACATGTTGGTAATACAAAGAACATGGTCTGTGGCCTTGTTGATCATATATGGAGAGTGGAAGAGATAGAAAATTAAGATAACAAAACTAGAAATCAAAATGTAATTATAAATAACATCCATGCCAATAAAGACCATGAAAATGGCAAACGAGTAGAGAATAACATGGTGGGGACACATCTGTGTGGCTGGAGTAACTCAGAGATCTTGGCATTTAAGCTGAGAGAAAAGGACAATTCCAGGATTTTTTGTTTTGTTTTTGCTTTTAAGGTCACTGAATAACCAGCTGCATCACTGTCTACAACATGACACTGGGGTCTAGTCTGGCCCCAAACCATAAAGAGATTGCCCTCCCTGAAACAGCATTTTCCTGGGGTCTGTTCTATTAACTTCCTGTTTTCCCCTCTGCATTAAACTGTAAATCTTTACCCTTTTATTTATTTACCACATTTTTTAAAGTTTATTTATTTGGCTGTTGAGAATATGCAGCCAAATATACACCAGTCCAGCAGCTTTTACATTTACCATTCAGTTGTTCCTTCCCCATTAGCACACATTCCCTGCCCCCAATGTTCCTGTCTAATCTTTTGAGTCGCTGTTGTCAATCTGATCCCACAAAGACAGTTCTTAAAACAGCAAAATTCTCAAAGCAGACAGTTTTTACCAGTTAAACTAAGTAGTTGCTAGGTTCTAGGAAGACTTCATGGGGTGTTTTTGGTTTAAGGTTTAAAGACCATCTCAGGGCAACAGTTTCAGGGGTTCATCCAACCTTCATGGCTCCAGAAAGTGTGAAGTCCATGAAAATCTGAAAAACTGCTCTACATTTTCTCCCTTTTGATCAGGATTCTTCTATACAAACTTTAATCAAAACATTCATTACTGGTAGCTGGGCACCATGCAGTTCTGGTCTCATGGGAGAGGAGACAGTTGTTAACGGAGGCAATTAACCACCTATTCCAGATCTGTCTCCTATTCCTGACTCTTCATCTTCTGTTATTCCAGGCAAATAGGCATTAATTCTTGTTTGGCCATTTTCAAACCTTTTAAGACCCCAGGCACTATGCAATGAACTAGGAGGCAGAAAAGAAGGCTGGAACATATTACTGGAGCCCTGGTGGTATAGTGATTAAGAGCTTGGCTGCTAACCAAAAGGTTGGCAGTTCAAATCCAGCAACCACTCCTTGGAAACCCTATAGGTCAGTCCTACTCTGTCCTATAGGAGTGCTATGAATTGGAATTAACTTGATGGCAACAGGTTTATGTTTTTTTGGCTCATACATATTATTAGGCCAATTAATTGGGATATCCCATGAACCCATGGCCCTAAACCTTCAAACCAAGGAACCAAATACTGTTTTCAGTTGTGTACATAAGCAGCCTTGGCAGCTACTCTTTCTCCACCGCCCCCTTGGTCACTGTTGTAAATATACTAACACAACTTTTGTCAACTCACCTTTTTAAAGGCATTAAACTTATTGATAGCAATTATAATAATTGACTGTCCAACTTTACCTTAATCAATACAATATTTCCATTACTGTCTTACTGCTCTGGCTAGAACTTCACATACAATATTGAAAAGGAGTGGTTAGAACATGCACCCTTGTCTTGTATAGAATTTCAGGGAGAAAGCTCTCAGTCCTGCGCCATTAAGTATAATGTTGGTTGCTGGCTTCTCACATAAGCCCCGAATCACATAAAGATCTTCCCTTCTATTTTAATGTTCTTTAGGGTTTTTACCAAGAAAGAGTACGGGATTTTATCAAATCCCTTTTTTCTCATCAATAAAGATGAACATGTGGTTCTTTTCCTTTGTTCTGTTGACGTGGTATATTACATTGTTTGATTTTCTAATGCTGAACCATCCCTACATTCCTGGAATAAATCCCACTTGGTCATGGTGTATGACTCTTTTAATGTGCTGTTGGATTCTGTTTACCAGTATTTTATTAAGGATTTTTAGATTTACATTCACAAGAGATATTAGCCTGCAGTTTTCTTTGCTTGTGGTGTCTTTGTCTGGTTTGGGTATCAGGGTTGTGTTTGCTTCATAGAATAAATTATTAACCCTAATTATAAACTCTCAGAATCTAACCCCCACATGCCACATCGTCACCAGTTGTACATCAGTGAAATCATGAGAATCCATATATTACCTGGGAAAGTATCAACTGCCCGTGAAATTTGTGCACAAATTTTCTTAGAAATGAAAAATAGCTTTCATCGCCAAATCTTTTAGCTAGGAACCGAAGAAGGAAATAGCCCTAGAAGAAAGAAAGAAAAATGTCTATCACGTATTTATCACAAAAATGCTTACACAGTGAACTCTAACTTACCTACTGTGCATTATCTGCTTCTACAATGTCTTGTCTCATCCGCCCCAGGCGACCCTTATATTCTTACTAGTAAAGGTGAGAGTGGAAAGTTAAGGACTGACTAACTTTCTTTTCAAATCATCTGTTAATGTAATCAGTATCTCTGATATTACTGCATTATGCGAAGTTTGGTCACTCATCAGGGACAGAAAGAGAACAGAGGCTCAGATTCTCTCTACCTTGGCAATCATGAAGATCTTTACCACTTCAGTGTTTCCCGACTATTCCTGTCTCCGAGTTGGACACTTGAAACTAACTAACTGACTGATGAACAACAACACTCGCTGTCGAATCATTTTGAAATCATAATGATCCTATATATGTCAGAATAGAAGTGTGCTTCATAAGGTTTTCAATGACTGACTCTGCAAAAGCAGATTACTAGGACTTTTTTCTAAGGCTTCTCTAGGTGGACTCGAACCTCCAACCTTTCAGTTAGCAGCTAAGTGTGTTAAGCATTTATACCACTGAAAAACTACAGTTGGACTCTTACAGCAATTTTAAGATTCTGCTCCTCAAAGCTGGCATGAAGCAGAGGAAAATACGAACAGGGTAAGAAATATCCTGGCTTCCTTTGATTCCTATCTCTGAAATGTGGCCTTATTTCCTTGGTATGAATTGCTGTAGTTATTGGATGATCAGATATCTGAACACTCAAATGTTATTACACTGTTGTTGATTTATTTTTTCTTTTGCTTCAGCCATGTTCCTTAACTTCACTGCTAATATGTATAACCTAAAAAGTACTGCTCAACCACACTAATCTCTGCCACTTTGATAGGCTTACCTTCAAATAATGAACCTGCATGAAAGTCTTCTCTGGATTAAGTCCGTGTTTGACAGCAGATGCTCCGGAGTCACTCACGTGCCCAGTGTTCTCTTTGTTAGGTCTAAGGTGATGGAGTAAAAATTGTTTTATAGAGCACATGTTTAACAAGGTAGACCATAATATTGTACTACCTCATATGTTCAAGTGTTGCCCAACAGCACCTTAATTCCATTCAGTACCAGGTATAATAAAACAGTTTCATTATAAATTCATATGCTGAACAAGGAGGAATTTCTATTTCGGATGGCAACCTGAGGTTGGCTACCGGTAATATTTTATATAAGCTTATCCAAGATTAAAGCTTGCCAGACCCTCAGGGAGTCTAAACTCCAATATGAATAATTTAAGAACTGGTAACCTTTTTTGATGGAAGTGGAGTTCTGGGAAAAACACTAGAAAATGTTAATGTAGTTGGAAGAATAAAGAATCTATATTAAAAAAAATTTTTTTGAAAGCCACAATGTTATCCATTTCTCTTGATTCATGCTTCATAATTAGAACTCCTTTAAGAGATATCTGTATACTGAAGCCATTCCGGAGTCACAGAGAATACTGAACACACTGTGGATGGCCAACGAACAAATACAAACACAACCAGAATGCTCCTTAGAAGTGGGAATGGCAAAACTTCAATTCGTTTCCTTTGGACACATCACCAGCAAAGACTGGTCATATCATGTCTGGTAAAGTAGATGGTCAGTGATAACAAGGCGAATCCTTAACGAAGTCGACTGATGTAGACAAAACTCACAGTCATGAAGATGGTGCAGGACCAGGCATGGTTTTGTTGTATTACGAACGGGATCATCATGTGCTCGAGCCAGCTCCAGAGCACATAAGCACAAGGACGGTATAGCACTAGGTACATGGCCTTTGGAATCCAACAGATTTAGTTTTGAATCTCAACATTATTCTCCACTAGCTGTTACTTACTAGCAGATTAGTTAGGATTCTCTACCTCTTCCCCAAGACTAACACCCTGTGACACCTCTCTGATTTAGAACTGCAGCTATTCCTGGAAATCACCCTTCCAGTCAATACATAAAAGAAACAATAACACCTGAAAAGAAAATGTTAAGTAGAATATACAATTACACAAAACTGAAAGGGCAACAGTTGTCCAAAAGGAAGATGAAAAATGGTAGGAAGGGGTAGGAAGACCGGACAAAAAGAAAAAGAGAACCCAGGGCAGAAACTGGGAGTGTGGACACAGCTTGGGGATTGCAACCAACGCTATAGAACACTTTGTGTATGTTTTAGTCGGCTAGTGCTGCTCTAACAGAAATGCCATACAGTGGATGACTTTAACAAAGAAAAGCTTATTCTTACACAGCCCGGTAGGCTACAAGTCCAAGTTCAGGATGTCCACTCCGGGGGAAGGCTTTCCCTCTTGTCTGCTCTGGAGGAAAGTCCAGTATCGCATTAGTCGTTGTCCAGAGAGCATCTTGCACAGGAACCTCAGGTCCGAAGGACCCGCTCTTCTCCCTGTGCTACTTGCTTGATGGTTGTGAAGTTCCCCATTCTCTACTTCCCTCCTTTCTTTTTATCTCTTGCAAGACGAAAGGATTAAGGGTGGTGCAAGCCATACTCCAGGGAAACTCCCTTTACACTGGAGCAGGGAGGTGATGCTATGAAGGGATTTACAGTCTCAACCTAACCCTTTAACATACAGCATAATAAAATCACAAAATGGAGGACAATCATAAAATATTGGGAATCATGGCCCAGCCACGTGGCTACACATATTTTGGTGGGAGGGAGACACAATTCAATCCATGACAGTGTACAATTTGTTGAATGGAAAAGTAATTTGCACTATGAAGTTTCACTAAAACACAATACAGTATTTTAAAAAAATCTTTAACTCTCAGTTTACTCAATTTACATTCAAAGCCCCTGCCAATGGTCATGGATAGAGGAATTACTCAATAAACAATACACTATTTAATTTTTGTAGCAACAAATGCCGCTAAATTCAAGGCTGATCATCTGAGAGGCAGTGGGTTTCAGCAGTTCATTCACATAATCCACTATGACCACAGACTCAAACATCTAAGGATGCTGGACTTGAAGGGAAATGCGTGAAGATGATCCAACTTTCCAAATCAATCCCTCTGCAGTGTGCTCTAGCTGCCAAGCAAAAAAACCACTGATTACATCTGAGCAGAATATTCTAGTACACTGCTCCAGCAGACACAGGGCACAGAACCAGCAAACATTCAAGGGAAAGAAGAGAGAGACCAGCCACTAGAGTTAACTGCATAGTTTCCATTTTTCTATCTGATTCTTGATCTATCTACATGACCACACTTGCAAGAATAACTAACTGGTCCCTTTCATCTTCATTTAAGATGCCACTGCAAAGCATCAGCTTTATGCCTGCTCTCAGGTTTGTCATGGAATGAGGGTTTCCACTGTGAAAGTCCCACTGGCTTTGAGAGGAAACTCCTCTACTTCCCACATACCTGGCTGGGGAAAGGATTCTCACAGGCGCCTGAACACAACTGTGTTCCATTCAGACTGAATTGCTGCTGTTTTTTTTTTTTAATCCCGTTGCATAAAAATGTCCCTCCAAGAAAACACCCTTCTCTTACTCTCTTCTTCCACTGCTCCATATCAAGAGTACTCAAGAAAATTCTTTCACACTGACAGCAGCCAAGGTAAACATACAGGTCCCCACAAGATTCTGTTTCAAGACACTGGTGCCAGGAAGAGCAACACCCACACAAGCTTCCCATGGAATCAAAACCAGAAACCAAACCCACTGCCATCAACTTGGGTCCGACTCATAGGCCAGAGCAAAACTGCCCCACACACTTTCCAAAGAGCTCCTGGAAGATTTGAACTGCAAACCTTCTGGTCAGCAGATGTAACACTCAACCCACTACGCTACCAGGGTTTCCATGGAATCAAAGGGGTGGCTTTTATGATGAAAAGACACTCCTTGAGTGACCAAAGGACATGTTCCCTTTCCATGACACTGTACTTCTCATAATGGCATTTATCCCAGGTCTGTGCAGAGAGACAAAGTACAAAGGGAAAGCAGGACATGAACAAATGACTATTCTATGAAATAACATAGATGAATTTTACTGACAGTACACACAAATACATGCTTCCATTCAGAAGAATCAAAACAAGAGGTAAAACTAACCTACAGTGATAACATTAGATGAGTGGTCACCTTTGGGAGGGGGTATTGACACAGAAGGGAGAAAGGGACGCTGGCAATATTCTACATATTGATCTGAGTGGTGCTAACATGTAGATAAATAATAAAAATTCATGAAGGCATCTAGATAGCATGTATGCACGTCAGTACCTATGTTCTATGTCAATAAAAAACTGAACAACAAAAATTGGTCCATATGGAACAGTACACATTTTGTGTGTACTGAAGTTTTTCAGTCTACAAAATAGTCCTTTCTGCTCATGTGCCCCGGATTAAGGACTACGATTTACTGAGCCCTCTACAACTGAGGGGGCCGCGGTGGCGCAGGAGTTGAGAGGCTGGCTGCTAAAGCAGAAGTTGGCAGTTCAGATTCACCAGCTGCTCCACAGAAAGCCTACAAAATAGCTCTGCCTTGTCCTATAGGGCTGCTGTAAGTCAAAATCAACCTGATGGCAACAGGTTGGGATGTGGTCTACAACTAAGACCAAAGAAATCTGTTTTTAAATATCATTATGAGAAGTGCTAAGGGGTGTGGTAAATATATGTGAATTAATCAACTTTCACTTTCATTCACCTTCTTCCTTTCAGCCTGCAAAATGAAATCTTTAAAGTTAAGCACTCGCTTGTGACTGTTTGCTGCTGCTCTGGACTGCCACATGACATTGTTCTGGCCACGAAGAACAAAATTGTGTCTGCTATGGTTGGGGAAACTCTACTGTCACAGTTGTTAAAGTGCTATGGCTGCCAACCAAAAAGTTGGCAGTTTGAACCCATCAGCGGCTCCAACTCACTACGAGCTGCAATCAACTCAACGGCAATGAGTTTGTTTTGCTTTCCGTGATTACGGATCCAGCTTTGGGAAGTCTTTTGCTTTCCTTACAAAAGGGAAAAATATGACAGGCACCGTAGCTTTTGACTCTCAAACATGATGGCTGGGGCTGCAGCAGCCATTGTGCAATCTTAAGGCAGCACACCAATATGCTCTAGAGAGCAGAACTGAATGAAAGAAGATTAATAGTCTCTGATAACTTCATTCAGCTGATGGTCAACACAGGACTGTCTATCTTTAGACTTCTTATTTTCTGAGAAAAAGAGCTACCTATTTGTCTAAAATAAACACTGTTTCAATAGTCTACTAATTCAGTTATTCCTAATGAATGGAGAGTGTGACTAACAGCTCCCATTTCCTGGTCATCACTGACCCCTATGCCATTTATCTTCTAAGCTCTACTTACACCCTTCAGTCCCAAGAATCTGGCGAGGTCTTCCATGGTCGCATCCATTCAAAAGCTGAAGAAATGACAAGGCAGGTTGGTGAGAGACTTAAGAGTTGGGACTGACAGCCACACAGGCTTCACAGAACACAAACTCCCTGCTGCACTCAGGGGCCTCCCCGAGACCCAGGCCCCCATTTTGGCCGTGACAAATACTACGTGGAGGACCTCAGACAAATTGCTTCCCTCCCTGAAGCTCAGTATCCTCACCTGGAAAGACTGTGATGAGGCTCAGATAATACGAGAGCATCTGTCAAGACACAAGTGTTCCAAGTCTCTAAGACATTTCTCTTAGTCAGCTAGTGCTGCTCTAACAGAATTACCATGAGTAGATGGCTTTAACAAGAAACTTTTATTCGTACACAGTCTAAACAGGCTTCAAGTCCGAATTCAGGGTATCCGTTCCAGGGGAAGGCTTTCTCTCTTTGTTGGCTCTGGAAGAGGGTCCTTGTGTTGCATCAGTCTTTGGTTAGGAAGCATTTTGGCACAGGAAACTCAGGTCTGAAGGACAAGCTCTGCTCTGGGTGCTGCTTTCTTGATGGTGTGAGCTTCCCAACTCTTCCCTTGCTTCCTTTTCATCTCTTGTAGGATAAAAGGAGGGGCAAGCCACACTCAAGGGGAACTGCCTTTACATTGGAGCAGGAAAGTAATTTTAGGAAAGATTTTACAGTCCCACACCAATCTTCTTTGACATAAATCCAGTCTATTAACCATAGGCAGAGATTAGGATTTACAGCATGAGAAAATCACAAAATTAGAGGGCAGTCACACAATACCGAGAATCACCCATCTAGCCAAATCACTACAGACATTTCTGGGAGGGGGACACAGTTCAATCCATGACAACATTACACTCCAATATTTATTTCCTTGGCTGGAGTATGTGGAATGCAAGAGATTAAGCTACCAAGGTCATCTGGGCTCGAATGCCCTTGGTCTCCATTGTAACTGGCACCAAATATAACAACTGAGATTAACGTGACCTTTCCCATCTCCGCCTCCTCTCTCTTCTACTCACAGAAGCAACAGGGATATTTAAAGAGCTGTCAGATGGTAGTGACATTTGATACACAGTGGTTTGATTTGGAATCGAAGTTCCTGAAGAAGGGACCAGTTCTGCAAGGTTATCACCAAGGGTGTGACTTGGGAAATGCCTCTGAAAGGTACTCAGGCATGTCAGCTCAGGTTTGAACATCTCCAGCTCGACCACAGCCCCAGGCAGGCCATCTGCCAGAGCTCTCTGTCTCGAACGTCTGGCACTAAAACAGAAAGCCAGGAGATATCTTCATCTGTAAATTCCCTCCTGGAGTACTTGAGCCAGGGCCTAAGCACGGCAGATAGGAGACAGAAGGTGATTTCTCAGCATTTCAGCAGCTCTGTCGGTCAGGTTTGGGGGTCTTGAGGGCAGGGTCTCCCAACGTTTACTATGACCCTGGTGTAGAAACTGGCTTTGCAGGACTGATCTGGTCTTCTACACAGAAGCAGCAGCACAAGGCACTGGCTAAGAGTCTGGGTGGGAATTATGACTCTGTCACTTCCTGCCCTGTGTTCCTGAGTGAGCTCCACAACCAAAACCAGGGGTCTTCATCAAGCAGGTACAATGTTTCAAAGTGCTCAGCCAGATGCAGGCATTTAGAAAGCTCATTATAAATGTTGCTATTATCATCATGGATTCTGATTGGGGTTCAAGTAGTATCAGCGAAACCTGCCTTTGGCAGGCAAAAACATTAAAAAGACATTATGCTGTAGTTATATAAGATGTTATTGTGGGGAGAGGGGTACACAGGAATGCTCTCTACTAGTCTGGTCACTTCTTGGGGAAGTCATTAATTATTTCAAAATAAAAGGTTTTTTTTAGAAAAAGACATCACACTGAGAAAGTAGCCTTTTTGGAGAACCCTAATTTTGAGTCCAACCTCTTTCAAGGGGTAGTGTTTAAGCAAGCTCCTTGACTGATTATCACTGGAAAACAACTAGAGAGAAGCTCAGCAAATTTTATGTGTTAGTCCAGTTCTAATAAGCAAGGCCTAGGAATATTACTTACAGGCATATTCATATCACAGTCTACATGCTCTGTGAAGAGACTACTAGAAGTCTGGGTAAGAAAATTAAGGTAGATTTTAATAAATGGGCTGGCAAAGTAGATATCCATTTGTAAAAAAAAAAAAAGAAGGCACATTAACCATATCTCATACCATACACAAAACCTAATTCAAAAGGGGCTGACTGACTTGATGGCAACTTTTTTTTTTTTTTTTGCAACGTCTAGTGACAGGAAGCATGTCCTCACTGTGTCTTTTAGCCACCTGAATGTCTTCTTTGGTGAAGTGTCTGTTAATAGCCTTGGCCCAGTTTTTAATTGGATTGCTCTTCTTCTTTGTTGTAGAAGTGCTGAATTGTCCAATAAGTTTTAGAGATTAGACCTTTGTTGGATTTGTCCTAGCCAATTTTTTCCCCCCAATCTGTAGGTTCTCTTTTTACTCTTTGGGTGAAGTCTTTTGATGAGTTTAAGTGTTTAATGTTTGGAAGATCTCAGTTACCTAATTCATCTTCTGGTGTTTATATATTGTGAGTTATGGTTTGTATACTGTTGATGAATTGTATTAGGTCCTCTAGTGTGGACCCTATTTTTCTTCTGTAAGCTTTACAGATTTGGACTAAAGTTATAGACCACACTGGGGAAGCCAGCGCTACTAGACTCAGGCAAGGGCATAGTAACTCCATGGATATATCCAAACTCCCTGAGGGGATGTATTACTGGGTTGAGGGGTGGGGAACACCGTCTTAGCAACATCTAATTTAACTAGATAACGTAGTTATCTATAGTACCTACTGATGGAGATCTCAGTTGTTCAAGATGGCAATAATGAAAGAAGGAGTTCTACTAGAAAGACTGTGGAAAACTTGAGCAAACTGTACACATTCTGATAAGCAGGACAGGAAAATGAAGAATGAAACTTTGAAAAGCAGGAAGTGCTAAACATTAATTAACACACAACCAAAAATGTCTGCAGGTTTTGGACAGACATGAATCAGATACATGCTGAGCAGTAAAATCCCAAATTAAGAAAAAAAACAAGGAACAGATTATATAATTTGTAACAGAAAAAACAAGGAACAGATTATCGACAGCACTTGGCTGGCAGTAGATTAACTGATACAGTGCTATACACCCACATTCAACATAAAAAAAGTTGCCTGTCGTCCACTCTGACTCATGATGATCCTCTGTGCCATGAGCTGTGGGGGGTGCAGACCATACCAAGTGACACTGTCAAAGAAGATGACACCCAAATGACCACCTATAAAATTTTTATGTAGTTTTTCAGCAGGAATTTATTATTTTTTAATAAAACTATCCCTGTAGTTAGTTGTAACAACAAAAACATTTTTCATAGGTCCTACTTAAATGTATCAATATACCCACAAGACTAAAACTCTAAGATAAGTTACTTTTTAAACCTTCTAAAGGAAATCCTGGTGGCATCCCAGTTAAGCCCTGCAACTGCTAAGCAAAACAGTAGCAGTTCCAATCTACCAGGTGCTCCTTGGAAACTCTATGGAGCAGTTCTTCTCTGCCCTATAGGAGTCAGAATTGACTCGACAGCAGTGGGTTAATGTGTCCTGGTCAGAACTGTCAATATTACCCAGTTACAGTGACACTTCGTATCAGAGTTTTGTCTACAAACACTGAAAATCGGTGTTGTTTTTGCTTTTGCAAAATCAAATTTGATTTTGTCAAATTTTCTGATGTTTCAGCTAAAATATTATTTGTGAACCCATGTTAATAGGTTCACAGTATTTATGAAACTGTATTGGTAAGTTTTTTAAGAATGAAGTAGTAATTGAAGGAAAAGACAGAATGATACATAGGGATTACGATTTATGAGTAACTTTAGTACAAAAAATATTCCTAAGGATTCTGTATAGTCTGGTATGGGAGAAAGTCTGGGGAGGAGAAGCACTACGAGTTATTGTACTGAGTGACACTAACCCTAGTAATGCCACTGCCACGTGTGACAGTGTAAAACTGTGCTCCACGGGGTTTTTGAGGCTGTGACATTTTAGCAGCAGACTGCCAGGCCTTGCTTCCAAGGTGCCTTTAGGTGGATTAGAACCACCAACTTTTCTTTCAGTAGCCAAGTGCTTAACTATTTGCTTTACCAAGGGACTCCCTACGTTCAACAGGCCAAGAGAGACTTCAGACAAATTTAAAACGAGCTGAAGGGGAAAACAGAAAGTAAAGAAAACAATATGAATACGCAGGAGGTTTGTGAAAAGGGTGGATTTTCAGAAATCATATGTAAAAGATGAAAGTGGGCATGCTGGAGAAAGGAAAACACCAAAGCGAAAAACAAGAGGGCCAGGAAGCTATAAAATTGTTGCCAGGACAGCACCAGTGCGGAATGAGCTGAAGCTAATGGAAAATGCCCGGGACAACAAAAGCACTTTTGAAATGATAATTGGAGCAGAAGGAAGACCAGGTGTTAGAGATGACAGAAGGAATAGAACTCCTTGGCTCCCACTTTGCTTCAACTTTCCTGCCAAGGAGAATGACTTTCAAACTATATATGGTAGAACAAGAGTTACATGGGAACAGATGTTGGATACAAGGGGACTGGTGCTTGGTATGGGTAAGGAGGGCACTTTAATCCTCTAAAGGAGTTCTGATTCCAGAACCAGGTAAAGGACACATCATGGTTCTGAAAGCTTCTACCCATGGTCACAGGCCTCTACAAAAACCTTCACCCTCGAGTCAGTTCCAACTCACGGAAAACTCCCATGTGTCAGAACTGTGCTTCTTATGGTTTTCAATGGATATGACCTTCTGGAAGTAGACTGCCAGGCCTTTCTTCCAAGGCACCACTGGGTGGATTTCAACTGCCAACCTGTGGTTAGCAGTCTGGTGCTGAATCATTTGCAGCACCCAGAGACTTCCCTCAGGCTGCTGGGAGACCCGAAACCAGTAGAACAAGGGGGAAGAGCTAGGGGAGGTTTGCGAAGGAAAAGAGTACAAGAGAAGGAATAAAGGCAAAATCTCCAGCGAGATTTGTGACTGGGTTATTGAGCTGATAGTTCGTGGGCACTTAGAAAAGAAAATGATAAACGGCAGGAGGTACCCTGAAATCTCTAAAGCCACTTGCACCAACTGCGGGCATCAAGTATTCTGACTTCCACAAGGAAGCCATCTGAATGGATTTCGTGGTGAGCACAGGATGGCTCACTTTCACAACTCCGTAAAAGATTAAAAAATGGGACCCCCGAGGATATTGATTAATTATTTGCTGTAACCAGGAAGGAAGATCCAAGGATGTGCCTAAGAAATGATGGCTTTTACTAGTTTAACAAATTTGCATATAAGCTGAAGCAGGGAGTTCAGCCAGTTCCTTAAGAGAGCATCCCTAGCCAAGCACAACCACCACAGACTGGAATGAGGACCCAATTAATAAAACAATAGTTTATAAAATCAAAGAGGTTTTTTTTTTATTTTTATTTAACATAACTGAGTGAAAATGTACATTCACATATAAATTTACATGCCCCCCTATATGCAGCTTCTACTGCTCTCCCTGTCCGGTGACCACACACTATTCTTCTCTGCTCCATACATGTCTCATCCTCCCAACAGTCTCCTTTCCCCTCCTCTCTGTCCACTCCCCTCAAAGAGGTTTTAAAAAATAATTAACTGTTTGCCTACGAAGATGATTTGGCATGTTAAACTGTTAGTCAACTCTACCTTCAGCAAGAGCTGATGTGGTTCCCAAAACAATCAGCACCGTGGGAGGCTGGACCATCAGAAGGAGGGTGCAGTGCAAAGTACCTCTAGGGTGGGGAAGGGTGCAAGAATCAGCATGGAGCGGGGTGGTTAAGGACCCGGCTCTGGAGTCAGACTGACCTTTGCTTACATCCCAGCTCTGCCACTTTTTAGCTGTGGAAATGTGGCCAACTGCTTAACATTTCTATGCATCTATTTTCTCATCTATCAAATGGAAAGGAACATGACACTAGTACCTATCTCATGGCACCATTTGGAGGATTAAATAAGGTAAAGTATGTAGAGTGCTTAGAATAGTGTTAGGCACACTGGAAGCATTCAGTGAATTTTGTTGTTAGGTGCCTTTGTGTCCATTCCAACTCACAACAGAAAGAAACACTGCCCAGTCCTGTACCATCTCCACAATGATTGTTCTGCTTGAGCTCACTGTTGCAGCCACTGTGTCAATCCGTCTCACTGAGGGTCTTCTGCTGACCCTCTACTCTAAGAAGCATGATGTCCTTCTCCAGGGACTGATTCCTCCTGGTAACATATCCAAAGTCTCACCATCCTTGCTGCTAAGGAACATTCTGGTTTTGCTTCTTCCATGATAAACAGAGAAAAGACTGAGGTTGTGAAAGATTTCATTTTACTGGGTTCCACAATCAAAGACCATGAAGGCAGCAGTCAAGAAATCAAAAAACACATTGCTTTGAGAAAATCTGTTCCAAAGGATCTCTTTAAAGCACTGAAAAGTAAAAATGCCACTTTGAAGACTAAAGTGCACCTGACCCAAGATACAGTATTTTTAATTGTATCATATGCATGCAAAAGCTGGACAATGAATAAGGAAGACAGAAGAAGAATTGATGCCTTTGAACCACAGTGTTGGAGAAGAGTATCGAATGTCCTATGAACTGCCAAAGGCACAAACAGATCTGTTCTGGAAGAAGTATAACCAGAGTGCTTCTCAGAAGCAAAGACATCTCACATACTTCGGATATGTTGTCAGCAGGGATCCTGGAGAAGAACATCATGACTGGCAGACTGGAAGCTCAGCATAAAAAGAGGACGACCCTCAACAAGATGGACTGACACAGTGGCTGCAACAACAGGCTTACGCGTAAAAACGACTGTGGACTTGGCATAGGACCAGGTTGCGCTTCGTTCTGTTGTACACAGGGTCACTGCAAGTTGGAACTGACTCAAGGGCACTTAACAACAAGACAGATTTGTTCATTCTTTTGGCAGTTCATGGTACATTCAATAAGCTTTATCAATACCATAATTCAAAGACATTGATTCTTGGAAATTACCAAGGAGAAAAACAGCACAGGACTTAGAATCCCGGGAGTGCCATCACCTGATCTTAGACAACTCACTCAACTTGAGTCAGTCTCAGTTTCTCTTGTACAATGCTGACGTTGTTAGTTGGCACTGACTCAATTCTGATTCATGGCAACCCCATGTGCGCCACAGTAGAACTGTTGCACCGAGTTTTCAAGGTCAGAATCAGATTACCAGGCCTGTATTCTGAGGAGCCTCAAGAGAGGTTCAAATCACCAACCTTTCAACTAGTAGTTAAGCACTTAACTGTATCAACCAGGGACTCCTACAAAATGGAAATACTGAACTTAGGATGAAATACAGTAATTAACATAAATGAATGAATGATCGTTCTTTTTCTTTCTAGACTATCCAGCTCAAGGGACTCAATAATAGTCACACTGTATTCTAGACAGATGGGTTAAAATATATGTCAGAGTCCTGAACCCTACAGCTGTGGATGCTATCCTGTTTGACAATTGGATTTTCTTTGTTATGTTAATGAAGCCATATCCATGCAGGGAACATTCTAAACCCAATCTCTCCTGAGTGACGTAAGGAGCAGCACAGACAAAGAGGTAAGCAGGCACGCAGGGGAGACACAGACGCCACATGGAGATGGTCAAGAAGCTGAGGAGCACCAAGGCTACAGAAGCCAAGTCAAGGATTTTTCCCCAGACATGACAGAGAGGCTTCCTCTAGAGCTGGTACCTTGAATTTGGACTTCTGAACTGTGATAAAATAAGTGTCTGTTATTAAAGCTACCTACTTGTGGCACTCCTGCAGTAGCAGCTAGGAAACTAAACCAAACCTGAAAGTGCTGTGTTTAGTTCAGGTGTCACAGCCAGAGAAGGCCACTGGCAAAGCAGAGAATAACCAAGGACCATTACCGGGATGGAAGGCAAACATGGGCCCAGTCATGCCATTTGTATGACAAACATAAGAAGAAACTGTGACCTACAGGCGAGGTAAAGAGAGACAGTAGTCTTCAGGCACATGCAGGGTTTGGGTGAGAACAAGAATATAGGTATCTTCTGTGTAGCTCTGGAGATGAAGAGCTACCAGCACCGGGCAGACCTTACGGGAAGGCCGACTTCAGCCCAGTCTAAGGAAGTTCAGTCTAAGAACCAGTCTATTCCCACCAGAAATCTGCCACGATGGAGCAGGGAGCTCCTAATCCTGGAAATACTCAGAATCTGGATGGTCATCTGTCATGAGTATGGCAGTTTGGGCAAAATCACCATTAAGGGGTTTCTAAACTAATATTCTAGGGTTTTAAGAGGGAAAATAGCCCAGAGTATATTTAAGCAACAGCATTCAGAAGTAAAATATTTTATCTATTCAGTGAAATCAATAGGTTTGCTATGTACCTTTGGCCCCACTAAATCAACATCAAAGATGATTTTGATGAAAACACACATACACACACACCCCCTAAATGAATTAGAGGAATCCTAACTGAATTCTATTGAATCACATATGCTGGGGGACAGAATTAGCTTCGGGTATAGGTTCCAAGCAACACAAGGCATTTGCCGTACCATTTACAGTGTTGTTCTGGGAGGGAGAGATGTGCATAAATAAAATGCTTGTAAGACCCTCATCAGCCACATGAAGAGGGGGCTCAGTCATTTCAAGGAAACTCAGCTTGTCAGTCTACTACACACATGCACAACACAGGGACAGAGAGAACCTGCAAACTACAGGAAGTGAAAGCAGAAAGAGTAAAAATGGAAAGCATTTTTGGTACTGCATTAAAAAAATTATGAATTCATCCTGGAAAGAGGCACATGAGACAAACGCTGGCTTCATCTTACAAGAAGAAGGCAAAAGGCATGTTTTAAGCACCACAGCATGTGTAGTGCTGCGTGTGGAGATAACGGGAAGGATCATCTCATCTTATGCCTTGAAGAGGAGCAGATGGTGTGTGGGAACTAGAGAAGGCCTCTTCCCTCATTCTGGAAAACAACACAGTGCTTCCGGACGAGGGGCCAGCAGAGGCAGCGGAGGGGCTTCCTGCACTTGACACCTAGTGCACTCTGTGACATCCAGAGGAATGGGTAGTTGGCAGAACCACTCCCTTCACAGTCTTGTTGGCAACTCTACACTATTGAGTTCTCACATTTAATGCTCTGTGCCCTACAAGCAAGTATAAGAACACTCACCCAGCACTGTTAATGGAAGCAAAAACTATCTACAAGGTAATAAAATGTCCAGTAATTAACAAATATCCTATAGTAAATTTGAGAACGTTCATGTCCTGGAATACTCTGCAGCAGTTTAGGAAACAAACAAACAAACAAACAAGACAGACCTGTATGTACTGATAATGGAACATTATTAAGAGAAAAAAGGAAGGTGCTGCACAGGGTGGGAAAAACGAATATACACACTTGGCATGTGTACTTGAGGGGTGCTTTCTTGGACAAGAATCATAACTTGGGCGGGGAGTTCATACCCCAGACCTCATGAAGGTCTGGTATGCTGGGATCCAATGCTACAAATGGCTCCTCAGGTCTCAGTAAATCCCGTGAAGCCACCAGCTGTCACCTGCTATAATTTCTTCTTCCAGCTTTCTTTGAGACAATTACTGGCCAACCCTGCTAGGCTATAGTGATGTTATGAAACATTATCTAACATCCAGTGATTCCATCATCCCTCTTTAAAAAAAAAATTAGATAAAGTCCATATACTGTAAAATACATCATTTTTAGAAAGTGCTCAATTCAGTAGGTTTTAGTATATTCACAAGGTTGTGTAACCATCTTCACTACTTAATTCTAGAACATTTACATCACTCCAAAAAGAAACCCTGCATACACTGTACCCCTCCTCTTAGTCCCAGACAGCCATTATTCTACTTTCTGTCTCTATGAATTTGCCTGTTCTGGACATTTCATGTAAAGAGAATCATACACTATGCAGTCTTCTGTGACTAGCTTATTTCACTTAGCCTAATGTTTTCAAGGTTACACACGGTACCATGTATTAGCACATCGTTTCATTTTATGGCTGAATAATATTCTGCTGAATGAATATGCCACACATTTTTTTGTCCATTCATCACTTAGTGGATATTAGGTTGACCTACTTTTTGACTATTAGGAATAATGCTGCTATAAATATTCATGTACAAGTTGTTTCATAGATGTATTTTTTTTCCTCTCTCTATTGATTATGTACCTAGAAGTACTGGACCTATAGTAATCCTATGTTTAACCTTTTAAGTTACTGCCAGGCTGTTTTCCAAACAGGCCACACCATTTTACAGGTTTTAATCACATTCTCATGAAGACTTAGTATCTTTTTAATTATAATCATCCTCAATTCTGACTCACAGTGACTCTATAGGACAGGACAGAACTGTCTGAAAGGGTTCCCAAAGAGTGGCTGGTGGGTTAGAACTGCCAACCTTCTGGCTACTAGCCCAACTCATAACCACTGCACCACCAGGGCTCCACAAGCATCCTAGTTAGTATGAAGTGGTACTTCATTGTGCTTTTGATTTGCATTTCCCTGACTGCTCATGATGCTGAGCATCTTTTGATGTACTTACTAGTTTTCTTTGGAAAAATGTCTATTCCAGTCCTTTGCTCTATTTAATTTGGGTTATCTGTCTTTTATTGTTGATTTTGTAGGAGTTCTTTATATGTTCTGGATACAACTCCCTTATCAGACATCTGATTTCCAAATATCTTTGGGTTGACTTTTCACCTTCACCTTCTCCATGGCCCTTTGCAGCATAAGGGTTTTTAATTTTGATAAAGTCCAATTTATTTATTTTTTCTTTGATTATTTATACTTTAGGTGTCATGTCTAAGACAATGTTGCCTAATCTAAGGTAACAAAGATTTAGACCTAGGTTTGTATTTTTAGCTCTTACAATTAGGTCTTTGATCCATTTTTAGGTAATTTTTGCATGTGGTACGAAGTAGAGGGTCCAAACTCTTCCTTTGGATGCGGTTATCCATTGTCCCAGCACCATTTTTTAAAAGGATTCTCCTTTCCCCAACTGAATGCTCTTGACACTGGTGTTAAAAACCAATTAATCACACATGTAAAGGTTTATTTCTGGATTTACAATTCTGTTCCATGAGTCTACATGTCATTCCTTATGCCAGTACCACATTGTTTTAATTGGTGTAATGTTTTAGTAAGTTTTTATGTTGGGAAGTGTGAGTCCTTGAACTCTGTTCTTTTGTAAGACTGTTTTTGCTATTCTGGGTCCCGTGGACTGCAATATGAATTGTAGGATCAGCTCATCAACTTCTGCAAAAAGGCCGCTGGGAACTTACAGGGATTGCACTGAATGTGTAGATTAGGGAGGACTGCCATTTTAACAATATTTAGTTTTCCAATCCATGGACATATTTTCTGACTTACTTAGGTATTCTTTAATTTCTTACAACAATGTTTTATAGTTTGCACTGTACAAGTCTTACACTACCAAAACCCAAACCCACTGCCATTGAGTCACATTCCTAATTACTTTATCATTTTTGATGCTGCTATAAATTGATTTTCTTAATTTCTTTTTTCAGATTTTTCATTTCTAGTGTATAGAAGTATAGTTGATATTGGCATACTGACCTCCTTGTATCATTTAGCCTTATTGAGCTTGGTTATTAGCGCTAATAATCTTTTCATTGATTTAATTTTTTTCTGTATATGAGATCATGTCATCTGCAAAAAAAAACGGCATTACTTCCTCCTTCCTAATACGGATGCCTTTATTTCATTTTCCAAAGGGGATGGACCATTTTGCATTCCTACCAAGAGTTCATGAGGGTTTCAATTTTTCCACGTTCTTGTCAATACATTATCTTTTTGAGTATAGCCAGCCTAGTTTTGATTTGCATGCTGTCTTGGCTAGACCCTACAGTACAATGTTAAATAGAAGTACAATTCTGTTTATTGTTTTTCTCATCAACTATGGATTTGAAAGCAGCAGAAGTCACTGTAAAACAAGCTTTTTACCATCTAGTAGGATATTCTTTTGAGTCTTTGCAGTAGAGTCTTTCCAGTAGAACACCTCCACAGGTTTTTTTTTCAGCCATTCTATACCCAAACTACTGGCTAAAACACAACAAAATGCAAGCAAAGACAGGGGTGGTGGAAACAGCCACAGAAGTAAGCCAACACCTGTACAACAGTCACCTGAGGACTACCTGAGAGAGTGCTCACCAGATGAGACTTTTTACTTAATGGAAACTAGTGATCATGGGAGAAGAATGTAATATACATAGTGCTAACTCTGACTGGCTGAGACCATAGATCTCTTTAGGAGACGGGCACCATAACGGTAAACTATTACAGATTGGAGCACTGATGGTGCAGTGGTTAAGAACTACAGCTGCTAACCAAAGGTTGATAGCTCAGAGCTACCATTCACTCCTTAGAAATGCTATGGGGCAGTTCTACCCTCTCCTATAGGGTCACTATGAGTTAGAACTGTCCCAATAGTAACAGAGTTTATACAGATTGGTTTATGCATGCCAATTATTTTTGAGGAAATTATTTTATAGACAAAACGGTGCATTAAAATCAATCAATGCTATACAGGGCAGCAATATAGAAGTCTTAAAATATAATAATAAAATTTTTTCTCTGAAGGATTCACAAGAAAATCCTAGCAGTGATTATCTTAGGGTCAAAGACTATAGTGGTGGGCACGGAATTTTATACCTTTCTAAATTTTTTTAGTTTTCCTAATTGGTAGTTTTAGCCCAGAAAAAGAAAATAATGAACGATGGTTATCTATGCAGTGATTATAAACTGTTTTTATTTCTTTCTATGTTTTTCTATATTTTAGAAAAAAAAGATTAAATGTTATTACGAAAATGAAACACCGTGTACAAAGTATGTAATTAGGGGTATATGGAAGAAAATTCTATTCCTCCCTCAGAAATACCTAAGTGATAAGTAAGCAGGGAACAGTCTAGAAAAATGAAGAGGGAAGGTTATTTGAGTTCAATGACTGTTCAGGACATGCCTGTCGTCTTTGCTCTGTGAAACAGTTACAACTGAGGGAGCCCCTCCAAAAGGAAATAGTGGCTCAGTGGGCAGCTCAGAGGGGTGGAGCTGGTCTCTGAAACAGGAAAGACAGATTCTGTTTCTGGCTGGTTGAGACCCCTGAAGTTTTTCAGAAAATGCTGTGCCAAGTATCGGGCCTTCCTGTCACGCAAGGGTAGAAACAACCGACATAGCTAGCTTTGCTAATGAGTGTGGTTCAGACAAAGAAAAGTAGGCAGAGTGAACAGGATGCAGTGAACAGGATGGAAGGGTTTCCATGAACTGGAGGGAGAAAAGGGTGTAGGGCAGGAATTCCAAGACACAAATTTACAGCCTGCTGACGGTCAAAAGCTTGGGGGAAAATTCCTGAAGACCAGAGAGGCAAAAAACTTCTAATTCTTGGCCATGGTCAGTGTAATGGGCTGAACACTCCTCCCACTCCCACGTGTGTCAACTTTGGCCAGGCCGTGGTTTCCACTTGTGTGGTTGAGCACCATTTCATGATCTAATGTGATTATCTTGTATGTTGTAAATCCTAACCTCTTTGGTGCTAATAAGGCAGGACTCACTCTACAGGATTAGGTTGTAGATCTGAGTCAATCTCTGATGGCACACAAAAGAGAGAAACAAGCAGAGGTGAGGGGCTTTATGCTTTCTGCCATCAAGAAAGAGGAGTCAGAAACGGAATACATCCTTTGGACCTGGAGTCTTTGTTCTGAGAAACTCCTAGACTCAGGGCAAGATTGATGCCTACAACCTTCCCCCGAAACAATATAGAGAGAAAACTTTCCCTCGGAGCAGGTGCCCTGAATTTGAACTTCAAGGTCCCTACAGTGTGAGAGAATAAATTTCTCTTTGTTAAGGCCATCCACTTGTGGTATTTCTGTTATAGAAACACTAGAGAACTAAGATGGTCAGATTTTGTTAGGATCCACCCAGCTATAAAGTCAATAAAAAAAGGTAAACATCTTTCTGGTATTGTTTGCTTTCAGCCAAGATCCATCTGACACTAGCAATGAAATCACTTGTTTGATATCCTTTTCTGAATCTGGCTTGAATTTTTGGCAGTTCCCTGTTGATATATTATGGTAACAGTATTTGAATTAGCAAATTTTACTCATAGATGAATGAGCACTTCTAGTATTGCATGTGTTTGTTGAAACATCTCAACTGACATTCTGTCCAGTTCTGGAAACTTGTTTTTTGCCAATGCCTTCAGAGCAGCTTGGATTTCTTCCTTCAACATCATTAGTTCTTGATCACATGCTACCTCCCGAAATGGTTGAATGCTGACCAGTTCTTTTTGTATAAATGAAGAGGCAGTCATTTGAATAAAAGGGGATACTGTGTGACTTAAAATTGAGAAAGATGTACATAAAGGTTGTATCCTTTCACCATGTTCATTCAATTTGTACGCTGAGCAAATAATCCAAAGAGTTGTATGAAGTCTCCAGTGAACAACCTGTAATAGGTAAATGACACAGCCTTGCTTGCTAGATGCAAAGAGCACTTCAAGCACTTACTGATAAAGATCAAAGACTACTGCTTTCAGTATGGATTACATTTTAACATAAAGAAAACAGCAACTCTCACAACTAGACCAATAAGCAACATCATGATAGAGAAAACATTTGAAGTTATCAAGGATTTCATTTTACTGGGATCCACAATCAGCACCCAGAGAAGCAACAATCAAGAAATCACACAAGATATTGCACGAGGCAAATTTACTGCAAAAGACTTCTTTTTAAAGTGTTAAAAAGCAAAGATGTCACAGTGGGGACTAAGGTGCGCCTGGCTCATGTCATGGCATTTTCAATCACCTCATAAGTACATGTCGATTGAATCGTATCTCCCAAAAACTACGTGTAGTAATTTGACTGGGTCAGGATTCCCTGCATTCTGTGACTGCCCTCCATTTCATGATTTTCTTAAACTGTAAATCCTAATCTCTGCCTGTGGTTAATAGACTAGGCTATGTTAAAGAGGATTAGGGTGGAACTGTAAATTCCTTCCTAAGGTCACCTCCCTGCTCCACTGTAAAAGGAGTTTCCCTAGTGTGTAGATCTCCTACAGGAGATAAAAGGAAAGGGAAGCAAGGAGAAAGCAGGGAAGCTCACACCATCAACAAAGCAGCACTGAGAGTACAGCACATCCTTCAGACCTGAGGTTTCTGTACCAAGATGCTCTCTGACCAAACACTGATGCCACACAAGGACTTTCCTCCAGTGCCAACAAAGAGGGAAAGCCTTCCCCTGGAGTGGACTCCCTGAATTCAGACTTGCAGCCTACTGGACTGTGTAAGAATAAACTTTCCTTTGTTAAAGCCACCCACTTTGAGGTATTTCTGTTAGAGCAGCACTAGCTGGGCAGTAAATGAGAAAGTAAATGAGGAAGATCAGATAACTGATGCCTTTGAATTACAATGATGGCAAAGAATATTAAATATACAACAGACTGTCACAAATCTAGGGTCGCCATGAGTTGGATCCAACTAGAGGGCACTTGGCTTGGCTGGGTCACAAATCTGTCTTGAAGAAATACAGCCAGAATGCTTTTTAGAAGTGAGTATGGCTAGATTTTTGTTTCACATACTTTGGACATGTTATCAGAAGGGACCAGGCCCTGCAGAAGGATATTACACTTGGCAAAGCAGAGAGTCAGCAAAAAATAAAAATTAAAAGGAAGACCCTCAACAAGATGGACTAACACACTGTCTACAACAATGGGCTCAAGCATAACAGCAGTTGTGAGGAGGGCAGCGGACCAGGCAATGTTTCACTTTATTGTACACAGAGTCTCTATGAGTCAGGACCAACCTGATGGCACCTAACGACAACATGATCAGATTATGTGCAGAGACTAGGAATCTATACAGAGCCAGAGCACACAGCTGGGTGGTCCTTGTGTCAAGATTAGATCAGAAGTATGTTCCAGGAGGGATCTCATTTGTCTTAGAAACAGTGCCAAGGTAATTCCTACCCCAAGCTGGTAGTTCCAGCATTTTTGCGTAACTCTCAGATTTTATTTTTTCTTTGAATCCCATCCTTCTCATTTGTAACCAAGCACTCTTGTGCTTTTTTAATTTTTAAATTTACTCTCAAGAAGTTTTAATTTACTTCAAAGTAAGATTAATAAATAATAAATGAATGCTTACAATTAATTAGCACTAAAACAGTAAAATGAAGTTACTAAAATTCCACCCAGTCATAATTTGTCCACAGGGAAGGGAGGTGTTTCTAGACTCTGACTGGTAAAGAGACAGGGAATAAGATGCTCTCTGTGGTCACCAGGGAAAGCACACAAAGCAGAACAAATCTGATGCTGTCAAGCTGCTTCCAACTCTTGGTGATGCACGTGTGCAGAGTAGAACTGCTCCTCAGCGTTTTCAAGGCCATGACCTTTCTGAAGCAGACTGCCAAGCCTTTCTTCTGGGATGCTTCTGGATAGGTGTGAACCACCAATTTCTCAGTTAGCAATCAAATGCTGAATTGTTTTCACTAGTCACGGATTCCTTACCAGAAGGTGGTGGAGGCAGTCAAAGCAGATAGGTCCAGCTCAGGAACCTTGGGGCAAAGGAAGAAACTGAGGGGGGCCAAGGAAACTAGAACAGGAAGCCAGAGGGGGAGTGAGCGGCACTGGCTGTGCAGGCTATGTCCTTGTGCCCTTTGCCATTTCTCTGACAAACACTGACAGAACATCTACGAGGTCCCAGAGGATATGCACCATTGATCTAACATTTACTGAGTAGTTACCACAGGCTGGTTTGAATCCACTAGCCACTCCTCAGGAGAAAAGACCTGGCAACTTAGCCTGTGAAGGCTGTAGCCTTGAAATCCTATGGGGCAGTTCTACTCTCTCCTATAGGGTCTCTGTGATCAGACTCAACTTGAGAGCAACAGGTTTCATTTCAGTCTTTTACTGCAAGGTGAGCCAAAGGAAAGTGCCAATATTCAGCCATTTTAAATTCTCCAAAATGAGAACTGCCTATGATTCATCCTAATACGTGTGCTCTAAATGATTTGCAAGTATTCATCCTATTTTGTTTCCCATCTACCCTATAATATAAAAACCATTATATTATTATCCCCAGTTTATAGTTGAGGAGACTGAAGTTCAGTGAGGCTATGTAGCTTTCACAAAGTCACACAGTATGTTGTTGAGGCAGGACTCAAATCCTGGCCGTTTGGCTTCAAGGATTCCTTTCTTTTTTTTAACTGTGGCAAAACATATGTAACAGAAAATCTATCATTTTAACCATGGTTAAATATACAACTCGGTGATGCTAAGTCCATTTACAATGTTTTATAACCATCAACACTCTCTCTAATAATTTTTTCTTTTTTTAAATTCTGCTTCAGCTGAAAGATTACGGAGCAAATCATTCAAAGTATTCTGTTGAGTTTTGGGTGAAAGTTCACACACCTAGTGAGGGTCTCACTTGGTAACGTCTACACAAACTGTTTAGCGACACTGGTTACCTTATCTGCGTGTGCCCACATCCTCTTTCACCATGTTCTGTCTGTTCCATGCCCACTGCTCTAGCTTCCCTGCTCCTTACCTTTCCATCTTTGTTTGTGAGTAGCTGTCTCATACAGATGACTTTCACGTGGAGTGTTGCTCTTACAGGTATTATCTTTTATTCCATGTGTCACTGCTTTTTTGGTAAAAGGTGATCTCAGGGATTAGGCTCAGCTTTAGGCTTAAGGAACATCTCAGGGCGACAGTCTCAGGAAGTTCTCTGTTCTCTAGTACTCCAGTTTGACTTTTTTTTTTTTAAGAATTTGAATTCTGCTCTATTCTACATATCTTTCCCAGTCTATCTGGGTCCCTTCTATTGTGACCCGGGTCAGAATGGACAGTGGTGGTAGGTGGGTACCACCTAGTTCTTCTGGTCTTGGAATAGAGGAAGTCATAGCTCATATCATCACTATCTTTTTCTGGACTTTTTCTGGAGGTTTTTTTTTCCCTCATCCCAAATGGAAATTCTGTACCCATGAACAATAACTTTCTGGCCCTTATTTCCTCCACTTCAAGGCTTATTCCTATGAATATTATACTACTATGCAGGGTTGAGACCCAAAGACTAACATACTCTAAAGGTGAGTTCAGGCCTGTATCCTTAGACCAAAAATAAACAAATAAATAAAAAACCAACAAAACCTATTTGCTGATGGAGTCTCCTCCAACTTACGGAGATCCCCGGTATATCAGAGCAGAACTGCAAGCCATAGGGTTTCTGATGCCTGGTTTTTTAGTAGTAGATTGCCAGGCCTTCTTCTGAGGTGCTCTGGGTGGATTGAAACCTCCACCTTTCAGTTAACGGGCTGGGGTGCTGACCACGTGCACCACTCAGACACCCTACATCCATGGCTCAAGCCTTGGCCAAGAAGGAACTAGATCTGTTGCCTTTCAGGTCTTCAAAATTGCAGCAAACAAGCTTCACTAAAGCCCAGATTTAACCACGCCCTTTAATGGGCCAATTCTTAGCTACAATCAATGATAGGTGTAAATTGTGTTATTAGAAGCCTTCTTTCAAGCTCTGTTGATATTTCAATCAGTCCTGAAAGACCCTGAGTAGCATTACACCAACCAACATGTTCCTGAAACAGCCAAATCATTCTGTCTAACCTCTAGACTCTGTGTCTGTGATCACCTGTTACCCCCAAAGCTGAGTAATCCGTCCAGAAATCTATTTTCACTATGTCCTCCTTGGAACTTTAAATAGCACCCACTGTCCCAATCGTCCATGCAATCACTCCAACCTGTCATCTAGGTAACTCCATTACTTGGTCTGTGCTTCCCTGCCCTACTGCAGGGTCACAGGCTCCTCATGTGACGGCCTCTCCAGCAGACCTATCCTTTCCTTTGTGACCACTTTCACAACTGATTCATTTTTAACCTACAATTTGTCTATACACTGCTGTCACCAATATTTCAGCTCTCTAAATGATACTTAAAAAACCTCCAGACAGAGATCACATTATCTACAACATTCATTTCTTCAACATTTATTGAGTGTTCACTCAGTGCTAAGCACTGTACTAGATGTTGGGTATAGACAGATGAACAAGACACTGTACCTCACAAAGCTGATGGGCCCAAAGAGAGAGATGCATTAGGTTGGACCACATGAAATTCCTATTACTTTAGGTCAAAAGTGGTTGAGTATTGACAATTTAAATATGATTTATCCTAAAGGTAAAGATAATTATGAAATGATACAGTAAGAACAAGGATAGCGTCCAGCCGGAGGGCCTCAGGGTACAGAGAAGGGGCACAGCTTATCTCTGGGACTTTCTTGGAAAGCAGTAGTATCCGAGCTGAGCCACAGTGATTTGTAGTGATACAGCCAGGGAGGAATATACCTCATAGAGACAACAAGATAAATAGATATATACATGCATAAGAAGGTTAAGAAAGAATAAGCAGATAGTCAAATCCTGAGTTATTTGCCTTGGCTTGAGGGTGCCACCAAAAATGGCAAGAGGTGAAACTGGAGGTGTCAGAGCAGGTGGAACCTTGCATGGCCTATTAAGGAGCTTTAAGTTTTTACCCAGGGGAGGAGAAACTTCTGGAGAGTTTTAAGCCAGCCTGTGACAAAACCATGTGGTGTCCAGTGGCAGTGAGGAAAATGGACTCGATGGGGGCAAAACTGAAGTGTAAAAAACAATTTGTAGGCTGTTGGATGACCGTCAGCCAAAGATAATGACATTCTAAACAGAGATAGAGAGGTATTAGTGGTGGGTAAGAAGGGTCAAATTGGAAGAATATGAATGAGGTAAAATCAGTAGTTCTCAGTGATGGATTAAATCTCCCCAGGGGAGGAGTGAAGGGACAGGGAGGAGTGGGATGACCTCTGGTTTCTAGCTTGGATGACTCTGTGGACCTGTGATACTGACCACAAATTAAACACCATAGGAGATGAGCAGGTGAGAGTAAGGAGAGGCGGCTGCTGGTCTGAGACTCCTGCAGGTTAACTAGAAAGAGATATCAAGTGGGTAGTGAAGCATTCACATCTCATCTTCCAGAGGAGCAGGGCTAGAGACGGAGACTTGGAAACCACCAGCATAGACAGGGCTGTGATGGACAATGCCTGTGACTGCCCACACTCCCTGCAAGGTTCTCTGTGACTCTGTCAGACAGTGGCTTCAAGATGCCTGAGTACCTTTTGCCTGCAGATAGAGCTGGAAACATCTGGGAAGCTACATCTCTCCAACTAAGGGCATTAAAGAGCAAAGATGGCATTTTGAGGATTAAGGTGTGCCAGTTCTTTACAATTTTCTCATATGCACACAAAAGATGGATAATGAAAAAGGAAGGCAGAAGAATTGATGAGTCTCAATTGTGTTGGCAAAGAATATTGAGATACTTTGGACTGTCAGAAGAAGTGAACAAATCAGTCTTAGAAGAAATACAACCAGAATGTTCCTTAGAAGTGAGGTTGGCAAAGGGAGCCCCCCTGTGGATGCCAACTCTGAAGAGGCAGGCGAACAAAAAGAATACTGAGGGGGAGGTGGACGAAGCATGTCAGAGAGGCACAATCAGAGCAAGAAGTGGGGATGCCCATGAAAGCCAAGCCATAGAAGCTGCCAGGAAGGAAGAGTTACCAGTGGTGCCAAAGGAAGCGCAAGAGTCCAATACCATGTGAACTGAAGTGCGTTCACGGAATCTGGTGATTGAAAGGGCACGGTGACCGTAGGGACAAGCAGACTGGTGAGAGCAGAAAGCAGCTTCCAGATGGCCAAGAGCTAAGGAGAGGCGTGGGGGTGTGTTTTAATGAAAAGGGGAAAGAAGATTAGAAAATAAGAGTTCAAAGGAGACATGAGTAAGGAGGGAAGAACTGTTACATATTTATCAGTTAGGGGAAAGGAGCCAGGGAGACAAAGGGGTTAACTGTAGAGGAGAGGGAGGCTGGTAACAGAGCAAGGTTCTGGCAGAGGCCATTTGGGAGCCTGTCCCCACCCGCCTCGTCCCCCACTCCCCCCGCAACCAAATGAAAGGAAGCCTTTTCTCTTTAATCACCAGACTGATCCTTACATTAGCTAAAGTCTATAGGCTTTGAATTTACAACAAAGATGGTACAAATCAATAAAAATGGAGCAAATTTAATTCAAATACAAATACTGTATTTGAAGCATACGGATGCCATTGGCTTCCATCAAGATAATTAAAAAGGACCGCCTGCCTTTCTCAGTAAGCAACAAGACTCCACCCAATTATCCCCCTAAAAGAGAAGGCCCCATGGTATTCCTCTGGCAAATTGGGGTGATTAGACATTTGTTCTAATCTGAGTCTCTGTTGTTACACCTATGTGAAGTCATGAGGGTTGCTGATCCTTCCTGACAGATAGGACAGACCCGGGTCTGTGAACTCACCTTTTCCCTTGATACAGGCATCCCTCCCCCTCCTCCTCACCAGTAGGCAGTTTTAAAGCTCATGTTTATTTTACTAAGATCCTATAAATTCTGTGATCTGTGTCAAGCCACATTCATTTTTAACTCCTCCTGTGGAACTACGAATTCATCTTCAGCTGTGTTAAGACAGACAGAGTGGCACTGGGCCTCTAACTGGTGAGGGTAGACAGTGAGTGTTATTGTTTGTCAGTTGCCATCGAGTCTGCTCCAATTCACGGTGACTCCAAGTACAACACAACAAGATGCTGTCCAGTCCTTCACTGTCTTCACCACCATTGGTATGTTCTAGTCCATCATTGTAGCCGCTGTGTATTCTGAATGCCTTCTAATCATATTAGTCCATAACACTGGATAGATACAGAGAGGATTAGCATGGCACCTAGGCAAAGATGACATGCAAATTCGTGAAGCATTTCATATTTTTCAGAAACCTTAGTGGCCCAATGGTTAAAAGCTATGGTTGCTTTTAGTTCAGGAGTTGCATCTACCAGGCACTCCTTGGAAATCTTATGGGGTAGTTCTACTCTGCCCAGCAAAGAGTTCCCCCCACCACCCAAATCTAGGGGGCTTATCTTTCAAGTGCTATTCTATTGCTCATTGCTGCTGAGTCAATTGCAATTCATAGTGGCCCTACAGGACCGAGTAGAACTGCCCCAACAGAGTTTCCCAGGAGCAGCTGGTGGATCCAAACTGTTGACCTTTTGGATGGCACCCAATCGCTTACTCACTGTGACCCCAGAGCTCCTCTGGTACTATGTCGGACAACACTCTACTGCGATCTACAGAGTTTGCATTGGCTCATTTTTAGAAGCAGAGTGCCTTTTTACCAGCCTTAGTCCGGAAAGTGTAATGAAAGCTGCCCACCATGGGTGTTTGTTAGTATTTGAAGCAAGCAAGCCACCACACTGACAGAGTGGTGGAGACGTGGATGGAGATGTCATCCACAGAATCCGAGGGAGAATATGGCTGGTGGGCTGCTTTCCCAGTGGTGCAGGAGGCAAGGGAAGGAAGGGAAGATAGAGAAGGTTTGCAATAGATACTGATGACAGTTAGAGAAGGGGTTGGCCAAGTAATAGTAAAGGAATAATGAGTGGTCCTCAGGGACCAACTGCGACAGAAATAAGGACTTGTGGCCCTTCTGGCCATTTGAGCGGCAGGGGTCAAATGGAGCTCCGGGCTGGAGGTGAGCACATGACAGCAACAAGGAGGTGAGTTTCTCCACAAGGCAGGCATGTGTGCGTAGCTGCAAACAGACGTGCTTCCACACGTGGGTGGGAAAGGGCTGCTGTAGCATTCAAGGGTTAGACATGACATCTTTGAGAAAAACTCCAGAGGCAAAAAGTTCACCTATCATAAAAAGTTTCCACATACACTTTTAATGAAAAAAGTCTTCATATTTTAAATGGAGTCTAGTACCTCAGCATCATGCAAGCTCACAGAACGTTCATGGAATGCGACTACGGGCAGAGGTAGAGGCTGGGCTTTTCTTGCCCTTTTATTATGAGAGAAGTGTTACCAATGATTGAGGCATTCATGAGAAAGGAAGGGAGAGATGCCTGCCTTTAGCTAGAATCGTATCAGCTGGGGAGACAGCAGCTCAGAGACAGTCCCATCAGGCTCTGCTTGTCAGCACCTCTTTAGCATGATATATTTTAACGTTTTTCTCGGCATGAGCTTGACTTCAACAACGAATCCAGACAAAAGGGGAACAGATAATAAGTCACTAACAATAGAAACCAGCCGCAATTTCTTCGGACCCTGCCCGCGGTAGCTCTGCAGTCCTGCAGGGCCAGTCAGACTGCACCAACTGAAAGCACTTAAGAGAGAAGATGCCTTGAATCAAGCTAGACCCTTGAGACAAGAGACACAGGAGCCTTTCAGAAGCCCCAGCATATTCTTTGGTTAGGGCTGTTGCTGCTACACTGGTCCAGAGAGGAGCTTTCAGGTAAGCATGGATGACAAGAGAGTGCAGATCAGTGGTGGTGCAAGACAGAGCGAACAGCAATCGAATCAGGCTTCTGCCCTGGGCTGGCGGAGAGGCAGGCAGAGCAGCAGAGAGCCTCTGGGACCTTGAAGATGGGAAAAGCATCTTTAATAATTAACAAATGAGAAAAGGCTTGGAGTCAGTAATGTGACCCCTAACATTCTGAAAAGGCAAGCCAATCAACATGCTTCAGGGGGAGGCTGCAGCTTCATCAGAGGCTCCTCAGCCAGAGAAAGCAGAGAAGAACACGAATACACAAGGAAAAGCTGTAACCCAATACAACACAGAACAAAGCCAGTCCAAGACAGATTTGATGAGGTCCACCATGATTCAGTTCTGGTAGGGACGGGACGCATAAATGGAAAACAGTTCTTACACATCACTGAAATTAGTGATTCAGAGCCAAACAAAATTATATCTTTTCTCTTTGTTGTTAATAAAACCAAAGCTGTTGACATCAAGTCAATTCCAACTTACACTGACCTTACAGGACAGAGCAGAACTGCCTCATAGGATTCCCAAGGAGTGGATAGTATACTCCTATAGATGGCTTTCTGGTTAGCAACCAGGCTTTTAACCATTACTACACCAGGGCTCCACTTCGTTAATACTCCGGTATTGATCAGCACAATATCGAGTTCTCTTTATTACCAATATCTTTTTAAATAATCAGATACACCCTGTCATGTGCTGAAAAGCAAAGATGCTTGGTCCAACGATATTTCTTTTTTAATAACTAAAAACTTTTTTATTGTGGTAAGATATATAGAAAACATTTCAACCATTTTTTTGTGTACAGTTCAGTGACATTAACTACATTTCACCATGCTGTGCAACCATCACTGCTATTTCCAAATTTTTTCATCACCTTTAACAATGACTCTGTACCACTTAAGCAAGCCTCCCACCCCATTTCCCTCTCTCACTCCCACCTGCCCCATGTAACCACTAATGAACTTTGGTCTTTATGCCCTTGCATATTTTGAATATTTCACCTAAGAGGGATCATTTGGTTATCCTTTCATGATTAATTCATTTCACTCAATGTAAAGTTTCAAGGCTGATGTAGCATACATCTGAAATCCATTTCTCTATATAACCAAATAATATCCCATTGTAAGGGTATATCATATTTTATCTGCTGATGGACAGCTGTTTCCACCTTTTGGCTACTGTGAATAGGGCTACAAATTAATACTGTTGTATAAGCACCTGTGTTCCTGCCTTCAGTTCTTTTGGGTATATACCTAGGAATTTCTGGGTCATAAGGTAATTCTATATTTAACTTTTTGAGGTACTGAGAAATTATCTGTCATTGTGGGTGCACCATTTTACAATCCCACAGCAGTGGGTAAGCCCAGTTTCTCCACAGCCTCACCAATACTTGGTTGTCTAAGGATACTTTTTATGCTGACTTTAATGTCCTTACAGAGTTCCAGACATCTGGAGTATGTTTTTAAATGCAACTAAATGCTATTTTGAATACCTTGAAGGCAGGAATATAGTGTAGTGAAAAGAAGACAGTTTCAATCCCTGGGTTTAAACCCATACTCTGCTGTTTAATCAGCTGTATAATGCTGAACATAGTGGTTAGCCTTTCTGAGCCTTGAGTCATCTAAGTGAAGATGTGAAACAGCCAAGAAAAGAGGCTGGAAAGGCCTGGCAGGTAAGGTAAAGGACAACTGAGAAGGCAAGAGAAGGTTTTTAGGAAGAGGTAGCAGTCAACCATGCGGAGAGCTGCTGTGAAGACGGGTAAGACTGAGTCAAGTTTCCAGTACATCTGGCCACACCGATGCGTGAGTCGAAGCACAAACCAAGACCATGCAGCAACTGGGGGAGGAGGGGGGTAGCCTCTCTGAGCACTGTATCATTTGAAGAGACTTCTTTCCCAAGGTCTCATTTTGCATTTTAAAGCAAAAAGAAAAAATATATATAAGCACAATTTTTTATGATTCTTTCTCTTCCTTTCACTTTCAGTAATTTCCAGGTTCTCTGTATCCATTTAAGGGAGAATTCTAGGTGATAAGAGCAAACCAAACTAAGACTATACCACTTAGCACAGGTTACAAATTCTTTCCTCCTCATTTTAAGTGCACTGGATGACAACATTTTTCACACTGCTGGACAACAAGACTTCCAAAAGTTATCTTATAGTTAAGTCTAAATTTAGGCAAACACAATTTCTGAATACTAGCCAAGCCAAGCCAAGTGCCGTCGAGTCGGATCCAACTCAACCCTAAGACAAACAAAAACAAATGTCAAAATAAGCCATGTAGCACAAGCATCTAAAAATTGCATATTCTTTCTCCCTGCTCCATACACTAAAAAAAAGATCTTGGCCATGAGAAGCTGGGTTGACCACAGCTACATGAAAGCTAGAGATAAGGCTTCCTCATGTGCACCAACTTCCCAAATCACACTCTAACTTTCCCAGGTTCCTTTGCCAGTTCCTTGTCTTCCTCTCAGCATCTCCTTTTGCTTTCCTCTCTCCCTGATGTATTGTGCTCATAATTTCATAATATTTATAGGGTAAATATTCCAGCCTCTTCATTGTGCAGTTTTACTTGTTTATCAACTGAAAACCATTTTCATCAGCTTTGGAAACCCTGGTGCTGTAGTGGCTAAGTGCTATGGCTGCTAAACAAAAGGTGAGCCATTCCAATCCACAGGTGCTCCTTAGAAGCACTATGGGGGAGTTTATTCTGTCCTGTAGGGTTGCTACCACAAGTCACCAGCAGGGATTGTTTGTTTTGTTTCTAATGTTAATTAGGGAGCCCTCCACCCTCACCTCCAAAGAACTAAGGTCATGCAGAACCAGAGGCATCAAAGGACTCAGTGACTTGGAGAACATAGAGGACAGCTTAGCTGAGAAAACCAAAGCTTTGAGAGGTGAAGGGATTTGCATAAGCCGTACAACTTGCACACAAACATGTTCCAGCGTTATCCATCTTAAATGTCTTCTGACCCTAATCTTCCTCTGCTACATCCCCATGACTGCTGCTTGTCCTAGCCAAAGTGGCCTTCCCACTGCACACTCACTGTATGTACTTACTCACCTTCCATTCAGTCTCCCATCCACTCTAGACTGGCTTCCATCTCCACCACTCCAAAGTGGATGCACGCATGTTAGGTCACCAGTGCCTTTCCGTGAGCCAACCCAAATGGCACAGTTTTTATTGTGTTCTAGGTGAAAGTTTACAGAGCAAGGTAGTTTCTCACTAGTCAGTTAACACACAAATTGTTTTATGACACTGGTTGCCTATCCCACAACATGTCAACACTTTCCGCTTTCCCAGTCTGAGTTCCCTGTTTCCATTCATCGGTTCTATCTGTCCCTTCTGCCCTCTTGTCTTTGCTTTTGGGCTGGTTGTGCCCATTAGTCTTGCATGCATGATTGAACTACAAATGACATTCCTCATGTGTGTTATTGTTGACCCTATAGACCAATCTGCCTAATTTTTGGCTGAAGTGTGACCCTCAGAAATGACTTCAGCACTGAGTTCAGCACTGAGGCCATACTCTGGGGGTTTCTCCAACCTCTGTCACATCAACAAGCTGTTTTCTTTTGTGTGTGTGAATTTCAATTTTGTTCTACACTTTTCTCCTGCTCTGTCCAGGGATCTCTGTTGTGATCACTGCCAGAGTAGTCAGTGTTGCTAACCAGGTACCACCTATTTGTCCTGGGATCAGTCTAGTGGAGGTTGTGGTAGTTATGGTCCATAAGTCAGTCATCTGGATTAATCTTTCCTTTGTGTCTTTGATTTTCTTCATTCTCTTTTGTTCTAATTGGGATGAGATCAGTAGGTATATTTTAGACAGTCACTTGCAGGCTTTTAAGATTCTAGCTACTCCTCACAACAGTCAGATGCAGAACACTTTCTTTATTGACTGTGTTATGCCAGTGGAGGTAGATGTTCCCCAAGACCCAGAAGCCACTTTTCTATTTTCACTTTACAGCATTTCTCAGCAGCATCCGAAAGGACCAACCTTTCCAACTCATTTCTCTTTTGTGGTTTCCATGACTCCCAATGTCCTGGTTTTCAAATCACACATTGACTTTCCCAGGCTCCTTTGCTAGGCGCTCATCTTCCTCCCAACCTCTTCTTTTTTGCTTTCTACTCTCCCTTTTCAGTTTGCTAATAACTTCATGATATTTATAGCTGAACGTTTCAAACTCTCCATTGGGCTCCTGACTTGTTGATTCTATAGAGTTTTCAATATTGAATATCTATTGGCATCTTATCATCACTTTTCTGTCAATTTAGTGCACTGTGATAGCTTGAATGTTACTATAATACTGGAAGTTATGCCACTGGTATTTCAAATACCAGCAAGGTCACCCTTGGTGGGCAAGTTTCAGCAGAACTTCCAGACTGAGACAGACTGGGAAAAAGGACTGGCATTCTACTTCTGAAAATTAAGCTATTAAAACTTTACGGATCACAACAGAACATTATTAATATAGTGCTGAAAGACGAACCCCTAGGTTGGAAGGGACTCAAAGCACTGACCACAACAATGGACTTGAGTGCACCAACGATCATGAAGATGGCCTGGGACAGGCAACATTGCTTTTTGTAAAGCCTGGGATGGCTAGAAGAAGTCAGAGTTGACTCTATAGCAATGAACAGTATTTCGCATCTCAAACTCCACTCAAGCAAAGTTGAAATCTTTACCTTTCCCTCGAAAGTATGCTTACCCCACAGTCTTTACTAGCTCAATAAAAATCTTTACCATCTATGTAGTTGTTTAGGTAAAAAGTCTAGATCTGCCAATTCTACCACCAAGGTATGTCTCCAGTTGGTCTGCTGCTTTCTTGTGTTGCTGCCTGGCCATGCCCTCTTGCTTGGACTCTTGGGACATCCTAACTTTTCTCCTTGTTCCCTCCTGCTGCCTACACTCCATTGCTCACAACAGCTACAGGAGCACTGTGAAAACATCAGTCTGACAGCCATCCCTCCTGCTGAAGGTCTAAGCCTGCTTCCATTGCACTTAGAGTAAGGCCTGAGGGACTTGGCACCTGCCTGCCTGTCCCCACCTTCTTCCTTCCAGTCCCACTGCCCTCTTTTCTGTCCCTAGAACATAATAAATCCTTTCCTACCTAAGGGCCTTGGGGCTCCTCCCTCTGCCAGCTCCTTATCAGCCTCTCACCTCCTCAGAGAGGCATCCCCAGCCCCTCACAGTCTCTCCCCATCGGTAATCAGCTGCATATGCAGCGGTGTCCCCGACTAAATAGAGTCTCCTTGAGAACAGGGACCTTGTCCTCATGGGTCTCTGTGCAGCTGGCCTGCCTGGCACCAGAGTGGCGCCCAGTAAACATTCGCTGAGGGAATAAAAGCACCAACAGCAGCGTTGTGCTGGGAATCCAGGGCTCTTGGCCCCTGGCCCACTGCTTCCCAGTGCTCCAGCCAATCGCTCCAGCCATGGCTCTCCTGAACAATGGGTGAGTCAGCCTGGATGCCTGGGCTAGCGTGCAAACTCAGGACCTTTCCATGGAAAGAGCGGCACCCTCACACCCACATCCTGCAGCAGTGCACAGAGCCTGCAGCCAGCCTCTCCAAGGTCAGGCTGGGTTGGGGTGGGTATCTAACAGGCTGCTGTCTAGAGTGCTCTTCAGTGAGTAGTCCAAAGGAGTGAAAGCGCTTACTTAAACAACAACAAAACCATCCCAGGCAAACTGGCCTTTGGGGTTGCCATGTAAAGTGGGGAAAGGAGAAGGTGACGCCACTAGGTGGCCCATCCTTCCCACCCATCTGATTACTGATCAATACACTTGACTCTTGTGGAGACAGGACAGCAGACCTGGCTTCTATTGTCATAGCAATGGCAGTGGACTTAAAGCCTAGACATAGGTTCCAGATAAATAACTCTTTAGGGTAGTGAAAGATGGCGGGGTGTGGGGTGGGGAGGTGGTTCAGTGGTCAAATTCCCTCCTGTGCAGGCACCTGGGTTCAATTCCTAGCCAATGCACCTCACATGCAGCTATCATCCATCAACGGAGATTTGCTTGTTGCTATGATGCCTAACACATTTCAGCCGAGTGTCCAGACTAAGATGGACTATAGAGAAAGGCCTGTTAATCTACTTCTGAAAATCAACCAATGAAAATCCTACAGATCACAACAGTCTGTCCACATCTGATCATGGGGCAGGCAGAGGAGCAGGCAGTGTTTCATCCTGATGTGCAGGGCGTCGCTGTCAGTCGAGAGCACACTCACTGTCAGCTGACAGCAACCACGGCGTAGTGACGACAGTGAGAAAAGCAGACAGCGACCAAAATGGCAAGAAGTAACCCTAACAGTGCGCTAAGGCACAATCCAAAGGAAAAAGAAATCGTGTGGGAGCCGGGAGTGAGACCTCCTACAGACGCAGAGTGAGCTGGAGTGGCTTCCTGCTGGGATATATTTGAAACAAAAGGCCCCATTGACACTAACATCTGTTACTACTAAACACTGAGAGATGGAGGTTTTCCCGCAAGAGTTTTTCCCTTTTGGTTTAAAGGTTACTGTCTGCCAGGCCACCAAGCCTCAACCTTCTACATCCCCACAGCCACCATGTAAAGTGACTATTAAAGTTTCAAACAAAGAATTGAGTGCAGGAAATGGCCTTGTGCTATTTTTCTTTTTTTTCAGAAGGCAAACTCATACCCTGAAAGACTCAAAACAGAGCAGTCATCTCACTGGGAGGGTGACCATCCTGGTGATTTAGGAAGGAAACAGCTGACTGAATCAGATGACCTGGGTGAGTCTTCTAGGGAAGGAGAAGAGAAAGGAGGGAAGGTGGGCTGGTGGTAACAGTGATGCATTCTTTACCTCAGCACCTGCATCTCTTCTGCTGAGTTCAGCACCTCGTCCTGGAGGCGGTGCCAACGCAGGCAGGCACGTAGCTCTTGCTGCTCTTGGGCCTCATGGGGGGCCAGCTGCTCCACAAGAGACAAACACACAAACAGACATGAACAAAACACAGTTGTTGCCTTCCTTGCACTGGGTGGTAGCTGCCCAAAGCAATGGCCCTATTTCTTTCAAAGGAGAGGTAACATCATCAGCTTCTTCCACCAGGAACTTTCGGTTCCACCAGTGAAGAACCCACTGCACACTTCTGAGGCTGGCAGATGGTGCTGGGCTGGCCAATCTGGCAGGGCCCTCCCCTGAACACACACCTGGCCTGAGAGCCGACTTACCCAGAGGGCAGCTTCTGCATCGATTCCAACCAGCCTGTCCCTGCTTTGTCTTTTTCTATGCCTGGTGGAGAAGGTCCCGGCCATTCCCCTCCCATTTTTCCCAGGCCTAATTTTGTTAAGGACTGTTTACAGTGGGGCTTGTTAATGAAACCCAGATGATTCTGTTGCATATAACCAGAAAGTTTACACCCTGTATTGTTTGGGGGAGGGGCAGGCCACCAGGCCCTGGGGCCTCAGGATTGGCCGCTGTAACCACTTGCCCAAATGGCCTTAAATTCCGTAAGGGAGGGCAGCAGAGTATCCACTGGGGAGAGAAAATATCTAGTATATATAGGCACTTCTTATCTTACAGACTTAGGGAATTAAAGGTATCCAATAATTCCTTCGGAGCCCCTCTGTGATACACACGCTGCTAACTGAAAGCTTGGTGATTGGAGAGACCGGAGAAGAAAGCTCTGGTGATCTGCTTCTGAAAAAGCAGCCACTGAAAACCCTGTGGGGCACAGCTCCATTTGGATACACACGAGGTTGGTACGAGCCCAAGTAGGTGCAAGGGCAACTGGTACCGGTAACCATTCAGTAGGTATTAGTCTCTGCTAAGCTCTGGGACTGTTACAGTGACCGGACAGAGCCCCCATCCAAAAGTCCCAGCAGTGCAGGAGGAGGGAAGGCATGAGCGAGGCACTCAGGGCCTAAGAGGGGGCATGATGGGTTCTAGAGATGGTATGGCTGTTGAGCTGGAAGCAGGTATCGACAGGCAGGTGGCAGAGGGACTGAGAAGCCAGCAGAGACCAGATGCCAGCAGATACTGTGTGCCGCGAGAATCAGTTCAGACCCACTACAGGGCTGAAGGCCTGAGCTGTGCATTGGTGCTTCCATCTCCTTGTACAGTGATTCCCTACTCCCCATCCTTTATGGTGCTGCCTAACGCTCACTGTTGCAGACCACAGACTTCCACGCAGCAAAGGGATCTGAGGACCTTTTCCCCCAACACACCCTCAAGCCCCTTTACAGGCAAAGCCTGAACTGACTGGATGGGTCAAATGGGGCAACTCCCCCTTCCCTGCCTGCATGGTACCCCCTGCTGCTTCACAATATGGTGTAGCAACTAGTCAGACAGCACCAGCTCAGTACAACCGAGCATGGAAGGAGTAAGAGTGATGCATATACAGATACACTTTCAGAAACATTTCCAAACTTTGTTCTGGAGTCTAGAACCTCCCTTTTGCCTCAGAAGCGTTAGTGTTTTCACATAATGGAGTTACTGCATGCCCTTGGAGGATGAGGAGATGGGTTGCTCCCTATCCAGATTAAGTGGGCAGAAGCTTTCCCCTTTAAGATCCCTGGCGGAGAAACAGAGATGTCGTTATGTAAACATTGTATTAAAAAAGAGTGACCCAATACCAAATGTAGTTACAGACCTTTCATATGGAGAGGAAGTCAAGGCAAAATAAAGCAATTAAGGACCTGTATAAATTTAGAAAATAAGGGTAAATATGAAGGTAACCACAAAGGAAAGTATCAATCCTATGCATCAAAATAAAAAACAAGAAACACATGAAGTCTGAGCAAATACAAAACCACCAACACTCAAAAAGATGAAAAGAAATGAAATGGAAAGAAATGAAAAAAGACTCAGCATAGAATGTTAAAGGGAACAAAGGAATTGTCTACAACACATACACACAAAAATACATCAAAATGACAGCACTAAGCTCATACCTGTCACTAATTACACTGAATGTAAATGTACTAAATGTACCAATAAAGAGACAGAGAGTGACAGCCTGGATTAAAAAAACGTGATTCATCTATAAGGTGCCCATAGGAAACACATCTTAAGCTCAAAGACATGAACAAACTACAACTCAGAAAGAAATATTTCAGGCTAACAACATTCAAAAAAGAGCAGAAGTGGAAATACTAATCTCTGATAAAATAGACTTTAAAGTAAAATCCACATGGGATAAGCAAGGACATTATATAATAGTTACAGGCTCAATACTACAGCAGGACATAGCCATATTAAATATCCACACACTCAATGACAGAAAACAAACAAAAAAAACAGTGCCATCAAGTCGATTCTGACTCATCGTGACTCTACAAGGCAGAGTAGAACTGCTCCATAAATTTTCCAAGGAGCACCAGGCAGATTCAAACTGCCGACCTTTTGGTTAGCAGATATAGCACTTAACCACTACACGACCAGGGTTTCCAGTACCCAATGACAGGGCTCCAAAATACATACACACTAAGTGTATTGAAAACAGAAATGACAGCTCCACAATAACGGTCCGAGACCAACACACTACTCCCAGTAAAGGACAGAACATCCAGAAAAAAAAGTTCAATGAAGACAGAAGATCTAAATGCCACAATCAACCAAACTGACCTCACAGAGATTACAGAACACTCTACGCAATAGTCGCCAAGTATACTGTCTTTTCCAATGTACATGGAACACTCTCCAGAACTGACTACATATTAGGTCACAGAGCAATCTTTAACAAAATGCAAATTACAGGAATAATGCAAAATATCTCTTCAGATCATAACACCATAACAGTAGAAATCAATAAAAGACCCCTGGCAGAAGTCACCTCCTCCATGAAGACCTTCTGGCTTCCCTTCAACCTGTCCTTTCCTACCTCTGAACTCCTACAGTGTTTGATGTTATTTCTCTTTTCTGATTGCTTTTCTCCTCCTTTCCACCATGTGCTTTCTTATTCTCAAAGACAGTAACCTTTGTCAGCCTTTGTTCTGTGCAGAACTAGCAGAGAATGGACTCCCAGACAGTGTCACTGTGAGATGTGGCCAGGACAACTTGACGTACCTACCAGTGAGGGTGGCAGTGGGAGAACGGGAGAAGGACCCAAACAAAGAGATGAAGAGGGAATACAGAGCAGGAACACCATAGGAATGATATTGCTGTCCTTTATGCAGGACAGAAAGGATGTGGGTTGCATCATCAGATGCCTAAAATATACTTGAAATTGCAAGACTAAAACAAATCTGGTTGTCTCAAAATGAGAACGCTCCAAGGAACGGATACAAGAGATGTATATGGATATTAGACTCAGTGCCCACCATGTGCAAAACCAAAACCAAACCCACTGCCAGTGAGTTGACTCTGACTTACAGTAAGTGACTCTATAGACATAGCAGAACTGTCCTATAGTTTCCAAGGAGCGCCTGATGGATTTGAACTGCCAACTTTCTGGTTAGCAGCTATAGTACTTAACCGCTATGCCGTCAGGTTTTCCACTCTGTGCAAAGTGTGGGAAATATAAAGAGGAGGAGAATAGGAACGGAAAACCAGTATTTCTTGCCTACCCACATGTGTCAGGCACTGTGCTAAGATCATTCACATATCACTACACTCACTATTAAAGGTTAAACACCCTTATCCTATCTTACAAATGAGGTAACTGAGGCTCCAGGAAGTGATGTCATCCACCTCTACTTACAAAGCTAGTGAACAACAGCTGAGCTGGGAATCAAAGCTTGGTCCAGCTCTGAATCAGGCCCCTCCTCTGACACCTGTCACGTGGCCTCCCTTCAAGGAATGCTGGGTACCCTGCTGGCTCTACAGGAAATGTGCAAGGTGGGTTAGAGTATGAGTACCACGAAGCTCTACTCTGAAAAAGGCCACAATCTAGTTAAGAGGGTAATAAAACCACCTAGTGGAAGGAAGAAAGGGAAAAATGAGAAAAAAATAAAACCATCAAATATTGTGGGAGTTTCACATTTACAGAAGAGTATGAGGTCTAACCATAAAGTCTGTAAACTTGCCACTGTACACTGACATTGGCAGCATTGTACAAACAACTCAGCAAGGTTTCATAACCTTGGTATATCAGTGTCTCCCAGCTGTGTTCATGTTCACGTGGCGGTATCTTGGTGAGCGCTGTTCATTACTGTTGTGTGTTTTTGCGTGCCATCATGAGAATGTTGGAGCTTGAATTAGAGCAATGAGTAAACATTAAATTTCCTGTTAAACTTGGCAAGAATGGAAGTGAAATCAGGGACACATTAGTCCATGTTTATGAGGATAATGCTATGAAGAACATGGCAGTATACAAATGGATTAAACATTTTTCTGAGGGGAGAGAAAGCATCACTGATGAAGAGAAGTTAGGGCAGCTAGTAACGAGCAGAACTGACAAAAATATCACAAAAATTTGTCAAATTGTACTTCAAAATTGTCAGCTGACTGTGAGAAGCATTAGCAAACCAAGTAAACACTGATAGAGAAACAGGAAAATCTTAACTGAAAATCTTGGCATGAGAAAAGTGTGTGCAAAAATTGTCTTGAACAGACCAAGTAAACATTGATAGAGAAACAGGAGAATCTTAATTGAAAATCTTGGCATGAGGAAGGTGTATGCAAAGACGGTCTGGGAGAAGCCCACTGATGAACAAAAGCAAAGGATAGTTGAAGGTTGCCAAGACCTTTTGGAGAGGCAAGACAACGTTTTGGGCCATGTAATCACTGGTGATAAAACATGAGTGTACCAATATGACACTGAAACAAAGTGTCAGAGTGCACAACCAAAAAATAAAAAGTTCCATCTGTCCAAATCAAGAGTCAAAATGATGTCGCTCATCTTTTTTGATCTTACAGGGACTGTTCATTATGAATTGGTACCAGCTGAACAAACAGCCAAGTTTACTATGTGGAAATGCTAAAAAAGACTGCCCAAAAAGCTTAGACATAAATTACCTGAGCTTTTCGCCACCGACTCATGGCTCTTGCATTATGACAACGTACCAGCTCACATGGCACCATCTGTGAGGGAGATTTTAGTCAGTAAGCAAGTAACTGTACTGGAACAGTCTCGCTACTCATCTGATCTGGCCCTCAATGACTTTTTCTTTACCCAAGATGAAGGAAATGTTGAATGGAAGACATTTTGATGACATTCAGGACATCAACGGTAATACGATGACAGCTCTGATGGCCACTCCAGAAAAAGAGTTCCAAAATTGCTTTGAAGAGTGGATTAGGCACTGGCATCAGTGCAAAGCTTCCCAAGGGGAATACTCTGAAGGTGCATTCTCTAACCACCTCTCAAATAGCACTCCCCATCACACTCTCTGGGATTCATTTTATTTTTATAGCTCTCATCACAGCCTAACGTGTTATGGATTCATTTGTTTACTTGTCTACTTTGCCTCCTATATCTAAGTTGTGAACCGCTCAGGGAGCAGAGGTTTCTGTCCCTTGTTCATGTTCTCCCAAGCACATAGAATGGTGCCTAGTGTGTAACTCAATACCAACCAACCCAGGTGCTGCCAAGTAGATCTTGAGTCACGGTGACCCCATGTGTGTCAGAGTAGAAATGTACTCTGGAGGGTTTCCAATCATTGATCTTTTGGAAGTAGATCACCAAGTCTTTCTTCTAAGATGGCTCTATATGGACTATAACTTCCGGCCTTTCAGTCAACAGCCTAGTGCATTAATCATTTGCTCCACACAGGTAAATTCTGTGCATGTCTGCTGAATGAACAATGGATAAGAACAGAATTTCATACCAGGTCATCAAATGCTTTGGGTCACCTTAAACCTACCTGCTGTGCTTTAGCCCAAAATACATCTTCCAAGTGTGTGGCAAATCCCTCGCTCAGCCACTCCTCTGTCCAGTCTCGGGCCCCGATGGCTAAGCCAAACCAGGCATGGGCAATTTCATGGCAAAGGCGGATCCCACAGAGGTAGCTACCTCCACTCAGGGTGCTCTGGGAGAGGAAGACGAAGTGTGGGCTGTGGATAACAGGGGACAAAACACACAAAGTCTTGTTAGAGCCTGCTCTCATGGCTACCCTAGTGGGCGGCCTTCTTAGCCTTCAAGCCTGTTATTACCATGTGCATGTTAGATCTTGACTGATAGGCTTGCAGCTTAGCTGCCTGTGGAAATAAATAAAGTGACAGTTTATTACTCTGGCAGAGGTTCAGGTAGCCGTTTCTGCGAAGCAGTTGTCCCCATCATCAAACGGCTATTACCTGTAATCAGTAACCTGCCTGAAGTTTTATGCTGAAAAAATTACAAGGCCCATGGACGCATTTTCTCTGAAAGCTGGACTGTAAAGGAAGGGCAGGTGTGAGAACGTGAAGGCCAGGCTGTCAGGGGAGTGATCAAAGAAGACCTTTCAGCCGAAAAGCCAAGCAGCTTAAAAACAAATGGAGAAGTCATGCAGAAGGGCAGGGACCGCGGAGAAGAATGGAATCCAAACTTTTCCGTTTCACATGGAGTTGGTCACTGAGTCACCAAACCAACAGGTGCCAGGGATGGGTGAGGTTTCTAAGAGTCAGATAAAAGCCAAGGTTCTGTAGGCCAAAGTTATTCAGTGGTATCACTGTAGGCAATTACACACTCACAGATGTAACAAAATTATTCTGAAAGAGTGAGTGAGAGGAAGGTTGGAGTTGACCGACACAGGTGGGCAAATGGCCCCAGGGCTGACACCAGCCTGGGAGATTTACCTAATCACATTTTCAATACCTTGTTTTAAAACCCCAAATACCATGATTAGAATTGCAGAGAAGAAACGGGAGGAAGGAAGGCTGACGGAAGAAGAGGCAAACAGAATACCCGCAATGCTTCCGCTGTCAGCATTCACTGTTTATCCAGCCTTGTTTACAGTCTTCCAAATGAAGAATGTGGTCTTAAAATATCTCTCTTCCATCAAGTAAACCAAACAGTTGTAAAACCTTCCACATCAAGAACTTGTGTACACTGGCCCCTTCCTTCCAAGTCATTTGTTTGCTATTATGTCTTTCTGCACAAGCAAAGGCTCCTTGCAGATTATTCTTCCACCCCCAAGGCCACCATCTGAGAAAACCCCACCTCACAACACCCCCGTTCAGCTCAGCGAGCTCCACTGACACGGGGGCATCATGTGTGCCCAAACTGATGGCTTTCATGTGAAATAACAGGGCCGGCACGCAAATGGAAAAGCATTCCTGCATGCTTGGGCGAGTCCATCAGAAATCCCGGAAAGTAAAGGTGGAGTTGGATCACTGAGGGAAGTCCCTGGGTGGTGTAAATGGTTAACATGCTTGGCTGCTAACCAAAAGGCTGGAAGCGTGAGTCCATCTATGGAGGAAAGGCCTGGCAACCAACTTCTGAAAGATCAGCCACTGAAAAGCCCGTGGAGCACAGCTCTACTCTTACACAGGTAGGGATGCTTGAGCTGACTTAACAGCAGCTGATCTGGTATTTGCGGGGGCAGAATTTAGCACAGAATGGTTTACTGCAACAATTACAACGTTGGCTGTCGTCAAATCAATTCCAATTCATGATGACCCTACAGGGCAGAGCAGAGCTGTCCCATGGAGTCTCCTGGGTTACAATTTTTACCAGAGATTTCCAGGTCTTTCCTCCTATGGAGTCACTACTAGATTAGAACCACTGACCTTTCAGTTAACAGCCAAGTGCTTAACTGCTGCACCACCAGAGCTCCTTGTGCCAAAATTTGTTTAGAGCATTAACTTAACGTTAAACAGAAAAAACAACAAAACAATAAGTAAGGAAACTGAGAGGCACAGGTGCTCAGCTCTTCTGAGAAAGAGCCCCTCTTGAGAAGACAAGTGGTGCAGCCTGGCATTTTCAAGTACACGATCCCTTGCTCTGGCATGTTCAGTGCTACAGAGAAAAGCCACAGAAATGCACCAAGTAAATAACATTCCAGACATACTGCTGGCAGTGGTTCATTCTTCTGGCTAAAACAAAACAGAAGTAACTTCAGGTCTTATAAACAGACTCAAAGGCAAGGCTGCACTGGAAGAGTCCGCCAGCCAGCCCGCCCGCCCACCAGCCCGCCAGCCAGCCAGCCAGCCCGCCAGCCCGCCAGCCCGCCAGCCCGCCAGCCCGCCAGCCAGGCCATGCACACATTGTTACAGATCCTGTATCGCTGACCCAGCAAGGTTGTAGAAGCTAATGACTGGAGTGAAGAAAAAGCCTCCATGGGCTGGAGTGGCCTGTCCACTGTTTCATCCCATCTAAGGCTTTAAGGCTCATTTATGCAAATACAACAGTCTGCAGGGGCCTGAAAGAATGCACAAGAGCAGCTGCGTAGGGGTGACATTTCACTTCCCTGCCCTTTAGTTTTTCTCCTTAGAGCAGCCCTTGGGTGTCCCATGGACCCCCTTAGCACCTGCATGTACCTTGGAGACACTGCCACCTGGCCTTGGTGCACCAGAGCAGATGATGGCATTGGTGGAGTCTAACCTAATCCTTCACTTCTCATCCTCCATTTTTTTCTTCCTAGGTGAGAGACAGATGTATTTCCAACTGTCCTTTGAGAAAGACGGATGCTTAAACATTCTCCTGGTTGGGAAGGAAGTCCATCTAATAATATAAAACTTTCCCATCCTCAGTGGAAAACATACCTTTCTCCCTGAGAAGCAGTTTTCCAGGTGAGAGCCATGCCCTAGACCTGCCCACACCTGTTTTGCCCTTCAAAGTTGGGAGTCACCCACTGGGGACTCAAGTTATATTTGGGGTTGCATTACCTTGCAAACAAAACTACTTTTTTCTTCAAATTGAAAACATGGAGTGAGGTTTTGAATGATAAACCTTCTCAAGCATTTGTAACAAAACTCTGACTTAAAAGGAGCCAACAGATATTTTCTTCAAGGAGAACTTCTTTCCCTCTTTTTGACCCTAAATGTCACAATTTCTTGTGTTCAATAGAATTTTTAAGCCTCTTATCTTTGTATCCAAACTGCTTTTCTTCAACAGTAGTGGAGAAAAGTGACACAGCGTTCGTTCTCCAGCTGGCTTCAGGATGAATAGCATTCAACAGTCTTTCACTAACAGCATCATTTACCTCAACTCCATCTTCCAAACGGAATGAGCTTTCAGAATTTCCTCCTCACACCTTAACCTTGATTTCTTCCCTGGCTCCTCACAACCTTATTCATGGAACTAAGGAGCAAGCTGGTGATCACTCTTCACATTGACAAGGCCCATTTTAAAATGGGGTTTCTTTTCCCCCCTGAAAGGGGCGTGTCAACTGCCGCTACAAATGCCAAATTGTTGATTCATCATTATTACAGAAGATGGAAGAGAATCACTTTGATGACAGCTTCATGGTAAAAACATTTCCTTTACTTTTGTTTTTTTTTAAATCACAGAGATTACCCATTTTCCCAAATCAGAGGGGAGCAAGGAAGTAATATTTTCAGCTCTCTCTCAAAACTCACCAGCCCTCTTGTTTGTACTCCCAATCATGAATTTTCGTTCACTACAAGTGGTCTCAGAAGGGGAAGAGGGGACAGGACACGTGTCCTCATTCCTCCTCAGGAGACCCCTTGCAGAGCGGTCTCCTTGACAAAGGCCAGGTGGCATTATTGCACGGCAACCACCTTGTCTTCAAGATTAAAAATACCAGGTCTGCTCTGACAGTGGTTTCTCACGCCCATTCCTTGAATTCCCTACTCACCCAGATTAGCATGCTGTGTCTGCTAATTTGAAACATGCTTCTAGCAGAGGAAGGAGTGCCTTCATTACTCTCAGGAGCTGCTCCAACCCTTCGGGAGGAATTCAATTTAGAGCGGAAATGGAGACTTTCATCAGATCTTAAGTAGAGGCTGGGGTTTGATTTATTTCTGTTTTCTCCAGGGAGACCTGCCCGGCCTGGCCCATCTTGCTGCTTCAGGAGCGATACAGCACTATCAGCTCCAGCTAGGGGCTGCAACCACAGCGGGCAGGGCAGGGTGTACAGGTAGAATTGAGAGGACAGGGAATTGCTTTCGCTTAAGGACAAGAGGAGCCCCCAAGCCACCCCTCCCATCATCCTGGAGCAGATCACAATTCTCCGGCTGAGGGTGGGGTGTGGGTGTGGGGAGAAAGGATCACATTTTTAATACAGATTCTTGGAGGTACATACAGGAAACAGACTTGCCTTCATTAGTCGGAAACTTCTCATGGGTTAAAAGTTTTTTCTTTCACAATTCCAGGAGCACGTGGACCCCCAAATCCATCCCAGAGAGGACAGAAGAGCCTCAAAGAGGAAACCAAAGGCCCATTTTTCTTCAAAGTCAAACCGTGGGACTGAAAGGGTGTTATAACCAAAGGAATGCAACTTTTACTTGGGTGATTTAATTACTTGCTAATTTCATTTGGAAAACTGAAAAGCAGACTCATGGTAGCCTGGGGGGATCTGAGGCGGAGGGCAAGTCCTCACAACCCCTCCATTAGGTTACTACCATGCTTTTTGTCTCCTTCACTGGGCGTGAAGTGATGAACGCCAGCACTTCAACTGATGTGTGTACAGACCAACTGCGCAGCTCCCGCCCTTTTATCTCGGTAGAGAAACTCCTCAGTCCCTCCTCCCTGGAGGCGACCTAGTATAGGTTGTCACCTGGGGTCTCAGAGGCAGCCCACAGGACCTGGTAGGGCCCCTTCACCCTTCTGCCTCTGAGATGGCTTCATAGTGAACGGTCATCTTCCCTTTCTCTCAGGTGGCATCCACTGTACCTACTCAGTGTAATCTTTAAACAAGAGGCTGTAGAGAGTGAGGAAATATTCTTTTGGGGGTATGGGCTTTCAGCAGCCTGAGGTGGGAACCAGTTCCAAACACTAGAACATGTGTTACATCTGATCAACGTAGCATGTGGGAAAGGGGATCAGAAAGAAATGTTTGAAAAGATTTAGATCTTTGCTGTCCCTAATTTCTCACCTAGGCTTTAAGAAATAGAGAGAAGTACAATAGTTGTCAGCAATTCCCCAAATTATGGGTTAGATGAAGATTTGCAAAACAAGTGCTAGGAGAAATAATGAAAGAATATTTAATTAAGATGCCGGTACAAACTGCTAAGTGCCATAAAGTCCACAGGTTCCGGGGTTAGAGAACCCGGTAGGAACCCCAGTGTAAGACAGAGAGTCAGTGTAAAAGAGGAAGACCCTCACAGAAACGGACCAACAGGGTGACTGTAACAATGGGCTCAAGCTAAACAATGATCGTGACAATGGTGCAGGGCCATGTAGTGTTTCCTTCTGCTGTATACAGCGTTGTTATGAGTCGGATTCGACTGGACAGCAATGGGTTAGTCAGCAAAAGGGGTCCCTGGGTGGTAGAAAGGGTTAATGTGCTCAGCTACTAATGGAAAGTTGAAGGTTCAGATCCATCCAGAGGCACCTCAGAAGAAAGATGTGCTGAAAACGCAGCCACTGAGAACACTTCTACTCTCGCATAATTCTACTCTCACACATGTGGGCCCACCAGGATTTCGAGCTCATGTGAAGGCAACGGGTGGTCAGTGTATTTTCCTCTAAAAATCCTGAAGAGCAAACAGACAGACAGACTGCAAGGTGACTACAGCAGAGAGTGACTGAAGCAGACCTCAGGACCACATTCCTGACACTCCTATGAAAAATACATTTTCTTTCTAAAGATTCATATTGCTGAAGGGCTCACTATGTGCTAAGCACTGCATGCTACATAGATCATTTTCATTCAATCTACACAACTTTATGAGACAGATTTTATTATCATTATTCTCCTTTTATGGACATTGAAAGTGAGGCACAGAAAGGCGAAGTGACTGGCCCAGGGTCACAAAGCTGGCAGGTAATAAGCCAGAACTAGAACTCACACAGTCTAGACTGAGAAGCCCAGGGTCACTGTGGTTAGATCTGTGACTCTGGGGTTTCTCTTCCTCTGTGTGAACCCAAGCCAGTGGTGCAGACATCATTGTTCTCTCGGGGATTCTATCTTCAGAGTCTACCCAAGGGAAGCTACTAGCTATGTTATCAGACTCTGTTCCCTAAATATATATCACAGCCAAAGCTGGCCCAAAGATAGCAAGTCTTCTGAACAGCAAAGCTTCTACTGCTTCCTGATGGGATGGGCAGAAAAGCATGGACTAAGGGAGGAGGAAAACGAGGGAGATAAAGACAGGGAGCACCACTGTTGCTACCAATGCCTCCACAGAGCCGAAATCCTCCAGCTTGGTGCCTGGTTCTTCATAACCATGTCATGGGCCAAGGCCCCAGTGGTTCACTAGAGGAAGTGCTCAGACAAACAAGTGCAAAGGTGCTTTGGGTAGTCTTAAAGTGTGATTAAAAGAGCCCAGGAAAGAGACGTGCCAGTATGCCTCCTCCTAATTTCTGCTCTCTCCTATCTTTGCTAAAGCCTGATAGCATTTACAAATAAATAGAGTTGAAAGCAGGTCACAGACTCAAAGCGCACAAGAGCCAAGCCAATACCAAAATCAGTGAAGTGGGCAAGGACGTATGGGAATCAGATAACACATGGGGGTGGGGGAGGATGAACAGAATAAAGAAAGGAGGTAACAGACGTAAGCAGCTAACAAGACAGAGATAGATAACGAGAGGAAGGTGGGTAACCAGAAGGATGTAAGGAACAAGAGAAAGAAGCAGAAAACAAGAAAACACTAGGACTAGGCAAACAAACCTGTGGACAGCAGCTACAAGCTTGTAGTCTCTGATTTACACCAGTTATCTTAGGAGAAGCATCTATGGTTTCAATTTATATTGGGATACAAATGACTGATGCCTGGATCCCAACAAGGCTGTATGTGAGTGCTCATGGAAAACAGGGAAGGCATAAAAGAAGCAAATAACAAGACTAGGAAGTAGCTAACAAGAGCAGGAAGTAGATAACCAGAAGGAAGCTGGAAACAAGAGAGGGAAGGAGCTAACAAGAGCAGGAAGTAGGTAACGAGAGAGGGAAGTACACAATAGGAAGGGAGAGACAGGTTGGATATTTGCATGTCAAATATTTACAAATATTTTAGAGTATGTTCCAGTCCATACAAAAGTACCTCCCTCCCCTTTTATTGCCTTGAAACTACTGGCCCCTCTCCAGAGATCTCTGATTTTATGACATTTAAAAGAGACCTGAGTACTATACTGGAGTTCACACATCGCTGTTGGTGTCTGCCCTTTCATCCTACATGGAAATGTGGAAGGAGCATGGCTTAAGGTCTGGATTTCTATGTTAAATCTTCTGATTTTCAAATGATGGCTTGGCAATTTTTACAAACACCATGCATAGGCAAACAAACCTGCTGTAAATAGCAGCCATAAGCTTACAATCTCTATTTAAAGCAGTTATCTTAGGAGATGCATCTATGGTTTCAATTTACATTGTCTAGATATAATAACTGATACCTAGATCCCAACAAGGCTGGGAGTGAGTGCTCATGGGAAACAGGGAAAGCATGAAAGAAAAACAAAGATGACAGTGGGGAACAGAGAGGGAGGAGGCTGCCAACGAGGGGCTTGGGGACCCCAGAACATTTTTGCCAACCTCACTGTTCTCTTCAGTTGCTAACGAGATAAATATCAACAAGGAATAATCAAACATAGAGCCCACCATTGGCTCTGAGGCAGTCCTTCAGCCCATACAAAGTCACTTTACTTCTTTACCCATGGGCAAAATGTCTAGAGAGATCGACTTTCAGCTTTCACCCCTGCATGATAAGTGGGGGCAGTGCCAATTACTAAAAGGTGGTTATCCCAAATTACTAGGAACATACCAGGAGACACTAGGGGCTCTTCTCATCTAAAAAGCTAAATAAAGTTGCAAGTGAATGCTTCAGATTTTAAAGCTAAAGAATCGAAGACACTCACAACCCTACGATCAGAAGAACTGGACGGTGCTTGGCTACCACTACCAATCCCTTTAATCTGGACCACAACAGATGGACATTGACAAAGTAGTAGAAAAATGTGGAACACAGCCTCAAATTCCTTTAAAAAGAAAACAACAAGACATAAGACAATTCTTGAGAGTGGAAGACATCCCAAGTCTACTGCCCAAGATACTCTTCAAACCCTGAACCAAAAGCAAACTCTAAGGTCACCTTGTGTTGTTGTTGTTAGGTGCCGTTGAGTCAATTCCAACTCACAGTGACCCTATGAACAACAGAACAAAACATTGTCTGGTCTTTTGCTATGTCCACAATCATTTTTATACTTAAGCCCAGTGTTGCAGCCACTGTGTCAGTCTATCTCATCAAGGGTCTTCCTCTTTTTTGCTGACCCTCCACTCTACCAAGCCTGATATCCTTCTCCAAGAACTGATACTTCCTGACAACATGTCCAAAGTGTGTAAAATGCAGTCTTGCCATCTTTGCTTCCAAGGAGCACTCTGATTGTACTTCTTCCAGAACAGATCTGTTTGTTCTTTTGGTGGTCCACGGTCTGTTCAACATTGTTCTCCAACACCACAATTCAAGGGCATCAATTTGTCTTCCGTCTTCTTTGTTCATTATCCAGCTTTCACATGCATATGATGTGACTGAAAACACCATGGCTTAGGTCAGGAGCACTTTAGTCTTCAAGGTGACATCTTTACTTTTGAATACTTTAAAGAGGTCCTTTGCAGCTGATTTTCCCAGTGCAATGTGTCTTTTGATTTCTTGACTTCTGCTTCCATGGGTGTTGCTTGTGGACCCAAGTAAAATGAAATCTTTGACTACCTCAATCTTTTCTCCATTTATGACAATGCTGGTTATTGGTCCACTTGTGAGAGTTTTTGTTTTCCTGATGTTGAGGTGCAATCCATACTGAAAGGTGTGGTCCTTGATCTTCATCAGTGAGTGTCTCTGATTTTCTCCACTTCCTGATGCCTTGTTCTTCTTCATAGAATCCAGCTTCTCAGATTGTTTGCTCAGCATACAGAATACAAAGGTATGGTAAAAGGATACAACCCTGATGCACACTTTTCCCGACTTTAAACCATGCAGTGTCCCCTTGTCCTGTTCGCACGACTGCTTCTTGATCCATATACAGATTCCATTTAATAGCACAATTAGGTGTTCTGGAGTTCCCATTCTCTGCAACGCTAGCCATAGTTTAGTATGATCCACACAGTCAAATGCTTTTGCACTGTAGTGAAACACAAGTAAACATCTTTCTGGTATTCTTCACTTCCAGCCAAGATCCATCTGACATCAATGATGACACCCCTGCTTCCATGTCCTCTTCTGAATCCAGGTAGAATTTCTGGAAGTTCCTTGATGCTATACTGTTGCAATCACTTCTGAATGATCTTGAGGAAAATTTTACTTGCATGTGGTATCAACAATTGTTTGGTAACTTCCACATTCAGTTGAATCACCTTTCTTTGAAATGGGCACAAAGATGGATCTCTTCTAGTCAATTGGCCAGGTAGCTGTCCTCCAAATTTCTTGGTATAGATGAGTGAGCACTTCCAGTGCTGTATCTGTTTGTTGAAATATTTCATTGATATTCCATCTGTTCCTGGAGCCTTGTATTTTGCCAATGTCTTCAGTGCAGCTTTCACTTCTTCCTTCAGCACCATCGGTTCCTTTTCAAATGGCTGGACATTGACTCATTCTGGTATAATGACTGTGTACTCCTTCCATCTTCTTTTGATGCTCCCTGAGTCATCTAATAGTTTCCCTGTGAAACTACTGCAACTCGAGACTTGAATTTTTGCTTCAGTTCTTTGGTCTAAATAAAAAAGTTGGCTCAAAACATAATGAGTATCACCTGTCAGTTCTGTGAGCCTTTAAAAAAATCACCTATGTGAAACCACCTGAAAGACTAAGACTATGACCCAAGGCATAGTGTTTTCAATTGCTTCATATACATGAGAACACTGGACAGGGAATAAAGAAGACCAAAAAAGAATTGACACCTTTGTATTGCAGTTATAGTGAAAAATACTGAACATACCATGGACTACTAAAACAATGAACAAATCTATCTTGGAAGAAATACAGCTAAAATGCTCCTTGGAGGGAAGGGTAGCAAGACTGTGTCTCACAAACTTTGGACATGTTATCAGGAGGGACCAGACCCTGGAGAAGGACATCATGTTTCGTAAAGTAAAAGGTCAGCAAAAAAGGAGAAGACCCTCCATGAGACGGCTTGACACAGAGGCTGCCACAACGGGCTCAAGCCTAACACTGAATGTGAGGAGGGCGTAGGACCAGGCTGTGCTTTCTTCTGTCGTACACAGAGTTGCCATGAACTTGGAACTGACTTGACGTCACCTAGCAAGAACAACATATAAGACCAAACAGTTAACAGCTGCTTTAAAATAAAAACAAGAATGTAAAGAGGCAGGGAAACTAGATTAATAGACACGGCATGAACAGGAAGGAAATAATGAGAATGTTCACACACTGTGAAGAATGTAACCAATGTCGCTGAAGAATTTGGGTAGAAATTGTTGAAAGAGAACCTAACTTACTTTATAATCATTCAATGAAAACACAGTAAAATATGATTTAAAAAATATCAGAGGCAAAAATGGCATTTGATTTGATTTTCCAACTAGACTGGTACTCTTTTCCTTCTTTGTATCTTAAGGTACATGTTTAGCCTAAGGAGTCTCTGGATTCCCACAGATGGGAAAAAAGAAATCATTTTTTGAAGTTACTTAACATTCTGGTAACTATAACACATTTTGGACACCAGGGACACACCCATACCCACACTATGTGAATAAATATTTATTTTACTTTAACGTGTCTTTTGAATAATCCTTAAATTACCTATGAGCATAAAGCTGAGTATTTTCTGCAAGATGTAGAGAACTCCTGTGGTAACTAATTACGAATTACAACATGCTGGCAGCCTGCATTTGAGCACACGGATGACAAAATGTGATTCTCTCCACTCACTCCACCCTCCCTCCAATTGTCAACCAGGGCTACGGTGTTTGTTCCCATAAAAAAGAGCTAATAAAATTAGCCTCCGCTGTGACACTGGGGAAATTTTTATTTAATAAAATAATGCATTTTGCTTTATTCCCATAACAACAATAAAATGGTGCAGCTGGGAACCATAATAGCTTAGCCAGTTGGCTATCACTGTGTCTAAGAGAAGCCATCATTTATGGAAACGTGGGCACCTGAAACATTGCTTCCCAAAGGGACATGTCCAGGCAGCTTATATCACACTCTCAGTGGCAACAGCCTCGACACTGGTTTCTTTTGATCCACGGAGTAAGTACTCCTTGGATCCCCAACTTCAAGTCTCCCCATGTTGCTAGTCTAGAAAAAGAAGTTGTAGAGATTTTTCAGAAAATGTTCAGGGGGTTAATTGGTGAGGGAGGCATCAGTTGCCCTGATGACTGTGAACAAGACTCAGCCCTGCTTAAGTACTTGGGAATGTGAAAACCCAAGATACTGTCAAAATAGGTTAATGTGCCATGCTGGGGACTGGTGAGCATACACATAAAACAGAAAGGCCAGTCTGTACAGCAACAGGCCTGAGTGTGGCTATTTTTATGACAGAATGATTTTGGAAGTAGAACACTGGTGAGGAAGAAAGTAGAAGTTTCCCCCGCCAGACTGCCCACTACCAACGAGATTTCAATGCAGGAGGCTACTTTCGGCAGGAACCAGCGCCAGAGCTAGCATGAGAAGACGAGACTCTGAATGAAGTCAGTAACTAAATCACGGCAAGGTTCAGGGAAAGATTGTTGATGGAAGCTGAATTCAAGTATTCCGTGACGGCTGGGCTGATGGCAGTGGTGACGATGCCAGTGGTGAAAAAGAGGAAGACAAATAAAATAATGAAGGTAACAATACTAACTGGTATTCACAAAGTAGAGTCTCTGGGTGCTGTAAAGGGTTAAGTGCTCAACTACTAGCCAGAAAGTCAGTAGGTTGAACTCACCCAGAGATGCCTTGGAAGACAAGCCTGGTACTCTACTTCACAAAAGTCCCAGACATAAACACCCTACGGAACACAGATGTACGCTGCAAACATGGGGTTGCCACGAGTCAGAACTGATCAGACAGCAACTAACAGTGAAAGTTGCTGACTCTCTCCCAGGCACAGATTACTAAGTCATTCAACCCTTCCAGCAACCCCATAATGTAGATATCCTATTACCCCCACTTTACACATGAGTTAACTATGCCACAGAGAAGTGACATCACTTGTCCAAGATCTCAGAGCTTATAAATGTCAAAACTGATTCAGACACAGGCAGTTTGCCTCGTGTGTTCTGTTAACCCCCATATTACACAGCTTTGATCTGTTTTAACATTAAGTGGTCTACGCCACAGCTCACAAATTAGAAGCCTGCAGTTTGGATCCGGCCCTTAACATGTTTTGATTGGTCAATAATGGTGATCCTCGAATGGCAGTAGACTTGTCAGAAAAAAATGCAAGACTGTATTTCAGATAAGCAATGAATACTTTTTTAGTGCATGTCTCATGCAATATTTGCTTAATCTGGCAACACTAACTGAAGGGCTTATTACAACGGACTGCTAAGCCCTGCCCCCAGGGAGCCTGATTCAGTAGGTCTAGGTGGGGTCAGCGAATTTACATTTCTAATAAGTTCCCAGTTGTTGCTGACCATGCCAGGCAAGGGACCACACCCTGTTATGAATTGAATTGTGTCTCCCTTAAATGTGCACTGACATCCTAATCCCTATAACTGTGAATACTGTCTTTTTAGGAAACTGGTTATTATTTAATGAGTTTGTATCAGTGCAGGGGAGTGTCCTAAACCTAATCACTTCTGAGTTAGCAGAACAGATTAGATCCAGAAGAGAGGACAAACAGGGAAGGCAGCCTCCAGGTGGGGATGGCCAAGGAAGGAGGAATACTGTGTCTATGGAAACTAAACATGACAAAGATCTCCCCTAGAGCTGATGCACTGAATTCACACTTCTAGTTGTCATGGATTGAACTGTGTCCCCCTAAAAATATGCATAGCCATGTGGCTGGGCCATGATTCCCAGTGTCTTGTGACTGTTCTCCATTTTGTGGTTTTCCTATGCCGTATATTAAAGGATTAGGGTGGGGCTGTAAATCCCTTTATAGGATCACCTCCCTGCTCCACTGTAAAGGGAGTTTCCCTGAAGTGTGGCTTGCCCCACCCTTAATCCTTTCAGCCTGTGAGAGATAAAAGAAAACGGAGACAGGCAGAGAACTGGGAACCTCACACCATCAAGAAAGCGGTACCAGGAGAAGAGCGCGTCCTTCAGACCTGAGGTTCCTGCGCCAAGGTGCTCCCTCGACAAAGACTGATGCAATACCGGACTTTCCTCCAGAGCTGACAAGGGGGAAAGCCTTCTCCTGGAGTGGACAGCCTGAAAGTGGACTTGTAGCCCACTGGACTGTGTAAGAATAAACTTTGCTTTGTTAAAGCCATCCACTCTGTAGTATTTCTGTTAGAGCAGCCCTAGCTGACCAAAACACTAGTCTACCAGACTAATTTAGGAAAAAACTAAATTTCTGCTTTTTAAAGCCACTCATTTGTATTTTCTGTTATAGCAGCACTAGCAATCTACACTGAGTTGGCTACAGAGCATTAACCTAAAAAAAAAGAGAAAAAGAAATCCATTTTCAAAGTTCATAAGTAGGAAGATTTTACTAAAAGTCCAGACTTTCAAATTATCAAAATCTGAAAGATTCGACCACAGTAGGCCTACATTCCTACGCAGCAGTGGTAGTTCAGCAGCTTTTAGAAGGAGCTCGGGCTCAACATGGTCCACAGCTCACCACTGGCCCCAGCACTCCCTCCTGTCTCCCCACCACTGGCTGAATCCAGTGGTCACCTAGAATCCCACATACATGTTTATTTTCCATATAACAGGTTTAAGAGAAAAGCAAAATGGTTCTTTTACCCAAGTCTCCATCAAAAGTAGGCAGAGAAGACGAAGCATTTCTTAGAGCAGGCTCTATTCATTCATTCATTAAACTGTGCTGCCAGCCCCCTACAGGCATTTGAATTTGGCCCCTTGCATATTTATTCTAAAGGAACCCTGGTGGCGCAGTGGTTGGGCACTTGGCTGCTAACTGAAAGATCCATGGTTTGGACCCACCAGCTGTTCCATGGGATTAAGATGTGATGGTCTGCTTCAGTAAAGTCAGCAGCCTTGGAAACCCTAGGAGGTAGTTCTACTCTGTCCAAAAGGGTTGCTAGGAGTCAGTCAACTTGACAGCAATGGATATGGTTACTTTTTTTAAGGAAAAAATTCTACTATCAATCTTATTTATGGTCATAAAATGATTTAGCACACTCTTGCTTCATGAAAACGACAGATGAACAGTCCAGTTCAGGCCACTTGCCACAGATTTCATATTATTAAGGGTAGAATTAATTAAGTTTATTATATTTTTGAAATCCAAACACAGTTTCAATTATTACTGGCCACTAATGGCTTATAATGAAGGCAGAGCTTGTTAGCTAAGCAAACAACTGGCATGTTTGTTTAAAGTGTAAATAGAAGGAAAATTCATGAATTAAATGAATGAATCTGCTGATTGTTCTCCTTTGGCTGCAAAGGCCCCTCCAGCTGCCATAATACAAATATCACCACCTTTGTTAAATGGATTAGCTTGCTTGAGCTTTGTTTATCCAATGACAGATCTTCTTAGTGGACACTTAAAAGCAAATGTCTTTCTTAATTTTTAAAAGTACTCATCTACATCCACAAGTACCATGAAGGGCCAGGGGTCACCTGGCCATTGTGAGCTCATGAGTAAACTGACCTTTTAAAAACAGTAGTTATATTTCCATATCTCAAACTGTGACTCCAGAGAAAGGCCAGCATAGCATGTCTCCCACTTTCCAGGGTGGTCCCAGAGCTATAGGGCAGATGGTCGTTCTCAGAAGAATTCAACTTAACTGCCTCTCCCATTAAAAGGTAATAAACTTCACTAGAAACAAAAATAAACAAATAAAAGGTTTTGCTCTCCAAAGCCCCCTGGATATAACTAACTATTCCATTTAAAGTTACGAGCCTTGCATTTCATCTCCCCAAACGGAATGTATCATATTTATTGGCTAGCTATAGCTAAATCTCCTTTTTCTGGGATAGTTCCCCTGGCTCACCATTCCTTGGATCTACTCATCACTGTGAAAGTGTGTCTGAGGACCACAGGAACTCCTTTCCTTCCAAATAATTCTCACAGTCCATGCACGTCCCCCTAGCTGGGTACTTGCCTTCTTGTAATTTGAAAGGAAACTGTGTTCATTTGGAATGGATTCAGCTGCAAGTAACAGAAACACAACGAACACTGGCACACAGTGAAGTTTTTTTTTTTTTTCTTTTTTACATAATACGACCTCTGGAGGAAGGTAGCTGCTGCGGTTGGTTCAGTGACACAGCAGCACATTCAGGGCTCTAGGTCTTTCTATAGTCCACTGTGCCATCCTCACTATGTGAGCTTTCATACTCATGCCTGTGACCTCATGGTCATTAGTTCATCACTTTCCTATAATCAATTTTTTTTTTAATTGTGTGTATGCAGGGAGGGGGTGTTGTGTCAGTAATATCTATCCTTTTCATTGTTGTTGTTAGAGGATACTGAATCTGTTTTCAACTGATAGTTACGGAATAGAACCACCCTATAGAGATTTTTAGGCAGAATCTAGTGGTTTCAAACCACCGACCTTCTTGTTAGCAGCCAAGCCCTTACCCATTGTACCACCAGGATTCACTCATCCTTTTCATTAGCAAAGTAAAAGTTTTCCTATAAAGCCCACAATGTATTTCCACTCATTGGTCACTCCTAGCTATAAAGCAGTAGGGAAAAGGCGATCTTTGTTTTTGTTTTTTTCTTTCTGATTCTATGCTAGGGGTGGGAAGGGAAGAAGGGTTTTGTATAAGGATACTGGGGTCATCAACCCACAGGTAGCTACGGGGTCATCAACCCACAGGTAGCTACAGCATCCTAGTGTGGACCTCTTTCTCATAAATTTTAGAGTCACTCCTTCGGTCATGTTTTAGCATATATTTGCTTTAGAAAAGGACAACACATTAAAATAACTCATAGTGACATGCTACCAACATGTCACATTACACTTTTCTAGACAAGAAACATTCTGAACCTGTGGCCTGGAGATAGGCAAGTAAGGGAGCTTTAAAGACACACTCTACCTATTTCCCAACTTAACTTGATGCTGGTTAGCATTTGCACTTTTATTTTACCTTTCTGACAGAGAAATTCCAGAAAGACCAAACACCTACTAAAGCTAAAGATAGTACTTGGCTTTGAAGAACTTAAGCTTTAGAGCTGAAGCCCTGCATCTAACTCTTCCACTTGTCAGCTGCATCACTGTATGAGTGTTCTCTTGCTGCTGTAACAAGTTGCTACAAGCTTACTGGCTTAACATAATACAGATTTATTATCTCACATTTCTGTAGGTTAAGAGCCCAACATAGGTCTCACTGGGCTAAAATCAAGGTATTGGCAGGATTGCATTTCTTCTTGAGACTCTTTGAGAGATATGTTTCCTTAACCTTCCTAGCTTTTAGAAGTCACCTGTATTCCTTGGCTTATGGATTTCTTCCTCCACCTTTAAAGCCAGCAATGGTGGGTTGAGTCCTCACACTGTCATTTCTCTGGCTCTCTGATTACAGCTGGGAAAGGTCTTACGTGATTAAATTGGCCCCTTACATAATCCAGAAAACCCTAGTGATTAAGTGCTACAACTGCTAACCAAAATGTTGGCAGTTCGAATCTATTAGGCATCTCTTGAAAACTCTGTGAGGCATTTCTACTCTGTCCTACAGGGTTGCCATGAATTGGAATTGACTTGACAGCAACAGATTTGATTTTTTTGGTTTTGGATAATTCAGAATAACCTCCCAGTTGAAAATCCTTAATTTAATCACATATGTAAAGTTCCTTATTTCATGAAAGGCAAGAGATTCATAGGTTCCAGGGGTTAGGACATGGGTACCCTTAAAAAAAAAACAAACCCCCTACTGTCAATTCCGACTCATAGCAACCCTATAGACAGAACTCCTCCACAGAGTTTCCAAGGAGTTCCTGGTAGGTTTGAACGGCCCATCTTTTGGTTAACAGACATAGCAGCTACCTCACTATGCCATCATGGTTATCTTCGGAAGGCATGGGGAACATTATTCTGCCAACTACAATGACCTTGGGCACGTTACTTGACTTCTCTGCACATAAATTTTGGTCAAGTGAGGAGAGTCACACATCTCAACCAGTCTGTACACTCAGATGCAGGGGCCACATGGAGCCCGGTGTGGGCTCTCCTCATGGGGATTTTAGATCCCTCAGCACAGGTCCCTCTGCAGCATCTTCTCTGTCTCCTCTACCAGGTCCAGTGAAAGGTGGGGGAAGGACAGGGATCATAACTAGAAAGTAGGTCACTCTTGCTGTTTAGGTTGACTAGTAAACAGAACATCTCTCCCCAAATACTTAGAAAGCTTTACAACTCATGCCTTCAAAAACAAACACGTAAATGAAGTGGCTCATATTTATACAATATGCAGCACACAGTACAGCAATGAGAATGAATGATCTGCAACTCCATGCAGCAAAGTGATGGACCTCACAAGTACAGTTTTGAAAGAATGAGGCCAGATACCAGTGAGAACATAATGCACAATGCTGCTTACACAGAGTTTAAAACTACACAAAATTCACTTATGATGGTAAAATTCAGGGCTCTGGGTGGGTCTGTGTGTCTGTGTTGGGGGTGGCCAAAAGGGAGCACAAGAGTTCTTCTGAGGTGCTGGTCATGGTGTTTCTTCATTGGGGTGCTAGTAACAGAGGTGTGTTCTGTTTGGGAACACTCAACAAACTGGACACTTTTGACATGCATACTTTTCTAGTATAATATATATAATAGTTCAGTGACTAATACATATACACTGTTCTAGTATAATACATATAGTGCTTATTTACAAATAAATAAAAAGAAAGATAAACCCAGGCATAAATATTCTGGGGAGGTCTCTATTTTAGCTATGGAGAAACTGAGGCAAAGATTAAGGCTCAGCCCAGTCAGCAGAGATAGAAATGAGACCGGTGACTGGGCAGTCTACTCCCCAGCCCTTCACGTTTAATGTACTTGAGACCATTCCTAGCACTAACTACATTTTTAAAAATCCCTTGAGGAAAACTTTTTTTTTTCCTTTCTAATTTGCTTTTGCCATACAGGCCAATTTCTGTTGTAAGTGAAAGGTAACTTACAGCCTTCAGACACACCTGTGAAAACAGAAGCCATACTATCATATATCCCTGTCTGCCTCATTTTCTTTCAGACACACTGAACAACACGCCACAATAATAAACCCCTTTTCCATCTTGGCCAGCTGGGAAATAACGTTATGACTGGAATGACATCATTCAGCTACGACATCCAGCCAGCGGCTGCTCTGAGAAAGCAGGCTGAGGCAGCGACAGCATGGCTGTGAGCACTACCCAGCAGTGAATCCCACCCTTCTTGTTAGCAGCATGGCTTTTTTACTGCAATGACATTTCGAAAACAAAACTGTGGCAGGTACACATTCTGACACCACTGATCACCCAGCATCCCCCGTCTCTGAAACAGACAGCACTGGTGGTGGGGATTGAACTGTGCTCTCCCAAAAGGTATGTTTAAAACCTAGCCCCTATACCTGTGAATGTGACCTTGTATCATAAAATACGAGGTCTGACAACTAAGTCTGCGAACATACTTGTTCTAAGTGCTACATACCTCATTGCTGAATATCACTACAGTCACCTTCGAAGCACTCCACTTGAGAAACTATGCACTGACACCAGCGCCCAGTCCAATCTTCAAAGCAGTCTTGGAATTCTTTTCAGAATGGCCATTGTGCACGGTGGCAAGTTTACAAACTTAACTATATAGTTGTCTGTGAGGGAGTTTTCAGCCAGTAAACAAATAACTGTATTGGAACATCCTACCTACTCATCTAATCTGACTTCCACTGACTTTTTTCTTTACCCAAAGATATAAGAAATATTGAAAGGAAGGTATTTTGATGGCATTCAGGATATCAAGGGGAATAGAATGACAGTTCTGATGGCTACTCCAGAAAATGGTGCTGTGGTCAGTGTATAGCTTCCCAAAGGAAGTACTTTGAAGGTGACCGCAGTGATATTCAGCAACAAGGTATGTTGCACTTTCCCTAGGATGAGTTCACGAACTTAATCGTCAGACTTCATAGGCTTTCTTTTAAAACATTATCAGTTACATCATACTGCAGTACCATGGTGTTAATCCTCCTGAGTGGTGCCCTGTGAAAGGGGAGTGCAGACCTGGCAACAGTTACACATACAGGGAAGATGCATATATAAGAGACAAATAAATCTCGGAGGCCGCCAGCAGCCATGAGAAACGAGGAGGAAGGATGCAACAGTCCTCCCTCATAACCTCAGAGGGAATCCACATGACTGACACCCCCACTGAGATTTCCACCCTCTGGAACAGTAAATTTTTGTTCTTTAAAGCCACTTACTTTGTGGTATTCTGTTAAGGCGACCTTAAGAAACTAAGACAATTAGCCAGGGACACCCTGTTTCCAAACATGGAGGAAAACAAGAAGAGAGATGCACATCTATGTTTATCGCCACATTATTCACAAAAGCAAAAAGGATAGAAACAACGTAAGCGAAATAAACAAAATGTGGTACATAATATAATGAAATACAACACAGCCATAAAGAATAATGAAGACTTCTTGGAACATAATGTGGATGAATCTGGTGGATATTACGCTGAGTGAAATAAATCAATCATGAAAGACAAATACTCTACATTTGCATTTTTAGAAGAAGACAAGAACAGACAAATACTTGGAAGGAAATCGAGTGCACTGTGAGTAACACTGTGGGCATCTTTTTCCACTATCTTCATGAAGAGTTGTGATGGGTGAAATACCCAAAGTGTATAGGAGAGGAAGGAGATATGAAGGGCATCATTTTAAAGATTAGCTACTCACAGCCCACCCCCAGTGAAGACATACACAGCTTCTACAAAATTCTGAGCAGACTGGAGATAACTCAAAAAGATACTGTAGAGACCACAGAGAAGCAGCCTTGACTCAGGTCAGCATGGCGCTTGCTCCAACACCAGAACTAGAAGTCATTTCTGCACGGCATCTGTAAGATCAACATACGCAATTATCCTTTTTAGCTCTCTTGAAGATACTCTGAATTTTATTCTGGGAGTGAGTAAACTGGTGAACATTTGGGTTGAGCTGAGGATGCATAATAGGACTGCACTAGGAATGCTGACTGGTTGATGACAACTAGCTAAAGAGCATTCATTTGACCCATGAAAGGAAGGGTGGCTTTTTTCCGGAAGCCATAATGAGTCATAGAAAACAAGCTGCGGGAACCTGTGCAAACAGCAACACAATTCTTACTCTCCCTTAACAGCTTAGAATGGACCCAAGGTCTCACTTCTGAGGAACTAAACAGAGGGTCAAGGGTGACAGTCCTTCCTCACACTAGCACACATCACAGTTCTGATTTGACAGTTCTTCCTATACAAACAGATTGTTTCTACGTAGCAAATTACTTAAGAGGGCCTGGGTTGTTTGTCTACATGTTTGTTCAAATTTATAAATTTTGCCTCTTGTTGGCATTGGTGATTATTTTTTAATTCAAAGATTACAGAATAAAATGAATTTAAGTCATAAAAAAAAGATCTATACAGAGACCACTGTTCATTGATAGTTATCAAAGACAGGGTTGAAGGGAGAAGCACTCTTGAGAGAATAGATACTTGATATTTCTGGTAACAGGAAAGGCAGCATGGAACATGGGTGAAGTGCACACAGCTTGACAACGTAAATGATGTCACTAAAAAGTACACAAGGGCAAAAACAGTTTTTGGAAAAAAATATGAGAAATACAATTTTGCTACAATGCCAAAAACTGTGTGTCGTTACACAAATGTGTATACAGGCATATACGGATATGGGTATGAATAAGTTGGTATATATGTGTACACACATAGGTGTATCTACACGTATGTATACATACAGGTATGCATGTACGTGCAGGTATATATACATATATTAATAAACCACATGGGGACACACTTATGGATACTTCTTAGACATAATCAAACACCTTGTAAGAGTGGTTTTCTGGATCTGAAGGCTTAGGACCACAGTGTCTGGAACAACTCTGTTAACTGGCATGGTATAGTTCATAAAGTATACATGGTAGGTAGTATCTGGGATCTTAAAAGCTTGGAAGGTGCCATCTAAGATATAACCATTGGTCTCTACTCATCCGGAACAAAAGGGAAAGAAGGAAACCAAAGACTCACAGGAGAAACTAGTCTACAGAACTAATAGTTTACATGAACCAAACTCCCATTTTACCCTGAGACCAGAAGAACTGGATGGTATCCAGCTACCATGATCAACCATTCTGATCAGGAGCACAATAGATGGATCCTGATAGAATGGGGGGAAAATTTGAACCAAAACTCAACTTTTTAAAAAGTCTAAGCTTACTGAAGCAGTTGGAAGTAGAGGACTTCTCATACTGCACTAATATACTCTTTAAACCTGAAACTGGAAGCATCCATTGAGGTGACCTTCTAGCTGTATAACAGACTGGCTCACCAACTATCGCCTGTGAGTAAGGAATTCCTTTAAAAAACCATCTATATGAGACCAAATGGTCAAAAATTACTCTAAAGCAAAGAGACAGAGAGCTGCGAGTACTGCTATTAGTACAACAAGCACAGAACGAACATGAATGATGACACAGTGCGAAAAATGTAACCAATATCTCCGACTACTTTGTTCAGAAATTCATAAACCAGGACAGAATCTGCTGTGTAAGCTTTCACCTTAAATGCAATACACTATTTAAAAAAAAAAAAAAAAGAATAGGGGCCAGCTCATTTTAAATGACTATTTCCGAAGGTGGCAGACCAGAAGTCATGGCCAGGGCCTCCCGGAGGTAGTGGTCTTCCCAAAGGATGGTTTAGCACTTTCCTTATCACTAGAATTTTTGTTTCTAAAGTGATTCCCAAATCACAGTAGTCACACTAATAGAATGGGAATAATGCTAGTAGCAAAAACTAAACCAAACCCACTGCTGTCAAGCCTGTTTGGTATTTCCTCCAGCTAATGTGAAGTAAAAGATTTGCTATTTTTATTAATCTGTAACATCCAACAAACCCAGGCTGCCAGGTAGGGTTCTGGGAAAAAGAACAGGTTCATTATTTCTTTTAATTGTGCTTTAAATGAGGGTTTACAGAGCAAATTAATTTCTAATTAAACAAATATACATATTGTTTTGTGACACTGTTTGCCAACCCCACAACGTGTCAATATTCTCCCCTTCTCGACTATGGGTTCCCCGTTATCAGCCTTCTGGTCCCTCCTATGTTCTAGTCCTCGCCCCCGGGCCACTGTGCCTATTTAGCCTATTTTATTTTGTGGACCCGCCTAATCTTTGGGTGAAGGATGAACCTCAGGAGTAGCTTCAGTACTCAGTTAAAAGGGTGTCCAAGGGCCACACTCTCTGGGTTTCTCCAGTTTCTGTGAGACAAGTAAGTCTGTCCTTTTTGAGTGAATTGGAATTTGGCTCTACATTTTTCTCACACTCCATCCAGAACCCTCTATTATGACGCCCGTCAGGACAGTAAGTGGTGGTAGCCTGGCATCATCTAGCTGTGTGTCAGTATGGTGGAGACTCTGAGAGCTGTGGTCTGCTAGTTCATTGGATTAGTCTCCCTCGTGTCTTTGATTTTCTTCATTCTCCCTTGCTCCAGAATGAGTGAGACCATTGGAAAATCTTAGACACCAGCCACCCGCAAGCTTTCAAGATCCCAGACACTGCTCACCGAAGCAAAATGGAGAACATTTTCTTTACAAACTGTGTTATGTCACTTGAGCAAGATGTTCCCTGAGACCATAATCCCCAGCCCTCAACCCAGTATCTCAACTCCTCAGGGACTTTGAAAGAGTGGGTTCATTTTGATGGAGAACTAGAGGTAGAGAAAAGTGGTAGAGGTAGAGAAAGTGGGGAACCCTGTCAGGAGAAGAAAACTAGTCCATCCAGGGAAGAAGAGCAAAACTGGACTGGGGCAGTGACATAGCCAATTCAAAGGCTCATTCAGCATCGGCTCACAGCAGTCTGGTAGCTGGTGTGACAAGCTAGAGACAGGGTGGGCTCAAGAGCTAAGCTACCTCTGAATCTCAGCAGGTACAGCACTGCTTGTGGAATCACTGGACGTTCTATCCAGAAGGGATCTTAGTGGCTAGAACAAACCTGCCCTGCCCAATCCTACCACTGAGAAAGTGGACACCCAGAGAGTCCACTTTCCTTGAGCCACAGGATACGGGCAACTACGCATGAGAGCTGACTCACATCAGACCTAAGTCCCCAAGACATTTTACTTAGATCGATTTTACAAAATCCCAGTCATAGCCAAATCCAGCTGAGGCCACAAGGACCTCTTGCCTGAAATCCATGACTCACTCAAACCTAGAAGTGTGAGGCAACTGCTGTGGAAATCAGTGTGTGCCATCCCTTTAAGTGTCAGGCACCGTACGCTTGAGATGGGCAGGACATCCTGTGGGAGCAGCCAAATTACTGAGACATTCACATGGGTAAGACACAGCCTTTTCCTCCACTGACAAAGTGCTACCCTTGAGAGTTTCAACCATTGTCACTTTTTTGGTTTCCCACAGGAGGAAAATAACAGCAAACAAGAAGTCATTTCACATAAACCTGTAAGCATAAATGGTACCATATTTTTCACAGTTATGTCACTAGAATAAACCCCGAGAACCAGACCTAGTGCTATCAAGTCAATTCTGACTCACAGTGACCCCATATAGACTTCCTAGTTGTTTTCATGTCTTCTCTCGTTTTTCTTTTCTTTCTTTCTTTTTTTTTAGGCTCACACTTTGGGCTGAGCACATCTATGCAAAGAAAGCCTGACGGGAAGGAAAACCGGGCTACACTGGAGCTTTAATGAGTGTAACCTTAACTACAGTGTGTTTGCTTTTGCAAACACTATAATGTATGAAATAAAATATTAATAGCCATTACCTCAGTTCTTCTGAGAACAGGCCTGAGTCACCACTTTTGTGTGGCATGATTTCCACACAAGTCTCGCTGCGAATACTGCTTGCGTTACCAGGCAATGGAAGCCCAAAGCGGGGCAACAAAGCTAAGAGTGTTTTTATTCCATAATGTCATGAGGAAGGCTGCTTATACTGGCAACCAAGTTCAGTTTGTCTGAATTTACCACCTATTACACATTTGAAGACTAATCACCTAAAAACATACTAAGAAAGTGTGCAATTTTATTTTTAACTTAGAAAGGAAAATATTGGAATAAGATTAACATCTCTGTTATTTAATACGCCTAGATTTGCAATCACTCAGCTGAGCACTCTGCCATTTGAGAGCACCAGAAGGGCAAAATGTGCCTTAATGAACACATTTTAGATGCCTCATATTTGTGTATCATAAAATGGACATAATCAAATTTTAAAACTGTGCCTATGCCAAAAACATTTAGCTTATGGTAGATCAGCTTCTCCTCTCCTTCTGTTTGTTTACTGTGCCCTTTGATGAACTTTAGGTTCTTAGTGGCTTAAAACCCAACTATTTGACAGTTCTGTGTATGATGGTTATATAGCTGAGCTAAACGAGAAAAAAGACAAGCGCCCACCCCAGTATCTTGTACACAGTAAATATACCACAAATGCTAGCTCCTTTCTCCCTTTCCTCACCCCCACGCATGTTCTTAGATTGATAAGCGCTTTCAAGACAGTGTTTGGAATTGATTCTTCAAATCCCCATGTGATAAAGTGAACATTCTGCTTTCATTGGCAGGGGTGTCAGGAGGGGGAGGATGGATAATTCCCTCCATAAGAAAGGATCCTGGCATGGCTAGCTGCTGGACCAACACTCTGCCACAGCTTAGTGTCCAAGCTACTGATCTAAATTACTTCTTTAGGTGGCCAGCCACGTGGACGTGTGTTTTTTAGATTCGTGCAATAAAATTTAGTGTGGTTGGAGAGGCGGCAGCAGATGGGAACCCACCCACAGGCAAATGACGTCAAAAAACAAGAGGGAAACATTGGGTTTCTCTGTTCTCCAGAAGCTTCTGCTATGTTAAGCAATCTGAAAAGGAAGCTGACTTTCCACGAGAAAACAGCCACTTTGGCAGTCATCAGAGACGTCTTGGTGTCTTATACTTCCCCTCTCAGGAAAAGTGGGGAAAATGATTTCCATAAATTGGAAAGAAAGAAGGCTGGAGTTCAGAGAACCTTAGAGCTGCAAAGAAACTTGAAGGTCATTTAGTAGAACCTCTATAGCCAAACAGCAAATAAACTGAGGATCAGAGCTGGCTGGTGACTAGACTTGACGGCTGGGTTTTCAGGGCAGCCCACTCTACCCACAATGCCCTAAAAAACTCACGCACACACAAGCCAACTCTCTGTACCTACACCAGCTACTCAGAGGAAAAAGAATTTCAAATTCTAGTTCACAATGGAGGCTTCAGGGTGGCCAGCATGAACACGGCCCAGAGCTCTTGGCAAGAAGTGTCTGGGGAGGCACGTGTGTGTGTGTGCACATGCACACGTGTCTATGTGAGGTGTGAGTACCCATGTGCCAGGGTGTACATGTATATGGGCACAAAGCCAGGTAGGCTCTTTTCTCCTATCCCATAAGAGGTGTGGTATTCGGTACACTTTATACTGTATTCTGTACCCGGACAAGCCTCTCTGCTTTGGCTCTGGAATCCAAGGAGAATCTGGAGAGGTGCAGCAGACCCAGCAAACACTGTCTACAGAAAGGGCTCACCTCAAAAGCACAGCAACTTCATCAGCTCTGGAACTGAGACCTATTCTGAGACTCCACCCGCTCAGTTCATCAGTTTTCTTCTCTGCAGACGAAGACCCCGTAGCAATAGCTAAGGAAACAACTGATGAACAGTGAGCAGAAACCACAATGCAGATTTGTCCATAAAGTCTGCCCGTGGCTGGAGCTTCAGCTTTGGCTCTTCTCAGTGCCTTTGAGAAACCAATTAAGCATGAATAACAAAAAATCTGCCACTCTCAAAACTATATTTTTTCTAGCAAATCAACTCTTCTGTCTGTGACCCCTCCAGAAGGGGAATGTTTTAATGAATAAAGTGATTAGTAATGTTCCTAAAATACTTAAAGGCCTTTACATTCATCTTTTCTCTTGAACTGAACCTCCCACAGCTTTGTGATGGTAATGGAGGTTTCTCCCTTCTGATGAGAAAACAGAGACTCCGAAGAGGAGACCATGGATCTGGGACTGTAAACTAGTAAGTGGCAGAGTGAGAGCTCAAGCCCAGTCCTTCTTCCAAGGGCCATTACACTCAAAGCATGCACACAGTAGGACAGGCTTCAGCTCCATGTTCTCCAGTGATGATATCATCCAGGACACATAAACCCAATGCAAGAGGCAGATACTGACACCAAACCATTTAGTCATTCAGCACACATTAACCATGTGCCAGACACTGTGTTAGATGCTTGGGGAACATTTGCAGACAAAAGGAGCCTCAGGGATGGGAGCACATCTACCAGGGGAGACATTCAACAAAAATAAAACAAAGCAAACACTTCATTCCTATATTCTTTGTTGAGCAAATTCACTTCTTTCATTCTTGGTCCTTGCTTTTCAGTGGACACACGAGATCATGAATGTATCAACACCTGCTGCACTCAGTGCTGCTCCCTCCCATCCTCTGCACTCCCATCTCCCTGGGGCCATGCTCCCCACTCCTGGCTGAAATGACAGGGATGACAGATGGCTCCTCACAGCATCCAATTGCTTTAGTTTGAGCGTTGGCAGTTGTTAATGATGGGTGCTATTATCTGATCATTGATAGATTTTGTTCTTTGTAGCTTTCCATTGTAGCTTTTACTGGAAGCCGTGGGGGGCTGTGTGTGCACGTGTGTGTGTCCTAGAGTATCTTTTATGAGCAGCTTTCCAATAAGGACTCAGTTATCTCACGACAAGCCTGTTCTCTAAGTATGACTACAGAAGTGACACATGTACATGGATTTTTACTGTTTTGACTAATCTAAACACTTTAATCAAATTTTTACTTTTTCTCTTCTCTAAATGCAAACCTTAGTTTCTTGATCCAAAGACTATTCTAGTTCATCTCTCCTTTACCTGGGGGACTTGGGACAGTTATTTAATATAATCCCCACACAATAAGTGATTCTGTAAACTTGCTCGTTTAAGTTTTTCTCCCATAATGTTTTAAAATCACCTTTTGTAAACATTTTATAAATGATGTGTAAAGGAAGCAGTATTTTGAATTCACAAAAAGATTACTGCTTGTTCTTGAGCTTGTTATTGAGATGAATCAAACACATTCTTTAAGGGGGAAAAAGGATAAGAGGAAGAAAATCACATAAAAGTATAAGTAGCAACTCAAAAATTATTTTCTTCATTTATTTTATGTTGTAGCTACACAAGCCATCCCTTTTTGTATGCGCATCAATAAGATATCTGTTGTGCTTTTGTACAAAGAACAAAGATGCTTTTATCAATTCTCAAAAGTCTGTAGGACAAACCATTCATGCTGTCAAACCCCCTAAAACCCTTTCAGCAAATAATGAAATCCGTCAGTGACAAATGTCAACATACTAATTTGTTAAACACAAAACAAAAGCCACATTCAGACAAGGCGCTTCATTTCATGTTATATCAGCACTCCAATTTGTAACAAGTTTATGGCAACCCACAGATCATGCAATATTAAACAGAACTATATTATAATGACTAAAACTGTAACAATAAATTCCCCTTGGCTAGAAGCTAACAGTGCAGCTGAAACACATGCTATGATTCTAGTGTATTCAATGCCTTCTAAACTACCAGAAAATTCTATAAAGACCTATTTCTAATAAAGAGGGGTGAAATAACTCATGAATTTGAGATGGATGACAAAAGAATTTGAAAAATAAAATTGGAGTCCTAAAAGAAACCTTAGACTTACTCAGTCCAACAAGACTAATTATAGCAAACTGAATTTTTTTTTAAGTATGAATTATATAATGATAGGCTCTTCTGTGTTGATCATGGTAAAAAAGGTTATTTTAACCAAGACTGTCACATTTCAAAATCATGGCAGACTACACCCCCACCTTTTTTTTTTTTTAATTTTAAGGTCTGAAGAGAATAAAAGGATAGGCAATGCTGAGGTTCAGGGCTGTCTTGAGTTGACAAGGATAGCCCTTGAACAACGCTTCCTTGTGATTTTTTCAAAGCAGCTTCAAATGATACCTAGTACCCTTGAGGACTTCCAGCTTACTGGTTAGGCCAGACAGAGATGTCTTCAAATCCTGGCTCAAGTGGATGGCAGTTATGTGACTTCAAAGCAAGTTCTTTATCAACTTGGACTTGAGGTTTCTATCTCCTCAAAGAATATCATGGCCACTATGTAGGGAAGCTGTCAGAATTTCTAGTTCCCTGTACATAGTTGGCATCCACAAGGTTTTCATACACAAATGCTTTGGTTAGACTTCCCAGTCTCAGGTCATTTGATTTCTCTTCCTTTAGCTTCAAAGAGGTTAATTTTGTTGGGCTCCTGGGCAGCCCAACCAAAGATACAGCTAACAGCACCCTTTCAGATGCAAGACTAAATCGAGTAGTTAAAGTGTTCAGCCATCAAATGGCAATCACAAGCTTTTTAGTGATGTTCTAAAGAGTGTATCTAGTTTGGATTTTCATGTTATCTTCAATTCAATTATTGTGAAGAGACACTGAGGCGACTGCCTGCTGTGTTTTACCACAGATCCATTTGCTACCATTTCCCTGTAACCATGAAGCCTGTCTTGTCACAGGCTTTAAAACATAAGCAAACAGAGCTGTATCAGGGAACCAGAAATGAAAAGTTACCAAAGAGATATTTAAAATAAAAAGGGGGGGCGGTGAGCTTTCCTCTTTCAAATGACACACACACCACACACATAAGAAGCACCTTTCTGTCAAAGAAATACTAGGAGGTTGAGGAGCTAAAAATGTACCTCAACTGTGGCAAAAGAGATAGATACACACATCTTTGAGGAAGGTAAGTCACCCAAATCACTACTGCTGATGTCTTCAGTAAATTCCCAATTAGGCAACTGTCACCTGCCTGGCTAAAATACCATCTCTTGCTTCAAATCCTAAACGGGATTGTGATAATACGGGAGACACCGAACAGCTGTGGTGTTTCACCCCGACAGTAACCAGTGTTTCAGCAGCTGACCCATTTACCAGACCTCCAACAAGGTACTGTATACAAAGCAAAGTCCAAACAGTTTTATTATTTTCTTCTTCACTCTGAAAATCATTCACCCTAAACCATATTAACTCTTCCTCACCCATTTCTATGCAGATGTTGAAGAAATTAAAGGAAATATTCCCTGAGAAATACAAGCATGTGTTTTCTGCTTAGTCAGTACACAGAATATACAAATCAATGCTCAGGATATAAGAACTAGCTCTAAGTTCTTGGTACTCCATGTATGATCTGGCACCACGGCAGCTGGCATTCACTGGGAGCTTATCAGAAATGAGGACTGGAGGGAGTTGGGGCCAAGATGGTAGACTAGACACATATCTCCTCAATTCCCTCTGAGAACTAAGGCCTAGATTAATAACTGAGTGGTGCACTCTAGACACCCAGGGAGCCCTAGGATATGACAGGATCGTCAGATTGGACTACGTGCCACTAAATAGGAAACTACATCTTTTTTAACACAAGACAGCACATGCTGAGCCCTGCTCCTGCTTAGGCAGACTGAAGGTAATCATGTCTTTTTGTTATCTGAGAAGCAGGGGATGGGCATGAGCCAGCAAATACACTGAACCACAACACTATATTAGGTAGTATATAGCGCAGCACAGAGATAATGCATGGCATAGCCACATTTTGAAAGCCTGGATGCTGGCTGAGGGTACTACTGCCCCTCCACCCTATCTTTTCTGAACTCCACCAAAGATTCTGCTGTTTTGCAGAGAGATGGGCAGCTCGGCTAGGATGCCATCTTGGTTGGCTGTGAGGCAGAGTCGCCCAACTGGAGGACTCAGTAGGGGCCAATTCCCAAGCTGAGAAACAGTGCCAGTCTAGAAAGCCCTTTTCCAGTATGAAGGCTGTGTTTAGTGCACTGTTACCTTATGGGTGGGGCCCAGCTGAGGATGGCAGCAAGGTCGTAATCCCTCCCTACTGTGAACTATCTCATGGTATCTGGGGAAGGCCAAAGAGGTGCTTCAGTTGTCACCTGTGAGGTAGGGTGCGCCTGCCACACCTGAAGGCCTGACTGATTTTGGCACCCATTGGACAGCTCCCAGTTTCTTAAAATAAGACTACCTGGAAAAATAACTGCTGAGCAGCCCAGTGGCATCTCTTTCAGCCTTTACTGACCCACATCATAGGATTGGTTGATAGCCTCTCAGTGACTCTGCAAGTACGGTGCAGTCTTTCCGAGCCAGGAGGTGGAGCCTGCCACCCCAGAGAGTCCACTGGTGCCAGTCACTACAGTACACAGAGGCAGCTGGTGACCAATTCCCTTTTCAGAATCATTCCTCACCTCCTGTTCAGGTAACACCAGAGAAACAGAACAGTCCAAAGGCAACAAACCATTCCTAACCATTTAAAGAAACAGTCTACCATGGCTCCAGAAAACTCCCCAAATAAAGAATCATAAAACTTCCCAGATGAAGAAGCCTTTCTGAAACTATCAGAGGTTGAGTACAAAAGAATAATATATAGAGCCCTCTGACAGATTCAACAAAATGAAACAGAGCAAAATGAAAAACTACACAAGCTATTTGAACTGATTGAACAACAATGATCTGAAATCTAGTATATCAACAACAAAATTACAGAGATAGACAATTCAATCCAAAGTCAAAAGAGAACTGAGGAGACAGAAGTCTGACATGGTGACCTTTAGGATAGAGCAACTAATACCAGCATTTATGAGGGGAAATCAGAGAAAAGAAATAAGAACAATGAAGAAGCATTCAGAAATATGTGGGACTCTATTAGAGGAATAATCTATAATTAATTAGAATTCCTGAGCAGGGAGAGGAATAGCTGAAAACACAGAGTATTGCTGAGTTGCTGACAGAAAATTTCCCTGAAATTACAAAAGAAGAGAACTTAGATATCCAAGACATGTACTGAACACCACAAAAATTACACCCGAAAAGACACAAAGACATATTATGATCAAGCTTAATAAAATGAAACAGAAACTCTTAAAGGCAGTATTTTAGTCAGCCAGGGCTGCTCTAACAGAAATACCACAGAGTGGATGGCTTTAACAAAGGAAGGTTTATTCTTCCACAGTCCGGTAGGTTGCAAGTCCATATTCAGGGTGACTGCTCCAGGGGAAGGCTTTCCCCTTGTCGGCTCTGGAGGAAAGTCTGGTATTGCATCAGTCTTTGTCCAGGGAGTGTCACAACACAGGAACCTCAGGTCTGAAAGACGTACTCTACTGCCGGTGCTGCTCTCTTGACGGTAACAAGGCTCCCCATTGTCCTTTGTTTCTCTTTCCCTTTTATCTCTTGCAAGCTGAAAGCATCAAGGATGGGGCAAGCCATACTCTGGGGAAACTCCCCCTACAGCAGGGCAGGGAAGTAATTCTATGCGGGAATCTACATCCTCACCCTAATCCTTTAACATACAGTTTAGAGAAACCACACAATGGAGGAGAGTCCCAAGATACTGGGAATCATATCCCAGCCACATGGCTACAGATATTTTTGGGGGGACACAATTCAAACCATGACAGGCAGCAAGGCTCAAAGTAAAGCTAACAGTCAGAGGGAAGCCCTGTAGGCCTTTGTCTGACTTCTTGGAAGAAACGATGTTGCCAAGGAGGCAGTGGTTTGACACATTCAAAGCCCTGAAGGAGAAGAACTTCCAACCATGAATTATATATCTTGCAAAATTGTTTCTCAGATATGAAGATGAAATTAAGACATTCACAGATAAACAGAAGCTTAAAGACTTTGTGAACACCAAACCAAAACTACAAGAAATACTGAAAGAAGCTCTTTGCTTAGAAAAATAAAACCATTAAGTGTATATTTAAGGAGGCAACACAGGACACAGCACGCAGAAACCTACTCAGTTAGGGAAGTCATAAAACTCAGTCAAAGCTACAATATTAAAAGATGGGAACCAGTGATCATACCACAAAAACTATGACAGCATCACACTAAAAAGAGGGATATACTATAGTACTTATTATCTTTTTAGATGGAGAGGAAGTTAAAAAGATATGCAGAAGTTAAAATTGGGTTTCAACTTAGAATATTAAGGGAGATCATAAGGGTAGCCACAAAGCACAATAACATATCAAAACAAGAAACTTAAGACAGAAGTCTCAACAAACACAAAACCAACACTGAAGAAGATCAAAATTCAAGCCGAATGATCCAGAACAGAATGTTACGAGTAACATAGAAATCACCAACACAAAAATAAATATATCAAAATGACAACACTAAACACATACCTATCAATAATTACACTGAATGTAAATGGACTGAATGCTCCAATAAAGAGACAATGAGTGATATCCTGGATCAAAAGATATGATCCATCTATATGTTGCTTACAAGAAACACACCTTAGATTCTAAGACAGAAACAAACTGAAAATTAAAAGATGGAATAATATATACTGTTTTGATGGCACTGGGTTTTTTAGTCACTTAGTGCTGTTCTAACAGAAATACCAGAGTGGATGGAGTTAACAAAGGAAAGTTTGTTCTCACACAGTCCAGTGGGCTACAAATCCAAAATTCAGGATGTCCACTCCAGGGTAAGGCTTTCTTCCTTGTCGGCTCTGGAGGAAAGTCCAGTATTGCATTAGTCTTTGTCCAGGGAGCATCTTGGCGCAGGAACCTCAGGTCTGAAGTATGCCCTCTTCTCCTGATGGTGCTTCCTTGATGGTGTGAGGTTCCCAATTCTCTGCTTGCTTCTCCTTTTTATCTCTTGTAGGACGAAAGGGTTAAGGGTGGGGCAAGTCATACTCCAGGGAAACTCCCGTTACAGTGGAGCAGAAAGGTAATCCTATGAAAGGATTTATAGTTCCACCCTAATTCTTTAACATACAGCACAAGAAAATCAGAAAATGGAGGACAATCACAAAATATTGGGAGTCATGGTCCAGCCACATGGCTATACATTTTGGGGGGGACATAATTCAATCCATGGTATATACCAAGCTAACAACATACAATAACGTGTGGATGTGGCAATACTAAAATAGATGAAACAGATTTTAATGTAAAATCCGCCATCATGGACAAGAATGGTCACCATTTATTGATGAAAGGTTCACTACACAAGGAAGACTTCACAATGCTAAATATTTATGCATCCAATACCATAACATCTAAATACATCAAAGAAACACTGACTACACTGAAAAATGAGATCATGCTACAAGAGTAGTTGGAGACTTCAACACTCCACTTTCAGTAATGGATAGATCATCCAGAACAAAGCTCAGTAAAGACACAGAAGATCTTATTGCGACAATTAACTAGACCTCATCAACATACAGAACTTTGTATCCATCACCAGATAAGTATACCTTCTTCTCCAATGCACATGGAACATTCTCCAGAATAGACCATATGTTAGGACATAAGGCAATTCTCAACAAAATCCAAACCACTGAATTATTGCAAAGCATCTTCTTGGACCATAAAGCCATAAAAGTCAAAATCAATAGCAGAAAAAAACATAGAAATTTGAATGCATGGAAACTGAACAACACCTTGCTCAAAAAAACTATCAGTTACAGACGAAATCAAGGATGAACTAAAGAAATTTACAGAAGCAAATGAGAACCTATGAGATACAGTCAAAGTGGTACCCAGAAGGAAGAAAGGATCCAAACCAAAGCATTAACCCTACAGCTTGAACAAGCAGAAAGAGGTCAACAGAGGAAACCCCTGAAGCACGAGAAGAAAACAGATCATAAAGATTAGAGCAGAACAAAAATCATTAGAGAACAGAAGGACAATTGAAAAAAATAACAAAACCAAAAGCTGGTTTTTTTAAAAGATCAACAAAATTGACAAGCCATTTCCTAAGCTTACAAAAGAAAAACAGGAGAGGAAACAAATAACCTCAATAAGAAATAAGATGGGAGATGTCACAACACACCCAGCTGGCATCAAAAATATCATAACAGGATACTCCAAAAGTCTGTACTCTAACAGATCTGAAAACCTAGAGGAAATAGACAAATTTCTAGATTCATATCGCCTACCAAAATTATCACAAGGAGAAGCAGAACAACTTAATATATGCATTACAAAGGAAGAGACTGAAAAAGTCATCAAAAAACTATCAACCAAAAAAAGCCCTGGCCCAGATGGCTTCACTGGAGAATTCTATCAAATGTTTAGAAAAGAGTTAACTCCAATACTATTGAGACTATTTTATGACATAGAAAGGGATGGAATATTCCCAAATTCATTCTATGAAGCCAGAATAATCCTTACACCAAAGCCCAGGAAAGATCTCACTAAAAAGGAAAATTACAGACCAGTATCACTCATGAACCCAAGGAAAAATCTTCAGCAAAATCCTTGTCAAAAATTCAACAACGTATTGAAAAAATAACTCACCATAACCAAGTTGGATTCACGTCAGGGTGCAAGGCTGGTTCAACATTAGAAAAACAAATAAGGTGATCAACCATATAAATAATGCAAAGGGTAAGAATCACCTGATCTTTGTCAATTGATGCAGAAAAGGCATTTGACAAGTGTGACACCCATTAATGCTAAAAACTCTCAGCAACATAGGAATAGAAGGGAAATTCCTCAATGCAGTAAGGGACATCTACACAAAGTCAACAGCCTATACCATCCTGTATGGACAGAGACTGAAAGAATTCCCCTTAAGAACAGTAACTGGACAAGTATGCCCACTCTCACCACTTCTATTCAACATTGTACTAGAAGTTCTAGCCAGAGTAATTAGACAAGACCACAGAAATGAATGGCATCTGCATCAGCAAAGAAGAAGTAAAAATCTCCCATTTGCAGATGATATGATTGTATACACAGAAAATTCTAAAGAATCCATAAGCATGCTACTGGAAATAAGAGAAGAGTTCAGCAAAGTATCAGGATATAAGATAAATAAAGTAAATCAGTAGGATTCCTTTATATCAACAAAGAGATCATCAAAGAAGAAATCACAAAATCAATACCATTTACTACAGTCCCCAGGAAGATAAAAATACCTAGGAATAAATCTAACAGACAAACAAGAGACCTATACAGACAGAACTACAAGACCTTACCGCAAGAAACCAAGAGAGACTTACAAAGAAGCCTACCCTGCTCATAAATAGGAAGACTTAACATTGGAAAAATGGCTATTTTACCCAAAGTGATCTATATATACAATGCAATCCCAATACAAATTCCAGTGACATTTTTTAACAAGATGCAGAAACCAGTCACCAACTTTGTTTGCAAAGGGAAGAAATCCCAGATAAGCAAAACAGTACTGAGGAAGAGGAATACAGTGGGAGGCCTCACACTACCTCACCTTAGAACTTATTACACTGCCGCAGTAGTCAAAACAGCCTGGTACTGGTACAAAAAGAGACATATACACCAATGGAACAGAGCTGAGAACCCAGAGATGCCACCATTTTCTTGTGAATAATAGATATTTGACAAAGGTCCTAAGACTGTAAACTGGTAAAAGCAGTCTCTTTAACAGATGGCACTGGCAAAATGGGATATCTATCTGCAAAACATTGAAAGAAGACCCATATTTCACACCTTACACAAAAACTAACTCAAACTGGATAAAAGACCAAAATATCTAACCTAAAACAATAAAGGTCATACAGGAAAAAAACAGGGTCAGCAACAGAAGTTTCAATACACAACTTAGACAGACATCAAAATATGACAGACAAAGCAAAATAGATAAACGGGAACTACTAAGAATCAAACAGTCTTGCTCATTCAAAGACTTCAAAGGATTAAAAGACCACCTGAAAAATAGGAAAAAATATTTAGGAACTACTTGTCAGACCAACATCTGATGTCCATAATCTACAAGGTACTGGAAAATACCAATAAGAAAAAAGTAAATAACCCAATTAAGTGATGTGCAAAGGAGATGGACAGACCCTTCACTGAAGAGGACATCCAGGCAGCCAAAAGACACAAGAGGAAATGCTCACGATCATTAGCTATTGGAGTAATCCAAATTAAAACTATAATGAGATGCCATCTTGCCCCCAACAAGGTTGGCCATGATCCAGAAAACACAAAACAATAAATGTTGGAGAAGCTGTGGAGAGATAGGTACTTTCCTACACTGCTGGTGGCATTGCAAAATGGTATAACCTCTACGGAAAGCCATTTGGCACGTCCTTAAAAAACTGGAAATGGATATACCATTTGATCCAGTAATCCCACTGCTCAGAATATATCCTACAAAATCAAGGGCAGTCACATAAGCAGATATATGCACATGAATGTTTACTGCAACACAGTCCATAATAACAAAATGATGGACTCAGCCCAGATGCCCAACAACAGATGAATGGATAAACAAACAATGGTACATACAATCAATGGAACACTATGCAATGATAAAGAACAAAGATGATTTTAGGAAGCATCTCATAACCTGGTTTCAGTTGGAAGATATCATGCTGAGTGAAATCAATCAGCAGCAAAAGGGCAAATATTGTATGAGACCCCTATTATAAGGACTTGAAAATAGACTTATGTCCAGAAGAAAAGACCCTTTGATGGCTGCAAAGGAGAGGAGGGAGGGAGAGAGGTGGCCATAGATTAGATAGTTTATAGAAATTTGGTTAGGTGAAAGAAGTGACAGCACACAGCAGAAAGAGATCAACTTAACTGGACTTCAACATAAACTGAAAATTCTTCTAATCTTAACTCAATATTGCAAGAATAGAGTAGCAGGGGCTGGGGGCTGGGAATCATGCTCTCAGGGGACATCTCAAGGGACATCAAGGCCAATTGGCATAACTAGCCTATTGCTAAGAGAGTCTTCTCCACCCCATATTGGTAAGTGTCATCTGGGGTCTTCAAAGCTAGCAAGCTGCCATCTGAGGTACATCAAGTGGTCTCAACTTATCTGGAACAGATGATCACCAAGAACAACAAAGACATGAAGAAAAAAGAGCCCAGGACACAGAAGGACCCCTGTGATTGGGTGACTGTATCAACATGTGACCAGAAGAACCAGATGGTGCCCAGCTACCACCAAAGACAGCCGTGATGGGGCACACAACGTTGAGTCCCAGTGCCAACACAAGAAAAAGAGGAGTGCACCTGAAGAATTCCACTAAAAGACGATAATCAATGTTCTGGCAGCCTCAGGGTTCCCCTGGGAGCATGGCCCCTAGACCTGCTGCTGCCCCTGACCAGAAAACATTACTGAGGTCAAGTCTTCGGACATGAATGGACTGGACTAAGGGACACAATATGACCACATGGTGTGTGTCCTTTATGGTTCTATGCATCTGTAGAATGCTGTCCTACTGGCCTCTTACTAGAAGGTAGAGGAGAAGGTGGAGAGGAGGGGACAGGAGATTGCTAAGAGAATACAACATACAAAGCATGAAAAGGAGGAGTGTGCTGTCATGTGGAAAGGAGAACTGAAGGAGCTGCAGATAGCTGGCCATGCACATTTAATTTGGATTGGATACTTTCACTGGACCACAATAAAAACAAGAAAGAAAGAAAAAAGAACTCCTGAGCCTCACCTCCGAACTACTGAATATGAAACTGCATTTTAACAGGATCCTCCAGTTGATGCACGTACACATTCAAGTTTTAGAAGCACTTTTCCAAGTGACAAGGAGATGCATTTTAGGTAGTTGTAAAAGCTATAAAAGCTAGTTTTTTGTTTTCTTTTTTTCCTTGTGGACAGCGAAATGTGAGACCCTAAGAAACTGGTGGGAACCCAAAGGACCCAAGGGTTAATTCCACATTTGAGGTGACCTTTCCACTTAACTAGTATCAAACAAACACTGATTACATGCAGAGCATAGGGCCAGGTGTAGCTGATTCAAGGATGAATAAGAACAGTACCCCTCTTCCCATTTAAAAACATTCACTATGCTGTGCTATAGAGTCTTGGTGGAAGAGTGGTTAGGCACCCAGGCTGCTAACCAAAAGGTTGGAAGTTTGAATCCACGGGGCAGTTCTACTCTGTCCTTTAGGGTTGCTATCAGTATGCTATGTTGGGCTATTAAAATTGCTACAATGAAAGAATGTATTGAGGATTATGGAGACACAGAACAGAAAGCATTCTTTTTTTTTCTTTTTTAACTAGAAAAAGTTTGACTAGTCTTCTTTTTTCTCATCCCCCATTAAAAAGTGGAAACTACCATAAACATAAGTCAACTACACATGAGTCAGAGAAGATTATGACATTTTTATTCCATTTATTAACAGTAGGTACCACATTCTGCTGAATTATTTGTTTTGATAAAGTCTCCCACCTAACCACTTTACTCAAGTGGTATTTCTCACACTATTTACTCAACTTTTCATGAATTAGAAATAGAAGCCTAAATAGTAACTACTTCCGGACACAAGGGAATGTTGGAATGGTCAGTTTTACCAAGACATGGGAGAAAGCAGGCTAATCCAAGCATGAAGCTATTACAGGAAAGAATTGAGCAAGGTCTGAAAAATGGGGAACCTGGAAAGCTTCCTGTTTAATTGTGAGTCAGATCTTTACTGTGAGGCTTCAAGATTTTGTTTAAAGTCAATTCCCGGAATTTCAGCTATATCCAGAACTCAGTGCTATGTAGAAAACATAGTTTGAAGCCAAATATATATGACAGTTGGATTATCTTCACTTCCCACTCTTCTCACTTAGGTGGAAAACTAAAAGTTGACTAAGATATAGATACAGAGGAAAAATGTTCCAAAGAATTATTAGTACTGAATACTATTCCAAAGATAATAGCTTGTTTTCCATTATATCTTCTAGCCAAGTACCACAAAATACCTTCCTGATGTGATTTAAAAAACCCCAAACCTGCTGCCAACAAGTGGATTCCAACTCATGACAACTATGTAGGACAGAGGACAGTATAACTAACCCACAGGGTTTCCAAGCAGTGGCTAACGGATTCAAACAGCTGACCTTTTGGTTAGCAGCTGAGCTCTTAACCACTAGGCCATCAGGGCTCCAATGGGGGTAGAAGCAGTTCTAAATGAAGAACAAAATGATGACAATGATAATCTTGAAAGGGAAGCAGAATACCTAAAAGGTTCAGAAATGGTGAGAAAAAGTAGCTCCAAGACCACCTCCATGAGACATGAAGAATAACTAGTCATGAATAAAACATCCTCAGAACATAGGGATGATACTGTTTCAGTCCTTCAAAGTGTAATTTGAAAAATGATTTTTACATAGCAGGTTAGTGCAGCCATTACAGTTGCTTCGGTACCACTGAAAGTTTACAGACTATCCATAAATCAAAGAATGTGATGGCTAGAAGGATCTTTTGCCATCATGTTTTCTCCAATAGTATCATTTTACAAAAGAGAAAAGTCAGGCTCAGAACAGGTACAGGACTTGCTAAAGTCACACAGCTAGCTAGCTGGTGGCAGGGAGAAGTCAGTGATGGCATTCATCTCCAACCCCCAGCCCATAGTTCTTCATGTTGTAAGAGAACTAAGTCCTCAGGAATATATAAACTATGCTTAGTATCCGGAAAAGTCCAATTGCATCTACATAGTTGCTGTGGGGGAGGGGAAAGAGGCTGGCTACACAGATTAACTAACACATCAAACCTCTCTTTTTGGCTAAATCTGTTTTAACTCACTGCATTAGTACTAGTTACAGAGATAGTAATTTGGAACTAAAGCAACTTAATTTTCAAAACTCTGTAATGCTTGTTGGAAAAGGTTGTTTTTACTTTGTTCCTTTTTTGTTTTAAATTTTAATCAATAATGCAGCAGATGCACAGCGTAAAAAGAGTTTTTAAAACTGTAAAAAAAATTTTAAAAATTAGCCAGTGAAGAGGAAAAGTCTTTTTCCAGCAGTACTTCCAGTCTTTCTTCTTCAAGGCAGTTGTTGTTAAAAGTCTATTATGAATCTATCCAGAGAATGATTTCACATAAAGACAAACATATGCTGACATTGCACCTTATTTCTTAAGTAGCTCAGAACTTCCCCAAATGCAGACCTACCTCATTCTTTTTAAAGGCTGCTTGAGTTCCACCGAACGATGTCACAGAATCCACTTATCCTAGCTCCACTTGATGGACACATAAGTGGTTTCAGAATTTTGGTTTTACCAACCATGCTGAAGGGATTATTCTTACCCATTTAATTCACCTACACTTTGGTGAAATTGCTAGTAGTTAAAGGGCTAAGTCAAAGGGAGTATATTTTTGAAATCTTGGTAAATGTAGCCAAATAGCTTACAAAGAAGTTATTCCAATTTCTGTTGTCACTGTTAGAAATTGTATAAAACAAGGACTTTAGTCCTTCATTTGCTATGTTTTACAAAAATTTCCCCCATTTGCTTGTAATTCTTTTGGCCTTGTTTATGTCATTTCTTCTAATAATAATGTTTAAAATTTTTACATAAACATGTGTATCACTATTTTCCTTTATACCTTACAGATTTTACCATCTGAATGTAAAATGTTCTTCCCCACTCTAAGAGTATAAATAAACTTACCATGTTTGCTTACCACTGTCGTTTGATTTTTTTTTTTTTTGTATCTATATTTAACATTTGATCTATCTGGAGCTAATTTTGGTGAAAGAAATTAGATAAATTTCCAAATTGCTAAGCAGTTGTCTCAATAACATTTACTGATGGATTCATCTTCTCTTCACTTACTCAAAATGCTTTTACTATACATAAAATTCTAAATGTCTTTGGAGCTATTTCAGAATTCTATTCTGCTATATTTCAAGTGCTGAGATCTCAAGTTAACAAGCTGTTCTGACTAATGTAGCATTGTAGCATGTTTTAATATTGACAGAGCTCAAACTCTCTCATCACTCTTGAATTTCTTTCCCCATTCTCACATATTTATTTTCTCAGATTACATTTAGTATCTTTTTCTTTACTTTTCTATAAAACTATATTGATACATGCATAAAATGAGAAATTTATGGAGGACAACCTATACACCTCACTGTATTTTTGATACTTTTTTATGTAAATAAACTTCTATTTTAGAGTAATTTTAGATTTACAGAAAAGTTGTGAAGGTAGTACGGAAGCATTTTCACATAACCTGTACCCAGTTTCCTCTATTGTTAACATCTTAAATTAGTATGCTGCATTTATCAAAACTAAATACCAATATATTAATACATTATTATTCAAGTTCACTACCTTGGTGGTTAGTGGTTAAGAGTTACGGCTGTTAACCAAAAGATCAGCTGTCTCAATTCATCAGATGCTTCTTGGAAACCTTATTGAGCAGTTCTACTCTGCCCTGTGGGGTTATTATGAGTTGGAATCAACTCATCAAAACTGACTCAATGGCAACAGGTTTTTGTTTTGTTTTGTGTCATATTTATGTACCAACTACTAATGTTAAAAATGAAGAAATTGAAGATTTGTGTCATATTTATGTACCAACTACTAATGTTAAAGACGAAGAAATTGAAGATTTTAAACAACTTCTGTAATCTGAAATTAATCAAACATGCAATCGAGATGCATTGATAACAACTGGTGATTAGAATTCATAAGCTGGAAACAAGAAGGATAGGTAGTTGGAAACTATTGATTTTGTGACAGAAATGATGCTGGAGGTCACAGGACAGAACTTTGCAAGGCAGATATCTGATCTCCATAATCTATAAGGTATTACAAAATATCAATAAGATAAAGGTAAATCATCCAGTTAAGTGATGGGCAAAGGTGATGGACAGATACTTCTTTAAAGAGGAAATCCAGGCAGCCAAAAAAAAAAAAAAATGCGGACATGCTCATGATCATTAGCTATTAAAGAAATTCAAATCAAAACTACAATGAGATACTATCTTACCCCAACAAGGTTGGCCAGGATCCAAAAAACACAAAACAACAAATGCTGGAGAGGCTGTAGGGAGATTGGAACTCTCCTACACTGTTGGTGGGATTTCAAAATGGTGCAAACTCTTTGGAAAGCAATCTGGCACTCCTTTAAAATAATGGATATAGATATACCATTTGACCCAGTAATTCCACTGCTTGGAATATATCCTACAGAAACAACGCCGTTCGCACCAACTGATAAATGAACACAAATGTTCATTGCAGCACAGTTCACAACAGCAAAAAGATAGAATCAACCCAGATGCCCAACAACAGAGGAATGGATAGGTAAACTATGATATATATACTTAATGGAACACTATGCAATGATAAAGAACAAAGATGATAGCAGGAAACATCTCTTAACCTGGTTTCAACTGGAGGACATTATGCTGAGTGAAAGTAGTCAGCCACAAAAGGACAAATATTGTATGAGACCCCTATGATAAGAACTTAAAAACAGACTCACGTGTAGAAGAAAAGACTCCTTAAAGGAGTCTTTAAGGGTGGGAAGGGAGGAACGGTGAGGGAAGAAGGGTTTAGATTAGATAGTTAATAGAAATTTGGTTGGGTGAAATCGGTGACAGCACACATTAGGAAAAAGATCAATAATAACTAGACTGCAACACAATTTGAGTACTCCTCCGATCTTAACTCAATATTGCAAAGACAGAGTAGACGGGGTGAGTAGATGCTGAGTAGATGGGGTGGGGGCCCAGGGACCATGCTCTCAGGTGAAATCGAGGCCAAATGGCACAGCCAGCATTTTGCTAATGAGGACTCTTTGCACCCCTCATCGGTGAGTGGCGTCTGGGGTCTTAAAAGCTGCCATCTGAGGGTACAGCAAATGTTCCCAACTCAGCAGGAATGGATGATCACCAAGGACAAGAACGACATGGGGTAAAGAGAACCCAAAGACAGGGACCCACGTGAGCAGGTCTCTACATAGTCTCACGACCAGAAGAACCAGATGGTGCCCGGCCACCACCAGTAATAGCCACAATAGAGTTCACAAAGTGGAGCCTCACTGGCAACAAGAGAATAAATAGGGGTGTACCCTGAGATCTTCAATAGAAGACTGCAGTTGATGGTCCAGGTGCTTCAGAGTTCCCCTGGGAGCATGGCCCCTAGCTCTGATGCTGCCCTTATCCATAAATCATAATGAAGGTCAACTTTTCTGACAGCAATGAATTGGGCTTGGCAACACAGAGTGACCATTATCTTGCAGGAATTTTACAGTTCAATGCATCTATAGGATGTCATCCTGCTGACGTCTTGCTGGAGGAAGGGGAGTGGATGGAGAGGAAGGGATAGGAGAATGTTGGGAGGATAGGACATGTATGGAGCAGAGAGGAGGGGTGTGCTGTCACCAGGCAGGGAGAGCAGTGGGAGCTGCATGTAAGTGAGCATGAGAATTTATAAGGGAATGTACATTTTCATTCCAAGACAAAAATAAAGAATTTTGCAAGACCAACAACTTATTCATTGTGAAATACCTTTTTCAACCATATAAATGGCAACTACGCACATGGACCATACTGGATAGAACACACAGGAATCAAACCCACTACATCTGTGCAAAGAGATGATGTACAAGCACAATATCACCAGTCAGAACCAAGGTCAGGAGCTGACTATGGAACAGATCACCAATTGCTCATATGCAACTTCAAGTTGAAGCTGAGGAAACTGAAAGTAAGTCCATGAGAACCACGGTACTACCTTAAATAAATCGCCATCTGAATTTAGAGACCACCTCAAGAATATCCCCCAAAATAAAACCAAACCTACTGTGGTAGAGCTGATTCTGACCCACAGTGACCCTATAAGGCAGAGTAGAACTGCTCCATAGTTTCCCAGGAGCACCTGGTAGATTTAAGATGCTGGCCTTTTGGTTTGCAGATGTAGCACTTAACCAATATACCACCAGTGTTTCCATCTCAAAAACAGATATGATAATATTGAACATTGATGACTGAAGACCAAATGAGTTGTGAAATGTCATCAAGGGCATTATACATGAAGAAAGTAAAGGTAATTAAAATGACAGGAAAGAAGGAAAATAGCAAAATGGATGCCAGAAGAAATTCTGAAACTTGCTCTTGAATGTTGAGTAGAAAACAAAAGGAAGAAATGACAAAGTAAAAAGGTGAACAGAAAATTTCAAAGGGCAGCTTAAGAAGGCAAATGGATTAAAATAAAATATACAAAGATCTTTTCCAAAAGGGAAGAACAAATGTGGCATTTCTCAAGCTGAAAGAACTGAAAAAAAATTCAAGCATCAAGTTGTAGTGCTGAAGGATTCCATAGGCAAATACTAACTGATAGAGGAAGTATCAAAAGAAGATGTTACTGTACCAAAAAAGGATTGGTTGACATTCAACCATTTCAGGAAGTGGTGTATGACCAAGAACCTAAGATAATGAAAGAAGAAGCTGAAGTGCTGGATTGAAGTCGGTGTCAAAAAACAAGGCTCCAGGAACTGATGGAATATCAACTGCCAGGCTTCAGTAAATGGACACAAAGCTGGAAATGCTTATTCATCTATATGTCAAGAAATTTGGAAGACCACTACCTGGCCAATCAACAAGAAGAGATTCATATTTATGTCCATTTCAAAGAGAAGTGATTCAACAGAATATGGGAACTATTAAACAATATCATTAATGTCACATGCAAGCAAAATTTTGCTGAAGACAATTTACAAGCAGTACATTGGTAGACAACTACCAGAAATTCACGACAGATTCAGAAGAGAGTATAGAACAAGGGATATCACTGCAGATGTCACATGGACAAATGGATTATGGCTAAAAGTAGCAAATACCAAAAAGATACTGACCTGGATTAATTGAATATATAAGCTATATGACTGTGTAGATTATAACAAATTATGAATAAACTGCAAAAGAATGAGAATTTCAGAAATATTTAATTGTGTTCATGAGAAATTGATACATAGACCAAGAGGAAGTAGTTCAAACAGATCAATGTGATACTACATAGTTTAAAATCAGGAAAGGTTTACATCTACGTTGTATCCTTTCACCATGCTTATCCAACTTGTGTGCAGTGCAAATAATGTGAGACGCTGGACTACATAAGGAAGAATATGACATCAGGATTTGAGGAAGACTCATTAACTATCAACATGCAGATAACACAACCTTACTTGCTGAAAGTGAAGAGGACTTGAAACATCTTGATAATGATCAAAGACTACAGCCTTCATTACAAATTATCTCAACATAAAGAAAACAAAACTCCTCACAATTGGACCAATAAGCAACATCAAGATACACAGACATAAGACTAAGTTGTCAAGGATTTAGTTTTATTTACTTGGATCCATAACCAATGCGCATGGAAGCAGCTGTCATGCAATCAAATGATACACTGCATTGAGCAAATCTGCTACAAAAGACCTCTTTGAAGTGTTAAAAAGCAAGTATGTGTGCCTGACCCAGTATTTTCAATCACCTTATATCCACAAGAGGAAACCCTAGTAGCATAATGGTGAAGTACCTCAGCTGTTAATCAACATACCAGCAGTTCAAGCACACCAGGCACTCCTTGAAAACTCGCTGAGGCAGTTCTACTCATGATGTCCTATAGGGTCATCATGAATTGAAATCAACTTGATGGCAGTAGGTTTGGTTTTGGTGGGTATATCCATGTGATAAACAATGAATAAGGAAGACTGAAGAGGAACTGATATCGCTGAATATGGAATATACCCTAAACTGCCAGAAGGACAAATAAGTCTGTGTTGGAAGAAGTACAACCAGAATTTTCCTTCAAAGTGAGGACGGCAAGACTTTGTCTCATATATTATGGACATTTTTTCTGGAATCAGTTCCTGGAGAAGGATGTCATGTTTGGTAAAATAGAGGGTCAGTGAAAAAGGGGAAGACCCTCAATGAGATGGACTGCCATAGTGGCTGCAATAATGGACTGAAACATAGCATGACACAATTTGAAATGTATGTAATGATACAATCATCCTCCATTTTGTGATCTGATGTGGTCATCTTTGCATAATACCAATTTCTGCATAATGACCTGATTTTTGGAACCTAGCTACAAGGTCTGGCAATTAAGTCTGTGAACTTAATTGCTCTAATTGTTACATACCTCACTGCTGAATATCACTATGGTAACCTTTGAAGTACTCTCCTTGGGAAGCGATGCACTGATGCCAGTACCTAGTCCACCCATCACAACAATTTTGGAACTCTTTCTGGAACTGCCACTGTGCATGGTGGCAAGGTGGAAAGTTCGTGAACTTAATCATATAGTCGTCTGTGAGGCAGTTTTTAGCCAGTAAACAAATAACTGTATTAGAACACTCTTCCTCCTCACCTGATCTGGCCCCTAGTGACTTCCTTTACTCGACAATAAAGGTAATATTGAAAGGAAGACATTTTGATCAAGTCCAGGACATCTAGAGTAATATGATGACAGCTCTTATGGCCATTTCAGAAAAAGAGTTCCAAAAAGGCTTTGAGAGGTAGATTAGTTGCTGATGTCAGTGCATAGCTTCTCAAGGGGAGTACTTCAAAGGAGACTGTAGTGATATTCAGCAACAAGGTATGTAGCCCTTTTCCTAGGATGAGTTCACAAAGTTAACTGGCAGTCCTTGTATGTTGATGAGTGAGGAGTGGGTACATTTGATGACACAAGGATAACTATAAGGAGTACTAATCAGATATTTTACAGAACATTCTTCAGTTCTGTTTTATCTGATGTTTTTCCCACAAGACCATGTCATAGCCTTTTGGGAGGATGACTCCAGACACACAATACCATCCTTAACTCGTCATATCAAGGGTACATGCCATTAACATGACTTCTTACTGATGATGTTCACCTTGCTCACTTTACTGAGGTAGTATTTGTCAGGTTTCTCCGTAAAGTTAACTCACGCTAGTCTCCACTCCTTTCCAAGAAAGTCACTATGCACAGCCTACAGTTAAGGAGAACAGTCAGGTTCCACTTCTTTACGGAGGGATTCTGCACCAGCATTTGTTTATTCTCCTTCATTTATTTATATTAGAATGAACTCTTGGATATTTATTTTTACTTTGATTTATAATCCAATACTATGCTATTTCCTTGTTGAAAATTTTCAGCTTTGGTCACTGGAGGCTCTTTCAGCTGATCTTGTGTCCCTTTGCCATACTCTCATCACTTTTTTTTTAATATTTTGTGTGCATTTTTGCTTTATTTTTTTGAGCACTGACTTTTTGGTACCAGAAGATGACATAACTCATCTTGTGTATTTTTGCTCCAGTGACAGAATCAGCCACTTCTCCAAGATGTTCTGGTTCCTTCTATTGGGAAACAGCATTAGAAACCAAGATGATGTCACTACTTCTAGGATCTCTCAGCTGACGGACCAAAGAAATATATATATACCGATGGCACTGGGTTTTTTATACTAACCCATGTACATACACATATCTATCATTATTTCCATATGGATCCATCTGTATCTCTATTATTCAGAGTCATTTTAAAGTCCCCATTCTCCCCTAACAACTCAATTCATATCTTACTAATATTTCAATCGGTATCACACTGATTTACAAATTAGTTGGGTTGTTTATTATTTGAGGTTTATAAGTGCTTTCTGGAAACCCTGGTGGCATTGTGGTTAAGAGCTACAGCTGCTAACCAAAAGGTAGGCTGTTCAAAAAAATCCACCAGGTACTCCTTGGAAACCCTATGGGGCAGTTCTACTCTGTCCTACAGGGTTGCTATGAGTTGGTATAGATTCAGTGGTAGTGGTTTCTGTAAAATAAGCTTTGGTTTCTGTAAAATAAGTGATAATTGACAATATTTTTCGTAAGTTTCTATCATTTTGCCTTCCCTTAGGATCCTCAAGAAAATTTAAAATTTTTCTTCCTATGTTTCCTACATACATTTCTTGTTAGGTTTATTCCAAATTTTTCAAATGTTTTCTGTGCTTTTCCAAGTGGGATCTCTTCTTCCACTACAACTTTTCAGCGTTGATAAAACAGAAAATTAATGACTTTTAAAGAAATCTCTTTTGTAATCTCTCAACTTGTTCAACTCTTCTATTTTACATTCAGTTGATTGTCTTGTACTTTCTATACATTTTCTGCAACTGATGATAATTTTGCTTCCTCTTTTCAATAATTGTATGTCTTCTTTTTCTTTATTTGCATTGTCTAGAACACAGATGGGCTTTTTTTTTTCTCTGAAGGGCTAAAAAACCCAAACACACTGCCTTGAAGTCGATTCTGACTCACAGCAACCCTATAAAAGGCCAGACCAAAAAAAAAAAAAAAAACCACTACCATCGAGTCAATTCCAATTCAGAGCGACTCCATAGATCAGAGTAGTATTGCCCCAATGAGTTTCCACAGAGTGCCTGGAGGATGTGAACTGCCGACCTTTTTGCTAGCAGGCATATCCCTTAACTTCTACACCACCAGGGTTTCCTATGAAGGGCCAGGGCCAGGAAGTAAATATTTCATGCCTTGTGGGCCATGTAGGTTGTATCACAACTATTTAGTTCTACAGCTGAAGCTTGAAAGTGGGCATAGACAATATTCTGTAAATATACATTTACAGAAATAGGCAGTTGGCCCACTGGCTGCAGTTTACTAACCCCTACTCTACAATTTCCAAATAATTTTACATAATGAAGTGATGGTGCGTATCTGGTTTCTGTTTTAAATTTTCATTATGCTCTAGGTAAAAGTTGACCGAGTTGATGAGTTTCCCATGTGATAATTGGTATGCGAAGTGCTCCAGGACATCGGTTGCACCTCCCTCAGTGTGTCAGTACTCTCTCCTCATTTCCTTGTTTCCTTTCATCCAGACTTTCTGCCCTTCTCCTCTTGGCTTTTGGGCAAATGCTGTCCTTTTGTTCTTGTATAATTGATTATTCTAAGGAACACATTCCTCCCAGTGTTACTGTTTATTTTACGGGCTTGTCTTTTATTTGGCTGAAAGGTAGTCTCAGGGAACAGCTTTGTTCCCAGATCAGAAGGGAGTCTCAGGGCATTGTCTCAGCAGTTCCTCCAGTCTCTGTCAAGACCAGTAAGTCTGGTCTTTTGTGTGAATTTGATTTTTTTGTTTTACATTTTTTTGTCTACTCTGTCTGGGACCCTCTGTTGTGATTCCAGTCAGAGCAGTTGGTTTTGTTTCAATCTTGACAGAATGTTCTTGTGTTTCACCATCAAGCATGATGCTGACTTTTTATTACTTACACATACACACACACACACACACACAGAATTTACATAATGTTAAAGAAATACCCAGCTTGTCCAATTTTCTTAGAAATATTATTGAATTTTGTTAACTGCCTTTTCAGCAACTATTAGTTTTGACCTATAAATACAGTAAAGTATGTTAATAAAGTATGTTAATAAATTTCTTAAAATGGAACAATCTTTACACACACTTTTGGAATACAACCCTCTAGGTTTTGGTTTATCATTCTTTTCATGTTATACGTTACTGTATGACTGAATTATTATTAATAGTCTTACATGATTTTTACATTGATATTCACAAATAAGAGCAGCTTATAGTATTATTGTTGCTCTAACTTATCAAACTATGGTATTAGTATTTTTCTGGGCTTGTAAACATAATTTAAAGCCCTTCTTTTCTGTGGAAATAAGACTTACCTGTACCGAAATTCTGAGCCAACTCATCTATGAAACCACCTAGGTCTGGTGTTTTTCTAAGGATAAACTTTCTCCATTTCTTCCATGGGTTTTTGTCTACTTAAGTTGTCTAGTAACAGTTCTTCTGATGTCAATTTGGTGATTCATATGTTCCTAGAAAATTATTTATTTAATCCAGACTGTCAAAATTATTTGCTGAAAAGTTCATCAAGTACTGTGTACGATTCTTTTAATTTCCTCTGCATCTGTTGTTGTTTGCCACTTTTTATTTCTAATTTTCTGTATTAGTGTGTCCTTCCCTTTCCCCTTTTAATTAAGCTAAACTGTGTTATCTCAGTTTTATTGGTTTTGGCAAAAAGTCAACTTTTGGATGCATTTATCAATTCTAGTTTGCTTTTCCACGCTTTCTGATTAATTAATTCTGCTTTGATCTTATTTCTTTCCTTATTGTCATTCAGGCTAATTTTGCTGTTTTCTCCCTCTTTAGAAGTGACATTGAACTATGACATTTTCATCATGAGCAATTTTAGATTGAGATGTATCATGTTCTAATTGGTGTTATTTTCTAGGTATTCTGCAGCTTGAGTTTAACTGGTTCTTTGACCCAAAGGTTAAGAGAAATGTAGTCTATCTGTATCTTACGATTTTACTGCATTGCAGTCAGAGATAGTCTTATTTTGATTTTTGAGGAACTGACGGACATTTCTTTGTTAGTCCTTGGATATGACTGATTTCTATAAACGTTCCCGCAAACTGTCAGTATGTTTTAAGGTAGAGAATTACATATTTTACATTTTTCTTCCAAAGAACAATATAAAGTTGTTTCTACATTACTGGTTCCTTGCAGGAGACCTGTCTTATTCACATTTGTATCTCTGATACCTAGCACTTAGCCTGGTACACAGCCATTGCTGAGTAAGTGGCTGCTGAATGAATGAATCAGTGCTGCCTGGTTTTGTGGATGTTAACTGGCTCTGGACAGACTACCCATACCAGCAACAACTGACGGACCACTAAGTCATTGACTTCATAGGGATCCATGGTAAAATGAGTCAATTAAAAAAACTAAGACAGGATTTGATATTCAGACTATCAAAAACTTGGTTTATATATCTTTCTTTCAGTTCTGCTCCATCCTATAGGGTTGCTATAAGTTGAAATTGACTTGATGTCAATTTTTTTCTTTTTAGAGAAGGGCCTTTAGATGAAAGTTTACCTTCCCCAGTTAATATCTCACACAAAAAATTTATACATACATTATTATATGACACTAGTTGCAATCCTTTGCCATACTCCCCCATTAAACGTGAGTTTCTTGTGTTCATCCAGCCAGCTCCTGTCCCTTCCTGTCTTCTTATCCTGCCTCCTAACAGGAGTCTTCCATTTGGTCTCATGTATCTGCTTGAACTAAGAAGCACACTTTCTATGAATATTATTTTATGTTTATGAAAAATAGGCTTCTGGAATGGTTTTAGTTCAAGGTTAACAGAGTGGAGGGGTTAGTTCTACATTAACAGAGTGGGAGCCATGGCTTTGAGGGTTCCTGCAGTCTCAGTCAAACCATTAAGATTCACATCTTATGTGAATTTCACTCCTGTGGCACACTTTATTCCTGCTCTATTAAGGACTCTCTGTTGTGTTTCATGTCAGGACAGGCATTAGTGGTAGCTGGGTACCATCTAGTTCCAGTCTCAGATTGGTGGAGTCCTTGGTTTATGGCGCCCTTCTGTCTCCTGCGCTAATACTTTCCTGCGTCTTTTGTATTCTTCATTCTCTCTTGATCCAAGTTTGGGAGAGGGGACAACTGATGCATTTTAGATGGCTGCTCACAAGCATTTAAGACCCCAGATGCCACTCACCAAAGTGGGATGCAGAACTTTTTGAAAAATAAACTTTGCTCTGCAAATTGACCTAGATGTCTCTTGAAATCATGGTCCCCCTTTCTCAAATATCTCTCTGTCACTTCATTTTATATTTTTGTTTTAAGGCCAAATCCTAACTCATATATCGAATCAGGCTACCTGAATTTATTGGCTTTCTTTTACTCTTATGGGCCTTATTACGCTCACTTTGGCATGTAATCTAAAGGACCTTATACTGTTATTTAGAAATCCTGGTAGTACTGTGGTTAAATGCTACAGCTGCTAATCAAAAGGTTGGCAGTTTAAATCCACCAGGCACTTCTTGAGAATGCTATGGGGTAGTTCTACTCTGTCCTGTAGGGCTGCTGTCAGTTGGAATCAACTTGATGGCAGTGGGTTTGGTTAGGATTTATACCGTTATTCAGCTGTTTAATGTGTCTGTTGTCTTCCTGGCAAAACTACAGACTCCTTAAGCATCTAATATTCCTTTTATGCCTGCAATGAACCCAGTAAATGTTCAATAAATGCCTGCTGTATCAATAAGAGAAAAGTTAGAAGAAAATAATGCCTCAGAGCTTGGTTGCTATTCTAGCCCTACCACTTCATGGTCATGTGACCTTAGTTATAACATTTAAGCTCTCTCAGTCTTAATTTTCTATCATATTTACACTATTCCAAGCTCAAGAAATGTAGTAGTTCACCACACTGAGTCCAGTACAACAAGACAAAAGGTTACTACCACTGACTTCTCTGACAGGAATCACAATAGACAGTCCTGGACAGAAAAGCATAGAACAAAATCCTAACTCACAGTAAAAGTGACCAGACCAGATCTATTGGTCTGAGACTGGAGAACCCTGACAGCACAACCCCTGGACACCCGTTCACTCAGTACTGAAGTCACTCCTGACATTCAACCTTCATCCAAACATTACACAGGCCTATAAAATAAAAGGAGACTAAACGGGCACATCAAGACAGGGCCAAGGATGAGGAAGCAGGAAGGGACAGGAAAGCTAGTGACAGGGAATCCAAGGTGGAGAAGGGGAGAGTGTAGTCATGCCACAGGGTTGGGAACCAATGTCACAAAACAATATGTGTTGTTTAATGAGAAACTAATTTGTTCTGTAAGCCTTCACCTAAAGCACAATTTTTGAAAAAAGAAATGCAGTACTTTTGTCATGTGTCTGATTCTACAAAGAAGAGGCAACCACATTAAGAAAACAGACAAAACATATATTTAGTTGCACAAGAGACAAGAACACCATTGTTCTGTTCCATGGATTCTTTTTCTTCTCCGCTCCAAATGTGGCTAGCCATTAGATGCTGTTCTCAGTTCACGCCTCTTCTTGTTCTGTTCACTCAGAGGATGCCGACTGTCACCAACATGTCTCTCTCTCAAATTAGTCCCATCCAGGTGCAGGTATCCCAAGCAGTTCTATCTGGCCAACTATGTATCAGACATTACCTCAACTCAATTTGCCTGAACTTATACACAGACTTCTCTACTCACCACCCTGCAACCAATCCTCCCCTTGATGTTCCTACCCATATTCACGGTCCTGTCATTCTCCTCAGAGTCATCCTTGGTCCTGTCCTTCTCTCTAACTTCCCTTGGTCATTTGCCAAATCATGAAGCACCCACCTATCAGACATCTGGAATACATTCGTTTCCGTTCTCACTGTTATCAAGCTACTGAGGCTTGCATCAACCATCCTTAAAAAATCCGTTGCTGTCAAGTTGATTCTGACTCATAGTGACAACCATCTTTAGAACGATCCTAGTTACTTCATAACCAGCCATTGTTATTAATATAATTACAGAATATTATATAATATATATAATTTCTACAGGATATAATCCATCCCATTCAACATCACCAGGTTCATCTTCCTATTGCACAGCTCCACGCTGCAAGATTGATTAACCTCCCAGCATGTCTTTGCATTGGCTCAATCAATCAGTCAATCACAATTAATGCTTCATGTCCTTTCTAAAACTACTTGATATAAGACTTAGAGAAATTTCTTAGGAATAGCAGCAGAACTGCCTTCAGAACTGCTCTGATGGGATACCTGCACCCAGATGGGACTAACTGAAGAGACAGACATGTTGGTGACAGTTGGCATCCTCTGAGTGAACGGAACAAGAAGAGGGGTGAGAACTGAGAACACCATCTAATGGCTAGCCACATTTGGAGGGGAGAAGAGACTGAATCCATGGAACAGAACAGTGATGTTCTCGTCTCTTGAACAACTGGATATACGTTTTGTCTGTTTTCTTAATGTGGTTGCCTCTTAAATTCATTTTCTAGCTTCTCCTTATGCTACTAGTGTCTTTAGACAAGTTAGTTAATTATTTGTCAGTTTTATAACTGAAAGAAAGAAAGGTTAATAATAATAATGGCTAACATTTAATGTGCATTTATTATACGCCAAGCACTACGCTAGGTGCTTTATATGTATTAAGTCACTGCAAACCTCTAACAACCCTAAAAGACAGGCTGGCAGGCAGGGATTTTTCAGATGAGGAAACTGAGGCTCAGAAAAGTTAATCCTTGCCCAGGTTTAACTGCTAGTAAATGGTGGAGTTTGGGGAACTGTGGTCTGTCTAGCAATAGAAATACTTGATAAAGTCTTCTTTTGTGTGTATGTGTTTTAATTGAATTATATGTGACTTATGAAGAATGCACAGATTTTAAGAGAGCAATTTACATGGTTTAAACCACTGACACACACATGTAAGTACCACCAAATCAAGATGCAGACCATTCCCATTACCCAGAAAGTTCCTTCATGATTACTTACTGTAATCCTCACCATCACTCCTGAAAAAATTACTATTCTAAGTTCTAGCACATAGGTTAATGTCATCTCTTTTCGAACTTCATGTAAATAGAATCACATAGTATGTATTCTTTTGTATCTGGCTTCTTTAGCTCAACATAATGTTTTTGAGATTTATCCAATCCATAATGTTGCAATTAATGGCTATTCTTTTTTATTTCTGGATAGTATCTGTAATAAAATACCAAAATTTGTTTATTCATTCTCCTGTTAGTGGATATTTGGGTTGCTTCTAGTTTGGGGCTATTATAAAATAAGCTACTAAAAAACATTATTGTACAAGTCGTTTTGTGGATATGTTTGTATTTCTTTTGGAAAAATTCTTAAAAGTGGCATCGATGACTGTATCATATGGTAGGAATATGTTCGACTGTATAAGAAACTGCTAAAATGTTTGACAAAGATGTAGTACTGATCTACACTTTACTACCAACAGATGAGAGTTCCAGATGCTTCACATACTTGCTAACACTTGGTATTGTCAATCTTTTTTTTTACTTGTGATAAGTCTTAGTGATCTATTGCTGCTACAATAGAAATACCACAAGTAGCTGGCTTTAACAAACAGAAATATATTCTCTTACATTTTAGGAGTATAGAAGTCCGAATTCAGGGATCCAGCTCTAGAGGAGAACTTTCTCTCTCTGTTGGCCCTGAGGGAAGGTCCTTGTCAGTAATTTTCTCCTAGTCTAGGAGCTTTTTAGTGTATAGGGACCCTGGATACAAAGGATGTGCTCTGCTCTTAGATCTTTTTCAGGGGTAATGTCTCTCTCTTCTCCGCTCCTTATCTCTTTTATACCTCAAAAGAGATTGACTCAAGTTACAGTCTAATCCTGTAGAATGAGTACTGAATCACAAACATAACTGTCTCTAATTCTGTTTTATTAACACCACAAGGAAAACCAAACAAACCCATTGCCATCAAGCTGTTTCTAACTCACAGTGACACTACAGGCAGGGCAGAACTGCCCCACAGGGTTTCCAAGGAGTGCCTGGCAGATTCAAACTGCTGACCCTTTGGTTAGGAGCCATAGCACTTAACCACTACACCACCAGGGTTTCCATATGCTTACTGGCCATTTGTAAATTTCTGTGTGTCAGTGTGGGGTGTCTAATCAAACCCTCTGCCATTTTTTAAAAAACACTGGGTTGCCTTCTTTACATATTCTCAGTAGAAGCCTTTGGTTAGATGCATGTAATATGAGTAATTTGCCTCAGCCTATTCATTAAATAAACACTGTTTCAGTCTATTCATTAAAAAATTTCATTTTGATGATCAGAATTCTTTAACTTATCAAGTTTATCATTTATGGTTAATTAGGTTTTATTTGTCTTATGAAACAGGCATGTATCCCAAGATTGCAAAATATTTTCTTCTAGTAATGTCTCTAGCTTTAACTTTCAGATGTATGTTTCATCTCAAATTAATTTTTTTTACATATTTATACATGTTTTATTAAGAACAGCTAACCTTGAAAAAATGCCAACTAACTTGGAGAGGGCTGAATTATGCTTACTTTTCAAATTCTCAATAGTCCTTTTTTTCTACAATACCCTTTTTTTTTAATTATGATTCAATGAAAATATACATTCCCATATAAATTTGTATGACCACCTAAACACAGCTCCCACAGCTCTCCCTGCCTGGTGACAGCACACTCTTCCTCTCCGCTCCATACATATCTTATCTTCCCAGCAATCTCCCATTCCCTCCCCGCCACCCACTCTCCCACCTCCAGTAACAAGTGAGTAGGATGGCATCCTATCGATGCACAGAACCATAAAGTGCACAGATTATGTGGTCACTCTGTGTCACCAAGTCCAATCGATTCCTGTCTGAAGAGTTGACCTCCACTATGATTTATAGACAGGGGCAGCATCAGGGCCAGAGGCCATGCTCCCAGGGGAACCCCAAAGCTCCCAGACCATCAGCTGCAGTCCTTTATTAGAGATCTCAAGAGTACACCCCTATTTATTCTCTTGTTGCCAGAGAGACTCAACTTTGTGAGCTCCATCACGGCTATCACTTGTAGTGGCCGGGCACCATCCGGTTCTTCTGGACACATGTTGATGTAGTCACCCATCCACGGAGGTCTCTCTGTCGTCTGGGTTCTCTTTCTCCCATATTGTTTTGGTCCTTAGTGATCATCTGCTCCTGCTGAGCTGGGACCATGTGCTGTACCCTCAGATGGCAGTTTGGCAGCTTTTAAGACCTCAGACACCACTCACTGATGTAGGGTGCAGAAACCTTTCTTAGCAAAACACTAGTTGTACCAACTGGCCTCAATTTTCCCTGAGACCACAGTCTCCTGTCCCCCGCCCCAGCTACTCTATCCTTGCAATATTGGGTTAAGATGGGAGAAGTAACCATGTTATGTTGAAGTCCAGTTAATATTGATCTTCTTTTAATGTGTGCTGTCACAGATTTCACCCAACTAACTTTCTATCAACTATCTAATCTAAACCCTCCCCCCGTCGTCCTCGCTCCTTTCCCACCCTTGGAGCAATCAGAGTCTTTTCTTCTTTGCATGAGTCTCCTTTAAGTTCTCATCATAAGGGTCTCATACAATATTTCTCCTTTGGTTGCTGACTACTTTCACTCAGTATAATGTCCTCCAGTTGAAACCAGATTATGAAATGTTTCCTAAAATCATCATTGATCTCTATCATAGCATAGTGTCCCACTGAGTATATATACCACAGTTTACTTATACACTCCTCTGTTGTTGGGCATCTGGGTTGATACAATCTTTCTGCTATTGTGGACTCTGCTGGAATAAACATTCGTGTGCATGTATCAGTTGGTATGAATAGCCTTCATTCTGTAGGATATATTCTGAGCAGTGGAATTACTGGGTCAAATGGTATATCTATATCCTGCTTTGTAAGGAAGTGGCAGATTGCATTCCAAAGAGGTTGCACCATTTTGAAATCCCACCAGCAGTGTAGGAGCATTTCAATCGCCCCACAGCCTTTCCAGCACTTGTTGCTTTGCATTTTGTGGATGATGGCCAACCTTGCTGGGGTGAGGTAGTATCTCAGCGTTGTTTTGATTTGAATTTCTTTAATAGCTAATGATCGTGAGCATGTCTGCATGTATTTTTTTGGCTGCCTGGATCTCCTCCTTAGAGAAGTGTATGCCCATCTCCTTTGCCCATTGCTTAATTGGATGATTTATCCTTTTCTTGTTCATATTTTGCAGTACCTTACAGATTATGGAGATCAGACATTGTTCTGACATATACTAACCAAATATTTTTTCCCATTCTGCAGATGGCTTTTTAAATTTATTAATAAAGTTTTTGGATGAGCAAAAGTGTTTAATTTTTAGTACTTCCTATTTATCTATTTTCTCTTCTATTATTTGTGGTTTCTTTGACAGATTTTGAAGTCTGTCTATGTTGTGTATTAAAACTTCCATTGATGTTCCCACTTTTTTTGTGGATAATTTACCGTTTTTGATTTATTCACGTCTTTTATCGAGTATGAGTTGGTTTTTTCATAAGGTGTAAGATATGGATCTTCTTTAAATTTATTGCAGATCGATATCCAATTCTGCCACAACCATTTGTTGAAGAGGTTGCTTTTACCCCAATTTAACGTCTTAGAGACTTTGTGGAATATCCACTGTTCACAGGAAGATGGTGTGATCTCTGGAGTCTAAATTCTGCTCCACTGATCTATCTGTTTTTTTTTTTTTTTTTTTTTCCTCCACCAGTACCAGGCTGCTTTCACTACTTTTTCAGTGTAATAGGTTCTAAAGTCAGGTAGTGAGAGGCCTTCCAGTGTGTTCTTCTTCTTCAGTAGGCTTCTTCCCTTTCCAAAGTTGGTGACTGGTTTATCCATCTCATTAAAATATCACTGGAATTTGCATTGGTGTTGCATTATATAAGTAGATTGCTTTGGATAAAACAGACATTTTCACTATGTTAAGTCTTCCTATCCATGAGAAGGGTGGGATTCTTGATTTACATAAGTCTCTCTCAGTTTCTTGTAGTAAGGACTTGTAGTTCTGTTTGTAAACCTCTGTTATTTCTATCTTTTTATTTATTTATTTATTTATATTTAATATGATTGAGTGAAAATGTACATTGCCGTATAAGTTTACATGCCCACCTATATGCAGCTTCCACTGCTCTCCCTGCTTGGTGAGAGCACACTGTTCCTCTCTGCTCCATACATGTTTCATCCTCCCAACAGTCTCCTTTCCCCTCCTCTCTACCCACTCTCCTTCCTCCAGACAGAGGTCAGCAGGACAATATCCTATAGATGCATAGAACCACAAAGTGAATCCAATATATGGTCACTCTGCATCACCAAGTCCAAACCATTCATGATCGAAGAGTGGACCTTCATTACAATTTATAGGCAAGGGCAACATCAGGGCCAGAGGACATACTCCCAGGGGAACCCTGAAACCATTGGACCATCAGTTGAGGTCTTTTAGTGGAGATCTCAGGATGCACCCCTTTTTATTCTTGTGTTGCCAGTGAGACTCAACTTAGTGAGCTTCATTGCGACTATCGCTGGTGGTAGCCAGGCACCATCCAGTTCTTCTGGTCTGAAGTTGATGTAGGCACCCACTCATGTGGGTCTATCTTCTGGGTTATCTTTACCCCATGTCATTTTGTTCCTTGGTGAGCATCCGTTCCTGCTGGGTTAGGACCATTTCCTGTGCCCTCGGATGGCAGCTTGGCAGCTTATAAGACCCTAGACGCCACTCGCCAACATGGGGTGCAGAGAGCCCTCTTAGCAAAACGTTAGTTGTGCAAACTGGCCTCAACTTCGCATAAGACCATGGTCCCCTGGCCCCTCCCCCAGCTACTCTGTCCTTGCCATATTGGGTTAAGATGGAAGAAGTATTCAAGTTATGCTGAAGTCCACTTAATATTGTTCTTGTTTCTAATGTGTGCTATCATCAATTTCACCCAACCAGATTTCTAGCAACTATCTAATCTAAACCCTCCCCCACTCGCCCACCCTCCCTCTGCACCCTTACAACTGTCAAAGAGTCTTTTCTTCTATACACATTTGTTTTTGAGATCTTATTGTAGAGGTCTCATACAGTATTTGTCCTTTTGTTGCTGACTACTTTCACTCAACATAATGTCTTCCAGTTGAAACCAGGTTAGGAGATGTTTCCTGGAATCATCATTATTCTTCATCATTGTGTAGTGCTCCATTGAGTATATCTGCCATAGTTTACCTATCCATTCCTCTGCTGTTGGGCATCATGGTTGATTCCATCTGTTTGCTATTGTGGAATGTGCTTCGATAAACATTCTTCTGCATGTGTCCATTGGTGTAAAAGGCCTTGATTCTGTAGGATATATTCCAAGTAGTGGAATTACTGGGTCAAATGGTATATCAATATCCATTTTTTTAAGGAAGTACCAGATTGCTTTCCAAAGAGGCTGGACCATTTTGCAATCCCACCAACAGTGTAGGAGGATTCCACTTTCTCCACAGCCTCTCCAGCATTTGTTGTTTTGTGTTTTTGGATCATGGCCAACCTTGTTGGGGTGAGATGGTATCTCATTGTAGTCTTGATTGGAATTTCGTTAATAAGTAAAGATCGTGAACATGTCCACACATGTCTGTATCTCCTCTTTAGAGAAATGTGTGTCCATCTCCTTTGACCATCACTTAATTGGATGATTTATCTTCTTTTTATTGATATTTTGTAGTATCTTATAGATTATGGAGATCAGGCATCGGTCTGGCATAGAGTTGCCAAATATTTTTTCCCATTCTGTAGGTGGCCTTTTAATTCTATTAATAAAGTCTTCAGATGAGCAAAAGTGTTTGATTCTTAATAGTTCCCATTTATCTATTTTCTCTTCTGTTGATTGCGGTTTCTTCGACAGATTTTGGAGTCTGTCCACATTGTGTATTAAAACTTCTATTGTTGCTCCTATCTTTTTTTGGATGAGATTTATCATTTTAGGTTTGATATTCAGGTCTTTCATCCAGTTGGAGTTGGTTTTTGTATAAGGTGTAAGATACGGATCTTGTTTCAATTTATTGCAGATAGATATCCAATTTTGCCAGCACCATTTGTTGAAGATACTGTTTTGAACCCAGTTGAAGGTCTTAGGGCCTTTGTCGAATATCAACTGTTCATAGGCAGATGGTGTCATCTCTGGGGTCTCAATTCTGTTCCACTGATCGATTTGTCTGTTCTTGTACCACTACCAGGCTGTTTTGACCACTGTAGCAGTGTACCATGGTCTGAGGTCGGGTAATGAGAGGCCTCCCAGTGTGTTCTTCTTCTTTAGTAGTACCTTACTTATCCAGGGCTTCTTCCCTTTCCAAACAAACTTGGTGATTTGTTTCTCCATCTCATTAAAAAATGACGCTGGAACTTGTATTGGGATTGCATTCTATAAGTAGATTGCTTTGGGTAAAATAGACATTTTCACAATGTTAAATCTTCCTATCCATGAGCAGGGTAGGTTTTGCCATTTATCTAAGTCTTTCTTAGTTTCTTGTAGTAAGGGCTTCTAGTTCTCTTTGTAAAGGTCTGTTATTTCTCTGGTTAGGTTAATTCCTAGGTACTTTATCTTCTTAGGGGCTATAGTAAATGGTATAGATTTGATGATTTCTTCATTAACAGTCTCGTTGTTGGTATAAAGGAATCCTACTGATTTCCTTATGTTTATCTTGTATCCTGAAACTTTGCTGAACTCTTCTATCAGTTTGAGTAGTTTCCTTAAGGATTCTTTGGGATTCTCTGCATATACAATCATATGATCTGCAAACAGGAAGATTTTAACTTCTTCTTTGCCGATGCAGATGCCCGTTATTTCTTGGTCTTGTCTAATTGCTCTGGCTAGAACTTCTAGTACAATGCTGAATAGGAGAGGTGACAGTGAGCATCCTTGTCTAGTTCCTGTTCTCAAGGGAAAGCCTTTCAGTCTCTCTCCATTCAGGATGATGTAGGCAGTTGGCTTTGTATAAATGGCCCTTATTGCACTGAGGAATTTACTGTCTATTCCTATTTTCCTGAGAGTTTTTAGTATGAAAGGTGTTGGACTTTGTCAAATGCCTTTTCTGCATCAATTGACAAAATAACGTGATTCTTAGACTTTACGTTATTTATGTGGTTGGTTGCCTTACTTGTTTTTCTAATGTTCGAGCAGCCTTGCATCCCTTGGCATGAATCCAACTTGGTTATGATGAATTATTTTTTCAATACGTTGTTGAATTCCTATGGTAACAATTTTGTTGAAGATTTCTGCATTACATTCATGAGTGATATTGGTCTGTAATTTTTGTTTCTGGCGGGATCTTTCCCTGGCTTTGGTATTAGAGTTATTCTGCCTTCATAGAATGAATTTGGGAGCATTCCATCACTTTCTGTGTTATCAAATAGCCTCAACAGTATTGGAGTTAACTCTTTTCTAAGCATTTGATAGAATTCTCCAGTGAAGCCATCTGGGCCAGGACTTTTTTTTGGTTGGTAGGTTTTTGATGACTTTTTCAGTCTCTTCCTTTGTGATGCATTTATTAAGTTGTTCTGCTTCTCCTTGTGATAATTTTGGTAGGTGATATGAATCTAGAAATTTGTCCATTTCCTCTAGACTTTCAAATCTGTTAGAGTACATTCTTTTATAGTATCCTGTTATGATACTTTTGATGCCAGCTGGGTGTGTTGTGACATCTCCCATCTCATTTCTTATTGAGATTATTTGTTTCCTTTCCTGTTTTTCTTTAGTAAGTTTAGCCAATGGTTTGTCAATTTTGTTAATCTTTTCAAAAAACCAGCTTTTGGTCTTTTAAATTTTTTCAACTGTTCTTCTGTTCTCTAGCTCGTTTAGTTCTGCTCTAATCTTTAGGATCTGTTTTCTTATGGTGCCTCAGGGGTTCTTCTGTTGTTCTCTCTCTACTTGTTCAAGCTGTAGGGTTAGCTCTTTGGTTTCTTTGTTCCAGATGTGTGCATTTATGGAGATAAAATGACCTCTGAGCACTGCTTTGACTGTATCCCACACATTCTGGTAGGAAGTGTTTTCATTCTCATTGCAATTCATATATTTCTTTATTTCATCCTGATTTCTTCTATAACCCACAGCTTTTTTAGCAAGATGTTGTTCAGTTTCTAAGAGTTCCACTTTCTACCTATGTTTTTTTCTGCTATTGATTTTGACTTTCTTGGCTTTATGACCTGAGAAGATGCTTTGCATTAATTCAATGGTATGGATTTTGTTGAGGATTGCTTTATGTCCTAACACATGGTCTATTCTGGAAATGTTCCCTGTACACTGGAGAAGAAGGTGTAATTTTCTGCTGATAGAAAGAAAGTTCTGTATGTTGATGGGGTTGTGTTGGTTAAATGTGGCAATAAGGTCTTTTGTGTCTTTACTCAGCTTTTTTCTAGACTATCTGTCCAACATGGAGAGTGGAGTGTTGAAGTCTCCTACTATTATTGTGGAGTGATCTATCTCCTTTTGGAGTGTAGTCAGTGTTTCTTCAATGTATTTAGATGCTCTAATATTAGGTGCATAAATATATAATATTGTTAAGTCCTGCTTGTGTACTCAACCTTTCAGCAATAGTGTCCATCCTTGTCCACAATGGTGGATTTCACATTAAAATCTGTTTTATCTGAGATGAGAATTGCCACACCTGCTCTTCTTTGTTCGTTGTTACCTTTACAGATATTCTTCCATCCTTTAATTTTCAGTTTGTTCCTATCTTTAAGTCTAAAGTCAGTTTCTTGTAGGCAACATATGGATGGGTTGTGTCTTTTGATCCAAGATGTCACTCATTGTCTCTTTCCTGGAGTGTTCAGTCTACTCACATTCAATGTAATTATTGATAGGTATATGTCTACTGCTGTCATTGTGATAAGTTTATTTTTGTGTTGCTGTTTTTCCTGTTGTTCTTACTAATCTGTTCTGGGACATTCTTCTTTGTGAGTTGATTTTTCACCTTTTTCAGGGTTGGTTTTGAGGTTGATGAGACTCCTGTATTATGTTTCTTGATTTGATATGTTGCATCTTTACTGTGCTTTATGGCTGCCCCTATGATCCCCCTTAATTAACTATGTATAAACCCAATTTTAATTACTACCAGTCTTATTAACTTCCTCTCCATCTTGAAGGGCTATAACAACTGTAGTACATCCCTCTTTTTAATATGATGACATCATAATTTTCATGATACGATCACTGGATCATTTCTTTCACTATTATAGCTTTGATTGAGTTTGGAGCCTTCCCTAACTGAGTCAGTTCCTGGATGATGTGTCCTGTCTTTGCTTCTAAAACATAAAGTTAGCGGTTTTGTTCTTTTAAGCCAAGAGATTCTTTCAGAATTTCTTGCAGCTTAGGTTCGGTTTTTATAAAGTCTCTGAGTTTCTGTTTATCTGGGAATGTCTTAATTTAATTTTTATATTTGAAAGATAGTTTTACTGGATATATAATTCTTGGTTGGAAGTTCTTCTCCTTCAAGGCTTTGAATGTGTCATGCCACTGTCTCCGTACCAGCATTGTTTCTGCTGAGAAATCTGATGAAAGCCTACAGGGTTTCCCTCTGAACGTTAGCTTTGCTTTGAGTCTTGCGGCCTTTAGGAGTTTCTGCTTATGTTTCATTTTGTTAAGCTTCAGTATAGTACCTTTTGGAGTCTTTCTTTTGAGATCTATATTGAGTGGTGCTTGATATGCATCTTGGATATCTGTATTCTCTTTCATAATTTCTGGGAAGTTTTCTGTCAGCAGCTCAGCAACATTACTCTCTGTGTTCTCAAGTGTCTAGCTCTGTTCAGGGACTCCAATAAACTGTAGCTTCTTCTTCTTAATAGAGCCCTACATGCGTAATGCTTCTTCACTTTCTTGTTTCTTTTTCTGATTTCTCCTCACAGATCCTGGAGTCAGTAGCTCTGTCTTCCAAGTCAGAAAGCTTCTTTTCCATTTGTTCCATTCTGTTTTCCTGGCTTTGAATGGAAGTTTCTAGCTTGGATTTTGTTCTCAATCTGCTGGATTTCAGAGTACTGGTGTTCCATCAGATAAAACAGCTTGCTTAATTTTTCGTTTTGCTCTGCTGCATTTTATATAAGCTCTAGGAGGGATCTATATACAATCCTTTTGTATTCACCTTCCCATAGTTTCAGAAACGTTTCTTCGTCTGGGAAGTTCTTTGGTTGTTTCTTTTGGGGGCCTTCTGAAGCCACGGGTGATTTCTTGGTTATGCTTTTCTCCAGAGTTTGTTGCTTTCTGCGCATCATGTGAGTCAGTAGAGGCTGGGAGAGATGCTGTGAGTGTAGACTGCAGTTGTTTCTCTAGGCTGTCTTAAAATGAAAGGTAAAAGGTATCTGACCATTTCCAAAGTCAGTCAGGTTTTCAGGTGTAGAGGTCCCTTTTTCTAGCTGGCAAAGTAAGCACCTCTATATCCAACCCCAGATGTTGTAAACTACTTCAAAGGACAGAAAGGCTACTGGCTTGCTGGCGTCTGCTGTTGGGCTCCAGCTGTATGTGACACTGTGTAGAATTACTGCCAGAAAAGTGCCTTCCTCCGGCAGGAGCTGCCTCCCAGCCTAGGAATTAGGTCCCACTGAGGCCTCCGTGTGAGCAGCTCTATTTCCCAGTGGAACAGATGGCATCATGCACAAGCTCCCCGCCTGCGTCAGTACTGGCTAGTACATAGCAGAGGTGGAAAGAGAAACCAATGGTGCCGAGATGCAGAGTCCAAAGCCAGGCTCTCAAAATATGGCAATTTTGCCCACCAATCTCACCATCTGTGCATCTGAGATTAGCTGCTAGTTAAGTCCCAGTTCTGCCTGCTAGCTAAGACAGAGGCAAAAAGTTAAAATGGCAAGTTACCTTCAGTCCATGAAAGTGAGCACTCACCAAGAGTAGAGGTCAGTGAAAGACAGGAAGTTTTCCATTCAATGGGATGAAATCCAAATTAACAGCCCTATGCTATGTTCTAGGGCTCACTAGGTGTCCAGAAGGCTCTTTTTAATGATCAGTTCAGGTTTCAGTTTCCAGTGGGATTTAGGGAGATGTGTGTTTAGTTTGCCATCTTGACTCCACCCCCCAGTCCTTTCATCTCAAATGAATTTCTATTTATAGAGTGAGGTAGAGGTTGAGGTTCACTTTTTTTCCCACAGGAATTTTTACACTTTTCAGCTGTTTCTCCACTGAATTCCCTTAGCATCTTTGTGAATGTCAACAACTCTGGGAGTTTTCTCTTATATACCATAACAGAGTGGGTATATTTAATTAGGACACTTAGCTGAAATCTAAGATTGAGAGCAAGATGCCTGGTCATGTACAAGACCGCCAGAGTCTCTGAATAACTCCTGGTTGAGAATAGGGCTGCAGTCAATTGGTAGTTTCACATTCAAATCTTTTTTAAAAGCAGTTTCATTTTATTCCCAGTAACAAAATCACTAATTAGGTTGGTTTGTATACACAGCAGACTTAGAACAGCTTACAAGTGAAGATATCTTAGACTCACAGGGATTTGGCAATACCAAAATTTCCAAGTGAATCTCAATTTTTGTTCTAGTTGCAACTGGCAAACAGTTAAACGTAGGTGCCACGATATATTTAGGACTATAAATTGAGTGTGTGTGCGTGTGTGTATACCACTCTGTTTCACATACATACAATCTTAAAGAAATAAATACATTTCTACGCCAGGTCTAGATAACTGAAGGGTTTTAATGAATTGTCTAGGTCTCTGGGTGGCACAAGTTATTTCTAATTAGCTGTTAATCTAAAGGTTGGTGGTTTGAACACACCCAGAAGTACTGTGCTGATGCTCTGCTTCCAGAAAGATTACAGCCAAAAAAAAGTCTACAGAACAGTTTTACTCTGTAACACATATGGCCACCATGAGTTAGAACTGACTCAGCAGCAACAGGTTTGATTTTTGGTTTTATATTGTCTAGAACAAATAGGATAAATCCAAATAAATCTCTCTAAGGCATTTTATAATTAAGTTTCTGAAAATCAACGACAAAGAAAAAACTTTTGGAAACAGAGAGCAACAATGCATTAATAATAAAGGAACACCAGTTGGAATGATAGCAGATTTCTCATTTGAAACAATGGGTACAAAAAAGAAATGGCACAATATTTTTCAAGTGCTGAAAGACATATCAAAACTGATCTTATATTCAGTGAAACTACCTTTCAAGTATAAGGAGTAAATAAAGACATACTCAGATAAAGAAAAACAAAAATAATTTGTTATCATCAGATTAAAAGGACAGCTAAAGGGATCTCTTGGAACTAAAGGAAAATGGTAATAGAAAAAGGTTGGGACTTCTAGAAAGAAAGGAAGAGCACCCAAATGGGTATAAATATAATTAAATATAAAAGATTATCCTTCACCCATGAGTGTCTATAATCACAGTTCACAGTTGAAGCAAAAGCTTTAACATCCCTGACGTGGTGTTCAATGTATGCACAAGAAACACAAAAGTGGGGAAATTAAAGGGACCTAAATACAAATAGAGTTCTACACTTCACTTGAAGGCATAAAATGTCAGTGAGCTGTGATAAATTATGTATGTATATGGTATTATCCAGAGACACCACTAAGAAAACTATAAAAAGCAATATACTAAAAAGCATTATAAATAAATCAAAAGAGAAATCTAGAAAATATTCACATAACCCACAGGATGACAAGGGGGAAAAAAGGAAAGACGAATAAGAAACAGAGAGGAGAAACAGAAAACAATAAAATGGCAGACTTAAGCCCTAACATATCAAGAAGCACATTAAATGGAAATTACTTTGAAGATATATTGACACTGCTCATTTTAAATGTAAATGGTCAAAGCATACCAGCTAAAAGACAAAAGTTGGCAAATTGGATTAAGAAAACTCAGCTTAACTATAAAATTTCTATAAGAAAATCATGTCAAATATAACAGTATAGTAAAAGGATGAAAAACACACAAACATTCATTAAAATCAAAAAGCAAGGATAACTATAATAGTACCAAATAAAGTAAACTGCAAAGAAAACTACAAAGGACAAAGAGGATCAATCCACCAAGATATTTCCATTTGAAATATGCATGAGAGAAAATCATTAAGGACACAGAAGTTATGAACACCACCACCAAACAACGTGATCTAATTGACACTTAGTAGAGCATGCAGCCTAACAAGTCTGTGAACTTAATTGTCCTAAGTGCTATATAACTCATTTCAGTATGGCCACCTTTTAAGTCCTCCCCTTGGGAAGCTATGAACTGATGCCAGTTCCAGCACCTTCACAGCAATTTTGGAACTTTTTCTGGAATGACCATTGCGCAAGGGACACAGTGGCAAGTCCATGAACTTAATTGTATAGTTGTCTGTGAGGGAGTTGTTAGACAGCAAACAAATAACTGTACAGGAACACCCTATCTACCTACCTGATCTGGCCCCCAGTGACTTTTTTCTTTACTGGAAGATAAAGGAACTATTGAAAGGAAGACATTTTGGTGCTACTCAGGACATCAAGAGGAATACAATGACAGCTGATGGCCATTCCAGAAAAAAAGTTTTAAAATTGCTTTGAAGGGTGGAATAGGCACTCTAGTTGTTGCTGTTTCCCCAAGGTACTACTTCGAAGATGATATTCAGAAATGAGGTATGTAGCACTTTTTCTAGCATGAGTTTATGAACTTAACTGGCAGTCCTCATACATGTTTTTTTCTCAAGCACCTATGGAACATTTATTACAATGTAAACCCTATAAACAATTTTAAAAGAACTGAAATCACAGAGTACGAACACTGTTTATAAGAGAATAAAACTAGAAATCAGCAACAGAAATATGTCCAGGTTCTTCATCCTGCTAAATAGCCTATGGTTCAAACAGGAGGTCTCCAAGGAAATAATACATAGAACTGAACAAAAATGAAAACACAACATATCAAAGTTTCTGAGATGCAGCTACAAAGTGTTGAATGAGAAGTTTACATCATGGGATGCTTGCATTAAAAGATATCAAATCAATAATTAATTTCCTACCTCAAAAAACTAGAAAAGGAAATGTAAAATAAACCCAAAGCAAGCAGAAGAAAGGAAATAATACAGAACCTAAATCAATGAAATAGGAAACTCTAAAATGTTAACATTCAAAATCAGACAATTTAATTAGAAAAGGAGGTAAAAGAACTGTACAGACATTTCACCAAAGAGGATACATACATGACATAATGAAGCTATAGAATTATGGTAATAAAAACTAAAACCAAAATACAACGTCACTGTATACCTATCACATTGGCTAAAATAAAAAATAGTGATAATACTAAACAGTGAGGATGAGGAGGAAATAGACCACTCATACAATGTTTATGAGAATGTAAAAATCCAGTCTCTCTGAATGACAATTTAGTAGTATCTGTTAAAACTAAAAACGTTTCTGTCATGTGACTCAACAATTTTACACTCTTGGGCATTTATCCCAGAGAAATGAAAACGAATTTTCACATAGAAACCTGTACATGAATGTTCATAGCAGCTTTATTTGTAACAGCTAAACAGCAGAAACTAATATCCTTCAGCGGTAAATAGTTAAACAAGTTGTGATACACCCATACTATATAAGGAATGACCTACGGATACACACAACAATTTGGATTAATCTTACAGAAACCACAGGTGAGTAAAAAAGTAAATTTCAAAAGGTTATGTACTACGTAATTCCATTTATATAACATTTATGAAATAACACAATGATAGAGAAAGAGACTGGATTAGTGAATGCCGGAGATTAGGAATGCTGGAGGGGGGCGGAGTCAAGATGGCCGACTAAGCCCACGTCTCCTTATATCCCTCTGGAAACCAAGACCTGAACTGATAATCAAATGGAGCCTTCTGATCACCTAATCAGCCTCGGGACACGACACTGGGCTGTTAATTGGGACTTCATACCACTGAGCAAAAAACATCCTCTCTTTCACTGACTCCCGCTCCTGGCTAGCCCTGGGTCTCACGGATGGAAGGTAAACACACCATTTTGACTTTTTTTCTCTGTCTTGGCCAGCAGGCGGAGCTGGGTCTTGCCTAGCAGCTAGACTCGGACACGCTGCTGGGGGGATCGCCAAGACTCGGACATGCTGCTGGGGGGACAGGCAGGCGAAATTCCCATATTTTGAGAGCCAGGCTTAGGACTTTGTTAATCTAGCCACTTTGAGCCTATTGTTTTATATCTGCCTCAGCGGGGTTTGTACAGAATTTTGCAGTCAGTGTGCGGGATGCCATATTAGTACTGAGATTTTAGCGGGACCTAATTCTTAGCCTGGGAGCCAGCGCCTGCAAACAGGACAGCACTTTTCCAATAGAAAAGCAGTAATTTACCGAAGACTACCTACGCTGGGGGCCCTGCAACAGAAGCAGAGGAATCACTACCTCTCGGCACCTTTAGCCCCTCTGTCTGCTGCCTGTGTGGAGGATGCCATCTTGGATATGGTGGCCACAGCTGGAACTAATTCTTAGCTTGGGACCCAGAGCCTGCCCACAAGAGAGCGCTTTTCTATCACAAAAGCAGTACTCGACGCAGTGTCGCCTACTGCTAGGCCCTGCCAGCAGAGGCCAACAGGTCAGTAGCATTGCTGTATTCCGAACTAGTTTGTTATCATCTGGGGTTGGATATACTGGTGCTTACTTTGTCAGTTGAGAAGAGGGACCTCTACTCCTGAAAACCTAACTGACTTGGGAAGTGGTCAGATACTTTTTGCTTTACATTTGAAGACAGCCTAGAGAAACATTTGCAATCCATCCTCACAGTACCTCTTCCAGCCTCTATATATTCACATGGGACCCAAAAAAGCAACAGACACTTGTGGCATACAAGACATGACCCATGGCTTCAGAAGGCTCCCAAACAAAGCAACCAAGGAGTTTTCCAGATGAACAAACTTTTATGAAAGCATCAGGAAGAGAATACAAAATCATTATATACAGAGCCCTTCTAGACCTTATACAAAATGCATCAGAACAAAAGGAAAAATTAAGCCAGCTGTTCGATTTGATGGAACACCAGTACTGTGAAATCCAACAGACCAAGAATAAAATCAAAGACATAGAAACTTCCATGCAAAACCAAGAAAACAGAATGGAACAAATGGAAAAAAGAATTTCTGACTTGGAAGACAGAGCTACTGATGCCAGTGTTTATGAGCAGAAATCAGAAAAACGAAACAAATGAGGAAACATTAAGAAGCATGTGGGACTCTATTAAGAGGAACAACCTTTGATTAATTGGAGTCCCTGAACAGGGTGAGACATCTGAGAACACAGAGAGTATCGTTGCTGAGCAGCTGAAAGAAAACTTCCCAGAAATCATGAAGGAAGAGAATATAGACATCTCAGATGCATATCGTACACCACCCAATATAGATCTCAAAAGAAAGACTCCAAGACATATTATAATCAAGCTTAACAAAATGAAACATAAGCAGCAACTCTTAAAGGTAGCAAGACTCAAAGCAAAGCTAACATTCAGAGGGAAACCCTGTAGGCTCTCGTCAGATTTCTCAGCAGAAACCATGCTGGCACGGAGACAGTGGCATGACACATTCAAAGCCTTGAAGGAGAAGAACTTCCAACCAAGAATTATATGTCCTGCAAAACTATCTTTCAAATACAAAAATGAAATTAAGACATTCCCAGATAAACAGAAACTCAGAGACTTTGTAAAAACCAAACCCAAACTACAAGAAATACTGAAAGAAGTTTTTGGCTCTGGCTTTAGAACGATACACTACTCAATACTCTACTCATTTAGGGAAGGCTCCAAAGTCAATCACAGCTTTGATACAAAAAGAAGCAATCCAGTGATCATCATGAAAACTATGGCATCATCATAATAAAAAGAGGGATGTACTATAGTTGTTATAGTCCTTCCAGATGGAGAGGAAGATCACAAGACTGGCAGTAATTAAAATTGGGTTTATACATAGTTTATTAAGTGGGTTCATAGGGGCAGCTGTAAAACACAACAAAGATGTATCATACCATTTCAAGAAATGTAACACACGAGTCTCAACAACTACAAAACCAGTTGTGAAAAAGGTGAATATCAACTCAATGTCCCAGAACAGACTAATAAGAACAACAGAGAAAACATCAACATAAAAATAAACATATCACAATGGCAGCAGTGAACACATACCTATCAATAATTACATTGAATGTGAATGGACTGAATGCTCCAGTAAAGAGACACTGAGTGTCATCTTGGATTAAAAGACACGACCCATCCATATGTTGTCTACAAGAAACTCACTTGAGACCTAAAGACAGGAACAAACTGAAAATTAAAGGATGGAAGAATATATATCAAGCTAACAACAAACAAAGAAGAGCAAGGGTGACAATTCCAATCTCAGACAATATCAATTTTAATGTCAAACCCACCATCGTGGACAAAGACGGACAGTATTTATTGCTGAAAGGTTCAGTACACAAGGAATGCTAGGAAGCGGGTAGGTGTAGCTGTGAAGGGAGAGTGTGAGGGATTCCTCTGGTCATGGCCCAGACTGTGATTGTGGTGGTGGTGGTCACATGAAGTTACATAAATGACTGGAAAACTTGGTGGCACAGTAGTTATGTGCTATGGCTGCTGACCAAAAGGTCAGCAGTTTGAACCTACCAGGTGCTCTTTGGAAACCCCACGGGACAGTTCTACTCTGTTCTATAGGGTCACTGTGAGTTGGAATCAACTTGATGGCAGTGTTTTGTTTTTTTTTTTAATGTAAATGATAGAACTTCATAGAACTATTAACATGCATACAAACAAATGAGTGCATTTATCACTGATGAAATCTGAATCAGCTCTGTGGGTTGTACCAATGTCAATTTCCTGGTCTTGATACTATACTACAGTACAATAGTTACTCTAGATGTAAGCCGCAGGGTGGGCTGGGTGAAGGAAAAACAGGACTTCCTTGTACATTTCTTTGCAATTTCCTCTGAATCTTCAATTATGTCAAAATAAAAAGTAAACACACAGAAATACAAACAAGGAGTGGGTGTTTTTCCTCATGTCATTTCATCGTTTTATTCTATTATGGATTACCATTATTTAAGCACTATGGCTAAAAAACGTTTAAAGCCTTATTTTCATAGAGAAGGGACTAAAACTAACTGGTTGACACAGTTACCTCAGTTGTGATGGACAGATTTTCTTGCTCATTTTCTATTTTACTATTCTCCTTATCATTAATCAAATTAGTTGTTACTGTAATTAAAATGATCCTCCATATATGGAGCAGAGAGGAAGAGTGTACTGTCACTGGGCAGGGAAAGCAGTGGAAGCTGCATATAGGTGAGCATGCAAATTTATATGGGAATACACATTTTTCATTCAATCATAATAATAATAAAAAAAAGATCCTCTTCTTTGATGTAACGTGGGAAAAAAGTGAACTTTGAGTAAACACACACATCTTCAATGATCAGTCATTACAATGACTTTGTAATTGGAAAACCTTCAGCATGACAAATCCTTTCCCGATAAAACACAGTGCTCACTGCCTGTGGAAGGAAATTTTCAGTGTAAACGGGCTTGTTTCATTTGCACCTGGAAAGCCCTAGCTTTTCTCAGAAGGCTGTGTATACCGGCTAAGTTTAAGAAAAGGGTCCAGTTTCCCTTCATTACTCCAAACTGACATTGCTCTGTGCACACAGGTCCATCTGATTATCTGTCCCCAGGTAGAAAACACAGGACTAAACTATCAGTTTTCAAATTTTATCTTCAAATATAAATTCCAGCACAAACTCATGAGCATGCCTGTGGTGGTCAGGATTATGTCAACTTGGCTACTGCATGTCTGGCTGCTCTATTAAGTGGCAGGGTGGGGCCTGTGGTGGTTTCCTGCCCCTCAGCTCTCATCTCTCCGCTTTCCACCACCTACTGCTGGTCTGCTCACATAGCCAGCAGCTCCTGCTTGCTTCTGGCATCTGATTCCTGGACTTGAACTAGCAGCTGTTGGATTCATCCACCCTTACAGCTGGCCCTTGAAAGTCCTGTTCCCTGACCTGCTGATCCTGGGCTCGCCAGCCTCTGCAGCTCCATCTCGCCACCAGCTTCAGATCCGCCGACCTACACAACCAGTGATCTAGAATTCTGGTCTCTGACCTGCTGACCTTGGGTTCACCAGCTCCCGTGGCCACGTGAGGCTTGTGCCAGGAGTTTGGACATTCAGCCTCTGCAACTGCATGAGCTGTTTCCTGTATATATACATATGTCTTTCCTTGTACTTTATATATACAAATCTTCCTTTGTACATACATGTGTTACTGGTTTTGCTTCCCTAGAAAACCCAGCCTAAGACAATGCCCACCCTAAGAATGACAAAGGCCTACCTAACTGACACTCTCAGTCCAGGGAGGAAGAGCCTCTCATGTGCACAACACATTTCATTTGATCTTTATGATAACTTACTAAGTACTATAAGCCCCATCTTACAGACAATGGATGTAAGGCTTGCCAAGGGCCAGGTCTTCCAAATTAACTCTAGCACTTGTTCCACTATATCATGGGATTTCAGCTGGTATGGATTACACTTAAGTGAATTAAACCATAACAACTCACAATAAAAAAGAGAGACTAATAATTTAAATAAAACTAAAACCAAACCCACTGCTGTCGAGTCAATTTCAACTCATAGTGACCCTACAGGACACAGCAGAACTGCCCCACAGAGTTTCCAAGGAGTGTCTGGTGGATTCAGACTGCTGACTTTATATGACAGTTACACAAACAAATCCATATGTATTTTGTGGGCACTTTATGAGATTTTAAAGATAACTGTGACTATCAGTATTTAGATTTGTGATCTTAATTTGAAATACTGTACATCTGTAAAACATGATTCTACTGTAACAATTGAACAATACAAAGTAACAGAGAACAATTCAATAATAATTCCATGAGTCGGATCCGACTCGATGGCACTTGGCTTGGCTAACTAATCAAACTCTTTTTCAGAAAATCTTATATGATATCCTCTTACTTTCTTTTGCTTTTCTTAATTCTAACAGTAATACATGTCCATTGTAGAAAATCTGGGGGAAAGAAAAAACATAAAATAAGCCCATATCTATTCTTGATTTTTAAAAGTATAACCAGTTTGCTTTTTCAAATATGTAACAGTAACTGGTATAATAACTTGCTTCATGAAAATTAATGAATGCTCAGGTGTGTAAACCACATGAACCTAAAAGAAATTTTAGCCTTTTCTGTAGGTCTGAATTATATAGGTTATCTTTTCTAAAGCATTAATGTTAGATTCAGTTTATGTACATCTCTCAGGAATGTTTCTACATCCAGCAAAGCATACCTGGCCCTTTGTCTCATTTTCTTTGTAATAGTCAGCTGCCATTGAATCAGTCCTCAACTTACGATGACCCCGGATACAACCATATAAAACATTGCCTGGTCCTGTATCATCCCCATGATTAGCTGCTGACTGGACCACTGTGATTTGCAGTGCAGTGGTTTTCTCTTGATATACAGCCTTTCTGGCCCTGGGTTTATAGTTCTGCCAAGATGATGTGCTACACCACAATCTTGCAAAAGGACTGGACGGCTTACTGTGCAAATAAGGTGCTTGCAGCCTACTGAGGGAACTGATCAGCTTGTGCTCAGGGATGGGAAGAGCAGGCTCCTCCCACAGAAGTTGGAGGGGCACCTTACCGCCATCAAAAGAAGAGCTGAGAGCAGAGCATGTCCCTTGGATCTGGGGTCCCTGCATTACAAATTTCCTAGACACAGAGGACAGGAAGATAAAGACAGGTGTAACACTGAGGATGGTAGGAGACGGCATGAGACAACAGCGGCACAAGCAGGGCGAACCGGAAGACAGCTGTGCTGGTTGTCCCAACCCAGAGGGGAGAGAGCTAAGTGCCTTTGGGCAGAAGGCTTGCTAAGGTGACTTTCAGCACTTAACAGTGGAGCCACAAAGCCCAGTAGGTCAGAGGTTAGGCCCAAGTTGGGCCCAGCAACAGAAGCCAGGCTGGGAAGCATGGCCAAGAGACAGATGAGAGCTGTACTGGTTAGAAGCTGTCCTGATTGATCAACTGTATCTGATCTCCTGAGTTGATCTTAATCATGAATTGTAACCTATTACTTCCCAAATAAACCCCACAACTGTCAGTTTTGTGTGGCCACTACAACAAATTATTGAACTCAGCAGGGAGTAGTACAGAGGAGTCAGCTGGTGTCAGACGTGCTAAAAGAGGTTGGAGAATAAAGGTATGTCTGACCTCCACATTATAGGAATCAGCTTTGGGCTGACAGGTCTTCTCATTTTCCATCCTGAAGTCAGGCAATTTCTGATACTACTAGCTTAACTGATCATTGGGTTTTTATTGGCTGATTTTCCAAAGCAGATAGCCAGGCCTTTCCTTGTATTCCGTCTTAGTATGGAAGCTCTGTTTAACCTTTCGAGCATCACACAAACATACAAACCTTGACTTTCATCAGTGTACTTCAAAAACTTCTGAGGAAATCCCACTGCCCACAGCCTATCAGATGCCCCTTACTTCTGTCTCTCCTATGGGCTTGCCTTTTCATCAATTTTGTATCACTCTGACCCTTGAATTTCATCCAGACCTCTCAACTTTCCACAGTGCTTTGTGGTTTTCATTTGCATCATCATTTTTTGATGTCACCTTTATTAACCTCAGGATGTGATGACACTGACCCCGGCCACAGAGTGGACGGACTGAGTGGGGATACTGGAATGATGGGTCGGTAGTTTGTTACTCAACAGAGACCGTGTTTCAGATCTGCTGGCATGCCCTAATTTCCTGGTTACAATCTTTGCAACAAAGGGAAATCTTTAAATACAAAACCAAATTAAGTTTTATTTTATCAGACTTTTCATATAAAACACTTTTACAAATTAGAAAAAAAAACATTTTTTTTCAGGGTACACATCCTAATTATCAGCTGTACTCAGTTGCTCTCTAAAACATGTATTGTACTCAGTTGATCTCTATTTGAGGGGTTCTTAAGGGTGCAAAACTATTGAGGGGCTTCAGAGTGTGACAGAAACTGCTGTCCAGCCAAATCTATGTTTTCCTCTTGTTTCTGGACTCCCAGCACTAGGCTGTAGCTCCCGGCTTCCCCTGTTCTTTGCTGTGGCCACGTAATTGAGCTCTAGCCAGTGGATCATGAAGACTGATATGAGCCACAACGAAGTCTGACTCATATAAATCCCTTGCTTTTATTGCCACCTATTTTTTCCTTTTCAGCCTTTTGAAGGTCAGTAGGTACCTGTTGTTGCTACCTGCCATCAGATTGACTCCTGATGCATGGCAACCCCACGTACAGCAAGACTGGACTATTGTGATGAACAGGGGTTTGACTGGCCGATTTGGGGGAAGACTGCCAAGCCTTTCTTTCTAGTCTCTCTTAGTCTGGAAGCTTTGCAGAAACCTGCTAAGCATCATAGCAACAAGCAAGCCTCTGCTGATAGACTCATGGTGACTGCACTGTGGTGCACTGGCTAGGAATCAAATGTGGGTCTGATGGCACTGGGTTTATTTACTGAATGTGAAAATTCTATCACTGAGCCACCACTGCCCATCCTTGCCCACTACAATAAACCCATTGCAGTCTAGTTGATTCTGATTCATAACGACTGTACAGGGCCACGAAGAGCCGCCCTATAAAGCTTCCACAGAGTGGATTTGAACCACTCGCCTTTTCATTAGTAGCTGAGCTCCTTACCACTGTGCCACCAGGTCTACAGGTAACTAGTAGACCAAACCAAACCCAAGCCCACACCTTTGAATCAATTCCAACTCACAGTGATCCTATAAGACATAGTACAAACGTCCCACAGTTTCCAAGGCTGTAAATCCTTCTGGAAGCAGACTGCTACATCTTTCTCCTATAGAGTGGCTGATAGGTTTGAAACACCAAGTGCTTAACCACTGCACCATCAGGACTCCTGATAATAATACATTGAAATCTAGAACTAAACAGGACTGCCTTGTTTTTCTGGGTCTCACAAGTATTTTGCACTTGACAAGGTGCAGCCATCACTTTTCTATCATTTTGTATCACTAGAAAATTTTTGAGTTTTCTTTCTCTGACAGGTTTCCACCTTACATGGGTTCTGACATTTGCAGGTTTTTGCTGTAATAGCAAACATTAACATAGCACCTACTTTGTGTCAGACACTGATCTGTAAGCTATACATGTATTAACTCATTTCATCCTGACAAAAGCTCTGTGAGATAGGCACTATATTAATACTGTCTCACCTTTTTAGATGAGGAAACAGAAGAGCAGAGACGCTAAGAAACTTCCCCAGTGTCACACAGCTCACAAGCGTCAAGGCTGGGGACTAGCGCCCCTGTGATCTGGCTTCAGAATCTGTGTGTTGTGCTCTCCTGCCTCCTCTATACTTAATCCTGTTCAGACTGGTAATGTCAGTTTCGGAACTTGTGAAAACTCCAAGCTAGTGTAAATAGGTGATTACTCAGAAAGTCCTTACTGGCTAACAGTGATCCATCTTCAGCCTTCCTTGGGGTTTAACTGGGACACTACAGATCAATTCCTTAAAAATGCATTTGGTTAACTAGTAGGACAGCCTTCTTGGATTTGAATTTCAAAGTCTCACTTAAGCATCCTCTGTTGTTCTTGTAACACTTTCATCTGTTAATGTTAGGGTCAATTCAAGAAAAAGATGTAAACAGCATTATTAGAAGATCTTTACCTTTTCATCACTGCCATTGAATGTTGTACTGGGAAGTTCTAGCCAAAACAAAGAAAAAGGGGTAAAGGGGCACACAAAATCAAAAAAGAAAAATTTACACTATTTCCATTTGTAGATGACATGTTTCTACATGTATAAAAGCACAAAGATTCCATAAAAGAGATACTGGAGCTAATAAATTCCACAAAGCTGCAAAGTATAAGATTAACAGCTAAAAATCTGTTGTGTTTCAATAACCAGCAGTGAACAATCTGAAAAAGAAATTAAGGAAATAATCTCACCTACAAGAGCACCTAAAAGAATAAAATACCTAAGTATTAATTTAATCAAAGAGGTGAAACACGTGTATACTGCAAATTAGAAAACACCACTGAAAGAAATTAGAAGAGACCTGAATAAATAGAAAGGTATTCTGTGTTCATGGACAGGAAGACTTAATATTGTTAAGATATCAATACTACCAAAAATGACCTACAGATTCAGTGTAATCCTTACTAAAATTCTAACAGACTTTTGCAGAATTAGAAAAGCTGATCCTTAAATAAATATGGAATTGCAAGGAGCCTTGACTAGCCAAAGCAATCTTGAAAAAGAAGACTCAAACAGGAGGATTAACATTTCTTGATTTCCAAAATATGCTACAAAGCTAAGGCAGACAAAAGAGGGTACTACTAATACAAAGAAAAACATACAAACTAATGGAACTGAATTGAGAGCTAAAAAGTACATCCACACATCTATGGCCAATTGATTTGTGACAAGAGTGCCAAATCCATTTGTCTCTGTTATCTTGTGTTGCTCTAACAGAAATACGACAAGTATGTGGCCTTATCAACTAGAAGTTCACTCTCTCTCAGTCTAGAAGTCTGAATTCAGAGTGCCAGCTCCTAGGTAATACTTCCCCTCTCTGCTAGTTCTAGATGGGAGTCTTGTCATCAATCTTTCCTTGGTCTAGGAGTTTCTCTGTTCAGGGACCCTGTATTCAAAGGAAATGCTCCATTCCTGGCACTTCTTTCTTGGTAGTACAAAGTCCCTTTCTCTCTGCGTCAGTTAATAGGACTATTAATCTCTCTTCTTTTATATCTTATAAAATAAAATAAGTGATACAGGCCAGACTCCAGGGAAACTCTTTTTACATTAGACCAGGAATGTAACCTAAGTAAGGGCATTGCGTCCCACCCTAACCCTCTTTTGAATTCTCATTAGCCATAGGCAGAGATTATGATTTATAACACATAGGAAAATTACATCAGATCACAAAATGGATGACAATCATACAATACTGGGAATCATGGCACAGCCAAGTTGATACACCTTTGGGAGAAACAATTCAATCCATAACAACATCTATAGATTGGGAGAAAATACTTGGGAACCAGATACCTGATTAAAACAAAACAAAACAAAATTGCTGTTGAGTTGATTTTGACTCATAGTGAGTACACAGGGCCACTATGAAGCAAAACCATCTCAACAGCACCTAGCAACAGTAACAACATACATAAAGAATTATTAAAACTCAACAAAAAAAGATGATCTAATTTAAAAATGGGCAACAGTCTTGAATAGACATTTCTCCAAAAACGATATGCAAAAGTCCAATAATCACATGAAAAGATGTTTGGTAGTGTTAGTTATGAGAAAAATGCAAATAAAACCACAATGAGATAGTACTCCCCACCAACCAGGATAGCTATTATAAACAGGACAACAAATGTTGGCAAGGATGTGAAGAAATTGGAATTCTCAGTTTGATGGTCCCTCAAACAGTTAAACACAGAATCACCCGTTGACCCAACAGTTCTACTCCTAGGTAAATATCCAAAAGAACTGAAAGTAGGGGCTAAGAGAGATGCTTGTACACCAATGGTCACTGTAGCACTATTCAAAAGGTAGAAATAACCCAGGTACTTATCAACAGATGAATAGATTAAATAAAATGTGACATATATGTACAATAGAATATTTCTGCCACAAGAAAAGAATGAAGTTCTGATACATGCTATAACTTGAGCCTTAAAAACAGTATGTCAAGGTTTTTTTGCAAAATAATACTGATACAAAAGGACAAATGTTGTACCATGCCATTTATATGACATCCACAATAGGTAAAGGTATAAAAACAGAAGTTTACTGGTAATTAATAGTGGCTGAGGAATCATTACCTAATGGACACCGAGTTTCTGTTTGGGGTGATGAAAAAATTCTGGAAACAAATAGTAGTGATGGTTATACCACAATGTGAGTGTGCCACTGGACTGCACACTTAGAAACTCTTAGAACAGCAAGGCTTATGTTGTGCATATTTTGCCACAATTACATGTTTTATGGTTTCTTTGTCTTCCCATCTTTGTCAGAACCAGGAGGAAAAGGCTTCTCTAACGCTTCTGGCTTGCTTAATGCTGATGAAGACAGAAGTCCAAAGGGCAAATACTGGCAGCATTCCGTGACCCAAAGCTGAATAAATATGAGGTAGGAATGTTTTTTATGAAATTTCAACGTGAAGGCAATTCATGAAGGGCATCCATTTTGGAGTGGAGTCACTAGATGTAGTCCTGAAAAATAAAGCAGTAGCTGGAAGTCTGCTCTAGGCACCAGCTTTCAGAACCTCTGCCTGAAGAATGAAGTGGTAGCTGGAAGTTTGCTCTAGGTGTCAGCTTTTACAACCTCTAACATTCTATGGGGTCTCCTCATCCATGTACTCCAACTAGTCTGCAGTATGCCAGATAACATTTCTCTGACCTCTATCTTGACCCTAAGATTATGTTTAATATCTTTAACTAATGTCACTTGCCATCAACCCAAACTATTTAACAGAAGTAAACTTATGCTACATAGAGAAGAGAAATACATTTTTCTGATACTCAGAAGTAACTTTCTGCTTTATAATTCTCATACATAGTGATCCATACCCATAAACATATTCCCACAGTATTCTTAAACTATACGTTGGCTAAGTAAAAATCAAGTGGGTAGCAAAACATGGCTCTTGAATGACTTGAAAATATTTCCCAACAAAGCTCTCTACTTCAACAACTCATAGCAAAGAGAAACTAGAAAGGTCATTGAACTTTATCTACTAAAAAGAAATCATTAAGACAATAAAGGGTACACATTGAGACTATTAAATAAACAAAGCCTTAGTGGATAGTTCATAAACTATCTTAATTACAGGCTATCTTCCCATCCTTGTCTCAGAAATATTTATAGACTCATTCTCTGGCCCAAAATCCATCTTTAAGTTTTTCTTTGCACAGGTGAAAGACAAAACTTCATGTTTGGCAGGGAGATTACAACACAGTTATCCTATTAAAAATAAACAGGAAAATACTGATTAAACTGTTAATTCAGCAAAGCAAGACTGCCTTTTGTATCTTGGAATAATTTGGAGTTCAAAACTTTCAAATGCCTTTCTGGGCCCTTCAAAAATATGTAGTGATTTCCGTCTCTGGTTTTTAAGTCGTAGCATGTGTTACTGGGAATCTGAAGAGCCTTTCCATGGCTCTTTCCTCCATTACACTGAGTTCCTAGTGTGTTGGGACCATGCCATATTTCTTCTGGACTTTAATAAAAAAGAAAAAAAAGTCATCATACATGTCTTAGGACACAGTGAATTCTTTGAAACCAAATGGAAGCAGAATTACTGACTAGTCTTCTTAGTGTGTCATGGATTGATGAGTCAACATTTAAGAACTGCTTGAAAGTTCTTAGATGAAAGACCACAGATCTGTATAAAGTATTGTCATCATAAAAATAACTCAGTTTTTCCTGTGGTTATTTTTAAAAAAAGAATGTTTCTGGGCTGCTGTTTGCAACAAATTTTTCCTTTAAAAAATAATAAAAAACACTGAAAGTGGGATATTCTTGCAGAAGAGTATTAAATCACCAATGTTTTGAGGGGATTAAAAAAGGAGTGGATGGTCTTTCAGAATGCCTGAATGGTCATAGTTGACAACTGCATAATACATTTTTTTAAAATTTACAGTCGTATTTAATGACCCATAACAAGAAAATATTCTAATCAGATTTTTTGTCCCTTTTTTAAAATTCAGTTTTACAGGAAACCTGTATTTTTCTATGATTGCAATGTAAAAACGTTAACTCTTTTTCATCTATTTTACAAGCCTGAGACCGTTTGCCTTCTTTTAAAAGCAAAGCTGTATTCCACATGCAGGGTATACACAGGAAGGAATGTGTGCAATCAACTGCTAATGGTTTATTCATCTCCCATTGAGAGTAAGACGTATAATCTAACTCGTCACAATGCCTGTTATTGAATGCATTTGGGAATATATAATTTACTACCTGTACTCTTTATGAGGTCTGGATGAAACAGAATAAGATATTATTGTTTCAAAGGAGCTGTTGGAAAAAAATTATATTAAGTATTTTTTCACTCTCATTAAGTCAAAGTATTACATATGTAAATACAATAAGTAGAAGAAAGAAAATAATTTTTTTTTTATGGTCCACAAAAAACTGCTGAGACTCTCCAGGCTGGTGAATTACTTCTCATGAACAAACTAGATCTGAAGGAAGAGAAGAGTGATATGAAGAGAGTGATTTCCCCTCTCCTTTGTTCCTTTTTCCAACTTGTGAGAAGTTCTTACCTCACTCTTAAAGTAATTTCCTATTCATGCAACTGTAGTTAATTAAGTTATGCTCTGGCTCCAAAGGAGTCCGTTGCTTTGAAAACGACAAGATAAAGACAATTGCCTGTAAATGTTGATTCCAAAGAATTCTACAATCAGGACATCAAAATCATATTCATGGTCAAAAGAGAGAACCCTTTCTTTCATATTCTTTCAAACATAAGAAATAAAAGCACAGGTTTAGGGAAAACATACAAGTATTTTTGCAGGGAGGTTTCTCCTAAGTTTCCTTTGGCCACCAAGCTAAAGAATTTTTGACAGATATTTGGACAAGAAATCGCGCCCCTGGAAACCATCAGCCAGCATTCCCACCCGTTAATTAGGTGATTCATTTTCCTTTTCTTTTCCCCTCCCACTTTTTCCCCCTCTTTCCTTTCCCCACCCTTTCCTTATTGCCTTTTCTTTGGATCTATATCTCTGCTATCCTCCTTGGTTCTATTTATTTGCTATAACTCTCACTGCCCCTGGATTTATGCCCTTAATGCCTCTCCAGGTCTCTCGGTGCCTCTGTGACAAAGCCTCCCAGTCCCTTGTTGCCTCATGTCTCCACAAAGACCATCCTGCAGGTGAAAAACCTTGTCAGGAAGCCTCTCCTAGCTGCCAGGACTTTCAGTGTTATTTATTTCCCTCATGGTTCCATAGCAATGATTGGTACTGCATGATTAGCACTTAATTACTGTTTGCTAAAATTTCATGTCTTTTCTTTCCAGTGGAGTAGGCAGTTACTAGAGGACAGTATGATTAGCACTTAATTACTGTTTGCTAAAATTTCATGTCTTTTCTTTCCAGCGGAGTAGGCAGTTACTACAGGACTAGCTCTGGAAAAAAAATCCCATATAAAGTTAACAAACAGCTACTGATTAAGCAGGATAGTGGCTGTACCTCATATAAGGCATAACCTCATTTGAAGATAATAGGGTTTGGTGTTAAATGAGTTTTAGACATTTAAGCTCTTTTATATAAGAAAATAGGAGATGTACTGGTCTGAGATGCTTGCTAATGGAATATAAAACGTTTGCCTTAAAGAAGCATCTCTATTGGCGTATCAGTTAGTGATCCACTGCTATGTGGAAGTGAGGTTGTGGAATTCCCCCTTCGGGTTCTGAGTACATGAATGGGTTTGAACCCATTGCTGCCATGAATTATCTGAGAAACCATGAGTAAATCAACCTTTCTTGGCTTCAGATTCCTTGTCCATAATGGACAGATGGCCTTTAAAACAAAACACAGACTCAAGAATGATTGCACTCATTTAGTTCTTCAAAAGGGTATGTGGCTGTTTACCCTGCCATTAACCTATTGTAAACACAGGCCCCAGTAGAAGAATCACCTATGCAGACATCCAGATTTAACATTATTTAAATAAGTCTTGCCAAGCCAAGTGCTGTCGAGTCTTAAAGAAGGAAAAAACCCACTGCTGTTCAGTGGGGTCCAACTCACAGCGATCCTAGAGGGCAGAGTAGAACTGCCCCATAGAGTTTCCAAGAAGTACCTGGTAGATTTGAACTGCCAACCTTTTGGTCAGCAGACATAGCACTTAACCCACTATGCCACCAAGGTTTCCTAGAGAAGAATGGTGACAGGGAAATCCCAAGTACTAATGTTACTGTCTCCAGAACCATTTACTTCCTATAGATCATCCTACTGGGCTATCAAAAATCTTCAGTCTACCAAACCAAACGAAAACCCACTACCGTCAAGTCGACTGCAACTCAGTGATCCCATAGGACAGAGTAGAACTGCCCATAGGGCTTCCAAGGAGTGCCTGGCAGATCTGAACTGCTAACCTTTCCGTTAGCAGTTAACCACTTAACCACTACGCCACCGGGGTTTCCTTGGTCTACCAACCTTCATATTATTCTATCAGACTGGACAAGGTTAAAAATTGGTCTTCAGTACCAGCAAATATCAGGCAAAATACTTCTAAATGGGGGATGATTAGGTTGATAAGAGGTGCAGAATTTCAAATGGGCCGGAATGCCAATCTGACACTTCAACATTAGTAAAAACAACACATGCCAAAGGTACTTCCCTAAATCAAGCAATCTCTGTGGTAAAGGGAAAGTGATCAAAATATCAAGAAGAGCATACCACCGGCCTGAAGCATGTGTCAGATTTATTGTAGCCAGGAAGCTAAAAATCAGCCCCCATTAAGGAAGGTGTATACACAGCACATTCAGATGTCAGGAAGTCTGAAAATTATGCCATCAGACCCAAGAGGCTCCTAGGTAGATGATAAATAAAGAGCACAGTTAAAACAGTCGGGCTGAGTGGTAGCCAAAATCGCCTGTAGAAAAAATGATCACTGAGTCACAGTACTATCTCTGGCACTAGACAGTGACGAGAACGAAGCCAAAGACAGCAAGATGAATCAAGGTCATATAACAGGACTACAATGAGAGTGAGTGGAAAAGTCACTGACATAAGCTCAAACGCATGGTGTTAGGGTTGGGCATCCAGATACACTCCAGGGCATGGGCCATTCCTGAGAAGGGAACTAGGAGTGATACCCATGTTTTGGAAGAGTTGGGGCAGAGGGCCCAGAGAGGGCTGCAGAGATCCATAGGCATTGACAACCAAACGAAAAAACCAAACCCACTGCTGTCGAGTCACATCTGACTCATGGTGACCCTAGAAGTCACAGCAGAACTGCCCGACAGTTTCCAAGGAGCTCCTGCATTGAGAATGGATACTGCTTAACTGCCAGAGAGCAGACTCTGGCCTAGCCCAATTCGGTCCTGGAGAGGTGGGTGACAGATTCAACCATCCTTCTGGCAAGCCAGCCACAGACCCACTGCCAGAGCTCCGGAAGGGCGGTGATTCTTTGAGGTCAAAGGCAGGTCTGTGATAACCCAAATGATAGGGATTTTTTTCTTCTGGCTCTTCTTTAGAAACCACATTACCACTGACATTCTACTCCTTTCGCCACATGCCTAACCCACATCCAACTTACATACTGCTATTCACAAAAGTCACATTATATATCTAGTCAACACCGTCTGCCAGGCACTAGTGACTTCTGCCTTAGGCAAGGCTGGCTTGCTATTCAACTGTGCTGTCAGCGAGCTTGATTTACTGGAGCTTATAAAAAACCCTGCCTCTCTGGCCACATCTGGGTTCAAATACCAGCCTTCTATTACCAATTCTAATTCCTTGAGGGAACTGTCCCAATGTCTTCAAACTTCTTTCCTCTTTAAAGTGATAAATAAACACCTGTGTTGCATGGCTGTTGTGAGGGCTGAATGGTATCTGAACATACGTAAAGAACTTAGCCTAACCAGAAAGTCAGCAGTTCAAATCCACCAGGCACTCCCTGGAAACTAAGAAGTAGTTCTACTCTGATCTATAGGGTCACTATGAGTAGGAACCGACTAGATGGCAGTGGGTTTGGGTTTGGTTTGAAGCACTTAGCATGTGTCAAGAAAGTAGCTGGTATTCTAGAAATGATTATTATCAATACTCTATATTCTTTGCTGCTGTTTTTTAAGCATGTTTTGACTGTCGATCCTTCCTTTTTAAAAAATGCAGGAGCTCAGTCTCTTCTCCTGTTAGACTGCTAGTGCTCTTATCATAGCCCTGCTTTCCTACCAGGAGAAGACTGAATTCGATAATGTCTCACATGCAAAAGGGTCACAAACTTAGCATTACAAGCTCTAAAAAGCAGTATTTACCATGGGATTGGGCAATACTTACATAAAGGAATAATTTGTAGACAGATATTCACAGCAGACTGGCTATCCCAAATGACATTCTGTACACGAGTTTATTACTCACTCTGCTTCTGGGTAAGATGAGGCTTACCTGGCTTTGAGTCTACATTTCTATGTGTGTCCTTTTATAATGCTCTAACTTAACTTGGAGATAAAAAGTGTAAGCAAAAAAATATTACCTACCCCATTCTACATGGCTGTGCTGTCTCACAGCAAACATTGCCAAGAGATACCACCAAAATTTTCCAACACATATTTTGTCCAGACAATGGACTCAGTGGAAACTCAATGAAATAGATAAAGGTTGACGACTTAGGTCTCTAAACAAATGTTTGGTTAAACATGGCCTCAAAGGAGACGCTAGTCACCAGATGCAATCCATCTGAGCTAGCCGTAGGTGACTGTCTAAGAATTAACAACTCTTTCTCGATTGAATCAACAACTTGGGAAAGTTGGAGGCACAACAGTAAAGCATAGTATGCAAAGGCTTCTGACGTGCAAAGACAGATTTCGAAACATAAAGGTTGGAGAAAAAAGAAGATGCACAGGATATATATATGGAGAGATACCCTTCCCATAGTTTTAAAATATACCAAGCAGTAGTAAATACATGTTTTAAGAGTATGCATACATACAAACCTACATACATATATATATACATGTATATAAACCAAACCCACTGTCATCGAGTCAGGTCCGACTCACAGCAACCCCAGAGATCAGAGTAGAACTGCCCCATACAGGTTCCAAGGAGCGCGAGGAAGATTTGAACTGCCAACCTTTCAGATAGCAGACATAGCACTTAAGCCACTATGCCACCAGGGTTTGCTATATATATGTACATATATAAAGAAAAATAATATATATTTGGGTTTTAGTTTTTATGTGGATGATGGATGGCCATGTGTTTAGAATGTGATTTGCTACATCTTTTTATATTTCTGAAACATTTCATACCAAAAAATAAAGATATTTCTATGACTGAAAAGTGTGACCTATGAGAGAGAAATGAAGCCTGTTTGAAGATATCTGTGAGTAGGAATAATATTAGAGACCACAGCAACTCTATTTCCATTTCACTGACAACACACAGGGGGCGATTAGAGAGGTTTAGCTAAGAGGGAGCAGCAGCAAAGGTGACTTCCTTGAGACAATTTGCTGATATGAGCATGTTCTTGGCAAGGATAATCCAGGTCCAGGTGCACTATCAGCCTCTGGTTCATTCCTGTCTGCAAGACTTCTCAGTAAGCAATACCAGACAAGCCAGGTGACATATGAAGTTCAACACCTTTGAGGATCTCAGTGTACACTGTAAATCTGCTAAGCTACAGAAACACTATAAGCAGCTTCATGAACCTGGGACCTGTATAGTTACAGAGGGCCACAGTCACAGTCAGAAAAGCCCTGCTTTGGGTATAATACTCTACTGTCTCTGCTTTGAAATTTATAATAATTTTATCTTTAAAGTTGTATTATATAAATTGAAGTCCAATGGGACAATGGTGCAAGTACATGAGCAGGGAGACACACACAGTAGGCACTGTGTTCCCATACGGCAGATGTGATGCTCCACTGAGCCCAGAATGTTGGAGGACCCGCAACGCACTACAGTTCACAGACAATCAAAGGAGTATAACAGCTGCGTTACATCTACGACTAAGAAGTCCTGCCAGTACCACTCTGCTTTCCATTTGAACCAGAACTTCTTTCAAATGCAAAAAGAAGGTAATAGCAGAACAGATGCAGCAGTGTTTTAGGAAACACTAATGGCTGAAGAACACTATCATATCCTTTCATATTTGTGTTACTTCCCTGCAACATTTATGCTAAAAATGATATCACAGAAAGGGAAAAATAGAGCAATGCAGTTTCTTTTATTGAGTCCTTTCTTATTCACTAAAGGAAGAGGGTGTTGGTAGAATGTATATGTATAAAGAAGTGAAATTAAAGAAAAGAAGCTGGGTTAATTTTATGAAGTCTTTCTACTCTTTTGGTAAGAAAAAAATGCACATGTGAACTAGGAAATACAAATTTCGGTGTTTCCACATATAAGTTAAATGCTCTTATCTTTGCTTTTAGAACTGGCTCTGTACACTATAAAGATGAGTAGTAAAATAAATGCTAATAATTTAACATTTTTAATTTTTACTTACTTACAACATTAAGTAGCAAATAAAATTTACCATCACAAGTTTGGGACACAGATCGAGGAAAAAGTACAGTATTTCAGTACCTTTAAGTGCACCTTTTCCCTGTTTTTGAATAAGGGACCACCTATTTTCATTCTGCACTTGGCCCTACCAGTTATGAAGCCAATTGTGAGAGTACTGAACTACCAAGCTATCCACAAAAGGAAGCCTAGTTTCTGATCATCTAAAATGACCATTCAATTAATTGATAGTATTTGTATTTGACTCTGTGTGGTGCGTAGGCTACTAACCAAAAGTTGGGGAGCCTGCACCCACTTAGAGATTCCCCAGATGAAAGTCCTACCAATCTACTTCTGAAATGTTAGCCACTGAAAATCCTAGAGAGCAAGTTGTACTCAGGACTGACCTCACAGCAGCTAACAACAACATCTGTATTTAGTGAATCTCTTACCTAGTGTCTTGGAAAACCTAATTTTGAATACATGCTTCAAAAAGAAAGGAAAAGAGTGAACTCGGTGCCATTCTAAAGAGAGAGCAGGAAATTAAATGGAACATATACATCCTTTCCTAATGTTATTTGGCAATGTTAGTGACATTCTCTTCTGAAACTACCTTTTCCTCAAATATCAGTAAGTAGATACGGTTATGCTTTTCTCTGAGGGTACCTTAAATTCCTTTGTAAGAGACAAAGTGTGCGTGTACGTGGGCATCTCTACACAGTGGACTCAGCACACAGGAGCTTCTTTTCAACCTCAATTCTTGGCTCTTTGGGACTTCCCAGAAGGTCTCCTCCTTGAGTTTCTGGTTAGGAACTGGGGTCTCTGGTCTTACCTTTATTTATTCCACAAACATTCCCAGAATAGCTTAAAAGCGTTAGAGATGTGCAGTGTGTAACAGGAATGACTGAAAAATCAGTTTTCAAATGGATTTTCTCCAAGGTCAGAAAGCACAGTCCTGGAGATCATGTGACTCACAGGTCTTCTTACCAGCTGACTGCCCTCCCTCCACCCTGAAGCTGGTAGAGCGCAGAGTATCTGAATATGGAAAGACAGGAAAATCACCTGTGGCCTCTCTGGGGACTGAGTGACACCAGGTCTGCCCGTCCTAGCTGCTACGGTAATTAATGCTAATATACCTTGGGGATTACTGATTCTGACCACTTACTCAGAACTAGGTTTGCTTTTTGGAAGTTTTGGAATCCTTAACAACATGATGACTTTTTTTAACGAATCCTTAAATAGGTGGCCATTTTCTGTAGGCAAATCTCTAGAGTGTTCTACGGTTAGCATGGAAAACTGCCAAAGTAGCAGGGTTGAGAAAACAGGAAAGATTTACATTATAAACATGTTACTGTCCAGCCTCTCATTTTCCTGGAGAGTCTGATGTTAAAGCTTAATTTGATACTTTCACGTGGTTGAAATGAAATGCAAACTGGCTTAAGTAACCTAGTTACAGGGACATAAATGTACTAATATATAAGAGATCAGGTTCATTCCCCAAAAGAATTTTCTCTCTTATCTCTGCTTCGAGTCAGGACAGATCCTATCAGAGCTAGGAGGGCTTCTTGGGATGACGGGCGCTGAGCCAAGGAGAGTCATTCAGAACTTCAGGCTGAGGTGCTTGGGAGGGAACACTCAGCCCTTTTGGCTCCACAGCTAGGTGCCTTCCAGGCAGGAAAGCAGTCAGACAGAATAGGAAATTAGAAAGAAAAATACATCTATTTTTCAGAATATGAGGTGAATTTTATCACTCATAATGCATATTCAAGGAATTTAGACTGAGGAAAGAAAGGAGAGAGGATGCCTTGGATAAAATGTTTTCTTTTCCTTTGCAAACCACGAGGAACAGGCACACTTACACATGGATGGCCAGAGTTGACACTGGAGTGACCTCTGAAAGCAAACACTGGGGTGAAACTGTTATGTAAACCAAAATGACTAGACATTCCAGCCCAGGCCCCAGAGTAGGCTGTGCTAAGGCCAGCCAGCCACCTGTAAATAGCAAGGCATTCTAAGCAGACAGAGGACAGACGTGAACATTCTTATTTTACATTAACAGTGGATCAAATTTTATAAATAAGGAAGATTTTTTTAAAGTTCAACATTTTAGAGCAAGGCTTTATAAACTCGACAGGAAGTAAAAGGAAGGCTTTGCTGTTTCAAATCTGAATGGTAGGAATTAAATTTAATCAAAACTGCAGGCAGCAGACTGAAAGTATATAATATAATATAATATAATATAACACAATATGGACTAATGTGTCATTAGCTCTTGCTCACTGCAATGAGATTAGCTTCCCCAACAGCCTCACAATCAGATCTTGGTATTCTGCTGAGTTAGATCTATGTCCTAAAGGATACCCAGCCAGAAATAAATTTGATGCATTTCACATAAAAAAAGAAAAGCAACTTATTTAAGTAATACAGCTTTTAAAAAACCCTCACATTTTATTAACTGATTGTGAATCATCAAACCCTTCTAAATCTCCTTTTGAAGTCAATAGTCCTAAAAAATCCATTTTGAACAGTGCTTACACTGATGATGGTCATATTTTTATTCAACCAATGAACTTTACTTGCAAAAACAAAGATTTGGTTTAAAAATACCAAAGATTTGATGTGTTTCACACCAAAAATTTGCATATTTAAGTTGCTTTTTAAAAACTCTCAAATTCTGTAACTTGACTGAAATAATCAATGTCTTCTAAGAGCTTTTAAAAATGTTTTAATATAATCTTATTTACTTTGTTGTTGTTGAGCATATACACAACAAAACATACACAAAGGCAACAGTTTCTACATGCACCATTTAGTGACATTTAATACATTCTTTGAGTTGTGTAATCATTCTCACTCTTCCTTTTCTGAGATGTTCCTCCTCCATTAATATAAACTCACTGCCCTCTCAGGTTCTTATCTAGTCTTTCCAGTTGCTGTTGTCAATTTGATCCCATACAGTTTTAAAGGAGCATAATGCTCAAGGCAGAGATTTTTTTTTTTACTAGTTAGCTAAACTATTATTTGGTTTTCAGAAGCTAAGGTCTTTTCTTAAATCTAAAATCTTCTTTTTTTGAAAAGTGACTTCACTGGTACTCACTATATTTCTAATCAACCAGTAAGCTTTATTCGTAAAATTCAAGATTTGGCTTATAAATGCCACAAGGCCTGAGTGGCATCGTCAGAGAGGAGAGCTGTATTTCCTTTGTTCATGGGAGTTAATAGGATTAAGGCTTGAAGAACTGAACAAAAGCCTGAGCTGGTTAAGATGGATGTATCACATTTCAGGGTTCCCATTCCACAACTGGCACATTCCACATTTCACAAAATAAAACACACTGGTGAGCTTACTTAAGTGGTTCTTCAGGAATACACTGATTTCAGAAACTTAAAAGAGAACGTGTGTCCATTTCCTCTCCAAGCCACACAGCTCTTTGTGTTCTCAGCCTAACTGGTTTTAGACTCCTTTCTATTTCACAGCCAACAATTCTCTGTTAGGTCTGGTTACATAGAGAAAATGTATAGATTTTTGTGCTCAAAGAATTACTGTACATGAATTATAAAGTTTCCTACTTTCAAAAGAACGCAATTTACGTACCCTAATCATCTGTAAGTAGAGCAAATCTAATCTAAAATACCAAGACCTTCTATCTTCATGTGGATCATATAATGGAACGTGGGTTTGCTGCTTTCTGCTATCAAGGTGGTTATTATCAAGTATAATTTGCGGCTGGAAATGTTTGGCATTCCTGTCTAGCAGTAGCCCAGATTGTTTAGAATAGATTTTTACATAGGAGTTCAAACATCTGTCTGTTTTAGGTCAGATTTCTGTGAGAACCTAGGCATGTAGTCTCTAAACATACGCAGCTGTCCCACATTAAAAGGGAATGGTTGCTTGCATTACGGTGATAACAAAGGTTATGTTTAAAACTAAGAATATGAGAATAAGGCTAAGAATCATAAGTAAAATGCATTCCTACTCTACAAAATGCCCAGTAATGTTACCAATTAAGCGTCGGGCTGGACGGCTGTTTAGCACTATCCTAGCAAAAGACCCATTAGTTAGCAATTTATAACACCAACCTGACTATGGGCTACAATGAAGTATTTCAATTTCATTCTACATTTCTTTCATTTGCAATTCTTCCTTCACAGGAACCCAACTGGCTTGAAGTAAAAATGGTTATCAAATGAAAGCTGTATATAAAACTGCAAAGCAACCTCAGATCAAATTTTAGAAAGGAAGTTGAAAAAGAATTTTAAAAAGTTGAGATAATCTTAACAAAGACACACAAAACCTGTTACTAGGAAGAGTTGTTTGGTAAAATTTCCTGTTTTTTCCCTGAGTCCTGGTTTGCTTTAAAGACGTCGTCAGCACACAGTTTACTGTTACTAAGATTTGTACATGTAAAGTCCAGAATCATTCTCTAAGATTTTTTTATTTAAAGATATTCCAAATGATACATTTTTTTTTCCTTATCCAGACTGTGGTCTTCACAAGCCATGGTTCCAAAGAGCTGAAAATTAATATTATTAGAAACTGGAAAATTACCCACGTGTGGGTTAATGAAGTATTCATAAAATGAAGTTTCATAAAATATCTCTTTAACCCAAAGTAATTTTAGTACAAGGTCCCAGAAATCAACTTGGACTGCTACGAAGCAGATCAAATCAAAGCCACACGTGTCGCCGATGGCTCTTTGTTTGGTTTTATTCACTTTTAAAAAAATTTCCTCTCCAAAGACCAATCTGAATCTCAAGGCACCCTACTGTAAGATTAAAAAATTGAATCATACCATTGTTCATGAAATTTAGGAAAATAAAAATTCTTCCCTTGGGAAAAAAGTTTAAAAAGCCTTTTTTCTAAGTATTTTATAAATTAGACTGCTTTATTAAACACATGACATTAGAAGTCTCCCTTATTACTGACAACACTTTTCTTAATGGTCTTTGCATGTTTAAGTAAATGGCTCCTGAAAATGTACATTTATATTATATAAATAAAACCTTAATTAATATAAACAGACCCAGATATAAACTTTTTAGAAATGTCAGCTTAAAACTTTCCAGTCTAAATAAATCCTCTTTATGAATGGTCCAGCAAAGCAATTTTTAATGCATTTTTTTTCCTCCTCAAAAGCTCACACAGATTTACAGGCACAATCCAAAAGAGAAACTAAAATAGCTTCGATGAAGTCTGCCTGACTCATTCATGTAATAAACAACTAGGCAATATCCAATAGATGGATGATTTTTGAATCTCCCTAAGGCTAAGTGATCTCATTTTCTTCATGGTACTTCCTATTATCTGATATTATCTGGCTATTTATTCATTCCCCTGCTTATAGTTTGTCTCTCAACTTGAACCATAAGCTATCTGGGAATAGACAGCATTTGTGCTATATCACGTCTCTGAAATTTAGCATACTACTGGGCACAGCCAAGAGTGGCTCTTTGAGGAATTCATGAATGGTCTGATGAAATACAGCTAAAAATACTGGTTACTTTTATGTACTGTATCTTACTTTATCCAAATGCACCCATGTGCCAGAGTTTCCAGCTATTCCTCCCTTCTTCCTCAGTACCCACACTCTCCAGCCTCCCTTGCAGCTAAGTATCACCAGGTTTGAATTAATGAGATGTATGCAGAAGTATGCTGCAGTAGCTTCTGGGAAACCCTTGTTAAAAGCCAGCTGATATGCACCCCTTGTTCTTTCTCCTAACCTTCTTCCTCCTTCTTGGTGCCTAGAATGTGCAAGGAATGGCTGGAGCTTCACTGTGGCCTATGAATTGACCTTGAGAATGAAAATCTCATGCTAGGATGGTAGAGCAGCAAAAGAGAAACCCAGTTCCCTCACACTATTCCACCCTGGACTCTCTAACTCTACCCTCTTAAACATGAAGAAGAAATAACCTTCTACCTTATTTAGGCCATTATTATTTGAGCTCAATGTCACATGCAGCCAAATGAAATTTTACCAATGCAACACGGGAAAAACAGACACATGCAGACTTTTAAAAAAAAATCTACTATACTTAAAAATCTATTATACAATAAACACATTGAAAACTCTTTCCAATGAGTGGGCAAGTCTTTATGAGCATGTACTTTGTCCTCAGAATTAAGCCATATGCTATGGGAGGATATAAAGATGTTCAAAAAGAACACACAGCACTGCCTACCTTCCCCCACAACTACACACACCCAGAGGAAACAATAGAAGGCACAGAATAGCAAACAGCATAACTGTGGAGTGAAGAATACTGAACAGGATGGACTACCAAATCTGTCTTGAAAGAAGTACAACCACAATGCTCTTTAAAAACAAGGATGGTGAGACTATATCTCACACACTTTGCGTATGTTATCAAGAGGGACCAGTCTCTGGAGAAAGATATGATGCTTAGCAAGGTAAAGGGTCAGCAGAAAAGCACAAGACCCTCAGTAAGATGGGATCACACAGTGGCTCCAACAATGGGCTCAAGCATTGCAACGACTGTGAGGACGGCACGCGCAGGACTGGGGAGTGTTTCATTCTGTTGTACACAGGGTCACTGTGAGTTGGGACTGACAAGACAGCACCTAAGAGCAACAACAACAGTGGTTAAAGTGATCAACTAGTAACTAAAATGTTAACATGTGGAGACCACCAGTGGCTCTGGGGTAGAAAGACATGGCAGTTTGCTTCTGTAGAGATTTACAGCCTTGGAAACACTATGGGTTGCTATGAGCTGACACTGACTTGACAGCAATGGATTTTTTTCTGTTTTTTTTTTTTTTTTAAATTGCAGTTGTGAAAGAAATTCAGAAACTGCAGGGCTGATGATGAGTGGGGCTCTTAGGAAGGATAGGTTCCATGGAGGAGCCGGCCCTGGAGGTGAGCTGGGAAGGAGGGGCAGGACCTGCAGCGGCAGTGGAAACTGGCTGGGTGTCCTCAGGGTGGGGACTAACAGCAGGGAAACCACTGCTGCAGTAATGAGCACAGCATGTTCAGGACACAGAAAGGAGGTCGACCAGATGTGTGGCCTCTGGAAACACAGCACTCCTTTTTCTCAGAATGTGGCCTCTTGGCCTAGAGGAGAGCCCGTATAGAACGGCCTACCACACCATTCCCCCCACATTTAGCAGATAAATCTTTGCTCCAGACTCTCCTTGCCTTACACATCACACTGCTTGACCTCGCTTAGCTTACGAATTATCCACACCTTACCCTGAAGTATTTCTTAGGCTCAAAGCCTTGATCTTTTTAGGGATCCTGTTCAGATCTCAGCCTATAGGTGGCTTCAGAGAAATATGCCTTTTACTACGTAACTGGCAGAGCCCTTGTGGCACAGTGGTTAAGAGCTCAGCCGATAACTAAATGGTTGGCAGTTTGAATCCACCAGCCACTCCTTGGTAACCCTATGGGGCAGTTCTACTCTGTCCTTTAGGGATGCTATGAGTCAGAACTGATTTAACACCAGTGGATATGTAGCATAACAGGCACAGCTGAATTCTCACTTACCTACTCTGATACGCCATTTTAAGTTAAACCATTAGGGAGAGGTAGCGTGCTCTACCTCTGCAACTGGAAAGTAATAATAAGGCAACAGGATGACCAGACATGGCTTCCAAAGAAAAGGCCTGGGAATTCAATTACTCAGAAACTAACCACAAACATGGAATGAAGCAGCAGCTTTCCTAATAGGTTCCCTTTCAGCTGCTTCTCATAAACAAAGCCATTGTTTAGTTTAAAAACAAAAAAAAACAACCAACATACACCTTAGAGGAAAAGAAGAGCAGTTTTTAATCTAACGAAGAATTTCACTTGGGCACTGTCTTCCTTCACAGAAGGTGTTTCCAAAGAACAAGCACTATTACAGTCATTGAGGAATCTAGACATCGTCAACAGGTACTAGAATCACTACTGAATGAAGACTGAGCCAGGTAATAAATCAATGAAGGGGGAGAGCGCCTGCAGAAGAACAGATTACACAAAGCGTTCTTATGTTTCGGGGTTAGGAGGAATTACTAAAATCTCTAGGGGCTGGTCTAAGACAAATAAAACCAAATTTGATTCTTTTTTCCAGAATTTGTCTGAGAATGCTCTTGGGAATCGTCCCTGACAGACTTGGTGGTACAGAAAAGTGTGAGACAGGTCTAAGGAGACTTAGGGACCTGTTGGTGACTTGGTTTCTTTATCTATTAAGCTAAAGGACTTTGATTATAGATGAACTATCCCTGATATCCACTAGAGCACCAACAATGATTCAGTATCAATAACAGAAGAGACTGCAGGAAAGAAGAAAACATGTTTCACTCTCTTGCTCTTCTTTTCAGCTCATCACCATTTTTCCATATGCCCCCAATCCTATTAATTCACCAATTAATAAATGCCCACCCGAGGTCACAATCTCCTCTGAAGCTCAGCAGAATTTTATGCTCATTTGATGACAGTAGCAGCTGCTGCTCCCCCCAAACCACATCCTTCCTCTTCGTCCTGAGGCCTCCTGCTAGCCACAACTGGCTGTGGCCACAGATCCCTCTGCATCAGCTTCCACCAGAAACTGCCACCCATATGCAGAGTTCTAGTTCTTCAGACTCTCTGAAGCAGATCCAGCTGACCAGAGACACATTCCAGGTAGTCAAGACCAAAGAATTTCATAGCATCGCAGGATATTAAAGCTTAAAGAGACTGCAGAAAGTGTTTCCTTGGCTTGCCTCTCATTCTTAGATACGGAGACTGATGCTTGCCAGCCAAGTGCCGTCAAGTTGGATCCAACTCATGGTGACCCTTAGAGAGGATTTTTATCTAATAGGGGCTAGCCAGAGCTAGAACCCAGATCTCCTGACTCAAGGGCCAGTTATTATTTTGGAATGACTTCACTGAAATAGAAACTACTGTTTACAGCATGCACCTGTGCATCAAAGTGCCAAGTGGCTTCTAAAGTTAATGTGTGTAAATTTGAACTCAAGATCTTTTCTCCAAATCTGCTCCTCCTCCTGTACAATGGCACACTCATCATCTAGCTGCTAATGCCAGCTCCCTCTTCCTTACCACTCCTCCACATCAAACTCACAGGTACTACCCATTCTCCAGAGTATAGCTTACATCTCTTCAGTTTTCTCTACCACCACGATCTCATCCTGGTCCAAGATACCTTCAGCTCTTGCCAGGATGATGACCACCACTCCTGTGATCTCACCATCCCACTGTGACTACTTCTGTCCTTTGAAATCCATTCTCCAGCCAGAAGCCAGCCCCATCTTCACACACTACCACAGCTTAAATTCACTGTCCTTCCCTACATGCTTAGGAAGAAACTCAGATTTCTACAAGGTTCTGCCTGGTCTGATCCTTGATGATATCTCCAACCTCTCCCAAACATTCCCACAGGTCACCAAGTTATGCAGCATTTCTTTCAGCTACTCCAAAGGCCTGAGGTCCTTCCAACCATGGCTGTCCCTCTGCACAAAATGCTCCTTTCTCTGTACGTCACTTGGCTAACTTCTCACTGTCCTTATGATCTCAGCTTAAACATCACTTCTTCAGAAAGACTCCCCTGGGAGTTTCACACTTCTGTATCTGATTAACATTCATCTTCCCAACCAGACTCTAAGCCCCATGAAGGCAGGAACCATTTTTTGGTCATCATTGTCTCTAGAAAACTTAGCACAGCTCTGGGCACACAGTGAGTCTTAAATAAATATTTGTTGAATTAATTAAATGTATTTATTAGTTACAGAAACTCAAGTGTAATACTGTCCCTCATTTACAGATAGACAAACAAAAGCATAAAGAACATAAACTGACTTGCCCAAGTCCTAGAAGCAGAAAGTAGCACAGGCGGTTTCCAGTACAGGTTACCTAACCCCAAAGCCCATGCTTAACTCTAAGAGAAGGTCAGGGGGGAACAGGCTGAGACAGATATAAGAAAGAGTTGTCCTTAATGGTTAGTTGATTCATTTGGAACAATGACAGTGTTTCTTAATCTTGAAGACTGGTAGGCTGAAAAACGGCCCCAAAAAAGAAATCCATGTCCTAATCCCTCATCTGTGAGTGTTCTATATGCGGGGAAAAAGAGAAGGATCTTTACAAATGTGATTTAGTTAGGATTTGGAGATGTGTAGATTTTCCTGGATTATCTAGGTAGACTTAATATTCTATCACAGTGCCCTTTTTTTTTCATTTATTTCTGTACATGTATACTTATTTATGTTTTTAAGAGTCCCTTTCCTCCACAACCTCATAACCATCAATGACTCTTTTCTTCTGTGTTTAAACCTTTTGAGTCCTGAAAACTGCAATCTCATAAAATATCTGTCCTTTTGAAACTAATTTAATTCAGCATAACGCCTTCCAGATTCCTCTATGTTCTGAGATGTTCCCTAGTTTATCATTGTTCTTCATCATTGTATAGTATTTCATTGTATAAATATACCATAGTTTACTTATCCATTCATCTGCTGATGAGCACCTTGGTTCATTCCATCTTTTTGTTATTGTGGACAGTGTGTGATAAACATTGGTATACATGTATCTATTTGTGTGACACCTCTCATTTCTCTAAGATATATTCCAAGAAGTGGGATTTCTGGATTGTATGGCATTTCTTCCTCTAGGTTTTTTAAAAAGCATCAAATTGATTTCCAAGGTAGCTGTACCACTTGACAACCCCATCAGCAGTGTAGAAGAGTTCTAATCTCTCCACAGCCTCTCCTCTTTATTATCTTTTTTTGGGGGGAGGGAATTAATGCCAGCCTTGTTGGGGTGAGATAGCATCTCACTGTAGTTCTTATCCGGATTTCTCTAATGGCTAATAATTGTGAGCATTGCCTCGTGTATTTGTTAGCAGCCTGAATATCGTCTTTGGTGAAGTGCCTGTTCATGCTCTTTGCTCATTTTTTAATTGGGTTATCTGTCATTTTATTGTTGAGCTTTTGCAGCATCTTGAAGATTTTATAGATTAGATGTTGGTCAGATTAGTCATAGCCCCAATTTTTTCCTAGTCTGTAGGTTGTCTTTTACTTTTTTGGTGAAGTTTGGATGAGCATTAGTGACTGATTTTTATGAGTTCCCAGTTGTCTATTTTTCTCTTTTGGTGTTTGTTCATTGTTAGCAATGTTTTTTTATTATGCATATGCCATGTATTAGGGCTCCAAGCACTGTCCCTATTTTTTTCTTCCATGATCTTTATCGTTTTATCTTTGTTATTTAGGTCTTTGATCCATTCTGAGTTCTGAGTGTGGTGTGAGATATAGGTCTTAACTGCATGTTTTTACCAGTTATGCCAACACTATTTGTTAAAGAAATTATCTTTTCTCCAACTGACAGACTTTGGGCCTTTGTTGAACATCAGCTGTTCTTAGGTGGACAATTTTATGTCTGAATTCTCAATTCTGTTCTATTGGTATATGTATCTGCTGTTGTAGCATTACCAGGCTGTTTCACTACAGTTGCGGTGTAACAGATTCTAAAGTCAGATAGCATGAAGCTTTCTACTTTGTTCTTCTTCTTCAGTAATACTTTGCTCATCAAAAGCTTTTTCCCTTTCCATATGAAGTTAGTAATTTGTTACTCCATCTCATTAAAAAATGCCACTGGAATTGGGATAGGGATTGCACTGTATCTATAGATTTCTTTGGGTAGAACAGTCATTTGCAAAATGTTGAGTCTTCCTATCCATAAGCAAGGTAGGTTTTTCCAAGTGTCTTTATAACAAGAGATGCAGAGAGAAACTGAAGGCACAGAAGAGTGTATGAAGTAATTTTACTATGAAGGCAGATGTTAGAGTAAAGGAAGCCACGAGGCACTGCAACATGCAAAGAGTGAATACTCCGCTAGAGCCTCAAAAGACCACACCAATACCTTGTTTGGGGCTCAGTGATACTGATTTCAGATTTACGGTCTCCAGAACTGTGAGAGAAAAAAATTCTGTTGTTTAAGTCACCAAAGTGTCATAATTTGTTACAGCATAAAATCTATAACACCATTTACTAAGACACATTGGCTTGTATCTAGAAGAGTTTCACCTCTACTCCCCTCATTCCCACTGTGCCAAATATATAGCTCAGTTACACAGAAATGTGGTATGCCCATTATTAGTACCACTTTGACTATACATTCCCTAAGTCAAGAATCAGCAATGAGGAATGAAAATACTACAAGTCAAAGCCCCTAAAACATCTTTTCAACAGCATCCCAGAGTTACTACTGAAAAATAATGTTACTAGGGGTAAAAACAAAGCTTACAGCCTGTGTGAAAACCAAAGTAAACAACTGTCATGGATTGAATTGCATCTGGCCAAAAACGCATTTAGCCAGTTGGCTAGGTCCTGATTCCTTTGTATTGTGTCATGGTCCTCCATGTCATAAACCTGCCTCAGTGACGTTAAATGAGGGAGGATGAGCAACAGTTGTGATTGATGGTGGCGCAGGACTCCCACTGTGTAAGACTGCACTGTACCAGCAGTAATCTCTTGGGATATAAAAGGAGCTAACAGAAAGAGCTGGGGAACTTAGACCACCAAGAAGCTGTGCTGGGTGAAGAGTGAGTCCTTCGTAAAGGACCCTGAGGTCCCTGTGGCTCAGAAGCTTCCAGTCCAGGGGAAGGTTGATGACAATGGCCTTTCTCCTGCGCCAGCAGAGAAAGCCTTCCCTTTTTGCTGATGCCCTGAATTTGGACTTTTAGCTTATACTGGACTATGACAAAATAAAATTTGTCTCTGTCAAAGCTATCCACTTGTGGTATTTCTGTTATGGTAGCATTAGATGAGTAAGACAACAGTGCCCTGATATTGCTTCCAAAATGTTTCTGGACTCATGGAGCTTTGCTATTTTTCACTTCCCATAGAGTAAATAATTTATGATGTATAAACAACTGCTTTAGAATAGCTAGGGAGTGACAGCCCACACAATTAGAAGTCTTATACATTGACGTTCACTTCTCAGCCTACTTTGGGTCATGGTTATGCCTCACATATTAAAGGTTTGGATTTGTCTAACTACTAACTAACTCTGCTTTAAGAGAATCTATTACTTTACATTGCACTGGGAAAATCTGCTGCAAAAGCCCTCTTTAAAGTGTTGAAAGTAAAGACGTGACCTTGAGGACTAAAGTGTGCCTGATCCAAGCCATGGTATTTTTCAACTGCATCATGTACATGCAAAAGCTGGACAATGAACAATGAAGACAGAAGAAGAATTGATGCCTTCAAATTATGGTGTTGGAGAAGAATATTGAACATACCATGGACTGCCAAAAGAACAAACAGATCTGTTCTGGAAGAAGTATAACCAGAATGTCCCTTGGAAACAAAAATGGTGAGACCGCATGTTACATACTTTGGACATGTTGTCAGAAGGGATCAGTCCCTGGAGAAGGACATCATGCTTGATAAAGTACAGGGTGAGAAGAAGACCCTTGAAAAAAATGAATTGTCACAGTGGCTGCAACAATGGGCTTAAGCATAAAAATGATTGGGGGTATGGCATCGGACTGGGCAATATTTCGTTCTGTTGTGCACAGTGTTGCTATGAGTTGGAACCAACTCAACAGCATCTAACAACAACAACATAACTTTATAGGAGCTCCTTGGCATTGAAAATGGTTAATGTGCCCAGATGCAACTGAAAAGTTTGAGGTTCAAGTCCACCCAGAGGCAACTCAAAAGAGAGGCCTCATGATCTACCTGTAAAAAACGTGTCACTGAAATCCATAGTAGAACTATGGAGCACAGATCTACCTTAACAGACAGAGGGCCATGGTGAGTCAGAATGAACTCAACAGTAACTGGTAACCTAACTTTACAAGAAAAAACACCTTGAAATACAAGCTCGCAATGAGTCATTCCAACATCCTACATCAAATAATATCCATGGTGAACGAACATATTTTCAGACACTATTAATATTTCCATTCAAAGGTCAGGGATAGCAGCCTTCTTGCCAGACCAGCCATCTCACTATTATTACATTCAGAGCTTCCAGATGGGAAAAAGACATCGAGTCACTGTAGAACAATTCTGTCAAAGGAAATCAGAAATTTTCAAAGATGTTGTCAGTATGGCTCTGTTGTTTTAGATGAATGCACATGAGGTGAATTTGCAGCAGTTAAAACACAGATGAAGAAATGACTATCACAAGATCTACTGAAAAAGAGCATAAAGAGAGTTCTAGATGATGATAGACACAGGGAAAATATAGTTGTGGAGCTAGGTGAGGTGGCTTGGAGTTGCTGAGTCTTGACAAGGAACGAGACAGAAAGGTGAAGGCATTTCAACGTTATGAAATCTCCTGCAAAAAGATTTTTCTCAGAGCATCTTCAGGAAACAGAAGGGAAACAAAAAAACAAAAACCTCACTTACAATATTTTGACAGTAAGAAGGAACTTTAGCAATCATGAAGTCTACCCATTCTGTTTTATAGATGGGAATACCTGAGTGGTGCAAGGACAATGAGTTTAGTTGCTAACTGAAAGGATGATGGTTCAAGTCCACCCATGGGACCCACAAAACAAAGGCCTGGTGATCTACTTCTGAATAGATGAAACACAGGCCAAGAAGGGTTAGGTTACTTTTCCAAGGATGTCAGGCCATTAAGTGGCTGAGCTGGGACTCAAAGTTGGATCTGTTAGACCCTCCTTTAATACTTAATCTGCTGTGACATGAACATTTACTTCATAAATCAGAGAGGTCTACTAGCTTAAATAATGACAAATTATCCCGTATTTCTTAGAGGCAAATTAATTTGCAAGCACTGTGAACTTACTCTAAAATGAACTGTTTCAAATGATTGCTTTTTTACCAATTCTTTTCAATATACCATGCAAACAGATATCCTATCCCATCATCTTCCTGTATTGTCTTTTACCCTTTGTCTCCCCTTAATCCCTTTGGTGGCAGATAGCTATTTGGTCAAATCATTTGTTTTCACTGAGACTATTTAGGTTTTAAACCTGAACCATGCCAGACATCCTGAAAGCAGCAGTCTGTGTGGAAGCTGCACCTTTCCTGAGGAAGAAGGCTGCGTGGGTGGGTGCATGACAGGTGTGTGAGCACGTGGCCTACTGAATACACCGAGGGGTCACGTAGGCAAACATGTGTGTACTCAGGGGGTTAACCTCTCTACTGCCGGGCCCCACCACAGAGGTGGTGTCTGAGGCGGCAGCCTGCCCAGTTGGAACTTGGTTCTAGGCCTTTGGTAGACAAACTCAGGGTGGGAGTAACCCCATGACATGTGTCCACTTGCTAGCAGTTCACTCCAGTGCTTTCCCAGTGGTGATTCTTGCACAGCTGACTACAGGAGCTGCCTCTGTACTTCATCGCATATTCTTTCAGCCTCACTCCAGCACCTCACAGACACGGGTGACTTTGTGTAACAGAATAGAATACATATAAGGATAATTTGCAAATACATTTTGTCTATCTCCAAACTATCACACGTCAAACTTAATGGGCATCTGACCCACATGCCAACTACCAATTTTAGCCAAATCATATGTAAGACTCCTCATAATTTTTAAATGACAAAACATGAAATTCTAAAAGTATGACTTTACATAATAGGCTTCTATCAGTGAAAGAGATGATGTGTATAGCACCAGTCTGACTAACGACACATAATTTGAGCTATCTTCCAGGTAGTTTTTTTCTTACTCTTCACTTCTATTAAGTTAGAATTTCCTAGCTCACATGGAGAAATCTCTACAAAGGGCTAGAAGTGTTGGGTGGCTCTATCAGACACACTTGGATGTTCAGACTCAACAAAGTCTTAGAAATCACCAGGTGATTGCTCCCTAAGGGCCTCTTTGAGTACTTGAATGAGCATTTCAGACTCAAGAGCTGGAAGGCTGGGTTGAATGTTCTATCAGGGAAGAAAGCAACAAACAGATGACCAATACCTACTTTTGTTGCATTTGGCGAGTGTGTTACAACATTTGGATGTGGTTATAAAGCAACCTATACTGTGGCATCAGATCTTTCTCTAATTAGCAAAAATCCATCCATTCAGCAGACATTTATTGAGTTGCTTGGGACAGAGACAGTCCACGGTGATACAAGAGGAAAGAAGAAAACAAGAAAGACAGAGTCCGTGGCCTCATAAACCAAGAAGTAAGAAATCACAGTGCATTGAATTGGCCCCAACTCACTGCAACCCCATGTGTGTCAGAGTAGAACTGTACTCATTAGAGTTTTCAATAGCTGATTTTTCAGAAGTACATTGCCAAGCCTTTCTTCTGAGCACCTCTTGGTAGACTGGAACCTTTAACCACTTGGTTAGCAGCCAGGCATGTTAACCATGTGCATCATTCTGGGACTGTCTTGTTCTTACAGATACCATCATTTCTTGTACTTAATACTGAAAACCTGAATATTCAACCCCCAAATGGCATTCTCATTGAGAAAACCATGTGAAAGTTAGAGATGGCCTTTATAGACACTAGTGAGTGTCATGAAGATATGTTTTAACTCATATCACATTTCAAAATCTTATATGAGGCACCTTCCCTACCAATAAGGGTTTACTGCCCTTGTTCTTCATTTTATAAGACACTATCATACTTTTCACTGGTTTGTTAAACTCTAATCAGGGTAAGAAGGCATAGCTAGAACACCAACTGTTCTCTGTGAATCAAACAATGTTGTCATGCACATTCTAGCGAAGCTTGTTTTGTTCATGTAGCAATGCTCTTCCTTATCTCTCAGTACTGATTCCAATTTACCGTTTTTACTCTTCTGCATGGATTACAATATAATCATTAACCAAACACAACATTTTTCTCTAACGACATGGGTTTTACCTTAAGGAAAAACTCATCAAGCAATTATCCCCTGTATAAGCACAGTGCATATGTCCAGAGCTTATTCTTAATCTGCACACCACAGGTTCTGTCCAAATGTTAAATAGACAATCTACCAGCAGACACATATAATAGTAACTGTTTTTCCATACCTGTATGAGGGACATCTTGGGATACAGGACTGGAAATCTTCTGAGAGTTCATGGCCTTGAAAATCCTACGAACAATTCTACTCTGCACACATGGGGTCACTCTAAGTTGTAATCAGCTCTCCAGTAATTAACATCAACAATCATGATACTGTGCAACATCCAAATTGCCATTTGATGAAGGAACTTTGCTAAACATCTTATCCTGCTTTCTTTGAGCATATAAAACCAAACCAATTGCCACTGAGACAATTAGACTCAGAGTGATCCTACAGGACAGAGTAGAATAGCCCCACAGGGTTTCTAAGGAGCACCTGGTAGATTGTGACCTTGTGGTTAATAGCCTGCACTCTTACCTACAGCACCACCAGGGCCCCCTGAGCACTATGCTTGTCATTAACTATAGAGTCAGTCTTTCAACAGTGGTATGACTTACACCTGTCATTGGCATTAAGGAGTATAACTCTCAGTCTTGTTTTTGTCATTTTGTTCTCTTCTCTGATTTCACTGTAAAATTTATCTAAGGTGTAATTTTGGATTTTTGTAAAAACATATGATAGATTTATCTCTCTTGTACTTAAAAATAACAGAAAAGCATCAAAGACGTCATGCCAGTATTTGATAAAAGAACAATACATAGGGAGGCAGGATTGTAACGGACTGCCAGTTCAATAAAATTGAATTTCAGATATTCACCATCATTCCTTTTCCTTTTATGGCTACTCCTTTTAAATCATCCTACTCAAGGAATCATTTGTCCCATCAGCCACACATACACATTCTATATTTGCACTGGATCCTGCTCATTATTTATAGCTAGAACATTATTATCAGTTCTAATATTTACCCAACTCATTTCAAAATTTTTTTGCCCTTCACCATTGAGTCAGATTCTTTTTTCTTTTTTTTTTTTGGTGAAAGGGCATAGGATAGCCATAATAAATGAAAAAAAAAAAATACGTGAACAACAGCTGCAGATGATATGAAAAATATTGGCCAGGACAAAGTAATTGAGACCATCTTTTTAGTATATGCACAGTCTTTAAGAGGATAAACACTACCTGCATTAAGAACATAATCTTGGTGAACATTATAATTAATGTTATCTTTAATTAGGAAAATGTGTATAAATACAACAACTTCATTGATGTCCCTCTGAAATTGTGAAAGCACTTGCTAATCACCTGACAAGCTGAAAAGGGAGGCGGTCCAGGGGGCCTACTTTGAGAAATTCTGCCTTAAGCTTTCCATCTTGGTTCAGGTCCGTGTAACACTCACCTAAAGGCTGCCATGGATTTTGGATACTACTGCCAGTAAAAAACAAATCTCATTCCTTTCCCTATGGCAACTTCTTATGACCCCTGGTGTGTGCAAGTCTCTTCTTAACATCTCAAGCTAGGAAAGTTAGGAAAATCTCTCCTCCACTTGTAGTCAGGGATGGATTACCCAGTAAGCAAAGTATACCCCCAAAAGCCAAATCCATTGCTCTCGAGTCACTTCCATATGCACAGGATTAACTGTGCATACTTTCTAATCTGCAGTACACAATTGCACATGGGTACCATGAATCCTTGCTAGATTCTCTGAATCTAGTGGCATCTATTGATGCTGGTCCCTTTTATATGTCCTGTCATCAAGAAATCAAATTTGTCTTCTTCATTTTCCTCTCCAGCTGTGTTACTCTCTTCCTGCAGGGCAGTGGCTCTCAACTTGAGGGCACACTGGAATCACTGGGGCCTTTACAGTGTCACTGGCCAGGCTGTACCCACACAAAATAAATCCTAGTACCTGGGGATGGGAAACTGTCATCAGTGCTTTTAAAAATCATCCAAGATTGAAAACCAATACTCTAGGACCAGCAGTGTCTTTCTAAGGTCACCAAATTGAGGTTAATTTGGCTATAGTTGTTGAGGGAGTTTCTGCAGTATGCAAATGGGTAGCACACTCAGCTGCTACCAAAAGGCTGGCAGTTTGAGTCTACCCAGAGGCATCTTGAAAGAAATGCCTGGTGTCCTACTTACGAAAAATGAGCCACTGAAAACACTACAGAGCACACTTCCTCTCTGACTCCCATAGGGCCACTACTAGTTGATGTTGACTCAACAGCACAACTGAATTGGGAAGGTGAACTTCGGTTGTGAGCATCCCGACAGCCATACTAACAGAAAACTGGCAGAGACAGACTTGTAACACCAGTCATTAAACCAATGATAAAAGTGTTGTAATAGAATATTAAAAATCTTCTATAGAACACTCTCATTAAAAAAAAAATCTGCCATCAAGTCAGTTCCAACTCAAAGTGACCCTATACAGCAGAGTAGAGTAGCCCATAGGGTTTTCAAGGTGCAGCCAGTGGATTCAGACTGCTGATCTTTTGGTTAGCAGCTTGCACTCTCAACTACTGTGCTAACAGGGCTCCACACGACACTCTGGAGGGAGGAACTGATGACCTGCCAAGTTGGAGAAGGGTTCTCAAAGGAAGTCATACTTGAATAGGTTCTTGAAGGGTGAGGTGAATCTCAGCAGGCCCCAAAAGCGAGAGGCAACAGACTTTTCCTAGAAACATACGCTTATGCTTTAAAGTGTTTTATTACTGACACAAAGTTTTTATGTTTCTAATTCTATACATTTTTTAATGCCATAATATACAGAGAAAATATCTGTATATTCAGTGGATTAAACATGGTGGCTGCTTGTGGCTAGAGGCACAAGCCTCAGACTCTGGCTACTGAGGGTCCATCCAGGCTGCCTGAGAGCTGAGAGCATCTGTACGTCAATAAACCTATATAAACCATTTGCAGAACTCCATTGTGCAAGCATACTTGTAAGGATGCTTGAGTTAGGATACCTTTGGCTACCAGTAAAAGTGAAGTCCCAACTCACCTGGCCTACACAATAAAGAGTCATACGCTGTCATTACATGAAGCAGCTCAGGGCTGAGTGCCTTCGCATACAGCAGGCCAGCGCTCTACTTTGCATCTCTGCTATCTTCTTGGCTCTGCCTTATTCTGTGCACTGGCCTCATCTTCAGGCTTGTAACATGATGGCAGCCACATTTCTAGGCTTCACACCTAGGCAGGATAATATCAGAGGCAGGAAAAGTGTCCTTCCTTGAGTGTCTACTTTTCTCAGGGAAGGAAACATTCTCAGAAGCCCATCAGAATGTTGCAGCTCATATTGCATTGGCCGGAAGTTCATGGACTCCTCACATAACCAAATCTTTGAAATTGAAATCCTAGGTAGTGTGATGTTAACACACTCAGCTTTTCTGTTCCCTATTATCTCCTTAAACAATATTGGTTTAGTCATCTGGTGCTGTTTTAATGGAAATACCACAAGTGGATAGTTTTAAAAAGAGACATTTTATTTTGTCACAGTCCAGTAGGGTAAGAGTCCAAAATCAGGGTGTCAGCTCCAGGGGAAAGCTTTTTCTGCTGGCTCTGGAAGCTTCTGAGGTGCAGGGACACTGGTCCTTCCCAAAGGATGTGCTCATCTCCTGACACTGCTTCTTGATGGTATGAGGTCCCCAAATCTCTCTGTTGGCTACTCTCCTTTACAGCTCAAGGGACTGACTCAAGGCATAACACAATCTTACACATAGAGTCCTGTCCCACCAACAAAATGACCACCCTTCCTTCCTCATTAACTTCATATAGGCAGGGTTTACAGCCTTGAGGAACATCACACAATACCAAGAATCATGGCCTAGCCAAATTGCTACACACATTTTTTAGGGAAGACACAATTCAATCCATGACTTGCTACATTTTGTCCCCCCAAATTATATCCTTGTAACATGTAAAACATATTCATCTCATCACAGTAAAAGTTTTAAAGTATAAGTCCAAAATCCAGAAATTTCAATTATGAAATCTAGAACACAAGGTATCTGTTTCCAAAATACAACGGCAGTACAGGCAGGCACTGGGCTAGCCACTTCCACTATAAACGAGAGAAACTGAAGGAGGGTTAGGTAACAGGCAGCAAGAAAGTCAGCAGAATGCATTACCTTAGCTCTCAAGGCTTCCATTCCCTGAGGTATTTCACAGCCCTGCCCCTCCAGTCTCTAGGTATTGGCCAAACTCTCCAGATTCTGAGTAGAGGTCCATCGGCCCTATACTACAGCTGTGTCTTACAAGTGCACCGGGACAGCAATTCTGCTCCCTCAGCTTTAGGTGCACCATTTTTCTAATCCATCTGAGTGGCAACTTCACCCTTAGAAATACCACAGGCCATGGCTCCACCCTTAGAAACCACTGAGGCCTCATGATCCAGGCCTCAGGCCCTCATCTGCCCTGCTGTGACAAGTGCTTGAGAGTTCTATAGCTCCACCAATTTAAGTGCCAGAAAACCTCCTGCACACAGGCACTCAGCTCTCTCGCCCTCTGAGTTGGCAAGCCTAGCTCCACTGATTCAAGTGCACCATTGTCCGCCTGGAAACCTGTGCATATGCACTCAGCTCCCTCACTCCATGTGTTGGCTACAGTGCTGTCTCGTGCTGATCTGGTACTTCTGTTACCTGTCCACTGCTGCTGTAGCTGCTGGTCCTCTGCTGCTTGTTTCTCACCACCTGAGCCTTCTTTGGTGTTAACAGTTCTTGTTTCCTTCTGAGTCTTCCATCCAGCAGTTTCAAAACTGCTTTCCCATTTTAAGTATTTGTTAGAGCAGTGTCCTACTCCTGGTACCAAATTCTGTTTTAGACATCTAGGGCTGCTTTAACAGAAATACCACACGTAGATGGCTTTAAAAAAAGAGCAATTTTATTTTATCATAGTCTAGTAGGCTAAAAGTCCAAATTCAGTGTCAGCTCCAAGGGAAGCTTTTCTCTGATGGCTCTGGAGGAAGGTAATCACCATCAACCTTACCCTGGACTGGAAGCTTCTAAGGCTCAGAGGCCCTGGTCTTCTCTAAAAAATGCACTCAGCTTCTGGCACTGCTTCTTGGTGGCATGAGGTCTCCAAGTCTCTCTGCTGTCTTCTCTCCTTTACAGCTCAAGAGACTCCCTCAAGGCACAATACAATCTTATACATAGAGTCCAGCCCCACCAACACAACTGCTGCTCATTCTCCCTCATTAACATCATAGAGGCAGGGTTTACAGCCTGGAGGAATATCACACAACAATGGGAATCATGGCTTAGCCAAATTGCTGCACACATTGTTTGGGAAGGATACAATTCAATCCACTACATACATCAATTGAGGCTTCATTTCCTCCATCCAATCACAACTTCTCTCTTCAGTGCCATCAAGGAACTCCACTGAACCAACTCCGGTAGTATAGCCTCAGTCCTCATATAGTTCACTTCTTGGCAACACCTGACACATGCTCACCATCTTCCTCATAAAGCATCTTTTCTACATGGATTCCCAGATACCACTCTCTCCCAGGTTTCCTCCTATATAACTGAAAGGTTGAAGGTTTGAGTCCACCCAGAGACACCTGGGGAGAAAACCCTACAGATCTACAGCTGAAAAACCATCTCGAAATCCCTATGAAGCACAGTTCTACTTTGACATACATGGAGTCACCGTGAGTCAGAATTCACTCGATGGCAACTAGTTTTAACCAAATTGTTGGCAGGCGGAAATGGGACCACTGTGGTCAACTTAGATAAACCAGAACTAACTAACAGAACTGTGGACAGAATTCACCTTTCTCTGAGACATGTAGGGAGGGATATGCAACCAAATAAAATCCAGGCTCTCCCAGCAGGAAAGAAAGTGAACTGGTGATTCAGCAGGCCACTAATAAGGTTTGCTTCAGTTCACCCAAACGAAAACCCATGCCTTCAAGTCGATTCCAACTCGTAACAAACCTACACAACAGAGAAGAACTCCATGAGGTTTCCAAGAGTATAATCTTTATTGAAGAGTATAATCTTTAGTAATCTCTCTCCTGCACAGCAGCTAGTAGATTCGAACCACTGATTTTCCATTCAACAGGCATGCACTTCAACCACTGTGCCATCAAGTCTCCTTGCTTCAGTTCACATTACACTAGAAACTCCAACTATAGCAGAGAAATCCAAAGCACAAACCCTGAAGTCAGGCATGACCTCAAATCCCAGCTCTGTCACGTAACTTCAGTTTCTTTATCTCTGAAACAGGAGTAAATACTAGTTCCTAACTCAGAGGGTTGCTAGGACAATTAAATGAGGATTAAATGTATAGTGCTTAGAATAGACTCTGGCACACTGTCAGGGCTCAGGAATGTTGGTGGCCGTCTCCACAGTGTGTGCCACAGGCTATAAACACTAACCGCAGGGATGAGGACTGCTGGGAGGAGGTTCTCTCTGATTAGCACTGAGCACAGTGCCATGCTCCACTAGGCATTTCAACATATTTGGACTTTTTTTTACATATCATGAACTTAATTAAAAAGTCTATTTTTCTTCTTGTCAGTAAAAAGATGTTACCAGACAGAAGGCAATATTCAACAACTGCAACTACTTCAAAAAATCTGATGTTTCCTGCAAAGTGTGTTAATAAAAATGTAGTAACATTTATTATTACTTACAATGAATATTTATTGAGCTTTTACTATGGGCTGGGGACTGTTGTAAACACATTACCTGCTGTCTTAGTTATCCAGTGCTACTATAACAGAAATACCACAGTGGGTTGCTCTAACAGAAATTTGTTTCTTCACATTTTAAGATGCTAGAAGTCTGAATACAGAGTACCAGCTCTAGGTCTTGGCTCTGGGGAAATGCCCTTGTTCCTTGGCTCCATGGTGATTGCCATCTGGCATGGCATCTATGCACCCCTACCTCTCCTTGCCCATTAACTTTAGTTTTTCAAAAGAGACTGACTTAAGACACACCGTACACTAATAATATCTCCTCAGCATAACAAAGAAAACCCATTCCCAAATAAGATTATAATCACAGGTATAGGGGTCATGAATTATAACACATATTTTGGGTAACACAATTCACACCACTCCACCCTTGGGCCCCTTCAAATTCATGTCTTTTCCACGTGCAAAACACATCTACCCTATCACAGCCTCCAAAAAAGGTTTAAATCAACTCCAAGTTGAAAATCTCATCTTCTGAATCCTCTAAATCAAATATGGATGAGACTTTACACATTTTCAATCCTGGGGTGAAATTTCTTACCATCTGTGAACTGTGAAATCTAGAATACAATATCTGCTTCAAAAGAACTATGATGGAACAGACATACAAGGAAAGAAAGGATAATGGGCACTCAGCAAATCTAAAACTCAGCAGAGAAAACTGTATTAACACTCAAAACTTTAATCGTCTGTTCACTGAGACCATCTGTGCAACGGCTCTGCTCTCCAGCCTCTGGATGCTGATTATGCACTCTGGATTTTGGATGAGGGTCCTTCTACCCTGGCCATTAGCACCACCATCTAGGCCCACTGGGATGGCAACTCTGCTTTGAGCAGCCCAATTCTCCTAGTCAGTCTTGAGTGGTGATCCCACCCTCCTAAACTAAGCAAGTCCCTTTCCTATGCCCCTTGGAGATGGCACCCCCACCACTTCATCTTTGGGTGATTGTCCCATCCTCTGGGTGTACGAGAAAGGCAGCCCCACACTCCAGAACTGAGTTGGTGAAGATCTAACTCTTTGAAACCTAGGAGGTTGTGGTGGCTTCTTCCTTTGAAATCAAGTTAGCCTTGCTTCCCATAGTATTATGAGCAGTTATGCTAAACTGAAAACTTATCAAGAAACAGTCCTTTTCTTTTTTTGGAGGGCAACTGATGTTAGCCCCAATGGCCTGTTTCCTGCCTAGAAAATTCCAAGCCACTGTTCGTTGTTAGCTTGTCATACTGTGGTGGCTTGCATGTGGCTGTGATGCTAAAAGCTAAGTCACTGGTATTTCAAATACCAGTACGGTCACCTATGGTGTACAAGTTTAAGCAGAGCTTTCAGACTAAAACAGACTAGGAAGAAAGATCTGGTGCTTTCTTTCATAAAAAACTGGTCAATGAAAACTTTATGAACATCAGTGTAATTTTATCTAACATAGCGCTGAGAGATGAGCCCCTCAGGTTAGAAGGCATTCAAAATATAACTGGGGAAGAGGTTCTTCCTCAGAGTACAATCAGCATTAGTGATGTAGATAGAGTACAGCTTTAGGGACCTTCATTTGCTGATGTGGGACAATCTACAATAAGAAAAAAGTAGCAAATATCCATTAATAATTGGAATGTGGAATGTACAAAACATGAATCTAAGAAAACTGTAAGTTGTTAAAAATAAATGGAACACATCAAGACTGACATCCTAGGCATTCGTGAGCTGAAATGGACTGGAAATGACTCTTCTGGATCACACACTCACATGGTCTACTATGCCACAAATGATACATAGAAGAGGAATGGTGTTGTATCTACCACCAAAAAGAAGGTCACTTCAGGACCTATTCTGAAATACAATGCTTTCAGTAATAGCATAATATCCACATGCCTACAAAGAAGACTATTTACTATTATTGTTCAAACTGGCACACCAATCACTAACACCAAAAATGAAGAAATTGAAGATTCTTACAGACATTTACAGTCTGAAATTCATCAAGGACACAATCAAGATGCACTGATAATTACTGGTTATTGGAATGCAAAAGTTGGAAACAAAAAAGAAGAATCAGTAGTTGGAAAACACGGCCTTCGCAGTGGAAACAATGTAGAAGATACCATAATAGAATTTTGCAAGACTGACAATTTATTCATTGCAAATCTTTTTTTTTCAGCAACATACACAGTCACTCTACACATGACCTCACTGGATAGAATACACAAGAATCAAATTGGCTACATGTGTGGAAAGAGACAATGGAGAAGATCATCATCAGTTAGAACAAGGCTGCGGCCTACCGAAAGAGACCATCACTTGCTCCTAAGTTCAAGCTGAAGCTGAAGAAAATTAAAACAAGTTCATAAAAGCCAAAGTATAACCTTGAGTATATCCCAAATCTCAAGAATAGATTTGATGCTTTGAACACTTATGGTCAAAGATCACACAAGTTGGGGGTCAACATCAAGGACATCATATGTAAAGAAAGCAAAAGTTCATTAAAAAGACAGGAAAGAAGAAAAGACCAAACGGATATCAGAAGAGACTCTATAACTTGATCTCGAATGTTGAGTATCAATGAAGTAAAAAAGCTGAAAGAAAGATTTGAAAGGGAAGCTTGAAAAGACAAGATAAAATAATATAGTATGTGCAAAGCCCTAGAGTTAGAAAACCAAAAAGGACTAATACGTTCAGCATTTTTCATACTGAAAAAACTACAGAAAAAATTGAAGCCTTAAGCTGCAATACTGAAACACTCTGTAGGCAAAATATTGAATGATGGAAGAAGCACCAAAAGAAGACGGAAGGAATACCCAGTTACTATACAGTTGCCGTGAGTCAGAATTCACTCAATAGCAATGGTATCTTTTTGGGGGGGTGGATGCCAAAATGAATTAGGTGACATTCAACTATTTCAGGAAGCAGTATATGATCAGGAACTGACAGGACTGAAAGAACAAGTCCAAGCTTCACTGAAAGTACTGCAGATAAAAAGTCTCCCAGGAACTGATAAAATACTAATCGAGGTATTAAAATAAATGGATGCAATACTGGAAGTGTTCGCTCATATATACCAAAGAATCTAAAAGACAGCTACCCAGTCACCCAACTGGAAAGCATCCATATTTTTGCCTATTTCAAAAAAAAGATAATCCAACAGAATGCAGACATTATCGAGCAACATCACTAATATTACATGCAAGCAAATTTTGCTGAAGATAATTTACAAATGGTTGCAGAAGTATACTGACAGAGATATGGAAGCTGGATTCAGAAAAGGACATGGAATCAAGGATATTATTACTGTGTTAGATGGATCATGGCTGAAAAGAGAGAAAGATGTTTGGCTATGCTGTACTGACACTGCAAAGGCATTTGAGTGTGTGGCTCATAACAAGTTATAGATAACATTGTGAAGAACGGAAATCCAATACACTTAATTGTTCTCATGCAGAGCCTACACATAGACTATGAAGCAGCAGATGACACAACCTTGCCTGCTGAAAGTAAAAAGGACTTGAAAGACTTACTCACGAAGATCAATGACTACAGCTTTCAGTATAGATTACATACCAACATAAAAAAAAAAAAAATCCTCACAACTGGACCAATGAGCAATATTATGAAAAAGGCAGAAAAGAATGAAGTTGTCAAGGATTTCATCTTATTTGGCCCCACAAGCAATGCCCATGGAATCAGCAGATAAGAAATCAAAGGATGCACTGCACTGGGCAAATCTGCTGCAAAAGACTTCTTGAAAGTGTTAAAAAGCAAAGTTCTCACTTTGAGGACTAAGGTATGCATGACGTAAGCCATGGTATTTTCAACTGGCCTTCATATGCATGTGAAAACTGGACTATGAAGAAGGAAGACCAAACAAGAACTGATGCCTTTGAACTAAGGTGTTGGCAAAAAATAATGAATATATCATGGACTGACAGAAGAACACACAAATCTGTCTCAGAAGTACAGCCAGAATGCTCCTTAAAAACAAGGACATGTTATTAGGAGGAATCAGTCCCTGGAGAACATTTACTTATTAGAAGCCCAGTAAAAAAGAGAAAGACTCTTCACAAAGATAGAATGACACCGTCACTGCAACAATGGACTAAAATACTGCAATGATTGTGAGCATGGCATGGGACCATGCAGTGTTTCATTCTGTCACTGATTCGAAACTGACTCAACAGAATTCCAGAAGCTGACAACAGTTCTCCTTCCTTTAATCCTATCTCTGTCTCCTGCAGTCTAAGTTAATGGGTTTTCTACCGCGAACTGACTCAACAGAATTCCAGAAGCTGACAACAGTTCTCCTTCCTTTAATCCTATCTCTGTCTCCTGCAGTCTAAGTTAATGGGTTTTCTACCGCGGCAATTAGCTAGATTCATCAGTTACCAGTTTAATCTCTTTAACAGAAGACTGTGTATCCACATAATTGGTGAAAATTCTACAACATGTGTCCTGAGTTTTTAAGACAGAATTTTCCAGATCTTTAAATTTTGTTTTCTTTTTGCACAGTTTATGTGTTGTCAAAAGTGGATTTCTTTTTTAAGATATTTTATTGAGTCTTTGGCAAAAGCTTACACAGCACATTAAGTTTCCATTTAACAGTTTCTATATATACTGTTCAGTGACACTGATCACATTTTCTACACTTTGTCAACATTCTCATTATTTTAGCCCAGTTGTTACATTTCAATCATTTTTCCTTCTCTGTGTCCCTTTCCCCTTCCCATCTTTGCTTTAGAGTCAATGTCAACCATTTGGTCTCAGATTTCTCTTTTAAAAAAATAAAAGGAACATAGTACTTAAGGGTGGTATTGTTCACTTTATGAGCCAATGTGTGATTAATTTAAAAGGTGACCTCCGAGGGCAATTTCACCTCAAAATTTAAAGGATATCTGAAGGCAACAGTCTTCAGGGTTTCCCAGATCTTTGCCAGTGAAGTAAGCCTGGTTCTGTTTGTGGTGTTTTTTGTTTGTTTGTTTGTTTTTTTAGGATTTGGAGTTTTGTTTCACAATTTTTTCTCACTCTATCCAGGACCATCTATTGTGAAGCTAGCCAGAACGGCTGGTAGTAATAGCCAGGCACTATGTAGTTCCTCCAGTCTCTGGATTGGTGAGATCATGGTTCATGTAAGCAGGTGGTGCTATAGATTCTTTTTTAATTTGCGTCTTTGACTTCCTTCTTTCTCTTTTGCTCCAAACAAGTAGAGTCCAATAGTCGTACCTTAGGTGGCCACTTGCAAGCTTGTAAGAGCTCTGACTACTTATCAAAATAGGATATAGAATTTCAATTTTATAAACTAAATCAAGACAGCTGTCTGAGATGTCCCACAAAGACGATGGTCCTAAGCCTTCAAACCCAGTGTATGGTTATGTCTGGGAGGTATCCATGACTTGCCCCCATGTACTTTACTGTATGGCTGAATATACATGTCACACTCACAAACATGTACATAGAGAAGCCTACAAATACACCTATATATGCTCTCATATATATATACACACACATACTTTCCTGTTCACATATGTGCATAGGGTCACCATGAGTTAGAATTGTCTCAGCAGCAAAGGCTTTGGTTTTTTAGTTTGTTTTCTATCTATGTAGCTACTCATGTTTTTTTTGGTTGTTACGCACAGTTCATTTTTGAAGTCTACTCTTTCCTTTACATTTTACGATAAGCAGCAGGAAGAAGCTGTCTGGCCTTTTGGAAGAGTTTGCTTAGAAATCTCTTCAGCCAAATACACAAGATCACAACTTACAAGCTCTATCTTCCACCAACTGTATGAAGATAATTTACGCAGATTCTTTGTTATTGTACAAAAAGCATGACCCTTCCTCCATTTCTAATCACTCGTTAAGAATTTTCTTTTCAAGCCTTATCAGAAGTACAAGTAATGTCCATGTGTCTAACAACATTCTACTGATGTTGCTATGTGTATAAAATGACAGAAATTTACCTCTATGGGCCTCCTGACTTGTTTCTGCACCCTCACCAGAACTGCCTTTCACATCCACAATTTTACCAACAGTCTATTCTCAGTCTAGACTTTTACTATTAGGTACCTTAAAACTCTCCTAGTCAATACCAACTATAAATCCAAAACCACTTGTACATTTTAGGTATCTGTTACAGCACTCCCACTTCTCAGTACCAAATTGTATCTTTTTGGGTTTTTCAGTATTTTTATTACAGTTAAATTGACGTATACAATCCAAATCATGGATTTGCATGACCACATATCTGAACTTCATTTGCTCTCCTCCAGCCTGTGAGAGCACACTCCTCTTTTTCACTCTTCACTTCCAGTATCCTCTTAATGAACACCCGTCCCCTTCTCTCATCTGGAAAGAAACCAGTAGCACAGCCTCCTATAAACATATAAAACCATAAAGTGCATACACCACTTGCTCACTCTGTGTCCCCGAGTCCAGTCCACTCTTGTCTGAAGAGTTGACCTCAGTACTGATTTCAGATCAGGGCCAGAAGCAAGTCTAGGAGTCATGTTCCCAGGGGACCCTCCAGGCTGTCAGACCACCATTTCTCATCTTTCAGTAGAGTTCTTTAACTGCACACTTCTTCTTCTCCTGATACCTCAGGTGCACTGCATTGTATCCCCCATCATGGCTGCCTCTGGTGGTAGACTGCCACCATCTTGATCTTCTGGTCTCATGCTGATGCAGTCACCTATTCGTAGGGGTCCTTCTCTCTCGGGCTCAGTTTTCCTCATGTCTTTGATGTTCTTGGTCACTACCTGTTCCAAACGGATTAGGACAACTTGATGCTCCTCAGATGGCAGCTTGCTAGCTTTTAAGACCCCAGACACCACTCAGCAACATGGGGTGTAGAAGACTCTCTTAGCAAAAGACTAGTTATGCCAACTGACCTTCATGTGCCCTGAAAACATGGTCTCCAGACTCCCTCCCCTGCAACTCTATCATTTGAAATATTGGGTTGAATTTAGAAAACTTTTCAGTTTACGGTACAGGCCAGTTATGCTGATCTGCCCTCTACTGCATGCTGTAACTTTCTTAACCTAAACAATTCCTACAGAGTATCTAATCTATGAACAGCCCACTCTCCTCACCCCCGTAGCCATCAGAGTCTTTTCTTCTGTACAAGTCCATTTTTAAGTCCTTCTAACACAGTTCCCATACAATACATGTTCTTTTGCTGCTGATTGACTTCACTCAACATGTTTTCTAGTTGAAGCCAGTTTATGAGATGCTTCCTAAAATCATTGTTCTTTATCATTACATAATATTCAATTGAGTATATGTACCATAATTAGTTTGTTTATCCATTCATCTGTTGATAGGCACCTAGGTTGATTCCACCTTTTTTCTATTGTGGACAGTGCTGCAATAAACATTTGTGTGCATGTATCTTTATTTCTGTAAGATATATTCCAAGCAGTGCAACTGCTGGATCATACAGTATTTCTACTTCTAGCTTTTTAAGCAGCACCAAATTGCTTTCTAAAGAGGTTGTACTACTTCACATTCCCACCAGCAGTGTAGGAGAGTTCCAATCTCTCCACAGCCTCTCCAACATTTGTCGTTTTGCATTTTTTGGATTATAGCCAGCGTCACTGGGGTGAGATAGTATCTCATTGTAGTTTTGATTTGGATGGCTGTAATAGCTCATGATCGTGAACACTTCCTCTTACGTGTTTTGGCTGTCTGGATGTCTTCTTTGCTGAAATGTCTGTCCACCTCTTTTGTCCATTGTTTAATTGGGTTATTTACCATTTCTTGTTGATATTTTGCAGTACTTTGTAGATTATGGAGATCAGACATCAGTCCAACATGTAGTTGCCAAATATTTTTTCATGTTCTGTAGGTAGGCTTTTAACCCTCTTGACAAAGTCTCTGGATGAGTGTGTTTGATTTTTAGTAGTTCCCATTTATCTGTTTCCTCTTCTGTTGTTTCTGCATTGTTGGTCCTATTTTGTAGTCTGTCTAAGCTGTGTATTAGAACTTCCATTGCTGTCCCTGTGTTTTCTTGAATGACCTTTATTGTTTTATGTTTGATCTTTAGATCTTTGGTCCATTTTGGGTTACTTTTTGCATAAGGTGTGAGATATGAGTCTTACTTCAGGTTCTCGCAGAAGGATATACAATTTTGCCAACACCATTTGTTAAAGAGACTATTTTTACTCCAGTTTACAATGTTTGGGCTTTCGTCAAATATTACCTGTTCATAGGAGGCTGGTGACATTTCTGGGGTCTCAATTCCGTTCCATTATTCTATATGTCTGTTTTTGTACCAGTACCAGGCTGTTTTGACTACTGTGGCACTATAGTAGGTTGTAAGGTCGGGTAGCATGAGGCTTCCCACTGTGTTCCTTTTCTTCAGCAGAGCTTTATTTATCCAGGGCTTCTTCCCTTTCCAAGCAAAGATGGTGTTTTAGTCAGCTAGGGCTGCTCTAACAGAAATACCACAGAGGGGATGGCTTTGACAAAGGAAGGTTTATCCTTACACGATCCAGTAGGCTAAAAGACCAAATTCAGGATGTCTGCTCCAGGGGAAGTTTTTCCCCTTTGTTGGCTCTGGAGGAAAGTCCAGTGTTTTATCAGTCTTTGTCCAGGGAACATCTTGGTGCAGGATCCTCAGGTCTGAAGGACGTGCTCTTCTCCTGGTGCAGCTTTCTTGACGGTACGAGGTTCCCAATTCTCAGCTTGCTTCCCTTTCCTTTTATCTCTCAAAGGATGAAAGGATTAAGGGTGGGGCAAGCCATACTCCAGGGAAACTCCCTTTACAGTGGAGCAGGGAGGTGATCCTATAAAGGAATTTGCAGTCCCACCCTCATCCTTTAACATACAGCATAAGAAAACCACAAAATGTAGGACAGTCACAGACACTGGGAATCATGGCCCAGCCACATAGCTACACCTATTTTGGTGGGGACACAATTCAATCCATGACAGTTGGTGATTAGTTTCTCCATCTCACTGAAAAGATTACATTCAAATTTGTATTGGGATTGCATTGTATAGATAGATTGTTTAGGGTAGAACAGACATTTTTACAATGTTAAGTCTTCCTATCCATGAGCAAGGTAGATTTCTCCACTTAATGTAAGTCTCTTTTGGTTTCTTGCAGTAGGGTCCTGTAATTTTCTCTGTATAGGTTTCTTACTTCTCTGGTTACATTTATTCCTAGGTATTTTATCTTCTTGCGGGCTATAGCAAATGGTATTGATTTGGTGATTTCCTTTTTAATGATCTCCTTGTTAGTGTAAAGAAATCCTACTGATTTATTTATGTTTATCTTATATCCTGATACTCTGCTAAACTCTTCTTTAGTTCCAGTAGTTTATTTATAGATTCTTTAGGGTTCTCTGTATACACGATCAAATCATTTGCAAATAGGGATATTTTCACTTCTTCTTTACCAGTGAAGATGCCCTTTATTTCTTTGTATTGTCTGATTGCTCTGGTCAAAACCTCTAGCACAATGTTGAATGGAAGTGGTGACAAATGGGCATCCTTGTCTAGTTTCCATTCTCAGGGGAAATCCTTTCAATCTCTCTCCATTCAGTATGATGTTGGCAATTGGGTTTGCATACCAAACCAAACCAAACCTAGTGCCATCAAGTTGATTCTGACTCATAACAACCTTATAGGTCAGAGTAGAACTGCCCCACAGAGCTTCCAAGGAGAACCTGGTGGACTTGAACTGCCAACCCTTTGGTTAGCAGACTTAGCACTGATACCCCTAACTGCATTGAGGAATTTCCCTTCTATTCTTACTGTGCTGAGAGTTTTTCACATGAATGGGTATTGGATTTTGTCAAATGCCATCTGTCATGGTTGGAATTGTGTCCCCCCAAAAATGTGCGCAGCCACGTGGCTGGGATATGGTTCCCAGTATCCTGGGACTGTCCTCCATTGTGTGGTTTTGCTAACCTGTATGTTAAAGGATTAGGGTGGGGCTGTGAATTCCTGCTGCGGGGGGAGTTTCCCTGGAGTATGGCTTGCCCCACCCTTAATGCTTTTAGCTTGCAAGGAATAAAAGGAAAAAGAGACAAAGGACAATTTGAGAACCTCGCTACCATCAAGCAAGCAGCACCGGGAGCAGAACGCGTCGTTCAGACCAGAAGTTCTTGCGTGAGGACGCTTCCTGGACAAAGACTGATGCAATACCAGACTTTCCTCCAGAGCCGACAAGGGGAAAGTCTTTCCCTGGAGCGGACACCCTGAATATGGACTTGCAACCTACCGGACTGTGTAAAAATAAATCTTTCTTTGTTAAAGTCATCCACTCTGTGGTATTTCTGTTAGAGCAGCCTAGCTGACTAAAACAGAATTGGTACCGTGGGAGTGGGGTGCTGCTCTAGCAAATACCTAAAATGTGGAAGCCACTTTGAAACTGCGAGTGGATAGAAGATTCAGAAGGAACGAAGAAGGCGCAGATGGTGAGAAACAACAGAGGACCGGCAGCAGCGGCAGCGGCAGCAGCAGAACCAGAGGCAGCGCTGGAGCCGATCCATGGAGCGAGAGAGGTCAGTGCCTGCGCAGAGTTTTCCTCACGGAACGGGGTGCCTCTGGGCACTTGAATCGGTGAAGCTGGCCTTGCTGACCCATGGAGTGAGAGAGTTGAGTGCCTTTGGGCAGGACGCTTTCCAGCAAGAGTGGGGTGCCTCCGGGCACTTAAACCAGTGGAGCTACAGAGCTTTGGAACACTTGCCCGGCAGGGCAGATGTGGGCCTGAGGCCCGGGCCATGTGGCCATAGGAAGCTGAAGCTGAAGAGACAAATGGCGTGAGAAGCTGAGCTGCCTCAGTCTCAAGAGGTATGGCCATGACCTCAGGGGTTTGAAAGGGTGGAACCATGGCATGCTGTGTTCGTAAGGGTGGAATTGCCACTCAGTTGGGCTTAGGGTGGTCCTAAAGCCAATGGGACAGAGTTTCTGTCCAAGTGGGCCTTGAAGGCAGAGTTGTAGCACGGGGCTGGAGGTCTCCACTCAGAAACCTGAGAGTGCGGCCGATACCTAGAGTCTGGAGAGCATTGCTGTTGTGTAGAATGTCTAAGAAAATGTAAGAGTGTTTCCAAAGCTTTGAGGGCTAATGTAATGTGTTCTGTTGACTTGCCTGTTGCCTGTTAATGCCTTCTAAGTTTCACAGATGTAGAAGAGTTTTTGTATTTTGGACTTTGCATACCAAACCAAACCAAAGCTAGTGCCATCAAGTTGATTCTGACTCATAACAACCTTATAGGTCAGAGTAGAACTGCCCCACAGAGCTTCCAAGGAGAACCTGGTGGACTTGAACTGCCAACCTTTTGGTTAGCAGACTTAGCAATACCCCTAATTGCATTGAGGAATTTCCCTTCTATTCTTACTGTGCTGAGAGTTTTTCACATGACTGCGTATTGGATTTTGTCAAATGCCATCTCTGCATCAATTGACAAAATAATTTTTATCCTTTGTGTTATTTATGTGGTTGATCACATTAACTGTTTTCTGATGTTGAATCAACTCTGAATCTCTGGTACGAATCCAACTTGGTCATGATGAATTATTTTTTGGTAATTCTACTGGTTGGGATTTTGTGGAAGATTTCTGCATCTAGGTTTGTGAGTGATATTGGTCTATAATTTTCTTTTTTTGTGGGACCTTTGCTTGACTTTGGTATTGGCATTATGCTGGCTTCATACAATGAATCTGGAAATGTCCCATCCTTTTCTATGTTGTGAAACAGCTTCAGTAGCATTGAAATTAACTCCTCTCTAAATATTTGGTAGAATTCTCCAGTGAAGCTGTTTGGGTCAGGACTTTTTTTGGTTGGTAGTTTTTTAAATTACTTTTTAAACCTCTTCTTTTGTGATGGGTTTAATAAGTTCTTCTACTTCTCCCAGTGATAATTTTGGTAGGTGATGTTATTCTAAAATTTGTCCATTTCCTCTAGGTTTTCAAATCTGTTAAGAGTACAATTTTTCATAGTATTGTTATGATACTTTTAATTTTGGTTGGATCTGTTGTGACATCCCATTTCATTTCTTATTCAGGTTATTTGTTTCCTCTTCTGGTTTTCCTCTGTAAGATTTAGCCAATGGTTTATCAATTTTGTTGACCTTTTTAAAACAACAGCTTTTGGTTTTGTTAATTCTTTCAATTATCTATTCTCTAATTTATTTAGTTTTGCTCTAGTCTTTATTATCTGTTTTCTTCTGGTACCCAAGAAGTTCTTTTGTTGTTCTCTTTCTACTTGTTCAAGTTGTTTCAGGTTATTTCCTGGGTTTGGGCCTCTTTTTCACTCTGGATGTGTGTATCTATAGGGATGAACTGGCCTCTGAGCACTGCTTTTGCTGTATCACATAGGTTCTGGTAGGATGTGTTTTCATTCTCATTTGACTCCATGAATTTCTTTAACTGCATCTTCAATTTCTTCTGCAGCCCATGGTTTTTTGAGTAAGGTATTGTTGTTTCCATGAGTTGAGATTTCTACCCATATTTTGTCTGCTATTGATTTCAACTTTTACGGTTTTAAATGGTCTGAGAAGATGCTTTGCAATAACTCAATCATATGGATTTTGAGATTTGCTTTATGGCCTAATATGCGATCTATTCTTGAGAATGTTCCGTGTGCACTGGAAAAGAAGGTGTACTTACCTGTTGTTGGGTAAAAAGTTCTGCATATGTCAGTGAGGTCTAGTTGGTTGACTGTCACCATAAGATCTTCTGTATCTTTACTGAGCTCTTTTCTGGATGATCTGTCTATGGAGAGCAGAGTGTTGAAGTCTCCAACAATTATTGTGGAGTGATCCATCTAATTTTCACTGTTGTCAGCATTTGTTCAATGTATTTGGATGCTCTGGTACTGGGTGCATAAATATTTAATACTGTCATATCCTGCTGATGTACTGAACCTTTAAACAATAAATAGTGGCCACCTTTGTCTGCAGTGGTGGATTTTAATTTAATATCTATTTTAACTGAGATTAATATTGCCACTCCTGCTCTTCTTTGCATGTTATCTTGGTACACATTTTTCTACCCTTTGATTTTCAGGTTGTTCATATCTTTGAGTCTAAGGTGTGTTTCTTGTAAGCAGCATATAGATGGATTGTGTTTCTTGAACAAACCTATTACTCTCTGTTTCTTTATTGGAGCATTCAATCCATTTACATTCAGTGTATTTATTGATATGTATTTAGTACTGTCATTTTGGTGCCTTTAATTTTGTGTGGATGACCTTTTTTTTTTGTTCCACTTAATATTCTCTTCTGGGTCCATTTTTTTATGGGTTTTCTTTTCAGCCTTTTTAGTGTTAGTTCTGTGTCTGTTCAGACTCCTGTCTTACAGTTTTTGTTTTGATATGTAATATTGTTAGTTTGCTTTGCAGCTATCCCACTGTTCTCCCTTAATGTTCTAGGTTTAAACCAATCTTAACTTCTGTGTAACTCCTAATTTCCTCTCCATCTGAAAGGACTACAACTACTGTAATATATCCCTGTTTATAGTATCATGATGTCATAGTTTACATGTTAAGATCTCTGTTTCCCTAGTTTAATATTTTAGCTTTGATTTAACTTTGTGACTACCCTAACTGGGTAGGACTCTAGGTGCTGTGTCCTGCACTGCATCTTGAATATGCATCTGCTGTTATTGCTTTTCTAAATAAAGAGGTTCTTTCAGTATTTGTAATTTTGGTTTGGTTTTTTCAAAGTCTCTAAGCTTTTGTTTATCTGAGAATGTCTTAATTTCACCATCATATCTGAGAGACAACTTTGCAGGATATATAATTCTTGATTGGAAATTTTTCTCCTTCGAAGCTTTGTGTGTGTCATCCAACTGCCTTCCTGCCAATGTGGTTTCTGCCAAAAAGTCAACAGACAGTCTTCAAGGCTTCCTTTTTTATCTTAGTTTTGATTTAAGCTTACCTGCCTTCCAGAGACTCTCCTTATGTTTCACTTCATTAAGCTTCACTATAATATGTCTTGGTGTCTTTCTTTTTGAGTCTACCTTTTGTGGAATTTGTTAAGCATCCTGAATATTTATGTTTTCTTCTTTCATGATGTCAGGAAAATTTTCTGTCAGTAGCTCTTCCATAATTCTCTCTGTGTTTTCTGCTATCCTTCCCCGTTCATGAATTCCAATTATTCATAGATTATTCCTCTTGATAGATTCCCACATGCTTCTTAATGCTTATTTATTTATTTAAATCCTTTTACCTGATTTCTCCCCATAAATGCTGGTGTCAGTTGTTTTATCTTCTATCTCACTAATTTTGCATTGGATGTCCTCAATTCTGCACTTTTGACTTTGTACTGAATTGTCTAACTTTGTAATTTTATTACTGATCTTCTGAATTTCAGATCATTGATATTCTAGCAGTTCACATAGCTTGCTTAATTTTTCATTTTGTTGTGCTACACTGTTTAATCTGTCGCAGGGCTCTATACATAATTCTTTTGTATTCTACCTCTGATAATTTCAAGAAGTCTTCTTCATCCACAAAGTTTTTTGACTCTTTATTTTGGGAGCTTTCCAGAGTTATGGTGCTCTGCTTTTTGAAATAGTTAGATATTGATTGTTGTCTTCGTGCCATCAAAAAGCTGTTTGGCTCCACTAAAAGACTGCAACTGATAGTCTGAAGGCGTGAGGGTTCTGCTGGGAGCATGGCCCCTAGATCTGATACTACCCCTGACCATAAATCATTACTGAGGTCAACTCCCCAGACAGGAATGGACTGGTCTCAGGGACACAGAGTGACCATATTGTGTGTGCACTTGATGGTTCTGTGCATCTATAAGATGTTGTGCTACTGGCCTCTTACAAGAGCGGAGTGGAGAGGGTAAAGACGAGGGGACAGGAGATTTTTAAGAGGATATCACATGTATAGAACAGAAAGAGGGAGTGTGCTGTCACCAGGAAAAGAGAGCAGAAGGAAATGCACATAGATGGGGATGCAAATTTAAACTGCATACACTTTCACTCAATCACAATAGACAGACAGGTGGACAGATAGATAAATAAATAAAGTTGATCAGATGTCTGATGTTACACCAACAGGAGCTGCGGCATAGCTCTAAGAAGGAAGTTAGCGTCGGCACTGCTAGACCTGGCTGCCAGCCAATGCTGTATCCTCTATGTGTGGCTGACTTACATACAGCTTCTCTGGTGACAGAGACACTGTCCAGTGCCGCGGTGCTGGTCGGCTTGGTGACTGGCCCCAATTGGGCCCTCAGGGGTGGGAGGCCCTGCCTCTTGGTTAATGAAGATGGAAACCCACTTGTTTTGACTCTCCGGAGTCATGCCATTCGACACCATTGCATAGCTCAGAGAAGGAAGAAGAGAAGGATGCCACCATAGTCAGCTACCAGGCACTGCTGCATTCTATAAATGTGCTTCTCTTAAAAACTGATTTTCTGCTGAGAGAGGTGCTGTCTAGCAGCAGCCAGTAGCAGCTGGAATCTCAGGGGTGGCAGACCTCGCCTCCTGGCTGACAAAGATGGCGCCCTACCATGGAGTCTCTCAGGGGCCAGTCAGCAGATGCTGTGACATGGTTCAAAGGCAGTGGAAAGGGCACAATCACACTTGGCCACCAGCTGCCACTATGTTCTCTAGGAATAACTGTCTTAAAGGCAGCTTTTCTGCTGGGAGAGGTGCTGTTCAGACAGGTACTGTTGTTCAGCCTGGCATCTAACCCCAGCCAGGCCCTCAGGCACGGCTGACTGCATCTCAGTGGACCAAGATGACATCCTGCCTAAGCCACCTCTCTTGTGCTGCCAGCAGTATCTATGGCGCAGTTCAAAGAGGGGAAAGGGCACTGGTACCTCTGGTTGTCAGCCGCTGCTGGGTTCTCTAGATATGACTGTCCCAAACACAGTCTCTCTGCTGCAAGAGGCTGTTTACTCAGACACTGCAGCTAAGCACAGCAGCTGGTCCTTGCCAGACTCTGAGGCTCAGCAGTCCCAGTCTCAGTCTCTTGGTAAACAAAGATGGAATCTGTACCTGTAAGCCTCTCAGCCACTGTGCTAGCAGAAGCAGGACTCACTGCGCTGCTGTCTCACTTTCAACAAAGGTAGTTTTCCCCTGCCTGTTGCCCAATCTCACAACCCTATACCTGATCTTGGGGATCCCAGAATGTCTACACTGCTCCATTCAATCATTTTTCTAGGCCGTAGTTCTCACAGGGAATAGAGGAGATATGTAACTAGTCCACCATCTTGGTCCTGCTGAGTTTCCCCCAAATTTTGTCCCAAAAACCCCTTTCAAGACTCAATTATTTCCTTCTTTGAATTTTTGCTGATACTATGTGTTTTCCCTAATCGGAAATATGCTGATTAAAGGACCTATTCAGAATTTTGTTAGGATTAATGGATATGATACCCATTATCTGGGATCACACGTATCCCTGTAGACCCTGACTGTCATAATCCTGCTGACATTAGTCAATGATAAAATCATTTTTTATATATTTTAAATTTTATTTCTTGAAAATTTGCAAAATGAAAAGTAAAACATAAAGACACCTCGCAAAGACTGCACATACATTTTATTCTAATCTCCTTCTTCTTAGCCTTTTTCTTATTTTTCATGAAACTTTTCAAAACATGGTACAATACATTCTTCCTTACTGCAAAAACAGTACTTACAGACCCAAATAAATAAAGCCAGGGTATTTTTTTTTATCTCATGGAAATAACTACTTGAATGTATTCTTTATTACTGCAAAAGCAGTACTGACAGATTTGAAAAAAAAAAGAAACTAAGTCATTTACAGGAGCTTTAATCTCTGGAAAAGTACTACTGCAATGCATCATCCCTTATTGCAAAGGTGTTATTTACTGTTCAACACTAGAAAAGCAGGGAACCAGTAACATTTAGAAACAACAAATGGCATCAGGGAGAAAGGGGCCACTATAACTCAATGAGGAGCACTGATGGTGCACTGGTGAGGAGCTCAGGGGCTAATCAGAAGTTTGGCAGTTTGAATTCACCAAATACTCCTTGAAAACCCTATGGGTGCAGTTCTACTTTGTTCTGTAGGGTCAGCATGAGTTGAAATCAACTCAACAGCTATGGCTTTCCTGGTTATGACTGAAGGAAGACTAGCCAGCCAGCCAGGCCAGCCAAGTGCTGTCAAGTTGGATCCACCATGAAGGTAGACTAGGAATAGCTTATTCTCGTGATAAGTACACTGTCACAAGAACACAGTAACCCAGAAACACAGTGAAGCAGCCTACCTCACAAAAATAAAGGCAAGCTTGTCAAAAGTTTAGAAAATGATCACATCCAGGAGGCATCACCTAAGGCAATGTTCAGTTTACACAAAAATGAGGCTCTAAATTAGGGTTCTTTAAGTTTCATGCATTTCAAAAGGCTCTCATTTTAAGGCTAAATGAGTTAAAATTCACTACCTCCTTCTCAAAAAACTTCAATTGCCTAAAAAGCGGTTTGTTTAGCTATGTCCCACAAGTCAATAAAGGGTTACCTAGTGCTACTGTATCAGAAACACTATAAGCGGGTGGCTTTAACAAACAGAAGTTTATTTTCTCATAGTTTAGGAGGCTAGAAATCTGCACAAAGGATGCTGGGGGGGGGAGACTCTCTCTGTATTAGTTTTGGGGGAAGGTCCTTGCTGCTTGACCCCTGGGTGATGTTCACGTGGCATGGCATCTGTCTTCCCCATCTCTCCTTGCTCACTTATCTGCATAATTTCCTTAGTATCTCAAAAGAGACTGACTAAAGACACACCCTACACTAACAACAAAGAAAAAATAGTCCCAAATGGGATCACAAGCACAGCTATTGTGTTAGGATTTACAACACGTATTTTGGGGGAACACAATTCAACCCATAACACATGCATTATCTCATTCAGTGGTTAAACCAAGCTGTAGAGTCAAGTTTATCAGTAAAATATTCTGCAACTAAGCTAAAATAAAATCCACAAGTCTGTTTAGCACTTTGTGGGGCCCTTCTTTTGTGGAGCTGCTAATTGGGTTAAAACTTCCAGCTGTTAGGTAGGCAGCCAATCACAAACCACTTGCACCACCCAGGTTATAAGTATTTGAATTAACTAATTTCCATACAGTTCTAAGACACATTCCTCTTTTCCCAACTCCCTCCTCTCCCACCACATTTTAACATTTCTGAAATCAGGATGCCTCTTATAACCAATGTTTACAATGACTAAAATATAATCAAAATAACAATGTGACTCCTCCTCAGGGTTGTTATTAAATTGATGGTGAATTCGCAGCAGGGAGGAAGCACAGCAGTTAAAACCATGGTGGAGTCAGGCTCCACATTTTGTTCACTAACCAAATACATACTGAGAAAATGCTCTGTGCCACCTGACATCCTTAAAGTGTGCACAGAATGAACAACTGCTGTCTTCTTTTTCAAATGGTGCCAGTAGTCAAATAATTCCTACTTTAAATTATGTCAAATAGTTTAGGTTTGAAAGCTGACAACTAAGTGCTATGTCCACAATCCTACAGGTGGTTTCCAGTCTACATGTTTCACTTGGCTTTAGTCCAGGACCCCTGATGGTACAGTGGTCAAGAGCCTAGCTGTTAACCAAAAGGTCAGCAGTTGAAATCTACCTCATGGCAGTTCTACTCTCTTCTACATGGTCACTACAAATCAGAACTGACTGGATGGCAACAAGCTTGAGTTTTTTGCTTTTTTGTTTTCAATCTAGGAAGACAGCAAAAACCAAAAAACTCCAAAACCACTGCCGTTAAGTTGGATCTGACTCACAGCGACCCTAGAGGTCAGAGCAGAACTGCCCCATAGAGTTTCTAAGGGGCACCTGGTGGATCTGAACTGCCGACGTTTTAGTTAGCAGCCATAGCAATGACAGCCAGAAATTCAAGGACACCATTTAAATCCTTGCTTTATCATTAATTTTCTGGATACCTAATGGCAGTTACTGAAACACTCTGCAGTCTTCTTCATCTGTTAAAGAATATCAAGCATCCCTACAGAATGTCTAAGGATATTAACAGTAACTAATGAGATTGTTTCGGTTCCAACGTACGTCAAATATTCTCCCACTCATATCTGTTTCCTCTTTTACCACACACGAAGGCTCCAAGCTCCCACCCCACTAACGATTCAGTCTAATAAGGAAATCAGCTGCCTGCCTGGCAGCTAACATAGTTCTGCTTTGTTACTTCTTGAACAAATTTCAATTTTCTTCAGTCTTCCAAATCTATTAAATTTCCAAAAGTGAACTGTTAACAGCACAGAAAATCAAACAGAGATGTCACCTTGTCAACAACAATGGCCTCAGGCTGTCCTCCTGCACCCAGGCTTTCTCTACCCAATCCAACTCCACTTGGCCACAGGAGTTTCTACTACGTCACAAATCACACCAGACCCTCCGACATTTATCTATCAGGGGGTACCCACTGCCCAAAGAATCAGATCCAGACTCATTACATAGGTAGGAGAGGTTCTTCACAACCTGCCTCCACCCAGTTTTCCAGCTTCAACTTCCGTCATTTTCCTCCTCATACCCTGCACTCCATAGAGGCCTTGAGTGACGTAACTGGTCAATGTACATGGCTGCGAACTGAAAAGTGAGAATTTCAAGCCCACCCAGGGGTACCTGGAAGAAAAGCCTGGTGATATACTCCAAAATAAATCATCCATTCAAACCACTGTGGAGCACAGTTGTACTCTGACACACATAATTTCACTATGAATCATATTTGATTTGATAGCAATTAGTTATCCTGAAGCCCAGACTTCTAGTTCTGCCATATTTGTTAAGGTCTGATCAGTGGACCAAGAATCCTGAATGTGAGACTTGCATAGTACCTGGATCTGAAAGAACAAAGCCTACGTCCCAACTAAACAGTAGACAGCCCTTTCCAAAAACGGGAATAAGAAAAACACAAACCTGTTGCCACAGAGTTGATTCTGACTCCCAGCAACCCTATGGCAGAATTTCCCTAGACAGTTTCTAAGCAGCATCTGGTGGATTCCAACTGCCAACCTTTTTGGTTAGCATCTGTAACTGTTAGCCACTATGCCACCACGGTTTCCAGAAAAGGGGACAGACAATTCATAAGAAATCCAGAAAGTTGTGGTTTCTGCCATTCCTAGGTGTACACTTACGTGTGTATGCACATACGTGTTTTGGTATGAGAAACAAAACTAATCAAAATGGAAACTCCTAACTCTTCTACCACCGAATCTACCCATGTACCTGTATCCATGTTATGGTCTCAACTCCTCTGACAATAGGTGAATCTGGGCACTGTCAAAGATCCACTCTGCTCTTAGATTAGATCCCACTCTTCTACCAACTCCATGTGGCCAGTTGCTGCAACCATCTCCCTCCTCAATCTCCTTTCTTGTCAACTTATTTTTACCCAGAACATTCTCACTGGCATACAAATGTTCTCTGATATATCTGGATCTTAAAAATACTCACATGGCAGAGAGGAATGGTGTGCTGTCACCGGACAGGGAGAGCAGTGGAAGCCCCACACAGGTGGGCATGTAAATTTATACGGGAATCCACATTTTCACTCAGTCATGTTAGATAAAAAAGAAAAAAAAATACTCACATGACTTCACATCTCTCTCCAGCAATTTCTTTGTTTCTCTGTTCTCCTCAGCAGAACTTCTTGACAGAGCTGTTTGCATTTGACGTATCACCTTTATTGCCTAACGGTGTTCTCTCCTTAAAGGAGCCCTGGTAGTGCAGTGGTTAAAGCAGTTGACTACTAGCCAAATGACTGGTGGTAAGAAATCACCAACGGCTCCGTGGGAGAAAGGTACAGCAGTCTGTTTCTGTAGATTTACATCCTTGGAAATCCTAAAGGGTCACTGTGAGTTGGAATCAACTTGACAGCAACAGGGTGTTATGTTTTTGTTAGTTGCCAAGGAGCTGGCTCTGACTTAGAGAGACCCCGTGTACACAAGAACAAATGTTTACCCAGTCCTACACCATCTTCATGATCACTGGTGTGTCTGAATCCATCACTGTAACTATTGTGAGTGCCTCTCAATTTTAGGATGTTCATCTTCTGGCACTGTATCAGACAATATTCTGCTGTAAACCATAAGGTTTGCACTGGCTAATTTTTGGATGCATAACATCAGGCCTTTCTTTCCAACCTGAGTCTGGCAGCTCTGCTGAAACCTGGGTGACCATGCTGATACTTGAAACACCAGTGGCATAGCTTCCAGCATCACAGCAACAAACAAGCTACTACAGTATGACAGCCGGATAGATGGATGGTGGACTTTCACCTTAACCCATTCCAATGAAGCTTTCATTCCACTGTGCTATCAGACTTGCTCTTTTCAAGGTCACTGATGGCCTCTCTTGAACCAGCTCTTACGGCCCACTCTCAGCCTTCACATATAGTCCACTTCTCAGTAGCACCTGACATCCCTGACAACCATCTTCTTCTTCAAACATCTTTTCCATATGGTTTCCAAGACACACATTCTCCCAGCATTCTTCCTACATTTCTGCTTTCTCCTTTCTGGTTATTGCTGGAACTTCTTCCACTTCCCAACTTCCAAATGTTGAAGTGTCCTATGGCTCAGTCCTCATGTCTCTTATCTTCTTTTTCTACCTCCTTCTGTGATGTGCTCCTCTAGTCCTAGGACTTTAAATGCCATCTGTCCTAAATACTCCTCACATTTGTATCTCCAGCCATGAGCTTGCCCTTGACTACCAGCTACATTTTGCTTTGGATGTCTAATTAGACATGCCAAACTTAACAGATTTAAAGCCAACTGTAATTTTCTCTCTTAATCTTATTCTCATCCTGCCATCTCCTAGCTCTGTCACATGGCACCAAAACATTGTTCAGTCTTCAGATTTTGATGTTTTTTTGACTCCTTCTCCTCTCACATCCTACATATAATTTACTCTAAAATCCAGTCAACTGTATCTTCAACATATTGCAAATCTGAACACTTCTTACCTACTTCAGTGATAGCACCCCGGTCCAAATTACTATTATCTCTACGGGCATTTCTGTATTAGTTTTTTAATTTGGATGTTTGGTCTGCTCTTACCTACTTTACCAAAAAAAAATTTAAAAATATTTTTTTTAAAAGGCATCCATAAAGCATCTAGAATAACCTTTTCAAGGTATAAACTTGTTCCTCTTCCCAGCTCATGTTATCACCTGCACAAAACTTTTGGGTGGCTCTCCCATATGACTCAGAGCAACAGCAGAGGTCATTATCATGGCCTGTGATGGCTTACATCACTGGGTTCCCAGCAACTGCTCCAACTGCACTTCTGCCGCTCTTTCAACACCAGTAGCTTGGTCTTCTCATAACTCTTCCAACTTGTAGAACGTATTCTGGCCCAAGGGGCTCTGTCTGGCCCAGCCTTCTCCCTCATTTCACTCAAGCCTGCGCCCAAACATCGTATTACCAGAAAGTCTTATTCTGAAATTCCCATATAGAACAGCAAGTTTCTTTACACTCAGTTCTGCTTTCTGCTTTATTTTTCTACACAGCACTCTTATTACTTGACTATATCACATATTCATTGGTTTATTCATTTGTCTCTTCAACAGCGCGCAAGCTCCATGAGAGAAAGGACTTTGTGTTTAGTACGTAGAATAGCTCTTGGCACACAGTAGGTTTTCAACACAAATTTACTACCTGGGGGCTTGAATAAATGATTGAATTATTGGCCTTTATGTAGTTAGTTTTCTATTTCCACAAGGTACTTAATGACTGACTCAGGTAACTTATTGCTTCCTGGTTTAATGGGCTTTTCTCCCTCCCCTGAGCCCCAACTGGGCTTATTCTAAACACACAGGCAGTCCCTGGGGGCCAGACCCACCTGCCCCAGAGACTGAAGTTTTGTATTTATCTTGCATCCTTAGTGCCAAGAGGTTCTGGCACCAAGAGGCTGTTCAATATCTGTTTGTCGATTTAAATAATATGCCAGATATGACTGAGCAGCACCATGGAGAAAAAGCAATACCCAGAAACTGTTAGATGAAGTGATAGGTTTACTTAGATTTGTCTAGACATTATTTCTGCAGCACAGCTCTCAGTAACGAAGAGCTAGCAATAGCTAAAAAATAATACTGAGATACATATAACAACAAGATGTGAGAGCAGGCTGGAAGGAAACAGAAAGTTGAGTGCAAATACTAAAGGTTGGATTTTTCTTTTCCTTTCTGAACAGTAATTAATTAAGAGCCATAATTATTACAGTAATATTATATAAAAAGAGAGGTCTGGTCAGATTGGATGAATTTTGTAAAACATATAGAACTTGCAATGGTATAAAAGGAGGCTGGAATTGACTTGCACTGGGGATCAAGCAGGAGCCACAGTGGATGGAACTTCTGCACTGAGTTTTTGAGGATAAGTAGAGGCTGGCCAGGCAGTAGGGGATGAGTGAAAGGGAAACAAGGAGTGCATGCCAGGCAGAGGCAGGAAGCACTGTGCAGTGTGAGGGGCCCCGACTGAAAGCAGATCTGTGCTGAGTCACATACAGCAGGTGAGGACGCTGAAGACACTGGCTGAGGCAGAAAGAGAAGGGCCTTGTGTATGCACATGTTTAAGTGATAGAAGACAACTACAGTTGCTTTGTAGGCAGGTTCAATAATCAGATTTTTTATTTTAGGAGGATGATTCTGACAGTAACAGAGAAAAGGCATTTGAGGGGAGTAGAGCAGAGACAGAGGATCCCAAGGGGATACTTCTTCAAAAGGCCAACTGAGATGACAGAGGCTGCTATGGGGTAGCACCCGCAGAAGGGAGAGGAGGGACCAACAGCTGTAATACTTTGGAGATAAAACAGACAGGGCTTGGTGACTGGTTATGTAGTGAACAGACGGTTGGGAAGAATTCTGGCTGACAAGGTTTGCGTCTTTAGTCAACAGCTGTGTGGTAGTGCCACTAATCTAGACAGAAGAGATGGACAAGGGAGATAGGTAAGTTGTAGCTGTTAAAAATATGACTGCTTTATATCTGCTGTCAAGGTCTAGGGCACTCTGGTTACAGGTAAAATGGAGTTAGCTCACTCCACCCCATCTCTCCCACTGAATGCAGCCATAAAACAGACAGAATGCAGGGAGCAACTGTTCAAGACTCTGAAGAGTTACTGGAGGCAGAAGCTGTAGAAGATGACCAGAATTTGAAGTACAATTGAATCATTGGTGAAATTCCCATCTTCCCTCCAGTATCCACAAACAAACTCAAAACAGCCTATAACTCAATGATAGTGCACCACGGCACACACACAGAACACTTCCGAAAAAAAGCCTCTCGTTCTGGCGTGGGGTGAGGGGGAAGAGAATGCAGAATAGTTCAGCACAGAGGGTAATGCAAATTCCTCATTGCTTCCCTTTTCTGTTATCTCACGCTCCAACCCCAGCAATCCCCAGGCAGCTGTGACCTTGGTGGTGATAGGCAGTAGGGGCCATGAGGACAGCAAGTGCTTAGAGCTGAGGGGCAGAACTTTCTATTTAGAGAAAGAAGGAAGAAAACCTCGTTGCTTTTTTCTCTACCAATATACCTGCTGCTTGGCCTAAGATGTGGACAATTGCAGTCACTAAATGTTGTTGTTGTTGTCGTTATGTTGTTAGTTATCACTGAGTTGGTTGCACCTCATAGCAACCCTATGAACAACAGAACAAAACACTGCCCAGTCTTGTGCCATGTCCACAATTCTTTTTATGCTTAAGCCCATTGTTGCAGCCACTGCGTCAATCCATTTCATCAAGGATCTTCCTCTTTCTTGTTGACCTGCCACTCTATGAAGCATGATGGTCCTTCTTCAGGGACTGATCCCTCCTGACAACACATCCACTGTATGTAAGAGAGTCTTGCCATCTTTGCTTCAAGAAGCACCCTGGTTGTACTTCTTCCAGAACCGATCCGTTTGTTCTTTTGGTGGTCCATGGTACATTCAACATTCCTTTCCAACACCACAATTCAAAGACATCAATTGTTCTTCTGTCTTCTTTGCTCATCGCCCAGCTTTCACACACATGTGATACAACTGAAAATACCATGGCTTGGGTCAGGCAAACTTGAGCCCTCAATGTGACATCTTTACTTTTCAATACTTCAACGAGATCTTTTGCAGCAGGTTTTCCCAGTGCAATGTGTCTTTTGATTTCTTAACTGCTGCTTCCATGACTGCTGATTGTGGACCTAAGCAAAATTAAATCCTGGACAACCTCAACCCTTTCTCCATTTATGACAATGTTGCTTACTGGTCCAGTTGTGAGGACTTTTGTTTTCCTGATGTCAAGGTACAATCCACACTGAAGGCTGTGGTTGTTGGTCTTCATTAGTAAGTGTTTCAAATCTTCTTCACTTCCAGCAAGGTGGTGTCATCTGCATAATGCAGGTTGTTAATGAGTATCCTCCGATCCTGATGCCTCGTTCTTCTTCATATAATCCAGCTTCTTAGATTATTTGCTTGGCATACAGATTGAAAAGGTATAGTGAAAGGATAAAACACTGACGCACATCTTTCCTGACTTTAAACCATGCAATGTCCCCTTGTTCTGTTCACACTAAGAGCACAATTAAGTGTTCAGGAATTCCCATTTTCCAGCCTTAGTCTTGTGACTCCTACATAACGACTGCGAGGGGCTATGCAAATAAGGTGGTTATGGCCCACTAAAGGGATTGGACAGCTCAGAACCATGAGAGAGATATTTTCTGAAGGTACAACTGAGAAGAAGCTGTTCTCACTGAAGAACTAATCTGACTCTGATCCTGAATTGTTACCTGTTACCACTCTAATAAACTCCGTAACTGTGAGTACGGTCTCTGATTTCTGTGTGGTAATTGCAACAAATTGTCAAACCCAGCAGAGAAGTAGAGGATGCTGTGAAAGGAATGACTGATGTCAGACTTCGTGAAAAAGTTGGAGGGCTGAAGTATGTCTCATTTCCACCTCATAGGAATTAACTTTGGGCTAGTGTTGATCTTAATTCTCCTCCTCCCTCGAGAAGTTATTCCAGAAGGTTTGATGCCACCAAATCACTGTTACGGGTAACTAAAGTCCCAGTTTTCTGGCAAGAAAACCAAAAATTGGGAGGCCCAGGGAACCAGAAAGTACGAGGGAGCCCACAGAAAGCAAGGGGTTCCAGAGAGTAGCATCCATGAAACTGTTTTAAGAACTCCAGAGTTCATTCCCAAACTGTTCATGTGGAATCTTATCCTAAACAACATACCAAAGACTTCAAGAACTGCACTAGGTAACAGACCACCAATCAGATTCAAGACTGGCTCCTGTGTGGTATGCATGCAGGGCAGAACTGAACAAGGACTTTGAAAACAGGCTCATGAGCTTAATCCCACTACATCAATCATCTGCTTAAAAAAGACAAATTATCAGTAGATTTAAACAAGACCCAAAGACTCTTTAATATTCAGAATGTTCAGGATACAGTCCAAACATACTGAGCATGTGAAGAATTAAGAAAATTTCAGTTTAAACAAGAAATACAGTTAACAGACAAGAATGCTAAGTTGACACAGATACTGCAATTACTGGACAAAAGCTTTTAAAGCAGTTATTATAAAAATGTCTAAATAAGTAAAGATAAACATCATTGAAATAAATTTTAAAAAATAGAATGATTCAACAAAGAAGTAAAAGATACAAAGCAGAACCAAATAAAAAATTTTAAGCTGCAAAATATAATAAAGATGAAAATATTCACCAGATGGGCTCAACAGCAGATTATATGAAAGAGCCAGTAAACATGAAAAGCTAGCAACAGAATTCAATTTGAACAACAGAGGACAAAAGACGGCGGGGAGGGGGCGGGGGGAGGGAAGAAAGAAAGAAAAAAAGCTCAGTGTCTCAAGGGCCTATGGAAGAAGACTGAAAGGTATAATGTTGATGTTTGGAGTTCCAGAAAATGAGGAAAAGGACTGTAGTGCAGAAAAAATCTTTGAAGACCTAAAGGCTGAGAACTCTACAAATCTGGCAAAAGACACATACTTAACAGATTCAAGAAGATGAATAAAGTATAAACAGGCTAAATCTAAAGAAGTCAAGTCTACCCAACAACAGAAGAATGGATAGGTAAACTATGGTACATATACTCAATGGAGCACTATGCAATGATAAAGAATAGCGATGATTCCAGGAAACATCTCCTAACCTGGTTTCAACTGGAAGACATTATGTTGAGTAAAAGTAGTCAGCGACAAAAGGGCAAATACTATATGAGACCTCTACAATAAGATCTCAAAAGCAGACTTGTGTATAGAAGAAAAGACTCTTTGACAGCTGCAAGGGAGCGGAGGGAGGGAGGGAGAGGGGGGGAAGGGCTTAGTTTAGATAGTTACTAGAAATCTAGTTGGGGAAAGCGGTGATAGCACACATTAGAAACAAGAACAACATTAAGTGCACTTCAGCATAACTTGAGTACTCCTTCCATCTTAACTCAATACTGCAAGGATAGAGTAGCTGGGGCAGGGGGGCGGAGGACCATGCTCTTAGGCGAATTCCAGGCCAATTGGCACAACTAGTATTTTGCTAAGAGAGCTCTCTGCACCCCACATTGGTGAGTGGCGTCTGGGGTCTTAAAAGCTGCCAAGCTGCCATCCAAGGACACAGCAAATGGTCCCAACTCAGCAGGAACGGATGCTCACCGAGGACCAAAAGGACATGCCCTATAAAGACAACCGAGAAGAGAGAGAGACCCACAAGAGTGGGTGCCTACGTCAACTTGGGACCGGAAAAACTGGATGGTGCCCGGCCACCACCAGCGACAGCCATGATGGAGCTCACAGAGAGGAGTCTCACTGTCAACACAAGAATAAAAAGAGGTGCATCATGAGATCTCCACTAAAAGACCTCAATTGATGGTCCAGCGGTTTTGGGGTTCCTCTGAGAGCATGGCCCCCTGCCCTGATGCTGCCCTTTCCCATAAATTGTAACAAAGGTCCACTCTTTGGACAGGAATGGATTGGACTTGGCAATGCAGAGTGACCATATATTGGAAGCACTTTGTGGTTCTATACATCTACAGGATATCATCTTGCTGACGTCTGGCTGGAGGAAGGGGAGTGGACGGAGAGGAGGGGAAAGGAGGCTGTTGGGAGGATGAGACATGTATGGAGCAGAGAGGAATAGTGTGCAGTCACCGGACAGGGAGAGCAGTGGAGGCTGCATATAGGTGGGCATTTAAATTTATATGTGAATGTACATTTTCAGTCAGTTATGTTAAATAAAAATAAAAATTGAAAGAAAAAAAGAAGAAGTCAAGTCCAAGGCATAAAAGACTCAAACTACTGAAAGCTAAAGACACAGAAAAAACTTTTGAAAGCAGCCAGACAATTTCTTATGTTATTTATAAGGGAACAACTATTTAAATGACTATAGATTCTCTCATTGAAAACCATGGAGACCAGGAAGAAGCAGCCCAGCACTTTTAAAGTCTTAAAAGAAAAAAACTAACCTACCTAGAATTCTGTGCATAAAATATCTTTAAAGAATGAAGGTAAAATGAAGACATACTCAAATGAAGGTAAACTAAGGATAATTGGTTATCAGCAGACTTGCTCTAAAACAATTGCTAAAGGGAGGTTCTTCTAACACAAGGGAAATGAAACCAGAAAGAAAGCTGTAATACTAGAAGTGAAGGAAGAGAAACAGAAACGGTAAATACTTGGGTCAATATTCTTCTCCTACTAAATTCTTCAAAATATGTCTGACAAGTGAAATTAAACATTACAACATTGTCTGATAGAATTTTCAACTTCTGTAGATGTAATACATAAGACAACTACAACATTAAGAGGGAAGGTTAAAGGACACTTGAACAGACAACTCCATCCAAGTACAATGGAATATGCATTCTTTTGAAGTGCACACGGAACATTCACTAAGATACACCATACCCTGGATCACATAAAAACGCTAAATAAAAAAAAGAAAAAGAACTAGAAATAGTATGTTTCCTGACAATAATGGAAAGAAAGCAATTAATAACAGAAAGATAATAAGAACTCAATAGGAAAGAGTCTGTGGGTGATGCAAAAAGTTAACAGTACTTGGCTGCTAACATTACTTTGCTGTTAACAGTACTTTGAGTCCACCCAAAGGCACCATGGAAGAGAAGTCTGACAATCAACTGAAAAAATCAGCCATTGAAAAGCTCATAGATCACAGGTCTACTCTAACACACATAGGGTCACCATGAGTTGAACTGAATTCATGACAACTGGTTTTGGTTAAAACAATAGGAAACCAAACAACACACTTCTAAATAATCCATGGGTCACAGAGGAAGTATCAAAGAAAATTAGAAAATATATTGAACTTAAAAATGAAAACACAGTGCACCAAAATGAACGGATCACAGCTAAAGCAATGCTTAAGGGAAATTTATAACATTAAGTCTTATATTAGAAAAGAAGGTCTCAAATAAACAAGCTAGACTCCCACCTTAAGAAACCAGGAAAAGAAGAATGAAATCCAAGGCAAGCAAAGAAGGAAAAAATTAAGATAAAAGAAGAAATCTATGAAATTGCAAAAATAAAAACAACAGAGAAAATCAATGAAATCAAAAGTTAGTTCTGTGAAGAGAACGATAAAAATGATAAACCTCTAGGCAAAAGGGCAAAGAAACAAAGAGAAAAGAAACAAACTATCAATATTAGAAATGAAAATATCATGTTTCAGATACTAAAAGAATAATAAAGGAATACTATGAACAACCCTATGTTGATAAACTTGACCACTTAGATAAAACCACAAAGCTCTAAAACTCACCCAGGATAACCTGAATAGTCCTGTAATGCAATGAAACTAAATTTATAATTTAAAAACTTTCTGGAAAGGGAATCTCTAGATTCAGATGGTTTCACTGATGAAGTCTATCAAACATTTAATGGTAAGTAACACTAATTCCACACAAGATCTTCTAGAAGAGAAAAGACCACTTTTATAAGGTCAGAATTACTCTATATAAAAACCAGTCAAGGACAGAATAAGAGAAGACAACTGCAGGCCAACATTCTTCATGAACATAAATGTAAAAATCCTGAACATATATTAGCAAATTTAGTTCAGCTATAAATGCATAAAAAGAATAATAACCCACAACCACATATAGTTTATCTTGGAAATGCAATATTTTAAAATCAATCTGTGTAACCCATCAAATCGACAGTCTAAAGGAGAAAAATCACATGCATTGTTGCAGAAATTTAGAAATGACACAAATACGATCAGTTTGTTTTTAACAAGGGTGCACACTTGATTCGACGGAAAAAGGAGGGGCTTAACAAATGATGTTAAGACAGCATCGGACGTGCATACATAGGCAAAAAAAAAAAAAAAAAGAGCCTCAACCTAAACCTCACACTTTACCCAAAAATTATTTCAAAATGATCACAGAGTTAAATAAAAAGCATAAAACTTGCAAATGCTAAAAAAGAAAGCACAGGAGAAAATTCCTGAGACCTGAGGTTAGGCAAAGAATTCCTATACATCTCTTAAATATTACTGAGACAAAAGTACAATCCATAAAAGAAAATTCTGATAAACTAGATTTTATCAATATTGAAATTCAGATTCAAGTCTGTTATGCATATCTTAAGTTATATTGCTTGCAATTACATTTTTCTTGGATAAGGTGCATGCTTGTGGACTCCCATACTTACACTAGCAACTAGCAGGAAAAAATATCAACCAAACGCGGGCAATCTCATCAAAGCCCTCCGAGATGGAGATGAACACAGTGAACTGTGTACACCAGCCCACACCATTACATTTCCAGCCCTGAGCCCCTCTGCTCTGGGTTTGACTGACTGGGGTAGGAGACAAAAGAGGGAGATAAACAAAGACAAAAACAAGGAACAGTAAATGAATCCAGAAAACCCACTCTAACATAAATCAATTGATCAAAGCTGCCTTTGAACATATCATCTGGAAGAGACACTGGGAGCAACCATAAATAAGGACTTGGTCCTCTATTCCCTCCATTCAACCATTCTTTGGAATTTTACACATACTTTAACTGAAGCAAAAGAAAAAAGTTCAAGCACTTGCCAATAAACTCTGTGTTAAACTCTGCTTTTTTTTCTTTTTGGTTTAAACAGAATAATTTTTCAGTATGAGCAGGCATCTTAAACTGCAGTTCTTAGGAAGGCCCCCACCTGTAACTGAAGTCATAAAAATGCAGAGAGCCAATTTAGAGACCTTCAGAGTACATCTGGACTTCTTTTAATGGAGAAAAAATAGAGACTTATTCCACGGTGGAAAATTTTCCGTGCCCTCTTCATCAATCATCAGGTTCTCCCCATGCCCTGGTTGTTCCTCATGATGTACAGAGTGGAAGAAAATACTGCCCAAAGGTACAAAGGTGCAGACCAAGGGTGGCCACAGGTCAAGCAATAGCTGAGTCAAAGCAAAATCCTGACCACATCAAACCTCAGTAGCAAGTTAAAGTAGCTGACGCTGGGTAAAAAGATTGCTCTTGTGTGTTCTATGGTGGCACTCGCCTAGCTGGACTCACATGTATTAAATCTATTCTGTTGACGTAGACCACTTTTCTCTTTTAATAAGCTCTAGCGAGGTATGGAGCTCCTGCGTGGTGCAAACAAGCAACTAATACATAAACACAGCTGCTAGCAGAAATGTCTGAGGTTCAAGTCCACCCAGAGCTGCCTCAGACGAAAAGCTCCATGATATACTTCTGAAAAATCAGCCATCGATAACCCTATAGAGAGCAACAGATGAACTGGTTATTGAAGTATGGTTTACATAGAATAAAATGCACTAGTTTGAAGTGTACACTTTGATGAGTTTTAACAACACGTGGGGCCACTATGAGTTGGAACTGACTTGATAACAACAGGTTTTGATATGCCCAAGTAATGACCACAACAATCAATATGTAAAATATTTTCCATCTTGCCTAAAAGTTCACTGGTGCTCCATCCCAGTGGCTTCTTTCACTTACCATAGTGTTTCTAGGATTCAGCTATGTTTCTAAGTATAGCAATAGCTCATTTCTTTCGATTGTTAAGTAGGATCCCACTGAATGGATTTTATCCATTCACCTAATGGTACACATTTGGGTTGCTTCCAGTTTGGGGCTTTTATGAGTAAAATGCTAATAAACATTCCTGTGTAAGTCTTTGTGTGGACAAGCCAAAGCCAAGAGCCATCAAGCAGATGTATGGACAAGCACACACTGTTACTGTAGTTGTAATTTCTTTTGAGGAACTACCTAGGAGTAGAATTGCTGGGTTATTTGGTGAGTGTACATTTAACTTATAAACTGCCTATTTTTCGAAGAGGTTGTACCGTTTGCATTTTCACCAGCAAAGTATGAGTGCTTCAGTTGTTTTAATCCTTGCCAATACTTGGTATTGTCAGTCTTTTTAACTTTAGCTGTTTTAATGTGTGTGTCAAGTGATCTCACTGAGGTTCAGTGTGCATTTCCAAGATGACCAAGAGTGCTGTGCATGTTTCAGAGTCTTTGCTAGCCATTTGTACGTCTACTTTTCTAAAGTGTTCAAGTCTTTGTTCATTATTTACTGGGTTGTTTGTCTTATTATTAAGTTGTAAGAATTATTTATATATTACAAATAGAAGTTCTTTGTCACAGTTACATACTGCAAATATCTCATTCCAGTCCTATTAGCTTACCTTTCCAATTTTATTAACTGTGTTTTTCAAATAGCCAAAGTTTTAAATTTTTATGAAGTCTAATTATCAAGTTGTATAGCTCATGCATTTTGTGTTCTAAGAAATCACTTTCTATCCCTAGGTCATGAAGATTTTCTCTCACATTTCTTTGATATTTTCTGTGTTACCTGTTATATTTAGATTACAGTCCATTTTGAGTTATTTTTGAGGGTCCATATTCTTTTTCTTTTTTTTAAGGTTATCCAGTTGTTCCAGAATTATTTGTTGAAAAGACTGTCATTCTCCCACACGAATTAACTTAGCATCCCTGCCAAAAACCAGTCAGCCATGTATGTGTGAGTCTATTTCTAGGCTCCCCTTCCCAAATTTTTATTGTGCCTCTTTCTCTCTCAAGAACCTACAATGACTCCCCATCATATCAAGAACAAATTCTTCATTCTGACACTCAAAGTACTTCAATCCAATCACTTTCTGGATCAGCCAGACCTTCTTTGGCCCCTATCCCCACTCCCTGAATACACCATTGTCTGTGCTGCATTCTTCCTGCCATCCAAGGATATTCTTCTTTACCACCCATAAAACATTTCCTGTTCTTCCTCATCTATGAAGCATTCTTTGATACTTGTCTTACGAAAATCTCTTCTCTCACCACTCCTATTGTTTGCCACTGAGCCAATTTCAACTCACAGCAACTCTATGTAACAGAGTAGAACTGCCCACAGGTTTTCTAGGCTGTGGTCTTTAAGACAGCAGACTGCCAGATCTTTTCTCCTGCAGAGCATTTGGTGGTTTTGAGCCACAGATCATTTGGTTAGCAGCCAAATGCTGAACTATTATACCACCAGTGCTCCTTTCCATTGTCCCTAGTTCTTATTATACTTATATATAATACATGCCGTGCCAATACCATACCCTTTCACTCATAACTGTCATTTAGTGTTCATACCACAAGGAGTTTATTGAAGTTCTACTGTGTATTTGTCATTGTGGATCCATCCCTCTGAAAACTCACAGACTAGTGATGAAAAGTCATAAAAACAGTTCATTATATGCTATCTCACCCTGTTCACTGCTTCAAGTTATAACTGCTTCATAATCCATATCTTATTTCTCTCAAATACTTCAGCATATAGGTCTAAAAGAACTCTTTTAAAATAAAATCATAATACCACTATCATACCTTAAAAAATTTAATAACTCCTCAATATCATCAACTCTCTGTCAAATTTCCTGGATTGCTTCATAAATGTTTGTTTATAGTTGTTTTTTCCAAATCAGAGAACAACTAAGGTCCCTACAATGCAATTAGTTGGTATTTCTAAGTCTTTTTTCAGTCTCCTCAGTTTCGTGTCTCTCTTTTCTTTGCAGTTTATTTGTTGAAGAACTGCCTGAATTCTGCACGCTGTATTCTTGTTGTGTCATTTAATTTATTTCTCCATCCTCTGTATTTCCTGTAAGTTGGTCAGATTCAGGCTGGTTTTACCTGGGTATAAATAACTGAAAGGTGATATGTACACTCATTCATAGGGAAAAGAATGACCGCTGCCTAAATCCATTAATTAGGGCCTCCAAAAAGTAATATTCTAGTCTACCATCATTTCTTAATTTATTAGCTGGAATTGTTCTAGATTCAAAAATTGTTCAACAATTTGATTATGCTGACACACCATTTTTAAAGGAAAGACAGGATAAATGCTTCATTCTGTCTCTTCATTTACCAGTTTTCCAAATAATGAGTTAATTCTCTGGTATTCTTAAAAGGTGATCCTGGCATCCTTAAGTAGGTAAAGGGGTTTTTGTTGTTGTTGTTGTTTGTTTGTTTATTTAATTATGAAGTCAGGGATCTAAACATACCCTATGGATATTTAAACTTAGTTCTAAGTCCTTTCGCTATGGTCCTAGTCCTTGTTGACTTCTTAGTTTTCTGGTGTGACAAGATATTCCAGGCACAAATCATACATTTCCTTCCACAAATTCAGAAACAACCAGTTCCTTTTAGTGGGAAATGGTATTCAGAAACCATAAACTAGGTGCCAGGGATGCTCACTGCTACAGGGTTAGACACAATTCCTAAGCCCTTTTAGTTGATATAGCCAGGAAATGTTCTGCCTCACAATAAACAACTTCCAGTTCACACTAACACTTCTAATTCAAATTTCTAACTACAGTTTCTTAACCTCACCAGTGTTATATTTGCATCTTCTTTTTCCCATGTTTTGAATATCAGTTATCAAAAGACCCTAACATAATTTACTTACTTGCTTTACCCCACAACAGCATCACCACCACTCACGAGATAATAAACTATAAGACACCCACAGTCAAATTACTATACTATAAATCACCTAGAATCATTAATCTGTATACTTACTACCACTAGCATGAATAGTTTAATCTGTATAGTTATACCACTAACCTGAAACATGGTTATGTACACTTATTTCATTTTGCTTTTAATTTTTAGAGCTTGCCTTGCAATCTGCTTCTATAAATTACAGCCAAGAAAACTATAAGGTGCAATTCTACTCTGTGATACTGCAAGGTTTTTGTTTTGATCTTTAGGATAGATTCACTGAAAATTGACTAATAGGTCATAGGTACATCTAATTTTGCTAGCTATTGTAAACCCCCTGTGCAGAGATAAAACCATTCCGTATTCCCACTTCCAAATGTATAAGAGTGCCTGTATTCCTATATTTGTGCCAAGAGGGTATTTTGCAAAGTCTTTGATCACTGCTACTATGACATCTCAATGCAATTTTAATTTGCATTTATGATGCGCAAAGTTGAGTACATTTTCAGAGGTATGAGATGATTTTGTTTTTGTTTTTTATTGTGCTTTAAGTGGAAGTTTAAAATTCAAGTCATTTTCTCACAAAATAATATACACAACTTGTTACCAGACCCTAGTTTCTCTACCTACAGTGTGACAGCTCACTCCTCCTCTCTACTCTCTATTTCCTGTGTCCATTCTACCAACTCTGGTTCCTTTGTGACTTCTCATCTTGCCTCTGAACAGGAATTGCCCATTTAGTTTCACGTACCTACTTAAACCAAGAAACACACTCTTCAGCAGTATCAGTTTATGTCTTATAGTCCAGCCTCACGCTTGTCTGAAGGCTTGGCTTCAGGAACGGTTTTAGCTGTGAGCTAAGAGAGAGTCTGGGGGCCATGTCTTCTGGGGTCCCTCTAATCTCAGTCAGATCATCATGCTTGGTCTTTTTACTAGAATTTGAGTTTTGCCCCCACTTTCCTCCCCCTCTCTCAGGGATTCAGTTGTATTCCCTGTCAGAGTGATCACTGCTGGTAGCCAAACACAGTCAGATCATCAAGCCTGGCCATTTTACCAGAATCTGAGCTCTGCACCCCCTTATTTCCCACCCCTTTCGGTAAGAGACAATCTTTAACAAACTGCTCCTATCTCAGGATTCCTAGTGGCACAGTGGCTAAGAGCTCAACCTCTAACCAAAAGGTCAGCAGTCCAACTCTACCAGTTGCTCACTGGAAACCCCATGGGTTTTACAGGTCTATAGAAGCTGGAATTGACTCCACAGCAACAGGTTTAGGGTTTGCTTTAGATTCATATTTCTAGCTCATTTTTCCATAAAGTTGTGGATTTTTTCCTATTCTGCTTTTAGAAGCTCATTATTTATTTGTGGTGTAAATTACAGATATTTTTTTCCCAGTGAGTCATTTGCTTGCTTAGGGTTTTACTTTGTTTTACATGCAATAGTATTTTGTTTTACATGCAATAATATTTTGTTTTTATATGGCCTCATTTATCAATAGTTCCTTGTATTGCTTCTGGACTTTAAAGCTAGATGTTTTCTCCACTTTCAGGCTTAAAAAGGACTCATACACGCTATCTTCTAGGACTCAACACATTTTTAATGATCAGCACCTTTTTCCTTTGGTCCCTTAGAGAATGTATGTACTAGAGCAGCTTTGGGGGCAGTCAATTCACATACAAGCAGCAGCCTATTTCCTCCCTTAAAAGTCAACATCTGATGCTAGTTCATGAATTCGTTTACCTAACCCTGCTTTTTCACACACATAAACCCCTGTGTTGTGCAGGTAAAGAGACCTGTGTAAAAGTGTCACTGCGTTTATCCTCTACAGAACTCTCCTACACCACTTGCAGTCGTGACGTCATATGGTGCCCAAACCACTAAATGCTCTGAATGAGAGTGAACAGCAAAGGGAATCTAGGTGCAAGGGGCTAATAGATTCTTCTGGCTGTCAATGGGCATGTGCCAAGTGGCTAGACTGACTTTCTGTCATGCTAATTTTTTTGTGAATGCTTTTATGCAAGACAGAACATACTATAGAAAGCAGCTGTAGCCAGCTGTTCAGGGAAGATTTCCCCAGGCCTGGTATCATGGGCATTGGCCTGTACCATGAACAGCATTTGATTTAGAAAAAGGGGAACAGTTTCTTCTCTTTCCAGGGATGTGTCATGTTTCTCACGACTAAAACATTTCTTTATCAACAGCTTTTGAAAGAATGACCTCCACAACTGAAGACTGGTATGTGATTAAACTAGGGCCTGAAACCAGTTCATTCTGGTTCAAAACCCTGATGAGAATCTGTATTACCATTTCAGATAGCCTGAATCAGAATCTACAGTTCAACAAGATTCCCAGGTGATTCTTATGCATAATAAATTTTGAGAACCACAGCTCCTAGTGATTCTCAGAACTGGCCCCAAACCAGCAACATTAGCATCAGTTCTCAGCAAGGGTTCAAAACTGTTTGAATCCTTGGGTTACAAAATGGTCTTACTTCTCTGGATCAAAAAATAAAGCCACAGAAAAGCTCTTATTTTTTTTCATGTCAAAGAAGAATACATCAATAATATCCTGATACTTGATAGTAATTTAAGAAAAAAATAATAACTAGGTTTAATTAGATTTCAATATGTAAAGCAGTGATTCCTATATTTTAGTCATATAAGAATCTCTATCTCTCTGTAACACACACACACATTTTCTGTTTGCTTTTTAAACAAGCAGATTTCCTTATATCACACCTTGAAACACTGCTCAAAAGTCTAAATCCTTCAAAAGTATATCTTACTCCCCAAACCTGATGAATTCCTTCTCTCCACCCCTACTGCGTTCTAAGATATACTGACACTGTTAGGTTTCATGTGTGTATGTGTATGTTGTTATGTCATTGGCATCTAGTACAAGGCCTGGTATACAATATGTACTTAATACATATTTGCTGAATTAAAGAATAAAAATCTGGGACAACTGGATATCCACCTGTAAAAGAATGAAGTTGGTCCCCTACCTCACACCATACACGAAAATTAACTCAAAACAGACCAAAGACAGAAGAAAACATAGATGCAAATCTTCCTGACTTTGAATTAGGCAATGGTTTCTTAGATACGAAGGGGTCCTGGTGGTACAGTGGTTAAAGTGCTTGGCTGCTAAGCAAAAAGATACACAGTTCGACTGCACAGGCCACTGTGCAAGAGAAATGTGTACAAGTCTGCTTCTATAACGATTTACAGCATTGGAAACCCCATGGGGTGATTCTAATCTGTCCTGTTGGGTCACTATGAGTCAGAATCAACTCTACAGTTTAGTTTTTGGGGGGTTTAGTTCTTAGATATGACACCAAGCACAAGCAGCCAAAGAAAAAGTAGAGAAGTTAGACTTCATCAAAATGAAAACTTTCATGCTTCCAAGGACACTATTAAGAATGTCAAAAGACAATCAACTTCCAGTGTTTGCCTCCAAATGTGCTATACAAACATTTCCCATCTGACTCCATAAGGACCACTCTGCACCCCTCCTTTTTCTCTGTTTCTGTCTCTAGTCTTCCGTGTCACTTTTTCTCATTTTCTTTCTTTTCTCTTTGTTCCCATTTTTGTTTCTCTTTCATTTTTAATACTTGGAGTCTGGGGAATTCAATCTATATTTTTATTTTTATAAGTCAGATTGCAATTTGTTTTTCCTAACATCCTCAGGGAATTTGTCTGAGGGTTAAAGAGGCTGGTACCACAGAACTGCTACTCTGTTACAGGTTGCTCACTTCTGTATACTTACCCAAGGCTTAAGAACAGACACACACAAAGTAGGCCTTTGATCCTGAAAACCTAAGGGTCCCTCTGGATGAGAATAAATATTTATCTCTATTTGCTTTTTTCTGTTGAGGCCTGGTTTCTGGCTGGCTCAATGTCCTATTTGGCCAAAGACCAGCCAGGTCAGGAAAAGATCACTCCACAGCTCCAGCCTTGAAACATGCAGGAAGAGTCTCTAAACAGTTCCCATATAAATTTTAAAAGGGTCATCTGAGTACACTACCAGTCTACTAACTACCCTCATGCTAAGTTAGAGAAGAAAATCAAATACATCATATCTTCCTATGAACTTCTTCCCACACTTTCACCTAAGTAAAGACAAGGAACATGCTAGGGTGTTCAAGGAGAGCTGAGAGCACTGCCTGGGGGCTCCAGTGCAGGAAGAAGTCAAGGGTCTGACAGCACATAAGAAGGGTTTCCCAATCTCAGCTTTAAAGGTTATGAGCCAAGCTCATTTTTTTAACCTGTAAAAACCAAGAAAATAAAAATCTACTTTAAGAGTTCTTAAAAACATTTAAGGATGCCATGCTTTATTAAAGCACAGGACATGATTTCTAGGCCATAGCAGCAGTTCAGTTTTGGTAAAAATACACAGGCATACGTTATGGATTGAACTGTGTTCTCTCAAAACATGTATTGCAAATCCTAACCTCTATGCCTATGGTTATAATCCTTTTTGAGAATGGGTTGTCTCTGCTATGCTAACTAGGTGGGATTGGAGTAAGGGATATATTGAGTCAATTTCTTTCATGATATAAGAGATTAAATAATCAAATGATAAAAACAGACATGTCAAGCCACATGAACATGGCCCAGAAGCAGACATTTAGAAGAGACAAGGACCTTCCTCCAGAGCAGAAAATATTCCCCTAGAGCTAGCACACTGAATTTGGACTTCTAGTCACCAAAACTGTAAGAAAATAAATTTCTGTTTGTTAAAGTCACCAATTTGTGGTACTCCTATTACAGCAGCAGAATCTGGTATTAGAAGACTAGGGTGTTGCTCTAACAAATACTTACAAAGTAGAAGAGTTTTTGGAATTGGGTAATAGGTGGAGGCTGGAAGAGGTTTTTGCTTTTTAAGTTCTTTTGAAATTTGTTTATTTTGTTGTTGCTGAGAATACACAAGGCAAAATATACACCAACTCAACTGTTTCTACATGTAGCATTCAGTGACACTGATTCCATTCTTCAAGTTGTACCACCATTCTCATCCTCTTTTCCTGAGTTATTCCTCCCTTAATAACATAAACTCACTGCCTTCTAAGGTTTCTATCTAATCTTTTCAGTTGCTGCAGTCAATTTGATCCCATATAGAAAGTTCTTAAAATAGCGTAATATTCAAGGCAGACATTCTTTACTAGTTAAGCTAGAGTGTTGTTTGGTTTTAAGAACACATAGAGAATATTTTTGGTTTAAGATTTAGAGATTATTTCAATGCAATATTTACAAGGGTTCATCCAAGGCTGGAAGAGTTTTAAGGTGCTTAATAGTACAAGTGGAAACCCTAGTGGCATAGTGATGGAGTGCTACGGCTGCTAACCAAAAGGCTGGCAGTTTGCATCTATCAGGTACTCCTTGGAAACCCTATGAGGCAGTTCTACCCTGTCCTGTAGGGTGGCTATGAATCAGAACTGATTCAACAACAACAGGTAATAATAAAAATCTAGATGGCCTTGAAGAAGCCTTTGGCAGAAATATGAATGTCAATGGCAATTCTGGTGAAGGCTCAGAAGGAAGGAAATACAGCTAAAGAGAAAGTCTCCGTCTTCCGAGAAAAATACATGTGGTGCCAGCAAAAGAACAGTATTAGAAACATGGATGCTAAATGTGTTTCTGGTGAAGTGTTAAAAAAAACTGATGTAAGCGATGGGCAAAGGAGATGGACAGACACTTCACTAAAGAGGAGATCCAGGCAGCCAAAAAACACATGCGGACATGTTCACGATCTTTAGTTATTAAAGAAATTCAAATCAAGACAACAATGAGATACCATCTCACCCCAACAAGATTGGCCATGATCCAGAAAACACAAAACAACAAATGCTGGAGAGGCTGTGGAGAAAGTGGAACCCTCCTACACTGTTGGTGGGGTTGCAAAATGGTCCAGCCTCTTTGGAAGGCAATCTGGCACTTCCTTAAAGAAATGGATATCGATATACCATTTGACCCAGTAATTCCACTACTTGGAATATATCCTACAGAATCAAGGCCTTTCACACCAATGGACACATGCACCAGAACGTTTACCGCAGCACAGTCCACGATAGCAAAAAGATGGAATCAACCCAGATGCCCAACAATAGAAGAATGGATAGGTAAACTATGGTACATATACTCAGTGGAGCACAACGCAATGATAAAGAATAACGATGATTCCAGGAAACATCTCCTAACCTGGTTTCAACTGGAAGACATTATGTTGAGTGAAAGTAGTCAGCGACAAAAGGACAAATACTGTATGAGACCTCTACGATAAGATCTCAAAAACAGACTTGTGTATAGAAGACTCTTTGACAGCTGCAAGGGAGGGGAGGGAGGGAGGGAGGGGGAGGGGGGAGAGTTTAGTTTAGATGGTTACTAGAAATCTAGTTGGGAGAAAGCGGTGATAGCACACATTAGAAACAAGAACAACATTAAGTGCACTTCAGCATAACTTGAGTACTCCTTCCATCTTAACTCAATACTGCAAGGATAGAGTAGCTGGGGTGGGGGGCAGGGGACCATGCTCTTAGGTGAATTTCAGGTCAATTGGCACAACTAGCGTTTTGCTAAGAGAGCTGTCTGCACCCCACATTGGTGAGTGGCGTCTGGGGTCTTAAAAGCTGCCAAGCTGCCATCCGAGGACACAGCAAATGGTCCCAACTCAGCAGGAACGGATGCTCACCGAGGACCAAAAGGACATGCCCTAAAGACAACCGAGAAGAGAGAGAGACCCACAAGAGTGGGTGCCTACATCAACTTGGGACCAGAAGAACCGGATGGTGCCCGGCCACCACCAGCAATAGCCACGATAGAGCTCACAGAGAGGAGCCTCACTGGCAACACAAGAATAAAAAGGAGTGCATCATGAGATCTCCACTAAAAGACTTCAACTGATGGTCCAGCAGTTTGGGGGTTCCTCTGAGAGCACGGCCCCCAGCCCTGATGCTGCCCTTTCCCATAAATTGTAACAAAGGTCCACTCTTTGGACAGGAATGGATTGGACTCAGTCACAATGGAGTGACTATATTGGAAGCACTTTATGGTTCTATACATCTACAGGATATCATCTTGCTGACGTCTGGCTGGAGGAAGGGGAGTGGATGGAGAGGAGGGGAAAAGAGGTTGTTGGGAGGATGAGACATGTATGGAGCAGAGAGGAATAGTGTGCAGTCACCGGACAGGGAGAGCAGTGGAAGCTGTATATAAGTGGGCATGTAAATTTATACATGAATGTACATTTTCACTCAGTTATGTTAAATAAAAATTTAAAAAAAAAATTGATAAACAAGGGATTGGACAATGAAGGAAGGGCAATGCTTTTCATGCAGCAGCAAAGAACTTGGATTTTTTTTCGGCTAAAATGGTAATTCTTACTTTATTTACTTTTTTATTTAGTTATTCTTTTTTATTAAATAAAAAAATGAAAGTGTACATACTCTGTGCTTACAATATTGGGTTAAGAAAGGAGGAGTACACAAGTTGTGTCAAAGTCCCATTAATATTGATCTTCTTACTAATGTGTATTGTCACCAATTTCACCCTACCAAATGTCTAACAATTATCTAATCTAAACTCTCCCCCTTTGCCTTCCCACGCTCCCACCTTCCCCACCCTTGTAGAACTTGTAAGTGAGGGACTTGGATATCTGGCTGAGACTTCTAGGCAAGATCTTAAAAGGACTATGTTTCTCCTTGCCACTTAAGAGTAAAATGCAAGAGGAAAGAAATGGACTGAAAAATGAATTATGCAAAATGAAAGTAGAATGTAGAGATTTGGCAAATTTTGTTGTACAAACTAAGGATGTGTGTCTGAGAATTTTAACCACGGACATAAGTATGCAATCTTCTGTTATAGAAATTACACCTGTGACTAATGGATCTAAGCAACTACTACAGCAGAAAAACCTATCAGCTTAGACTGAAGAGGACAGATACAGAAGAAATGAGGGAAAAAAACCCCTCTGTCTGCCTCTTAGAATTCTACAGGCAGCAAACACACCCAAGGAGCTACATCTAATATTCTCCAAGAAAAGGACCATTCTTGAAACAACTCAGAGATCAGCAGAATTGCTGCAAAGAGTACAGGAAGCAAGGCTGCCTTCATTTCAAACAGTGAAACTACAGCCTTCTTGGTTTCAAAGGGTCGAGACATGGCCTCCTAGGTTTCAAGGAGGCAGATATTTGCCATCTTGGTTCTACAGTGTGGAGCTGCTGTCCAGGAGTACAAGGGGGATGGGCCACTGCCCAAAGCTGAGGGGGTAGGGCCGCCAAACCCAAGTGGCAGAAGAATGGGGCCTCCTAGGGCTGAGGAGGTATGGTCACCACTCAGAAGCACTAGGAAAATGAGGTCACTCAAAGCTAAGAAAGCAGAGTTGCCATCCCAGTAGGTCTGGAAGGCAGAGCTGAAGCCCCGGACCCAGAAGCTTCCACCCAGCAGCCAGAAAGCATGGCCAACACCTGGAGGCAAAGACAAGGCCATTGCCCAAATGGTCCCAAATAACTGAGGATTATTTTCAAGCTTCAAGAGCCCTTATTCCCTCCAGTTTCTCCCATCTATAACTGAAATGTCTCCTTTTGCTTGTTCTGCCATTGTATTTTGGAAGTAGATAACTAGTACTCTAGATTTCACATGTTCACAGATGAAGAGAAATTTTACCTCAGTATGGAATATGCCTAAAGGCTCAACTGTAGTTGATTTAGATGATCCAGAAGATGAGATTTTGGATCTTGAGTCCATTTAAGACTTGAGATGATGTGAGGGGATGAATGTGTTTTGCATGTGGGAAGGACATGAATTTGGTGGGGGAACAATGAGTGGAATATTGAATTGAATTGTGTCCCCTCAAAATATACACTGTAAATCCTAATCTACATACCTGTGGTTATAATCCCTTCTGGGAACAGGTTGTCTTTGTTATGCTCATTAGGCAAGATTAGTATAGGGTATGTTTTGAGCAAATCTCTTACAAGGCTTAAAAAGAGCAGTTTAGGACAAGCTAGCTAGCACAGATAGGGGAAGAGACATGCCGAGCCACATGAAGACTGCTCAGGAGCAGAAGCTCAGAAGAGACAAAGACTTTCTTCCAGAACCAATAGAGAGAGAAAGCCATTGTCCAGAGTCAGTGCCCTGAATTTGGACTTCTAGCCTTATAAATTGTGAGAAAATAAATTTCTGTTTGTTAAAGCCACCCATCTATGGTATTTCTGTTACAGCAGCACTAAATAACTAAGGCAGCATGTCTGTCTACTAACGACTCTGGGGTTCCGAGGTTTCAGATCACTGTGTTCCCTAAACTGCAAGCCACAGAGGAAAAGAAAAGACTTCTCACTAGCTCTAAAACAGAGGACTGCTTCTGGAAGAAGGACATGCACTCACGTTACCCACAAACCAAAGTCATGACAGAATGGCTGGCAAGATCCACCAAAGACCAGCTCTTAGTTCCACCGGGTATACTGTGTATAGTGAGGCGACAACAAGTACATTTCCTAAGCCACTACTTTCTGCCAAGATAAAAAACAAATTCTACACACAGCTTGAGCAGGCAGAATTCAGCAGACCCCACTGTTGCCATCACCAACACTACCCATTACCATGGTCACCACTGCCACTGTGGTTATTGCCACAACTCCTATGGTGGCCATTATCACTTCCACTGGTAACATCATCAGAGTTAGCACCACAGCCATGACCAGTGTCTCCCCCGACTCCCCATCACCACCACCACCATCATCAGTATTAGCACATTCCATCAAACAAGACCTTGAATGCCAGAGAAACAATAGCCAAAGGTAAACCTGCCTAGCATGAGCCTTAAAGAAGCTTCTGTTTGGAGAACTTTTGAATCACCAATGCAAACTGTGTCATGTCTGTCTCTGAAGCATCTACAAAAACAGCCCCCCCCTAAAACCACTGGCTGCAACAAAAGCCATCCAACTGAAGAGAAACTGCTGGAAAGGCAAACTCCCTCCTCCTTTCCCCACCCAGGTGGATCAGGAGAAGGGACGCAGAGCAAGGGCTAGGAAAAGACCCCCAGGAACCCAAGCAGGTCTCTAACTTAGCTAGTACCTAGCCGGCTTACTGTGGCCCAACATGCCCCAGAGGGTTACAGCTGGGTGGGACATGTGAGTAGCCATGGCTTCACAAGTAGAGGGGCTGGCCACGTGTCCATCAGTGGAGAGCCTGTGGTGCATTCCTTGGCCAGAGGTTTTGTTACAATAACTTGAAGTTCACTGACTAAACAGCTTTGCTGGCAGTGCTATAAGGCCAGGCTTACTTCTCAGGAGAACAAGAGAGGCATCTGCCTGTGCCCTGCCTGCTGCCCTGGTGGTATGGCTGCTAACCACCAGGTCAGCAGTTCGAATCGACCAGCCATTCCATGGAAACTCTGCGGGGCATTTCTACTTAGTCCTGTGGGGGTCACTAGGAATCAGAATTGACTTCATGGCAACAAGTTCAGTTTTTTGGTCCGCATCCTGCAATGAGGAACACTGAAACAATATCCTTTAAATATATCTTTCTCAGAGATTTTGCTGTAGTTTTCTTTGAAGACATAGAAAATATTTAATAATCTTGTCCACATAAAAAATTATGAAATAAGTTATTTTTCCCTTGCATCCTTGTAACTTAACAGTTATAAACAGCTAAACTGAATTTTTAAAATTATCCCTTTAAAGAGACTTTTGTAAAACGTATAGGTTATTCCTAGGCTGACAGTGAATATACCAGGTCTGTAGCTACAGACAAGTTTTTATAGTCAGTTGTACGCCCCTGAAATATGAGTTTATATTGGAAAAGCTGAAACATCCTTAACTCTAAGCACACCGATGGGCGCCACTTAAATTACAGTGCCAGAGTCGAATGAAAAGCAGCCTCTCTCCTACAGTAGCATCACAAAGAACCCCAGTAACTCTCCAATTACTAAATGAGGGAACAACATTCTCTAGAACGCAAGCCAAGGGAAAAAAGAACACTTCGTGTTCCAACTAAAAACCAAGCTTCAAAGTTCCAGGCCACATAAGGAGGACACTCCCTGGACCAGTAATGTTTACTTCATTTATTTAAAATAAGCGAGTGTCTTGGCAAGGCTCACATATTCCCATTTGTTTAACAAATAAAGATGTGCATTTCCTGGAGTGCTTCTAATTGGGATTTGCATCCCACCTCCTAAGAAATGCTGTGCTGGGAGCCCTCCAGGGAGATGGCTTTGACAATAGAGTTTCCTGAATGGAGGGTCTGGAGGGTCTGGTGTTCATAAGAGAACAGGCAGGCAGGAGCAGAAACGATGGGCCAAATGGTTGGTCGCCCACCAACACATCCATCATGCTTTCAACAAGAAAGAGAAATGGGGAAGGTCAAAATGATATCCAGTAGGATTTGTAAATTGAGCTATTCAGTAGGCAAGCAAACTTTAAAAATAGTAACTAGGGGAGGCCCAGTTCCCTCATCCCCTCCATTCTCTCACTCCTCCCTCCCCAGTCTGACATGCTCCCCCTGGTGTCTTCCCAACAGCAGTGAAACAGCCCTGCTTTCAAAGCCAGCTAACATCTTGGAAGACTGGAGGGCAAAATCAAAGATTCTTTGGCTGGGCGTGTAATGTAAAACTTGAGGTTGTTCCTGTTAAATAAGAAACAGCCACATTAATTTTGGTGCCATTAAAAACACAGGAAAACGCCATTGCCAAATGGAAGAGAAAAAAGAGCTGACCAAATGGGAAGCAGTTGTGTTTCTCAAGCCTTGAGACGGGTAGTACAGTAACTAGAGAGCAATGCTGGCACAGGAAAAAGAAAGCCAACAAGAAGAGTTGTTTTCTCTACTGAATTATTTTCACCATCAAGGTAAAAAGCCTGCCTCCACAATGCCCTAGAAGAGACAGGGAATTCAAGTCACAAGACTCTCAACCCCTTGTTCTGTAAAAAAAGCAACATTTGGTTGCTTGGGCCCTGAGCTCCAGTTCCACCCACCGCCACCGCTCCAACAGCAGACTGCCGGGTTTATGGATTAACCACTACGTGGGGACCAATAAAAATACTCAGCATTCAAGATCTTGTTTTGAACGGCATTTGACAAATGGTTGGAAGAGAATAACTACAGAGGCAGAAATGTTATTTTTTAGCTCTACCTGAAAGTTAGGGAATATTCCCAGCAGCGCTGCTAAGTACCTCTGAGCTCATAGTCTGTATCAAGCTTCACTTATAATTACGATTATAATTGTTAGTGATTCTCAGGAAACCATTTGTGGCTGATTTTAACATCTTTCAGGGGTCCAAGAGAAATGGGGGACAATGCCACAGAACAAGCAAGCATCAGGAAAGGTGGGCAGCAAAGGAAGACGAATGCTCAAAGGTTCCTGAAAGCCTCTTTTGGGGGGAGGCTTAGAAGGATTCTAGTTTGTTGTTGTTGTTTACTTCTTAAAAATGTATTGTAGGAGGACAGTTACTGCTTTTACTTTTGAGGGTAAACCTAATGGTGAGTCCTATCTTATCCCTTGAAGCTTAAGTTGGTGTCCATACACTGGTAGAATCACAGGTAAGCATTTCTGACTAAAAAACCAAAAGACTTCCATCACCATTCCTATTCTTATATCCATTCTTTCCCTCATTCAATAAATATTTACAGAATGTTACTGACATGCAGGCACTGTGTAGTCAGTTAGTTGTGACAGAATTGAATGATAGGTATACATTCTTCATAGTGTTGTTTTTGTCCCCATGATATGGCTTCCAAAAGTCCAGGAGAACTATGGACTTACGACAGGATCCAAGTCTGATTCCACTAATTCAAAAGTTATTGAGAAGTTATAGTGACATACAAATTTGAAAACTTACATATCACAGAAAAAGCTGAAGTTCATGGGTGTTGTTAATGGTTAATACACATGATTACTAGTCAAAACATCAGGGGGTTGAGTCCACTCAGAGGCACCTTGGAAGCAAGTCCTGGCAGTCTACTTCTGAAAATCAGCTACTGAAAACTCTACGAAGCACAGTTCTATGACACACACAGGTTTGCCATGAGTTGGAATCAACTTGACAGCTACAACAGCAACAAAAAGAAATCTAAAAAAGTCATTTGCCCTGGACAACAGACACCGCTGATCAGTCTTACCTCCTTCCACTTCGTCCAGCATGAAAATCCAGGAGAAGGCATGGAAAAAGTGTGAGCAGGTGACATCGTGGACGGCTCACCAGTTCAGAGATCTCATTATGTCCCCCAGAGGAATCAAGCTGAGAGGGAGTAACAGCCTCTTAAAGTGCTGAGTTGGAATTCGGTGAGACTCAAACAATTTAGAAAAGTTGTTAAATAAAATGAGTTTCCAGGAACACCTGCAGACAGTCTGAAGTAAGGAATGATTAACAGTGTGTTGATAAAGTAATAAAAAGGGAGCCATAATGATGGAAATGGAAAGTGAGTCACCTGCCCGGCACAGGTGTTTTGAGTTGGAAGTTCTGGGATATGTGGAGCAGATCACAGAACCAGGGAGAGTGGGGTGGACAGCAGGCTCCATGGCCAGAGAACTGAGTTTGAATTTTAGGGTCACTTGGGAGATGAACAAGATGGAAAACTAGGCTCTTCTCCATCTCCTCACCTACAAAATGCTGATGATAACGGCTTCCACCCTGCAGAGGGTATAAGGGTTAAACGAGATAGCACGTGTCATATACTCAGCACTATGACGGGCAGAGTTAAGAACTCAATAAACAGTTCTAGTCAGCTACACAGAGACCTTTAAAGCCTCCTGTGCTTGATTTTGACTTTTTCAACTTTGGAGAGATGATGAGAACCAGAAAATGTCCCAGAAGAAAGCAACCGTGATGACTAAAGAATAGGAAAACAGAAGCTAAAAAAGAATTAAAAAACACTGAGATTATCTAGCCCAGAGAAGAGAGGACTGAACGGTTTACTAACAAAGCCAAGAAGCACAAGTGCCGTAACTGGCATGCTGACCAACTCTTCTACTGCTGGAGTTAGGCACAAGGGGAGGCGTTCCACTGTACCAAGAGGAGCAAGGATGAACTATAAAGAAGAATTTCCTTATAATTCTCTTTTTATGAAGTCATTTCCTTGGGCCAGACAAGCATAAGGCTATTATGTATCAGATCCGGCATCCACTTGAAAACACAAGCAAAAACCGTCCACTTCAAGGAAGAACATCACCTTCTTCAAAAAACCCCAAGGGCCCCACAGAGTTGGGCGGTGGATGACACAATGATCAGTAGTTCTCCTTACTGAGCACTCGGGGCCCTTCTGACTTTCTATAATATGGTGGGTATGAGTACTGTGGGTGTGTGTGTGTGTGTGTGTGTGTGTGTGTGTGTGTGTGTGTGTGTGTGTGTGTGTGTGTGTGTGTGTGTGTGTGTGTGTGTGTGTGTGTGTGTGTGTGTGTGTGTGTGTGTGTGTGTGTGTGTGTGTGTGTGTGTGTGTGTGTGTGTGTAAAACTATTAAAATACAAATGCTTCTTTTTCAGGTATACAATTTAGTGATATCTATTACATCAATCATGTACAACCATCATCTGTAATTGTTGCTAAATTTCTATAGAGGGTACAGAAACAGAATATCATCATTTTCCTGCTCCATGATGAGCCTCCAGCTAAAGCAGCATGGAGATCAGCATGTTCTGTATGTGCGTCCACAGTAAATAACCAGGAGACTGGTCAGGAGCCTGAATGTATGTGTGCATTTCTGGACACACACAGGGATTTAAAGTTTATGCTAATTCTGTTACCTTCTAAAATGGTTACCCTTTGTGGATGTAAAAAGAATACTCTGCCACACTGATGAATAGCATTTTCCAAATTTCTTCTTTAGTGTCATGCCTCATTAAACTTGAGATAAGTCTCTTCTATTGCTTGTCTCCCACTGATGTCACTGAAAAAAATTAGATTAGTCTGGCAGCACGAAACCATACTGGGGTGGGCAACCAAGGCTCTGTCTACCATTGAAAACTCAGTGTTGGGTGATATGTCCTAGAATTAAGGGGAAAAAGCATCAAAGTCCAAGTGAGTCTTTGCAAGATATTTCAGCATCTCTGCCACAACTTCAGTCCAGTCCCCAAGGAGCCTGGAAATTCAGACAGATTTGGCCACTACTTTCTACTTCCCTCTCTGGCGGTTTATTCCATTTTTTCTGTATTTGGATTATGTTTGGCCTTCTGCCTAAGTCTGAAGATTAAAACCATTAAAAGTCTCTGTCTTCTCAACATCCTCCCATTTAAAGAAAAGCGTCAGCCTTTCCCTTCAATTTTTTTTTCCACAAGACTGAAGAATGTTTCTCTGTTCCCATCTTCAAATTTTCTGATCTGATACCTACATGGTGACATCGCTTTGTAAGGCTAGTCTTTGGCCTTTTGTCCTGGCCTCTGTACATAGTCTTGCCTGCCCACCACCAAGGTTTCCTGAAAGTCCAGCTGCCAGCCCCCACACTGCATGGTACCACTCGCTCAACACCCAGGGTGCCACCTAAATAAATCCCATCAACAGCTCAAATAAACAACACCAGCAAAATAAATGGCATTTCTTGACGCCATTTTAGAAACATAAAATATGTGGGCACCATTTTTTAAAAAAAGTTCTTTTCAACCTTCCAAACTTACTGTAAATAGGCTAAAAACAGTTTTGTAGTTGTTAAAGTTAATGAAATCTAATAACCATATCATTACAAAAAAACTGCTATAAAGTGCCCATCTCAGTTTCTCACTCAGTTTATTAAAAGAGGACTGGGCCTAAGTGAGTTAAGATCGTCACCATGACAAGCTGGCTTTGGGGTGACAGACTTAATCTTATTTCCATTCCTGCTGTGCAGCGTGTGGGTTCATATAAGTGTTAGCACACCACACAACAGTGCTGGACTGGGACTGTTTCCGAAGTTTCTCTAAACAAAAATCATATGTATTCCAACTGTACTTACCAAACACAAGTGAAAGATGAGTGAGACACACACACCTTCCACAGGACGGTGAGCGCGCGTGTGTGTGTGTGTTTGTGTGCATAAGATACACACACTTTCCACAGTATGGCAGGCACGAGTGTTATTTGTGTGTGTGTGTATTTTAATAATTATTGTTAAAATCCAAATGCTTCCTTTTCAGGTATACAATTTAGTGATATCAATTACATATTAATGTAATTATCATCCATAATTGTTGCTAAATCTCTACACTGGGTATATGAACAGAACCTCTGGGTACGTACTGACTGTTACAAATGCACTGAAGCAGTCGATGCAGCACTGCTTATAACGACAAAATAGTGGGGGGAAACTCAAAGAGCCATCTTTTGGAAACATAAATGGAAGCCAAGCCAGCCAAGTGCCGTCGAGCCGGAGAGCATGCACAAAAACAGAATGCCAGGCAGCTAAATAAAAACGAGCAAGAAGACTCCCTAAGGCTTAATAATAGAAAGAACTCCAGGATATAACAAAACTCTGGGATACAACAAAAACACAGAGTAAAACAGGTGTGTTTTCTGAAAAGAGAGAGGGCCAAAAGGAAGAGAGAGTCAAAAACGGCAAGTCAGGTCTCCACATGGATGACGAGTCACTGCCTGGCAGCCTCTAGCACGACACCAGCCATCACTGTCATCGCTGCTATCAGGAGGAAGAGGGCCATGGCCCAAAGGAACCAGAGAAGTTGAGGAAACTGGTTACTGGTGATCTCAGCTTTAAAACTACAGATGACAGTTGAAGAGAATACTTTGAGAAATGAAGAACACTCACAGATTGCTAGTGATGAGAGACCTCCAAACGAAATGTTCCAGCGGCTCTGATTTTATGACTTAGTCATACTAAAGGCATGGGCACAGCAGTACGCGCTGGATCACACAAGTCTGATGGATATATAGCGGAGCCAAAGAGAACGGTTTCTAGAGAATTCTGTAAAGCCTGCTACCTATTTTACAGTGAAGAAAAAAACTGTCGGTGGTATTAAAGGAGACACAGAAGAATATTAATTTGAGAGACTAGTTTGAAAAGTATGGCATGACTGAAACCATACACATTAACAAAGACAGGCAGAACAAAGAAGGACAGAATTGGTTTCTGCAACATTCAATGATCATGATACAGTTGATGAAATTTTTGTGCAGAAACACTACATATTAATGGGCATAACTGTGATGTGAAAGAGGCCTTTCTAAATAAGATATGTAGCCCACTGGATCACAAAGAGGTTGTGAAGGTGAATCTGGGAACTTCGGGGTCTTGGAGAAGATCCTTGAGGTGGTGGAGGGAACTCTGGCCATAGTGGGAATTTGCTGGAAAAGGCAGCTATGGTAGTAGAGGCGGCAGCAGCGGACTCCCTGTGGAGCTAAGGAGGGAGTGACGGACAGCTGATGGGATGGATTTGGAGGTGACGATGGCAACTACGGTGACAGTCCTGGTTATAAGAGTAGAGGACTATGGCGGTGATGGGCCAAGCTATGGAAACCAAGGTGGTAGACATGGTGGCTGTGGTGGAGAATATAATGGTTATGATGATGGAGGGAATTTTGGTGGTAATGATGACGGGGATACTGGGAGCTAAAATGATTTTGGAACTTGTAATGGACAAAAAAAAATAAGACAGCTGCCGCTAAATGGACAAACACTCATGAACTCATGACAACTCCATGTGTGTTACAGGAGAAATGTGCTCCACAGGGTTTTCAGTGATTGATTTTTCATACCATCTCCAGGTCTTTCTTCTGAAATGTTTCTGGATGGACTCAAACCTCTAATCCTTCAGGCAGCAGCTGAGTGCATTAATCCATCTGCACCACCCAGGGATTCTGACAGTGGACAACAACAATCAAATTATGGACCCACTAAGGGGCAGTTTTGGTTGGAGCAGCTTGGGGCGGTCCTTACAGTGGTGGTTATGGATCTGGTGGTGGAAGTGATGGATTTGATCACAGAAAGTTCTACAGTCACAGCAGAAGACAGAATAGTGATGACAGGAGTCTGGGGACCATGTTTTCAGGGGACATCAAGGTCAGCTGGCATAACTAGTCTTCTGCTAAGACAGTCTTGTGCACCCCATATTGGTGAGTGGCATCTGGGGTCTTAAAAGCTAGCAAGCTGCCATCTGAGCAACACCAGATGGTCCCAAGCCATCTGGAACAGACAACAACCGAGAACACCAAAGACACAAGGAAAACTGAGCTCAGGAGACAGAGGGACCCCTTTGAATGGGAGGCTGCATCAGCATGAGACCAGAAGAACCAGATGGTGTCTGGCCACCAATAAGGCAGCTGGCGGGGGACACCATGTAGAATCCTTTGGGTAACAAGAGAAAATGAGGTATGTAGTTCAAGATCTCTACTAAAGCCTAGAATTGATGGTCTGACAGCCTGGAGGGTCCCCTGGGAACACAGTCCCTAGACTTGCTGCTGGACCTGATGTGAAACCAGTACTGAGGTCAGCTCTTCAGACCAGAATGGACTGGACTCAGGGACACAGTGTGAGCATGTGGTGCATATTTATGGTTTTATACCTTTATAGGAGGTTGTCCTACTGGTTTCTTTCTAGATGGGAAAGAAGGTAGAGAGGAGAGGACAGGTGTTCATTGAGAGGATACTAGAAGAGCAAAAAGGAGGAGTGTGCTGTCACAGGGTAAGGGGAGCGCATGAAGCTGCAGATAGCTTTTAAGACCCCAGTTGCAGACAGGCAGGCACACAAAATTGATTTGGATTGTATACTTTCACTTCATCATCATCATCAAATTTCAGTAGAAAACCTACAAGACACTTTGAGACAGTCGTCCTAAATGTATTAGAGGAATTGTAAAAATTTGCCACAGAGGAAATCACCATCCGCAGTCAAGAAAATCTACTGCAGCTTAAACAAAAAATCTTTCTTGTTTAGGACAGTTGTAGCTACAGTTGACAGAAACTTCAGCTATTGATTAATACAATGCAGTGACAATTAAACGTCACTGCAAAACATGTTCCTGAAGTCTTTTATCTGTTATAGCTTTGTCCTTTCTATTTACATTACATCAGCATTAAAAAAAAAAAATGCCAGCGAATGGATTCCAACTCATAGCAACCCTACAGGACAGAATAGAACTGCCCCATGGGGCTTCCCAGGAGCAGCTGATGGATTCAAACTGCTGACCTGTCAGTTAGTAGCCAAACGCTTAACCAGCTCAGTACAGGGCTCCTGTAATTTGCAGGAGTGGAACCAGGAAAACAAAATCAAGAAGTTTTTAACTTAAAAAAAAAAAGAGTATATAAATTAATTGTCGGGAGCCATGGGAGAGCCCCCAGGCCCCGACATACAGGAAGCTTGTAGGGCTGAAAAAGCCCGCGCGCGCCAAGTTTGAAAAAGCCCGCGCCCGCGAAATTCAAAAGGCCCGCGCGTGCGAAAAACTTCCTGCCTGATGTCACTGCCTTAGTCATATGTATATCCAATCCCCAGCCGACAACTACCTCACTCCAAATGTCACTCCATCCCTACGTCACTTGATCCCTCCCTCCATTCCCACTGCTATATATACCCGGCTGTAACAATAAAAACTTTGAGGCTTGATCAGAATTTTGTCTTGCCTCCATTTTTCCGCCTTTCCTGCTTACTTTCACAGGCTCTCCCTCGTCCTTTCGTTGATTTGTCCCGTGGGCCGGGGCAAAACTGGCGCCTCAACGTGGGGCCCGAGGTACGGAGCTGCTGAAAGAAACCCACCACGGAGAAGGAAGTCCTGGCCAGGCGTCCTGAGCGACCGCACCGGGTGTGAGCTTGCTCGACTGAAGTTTCCACGGGAAAAGCTGCCCGTTAGTCAAACTTGTCCTGATCACCGCGGGAGTAGCCGCCCTGCGAGTTTGGTCTGAAGAGGTAAATGGTGGTTAGAGACATGGGGCAGGAATTAAGTTCGCATGACTTGTTTCTTACCGGCATTGAAAAATCATTGGATAGGCGGAAAATTAAGGCGAAAAAGAAAGACTTAGCTCAGTTTTTTATGTTCCTATCAGACATTTGTCCGTGGTTCTCACAGGAAGGCACCATCAGCCGGCAAATCTGGAAACGGGTTGGAGATTGTCTGAATGACTATTATAAAACTTTCGGACCCGAGAAGGTCCCAGTCACTTGTTTTTCTTATTGGAATTTGATAAATGATGTCCTCCAGAGCTCTCATAATGCTCCTGATGTTCAACATCTCGCCCAGATGGGTGAAAAGGTTATGAAAGAACGGTCCCGTCCCCCCTCAGTTTCTCTTGATATTCCAGAAAAACCTCAAGCCTTTGGAACACACACACCCCCGCAAGGGAGTCATACTGACCTCCCCGAGGGGCTTCACCCGTCCCTGAGAGCTTTCATTGATAAACCCGATTCTAACGCATTGTCCCCTGAGGGTCAGACCACTCTTGAAGAAAATGCTGCTCATTACCATGAGAATGCCTACCCCTATACCTTTACGGCCCCTACCTTTCAGAGACCTCCTCATCCTCCAGGCCCTCGTAACCTGACCGCCCCACCCCTTGGCCTGGAACCCAGCTGTCCTCCCCGATCGACTGAAAACTCCCTTGATCAGGATATATCAACGCTAGAAAAACTTGTAGCTCGCAGACACAGACAGTTAGATCTCCAAAAGGAGCTCCAAGCCCTTGAGCAAGAGCTTAACTCACTCCGCCTAGCCCAGGATCCTAAAACTCGATCCGGGAACAATGTGTCAAAAGGTGCCCCGGGCCGTCCTAGGACTCTCCTCACCTTTCCGGTAACTCGTAGCCAGCACGGGCAGATAGAGACTGAAATAGAGAGTGAGGAAGAGCAAGAAAGCCCTGGGATAGAAGAGGAAGAAACTGAAAATCCTGATATAGATGCTGTCCAACCTGACAGCCTTAGCCCCCAGAAATATCGCCGCTTAAATGTGAAACATGTTAAAGACTTAAAAGCGGCTGTCAATAACTACGGCCCGACAGCCCCTTACAGTATAGCATTGCTTGAGAGCCTTAGTGACCGATGGCTTACACCTAATGATTGGCATTTCTTGGCTCGGGCCTGTTTATCAGGGGGAGACTTTGTTCTCTGGCGTACGGAATTTGCTGAACTGTGCCGGGAGACGGCCCAGCGTAATGGAGAAAGCCGGACCTCCCGCACCTGGACGAGAGATAAACTCTTGGGGAGGGCTCCATATGACACCAATGAGAAACAGGCAAATTTTCCCCCTGGTTTATTATCACAAATACAAAACGCTGGCCTTAGAGCCTGGAAACGTCTCCCCCCGAAGGGCGCAGCCACCACCTCATTGGCTAACATCCGCCAGGGACCCGATGAGCCGTATAGTGAGTTCGTCAGCAGACTAACCGATGCTGCCGAAAGGCTAGTGGGAGAAGGTGAGACTGGCAGTGCCTTTATCAAACACCTTGCCTTTGAAAATGCTAACCCCTCTTGCCAAGAAGCCCTACGACCTCATCGCAGAGGAGATCTCTCCGATTATGTCCGACTTTGTTCGGGTATTGGAGCCTCTCATGCTATCGGCGTTGCCATAGAAGCAGCGCTTAAGGGCTTGAACCCCAGCTCATTACAAAAAACTTGTTTTAATTGCAAGCAGCCTGGCCATTTTGTGCGCGAATGTTCCCTGGGAAAACAAAATCGTGGGCCTCCCACCTCAGTGTGCCCCCGATGCAAAAGAGGCAAGCATTGGGCTGTAGATTGTTATTCCAAAACTGACATCAACGGTCAGCCTCTCCCCCCGAAACAGGGAAACTCCCAGCGGGGCCAGCCCCTGGCCCCACCCTTGGAACAGAACCTAGGGGCACTCAGGTTTGTTCCCCAAAAGCAGACACAGAGACAGGTTTCAGCTCCCTCTGTCGCGCCACCCCTGGAAGTGCAGGGTTGGACGTACGATCTGCCATCAGTGCAATACTAACCCCTGAACAGGGCATTCAGGTCATTCCTACAGAGGTCCGAGGACCATTACCCCCAGAAACGTTTGGATTGATAATAGGGCGTGGCAGTTCCTCTCTGGCCGGTCTTCAGATCCTCCCAGGAGTCATTGACAATGATTATACAGGACAGATATCTCTTTTAGCTTCTGCCCCCTCAGGGCCAGTATCCATACATGCAGGTCAAAGAATAGCTCAAATCTTGTTGCTCCCTTTATTACCCACACCCCATAGGCATTTAGTTCCCCGGCGGCCTGACGTTGCCTTCGGGTCCTCAGATGCATATTGGATGCAACCAGTCACACCTGATAGACCAAAACTTACTCTTCAGTTAGATGGCAAAGCCTTTGAAGGAATAATGGACACAGGAGCTGATGCTACAGTAATTTCAGCTAAATATTGGCCTTCCAACTGGCCCTGTGAGACCTCAATAACTCATCTTGAAGGCATTGGTCAGTCTGTCAATCCTAAGCAAAGCTCAAAAATTCTTACTTGGAGGGACTCTGAGGGTAACTCAGGACAAGTTCAACCTTACATTGTGCCGGATTTGCCTGTTAATCTGTGGGGTCGTGATGTCTTATCCCAGCTGGGGGTCATCATGTGTAGCCCAAATGAAATAGTTACCCAACAGATGCTTAATTTGGGCTTCCTACCGGGACAGGGATTGGGAAAGAATAATCAAGGCATGAAGCAGCCTCTTCTTATAACGCCTAAGAATAATCGTTCAGGCTTGGGAAGCGAAAATTTTTCGTAGTGGCCATTGACTCCCCTGCACCCCACGCTGATAAAATTAAGTGGAGATCTGAGTCTCCAGTGTGGGTAGATCAATGGCCCTTGACTGAGCAAAAACTCGCAGCTGCCACAGAGTTAGTGCAGGAACAGCTGGCTGCTGGACATTTAGAACCAACTACCTCTCCTTGGAATACTCCTATATTTGTGATAAAAAAGAAAAATGGGTCATGGCGACTCCTTCAGGACCTCAGAGAAATTAATAAAACCATGTTTACAATGGGGGCTCTCCAACCTGGACTCCCCTCCCCCGTCGCCATTCCAGCTAATTACTTTAAAATCATTATTACTTTAAAATCATTATTGATCTCAAAGATTGCTTCTTCACTATCCCTCTTCACCCACTTGATAGAGAACGCTTTGTGTTTAGCCTCCCAGTTATTAATTTTAAAGGACCAATGCAGCGCTATCAGTGGAAAGTTCTCCCTCAGGGCATGGCCAATAGTCCCACTCTGTGTCAAAAATTTGTTGCTCAGGCTGTAGACCCTCTTAGGTGTCGGTGGTCTTCCATTTATATCATTCATTACATGGATGATATTTTACTGGCGGGGGCCTCCAGCTTAGAGGTACTTAGGTGCAGTCAGGACCTAACTTGCCAACTAACTTCCCTTGGACTTCAAATTGCCCCGAACAAAATACAACTTGCTGACCCTTATTATTACCTCAGTTTCGAATTGAATAATAATCAAATCACCACTCAAAAGCTTCACTTAAAAACCTCTCATCTACACACACTTAATGATTTCCAAAAGTTCCTGGGAGATATTAATTGGCTCCGACCATACCTCAAACTTACAACTGGGGAATTAAAACCATTGTTTGATACTCTTCATGGAGATGCCAGCCCCCTCTCTCCCCCCTACCTCAATCCGGAGGCAAAAAGGGCCCTTCGCATTGTTGAAGAGGCCATACAGCAACAACAGGTTACCTTCATAACTTACGAACAGCCCTTTGCCCTTATTGTTTGTGCCACACTACATACACCCACGGGGGTTTTGTGGCAGAATGGCCCTCTCCTGTGGATACACCTATCCTCCACCCCGACTAAAGTTCTCCTCACCTATCCCTCCCTAGTGGCCAAACTTATAAGACTAGGCCGAGAAAAGAGCCGCCAGCATTTCGGCAGGGACCCTGATCAGCTTATCCTTCCTTACACCAAGGAACAAACAGACTGGCTCTCTCAGAATGATGATGACTGGGCAATTACCCTAGTCACATTCCAGGGTACTATAGATAACCATTATCCTTCACACAAACTCCTCCAGTTTGCCCAGAGGCACCCCTTCATCTTCCCCAAAATAACATCTACTCAGCCCTTGAAAGGAGCCTCCCTGGTTTTTTCAGATGGATCTTCCTCTGGTATTGCCGCGTGGGTTATAGACTCACAGGAAAACAGTGTCCAGTCTCCTTACAGGTCTGCCCAGCTTGTAGAGCTTTTCACTATCTTACAGGTCTTCACAATACTACATGATGTTCCCTTCAATCTTTACACCGACAGTGCTTACATAGCTCTCTCAGTCCCAGTGTTGGAAACTGTTCCTTACATCAAAACATCTTCCAACGCTGTGCTTCTTTTTCAACAACTTCAGGCACTCATCCTAAAAAGACAACACCCCTTTTTTATTGGACACTTGCGTGCCCATACTGACCTTCCAGGACCCCTCTCCGAAGGCAATAACCTTGCAGATAAACAAACACACTTGGTTTTCTCAGCTACCCTAGAGCCCATTACTAAAGCCCAACAGGCTCATGCTCTTCACCACCTCAATGCCCGTACACTCCGCCTTATGTTTAAAATTACCAGAGAACAGGCGAGACAAACTGTTAAAAACTGTCCTGCATGTGTAACTCTTCTGCCTCTCCCCCACCTAGGAGTTAACCCAAGGGGCCTGCTCCCCAATGAAATCTGGCAAATGGATGTTACCCATATTCCTGAGTTTGGTAACCTCAAATATGCCCATGTGACCATTGATACCTATAGTGGGTTCCTCCATGCCACCCTCCACAGTGGTGAGGCCTCTAAAAATGTTATAGCACATGTTCTCCAATGTGTTGCCATCATGGGGAAGCCCCAACAAATCAAAACCGACAATGGACCAGGCTATACATCACAAACCTTTAAAAATTTCTGTAGTCAATTCCAGATCAAACATGTAACTGGCATTCCCTATAATCCTCAGGGACAGGGCATAATAGAGCGAGCCCACCAGACCCTTAAGAATACCATATCCAAACTTAAGACAAACACTGTTTATTCCACTAAAGGTTCCCCTCGTAACCTCCTAAATCATGCATTGTTCATCCTTAATTTCCTACAATTAGATCTTAATGAAAAATCTGCGGCAGATCGCCTTTGGCATCAAGAGACTAAAAATCAATATGCCAAGGTTATGTGGAAAAATCCCATAACCCACAAATGGCACGGTCCTGATCCGGTTCTTATCTGGGGAAGAGGCCACGCATGTGTGTATGATACTCCAGAAGGGGCCCCTCGGTGGCTACCCGAACGTCTTGTTAAGCCCATCAATGATAACCCCATTTCCAGGGAAAATACCCCTGAGAAGCCTTCTCCTCTTTTGTAGGCTGTGAAGGCCACCTGTGTCCGGCATTGCTGGAGTGAAATGCTGAGAAAACTCTGCGATATGGAAGTCAACAATCCATCACAGATAAGCTTTTTAACCTTCTTGTTAATCATTTTTCCTACATATGAAGGATTTGCCCCTACCAACCCCCATGCTCCTTTTAGCCTTAAATGGGCTGTTATAAACCTAAATGATAATTCCATACTTTATAATGCTAGTGACACCAAACCCTTAAACACTTGGTGGCCTGACCTTTCCTTTTGCCTTAAAGATGTCATCCCACGCATAAAAGAATACGCCTCTAAACACGTGCGCAACTTAGGGTTTTATGTTTGCCCCAACTATAATAAAGGTGCTCACTGTAGGACAACCGATTCCTACTTCTGCGCCAAATGGAGTTGCGTTACCTCAAGTGATGGAAATTGGAAATGGTCCACACCTTCTTCAGACCTCTTAAGTTTCTCCTTTACTAAGTATTATGATAAAAATGAAAGATTTAGTTCCTCTAAACCATGTAACAAAGACAGATCATTCAGGTGTCATTAAGGACACTATGACTAACCTCAGAGAGCAATTAAATCAAAGACAACGAAAATGGGGAAGCAGCTCACGACCGCTTGACTTTAACTTTACCGGAACTTCATGGCTTACTAATCTACTTCTCAGTTTTGCTGGCCCTGTTTTAGGAATATTATTGTTCCTGACCTTCAGCCCTTGGGCATTCAGAAGAATAACAAGCTTCATCAAACAACAAATAGATGCTGCACAAGCTAAACCTATTCCAGTTCACTACCATCGCCTGGCAGTTGACGAAGCTTATGCCACTGAAATGGGGTACCCTAGCTTCCTCCCCACGGGGACAGCATGAAAAGTAGAGGCATGCTTACCTCCTTACCAATCCGGTGAGAGAGGTATGGGTACTGGGACGAGTGCGAAGCAAAGCATTGCAAGGGAAAGTTAACACTAACTCCTCTACGTTTCCCTGGGGCACACCTGGCTTGCATAGAGGTTGGTATCTATCTCAACATCAAAACGGCTCTGCCTCTCCTCCTCAAAAGATACCAAGAGCCATAAGTTCTACACGGAGGAGCCTTGGTCAATACCCCCTCGCCCAGTTAAAGCCCACCTCCCATCAATTAAAACAAAAGGGAGGAGATGTCGGGAGCCATGGGAGAGCCCCCAGGCCCCGACATACAGGAAGCTTGTAGGGCTGAAAAAGCCCGCGCGCGCCAAGTTTGAAAAAGCCCGCGCCCGCGAAATTCAAAAGGCCCGCGCGTGCGAAAAACTTCCTGCCTGATGTCACTGCCTTAGTCATATGTATATCCAATCCCCAGCCGACAACTACCTCACTCCAAATGTCACTCCATCCCTACGTCACTTGATCCCTCCCTCCATTCCCACTGCTATATATACCGGGCTGTAACAATAAAAACTTTGAGGCTTGATCAGAATTTTGTCTTGCCTCCATTTTTCCGCCTTTCCTGCTTACTTTCACAGGCTCTCCCTCGTCCTCTCGTTGATTTGTCCCGCGGGCCGGGGCAATTAATAACTTTAAGAATCTATATGGTCTTATTGGCTTCCATTTGCATAAACAGTTAGTTATACAAAAAGTGAAAAAAGTACCTAAGGAATGGAAGGAATGAGGTAGAAGGAGACAAAGGTCAGAAACAAAACAGCAAAAAAATTGCAGTGAAGAAACTTAAAAGGCTCCCCATACACTGAGACTTTTTTGTAACAGCATAGCTTTCTTGTCCTCAAGTTCATATATCTTGAACTTGATAAGGTCTCAGATAAGTAAGTATTGACTAAAGCTGTAACAAACAGTCTGCACTGACCTTTTGGGTTTGTGTTTTTGTGTGTGTGTGTGTGTCATCATATCAATACCTTTTTCATTATTATCATTATAGTGATATACATACAACAAAATAAACAACACTTCATCAATGTCTACATGCATACTTCCATGGCTTCTAGAGTTCTTTTAGGGTTCATTCTTCTGAAAAATTAAAATTCCTTTTGCAAAGCTGATTTCAGCCATTCCCATTTGGGCCTACCAGGATTATCTCGAACCAGACTGACTAGCACTATTTAAAATGCTGCTTTTGCTTTTGGAGAGGTGTCTAGCGAAGACGGGCCAGTATTCAAATAAAGAGCAGCCCGCAGCTGACGGTGCAGGCTGGTCCTGGAGCTGCCTGCAGCAGGCTGGTGACACAGGGCTCTTTCAGAAGTTTCCACTACAGGGTCGTTTTAAGCTCAGTTCAGATAACGGTCCTGGTAATACTAAGAACAGTGCAGAGACAGACAGCTGCTTCAGGGGCTGACAGGGCTCAATCTCTGATCCACAACTGAAGGAAAAAGAGGTCAAGGACACAGGGCTTTGTCTAACTGATGGAATTGGAACCCAGAGAGGCTGGAATCTAGGCACACACACAGGCTTAGATTTCCTGGCTGAATCCAGGAGGTACCACAAGTCCCCAGAAATTACAACACAGCATTTTTAAAAATTTGTTATTAGTTGTGGGAAAGGAACTAAGAAATGCATTTTGACTGAGGCAAAAAATATTCAGTGGTTTTATTCTATTGCCATTTTACCTTTATTTTTTGAGTGAATTTTTGGATATGCACACTTAAACTACTAAAGTTCAAGCTACAGACTTGAAGGAAGACCTACTAGACATGTAGATCCTACTCTTTTCCTCTAAAATGCTCCTTTAATGAACTGAGAAATTCTATTTGTACAATATGAGTAACCTGGACTGAACTGCTCTCTGAACTCCCTGTATCTATTTTCATTTTCTCCCCCAGGCTACTATTTCACAGAATCATGAGCACGTGAGATTGGCAGGGACCATAAGGAGTCCCTAGGTAGTACAAATGGTTATTGTACTTGCTATTAAACCAAAAGTTTTGTGGTTCAAGTCTACCCAGAGGCATCTCAGAAGAAAGGTCTGGCAACCTACTTCTAGAAAGCCAGTCCAATTAAAACCCTGTGGAGCAGGGCACAGTTCTACTTTGACACACATGGTGTCACTATGAGTTCGAGTCAACTTGACAGCAACTGGTGTTGACAGAGACCTTGAAGTTTGTGATGCGATGCACACTAATGAGCAACAGATCAGCACATGTATTCTTTACCCCACAAAACTACTATCAAATTTTCCTAAGCCTAATGAAGCAAGGAACTAATACTTATTGAAAGTCTACTGAGTGCCACAGGCACCCAGGTGGCACAACTGTTAAGAGCTTGGCTGTGAATCTAAAGGTCAGTGGTTCAAACCTGCCAGCTAGTGCACAAGAGAAAAGACCCGGTGCTCTGCTCCCACAAAGATTACAGCCTTAGGAATCCTGTGGGGACTTCTACTTGGTCCTACAGGGTCATTATGAGTTGGAATTGACTCAGTGGCACACAGCAAGTGCCAGGCTCCTTGCATGTAGTCTTATCCAATTCTCACAAGAATCCTGGCAGTAAGCAGTTATATGGCATTTTGGGAGCAAGGGAATGGAGGCTGCTCAGAGGGGGTAATTGTGTCAGATTTCACAGCAGCCAATAACTGAAAGAAAATTTGAACCCAGTCTTCCCGACTTCAAAATCAGTGCTCTCTTTGCATGATCACACGCTGTATCCTTCCAAGGCATGGATGCAGAAGCTGGGGCTCTCAGGAAGGTGTAAGAACAGCACAGTAATAAAGAGTAACAGGAAACACTAAATGTACTTGCCTACCTAGAGCTTGCCCCACTGTGCTGATAACCTGGGGGTAGGTCTACGAGTTTCTCAGGCAAACAACCAATTAGTAGGACCCACTTGCCCTTGTCTTGGAGGCCAAGAGCCCTGGAAGCCCAGCCCCTGATCCGGGCTGTCAGCACCTACTGGGACTCATCACCCCGTATGATTAATGGCTCAGTCAGGCAGAAAGCAGAGCTAGCCCTGCCTGCGGAAAGTCACAGTAGGGGCAGGACAGAGGCTTCTGTGAGAAGCAGGGACTCCAGTTCTCGGTGACCGGCTGGTGAGTGTCAGGACAAGTCTAATCTAGAAGGAGTTGTGGGAGCTTGTGACAGTGGGGCAATGGAAGGGTGGGGGGCAGGTGTGTGAGGATCGCATGAGATAACATGCATGGGAGAACACCTTAAAACACATCAAGTGCTAGTTTAAAGAAAAGTGGCAACATGATTCAATGATCTTAAGGCTGGAAGAGAAGGGATCCAGGTATTGTCAGGTTTACTTAAAGTTACAGACTCACTTTTCCAAACTCAGTATGTAATTAGTCCCAGCGGCACAGTGATTAAAATGCTCAGTTGCCAGCCAAAAGGTTGGCAGTTTGAACCCATCAGCTGCTCTGTGAGGGAAAAATATAGCAGTCCGCTTCTGTGAAGATTTACAGCCTTGGAAACCTTACGGGATCGCCCATGATTTGAAATAGCTGCAGTGGGTTTGCTTTTTTGGCTTTGGGGTAGTGCAAACAGTTAAGGGCTGCATTAGCAGCAAAGACTCAATGGTTGGGACCCACCCAGAAGTGCCTTGGAAGGCAGGCCCGGTGATCTGCTTTCAAAAGCTCACAACCTTGAAAACCCAACGGGGTAGCTCTACACTGCACTCCCAGGCCACCACAAGTCAGGAGGGACTTGACAGCAATTAACAATAACATCAGATTGATGCTTTTATTTATACAAGCCAAAAAAAGGTAGAGTACCCTTTGTAAAGGAGAGAAACACAACTAGCTTGGACCAAATACAGCCTTTGTTGGAAGGCTCAAAGACACAGGGGATGGTGCGGCACATAGGGGAAGGCCATTTCTAACTCATCTCTGCTTCTCTGAGATTCTCCAAGATAAGGTTTCTCCTGTTGGTAGGAAGCAGGGTCCAGCCACTCTCCCATCACATATTTCTCAACCATCTCTACTCTTCCTCCAACTGGAAAATCTCAAGGAAAATTTAGGCCCAACTGGGATCATATGCTCATTTGCAGGACGCAGCCCCTAAAACTGTTTGATCAAAACAGGAGACACAGTTCTTGAAACAAACAAACAAAAAAACAGCTGCGGTCACGTGGACTCTGATCATGGTGGCCCCATGCATGGCAGAATAAGGTGGTGCTCCCTCAGGGTTTTCAATGGCTGGTTTTTTGAAAGTAGATCTTCCCAGTTGCCTGCGGGTAGACCAGGGTCTCCAACTTTCGATGGGCAGCTAAGTGCATTAACCATCTGCACTGCTCAGCAACTCCTCCAACATCAATGATGCGGATTCCAGCAGGGGGAGGGGCCAGGCAAACAATAGGAGTGCCCTCCACCTTAGAGAGGCTGAAAGTACCAGAAGGGCCCACCAGACTGAACTAGTCAGGGCAGCTAAGAGGTAGTCACAATGCAAAATCAATGCCTGAGGTGACAGAAATAATGCACTGGGCTGTGTCTATTCAGGTAGAGGGTCAGGAACTGCAAAAGATGGCTTCTCCGCTCACTTTTAAAAGACCTAGATTGACACCATATTCACTGTCTTCATGTGGTCACTGCCAGGCTTCTGTTTACTGGCTACCCCAATAAACAGGATATCTAGACTGTGAGGCGGAGAGGAGAACATTAAATCAAAACAAGAAATACTCTTCTCTCTATTCTGTAATGCCAATGTAGGGTCCAATCCAGCTGTTGTAATAAAAAAAAATCATTATCAAAACAAACACCTGTTTACTATTTACTGAGACCCCTTTGTGCAAGGCTCAGTGGGTGCTGTCAGAGACAAACAAGGGGCAAAAACTGAGTGAGCCGCCAAGATGGAGGTGCCACACAGGCTGGAGATAGAATACATGGTTTATCTCCCACGGAGGGCACAAGTGACAGACCGCCATGGCCCGGAAAGGCCTCCTGCAGCTGAGGAGGACGGGTCACCAAGTGCCAGTCTCCCCCTCAGCTCCTCCGCTAGATACCTATTACCAGTCTCTATGAGCCAACAGGACAGAGGAGCTCATTGCGGTGGTAGTAGAAGCTGGAGAGGAATGTCTCGATCTTCCAGAGTGTGGAGGGGGGTTTACAGAATGAAGAGTCTCTGGGTGAGAAATGCTAACACGCAAACTGCTAACCAAGCAGTTGGAGGTTCAAGCCTACCCAGAGGTGCCTAGGAAGAAAGTCCCAGCAAACTACTTCTGAAAAGTCAGTCACTAACAATGCTATGCAGCACCACTCTACTCTGACACACATATGGCCACTATGAGTCAGAATTCACTCATATTACACAACAATCAGATGTGCATTTGGTCTTGAGAACAAGCACCCTCTCCCTCATCTCTGCCTTTAGAAATAGAGTACAGGTTTCCTTTAATAATTTAAGGCCTTGGTATGGGTGCCAAAGAGGAGATGCTCCCTGCATAAAGTGTATCATTTACAGCTTCAAATAACAAGAAAATAATCCAAACACTGGTTGGCACAAGGCTGTATTCCACACGATCCTTCCATTTGTCCAGTTTCCTCACCCCAATTTCTGGCACCAGCATATATGATAGAGAAAAGCAATGGAGAAACCCCCAGTTTGAAAAGATAAAACTCAGACAGATGTAACAGAACAAACCTGAAGCACATGGGAGAAGACCGAATTGGTCTGGAAGAGGTCTCCCCAGACAATGCATAGAGCTGAGGTGCCCACCAGTAGGGGTGCTGCCCACTAAGGGGTCACCAGAACAAGCCCAGGGACTGGGCAGAGAGTCCTGAAGGCCAGGACAGGCTTCCTGGGTCCCACTGCCCGCAGTGACCTGTGGCTTCAGGCCTAAGCCTCTGCCAGGCAGTGCACCCTGCTGAGCTCTGGGGTCCCCAACCTCCTGATTACTTGCAGCTCTGCAGGGAGATATCAAAGCCAGGAAGCAATGGTTTGAAGCCAAAGGGGGGGGGGGGAGATGAGAGGAGTCCAGGATGAAAAGGGTCTGGAAGGACCGCAAGGGAGAAAAGGAATCAGAATTGAATGACAACAGCATTCGTAGTTGGGCCCTCTCCATGGAGCCCCGCTCTGCGCGCATTAACCCTCCATGGATGAAAACAAAATCCAGGGACTCAGTGCTGGTCTGCCGGGGCCCAGAAAGCTCCGGGGATAGAATATCTTCCAGGTGGGTACACCCAGAAGCCCACGAAGGTGCCTGACAGGTTGTTTCAAAATGACTGTCAGGGTCAAAACAACACCAACCTGCAGGCACAACTGAAATACCTTCATCATCCTTTCCCCCTCTGAGTTCTCTGTTGTTTGTTTTAAACCAACTGCACAGTTTGAACTGCAGACAAGCCTGACAACTGTTCAAACATATGTACCTGCAGCTTATTAGCTTGCAAATGGAGGTATCTAGAGGCTAAAAACAAGTGGGAGGGGGCCCTCAGTGAGATGCTAACTCTGAGGGGATAAACGGAGGAGACTGGGTGGTGCAGCCCGGCTGGTGAAGGGAGAGCCCTCCCAGACAGATGGAGCTGGCTCCTGCACAGTCTTGGGAGATGCTGGTTTGCACTGATGGTGCTCCCCAGCAGAAGCAGCTATTATGAAAGGAAGGGGCCCTGCCCTTGAGATCTGTTTATTTTGAAATTAACTCAGAGTAAAAGAGGCCCCTTCTTAAACTTCTACTCAGGGGCCTCAAATTTAAATGCCCACTCTGCCTAGGCACCCCCGAGTGCAAGAAAACCCCAGCCTTGTAATCTAACAAGCTCTTACATCAAAAAGAAAATATATGTGCATGTTAAATTGCTAATGAAATTAAATCACTCCCCACCTCTGCACAAAATAAAAACTAGAACCTAATTCAGTCAGAGAATGTGATGCTCCAGGACACTGCAGACTCCTCTAACCCAACTCCACACACAGAAAACGAGGCTGCAGAAGTGCAGTGACTGGCCTGCGAGCTTGGCCTGTCCATGGGTGCAGCTCTGTGGAAACACACCTTCCCTAAGGGCAATCAAGAAGAGAGAAGCATCACCCTAGAGCTCTTCCCGCCCACCTCCTAGCACACCTCATTCCCTTTCTGAAGGCTGATGTTCTCTCCTGAGAGAAGATGGCTGCATATGGAGGCTGTACAAGCCTTCTGGGTGATTCTTTCCTGTCCAGAGACACCCCACACACTTCCCACCCAATACACACTGCTCTCTAACACCTGCAGCAGAATCACCTGGGAGGAGACATTAACATTACACAGATGCCCAGACACCATCCTAAAGCTGCAGAATCAGAGCACCCCATGGTGTGGCTGAGGCAGCTGCAGGGATCCACCTTGAGAAGCCCAGGGTGCAAGCCAGTCCACTGCCACTGGCTACAGGGAATAACGACAAAGCTGCCTTCTAGAAATTCCTTTTGTAACTCTTTTCATTCATGCTTTAAAATTTTCTATTGTGTGTGTGAGTTTCGGAAATCCCAGTAGTATAGCATTTAAGTGCTACGGCTACTAACCAAAAGGTCAGCAGTTCAAGTCCACAAGGCATTTCTTAAACACTCTACGGGGCATTTCTACTCTGTTTTGTAGGGTCGCTCTGAGTTGGAATCAACCTGACAGCAATGGGTTTGGTTTTTGTGTATATGTATGAGTTTTATAGTGTACTTAATATATTAACACAGTTCTGAATGTATACAACTCTTCTGCTGACCAAAGAGTGGCATTTCAAACCACCCAGCAGTGCCAGGAAGAAAGGCCTAGCAATCTGCTTCTGAAAGTTTACAGCCAAGAAAAAACTCTATGGTGCAGTTCTACTACATGGAGTCATCATGATTGAAACTGACCTGACAACAGCAGGTTTGGTCTTTCGGTTAGATCTATGCTTATGTTTACATCTGCATACAACTGTTCAAAAAGAGATATATAACCAAAAAAGGTACAGGGCTTCCTCAACAAAACTGATGTCCCTGAGAGGATGGCACCTGTGTCCCCCTTCTTTACTGCTCTCAACCTAGGCCCTTGCACAGACCTGATACAGGGTAGGTACTCAACCACCACTCAGAGAGGTGAAGTTGAATTCTACAGCCAGCTTCACAATGGACTCTGAGGTCTTTCTTTTTTCTGATGTATTTATTTTTGCCACCTCTCACTGTAATCCTCAAGGGATCGCAAATATCGTCCAGAACAGCAGCTGACATAGGTCAGTTATATAATTAAGTTATATAATAAACATTTTTTTCACGAATAATTGAAGCCTCAAAATAACTCAATCAGGGAGGCATTAATATTCCCTCACATTCAATTTTTTTTGAAAACTCACAACTTTTTGAGCAATTATATATACATGCAAACACAGACATAGATATTACTAAAAAGGATTTACATGTAACTTACTCAGCAAGTTATTTTTAATACAACCATCTTAGCTGTTATTTAGAAAAGTTCTAAAATTTGGGAAAAGTTCTAAATAAAGTCAACATAAAGACAACAAAAATTCTCATAACAGAACCAGTAAGCAACATCATGATAAATGAAGGAAATAGTGACACTGTCAACAATTTCATTTTATTTGAGTCTACAATCGGCATCCATGGAAACAGCAGTCAAAAACCAACTCACATAGCACACTGGACAAGCCAAGCCAAGTGCAAAACATCTTACTGAAGCATTAAAAAGCAAAGCTGTCACCTTGAGGACTAAGGTGTGCCTGACCCAAGCCACGGTATTTTCAATCACCTCATGTGCATGTGAAAGTTGGAGAACGAACAAGGACAGCCGAAGAATTCATGCCTTTAAATTACTGTGTTGGCAAAGAAAACTGAATGTACCATGGACCACCAGAATGAACAAATATGTCTTGGCATAAGTACAGACAGAATGTTCCCTAGAAGTGAAGATGGTGAGAGTTTGTTTCACATACTTTGGACATGTTATCAGAAGGGACCAGTCCCTGGAGAAGGACATCGCGCTCGGTGGAGTAAAGGGTCAACAGAAAAGAAGAAGAGCCTCAGCAAGATGGACTGACCCAGAGGCTGCAACAACGGGCTCCAACACAGCAACGACTGTGAGGACGGCACAGGACCAGGCTGTGTTCTGTTCTATTCTGTGCAGTGTTGTTACGAAATGGAACTGTCTCAAAGGCACCTAGCAAATATGACACATTTCAGAAAGGATTTCTCTTCTTTTGAGACCACAAGGGTCCCACACAATGCACACTGTAAAGGGCAAGCCCTGCGTACAACAGTTGGGGAAATTCTGCACATTCCGGCTCTCTGTCATCAGTACACACCCGGATACAATCAGGACAATAAGGATACTAAAAGCTTTCCAAGAAGTCCTCCAGTAAAGACTGTCGTTTAACTTGGCTTACTCCATCCACTGCCTAGTTAAGCCGTGGTTCCTCTGCCCAAGTGGCTAACACCCCACAGTATTCAGTTTTCTTTGGATCACATTGCAGAAAGCCTTGATTCAGGTGGAAGGCTTCATGTTTCTCTCTACGTGCAGCATCTTCAGTGTTGACCACACCTGTCTACTGACGTTAAGTGAGTTCCTAGCTTTGCCCACCTATTACTTTCCAATGACCAGCTTCCAAGAGAATGTTCAGAAAAGACAGAAACTACAGCCACCTCATTCTCAAAGAAAAGCACTAACTTTAGGTTCTTATGCCGTCTTCTTAGAAGACACCAGCTCAAAAACTAGGACTCTCAATCACAGTTTCTGACAATTTAGCAAGGTGGGCTACAGAATGAAGGGCCGGAAGAACAGCCCCTTCTCTTTGCCTAGGCCAAATCTTTGGCTCGGGGGCCCACGTGTCACTGGCCATCTCCTCAAATGCAGTACCGAGATTTCGGAGATTTCTGTGTTCAGAACGGAAGAGGTGGCTTTTCAGCAGGCTAACTGGGGAGGGTAAAGGGCAGATGTGGTTTGCTGAATGACTGCAGATAGGGAATTCTGACCTTCTGGAACCATGTCTAGACTTCCTGTGAAGTTACCTCTATAAGTAGCATGGTTAGTTAACCAAGAAATATCACAGGCTCTACTCTGACCACCACTCTCGGGCTAACTCAGGTGTCTTTTGACACTGTATCTTTAAATCCAACAAAATAATCCACTTTTTAAAAGTAATACATTTTTTAAATAAATGTTTCCTTACAACTGTGGCATTTCAATACCTTTTTAGGAAAAGGTGGCTGTGATACTCTCCGAAGGCTGGTGATATAGTGGCTAAGAGTTGGGCTGCCAACTAAAAGGTGGGCAGTTAGAATCCACCAGCTGCCCCTTGGTAACCCTATGGGGCCGTCCTACTCTGTTGTATATGATCACTGTGAGTTGGAATCAACTAGATGGCAACAGGTTACCATGGAAAGATAAAAAGCGATGTCTTATCCATTTTATGCCAACAAGGCTCTATGGTTCAGATGTCCACCTCTTCCAGCTGCATATGTGCTGTAACACACAGACGCAGCGTTCCCTCTGAGAGGAGCTTTCTATGCATTGTGCTCTGCTTGAGGACTGTTTCTTTCTCTTTGAAAGGAGTCTACTCTTAAAATAAATATATATAAATATTTCCATGCCCATATGTATATATCACAGTCTAGAGCCAGTAGCACTTGTGTCAGTGGGTCTGAGGCGTGAGATGCCTACTTGGGAATATTCCAACTTGGGCAACTTTGGGCAATAAATTCTATTGTTCTTTTTCACGTGGGGAGTACACGTTCTATTTAGTAATGACGTTCCTAGAGGAGAAGTGACTGGGAGGGGGAAAAGAAATAAAAGTCTTTCTTTACAATGAAAAAATGGAAAGGCAGTGCCAACTGTCCACCTTAGGCTTAAGGACTGGAAGAGATTAGGGGCCTCTGATGACATCAAGAGAGAGGGAAGATTACAAACATAGGTAGAGGGATGATTGCTTCAGGAAGGTCTTTCAAAGGCCTGACAATCTCTCTTGAAGGATGGCCCCAGCAGTGTTTTCTGAAGGTAGGACTGTCAGTCTGTGTGTATGGAAAACAGTTCAAAGAAAACTAAACACTTAAGTGTAATCTTTCAGAGGGTGAGGAACCATGGCATAATGATGATCAAATGCTACTTCTGCATTTGACAAGCAGCAGCTGTTCGATGGCAAGAAGATTCTGCCCAAGCCAAAAGCTGTGCATTGTTCACTCTGCCTCTTGTTTCAACAGGAGAGAGCCTGGCCCCTAAGTACTCTTGGCATGAGATCCAGGAATTTTCCTAGCGTCCAGATTCTAAGGCTGCCTTAAAGTGAACTTGCAGCAAACGCCCACCTTCATGTAGACACCACGACACTGTGATTTCCAAGGCAAGACCCTGAAGCAAATACACATACTTTACGCAAATAATGTGTGCCATCTGCATTTGTGTCTGGCTGCATCCTCTCCCCATGAGGTATATTCACAAGAACATGTGAAAGAGGAGTGACGTGGCAGCGTTTGTGAGAGTGCCTCATGGGTGGAGGGCACTGCTGGCCAACATAGAAGGTACGTATGATTCACGTAAAAATGTAGTATATACCTCTAGAGCACGTTGCAGAGGAGTCATGCCTAAATCCGAACCCTCAAACCCTGAGAGCTGTCCCAACGAGGGGCCACTTTACTCATCGTCTCTGACTTCCTAGTCTCAGGGGACTGGGGAGCATCACACGCCCTCCGTTCGCCTGACCTGTAACACAGGGACGCACCTGCCGTCTCACTACCTGCTTAGGACAACCTGGTACTGTGGGAACTAACAAAACAACCAGGACCAAGAGCTTTCAGGTTCACAGAAAACCTTACTTCAGGAGTATCGGTTACTGTATCAACAAAGACACATGAGAAAATCAGAACACATCCAGAAGGGGACAGTCCCTCTATACGACATAAGAGAGAAGTCACACCAAATAATTTTCTCAGGAAGAAGTACAGGAGCAGAAAAAAAAAGGGAGAAACTGAACACAAAGGAAGCAATAGAGACGACGGGTCTAAGGGGCATAAATCACCCTGCACGTCACTCGTCACTCACGACTCATTCTGTTTGTTCATCTCTACAGCAACAGCAGGGCTGCCAGTAAACAAAGGATTAAAACGTTACAGAAAAAAAAGGAGGATGGCACGAGCTGGTTTCTATCATTCACACCCACCTGTTCTAAAAAACATAAAAGAATTATACTGGAAAAAAGGAGCAAGAAATACCCTACCAAAGAAAAAATTTTTTAAACAATCCATGCAGAAAGAAGTTTGAGACATTATTAAAGACTGGAAGACAAACCATAACAGTAACAAAAATAAAGCCCACATACAAGCCCCATGCTTCTCAGCTCATAGAGAATGCAGAGGAGTTCGCAGCCCCGGTGCACTCAAAGACAGACCAATTTAAGGATCAAATTGTATTCCCAAAAGCAAGAATCACTAGCATTGTATCTTGCCTTGAAATCATGGGGTCACATCACCTGAAATGTAAAGAATGATTGTCTGGAGAAGTCTGGTGGTCTGGGTTCGGGAGATCAAAAATTCACGGAGAAGCTAACAAAGAACAAGTAAAGAAAAATTCCCCAAACTGTGAAACCTTGCTACTTCAAATAACGACAGAAATTTACAGCCACTTCCTTCCTCAGCAGAGAGAAGGACAATTAGAAGGCTGAAAACAAGAGGCCCTTTGTACCAGCATGTTATGTTTTGCTTATTCTATTACACATTGGCTGGGAGATAACGAATAAACAGGACAACGCCCAGTCTAACCCCAGGAGGAGGTGGTGGAGGGAAAAGCTGGTTATGTTCATTCTTGGGCGTGTATGTGCACATCGCTTATTCACAAATTGAGGTACTTAAGAAAATTGTACATGCAATCATCAGGAACCAGTATACGCATTCAGAAGGCTTTTGTTGCACAATCAAATCTCTTTTAAGAACAAGCTATATGTAATCAGGAGCCTCGAAGTTTTTCTCAACTGTGGAAGTGCACTGAACATATTTAAGTCATTGATCATTGTTTCTCTAATACTATTTATAAATTCTATTTTAGTTCAGCTAAAAAAAAAAAAAAACTTAAAAAACTAAGATAAACACAGTCTCCCTCCCTGCAACCTATTGTTCAGTCAAAAAAGTTTGCAAGGAATCAATTGGCAGACACTGGGGAAGAAATTGTGGCCACAGGAGAGGAGACATCTCAAGCCTCTGACAGCTGTCAGTCTGGAAGCACGTGCTGAAGACCTCCAGCTATGGAGAGTTCTGCTCAAGGACAGGAGTTACTACCTCAAGTGTGGTTCTAACTAAGCAAGTCCAGGGACAAGATGGGATAGGACGCAATGGGATGGGATGGAATGGGACTTCTGACCCCAAGAGAGATGGACCTCTCTGTGGTTCCCCCTCACAACCCCCAGCTGTCTAGAATGATCAGTCCCCACTTATCCTCTGCCATTTCTTAGTGGTGCTCCCTCACTTGTCTTCACATGCCTTCATATTCCAAGCTCTGAAGGTACAGGGGATCTCTACAGTGAGCTTTAGGATGGGGCTAATAAAAGTAATTCTAAAAGTCGTTACTCTCCAGCATGCTGGCCTTCTTTCTGCTCCTCAAGTGACCTGACAGTGGTTCCCACCTTGGAGCCTTTGGACTGACTTCCTCTGCCTGGGTCACTCTTCCACCAGACTGCTATAAGGCTGGCTCCTTCCCATTCTTCAGTCTCATTACAAGTGATACCTCTTTAAAGAAGCCTTTCCCTTTCCACCACTAATCATACTGTCTGTCCCTCTAGTCATTCTGTCTCCTTCTTGGTTTTATTTTCTTTATAGCACACATCTTAATTGTTTGTTTCCATGTACACTACTTGTCTCTCCTGACTGGAACCTAAGTTTCACGAGGACACAAACCTCATCAGTACTAGTTGACCCTGAAGTTTCTGCATCTTGACTACTACCTGGCATACAGTATGTACTTAAAAAAAAATTATTTCACCCACAGAATGGGAGAAAACATTTGGCAACTCTATGTCAGACCGACACCTGATCTCCATAATCTGTAAGATACTACAAAATATCAATAAGAAGAAGATAAACCATCCAATTAAGCGATGGGCAAAGTAGATGGACAGACACTTCACTATAGAGGAGAGCCAGGCAGCCAAAAAACACATGCAGACGTGTTCACGATCTTTAGTTATTAAAGAAATTCAAATCAAGACAACAATGAGATACCATCTCACCCCAACAAGATTGGCCATGATCCAGAAAACACAAAACAACAAATGCTGGAGAGGCTGTGGAGAAAGTGGAACCCTCCTACACTGTCGGTGGGGTTGCAAAATGGTCCAGCCTCTTTCGAAGGCAATCTGGCGCTTCCTTAAAAAAATGGATATTGATATACCATTTGACCCAGTAATTCCACTACTTGGAATATATCCTACAGATTCAAGGCCTTTCACACCAACGGACACATGCACCAGAACGTTTACCGCAGCATAGTCCACGATAGCAAAAAGATGGAATCAACCCAGATGCCCAACAATAGAAGAATGGATAGGTAAACTATGGTACATATACTCAGTGGAGCACTATGCAATGATAAAGAATAATGATGATTCCAGGAAACATCTCCTAACCTGGTTTCAACTGGAAGACATTATGTTGAGTGAAAGTAGTCAGTGACAAAGGGACAAATACTGTATGAGACCGCTACGATAAGACCTCAAAAACAGACTTGTGTATAGAAGAAAAGACTCTTTGACAGCTGCAAGGGGGTGGGGAGGGAAGGAGGGTGAGGGGGGGAGGGTTTTGTTTAGATAGTTACTAGAAATCTAGTTGAGAGAAAGCAGTGATAGCATACATTAGAAACAAGAACAACATTAAGTGCACTTCAGCATAACTTGAGTACTCCTTCCATCTTAACTCAATACTGCAAGGATAGAGTAGCTGGGGCAGGGGGTGGGGGACCATGCTCTTAGGTGAATTCCAGGCCAATTGGCACAACGAGCATTTTGCTAAGAGAGCTGTCTGCACCCCACATTGGTGAATGGCATCTGGGATCTTAAAAGATGCCAAGCTGCCATCCGAGGACACAGCAAATGGTCCCAACTCAGCAGGAACAGATGTTCACCGAGGGCCAAAATAACAGGCGGTAAAGACAACCGAGAAGAGAGAGAGACCCACAAGAGTGGGTGCCTACATCGACTTGGGACCAGAAGAACTGGATGGTGCCTGGCCACCACCAGTGATAGCCACGATGGAGCTCACAGAGAGGAGTCTCACTGGCAACACAAGAATAAAAAGAGGTGCATCATGAGATCTCCACTAAAAGACCTCAACTGATGGTCCAGAAGTTTTGGGGTTCCTCTGAGAGCATGGCCCCCGGCCCTGATGCTGCCCTTTCCCATAAATTATAACAAAGTTCCACTCTTTGGACAGCAATGGATTGGACTTGGCAATGCAGAGTGACCATATATTGGAAGAACTTTGTGGTTCTATACATCTACACGATATCATCTTGCTGACCTCTGGCTGGAGGAAGGGGAGTGCATGGAGAGGAGGGGAAAGGAGGTTGTTGGGAGGATGAGACATGTATGGAGCAGAGAGGAATAGTGTGCAGTCACCGGACAGGGAGAGCAGTGGAAGCTGCATATAGGTGGGCATGTAAATTTATACGTGAATGTACATTTTCACTCAGTTACATTAAATAAAAATAAAAAAAATTATTTAAAGAATAAACAAAACAGTAAACAAAAGAACAAGACACTGTCTTATGAAAACAGTGAAAAGAGATCAAAGCAGAATTTGTCACCTCGTTATCAACCACTGCTTTTCCATTTTTCTGAGTTGAACAGTAGAGGTGGGAAGCAGAGCAACAGAGGCATGGCTTTGTTATTCTGTGCTCTAAACATGAAACCACTGTGAGATAATTTGCAGGAGATTCTAGAAATAGAAGAGAAGAAAAGGATGTAGCTGGATGTCAGCAAGGCAGTTCTGCCAGCCTAATTGTGCCTCGTGACATATAATTGTGAACTGCTGAAAGACAAACAGTGAAGCAAAGCATTTATTATGAACACATACAGAGGTTAGACTGAGGTGTTAATTTTTAAGGAACTGTCATAAAACTGGTTCCAGGATATTATTCCATTAACATTATTACTGTTACAACAAAGAAGGTAAGCATGACGATGACCTCCTTTCATGTATTTCTCAAGATCTAGAAATTAGGCTCACCAGTCAATCCCTAGCGGCGAGACCTGAGAAAATACCACGGCACAATGAAAATGGCAGAGCACTAATTATGAAGACAGCTGAAGTATGCATTAAAAAAAAAAAAAAAACATTGCCACCTAGTTGGCACAGTAGAACTGCCCTCTAGAGTTTCTAAGGAGTGCCTGGTAGATCTGAGCTGCCTACCTTTTGGTTAGCAGAGGTAGCACTTAATCAACTATGCCACCAGGGTTTCTAAGTATGCATTCGAGATTCACTTAAAATGCACTCATACCTTGGTATAGACACCCTATTACTCACTCCAAGAAACAGAGACTCCACATCTCCAGATACAATGGACTTGCATTTTTAGGAAGTAAAATCAAAATGAAACAAAACCAAGAAGCCTGCCCTTACTAAATGAGGAAAAGAGTGACTTCAAGGCAAACCAGGGAAGGCTCTCAGAATTAGAAGGGGATGAAACTGTGTCTTCCCTGGCAGAGGGATTCAAAAAAGGGTGGGAATCCCACAGGCATTTTGTTACATTAAAAGGTAACAAAAATCATGACACATGGTACTGATACAGTTGTAGTTACTGCTCTGTTTGAAATACAATCCAAATGCTAAAACATAGTATTATTTGCCTTCTTAGAAAATGACTCGCATCACACATCCAAGATGTATAAATGCATACTTCACTTGAATGTAAGAATTATACTTAAACACAGAATCAGAGAGTAATGGCAAATCTCTACACATAAATTACAACATGTCATATTTAAAATACAGTGAAATCATTACAGATAGCACCCAACTTTTTTAAAATCTTAAAAAGTTAATATTAAAATATTTATGACTTTAGTTTATGTTGGAATGTTTTATGACATTTAGCAAAAAACAATACTAAAGTGGTATTTGTTACAATTGAGGCTGACACAGCAAAGAAGTCCGTATAAAAAAACCAAATCCATTACTCTCAAGTTAATTCCAGCTCTTAGCAACGAACAGGGACAGAGTAGAACTGGCCCATAAGGTTTCCATGGAACAAGCTGGTGGATTTGAACTGCCAATATTATGGTTTGCAGCCATAGCTCTTTATTACTGCACCACTGGGGGGACTCCTCAAGAAGTTCAGAGGTTTGGAATTTAGGAGCTTGTACACATGTTCATAAAGCGAGGACTCAGGAAGGAGCCATTCAATTTTGCAAAGAAACCCTCTGATGTCTTGGTGTATTAGAACCAACAGCACAAGGGCCAGTTTGCTCCAGTTTTGGTGTGGACCTCTCTTTGGGTGGCTTCTCCTAGCCTTGGGTTTTCTCTGTTTCTGTTTATGGTTTGGAGTTGACCATTGTTTCTGTTCCAGCTTTGCTGCACAGAACCCCTGGCCAAGGCTTCACCTTAAATAAAGCAGCAGGGCCTTGGCAGCCAGCTGACTCATAAACCCCACTCTGGAGCACATGGCTCAAGGTGTCAGCAACTCAGTAGAGTCAAGCTAAGCAAGTGGAATCAATTTGGAAGTCACTGTTGGGAAAAATATGAGTATCTCCCCCCGCGCCCGCCACAGCTGGCAGTGGAAGAGACCATAATGCCCCTCCACAGCTCAAAGACAGGACGCAGTAACGAAGCTCAGGAAAACATCTAGACCAGAGCAGACGTTATTTCCAAGTATAAAACGAGAGAAAAAAAAAACCTGAAAGGAAAAAAATTTGTTAAAGCTATCAGCCAAACAATCACAAATTTTTAAACATACAAGTCACCCATTTTTTTTGGAATAAAATCAGCCTTGTTGTGGCTCGGTTGTTATCACATCACATTTGTGCCCAGTACCACTTGGCCAGAGGGCACTTAGGCTCACTTTAAAAATTCAGGTAAGCATGTTTAAATCACTAAGTATCTCAAAAAGGAGCTAGCACAGAGCCTACCTGCTTGGGCACGCACACTTGAAAAGAGAAGCTTTACAGAATGGCCTGCAGGTCAACAAATTCTGGTTTTGGCAGACTGATGTCAGGAAGAAGCTACAGAAAATACAGTCTTCTGTACAGAGGGGCTCCACCTTCAGTCCCCCCAGGCCAGAAATGGAACTGCTAACAAATAGGCCCTGAAACAGGGTGACTCTCATAAGACACAGAATACTCCCAATATGGCCCCTCAACATTTTGTACATATGAGAAACAATAATTCTGCTTCAATTAAGTCCAGTGTGCTCTTCAAAGGGACCAAAGAAGACTCCTTGTTAAGACAAACTCTCTAGATAGACATCCAACACAATTATATGATGCACGTAATGAAATAGATATAATTATCCCAGTTTCTACATAAATAGCTTCATAAAAACAGGATAAAATCTGTCTGAATGACTCTCTCAGACCTCCTCGAGGACGCAGGCCAGCCTGCCAGCATTTAAGAAGTGCATGTATGGAGTAAAGATCAGAAGCAAACATCGCAGTCAGTGGTTTTCTACTCCGGGTTTTACTAAGAATGTGTGCAGTTTTCAGGGAAAATGCCACAAAAGACAGCTGCTTCAGAGCATGGAAATTAATTGGCAGCAGGAATTTCCTTGACTAATGGGGAAAAACTTCAAGTCACATGTTTCGATGAGCTTATTTTTCCCAGCCCTAGTCAAGCATATTCACTGCTAATGACAAATAGAAATAGAACCAAGTAAAACCCTGTGTGTGTTTCCTGTCTTCCCTGAGTAAAACACAGCTACCTTTGACTGAATGGAAGAGTGACATTAATGGATAGATTTTAGGCGTAAATGACATATAGTCAACTTGCAGATTTTGATTTCCGAAGGAACTAAGATGAGGCAACAATATGCATATAGCACTTATTGTATTTTAAAAAAATTGTAAAAGACAAGTGACCCCCCCACCCCACCCTTTCAGAAAGACATCTGCTGTGAGCTGTTTTTTAAAAGTGCCGACGGATTTACGCTTATCCACCTACAATATCTGTGACACAGAGCCCCTCAAGTAGTTGCCCTTGTGACCAATGGCAAGAATGGACAGGACAGCTGGTCAGGATTAGGCGAGGATCCCATGGTCCTGGAACCAAGTTGCACTGACACGCCCAAAGACTAGAACTACAACCTTGGGCACACTGGTATCTGAGTTTTAACAACCAAGGGTCAGCCATATTCCAGTAACCATCACCACAGGACCACAACGTGTTCTCAAAGCTTAGCAGCTTGTCAGGCTGAACTGAGCCCACGGCACCCGAAGACTCACGGTGTGTTGGAGCCCACAAGAAGATCGTCCCGGAAGGCAGCAATGAGAGAAATGTCCAAGCATGAATGACCATGGCTCTTTCATCCTGATCAAATTACAACTCAGACAGATCTCTGGGAAAGTAAATAGTTCAGGGATTACCAATGCATGATCTCCAAACGCCACAATGTAACAACATACCTGGCCATCCCCAGACTTGGAAAGTTGGCAGGGACGATTAGTATATCCAGCCTGGAGAACGGATGTGTTCCCAGGACAGAATGTGCTGCTGAGAGGCAAGACGGGGTCAGTTGCAGAAGGATCTCTTGACAGACATCTCTGAGGCACACTGGGGCAAAGACTCGATGAGGAATGATGTCCTGGGTGGTGGCAGAAACATTCTGGAAGCGGCAGGGATATTCCATGTGACCACAAGCAGCAGCATACCTGGAAACAAACACACACACAAACACAAACAGACACACTTTATGGTTAATTATGTTTATTGTCTTGATGGGGAGGTGAGGAACTCTGGCAGACATAGACAACTTCTAGGAGACAGTGGTTCAGATGGGTTCACAAGCAAAGACTATTCAAGTGTGTTCCTGGCTTGTTTGTTGCAGTGTAGTTGTGAAAAATTACAAATCATGATAATTATTGATGGGCTTGGGCTGACTACATAGCTTCAATCTAAGTTAAGTGAAAGCGGTATAGCTGTATTTTAGAATAAAACGGGGGAAAACCCAAGGCTCCAGAGAATACCCTACTAAACTGAAACATAATTTCTGCCCTCAGTAATGTTTGCAAATACCATAATGGGAAAAAATCGTCTCCAAATGAGTGGACAATTCCTTATTCAGAAAGGGAGCAATGGCACAGCAGAATTAAAGATTCTTCTTTGGAACTTCCTAGAATAAGGGACTTGGACTCAAGCAGAACAATTAATCAAAAGACAGTCAGGTTCCAACTTCTCAAGAGAATACAAAGCATCTTACTGAAAAGTAATCTAGCTGTTCTTTAGAAAGGCCATCAAAAATCATGCTATTATAGAAGGTAAAGATAGTTTTTATATACTTTGTTCCCTAACCCACTTGCAGTACAGATTTGATCAAGCCAGCCTTTTAAGGAAATACATCAGAGCCCAGTCCACACCATCTGACCACTGGCAGTTATACTATTAAAGGCAGAGTTGGGAGAAAAAAAAAAAAAAATTCCACTGACTTGACTCACTTCCCTCAAGAGAACTTATCTATCCAAATCCACCAAGATCAAAGAGAACAGTCTATTTTTCCACCTGTTAACATGCCCTTTATTCAAACATAATGGAAAGCCCCTCTAATTTTAAATTACAAATGACAGTTCTAACTACATGTAAGTGCTTATTAGATTCATGGTGCATGCTCAAAAACCTTAAAATGCTGGCATGTCCCAACATGGGCAGATTGCAACAATAATTCCTCTCACAGTGATGAAGCACCTTTCACCCACCTAAGACTAGGCCTCCAGAGAGCCACGCAGCTATGCCTCACCCACCAGCGCCTTGCTGGCTACAACACGGCTTCCAGCACTGATTTCACCACAGCTGAGGTAAGAAAAATGGATGGAGACCCATGGAAACTCCTGCCAGGATAAGAGGCAAGGGAAAATAGAAGTACTGACATTGAAATCTAGCCAAGGGACTGGGACTGGTCACCTTGCTCTTTGGGAAAAGTGAGTAAAGATGCTGTCAATAAACATGTAACTGAAAAGGCTGCATGTCCACTTAATGACAAGCAGGTGCAGGTGGGTAAGCGCAATCAAAGGTCTTACAAAGTAAATTTACAAAAAGCCATTTGCTAAACTGACAACAATAAACCCAAAATGAAATCCACCGCTGTTGAGCTGATTCCAACTCCGAGTGACCCTACAGGACACAGTAGAACCGCCCTATAGGGTTTAGAAGGAGTGTCTGCTGAATTCAAACTGCCAACCTTTTAGTTAACAGCTGTGGCACTCAACCACACTCAGAATTGGCTTGCCAGCAACTGGTATTATAATGCACTATATTAATTTAAGCTTATACACCCTCTATTGAAAAGCTTTCAGAAGCATGTTAAATAATGGAGAAGCTGGAGATACAGAGTTGGGGGCAGAAGTTTAAATTCGATCTACCAGACCACAATCTTGCAAAGAGACATTCCACTGTCTTATCTAGAAATACACTATGGAGCAAGACGATTTCTTGTAGCATAAAATTCCAAAGTTAGAAAACAGATTCAGGTAGTCAAAGACACACCAGAAAAGCCCATTTGTTCAAGGGGGAAATGGTGAATTAAATTCTCTCCAGTCATGAACAGCACTAACCTCGGTAACAAAAACTATGTCAGTTCTGTGACTTAGCATCATTTTTCATAAATTCAAGCCTAAAACAAAATGCAGGAGTTTAAGGCAATCAAGCTACGGATAAGTGACAATAGCAAGGCCCCAGTGAAACTAGAAAGGGTATCAGGGAAGCCTTGCGTGGGTTCAAACTAGCCACGAGGAAACCCGGGCCTCAGCAGCTGTCCTCAGACTGGCTCACTGTGACCCAGCATCCAGCATTCAGGGCCTCTTCAACAACATGTTCTCATGAAGCCCCAGTGGCTGCTGGAGGCAGAGAAGAACTGATCATAAAGGGGTGTGAGGGAATTGACAGGGTGATAGAACAGCAGTTTAAGGGGCCGACAACTGTCAAAAACTCATCTGATCAAACATTCAAGATATGTGCATCTTGTTGTGTACTGATTACACTTTAAAAATAAATAAACAAGTTAAAAAAACAAACAGACAAACAAAAACGCCAAACGTCAGGCACCATTATTCTCTGACAACTCACCACAAATCCCTCTTCATACAAAGGCCACACTCCTATTAAAGGTATACTGCATTTTCATAAAGTCATGAACAGTTTCCTAGAGATCCAGTATCAACTCAAAGACGTTTTTTCTTCCTTTCAGACTACTCTTCAGTTGTTAATCTCCATATATGCACCTGCTCCAAAATACTCCCAATGTCATCAACAAATCAAGCATTTGTAAATATTTAGACCTCTGCCAGACTCGGAATTAGAGTGAACATTTTTACAGTGAAGATTAAATTAATTACTAACAAAAATGTAACACTAATAGTAAACAATAACTGCTACCATGATTATTATTCACATTTACTGAGCATCTACTAAGTGCCAAGAACTGCACACTTTGTATGTATTATTCCAATTAATCCACACAACACCCCTATAATCTGTTATTTTCATTATATGATAAGTCATCATAAACTCCTTCCTCTTGATACTCATTCCCCACATACTTGATCACGCTTCTTGAGGAGATCCAGATGCTGACTTTCGCAAAGCCCAGCCTGGCTGCCCCATAACTCTCTGGCCTCCTTCTCCTCCTCCTCAGTATTGTCCAGTGATATTTCTAAGAGTGGAAGAACTGGTGAAACCTATGTCAGGCCAGTAAGTGCTGGGAGCCAGGCCAGTGGCTGGCTGATTACTTCCTATAAGATTGCTAGCCTCAAATTATTCTGCATGAGGCCTTTTCAAGGAGTAAGGGGACCATGTTTTACTCAGAATCTTCACACTGAAAACTGCCTCAAGAGGCTCTCCTACAGGCATCCTCGTGTTTCAAGACTGGGCTGTACTGAGACAACACGGGACAAATGCCTCCCTGTTCAGGTTCAAAGAAATCGATAGAAGAAGCCTCTCCTGGGAGCGGATGTCCTTTTCTCACAGCCCCTTCCTCACTTCAACCTGCTTAACTGAGTAAATATTTCCTGCATTCCTCTCTTTTCTTCCACCCGATAGGGTACTGCAGAGTTCACACACAGAATAACTTTCAAACTCCACCTTGGAAGTATTTACAGTTTAAAAAAATCCTGATGAGCACAATGACACAATCAAATGCTGACAAAATTTCTAAACACATTTTAACAAGCCAAGTAGATGTCTGGTTACCCTGAAAATCACAAGTGTTCAAAAGGCCACCCCCCCCCCCCAGTGAATTACTGGCAATGATGAAATATACATGTAGATGCAGTGTCTGAGACAGAAGGGCAAGCAGTATGTTACAAAGCCAAATGAGATTTGTGCAATCAGCTACATCTAACCACAATACCACCCGGGAGCAAGGGCCAATGAAATCAAATTTGTTCTGAGATAAGCAGTAGCATTTTTTTCTTACGATTAACATATATTATTCCTTCTTTGAGACTTGCAAAGTGATAGAAACAGGGCCTCATCTCCCCAGGTCCACACAGCACTTTTCATATACTCAACTACAAAGAAGACCCTCTCCCCCAACTCTTTTCTTTAGAATGAATACTCTCAGTGCCTTTTCTTCCCGGTGGTGCCAATTTTCCATGCCTTTAATCATTTTTGCTAAGTACTTCTGGACTTTATCCAAGTTTCCATGCTGTGCTTAAACTGTATGATCCCAAAATGAAGACAAAGTTTTAACAAAGGCTTCGAGAAGTTAAATATAATACAAGGATTCCCCTATGGCCGGATACTGTTCTACTACAACGTAATGAAATTAATAAACTTTTGACAGTTTATCTAAGTGCCTTATAATGACTGTATTTACTAGCATGCTTACCCAGCATGGGCTGGAGCACGTGGGACTCAAGCTGGAAGGGAAAATGTTCCCCCTATAATTTAGCCCACATGAACAGTGATCTAAAGTTCAGTGACTGACATTTTAGCCAAAGTTCTGGGACCCAGATGAACAAACACTCTAGGCAAATGAAAGGTTGTGGCATATAAGGACCCTGTAAAAAGTTACATTTACATGAATTAAACCAGTGGTCATAGGAAGGTTTGAAGTTGAAAGGGGGCTAGGGAAGGCAGAGGGGACCAGATGTGAGCATAACCAAAAACACCACTGTGGCTGGCACTTAAGAGTACCTTTGTTGGCAAACTGAGCTTGGAGCCAGAGATTTAGTGGATAAAAACACAAAGCCACCCTCTGATAACTGAAGACAGCACACATGAAGCACGTACCCTGGGCAGGATTAAGCAAATGTAAGCCATTATTGTATCAGCAGTGTCTTTTTGATAGACAAGCACATTGATAAATGAAGGGAAAACCCAGTCACAGCATCTCAGAAATGGAAGGGAGTATGGAGGAAAAGCTATTCTTCAGGCCTCACCTTTCCATGCAAGGAGTTCCCTAGATTAGAACCCTTAATCCCTCTATGCTCAATCAATCTCATTGGTTGGCCACCCTGGTCTCTCTCTTCTTGAGTCTGTCTGTCTGTCTATAGAAGTGCCCTTTCCAGCCTGCTCTTGGCCATCTGTCACACAGGGAGTGCACCTGTGCTATGGGGGCCAGCAGTGATTGGGTGGATGAGTTCGTCTGATTCAAAAACGAAGTCTTAGAAAGACCACTGCACCTAAGCATTCCTTCAATCCAGCCTCCATGACAAAACCTTTATTTTGATCTCATTCTGTTTCATAACTGGTTTCTGAACTCTGGAGAATGACACAGGGTAGTATTCACCTCTTCCCCTAAGCCTCAGCAGGCATCATTTCTTCCCAGAGTACCTGACTGATTTCGTCATATACTCTGCCTGCAGAGTTATGGATGAAAGAAAGATAAAAGCCACTTCAGTTGCTTTTGGGAAAGAGACAGCACAGAAGAAATAGTTGCTGCCTACTCCCCTACTCTGTATCTCTTGGGAATATGGCTAGAAGGACAGAACAATATTTTTTTTCTTTGTCTTCCTCCAGCCTTCCCAAGGCACACATTTTTCAACTGACACACTCCTCTAACATTTGATCAATACTGAGGTTTTACGTGAGCAACAGAATATTTCTTCACTGTGAAAATCTGAGAACCTCCAAAGTCTTCACTCTGCAGATAAGGAAATTATAGTCTTGTTCAAAGAGATACACCCAGCCAATAACAATGGCACCCTGAGGCACAAAGGCAGTGGTCACAACTTCTTTTTCTCTATCCCAACATAATGTGCTCCAACTGCCATCATGGCAGTCACTCTCCAGGTAGCAAGCTAGATCATGCCAGATGAGGCTGAATGTCAAGTACAGTTTGTTTAAAAGTCCCCAAGTAAGATTCTAAATCACCTCTCTAGGAGTCAGGCTTAGATGTGAATGCAGGTATTGCTAGCCAATAGGCATATGAATATGAACAAGTTATCTTCTGACCCTCAAGATCCTTATCTGTAAAATGTGAATAATGAAACTTACCTAACTGACAGGCTTGTCCTCAGAACTAAATGAGATGACATCTAGATCAAAACTTTCAGTGAATTCAAACATCCAGTGGCCTGTGTATCAATCAAGGACAAGCTAGGAGATGCGACAATAACAAACAACCCCAAACTTTCCGACTTAATATAAAAATAAGTTTATTTCTTGCTCATACCATGTTCACTAAGGGTCCAAGTGACTTTGCAGTGACTTTTTCAACAGTCTAGGCCACCCACAATCACAACACAAGGCCTACTCCATGATCACAGGAGCAGCAGAACAGAGCTCAGCAGGGTCTCCTACTCGAAGTAAACGTTCTGGCATAAAAGTAATCTACATCACCTCTGCCCACACTCCCTTCTTACCTTGAAACCACATAAATAAAATCCAATAAACAGTGTAGGACATCGTAAGTTTACTTAGCAGGAAGTAGAAATTCCCTCCTCTCCCTGAAAGAGCCAACACAGGCAGTAAGACATGTCTGTCCTAAAAGAAGGCACAGTGGCTTCATCCCCTGAAGGGACCAACCATTATGGTCACTACAGTAAGAATGACAACATGGCAACCTACACTAAAGGAATCTGTACTAAGAAGTTATCTTAGTTGGTTTTCAATGAACTAACCATCTGTACCATTATTCTGGACTTTCTCTGCCAGAAGGGACTTGCTTAGTAATTTTCCGTAAACAGGAAAGGTGAAAATGGTCCTGACTTATCCAGAACAGATGAACACCGAGAATACCAAAGACACGTGCAAAAGAGAGCTCAGGAGACAGAAGGGCCCGTGTGAATGGGAAACTGTGTCAACATGTGACCACAAGAACTAGATGGTGCCGGGCCACCACCAAAGACAGCTGTGATGGGGCACACAACATTGAGTCCCTGTAGCAACACGAGAAAAAGGTGTGCAACTCAAGAACTCTACTAAAAGACCACAATTGATCATTCGATGGCCTGGGGGGTCCTCTGAGAACGTGGCCCCTAGACCTGCTGCTGTCCGTGTCCAGAAAACACTACTGAAGTCAACTCTTCAGACAAAGATGGACTGGACTCAGGGACACAATGTAACCATATGGTGTGTGTACTTTATGCTTCTATCCATTTATAGGATGCTGTCCTACTGGTCTCTTTCTAGATGGGAGAGGAAAGGGTAGAGAGGAAGGGACAGGAGATTAACAGGAAAAGACAAGTATATAATGAAAAGGAGGGTGCTGTCACTACACAAGGAGAGCAGAAGGAGATGAAGATAGGTAGACAAGCAAATTTAATTTGGATTATATACTTTCACTTGATCACAATTAAAAAAAAGGAAAGGTGATTAAGTGAAGTTGAGTATAAAAGTCCTAAGACTGAAGCTTGCCACAGCAATGTATGGTTTTAGCATGATTCTGTGTCTCTCATGTATACTCCCATGTACTGTCATGTATACTGCTAGGGATTCAATTGCGTACCCCCAAATGTGCACTGAAATGCTTACCCTTGTATGTGTAAATATGATGACTTTGTTTGGAAAAAGTGGAGTAGAATGGGTTCTAAACTGAATCGTTCTGACTAACAGAAAGAGGAGAACAGACACAGAGACACATACAGAGAGAAGAGGAAGAGTGCCAACAGATGCACCTACAAGCGTAGGAATGCCAAAAATTGCTAGCAGCTACAAAAGCCAAAAGCCACTGCCATCAAGTCAATTTCAACTCATAGCAACCCTGTTAGAACTGCGTCATAGTTTCCAAGGAGCACCTGGAAGACTGAACTGCTGACTTTTTTGGTTAGCAGACACAGCACTTAACCACTATACCACCAGGGTTTCCTAGCAGCTACTAGGAGATGAAATAGATAAGGGAGGATGACTTCCCCCACCCTTAAGTCATGCACTGAATTCAGACTTCTAACCTCCAAAATTGTGAGAAGACAAATTTCTATTTGTTAAAGCTACCCACATGTAATACTGTGTTACAGCAGCACTTAGGTAACTACGACACAACTGAACATTTGGGAGGATGCACATAAATAATCACTGCCTTGTGAAAGCATCATTGTGCCCTATGTTTCCAGGAGGCTGCCCAACCCTGCCAAGGGTGGCCAAGTCCTGCAAATGCTAACACTAGTGGCAGCCATTGGACTCAACATAGCTGAGCAATTAAACAAAGCAACCCATCGGACACGCAGCTTCTTTTTTTAAGGTATGTTTTCATCCAAAGAAGAACTGAAAACCCAAATGAAATGGTGTCGGGGCTGGCGGCAGAAGGAGCATGTCAAATCTGATGATCCTTTCTACTTAACCAGACACACATAAAAAAAATCTCACCTGACTTCATAGAGAATTTCTTACACGCTTATTTTCTTCTCTTCTTTTTTGTGCATCAACAATATGCCCACATTACTGCCTCTCACCTCCCTTTTCTTCCCAGTAGGGCTTTTCCTGCTTTGATTAATCATATTTTGGTTTAGCTTCTCAGCAGGGATGACTCACATTTCCAGTCCTTGGAAGAAATGCATCATACCACTCCCTCAAGTGCTTGTTTTGCAGCAAGTTCCCAACACAAACCTGAAGTCGGCCTCGGGAGGTGGCATGGCTCTCTCCGCTGCCAGATCATCTGATGAGCAGACCTCTGGCTGCACTTCTACCCAGGATCCCACTGCAATGGTGAAGGTGGAGGCTGGCATCGGCATGGTTACATAGTAATGCCAGCTCCAGCACCCTAGAAACAGCCAAACAAAAACAACAATGAGGCCAATGTATGGTTCTGGACATCTGCATTTCTTCTTATGAGGTATTCGAAGAGCTTGGAATAAGCTAGTATGAGACAATTGCTGAAGGTCAGTTAGTCACATGGAGGTAAGAGGTAGTATTCCAGGTTTCAGGGAAAATATAGAAGGGATGCAAGTTTCAAGGCAGCCACGGAAGTTGAGCTCTCTTCCAGAGTGGTGCCTGAGGTAGTCACTCACAGGTGCAAACAGACAAGAATACAGTCAAGAACATGTCCTATTCACCCTCACTGCCTAGCACAGCTTCTAGCATAAAAAGAGATTCCCAACTGGTAACTGTTAAATGAATGAATAAATGAACAGAGAAACGATCATTTCTATGTTGATACACTATTTTGCCTAAACATAATTCAAGTCAATCTACAACTGATACAGAAGAAAACACAAGAGACTAGGGAAGGGACACACCTAGGCTTGGGTCCCAACTCTGAAACTAGTTACGTTATGGGAGTTTAGGTATCATCCCTCTCATTCTTTTTTGTCTGTGCATACTGGGCTGGCCCACGCCTCAATTAGATGGTGAAAAACAGACGTAGAGAGGTGCAATGAGTCAAAGACTCTCAACTAGCCTATTACAAAGCTGGGTGTACGCAGGGTCCTCCAGCCTAGTCTAAGGTGTTCTCCATTTCATCCAAATCTTGGAGGAAGCTTTTATTAGAGGGATGAATGACTGATAACTTATCATGCAACACTTCTCTCAATTCTAAGGAGCCACTTTAAAAATTATTCTAACATTCTTAAAATCTGAATGTGTCACGTAACCTGACTAACAAAATACTTTGTTTTCTGTGTTCCTGTTATATACTGATGATATATCTTAAGGGGAATGATAATCACCTTATATCACAGGAACACATTCTCCATGCCTCATATTCTCAAGGGGAAGAACTTCAATTACAGTGATAGCCCTGGCCTCACTTTTAGCCCCCTTATAAATTCCCTTGTAGCAGGTATTCTTATTACTTCAAGTTTTAGAGGATTAAACACCCATGGCATGGCCTGTGGTTGTCCAATTTGGTCAGTTAGTAGATGTCAAATTCAAGGTCAACATATTAACCTGGCTGTATTAGCCAACAGATATCATGTAACATTTCTCAGAGTGCTTTGCTAGTAAAAAATAAATAATAATGGTTAGATTTGATCTCTGTTTGCTTGGCTCCTTTGTTTCTCAACTAATTCTGAACTCAAAAAGGCAAGAGGAGCTGTTATTTATTCATCCCCTGAAGTTCTACCTTCTTAGATTCAAAGAAATACAGTACAGAATGAAGTTTAAATGAAGTTTAAATTTTTAAATAGAATACAAAAACTTAAATTTAAGGAAAAAGGGAAATGCTCAGTGAAATTCTAGTTTAGAAGTCATTAAAGGAGATATTGGAAGGAGGAATGCAGAAAAGCATGCCCAGAACTGCTGGGAAACCCTCACAGAACAGCCATCTCCCTGTTTCTGGAATCAGAAGGCTGCTCTTGATCCAGCTCTCCCTATAGCTAAAGGGATGCTCCTCCTTAGAGGGATGGCCAAATCCAGTCATGTTGGAACCAATCCAGGCTTAAAGGAAAGTCACAGCTTTAAAGAGAATTGCTGCTCTGATTCTAAGCCAGAAAGAAGAGGGAAGGGATAGTCACAGCAGCCTTGATAAAAGCATCACATGGATCAGAAGTGACATGCAGTATGGGACCTCCCTCATTTTTCTACCGTCATATGACTACCCCATTCTTTGCTACCAGATGTCTCATGAGATTGCTTCTCAAAGAACTTGAATTTGGGCAAGGTAACACAATAAGAGCTTGAGGGGAGAGTGGAGAGGGAAGAAAAGGAGAAGAGTTGTGGGCAAGGAACTAAATCTTGATGCTAAATTTTTTTTTTGTTTTAAGGAAAAAAAATCCCAAAAACTAAATCCTTTTAATCAAACAGCTATAGTCTGATCATTCTTTCTCTGAAGTATTCTTTGGAGTACTTACCACAGGCCATTAGATTCTGACTGTAAAAAATTTAGGTACTTGAGAGTTTAGTAAACTAATAGTAACAGTGAGGCTTTCAGGTAAACATGGAAGATTGAAAGCATGAGGTTACCTTTGCTTCCACCCAAAACCCCACTACAGGACAGTAAAAAAATTTTAAAGATATGAACCAAAAAGAACAGGAGGAATAAGACATAACAGCCACAAAATTTAAAAAGCTCAAATGCAGATGGAAAAGTGACAAATGACACAGCTGATATGAATTCTGTTAGTAGTGGGGAAAGACAAGAGCCACCTCATCTGACACCCTAGAAACTCTGACAGGCCTGGAGGTGGTGTTAAACTACGCAAGACTGGCTAAATATGTGTTCAAGAATCAATCAGACAATCTCGCCAACTCTGCACATCTGGATAATTTTCCCACTTACCCCCCCTTCCCCCTATCCCTCACTCCCTGCCACACACCCCCTAGCAAATAGCTAGAAGTTAATTTTCTGAGAGACTGAAAGACAGGGCCTCTGAGAGAGTGAAAGACTGGATTTTGGGGAAATGGCACACTTGAAGGCAAATGAACGGGATTAGATGAACACCCGCACACAGGATGTGGAGACCTCTGCCATCTTCCCTTACTTGGTTCCCAGAATGCTGGCAGACAGTCTTTCACCATCCAGAAAGCAGGCTGAAGGAACCTGACCTGTCTGGGAGAAGAAACCTAAAAACACTGACACTAGGTTTCCTATGATCAGCATATGGGTTAAATGTGTGCCCCCCTAAAATATATGTTAATAATTCTAACCCCTATACTACGAATATCACCCAATGTAAAGTACTACAGTGCAATTAAAAACTGAAAAACTGCAACTAGATGGTACCCTGCTACCGCCATCCACTGTTCTGGCAGGGATCGCAAAAGAGGGTCCTGGACAGAGTTGGAAAAAACTGAAGAGCAAAATTACAACTCACAAAAAAAGACCAAACTCACTGCTGTGACAGAGACTAGAAGAACTTCAAAGGTATGGCTCCTGGACATAACTCAGTAACTGAAGTCACTCTTGAGGTTCACCCTTCAGCCAGAGATTAGATAGGCCCATAGAACAAACACTAATAAACGTAGCTTAAATATGTACATGAGGCTAAATGGACATATTAGCCCAGGGGCAAGGACAGGAAGGCAGGAGGGGACTGGAAAGCTGGTAACAGGGAATTCTGGGTCAAGAAGGGCAAAGTGTTACCATGTCACAATGCTGGCAACCAATGTAACAAAACAATATGCACAGTAATTGTTTAATAAGAAACTAACTTGTTATGTAAACTTTCATTTAAATCACAATTAAAAAAAACTATGTTTTTCTACTAAAGAGGAAACCCCTAATGAGTCACCTCCACAAAGTTGACACAATCACAGGAGCAGAAGCACAATAAAGCACAATGGAATTTTTAGGGAGGAAAAAAAAAAAACTCACTGTCATTAAGTCAATTCCAACTCATGGCAGCCCACATGTTACCAAGTAAAACTGCCCCGGAAGTTTTCTCGGCTGTGGTTTTCACAGATGCAGACCACTGGACTTTCTTCTACAGTGCTACTGGGTGGGTTCAAACTGCCAATCGTTAGGTTAACAGTTGACTGCAAATCAGTTACATTACGTCTAATGGGATGTAATGTAACCACTCCCCATAGTGTAAAATAATCAATCAATTAGTTGAGGTCATACCACAGTAGAGTAAATCCAAAATCTAATCATATCTGAAGTATATGAAGAACAGTATGGACCGAGTCACACAGATAAATATACAGGAGAAGACAGATGCCATGTAATGATCACTAAGGAACCAAGGAATTCCTGGAGGTACCAACAAGAAAGGAACTGACAAGGCTAAAATGCTTATTCAGGCTTTTAACCTCTATAATTGTGAGAAAATAAATTTTTGTTCCAGTAGCAATAAACAACTAAGACAATCAGTTACAGTGAAGCTCACTGTTGACAAGCACATTTATGCACTCAGAGCTTCCAGTCAGCACTTTAGCCCCCTACCCTTAAATTCCTACAAATAAAACAAGGCCTTCAAATATCTTTAGGAAGCCCAACTCAAAACTGAATGAGTAAAACATAACTACACAGCTTGGAGGACAGTGACTGTCATGAACTGAATTGTATCCCCCCAAAATGTGTGTCAACTTGGTTAGGCCATGATTTTCAGTATTCTGTGCTTGTCCATCATTTTGTCATCTGATAAGACTTTCCTCTGTGTTGTAAATCCTATCACTAGCAGCAGTGGATTAGCAGCAGTTACACTGATGAGAATTACAAGATTGGATAGTGTCGTAAGCCAAATGCTTTTGAGATATAAAGGAGAGAACCGAACAGAGAGACACGGGGATGTCATACCACCAAGAAAGCAGTGCTGGGAGCACAGTACATCCTTTGGACCTGAGGTTCCTGTACTGAGACACTCTCTGACAAAGATTAAGACTACTACATCACACAGACCTTCCCTCTACAGCTGACAGAAAGAAAAAGCTTTTCCCTGGAGCTGGGGCCTGAATCCCGACTTCTCGCCTTATGGACTATGAGAGAATCAATTTCTCTTTACTAAAGCCATCCACTTGTGCTATCTCTGTTACAGCAGCACTTGAAGACTAAAACAATGATTAAAACAGCGACCATGCAAGGGGAAATAAACAACAATTGTACAAACACTGAGAATTAAGAAAATTTACTGTAGCCCTGAAACAAGAACAGTATACTATTAAAAAAGGCACATTCAGAGATAAAGAATATTAAAAACATGAGAGAAAAGAAAATCTCATTAAGAGGGATGGGATATAAAGCTGAATAAACTACTCAAAAAGCAGAGCAGGGGAAAAAAAAGACACAAAGATGGGGGGGGAGAACAGAACACTAGCTCAGAAGAAATGAGTCCATATGTATTGGATAGCAATGAGGTTTTTGTTTGTTTGTTTTTTATTTCGTTCAGGAGGTCCAATACTCAAGTAATGGATGCACTGGTTGGGGTGGCGGTGGGGACAGACAAAGAAAAACATTCAAAATAGCTTTAAAAATTCAACAAAATCTTACCAACTAAAGGAGAAGTGAGTTTCCAGATTGAAAAGGTCCACAATTTCAGTATACTAGATAGAAACTGGTTTACACCACGACAAATAATTACAAAATTTAGAGCCCTGGGGACAAAGACAAGATCCTACAGGCGTCCAGAAAGAGAAAAAAAAAAAAAAATCACATATAATGACATTTTCAGACATACAAGGTTTCTAAAAAAATTCACCTCCCACACACCTTATTTTCTGGAAGCTACTAGAGAAGTGTGCTTCAAGAAGAGGCAGTAAACCAAGGAACAAGACGACAGGTGAGCCAACACAGGAGAGGAGCAAAGGGAATGCAGAATGACAGAGAAGGGAGAGTCTAGGGGCCAGCAGTGTGCCCTGTGGAGGGCACCTCCCTCCACATGGGAGCAAGCTAAAGGGCAGCCCTGGGAGAGGCAGCTTCAGAAAGATGAAACTGAGTGGAAATCTGATGTATTTGAGACTCTTGAAAGGAGATTCAAGCAACTCTCAAAGAGTCTAGGTTGGGTGAACACTGAGAAAGTCTAGAGGAAGAAAAGCAATAAGACAATTATTAACTCCAAGAAATACTAACATGTTATACAGAAATGGTAGTGTGGTCACTGATTTACTACAGGGCTCAGCTCTTAATAACAAACACAGATACAGTAAGTGAAGAATATCGATCAAACCAAAGTTATGACATAACATAGGGAAGATGGGACATGGGGAAGGGAGTGCATGTGATCATGGCACAGGAGGTAAGACTACAGTGAGAAGACCAACACTGAGCCTCGAGCGTCAGGGCATGCAGCTAAACAGCACACAATCAGCTGAAAGAAGTGAAAGAGACACCTCTGGAGAGGGAGAAGGAGGGTAGGGCTACTTGACTCTTTATGTACATTTTTAATATTAAAAAATTAAAATAAAACCAATCAATCAATTAATTAAAATGCAATCTCACCAAAAGAACAACACTTTGGTTCTGAGATGCCATTAAAATGCAAATGCATGCCATTAAAAATCAAATACAAATCAGAAGGAAGAGGCACTTTAGAGATAAGAAGCAGGCACTATCCTACTAAAAACTCCTCCAAGATGGAAGCATTTTGCACAATAGGCATTCTCCGTTGAACTTCTGACCTGAGTTTTTGGTGCCTATCTGGTGCTTGTAGCATCCATCTAGTAGCAGGCAACATTTTCAAAAACAGCAGGAACTAAAACTGCTTTCAAGGGAGAACCATGCTAATGCAATCAAAGGTGTTGGTGAGCTCTCCAAAGTATACAGTTCTTGGGAATCCACAAGGAGTGCCCATTCCTGGCAGGTACCAACACTTTTACCAGAATGTCTGTCTCCTCCATCGAGGCTACTGGGCATAACTAGCATTTCGCTAAGAGAATCTTCTGCACCCCACATTGGTGAATGGAGTCTGAGGTCTTAAAAGCTGCCAAGCTGCCATCTAAGGTACACCAAATGGTCCCAACTCAGCAGGAATGGATGTTCACCAAGGACCAAAACAACATGGGGGAAAGAGAACCCAGAAGACAGAGAGACTCACCTGAGTGGGTGACTGCACTGACATGTGACCAGAAGAACTGGATGGTGTCCAGCCACCACCAGTGATAGCCGTGACAGGACTCACAAAGTAGAGTCTCACTGACAACATGAGAATAAAAAGGGGTGCACCCTGAGATCTCCACTAAAAGACCACAACTGATGGTCCTGGGCCTTGGGGTTCCCCTGGGAGCATGGACCCTGGCCCTGATCCTGCCCCTGTCCATAAATCATAATGGAGGTCAACTCTTTGGACAGGAATAGATTGGACTTGGCCACACAGAGTGACCGTATTGTGGCTGTACTTTATGGTTTCATGCATCTACAGGAGGCCGTCCTGCCGACCTCTCACTGGAGGCAGTGGAGAGGGTGGAGGGAAGGGGATAGGAGGTCGTTAGGAAGATATGACATGTACAGAATGGAGAGGAATGTGCTGTCACCAGGCAGGGAGAGCAGTGGGAGCTGCACACAGGCAGGCATGCAAATTTATATGGGATTGTACATTTTCACTCAATCACGATAATAATAATAATAAAAAGAATGTCCCTTCAAGGTGATGTGGGAAGGGAACTAAAGGACACAAAGGGATGCAGCACAGGAGAGAAATGGAGATTATTTTAAAAAGTCAGAAATCTTCAATGACCTGAAGTTAGGGAGTGAGATACCCAAAGTGATAATAGACTCTAAGCTGAGTCCAGCAAAAATATTTTAGAGCTGTCATTGCTCCCTTGAGGTCTGGCCTGGAATTAAATAATGGGGATTTTTTTTCACCCAAACTCATATTTTAAATGTTCAAAATGATTTCTTCCCATACAGTCCTCAAGATGCCTTCTTTGTCAGATTCCTAGAGTTCTACTTAGTAGAGCTCATTTGGAATGAATTGTTTCAAGCTCCAAGCTTTTAAAACAGAGAAAGCTTTTTTGCATACCATAGGGACAGACAAACTAGCTGGCCACATAAGAACCTGCCTGAAATCTACTTTCCAAAGACCCTGGGTTGGGACTATTCTCAAAAGGGCCTGGCCCTAGACGCCTTGCTCTGATCCTGGATGACTGCTATCAGCTAGTCACAGGAAATTTCCAGTGCTCTAGGAAAGGAGTTTATAGCTTCATTACTCAAAGGACATTTCTAGCATCACCCCACTTGATAGAAGAGTTTGTTTTGGAAGTTGTCTGTACATGAATTACTGCATTGCAGGAAGACTGACCACAGCTACAGTGGGATGTTTGAGGCATACATGACCTCAGCTTCAAATCAGACTGTACAACATGCATACAAGGAAGCAGAAATACTGTCCCAGAAAGTAGAATATGCATTACAAAGGCAAAAAAAAAGATTTCCAGATTGTCTATTATTGGGAAAGCCAACTTTCTTTTCTAGGCAAAGAAAATAGGTGAGAATTTATTTCTTTTGAAAATGTCCGCTGGTTAAGAGTTCAGGCTCTGGAATTTGATTGCCAGGGTTCAAAATCCTGTTCTGAACTTACCAGTTTAGGCCCATTACTTGTATCTCTATTTACCAATTTCCTCATCTTTAACAAGGAAATGATCACAGTAGCTGACTTATAAGGATTATAGTGGGTATTAAACTTCCAATCTCTTGGTTAGCAGGCAAGTGTGTTAACTGCTGACCCCACTCAAGAACTCCTAAATTACATAAACCAAAAAAAGAAAAAAAAAAATCCTGTTGCTGTTACATGGATTCCAATGAATAGCCACCCTATAGTTCAAAGTAGAACTGCCCATAGAGCTTCCAAGGAGCAGCTGATAGACTCAAAATGCCCACCTTTCGGTTGGGAGCCAATCCTTAACCAAAGTAACATAAAAAATAAAAAAATAAAAAAAAAAAACCCTATTGCTGTTGAGTCGATTATAACTCATAGTCACCCTTTCGGACAGAGTAGGACTGCCCCACAGAGGTCCCAAGGAGTGGCTGGCAATTTTGAACTGCCAGTCTTTTGTTAGCAGAAGTAGCACATAACCACTAAGCCACCAGGATTTCCATCCAGGGCTCCTAAATTGGATAATAAGTGTAGGACTCACTAGGCATAGTGATGGGCACATACTAGGTGTCCCAGGAACCCTAACTGTTACGGTTGTAGTTGCCGTTGTCATCACCATCATCACCATCTGCAAGCTCTCATCTTCACAGCTGTCTCCCTCCTTGCTAGGACTGGCTTTCTGAAGGCAGAGGCAAAGAATGTTGATGGTATGGCAGCCACATGTGCTCTGAAGCCAATGGCTTGATGAGGCCCACATATGGGGTTTCAGGTCGAATGGCAGTAAAACGGAGCACACACAAAGCGATCCATTTAAAGGAGAATGACAGCCCAAAGGGGGCATCCTGTATGACTTCATATAGAATGGGCCATTTGGAGGCTATTTAAACGGTGTTTACTTTAAATGAGCCATCCTCGATGAAATAGACAGTGAATGCCTTCATTTTCCTTTTTGATTTAATCCACTTGCACTACACTCCCTGGCTGCACCAGCTGCAAAACAAAGAGAACACGCTGTACTTGAATTAACCAGAGGTTTTCCTCTGCAGAGGCCAGAAGCCCACCACGTCACAGGATGATTTTCTGGCCAGGTTGGGATTTGTTATACAGACTGAGAGCTGGGGTGGCAGGAAGGGGCTCGCAGGAAACGGCACTCCCTAACTTTTCAGGCCTGAGCAGTTACCCAGCTGGCTCTCCATTCGGTACAAATCCCATGAAGTTGGGCCCCAGCCTTTGTAAAAAGGCTCGTTGTTGTTGTTAGTTGCCACCAAGTCAGTTCTGACTCATGGCCACCCCATGTGTGCAGACTAGAACTGCTCCGCTAGGGTTTTCAATGACTGTGACCTTTTGGAAGCAGATAGCCAGGCCTGTCCTCAAAGGCACCACTGGTTAGGTTCTCATCACCAACATTTTGGCTACTGCTCAAGTCCCACCTTAACCATACGTCCCCACCCAGGGACTTCTAGGAAGGGGGCTGAGTTCCCTACAGCCTCTAGATCAGGTTCTCAAATTAGAACTTATTTAGGGAGAAAAATTCTTAGCCTTCAAATTTCTTACCAATAGGACATATACATCGCATCAGATGCTATTCGTATAATCACAGCAACAGCTGCTATAAAATCTAAATAGACTTTTCCATCTCCAAAACAGGACTGGAATTTTCCTTAAAGATGACCGTGTGTGTTTTTTTTTTTTTTTTTTTTTTTTGTAGGTATGACTCATAACAGACAGTTTAAAATTTAGGTTTTTTGAAAATAATTGTCATAACTAAAGAGTGCTAAAACAGCTGCATTAATGACTTTTCTCCTTTACACCTCTAAAGGAAATGTGCTCACCAGAGGGTTGGCAGTTCAAATCTACCAGGAGGTCCTTGGAACTATATAGGGCAGTTCTGCTTTTTCCTGTAGGTTCACTATGAGTCAGAATGCCTTGATGGTAGTGGGTTGTATTCTAAAAACTACTCTAAAACAGCTTTGAAGATTCTCCCTTCCAAGGGAGGAAGAGTTATCAGTAGAGAAGCCAAAAGAAAGACCAAAGCAGATAATTCATGGAGAGACAGAACTTTTTATCTTCAAGCTTTGAAAATATTTACTAGTTATTTTAGAAACTGTTTTTATTAAAAGGATAAGAATTTAGAGAGAAAAAATAGTCATTTCTACACATCGGCCATGCCTCCGAACCAAAAAAAAAGCCACTGCCACCAAATGGATTCCTAATTATAGCAATCCTATAGGACAGAGTAGAACTGCCCCATAAGGTGTCCAAGCAGCAGCTGATAGATTTGAACTGCTGACACTCTGTTTAGCAGCCTGAGCTCTTAACTAACAGGCTACAAGTCTCCGGTAAATTAAATACAAGATTTACAGAAAGGTATGGTCCTATTGTTAGGGAAGTCTTAAATAAATTAGGTCTCTGGATAGCATAAGCATTTTGCCGTCAACCACCAACCTAAAACTTGGCAGTTCAAACCCATTCAGCAGCACTACAGAAGAAAGAGCTGGCAAGCTCCTTCCATAAGGATTATAGTCAAGAAAATCCTATGCAGCAATTCTACTCCGTAACTCACAGGATCACTTTAAGTCAGAACAGACTTAACGGCAATGGATTTTGGATGAACTTACTAAAGGTATAACCACATACAGAGAACCACTAAGCTTTTGCAGAGGGAAGAGTAGATTATGCATCTTTGTAAAGCTAAGCATCTCACAGCACTTCTCTACCTAAGGAGTCAGTGTTTTCAGAGAAAGTGACAACAGGCATTGAAATTCTTCTAAGTAAAAGCATCCATCTTATCTTTTAAAAAGCATGGAGCATTCAGAAACATCAGGTTAATATATGCTTTTATTTAACCATTATATTTCTTTACTCAACTCTTTTGCAACTTCTGTTTCTTTTTCTACACAAGATTGTTTCTTTCTCCATCCACTATTCTTTACTTCAGTGCTTCCTGCTCAAACTATTTCATACTTTGAGCTGTAATATATACGTGTGCATGCGTGTGTGCATGTGTGTGTGGGTGCGTGTGTGTGTGTGTGAGTGTGTGTGTCCCATAAAGCTACCAGTTTGGGGAGCTTTCACAAACATCAGCTTTCTCTTTTACTACTTTCTAGATGCTGAGTCCACACGCTCCGGTCTAACGAACTAGTGCCACCCTCTTAAGTACCCATGGCGTAACCGTCTTTGTTAGCTCTTCTCTGATATTGCTTACGGGTTGTAACTGGCACCAGAACAAAGGAGACAGTAGGACGCCCTGGGCTGGTATGTACCAGCAATGCCTAACCAGTGCAATGTGCCAGTCATGTCACTGTCTCTCAAACACTGATGCCATCCAAGCCAGGCTTCGGGTTTCCTTCTCCGCAACATGGTGCCATCTAAGGCACAGGAGACCCAGCAGAGAATATCCAAGAGAGCATTCCCATGAAACAAGAAAAAGAGCGCCACCTACTGAACCGAGAGCACAATCACCTCTGCAGGTATTACATCAGGCTACTCCAGGTTACTCCAAGTCTCACTGGCCATTCTGAGCTATGATGCAGATGAGCTAGTTTCCCTTAAACTAAAGTATGAAATGGATCAGTAAACTGGACATCAAATCCTACTGCTACAGATGGCCAAAGATAAACTTTACTAGTTTACCTACATAGGAAAATTCATAAATGTCAAGTCTAAGATTAAAAATTCACAGCTGTAAGTACTAATAGGCATATGCCTGCTGGACTCATCATTGTCCAAAATAAATCATGGTAACTTCCATGTATGCTGTGTATATTAAGTACAATGCTTCTAGGACAAGCAAGAACCAGGCAAAGACAAATCACAGAAGAAAAGAATTAACTGACAAAGATTTTGGAAGTGGAGGCATTATGTGAGTCCTGGTGCAGCTCTAACAGATTAGAACAAGTAGTCTTCACTCACCTGTAGGTCTCTCAAGAGAAACACATTTATCTATACTTCCTACCTCTTGAAAACACATGTATGTGTACCACTACAGAATAAAGTTTCCTTAGTTCTACAAGCACAGAGCATTCTCTACTATGCATTCTGTCTTTGTGGTGAAAACACTCATAACCATTCCTAAACGCCCTTTAATTTACCATTTCCTTATATGTAATTCCTGGTTGCATGCTGTGGGAGCCATTTAAATAGCATTGCTCATTTTGAGCCATCAACAAGAAAATTGGGCTTTCAATTGCACACAGGAGGGTCTGGACCCCGAAGTCTTGGCGTTTTCCTGGTCTTTCCCACACAAAGTCGAGAGAAAAGGAATGTCAGTGAGCTGGTCTATGGGCAGCCTAGGGAGGAGCATTGTGCCCAGAATGAAGTAATGTCTACAGTCCTCCTTTTGCAGAGAAAAATGCAATCAGATCTTATGCAAGGGCACGTACAGTTTTTAACACCTTTCACTGGTTCATAAACTTTTTTCTCGTACGTTTGGAAGAAAGAGCTTAAGTTAGGCAGTCTTGTGCGCTTACGTGAGGCTTCCCAAGGAAAACACAAGCAAAGCATTTTTCCTAAGAAACAGCAATATACTAAATTAGAGTCTGCAGAAATAACACAAAAGCAACAAGAAACATTATCAAATGGGGGAAATAATAATGAACTACACTTTTTTTTGTCTTTTAAAAACCTATTAACCATGGAAAACAAGCATAAACTCTAATCAGAAGTATAGCTAAAACACACACACAATTCCAAAATTACTTTTGTCGCAATCAGGAGTCATTCTAAATATTTCCTCCACGAACATATTACTTCTGATTACGTAGAATACATTTCATCTCCAAATAAACTGAGCACCTACTGTACATGAAGAAGCCGCTGGGTGGTACAAATGGTTAAGTGCCTAGCTACTAACTGAAAGTTTGGCAGATTCAATCTACCAAGAGGCGCCTTGGAAGAAAGACCTGGTGATCTGCTTCCAAAAGGTCACAGTCATAAAAACTGCACAGAGCACTCTGAAACAGGTGGAGGCACCATGAGTCGGAATCAACCTGACAACAACTAGTTGGTATGGTTTATTATTATTACTGTATAGGAAGTACAGTATTGGGCTTTGGGTTACTGTGCTCAATAGTTTAGGGCTATATTGTGCCAGGGGACAATAACACAGAGAATGGCATTTCCACCTGCCCAAATTACATTATGTTGAAGAAGTTTCATAGTAAGGAATTGTAACTGTTAATCTAAAACTATGGCCTTGACTTAGCCTTCTTGAAAAAAAAGAATAGTGACTACTCAAAAAAAAATTGAGTCAAAATTGGGTAAAATTCTTAGGATGCTCATTACCTTAAGTTCAAATCACTGTCTTTCTTTTTGAAACAGTTACTAAGAGACATAATTTCCTACATGAAGCCTACGTGAAGCAAGGACTCAGAGGTCTGCCTTCTGGTTTCTGTCCCTTGCCCAGTGGCCGTGCTCCTTCGTGCTGCTGTTCTCAGGCCTCACTGCATCACACGGCTTCCAGGTGCTTCATTCTGTTGAGAAGTCAGCTGGTGCCCGGCAAATGTGCTAATCAGGCAAATGTGTCACTGTGATGGAAACTATGACTTGCTGGGCTGGGTTCTGCCTCTCATGTTTTCAAGGCTAACTCATTGTTTGAAAGGGCACTGTGCACAACAGAGCAGAACTCCCAGGAGACCAACAGGCCAATCTAGAAAACACGACTCGGAAAGGAAATAATATCATCTTGTATACACATAGCCCTTTTCTCTAAGGAGTACAGATACATTTGCAGACATTATTCCATCCTCAGAACAGCCATTTTGATATTGGCAGGGAGGTTTATTAGTCCTATTTCCTGGTTGTCTGACAAACCCCAGCTGTGCGCTGCAGCAGGAACTGGAGTGTTAGGCAGGGAGTCCTTCCTCCTTGGCTAGCTCAGTCGTCCTGCAGTGTGAACTGGCAAAGCTGTGGTTTATCCATGCAGTGGTATAAGTGGTATGAACATAACCAAATCCTAGTTAACACCTACTGTATTATAACTCTGCCTCAAGCTAGTAATTCTGAAAACAAAGTTCACAGACACATTCTGGAAGGTAAGAAAGTTTCCCATAAAAAGTTAATTCTTGCACTGTTTGCTGATGATAATTTTCAGATCACCAGACAAGTTATTACACAGTTAGAATTTCTTTTTCCGGTAAAAAGCCAGACAGTAAGCTTTACACACTAAAAAGTCTTTACTGCACTATCCAATTCTGCCTCTGTAGTGCAAAAGCAGCCACAGACAATGGCTATGTTCCAATAAAACTTTATTTACACATATGGTGGGTTTGCTATGTGTTATGGGTACTGGGCTGGATTTGGCTTGAAGGCGATAGTTTGCTGACTCCTGGATCATCTAGATATAACTGAGTATTGCCAAACTAGTTTGGAGTTCCCATCTGCAAGGATGTATAGGATTGCACAGGGACATGAAACACTGTATCAATAGCTGAGAGATAATGAGAAAACAACGTGAGGATGATGCTTTTGGCCAAGTAAAGTCTTAATAGCATCACCGTATGCTGGAAGAAATGTGGTGGGACAAGGGGGCCAGGTGCCTTGATCCCAAAAGAACCTGTATGTCAGCATCACACTCACGTTGCACGGGTAATACTGGCTCAGCAGAATATCAATCCTCACACGAAATTTAAGTGGTTAGTTTGAATTTTACTGATTTAGCAGTTGGGTCTGCGTTTACCTTGTAATTTTACTTTAGTAGCAAAGGTGTATGAGAATTGTAAACATACAGTTTATATCTAGGAAGATTTATAGTTTTTAAAATTGCTTTCTAATGTAAGTACTTTAAATTAATCCTGAGAAACCGAGTTCCCCACCCCCCAGCAAAAGAAAACAAATACTCAGATTTCAGAAACCTTGCCAAACACAAGCCTTTACATCTGAGTGGCATGGCCAAACCATGCACGAGAAAGTATGTACACCTGGTGAGGTGGGGCTGGGAAGAGCCACAATTATCTAGGGAAGTGTGGTTATCACAGGAGTCCCTGGTGGTGCAAACAGTTAATACACTCAGCTGCAAACCAAGAGGTTGGCAGTTCAAGTCCACCTAGATGTGCCAAGAAAGAAAGGCCTGGCAGTCTCCTTACCTAAAAATCAGCCACTGAAAATCCTATACAGCCCAGTTCTACTCTGACACACATGGGGTCACTGAGGGTTCGAATCAACTCCACAGCACGCGGCTTAGTTGTCACAAAGAAATTGCTACAGGTAGAAATGCAGGCTAAAGGAGGCTAGGGAGCAGGGCTGCTTGAAATTTCAGTTGTTCATGTACTTAATCAGTTCAGCATATCAGGGATCAAGTAGAGACAGTAGAAAAGGTCCTCTGTGAGCCTAGCAGAACTGCACTAAACAACTGCCAATGAGACCCCGGCGCCTAGAGAGGCGTGAGCGGACGTATCCAGTAAACGGAGCAGAGGGAAATCCCACATTTCATCCTACCATCAGTCCACATTAAGGAGGAAAGCCAAGACCCCTGCAGAACAAAGGTGAAGAAAAACCACATCCTAAAGATTCAGAGGAACAGCACACCTCTGAAATCAATTTGCCACAGAAACCAGAAGATGAATTTGGGACACTGACATTCTCGTTACGATACAAGAATTTAACTTGTTAAATTTGTAAAAATTTATTAGTAAAAAATCATGAGAGGATAACAGAATGAGATCAGGTGTTAAAAGAGTAAGGGATAAAAAAGAAAACGAAAGACTGCAGGGAATTAAAGTTGCAGTAACATAATTTAACCTTGCCGTGAGATCAGCACAGCACTAAAATGTCACTATGGACAACCAGTGGTATAGAGGATAAACAAAAAAGGGGAAGCCATACAGATGGGATAATGTATTTGCAATAAATATATCTGACAAAAGAACTGCATCTAATGTATTTGCAATACATATATCTGACAAAAGAACTGTATCTAGAGTATATGTTCTTAGAACCCAATATTAAAATGACCAAAAAACCTCACATTTTAAAAAATCACCAAGTGATTTGAAAAAATGCTTTTCAAAGGAAGATATCAGAGTGTGCAATAGGTATGTGAAAAGGTGCGAACACTGTTAGTCATCACGGAAATGCAAACTACAACAACACCGAGACGGTATGTCACGACCAGTTAGATGGCAGATATTAAAAGGAATGACAATACCACATGTCTGCAAGACTGTGTATAGCAACTGGAACTCTTATTAGTGGGAAAACAAACTGAGACAACACTTTGAAAATAACATGGCAGATTTTTATAAAGTGAAACATCCATTTGTCATACGAACCAGTAATTCAATTCCTGGGTATTTACCCAAGAAAAAGAAAAACCTATAGTTACAGCATATTTTCTAGAATGGCTACATACAATCCAAATATCCACCAACAGGTGAATGGATAAACAAACTGGTTTATTCATAAAATGGACTCACTACTATTCATCAAATGAAAATAGAGAAACTACTGACACCAGCAAGACTACAGTTGAGTCTCATAAACCATATGTTGTGCAAAAGAAACCAGGTACAAAAGAGTACACACTCAGTAACTCTGTTTGTACAAATATACAAAGCCCATAACCCACTGCCATGAGTCAATTCTGACTCATGGTGATGGAAATCAGCTCGACAGCAGTGGGTTCTGGTATCACAAATCAGGAAAGATTTGATAAATGATCTTAGAGCAGCTGGCTTCCTATTTGGAAAAAACTGTTGGGGTGAGTCTTCATTTTAAAACTCCAACCCAAATAAATTACGGACAGATTAAGAGTCAAATTATAAAAAATAAACTATAAAATATGTATTAACAAAGCAGTAAATTTCACAGCAAAGAAAGGCTATTTCAGAGAAACCTGAAAGATCAGACTACATAAAAACTAAAATCTCCTATAGATCAGATACAGCATAAAAATTTAAAAGGTATACCAAAAACCGGGCAAATAATTGCCATAAATATAATGAGAGACTAGTATTTTTATTTTTAAAAACTCTGCTGTTGAGTCAATTCTGACACTCACTCTACATGAGAGCACAGAACTGTCCCACAGGGTTTCCAAAGAGTGGCAAGTGGATTCAAACTGCAGAGCTCTGGGTTAGCAGTTGCACTTTTAACTGCCGTGCCACCAGCACTCCTTATTCTGTAAAAGGGTCAACAAATTAAAGAACAAAACAAAGTTTCTTAGACTGTCATGTAACTGCTGTATAAAAAAGGACAAAGAAATGAAAACAGCTAAGAAACACCACAGGATACGTGAAACTCACTGATAAGTAATTCAAATTAAAGAGAGATCTTCTCTTGCCCATTAGAGAATCTAAGTTCCAGAAAAGGGGGACTTTCATAACTACTGACAGGTCTGTAAATTGGTACAAGCTCCCCGGAAATCAACTTCAGAGACGTGCCAACAGCTTTAAACACATTCAAAACCTTTCATTCAGTAATTCTAAATTTAGACAAAATTTTTCCTTAGGAATTTAATGAAAATTTTTATGATTTAAAACAAAAATAAAATGCCTAGCAATGTGAAAATATTAAATTGTGACAGTCATACAACAAAATATTATGTAGACATTAAAATATTTTTGAAAAACACTTAAAATGACCTAAAAAATGGTCCACGACATAGTGATGCTATGACGATAATTTTGAACTGATAAAATATATTAAATAGATTTTAAATACTAGAGGGAAGTGCATAAAAAATACTAGGAATCATTTTCCCTAAACTTGTTTTTGTTTGTATTTTCTGCATAAATTTCATTTTCCATATGAAGTATGTAAGCAGAGACGCTATATTTAGATAAGTATTGTAGTTACAAAAGTCTTACCTGGCATCAAAGTGCTCAGGATTTTAACTGGAAAAGTTAACTATTGCAGTAAGTAAATTATTCATAGGCAAAATATTTGAGAACTTGGCCTTTCATTTCTCTTTATGGGCAAACAGCATGCGGACTACAAGATCTTCTACCAGGATGCCAGCAGAGAGCCAGTCATCAGCAGGGACAACAGCCAACAAGAGCACTCCATCTCAACATGACGAACAACCATGGACAGCCTCCATGACCAAACCTCAGGTCACTCAACTACAACGATGCTTCCCTCAAACGTGCCTACCCAAGAGGTCTTCAACCAAGACTAACCTTGTATGGTCCACAAACTATCAGGTGACAGGAACTACTGAATTCATCCATGAATCAACCACTCTGGAACGCAGAGCCCCAAATCCCATGCACAGGCTCCTGAGTGCCCTTCCCCTCCCCCTGCTTGTTTTCTCTGGCAGGATGCTTTACCGTATGTTCATTTCCAACCCAACTAATAAAGAAGCTGTTTAAAGTTTAAGAAAAACACTGCTTATTGGGTTCCTGGGTCCAACATGTGTGCAATACATAAATAAGCAAAGAACACATGTACGGTACCTTCTCGAAGCTGTGTTGGCTTGGCAGAATTCTCCCCACTCATTAAAACAACAAAAGACGCAGCTGCTCGAACTGTAGCCTGCCATGTTGACATGGCAACGGGTGGTTCCTGGCATGGAAAAAGGGCCCTGTTGTTTATGGGGGATCCTATAGTATAAACACATGGCCTGTAGAAGAAAAAGAAACAAAGGGGGAGAATCTTTAGAATGAGTTGTCACTTTTTTTGCCACCATGGTGGTGAAGGTGAAGTTGAGATTTCACAGAGAAAACATTTGAGGCTTTGCACTTCACTGCTTTCAGAGGGCTCTGACTGCACCTGACCAGGGCTAGGGTGTGCGAACAGCCTGGTGGTAGATTTCTCCCAAATGAATTACTGAAATATGTAAAGAGGTTTTTGTTTCGTTTTTGTTTTTTTAAGGAAAAAATATATTTTGGATAAAGTTTCAAATACTCATCTGCCAGGTTATAATTTATATTACCCTTGCCCCCTCCTTTTGCACCCTTATGCCGCCAAAAGAAAAAGTTGGAGAGACATTCCTGCAAACCTTTTGGAAAGTATTCTGGAAAAGAAATTATATTTGGAGATACTGAGATACTAATGCTTGGAAAAACAAGCTGGTGGTCTCAAATCCAGTGCTGGCGGGCAGATAGCCCCAATCCTGGCAACCACCATCTCAAATGGAACCCTTGTGGGAATCCTTGTGTGGAAGCCAAGAACAAGGGTTGGCATGTTAACAGGACTGTAGGTTACAATGACACACTTGTGGTGGCAAAGGCCAAGGGTACAAAATGGTTACCAAAGCAAGTGTTGAAAGCCAATATCATGATGTTAGGTATACATTCTACTACAATTAAAAAATATAAAGCCACCCATTAATCCCTTCCATGATTAAGTCTTATTGGACAGAGTGGAAAGGACCTATGAGATCAAAACCAACGGAAAAAAAAAACAAAAAAACGCTGCTGTCAATTACAACTTACACAACTCTATAGGTCAGTGTAGAACTGCCCCACACAGTTTTCAAGGAGTGGTTGGTGAATCCTAACTGGTGGCTTTTTAGTTAGCAGCCACAGCAATTAACCACTATGCCACCAGGGTTTCAATGAGACCGAGGGAACCCACTCTTTTGATACCACACAGTAGAAGGCAGAGGACTGATTCCTCAAGAAAACACTGTAGGAGAAAAAAATTGGTGGTGTTTTTTTTTTTTTTTTCATTTTTTTTGTTTTTCAGTAGCTATGAAAAATATAATGCATTTTTAATCACCTTGTTTTATAGAATAAATCAATAGAGCAAAACATTACCTCTCTTGGATGTTTCTTTTTTTCATTAACATTATCATGACGGAACATTTACTATACTCCAACAGTGTACCAGAACATAGAGTGAGAATCCTACTCTACTAGTCAAGGTCCCAAAAGGAAAAGAGACACCACCCTCAGTCTTAACAAGGGTAATCTAATAGAGGGAATTGGTTACCGAAATGGCAAAACAGGTGAACAACCAGCTAGCGCACAGTGAGACAGCTGACAACAGGCAACAACAGAAAGCAGCTAGGACTCCTAGGGTTGGACGGATGACGGAGGGAGCTGCTGTTACTGGGCTATAGCAGCAGGGGTCACCTGGTAGAAGCGAGAGTCACGGTGGGGACTGATTAGTGGGAGTTAGAACCACCGTGAAGACTCAGTCACTGCAGAAACTGCCAAAGGAAGCAGGAAAAGAGAAGAAATACCTTTTTTGACCAACTCCTGCTCTCAAATTTTCTACCAGTGCCCCCAACTGGCTAAGTCCCGCAGAAAGTTAGAGGGAAGAGAGCCTGGGAAATGATGTTCTGTATCATTCAGAGACCACAGCTGGAGCAGAAAAGGGATTCTAGAGCAAGCAGGTAGTTGAGATATATCTGCCCTAGGAGTATACATGCCACAACAGCACGCATATTTAACACGAGGAAGTCCTCTGACCTCACTTAGTCACATGTAAAATGGGGATGATATGTGTGTGGGGGTGAGAAGAGGGGTAGGTGACTTCCACTGCCTGCTCTGGCCCATAGGCTTATCTCATGTGTAGATTCAAGAACAAAGAGCAAATTTTCAAAGTTCCCCCTCAATTTTGATGAATTCTGATCTTCTCCTGTTGGCTGATTGATTAAACCTCAGAGCCTAACGGGACAGACTGCTGAGTTCACCTCTCTCCCAGTTGGAGGCTGTGCAGGTGATGGTGGCACAGGTGGTGGTGGAGGCGGTGCAGGTTGTGGTAGTGGTGTGTGGCCGGTGGAGGTGAAGGTGGCAGGGTAGAGGGTGGTGGAGGTAGGGACAGCTAAGGTAGAGGGCTGGAAGGGGGGGGCGGAGGGGTAAGGGGGTGGTCATGATAGCAGAGGTGGGACAAGTTGGTGATAGCAGTGCTGCAGGTGGTGGTGATGGTGGTGGTGGTGGTACAGGTGGAGGCAGTGGCACAGGCACTGGTGGTGGCGGGCGTGGTGGTGATTGTGATGCCGCGTCAGGTTCTATAACAACTCAACTCAAATGTGTGGGATACAGGTACACCTAGTTCTGAAAATTCTATCTATTGTTCGTCCCCCTGCCCTGCCTCACCAAAAAAAAACCAATGTCTAAGAAAGAAAAGTGAGTGTTATCAGTGGTACAGGGGTGAGGGTATTCCCACTCACCAAAAGGCAGTACAGCTCCTGTTTCCTCTGGCAATGGCAGACATTGATGATCAGGGCTTTTTTTGTTTTTTTCACTGAAGCAAACTAGACCCCAGAGTTTTTCTCAATACAAGAATTCTACAAAGCCACTTCCACTCTAGCTAGTCTTTAGAGCTTAAACCGGTTTATGATGCCTGTAGGGAAGTAATGGGTCCGTGGGTAGAGATCTCCTAAGACTATCTCTGATGCCAGATTGTTATGGTCTCAAGTTTCACGGTGCTTAGAGCAAGTCTGGAAGTTAACCGTGCTGTCTTGCTTTTGTGCTCAGCACCCCATTTTCCTAGGGTGACTCTGGTGTTACAGGCCTTCCTTTTCCTGCCACAGTAAACAAACCCTTCCCAAAAGGCTGGCTTGCCAAAGCTTTTTGAGCTCCTTCTCCCTATGAAGCTGGGCTGGTCAGAGGCCATGCCAGCATACTGCTAAGCACTCCACCTATGCCCTCAGGTACCCAAGGCTTCCTCTAGCAGCCTCCATACCTTTTCCCTGAGGAAATAATCAGGTTTGGAGTCATGTCTGAGAAACAGAGGAAGAATCTGAGGGACTCAGTGATTTACTGAACGAGAGGGAGACCAAAGAAAGGTTTCAAAGACCTCCTGAGACATGAGATAGCCAGCTTCCAAGTTGGCTCCCAATGATCCCAGCCTTTCAGTATTCACACCCTTGTGTAGTTTCCTCCCATACTGTATTAGCGTTAGCCTGTGTGGCCAACAGGATGTGGCAGAAGTAATGGCATGTCACTTCTGACACTAGGCTATAAAACAACAATGTTTTTGGTCTCACAAGTTCTCTTCTTTGCTGTGAGGACACTCAAGCAACCTCTGGGAAGCCCCACGCAGTGAGAACAGAGGCCTTTGGCCAACAGGAGGGGAGAACCTGACACTTGCCAACAACGATGCCGGTGAGAAGGGAAGAGGACTTGACAGCTCACCGAGCGCTGAGGTGACTGCAGCCCCCACTGGCAGCTTGACTGCAACCTCGTAAGATATCCGGAACCAGAACTATTCAAGCTACTCCTAGATTCCTGACCCTCAGACATAATATTAGAAACATTAAATGTTTTTTCTTTTAAACTGCTAAATTTGGGGATAATTTGTTATGCTGCAAAGGATAACAAATAGAACTTTGTGAGGTTTCTCGCTCAAGTGAGGATATGGATGCCAAGAAGGGGCATGAGAAGGGAGGAAGAGAGGATACCCACCTGCTTAAGTCACTTAGAAGGCTCTTTACACACCATCAGGCAGGAGACCCTTATGGGGACAGAGATAGCATTTTTCTAACCCCAAATTGCAGGACAGCATCTAGGGAGACTGAGGTCTGAAATCAGACCTACCTTAGAACACTTGGGGACGAAGACTTTATGAAGCAGTAACTGTGGTTGCTGCAGGCAAATCAGAGTCTGGGTGCTACACACGCATCAAGGAAGAAACTCCTGCCATCTTCTGAGTTAAACACTGTCACGATATCCTTGCCCTTTCCAACAGTGCACTAACTCCCCTCTGTCTAACTCTAGACATACGCTTCTCGACTTTTGTGCTTCCTTCTGTCATCTTTCGAAGGTTCTTGCTGCCATTGTGTGCCTTGGCACTAACTTTACATCAAGGAGGTTAGCTCACTGGCCAGCCCTCAAGACGACTACCCTGCCGACTCCTACTGCACTCCGAATGCTCTTTTCCTGTCCTCCTCTTTACACGCAAGGCCCTCCTTTCTGTTAATGTCTAAAATGTGTTTTCTTTCTACCTTTCCATTAAGCATCCAGAGTGAAAAATCTGCAAGTGTAGCACAAGTCATTAGTTTAAAAGCCACATTTATAGATACGAGGTAAGACAATGAAGTCCCTGAACTTAACTGCCCTAAGTGCTACAAACCTCACTGCTAAGTGTCACTAACCTTCGAAGTACTCCCCTTGGGAAGGTAAGCACCGATGCCAGTGCCCAGTCCATCCCTCACAGCAAGTCTGGAACTCTTTCTGGAATGGATACTGTGCATGGTGGCAAGGTGGCAAGTTCATAAACTTAACTGTATAGCAGTCAGTCAGGGAGTTTTTAGCCAGTAAACAAATAATTGTATTGGAACACCCCGATCTGGCCCTCAATGACTTTTTTCTTTACCCAAAGATAAAGGCAATATTGAACAGAAGACATATGGATGACATTCAAGACATCAAGGGTAATATGACAGCTCTGATGGCCCTTCCAGAAAAAGAGCTCTAAAATTGGTTTGAAGGGGGACTAGGTACTGGCATCGGTGTACAGGTTTCCAAAGGGAGTACTTTGAAGGTGACCATAGTGATATTCAGCAATGAGGTATGAAGCACTTTATCTAGGATGAGTTCATGAACTTAACTGTCACGCTTCATATACCACTTTACTATTTACCATTTACTGAAGAGAAGCAGTGGCTCTCTTTGAGCTCCCAGCTTCTGTCTTTCTTGGCCTTCTCCTCGTTCACCGTTGAAGCCTCAGTTCACCTTCCCCAACAGTGCAACCTGAGCACCACTGACTTACAATCTTCGTCAACACTGGCTTTTTGATCTTTTACAAACTAGGAGAAACACCTTAAAAGAGTTTAAAGTTACATAGTACGCTTTAACAGGGATAGAAGCTTTAAACTTTGGATAAAACTAACGCCTGTACTCAGGTGGAGGATGGGTGAAGGGGGTCTTCACAGCGGCATGAAAATCAAACTTGCTATGTGCTGACTCAAGAGGAAAGATGGCTGCCATCATCCGATCCAACAAGAACACGGAGGTTTGGACCCCGGCCTCCTACCAAGTGGGGAGCAAAATCTATGTGAGTTTATAAACAAGCTCGGCAGCTATCTGCCTGTGTAATCTCTGCAATCAATGCAGCTGTGTTTATGTGACAAGCACAGCCCTGCACCTCAGCCACGCTACTAAAATGCTCATGGGAGAGACTGCAGGCGCCAGCCCGGAATTCTCCCATGCTTGTAATTTCATTACCAGACCAGATAATTCCTTCCAGCATGCAGAGGACATCTTTCTGTGACTGAGCTCATCTCACAGGCCTTAGGTTCACTTCACAGGTCCTAGGACACCCATTCATGTGGGAAACCCCTTGCAGGGCCCAGGCTAACCAAAAGGCTTTGTGAGGTGGGATGAGGACACTAAAAATCAGAAAGAGGAAATTGGGGTAAAATGAGTTGAAAGGCAGGTCTGTGACTTGCTGCCATTAAATTTCAGAAGAACCTGTCAGAATGACGATTTCTTCAGCTTCCTGGTCAATATTTATATGCTTATAGAGGAGTCAGATGAGGATGACACACACTAACTACACCTTTCGAGGTAAGAGGCCAGCAAGCACTAATGTACTTGCAAGTCTTCTCAGAGGCTCCGTCTACAGTGGAAATCTTGAAGGGGAGTGAGTCAAACCACATATCTGACTCTTAATCATCTTCTACATGCATTTGTCTTTTTGCAGTCAGGGAGAGGGTCATTTTCTGTTTAAAAAATGTTATGTTCCTCTACTTTCCACGAAGTCACCTATTTTCAGTCACAGTTCAGCATGTGGGTAGGAGGCATTTGCTTATGGGAGGTAAGAGGTAGTAAGCCTACAGTTCCAGAAGGTATGGCATTATAGAGTCTTTACCAACAGTTAGATCTGGTCAGAGGAGTGACACAGCTGTGACACTTCAGTGGTCAGAGTTTTTTTTTTTTTAATAAACTTCCCAGTTTTACAAAGTCTTTGAGCCTCCTCCTGATTTCCCCCTCCGTCTATTCTCCTTCCTGCACTTGATCTCTTTTCACGCCATATTCTTATTAATCTAAGTTACAGTCTCCATTTAGGTAAGCAACATTTTTCCTTTCTTGTACCACAAACACCAAGAGACAGAACTATGGAAACACAAAGTGTCAACTATGACTCAGTCTCTCTCCTCCACACAACACAAACACACACACTCCTTCTACTTCATGGTACAATTATCAAAATCAGGATTCATTAATCATGCCGAATATATGACAGGCCCACAGAGAATGCTGCTTTGACTTGGAAAGGTAGATTTTGCATAAAGTCAAAATGAACTACACTGACAGTAGCTTTGAGACAGAAATTCACCACTGCTTTACCAGGTAGTTTTTGGCTGCAAAATAGGCAAGCTACTTGTAAAGCCAAAGAGACAGTTGTTTCTCTTCTATCAGTCCCTTATGGATAAGGGATTTTTATGTGTGAAAAACATTTGGAGATTTGCTCATGAATTCTCATTTCATATTAAGCTCCCACCTCCATACCCACACCCACACCCACACACCCCCACCACCACATCTATTGCTGTGGTGTCAATTCGGTCTCACAATGACCCCATAGGACAGAGCAGAACTGCCCCAAGAGAGTTTCCAAGAAGTACCTGGCAGATTCAAACTGCTGATCCTTTAGTTAGCACTGTAGCACTTAACCACTATGCAATCAGGGTTTCCACATTAAGCTGCAGAGACGTCAAATGACTTAGCCATAATCACACAGGTAGTTAGCAGCACAGCTCTGACTAGAACACAGGTCTCTTGACACTCTAGGTCATAGGTTGTTGTGATTTGTTATTTTCTGTTGATGTTTGTTGCTTGGTTATTTGTTTAGATGAAGATGGTCCTCCAAAGTCTTCCCACCTGTGGTGACTTAAGCAGGATTCTGGGAAACACATCTTTACAGAGTAGCCACAGCAAGTGGAAAGAGGATAAAAATGAGACCCCTGCAAACATTTTCAATTCCTCATTTCAGTTATATAATAATATTATAAAATTAACATATATTTATACTTCAGCTCTTACGAGTTTTGTATTGGTTTCTTGAAGCAAGTAAAGAAGAAATTATTAATTGTTGAAATATTCCTTTTAGACTTGAAATCTCTGGACAAAGAACTTCTTATTTCCATTTTAAAACTTCTCTTTGGGTCTAGGGACCATGTTTTCAGGGGACATTGAGGTCAACTGGCATAAGTGGTCTTTTTCCAAGAGTCTTCTGCACCCCACATTGGTGAGTGGTGTCTGGGGTCTTAAAAGCCAGCAAGCTGCCATCTGAGGAACATCAATTGGTCCCAACCTACCTGGAACAGATGACAACTGAGAACATCAAAAACATTAGAAGAAATGAGCCCAGGATACAGAAAGTCCTGTATGATTGGGAGACTATATCAGCATGAGACCAGAACTAAATGGTACCTGGCAACCAGTGAGGACAGCCCTGATGGGGGACACAATGTATAGTTCGTGACTTCGTATGAGAAAAAGAGGGGTGCAGATGAAGAACTCTATTAAGAGGTAAGAACTGATGGTCTGACAACCTGGAGGGTCCCTGCAAAAATGGCTTCTAGACTTGCCGCTAGCCCAGAGCTAAAACCAACACTGCAGACAAACAATGGACTGGTCTTGGGGACATAGAGTGATGCATGTGGTATATACACTTTATGGTTTAATATACATATGAGGCTGTTGTACTAGTTTCTTCTTAGAGGAGAGAGAGGAGGGTGAAGAGCAGGGGATAAGTGTTGGTTGAAAGGATATTGGAAGACAAGACTAGAAAAGAAGAGCATGCTGTCAGAGTGAGGAGAGCACAGAGAGTTGCAGAGATGCAAGTACACAGGGTTTGACGTGGAAACTTGACTTGGATTGTAAATTTTCACTTAATCACAATAAAAAAAAATACCTTCCCTTTAAAGAGAGATGTGACACAGTGAAATTAATTCAGTCGGGGGAAAAAAGAAACAACATATTTTAACATCTGGTTTTGATGTTAAACTCAAAATATACTTTACACCTTCCTTGGTCCAACAGGTGAGCTGAGCAATAACTATAATAGAAAAAGTAATTCTCAGTATTCTGTCAGTTTCATCACAGTTTTATCAAAAACTGAGAGATGGCTAATAAATTTCCTGTACTTAACCAAACTCTCTTTCCATTCAACTCATGTTAAGTGATGTCATCAGCTCATGCTCACATCTTCTAGACCACATGGTTGATTCCATAACTACTATAATGAGCCTAAGGGAAAACACAATGGGTTACCAAGGAGAATGCTTTGGATCACAATAGTATTTTATTCAGTGGAATGGGAAAAAATGGAGAAAATGAAAGTAAAATTAAAAAAAAAATCCTGTAAATTAAAAAATATATATATATTTCCAGTTAAAAGTTATTTTCAGAGGGCAGGGCCAAGACGGTGGAGTAGTCACATGTCTCCTTGATTCCCTCTGAGAACTAAGTCCTAGAGAAAGAAATGAACACAGCAAACTGGACATCTGGGGAGCCCCCAGATGAGGCAGCAGGCTGTCAGATCAGACTGAGGGACAGGAAGGGGAAAACGCCCTTTGTTGGAGGCAAGACATCAGCACAAATGGTTCTGCTTCTGCTGGGTACGGGAGAGGTGAGGCTTACAGATATGGACACCATCTTGGTCAATTGGGAGCCTGGGACTGGTGCTGCTAAGCCTAAACACCTGGTTGAAGCCAGCTGCCATGCTGAACTGGAGCACCTAAGCAGACAGTGTCTCTCAGCAAAGAGGCTGTACTTAAAACAGTTACATCTAGAGAACCCAGTGGCAGCTGGTGGCTGAGGGTACAGTGCCCTTCCCTCCTCTCACTTTTCTGAGCTGTGCCACAGATTCTGCTGGCACAGCATAGGAGAGGCAGCACACACAGGACACCATCGGAGTCTACTGAGAGGCACAGTCAGCCACGCCTGAGGGCCCGGCTGGGGATGACTGCCATGCTGAGCAACAGTGCCTGCATGGCCAGTGCCTCTCTCAGCAGAAAACCTCTTTTCAAGACAATCACACCTAGAGAGCATTGCAGTGGTTGGTGGCCGACTGTGGCGGCACTCTTCTCTGAGCCATGTCATAGTGTCTGCTGACATGGAGTCTCCACAATTAGGTCACCATCTTTGTCAGTCAAGAGATGGAGTCTGCCACCCCAGAGAGCTGTGCTGGACAGTGCCTCCATCAGCAGAAAAGCACTTTTCAAGACAGCCTACCTACAGAATGCAGTGGTGGCTGGTGGCCAAGTGCGGTGGTGCCCTTTGGCCCTCCCTTCTCTGAGCCATGCCACAGCATCTGCTCCAGAGAGATTCCACAAGTAGACTACCATCTTTGTCAGCCAGGAGGTGGGGCTTGCTACCTCTGACGCCCGGCTGGTACCAGCTGCCACTGGACAGCTCCTCTCTCAGCAGAAAATCAGTTTTTAAGACAATCACATCAAGAGCAAATGGTGGTGGCTGGCAGGTGAGTGTGGCAGCACCTTTCCCCCCACTTCACTAAGCCACATTATAGCATCTACTTATGCAGCCCCAGACTCCACAAATAGGTTGCCATCTTTGTCAGCCAGGAGGTGGGGTCTGCCATGTCTGAGGGCCCAGCTGGGCCCAGCTGCCACTGGACAGTGTCTTTCTCAACAGAGAGGCTATTCCCAAGAAAGCCACTCCTAGAGAATGCAGGAGCAGCTGGCAGTCAGGTGTGGTAGCCTACTTTCCTTCTCCCTTCTCTAAACTATACCACGGTGTCTGCTGGCATGACTCTGGAGAGTTGGCACAAGTAGGTCACCATCTCGGTCAGCCTGGGAGTGAGGGCTGCTACCCATGAGGATCCAGCTAGGTCTGACCACCAAGATGAGCAGCACCGCAGGGCTGGACAGCATCTCTCTCACCACAGAAAATGTACTTAAGACAGCTGCACCTAGAGTCCACCAGTGTCCCTACCCACCTCCTTCTTAAAGCTATGCCATAACTTCTGCTGGTGAAACACCAGAGAAACTGAACAGCTCTCCAATGGAGAGAAGACAACAATCAATACCTAACCATTTAAAGAAGCAGACCACCATGGCTCCAGAAAACTCCCTAAATAAAGAATAAAAGACTTCCCAGATTAAGAAGGCTTCCTGAAATTACTGGAGGTAGAATTAAAAAGAGTTATGTATACAGCCCTTCTAGATCTTAGGATGGAGATTAAACAAAGTACAGCAGAGCAAAATGAACAAGCTAGAACATTAACAATCTGAAATTCTGATGGAACATTAACAATCTGAAAATCAATAGATTGACAGTAAAAGTACAGAGTTAGACAATTCAAGGGAATCCAAAAGAGCAGGACTGAGGAAATGCAATACAGTGAGATGAAAGATAAAGCAACTGACATCAGCATTTATGAGGAGAAATCAGATAAAAGAATCGAGACAAATGAAGCATCATTAAGAATCATGTGAGCCTATCAAAAGGAACAGTTTACACGTAACTGGAGTTCCAGAATGGGGGGGGAATAGAAGAAAATACAGACAGAATTGCTGATGAGTTGCTGACAGAAAACTTCCCTGACATAATGAGACAAGACAAGATAACTATTCAAGATGCTTATTGAACTCCATAAAAGGTAGACCCAAGAAAAAAGACACCAAGACATATTATAACCATGCTTAATGAATGAAACACACAGAGAGGCTCTTTAAAACAGCTAAGTTTAAATCAAAACTAACGTACAAAGGGAAGCCTTGTAGACTGTCCTCCAACTTTTCAGTTGAAATCATGTTGGCAAGAAGTCAATGGAATGACACATACAGAGACTTCAAGGAAAAAACTTCCAACCAAGAACTACATATCCTGCAAAACTATCTTTCAAATATGATGGTGAAATTAGGACATTCTCAGATAAACAGAAGCTTAGAGACTTTGCAAAAGCCAAACCAAAATTACAAGAAATACTGAAGGAAGTTCTTCGATTAGAAAATCAATAATAACAAACACATACTCAAGGATGCAATGCAGGACACAGCATCCAGGGTCATAATTAGTTAGGGCAGTGACAAGTCCAATCAAAGCTAAAATATTAAAATTTGGGTAACAGAGAGCTTAACATGCAAGCTATGAAACATTACACTATAAAGGGGGATATATTACAGTATTCATTCACCTTTCAGATGGAGAGAAAGATAAGCAGATATAGAGAAGTTAATGACTGGCATAAACCTTGAACATTAGAGAGGGAACAAAAGGGTAGTCAAAAAGCAAACTAACAATATTATATATCAAAACAAGAAACACAACACAGAAGTTTCAACAGCTACAAAAACAATGTTGGAAAAAAAATGATGAAAAGAAAACCCATCAAGAAACACGACCCAGTACAGAATATTAATTACAACAAAAAAAAGTCAACAACACAAAAATTAAGGTGCCAAAATGACAACACTAAATACATATCTATCAGTAATTACACTGAATGTAAATGGATTGAGTGTTCCAATAAGGAGACAGAGAGTAACTGGCTGGATCAAAAAACACAATCCCTCTACATGCTGCTTATAAGAAACACACTTCAGACACAAAGATATGAACAAACTGAAAATCAAAGGACGGAAAATATACACCAAGCTAACAACATGCAAAGAAGAGCAGGAGTAGTAATATTAATCTCAGACAAAATAGATTTTAAAGTAAAATCCACCACTGTGGACAAAGATGGTTACTATTTATTGCTTAAAGGTTCAATACATAAGGAAGATATAACAATATTATTTATGCACACAATATCAGACCATTTAAATACATCGAACAAACACTGACAACACTGAAAAATGAGATAGGATTCCACAATAATAGTAGGAGGCGTCAACACTCCACTTTCAGTAATGGACAGATCATCCAGAAAAAGGCTCAGTGAAGATACATGTTTTGGCTACAAGTCCAAATTCAGGATGTCCGCTCCAGGAGAAGGCTTTTCCCCTTGTCAGCTCTGGAGGAAAGTCCAGTATTGCATCAGTCTTTGCCCAGGGAGCATCTTCGCACAGGAACCTCAGGCCTGAAGGACACACTCTTCTTCCAGGGCTGCTTTCTTGATGTTGTGAGGTTCCCCATTCTCTGCTTGCTTCCCTTTCCTTTTACCTCTGTAGGATGAAAGGATTAAGGGTGGGCAAGCCACACTCCAGGGAAACTTCCTTTACAGTGGAGCAGGGAGGTAATCCTATGAAGGGATTTACAGTCCCACCCTAATCCTTTAACATACAGCACAGTAAAATCACAAAATGGAGAGCAATCGCAAAATAATTGGAATCATTGCCCAGCCACATGGCTACACATATTTTGGGGGGGACACAATTCAATCCATGACATTAAAGAAGATCTCATTGTGACAATCAACCAACTCAACCTCACAGACATATACACAACTTTTTACCCAACAACAGACAAGTACACTTTCTTTTCTAATACACATGAAACATTCTACAGAATAGACCATTATTAGGCCATAAAACAAGTCTCAACAAAATCAAAACAGCTGAATTATTTCAAAGCATCTTCTTAGCCCATAAAGTAATAAAAGTCAAAGTCAGTAGCAGAAAAACAAATGAGTAGAGATGTGAATTCATGGAAACTGAACAATACCTTGCCCAAAAAGCCATGGGTTACAGAAGAAATCAAGGATGTAATAAAGAAATTCATGGAATCAAATGAGAATGAAAACATATCCTACCAGAACCTATGCAATACAGCAAAAGTAGTGCTCAGAGGTCAATTTATCTCTATAAATGCACACACTCAAAATCAAGAAAGGGCCCAAACCAAAAAATTAACCCTACGAACTCAAACAGGCAGGAAGAGAACACTGAAGAACCCTCAGGCACCAGAGGACAATTGACAGTAAAAATCAGAGCTGAACGAAATGAATTAGAGGATAAAAAGCAATTGAAGGAATTGACAAAACAAAACGCTAGCTTTCTGAAAAGATCAACAAAATTGATAAGCCACTGGCTAGACTCACAAAGGAAAAACAGGAGATGAAATAAATAACCTGAATAAGAAATGTGGAGCGAGATGTCACAACAGACCCAACTGAAACTAAAATTATCATATCGGAATACTATGAAAAATTGTACTCTTAACAGATTTGAAAACCTAGGGAAAATGGACAAAATTTTTAGATTCACATCACTTACCAAAATTATCATAAAGAGAAGTACAACAACTTAATAAACCCATCATAAAAGAAGAGATTGAAAAGAGAATTAAAAAAACTACCAACCAGAAAAAATTTCTGGCCCAGATGGCTTCACTGGAGAATTCTACCAAACTTTTTAGAGAGGAGTTAATTCCAATACTACTGAAGCTATTCCACAACATAGAAAACAACAAACATTCCCAAATTCATTCTGTGAAGCCAGTACAACCCTGACACCAAAGGTGGGTGAAGACCCCACAAAAAAAAGGAAAACTACAGACCAGTATCACTCATGAATGTAGATGCAAAAATCTTCAACAAAATCCTAGCCAACAGAATTCAACAGCATATCCTAAGAATAATTCATCATGACCAACGTGGATTCATACCAGGGATGCAGGGTTGCTTCAACATCAGAAAAATAATTAATGTGATCAACCACACAAATAATACAAAAGATAAGAATCACATAATTTTATCAATTGATATAGAAAAGGCATTTGACAAAGTCCAACACCCATTCATGTTAAAAATTCTCAGCAAAACAGGAATAGAAGAGAAATTTCTCAATGCAATAGGAAGCAAAGCCAACCACCAACATCACCCTGAATGGAGAGAGACTGAAAGAATTCCCCTTGAGAACAGGAACCAGACAAGAACGCCCACTGTCACCACTTCTATTCAACATTGTGCTACAGGTTCTGGTTAGAGCAATCAGAAAAAACAAAGAAATAAAAGGCATCCACATCAGTAAAGAAGAACACCCCCAGCTGCAGTTCATATGATCATACACACAGAAAGCCCTAGAGAATCCATAAATGAACTACTGGAACTAATAGACAAGTTCAGCAAAGCATAAGGATAAAAGATAAACATAAATAAATCAGTAGAATTCCTTTACACCAACAAAGAGATCATCAAAGAGGAAATCACCAAATCAATACCATTAACAATAGCCTCCAAGAAGATAAATACCTAGGAATAAATCTAACCAGAGATTTAAGAGACCTATGCAGAGAAAATAACAAGACCCTACTGCATGAAACCAAACAGATTTACATAAGTGGAGAAACCTACCTTGCTCACAGATAGGAAGACTTAACATTGTGAAAACGTCTATCCTACCCAAAGTGATCTACATATGCAATGCAATCCCAATACAAATTCCATGGTCACTCTTTAATGAGATGGAAAAACAAATCACCAACTTTGCTTGGAAAGAGAAGAAACCCCAGATAAGTAAAACACTACTGAAGAAGAGGAATATAGTGGGAAACCTCACACCACCTGACCCTAGAACCTACTATACTGCCATGGTAGTCAAAACAGCCCGGTACTGGAACAAAAAGAGACATATGGACCAATGGAACAGAATTGCGACCCCAGAAATACTACCATCCTCTTACGAGCAGCTGATATTTGACACAGGTCCAAAGATTATAAACTGGAGTAAAAACAGTCTGTTTAGCAAATGGTGTTTGCAAAATTGGATATCCATCTGCAAAAAACTGAAACAAGACTCATATCTCACACCTTACACAAAAGCGAAATGAAAATGGATCAAAGACCTTAATATCAAACCTAAAACAATAAAGATTACGGAAAAAAAAATTAGGGACAACAATGGAAGTTCTAATGCACAGCTTAGACAGACTACAAAATCTGACCAACAATGCACAAACAACAGAAGAGAAAATAGATAAATGGGAACTACTAAAAATCAAACACTTATGCTTATCCAAAGGCTTTATCAAGAGAGTTAAAAGACTGCCTATAGAATAAGAATAAATATTTTGACAAGTATGTATTGGACTAACGTTTAACTTCCATAATCTGCAAGGTACTGCAAAATATTAATAAGAAAAAGACAAACAATCTGATTAAACAATGGGCAAAGAACATGGACAGACACTTCACCAAAGAAGACATCCAGGCAGCCAAAAGACACATTAGGAAATGCTCACGATCATTAGCTATTAGGGAAATCTAAATCAAAACTACAATGAGATACCATCTCACCCCAATGAGGTTGACAATAATAAAAAAAAACACAAAATCACAAATGCTGGAGAGGCTGTGGAGAGATGGCAACTCTCCTACAATGCTGGTGGGAATACAAAATGGTACAACCTCTTTGGAAAACAATCTGGTACTTTCTTAAAAAGCTAGAAATAGAAATACCATATGACCCAGCAATCCCAGTGCTCAGAATACATCCTACAGAAGTTAAGGCTGTCACACAAACAGATCATGCACACAAATGGTTACTGCAGCACGGTCCACAACAGCAAAAAGATAGAATCAACCCAGATGCCCATTAACAGATGAACAGATAAACTATGTTATATACGCACAGTGGAACACTATGCAATAATAAAGAATGATGATTTTAGGACAGATCTCATAGCCTAGTATCAGTGAGAAGACATTATGCTGAGTGAAATCAGTCAGCTGCAAAAGGAAAAGTATTATACGAGATCACTATCATAAGGACTTAAAAAAGAACTTATGCACAGAAGACTCTTTGACAGCTACAAGGAAGGGAAGGGAGAGAGAAGGTTGTTTGTAGAGTAGTTAATGGATAGCAATTAGGTTAGGTGAAGGGAATGACAGCACTCAGGAGAAGGCAGGTCAGCATAACTGGACTACAATGTAAAAGGTTTTCTCAATCCAACCAATATTTCAAAGGATAGAGTAGCAAGGACAGGGGCCTGGGGACCATGTTTTCAGGGGACATCGAGGTCAACTGTCATAAGTAGTCTTTTGCTAAGATAGTCTTCTGCAACTCATCTTGGCTGAGTAGTGTCTGGGGTTTTAAAAGCCAGCAAGCTGCCATCTGAGGAACATCAACCGGTCCCAATCCACCTGAACAAATGACAACTGAGAAGAGCAAAGACACATGGAAAAATTAGCCCAGGAGACACAGGACCCATATGATTGGAAGACTACCTCAGTAGGAGACCAGAAGAACCAAATGGTGCGGGGCTACCACCAAAAAAACAGCCTTGAAAGGGGACACAATGTAGAGTGTCTGACGCGGCATGAGAAAGAGAGGTGTGCAGATCAAGAACTCTACTAGGGGACCAAAACTGATGGTTTGAGGATCTGGATGGTCCCTGGGAACACGACCCCTAGACTTGCTGCTGCCCGAGACCTGAAACCAGTACTGAGGTCAACACTTCAGACAATGAATGGACTGGACTCACGGACACAGTGTAAGCATGTGGTGTGTGTGCTTCATGGATTTATACACTTACAGGTCTACCAGTTTCTTTCCAGAGGGGAAAGGAGAGAGACGAGGGGACAGGTTTTCTGGTATCCTCTGGGAGGACAGAGTAAAGAGTAAAAAGGAACAAAGAGTAAAAAGGAGGAGTGTGCTGTCATGGGGTGAGGAGAGTAGACACAGTTGTAGAGAGGTGGGTATGCAAAACTGACTTGGATTGTATACTTTCACTTAGTTGCAATAAAAAAAAATTTTAAAAGAAATATCTGGGAAAAAGTTATTTTCATAGGTATACTAAGAATCATCAAAAAGATACTAAGTATTCTTACCCCTGTCCATGTTATTATCAAAATATTTAAAGGGTACATGCAGTAACACACAGTATACAAAAGGAACATCCTGTTCATGAAATATGCCATCTCAGATTGTTACAAATGTGTTCTCCTAATAGTCATTGAAAAATTTCACCCAAAATCCAACAGCTGAATGATGGAGTGGAGAAGGAACATTTAGGGTCAAGGGCTGGCACAACCCCACAATGGCTAAAACAGTAGGTTTTATACTCCTAGATATTTCATTTTAGAACTAGAATAATGGGGAAGAAGACTCTATTAATAATTATCAGAAAAAGCAATCATTAATTACTTCAAATATGTTTTCAATTCTTCTCCAGAGAATAATGCCACTTGGTAAAAGTGGGAAGACATCCTTACAAAAGGGGGATTTCAGAGTAGAAGATGGTGACTTCTTTCCAAATTTGAGGTTTACTTTTTAATAAACATTCACTTTAGAACAGTTTTAAGTGCTTTTTAAAACTTGCAACGACAATACAGAATTTTCATATATGAGGTCTGACAATGAAGTCTGTGAACTTAATTGGTCTAAGCGCTACAGACGTCATTGCTAAATATCACTACAGTCACCTCTGAAGTACTCCCATTGGGAAACTATGCACTGAGGCCAGAGGCTTCTTCACCCTTAAAAGCAATTGTGGAACTCTTTCTGTAATGGCCATTGCACATGGTGGCAAGGTGGCAAGTTCGTGAACTTAATTGTACAGTTGTCTGTGAGGGAGTTTTTAGCCAGGAAACAAATAAATCACCTGATTTGGCCCCCAGTGACTTTTTTCTTTACCCATAGATAATGGAAATACTGAAGACATTTTGATGACATTCAGAATATCTAGTCATACGATGACAGCTCTGATGGCCACTCCAGAAAAAGAATTCTAAAACTGCTTTGAAAGTTGATTAGGTGCTGGCATTGGTGCACAGTTTCCCAAGAGAAGTATTTCAAAAGTGACCACAGGGACATTCAGCAGTGATGTATGCAGCCCTTTATCTAGGATGAGTTCACAAACTTAACTGGCAGTATCTCTGACAAGTTTCCTATATCATTAACACCTTACACTAGCATGGTGTATTTTCCATAACTGATAAACCAATGTTGACACATTAACTGAAATTCCAGGCTTTATTCAGATTTTCTTAGCTTTCCCCAACAGTACTTTTTCTGTTCCAAGATTAGGATATCACATTATATTTACTCATTGTTTCTTCTTAGGCTCCTCTTGGTGTTCATGGGTAGTGCAAACATTTAACTCTCCCAGTTTCCAACAGACAGGCTGGATGTTCAAGTCCACCCAGAGGCACTTAAGAAAGCCCTGGCAATCTAGTTCCAAAATAAATCAACCACTGAAAGCCCTAAGGGGCACAGTTCTACTCTTAACACACAGGAGTTCACCAAGAGTCACAATCAACTTGACAGCAACTGGTGGCTGGCTGTGACAGTTTCTTAGGGTTTCTTTGCTTTCGTTGACTATTAGAGTTTCAAGAAGTACTGGTGAAGTCCCTTATATGTTATCTATAAATACTTCTGTATAGAACCATCTGTATCTATATTAAGCTAAGCATGAATTCAGACTCTAATTTGTTACTAGATGGATCATTCTAACTTTCTCCCCTGCTAATCTGTAGCCTCCTGAACCAACAATGAGAAATCTGAACCCCATCACCTGTCATTCATTTCTGTTTAACCTCTGCTTAAAAACAGAAACTTATTAAAAGTTATTATAATTTATTTTTTAAATGTGTTTGAAATTTATTTGCATACATTAAGGGACATGGTAAACAACAAAAACAAGAGAAGTAGCTTTTTTCACAACTGAGCTATCCAAGTATTTTCAGATATCTTTGTTTTAATTGTTGTGGTTTGCTGAATTAAAGCAAGTGAATTTGATGCAAGTTCAATGTAGTTGCCTTCAACAATTAACACATTGAGACATGACTTTTTCTAGGAGCCTCCAGTCACTTTATTCAAGTTTCTTACTTGTAAAATGGGAATAAAAAGATCTTCATTCAGGACTCGGAGAATTTATGACTGGTACACTGATAATGCAGAAAGCCTGATGGTGTAGCAGTTAAGTGCTGTATCTGCTAACCAGTCAGAAGTTTGAACCTGCCAGGCGCTCTTTGGAAACTCTGTGGAGCAATTCTACTCTGGCCTGTAAGGTCGTTATGGATCAGAATCAACTTGATGACAATGGGTGGTTCTATACTGATAATGATGGAGCCCTGGTAGCATAGTGGTTAAGCACTGGCTGCCAACCGAAAGGCTGGTCATTCAAACACACCAGCTGCTCCATGGGAGAAAAATATGGCATTCTGCAATGGTAAAGATACACAGCCTTGGAAACTCTATGGGGCAATTCTACTCAGTTATACAAGGTCACCACGAGTAGGAAGTAACTGGACAGCAGAGGGTTGGGGTTTTCATTTTGTACTGATAGTATTCTGCTGTTCAAGAATAAATATGGAACAACTATTTTAGTTACAATAAATGTGGACTCTAAACAAATAAATGTAGACTCTGGCCTGGAGGCAAAAAAGCTTTACCTGCTTAACACAATTCTATTTATATGATACTGTGACCCTGTATTCAATGACTATTCGCTGACATCACTAAGGAATTATTTCTGTCTAGCAGCCAGGGATCCTTAGCCACTCTGAAGTCCTTAAAGTATCCAAGTAGTTACCAGTATATACTTAGATTATTCTTATACATTTGGGAAGAGTTTAGAAAGATCCGACAGCCATTCCTGGAGATTATCTTGCCTTACAAAGTTAGTTGACACATGAAATGCTCCCACAAAAAGAGAAAAACAGAGGGGAAATATTGTTCTAGGATTCCATTTTTTAAAAACATTTATTAATAAATGACATTTATTCATTAGCTTATGGTCAAAACTCTCAAGGATACATTTTAAGATCTTTCTGCAGTCATGTATTCTATTGAATTATCAGAAAAAGAGAAAGCAGGAATAAATTCACAAAGTCAAACTTTTCAGAAATAGAATGTACCCAAGGACTTCTTTAGCTTGTTACGGAAACCAGCATGTATCCACAACTCATTTCACTCAACATCTTTATATGCTATTTAATTCTCATGTCTAACTTCTCTCTTTATGGGGCACACTTAGGAGAAAATCATGATTGATGCAACTAGTGAGCATTTCTTCCAATAGTTTCTTCTTCCCTGTTATTCTAATTAAATAAAATATCTGGCATTTTACAATGATAATTTCCTATTAAATATTCAGAGACAGCATACTATTAAATCTTATATATAAAAAAAAATCCCACATTCAATACTTCTAAAACATGTAAAAATACATTAAGAACACCTGTCTTTTCCTCATGGTCTCCAAAGACCACTCAATAAATTATTCTATAAATAAATCAGTATGCTTTTGTACTGAGGGCAGTTTATTATCAACCCTGCAATTTCCCAAAGGCAGCCTCAGTAAGACAAAAAGTTGAACTGGTTTTGAGCAGGGCAGGAGACCAGAGCAGAAGGTAAGATTAGAAGGCAAGGAATGGGACAATGAGAGCTGAAAGGCAAAGCGATATTTAAAAAAGATCCAAGTTTTTTGTTTGTTTCTGATTCTGATTTTGAGGAGGAAGAGATGTAAGCAGTTGCCTTAATTAGGGGAGTCCAGTGCCAGGTAAAAGAAGGCTCTTAGAACAAGCTAAATGAGAGCAATACACCTTCACCCAAGCTCTGCAGTAATTACAATATTGCTTCACAGTAAATTAGCACAAAGAAATAGATAAAACAAAGACAAATCAATACACTTTGATTTTTAAATTCTCAAGTTCTAAAAAATCTGAACCATTAGCTAGAATAAAATGACAATACAGTACATACATGCACCTAAGTGCATCTCCTTAAACACTGGCGCCTCATCTATCCCTCCTCCCCACACTAGGGACTCGTAGCTTTCCTGGCATGAATCACCACGAAGCCAAAGAGGCAAGTGTGCAGCGTCAGCAGGACTGACAGTCCCAGTCCTCAGAAAGAGACTTGTCAAGTGATTTTTAGGGTGCCCATTGTATGACAACTGAGAAAATCCAGAGAGGCAAAGCCACCAGCAGACAGGTAAAGGGAGAAATTCACAAAGCAGAGCAGGCTTTATGTGGAAGCACTTTGTCAGGCTTCCCACGAGCCAACCTCACTGCAATCCACTGTTCAGGGACTATGAAGGAACCTTAAAAAAGTATTGCTCCAAGACACATACCACTTCCATGGCTACACTGGACAGCTCTGGCAGGGTTCTCAATGGAGAGCTAGACTCAGGATTGAATCACTAGGCTTACTTCCCAATCACCTAATCGGAAATGTGAAGCTTCATAAAATTTATCATCTCATCCTGACCCAAGTGAGATAATCTGATCAGAGCTCAACACGTGTGGGAATTCACCTGCTTAGTGTGAGGCTAAGAGTCTGAAGCCACATCACCACTGTGGGTAACGACAAAGGACAAACAGGAGCATCTGTGCAGAATTGGCCTCAGTCTGAGAGCATCCCAGCAAAGGCCCATCTCCCAGTGTGCGAGATGAACAGGTATGGGGCCGTGGGAGGCTCTGGTGACCTACCTGCCACTCTGGTCTGTGGTCCACATAACTGATCTCCCCTCAGGTTTGGTTCTGTACCGTATCCTTATGGCGTGAGGAAAGTCAGTAGCCGTCTGAGCCCCTGTCTTTCTGATCTGTAAGCTCCATGTGTCGGTCGCAAACAGGAGTTCCCCACAGCCAGGAGCCTGGCTGCAGTATGCATAATAGTCTAACTGCTCCCTCCAATGATCTGCAGGCAAAGTCACAAGTTCATGTACAATCTGATTCCTGAGCTCCTCAGAAACAACAGTCAGCTGGGGAGACCTTGTAAATTTTTCAATACCTGGCACAGCAGCAACATCCACCTCCTCAACCTTCAACACGCATAAATCACAGCAGTCCAACACTAGCAAAAAATTCTCACTCCCATGATTCCCTGTGTCAGAAGCCTGCTTCCGGTTGTCATGGTCATCATTTTTATCACAAGTATCTTTTTCACCCTTATCACAGGCTGTAATGGTAGTATATACCACTTCAGATGAGATGGTCCTTGAGCATGGCACAGAAGTATGGCAGGATTCAAACGTCCTAAACTTAAGGACTTTGTGCAACTCCGATGGGCAGGTTTCCTCAGAGCGACTACTCCGTTTCTTCAAGAGTCTGTTTCCACACTCCAAAAAAAGCACTATGGTGCCCTCAATGACATAACGCTCAAAATCCACATCTAAATCCAGTACATAGTGTTTCACAAGGATGTGGCTGGTATTGGCCATGAGAGGTAGGTCATCTCGGGAAGGGTCCAGCTTTATGTCCATGGTGTAGGTGACTGCTGGAGAATTTGGTAAAATTCTCAGAGGGGGTTTCCTATTTGCCTTAATCTTCCGGAATCATAAACCACTGCTTATAAAAACCACTTGATGTTACAAACTAGGATTTCACAACCTTCAGTCCCCTGCAAAGAAGAGAAACACAATTAAACAGAATTCCAAAGACTCTACATGTTCCTGTAACGGTGCTCTTGGAATGTGCCCGCCCCCCATCCTTAAATAATCCCCAATGTCTGAGATGCTCACAGCGACAGGGCAGGCTAATCTTTTTGACTGGTATCAAAAGCTGCATGACAGATTTCTAAAAATATCTCAGTTATGAACCGGATGAAACAGGAATCCACAAAGCCAGAAGAATTACACTTCTAGAACAGTCCTTGTTTCGGAAAAGAGTTATTGTTATGCAAAAGCATAACTGAGAATCACTGTACCTTTTTCAAAAGTTATATGTATCATTTCTAATTTTGTGCATCAAAAGATAAGTGATTGTTTCTCTACTGTGATTCTAAGTAACAAGTGTGAATGAAGGCTAAATGGCCTCATATGTTTTATTCTTTGAGAGTAATAATTTAATACATACAATGGAACTCCAGGGATTAATGTACTTTTCACATTAGGACTGCTCTTGTATCAGCACTTCCAGTAAATTACGGGAAAATGAGCCAATTTACCAGGAGTGCATTCTAAGTATTCCTTTGAGATTGTTCATGGAGATTTTTCAAATTTATAGTTAAATACTCAAGGTATATCATTACATCTTAATAGCTGAAAACCCATTAACATTCTGGATAATAGCCTTCTTGTGGCAAACAAAAGTTCTTCTTACTTGAGAAAAAAAGGTACGCAAATACCTATAAAAGGGAAGAGAGAAATGAAAATGTAGAAACAGATGTTGTAATAAAATGTACAAGTTCGTCATAGAAGTTCTGAATCAAAATGTATTCTTATTTTATAATAGGACTCTGACTGAAAGAAAAATTATTTTAAATTATTTCAGTCCCTGTTGTGTACCTAATTTTTTTCAGCATACACTAATTTCTTTTCTTCCTCACTTTTTTTTTTTTTTTTTAACTCTTTTACCAAAAGTGAAAAAGAAACTGCAAGGGAACAGACAGAAAACTATGACAGATATATTTTAAATTATTTTTGTACTTTTAAATTTCAGGAGGTATTCTTTTACTGTCTACAAAATATTACCTGCTCAGTTCTCAAATAAAAGGGAACCTCTTCTCCTCATTCTGGTTAAGTCCTTCTCATTTCCCTTCCAGCTTTATCTGCCCCTCCACTAGACCCTTTTCTTCCCCTACCCTCTCGAATTTCATTCCAGCAATCAAACCTATTGAGTTTTCTGTTTTTACTGCTCCACTGGCTATTTCCTCATCAAAATCTCACCTAGCCTAAATCTGGCCACCTGCAGCTCTGCCAATCTGCTTTCAAGCTATTTTTCCAGGCATGGACACCAAACTCCCTCTGTGACCTTATCTTCTGGCCAAAAGGCTTGTTCAAACCACCATCCCTGAAGGACTCAATGCCACACCCTCATGCCTTTTGGACTAAGTTATTCTCCATTCCTGGAATGCTCTTGGCTCCCACCTGCCATATCCACTGGCCCAAATCTTACTATCCCTCCAAGCCCCAGGTCAAGTGCAACCACCTAGAGAAGTCCTTCCCTAACACCCACTTCCGCCTCCACCAAAATGCAAATGGTCTTCCCCTTAAGGGCAATAAACAAACGTGTTGCCACTGGTACAAAGTCCATTCCAAGTCACGGAGACCCTACAGGTCAGAGAAGAACTGCCATATAGGGTTGCCAAGGAGCAGTTGGTAGATTCAAACTGCTGACTTTTTGGTTTGCAGCAAAGTTCTTAACCACTGTGCACTAGGGTCCCTTAAGTGCAATAAAGCAAAACATCCAAACCCACTGTCGTGGGGTTGATTCCAACTCACAGCAATCCTATAGGTCGAAGCAGAATTGCCCCATAGGATTTCCAAGGAGTAGCTAGTAGATTCAAACTGCTAACCTTTTGCCTAGCAGATCGAGCCCTTAACCACTACACTACCAGAGTTTACCCAGTGCCACTTAGTGAGAAATCAGGAATGCACAGAATAGTCTGAGATTATTTTACAGAGAAGCTGCTATTTCCACTAATTCTAGAAGAAAGAAAAAAAGAAAAGAAGGATAAGGCAAGACATTTTCTTTCCTTCACAAGTCTTTAAAAGTGATTGAACTTGTCATTTAATCAGACAACGAAGACATTAACAAGCTATCTTCAATAGAGCTGCGGGCTCTGTGTATGTAAGGAGAAACAGTGGATGTTAAAAACGCAATCTCTTGTTTGGGGCTGCCAATATGCAGTCATTTATGGACTACGCTTTTAAAAAATGTATTAAAAATTTTCAATCTAAACATACACATGCAGACAAAAGAGGAAAAAAACTATCCTTAATCAACTGAGACAAGGATTAATTTAAAATCACCTGTCAATTCCAGTCACAGTAGGCCCATGTGTGTCAGAGTAGAACAGTGCTCCACAGCGTTTTCAATGACTGTTTTCTCAGAAGTACACCACCAGATCTTTCTGCTGAGGTGCCTCTGGGTAAACCTGAGCCCCTACCTTCTGGTTGGCAGCCAAGTATAGTTACTGTCTGCACTACCCAGAGACTTGAAAAAGTTAATTTAGTGGCTGTCTAAACTATCATGTTTGAAGAAAAATGGTTCAGCATTTTTATCATGTAGCATTATCTGGAGATTATGGTGAGTGTGACAGCTGAGGATACCTGAAACCCAAACCCCCAAATTAGACGATTTGCCCATACAGCCACTGGGAAGGCTATATCAGGTCAACACTCCCAGGAGAACAGGAGGTCTCCCAACGTAAGACATACAGCCTGTAGGGCAGAGGAACACGGCTCTCCGTGGTCAGGAATGCTACAGATCAGGCCGTTGCGATCTACAGGGTTTTTGGTGGCTGATTTTCAGAAGTAGATCCCTAGGCCTTTCTTCCTAATCCATCTCAAACTGGAAGTTCCACTGAACCCTGTTCAGCATCACAGAAACATGCAAGCTTCCCCTGATAGATAGGTGGTAGCTGCAGCTTCAGGTGCATTGGTCAAGATCAAACCCTGCCCAGGTCTCCCACAAAGAAGGCAAGAATTCTACCACTGAACCACCACTTACCTCTCTCTCTCCTTTATGGTACATGTAAAGGTACAGAGACCAGGAGTGTTGCACTAAGCAGCATAAAATCAGAAATGGGAAAGAAGCATTGCCCTCTAACACCATCCCTCCTAACTTGGAATCTTGTTTCTTTTTTTTTACACTTTTCTCTCATCAATATTTTCACCCTCTCCACAATTCCACCCCATACCCAATGTCTCAAGCCTCCCCTGCCCCCAGCACGGCTATCTTTAAAACAAACAACAAAAACCACTTTTGGCCCTATTGCCTGCCCAATTTTAACTACAGTCTCATTTTGTTGGATTTTGGAGCTGGTAAAGTCCTTAGGGATCACTTAATGGAGCTCTCTGGTTTTACAAATGAAGACAATGAGGCCCAAGAGGCAAAGCAATTTGGCCAAGGTCCCCCTCCTTTCTCTTCTGACTTGTGAGGAATGAGTACTCCTGTACTTGCTGATGCTGTTCCTGGAGCTTCATCCTGCAGCTCTCACAGCCTTAGCCCTCACACCATCCAAATCCTAAGTCACATGCTACCTCCTAAGACTTTCTTTACATATCCACTCCACCTTTTTAATCTTCTTCAAGTCATGTAGGCTAGTAATCAAGTCTGTAAAAATAACATAGGGGCAGTGTCTGACCTCCTCCAATCCCACAAGGGAGAAGGAGAACCAAGATCAACAGTCTAGGGCTGGTTCCTGATGCAGGGTCAGAAAAGCATCTTCTCTTGCCTTCTTTACCAATACTGACACCAACTATCCCTCCCAAAACAGCTTCCACTTCCCTGCTGGGTTCGATAATTCACTGCAATGGGCACAGAGAACGCACAGACCACATTCACAATTACAGGGTTTATTAGGGAAGTAACAGTTATAATTCAGGCTCAGGAACACTCAAGGTACAGTTCTTCCATCAGCACAGCCTCGTCCTAGCTGTATGCCTTTTTCTGGTCCTTGGCTTCTGCCAAAGGCAGCTTTCCCTCTCCAGGAAGCACACCATGCCATCTCCTGCTGCCAGATCTCTGCTACTGGGTCTCTCCTGCCACTGCTTCTCACTGTCTTCAAGGTTACCACTCACTCTCTGTCTCCTGGGTCCAGGAGCTTCTCAGCATAGGGATCCGAGGTCCAAAGAACCTCTAGGCTGTTCTTCTGGCTCTCGGTTGTTCTTCTTTGGTAGTACCACAATTCTCCTCACTGCTCTGCAACTGTCTCTCTTTTGAGGCAAAACGGACCAGTTCCCTTGGTGGTCCACAATCACCATATTAGACAGTCCCACTCAATCACCCGGGTGGGAGTTATAAGACCATGACTAGAAAGGCTTGTAATCAACTGCACTGCAAAGTCTTATTATGACAACAGTTGGGGGGAAGAGAGAATGTCTAAGTCAGCCCCAGAAGACTCAGTATGTTATTGACACCTTGGCATGGTTTCCAACCTAAATCACACATACTATGTAAATCTACCATAACCTGTTACTCATGACAACTCTTTGTGACTTGTTTTAGGATTCATAGTGACCTATATCTCCTTCCTCTGCAAGTATGTAACTTTGACTGAGGTCATTCAGGGTCACAGTCCGACATGTAGGGAAGAAATGAACTGTGGTTACAAACCCATGTAAGTGACCTTCTACAAAGGCCTCTCTTAGCAAATGGTAAACCACCTTTCTAAACAGTCAGCTGACTTCAGCACTTTCTCCTATTATTGTGTCTCAATTTAAAATGCCAGCCTGTCTCACTGAAGCATTTTTCCATTCTCTGTCAGAAGCCATACATAACATACTTTTCCAGTGGCTAACCATTGCTGCCTCTATAATAAGTGTGCTATGTGGTTTGTATTTTAAATGTTTAAATGACTGTCTCCACAACACCATTAAAACCTTCAAAAGGATTAATGTACAGCAGTAGTTTTCCTAAGGGGTGGAAGATGGGGGAAGAGATTCAATTATCAAATAGAGCTGGCACAGGAGAAGAAATTGTCCTTCCATTCTTAGAGACCCAAAGAGAAATACACATTTAGGAACGTGTATAAATCTTCTGCAGAGTCATTACTAACCCCTTCAATTTTTTTCTTTTTTTTTTATTTAACATAACTGAGTGAAAACGTACATTCACATATAAATTTACATGCCCACCACAGGGAGAGCTTCCACTGCTCTCCCTGTCCGGTGACCGCACACTATTCCAATCTGCTCCATACATCTCTCATCCTCCCAACAGCCTCCTTTCCCCTCCTCTCCGTCCACTCCCCTTCCTCCAGCCAGAGGCCAGCAAGATGATATCCTATAGATGTATAGAACCCTAAAGTGCTTCCAATATATGGTCACTCTGCATTGCCAAGTCAAATCCATTCCTGTCCAAAGAGTGGACCTCTGTTCTAATTTATGGGAAAGGGCAGCATCAGGGCCGGGGCCCATGCTCTCAGAGGAACCCCAAAACCGCTGGACCATCAATTGAGGTCTTTTAGTGCAGACCTTATGATGCACCCCTTTTTATTCTTGTGTTGCCAGTGAGACTCCTCTCTGTGAGCTCCACCGTGGCTATCACTGGTGGTGGCCGGGCACCATCTGGTTCTTCTGGTCCCAAGTCGATGTAGGCACCCACTCTTGTGGGTCTCTCTATCTTCTCGGTTGTCTTTAGGGCATGCCATTTTGGTCCTCGGTGAGCATCCGTTCCTGCTGAGTTGGGACCATTTGCTGTGTCCTCGGATGGCAGCTTGGCAGCTTTTAAGACCCCAGACGCCACTCACCAATGTGGGGTGCAGACAGCTCTCTTAGCAAAACACTAGTTGTGCCAATTGGCCTGGAATTCGCCTAAGAGCATGGTCCTCCGCCCCCCGCCCCAGCTACTCTATCCTTGCAGTACTAAGATGGAAGGAGTACTCAAGTTAAGCTGAAGTCCACCTAATGTTGTTCTTGTTTCTAATGTGTGCTATCACCACTTTCTCCCAACTAGATTTCTAGTAACTATCTAAACTTAACCCTCCCCCCTCACCCTCCCTCCTTCCCCTCCCTTGTAGCTGTCAAAGAATCTTTTCTTCTATACACAAGTCTGTTTTTGAGATCTTATCGTAGAGGTCTCATACAGTGTTTGTCGCGTTGTCACTTACTACTTGCACTCAACATAACATCTTCCAGTTGAAATCAGGTTAGGAGATGTTTCCTGGAATCATCGTTATTGTTTATCATTGCGTACTGCTCCATTGAGTATATGTACCATAGTTTACCAATCCATTCTTCTATTGTTGGGCATCTGAGTTGATTCCATCTTTTTGCTATCGTGGACTGTGCTGCGGTAAACATTCTGGTGCATGTGTCCTTTGGTGTGAAAGGCCTTGATTCTGTAGGATATATTCCAAGTAGTGGAATTACTGGGTCAAATGGTATATCGATATCCATTTTTTTAAGGAAGCACCAGATTGCTTTCCAAAGAGGCTGGACCATTTTGCAACCCCACCAACAGTGTAGCAGGGTTCCACTTTCTCCACAGCCTCTCCAGCATTTGTTGTTTGGTGTTTTCTGGATCATGGCCAATCTTGTTGGGGTGAGATGGTATCTCATTGTCATCTTGATCTGAATTTCTTTAATAACTAAAGATCGTGAACATGTCCACATGTGTTTTTTGGCTACCTGGATCTCCTCTATAGTGAAGTGTCTCTCCATCTCCTTTACCCATCGCTTAATTGGATGGCTTATCTACTTCTTATTGATATTTTGTAGTATCTTATAGATTATGGAGATCAGGTGTCGGTCTGACATAGAGTTGCCATATACTTTTTCCCATTCTGTAGGTGGCCTTTTAATTCTATTAATAAAATCTTTGGATGAGCAGAAGTGTTTGATTCTTAATAGTTCCCATTTATCTATTTTCTCTTCTGTTGATTGAGGTTTCTTTGACAGATTTTAGAGTCTGTCCTCATTGTGTATTAAAACTTTCATTGCTGTTCCTACCTTTTCTTGGATGAGCTTTATCGTTTTAGGTTTGATATTTAGGTCTTTTATCCATATGGAGTTGGTTTTTGCATAAGGTGTAAGATATGGATCTTGATTCAGTTTATTGCAGATGGATAACCAATTTTGCCAGCACCATTTGTTGAAGAGACTGTTTTTACCCCAGTTTAATGTCTTAGAGCCTTTATCGAATATCAACTGTTCATACACAGATGGTGTCATCTCTGGGGTCTCAATTCTGTTCCATTGATCCATCTGGCTGTTCTTGTACCAGTACCAGGCTGTTTTGACCACTGTGGCAGTGTAGTATGTTCTAAGGTCGGGTAATGAGAGGCCTCCCAGTGTGTTCTTCTTCTTTAGTAGTACCTTACTTATTCGGGGCTTCTTCCCTTTCCAAACAAAATTGGTGATTTGTTTCTCCATCTCATTAAAAAATGATGCTGGAACTTGTATTGGGATTGCATTATATAAATAAATTGCTTTGGGTAAAATAGACATTTTCACAATGTTAAGTCTTCCTATCGATGAGCAGGGTAGGTTTTGCCATTTATCTAAGTCTCCCTTAGTTTCTTGTAGTAAGGGCTTCTAGTTCTCTTTGTAAAGATCTGTTGTTTCTCTGCTTAGATTAATTTCTAGGTATTTTATCTTCTTAGGAGCTACTGTAAATGGTATTGATTGGATAATTTCCTTCTTAACAGTCTCGTTGTTGCTATAAAGGAATCCACCTGATTTACTTATGTTTATCTTGTATCCTGAGACTTTGCTGAACTCAGTTCTATTAGTTTGAGTAGCTTACTTATATATTCCTTGGGGTTCTCTGCATATACAATCATATCATCTGCGAACAGGGAGATTTTAACTTCCTCTTTGCCGATGCACATGCCCTTTATTTCTTCATCTTCTCTAATTGCTCTAGCTAGAACTTCTAGCACAATGTTGAATAGGAGAGGTGACAGTGGGCATCCTTCTCTAGTTCCTGATCTCAAGGGAAAGTCTTTCAGTCTCTCTCCATTCAGGATGACGTGGGCAATTGGCTTTGTATAAATGGCCCTTATTGTGTTGAGGAATTTGCCATCTATGCCCATTTTGCTAAGAGTTTTTAGCATGAATGGGTGTTGGACTTTATCAAATGTCTTTTCAGCATCAATGGACAAAATCAGGTGATCCTTGTCTTTTGTGTTATTTATTTAGTTAATCACATTAATTGTTTTTCTGATGTTCTACCAGCCCTGCATCCCTGGTATGAATCCCACTTGGTCATGATGGATTATTTTCTTGATATCTTGTTGTATTCTGTTGGCAAGAATTTTGTTGAAGATTTTTGCATCTAGGTTCATGAGTGATATCGGTCTGTAGTTCTCTGCCTTTGTTGGATCTTTCCCTGGCTTAGGTATCAGGGTTATGCTGGCTTCATAGAATGAGTTTGGGAGTACTCCATCCCTTTCTATACTGTGAAATAGTCTCAGTAATATTGGAGATAACTCTTCTCTAAGTGCTTGGTAGAATTCTGCAGTGAAGCCATCTGGACCCGGACTTTTATTGGTTGGCAGTGTTTTGATGAACTTTTCAATCTCTTCCTTTGTAATGGATTTATTAAGTTGTTCTGCTTCACACTGTGATAATTTGTGTAGGTGGTATGAGTCAAGGAATTGGTCCATTTCCCCTAGGTTTTCAAGTTTGTTAGAGTACAGTCTTTCATAGTATTGTTATCATGTTTTTGATTTCTGTTGCATCTGTGGTGACAACCCCCCTCTCATTTCTAATTTGGGTTGTTTCCTTTCCTGCTTTTCTTTAGTAAGTTTAGCCAGTGGTTTATCAATTTTGTTGATCTTTTCAAAAAACCAACTTTTGGTCTTCTCAACTTTTTCAATTGTTTTTCTATTCTCTAACTCATTTAGCTCTGCTCTAATCTTTATGATCTCCTTTCTTCTGGTGCCTGAGGGGTTCCTCTGTTGTTCTCTTTCTACTTGTTCAAGCTATAGAGTTAGTTCTTTGATTTGGTTTCTTTCTTCCTTCCAGATGTGTGCATTTATGGAGATAAACAGACCTCTGAGCACTGCTTTGGCTGTATCCCATAGGTTCTGGTAGGAAGTGTTTTCGTTCTCATTGGAATCCATGAATTTCTTTAATTCATCCTTGATTTCCTCTATAACTCATGTTTTTTTGAGCAAGATGTTGTTCAGTTTGCAAAAGTTCCACTTTCTATCTATGTTTTTTCCGCTACTGATTTCAACTTTTATGGCTTTATGATCTGAGAAGATGCTTTGTAGTAATTCAATGGTATGGATTTTGTTGAGCACTGCATTATGGCCTATCACGTGGTCAATTCTAGAGAATGTCCCATGTGCACTGGAGAAGAAGGTGTAGTTGTCTGCCGATGGGTGGAAAGTTCTGTATATATCAATGAGATTTAGTTGGTTGATTTTGTCAATGAGGTCTTCTGTATCTTTACTGAGCTCTTTTCTAGATGATCTGTCTAGTAATGAGAGTGGAGTGTTAAAGTCTCCCACTATTATTGTGGAGTCATTTAACTCTCTTTTGAGCGTAGTCAGTGTTTCTTCGACATATTTAGGTGCTCTGACATTAGCCAAGCCAATTAGGTGCATAAATATTTAATATAGTTAAGTCTTGCTTGTGCACTGAATGTTTCAGCAATAAATAGTGTCCATCTTTGTCCACGATGGTGGGTTTGACATTAAAATTGATTTTGTCTGAGATTAGAATTGCCACCCTTGCTCTTCTTTGTTCATTGTTAGCTATATATATATTCTTCCATACTTTAATTTTCAGTTTGTTCATGTCTTTAGGTCTCCAGTGAGTTTCTTGTAGACAACATATGGATGGATGGTGTCTTTCGATCCAAAATGACACTCGGTGTCTCTTTACTGGAGCATTCAGTCCATCCACATTCAATGTAATTATTGATAGGTATGTGTTCACTGCTGCCATTGTGATATGTTTATTTTTATGTTTATGTTTTCTCTGTCTTTCTTATTAGTCTGTTCTGGGACACTTTTTTGTGAGTTGATTTTTCACCTTTTTCAGAGCTGGTTTTATACTTGTTGAGACTCGTGTGTTAGATTTCTTGAAATGGTATGATACATCTTGGTTGTGCTTTACAGCCGCCCCTACGAACCCCTTTAATAAAGTATTTATAAACCCAATTTTAATTACTACCAGTCTTGTCATCTTCCTCTCCATCTGGAAGGACTATAATGACTGTAGTACACCCCTCTTTTTATTATGATGACAGCGTAGTTTTCATGATGATCACTGGATTGCTTCTTTCCATATCAAAGCTGTGATTTACTTTGGAGCCTTCCCTAAATGAGTAGAGTATTGAATAGTGTGTTGTTCTAAAATATAATGTTAGTGGTTTTGTTCTTCTAAGCCAAAGCCAAGAACTTCTTTCAGTATTTCTTGTAGTTTCGGTTTGGTTTTTACAAAGTCTCTGAGTTTCTGTTTATCTGGGAATGTCTTAATTTCATTTTTGTATTTGAAAGATAGTTTTGCAGAATATATAATTCTTGGTTGCAAGTTCTTCTCCTTCAAGACTTTGAATGTGTGGTGCCACTGTCTCCGTGCCAGCATGGTTTCTGCTGAGAAATCTGAAGAGAGCCTACAGGGTTTCCCTCTGAATGTTAGCTTTGCCTTGAGTCTTGCTGCCTTTAAGAGTTGCTGCTTATGTTTCATTTTGTTAAGCTTGATTACAATATGTCTTGGAGTCTTTCTTTTGAGATTTATATTGGGTGGCGTACAATATGCATCTGAGATGTCTATATTCTCTTCCTTCATGATTTCTGGGAAGTTTTCTTTCAGCTGCTCAGCAACAATACTCTCTGTGTTCTCAGATGTCTCACCCTGTTCAGGGACTCCAATTAATCGAAGGTTGTTCCTCTTAATAGAGTCCCACATGCCTCTTAATGTTTCTTCATTTTTCTTGTTTCTTTTTTCTGATTTCTGCTCATAGACGCTGGCATCAGTAGCTCTGTCTTCCAAGTCAGAAATTCTTTCTTCCATTTGTTCCATTGTGTTTTCTTTGCTTTGAATGGAAGTTTCTATGTCTTTGATTTTGTTCTTGATCTGCTGGATTTCAGAGTACTGGTGTTCCATCAGATTGAACAACTTGCTTAATTTTTCATTTTGTTCTGCTGCATTTTGTGTAAGGTCTAGAAGGGCTCTGTATATAATCAATCTGTATTCACTTCCTGATGCTTGCATAAAAGTTTCTTCATCTGGAAAACTCCTTGGGTGCTTTGTTTGGGAGCCTTCTGAAGCCATGAGTGATTGCTTGTATGCCACAATTGTCTGTTGCTTTTTGGGTCCCATGTGAGTATAAAGAAGCTGGAAGAGGTACTGTGAGGATGGATTGCAAATGTTTCTCTAGGCTGTGTTCAAATGTAAAGCAAAAGGTATCTGACCAGTTCACAAGTCAGTTAGGTTTTCAGGTGTAGAGGTCCCTCTTCTCATCTGACAAAGTAAGCGCCACTATAGCCAACCTCAGATAATAACAAACTAGTTCAGAATACAGCAATGCTACTGCACTGGTGGCCTCTGATGACAGGGCCTAGCCTTAGCCAACATTGCGTCGAGTACTGCTTTTGTGATAGAAAAGCGCTCTCCTGTGGGCAGGCTCTGGCTCCAAACTAAGAATTAGGTCTAGCTGCGGCCACCATATCCAAGATGGCGTCCTCCACACAGCAGACAGAGGGGCTAAAGGTGCCGAGAGGTAGTGATTCCTCTGCTTCTGTTGCAGGGCCCCCAATGTAGGCAGCACTGTCCAAAATCACTACTTTTCTGTCGGAGAAGCGCTGTCCCGTTTGCAGGCGCTGGGTCCCAGGCTAAGAACGAGGTCCCGCTAAAATCTTGGTACCAACATGGCGTCCCCCACACTGACCGCGAAGCTCCGCACAAACCCCTCTGAGGCAGCTACAAAACGAAAGGCTCAAAGTGGTACATTAACAGAGTCGCGAGCCTGGTTCTCAGAATATGGGAATTTCACCTGCCTATCCCCCCAGCAGCGCGTCTGAGTCCAGCCACCAGGCAAGACCCAGCTCCGCCTGCCAGCCGAGACAGAGGAAAAAAAATGTCAAAATGTTGTGTTTACCTTCCGTCCATGGGGAGAGCCGGGGCTAGCCAGGAGCGGGAGTCAGTGAGAGAGAGGAGGCTTTTCGCTGAGTGGTATGAAGTCCCAATTAACAGCTCTGTGCCGTGTCCTGAGGCTGATTAGGTGATCAGAAGGCTCTGTTTGATTGTCAATTCAGGTCTTGGTTTCCAGAGGGATATAAGGAGACGTGTGCTTAGTCCGCCATCTTCCCTAACCCCTTCAATTTTAATTTCATACTCCTCTCTAGTTACAAAGTAATCTGCAGCATTCTTGTAGTCCTTAATTTATCCTGCCTTGTTTACGTCCATTCTCCAACAGTCTCTAAACTCCCTGGAATTCCTGATTCATCTCTCTCTTCATCATTACATTAAGCAGAGTATCTTGTATATCTAAAAAAAAACTCTTAGCTGACAAGTCCATTTCGACTCACAGCAATTCAACAGGAATTGCCCCATAGGGTTTCCAGGAGGAGCTAGTGCATTTGCACTGCTGACCTTTTGGTTAGGAGCTGAGCTCTTAGCCACTGTCACCAGGGCTCCTCCCTGCTTACAGCAGGTTCTTATAAAATATCAGTGGAATCAGCATCTGAGGACATGAGTTACTAACTATCCTGTTTGAATTTTTCATTATTGAAAACAATGCTTCAATGAACATCCTTCTATGTGTCTCCTGCACATATACAAACTTTTCTAGGTAAAAACTCTAGAAACTCCGTCTTGCATAACCTTAATATTGCCATGCCTACTTTCTTTTGGTTTGTTTTTTAGTTGCTATATTGTTGCTTCGAACTGCACTGGGTTGTTTTGTTTGCTTTTTAAACTTGATGGAAGAACATTTAATGGTAATTTTTAATAATAAATTTAATTTACATTTGTAATAACTGTTGTAACAGCATTGATCTCAATTTACTTTGCATGTTCTACACACCATCATATTCTTTGCTCCTTAGATTTTACATTTCTCCCTTTTGTTAAATTTTTCTACATTCCTTTTCTTTTCCTCCACTATACCACAAGCTGTAGGATATATTTCTTTTATTTTCTTTAACATGTCTTCTTAAAGACAACCTGAGCAATACAAGGACCTTAGAAAGTTTTATCATTAGTCTCCCCTTGTTTTAGTCATCTAGTTTAGTCATCTAGTGCTCTAACACAAACACCACCAAGTGGATGGCTTTAACAAAGGAAAGTTTATTCTTCCACAGTCCGGTAGGCTACAAGTCCAAATTCAGGATGTTCACTCGAGGGGAAGGTTTCCCCCTTGTTGGCTCTGGAGGAAAGTTCCTGTGTTGTATCTGTCTTTGTTCAGGGAGCATCTTGCCACAGGAACCTCAGGTCTGAAGGATGCCCTCTTTTCCCAGTACTGCTTTCTTGATGGTGTGAGGTTCCCACTTCTCTCCTTGCTTCCCTTTTCTGTTATCTCTCACACAATGAAAGGATAAATGGTGGGTCAAGCCATATTCTAGGGAAACTCCCTTTACAGTGGAGCAGGGAGGTGATCTTAGGAAGGGATTTACAGTCCTACTCTAATTCTCTAACATACAGCAGAGGACAGTCATAAAATATTAGGAATCATGGCCCAGCCACATGGCTACACACATTTTTGGGAAGACACAGTTCAATCCATGACACCCCTGTTCCCTACTCCAAACAGGCCTCCATATTATTGTTACTAATATCTTAGTATCACATTGTTCTTAACTCCCACAAAGCAATTTTAAAAGGCAGTTAGTACTTATTTATATTTACAAATATGTTCACCAGCTTCTTTACTCCTAACTGATTCATACAGTCCATGCCTTCCTTCTGAATTCAACTGTGCTCCAGTTACTAAAATTCCAACCATTTTAATATGAGGTATAACAATTAAGTCTGCAAAGTTAATTATTCTAAATGCTACATACCAAATTGCTGAGTATTGCTATAGTCACCTTCAAAGTACTTCCCTTGAGAAGCTATGCAGAAATGCCAGTGCCTAGTGCACCCTTTAAAGCAATTTTGGAACCCTTTCTGGAATGGCCATTGCACATGGTGGCACTGTGGGAAATTCGCAAACTTAATTGTATAGTTGTCCGTGAGGGAGTTTTTAGCCAGTAAACAAATGTATTGGAACACCCTATCTATTCACCTGATCTTGTCCCCCAACTTTTTTTTTTACCAAAAGATAGAGGAAATATTGAAAAGAGGACATTTTGATGACATTCAGGACATCAAGGGTAATATAACGGCAGCTCTGATGGCCATTCTAGAAAAAAAGTTCCAAAATTGCTTTGAAGGGTGGACTACACACTGGCATCGGTGTATAGCTTCCCAAATACTTCAAAGATGACTGCTGGGATATTCAGCAGTGAGGTTATGTTTCACTTTTCCTAGCATGAGTTCATGAACTTGTCAGATTACATATACTGTACATAAGGAGTTTGGTTAATACTCAGCTAGGCCATTCCTGCCTCTTATGAAGTCTACTTAGGTCACTCAGTGGCACTAAGTTGGAGACTGGGCTTGTGCGTAGTTCACAAGTAGTTCTACAAGGCCTCTCTAACACTGAAGACCTGGAATAATTGGGCTGCTTATATGGCACATGGGGCTCCAAGAACAAGCATACCAAAAGAGCTAGTTGAAAATCAAATGGACTTTTTCTGATCTAACCTTAAAAGTCCAATCGAACCTTGTGGTATTACATACAATGTCCAGACTACAACCCAAAACTAAGAGCCATAAAGAAAAACAAGAAAAGATGACCCAAAGTAAGAGAAAAAGTAATCAGTGGAGACTGACTTGAGAGGACCCAGAAAAGGACATTAAAGCAGCTATTAGTATATAATTGAGGATATAAGGGCAAATATGCTTGCAATGAAGGAATTAAAAGGAAAACTTGGTCAAGAAAACTTAAAAAAAAAAGGGGGAAATTCTAGAACTTAAGAACATAATATCTACACAGAAAATTCACTGGATGGGTTTAATAGTAGATTAGTGATAACAGAAGAAAAAGTAAGTGAACCTGAAAATAGTTATATGGGAATTATCCAATCCAAAGCAGAAGAAAAGCCACTGGCAGGGGAAAAGTGAACAGAGCCCAGGTAACTTTGAGATAAAAATCAAAAGGTGTAATATACATGCAACTGAGTCCAAGGACAGCAAGTAAAAGAAAATGCAGTACACAGAAAAGATTTTTTAAAATAATGAGCAATAAGTATGACGAGCAACTAGATCTTTGTTTCTAAACACGGTACTTGAATAAAAGGAAGCAAGACTCCTTGAAGAAAGTTGATTCTAGGACTAGAATGGAGAAAATATAAGATTAGCATCATACATGCCCAGAAATTTAATAAAGTTTTTGTTTTGTTTGTTTTTAAAGATAAAAGAAAAGCCTGGAGGCATGCGAAAAATTCCCAATAACCGAGGCTGGAACAATCTCAGCAAGAAAATAAGTAACAATAGCATAGTATTAGAACTCAAAGAATAACAAAAATATTTCTGTATCCATTCTGATATAAATAAATGGCCAAATTATTGAACAAATAAATAGAAGGAAGGGAAACTGTTTTTACAGAATTCCAAATAATAAATGTAGACAATTTCTTCCTCCAAAGGGTAGAGCTTAATTCCTCTCCTCTTGTGTACAGGCTGGATGTAGTAACTTGGTTCCAAAGAATAAAGAATGATAAAGGAAAAATACTAACTTTATAGTAGAAAAGCATGACAGACATCACCTTAACCATACTATCAAACTTAATATCACCAGTGATAAGTCATACTGATATCATTTTCCCTAATATATATTCTTCCAAAAGCTTATATCTTCAGTCTAAGCATGAGAAAACATCAGACGATCCCAAATTGAAGAATATTATAAGGAATACCTCAGAATATTCTTCAAAACTATCATGGTCATTTCCAAAGAATTCTTTAAAAAGTTACTAAATCTAATAGAAGAATTTAGCAAAGTTGTAGACTACAAGGTCAGCACACAGAAATAATTATGCTTATCTATACCACTAATGAGAAATCTGAAAAGGAGATTACAAAAACAATTCTATTTACAATAGCATCCAAGAGAGTATCTAGGAATCTAAATTAAACCAAGGATACGGATTACTTATACAACAAAAATCACAAACTCCACTGAAAGAGATTAAAGAAGACCTAAGGAAACAGAGGGACATTACATATTCATGAAATGAAAGATTTAATATTGTTAAGATGCCAAAAGTACTCAAAGCAATCTATAAATTCAGCACAACCTCATTAAAAATTCCAAGGGCTTATTTTACAGAAACAGATGGACCAGTCCTCAATTTTATATGGAAAGGTAAGCGGCTCTGAAGAGCTAACACAACGCTGAAGAAGAATAAAGTAAGAGGACTCACACTTGCTGATTTCAAAATACACTATACAGCTAATGCAATGGAAACAACCTTGTACTGACCAGTGGAACAGAGTCACAAGTTCAGAAACAAACCCAGACAGCTACGGTCAACTGATTTTTGACATCAGAAGAGAGGATGGCAAGACTAGGTTTTCTACACTTCGGACATTTTATCAGGAAGACCAGCCCATGTTTAACCAACATCACACTTCGTAAAACTGAGGTCCGCAAAAAAAGAGGAAAACCATCAACAAGATGGATGGACACAGTGGCTACACCAACGGGCTCAAGCACATACAACCATGAGGATGGCGCAGGACCAAGCAATGTTTCTGCTGTACACAGAGTCACTACGAGTTGGAAGCAACTCAATAGCACCTAACAACAAGTGCTTAATGACTAGGACAGGATATTTATCTGGAATATATTAGTCCTAAAATCTTTCTTAAAGACTGACACAATAGCCACAACAATCAACTTAAACACAATGATGACGGAGATGGCACATGATAAAAGCAACATTTCATTCTGTGATATATAAAGTAGGCGTGAGTCACAGCCAACTATGGCAATTAACAAAAACAACAATAAAATCTTATCTATATCATTAATTTGTTCCCAGTTGCTGTCAAGTCACATCTGACTCACAGAAACCCTAGAGGTCACAGTAGGACTGCCCCATATCGTTCCCAAGGAGCACCTGGTGGATTTGAGCTGCCAACCTTTTGGTTAGCAGACGTAACACTTAACACACAGGAAGTCCTTATTTTTGTACTGAGCAAAATGGTACTATTCCTGGTGATATAGTGGTTAAGCGCTATGTCTGCTAATCAAAAAGTCAGCAGTTCAAGTCTGCCCAGGGAAACCTTGGAAACCTCATGGGGCAGTTCTACTCTGTCCTACAGGGTTGCTATGAACTATGATCGACTCGATGGCAGTGGCTCTCATTCCTAATTAAATTCTCCAAAATTCTACATGAATGCTGCCTGAACTAATAAATTTCTGCTTTATTCAAAATTTGTATTTCTTCTTTTTTTCTTTTCCTCTTCTTATCACACAAAAAAAGACGATTTCTAAGAGGCTAAGTGGCAGTGGGTTGGGTTTTACATCTCTCAAGAAAGGTAGAGTGCTGACACATCACGGGGTTGCTAAGCAATGTGCCAAAACCACATGTGCGTTCATTGTTCAATAAGAAACTAATCTGCTCTGCAAACCTTCATGTAAAGGGCAATAAAAAATTAAACAGAAGCCGAACCCACTCTCCAAAATATCTATCTCCTTCCTCCCCCAGCAGAAATGCTTAGAATACTGGGTTTGGACAAACTGACGCAGTATAGCAAAAAACTTGTTTTTCCACTCAAAGGTATGGGCAGCTATTAAACTTTCCTGCCTCTCGGAACTTTTCACACAGTTCCTCATTTTTGTATCTCCCCAGTTTGATAGAAATGGCTCCCTGGTACCCTTAAACAGTTAATAAATTGTTAAGCATGAACACTGTAGTCTTTTTTAAACAGGAGAAACAGCCCATCGAAGGATCACCATTATCTCTGGTACAGTTTTCACCTGGACTTTTAGACTAAGCATTCAGTCATTTTATTTGGTTTCTAACATTTCAACCATACGCTTTTCTCCTTTGCGCACTCCTTTTTACTTAGAGTAAAAATACGGTGTTAAAACAACATTAAAAATATATATTAAGCTGTATGTTGTAACTGTACAAGTACTAGGATATTCAGGGTTTAAATTCCCTCCGGAACCCTAACAGAACTACCCACACCCCCACATAAATACATGTGACAATAGGGTCTTTCATTGCAACAACTCATACCCACAGGGCAGCGTCATTCATCATTGAGTAAATAATCCAAGATAACATAATGAAGAGAGTATTTTGCTTTATTCCCTTAACTATAAATAAAAATATGTAGCACTTTGCAGGATTACCACATATGGTATGATATTAACTTAAATGCCAGTCTTAAAGCCAAACTGTAAATAAGATACACTGTGCTCTCTGGTCGTAAGTTTTAAATAGTCTCTCTTTTCTTTACATGTACGTCTTTCAAGAAGTAATGAGTGACTGCACATAATTTGTGATCATGCAATGAAAGACCCTATTGTGATACGTATATGCAAAAAAAAAAATAAAAGTGGAGTTAATATTGTTGTGGGAATTATAAAGAGTGCTTGTGATGAAGATCAATGCCACAAAGCCAAGTGAGAGTCATAGTCAAAGGCCTTTTCCCGGATAAAGAAAGCAAATCACTGTCAGCTGTGGCTTGATTTATAGATTATAACCAACCACATGGGGAAAGGGAAAGGAGATCTAAATGCAAATACTGCAAACAAAAACTGGCTTTACTCACATCAGTAAATGTCTACCCTGAATTATGCTTAAACAAGATGTAAGATGATGGGATTCAGCTTCAGTGATCGCAGTGAAGCTTGGGTTTATTCTGACTATTCTGATCACATTTTAGCATACAGATGCCTGTGCTTCTTTAGTGCTTAAAGTGTTTATGCTCACATTATCAGCCAGCATTGGGTTGCAAAGATCAGACTGGAAGTGATTTCACTGTTTTCAGAAAGGAAAGAATTGATCCCTTTGATTGCCACTTGCTTAGAGAGTACAGCTTGTTTCAGTTTTCTACAGAGCGCTGCTTAAACTAAATTATGACAGAGCATCAGAACAAGGATTCTGGGGGAGAGCTCATTACTGTTACAGAGAAATGGAGATTTCACTTTTCCACTCCTTTTTCAAGTCATATATGCCCATGATGGCTGATCAGTCAAAGAAACAGAAAGGCTATGTACCTACTGAATGTAAAGCTTTGTATCAACATCTGATCACTCCTTAGGATACATCATTGCTGATTTATTTGCTTCCTGGCACTATCAACAAGTAAAGGTATCACGTAAAATAACTAAATTTCAAAACTAGAAAGTAATCTTTATATATCAAAATAAGGAAGACAGAAGAATTGGTGCCTTTGAATTGAGGTGTTGGCAAAGAGTATTGAATATAGCATGTACTGCCAGAAAAAAGAACAATCTGTCTTGGAAGAAATATAGCTAGGAAGCTCTTTAGAAACAAGAATGGCAAGTTGTTCTTTCATGTACTCTTAATATACTATCAAGAGAGACTAGTCTCCACAAAAAGACGTCATGCTAGGTAACACAGAGGGTCAGAGAAAAAGACGAAGACCCTCAATGAGATGGACTGACACACTGGCTGCAAAAATGGGTTCAAAAATAACAATTCTGAGGATGGCACAGGACCTAGCTGTTGTACATTAAGATCTCTGTAAGAACTGACTCAAAGGCACCTAACAACAACACTGACATCTCACAATCATTAAACACATCTCAAACAGCTCAAAACTGTTAAATACAGGTCAATATCCAATCCAGTCAATTGGCCTAATAATGTCTTCAGTGCTTCCATAATTTCTCCTGGTTCACTGCACAGTGACTGGGATCTTAAAGCTTACAAGTAGTCATCTAAGGCACAACAACTGGTCTCTACTCGACTGGATCAACAGAGAGTCAAGAATAGGAACAGGATATGGAATGTGGGGCTACTTACCTCCATAAACAACTGTCTTCTTTGCCATCAGACCAGAAGAACTGGATGGTGCCTGGCTATCATTACTGAATATATGGATTAAAGATTCCACAGAAGTCTCACAAGAGGAGAAATGCAGAAGAGAATTTTAAATTCTCATGGACTCCAGACTTCCGATGGCCATAGAGGATGGGTGATCCCTGAAACTATTGCCTTGAGATAATCTTTTAGACCCTAAACCAAAAATATCCCCTGAAGGCTTAAAACCAAACAGATGTTTAGCTTAACTAATAATAAAAGTCTATACTGAGCATTGTGCTCTCTTATGAACTATCTACATGGGATCAGATAAACAACTGCAACTCAAAAGATAACAGTCTTAGGGAGCCGTGAGTTTATGTTAATGGGGAAGGAACAACTCAGAAAAGGATGACAACGATTACACAACTCAAAGACTGTAATCAGTATTACTAAATTTCTCACGCAGAAACTGCTGAACTGGTGTTTTGCTGTGTAGATTCTCAACAACAAAAGAAATATATTAAAAGTATCTACAAAGAAATAAAGGGGCACACACAAATACACGGCACTATACACAACAAAGAGCTCATCAGTGACAGTATAGCCTGTTGAGGGTACACTGAGCCTATCAAGTTTGACTTCGTTGTCTCCGGGACGCGTAACTCTTCATCCTTCCCTCTTCCTTCAGCACTTGCCATCTTTTCAAATCACAAAACTCAGCATATAAGGCCAACTCTCCATTGCTATTATTGTTAGGTGTCATGAAGTGGCTTCTGACTCAAAGTGACCCTGTGTACCACAGAATGAAACTCGGGCCAATCCTGCACTACGCTCACACTCATCTTTCTGCTTGAGTCCACTGTTGGAGCCACTGTGTCAATCCATCTCACTGAAGTTCTTCTCTTTTCACTGAGCGTATTCTACCACGCATGATGTTCTACTCCAGGGACTGATCCCTCCTAATAACACACCTATGGGATGCGAGACGTAGTCTCTCAATCCTTGCTTCTGAGGACTATTCTGGTTGCACTTCTTCTAAGACTGACTTGCTCATACTTTTAGCAGTCCATGGATAGTCAATCTTCTTTGCCAATGCCACAATTCAAAGGCATCAATTCTCCTTCAGTCTTCCTTAATTATCATCCAGCTCTCACGTGTATAAAGAGGCAACTGAAATACTACAGCTTTGGTCAGGTACATCCTCAAAGTGACATCTTTGCTTTTCAGCACTTTAAAGAGGTGTTCTGCAGTTCTCTTTCAACCACTGCATCTTGATCTATGTATGGTTTCCTCACAAGCACAATTAAGTATTCTGGAACTTCTACATTTTGCAACATTATCCATAATTTGTTATAATCCATATACTTGAATGCCTTTGCACAGTCAATAAAATACAGTAAACATCTTTCTGGTATTCTCTGCTTCCAGCCAGGTCTAAATGACATGAGCCATGATAGTGCTCCTTCTGCATCCTCTTCTGAATCCAGCTTAAATTTCTGGCAGTTCCCTGTCAACACAGTGCTGCAGTCACTTTTGAGTGACTGTCAGCAAAATTTTACTTGTGTGTGATGATAACGATATTGTTTGATAACTTCCACAGTTGGCTGGATAAATATAGATCTCTTCTAGTTGGTTGGCCAGGTAGCTGTCTTTCAAATTTCTTGGCACAGACAAGTGAGCACTGTCAGTGCTAAATTCACTTGGAAACACCTCAATTGCTATTCCACTAATTCCTGGAGCCTGATTTTTCACCAATGCCTTCAATGCAACTTTGATTGCTTCCTTCATTGCCATCAGTTCCCAATCATATGCTACTACCCAAAATGATCACATCCACCCAATTATTTTGGGTGCAGTGACTTTTTGTGATGCTTTCTGCATTGTTTAGTATTTTCCCCCATAGAATTCTTCAATATTTTAACTCGTAGCTTTGCCCAAGAGCAAGTACTTGACTGGTCAGTTTAAAAACACAGCATTTGTGAAAAACTCAAAACTATCAAAAACCTGTGAAAACATCTATTAGACACAATTTATTTAGAAGAATCACAAAGGTAATGGTAGTAATTACTATTAATTTCGTGCTTCCTGTGAATCTACCACTCTCCTAATCTCCTGAAATCCATACAACCCTATGAGATGGGTATTATTATTGTCACTTTACAGATAATGATACTCAGAGAGGCGAAGTACTCAAGGTTACTCAGCTGGCAGGTGGCATATCTGGGATCTGAACTCAAGCAGCTGGATTCCAGAGTGTTCTTCCTTACTATATACACTGCCTTTGCTGCATGACTAGGTACAGAGTAACTATGAACTGTGCCTTACATCAGCACTATTTGGAAAACCAAGCAGAGGCTTGTCACAGACCACAGCAAAGGCAAAGATACGGGCAAAGGTAGGGTTCAAACTATGAAAGAATAATCAGGTCAGGGAAGGGAGAAACGACACAAACAACAGCTCTTGTCCCACTCCAATTGTAAAAGAAGAGACAGTTTGATAAAAATGAGAAAACGTATTATTGTTAGTTGCCATCAAGTTTGTTACTCACCAACTCACGGTGACCTTTTATCTAACAGAATGAAACATTACTTCCTCCTGCGCCATCTTCATGACTTTGGTAAGTTTGAGTCCATTCTTGGAGCTATTGTGTCAATCCATCTTATTGAGGAGTTCCTCCATTTTCACTGGCCTTGTATTTTAACAAACATGATATTCTTTTCTTTCAGTAGGTCTTTCCTGAAGGCATCCAAAGCAGGCAAGCCAAAGTCTGGCCACGTTTGCTTCCAGTGCAACAATTCTGACTGCATTTCTTCTAAGACTGCAGTCCACAGCATATTCAATATTCTTTGCCAATACTACAGTTTGATTGCATCTGTTCTTCTGTCTTCATTTTTCAATGTTCAGCTTTCACATGCATATGACGCAACTGAAAAGAAAATGGCCATACTTCTCAAACTATCTGTGGTGAAAGCCTAATTTTGCTTTTTTCCCCCAAATTGTCACAGATCAATACTTTCATGAAATAAAATTTTTAAAAACCCACAAAGTTAAAAAAAGACATACAAATACAAACTCCAGTCTTTTAACTATTAGATACATGTATAAATGTAATCAGAACAAATCAAAAAACACAAGAACTACTATATAAGTTTCTGAAAGACCACCTACACAAGGGGGAAAAATATTTGGCAACCACATATTGGATCAACACCTAATTTCAAAAGTCTACAGGCACTGCCCAGTATCAACTGGAGAAAGACAAATCACCCAATTAAACAGTGGGCAAAGGAGATGGACAGACACTTCACCAAAGAAGACACGCTGGCAGCTGAAAGACACATGAGGAAGTGCTCACGATCATTAGCCATTAGAGAAATCCAAATCAAAACTACAAGAAGATACCATCTCACCCCAACAAGGTTGGCAATAATCCAAAAAACACAAAACAACGTTAGAGAGGCTGTGGAGAAACTACAACTCTTCTGCACAGCTGATGAGAATGTAAAATGGTACAACCTCTTTGGAAAGCAATTTGGCACTTTCTTAAGAAGCTAGAAATAGAAATACCATATGATCCAGCATCCCACTGCTTGGAATATGTCTTATAGAAATTAGGGTTGTCACACAAACAGATACATACAAGCGAATTTTACTGCAGCACAGTCCACAATGGCAAAAACCTAGGTGCCCATCACCAACCTAGGTGCCCATCAACAAATGAATGGATAAATAAACTATGGAATATGTACATAATGGAACACTATGCAATGATAAAGAAAAATGATGATTTCAGAAAACATCTTATAACCTGGAAGACATTATGTTGAGTGAAATCAGTCAGCAGCAAAGGACAAATATTGTATGAGACCACTATTATAAGGACTTAAGACTTACATAAAGAAGAAAATACTCTGATAATTACAAGGGTAGTGAGGGAGGGAGAGGGTTATTCACAGATTAGATAGTTGATAGGAATTCAGTCAGGTGGAGGGAGTGACAGCAGTCAGTAGAAGGCAGGTCAGCACAACTGAACTACACCATAAGCTAAACAGTTTTCTGAATTCAACATTTCAAAGGACAGAGTAATAGGAACAGGGGCCTGGGAAATGTTTTCAGGGAACATTGAAGTCAGCTGGCATAACTAGTCTTTTTTCTAAGAGAATCTTCTGCACCCCATGTTAGCGACTGGTGTCTGCAGTCTTAAAAGCTGGCAAGCTGCCATCTGAAGAACATCAATTGGTTCCAACCCACCTGGAACAGACAACATCTGAGAATATCAAAGACACCAGGAAAAATGAGCCCAGGACACAGAAGGACCCAAATGATTGGGAGATGACATCAACACAAGACCAAAAGAACCAGATAGTGCCTCACCATCACCAAAGATAGCCCTGACAGGGAACACAATATAGAGCACCTGACACAGCAAAAGAAAAAGAGGTGTATAGATCAATAACTGTATTCAAATACCAGAACTGACGGTCTGACAACCTGGAGGGTTTCCTGAGAACACAGGCCCTAGACCTGTTGTTAGCCCAAACCTGACACCAGTACTGAAGTCAACACCTTAGACAAAGAATGGACTGTACTTGGAGATACAAAATGATGCAAGTGGTATGTGTAATTTATGGTTTTACACACACACACACACACACACACACACACACACACACACACACACACACGAGCACACTTGAGGCTGTCCTACTGGTTTCTTTCTAGAGTGGACAGGGAAGTGTTCATCAAGTGTTCATCAAGTGAATACCGGAAGGGCAAAAAAGAATGTGCTGTCTCATGGGAAGGATGGCAGATACAGTTACACAGAGGTGTGTACAGAAAACTAATTTGGATTGTAAACTTTCACTTAATCACAAAAAACAGGAACCTTCTGATCACCTAGTGAGCCTCCAGGACACAGCACAGAGCTGTTAATTTGGAATTCATGCCACTGAGCGAAAAACATCCTCTCTTTCGCTGACTCCCGCTTTTGGCTAGCCCTGGCTCTCACAGTCTGAAGGTAAACACACCATTTTGACTGTTTTTTTCCTCCGTCTTGGCCAGCAGGTGGAGCTGGGTCTTGCCCAGCAGCTACACTCAAACACACTGCTGGGGGGATAGGCAGGTGAAATTCCCATATTTTGAGAGCCAGGCTCAGGACTCTGTTCATCTAGTTACTTTGGGCCTGTCTTTTTATCACTGCCACAGCATGGTTTGCACAGAACCACATTGCCAGAGTGCAGGATGCCATGCTGGATACGGAGACTTTAGCGGGACCTAAGTCTTAGCCTGGGAGCCAGCGCCTGCAAACAGGACAGCGCTTCTCTGACAGAAAAGCAGTAATTTACACAGTGTCGCCTACGGTGGGGGGCCGGCAACAGAGGCAGAGGAATGACTACCTATCGACACGTTTAGCCCCTCTATCTGCTGCCTGTGTGGAGGGCGGCATCTTGGATACAGTGGCCACAGCTGGAAGTATTTCTTAGCTTGTGAGCCAGAGTCTGCCCACAGGAGAGTGCTTTTGTACCAGAAGAGCAGTAGTTTACACAGGGTCGTCTAAGGCTGGGCCCTGTCAGCAGAGGCCAACAGGGCAGTAGCACTGCTGTATTCTGAACTAGTTTCTACCATCTGCAGTTGGATACAGTGGTGCTTACTTTTCCAGTTGGGAAGAGGAACCTCTACACCTGCAAACCTGACTGACTTGGGAAGTGGTCAGATACCTTTTGCTTTACATTTTAAGATACCCTAGAGCAACATCTGCAGTCCATACTCACAGTACCTCTTCTAGCCTCTACTTATTCACATGGGACCCAAAAAGCAAGACACTTGTGTCATACAAGAAATCACCCATGGCTTCAGAAGGCTCCCAAACAAAGCAACCAAGGAGTTTTCCAGATGAAGAAACTTTTATGCAAGCATCAGGAAGTGAATACAAATTGATTATATACAGAGCCCTTCTAGACCTTACACAAAATGCAGCAGAACAAAATGAAAAATTAAGCAAGTTGTTCGATCTGATGGAACACCAGTACTCTGAAATCCAATATATCAAGAACAAAATCAAAGAATAGAGACTTCCATTCAAAGCCAAGAAAACAGAATGGAACAAATGGAAAAAAAGAATTTCTGACTTGGAAGACAGAGCTACTGACACCAACGTCTATGAGAAGAAATCAGAAAAAAGAAACAAGAAAAATGAAGAAGCATTAAGAAGCATGTGGGACTCTATTAAGAGGAACAACCTTTGATTAAGTGGAGTCCCTGAACAGGATGAGACATCTGAGAACAGAGAAAGTATTGCTGATGAGCTGCCGACAGAAAACTTCCCAGAAATCATGAAGGAAGAGAATACAGACATCTTAGATGCATACCGTACGCCATCTAATATAGATCTCAAAAGAAAGACTCCAAAGCATAGTATAATCAAGTTTAACAAAATGAACCATAAGCAGCAACTCTTAAAGGCAGCAAGACTCAAAACAAAGTTAACATTCAGAGGGAAACCCTCTAGGCTTTCATCAGATTTCTCAGCAGAAACCATGCTGGCATGGAGACAGTGGCATGACACATTCAAAGCACTGAAGGAGAAGAACTGCCAACCAAGAATTATATATTCTGCAAAACTATCTTTCAAATATGAAAATGAAATTAAGACATTCCCAGAGAAACAGAAACTCAGGAACTTTGTAAAAACCAAACCCAAACTACAAGAAATACTGAAAGAAGTTCTTGGCTTTGGCTTAGAAGAACAAAACCACTAACTTTATATTTTACAATGACACATTACTCAGAACTCTACTCAGTTACTGAAGACTCCAAAGTCAATCACAGCTTTAATACTGAAAGAAGCAATCCAGCGATTACCATGAAACCTATGGTGCCATCATATGAAAAAGAAGGAGGTACTACAGTCATTATAGTCCTGCTAGATGGAGAGGAAGATGACAAGACTGGTAGTAATTAAAACTGGGTTTACATATACTTTATTAAGGGGGCTCATAGGGGCAGCTGTAATGTACAACAAAGATGTATGATACCATTTCAAGAAGTGTAACATAGGAGTCTCAACAACTACAAAAACAGCTCTGAAAAAGGCAAGAAGTCAACTCACAAAAAAGAATGTCCCAGAACAGATGAATAAGAACAACAGAGAAAACATCAACACAAAAATAAACGTATGACAATGGCAGCTGTGAACACATACCTATCAATAATTACACTGAATGTGAACGGATTGAATGCTCCAGTAAAGAGAAATTGAGTGGCATCTTGGATTAAAAGACATGACCCATCCATATGTTGTCTACAAGAAATTCACTTGAGACCTAAAGATAGGAACAAACTGAAAATTAAAGGATGGAAGAATATATATCAAGATAACAATGAATAAAGAAGAGCAGGGGTGGCAATTCTAATCGCAGACAAAATCAATTTTAATGCCAAATCCACCATCGTGGAAAAAAATGGACACTATCTATTGCTGAAAGGTTCACTATACAGGCAAGACTTAACTACATTAAATACTATGCATCTAATATCAGAGCACCTAAATACGTCGAAGAAACACTGAATACACTCAAATAAGAGTTAGATCACTCCACAATAATAGTGGGAGACTTCAACACTCCACTCTCCATACTGGACAGATCATCTAGAAAAAAGCTCACTAAAGATATAGAAGACCTCATTGCCACAATTAACCAACTAAACTTCATCGATACATACAGAACTTTCCACCCATCAGCAGACAACTACACCTTCTTCTCCAATGCACATGGAACAGTCTCCAGAATAGACCATGTATTATGACATAATGCAATTCTCAACAAAATCCATACCATTGAATTACTGCAAAGCATCTTCTCAGGTCATAAAGCCATAAAAGTTGAAATCCATAGCAGAAAAAACACAGACAGAAAGTGGAACTCTTGGAAACTGAACAACATCTGGCTCAAAAAAAAACATGGGTTATAGAAGAAATCAAGGAAGAAGTAAAGAAATTCATGGATTCCAATGAGAACGAAAACACTTCCTACCAGAACCTACTGTATACAGCCAAAGCAGTGCTCAGAGGTCTGTTTATCTCCATAAATGCACACATCTGGAAGGAAGAAAGAATCCAATTCAAGGAACTAACCCTACAGCTTGAACAAGTAGAGAGAGAACAACAGAAGAACCCCTCAGGTACCAGAAGAAACCAGATCATAAAGATTAGAGTAGAGCTAAATGAATTAGAGAATAGAAAAACAGCTGAAAAAATTGAAAAGACCAAACGCTGGCTTTTTAAAAGATCAACAAAATTGACTAGCCACTGGCTAAATTCACTAAAGAAAAGCAGGAAAGGAAACAACCCAAATTAGAAATGAGAGGGGAGTTGTCACAACAGATCCCACAGAAATCAAAAATATCATAACAGAATACTGTGAAACACTGCACTCTAAAAATTTGAAAACCTAGAGGAAATGGACAAATTCCTTGATTCACACCACCTACCCAAATTATCACAATGTGAAGCAGAACAACTTAATAAACCCATCACAGAGGAAGAAATTGAAAAGGTCATCAAAACACTGACAACCAAAAAAAGTCCAGGCCCAGATGGCTTCACTGTAGGATTCTACCAAGCTTTTAGGGAAGAGTTATCTCCAATACTACTGAGACTATTTCACAGTATAGAAAGGGATGGAGTACTCCCTAACTCATTCTATGAAGCCAGCATAACCCTGATACCAAAGCCAGGGAAAGACGCAACAAAAAAAGGAGAACTACAGACCAATATCACTCATGGATCTAGATGCAAAAATCTTCCACAGAATTCTTGCCAATAGAATACAACAACACATCAAAAAATAATCCATCCTGACCAAGTAGGATTCATACCAGGGATGCAAGGCTGGTTCAACACGAGAAAAACAATTAATGTCATTAACCACACAGCCAAACCAAGTGCCGTCGAGTCAGATCCAACTCATGGCGACCCTAGGTGCCACGGTAGAACTGACCCCAAGAGTACTGAAGGAGCGTCTGGTGGATTTGAACCACATAAATAACACAAAAGACAAGAATCATCTGATTTTATGCATTGATGCAGAAAAGGCATTTGATAAAGTCCAACACCCATTCATGCTAAAAACTCTTAGCAAAATAGACATAGACGGAAAATTCCTCAACACAATAAGGGCCATTTATACAAGCCAATTGCCTACGCCATCCTGAATAGAGAGAGACTGAAAGACTTTCCCTTGAGAACAGGAACTAGACAAGGATGCTCAGTCTCACCTCTCCTATTCACATTGTACTAGAAGATCTAGCCAGAGCAATTAGACAAGACCAAGAAATAAAGGGCATCTGCATCAGCAAAGAAGTTAAAATCTCCCTGTATGCAGATGATATGATTGTATATGCAGAGAATCCTAAAGAAGCCATAAGGAAACTACTCAAACTGATAGAACTGAGTTCAGCAAAGTCTCAGGATACAAGCTAAACATAAGTAAATCAGTAGGATTCCTTTATACAAATGAGACTGTTAATGAAGAAATCATCAAATCTATACCATTTACTATAGCCCCTAAGAAGATAAAGTACCTAGGAATTAACCTAACCAGAGAAATAACAGACCTTTACAAAGAGAACTAGAAGCCCTTACTACAAGAAACTAAGAGAGACTTAGATAAATGGCAAAACCTACCCTGCTCACGGATAGGAAGATTTAACATTGTGAAAATGTCTATTTTACCCAAAGCAATCTACTTATATAATGCAATCCCAATACAAGTTCCAGCATCATTTTTTAATGAGATGGAGAAACAAATCACCAATTTTGTTTGGAAAGGGAAGAAGCCCTGGATAAATAAGGCACTACTAAAGAAGAAGAACACACTGGGAGGCCTCTCATTACCCGACCTTAGAACATACTACACTGCCACAGTGGTCAAAACAGCCTGGTACTGGTACAAGAACAGCCAGATGGATCAATGGAACAGAATTGAGACCCCAGAGATGACACCATCTGTGTATGAACAGTTGATATTCGACAAAGGCCCTAAGACATTAAACTGGGGTAAAAACAGTCTCTTCAACAAATGGTGCTGGCAAAATTGGTTATCCATTTGCAATAAACTGAATCAAGATCCATATCTTACACCTTATACAAAAACCAACTCGAAATGGATAAAAAACCTAAATATCAAACCTAAAACGATAAAGCTCATCCAAGAAAAGGTAGGAACAGCAATGGAAGTTTTAATACGCAATGAGGACAGACTCCAAAATCTGTCAAAGAAACTTCAATCAACAGAAGAGAAAAATAGATAAATGGGAACTATTAAGAATCTAACACTTTTGCTCATCCAAAGACTTTATTAACAGAATTAAAAGAATACCCACAGAATGGGAAAAAATATTTGGCAACTCTATGTCAGACCGACACCTGATCTCCATAATCTATAAGATACTACAAAATATCAATAAGAAGAAGATAAATCATCGAAATAAGAAATAGGCAAAGGAGATGGACAGATATTTCTCTAAAGAGCAGATCCAGGCAGCCAAAAAACATATGCGGTCATGTTCACAATCTTTAGTTATTAAAGAAATTCAAGTCAGGACTACAAGGAGATACCATCTCACCCCAACAAGGTTGGCCATGATCCAAAAAACACAAAACAACAAATGCTGGAGAGGCTGCAGAGAAAGTGGAACCCGCCTACACTGTTGATGGGGTTGCAAAATGGTCCACCCTCTTTGGAAAGCAATCTGGTACTTCCTTAAAAAAATGGATCTAGGTATACCATTTGACCCAGTAATTCCACTACTTGGACTATATCCTACACAATCAAGGCCTTTCATACCAAAGGACACATGCACAAGAATGTTTATTGTAGCACAATCCATGATAGCAAAAAGATGCAATCAACCCAGATGCCCAACAATAGAGGAATGGATAGGTAAACTATGGTACATATACTCAGTAGAGCACTATGCAATGATAAAGAATAATCATGATTCCAGGAAACATCTCCTAACCTGGTTTCAACTGGAAGACACTATGTTGAGTGAAAGTAGTCAGCAACAAAAGGACAAATATTATAGGAGACCCCTACAATAACATCTCAAAAACAGACTTACGTATAGAAGAAAAGACTCTTTGACAGCTGTAAGGGAGGGGAGGGAGGGAGGAGGGAAAGAAGGGGGAGGGCTTAGGTTAGATAGTTGCTAGAAATCTGGTTGGGTGAAATCGGTGATAGCACACATTAGAAACAAGAACAATATTAAGTGGACTTCAGCATAACTTGAATACTCCTTTCATCTTAACCCCAAATTCCATGGACAGAGTAGCCGGGGCAGGGGGCAGGTGACCATGCTCTTAGGTGAAATCAAGGCCAACTGGCACAAGTAGCATTTTGCTAAGAGGGCTCTCTGCACCCCACATTGGTGAGTGGCGTCTGAGGTCTTAAAAGCTGCCATCCTAGGGCACAGCAAATGGTCCCAACTCAGCAGGAATGCATGTTCACCGAGGACCATAATGACATGGGGTAAAGACAATCCAGAAGATAGAGAGACTCACATGAGTGGGTGTCTACATCGACTTGGGACCAGAAGAACCAGATGGTGCCCAGCCACCACCAGTGATAGCCACGATGGAGCTCACTAAGTTGAGTCTCACTGGCAACACAAGAATAAAAAGGGGTGCACCCTGAGATCTCCACTAAAAGACCTCAATTGATGGTCCAGTGGTTTCAGGGTTCCCCTGGGAGCATGGCCCCTGGCCCTGATGCTGCCCTTGCCCATAAATCATAACAGAGGTCCACTCTTCGGACACGAATGGATTGGACTTGGCGATGTAGAGTGACCATATATTGGTTGCACTTTATGGTTCTATACATCTACAGGATATCATCCTGCTGACCTCTGGTTGGAGGAAGGAGAGTGGGTGGAGATGAGGGGAAAGGAGACTGTTGGGAGGATGAGATATGTATGGAGCAGAGAGAAATAGTGTGCTGTCACCAGGCAGGGAGAGCAGTGGAAGTTGCATATAAGTGGGCAAGTAAATTTATATGGGAATGTACATTTTCACTCAGTCATAATAGAAAAAAGAGAACAACAACAACAACAAAAAACGCTCCTAAAGAAACACTTCCAGGATAAGCACAATTCTGCTAGATGAGGTATGATTCTCCCTGAAGTCCTTGGAAATGCAAACTATGCACCTGAGATGGAGGAGTCACACCTTTCCTGATTCCCTCAATCTCCTCTGGCGCTGGAAAGGCTTTCAAGGGGAACAGAGGAGCAGTCTATTAGCCTAGGTTTGGTGAACTTCACATTCAAACGAATAAAAACAGAAGCCCAACTTGGCCTCCAGCTACATTTCAGCAGTTACTGTCTCAGAACTGAAGGAGCCCTGGTAGTGCAGCAGTTAAGCACTGGGCTGCCAATCAAAAGCTCAAACCCCATCAACTGCTTTGCGAGAGAAAGACGTGGCTATCTGCTCCCTTTACAGCCTTGGACATTCCAATACAGCAGTTCTATTTTGTCCTGTAGGGTTGCGAGGAGTCAGAATCCAACTGAAGGCAATGGATTTGGTTTGGTTATCCTAGCACTAAGAAGTGCTGGTGGCACAATGGTAAAGTGCTCAGCTGCTAAAAGATTAGCATTTCAAACCCACCAGAGGCTTCAAAGGAGAAAATATCTGGTACTCTGTTTCCGTAAATATCTACAGCCTAGGAAACCCTATTGGGCAGTTTTACTCGGTCCTGTAGGGTCACTATGAGTCAGAATAGACTCAAATGTACATCACACCAACAATCTTTGCACTGACATCTCTGGGTGCTGCAGTGATTAACAGGCTCACCTGTATACCAAAAGGCTAAAAGTTTCAGTCTGTCCAGAGCTGCCTCAGAAAAAAGAACTGGTAATCTTGTGAAAAGTCAGTCACTGAAAACCCTATGGAGCACAGTTCAACTCTGACATACATGCGGTCACCAAGAGTTGAGACCAAGTTGACAGTAAATGTTTTTTGCTTTGTTTTTCAATCTTAACAGTGAACTGCTAACTATAATTGTAAAACCTCTAAATCTTTAAACTGCCCTATGCTTGTCACCCTTGTTAAATTACCCCTTTTCTATTTTTCCAGAAACATTTGTAGTAAAAACTATAAGCCAGAAGGGTCACACAGAGGCAATAAGGAAAGGCAGAAGCTAAGGAAAGTATACCAAAGCAGCAGCTAGTCACGAGAGAAACAGAACCCCAAGGGAAGGGTAGGTGGTGGCCATTCTAGGAAAAGAGGATGAGCCCCTGCAACTTGCCACCAGAAGGGAGCACGAAGAATTTGACCTGGATTTGAGAAGGAAGCTCCATTCTTAGTGGCACAAGAGGTTTCCAGACACCCTCTCCTGGCACAGAGCTAATGGGTTATGAATAAATGTTCAACAGACACTCATTGAATGGGTAACTGAATTACATAAAACTGAAGGTTGTTTTATACGACTCATGGGGATTTAAGTATAGTCCATTCCATCATCCCATTAATTTAAAATATTTTTTTTCCTGTCCTTTTTTGTATCTCCCTTGAGGGAGATGTACTGCTTTTTCCTACAAAATAAGGTAAGTACAATTTTTCACTGCTCTGATGTTTCAGTGGTTCTATGGAATATCTGCGCATTCTGCTATTGCTCCTCTGAAAAAATGTCAGCAAACTCCCACTCCTCAAACATTCCATGTTTCAGAGACTCAGGGATCAAAGTAGAGAAAAGATACAGACAATGGCAGGCTAGGAGAATCCCATTTACCCAAAGCTTCCCTAGAAAGTGTGGTCCCCAGCAGGTAACATGAAACTAAAACACCTTGGGGAGGCCAGGCAGAGAGCGGTAGACTGAATCCTCCTTAGGGAGTTCACGTAGACTGAATCCCTTGGGGACTCAGTCAATTGAGAACTCCTCTGGAATATTCTGAAATGTTTGAGAAGGCACTTAATCTTCATACAGTAGTCTTGCCAAGCCAATATTAGCAATTATCTAATATCTATTGGGTCCTTGCTCTGAGATAGGCTAGGCAATTCAAATACATTAGCACATTTAATCCTTACTACCTTATGAGATGGAGTCCTTGGGTGGTGTATAAACAAAGGGTTGCTGCTCTGAACCTTTCCAGAGGCCCCCACAATCTGTCCCTGCCTTGAAAACCCTGAGGCACACAGTTCTCTGCAACACATGGGGTTGCCTCCAGTCAAAACTAATTTGGCAGCAACAGGTTTGACTTTGGTTTAACTAAAGACGGACATAAATACTATCATCTCTGTTTTACAGATAAGTAAACTGCAGCCCAGAGAGGTTCAGACATTTCCCTAATATCGTGCAATGATTAAATGGAACAGTTAGCATTTAACTTCAGATGGTCTGGCTCCAGACATGGCACTTGTACCACTATACTGTGTAAAACACAGTCCAAGTCTCAATCAGAAACAGCTATTTAAAGCACAGTGAAATGCATTATATCCTGAGCCATAATATGAATCAATCTCAAAGCAGGTTAAGGACTGATCTAATATCCGCCTACAAAGTGGATACTCACCATTGCCAGAGCCTTCCACACAACCACTCTTTGTATATGTGTGTACACGTGTGTGCTTTAGGTAAAAGTTTACAGTTCAAGCTAACTTCTCATTCCAGAATTTATATACATATTGTTCTGCGACATTTGTTGCAATGTCCACAATGTGACATCACACTCACCCTTTCCACCCCAGATTCCCTTTGTCCTTTTAACCAGTTCCTGTTCCACCCCTAACCCACACCCCATCCCTGCCTTCCCGTCCTGCTTTTGGACAGGAGCTACCTGTTTGGTCTTGTATATGTGACTGAACTAAAAGGCACATTCCTCGAGTGTATAATTTTTTGTATTTATAGCCCAGTCTAATCTTTGTCTGAAGACTGGGCTTCAGGAATGGTTTCAGTTCTGGGTTAACAGAGCGCCTGGGACCCAGTTCCAGGATTCCTCCAGTCTCTGTCAGACCACTGAGTCTAGTCTTTTTATGTGAATTTGAGTTCCGCACCCTACTTTTCTCACACTCTGTCTCAGACTGTCTGTTGTATTCCCTGTCAGGTAGTCATCAGTGGTAGCCAGCATCATCTAGTTTTTCTGGTCTCAGGCTGACGAAGTCCCTAGTTCATTGTGTTCTTTTGTTCTCTGGGCTAGTATTTTCCCTATGTTTTCGGTTTTCTTCACTGCAAGTAGGATGAGACCAACTGATGTATCTTAGATGGTAACACACAAGCTATTAAGACTCCAGACACTACTCAGAGTAGGATGTAGAACATTTTCTTTGTAAACTATTTTATGCCATTTGACCTAAATATCTCCTGAAACATACTTCCCAGGTGCCAGCCCCAGGTACTCTGTCCCTCTGTTCCTGTATCTGGGAAACCTCTTTTGCTTTGGTCTAGTCCCTTACCATTCTTACCATTTTCTGCCTTTTATTGGCAAGATGATTTAAACTGTGTTGCAGTTTCTGTATTTTAAGAGGTAACAAGGTCTTACACAAATGGAAGGCTTATTTTAATCCTAACCTAATAAAACTTGTTAACAATATAAAACTGCATAATATCAAATAGCACCTAAATTACATTGTTGTGTTATAGATACTATCAGGTATTAATGATGAGCTGCTGCTTTATGCTGTTGTTAGCTGCTGTCAAGTTGGCCCCAACTCATGACAGCCTTACATACAACAGAACAAAACGCTGCCCGTCCTGAGCTAGCTTCACTGCTGGGATGTTGGGGTCCACTGTTGTGGGGTTTCCTTCATCTGTTACTGACCCTCTACTTCACCAAACATGACGCCACTTTCTACCAGTTGCAGTTCCCTGATAATGTGTCTGAAGTAACTGAGTAGAAGTCTTGCCCTGAGTAAGCAAAACACTATCCAGAAACTGTTCTTACCATTAGATGTCAACTTGGCATTTCAGGAGTGGGACAATGGTAGAAAAGTAAATAAGAATGAGAAACTGGAAAAGAAACCCATGTCATAGGCCTACTTCTTTTTTTTTAAATATATTTTTTCCTTTTTTTTTTATTATGACTGAGTGAAAATGTACATTCCCATATAAATTTATATGCCCACCTATATGCAGCTTCCACTGCTCTCCCTGTCTGGTGACAGCACACTACTCCTCTCTGCTCCATACATGTCTCATCTTCCCCACAATCTCCTTACTACTCCTCTCCACCCACTCCCCTTATTCCAGTGAGAGGTCAGCAGGATGATATCCTATAGATGTATAGAACCATAAAGTGCATCCAATGTATGGTCACTCTGCATTGTGCAGGCCTACTTCTGACTCAACAGGAGCATCAGTCTTGAGACATAGGCTCTTTTCACTCAAATTTTTCTCTGGACATCTAGCTATACTTGCATAACAAAGCTTATTAAGAAAATGTTCTACATAGATTGTATCTATAGCAAAACAATATAACTTAAGGTGTTACTTGATACTATGCAATTTTATATTGGGGAATGGTATCTTGGGTCTTAAAAGCCTGCAAGCAGCCACTTAAGATCCATCAACTGCTCCCAATCTACTTGTGGCAAAGGAAAATCAAGAGCACCAAAGAGTCAGTGAAAAATTAGCCTACAAAACAAAAGGGCCACATAAACCACAGGCTCCATCATCCTGACACCAGAAGAACTCGATGATGCATAGCTACTCCAATGACTGCCCAGACAGGGAATACGACAGTCTCTTGTGCAGCAGGAGAAAAGTATGGTGCAGAATTCAAATTCATGTAAAAAGACCAGACTTAATGGTCTGGCTGAGACTGGAGGAACTCTTGAAGCCATGGCCCCCAGACGCTCTGTTAACTCAGAACTGAAACCATTCCCAAAGACCACTCTTCAGACAAAGATTAGACTGGACTATAAAACATAAAAATAATACTTGTGAAGAGTGTGCTTCTTAGTTCAAGGAGATATACAAGACCGAATGTGTGGTTCCTGTCCTGAGGCAGGATGAGAAAGCAGGAAGGGACAGGAGTCGGTTAGATGGACACAGGAAACCTGGGGTGAAAAGGGGAAGTATACTGTCACATTATAGGGATTATAGTTAGTGTCACATGACAATATGTGCATAAACTTTCACATGAGAAATTAATTTGCACTCTAAACTTTCACTAAAACACAGTAAAAAAGAAAAATACGGAAACAAAAACAAGAAACAAAAGCACACCATTCATACAGGAATGACCACTTCAGTTTATCAGAAAACAACAAGAGTGACGTCACATTCCCAAAGTGGCTTAATCATGACAGCAAGTAACTTACGAACTATCAGAACTTTGTTTCCTGAGGTCAAAATAGTCTGAACCAGCACTAGTCTACCAGGCATTTTCCCTTTAGAAATCAAAGGCAGAACCTTCTCCCCATGTTGGTAGGAATTTAAAACGGTACCACCGCTGCAGGAAACAAGTCTGGTGAGTCTCAAAAAATTGAACATGGAAATACCACATGACCCAGCAATCCCAATTTCAGATGTATACCAAGAACTAGAGGCAGAAACACAAACAGAAATCTGTACAACAATGTTCACTGTAGTGCTTTTCACAAGAGCCAGAAGGTGGAAACAACCAGTATCCATCAACAGATAAACAAAAACATATGTGGTCTAAAAACACAATGGAATAATAGTCATAACAAGAAATGCAATCCTAGTGCATGCCACAACATGGATCGATGAGCCTTGAAAGCATCATGCTGAGCTGTCAAAAATGTGAATTATTACACAATTTAAAAAAACAAAACACTGCTGTCAAGTCCAACTCATAGTGATCCTATAGGACAGAGCAGAGCTGTCCCACAGAGTTTCTAAGGAGTGCCTAGCAGATCCAAACTGCCAATCCTTTGGTTAACAACTATAATACTGAACGACTATGCTACCAGGGTTTCCTACATGATCTCACTGATATTAAATAAGCAAATATATAGAAACCAAAGATTATAGTGAGAGATAAAATGGAGGAGGAAAGTTTTTGCTTAGGGGATATTGATTTTATGTTAATAATGGTAGAATGATTTGAAAAAGGACAGCAAGAATGATTGTACAACTTGAAGAATGTAATTAACACTACTGAAGTTGCACAATGCAAATCACTGAGATAGCATGCCTTTTCTTATGTATATTTATACCAAAATAAAATTAAAAAACATTTTCCTTAGCACTATGCTCTGGCAGAACAAGACTTCCATAGCCAAGCTCTGAATAATTACGAAGGTTATCATGACATCACCTGAGTCTTCTCCTCAACAACTGAACAGCCTCAGTTCTCTTACCTGGTGCTCATTAGAATGGTTTCTAAAACCTTCATAATCCTAATCACACTTAAGTCACTGTTGTCCTTGCAGGGTGGTGTACCTAGAGTTTTACAATGCTCAAAGTAAGGTATGACTACTCACAGCCATGGAGGTGATTCCAATTCACAGTGATACTATTTTTTTTTATGATTGAATAAAAATGTACATTCCATATAAATTTGCATGCTGACCTATATGCAGCTTCCACTGCTCTCCCTGCACGGTGACAGCACACTCTTCTTCTCTGCTCCATACATGTCTTGTACTCCCAACAGTCTCCTATCTTCTCCTCTCCACCCACTCCCCTTCCTCCAGCATGAGGTCAACAGGACAACCTCCTATAGATGCCTAGAACCATAAAGTATCTACACAATATGGTCACTCTGCGTCACCAAGTCCAATCCATTGCTGTCCAAAAAGTTGACCTTCATTATGATTTATGGACAAAGACAGCATCAGGACCAGGGTCCATGCTCCCAGAGGAACCCCAAAGCCCCCAGACCATCAACTGTGGTCTTTTAGTGGAAATCTCAGGGTGCACCCCTTTTTATACTTGTGTTGCTAGTGAGACTCAACTTTGTGAGCTCTATCGTGGCTATCACTGGTGGTGGCCGGGCACCATCTGGTTCTTCCGGTCACAAGTCAATGTAGATATCCACTCACATGGATCTCTCTGTCTTCTGGATTCTCTTTCCCCCATGTCATTATGGACCTTGGTGATCATCCTGCTGAGTTGGGACCATTTGCTGTACCCTCAGATGGCAGCTTGGCAGCTTTTAAGACCCCAGATGCCACTCACCAATGTGGGGTGCGGAGAGTCCTCATTAGCAAAACGCTAGTTGTGCCAATTGGCCTCGATTTCCCCTGACAGCATGGTCCCCAGCCCCCCAGCCCAGCTACTCTGTCCTTGCAATACTGGGTTAAGACAGGAGGAGTACAAAAGTTGTGTTGAAGTCCTGTTAATATTGATCTTCTTACTAATGCATGCTGTCACCAATTTCACCCAACCAAATTTCTAACAACTATCTAATCTAAACCCTCTCCCCTTGCCCTCCTGCCCTCCCCACCCTTGCAGCCGTCAAAGAGTCTCTTCTGTTACACGTGAGTCTGGTTTTAAGTTCTTTTCACAGGGGTCTTTTACAGTATTTGTCCTACTTTCACTCAGCATCATGTCTTCCAGTTGAAACCAGGTTAAGAGATGTTTCCTGCTATCATCGTTGTTCTTTATCATTGCATAGTGTTCCACTGAGTATATATACCACAGTTTACCTATCCATTCCTCTATTGTTGGGCATCTGGGTTGATTCCAGCTTTTTGCTATTGTGGACTGTGCTGTGATGAACATTCGTATGCATGTATCAGTTGATGTGAATGGCCTTGATTCTGTAGGATACATTCCAAGCAGTGGAATTACTGGAACAAATGGTATACCTATATGCATTATTTTAAGGGAGCACCAGATTGCCTTCCAAAGAGGCCGCATCATTTTACAATCCCACCAACAGTGTAGGAGAGTTCCAATCTCTCCAAAGCCTCTCCAGCATTTAGTGTTTTGCGTTTTTTGGATTATGGCCAACCTTGCTGGGGTGAGATGGTATCTCATTGTCATTTTGATTTGGATTTCTTTAATAGCTAATGATCGTGAGCATGTTCGTCTGTGTTTTTTGGCTGCCTGGATGTCCTCTTTAGAGAAGTGTCTGCCCACCTCCTTTGCCTATTGTTTAATTCGATGATTTATCTTTTTCTTATTGATATTTTGTAGTACCTTAGACATAGTGATACTATCGGGTGTCCAATGCTCTAAGTCTCTACAGAAGCAGCCTACCACAACTTTCTCCAATGGAGCTGCTGTTTCTTTGAACTGCCAATGTTTTGGTTACCAGTCAAGCACTTTAACCACTTAGCCACCAGTACAATGCAAAAAGAAGAATGATTACTCCATGAAGCGCTTTGGACACCATGGACCCAAGGTAAATTGTTGAGCACTTTTATGGGCATAACTCCATTAACACAGCCTTAGAAAATGAAAAGAACTGTTTAATATTCGAAGATGAGAGCTTTATCAGACTACTCCGTGATTTTTGTTAAGCTAGGACAAAAAAACTAACAAAACACTTTTAACTCCCCATTAGGAGAACTAATATAGATTACTATTGTCTACAAATATTCATATACTGGGAATAGATTAACAGATCTGTGTTACATGATTGATTCAACAGGGTAAAAAAAGAAGACACTGGAAAAGAAAATACAGACAAAAAAGATGACTGGGGACCACAGTCTCAGGAGACATTAGCTCAACTGGCATATTCATAAGGAAAATGTTCTACACCCTACTTTGGCAAGTAGCGTCTGAGGTCTTACAAGCTTGTAAGCAGCCTTCTAAGACATGTCTACTGGTCCCACCCTATCTGGAGCAAGTGATAATGAAGAAAACCAAAGACACAAGGGAAAGATTAGTCCAAAGGACTAATGGACCACAGCTACCACAGCCTCCACCAGAATGAGTCCAGCATGACTAGATGGTGCCTGGCTACCACTGCCAACTGCTCTGACAGGAATCACAAATAGACGGTCCTAGCCAGTGCAGGAGGAAAACATAGAACAAAATTCTGATTCACCAAATAGAAAAGACTATACTCACTGGTCTGACAGAGAATGGAAACAACCTGAGAGCGTGGCCCCCTGGACACCCTTTGAATTCAGTACTGAAGTTACTCCTGAAGTTCATCTTCCAGTCAAAGCTTACACAGGTCCATAAAACAAAATGAGCCTAAATGGGCACACCAGTGTAAGGCAAGAAAAAGAAGGCAGGAGAGGACAGGAAAGCCAGTGATGGGGAACCCAAGGTGAACAACTGAAGAACGTTGTGGGACTGGCAAACAGTGCCCAAAACAATATGTGTTAATTGTTCAGTGAGAAATTCATTTCACAGATTCATTCACAAACAATATTCCTTGTGAATAAAAACACACACACACACACATAAATTATTTACAGCCAATAAAATCCTAGGGAACCAAATTCTACTCTGTAACACATAGGGACCATGAATTAGAATTAGTTCAATGGAAACAGGGATTCTCAAGCAGCTAAACATAAGAACAGGCCACTATCTTTATTTTAACCCATTTCAAGAAGTCCTCACCAAGTCCTGAGATTCTCCTGAAGAACCCAAAGTCACAGCCATCAATTGCAACTCACAGCAACCCTACAGGACAGAGTAGAACTGCTTCATTGTTTCCAAGAAGCACCTGGCAGATTCAAACTCGCAATCTTTTGGTTAGCAGATGTAGCACTTAACCACCAGATTACCAGGGTTTAGAGAGCTTTTAAAAAAGAAGAACAGCATTTCCTGCTCATTCTTGTTCATTAATCACTTAAAGAAGCTAGACACTTTTTTTTTTTTTTTTTTTTTTGACAATCCTATGCAGGAAAAGTACTTCTAAATCATTTTGGATAATTCTACTGCTACCCTTGATGTGAACTCCGGATACTAGACTACTGGGTCATTTATATAGTTTTTTCTCAGTGCTCTTGATGCCTTTTTAGGCTTCCAGCAGGTGACTTGGAGACTGTGTGAAAAGGTATACTTTCCTAGTATTTTCTCAAGTTCACTTACTCCTTTACTATGTGAATCTTTAATACGTAGCTCCACAGTTATAAAGGATAATTTCCTAAATATTCATTACTCAGAAAATATGAATTACAGAACCCCAGAATTTTCAAATCTCATTGGTTTGTATTATATTACACTACTCATTTTTCACATTTCACCTAGACTACTACCCATGACTTCTCAAAGAACTGTATACCAAGCCTCTCGGCAACTTCCAGTGAAAATTAAACTCAGCTTCATTACTAGCAATTAGGATTCATTATTTGTGAAGAGAGCATTCTCAGAAATTCATGGAACCATCTGCATCTCACAAGGAACCCTGGTGGCACAGTGGTTAAAGAATTCAAGTGCTAACCCAAATGTAGGTGGCTTGAAACCACCAGTCAGTCCAAAAGGGAAAGATGTGGCAGTTTACTTTCAGAGGGATTGATAGTCTTGGAAACTCTAGAGTTTGCTGTGAGATGGAATAAATTTGACAGCAGTGGGTTTGGATCCCACAATTCTTCAAAAGTAAAATTACAATTGGATAAAATCACCACCCTCCTTTAAAATCTAGGACAGAATTTCTCAAAATATGGTTAAGGGATCACATTCACCAGAACTAATCTTTCACAAATTGAGATTCTTAGACACTGTCAGATCTACTGAATCAGAACACCTGGGGACAGGAGCCAATAATCTACATTTTAGTTAAACTTTTCAGATAATTCTTAAGTATTCTAATACTTCAGAATCACCTATCTGCTTGAAGAAACTCTTGTCATCACAAAGCCATGAAAGCAGGATTCTCATGGGTTATTGCATAAATTACAAAAAAAAAAGAAAAGATGAATCAGGGAATACATTAATGAAATTAAAAAGCAGGCAAGGTGAAAAGTTTCTGCCATTATAATCTGGCAAAATGTAGACTGCAATGTGAATCACAGAAGGTATCTTTTATCTTCAAGAATAGTGCTATCTGTTTTGGTATCTTTAGAAAAGAACCATTTTTTTTTCCTATCCTTCAGCTTGAAATACAACATACTCTACACAGTCAATGACCTTGTATATAAATATTAAAGTGTGTTTGAAACAAATTTTCTCTCATTCTTTCCCAGCGATTTTGCTATGACAACTTTGGTTAAACTGGTTAGGCCCCAAACCAAACTGATTCCAACTCTGTGACCCTACAAAACAGAGCCGAACTACCAAGGCTATCAGTCTTTACAGAAGTAGACCACCACATCCTTCTCCCGAGAAACGGCTGGTGGATTCGAATCACTGACCTTCTGGTTAGCAACGCAAGCACTTTAACCAATGTGCCACAGAGGGTTCTTTTAGTTAGGCTACCAGTTCTCACACTTGAGGCTACTATTGCACCCCAACTATTTACATTTCTAACACAGTGTCTGTAATGCTGATGCTGCCGGTCCACAGGCCACACTTTGAGAACCACTGGCTTAATCTAACTATGTTGTTGTTACCTGTCCTCAAGTCACTTCTGACTCATGGCAACCCAGGTACCACAGAACAAAATGCCACCCAGCTTAGTCCCATGCTTGTTATGCTTGATCCCACTGTTGTATCCACTGTGTCATTCCATTTTTGTCAAGAGTCTTCCTCTGACCCTGCACTGTACCAAGCATGATATCCTTTCTCCAGGGATTGATCCTTCCCGACAACATGACCAAAATATGTAACATGTAGTCTTACCATTCTTGCTTCTAAGGAGCATTCTGGTTGTGCTTCTTCCAAGACTGATCTGTTCATTCTTTTGGCACCCCATAGTATAATCAATACTCTTTGTCAACTCCACAAATCAAAGGTGTCAATTCTTCTGTCTTCCTTATTCATTGTCCAACTTTTGCATGGATATAATACAACTAAAAATATCATGGCTTGGATCAAGCACACTTTAGTCTTTAAAGTGACATTTTTAATTTTCAACACTTTCAAGGGGTGTTTTGCAGCCAGTTTATCCGATGCAATGCATCCTTTGATTTCCTGAATGCTGCTTCCATAGGTGCTGACTATGAATTTAATGAAATTGAATTTCTTGACAACCTCAACCTTGCAAACATTTATCATGATGTTACTTATTGGTCCAGTTGTGAAGATTTCTACTTTCTTTATGTTGAGGTATAATCCACACTGAAGGCTACTGTCTTTGAAGGGCTTTAAGTCTTCTTCACTTTCAGAAAGCAAGGATGTATTATTTGCATAACACTGGTTGTTAGTGAGTCCTCCTCCAGCCCAACTTCTTAGATTATTTGCTCAGCATAAAGACTGAATAAATACAGTGAAAGGATACAACTCTGACACACATCTTTCCTGATTTTTAAACCATGCAGTATCCCCTTGTTCCATCCAAATTACTGCCTCTTGATCTATGTGCAGATTCCTCAGAAGCACAATTAAGTGTTCTGGAATTTCACGCTTTGAAATCTTATCCATAATTTGTTACAGTCCACATAGCTGAATGCCTTTGCACAGTCAATAAGACACAGTAAACAAGTTTCTAGTATTCTCTGCTTTCAGCCAAGATCCATCTGGCAGCAGTAACGACATCCCTGGTTTCACATTCTCCTCTGAATCTGGACTGAATTTTTGGCAGTTCCCTGCCAATATACTTCTGCAGCTGCATTTGAATGATCCTCAGCAAAATTTTACTTCTGTGTGACTTTAAAGATGTTGTATCACCTATCTTGGGAATAGCCATAAAATGTATCTCTCAGTTAGCTGGCCAGTTAGCTGTCTTCCAAATTTCTTGGCATATGCAAACTAGCACTTCCAGTGCTGTATTTGTTTGCTGAAACATCTCTATTGATATTCTATCAATTTCTGCAGTACTGTTTTTTAGCCAGTGCCTTTGGTGCAGCTTGGAGCTCTTCCTTCAGTACCATCAATTCCTGATTACATGCAAGCTCTTGAAAAGACTGAATGTCAACCATTTCTTTTAGGTACAGAAGTGTATTGGCAGGGAACTGCCAAAAATTCAGTCTGGATTCAGAGGAGAATGTGAAATCAGGGATGTCATTACTGCTGTCAGATGGATCCTGACTGAAAGCAGAGAATACCAGAAACTTGTTTACTGTGTCTTACACCTGTATACCTGTATAGTGGTCCAACTCAATGGCAGAGGGTTTTTGTGGGTTTTTTTTAATTCCTTCAATCTTCTTTTGACGCTCCCTGCACCATTTAATATTTTCCCCATAGAATCCTTCAGTATTGCAACTTGAGGCTTGAATATTTTCTTTAGCTCTTTCAGCTTGAGAAATGCAGAGCACATTCTTCCCTTGTGGTTTTCCATCTCCAGCTCTTTGCCCATGTCATTATAGCACTTTGTCTTCCTGAGCTGCCCTTTGAAACTGTCCATTCAGTTCTACTATGTCGTCCTGATTGGCAATCTCTTAGTAACCTGGCACTGCTGTAACAGACATGCCACAAGTGGATCACTTTGAAAAGAGAAATTTATAGTAGTCCAGTAGGCTACAAGTCAAAATTCAGGTTAGGTACATGGGAAGGCTTTCTCTCTGTGTTGGCTCTGGAGGAAGGTCCTTGTGTTGCATCAGTCTTTCTTTGGTCTGAGGGCATCTTGGCATAGGAACCTCAGATCTGAAGGATGCACGCTGCCTTGGGTGATGTTTTCTTTATGGTTTCAGGCCAACTCTCTGCCTGCTTCCCTTTCATCTCTTGTACAATAAAAGGTGGTGCCAGCCACACTCCAGGGAAACTCTCTTTACATTGGAACAGAAAAATGACCTTAGGAAAGGTGTTACAGTGCCACCCTAATCCTCTGACACAATCCTGTCTATTAACCACAGGCAGAGATAGGATTTAGAGCACAGAAAAATCACAAAATGGAAGACAATCACAAAATACTGAGAATCACAGCCCAGCTAAATTGTTACACATATTTTTGGTGGAACACATTTCAATCCACGACAAGCACTATTTTGATTCACTGTGGCAGTTTGCCCTCATCTACTAACCTAAAGGTTGGTGGTTTGAACCTACCCAGTAGTGCTGCAGAAGAATGCCTAGCAATCTGCTTCCATAATGATTACAAACAAAGAAGCCCTACAGAATAGACTTACTCTGCTAACACATGGGGTTGCCATTAGACGGAACTGACTTGATGGCAACAGGTTTGATTCGGTTTTTATGCATGGAATTGAATGAGAATACAAACAAACAAAAAACCCTCTGTCTGGCTAATACTTTAACTACTTCCTGTAGTGATTCCTGTGAAAGACTCTTGCTGCTCAGTATATCTCGGAAGATTTCATCATTCAAAGCTTGCTGTATGGCTGCTAAGCCTGTCCTTTCTTGATAACTCCCAAGGACTAACACTCATCTTATCCTCCCCTAATCCCTGATCACAAGCTGACCTTACATCCCAAGGTCTTACACTGGCTTTAAGATTCTGTATCTTAACACATAGATTAAGACATATATGCTTAAGGGAAAAACACAAACCTGGGGAACAAATACAGAACTACCCTACTACGGTAGGAATCTAAGGGTGTTTTTAAAGTGTTGGCTGTCTACTGCTAAAATTCTGCAAAGACTGTATGACATCAATGATTTACTTTGGATTATAAAATACAGACTTTCTTAAATCACTGTAAGAAAAGGAAAAAATACAACATACACCGTAACCATGGTATTTCCAAAATCTGAAATACCCTTTTTATTAGAAAAGACTTTAGGCCATGTTCCAAGTCTTAAAGGTTTGTTACAACAATAATCGAAGTTGTGGTGCATCCATATGCTCAAATGTGACCACTGAAGAATCTTAGATTTGTCCAAGTTCTGAGCGTGGGTACAGACTGAACAGAACAGAATGTTTCAAGTCATCTGCTACTAGACAGTAACTGCTGGCATGGAATGCTGTTGCTTTCTAAAGCACAACTCCTTAGACAAACGTTGTCTTCTGCCCTGCTTTGGGATCTAGGTTCTGCAGGCTTCCTAGCATGGAGACAGTGACTCATCTCTCCTTTGAGGTGCTAGATCCTAAACACCAAAACGAACCAATCTGTATGAGATACTGGTCATCACTCTAAACTGAGGTAATCTGTTTCTTAGAAATCCACCTACTTCCCTATGGAAATAAGGCCATAAAATATCACTGTTAATCACCAATGGGATATTTATCTATCATAGGCTATTCCTTGATAGCAGCTTCTTTTTTATACTACAACAAACAAATCAGCTTTCATGAAAGTAATTTTATGAGAGTCAAGTAAAAATGTCAAGGCTTTACAATGTCACTTTCTTCCTATTTTACAATGATAACATCAATGATATAACAAAACTTAGGTCTGCTTGTATCTATAGATAAGAGTTGTGGTTTCGTTTGCTTGCGTTAATGCTTTGTAAAGGTGGTGGGAGTTAGTAGTTACTCACTCTAAATTTACACAGATTTAGTCAATGTAAGATCACTGAAAGACACAGTCTGTAGGTGCCTCTTAGTCCTTTTACTAAGTCCATTGTAGTTATTAACATATTAACATATTAACATCAATTAACATAGTAGATACATTTACGTTTTTTAAAAAATTCAAAACAGTAAAGAGCAAAAGAGAAGAATAGAATAGGGAGTGAGAGACAGGCAGTGCAAAAGATGTTTGAAGAGTAGTAAAATTTAAGGTTATGCTGGCATTTCTTCTGCCAAAGAGAATCAGCTTCACAATGCCCAAATATAAAAGAAATGCTGAAATTAAGTCATAGAGCACAGCCTAAAACTCCACAGTATAGGCAAATGACTTTGAAGCTGTCAAATCCAAGGGACCCTTTCAGTCCTTAATTTGCTATCTTAACAACTATAGCCATGTCCCTCCTTCCTCAAATTCTCTCTTCTTTGGGTATTTATGATAGCAGTTTCTCTACACAAGTCTCCTCTGTATCTCTTTATCTTTTAGTCCTTACAGTTCTTAGATGTTGGTGTTTCCTGTAGCTCTTATCTTCAGTCCTCATTTTCTCTGTGTAATCCATGCTCTAATCACTTCAAATTCGTATGTTCAGCCCCAGTCTCTCTTAAGCAAGTTTCCCAAAAATCCTGGGACTACTCCTTATTACTCACCCTTGCCTATATGTAATCAATGGCTAAGTCCTAACAATCTATCTTGGACCTGTCATTTGTCTAATTTAGGTCATACTCTCTCACTTAGAATATACTATTACAAGATGACAATTAAGTACATACTAGTAAAGAAGTTAAAGCCCCCTCTTACAAGTAATACAATGGCACAAATAACACTAGGTATGGTTTAAAAGAACATTCAATATTGCTTTTCTTAAAAAAACAAAAGACTTTAAAGGTTCTAATACTGTATAACTGTAGACAAATCATTTAATCAGCCCACCTTCCGATTCCCAATTGCCAAATGAAGGGTAAAATAACTATACCTAAGGATCCTTTGAAAGCTTATCTCCTATTGTTCTATTCTACCACTACCATTCTATTCTACCAAGCATTACTCAATTTATGCCTCCAAATATACACCATATTTGCTGCATATGCAATATATCATTTGTGCCAAAAGAAACAAGTTGATGTGTCTCCTCTGCTGCCAAAATGTATCAAGAATATCATGATTTCCATCAGTTTTCAAAACCAAGCCATTGACTGCAAGTGTCAAAAAAATAAAATGTAAGCAAATAAATAACAACAAAACTGATTATGTATAAAAATGCAATTTCAAAATAATTTTTCCAGGAATCAAGCAACACAAAGTAATGAGTTAGCAACATTCTGACAGTCAATAACAACCTTATGAACAAAAAGTTCTTTCTGCCCAGAGAACAGAGGTGTGAGAATTCTATGATACCTAAAGTCAAACACCAACACAACACAATGCAACAGGAGATCATAAAAAGTTGCAGAATATGTTTTTCAAAAACAAGGCTCTAAGAACTAGCTGTGAAAACACAATCCAAATTTCAGTTTGATGCTATCACCTGCCCCAAGCAAATGAGAGACACTTGTTACCGTTCTGATAGTTCAGGTTCATTTATTCCTCCCCTCCGACTAAATGCAGAAGTAGCATTTAGTTTCAAAAAGAGGGAAAGTGTGGCAGGTAAAACAATTTACATTGCACAGTTGATGACTTAAGTTCTAACTCAAAACATAGGGACAAATAAATTTTGGAACCTGAGAAGCTGGGTTCAAGTCCCAATTCCATCACCTACCAGCTTCATAATTTTAGCAATTCACTTAATTCTCTGTACCTCAGTTTCTTCATGTGTAAAACAGGAACAATCACAGTACCTGCTTCATAGGTAAAGAGTGTGTTAACAGTGCATGGCATACTGTAAGCACTAGAAACCCAGGTAATACTATTATTGGAGCCCTGGTTATGCAGTAGTTAAGAGCTCGGCTGCTAACCAAAAGGTCAGCCGTTCAAATCCACCAGCTGCTCCTTGGAAACCCTATGGCATGACTAGTTCTACTCTGTCTTCTAGGGTCACTGTGAATTGGAATCAACTTGATGGAAATGTGTATAGTACAGTATATTATTATGATTACTGTTATTTTCCTATTTTTTAGACAAAATACTACCTGGGAGGAAGTATAACATTATAATTTCAGCTTGCACTCCAGTATGACAATATATTGTTGATGTTCTTGTTAGATGCCATTGAGTTGATTCCAACTCATAGTGATCCCATGTACAACAGAAAGAAACAATGCCCAGTCCTCCTCACAATTATGCCTAAGCTTAAGTCAACTGCTGCAGCCACCCTGTCTAGTCCATCTCACTGAAGGTCTTCCTGTTTTTTGCTAACTTTAAGAAGCACAATGTCCTTCTCCAGGACTTGATCCCTCCTGACAACATGTCCAAAGTATGTGAGACACAGTCTCACCATCCTTACTTCTAAAGAGCACTCTTGCTGTACTTCTTCCAGGACAGATTTGTTCATTCTTTTGTCAGCTTGTGGGATATTCAGTATTCTTCTCTACCACCCCCATTCAGGTAATCCCCTCAGTATGCACAATATACACCAGGCACATTTGTTCAAAGGAGCCCTGGCACAAGAGTTACATGTTCAGGTGCTTACTGAAAGGTTGGTGGTTTGAACCCACCCAGCAGCTCTCTGGGAGAAAGACCTAACTACCTGCTTCTGTCAAGATTACAGTCATTAAAACCCTTTGTGACATGAGGTTACTAAGAGTCAGCAGCACTCACCAAGAACGTATTTGTCCACAGTTCAACAATGTTACCTTGGTTGGTATCTCCACACCTTTGCTTTTAAGAGTCACAATAAATCAAATCACCAAGTACTGAATTTATATCATATGAAATGAGAAGTCCAAAGAAGTACAATTTGATGTGTTAAAAGTATAGCTATACTTTCACTAGGAAGCTTTAACATACATACCACCCTACTGGTATTAAAATACCAGGAACACCAAAGGAGTCAACATCAACTCTTGGCTAGACCTGGCTTAAAACTGCTGCTGTTAGCTACCATCAAGTCAGACCCTTGACTCACAATAGCCCCGTGAACAATACAATAAAATAGCTGCCCAGTCCTACACCAACCCCCTGATTGGTTGTGGATCAAACCGTTGTGATCCTAAGCATTTTCATTAGATGATTTTCTCGAAGTAGATCATTAGCTCTTTCTTCCTCATCTGTCTTAGCCTGGAAGCTCTGGTGAAATCTGTTTAGCATCACAGCAGCAAGTAGGCCTTCACCGACAGACAGGTGGTGGCGCACTTAAGACACACTGGCTGGGAATGAAACCTGGGCCTCCCACATGAAAGAATCTACCAATGAACCAAGAATGCCCCCTACTCATTTAAAATACACCCTTGAAAATGAATGTGTAACTTGTAAATAATAATAAGTGTAATAACACAAGGCATATTACTTCTCTTTGTTGATACAGACAATTTTAGGAGTTCCTTAAAGGGAGGAAATAGGAAAGACAAAAAGTAGGAGTTAGAAAATTATACTCTGGAGACACAGTTATGAGTTGCCAATGCGCAGCAATGGTTTGCTCTTAAGGAGATTCCCATCCACACACAATAATGATAACGTTAGTGAAAGAGTAACCTGTGCAGGGCACCAAAAACATGGCCAAAGCAACTGACTTTTCAAAACTAATGAAAAATCTCCCATATTCTAAACAGAAACTTAAAAAATCATTTATTTTGACATAAAAATAAACAAATACAATAAAGTAAAATATTTGAAAGGTCCTCTCTGAACATTCTAAACAAAATCACACTGCATTAGAAAGACAATGAATATGCAGTTCTATAGGGTCTAATTGAATAAATTCACACGTTCCTGGAATGGCTCAGGATGAGGCATTCCAGTTAGGGTAATTCTCTAGTGAATGCACATCATTGCTGTTGCTGTAGAGGTGACTCTGACTCATGGTAACCCCACATGTGCAAAGTAGACGCCGCGATCTTTCAGAAGCAGATTACCAGGCTTGATTGCAGAGGTGCCTCTGGGTGTGTTCAAACCAGCGACCCTGCAGCTAAGTAATGGAGTGCTTAACCTCTTGAGCCACCCAGGGACTCCCAATTACTACACATAAAGTTTTCAACAGGCCACAATTTTCAAAAAACTGGAAGGCAATTTTCAAAGAACTTAAAGTCAAAACTGGAATACTAATCAATTTATCAGTACACATTTACATGGTTCTTACATCAGTATTTTTCTAAGCCTTTTATGTAACTCTCATTTTATCCTGACAACAATCTTCTGAAGTATTTCTACTGTCACCATTTTTACAAATGAGAAAACTAAGGTGTTGAGGAGTAAATGTAACTTGCCCAGGTTCACTGTACTAAGTAGCAGACCTGGGATTTGAACTCTGCAATTCTGGTTTCAGTTCCTGCTTTTCAGCTATACCTTATTAACTCTTGGTGACCTTGAGAAACAGACTATAAAAAGTACAGGCAAACTGAAAATGCAAAGCAACTTCAGGGTCAATGTAATAAAAAGCTCCAAAGAAAGCATCATTTCAACACTGGGCAATAAATGATTTTCGTAAAGACTGCTCTGAGACATCAAGGGAAGGTTAAAGTCTGTTCAGTATATTGTGTTTAAGAAGGCAAAGGATTGCTTAGTGTACATTTTAAATTTCCATCAAAAATAGTCAATATACTTTTTTTTCTAAAGGGTCAACTATCCAGTTACTCATTCCTTGAAGGCTCCAACCAGAAGGGTTTCACTGAGTCACCTTCCTTGTCATTTATCTAATCTTTTATGGTAAGGAGAGTTCGAGGGGCGGGGAGCATAAACTAAACTTTCTGGGAATTTTAACACCAGGTAGACTGAAGTTAATATTAAAGATATTGTTGAAGAAAATATCAAACTATTTGGATGAGCGAATGAACTCACAGAAGTATGTGTGACTACTGTAAAATGCATAGAATTTGATCACTTATAGTGTTTGTCATGGATTGAACTATGTCCCCTCAAAAATATGTGCAGTCATGTGGCTGGACCACAATTCCCAGTATCTTGTGACTGTCCTCCATTTTGTGGTTTTCCTATGCTGTACGTTATAAAGGATTAGGGTAAGGCTGTAAATCCCTTCATAGGATCACCTCCCTGCTCCACTGTAAAGGGAGTGTCCCTGGAGTATGGCTTGCCCCACCCTTAATGCTTTCATCCTACAACAGATAAAAGGAAAGAGAAGCAAGCAGAGATTTGGGAACCTCGTACCAAGAAAGCAGCACCGGGAGAAGAGTGCATCCGTCAGACCTGAGGTTCCTGCGCCAAGATGCTCCCCGGACAAAGACTGATGCAATACCAGACTTTCCCACAGAGCCAACAACGGGAAAGCCTTCCCCTGGAGCGGACACCCTGCGTATGGACTTGCAGCCTACCAGACTATGTAAGAATAAACCTTCCTTCGCTAAAGCCATCCACTCTGGTATTTCTGTTAGAGCAGCCCTAGCTGACTAAAATAGTGTTATTCTTTTTATACGTACAAGCTTTAAAGTCGTACGCAGACTTAAACTTAAGTCTTGGCTCTGCCGCTTAATTACTATGAATTACTCTGCCACTTAATTACTATGAATTTGGCAAGTTATTTTTCACATAACTGAGCCTCAGTTTCCTTCTCTGTATAATTCTCAACTTACAGGGGTAATTATCAACTTACGGGGTCATTCTGTGAATTACGACAAAAGCTTACGCAAAGTCTCAAACACAGTTCCTAGAATACAGCAGATTTCAACCTAGTAACTATTTTTCCTAACGTTATTCTACTTAACAAACAAACAAACCCACTGCCACTGAGTCCATTCTGCCTTACAGCAACCGCGTAGGGCAGGGTAGAACTGCCCCTCTGGGTTTGCAAGGCTGTAATCTTTTACAGAAGCAGCCTGTCACACCTTCCTCCTGGAGGATGGCTAAGTGAGTGTGAAGCAGTGATCTTCTGGTTAGCAGCCCAGTGCTTAACGACAATACCAAATATTGGAAGAACACAATCTTACCAATCTGCAAGACACTGGTACTCTTCACATAATATCAAGTATAATACACTTTATTTTAAAAAATGGAGTACACTAAAAGTGCAAGAAATTCAAAGCCAAACTATCAGCAATATCAAAGATTTCAGAATCCTGTTTCTCATCCCAGATGCACAGCCTAGATGTTGCTGGATGCTTTTGTAATAACACATATCGACACCATGAATGACCTTTGATCAACAATAGTAATCCTGTTTTTGCTTGTTTTTAATGAAACCTAAACATACCTAGTGGATCGTACTGCGTATTTATTTTGATGGGTATTAAGCTACCTTGCAAGGTTAATTGTCATCACTGCTCTAAAAACCACCAAGAAGCCCAGGGACCAAGAGGATTTTTATGAAAAGCTTTAACCCATCCTCGCACCTCAACAGCTGATGTGCACCTTTTATTGTCGCAATAGATTTTCATATTACTGCACCATGGAGCTCTGCCGCCACCCATGTATGCGATAATGAACAGAACTCCAGACGGGCAGAGAACGAATGTTCTTTAGGAACACTGAAACTCAAAACTTGGTGCTCTCAGTAAGTATCCTCCGGGGAAGGGAGGAAAATGGGTTTCACTGCAAGTAGAAATGAACAGAATCAGAAATTGTTCTGTCTCCTTAAACAGGGCTTGAGATGAACCATACAGGACTAGGGCGGAGAAAAAAGCGTGAAGGGGCCTGCAGGGGACAGCGAAAGGAGGCGGCGACTAGAGGCGGGGGATCTGTGTCACCTAGGAGAAAAGAATCAGAGACCACGGACAAGTGACTGCCCACCCAGAACGAGTTTCAGCCTCAGGAGTCGGATAGGACTGAGGAGACATGGGCTCCTCGTAGATCGATAAAAGATGAGGATAGGTGCTGGCTCCCCATCGCCTTCAGGAAGCGATGCTGCTGTCACCGCCGCCGCCATTCCCAGGCAGGAGGACAGGAAGGATGGGACCCAAAAGTCAGCGCACAGATTACCTGTATCAGCCGCCTGCCCACAGGTCTCCACTTCCGTAGACTCAGGGTTACTACTGGCTACCTGGGCAGACGCGAGTGACGTCATCCACGAGCGCCCCGGCCCGTAATCGGCTTGGCCACGCCCATCTTGCCACGAACAAGGCGGGACTTCGGAGGTAGATCTGCGCAGGCGCTGAGTTGACGAGTGCTTGGGACAATTTCTATCAGTGTTTTGGGAACTTTCAGGCTTTGCCCGGCTACTCCTGTTTGCAGAATCTGAAGAGAAATTGCTATACCTTATGCATTTCTTATTCTTTATTTTATTCTGCTGCATATGTTTACATACTATTATTCACTCTGTTGGTGCAAAGGGTTAACAGTATGCTGCAAACAAAGGTTGTTTAAGTTCCGGTTCACCTAGAGGTACTGCAGAAGAAAGATCTGGCATTCTACTTCCCCAAAATCAGTCACTGAAAGCTATATGGAACATAGATCTGCTCTGACACGCATGGAGTTACCATGAGTCAGACTGGCCTCCAAGGCAACTGAGTTTTTGTTCATTCCATTACTTTTATTAAAGCTGACTATGCCCTAGGTTGTCTCACTTGTTTTCTTTGTAGACATCGTTGAAAGTGATAATTTGTGGAGCACGATATCGTGTTTGGTGAACAAGACGGCCAGCAAGCTCAAGGGAGACTGTGGGTGAGATGGATTGGCACAATAATTACAAGGAGTGGTTGCCAACATGCTGGTGATCATCAGGGTGGTGTAGGACTAGGCACCGTTTTGTTTTGTTGTACAAAAAGTCGTGAGTTGGAGATGACTCAAGACAATTAGCTAGCTGTCAATGTGCAAGGCAAGTACTTACAGAACCCAGGGATACAGCAGGGTCAGGCACAATTTAACTGGTAGGCAAGGTATACATGGACTTAATTTTGTTTACTTCTTAATCTTTAGTGCACAGTTTCACATGAGTTTCACAAAGATGTAATGAAAACAAGGTGAAATTATGCACTACAGTTCAGTTAGCAAGCATAATTAGGCTCGTTCATACCTTGCTTGTTGGATAATGTGTCTTTGAGCAGTGTAAAAAACTTTTACACTGTGCCTGCATTCATTACTTTCTAGTCAAGGATGCAAACGTTGAATAAGTCAACAAATACGTATGCATTTGTAGACATGAAGATAACTGTATGGAAGGAAGAGAACATGTTGCAGAAAAAGTAAAGGATGGAGGGTGCCCCTTTAGTTGGACTTGTCAAGGAAGTGCCTTCTAAAGAGGCACATTGAGCTGATGAAAGAAGTCAGGCTCTGTGATGATTTGGGAGAAAAGCAATGAAAAGAAGGATCAACATATATGCGAAGGCCATGAGGAGAGGAAAGGATTAGGTGCCCTACAGGAAATGAGAAAAGAATGGGAATAATAGGAGATAAGGTCAACAAGGCAAGGAGCTTTGGGGGGCCATTACATGGAGTGTGGTATTATTTTAAGTGTAATGGGCAGCCAGTGAAGAGTTTTAACAGCTGAATGGCACCATCCAATTTTAGTTATAAAAGATCACTGCAGCTGTTACGTGTACAATGAACTATTGGAAGACAAGATGCAAGGGAGAGCAGCTGATTTTGCCGTGATCAGGTAAGACATGATGAAGAGAAATGGAGAAATTTAAGAAATAATTTGAAAACAGATATGAGAGTTGGTGTATTAGTTTCCTAGGGTTGCTGTTTTCATTTTACTTGAATCCAACCCATGGAAGCAACAGTCAAGAAATAGAGGTTACCCTGGGCAAATCTACTGCAAAAGGCCTGTTGAAAGTGTGAAAAAGAAAGACGTCACTTTAAGAATAAAGGTGCACCTGTCCCAGGCCATGGTATTTTCAATCACCTCAAAGGTATGTGAAAGCTGGACAATGCATAAGGAAGGTCAAAGAAGAAATGATACCTTTGAATTATGGTGTTAGCAAAAAATATTGAACAAAGAATGAACCAATCTATCTTGGAAGAAATACAGCCATAATGCTCCTTGGGAGCACAGATGGTGAGACTTTATCACACATACTTTGGACATGTTATTAGGAAGAGCTAGTCCCTGAAGAAGGACATCATGCTTGCTGAGGTACGTCTACAGAAAAGAGAAATATCCTCAGCTAGATGGATTGACACAGAGGCTGCAACAATGGACTCAAATATAGCAGTGGTTATGAGGATAATGCAGGACTGGGCAGTGTTTGATTCCGTTATACATAGGGTCACTGCCAGTTGAAACCAACTTGACATCACCTAACAACAACAGCAACAGGACTGCTATAACAAAATACCATAAACTGGGTGGTGGAGGTCTCTGAATGGTGCAAACAGTTAATACAGTTAACTGCAAACCAAAAGGTTGGAGGTTCAAGCCTACCCAGAGGCACCTTCGAAGAAAGTCTTGGAGATCTACTTCTGAAAAAAATCAGCACTGAAAATGCTACAGAACAGCATTCTACTCTGCTACACAGTTTCTATCAAGTCAATATCAAATACTTTTGTATACAAACAGAAATTTATCATTTCACAGTTTTTGAGGCTGGAAGTCCAAATAAGGGTATTGGCCATGTTGGTTCCTTCTGAGTCTCTGAGAGAGAAAGCATTCTATGTGTCTCTCCTAGCTTCTGGTGGCAATCCTTGGCTTGAAGTCTTCTCACATGGGCATCTTTCCTCCATCCCCTTCTCTTTGTGTCTCTCCTCTTTTATATGGACACCTTCTCCAGTATGACTTCATGTTAACTAACTGATAATATCTTCAAAGACCCTGTTTCCACACAAGGTGACACTCACAGGTACTGGGGTTAGGATTTGCACGTGACTTTTCAGGTGACACAAGTTCAATCTATAACACCTAGAGATAGATTAAACATTTGCTGCCATTGAGTCAATTCTGACTCACACTGACCCTAAAGAACAAAGTAGAATTGCACCACAGAATTTACAAGGCTTTAATGTTTACAGAAGCAGAGTACCACATCCTTCTCATCTGAGAGACAGATTAGGTAAAGACATTAAGTACAAGTGTCAGAAATGACTTCTAAGTTTCTTGGCCTAAGCAAATAGCTGGATAATACAACTAAAATAATTTATAATACCTGATAAGAGTTATTCCTCTTCCTTTCAACCTGTAATTCCTTCTTTGTTACCAAGTCCTCATCTTACCAGTCTGACCATCTCTTTCGGTTTCCATAATAAGGTTCCTTTTTCTCTGTCTTTTGCTTAACTATTTTCCCCTTGGTCTTCTCATGCTACGCTAGAGACAGCTAACCCAAAAGCTTATGGGAACCAGCCAGGTAACACAAAGGCATGAAGCTCGTGGTAGAGACTGTTTAGTTGGAGTTTGTGGTTCCTTTTCAGCTCTGATTGATTTTTGACACAAATAGACCCAACTTTAAAAATTAGATCCTGTAATTTTTGAAGAGTTATCAATATACAGACACACGAAATTTCCTAAATTTTAAAAATGTTGGTCACTAATTCAAGTTTTGCTAAACATTTGCTTTGGATCAAAGCAAAATATGTCTGCTGTGCAGATGATGCCTGAAGCCACAATTTGCCTCCTTGTTTGATATTTTTTCCAGATGGTAACCTTGTCTATATTCATGGAACTATCACCTATATGCTGACAGTTCTGAAGTCTACATTTCCTCTCAAACATCAAAAAAAAAAAAAAAAACACTTCTTACTCAAATACCCAAATACTATGTAGATATTCAGTTGACATCAAATTCAATATTTTAAAAAACAAATGCATCACTGTCTTGGATTGAATGGTGTCTCCCAAAAAATGTGTATCAGTTTGACTGGGCCATGATTCCTGGTAGTGTGTGATCTTTACCACATATTGTAAATCCTGCCTCCAATGTTAATGATTAAGAATAGGCAGTAGGTGTGTTAGTTAGGCAGAACTCAATCTAGAAACTTGGATTGTGCATCGAGGCAATCTCTTGGAATATAAAGGAAAGAAGTGGGCAGAGAGACAGGAGAACCACACACCACCAAGAAAGCAGTGCCAGAGGCATAGCACAGCCTCTGGACCTGGCTCCCCTTTGTGAAGAAGTTCTTCATCTAGGGAACATTGATCTCAATTTGGACTTTTAGTCAGCTAGTTCTCTAACAGAAATATCGCAGAGGGGACAACTTTAACAAGGGAAGGTTTATTCTGACGCAGTCCGGTAAGCTACAAGTCCAAATTCAGGATGTCCTCTCCAGGGGAAGGCTTTACCCATTGCCAACTCTGGAGGAAAGTCCAGTAAAACATCAGTCTTTGTCCAGGTAGCGTCCTGGAGCAGGAACCTCAGGTCTGAAGGACACGCTTGTCTCTCGGTGCTACTTGCTTGAAGGTGTGAGGTTCCCAATCCTCAGCTTGCTTCTCTTTCCTTTTATCTCTTGCATGATGAAAGGATTAAGGGTAGGGCAAACCACACTACAGGGAAACTCCCTTTACAGTGGAGCAGGGAGGTAATCCTCTGAAGGGATTTACAGTCCCTCCCTAATCCTTTAATATACAGCACAGGACAATCACAAAATGGAGGACAGTCACAAGATACTGGAAACCATGGCCCAGCCACATGGCTACACCTATTTTGGTTGGGGACACAATTCAATCCATGATACCTACTTTGCTGTGAAAAATTTCTCTTTGTTAAAGTCACCAACTTGTGGTATTTCTGTTATGATAGCACCAAATGATTAACAGAATCACCTAGACCTGCACCAAACCTACCACTAGCCATGTATTCTCTTTCTCAGCTAGTAGGGTCAACACTAAACCCAATGATCCAGCTGTGAAATTCAGGATCATCCCAGACTTGTCCTTCCCTCTAGTCTCTCTCATCCCATGGTCCAATCAGACCAAGTCCTGACCTTGATCTCCTTGGCGCATATTACTCCTATCTACTACCTCTACGCTTACCAACGCCTGCCCTTACACAAGCCTTCATTTTCTCTCTTTGGTCAAATGGCTTAACCTCCCTGCACCTCAGTTTTCTCACTTGTAAAATGAGAAAATTAAAGTAAATGATTGTTCTATTTGTATGACTCCATTCTGTAAAGTCACCAAACTTAAGCCACTCGATCAGCAGTGAGTCCCTGGGTACTACAAAAGGTTTAGGCACTTGGCTGGAGGGGGGTTGGGGCAAGAGGGGGAATAGTCAGACATTTTGTATCATCCTTCATACAACAAAGATTTGAAAAAACAAGTAAGTTGGATATATGTCACAATCTAGGAATCCTAAGCATCAAAGACAAAGCTGAAGAATCAGACTGAGAAACAGTGAAGAAGAGACAACTCAAAATCAACAGAAATTGGAAATTATGGACTTTGGGATTGTCAATATCCCATTAGCTGAATCTACACAGTACATGAAGGCTGTGGCAAACAGCAACACCCCAAGGTGAAACCCACCCTATCTGGTGCTGCTAAGCAGCAGAGAATCTGCACAAACCTCGAAAACCAAAGAAAAGCAACACCAGGACTATGAAAACTAAGTGCAAGCTCACAAACCACCACACACCTTTCTTAACCCCTCCTCCCACCAGAGTTCCATGGGCAAGGAGCACTTCCTTCTCCTCATCCATCCCTTTCCCTGCTCAGACATCAGTCCCATGGCATTCAACACTTCCCTGTTCCATAAACCGGGAAATCAAGGCCAGTGCTCATATCAGGGGGCCAGAACTCATGACCCCCTTCACCGCTGCCCTTTACTCATGTTGATCACCCACCCCAGTGCCTTGTGGGCTCACCCAACACTGTATGTTCGCATTAGAATAAAACATGCAGGATATCTACCTGAAACCCATTCTCAACTGCAGCAGCCAAGTGCAAGTTGCAGATCTGTGATTTCAACACTACCTTGCCACTTAAGAAGGAGCCTCACCTAGCCACACTGGGTCCTGACAGCCAGAGGTACAACCTATTCCATCTTGCTGCTCACAACAGGGGCCTGAGAATTTCTGGTACCTCACAAACCCTCCAACCAGTGGTACTGGGTGCCCAACAACTGGTTGCATCACTTCCCATTAAATGCTGTAGAGGACTGGGGTACAGCCTCCATGCTTGGATCCAGGGACAGCTGATAGCTCCTTGCCTTGTCTCCACATCACCCCGCACTGCAACCAAAGGCCTATGCCTAATCCAAAAGCCACCCCATGCAGCTTTGCCCACCTAGCACAGTACTTCAGAACTCTGCACCACATACTTAGTAACCAACAACCCAGGCACCTGCATCACAACCAACTGATAAGCAGCAGGGTACACACACAACACTCAACCCAAAGACCCTGCAGAACACCCTCTGCACTACAGTCAGATGACCAGCAGGACAGATACATCACCTTGCCAAAAACTTCACCTACATCTTCAGCACCCCTGCAAGAACAGTGAACACACTCCTAAGCTCACACACCTAGTAGCTGCTCTGACCACCTGGAGACAGGATGTGAGAGCTTCAAAGATGTCAACAACCAGAGTAGCACACATGCCCAGCCTACTAGCACAGATCAAACCAAAACAAAATAAAAAATAGGACACAGTAACAAAATTACAATAAATAAATATAAATAACTTACAATAGCCAATATCAAATCACATAAAGAAGCAGGATAAGACGGCTCCAGCAAGTAACCAAAATAGAGAATCACAAAATCTTCCAGAGGAAGATAAGGTAACAGAATTACCTGATAAAGAATTCAAAAGACTAATAAACAAAGCTGTCCAAGAGATCAAGAATGAGGTCAGGCAAAACACAGACTAAATTAAGTCACATGCAAACAAAGCAATAAAATAATTCAAGAAATCAATACAAAAACAAAACTGTAGAATAAACAGACTGCTAGCAACCACACAAAAACAGCAACTAGAAATCTAAAAGATTAACAATAAAATTTCAGAGTTAGACAACTCAACAGAGGATAATAGGAGCAGAATTGAGACAATGAAAGTCAGAATTGGTGAGACTGAAGATAACTTCCCTGTTGCCAGTTTGTTTAATTAAAAAAAAAAAATGAAGAAAACCTAAGAATTATGTGAGATACTATTGAGAAGAAAAACCTAAAAATGATTACAGTACTAGAACAACCAGAAGCAATAATGGAAAACATTTGCTGGCAGAAAGTTTCCTGATATCATGAAAAATAAGAAGACACCTATTCAAGAGGCTCCACGAATCCCACAGAGGATAGAACTCAAAAGAAACTCCTCAAGACGTATTGTAATCAAACTTGCTAAAACCAAAAACAAAGAATCATGAAGTAGACAGGAATAAATGAAAAATCACTTACAGAGGAGAACTAATGAGGCTACACTTTGATTACTTAGCAGAAACCATGAAGACAAGAAGGCAGAAGGATGACATGACATAAAATTGCCAGTTAAAAATAATATATCCAATGAAATTATCTCTCAAATATGATAGTAAAATTAGGTCACTTCCTGATAAACAGATTAAGAAAACTTGTAAAACTAGACCAAGATTTCAAGAATATAAATGGGAGTCCCCCACTTAGAGAACTAACATCAGACAACAATGCAAGACTGATACACAGGACAGATCAACAAGATACCAATCCAGGGAGAGAATTCAGAAAAACAAAACAAAGCTAAAAGCCTGAAAATAGGAAACCAAGGATGTGAATATGTAAATGGCTACACCATCAGAACAAAAAAGAGGGAATAAACAGTGTAGTTGTAGAACTTCCAGACAGAGAGGAAGTCAAGATGATATGAAGAAACAAAAAGCTGGTTTAAAATTTAAAGAAATAAATAAAAGTAATCACAAAGCAAGTTAACAAACCTACCTATCAAAATAAAAAAGAAGAGGATGCCAATATGGCAGACTAGTCACATATCTCCTCAAATCCATCTAAGAAATAAGGCCTAGAAAAACAACAGAATGGAACAAAACAGACATTTTTAGGAGCCTCATGATCAGCCAGAAAGCTATGAGATTGAACTGGGCTAAGGAGAGGGAACAACTACCTCTGTCAGAAGCGAGACGGCATTGAAAAGAATCCTGCATCTGCTGGCATGACAACAGAGAGGTTGCACAGGTACAGAAGCCATCTTTGTCAGCCGTAAGGCTAGGACTCCATCTGCCACAACTGAGAGCCCAGCTAGGTCTGGCTCTCATGCTGAGCAGCAGCACCTGAGTGGACAGCGTCTCTCTGAACAGAGAAACTGTGGTTAAAACAGCCATACCTAGAGAACACAGGAGCAGCTGGCAGTCAAGTACAGTAATGCCCTTCCCTGCTCCCTTTTCTGAGCTACACTGTTCTGGTGCACTACACAACCTGGAACTGAAATTGTACATGTGTATCCTGAGCTTTTCCCCAGGACTCAGGAGGGAAACAAAGGGAAGGGTAGAAGTAAACCTCCACTGAGCCAGGTGATCACTGCATCTACAAAGCATCTGGTAAATTCCACACATTTCAAGATAAGTGCTCAGGACACATTGGTGCTTAATTCTTTCCTGCATGTTGACTTCCCTCTCTGTCTTCAGCCTTTTTCACCTACTTGCTCTGCTTTAAACCTCAGCCTTAATTCTGGTACACTACCTGAGTGGAAGTGGGACATTTTACTTGTGTGTCCTGAGCTTTTTCTCCCAGACTCAGAGAGGGAAACAAAAGGTTAGGGGGAGATGACAAATTCCACTGGCTCCTCAGAGCTACAGATTGCTGCACTTATTGGAACATTGCAAGCTAAGTGCGTGTCAACTTCTGTGATTCAAACCTTTCCTACACACCACTTCATTCCCTATACCGAGCCTTTTGCCCCTCTCTTCTCTGCTCTATATCAGTTCTGAATTCTAGAGTACTACCCTGAACCAGAAGTACAGTGCCATATGTATGTGTCCCAAGATTTCCTCCTGGACATAGGGAAGAAAAAACGGGAGAGCTGAAAGAATGGTTTCACTGGCTCCCCTGAGCCAGCAACTCCTGCTACATCTCTTAGTGCAGTCATCACTCCAACCATCAGCTGACAGGGCATCAGAATTATTCAGGCTCCAGTAATCTCTGTAGCTCAATTAGACTACTTGGACAGTCAAAACCAAGTTTACACACATATATATACATATATATATGTGTGTGTGTGTATATATGTTAGATTGCAATAACCTAACAAATCACAACTTTCTGATGGCTCAGTGACAACAATCTATCTCTAACCATTTAAAGAAGCAGACCACTATGGCTTCAGAAAACTTCCAAAATAAGGAATCAAAAAAAATTCCCAGATGAAGAAGCATTCCTGAAGTTATTGAAGGTAGAATACAAAAGAATTGTGTATAGAGCCCTTCTAAATCTTAAGATGAAGATTACACAAAGTGCAATGGAATAAAATGAAAAATTAAATAAACTACATCAATTGCTAGAAATACAACAATCTGAAATTCAGCAGATCAATAATAAAATCACAGAGTTAGACAATTCAAGTTGAAAGCCAAAGGAGTAGGACTGAGGAAATGGAATGCAGAATTAGCAAGACTGAAAATAAAGCAACTGGCACCAGCATTTACTAGGATAAATCAGATAAAAGAGTCAAGAAAAATGAAGAATAATTAAGAGCTATGGAGGTCTGTCAAAATGAACAATTTACAAGTAATCGGAGTACCAGAACACGCAGGGACAGCAGAAAATACAGAGAGAATTGTTGAAGAGATACTGTCAAAAAATTCTGTGACAGCATGAAAGATGAGACAATGTTTATCCAAGATGCTGATCAAACTCCACAAAAGGTAGATCCTGAAAGAAAGACAGCAAGACATATAATAATCAAGCTTAACAAAATGAAACATAAGGAGAGGCTCTTAAAGGCAGCAAGGCTTAAACCCAAATTAACTTACAAAGGAGAGTCCATTAAACTGAAGTCTGATTATTCAGCCAAAACCATGTTGGCAAGAAGGCAGTAGGATGATACATATAAAGCCTTGGAGGAAAAAAAATTCCAATCAAGAATTATATATCCTGTAAAAGTGTATCTCAAATATGATGGTGAAATTAGGACATTCCCAGATAAACAGAAGCTTAGAGACTGCAAAAACCAAACCAAAATTACAAGAAATACCAAAAATTAGAAAACCAGTAATACCAGACATATACTTAGGATGCAATACAGGACACAACATGCAGATTTCTACTTAGTTAGGGAAGTCACAAAGCTCAATCAAATCTAAAATATTAAAATTAGGGGAACAGATTTCAGTATGTAAATTATGACAGCACTGCACTATAAAACGGGCCCTATTAATGTATTCACAGAACCTTCAGGTGGAAAAGCAGTCAAAGAGACACAAGTTAAAGACTTGTTTAAACCTAGAACATTAGGGGGGAATAGTGGAGTAGCCACAAAGCAAAGTAATAGTACTACACATCGAAACAAGAAACACATTATAGAACTCTCAGCAGATACAAAGCCAACACTGAAAAAGATGAAAAGAAAACCCATAAAGAAAAATGACTCAGAACAGAATATTAAGTGGAACAAAGCAAATGACAATAACACAAAAATAGGAACCAAAATGACAGCACTAAATTCGTATCTATCAATAATTATACAAATATAATATAATATAATATAAATGGATTGAATGCATCAATAAAAAGACAGAGAGTAACAGGTTGGACCCAAAACCACAATTCATCTATATGATGCTTACGAGAAGCACACTTCAGACCCAAAGATATGAACAAATTGAAAATCAAAGGACAGAAAAATGTATACCTAGCTAACAGTGTGCAAGAGCGGCAATGTTAATCTCAGATAAAATACACTTTAAAGTAACATCCACCATTTGGGACAAGTAGGGTCACTACTGCTTAAAGATTCAATACATAAGCAGGCTATCACAATATTAGATATCTATGCACCCAATATCAGAGCATCTGAATAGATTGAACAAATGCTGACAACATTGAAAAGTGAGATTGATTACTCCCTAATAAGAGTAGGAGACTTCAACACTCCACTTTCAGTAACGGCCAGATCATCCAGAAAAGAAGCCTATTAAAGATATGGAAGATCTTATTGTGACAATCAGCCAACTCAACTTCATAGACATGTACAGAACTCTCCACCCAACAACAGACAAGTACTTCTTTATTTCCAATGCACATGGAACATTCTAGAGTAGATCACATATAAGCTCATAAAGCAATTTCAACAAATTTCAAACACTGAAATATTGCAAAGCACCTTCTCAGACCATAAAGCCATAAAAGCTGAAATCAATAGCAGACAAAACATGGATAGAAATTCGAACTCATGGAAACTGAACAACACCTTGCTCAAAAATTCATGGGTTATAGAAGAAATCAAGGATGCAATAAAGAAATTCATGGAATCAAACGAGAATGAAAACACATCCTACCAGAAACTGTGTGACATAGCAAAAGCAGTGCTCAGAGGTCAATTTATCTCGGTAAATGCACACACCCAAAATGAAGGAAGGGCCCAAACCAAAGAATTAATCCAAAACTCCAACAAGCAGAAAGAGAAGAACAAAAGAATCCCGCAGTCACCAGAAGAAAGCAGATAATAAAAATTAGAGCAAAACTAAATAAATAAGAGAATAGGAAAACAGCAGAGATTATTAAGAAAACTAAGCGCCGGTTTTTGGAACAGATCAACAAAATCAATAAACCATCGGCTAAACTCCCAAAAGAAAAACAGGAAACAAATAACACAAATCAGAAATGAGACTGGAGATTTCACAACAGGCCCAACTGAAATGAAAAGAATCATAACAGAATACTAAGCAAATAGATCTGAAAACCTAGAGGAAACAAATTCCTAGTATTACATTACCTACCAAAACTATCACAAAGAGAAGTAGAACAACTTAATAAACCCATCACAAAAGAAGAGATTGAAAAAAATCATCAAAAGCTACCAACCAAAAAAAGTCCTCGCCTAGACAGCTTCACTGGAGAATTCTACCAAACTCTTAGAGAGGAGTTAATTCCAATACTGCAGAAGCTATTTCACAGAAAAGAAAAGGGTGGAACACTCCTAAATTCATTCTACAAAGCCAGCACAACCCTGATACCAAGGAAGTTACAGAACAGTATTTCTCATGAACCTAGATGCAAAAATCCACAACAAAAATCCCAGGCAATAGAATTCAACATAAAAAAAAAAAATCACCATGATCAAATAGGATTCATAACAGAGATTCAGTGTTCATTCAGCATCAGAAACACAATTAATGTAATCAACCACATAAATAAAAAAAGATAAGAATCGCTTGATTTTATCAACTGATACAATAAAAGCATTTGACCAAGTCCAAACCTTTTCATGTAAAAATGTGAATAGACAAAATATGAATAGACAAGAAATTCCTCAGCATAACAAGGGACATCTATGCAAAACCAACTGCCAACATCAGCCTGAATGGAGAGAGACTGAAAGAATTCCCCCTGAGAACAAGAACCAGGCATGGATGCCCATTGTAGCCACTTCTACTCAGCACTGTGCTGGAGGTTCTATCCGGAGCAATCAGACAAAACAAAGAAATAAAGGGCATCCATACTAGTAAAGTAAAGTATCCTTATTTGCAGGTGCTATGATATCATATACAGAAAACCCTATAGAATCCACAAATAAACTACTGGAACTAATAGTTCAGCAAAGTATCAGGATATAAGAAAAACATAAATAAATCAGTAGGATTCCTTTATACCCACAAAGATTCCATCAAGGAGGAAATCACCAAATCAATACCACTTACATTAGCCCCCAAGAAGATAAAATACTTACAAATAAATCTGATCAGAGAGGAAAGAGACCTAAACAAAGGAAATTACAAGACCCTGCAGTGAGAAAACAAAGGAAAGCTACAAAAGTGGAGAAATCTATCTTGCTCATGGATAGGAAGACTTAACATTATGAAAATGTCTATTCTACCCAGAGCAATCTATATATACAATGAAATCCTAATACAAATTCCAATGTTATTTTTTAATGAGATGGAGAAACAAATCACCAACTTGGTTTTGAAAGGGAAGAAACCCTGGATAGGTAAAGCACTACTGAAGACACAGTGGGAGACCTCACATTACCTGACCTTAGAATGTATTACACTGCCATGGTAGTCAAAAAATCCTGCCACTGGTACAAAAACAGATGCATAGACCAAGGGCACAGAATAGAAAATTCAGAAATAACACCATTCACCTATGAACAGCTGTTATTTGACAAAAGCCCAAAGGCTGTGAATTGGTGAAAATCAATCTCTTTAACAAATGGTGTTGGCAAAATCAGATATTCATCTACAAAAATACTGATATAAAACCCGTATCTTATGTCTTACACAAGAACTAACACAAAATGGGACCTAAACAGCAAATCTAAAACAGTAACTATTATGAAAGAAAAATTAGGGACAACATTGGAAGTTCTAATGCACAACTTAGACAGAATGTTAACAATGCACAAACAGCAGAAGAGCAAATAGATAAATGAGAACGAATAAAAATCAAACATGTATGTTCCTCTGAAGACTTTATCAAGATGGTAAAAAGATTGCCAACAGACTGGGAAAAAATATTTGGCAGCCACATATCCAATTGACATCTAATTTCCATAATCTACAAGGTACTGCAAAATATCAACAAGAAAAAGACAAATAACCCAATTAAACAATGGGCAAAGGATTTGGACAGATACTTTTCCAAAGAAGATATCCAGGCAGCCAAATGACACATGAGGAAATGCTCATGATTATTAGCCATTAGAGAAACCCAAATACAAACTACAGAGACATACCATCTCGCCCCAACAAGGTTGGCAATAATCCAAAAAACACAAAACAACAGGTATTGGAGAAGCTGTGGAGAAAATGAAACTCTTCTACACTGCTGGTGAGAATGTACAATGTTATGACCTCTTTCGTAAACAATTTGAAGCTTTCTTAAAAAGCTAGAAATAGAAACACCATAATCCAGCAATCCCACTGCTTGGAATATACCCTACAGAAATAAGGGCAAAACGGATACATACACACAAATGTTTACTGCAGCACTGTCCACAACAGCAAAAAGATAGAACCACTCTAGGTGCCCATCAACAGATGTGTGGATAAACAAACTATAGTATATATACACAATGGAACACTATGCAAGGATAAAGAACTATGATGATTTTGGGAAACATCTCACAATCTGGAATCAACCAGAGGACATTATACTGAATGAAATCAGTCAGTTGCAAAAGGACAAATACTGTATGAGACTACTATTACAAGGATTTAAGGAAAGACATGCAGAAGAAAATACTCTTTGATAGCTATAGGTAGGGAGAGAAGGAGAGGGTTATTCATAAATTAGATAGTTGACAGGAACTCGGTTAGGTGAATTGAGTGACAGCATGCAGTAAAAGGCAGGTCAGCATAAATGGACTACACTGTAAGCTAAAAAGTTTTCTAAATTCAACCCAACATTTGAAAAGACAGAGTAGCAGGGAAAGGGACCTGGGGTCCACATTTTCAGGGGACATCAAGATCAATTGGCACAACTAGTCTTTTTTGAAGAGAGTCTTCTGCACCCCACATTGGTGAGTGACAGCTGAGGTCTTAAAAGCCAGCAAGCTGCCATCTGAGGAACATCAATTAATCATGACCCACCTGGAACAGATGGCAACCCAAAATACAAAAGACATGATGAGAAATGACCCCAGAAAACAGAAGGACTCATATGACGGGGAAACTACATCAGCATGAGACCAGAATGACTAACTTGTCCCAGCCACCACCGGATAGGATATATGATGTGAAATCCTTGACATAGCACAAGAAAAAGAGGTGTGTAGATCAAAAACTATTTAAAAACAGAATTGATGGTCTGATAACCTGGAGGGTCCCCTGAGAATATGGGGTTCCCTGTAGGGCCCCTAGATTTGCTGCCAGCCCAGCTGAAACCAGCACTGAAGCCAATATTTCAGACAAAGAATGGACTGGACTTGGAGACACAGAGTAATGCATGTGGTGTATGTAGTTTATGGTTTAATATATATATATGAAGCTGTCCTACTGATTTCTTCTTATAAGGGAGAGGACAGAGTAGAAAGGAGGGGACAAGTGTTGATTGAGTGGATACTGGAAGTAAAGAATGAAAAATAAAAGAATGCTGTCACAGGGTGAGGAAACCAGATAGAGTTGCAGAGAGGTGGGAACTCAGGGATTTATGCAGAAAATTGTCTTGGATTGTAAACATTCACTTAATCACAATTTAAAAAATAATTAATTAAATATATAAAGAAGAAAAACATGTAGAGTTAACAAACACAAAATCAACAATAATGAAATGACTGAAAAGAAAATATATGAACAAAAAGAACTTAGCACAGAAAATGAAGATGGACAAAGAATGTCAACCTCTGCCCCAAAGTTATCAAACCAGCAACAGTAAGTTCATACCTATCAATAATTACACTGAATGGAAATGGCATAAATGTAACAGTAAAGAGACAGAAAGTGGTGGGATCAATTTAAGTAAAAGGAAAAAAAATCCATCTATCTGCTGTCTATGACAAACACACCTTAGGCACAAAGACATAAACAAACTAAAATTTGAAGGACAGAAAAAAATATATCAAACAAGCAATAGCAAAAAATGAGCAAGAGTGTCAATGTTACTCTCCAGTAAAATGAACTTTAAAGCAAAATCTACCATAAAGGATAAGGAAGAAACTGTATCACAGTTAAAGGATCAAAACACCAGGAGGACATAACCATAATAAATATACAAGCACCCACTGATGGGGCTCCAAAATGCATAAACCAAACTCTTAACAGCATTCAAAAGAGAAGTATACAGCCCCACAATAGTCATTGGAGACAACAACACACCACTGAAAGACAGAACATCTAGAGACGCAGTAAAGAACAGAGCAGCTAAATGCGACAATCAACCAGCTCAGCATCACAGAAATATACAGAACACTCCCAGCTCAACAACAGCAAAATATTCATTCTTTTCCACTGCACATGGAATATTCTCCAGAATAGACCACATTTTAGGCAACAAAGCAAGCCTTAACAAAATTTGAAACATCAAAATAATATAAAGTATCTCCTCTAATCACAACACCATAAAACTAGAAATCAGTAACAGAAACAATGAGAGGAAAAGCAAAAATCCAATGCATGGAAAGTGAATCACACCTTTGTTAAAAATTACTAGGGAAAAGAGGAAATTAAGAGCAGAATAAAATAATTCATAGAATCAAATGAGAATGAAAACACATCCTATCAAAACCTTTCGGATGCAGCAAAAGCAATGCTTAAAGGTCAATTTACGGCAATAGATACATCGAAAAAAGAAGAAACAGCTAAAATCAAAACATTAACCTGAAAAATTGAAAAACTACAAAGAAAGCAACAACAGAAGCCCTCAGACACCAGAAGAAAGTGGATAAAAAGATTAGAGCAGAGGGGCGGAGTCAAGATGACAGACTAAACACACGTCTTCATACCACTGAACACAAAACCTCCTCTCTTTTGCTGACCCCACTCTCAGCGTGCACAGGCTTGCACAGATTGAAAGTAACTCACCATTTTGATTTTTTTTTCTCTGTCTTGGCCGGTGGGCAGAGCTGGGACTTGACTGGCTGCTGGTCTAGTGTGCACTGCTGGAGGGATCGGTGGGTGACGTTGCTGTGTTTTGGGGCCTAGCTTTGGACTCTGTGCATCTTGGCATCTTTGAGCTCTCTTTCTGCCTCCAGCATGTGGTAGCTGGTGCTGACGTGGTGTCAAGCTTGTGCGAGACACCATCTTGATCCATTAGAAGGCGGATACACCCATATGGAGGCCTCACCTGGACTTAGTTCATACTCTGGGAGGCAGCGCCTGCACAGGGGAGAGTGCTTTTCCAGCAGAAAAGAATTATTTTACACAGTGTCACCTACAGCTAGGGCCCTGCGACAGAGGCTGTGGACTCTGTGCATCTTGGCACCTTTGGCCTCCCTTCCTGTCTCTGCCATAGAGTAGCTTGGTCCCAGCCAGGTAATGAGCTTGTGTGGGACACCATCTTGTTGCACTGGCAGGCAGAGATACCCATACGGAAGCTTTGGCTGGACCTAATTCCTGGGCTGGGAGGCAGAGTTTGCCGGGAGTAGAGCGCTTTTCCGGTAGAAAAGCAGTAGTCTACACAGTGTCGCCCACAGCTGGGACCTGACAGCAGAGGCCAGCAGGCCAGTAGCCTTTCTGTATTTTGAGTTAGTTTATAACATCTGGGGTTTGATACAGAGGTGCTTACTTTGCTGGGAAGAGGGACACCTGAAAACCTAACTGACTTTGGAAGTTGTCAGATCCTTTTTACCTCTAATTTTAAGACAGCCTAGAGGAACAACTATGGTCCATCCTCACAGCACCTCTCCCAGCTTCCATTGACTCACATGCAGCTCAAAAAGCAACAAACTCTGGAGCAAGCCATAACCAAGAAATCACCGATGGCTTCAGAAGGCCCCCAAAATAAACAACAAAAGAAATTCCCAGACAAAGAAGCTTTTCTGAAACTATTGGAAGGTGAATACAAAAAGATTATATACAGGGCCCTCCTAGATCTTATACAAAATGCAGCAGAACAAAAGGAAAAATTAAATAAGCTGTTCGATCTGATGCAACACCTGTACCATGAAATCCAACAGATCAAGAACAAAATCACAGACATAAAAACTTCAATTCAAACCAAGAAAACAGAACGGAACAAATGGAAAAGAGACTTTCTGGTTTGGAGGACAGCGCTACTGACTCCAGCACCTATGAGGAGAAATCAGGAAAAAGAAAGAAGAAAAATGAAGAAGCATCGAGAAGCATGCGAGACTCTATTAAGAGAAAGAATCTATGACCAATTGGAGTTCCTGAACAGGATGAAACACCTAAGAACACAGAGAGTATTGTTGCTGAGCTGCTGACAGAAAACTTCCCAGAAATAATTAAAGAAGAGAATATAGATACTCAAGGTACATATTGAACATGACTCAATATAGATCTCAAAACAAAGACTCCAAGACGTATTATAATGAAGCTTAACAAATGAAACATAAGCAGAAACTCTTAACGGCAGCAAGACTAAAAGCAAAGCTAATGTTCAGAGGGAAACCCTGTAGGCTTTCATCAGATTTCTCAGCAAAAACAATGCTGGCATGGAGGCAGTGCATGACACATTCAAAGCATTGAAGGAGAAGAACTTCCAACTAAGAATTATATATCCTGAAAAACTATCTTTCAAATATGAAAATGAAGTGAAGACATTCACAGATAAACAGAAACTCAGAGACTTTGTAAAAACCAAATCAAAACTACAAGAAATACTGAAAGAATCTCTTGGCTTAGAAGAACAAAACCACTAACTTTATATTTTAGAAGCAAATACAGGAGATATCACCCAGAATCTTATTTAGTTAGGGAAGGCTCCAAACTCAATCGAAGCTAAAATAGTGAAAGAAATAATCCAGTGATCATATCATGAAACCTATGACACATTAAAAAGAGGGATGTACTACAATTGTTATAGTCCCTCCAGATGGAGAGGAACTTGATAAGAATGATGGTAATTGAAATTGGGTTTATACATAGTTTATTAAGGGGGACCTTAGGGGTAGCCATAAAGCACAATAAAGATGTAACATATCGAATCAAGAAACATAATACAGGAGTCTCAACAACTACAAAACCAACTCTGAAAAAGGTGAAAAATCAACTCACAAAGAAGAAGGTCCCAGGACAGATTCATAAGAACAGAGAAAACATCAACACAAACATAAACATATCACAATGGCAGCACTGATCACATACCTATCAATAATCACAATGAATGTGAATGGACTGAACACTCCAGTACAGAAACACTGAGTGACATCTTTGATCAAAAGACACAACCCATCCATACATTGCCTACAAGAAACACACCTTAGACTTAAAAATACAAACAAACTGAAAACTAAGGGATGGAGGACTATATATCAAGCAAGAATACACAAAGAAGAGCAGATGTGGCAATTCTAATATCAGATAAAACAGATTTTAATGTAAAATCTGCCACTGTGCACAAGAATGGACACTATTTATTGCTGAAAGGTTCAATACAGAAACAGAGTGTAAGAATATTAAATATTTATGCGCCTAATATTAGAGCATCTAAATACAATGAAAAACACTCACTACACTCAAAAAGGAGATAAATCACTCCACAGTTAACAGTGGGAGATTTCAACACTCCATTCTCAATACTGGAAAGATTGTCTAGAAAAAAGCTCAATAAAAACACAGAGACCTTATTGCCACAATTAACTAACTTGACCTCATTGACATATACAGAACTTTCTATCCATCAGTGGACAACTACACTTTCTTCTCCAGAAAAGACCATCTGTTAGGACATAAAGCAATTCTCAATAAAATCTATACCATTGAATTAATGCAAAGCATTTTCTCAGATCATAAAGCCATAAAAATCAAAATCAATAGCAACGAAAACATAGCTAGAAAGTGGAACTCATGGTAACTAAACACCTTGCTGAAAAAGCTGTGGGTTATAGAAGAAATCAAGGATTAAAGAAATTGATGGATTCCCATGAGAATGAAAACACTTCCTACCAGAACCTATGGGATACAGCCAAAACAGTGCTCAGAGATCAGTTTATCTCCATAAGTACACACATCTGGAAGGAGGAAAGAACCCAAATCAAAGAACAAACCTTACAGCTTCAACAAGTAGAGAGAGAACAACAGAGGGACCCATCAGGCATCAGAAGAAAACAGATCCTAAAGATTAGAGCAGAACTAAATGAAATACAGAATAGAAGAACAATTGACAAAATTGAAAAGACCAAAAGCTGGTTTTTTGAAAAGATCAACAAAATTGACAAACCATTGGCTAAACTTACTAAAGAAAAATAGGAAATGAAAGAAATAACCCAATTAAGAAATGAGAGAGGAGCCGTTATAACAGATCCAACGGAAGTAAAAGATATCATACCAGGATACTATGAAAGACTGAATTCTAACAAATTTGAAAACTTAGAGAAAATGGACAAATTTCTTGATTCATATTACCTACCAAAAGTATCACAAGGTGAAGCAGAACAACTTAATAAACCCATCATGAACCAAAAGACTGAAAAAGTTGTCAAAAAAACTACCAACCAGAAAAAGCCCAGGCCCAGATGTCTTCACCACAGAATTCTACCAAGCTTTTAGAGAAGAGTTATCTCCAGTACTACTGAAACTATTTTGCAGGATAGAAAGGGAGGGAATACTCTCAAATTCAATCTTTGAAGCCAGCATAACCCTGGTACCAAGCCAGGGAAGACCCAACCAAAAAGGAGAATTACAGACCAACATCACTCATGAATCTAGGTGCAAAAATCTTCAACAAAATTCTTGCCAACAGAATACAACAACATATCCAAAAAATAATTCTTCATGACCAAGTTGGATTCATACCAGGAATGCAAAACTAATTCAACATCAGAAAAACAATTAATGTGATCACATAAATAAACAAAAGAGAACAATCACCTGATTTTCTCTATTAATGCAGAAAAGGCATTTGATCAAGTCCAACACCCATTCGTGCTAAAAACTCTCAGCAAAATAGGAATAGGCTACAAATTCCTCAATGCAATAGGGGCCACTTATACAAAGCCAACTGCCTACATCATCCTGAATGAAGAGAGACTGAAACAGTTTCCCTTGAAAAGAGGAACTAGACAAGGATGCCCACTCTAACCTCTCCTATTCAACGTTGTACTAGAAGTTCTAGCCAGAGCAATTATATATGACCAAGAAATAAAGGACATCTGCATCAGCAAAAAAGAAGTAAAAATATCCCTATTTGCAGATGATATGACTGTATATGCAGAGAATCCTAAAGAATCCATCAGTAAACTACTCGAACTGATAGAAGAGTTAGGCAAAGTGTAAGGATACAAGATAAACTTAAGTAAATCAGTAGGATTCCTTTATAACAATAACAAGATTATTAAGGAAGAAATCATCAAATCAATACCATTTACTATAGCCCCTAAGAAGATAAGGTACCTAGGAATAAATTTAACCAGTTAAATAACAGCCCTTTACAAAGAGAACTGCAAGACCTTACTACAAGAAACTAAGAGAAACCTACCCTGCTCATGGATAGGAGGACTTAACATTGTGGAAATGTCTATTTTACCCAAAGCAATCTACTTATATAGTGCAATCCCAATACAAACCCCAGTGACAGTTTTTAATGAGATGGAGAAACAAATTGCTAACTTTGTTTGGAAAGGGAAGAAGCCCCGGATAAGTAAAGCACTACTGAAGAAGAACAAAACAATGGGATGCCTCTCACTACTAGACTTTAGAACCTGTTACACTGCCACATTAGTCAAAACAGCCTGATATTGGTACAAAAAGAGACAGACAGTTCAGTGGAACAGAATTGAGACTCCAGAGATGACACCATCTTCCTATGAACAGGTGATATTAGACAAAGGCCCTAAGACATTAAACTGGGATAAAAACAATCTCTTCAACAAATGGTGCTGGCAAAATTGGATATCTGTCTGCACTAAATTAAAACAAGACCCATGTCTTACACCTTATACAAAAACCAACTCAAACTGGATAAAAGACCTAACTATCAAATCTAAAACAATAAAGCTCATCCAAGAGAAAGTATGAACAGCAATGAAAGCCTTAGTACACAACATAGACAGGCTTCAAAATCTGTCAAAGAAACCACAAACAACAGAAAATAGATAAATGGAACTATTAAGACTCAAACACTTTGTTCATCCAAAGACTTTATTCATAGAATTAAAAGATCACCTACAGAATGGCAAAAAATATTTGGCAACTCTATGTCAGACTGATCCCTGATCTCCATCATCTATAAGGTACTACCAAATATGAATAAGAAAAAGATAAATAATCCAATTAAGTGATGGGCAAAGGAGATTGAAAGACACTTCACTGAAGAGATGATCCAAGCAGCCAAAAAATACATACAGACATGCTCACGATCATTAGCTATCAAAGAGATTCAAATCAAAACGACAACGTGATACCATCTCACCCCAACAAGGTTGGCCATGATCCAAAAAATGCAAAACAACAACTGCTGGAGAGGCTGTGGAGAAACTAGAACTCTCCTACACTGCTGGTGGGGTTACAGACTGGTGCAACCTCTTTGGAAAGCAATCTGGCACTTCCCTAAAAAAAGCTGGATCCAGTAATTTGACCCAGTAATTCCACTGCTCGGAATGCACCATAGAGAATCCAAACCATTCACACCAACTGATACATGCACACGAATGCTTATTGTAGCACAGTCAACAATAGCAAAAAGATGGAATCAACCAAAATGCCCAACAACAGAGGAATGGATAGTTAAACTATGGTATACATACTCAATGGAACACTATGCAATGATAAAGAACAACAATGGTTTTAGGATAACATCTCATAACCTGGTTTCAATTGCAGGACATTATGTTGAGTGAAAGCAGTGAGCGACAAAAGGACAAATATTGTATGAGACTCCTAAGATAAGAACTTAAAAACAGACTCATGCATAGAAGAAAAGACTCTTTGACGGCTGCAAGGGTAGGGAGAGAGGGAGGGTGGAGACAGAGAGTTTATATTAGATAGTTGATAGAAATTTGGTTGGGTGAAATCTGTGACAGTACACATTAGAAAGAAGATCAATATTAAATGGACTTCAACATAAGATGATTACTCCTTCCATCTTAACCAAATATCCCAAAGACAGAGTAGCTGGAGCAGGGGGCTGGGGACCATGCTCTCAGGAAATCAAGGCCAACTGGCACAACTAGCGTTTTGCTAAGAGGGTCTTCTGAACCCTGCATTGTTGAATGGTGTCTGGAGTCTTAAAAGCTGTCTAGCTGCTACCTGAGGGTACAGCAAATGGTCCCAACTTAGCAGGAATGGATGATCACAAAGGACCAAAATGACATGGGGGAAAGAGAACCCAGAAGATAGAGGGACCCATGTGAGTGGGTGACTACATTAACTTGTGATTGGAAGAACGTGACGGTGCCCAGCCATGACCAGTGATAGCTCTGATGGAGCTCACAAAGTTGAGTCTCACTGGCAGCACAAGAAAAGCAAGGGGTGCACCCTGAGATCTCCATTAAATGATGGCAATTGATGGTCCAGGGGCCTCGGAGTTCCCCTGGGAGCATGGCCCCTGGCCCTGATGCTGCCCCTGTCCAGATAAATCACAATGAAGGTCACCTCTTTTGACAGGAATGGATTTGACTTGGCAACACAGAGTGACCATATCATGTGAGCACTTTATGGTTCTACACATCCATAGGATGTCATCCTGCTGACCTCTTACTGGAGGAAGGGCAGTGGGTGGAGAGGATGGGATAGGAGATTGTTGGGAGTATAAGACATGAATGGAGCAGAGAGGAAGAGTGTGCTGTCACTGGGTAGGGAGAGCAGCGGGAGCTGCATATAGGTGGGCAAGCAAATTTATATGGAAATGTGCATTTTCATTCAATCATAATGAAAAAAATAAATTACACTGTGGTACTCCAGTTCTTCTAACAAAAGTGTTTTCCGTGGTCCCTCTCGAGAGTCATTTGAAGTTACCATAATTACATCAATCAGTGATTTAACCTGGGTCAGCCAGTAGTGCTGGGTGTTTTCTCTGGGAATGCTCTGTCATGGATTGAATTGTGTCCCCCCCAAAATATGCGTAGCTGTGTGGCCAGGCCACGATTCCCAATGTTTTGTGATTATCTTTCATTCTGTGATTTTCATATGCTGTATGTTAAAGGATTAGAGTGGGACTATAAATCTCTGTAAAAGATCACCTCCTTGCTCCACTGTAGAGGGAGTTTCCCTAGAGCATGGCTTGCACCACTCTTAATCCTTTTGCCTTACAAGGGGTAAAAAGGAAAGGGAAGCAAGCAGAGAATTGGAAACCTCACACCACCAATCAAGCAGCACCAGGAGAGGAGCACATCCTTCAGACCCAAGGTTCCTGCACCAAGATGCTCCCTGGACAAAGACTGATGCAATACCGGACCTTTCTCCAGAGCCAACAAGGTGGAAAGCCTTCCCCTGGAGTGAACATGCTGAATATGGGCTTGTAGTCTACCAGGCTGCATAAGAATAAACTTTCCATTGTTAAAGCCAAAAAAAAAAAAAAAGATTAGAGCAGAAATCAATAAAATAGAGAATAGAAAAACAGTTCAATCAACAAGACCAAAAGTTGGTTCTTTGAAAAGATCCACACAATTGACAACTTGTTGGCCAAACCAACAAAAGAAAGAAAGGAGAGGAAGCAAATATCCCAAATAGGAAACGGGATAAGTGATATCATAACAGCCCCAAATGAAATTAAAACAATCGTAATAGAATACTATAGAAAATTGTACTGTAACAAATTTGAAAACCTAGAAGAAATGGACAAATTTGCAGAAACATACCAATTACCAAAACTAATATAGAGGTAGAATAACTAATAAACCTATAACAGAAGAGGAGATTGAAGAGATACTTTAAAAATTCCCTGTAAATACAAAAGCCTCTGCCCTGATGGCTTCATTGGAGAATTGTACTGAACTGTCGGAGAACAGATAACACTAATACTACTTAAGCTATTACGGAGCATAGAAAGGGAAGGAATATTCCTGAGCTCACCTTCTGAAGCTAACATAACACTGATACCAAAGTTAGGGAAAAACACCACAAACAACAACAACAAAACTACAGACCAATATCCCACTGAACACAGACATAAAAATTCTCAACAAAATTCTAGCCAATAGAACTCAACTGCATATCAAAAAAATAACACATCATAACCAAGTAGGATTCATGCCAGCTATTCAGGGATGGTTCCACATTAGAAAATCAGTTAACATAATCCACCACATAAATAAAACAAAAGAACCACATAAGTGATCAGTCAGTACAGAAAAGGCATTTGACAAAATCTAACACCCATTCCTAATAAAAACTCTCAGCAAAATAGGAATAGGTGGAAAATTTCCCAGTGCAACAACAGGAATTTATACAAAATCAACAGTCAATATCCTTCTAAATCGACACAGACTCACAGCATTTCCCTTGAGAACAGGAACCAGACAAGAATGCCTTTAGTCATCTCTCTTATTGTACATTGTGTGGGAAGTTCTAGCTACAGCAACAAGGCAAGAAAAAGGAGTAAAAGTCATCCAAACTCATGAGGAAGAGATAAAACTGTCACTATTCACAGAAGATGTGATTGTGTATACTGAAAACCCCAAAGAATTCACTAGAAAACTACTGTAACTAATAGAAGATTTCAGCAAGGAAGCAAGATATAAGATTAACATACAAAAATCAGTTGAATTCCTCTACACCAACAAAAATAACTTCAGAACAGAATCACAAAATTAATACAATTAACAAAAGCCCTCGAGAAGATCAAGTGCTTAGTAACAAATCTAACCAGGGGTGTAAAAGACCTATACAAAGAAAACTGCAAGAAACCCAAGAGACCTATATAAATAGAAAAACATGAATAGGAAGACTTAACATTGTGAAAATGGCAGTTCTATCCAAAGCAAATTACAGGTACAATGCAAGGCCGATCCAAATTCCAACTATTTAATGAGTTGGAGAAACAAATCACCAACTTTACATGGAAAGGGAAACAAAAAACCAAACCCACGGCCGTTAAGCTGATTCCAATTTATAGCAACCATATAGACAGTGTAGAACTGCCTCATAGAGTTTTCAAGAAGTACCTGGAAGATTTAACTGCCTACTTTCCAGTTAGCAGCCATAGCACTTAACCATTACACCATCAGAGTTTCCATGGAAAAGAAAGAGCCCCTAGATAAGTAAAGCATTACTGAAGAAGAGCAAAGTGGGAGGCCTCACACTATCTGATTTTAGAACCTATTATAGATCCACTGTGGTCAAAAAAGCCTAGTACTAGTAGAGTGACAAACACATACAACAGGAGAACAGAATTCAGAACCCAGACATAAATCCACCCACTTATGAGCAGCTGGAAATCTTGGTGGTATAGTGGTTAAGTACAATATCTGCTAACTGAAAGGTCAGTAGTTTAGATCCACTAGGCACTCCTTGGAAACTCTGTGGGGCAGTTCTACTCTGTCTATAGGGTTGCCATGGGTTGGAATCAACTCAATGGCAGTGAGTTTGGTTTGGGTTTGGTATGAGTAGCTAATATTTGACAAAGAGTCAAAGCCTGTTAAATGTGGAAAAGACAGTTTCTTTAACAAATGGTGTTGGCATAACTGAATATCCATCTGTAAAAAAATGAAATAAGATCTGTGTTTGACTCCACACAGAAAAACTAACTCAAAATGGACCTAAATATAAAAATCTAAAACAATAGAGATCATGAGAGGAAAAAATAGGGGCAATACTAAGGGCTCTAATAAGTGGCATGAACAATACACTCCAAACTAAATCAAATCTATTACCATCAAATGAATTCTAACTCATACTACCCTATAGGACAGTGTAGAACTGCCCCATAAGTTTTCTGGGAGCACCTGGTGGATTTGAACTGCCAATCTTTTGGTTAGCAGCCCTAGCTCTTAACCATTATTCCACCAAGGTTTCCATATATATAAACACACCGTAGATAACAATACACAAACACCAAAAGAGAAACTAGTTAACTGGGAGCTCCTGAAAATTAAACCTGTTCATCAAAACACTTCACCAAAAGAGTAAAAAGAGAACCTGGAGACTGGGAGAAATCTTTTGGCTGTGACATATTTGACAAAGGTCTAATCTCTAATATCTACAAAATATTTCAACATGTCAATAACAAAAAAGACAAAAAAATCCAATTAAAAATCAGACAATTGATATAGAAAGTTCACCAAAGAAGACATTCAAGCAGCTAATGGATACATGTGGAAATGCTCGTGATCACTAGCCATTACAGAAATGCAAATCAAAAGCTACAATGAGGTACCATTTCCAACAACACAGGCAGTAATCCAAAAAACACAAAATAACAAACGTTGGAGAGACTGTTGGGAGACTAGAACTCTTACAGGAATGTAAAATGGTACAACAACTTTGGAAACCGATATAGTGCTTCCTTAGAAAACTAGAAATAGAAATACCATATGACCCAGCATTCCCATTCCTAGGAATATACCCTGGAGAAATAGGAGCTATCACAGAAAAATAGACATATCCAAACCCAAGTTCACTGCAGCACTGTTTATAATAGCAAATAGATGGAAACAACCTAAATAGCCATCAACAGATTAATGGATAAACAAATCATGGTATGTACACACAGTGGAACACTACACAACAATACAGAACAACGATGAAGCTGAGAAACATCTTGCAGCATGGTTGAATCTAGAAGGTGTTGAAATGACGAGTGAAATACGTCAGTCAGAAAAGGGCAAATACCATATGAGACCACTATTATAAAAACTCAAGAAAAGGTCTACACATAGTAAAAATCATTCCTTCATTGTTATGAGGGTAGGGAGAGAGAAGGAGGGAACTACCTAACTGGACAGCAAACAAGGGTCAGCTTCGGTGAAGATAAGGACAACATACGATGCAGGGGACACCAGCATAACTGGACCAAAGCAAAAGTGCAGAAGTGTCTTAGATACATCCAAACACTTTGAGGGACCAAGTAGCTGGGGCTGGGGGCTGGGGCCTATGGTCTTGAGGGACATCTAATTCAGTCAGCGTAACAGTTAGAAAGGAAAATGTTCTACATCTGACTTTGCTGAGTAGTATAGGGATCTTAGAAGCTTGAAAGTAGCTATCTAGCATACATCTATTCGTTTCATCTTTTCTGAAGTAAAGAAAAATAAAGGAAACCAAAGATATTAGGAAAACACTAACCCAAAGGACCAAAAGATCACATGAACCAGAGGTTCCAATAGCCTGAGCCCAGAAGAACCTAGATGGTGCCAGGCTACCACCACCAACTGCTGAGACAGGGATCGTAACTGAGCATCATGGACAGAACAGGAGAAACAAGTAGAACAGAACTCAAATTCATGAGAAAGACCAGACTTCCTGCTCTGACAGAGAGTGGAGGAAACCCTGAGACTATGGCCCCTAGACACTCTGCCAAGCCAGAACTAAAACCATTCTTGAAGCTCACTTTTCAGACGAAGATTAGACAGGCCTATGAAACAAAAAATAACACACGTGAGGAATGTGATTCTTAGCTCAATCAAATATAAGGCACTGAGGGCAGATCCTGTCCAACAGCAAGACAAGAAAGCAGGAAGAAATAGCAAATGCATGGATGGGCACAAGGAACCTGGGTGAAAACAGGGAATGTGCTGCCACATTGTGCGGATTGCAAACAGCGTCAAAAATATACTAGTACAATTTTTTAAAAATTTATTTTAGATGGGGACTTTACAGAATAAACTAGCTTCTCGTTTAACAGCTAGTTTACCTATTGTTTTGTGACCTTGGTTAAGAGCCTCACAATATGTCAACACTCTCCCACTCTCCACTTTCCTGTCCCCTCCTGCCTTCTGGTCCTTATTCTTTGTGCCCTTTAGTCTCATTTTCTTTCATAAAACCAAAAAAACAAAATGAAACAAAACACTGCTTTCGAGTCAATTCAGAGCCCTCAGTGGTAGTAGCTGGGCACCATCTAATTCTACTGGACTCAGTCTGGTGGATGCCTTGGTAGTTGTAGTCCATTAGGCTTTTGGACTAATCTTTTCCTGGTGTCTTTAGTTTTCTTCATTCTCCCTTGCTCCCAAAGGGCTGATGCCAGTGGAATATCTTGCATGGCCACACACAGGCTTTTAACACCCCAGATGCTATTCACCAAAGTAGAACGTAGAACACTTTCTTTATAAACTATATTATGCCAGTTGAGTTAGATGTTCTCTGAAATATGTATACATTTTTCAATACAAAATTAACTTGAGCTGTGAACTTTCACCAAAACCACAATAAAATTAAAAACATAGATAAAAAGCTGGAGGTTTGAGTTTACCCAGATGAAGTTTGGGAGGAGGACTCCGTGATCTAACATCAAAAGTCCATTGTCTTCAAGTTGATTCTAACTCACAGTGACATATAACTCTACAGAGTAGAAATGCCTTGTAAAGTTTCCAAGGCTATAATCTTTATGGAAGCAGACTGCCACATCCTTCTCTTGTGGAGCAGCTAGTGAGGCAATGCATTTCCTGGCTACACATTTCTACTTCTGAATGAACAACTGTTGAAAACATCAGGGAGCACAGTTCTGTGCTGACAGACATAGGGTCAATGCCCACCTATATGCAGCTCCCACTGCTCTCCCTGTATGGTGACAGCACACTCTTCCTCTCTGCTCCATACATGTCTCATCCTCCCAACAATCTCCTATCCCTTCCTCTCCACCCCCCCCTTCCTCCAGTAAGAGGTCAGCAGGACGACATCCTATGGATGCACAGAACCGTAAAGTGTACACATGATATGGTCACTCTGTGTTGCCAAGTCCAATCCATTCCTGTCCAAAGAGTTGACTTCCATTATGATTTATGGATAGGGGCAGCATCAGAGCCAGGGGCCATGCTTCCAGGGGAACTCTGAGGCCTGTGGACCACCAACTGGGCTCTTTTACTGGACATCTCAGGGTGTGCTCCTTTTTAGTCTTGTGTTCCCAATGAGACTCAACTTTGTGAGCTCCATTACAACTATCACTGGTGGTGGCCTGGCACCACCGCTCAATGGGTACCTGTCTTCTGGGATCCCTTTCCCTCATGTCATTTTGGTGCTTGGTGATCATCCATTCCTGCTGAGTTGGGACCATTTGTTGTACTCTCAGATGGCAGCTTGGCAGCTTTTAAGACCCCAGAAGCTACTCACCAATATGGGGTACACAGTGCTCTCTTAGCAAAACACTAGTTGTGCCAATGGCCTTAATTTCCCCTGAGAGCATGGTCCCCAGCCCCCCGCCCCAGCTCCTCTGTCCTTTCAATATTGGGTTAAGATGGGAGGAGTAATTGTATTATGTTGAAGTCTAGTTAATATTGATCTTTTTTCTAATGTGTACTGTCACAGATTTCACTCAACAAAATTTCCATGAACTATCTAATCTAAACTCGCCCCTCCTCACCTTCCCTCCCTCTCCACCCTTGCAGCCATCAAAGAGTATTTTCTTCTATGCATGAGTCTGTTATTATCTTATTTTAGGGGTCTCATACAATATTTGTTCTTTTGCTGCCGACTACTTTCACTCAACATAATGTCCTCCAGTTGAAACCAGGTTAAGAGATGTATCCCCAAATCACCATTGTTCTTTATCATTGCATAGTGTTCCACTGAGTATATATACCACAGTTTACCTATCCATTCCTCTGTTGTTGGGCATCTGGGTTGATTCCATCTTTTTGCTATTGTGGACTGTGCTGCAATAAACATTTGTGTGCATGTATCGGTTGGTGTGAATGGCCTTGATTCTGTAGGATATATTCAAAATGACAATTAATGATGCAAGCGTATGAGGTCAGACAATTAATCCTGTGACCTTAATTGTTCTAAATGCTACACACTTTGTTGCTAAATATCACTATTGTCCCCTTTGAAGTACTCCTCTTGGGAAGCTATGCACTGATGCCGGTGCCTAGTCCACCATTCAAAGCAATTTTGGAACTCTTTCTGGAATGGACATTGTGCATAGCGGCATGGTAGCAAGTTTATGAACTTAATTCTTAAAGTGTCTGTGTGGAAGTTTTTAGCCAGTATACAAATAACTGTATCGGAACGCCCTCCCTACTTACCTGATCTGGCTCCAAATGACTATTTTTTTTTTACCAGAAGGTAAAAGAAACATTGAAAGGAAGACATTTTGATGACATTCAGGACATGAAGAATAATGTGACAGCAGTTCTAATGGCCATTCCAGGAAGAGTTCCACAACTGCTTTGAAGGGTGGGCTAGGCATTGTTATTGGTGCACAGCTTCCCAAGGGGAGTGGTTCCAAGGTGACCGTTGTGACATTCAGCTATGAGGTATGTAGCACTTTTTCTAGAATGAGTTGGTGAACTTAATTGTCAGATCTCCTGATTTGGATTTGTGTTCATGTTCATATACACAAAAAAACAAAATGAACACTGTCAGAGTCAGCATCTTTTATGCTTTTAATGACTCATCTAAATTCTTAGCTAGTTTTCCAATCCTAGAACTCACATTTATGAGTCTTCATGCCATGAAGCCCTGGTGGCACAGTGCTTAAGAGCTTAGCTGCTAACCAAAAGGTTGGCAGGACAAATCTACCAGCCACCCCCTAGAAACCCTATAGAGCACTTCTACTCTGTACTATAGGGTCACTGTGAGTTGGAGTCAACTTGAAGGTAAGAGTTGATTTTTGGCATTACTGTGGAAGAGACCCTGAGTGGTACGAAAGGTTAATGCATTCAGCTGCTAATGGAAGGTTGGCAGTTTGAGTCCACCGAGAGGTAACTTGGAAGAAAGACCTGGGAATCTACTTTCAAAAAATAAGCCATTGAAAACCCCGTGGACCACAGTTCTACCCTGGCACACACGAGTTTGCTTTGAATCAGAGTCTACTCGATGGCAACTGTTTTCATTTTTTACTCAAATTTTAGACAATAAAATATCTTCATTTTAGTTAGATACATGGTCATCCAGAATAAAGACCAAGTTTTTCAGGCTCACTGAAGCTAGATGCATCTCTGTTACTCAGCTCTACATAGAGGGTGGTAAACGAAAGTAAAACGTGGCAATATGCAGTGACCATCCTTAGCAAATAATACACAAGTTTGTCCACTTCAGAACCTTATAGTAAAGTAACAACAGAGGAGGAGTCTGGGTATCTGAGGGTTTTTGGGGTGAAACCATCGTATCAGCCCTGAACCAGCTACTTGAGTGCATCTACAGAGAAGAAAAGCTGCTTTCTTATTTAAATCACTTATTTTAGATCTGTTTCTTCGCGCAAAACTGCTTCTGTTATAGACAACTAAGAGTCAGAAGAAAAATACACAGTAAGAGAATTTTTATATATCAAGCAGACTGAACAACAAAACAACGGCCCTCTGGGAGGAAGTGGAGTCATGTATCAGTAACCTCAGGCCTTCAAGCCCAGAAAACAAAGAACTTAAAGAGACACATCTGAAGGCAATAACCTAAATTCAGTTTCTTAACAAAACAATACTTTAGTTTGTAGCCTCACGTACCATAATTACCCAGTCTCCTCCTTTTCCCTGCTCACAGAACCCTGATTTTGTGGAAAAAGATCAGTTGATCTCAGAGAGAAAGTATGATCCTCCTCCAGCCCCAAGGGATGACTTTTTATAAACCCAAGCCTGTGGTGGAATTCTATTCTCCTCTGCCCCACGCTCATGAGTTTGGCTTTCCTTACAGGGAAGGTTGGCCATGTGACACGGTCTGATCAATGAGATGGAAGAGGAAGGCTGCTGTGAGACAGATTTTACTTCCTCCTAAGAACATGGTCATAAAAGGAGAGCTGGCTGGCATAGCACTATTCCTTTCTTTATTGCTTGTGACGATGGCATAGTGCAAAAAGATGCTTAGGGCACCTGCAGCTGTCTTGTGACCATAACGCCTTAAGAATGAGGATGAAAAGTTAATGTGCTGAGGAAGGTGGGGAGAAAGAGTAGGAGAGTTTGAGTCATTGCTGAGTTATTGACCCAGCCCCTGCAGTCTCTTTCCGGACTTCTTCATGAGTAAACAGTACTGCTTCTGCTTTTAGTCCCTGTTAGTAAAGTTACTGGTTTGGGGTTACTTTGTTTTGGTTGGTTGCTTGAAGCCAAATGTTTGCTAAAAGATACAGCAGTTAAAACCCCCGAAAATACCAACAGTGTTTTGGAAATTAACCTTTTTCCTGTACCACGCCTTGTTTTCCATGCTGAAATGCTGATGCTTCTGCTTTTCTGTTGCTTCTGTTGCTGCTACCATCTTTCACTTTTGAACATGCTGAATAAACCCTTCTCCACGACTTTTTCCACTATCAAACTGGCTTTCAACTACCTTGAAATGCACTTTTGTAAGTTTTAGTGCTACTTGGAGTTTTGGCTTGCCTTTCCTGCTGTTTTAGATCAAGACCTAAATAAAGCATTCACAGAAAGGATGGAGGCCTCTGTGCTGAACAAAAGGTAAGTTATGCCTTCCTTCGTCACCAGAGGCCTGGAGGTTTCTGGTAGTCCAGTAAATCCCCAAGCACTAAAAAATCATTGCTACTCCTTACTCTTACTCGATCCCTATCAGGAGTGGTTAAGAGCTCTGCAGCTAATCAGAAAGTTAGCAGTTCAAATCCACCAGAATCTCCTTAGAAACCCTATGAGGCAGTTCTCTGTCCTACATGGTCGCTAAGAGTTAGAATAGACTGAGTGGCAACAAGGTTGTTTTTTGTTTGTTTTCTATCACTGTCTAGGCGGCCCTAGCAATTCACCTACTCTGAGCTTGCATTTTTCTCATTTGTATAATGAAAGAATATCACTAAGTGATCTTAAAAGTCTTTTTTCTCAAAATTTCTACCTTTTTAATCATGTCTAGATACTAAATACAGTTATATAATAAGTGTTTAGCTCCTAGCACATTTTCTACAACAATAAGGAAATTAGACTAAAGCTTATCGGCCATGTTTTTGGCACATTTAATGTCACTGCAGTCCACCCACGCGTCACACTTAGGGAGTGAGGGTGTTAAAGCCTGGCTTTGGTCTATGTGTCATCTTCTGCTAAGGCTAGAGTTATGACAAAAAATCCTCTCCAGAAGTCACTGTGGGTTGATGAGAGAGAGAGGGGTGGGATGAACATGTCAAAATACATATGTAAGGTTTGAAATATTTGCAAGTTTCCAGGAGATGAATCATCCTGGAATAGGATGGCTGGTATATGAAAGCTGAATGTGATTATTGGTCTGACAGGTGTGAGCTTACATGTAACCTGGGTGACCCAGTCAACGTGAGCTTGAGGGATATAGCATTTGGGGCTACAGTTTTCAGTGCTATGGAAAACATCGATGGCCAAATGCTAGAGGTAAACAGAGAAAAGAGTTTGTGGCTCAGAATTTCCAGGGGCACTGGAAAAGGAAATAATGCTATTTTTACCACAAAACAGAAAGAGAGAGAGAGAGATACACACATGGAGGAATCAAGATGCGGTTGGTGTGTCGTAGTCATCTAGCGCTATTGTAACAGAAGTGCCACAAGCAGATGGCTGTAACAAATAAAAGTTTATTCTTTCACAGGCTGGTAGTCTATGAGTCCAAACTCAAGGCACCAGCTACAGGGAAAGACCTTGTCTCTCAGATCTAAGGGACGGTCCTTGTCATCAGTCCTCTGCTTATCCGAGAGCGTCTGTGGATCCAGAGGATGCTCTTTGCTTCCAGTGTTGCTTTCTTGGTGGCATGAGATCCCCCATCTCTCCTCTCATTTTTCTTTTTTATATCTTGGAAGAGATTTTCTTAAAATGCAACCTCATCTTATAGACTGAGTCCTCTGTGCCCACCCCTGATGTCTCTTTTGTTCTCTAGTAATGTTTGTGAGTTTTGTGGAACACTTTCAGGGAGAATGGAGGATGTGTGAGACTTAGCGCTGGTAAGTTTCCGCTGATTGAATGTCTATCACACAGCCTTGTTCATTTCTTTTCTTTCAGCAACAGTTACTGAGGGCTGCCACAAATCAGGTACCGTACTGGGGCCTGAGCATACAACAGTGAATATGTAAATCCCTGATATCACAGAACTATACCCAAAGGCAGAGCTCTGGACTTGGGTTCTAGATGCGCATGGAATGTCAAAGCCAGGACTGTATGAGAGAGAGACAGAAGCAAAGAAATGGGGAGAATATTGGGGAGGAGAAGCAGGTATTGTGAAATACAGAAAGTTGAAGACAAGGCAGAGTGGAGTAGGTTGATGGGAAATGACCTGGGGAATCCCAGGAAGAGTCATTCTGCCTGGCAAAGCTGAAGAGAGCTATGTGAATGTGTCAGCCTAGGCCAGCATGGATGAGCCGGTTTTAACACTAACACTAACCGGCCTTTTGAAGTTGCTTAGTAAATACACATGATTCTCATTATTTGGGAATTCCATGTTTACTAATTTGTCTACTTGCTACAGTTTATTTGTAACCCCCAAAACAATCCTCACAGAATTTTTGCAGTCATTCAGGGGCATACTCAGAGTAGTGAAAAATTTGAGAAACCCAGTGTGCATGTTCCTGGCTGAGGTCAAACAAAGTGATGATTTGCCTTATTGTTCTAGCTCTCATGCTAAAAATAAGTGTCTTTTCATGGGTTACCTGGAGTTACGTTTTCATGTTTTTGTGCTTTCGTTGGTGATTTCATGTTTAAAATGGCTCTGAAGCCTAGTGCTGAATTTCATTTAGTGTTCCTCAACACAAGGAGGCTATAGTGTGGCTTACAGAGCAAATACATGTGTTAAATGAGCTACTTTCAGGCTTCAGTGCAATGGGCCTTGAGTTCAATGTCAATGAATTACCAACATATATTAACTGTGTGTCTTTAAACAGAAACACACATAAAACAAAGTTACGTATTGATTGGCTAACAAAAATGTTGTGACCAGAGGCTTACAGAACCTTAACCCACTTTCCCCAGAATGACAGTTGAATATTCACTAATTCAGTGTTTAGGGTAACTTTATAGAGTATAACTACTATGAAAAACAAGAATCACCTGTGTTTATTTATTGAAAGAATGGGTGAATGAATGACAACACTTTCATGTGACTTTCGTTCTCATGTTCCTTAGGGACAAAAAAGTACACATCTGCAAAAAGACAAGTCCTCCATGTGCATAAGACTGGGGGCAACCAGCTTCTACTTAAACCCAGACATTGAGGCAATGAAGCCTAGTATAATGCTTTATCCAAGTACAGACCCAAAGGCATACAAGCTTTGGGAAGACTTCAGCAAAACTCTCACTGGTACACTTACCCAAGGGACTGAGTCCCAGCCACCTAGGCCATCACTTTGTAGGAGGACTCCTCCTACTGTGTGTCTTCATGTGGATGAAAGTACATTGCTCTGACAACCAATACCAGTGTTGGAAATAGAGAGAATTGGGGTCTGTTTGTTTACCAAAAAAGCAGGGACCTGGTGATCTGTTTGTGTAAAGATTGCAGTCAAGGAAACCTTATAGAGCAGTCCTAGTCTGTCACATCAGGTTGCTAGGAGTCAGGATAGACTTGACGGTACCTAACAATAATAGAGATACTATTGCTGAGTATTTGTGGAGTTGAATTTGATTAAAGGCCTTTCAAAAGGAAAATTGATTTTTTTCTAATTCTGTCACTGCACCCCTAATAACAGTGTCATAAAGCACTCTGATTTTAATCATTCAAAAAAAAAAAAAAAGAAGAAGAAGAAGAAGAAAAGAGAAAACCATTGCCGTGTATGGAGTCAATTCTGACTCATAGCATCCCTACAGAACAGAGTAGAACTGACCCACAGAGTTTCCAAGGAGTGCTTGGTGGATGTGATCTGCCCACCTTCTGGTTAGCAGCCATAGCACTTAACCACTATGCCACTAGCATTTCCCTGATTTTAATATCCACTTAAAATACAAGCGCTTCTATAAAGTTATTGGTAAGCATTAATCTTGTCTTCTGTTCAGTTGTTTGTGTTTTAGTGGACTCTGTTTTTGAAGTGTCATGTAAACAGAAAGAGGATTTTTTTTTTTGAAATGCAATAGTAACTCACAGAACACAAGAACAGTAATGCAGCAGAATCAAAGGAACCAGAACATGAGAAGCCACCAACACTCTCCCTTCTTCTCCCCTTTGTCTTTTGTTTGGAAACTTTTCTGACTCACTCTTCTCTCTTCCTAGACCTACTTTCTCTGAATCTTTAGCTATGTAATGGGAAAAGATAGTCATCTCAGAATACTCCCTTACACTTCCTTCATCTAAGAGATGTCAGACTTCTAAATTCCAATTCCAAATCACGGGAAGAATATGACTAAAATAATTTTCTTTTAAGTGTTTACTCCTAGTCCAATCATATACGGCCTAGAGGCAGGTCACATGAAACAAACATGGCTGCCAAATGCCCTTCTTCAAAAGGAGGTAGGTGAAGTGTGGTTCCCCAGTATAATCATTTCAGATAGAATTGTGCTCCATCAAGTTTTTAGGGCAGTGGCCTTTCAGAAGCATATCTCCAATCTTTTCTTTCAAGATGCCCATTGGTGGATTTGAACAGCCAGCCTGTCAGGTAGTGCTCATGTTCTTAACTGTTTATACCACCCAGGGACTCCTGTTTATTTCCAGGAGTATGAAAATACTGCACTCAGCAGATGATGTACACACCCATGCTAATCTTGCAGAACTTCCCACTCACTCACTGACTCACTGACTCACTGACTGACTCACTGACTGACTGACTCACTCACTGACTGACTCACTCACTCACTGACTTACTCACTCACTCACTCACACTGACTGACTGACTGACTGACTGACTCACTCACTCACTCACACTCACTGACTGACTCACTGACTGACTCACTCACTCACACTCACACTCACTCACTCACTCACTGACTCACTCACTCACTGACTCACTGACTCACTCACACTCACTCACTCTCACTCTCACTGACTCACTCACTGACTCACTCACTGACTCACTCATAGACTAACTCACTGACTCACTCACTGACTCACTCACTGACTCACTCACTCACTCACTCACTCTCACTCACTCACTCACTCTCACTCACACTCACTCACTCTCTCTCACTCACTCACTCACTCTCACTCACTCACTCTCACTCACACTCACTCACTCACTCACTCTCACTCACTCACTCTCACTCACACTCACTCACTCACTGACTTACTGACTCACTGACTGACTGACTCACTGACTGACTGACTCACTCACTCACTCTCACTCACACTCACTCACTCTCACTCACTCACACTCACTCACTCTCACTCACTCACTCTCCCTCACACTCACTCACTCACTCACTCTCACTCACTCACTCTCACTCACTCACTGACTCACTGACTCACTCTCACTGACTCACTCTCTCACTCTCACTGACTCACTGACTCACTGACTCACTGACTCACTGACTCACTGACTCACTCACTCACTCACTCACTCACTCACTCACTCTCACTCACTCACTCACTCTCACTCACTCTCACTCACTCACACTCACTCTCACTCACTCACTCACTCACTCTCACTCACTCACTCTCACTCACTCACTCACTCACTCACTCTCTCTCACTGACTCACTCACTGACTCACTGACTCACTCTCACTCTCACTCACTGACTCACTCTCACTCACTCACTCTCACTCACACTCACTCACTCACTCTCACTCACTCACTCACTGTCTCTCACTGACTCACTCACTGACTCACTCACTGACTCACTCACTGACTCACTCACTCACTCACTCACTCACTGTCACTCATACTCACTCACTCTCACTCACTCACTCACTCTCACTCACTCACACTCACTCACTCTCACTCACTAACTCACACTCACTCACTCTCACTCACACTCACTCACTGACTCACTCTCACTCACTCACTCACTCTCTCTCACTGACTCACTCACTGACTCACTCTCACTGACTCACTCTCACTCTCACTGACTCACTGACTCACTGACTCACTGACTCACTCACTCACTCACTCACTCTCACTCACTCACTCTCACTCACTCTCACTCACACTCACTCACTCTCACTCACTCACACTCACTCACTCTCACTCACTCACTCACTCTCACTCACTCACTCTCACACTCACTCACTCACTCACTCTCACTCACTCACTCACTCTCTCTCACTGACTCACTCACTGACTCACTGACTCACTCTCACTGACTCACTGACTCACTGACTCACTCTCCCTCCCTCCCTCCCTCCCTCCCTCCCTCCCTCCCTCCCTCCCTCCCTCCCTCCCTCACTCACTCACCGTCCCACTCTTCCTGCCTGCTTGCCGCCTGCCTTCCTTTCTTTCTTTCTCCCTCCCTTTGTTTCCTCCTCCTTCCCTCCCTCACTCTCTCCTTGCTTCCTTCCTTCCTTCCCTCTTTTCCTCCTTCTCTCCCTCCCTCCTTTCCATCTCTACCCTTGCCCTCCCTAGTAACCATTAAAGATTGTTTCTGTCTACGTGTTTTCGTAGCTTTTCATGAGTTTTCGTAGTAGTGGTCTCACAAAACACCTGTCCTTCAGTAACTGACTCATGTTCTGCATATGCCTTCCAGTTTGTTCTGTGTTAGGAGGTGACATCAGATGTTGCCAGCACCATCTGTGAAAAAGACTATCTTTTTCCCACTAGATTAACTTTGGGGCTTAGTTGAAATATTACTGGAGTAGATGGAAGGAGTTATCACTGGGTTCTCAATTTTGTTCCATTGTTCAATGTGTCTGTCATTGTACTAGTACCAGGTGTCTTTGGTTCTAAGGCACAACTCTTTTAAATGGCACATTATTACCATCATTTTGTAGTGGTTTTGTGTGTGTGTGTGTGTGGTGCTTACACTTCCTTTATTCCTCTTACTCTCCCGTGCTGAATTGATTTGTGAATTTTTTTCATTTCTTTTGTTTTTGCTTTTATTGAGGCTTTATGTTTTCCTTCTTTATTTTGATGATCAGGTTTATTAACTTTGTGCTTGCCTTGAAAACTGCTCTTGTCTTCCTAGGTTTGAACCCGTTTGTTATTACTTAGTAGCACCTTGCTTTCAAGTTCATTAAAAAGTTCTATGTCTATACAATTTATTCCCTCATCTGTTATTCTGAGATTGTTGTCATTTACAGATTAACCTCTTGGGGTCCTTGTTGTAATTCTTTTGATTTGGATAATACTTGAGAGTTCATTTCCTAGGTTGGTATCTGACTAGTATCATCTTGTGTCCTAGATTCAGATTGTGGTCTGATATTGTTTGTTGTCAGCCCATAGGACTCTCCTTAATAATTCTTGTAATTTTGGTTTGCTTTTACATATTCCCTTAATTTCTGTTTATCTGGAAATGCCCTGATTTCATCATCACATTGTAATGAGTTTTGCAGGATATATATCCTTGGTTGGCAATTTTTTTCTTTCAAGGCTTTATGTATGTCACCCCATTGCCTTCTTGCCTGAATGGTTTCTGCTGAACAGTCAAGGCTAAGTCTTATTGTTCATCCTCTGCATGTGACTTTTTGCTTTTCCAGAGGTGTTCTCAGAATTTTTTATCTGCCTCTTGTTTTATCAAGCATGATTATGACTTGCCTTGGTGATTTTCTTTTAGAGTCTATCTTAGTCATGTAGTGCTGCTATAACAGAAATACCACAAGTAGATGACTGTAACAAAGAGAAATTAATTTTCTCACAAAAAAGTAAGCGGAGTCCAAATTCAGAGTGTCAGCTTCACAGGAACATCTTCTCTGTTGGCTCTGGAGGAAGGTCCCTGTCATCAATCCTCCCCTGGACTAGGAGCTTCTGAGACACAGCAAGTTCGGGTCCAAACAACGTGCTCTGCTACTGGCAATGCTTTCTTGGTGATATGAGGTCCCCTACTCTGTGCTTGCTTCTCTTTCCTTTGTATCCCAACACGTTGCCTCAGGATGCAATACAGTCTTATAAATTGAGTCCTGCCTCACTAATGCAACCATGGCCCATCCTCTCCCATTAACATCATAGAGGTAGGATTTACAATACATAGGAACATCATACCATACTGGAAATCAAGACCCAGCCAAATTTCTACCCACACTTTTTGGGGAGACACAATTCAATCCATGACGAGGTCTACCCTATAAGAAGGTGGTTGAGCTTCTTAGATGATCAGCTTTTCATCTTTCATTGTATTAGAGAAGTTTTCTGTCTGCAACTCTTCAATCATCCTCTCTGTGTTTTCCACTTTCTCTTCCTATTCTGGAACTCTGATGACTCATAAATTTTTATTTTGATTGCATTCCACATAATTCTCTGGGTTTCTTCATTTTTCTTTGTCCTTTTTGCAGATTTTTCCTCACATAGAGATTTATCTAAGTGCCTAAGTTCAGTTTTGCTGATCCTGTGTTCCGTCATTTCAAATGTTCTCTTTAGTCCTTTCATGACACTGTTTCTGAAATCTTGTTTATTTTATGGATTTCTAATTGTTGTTTTGTATTACCTCTAGTTATGAATTTATTTTGGCATTTTGTTCCTGTATTATTTTTATGAATTCTTCCTTGAATTTGTCTGTCTTTCCCTTAAATTTGTCTATTTGTTTTTCAGAGTTGCCTACTTTTTGCTTCATCTCTTGGATAGCTGTAAATATTAGAGATGTGAATTCTCTGTCGGGTAATTTTAGTGCCCTTTCTTCTGTTGGAAAGTCATTTGCTCTTTTATTCTGAATACCTCGTGGAATCTTCCTGTCCTGTATTCTGTTTCGTTTTAAAATGAGTTTTGTTGGTGTCTGCAGTCTTGGGGGCATTGAAGAACTATTTTTTTTGTTTATTGATTGTAGATCTGTTTGTTTCATCCTGATTTTTTGTTTTATTTGGTTATGTCAGGGAAGGTAAGCTGTGCATTCTTTGTTGTTTGCTTGTCTGTGCTCATGATATGTTTCTCCTCCTTGTGCAACAGACAGGGTCAGTATCTCAGCTGTGGTGAAGCAGAACAGGTCCAGCAGGTGATCTGTGTCCTGCGGGGAGCAACTGAAGGTGTTTTGGCGTATCCCCATTTGTCAATCTCTTATGAGGGTGGGATGAATCCAAGTAGCGGTGACACTGCACTTCCTGCCCAGCTGAGCACCACAGCTAGCCAGGACACCTCAGAGACAAGCAGCAGGGTGAAGATTTGGGTGGGAAAGTATGCTTTGTGTTTTAGTCAGCTAGGGCTGCTCTAACGGAAATACCACAGAGTGGACAGCTTTAATAAAGGAAGGTTTATTCTTACATAGTCCGGTAGGCTGTAAGTCCATATTCAGGGTGTCCGCTCCAGGGGAAGGCTTTCCCCTTGTTGGCTCTGGAGGAAAGTCCAGTATTGCATCAGTCTTTGTCCAGGGAGCATCTTGGCACAGGAACCTCAGGTCTGAGGGACAAGATCTTCTCCCGGTGCTGCTTGCATGATGGTACAAGGTTCCCAATTCTCTGCCTGCTTCTCTGTCCTTTTATCTCTGATAGCATGAAAGGATTAAGGGTGGGATGAGCCATACTCCAGGGAAACTCCCTTTACAGTGGAGCAGGGAGGTGATCTTATAAAGGGATTTACAGTCGCACCCTAACCCTTTAACATGCAGCATAGGAAATCCGCAAAATAGGGGCAGTTACAAGATACTGGAAACCATGGCCCAGCCACATGGCTACACATATTTTTGGGGGGACACAATTCAATCCATGACCCTTTGCTCGCCACCAAGTATTTTGTGCTACACTAAGAACTCTGTAAATCTGCTCTCCTTGTGTTCCCTGCCAGGCATCCAAGAAGGCAAATCTGTACTTAGTTGGTTAGTAGAGTACTTTCTCTATTTTCTTAGTGTTTTCTTCTCACTCCCTGTTTGTCAGTTTCTCACTGCACTGGCTGCAGTCTTTATCTCTTCATTTGACACTTCATGTTCCAGGATTGATGTTTGTCTCTGTTTTAGTTAGTTTTTTTACATCTTTACTGTGGAGGGATGGTGTAGTGCTTCTGTCTATGTCACCGTGTTGACCGAAGTGACAATCATGGAAAATATTTTAGGACCTGGTTCCTCAGTAATCAGTGGCATATCATATGGCAATAAAGGAATGTTGGCTTACAGAAAGGACAAAGATAAATCTTGGCAGCTCAAATGCTTTGCTTCCTCCTACCCTCTGCGCTTCTCTGGAAAAGCTTACTTAAAATCTGCAGATTAACAAATGAGATCTCAAATGTTTCATACCACTTGGATGTGTATATTTACGGTGTTCAGTGAATATAAGTATGATAATAGCAAAATATTTTCAGAAAGGCGTCTTGCTTTGAACACTATTTTACTAGTGTTGCTAGAAAACTAATGTGAAGAGTTACATCATGGAGATCACCAAGATTAAGGAGCCTGGGATATTTTTATGTTTGTTCTCATGTACTTCAGTCTCTTTTAAGTTATTAAAACCTAATTTGAGGGAAAACATTTCTTGTATTCAAGAACTGAAAAGATAGAATCAATTGTGGAGAATCATGGCCATTGTCTCTCATATCTTTATTGTTTAACCTTTGCAGCCTTGCATGTGGGCACAAATGAACATTCCTGAACATTCTGATGAGTAGTTTTTATAAAGAAAAAAAAAATCCCTTAGGTCATTGCTACCCAACTGGAACCGAGAGAGTTTAGACACAGTTGATAGTGAAGCCACACTGAAGACGCTTTCTCGTATATTCTTGTGAACACAGAAACCATTAATGTGTTTCTCCTTAATGTCTTCTGTTTTCCATCAGTATTTTTGGTTTGATTCAAAGAAACTTGTAGCACAGTTGAGTAGTTCCTTCTGGAACAATTAAAAGATGAGCAGACATCACTAAATGGTTTCATTGATCGAGCATGCTCAGAGAACGCTAAAGTAGAAGTTGATTGTGAAATCCTTAATGAGGGAAAGTGGAGTAAAGTAAACACAACACACATATAAGAGGAAATGCAGTCACGAAACCACTTTTGCCCCCTGTAGTAATCATGGAAAACCCTGGTGGTGTAGAGTCTGCTAACCAAATGGTCAGAGATTGGAACCCACCAGGTGCTGCTTAGAAACTCTATGGAGCAGTTCTACCCTGTCCTATAGGGTCACTATGAGTCAGAATTGACTCGATGGCAGTGTGTTTGTTTTTTTCCTTAACAGTAATAATAAATTCATTCATAAGGTTTCCCCTGGCTAATTCCTTTCAGAAGTAGACAGCTGAGTCCTTCTTCCTAATCTGTCTTAGTCGGGAAGCTCAGCTGAAATTTGTCTACTGTGGTGATCCTGCTGGTAATTAAATACCAGTGGCATAGCTTCCCACGTCACAGCAACAAGCAAGCCTCCACTGACAGACAAATGGGTACTTCTCACTCTGTCTTTAGCCTGCTTACCTGATGCTGTTACCTGGCTTACCTGATGGTGTTACCCTTCTTACCTGACGGTCAGGTAAAATATCATGAATAGCAACTGAACATTGTCAGATATGGTGCTGGAAAGTGAGCCCCCCAGTTTGGAAGGCACTTGGAAAACAAATGGAGAAGGGCTGCCTCCTCAAAGTAGAGTTGAACTTAATGATGTGAATGGAGTAAGGCCTCAAGGATCTTTGTTTGCTGTAATGGCACAACTCAAAATGAGAAGAAACAGCTGGAAACATTCATTAATAATCGGGATATGGAATGTATGAAGTATGAATCTAGGAAAATTGGAAATTGTCAAAACTGAAATAGAATGCATAAACATTGACATCCTAGGCATTAGTGTGCTGAGATGGACCAGTTTTGGCCATTTTTGATCTGACAATCACATGGCCTACTATGCTGGGAACAAAAAAATTGAAGAGGAATGGTGCTGCATTCATCATCAAAAAGAACGTTTCAAGATCTGTTGTGAAGTACAGTGCTGTCCGTGATAGGATAATATCCATACACCTACAAGGAAGGTCCGTTAATACAACTATTATTCAAATTTATGCACCAACTACTAAGGCCAAAGATGAAGAGAGTGAAGATTTTTACCAGCCTCTGTAGTCTTAAATTGATCAAATATGCATTTAGGATGCACTGGTAACTACTAGTGACTGGAATGCAAAAGTTAGAAATAAAGAAGAAGGATTGGCAGTTGGAAAATACGGCCTAGGTGATGGAAATAATGCTGGAAGGTAGAATAATAGAATTTTGCAAGACTAATGAGTTTTTCATTGTAAATACCTTTTTTAACCAACACAAACAACAGTCTGTACACATGGACCTCACCAGTTGTAAGACATGAGAGCAAAATTGACTACATCTGTTGAAAAAGACATTGGAAAAGCTCCATATCAGCAGTCGGAACAAGAGCAGGTGCTGACTATGGCACAGATCATAAATTGCTCATATGCAAATTCAAATTGACGCTGAAGAAAATTAGAACAAGTACACAAGAGCCAAAATATGACCTTGAGTTTATCCCTCCTGAATTTAAAAACCATCTCATGAACACATTTGATACGTTGATCACTAATGATTGAAGACCAAATGAATTGTAGAATGACATCAAAGACACCATGCATGAAGAGAGCAAGAGGTTATTAAAAAGACAGAAAAGAAAGAAAAGACCAAATTGGATGTCAGAATAGACTCTGAAACTTGCTCTCGAATGTTGAGCAGCTAAACCAAAAGGAAAGAATGGTGAAAGAACACAAAGATTTCAAAGAACAGCTCAAGAAGACAAAATCAAGTACTATAATGACATGTGCAAAGAGCTGGAAATGGAAAACCAGAAGGGAAGAACACATTCTGCATTTCTCAAGCTGAAAGAACTAAAGAAAAAATTCAAGCTTCAAATTGAAATAGTGAAGGAATCAATGGGGAAAGTATTAAATGATTCAGGGAGCATCAAAAGAATATGGCAGAAATATAGAGTCATTATACCAGAAAGAACTGGTTGATGTTTAGCCATTTGAAGAGGTAGCATATGATCAGGAACCAGTGGTACTGAAGGAAGAAGATGAAGCTGTATTGAAGGTGTTTGCAAAAAACAAGGTTCCAGGAACTGATGTTTCAACAGATGCAGCACTGGAAGAGCTCACTTGTCTATGCCAAGAAATTTGGAGGACACCTACCTGGCCAATTGACTGGAAGAGACCCATATTTATGCCCATTCCAAAGAAAGGAGATCCAACTGAATGTGGAAATTACCAAACAATATCGTTCATATTACACAAAAGTAAAATTTTGCTCAAGATCTTTCAAAAGCAACTGCAACGGTATATTGACAACAAACTGCCAGAAATTCAAGTTGGATTCAGAAGAGGATGTGGAACCAAGGATATCATTGCTGAGGTCAGATGGATCTTGGCTGAAAGCAAAGAATACCAGACAGATGTTTACTTGTGTTTCATTGACTATGCAAAAGCATTCGACTGTGTGGGTCATACTGAATTATGGCTAACCTTGCAGAGCATGGGAATTCTAGAACACCTAATTGTGCTCTTAAGCAATCTGTATATAGATCAAAAGGGTGTTGTGCAAACAGAAGAAAGGGACACTGTATGGTTTAAAATCAAGAAAGATGTGCATCAGGGTTATATCCTTTCACCATACCTTTTCAGTCTGTGTGCCAACCAAATAATCCAAGCAGCTGCATTCTGTGAAGAAGAATGAGGCATCAGGTTTGGAGTTTGACTCATTAACAACCTGCATTACGCAGACAATACCACCTTACTTGCTGGAAGTGTAGAAGATTTGAGACATTTATTGATAAGATCAAAGACCACAGCCTTCAGTATGGATTGCATCTTAACATCAAGAATACAAAAATCCTCACAACTGGACCAGTAAGCAGCGGCATCATAAATGCAGAAAGTATTGATATGGTCAAGAATTTCATTTTACTTGGGTCCATAATCAACGCCCACGGAAGCAGCAGGCAAGAAATCAAAAGACACTTTGTGTTGGCAAAATCTGCTGCAAAGGACCTCTTTAAAGTATTCCAAAGTAAAGATGTCACTTTGAATACTAAAGTGCACCTGACCCAAGCCACTGTATTTTCAATCATATTACATGTGTGTGAAAGCTGGACAATGAACAAAGAAGACAGAAGAATTGATGCCTCTGAATTGTGACATTGGATGAGAATGTTAAATGTACCATGAACTGCCAAAAGAACAAACAGATCTGTTCTGGAAGAAGTACAACCAGAGTGTTCCCTGGAAGCAAAGATAGAAAGACCGAGTCTTATATAATTTGGACATGTTGTCAGAAAGGATCATTCCCTGGAGAAGGACGTCATGTTTGGTAGAGTGGAGGGTCATTGAAAAAGAGGAAGACCCTGAATGAGGTGGATTGACACAGTGGCTGCAGCAATGGGCTTAAGCATGAAAATGATTGTAGACATGGCACCAGACAGGGCAGTGTTTTGTTCTGTTGTTCATAGGGTCGCTATGATTTGGAACTGACTCAATGGCACCTGACAACAGCAACAACAGTAATGAATGGATGAAGATAAGATTACAAAAAAAAACTAAAAAAATAGTGTGGCAAATTATATATAATGTAAAATTATATTTTAACCAAAATCATATTTTAACCATTTTTAAGTGTACAATTCAGTAACATGAATTACATTCAAATGGTTATGCTACGAGTACTTTCACCGCTATTTCTAAATGTTTTTTCATCACCCCAACAGAAACCCCTAAGCAATAATTCACCATTCTTCCCTTGCTCCAGCCCCTGATAGCCACTAATAAAATTTGGTCTCTATGCATTTTCCTATTCTGAATATTTCATATAAATGAAATCAAACAGCACTTGTCCTTTTGGCTGATTTATTTCATTCAACATAATGTTTTCAAGGTTTATCTATACTGTAGCTATTTTAGTCAGCTAGTGCTCTCTAACAGAAATACCACAGAGTGGATGGCTTTAACAAAGAAAAGTTTATTGTCACACAGTCTGGTAGGCTGTAAGTCCAAATTCAGGATGTCCACTCCAGGGGAAGGCTTTTTCCCTTGTTGGCTCTGGAGGAAAGTCCAGTATTTTATCAGTCTTTGTTCAGGGAGTGTCTTCAAGCAGGAACCTCAGGTCTGAAGGACATGCTCTTCTCCTGGTGCTGCTTCCTTGATGGTGTGAGGTTCCCAGTTTTCTGCTTGCTTCTCTTTCCTTTTATCTCTTGTAGGACAAAAGGATTAAGGGTGGGGGCAAGGCATACTCCAGGGAAACTCCCTTCACAGTGGAGCAGGGAGGTAATTCTATGAAGCGATTTACAGTCCCACCCTAATCCTTTAACATACAGCACAGGAAAATCACTAAATGGAGGACAATCACAAAATGTCGGAAATCACGGCCCAGCTACATGGGCACACATGACTTTTGGGAGGAGGGGGGGGGAGGGGACACAATCCAATCCATGACAGCAGCATTACCAGAATTTTTTTTTAAATGGCTGAATAATGTTCCCTTGCATGCATAGACCACATTTTATTTATTCATTCATCTGTTGATCGATATTTGGGTTATTTCCACCTTTTGGCTATTGTGAATAGTATTATCATGAACACTCATGCACAGGTGTTTGTTTCAGTCCCTTTTTGTTAGTAGTAGTCATATGGAACCAAATTTGATGCAACAGTTTCAGCAGGATATTAATTTATGGTTTGTTCTTAATGCTGTAGGAGTGAAGGTGTGTGTTATTATTTCCCAATCCCAAGAAACTTTTATGTTCTACATTTCGGCTCTCTAAAAGTTAATTCCCTATCACTGAAGGAGAATAATATGGCAGGAAGGAGGGTGGAAGTGGAGTCAAAGCAGAGTCAGCTTAAGCAGATAGGAGAGTGGAGTCTTACCCTAAAGAGCAGAGATCTCAGTGGTGGATGGTCAGGTTAACCTGTGGAGATGAGAGTCGTAGAGCATTACAGCAGGGAAAATATATGCAAAGATCATGTGTCATGGTACGTATGAGGAATTTAGGGGGAGCAGAGGAAGACAGAAAGTTTGGGAGCCAGAGAGAATACTGTGTTAAAGATATTGGCCTTTTTTCCTGGGTGCTATGGGAAGTCTTTGCAGAGTTTTCAGCAAAGGAGTGATGCCATCACATCTGTCTCATAGGTCATCTACCTACATAGTGGTTCTCTGAGGTAGGTACAATGGCAGCCTCCTGAGGTAGCTTGGGGAAAGTACAGCAGTCCCGTAACCTTTATCAGCCACGTAAACATACCTTCATACAAAGAAAAAGAAAAAGAAAAAAAAACAGTGTGCTTAGAACGAAGATGTAACTCGTAGGTACATCTTTAAGCATTCCTTCCAAATACACTTGCATTCTGGGACTACCGTTGGGTATATATTATTGTTAATATTCTCACAGATGGGGAAATTGAGGCTTAGAAAAAGTAATTAATTTGTTTAGGAGTAAGTAGCAAGTAAATTTTGGAGTGAAGACTTCAACCCAAGTGGGCTATATGGAGTCTGAGTTTTTGCAGCAGGTGCAGTTGTTTCCCTGCCCATGTCCCCTTGGGTCACCTGTGTGGTCACCTAGAGACAGTTATCCTATATTGCTACATGGAAGTTCACTTGTGGATAGTCCTGTGCATGCTCACAGGCTTATTATGGCTTTTTGTCACAGGGCTTTCTCTGCCCACTGGTATCTATGGACAGGAATTTATTTATTTATTATGCTTTAGATGAAAGTTTATAGTTTGTCAACTTCTCATTCAAAAATTTATATAATTTTTTCTTGTGTATGACATTGGCTGCAGGCCCTACAATGAGACAGCTCATTCCCTCTTTCCATCCTGGGTTCCCAATATCTATTCATCCAGTTACTGTCTCTTTCTGCCTCCTTGTCCCACTTTTTCAGACAAGAGCTGCCCACTTGGTTTTGTACATTTGATTGAACTAATAAGTACATTCTGCAGGTATGTTATTTTTGAGGTTCTTTTATTTTATTTATATTGTGATTAAGTAAAAGTATACAATCCAAATCAATTTTACATGCCCACCTAACTGTAGCTTCATCTGCTCTCCCAACCCTGTGACAGCACATTCCTCCTTTTCGCTCTCTACTTCCAGTATCCTCTTAACAAGTACCTATCCCTTGCTCTCCCCCTCTTCCCTTCCATCTAGAAAGAAACTAGTAGGACAGCTTCCTATAAATGTGTAAAAACATAAAGTATACACACTTGAGGACACATTGACTATCTTGGGGCATAGTAGTGAAGTGCTCTGTCTGATAAACAAAAGGTCAGCAGTTCGAATCCATGAGGTGCTCCTTGGAAACTCTATGGGGCAGTTGTACTCTGTCCTATGGGGTCACTGTGAGTTGGAATTGACTCAGCAGAAGTGGGTTTGGGTTTTTTTTTTTAATCTAAACTATGACCAACCCTTTTCCTCCCTCCCCACCCTTGTAGCCATCAAAGAGTCTTTTCTTCTGTACATAGATCTATTCTTAAGTCCCTATAGCAGAGGTCTCACACTATACTTGCCCCATTGCCACTGAGTGATTTCACTCAGCATAATGTTTTCTAGTTGAAACAAGGGAATGAGATGCAAAAGAAAGGCAGGAAAGAAGGAAGAGAGAGGGGAGGAAGAGAGAGAGGATGGAAGGAAGGAAGGAGGGAGGGAAGGAAGGAAGGAGACAAGGAAGGAAGGAAAGAAGGACGGAAGAAATCTACTTGCCATCAAGTAGATTCTGATTCATAGCAATTCTATAGTACAAAATAGAACTATCCCATCAAGTTTCCAGAGAGCACCTGGTGGATCTGAACTAGCAACTTTTTGGTTAATAACCATAGTACTTTACCACTGTATCGCCGCAGATTCCTTTGTTTTGTAGGTCTGTCTAATCTTGGTCTCAAAAACTGGTCTTCAGGAATGGTTTCAGCACTGGGCTAGCAGAGCATCCACGGTGGTAGTTTCAGGGCTTCCTCCATTCTCTGTCAGATCAGAAACCCCACTGTCATCGAGTCAGAAAGTTTGGCCTTTTAATGTGAATTTGAATTCTGTTCCACGTTTTTCTTCTTTTATGTTCAGGACTCTCGGTTGCGATCATTTGTCAGGGTGGTGGTTGGTGATAACTGAGCACCATCTAGTTCTGGGCTCAGGTTGGTGGAACCTCTGGTTCATGGGGTCCTTTAATTCTTTGGCTGATATCTTCCCTGGTGCCCAGGGATTTAACCTCACAGGAGTAACCTCCATTAATGAGGACAGGAGTTAGTAAACAAATAGCCCAGACTCCTCAGCCTTTGTTATAATAATACTGAGATGTGTTCCACAAGATCTGCCAAAGGACCGCCAGTGGGATTTGCACCCCAGTTGCCTACGGAGGTAGCCTGTCCACAATGTACCTCATATTGACTTTTCCTTACTTTCCTACTCTAATGTAGGAATCGGATGAACTTCTATATGGTTGCTTGTGTCAGGGTCTGCTTTTGAAGGAAGCACTTAACCAGAATATTCTACTGACCCTGTTAATAGTGACTGAAGAATTTCCCCCAAATTCCCTTATCATCATATCAGTTCAATGAGCAATTAGTAGCATGTGGCCCTGTACCACTGGAAATACAGAAGTCACAGGACACTCACCTGGTCCATTACTTTGGGCAGAAGGTGACAATGCCTAAGAGGAAATAGGAATAAATAGCAGAAAGATGACAATGTTGTATGTAGGTGGACATTTATATGGGTATGACAGAGCAATACTCATTAATGTCTAATATATTAGTCTTTGCTCTGATTCTAGGATAACATATGTCTCCATCATGGAAAGTAATGTCTTGCTATTGTGAATTAATAAAATACACTCTTGGCTGACATTGTCCTATTAATTCTAGTTCTATCTCAGTTGAATGCAAACATTCTTCAGTGTTAAGAAAATTTGTCAAGATATGAAGTAAAGCTTGCCAAATCTCTAGCTACAGCCATAAATAATTTTAACATCTTTTATTTCACATTTTCAGTTTAAAAGGCTATATAGTATTGGCAAATGTATCATGGGTAGGCTTTATATTTCAAATTAAATTTGGAACAGAAATTCTAATTTTTAAAAGTAGCACATATTTCATGACCTTTTTCCTAAGTCTATCAATACTATATAGCATCCTACCTGAATTTTTCATAAATTTTGCAAATCTACTTTTCCAGCCACAGTGAGGGTAGCTTTAGCCATCTTAAGAGGGAACAACAGATGGTTTAGCTGAAAAGTATAGTTTATTTCTTAACTGACTGTAGATACTTGGTCTAGTCTAGACTTGGATGTCCAATGACTTATGCACTTCATTAAATATAAGGCCCAGACTGTTCTTTAGAACAACGTTGTGTAATTTTGTGTGCATGTGAATGCATAGAGTTGTAGAATGTTCCAGCATTTTGTCACTCTTGCTAATGTGCTGAGATGTAGGAAAGGTGACACAAAACCTTGGCATGAATTCCAATGGTGACATGCATGTCAAGGAATTCAATTCATTGGAAATCTCAGGATCTAGGGCAGATTTTTTGAGACACCCAGATATGGAGCAAAACTATTGTCACCCTAAACTACCAACTGCAAGATCTTCTTTGTAATGGCAGTAACCTGTGACAATCTGGGTCACTTCAGATCACACTAACTTTTCGGGAATAACTTTATACTGCAGCAAACCTGGAACTGAACTAGGTCTTCTGGAACCACTGCAAAGACATAGCCTTCTCTGTCGGGGTGGGATGAGCAGCACAGAATCTTAGGCTCAGTGCTTCTGAACCAGCCAGTCCAACCTCTCCCAGATCATTTGAACTAAGAAGTAGTGGTAGGAAAAGAAAGAGAGAGAAAGAAACAAGGACAATTCACAGAGATTTTCAAGAGGCTGTGTCATTGAGAAATAACGAGGAACATTTTCTGTTGATCCATTCACCTGACAGGCATTTCCAAGAAAGACACTACAACTGATCACAGTTTAAATTTCAAAACAAATGAAAAATGCCAGGGGCCAGCCTTGGCAGGGTCTGGGATCGCGAAGGGATGGGTGGCTTCGGCAAAGAAGAAATGATGAGACTCAGACAACCAGGTATCTGGAGGTCAGCAGCCAGCTGTTAAGGCCTGTCTTTCATTTTTTATATATTCAGTGAGTGAGGTGATTTCTCTTTGACCACATAAGCTGTTGGCTGATACCTTGTGGTCTTTTTTCATGTTAATCATTAGGGTTTTTTTAGGTAATGGCCTGAGGCAAGTATATTGTGGTTATAATCAACAGTGAAAACAAAGTTATGCCTTGAGCTCAATCAGCTCTATCTATACCTCAAGGTCAAAAGGTGCAGGAGGAGGGGTCTCAAGGTTATAATCTGGCTGTCTCTATTTGTTCCTTCTTTGCTCTTTATTTTATCTCTTCCTGTGGGGACAGTAAACACCTACCATCCCCCACCCTATGCCTTTCTTAAGCTGTTCTAAGAAGGGTATTTCTTTAGCATTTACTCGTTTGCCATACCAATTATAATAAACTTGGGAGCCTATCCATCTTCCTGATGCAGGGAGTGGGATGTCTATATCTAAGGGCTGTGCAGGGGGTCATCCCTGGGGAGCTTCCCAGGGCCTTCCTGCAATCTACTTTTTCACATGTGAAGGGGGATGTGCAGTTGGGGGAAGCCAGCGGGGCTGGGCCATCCTTGGCATTCCTGGGCTGGGCGTTCCTGGGCTGGGCATTCTGTGTCGGGATTCATTAAGCCGAGGGGGTTGTAAAGCCCTACTTAGAAGGCATTTTCCTTAATCCTTGTGCTGGGAGATGAGAGGATACTTTTGAGGAAGGTTTGATTAGGATGCAAAATATTATCAGGGAGAGTACAGCCAAAAAATATGCCAAGGGTGAGATGCGTCTGCTCCTCATCACATAGGCATGTGGCTTTGCTTACAGGCGCTTCTGTGGGTGACCGGCCTCGGCAGAAGAAGAAGAGTGAAGAACCTGTACCAGGAGGTAAGAATCTGTGTAGGTGACAAATGATCCAACAAATCAGTATGAAAGGAGGAGCAAGACAGAGTCCAGGCATACAACAAGATTGTCACTACCAGCTGAAAACCCAAGCTACTTGCAGTTTGATTTTTCTATCTTGATGAAAAGCTGTGATTTTTGCATTGCTGCAGATCAAATAAATCAGAAACTAAACAATTCACAATTTACATTGCTCTTTCCATGAACTTTTTCAAATATTTTATTCTTCCAACAATGCTATGATGTCTCTAATAGTTTCAAGAAACCTTCCCATCTGCTGTGAGGTTGCCTAAGAAGAGTATTCCTCCTCCTTTCCTCTCTACCCCATGTTTATGAATTACCATAGTAAAAGCAGGTAAAGCTGGAAAGTCTGCAAGGTGGAAACTGGTCAGAGAAGGAAAACTAAATTTTTTCTACTAAATAGAGAGCAATGGAAAAGTGGTTACTGCGTCCTATCAAAAGTGGGAAACTTGCTTGACATGGGAAATCAAAGCTGTCCCATTGAGTTCTAGCTCTTGATTTCACTGGATTTATTTTTTAACAGTTTTATGAGGTACTGCTGACATAACCATAAACTACACATATTAAAGAGTTAATTTTGATACATTTTGACATGGTACACATCTGTGACCTACAATCTGGCAGTTTATTATTCTCTGCCTGAGAATCCTGGGTCCAAATGACAGGCTTTGCTACGGTGCTGCTTCCTTGCTGGTCCAAGGTCCACAACTCTCTGTTCCCTTCTCTCTCCTTTTACTTCTTGTGAGATAAAAGGTGATGCAGGCTACACCCCAGGGAAACATCCTGTACATTGGATCAGGGATGTGATCTGAATAAGAGTGTTACATCTCTCCCTAATCCTCTTTAACATAGCTCCATTTTGCCTCATCAACCACACACCAAGATTAGGGATTACAACATGCAGGAAAATTACAATCAATCATGAAATGAAGGACACCACGCAAGGCTGGGAATCATTGCCCAACCAAGTTGACAAATATATTTGGGAGACATAATTCCATCCATAACACTGGGTAAGCTGGATACAACTTGGTTTTGATAATTTTTGTCTGGTCCTAGGCCACAGTCTGTCCTGTGATTGGTATACACCTTGAAGGGACTGGTCAATAGACTATGCAAATGAGGTGACTAAAGCTTGCCATGCGAATAAAATGTCTGTGGCCTATCTAAAGGGATTGGTCAGTTTGTGGTCCTCACTGGGGGTGGTGGTGATATAACCCGAAATTGACAAGGAGTTGTCTATGTAACCAACCAATCCTACAGAGGTTTTAGACAGAAAGAAGCATGAAGACAGAAGCAGAAAAAAGCAGGAAGATGAAAAGGTATAAGAGAAGAGAGAACGAACAAAGACAAAGGAGACAAGGGACCTCTTAAAAGAGTCATGGGTCATGGGCTGTAAAACTGAAGTCAAGGACAGGTGGAGAAAGGGCTGAGCAGCAGAGTCAACAGTGACAAGCCTGGAAGAAGCAGAATTGGTGGTGACAGACAGCAGGGCCCACAGGAGACTGTCCTGTGGTGTCTGACAGAAGTCTATCCAGATGTGGGCAAAAGGAGTTTTGACCTGAGGGAGTTGAAAGAAGGCCTGCACAGCAGAGAGGAGCTGAGAGTGCTGTTCTGTACTGAAAAAGGGAGTTTTGCCCACGTGCTTCCTAATCCTGATCCTGAGTTGTAGCTTATTACTTCCTTTGTAAACATCTTAACTCTAAGTACAGTTCGTGTGTTCTGTGTGGCCCTTGCACTGGATTAGCCAACTGAGAAGTAGAGAGTGTCACTGGAGGAACAGCTGGTGTCAGAATTAGCAAGAAGTTGGGAGAATAATATACATCTGACCTTCACCTCATAGGGATCAGTTTGGGGATGATCTTGATTAACATTATTCTCTCTGAAGTTATATAGGTGCTGATGCTATTACCACTCAACCATTTTTACAGGTTGCATCTTAGAAAATCATTATCTAACCCATGGTCACAAAGATTTCCTCCCATATCTTCTTCTATAAGCTTTGTAATTACGAGCTTTACAGTTAGGTCTATAATACTTCTCAAGTTAGTTCGTGTATATAGTGTCAAGTATGTAACAAAATTTGATTTTTTTTTTGTTAAGATTTCTAACAAGTTCCCAGGGGATGTTGATAGTGTTAGTTTATTGACCCACACTTTAAACAGCACTGCTATAGAAAACATGGAAATAATTAAGAATATGTGAAAAAAATGTATGCAAGTGAACAAACAAGGGAATTCTTAACTCTAAAAAGTGAATAAAGGAAAGGAAATATAATCCTAGTACTGTTCTTGACTCTGCAGAGATTATATGTGATCATAACGATGTGAACACTTGATTTTTTTTTTTAACTTAAAATTTTTTTCAAATGTCATGGTGATAAAATACATGTAATGGAAAATTTGTCATTTTAACCATTTTTAAATATACAATTCATTGACACTACCTGTCCCGCCTCTCCTGGTAATCACTAACAGACTTCTGTTTCTACGCAATTGCCTATTCTATGTATTTCATGTAAGTGGGATCATACAGTGTTTGTCCTTTTGTGGCTGACTTATTTTACTCAGTGTGTTTTCAAAATTCACCCATGCTGTAGCACATATCAGAAATTCATTGCTCATTATGGATGAAAAATGTTGTATTATGTAGCACATTTTGTTTATCCATTTGTAGGCTTATAGACACCTGTTTCCTCCACACCCATCTTTCAGCTGACACGAATAATGCTACAATGAAAATTGACATAATAGAGTTTTAGTCAGCTAGGGCTGCTCTAACAAAAATACCCCAGAGTGGATGGCTTTAACAAAGGAAGATTTATTCTTACACAGTCTGGTAGGCTACAAGTCCAAATTCAGGATGTCGGCTCCAGGGGAGCGCTTTACCCATTGTCAGCTCTGGAGGAAAGTCCAGTATTGCATCAGTCTTTGTCCAGGGAGCACCTTGGTGCAGGAACCTCAGGTCTGAAGGATGTGCTCTTCTCCCAGTGCTGCTTGCTGGGTGGTGTGAGGTTCCCAATTCTCTGCCTGCTTCTCTTTCCTTTTATCTCTTCTAAGGTGAACTGATTAAAGGTGGGGCAAGCCATACTCCAGGGAAACTCCCTTTACAGTGGAGCAGGGAGGTGATCTCATAAAGGGATTTACAGTCCCACCCTAATCCTTTCACAGACAGCATAGGAAAATCACAAAATGGTGGACAACAATAAAATACTGGGAATCATGGCCCAGCCACATGGGTACACATATCTGGAGGGGGACACAATTCAATCCATGACAAGTAGTAATAAAAATAGAAATAAAACTATAAAGGGAGAATGAGAATATTATTGTTTTAAATAAAAGTAGTAATAAAACCATAAAAGGAGACTGAAATATTGGAAAAGAAACTAAATCTTCATCTATCCTAAAGGAGGAGCCCTGGTGGCACAGTGCTTAACAGATAGGCAATTAACCAAAAGGTCTGCAGTTTGAATCCACCAACTGCTCCTTGGAAAACCTATGGGGCAGTTCTACCCTGTCTTATGGGTTGCTGTGAGTGGAATTAACTCAAGAGCTCCAACTTTTATAAAAGAACTCAATAAATAATGCCCAAACTTGATAAATCATGAAATAACAGTATAAGGCTATTTTTAGTGACATGCAAGTTTTGGGTTGGTGACCCCTACACATTACTTATTACTTTGTCCTAAGGAGCTGATCCAGGGTTCAGGAGAGGGCATAACAGAAACCAGCTGTCTTTCATTATGAAGTCTTTTGGTTCAATGTTCTAGTTAAGGACAGGGTTGAATGAGACTTTTCCAGATGATCAAACTGACTGCCATGGGTTGAATTGTGTCCCCCCAAAAATATGTGTAGCCATGTGGCTGGGATATGATTCCCAGTATCTTGTGACTGTCTTCCATTTTGTGGTTTCCCTAAACTGTATGTTAGAGCATTAGAGTGGGGCTGTAAATTCCTGCATAGGATTACTTTCCTGCTCTGCTGTAAAGGGAGTTTCCCTGGAGTATGGCTTGCCCCACCCTTAATCCTTCCAGCCTGCAAGAGATAAAAGGCAAGAGAAGCAAGCAGAGAATGGGAACCTCGTTTACCACCAAGCAAGTAGCACCAGGAGAAGAGCGCGTCCTTCAGACCTGAGGTTCCTGCGCCAAGATGCTCCCTGGACAAAGACTGATGCAATACTGGACTTTCTTCCAGAGCCAACAAGGGGAAAGTCTTTCCCTGGAGCGGACACCCTGAATATGGACTTGCAACCTACTGGACTGTGTCAGAATAAACCTTCGTTTGTTAAAGCCATCCACTCGGTGGTATTTCTGTTAGAGCAGCCCTAGCTGACTAAAACACTGACTAAAAATGGTAATTAGCTCTTTAATTAATTAACTAATTAATTGTCAAGGATTTAATTGTGCACCCCCTAAAAATGTGTGTTTGGCTAGTGTCAGGCAGGCTGGGCTGTACCTGGACATCGCAACCAGGATACAGTTCCTGGAAATCATCAGGGCAGGGTGAACCCCTCTTTCTAGAAGGTCCCCACCTCAGTTCCTGGAAATCATCAGACAGTGACCAACCCCTCCCTTCCCGGAAAGTCCCCAGTTGTTTTTCTCATGTGCTAATCAGGCAGCTCGTTGTACCTGAATCCTATTGGCTCCCGCCTTTTTCCCCATGCCCCCACTAAGGTCCCCTAGGCGGAACCATCCGTCTCTATGTAAACCCCCTCCCCCAACCTGAAAGGGCGATTCTCCGACTCCTACCTTGGAGCTGGCAGTTTGCCCGGAAGTGCACCGGTAAACTCTGTCCTACTGCTGACTCTCACTCTTTTTCTCTCTGACTGCCGCTGAAACGTTTAGCCTACCTCACCTTACAGTTGGTGCTGACACGTCTACCCTACCTCACCTTACAGCTAGGCCATAATTTCCTGTATTGTATGAGGTTCTTACAGGTTGTAAATCCTGCTTCTGTGATATAAATGAGGGAGGATGGGTGGTGGTTGTGTTAGTGAGGATGTGCTTTGAGGCAATCTCTTGGATATAAAGAGAAGGGAAGCAAGCAGAGACTGGGCAACCTTACGCCACCAAGAAAGGGGTGCCAGGAGCAGAGTGCCTCCTTTGGATCTGAAGTTCCCATGCCTCTCAGTCCTGGGGTAGTCTAAAGAAAAGGACCTTCCTCCAGAGCCAACAGAGGAAGCCTTCTGGAACTGTTGTCCTGAATTTGGACTCTTATCCTATTTTACTATGAGGAAATAAATTTCTCTTTGTTAAAGCCATCCACTTGTGGTATTTCTGTTACAGCATGCTCAATGACTAGGATGTCAATTGACTTAACTGTTGGAGTTACCAACACCATACAGACCTCCCAAAAGGGTTCCCAGGCTTAATATAAAAAATATTTGTTACTTATCGGAAATTGGAATTTAACTGGGCATCCTGTGTTTCATTCAGCAACCCTACCCACTGAGCACTAAAATTCATGAAAACTAACGGAAGAGAATGTAATGGGAAGTGAAGGGTGGGCAAGTTTTTCATTTTGAAACTCTGGTAGCATAGTGGTTAAGTCCTACAGCTGCTAACCAGAAGGTCAGTGGTTCAAATCTGCCAGGCATGCCTTGGAAACTACAGGGCAGTTCTACTCTGTCTGTAGGATCGCTGTGAGTCAGAATCGACTCAGAGGCGGTGGGTTTGGGTTTGGGTTTTGTCTGAACAAAGGTAACTGATAATGATTTCAGGGTGTTTCTAAGGTAAAATCTTGGTGTTGTAGTATATTTTTGCCTTGTCCAACACAGTGCTTTGTTTCTGTCACAAGCAGTATGTAAAATACATTTACAGTAATAGAAGTGGTCAAGTTACAATCCTTAAAATGCTTCAGGGCCTCCGAAGACAACAAGCAATTTCTAAGGGTTAAGAAATACAGTGATCAGAAATAGAGCAAGTGTGTATTTCTATTACTTTCACTTAGCCTAAAACAGGCAATGCTGTCATTCTTGTGCAGGAGAAAGCTAGTCAGGTCTGTGGTTTTTTGCTCTTTGTTCAGTTGTGACCCTTAACACTAGAATTTCCTCTTCTGGAGTGGGAAGGGCATTAAGCAATTTTAAAATTATTATTGCAGACAATTTCAGACATATGCAAAAGTGGAGAGAATAGGATAGTGAACTCCGGTGGATCCTTCTCCCACCTTCAACAATAATTCTCTCATGGTCTGTCTTGTTTCATATAAGTTTCTACTTTTTATACATTCTTGATTATTTTGAAGCAAATGCCAGACATCATCTAATATCACTCTAAATATTTCAGCATGTATTTCTAATATACAAGGAGTCCTCCTTTTAAACATAACCACAAGACCCTCATCACACACACTCCAAAATCAACAACAATTCCAAAAGAGGCATTTTAAATAAAATTCATAAAATGAAACAGAAATGTTCTTATAGGATTTTAGCCAACAAAAACCTTTCTGGTATCAATTAAACAACAGGGAAAAGTTTAAATACCACCCTGGTATCAGTTCAAAGGAAGTCAATTCAAAGACTCCCACAGGGTCTTAAAGTAGCTTGCCATTTTTCAGAGAAGTAATATCATTCATTCATTGATCTGACATATTTATTAAATATCTGACTGTTAAACGCAGAACTCAAAGACAGACGATATTTAATTCTCTCTGTGTGACATTGTGGAACAAATAGTTTTACATCTAACTACATCTAATTCAAGGGAGCAGGGCCTGGTGGCCTACATCAGAAAATTTAAATCAATGAAAATCTATGGATTACAACAGAATATTGTCTGACTCATTTTGGGCATATCGTCAGGAAGCATCAATTCTCTGAATTTCTCTTTTTATAAGGTCTTTCTGGCTGTGATTTTGTAACTATCACAAAATGATTGAGACTATGCACATGTGATATATAAAATTCTTGTTGTTATTACCTGAGGTTCTGTGAATAAGTTACTTGTGCCCATCAAGAAGACTGGGCAGCAGGATAAGGTGGCAGCGGCAGATGGCTGGAGGCAGGTTGCAGACTCATGGAGTGAAAGACCTGAGCAGGCTTCCTGGTGGAGCAGGGGTGCCGCCAGCCACTTATTAGAGAGCTAAAGAGCTGTAACACTTGCCCAAACAGGGCAGAGGCAAGACCCAAGCAGGGCCCAGCACAGAGGCCTGGTTGTAGGCACGGTGAAGAAACAGCTGCCCTGATCAAATAACTGTATCTGGAGTCATTCCTGTTACTTCCAAGTTGCTCCTTATCCTGAGCTGTAACCTATTACTTCCCTAACAAACCCCGTAACTGTCAGTCTGGTCTGTGAGCTCTGTGTGGCCACTGCAGTGAATTACCAAACCCGGCAGAGAAGTAGAGAGCTCCATGGGAGGGATGGCTGGTATCAGAATTGGTAAAAAGGTTGAAGAATAGAGGTATGTCTGACCTCCGACTCATAGGAATTGGTCTTGGGCTAATGCTCATGTTGACTTTCATCCTTCCTCCAAAGTTAGACAAAGTCTGATACCAGCACTTTATAGGAGGACATCGTGTTTGGTGAAACACGTGATTGGTGAGGGAAGTGGAGACTGCTGGTGAGACGGATTGGCACAATAGCTAACAGCGATTCGAACACGGCTACGATCGTGAGGACAGTGCAGGACTGGGCAGTGTTTCTTTGCGTTGTATGGAGGGTCACCATGAGTTGGAGTCAACTCTATGGCAGCCAACAAAACCAGAAGGAGAAATTAGGCATTAAAAAGGGCGCTGAATCAGAATTAACAAAGAATTTTAAGAAGTGTGTGGTAGAAGGCTTTCACGTGGATAATCTGCATGAAGAAAGGTGTGAGGAAGACAAAAATCTCCTCAGTCCTTCTTCAAGGGCAAAATTATACCTTCACTTGTTTGCAAATTCTGATACATGGAGGATATTCGATCACCATTTGCTGAAGAAATAACAAAATTCACTCTTTACTCAAGCAATTATTAATATTGATTCTCAGCCACTCATAAAATTCCTGCCTTGAAATGTATTGTTTTCATCCACAAAGACTGCAGAAGAATCTATACAGATCCTTTCCTAATCAGGATGAGGTAAACCTTGAATTCTTTTATGATGAGGGACTGTGACATTTTTGAAAAAAAAATACTATTCCTTAGACTCCAGTTTCTTCCTTATTTGCAACGTTTTGCTCGTCTCTTTTATTAACTTAAAAAATGAGCACGTGTGGCTCTCCAGTTATTGTAACTTACCTATTGGCCTTGCTTATATAAACTTTGTTTCCCTGACCATTTTCTCTGAGAATAAAATCTAAGATGAAGCTTTGCTTGCCACAGGATCGACACTGATTGTGACTGAAAGAGTTTTTTGTGTGTGTGCATGAATGTGTACATTTGGTGAGTTGTGTGGAGGTGTTTGGATGTGGCTGTAAATGAAAAGTTATATTTATTGTTGTTAGTTACTGTTGTGTGGGCTTGGACTCACAGAGACCATACGTGTACCAGAATGAAATGTTGCCTGCTCCTGTACCATTGGTGTGGTTGTTGCATGCTTGAGTCCACTGAAACAGCTCTCTATAATCATCATAGTGACTGCCTTGTCCCGAAAAAGATTTAATTCTGTCTGTTTCCATAGGTTAGAAAGTCTGTATTGACTACCCAGCCGGCATTATACTAAATTTATACAGTTATTCTCCATATCATTTTATTTATTTATAAAGACTCGATTAGACCCTTTTAAAGGCTTAACTTAGTGTGACTGCTGCAGACAGCTAGTTTACACCAAGTTCTTCTTGGCAAGACTTGAAAGCAAACAGTAAATGATGTAAACAATTGTATGTGATTATGCACTGCCAAATAATGTGCATCTGGGAAGACAAACAAAACTTATTAAACAGACAACAAATAGCTGAGGTAAATATCAAAAATGTTAAATGCTACAAAATATAGGGCTGGATCTTGTCAGAGCCTTATTAACTCAGCACAGCTGGATTAAAATGAAAAGAACCATTTAGACTTAAAAGCAGGAGATCTCCAAGTTAGAAAGTCTGGATTCTGTTCCTGTCTCCATCACTAATTCACTAAGTGACATTGATTATTACTTTGATTTTTGCTTGAGTTTTCCCATCAGTGGAAAGGGGATTTCAGGACTGCTTGTAAGAGCATAGGAAAATCATCATCATATGCCTTCTCTGGAAAGGAACTAAAGAGAACCACTGCCTGGTCACCTCCTAATTTGTCCTGCAAACTCCAAGATGCTGATCTCTCCTGGAAATAGAGCTGACCTGTTGTTTTTGTTAGCTGCAACTGAGTTGGCCTAAACTCATGGTGAGCCTGTGCACAACAGGACACAATGCTGCCTGGTCTTGTGCCTTCCTCATGATTGTTTGTAGATCAAACCATTGTAATCAATGAAGTTTCCATTGTTTGATTTTTAGATATAGATTGCTAGGCCTTTCTTCTAGTCTATCCTGGCCTGGAAGCTTTGCTGAAACCTGTTCAGTATCACAGAAACATGCTATCCACCACTGGAGGACAGCTGGTAGCTATGCTTGAGGCTCTTTGGAGGAAAGTCAAATCCAAGTCTCCGACACATAAGGTGAGACTCGTACCACTGAACCACTAATGCCTCACAGAGTTGGCTTAGGTGAGGGAGATGACACAAGTCAGGTCACCACAAATGTGGCCACCATGGTAGACTCTGGGGGCCAGACTTCATTATGGGAGGATGGTTACTGATGGACAGTGCATACAGGGAAGGGAAGTAGAAAGAGGAAATCATGGCAGCCCCAAAGGATACACTACTGTTGGATACTTGTACTACCACTCCAGAACCAGGGACGTTTGGAACCATGCATCTTATGGTCATCTTTGAATCTTGTTGAGAGAAGTTGTATTGTCCATGCATTCTTAGATTTTGTTGAAATGTTATCTACCTTGCACCTGAGTTCCTATTATTTTCTAGGTCAGAGATTCTCAAGTAGGCTGCACACTAGCATCACTGAAAGAGATTTATGAAATCCTCATGTCTTGGCTGCCCTCCTAGAATCTGTGCAGGTAGAACCCAGGCGTCTGTATTTTTGAAAGTATGAGATGCTTACGAAGTGCAGCTAATGCTGAGAAGCCTTGCTCTAAGAAGTTCAAATAACTGACAGTAATTTACAGTGCTGTTTCTCCTTAATCTTGGAGATTCACTTGAATCCCTTGTGGTGGGCTCCACTGTCTGGATATAACGTAAAGGTAACACTCACCTTCTCTTCTGCATCTGTCTTAATTCAGGCTGCTAGCATGTTTCTCCTTGACTTCTACAGAGGAGTCTGTGTTTCCGTGGTAGCTGGAGTGAGCATTTGAGGCATAAATCTGATTAAGTATTGCCGTGTTCTCAATATTCCAATAGTTTCCTTCCATACTTAGAATAAAGCCCACGGTTATTACTATGGCCAGTGGGCCCTAAGTGACCAACCACCCACTTCTCTCTAGCCCTGCTGCCACCCGCTCTCCAATGTATCTACTATGTTGCTTACCACACACCAAGCACACTTCCGTCTCTTGGCCTCTGTACGTACTATGCTCTCTACCCTCAGGTGCATACTTTGCTCCCTTACTTTATTCAGGATTTTGTTTCTTACCAAATGTCTTCCCTGACTACCTATTTCAAATAGCACCTTCCCTTATTTTGTCCCCTTACATTGCTGTATTCTCCTACATAGCTTTTGCCACTACCAAAATTTGTATTTTTTGCCACTTGATGTGTTTATCGCCCATTTCCTCCCTGGTGCACATAAGTTCCAAGAGTACTAGGACTTTATTTTGTGTGGCTTTCACTCAGTATTCAGAATAGTGCCTGGCACGTAGTAGGTACTCAACAGATAGCTAGAGAATGAATGAATGAATAATTGTCCTCTGCTCCCGTTACACTTCCGTCCTCAGATATGTCATGGTTAAGAGACTACCCCAGATAGGAGCTTGGTAGATCAGCCACATTTCTCCAATAAAGTAACACATAAATGGATTTCTGCTCTAATTTATTTGAATTTCTTTACTTGAATCCTAAGTTTCCTGATCTCATCAGCCCATGAGTATATTTGGTCACAGAAAATATCAATACAAATCTATTTTTATTAGAGAAAGAGTGATTGCTCCAAATTAGAGCTGCCAAATTTAGAAAATGAAAATACAAATTATCTAGATAAATTTCGATTTCAGGTAAATGTAAACAATTAGTAATTTTTAGTGCAAGTTTGAATGCAATATTTGAAACATACACTAAAAAATTATTGGTTCTGTATCTGAAATTCACATTTAACTGGGCCTCTTATGCTTTACATGCAATATTTCTCTGAAGTTCATAACATTTGTTGTGATACAGGCAGAAGTATAGAGTCAGATAACCTGAGTTCAAATCCTAGCTCAAACACTTGCTGGTTATGTGAACTGGGAAAGTTACTGAACTTTGTCAAGTCCTGTTGTTCCCATCTCTAAAATGGGGATCCACATGAAATGCCTTTGCATAGTCAATGAAACACAGGTAAACATCTTTCTGGTATTCTCTGCTTTCAGCCAGGATCCACCTCACATCAGCAATGATATTCCTTGTACCAAATCCTCTTCAGAATGGCTTGAATTTCTGGCAGTTCCTTGTTGATGTATTACTGCATCTTCTTTTGAATAATTTTCAGCAAAATTTTACTTGTGTATGATGTTAATGATATTGTTTGGTAATTTCCTCATTTTGCTTGGGTCACCTTTCTTTGGAGTAGACATAAATATGGATCTCTTCTATGCCAAGTAACTGTCTTCTGAATTTCTTGGTATAAATGGGTATGCACTTCCAGGGCTGCATCCATTTGTTGAAACATCTCAGTTGGTATTCAGCCAATTCCTAGAGCCTTGTTTTTTTGACTGTGTGGATCATAACAAATTATGGATAAGATTTCAAAGAATGAAAATTTCAGAGGGCCACGCAAAGGTAGTCAGACACTTCCTGGGATGCCTCTTACAACAAAGCCCTGAAAAAAAAAATGAATCGATTATATACGACATTCTAGGAGTCTTGAACTTCAAAGGCAAATTTGAGAAATCAGACTGAGTAATGGAAAGACAGGAGATCTGGAAGCACCAAGGAGTGGCCAGACCTAACCTGGTAGGAATAGGCACCCCTGCAGGCAGATCAGCTAGAGTGAACATGGTGAAGGAGTAGTATTTAGAACTCATTTTCCATATCAAGAGAGACTGAATGGTGGAGAGTCCATTCATGCCTCCAGAATCAGTGAAAAATGCATTCAATCATTAAAAGTTAAGTAGTTTGTATATAACCTACGGTGCATATATCAAAAACTTTCCTTCAGGGTAAACCTCTCTCCTTTTCACCTGCCTCCCCCCCACCACTCTGCACTTCACCTGAGCTGGCTCCAGAAACTGAGGCATCCCCTGTGCCAGAAGTAGGACCCCTTACATGCCCTAAAGCATTCCTCTAGCCTTGGTGAAGGAACAAATTAACAAAGAGGAATAAAAAATAATCTGCCAGTTCCTTAAAGCTGGGGACTTAGGACAGGAATGGTTCCTTTGCCCAGGCACAGGTATAGATGATCAATAGACTTTGAACGCCTTTCCCCCTGCACAGAGCTGTGTAGGACCACTACAATAGCACAGCTCTTTATTAGCATGGTATCACAGGGTGTATACCTGGATCCTAATCTTACTGTATCACCTATATAGTGGAAAGGTAGTTTCCCAACATTTGATACTTCTCTGTCCTCACCCAACCCACAACAGGGACCTGAGTGCTGGTGGCCCCACACATACCACCTAGCGACACACAACAGGTGTTTGAGAAAAAGCAGTGCCTCCCAGCTCTTACAGCATCAGTCATCTATAGTTCGGCTGCCAAACTAACCCACCCATGTGCTCTAAGGAACAAGGACACACTTTCTCAACACATGCAGTCAGATTCCTCTGCCTATACCAATGACTCCTGTCCATCTAGGACTGAAAGGGAGAGCCTATACCGCACACTTGGTGACTGACCACCTGGATACATGAGCTGAATCCATACAAGAAAAGTAAATGGACTTTTGGGCTCACATGCCTAGTAACCGGTCTAACATCTGACTACAGGACATTAGAGCTTCAAAGGAACCAAGAACCACACTAGTTCACTTGATCAGCCTATTTGGCTATTTTAAAACAAAACAAAACAAGAACCTAGAACATAGCAAGAAAACATAAAATAAATAAATATAACAGCTTGCTGATGGCTTAGAGACAACAGTCAAAAACAAATTACAAAGAGGCAGACCACAATGGCTTCAGAAAGCTTCCAAAGCAAAGAATCAAGAAATCTTCTAGATGAAGAGAACCTCTGGAAATTATCAGATATAGAATACAGAGAAGTCTTCAAGAGATCAGGAAGGAGACCAGGCAAAGCACAATAGCACATAACAACAAATTGAACAGGCTGCAAGAAACCACAGAGAAACAGAAATTCAGAAGATTGACAATACCGTTTCAGAATTAGACAGCTCAATAGAATGTCAAAGGAGCAGAGAATTCGAGAACACTTACTTGCGCTCCTGAGGAACCTGTACATAGATCATCAGGTAGTTGTAACAGAACAAGGGAGTGCTGTGTGGTTTAAAGTCAGGAAAAGTGTGCACCAGTGCTGTGTCATTTTACTACACTTACTAAATCTGTATGCTGAGCAAATAATCTGAGAAGCTGGACTATATGGAGAAGAACAGGGCATCAGGATTGGAGGAAGACTTATTAACAACTGTTAATATGTGGAAGACACAACCTTGCTTGCTGAAAGTGAAGAGGACTTGAAGCACTTACTGATAAGCTCAAAGACCACAGCCTTCAGTATGGATTACATCTCAACATAAAGAAAACAAAATCCTCACAACTGGACCAGAAAGCAGCAGTATTGTAAACAGAGAAAAGATTGAAGTTGTCCAGGATTTCATTTTATTTGGATCCATAATCAACACCCATGGAAGCAGCAGTCAAAAAATCAGATGACCTACTGAGTCAGGCACATCTGCTACAAAAGATTTCTTTAAACCACTAAAGAGCAAAGACATCACTTTGAGGACTACTGTGCACCTGACTCAAGCCGTGATGTTTCCAATCACTTAATTTGCAAGTGAAAGCTGCATACTGAATAAGGAAGACCAAAGAAGAATTGATGTCTTTGAATTACAGTGTTCGTGAATATATTGAATATATCATGGACTGTCAAGAAAATGAGCAAGTTTGTTTTGGGAATAGTGAGCCAGAATGCTTCTTAGAAGGAAGGATGGTGAGATTTTGTCTCAAGTACTTTGGACATCTTGTCAGGAGGTATCAGTCCATGGAGAAAGACATCATGCTTGATAAAGTAGAGAGCCCGGGAAAAGAAGATCTTCAACAGATAGACTGACAAGTGGCTGCCACACTTTGATCAGCCATAACAAGGATTAAGGATGACATATGACTGGGCAGCATTTCAAATTTCTATTACACAAAGGGTTGCTACAAGTTGGAACTGACTTAACAGTACCTAACAACAACAAAAATGGGGATGATAATATCTATTTTGCATAGTTATTGTGAGAATTAAATTACAAGCTACTTAAACTATTTAGTACAGTGCCTAGTGCATAATGACCATAAATCTTACTACTATCACCATTAATAACACATATAGTTGTCCCATTTTGCCTGGGACTAAAGGTGTATTGCAGCTCCAGTGGTGCAGTTGTTAAGAGTTATGGCTACTTACCCAAAGATCAGCAGTTCAAGTCTACCAGCCATTCTTTGGAAATCCAAGGGGCAGTTCTACTCAGTTCTAAAAGTTCGTTATGAGTCAGAATCGACTTGACAGCAGCAGATTTAGTTTGATTTATTGGGAGGGGTTTCATGGAATGTGGGACTTTCAATGAAAAAACTGGAAAATCCTGGGCAACCTGGTACAGTTATCTGCTTATTAGTGGCTATGTAAAAATTTAAAAAAGTTGGAGGTGGAGTCAAGATGGCACAGGTCTCCTTATATCCCTCTGGAAACCAAGACCTGAAATGATAATCAAACGGAGCCTTCTGGTCACCTAATCAGCCCCAGGACACAGCACAGGGCTGTTACTTTGGACTTCATACTACTGAGTGGAAAACCTCCTCTCTTACGCTGACTCCCACTCCTGGCTAGCCCCGGCTCTCAGGGACTGAAGGTAAACGCACCATTTTGACTTTTTTTTCCCTCTGTCTTGGCGGGTGGGTGGAGCAGGGTCTTGCCTAGTGGCTGGACTCAGACACACTGCTGGGGGGACAGGCATGCGAAATTCGCACATTTTGAGAGCCAGGCTTGGGACTCTGTTAATCTAGCCACTTTGAGCCTGTCGTTTTATATCTGCCTCAGCAGTGTTTGCACGGAGTTTCGCAGTCAGTGTGTGGGACGCCATGCTGGATACGGAGATTATAGCGGGACCTCATTCCTAGCCTGGGAGCCAGCGCCTGCAAACAGGACAGTGCTTCTCCTACAGAAAAGCAGTAATTTACCTAGTGCCACCTGCTTTGGGGATCCTGCAACAGAATCAGAGGAATCACTACCTCTCGGCACCTTTAGCCCTTCTGACTGTTGCCTGTGTGGAGGGTGCCCTCTTGGATATGGTGCTCGCAGCTGGACCTAATTCTTAGCTTGGGAGCCAGCGTCTGCCCACAGGAGAGCACTTTTCTATCAGAAAAGCAGTACTCTACACAGTGTCGTCTAAGGCTAGGCCCTGTCAGCAGAGGCCAACAGGGCAGTAGCATTGCTGTATTCTGAACTAGTTTGTTATCATCTGGGGTTGGATATAGTGGCGCTTACTTTGCCAGTTGAGAAGAAGGACCTCTACACCTGAAAACTTAACTGACTTGTGAAGTGGTCAGATATCTTTTGCTTTACATTTTAGGACAGTCTTAGAGAAACATCTGCAGTCCATCCTCACAGTACATCTTCCAGACTCTACATACTCATATAGGTCCCAGAAAGCAACAGACACTTGTGGCACACAAGAAATCAGCCATGGCTTCAGAAGGCTCCCAAACAAAGCAACCAAGGAGTTTTCCAGATGAACAAACTTTTATGAAAGCATCAGAAAGTAAATACAAAATGATTATATACAGAGCCCTTCTAGATCTTATACAAAATGCAGGAGAACAAAATGAAAAATTAAGCAAGATGTTTGATCTGATGGAACACCAGTACTCTGAAATCCAGCAGATCAAGAACAAAATCAAAGACATAGAAACTTCCACGCAAAGCCAAGAAAACAGAATGGAACAAATAGAAAAAAGAATTTCTGACTTGGAAGACAGAGCTACTGAGGCCAGCATCTATGAACAGAAATCAGAAAAAAGAAACAAGAAAAATGAAGAAATATTAAGAAGCATGTGGGACTCTATTAAGAAGAACAACCTTCGATTAATTGAAGTCTCTGAACAGGGTGAGACATCTGAGAACACAGAGTATCGTTGCTGAGCTGCTGACAGAAAACTTCCCAGAAATCATGAAGGAAGAGAATATAGACGTCTCAGATGCATATCGCATGCCACCCAATATAGATCTCAAAAGAAAGACTCCAGGACATATTATAATCAAGCTCAACAAAACGAACCATAAGCAGCAACTCTTAAAGGCAGCAAGACTCAAAGCAAAGCTAACATTCAGAGGGAAACCCTGTAGGCTCTCTTCAGATTTCTCAGCAGAAACCATGCTGGCACGGAAACAGTGGCATGACACATTCAAAGCCTTGAAGGAGAAGAACTTCCAACCAAGAATTATATATCCTGCAAAACTATCTTTCAAATACAGAAATGAAATTAAGACATTCCCAGATAAACAAAAACTCAGAGACTTTGTAAAAACCAAACCAAAACTACAAGAAATGTTGAAAGAAGTTCTTGTCTCTGGCTTAGAAGAACAAAACCACTAACTTTATATTTCAGAACGACTTTACTACTCAAAACTCTACTCATTTAGGGAAGGCTCCAAAGCCAATCACAGCTTTGATAAGGAAAGAAGCAATCCAGTGATCATCATGAAAACTATGGTGTCATCATATTAAAAAGAGGGATGTACTACAGTTGTTATAGTCCTTCCAGATGGATAGGAAGATGACAAGACTGGTAGTAATTAAAATTGGGTTTATATATAGTTTATTAAGGGGGATCATAGGGGCAGCTGTAAAACACAACAAAGATGTATCATATCATTTCAAGAAAGGTAACACAGAAGTCTCAACAACTACAAAACCAGCTCTGAAAACGGTGAAAAATCAACTCACAAAAAAGAACGTCCCAGAACAGACTAATAAGAACACAGAAAACATCAACATAAAAATAAACACATCACAATGGCAGCACTGAACACATACCTATCAATGATTACATTGAATGTGAATGGACTGAATGCTCCAGTAAAGAGACATCGAGTGACATCTTGGATCAAAAGACATGACCCGTTCGTATGTTGTCTACAAGAAACTCACTTGAGACCTAAAGATAGGAACAAACTGAAAATTAAAGGTTGGAAGAATATATATCAAGCTAACAACGAACAAAGAAGAGCAAGGGTGGCAATTCTAATCTCAGACAAAATCAATTTTAATGTCAAATCCACCATCATGGACAAAGATGGACACGATCTATTGCCGAAAGGTTCAGTACACAAGCAAGACTTAACTATATTAAATATTTATGCACCTAATATCAGAGCACCTAAATACGTCGAAGAAACACTGACTACACTCAAAAGAGAGTTAGATGACTCCATCATAATAGTGGGAGACTTCAACACTCCACTCTCAATACTAGACAGATCACCTAGAAAAAAACTCAGTAAAGATACAGAAGACCTCATTGTCACAATTAACCAACTAAACCTCACTAATATATACAGAACTTTCCACCCATCAGCAGACAACTACACCTTCTTCTCCAGTGCACATGGAATATTCTCCAGAATTGACCATGTGATAGGCCATAACGCAATGCTCAACAAAATCCATACCACTGAATTACTGCAAAGCATCTTCTCAGATCATAAAGCCATGAAAGTTGAAATCAATAGCAGAAAAAACAGAGATAGAAAGTGGAACTCTTGGAAACTGAACAATATCTTGCTCAAAAAAACATGGATTATAGAGGAAATCAAGGATGAATTAAAGAAATTCATGGATTCCAATGAGAATGAAAACACTTCCTACCAGAACCTATGAGATACAGCCAAAGCAGTGCTCAGAGGTCTGTTTATCTCCATAAATGCACACATCTGGAAGGAAGAAAGAAACCAGATCAAGGAACTAACCCTACAGCTTGAACAAGTAGAAAGAGAACAACAGAGGAACCCCTCGGGCACTGGAAGAAAGGAGATCATAAAGATTAGAGCAGAGCTAAATGAATTAGAGAATAGAAAAACAATTGAAAAAATTGAAAAGACCAAAAGCTGGGTTTTTGAAAAGATTGACAAACCACTGGCTAAACTTACTAAAGAAAAGCAGGAAAGGAAACAAATAACCCAAATTAGAAATGAGAAGGGGGTTGTTACCACAGATGCAACAGAAATCAAAAATATCATAACAGAATACTATGAAAGACTATACTCTAACAAATTTGAAAACCTAGAGGAAATGGACCAATTTCTTGACTCATACCACCTACCCAAATTATCACAACATGAAGCAGAACAACTTAATAAATCCATTACAAAGGAAGAGATTGAAAATGTCATCAAAACACTGCCAACCAATAAAAGTCCGGGTCCAGATGCCTTCACTGCAGAATTCTACCAAGCACTTAGAGAAGAGTTATCTCCAATAATATTGAAACTATTTCACAGTATAGAAAGGGATGGAGTACTCCCAAACTCATTCTATGAAGCCAGCATAACCCTGATAACCTAAGCCAGGGAAAGACCCGACAAAGAAAGAGAACTACAGACTGATATCACTCATGAATCTAGATGCAAAAATCTTCAACAAAATTCTTGCCAATAGACTACAACAACACAAGAAAATAATCCATCATGATCAAGTGGGATTCATACCAGGGATGCAAGGCTGGTTCAACATCAGAAAAACAATTAACGTGATTAATCACATAAATAACACAAAAGACAAAGATCTCCTGATTTTGTCCATTGATGCAGAAAAGGCATTTGATAAAGTCCAACACCCATTCACGCTAGAAACTCTTAGCAAAATGGGCACCGACAGCAAATTCCTAAACACAATAAGGGCCATTTATACAAAGCCAATTGCCCACGTGATCCTGAATGGAGGGAGACTGAAAGACTTTCCCTTGAGATCAGGAACTAGACAAGGATGCCCACTCTCACCTCTTCTATTCAACATTGTGCTAGAAATTTTAGCCAGAGCAATTAGACAAGACCAAGAAATAAAGGGCATCTGCATTGGCAAAGAAGAAGTTAAAATCTCCCTGTTTGCAGATGATATGATAGTATATGCAGAGAATCCCAAGGAATCTATATGTAAACTACTCAAACTGATAGAAGAGTTCAGCAAAGTCTCAGGATACAAGATAAACATAAGTAAATCTGTAGAATTCCTTTATACCAACAATGAGACTGTTAAGGAAGAAATTATCAAATCAATACCATTTATGATAGCCCCTAAGAAGATAAAGTACCTAGGAATTAATCTAACCAGAGAAATAACAGACCTTTACAAAGAGAACTACAAGCCCTTACTACAAGAAACTAAGAGAGACTTAGATAAATGGAAAAACCTACCCTGCTCATGGATAGGAAGACTTAATAGTGTGAAAATGTCTATTTTACCCAAAGCAATCTATTTACATAACGCAATCTCAATACAAGTTCCTGTGACATTTTTTAATGAGATGGAGAAACAAATCACCAATTTTGTTTGGAAAGGGAAGAAGCCCCGGTTAAGGAAGGTACTACTAAAGAAGAAGAACACACTGGGAGGCCTCTCATTACCTGACTTTAGAACATATTACACTGCCACAGTGGTCAAAACAGCCTGATACTGGTATAAGAACAGACAGATCGATCAGTGGAACAGAACTGAGATCCAGAGATGACACCATCTGCCTATGAACAATTGATATTTAACAAAGGCCCTAAGACATTAAACTGGGGTAAAAACAGTCTCTTCAACAAATGGTGCTGGCAAAATTGGATATCCATCTGCAAGAAACTGACACAAGATCCGTATCTTACACCTTATATACAAAAACCAACTCCAAATGGATAAAAGACCTAAATATGAAACCTAAAACGATAAAGCTCATCCAAGAAAAGGTAGGAACAACAATGGAAGTTTTAATACACAATATGGACAGACTCCAAAATCTGTGAAACAAACCACAATCATCAGAAGACAAAATAGATCAATGGGAACTATTAAGAATCAAACACTTTAGCTCATCTAAAGACTTTATTAATAGAATTAAAAGAATATCCACAGAATGGGAAAAAATATTTGGCAACGCTATGTCAGACCGACGCCTGATTTCCATAATCTATAAGATACTACAAAATATCAACAAGAAAAAGATAAATCATTCAATTAAGCAATGGGCAAAGGAGATGGACAGACATTTCACTAAGAAGAGTTCCAGGCAGCCAAAAAACACATGCGGACATGTTCATGATCTTCAGTTATTAAAGAAATTCAAATCAAGATGACAATGAGATGCCATCTCACCCCAACAAGGTTGGCCATGATCCAAAAAACACAAAACAACAAACGCTGGAGAGGCTGTGCAGAAAGTGGAACCCTCCTACACTGTTGGTGGGGTTGCAAAATGGTCCAGCCTCTTTGGAAAGCAATCTGGGGCTTCCTTAAAAAAATGGATATTAATATACCATTTGACCCAGTAATTCCACTACTTGGAATATATCCTACAGAATCAAGGCCTTTCACACCAACGGACACATGCACCAGAGTGCTTATCACAGCACAGTCCATGATAGCAAAAAGATGGAATCAACCCAGATGCCCAACCACAGAAGAATGGATAGGTAAACTATGGTATATATACTCAATGGAGCACTATGCAATGATAAAGAACAACGATGACTTCAGGCAACATCTCATGACCTGGTTTCAACTGGAAGACATTATGTTGAGTGAAAGTAGTCAGTGACAAAAGGACAAATATTGTATGAGACCTCTACGATAAGATCTCAAAAACAGACTTGTGTATAGAAGAAAAGACTCTGACAGCCGCAAGGGAGGGGAGGGAGGGAGGGAGGGAGGGGGGAGGGGTTAGATTAGATAGTTGCTAGTATCTGGTTAGGTGAAATCGGTGATAGCACACATTAGAAACAAGAACAATATTAAGTGGACTTAAACATAACATGAGTACTCCTTCCATCTTAACCCAATATTGCAGGGATAGAGTAGCTGGGACAGGGGGCGGGAAACCATGGTCTTAGGCGAAAGCGAGGCCAATTGGCACAACTAGTGTTTTGCTAAGAGGGCTCTCTGAATCCCACGTTGGTGAGTGGCATCTGGAGTCTCAAAAACTGCCATGCTCCCATCCGAGGGCACAGCAAATGGTCCCAACTCAGCAGGAACGGATGCTCACCGAGGACCAAAATGACATGGGGGAAAGACAACCCAGAAGACAAAGAGACCACATCAGTGGGTGCCTACTTCGACTTGGGACCAGAAGAACTGGATGATGCCCGGCCACCACCAGTGATAGCCGTGATGGAGCTCGCTAACTTGAGTCTCACTGGCAATACAAGAATAAAAAGGGGTGCACCCTGAGATCCCCACTAAAAGACCTCAATTGATGGTTTCGGGTTTCCCCTGGAAGCATGGCCCCTCACCCTGATGCTACCCTTGACCATAAATCATAACGAAGGTCCACGCTTCAGACAGGAATGGATTGGACTTGGCGATGCAGTGACCATATACTGGATGCACTATATGGTTCTATACATCTATAGGATATCATCCTGCTGACCTCTTGCTGGAGGAAGGAGAGTGGGTGGAGAGGAGGGAAAAAAGAGACTGTTGGGAGAATGAGACATGTATGGAGCAGAGAGGAATAGTGTGCTGTCACCGGGCAGTGAGAGGAGTAGAAGCTGCATATAGGTGGGTATGTAAATTTATACGGGAATGTACATTTTCACTCAGTTATATTAAATAAAAAATTTTAAAAAAATAAAAAAATTTCAAAAAGTTTACTTCTTCCATGTGACTGCACTTACTTCAACCTCTGAATATTATGTAGGGGTCATTTTCTATAAAGTATCCCTAAATGACTGGTTGCAATGGACATTTTCTAGCTCATATTATTTCTGTTGGTTCCAATCATATTTCATTTTCCATTACTATAAAGAAGTGTGTTTAAGTCTGCTATAGTCATCTGGTACTGCTCTAACAGAAATACCACAAGTGGATGGCTTTAACAAAGTATCTTCTCACACTGTCCAGTAGGCTGCATGTCTGAAATCAGGATGCCAGCTCTGGGGAAACACACTCTGTTACCTTTGAAGGAAGGTCTTCGTGTTACATTAGTCTTTCTTTTGTCTGAGAGCATCTTGACACAGGAACCTCAGGTCCAAAGGTTGTGCTCTACTCTTGGAGTGCTGCTTTCTTGACGGTGTGAGGTCCCCAACTCTCTGCTTGCTTCCCTTCCCTTTCACCTCCAGTAGGACACAAGGTGGTACAAGCCACACTACAGGGTAGCTCCCTTTACATTGCAGGAGGGAGGTGACTTTAGGAAGGATGTCGCAGCCCCACCCTAACCCTCCTTAACATAATCCAATCTATTAACCACAGGCAGACAGTAGGATTTACAGCACAGGAGAATCACAAAATCACAGGCAATCACAAAGCACTGGGAATCATGGCCCAGGCGAATTGTTACACACAGTTTTTGGAGGACACAATTTAATTCATGACAGAGTCCTAAAAATTTAGAAAATTGTTCAAGTGACGCCATTAATGTTGATTACTACATGTTTAAACCATTAACAGTCAAAATGGCGAACTTGGCCATCACAGGTTTGTACATCTGTAGTTCAAACTTTTGTTCTCTGCGTTCAAAAAAAATAAGAAGAAAAGCTGTTAAGGAATAACTTATTTCAGAGATGGAAAGGTGCTAATTTGTTCAAATGCAATGATTGAAGTGTCAGAGGGTCTAAGGAGGTTGTATCCTAAACCTCATAAGCAGGGGAAATGAGTGGGAAGCTAGCTAACATTCCCTCTGTTATGATGGTTTCTCTCAACCGAATAGGTGCTGCGGAGAGGTGGTGCTTGATTAAGCAGTTGAAGTTGGAGAAAAATGCATTCTTTTGGCAGTAACCAATAGTAACGGAGTGGTTACACAGTCACTAATGGTTGGATTTCAGCTTTTAGAGCTAGCCTTAGCTAGACAAAGCACAAAAGACTCAGTCAAGGTTTAGAACAGAATGTTAACAATGCAATAGTGAGAGTATAACTCACAGAAAGTGGAAAGCTGGAAGAGCGAAGAAAAGGGAAAGGCAATCCAGTGAAACCAAGAGCCTCGTTTAAAAAAGGAGGGAGTTGCTGAAAGAAAGCAAGAGGTTCAAGTGTATTGTTTGTCAGATTGCAACAATATTCACATACTTACGGTTGCAAGGTAATCCATAAAAGACCTAATAATTATCACTTACCCGTCAAGTGTACTGGTGGTTCAGATGCAGAATTCTCACCTTCCACGCAGGAGGCATGGCTTCAACTCCGGGCCAAAGCAGCTCGCATGCAGCCACCACCCACCTGTTAGCGGAGGCTTTCTTATTGCTATGTTGTGGAACAGATGTCAGTGGAGCTTCCAGACCAAGACAAACTGAGAAGAAAGCCCTGGTATTCTGCTTCTGGGAATCAGCCAGTAACAATCCTGGGGATCACATCCGTTCATGGGGACGGCACAGGACCAGGCGTGTTTCATTCCGTTGTTCACGGAATGCTGGTGAGTCCGAGGCTGACTTGACGGCCGGTAACAACAAGAAGAAGCATCAAGCACCAGAAGTGAAAGGAAGGGGTAGCTGTAAGGAACCGAAAAGACCATCTTTCTTACCAGAGTTAGTAGAGACTCTAAAGTTCAGACAAAAAATTGGATAATAAGCATAAAATATGAAGACGCGAATGAAACCACCAGAAGAACTAAAAACAAAATTTTAGTTTATTTATTTTTTATTAGAACTGAAAATGGGAAGGGGTAAGGTGAACACTGCTGATGTCACCAAGAACAGCTCTGTTTAACTTACTGTTACACTCATATATTATTTGGGTAAAAAGTAAATTAAAAAATGGAAACAACATAACTGCCCATCAACAAATGAATGGATGAACAAAATGTGATATATATGCCTAGGACAGGTGAGTCCATATACAGAGAAATTCGTCAGTACTTACCAGAGCTGGAGGAGGGAGGAACAGGGAGTCTATAGCAAACAATAAAAACCTTCAGTCTAGAATGAGAAGGGGAAAGTTTTCTCAATAATAACTTGCTTCCTTTTCCAAGATTTCTCAAAAAGACTTCACATACATTTCTTTACTTATTTTTTTATCCTGTAAGTTAAGTTTTCTTTGCTGAAATAAAGCAAGCATGTAGAAAAGAGCACAAATTATGAGTGAGCAGCTGGGTAACTGTTTTTTTGGAACAAACACAAAGCCAGTTGCCATTGAGCTAGCTCTGTCATGTGTGTCAGGGTAGAACTGTGCTCCACAAGAATTTCAGTGGCTGATTTTTAGAAGTACGGTCACCAGGCCTTTCTTAGAAGACAACTCTGGGTAGACTCTAACCCTCAACCTTTCAGTTAGCAGCCAAGCACATTAACTGTTTGACCACTGAGGAACCCCAGAATGAACATACCTGTGTAAAACAACAGCAGCAATAAGGCAATGGACCCGGTGCAAAAGATGTGATCACATCATCCTTTCTAGGCAAAAGTGAGCTATGTTCTCTGGAATATTCATTAGCGAGCATTCCAAAAATTGAGTCAGGGTTGTTTATGCTTACTTGGTGTGTCAAGAGCTGTGGAAACTACTTGGAAAAATTCAGATCACTAAACTAGGGTCGCCATGAGTCGGATCTGACTTGATAGCACCTGGCTTGGCAAACAAGGTGATATCTCAGCAGAAAATACCTGAGGAAGAAAGAGGGGGGAAAAATGAATCCAAGATTACTTCCCTGATGCTGTCAGCAGCGAAAACTTCATCCATTAGTTTTTAAATGCCCAAAACATTAGTAGTAACTTGAGTACCACTTACCTATGGAGAAATCCGTAGTACCACTTTTCATATCCACCCAGTCCTTCTGACTTTCTTTTATTCTCCTCCTCTGCCTCTTTCTACTTATTGTTGTTATCAGTTGCCAGTGAGTTGGCAAGCCCATGTATGACATTCACAGCAGCCCCGTGGATGATAGAATTCAATGTTGTGCAGTTCTGCGTGGTCTTGAGCTTTACTGCGTTTGAGACCATTGTGGCCACTTGCTTCAGTCCACCTCATGGAAAGACTTCCTCATTTTCACTGAGCCTCTGCTTTACCAAACCTGATATCCTTTTCTAGTAACTGGTCTCTCCTCATGACTGTCCGCAAGCAAGCCATGGTCTCACCAGCCTCACTTCTTAGGAGAATTCTAGTTGTATCTCTTCTAAGAATGATTTGCTCCTTCTTTTAGCAGCCCACAGTATATTCAATATTCTTTGCCAGCGCCACATTCTGAACACACCAATTCTTCCTCTGACTTCCTTTTTCATTGACCACCTTTCACCTACATATGAGGAGGCTGAAAAGACCACAGCCAGGGTGAGGTGGACCTGAGTCATCAAACTGATATCATTGCTTTTTGTCTTAGGAAACTTTATGGACAACAACAGAACGTTGTATACCTAGGGCTTATTTAGTGCTAAGAAATTCTTTTTTTTTTTTCATTTCACTTCACTTTCTGTCTGCATTAAATTTTTTTCAGACCTACAGTATTCAGCGGATCTATCTATTGGCTTGTATTGCACATTGCTGCATCTAAGGACAGTCTGCAGCGGGCAGGACGGTTGTGGAAGAAGGGGAAGGGAGATAGGATGATACATTATTTTTAAACTTGGAGCCTGATCGTAGCATCAAATCAAAGTTCCTCACTCAGAGTAATTACCCTGCCGTAGAGGCCTAAGCGCAAATCCCTCAGTCCAGCTGTTAGTTGAGCTCCAGTAAACACAGCTGGGAGTGGAAGACTTCTGCCCCGCCCTCGTATTTCTCTTTTGTACTTGGAATTGCATTTTCCTGTCCAGCTGAGTAGGCTCCCACCTGTTCACGGGTTGAAAAGGCTTGCAGGCATAAAGGAGCCATCTATTTCGTTCACAAAGATTAGAGAATCTTGTCAGGCTCAGATGCGCTTTATCAGTGACATGTCTCCTATCACTGTCTAATTGGCTCTTTTGAGTTAGCTGTCTTTCCCTTGTCCACCCTGTCGTTCATGAATTTCCTCTCACCAAGGCCTCCCTCCAGACTCTCCCAGGACTGTGTTTATCTGCAAGGTATTGGCTCAGGAGTAGAGGAGCAAGGAGTGGGGGAGAAGTGACAGGTGTGAGCCATCTACGTAGGAAGTCAAGTGAGGGACATTTTTCTCTCTCCTCCCGACCCCAGAAACTCTAAACAGTGTACCCACCAGGCCCTCGCAATTGTTTCTGTGCTTTTCAACTGTGGTGGCAGTGACAGTTGTAACCTCAATGAAGAAAGCAAAACAGCTGGCAATGCTGGTGGGCGTGCTTCTAATTTGTGCACAGATAGCTTTGTAGTTCACAATGGGCTCCAGCCTGCAGAGACTGGAGCCAGACAAAAAACAAAAACAAAAACCGTCCTCCTATTAAAAATGTGGCTTCGTTCTCCTAATTGTAGTCAATGTCGAAGGTTTGCTTTTGTAGAGGCCGGAGGGTTGAGCCCAACAGTTAAAATAAAGGGACACACACAAAAAGGCAGCTTTCTCCAAGGCCGAGCACATTTTTCTCATGAATTCTAAATACCTACTGCCAAAGTATCTCAGGGTCACTATGAGTCAGAATTAACTTGGCGGCAGTGGGTTGGGTTTGGTTTGGTTTATCTTAGCTGGAAATTCTAGTGGCATAGTGTTAAGTGCTGTAGCTGCTAGTCAAAGGTTGGCGGTTTGAATCCACCAGGTGCTCCTTGGAAACTCTGTGGGGCAGTTCTACCTGTCTTATAGAGTATCTAGGAGATGGAATGGACTCAGTAGCAATGAATTTGGGTTGCTTTTTGGATTCTGTTAGCTAGTCGGTGTACAGAACAAACTTGAAACATAGATAGGGTTTAGCATCTCTAAAAACAAAATTATTTTGTCTCCAAGTAAAAATTTAAGAATTCTTTCTATTTAAGAAATCATCCTTGGATCTCTGTGGAACAAGATGATACCTTTCTAAGACTTTCTGAAATAAAGAGAGTAAGGTGTTATGCACATGGTCAAGTGAAGGAGGGCGAGGTGGCTAGCTAGGAATTTTTCTCATACCTCTTCAGTTTTGTGACTTAATAAACTGGCCTTGCTTGTCACAGAACCCTTCTTTTATCATTTTATTCCTTCTAAGTGGACACGTTGGAGCACTGGTGGCTAAGACGTGGTGAAGAGCTCTGGCGTAGCAGTTGAAAACTCGGCTGCTAACCTGCTGTTAATAAAGCAGTCGACAGTTTAAATACACCAGCCCCTCCTTGGAAACCCTATGGCAGTTCTACTCTGTCCAGTAGGGTCACTACAAGTCACAGTTGATCAGATGACAACAGGCTTGACTGGCATAGTGGACATTTATCAGTCTTTGGCCACCCAGTGACTACTTTCCCTCTGTAAGAGTAGTATCTGGAGATTCTGGAAATCTCTTCTTCATTCTCAGCCCTGGAGCTTCCAAAGAATTAACTCCACCTCCTGCTCCAGAGATGGACTCTGATTGGCATAAACCAATGGCTTTTCTCATCTACCCATTCACCTCCTGAATTAGTCCCCAGATAAACCTATTATCCAGTTAGAGCCAATGAGACACCAGAGGCATTTGAAGACAGGTTTCCTGCATCTTCCACAGGTGCTGCCAGAAAAGATGCTCATTCTTCATCTGAAAGGAATGGGGAGCAGATCTGAGGTCTGGAGCTGCTGCAACTATTTTGCTACCACAGGTGGAGAATTTGGAGCTGCCAATGTGGGGGATGGTAATTGGGAGGGGAGATGATATTCAACAGCGAGGTATGTAGCACTTTTTCTAGCGGATGAAGCCGAGACAGAGAAGGACCAGCTCCTTCCTTTGTTTGGACTCACCTGATGTGAAGAGCTCTGTGGGGACATTTCCATTATGTAAGACAAGAAACTCACTTTCTTGTGGAGCTAGGTTCAAGTTAGGCTCTCTGTTGCTTATGATAAAATCAAGTTTAAATCCCTTAGCTTAACATTTGCAATAGTCTCTGCAACTGGAACTCAGCTAGCCTTTTCACTCTATTCAAGTTTGTCTTATAACAGTTCCCATTGTGTTATCCCTTTTCCCCACTGTTTTCTTGAAGGTCACTGTGCCTAAATTTTACATGTTCTCTGTTCTTTCCAACTATAAGGACTGTCAATTAAGTTTGCAAACTCATCCTGGACAAAGTGTTACATACCTTATTGCTGAATATCACTACAGTCACCTTTGAAGTACTACCTTTGGGAAGCTATGCACCAATGCCAGCACCTAGTCTACTCTTCAAAGCAATTTTGGAACTCTTTCTGGAATAGTCATTGTACACGGTGGCACAGTGGCAAGTTTGCAAACTTAATTGTGTAGTTATCTGTGAGGGAGTTTTTAAGCTAGTAAACAAATAACTGTATTGGAACCTACCCTACTCACCCCACCTTGCCCCCTGATGACTTTTTTCTTTACCCAAAGATAGCAAAAATATTGAAAAGAAGACATTTTGATGACATTCAGGCCATCAAGGGTAATACGAGGACTGCCAGTTAAGTTTACAAACTCATGCTAGAAAAAGTGCTACGTACCTTATTGTTTAACATAGCTACAGTCACCTTCAAAGTACTCTCGTAGGGAAGCTATTCACAGATGCAGTGCCTCATCCACCCTTCAAAGCAATTTTGGAACTCTTTTACTGGAATAGCCATCAGAGATGTCCTGACTGTCATTCAAATGTCTTCCTTTCAATATTTCTTTTATCTTCAGGTAAAGAAAAAAGCCATTGGGGCCCAGATCAGGTGAGTAAGGAGAGTGTTCCAATATAGTTATTTGTTTATGGCTAAAAACTCCCTCACAGACAACTATACAGTGAAGTTTGTGAACTTGTCACAGTGCCACTGTGCACAATACTCGTTCCAGAAAGAATTCCAAAATTGCTTTGAAGAAGGTACTAGGCACTGGCATCAGTGCATAGTTTCCCAAGGAGAGTACTTGGAAAGTGACCATAGTGATATTCAGCAATGAGATATGTAGCACTTAGAACAACTAAGTTCATGGTCTTAACTGTCAGACCATTTACAACCTTAATCATCACAGTTGACTCTAACAGAAACCTTAAGAGTGAAAGAGAAAGAAATATTGCCTGGTCCTGCATCATCTTCATGATAAATATTAAGTGCAAGTTCACTGTTGTGGCTATTGTTCCAATCCATCTCAGTGAGAGCTTCCTTCATTTCTGTTGTCCCTCTACCAAACATGATGTCCTTTTCCAGTGACTAGGTTTTGAAAACGAAATAGTATTTGAAAACCCTCTGGATTGTAGACACTGTATAGATACTTGGAAACAATAAAACTAGAGCCACCTAGTTAAATATTTTTCACTTGTGAATGCAATGGGGCTACTTGGTTGTAAGAAAATCATTTTAAACAAACTTGGTTAGTAGACTATAACCCAACCCTTAACACTTAGAATCACAGGTCTTAAGGATCCAGGTGAAGCAAACTTGTTTGGCTAACATAATCTCTGTTATAAAGACATACTGGAACTTGCTTAATGTTAAGCAGATATCAAGTGGGGCCATGTAATGCAGCTCTGTGACTTGAGAGTGGTCAGTGGACCAATAAGTCTGCAAAGGCGTGCCATCTGGCTGTCCCATTTACAAGTTCAGTGTAAGGCTCTGAGTGATGAGTGCCATTCAAGAGGTCCCAGACCAAATAGTCTGCAGAGCGGTGATGAAGCTCTTACTTCACCCTTTCCAGCTTCCCTTCCAACCTATATTCCCACTGGCTTCATGGAGTCTGTTTACAAAACGAAGTAAGTGCCCACATTCTGCTTCTCCCCCAGGTAGGTTTACTGTAACTCTTTAAAGCTTGATAACTTTCTGTGGCACCTTTCCTTTGCATTTCAGTAGAAGCCATACTACAGTGGAAACAGGCTTGTCCCTAGTTATTCACAGCCTGAACATTTAATGACATCACTCTGTGAAATGAAGGTTAAAGCTATAAGAAAAATCCAGTGTGGTCTGCTATGGCCACAGTTGCCTTAATTAGCCTCCATTTTTAATGCAATGAAAGGGATCAACCTAAAGATGGTTGGCCAGGAAAATTACAAGCTTTCAGGCACAGTCTGCTACAGTAATTTTTCTGCTGATAGGAAATATTATTAAGTCACTGATTTGCTCTCTGTCTTGAGAACAGAGACTATAAGGAGAAAGAGAGGCACACTCGTGAATTTTTAAACCAGTGTTAAGGTACGTTGTCTGGTACCACGTACCATCTCGGCATCTTGTTCCTTCCAGAAAACACCTTCTCTGTGTATTGGTGCCTGCCTCTCCTTGGGAGTCTTGTAATTGGGTGAAACACAAGCATGTAACATTAAGCTGAGTTTAGTCGCCTTCACTATGAAGCTGTGTTGTCTCTGTTAGCATCCCTTAGAACTAACCTTTAAACAAAGAGGCATTTGGAATATCAGAGAAAACAAGACGTATTTTCCCCTCAGTGTGGGCTTTATTCTTCTAGGTAGACACTTCAGATGCAGCCAAGTCTCCATTTGGTGCATCTGAGTAAGAGTTTGGTATTTGCACTGAGGAATGCTGTAATTCCTAGAACACCAAAAGGTGATTCAAGAATTTTCCACAAGTCAGTGAGATTTTTAAAGAAATTATTTGCATATTCATAAGCAGATCTATTTCTCAGGAACTCTCTAAGCATGAAGAAAAAGAGCAACTCTTCCTTTTCTACAAGCACATCTTGTGATAAAGGACTCTTGGTGACACAGTGGTTAAAGCACTCAGCAGTTACCTGAAAGGTTGGTGATTTGACCCCATTAGCTGCTCCATGGGAGAAAGGTGTGGCAGTCTGCTTCCATAAAGATTTACAGCCTCAGAACCCTATAGAGCAGCTCTGTCCTATACCGTTGCTAGCAGTTAGAAGTAACTCAACAGCAATGGGTTTTGTTACGGTTGTGGCTACACAAGAAACAGATAGTATGCTTTTGCTTCTTTCAAAGTAGATTAGAGATAAGGTGCTCAGGGTAATTGACTCTCCAGATGTTTAATACCCTTGAAATTATAATAGTCACAGTCCCAAGTGCCTGTTGTGTTGATTCCTACTCATCGCGACCTTTAGAACAGAGTAGTGCTGCCCTACAGGGTTTCCAAGGAACACCTAGTGAATTTAAACTGCCAACCTTTAAGGCAGCAGCCAAGCTCTTAACCATTGCACCACCAGGGGTCCTCCGTCTCAATATAATCCCTGGTATATTCTGTGAATTTGAATCACATGGGGTAAATTAGTAAACCTCTTGCTAGTTGGTAGGCGTACTCAGCCACCCAGCATCCACTCCCAAAACAATTTTACTGCTCTCCTCCTCATGTAGGATTTGCAGTAACTCTGGCGACTTGTTAAAGGTTTTCCTTTGTGAAAATGGCATCCTCTCCCCACCCCTGTAGCCAGTGTTGCCAACTGAAATGAATTGAAAGTGAAAGATTTAACAAAGGAGTGGTATTTGCCATCAGTTCTTCTTGAATAACAACACTGCTATGATAGTATGGCCTTGGGGAAGCCGCTTCTCCTATCCGAGCATTATTCTTTCTCTCCTTCCTTCGTTTCTTCATCTCTTCGTTTTTTCGGCTAGTATTTACAGACTGCTGACTGCATGCCAGGCATGGTGGCCTAGTGGTTAAGTGCTACAGCGTGTACTGGAAGGTCAGCAGTTCTGATCTACCAGGCTCTCCTTGGAAACTGGAGCAATTCTGCCTTGTTCTGTAGTGCCTCTGTGAGTTGAGAGCGATAGGATGGCAGTCTGTCTGGTTTTTACTATATGACAGGCACAAGTTTAGACACTAGAACTGTACCAGTAAACTAACGGAAGTCCCTGCCCTTCAGCTTATATTCTGATGAAAGCAGGCAATGAGCCGTAACGTCTGGCTGTTTTCAGTCAGTAGTCACTGGGACAAATCAAGCAACAGGTTTTTTGGTTCTATGGACAAGACTTTACATAAGCTGTATTAAAATAGGGACTCTGCCTTTTAATTAACCTTTGCAAAATGTTTCAAAGGGCTTATTCTGGTGCTTTTTTATAGCAACACGCAATATAAGCTGGAGGCAAAGGGGACGAGGCAGCCGCTTCTGCTTCATTGTATTACTTGCAGAATTCTTTTAACCTCTTCATGCCTCAACTTGACAGTAATGTGTAACCACCTCCCAGTTTAATGTAAAAAACAAGCTAGATTAAACTATGGGACAGAAAAAAACAGTTGCTATGAAGTCAGTCCCAACTTGTAGCAGCCACATGAGTTTCAGAGTACAGCTGCTGCATAGGATTTTCACGGTTGTGACCTTTCAGGAAGCAGAATGCCAGACCTTGCTTCCAAGGTACCTCTGGGTGGTTTGAACTGCCAACCTTCTGTTTAGTAGCTGGGCATGTCACTCTTTGACCTACCCAGAAACTCCTGAGCTATGGGACAGTTCCTGATAAATCCTAACACGCTATGAAACATAAAGGCTGATAATGCTGGTACTGACAAGGCCATGGAAAGAGGTATAGGGTGATTTCTTTTTGGCTTCTAAGGGAGTCCTGGAGTGCCTAGGTGGTGCATATTGGTTAACACCTTCAACTACTAACTGAAAAGTTGGAAGTCCAAATCCACCCAGAAGCCCCTCAGAAGAAAAGACCTGGCCATCTGCTGCTTAAACACCAACACTGAGAACCTTAGAGAGTACAGTTCTGCTCCGACACACCTGAGGTCACCATGAATCATAATCAACTCGGCGCTAACTCGTTTTTTGAAGGAGCTTCAGTGTGAATTTAAGATGGCACTTGTTGTGAACTGAATTACAACTCCCTCCTAAAATGTGTGTCCTAAACCCTAACCACTAGGCTTTTGGTTATAATCTCATTTGGAATTGGGTTGTCTTTGATATGTTAATGTGGCAGGATTAGCATAGGGTGTATGCTGAATCAGTCTGGTTGGAGATATACAAGAGATTTAACGAGTGAGCCGAGGAGAGATGAGATAAGTAAGACAGGTGTCAGCCACGTGGAGCTCTCCGACAAACAAGGCAGCAGAATCTAACGAGACAAAAGACCCTCCTCCACAGTCAACAGAGAGAGTACCTTCCCGTAAAGCTGATGCTCTGAATTTGGATTTTTAACCTCCAAAACTGAGAGGAAACCCTAGTGGTATAGTTGTTAAGAGCTATGGAGGTTAACCAAAAGTTTAATAGCTCAAATCCACCAGGCACTCCTCGGAAACTCTATGGGGCAGCTCTGCTCTGTGCTATAGGGAGAGTCACTGTGAGTCAGAGTTGACAGGCTGGCAACAGATTGAGTATTTGGTTTTAAACTGTTAGAAAATAGATTTGTTTGTTGAAGCCATCTACTTGTGGGACTTCTTTTATAGCAGAACTAGAAAACTGAGGTAGCACCACTGATAATTTCAAAAAATACAGCTTATCTGTAGCTTGTGGACATCATTGTTGCTAGAAGGTTCACTCATTTCCTCGTGGGGCGTGTCAGCTCCAAAATCACCAGTGCAAATCAGCCAGTTTAAAGAAAGCCCACCTCAGCCTGCACCTCCTCAGGAATTCTTATCCAATTTAGGCTCTGAGCGTTCTGTTTGCCTTGTGGTTTTTGGCACAGGACTTATACTTAAAGACATATAAATGGTTGCCATTAGTTGAAAGTGAACAGATTATTGGTGAAATACAACTGTGGATAGAATATATCTTCCCCAACCCTCGATCTGTTTTGGATTGAAGACAAGACCATACTAGCTAAAGAAAAATTGGCCTAAATGTGAGAACAGTTGGCTTTAAAATACATATATATATATATATCATTAAGTATTCACAGAATGGCAGGAAGCCAGGAAAGCACTCAGTGGAGTTTTCCATTCCCCTCCCCACATCTTGTGTGCAGTGTGTGTGCTCCTTGTCTTAAAGCACCGAGCTCCCTGGGTGAGCAGTGAATCTGCACTTCAGAGGTGGTCTTTCTTATTTCTATGTAAACAACACAGTCAAATACGAAACAAGCAGAATTTTAATTTGAAGAAGTAAGTAGACTAATAAATAATATGCTAAAGGTACCCTCTCCCCTGAAAGGTCTTGTCCTTATTAGGGATGACAGTCAGGTCCTAAGTCCAGGCAGCTGAAGTCTAATGGACTTTATAGCTCCTCAGGTGCAGGAGTGAGGCTGATAAAGAGACTGGAATCTGAACTCATGCTGAGGAGACTATGATTCTACGCAGCTTCTGCTATCACTGTGGAATCAAACAGTTCCTTTCCACATAGAAATGATTTTCACATCTTGACACAGCAATAAAGAGGAGCGAACAGCTGATATAAGCAGAACCTCAAAGACAGGTTGAACGAAAGAAGCCAGTCACAAACAAATCTATACTGTACATGATTCCATTTATAAGAAGTTCAACAATAGGCAAAACTGATGTGTGGGCCATTTAGAACAGTGGTTACCCCTGTAAAGGGGCCTGAAAGAATTTTCTAGGGTGACAGAAATATCTTATCTCTTGGTGTACATGGAAGCTAGTTGTACAAGTGTGTTGTTGTTGATAGCTGCTGTAGAATTGGCTCTTGACTCATCTTGATCCCACATGCAACAAAACTAAATGCTGCCTGATCCTGTGCCATCCCTGTGGTTGGTTGTAGATCAGAATGTAGTAATGCATAGCATTGCATTTTTTCCCCCCAATATTACATTTTTGGTGAAAGTGTACACATCAAAACAGGTTCCCATTTAACAGTTCCTACACATTTTTCAGTGACATTGGTTACATCCTTTTTTTTTCCCCATAGGGGTCTGAAGTTTTGTGGTAGTTGCCTGGTAGTGCAGAAAGAGATAATGATTCCATTAGAAGTTGGTAGTTGATGGGGCAGTCACTCCCTCAAGATAGGGTGTTTCCCCATATTGGTGAGAGGCTTCTGGGGTCTTAAAAGCTAGCAAGCTGCTGTCTGAGGTACAACAAATGGTGCCAACTCAGCAGGAACAGATGATCACCAAGGACAAAAACAACACGGGGGAAATAGAACCCAGAGGACAGGAAGACTCACATGAGTGAGCGACTACATCAACATGTGACCAGAAGACCCAGATGGTGCCTGGCCACCACTAGTGACAGCTGTGGTGGGGCCCACAAAGTTGAGTCCCAGTGGCAACCCAAGGTTAAAAAGGGACACACCCTGAAAACTCCACTGAAAGACCACAACTGATGGTCTGAAGGCCTGGAGGTTCCCCTGGGAGCATGGCCCCCAGTCCTGATGCTGCCCCTGTTCATAAATCATTACTGAGATCAACTCCTTGAACAGGAATGGGTTGAACTCGGCAACACAGAGTGACCATATTGTGTGTGCACTTTATAGTTCTATGCATCTATAGGATGTCGTCCTACTGGCCTTTTATTGGAGGGGAGTAGAGACAGTGAAGAAGACAGGACAGGAGATTGTTAAGAGGATATGACACGTACAGAACACAACGGAGGAGTGTGCTGTCACCAGGTGAGGAGAGCAGTAGGAGCTGTGCATAGGCAGGCATGCAAATATAAACTGAATTGTACACTTCCACTCACTCAGAATAAATAAATTAAAAAAACAAAAAAGATAAGATGTTACACTGGATCCTCTGGTTGAGATACTGATCCTGGACTTGCCTTGAGGTTGACCACACGTTCCCTCATTTTGTATATGGGCCTAGCATAACACATCTCTATATGGGATGGTGGGTGGGGCTCATGCTCAGGTTTGTTCCCTGAAGGTCAAGTACCTGAATTACATTTGCTTCTTCTGTCACTTCATTAGGATCAAGAATCTGGAGCTCATTTCATCTATGGGAATAGAAAAGGCTACTGTGATGGTTAGGGCTGTGTGCCAATTTGGCTGGGCTGTGCTTCTCAGTGGTTTGGCAATCATGATGTAGTTTAGCACCTATGTAACTGCGTAACCACCTCCATAACAAGTTCCTTAACGAGTTCTAATATAATGTAATTGCCTCCATGATTAGATCTGTTGTGAGCAGCCAATCAGTAGAAAGGGAGTTTCCTTTGGGGTTGTGGCCTGCATCTGATATATGAGGATTTCCTAGCAAAACTTCTGGGCCTTTCTTTATTCTGGATCCTATATCTGGCTCCTGTTCATCTGATTTTCAGTTCTTGGAATTTGAGCTAGCATCTTATCTGCTGATCTTGGGATTCACCAGCCTCTGCAGTCAGGAAAAGCCTCAAGCCTGACCCAAAGACTTGAGACTTTTTAGCTTCTATGACTGCATGAGCCATTCTTTGATATAGATCTCTCTCTCTATATATACGTGTGTGTGTGCTTGTGTGTACGTGCTTCACTGGCCTTGCTTCTCTAGAGAACCCAGCTTGAGTCCCTACCTCCACTCTACCCCTTCAGAAGTAAAGGGTCCATTACTGGGAGACTCTCCAGCAGAGCTTTCTGCTCCAGGTGAGACTTTTCAAGGTTACATGATAATAAATGGCAGAGTAAGAGTTTGATCCCAGTTTTCCTTCAAATCTTACTCTCAATCCTCTATACCAGGGACTGGCAAACTATGGCCTGTGGGCCAGATCTGACCCATTGCCTTTCTTTGTATGGTCTGCCAGTTTAAGAGTGTTTTTTTCAGTGTTTAGGTGGCCACATTCTGAATGGCTATGTAAGTGCCTACGTAAAACACACTCAGTTCGCTTCTTGGCTAAAGTGTTTACTATCTGGCCTTTACATAAAAATTTGCTGACCTCTGCACTGTACTATGTTATACCCTACTTTGAAACCAGTAGAACTCTGACAGGGTTCCTGAAGTAAAGTTTCCCTGTTCGGAGCAACTGTGACTTCTTTTATATGAGAATAGGACAAGGGGGCAAGATAAATCAACCAATCATGACTATTACAAAGCAAAGAGGGTCAAATGAGAGGTAGAGGCAATCAATCACATGTAATGTCCCATCAATTTTAATCAAATAGTTGCATTAGACCATCTTCTCATCTAACCCCCCATCCTTCATGACAGCTGACGTCAGTTCAGTATAGGAAACCTGGTTGACATTAAGGAAATCACACAAAAAAATGGCAGAACATTCAGTAAAAAATTTAGCCACTTGTTTAGTTGATGAAATTTTTGCTTTGGGGTTTATATTTGTTCCCTTGGGCTGCCTTAACAAAAGACCACAAAGTAGAGGCTTAAAACAACAGAAATTTATTGTCTCACAGTTCTGCAGGCTAGAAGTCTGAATTCAAGGTGTCAGTAGGGTCATGCTTCCTCTGAAAGCTCTAGAGGAAGATCCTAGCTTCTTGTGATTCCTGGTAATCTTTGGCATTCCTTTGTTTGTAGATCCGTCACTCAGATCTATGCCTTAGTCTTCACCCAATCATCTGCCTCTGTGTCTCTGTCTGGATCTCATTGCTTCTTTTATAAGGTTTCCATTTATATAGAATTAGGACCCTCCCTACTCCAGTAAGAACTTGTGTGAACTGAAAATGTCTTCAAAGATCTTATTTCCAAACAAGGTCATTTACATAGGTTCTAGGTACAGGCTGTCTTTTTAGGGGATACAACTCAACCCATAATAGGGTTCTTAGGGCCACGGAACATTCAGTCATCCATCAACAGATACAAGGTTACGGAGAGAGAAGGAAAGCAAAGTCCTCTGTCCTGAAGTGACTGACAAGTGAACAAACATTTACCCAGCAGTTAAGGCAAAAGCAGGAGGAGAGGCACACGACTTACTTTCATTAAAGAAAGTGAAGCCAGTTCTGGGTTTAGAAGGATGAGTGGGCCTGCCAGGTGAGCTGGGGTCAGGGGAGGGGCATTCTGTTTTATAGTATGAACTTCTATTGTATAGTACCTGTTGCATGATTTTTTGAAACTTTGCATTTAATAATTTCAAGAAAAGCATAGAGAATGAAGATGTAGCACCATGTCTTAAAAACAACATGGAGTAGCCTGATAAGACGTTCTTGAGAGGTGCTAATAGAATGGTTAGAGGTTCAAGTCCACCCAGAGGCATTTTGAAAGAAAGCCCTGTTGATCTCCTTCTGAAAAATTAGCCATTGATAATCCCATGGACCGCAATTCTATTGTGATGCACGTGAAGTTACCATGAGTTGGGACTGACTCAGCATCTACTGGTGTTAACCTGACACGGCAGGCACCTCAAGTGAGTGTGACAGTATGGCAAGGGGTAACCCCGGATATTTGCAAGGGCTAGGTCATAAAACACCGTTCATTGTATTAGTTTGGGTTCTCCCAGAAGCAGGTCCTGAGACAAGGCATGGTAAACAAAGGATGACTACAATTCTTCCCTACTCCTTCCATTGAAAGGTTATGTCTTATTCTCCACCCTTTGAATTGGGGCTGAACTCAGTGACTTACTTGACCAATAAAATGTGTTAAAAAAAAAAGACATTCTGGGACTTCTGAGAGTTCTGAGACTAAGTCACAGAAGCCATCCAGCTTCTGCCTGTGTCTCTTGGAACTTTCTCCTTCTGGGAGCCTGAACCACCACATAAAAATGTTATCCTAAAGCCACATGTTGGAGAGACTGTGTGTAGGCCCTCTGGACAATAGTCCTAGTTGAGCTGAGCCTTCCATCTACCCCTTCTATCCCTGCCAGAGTGCTGGCCACATGAATAAAGATGCCTTGAACACTCTCTAGATTGGCCCAATCATCAGCTGAATACCTGAGTAACTTCAGTAATACCACTTGGGACAGAAGAATGGCCCAGCTGAGCTCATCCAAATTCCTGACTCAGAAAGTCATTAGATAAAGCAGTTGCCTAAGTTTTGAGGCACTTGTTGTTTTGAGAGTAATCGGTAACCAGAACACAAGGGTTTGAGTACAAGTAGTCTATTTAAGGATGCTTCTGGTAAGCTCTGAAAGGGAAAGCAGTGAAAATCATGTGTATTATGGAGTAGATTGCCACTGTGGGCAACTGGAGTCAATTTCAGTAGGAAAATCTGAGAGACAGTGTAGAAAACACCAGTTATTCTCTCATCACTTTATACCCCAAGGGAGAGAAAGATGGGGAATTTATTCCTGAATTCCCATCCATCACTGGGAGCTTTAACTTCCTGACACCTATGGCTCGTTGCCTGCAGCTAAGAGAAATCCTTCCAGTGGAGAATAGCAGATGCTTTTAGTGGGATGTTGTGGGTATATACTGAAATGTTGAGGGCTAGAGGTATAGATTGGGTCTTGATGAAATTTGCTACAGCCGTGTCTAAGAAGTTTGAACATCATTCTAAGGGCTACAGGGGCTAGAAGTAATGATTGAAATTTTTAGCATAAAAGAGTGACATATTCAGATTTGAATTATACATCACCCCAATGAGGACCAGATTCTTCAGTTAGGAGGCCGTGTCTGTCCAGAGGAGAAATCAGAAATGATACAAAAATTCAGTGGAAGGTAAGATGGAGAGGAAGTGATGTATTCAATATGTATTTAGGAGGTAGACTCAACAGGAAATACAAAAGGAAGCCAGTGCTAAGTTTGGGGAACTTCTGTATCCAAGTGGAGATGACTGGTTGGAGAGTGGATATTCAGATCTGATTTGGGACTGAGAATATAGACTTGAATGTCATCAGAAGTGGGTGAAAAGAAGTGTGAGTGGATGCACTCACCCAAGAAGAGTGTACACAGACAGAAAAGAGTTCAGGAAGAAAATTATCTTGGTTTCTAAGTGCTACTATATTACAATTACCACAAACAGGTGGGATGGCTTTAAAGAACAATTATGTATTTTCTCACAGTTTAGGAGGCTAACCCAAACCAAACCAAACCCATTATTGGGAAGGCTTTCTATCTGTCAGCTCTGAGGAGAAGGTTTCTTTCTCCTTTGGCTTCCATTTCTCTGTTCCTTGTTGATTTTCCCATGACATCTGTCTTCCCCTGTTTGTTATTTGCTTGGCTCTGTGTCTATCCTGCTCCTTATAATTCAGAAGTGGTTGAGTTTAGGACATGCCTTGCCCTAATAGTTCCTCACTAACATGACAAAGAAAGCCTTATTTCCAGACGGGACCATATCCACAGGTATAGGGATTAGGATGCCAACATGTATTCTGGATGACACAGTTTTAATCCATAACAAGCACCTTGGAGAAAGTGTTGTCATAAAGCCAATGTTGGAGGAAATTTCAAATGGAGAAGAGCGGTCAACAGTGTCTAATCATAGGAGATATGAGGGATCGTCACAGGATTTGGTTCCCTGGAAGTTGGTGCTGGTCGGGAGTCTCCTGGGCAATAGGAACCAAAGCCACTCAAGCTAGCTTGGGGAATGTGATGGTTAAGATTGTGTGTCAACTTGGCTCAGCTATAATTTTCAGTATTTTGGCAGTTGTATAATGTGATTACTTCACTACTGAGATTTGATATGTGATCCTCCATGATGGGATCTGCTGTGAGTAGCTAATCAGTTGAAAGAGAATGTCCTTGGGCGTGTAGGGCGCATTAAGTATAAGAGGGCATTCTGGAGAGGCTCAGAGGCTTTTTGCTCATGCTGGATCCTGTAATTGGCTCCTATTCATCTGACTTCAGTTCTTGAGGCTTGAGCTAGCAGCTTATGCTGATCTTGGAATTCATACAACTTCACAGTCTATAAGCAAGAACCCTGCTCTCTGACCTACTGATCTTGGGTGCACTGGTCCCTGTGGCTATGTGTATCAGCTGTGATCCACTGACTTAAAATGTTCCCGTCTCTACAGCCACATGAGCCATTTCCTTAATATAAATATAATATAAATCTCCGTCTCTTGTATATATATATATACATGTGTATATATATAAATGTATATATATGCTTTACTGGTTTTGCTTCTCTTGAGAAACACAGCCTAAGACATCAAGGGTGATGGGTATAGTAAGGATTGAGAGAAATCTTGAGGAACCAAGTCAAAGGATGTATAGTCTGAACTCATGGGGAGTAGAAAGTCAACACAACTGATTTCTCTAGCTTTTTTTCCCCTCTTTTGGGGGGCTGCATGATCTTTTATCTACTGCTCATTCACTACTTTCTCCTCTCTGAACAGTAGCTTCTCTGCAAGTCTCTTAACTCCTTTTCTACACTGCTAGTTTACAGTTTGGGCTCCATCTATGTATTTTATTTCATAATTTTGGGGAGAAAAATCCATTTGACCCTGAAACTGGGGTCAGTTGTCCTCTATATTGGTTATCTATTTCTGTGTAACAACAACAAAACAAAAACCTTTTGTCACTGAGTAAGTTCCAACCCATAGTGACCTCATCTATGTCAGAGTAGAACTGTGCTTGGGTTTCAGTAGCTATGACCTTACGAAAATAGATCACCAGGCTTTTCTTCTGTAGCATTGCTGGGTAGATTAGAATTGCCAACCTTCGTCTAGTATCTTAAAAGCTAGCAAACTGCCTTCGGAGGTACACCAAATGGTCCCAACACTGCTGGAACAGATGATCACCAAGGACAACAATGGCATGGGAGAAAGAGAACCGAAAAGACAGAAAGATCCTCGTGAATGGGTAACTACATCAAAATGAGACCAGAAGAACCAAATGACAGCCATGATGGGTCTTACAATGTTGAGTCCCAGTGGCAACATGAAAAAAATAAAGGGTGCACCCTAAGAACTCCTCTAGTAGACCATAGTTGATGGGCCAAAGGCCTGGGGGTTTCTCTGGGAGTGTGGCTCCTGGACCTGATCTTGCCTCTGATCATAAATCATTACTGAGGTCAGCTCTTCTGACGGGAATGGATTGGACTCAGGCACACAGAGTGACCATATTGTGTGGCATTTTATGGTTCTATGCATCTATAGAATGTCATCCTACTGGCCTCTTACTAGAGTGGAGTGGAGAGGGTGGAGATGAGGGGAGAGGAGATTGTTAAGAGGAATAGGACATGTATAGAACGGAAAAGAGGAGTGTGCTGTCACTGGGCAAGGAGAGCAGAAAGAGCTACAGATAGGCAGGCATGCAAATTTAAACTGTATTGTACACTTTCACTGAATCACAATTTAAAAAAAAAGAAAAAGAAGAAGAGTTAACAATATTTAGGTTAGTGCTGTGTAACAAATCATCCCCCATTTATCTCTTCTTACTCATGTGCCTACAGTTTAATAGAGGTTAAGCTGGGGTGGATGGTCTAGCTCACTAACCTACCTGACAGTAGGTACTAGCAACTGGGTGAAGTTTCTTGGTTCTCCTCCATGGAGAGTCTCATCCTCCAGGAGGCTGGACAAATTTCCTCACACAGTAGACTCAGGGCAGCCTTCCAAGAGAGCAATGACTGAAGCTACAAGGCCTCTTGAGGCTAATATTCCAGGACTCATACAGCATCAACTTCACTATATTCTGCTGGCCAAAGCAAGTCACAAGGCTGACCTAGATTCAGGGGGTGGGCAAATAGATTCCACTGTGTGGTGCAAAGAGCTGTAAAGAATTTTTGGCCATAAATAATCTCTATCCAGCGTGGTGTGATTAACTGCTGGCCAGGGAACAGTGTTGCCTAGACCTGCTCTTTCTGCATAAGCTATGTGTCTGTCTTTAGAATGGATGTGGGATAAAAGGACCCTGATAGAATGGGAGAAAAACGTGAAACAGAACCTCAAATTCATAAAAATAAATAAATAAAAAGCTTCGCCTACTGGGTTGCTTGAGACTGGAAGATTCTTCAAAGGCTATTGCCTGGTGATACTTCTCAAACCTTGGACTTCGAGCCTTGAGGTCATGCATGTAAATAATGAATTGACTAAAAAGATAAAGAGGATCACCTGTGAGTACTGTACTCCTTCAAAAAATAATCTATGTGAGACAAAATGTTTAGCAATCACTTTAAAACTAAGATGAGGCTATAAGGGGGCAGGGAAACTAGGTCATTGGAAATGTACCAACCAGAATGGAAGTGTTCTTGAAAATAGTGAGAACATTCATGCATTGTGAAGAATGTAACCAATGGCACTACACTATTTGTGTAGAAACTGTTAAATGGGAACCTAACTTGTTGTGTAAAGCTTCACCAAAACCACAACAAACTATTATAATTATTATTTTTTTAATGTCCAATTAAAAAATGGGCAAAAGATATGAAAAGGCACTTCACCAAAGAAAATATTCAGGCAGCTAACAAATTCATGAGGAAATGCTCACAATCATTAGCAATTAGAGAAATACAAGTCAAAACTGCAATGGGATACCATCTCACCCTAACTAGCCTGGCACTAATCCCCCCAAACAAAATAATAACTGTTGGAGAGGTTGTGGAGAGACTGGAACACTTATACATTGCTGGTGGGAATGTAAAATGGTACAACCACTTTGGAAACCAATTTAATGTTTCCTTAAAAAGCTAGAAACTGAAGTATCATATAATCCAGCAATATGAAAAAGCACTTCACCAAAGAAAATATTCCACTCCTTGGAATACAAGAACTGACAGTTAAGTTTGCAAACTCGTTCTAGAAAAAGTGCTACATACCTCATTGCTGAATATTACTACCATGACCTTCAAAGTACTCCTTTTGGGATCCTATGCACCAACACCAGTACTTAGTCTACCTTTCAAAGCAATTTTGGAACTCTTTCTGGAATGGCCATCAGAGCTGTCATCATATTCTCCTTGATGTCCTGAATGTCATCGAAAGGTCTTCATTTCAATATTTCCTTTATCTTGGGGTAAAGAAAAAAGTCATTGAGAGCCAGGTCAGGTAAGGAGGGACAGTGTCCTGGTACAGTTATTTGTTTACTTGCTAAAAAGTCTCTCACAGACGGTGTGAGCTGGTGCCAGGTGAGCTGGTGCATTGCTGTAAAGTAAGAACCTTGAGTTGTTGGGAGAAAAGTTCAGGAAGTTTTCATTTAACTTTTTCATGCAGCCTTTTCAGTACTTCCAAATAGTAAACTCAGTTAACTGTTTGTCCAGTTGGTACAAATTGCTAATGAAAAATCCCCTCTGATATCAGAAAGTTAGCAACATTGTTTTGACTCTTGATTTTGACCGATGCAACTTTTTGGGTCATGGAAAACTGGCTGACTTCTATTTTGCTCTTTGATGTTTTGTTTCAGAATCGTATTGGTAGACCTTTCATCACCAGTGATAACACGGCCCAAAACACTGCATTGCCTCTCCAAAGGGCCTTGGCAAACTTTGACTCTCCTTTGCTTTTGTTCATCAGTGAGCTCATTCAGCATAATTTTTTGCACACAGCTTTCTCACATCAATATTTTCGGCTAAGATTTTTCTGTTTCTTTGTTGATGTTTACTTGGTTGCTCTTGCTTCTCACAGTCAGCTAAGAATTTTGACATACAATTTGAGGAATTTTTGCAGTGTTTTCATCAGTTCTGCTCATTACTGCCTCCCTGACCTCTCTTCATCAGTGACACTTTCTCTCCCCATAGAACAACATTTTACCTATTTGTACACTGACCTTTTCTTCATGGCATTAGCCCCATAAACTTGGATTAACATGTCCGTAATTTCACTTCTATTCTTGCCAAGTTTAACAAGAAATTTAACATTAATTTGTTGCTCTAATTCAAGCTCTGACATTCTAGTGATGGAACACAAAAACATGCAACAGCAATAATAAACGCCACTCAACAAGACACAGCCACACATTGACATGAACACAGCTGTGAAACACTGACACACTAAACCTTACTGAGTTGTTTGTACAGAGCCCTCACATGAATAGATACATGCATAGTCATGTTTATCGTAGCAGTGTTCACAGTAATGAAAAGTGGAAACCACTTAGATGCCCATCAGTGGAGGAATGAATAAACTATGATACACAAACACAATAGACTGCCACATAATAATAAAGAACAACAGTGAATCTGTGAAACATAACTTAGACAAAACTGGAAGACATTATGCTGAGTGAAATTAGTCAATAGCAAAAGAACAAATATTGTGTGAAACCACTATTTTAAGAACTCAAGGAAAGATTTAAACACAAAAGAAACCATTCTTTGATGGTTATGAGGGTGGAAAGGGAGGGAGTGGTATATCCATCAGCTAGATGGTAAACAAGAATTATTTCAGCCGAAGGGAATGACAATGCAATATAGGGGAAGTCAGCACGAGTACATTAAACCAAATGCTAAGAAGTTACCTGAACACAACCGAACACTTCAAGGGACAGAGCAGCAGGGGCAGAGGTCTGGGCACCATGATTTCACAGGACATCTACGTCAACTGGCATAAAGAAGTTTATAAAGGAAATGTTCTGTATCACACTTTGGTGAGTGACATCTGGGATCTTAAAAACTAGCAAGTGGCCATCTAAGATGCAACAACTGGTCCCAACCCACCTAAGCAAAGGAGAATGAAGAACATCAAAGACATAAGTAAAATATGAGCCCAAGAGACAGAAAAAGCTACCCAAACCAGAGATTGCATCAGCCCGAAACCGGAAGAATTAGCTGGTGCCTAACCACCAATGACTGCCCTGAGGGGACACAACAGAAAGCCCCTGACAGAGCAGGAGAAAAATGGAGTGCAGGCCTCAAATTCTAGTGAGAAAAAAAAGCAGACTTGATGGTCTGACTGAGACTGAAGGGACCCAGAAGACAGGGTCCCTGTGCTCTGCTAGCCCAGAACTAAAACCATCCCCAAAGCCAACTAACTCCTTGGACAAAAATTTCCTGGATTATAAGACATAAAAGAATACTAGTGAAGAATACGCTTCTTGGCTGAAGCAGATACATGAGATTAAGTAGGCAGCTCCTCTCTGTAGGGAAGACGAGAGGCAGAGGGGAACAGGAGCTGGTTGGATGGACACGGAACACACAGGGTGGGGGTTCTGTCCCGCGGTGGTGAGAGCAACTCGGGTTACACAACAATGAGTGTACACATTTTTGTATGAAAAACAAATTTGAATCTTAAACATTTTCTAGGCATAATACATACATACATGCAAACACACAGCTATATAAGGGTATGGAAAGGCACATATCCAGTCAGACATGTCACCATTTTGCTGGCCTGATGAGGAAGCAGCTGCAAGGTTGCTTTTCATGGTTTTAGAAATTATGAGTATCAGTGAATTTAGAGAAATGCTGGGAAGGAGTCCTTTTTAAAAAAAGAGAGAGAGAGAGAGGTATGTGACTAAAGGCATATACTGAGAGGGAGGAACCGACTGAAGCAATAAAGATGAGATGGTAACAGCACAAAATCTCTCGGGAGAAAAGGGCCCGGTCTTTCCCTGCTAAGAGACGCCATCAGATGGGCCTGGGGCTGTCACCACAGGAGAAGGGTTAGCTTACGTTAAGAGAAGTAACATTTCTCTACCATGAATTGGGTAAACTAGGGAAGGAGGAGAACAAACGAAAATCTCTTCAGAGAGTCTACGGGACTCAGAAGAGACTAGAAGTTAAACGCTCTTCTTCCTAAAGACCTCCCTGTTCTCTACGGGATTTGTGATAGTCATCTCCTGAAAAGGAGGAGGAGAGCCCGTGGCCCAGAGGAAAGGTTTAGTGCAGGCGTTCTGGGAAGCAGACCCATCTGAGGGAGTTCGTGGGAAGAGACTGCCTATCAGTCTCTCAGCAGGGTAAGACCAGTTGCTGTCAAGTTGATTCCAACTCATGGCAACCCCATGTGTATCAAAGTAAAACTGCACCACATGGGTTTCAGTGGCCAATTTTTCAGAAATAGATCACCAAGACTTTCTTCTAAGGTGCCTCTGGTGGATTCAAACCTCCAGCTTTTCAGTTGTATTTGTTTATTGCCTGTCCCCACAATACAAGTTCCCCAGTGGCAGGAATTTTTGTCTGTTTTGTTTGTGGCTGCATCCAAACACCTTGAAAAAGACCTGGAATACTGTTTAAGTGAATAAAGGAATAACCAGGAAAAAATGTTCTTATAATTTATATTCCAGGAGAAAGAAAATTTCAATGTCATACACTTTAGTCTGCAAAGACTGGAAGAGGGAGAAGAAAGAGACATACCTGAGTGGACGGCAGCTTGTTTGGATGGGGTGCATGTTACATTTTTATATATGTGAAGAGAACCTTGTTGCTGTCTCAGTTGGTAAGCCTGTTCAGAATCATGGCATCGTGCAAGCCTTCACCGGCAGATAGGTGGTGGCTGCTCGTCAGATGCCTGGAATTGAACCTGTGTCTCCCACATGAAAGGTGAGAACCCCACCACTGAACCAGCACTGCGCTTGCTCAGTGTGGCAGAATGGACAAAGAACTTTTCAAAACAGTCCTGTCTAATCAAAATCTTTAGTAAAGTCTGTTAGCAAAAGCCTTGGGTAAAGTTTTAGGGGAAAACTGAGTGAAGAGCCTTAAACTCCTATCTGACTTGACATGATATAAAGCAGGGATAGCAAATAGAGAACCTGGGAGGATGCAGAAATTGAATTCAGTTGGAGCAGAAGGACAGAACCAAGAGATGATCCTGAACAAATAAGACTCCAAGAATCTGCAGAAAATTTGGGAAATGGCTTAGTGTTAACCAGAGATTTAAACTTGTTCTTCCTGGTTCAGTTGTGGCTGAAGAGGTTACTTTGGAACATAACTAGAACAGTAAAAACTATAGTTCAAGTCCTGCTAGAAACTTAATCTCTTTCTTAGAAAACAAGGGCAACTTATAAGTTGCATAGCAACCAAATCTCTTGCCTGTCATATTCTGTGCAAAGTAGAAAACTGTTGTGCCCAGCCCAAACATACGGGCCAACTGTGTTGTTTGAAAATGTATTGTTCTCCTCCACCATGGCTATAACCCAATTTCTCACATCAGGCTCCTGGAAAAGTTCAGTATGCTTCTTTCGAGTCTTCCATTTCAGGGTTTCAACTTATAATTTTTCCTATTCCAATTATGTTCCAGTGTTGCTTCCTCAGCCATGACTGAACCAGAAAGAACCGTTTTGAAGCCCTGGTTTTAAGAGTCACTTAGATGTCAAAATGCTTGGATTGCCACAGTACAGTCAACTGATATAGCATGTTACCATTTACTAAACGTTTTCACAAATGTTATATCATTTTTACCTTTACCTTGTACATAACAGAGAGATCAGGAAGTTTACCCAAGACCTTATCAGTGTTAGAGCTAGAACTGAACTTTGGATCTTTGGACTAGAAGTTACATACATTACTACATTACTCCTAGCACTTGCCAACTCAATATTTGAGATTTCACCTAATTGAGAAGTTCAAACCAGCTGCAGGGGAGTCAGTTCTGTCTGACTCATGGTGGCCCCATGTGAAGCAGAATAGAACTGTGCTCCTTGGAGTTTGTAATTGGCTGATATTTTGGAAGTAGATTGCCAGGCCTTTATACTGAGGTGCCTGTGAGTAGACTAGAACCTCCAAACTTTTGGTTAGCAGGTGAGCATTTAGCAATTTGCATTACCTTCGCACTCCTGAGAGGTTCAAGTAACGCAGCACTTTGACAACAAGGCATAGATCAGAATTATCTGTTCTGGAAGGCTGGTCTGCAGGAAGGAGTCTCTTCACTAGTGAGCGAGCCTAGCCTCTTGCCCAGTGATCAGCTACAACTCAACTCAGTTTTATTGCTATGTGCCATGGTGCGTGTTGGAGAATTGTTAGATTTAGAAGGTCTTAGAATCTATACGTGATATAGGCAAAATACCTACTGCTTTTTTTTGTTTCAACTTGTTCCCAATAGAGGCATTTAAGGGGTGGTGACCTACTACTAAAAAATCAGCCATTGAAAACCCAAAGGATTGATGGAATGGAACAAATGTGGGGTGCAGAACTCAAACTCTAGTAGAAAGACCAGACTTGAGGCCTGACAGATTGGAGAGTACCCCCTAGAAGACGTCGCTCCCGGACTCTCTGTTAGCCCGGAGCTGAAAACATTCTGGAAGCCAACTCCTCAGACAAAGATTGAAATGGTATGTAAGACATCAGATGATACTGGTAAAGAGTGTGCTTCTTGGTATGGGTAGATACAGGAGATTAACTGGGCAGCTTCTATCCAGAGGCAAGGTGAGTAGACAAAGGGGAAGGAGCTGGTTAAATGGATGCGGAAAATATGGGTTGCAGGGGAGGAGTGTGCTGTCACAGCATGGGAAAAGCAGCTAGGGTCACACAGCAAGATGTGTATAAGTTTTTGTATGAGAAATTGACTGGAGTTGTGAACTTTGACTTAAAACACAATGAAAAAAATTAAATTAAAAAATAAAATTAAATTTAATACTTTGACTCATGTGGGTTCACCATGATTCAGATGGCAACTAGTACCCAGAGCCACCCAGAGGGAGACTCTGGCAAACATCCAGGAGGAGATTCTGTGTGTTGGATTCCAAAAACTTTCCGGCTTAATCAAGTTAGCACGGTACACCACAGATGCCATGAAACTTCATATGTATTTTTATTCTTATCAAGGTCCTGAATTAAGAATCCCATCTATAATCAGCTTACCCAATCCTTATAAATTTCAACTTCTCCCCAGCCTCCTGAGCCTACTTTCAGTCACCGTGTTGAGAAAGCCAGCTGCTGGTGAGGGCTGTTCGCACTGTGGAAATAGCACCGTTTCCTGTCCGCTGCACACAGATGAGGGAAATCTAAGGTGACACACTCGTAGTTTTGCTCCTCTTAACGTTGTGGAGTCAGAAATCTCGTGCACTCTGAAGCTGTTTCTGCTCTGCTTCATACATCTCCTGCCTGTCAGTGTCAGATCACAGAAGTGTCATTACACAAGACGCAGCAGAGTGGCCAGGAAAATATCTGACTACCCTTTATTTTCATGCAGAGAAGTAACAGTTTTAGTACTGTGGTCACACAACTGCCTTATCAATTGATACAAGGACATTGGTCTTTTAATGGCATTTATTCATCCCAAAATATGTTAGGCTTCTACTAGACACCACGTAGAAGTGTACATAAGTGTGCATTTAAGATGCTTGTTGTTAGCTACTGTGGAGTCATGAAGACCCTACACACAACAGAAAAACATACTGCGTGATCCTGTACCATCTCCTTGATCAGCTGACGATCAGAGAACTGTGATCCAGAGGATTTTCTTTTCTATTTTTTAACTGTTGTAAGCATATTCACAATATAACATTTGCCATCGTCAGGTTTCAGGTGTACAGTTTAGTGATATCACTTACATTAATCATATTGTGCAATCTTACTCAAAATCCTTGCCAAATTTGCCATCCCCATAAGCAGAAACTCACTGCTTCCTGGACAATGACTCTCCTACCGTCTCCCTCTGGCCCCTTGTAGCCACCATAAACTTTGGTCTCTGTATGTTAGCCTATTCTTGTTATTTCATATAAATGAGATCATGCAATATTTGTCCTTTTCTGATGGACTTATTTCATTCAGTGTAATGGTTTCAAGTTTCATCCATGTTGTAACAGGTACCAGGACTTCATTTATCTTACTGACTGAGTAGTATTCTGTTGTATATATGTACCACATTCTGTATATCCATTCTTCCATTGGCGGACATTTAGGTGATTTCCACCTTTTGGCTATTGTAAATAGTGCCAAAGTGAACAATGATGTACACTCTATATGGTTTTTGTTGGCTATTTTTTTCAGAAGTAGACCACCAGACCTTCTTTCCAGCCCATCTCTGTCTGGAAATTCTGCTGAGACCTGTTCAGCAGCCTAGCAACCAGCCAATGACAGACAGACAGCTGCGTGTGAGGTGCCTTGACTGCCAATCAAACCCCCAACTCCCGCACGGAAAATGTGAATTCTACCAATGAATACCCACTGCCTTCTTATTTAGGACTAACAAGCTCAGTAAGTGAAATCTGTCAGCAACAATAGCAAAACACAAAAGAAAATTTCAAAGATTTAATTTGACTGTGTGTGAAAGTCATTCTTATCACAACCGTTGAAAAAATCACCATCCTTTAAGACTATTATCACTCTCCGCTGTTGTTAAGTGTGTGTCATTAAGACGTATAAGCTTAACTTCAAGTCGTGCTTTGTTTCTTTCCCCACCTATATTCACTCTTGCTTCGTTCACTCCTGCTTGATGAAGCATTGTTGTATGCTTGAAATTATCAAAAAAAAAAAAAAAGTAGATGCTGAGTGTTGTTACAGAGACCAGCTTTTGTTCTTCATTTGGCAAGACTCTTTTTGCTTTATAATCACATAATGTATTCTCAAAATATTCATTTTGAAAGGATGGATGCAGTGTGATAGCAAAATAATGATATTAAAATTTGATAACTGAAAACAGCCATTAGTGGTTCTTTCAGTACTTAGAGGTCCTTTAAGACAGTGCTTGCAATTCTCCTGAAGTGCATTATTTATGACCATAAAGGAAGAAGAAAGACCTATAAGAGAATTTAAAAACATGTTGACCAGTACGGTACAAATAAAGAGTGGCTAGTCACGGCTTTTCCTAAGCTGCTTTCTAGCTCCCTAGCATAGTGAGAAGAGAATGGGCACTGAGCGTCTACCAGATTTGGGTTGAAAATCTGCTCTCTTTTCCAGCCAAATGACTGATGGTAGGTTAGCTGGCCACTCTGAAGCTCAGGTTTCTTATCTGCACAATGAAGAGCGTCTGTAAAAGGGAGCCAAATGATATTGCTGCTACTTGATGGGTTTCAACTTATAAAACTGGCCACTTTATTATGATTCAACCTCGTTTAAAGCTCGCAGATTGGCACGGGGAGAAAATGCTCCTGAATATCAAGCACTGGGCTTGTTGCCTGCAACACCTGGGTATTCAAAGGATGGTCATTCTCCTACTGGTGCTGCCCCTTCGCTGCCTGGACTCTGAGGGCATTTTCTGGGTGTGCCCATCTGTTTTCTTCAGGTTATTCCTTCTCTGAGATTCCAGTCCTTCTAAGCCTTCCTTTCAAATCCTCCTAGTCTGTAAAAGCTCTCCATGCACACTCCTAATTATCATATCAAGCTTCTCTTTCCCAACCTGTGATCAGCTTCATTCCAAATCATAAGTTAGAAGATTAGGAACAAAGTCAAGCTGGTGAGAGCATCTTGTGCAGTATTGGCCTCAGAATCTGTAGAAGACTGAAGATGTAGGAGCCTGCAGAAAATCCACATCCTATAAGTGTGAGCCCCAAACTTCAGTTGTGTAAAATGTAGGTTGTGTTAGTTTGAGGTCACTGAAGTGACTGTGGTGAGCCTTCTGTGCAAGCCAGAAGCCCATCACCAGTCAGGACGCATCTAATATGTATTATGTCCATGTATAGTTATTGGAAGAGTGCCAGCAATGGGGCTTGGAGTCCCTGGGTGGGAAAAAGAGTTAATTTACTTGGCTGCTAACCAAAAGGTTGGAGGTTTGCATCTATCCAGAGGTGCCGCAGAAGAAAGACCTGGTGATCTGCTTTCAAAAGATCAGCCACTGAAAGCCTTAAGAATGCAGTTCTACTCTGACACAAATGGGGTCACCATGAGGCAGAAACAACTGTACAGTAATTGGTAGACTTTGTGAGGTCTATGCATCTGGATGTCTGGGAATCCAAGAGAAAATCTGGACAGGAACACTCACCTAAGACAAGAGACCTGAGTTCAATCATCCTTGGGGGGGGGGGGGTCTTTGTCCACATCTGTGAAGTACTGTGAGCTATTTCTTTGGTTCTACAATTCCATGTTCATTTCCAGTGAATGTCAGTTGATTAACGTGAAATCTGATTAGTTTAAGATGTGAGAGGGTACCTGGGACCTCATCTCTCCAAATCTGAGTTTTATGGCTCATTATGGGTAGTGCATTTTGCTGAAACAATGTGACATTCCTCACAGCTGTTCTGGAAGGTAAGAATGCTCAAATAAATGGGCTTCTCCAAACTGTAAGTGATTGGGAAAAGAAGGGCAAAATGGGCATTTATCCACTAATTCAACAAAATATTTGCATGCCTCATATTCCGCAGGAGCACTGGTGGCCCCATGGTTAAGTGATACAGCTGCTCACCAAAAGGTTGGTGGTCTGAATCCATCAACTGCTCCATGGAAACCCTCTGGGCAGTTTTACTCTGTCCTGCAGGGTTGCCGCAAGCCAGAATTGACTCAGTGGTGACAAGGTTGGCTTTTCTGTTTGTTTTTTTTAGCTGTGGCTCTTGGCACATGTTAAACTGAACAGTTAAAACAGATAAAAATCCCTTTTATGTGCTGTATTAGTCTCCTGGTGCTGCCGTAACAAAGCGGGTGGCTTGAAACAACAGAAAGTTATTGTCTCCCAGTTCTGGAGGCTGGAAGTCTGAATTCAGGGTGTCAGCAAGGCAGTGCTCTCTCCTAAGGCTGCACGGAAAGTCCTTTCTTGGCTTTCCCAGCTGGTAGCCCTTGGCTTTCCTTAGCCTGTGGCAGCAGCACCCTAGTTTCTCCCTCCTTGTCACAGAGCTGCCTTCCTGCACGTCTCTGTCTCCTCTTCTCTTCACGAGGACACCGGTCACATTGTATTAGCTCCCACCCTGCTCCAGAGTGGCCTCGTAACTAATTTTGCTAATTACATCTTAAGAACTGTATTTACAAATAAGGTCACTTTCACAGTACTGGGGTTAGTACAGGAATATGTCTGTAACAGCAGAAAATAAATTAGGATAAGAGGCTGGAATGTGAGCAGCGACCCCAACATGTAGACCCACTTCGTTTAGCATTCTGGAGGGAGGTCGTGGCACTCTCCGATTTTCTCTTCTGGCCTTTGAGAGAAGCATGCAAGCCACGTTTATTCTACCATCCATTTGCAGCTCCTGGTGGCAGTGGGGGTAACTGAGATGCATATGTGCCATAAGGCAGAAAACACTGGTCCATGCAAATTATGTAACTACATGATCCCTAAAATGGGTACATGTTTGGCTACTTCCATACACACTATACACACACACATACCACATTGCACATCGTATTCCCTAAACCACACAACACACCTCCACGTACCATACACCAAATCCCCACACTGTACACCCCCTCCACATTACCCCCACACCACCTACAGCACACCCACCCTCACTGCACACCATATCCCACAACACTTCACCTGCACACCACATACACTATGTCCACAGTCTACGCACCACCCCTCCACATCACCTACACTCCACACACATTGCTCACATACCACACCCCCATACACCACGTAACACACATATGCCACACACACCACTACGCCACTCCTCACACACACCACACGCACACATGTAAGATCAAGACTGGGAACAGCATTTCTTCATTTTATAAAGGCTTTCATTAATTTAGAAACTCTGGTGGTGTAGTTGTTAAGAGCTGCAGTTGCTAACCAAAAGGGCGGCAATTCCAGTCCTCCAGGTGTTACTTGGAAACTCTATGGGGCAGTTCTACTCGGTCCCGTGGGGATACTCTGAGTCAGAATCAACTTGATGGCACAAGATTTGTTTTTTTTGGTTTTTCCTTCTCCTGGTGATTTAAAAAAAAAAGCTTAAGAAGTTGCATTAAATACCCAAACCAAAACCCACTGCCCTTGAGTCAATTCTGACTCATAGTGACTTTATAGGACAGAGTAGATCTGCTCCATACAGTTTCCAAGGAGCACCTGGTAGATTCTAACTGCCAGCCTTTTGGTTAGTAGCTGTAGCACTTAACTTCTGTGCCACCACGGTCTCTGCAAGAAATACAGAAGGCCCCCAAAGCACTAAATTCCCTTACTCTGGCTCTAGCCCTTCAACTCTCAGAATGGCCTGGCTGAGCCAGCAGCGTTAGCATCGCTTGGGAACCTGTTAGGAATACAAGCTCTCGGGCCCCATCCTAGAGTCATTAGTTTAGAAATTGTGGGGTGAAGGCCAGTCACCAGTGTCTTAATAAGCCCTCCAAGTAACTCTGATCCAAGAAAATATTTGAGAACCACTGTTAGGCTATGCTCGTGAAAATAAAATTTAATAATAAAAATGATATTTTATAGCTTTAATAGTAATTTTCTCATTTGAGCTATACTACATAATGCAGAATAGTAGATATTATGCCCATGGGGGTGGTGGTGGGGCACAAATTAGAATTCTTAGACACAGAGAGGTTAAGTATTTCAGGATCACATGGCTAGGAAGCATCAAAAGATAGACCCTGGTGGTCTGTTTTCTTGCTCCTTTCAAGCTCTGTCCATTTCATACTTCCTCAGCCATCCTTTCTGTTACCTGCAAGCTAAATAGACTGAAACTGAGATGTCTCCTCTGATCAGTAGGGAATAGCCTATATAAAATTACAGTTGATGACTCATAATATCATTCACAAAAAATCTGCATCTCTGGTATCTGAACTGTAAATGTCTTCAAGTGAAGAGCTCAGAGCTACAATTCACTGTATCCTTCTTTCACAAGAAGAAAGGACACGAAAAGTTGGAAAACATTCCCTGCAGTGTCCTCTCTGGATAGTTAGTACTCCGATACTGTTGTTTCTAGAAGCCTTCAGAAAGGGTGCTGGTGCCCAGGGCTGCTGGGTGCTGCTGCCCCGGGCTGCTGTTTTACGGGGATGCACACCGATTGGTGCTTCTGTGACAGCGAGCAGGTCCTGTGGTTTTGTGATCCACACTGCCATCTTCTGGGGATCTTGCCAAAGCCGGCTGCTGCTCTGAGCACCAGCCTCCCATATCGAAGGCGGTCGGCTTACCTAAATGAACCTTTTTCTCCTGAGCTGACATGCTGCTGCTGCTGCTGGTGGTAATCAACAAGGACTGGAAGGTTTACCACTGTTCCCACTGTTTTTAAAGCACATCCCATTAAAGACTACAGCTGAGCAAACAACAAAAAAAGAAGAAAATACCCAAGAGGGCTGCTACTATTTTTAAAAGGTGCAAGTGGATGGAATGGCGGTTGAGAGGAATCAAAGAAAAATTGAAAATATACAATCCACAGTGACTGGCTTTGAAATGTGGGATCAAGACTGCTTTGTTAATTGTCTTCTTTGTTTTCTACAAGAAACAGTCAGGTCGGAGGGCAGACTGTGAGGGCAGGAGAGGTTTGGTGGTAGAATTCTCACCATCCATGCTGGAGATCCCCGGCTGGTACACCTCCTCTGGAGCCCCCACCCGTCTGTCAGTGGGGGCTTGTTCGTAGCTGTGATTCTGAACAGGTTTCAGCAGAATTTCCAGATCAAGGTGGTCTAGGAAGAAAGACCAAGTGATGTTTCTAAACAGGAGCCAGTGAAAACCCTCAGGGTTATAATGGCCTGATCCTCAGACCATCACTGCGTGGCATGGGGCTGGGCAGTGATGTGTTTGGCTGTGTGGGGGGCAGACCCCAGGGCAGCTAACAAAAGCAGCAGCGTATATTTAGTACCTAGTTAGAAAATTTAGGAGCTCTGGCAGTATAGCGGCTAAGAGCTCAGCTGCTAACCAAAAGGCTGGCAGTTCAAATCTACCAGCTGCTCCTTGGAAACTCTATGAGGCAGTTCTACTGCGTCCTGTAAAGTGCTGTTATGAGTCAGAATCAACTGGACTGCAATGGGTTTGGATTTTTTTTTTTTTTTTTTTGAAATTTAATTTAGCTCTGGAGATACTGACTTGTAATTCACTGACTGTTTCCAATGCAGGAAATAACATTTGGGTCTGTATCAGGCTTCTGCAGAAAGCACAGGAAAAGATACGGCATTTCAATTTCTAAGAGCACCAGCTACAGCCTTTCCCATTTCTTTTCCCACTCTAAGCAAGTGGGACTTCCCAGAATCAGGTCATTTTAACTTGACCCCAAGTATTGTACAAGGCCTCTCCAGTTAATAGAAGGGAGCTGTAAAATCTACTGGACATCAAGTGGTTACTTTATCAATCTGATTAAACTTCTCTTCATTAAAGGTGAGTATTGTGGATTTAGCGATATGTCATCCAGGAAGCTGTGATGTTGAGTTTTAGAAGCCACTAATGTTTTAGGATGTGTTATTTTCTGTATAAATTAGAGGCTCACAAGGCAGGACATTCCAAGGGGAGGGCCGAGGTAGAGAAAAATGCCAGAGCTGGGCTTGCTGCAGGGTACATTTTTGCCTCAGGAAAGGTAGTAAGACCTCACTCAGGGTCCTCTGAGTGGTGACTGATTTGCCACCTGAGGAAAAAGCCCCACAGGCAACAGCTCTGGTATTTACATGTGCTGAATGTTCCACGCGCTCCTTTGAAAGTATCCATGTGTCTTTGTGTATACAGTGTTTACAGAATGTGTAAATAAGTATGAGTAGAATATAAAACATATGTGCTTGTGTTTATAAAATATATATCCACTTATGCTAATGAAATTACTTCCATCTGAGAACCAACAACCGTTATCTATGGAAATGTAATGAATTAGGGAGATGACTAAAATTTTTGTTCTGATGCTTGAAGAAACTGAGTCACTAAAGTAATATGTTTGCCACAAAGGTAGGAAACTTGGCTTGTTATGTCAGCATTGAATACTTTATTACTTCAGAAGTATGTAAGCTGGGGAAGCCCTCATGGCCCAGTGGTTTAAGAGCTACAGCTGGAACTAAAATGTTGGCAGTTTGATTCCACCAGGCCCTCCTTGGAAAATCTATGGGGCAGTTTTACTCTGCCCTCTAGGACTGAATTGACTCAGTGACTACGGGTTTTTATAGAAGTTGGAAAGAAAAAGATTTTTACTACCTTCTGAAATCCTATTTTCACAACAGGAAATTTGAAACTGAAATTTGCTTCAAGCATCTGTTGCAATTGACGTCTTACAGAGTCGCGCATCTAGTCATAGGAAATTTCTACAAAACCAGTTGCCGTGCAGTCAATTCTGACTCATGGTGACTCCATGCGTGTGGGTAGAACTGTGTGCCATGTGATTTTTCCATGGCTGCTTTTTTAAAAACAGAACCCCTGGCACTCCTGAGGGGCCTCTGTGTGGATTTAGACTGCCAACCTTTTGGTTAGTAGTTGAATATTTTGCCATTTGTGTCACCAGTGAGTCCTAAAAGCCTCCTCAAAATTTGCTGTGTAGAAAAATCTCTGAGAAACTCAGCCATGAAGAGAAATGCAATTCTAATACGTATTACCACATGGATGAACTTTGAAAATATTATGCTAAGTGACATAAGCCAAATGCCAAATGTTTTAGGAAGCGACGGCACTTGGCTTGGCTAGTGCTTCTGGAACAGAAACGGCACAGAGTGGACAGTTGAAGCAAAGAAAAGCCTATTCTTACACAGCCTGGTAGTATACAAGTCTAAATTCAGGGTGTCTGCTCCAGAGGAAGGCTTTCCCCCTTGCTGGCTCTGCAGGAAAGTCCTTGTTTTGCATCAGTCTTTGTTCAGGGAGTGTCTGGTTGCAGGAATCTCAGATCTGAAGGACATGCTCTACTCCTAGTGCTGCTTTCTTGGCATGAGGTTAACAGTTCTCGGCTTGCTTCTCTCTCTTTATCTCCTGTAGGGTGAAAGGATAAAGGGTAGTGCAAGCCACACTCTAGGGAAGCTACCTTACCAAGAAGGTTGTAGTCCCACCCTAATCCTCTTTTAACATAATCTTTCTATTAGTAACAGGCAGAGATTACAATTTACAGCATCAGAAAATCACAAAACGGAGGGCAATCACAACATATAGGGAATCCTGGCCCAGCCAAATTACCACACGTATTTTTGGGGGGACCCAATTCAATCCATGACACCAAAGAACAAATATGATCCCACTTATTTGCATTATGGAGCTCTGGTGGCACAGTCACTAAATGTCCAGATGCTAACCAATGGGTCAGCAATTAGAGTCCACCAGCTGCTCCTTGAAATCCATATAGTTCAGTTCTACTCTGTTCTATAGGGTCGCTATGAGTAGGAATCAACTTGACCGTGGTGGGTTATATGTAATATCTAAGTTAAGCAAGTGGATAGAGAACAGAGTTTTGCTGAGGGCTGTAGAAAACAGAGATCGTTAAATGGTTAAAATGGCAAAAAAACTGTGTTACACTATAAAAAAAATCACTGGGGAGCTTGTTTAAAATGGGTGTTTCTGAGCCCCATCACCAAAGTATCTAAATAATAAAGTCTTGATGAGAACCAAGAATCTGCATTTTTAGTTAGTGCCCTAGGGGGTATGAGAGGGCTAAGTACAGTGATTTGAGATGTGCTGCTGCAAAGTCTGAGTGGTGGAAAGAGAAAGGGCCTTTTTTAAAAAACAGGAAAGAGGTGTGGCATGGCCATTCATAGGACAGTACACAGACGCTGTGGGATGAAGCTCTGCCCGCCCAATGTCTTGCAAGCCCACTCTGTTAAATGACTGACGTGAGTTACAACTGCAGAGTATGAGGTAGTTCAGGTGTGAGCTGATGCTTATCAGGCTAAGGCCTTGGCACAACAGGGCTGCATTTTTTAAGCTACGAACTGTAACTCCTTGATAGGTCATATTATCAGTTTAATGGATTTTGAGCAATGCTTTAAATTTTTTTTATTTTAAAATAATTACAGCTTCACAAGATATTGCTAAAATAAAGAAAAATAATAAAACGGTCCCTTGTGCCCTTCACCCAGCTTCCCCCGACAGCAACATATAATACACAACTGTAATACATTCTCAAAACCGGGAAATCGATGTTAGAACAACACAATTAACTACTACAGGAAACTTACCTGAGTTTCACCAATTTTTTTACATACCCTCTTATGTATGTGTATAATTCTAGTACATGTATAGATTTGTATAACCACCACCACAATCAAGATACCAAACTATTCCATCACCACAGCCCCCACACATGTACATATACACACACATACACATACACACACACCCCTTGTGCTATGTCCTACTTTTCCTCTCCATCCCAGTACGTGAAATTTGAGCAGAAGTGACTTGTGCCATTTCTAGGCCAACATATTACAAGCAATGTGTCTCCTCCATCTCTCTCTTCCCATGCTTCAGTGACCTAGGAAGGCACATGTTCTACACGCCACAGTTATAGTATGGATGAGGATTGCTCAACAGCGTCAGACTTCACAAAGTTTCTGTTTCAGGCTTTGTTTGTTGCCGCAATAGCTTGACCTAAGTTGACTTATATAAATGCCAAAAGTTGATTCATACTTTGGACGTGAATGTTTGTATCCAACTGTAAAATTAAGTATCTGCTCATATACGACGGTAATGGCTTTTCCATATTCTAAGCCACTGAATTTTATGTGATACTCATAGGGATGTTTTAGAAAGGACTTTTGTGAATTTTTTTTTTTTCTGATTTTTCTCTTTGCATATGTGTAACTTTAGGGCTGGTTTTATACTATTCTTGGCAGTGAAGTTACCTGTTTTTGCTATAAGGAGTGTAAACTTAAATGATGTCTCTACGGTTTAATACCTTCTTGGACCTCAGCAACAAAACTACATACTGAAAATTATTTTGTGCTCTTCCTAGAAAAATTCTACTAAAGAGCTGGGACTGTTTTGCTTGAAAATAAAGCAAAACTTTGACAAATTTTCATAGATGTCAATATACTAGGGAATATATCCTCTTTTGAGTTTTTCGGCTTCTTATGTGACTTAATCAGACTCTTATTCTGTATTCAGTCTTATTTTCTACTTACATTCGAGACTGTTTTCTGGATTGTAGTTTATGTTACTATGTTCATTACACTCTTTGTCTTAATGAGCCATTTTAAAAACAGTAAGCTAACTTAATTTTGGAAATTGAGAACATAAAATCATTGTTTTAGCCCAGGTCCTCTAGAAAGCAGAGCCTGAGGCAAGGATTGAAGTGCTACTGTTCTATTTGAGAGGTGCAAGCCTAGGGGAGTGAGGGCGAGAAGCAAGACCGGGTGATGTAACACCATGCTGGCCGTAGTGTCACCATGAGCTGTAACAAGAAAGAGCAGGTGGAGCGACAGGCATGTTTACCCCCAAAGGAGACTTCTGTGGAAGGGTTGCAACTCTTACAGAGTTGAAATTTAGCTTCTTGTATCTCAGTGGTTTATCTACACTCCAGAGCTAGTTGCTGTTGTGTTGAATCTGAATGATGGAAACCCCATGTGTCAGAGTCAAACTGTGCCCCATAGGGTTTCCAAGGGCTGATTTTTCAGAAATAAATTGACAGGACTTCCTTCCAAAGTGCCTCAGGGTGAACTCAAATCTGCAAGCTTTCAGTTAGTTAGCGGAGCATGGACCACTCAAGGACTCCAAAGTATACCCCACAGAAAACCAAATTCCTCTTACTGCTGAGTTTTACCGTCTAGTGCCTTCTAACTCTGATTTCCATTCTCTATTAAATGAAGATGGAGACCTGGTGGTGCAGTGGTTAGGAGCTGTAGTAAGCTACATCTGCTAACTAAACGGTTGGCAGTTGGAAGCCACCAGCTACACCTTAGAAACCTATGGGGCAGTTCTACTCAGTCCTATAGGGTCACTATGAGTAAAAACCAACTGGATAGCAATGGGTTTGGTTTGTGGATTAAAGGAAGATAATTATACAGCTTCCCTTAAGGGACGTTTTGAGAATTCAACAGGATAATAAATTTTAAAAATCTTAGCATTTGTAGGGACTTGAATATATTGCTAAAGGAAATGATAAGAAAAGCTGTTCATTGGTTGGCCAGCCAATGCCAAGTGCCATTGAGTCGGATCCGACTCACCATTGGTTGGCCAGAATACCTATTTGTCTATATGTGGATCTGACTTGATGGCACTTGGCTGGCTGGCTGTGCAAAGATAAGGAACTTGTAACTACCCTCAAAGGAGCAATGCAGACATCTAGGAGTGGTGAAAGAAGCTTAGTCCAAAAGTTTCATGCAGCTGCCTTGCCCATATTCATGAGTAGGGGGAAAGAATGAGATCTAAAAATATTTCTACAGTCATAGTAATAAGCAAAAAATTAAAGAGCTTTGGATGTAAAAGACCCACTACACAATGGCCAAACACAATAGCTTGTAATGGCTTCTTCAAAAAAATACCTATTTCACCATCAATCCAGGAATTCAGAGAATGCTGGAGATAACGTATTCCACTTTTTTCCTGCCATTCCCTCCCGTGCCCCGTAAGAATCACGTGGACTAAAGAAAGTTCACACCTCTGTGTATTGTCTCATGGGGGCAGGCTTGTTCCTTCCAATCTAGGGGGTAAAAAAAATTCAAGTTCTGGAGCTGTCTCTTGACCTTCTCCTGCACTGAATTCTCTTATTTTGAATGGCACAGGACAAGTTTTGTTATAGAGTGGCAACCCATTTCAGTTAGCCAAAAAACATGAAAGAAAACAATTCTAAGTTCCACTGAAAACAGAGCCAAACTGAGCCCACATTTAGCTAAGACAATAGTCTCCTGTTGCTTGTTACTTCTTTACCCAGCGTTCAGCTGAATATCTTAATTCTCTGGTGAATTTGTTAAGATCATACATTTTCATTCAGCAAATAGTCCCTGAGATTGGCAGTGGAGGCATAGACATTAAAGCATATTCCTTGAGCTTCCTGGCCTTAGAAGGTAGTTGAAAATACGTGACAGTTAACCAACAGGATAATGCAAAAGATGTTACATGGCAGTGTGTGAGTCTGGATTAATGATGACAGAGACAGAGAAGGGCTAAAAATCTAAAAGAGAAAAGATCCTGTGGACTGGAAAAGTTGGTGGAGGAGTAGGCCTGATGCAAATACTGAAAAGACAGAAAGGATGTCACCGGAGAGTAGGGACTGAGTGGAGCAGGCCAGGGGAAGCTACAAGTGAATGATGGATGGAAAAAATGTGCAGGCCATAATCAAGGGACAAAGTGAGAAATAATAATAGCAAGCATGTGTTGAGCACCTGCTGTCTGTCGAGTTCGGTGGTGGTTCACTGGAAGCATTTTCGCCTTCTGTGAGGAAGACTCAAGTTCAGGTCTCAGCTGATGCACCTCTCACATGCAGCCGCCACCTGCTCTGTCAGGGGAGCTTGTGCATTGCTAGGATGCCGACCAGGTTTCAGCAGGGCTTCTAGACTAAGAGGAACTAGGAAGAAAGGCCTTGCAATCTACTGAAACTCTGTGGATCGCAGAGCTCTGATGGTGGGAATGGCATGGGACCGGGCAACATTTTGTTCTGTTGTGCACGAGGTTACCATTAGTCAGGGGCCAACTCAGCATCAACTAACAATGGAGACAACAACAATACTGTCTGTTTGGTTGTGCTAAATTCTTTAAATTCATTTCATTTACGAGCACTGCCAATTAAGTTTGCAAACTCATCCTAGAAAAAGTGCTACATACCTCATTGCTAAATATCACTACAGTCTCCTCTGCCCTCTGTGGATACTCTACAGGACAGTTCTAAACTGTTCTATAGGGCTGCTAGGAGTTGGACCCAACTTGTTGGCTGTGGGCTTTGGGGTTTTCCTTCAAAGAACTCCCTTTAGGAAGCTGTGCACTGACACCAGCACCTAGTCCATCCTTTAAAGCAGTTTTAGAACTCTTTTTCTGGAATGGCTATTGAACCTGTATGACACTTAATGTCCTGAATGTCATCAAAATGTCTTCTTTTCAATATTTCCCCTATCTTTGGGTAAAGAAAAAAAGCCATTGGGGGCCAGATCAGGTAAGCAGGTAGGGTGTTCCAATACAGTTATTTATTTACTGGCTAAAAACTCCCTTACACACAACTATACAACTAAGTTTGTGAACTTGCCACCTTGCCACTGTATGCAGTGGCCAATCCAGAAAGAGTTCCAAAATTACTCTGAAGGGTGGACTAGGCACTGACATTGGTACATATCTTCCCAAGGGGACTACTTCAAAGGTGACTGTTGTGATAGTCAGAAAGAAGGTATGTAGTGCCTAGAACAATTAAGTTTGTGAACTTAGTTGTTGGACCTTGTAATCCTATAACAGCCTCACAAAACAGATATTCGTATCTCATTTTACAGAGGTGAAAACTGAATTGGAGAGGCTAGCTGAGTTGCCCAAGGTCAGGGTGTTACTGACACAGCAAGAATTTGAACCCAGGTCAAAAGTTGAGGTCAGATTTTGAAGAGTTAACCCTTTGTGGGATAATGGGTAAGACTGAAAGAATGCAGAGGATTGAGATTCATCCTCCAACTCACAGTCTAGTAGGGGAGAAGGATAAGAAGACCAACCTAATGTGGTGTTAGGGTGGGTTCGAGTGGAGAAAGTAGGGCTAGGCATGGGCTGGTTAGAACTTGGGTCAGTGGATCTTAAAGTGTGGTCCTACAGCCAACAACTTCAGCATCAGCTGAGAGCTAGTTAGAAACGTGGATTCTCAGGCTGCACCTCAGAGCCACCGAATCAGAAACATTAGGATGGAGACCAGCAATCTGTGTTTTAATAGGCCCTTCAGTGATGCTGTGCCTGCTAAAGCTTCAGAACCACTGCGTTAACCTCTAACAATGGCTCTGGGAATGGACAGGAAGGGTCAAATAATCTAAGATGCTGGACTGTAAGAAGAAAATGCAGCATCAGGACTGGAAAAAGACTCATTAACAACTTGTGATACGAAAATAACAAATCCTTGCGTGCTGGAAGTAAAAAACACTTGAAGCACTTACTGATAAAGATCCCAGACTACAGCCTTCAGTGTGGGTTTGTAATGAACTCGTTTCATTCACAGTGTCTTCAAGTTTTATTAATATTGTGGCATGTATCAAGTGTTCCTTTCTCCTACTGGTTGAGTAGTATTCCAGTACAGGTAAGCACTACATTTTTTTTTTTTTTTTTTGCTCATTCATCTATTGATAGGCATTTGGGTTGTTTCTACCTTTTGGTTATTGCAAATAATGCTGCTGTGATCATTGGTGTACAAGTCTCTGCTTTCAGGTCTTCTGAGAATACGCCTAGGAGTGGAATTGCTGAGTCATGTGGTAGTTCTGGAAACTTTGATGGCATTGTGATTAAGAGCTGTGGCTACTAACCAAAAGGGCAGCAGTTCAAATTCAGAAGGCACTTCTTGGAAACCCTATAGAGAGCAGTTCTATTCTGTCCTGTAGAGTCAGTATGGTTGGAACTGATTCAGTGACATTTTATTTTCTTCCCACTGTGGTAATTCTTTTGTAGGTACTGCCTCCCTGTTTTCTACAGTGACCCTAGCACTTGGCACTCCCACCAGCATGGGTAGGAGTTCCAGTTCTCCCACATCCTTGTCACCATTTATTTATTTTTATTTTTAAATCTTAGTCATCCTAGTGTGAGTAAAATGGTACCTTCTTGATCTGACTCAATGGCACTTGGCTTTGGCTTCTTGGTTGTGTCATCTGAGGCACAACAGTTTTTAATTTTTATTTTTCTTTGATTGTTTATACTTTTGGTGTCCTGTCAGGGAAACTATTGCCTAATTCAAGATCATGAAGATTTACACCTATGCTTCCTTCTAAGAGTATTATAGTTTCTGTTCTTGCGTTTAGGCTTTTGATCTAATTTGAATAAATTTTTGTATGTAGTGTGACATAAGAGTCCTACTTGATTCTTTTGCACGGCTTTATCCAGTTGTCCCAGCACCATTTGTTAAAAAGACCTTTCTTTGTTGAATGGGCTTTGCACCCTCACTAAAAATCAATTGACTGTAAACAAAAGAGTTTATTTCTGAACTCTGAGTTCTATGTCATAGTCTATATTTCTATTCTTATGCCAGTACCACACTGTCTTAATTACTGTAGCTTTGTAGTGGAAATGTGTGCCTGCCAGCTTTGTTGTTTTTTAAGATTGTTTTGACTCTCATAGGCCCTTTGTATTTCCATATGAATTTTCAGCTCAGTTGTTTATTTCTGCAAAAAAGGCAGCTGGACTTTTGAAAGCGTTGCATTGAATCTGTAGATCACTCTGGGCAGTATTTCCATCTTCAAAATATTAAATCTCCCAGTGCAGGAACATGGTATGTCATTAAATGACATGCCAAGCCAATTTTAAATGACTTAGGCAATCTTTTAATTTCTTTCAACATCATTTATAGTGCATGGTCTTGTACTTCCTGCATTACATTGATTCCTAAATATTTTATTATTTCTGATGCTATTTTTGAGTAGAATTGTTTTGTTAGCTTCAATTTTGGATTACTCATTATTAGTATTTAGAAACACAATTGGTTTTTATATTGACCTTATATTCTGGAACCTTGCTGGATTTGTTTATTCTGACTGTGTGTGTGTGTTCCTTAAGATTTTCTACATACAAGATGATATCATTTTATGTCTTTCTTTCCAGTCTAGATGCTTCTGATTTCTTTTGCTTGTCTAATTTCTTGGCTTTACTTTATTATCTTTCTAAACAGTAATTTCTTCTTGAGCTCCCATCCTGCCAAGTAAATGCAGTGGGAACATCAGTCAGTTTGGACTCTGCCTTGTATTTCTCAGACATTGTTTATAACTTCTTAGGGTCACACAGAATCAAGTTGTCAACACGGCTGGAAGGTGTCTGGCCCTTGGTGTCGTCCTTGTCCCTGGGGACGGCGGGTCACTGTGAAGTCCTCCTTGGTCCAGACGCAGGGCCTTCTCAGACCACCATCTCTCTGTGCCGCATACTCACAGGCCCCTCAGGTGCCCAAGCGAGCACTGGTAGCCCCAACAGTTCTCTGGGATGCAGGAAATTCTACAAAGGCTATCTCTCTTGGGTCTGTTTACCTACACACAGCATTGCTTTCCCAGCCTGCTGGGCACAAGAAAGTATGTGACCTGGATTCTCTCCCAGGCAAAGGGAGTGCAAGTTTCTTCTGGTTGAAATGTCCAAGCAGCCAAGAGCTTCTGTCATCTCACCCTGTAACATCAGGCTTGGGACATGGTTGCCCAGAGTTGGGAGCTGACGTGATAGCAACTAACACTAACAGTGTATTATTATTATTTTTTGAACAGTGTGTTTTGTTTTATAAACTATGTATATTCCGTAATAGCAAGAGTTAAAAACTACTAGTTAATATTAAAAAAATCTCATTCTTTGGGGACAGAAAAAGGACATTAGTAGAAAAACTTGTGGAATTCCAATGAAGCCCAGGGCACAGTTAATAATATAATAATGTGCCAGTGTTAATCTCATAGGTGGCACACATGCCATGGTAGTGTAAGACATTAATATTAGGGGATGTTGGGCAAAGGCATATAAAAACTTTGTACTATCTTGATGACTTTGCTGGACCCCACGTTACTTTACTTAGGCATACTCGCAAGATGCTGGAAGGTGGAAGTTGGCACAGGGCAGTATTCTGCTTGTTGTGTTGGCAAACATGGTAATGTAAGTGGGATTGCCAGCTTCCATTCTGGAGGTCCACACAGTGTAAAGATAGTGCTGATCTAGGAGATGAGGCAGGGTTCTAAATGAACAGGAGGTAAAGGAAGCAACTGAATTGTGTTGAAGGTGCTCCTGGCATTTCCAACTGTTTGGGGGCATCTTCTAGATTTCCCACCTTGCTGGCTATGGCCATGGCAGCAGCTCCCAGAGGGCCTGTTCTTCCAGCACATTCAGTGCTTCTGTAAACACCGAATTCACTGCATTAAATCCTTCTCTGCTCAAAATACTCACTGTTGTTGGTGTCTGTGACCGCATGTACAGCAGAATGAAACACTGCCTGGTTCTGTGCCGTTTTCATGATCGTTAATGTTTGAGTCCATCATTACAGCTGTTGTGTAGTGCCTTCCAACCTAAGGGGCTCATCTTGAAGCACTAGGTTTTAATTGGTAATGTCCTCTTGTGACTCAGAAGGTTTTGTTGGAGTCCCAGAGAGGTGTACGTTGTTAAGTGCTTGACTGCTAGCCAAAAGACTGTCTGTTCAAACTCACTCAGATGCACCTCAGAAGAAAGGCCTGGTGATCTGCTTCTTAAAAGTCACAACCTTGAAACCCCTATAGAGCACAGTTCCACTTTGCACACATTGGATCAGCATGAGTTAGAATCAACTCAATGCCAACTAACCACAGCAACAGTGAAGTTTTTACTGGGTAATTTTCAGAAGTAGATCACCAGGCCTTTCTTGCTATTCTGTCAGTCTGGCAGCTCTGCTGAAACCTGTCTACCATGGGTGACTCTGCTGGTATTTGAAATACCGGTGACAGAGCTTCCAGTGCCACAAAAACAACACACAAGCCACTACAGTATGACAAGCTGAGGGACAGGTGGTAGGAAGTACCTATAGCACTTCTCTTTGTTGCTGCTGAACCCTGATTCATTTCACCAGTGTGAGGCATAAATTTGCAATAAAGTGAATTGTAATTTCAGAAGGAGCTATGTGAAGAGTCATTTGTCTTTCCCTCTCTCTGAAATGAAGGCACATTATTTGAAACACAAATGCTTTCCATAACATGCTTTTATTTTGGAATTCATATTATATCATCACATGAACTTCCTGGAACTGTAAGATTGATGTTGGAATATAAATGGGATTGTATCTCAAAATTCTAGACATTAGGGAAAATGCCAGAAGTTCCATTCAATCTGAAATGGAGATGCTGCTAAAAGAACAAACAAACCTGACTCAACACGAGTTATAGGAAGAAGAGAAAATTTTAGTATTTCTTCTTAACATTTATGTGCAACATTTCTAATGCTGAGTACATTTTTAAATCTTGTCGCAGCACAGCTTTGGCACAGAAAGCCAAGAAACCAGGTCTCATTGAGTTAACTCTGACTCATGGCAACCCCGCATATGTCAGAGTAGAACTGTGCTCCAGGGTTACAGTTTCTGTGGCTGGTTTTTCAGAAGTAGATCTCCAGGTCTTTCTTCCAAGGTACCTCTGGATGGACTTGAATGTCCAAACTTTTGATTAGCAGCCAAATATATGAATTGTTTACATCAAGGACTGTAGGAGGTCTGGTGGTGCAGTGGTTAAGAGCTTGCCTGCTAGCGGGAAGTTTGGCAGTTTTAGTTCACCAGTTTCTCCTTTGAAACCCTATGAGGCAGTTCTAGTTCATCCTATAGGGTTGTTATGAGTCAGACTTAATGACAATGGGTTTGGATTTTTTTTTTTTTTTACAGATTGTAGGCCTTGGTAACTGGGGTTGAATGACTCTAGGGCCCCTGGAATTTAATTTTGAATGTTGCCCAAATATTTAAGCTGACTGGTTTATCTGGCTGTAAATAAATGCTTGTTTTCCTTTCCTGGATAGAAACGTCGTCAAGAGGGCAGAGGTCTTAGGTTGTTCAGTTCTTGTACCACCAGCTTTTCACAAGAACAGTTGATCCTAACAGTCGTGTCCCCCGGGTCAGGTTCCAGCCCTCAAAGCAGAGGGGACTTCCAGAAGACCCAGCTACAGCCGAACCTTGTGCTTCAAATCAAACAACTCACTTCTTGCTGCAAAATGAGCTGATTCAGCTTCAGTTGACTCTTTGGACTCAACCTTTCTCCTATAATCACTAAGCTTGTTTTTAATAAATGTTTAACTTCTTGATTAATTTCAGTGATTTCTGGAGGTAATTTTTCACAACTCAGATAATGTGTTCTAAATGTTTGCTGAGCTGTTGGCTCACTCAAAACCGTAAGCACTTCAGATTGCTTTTTGTCTAGCTAATATTCTCCCTTATTGTGTGTGATTATGTTGCAGATGAAATTTAGCCCTTATTCTTTCGCCATCAGTATAATTGCCAGCATTTAAAGATGCTTGCATCTTTTTTTTTCCATTGCCATTGGGAGAAGAATTGTTTGTCCAACCTTCACTAAATTAGTATTTTTCTGGTTTCTTACCTCTCATTTCTCGAAGAGTGGTGCGTAACTAACTCCAGAATTTTGATGTTTTGCACTTTACTGCCTTTTCTTCGGCAATTCACCTGCTTTTCATTTTCTTTCTCCTCATCTGTTTCTCTCAGGGAGGGGACTGCTTGCCCACATCTTTACTCCATTTGTTTTTTTAAAAGCTTTTTGTTCTTTGGAAGAGGAAAATGTTGTCTGCTGCCAGAGAGCCTGAATCGTCTCCTTTGCACCGCCTGGGTCGTATCTCCATCCTCCCTCTGTACTTGACTATTGGACTTGGAGGCGCCACGTAATCCCGTAATGGAACACATTTAAAAGGTGGCCGGATTCCTCTGAGCACTATTGCTCTCATAGATTCCCATTACCGGAATCTGTCAATATGTGACTGAGACAGCAAAGCTACTCGGAGGGTATTTGAAAAGAAGATCAGAATAATGTAGGTCTTGGCTCTTGGCAGATTTTTTCCCAAGGTTTCATTCTCTTCTCAGTACAGCAGCACAACTTTCCTTCCTTCTTCCCTCCCTCCTTTCTCTTCCTTCTTTCCTTATCTTGATGCCTTTACCTTATAATAACAAATGCTTTAAACCAGAAGTCCTGTGATATGATTTTCCAGTCCCTTATGTTGTTATTAGCTGACTTATGCAACCCTATGTAAATGTAAATACCAGGTTCTCCACAGTCTTAGTCACCTAGTGTTGCTGTAACAGAAATACCACCAGTGGATGGCTTTAACAGACATTTTCTCACCGTCTAGTAGCCTACAAGTTCAAATTCAGGGCATTGTTTCCACAGGAAAGCTTTCTCTGTCAGTTCTGAAGAAAGGTCCCTGTCATCAATCTTCCCTTGGTCTGGGAACATCTCAGCCCGGGACCTCAGGTCCAAAGGACACACTGTATTTCTGGCACTGCTTTCTTCATGGTATGAGGTCCCTCTGCTGGCTTCTCTCTTTAATATTGAAAAAGAGATTGCTTAAGGCACTGTTAGTCTTGTAGATCTCATTAATATAACTGCTGCTAATCGATCTTATTACATCATTGTGATAGAATTTACAACACACAGAGATTTGTCATCAGTCACAGAATGATGGTACAATCACACAATCCTGGGAATAATGACCAGACCAAGTGGACAAACATTTTTGTAGGACCAATTCAGTCCATGACATCAGTTACTACTTGTGGGCTTCATCTGATGTGGTCTGAGGCATTCTATGGAAAAAGTGAAGAGCAAGATTTGAACAGAGCTGTCAATTTAGGTAATCAGTAGATTCTATGTATCCAAAGATGCCCAAAGGTTTTTAGTTTTCTAGTTTGTCGTTGCAGAATCTCGTTAAAACAACTAGAATTATTTTCCAAACCTCTCATCAGAGTGGAGGTAAAAATTCTGATTAAACCAGGGAGAAGCTGGGAACCAGTCCCCAGTGTCATATCCACATGTAATTAGGATTCAATCTGTCTGAGGTGGTTTAGACAGGGACCTGCCTAGAAGCCTGGAGATTGGGTTGGATGCTCTCTTGAAGACTTTGCCAGCCCTATAGTTTTAGAATTCTATGGTATGGTGTTAGAATGGCTATCCCACACCTGCTTTAAGATAAAAGTCAGAAGGTGTGGTGATATGAGTTGGAAGTTTCCTTGTTTGAGCCGGAAAACTTATAATTTGACTTTCTTTCACAAGTGGATAAAAATGCTGCTTTGGTATCATGGTATTTTAGTAAATAAATGAGATCATATCACTCTTTTATAATTCTCTAGAGACTTCTCCTTGCGAATTATGACCTGCAAGTTTCTACATGGAGGTAGGCACAATAAGGTGCCAGATCTGGCTTCAGCAGATCAAATCCTACCTTGCCTATTTGACCAGTTATTGCCATGACTGTCCTGTGCTGCAGTAACTGAGCTCCGTAATTACAACAGACACTGGATGACCTGCAAAGACAAGAATGGTTACTCTCTGGCCTTCTGCAGCTGTTTGCTGACCCCCATTCTCCCAGACCTTCCCTACCTCTTGGACAATATCTTCTCCCACTCACTGCCCTTTGACTCACAACCACATCAGCTTTCTTCTTTCCCTGTAGTGTACCAAGCTCACTCCTCCCTCAGGGCCTTCTCTCCTGGTTGTTCCCCTGCCTAGAACACTCTTTGCCCAGATCATCCTGAAGCTGATTTCTCCTTGTTGTCCAGGATTCTGTTCACCCTGATCTATGTTTTACGCATCTTCGGCTACACTACATTGGTAGCTGCCATCAAGTCAGCCTCCAGTTCTTGGTCATCGCATTTATAATGGAACCACAGTCCTGTTCCATCCTTGTGACTGACTGCAGAGCTGACTACTTTGATGCATATGGGGCTTCCAACAGCTCTTCCAGGCTTGAACTCCCGCTGAGAATTTGCATTTCTAACAAGATCCCAGGCGGTGCTAATGCTGCTGGTTAGGGACCAATTCTGAGAACCTCTAGTAGTGCTGTGGTTTTCAACATTTAGTACACACAAGAACCACCTAGGAATCTGGTTAAGGTATAGATTTTCATTCAGTGTATTTGTGATGGAATGCAACTTCTCAGCTGGAGTTCAAACCAGAATGAACCAGTTCAGAATCTGAGATCCGTAGGGCTTTCATTGGCTAATTTCCAGAAGTAGATTCCGCTATCTGTCTTTCAGTTCATGTTAGTCTGGCAGCTCTGCTGAAACCTGTTCAGTATTATAAGAACAAGCAAGTTTCCACTGGCAGATGATTGGTGGCTGCTCATGAGGGGTACTGGCTGGGAATTGAACCCTGCCTCTCACAAGAAGGAAACCCTGGTGGGATAGTAGTTGAGCACTACGTGTGCTAACCAAAAGTTTGGCAGTTCAAATCTGCCAGGCAGTCCTTGGAAACTCTATGGGGCCATTCTACTCTGACCTGCAGGGTCGCTATGAGTCAGAATCGACTTGATGACAGTGGCTTTGGCTTTTCCACTTGGAAGGTGAAAATTCTAACACTGAACCATCACTGTCGCCAGGTGCAATTTGTTGCCTGTCAATTGTACCTCAGTGAAACTGTTTTACAAAGCAACATTTCATTAGGATTCTTCACTTCTTGTGATTCCCCCAAAGCAGCTGGAGATTAGGTCTAGAGCAGAATCTGTTGACAAAGCAACTTTGAGTGGCTGAACTGGCAGATACACAGCCAATGGGGGTACTGCTCCCAGGAATCCGATACCTGCTGGACCCTCCAACAAACAGGTGTACCTGTTGCAGCAAGAAAATGTCACCGAGGCTGGCACTGCCTGTCTGGGCTCTGGAGACCTTGTGATCGTAATTAAAGCTGCAAATAACTGAAAATGAATTAGGTCTCCCTGGCTAATGTGTCATTCCAATTTAATCTAATTGGCCTCTGAATGAGAGCTTGAGTGTCTCAGGGGCAACATCCTCCAAATGAAGTGAACTTAAGCTGCTAAATAATTGGAAACTGGGGCTTTGTCACAGGAACAATTGTAATTGTTCTCTGATTACTTGCTCAACTGGTTTGTGAGCTTATTACCATTAGAAGCAGCGGGACTGAGGTCTGGGGGTTCCTTGCACACATAAATAAAGCATTTTACAAGTGGAATGGAATATCCCCCAAACCAGATTGGTCTGGGAGAGCTGTTGATTATCTTTTCAGTTTTTGGAGAATCTTAAAGTATATTTCATAATCAGATTAACATAGTGTGTACTGCTTACTCAAATAATCTGCAGCTTGCCACCCCTCTGTTTGGAGACATCAATTTTTATTTAGCTCCAGGATCTAGACTGTAAGCTTGGAGAGTATCCCATCGAGTCATTCTCTTTATTGTTGAACAGCTCTGACCTTAAACTGCATCTCCTTGTACCTGAGCAGAGCTCAGGGGGTGAAAATTGAGAGGAAAACAAAAAGCTGTATTCTAGACTGTTTCTCATCAACTGGATGATGTAGACATTTTGCCCCACCTCCCTGAACCACCGTGCAGAAAATGTGGACTTTGCCAAAAGAAACTATCTGCTTAGTTTGCCACTTGTTCTCAGACAAATCACTGAAACACTTTGGGCTTCAGTGTTCTGTTCTATGGACAATAATTGCTACCTCAGGAAGTTGCTTAAGGATTGAACCTGTGTGAAAATGTTCGATTAATTATGGGTCACTTGCTAAAGTTCTTTTGTGTAAAACTGAAAGAATTCTATCAGGTGATTTGAATAGTCCCTATATTAGTTTCCTCGTTGCTGTTGGGTGCCATGAAGTTGATCCTGACTCACAGTCAACTCAAAGTGACCCTGTGGGACAGAGTAGAACTGCCCGGCAGGATTTCCGAGGAGTGGCTGAAGGATTCAAACAGCTCACGGACTTTTCGGGTAGCAGTCAAGCTCTTGACCACTGTGCCACCAGGGCTCTGTTAGTTTCCTAGAGCTGCCGTAACAAATGACCACAAACTTGGGGAGGTAAAACGATGAAAATTTAGTAGCTCACATGTCTAGAGGCCAAGTCTGAAGTCAAAGTGTTCACAGGACAGCCCTTCTTCCTAAGGTTCTAGAGGAGAATCCTACCTTGTCACCTACAGCTTTTGGTGGCTCCAGGTGTTGATCAGATTGTGGCCATATCACTCCAATCTCTGCTCCTGTCTTTACGTGACCTTTTCTGAGTCTTTTGCCTTCCCTCTTTCTTGTATAAGGACACTTGTGATTGCATGTACAGCCTACTCAGGTAATCATGGATGATCTCATCCCAAGATCCTCAAGCTTGTTACGTCTACCAAGATTCTTTTTCTAAAAGTCGTCTTCACAGGCTCTGGGCAGAGATATTGTTTGGACGCTACCATTCAACCCACTACATTCCTGTTTAGCTCTTTTGTTCTCACATTTTGTCCTGGGTGTCACTATTTGACATAAACTTAAACTAGTTTGAGTTGTATGTTGAGCAACATAAAACAGAATGAAAATTTGACATTCTCATATTACCTAGGAATGTTGTTTCCCAATACTTCCATCTCAAAATACATTAAACATTTTACTGGGGGTGGGAGAAGGGACCATATATAGGCCAAAAACTTATTTGTAGCAAGTTTATTAGTATCTAGAGAAAGAAAGAAAATGTTTAAGCATCCTGTGGCATCATAGTAAAAAAAAAAAAATCTAGCTTGTAATGAGTTGTGTTTAATTATCAAGAAATTTGGGGAGATACTGTCACCACTGAGCCCAGTTGGGTAAGCAACTTTTGGATTTCTTTTCCATCTGTCAGACGTTTGCTAGTCTAAAACAGCTGTGGTTGAGGGTGGAAAGAGGAAGATACTAGAACAATGTTCATAATGGTAACAGCCCAGTAGACTTCCAGGGAACCTTTCCGTGTGAGCCCATCAGAGTGTTTTCCAGATAGTCATTAAAATTATGCAACTGTTGGAAGGTCCCCATTTTCTCACATCCTCATTTTAGAAATCAAGCCACTGAGGACTAGTCCAAGGCATGGGCCTTGTCACTGGAAAAGTAGGCCTGGCTGAATGCTTCAGGGTAATTAGAGTCATAGCCACCAGATTTCATTCAGGATGAAGTGAACACAGTCTCAGTTCCTGGACAAGCAGCATCCTCCACCCTGTCCTTTTTTTCTCTAAGTTCTGCTAACCCTCAGGCCTAGGGATGATAATGAAGCTCACGCCCTTCTCTACTAGCCCTGGGGTATCACATCACTCCCTTGGGTCTTACTTTCACCTATAGTTTTCTCTATAGTCCCTTTATACCGTTCTCCTGTAATCAGCCTAACCTGAGTCTACCACCTTTTCCCACAGCAACCCTGACTGACTGCAGTGTGATGGATCACTTTTGTGTGGGCTTTCTCACCACGGTCTTCTGACTCAATCACCCAATCACTTGGGTGGGGCTGTGCTGATAGGAAAATTGTGGCCCACCATCGTGCCGTATTGGTGGACTTGAGGTAAGGCTTCCTAGAGGCAAGAGAGAGAGGATCTCACCACCGTCAAGGAAGAACAGCCAGGGGCAGAGGGCACATCCTTTGGACATGGGATCCCTGTGCTGAGAAGCTCCTGGAACCAACAGATGGAAGGAAAAGAGAGAGAGAACTGTAATCTTGAACATGGTGAGAAGTGGTGGCAGGAGCAAATGGCAGGATGCTGCACAGTGAGTTTCCCGGCCCACAGAGTGAAAAAGCTGAGTGGCTGGGGTGCCTCTGGGAACTTATAGGCAAGAACTAAAAGAGCTTTATAAAGTTCCCTGAGCAGGGCCAAGGGACCGGTGAGAGGTATGTCTGAGAGTACAGCTGAGAAGAGTTTGTCCTGATGGAGGAACTATATCCTGCAAGTTCCTGAATCTGAATTGTGCTCTGTTACTTATTTAATAAAAGTCCATAATCATGAGTATTGTCTTTGAGTTCTGTGTGGCCATTACAGTGAGTTATCAAACGCAACAGAGAAGTAGAGAGTGCCATGAGAGGGACGGTTGTACCAGAACTGGTAAAGATGGTAGAAAGAGGAGGCATATTTGATCTTTGTTTCATGGAAATCAGCCTTGAGCTGTTGATCTTGATTTTCCTTCCCTTTTGTGAAGTTAAGAGAAGGTCAGATGATTCTCCCACACCACTTTTACACCGATGCCGTTCCTTTATATACAAAAAAATTGAAAAATAATGGCCACCTCAGAGTCTTAAGTGTCAAAAACACATGAAAAACACTCCACATAATAATGAGTACATTACTAAGTGCTCAATAAGTGATAGCCCAAGGCATGTTTCAAGGTGGAGTTGGTACGGTGTATTGATTCAATACTCCTGTTTTAGTCAACTAGTGCTGTTCTCACAGAAATACCACAGAGTGGATGGCTTTAACACAGTCCTGTAGGTTACAAGTCCAAATTTAGGACGCCTGCTCCAGGGGAAGGCTTTCTCCCTTGTCGGCTCTGGAAGAAAGTCCGGTATTGCATCAGTCTTTGGCCAGGGACCGTCTTGGCGCAGGAACTTAAGGCCTGATGGACGCGCTCTTCTCCCGGTGCTGCTTGCTTGATGGTACGAGGTTCCCAATGCTCTGCTTGCTTCGCTTTCCTTTTATCTCTTGTAGGACGAAAGGATTAAGGGTGGGGCAAGCCATATGCCAGGGAAACTCCCTTTTCAGTGGAGCCAGGAGGTAATCCTATGAAAGGATTTACAGTCCCACACTAACCCTTGAACATACAGCACAAGAAAATCACAAAGTGGAGTACAGTCACAAAATATTGGGAATCATGGCCCAGCTACATGGCTACACATATTTTTGGGGGGACACAATTCAGTCTGCGACCAATGCCAGTGTTGATTAAGTGTATATTAGGTGGAAGATCACCCATCTGTCAGTTTGTCATAGACTGTGATGGCTAGTGTCTTACTATGATGCTGGAAGCTGTGCCACCAGTCTTTCAAATACCAGCAGGGTCACCCATGGTGAACAGGTTTCAGTGGAGCTTCCAGGTGAAGGCAGACTACCAGACCAGACCAGACTGGACCGGACCGGACCGGACCGGACCAGACCAAACCAAACCAAACCCACTACCACTGAGTCAATTTCAACTCATAGCAACTGTATAGGACAGAGTAAAACTGCCCTGATAGAGTTTCTGAGGAGCATGTATTTGAACTGCTGACTGGATACAGACTAAAGCAATTGAATTCTGAAAATTAGCCAACGTCTACTTCTGAAAACCTTATGGAACACCGTCTGACTTGCTTGCGTTGGACATGTCATCAGGTGAGATTAATCAATGAAAGAGGACATCATGTTTGATTAAGTAGAAGACTGACAAGTGAGGGAGAACTTTGGTGAGGTGGACTGGCACAACAATGTCAATGGTGGATTCAAATGTGCTGGTGATCATTAAGATGACACAGGACCAGTCAAAATTTTGTTCTGTTGTGTATAATAAGGTCACCGTGAGTTGTGACCTCTGTGTCTCTCTGCGGCACTGATTCAGACATTTCCAAAATTACAAAGATATGTTAGTGAATTTGTCATATCAATCCCTTCAGAGAACTTATAACCACAGTTTCATTTCCTTCCTTTCCTCTCCACATTCAACCCTTTTATGACAAATACTTTTTAAATATCTTCAGTCGTCTGAGTGCCATGCAAGTAATATCTGGGGATACAATATTGTGTAAAACAGACATCATCTGCTCCCAGAAAATGAAGAATTTACAGGGAGGAAAGAGACATTTGTTCTGTAATTGCATCAGTGGGTATGTTTACAAGTTAGTGTAAGGACTCTGAAGGAAGAAAACTTGTTTCTGAGTTGTGTAAGTCTGACATGGACCAGGTTAAGGGAAAACTGAGGGCATGAGAAAACTGAGATAACTGAGATAAAAGATTAGTAAGACTGAGCCAAGGTGCCCTGTTGACACAATAGTTGAAGCACTTGGCTTCTAACTGAAAGGGCCAGCCTCTGTGCAGGGGAAAAGACTAAGTAATATGCTACCATAAAGATTACGGCCTAGGAAGCACTATGGAAGTGGTTCCAGTCTGTCTTGTAGGGTCACTGTGAATGGGAATCAATTCAACAGCACACACAATAACAAACAGGACTGAGACAGTGGGGTTCAGTGGTAGAATTTTTCCCTTCAATGTGGGAGACTTGGGTTTGATTCTTGGCCAGTACACCTAAGCACAGCTACCACCTGTCTGTCAGTGGATGATTGTATGTTGCTGTGATACTGAAGAGGTTTCAGTGGAACTTCCAGACAAGGATGGATTAGGGTGAAAAGCCTAGTGATCTACAACTGAAAATCAGTCAGTGAAAATCCTGTGAATCGCAAACATCTGATTCCCACTTGATTATAGGGATGATACAGGATCAGACTGCATTTTGTTCTGTTGTGCTTGGGGTTTCCACCATGAGTCAATGGGCAGCTAATGACAACAAAAATGACAGGACTGAGCCAGGCAAGGAGCAGGCGGAGAAAAGGTTTCCATTCAGAAGAAACATCACGGGCAAAGGCCCCACGAGAAAGAGGGCTCTATCTGGCTGGAGGAAAAGACAGAGGAAGCTCTGGGGTATGGAAATGTGAGAAATGAGACTGAAGGGGTGGGCAGGGTCTATATCATTCAGGCCTTTTAGTCTAGGTTAAACATTTTGGTCTTTATTTAAAACATATAAACAGACCAAAGCTATTGGGGTGTTTCAAACATAGGAGTTTCATAACAGCATAAGACTTTGTTTTGAAATTTTGCTATGGTTAAACATGTATGACACAAAATTTGCCATTTTAACCTCTTTTAAGTGTATGATTCAGTTGCGTTACTTGCATTTACAATATCGTGCAATGATCGCCACTATTTCCAAAACCTTTCCATGACTCCAAACAGGAGCCTGATTAACTATCAAGCATTAACTGCCCTTTCACCTCTCTCCCAGCCCATGGTAATCATTAATCTACTTCTTGTCATCATGCATTTGTCTATTTCACATACTGTCCTTTTGCATAGCCAAGCCAGCCAAGTGCCGTCGAGTCGGATAGAGGCTTATTTTATTCAGCATAATGTTTTCAAGGTTGGTTTTCAGATTTTGAAAACGTCACTTTAGCTCCAACAAAGAAAATGGGCTGGAGGAGCCAGGGTAGATATGAGGAGACCAGTTAGGAGGCCTTTGCCAGACTCAGGGAGAAAGACAAAAACTTAGACAAAAGTGGTCCCCAAGATAAAGAGAACTAGACCAGCTTTAAAGACATTAGGAAGACAAAATGAACAAGAACATTGGGGTAGACTAAAGGATGAGGGTATCAAAGAAGATTTCTAGGTTTCTGAATGGTTGGTAATGCTGTTATCTTAGAAATGAAATATTCAAGAAATGGCTTGATATAAAGGGAGTGGGAAAGACCAAGAGTTCAGTCCTGAATTTGATGTACCTTTGAAATCTCTAGATGGAGAACTCAGTAAGTCAAGTAGATTATTCATAATATCAAAAAGATTGAAATAACTGAAGTGTCTACCAACATATGAACATATAAACAAAATGTAATATAGCCATATAATGGATTATTATTCAGCCCCAAACCAGAAGTGAAGTTCTGATATATGCTAGGACATGGATGACCTTAAAAGTATTATGCTAAGTGAGATAGATCAACCACAAAAGGGTGAATACAGAATTATTTCATTTATATGAAATATCTAGCAGAGGCAAACACATAGAGACCAATGTTGATGAGAGATTATCAAGGGTTGGGAGGAGGAGGGAATAGGAAGTTATTGAAGGAGGAGTAATGTTTCTATTAGAGGGAATGAAAAACTTTTGGAAATACATAATGGAACCAGTTCCACAACACTGTGAATGTCATTAAGGTTATTGTACACCTAAAAATGGTTAAAACAGTAAATTTTTGTATAAGTACTTTACTACAAAAAATAAAAATGAAGAAGGGAGACATGGGAACCTGGAGCTTCTAGAGAGATCTGGGTTGGAGATTGAAATTTAGCAAGCATTAGAAACAGGTGATAATTAAAGCCACAGATGGCCCTGAGGGTCTGCCCACAGAGAGAATGAAGTGAAAACTATAGAGGCTCCTAGGGCTGCATCATGAACAGTTCCAGAGGGGAAAAACGTAAAGCAGGAAGACATGTGACAAAAAACCCAAAACAATGTTGCAAGAAAAGGGAGTAGTCACCAATGTCCAAGGCTCCTGGGAAGTCAAGAAGAGAACTGAAAAAATATCTGTCAGATTTAGCAACATAGAAGTCATCAGTAACCTTGGCAAGAGTTCTTTCAACAGGCCAATTAGGGTCAAATCTAACTTGGGATAGTATAAGGAAATTGAAGAAGTTTTAATATTTATTAGCTTTATTTTCCATTTTCTTAATAGGTTAGACTCTGAAACAGTGGGTTGAGAGGGGGAAGGTATGGTGGTGTTTCTTTTCTGTTAAGATGTGAGGGATTCAAACATATTTAACTATGAGATCCACTGGAGAGGTGGTTCCATATGCAAGAAGGAGGCAGAAAATGAATGGTGGGGTAAGTTTGCTGGGAAGGCAACAAGAATGGGCTCCACAGCTCAGAGGCAGGGACTGGCTTTCGGGGAAAGGAAGATCAGATGGGTGTGGATGTGGTTGGACTTCTGGCTAAACAGCGGAAGTCGAAGAGGTCCTCTAGGAGATGTTTATGTCATAAGTGAAGTAGGAGATGGAAGTTTGAGGTTTGAGAAGAGACAGGGAGTAAATTCACTGGAGAACTGTCCAGCTGTGTTGTAGACCAAGTGTGGTTTCATGAACTTATGGTGATCCCATGTCTCTAGTTGGTGTGTCTTTCTCCAGGAATGCTTTCTGTCTCTTGGAAAGAGCAGGTAGTAAGTTAATGCAAGTGGGGATGATGAAGAGACACAGGGGCAAGGCGTTGAGGGTATGACCAAGAATATCACTGAAATGATGCTTCATGGACTCTAAGATGGATTGGAAAGGCTGGGACAAAGAGAACTGAGAGATCAGGGAAAACTAAACAGTGACTAAAACAACAACAAAATCCTTGCTATCCAGTTAGTTCCGACTCATAGTGAACACATATGACAGATAGAACTGCCCCATAGTATTTCCAAGGAGTAGCTAGTAGATTTGAACTACAGATCTTTTGGTTGACAGCCGATCTGATGACTAGCAATGCTGAATTTGTCTTCTCATTTCTTCTGTCGGAGTTTCCCTTGTTATTTTGGGAAGAAATGATTATGCCCTCTTCCTGACAGTAAGACTCTGGAGTCACAGTGAATTGTATTGATGTCACTTAATAAGTATTCATTGAACCTACTATGTGTTATCAAAGAAGAAAATGAAGAACACCAGTTCCATAAATAAACAAATGAATAATACTAATATCATGAGACATTGGTAGTTCAGTGGTAAAATTCTCACCTTCCATGCAGGAGACCTGGGTTCAGTTCCTAGCCAATCCATCTCATTTGTAACCATCACCCATCAGTCAATGCAGGTTTACGTGTTGCTATGATGTTGAACAGGTTTTAGTGGAACTTTCAGCCTCAGACTAGAGAGTCTTAGTGATTAACTTATGAAAAGCAGTGCAATGGTGCATTCAACAGCTGATCATGGTGATGGCACAGGATGTGGCAGTGTTTTGTGTCGGGAGCCATGGTTAAGCCCCCAGGCCCCAACATACAGGAAGCTTGAAGGGTTGAAAAAGCCCGCGCGCGCCAAGTTTGAAAAGGCCCGCGCCCGCGAAATTCAAAAGGCCCGCGCGCCCGAAAACTTCCTGCCTGATGTCACTGCCTTAGTCTTATGTATACCCAATCCCCAGCTGACAACTACCTCACTCCAAATGTCACTCAATCCCTACGTCACTTGATCCCTCCCTCCATTCCCGCTGCTATATATACCGCACTGTAACAATAAAACCTCGAGGCTTGATCAGAATCTTGTCTTGCCTCCATTTCTTCGGGTCTTTCTTGCCCCACCTTCATTTTCACAGGCTCCCCCTCGTTCCTCCGTTGATTCACCCCGCGGGTCGGGGCAGTTTTGTTCTGTTGTGCAAGTCATAAGTCGGATACTACCTCAATCCATGGCAGCTAACAACAACAGTACTACTATAAATAAATACTAAGTTTATTTCTTAGCCAGGCAAGAGATCATACCAGTGAACAAATTTGCTGAGACATTTGCTGGGAGGAGAAAAGTCAGTTTTTTTTTCTTTTAAGAATTAGGAAAATGGGTTTCATGCAGAAATTATGCTAATTAAGGACTAACAGCATGCATTCCGGACAGTTCTTAAATCTGTATACAAACTGATTAAAAAAACATTGCTTTGGGAGGCAAAGCTAAGATGGCAGAGTAGTCAGATGCTTCCTGTGATCCCTCTAACAACAAAGATCCCTTTCAAAACAAATGAATTACGTATATATGACATTCTAGGATCCCTGACCATCAAAGTGAGAGCTGAGAAATTGTACTGAGTCACAGGAAAAGGACAGTAGGTCCAGAATCGCCTAGGACTGGCCAGATCTGACCCATTGGGAATCAGTACTCCTCAGGTGGATCAGTAGCAGTGAGCATAGTGAGAGGAGCAGTGGTTTTCAGAAGGTATCTTCCAGAATGGCAGAGACTGAGTGGCAGATAGCCCACTCATACCTCCAGAATCAGTGAAAAACATGTGATCATCATCATCATCAAAAAGTTAAATGGCTTGTGTCTAACGTACTAAGTGCAGATCTATAACTTTTCTTCTGGATAAACTTCTCTCCCTTTTACCATTGTTTCCTTCTCTATTCTCTGCACAACACCAGCTCTATAGAGTGATACTTTCCCTGGGCTGGAAGTAGGACCCCTTACACATACCTTGAATCACTCCTTAAGCATTGCAGATGGAACAATTTAACACATGGTGGGGAAAATATAATAATATGCCAGCTCTCCTGAGTTGGAAACTTAGGTCAGAAACAGTTTCTTTGCCTAGGTGCTGGCATATGAGACCTCCGCATACACCATACAGCTATAAAACCTAATGCCTTAAGGAAGAGGGATAAACTTTCCTCTCAGACACTGACAGAGAGCTGTCAGCTCTCTCTCTTTCTCAGTGTGTGAAGCCAGATAGCTGTGCCTACACCAATCACATCTGCCCATGTAGAACTGTAGGGGAAAACCTGCACCACACATTTGGGGATCAACTATCTTGTATGACTGCATACAAGAAAAGTGTACAGACTCCTGGGCTCACATACCTAGAAAGAGCTCTAACTACATTAGAGCTTCAAAGGCACCAATATTCATACTAGCTCACACAATCAGCCTATTCAGTCAATTCAAAACAATACAAGAAGCTAGAACACATAAGAAACAAAAAATAAATAAATATAACTTATTGACGGCTCAGAAACAAGAGTCAGTTATCAAGTCACATAAAGAAGCAGACCATGATAGCTTCAGAAAGCTCCTAAAATAAGGAATCAAGAAATCTTCCAGGTGAAGAGAACTTCCTGGAATTCTCAGAGATAGAATACAAAAAATTAATATTGAGAACTCTTTAGGAGATCAGACAAAACATAGTAGAGCACAATGACAAATTTAACAGGTTTCAAGAAAGCCTACAGACAAAGGAAATAGTGATTTGGAAGACTAATATAAAATTTCAGCATTAGCCAACTCAATACAAAGTCAAAGGAACAGAACTGAAATAATGAAAGTCAGAATTAGTGAGACCGAAGATAAAGCACTTGACACCAACATATTTGAGGGACAATCAGATTAAAATTTTTTTAAAAATGAAGAAACACTAAGAATTATTTGGGACTTGATTGAGAGGAACAATCTATGAATGAATGGAGTACCAAAACAGGAGGGGATAAGAGAAAATGCAGAGAGAATTGTTGAAGATTTGTTTGCAGAAAACTTCTCTGATATCATGAAAGATTAGAATATACCTATCCAAGATGCTTATTGAACTCTATACAAGCTAGAGCTCAAAAGAAAGACATTAATATATATTATAAACAAACTTGTCTGAAGATAAGGAGACAATTTTAAAAGTGGTTAAGGATAAATGAAAAATAATCTACAAAGGAGAGTCAGTAAGACTAAGCTTGGACTATTCAGCAGAAACCATGCAGGCAAGAAGGCAATAAAAACCAAACCGAAACCCACTGCTGACAAGTTGATTCCAACTCATAGCAGCTCTATAGATCAGAGTAGAACTGCTCCGTAGAGTTTCCAAGGAGTGCCTGCAGAATCTGAACTGCCAATCTTCTGGTTAACAGACATAGCACTTAGCCACCACAGCACCAGAGTTTCAAAGTAAACAATAGGATGACATATGTAAAATATAGAAGGAAAAGAATTGCCAGCCAATAATTGCATATCCAGCAAAGCTGCTTCTGAAATATGATAGTCATTTCTGGATAAACAAAAATTTAGGGAACTTGCAGAAACCAAATGAAAATGGCAAGAAATACAAAAGGGAATCCTTTGGTTAGAAAATCAATAATATCTCATAATAAGACAGAAAGCAGGACAGAGAAACCAGGTATCAATGTACATAGGGAAATCACAAAATAAAGCTAAAACACTGAAAATAGGAAAATAGAGGTATCATTATGTAAAAGATGACATTATAACAAAAAAGAGGGGCTAAAAAATATAGTCATAGATCTTCCAGATGAAGAACAAGTCAAGGTGATGCAAAGAAATAAAACTGGTTTAAATTTAGAAATACAGAGGCAAATATTAGGGTAACGATACATTGAAGTGAAAAAAAAAACCCTACACATCAAAATAAAAAACAAGAAAAAATGAAGTCTCAGCAAATGCAAAACCAACAATAAAAGAGATGGAAAGAAAACAAAAGAAAATGACTCAGGAGAGAAGTGGAACAACAAAATTGTCAACAACACACACAAAAAAGCATCAAAATGACAGCATGAACTCATGCCTATCAATAATTATGCTAAATGTAAATGGATTAAATGCACCAATAAAGACAGAAAGAGCAGAGACATGGATTGAATTGTGTCCCCCAGAAAATATGTGTAGTAATTTGGCTGGGTCGTGATTGCCTGTATCCTGTGATTGCCCTCTATTTTAGTCAGCTAGTGCTACCCTAACAGAAATACCACAGAGTGGATGGCTTTAACAAAGGAATGTTTATTCTTGCATAGTCCGGTAGGCTACAAGTCCATATTGAGGGTATGTGCTCCAGGGGAAGGCTTTCCCCCTTGTCAGCTCTGGAGTAAAGTCTGGTAAGGAAAGTCTCTGTCCAGTAAGCATCTTGGCGCAGGAATCTCAGGTATGAAGGATGCGCTCTTTCTCCCAGTGCAGCTTTCTTGATGGCGTGAGGTTCCCAATTCTCAGCCTGTTTCCCTTTCCTTTTCTCTCTTGTAGGATGAAAGGATTAAGGGTGGGGGAAGCCACACTCCAGGGAAACTCCCTTTACAGTGGAGCAGGGAGGTGATCTTATAAAGGGATTTATAGTCCCACCATAACCCTTTAACATGCCAGCCAAGTGCTGTCGAGTCGGAACACAAAGGATAAGAAAACCACAAAATGGAGGACAGTCACAAGATACTGGGAGTCATGGCTCAGACATGTGGCTACACCTATTTTGGGGGGGACAGAATTCAATCCATGACACCCTCCATTCCGTGATTTTCTTACGAGGTCTGACAAGTTCAAAAACTCATCCTAGAAAAAGTGCTACATATCTCATTGCTGAATATCACTATAGTCACCTTTCAAGTACTCCCCTTGGGAAGCAATGCACCAACACCAGTGCCTAGTACACCTGTGGCGAGCCGGCCCCACACCCCCCCGAGCGGCCGCACCCAAAGATGGCGCCTTGGCTTGTAGCCACACCCAGACCCAGAGAACTTAGAGCAGTAAACATCTTGCCTGCGCATGCCTGGGACACGCCCTAGCCCGTACGTGGGCCAGTAGTGATTGGCTGATTCATTCCGTATATAAGTGGAACTACTGAAAATAAACTCTCTCTCTGCTTGAAGACCAGAGGACGTGGTGTCAGTCTGTTGCTGTCACTCTGCCGCGGGTCGGTATTGGGGGGATAGCGACATACACCCTTCAAAGCAAGTTTAGAACTCTTTCTCTTAGAACAATTAAGTTTGTGGACTTAACTGTCAGACCTCATGTGCTGTATATCTTAGCTTCTGCCTGTGGTTAATAGACTGGAGTATGCTAAAGAGGATGGGGTAGCTGTGTCGGAAGCTGAAGACATCCTTTGGAAAGGACTGGTATCCCTGTGCTTCAGAAGCTTCTAGTTCAGGGGAAGATTGACAACAAGAACCCTCCTCCAGATCCAGCAAAGAGAGCCTTCCTCTGGAGCTGACACACTGAATTTGAACTTTTAGCCTACTGGACTGTGACAAAATAAAATTTCTACTTTTAAAGCCATCTACTTGTGGTATTTCTGTTAAAGCAACACTAGATGACTAAAATAGGCAGGTTGGATAAAAAAAGCATGATCTATTTACATGCTGCCTACTGGAAACACACCTTAGAATTAAAGACACAAATATACTAAAACTCAAAGAATAAGAAAGTATATCAAGCAAGCCAAGCCAATGCCAAACAACATTCAAAAAAGGGCAAGAGTGGTGATAATAATTTCTGATAAAACAGACTTTAAAGTAAAATCCACTATACTGAATAAGCAAGGACACTATATAATGATTACACGGTCAGCACTCCAGGAGAAACATAGCCATATTACACACCCAACAGCAGGAGAACATAGCCGTTATACAGCGAACAACAGGACTCCAAAATACATAAAACAAACTCATTGAAAGAGGAAGATAGAACAATCAGAAAAAAAGCACAGTAAATACTGAAGATCTAAATGCCGCAATCAGTCAACTTGACCTCATAGAACCCTCCACCAAAGTATACTTTCTTTTCCAATGCACATGAAATGTTCTCTAGAACAGACCACACATTAGGCTATTTATCAGGCCTTAACAAAATTCAAAACATCAAAATATTACAAAGCATCTTTCCAGACAGTAAAGCCAGAAAAACAGAAATCAGTAACAGAAAAAGCAGGGAAAAAAATTAGGGACATGGAAACTGAATAACAACTTGTTCAAAAACAACTAGATTATGAGAAATCAAGGATGGAACAAAGAAATTCACAGCATTAAATGAGAATGAAAATACGTCCTACCAGAATCTTTGGGATGCAGCAAAAGCAGTGCTCAGGGGTCAATTTATTTCAATAAAATGCACATGCAAAAAGAAGAAAGGGCCCAAATCAAACCATTAACCTTACAACTCGAACAACAGAAGAAGAGCAGCAGATAAAGCCCTTGGGCACCAGAAGATAGCAAATAATAAAAATTAGCATAATGAAATGAATTGGAGAATAGAAAAACGATTGAGTTAACAACGCCAAAAGCTGGTTCTTTGAAAAGATCAACAAAATTGATAAACTATTGGCCAAACTGACAAAAGAGAAACGGGAAAGGAAGCAAATAACCTGAATAAGAAATTAAATGGGCAATATCACCACAGACATGATTGAAATATAAACATTTGTAACAGAATACCATGAAAAATTGTACTGTAAAAATTTGGAAACCTAGAGAGAATGGACCAATTCCTAGAAATACACTCTGTCATGGTTAGAATTGTGTCCCCCCAAAAACATGTGTAGCCGTGTGGCTGGGTCATGATTCCCAGTATCTTGTGACTGTCCTCCATTTTGTGCTTTTCCTATGCTGTATGTTAAAGGATTAGGGTGGGACTGTAAATCCCTTTGTAAGATCACCTCCGTGCTTCACTGTAAAAGGAGTTTCCCTGGAGTATGGCTTGCCCCACCCTTAATCCTTCCAGCCTGCAAGAGATAAAAGGAAAGAGAAGCAAGCAGAGAATTGGGAACCTTGTACCATCAAGCAAGCAGCACCTGGAGAAGAGCGTGTCCTTCAGACCTGAGGTTCCTGCGCTGAGACGCTCCCTGGACAAAGACTGATGCAATACCGGACTTTCTTCCAGAGCCAACAAGAGGGAAAGCCTTCCCCTCGAGCGGACACCCTGAATATGGACTTGCAGCCTACCAGACTATGTAAGAATAAACCTTCCTTTGTTAAAGCCATCCCCTCTGTGGTATTTCTGTTAGAGCAGCTCTAGCTGACAGAAACACACTCCTACCTAAACTACCACAGAGGTCCAACAAGTAAATAAACCCACAACAGAAGAAGAGAGTGAAAAGATAATTTAAAAACTCCCAAGTCCCTTCCTCCTTACCCCCCCAAAACCCTCACTGTGACAGCTTCTCCAGAGAATTCTGCCAAACTTTCCGAGAAGAGTTAACACCACTATTACTAAAGATATTTCAGGTCATAGAAAAGGATAGAATACTCCCAAACACATTCTATAAAGCAGCATAACCCTGATACCCAAACCAGCCCCCCAAAGCAAAATAACAGACCAATATCTCTGATGAACTTAGATGCAAAAATCTTTGACAAAATTCTAGCCAACAGAATTCAACAACTCACCATGATCAAGTGGGATCATACCAGGAATTCAGGGGTGGTCCAACATTAGAAAAACAATCAACGTAATAAACCACATCAATAAAAGAACCACTTGATTTTATCAATTGATGCACAAAGATATTTGACAAAGTCTAACACCTATTCATGTTAAAAACTATCAGCAAAATCAGAATAGAAGGGGAATTCCTCAACATAATAAAGGGCATTTATAAAAAGCTGATAGCCAGTATCATCTTAATGGAAATGAAAGCATTCCCCCTGAGAACAGGAACCAGACAAGGATGCCCTTTGTCACCACTTTTACTCACCATTGTGCTGGAGCTTCTATCCAGGGTAATAAGGCTAGAAAAAGAAATAAAGGCATCTGAATTGGTAAAAAAAAGAAGATGATGTATCCTATTTTCAGGTGATATGACCTTCTGTACAGAAAACCCCAAAAATCCACACACAAAAAATTACTAGAACTAGTGGAAGAGTTCAGCAAACTATTAGGATACAAAATAAACATACCAAAATCAGTTGGATTCCTCTACGCCAATGGAGAACATCAAAGAGGAAATAACTGAATCAATGGCATTTACAAGAGCTCCCAAGAAGATACAATAATTAGGAATAAATCTGACTAGAGACATGAAAGACCTATACAAAGGGAACTACAAGAAACCAAAAGAGACCTATGTAAGTGGAGAAACCTACCTTGCTCATGGATAGGAAAACTCCACGTTGTGAAAATTACTACTCTACCCAAAGCGATCTGTAGACATAATGCAATCCCAATCCAAATTTCAATGGCATTCTTTACTGAGATGGAGAAACAAATCATCAACTTTATGTGGAAGGGGAAGAAGCTTAGATAAGTAAAGCATTACTGAAAAAGAAGAATTGGGAGCCCTCATGCTACCTGACTTTAGAACTTATGATACTGCTACTGTAGTCAAAACAGCCTGGTACTGATGCAACAACAAACACATAGACCAGTGGAACAGAATTGAGAACCCAGACATTTGACAAATGCCCAATGTCTGTTAACTGGGGGAAAAGATAGTCTCTTTAACAGATGTTGTCGGCAATCCATCTGCAAAGAAATGAAACAAGACCTATATCTCATACCATGCACAAAAACTAATGCAAAATGGATCAAAGATCTAAATATAAAATCTAAAACAAGAAAGATCATGGAAGAAAAACTAAGGACAACATTGGTGTCCCTAATAAATCACATGAACAGAATACAAAACGTTACTTACAATGTACAAATACTGGAAGAGAAAACAGATAACTGAGAGCTCCTGCAAACCAAACACTTAAGTGTTAATCCAAAGACTTCACAAAAGAGTAAAAAGAAAACCAACAGCCTGGTAAAAAACTTTGACAATGACAAAGCTGATCAGTGTCTAATCTCTAAAATCTATGAGATACTGCAAGACCTCATCAACAAAAAGACAACCCAGTTAAAAAATGGGCAAAGGATATGAACAGACATTTCATCAAAGAATATATTTATGCAGCTAACAAATGTGCAAGGAAATGCTCACAGTCATTAGCCGTTAAAGAATGCAAAGCAAAACTACAGTGAGATACCATCTCAGCTTAACATTAATCCAAAAAGTACAAAATAATAAATGTTAGAGAGGCTGTGGAGAGACTGGGACACATATGCTGTTGATGGGAATATAAAATGACACATCCACTTTGGAAATCAATTTGATACTCCCTTAAAAAGCTAGACATAGAAATATCATATAATCCAGCAGCCCCACTTCTTTGAAGATATCCTAGAGAAATAAAAGCTGCCACACAAACAGATACATCCATTACAGTGTTCATCGAAGCACTGACTACAACAGCAAAAAGAAGGAATCAATTTAAGTGTCCATCCGTGGATGAATGGATGAACAAAGCACAATACAGCCACACAGTGGAATACCATGCAATGATACAGAACAATGATTAATCTGGAAATGTAACATGGAAGAATCTGGAAAGCATTATGCTAAGTGAAATTAGTAAATTGCGAAAGGACAAATATTATATGAGACCACTATTAGAAGAACTCAGGAAAAAACTTAAACATAGAAGAAACCAATCTTTGAATGTTATGAGGGTGAGAGGGAGGAAGATGGATATTCACTAATTAGACAAGGATTATCTTTGGTGAAAAGAGGGACAACACACAGCAGAGGAGAAATTAGCACAACTGAACTAAACCAAAAGCTAAGAAGTTTCCTAAATACAGCAAAACACTTGAAGAGACAGAGCAGCAGGAGCAGGGGCATGGGGAACCACAATTTCAGAGGACATCAGGGTCAACTGGCATAACGAAGTTTATTAAGAAAACGTTCTGCATCCCACTTTGGTGAGTGGTATCTGGGGCCTTAAAAGCTAGCAAGCAGCCAGCTTAGAAGGAGCAATTGGTCTCAACCTAGCTGTAGTAAATGAGAATGAAGAACATCAAATTCATAAGGAAGATACAAACCAAAGAAACATAAAGGGATACATATACCAGGGACCACATCAGCATGAGAACTGAAGAGCTGGATGGTGCCCGGCTACCACCATTGACTGCCCTTACACGGAACTCAGCAAAGAGTCCCCGATGGAGTGCGAGAAATGTGGGATACAGAAACTGAGCTCTAGTAAAAGACCAGACTTGATGGTCTGACAGTCCTAGGAAGAGATGTTCTGTGGTTTCTGTGTTAGCCAAGGACTGAAACCCTTCCTGAAGCCAAGTCCTCAAAGACTGAACTGGTCTATCAGACACAGGATGCTACTGGTGAGGAGGGTACTTCTCAGCTTAAGCAGATACAGGAGACTAACTGGGCAGCTCCTGTCCAGAGGCATGAGCTGGCTGAATGGCCACAGGAGATAACTAGACGGAGAGGAGTGTGTTGTCACAGTACACAGGAGAAGCTAGGGTCACGTAACAGAGTATATGTAAGTTTTTGTATGAGAAACTGACTGGAATTGTAAACTTTTACTTAAAACACAATTGAAAAATAAGTAAATTAAAAACATCCGATTGTTCCTGGGCCCGAAAAGAGTCTTCAGTGAGGTGCAGTATGGATCTAGCTTCCCAGGTCACTTCAGCAGTTGAGGTACAATGCAACATTCAATCTTGAAAACTCGAGCAAATACTGCTCCAATGTGAAAGAATTTCCTTTTATAATTCACTGCATATTCTGTACCCTGGAGAAGCAAAGTGTTCTCCCACTTACGCAACCCCTTCTGCCCTCCTCAAGCTGGCAACCCAGCACAGACAGCAAAAAAAGCTGGGAGATTACACAGCCATGCAACTGGGGAAGGAGGTAGGCCCACGTGCACTGGCACCCGACAAGAGCGGCATCAGGCCCCGCCCTGTGGTCAGACTTCAGAGACTGGCTATGTAGAAGGAGTTGTGCAGGCCAAGTGTGCACAGAAAGGTGGACTATTTCAGGAGGAAGAAATATCAAGTGGCCTAGCCTCCTGTAAGGCTTGGCCTCTGATATCCTGGAAGCCAGACAGGCTGCGCATGTGAACTCTGCAACCTGATGGTCAGAGGGAAACTGCTGCTCCCCTGCATCGGAGTGTGTGACCCTGGGAAAGCTACTTCTCCAAACCAATTTCCTCATTTGCCTCAGGGGATCACAACTCTACTTACTCATAACGGTGTGGTGAGATTTAAACAAAAAAACTTGTTTAGAGGCATTTGTGTGTTAATAATCACTCAGCAAATCTGAGCTATTATTATTATTACCCAGAATCACAGAATGTAAGAGAAGAAGTTACAAAACCATTTCCTTCTACCTCCTTATTTTATAGATGAGGAAGTTCTACCCCAAGCGATTAAGCGACATTCCTAAAGTGAGCTGTTTTTTTACTGATCTAGTCCTGGAATCTGGGTATTCTTGTTCTCCGTCTTATTTTTATCATAAAGACTGAATGTATTTAGTGAGCCTAGAAACAGACTTAGGAGTGAGATAGTGCTACGTTCAAATTTTGACACTGCCACTTATTGTAGGACAGAGTAGAACTGCCCCGTAGAGTTTCTGAGGACAGCCTAGTAGGCTTGAACAGACGACATTTTAGGGAACAGCTGTATCATTTAACCACCATACCTCCAGGGCTTCCTGCCAACTCACTAGTATATAACAATTATGCTCTAGACTAAGCCTGTCTAAATTTTTATTTCCTGCTATAACACAGGGCTAAAAAATCTTCCTTTGTAGGTTGTCATGGGGATTAAACCAGATGAGATTGGATGCCACCACCAGTAACTGCCTTGACAGGGAACACAAAGTAGACTCCATGACACAGCGGGAGAAAAATGGGGGTGCAGATCCAGAATTCTATTAAAAGACCAAACTTAATGGTCTGACATCCTGGAAGTTTCCACGAGAACATAGCCCCTGGACTCACTGTTAGCCCAGAGCTGAAACCAGCACTGATGGCAGCTCTCCAGATGAAAATTGGACTGGACTATAAGACCTTAGGCTGTTGGAGCAGCTCCTCCAGGGAAAGGAGATGGAAGGGTGGAGAGGAGGAGACAGGAGTTGACTGAAGGAGTATGGGAAGCACAGGGTGGAAACCAGGAGCGTGCTGTCACAGGGTTGGGAGAGCAGCTAGAGTTGCATAGAGGAGCATGTACAGGGTTTTATATGGCAATTTGATTGTAAACCAGCACTTAATGACAATAAAAAATACAATAAAATGTTTTAAAAAGAATCACAGCTTTTGATAGCCTCATAATGCTCTCTTTTCCAGACCTTCAGTGTTGTCACTAGGTTTGGTATCTTTAAGTGTGGTAACTTATGATGTCACCCCCATGCTAATTGTCAAAATATTATAGCTTTGGCTGAACCAGAAAAATTAACAAAATCAACAACCGTAGGAACACTGGCAGCAACAAATACAATGGCATGTGCTTGCAACACCTCCAAATTAAGCCAGGTGATTTCAAGTATCATTGTAATTGGGTAACAATGACATCTTGGACCAGAACACATTAAACCAAACAAACCCCATTGCCATCAGGTTAATTTCAGCTCGCAGTGACCTTATGGGACAAGTAGAACTGCCCCACAGAGTTCCTAACACTGCAGTCTTTATAGCAGTTGACCACCACATCTTTCTCCTGCAGCATGGCTGGTGGATTTGAACTGCTGATCTTTCGGTTACAATTCCAGGGCTACCCACTGTACCACCAGCACATCTTTTAAGGAACATGATCATACCAAACCAAATTGTTGCTGTTGAAATGATTCCAACTCATAGCGACCCTACAGGACAGAGTAGAATTTCCCCATAATGTTTCCAAGCAGCGGCTGGCAAATTCAAACTACTGATATTTCAGCTGGCTGCCGAATGCTTAACTACTGATTACGCCCGCCGTTTCTGCCTCAGGGACTCTGCACTTGCTGCACCTTTTGCTTGGCGTGTTCCATAAGTTGTTCAGTCTTAAGTCAAAAGTTATTTCCCAAGAAAGTCTCTTTCCCCCATTACTCTCTGCTTCATTGCCATATTTTATGTTCTTTACAGCATTCTCTGCTACCTGAAGTGATTTTGATGGTTTGTTTTTGTTTCCTGACTATCTCACCCACAAAGAAAGGAAGTCTCACATGGGCTGGGCTGTATATGTCTTGTTTACCACTGTAAACGGCATGTGGTTCAGTGTTTGGTGCACAGTGGGTGCACAATCTCCAGAGCCTTGTGATGAGGTGGTTAAGTGCTTGGCCACTAACCAAAGGGCTGGCAGTTCAATCCTACCAGCCACTTTTCAGAAGAAAGACATGACAGTCTACTTTTGTAAAGATTTACAATGCTTCAGACTCTACAAGGCAGTTACCCTGGTGGTGTAGTGGTTAAGTGCTGTGTCTGCTAACCAAAATGTCGGCAGTTTGAATCCACCAGGTGGTCCTTGGAAACTTTATGGGGCAGTTTTATCCTGTCCTATAAGGTCACTAAGTCGGAATTGACTAGACAGCACTGGATTATTTTTGGTTTTAGGGTCACTATGAGTCAAAATCGACTTGACAGCAATGGCTTTTAATTTTTGCTTTTTAGTACTCAATAACTGTTGAATGAAAGAATAAATGAGCTCCAAAGTATCGCTGACTGCTATCCTGTACCTAGACTCCTGACCCACTAAATCTGTGAGACAATAAATTTGTGTTGTTTCAAGCAAAAAAAAAGAGAAAAAAGGTAGCCCTAGAACCAGTGGCAGGCAAATCAGAGCTGATCTTGAGCTGGACCCTATTGACAAAACTGGGAATTACTGTTTCATTACAGAATTTAAAGCTGTTTCACAGCTGGTGATATGAAATACACTATTTGGGTCTACAGTATTGTTTGAAATGGGAGTGGGTTTTTTGATGGGAGAAGAGGAGAAATCATTGTCAGAGGGCAAAGAGCCGCTGTGCACTAGGAAAAGGCAGAGGAAGAGAAGGAGAAAGCTCCACAGTGCCAACCACATGCAAGGCGCCTGCCTCCCTTGGGGCCTACAGCTGCCCCCGTCTCTGGCTGACATTGGGCAATGGGACTTATGCACCTTGACCAGATGTGATACACATCAGCCCTTGTCAGAGTCAAGCTCACACGGTAATTGCACAGTAAACAAACATGCTGCTGTTTCCCATCTCTCTTCAGCCCTCTTCTGAAGGCAAGAGAACTTTCCTTCTTCTGCTCAGATACGAACAACAGTGGACAGTGAACATACAAGATCTGACAATTAAGTCCACAAACTTGATTGTTTTTAAGTGCTGTGTACCTCACTGCTGAATACCACTGTGGTCCCCTTTAAAGTACTCCCCTGATGCGAGCACCTAGTCCACCCTGTGAAGAAATTTTGGATCTCTTTCTAGAATGGTGATTGTGCATGGTGGCATGTTGGCAAGTTTATTTATTAACTTAATTGTATAGTTGTCTGTGAGGGAGGTTTTAGCTACTAAACAAATAACTGTATTGGAACACCCTATCTACTCACCTGATCTAGCCCCTAGTGACTTTGCTCTTTACCCAAAGATAAAGGAAATACTGAAAGGAAGACATTTGGATGACATTCAGGACATCAAGGGTAATGGCCATTCCAGAAAAAAGAGCTCTGCGTTTGCTTTGAAGCGTGGACTAGGATCTCGCTTCAGTGTATAGCTTCCCAAGGGAAGTACTTAGAAGATGACCATAGTGATATTCAGCAATGAGGTATATAGCACTTTTTCTAGATGAGTTCACGAACTTAACTGGCAATCCTTGTGTAATGAAATTGACACATACAAAGCTTGTACTTACTGCATGCCAAATACCGTTTTTAAACATTTTACCTGCATTGCTTGTATAATTCTGCCATCAACCCTGTGAGGGGTCTACAATCTTTAATCCTACCTGACAGATGAGGAAGCTGTTGCTCCATGTCATCGACTGAATTGTGTCCCCCCAAAATATGCGTAGCAATTTGGCTATGCCATGATTTCCAGTACTGGGTAGGTAATATTCCTACATGCTGTAAATCCTGTCTCTGTGATGTCAGTGAGGGAGGATGGGCCACCGTTGTGTTAGTAAGGCAGGGCTGAATGTGTAAGATTGTTTTGTGTCTTGAGGCAATCTCTTGGGACAGAGGAAAGGGAAGCAAGCAAACGGTAGGGGACTTCATATTACCAAGAAAGCAGTGCCAGGAACAGAGCACTTCCTTTGGACCCAGGGTCCCTGCACCTCAGAAGCTCCCAGTACTAGGGAAGATTGAAGACTTGACCTTCCTCCAGAGACAGCAGAGGAAGGTTTTTCCTGGAGTTGATGCCCTGAATCTGAACCTGTAGCCTACTGGACTGTAACAGAATAAATTTCTCTTGTCTAAAGCCATCCACTTGTAGTATTTCTGTTATAGCAGAGAGGTTAAGTAACTTGCACAGGCTGACACAGCCAGAAAGTAGCAAGACGAGGATTTGGATCCAGGAAATCTAGATGCAGTCTGCCCTTGGCCTCCTACCAAAGGTGGGTGATCGCCTTGCAGGTGACGGGTTTCCTGTCAGGGTGGGTTGCAGTGATGTAAACTGAAACAGACAGAGGTCTCTTATGTTTATTTGCTGAGACCTCTGCATTGGGCTCTTAGCTAAGCATTCTGCCAATGTCACCTTATTTAATTTTGATCCATAACAACCCTATAGGTTAGAGTAGAACTGCTCCATAGAGTTTACAAGGAGCACCTGGAGGATTAACTGCCAGCCTTTGGTTAGCGGCCCGCTTAACCAGTATGTCACGAGGGTTTCCATGCTTGCTTCAGATCCAACTTGACAGCACTGGATTTTGGGGTTTTCAAAAACCAAACCAAATCCATTGCTGTTGAGTCGATTCGGACTCATAGCAACTCTTTAGGACTATAGAAAAACAAGTGATAATGATCTAAAAACCATAAAGGAAAAACAAAAGTATCTACTGGGGATTTATCGTGAGACCACCTCTGGGCCCAAAACACCAGTTCAGATATCGACATGACTGGGACTTGACCACGGTGACCACTTAACGAAGATTAATGTTTTACAAATTCCTGAGACTCAAAACCTTACCACCGTCTCCTATGAAACCTCCAGCTAATCTCCATTTCGGGGAGGCAGAGTTTGGAGGAATTTATGCCGTCTCCTTGTATACCGATGTGCAATAAAAAGTGTTGCTTTTCTTCTTACTGGGCTCCCCAAATTGGCTGCTAGCGGCAGGCAGTACAAACTCTGCTTAGTTTCGCTCCCTTATATCTTTCTGCCCTTTGCTCAGATGTCGTGTTCTCAGTCAAGTTTTCCCTGACTCTTCTGTTTAAAACCCCCAACTCTTATTTTTTTTCTCTGTAGCACTGATCACTGATCTAATATACTAGATTGATTATTTACCTTCTTACTGTCTCACTATTAATATATCAGCTCGAGGAGGGTGGAAATTTCATAGTGTGATGGAATTGTGCTTAGGATAGTCCCTGTTACACACCGTAAATGCTCAATAAATGTTCTTATGTGAATCAGCGTGTGAACTGCATTAGGACAACAGCTTGGTAGTACAAAGCCATCAGGGTGGGGGCTACATACTGAGCTCTTCTGGCCCTGGAGTCGTAGCTATGAGGCATTCCTCTGCCCCTCCAACAGTTTTGTCTCTTTGGTGACAGGTCAATCTGTTGGGCAGGGGGCATGGGGAAGGGGCAAACTGAGAGCTGAAGGGTTAGAAACTGAAACCAGGCCACCCAGGCTGGGCTGCTGGCTTCTTCACTAGTAACAGTGCCCCACTGAGCAAGTCACTTGACCTTTCTGAACTTCCAGTCCATGATTTACAAAACAATAAATCGTGACTGAACCCCTCTGGCAGGGTCTTCGTGGGGACTTAAAATTGAGTTCAGAGTTAGGGTTAGGTTTAGGGTGAGTGGCTCAGACACACGCTACACAAATGCAAGAGAGCCAAGCGGCCACTGCTGGCCACACGGGGGAGTGGGCGGGGACAGCGGTGGAAGCGGAGGTGGGCGTGGGGGCAGGGAGCGCAACCCCTGGAGGGAGGGGCGTCTGCGAGTATGGGGCGAGCTGTTACAGGGAAATCCCGGCGGGCGGGGCGGGCGGGGCCCGGGTGTCCAGTGGCAAAGGCCGGAATGCGGAGGTGCGCCCGTGGGTGGGGGGCGGGGACGGCAGACCTTCGGCTTCTTCAGGACACACCCCGTAGGCCTGGCCACGATCAGTTCCGTTCTGCCTGGCGAGGACCCTCGGAGCCCGTGGGTCGGTCCTCCTGCCGCCTTCCGTTGCCTGCGTCCCAGCTGCCAGCACCTGTCGCTTGCACCTGCCTCCCAGCACGCAGCAGCTCAGCTCCAGCATGACGGAACAGACGCCCTTCGACACCAATGTGAGCACCCTGACCCGCTTCGTCATGGAGGAGGGCAGGAAGGCCCGTGGCACCGGCGAGATGACCCAGCTACTCAATTCGCTCTGCACCGCGGTTAAGGCCATCTCCACGGCCGTGCGCAAAGCGGGCATCGCACACCTGTGAGTCAGGCTTTCTTGTCTGGCTGGGGATCTGCGTGGCAATTCGACCTCTGGCCCTGTGGTCATACAGCTTTCTATCTGTCCGTCTGTCTGTCCGAATGACATCAAGGAGTCTCTGTGGTAGCCCCTCTCTCCAGAAGTTTGCCTGTCTGCACTCAATCATCTGTCCCTTCCCGTCTTTACTCTCTACCTCCCCGGCCCCCAGTTTCCCCTTGTGGGGCCTAACTCCCAAGCCCACACCTGCCTCCCTACTGCATCCTGCTTACCTATCTGAGCAGACTGCACTGGTTCCCATTCAACCTCCTGCTGGTAAGTTTGGCTGGCAGAAGGGGAGTGGGGTGGGGCACCTGACCTGCGCCTTACCCCTGTAGTAGTCTGGAGTCAAGGAACCCTGGTGGCACATGATTCAAGTGATGAACTGCTAAGTAAATGTCACCAGCAGACTCCTCAAGAAGAAAGATGTGGCAGTCTGCTTCCCGAGAGATTTACAGCCTTGGAAACCCTGTGGAGTCACTATGAATGGAACTCAGCTGGGCAGTGGATTTTTTTTTTTTTTTTAGCCTGGGGTCAACCTATACAGGAAAGTACTAGAAAAGGTGCCTTCTCTCTTTCACTTTCTGTCCTCTTTCACTCCATTTGGAATTTGAATCCTGTGCCAAATTTGTAATCCAGTACTTCTTTGACCTGGAGAACATCCTGTTAAGATGAACAAACCCTTGAGTGGGTTGGGAGGGATCTTGCATGCCCAGGGCTATTATGGGCAGCAGTGCTTGCTTGCCTTATGCCCCAGTGGGCTGGTTCTTCTTGGGGCAGTTTCTTTGCTGTCCCATAAACAAAACCTTCAAAACCTCCACCCCTGGGCAGTCATGCTCAATAGTGAGGAATTCAGAAGCTGAGTCTCAGACTTCAGTGTGCACAGGAATCACCTGGGGATCTTGTGAAAACAAGAACCCGCTTCAGTAGGTTTGAGTGGGGCCTGAGGGTCTTCATTTCTAATATGCTTTCCAGAAACCCTGAACACTAACTGAACGGTGCTGCTTCTACTAACTGAAAGGTCAGCAGTTCAAATCCAACAGGTGCTCCTTGGAAACTCTATGGGGGCAATTCTACTTTGTCCAGTAAGGTCGCTGAGTCAGATTTGACTCAATGGCAGTGGGTTTGGTTTTTTTGGTTTTTAACGTGCTTTCTTATGATGCTAGTACTGCAGGCTTCTTAATAATACATTTCTAAGGATTTTTTTTTTGTCTTAGGAAATGACACAGTTAAAAATATCACTTCACATATAATTTACAACAAGTATAAGTGGGAGATCTGGTGGCACAGTGGTTAAGAGCTTGGCTGCTAACCAAAAGGTTGGCAGTTCGAATCCACCAGGCGCTCCTAGGAAACATGTGGAGTGATTCTGCTGTTGTGTACGGTTGCTAGGAATTGCTGTGAGCTGATACAAGCTGCCAGGCAATGGATTTCATTTTGCTTATAGTTGGCCTCATGACTTTAACTGCCTTTGAGGAATTAGGGTATAAGGCCATTCAAAGGGCACATCCTGGGAAGCTGGTTGTGAGTTACAGAAACATCTTTGGGGTTATTCTTGTGTGCACAGGGGGCCTTAGTTTAGTTGACGTGTACCTGGGTTCCTAGATGCCCACACTTCTTCCCAACATTCTCTGTACTTACGAGTAAATGAGATGTGGTGCTCCCTGGGGATCTTCTTCCTCCTACCACCCACTCCTGCAACCTGGGTTCCTTTTCTGGCACACTACATGACTGCTCATCCCAGAGGATGGGGTGGTGGCGCTCACCCTTCAGAAAGGTGCTTATGGTCGCAGTTTTCAGATGTCAGTCAGAGGTGGGCTTGATGGGCTTGTGAGGAATGTGATAGCTCCCTGACTACTTCGTCTTTGACCTTTCTTAACACATTTCTAAGGATTTTTGCTTGTTTTAGGAAATGCACACAGTTACAATCTCACTTCAGATTTAACTTACAAGTGTAGATGGCAGCTTGGTTTTGGTTTTAACTGCCTCTGAGGAGACCAAAGAAGATTTTTTTAAAAAGAGCACTTGTGATTTCTTACATTATTCTAAAAATGTGTCAATGTCTTTCCCAGTCCCAAAGAGACTCAGAAACACAAAATCTGGTTTGAAGGTTGCTGTATCTTTCTCCTCTTGTAACTAACCTCAGGCTTTCCCAGATAGCTTTAAAACTTTTGTGTACACCTAGACAGGTGTGCTGTCCCTGAGCTGATAAGGCTTTTCTTATGTGTTTGACTTTATAGTCCATCCTGGACAAAGGGTGCTTATTGTGGCTACATGAAATGTGGGCATTTTTAGACTAGAGAGTTGTGAATACTAGTTTGTTGTTTATGAATGATTGTTGTTATTGTTATAAACTACTGAAGAAGTTGCACTCATTGATAAAAATGCAAAAGGGCATAAAAGAAGTGAAGCCTGTCCACATCTACTCCCTGGGGTATCTGCAGTTAAAAGTTTACTGGTTATTTTCCCAGGTACTATTTATATATTCCTATATGTAAATAGCAAATCCTGGTGGTATAGTGGTTAAGTGCTACACTCGCTAACTGAACGGTTAGCAGTTTGAATCCTCCAGGCGCTCCTCGGAAACTCTATGGAGTAGTTCTACTTTGTCCTATAGGGTCTCTATGAGTCAGAATTGACTCAAAGGCAGTGGATTTTTTATATGTAAATGCAAACCCAGGTGGTGTAGTGGTTAAGTGCTCCAGCTGCTAATCAAAAGGTCAGTGGTTCAAATCCACCAAGTGTTCCTTGGAAACTGTGTGGGGCAGTTCCACCCTGTCCTATAAGGTCCATGTGAAGCACCTGGACAGCAGTGGATTTGGGTTTTATATATAGTGAGGGCAGTGGTGGTGCAGTGGTAGAATTCTCTCCTTCCATGCCAGCCTTTGATTCCCAGACAATGCACCTTATACGCAGCTACCACTCAACTGTCAGTGGAGGTTTGTGTGTTGCTATTATGAAAGGAGCCCTGGTGGTGCAGTGGTTAAGCCCTCAGCTGCTAACCAAAAGGTCAAAGTTTGAACGCACCAGCTGCTGCATGGAACAAAGATGTAGCAGTCTGCTTCCGAAAGATCACAGCCTTTAAAACCCTGTGGAGCAGTTCTGCTCTCCACACATGCGGTCACCATGAGTGGGAATTGACTCAGTGGCAAGAACAGCAATAATCTCTGTAGGAGCAGATTGCCAGGCCTCTAGCAGTACCACTGAGTGGGTTTCATCTATCAACCTGTAGGTTAGTTACAAAATGGGGTCATGTAATACGTTGTTTTTTGTGGTATGCTCTCGTCATTTGAAAAGATATAATGAACATCCTTCAATATCAAGGACATACAATCTGCCTCATTCTTATTCTTCCTCTTTTTAAATTTTTTAAAAATAATATTCTTTTGGGAGTTCAGTGAAGATTTATGCGATGGTTTAGATTCCCATTCAACAACTTTTACACAAGGTTTTCAGCACCACTGGTTATTTCCTTTGCTGCTTGTGAACATTCACGTGCTTTCTGTTCTGGTCGTTCTGTTCCCATTGATCTCGTTTTCCTGCCCTATTATACTCGCATCTTTGTTTGAAAGTATTTGTTGACACTCTGGTCTCAGACTGATGAATTTTTATTAGTGATACTCATTTTTCTATGAGGTACGAGTTGACTTCAGTGTTTAGTTTTGGTTCAAGGTTGGAAGAATATCTCAGGATAGTAGTCTTAGTGAGTCCTCCAGTCTCAACCAGCCCAGTCAGCCTGTTTTTTGTTGTTGTTATTGTTGTTGTTATCTGTATAGGAATTTGAGGTGTGTTTCACATTTTACGCCCTTCCATCACGGTCTGTCTCTTGTGGCCCTTATTAGAACAGTCAGCAGTAGTAGTTGGGTACCATCTCTGCTTCCTTTGGTGTCAGTGTAGATGGGGCTGTGGTTCATGTAAATTATTTGTCTTGTAGACTAGTTTCTTCTTCAAGTCTTTGGTTGCTTTCTTTCTCTTTTTCTCCAGATGAAGAGACCAATGATCACATCTTAGATGGCTACTGTATAAGCTTTTAAGACCCCAGACACTAGCCACAAAGTAGGACGTAGCATACAACTTTATGAACTATATTATACCAATTGGTGGAGATGTGCCGGGATACTACGGTGCTAATCTTCTAAACCTAGGAAACCAATCTCATGGGTTGTTTGGTTATGTCTAAGAAGTATCTATAACTGTGCCTCTTGTGTGCTTTATTATAAATATATGAATATATGTGCATACAGTCTCATAGGTGCATATAAATATGCATACCCATGTCCAGACACACTAGTATACTTATACATACATGACTGTGTACATATATGCTTACATACATACATATATACCTGCACATTTTTTTTGGTTCTTTTTGCTTTTGCTTCAAAATTACATATGCTGTAACAGTTACCAGCAGGTCTTGTAGTCTTACATACATGTTAGTGACATGGCTCGCTGTTGTCAAGCTGTACACACTTCGCCATCATTCAGTGTGACCTCTCTCGTGACTGAAAATAACAAGGACCTCTTATCTCAAAAGTGAATCTCCCTCCTGTACCCCACCCCATTCCTAGTAACCACTAATGGACATTGGTTTCTCTGTGTTTACCTGTTCATGTGTTCATAATGTGTCATGAGGGTGAGAACCTAAGACTTTTGGTTTTGTGTTTTTTTTTGGTGACTTACTTATTTCATTTAACATAATGTCCTCCAGGTTCATCCATGTTCCAGGATGTTTCATGAACTCATTTTTGTTTATCACTGAGTAGTATTCTATTGTATGCGTACCACATTTTATTTATCATCCATCCATTGATGAACAGGAAACCCTGGTGGCATAGTGGGCTAAGTGCTACATCTGCATACCAAAGGGTTGGCAGTTCATATCCTCCAGGTACTCCTTGAAAACTCTGTGGGGCAGTTCTACTATGACCTCTAGGGTCTCTGTGAGTCGGGATCAACTCGATGGCACTGGGTTTTATTGATGAGCACTTAGACTCTTTCCATCTTTTTGCTCTTGTGAATAATACTACAGTGAACACAGGTATGCGTATGTCTGCTCATGTGACTTGTGTTAGATCCCGGTGGTATATACCTAGGAGTAGAATTGATGGGTCACACTGCAGCTCTACCTCTTGTTTTGAAAGGAGCCACCAGACTGTTTTCCACAACAGCTATACCGTTTTGCATTACAACCAACAACGAATGAGCGTTCCAGCTTCTCTATAGCCCTTCCAACATTTGTTACTTTCTGGTTTTGATTCAAAATTTTTCTGATGGTTAATAACACTGAGCATCCTTTTATGTGTTCTCCCTCCTTCTTTTTAACTGATGTAATATAACTGATGTTCAGTGTTCCCAGTGCATGGGTGTTTCACACCTTACTTAACCATTCTCCAGTCTTTGGGCATTTAAGTTTTCACTGGCATTGTTTCCTTGTAACAGGGATTGATACTTGATCACGTGGATGGATTATGGAGGAGGACCAGAACCTGGACACTTAAGTAATCCTGTGGGAAAATAAGAATTTGGCTTTTCTCAGTATGATGAGTAGTCCTGGAGGCAGCAGTAAGATAAGACCTTGAGTCAGGGCTCCAAATTACCTTCATGACACTTTGAAGTCCTGATGAAAGGCCCAGTGGACCAGCAAACAGCTTGTTATGGCTGAAGACTTTCTCTAGAATGGCCTTTACCCAGAGGGATGAGATGGTTGTAGACATGCAGAAACCTCACAGGAACAACTTTGCAGAGCTTACTGGAGAAAACTAATTAAAAACCAATATTGGCTCCCAACCCAAAAAGCCTCTCCACAAAAATAAAGAGGTTTTGTTACTGAATAAGCATTCAGCCAGAATATGGTGTATCCATTGAAGAGTTCAAAAAGATGAAAAGGAATCTATCCCAGTACATAGCTCAGTGAATACAACCCATGACATTCATGTGTTTGGGGTAAACTTCTGAGTTCTCTAGTATCTTTATGGCAAGATTCCCGATGTTGTGCTAATCCCCTTCCAGGAAACTGGGAGATAAGGATTTGACCTTCCTTGATGGTCAGTTTTGGAAAGAATTCCCAGTTCCTAGAGGACACATCCTTGATTGATGGCACTTTTCTAAGTAATATAGAGGTAATTAGAAATTATCTAAAAGTAAATTCTGAAAGAACTGGGGAAGAGGGGATCCTTTTCCCTTATTTCCACCCGGGAGAATTAAAACACCTTATTTTCAATTTGTGTTTGTCCTTACAGTACCACAGTGATTTCTTATCAAGGAGAGATCAAGAGTTTGAGGATAGAGCCTGAGTCTCTCTGTCTGTCTGTCTGTCTCTCTTTCTAATACACAGTTGCTATGTTAGCTGCCTGCATTGCTCCTAATAAGATATTTATCGAATTAAAGAGTTGTAAACTGAAAGAGACTTAGATGTACCCTAGTCCAATCTTATACTTTTACAGTTGAAAGGCCAGGGAAGATGAGGGGAGTTGGCCTGTGATCTCAGTCTTCCTGTACCCCAGTTGCGGGTTCCTTTTGTCATACCCACACATCCCTTCCTTTGTTTTTGAGAAATCAGTGAAAGATCACCAAACTGTCTCACCCATTAGTTACATCTTTCATGTGATTTAAGAATTGCCTCCCAAGGAGTCCGTGTCTTTTGGCAAACATTTACTGACAGCTTATCTGTGTGTGCACCTGGGTGCCCCTCCACCCACTCCCAGGAGAGAAAGTATCTAGGGCAAAGGGCGGGCAGCCTTCTGCTTCTTTCCTGAGAACAGTTAGCAGCCCATAAGTCAATGTGGTGAATTCAGGATGCATATGTCAGATTCAGAAGTGTCCCCTACTTCTTTGTTTCCCTGCTTTGGGAGAAAGTACCATTCAATGGCTTAAGTGTCTGCTTTTGGGATGTCATGTTTTACATGTTCCCAAACTTCTATCTGAAGAATTCACTGGTTCTGTTCAGTGGAACAAAACGTTACTGAACGCCCCCATTGTGCAGTGTTCTGAAAGAAACTGAAGAGGAGAGTGACACAGTACTTGCTCTGTAGGAAAAATAAGACAAGTGCAGAAATAGTTAAAAAATACAGTGGAGATTCTGCTAGAGAATCTCTACCCCAATCAGAGGTGCCAAAAATTCTCTCATAGAGTTAGCAGAAATACTGAGCACATTAAAGGGATTGTGGAGTGTTGAGATGGGCATTTGAAATAGGCGGTAGGTGGTGGTAAAACCTGGTAGAGAGCGTTTTAGGCTGGCAGGGGGGCGTCTTGTAAGTTAGACCATTGAGTTGGGAAAACATTTCTGGAAAAGATGCTCATGTAGTTTCACCGAGGCATGAAGCATATGTGGCAGTTTGAACCCGCTTCGGCAAAGATTGCAGCCTTGGAAACCCTATGGGGCAATTCTGCTCTGTCTTTGAGGGTCACTGTGAATGGGAATCAACTTGACATCAAAGAGTAAAACTCGTTTACTAGCCCTTGGGTGGTGCAGATGGTTAATGCACTCAGTTGATAACTAAAGGCTGATGGTGAGTCCACCCAGAGGCACACTGGAAGAAATGCCTAAGCCTCTACTCATGAAGAAAAGACTTTTTGATGGCTACAGGCGTGGGGAGCGGGGCTGAGGGTTTGTAAAGATGCATACATAGTATAGTTATGTATTCATTTTACCAAAAAGAAAAGTTAAAAAAAAGAAAACTGAAAACTCTATGGAGTCAGCCTCTGACACACGTGTGTTGTGTGGCATCAGCTCTGTGGCAACTTGGTGTGTGTTCTGTTTTTAAATACATATTTAAGATTATCTTCAGATTTGTAGGTTTCATGACAAGCATTATGCTTACAGAAACTTGAGTGGATTGATTTATATTTCTTGCATTATCTTCTGTGTATTACTAAATGATGAGTTGTAACTTCATTTTCGTAAAAGAATCACAGCCAGCAGCACACCATTCTAGTTGCCCGAATGAATGAGAGCAAAGGTTTGCGTTTGTGACCTTTGAAAGCTGTTTTGGTTGTCACCTGTTTTTCAGCATATTTCTAAACGGACCCTTGGATGTTCTGGGCTAGGTGAACAGTGGGTCATTTACCGCAGAATTATCAGTGAGTTACAAGTGAGAGGCCACATCTCTTGCGATAAGAACTAAGCTGTAATCTACCTCCCTTTTTCTTTTGTCAAGTGTTAGGAAAACAAGTTTTGCAGCTTGTTTCTCTTGCATACTGTGTAGGGCACTGCCCCGCTTTAAGCTCCTCTGTGTTGATGTCAGGAAGAAAAGGACTCCTAGGTCAATTAGCAAAGCAAGGCAGGCCCTCAAGAGTTCTTCCCTAAGGACGGCCTGACCTGGCTGCTATTCTTGGGTCTATTACTGTGCTTTAGAAATGTCTTTAAAGAGTGGCTTTCTTCTGATTGTTACAGCTTGGTATGTCAAGTGTCACAGACCTTATGGCTGTGGAGGAATCCCTGGGTGGTGCAAATGGTAAGAAGCTCAGCTGCTAACTGAAGGGTTAGAGATTTGAGTCCACCCAGAGGTGCCTCAGAAGAAAGGCCTGGCTATCTACTCCCAAAACCCAGCCATTTAAGCCGTAGGTGCATAGTTTCGCTCTGCCATATGTGGGGTTCCCGTGAGTCGGAACTGACGTCCCAACTGCTTTTATGGCTGTGAACTGTATTATCCTATTTTTAGGCTTTAGAAACCACATGTATATTTGAAAAACAAAAACCATGCTAATCCTGAATCCAAATCATCAAGGATTTTGAAATACTAGCCAAGTTAACCTGTCTTGGGTGCTTTCCTCACCGTATGAGTTAAATGGGTTACAGATTTTTCCAGTTTTCAGTAAAAGAAGAACTATTAGAGGCAGCTTCTCAAATGTACTTCTGCTTCCCAGTCCCCCAAAAGAGATCTTTTGTGCCTCTAGGCATTTAGAGAGGAGTGGTCATAGGGACTTAAACCCCAATGGGATGTTTTCCCTACTTCTTGGGCTGCAGGGCAAACCACTTTAATAAAATTGAAGTGAAATGTCATAAGTGTATCAAAGGAAATCATATTCCCAGTAAGATTTCAGTCAAATGTCAACTTTGGGAGGGTTTTTTTTTCTTTCTTTTTTTGGCCAGTTACCTATGACAGTAATTCTGCATTGGCCGCATGCCCAGAAGTTGCCTGCAGAACTGGTTTAGAGGGTTTTCCCCTCCCCGTCAGTCAGTATTTATTCAGTGGAGCCTGTGAGGCTCTGTGGAGAACAAGGATGGCTGCCATTTGAGGAGTGGACCTACTGTGCACCAGGTCCTTTATAATCGCTAAGCAATGTATCAGGGGGTCGGACTGCTTGGTATGTGTCACATGGCTGATAAGAAGGAAAGGAGGAACTTGAACCCAGGTCTTCAGATGCTTGTTCTTACCAGGACCTCACCTTGTCTCTTAGTCTGATTGTATTTATGTTGAGGGGAGTCAGGGATGGGAACAGAACAATAGTTAACATTTGTTGAGCACTGGCCTCTATGGATTCTAAGTCCTTTAGTCATAATCAGCTGACTTGCTTCTCTTCTACACACGTTGAAGTAGATATATTCTTGTTTTAAAGCTGCTGAAACAAGGTCAGAGGTGCTAAGTGACTTGCCCAGGATGTGTAGCCTAACAAGGGTTAAACTACAGGGATTTAGAGTCCTAGCCTTGACCTTGCCCATTACACCCTGCAATCTTCTGAGGATCTGGCTGGAGGGAAGGGCTGTTGCACTTATCTTGTTGCTGGATTATCAAGAAGGTGTGCTGACCTGGGGCAGGCTTTTTTAGGGAGGGATTTTGCTGGTAGAGATTAGGCGAGGGGCCTTACTAGTACCATTGAGTCTGCTGCGGTTTATGATCTTAACAATCTTTAGATTCATTTATTACTTTACATTCATTCATTGTTGTTTTAACTCTTACTTTGTGTGAGCTTTGTTACAGTGCTAAGGACTTACAGTGAAAAAAATGCCATTTTCTTTCCCAGGCTCTAGAACAGGCATGTTCAGATGTCCTCTTCGTGACAACCGTGTCTAACAGTCTGAGTCCTCACTAGATCAGTACTACTCTGCCTATAAGGTCAAAACAACTTGGAATTGACTCGGCTGCAGTGGGTTTGTTTTTTTGGTTTAGGGCAGTTCTATCCTATCATATAGGATCAGTGTGACTTGAAATCAACTCCGTGCACACAACAACACAACAACACAGCAACGCAACAACAACAACACAGAGCATTCCCTGTGTGCTCTGGACTTTAGTTTCAAGCAGCACCACAATCTGTCTGCTTATAAGAATATGAGGGCTGCGTGCTGGTGTTAATTGTCCTCAGCCTGGCGTAGTGAGTGAGCTGCCAGAAACCAAAGATTTTCCACTCTTAGCATCTTGCACTAAGCAGGTTGGGCAAAGTCTTTTACTGTCAGGGTTTTAGTAGGATTTCTAGGGGTGGAAGCCAAATTGGCTCCCTCCCTCTCAGGGGCTCTCAGAAGAGTAAACCCTCTGTAGGCCACAAGGTCGTTGTGACATGGACGTCACGCCTCCATGCCGTGGTTGCTCCTAGTCCTCTCTGGCTAGGAGGCACAGCTATGTGATGCCATCCGTGCTGCTGCTGGTTACTGAAAACATTGCCAAGGCCGCTGGCATCTCAGAGGCTTTCCTGGAGTCCAGGTGTCTGCAGCTATGTTTTCATCCTGAGCCACTACCCAATTTCATCCCTCTAAAACAGCCTGAGTCAGTTAAGAGGTTTGCATTTCCCAAACCAAGACACAATAGATGAGCCCCTTCCAGATGCTGTGGTTTTATTTCTAGAAGCTGCACCTAGATCAGTCGCAGCTACCAGTTGCGGTCCAGTGGGTCCTCACTCCTGAAGACCCTGTGTATGTCAGAGTAGAACTGTGCTGCATGTGGTTTTCAATGGCTGGTAATTTTCAGACATACCAGACCTTTATTCTGAGGCTCCTCTGAATTAACTTAAATTCCCAAACTTTGGGCAAACAGATGAGCACATTAATTGTTTGCACCACTCAGAAAGTATTAAATAGTGGTATGTGTACCAGGAGCCAGAAGTGGGCCCACTTTAACCAACTCTGCCTTTTCTGCTTAAAACAAAAAAACAAAACCTTTAATTGAAATTACCTCATATGTCAGACCTAATTATTATTATTATATCTCTTTAACAAACGTAAATCAAAAATGTAACCTAGAATAAGATTTCAAAAAATATAAATTACTGTATCATTAATGTTTCACCACTATTCTCCTTTCTAGTCTCAAGAAAATCTCAACTTTGACTTGGATATACAGCAACCAGATACCCTGGGTTTTCTGGAAGAATGTAATTTAAAAACATGTCCTAGAAATGCCAACTTTTTGAAAGCCAACTGTAGCTCATATGTACCGGAAAGTAGCATGAAATTTGTTTGACATTGTGTCCTGATGGCCTCTGGGGTTTCTGTACTGCCAAGCAGCTGGGGCTCACTTCTTACTATGGTATATAAACTATAACCAGTTACTACTGAGTTATCCCCAACTCATGGCCACCGCACGTGTATAGAGTGGAAACTGTGCTCCATAGGGTTTTTGGTGGCTGTTTTTTTGGCAGTATGTTGCCAGACTTGTCTCCAAGGCACCTGTGAGTAGACTTAAACCGCCAAACTTTCATTTAGTGATTGGGCATGTTGCGCTTGCGTACATCCAGAGACCTCTTATGTACACTGTCAAGCCAAGTGCCGTCGAGTCGGATCCGACTCATGGATGAAATTCTCCGGCAGCCTCATGAGATACGTGTCATCGTCCTCACTGGGCACCTGTGACAAGGCAGTCTCAAAGAGGGTCAAGGTCGTACCACACTGAGATCTGAACCAGGTTTCTCTCAAAGTCCAAGTTCTTTTCCACAAACACTCTTCTCCCTCCTTTAACAATAAAGACTTTAATGGTGGAAACTTTAGACTAGGATGGAGAGAAAGCAGGTGCCAGTGGTGCCAGTGGGGAAATGCATTCTAAGTGGTGGGCACTGGCACCCAGCATTGGCCTGTCAGTTGAGTTCAGAAACAGATGGTGTAAAAGACAATGAGAAACTCAGACATGGCTGATGGCTGCAGGTCTGATGGATCCCTTGATCTTTTCCTCATGAAATAGGAGTGACATGGGAAAAGGAAGAGAAGCAAGGAAGAGGGCTGGAGGGGAAGTGCTGTTTTCCACATGATAAAGGCAACAGTACTGCTGTAACCAATACCACAAGTCCATGGCTTTAACAAACAAAAGAAATTTATTCTCTCACAGTCTAGGAGACTTGCAGTCCAAATTCAGGGGGCAAGCTCCTAGAGAATACTTTCTCTCTGTCAGTTCTGGGGGAAGTTCCTTGTCATCAAGTGTCTCCTAGTCTAAGAGCTTCTCAGTGCAAGGACCCTGAGTCCAAAGGGCACACTCTTCTCCCAGCACTTCTTTCTTGGTGGCATGAGGTTCGTCTCCCCTCAGCTCTCTTTTCTCTTTTATATCCCTAAAAAGATTGATTCAAGGTACAATCTAATTTTGTAGATCAAGTCCTGCTTCTTTAACATGTAGTTGTTAAAAAAGAAACCATAAACCTGCTGCCATCAAATTGATTCTGACTCATAGTGACCCTACAGAACAGAATAGAATTGCTCCATAGAGTTTCCAAGGAGCACCTGGTGGGTTTGAATTGCTAACCTTTTGGTTAGCAGCCATAGCACTCAACCACAACACTACCAGGATCTCTGTGGCTATCAAGTTGATTCCGACTCATAGTGACCCTGTGTGCAACAGAATGGAAGACTGTCCAGTCCTGTACCAGCCTCACAATCAATGTTTTGCTTGAACTCATTGTTGCAACCATTGTGTCAATACATGTTGTTGAGGTTCTTCTTCTTTTTCACTAACGCTCTGCCTTATCAAGCATGATGTCCTTCCAATAACGTGTCCAAAGTTTATGAGACAAAGTCTTACCATCCTTGCTTCTAAGGAGCATTCTGGCTATACTTCTTCCAAGACAGATTGGTTTGTTCTTCTGGCTGCTCGTGATATGTTCAGTATTCTTCACCAACACCGTAATTCAAAGGCGTGAATTCTTCTTTGGTTTTCCTTATTCATTATCCAGCTTTCAGATGTGTAAGAGGGGTTGGAAACACCATGGCTTGGGTCAGGTGTACATTAGACCGTAATTTTTCATCTTTGCTTCTTAACATCTTAAAGAGAACTTTTGCAGCACATTTCCTCAATACAATACGTGGTTTTATTTCTTCACTACTGTTTTCATGGGGTTGATTGTGGATCAAAATAAAGTGGAATTGTTGGCGATATCAGTCTTTTCTCCATTTATCATATTGATCCAGTTGTGAGGAACTTTGTTTACTTTATGTTGCGCCGCAGTCCATACTGAAGGATGTAATCTTCTGTCTTCATTAGTAAGTGCTTCAAGTCCTCTTCACTTTCAGCAAGCAAGGTTGTGCCATCTGCATAATGCAGGTTGTTAATGATTCTTCCTCCAATCCTGATGCCATTCTTCTCTATATAGCCCAGCTACTTGGATTATTTGCTCGGCATACAGATTGAATAAAGTGAAAGGACACCAACCTGATGCTTGCCTTTCCTGACTTTAAATCACATAATTCTTGTCGTATTCAAACAACTTCCTCTTGGTTGGTGTTTCAGTTATCTAGTGCTGCCTTAACAGAAATAACCACAGGTAGATGACTTTAAAAGAGAGAAGTTTTATTTGTCCCTGTCCAGGAAGTTAAAAGTGCAAATTCAATGTGTCAACTCCAGGGGAAAGCTTTCTCTACTGGCATTGGAGGAAGGTCCTTGTCAGTCTTCCCCTGGACTGGGAGCTTCTGAGGCACAGGAACCCTGGTCCTATTCAGAGGACATGCTCAGCTCCTGGTGTTGCTTTTCTCCTTGATGGTATGAGGTCCCCAAGTGTCTCTGCTAGCTTGTCTCCTTTATATATCAAGAGACTGCCTCAAGGAACAAGACAAACTTATACACTGTGTCTTGTTCTACCAACACAACAGCACTCCTCTACCCTCATTAACATCACAGAAGCAGGGATTCCAACATGGAGGAACATCACCAGGAATTATGGCCTTGCCAAATTGTTACAGATTTCTTAGGGAATACAATTCAATCCATGACAGTCTATGTACAAGTTTTTTGTGAGCACAATTTGGTGTTCTGGAATTCCCATTCTTTGTAATAACCATAATTTATCATCCATGCAGTTGACTACCTTTGCATAGTCAGTAAAACACAGGTGAACATCTTTCTGGTATTCTCTGCTTTCAGCCAAGATCTGTCTGACATTAGCAATGATTGCCCTTGTTCCTTGTCGTCTTCTAAATCTGGCTGGAATTTCTGGCAGTTCACTATTCATATACTAATTCAACTGCTTTTGAATGATCTTACAAAATTTTACTTGCACGTCACATTGATTTTGTTTGATAATTTCCACATTTTGTTGAATCACCTTTCTTTGGAATAGGTGTAAATATGGATTTCTTTCAGCCCATTGGACAGGTAGCTGTCTTCCCAATTTTTTCGCATAGATGAGTGAACACTTCCTGTGTTGCATCTGTTTGTTGAAACATCGCAATTTGTAGTCCATCAATTCCCGAACCTTATTTTTTGCCAATGCTTTCAGAGCGGCTTGGATTTCCAAACAAGTTTTCATAGAGCCGATTTTGACTCATGGTAACCCCATGTGTTGCATTGTAGAACTGTACTCCCTAGTGTTCGGATAGCTGTGATCTTTCAGAAGTAGATTGCCAGGACTTCCAAGATACCGCTGGGTGAGCTTGAACTGCCAGCCTTTCAGTTAGTAGCCAAGTACGTAACCATTTGTATAACCCAGTAATTCCTAAAATGTCTCCTTAAAAACCAGAACCAGAATTACTGCCATCAATGCTAATTCAGCGGCTGTTCAAGACAGAGTAGAACTGCCCCATAGGGTTTCTCAGGAGGTTCAGGTGGATTCAACCTGCTACCCTTTTGCTTAGCTGTCAAAGGCTCCTTAGGGGAGCCATAATGAAAAATCAAAACCGCGAAAAACTAATGATTGAACTACATGAATTTCATCATACAGGTGTTCTGGGTACTGGTCCCAAAGACAAATGATAGTGTTCTTTCTCTTCAGGAACATCAAATTGGAGAGACAACCATCCTTTGTAGTTTGTGTCTTCCAAACTGTATGTCTTCTTTACTTTCTTCTAAATCCTACCAGTAATAGCTTTCAGTGAATTTATGGATTTATCTACATATTCTGGTAATCATGGGTGATATTTTTGTGACTTCTTTCCCTTCAGCTATGGAATCGCAGGCTCTACAAATGTGACTGGTGATCAAGTTAAGAAACTGGATGTCCTTTCCAACGACCTGGTTATTAACATGTTAAAGTCTTCCTTTGCCACTTGTGTTCTTGTGTCAGAAGAAGATAAAAATGCCATCATAATAGAACCTGAGAAAAGGGTAAGTCTTTGCTTCCACTGTTGGTGGGTTGAATGTTAACAATTTTTCTTCCTACCTTCATAAATGACTCCACTTATTATCCAAGCTAGATTGCTGGAAATCAGCCTACATCTTTCCTGAACCATATCACTGATCATGTTGCATATTCTACCTATCTGTCAAATCCCAAATCTGCCCTCTCCTGTCCACTGTCCATACCAGCACTGTGATTCATGCTTTGCTACCTCCCCTGTGGGCTCATTTCTAGCCCAAACTCTTGGTCATGTTCAAGGCCTTTCAGAGTCTGGCTTCTGCTTACTTCCTCTTTGGCTATGTCTCTATCTACCCAGGGACTATGCATATATCTTTTCCATGTATGCCACTTCATACTGTCTATGACAAAAAACCCAAACCCACTGCCACTGAGTCGATTCCAACTCACAGTGACCCTAGAGGGCAAAGTAGAACTGCTGCATAGAATTTCCAAGGAGCACCTGGCAGATTTGAATTGTCAGCCTTTTGGTTAGCAGATGTAGCACTTCACCGCTATGCCAGCAGGGTTTCCTTTTCCATGACAGAGGCCCATATCTCTTGAACTTTCCTCTATGTTCCCACTGTAACTCCTTGGTGTACATCCTCTGTCTGGTTACAATATGTTTATCTTTATAGTAAAGTCACATTTCTTTTTTCTTTGTTCCAGGGTAAATACGTAGTCTGTTTTGATCCCCTTGATGGTTCTTCCAACATTGATTGTCTTGTGTCCATTGGAACCATTTTTGGCATCTACAGAAAGGTAAAATGTGATGTGTCAAGCAACTGGTTTGGGATCAAAGGAAAAGTTAAGCTTGAGCCTTCAGCCTCATTTCAATATTGTGCAGCCAGAATGAATTATCATGAAATGCTATGAGGCTTGAAATAGATTAAGATCTCAAGTTCTGACATTTTCAGCATTAATTGCCCAATCATGACTCGTTATGTTGTTAACACAAAATGCAGTGGTAAAACTTGTATGGGAGAATGATACTTCATAGGCTTGACTCAATTTTGCTTTGTCTTATGAGAAATAGGGTAATAGAAGCAATGACACTATGTGAACTGAAATTTATGAGAGTATAACAAAAGTCAAGATTGTTTATATCAAAATTGTGCTTGAAATCCTCTAAATCGAGGATGGGAAAACTGTAGCCTGTAGGCCAGATCTAGCCTGCTGCCTGATTTTGCAGAACCTGCAAGCAAAGAGTAACCATTCAGCATTTTTAAATGATTGGAAAAAAATCTGAAAGGAAAACAGTGTTTCATAACCCATGAAAATTATATGAAATTTAATTTTCAGGGCCCATAAATAAAGTTTTACTGGCATACCATCATGCTCATTTGTTACATATTGCCTTTGGCTGATTTCGTGTTACAATGGCGGGATTGAGTAGTTGTAATCCAGACTGTATGATCTATAAAGCCTGAAACATTTATTATGTTTCTGTTTATGGAAAAACTTTGCCAACCCTGACTATAAGTCATGGAAAGTACAGTGATGCAGATGGACACCTTGCCGTGGGTATTCCACCTGCGTGACCTCTGCGGGTCTCACTACCTCTGGAGCCTCTTGTTCCTTCTCTTTCTTTAGATATGCATGTATGTACATGTGTTTGTATGTGCTTGTATTTCTGTGTATGTAGATGTTTATGTATGTATGTGTCTATATGTATGTATGTGTGTCTGTCGATGTGTATGTGTGTGCGTGTGAAGACGTGAGTATGAGAGCGAGAGAGATAAACAAGTGTGTAAGTGCATACTCAAGTGTATAGGCAAGTAAAAACATGGAGTAACATTCACGGAGCCATCATAAAACTTCATAAAATCTAAGACATGTCATCTTGGTTTCAGCTCTTGTTTGTTTTGGAAATAAAACCTCCCAGATACAGTTGGTGGCACAGTTGTTAAGAGCTTAGCTGCTAACCAAAAGGTCAGCAGTTCAAATACACTAGCAGCTCCTTGGAAACCCTCCGGGACAGTTCTACTCTCCTGTAGGGTCGCTGTGAGTCAGAATTGATTTGATGGCAATAGGTGCTTTTTTCTTGGCGGGTGGGCAGAGATTCCATTTGCCAGGTTGCTCAGTGCTGGTGCTCCTGCTGGTTGAGGCAGTTAGTTGAGCTGAACTTGAAGATCTCTCCCAACTCCCCTGTTCTGTAATTCAGAGGTTTCTAGAGTGAGATCCAAATTTGTACTTTATTTTTAAAAGCGAATTATTGTTTAGTATTATACATCATTTCCTTTTAAGTAGGTGGAAACTGGAGGTCACTGGACCATATTTTGCTTTTGCCCTGGATGAGAGGCATATTACACTGAAATCAATTTGAGAGTTAAAAAAAACTGTTGCTGTCCAGCTGATTCTGCCTCCTGGCAATCTGGTGTGTGTCAGAGTGGAGCTATGCACTATAGGGTTTTCAATGGCCACCCTTTGGACAGCAGATACCCGGCTTTTCTTCTGAAGTACGTCTGGGTGGATGCAAACCTTTAGCCTTTTGTTAGTAGCCCAGTGCCTAACCATTTGCACGCCGCTGGGGACTAATTTGGGTATTGCTGTTGTTCGCTGCCATCGAGTTCATTCTGACTCATGATGACTCCGTGTATGTAGAACGGAGCTGTGCCACAGCGTTTTCTTGGGTATAACCTTGACAGAAGCAGACTGCTAGACGTTTCCTTTGGTACTACTGCTCGGTAAGTTCAAACTGACCTTTAGGCCACAGCTACCTAGAAAAACCAAACCAAACCTGTTGCCACTGACTAATAGCAACCCTGGAGGGCAGAGTAGGACTGCTGCATAGCGGTTTCCAAGGCTAAAAATCTTTACAGAAGCAGACTGCCCCTTTTTTCTCCCATAGAACAGCTGGTGAATTCAAACCACTGACCTTGTGGTTAAGCCCTGAAACCATACTGCACCACTAGAAGATTCTAATTCTCATGCCAGAAAAGCAAGGGAAAAATTCATCTATTCTCCAAGTCAGCATGAGACATGTCATCACTATTGTAGACATGGAAGGATGTCATTTTACCCACAAAGTGTCAAATCTATAGTATAGTAAGAGAGGTTTGTAGTAGAGGGAGGCCTTTGGTTCATGAACTGGATGAAAATAAAGCAGAACCAACATTTGCCGAAAGAGCCGTGGTGGCACAGACGGTTAGGTGCTCAGCTGCTAACCTGAAGTTTGGTGGTGTGAGCTCACCTAGTGGCTGTGTGGGAGAAAGACCTGGCAGTCTGCTCCTGTCAAGACTGCGGTCCAGAAAAGCCTCTGGGACAGTTCTGCTGTCGCTTGGGGTCTCCATGAGTTGGAATTGACTCAGCAGCACCTAACGACCACGAAGTTTCTCAGTGCCATTCTCTACCTCACTCGGTGAATTAAAACCTCTCAAGGAAAAACAACCCTAGAAAACTGAAAGATAACAGGCTATCAACTTAAAAAAAAAAAATCAAGCCAACTTGCAACAGCCACTTGAATTATAAATGCTAGCACAACACAACTTGTCTCCATACTCTCCTCAATAAATCTGACATGACTGTCTTCAAAGACTGAAGAGATAATGGGTGTGAAGCACGTCTCAAGTCATTTCAGTTTTCACAAACCTTGTTGATTGCTTGAAACCATTCAAAGACCTGTGGAGTATACTCATTGATGGATCTGAGGCTTTGAAGGAGACCTTTCCTATTTTGGGCAGAGATTGGTTTCAGCTTGAAAGTGTCTTGTTGGTCCACCTGCTCATGGGAACCCATCAATCACAGGGACATGGCCACACATAGGCCTTGCCAGAGTGATGCTAAAAATACAAGCTCAGCAGGGCTCAGTGTGCCATGGAGTTCCTTCAACAGCCTCTCGCAAGGGTTGGAGTGATTCAGGATAGATTGTCCTGAGGACAATATTTGGTTCACTATTTGGACAACCATTATGGTTAGAGAGCCTGTCCAAATATTGAGTTAAACAATCTGCCTTTCTATTTAAAAGCTCATGTGGCCTTTGAGAACACTCAGTGGCATCTGGTTGGTATGTGCAAGGCACTGTCTGGCTCTCCCAGAAAAGTTCGGCTGCCCATTTGAGTTCAGGTCGTCTGTTGATGTGACAGCTTCACCCGGCTTCTGCTTCACCTTCTCCACATGTCAACCATCCTGAATCCGTGGGATCTTCCCCAACACTTCTCACCAGGTGTTGTGGAATAAAAAGAAAAACCAATTACCACGGTGGATAGTGGGGCCCTGTTGGCACAGTTGTTAGTAGCTGGGTGGTTAACCAGAAGATTGACAGTTCAGATTCACCAGCTGCTCCTTGGAAACTGTAAGCAGCCATTTTCCTCTGTCCTGTAGGGTTGCTGTGAGTCGAAACTGACTTGACAGCAATACTTTTTGTTTGGGGCTGCTATTAAAATAGGTTTTACAGCAGGTGGTGGCATCAGATAGGCAGAGAGAGGGAGAGTCCAGGGGGCTTCAGTTTTTGACAAGAGCTTTATGCCTGTCCCTAGGCATCTGAATGAGAATGGAATGGGTTTCCTTTGAAGAAGGGGTATTGATGAGATTTGGTGGAGGGAGTTTATGCTTTAGAAAGGATGTCGCGCAAGAAAGCCAAACCGATGATTCAATGAAATTATGTTCATTATTCTGAATACGTGAGTCACAGACAAGTACTGTTATTATTGCTTTGTGAAATAATGAAGGAAATTGAAATGTAAAATTGGTGACAAGATTTCAGAGAAAGGTTGTTCATTCTCGCAACTTTGCCACAGGCCAGCATGGATGGTTCTGGGTCAGGTCCCTCTGTGGCTGTGGACTTTTCTTGGTGGAGAACTGCTTGCTCAAAGCTTGTAGTGGGAGGAGATGAGAGAAAGAGATCTTAGTCTTTCTACCAAGTTGCTGGCTTTGAAGGAAGCTGGTTATAGCTAAAATGAACCTCTAACAGGTGTCCACCTGACAAAGGTGCACTGGCAAAATTTGGAGTTTGGGGAGAAAGATTTAAAAATGTAGTCTGAGTTTAGCTGCAATGCACTCTTCTGTGAACACAAATCAAACCAATTTCACCTAACCCCAAGCGACCAGATGAAAATAGCTTACTAAACAGGACGTGTGGAGGTGATGAAACAAAAGGTGAGATGATTTCTGTGATTCTTACTTTTAGGTGAGTAGTTGTCAAATTTCAGTGTAAGAAACACATGTAGTGTGTGGTAAAATGCAGATTCCCAGAATATTCCCTTAGAGATGGATGCCCTCAGAGATTCTGTGGTTATTGATTAGTGATGAGGTGATTATTGAGGAGGACAAGGCTGAGATTGTAACAGCCTTAATGAGGTTACATTACTTATCCAATGGAAAGGAAGTTTCCCTGGAATGTGGCCTGTGCTATCTTTTACTTTACAAATTTTTAGTAAATAGCACAGGTGATCTTAATACGGAAGGTGTGTGGACTACACTTCCAAAAGATTGAGGAGGAAGTTACCTGGAAGGTTTCTGCTGGGAGAATCTCCATCCCAGCTCCATCACATAGATGCCCACCAGGATGCTCTGCTACCCTTCACCTGTCAGTTTGTCACCTGTCATGGCCTGTGTGTGGTTTTCGTGCTGAAAGCAGTGTCACTGGTATTTCAAATACCAGCGTGGTCACACATGGTGGTAAGGTATCTTAGTTACTTAGTGCTACCATAACAGAAATATGACAAGTGGATGGCTTTAACCAAGGGAAATTTATTTTCTTACGGTCTAGGTACACTACAAGTCCAAATTCAGGGTGTCAGCTCCAGGGGAAGACTTACTCTGGTGGCCTTGGAAAAGCCCATTCTCATCGATCTTCCCCTGGACTGGGAGCTTCTCCATGCAGGAACCCCAAGTCCAAAGGAAACACCATTCCTGGCCCTGCTTACTTGGTCCTCCTCTCTGCTTACTTCTCTTTTATCTCTTGTAAAATAAAAGATAGTGCAGACCACACTCCAGGGAAACTGCCTTTCCATTGGATAAGTGATGTGACCTCACTAACGCTGTTACAGTCCCAGCCTAAACCTCTTCAGTAAAGGATTATAGTCACAAAATGAAGGACAGCCACACAATACTGGAAATCATGGCCCAACCAAGTTGACACATTTTGGGGGGACATAATTCAGCTGGTGACAGTGAGGTTCAGCAGAGCTTCCAGAAAAAGGCAGACTAGAAAGAAAGGCATGTTGGTCTTCTTCTGAAAATTAGCCAGTGAAAACCCCATAGATTATGACAGAATGTATGTAGTTCAATATAGTGCTGGAAGGTGGGCCTCGTAGAGAGGAAGGTACCACGTGATAGCTGTGACAAGAGAACTCGGACATCATGGGGACAGACAGGACCGGGCACCCTTTTGTTTAGTTGTGCATGAGGGCACCATGACTTGGAGCTGATGCCATAGCAACCAACAAGAACTTGCTCTCAGCTGCTGGGAACCCTGACTGGAAAAAGAATGAATGAAATATGGGAGAGATGTCTCTCTTCATTTATGTGTAATTTCAAGCAGAGAGTAATCAAGCAAAGAACGGGGGGCTGGTTTGAAGGCTAGAAAAGCCAGTTATAGACTAGCTATCTCAGTCATCTGGTATTGCTCTAACAGAAATATCACAAGTGGATGGTTTTAGCAAAGAAAAGTTTGTTCTTAAACAGTCGAGTTGGCTAGAAGTCCCAGTTCAGGGTGTCAGTTCCAAGAGAACACATTTTCTCTTGGTCAGCTCTGGAGCAGGGTCCTTGTCTTGCATCACTCCCTCTCTAGTCTGAGAGCACCTTAGCGCAGGAACCCCAGGTCTGAAGGATGCACTCTGCTCCTGCTGCTGATTTCTTGATAGTGTGAGGTTCCCAACTCTCTGCTTGCTTCCCTTTCCTTTTATCTCTTGTAGTATAAAAGGTGGTAGAAACCACACTGCAGGGCAATTCCCTATACGTTGGAGCAGGGAGGTGACTTTAGGAAGGGTGTTACAGTCCCACCCTAATCCTCTTTAACATAATCCACTCTGTTAACCAGAGGCCGAGATTAGGATTTAAGCACAGGAAAATGACAAAATGGAGGGTAATCACATGATCTTGGGAATCATGGCCCAAATTGCTATACGCATTTCTGGGGGAACACAATTCAATCCATGACTGTAGCGAAAAAGATCATTAACAATTAGCTATTACTGAGTGGGAGCCAGCTTCTTCAGACGTTCCCTTCCTGGCATCTGGCAGGCTTTGGGCACTTGATCCCATAGGCTGTAAAGTTTATTTAGAAAGTTAAAACAGCTTTCTTACTTAAAAGATGAGAACGCATCTTAGGCTCTATGTATAAATATTGTTTGGTTAAATTTTTTGTCATTGTGTGTGTGTAAGTGTGTGTATTGGTGCTGGTTTGCAATATAAAATCTGTTTCTTACTGTGGGTTATGATGAAAAATTTGAAAGCAACTGCCTGAGCTTGTAACAACTCTGGGGACGTAGTTCAAGCTCTTGTGTTTCCGAGAATTTCTTTGATGTGTGAGTGATGTGGACCACACTTCTCAGTGGGGTATGTGCGGTTGGCAAGAGCTCATGAAATCCATTTCCTCACCAGCCTGGCTGCCCTCTGGCCCTGTGTTAATTTGTTTAACGAAGAATGGAGTAGGCAGGTGAAAGACATTGATGCTTATAATAAGATAAAATTAGTGGGAGCCAGCCAAGAGGATCTGTTCCTTTTTGGAAGTGATAATGAAGAAATAAGGGAATATCAAATTAGTAGAACTGGAGGAGGCCTCTGATTGGAAAGAAGGATCCAGATGCAGGAAATTCGGGGTCTGGTGGGAAGGCTGCCCTCATACTAATACAATCAGGATGTTCCTGGTGTGTAGAGCGAGGCCCCTCAGGAAAGATGCCTTATTGCATTAGAGGCCCAGAGCCTGCTGCCTTTGAGTCAGTCCTGACTTGTGGAGACTTTGTGTGTGTTGGATAGACCTGTGCTCTGTGGGGTTTTCAAAGCTGTGGCCTTTGGGGAGCAGATCACCAGCCTGTTCTGCTGAGGCACTTCTGGGCGGGTGCAGACTGCCAGCCTTTGCCTTAGTAGTCAGGTGGTGTAACTTCTAACAGGTACTGTTAATGGTTTAACTGGAAAAGAGGCCCACAAAACACAACCACCAAAACAATTTTTTTTCTTGCTCTAGACGTCAGCAGGTGAGCCATCTGAGAAGGATGCTCTGCAGCCAGGCCGGAATCTGGTGGCAGCAGGCTATGCCCTCTACGGAAGTGCCACCATGCTGGTACTTGCCATGGAGTGCGGTGTCAACTGCTTCATGCTAGATCCGGTGAGAGATCCTGGGGGAGGTTATGTTTCCTGGTTGGGGACTGTAAGTGTGTGTATGTGTTGGGGGTGGAGTGAGAGGTGGGGAATGAAGTTCACGGAGGGACAAAGTTGACAAGGTGGGCTGGCTTGGGGAGGTGAAGGGACAATATATCCTTCGTGAGAAAATTATCAAGATGAGAAAAACTTACCTTTCCAGAGCACAAGAGGATGTCTTTGTTCCAAGATAATTCTTTAGAATGAGCATCAAGTGACTCAAATGCCAGCAGAGGCCAGACAGGTCATACAAATGACTGGTGTTAACTAGGGGACTCCAGCATCCATGGTAGGGACTGTGGACGTCAGCAGAGGTTACTGTTCAGAAACAGAGGCCCAGTGTGACCAAGCCTTACAGTGCTCCAAGGAACACTGGATTTAAAAAAAATGTAATATTCCTAGATTTGTAAAACACTTCACTAGTCTCAGCTAGGCACTGGTGTCCAACATTCATTGCAGCACTATTCACAGTAGCCAAAAGGTGGAAACAACCCAAGTATCTATCCATGGGCAAACATAATGTGGTATATCCATGCAATGGAATATTATGCAGCCATAAAGAGAAATGAAGCCCCGACATATAATACGACATGAATGAACCTTGAAAACATTATGCCGAGTGAAAACAGCATGCCGAGTGAAAACAGCTAAGACACAAAAGAACAACCATTGTGTGATTCCACTTATCTAAAATAGAAATATCTAAAATAGGCAAATGCGTAGAAACAAGAAGTAGGTTAATGGTTAGGGAAGGGGAGTTACTACTTAGAGGGCACAGAGTTTCTGTTAAGGCTGATGAACAAATTTGGAGACAGATAGTGGTGAAGTTTGCACAACGTGGTCCATTAATTAACTTCCCTGAATTTTATATGTAAGAGAGGTTGAAATAGAAAATGCTTTGTCATATATATTTTACCATGATAAAAATTAAAAAACAAGATAAGCCAACACTGTGCTAGCTAACTACTTTTACGGACCACGTTGGGGCCTGTGGGTTGTCCATTTGCCGTCCTGGCCTTGCACTACATCCGTTCCCAGACTCTCTCCCCTGTTCACCCAGAGGTTGTTCGCCTGAGGTGAACAATAATCTCAACTGCCTGGCCTTGTCAGAGAAGTCTACTGAAATTATTAGGTGTCACGTACCTGCACACAAACGTTCAGTTAACCATTAGAGCCTTGATAACATCCAGTTCAAGGAAATGAAGTGAAGGTCACTCCCTAGTCACTCTTACAGAGAAATGTCACCGTACTACAGAGACAGCTCCCAGGTGCCACGGAGACAATTCCTTAGCAGTTTTAACTTGTGGGTCACTCTTTCCATGTGTGTGTTAATAGTAGTCATTTCTTTATTCAGAGAAATGACAGTTTCCACAGAGCAGATAAAATAGGAGGAAAAAATCTCTTTAAATATTTGGTGCACCTTTGTGGCTTCTAAAACCAATTGCTGAAACAATCTTCAGCGTTTCAGTGTGTTTGCTCCAGTGACCTAAGGATTTAAGATTTAAGTATAACACTCTTTTTAGTTTTAGAAATATCCTCATATGATTTTCATGAAACCCTCTATGTATACAGTGCTTCTTGTGGAAGAACTGAACACAAGGTACAGATGGTGAACTTGAATTCCCTTGGGCAACAGGTTACTATGGTGAGGCCTTGTGGGTCTGAGGGGCAGGTAGTATAAACCAGAGCACAGGCTATCTTTGTCCCCTGGACGCTTACCTAACTGGACCTTCACCTCCTTGGAAATATGGGAACTTAATAAATAAACAAGAGTAGAGAAATAGCACCAAAGTCCTTGAGTGAGGTGACCTCACACACATACACACGCACACGCACACGCACACGCACAGAGAGAGAGAACAGTGGCGGGTCGAGGGCGGTTGAGTCTGAGCCCAGGATGCCGTTTCTGCAGTCACTGATGTTTGTGGATTTACTGACTTGTCAGACATGGCCTGCAGCACCAGACTTGCTTCTGGTGACATCTCTGTTGCTGCTGAGTTGGTGAATGTGCAGGGAAAAAAAAAAAAAAAAAAAATCAATCTCTTCTTATTTCCAGATTGCAGACGGGTGTCTCCGGGAGTAAGTGTCTGTGTGTTTGATAGTCTTTTATCTTCCTCAGACCTCTGACCACTAAGCCTTCTGAAGATAAATGCATGTCTGCCTGTAACGGTCCCCTGCTGGCTGCTCTCAACTCTGTTTGGTTCAAGCCATCCTCCTGGCTGATGCCTGTGGCCCCGTGCTAGGGACGTGCTAAGTGCTTTCTCTTCATTGTTTCTTGCTGCAAGGACAGGCTGAAAGTGTCTGCTGAAACAACAACAGTAACCGTGTTTGTGGGGCTGGTGTCCATGGGGTGTAGCTTCCTGGTCTCAGCATGTAGGTGTGAGTGCATTTACAGTAAAACTCTCATCCCATTTGTGTGAGATGGCTCCATTTCCTAAACTTTTCGTAAAGACATTTATTTATTTATTTATTTTCACTGATTATGAAAGAATATTTCTACATATTGTGGCCAAAGTTTTGGAAATTACAAGAAAGCGTTAAAGAAAGGGGAAGAATCACCCCAAATGACAACCTTCAATGACCAGTGTTCGTTTTGCTCTCACTTCCCTCCCTTCCTGCTCCCTCCTTTCTGTCTCTTTCCTCCTTTCCTCTCTCCCTCCCTTCCTGGCTCTCATTCCCTCCCTAGCTTCCAGACACCCCAGCACCCCGCATCACCAGGAATCTCTCTTCACCACGGGACTAGATGGTGGGGTGAAGTGTGTTGATGGCCTTCCCTTCTGCTTTACTCTCCCCTCGGTGGAGCAATGCCCCTCCCCAAATAGGCAGAGCCTCAGCTACCCTCTTAACAGTACATGGAGCCCCTAACAGTCCTGGGGCCACAGCAATAGGAGGTGTGTGATGCTTACCCCTAATTCACATATTCTTTAAAGCACCCAAATTGTAAAGGCTTACCCAAGGTGGCGTGTTGGCTGGGGGTGGGGATGGGGATAGGGGGTGGTGCTGGTGCAGCACAGCAACTTATTTCGAAACAGATTCCATGCCAGAAGGCACCTGAAGGTGTGTCTGCTGGGGAATGAAGCTCAGGTCTCTGTTTCTCTGCAGTACACAACAAATTTTCATCCAGACGGAAGTCAATGTAAAGCCAAGAAAAGCCCTGAGTGCCCACAGAGGCTGAGCACCAACCCCCCAACACCTCTCTACGCTCACCTTACTCTGCACCAGCATCTTATCTTGCAAATGCATGCATGTCTTGCTGACCATTCTCACTCTCCCTCCGGCTTTGTGCTGGCTTGTATGTCCGCAAGTTTTCTGCTCTAATTGTGTGTGGTTTCTATCTTGTTACTGAAATCATTTGAAAACTCGGTTAAAAGTCTCTTTTTCAGACGCCATCTGAGGCACCCTCTTGCTCAACCCTTCTGCTTCCCTGCCTGTTTCCTCTCTTCTTTCCTTACCCTGTTCACAATCCTTGGGTAGGTTGGCAGGAGTCACTTGTGCCCAGGGGTGAGGACAAGCCCCAGGCACAGAGAGGCCCAGGCCTCCTCCTGCCCACCCTGACACACCTCAAACCGACTCCCCTACATCTGCCTGATGAAGAGACTCCTCACTAACACTTCCTTCCTTGCCTTTCAGGCCATTGGTGAGTTCATTTTGGTGGACAGGGATGTGAAGATCAAAAAGAAAGGAAACATCTACAGTCTCAATGAAGGCTACGCCAAGGACTTTGATCCTGCTGTCACGGAGTATGTCCAGAGAAAGAAGTTCCCCCCAGTGAGTGAACGGTGTGAGTGGGCATGGGAAGCTGGTCCCTAGAATCACCGGGATCAGTTACGTAGATAACTGTTGGTACATGGAACATAACCTGCGCTGTAAAAGAGCGCCACGGCACGGAAGTGGACTGGGTTTCCCATCTGTACTGACCCCATGGCCTTTAGAAACTAGGAAGTGGACTGCATACATGCAGAGGTCAGAACTAGTGTGTCTGTTTGGGGGACATTGCCACTTTCTTGCAGGAGAAGAAAAATCAGGATGATCAAGTCAACCCAACAAATGAGTTAATGGCAAAAAAACATTTTCAGTTCTGGAGCCCGTGATCCCAGATGGTACACAATGCGATTCTTGCTTGCAGAGCAGCAGGGACTTCTTATGTGGTGTCTGCCTCCCCCGGTGATTGTCCTGTGATGGACTGGAAATCCAGCTGCCATCTCAAGGTTAAGAGTATCCATCCTGGTGTCTCTAAACCTGGTGCGCTGACTCACGGCAACCCCAAGTGTGTCCGCATAGATCTGTGCCCCATGGTTTTCACTGGCTAATTTCTTGGAAGTACACTGCTAGGCTTTTCTTCTACAGTGCCTCTGGGCAGACTCAAATCCCCACTGTTTTGGAAAGCTCCATTGGCATCATGTAGAGACTGTGTCTCTTTAAAGAGACTACACTTTACTGAATGTGAAGAGGAGAAATGGCTGTATATACAGCTGGTTCTTTGTGGGACTAGGCAGTTTTGTCATACTTTGGATTAAATTCTATCGAAGGCTGCTTGTTTCTGAGATGAAGCCCAGATGTTGTTGGCATGGCATTCAGAACCTGTGGAACTGGCCCCTGGCTATCTCTGCGGCTTTATTATCTCCTCTTCCACTTTACCCTAGAACCTTACCCCACCTCAATCCACCCTAATTCCCCCAGCGACACCACCGTGTCCAGAATGGAGAGTATACACAGCCAAGCCTGTGCTTGTGTTGGTCCCTCTCCCAGGAAACACACACTCTGATCTCCACCCAAACCAGGTGCTGACGAGTCAGCTCCAGCTCATGGTGTCCCCATGTGTGTGTCAGAATAGAACCTGTGCTCCACAGGGCTTTCAGTGGCTGGTTTTTCAGAAGTAGTTCACCAGGTGTTTCTTCTGAGTCCTCTGGGAGGACTCAAAGTGCCAACCTTTTGGGTAGCAGCTAACACATTAACTGTTTATACCACCCAGAAAGGGATAGTGGTGGTTCAGTGGTAGAACTCTTGTCTTCCAAGCAGGAGCCCTGGGTTTGATTCCTGCCCAATACACCTTGTGCACAGCCTCCAGTCATCTGTCACATGCCGTGTTGTTGCATGTTACTATGGTGCTGAATAGGTTTGAGTGGAGCTGAAGACTAGGGAGAAAGACCTGGCAATCTACTTCCAAAAAGTCAACCAGTTAAAACTCTGAAGATCACAACAGTTTGATCATGTTGTATGTGGATGGAGTCACCGTGAGTTGAGGGCTGACTCAGCAGCAGCCAACAGCAACAACAACAATCCCTGTCCTGTTCCTTACCATGACAAAATCCTTCCCAACCTTCAAGCTTCCGCTAAATGGCAGTTTTTGTGGTGCCTGCTCCACCCCTAGAAATTGTATCAAACACACCTGCCTCAGGACTTTCGGGGGGTAATTTGATATTATCATCTGATGTGTAAGGGGTTATCCCCAATACTGGATCTTCTGTTTTTTTTTGGAAAAAGATTTTCATCACAATTCATAGCACAGTCCCAAATGCATACGTTTTTGATGTTCAGTCAATGATTACTGAACCCAGTAAACACAGTGCGCTCAAACAAAACTCCCATTGTTTCTTTTTTGCACCCCTGATTGTTGTTGGTCTTCATCTTGCAGGACAATTCTTCACCCTATGGTGCCCGGTACATAGGCTCCATGGTGGCTGATGTTCACCGTACACTTGTCTATGGAGGAATCTTTCTGTACCCTGCCAATAAGAAGAGCCCCCAGGGAAAGGTAATTGTCTTCCCCTGAAAACTAGTGGAAATGCAGTGGATTTAATTTTCAGCCTGGGGGATCTGATTTAGGAGAGAAGGAAGGTTGTGGTAGCTGTGGAGCTCCCCAGGATGCTGTTAAGGCTGCCTGTGGCGTAGTCTCTTCTAGATTAAAGGCTCTCCTTGCTAAAGGCAGGAGACGCCAACTAAAAATGGCCTCTCAAGAGCCACCCATTGCTCTGGCAAAAGGTAATTAACGATGCCAGGAAAAGAATTCAGTGCTTCAGTGGCTACATGGTTTGATTTGGATAAAATGAATTTCACTCGTAAAATATGAGATGGTCCAGTCTTAATACCAGAGCAGCAGATCAAATGTGTATTTCAAATAGAGGTTTCCTTTGATTGCTTTCAAAAGGCGTAAAATAGACCTGACGAATGAGTTGACATTTGCTGTCGGAAAATGACATCGTCCTAGGAAGGAAAGGATCTGTGAGCTTTTAGGTACGCTGTCCTCTCTGAGTGTGCTGGCCTAATGTCCATGATGCTCCCAGCAAGCTGTAACATGGGCTGTGCTTATCATGGCTAAGGGATACCCTACTTCTCTTCAACGTAGGTGACAGAGTGCTTGCCTCCAAAATACAGCCTTTTTGATTTTTCCCAATGGTCAGATTGTCTTCTTTTTAAAATGCAAGAGACAGAATGAACAGTGAAGCTGCTTACCAGCCCCAGTTGCTCTTGAGTGAGCTGCGACTCGTGGCAGCCCCACTGGTACCAGTGAAGAACTGCTCCATGGGGTTTTCAGCTGCTGATTTTTAGGAAGGAGGTTGCTGAGGTATCTCCAAGTGGACTCAGACCTCTGGTCTTCTGGTTAGCAGCTGACTGTGTAACCCTTTGGTGCCCCCAGCTGCTAAAATCCACTGCTGTTCTGTAGATTGCAACTCATAGAAACCCTACAGGACAGAATAGAACCATCCTGTAGGGTTTCTACAGCTGTAAATCTTTACTGAAACAAGCTGCCACATCTGTCTCCCATGGAGCAGCTGGTGGGTTGGAGCAACCAACCTTTTGGTTAGCAGCTAAGAGCTTTAACCACTATACCACCCAGGGACTCCAAATCTCCTTAAGTTAGAAATATCATTCTTCCATTTAGCTATCTCAGGCATCCCAAACTATGTTACTATCTGTTTTACAGAACTTTTCTCTACCCATTGTCATCGAGTCGGGTCCTCAAAAAATTGTTCCTTGATACCAATTTATCAAAGCGCCTTTTTGATTTTGCACCACCAATTTATCAAAGCGCCTTTTTTGATTTTGCACATCTGGCTGTCACACCTGTATGAAACCAGAGTCACGAAACACCTGCAGAAAGTCCCTGCTGGGTAGGCAGACTGCATGGAAATGCATATGATCAAGAAGTTAATATTTAAAAGTAAAAGCTAAGATGTATAATATGCTAAATGTCAACCTTCAAGCCTTAGGAAATTTGTGAAAGGAATGTGTATAGAGTTGCAAACAATATCATACTGTTTGGAGGAGCCAGTCTGCTTTCCAGATGTCTGCAGCCAGACGCCACCATGGATTTCTTTATGTTTTTAGAATAGGCAGCGCTCCATCTAAAACACGCAGAATCACTCATTAAATCCAGTTTCCAGACTGTAAAGAGAGAGAACCAGTGGTTCTGCCAAAATGTCTTTCCTCAGTCCCTGAGGCCAGGTGGTGGGTCTTAAATTTGCATCAGGTAATCTCCTGTGGGCTGTGTCTGGGTGAGCATTAGATTAACCTTGGTCTAGATGCAGTCTTGAGGGGCACTTTTGTGACCTCCTAGACGGAAAGGGAGCATGTAACTCCCATGAGCCACGCATTCCCTCAAGCTGTGCACTATTTTCCTGTGAACAAGTCCCCTCTCTGTAATACATACTGGGGTGTGGACAGTACTCTCTGGTCTTGTTTTCCAGCTGAGACTACTATATGAGTGTAACCCAATGGCCTACATCCTGGAGAAGGCCGGAGGGTTGGCCACCACTGGGAAGGAAGCTATATTGGACATCGTTCCCACTGATATCCACCAGAGGGCGCCAGTCATCTTGGGCTCCCCTGACGATGTGACCGAGTTCTTGGAGGTCTGGAAGAAACACGCTACCAAGTGAAGCATTGGCTCTGCCTGCACCAGAAAGAATTGCCTTTTGTCTGAACAGGAGCCGCAGTACACTACCCTGTCCTGACTGGGCATCATACATTCCCAGACAGCAGAAATGAAGAGCACATTTTTTTGTTTGTTTTTGAACCGTGATGGTAAAATGCTGTGTGGTGCCTAATCGAAACGCTGTCAGATAATGCCACTGATAACCAAGATACATTTTGAGAGGGGCGGGGGAAAAATAAACATATTCTTCCTTTTTAAAGAAGCATTTTCATTGCCTAGTTTCCAGTGATAATAATAATGGCGAATGCATGTAACATAAATCGTGTCGTCTTCACAGCAATTTTATGAAATAGGTGCCATTATCAACCCATCTAGAAAGCCTGGTGGCGTAGTGGTTAAGTGCTACAGCTACTAACCAAAAGGCTGCAGTTCAAATCTCTGAGGCGTTCCTTGGAAACTATGGGGCAGTCCTGTACTGTCCTGTAGGGTTGCTGTGAGTCAGGATTGACTGGACAGCAGTAAGTTTGGTTAGTGGGTTTATCAACTTATAGATGAGAAATGAGAGACAAAGAGATGAAGTATTCTGCCCAGTAATTCACCCAGTAAGTAGTGAAGCTGGGATATGAACTGAGGCTGCCTGGCCACTAAACTCTAGTTATGTCTCTTTTTTTCTTACCTGCTGACTCATTGCAAAAACCCTGGTGGCATTGTGGTTAGGTGCCACAGCTGCTAACCAAAAGGTCATCAGTTCACACCCACCAGAAGCTCTTTGGAAATTCTAGGGAGCACATCTACTCTGTCCTATAGGGCCACTATGAGTTGGAATCAACTTGATGACAGTGGGTTGGGTTGTTAGCTCATTGCAGGCCTGGGCCTTCAGAATTAACCTGAGTGAGTATCCTCTTAGAAAGGGTATGAACCTGAGGTATACCTGGGCATGACCTCTTGGCTTTTCCCATATTGTTGTTATTGGGTGCTGGTAAGTTGATGCTGACTCATGGTGACCTCACTTGGGTTCTCATACATGCATGCAGCTACCTGAGTACCAAAGACAAGTTTATATCTTTACTCAGTGGTGACTCATCTATGAAAATGAAACATTCTATTGAGCTAGTATAGTCTAATGATTCTTTAGATCTGTATTGTTGTAAAGAAAAGGATTCATCATAAGAACAAGATGTAAGGAGATGGAATTTGTTGCAAGCAAGTATGTTTCTTGCCAAGCCCTCTCCATAGTTTCTCACTTAACTAACTGTGGTTCTTTCTGGTGTAGGGTTCCAAGATTGTGGCAAGTTGCATTAGGTGTTAAGAAATACCCTGTGGTTTTTCTTAAGCTCCAGATTTTAAAAAGATGTATTTGCTCAACTTGTGAACTTAAAACAGATAGATGTCTGTTTAAATCTTGATTCTGTCCAAACCAAGAAAGCAAACCAAGTCAGCTGCCATCAAGACAGCTCCATTTCATGGGAATTCCATGTGTTTCAGACGAGAACAGGGTTTTCAATGACTACAACCTTTCCAAGGTAAATCACCAGGCCTTCTTCCAAGGGTCTTCTGGGTGGATTCGAACCTCCAACCTTACAGTTAGTGGCCCAGTGTGTTAATTGTATTACCCAAGGACTCCTCACTCTAAACATTCTCCACTGAGTCCACATTTTCCATCAGGAATCTAAGTTTGTTCTTAAGCATGTGACCTGTTTTTGTCCACTGACTGTACCTGAAGCCAACTCACAAAGCGCTTTTTGATTTTTAACCTTCTTGTAACCCTGTTGGCCACTGGCTCTCACAGCATTGAGGGAAACATGGGGCCTAGGACCATCTTCTGTTATCAAAGGGAAAGGATATAGGGAAGGATCCACTTCCCCTTCTCTCTCCCTGGAGTGCCGCGATGAAACCAAGCAAGATCACAGAAAGACTCCTTTCTCTGCTTTTGTATGTGTGGTGTCTTTTCGTGAATTATCAGTTTTAACTGAGCATTTTCCACTAATAATTGTTTGCAGTCTGCTGCCAAAGTATCCTGTCTTTCTCTGTGAGAGGCAGATGAGACAGACAGATATAAAGAAATGGTGGCACAAACAGTGATTCTTCTCTGATGATTCTTAGAATCTCAAAGTTGGGTTTGACCTGGAGCTCCTTGGATGCCTCCCCTTGGGAGATGAGGGTGAAGGAATCTCATCTGCTAAGGTTGTGTGGCGATGCGGCTGGAGCTGAGGTCTGCTGGCTCTCCGGCTCCGTAACGTCCTACTGTCGTCTCTCAAGTGGAAGATCCTCTGGATGAAAACGCATCACGTTTCCTGTACAAAGGAAAACACCGCTCTGACTACTCAGATGGAAACCCCGGTTGCCCAGTGGTTAAGTGCTATGGCTGCTAACCTAGAGACTGGCGGTTCGGATCTGCCAGGCCCTCCTTGGAAACGCTGTGGAGCAGTGCTACTCTGTTCTATGGGGTCACCATGAGGCAGGACTGACTCAATGGCAGTGAGTTGGGAACTACTCAAATATACAGCTTCTTAAACACACAATCGTGTTGCCGTCAGTCCATTCTGATTCACAGCAGCCCCATGTGTTACAGAGTAGGACTAAGCTCCGTTGGCTTTTGGGCTGTGATCTTTATGGCAGCAGATCACCAGGCCTTTCTTCTGTGGTGCCACTGGATGGATTCAAACCACCAACATATTGGCCAGTACCTATTGTCAAAGAGTCGACTCCAACTCCAATTGATAGTAACCCTATAGGACAGAGTAGAACTCCCCAGGAGATTTGTGAGACTAATCTTCATGGAAACAGACTGTCACATCTTTGTCCCATAGAGCAACTGGTTAGTTCAAATCACTGATGTTTGAGCTAGCAGCTGAGCACCTTAAGTACTCTGCACCAGGACACCTTTTATTGGTTAGTAACCAGTTAGAGTGTTTGCACCACCTAAGGAACTATTTGGCTGATGAGTTCCTCAGGAACGGCCTTAAGAGGATTTGTAAAGAGCCCCTAAAGCCTCTTGTTTCCCCACGCAGGTCATTTTTTCTTTTAGATATTCCCAAACTGCACCCTCACCTTCTAGTTAAAACTGTAGTTAGATACCCGCCTAAATGGCCATCAGCAGGTGAATGAACAAACAAAATGTGGTATATACATATCATGGAATAGTACTCAACAATAAGGAGACATGAAGTTCTGATACATGCTACAACAGGGATGAGCCTACAGAACTTCATGTTAAGGGAAGACAAATATGATACAGTCCTACTTGGGTGAAATATCAAGAACAGAGAGATGTATGGAGACCAAAGTTTATTAGTTTACCAGGAGCAGGGGACGAGGGAGGAAGAGAGACTCACTGTTGAGGGACACTGAGGGTCTGTTAAGGGTGATGGAAAAAATGAGAAATGGATAATGTGATGGTTAAACAACATGATGAACACAACAAATGTCATTGAATTATACGAGTAGAGATGTTTTAATGGCAGATGTTTGGTTACATATATACCACAGTTAAAACAAACAAACCTGACTTTAAGCCTGAACTTCAATTGCTCTAAAACAATTAGTAGAGGAGTTTCTCCACAATGACACACTTGACCACTGGATATCCTTTTTTTTGTTGTGTTTTACAAATGTGACTGAATTTTTGGAGAAACAGACTTTGCAGGTGTAATTATACGGAGGCAACTGAGGTTAGATTACCCTGGATTATTAAAAAAAAAATTGCAATTAAGTTGCTTCTTACTCACAGCAACCCTATGGGACAGAGTAGAACTGCCCCCTAGCAGTTCCAGGGAGCACTTGGTGGATCTGAACTGCCAACCTTTTGGTCAACAGCCATAGCTCTTAACCACTACACCACTAAGGCTCTTATGGATTATCCAAATGGGCCCTAAGTTCAATGTCAAGTGTCTTTAGAAGAGACACAGAGGAAGACACAGAAAAAGACTGTGTGAAGACAGGGTAGAATTAGAGTGACGAGGCCACAGCCATGGAATGCCAAGAGGTGGCAAAAAGTGGAAGCAGTAAGGGAGGATTCTCCCCTAGAGCATCCAGGGGGCACGTAGCCTCGTTGACCCCTTGATTTTAGAAGCCTGGCCTCCAGAGCTGAGGGAGAATAAATTTCTGTTATTTAAAGCTACCAAGTTTGTAATAATTTGCACTGTGGGAAACAAACAAAATCCACTTCCTGAAGAGATTTTGCTTATATTTTCTAATCATATGGAGTCGCTGGGTGGTGCAAGTGATTCCTGAGCTCAGCTGCTAGCCTTCAAGTTTCGAGGTTAGCACCTACCCAGAGGTACCTCGGAATAAAGGCCTGATAAGTACTTCCAAAAAAAAATCATCGAAAACTCTATGAAGCACAGTTGTACTCTGGCCTGTATGTGGCTGCCATGAGTTGAAGTTTTTTGCTTTTTTCTAATCATATACCTCAAGTCAGAGTCCTGCACACCATAGTCTGGAGCCTGGAGATACTCTCTTTCTTCACTGGGACCATTCCCATCACAAAAGACTTGGGCACACACAGGCTAATGACTGCGTGCTTCTGGGACTTTGAAGAATTAAACTCAAAGTGACCCTGCCTTTCCTATGAGATGCTACCTTTAGTTTCTCTGAATTACTGCAGTTCTACTGCTACCAGAGAAACTCAAAGTTCATGCCATCTTCCACTAAAGCCAATACTGAGATGGGAATCGAGGTATAGTATCGGAGGCAGGGGGAATGATGTTCCTCCAAAAACCTGCCTCCGCACTGTCCTCAAGAAGGGTCTTTAAAGGGAAAGGCTACGTGTTAGTGCTGGTGTAGATAATCTTCAACCCTTTGGTTCTTCCGGGTCATTAGGATGATAAGGCTGGTGCTGAGCATCAGTGGGCCTGTAATCTCCCAGGCCTGCAGTTTCACTGCTACTGTGCAGGGGCTCCCCATGACTTCCCCAGCAGGGTGAAAGAACATGGAGGTGACGATGAATGCTGTCTCAGGAAGCGGTGAATCCTTGTAAGCTGCAGAGATGGCACTGGAGCAATACCAACTGACTTGGCAATGCCTTCCAGTGGGGGCAGTCAGTCTTATGACCCTGCCACTTACCAGCTATGTGACCTTAGTGGAGATCAGCTGAATGCTCAACAAACTGTTCGCCCTTCCTGGACTCACAGGAAGACTACATTTCCCAGCATCCCTTGCACTGAGGTGAAGGCCATGAGACAGTGTTTTGGCCAATGCAGTGTTGACTGGCCACCCAGTGTAGTGTAAAATCTCCATCTTCTTCCCTTCCATGTTACCCTCTGTAGACTTGTATGGGTGTGTTCTGTTTGTTTGGTATTTTTAAAAGATATTAGTGGGATTTTGATCACCTTTTCTTCTAAGGCAGACAAATTAAGGAGGAAATATTTGCCACTTGTAAATTTTATTTCTTAATTTACAAGATACATGTGAAAGAGAGGCCAGATAAGATTCTGGAAGGAAATAATTACCACTCTTATAAGCAGATAGTCCTGATTGTCCAGTGGTTAAAGCAATCAATGGCTAACTGAAAAGTCAGTGGCTCAAAACCACCAGCAGCTCAACAGAGGAAAGATATGGCCGCCTGCTTCTGTGGAGATTTGCAGATTTGGAAATCCTAAGGGGTCACTATAAGTCGGAATTAAGTCAATGACAGTGGGTTTGGTTTTGTTTATAATTAGACATGGGACTCCAGTGGTACAATGGTTAACAACTCAGATGCTAACCCAAAGGCTAGCAGTTCAAATCCACCAGCTACTCCTTGGAAACCCTATAGAGCAATTCTACTGTGACCTACAGGGTGGGTTACTATGTGCCAGAATCGACTAGAGGGCAATGAGTTCAGTTTGGTTTTGGTTCTAATCAGACACGGGGCAAATAGCCAGTCAATTGCCAGTGAATCTTCTTAATGGAAACCCTGGTGGCATAGTGGTTGTTAAGTTCCACAGCTGCTAGCCAAAAGCTCAGCAGTTTGAATCCCTCAGGTGTCCTTTGGAAACCCCATGGGGCAGTTCAACTCTGTCTTACAGGCTTGCTACAAGTTGGAATTGACTCACTGGCAGTGTATTTGGTTTCAGCTATATTTATACATGGGGCCCTGGCAGCAGAGCAGTTAAGAGTTTGGCTGCTAACCAAAAGTTTGGTGGCTCAAATCTTCCAGTTGCTCTTTGGAAACCCTATAGGGCTTTGGAAAGTAGTTCTACTAGGCCTTATAGGGTTGTTATGAGTCAGAATTGACTCCACAGCAGTGGGTTGGTTTGTTTTTGGATCTCCTTAACGAGATGATTCTAGAGGAGATAGTGTTAACTACAGCCTGTCAGAATCAATGGCAATGCGTTTGGGTTTTTTTTTTTGTGGGGGAGGCACTCTATTAAGGCTTCCTCTCATATTGGGCAACCTATGGAGTCTCCTGGGTATTGCTTTACTCATCTGTAAAAGGTAGTGGCAGAGCTTCATGTGCTCATGTATCTCATCCACAATTACAAAGCTCATGATTCTGGAGGGAATATGAAGTCCAACAATAAAGTCTGTGAACTTAATTGTTGCAAATGCTCCAGACCTCATTGCTAAATATCACTACAGTCACCTCCAAAATACTCCCCTTGGGAAGCTATGCACTGAAGCCAGCACTTAATCCACCTTTCAAAGCAATTTTGGAACTCTTTCTGGAATGGCCATTGCACACCGTGGCAAGGTAGCAAGTGTGCAAATTTTTCTGTGTAGTTGTCTGTGAAGGAATTTTTAGCTAGTAAACAAATAACTATATTGGAACACCCTACCTACTCACCTGGCCCCTTTTTTCTTTACCTGAAGATAAAGGAAATAGTTAAAGGAAGACATTTGGATGACATTCAAGACATCAAGGGTAATACAACAACAGCTCTGATGGCCATTCCAGAAACAGAGTTCTAAAATTGCTTTGAAAGGTATACGAGGCAGTGATATTGGTACAGAGCTTCCCAAGGGGAATACTTTGACCATAGTGATGTTCAACAATGAAGTAAGTAGCACTTTTTCTAGGATGCATTTGCAAACTTAACTGACAGTCCTTGTACGGTTACAGTTTCATTATATCAAGAAAGACAAAAATGAAGAGCATAAATGGTGTGGACTGGGAGGATTCCTAACACAGAGTTTCTGCGTCTCAGAAAGACATGTGCTACACCCCCATACGCTTCCGTGTCTGTCAGCAACCAGAGAGACCCTCAAGCCTAGGTTTAAGTGGCAGTGTCACCGCATGGTAGGAACGTGCCCTATCTGCAGGAGACTGTGATACAAAGGAGAAACAACTCTTTGTCGTATAAAGCTACTGGGATTTGGGGCTTACTCATTGCTACAAATCCCAGTAGCTTTGTACAACAAAGATTTATTTGTCCTGGGATTTGTAGCAATGAGTAAGTCCCAAATCCCAGTAGCACTGGGGGCTTACTCATTACTACAAAAGAAGCCCTGATGAGAGGGTGGTTAAACACTCAGCTGCCAAAAGGTTAGCGGTTCGAGCCCATTACCCACTCCAGGGGAGAAAGATGTGGCAGTGTGCCTCTGTAAAGACTGAAGCCTTGGAAGCGCTGTGGAGCAGCTCCGCTCTGTCCTAGAATAGGGCCCCTATGAGTCGGAATCAACCGCAGTGGATTCGGTTTGGCTTCCATCGCTACAACATAACCTAGGCTATCCATACTAAGGCTGAGCTTGGAGAAGTTATTTCCTCTTTCTAGGCCTCAGTTTCTTCATTTGCAAAATGTTCATTGTAATATCTACTTGTAGCCAAAGCAATTTGCACTGTGAGGAATAGAAAGTCACTCATTCTTGCTAATCAGAAAAGGCATTTGCTGGAAAGATTCAGGGGAATCTCTTGAAACTCAGAACCTGTAGCAGAAGACAGTTTACCCAAGGCTGCATTTCTGTCTATTTCAGCCTTCTTATCCAGTTCACTACTGTCCCTCTGTGTCTCAAACCAAGTTCCCTGGAGACAATATCTGATAGGCTCATCTTGTGTCCAATCAGCTGCAGGCAGGAACCAGGCTCGCAGGAGACAAAGGTGCCCTTGGATGTGCATCCTGAGGGAAGGCTGAACAGTTATTCAGGTGGGGGTTATGGGTTGACCTGATACCCTAGAAACATCTGCCTTGCTGTACACAGAGATGCTGAAAACCCGTGTTGGGGTCATGTGAGAGGACTATGTGAAGCATCTGAGCAGAGTTTTGCTATCAAAGAATGAACCCTTTGTTTATATTCTATAATCACACTGTAGATGGTAGTCCTTGGTGGAAGGCCCTGATGCATTAGCAAACTGCCTTAACTGTCCTTATCTGCTTAAAGTGGGGTCTGTAAGCATTCTTACTAAGCAGAGACAGCCATACACCAGCTCTGTGATCACCTGTGTTTAGTGGCACTGAAATAGACATGAGAGGGATGCTGTTCACCCCCATCTGTGCTTCAGCCACACCTGATGTGCAAGCATCCACCCTGCTGTGTGCCTTACAAGAACTTTAGCATTTGCTGAAAGGTCACTGGCTGCAATTTCAGACCATGTGGGTAACTTGAACTTCCAGTACCTAAATGTCACTGCAAAGAGGCTGTGATTGCCACACGTTGTCAGCCTGTGCTGACTAGTGGCAGGAATACCAAACCCTCTCTGCAGCACCTCTATGGAAAGTTGACCGTCTATAAATGACACCAGCCAGCATGTTGCCTGGTCTGCTCCCCAAAGAATCCAATCTCCCACTATTCTTAACATCCTGAGTGTGTCCTGATGCCTGGGCTAAAGTCCTGGTTTTTGCTTCTGTTCCCATTTCCATCTGTTGTGAACAGATACTTTTGTGAAATAGAATGATTACCGGAAAACTGAAATTTAAAAATGCGTACACGAATTACATACAAAGTACAAGCCTGAATTGTAGTATTAGATGGTAATTTCATTTCCATTAAAATGATGTCATTCTTAAATTTCAATAAAAATAAGCAGAACACATCTAACAAAGAAAAATTTTTGTGAAACTAGAAAATAAAAACACTAAGAGTAAACATATTGCCATCAAGTCATTTCTGACTCCTGGCAACCCCGTGTGTGAAAGAGGAGAACAGCCCCATAGGTTTTTTTGGCTATCATTTTTATAAAAGCAGACCTCCAGGCCTTTCTTCTGTGGCAGTGCTGGGTAGGTTCAAACTGCCAACCTTTAAGTTACTAAGTAGTCAAGTGCTAACCATTTGTGCCACCTAGGAAAACTAGTATAGAAATTTCTAAATATCCTCACTTCTTCCTTTCTCTTTAAAAGTACTCTTAAGTTCTGTACTTAGCATGGACTAATCACAGTTTATGGCTTGTCCATGATTCACTTTGAGTGCTCTTTACAGGTAAGAACTTTTTCTCTTTTAATGCACAGTTCTGTTAATATTAACACATGAATATATTCGAGTAACTATCATCACAACTGGGGTACGGAATAATTCTATCATTCAGAAAATTTCCCTACCCCCAACCGTAGGCAAACACTGAGCTGTTCTCCATCACTGTAGCTTTGTCTTTTTGAGAATATACTGTAAATGGAATCACACAATGTTTAGTCTTTTGAGATTAACTCCTTTGACTCACTCTAATGCCTCTGAGATTCATCCAAGTTGCAGTAAGTAGTTCATGCCTTTTTACTGCTGTATAGTATTCCACAGTATGGAGGTACCACAATTTAGTTATCCATTAACCAGATGAAGGGCATTTGGGTTGTTTCTACTTTCTGACAATTACAAATAAAACTGCCATAAATATTTGGATAGAGGTTTTGATTAGAGTATATGTTTCCATTACTTTAGAGTAAAAGTGACAGTCTACCTTGAGTGGGGCTGCCTTACACTATCATGCAAGAAACCCTCTCAACCACATGACAGTGTTAGACTTAAAAGGAGACGTAGGTACCAAGCAACCAGGCCATTTTGTGCATCTTGCAGTCATTTACTGGCCCAACGCTCCCAATATCCAGCCACTGCTCTTTCTACAGTCACATTAGATAAATTGTTGATCTCTCCATGTCAAAAACAGAACTTAGTTATTTATTAATGACAAGGTGACAAATCAGGGTCAAAGAAAGTTTCTTTCTATTGTTCTCAAACTTCCCAGACACTCTTTGGGAAGAAAAAGAGTCTTCCTGTTTAGATCTTAATGATATCAAATTTAAAATGTTAATACATTCTGGCACAATGGTTCCTCTTCCAGAAATATCTCTTCCTCACAGAGATATCTGTGCACTCACAGAGGTACACACAATATAAGGATGCTTTGCTATAGATTGAATTGTGTCTGTCCAAAATGTGTGTCCACTTGTCTGGGGCATGATTCCCAGTGTTGTGTGAATGTCCATCATTTTGTCATCTGATATGATTTCCCCATATGCTGTAAATCCTAACCTCGAGGAAGTTAATGAGATGAAATTTGCAGCAGTGATGTTAATAGAGTAGAATGCAATCTACAAGATTATCTTGTGTCTCAAGCCAAACTCTTTTGAGATGTAAAAGTGAAGAAAGAAGACGGACAGGGACCTCATATCATCAAGAAACAAGAGCCAGTAGAATAGCATGTCTTTTGGACCCAAGCTCTCTGCACTGAGAAGCTCTTTAGCCAGGGTATCAATGAAAAGGGTGTTCCCCCAGAACAAACAGAGACAGAAAGCCTTCCCTTGGAGCTAGCACTCCGAATTCAGACTTCAAGCCCCCTAGACTCTGAAAGAATCAACCAGCAGCTTCTTGGAAAGCCTATGGGGGCAGTTCTACGAGTCAAAATCAATCCAATAGCCTTTTTTTTTTTTTTTTTTTTTGTAATACAGATAGAGGAGTCCATGGGTATAAACAGTTAGGTACTCAGCTACAAAGCAAAAGGTTGGTGGTTAAAGCCCATCAAAAGACACCTCAGAAGAAAGGCCTGGCAATCTGCTTCTGAAAAGTCACAACCTAGAAAATCCTATGGGTCACAGTTCTAATTCTGCATATGGGGTTGCAGTAGGTCAGAAACAACTTTATGGTAACTTGTCTTGTTTTTTTTTTTTTTTATGTGAATGGAGCTACTCTTTCCCCCCTCTTTAGGGCTTCGATGTGGACTAGATGTTTGGAGTTGTGGTGGTTATTTTGTCCCCATGAGATAACAGACATGTAAGCAAAACTCAGCGGGCTAAGGAGGGCAGAGTGGTCCCAAATGGAACCTTTGAATAGTTGAATGAGTGCCCCCGCCACTGACCTTTATGGTTTTCTATTTCTTGCAGCTAAACACATTCCTAACTGAAATAAATATTAATGTAAAAAAGAAAATTGCAGAACAATGTACACAGTCTACTATTTTATAAAATGGAATACATGCATACATACATACTCATGTCTGTAATTTATGGCAGAGAATTTGAAACTGAAATGTGCTGAGCAACTTCTATGTGCTAGGCACAGGGTCTTATCATTTTTAATCCTCGTAGCTGCTCTGTAAGGCACACATTTTATTGTTTCCTTATTTACAAGTGAAGGAGCCTTGGAGCGGTGAGTAAGCACTCAGCCGGTAACCAAAAGGTCAGCAGTTCAATCCCACCAGGTGCTCTACGGGAGAAAGAAGTGGCAGTCTGCTTCCATAATGATTACAACCTTGGAAGCTCTGTGGGACAGCTCTGCTCTGTCCTATAGGGTCACTATGAGTGGGAATTGACTTGACAACAGTGAGATTTACAAGTGAGGAAGCTGAAGCTTCAAGGGGTTTAGTATTTTCCCAAGTCATACAACTTGAAATTCAGGAATGATTAAAATGGGACTCAGAGCCAGGTTTACCTGTCACCCGAGAAATTGTCTGGGCAACCATGTGCATACCCCACTAGTACCTATTAGCAATATCCAGCCCCGACCAGCTCTAACAGAAACTGTGGTGTTGTTGTGGCTAAGTTCTATGGCTGCTAATCTGAAAGTCAGCAGTTTGAATCCACCAGACGCTTCATGGAAACTCTATGGGGTGGTTCCACTCTGCTCTTCAGGGTTGCTAAGAGTCGGAATCAACTCTATGGCAGTTGGTTTCTACTGGCTCTGATGGGAGCTACCTCTAGGAAGTCACATGGGGGACTGGCTGGTGGTGAGCACTTTTACTATTTCATTATATACTTTCACCATTTTTAAATAAATAAGCAAATAACATTTTTATTACTAAGGTGAAAATCCTGGAACATGGAGAACACAACAAAGGTGCTCAGTGTTGGGCTAGGCACTGAATGTTTTTTGCTTTCAGATTTGCATATTTGAAAGTGATACCTGCTACCTGGAAAAACAATAAAGCAGCCTTTTAAATTTATTTGAAAGAGCACTGGCCAAGAGATCCCAGGATGGCCATTGTTTTGCTACGTGAGCTGTGCCCCAGATAAGGTATCTGCTGACTCTGCTGCCTGTAACCAAGGGGAATTAAGTTCTGCAGTGGAACTAGGTGAATACTCCTTTTGAGTCCTTGAAGACATGAAAATCAAATCAAGAATTTTCTTGATTTTCCTTGATTAATTGGTTTTATTTTCTGCCTGTTACAACAGGGTTGTTTCTCAGGATCTTTTGAGCGAAAGTAGGTTCCCATCTTTGGACAGAAGAAGTTCTATTTACAGCTCTGTCAGGGAGCCCTGGCAGACTGCACAAGCAGAGATGCCAGGGATTGCTTTGAGGGCTTGTCCAGTCATTTCAGCCTTGTGGATTACAGCCTTCTTTCTTAAAGGTCCTTGTTTGCTTGGCTAGCACGAGTTTCTCCTCAGCTGTTATACCGCCGAGCTGCAACCCTTACAGATAAGCAAAGCTTCCTGCAGGATCACGGATTTGGGAAATTAACCACCACAATGACAGACAGAAGCCCCTTTGAGACGGACATGCTCACACTCACCCGCTATGTGATGGAAAAGGGGCGTCAGGCCAAAGGTACAGGGGAGCTGACGCAGCTGCTCAACTCCATGCTGACAGCCATCAAGGCCATCTCCTCAGCCGTGCGGAAGGCTGGCCTGGCCCACCTGTGAGTCCTGGGGCTGGGAGGGGTGGTGGCAACCCCAGAATCTGGCCCCACACGCTCCAGGTGCTTGGGCAAGAAACAAGAGAAAGGTATACAGGCCTAAAATGTTTTGTTACGTATATGAAGTCACCACAGCAAAAAAAAAAAAAAAAAATTAGGTGGTGAACAGGCAGATGATCATTGTACTAACCTGTCAAATGTTTTGTAGGTTTAAAATATTTCATAATAAAAAGTTGGGGGAGAAAGCCCATTTGCCCGATAACTAAAATTGTACCTCTGAGGGAAGTTGCATTTGAAATTCCTGTCATGTCAGCTGTAGCAAAGCAGCTTTTGACTTGTTTCAAGGAAGGAACTGGCCACCTCAAGACACTCTATAGAGACGAAGGACACAAAACTTTCCAGTTATCACTGAGCTTATGACTACGAGCTCAGTGACTTGCTACATTAAACAACACATTGCATTGTCACGATCTGTGATTTGCATAGAAAGATTTTGTACAGAGAAACAGTAAGGGGAGCTGAGATTTCTCTTTATGTTCTTTGCAGATGTGAGAATTTCGTTAGTACAACTTTTGCCAATGCCTTAACCATTGGCTGCTGTTGGGTCAATTGTGACTCGTAGCAACCTCATGCAGGTGAGAGTAGAATTTGTTCCCCAAAGTTTTCAGGCTGATCCCTCAGAAGCAGATCTGCAGGTCTTTCATTCCAGGTCTCTCTGGATGGTCTCAAACCCCCAACTCCTGGGTTAGCAGCAGAGTGCTTTCATTATCTGCACCACCCAGGGACTCCACCAATATGTCAGGAACTAGAAATCATTCACAAAATAGAAAAATTGTCAGAGCTAAGTCCTGAATCTTCTTTGTCACTCTTGATGGGAGTCTTTTGCTGGCTACAGTCTTCCTTTCTTCTCTGTGAGTCTGTCATTTACCTTCTTCTGCACTTGCTGTTCAGCAGCTGGGAGGTACTTAGAAGGCAGAAAAGAAAACGCACAACAGAACATCCTTCCACTTTGTTCTCTTCTGCATGCTGCCCACACACGGAATGAGACAGAGTGCATGCTCCTGCTGTAGAATGTCATTTTAAGTCTGTGACAAAAAGAAACAATCTTTTTTTTTAATGATTGAATGAAAATGTACATTCCTGTATAAATTCGCATGCTCATCTATATACACCTCCCACTGGTCTCCCTGCCCGGTGACAGCACACCCTTCCTCTCTGCTCCATACATGTCCTATCCTCCCAACAATCTCCCATCCCCTCCTCTCCACCCACTCCCCCTTCCTCCAGAAGTCAGCAGGATGATATCCTATAGATGCATAGAACCATAAATTTCCCACAAGATATGTTGACTCTGCATCACCAAGTGCAATCCATTACTGTCCAAAAAGCTGGCTTTCATTGTGATTTATGGACAGGGGCAGCATCAGGGCCAGGGGCCATGCTCCCAGGGGAACTCCGAAGCCACTGGACCGTCAGTTGTGGTCTTTTAGTGGAGATCTCAGGGTGAAGCCCTATTTATTCTTGTGAAGAAACAATCTTAATAAAATCCCCAGCAGTTGCTGGGGATTCAAGGGGAAGGGGAGGGATGAACAGGTGGAGCACAGGACATTTTTAGCCTGTGAAGCTATTCTTAATGACACTATCATGGAAGACACATGACATTCTGTGTGTGTTAATAGTACTACACAGAGTGGAGTCCTGACGGTGCAGTGGTTAAAAGCTTGGCTGCTAACCCCAAAGTCAGCAGTTTGAATCCATTAGGTGCTCCCTGGAAACCTGGTGGGATAGCTTTACTCTGCCCTATAGAGTTGGAGCTGGAATCAGCTTGAAGACAGTGGATTTCGTTTGGTAGGTTTACTATGTATCACAGAGAATGAAACTTAATGTAAGCTATGGAGTGTAGCCAATCGTAATGTATTAATACTGGTTTATCAATTGTCACAAACATACTATAGCAACGTAAGATGCTAATAACAGGGGAAACTCCCTGTGGGGGGAGGCATACGAGAACCCTATACTGTCTACAGTTTTTCTGTAACTCTGCAACTGCTCTAAAAAATGAAGTCTATTTTTAGAAAAAATAGTAGAAAAGGAAGGAAAGGCAAGAGTCTGTACTGAACTTTTCATGCTTTTTGTAGTAATTACTGGAAGTCGTCTCAGAAATTGAAAGGATCCATTTAAGTTCAACTTAGAAAAATAACAACGCCATAGAGTTGATTCTGACTCATGTGACCGTATAAGACAGAGTAGAACTGCCTGTGAGATTTCCAAGGAGCAACTGCTGGACTCAAACTGGTGACCTTTCAGTTAACAGCCAACATCTTAACTACTATGCCACCAAGGTTCCAAGATGTAATTATCACAAGATAGTTTCCCCCTCAGTGTATCCCTACAGCTATATGCACTGCCTCACTGGACAACAATGTCCAAACTGCACATTTAAGGATGCTTGTGAATGTCAGGTCCAGCCCCTTGCAGCCCCCTGCTCCTGACAGGCTTGCCAGAATGTAACACTGCTGAGTGGCTTTGCCCTCCCATCATAGAGCCCCGCTGTGCTCATGCTGTCTCTTATGTGGCCCTGCTGCTGCTGACACCGCACGGCGTGGCTCATCTATGTTTTGCTCCATGCAGGACACTCAGCCAGGCATTGGTTGTGTGGTAAGGTTGTTACTAATCTGCTCCAAAAGTCTCACTTCTGGCAGCTAATTCTGAAGTGAACTTGGGAATTAGATAATTAAGGTGCTTATCTAACTTTGCTTTTGCTACTGTGTGATCATGGGTAATGAATTACTACAACTGAGTTTCCCGATTTGTAAAACAGTAAAGATGTTACTAGACTCTAACAATAAGAACTCCAGGGGTGATGCAAGAATTATAAAGTCCATGTAGTGATTATTTTGTTACCTTAAAACACTGATCCATGCCGCCTGCCGCAAAGCCAATATTGAGACAGGGGTGGGGTGGGTGATCAAGAGGTTTATTGTGTATTGATATACCAGAGACTGGGAGAATTGAGTCCTCAAAGCCTGTCTGATTTCTTCAGTCTGGCTGAGGGCTTTTATTGAATAGCTAAAAATAAACATTTAAGTATGGGGGATAGTAATTATGGAAGAATGTGGACAATTTATGAAGGGAGTCTGGAGATGGGGGTCTGGAGCCCAGACAGGGTCAGTCTAGAGCCCAGACAGGTTCTCTCTGGAGATACGTTGCCCAGGGCCCAGAGGGGGTCCATCTGGGATTCTCAGGCAATGGTTATCTGGGCAGAGGTTTGTGACTGGAGCCTCTGCCTGTTTGATAACTCAGAGAGAACCTAAAACAAACCAGCTGCAAAGATTTTATTGCACTTGAAGCCTGGTGCATCACCTCCCCTCCTCATAGTTTTGGTGGGTCACAAGTTAGTGCGCAGTCTCCCTGGGGCTAGGTAGTGCCAGGAAGCCAGGACTTTGAGAAAAACAGGTACACATGGAAAGACATAGAGCAAGTCCTGTTTGGTTCTTTTAAAAAAAAAAATTATTGTGATTAAGTGAAAGTATACAATCCAAATTAAATTTGTATGCCTACTTATCTGCAACTCCTTCTGCTCTCCTTGACGGTGACAGCACACTCTTTCATTCTATGTGTACAGACTTTCATTCTATGTGTATCATATCCTCTTAACAATCTCCTCCTCCACTCCTTCCTCTCCCATCTAGAAAGAGACCAGTAGGACAGCATCCTATAAATGCATGTAACTATAAAGTACACATACCATGTGGTCACACTGTGTCTCCAAGTCCAGTCCATTTTTGTCCAAAGAGTTGACCTCAGTAGTGTCTTCTGGTCAGGGGCGGTAGTAGGTCTAGGGACCATGCTCCCAGGGGAACTCCCAGGCTGAGAACCATCAACTGTGGTCTTTAAGTAGAGTTCTTGTGGTGCACCCTTCTTTTTCTCACAGCTATCTTTGGTGGTAGCCAGGCCCCATCTGGTTCTACTGGTCTCATGTTGATACAACTACCCATTCACATGGGTCCTTCTATCCCCTGGGCTCTTTTACCCTCATGTGTTTGTTCTCATTGATCATCTATTCTGGATGAGTCGGGACCATTTGGTGTACCTCAGATGGCAGCTTCTAGCTTTTAAGACCCCAGACACCACAACCAGTATGGGTTGCAGAAGACTCTCTTAGCAATAGACTAGCTAGGCCAACTGGCCTCGATGTCCCCTGAGAGCATGGTCCCCAGGGCCCACCCCTGCTACTCTATCCTTGCAATGTTGGGTTAAGATAAGAAGAGTTTTCAGTTTATGTTGAAGTCTACTTAAGTTGAATTTCTTTCTGCTGTGTGCTGTCACTGCTTTCATCCAACCAAATTTCTATCAACTATCTAATCTATGACCAGCCCTCTCCCTCTCTCCCTCCCCACACTTGCAGCCATCAGGGGTCTTTTCTTCTGTACACAAGTCTATTTTTAAGTCCTTATATTGAGGTCTTATACAGTATTTGTCCTTTTGCCACTGACTGATTTCACTCAGCATAATGTCTTCCAATTGAAACCAGGTTATGAGATGCTTCCTAAAATCATCATTGTTCTTTATCAATGCATAGTGTTCCACTAAGTATGTGTACCACAGTTTGTTTATTCATTATCTGTTGATAGGCATCTGGGTTGATTCCATCTTTTTTGATGTTGTGGACTGTGCTGCAATAAACATTCTTGCACATGTATCTGTTTGCGTGACAGCCTTTGCTTCGGTAGGGTATGTTTCTATTTCTAGCATTCTAAGGAATTATCAAATTGCTTCCAAAGAGGTCGTCCCATTTTGCAATCCCACAAGCAGTGTAGCAGAGTTCCAATCTCCCTACAGCCTCTCCAGCACTTGTCGTTTTGTGTTCTGTTTGCTTCTTTATGCCACCTACTTGAATTTCAATAGTGCCAGCCCATGACAAACGCTTAACAAATGCTAGTTATTACTAGGATTCCAGGAGTTCTCAGGTGGTAGAAATGGTTAATAAGCAGCAGTAGAAAGGTTGGAGGTTGGAGTTCACCCAGAAGCGCTTCAGAAGAAAATTCTGGCAATCTATTTACAAAAAACTCAGACATTGAGAACTCTAAGGGGCACAGTCCTATTGCATCAGTGCCAAAACTGGAGTCAACTCCATGGTCAACTCTTTCTCTGGTTTTTTGTTCTTGGATTCCAACCAAACGCAGACCTGGGGGGATTTGGCAACTGGCTGGCCAATGCCTCAGAATGACCACTAGGTGGCAGGCTCGACCTGTGGAAACAGGATGTCAGGAGGCCACATTTTCTGGGCGTCGGAGGCAGTTCCGGAACCTGCTCGGCCACTTCAAGAGGCATCGTACCGCTCTCTGCAGCAGACACCTGTGGTGGCAGAAGGAGAAACCCTGTTGTCTGGAAAGTGCTTCTAACTAACAAGACGCTCAGATTATTTTCAAAGTTTCCTAGAATTGCTTTCAGAGAGCCAATAGACTTTTCTGTCTTCTGGGTCATACACAGTTAAGCTCTAAGAATGGCATTTCAGTATATTCCTGTCATTTTCCTTTTTCAGGTGACCACAAGCCCCTCATTCCTTTCTTTAATCTTTTCGATAAAGACTAAAAGCACAACCTTTAGTTATTTTAAGGTTATCAGAAATTCTCCTCCGCTTCTGATTTCCCCCTCCTTATTGTGAGAGGAAAGCCTGGTGGTTTAGTGGCTAAGTGCTGTGGCTGCTAACCGCGGGGTCGACAGTGTGAATCTGCCAGGTTCTCCTTGGAAGCTCTACGGGGCAGTTCTTCAGGTGCTCAGGTCCTGTAAAGTTGCTGTGAGTCGGAATCAACTCAGTGGCAAGGGGTTCAGTTTTTTTCTTTTTCTTTTAATGTAAGAAGACAGGAATGCTAGAATTCCTGACCCATAAGCCTCGCTAAGGCTTTCTAATGCCCAGCCATTGAGCATTCCATTTGGAAATTTTCACTTAATACTTTAGTATTGGTTAAAATGCTCAAAGATACTGCCCCACCAACAGGAAGACCCTTTGCTGCCCATGACCTAACGTGCAGCAGCTGTCAGTCACTGGTGCCTTGCTGTGAAGAAGTTTGAGGGAGCTGACACTGCAGGATGCAGAGCACCTGAAGGGAGTCAGGGAAAGAAGAAAGACGGAAGGGTAGACGGGGGTGAGGGGGGATGAAGGCAGTTTGTACAGTGTGGAGAGAGCTTGTTGGCCTAGGGCTTGCCATTCATGCACTTCAGCACTTCATTCTCCAACAGCAGCTTTAAAAATTCATTTTTATAAAGCAGATTGGGTTTGTGGTCCCTTTGAGCTCTTTGCAGAATGATCCAGGGTTACTTGCTTGTTTATCGTTTTAAACTAAAAGGCATGAAAGAAATACTTAGCCAGACTAAGGCCAGGTTTACCAGTTACTAATGAGTCAATGATACACCCTGAAATCCTAGTGGCTTAGTGGTTAAGTGCTATCACTGCTAATCAAAACATCAGCAGTTCCAATCTGCCAGGCGCTCATTGCAAACTCTATGGGGCTGTTCTACTCTGTCCTTAGGGTCTCTGTGACACAGAATCAAGTCCACAGCAGTGGATTTGGTTTGGTTTGGTTTGTTTTCTGTGTGTCAGAGTAGAATGATGTTCGGCAGGATTTCCAATGGCTGATTTTTCAGAAGTGGATTGCCAGACCTTCCTTCTGAGGTACCGCTGGGTGGACTCAATCCTTCAGACTCTGGGTTGTCAGCCTAATGCATCAACTGTTTCACTATCCAGGGGATCCCAGGCTAGGCTACCAGAATCATTTTCCAAAAAGATGGCTCTTCACATAACATCCAACAAGCCATGTGACTGGGATGGTGCTGTTAGTCGGAGAATAGACTGGGAGATTAGTTTATGATGGGTAAGTTCCCAGTTTGCCTTAGATGCTACCCAGCTTATGGTGTGCCAAAAGAAATAGAGTTAATAATAAAATTAATCTATTAAATCAAAACCAAACTCATTCTATCAAGTCATTTCTGACTCATAAAGACCTAAGGAGAGACTAGAAGTGCCTCCGAAGGTTCCCAAGGTTGTAATCTTTACGTAAGCCAACCGCCTCATCTTTCACCCCCTGATGTCTCAGTTCGGCAGCCGAGCCCTTACCCACCATGCTACGAAAACCCCCTAATTAATCTTTTAAACCAAACAAACTAAACCTATTGCCACTGAGTCAATTCTGACTCATAGGCAGAGTAGAACTGTCCCACAGGATTTCCAAGAAGTGGTTGGTTGATTGACCTGCTGACCTTTCCGTTAGCAGCTGACCTCTAAACCACTGGGCCACCATGTTGCTGAACCAAAGTGAGTTCCTTCCACCTGTCGCTGCAGCCAAACTCAGACAGGGAAAGGTTCAAGCAATACTTTATTAACAGATAAACATGTGAATCTAAAGAACAGTGAGACTTCCTAGAAAGGAAGTTCAGCCTTTCTCTTAAGATGGCTTTTCTTATGTCAAGGTGGTGCCTTGTAGACCTCTGGTTTCAAAATGAACGAGAATGTTGAAACCGTGAAAAATGTAACTACTGGCACTGAACAACTTGTGTAGAAATTGTCAGACAGGCACCTAATAGACTGGGTAAACTTTCACTGAAAACACAACAAAATATTATTAAGAAAAAACAAAACTGGTGGGGAAATAAAATTAAAGACAAAATCTACTCCCCAAACAAAAAATCTCTCCACCAAGGTGTAAAAGAAACAAGTTTTAATATTGAATAAGAGCTAAACTACAATGTGATGCATCGAAGGCAATTTTCTAAAGAGACTGCAAAAGCAGAAAGAAATCTGACCCATTATATAGCTGAGGGGAGTTCCTGGGTGGTGCTTTGTCGCTGCTAACTGATAGTTTGACAGTTGGAAGTCAAAGGGGTGATAATCTGCATTTGAAATGAGACCGCCCAGAAATCCCTGTGGAGCACAGTTCTACTCTGCACATACGGGGTCCCCATCAGTCAGGATCGAATCAATGGGAACATACCTAGTTTTAGAGCTAAGTGGTTACAATCTAATACGTTCATACTTAAAGATAAAATTACTATTTTTCTAGATTCTTTAGGGCCAGATGTCACGCCCCTCCCCACCCCGACTTCAGCCACCTGAGGTTTAGTTCCTCTGCATCTCGGGAAACCGGCAGAAAGGGGGGACAACTTGAATTCACACCTTAAAGAGACGGCTGCCACGGCCCAGTTAACACCTTGGATTCACCTTTCAAAGAAACAGAGAAAGAATGTAAGGTCCTAAATTAGCTAAAATGAATTCTGAAGGAACAGAGGAAGAGCGGTGCCTCCATTCTTACATTCAACCGGGAAAATGAAAAGTCCGTCTTTCAGTTTGTTTTTTCCTCACAAACCATGGAGAGAGCACAGTTCTACTCTGACACTCACGGGGTCACCATGAGTGGGAACTGACTGGAATCCACTGGTGTTGGCACTCTTACTGGGAGAATGAAAAAAAAAAAAAAAGCCACTATCCTTAAGGTGTGCCTGAAGCGAGGTCGAGAATCCCCATTAACCCAGTGCCGTCGAGTCGGATCCCCATTGAGAGACACAATTTACTTCTTGGTATTTATATTTGGAGATTGAAGAGGTGAAAGAAAGGGAGGGATGCACACAAAGCTCACCGTCTTCCAAACCCTTGCCTTCGTTCCTAGGCACTGCCCCTGTGGTGCTGTCTGGGGCTCTGGGCTGTAGTTAAGTTTACCTCTGTGATTTCATTCAGCCTCTTGTCTTCTCTTCTCAGGTACGGGATTGCGGGAAGCATCAACGTGACGGGAGATGAGGTAAAGAAGCTGGACGTGTTATCCAATTCTCTGGTGATCAACATGCTCCAGTCTTCCTACAGCACCTGTGTGCTGGTCTCCGAAGAGAATAAAGACGCGCTTGTCACAGCCAAGGAAAGAAGGGTAGGTGCGATCCAGCAAGGCTGCTGTTCCGCTCCTTACCAGTAGGTGGTGTACGGAAGGAGGAAGAATCTGGTGGCCTTGCTCTTCTTCGGTTTCTGGGGTTTTCCACTATTTCTTAATACTTGTTTTCTGGACGCAAAGGATTGCGTATTTCTTAAGTTGGCAATCTTATGCTGTCTAGTGAGAAAAGGATTCCATAGCAGAGCAGTGATTCATTCAGGAAATAAAGCGGAGTGATTTACCAAAACACCTCAGTGAGTGGGTTGTCATGCGTTTTCACTTAGTGTACTGCATTGAGTGTTGCCATCCCTTGGGCACTGAAAACTGCAGACTTCAGTAAAAATTACTGCTGGGAAGAGCTGTGCTATGAGCTTCTTACTCCTCCCACCAACGCTTCTCATTGCCCCACCAAACTCTTTTTTCCCAAGACGGTTATATTTTCAGCAGAGATTTCTTCTTGCCTGACAAACCTTGACAGTAGTCTAGAAGAGGAGTCGTAAAGACCATGTGATCTTACCAAAATTCGAAGGTAAAATTGTTTGGTGCCGGCGTGACTGGGGAGAGTCTGCATTCTCTCCGGGTTAACAAACGGTTCATTAAAGAGACTCACAGTGATTGTTAAGAGATTCATAGTGAACCTGTAGGGCAGAGCACAACTGCCCCCATAGGGTTTCCAAGGAGACATTGGTAGGTTAGAACTGCTGACCTTTTAGTTAACAGCTTGGCTTTCAACTACTGTGCCACCGGGGCTCTGGGAAGAAACCACCAAAGTCTTTTTGTAGACCTACTCTGTGTTCCACCCTGTCCTGTAGGGTCACTATGAATCAGAATTGACTTGATGGCAGTGGGTTTATGGGCTACCATATGCCAGAATCCCTGGTGGTGTAGTGGTTCAGGGCTACAGCTGCTAACCAAAGAGTCAGCAGTTCAGATTTGCCAGGTGCTCCTTGGAAACTCAATGGGGCAGTTCTATTCAGACCCATAGGGTCACTACGCATCAAAATTGACTCTACAGCAGTGGCTTTGGATTTTTCTTTATATACAAGACACAGTGAGAGTTCCTGGGTAGTGCAAATGGCTAACATGCTCAGGGGATAACCAAAACCCAGAAACACTGCTGGTGAAAGGCCTAGTGATTTACTTTCAAAAACCTAGCAATTGAAAACTCTGTGGGGCACAGTTGTGCTGTAACGCACACGGTGTTACTGTGAGTCAGAGTCAACTCCATGGCCTCTGGTTAATAAAACATCGGGTGAAATGGGAATACTTACTATCTCACTCGCTCTGTCTTCTTGAATCACATCAGGCAGGTAAGTCAGAAGCAGGAAACCTGGAATAGTATCTTTATTACCCTGACATTTTTGCATCCTGGCTTTCTTAAAAAGACAGCCCAGAATCCCTGAGATATTGTTCCAGGAATTTTTGAAGAGACTACTCCAAAAATGGCATTCAGAATTTTTTTGTTTAAATCTCTCTGAGGAAAGGCCCCCCAAAAGTTATCAATAAATTAATAACTGACTGTAATGGAGAGACCAGTGGAGCTGGCTCAAAACTGCTTGGAACAGTAGCCAAGTTTGTCTCCAGCTTTCCAACCTCTTCTTTGTGTTGCACCTGGATCAGCACTAGTTTCTGACTCCCTAGGTCACTCCATGTCCCCAAATAACCCAAAGGAGGAAGAGAGGGCAGAGTAAGACCATCAAGGGAAACTCATTGCTGCTGAATCGTTGCCGACTCATAGTGACCTAGTAGGACAGAGTAGAACTGTCTCATAGGGTTTCCAAGGAGATTCTGGTAGATTCAAATGGCCAGCCTTTTGGTTAGCAGCTGAGCTCTTAACCTCCACACCACCATGACTCCAATTATAAACGGAGAAGAGACCTATTTGGAGGTGGGTAGAGCTCACAGTCACCCAGCTTGGGTGTCAATTAATTTGTTTTGGGCAGGGTTGGCCCCTGAACTGCATAATTCAAATGTGTCCACACTCTGCCCCTGTTATGATTGTGTGCTTTAATAAGTGTATCCTCTTTGATGTAGAATTCTCTACCACAAGCAGCCACTTACACAGAGAAAGTGTGCTGATGGGAAGAAAACCTGATGGAGTAGTCCCTCCCTCTGTTCCCTTAGGGCAAATACGTGGTCTGCTTTGACCCACTGGATGGATCTTCCAACATTGACTGCCTAGCCTCCATTGGAACCATATTTGCTATCTACAGAAAGGTGAGTACCTGATCTGATAGGCCAAGCCTTCTTCGGGGGTGGTTTCCTAGAAGGCTCCTGGGCTGTGAGCACAAATATGAAGTGGTAGCCTTTGTCCTTGCAATGGCTAGAAACCTCTCCGGGCCTCAGGTTTCTCGTTAGAAGAACTGAACCAACAGCTCTCCTGCCTTCTGCACAGAATTCTTGTGAGGTTATAGATTAATTCTGTGGGTTAAAGTGTGTGCCCCGAGTACATGTTGAAATTCTAACATATTAGATGGAATTCTAACATTTTGGATTCTAACATGATTCTGTCTAGAAATAGGGTTTCATTGCTATGTTAATTAGATTATGCCTAAGTAGGGTGGAGTCAAGATCTAATTATCTCTGTGTGGTAAGAATAGACTCAAGAGAAGCACATATGGGGGAACACCAGTGTACTGTGAGGGTCTCCAAGGAACCCCGGAACTGTCTACAAGGAATTGACATGGCCAACATCCCCATTTAGCCATTTAGCTGTCAGAATTGTGAAAACATAATTTCCTATTATTTGAAGTCGCCCACTGGTGGTATTTATGTCACAGCAACACTAGGTGAGACTGGGGTATAGTGAGGTAACAGACAGGACTGTATAGCTACTCGAGCATCCAGCATAAGCTGCATTTGTAAGGGCATCCTATCAAAAACTTGGAGACTTTGGGTGGTGCAGGTGGTTAATGTGCTCAGTTGCTGACTGCACGGTGGGAGGTTTGAGTCCATTCGAAGGTCCACAGGAAGGAAGGTCTGTTGACCTGCTTCCTGAAACTGAGCTGCTGAAAACCGTGTGGAGCACTGTGTTGTTCTGCCCTAACATACATAACACCATAATGAACAGAGGGGATTTGTTTTCCTAGTTTCTGTGTCTGTTTCTTTTTTTTCTTGTGAAGAGAGCAAAAGAGACTTGTTGAATGAGCAGGAGAGATGTGTTCTTTGGCCTCTGAGAAAGCTGAACACGATATAGTGTTTCACTGTGAGAATGGAGTTCAGTTCTTCTGGAATCCAGATTTCTGGGGCCCTTGAAGTTGAGGGACCTGTCCAGGCCTCTGCCCTGAGATCTTCTTTTGAATCTTTAGCCTTGAGAAAACTTGTCTCCTGAAAGTCACCTTTATGTCAGAAGATCACCTAGTAAATAGCTTAGCAAGACCCTTTTGCCTTAGGCGTTGGCCTGTTTTGGAGAATCACTTTTGAGGAACACAGAACTCCAGGGTCTGCTAGAAGCTGTGTTGAGGGTAAATTATTATTACACATTGTTCTGGCTTCCTTTCCGGGGTAGTGTGAGTAACATGGGAACCCTGATGGACTAGTGGTTAAGTGCTACGTCTGCCTACCAGAGAGTGGGCAGTTCAAATCTGCCAGGCACTCCTTGTAAACTCTGCGGGGCGGTTCTGCTCTGGTCATAGGGTCTCTAAGAGTCAGAATTGACTCCACGGCAATGCTTTTTGGCTTGATGCATAGTATAGGGGGTTAAGACCCTATATTAAGTAAACTTCAAATCAATTTATATTACTGGCTCAGTAGGATTTTTTAAAACAAATGTTAAGTGTGAGCTAGGCAAGTAGAAGAGCTTTGTTTCTCTGAGGTACAGCTTAGGGAAGAATAGAAAGAAATAGTATAATATTTATGAAATATAAAAAAAGAAGTAGACCATATAATATTTATGAAAATCTGATAAAAGACACCCAGCTGTGTCTTCAGGATGTATTTAAATACTGGTTTTACCACTGTGGCTAATACTCTTGACCACTGCCCAGGAGCCGGGCGTAGTCCTGCATGTACTGGTTGCTGGGTTATTCCTCACCACAGACCCACGAGGCAGTTGCAGATGCTAGTATCACCTTTTTTTTTCCTGGTGAACCAACAGGAGGTCAGAGAAAGTGAGCAACTTGCTTAACACTTGCCACTCAGTAAATATCAGAACAGAGATTCACAGCGGAGTGGTCTCACTCAGCAAAATGGTTCTCATTATCTTTTAAAGACTAATTGGTTGAAAAAAACAGTTGTCCTAGATTGACTCCTACTCCTGTTGATCTCATGTGTGCCAGAGTAGAACTGTGCTCGATAGGGTTTTCAATGGCAGTTCGATTGTTTGGGAGAAGTAGATTGCCAGGATCTGCATTATGCTGGTGATACAACCTTACCAAAAAAACAGAACGCAGCAAAAACCATTGCTGTTGAGTCAATGCCGACTCATAGCAACCCTGTAAGATAGAGCAGTACTGCCCCACAGAGTTTCCAAGGAGTGCCTGGTGTATTCAAACGGCCAACATTTTTTGTTAGCAGCTGTAGCACTTAACCACAACACCACCAGGGTTTCCAACCTGTCTTATCGAAAATAAAGAGGACTTGAAGCAGCTACTGTTGAAGATCAAAGCCCACAGCCTTCTGTATGCATTACACCTCCACATGAAGAAAACAAGAACCCTCTCAATTAGACCAGTAAGCAACATGACAAACAGAGAAAATACTGGGATTATCAAGGATTTCATTTCAGTTGGATCCGTGCTCATGATGCAGTAGTCGAAAAAATCAAATAATGTATAGAGTGTTAGAAAATTTTGCTACCAAAAAAATCTGTTTAAAATCTGAAAAAGCAAAGATGTTGCTTTGAGAACTAAGGTATATCTGACCCAAGCCCTGGCTCTTCAGTCTCCTCATATGTATACGGAAGCGGAACAGTGAAAGACTGAATCAAAATTGATACATTTGAATTATGGTGTTGGTGAAGAATACTGACTATACAATGGACTGTCATAAAATGAACAAATCTAACCAGGAGGGTAGCTTTCTGGCTAAATGAGTGAAAGAGATCCATATTTATGCCCATTCCAAAGAAAGGTGATCCAACCGAATGTGGTAATTACTGGACGGTATCATTGATATCACATGCAAGTAAAATGTTGCTCAAGATCGTTCAAAAGTGACTGCAACAGTATATTGCCAAGGAACTGCCAGAAATTCAAGTTGGGTTCAGAAGGTGACGTGGAACCAGAGATATCACCACTGATGTCAGATGGATCTTGGCTGAAAGCAAAGAATACCGGCAAGGCATTTATTCATTTTCATTGAGTATGCAAAGGCATTCAACTGTGTGGATCATACTAAGTGATGGCTAATGTTGTGGAAAATGGGAATTCTAGAACACCTAACTGTGCTCTTAAGCCAAGTACTGTCAAGTCAGCTGTGCTCTTAAGGAATCTATATATGGATCAAGAGGCAGTTGTACAAACAGCAAAAGGAGACACTGCATGACTGTATCCTTTCACCATGCCTTTTTTTTTAATCGTATGTCTGAGAAGCTGCATCATAACAAAGAAGGGGCATCAGGTTTGGAGGACGACTCATTACAACCTGTGTTATGCAGACGACACCACCTTACTTGCTGGAAATGAAGAAGATTTGAGACACTTACTGATGAAGCTCAAAGACCACAGCCTTCTGTAAGGATTGCACCTCAACATCAGGAAAACAAAAATCCTCACAGCTGGACCAGTAAGCAAGATTGTCATAAATGGAGAAAAGATTGAAGTTGTCAAGGATTTCATTTTATTTGGGTCCACAATCAACGCCCATGGAAGTAACAGTCAAGAAGTCAAAAGATGCTTTGCATTGGGAAATTCTGCTGCAAAGGACCTCTTTAATGTATTCAAAAGTGAAGATGTTACCTTGAAGACTAAAATGCACCTGACCCAAGCCATGGTATTTTCAATCGCGTCCTATGCATGCAAAAGCTGGACAATGAACAAGGAAGACAGAAGAAGAATGGATGCCTTTGAATTGTGGTGCTGCATAGGAATATTGAATGGACCATGGACCGCCAAAAGAACAGGTCTATTCTGGAAGAAGTACAACCAGAGTCCTCCTTGGAAGCAAAGATGGCAAGAGTATATCTTATGTACTTTGAACATGTTGTCAGGAAGGATTAGTCCCTGGAGAAGGACATCATGCTTGGTAGAGTGAAGGATCAGTGAAAAAGAGGAAGACCCTTGACTAGATGGATTGACATAGTGGCCTCACAATGGGCTTAAGCATAACAACAATTGTGGACATGCCTCAAGACTAGTGTTTCATTCTGTTGTTCGTAGGGTTGCTATGAGTCGGAACCAACTCAATGATACCTAACAACAACATCTTGGAAGTACAGCCAGAATGCTCCTTAGAAATGAGAATATTGAAACTTCATCTCACTTACTTCGGTCATGTTATCAGGAGGGACCAAACCCTGGAGAAAGACATCATGCTTGGTAAAGTAGGATAAGGTAAAAATTAAAAAGCCACTGGCATCAAGTTAATAGTTAATTCTGACTGATAGCAACCCTATGGGACAGAGTAGAACTAAGAGCCTCATAGTGTTCCCAAGGAAGGACTGGTGGATTTGAACTGCCAGCATTTGGGTTGAGAGCTAAGCTCTTAATCACTGTGCCACAAGGGCTCAGAGATAAAGAAGAGATTCCTGAACAACATGGATTGACACAGTGGCTGCAACCATGGCTCTAACGAACCTAGCATTGTGAGGATGGTGCAGGACCTAGCAGTGTTTCATATTGGTATATGTAGGGTTGCTATGAGTTGGAACCATGGCTGGCACCTAACAACAACAACAACAGTGATGGATCTCTCCATCTTTCCTCCAGAGCTACTATCGGAGGACTCAAGACACCAACCTTTCAGTTAGTAACAGTTGCCTCACCCAGGAACATCAGACACCTATTCCTGCTGTTTCTAGGTGCCATCGAATGGGTTATGACTCACACACAATAGTGACAATACAAATATTGGCAAAGACGTGAAGAAACTAGATTTCTCATGTATTGCTAGTGGAAATGTAAAATAGCAAAACCACTCTAGTGTGGGAAAAACCCTAAACATACACTTACCACGTAACCCAACAATCACACTCCTGGGCACCTATTTCAGGATGCTGTTAGTGCTGTATGTCAAAGAGAAATGCTTCCTTAAGGAAATGTTCGGGGTTCCAGATGGGTCCTCAGGGGGGCCAGGTAGGACACGGCTTCCTAAGGCAGAATGTGGAACGGCTATGAGTTCTGGGCCCACTTGCCCGTGTGCTGGACTCCATCTGATACTTGGTGATGCTGGGTGGGTTAGACAATTGCTCCGGTTCTGGTTTCTTCATCTCTACAATGTAGATCTTAATGATGTTGTATTAGTTTTCTCAGGCTTCCCTAACAAAATGCCACAAACTGGATATCTTACAAGGACAGAAATTTATTATGTCACAGTTCTGGAGGACAGGAGTGCAAATTAACTGGCCAGCCTGGCCTTGTTCCCTCTGAGATCTCTGGGGAAAGATGATCTCTTATCTCTCTGAGCTTCTGGTTGTCCCAAGTATTCCTTCACCAATAGTTGTGTTGTCACTTGGATGTTTTTCCTCTGTCTGTTTCTTGGTGTCTCTTCTCTTTTGTAACAATATTACTCAGACTGGATTACAGCCCACCCTACTTCAATACAACCTCATGCTAGTCTGTGAAACCTCTCCCAGCATGGATGAATCTGGAGGGCATTATGCTGAGTAAAATAAGTCAGTCATGAAAGGACAAGTATTATATGAGACCACTGCATAAAAACTCATGAAAAGGTTTACACTCAGGAAGAAACCATCTTTGATGGTTACTAGGTAGGGTTGGGGTGGGAACAGAAAAACACCGACTAGAGAATAGATGAGTGATAACCAAGGCAGTATGCAATACTGAGACAGCACCGTTTGACCAAGGTAAGGTCTTGAAAACTTCAAAGACACAGCCAAACCCCCTGAGAGACTGAATTACTGAACTAACGGCTAGGGACCATGGTCTCAGGGGACATATAGCTCAATTGCCATCACATAGCTTCTAAAGAAATTACTCCACGTCCCACTTTGGCGGATAGCATTTAGGATCTTCAAAGCTTATGAACAGCCATGTAGAATACTTCTCTGGTCCCATCCCATCTGCAACAAGGGACAATGAGAAAAACCAAAGACACAAAGGAAAGATTAGTTCAAAGGACAGGTGGACCACAAACGCCACAGCCTCTACCAGACTGAATTCAGCACAGTTAGGTGGTGCCTGGCTACCTGACAGAGATCACAGGGCAGCTGGAGAAAAATGTAGAAAAACATTCTAACTCACAATAAAAGACCAGACTTACTGGTCTGACAGAGACTGGAAAAACCCTGAGCATGTGGCCCCCGGACACCTTTTTAACTTAGTATTGATGTCATTCCTGAGGCTGTCCCCTTCAGCCAAAGATTAGACAGGCCCATAAAACAAAACAAGACTGAATGAGCATGCCAGCCAGGGGGCAAGGAAGGGACGGGAAAGCTGGTGATGCGGAATCTGAACTGGGAAGGGGAGAGCACTGCCAACTGGTTGGCAACTAATTCCACAACAGTATGTGTGTTAATTGTTTAATGAGAAACTGATTTGCTCTGTAAATTTTCATTGAAATGACCGTAAAAAGAACATGACTTCTTGCTAACTGATAACATTGTCAAAGAACCTATTTTCAAGTAAGATTCCCAGGTACAGTAATCAGTACTTCAAAATATCTTTTTGGAGGATACAGATACCAATCTTAGAGAGCTGTTGGGGACATAGAATGAGCTACAGCATAAAGTTAGAGCTCAATAATCTTAATTAGCTTTATAATGATTAAGGAGCATGGCTTACTATTATTAGGAGAGGCTGTGGTTTTAATATCTTTGAGTGCTCTTCTTTGTAGAATGTAGATGTGTTCAGAAAAGAAGGAAGACATCGAAAAATTGCGCTTGCCATGGCTCATTTCTTTAACATGGCAACTAGTTTCCTCTGGAAGCATTTGCTGCAGCTGGAAATTCTGAGAACTGGGCTTCCTCCGATTGCTCAAGGCTATCTCAAGCTCAAGCCTCTGGTAAGGAGTTTTCATCAGAGACCACAGTGACACACATGTTTTCTCTGCTCTCTCCTGCAGACCACAGAGAGCGAGCCCTCAGAAGAGGATGCCCTGCAGCCCGGCCGCAACATTGTGGCTGCTGGCTATGCGCTCTATGGGAGTGCAACACTGGTGGCTCTTTCCACTGGGCAAGGAGTGGACCTCTTCATGCTTGACCCAGTACGTACTGAAGGTGGCTGCATCAGCACTTGGGCCTCCAAGGGCTGCTGTGTTGTAATTCTAATCCTCTGGGGTAGTTTCCTTGCTTTTAGGGTTAGATAGCCACAGAGATTTGTTTGGGGAGTCAACACCATCACAAAACATTAAGAATCTCCGTCTAGTAAGGGTGCAAGAGGGGTTCTATAAAGTCAGTTATAGCAACCCAGACTCTGCCTCAAAAGTGTTTATAATCCAAACACACATTTCACGTTTTTGGCTTAGGGTAATGGCGTGATTTTGGAATCCCAGTGTTATCTGTTTTCAGTCAGGGTTCTCCAGAGAAACAGAACCAGTAATATATAAAAACAAATACATGTTTGGAGGATTTGGCCCATGCATTTGTGGAGGGCTGGCAGTTGCAAAATCTGTAGGACTGGTGACAGGCTGGAGACTCCTGCATGCTTGCATCCCAAGATCCATAGATCAGATAAGGGAAAGAATGCAGAGTAAAGTTCTACCAAAATGTTTTTTTATATTGTGGAGGCAGAACACACACTAGCAAAACTCCCTTTTCAGTTGACTGGTATCGTTATATTAGGTTACAGTTTGGAAAGCAATTACATTATAATTTTCATTGGATTACACTGTGGAGCAGTAACTAGACTAGTATTGAGTCAAACATCTGGGAACCAAAGCCTAGACAAGTTAACACTGAAGGTAACTGTTAAATGGATATGTCCTGTCATCTGCGCTGTCCAGCACAGAGGCCACTAGCCTCATTTAGCCATCGGACACTTGAAATGTGGCCAGTGGAACAGAAGAGCTGGATTTGTAATTTTATTTCATTTTAATTAGTTTAAATAGCCTGTATGATCAGTGAATACTCTACTGGACAGGTCAGGTTTGGAGGATTTCCCTTGAAAGGCATGTTCTTCCCACAAGGAGGAATGACTGGTAGAAAGCTGTTCAGTTAGGTTCTGTGTCTCTCTCTGTCCCTTCCACAGTGAGGAAATGATCACTGATAAAAGTGAAAGAAAGGATAGTAGCACAATCCGGCTGAAGGAAAAAAATAATTGAAAAAAGACACAAGAGTTCTAAAAACAAGATTTGAGCCCACATTTTCTTCAGACACAGAGTGACAACCTCATGTTAATGAACTTTTAATTGTGGTTTAGATATTGGTGTTAAGGCATTTATTTTCAAAGGGAGAGATTGTTTCTGAGTGGCAAGGATATAGTGCTTGATACTCAGGTACTTTTGTCTCCAGGTGTGTGGAGGGCCATGTTCACGACTGGAGGGTATTGGTGGGCTAGGTAATATAGTTTCCAGATAGTGCTGAGACTCCACGACCATCTCTCCACCACAACAGGGAGTAACTCTCCAAGGCCCTGAGTGCCCCTACGCCAGCCTACTCCACATTCCACATACTCCCCTACTCCACATTCATGCAGAACAGATTCCTCCATTCAACTGGAAAGTGAATACCGTTGTTTAGATGACAATCGGGTGTCTGTCACCGCTCTTCACTGGGAGGCAAGGGAGAAAGCAACCCTGGCTTAGTTAAGTATGTTGTTAACTGACATTGATGAGAATGTTCAGGATCCAGGATAGACATGGGCAAGCTTTCAAGGCTAGAGGTATGAATCACAGGACTCGCCTCACAGCAAGCTCAATCTGTTCTAGACACTGCCACTGATTCCTAGGTCTGTTGATCAGGTTTCAAGTAGCCAGGGAGGAGTATCTAATTTACCAAGCTAAGTGTCTGGCCTTTAGCTAAAGTCAGTCTGATCTGGATCCCTGGTTGTGCAGCGGTACAGAGCATGGCTGTAACCAAAAGGTTGGCAGTTCAAATCTACCAGCTGCTCCTTGGAAACCTATGGAGCAGTTCTACTCTGCACTGTAGTGTTGTTATGAATCAGAATCACCTCAAGGGCAGCAGGTTTGGTATACTGTCATCCAAAGGGAAGAGTTAACTCTTCAAAGGAAGTTAAGGTGCTTTTAAGAAGTGGAAATCAATACTGGATTGCTCCAAAGCAACAAATGCCATGGCAGTAATTAAAGACTGCCAGCCAAAGATCATCAACATGCATTTAATAATAATAACAACAAAAATTTGGGTTTTACTGAAAAAGCAAGAATATGCTTCAGATGCACTGTAGACTGCCTTGGTAAGAAGGAGTTGGGAAGAGCTTTTTATTACATTTGGGCTTTTGCTTGATTTGTGGAAGGATTTAAGGAAGAGAGTTCTGGAATTAAATGTTGTCTAGAAATGGGTGCAATTAATGACTAAGTACTTCAGTATTTTTTTTCTATAAGATTAAAATGTGATTAAGAAAATGTTGTCACTCATGTTAGGTAGTAGAGAGTGGTTTTTAGTTATTTTTGTGGTTGCAGTATCCTTGTCATCGTCTTGTTTCAGACATGGTCCCTTGGCTTTGTCTCTTTTTCTATTCTGGGACTGTCACTTGTGTTCATTTGAGAGCCTCCTCATCTAGCTTCCAACTGTGAACTACCATCGCGGGCGATTCTTACTTTCTTCCAAGTCTTTGACATTGGAGATTAGATTAGACTAGATTAGATTTCCAGACTCTGATTTTCCTCCTAGTGACTTAGAGAGACAGCTAGCCTTTTGAAGTGAGGCCTCCACCACCTGTTTGTCAGCTTGTCATACTGTGGTGACTTGAGTATTACTATCCTGCTAGAATCTATGCCAGTGGTATTTCAAATATAGCAGGGTGACCCATGGTGGATGGGTTTCAGTGGAGTTTGTAGACTAAGATAGACTGGAAGAAAAATCTGATGACCACCTTTCAAAAATCACTTAATCAAAACTCTGTGAGTCACAGTAGAATATGTCCAATATAGTGCTGGACGATGAGACCCCGAGGTAGGAAGGCACTCAAAATACACAGTGGTTACAACAGTGCGTTCCAGCATTCCAGTGATTGTGAGGGTGACACAGGACCAGCAAAGATGTGTTCTGTTGTACATTAGGTCACCAAGAGTAGGAGCTTATTTGGCAGCAATGAACACCACAAAAGTGATAGCTGAAACTAGCTCATCACATCCTTAGAGGCTGATATCACCAGCTCTCAGTTACAGGGTCCCTGAGAGGTGTTCTGTGTATTGAATCATGGTGGCCGTGAATTTATCTATGGGGGGCTAGGTACAATGTAATTAATAACAGGAGTCTGTCAAATTTTGCTAAATACTTCTTTATGCCAAATGAACACAGTTGATGGTTAAAGGGATTTTCTGCTTTCTGCAGAGAAGACTTGCTGGATTACTAGGGAAGTTTAATGAACTCTACAACTGAATCATTAAGACAAAATAACTAGATACCAAATTAACAGCCAAGCACATCCTTCTCTCTCTGCTTTTTGAATGGCCCCCATATTCCTAGAAAGACAAGAAATTAAATGGGAATAAGAACTTCAGGGATAAATACAACTAAATTTCTTACACATGAAGTCACCTGGCTGGCAGAGCAACCAAGTGTTACTCACTGTTGGACGTTACAAAGGATTAGTAAGAAAGCGGGCCTCTTTGCTTTTCATTATTTTGCCTCTGCTTGAGATTCCCCATAGGCTCAGTAGTGTCACTGTTGTTTAAACTGCTCTGAAAACCATCGTCAGGAAGTTCCCAGAATGACCATGGCAAACCCTTCCGTTCCCCCAGCTGATCTACGTATTCTGATGTTTTCTGACTGCAGCGGAGAGTGCTGTTGCCTGTTCCCTGGTGTCTCTCTCCTTCTTTCTAGGCTCTTGGTGAATTTGTCCTCGTGGAGAAAGATGTCAAGATAAAGAAGAAAGGAAAGATTTACAGCCTTAATGAGGGATATGCTAAATATTTTGACTCTGCCACCACTGAATACATACAGAAAAAGAAATTTCCTGAGGTGAGTGATGAAAGCCTTTGGGCGTAGCAGCAAAAATGCTGCCTTTGTGGATCTGCTTGGGAAGTTGGCTTTAGGGTATGGATGAAAAGAGACGGGGTCACTGCTATGGCTCTGGTTGGTATGAACATGGTAGACTGCTTGTCTTCACAAGCAAATAACATCTTTTGTAGCCAGAATTTACCTACCAAAGGTAATGTTCCCCAGTGAAGTTTTTCTGGGAGAAACTGTATATGCAGAACAAAAGGACAGTGTTGGGTAAGTCAGTCACAAGAGGGCTCACACTGCATGATCTCATTTATGTAAAAGGTATAGAACAAAGACCTTTCTAGATGTTCAGTTTAGGAGTGGTTTCTAGAGGTGGGCAGGAGGGAAGGCAGAAAGAGAATTAACTGCTTAGGGGATGCTGAGCCACTGTTAAGAACCAAAAAACTGAAACCCATTGCTGTGGAGTTGATTCCAACTCACAGCAACCCTATAGGACAGAGTAGAACTGCCCATAAATTTTCCAGGGAATGCCTGGTGGATTCCAACTGCCAATCTTTCGGTTTGCGGTCAAGCTGTTAACCACCTCACCACCACGGCTATTTGGAAACAGAAAAGGGTAACAGTTGATTGTAATTAATGTTCCTAAACTGTACATCTGAAGATTTTTGAAATGACAAATGTGTGTGTGTGTGCGTGTGTGTGTGTTTGTACTTATATATGAGGACTGTCAGTTAAGTTCATGAACTCATTCTAGAAAAAGTGCTATATAACCTCGTTGCTGAATGTCACTATGGTCACCTTTGAAGTACTCTCTTCGGGAAGCTATGCACTGAAACCAGCACCGAGCCCACCCTTCAAAGCAATTTAGGAACATGTTTTCTGGAATGGCCATCGGAGCTGTTGTTGTATGACCCTTGTGTCCTGAATGTCATCCAAGTGTCTTCCTTTCAACATTGCCTTTATCTTCAGGTGAAGTAAAAATCACTGGGGGCCAGATCAGGTGAGTAGGTAGTGTTCTAATACAGTTATTTATTTACTGGCTAAAAACTTGCTCACACACAACTATACAATTAAGTTCGTGAACTTGCCACAGTGCCACTATGCTAAGTGGCCATTCCAGAAAGAGTTCCAAAATGGCTTTGAAGGTAGACTAGGCACTGACGTCAGTGCATAGCTTCCCAAGGGGAGTCGAGTATTTTGAAAGTGACCGTAGTGATATTCAGCAATGAGGTATATAGTGCTTAGAACAATTAAATTTGTAGACTTAATTGTCAGATCTCATGTATATGTATTACTATAATTAAAAGGTAGAAGACAGAGGCCATGTTTTTAAAAGTTATTCAGACGAGAAATTTCATGAAGTCTTTTGTTGGATAAACTGCTTCTGGCAGTTTCTGATCACCCAGCTGTATTTGCTTTTAAAGGGAAGATTTATATTCACAACTCCCATTCACATGCTGTAATATCAGGCCCTCAGGTTTAAGCCACGTTTGGAAAGCTTTCTAGCTCTCAGTGTGATGTCTGACTTCTGGACTTTGTGTGGTTACTAGTTCAGCCTAAACAGTCTGCACCAAGAGAATCTTTTATTTTTAAATTGTACTTCAGATTTACAGAGCGAATTAGTTTCTCATTAAACATTAACATACATTAACATACACACTTGGCACTTGGCTTGGCACCATACACACTGTTTTGTGGCTTTTGTTGCCAGCTCCGTGAGGTGTCAATATTTTCCCCTTTTCAACACCGGGTTTCCATTTCTATTTGTCCCCCTTTCCTGTCTCCCCTGCCTTCTAGTCCTTGCCCCTGGGTTAATGTGCCCATTAGTTAGTTGAACTACATTTATTATTTTTTGTTTTATGGGCCTGCTTGGCTAACCCCTAGGTGAAGGGTGAACCTCAGGAGTGACATCAGTTCTGAATTCAAAGGTTATCCCTGGGCTGTAATCTCAGGATTTCTCCAAATCTGTTGGATCAGTGTATCTGATTTTTTGTTGTTGTGAGTTTGATTTTTTTCTACATTTTTCTTCAGTTCTGTCCAAGACCCTTTACTGCAATCCCTGTCAGAGCAATCAGTGATGGGAGCTGGGCACCATCTGGTCGTGCTAGATTCAGTATGATGGAGACTGGGGCAGCTGTAGTCCCTTAGTCTTTTGTACTAACCTTTCCCCTCTGTCTTTGGTTTTCATCGTTCTCCCTTGCTACAGACAGGTTGGGACCAGGAGACGTATCTCAGGTGGCCAGTCAGAAGTTTGTAAAATCCCAGATGCTACTCACCAAAGTAACATGCAGAACATTTTCTTTTTTATAAACTATAACAGGCCAATTGATCTAAATGTCCCCTGAGACCATGGTCCCTAGCCCTCAGCTCAGCAACAAAAAGAGAGCTTTATAAAACAGGCATGCGATTAGGAGTCTCTAGGTGGCATACCTAAGCCTTGACTACTAGCTGAAAGGTTGATAATTTGAATGTAACTCGTGGTGCCTTGGAAGAAACTCCAAGCAGCTCCAAGCAACCTCCTTCCCAAAGGCCACAGCCCTTGAAACCTTACAGAGCACGATTTTACTCGTGGGATTGCCGTGCGCCAGAAGTGACCTGAATGCAACTGTTTTTTCCTTGGTGGAATCAAAGGCAAGGCATTTCCAGATCAAATATGTCTGGTTTGGCTAAAAGGTAAATGAAATGAAAGCTTGTTTCTCCTGTACTCTAGAGGAAAAGAGTGCAGGGTTCTGTGGAACCAGGTGGCACACTGAGTCAACAGGATGCTGGGACCTCATTTGTTTTTAAGTTAAAGCATCAGAAGTCTAGCTTCCTGTGCCTCTTCTTTGTAGGTCATGATTTTGCTAATAACACATATGCTCATCAGAAGTCTAAAGGGCAAAGGAACAAGATATGATTTGTGAGGCTGATAAAGTAAAAATTACACAACAGTTTGTAGACTTGTTGATGGTTTCATGGCAATTCCAATTCCAAGCTAAAATGTGCCCCTCTGGAAAACAGATTGCTGTTGTTACCCAGCCATTACCCCCACTCTCTCCCTATCGAGTCAGTCCCAGACTTCTGGTGACCTTGTGAACAAAGGAACAAAATACTTCTGGTTGTGTGCCATCCCTGTGGTTGGTTGCCCATAAGAATATTATGCTTCATAGGATTTTCATTGGCTCATTTTTGGAAACAGATTGCCAGGCCTTTCTTCCTACTCTGCCATAGTCTAGATGGTCCACTGAAGCCTGTTCAGCCATCATAGCAACACACAATCCTCCACTGACGGATGGTTGGTGGCTGCACATGAGGCACGTGGGCCAGGAATTAAACCCCGGTCCCCCTTGTGGAAGGGAAGAATTCTGCCACCGAACAACCACACATGAAGGAAGAACTGGAGTTTAGCGGTGAAAATAGAACTTCCGCTCCACAGGGTTTTTAAGGCTGTGACCTTTCAAGAAAAGATTGCCAGGCCTGTCTTCTGAGACACCTCTGGGTAGCTATAAACCAGCAACCTTTCAGCAAGCAGCCAAGTGCTTAACCATCTATGCCACCCAGGAACTCTGACAAATTGGTTTATAAGGGTATGAATCTGTTATCTGTCATATAAATGGTGAATATTTGTCTCTTGGTTTGCAATTTGTGCTTCACAATTATTTATGGTAGCTTTTTTCTTCTCCCAGAGTAGGTCACTCTCAGGTCACTGTCTCTGTTAAAATCTTGAGTGGTAGCTCAGTGACCTGGGCAAATTTCTTCATTTTTTTTATGCTTCCATTTTCTTAGCTATAAAGTGAGGATAATTATAGCTTCTAATTCAAAGGGCTATTGTAACGGTTAAAGGAAAAATAAATGCCATGAAAAATGTATGGCACAATGTACCTTGTTTTTTATTCGTTATGACCATACAGAATGAGAACGAAGCATTAGGGAAAACAATAGGGGTAAAGTCATTTACTGTATTGAATGGTTTCACCATGAGCAGTTATGAGCACTGAAGAAAGTCAGCAGTGCAAATCCATCCGCACTCCTTGGAAACTCTATGGGTGGGGCAGTTCTACTTTTAAAATATGTATGCATGTATGTATCTTTAGGGGGTTGTCATCCAGTCCACTGCAGTTCTACTGCTTTCCCAAGGGGAGTCTTTGAAAGCTAGCTTTACCCTATGGGGTTCTATCTCCCTGCCGTAGCTTTATTGGACTAAGGGAGAGCTCCTGCTCTGATATGAATTCATTGGTTTGATTCTGTCTCCTGAGAATATTCAGTAAGATAGTTAATATTTGCTAGTTCTTCAGACTCAACCAAACAAAAACAAACCCACTGCCATTGAGTTGATTTTGACTCATAGCAACCCTGTAGGACAGAGTAGAACTACTCCGTAGAGTTTCCAAGAAGTGCCTGGCTATTCAAACTGCAGACCTTTTGGTTAGCATAAGTAGGATGTAACTGCTATTCCACAACTCAGGAGACGTAGTTTGAGAAGCCCTGGGCCATTCACCTCCAGCTCTGTGCCCTGTGAGCCAGAGGAGACTGATCTGAAGGAAAAGGAGGGCAGAAGGAAGCAGACAAATGGGGACGAGGCAGCAACGATGAGAAAGTAGTCTTGGATTTTTGTTCTTTCCAATAAATTTCCTTTTTGTTTACGCTAGTTTGAACTGGCTTCATTACTACTGTAATAGCATAAGACTTTGGAGAGTCAAGCAGAAAATACGTTTGGCTCCTCCCTCTGCCACCAATCAGCAGAATCCCTTTCTCTTGATCTCTTGATAGTTGGATGCAACCTCAAGCAGGCCCCTCTGGATCTGAGTGAGAGACAAAAAGCCTTCAGTCTCTGTTAGACCTACAGGCAATTTGCTTAAAATTATAATGTCTGTAACTACAGTTTAATCATGAGAAAAACATCAGATGAACCAAGATTGAGGGATGTTCTGCAAGAAACCAGCACTCCGTAAGACTGCCAGGGTCATGAAAAGTAAGAACAGTTTGGAAAACTGTTCAGATGTGACTGGGAAGACACAGCAACCAACAGCAGTGTAGTAGCTTGGATTAGATCCAGAAGTGAAATAGGATACACTAGTCAGAAAACTGGTAAAATCAAAATGAAATCTTGAGTCTAGTTCATAGTGATGTACCAGTATGAATCTCTGGTGAATGCAAACCGCTGACTGTTTTGTTAGAAGCTGTAGCATTTAACCACTACCCCACCAGGGTTTCCTATCAGTGCCTTAGTTTTGCCAAATGTAATATAAGATGCCACTAAGGTGGAAACTGGATAAGGCATATAAAGGGACTCTCTGACCTTGTTTTGCAACCTTCCTGTAAGTCTGAAATCGACTGACAATAAAACTTTGTCTCAGAAAACCCAAATTTCTAGATCACCTTAATCATCAAGTCTCTAAATTTTATTTATAGTTAAAGCTTTTCATTTCATGTAGTTCAGAGTTGTTTCAGGCTACAAAGGCAGGGAGACCCTCTGTGTGTCTTAAGACACTAACTGAAAAAATTAGAGGTTGAAGCTTACGCAGAAGTGTGATCTTGCTTCGAAAGGCAGCCATTGAAAATCCCCAAAGCTGTGGGTCTTATCTGTTTCTGAAGGTTCCTTGGCTGAGAACATCTGACTGCAAATGCCTGGACACCGACAACTGTGCCTTTTTCTCTGCAGTACCATCACCACCCCGCTCCACACACAACAACACTTGTACATCGATGACCCACCTTCAGCCTCTTGGTGTCCTGGGCCTCTCCTTTTGTCCAGAGGCCCTTTAGGGTGGTCCATTTCAAAAGGCATCTATTATATTGTTTGTTACATCAGCAGAAATGGAGGAGTTACATCATTATAAGCCTTTGCATATACAATCAAGAGTTTGAGATGAAATCAACCTAGGTGCCCATCAACAGATGAATGGATAAACAAACTATGGTATATTCACACAATGATATAGAACATGATGATTTTAGGAAATATCTCACAACCTAGAATCATTATGCTGAGTGAAATTAGCCAGATGCAAAAGGACACGTATTGTATGAGATTGTTACTATAAGGACGTAAGAAAAGGTCTAAGCACAGAAGAAAATCTTTGATGGTTACCAGGGTAAGGAGGGAGGCAGAAGGGTATTCATAGATCACATAGTAGATGGGAATTGGGTTAGGTGAAAGGTGTGACAGCATGAAGTAGGTGGGAGCTTAGCACAGCTGGATCATACTAAAAGCTAAGAGGTTTCCTAAATATAGCCCAATAAATTGAAGGACAGCGTAGCAGAGACAGGAATCTGGGGACCACGGTTTCAGAAAACATCTAGGCTAACTGGCGTAACAGCTTTGCATGCCACTTTGGTAGGTATCACCTGGGGTCTTAAAAGCTAGCAAGTGGCCATCTAAGTAGCGTCAGTTGGTCCCATTCCACCTGGAGCATAGGAGAACAAAGGACATCAAAGACAGGAGGAAAATATGAATCCAGGAGACAGAAAGTGCCACATGATTAGGCGACTACATCAGCATAAGACCAGAAGAACTCGATGGTGCCTGGCTACCGCCAAAGACCGCCCTGGCAGGGAACACAACATAAAGACCCTGATGTAGTGGGAGAAAAATGTATGTGCCCAACAGGAATTTTATTCTAAGACCACACTTGATAGTCTGACAGACTGGAGGGTCCCCTGAGGACATGGCCCCTGGACTCTCTGCTGGCCCGGAGCTGAAACTAGTGCCGACGCCAACTCTTCTGACAGGGATTGGACTGGACATAGATTGACACTGGTGAAGAATATGCTCCACAGCTTAAATATGTACAGGAGGCTACCTGAGCAGGACTTGTTCAGAGGTGAGACGAGCGGAGGAGCACGGAAGTTGGCTGTGTGGCTGCAGGAAGTCCAGTGTAGACCTAAGAGTGTGCTGTCACAGACTGCTGGCGAGGAGAGCAGTTAGGGTTGCATAGCAGTGTGTGTTAGGGGTTTGTATGGCAAACTGATTTGGATTGTAAACTTTTACTTAAAGCACAGTAATTTTTTTTTGAAATTTTGACTAAGAGTCTCAAGAGAAACCATGTGTGTTCTCTGCTTTTGTATCTATTGCTCAAACCCAAACCAAACAACACCTAATAGAGCACTTAATCCTGATCCACTGGGGTAAATTCAGTGATCTAGCTGTTAAAACAGTTTCAGTTGAGGAATAAACCTTTCAACATACTAAATACCTTCACTCCTATTGTTTTCCTAGGTACGTAATCATCTTTCTCTGAAGTCATAGTGTTAGGTAAATATATAGAGCATGATACTCAGAAGCCAAGTGCTGTTGAGTTGGATCCGACTAATAAAAAATTAAGTGCAAGCTTTTCTTTCCCCTCCCCCTTCACTTCCAGCTAAGTTGGTCTTTCCAGGGATAACCCGGTGTTAAGGTTCCTCTCATCTTTGAGCCAGGATGGGAGAGGAGGCGTGTGTACATTTGTCTGTATTTAGCCACCTTTTAAACACACAAGATCTCAACCTAATTATTTTCTTTTTCATGATTTTAGAGATTGCTCTACATAAACATGTACAGATTTACTGCATTATTTAACCCTGGTGGTATAGTGGTTAAGTGCTACAGCTGCTAACCAGAAGGTTACCAGTCCGCATCTACCAGATGCTCATTGGAAACTATAGGGCAGTTCTACTGTGTCCTACAGGGTCACTATGAGTCAGAATCAACTCCATGGCAATGGTTTTATATACATATATTTATATATATACATAATGTATATATACAATAAATATAATATGTATTGTATATAAAGTATAATACATATTATATATATATTTTATATACATTTATTGACTGAGTGACCCCCCTGGAGTAACAAAACAACAACAACAACAAAACCCAGCTGCTGGTGAGTCAACTCTGATTCATGGTGACCCAGTTCGCATGTGATAGAGTAGAACTGTGCTGCACAGGGTTTTCAATGACTAATTTTTCAAAAATAGAGCACCAGGCCTTACTTCTGAGATATCTGTGGGTGGACTCAAACTTCCAGCCTCTTGGTTAGCAGCCAAGTGCATTAGCTATTCATACCACTGATATGTAACCAGTTCCTTCTCGAGAGATGTTTCAGTTGTTTCCATTTTTCTAATGTAAAAAACTGCATTGAACTGATGAGCTTTTGTAAACGTATGTGTAGAATAAATTTCTAGTGGTACTGCTGGATGAAAGGGTGTGAGCAGTTAATTTACTACCTACCAATATTCCTGCAGAAAAGTTGCACCACTCTGGCACAGTGTGAAAGTTTCCATTTCTCTGCATCCTCACCAGTGCTAGATATAGTTCATCTTTTTGTGTGTGTGTGTGTGTGTGTAGATCTGATAGGTAAAGTGGTATGCCTTGTAGTTTGATTTGCATGGGTGCAATTGTGATTTAGGTTTTTCAGTTTCCCTTATATTTATTGGGCATCTGTGCATATATATATATATATATATATTTATTATGACTGAGTGAAAATATAAATTCCCATGTAAATTTGCATGCCCACCTATGTGCTCTCTCTGCCCGGTGACAGCACACTATTCCTCTCTGCTCCATACATGTCTCATCCTCCCAACAGTCTCCTTTCCCATCCTCTGCATCTACTCCCCATCCTCCAGTCAGAGGTCAGCAGGATGACATCCTATAGATGCATACAACCATAAAGTGCACCCAATATATAGTCACTCTGCATCACCAAGTCCAATCCCTTGCTGTCTGAAGAGTGGACCTTCATTATGATCCATGGACAAGGGCAGCATCAGGACCAGGGGCCATGCTCCCAGAGGAACCCCGAAGTTGCTGGGCCATCAATTCTGGTCTTTTAGTGGAGATCTCAGGGTACATCCCTTTTTATTCTTGTGTTGCCAGTGAGATTCAACTTTGTGAGCTCCATCGTGGCTATCACTGTGGTGCCCGGGCATCATCCGGTTCTTCCGGTCCCAAGTCAATGTAGGGACCCACTCATGTGGGTCTCTCTATCTTCTGGGTTGTTACTTTGGTCCTCAGTGAGCATCCGCTCCTGCTGAGTTGGGACCATTGGCTGTGCCCTCGGATGGCAGCTTGGCAGCTATTAAGACTCCAGACGCCACTCACCAATGTGGGGTGCAGAGAGCCCTCTTAGAAAAATGCTAGTTGTGCCAATTGGCCACGATTTGGCCTAAGAGCATGGTCCCCTGCCCCCTGCTCCAGCTACTGTCCTTGCAATATTGTGTTAACATGGAAGGAGTATTCAAGTTATGCTGAAGTCCACTTAATATTGTTCTTGTTTCTAATGCCTGCTATCACCGATTTCACCCAACCAGATTTGTAGCAACTATCTAATCTAAACCATCACCCCTTGCCCTCCCTCCCTCCCCTTCCTTGCAGCTGTCAAAGAGTCTTTTCTTCTATACATAAGTCTGTTTTTGAGATCTTATCGTAGGGGTCTCATATAATATTTGTCCTTTTGTCGCTGACTACTTTCACTCAACATAATGTCTTCCAGTTGAAACCAGGTTATGAGATGTTTCCTGGAATCATCATTATTGTTTATCATTGTGTAGTGCTCCATTGAGTATATATACCATAGTTTACATATCCATTTCTCTGTTGTTGAGCATCTGGGTTGATTCCGTCTTTTGGCTATCGTGCACCGTGCTGTGATAAACATTCTTGTGCATGTGTCCATTTGTGTGAAAGGCCTTTATTCTGTAGGATATCTTCCAAGTAGTGGACTTACTGGATCAAATGGTATATCAATATCCATTTTTTTAAGGAAGCACCAGATTGCTTTCCAAAGAGGCTGGACCGTTTTGCAACCCCACCAACAGTGTTGAAGAGTTCCACTTTCTCCACAGCCTCTCCAGCATTTGTTGTTCTGTGTTTTTTGGATCATGGCCAACCTTGCTGGGGTGAGATGATATCTCATTGTAGTTTTGATTTGAATTTCTTTAATAACTAAAGATCGTGAACATATCCGCATATGTTTTTTGGCTGCCTGGATCTCCTCTTTAGAGAAATGTCTGTCCATCTCCTTTGCCCATCTCTTAACTGGATGATTTATCTTCTTCTTATTGACATTTTGTAGTACCTTATAGTTTATGGACATCAGGTGTCTGTCTGACATAGAGTTTCCAAATATTTTTTCCCACTCTGTAGGTGGCCTTTTAACTCTTGTGATAAAGTCTTTGCATGAGCAAAAGTGTTTGATTCTTAATAGTTCCCATTTATCTATTTTCTCTTCTGTTGATTGTGGTTTGTTTGACAGATTTTGAAATCTGTCTACATTGTGTATTAAAACTTCCATTGTGTTCCTACTTTTTCTTGGATGAGCTTTATCATTTTAGATTTGATATTTAGGTCTTTTATCCAATTTGAGTTAGTTTTTGTATAAGGTGTAAGATATTGATCTTGTTTCAATTAATTGCAGATGGATATCCAATTTTGTGTATATATTTTTAAATAATCTTTTTGTGATTTAAGTACAAGCAAACAATCCAATTCAACTTGCAGTATAACATTTGTAACTCACACCACTATTCTACTCTACTTGCTCTCCCCTGCCTTCTCAGGCCTCTCGTGACAGCACACTCCCCCTTATCATCCAGAAATTCTGTTCCTTACTTGACCAAGACCTGTCCCCCCTCACCCACTCTTTCTACCTCCAGCAACGAGCTTCTTGGACAGCTCCTGTGTATTTATTTAAGCCCCCAAATTTGTTCAGTGCCAGGATCAGTGCATGTCTTATATAGTCCAGTTCAGTCTTTGTTGGGGGAGCCAGCATTGTTGCTGGTTGCTGTTTGGGGCTAGAAAGTCTGGGGTCACGCTCCCAGGGGGCCCTCCAGAACAAAAGACCATCACTTTTGGTCATTTGGTAGAGTTCCAGTTCTGCACACACATGTTTCTCCTGCCATGTTATGGGCTCTATATTATGTACTCCATCCTGGCAGTCATTGGTGGTGGCTGGGGGGCATCTGATTCTTCTGGTCCCGTGTTAAATCAGTCTCTGGGTCATATGACACCTTCCATCAGCTAAACTTATATTTTCCTCCTGCCGTTGAAGTCCTCCTTTTAGCTCTGGTTCAGGTGGATTGGGACCAGTCAGTGCTACTTAGATGGCAGCTTGTTAGCTTTTAAGACCCCAGATGCCACTCACCTGAGTGGTATGTATAACATTTTCATTCACTTTTTTCAGGCAGTCATTGGTGGTGGCTGGGCACCATCTAGTTCTTCAGGTCCCAAGCTGAGGTAGACTCTGGCTTATATGGCCACTTTCACCTGGTAGGTTCATATTTTCTTCCTCTCCTTGATGTCTGTTGTTTACCACTGGTCTAGGTGTGTTGGGACCAAATGGTGTTTCTTAGATGGTAGCTTGCTAGTTTTTGAGACCCCGGATGCCACTGACTCAAGTGGTTATGTAGAACATTTTTATAAGAGAAAAAGAGAAAACAATCAAACAAACAAACAAAACTTAGGTATGCCAGTTAGTCTAGACGTCTCCTTAGAGTGTGGCCCTCAGATTCCAGCCCCTGTTATTCTGTCCTTCCAAAGAAGTCAGCTGCATTTGGGGAACAGTTTAGTTTTGGAATTGAGCAGTAGTGGGTACCTCCTTTGTATTATGTGCTATTATACCATACACCCAACCCTAGTCCTACCCTCTATCCAATGTGTAGAAATCCATCTCCCTCCCTCTCACCCTTGTAACTATCAGTAATTGATTTCTTATGTTCTAAAGTGATTCATTGCATCCTTGTGTTAATGGTCTCATACAATATTTGCCCTTTCAAGTCTGGCTAATTTTGCTCAGCATAATGTCCTCCAGATGGTCCCATATTGTCCGGTGTTTCTCTAAACCAACGATGTTTCTTATTATTGCATAGTGTTCCATTATATGTACATACCATAGTTTGTTTAACCATTTGGCTGTTGATGGGCATCTAGGCTGCTTCCATCTTTTTGCTGTTGTGGAGAGATTTGTAACAAACATAGGTGGGCGTGTTTCCATTTTAGTGGTATCCATTTTTTGGGGGGGATATATTCCAAGGAGTGGGACTCCCGGATCACATGGTATTTCTATTTCTAGTTTTCTAAGACAGCACCAAATTGATTTCCAAAGTGGTTGTACCATTTTACACTCCCACCAACAATGTAGAAGAGTTCCAGTCTCTCTACATCCTCTCCAGCATTTATTACTTTGTGTTTTTTGTTAACTGTCAGCCTTGATAGGGTAAGATTATATCTCATTGTAGTTTTGATTTGGATTTCTCTAACGGCTAGTGATCATGAGCATTTCCTCATCTTGTATGCCTTTAGTGAAGTGCAAGTTCATGTCCTTTGCCCATTTTTTTACTTGGATTGTTAGTATTTTTCTTGTTGAGGTTTTGCAGTATCTTGTAGATTAGAGAGATTAGGTAACAATCAGAGATGTGATAGCCAAAAATTGTTTCCCACTCTGTGGGTGGTTTTTTTACTCTTTTGATGAAGGCTTTGGATAAGCCTAAGTGTTCGATTTGTAAGAGTTCCCATTCATCTATTTTCACTTGTGGTAAAAAACCTTCTGTTTCAGGGTTATTGGTGATTTTTTTTTGTAGCTTGTCAATGCCATGGATCAGGGCTTCTGTTGTTTTCCCAATTTTCCCTGTCAAGGTTTTTATTGTTTTGGGTTGTTGAAAGGTCTTCAATCAATTTTGAAGTAGTTTTGTATGAGGTGTAAGATAAGGATCTTGTTTCCATTTTTTGCAGATGAATGTTCAGTTAGGGTATCTGTATTTTTTTTCATTTTTATAAATTGTCTGTTTCTATCTCTTGCCAATATTTATATAATGTCTTTTCAGTGTTGCTTCATGAAAGCTCTTAGTTAATGAAAGAAGTTAGCTTTTATTCTCTTTTTCATGTTAGAAATATGCGTAGACTTTCAACTTCTCTTTGTCATACATATGTTTAAAGTGTAATGATATCACATTTATTTTTATTTATATTTGATGGGTTTTGTTAACCAGATTATAAATCAATTTACTCATGTTTCCTTCTGATGTACATCCAGTGTGATAGCTGCCATCCATATGTGGCTGCTGAAATTGAAATTAATTAAAACTAAATTACATTAAAAATTTACTTTTCATTTGTGTAGTCACATTTAAGAGGCTCAGTAGTCACATGTGGTGAGTGGCTGCCATGTTAGACTGTGCTGATAAAAAGAATTTCCTTCGTCAGCAGCTCTATTCTCAAATATTTGTGACTTCCTACTATTAAATCTTTGATCCATACAGGAGTAATTTTGGTATGTAGAATGAGGTCAGATCCTACTTTACTCTTTTCTAAATGGTCAGCCAGCCCTCCCAGCACTGTGACTCGGTTCCTCTCCTTCCCTGATTTGAAAGGCTGCCTTCATCATGCCTTCTATCCTCATGTGTCAGTAGGTTTTTGTCTAAATTCTCTTATGTCTGTAGGTCTGTATCTAAATTCAGTTCTGTTCTACAGCTCTTAGTTCATAGTATATTCTTAAATTTTGTAGTTACTGTCCAGTATTTCTCTTCATTTTCATATCTTCAAGCTTACTTTTCCTGATAAACTCAAATATAATTTTTTTTCAAGTTTCTTGCCCAAAAGCCTGCTATTTTCATAGGCTACACTGATTTATGAATTGATTTAGGAAGAAGCAGATACTTTAAAAATCCGACTCGATGGCACTTGGCACTTGGCTCTATCTACATGCATACAGTGTCTTTTTATTTGCTTTAATTTTTTTTAAGTCTCTTAGCACAGGTTTTGTTTTATTGTTTCCCCTTTATATAGCATCTTGTCATTTCTTGCTCCATTTGTACATAGGAAGTTTATCTTTGTCATTGTTCTTATGAAAGGTATGACGTCACAGCATGAGCAAGCTCAGGCTGCTCACCACAAGTATGGGGGAAAAGCTTGTTTGGAAATGCTTATTCTCTGCGCCAAGCATGTTACAGAAACATAAACCCTAACACCACAGCTGTCTACACTGCTGGTATCTCAAGAGAATATGGAGGTACAAGACAGTAATGGCCAGTTATAAATCCAGAAATGTTTCAACCTTCCCATAGTAGATCTAACAGAGAAGAAAACAAAATCAGTCTTTTAACTCCTATTTACAGAAAAGGAATATAAATGTACACAAAACACAAACTAGAGAGACAGCCATCCTGGAGAGTTTGTAGTAAGCAACAGGAAGTAAATTACAATTAATAGTAGGTCACTGAGATTGCTGAAACAACACAAGTGCTCACCAGCTGCTGAAGGGATGAACATTTGTGGTTGTCTTAATTATCTAACGCTGCTGTAACGGAAATACCACAAGGAACTTCTCAGTAGAGGGAACCCTGGTGTCTCAGTTGTATGAAGGTTCCCTGAATCTGCCCACTTCTCTCTTTTATAGCTCAAAAGAAACTGACTTAACATACAACCTAACTTGTAGATTGAGTCCTGCCTTGTTAAAATAACTGCCTCTAATCCTCCCTCATTGACTTCACAGAGCAAGGATTTAGAACACATAGAATTATCACATCAGATGACAAAATGGTGGACAATCACACAGTCCTGGGAATGATGGCCTGGCCAAGTTGGCACAAATTTTGGGGGGTACACAATTTAATCCATGTCGGTGGTCCATTCACAAAATGCAATGATGTTCAGTAATAAAAGAAAAACAAAAAACTATCAATACCTGTAACAACATAGATGAATCTCAAAGACATCATGCTAAATGAAGGAATTCAGACACAAAAGGCCCTATACTGTATGATATCATTTATGACATTCCAGAAAAAGAGAATTTTAGGGGCAGGATGAAACAGACCAGTGTTTGCAAGGGGCTGGGGTAGGAAAGGGGACTTACTCCAAAGGGTCACTAGTGAATTTGGGGTTGATGGGAATATTTATTGGTGGTAACAGTGATATAAACATTAGGCTCATATCAATCACGTAATTAACCAATGAATAAGAAGCAAGACAGCACAGTCTGTGGACTGAATATAGACCTGGAAACACAGATTTAACCATATTTAGGGAATAAGCAGATAAAATAATGTATGAAGTTGGCAAAGAGTAATACAGTAGGAAATGGTGAGGATTGTAGATATATTCTATGAAATATGAAGTTTTAAAACAACAACAATGCTGGTATGTGGGACAAGCACATTTCTGTGGGCCAAATTTAGCCAAATTTAGACTGCTAGTGTGAGGCTTCCAAGTAGGTACATTATAAAACATGACCAAACAAACAAACACAAACCCAAACTAGTTGCATTTGAGTCATTTCTATTTCATAGTGACCCTGGAGGACAGAGTCGAACTGCCACCTAGGGGTTCCCAGGAGCAGCTGGTGGATTTGAGATGCTGTCCTTTTGGATGGCAGCAGCAGCACCAGGCCTGCAGAACAGGACCAGACCAGGCTAATTCTGTAGACCACTCAGTTTATGTAAAAACTAGACAATGAATTAAGAAGATCAAAGAACAAAGAGAATCAATGCCTTTGAGAATTGTAATGTTTGTGAAGAATATTGAATACACCAGGAACTTCCAGAAGAACTAACATATCTGTCTTGAAATAAGTACAATCAGAATGCTCCTTAGAAGCAAGGATGGTTTCTGGTGTCATCTAAGAACTCATTGTCAAAAAGTTAAGGATTTATTCCTGTGTTTTCTTCTAACAGTTTTTGGACACGTTATCAGGAATGATAAAGTTGAGGATCAATGTAAAAGAGAAAGACCTTCAACAAGATAGAGTGACACAGCAGCTACAACAATGAACTTACCTATAGCAAAGATGTGATAGTGGGGCAGGGGTGTGCGATGTTTCATTCTGTTGTATGTGGGGTAGCTGTGAGTTGGAGCAGACTCTGCAACATCTAACAACAATAACAGGGAAATGGGGAAACAGGGAGTTATTCCTTAAGGGACACTGAGTTTCCGTTTGGAAAAAACAGTTGCTGTGGAATAGATTTCAACTAATGGTGACCCCCAGGTGTGTCAGAATAGAACTTCCACCACAGGATTTTCAATGACTGATTTTTTGGAAGTAGGTCACCAGGCCTTTCTTTTGAGGCATCTCAAGCCTCCAGCCTTTCAGTTAGCACCCAAGCACATCAACTACTTGCATCACCCAGGGACTCAAGTTTCTGTTTAGTGTTATGAAAAGCAGTTGGGCATGGATAGTGGCAATTGCTGCATAACATGGAGAAATGTAATTGATGTCACTGAATTCTATAATTAAAAATGGTTAAAATGGCAAGTTTTTGTTATATCTGCTTTACTGCAATAAATCTTTAAAATACATATATGTGGCTTTCCAATGTGGCCTTCCCAGGGTCGGGGAGGAAGCACCAAAGTCGGGGGGGGGGTGGCACACGGGTCCTATTGCACCACCAGAACTGTGTGAGATAGGAGAAAGAAGGTCACACAGAGAAAGGACACCTGAGCAAGTGGCTACAAATCTTTACTGTTCTAGAACAGGATCAAGTTAACGTACTCGGCTGCTGACTAAAAGGTTGGAAGTTTGAGTACACCCAAAGGTACCTTGCAAGAAAGCCCTGGTGATCTGCCTCCAAAATATAAGCTATTAAAAACTCTCTGGAGCACAGTTCTGCTCTGGCACTCACAGGGTCACTGTGAGTTGGGCTCAACTCCACGGCAACCAGTTTTTCTAGAAAAGGAAAGTTAGGCCTAAGATGCCTGGGGCAAGGGATGAGAAAGTAAGTGAGGATCTCAGCACCCCTGAGGGGGAAAGGTGATTTAGTAGTTGCAAGTAGAGGCACTAGACCAGGTGAAAGATAGCAGGCCGATTCCTAGCTACAGAAACCACAGACACTGGAATGTTCCAGCCAATAGGAAGACAACAGAAGAGCAGAATCAACAGCTGACAGGAAGTGTCAGATGACTGCTTGTGAAAAATACCGAAACATACCCTTGTCTATGGTTTTGAATAAGCTTTCATGATCATGAGTTTCTCTTTCACGAGACCATTTGGCACGATTTCCGTATTCAGATAAGTTATGTTAAGACAATAAGTAAGTTTAGGAAAGAATACAACCGGAAGTCCTACTGACTGGGTTTTCAGGGCCAAAACAATTAAAGTGAGATGGGAGAAAACAGAGGTTTCAGCTTTTTCAAAATCTCTGAAGAAAAAGTCGGCTTTCCCCAATTGAAACAAATATTCATGAAAGAAAAACAACTTGTCTTTATGAAGAAAATCTTAAATCATTCTATTAGACCAGAAGTTTGTATTCTGTTGCTCTAAATTAGCTTGTCTATTTCCCAGGAAAAAACTTGTAACCAATTCTACATATATGCTCTTGGGTCCCAAATATACTTAATCTAATGCATTTCCAATCTATCCCATTTTCCCCCAAATGGCAAAGCACATCATTTGAACAGAGTCTGTACTTTCCTCTCTTTGGAAAGTTGATCAGAAGCAATTGTTTGGTTATTCCATCATATGAAGCAATTGAAAATATCATGGCTTGAGTCTGGCACACCTTAGTCCTCAAAGTGACATCTTTTCTTTTCAACACTTTGAAGAGGTGTTTTACAGCCCATTTTTCCAATGCAATGTATTTTTTGATTTCTTGACTGCCCTCTCCATGGTCATTGATTGCGGATCCAAGTAAAATGAAATCCTTGACAACTTCAATCTTTTCTTGTTTATTATGATGTTGCTTATTGGTCCAGTTGTGAGGATTTTCATTTTCTTTATATTGAGGTATAATTCATACTGAAAACTGTAGTCTTTGATCTTTTTCAGTAAATTCTTCAAGTCCACTTTGCTTTCAGCAAACAAAATTGTGTTATCTGTATATGGCACTTTGTTAATGAGTCTTTCTCCATCCTGATGCTGTATTCTTCATATAATCCAGCTTCTCACATTATTTGCTCAGGCTGTAGATTAAGTATTTTTTTCCCCATTCTGTAGTCTGTCTCTTACTCTGTATTTAAATTTTTTTGGTTCCCAAATGTTTTTTATTTTAGTGAAGTCCAACTTATCCTTTTTTTCCCTCATGTTTTCGGTGTTGTCTAAGAATCTGTTGTCAAAAAGTTAAAGATTTACTCCCGTGTGCTCTTCCAATAGTTTTATCGTTTTAATTCTTATATTTAGGTCACCGATCCATTTCCAGTTAATTTTTGTATATGGTGAGAAGAATGGATCCAACTTCATTCTTTCTCATGTGGAGATCCGGTTGTGCCACACCGTTTAGTGAAGACGCTAGTTCTCCATTGAAGGAACTTGGTGCCCTTGCAGAAAATAAATGTGAAATAAATGTACGAGTTCATTTCTGGATCTTCCATTCTTTTAGGTCTACTGTATAGGTCTGTATGTCTACCTAGGTCTCAAAGTAGCACAAATGGAAGAAAGTCCAGGCAATCTGCTTTTACTAATAGTACAGGCAAGAAAACCCTATAGAACAGTTTCATAATACATTGAGTGATCATGAAACAGGATCAACTTGACGGCAACTAAAACAACAATGTACATCTATCTTTTACCAGTACCACACTGTTACGGTTACTGTAGCTTTGTAGTGTGTTTTGAGATAGAAAGTATGAGTCCTCCTACTTTGTTCTGCTTTTTCAAGATTGTTGTGACTCTACAGGGATGGCTTGGCATTGTTAATTCAAGAGCTAAGCTGAAGAGCAGAGCACCCGAAGTATCAGGTATAGCCCAGCCTAAACCAGAAGGTGCTGGACAAGTTGAGCTAAGTGCAGAGTATGGGTTTCCCTCAGCATTCTCTGTGCTTTAGAGAGCTCTGCACACCCTAACAACATGGTCACCACTGTCAGGCCAGTGGAGGAGTCAGACACTGGCTGTTTCAGCCATTAACATGACTATCTTAGACTAGGTTGTCTAGTGTAACAAAACCAGTGAAGTAAGTTTGTGTGGGGTAGGAGGTGCGGTTAAGAGTTACGGTGAGCTGTGGCTGCTAACCAAAAAGGTTAAAAGTTCCTATCTACTAGTTGCTCTTTATGGGGCAGCTCTACTCTGTCCTACAGGGTCGCTGTCAGTCAGAATTGACTCAGCAGCAATGGGTTTTTATTTATTTATTTTTGTGTGTATTTCTGTTAGATGCCATTGCATCATTTCCAATTCATGGTGACCTTATAGGACAGAGTAGAACTGCACCATATGGTTTTTAAGGAACATCTGGTGGATTCAAACTGGTGACTTTTGGTGGGCATCCATAGCACTGAACTGTTATGCTACCAAGGTTTCCATGTATGTATATGTCAGTGATTCAAATATGAAAAAGTGAAACCTGATAGGACTAAAACAAAACATAGGAGGATATATTTACAATCTTGGTGAGAAGGACCTTTTAAGCCTAAGACAGAAGGAAAAACCACAAAAGAAATGATTGATGTTTGATGTCACTGAAAATTAAGATCTGCTCCACCGACCACAAAGTGGCAGCAGAGAAAGTGCATTTACAACACGTATGTCTTAGTTTGAGTTCTTTAGAGGAGCAATACCAGTGTCGATGGTGTGTGTGTGTGTGTATACACATAGATTTATTTCAAGGAAATGGCTCTCACTGTTGTGGAGGTGGAAAGTGCCTAATCTGTGGGTCAGGTGTCACTCTGGAGGCTTTTCCTGACTCGTGACTGCAGAGGATGATGAACCCAAATCAGCAGGTCAGGCTGCTTCCCTCTGCTAATGTTGCTGGGTATAATAGGATGAATCCAACTTGGCAAGTACAGGCTGGCCATTCCTGCCACATAACCAAACATGCCACACAGAGCTATGCAGAGTGCTTACTGAAGCTTAACTGGGTCAGTAGTGTGATCTTTGTCAAACAAAGGACAGCCTTCAGTTGTCCTTAGTAGGTATTTCTGTATTCCTTATAAAACTGATAATAGTAATTGCTCTGATGAAAAATAGTATTAGTAATATCAGTTTAACTTTTAGATTCTGAGGCCAGAAAACATCACTTGTTTTTATTCCTCTGCTTTTAGTGACACTTGGAACCAACCTGTTTCCAGGAACCAAATAAAATGGCACAACCTGTCCAAAGCCATTAATTTCTTCCTTTTTTTTCCCCTCTAAGTAGTGGCTTCCCTTTTGGGTAAAAAAACCAAAATGTCATCCTCTAGGAAAGAAAATACTAGATAGAAAGGTAGGTAGATAGCTGTCATTGAGTCAGCTTTGACTCAAGCAACTCCATGTATAACAGAGCAAAATGCTGCCCGGCCCTGCACCGTCTCCGTAGTGGCTGGCATGGTTTTGTCTATCATTGTGTCTATTTGCACCTATCCAGATCTGCTGTCCTCTTGTTGGTTCCCTGTTTCACCAAACGTGATGTTCTCCTCTAGCAATTGATCCCTCCTGATAAAAGCAATAAATATTTTGTGATCCATAAGGTTTTCATTTGATAATTTTTGGAAGTAGATCACCAGGCCTTGCTTCCTAGTCTGTCTGAGTCTGGAATCTCCACTGAAACCTGTCCACCATTGGTGACCCTGATGGTGTTTGGAATACTGGTGACATCGCTGCCAATATCATAGCAACATGCAAGTCAGCAGAGGATGACAAACTGGCAGAGGGGTGGTAGGAGAAAATATTAAACTTCCATTTATACTTTAGAGTCCCTGTGAGTAGGAATAAACATGACAGCAGTGGGTTTTTGTCTTTTTGATGCTCGTACTTATTTCTTGTCTTATTCTTTTAAATTTTATAATGCACATAAAATATATTAGCATAATTTATAAATAAACCTAAGTTTAGTTTGTTGGTATTTGTATGTTCCAAAATTGCTACAGACGAGACTACTGTTCTACACTTCTTTCTGTTGTTTTAGAAAAATATTTCCAGTTGCGTCTGACTCGTAGCTGCCCTAGAGGATGGAGTAGAAATGCCCCAAAGGGTTTGCAAGGAGTAACTGTTGGATTCAAACTGCTGACCTTTGGGTTAGCAGCTGAGCTCTTAACCCCTGCTGTTATTTTTCCCTTCTTGCCAAGAATTTCGTGCTTCCCGGTCTCCCACACCCTATTTCAGTTAAAAAGCAAGATTATAAATCATTGTAATATGACACTGTACTATTTGATTTGTTTATTTTATTGTATAAGTATTTTGCAGGATGATGTCATAAGTTGGCTGTTTCATAATACACTAAAAAGAAACAAACAGACAAAAGAAAGAAAACAGTTCTCTGTTTATTAGGCTAGGTTCCCAGCCACACTGTCAGGACAGCTCACAGTTGTTATGTAAGCAGGAGAGGCTATTGACTCTGGAGAAGTTTCCCTGGAATTTGACTGTGCAAGTGCCCCCTGCTCTGTTTGTGGTTGGCCATTGTCATGGATTGAATTGTGTCCTCCCAAAATGTCTGTCAACTTGCCTAGACCTTGATTCTAAGTGTTGTGTCATCATTCACCATTTTGTCATTGGTAATGGTTTTCCTGTATGTTATAAATCCTACCTCTGTAATGTTAATGAGTCAAGATTAGAGGCATTATGTTAATGAGGCATGACTTAATCTATATGATTAGGCTGAGTTTTAAATCAGTCTCTTTTGAGACATAACTGGGAGCAGAGAAATACAAGGGCCTCATTACCACTAAGCAAGAAGAGCCAGGAGTGTGCATGTCCTTTGGACTTGGGGTCCCCATGCTGAGAAGGTCCTATTCCTGAGAAAGATTGATAACAAGGACTTCCCTCCAGTGCTGAGAGAGAAAAACAGAGAGGAAGAGAGAGGAAGAGAGAGAAAGAGAAAGTCTTCGGAGCTGGCATCCTGAATACAGACTGCTAGCCTCCTAGACAGTGGGAGAATAGACTTCTGTTTCTCAAAACTACCCACTTGACTGGAGAGAGTGTGAAAACATTTCTCTGGAGAATTGGAACCAGATAAGAACGCCCTCTGTTGTCACCCGTATTTATCACTGTGCTTCAGGTCCTAGCTGGAACAATTAGGCTAAAAAAAAAAAAAAGAAATTAAGGGCATCAGAATTGGTAAGAATGAAGCATAAGTATCTCTTTGTGGATGATAATATCTTATATACAGAAAACCTTAAAGAATCCACAAGCATAAATAATCCAATTAGGATATGGGCAAAGGAGATAGACATACATTTCTTTAAAGAGGATATCCAGGCAGCCAAAAGACACATGGAGAATTGCTCACGATCATTAGGCATTAAAGAAATTCAAATCAGAACTACAATGGGATACCATCTCAGCCCAACAAGGTTGGCCGTGATCCAAAAAACACAAAATAACAAATGCTGGAGATGCTGTGGAGAAATTGGAACTCTCCTACACTGCTGGTGGGATTGTGAAATGGTACAACCTGTTTGGAAAACAATCTGGCACTTCCTTAAAAAGCTGGAGATAGATATACCATTTGATCCTGTAATGCCACTGCTCAGAATTTATCCTTCAGAAACAAAGGTTGTCACACAGATACAAGTACATGAATGCTGGCTGCAGCACAGTCCACAATAGCAAAAAGTTGAAATCAACTCTGATGTTCACCAACAGACGAATGGATAAGCAAACTGTGGGACAGTTCAATGGAACACTATGCTATGATAAAGAAACAATGATAGTTTTAGCAAACATAACATGGTCTCATTTGGAAGAGATCATGCTGAGTGAAATCAATCAGTGTCAGAAGGATAAATTTTGTATGAGACCCCTGTTATAAGGACTTAACAAGAGAATTATCCTCAGAAGAAAATGACTGTATTGGCTACATGGAGGGGGGGATACTGAGGGTTTATCATAGATGAGATAATTGATAGATGTTAGAAATTTTGTTCTTTTACTGTAATTAATAAAAAAATTAAAATTAAAAAAAAAGAATCCACAAGAAAACTATGGAGCCAACAGAAGAGTTCAGCAAAGTATCAGGATATAAGGTAAACATAAAAACAGCTGAATTCCCCTACACCAACAAAGAGAACATCAAAGAGGAAATCACCAAATCAATACCACTTCCAATATTTCCCAAGAAGATAAAATATTTAGGAATAAATCAAACCAGAGAAATAAAAGACCTACACAGGGAAAGTACAGGACAGTACTTCAAGAAATTAAAAAAGACCTACAGAAGTAGAAAAACATAACTTGCTCATGGATAGGAAGACTCAACATTGTGATAATGTCTGTTCTACCCAAAGACATCTATAGAAACAATGCAATCCCAGTGGATATTCCAATGGCTTTTTTTAATGACATAAATAAACAAATCACCAACTTCATGTGGAAAGGGAAGATGACTCAGATAAGTAAAGCATTACTGGAGAAGAACAAAGCAGGAGATTTCGCACCACCTGACTTTAGAACCTATTACACTGCCACGGTAGTCAAAACAGCCTGGTGCTTGTGCTAAAATGGATACATAGGCCAGTGGAACAGAATTGAGAATCCAGACATAAAATCCTCCACCTATGAGAAGCTGAAGACCTAAAGCCTGTTAACTGGGGAAAAGACAGTCTTTTTAACAAATGGTACTGGTATAATGGGATATCTACCTGCAAAAAAAGAAACAAGACCTGAACCTCAATCTGAAGTATACCAAGTGGTCCCAACTCAGCAAGAACAGATGATCTCCAAGGACCAAAATGTCATGGGACAAAGAGAACCCTGAAGACAAAGAGATCCACGTGAGCAGGGGACTGCACCGACATGTCACCGGAAGAACCTGATGTTGCCTGAGCACCACCAGTGATAGCTGTGATGGGGCTCACAAAGTTGAGTCTCACTGGCAACACGAAAATAAAAAGCGGTGCACCCTGAGATCTCCACTAAAAGACCACAACTGATGGTTTAGGGGCCTTGGAATTCCCCTGGGAGCATGGCCCGTGGCCCTGATGCTGCCCCTTTCCATAAATCATAATGGAGATCAACTCTTTGGACAGAGATGGATTGGACTTGGTGACACAGAGCTACCATGTCATGTATGCACTTTATAATTCTATGCATCTAGAGGATGTCATCTGGCTGACCTCTCATTGGACGCGGGGGAGAGGGTGGAGAGGAGGGGATAGGAGATTGTTAGGAGGATATGACATGCACAGAAAGGAGAGGAGGAGTGTGCTGTCACTGGGCAGGGAGCGCAATGGGAACTGCTCATTGGTGGGTATGCAAATTTGTATGGGATTGTATATTTGCACTCAATCATAAAAAAAAAGGTTATCTTTAATTAAAAGAAAAAGACCCAAATCTCGCACCATGTACAAAAGCTAACTCAAAATGGATTGAAGACTTAAATATAAAATCTAAAATGATAAAGATTATGGAAGGGAAAAAAATAGGGTCAATGATAGCAACCCCAATACATAAACAGACTACAAAACATTACTAACAACTTACAAATACCAGAAGAGAAAAATAGATAACTGAGAGCTCCTAAAAATCAAACATTTATATTTATCCAAAGACTTCACCTAAAGAGTAAAACATCAACCTTGGGGAGAGACACATTGGGAAAAAATTGGGGGCCACAACAAATCAGATCAGCATCTAATCTCTAAAATCTACAAGAGACTACAAACCTTAACAATAAAAAAGGCAAATAACCTGGTTAAAAAAATGGGCAAAGGATATGAACAGGCTCTTCACCAATGAAGATATTCAGGCAGCTAACAGATACATGAGGAAATGCTCATGATCATTAGCCATTAGAGAAATCCAAATCAAAACTACAGTGAGATATCATCTCACCCCAACAAGGCTAGTATTAATCCCCAAACTACAAAATAATAAATGTTGGAAAGGTTGTAGAAAGATTGGAACACTTATATGCTGCTGGTGAAAATGTAAAATGGTACAACCATTTTGGAAATTGAGTTGGCATTTTCTTAAAAAGCTAGGAATAAAAGTACCACATGATTTAGCAATCCCACTCCCTGGAATATATCCTAGAGAAATAAGAACCCTGACAGAAGTATACGTATGCACACTCATGTTCATTGCAGCACTGTTCACAAAAACGTGGAAACAATCTATACCATAATTTGTGTCCGCATTCAGACTAAATGGATGAATGGATAAAGAAAATTATGGTATATTCACTCAAGAGGATATCATGCAACCATATAGAACAATAAAGAATCTGTGAAATATCTCTTACCATGGATGAATCTGGAAGACATTATGCTGAGTGAAATTAGTCAGTCACAAAGGGACAAATAATGTATGAAGCCACTATTACAAGAGCTTGATAAAAGGTCTGAATACAGCGGAAAATACTCTCTGATGGTTATGAGGGTGGGGAGGGAGGGAGACAGGAATTTCCTAACTACATCGTGGAGAAGAATTACTTTAGGTGAAGGCAGGGACAGCACACGGTAAAGGAGAGTCAGCACAACTGGACTAAACCAAAAGCTAAGAAGTTTCCTAAATACAACCAAACACTTCAATTAAGGGACAGAGTAGCAGGGGTGAGGTCTGGGAACCATGGTTTCCAGGGACATCTAGGTCAACTGCCACAACCAAGTTTATTAAGAAACAGTGGTGAGTGGTTTCTGGAGTTTTCAAAGCTAGCAAGTGGCCGTCTAAGAAGCATCACTGGGCACTACTCTCTCTGGAGCAAAGGAGAATGAAGAACACCAAAGACCTGAGGAAAACACGAGACCAAGAGACAGAAAGGGCTGCATAAACTGAGATTCCATCAGCCCGAGACCAGAACTAGATGGCACCTGGCTTGCACCAGTGACCGAGCTCACAAGAAGTACAGCAGGGTCCCTGATGAAGCAGAAGAAAAGTGGAGTGAAGATCTCAGATTCTACTAAGAAGACTTGATGGTGTGACTGAGACTGGAGGGACCCCAAAAGACATGGCCCCTGGTCTCTGTCTAAGCCTAGAACTAAAACCCTTCCTGAAGCCAATTCTTCAGGCAAAGATTAGATTGGACCATAAGACATAAAATGTTACTGGTGAAGATTGTACTTTTTGGCTCAAGCAGATACAGAAGACTAACTGGGCAGCAGCTGGTTGAATGAACATGGAAAATGCAGGATGGAGAGAAAGAGTGTGCCATCACATTGTAGGGAGAGCAACTAGGGCCATGTAACACTGTGTGTATTAGTTTCTGTATAAGGAATTGTATACAAATACAATACTCATTTGCTACAAAAAGCCAAACAGTACAGATATGTATGAAGAAGATCTGTGCAGTGAGTTGCATTTTGCGTAAAGACAGATTAAACCGACACACAGTTGAAGAGTAAATATCACCCTGAGAAGTCTCCTAGGAAGGCTTTACATCTGAGTTTGTGACACTGCCTCTCAGTGTAGCACAGCCAGTGCTTACTCTATGGAAGGAAAATTTTTCCCCCCTCTGGGTATTAGGTAAGTATTAGCTGACTCACTGTTTTGAGGGCACTTAATAAGTGAGATCCTCAAGGAGATACACGTGAGGAACCTTAGCCTACTAAGGTAATATCGCTTTGACACACTCATTTCACACACACTCAGGCTGCTGCTCAGTGACTGGAATGACACAACCTCTCCATTTGTTTAAGTTACTATTCTCCTTACCTTTTCTGCCAAATATATTCCTTACATGTGTAAACACATATAATCAAAATCAAGTTAAGTCAGTACATGTGATTGCCTTTTAGTTTCATTTGTAGTCTAAGTCCTTGGAGTTGACCAATCAAGGGTATATATGTTCGTATTTTCTCATGCATATGTAAATCTGTGTTGTAACTGTGCATACTCCATGTGGGTGCATACACACTGGTCTTTTTTTTTTTTTTAAGAATATATCACAGCTATGCACACCTATGTTCAGTGCAGCATTGTTCACATTAGCAAAGAGATGGAAACAATCTATGTGTCCGCAGATTGTGGCATATACATACAGTGGAATACAATGTAACTATAAAGGGAGCCATAGTGGTGCAGTGGGTTAAGAACTCGGCTGCTAACCCAAAGGGTCCACAGTTGGAATCTACCAGCCACTCCTTAGAAACTCTATGGGGCAGTTCTACTCTGTCCTATATACTTTCTATGTGTTGGAATCAACTCAACATCAATGGGCTATGGGTATAAAGAATATTGAGGAGTCCACCAAACAAAACATGGGTGCATTTGGAGGAAATTATACTGAGTAAAATAAGTCAATCACGAAAAGACAAATATTGTATGGTCCCACTTATAAAAAGTCAACAGATACACGCAGAAGGCAACATTTTTTGATGGTTACCAGGAAGAGAAGGTGGAAAGAAGGGAAATCACTTTCTAGATAGGAGACACTTGTTATTTTTAGGGATGGGAAAGGTAATACCAATTTATGGGTGAAATGTGCACAACTTGACCAAGGTAAATGAGGACACTAAGAAGTACACAAGAGAAAGGGACAGTTTCAGTAATTTCTATAACATATACAATTTTGCAATAACAGGAATAACAATAAAAAATACATATATGGTTACATAGACAAATATGTATGCATATATGTGTATAGGAAGGCATGTGTGAGTAAGCACATGTGCATGTATAGTATATCAGTAGGTATATGTATACACGTTTGTGTGTTGCATATTTATCTGTGTATATAATAAAGCATATGGGGACAAAATTGTGGAGACCTCCTAGACACATCCAGACAACTCACAGAATGGTCTTATGGGGCAACTTAGTCAACTGGCATAACATAGTTCATCAAGATAATGTTCTATACAGTTTAGTGAATAGCATCTGCAATCTTAAAAGCTTGTGATGCAACTGTTGATACAACTGTTGGTCTCTACTCATCTGGAGCCAAAGAGAATAAAGGAAACCAGAGACTCAAGGAGAAACTAGTCCGTAAGTCTAAAAGCCCACATAACCATTACCTCTTTTAACCTGAAACTGGAAGAACTAAATGGTGTCTATCAGTACTGACCATTTTGACCATGGGAATGATACATGATCCCAAACAGAATGGGAATGAAAAGTAGGCTGAAATTGAAATTCGTAAGAAAGGCTAGAGAAACTGGACTGGTAAGGACTAGAGATAGGCTTTTAACCTGGATATGAAGCTATTTCTGGAGATCACTTTTCAGCCAAATAATATATGGGCTTATAACACCTATAGTAACGTGCCCCCTTAAACAATCAATTATACAAGGTCTGACAATTAAGTTCATGAATTTAATTGTTCTAAGTGCTACTTACCTCATTGTTGAATATCACTACTGTCGCCTTCGAAGTACTCCACTTGGAAAGCTATGCACCAATGCCAGTGCCTAGTCCACCCTTCAAAGAAATTTTGAAACTGGAATGGCCATTGTGCACAGTGGCAAGATTGCAAACTTAACTGTGTAATTGTCTTTGAGGCAGTTTTCAGCCAGTAAACAAATAACTGTATTGGAGCACACTCCGTACTCACCTGATCTGGCCCCCAGTGACTTTTCTCTTTACACAAAGATAAAGGAAATGTTGAGAAGAAGACATTTTGATGCCATTCAGGACATCAAGGGTAATGCGACAACAGCTCTGATGGCCATTCCAGAATAGCTTTGAAGGATAGACTAGGTGCTGACATAGGTGCATAGCTTCCCAAGCAGAGTACTTCGACGGTGACTGTAGTGATATTCAGCAATGACGTATGTAAAGCCTTTTCTACAATGAGTCTGTGAACTTCATTTGCAGTCCTTGTATGACACCAAACTGTCAGCATTTACCCAAAGCAAAGATGAGGAGGCAAGTACAGGAAGGGAAGCTAGATCAATCTAAACAGAACAAACAAAATATAAATAGAATGCTGACGCATTGTGAAGATTATAAACAATGTCACAGAAAAGTTTGTGTGAAAATTATTAAATGGGAACCTAATTTTCTATGTAAATTTTCACCTAAAACACAATAAAATATACCTTTTTTTTTATTTCTTGTGATATTTCTATTATAGCAGCACTGGTTAACTAAGACAGCTGCAAACATTTTATTAGAATGTAAAATTAAATAAAAGTTTCTCACTTAAATTCATGCTGCAAAAGGTCGATTGAAGGAGAAATATGAAAAAGGAGATGTATCATTCAAGAATTTGGGGAGTCCTATATGTGAGGAAACACCCTGAAAGTGTGGTCTCAGTAAGGTTTTCACACCCTGGAGGGTTTCCTGTTCTTGTACAATTCATCCACATGGCGGTGAGGGGAAGGAACTCTAGAATGCTCTGCCTTTAAAGTCCTTGCTTTACACACCTAGGGGCTGCTTAAAATGTGTTGCAGGGAGTCTGCCTCCTTTTTATCAGCTCAGTTTCCTCCCAGTCTTGCAATTGCAGAAAGAGGAGTACCAGCACCTTGACCCCTTGACCTCTTAACATCCAACACTGATAAACAGTGGTACAACTCGTGTTTCTAAGATCTACTCCATAGCAAGGTTGTGGACCAGTGTGTCTACACAAGCAATAGTGCAAAGCTCAGCCTCAGGCAAAAAGGGGCATCCTATCAACTCATCTGATGGCAAGATATTTTGGTGCTAACACTGAATACTAAAATACTGATGTTTGTCATGGACTTTAGGATTTGATCCTCAGGTCGAATCCATCAAGGAGCTGATTTACAGTTGCGTATTGGTTGAATCCACCACCTGTCTGTCAGTTTGTCGCACTGTAATGGCTTGTGTGCCACTATGACTCTGGAAGCTGTGCCAATGGTATTTCAAACCCCAGAAGAGACAAGCACAGTGGTCAGGTTCCAGCAGAGCTTCTAGACTAAGACACGCCCCAAAGAAAGGCCTGGCAATATGCTTCTGAAAACCAGCCACTGAAAACCTATGGCCTGGGACAAAATATTATCAGAGATGGTGCTGGAAGATGAGCTCCCTTGGTTGAAAGGCGCTACGATAGCCAGGAAAATGGATCCAAACAAGAGAACTCAGGACTGGGCAACGTTTCTGCCGTACATGAAATGGCCCTGAGTAGGAGCCATCTAGTTGGCACCTAACAATAATATTGATTGAATGCTGAATGTTAATTGAGTATTAGTTCAGTGTCTATCCTGCTTAAATCTTTTCCAAAAACAGTGCTTAAACAGTGCACAGTGGTTAAAGTGTTTGGCTGCTAACTGAAAGATTGGTGGTTTGTACTCACCAAGTACTCTTTGGGAGAAAGATGTGTCAGTGTGCTTCTGCAGAGTTTGTTTTTGTTGTTGTTGTTAGGTGCCATCAAGTCATTTCCAACTCACTGGGACCCTATGTACAACAGAACGAAACCCTGCCCTGTTCTTTGCCATCCTCATTGTCATTGCTGTGTTTGAACCCATTGTTACAAGTACTGTGTCAATTCATCCTACTGAAGATCTTTTTCTCTTTTTAACTGGTCTCTCCTTTACCATAACCTGGTACCTCCTGATTGTGTGTCCAAAGTACTTAAGAGAAAGTCTCGCCATTCTTGCTTTTAAAGAGCACTCTACCTGTCCTTCCAAGACAGATTTGCTCATTTTTCTGGCAGTTTATGGTATATTCAGTATTCTTTGCCAACACCATAATTCAAAGGCATCCATTCTTTGGTCTTCTTTATCCATTGTCCAGCTTTCCCATGCATATGAAGTGATGGGAAGTACCACAGTTTGGGTCAGGCCTACTTCAGTCCTCAAAGTAACATCTTTGCTTTTCAACACTTTAGAAAGGTCTTTTGCAGCAGATTTGCCCAGTGCAATATGTCATTTGATTTCTTGACTGCAGCTTCCATGGACGTTGATTTCTGATCCAAGTAAAATGCAATCCTTAATAACATCATTCTTTTCAGTGTTTGTCATGATGTTGCTTCTTGGTCCACTTGTGAGGATTTTGCTTTCTTCATGTTGAGGTGCAGGCCATAGTGAAGCTTCTAGTGTCTGATCTTCGTCAGTAAGCAAGGTTGTGTCATCTGCATGTTGTAGGTTGTTAATGAGCCTTCCTTCAAACCTAATCCCTTGTTCTTCTTCATATAGTCCAGCTTCTTGGATTATTAGCTCAACATACAGATGGAATAAGTATGGTAAAAAGAAACCACCCTGATGCATAGCTTTCCGAATTTTGAATCATTCAGTATCCCCTCATTCTGTTTGAACTGCTTCTTGATTTATGTACTGTGTCTAAATTATGATCCACAGAGATTTGTAAGCTTGGAAACCCTATGATTTCTACTCTGTTCTGTGGGGTCACTATGAGTCAGAATTGATTCAACAGAATGGAATTGTGGTTTTTTCATTTGTTTTGGGTAGTCTCCTCTCTACCTTTGATGCTCTTTATTTTATTATTTATTAGTTGATCAGTAAATTATTTCCTCTACTTGCGTATAAGCTCCATGAGTGCAGACATTTTGTTCCTCAATATCTGGAACAGTATGTGCCACAGGGTGGGGGTCAAGTTACTATTGAATGAATGAATAAGGCACACTCTTACGAGAGCCGAGGAGACAAAATCCATTGTTGTTGTTCAGTGTTGTCTAGCTGATTCTGACTCATAGAGATCCTGTGCACAACAGAATGACACACTGCCCGATCCTGCACCACGCCCACAGATTTTATGCTTAAGTCCATTGATGCAGCCACCACATCAATCCATCTCCCTGAAGGTCTTCCTCTTTTTCGCTGACCCTCTTCTTTACTAGCGTGATGGCCTTCTCCAGCACGTCCTGACAGCACGTCCAAAGTGTGTAAGAGCACTCTGGCTGTACCTCTTCTGGAACGGATCTGTTTGTTCTTTTGGCAGTCCATGGTACGTTCAGTGTTCTTCCCCGATACCACAATTCAGAGACACTAATGCTTCTGTCTTCCTTGTTCATTGTCCAGCTTTTACATGCATATGATGTGATGGAAAATACCATGGCTTGGGTCAGGTGCACCTTAGTCTTCAGGAGATGTCACTTTTCAGTACTTTAAAGTGGTCTTTTCTGATGTAGTGTGTCTTTTGATTTCTTAACTACTGCCTCCATGGGTGTTGAGTGTAGAATCAAGTAAAATGAAATCTTTGGCAACCTCAAAATTTTCTCTATTTATTATAGTGTTACTTACCATTCCAGGTGTGAGGATTTTTGTTTTCTTGATGTTGAGGTGCAATCCACACTGAAGGCTTGGTCTTTGATCTTCATCAGTAAGTGTTTTAAATCCTCTTCACTTTCAGCAAGCAAGGTTTCTCATCTGCATAATACAGGCTATTAATGAGTCTTTCTCCAATCCTGATGCCTTGTTCTTCTTTACAAAGTCCAGCTTCTGGGATTATTTGCTCAGCATACAGGTTGAAAAGGTATGGTGAAAGGATACAACCCTGATGAATACCTTTCCTGACTTTAAACCACACAGTGTCCCCTTGTTCTGTTCGAACAACTGCCTCTTGATCCATATACAGATTCCTCATGAACACAATTGAATGTTCTAGAATTCCCATTCTCCTCAAAGTTATTCACAGTTTTTTATGATTGCAACAGTTGAATGTGTTTGCATAGTTAATGAGACACAGATACACATCTTTCTGGTGTTCTCTGCTTTCAGCCAAGATCCATCTGACATCAGCAATGATATCCATGGTTCTATGACCTCTTCTGAATCCGGCTTGAATTTCTGGCACTTCCCTGTCAGTATACTGTTTCAGTCATTTTTGAAAGATCTTTAGCAAGATGTTACTTGCATGTGATATTAGTGATATTGTTTGATAATTTCCCCATTCAGTTGGATCACCTTCTTGGGAATATGCTTAATAGGGATTTCTTGCAGTGAGTTGGCCAGGAAGCTGTCTTCCAAATTTCTTGGATGAGTAAGCACTTCCAGTGTTGCACACATTTATTGAAACATCTCAGTTGACAGTACCTCAATTCCTGGAGCCTTGTTTTTCACTGATGCCCTTAATGCAGCTAAAACTTCTTCCTTCAGTACCACTGGTTCCCCACTTGCACCTGTGGTGGAGAGGTTTCAGCTGAGCTTCCAGACTAAGACAGAATAGGAGGAAGGAACTGTCAGTCTACTTCTGAAAAGAATTAGCCAGTGAAAACTTTATGATAGCAGTGGAACACTGTGAGATCTAGTGTTGGAACGCCCTCAAAAGACAACTAGGGAAGAGCTACTTTCTTAGAGACAACCTTAATAATGTAGATGGAGTCAAGCTTTTAGGACTTCCATTTGCTGATGTGGCATGACTCAAAATGAGAAGATACAGCTGCAAGCATCCATTAATAATCAGAACATGGAATGTATGAAGTATGAAACCAGCAAAATTGGAAATCATCAAAAATGAAATGGAGAGAGAAATTTGGTTGTGTGAAATCAGTGACAGCACACATTAGAAAGAAGATCAGCTCAAATGGACTTCAGCATAAACTGAAAACTCTTCTAATCTTAACCCAATATTGCAAAGATAGAGTAGCAGGGGTGGGGGTCCAGGGACCTGCTCTCAGGGGACATTGAGGCCAACTGGCATAACTAGCCTATTGCTAAGTGAGTCTTCTGCACTTCATATTGGTGAGTGGCATCCGAGGTCTTAAAAGCTAACAAGCTGTCATCTGAGGTATACCAAATGGTTCCAACTCGGCCAGAACAGATGATCACCAAGGACAACAAAGACATCAGGGAAAATGAGCCCAGAAGACAGAAGGATCCGTGTGTATGGGTGACTGTATCAACGTGTGACCAGAAGAAGCCGTCACCAGTGACAACCGTGATGGGGCACACAGTGTCAAGTCCCAGTGGCAACATGAGAAAGAGGAGTGCAACTAGAGAACTCCACTAAAAGACTGCAATTAATGGTACAAAGGCCTGGGAGTTCCCCTGGGAGCATGGCCCCTAGACCTGCTGCTGCCCCCATCATAAATCATTACTGAGGTCAACTCTTTCGACAGGGATAGATTGGACTCAGGGACACAGTGTGACCATATGGTGTGTGCACTTTATGGTTCTATGCATCTGTAAGATGCTGTCCTACTGGGCTCTTACTAGAAGGGACAGGGAAAGGTGGGGAGAAGAGGACAGGAGATTGTTAAGAGGATATGACATGTATAGAACGGAAATGAGGAGCATGCTGTCACCAGGCAAGGAGAGCAGAGGGAACTCCAGATAGGCAGGCACACAAATTTAACTTGGATTGTACACTTGCACTTATCACAATTAAAAAAAAAAAGAAATGTGTACGCACCAATATCTTAGGAATTAGTGAGCTAAAATGCACCAGTACTGGCCATTTTGAATTGGACAGTCATGTGATCTGTATGTTAGGAGTGACAACTTGAAGATGAATGGTGTTGCATTCATCATCAAACAGAGCATTTCAAGATCCATCTTGAAGTACATCGCAGTCAGTGATAGGATAATATCCATATGCCTACTAGGAAGACCAGTTAATATGACTATTATTCCAATTTATTCACCAACCACTAAGGCCAAAGATGAAGACACTGAAGAATTTTACCAGCTTCTGCAGTCAAAATTTGATCAAACAAAATCCATAGCCACAGGCCTGTACCCGAATACTCAGTATGTAAACAGATCAAATGAGAGAAGACTGAGGGCTATTATGATTTGTAAGGGGGAGATAACACCATGAGCTTGAGTAGTTTCAAAGAATGTCTACCTTCAATGTGTAAATTTAGTGACTGTCGTGGATTGCATTGGGCCCTCCCTGAAATGCATGTATCAGTTTGCCTTGGCCATGAGTCTCGGTGTGGTGTGATTTCTTCCGTGTGTTGTGAGCGCTGCCTCTATGATGGTGGTGAGGGAGGGTGGGCAGCAGCTGTGTTAGTAAGGCGGGACTCAGTTTATAAGCTTGGAATGTGCTGGGGTCATCTCTTGAGACAGAAAAGGAAATGAAAGTGAGTGGAGTGTTTGGAACCTCACACCTCCAAGATGGCAGCACGGAGAGCAGAGCGTGTCCTTTGAACTTGAGGTTCCTGCTCCAAGATGCTTTTATATTGCGTTTGGGCTCTTAGCCTACTGGACTGTGATAATTTCTAATGTGAATAGATTTGTAGCTTACCAGGCTGTGACAATAAAATTTGTCCTTTTGAAGCTATTCACTTGTGGTATTTCTGTTAGAGCAGGACTAGATGACTAAGACAGTGACTAAATTATTGTACTTTCAGAGAAAAGAGAAGAATCATTCATTTCTAGAGTGGAGCCGTGTGGCTTGCTGGAGGGGAGGCAGCGCATCATGCTAGAAAGGCAGATGAGTCAGGTTAGGATGCTGGTGTCCTGTCCTGGATCCTCCATTAAATAGCTGGGAATCTTAGCATGCCTGTTTTAGTCAGCTAGGGCTGCTGTAACAGAAATACCACAGAGTGGATGGCTTTAACAAGAAAGGTTTATTCTTACACAGTTTAGTAGGCTACAAGTCCATGTTCAGAGTGCCTACTCCAGAGGAAGGCTTTTCCCTTGTCGGCTCTGGAGGGAAGTCCGGTATTGCATCAGTCTTTGTCCAGGGAGCGTCTTGGCACAGGAACCTCAGGCCTGAAGGACACGCTGTTCTCCCGGTGTTGCTTGCTTGATGGTGTGACGTTCCCAAATCTCTGCCTGCTTCCCTTTCCTTTTATCTCTTGCAGGATGAAAGGATTAAGGGGGGGCAAGCCACACTCCAGGGAAACTCCCTTTACAGTGGAGCAGGGAGATGATCTTATAAAGGCATTTACAGTCCCCTAATCTTTTAACATACAGCATAGGAAAACCACAAAATGGAGGGCAGTCACAGGATACTGGGAATCATGGCCCAGCCACATGGCTACACCTGTTTTTGGGTGGACACAATTCAATCCACGACATCACCCCTAAAACTTCTAGAGTGTTAAGCCTAGGAACAGGTGTCTCAGCAGCCTTTCCCATGCCAACATCTGCTGATCACTGTTGATGACTCATTTTCATGACTTGCATGTGTTTATTAACATAAAGGAACAGCAGCTTCCTTGAGCCTGTCTTACCTGCCTCTGAACCATTGTTGAGACGTGAAGCAGTGCTGATCCCTCCTTGGTGTAATCTCCTTTGACTTCCTGACTGGCTTGTCCTCCCACTGCTAACCTTTTACCCAAAGCTTGGCCTTTGGCTTTGCACTACGTCATTGTGAGCTGGCAGAGTGCTCCTCCCGTTCTGGTTCTCTCTTGAGAAATTCCCTACAGGATCTTTGGGTCCTGGGTCCCCATCTTCCATGCTTATACCCCTAGGAGACAGGAAGTAGTGTGGGTATCTCTTCTGCCTCTCCTTCTCCCACTGGGGAAAAGGTAGTCCTCCTTTGCTATCTTGGCTTGCACTTCTCTCCTTCATCCTGGTAATAATCAAAAACAAAATCTACTGCCGTTGAGTTGATTCTGACTCATGACTCTTACAGGACAGGGTAGAACTGCCCATAGAACTTCCAAGGAGTGCCTGGGGAATTTGACCTTCCAAACTTTTGATTAGCAGCCATAGCTCTTGATCACTACACCATCAAGGTTTCTTGGTAGTAGCAGCCAGTATATATTGTGTCAGGCAATATGACAAGTGCTTTTTTTCTTAATAGGAGAAAACCAAACTCGCTGCCATCGAGTCAGTTCTGACTCACAGTAGCCCTATAGGACCTACTAGAACTGCCCCAAAGGGCTTCCTAGGCAGCAATCTACACAGAAGCACAGTGCTGCGTCTTTTGCTCATGGAGCATCTGGTAGTTTCAAACTGCTGACCTTTCAGTTAGCAGCTGAGCACTTAACCACTGTGTCCCTGGGACTTCTTTTTCTCATGATCGCTCATTTAATGCTCCAGCAGAGATACAAGGTGTGGTGGACTGAACTGTGTTCCCCCAAAATGTGTTAGCAGTTTGGCTAGGCCACAATTCTTGTTACTCAGTGAAGTTCCTCCATGTAAATCATGTCTCTATGATGTTAAAGAGGGAGGATGGGTGGCAGGTGTGTTGGTAAGGAAGGACTCGGTGTGAAAACTGTATTGTCCTTGAGGCAATCTCTTGGGATATAAAGGAAGGCAAGACAAGTAGAGTTTTGGGGACGTCACACCACCAAGAAAGCAGCTGAGAGCAGAGGGCAGAGCACAGAGTACCCATCCTTTGGTAAGGACTAGGCTCCCTGCGGTTCAGAAGCTCCCAATCCAGGGATAATAAAGACTCCTTCAGAGCCAGTAGAGAAAGCCTTTCCCTGAGCTAACACCCTGAATTTTCACTTTTAAAATTGCTCTTTTTAAAGCCATCCATATGGGGAATCTCACTCAGTATTTAGCTCTTACTGTTCCTTAACTCCAGGTGTATTTATCTCCTTTTCAATTCATCTACCTGGTTCCATAGCTAAACCCTCAGTATTACCAATTCTTGGAGTTGATGTGTTACTAAAGTTATAAACTCTCGTATTTCACTCTCCAAACACAGCTGTCTCCCATTTCTTTCTTTTTTATTGCTATTGAGTGAAAGTGTACAATCTGGTTTAAATTCACATGCCCGCCTATGTACAGCTCCTACTGCTCTCCTTGACCAGTGAGAGCACACTTGTCCCTTCTGTTCCATGCAAGTCATATCCTCCTAACAATCCCCTGTCCCCTCTCCTCCACCCTCTCCACTCCCCTTTAGTAAGAGGCTAGTAGGACAACTTTCTATAGATGCACAGAACCATAAAGTGCACACACAATATGGTCACACTGTGTTGCCGAGTTCATTCCATTCCTGTTCAAGGAGTTGACCTCAGTAATGATTTATGACCGGGGGCATCATCAGGTCTAGGGGCCATACTCCCAGGGGAACCCTCAGGCCTTCAGCACATCAATTGTGGTCTTTTAGTGGAGTTCTCAGGGTGCACCCCTTTTTATTCTCGTATTGCCACTGGGTCTCAACTACGTGAGCCCTATCACGGCTGTCACTGGAGATGGCCGGGCACCATCCAGCCCCTGTTACTCTGTTCTTGGATGAAGATTGGAAGAGTTTCCAGGTTGTGCTGAAGTCCAGTTAGTTGATCTTCTTTCTAATGTGTGCTGTCACTGATTTCAGCCAACCAAATTTCTATCAACTATCTAATCTATAACCAAACCTCTCCCTCCCTACCTCTCCTCTGTTGTAGCAGTCAGAGTCTTTTCTTCTGTACATAAGTCTGTGTCCAAGTCCTTAACGTAAGGGTCTCATACAGTGTTTGTCCTTGCACTGCTGAGTAATTTCATTCAACATAATGTCTTCCAAATGAAACCAGGTTATGAGATGCTTCCCGAAATCATCATTGTTCTTTATCATATGCATAGTGTTTCATTGAGCACATATACCATAGTTTGTTTATCCATTCCTCTGTTGTTGGGAATCTGGGTTGATTCCATCTTTTTGCTGTTATGGACTGTGCTGCAATAAACGTTCGCGTACATGTATCTGTTCGTATGAATGCCCTTGCCTCTGTAGGGTATGTTACGCTATTTCTTACACCTCCATGTCCTCTTGATATAAAGCTCATCATAATCTTTGATTCTACTACTTTGTCCCTATGTGTTGTCTGCATCTTGTCCTTGCATTTGTTCCTCTCTTGACCTCATTGCCCAGACATCCCAGATTCTGTGATTGGTGACCTCGACTTCTCTTCCCTACATCCCGTACATCCTCACCCCATTGCCTTTATACATTCTACCAGCCCTGGCTCGGTCTTCAGTTGACACTCCACTTCAGTCCATGGACAGTGGAGTCTAACCAGGCAAAACGGTGACACTACAAATGTGGATCACCCCTTTCCTGGTTTCTCAGTGCCTGTCTGCCATCTTATATTTCACCTTGGTCGTACGTGAGAGAAACAGTAGATTACATTAGTTTTCCGTCCCATGCCTACAAATGCACTGACATTCACTTTGTTTTTAAATGACCTTCTTAGGTCCAAGTTTCGTTCTTTCATCCAGTGTGCTAATCTCACCTCTTCATCCCTGCCCCGTCTTTCTTCTGTATTTTCATGCTCTCTACTTGTGATTCCAAGAACCCTTGTTGGTAAAGTGGTTAAACTCTTGACTACTCCCCAGAAGTTTGGCAGTTCTAACCCACCCAGCCGCTCCTAGAGAGAAAGGCCTGGTGATCTCTTCTCATAGCAATTGCAGACTAGAAAACCTTAAGGGTTAGTTCTGCTCTGTTACTTGTGGTCACTATGAGTTAAAATTGACTGAACAACACGTAACAACAGCTGATTAGTCCCTTTTAGCCCATGAACATACATCTCTTCCATCTTAAAACATATCTCTCACCTAATTTGTACCTTCCTGCCAGTACTGCGGGGCAACAAGGACTCACACGGATGTGAATGACTCCTTCTGCCTCCGTTTCCTCCTCCTCACTGCGTCCCCAGTTCCTTTTCTCTGTCTATTCCTCAGACCTCTCAAATTGGGCCTTTGCCTTTGAACTCCACAGAAACAGTTCTTGTCAAAATTATCAATGACTGCCATGTGTCAGATCTGTTGAAACTTTTCTGTCTGTACACACTTGTCCTCTCTGATCATCTGAAATTATTGATCACAGCTGTTGTTTTGAAATCTTTCATCTTGCCAGGCATCTGTGACTCTGTGCTTCCTGCTTTCCTCACCTCACCTTGTCAACCTTTCTTGGTCAGCTTCCTGCTGTTCAGAGTACTTCTGAAACAAAGCTGGAAATATAGTTTAGTTATAGAATGGAAGGGAAGGGTCCATGAGACTTGAATTCACCAATTAAAAGTTAATCCTCCTATGAAATTATCACCAAAACTTTTATTCTTTTTTTGTTTTTTCAACTAGACAGGCTGATTCCAAGGTTCGTAAGAACAATAAACAAGAGTAGCCAGTAAAAAAAAAAAAAAAAAGACTTAGTAAAGGAGGAGTATAACAAGGTAAAAATTGAGGTTGTAACAGATATTAAAACATGTATTAGCTTCAGTAGTTCAAAAAGCATAATATTAGCACATTGTTAGGCATTAAATTGTCTTCCCTAAAACATGCATTTGCAATCCTAATCCCTGTAACTGTAGACCTGATGGTATTTGAAAATATAGTTTCTTTGTCGTGTTCACTAGATATACCCTCGTAGGGTGGATTATAAATCTAATCACTAGTGGGTTATCAAAAGACTAGATTAGACACTGTTTAAAAATGGACACATCTTTGGTTTCTGATTGTGAAAACAACACAGACTCATTGTTAAAAATTCAAACCATCTGAAAACTTTTTAGACCAGGCTGTCCAATAGAAGTATAATGTAAGTTATACATGTAATTTCTTAAATTTCCCAGCAGCTGCATTTTTTAAAAAGTAAAAACAGGTGAGATTGATTTTATAATACATGTTATTTAAAATAATCTATCAAAATATTATTGTTTCAACATGTAATCGATAGAAAAAAATATTATTTTATAGTCTCTAATCTTTTAAAAATTTGTTTTATTATGGTAAATATATATATATAACAAAACTTTCTCCAGTTCCCCAGTATAACAGTTATCCAATTCTTACATCATGAACATTATATTGTCTTACATCTCCCCTACTATTCTTTACCAAATTATTTTACCACCGTTAACAGACACTCAGTGCCTCCTCAAAGAAGATTTCCCTTTTCCTCTGGAAACCACACTGTTTTACCTAGCACTGCTGTAACAGGAATACACAGGTGGGTGGCTTCAAGAAAAAGAGATTTATTTCCCCACAGATTAGGAGGTTAGATGTCTGAATTCAGGGCTTTGTCTAGGGGCAGGCTTTCTCTCTGTGTCAGCTCTGGAGGAAGGTCCTCCTCCTTCTGAGCTTCTGCTCCAGGGTGAGCATCTTGTGGTTGGGCAGCTCTCTTCCCCCATCTCTGCCTCTTTATCTCAAAAGAGATTGCTTTAAGACACACCCTGTACTTAGCCAGTCTCATTAACATAATTAAAACAACCCACTCCCAAATGGGATTATAACTGCAGGTTAAGATTTACAATTTGCAGTTTTGAGGGCCTTAACAATCACTAGTAAACTTTGGTCTCTACACATTTGCCTGTTTCATGTAGTTGAGACCATACAATATTTGTCCTTTTGTAACTGATTTATCTTGTTCAGTATAATGTTTTGGAGTTTGTCCATGTTATAGCACATATCAGGACTTTATTTCTCTTCTACTAAGTCTTTGAAATTTGGCGTGTATTTTACGTTTATAACACATTTCAGTTTGGACTAGCCACATTTCAAGTGCTTGATAGTCACATGTGGCTGGTGGCTACCGTATTAAACACAAGTGTTAGGCTATACAAATGCCTGCAGTTCCATCCTAGAGATAATCACTATTAAAAACAATCTGTTTCTTCTTAGATTTTAAAAAGATATTAAAACACAGTCTTTTATATTGTCTTATGTCATGATTAAACATAAATCAATACATGTATGAGACCCCTAAGATAAGAACTTAAATACACACTCATTTACAGAAGAAAAGACGCTCTGATGGCTGCAAGGGTGGGGAGGGAGGGAGGGTGAGGTGGGGAGGTTTTAGATTAGATAGTCGATAGAAATTTGGGTAAAATCTGTGACAGCACACATTAGAAAGAAGATCAATATTAACTGAACTTCAACATAAAATGAGTACTCCTCCCATCTGAACCCAATATTGCAAGGACAGGGTAGCTGGGATGGGGGGTCAGGGACCACGCTCTCAGGGGAAATCGAGGCCAATTGGCACAACTAGCGTTTTGCTAAGAGAGCCTTCTGCACCCCATGTTGGTGAGTGGCGTCTGGAGTGATAGCCATGATGGAGCTCACTGAATCTCACTGGCAACACAGGAATAAAAAAGTGTGCATCCTGAGATCTTCACTGAAAGACCACAACTGATGGTCCAGGAGCTTCAGGGTTCCCCTGGGAGCATGGCCCCTGGCCCTGATGCTGCCCCTGTCCGTAAATCATAAGGAAGGTCAACTCTTTGGCCAGGAATGGATTGGACTTGGCAACACAGAGTGACCGTATCATATGTGTGCTTTATGGTTCTAGGCATCTGTAGGATGTCATCCTGCTGACCTCTTACTGGAGGAAGGGGAGTGGGTGGAGAGGAGGATATAGGAGACTGTTGGGAGGATAGGACATGTATGGAACAGAGAGGAAGGGTGTGCTGTCACCAGGCAGGGAGAGCAGTGGGAGCTGCATATAGGTGGGCATGCAAATTTACATGGGAATGTACATTTTCATTCTATCATAATAAATAAATAAACCAATACAGGATTTTTTTAAAAAATCTTATAAAAGGAATATATAGAGACTGTAAAAACTATTCTTTCAAGAGAAATTGGCTGCAGAGTTAAGGGTAGTTCATTAGCGGTGATACAGAAGAAAGGGAGGGTTGTTTGATTTTAATGGAAGATACTTAAGTGCCTTTACAGGCCAAAAGAAGAAGGCAAAAGATAGATGAGACAGAAAATGCAGGAGAGGGGATGTAAAATATGATAATAGTCTACCCTTACCCCATCATTTTTGTGTTGTTGTTAGGTGCTGTTGAGCCACTTCTGACTCATGTGCACAACAGAATGAAACATTGCCCAGTCTTGCACTATGTCAACAATTGTTTTTATGCTCAAGCCCATCCGTGCACCCACTGTGTCAATCCATCTCACTGATAGTCTTCCTCTCTCACTGGCGCTACACTCTACCAAGCGTGGTGTCCTTCTCCAGGGACCTAATCCATCCTGACAACATGTCCATATTATGTAAGATGAGGTCTCTCCATCTTTGCTTCCAAGGAGCACCCTGGTTGTACTTCTTCCAGAACAAATGTGTTTGTTCTTTTGGCAGTCTATGATGTATTTAGTATTCTTCTCTAACACCACAATTCAAAGGTGTCAGTTCTTCTGTCTTCCTTAGTGACTGTCCAGCTTTCTCATTCATATAATGCAATTGAAAACACCATGGCTTGGGTCAGGTACACCGTAGTCTTCAAGGTGACATCTCTACTTTACCATACTTTAGACAGGTCCTTTGCAGCAGATGTTCTCAGTGCAGTGCATCTTTAGATTTTTTAGCTGCTGTTTCCATGGGCATTGATTGTGGACCTAAGTAAAATGAAATCCTTGACAACCTCGATCCTTTCTCAGTTTTTGACAACATTGCTTACTAGTCTAGTTGTAAGGATTTTTGTTTTCTTGGTACTGAGGTACAATCCACATTACTACATCACTAAGTGTTTCAAAACTTCTTCACTGTCAGCAAGCAAGGTTGTATCATCTGAGTAACGCAGGTGGTTAATGGGTCTTCCTCCAATTCTGATGCCTCGTTCTTCTTCATGTATGAAGTCTGACAATTAGGTCTATGAACTTAACTGTCCTAAGTGCTACATAGCTCATTGCTAAATATCACTATGATCACGTTCGAAATATTCTCCTTGTGAAGCTATGCACTAATGCTAGTGTCTAGTCTACCCTTCAAAGCAATTTCAGAACTCTTTCTGGAATGGCCATTGCACACAGTATCATGGTGGCAAGTTCATGAACTTAATTGTATAGTTGTCTGTGAGGGAGTTTTTAGCTGGTAAACAAATAACTGTATTGGAACACCCTTCCTACTCACCTGATCTGGCTCCCGGTGACTTTTTTCTTTACCCAGAGATAATGGAAATGTTGAAAAGAAGACACTTGATGACATTCAGGACATCAAGTGTAGTACAACAACAACTCTGATAGGCATTCCGGAAAAAGAATTCCACAACTGCTTTGATGGGTGGGCTAGGCACTGGCATTGATGCATAGCTTCCCAAGGGCAGTGCTTCAAAGGTGACCATAGTGATACTCAGCAATGAGGTATGAAGCACCTTTTCTAGGTTGAGTTCATAAATTTGTATGTCAGATCTTGTAGTCCAGCTTCTCAGATTATTTGTTCAGCATACAGACTGAAAAGACATGGTGGAAGGATACAGCCCTAATGCACATATTTCTTGAGTTTAAACCATGTAATGTCCCCTTGTTCTGTTTGCATGATGGCCTCTTGATCCATGCACAGATTCCTTAAAAACACAGTTAAGTGTTTTGAAATTCCCATTCTCTGCAAAGTTAGCCATAATTTGTTATGATCCACATAGTTGAATGACTTTCCATTGGCTTGACATTTTTCCCTTATAATAAACAAAATTCTTGTGTGTGTTTCCATTTTGTTCTAGACTTTCTGTTCTAATTCATTCATCTGTCTCTTTATGTGTGTTAGTAACCAGTGCTGCTGTAACACAAATACCACAAGTGGATGCCTTTAAAGAACAGAAGTTTAATTATGTCAGTTCTAGAATCTAAATATCCAAATCAAGTTTTTGATGAAGTTGACTCCTTTCTTGTCAGTAATCCTGCCTGTTTCTTGGCTTCCAGATGATTCTTAGATGACATTTGTTTTCCATTCTGTGTCTCTGTGTGTATACTGGTCTTTCTAAAACTCAGAAGTGATAAAGATTAGTATGCACTCTATACTAACATGACCTCATTAATGTAACAAAAGAAAAGCTCTATTTCCAGCCAGGGTTATGTTGTCTACAGGTACAAGGGCCAGGAATTGAATAAGTCAACATGTATAAGCAAGCAGATTTTACATTCGATTGTTTTTGTTCATATAAACATAGGGTTCAAAACTACCTACAGTGTTAGCTTTGATTGCCATTCTTTGATATTCCTCAGTTTTTTACAGGGTAAATTCCTCTTACTGGTCTTCTTTCTTTCCTTGGAAGCCTCATCAGTCAATGCCCTTTCTTTTTCAATCCCTCCTAGAACAGAACTTATGGCGAAAGGAATATCCAGTTTAGCTGTGGCCATCTGCATGCCTACAGGGGTGGAAGAGCCCAATGGTGGCCTACAGAGTTTGCGAGCATTCTAACAGAGAGCACACGTGGGCCCAACAATGCTTGTTCTTCCAAATTTGGATGTTTATGAGAAACTGCCCGACTTTAAATGTTAGTAACTAATTAAATGACAAAACAACACATTATTTCTAAACAAAATACCTCCAAAGGCCACAGTTTATAACCTTTGATCTTATTGGTTTCGACTCGTGAACCATTCAAGCTTGCATTTAAATCTTTAGTCTTTAAGGTTCTTGTGTTAAATAAAATACTTTTAAGCTTATCTAAGCTGGTGATTACTCATCATTTATGCCATGCTGAGTTAATTTCAAACTTCACGGGAGACAAAACATTAGATGACTGCACTGAAGAATATCCTGCCTCTACTTGTACTGCCAGAGAATTATTGTATTAGACAAAGACATCACAGATGGGTCACTGAATGGGGGAAAACAAACCTGTCTGTCTTGGTGCCACTATAACAAAAAAGCCACCAGTGGATGCTGAGTTTAATAAAGATAAATGTATTCTTTCACAGTTTAGTGGGCTACAAGTCCAAAAATAGGGTGTCAGTTACAGGGGAAATCTTTCTCTGTCAGCCCTGAAGGAAGATCCTTGTCATATCTTTCTCTGGTTGAGGAGCTTATTAGTGCAGAGATCTCGAGTCCAAAGAACCCATGTTTCTACTCTTCTTTCTTGGTGGTATGAAGCCCTCTATCGTCTCCACTTGCTTCTCTTTTTTATCTCACAGGAGACTGGCTTAAGACACAATCTAGTCTTGTAGATCTCATCGACCTAACTGGGCTAATCCACTTCACTGACGTTGTAGTGATAGGATTTACAACACAGGAAAATCACATCAGATGACAAAATGGTGGACAATCACACAATACTGGGATTCATGACCTACTCAAATGGCTACAGGTATATGTTGTGGGGTGCAAATGAATCCATGACAGAACTGTTTTTGTCATCTAGTGCTACTGTAACAGAAATACAAGTGGATGACTTTAAAGAGAGAAATTTTATTCTATCACAGTCCAGTAGGTTACAGTCGAAATTCATGCCATCAGTTCCAAGTGAAGTTTATCTGTTTGGGCTCTAGAGGAAGATCCTTGTCATCAGTCTTCCCCTGGGCTGGGAGCTTGTGAGGCACAGGGAGCCCAGTCCTTTCCAAAGGATGTGCTCAGCTCCTGGTACTGCTTCTTAATGGCAATTGGTACCCAAATCTCTCTGCTAGCTTCCTCTATATCTCAAGAGATTGCCTCAAGGCACAATACAATCTTACACATTGTATCCTACCCACCTATACAACGGCCACCCATCCTCCTTCATTGCATCATATAGGTAGGACTAACAACATGTAGTGACATCATACAATACCAGGAATCATGTCCTAGCCAAATTGCTATACACATCTTTAGAGGGATACAATTCAATCCATGACAATAACCTAAAGAAGCAATTTCACATATCACTGTGTCTTAACTTGCTATGTTTTATTTTGAAGAAAATCATGACCCCTGACTTATTTCCCTCTGAACAATGATTTTCATCCCATGACTAATGGTATTGAAGTTGGCAAATAAATTATCCTATTTCTTAAAATGACCTCTGGAGCCATCTAACTTAGTGGATAAACACTGCTTGCAAAAAGTGCAAAAGCTGTCATCATTCAAGGAGGTCTGGTCCTCACAAAGCTAAAAGGTACTATAAATCTAAGAAGGAACTGTGAGGGGACATAAACAATTGTTATTTGTGTATACTTTCTTTTCTTCTTTTTTTTTGGTTAACTCCTCTCTTAATATTGTTAGGAGAATATTGTCTCTATTGCAAACTGTCTCACCCTGACATTACTGGCACAAATCACAGAAACAGGAAACAAATATTAGAAAAGATGTGGAGAGATTTGAACTCTTACGCACTGCTGGTAGGAGTGCAAAATGACACATTTTGGTAAATGTCTTAATCATCTGGTACTGCTGTAACAAAAATGCCACAAGTGGGTGACTTTAAAATGAGAAATTTTTATTCTTATACAGCTCAGTAGGCTGCATGCTCAAACTCAGGGTGTCTGCTCCAGGGGAAGTCTTTCCCTCTTTGCCAGCTCTGTAGGAAAGTGCCTGTATAGCACCAGTCTTTGGTCAGGGAACATCTTGGCACAGGAACCTCAGCTGTGAAATGTGTGCTCTCTTTCCGGTGCTGTTTCTTGACAGTATGAGGTTCACAATTCTCTGCTTGCTTCCTTTTCCTTTTATCTCTCATAGGGTAAAAGGTGGTATCAGCCACACTCCAGGGAAACTGTCTACATTAGAGAAGGAGGTGATTTTAGGAAGGGTTTTACATTCTCACCCTAATCCTCTTTAACATAAATTCAATCTATTAACCGCAAGTCGAGATTAGGATTTACAGCACCAGCAAAATCACAAAATGGAGGGCAGTCACACAAAACTAGGAATCACCAGCCAAACCAACTTACTATGCACATTTTGGGGGGAAAACAGTTCAATCCATGACAGTAAACAATATGGTGCTTCCTTAGAGAGCCAGAAATAGAAATACTGTATGATCCAGCAATCCTACTCCTAGAAATAGGTCCTAGAGAAATAAGAGTCATCATACAAATAGACACATGCACTACCATGTTAACTGTGGCAAAAAGTTGGAAACAACCTAGATGTCCACCAACAGATGAATGAAGAAACAAACTGTGATGCATACATACAATGGAGTATTATGCAGCAATAAAGAACAATGGTGAATTGGTGAAGAATCTCATAACACGGATGAATCTGGAGGACATGAAGGTCAATCAAATAAGTCAACTACAAAAGGACAAATATTGTAAGAGACCATATTGTAAAACCTTATGAAAACTCATCAAAACAATCTTTGATTGTTTCTTTTTATGTGTCAAGGGGTGGAGAGAAGAGGTAGGTATAAAAGACACTAAATGGATAATAGCTAAGTGGTAACTTATGTAAAGGGGAAGGCAGTATACAATACTGGGGAAGGCAGTACACAACACTGGGGAAACCAGTACAGCTCGTATAAGGCAAAGTCACGGAAGCTCCACAGACACATCCAAACTCTTCGAGGGACCAAATTGCTGGGCTGAGTGCTATGGAGACTGTGGTCCCAGGAAACATTTAGTTCAACTGGCATAACACAGTTTCTAAAGAAAATGCTGTACGTTCTACTTTGATGAGTAGTGTCTTTTCTCTGAGGTCTTAAAAGCCTATGAATGGCCATCAAAGATAGTCCACTGCTCTTACACCTTGGGGACAAGGAATAACGAAGTAAGATAAGGAGACAAAGAAAAGATTAGTCCAAAAGATTGACAGAGCACGTCTATGATGGCCTCCAGAGACTGGATCCAGCACAGCTCGATGACGCCTGTCTCCGAGCACGGACCACTCTGACAGGGATCACAACAGACGGTCCCATACAGAACTGGAGAAAAGTATAGAACAAAATTCTAAGTCAAAAAGAAAGACCAGAAGACATTATGCTGAGTGAAATCAGTCAGCGACAAAAGGACAAATATTGTATGAAACCCTTACTATAAGGACTTAAAAATAGACTTATGTACAGAAGAAAAGACTCTGATGGCTGCAAGGGTGGGAAGGGAGAGAGGGGGTCAGTCATAGATTAGATAGTTGACAGAAATTTGGTTGGCGAAAGCAGTGACAGCACACAGTAGACAGTAGATCAACAACTGGACTTCAGCATAAACTGAAAACTCTTCTAATTTTAACCCAATACTGTAAGTATAGAGTAACAGGGACAGATGCTGGCGACTGTGCTCTTGGGCGATGTGAAGGCCAACTGGCATACTAGCCTATTGCCAAGAGAATCTTCTGCACCCCGTATTGGTGAGTGGCATCTGGGGTCTTAAAAGTTAGCAAGATGGCAATCTGAGGTACACCACATGGTCCCAGCTCAGCCGGAACAGATGATCAACAAGAACAACAAACACACGAGGAAAAAATACCCGTGAGACAGAAGGACCCCTGTAAATGGGTGACTCACTTGGCTTGGTATCAACATGTGACCAGAAGAACCGGATGGTGTCCAGCCCCACCACAGACAGCCTCGGTGGGGCACACAATGTGGTATCCCTGTGGCAACACAGGAGAAAGAGGGTCGCAGCTTAAGAACTCCACTAAAAGACCACAGCTGGTGATCTGATGACCAGGAGGTTCCTCTGGGGGCATGGTCCCTAGACCTGCTGCTGCCCCTGACCAGAAGACATTACTGAGGTCAGCTCTTTGGACAAAAATGGACTGGACTTGGGACCATATGGTGTGTGTACTTTATGTTTCTATGCATTTATAGGGTGCTGTCTACTGGTCTCTTTCTAGAGGGGAGAGGAGAGGGTAGAGAGGAGGGGACAGGAGATTGTTTAGAGGATACGACATATGTAAAATGAAAAGGAAAAATGTGCTGTCATCAGGCAAGGAAAGCAGAAGGAGCTGCAGATAGGTGGGCATGCAAATTTGGATTGTATATTTTCATAATCACAGTGAGGAAAAAAAAATACAGGCCAGAATTGCTGGTCTGACAGAAACTGGAGGAGAAAAACCTAAGAGTAGGGTCCCCGGATACCCTTTCAGCTCAGAAATGAAATCACTCCAGAGGTTCACCCTTCAGCCAAAGATTAGACAGGCCCATAGAATAAAATGAGACTAAAAGGGCACACCAGCCCAGGGGCAAGGATTAGAAGGCAGGAGGGGACAAGGAAGCTTGTAACAGGGCACCCAAAATTGAGACGTGGCAATTTTGACTTGTTGCAGGGCTGCTAACCAGTGTTTACGTCAGCTAATGCTGCTGTAACAGAAATAACACAGTGGATGGCCTTAACAAAGAGAAGTTTATTCTCTCTGTCCAGAAGGCTAGAATCCAGTGTGTCAGCTCTAGGGAAGGTCTTTCTCTCTCTATCAGTTTTATAGGAAGCTCCTTGTGATGCATTAGTTTTCCCTGGGTCTGGGTGCATTTCTGGACAGGAATCTCAGATCCAAGGGTGCGCTGTTCTCCAGGCACTGCTTTCTTGGTGGTGTGGGTCCCAATTCTCTGCTTGCTTTCTTTTCATTTTATCTCTTGTAAGATAAAAGGATAAAAGGTAGTAAAAGCCACATGCCAGCGTAACTCTCTTTACTTTGAATCAGGATGGTGACCTCAGTGTGTGTTCAAGTCCCACCTGAGTCCTCCTTAACATAATTTGATCTTGCCCTATTAGCCACAGGCAAAGATTTTATGACACAGGAAAATCAGAAGATGCAGGGCAACCACACAATACCATGAGTCATGCCCTGACCAAATTGCTGCACACAGTTTTTGGAGGACTCAGTTCAATCCATGACAGCCCATGCCATAAAACAATACATGCACTAACTTCTTTTTTAAAAAAATTGTGATAGAGCAAAAATATATAATCCAAGCTGAATTTGCATGTCTGCCTACCTGCAGCTCTTTCTGCTCTCCTTGCCCAATGATAGCACACTCCTCCTTTCTGTTTTATACATGTCATATCTTCTCAACAATCTCCTGTCCCCTCCTCTCCACCTTCTCCTCTCCCTTTTGGTAACAGGACAGTAGGATAGCATGCTATAGAAGCATAGAACCACAAAATGCACACACCATGTGGTCACATTCTGTCCCCGAGTCCAGTAATGATTTCTTTTCAGGGACAGCAGCAGGTCTAGGGACCATGTTCCCAGGGGAACCCCCAGGACTTTGTACCATCAATTGCAGTCTTTTAGTGGAGTTCTTGAGGTGCACTCCTCTTTTTCTCATGTTTCCACTCTAACTCAACATTGTGTGCTCCATCGTGGCTGTCTTTGGTGGTACCTGGGCACCATCTAGTTCTTCTGGTAACATGTTGATACAGTCACCTATTCATGTGGATCCTTCTGTCTTCTGGGCTCTTTTTCCCTGGTGTCTTTGTTGTGCCTGGTGATCATCTGTTCTGGCTGAGTTGGGTCTATTCAGTGTACCTCAGATGGCAGCTTGCTAGCTTTTAAGACCCCAGATGCCACTCACCAATATGGGGTTCAGAAGACTCGCTTAGCAATAGGCTAGTTATGCCAATTGGCCTTGATGTCCCCTGAGAGCATGGGCCCTGGACCCCTGCCTCTGCAACTCCATCCTTGCACTATTGGGTTGAGCTTAGAAGAGTTTTCAGTTTATGTTGAAGTCCAGTTAAGTTGATTTTCTATCTAACGTTTAGTGTCACTGCTTTCACCTAACCAAATTTCTATCAACTGTCTATTCTATAATCAGCCCTCTCCCTCCCTCCCTCCCTCCCATCCCTTGCAGCCATCAAAGAGTCTTTTTTTCTGTACATGAGTCTGTTTTTAAGTTCTTATAGTCGGGGTCTCATACAATATTTGCCTTGTGCCGCTGACTGATTTCACTCAACATAATGTCCTCCAATGGAAACCAGGTTATGAGATGCTTCCTAAAATTGTCATTGTTCTTTATCATTGCATAGTGTTCCATTGAGTATATATACCATAATTTGTTTATCCATTCATCTTTTGTTAGGCGTCTGGGTTGACTCCATCTTTTTGCTATTGTGGACTGTGCTGCAATAAACATTCATGTGCGTGTATCTATCTGTTTGTATGACTGTCCTTTATTCTGTAAGATATATTCCGAGCAGCAGGATTACACATGTACTAACTTCTTAATGAGAAACTCGTTTGTTGTGTAAAACTTCATCTAAAGTCTAATTAAAATAATTTCTAAGTCCTATATTTAATTTATTTAATCACTAGCTGTGTTCAGGGATTTTTAATGGATGAAGTGCTTGATTATACAATGTTTTAGAGGGCCAGTAAAGGCAGAGGCCCATGAGTTGGAGTTGTGACCTGGAGTTGATTGCTAAACCCACTGGACCTTGTCTTTTCCCTGTCTGTCCTAGGATGGCAGTGCTCCCTATGCAGCTAGGTACGTGGGCTCCATGGTGGCCGATGTGCACCGTACTCTCGTCTATGGAGGGATCTTCTTGTACCCAGCTAATCAGAAGAGTCCTAAGGGAAAGGTAATTTTCCACTATCTATGGGCGAGTATCTGGCCAGTGAGCCAATTAGAACTCCTTTTCTCCTCCCAGCTGCCTCTGGTCACTGCCCTGCTCCCTTTCATGTCTGCTTGTGAGTCCCCGATACATTTCCTACTTGTGAATTTGAGACTGGAGTAGAAAGTTTGGAGAAGGGCAAGGCTGACATTGTTACTGGTGATTCTTACTTGACTTCACTTCCTTTGTCCTCACTCCCATAATCGTTACAAGTCACCTGGCTTATCTCCTACTTGCTACATGCTGGGTTTGATTTTTAGCTTCAGCACCAACTGGTCTTGAATCATTTTGAGGGTCTAATGAAACTCATGAATTTACTTCCCTGAAAAAATTCACAGAAACATATATACATTACATATACCCAAATATCCCCTAGAGAGTCCCTAAACTCCAGAATAAGGATACCTACTCTGAACTGATTCACTGTTTCTGGAAAGGTAGCCTCTAGAAGACCCCACTTTAACTTTGTGACATCAAGCTGAAAATACTTATATTACTAAATGGAAGAAGTCCCTTGGTAGTGCAAGTAGTTAACACACTCGGCTGCTAACCTAAAAGTTGGAGGTTTGAGTTCACCCAGAGGCAGTCTGGAAGAAAGGCCTGGCAATCTACTTCCAGAAAAATCAGCCATTGAAAACCCTGTGAAGCACAGGTTTACTCTGACACACATGGGGTCACCATGAGTTAGGGTCAACACAGGGGTTTTCTCAGTGAGAAGCTCATGATCCATATCCATCTGTTTTGAATCGAACTCCCCATGGAAATGTGTCTAATTTTTAACCAGTCACAGAAACCATAGGCAAGAAGCTGAATCAAAGTACTCCTGCCAGTTCCTCTGCCACATGTGAGTATGTCTCTCAGTGTGGCTGTGTTTATTTGAATTACTGGAAAGTCAGAGTTAAAGCCACGATAAGAAATCTAGCATGAACATGAGACCAGATTTTAGCACCCAGCTTAATATATCAGGTATTTACCTTCAAGTGAGTGTTGTTTGTTGTGGCTCTGCAGGCTGTCAAGTCATGTTTAGTTCATGTATATCATCATGTTGAACTAAGTATAACAGAGAGGTGCTGACAAGAAACAAAATACTACGGAATATTAAGTTCAAGAGGTAGAAATTCTTAAATAGACTCAGTTTTGCCACCTCTTCTGTTCCAGCGAGAATGTGCAGACCAACTATTTAAATGATTGTGAGTCAGAAAATATCCACATGTAATTACCTAAACATTTCCTGTCTGAAAAAACCCTTCCCATCAAATCAATTTCAACTCACAGTGACCCTGTAGGACAAAGTAGAACTGTCCCACAGGGTTTCCAAAGAGCTGCTGGTAGATTCAAACTGCCTGCCTTTAAGTTAGCTGCTGAGCTCTTAACCACTGTACCACCAGGCCTCCAAATATCTTCTACAGGCGTGTATACTTCCACATGGAAGTCTATGGTGATTGCACCATAACCACCAGTGTATTGGACGTAACATCAGTTCATATTTCCGTGGCTTAGCTTTCATGTTCTCTGTAACTGCACCTCCATGTGTGAATGTGAATGTATGTGCATGTGTGTGTGTGAGAGTATGTGTGTGTGTGTGTGTGTGTGTGTGTGTGTGTGTGTGTGTGTATGCATATACAAGTACGCCCATGTCCTCCTGGTTATGTTTGTCTCTATGTAATAGTGTCAATTTTTATTGCAGAAAGATCATATGGTTTGTTGGCTAAGGCCCCAGGAAGACCTGGGTGTTTTGGTTTAAAGATGAGTTTACTACATACTCAGGGCAAAAGCAATGTCGGCTCCCAAGAGGCTTTATGAGCTTTCTCCGAAAGCTGCATTTTTAATTTTTTTTAAGCCCCTGATTCAGTATGGTGAAAACACAGGCAAAGTAGCTTCAGTCTGAAATCTACTGTCTGACAACTCAAAATCTAACCCTCTCAAGCCCCGAGGGCAAGGAGACAAAAGGAAAGAAAAAGCAAAGCTCTACCAACTGACAACTGATCTCTGTGTGGTACAAGTGGTTAACACAATAGGCAGCTAACTGAAAGGTTGAAGGTTGAAGTCCACCCAGAGGCTAAAAAGGCCTGGCAATCTACCCAAGCAGCAGCCACTGAAAACCCTGGGGAGCACAGCTCTGCTCAGGCACACGTGGGGTGGCCTTGAGTTAAAGTCAACTTGACAACTGGTTTTATCTTACTGATTTACCAGTTGTCAAGGTCAAGTCTTCCCTACCAGCAGGGCTGCCTAAGACAGCATGGCTTCTAGTTCCTCCTGTAGATGATCATGAACAAAAACAGCCCATCCAACCCAAGCGAGTCCACATGCCCTGGGCCCTCTCCATGCTGCTCTGGCAGTCTACTATGCTAAGAGCCAGAAGGCTATAGAAAAAACCAAACCCTGTGCTGTTTTTTTTTTTTTTCCTAATGTCCTACCGAAACGGCAGAATTGAGCTCTAAGTATTCACAGAGTTTTAACTTACTTGCTCCTGAACTCCTGGCTCTCCATCCTGGAACACGTTGTTTTTTCTTCTGTTTGCTATAGTAACAACCAGCACAAGGTACTAACTGCTTCTCAAAGCAGTTTTAGGAAAACAGCTTCCACGTGAATTTGAAGAAAAGAATGAAAAGGACAAGGCTCGCAGAGCGAGCTCAGCTATTTTGTAAAGTAATCACAAAAAAGGTTTTTTGTGTGTTACCCATTTTGCACTGATGCGGAGAAGGAAAGAAGGATAAGACAATCTGACATTCAACAATAATCACAGTAGCAGAGCATCCAGCTAGAACTTGACCCTGGACCTACTATGGTGGGTGTATGTGTATGCCAGGAAGGGGTGGGAGGCTGCGGGGCAGTCACAACATAGTCACAGAAGTCGATCATGAAAGGACTAGTTCACTCCAATTCAATCTACTTATTGGGCCCAGGGCTCCTGCTAGCTTTCACGGTGCTGGGAATGAAGTAGAAAAGGTATTCCTTCCTCTGAACGGGCTCAGCCCAGGGTTCTTGTACATAGGTTGGCAAGCAGGGTGCAGCCTGATAGTCGTCCCTGTTTCCACCCTCACCCGGAAGCCTTTGTGCAAGAGACACTCTGTTGTACATCTTCTTGGTGTCGAGTCCCACCAGCAATGGAGATAGCACAGTGACCAGATAAGACTGACACTCCCTGCCACCAGGAACTTACAGTTTAGAACAATCAGATGTGAAATGAGCCTCTGTATGTTGACTGCTATGAAAGGGTAAGTGCCAAATACTGTGGGAGTGGACAGCAATGAATTAAGCTTAGTCTAAGGGGGCCGAAGGACGGAACCCTGGCGGGGCAGTGGTCAAGAGCTTGACTACTATCTGAAAAGTCACTGGTTTGAACCCACCAGCCACTCCATGGGAGAAAGATGTGGCTGTGAGTCTGCAAAGATTTACAGCATTGGAAACCCTAGGGGCAGTTCAACTCTGTCCTATAGGGTCACTATGAGTTGGAACAGACTCCATGGCAATGTTTTTTTCTGGTTGTTGTTCTAACAGCAACTCTGTCCTATAGGGTCACTATGAGTTGGAACAGACTCCATGGCAATGTTTTTTTTTGGTTGTTGTTCAAACACCAATATTTAGCCAAGTTGAAACTTGATGATATGGAGTTCCTTTACAAGATACCAGCCACTGTGGTTGTCCCCAAAGACACTGCCTAATGTTCTCAAGGTGACCTTGTGAGCCTGTCCAGGCCTGATGCCTTACTAGCTGGCAGACCTCACACACCAAGGCTTCTTCCTAGACCTGCAGGAGTCCCTGGGTGTTCTAAATGGCTAAGGGCTCATCTGCTAATTACTAGACCTACAGGAGTCCCTGGGTGTTCTAAATGACTAAGGGCTCATCTGCTAACCAAAAAGTTGGTGCTTTGAGTCTACCCACAAGTGCTCCAAAAGAAAGGCCTGCTGATCTACTTTTGAAAAAATCAGTCATTGAAAACTTTAGGGAGCGCAGTTCTCCTTCCGTACTCACACAATCAGTGTGAGTCAGTATCAGCTTCACAGCAAATGTTGTTTGTTTTTAACTAGCCCCGCAGCATCAGTTTGCCTCATAGCTGAACCAGCAAGAAACGGGGACCCAAATCTCCTATTTCCAAGTCAAGGGGCAGGTTTCTCAGAAGCATTTATGGCACGAGAGAGGTAGATCCAAGTCTCAACCACCTGACTGCAGGTGATCCCTAGAGCACACGTGATGAGCATCTCTCAGCCTCGTCCAGGTCCTGGGAGTTCACGCCCAAGAGATGCATGAGCAGATTCATGCTAGCGACGCAAAGGCAAGCTCAGTAGCCTGGATCTCTCCTCAAGTTTTTGTGGCATGGCTTGGGACTTAGGGCCACTTGCAAAGTTTGTCCACATGACACTGTTTCCCTCTCTGCAGCTCCGGCTCCTGTATGAGTGCAATCCTGTTGCCTACATCATTGAGCAGGCTGGAGGCTTGGCGACCACGGGTACCCAGCCTGTGTTGGATGTGAAACCTGAGAGCATTCACCAGCGAGTCCCCCTCATCCTGGGGTCCCCGGATGATGTGCAGGAGTATCTTGCCTGTGTGCAGAAAAACCAGGCAGGCAGTCAGTGAGTGTGACCCTGTGACCCTGTGCCTTTTGTCTTGTACCTTGTACCAAGGACCCTAAATAAATGATAAATGAAAATGGTGGTGATAAGAGTGCAAAAAGTACCCCCTCAGTCACATCCAGCAACCATAAACCTGCCAGTGACAGGTCCAGATGCCAGAGGCCATCAATACTGTGGTCAATGTCAAGGGCTAAAAATAAAGATCTACATAGAAAAAGAATAACTGATTTGTCGTCTGTCATGAATGGTGGCAAATAGGTTTGTAATTCTCTGTTAAGCCAGGTAAGAAGTCCCAAATGGTTTAAAAGGTTGATGTGCTTGCCTGCTAACTGAAAGACCAGAGCTTCAAGTCCAACCAGAAATGCCTCAGAAGAAAGACTTGGCAACCTACTTCTGAAAAATCAGCTACTGAAACCCTATGGGGCACAGTTCTACTCTGACACACATGAGGTCACCACATGTCTAGGTTGGTTTGACTGTACGTGGCAAATCAAGTACTCAGTAGTTATCAACTTGTGGAGGTGACACACGCATGCACGAATTAAGTTGATTTAAACCAGTGTTGCTGTGTGTGTGTGTTTGTAGAAAGAGAGAAAGATAGAAAGAAGACTGGCATTAGGAAAATGTTCTAGTTTGGGGAAAAAAACAAAAGTTAGATTCCCAAGACAAATCCCAGATAGGCTGTGGAATTAATCATAAAAAACCCATAAAGTTATTACAAGTAGATAAAAGGGAGTACACTTAGTGACTTCAAACAGGAGCAGCAAAAACAAATAAATAATAAAACCAAAGACAGATGTAATCACTTCAAAATAAAAATATACCATAAACAAAAAGTCAAGTGACAGCAACAGATGACAGAGACTGAGTATCCAGGAACATACCCATTAAGAAAAAGAAGATCAACTTTACATAGAGGAATACCAAAGATATAAGAGTACAACTTGCAGAAGAGAAAATACAAATAAATGGCCAGTAAACGTGTGAAAAGTAATTAGCTTCACTGGTGATCAGAGAAACACAAATGAAAAATGCTAATGACTGATAGTATTAAGTGTTCCAAAGGGGCTGAGAAATGGGTGCAGCCTTGTTGGAGGGCAATTTGGTTATTTTATTAAAATTTGGGGCCCTGGTTATGCCATGGTTGAGAGTTAAACACTCCTTTGAAAGTCTGTGGGGCAGTCTGCTCTGTCTTATAGGGTGGCTGGGGCTCAACCTGATGGCAACGGGTTGTTTTTTGTTTTTTTAAATTAACCTGTATTATTTTGAATTGCAGACCCTATGGCCCATTAGCCCTGAGAACTTAGTAGCATTTTTCACTAAATACTATTTATAACAGTGAAAAGTTAAGAAGAGTTCAAATGCCTTCACTATGGAAACAGTTCATATATGGAAAACTAGACAGCAGTTTGAAGAAGCTGGATTTCCAGACCAACTTCAGTCTTCTATGAAATGGAAATAAATACCTCCTGTAACTTAGAAAACAGCATGCTCTAACATCAGAATAATATAAGCAGTAAGAAATAAAAATACCAACTGGCACCCAAAAGACTTTCCCTCCGTTTTTCTTTTTTAACCTGATAATAATTAACGAATTCTTCACTTACTGGCTCTACTTCTGTCTGAGATCAAGCTTTCTCCTTTCTTTTTGGTGAAGGAGAGAAAAAGAAAACAAAACATGAGCAAGAGACAAAGGAAAATAAGAGACCCAGCCCATGAGCGGGTTGGCTTCTTTGTTGGGGGACTGGAATACTAAAGGGTTTTTCACTTGATCTTTATTATTTGCCTCTTAATATGAAGACACCATGTTAAGAGTGTATAACTATACGTCATTCATTCAGCAGATTTTATTGTGTACTTGCTGTTTGCCAGAGCCCAGGTAGCAAAGTGGTTAAGGAGCTTGGCTGCTAACAAAAAGGTTGGCAGTTTGGATTCGCCAGCTGCTGCTTGGATACCCTCTGGGGCAGTTCTGCGCTATCCTACAGCCTGAATTGACTTGATGACAATGGGTTTGGTTTTCATGGTCTGACTCTTTGTCAAGTACTGTCCTTGGTCCTGAGGATACAGAAGTGAATGAAACAAAAATCCTTGCCCTCTATAGAGATTAAATGCTAATGTGTGAAGACAATCAACAAAAAAATAAATAAAATACCTAGTACGTCAAATGGAGCCCTGGTGGCGGAGTGGTTAAAAGCTCAGCTGCTAATCAAAACATTGGCAGTATGAATCCACCAGCTGCTTCTTAGAAACTCTATGGGATAGTTCTACTCTGTCCAATAGGGTCACTATGAGTCAGAATTGACACAACAGCATGGGTTTGGTTTTGATGGTAAATGCTATGTAAAAAAAGAAAAACTGTATCAAGGAAGGAGGAGAGACAGATTTGGGAGAGATTATTTTCATTTTATATCAAGTGGCCAAAGAAGGCTGAACAAAATAAATAAATAAAACCGTCACTGTGGTGTAGATTCCAGCTGATGGTGGTGCCATGTGTGTCAGAGTAAAACTGTGCTCCACGGGGTTCTCCGAGGCTGATTTTTCAGAAGTATGCTGCCAGACCTCTGGGTGGACTGAAACAACTAAGCTGTCCATTAGCAGCATAGCATGTTAACTACTTGCACACCACACACACACACACAGAGGCACACAAAATAGAACCAATTCTGATTCATGGCAACTGCATGTGTGTCAGTATAGAACTGAGTTCCATGGGGTGTTGAATGGCTGATTTTTCACAAGTAGACCTCCAGGCCTTTCTTCTGAGGTGCCTCTGGGTGAACTTGAATCTCCATACTTCTGGTTTAACCCTTTGCTCCACCCGGGGACTCCAACCTTCAAAAAGAGTTTGATATTTCAGCCAAGCTCAGAGGAAAGGGGGAAGCCACGTGGACATCTGGAGGAAAGTCTCACAGACACAGGGATAGCAAGTACATGAGAGTACAAAAAAAATTCAAAACATAGGAAAAAGTCTGTATTTGAGTTTTTAATCATCCTTCTTCGTTTCTTTCTTATCCATGATCTCAGACTTCCCCATCTTTCAGGACTGGCAACACTTGGACAGTTTATAGATGGGTAAGTGGGCGGAAGTGAAGCTTTTCACAAAGTGAATGGTTGACTTCAGCTGAAACTTCATGGTCTGACCCGTTCCTCATCAAGGGAGATTTTCAGGCATTAAAGAGCTTTGTATTTGAAAAAGCAGTTCATTCTTCCTTAGGTTTTCTTCTTGAAAGTTAAATGATAACCCAGGATCACATAATAGTCATGTGACAAGACACTTCCGAAGTCTTACAGGGAACAAGGATGACATGGTTCACCAGCCGCAGGCTACGATGGACTCAGCTCCCTGTTCCTGCACTGCAGAAGGAAACCAGCCTAAAGCAAAACATCAGGTGCCTGTCCCTCTCAGAAGGGATCACTTGTTATAAGAGACCAGGATTTTATTGTGGAAAAAATCGGCAATATTTCCCATTGCGTGTTAACCTATTCCTTTCCAGAACACTTTTTTGAGCAATATAAATAGTATTAAATTATTATTTGTATCATCTCCCACTTTTTCTTCACAGCTTTCTCATGTTCATTTTATTCCTTGCAGAAAACAAAGACAACGTTTGATATCACTAGATGAAAGTGGAGCCAGACAGTAAAGTAAAAATCACATTAATTATCACCAGGTTAAAAAAAAAGAAGAAAGGAAAGAGCATCTTTTGAGTATCTCTATTGATTTTAATGTTTAAGAATGCCTTTCTCTAAGGTATGGACAGTATTTCCGTATTTACAATTACCGCTGTAGAATACTGACCAGTGCTTTATTTAGATGAGAGAGGTCATGCAAGGAAGGGAAAAGGTACTGACGCTTTCTCTTATTCTATTTCTGCTTGGCACATCCCTACTTGTAAATTCACTGCTACTGCTGATGCCCTTGGCAAACCATGCTGGGCTTTGTAAACTTTTCCGGTCTTAGAGTGTTTATTTCCTGTGTGGTCCATAGGATAGTGCTGAGCTTACTAGAGTCATAGCTAACTGGGATAAACAGCTTGTCAGAATAAAGCTGCATCTTGAAGCACACCACAAATGGGAACTGTTTCTTAGCAGACAGATTACCTACTACTATGTTCAGCTGCACTGTCCCAGCTGATCCTTCCATAGGATTTCCAAGGTGCTATATATGTTGCTGAAGACAGCATGTCTTAGTCTGTGTTCTCTAGAGAAGCCAAATCAGTAAAGTGTGTGAAATCAAGACCAAACCCTTTGCAGTCAAGTTAATTCCAGCTCACAGTGACTCTACAGGATAGAGGAGAGCTGCCCTGTAGGGTTTCCAAAATCCAGCTAGTGGGTTCAAAATGCTGGCTTTTTGGTGAGCAGCCAAATAACCATCAGGGCCCCAGTGAAATATACCCATCGAGTTTTTCATAAAGGTAATGGCTTAAGCAGTTGTAGATGATGGAAAGTCCCAAGTCTGCAAGTCGTGGTGGAGACTTCTGGCTCATGTAGCTGCAGAGGCTGGTGAACCCCAAATCAGCAGGTAAGGTGGCAGGCTTCTGGCCCACAAGCTGCAGAGGCTGACAAATTCCAAGATGGCTGGTAAACTGCTGGCTCAAGCCCCAAAGCCTGGAGGTCAGCCGAAAGAGGAGCCAGCTACCAAGGCAATGAGCTTTGCCAGAACACAAAAAACCAAACCCAAACTTATTGCCATTGAATCAGTTGCAACTCATGAAAGTCCACCTATATTGGATGCAGGCCACACCCCCAAGGAAAATCCCTTTCAGCAGATTGGCTGCTCTTAACAGATTTCATCGTGGAGGTGACTACATCATCACTGAACTACCAACTTACATCATAACTGCCAAACCGCTGAGAATCATGATCCAGGCACAGTGATGTACAACCTTAACTATCACAGAGCATAAGGCTAATTGGGTAGATCAAGTGTTTCCTTTGGCTTCTATAAACATACTACCACAAACTTGGTAGCTTACTTTAACAGAAAATGATTATCTCACAGCTCAGGAGGCTAGAAGTCTGAAATCAAGGCACGAGCAGGCCTACATTGTCTCCACAGGCTCCAGGGGAAGACCCATCTTTGCCTCTTCCAGCTGCTGGTAGTTCCAGGGGTTCTTGCCTTGTGGTTGCATCCCATCAATCTCTGCTTCTATCATCACATGGGTATCTCTTTCCCCTGTGTCTGTGTTTTCTCTTCTATCTCTTATAAAGACATTTGTCTTTGAAATTAGCCCACTTGGGTAATCCAAGATGATCTCATCTGGAGATCCATAACTTAACCACATCTGCAAGACACTTCTGCTAAATGAAGACACATTCACAAGTTTCAGGGATTAGGGTGCAGACAAATCTCTTGGAAGGTCACCTGTCCACTAACTAAGGTTTCTTCTCTCTGCATCTATCAATTGAAATGTATCAGCGGCCACCCTCCTCTCTCCATGAAGGGATTTCTTCCATCATATTCCTTCATGAAACAACATCATCGTCTTCCTTCTTCTTCCTGCAAAAGACTAACGACGTGGCCGAGAAACAGAGAGGAAAGGCCCTTCCAGGACCACCAACCTAAGCTGCTGCTCACTTAGACTCCAGGGACGCTCAGCTGCTGCCGGGAAGCCCGGTGGGGAAACGCCTGTAAGCGAACTTTTGGACTTTGCACGCTTGTCACATGCTATAGACACCTTCTTCCCTGCTAATAGAGGTGCTGGCCAGCTGGCAGACCCTGTGGCTGGCTTCTCTAATTTCTCTGTATTAGCTTTACACCTGACCAACAAGAAGCACAGTGAAGTCAGAAGGCATCAGCATGAAGCAAACACTTCATGGTTTCTAGGAGGAATGAAAAAGAAACATACACATGTACACTGCCACAGGTGTCGCCTGTGACTTGGCATTGCTTGTGTTTGGAACTTAATTCCTGAGGCCAGGAGCAGCAGCACCACCAGTGGCCATCTGTCTGATGTGTACGGCCTGCTGTTCTTTGGCACTGTCCTGGAACCCTGTCCTCAGCTGTGCCCAAGGTTGACTGAGGGTAAACAAAGCGTTCAGTAATAGCTGCCTGTTCTGTTTAAACACTGTGCTACGGCCAAGAGTTGGGTAACTGCCAGTGACACTCCATTTTGGCAACTTGAAGCGCTGGTGAAAAATAGTGTCTAGAGGCAAAAAGATAGAGTGACACAGAACAAGTTTTGGTCAAGCTGAACCACTACAAAGGACTAAGAAAATAAAACCCACTCTTGTGAGGAACACATAACAAGTTTCATGGTACTGCTGTAACAGAAATTGCACAATACTATAGTTTTGGGGAGCACAGATAGCACAGTGGTTCAGAGCCTGGCTGCTAGCCTAAAGATCAGCATATCCACCAGCCCCTCCTTGGAAACCCTATGGGGCAGTTCTACTTTGTTCTATAGGGTCACGAGGGGTCAGAATTGATTCAAAGGCGATGGGTCTGGTGTTTTGACACCCGCCGCTAAGGAAGATGTTACTGTTTCTATTAGGGAACTAGTGGAAGCACAGAGTGCTTCCATTGTTTCCTTAGGGACACACAGCTAACTCACGTGGTGTTCTTCCATTGCATAATGTGTTAAGAATTCATATCTCATGTGACAGTTGTGAAGGAGGCTTTGTAGCACAGTAGTTAACTGCTGAACAGCTAACCAAAAAGTCAGCAGTGGAAACTGACCAGTCACTCTGAGAGAGAAAAGAGCTAGCAGTCTGCTTCCTGTAGAGGTTATAGCTTAGAAAAACACTTATGGGACAGTTCTGGTGTTATATTCTGCTGCAAGGGTCCAGATTGACTTGTTAGCTCTTGGCAATGTGGTTTTGGGGAGGAGTGAATGAAATTAAATCAACTCTGTATGTAAAATGCTAGTACAATGGTTCTCAACAATGATATCTTAACCAAATTCATTGCCGCCGAGTCTGGCTCATAGTGACTATAGAGAACAGAGTAGAACTTCCCCACAGGATTTCCAAGGAGTACCTGGTAGATCTGAGCTGCGAACCTTTTAGTTAGGAACTGTGGCCCTTAACCACTGTACCACCAGGCTCTCCTTGTAGTGCGGCTGTAGCACCAGTACCACAAGTGGTAGCTTTAAAGAACAGAAATGTGTTGTCTGGCAGTTCTGTAGGTTGGAGGTCTAAACCAGCATCTTAGCCTGATTAATTTCTTTCTTGTCAGTAGCCTCAGGCTTCCTTGATTCCTTAGTTTGTGGCCACTCCTCAAAGGACATCTGCCTTGTCCAGGTGTTGCATCTAATGTGTCTTCTTTAATTTTTATTTAACAAGTTGGAAGTGATTAGATTTAGAACCCATTGCCTTAGTTATTTAGTCCTGCTGTAACAGTAATACCACAAGTAGATGGCTTTAACCAACAGAAATTTATTCTCTCACAGTCTAGGAGGTTCAAAAGTCCAAATTCAGGGCACCAGCTCCTGGGGAAGACTTTCTCTCCATCAGTTCTTGGTGAAAGTCCTTGTCTTCAATCTTATCCTGTGGTAGGAGCTTCTCAGTGCAAGAATCATGTGTCCGAAGGGTACACTCTGCTCCCATCACTTCTTTCTTGATGGTCTGAAGTTCCTACCTGACTACTTCTCACTTCTCTTGTTAGATAAAAGGTGATACAGGCCCCACCCACTGCTGTCGAGTTGGGTCCGACAGTGACCCTACGCCACACCCTAGGGGAATTTCCCTTACATTGAATCAGGGATGTTGCAACCTATCCTAATCCTCTTTGATATAACCTATTCTTGCTTCATTAATCTCAGAGATTAGGATTTACAACATGTAGGAACATTGCATCAGATCACAAAGTGGAGGACAACCACACAGTGCAGGGAATCACGGCCTAGCCAAATTGACACACATTTTGGAAGGACACAATTCAATCATAACTCCTTCCCTAATTAATGTAACAGCAACAAAAAAAGCCCTACTCCGAACAGGATTATATCCATAGGTATAGGGGTTAGGGTTACAACACCTATAGGGGTGGGGTACACAATTCAGCCCATAAAAGTAACCTACTCAATTCTGAGTGGCTTTAGGGACAAAAGTGTTTGCTTGGTTAACATGGATGTTGACACATTTCTTCGCAACCACTGGCCCAATGGGTATCCCACACAGCTGGAGATAGTACTGAGACTAACTCTTCTGCCCCTCGCTGTCACTGGTGGGATGAGAAAGACATGCTAACAAGCCTGTCCTCTGCTACTCCTTTGAGAATTCTACAGGCTTTGAGAAAAAGGACCTCTTTTTCTGCTTCTGTCCCAGTCACAAGTTTTCTAACCCCTTTTGCTGACTTCTGTTTACAATATCATAAGATTTACAATGTCATGTTTCAAAGAAATATTACTGGCTTTTGGGCTTATTCACTCTGTGGCTTCCACCCAGGTTGTTGTTGTTAGCTGCCATCAAGCCAGCCCCAGCTCATGGTGACCCCACAAACAGTGGAACAAAAAACTGCCAACCTGTGCCAGCACTACGATTGGTTATAGATCAGACCATTGAGATCCACAACATCTGCACTGGCTGATTTTCATAAGTAGACTACCAGGTCTTTCTCACTAGTCAATAAATTCTGCCAAAACTTGTTCAACATCAAAGCAACATATAAGCCTCTATGTGCAGACAAGTGGTAGCCACACATGCAGCGCATTGACCTGAAATTGAACCTGGATGTCGTGAAAGAAATCTATCATTGAACCATCCCTGCCCTTGAAGCTTTTCCTGAAACGTTAAGACTATAATTTATCAAAATCACAATCCAGTTAACCAGGCTCACAATCCAATGCTAATGGCTAGCTAGAGACATTCATGTAAAATAAGACAACAAAAAACTTTTCTGACTGTGGCAGGAGGTTTAAATAGTTTGTGAGGAGTGATAAAACAGTGTACTTCAAATGTCAAGTGTAGATAACTACAGATAAAGTTTTGCTGACAATTTGACACATAATCTTAATCACCACAGGCAATACTACTTTCATCTCCTTCCTCAGTGTTCTTAACTGCCACATATATGTCATTAAGTACAAAACAGTCAATTAAAAGAAAAGAGAAAAAAAATTTGTTACTGGATTTTGTACTAGTGTGTTAAATGTGAAATGTCAGATAATTAAATATCAGTAAGTGAGCCCACCCCAACCACATCCTGGTGATGGTGAGTTGATTCTGACGGTTCTGACAGAGTAGATCTGCCTGTAGGGTTTCCAAGGTGAGGCTGGTGGATTCAAACTGCTGACCTTTTGGTTAGCAGCTGTATCACTTAACCACTGCATCACCAGGGCTCTTAAAAAGTATTAAAGCAACTCAACTGATGACCTTTAACAATTACGTCAACTCATTTAATGTACTGACTTTCTTAAACACATATGTATAAATTACAGTGAAGACAAGGAAGAGAGACAGTTTTCTGAACAGGAGGCATTGATAGACAGCTGAGAGCCAAATTTTCCTATGTCCTTTCTATTACTTTCAAAGGAAAGGTAGCAGGAGCTCTTATATATCCTGGTAGTCCTCTCTCAGCAGTAAAACCCAGACAAATCAGGTGTCATTGAGTCGAACCCAACACGTGGTGACTCTGTGCATTAGGGAGTAGAACTGCCCTACAGTTCTCTTGGCTGTAGTCTTTACAGGAGCAGGCTACCAAGCCTTTCTTTCACAGCACTGCTGAGTGGGTTCAAGCTAGGAGCCTTTAGGTTAGTAGCTGAGAGAAGACTTGTTTACATCACGCCAGGACCTCGTATTGCACACTAGATCCTCTTTGTTCAATTGTAGTCTCCACTCAGGCCTTGTAAACATTCAAGCTGTTGGTCTTTGTTTCACAGAGACCTGCTGTTGTTGTTGTTAAGTGCCATCAACTTGTTTCTGACTCAGCAACCCCATGCACAACAAAATGAAACACTACCCAGTCCTGCACAGTCTTTGCTACTCTTGAGCCCATTGTTGCTGCTACTGTGTCAATCCATCTCACTGAGGGTTTTCCGTTTTTCCAGTGTTTCTCTACTTTACCAAGCATGATGTCCTTTTCCAGGCCCAGACCCCTTCTAAAAGCATACCTAAAGTCTCATCATTCTTGCTTCTAAGGAACATTCCATTATACTAGTTCCAAGACAAATTTGTTCCTCTAGTAGTCCATGGTATATTCAGTATTCTTCAGCAACGCCATAATCCAAAAGCGTGAGTCCTTCTTTGGTCTTTGTCATGGACTGAACCATGTTCCCCCAAATATCTGTCAGCTTGTCCAGGTCATGATTCCCAGTATTGTATGATTGTCTACCACTTTGTCATCTGATGTGATTTTCCTATGTGTTGTAAATTCTATCACTAGGATGTAATGTGACAGGATAGATGGATTAATGGAAGTTATTCTGATGAGATCTATAAGATTAGATAGTATCTGAAGCCAGTCTATTTTGAGATATAAAACAGAGAAGCAAACAGAGAGACATGGGACCTTGCACCACCAAGAAAGCCAGAGCCACATCCTTTGGGCTTGAAATGCTCCCAAACCAAGAGAAGACTGATAACAAGTATCCTCCTCTAGAGCCGACAGAGAAAGCCTTCCCTTGGAATTAGAACACTGAATTTGGACTTCTAGACTACTGCACTGTGAGAGAATAAACTTTTCTTGGTTAAAGCCATCTACCTGTGGTATTTCTGTTGCAGTAGTGCTAGATGACTGAGACATCCTTATTCATTGTCAAGCATTTGTATGCATGTGAGGCAACTAAAAATACCCTGGTTTGGGTCAGGTGCACCTTAGTCCTCAAAGTAACATCCTTGCTTTTCAAGACTTTAAAGAGGCCTTTTGCAGGAGACTTGCCCAGTGCAACACATCATCTGATTTCTTGACTGCTGCTGCCATGGGTACTGATTGTGGATCCAAGGAAAATGAAATTCTTGACAGCTTCAATCTTTTTCTCTGTTTATGATGATGTTGCTTATTGGGTAGAGAGACAGTGGCTCTTTAAGGTCAAAGAATTTTAGAATTAATGGCAAATCGGAGGTCTCCCAGTTTACTTACCCTCTTATGCAAAGCAGGGATTCCCTCTGTAGTGTCTATAGCAAATTCTTCTTAATAGCTGGAAGAAACAAATGCCGTTTCAGATAAATGGAAGCCACTTTCTGTGACTGTCATGGATTGTATTGTGTCCCCCCAAAAGTATGTGTAGCCCTGTGGCTGGGCCATGATTCCCTGTATTCTATGACTGTCCTCCATTTTGTAATTTTGCTGTGCTATATATTAAAGATTAGGGTGGAACTGTAAATCTCTACAGAAAATCACCTCCCTGCTCCACTGTAAAGGGAATTTGCCTAGAGTGTGGCTTACACCACCCTTAATCCTTTCATCCTGCAAGACATAAAAAGAGAGAAACAGACAGAGAATTGGGAACCTCACACCATCAAGCAAGCAGCACCAGGAGGAGTGCGTCCTTCAGACCCGAAGTTCCTGCGCCAAGGTGCTCCCCGGACAGAGACTGATACAATACTGGACTTTCTCCCAGAGCCAACAAGGGGAAAGTCTTCCCGTAGAGCGGACATCCTAAATTTAGACTTGTAGCTTACCGGACTGTGTAAAAATGAACCTCCCTTTGTTAAAGCCATCCACTCTATGATATTTCTGTTCAACCAACACTAGCTGACTAGACAGCAACTATCCCCTTTGACCTGCGATGATAAACACCTCTGTTCACTAAAAGACATGCCAATCCCAAACAGATACTGATTCTTCTTCTCTGGACTCCTTCTAGCACTCTTCATAAACTGAGATTCTTAGGCCTGAACACAGAATAACAGATATGGTACTATGAAGTAGGTATTAAATTCACCATCTCTTCTAAAGAGCCCTTTATTTCCATTACTGCACACTTTTGTAGGGCTCTATCATGAGTTGAATTGTGTCATCCCCAAAATGTGTGTAGCACACATGGCCCATGACTGGGCCATGATTCCCAGTATTGTATGATTTCTCTTCATTTTGTGATATTCTTACGCTGTAAATCCTAACCTCTACCTGTGGTTAATAGGATTATGTTAAATGAGAATTAGGATTGGACTGCAACACCCTTACTAATGGAGTTTCCCTGGAATGGGGCACACACCACCTTTTATCCTACGAAAGAGAAAGAGAAAGGGAAGCAAGTGGAGCATTGGGAACCTCATACCATCAAGAAAGCAGAGTCAGGAGCAGAGTGCATCCTTTGGACCCCAGGTTCCTGTGCCAAGATGCTCTCATATCATGGACAGACTAGTGCAACACAAGGGCCTTCCTCCAGAGCCAACAGAAAGTGTGTGTTCTCTTGGAGCCAGCACCCTGAATTTGGACTTGTAGCCTATTGTACTATGTGAGAACGAACTTTTCTTTGTTAAAGCCATCCACTTGTTGTATTTCTGTTAGAACAGTAACAGATGTCTAAGACAGGACCCTAATACACTGTTACTCATATTGAAATTATTCATAACCAAACATCAAGATTTTCAAACCATGTCTCCTTCATTCTGCACTTCATACCCTCACACAAAATTTACTGATGAGAAAATATCAAGAGGTTGGTGGGCTATCTCAACAGGTTAGTAAAACAAAAAGAATAAATCATGTTCTAAGTGTGGGTGTTTCCTGAGGGGGACAGCAGCAGTGACAGCAGGAGAGAGAGACAAGTGGGAAGACAAGGAAGGGATAATGGGGGGGACTGAAGGGTAGAGAAGGGATGCATCAAGCAGAAAGTCCCCCAGCTTGTCAGCTGCTTAGGAAGAAGAGCTTGCTGAGAACAAGTGCCAAATCCGTGGAGTCTTGTTGCTAATGAAGGGTTGTTGAGTAGGTTCAAGGGTAAGCCTTCATTCTGTCTTCCCTACTGAACTCTCTGAGACATCAGAAAGGAAAAAAGAAATCAGGAAATGTTCATGCTTTTTGCTACAAAGCACGAACACTGAAGCTGAAAGACAACACAGAGCAGAGCTTATGACTGGAGAGAAGGCAGCTGCTTAACTAGGGCAGTTCTTCTGGTTGGCAGTGAGCACTCATGGCCCCTGCCTCCCGATTTAGGAAGTAGAGGCCACACCTACCCACCTCCTAGGGTGGGGGAGAGGACCAAGCACCACTTTGCCCAGCTGACTTTCCTTCTGCTGCTGGGTTAACACATGTGAAATCCTGAAATTCAGCTGAGACTGTACATGCTCAGGACCCCCAAGACAGGTCAGATTTTGCCTGGATTGTCCTCTGTGCTTCCTCTTTAAACCTCCTGTCATGACTGCTCGTGGCTTTTGTGCGGTTGCCTGATTTACTGGCTTCCCGTGGAACAGCGTGGGTTTATTGGCTTTGTTCCCATGTCCCCAGTGCCCAGCACAGCCCTATCATGCACAGGATGCCCAGCAAATACTTGGATGAATAAATACTAAAAAGAAATAAAAGAAAATTCAATATATAATATATGCTATTGTTAGGTACATTGAGTTGGTTCCAGCTAATAAGGACTCTATGCACAACAGAAATAAACACTGCCCAATCTTGCACCATCCTTACAACTGTTGCTGTGCTTGAGCCCATTGTTGCAACTCATCCATCTTGTTGACATCATCCATTGTTGTTGACCCTCTACTTTACCAAGCATGATACTTTCTCTAGAGACTTATCCCTCCTGGCAACCTGTCCAAAGTGTATGAGATGTAGTCTCATCATCCAGTTTCTAAGAAGCAATCTAGTTGCATTTCTTTCAAGACAGATTTGTTCCTTCTTTTGGCAGTCCATGGCATACAAGGTCTGACAATTAAGCCAGCAAACTTAATTGTTCTAAGTGCTACATGCCTTGTTGCTGAATGCACTATGGTCTCCTACGGAGTATTCCCATTGTGAGGCTATGCATGGATGCCAGCACCTAGTCCACCCTTCAAAGCAATTTTGGAACTCTTTTGAGAATGGCCATCGTGCATGGTGGCAAGGTGGCAAGTTCACAAACTTAATTGTATAGTTGTATTTGAGGCAGTTTTTAGCCAGTAAACAAATAACTATATTGGAATACCCTCCCTGCTCACCTGATCTGGCCCCCAATGACTTTTTTGTTTGCTCAGAGACAAAGGAAATACTGAAAGAAAGATATTTTGATGACATTCAGGACATCAATGTTAATATGATAACAGCTCTGATGGCCATTCTAGAAAGATTTTTAAAGCTGCTTTGAAGGGTGGACTAGGCACTGGCATCGGTGTATAGCTTCTCAAGCAAAGTACTTCAAAGATGACCATAGTGATAGTCAGCAGTGATGTATGTAGCATTTTTCCTAGGATGAGTTTGCAAACTAAATTGTCAGGGCTCCCATTCAGTGTCCTTTGCCAACGCCACAGTTCAAAGGTGTTAATTCTTCTTCCATCTTCCTTATCTATTGTCCAGCTTTTACATGCCTATTGTTTGTCCAGCTTTCACATGCGTATGAGGTGATTGAAGACACAAAGCCACATGAACTATACAAAAACCCCAAACCCACTGCTGTCAAGTGGATTCCAACTTATAGCAACTCTATAGACAGAGTAGAATTGCCCCATAGAGTTTCCAAGAAGTGACCTGCTAAGCACTTCACCACTATGCCACCAGGGTTCTCGATGGCAGCTTTGAAATGGCACACAGCTTTGAAATGGAGAAGGAGACAATGGAACAGCTATTGGTAATAGTCTTACTAATGTAACTTATTTAAAAATAGAAATGATCATGAATATTCATGAAGTTCAGTGTTTAAAGTGAAGCAATTTAGGACATTATCATGGATTGAATTGTGTCCCTCCAAAACATCTATCAGTTTGTCTAGGTCCTGATTCCCAGTATTGTGTGATTGTACAACATTTTGCCATCTGATGTGGTTTTCCTATGTGTTGTAAATCCTACATTATCTTAATGAGATGGATTACTGGCATTTATAGAGCCTCAGCCTACAAGATTAATTTACAATATACCAATTTCTTTTGAGGTATAAAAGAGAGAAATGAGCAGAGAGACAGGGAGTCCTCACACCACCAAGAAAGTAGTAGTTGTTGTTAGGTGCCCTCAAGTTGGTTCCGACTCATACCCCCTATGAACAACAGAACAAAACACTGCCCAGTTTTGAGCCATGTCCACAATCATTTTTATGCTTAAATCCATTGTTACGGTCACTGTGTCAATCCATCTCTTTGAGGGTCTTCTTCTTTTTCGCTGACCCTCCACTCTACCAAGCATGATGTCCTTCTCCAGGGACTAATGCTTCCCAACAACATGCCCAAAGTATGTCAGATGCAGTCTGCCATCTTTGCTTCCAAGGAGCATTTTGGTTGTACTTCTTCCAGAACAGATCTGTTTGTTCTTTTGGCGGTCCGTGGTACAGTCAACATTCTTCTCTAGCACCACAACTCAAAGGCATCCATTATTCTTCTGTCTTCTTTGTTCACAGTCTAGCTTTCACATGCATATGATTCAATTGAGAATACCATGGCTTGGGTCAGGTGCACTTTAGTCTTCAAGATGACATCTTTACTTTTGAATACTTTAAAGAGGTCCTTTGCAGCAGATTTTCCCAGTGCAATGCATCTTTTGATTTCCTGACTGCTGCTTCCGTGGGTGTTGATTGTGGACCCCAGTAAAATGAAATCCTACACAACCTCAGTCTTTTCTCCATTTATGACAATGTTGCTTGCTGGTCCAATTGTTTTCCTGATGTTGAGGTGCAATCCATACTGAAGGCTGTGGTCCTTGAGCTTCATCAGTAAGTGTCTCAAATCTTCTTCAGTTCTGGCAAGCAAGGTGGTGTCTGTAACACAGGTTGTTAATGAGTCATCATCTAATCCTAATGCCTTGTTCTTCTCTGTAGAATCCAGCTTCTCAGGTTATTTCATTGGCATACAGATTCAGAAGATATGGTGAAAGGATACAACCCTGACACACAACTTTCCTGACTTTAAACCATGCAGTGGTCCCTTATTTGATTCGCATGACTGCCTCTTGATCCATATGCAGTTTCCTTAAGAGCACAATGAAGTGTTCTGGAATTCCCATCTCTGCAACATTAGCCATAATTTAGTATGATCCACACAGTCGAATGTCTTTGCATAGTCAATGAAGCACAAGTAAACATCTGTCTGGTATTTTTTGCTTTTAGCCAAGATCTGTCTGACGTTAGCAATGATATCCCTGGTTCCCTGTCCTCCTGTGACTCCAGCTTGAACTTCTGGCAGTTCCTTGTCCATATACTGCTGCAGTTGCTTTTGAATGATCTTCAGCAAAATTTTACTTGTGTGTGACATTAACGTTCAGTAATTTCCACATTTGGTTGGATCTCCTTCTTTGCAATGGGCATAAACATGGATCTCTTCCAGTCAGTTGGCCAGGTAGCTGTCCTCCAAATTTCTTGGCATAGATGAGTGAGCATTTCCAGCTCTGCATCTGTTTGTTTAAATATCTCAGTTGATATTTCATCAATTCCTAGAGCCTTTTTTTTTTTTTGCCAATGCTTCAGTGCAAGTTTGACTTCTTCCTTCAGTACCATTGGTTCCTGATCAAATGCAGCCTCTTTGAATGGCTGACCATTGACCAGTTCTTTCTGGTATAATGACTCTGTGTATTCTTTCCATCTTCTTTTGATGCTCCCTGAGTTGTTTAATAGTTTTCCCAAAGAAGCCTTCACTATTGCAACTCGAGGCTTGAATTTTTTCTTCAGTTCTTTCAGCTTGAGAAATGCAGAATGTGTTCTTCCCTCTGGTTTTCCATTTCCAGCTCTTTGCACATGTCGTTGTAATACTTTCTTTTGTCTTCTTGACAAGTCGTGCTAGGAGAAAAGCTATCCTGTGGAGCAAAGGTTAAAAAGCTCCTAGATCAGAGGAAGAGTGATGATAATAACCTTCCTCCAGCACCAACAGAGAAAGAAAGACTTCTTCTCTGAACTGACACCCTGAATGTGGACTTCCAGCCTACTAGACTGTGACAGAATAAGCTTGTGTTTGTTGATGCCATCCACTTGCAATATTTCTGTTACAGCAGCACTAGATAATTAAGACACAGGTGTGTGTGTGTGTGTGTGTGTGTGTATGTTACATACATATATCCTTCCTAGTACCTAGCCTCAAACAGTACAGATATTTGTTCTTTTTAAAATCCAAGAATATTTTTCCTTTCCTTTCTAGACTTTTATATCATTTAAGGAAAATGCGTCTGCAATGTTAGAAAACACAGCCTATTTCAAATTTTATAGGCAAGATACATAAATGTGTCTTATTAACATTAATTTTTTTTAACCATAAAATGGCCCAAACAGGCTGTGGAGAAAGTGGAACCCTCCTACACTGTTGGTGAGGTTGCAAAATGGTCCAGTCTCTTTGGAAGGCAATCTGGCGCTTCCTTAAAAAAATGGATATCAATATACCATTTGACCCAGTAATTCCACTACTTGTAATATATCAGAATCAAGGCCTTTCACACCAATGGACACATGCACCAGAATGTTTACCGCAGCACAGTCCACGATAGCAAAAAAATGGAATCAACCCAGATGCCCAACAATAGAAGAATGGATAGGTAAACTATGGTACATATACTCAATGGAGCACAACGCAATGATAAAGAATAACGATGATTCTACGAAACATCTCCTAACCTGGTTTTAACTGGAAGACATTATGTTGAGTGAAAGTAGTCAGTGACAAAGGAACAAATACTGTATGAGACCTCTACGATAAGATCTCAAAAACAGACTTGTGTATAGAAGACTCTTTGACAGCTGCAAGGGAGGGGAGGGAGGGAACGTGAGGGGGGGAGGGTTTAGTTTAGATAGTTACTAGAAATCTAGTTAGGAGAAAGCGGTGATAGCACACATTAGAAACAAGAACAACATTAAGTGGACTTCACCATAACTTGAGTACTCCTTCCATCTTAACTCAATACTGCAAGGATAGAGTAGCTGGGGCGGGGGGCGGGGGACCATGCTCTTAGGCGAATTCCAGGCCAATTGGCACAACTAGCGTTTTGCTAAGAGAGCTCTCCACACCCCACATTGGTGAGTGGCATCTGGGGTCTTAAAAGCTGCCAAGCTGCCATCCCAGGACACAGCAAATGCACCCAACTCAGCAAGAACGAATGCTCACCGAGGACCAAAATGGCATGCGGTAAAGACAACTGAGAAGACAGAGAGACCCACAAGAGTGGGTGCCTGCATTGACTTGGGACCGGAAGAACCGGATGGTGCCCGGCCACCACCAGTGATAGCCACGATGGAGCTCACAGAGAGGAGCCTCACTGGCAACACAAGAATAAAAAGGGGTGCATCATGAGATCTCCACTAAAAGACCTCAATTGATGATCCAGCGGTTTTGGGGTTCCTCTGAGAGCATGGCCCCCGGCCCTGATGCTGCCCTTTCCCATAAATTATAACAGAGGTCCACTCTTTGGACAGGAATGGATTGGACTTGGCAATGCAGAGTGACCATATATTGGATGCACTTTATGGTTCTATACATCTATAGGATATCATCCTGCTGACCTCTGGCTGGAGGAAGGGGAGTGGATGGAGAGGAGGGGAAAGGAGGCTGTTGGGAGGATGAGACATGTGTGGAGCAGAGAGGAACAGTGTGCTGTCACCGGACAGGGAGAGCAGTGGAAGCTGCATATAGGGGGGCATGTAAATATATACGGGAATGCACATTTTCACTCAGTTATGTTAAATAAAAATAAAAATTAAAAAAAAAAATGGCCCAAACAGGGCCATACTTGCATTTATTGAGGTTGTTGTCAGTTGTCATTGAGTTGGCTTTGACTCATGACAACTTTGTATGTAATAGAATAAAATGTTGTCCAATCCTGTGCCATGCATAAAATTTGTAAATATAACATGGTAATGGCTGTCTTCATTATCTAGGGCTGCTATATAACAGAAATATCAGCAATAGATGGCTTAACAAACAGAAGTGTATCTTCTCACAGTCAGGCTAGAAGTCCGAACTCAGGGCACCAGCTGTGGGGGAAGGCTTTCTCTCTCTGCCCGTTCTGTGGAAAGGTCTTTTATATCAATCTTGCCCTTGTCTAGGAGTTTCTCAGTTCGTGAGGTCTCCATGCCTCTATGCTCCCTTTTCTTTTATATCTCAAAAGAGATTGATTTAAGACACAGCCTAATCTTATAAATTGAGTCCTGCCTCATCAACATAACTGCACCTAATCCCACCTCATTAATATCAGAGAGGTAGTATTTATAATACATAGGAAAACCATACCAGGTGACAAAATGGTGATGTGACAAAATGGTGACAAAACACTGATGTTAACAAACCCAGGAAGGTGAGTTCTGTCCAGTGCTTTCAGAGTTACCAAAAACCTGAACACCAGCCTTTAAGAAAGAGAAAATAGTTTTATTGCAATGACCAAAGCAAGAAACCAGAAGGAAGTTCCTTAGACCTGGCTTCTCCAGCTATTGGCAAGTAGGGCTTATATGTGATTTATGCAGCAAGCTGGTGACCACAAAAATCACAACAGGGACAGAAAAGTTCTAGAAAGTGGCTGCAAAACAACAGGTGATGTGGTTCTCATTGGACCTTTCACTTCAGAACAGGGTCCAGGTGACGGTTTTCCTTCTGATTCCTCCCACCTGTTGCTGTGTCCTCTTCTGAGGTCAATTAAGGGTCACAGCTGGTCCTGCTGCACAGGCGAGGTAGACCAAATCTGCCTTGGGCTACTTCAAGGACTAATAGAAATTTACTGGCAACCACAGGGTCAGGTTACAGTCTCCCCCTGAGCTGTAGCAGTTCCTTAAAGGATACGGGTTTGTGATTCATCTAGCTGCTTCCTGATAACATGAGGAGGAAATTTAGGAATGTAGTGTTACGCTAAGCCTGAGTAGAGTTTGTGCTGCCTGCCACAATCAGCCAATCTTTGAGACGGGGTAAGATGAGAAGCAACACATTTATTGCTTACCAGTAAGCAATGAGACAGAGGAGATCATTCCTCCAAAATCTGCCTCCCCGAAATGGAGACTAGATGGAGGTTTTATAGAAAAAAGGAATAAGACTTTATGAGTCCTAGGAACTTGTAGAAGGTTAATTCTTCTTTGGGTGGTCACAGTGGTCTCCTCCCAGATATATTGGTCTCTTAATTGGTATTTGGGTCCTGGAGGGTGGTTTGACCTTCATATAAATTCCCAGTCACAGGGAAGATTATTTTTATTTTATGGTTTTTAGATTATCATCACTTGTTTTTCCTCAGTTCTAAAGAGAGCATAGATTAGTCCTCAACCTTGAGAGAAACTAAAGGAGACAATGGACTGCTGATTGGAGACAGAATTAAGAAACAAAACGGTATAGGTTATGCTCAGAATTTGGTCCCATTATTTTCTGCCTGTTCTACTAGGAACAGGCAAGCAGTGATTAGCTTCTGTGGGTAGCAGGCAAAGAAGACTTAAGGTGGAAAAGGAGAAGTATTATAGAACAGAAAGGCTCACACGGAGGTCTTCTAGTGGTTCACACTCCCACTCTGGTTTTGGGAAATAGGCTATTTTTGTAGTTCCACAAATAATCTATACTTTGTTGACCTGTGCCTATAGGGGAAATCTTTAAAGGCTCATCTGGATCTATGAGCATGTGTTTTACCATACGAATGGGTAACTAGAAGAACTTGGTAAGGTCTAGTCCACCAGGGTTGAAGCTGGCCATGAGAAGGATGGTCGTCCCCCACCACTTTATAAGGGATGAAGAGTAATGTCTTAGTCATCTAGTCCTGTCATAACAGAAACACTGCAAGCAGATGGCTTTAACAAAGAGAAATTTATTCTGTCACAGTCAAGTCCAAATTCAGGGTATCAGCTCCAGGGGAAGTCTTCTCTGTTAATGTTGGAGAGAGGTCCCTTGGATTGGGAGCTTCTGAGACACAGGGACCCTCGTGCAGAGGATGAGCTCTGCTCCTGGCACTGCTTCTTTCCTGATTGCGTGAGGTCCCTAACTCTCTGCTCGCTTCCTTTCTTTTATGTCTCAATTGATTGTCTCAAGGCACAACACAATCTTATAGATCTAATTCTCCCTCATCAACCACTGCCAATACCCCTCATTAATATCATAAAACCACTGCCATTGATTCCAAACTCATAGCCACCCTATAGGACAGAGTAGAACTGCCTCACAGAGTTTCTAAGGAGCGCCTGGCAGACTTAAACTGCAGACATTTGGGTAGCAGACGTAGCATTTAACCACTATGCCACCAGGGTTACTATCATTAACATCACAGAGGCAGAATTTACAACATATAGGAATATCACACAATGCCAGCAATCATGACCTAGCCAAATTACTACACACATTTTTTTGGCAGACACACTTCAATCCATGACAAGGAGTATCTGTGGGCAAGTATATACAACTGGACACATAATGGCTAATAGGTTTCAGAGTTACATATAGTGACCTAAGATACCAGGAACCACTGAATTCCTGGAGTACTTGAGAATCATCTGAAGCACTACACCCCAAGGCTGCATTAAGGAAAGGCCTGCCATACAGCACTTCATAGGGGCTCAGCTGGAGTCTGCTCTTAGGGCCACTGGACTCAGCAGGGCAACGTAGCCGCTGGATCCAGGGTGGGCTGGTCTCTCAGGAGAGCAGAGTTAACGTCTTCTTTAAGATGTGATTCGTTTTCTCTGTTTTTCTAGCCAAGCACTGTGGCCTCTAGGAAGCATGAAATTTCTATCAGATTCCTAAATGCCATGAAACTTCTTGGGTAACGTTGGATACAAAAGCTCCTTCACTGTCACTTTGAATTCAATAAAGTAGGTCAAATCTAGGAATATTTTCATTTTGCTTTGATTACTTCTGATGCCTTTTCTGTTTGGCAGGGGAAGGGTTCTATCTACTCAGTAAAAGTGCCTGCAAACACTAAGAGATATTTAAAACCTCCTATAGCTAATGGCAAAACAGTGAAGTCCACTTGCCAATCCTCTCCTGGTTTGGTCCCATGAGCTTACATCCCAGACATAGGAGGTGGTGGGCCTGCTCTTCACACAGGTGACACATTGTTACACTACTTTCTGATTAGTCTCTTGCTGATGAGGCCGTTTAATCAGTTTGGCTAGCCAGGAAAACATAGCGTTCCAACTGTAGTGTGTGCTCATGTTAGCTGCCTTTATTACCGGGACTGTCAAGTGTTCTGGTGTTAACACCTGTCCTTGGGAATTTACAGCCATCTGTCTTCTATTCTGTTATTAAGGTCAAAGCCACATTCAAAAGCCCTGTTTATATCAGATTCTGTTTAACGACTAATGGAAATTCAGCGGCATTCGGGAATCATGGACTAGCGAAGTTTGACACTTATTTTTTGTGGGGATACAATTCATTCCATAACGATGATGACTGAAATATATGTACCATTATAAATGGGATTTCTGAGTCCCTGGGTGGTGCGAACAGGCAATAAACTTGACTAGTAATGAAAAGGTTGGAGGTCCAAGTCCAACCAGAGGTGTCTTAGAAAAAGGTCTGGTAATCAATTTCTGAAAAATCATCTATTGAAAATCTTACGGAGTACCAAAAAAAAATCAAAACAAAACCCACTACTGTTGAGTCAATTCTGACTCACAGCAACCCTACAGAAGAGTTTCTAAGGAGCACCTGGCAGGTTTGAACAACTGACTGTTTCGTTAGCAGCCATAGCACTTAACCATCAGGCCACTAGTTTCCAAAACCGATTGCCATTGAGTCTCATTTCAGCTCATAGCGACCCTCTAGGACAGAGCACAGTGAGTTAGAACTAACTCAATGGCAACTGGCAGTCCCCTCCTCCAAGAAGATTCTCAAATGTCACAGCTACACACCAGGCAAGCAAATCCCTCCCCCACACTTTGCTGGATTATTTGCTACCTTTGCAATTTAACTAGGATGAGAAACGATGAAGATGCCTGGGATAGAGGAGATAATATTCCAGATGACATACTTCTAGTAATTTGTTTTCAGCACTATTTATCTCATGTTTATTGGGCTACTTTTAAAAAGCCTTTGGACAAGAGATGCAGTCTGGAACATTTACAAGTTTAAATAAATGTCAATGTCTTGGAAAGTTACACAAACTTCAGATGTCTGTAAAACAGTTTAGAAACCTGAGGGGTGTTCACACTTGCATTCAATTCAGCACCTACAAGTTTCCTTAGAGTCTTGGGTTGCAGTTCCAAGGTTCTGTGGACAGCACTCTAACGTAGCCTGTTAAAGTGAAGAAAGACACGTCACGAAGGAGTTCTTTCCTAGAGAAAGTCTGACACTAAACGTGGCTGATTTTATCTTCTGAAGACAACCATGTATCTTCCATCGCACAGGTTCTATGATGTGACCTTGCCACCAAGAGGGTTCTAAGTTCTTCCCCTTGAACTTGGCTGTCCTTGGTGACTTGCCCACCCAATAGAAAACAGCAGCAGTGGATTCATTTGGGGATTAAGTTTAGGTTATAAAAGGCCTTTGAGTTGCCCTTGAGGCCTCTTGGCATTTTTCTTGTCCCATTTTGGAAACTTGCCTTCATGCTAAAACGTTGCCATTGAAGGACTACATGTTGGTGACCTAGTCAACAACCAAGGCTGAACTTAGAAAAACCAACACCAACATCTACGGCCAGTCATGTGAAAAGCTTTTAGATGTTCAGTCAAGAAAGGTGAAAGACAGTATCTTTGCCAGCTTCTCAAGTTTGGCATAGTTTGTTTTACACAATAAGTAACCAGGACAGTCACCCCCCCTGCACTTCTCAATGGTTTCCATGTGCCCTAAAAGCCAGTGTCTGGATCCAGCCCCATCTGAAACTCTACATTGTACAGTTTCTCCTTACAGTCTCATCTCAGCCCTGACTTGCCAGTCTTTACTAAGAAGCCCCTTTATTCATAGGGGCTGGCTCTTTCCCTGGGCTCTTGTCCAATTTCCTTTCCTCCTGGGAGTCTGCTCTGGTGATCGTGCTCCCACTAATAGCACCCAGTTCCTTGAGGTCAGGGACTGTGTCTTACAGTGTGATGACTGACACATAATGGATGCTACGTAAATTCCAGTTCTATCAACTCAAGGTCCAAACCCAGACAGGATTCACCTTGGGAGCCTCTCAAGTCTTCCTGCTACCACACTTACTAGTGCTGTTACAAAACTTCAACAAATTTTCCCCCAGATCAACATTTGTCAGTTTAGGTCAAAAGATTAAAATTTGAGCACATATCAGAGCAAGCCACATTGAGGGGCCAGCATGGCTCATGGCCAAACACCAATGGGCTTGGTGAGACAGAGGCTACTAGAGGCTTTGTGGGCTGAAGCCCTAGTTGTGAATTCCGTTCTTTTTATTTTCTTCTTGAATGGAAAGGCCTTTGAAAGTGTGGATAGTTTTTCCTTCTTCCCATTTTGCTTAAAAGTCAGGGGTTTGATAACCAGTTGCCATTGAGCTGACCCATGGCAACACCACGTGTATCAGCACAGAAACATGTTTCATGGTTTTTAAGGCTTACCTTTAGAAGCAGAACATGCTCTAACTTCCAGCGTGACTCTTGGCAGGTTTGATAGCTGAGGGGTTCCTAAGGATTAAGGGTTTTCACTCTCGTCTGTCTCGCCTTCTTCCACCTTCAGCTGGAGTACTGTTTTACATCCTAGCACCAAAGTGGGAACATATCCTTCTTTCCTTCTAAACTTTAAACTAGTTTTTCCAGCTATTACCAGCAAAGACAGCCCTGGCAACCCACCAGTGTCTGGTCCTTAACCTGACTGCAATGTAACCCCGTGGTCTCCAACAATAATTTGGAAGATACTCCAGAAGCTGGCTGTGAGTTTGGTGATGTAACCTGGCTGGAGTATCATCATCCTGGGCCAAACAAAGATGCTCTCTATGACCCTTCTCTAGTACCTAAATCACAAATACATAGTTCCAGTTAAATTTTTAATTAACTTTTAAATTTCTAATTAATTTTCTGTTTTCTTTATTAGCTTGGTCCTTCTAGCTCATTTATGAGAATTTGCTCCATTTAAGAGTCAGGGCAGACAGAACCATTAAGGAGCTAAAAAAGTCCACTAATGCATAACTAGAAATCCTGAGCTTGCTCAGCATCTGCCTGCTCATGTGCTGCTGACACTTCAGTTACACCTTTATAGCCCAGTGTCATTGCCTCCAAATAGAAGTTAATATATAAAAACAAAGAAAACTCACCTCTACATGTGAAATTTAAGATTTATTTAAAAAGCTATGACTTTATATACATTTTTTTTAAAGAAAATTCAAAAGTCCTTAAGCTATGAGTCAGTATTATAAAACTCTTTACAGCAGCAATTAAAGTAGTGGTAACATTTTACCAGTGTAAAAATGTCACAGAATTCAAATCACAACTTGGATCTTCAATGATTCAAGTATTTCATCCCAGACAATAAGGGTTGGTGAACTTAAAGGTAAAAATCCATGGTTTGGAAAGGTCGTCCTGGATCCTTCATCTCTAGGCACATCACGTCACACTATGGGGTAGCTGGCTGCTGTGGCAATTCCACAGTTGTTGTTTCGGTCTTTGGCCATCTTTATGTACCCATCAGTGCCCCAACTTGTACCCCAGCTGAAAGAACAGTAGGATTTCTTTGTTAGACAACCAATCGAGTGCATTTTGTTTCATTAACAGTAACAGTATGTAGTGTGTCAAAAGCCACTTCTGGGGTGTTCTAGAAAATCTTTCTGATTTAGAGAATCAGGAAGCAGGAGTTCCTTATGTTCAAGTTGCTGAGTCCTAAATCTGCATGCTGGACTCCCTGGATATTGCTAACAGTTAAGTGCTTGGCAGTCAACCAAAAGGATAGTCATTCAAAGCTGCCCAGGATGCCTGGTAATCACTTCCAGAAAATCAGCCTTTGAAAACCCTAGAAGTACCATTCTGTTACACATTGGGGTCACTATGAGTCACAACTGGCTTGACAGCAACCATGCTTTTTTTTCTGGTTTCAAACCTGCATATAATTTCCATACTCCAAAGTCAAATACTGACCTCTTCCAGAAGGAGAAAACCTTAGGGCCAAACATCTTTCAGAATTAGTTTTTTGGAATTCAGAAACGTAATGTTATACTAATAACCATCACAAACTGGGGACAGAATCTTATAATCAGACACTGTTATTTCTCTGTTCACCCTAAGTGGAAGGAAGAGTCTTGGATTTTAAGATCTGTGCTTAATGGCTTGTAGGCTTGTAGCCAAACACTGGTTCCAAACTAGAATTCTCTTTTCAATTTCAAATGTTTAAGTATTATAATAGCTAGCTTTTTTTTTTTTTTACCTGTTCTTGACAAGCCAATATTTATTGTTATTTGAGTCTGTTCCTTCAAAGCCATAGCCAACCACCAGAACTCCGTGGTCCAGATCCTTGCTGCTGCAATCTGCTTCAAAATAAATGCCTGCAAGAAAAACCAGTGCTGGGATGAGAAGCTCTAAGTGATCATAGCAGTAACCTATTGTTATCAACTCATTAACGGAGACATCTCAAAGTTCAGGGAATTGTCAGAATTGCACATGAGGCATAACAAGATTTATTTTAACTAAGGTGATTCAGATTTAGACCCTCACCTACAATAACAAAAATATTAATTAGCATAATCCTTTCCATAAATATCTTAAAAGACTAATCTTTAAACCTTGCCACTCTACTCCTAGGATTTCATTCTAATGAAACTGCATAAAAATAAAAACACCTCATTGCTTCTAACTCATGGTGAGCACATGCATGACTGGTCAAACTGCTCCATGGTATTTTTTGACCAGAATCTTTACGGAAGACTAGACCTTTTCTCCACAACCACTGGGTGGATTCAAACTATCAACTGTTAATATTAGTTAGTAGTCCAGGACAATCCATTTGCACCACCCAGAGCAAGACCCCAAATCCGCTGCCATTAAGTTGATTCTGACTTACTGAGACCTGTAAGAGAGCAGAACTGCCTCACAGGGTTTCTAAGGCTGTAAATCTATGGAAGCAGACTAGTGAATCTTTTTCATGTTGAGTGGCTGATGGGATTGAATTGCTGACCTGCTGGCTAGCAGCCCAAAGCTTCACGATTATGTCATTAGGGATCCTTGCACGACCCATCCCATTGCTGTCAAGTATCATAGCGACCCTATATGACAAAGTAGAACTGCCCCAAAGTTTTCAGGAAGAACCTGGTGGATTTCTACTGTCAACCTTGGTTAACAGCTGTAGTATTTTTCCATGACACCACCAGGTTTTCCATGGTGCTTAAGTGCTTTATATCCTAAACTAAAAAAGCTAACAGTTCAAATCTGCCTGGCGCTCCCTGGAAACACTATGGGGCAGTTCTATGGAAGTTCTGCTTCCAACCTATAGGGTCACTATGAGTTGGAATTGACTCAACAGCTGTGGAACATGAAAAAACATAAAACACAAAAATACTTGAGCCCAAGAGTTTTTAGTTTTAATTAACAAAAGTAAAAATCTTAGGAAAAAGCTTAAGGGCTCAAAATCGAGAAAAAAGCTAAATGAAGCTACATTTACACAGTTAGCCAAGCCAAGTGCCATAGCCATTAAAAATATTTATGAACAGCTTGTCACAGAAATATGCTTAAAATAAAGCCAGTGGAAACATCAGATGCAGAAACAGCCCATACCAAATATTAAATACACACCCAAAATTCGACACTGAATTTTATAAACCCGAGAGCCACACTGGCATGTAATGATAGTTCTTCATATTTTCTGCTGAATTCTCAGAATAGAAAGAAAGTTGCCCACCTGATTTGTAGAACTGGTAGGACGTATGGCCTGCATCAATCGCAACAGAGATGGGACCCACAGTTGCAACCGCCTTCATCAGTGCCTTCTCATGCTGAGGGATGTCCACAAAGCCAGTGTCATTGGCAGCACAATACTCAGGCTTGTACTGACAGCTTTGTGTGTCCTTTTACAGGTAAACAGGAAAGAGATGCAATTATTACTGATGACCTCTGACTGAGGATGAGTTAGGAGCCCAAGACTCAGCAGTTGGCAGCTTAATGATTTCCCAGTCAATCTTGTTATAAAGTAGCCCAGGAAGTAAAATACAATTGGCTGCTTTGAAATTGAAAATACACCTGTTATCTCCTCAATGACACCCCTTTAAAAAGAAACTGGTGAAGGAGCAGGTATATATTACCCTAAGTCCACCATGGTCCCCAAATATTGCTGTTGTTCTCCCTATGGAGAAATTTATTCTCCATGGTAGTGCAGCTGCTAAGAGCTCTGATGCTAACCAAAAGGTTAGCAATTCAATTCAACCAGCTGCTCCTCGGAAACCATATGGGGAAGTTCTACTCTGTCTTATAAGGTCATTGTAAGTCAAAATTGACTCAGTGACAACTGTTTTGCTTTTTGTTTTATGTTACACAGAAGAGCAGCTACAGGATAGCTGTCTATTCAAAGAACAGTGCAAAAGCCAATAATTTACAGTGACAGTTCTGATAGCTGCAGACACACATTCTATCATCTGAAATGTAAATGCTGAATAAGTCGTCTTATGCTTGAAAAGTGTTCAACTTTCCAAAGAGCTGGGATGACAGGTAAGGAGCTCTATGTACCGTTGCAAGATATGGGTAGGATTCCTCTGAATCAAGGCCTCCGTTGTCCTTAACATACTGGAAAGCATAATCCATCAGGCCACCATTGCAGCCTTCATTGCCTTGATCCCGAGAGCAGTCCACCAGGTTCTGCTCACTGAGTGAGACAAGTTTGCCAGTTTTCCGGAACATTTGTCCTTCCAGGGCACCAGTTGCACTAAAAGCCCAACAAGAACCACAATTACCCTGAAAAAGTAATTATAAAAGCTATCAGTTTACGAGGCAAACAGAAAGAACAGAAAGACTGACTCCATCCCGAAAACCTGAACTCTCTCAAGGAAAAAAAAAAAAAGGAAATAGCATACCTCTCCACTGAGTAGCAAAGAATTCAATTCCTTTCTGGCTTTACTGTTCCAGACAGAGCTGAATCTGAATCATGACATACCTGATCCTTCACAGGAGTCACATAGCCTTTCTGAGTCCAATTAACAGATTTGGGGATATTATCAAAGTCAGATTCATGGAACATCCTCCCCTTGTTACATTTCCGGTTTTGAAAGCCATTCATCACCTGCCTGAATTCTTCATTGGTCTTCACAGAGAAGAGGGTAAAATGTTGAAAAAGCAAGGAATTAATTTTGCTAAAGTACTGAGAAGGGCAAGTGTAGAATTAAGCAATCAATAAATGCTACACCTACCATGTCTCCAAAGGCATTCATGGCCATTGTGAAGCCATGTTTCCCTTGGCTGTGTTCCTGATTGTGCAGTTCAATCATCTTCATATTCTTTTCCCAAACTGCTCTCCTCCAACTTTCTTCATTCTAGAGGCAAACATAACTGATGATCTTTATTTCTACTTAAAACCCAACCCTCCTCACCGAGTAAATGAGCAGACAGACGAGAAACCACTATTAGCAACAACTCTATGCATCTGGATGCTCTCCTCCCAGTTCCGACACAGCAGGGACGCGTGCATGTCCACATTGTGCTCAGGAGCGGGACCCGAGAAGTTCACCTTTGGTAAGAGCTGGCCCCTAGAAGGTCCCATCTGACCCGCAAATGCCAACAAGCAAGGATCATTCTCTGGGGTCCCTCTGAGAACCTTCAGATGTTACCAACCGTGCGATACGGTCTCTTGTGTGTTGACTTCCACTGGTACCATTGTGCATCCAAACTTTCATCATGTTTTTGAGCAGCTGAGGCAATTCCCACGCAAGAGACTATGAGAAAGAGTGAAGGACTCATGTTTCAAAACCTTAAGAAGGGAAAAAACAATGATTAATAATTTTTATGTCATCTTATTTCCTCCCAAGTTACAGTCACCACAGAGTGACAGCATTTCAGTTATCTTCTCAAGTATTTATGAAAAGATTGTGGAAGAAGGCTAAGGACCTGTTGTATGGTGCAGTCAAGTCTGTTCCCAACTCATAGCGACCCTGTAGGTCAGAGTAGAACAGACCAGAGTTTTCAAAGAGCGCCTGGTGGATCTGAACCGCTGACCTTTTGGTTAGCAGACGCAGCACTTAACCCACTAGCCACCAGCGTTTCCACTAATATTTCCACTGTTCAAGTCCTTGGCCTGTATTTCTTCCACCTAGCTAAGGACTAACAGTGGAGGTATTTGATTCGGCCGCCACAGTAAGAGTAATAGTGCTATAGTAACTGAAACAGACTTAACTCTGACAGCTGGAACCTCCCCTTCTCATATGGAAACCTTTCTGAAGTGCTTTCCCAAGAAAATAGGAAACCCTGTGGCGCACTGGTTAAGCGCTACAGCTACTAACCAAAACTTCAGCAGCTGGAATCCATCAGGAGCTCCCTGGAATCTTTTGGGGGCCAGTTCTACTTTATCCTATAGGGCCGCTATGAGTCGGAAACGACTTGAAGGTAACTGAGCTCTTGGTTTTCCTAAGAAAGTGGGGAAAGGTTGTCCCTACTGCTCCTGCTATCACCACACTTGGGCCTATGACCTGCCCAGGGGCAGGCAGTTTCGGGCTCAGAGCCGGAGTCTCGGGCCAGGCCCCACGCTGCGCGTGGCGGGCTGCGGCGGGGACAAACCAGGCGGGCTGCCCGACCCTCGGCTTCTTCCCAGAGATGTTGCCTGCGCGCAGGCAGCATCCGCCCCTCACCCACCGGGTGGGTTCAAGCTACCCGGTTTGGCCCGGACCGGGAACACTGCGGCCCAGCTGCAGGCCCCTGCTTGCTCTGGGACCCGACCGGGTGGGCTCCGCCGTCCGGGGTGCGAGCCAGGGATGGCAGGGCTTGGGGGTGGTCCGACGCCAACCTTGTCAGCCGTGGCGGACACTCTCGTGTCGGGGTTGCGCCGGCAGCCTCGCAGGGTCCCCTCAGGAGTCTTCCCTCCACCCCTGCCCCGGCCGCGTCCAGCCCCAGCCGGAATGCTCACCTGCAGAAGACGCAGCTGCCACAGACGCAGTCAGTACAGTCAGGTATGGGTAACTGATGACCGCAGTTCTCAGGGACTCAGACTTTAAAGCTCCGGGTTGTGGCCCGGATAGCCCCGCCCACACCGCCTTTCCGTCCCGCTATTGGCTGCACCGGCCTTTGGGCGGGGCTCCCGGGCGCCGTGACTCCCCTGCGCGTGACGCTGCAGAGTCTCAGTTGCGGCGCTCAAGTCGCCGAACCCCAGAGGAGGTGTGGGGCGCTTTCTCGGGGAAGAGGGGCGCAAGGTGAACTGATTACCAAATACTGCACTCGGCGACCTATTGAAAGAAATGTCAGCCAAAACACCCATGTCCTCTTGTTCTAGACTGTGTTTTAGATATTTTTACCACCGTACATCAAGATACTACTGGACCGACAACCAATAAATTATTCATTGCTGTTTAATCCAAAACAAAGATGAGTCTGCGTGGAAGAATGCATAGCCCGCGGGCAGGTGCATTCCCTCCCAATTTCAGAGCAGGATGCAACTGCACTTAGAAAAATCTGGCCAGCAAAACTAATTTCCTAAATGTAATCTGTTGTCAAAGCCCAAATCCCAGGAGGAGGAAAGCAGGACTGTACTGAGTGGGTGAAGACTGGTTGGCAATCCGTGATGCATCTTTTCCTGTCTTTTATAGTTTAGAGTTTCTCTTTCCTTGAAAGCCTTTCTTAAAACCACCAGGAATGAATTATTTACAAGGAAACAGATGATTTAGTAAGAAGGACTGGAGCAGTTGAGAATGGTGGAAGTGATTTTTACTGCCCCACTGTGCTTTATGGACTGTTATGTCTTCCTCAGTATACAGTGTTTTGAGTTTAAGAAATTTAATGTATACCTGGATTTAAATTCCAGAGTCTAGGGAAATGTTTTAGGTAGGAAAACAAATATATATATATATATACATATATATATATATCAAGAATTGAATTGTGTACTCCTCCCTCTCATGCCTATTCCATGATTTTCAGTATTGTGTGAAATTTCCCATGTGTTGTATGTAAATCCTGCCTGTTTGGTGGTGATGAACGAGCGTGTTGGTCAGGCAGGACTCAGTGTACAAGTTTGGATTCTGTCTTGAGGCTGTCTCGTGGAATGTAAAACAAAGAAGCAGTTCTTTCTCCAGTTCTACTCTGTCCTGTGGAGTCACTGTGAGTCAGAATCGACTTGATAGCAGTGAGTTTGGTCTGTTTTTGGTGGGTGGTGAAAGCAGTTTGCAATTGTCTGGTAATGTGAAGTTTAATGGTCTGAACCCACAGAGCCACTCAAGGAAGAAAGGCCTGGCAAACTGCTACTGTGAACATTACCAAAAACTTTCTATGGAGACGTTCTGCTCTGTAAAACATGGGGTCACGATTAGTCAAGGTTTGCCTTGACCTCAGCTAACAACATCAATGTCCAGAATGGATTAAGAAACTGCAAATTAACAATGAAATAAACAGCTTAATCAAAAAAGAGTAAAGAATTTGAACAGGCAGTTCACCAAAGAAGATACACAAATGGCCAATAAGCTCTTGAAAAGATGCTCAACATATTAGTCATTAAGACCGAAACTAAACCCACTGCCATCAAGTTTATTCCAACTCACAGCAACCCTGTAGGACAGAGTAGAACTACCCCATGGAGTTTCCAAGGAACACCTGATGGATTTGAACTGGCTAACATTTTGGTTAGCAGCTATAGCACTTAACCACTACGCCCCCAGGGTTAGTCATTAAACAAACAAACAAAAACCTCAGTGCTGTGGAATCAATTCTGACTCATAGCTACCCTACAGAACAGAGTGTTACTGCCCCATAGAGTTTCCAAGGAGCACCTGGCAGATTTGAACTGTCAACCTTTTGGTTAGCAGAAGTAGCACTTAACCACTAGCAACCGAGGTTTCTGGGTTAGTCCTTAGGGAAATGCAAATCAAAAACCACAATAAGACCGAACTTCACCCTAGTAGGATGATTTTAGAAGTCCCTAGGTGGCGCTAGACTACAAGCCAAGAGATTGGTAGTTCAAAGTCACCCAAAGGCACCTCAGAAGAAAGGCCAAAAGATCATGATCCAAAAGATCATGGTCTTGAAAACCTTATGGAGCAGTTCTACTGTGCACACACAGGGTTGCCATGAGCTAGAATTGGCTCAAAATGAACCAACAACAACAGGAGGACTGATTTTAAAAGAAACAAAAGAGGAAAACAATAGATGTTGGCCAAGACCTGGAGAAATCGAAATCCTTGCTCATTTTTGGTAGGAATGCAAAATGGTACAACCTTTGTGGAAAATAGTTTGTTAGTTCCTCTTGATGTTAAATACAAAACTACTGTAAAAAACCAAAAACTAACCCCTTTGGCATCTAGCTGATTCTGACTCATAGCAACCCTACAGGACAGAGTAGAACTGCCCTATAAAGTTTCCAAGGAGCAGCTGGTAGATTTGAGCTAGCAGCCTTTTGGTTAGCAGCCAAACTCTTAACTATACCATCAAGGCTCCAGAATTAGTATACAACCTAGCAATTCCACTCCTAGGTCTACACCTAAAAAGACTGAAAGCAGAGACTTGAATAAGTTACATGTTACTTGCAGTGTTATTTTTCATTGTGATAAAAATACGTGTCACAAAATTTGCAATTTCAACATTTTTCAAATGTACAAGTCAGTGACATTAATCATATTCACTGTGTTGTGCAGCCATCACCATAATCCATTTTTAAATGTTTCCGTCACTCTTAACCCAAACTCAGTGTCTCCTAGGCAATGACTCTCCTTTCCTTCTCTGTCTTGTTCCTGGTTAACTATTAATGAAATGTGATCTTTGCATATTTGCCTATTTTAAACATTTCATGTAAACAGGATCATACAATATTAATCCTTTTTGACTGATTTATCTCATTCACTATAATGTTTTCAAGGTTCATCCATATGGTACCATGTATCAGGACTTCACGTTTCTTTATGACGGAATAATACTTCTCTGGTTACATTTATTCTTAGTTTATCATTTTAGATGCTATTATAAATAGGATTATTCCCTTAATTTACATTTACGTTGTTAGAAGCCCAGCTGGGTTTTGTGTGTTGATTGTTGTACTCTGCTGTTTTGCTGGATTCATTTGTTAGCTGTTGTTATTTTCTTGTGGAAACTTTGGGGGTTTCGATATATAGGGTCATATCGCCTGAAAAAATAGATAGTTGTATTTCTTCCTTCCCCCTTTGAATACCTTTTATTTATCTTTCTTGCATAATTGTGCTGGCTAGAACTTCCAGTACAATATTAAATAGAAGTGGTAAGACCAAACATCCTTGTCTGTTCCAGGGATAGATTACTCAATAAGCAAGGTAAACCCATGCTTAGGGCATTAACAAAATAGGAGCACCAGTTGGCCAAAGCAAAGACCTGTAAATGGCAAAAGGACATTAAGAAAAGTGAGTGCTACAATAGAAGTGAACTGGTTCTAGTGCACAAGAATGTGCCAGTCAGAAACAAAGTTCATGCAGGGTCACAAAGGCTCCCACTTGCAAGGTTGTTTAAGCTATGAGGCCCCTACCGCTTCAACACCTTCGTTAATGTATGTCTTCTATGGTCCTCTCCCATGTAATTGAAACTCTGTATCTTAGAGAGTGTCTTGAGAGTATATTACTTCTTCCTAATAAATAAAAGGTGGAGGTGAACTGTTGAGTCTAACCCTTGCTATATGTACCCAACATGTAACTGGATCCAGCATGAGTGGTTACTGGGCAAGAATGGATTTTATTAATAGCTGACAGGTCTCTGATCCATTTTGACAGCACTGTCTTATACATCCCCATCTGCTGATCAAGCCAGGAGGGCTCGTCGTGCTCTTTGCCATGATACAAACAAGAGGATATGCTTTGCAAGCATCCTGGCAGACAACCAATGAAAATTCCAGTTCTGGACAATGCACAAAAGCAAGGACACTTTAAGTCAACCATTGTAACAAATTCAGTTGAGTTACTTTTTAACTGTACAGCCATTATGGACAGAGTTATGTCCTAAGTTTTGTAGACAGTAATATCTATAGCTTTTAAATATGTTGGGCATATACACAAGTGCATTCTAGCATATATTTATTATAATATTAAAATGTCATTATAATTTAGTAAAATACTGTTAGAATAGCACTAGCTGACTAATGGAAATGTGATGGATTGAATTGTGTTCCCCCCAAATCTATAGAAATTTTGCTAGGTCATAATTCTTGGTATTGCGCAATGTTCCTCCGTGTTGGAATTCCTGCCTCTATGATGTTAATGTAAAACCCTGGTAGTATAGTGGCTAAATGGCTGCTAAGGAAAGGTCAGCTGTTCAAATTCACCAGGCGCCCTTGGAAACTCTATGGGGGGGGGCGGTTATTATGTCCTATAGTTGCTCTGAGTTGGCATGGTTGGATTTGGGTTTGGGGTTTTATGATGCTGATGAGGGTACATGGGTGCTGTTGTGTAGGTAGGGCAGGAATTAATGTGTGGAATTGTTTTGTGCCTTAAGGCAACCTCTTGAGATATAAAAGAAAGAATCTAGCGACAAGATTTCAGGGATCTCATACCATCAAGGAAGAAAGCAGTACCAGGAGCTGAGTGCATCCTTTGGAAAAGACTGGGATCCCTGTGCCTCAGAAGCTCTCAGTCCAGAGGAAGATCGATGACAAGGACCTTCCTCCAGTGCCAGTAGAGAAAGCCTTCTCTTGGAGCTGGCATCCTGAATTTGGACTTTTAGCTTACTGAACTAAATGACAAATAAAATTTCTCTTTTTAAAGCCGTCCACTTGTCATATTTCTGTTAAAGTGGCACTAGATGACCAAGACAAATACTAACATAGCAAACATCAAAAAATACTGGAAATATTAATACTTATCGAACACAAAAGTTTTAATTTATGTTTCAAGTGATTTTCATTGTTTCATTGTCTGTTGCTCAAGACACAGTGCTTGATTTACTCTCTGCGTGCTAATAAATGAGGCGTTAGACGCACGAACAGGATGCACAATTTAATATTTGTTTATCATGCAAAATACGTTTCTGATTTGCTACAGTTAGTGTGTCTTTAAATTCATCTTCTAAGAAACCAACAAGCGGTGTTCATTAGAACATCACATTTATATTCTATCAGAATATTTACATATATCTGTGTAAGGAAATGGAATAATTCCTTGAGAAAATAAGTGAAATGACTATTTAGATCATAAAAATTATATAAACGTATTTTATTTTCCATTTCTCTCCAGAATGACTTTCTTTTAAGAGCTTGACTGATATTATATGACTTGCAAAACAAATTTGCTTATTGAGACATGGTACTTACTGTTGTTACACAAATTATGTACTCATCTCCGAATATGGGAGCTGAACAATTCTATGAAGCAATAAAACATTCACTTCATAAATTTTGCACATGATAATGTATCTGGTCCTATCCTGCACAAAGAGAATCAAAATGTGTCTTCAGACTGAGCATGGCCTTGCATTTGTATCACACCCTTCTGAGATCGGCCTTGCACCAGCCTTGGGTATCCAGTGGGCTGTGAAGATGCGTAGTTAAAGGACAGTGAGCATACAAGCTTTCGAGTATTGTCTCAAGATGAAAAACACTCATGGATATCTGCAAAGGGCCCGCCAGCAAACACTGCATGAGAGATGAATGAAATTATTTCTGACTACCTTGTAAGTATGATGACCTTTACTATTCCAGCCCCAAAATTATATGTTCTAAATGAATTTTTTTACTTACTAATTTACAGATATAATTTTTATGTTAATGTCCACATTTAAAATGTAAATTTTATTTAATAATTTTTACTTGTTTTATAAATTTATTTTCAATTATTCAAATTTAATTGGTACAATAAAGCCAACTGAAAAAGTGGCATAATTTTACATCCAAGTGAAAAGAAACAGCGACAATTACATGGAGTACAAAAATGAAAGCTCACTGAAGATGAAAAGGATTTGTGAATCCCTAAAGATGGTTCCGAGTCGGATCCGACTCGAAGGCACTTGACTTGGCTTGGCTAAAGATGGTTCCAAAATTAACTTCCCTTTTAAAATGTAATTGTCATGGATTGAATTGTGTCCCCCCCCCCAAATATATGTAGTAATTTGTCAGGTCCGTGATTCCCTGTATTCTGTGATTGCCCTCCATTTGGTGATTTTCTTATGCTATAAATTCTAATCTGTGCCTGTGAGTAATAGGATTTATGTTAAAGAGGATCAGGGTAGGACTATAAAACCCTTCCTAAGATCACCTCCCTGCTCTAATGTAAAGAGAGTTTTCCTAAAGTGTGCCTTGTACCACCTTTTATCCTGTAAGAGATAAAACGACAGAGAAGCAAGCAGAGAGTCGGGAACCTCAGGCCACCGAGAGAGCAGCACCAGGAACAGAGCGCAGTACAGCACGTCTTGCAGACAGGAGGTTCCTGTGCCGAGATGCTCCCTGGCCAAAGACCGATGCAATACAAGGACCTTCTTCCAGAGCTGGCAAAGAGGGAAAGTCTTTCCCTTAGAGCAAACATCCTGAACTTGGATTTGTAGCCTGCAGGACTCTGAGAATAAACTTGTTTTTGTTAAAGCCGTCTACTTGCGGTGTTTCTGTTAGAGCAGTACTGAGTGACCCAAACAGTAAGGAATCAGAAGAGACTCATATTGAACATTCAAGTTTAATAGCTCCAAATCTTTATACTACGACTGAAATTTCTAATAGCAATAAGAATATAACAAAATTTGTTTCAAATTATTCATCCATTACTCACTGTAGTTGAAAAAGAATTAACAATGGTGTAGCAAGTGAACTATTTTAGAATACGAAAGGGTTGCATCTGTAGATCCCCAAAATACAGATCCTGCTTAGTGGCATAATTTTTTTTTAATGATTTAAATTATCGAAAGAGGACTATGTGGTTGTTAAGCATCACAGTGGATCATTTGAAAAGTCATGTTAAAAATTTCTAGATAGTAAACAAATAAGATTCTATAGCCAATATATTTCCTAGGTGCAAAGCCAACGGTGAAGATTACAAGAGAGAGTAGCTGCTGTATTCTCCATCAGTTGACTCTGTGCATTTATTCCGTCCTAAATCATTTAATTCTTGATTTGCTCCAGATGAATTTGGCAACTGTCACAATTTAAATATGATTGATAAACCTGAAAATCGTTCCATTCACAGAGATTGTTTGTCGTCGTATTTAAATTATAGTTTTCACTTAACTCCTAAACTGGAAACACATACTAATGAAGAATATCATTATTGGAAAGCTGTCTTGCAACTTGTTCTGTCATTATAACATTCACTGTACATGGAGTGAAGACCTCGTGGTACAGTGGTTAAGTGCTGCAGCTTCTCATCAGAAGGTCAGCAGTTCAGATTCGCCGGGTGCTCCTTAGAAACTCCATGAGACAGTTCTATCTTGTCGTACAGGTTTACAATGAGTCGGTACTGACTTGGTAGCAGTGGGTGGTGTGATGGTGGTACATGGACTACCTTTATTGAGGAACAAATGAAGTGTTTGGATCCCCACAAAGTGGAAATTTAGGGGGTTTACTTGAATTTTTTATGCAGTTTGATCCATTTTTAGCAAGTCATATCTCAAAATATGATAACACAAGAAAGGGAAATCCATCGTATACGTCTGTGATGGTCAAGACTATGTCAACTTGGCAACTCCATGTTTGGCTGCTGTATTAAGTGGCAGGGGCAGGGCATATGGTGTCTTCCTTCCCATCAGCTCTCATCTCTCTGCCTTCTATCACCTACTTTCTGTCTGCTCAAGTTGCCAGCAGCTCCTGCTCTTTTGTGTGCGTGTGTGTGTGTGTCTGATTCCTGAACCTGAACTAGAAGCTGTTGGATTCATGAACCCTTGCAGCCTCTGAGTGGGAGTCCTGTTCCCTGACCTGCCCATCCTGGGTTCGCCAGCCCTGAAGCTCCATGAGTCAACAGAGACCTTGCAATCTTGCCACCAGCTTGCAGTCCCCTGAACTACATGGCCCAGATCTAGAACTCTCGTCACTGACCTACTGACCTTGGGTTCACTAGCTCCCCTGGTTGTGTGAGACTTGGGATGTTCAGCTTCTACAACTGTGTGAGTTGTTCCTTTATATGAACCTTTCCTTGTTGAAATATGTGTTACTGGTTCCCAGAAAACCCAGCCTAAGACAATGTCTAAGACAGTATGTAAAGGATTTATAAACTTAATTAGTGATAAAGTTAGAGCAACTACTTTCAGTGAAGTAAGAATAGCTCAGGATTTCAGTTTGTCTGTGTATTTCCCTCCTGATCTTTTTCATACAGGTAAGTATTGTTTTGAGATATGTATTTCTAACAGATGGAAAACCTGTTGAGCAATATATCATATTTACTAGCTTAAAAAGTCATACCAGTGAAGAACTTGTAAATCAAGTGCTTCACTATTTATTTGAAGTTTGCAAAACTGATTTTTCTAAGTGTAAAGGCCAGTGCTATGACAATGCTGCCCGTATGTCAGAGCATTACAAAGACAGGCAACAGAAAATTTTAGAATGTGGTGAATATGCCTTCTTCATATACCATGTGCCACACATTTGCTTAATCCTGTAGAAGGTAGCATGGGAGGGGCTGGTTCTTCTTCCCTCTTGGTCATTTACTCTGTACCTTTTTTTTCTGGTAGAGCAAAAGAATCACTCACTGACGGGCAGTTCTTAAACCGTCTTAAAGCAATGGTTGAGTATTAAAATGTCTTTTTAATACACATTTGGAAGCACATGTTGTAGCAATGAGTGCACTCCTGGAATCCTATACTCAGATTCTAGAGACATTAGAAAATATTGCTGAAGACCAGACACAAAAAGGAGATATAAAAAAAGAAGCTGAAAACATCACCAACAATATACAAACATTAGTTGCATCAAAGACATTGGTGAAAAACAAGGTTCCAGGAATTGTCGGAATACTAATCAAGATGTTTCAACAAATGAATATAATGCTGGAAATACTTGTTTATGCCAAGAAATTTGGAAGAGAGCTTCCTGGACAACCAACTGGAAGAGATCTGTACTTACACCGATTCCCATGAAAGATGATCCTTCTAGATGTGGACATTATTGAACAATATCATTAATATCACACACAGGTAAAATTTTGCTGAAGATCATTTAAAAGTATCTGCAGCAGTATATCAATGGATAACTGCCAGAAATTCAAGTGCCAGCTTCACAAGAGGACACAGAATCAGAGATATCATTGCTGCTGTCAGATGGATCTCGGCTAAAAGCAGATACTGAAAGCTGTTTACTTGAGTTTTATAGATTATGTAAAGCCATTCAGCTGTGTGGATTCTAACAAATCATGGACAGCATTGCGAAGAATGAGAATTCCAGAACACTTAATTGCGCTCATGAGGGACTGTACATAGATGAAGAGGCAGTCGTTCGAACAGAACAAGAGGATATTGAATAGTTTAAGTCAGGAAAGCAATGAGTCATGATTGTACCCTTTTATCATACCTATTAAGTCTGTACGCTGTGCAAATAAACTGAGAATCTGGATTATATGAGGAAGAACAGCATCAAGACTGGAGGAATACTCACTAACAACTTTTGTTATGCAGATGACACAACCTTCCCTGCTGAAAGTGAAGAGGACTTGAGGCACTTACTGATGAAGATCAAAGACCACAGCCTTCAGTATTTATTATATCTCAACATAAAGAAAACAAAAATTCTCACAGCTGGACTAATAAGCAACATCATGATAAGTGGAGAAGAGATTGAAGTTGTCAAGAATTTCATTTTACTTGGATCCACAGAAGCAGCAGTTAGTAATCAAAAGATGCATTGCATGGGAAAATCTGTAAAAACCTCTTTAAAATGTTGAAAAGCACAAAGATGTCATCTTGCAGACCAAGGTGTACCTGATCCAAGCAATGGTGTTTTTGGTTGCCTCTTACACTTATGAAAGCTGGACAATGAATAAAGAAAACCTAAGAAGAACTGACACTTTGAATAGTGGTGCTTGGGAATACTGAATATATTCTGGACTCGCAGAAGCACAAACAAATCCATCTTGGAAGATGTACAACCAGAATGCTTCTTAGAAACGATGATGACAAGACTACACCTAATGTATTTTGGACATGTTTTCATAGTGTCCCTACAGAAGGACACTATGCTTGGTAAGGTAGAGAGTCAGTGAAAAACAGGAAGAACCTCACTGAGATGGACCCACAAAGAGGTTGCAACAAGAGGCTTAGGAGTAACAAAGACTGTAAAGACGGCGCAAGCCTGGGCAGTGTTTGTTCTGTTGTGCGTAGGGTCGCTGTGAGGCAGAACTGACTCGTCGTCACCTAACAACAACAACATTGTGTATGGAAGTAGATACTGGTTGGCAGCTTAATTGTGATGAAATCACTGAAGAATTTGTAAGAGCAAAGAATAGAAATGTTTTTAATTATAATACAAAGACAAAAGAGCTATCTAAAAAGAAAACATAGTAATATCTTGGCCATTAAATTTTCCTTTTGACTTGTTCATTTCTAATTGTAGCCTTTATTACAAAACAAGCATTGAATTTGAAGTCTGAGCCATTTCAAGCAAAATTGGTGAAAGTCCGTTTTTCATTGTGGGAGATCAACAAAACTTTACACTGATTTTTTAAATAATTAGTCTGACTAATTTTCTTTGTTGTAGAATATGTAGAATATTTTTTTCTGTAGAAAATGTGGTATATAGTAAAAACCTCAGTACCCTGAATCCACTAAAAGTATCGTAATCCAATTCATTTCATTCTTCTAAGATTGTATATATTACTTTTGGACTCAATCACTGGTATTATAGTGGCATTTAAAGAAAAATTTATGTCATATGTCATGATGGGTCAAATACACACACACACACACACATATATACATGTATATATATATATAAAACTTACATATCCAGTTTAAATGTGTGACTAAGCAATGGAGGGATTACCATAAATTATCTGTGTTTAGGGCTGTCATATGCTAAGGCTGAATTAAGATTCAGCTCTGCTGGTGTGTGATGTTAAGGGGAAAACTCTCCATCATTTTCCATTGGGTATGTTTTCCAGAAATGCTGTTTATCATATTGAGGATTGTTTTCCTCTACTCCTAACTCATTGAGTGTTTTTGTCACAAAAGGGTGTTGGATTTTATCAAACGCTTTTTTCTGCTTTGATTGAGATGTTTAATAGCATGTTGTTTAATTTTCACATGTTTGTATATTTGCCAATTTCCCTTCTGTTATTAATTTCTGGTTTCCTTGTACTGTGATCAGAGAGGATATTTTGTATGTGGCTTTTTTCCTTTATCCTATTAATGTAGACTATGATCCATTACATCAACTGATTTTCTAATATTGAACCAACCTCGCATTCCTGGAACAAATTCCACATGATCATAATGTATAACCCTTTTAATGTACTTTTGGATTTGGTTTGTGAGGATTTCATCAAGAATTTTTTGGTCTTTAGTTTTTGTTCATTTTTCTTGTGATGTCTCTGGCTTTGGTATCGAGGTTATGCTAGCTTCATGGAACGAGTTTGGAAAAAGCCCCTTTTCTTCTACTTTCGGATAAGTTAAGTTTTGGAGTCGCTTCTCTAAACATTTTGTACAACTTCTGAGTGAAGTCATGTAGTCTAGGACTTTTGTCCATTGGGAGGTTTTTGATTACTGATTTAATTGCTTCACTAGTTATGCATCTATTGAGATCTTCTATTTCTTTATGAGTTAACGTATAGAGCTATGTATTTCTAGGAATTCATCCGTTTCATTTAGATTATCTGATTTGTTGGTTCACAATTGCTTGTAATATTCTTTTTAAAAATTTTTTATTTTATTTTTTTATCTAATATGACTGAGTGAAAATGTACATTCCCTTATAAATTTACATGCCCACCTCTATGCAGCTTCCACTGCTCTCCCTGTCCGGTGACAGCACACTATTCCTCTCTGCTCCATCTGTGTCTCATCCTCCCAACAGTCTCCTTTCCCCTCCTCTCCACCCACTCTCCCTCCTCCAGCCAGAGGTCAGCAGGATGAGCTTGTAATATTCTTATGATCCTTTTTATTTCTACAAGGTTAGATGGAATGTCCCCACATTCATTTCAGATTTTAGAAATTTCCAGCTTTTCTTCTTCTTCATCACTCTAGCTAAATTGTTGCTAATTTTATTGGTCTTTTCAAAAAACCAACTTCTGTTTTCATTGATTCTCAACACTGCTTTTGTAGACTTTGTTTATCTGTATTCTGATCCTCATTATTTCCTTCCATCTGGTAGATTTGGACTTGGTTTGCTTTTCTAGTCTCTCAGGTTGTAAAGTTAGGTTATTGATTTGAGATCTTCTTTTGTTGTGTAGGCATTTACATTCTTCTCTGAATATTGCTTTCACTGTATCCCATAAGTTTTAGTATTTTGTGCTTTCATTTTCATTTGTCTCTAAATATTTTCTGGTCTCTTTGATTTTGTCCTTGATCCATTGCTTGTTTAATAGCATGTTATTTAATTTTCACATATTTGTATATTTGCCAATATCCCTTCTGTTATTAATTTCTGGTTTCCTTGTACTGTGATCAGAGAGGATATTTTGTATGTATGAATATTTTTAAATGTATTAAGACTTGTGTTGTGACCTAATATATGGTCTATCTTGGAGAATGACCCGTGTGAACTAGAGAAGATACATATTAGGGTGTTGGGTTGAATGTTGCACAGGAGTTCTGACAATTACGTTCATGATCTTATCCTGGAAAAAGTGCTACATACCTCATTGCTGAATTAACACTAGAGTCACCTTTGAAGAACTTCCCTTGGGAAGCTATGCACCAAACACCAGTGCCTAGTCCACCCTTCAATGCACTTTTGGAACTCTTTCTGGAATGGCCATCAGAGCTGTTGTTGTATTACCCTTGATGTCCTGAATGTTATCTTTGGGTAAAGACAAAAGTCATCGGGGTCCAGATCAGGTGAGGAGGGAGGGTGTTCCAATACACTTATTTGTTTACTGGCTAAAAATTCTCTCACAGACAACTATACAACTAAGTTAGTGAACTTGTCACCTTGCCACCATGTGCAATGGCCATTCCAGAAAGAGTTCCAAAATTGCTTTCAAGGGTGGACTAGATGCTGGCTTCGGTGCATAGCTTACCAAGGGGAGTACTTTGAAGGTGACCCATAGTGATATTCAGCAACTAGGTATGTAGCCCTCAAAACAATTAAGTTAGTGGACTTAATTCTCAGGCCTTGTATATGTCTGTTAGCGTGCTATATATATATATGTGCCAGAAATATGGAGAAATACAGGGAGAAAACCATTTAAGCATTATGGCTCCAAGTCATGGAAATCTCTATCTGTAATCTGTTAAATAATAAATTATAGAACAGTGGTAATGCTTACCATTTTGTTTCTATATCTGCTTTTCTATCTTTATGTCTTTGGAAAAGAAACCATTGTTGAGTACTAATTATTGAAATGTTCACATTTTAGTCAAGCAACTAAACTTTAGCCTTGTCATTGATAGAACATAGCTGGCAGAACCTCCCAATTTCTGTTTAAAGTATAGCATCTCTGAAAATATGTCATTAGGTGCTTCTGCATAGATTTTTTTCCCCCTTTAGTAAAACAAAATATTATTCTTTAACAACTCTCTGGAAGTTTTAAATTGTAGGGGAACTAACAAATTTGCATGGTGATATTTAATATCTTCCCCAGTATACTATTAACAAAACCCGAACTCTTTGCTGTTGATTCAGTTCTAACTCATAGTGACCTTATAGGACAGTGAAGAACTATCCCCATAGAGTCTCTAAGGAACAGCTGATGTATTTGAACTTCTGACCTATTGGTTAGTAGTCAAGGTCTGTTACACTGTGCTATCAGTCTCCCTCCATTATAATAACCTCCCACAATTTATTTAAATTCAGGGCCCAGAATTACTCTTCAAAATTATTGTCCATTGAACTGTCCACTTGCAAAGTGGTTTATTAGTATTTATACTCATATGGAAATACTCTATTTATAATTTGACATTCATATGAAACTACTTACTGGATAACTTAATTTTCTGAGTTACTCTACTCTTGGTTTTTCATATAGGGTTCAAAAATCAGGCAATTTTCAAGAAAATCAATTAATTAACGTGAATTAACTGAGCTCTTGATGCTCATTGTTCTCTGCCTGGTGTACCTAAAGCAATTACTTAGAAACAATCTAGCTAGGAGTAGAGGGCTTTCTCAACCTCTTAAAGGATATCTGTGGAGAAACCCACAACTAACATAATATTTACAGGTGAAAGACTGAAAGCTTTACTCCTAAGATCAAGATCAAGACAAAAATGTCTATTCTCACTACTTCTGTTCAACATTGCACTAGCCACTCTAGTTATGGTGATTAGGCAAGAAGAGCTACCTGCAATTCAGATTGGAAATGAAGAAGTAAAACTATCTCCATTTGCAGATGAGATGATTTTTTGTATATAAAGAACTCTAAAGAATCTAAAATAAAACAAAAATACCTGAAACTATTACAGCTAATGAACAGGTTCTGCAGTTTCAGTATACAAGATCTATATAGAAAAACCAATTGCACTTTTACACATTAGCAATGGGCATTTTAAAAACAAAATTAGGAAACAATTTACAGTAGTATCAAAAATAATAAAGTATTTAGGAATGAATGTAACAGAAGATTTTTAAGATTTGTATGCTGAAAACTACCAAACATTGCTGAACAAATTAAAGATGATCTAAATGAACAGAAAGACGTCCCATCTAAAGGGATCTTAAAAATAATTAATATTTTTAAGATGGCACTGCTCCTCAAATTGGCCTGCAGACTCAACGCAATTCTTATTGAAGTTCCAACTTCTTCTATTTCAGAAACAGGCAAGCTGATCCTAAAATTCATATGAAATTGTAAGGCACCCAGAATAGCCGAAATGATCTTAAAATGAAAGAACCAATGTGGAAGACTTATCTACGGTAATCAAGACTGTGTGGTCCTAGCATAAGGATCAGTGGAATAGAATCAAGATTCCACAAATAAAATACTTATATTTATGATCACCTGATTTTCAACAAAGTGCTAGGACAATTCACTGAGGAAAGATAGTCTTTTCAACAGATGGTATTGGAACAACTGGATATCCTCTTGCAAAGGAATGAAGTTGGATCCGTACTTCATGCCGTGTACAAAAACTAAGTCAAAATGGATCAAAGACTTAAGTGGTAGTGCTGAAACTGTAAAACTCTTAGAGGGAAAAAACAGGTGAAAATCTGCATCACTTTGGTTTAGGCAAATTTTTAAAAATATGACACCAAAAGCACAAATGATAAAAATAACAAAATATATAAATTGGACTTCATCAAAAGTAAAGGAGGTCACAATGGGAAAACATTAAATAAGACAAGAGATACGTGGTAACTTTGGTGAAGGTAAGACAGTTGTCAGTTGTCATGGATTGAATTGTTACCCCCCAAACTGCATGTAACAATTTGACTGGGCCATGATTCTCATTATTTTATGGTTATCCTCCATTTTGTGATTTTCTTGTGCTGTAAATCCTAATCTCTGTTTGTGGTTAGTAGATTGGATTATTTTAAAGGGGATTTGGTTAGGACCGTAACACCCTTCCTAAGGTCACCTCCCTGAGTCATTGTAAACAGCGTTTCCCCAGAGTATGGCAACTTGTACCACCTTTTATCCTACAAGGAGATGAAAGGGGAGTAAGCAGAGAGCTGGGGATCTCAGGCCATCAGGAAAGCAGCACTTACGGGAGAATGCTTCCTTTGGACCCAGCGTTCCTGTGCTGAGATGCTCTCAGACCAAAGACAGACTGAAGCAACAACACAAGGATCTTCCTCCAGAGCTGACAGAGAAAGTGTGGTCCTTTGGAGCCAGAACACTGAATTTGGACTTCTCACCTACTGGGCTGTGTGGGAATAAACTTTTCTTTGTTAAAGTCATCTACTTCCAGTAGTTCTGTTAGAACACTACCAGATGACCAAGACAACAGTATACAACTCCGGGAAAGCCAGCACAACTTGTCCAAGACAATGTCATGGAAGCTCTTTAGCTACATCCAAACTGTCTGAGGGCCCAAATTGTTGGACTGAGGGCTATGGGGACCATGGTCTCGGGGTACCTCTAGCTCAACTGACATAAATATAGTTTATAAAGAAAATATTCTACATTCTACTTTGGTGAGTAGTGTCTGGAGTGTTAAAAGCCTGTGAGTGGCCAACTAAGGTACTCTACTGGTCTCACTCCTTCAGGAGCAAGGGAGAATGGAGAAAACTACAGATATAAAAAAAAAAAATTAGTCTAAAGGACTAATCTATTTGGTAGAAGTCAACTACAGTGGCCTCTACCAGACTGGGTCCAGTACAATTACATGGTGCCTGGCTACCACCACTGACTATTCTGGCCGGGATAACAACACAGATTACCAAACAGAGCTGGAGGAAAGTGTAGAGCAAAAATCTAACTCAAAGAACAGCCCCCCAAAACAAAAAAAAAACAAGCCAGACTTACTGGCCTGACAGAGACTAGAGAAATTACAAGAGCATGGCCCCTGGATGTCCTTTTAGCTCAGTAACTAAGGGATTTCTGAGGTTTACTGTTCAGCCAAAGATCAGACAGGCTCATAAAACAAAACAAGCCTAGAGAGGCACACCAGTCCTGGGGCAAAGACTACGAGGCAGGAGGGGGCCAAGAAAGCTGGTAATAGGGAACCCAGGGTCAAGAAGGGAGAGTATTGATGTATTATGGGGTTGTTAACCAACGTCATAAAACAAATACGTATACTGTTTAATGAGAAGCTCAACGTCACTTGGCTTGGCTAGACTGTTCTGTAAACCTTCATCTAAAGCGCAATGGAAAAAAAAAAACCTTTATGAGGAAGAAAAGTAAAACCTTGTGCTTCAAATAACACTATCAAGAAAGTGAAAAGAAGCCCACAGGATGGGAGAAAATATTTGCAAATTGTATGTAAGAGACTAAGACCTGAAATATATAAAGAAAAGTTGTAACTTAACATTGGGGGGAGAAAAAGCAATTTAAAAATGGGCAACGGACTTGAACAGACAATTCTCCAAAGACAGATCATTGCCAGTAAGCACATCAAAAGAGCCATACCATCAGATGAGAAATGCAAATCAAAAGCACAGTGAAACACTACAGTCTGACACTTCCTCAAAAAGTTAACCTAGAAATACCTACGACCCAGCAATTCCAATCCTTACCCCAAAGAATTGGCAAGTCCACAGGAAAACAGTATATTAGCATGAGGTTTCTTTTTAGGGTGAAAGAAATATTCTGCAGTTAATGATGATGGATGCACAACTTTATGAACATCCTACAAACAAAAATGTACATTTGAAAATGGTAAATTGTATATGAAGTATTGTCTTAGTGCCGCTGTAACAGGTTTATCACAGGTGTGTGGAATTGACAAGCAGAAATTTATTTTCTCAAAGTTTGTTGTTATTGTTAGGTGCTGTCGAGTCAGTTCTGACTCACAGTGGCCCCACAGGTCAGAGTAGAACTGCCCCATAGAGTTTCCGAGGAAAACCTGGTAGAGTCAAATGGCTGACCTTTTGGTTAACAGCTGTATCACTTCATCACTGTGCCACCAGCGTTTCCCTCTCAAAGTTTAGGAGGTTAGAAATCCAAATTCACAGTGCTCACTGTAGGTGACGGCGGCTCTGGAGGAAGGTCCTTTTCCCTTTACCTTCTGCCTCCTGGTTCTGGGGACAGCTGCATGGGGCTTGACATCTGTCTTACCCCACCTCTACCCTGTTTGCTTGTTTAATCTCTTCTACATCTCAAAAAAGATTGACTCAAAACACGACCTGAGCTAATCCTGCCTCAGCATCTTCATTTTTGGCCTTTGTGGTTGGAGTGTAAATTTTAATAATAGTGTGTTAACTGGCCTTCCTTGTAGGTGTATGGATATTATCGTATCACTGACAGCATTGTACCTCAGGACAGATCTTGAAAAGTTCTTTTTGATGAGGAATGCGACATCACTGCTCTTCAAATTTTCTTTCCCGGCATAATAGACCACGTGATTGTTGGATTCAGAATAGCCAAAATCAGTCCATTTCAGCTCACTAATGTCTAGGATGTCAATGTTTATGCATTCCATTTCATTTTTGACAATTTCCAATTTTCCTAGTTCATACTTTGTACATTCCGTGGATATTTTGTAGCTGTTTCTTCTCATTTTGAGTTGTGCCACATCAGTGAACGAAGATCCTGGAGGCCTTATTCCATCCGCATCACTAAGGCCGACTCTACTTTGAGGAGGCAGCTCTTCCCCAGTCGTCTTCCAACTGCCTTCCAACCTGGGGGGCTCACTTTCTGGCACCATATCTGACAATGTTCAACTGCTATTCGTAAGGTTTTCCCTGACTAATTCCTCTCAGAAGTATACTGCTGGGTCTTTCTTCATAGTCTGTCTTAGTCTGGAAGCTCAGCTGAAACTTGTCTGCCATGGTTGACCTTGCTCGTACCTAAATACCAGTGGCATAGCTTCCAGCATCACAGCAACAAGCCAGCCTGCACTGACAGACAAGTGGGCACTGCTCACTCTATCTCTACTGGCCTCACCGGATGCTGTTACCCTCCTCACCGGATGCTGTTACCCTCCTCACCGGATGCTGGTACCCTCCTCACCAGATGCTGTTACCCTCCTTACCAGATGCTGCTATGCACCAACCAGTAAGGCCAAAGATGAAGAGGTGGAAGATTTTTAGCAGCTTCTGCAGTCTGAGATTGATCGAACATGAAGTCAGGATGCGTTGATAATTACTGGTGACTGGAATGCAAAAGTTAGAAACAAAGAAGAAGGATTGGTAGTTGGAAAATACAGCCTTGGTGATAGAAATAGTGTTAGGAGATTGCATGATAGAATTTTGCAAGACTAACGACTTTTTCATTGCAAATACCTTAACTAACACAAATGGTGACTGTACACATGGACCTCACCAGATGGAATACACAGGAACGAAACTGACTATATTTGTGGAAAAAGATGATGGAAAAGCTCCATATCAGTAGTCAGAACAAGACCAGGTACTGACTGTGGCACAGATCATCAATTGCTCACATGCAAATTCAAATTGAAACCGAAGAAAATTAGAACGAGCCCACAAGAGCCAAAGTATGACCTTGAGTATGTCCCTCCTGTGTTTAAAGACCATCTCAAGAGCAGATTTGATGTGATGATCACTAATAACAGAAATCCAGACAAATTGTGGAATGACATCAAAGACATCATCCATGAAGAGAGCAAGAGGTCATTAAAAAGACAGGAAAGAAAGAAAAGACCAAATTGGATGTCAGAAGAGACTCTGAAACTTGCTCTTGAACATCAAACAGCTAAAGCAAAAGGAAGGAATGGCAAAGTAAAAGACCTAAACAGAAGATTTCAAAGAGCAGTTGGAGAAGACAAGTATTATAAAGAGTACTATAATGACACGTGCAAAGAGCTGGAAATAGAAAACCAGAAGTGAAGAACACGGTCTGTACTTCTCAAGCTGAAAGAACTGAAGAAAAAATTCAAGCCTTGAGCTGCAATAGTGAAGGATGCTATGGGGAAACTACTAAATGACACAGGGAGCATCAAAAGAAGATGGAAGGAATACACAGAGTATTATACCAGAACCGAATGTGGAAATTACCAAACAATATCGTTGATGTCACATGCAAGTAAAATTTTGCTTAGGATTGTTCAAAAGTGACGGTTATGATGATACTAGGAGCCCTGGTAGAAACACTGATGGCACAGTGGTTAAGTGCTATGGCTGCTAACCAAAATGACAGCAGTTCAAGTCTGCCAGACACTCCTTGGAAACTTGATGGGGAAGCTTTGCTGTGTCTATAGGGTCACTATGAGTTGGAATCCACTCAACAGCATTGGGTTTAACAGCCCTGAAATCTATTTGATGGCAATAGGTTTTAATAGCCTTGGTGGTGCAGTGGTTATGAAGTCAGCTGCTAACTAGAAAGTCGACAGTTCAAATCCACCAGCCATTCCTTAGATACCCTATGGGGCAGTTCTACTGCAAGCTCTAGGGTTGCTGTGAGTCAGAATAGATTTGATGACAATAGGTTTGATTTGAGTTTTCCTGACAGCTAAATTGAGCACCTGTCAAGTTGTCATACTGTGATGGCTTGTGTGTTACCATGTTGCTGGAAGCCATGCCAGGAGTATTTCAAATAGCAGCAAGGTACCTGTGATGGACAGGTTTCAGCCAAGCTTCCAGCCTAAGACAGACTGGAAAGGCCAAGTGTTCTACTTCAGAAAATCAGCCAGTGAAAACCCTATGAATCACAACAGAACATTATATAGTCCCACAGGTGGGACCCACTGCCCACTGCTGTAGAGTCAATCCTGACTCATAGTGACCCTATAGACAGAGTACAGTTTCCAAGGAGCACCTGGTAGATTTGAACTGCTGGCCTTCTGATTAGTAGCTGTAGCACTTAACCAGTACACTATCAGGGTTTCCCCTAGGTGAGAAGGCACTCAAAAGACACTCAAAACATGCAGTGACCACAATAATGGACTCAAACACATTGACAATCCTGGAGATGTTGCAGAACCAGCAAACCCATGTAGGTGGATGGGGTCAGTATGATTTGGAGTTGACTCAGTGGTAATTATTATAGATTGAATTATGTTCTCCACAAGTATGTGTTGTAAATCCTCACCTCTATAGCTGTGATTATAATCCCATTTGGGAGTGGGTTGTCTTTGTTCTGATAATGAGATACGATTAGTGTAGAGGGTATCTTGAGTCAATTTCTTTCGAGATACAAAAGAAATTAAACAAGCAAGGAGCAAGCAGAGATGGAGGAAGAGAGCTGTCAAGCAGTGTGATAATTGTCCAGGAGCAGAGGCTGAAAGAGACAAGAGCCTTCCTCCAGAGCCGACAGAGAGAGAGCCTTCCCCTGGAGACAGCACCCTGAGTTCAGAATTCCATGCCTCCAAACTGAGAAAATCAATTTCTGTTTGTTAAAGCCAACCACTTGTAGTATTTCTGTTATAGCAACATTAGGTAGCTAAGCCGTTAGCTAACACCAATAGCTAAGTATGACTTAGATGCTATGCGCCATTTTGAGCCTTTTATACGTGTTCCTTCATTTAATCTTCACAACAACCCTTGACAGTGGTTCTCAAACCCAAGCACGCATCAGAATCACCCAGAGTTTTGGAAACTCAGATTGCTGAGTCTGCACCCTCCATACCCAGCCACCCAGAGTGTATGATTCTGAAGGTCTGGGATGGGGTTTCAGAATTCTAACAAGCTCCCAAGTGATACTGACGGTCCGTGGATCCCAGTTGGAGAATGGCTGCTCTTGGAGATGTGTGTTACTATCTGTCGTGTTTTACAGCCCAGCATGATCATCAGCAGTGGGGTGTCTGAGATGAAGTGTTAGGCTCCTATGTAAAGTGAAAAGGAATTTAAATGAACTTCAGTTCAGCAGGGCTTAGAAGGAGGCTGAGCTTCTGCACTTAATCTGTTACCCAGACTCACTCATTTAATTCAGAAACTCCATGCTAGTGCCCAAGTATCCTAGGTTTAGTAAATCGGAAGCACCTAGGCCACAGTGAGAAACGTCACCAGTACTCCCAGCCCCAGCCTCTCTGCTTCACTCGGACAGTGGGTGCCACCTTCCCTGGAGTCAAGATGCTGAAAGAGGAAGAGAAAGATGGGTGAGGCACACAGAAGGTATGCTGCCGGGAAGGGCGGGGACCCCATCCGACTGCCCCCTCAGGTTCAGGAGGGCAGCTGGCCCTGTGCCTCCTGGGTGCACTTTACTTAGGATCAGTTAAATGTTAGACTTCTATGCCTATTTCAGATGATGGTGTTTCAGCGACTCATGGTTTTTCAGAAAGCCAGGCATTAAAAAAGTTTCATTCATTCATTCAACAATTCAAAAGCACACAGACGCAAAGTATTCTTTTAAAAAACAGGAGACCACAAAAACTAAAAGCAGAAACACATAATCAGACCTTCTCAATTTCCTAGTGCATCCTCTTCAAAAAGGAAAACCAGGGAGATCTTTCCAAAACAAGCTGTGGAAGCTTTGTTGAGTCTCTGGCTCCATGCCGCTGGTTAGTTTGTTGTTTCTTGTGCATTCTTTTACGGTTACTGCCTCCCAGCCTTAGTTGACAAAGCACATGTAAGCTTTGTCCTCGGATCTCCCCTAGATCCATAAGCTCCGCATAGAAACCCAGCTTCTATTTTGAGCACTGGCTCACCCTCTGAAAAGAAATCTGGTCTTTCTTTGGGATCCTTGTTGAGACAACCAGAGGCAATACCATGGACAGGTTAACTAGAAAGTGCAGAGTTTTGATCTTGGAAAGCATCAACTGAGTCTTCTAAATGCAGTTTGTTACTTCTGTGAGTCAGAATCAACTTGACAGCGAAGGATTTGGTGTGCTATATGTAGGCAGTGTTCCCCTACATCAGGGAGGGCCAATCAGGCTGATGACAGAAGGCACAGTTCCCCCCAGCTCTTGCAGACCCACTGCCTGTGAAGTAGCAAAACTTGGAATCTGTTGGCTCTGCCCGAGTGTGTCCCTGGCCAGCACCATGTTTGTTGTTCAGCAAGCAAAGACCACCAAGGTAGCTGTTTCAGGACTATTTAGCATCTGCACTTGGAATGTGGCACTGTTTTCCTTTTATCATCCTGCACCTCATCACCCAGTATTACACTTTACATACACTTTCCCCAGCACCTGAATTTGTGTGTACTGCATGTTGAAATTACTGACATGCAGCAGCCAGTGGTGTGGCTCCCTGGAGAAAGTGAGTGGAATTCTGACCAGGGAAATTAGGGAAGTGGTTAAAGGAGGGAGTTTTTCCTCCAAGAGCGAAGAGGGAAATGAAACTAAACAATCATTTAAAGGGTATAAAGAAAGCATTTCAGTTAATCAGAAGGATGAACAAGACTAGGTTATCTACTCTGTTTCCTCAAATCATCTTGAGGACAAAGGCTGGTTTCATAGTGCTGGATCCCCAGTGGATGATGTTGTCAGTTGCTGTCAATTCAGCTCTGACTCCTGGTGACTTTATGAATAACAGATTGAAACGTCGTTTGGTCCTGCGCCATCTTCATCACCGCTAGTCTGTTTGAGTCCATCATCATAGCTGTTTTGTCAATCTACCTCACTGAGCATTTCTCTCCTTTTTGTGGGCCCTCTATTTTTCAAACAGGATACTCTTTTCAGGGCTTTATTGATGATGTGTCCAGAGTAAGCAAGGTGAAGTCTCACTGTGCTTGCTTCTGAGGAGTGTTCTGGTTGTATTTCTTCTAAGACTGATTCGTTCATTCTTTTGGCAGTGTATGGTAGCCACGCCATAAATTTCATTGCAGAATGACAATTATTGATTGAAGGGAGGAATTGTTGCCAGCTTCTCTGATGCTTGCTCCAGTGTTCAGTGAGGTCTAAAGTGGACTTGGGAACAGCTCCCTGACCCATTGCCACTAATACAAGTCTACCTTGTAGCAACCCTAAAGGACAGAGGAGAACTTCATCATGGATTTTCCAGGACTATAATCTACACAGAAACAGACCATCATATCTTTCTCCTATGTAGCGACTGGTGGGTTCAAGCCACTGATCTTTTGGTTAGCAGCCCAACACTCAACCACTGCACTACCAGGACACCGTCTCCTATTCCCAGGACACAAAAATCCTGGACAGTTATTGCTCTTCTTGGGCTGATTAGACATGTTACCACCTTGAGCTTAAACAGCTTCATTCCTTAGAGTCCCCAAGACCAGGAACTAGCCAGCCTGTACTTAGCAGGTGTCTCCTGCGTCCACTTCCTCAAGGTCCTGGTGGAGCCCATCAAGTGACTATCACTGAGGGCTTCTCCCAGCAGTGTTCACTGAATCTGTGCTTTAGTCCAGAGAGTTGACCTTCTTCTATAAGCCTTTTCTATGCAGATATAAGAAGGTGTGTATCTGCCTGTATATTTTTTAGTTGTATCAAATTGTATATGTTGCTGTTGCTAGGTGCTGTCAGTTTGTGTCTGACCCAGCAATCCTATGTACAACAGAACAAAGCAGTGCTGTGCCATCCTCACAATCATTGTTGTACTGGAGCCCCTTGTTGCAGCCACGGTGTCAGCCTGTCTCGTTGAGGGTCTTACTCTTTCGCTCTGACCTCTCCTTACCAGACATGAGGTCCTTCTCCAGGGACAACCCTGACAACACGTCCAAAATACGAGAGATGTAGTCTCACCATGCTTGCTGCTGAGGAGCATTCTGGTTGTGCTGTTCTACAGCTTGTCTTTTGTAACTCAGAAATTATATTTGCCAACACTGTATTTCTTCTGACACAGTAAAATCAATTGGCTTGGAGAAAATGACTCAGCTAATTCCTTCAGACCTCACTTGTTTGTTTTTCACGGTTACACCAACGTTCTCTGCTGGTTCACCACTAAAACTCTGGCTATCAAATGGTGGTGCTGACCAAGGAAATCAACATGTGAGCTTATTGCCTTCTGTCCCATGAGTGCTGATACGCCCCAGGCCCTCTGAGGAGAGAGCTACAGCAACGTGCTGTGGGGATTTGGGTGCCTCATTTCTTCATTGGATAACAGGCAGAAAAAGATTCAGATCCCTCGAAAAGCAAGAAAGAAGAACTCTGGACTCTCTTATTGCGTCAGAAGTGGCAGATTCTAATTCATAGTAGCAAAATAGAAGGCCCTAAGACCCGAATGTTGAGGGTGTTATATATCAACTGAAGTCATGTGACATGAAACATTTTGTCAAACTCAAAGTGGATGTGGTGAGTAGATTTATGTGCCACCTTGCCTGGTCTGTTGTTGTTAGCTGTTTTGGAGTCAGTCGAGTTGCTCAAATACTAATCTAGGTATTGCTGTGCAGGTAGATATTCTGTAGATGTGGTTAGAGTCCATAAAGAGTAGACTTCAAGTAAGAAGATTAACCTGAATAATCTGGGTGTACCTCATTCAATCAGTTAAAAGGCCTACAAGCAGAGCTGAGACTTACCTGGTTGTTGCTATTGTTGTTAGTTAAATTGAATTGTGTCCTACCGAAATATGTGTCACCTTGGCTAGGTCGTGATTCCCAGTGTTGTGCGGCACTCCACCATTTTGTCATCTGATGTGATTTTCCTATGTGTTGTAAATCCTAGCTCTACAAATCAATGAGGCCATATTACAGATAGTTATGATAATGAGGCAGGACTCAATTTACAAGATCATCTTGTGTTTTAAGTTAATCTCTTTTGAGATATAAATACAGAAGCAAGAAGAGAGACAGGGGGATTCATACCACCATGAAAGTAGTATCAGGAGCAGAGTGCATCCCTATGCTGAGAAGCTGTTAGACTAGGAGAAGATTTACGACAAGGACCTTCCTCCAGAGACACCAGAGAAAGAAAACTTCCCCTGGAGCTCACATCCAGAATTTGGAGGTAAATGTAAGAATCTAACAAAGATCACTCAAGTTATTAAGCTACATTTCATCCTCTGCATGAATTATCACCCTCAGACCAGATTAGCAGGCCTGTATTTTTCTCCCTATCTCTGAGGAAGTAAAATTGATTAAGACCTCAGAGACAGACACTGAAATTTTGGAGAATTCACACTATTTGATAAGACACAATGAAACCTTATGAGGTACCGGAATCTTGTGACTCCTGACTATTGTTCTATGACAAACACCAATCCCTTAGAATTCTGGCAACAAAACTCCTAGAAATGTAACTCAAATGGGATAGTGTTTTGGAGAAGCTATTCTAGCTGTCCCGCAGGTTTGCCGGCATATTTGCAAATAAAGTATTCCTTCAACCCCGCACCATCTCTTAATTTTTAGCTACAGTGACAGGTGGAACAAACTTGCTTTAGTTTGGCAGCATTTCTGGTGACCATAAAAGGAACTCGGGGACTCCACCAGTAAGTTCTTTTCCAGGGAAGAGATGACTTTTCTCTCCTCCACTTTTCTTTTACATCTCTAAAAGCCCTCATTGAACAGGCAGATAGCTGCTGTGACAATTGAAAAATTCTGGCCAGGATGTTCCGTGGTGAATTCTGAAGGCCTGACTGCTCATACCGCTCTAGTAACTTTGGCCTGATCAGGTGAGGGTACCTATCTGTTCCATTAAAACTCTGACAATAAGGTCCGTAAAATAATTTATGGGCACAGGTCAGACATTTAAGAGCCAAAGGGCATCTGCCACTGGAAGGCTCACATTACAGGATAAGGATGTATGCAGAGTGGATGAGGAAAGTGTCTGCCCCCTGCAAGACAAACTCTGCACAACATGAGGTAGACATTGGTCCAAGCATAACATTTCCCATTTCCCTGGAATTCCACTATCCTGTTAGGTTAAAAAGTGGATTCTTCCACCATCTCTCTTTGGCTTGACCTGGGACAGAGGGAATTCAGAGGATTCCCCAACATTCTGAGCAGTGCTGCCAAGAATCTTTTTTCTTGGGGCCTTCAAAAGCACCTGGCATCAATTCACTAATTTGAAAGGGTTCAAGTGCTTTATTCTGATTGCACACAGAGAGCTCAGTTCTCATCAGGGTTCAAACCTCTGTCTGTCTTGTTACCATCTGTTTGGGAAGAAAGGAATGTCTTCTCCAACTAACAGAGCATTCTCTGTGTACTCCATAATATGGGAAATAAGGCTTCTGTTCCTTAAAAAAAAAGCCTGATGGGGTAGATTCTCTCTGGTTTCAATATGTGTACCCACCTGTGACTAAAGATCAATTGAAGTTTTACTATAATATGGCCTGACCAATGTATCAGCTAGACTACAGAGAAGGTTAGCAGTTGAATGGATCCGTAAATTATCTTTCCAATCTGCAATTAGAGCTCTTTTGTCAATCAGGAAAGTGCTCACTGAGCTCACATTTCATTAAAGAAACAGTCTGCGTGTGTATCTGGTGAAGCTGGATGTGTGTGTGATTAAAGAGTTTGATGAGATAAATGTTTTTTAAGTGTGATTTTATTTGCCTTTGTGAGGTTTTGAAAATGTCTTTATTATTGTTGTACTTACACAAGCTGTTTATAGGGATCCTAGGTTTGTAATTTTCAGTGAAAAAGCATCTTATGTCTTGTCATTGCTAATATGTACAATTGTAAGATATTTCTTGTTTTAATTCTTTGAGATGGACTTGGTTCGCACGTCATAGAAAGTCTGATGCTCAGATTCCCCTTATTAGGGGTGGAGGAGAATCTTGCTTAAGTTAAAATGAAATAAGAAAGCCAAATTTCAAGTAAATACAGACATACTGTCACTGGGTTGAAAAACACTAACTCTATAGCCTTCGGTCAAAGGGGTAGTTTTGTCCTTAAAAAAAAATAAAAAATAAAGTAATTCCAGAGCAGTAAAATGGAAATTAAGGAGAGAGCAGGGCAAGGTCAGTCATAGCTCCAGGGAAGTTTTTTGGAAAACCCTTTATAATTGGGTGGACACCTTTTAAGAAAGAACGCAGATAAAAATTGCTATTCCCTTCAACTGTCAGACTACAAATGAGTTCTCTCTTTTGTTGGACAATTCTGAGACATATCTAAAATGACCTAGAGAGGTAGGTATCAGTGAATGGTTAGTTAAACAGAGACTTGTATAATTTCTCAAGGCCGGCTGATAAAACTTTTGGAGTTCATTAAAGATCTAGAACGTTTAAACAAATTTTATTTCAGCTCTGGACTTAAAGATAATTGAGCTTAATAGATATCTGATATACTGTAAATGTATATACTGTTTGCTTTTCAAGCAACAATGAAAAATATATACATAAAAATATACATAAGTCTTAATGAATTTTAATGAGCAACTTTTTTGCTGTATAAGGGTTTATACTACAGAGGTTTATTGGAAAAATATTTGTTTGATATGGTCAACAGTTTTGTTTGACAAATGTTTAATGGTTTAATTTATGAGATTTTTAAGAAAATTAATGTTAAAAAGAATTGGTTTTGTCATTCCTAAATATCAATTTTCTCTGATTTCTCAGTAAACAGTTTAGTCCTGCTATAACCTCTCTTGAAGGCAAAGATTTGATCTCTTGTTAGAATAAGGTTTCCTGAGTCAGAAAATCAAACCACAGGACTTATTAAAGGAGAAAAAGCTAAGGTTTTCTTATTTGTGAATCTTCAGTTAAATAACTTTAGTATCGTTTCTTGGGAGAAGATGCCATCTAGGACTTCCATAGCCAGAAAGAAGTCAATGCTTGGCTTGCTGATATGCTGACTGTCTTACAAGGGGCTAATACAGCTGGTAACTTTAAGCTGAAGCCATTACTCTTACTGAGTCAAATGGTATATCTATATCCAACTTTTTAAGGAAGAGGCAGACTGCTTTCCAAAGACGTTGCACCATTTTGCAATCCCACCAACACTTTAGGAGAGTTCCAATTTCTTCACAGCCTCTCCAGTGTTTGTTCTTTTGCATCTTTTGGATCATGGCCAACCTTGTTGGGGTGAGGTGGTATCTCATCGTAGTTTTGATTTGAATTTCTTTAATAGCTAATGATTGTGAGCATGTCTGCATGTGTTTTATGGCTGCCTGGATCTCCTCTTTAGAGAAGTATCTGTCCATCTCCTTTGTCTATCGCTTAACTGGATGATTTATCTTTTCCTTATTGATATTCTGTAGTATCTTATAGGGTTTGGAGATCAGGCATCAATCTGACATATAGTTGCCAAATATTTTTCCCATACTGTAGGTGGCCTTTTAATTCTATTAATAAAATCTTCGAATAAGCACAAGTGCTTGATTCTTAGTAGTTTCCTTTTATCTATTTTCTCTTCTGTTGTTTGTGGTTTGTTTGACAGATTTTGAAGTCTGTCTGCATTGTGTATTAAACCTTCCATTGTTGTTCCTACTTTTTCTTGAATGAGCTTTATTGTTTTAAATTTGATATTTAGGTTTTTTATCCAGTTTGAGTTGGTTTTTGTATAAGGTGTAGGATACGGGTCTTGTTTCAATTTTTTGCAGATGGATATCCAATTTTGCCAGCACTATTTACTGAAGAGATTGTTTTTACCCCAGGTTAATGTCTTAGGTCCTTTGTTAAGCATCAGCTGTTCATAAGAAGATGGTGTCATCTCTGGGGTCTCATTTCTGTTCCATTGATCTGCCTGTCTCTTTTTTGTACCAGTACCAGGCTGTCTTGATTACTGTGGCAGTGTCATAGTTTCTAAAGTTGGGTAGTGAGAGGCCTTCCAGTGTGTTCTTCTTTTTCAGTAGTGCTTTACTCATCCAGGGCTTCTTCCCTTTGCAAACGAAGTTGGTGATTTGTTTTTCCATCACATTAAAAAATGTCACTGGAACTTGCATTGGGATTGCATTATATAAGTAGATTGCTTTGGGGAAAATAGATGTTTTCCCAATGTTAAGTCTTCCTATCCATGAGCAGGGTAGGTTTCTCCGTTTATGTAAGTCTCTCTTAGTTTCTTGTAGTAAAGTCTTGCAGTTCTCTTTGTAAAGGTCGGTTATTTCTCTTGTTAGATTTATTCCTAGGTACTTTATCTTCTTAGGGGCTATTGTAAATAGCATTGATTTGGTGATTTCTTCTTTAATTATCTCATTGTTGGTATAAAGGAATCCTACTGATTTACTTATGTTTATCTTGTATTCTGAGACTTTGCTGAACTCTTCCATCAGTTTGAGTAGTTACGGATTCTTTAGGATTCTCTGTGTATCCAATCATATCATCTGCAAATAGGGAGATTTTTACGTCTTCTTTGCTAATGCAGACTCCCTTTATTTCTTGGTCTTGTCTAATTGCTCTGGCTAGAACTTTTAGTACAATGTTTAATAGGAGAGGTGAGAGTAGGCATCCTTGTCTAGTTCCTGTTCTCAAGGGAAACTGTTTCAGTATGTCTCCATTCAGGATATTGTAGGCCATTAGCTTTTTATAAATGGCCCTCATTGCATTGCAGAATTTGCCATCTATTCCTATTTTGCTGAGAGTTTTGAGCATGAATGGGTGTTGGACTTTATCAACTGTCTTTTGTGGACCAATAGACAAAATCATGTGATTCTTGTCTTTCATGTTATTTTTGTGGTTGATCACGTTAATTGTTTTTCTGATGTTGAACTAGCCTTGCATCCCTGGTATGAACCCAACTTGGTCATTATGTATTATTTTTTTTAATATGTTGTTGTATTCTGTTGGCACAAATTTTGTTGAAGATTTTTGCATCTAGATTCATGAGTGATATCGATCTGTAGTTCTCCATTTTGGGGGTTATTTCCCTGGCTTTGGTATCAGGGTTATGCTGGTTTCATAGAATGAATTTGGAAGTATTCCACCCCTTTCTATACTGTGCAATAGTCTCAGTAGCATTGTAGATAACTCTTTCCTAAAAACTTGGTAGAATTCTGTGGTGAAGCCATTTGGGCCCAGGCTTTTTTTGGTTGTTAGTTTTTTGATGACTTTTTCAGTCTCTTCCTTTGTGATGGGTTTATTAAGTTGTTCTGCTTCAGCTTGTGATAATTTTGGTAGGCAATATGAATTAAGAAATTTGTCCATTTTCTCTAGCTTTCCAAATTTGTTAGAGTACAGTCTTCCATGGTATTTTGTTATGATATTTTTTATTGCTGTTGGATTTGTTATGGCAACTCCCCTCTCATTTCTTATTTGGATTATTTGTTTCCTTTCCTGTTTTTCTTTAGTAACTTTAGCCAATGTTTTGTCAATTTCGCTGATCCTTTTGAAAAACCAGCTTTTGGTCTTTCCAATTTTTTCAGTTGTTCTTCTATTCTCTAAATTGTTTAGTTCTGCTCTAATCTTTATGACCTGTTTTCTTCTGGTGCCTGAGGGGTTCCTCTGTTGTTCTCTCTCTACTTGTTCAAGATGTAGGGTTAGTTCTTTGGTTTGGTTTCTTTCTTCCTTCCAGATGTGTGCATTTATGGAGATAAACAGATGTCTGAGCACTACTCTAGCTGTATCCCATAGGTTCTGTAGGAAGTGTTTTCATTCTCATTGGAATCCATAAATTTCTTTATTTCATCTTTGATTTCTTCTATAACTCATGTTTTTTTAAGCAAGATGTTGTTCAGTTTCCATGAGTTCCTGTGTCTATCTATGTTTGTTCTGCTATTAATTTTGACTTTTATGGCTTATGGCCTGACAAAGTGCTTTGCATTAATTCAATGGTATGGATTTTGATCAGAATTGCATTATGTCCTAACACATGGTCTATTCTGGAGAATGCTCCATGTGCACTGGAGAAGAAGGTGTAGTTGTCCACTGATGGATAGAAAGTTCTATGTATGTCGATGAGGTCTAATTGGTTAATTATTTTAACAGCTGACCCTATTATCCCCCTTAATAAACTATGTATAAACCCAATTTTAGTTACTACCAGTCTTATTAACTTCCTCTCCATCTAGAAGGATTCTAACGACTGTAGTACATCCCTCTGTTTAACATGACTTTATCATATTTTTCATGAAATAATCATTGGATCACTTCTTTTAATATTATAGCTTTGATTGAGTTTTGTGCCTTCCCTAACTGAGTAGGTTTCCAGATGATGTGTCCTGTATTGCCTCCTAAAATATAGAGATAATGGTTTTGTTCTTCTAAGCCAAGAGCTTCTTTCAGTATTTCTTGTAGCTTTGGTTTGGGTTTTACAAAGTCTGTGAGTTTCTGTTTATCTGCAAAGGTCTTAATTTCATTTTCATATTTCAAAGATTTGCAAGATATAAAATTCTTGGTTAGAAGTTTTTTTCCTTCAAGGCTTTGAATGTGTCATCCCATTGCCTGAGTGCCAGTGTCATTTCAGCTGAGAAGTCAGAGGAAAGTCTATAGGATTTTCCTCCAAATGTTAGCTTTGTTTTGAATCTTGCTGCCTTTAAGAGTTTCTGCATATGTTTCATTTTGTTAAGCTTGATTATAATATGTCTTGGAGTCTTTCTTTTGGGATCTTATTCAGTGGCATTCAATATGCATCTTGGATATCTATAGTCTCTTCTTTCATAATTTCAGGGAAATTTTCTGTCAGCAGCTCAGCCACAATACTCTCTTTGTTTTCAGGTGTCCCTCTGTATTCCAGAATTCCAATTAATTCTAGACTGTTCCTCTTGATAAAGTTCTGCATGCTTCTTAATGCTTCTTCATTTTCCTTGTTTATTTTTTCTGATTTCTCCTCATAGATGCTAGAGTCAGTAGCTCTGTCTTCCAAGTCAGAAAGTCTATTTTTCCATTTGTTCCAGGCTGTTTTCTTGGCTTTGAACTGAATTTTCTATTTCTTTGATTTTGTTATTGATCTATTGGACTTCAGAATACTGGGTGTTCCATCAGTTCAAACTGCTTGCTTAATTTTTCATTTTGCTCTGCTGCATTTTGTATGATGTCTAGGAGGGCTCTACATATAATCCTTTTGTAGTCAATCTCTGACAGTCAGAATGGCATCTTTGTCTGGGAAATTCTTTGGTTTTTGGGGGGGGGCTTTCTGGAGCCATAGGTGAATTTTTCTTTAAGTTTCTGTCCAAAGTTTGTTGTTTTTTGTGTACCTAGAAGTTGATTAGTTTCTCTGGTGTTACTTTAACAGGATTTGAAGTACAGTCTGAGAAGGAAAGTGATCATCAGTCACTTCTATATACTCCAGTGACCTGGTCCAGCAGAATCTCTAGGGTGAGAGGCTCCACCTCCTGACTCATAAAGACACAGCCTTACTTATGAAGTCACTGGGGGGGCCGTCAGCTGACGCTGTGATGTGGGACAGTAAAGCATGGAAGAGATGCTGTCTGGATGCCCCACAGTTATTTCACTAGGTGGTCTTACATTGAAAGGTGAAAGCTCTCTGACACCTTCCAAAATCAATCAGGCTGTCAGGTGTGCAAATTCCTCTTCCCAACTGGCAAAGTAAGCACCTTTATATCTAATCCCAGATGCTGTAAGCTAGTTCAAAGTACAGAAAGGCTGCTGTTCTGCTGACATCTGCTACTGTGCCCCACTTGTAAGGCCACACTGTGCTAGACATAGCTTTTCTGCTGGAAAAGCACTCCCTGAGTTGGTACTGCCTCTCAGCCTGGGAATTAGCCCCTGCTGAAGCCTCCGTTTGGGTAAATCCACCTCCCAGTGAAACAAGTTGGCATCCCACACAAGCTCTCCCTTCTGCCGTGGAATAGCTGATCCAATGGCGGAGGTTTGGAAGGAGAGAGTAGAGGGGCCAAGGTGCACAGAGTCCAGAGCCAGGCTTTCAAAATGTGGCTATTCTGCCTGTTGATCCTGTCAGCAGCACAGCTGAGCTTTGCTACCAGTTAAATCCAAGCCCTGCCTGTCAGCTAAGACAGAAAAAAAAAGTTAAAGTCTCAAGTTACCTTCAGTCCGTGAGAGCCGGCATTCAACATGTGCAGGGGTCAGTGAAAGAGAGTTTTCCATTCAGTGTCATGTAGTCCAAACTGGCAGTCCTATGCAGTCTCCAAGGGCTCACTGGATGTCCAGAAGCCTCTGTTTAATTATCAGTCCAGGCCTTAGTTTTCAGAGTGAATTAAGAAGACATGTGTCTAGTCTGCCATCTTGTTCTGTCTCCCCATGAGTTATTGTTGACTCTATCATGTCCTTGATTAGGAAAACTATATCTCATGGTTTTTGAAAAAGCTAAAGTGTTTTACTTTTAAAAATTTTTTTACTATTGTGCTGGTTAAATAATTGTCCAAGTACTATTTCTTGGTGACCTGAATTCCTGACAACTTTGATATTTTCCCCTCCTAAATTTAATTCTAAGTGATACTTTAAGGTTAGATTTTGGGAGGTCAAAAATTCCCAAAAGACAAGGTTCTAGGCCTTGTCTTTTGGAAACTTTGTAGAAAGCTCATGGAAAGCCATAAAAGATTTATTCTTGCTTTGTTGGTGGAAAGTTCTTCTGTATATTTCTATAATGATCTCAAATCCTAGGAAGTGTAAGACACTACTATGCTTTCAAAATATGTGTGTATTGGCACTCATAATATCAACTCAAAAATAGAAATATGCATAACTTTTTGATGCTCTCTTACATTAACTATAAGCCAGTAACTCATAAAAATCAAACCAATTGCTGTTGAGTTGATTCTGACTCATAGAGACCCTGTAGGACAGAGTAGAACCACCTCATAGGATTTCCTAGGAGCACCTCGCAGATCTGAACTGCCAACCATTTGGTTAGCAGGCATAGTACTTAGCTGCTACACCACCAGGGTTTCCTACAGATCATGAGGAAGTTATCTAGAAAATTTTTGAATTTAGGCATGGAAACATGGACACATGTGAATTACACAATGATTGTAAACAACTTTTAAGTTGACTTTCCCTGCAGTGCTGTGATGAACAAGACAGAACATAGTTAATCTTTGCATACCACCCTTGAGACAGAAAAGTAAAAATAAAAACCCCATAATCTGTAATACTAAAGAAAAGATACATTGCTTCCCTAATCCCTAACCCTGGAGACAAAGCATACATACTGGTCTTTGATGTCACAGTACCCTGTCATGTGAAGCCAGGGTGACAGATTCACATGTAAACCTTAAATTTCTGCTCACTTGCTGAGAGAAGGCAGGGGCAATCACCAAGAACTTGCTGAGATTCCCCATTGCCACTGACCTTTGACTCTAACTACAAGGGATATCTACTGAGTTCGAGTCATGTCCAATCTTTCTCCTGATATCTTTTGTAAAAAGTAAAAGCCTGAAGTTTAAAGATTTGGACTAACTTTTGAACTAACATTGCAACTGTTAATTCTGATTCCTTCGTTCTAAATGAATGTTGAGAGGTCTTACTTGCATGCCTTGCCATGACTACCTTACAAGGAGCTAAATGAATGAAAATGTCCCACAACATTAAGAGGGAAGAACAGAACTCAAGGCTGCAGCTGATGTCAAAAAAGAAGATACAAAAGGCTTCCAACTCAGGTGAATCTACTTCTGTGACCCTTTGAAGGGAGCAGGGGTGTTTGAAGCTCTTTTTATGTGTTTTGTTTGTTTACAAATGAACAGTCATTGCAATGAGCCTGAATATCAAGAACTAGCAGTAATTTGAAAGATTACGCAGAAACATCAGGAGTCAGTGAGGTAATCGGGATGGAACAACTCGGTAAGGAGGGTGTTACTGAACTTTATGTGTATAACCTGTTAAACTGGTGAGCATTTTGCTGTAAATATTCTTAACAACAAGAAAAGTAAAATAAATTATAAATGAAAACAAACAAAAACTAAATGAGTTTATGCATGACACACTCAAGCATCTATTAATTTTCTAAAATCAGATTCTATACAACAAAATCACAGGAAATAATAAAGTTCATTTAATGTATTATGAATTGCACAAAACATGTCAAACTGGAGGAAGTGTCAAATTTTTGGGGGGTTAAAAAATTTGTGTTAATGCCTCTTCTGTGATATTTTACCTGATATCAGACAATAAGATTTTTAATTTGTTAACTTGATTGTAGCTTTATATTTTTTATTCGAATCTAGCACCATTGAAGCCACTGGTTTTAACTGGAGGCACTTGGCTTTTTTGGCTGGCTTTCGCATTGTTTATTTACGGAGTTTTATTAATATTGAAGTGTTTAGAGACTTGATAATCTGGGTATATTCTTAGTATATGCAAACATTATGTTATTTTGTCTCAGGATTATTACATGTTATATCTGGAAGTCCTTTGAAAATAGTTAATTATTATGTTTAGAGATACTGTGTTTAAAATTATTTTACTTGCCTTTATTTTGTTTTGTATTACTTTTAAAATGAATTTTCATCATTTTTTTGTTAGTATTAACAAGTTAGGCAAGGCCATTTTTTAAGTTTTCTTATCTACATAGTGTTTTTTTTTTTTTTTTAATTGTGATTTGCTGAAGGCGCTTCACTAGAATATTTCAACAAAAGGGACCCTATTAGATATTCATGGGAAGAACTCGGATCAAGATTTCCAGAACTCAGCCTGACAGAGACTGGAGAAACCCTGCGAGACGGCCTCCAGATACACTTTCAGCTCAGCCATGAAGTCACTCCTGAGGCTCACCCTTTAGCCAAAGACTAGACAGGCTCATAAAACAAAATGAGAATAAAGGACACGGATCCGCAGGGGGCAAGGACTAGAAGGCAGGAGAGAACAGAAAAACCGGCAATAGGGGACCCAAGGTTGAGATGTGAGAGTGTTGACATGTTGTCATAAAACAATATGACAATATGTGTACTATTTAATGAGAAACCAGTTTGTTCTATTGTCCTTCATTGAAAGTATAATTTAATAAAACAAAACAGATTTCTAGAACTCTTGTGTAGAAGTTGCCAGGTTCACGGACTCAGGGGCAGGTAGGTTACCAATGAGCACAATAAGCACAGACTTACTTGTAGTCAGTTGTTGATAGTGAGCATTTTCCCGAGGGTGTACCATCTGCAAAGCTGTTACCCACAGGAAGCAGAAGTCAGCCCATACTTACCTTGCTTAGTGGGTCATACCTTCCTATAAAGGACTGTATATTTGAAAAGAGGCTTTGATTCTTCAGGAAGGTGCTGTGGGGTTGAGAGAGAGACAGATGCCAGCCATACCTAGAAGTAGAATCTTTGATATGATGACAAAAAAGTGAAATTATTCACTACAAATGATATGGTAAGCAAGGTGAGAAGTGTGCTTACCTTGTCTATTGTATAATCTGCCCCTGTGTAGAATGCTGATCCAGGATGAAATGGAACAGAAATTAATTTAAATATAACCGGATAGACTAAAAGATTGTTATGAGTTTTATGCAGAAAATACTACTGATGTTCTATTTTTCTGGAAATAAGAAATTCCTTTCTCCAGCTAGGGATGCAAATAAACATTTCTCCAAAAATGGCATACAAATAGCCTACTGACTGAGAAAATAAACTTCTCCTTTTTAAAGTCACCTACTTGTGGCATTTCTGTTATAGCAGTGCTAGATGACCAAGGCAATGACCCTGGTATACAACAGAACAAAATGCTGCCCAGTCCTGTCCGATCCTTACAAACCTTGCCATATTTGAGCTAATTGTTGCAACCACTGTGTCAATCCATCTGGCTGAGGCTCTTCTGCTTCTTTGCTGTCCCGCTACTTTACCAAGCATGTTATTCTTCTCCAGCGCTGGCCCCTCCTGACATGTCCACAGTATGTGACACAAGATCTTGCCATCTTGTTTCTAAAGTACATACTGCCTATACTTCTTCCGAGAAAGATTTGTTTGTTTTTCTAGCAGTCCATGGTATATTCAATATTTTTCGCCAACACCGTAATTCAAAGGTATCATTTTTTTTCTGTCTTCCTTGTTCACTGTCCAGCTTTTGCATGCATATGAGGTGATTGAAAATGCCATGGCTTGGGTCAGACACACTTTAGTGCTCAAAGTGACGTCTTTTCTTTAAAACACTTAAAAAAGTCTTTTATAGCAGATTTACACAAGGCAGTGTGTTGTGTGATTTCTTGACTGCTACTTCTATGCGCATGGATTGTGGACCAAGTAAAGTGAAGTCCTTGACCACTTCAGTATTTTTTCCATTTGTCAGAATGCTACTTAATGGTCCATTTGTGAAGATTTTTTTTTTCTTAAATATTGAAGCACAATCCATACTGAAGGCAAGTTGAGACAGACTAAGACAGAGGTCAGACTAGAAGCTATGATTTAAGATCAGTCAGTAATTACTTTAATTGTTCTTCATCACAGTGTTGTACGGGATCCTGCATGACCACAAATTATTAATTCTATTCTGGTTCTGTTGCCATGGCAGTGAATAATTACTAGATGGAATGTATAAGTCTGTGACAGATCTTTCTTCTTTTGAACATTTTTTAATTTCTAGTCAGAAATGTTGTCCTGATTTGCAACTGTGCACTAAACTTCAATTAATTTCATTTATTAGCTTAATATTACTTTAACAGATCTCTGAAGCAGACACCTTTCTCTTTCAAGCATTTCTAAAGGCTGAAGCTCACAGGCAGTTCTATAGCCATCTGCATGATGCAGATGGTTAATTACTCTTCCTCCATTCTTGGTACCCCGTCTTCCTCATGTCGTCCAGCTTCTGTTGTACCTAAGGTCACTATGACTCGATGGCACCTCACAGCGATGATAACTAATGTAGCCCTGGTGACACAGTGGTTAAAAGCTCAGCTGCTAACCAAAAGGTTGGCAATATGAATCCACTTGCCACTCCTTGGAAACCTTAAGGGGCAGTTCTACTCTGTCCTGTAGGGTCACAAAAAATTGAAATACTGTCTGGTTTGTGCCATTCTCACAATCATCATCATGCGTGAGCCCATTGTGGAGGGTCTTACTTTACCAAACACGAGGTCCTTCTCCAGGGACTGATCCTTCCTCATTACATGCCGGAAGTATTTGAGATGTAGTCTTGCCATCCTTGCTTCTAAGGAACATTCTGGTTTTACTTCTTACAAGACAGATTTGTTTATTCTTTTGGCAGTCCATAGTATATTCAATGTTCTTCACCAACATCACAATTCAAAGGGGTCCATTCTTCTTTGGCCTTTTTCATTCATTGTCTGGCTTTCATATGCATATGAGGTGACTAAAGATACTGTATCTCGGATCAAGAGCTCCTCTAGTCTTCAAGATAACATCTTTACCCCCTGTACATAGATGAAGAAGAGGCTTCCCTTCAAACAGAACAAGGTGATACTGCATTGTTTAAAGTCACAAAAAGTGTGCATCAGGGATGTAACCTTTCACTGTACCTATTCAGTCTGCATGCCAAGCAAATAATCTGTGAAGCTGGACTATGTAAAGAAGAATATGATATCAGAATTGGAGGAAGACTCATTAATAACCTGTGTTATGCAAATGACACAACTTTGCTTGCTGAAAGTGAAGACTTGAAGCACTTACTGATGAAGGTCAAGGACCACAGCCTTCAGTATAGATTGCACCTCAATATCAAGAAAACAAAAATCCTCAAAACTGGACCAATAGGCAACATTAGGGTAAACAGAGAAAAAGATTGAGGTTGTCACGTGTTTTAGTCAGCTAGTGCTGCTCTAACAGAAATACCACATGTGGATGACTTTAACAAAGGAAAGTTTATTCTTACAGTCTGGTACGCTACAAGTCCAGATTCATAATATCCACTCCAGGGGAAGGCTTTCCCCTTGTTGGCTTTGGAGGAAGGTCCATGTGTTGCATCAATCTTTGTTCAGGGGGCATCTCGGTGCAAAAACCTCAGGTCTGAAGGGCACGCTCTTCTCCTGGTGCTGTTTCTTGATAGTATGAGGTTCCCAATTCTCTGCCTGCTTCTCTCTCTTTTTATTTCTTGTAGGATGAAAGGGTAAAGGATAGTGAAAGCCATACTCCAGGGAAACTCTCTTTACACTGGATCAAAGCTGTGACCTTATCCACCCTAATCTTCTTCAACATAAAATTCCAATCACAAAATGAGGACAACCGCGCAATGCTGGGAATCATAGTCTAACCAAATTGACACATATTTTGGGGGCACAAAATTCAATCCATGACAGTGAACAATGAGAAAGAAGACACTGAAAGATGTCACACACAAACCTACAATAACAGAATTAACAATAACTTGTTAGAGAATGCATAGGTAGACATACATGCTAAATAGGAGTAGGAAGTCACATGAGAGTATACTGAGAGCTTACATAGGTATATTTGTGGTCTTTCCTGCAAAACATTTTATTTGCTGTATGTGTTCATAATGTAAAACAAAACACATAGGGGACACAATTACAGAAACTTCTCAGACATAACCAAATGTCTCCTGGAACTGAGTTACTAGGCTTGAAGGCTAGGGATCATAATCTTGGGGGCCAATCTAGGTCAACTGACATAACATAATCATAAGGATAGTATTCTACACGCTAGTTCAGTGAGCAGCATCCGGGGTCTTAAAAGCTATCCGGTGGTCATCTAAGATTCAATTATTGGTCTCTTCTGGCCTGGTGCAAAGAACCAAACCAAAACAAGACCCACTGCCACTGAGTTGGTTCCTACTTATAGCGACCCTACAGACAGAGTAGACCTATTGCATAGAGTCTCCAAGGAGTCCCTGGTGGATTTGAACTGCCTGTCTTTTAGTTAGCAGCCATAGCAAAGAAGAATACAAAAAAAAAAGAAAAGAAAAAAAAAGACTGAAGGAAGCAGTTAGTCTAAAGGACTAATGGCACATGTGAATCACAACCTCCTCTGGTCTGAGGACCAGAAGAACTAGATGGTGTCCAGCTACCACTATCAACTGCTCTGACCAGGAATATAACAGAAGGTCCCTGTCAGAGAGAAAAAAGTAGAACAAAAATAAAATTCATAAAAACAGATTCACTAGCTTGATAGAGAACAGAGGAATTCCTGAGACTATTGTCTTAGGATAACATTATAATTTGGATCTGAAGCTCCTTCTGGAGGTCACCTTTCAACAAAATAATGGACTGGCCTTTAAAATAAACGAAAGCACTCATGAAGAAAGTACTTGTTAGAAACATAAACTACATGAGACCAAAAGGGCAACACTGGCACAAAAGCAGACAGGAAGGCTGGGGAGGGCAAGGGTGCCAGATTAATGAAAATGGAATGTACAGGTGAAACAGCAGAGCGCTGACGTATTGCAGAGATTGCAACCGATGTCACAGAACAATTTGCATATGACTTGTTGAAAACCCTGGTGGTGTGGTTAAGTGTTATGTCTGCTAACCAAAAGAATGGCAGTTCAGATCCACTAGGCGCTCTTTGGAAACTCTTAGGGGGCAGGTGTATTCTGATCTACAGGGTCGCTATGAGTTGGAATCGACTGGAAGGCAGTGGGTTTTTGGTACTGAATGGGAAATTAACTTGCTGTGTGAACTTTTACCTTAAGCACAACAAATGTTCAAAAAAATTTAAAGTACTATGTAGCTGTACTGTATTTTATGGTGTCTGTAACAGCATAATACATTTACAGTTTCAATGTGCTGGGTAGGATGCAGAATGGAACGAAGGACTGGGTACTGGAATGTGGCTTGGCCACTAGCAGGCTGTGTGACCTTGAGTTAGTCATTTAATCTCTTTTGAGGCTTCTGTTTCCTTGCTTACATAATGTGAAAGAAAGGAGTTAATGGGGCCAGATGACTCTAAGGACATTTCCAGTGCTATAAATTCCAGAACTATGAGCTTGGTTTGTAGCTACAGCTAGGTTTTTGGAATCTTTTTCATTGTCAGTTTTTATCAGAGATAATTTACATTGAAAAATTCACCAATTTTCAGTGTACAGGCTGATGAGTTCTGACAATATTACAGTTGTGTAACCACAACAATCATGATCTAAAACATTTCCACCCCTTCAGCATGTTTTCTCAAGCCCTTTTCCAGTCAGTACCCTTCCATAAGCCAGCCCCTGGCAACCACTAATTTGCTTTCTGTCACTGTGTTGTTGTCAGTTGTCATTGATTTGACTATGACTCACTTAGATTCCACATGTGCTGAGCAGAAATGCTCTGCAAAGTTTTCAAAGATATGATCTTTCAGAAGCAGATTGCCAGGATTTACTTCCTAGGTGCCTCTGAGTGGGTTTGAACTGGTAACCTTTTGGTTAGCAGTTTAGCAAGTAACAATTTGCCCCACCTAGGGGCACCCTTTATCACTGAGGAGTTACTATTTTTAGAATTTCAAAAAGTGGACTCACACAGCATTTATTTTTTGTCTGTCTTCATTCATTTAGCGCAATGAGTTTGAGATTCCTGTCTTTCATCATGAGCACATTTTGATACAGTCTCGTATTGGCTATTTTTTCAGTTAAGTCATTTATCCTTTAATGACCACTTTATAATGCCGTGGTAATCATGAGGATGGTACAGGGCTGACAACCTTTCATTCTGGTAAATATACGATCGCTGTGAGTCAGGGCCAACTTATTGACAACCAACTAACTAAGAAGTCAATTAATAATAAGGAAGTTGGTTTTATGTTTCCTAAAACTTGTTGACTGTATCTTTTTTTCCATCAAATAGCCCACTCACAGTGACCACAGCCACCACTGTTCCTGCTGTTTTCTGCCACCATTGGAGATGCTTCCTTCCCTTCACATCCTGGTGGCTGCAGAGGAGCACCCTGTGGCCTGTAGGATGGATTCTTGGAAGGCAAAAGGAGAGGACAGAGCTCCTGTTTCAACGCTCTTATCTTTGGGGTTGTGCCCTAGCTGCAGAGTCACCCCTCAGCTCACCTCTACCCTCTTGCCCCTCTATCCCCTCTCATCATCCCTGAGCCTTGGTCTGCGCTGTCCCCACTCTACTCCACTTCTGTCACGGTACCAGAGATCTTACAGGTACAAAGCCTGATCCTTGTGCACCAAGGTGTATACCAAGGTCATCTCTGGGGCAGAAGAGAGACTCATGGCCTCGCTGCCCTCTGTTTCGTGACCTGCCATCCACACTTGCAGAAAACCTCCAAGGGCTTGGTATTCACTGCATCGGTTACCTTATTGTCTTAGAAAAAGTGAGGGCATGGGCAGATTTTGGGGGGTGCACGAGGAGGGGCTGTCCTGGTGACACCAGGAGGATGAGGAGCCTAGTGGGTCAGACAGGAGGCCACTCCAGCCCCACCCAGCACCAGTGGCCATCCAGACGCTGCTTCCATTGCTTCTCTTTCTCAAAGTCCATCGCAGTGCCTTGGAATCAGGACAATCCAGTCATCCCTCTCTGCCCTGCCCTGAATCTTACCATGTTTGAGAAGTTTCATGGCCCACAGAGTCCGGTTTGATTACACTTCTGTAGGCATGGCCCTGAACTTCAGGCATCTCTGGTTAAGGAAGTTTTCTGACCAGACTCAGTAGCTGGCAACCACCTGCTCGGTCTCTGTGAGAAAATACCACAACAGCCAATAGATTGCACACTAGGGGCACATAACCCACTTACAAGCTGAGGATTACTCTATTTAAGTGTTGTAGAAAGCTTGTAAAATTACTTTTAGTAAAGGTTTTTATTCACCAAAAATATTTGCATAACAGTCCGCCTGTGATAATTTCTAGTGAATTCTGTTCGAGAATTTCTTCATGGAACTCTACAAAATTCTCATCTCTTAACCTTCTAAATCTTTTCTGAGATCTGTGAATTTCCTAAATCCTTAGAGACTTGATGGTCATCCACTGGTCATGTTCTCTGTAGAAAGTCTACCGGAGAGTTCAACCCAGTGGTTCATCAATGCCCTTCCCAGTCTTCAGAGGCTGATTCTGGTATTCCCAAAGAAACCGGGAGCCTTTCTCAGCCTGTGCATGGCAGGTCATGAAACAGGTGCAGCGAGGCTGTGAGTCCCTCTTTCCTACTCTTAGGACACAACCAAGCATTATGAAGCTCAGCAGTCAGTGTCAACAAGTTTATTCTATCATATGTGACCCAAGTACACTCATATTGTAGGTATGTTTGTATTATGTTTCATATTCAAATGTGCGGTTTCAGTAGTTTACTTTGTAAATTGTATTTTTTTTCTACCTCATATTCTGTCAGGTGCCAAGTACAGTGTCATCCTGTGTGGGCGCTCCGTAAGGGCTAATTGGTGACCAGGATAATGGTGTTGACAAGTGGCTCCATTAAACTAATGTCTCATTTAGTGGAAGAGGTCCAGGTATAGCAGGTTTGTAATGTTGCTTCAATAAACAAACAAGTCATGTTTCATGTCAAAGAGCAACAGAACACATTCTGTCTGTCAGTACCTAGTCGCTATTTCCAGTAAGAACCAAAAAGATTTATTTGAAGAGAGTATAGCTTTTGAAAAAGATTAACCCTGTAGGCAGGTTTTGGAAACCCTGGTGGCATAGCGGTTAAGAGCTAAGACTGCTAACCAAAAAGTCAGTTAGAATCTACCAGGCACTAATTGAAAACTCTATGGAGCAGTTCTGTTCTGTCCTGGAGGGTTGCTATAACTTGGAATCGACTCAACAACAGTGGGCGGGTAGGCATTTCTTAATGTAGGAGATATGACTGTTTTTTTGGTTCGGAATATTACTAAAACTTGGTTTCTTCTCCAGTTGGCAATCAAATAAATAGCAAGACGAGAAAAGAAGCCCAAATCAACATTTCAGTGACATCATTCTCACCTCCTTGAGGAAAGTTCTTGACATTCTAAAATAAATAAGTTGTAGCAATAACAGTTACACATCTTGCAGAATGTAATCAATGTCACTGAACAGTACATGTGGAAACTGTTGATTTGGTGTTTTGTTGTGTACAGTTTCACCACAATAATAATTGGAAAAAAAAGGCTAGACAAGTTATTACTAAGTTTTTTGTTTATTGGATGAGAATTATTGATATTTACCATTTTTTTTTTACTTTCAGTTTCTGTGGTTCAATCTCATAAAAGATTTATTTTATGCAGAATGTGACTATATAAACACAGGTGTCTTCTATATAAGGAAACATAGGTAGTTCAGTGGTAGAATTCTTACCCTCCATTCAGAAGACCTGGGTCCACTTCTTGGCCAGTGCCCTTCATGCACAGCTAACACCTATTCATCAGTGGGGGCTTGTCTGTTGCAATGATGCTGAACAAGTTTCAGTGGAGCTTCCAGACCAAGATGTACTAAGAAGAAAGGCTTGATGATTGCCTTCTGAAAATCAGCTGATGAAAACACTTTGAATCACATCAGGTGCCCAGTTCAATGACAGTTAACAACAAATTTCTGGTCTGTAAAGGAGTATCTAAAACCAAGACCCAGTCACTAGAAAAGGAAGGGTATCCTGTTTGTTAAAGTAGAAAAAGAAACAAATACAAAAACCAAACCTGTTGCCAACAAGTCAGTTTTAACTCATAGTGGTACCATGAATGGAGAAGTGCCCCACAGGCTTTCAAAGGGAAAACTGGTAGATCTGAACTGCTCTTTTGGTTAGCAGCTGAGCTATAACCACTGTGCCACCCAGGATAAAGACAAGGGAAACCTTCCATGAGATGGACTGACACAAAAGCCGCAACAATGAGCTCACACATACCAGTGATCATGAGGAAGGCATAGGACCATGTAGCATTTTGTCATCTTGTACATAAGGTTGCCGTGAGTCAGAGATGACCAGCCAGCAGCTAACAACAAAAACAAAGCAAAGATAAGCAAATTGCCAGTATTTGCTTCCTGTAAATTCCTTGCTTACTTTTACGTGGTCTTCCATTTTAGGCCTGGGTGAAGAGGATAAAAGAATTTACACATTTGCTAAAAAAAATAATAAAAAGATAAAAGATAAAAAGTTTTAGTCAAAAATTAGAATTTCGAAAGTCAGAATTTATTTTATAGAACCCCAAGTCTGGTACTTAGACGCATCCCTTTGAGCAATCAGAATCTCTCATTTTATATCAGGGGTTGTAATCTCGTGGTCAAATTTAGTCTACAGGCTTCTATATCTAGCCTGTATGATCATTCTGGTATTTTAAAATGTGAATTGGTTTAGATGATGTCTTAGTTACCTAGTGCAGCCATAGCAGAAATACCACAGTGAGTGGCTTTGAAGAGCAGAACTTAATTTTCTCACGGTTCCAGATCCTGAAAGTCCAGATCAGGGTCTCAGCCATGTTCATTCCTTCTGTAAGCCTCTCTCCTAGTTTCTGATGCCTGCCAGCAATCCTTTGCTTGTAGACAGGTCCTCAAATGATATCTGTCATCCCCTGTGTGTGTAGTTGTCTGTTTTGTTCTTTTTATGATACTTTTCAGTGATTAGGTTTAGGACCCATGTTACTTTTGTATGAGTCCATTAATGTAACAGAAGAAACCTATTTCTAGACAGGATTGTATTTATAAGTATAGGACTTAGGACTTCCACATTTCTTTTTAAGCAACACCATTCAATCTATAGCAGATGGGATATGCACTCTCTAGTCGCTAAGTCTTCACCACTCTCTCTTGGGTTCCTTCAGCATATGTTTACATTTTCCCCAGTCTTCTCTGAAATATTTGGATTTGCAACCTGTATCTTAGATGACATTAATGTCTCAGCGCTCCTCTGATGGGACGAAAACATTGTGAGGCAAGGAATTAAGAGTGTAGGGTGTTTTTCCTTAGGTGTGGCCCACCTTAGGGTCCTGTTTTGTTCTCAGAAATGTGAGTGAAAGGTGATGAAATACACAGGGGCAGTAAACCAGGAAAAAAGGCTCAGCTCCTCTCGTAATCCAAGAGATGAAACTTCAAATGAAGGGTCTCTTTTTTTAACCTATCTGGTTTGCAAAAATGTAAATGACTGACAGTGTTTGGGGTTAGTGAGAGTATTAAATAATGGGTCCTTTTCTTTGCTGTTGTAAATTGATGTAATTTTTTAATCCTGCTAAAAAACAAACCCCCCAAAACTCAAATCTGTTGCCTTTGATTCCATTCCTACTCTTAGTCATCGTATAGGACAGAGCAGAACTGCTCCATAGAGTTTCCAAGGAGTGGCTGGTAGATCTGAACAGCAGACCTCTTGGTTAGCAGCCGCTGCATTTAACCATTATGCCACCAGGATTTCACCTAGGAGTCATTCATCACTTTTTCAGTGGTCTCAGCAAATCCACTTTTATCCCACAGAACTGGTTACATGAGCTTTGAAATTTACATACTTCAGATATTTGTAGATTTTTATTATACTATTGTTTAAAATAACCTAAGTGTGTTTCAGTGGATGAATACTTAATAATAAGCACATTAAGAACAGAAAGTGTAGAGTGTAGATTGCTGGGTACATAAGCAAATTTCTGAATAGTATACAAGGTAAGGAGCTCTGGTAGGGCAAAAGTCAAGCTCTCAGATGCAGTTTGAACTCACCCATTGGCTCCATGGGAGAAACACCTGGTGATCCGCTGCCATAAAGATTATAGCCTGGAAAACCCAGTTACTTCATGGGAGAAAGATGCGGCAGTCCACTTCTTTAAATGTTACAGCCTTGGAAATTCTACAGAGGCAGTTCTACTCTGTACTATAGCATTGCTATAAGTCAGATTTGACTTGAAGACAGTGGGCTTGATTTTGGGGTTTACATGAGTTCATTTAAGTACTTTGGTCAAAGAAAATCCAACACCAACGAAACCTAAGGTCCCCTTGGATGGCGCAAACAGTTAATATGCTCAGCTGCTATCTGAAAGGTTGGAGTCTACGAAGAGGTACCGAAGAAAAATGTTCTGTTGGTCTACATTAGAAAAATCAACCACTAAGTCTTATGGGGCACAGTTGTACTGTGACACACGTGAGGTTGCCGTGAGTCAAAACTGGCTCTGTGCAACTGGTAACAAAATCTGAAATTAACCAATATGGTTGTAGGAAGGAATTTCTTATTTCAAGTCTAAAAGTCACACAACCACCACTTTAGAAATTTTCTTTGGGAATCAAGGAGGATTCACACTTTTAAATCTCAAAACATGCTATAAACCTACAGCAATCAAAGCAGTCTAGTATAATGACAGACACAGAAGCCAATGAAAGATTTGAGAGTACAGAAATTAACCTGTAAAACTACATCCAACTGATTTTGGACAGTGGTGCTAAGTTCATCCAACAGAGAAAGAATAGTCTTTAACAAATGATGCTAGCACAATTCAATTTCTACAAGCAAAAGAATGAAACCAGACCCATAGTTCCTATATGAAAACTAACTCAAAATGTATCAGGGGTCTAAATGTAAGAATAACCCACTGCCATCAAATCATGTCTGACTCACAGCGACCCTAGAGGTCAGACTAGAACTGTCCTATAGAGTTTCCAAGGAGCGCATGGTGAATTTGCACTGCTGACCTTTTGGTTAGCAGAAGTAGCACTTAACCCATTACTCCACCAGGGTTTGCAAATGTAAGAATGGAAAGTGTATAACTTAGAAGGAACCATAGGGGTACTACTTCAGGACATTGTTTTCGACAGTGGATTGTGGCTATTGTGTCTCTGAGGGTTTCCCTCATTTCCATTAACCCTCTGCTTTACCAAACATTTTCTAGTCTAACTAGCCTTTCCTGATGACATTTCTAAAGTAATTGAGCCTAAGTCTTGCCATCCTCACTTGTTGGAGGCATTATGGTTTTATTTCTTCTAAGACTGATTTGTTTGTTCTTTTGGCTGTCCAAGATATAGTTAATATTTTTCACCCAAATCACAGTTCAAGTGTATGTCTTCCTTTTTCACTATCTAACTTTTGCACAGATACAAAGCAATTGGAAGACCATGGCTTGGATCAGGCTCACTTCAGTCGTCAAAGTGATGTCTTTGCTTTTTAAAACTTTAGAGAAGTTGTTTGCACCGTATTTTTCCAGTACAGTAGGTTGATTCCTTGACTGCAGCATCCATGGACATTGATTGTTGATCCCAGTAGAATGAGCTCACTGACAACACCAACTTTTTCTCCATTTATCATGCTGTTGTTAATCTGTCCAGTTAGAATCCATACTACTCATGTTCTAATCAAACAGTTGTTCTGCTTAGCTTTATTTTATCACAATGAGAATAAGTTGAGACTTTAAACATAGAAATTATAATTCAGGAAATCGGCATCATCATTGCCACTATCATCACTGGTGGCTGCATTTGTCAACAGCTTACTGTGTATTAACCAAAACCAAACCACTCAGTTGCTGTCGAGTTGATTCTGACTCACAGCAACCGCAGAGGACAGAGTGGAACTACTGCACCGGGGTTTCCAAGGAGTGCCTCGTGGGTGTGAACTGCAGATCTTCAGGGTAGCAGCCAAGTTCTTAATCACTATAGCACCAGGGCTTCAAACTGTTGTCTATTAGGTGTTGTTAAATACTTTAAACATATTATTGCATTTGCTTTTCACAATAACTACCTGAGAGAGCCTCTGAATACTTGCTGCTCTTTCTAATGAGCTAAAGTTAGAGTTGAGATATTAGAATTTGATCTGTGTAAAGAACACAGTAAAGTAAGAAACTCACTGTCGTGGATTGAACTGTCTTCTCCCAAAAATGTGTAGCAGTTGGGCTGGCACTGTGTGATATGCCTCCGTGTTATACTGCCTGCCTCTGTGACGTTAATAAGGGTTGATGGGTGGCAGCTGTGTTGGTAGAACAAGGTTCAATATGTAAGCTTGTTTTGTGCCTTGAGGCTGTCTCTTGAAATATAAAAGAGACAAGCTAGTAGAGACTTTTGGGGATCTCACACCACCAAAACGCAGTGCCAGGAGCTGAGTGCATCCTCTGGAAAGGACTGGGGTCCCTGCACCTCAGAAGCTCCAGTCCAGGGAAAGAATGACGACAAGGACCTTCCTCCAGTGCTGGGAGAGAAAGCCTTCCGCTGGAGCTGACACTCTGAATTTGAACTTTTAACTTACTGGACTGTGACAAATAAAATTTCTCTTTTTAAAGCCATCCACTCATGGTATTTCTGCTAAAGCAGCAATGGATAACTAAGACAGTCATCGAGTGTAAAACCTGATTAATAGCTCAAGTGAGTCAGTAAATCTCTTGGAATAGCAAATGACAATCCAAACCAAATGGTATAGTATTTTTAACAGGAATTTTTTGGAAGAATTGGGAAGTTCTCAGATTAAATGGGATGCTGAAGGAACAGGTTATCAGGATCAGAAACACCAGAATCCAGGGTAGCTTTAGTGTGTAAACAACAGGAATGACTCAGCAGCATGGTCTGGGTACTGTCCCTGGAATGAATGGATTCAAATAGTTTCTTATATCCTTCTACTGCTCTGTTCAGAATTCAAAATCTTGGGAGAAACTGTCGCAGCTGGCTACCAGTGCCACTGCTACAGTGATTAAGAGCTACGGCTGTTAATGGAAAGGTAGACAGTTTGATTCCATCAGGCACTCCTTGGAAACTCTATGGGGTAGTTGTACTCTGTTCTATAGGGTTGCGATGAGTCGGAATCTACTCTATGGCAGTGGGTTTGGTTTTTGGTTTTTATCTGCACATTGTAAAAGCCCAGTTCCCGAAGCTGCCTGAGAGCAGTCTTGGAGGTAGCAGTCCTGATTGCTCTTTTTCTTGCACAAGGAAATAAAGGTGTCTTTCTTCTCCCATCTCAGCCTCTTGTTTATCAGCTGTAATAAGCCATGCTGAGCAGAACTCCTGGTTTCCACCTGGCAACAATAATGTTTGACACAACTTTTCTGGCTATACTTATAAGCTTTTCAGCACAATTGTGGGGTATAGTTATTTTTAATGCATGGAGTGTATATATACGTGTGTGTGTGTGTGTGTGTGTGTGTGTGTGTGTGTGTGTGTAAGCATGCTTACATACACACACAAAGGGCTGCCAATTAAGTTTGTGAACTCATCCTAGAAAAAGTGCTATGTACCTCATTGCTGACTATCACTACGGTTACCTTCCGCTAGGGAAGCTATGCACAGATGTCAGTGTCTAGTCCACCCTTCACAGTAATTCTAGAACTCATTTTCTGGAATGGCCATCAGAGCTGTCACTGTATTACCCTTGATGTCCTGAATGTCATCAAAGTATCTTCCTTTCAATATTTCCTTTATCTTTGAGTTAAAAAAAAGTCACTGGGGCCACATCAGGTGAGTAGAGAGAGTGTTCCAGTACAGTTATTTGGTTACCGGCTAAAAACTCCCTCACAGACAACTATACAATTAAGTTGGAGAACTTGTTACCTTGCCACTGTGTGCAAAGGCCATTCCAGAAAGAGTTCCAAAATTGCTTTGAAGAGTTTACTAGACGCTGGTATTGGTATGTAGCTTAGCAAGAGGAGTACTTCCAAGGTGATCGCAGTGATATTCAACAACGAGGTATGTAGCACTTAGAATAATTAAGTTAGTAAACTTCATTGTTAGACCTCAAGTGTCGTGTGTGCGTGTGTGTGTATTTGAGTGATTTCTCTGCAGTTGTGGGCTCTTTGCTTTCAGCGACAGGATGCATCAAGCTCGCACAGGAATAAATGTATTCAAGTTGTTCTAATAGCCAGCTGCCTTTCTAGCAAGCTACTTTGCTCTGGTTGAAATGACAAGAACATTTTCAGGGCTTTATGCCACTAACAAAAATTTCTAATGGAAAATATCACAGAGCCAGTGGGTTGCTGGTCCAATAAAATTCAGCTTTTAGGTTTCATTATCATGTGTTTTATTCATACTTAATTTATTTTGCTGATGCGAAATCATTGCCCACACAGACTCAGTGGTTTTAGCAAGTATAAATTCACGTTTTATAGCAATACTTGAGTCCTTTTGGTCATTTAGGTACACAATTATAATTTAATGTGTGAACAATAAGTGAGATCTTTCTGGACTTCAACTGCTAGCCTTTTGGTTAGCAGCCAAGCTCTTAACCACTGTACCACCAGACCTTCTTATTTTGACTAGACAGTTAATAATATTCTGAATATGAGAGAACCTCTGAAGACTCTTATATAACATCTTATCAGCATTGCCATGGAAAAAGAGTTGGAACAAAGTGGATTTAAAAAATTGTGGTCAGGAAGGCTTCCATACAGCATTGTCTTGAAGAACAGTTGAAGTGATTGCTGGTCTACCCTAAACTACAGCTTCCAATGTAATCTTGGTATCTGTTTCCCTGAAACTCATTGAATTCTTCAAAAGAGCACAATGCCAAAGGCAAAATGGTCTTACTAGTTTATCTAGACCATTGTTTGGCTCAAAAGAGGTTTTTGGAAAACTAGTTTCTTCCAAGCTCAAGGTTCAAAACGGGCATCATAAGGCAAATGACCTGGGTGGATTATCCCCCCTTGGTGGCCTGTGAAAATATGGATTCCAGGAGAATTAAAAATTGTTTTTCACTCCTCACATGACAATGAAAGTGGTCCGTGAGGGTGGGCAGAAATGTGCTAGGGCTCTTAAGTGTCTTCTTCATTATTCCTTTGGATCAAACAAGTCACATGGCCAAACCCAACACCAGCTGAGCAAGCAAGCTTACTCTGACCGTGCAAGTAAGATAGGAGCGGTAGATATTTCTGAATAATAACCTATTCTAGTACATTCCCACCCACCATGAACACAGCCAGAAAGTGTGAGAGAGACGGTTATGGTGGAAAAGGCAAAGTTTGTATAGCAGCGAAAATAGCTTCCACTTTTCCTCTCTATGAGGAGATGGGGCATCTGACATGCTCCCAAAGCCTTAGTGACTGAAACCATGCCTTCCTCTTCCACTATGTCGGGGATAAGAGGTTACCTTTTCTGAAATTCATGAAACCTCTACACAGACAGAAACTTTACATCTCAGGACTGAGAAAGTAAAAAGGGGCAGATTAGAGACGGTGGGATTGAAGAAGTGCTGGGGTAGAATACCCACATTTTTGTCACTTGGCAAGTATTGGCCCAAAGTTGTTTACCTCCTGAAAGCAAACTGAGGCCCATTAGCCCGAAAGAGCATCTGGTGCCAACATAAATTTTTAAGTATGTAATTGTTTTAATCCCATTGTCATTGAGGTAACTGTGATTCATAGCAAGCTTATAGGACAGAGTAGAACTGCCCCATAGAGTTTTCAAGGAGAACCTGGTAGATTGAAACTGCCAAACTTTTGGTTAGTAGCCATAGCTCTTAGACCACTATGCCAGCTGGGTTTCTATGGTTTTAAAAGCAGTCCAAACGAGCAGATTTTTGACCACTTAGAGCCTGCCTGTTTTACATTCCTCTCAGCGTCTTACACCTTCCAGCCATAGATAAGACACAACCCTGTAGCTGTAAGTATCGCAAGGTGCTGCTGCTTTAGGAGCTCTCTGACCCAGAGATACCCCACCTTTCTGTGGAAGACATTACATGGGGTGCACAAGCTCCTTCAGTCCCCACCCCACTCCTTTCTCCTTTCCCAGGGAGTGTCTTTGTGTCTTCCCCTTCTGGTGGCTCTTTGCTGTGGGGAATGACCCCTGTACTAGCAATCAGGGCATTGACCCCAATAAATAGCGTCTTGTGCAGTGTGCTGTTTCATGGTCATGTGTCTTTTCTTGATCAGCTTTGAATTCTCTAAAACTCATTACAGTTTGTCTCTAAGGAAAGTGACCAAAAGCTAAAACCATCTCACTGATGCCCTCCTCTTCCAGCAAGTGTTAGCCACTGGGTGGGGGAAGCCAGAAGACCCTTTGGCATGAACCTTTTGCAAGAAAGACTGACAGAAAGAGGAAAAGCTGGTCATTAGCTGGGTGCTGAACAGGTTTCTTCTAACTCTCCCACAGAAAGTATACTCAGGACAGAGGTGCATTTGGATGCTAACCTCACAGAGGGCCTTGACGTGATTGGAGAACAGTACTAGATAAAGAAGAAGCAACAGCCATCAGAGAGGGGTTTGGCAACCTCCTTGTCACCCAGGATAGGGCTGTTGAGGAGGCTCAAGGCAGGAGGTCAAAGAAAGGACCAAAGCACTTAATTTGCCCCCAAACTCCTCCCTAGGCTCCCACAACGCTCACTGAGTCCCTGGAGTCATAGTGTGGCCTATAATGGGGCAATGAGGCAATTTGGCTCAACATGAGAGTGAAGTTTTCAAAAGGATGGAAATGAATTGTAATAATTGAAATGGAAGTATAGTAAATTACTTAATATGGCCCTCTTAGCCATAGTCTTGTAATTTCTACCAAATGATTGGGTACTACCATGCAAACAAGGTGAATGAGGCCCACTGAGAGGATTGGACAGTTTGCTACTAATGCAAATAAGGTGCATGTAACCCGTAAGGGGTGGGGCATGTAAGAAAGTCATATGGAACCCTAACAAGGAGATTGGTGCAGTTTTGATATTCTTCCAGGCTAAAAAGACAGCCAATCCCAGAGTAAGACGGACCTGACTACCACCAAGGAGAAGGAAATGAAGTGCAACCTTTGGGTCCAGGATCCCTCTGCTGAGACAGTCCTAGATCCAGGAGAAAAACGAGAGAGAGCTGTAACATCAGAGATGGTAGGAAGTGTTGGCGGAGAAATGGTGGGAGTGGCAGAGGCAGCAGCATCAAGGGACTAGCAGGATATGACTCAGTGGGTTTTCTAGCCTTTCAGAGTAGCGAGAAAGCCAAGTGCCTGGGAGCAGGAAGCTTGCTGACAGAATGGGTTGCCTCCAGGCGCTTGATGGAGCTAAATTCTCTGATCCACAGAGGGAGAAAGCTGAGCTCTTTTGGGTAGGATGCTTGCTGGCAGAGTGGGGTGCCTCTAGGGCAAAAGGGTAACATATCTGAGAGAAAAGGTATGTTTGATTCCCCACCTGAGGGCAATCAGTCTTGGGCTGTTGATGTTACAATGATTTTCCTTTTGCTTGTGGTGTAAATGAGGAAGTCAGATGACGCTATCGCTATGCCATTTTTACAAGAGGTGAAGTTTTTAATAACTGAATGTGACTGAAAAGTTCTATAATCAAACCGAGACATCATAAAGGAACCCATCATCCATCAGGACAGGTGAGCTAACAGAATCTAATGGGTAGCATTGAGGAGAAATACAGAGCCAACAATCTGTGCTTACAATTCAGTAAGTTGAAAGTCCACCCTTGATATATTTGTTCACCATTCTGCTGAGCTTTTCCATCTTATAGGCCACTTTTGAGCTATTGAGCTCTTTTTATAAGTTGGAAATTTAATGCAACACAATAGGGGTGACAGAAGGAGGAACAAGAGACAGTGGCAGTTCATTGGTAGAATTCTTGCCTTCTGTGCTGGGTTTGCTTCCTAATCACTGCACCTCACGCACAGCCACCATCTGTCTGTTGCTAGAGGCTTGTGTGTTGCTATGATACTGAACAGGTTTCAGCAGAGCTTCCAGATGAACTAGGAAGAAAGGTCTGGTGATCTACTTCTGAAAATCAGCTAGTGAGAACTCTATGGATCACGATGATCTAATCCGCAAGTGATCATGTGGATGGCACAGAGTGAAGACTGTTTTGTTTTATTGTGCATGAGGTTGCTGTGAGCCATGAGACAGACTTGACAGCATCTACCAACAACAATTAAGGGGTAACAAGGAGATAGTGTATTGGCATGCTGGCTGAGACTGCTGAACCCTGTTAACTGGCTGTTTGCCAAAATGAGCTGACACCTTGAAGACTTGCCACACTCCCCTGCACCAGAACTGTGCACCCCTCAGAAAGAAGTCCTTGGGGATGGCTCAGGGCACCAGAGGTCTATTCCACCCCACGTCTCACTGAAACCTTGCTCTCTTCCCATGTGGCACAGACTTGAGATGCAGTCTTCTTCAGAGATTTTTATTGATCACAAGTTACCCAGGAAAGCAAGGCATAATCCCCTCTGTGCTTAAACTTTACCCACAGGTATCCACGGCCAGCCAGCCACAAGGCCACAGTCATCTCCACCAATGTTCAACCCGATTCCTGATGAGCAAGGACAGCAGGAAAGAGTTATCCCTCAGTGAAGGGCAGCAGAAGACAGAGGGCACTTGGGGACAAGAATGTCCCTCCCAAAGACAGCAGCTTGAGAACCAAACTCTCAGACTATAAATGCAGTCTCTTGAAAGACTCCCAAATTGCCTGAGTACTTGTACAACGAGGGGTGAGCTTTACGTCCCAGATAAAGAATTCACCCTGAACTGGCGAGATTAAATGTCCTACCATTCGCAGAAAGGGAGGCAGGTGCTGGGAACCAAACTCTGTTTTGGCGTAATGGTGACACCGGTAACTAGTCCACTCATGATGTGAAGACTAGAATTCAGGGTTTTCTGGTACCCCGTCATCGGTCTTTCTACTCACCCGTGCTGCTGCCACCTAATTTAAGAGTCAGTTGAAATTTCCTTCTGGTTACCCATTGTTGTGTAGCAAACTACTCCAAAACTGAATGTCACACAACATTTATTTGTGTGACTGATTCTGTGGGTCAGGAATTTTGGTAGAGTACAGCAGGGACAGCTGGTCACTACATATGGTATCTCTGTGATGTCTTAATAAGGGCTAGTTCAGGCTTCCTGATGACACGGCAGCTGGGTTCCAAGAACAAGTGTTCCCACAAGGCAAGTCAAAGGTGCATGACATTTTCACACTCTAGCTTTAGAAGGCTCAAAGCATGACATTCCCCATACAGCATTGGGGCAGACACCCAGGTTGAAGAAGGGAAGGAACATAGACTTCTTAATCAATGGAAAGTGTCAAGGTGATTTTGTACAAAGGCCATATGGAACTGAAGATACTGATTTGATCACCTTTTTTTTTTAAACTGTGATTAAGTGAAAGTACACAATCCAAATCAATTTTGCATGCCTGCCTATCTGCAATCCTTTCAGCTCTCCTTGCCTCATGACAGCACACTCCTCTTTTTCATTCTATACTTTTAATATCCTTTTAACAAGCTCCTGTCCCCTCCTCTCCACCATCTTCTGTCTCATTTAGAAAGAGATCAGTAGCACAGCATCCTGTAAATGCACAGAACCATAAAGTATGCACACCTTATGGTCACACTGTGTCCCCCGGCTCCAGTCCATTTTTGTCAGAAGAGTTGACCTCAGTAGTGTTTTCTGGTCAGGGCAGCAGCAGGTCTATGAGCCACACTCTCAGGGGATTATTTCTATTGGTACCTCAGATGGTAGCTTGCTAGCTTTTAAGACCGTGGATGCCACTCGCTAATATGGAGCACAAAGGACTCTCTTAGCAACAGGCTACCAGATCCCAACCCCTGCTACTCTATCCTTGCAATATTGGGTTGAGATTAGAAGAGTTTTCAGTTTGTGGTGAAGTACAGTTAAATTGATCTACTTTCTGCTGTGTTCTGTCTCTGCTTTCACCCAACCAAATTTCTATCAACCATCTAATCTATGACCAACTATCTCCTTCCCTCCCCACCCTTATAGCCATCAAAGAGTCTTTTCTTCTGTACATGAGTCTATTTTTAAATCCTTATAGTAGAGGTCTCATACAATATTTGCCCTTTTGCTGCTGACTGATTTCACTCAGTATAATGTCTTCCGATTGAAACCAGGCTATGAGATGCTTCCTAAAATCATGATTGTTCTTTATCATTGCATAGTGTTGCAATGAATATATGTACCATAGTTTGTTTATCCATTCATCTGTTGTTGGGCACTTGGGTTGATTCCATTTTTTGGCTATTGTGGAGTGTGCTGAAATAAACATTTGTACGTATATATCTATTTGTTTGACTGACCTTGATTCTGTAGGATATGTTCCGAGTAATGCGATTACTGGATGAAATGGTATATCTATTTCCAGCTTTTTAAGGAAGCACCAAATTGCTTTCCAAAGAAACTGTACCATTTTGAAATCCTACCAGCAGTGTAGGAGAGTTTCAGTCTTTCCATGCTTCACCAGCATTTGTTGTTTTGTGTTTTTTGGATTATGGTGAACTTTTTGGGGGTGAGATGGTATCTCATTGTTTTGATTTGGATTTATCTAATAGCTAATGTGATTTGATCATCTTTGAGAAAAGAAATCTACCATAGATACAATACAAATTTTATTTCTATTGTACAAGCTTCTCTTATACCTTATTCAGTGTTTAGTGTACTTGCAGGATCCTGGATGATAGTGAGTTTCAGCTAGAGAAGAATCTTGTAGAAACCACTATTACTTTAACAAGAAATGAGCTCAAATTGTCTAGAGTGTAAGTTACTGTACATTTCCTTCTGGGAGACCTTGGCTCACAGGCTAGCATGGGTACAGACAGTGTCTATAGAATGTAGACTTTCTCAGATATCAACATATAATTAGTTTTTACCTTATAGGCTTATTCTCAACTCAACTGGAGATGAGTGTGCAGCTCTGGAGCCTGACTGCCTTCTTACCAGAGTGTAAACCTTGACCCTTGGGCATGCCAGTCAACATCTCTAAGATCCAGTTTCCTTTTTCTGAAAAAATAGACATAAGAAGAAATGTGTTCTGAGCAATGAAATGTCCAAGTACACAGAAAGCATTTAGTACAACGCTTGGCACTTGGAAGGTTCTCGACAAATATAAATCGAAATAAAGATGATGGTGAATGATGCTGCACTGGGATGGATAAAATGAAGGAACCCTTGGGGTTGAAGTATGGCTAAAAGCTGAGCCCTGGATTTTCCCACATGGATGGGAGACTGTTGAGCTAGCAAACAACAAATACTTCTCTACTGGATTTTCTTTTCCTTTCTTTCTTTTCTTCTTTTTTATTGTGCTTCATTTGGAGGTTTACAGAGCAAATTAGTTTTCCATTTGATAGTCGGTACATAAAGTGTTCCGTGAGGGATTATGTTCCACGACATCAGTTGCATTCCCCACAATCAGCACTCCCCCCATTTCTGCCCTTTCTCATTTCCTTTCTTCTGAATTTTCTTCCCCTTCCTGCCTTCTTATCTTTGTTTTTGGGCCAAAGTTGTTCTTTGGTCTCGCACTATTGATTTTTCTAAGGAACACATTCCTCTTGGGTGGTGTTGTTTATTTTATGGTCCTGTTTGTGGTTCAGCTGAAAGGCAGTCTCCAGGAATTTTTTTTTTTTTTTTAAGGTCCAAAGAGAAGGGCTGTTTTGTCAGAGTCAGGCTGGTTGTGCTCCTCCACTCATCAGGTTAGAAGCTGAGCACGGCTGAAGTGATTCTGGATAATCCCATCTTTATTTAAAGTGGTAGAGGAACGCTTAGAAACCGAAATTGGTAAGTACTTGACTACTAGAAGAAAGGTTGGTGGTTCAAACTCCCTGAGAGGTGCTTTAGAAGGCAACCCTGGCCATCTGCTTCTGAAAGGTCACATTCTTGAAAACAGCCCGGAGCACAGTTGTACTCTCCATACATGTGGTTACCGTGACTCAGAATTGACATGATGGCAGCTAACAACAATATCATAGTGTTTCTTAGCCTGATTTCTATTTGATTTATTTGCTGAAGGAAAGAATAAGCCAACAGTGCGATTTTCTTCATTTTTCTTTGTTTTTTTAAATGTGTATCTGTCATGGATTCAATTACGTCCCCCCAAAATTTATCAGTTTGGCTCAGCCGTAATTCCCAGTATTGTATGGTTCGCCTCCGTTTTGTTATTGTGATTTTATGTTAAAGAGGATTAGTGTGGATTGTAATACCCTTAGCAAGGTCACATCTCTTAGCCAATGCAAAGGGAGTTTCCCTGGCCTGCACTCCCTTTGATCTGCTAAGAGAGGAAAAGTAAAGGGAAGTAGGGGCGGGGCGGCGGGACTCTCATAGCACCAAAAAAGCAGTACCCTGAGCAGAGCGTATCTTTTGGACCCAGGGTTCCTGCACAGAGAAACTAGAGAGAGAGAGAGAGAGAGAGAAAGCCACCCCCTGGAGCTGATACCCTTAATTCGGGCTTTTGACTTACTTTACTGTAAGGAAATAAATTTTCCTTTGTTAAAGTCATCCAATTTTGATATTTCTCTTATAGAAACACTAGATGACCAAGACATGACCAGATGAAAATTTGTGTGCCACTTATTTGCAATTGACATATGTTGTGTTCATCGTTTCATACCAAGATGTATAGATCTATGTCATTCTTTTTAATAGCTGTCTAGAGTGCTATCATGTGAATGTCCTTATTGGTGGATACTGCATCTTTTTTTTTTTCTGCTATTAAAAATATTGGGTAGCTCTACTGGTTGCAACCTGTCCAGAACAAGAGAGACTGAAGAAAACCAAAGACACAGGGGAAAGACTAGTCCAAAGGCCTAATGGACCACAATTACCACTGCCTCCACCAGACTGAGTCCGGCACAACTGGATGGTGCCTGGCTACCACCACCAAGTGCTGTGACAGGAATCACAATAGAATGTCCCAGACAGAGCTAGAGAAAAATGTAGAACAAAATTCTAAATCTCTGTCACATACGCAAAAAGTCAGACTAATTGGTCTGACAGAGACTGAGGACATCCCAAGAGTATGGCCCTAGACCTCAGTTTTCGCTCAGTAATGAAGTCATCTCTAAGTTTTACCCTTCAGCCAAAGATAAGACGGGCCCGTAAGACTAAATGGGCCCACTAACGTGGAGCAGGGATGAGAAGTCAGAAGGGACAGGAAAACTGGTAATGGGGGACCCAAGGTCAAGAAGGAGAGAGTGTTGACTTGTCATAGAGTTGGCAACCAATGTCACGAAGCAGTATCAGTATTAACTGTTTAATGAGAAACTAGTTTACTCTGTAAACTTTCTTCTAAAGTACAATAAAAAAACAATTGGCCAATGTTGTATGTATATTTTTGCATGTTTGTGTGGCCTTTTCTTTAGATTTTGTGATCCGACTTGACAGCACTTGGCTTGGCTACTACATCAATTAGTATGCCCATTAAAACTTTTGACAGATATTTCCAAATTGCCCTCCCAAAACGATGAACCAATTTTTACTCTTATCAACAGGCAGTAAGAGTCTTCCCCTCCCCTACCCATTTTAGCCTACAGTGGCTGCAAGTGCTCCTTAGAAACTCCATGAGGCAGTTCTATTTTATCTTATAGAAATCCTGGTGGTGTAGTGGTTAAGTGTTATGTCTGCTAGCTGAAAGGTCAGCAGTTTGAATCTGCCATGCCCCTTGTGAACTCTATGGCGCAGTTCTACCCTGTCAATAGGGTCACTGTGAGTTGGAATTTACTCTACGGCGGTGGGTTTTTGTTTTTTGGCTTCATTAGTTGAATATTTACATGTTTGCTTTCTTATGGGGAGTTCTCTAAGTGGAAGTTATTCCTAATGTCAGTTGTTGACTTTGCCTCTAATTTTTTTCCCTTTTTTTTTTATTATGATTAAGTGAAAGTACACAATCCAAATCCGTTTTGCATGCCTTCCCGTCTGCAGCTCCATCTTGCTGCCCTCACCTGGTGACAGCACATTTCTCCTTTTCACTCAATATTTCTAGTATCCTCTTAATGAGTACCTGTTCCCTCCTCTCCACCCTCTTCTCTCCCATTTAGAAAGAAACTAGTAAGTCAGCGTCCTACAAATGTTTAAAACCATACAACACACACACCATATGGTCACACTGTGTCCCCAAGTCCAGTCCATTCTTGTCTGAAGAGTTGACCTCAGTACTGGTTTCCGGTTGCCTCTAATATTAATGTCACAGATTGAATTGTGTGCCACCAAAAATGTGTGTAACAATTTGGCTGGGCCATGATTCCCAGAATTGTGTCATTGCCCTGCATTTTGTGATTTTCTTGTACTGTAAATCCTACTGTCTGCTTGTGGTTAAGGAGGATTAGGGTAGGACTGTAAAACTCTTGCTAACGGCGCTTCCCTGGAGCAGCTTGCACCACCTTTTATCTCGTGTCGTAAGTAGATGGCTTTCACAAAGAAAAGTGTGTTCCACAGTTCAGTAGGCTACAAGTCTGAATTCAGGGTGTCTGTTCCAGAGGCAGGCTTTCCCTCTTTGTTGGCTGTAGCGAACAGACTCATGTGTTACATGAATCTTTGGTAGGGAGCATCTTGGATCAGGAAACTCAGGTCTGAAGGACGTGCTCTACCCCTGGTGCTGCTGTCTTGGTAATATGAGGTTCCCAACTTTCTGCTTGCTTCCCTTTCCTTTTATCTCCTGTAGGATGAAAAGACAAAAGTGGTACAAGTCACACTCCAGGGAAACTCCTTTTACATTGGAGCAGGGAGGTGACAGGGTTTTACAGTCCTATCCTAATCCTCTTTGACATAAATCCAGTCTATTAACCACAGGCAGAAACTAGGATTCACAGCATAAGAAAATCACAAAACAGAGGGCAATCATGCAATACTGGAAATCATGGCCTGGCCAAATTGTTACACTTATTTTGGTGGGGACACTATTCAATTCACAACATCGTGCAAGAGATGAAAGGAAAGGTAAGCAAACAGAGAATTAGGGACCTCGTACCATCAAGAAAGCAGTGCTGGGAGCACAGCACATCTTAGAAACCCGAGGTTCCTGTGCTGAGATGCTCTCAGACCAAAGGAAGACTGTTCCAACACAGGGACCTTTCTCTAGAGTCTACGCAGAGAGAGAGTTCATTCCTCTGGAGCCAGCACCCTGAATTCAAACTGCCAGCTTATCTGTTAGAGCAGTACCGGACAACCCAAACGACTAACAAGTAGTTTCAGCACCATCTCTAATAACCTCTAGTAAGTAATCAATTTATAAAAATATAATCATGCGGTAGTACACTTTGTTTCCGTAAGTGGCCAGGAATAAATCAATATAAATAGAAAAGGAATTGTCTGCCTCTTAGACTCCCTATCTCTGTGTAATTATTTATGCAAGTGTCAAGAAAACCTTAATGGTGTCATTTCTCCTTCACCTCCCAATCGCGTGACTTTTTATCTAAACACTTAAGCATACAATTGATCCTTTATCATTAAAACCCCAGTGATGGAATTCAGAAGTCAGATTGCCAAGCAATAACTCTGTCACTACAAGCAGCAATGACAGTCATGTGAACACTACATTGTTGCTGTTCATTTATTGCACAAGATACTTTCCTCATTTCTCGAAAGCTGAGATGAAGAAGTCAGCAAGTGATAACGGCTGGGGGAGCTTAGCTGGTTCATCAAAAAAGGTCCCCATAGCACCAGCCCAGGGTGAGGTGAACCCTTAAGCCAGCCTCTTCTGCAGATCTGTAACATATTAAGCACCTGCCTGAAGCACTGGTGGTTCAGTAGCAGAAGTTTTGCCTCTCATGTCGGAGGCCTGAGTTTGATTCCCAGTCAGTGAACCTCACGTGTGGCTGCCTCCCACCTGTCGGTTGAAGCTTGTGTGTTGCTACGATGCTGAGTATGTTTTAGTGGAGCTTTCAGCCTTTGGCAGACTAGAGTGAAAGGCCTAGTAATCCACTTCTAGGAATCAGCCAATAAAGACCCCATGGGTGATGCATGATTCTTGGAAGGCAGTCTGCTCACCCAAGCCCCACCAGGCTCAGACATGGCAAAGCACACAGGCTAAGTGCTGAGGAGAGGGACCAACGGCTGTGGAGTTGACAACCTGAGGGCGGTGGAGTAGGATGAGCTGCTAGTCCACAAGGCTGTCTTCCAATTGCTCCATTTCAAAGACTTTCACTAGGGCTTTTAGGCTCAGGACAAGGGTGGCCCTGCAGGCTGAGAAACTGGACCACCATGCTGAATGGTTTAATGGGTACAGCAAGGTCTGTTATCCTGAGCACTTGGGAGTGTGCAGCAGGCCTTTCGAAGAGAGACTTAGATCTAGCCAGCATCACTGAATAAGTACCAGTGCACACAACGTAGGCGTCCTTTATCTCTTCTTTAAATTTTTTTATTGTACTTTAGTTGAAAGTTTACAAAACAAACTGCATATACTGTTTTATGACACTGATTAACAACCCACATTATGTCAGCACTCTCTCATCTAGACTTTGGGTTCGCTATTACCAGCTTTCCTGTCCCCTCCTGCCTTCTAGTGCTTGTTCCTGGTGCGTCCTTCGTCTTCTAATTTCTCAGGGTTGAAAGGTGGCTGAATTGACAATCCAAGGAGGGATCCAGGAGAATACGATCCCAAGACCCTGCTGAGTTGTAATTGCCAAATTCACCTTGCTGCTTCTATTTAGGGGTGAATCTTTGCTATAGAAACTAGAGGACTTCTTCACTGACCATGCCCCAAAAGGCATTGTCTTCATCCTTGGGGCTCTGTTACATGCACAGTAATTTCAGTGAGGTCTTCCCTTTCTTGGCAACTTCCCAGCAGTCATGATCTTTCCCAGCTGTATGCTTTCTGATTTATTTCCCAAGAAGTTGTCATAAAGGAAGATACCAAATCTTATCTTAAAATCCAAGACCCTAAATTAAACCCCACCCTAAATGATGGAAACCTGTGTTTTGTGCCTTAAATAAAACTATTGTGTCTCTCAAGACAACAAACAAACAAACAAACAAAACCTCCATATGGATCACAGTGGTCCAATCCACACCCTTCATGGGGATGGAGCAGGACAAGGCAGCGTTCTGTTTTGTCTATCACATATGCAGAAACCCTGACAGCATAGTGGTTAAGTGCTAGGACTTCTAACCAAAAGGTCGGCGGTTCAAATTCAACAAGCACTCCTTGGAAACTCTATGGAGCAGTTCTACTCTGTCCTATAGGGTCTCTATGAGTAGGACTCAACCCAACGGCAGCAATACACGCATGGGGTTGCCATGAGTCAGGCAAGGACTTACTCCACACACGGCAGCTAACAATGACAACTATGACTGAAGTGAGCCTTGTGAGGCTGTGTGATCATAACCGAAGGTGTGTGCACTGCACCAGGACAGGGATAAGATGAGAGGGTCAAACCTGAAGGTTTGTAAGTGTATAGAGATGAATAAGAGCAAATAGTATAGAATCATTGAAGACTTGGTACCTTGTTTGTTCTGTATATTCTGTGACTTATGCATGAATCCTGAATACTAAAAAGGCTTTAGGATGACTAAATCTGGCATCCACAGATCTCTTCGGTTCATGGATAGATTTCAGGAAGTCTATAAACTTACATGGATAAAAGAGTTTATCTTTATTTTCACTCATCTTTGATCAAAAATTAGCACCTGCTTCAGTTACATGGAAATCTTGGCGGTGTAGTGGTTAGAAGCTACCGCTACTAACCAAAAGGTCAGCAGTTTGAATCCACAAGGTGCTCCTTGGAAACTCTGTCCTATAGGGTCATTATCAGTTGGAATCAACCTGACGACAACGGGTTTTCAATTACACATGTAGCCAACACACCAAGGTAGCAGTTAGCAGTATCATGATATTTTGTCACCATAAGACATCGGATATTTTATAGCACGTTATTTATAATACATTTACACTTGTTATTTCAAAACTATAGCATTGAAAAAAACCCACCATTGGAGGCACACAAAGAAGCCCATACGTTATCCTGCTACTAATTTGATTTTTGTCTTGATAAACATACTTCAATACATAATGATGTTGAAATTTTACATATTTTATTTGTGACCAGCTGAAAACGTCTGTGAGAAAAGTCCCTGAAGGCTGACCATTTTGCCAGAGGGGTTAGGGCTGGAAAGCTCCTGCCTTATGGAGATGCGCGTGTTCAGCTTGTGGGACTTTGGGTTGTGTGTCACTGGTTACAGGTTGCGAAGGTCATGACGGGAGTTTTAGAAACAAGGTGGGGACAGCTGAGCTGGCATATCACTCAGAAGGATTTATTGATAAGGAAGGAGGCTAGTGACCAAGGCCACTAAGCCCCACTTGCATGATGTTATGCTTGTACAGCCAACCTGGCATTGTGTCCAATTATATCACAGTCATGGTCAAGAACTCTGTAACTTTGCAAGGGGACAACTTTGTAAGGGGACGTGAATCTTTGAAAATAAGGGTAAAAAGGACCAGCCTGAAGGTAGAATTATTAGCAATCTACTTTTCCTCATAGAATTATATACTTAATTACTTACCTTAAACTAATTGTAACTTGTTCTAAAACAGACAGGTGATTACTTTCTGAATTTTTTTTTTTTTAAATTTGACCCCTTTGAACAGGTATTTCTCAAAAGAAATGGCCAAAAAGCACATAAATGGGTACCTGATACCAGTGGTCATTAGAAAAATATAAATTGAAACCACATTGAGATACGACCTCACACTCCCTGAGAGATAAAATGATTGACAGCACCAAATGTTGGTGAGGATATGGAGCAACTGAAACTCATACATTGCTGATGAGATCTTAAAATGGTACATACACTTTAGAAAACTGGAAGTTTATAATAGATACATACATGCCCATCACCCAGTACTTTACAACTGAGTTTTTACCCAAGAGAAATGAAAGCACAGATTCACAAAATGCCCTGTGCAAGAATACTAATAGCGCCTTTATTTTTAATATGCAGGAAAAAAAAGGAATAAATAACCATCCAGCAGAGTATTATTAGCAACGAGAAAGAGTGAACTACTGATAACAAGCATCAACATTAATTAATCTCTTAGATGGTATCTTGAGAAAAACAAAGTAACAGTACATAGTATACGATTTCATTTGTATGGATTTAAGACTAGATACAACTAATCTATGATAGAAGATGGATTGACACAGTGGCTGCAACAACGAGTTTAAGCATAAAAACCATTGAGAGCATAGTGCAGGACCTGGCAATGTTTCCTTTTGTTGTGCACAGGGTTGCTACAAGTCAGAACTGACTCCATGGCACCTAACAACTACAATGAAAGAAATCAGAATCATGCAGGGTGTAGAGCCCTGACAATAGATCTTGCTTGTTTGACTGACATGTTTTAGACCTTGAGTTTGACGTTGTTTACGCAAGTTAGAATTTTTACAAAAATTTATCAGTCTGTGTACTTAAGGCAAATGCATTTTACCTCAAATTAAAAACAAACAAACAAAACAAAAACATGAAACCTGGGTTATTCCTTATGGGAAACATAGGAATATTTCTTTTGCCTCAATTTTTTGCTCTCTAAAATGGAGTTAATGTATTCCTTGTTCTTTCACATGTATGTGGGGAAAATGGGTTGGATAATGTACATAAGGCCTTTTGAGAGATGGTCAATGAATTTGGTGTCACCAGTTTATCAGATGGTACATTTTTAATATTAAAGGAGCTTCATCTCCACTCCCAGCTCTCTAAAGCACTCTACCGACAAGAAACCCTGGCGAGGAGGTTGTTAATGTTGGCAGCTCCAGATGTGTGATATTTGGGGATTGTCTTCTTTTTCTCTATGCATTCTTTTCCGAAGAAGCAGGCAGAACATGCAGCATATAATTTAATTATGTTGTTTGGGCTTGTGCTCCTATGAAATAAAAGCAGTATCATCTCTGTGGCTATTATAGAACTGAAGGTTGATGATGTTGGAGGAGAGGTAGAAGCTAAGCAGACTCATTGTGAAATGTCTGGAATATCAGAAAGTATTAAGTTAAGAGAGACAATACCATGATGGATGAGAAATTAAAAAACACTCTAAATATTTAAAACAGCAAGTTAATGCAGGAAACTGTGGTTCATACCAGTCTTAGTTTGAAGCCTGGTGGCACAGTGGTTAAGAGTCTGGCTGCTCACCAAAGTGTTGGCAGTTCAAATCTGGCAGCTCTCCTCTGTCCTATAGGGTCTCTATGAGTCAGAATCACTGGATGGCCCTGGTTTTCATGTCTTAGTACTGCTATAACAGAAACACCACAAGTGGGTGGCTTTAATGAACAGAAACTTATTGTCTGGCTCTTTAGGAGGCTGTTAGCCCGCATCCAGGTACTAGCTCTGTAGAAAGGCTCCCTCGGGGGGTGGGGGGTGGGGGGGATCCTTATCTGTTTCAACTGCTCTGCCTCTGCTTCTTGGATATTTCCACGGCACATCGATATTTCTCCACCTGCTTATACACCTAATCTGCTCTTTTTGTATCTCAAAACTAATTGGCTTAGGACACACCCTGCTTACACTGATCTAGTCTTATTAATATAACAAAGAAACCCCTATTCCCAAATGGGGTTAGTCCACACGCATAGGGATTAGGATTGCAAACACAGTTGAGGTGGAACAGTTCACTCCACATCACCACCTTTAAATAATTGAAAAGCTCAGAAGGCACACAGATAATTGTGAGGTAACCCAGAGATGAAATAAACAGGAAGTCAATTCCACTGCTAGGCTAGAAGGACAAAGGGAGAAGGCAATGTGACCATAGTTTAGGAGACAACGTTGCCTTTTGGCAGGGCCTAGAACTGAGGGAGGCTTCTCCGGAAGCGGAGTTATGGAGAAGGGGCAGCTGCTAACAGAGAGGAAGAAAGAGAAGCACCCCAGCTTCTGGTTTTCTCAGCTCTTTAGTCTCTTGCCGGGACCTCCCACTGGCTGCGCCCAGCTGTACCGAGCCTGGGATACGCTACTGGCATGAGTCAGCCTCAAGCAATTAGGTGCAGAGGAGGCGACAGTCGAGGACTGGATGTGAGAGCAGACATGCAGCGCCTTCGCTGTCCCTTCTGCCACCCTACACTCCCTGCCCCACAGCCCTTCAAAGCACTTCACCAACAGGAAGCCCTGGCAGGAAGGAGGTTGCTAATGTCAGCAGCTTCAGATTGCTACTGATGAGGCTGGTGAGTCACCTGCCGTGCTGACCCTGAATCACTGCTCGAGCTGAAGGTGGGGTCCAGGCTCGGCTCACCATCCGAGCGGCAGTTAGCATCCAGCTGAGAGTGGGGCTCTGCACACCGGGGTGGAGGGATGGCAACCGCATCCCTAACCTGTTTTCAGGGTTCTACGGGAAATCATGGTGTGCATTCCCACTCTGTGGTTTCTACCATAGGACTAGATGATGTTTCCAAATCTACAATTAGAGTTTTATTCCATTGACTCAATCCACATATAGGAGTAGATACTTGGGAGGGAATATATTATCACAGCCTTTCCTCAGAGGAGATTTCGATATCCGCAAGGCTACAAAGAAAATGGAGGAATGGTGCTCCGGTGGTAGAGTTTCTATCTTCCGAGTGGGAAACCCAGGTTTGACTCCTGGCCAATGCACTTCACGCACAGCTACCACATGTCTGTCAGTTGAAGCTTATTGTTACTGTGTTACTGTGATTTTAAGCAGGTTTCAGTGGAGTTTCCTGAATAAGATAGACTAGGAAGAAAGGACTGGCTATCTACTTCTGAAATCACTCAATGAAAACTCTATGGATCACAACAGTCTGATCCACAACCTGTCATGAGGATAGCATAGGACTGAACAGTGTTTTCTTCCGTTGCGCATGGGGTTGCCATGATTTGGGGGTTTACTTTGTGGGAGCTAATAACAACAAAGAAAGAGCAAGGAAAGACAAAGGGTCAATGGTAGTGTCTGGGGACCCAGATGATGGACTATTTTAAGGTATGGCCCCAGACAGCCTTGCATACAAAAGAGGCCTCCCTCTACCATTTGTGCGCCTGGGGCAAGATTACAAATAGAATTCTTGGGTAATACAGATGATTAACATCCTTAGCTATTACTTAGAAGGCTGGCAATTTAAGTGAGGCCAAATGTTCCTCAGAAGAAAGGTATAGACATTTATTTCTGAAAAACCAGTCACTGAAAATCCTATACAGCACAGTTCTACTCTGACACACAAGAGGTCAAAATAGACTCAATGGCAATGTTATATCTAAACATTTTAAATAGATAAAACAAATCCAAAACTACCAAACCAAGAAAACAAACAATGTTATCTAGTCAATTCCAACTCACAGCAACCTTATAGGACAGAGTAGAATTGCCCCACAGAGTTTCTATAAAGGGGCTAGTGGATTTGAACTGCCAACCCTTTGGTTAGCACTCAAGCTCTTAACCGCTGTGCCACCAAGTCTCCAAAACTGCTAAAAACAATGTATTTCTATCTTAGTAAGTATACCTTCATAACAACTAAATTTGAAGGCCGAGTTCGAGTTTAGAGTATGTGGATCGATGCTAAACTAAATACCAACAAGGGTTAATGCACTCCACTGCTAACCAAAAGGCTGAAGGTTCCAGTCTACCCAGAGGTGCCTTGAAGGAAAGGCCTGGTGATCTACTTCCAAAAAATTAACCATGGAAAACTCTGTGGCACACACTTATACTCTGACACACACGAGGTCACTATGGGTTTAGGTCAGTGGGACAGGACATGGTAAACACTCTTAGGGCGCAGAATCCATAAGAATAGTGGCTTTTCTCTAGAAGAAGAGAAGTCTCTGCGAGAAGCCCACTAAAACCAGAGGGTACCCGTGTTTGGGACCTCTGACTTTTCACGTACCTCCCCCTCCCAGGAAGAAATCAGAATTGTTCAGTTTTGTCCAAAATGGCTACAAGATGGGAGTGGGAGTGGTGGGGTTTTTCATCGTCATCTGCAGCCTTATCTGGGACGCCATTCAATTCCTACAAGCCTTTAGGTCCCTCAGTAGCTATTTTGTTTCATAATATAAGTCAGTATTTCTCAATCTTCCCCCCCCCCTTTTGTAACATTATGCTTGTCTTAAGGAGCCTTTTAAGACATTTTCCCCCAGTTGCTTCCTCCTTCCAATGAAATTTTGATACAACAGATATACTGTGTATTTGCTTATATAACATATATGCATCCACGCTTCATACATAAAAAGAGTTCTTTTTTTTTATCTTCCTCTACCCTCTTCCCTATGTGTCACTTTGTCATACTGTGGCAACTTGAGTGTTGCTGGGATGCTAGAAGCTATGCCACTGGTATTTCAAATGCCAGCAAGGTCACTCATGGCGGATAGGTTTCAGCAGCGTTTCATAAAACAGACTAGGAAGAAAGGCCTGGTGATGTACTTCCCAAAATTAGCCAACAAAAACTTTAGAACACATCTGACTCACTTTCTTTGGACATGTCATCAGAAGGGACCAACTCCTAAAGGAAAACATTGTATTCGGCAAAGCAGAGGGCCAGAAGTAGAGACCCTACACCAGATGGATTGGCACGGTGGCTGCCAAGACGGACTCAGAGATCCTGGCCCTTGTGAGGATGATGCGAGACTGGGCAGCCTTTGGTTCTGTTGCACATGTGGTCACCAGTAGCCAGAAGGAACTCAGGGGCAGCTGACAACTCTCCTGTCCCAACCAACTTTTGTTCCCATTGAGGATGAATGATATAACCCAAAAAGGCTACCACATTTGAGATCTAGACAACTCACTTTCCAAACTAAAGACATATGATGAGGGCTCCCCAAAGAGCTTAGAAAACTAAGCCATGTGCATTGGGAGTCTGACTCTGGGAAAAAAAAAAAAGACTCCAGCATGTATTTCCTGCTTGAGAACATATGATAACCTCCAAGAATTGGAGCACTCTCAAGAGATATGGCTGATTCCAGATGATCGTGAATTCTGTGATACTCTTCCCACTGAAAAGTGGGGCAAGTTTTCCCTCCCCTGGAATCTGAGTGGACTTGCTGAGTAACGTGACCAAGATAGTACAGAGGAAGAAACTCTGAGCAAGTTTCTAAGCCTAAGGCTTGACAAACTCATGGCTTCTCCTTTCTATCTCTTGGAATTCTCTCTAGGGCTTGAGTTGCTTGTAAAATTCCTTACTACCATAAGGCTGGAAAGGATCCATGTCATTGCTCCAGCCAACAGTCCCAGCTGAGACTTGTCTTCCAGCCATCCCTGCCAAATCAGTGTGGTTGTGGGAGAAACCAGCTTGGATCCTCCAGACCAGCCCATCCATCCTCTGAGATCTGTTCAGTGACCTCAGCTGATCACACGTGGAGCAGAAGTATCACCTTGCTGAACACCTCCTGAATTCCTGACTCACTGAATCATGATATAGGTTATATCATATATACTAAAATGTCACTAAATTTTGGGTAATTTATTTCATAGCAATAGAAAATCAGAAGAAAAGTATAAAGCAGGCTTCCTCTCTCCGCTTCAGTTACTTAACTTATACCTGACAGGCAGCTCTGGTATCTAGGAAACTCATCATCTGAAAGCCAAACTTGGCCAGAATCAGCTTTTCCCAACATTCTGAGACTGTTTTTTATTGTCTCCCTTAAAGTTTGGTCAGTGTGTCCTGGTAGAATACCAGGTGTTTCAAGCTGGTCTCTTCTTTGTCTCAGCCTGACCAGTGAGGTTGGATAGTGGGTGCAGTGGCCTGAGTCTCCTATCACTAACTCTCCAGGTTGACTTCTGCCACTGGGGCCCTCGCAGCCCCCTCCCCAGATTAGAAAATCAAACTAGAGCTAAAAAGGAAAAATTCCAGAATCACATCTGTTCCTGGGACTCTATAGGGGAGTTGATGGACACAGTAGGCTTTCTATAATTGGAGAACTCCTATGTTTCTCTTCCCATTAAGGGACAAGAGACAGGAAGATAATACTGTGGGAGTTTTGAATCTGAACTGTAGTTTCTCTTCACCATCCTCCTCTATCCTTCATCATTTGCTTCATCTCCTGAGAAAATTCTCCCTGATGTGCTTGCTTAGTACTCACTTCCTAGTTATTGGTCACTACAGTCACCTTAGTTCTAGCTTTGCAGAACATAGTATCCTGAGGTACTCCAGAACAGCTTAAATTTTCAGTGGGGCCTTGGATCTCAGTTGGATCTTCACTGGAGCTCACTTGGATATACTTGGATCTCAAGTGAAATTACTGGATCTCACTTACGTATCACTTAGAGGACGTGGATCAATGCCGAACTACATACTGACTAGGGTTAATGCACTCCACTGCTAACCAAAAGGCTGAAGGTTCCAGTCTACCCAGAGATGCAGTTGTGTAACAGGAAGTGTGAAACTACTGAGGTAGCTCCTGCTAGCCCAGCAGTGAGAGTTTGCCTTGCTGTCCGATATCTGCTTGCCAAAGAACCCCAGAAGCTAGACTCTGGCCTTCAAGCTGCAGGAAACACCATCGTCAGTAGAAGGGCTGGTACATTGACCCTATTCTTCATGGAGGAATTAGAAAATAATCCTTTAGGGATATTAGGTCATGAGCTGGAAGAACTAAATACTTTACCCTGTGAGACTGAGTCAGCCATTAGGCAACACAATTTGTTAGACAGTTGGCTGCTAAAAGTCTCTGGTGCCCAAGCCTGGGAGACATTATTAGCACCTGTGAGATAAACACATACTTTTAGCTGTTAGCTGTTCTGCCACCTGCCAAAACAAGCCCGTGGGAGACTGTCATCTTCTGAGAAGTGGAGTCCAGACTACTTCTTTGCTATAGGCAGAATACTGTATACCACAGTAGTTGCATGACTCAGTGAACATCCTGACAGTAGAGCTGAACTTAGGAGGGAGGATTCTAGGGCAGCATCTGAACTTAGAGCTTAGAGAAACAGGGGCCCTTGTGAACCTTCCCAGGGTGACTCATGAGTCACATGACAGGCTCTAGTCTAGAGATGTCGCCTATCTTAGTCATCTATCTAGTGCTGCTATAACAGAAATACCACAAATGGATGGCTTTAACAAAGTGAAATTGATTCTCTCACAATCTGGCAGACTAGAAGTCCAAATTCAGCACATCACCTCTAAGAGAAGACTTTCTCTCCCTGTCAGCTCTACAGGAAGGTTCTTGCTGTTAATCTGCCTCTGATTCAGGAGTTGGTCAACACAAGAACCTCGGGTCTGAAGGATGTGCTGTGCTCCTGGTGCTGCTTTTTGGTGACTTGAGGTTTCCTAATCCTCTGCTCCATTTTCCCTCCCTTTATCTCTTGTAAGAGGATACACTCCAGGGAAACTCTCCTTACATTGGATCAGGCTGTGATCTGACTAAGATCACCTCCCACCCTAATCCTCTCCATCATAGTCTAATCTTGCCTCATTATCCACAGACAAGACTAGGATTTACAACACATTGGAAACTTATATCAATCACAAAATCAAGGACAACCATACAGCACTGGGAATCATGGTCTAACCAAGTTGACACATACCTTTAAGGGACATAGTTCAGTCCATGACATCCCCATTGCCATATCCAGCTTCTGTCTTCAGAAGTGCTGGTGTTAGCTTTCTGTTTCTTACAGACTTCTTGAGGGCAGAGACGGTGGTCTTTGCACCTTCTGGATAAGGTCTCACACATTTGGGGTTGGAGTAATGAAAACTATTAGCAATACAAGTGTTGTAGAGACAAGCTCATTATTCACTGTAATTGTCAATAATATATTTTTCCACAGGAATCATTATAGTGACCGGACAGCCTTTGGCATGGTGCTGATATTTTTTGTTGGGTGGTGGAATTCTCACCTTCCTGGTGAGAGACCTGAGTTGACCTCCTGGCCAAAGTGCCTCATGTGCGCCCACCACCAATGGATGCTTGCGTGTTGCTGTGATACTGAACGGGTTGTGCATTGCTGTGATGCTGAGCAGCGGAGCGTGCAGGACAAGATGGATCAGGGAACAAGGCCTAGAAATGTACTTCAGAAGATCAGCTAATGAAAGTCCTGTGAACAACAATGGTTTGATCCATCACTGATCCCGGGGTGGTACAGGATCTGTTGTATATAGGGTCACCATGGTTTGGGGACTGACTTCATGGCAGCTAACAATAACAGCTGTTTTTGTTGGTGATGAGAATCCTTTCCTTGTCTAGGTAAAGGAACTAAAATTCCTACCAGCAGCCCAAGTTCACCCAAAGCAATCACGGTGACCTCACTGCACAGTCAGGGCCCATCTCTTCCCTCTTGTTACCTTCAAGTGTGGTCCCATTTATACCAGAAAAAGACACAGATGTGGGGAGCAGTCCTCTTTTCCTTGATTCACTTTAATCATTCTAGCTAGATATGGAACGTGCTGGTGTTTTCAGCCCATCTTGAAATTTGAGAAACCATGTGACTGACCTGTCTCCCAGTTTCAGAACGTAACACCCCTCTGCGCTGTTATCTGTGGGTGATCAGGTGGAATGAGGGATGGGAATGCATCCTTTATTTCTACCTTGACTAGTAACTCCAGCCTGTAGAAGGAGAACCAGGTCCTCTCTGTCTAGCAGTGGGATTTTAGGGAGTCAAGGTGGGGTTCCCTGTGGGCTTGTAGTTCAGGTAGAGCTTTCTCATCAGATACAGCCAGAGACATATAGGGAGACCCAAGGACATGCCACCTTCAGGACCCTCCATTTGCAGCTCTCATCGTGCTCCCCAGAGAGCCAGGGCTGGAAGAAACCGTCACATCATCATACACCTTTCTAGAACACATCTATGATGCATGTAACACACTAAATTTTTCTCTATAAGAAATACTTCAAAAACTCAGACTTGATAACTCCTTTCCTGAGTATCTTTAAAAGACCTGAAATGGAATGTAAGATGGTGTAGTAGTTGTGGGAAACAGTTTGTCAGTTTTTAACAGGTTAAACATAGAATTACCATACGACCCAACAACTGCAGTTCTAAGTATATAACCAAGAAAATTGAGAGCAGGGACTCAGATACATGCACACCAATGTTCATAGCAACAATATTCACAGCAGCCAAAAGGTGAGATCAAACCAAGTGTCTGCCAGTAGCTGAATGGATAAACAAAATGTGGTCTATATATAGGATGGTGTATTATTCAGCTATGAAAAGGAACAAAGTCCCACTACACTCTACCAAGTGGATAAAAAACAAAACCAAATCCACTGTCATGGAGTCAATTCTGACTCCTAGCCACCCTATAGGACAGAGTAGAACTGCACCACTGAGTTTCCAAGGAATACCTGGTGGATTTGAACTGCCAGCCTTTTGGTTAGCAGCCATAACACTTAACCACTACACCACTAGAGTTTCCACCCCCTGCACAGACCTTGAAAATCTGAAGCTGAATCAAATAAATCGGACACAAAAAGATAAATGTTGTATTGTTCCGACTCGACTTGAATGAAATAAACAGAATTGGCAACTTCATAGAGACAGAAAGCAGATTAGAGGTTACTGGAAACTGAGGAGTCATTTCTTCACGGACACTGAACTTCTGTTTCAAAGGATGAAAAAGTTTTAGTAACAGATGATGGTGATGGCTGCACAACACTGTGAATGTAATCAGTGCCATTGAATCATACATTTAAAAATGGTTAAAATAGCAAATTTTATTACACATATTTTTGTCACACTAGTTTATTTTTTATTTTTTTGAAGCATTAAAAACAAGAAGACTCCTGATGATTTTGATGTTTGGCAGTGTCTGACACAGCAAAGTGTGCATGCCAGTTTACCTTCTTCCTCAGACTCCCGACTATCCTGGCTATATAGGCACTGTTGAGAATAGGCGATAGGCTGGGGCGGGGAGGGGAGGAGGGGTGGGGGTGAGGGTGGGCTGGCAAGGTGGGGACGGGGCGCAGGTGGTGGGGTGGGGGCCGGGGTGGGGTGGTGGAGTGGGGAGGCCAGGACCGCCCTGGACGATCAGACGAGCAAATGCAAGGGATGGGGGGATGAGGGAAGGGGTGACTGAGAAGGAGAGAACATCCGAGAGGAAGAAGAGCGGAGGTGAGACCTTGTTAGGGGTATCAGAAAGTCAAGGAAGTCATTTTGCCTCAAGTCATTTTGGTTTTCTGATAGGAGCAAAATGTCATCTTTCCAGAGACTGTTACCTTGGGGAAGAAGTTTCCCGTTTGAAGCTAGATTTAGTCTTCCACTTCTTGAAAAAATGCTTTATTTGTTATTTCTATTTGTGCTTTAAATGTTCCCCGCTTTGTAACAACTTGAGCTGGTTTAGCATGCAAGGCATTAGAAAAAGAAATCTTAGGGAAGTCTCCGTGTGAAGTGTCTCTGTGCTGCAACGAGGACTTCCCGTTTCATTCTTGGAAACCCTGGTGGCCTAGTGGTAGGGAGTGAGACACAGCTGACCTGGCTCCTTAGGGGCTCCTAAGGCAGCTGCTGGCCTGTCCTCCAGCGTTAGGCTTTTGTTCCTCAGGTCCTGAGGGGAGGTACTATTCAGTCAGTCGGGCAGTCATTTATTCAGTCAGCAAATTGTTATTTGTTGTTGTGTGTTCTTGAGTCAATTCGACTCATAGTGACCCTTCAAGACAGAGCAGAACTGCCCTACGGGGTTTTCTAGACTTTAATTTTTATGGGAGTACCAGCCTTTTCTCCCGTGAAGCCATTGCCAAAAACCAAACCAAACCCACTGCCGTTGAGCTGATTCCGATTCACAGGGACCCTATGAGCGAAGCCATTGATGGGTTCAAACCACCAAATTCTTGGCTAGCAGCTGACCATTTTGATACTAAATAAAGAAAACAAACCCAGTGCCACTGAGTTGATGACAATTCATAGCAACCAATAGGACAGACTAGAATTGCTCCATAGAGTTTTCCAAAGAGCGCCTAGCAGATTTAAACTGCCGACCTTTCTGTTAGCAACCATAGCACTTAACCACTATGCCACCAGAGTTTCCATTTTGATACTCGGGGTCTTTAAATATTTATGTAGGACCTATAGGTCAGGCAGAGCTCTGGTGGCACAGTGGGTAAGAGCTCAGATACTAACTGAAAGCTTTGCTGTTCAAATCTACCAGCCACTCCTTGGAAACTCCATGAAGCAGTTCTGTTCTATCCTGTAGTGTGGATGTAAGTCAGAATTGACTTGATGGCAGTGGGTACACGTCAGGCAGAGGCGCACTGGTGGCTTAGTGGTAGATTTTTCACCTGCCATGTGATTCCTGGCGAATGTTGCCTCAGACTCAGCCATTGTCAATCTTTCAGCAGAAGCTTGATGTTGTGGAGTTTCCACACTAAGGAAGATTAGGAAGAAAGGCCTGGTGATTGACTTCTGACAATCAACCATTGAAAATCCTATTGGTTACAATGATCAAGCCACAACCAATCATGGAGATGGTCCAGGACCAGGCAGCTTTTCACTCCACTGGCAACGTTCTGTAAGTGAATGTGATGGTTGATGGGCAAAGACAAACGGTAATCAAGAAAACACATATAGTAATTACATAGAGTAAATTACATCTAATAAAATAAGACCACTGATTTTGGAATTAAATATTTCTAGCTTCTTGGATGCCCCTCCTAACTCTTTAACAGTCATGTCACCTGGGCAACACACTTAATCTCTTAGAGACCCCATTTTCTCATCTGTGGAAGACTAAAAACAGCTATGTGAGTTAGTCCAACGAACTAAAGGAAAACAACACCTTCACCAGATTGAGTCAGCACCGCTGGATGGTGCCTGGCTGCCACCACTGATGGCCCTGACAGGGATCACAAGAGAGGGTCCCAGACAGAGCTGGGGAAAAATGTAGAGCAAAATTCTAACTCACACAAAAAAAGACCAGACCTGCTGGTCTGACAGAGAATGAAAAAAACCCGGGACTATGGCCCCTGGCTTCTCTTACAACTTGGTAATGAAGTCACTTCTAAGGTTCATCCTTCAAGCAAAAATTAAAATCCTACAACACTGAACCCATTACCATCAAGTCGATTCCAACTTACAGGAGTCTGTAGATTAGACAAACCCGTAAAACAAAACAAGACAAAAGGAGGACACCAGCCAGTGGCCAGGACTAGAAAGTATAAGGGAATAGGAAGAATGGTAATAGGGAATCTAAGGTTGAGAAGGGGAGAATGTTGACATGTCACAGGGTTGGCAACCAATGCCACAGAACAATATATGTATTAATAGTTTAATGAGAAACTAATTTGTTCTGTAAACTTTCATCTAAAATACAGTTAAAAACATGTTTAATTAAAAAGAGAAAAATGAGATATTATGAGGATTAAAAGGGATAATTTATACAGTGCTCAGAACAGAGTCCCTGGCAATTACCGAAGCAGACTTAGGGGCACAGTGGTTAAGCACTCTGCTGCAAGCTGAGTGGGCAGTAGTTTGAACCCACTAGCCGTTTCTCAGGAGAAAGATGTGGCAGTCTGCTTCCTTAAAGATTCCAGTCCTTGGAAGACATTATGTTGAGTGAAAGTAGTCAGTGACAAAAGGACAAATATTGTATGCAACTCCTACGACAAGATCTCAAAAACAAACTGATGTATAGAAGAAAAGACTCTTTGGTGGCTGCAAGGGAGGGGAGGGAGGGAGAGCGAGGGGAGAAGCATTTAGATTAGATACTTACTAGAAATCTGGTTGGGTGAAATCGGTGACAGCAGGCATTAGAAACAAAAACAATATTAAGTGGACTTCAGCATAACTTGAATATTCCTTCCATCTCAACCCAATATTGCAAGGATAGAGTAGCTGGGGCGGGGGGCAGGAGACCATGCTCTTAGGCAAAATCAAGACCAATTGGCACAACTTGTGTTTTGCTAAGAGGGCTCTCCGCACCCCACATTGGTGAATGGCATCTGGGGTCTTAAAAGCTGTCAAGCTGCCATCCGAGGGCACAGCAAATGGTCCCAACTCAACAGGAACGGATGCTCACCAAGGACCAAAATGACATGGGGTAAAGACAACCCAGAAGATAGAGAGACCCATGTGAGTGGGTGCCTCCATAGACATGGGACCAGAAGAACTGGATGGTGCCCAGCCACCACCAGTTATAGCCGCAATGGAGTTCACTAAGTTGAGTCTCACTGGCAACACAAGAATAAAAAGGGGTGCACCCTGAGATCTCCACTAAAAGACCGCAATTGATGGTCCAGCGGCTTCGGGGTTTCCCTGGAAGCATGGCCCCTTGCCCTGATGCTGCCCTTGCCCATAAATCGTAACGAAGGTCCACTCTTTGGACAGGAATGGATTGGACTTGGCAATGCAGAGTGACCATATATTGGATGCACTTTATGGTTCTATACCTCTACAGGATATCATCTTGCTGACCTCTGGCTGGAGGAAAGGGAGTGGATGGAGAGGAGGGGAAGGAGGCTGTTGGGAGGATGAGACATGTATGGAGCAGAGACGAATTGTGTGGTGTCACCGGACAGGGAGAGCAGTGGAAGCTGCATATAGGTGGGTATGCAAATTTATATGGGAATGTACATTTTCACTCAGTCATAATAAAAAAAAAAAAAAGAAAGAAAGAAGAGAAAAAATAGCCATCCAGATTAAAGGGTATCAACTTTCAAAAAAAAAAAATAAAAAGATTCCAGTCTTGGAAACCCTGTGACGCAGTTCTATACTGTCCTGTAGGGTCGCTATGAGTTGTAGTTGACTCAAGAGGCACATAACAGCAGCAGTGTTTACTACTATTATCATTCTTAAAGCTGTCTTGGAATTTAAGACTCCATATTACAAAAACACCCTGGTTGATGTAGCATGTAAAGATAAATCACTGAAGATCTCAGATGGAATTGTCAGAAAAATGCAGGAAGGGCACAGGGCACGTGACAAGCCCTTGAGGGCTGAGGAGAGTCAGGCACCAGAGGTCTTAAGACACAGCAGAGCAAACAGAAAACTGCAGACCTGAGCTCATCTCAGCGTGTGGCCTCAGGGGTGCTCTATTTTTATGGTCCTATGTAGGGTAAAGAACTAGTGTTCTCTTAGAGTTTCTCAACCATACCGGTTTTCTCGATCATTGCTTTCTCCCTGGTTTCTCTTTCATTCTTTATCCCTCAGATATGTGAGACACACTGAAATAGGGCAGACCAAAAAAACAAAACAAAGCAAAACACTAAACCATTTGTTGTTGAGTCAATTCCATCTCATGGTGACCCCCTGCATTATATGAGGACTGGCAATTAAGTTCACAAACTCACCCTAGAAAAAGTGCTACATATCTCACTGCTGAATATCACCACGGTTACCTCTGAAGTACTCCCTTTGGGAAGCTATGTGTCAATGCCAGTGCCTAGTCCACTCTTCAAAGCAATTTTGGAACTCTTTCTGGAATGGCCATCAGAGCTGTCGCTACATTACACTTGATGTACTGAATGTCATCAAAATGTCTTTCAACATTTCCTTTATTTTCTGGCAAAGGAAAAAGTCAAAAGTCACTGGAGGTCAGATCAGGTTAGTAGGTACTGTGTTTCAAAACAGTCATTTGTTTACTGGCTAAAAACTCTCTCACCAACAGCTATACAATTAATTTTGTGAAACTGCCACCTTGCCACCATGCCCAATGGACTTAGAAAAACTAAGTTCACAGACTAAATTGTAGTATCTTGCAGACTAATACTGCTCCATAAAGTTTTCATTGCTGCAGTCTGTAAAGGCAGATCATCAGGACTTTCTTCTCCAATCTTTAGGTCAGTAGTGCAAACTGTTTGCGTCAGCCAGGGACCTGAAATAGACCAACAGTGGGCAAAATCTCTGGTCACATGCAATGTTAAGGCTGGAGTGTGCTCGGGTTAACCTTGTGACCAGAGAGCCATCTGGTGAGCTGGAATTCCTTCCCTTTCTCTCTTGCTTGTTCTTAGGGGGAAAAATGGCAAGTCAAAAATGACCTTCTTGACCTCCAACAGACTACCATTTACTGGGCTTGTCCTTGGCAGGCTGGACTTGTCGGCATGCATGAATGAATAAATGCCTGAAAATTTAGTCTTCAGTTCCTAACCTATTTGTAATCTAATGAAAAAGGCATTTGTTTGTTGAAAAAACATGACTGTTGTTGTGCCCTGCAGGGTCACTTTTGACTCATAGTGGCTTCACATGACAGAAGAGAACTGCCCCGCAGGGATTTCTTGGCTTGTAATCTTTTTCTGTAAATGCCCCTGAGTATGTGCACCATCAGGACTCCTTTGGGAAAATATAGAGTATGTCAATGTATAAATCCCACATAGCGTAATTACCAAACCAGCTACCTGGCTAAAGAACAGTAATACCACACATTCTTTATGTCTTTTCTTGATGATGGCACAGTAAACACACCTTCCTCCCTGTAGTGAGCTCAAATCATCCACCTGGTTTGTTTTTCTATCATTGGAGTGTTCAATGAATAACTTGCTGGTGGTTGTTTTCAAGGATTTCCGGAGAGACCTTGGCCACTATCCTTCCAGAAGTTTCTTCTGTTACTTCTTAAAATTTTTAAATAAAACAAGTAAATGTTATAAAGCATTTAGAGAACTCAGGTATGCAAAACGCAAGCAAATTAACAACAACAGAAAAAAGCTCACCCCAGAATCCAGTATACTTTTTTTTACCTTCATGAAAAGGCCCAAAATTCATAACATCAATAAAGACCCAGAATATATTGTTCACTCATGTGCCAAGGACTGTGTAAACTCTTTTAATCATTGCATAGTTATTACTTCATTATCCAGTGTGGTGGCTTTTACTTTAAATTCTATTTTATCAGAGAGAAACATTGCCACTCCTGCTCTTTTTCGAATGTTGTTAGCTTGATATATTTTTTCCTATTTTTTTGAGTTTTAGTTTGTTCATGTCTTTAAGTCTAAGGTGTGTCTTCTATAGGCAGCATATAAATGGGTCGTGTCTTTTTATGCAGTCTGCCACTTTCAATCTATTGGTGTATTTAGTCTATTTACACTCAGTGCGATTATTGATAGGTATGAGTTTAGTGCTATCATTTTGATGTCTTTTTTGGTTCATTGTGAGCAATTTCTTTATTTCACTTAACTTTCTGTGCTAAGTCTTTTTTACTTATGTGGTTTTGTATTTGCTGAGACTTCTTGTTTTTCTTGGTTTTTATTTTAACATGTAGGATTGATAATTTCTTTTGTGATTACTTACTATTACCCTTACTTTCCTAAATTTAAACCACGCTTTATCTTTTTACATACTTTGACTTCTTCTTCATATGAAAGAACTAATAACTACATTTTCTTTTAAGTCCCTCTTTTTTGTTATAATGTTTGCATAGTGACATCTCTGTTTCCATATTTTCAGTGTCATGCCTATGATTTATTCTTGTGACTGCCCTATTTAGGTTAATATTCAGTTACTCTGTTCTGTGTTCTAGTTTTGGGTTATTACCTGATATTACTGATTTTCTAATCAAAGGACTCCCTTCAGTTTTTTTTTTTTGTTGTTAATTTTGGTTTGATTTTTGAAAATTCCCTAAATTTCTGTTTATTTAGTCATCGTATTTGTGAGACAGTTTTACTGTTTATGTAATTCTTGGCTGGCAATTCTTTTTCCTTCAAGGCTTTGTATATGTCATCCCATTGCCTTCTTGCTTGCATAGTTTCTGCTGAGCAGACCAAGCTTAATCTTATAGATTCTCCTTTGTAGGTTACTATTATTATTATTTCTCTCACCAGTCACTTTTAAAAGTGTCTCCTCATATTTAATTTTGGCAAGTTTGATAATAATATGCTATAGTGTCTTCCTTTTGAGATCTAATGTGTGGAGTTTAACGACCATTTTTGATAGATATCTTCTCATCTTTCTTGATATCAAGGAAATTTTCTGTCAACAAATCTTCAGTAATCCTTTCTGTTTTCCTGTTATACCTTCCTGTTCTGGTACTCCAGTGACTCAAAGATTATTTATCTGATTTTTCCTCAGATATGTTGGTGTCACGTGTTTTATCTTCAGTCTCACTAGTTTTGCCTTTCATTGCCTCTATTCTGTTCCTTTAACTTTCTAAGGAGTTGTCTAATTTTGTAATTTTATTACTAATTTTCTGAATTTCTAATTCTTCCTGCTGTACACTTTATTGTAGCTTGTTCGGTTTGTCATTATGCACTGCTGTATTTTGCCTCATCTCCTTCCTGATTTCTTGAAGAGTTCTAAATATAAATCTTTTGTAGTCTACCTCTGATAATTGCAGGAATTTCTCTTCATCTAGAAACTTTCTTGATTCTTTGTTTTGGGAGCTTTTTGAAACCATCATGGTCTGCCTCTTTAAGTGATTTGATATTGACTGATGTCTCTGAGCCATCAGTAAGTTGTTGAGTTTATTTACTTTATGTTTGCTTGTTAGAGTCCAGATTTCAAGACGCGATGCAGTTTCTCTTTAAAGGTTAAGTTTTATTAAAAATGTGCCCAATAGGAAAAAGGCTGGTGTACCAGGGACGCACTCCAAACTACGCAGAGCAGGAGGCAACCCCAAGTTTCTCTAGCATGCAGTATTTAAGCCATGAAACCATAAAGCAGGGATGGGGAGCTGACCTTTACATTGATTGGTTGAGGCCACCTGGAATTCCTGTTAGTTGTAAAATGTGGTCATTAGCAAATGTTTTAGTATATTGTGATCAAGGTCTAGGAGTCATTTGCAAGGCTGTCTTCAGGCTTTGTCTTGTGACAGACAGATGTTTTGCAAGACAAAGGTGAGATTGCTCTATGGTATTTTCCTGCTATTAGGTTGTTTTCTGGGTCTTTCTACTTTAATACCTTGAGTTTTTACTGCGCCCTTCCTCAAAATGGAGTCTGAGGCTCAAAATGGAGTCACTTATGCCTCATTTTAACATGCTTACTGTGTTCTAGCATCTTGTTTTATTTTGTTTTGGAAGTCTAAGTAGGCTGGTCACGGTTCTAGTTTGATTATTTGGGCCTTTGAAGCTCTAAAGTCCTGTCACCAGGTGTCTAGAGCTGTTACAAGAAGTGCAAGCCCAGGAGCTCATGTACTTTTTCCTGCTCATTGCTGCCGAGGAGAGCTTTCTCCAAATACCACTGATCATCTCACCACACTGGCCTCAGCTGATTGCTGGCAGGTGAGGTCTGGTGAGTCTTATGTACCAATTCCTCAACTTAATCTGATTTTTCAGCTTTCCCTTTGATGTTCAGGGCTCCTAGGATGTCGCACGTAATCAATTCGTTTGTTCTTTTGGGCCTTTGTTGTTGGTGGGATAACAGGAAACATCTCACTACTTCACCCTTGTGGCCTCACCTGAGTAAACTCTTTTTTGGATTAGGGCATTTAATCCTAAAGTTAACCCTTACCCCCATTTTACAGATAAACAAATTGAAGTTTAGAGAAGTTAAGGAATTTACCTAAGGTCACAAAATCAGTAAGAGATGAAGTCATGATTTGATCTTAGACAAACTCCAGACAAAGGCAGAACAAAGTGCTGCTGGTATTGAAAACTCAAACCAAACTCGCTGCCATTGAGTCACTTCCAATTCATAGCTACATTATAGGACAGGGTAGAACTGCTCTTTAAGAGTTTCCAAAGAGTGCCTGGTGGATTCGAACTGCTGACTTTTTGGTTAGCAAGCCAGCCAAAGCCAAGTGTTGCACTTAACCACTGTTCCACCACAGTTTCCCTGATATTAAAAGGCTGATGAGAATTAAAGAGCACAGCTGGAAGAGAATACTTAAAGCGTTCTGCTAAATATGACCTCTTGCACACTCCAGGGGAGCTTCAAAATGAGAGTGCTCCCAGCTCCTAACCCTATGATGCTGCCTCTATTTAATCTTTTCTGAAAGCTCCTCTTGTACCTGGTGACCTTCCACAACTTTGGGTGAAACCCTGGCTTCTCCCTGAAGAAACCACCACCCATCACCTTGCCCTAGTGGAGTATGTCCTTACATCTGAGTTATTTTCTCTACAACAGGTCCTGGGAGGGGAGATAGAGTCAGGGGAGACTTTATTCTAACACTGAGGAATGTCCTGTAGTCCCGCATGCCTTCAGGCCTGTGGGGTACATGATGTAAGAGGTATAGCACATTTTTAGAGAAAACCAGACGCCTTCCCCTTTTTGTGCTCCTTTCACAAAGACATTTCTGCTCTACAGCCAGAGATATCCTTCTCTCATGGATGGCAATCAGGATTTTAACAGGAGACAATGTTAGCATATGACTATTTAAACAGAATTCCTGAGTCCACAATGGTTCTCTGAGCTTCAGAGAGGGAGAAAAAGGGTTTTTGAGTCATAGAGGCAAATCTGAAAACCTCTCATATAAGCTAGAGGGCAAAGCTGTTACGTTGGAAGAAGAAAAAGGGTCTTCTCTAGGACCAGAAGAGGGATAGGAAATTTCTGGCAGTGGCTGAGAGCTGTGACCAGCATGACATGTACTTGGATACCTGCGCCTAGAGACAGTGGGCTGTCGCCCACAAGATGCAGCCCTTGATGCGGATTCCTATACTCAGGCTTGGCGTGGAGTAGGTAGTGGATGGAAATCTTGATGTAATCAAAAGCAAACATAGACTATCCAGAAGGTCCCAGGACTCTTGAAGATGAATGGCTCTGTGAAGAATGAGAGGGATGGGGCCAAGCCAGATTTATTTCAAAGAGAATAAACTAATATGATACCTCTAGGCTGTGGTTATGGAGTCCCTGGGTAGCATGAATAATTAAGCAGTTGCCTATTAACCAAAAGATTGGTGATTCCAGTCCACTTAGATGTGCCTCAGAAGAAAGCCTGGCTATCTGTGTTGAAATGAGACATAAATGACTCCATTTTGAGGAAGGGTGCAGTAAAAATTCAAGGTATTAAACTAGAAAGCCCCAGGAAACAACTTAATAGCAGAAAATATCATAGAGTAATCTCACCTTTGTCTTGCAAAACATCTGTCTGTCACAAGACAAAGCCTGGAGACAGCCTTGCAAATGACCCCTAGACCTTGACCACAGTCTACTAAAACATTTGCTAACAACCACATTTTACAACTAACAGGAATTCCGTGTGGCTGAAACATTCACTAACGACTATATTTTGTAACTTACAGAAATTCCATATGGCCTCAGCCAATCAGTGCAAAGGTCAGCTCCCCTTCCCTGCTTTGCGCTTTCACGGTTTAAATGCTGCATGCTAGGGAAGCTGGGGGTTGCCTCCAGCTCTGTGTAGTTTGGAGTGCGTCCCTGGTGCACCAGCCCCTTTTTCTTCCCATTGGGCACATTTTTAATAAAATTTAACTTTTAAAGAGAAACTGCATCACGTCTTGAAATCAGGACCCTAACATTTGGGGGCTCGTCTGGGATTTCAAGAGTGACCTCCATGGCTGGCCGATCTGGTTTGAACCTCACCAGTGAGTCTGGATATTTTCTGTTAATCTCTGTGCTAGAGCTCTGGTTCTGGGACTCACAAGAGAGAATCTGGACGCAGAATCACTTTCTGAGTCAGAGGCTGGGGGACGCCCCAGCTCTCCATCTGGGCAGGCGCCACTAGTTCCTTTCTTGGTTCTGCGGCCTGTATAGAGTCCCAACGGACCCTCCAGTCCTGACTGCTTCCCCAATCCCCACCACTTCTGCTGCACCACCTTCCTCTGACCTCCACAGCCCAGCCCATACCCACTCGGATCGATCCTTCCAGCCGTCCGCAGAGCCCTCCTCTCATGTCTTCCCCTTTATGCACTATAGGGCACATGACTAAGGCAGGGAGCCCCTTTTTAGTCTATACTGCTTTTACTACCTCTGATCTTTATAACTGGAAAATGCGAACCCCCCCTTCTCTGAAAAGCCCCAAGTCCTGATCTCCTTGTTGGAGACCATCTTTGTGATGCATCAGCCAACCTGGGAGGATGTGCAACAACTCCCCCAGACCCTCTTCACCACTGAAGAGAGGGATATGATTGTGTCCTGGCCAGGAAGCAGGTACCAGGAGTAGACGGCCACTTCTCTAGCGACCTGGATGAGATTAATCATGTTTTTCCTCTAACCTGTCCAGATTGGGACCCGAACACCACTACAGGTAAGCAGTGCCTAATTGTCTACCACCAGATTGTAATGGGGGGTTTCCAGCTGCTGCTAGTTTGGAGTGCGTCCCTGGTGCACCAGCCCCCTTTTTTTTCCTATTGGGCACACTTTTAATAAAATTTAACTTTTAAAGAGAAACTGTGTCGCATCTTGAAATCTGGATCCTAACATCTGCTTCCCAAAAGTCACAGCCTTGAAAATCCTACAGAATGCAGTTCTCTTCTGACACACATGGGGGCGCCCTGAATCAGCATGGATTTGGTGAGAACTGGACTGGTTGGTCAGAGAGTGTGGTGGAGCAGTGAGGTTCAACAGCAGGGCAATCACAATGGGTGAATCTAAAAGAAGTTAATAAGTTCCCAGAGGATGAAGGAGAATGACAGAGGGTTAATAAAGTCCAAGAAATTCAAGGTTACAGCTTCACCTGAGGTTAGTCCTGTGTTACTCAAATACTCACAAAGATAAAAGTTGACAACTGCAAAGAAAATGCTGAAGTCTCTTTAATGGGCTAGGGCATTTTCGTCCTATTGGGAGTGTGCACTCAGTGTTGGGCCCAAGCTTCCTGGGTGGTGAGTCCTGCCCCACTGTCTGCTAAGTTCAGTACATTCAAAGGGGAATTATGCTAGGTTGATGCTTTGTTATTTGCATAATGGACTGTACAATGAATTCAGAGGGGATCTTAAAAAAGACTGGGCACAAATTCTGTCCCAGCTGTACCAAATTATATTTTTTGGATGCTTCAGATGTAGAGTCAAGGCTAACCTATACCAAGGCTGTATGGAGGGAAGCAGACAGGGGCTGGGTGCTTGTGGAGGGCTAATGAGAGGCAGGCTGAAAGACTGACTCCCACGCAATCCTTCCTCTAGGCACCTTTGTGTAGCTTCCCAAGTGTATACCTGTATGGATAATGTGATCAGGTAATATGTTCCTGCAGAGACAATGCAAAGAGCTTTCTCTGTGGTAAAATGGTGGCCTCCACCCTGAGGATATGTCCATGCCCTAATCCCCAGGGCCTGTAAATGTGACCTTACTTGGAAAAAAGTACCTTTGCTGATGTAATTAAGGTAAGGATCTTGTGATAAGATTGTTCCTAGATTATTTGCTGCTGTTGTTAGCCATCATCAGGCTGGTGACTTACGGTGACCTTGTGCATGATGAAACTAAATGTTTCTGGGTCTGCACCATCCCCCAGTTGCAAACTGGACTGTTGGAAGTAGATCACCAAAGCTTTCTTCCTAGTCTGTCTTAGTCTGGAAGCTCTGCTGAAACCTGTTCATCATCACAGCAACATGGAAGCCTCCTCTGACAGATGGGTGGTGGCTGCTTGTCAAGTGCGTTAATTAGGAATTGAACCCATATTTCCCCCATGAAAGGCAAGAATTCCTTCACTGAACCACTGTGTTTCCATTCCCACTCCCATTGAGTTGATTTCCACCATAACAACACTATACGTATATTTTTTCAAAAAAATCCATTGCTATTGAGTTGATTCTGGCACATAGCAACCCTATAGGACAGAGTAGAAACCACAGAGTTTCCAAGGAGTCTGAAGGATTTGAACTGCCAACCTGCTGGTTAGCAGCCATAGCAGTTAACCACTATGCCACCAGGGTTTCCATGACACATGTGTTTCAAAGACCCATTGCCGTTGAGTCAATTCTGACTCATAGTGACCCTACAAGACAGAGTAGAGCTGCTCCATAGAGTTTCCAAGGAGCTCCTGGCAGATTTGAACTATCAACCTTTTGGTCAGCAGATGCAGCACTTAATCACTATGCCACCAGGGTTTCCAAATACATGTGTTTAGGCAGGGAAAAAGATCAGCAATTGGCATAATGATGGCTTTTAATAAAATACTTGGATGGCTGTGGAAGAGTTGAGATTTCTATATAACCTGGAAGACAGAGCAAAGACACCATGGGAAGCCCCAGGAGCAAATGTTAGCTTATTTGTTAATGAAAAATACATTTTTCCAATTTGCTATCCCTGAGCTCTTCAGGTAGAAACCCAAGGCCCCTTGCCACATTTTCAGGGCTGGGTTTGTTACTGGAAAAAGGCTCCAGATTTTGGTTACCTCTCACAGAAAGCCAATCTCTGAGACAGGTATTTGGGTGAGTGATTCAAAGCTTTATTATTATTACTGTTAACTGTGTTTGCTGGCAAGAAAAACATGGGGTATAGACATCATGGTTATTCTCTAGGCCTGTCCATATTGCTAGGAGAAAATTAGTTTTTTTTTTTTCTTTTTTTTTAGGAGAAGGTACGTGCTGGTCATGTGGTCAGGGGAACAACGAGAGCAGTTGGGAGGGACACCCATCTTGGAGCAGGCTGCATCTGATCTAAGGTCTAGAAAACACAGTTGTAAGCTCAGGCCGGGGGTCCCCAGTGGCACTTTCATTGGCCACCTACACTCAGCACCCAACTTGTGTGGCACTTTTATTCAGTGTCTCCACTTGTTTGATGTACCTAAAGAAGCTGTGAAGAGAAACTGTATGTTCTCAGTGGCTCTTGTTAGCTAATGTGTGACTTCCTGGGCCAGGTAAAGGAAGCCAGGAGTTTTAGAAAAAGAGGAAAAAACACAAGTAAAACATCAATTCTATAAATTAATTAATCCTGGCTGTTTTAATTTTCCCTTTTTAAAATTACCTGCTTCAGGTTCATGCTCTGGCTGAGTGGTGTGAATCCACCAGCCCATCACTGGAAACCCTCTTGGGTTGTTTTTACTCTGTCCTAGAGGATCACTGTTTTAGTCAGCTAGTGCTGCTCTAACAGAAATACCACAGAGTGGATGGCTTCAACAAAGTAAGGTTTATTCTTACAAAGTCTGGTAGGTTGCAAGTCCATATTCAGGGTGTCTGCTCCAGGGGAAGGCTTTCCCCTTGTCAGCTCTGGAGGAAAGTCCAGTATTGCATCAGTCTTTGTCCAGGGAGTGTCTTGGCGCAGGAACCTCGGGTCTCAAGGACACGCTTTTCTCCCGGTGCACATTTCTTGATGGTGCGAGGCTCCTCCTTCTCTTTGTTTCCCTTTCCTTTTATCTCTTGCAAGCTGAAAGCATTAAGGGTGGGGCAAGCCACACTCCAGGGAAACTCCCCCTACTGCAGAGCAAGGAAGTAATTCTATGCAGGAATTTACAGCTCCTTTAACATACAGTTTGGCAAAACCACACAATCGAGGACAGTCCCAAGATACTGGGAATCATGTCCCAGCCACACGGCTGCACATATTTTTGGGGGACACAATTCAACACATGACAGTCACTGTGTGTAGGAATTGATGGCACTGGGTAAAGCTAAATTAGAGTCCCTGGATGCTCAAATGTGTATTTGGTTCCTAACCAAAAGGTTGGCAGTTCAAGTCCATTTGCAGTGCCTTGGAAGAAAGTCCTGGTGACCTACATCTGAAAAATCAGCTATGGAAAACCCCGTGGAGCACAGTTATACTCTGACACACACAGAGTCACCATAAGCTGGAATTAACTTGATGGCAAAGGGTTTAGTTTTGGGGTGTTAAAGGTAAATTGTTTCATTGAGTCAAGCCTTCATTGTTCTAAGACTATATATACTTCCCACTTTTCTTTGGTGTTAAAGCCAAACCAAGCCTATGGCCACTGAGTCTGTTCTGACTCATAGTGACCTTAAGAGACATGGTAGAACTTTCCCATAGAGTTTCCAAGATGCAACAGGTGGATTCAAGCTGCTGATCTTTTCATTAGCAGCGGAGCTTTCAACTGGTGCACCACTAGGACTCTTTATCTGGCATTACAATGTCTTTTATTTATTTATTTTTCAGATTAGCTGCAGCACTTAATAGTTGCCATTGACAGCATTTTAGCAAGTTGTACTGGCTCTGCAAAACCAAGTATCAGAAAAACAAAACAAAACAAAACAAAACAAAAGGAACAAAGTGTTAGTTCCCAATGTTCTTTATAAAATTTTACTATTCTACAAAATTCCAAAATTGTGGGAACCATTGTCACATAGTAGGGCTTCCCAGGACCCAAGAAGTGATAAAAGGAAAAGCTGCTCTTTTGTTAGCGAACAGCAGAGAGAAAAGGGAAATTCATTTTTATTTCTGAGTTTGCAGGATAGCATCAGTGCAACATATTTTTGTCAAAACGATGAGCTAAAATCTAATCACACTTTGAGATCAACCTTTGCATACAGTTAATGAAGAGTTAAGTTAAATGACACTAGGAAAAAACAGCCAGATAAACCCACAAGTTAAAACAGTGTACAAAATAACGGTGTTGCATTTTTGCCCTGTGGCTGTCCCACTAGCAAAAGGGCTCTTGTGGCTGGGGACTTCACTGCTCACCGCCTGTTGTGACTCACGCCCTCCTAAGTGCTCTGAAATACATGAGACACTGTGTGGCCATTGCGTCAACCCAAATCATGGAGGGTGAAACATAAAATGACAAGTTTTTATAAAAACACAGGGGTTCTCTTACCCATAATGTCAAAGGCGATCTTGTTAAATGCTGGAAACCTATGCACTGTAATAAAGTAAAAAATAATCTTTAATGTCTAGAGCTACGCTTTGATCCATAACTAACTAACCTTCAGAAGTGGATGGTCTTGTTTCACATAATTGTATCCAGGCGATCAGGCTTAGCAAAACATGCGAAACTTATTCTTTCAGAAAACGCTGGAAGATGGACGTATGTGTCCTGTGATCACAACTGCAGAGGTTTTGTGACTGCGGCTCACTGATTTCATAATCATCTTAGCAAGGTTTCCACTGAAGCTTCCATAATGTTTGAGCACATATTAATCTCTTATAAGATTTGTATATTCTGACATAATCATCAACCAATCCAAAGTTTTTGGTTCCAAGTCCCTCAGGAAATTGTGTATGTTGGGTTCCGTGGGTCTGTGTTGCCCGTGGCTGATCGGTGCCGATGAAGAATGCTACACAAGAAACACTGGGGGTGAGGAGGGAAGCTGGTATCTCTGACGTCCCAGCAACAACTCTTAGGCATTCGGCATCAAGTATACCTGCAGTAAAGCAGGCATTAATTTGAATAGGGTACCAGCAGTTCCTCACAAAGTAATGGATGTCTTCCTGTCTAACTATCATAACACAGACCACTTCCTCACGTCTCCAGGAGGTAAAGCACTTAGGCTTGGGCATGGGTACCAAGGTCACATTCAGGGGGCCAGACTCCTCATTTGCAAGGGTCTGATGTCACACATTCCAGCCATTTGTGGCTGTCCTTCGTTCATTCATTCCAGACTTATATTTGCCCTGTGTGGTCAAGTTGTGGTCATGTTACCCACAGTTTAAAAGTACTTTGAAAATCTTAATTGGAGCACTGCCTAATGCTTCAATGATATGCTGCACACTTTGCTACCAAGTATCAAACCTGCACAGCAGTCCGTCAATGGCATTCTGAGTTGTTTCCCTTTGACAAGAGTTTCCCTCATTTTAGCAGACCCTCTAATTTACCCAACATGAAGTCCTTTTCTAGCGACTGGTCTTTCCTGATGGCATGTCCAAAGTAAGCGAGTTGAAGTGTTGCCGTTTTTGCTTCTAAGAAGCATTCTGGTTGTAAATTCTTCTAGCACTGATGTTTTAATTTGGCTGTAACAAGGGACTCAAACACACTAAGGGTCATGAAGGTGGTGTAGGACGAGCAGCTTGTTGTACATAAGATTGTTGTACATAAGATTGCCGTGAGTTAGCGCCAACTTGACCACAGCTAACAACTGTAGCAAAGACCTCGGCAGGCTGGTGGGCTCTGGCTCACAGTGTCAGGTGACCTTGTGCTCTGTACGTTGGATGGCAGGAGAGCCACTCACGAGGTTGGACCAGAGCCTACCTTCTTCCCAGTGGAAGGAGCCTATACTGAAATTCAGCCCATAGAACCAGACAGGGGACAACACAGATTCAGCAGGCTTCTCAGCCATATATGCCTTCTCCCCTTCAGTTTCAGCTGGCATATGCAAATACTCTATGTTTCCTGCTGACTCTACACTAGAGGGGAAAGCAATTGTGTACAAAGGTGTTTCTTGCAGCTTTATTTGCAACAGGGAAAAAAATGCCTCACTGTTTCCAGTAGGGAACAGTTATGTAAGTTGTGGTATGACAACACTATTATAATATTTGTAGTCCTTGTGTAGTACAAATGGTTAATGCACTCAGCTACTGACTGAAAGGTCAGAGGTTTCAGTCTACCTGGAGATGCCTTGGAGGAAAGGTCTGCTGATCTACTTGTATAAAATCAGCGATTAAAGACTCTATGGGGCACAGTTCTCCTCCAGCACACATACGGTTGCTATGAGCTGGAGTTGGCTGCACAGCAGCTGGTACTAATGCTAGAGTACTATGTATCCATTCAAACGTTTCTGAAGAGCTCCTAACAATATTGAAAAATATATTTGAGATAATAGGTTAAAAAAGGAAAACCAGAGTGTGAAATTGTATGTTTAGTGTGATTCCATCCTTGTCAAAATGTCTAGGAAATCTGAAAGTAAAAAATCTTTCATTCTATTAAATTGTCCTAAAATAAAGAGGCATTTCGTGTGGTTGTTGGGTGGCTGACCCCAGAAGACAGTGCTGAGCACTTGGGTCTGCTGCCTTCCGGTGCAGCAGTGGCAGCATGGCCTTCAGTAATAAATGCCAGGTTGTCTCCTTCCTGTGCTAGTATCAGTCACAGAGTCACAAGATTCAGAGGAAGCAACCCTGCCCCTAAGCGTGACTGACCTTCCGTTATTGGCAGACACCCACAGAATGAGGCAGCCCGCACCGTCGGGCTCTGCGGAACTGGGTGGGGCAGGCAGCAGGGCCTTTCCTCAGAATCGGGGCCTACATGGTGTGGGGGTGCTGTGGCAGGCAGGGCAGAAGAAAGTCCTTGGAAGTTCTGTCTGCTTAGTCACCCATTTGTGGGCAACAGACGCTTGTGGCTCAATCAGAAAGAATCAAGGCTGTCAGCCAAAAATTGAATCTTCAGAGCCGGGAAACTCCTCCCACACCAGACACACTCGTGTATTTATATATATATATCCCACTGACCACATCATACATACACACATACTTTGATGACAGCATATATACACACACACATACACATACATATATACCTCTACATACACTTTCAAAGATATACTCACAAATACACTTTTACATAAACACACAAAGCACACATATACACACATACACAGATGCAAGCATACTACTAGCACGTAAACACAGATAATTACATACATAACAGTACATACACGATGTGGCACACACACAATACATTTACATGTGGACACAGAGACGCATATACACAGCCACACATACACACATGTATACACTCACAAAACCTACATGTATGCACATACATGATATGCATGTGCAAACACACAGAGTACACGAAAATATAAACTGCCTTAACAATGCAGAGCAGCCTGAAGGATTCTCCTTGTGTGGTCAGATGGTCTGACACTTGTCTTGATTGTCACTGACTGAACTTTTTTTTTTTGAGATTTTGTGTGTATGCGTGTGTGCTTTAGATGAAGACATCACAAACTAGTTTCTCATTAAACAATTAATACATGTATTATTTCGTGACATTGGTGGCCAATCGCAAGACGTGACAACGCTCTCCCCTTCTTGACCTCAGGTTTCCCATTACCAGGCTTCCTGTCCCCTCCTCCCTTTCCCCTCGGCTGGTGTGCTCATGTATTCTCATTTTGTTTTATGGGCCTGTCTAATCTTTGGCTGGAGGGTGAACTTCAGGGGTGACTTCAGTACTGCCTGTCCAGAGGCCATGCTCTCAGGGTACAATTCTGTCTATAAACTGCAAAACGTTTGGCTGAGGCAAACCAGCTCTACGGTCTCCTCTGGTTGTAAAAATCTGTGATTTCAGCATGAAAAGATAGTGTTGTTCAGCAACCAATTTCAGCAAAGGGGAGCCCCACGTGTGCCCTCCTCTGTACCAGTGAGACAGAATCCCAGGTGTTCCGTCTGTCCTCGTCACAGCACCAGACCTGAATGGCGGTGGAGACGTCAGCAGCCCGGAGTCACAGAGGACTTCTGCTGTCATCTCTCGTCCTCCTTTTCCCCATGCCCCTGGTGTTTTCAGTCTGTCTTGATCGAGAAACTGGCCTTATGAACCACACAGTCATGAGCCAGCATCTGAGGCTGAATGGTTCTGGGAAGAGATCAGCCAGCTGCGGCATGTGCTGAGGTCATTTCCCTCTGGTGTCTGTGTTGCCTCCACAGGCATTTCCCAGGGGTTGCTTTCTGTCCAGTGAAGTGGAAGAAGGCTAACTATTCTTCTAAGTCTTCCCTTTCAGGGGTGCCTCCCTGGCCACACTTCTTCCACACAGGATGGTCACCTGAAATAGACATGCCTTGTTCCTATCCCAGGCCCCTGTCTGGGAGCCGCTGTGCCCTCAGCCTGGTACGCTGTGTGGTTTGTGCCTGTCATCAGCACGTGACCTGTGATTAAGTGTTCAAGTCTGACCTCACCCGCGGGTTGCCAGGCAAAGCAAAGCTACAATCTCTGAAAACAGCCCCTGAAAGCAAGTTTCTCAGGCAGCTGTTGAGTTTAGCCCTGGCCAGGCTCACAGAGCCACAGGCACATCTTACACAGCTCTGTCTCCCTGTTGCTAACTCAGGGTTGGCACAGAGAAGGCCCTCAGCAAATAATTTGGGAAATGATGAATGAGAACACTACTTCCTTGATTAAGTCTTCAAGGAACTAAAGACAATGGTGCCCCCATTGTGTGAGTTCAAACTTGGGGAGACAAAAATCATGGAATTGCAAAGACCAACAAAATTCTGACCTCTTTCCTCTATGATGAACACTTTTTTTTTTTAATTGCCGAGACAGGGAAAGGGGAGGGTGGAATAGGTGGAGCACAGGACATTTTTGCAGCAGTGGAATTAGTCTATATGATGCTGTGCATTTAAAATCTACAGGACTGTACAAAGAATGAACCCCAATGTAAATTATAGGCTTTAGTTAACAATACCCTACTGCCATCGATTCTGACTCACAGAGACCTTACAGGATGGAGAACTACCTCACAGGGTTTACAGGTTTGTAATTTTTCTTTTGAAATTGTGAAGATGTTTTGTACAGCAAATTGGCTTCTCATTAAGCAGTTAACACATACATTGTTTTGTGACATTGCTTGCCAACACCACTGTGTATCAACACTCTCTTCTTCTTGACCTGGGATTCCCCATTACTAGTAGCTTTCCTGTCCTCTCCTGTCTTCTTGTCCCTGCCCCTGGGCTGTTGTGCCCACTTTGTCTCATTTTGTTTTATAGGTCTGTCTAATTTTTGGCTGAAGGATGAAACTCAGGGGTAACCTCAGTACTGGGTTAAAAGGGCATCCAGGGGCCACATGCTTGGTGCTTCTGCAGTCTCTTGTCAGACCAATAAGTCTGGTCTTTCTTTGTGAACTAGAGTTTTGTTGTATGTTTTTCGCCAGCTCTGTCTGGGACTCTTTTGTGGCCCGTGTTAGAGCAGTTGATGGAGATAGTTGGGTACTACATCGTTGTACTGAACTTGATCTGGTGCAGGCTGTGGCAGCTGTGGCCCATTGGTCCTTTGGCCCAATTAAGCTTTTTTAAATACCAAATTATGTATATAGCAATATTTTCACCAAATGTTTAATGTGACTTTTTTCCAAGGGATATTTGCTGTTTTCCTTTTTTAAATTTACTTGTATCATTGTGCTTTCCGTGCAAGTTTACAGCTCAAGTTAATTTCTCTTTCAAAAACGTATACAGATATCATTTTGTGGCGTTGCTTGCAATCCCCATGACAGCATACTCCCCTTTTCACCCCAGGTTCTTTGTGTCCACTTGACCTCCCGGACTTCTGGCCTTCCCATGCTGCCTCCTGGCGGGACATGCCCATGCGGTGTCGTGCACCCAGCTGAACTAAGATGCATGCTCCTCCTGTGTTTTACTTTTGGTTTTACAGTCCTGTCCAATCTTTGCCTGAAGAGAGGGCTGGGGGAATGGTTTTGGTCTTGGGTTAACTGTGTGTGTCTGGGGGCCATAGTTTAGGGGATTCTTTCAGTCTTAGACAATTAAGCCTGGGCTTTTTTTTTAATGTGAGTTTGAGTTCTGTTCTATATTTTACTCCTGCTCTGTCTGGAACTCTCTGTTGTCAAAGCTGTAAATCCTTACAGAGGCAAACTGCCCTATCTGTTTTCCTCAGGAACAGCCAGTGAGTTGGAACTGCTGAGCTTTTGCTTAGCAGCTGAGCACTTTAACCACTGCACTACCAGAGCTCCTAGTTGATAGCAGTGTATATCAACTAGTGTATAGTGTATAGTGATAACAGAGCATCAGTACTGGTTCATCAGCCACAAACGTAACACAGGAATGCGAGGTATACATAGCAGAGATTGTGCACCAAGGCTGAGGTACATGGCAAGTCGCAACTTCCTGCAATTTTACTATAAATCAAACAACTACTCTAAAAAAAATTGTCTTTTTTAAAAAGGCTCGTTTTAAATTCAGAAGGAAAAAAAAAATCAAATGAATAATTTCTCTTCCCCGGCCCCCCTTTGGGGCCCTTCTTTGTGGCGCTGCTCCGAACACGCTGGCTGGTCTTGTTCATCTCTCTAAGCTAGGCTGTGGTGGCCACTTTACTATTACCAGGACACGCTCAGTTTCCCTTCTCTTTCTGGAAGCCTCCCATGGCTAAACTCAGCTCTTCCAACGGCCTTCTTGATTTTGTAGCCTAGTGTCTAGCAGTGGCTTTTCTGGGGTCCTCCCACCCGAGGTTAGCAAGACATGTATGGACTCTGGACATGCATGGGGCCTCAACTTGGTTGGCTCATCTCTGGGAATATTGTAGATGTAATTGTACACCTCTTTCTATTAGTTGGAATTGCCTTGACGGTAGTGGGTTCAGTTTTTTGTTTGTTTTCTCCAAAAAAGAAGACAATAGTATCTGCACAGAGTTCATGCTCATTTAAGAGCATCAAAACCAAACCAATGCCATTCAATTGACTCTGACTCATAGCAACCCCATGTGTTAGAGTAAAACCTTCAGGGCTGTGACCTGTTGGGAGCAGATTGCCATGCCTGTCTTCCAAAGCACCTCGGGGTGGGTTCAAATCTCTCACCTTTCTGTTGAACACTTAGCCATTTGCATCACCCAGAGGCTCCAATTAGAAGGAGTGGAGATTCAGATTTTGGAACAATTACCTCCCAGAAATGTCCTCTGGCCTATGCCGTGGAGGCTTTGGGTCCTGGGATGGCCACAACGGAGGCTGTAGATCCCTTGGGCAGCCCAAGTCCAGTGTCTGCACCTAAGGGCAGCCATAGCCTGGGAGTGCTGGGAACTTCATGCCCCTGCTGTTCATAGATAGCATCTCTACGGGAAGGGGCCCAGGAGTGGCTTTATCATTTCTGGTTTCTAAAACCCTCAACCTTTAATTCTCACTCAACAACATCAAGAAGTAAGCTCTGTCCTGATTCTATCCCTCCTATTGGCTGTGGAGCAGCTGCTCATGATGAGGCTTTGCTGGACAGTTTCAGCCTGACACCAATGATCCTAAACTGTCCCCTGGAATTCCCTCCACCTCATTTCCCAGGAAGGGGCCGTGAGCTCAGGGATCCTTAAATTCTTGAAGATTGGGTTGTAATAATTCCTAGGGATGGCTGCAGCATTTCAGGAGGAGAAAAAAAAACTCTGCCAAGTTGATTCCAACTCTTGCCAACTTCATCTGTGTCCGAGTAGAACTGTACTCTGGAGGATTGTCAGTGGCTAATTTTTCCAAAGTAGGCAGTCCAGCCTTTCTCCCAAAGTGTCTCTGGGTGGACTGGAACCTCCAACCATTCTGTTAGCAGCTGTGAGTGTGCTAACAGTATGCCACACCCAGGGCTTTGGTGGCCCAATAATGACATGTGGTGGCTCAATAATGACATTTCCTCAGATCTGTGGGTACAAAGATACTTGTGGTGCTTTGTATTTTTCTGCCCTGCATTCTTCTCCTACTTCTGCTAATAAGAGCACAGCCCCTCCACATGGCCCTGTGCCCTGGATGACAGTGACCCAAGGTCATGCAGGCCAGGACAGCCATAGTGCTCTATCTCCTCCTGGCACAGGAAGAGATGGCTTGCTGTTGTTGTTGCTGTTCCATGTCTTTGAGTGGATTCTGACTCAAAGCTACACGCTAGGACAGAGTAGAACTGTCCCATAGGGATTCTTGTGGCAGAGTGGCAAAAGGTCAGCAGTTCAAATCTACCAGCTGCTCCTTGGAAGCCCTATGGGGCAATTCTACTCTGTCCTACAGGGTGGCTGTATACTGGAATTAACTTGAAGGCAGTAGGTTTGGTTTGCTTTGAACCTTTACATTTCAGTTAGCAGCTGAGCACTTACCACTGGGTCATCAGGACTCTTTATAGGGATGGTTATGTGACCCACATTAGCTCAGTCAGAACCCTCCGTGAGCACCATGCCTCTGGCTTTTAGCTACCTGGTGACAAGTTACCCATCATATAAAGCACTCTTCTGAAGCAGGAGGCATGAATCCAACAGTGAAGAGACAAGAAATCTAAGTCTCACTTATTCTGAGAAATCACCAGTTGCTATCTAGTCAATTCTGACTCAATAGCGACCCCCTGTGTGTCAGAGTAGAACTGTGCTTCAGAAGATTTTCAACGGCTGATTTATTAGAAGTAGATACCCAGACCTTTCTTCACGGCATCTCTGGATGGACTAGAATTTCCACAGCCAAGAGCTTAACTGTTTGCATCACTCATGGATTCTCACTAATTTTAAGGCAATCGGTATCAAGTTTTCTAGGCATACTTATGTGTAGCTTTTAGTTTTACTCCATTAATATATAACAGTATCTGTTTATTGCGGACCCAATTCCGTTGCCCACTGCTGCTGAGTCCATTCCAGCCCACAGTGACCCTACAAAACAGAGTACAAATGCCTTAGTAACGGCCAACCTTTAGGTTAGCGGCCAAGTGCTTTAACCACTGTTCCACCAGGGCTCCGTTAGTGTGGACAACGTGGTCAAGGCACAAATAAACTGTATTTCCACCACCACAGAGAAAATCATTGCTCCCACCTAAGTGAGATGATGCTAAATACAGGCTCTGTGTTCCACTTTTGTCATGCACAACTGCCTGGAAAAAAGGCCTGATTCAAGTGAGGTCTGTATTTAAGGAAGGGCCTGGAGACATGTATCTTGTGCCAATTTGCCTTTGCTTAAAAATAGAAAGCTTTTTAAGACTAAGTGACTCAATTTGTGTGCTTTTTTGTTGTTGTTGTTCACTCAGAGGTTGGAAAGTGCCTTATTATGTGCGCTTTTTGTAAATCACACACACATGTCAAAGTCACCTATGCGATGCTGGAAACAGACTTGTTTCTGATTTTAGAAACAGACACAGAATTATGTGATATATAGCAGGCAACTTCTCTACGATAGCCACGTACCTGCATACTGTGATAAAGTTCATATTTAGATTACTGTAAGGAAGCCTTGAAACATTAGGTCATATATAACTCCCTTAATCTCTAACCTTAAAAAAAGATGCTACACACAGCTAATTCTTCAGAGAGAAAAAGTGTAACATACTAGCCTTCGTAAGATGTTGTGTCATCTGACCCTTAGTGTGTAGAGCCAAGGTGAGAAAATCATACCTAAAGCATGGACTTCAGACCACTCACTGACAGAAGGCTGTGGCAGACTTTGCTGCAGCTCCCATATTTGGAACCCAGCTATGAGAGAACTCCACCACGCACATTCCCTGGTCTAGGTTTCGTGTGACCACTCATAACAGGTAAAAGCCTTAAGTCTCCAGATTTGGACTCCAACCATTTGACTAATATTGTCATGATTCTCCAGTCCTAACTGGATGTCTCATGGTTTCACCTGTATACCTTGCCATCATTATCTTGCAATAAACTAAATGAGGTTACGTATGATAAACTTTAACATTCTTTAATTTTCAAATTAAGTCATCCAGAGCAGGCCTCTTTGCTATAAAGTTACAACAAATATGGAAAGTGACTGAGATCTTTCTCAGGATTGCCCAGACTACTCCCAAACTTGGCAATAATTACTCAAATATATTCTTTCCCAAACCTGTAGCATAGTTAGTGACTTTCTAGATTTCAGGTTGGTTTGTTCTGTTACGTGGTAGGATGGTGCTGAAAACTACAGGAAAAAAAATCACTTTCTTTTGAATTAAAGACCAACGAAAGTAATGCACCAAGCAACAGTTTATTTATAAAAAAAAGAAGAAAAGGGGAAAAAAAAACTTAACTCTTTACTACCTCTTATAGATTAAGTAAAAATACTAGTATTAATATATATGTATATACATACCGCATATATATATTTATATACAAATGATATATATAACATTAAAGTTACATGCTTCTCAGGACAGAAAAATCAGGACATGTTCCCTCATTTCAATTTAAAACTCTATCACAATTTAAAATCACTGCAAGAAAACTTGCTTCCTTTATTTTCTGGGTTTTTTTTTTTAGACTTCAAGTACAGTAAGTTGTCAAATCAGGATCTAAATGTGGAAACCCATCTGCTATGCACAATGACAACGGACTGCCACACATGTTGAGTCAGGGGTTTTCTGGTTTCTTACACAGGTCTCCATCACTCTACAACTGTGTCAACCTTCTACCTGAGATGAGAGGGAATGATGATGCGCGACAGTCGGTTTCATGGGAATGGTCATACTGACATTTAAACAGAAGCAGATGCAGAAATGTCTTACGGCAACAACACTGGCCATGACATCAACCTGGAGGAGTATTCTTCTCTCCCTTTTCCTTGCCAAAGGAAACATAAAGATCACTAGAAAAAAAACTTTCGGGATGAAGCACCTCAGGAGATGATCCGCATGCAGCAAGGGACAGAGAGGTAGGTTTCCTTCGTGATAGCGCCGGGCTGCCCCAGATGATTTCAAACACACCCTCTTCTGCAAAAGGCACTCACATAAGGTCTGTTTATAAACCACACAGTGGGATTCCAGACACGGGAGTTTTCCTCACAAATATAAAACAGAGAAGTGTGGGAGATGGTGTCACAAAGGAGTGTAAGAAAGACACATTTTGGATCCGTGTGCGCTTTTTTCCTTTCTTTCTTTAAAAGGACAATCAATAGAGTTAAAAAAATCTCATTAAAAAGATAGGAATTCCAGTAAAATGATCAGTAAGCAGCAAGGTGTTGGAGGATGAGATTAGAGTCCAAAACACTGAGGAGGTACACTAGCTTCTCATATGGCCAAGGAAAGGGAGTGGTCTGCCTGTGAGCTAGAAAGGCCATTCACATACAACGGAATGTGCGAGACGGAGGGAGGTAGCGGCAGAGAGTAGGTGAAAACGGTGGGAAGGGTGGTCCTTCAGCGGGTGAGCAAAGGCTGCCATGGAAAAGACGGGCTGTAGCCCCTGTGCTGTGCAGTCCAAAGAGACCCAAGGCCAAGGCTGCCCTCACCGGGACACCACGGAACTAATGGAATTATAGGATGTGCCACTGTTGCAACTCGAGGCATAGGCCTCCTGGCCATTGACATCGAGATTGATTTTGAACACAGAGGATGCCTTCAGTAAAAAGTCTGCTGCATCCCGGCGACCCAGCTCCCTCAGTTTGGACATGAGGATGCCCACTGTGCTCTCAGGGTAAGTGGTCCACTCCCGGAGCAGGGCATGAACCGGGCTCGGGAGGAAATCCTTGGAAGTCCCATTGTTGGTATTGTACTTGGCCACGAGGTCAGGGAGGCCCAAGTTCATGGCAAGAAGGCACCAGTCCTTCCCCATGGGATCAGGTGGGTCCAGCAGGCGACTCAGTTTCCGCCGGGTCAGGAGGTTCAGATCGGAAGCGTGGATGTCCATCCCGAGGCTGGCCTGTGAGTAGACGTCATGACACCCAAAGCACATGATGCTGCTGAAACTCTCCTTGTAGCCCCCCATGGTGTTCGTCAGCGAGGCCTCTTTTAGGGTCTGTGCCCGGAAGAAATCTCGGGGCTGGTAGATCATGACAGGTTCGTGGTGTTCTCTCAGTTGCTGCGGACTCAGGTAATGCTTCACAGTCAATAACCCCGGGAGCGTGGTCGTCATGATGTTCTCAATGGTGCTGCACACCGAGTCCAGCAGCAGGCAGCACTTGATCTTCTCAGTCTCCAGCCCACGAACCTGGACCTCGATGCCCTGGCCATGGTTGACCAGAAGCACCAGCAGCTCAGCCCCGCGGTTGGCAATCTTGCAGCCATTGACCCAGAGGCGGATGTCCGCATCACCCTCAGCGCTCTGTTGGTGGATCCACCGGCAAAGGTTGACTTGGACCTTGTGAAAGATGCCACAAGGGAAGGGGGTGAGGTGCTCCACAGGGACAATGCGCACACCACCATAGACCATCACCTCGTCCTCCTCGTCTGTCCAGGAGCGATGCAGGTTGTCCGTCTTGATCAGGGCAGGGATATCCACCATCGTGCCACTGCTCAGGTCCCGGGCACAGATATCCATGGCATCGAGGATCTGTAGCAGTTCCTCCACGTCGCTGTCAGGAACCAGGCGCTGAATGTCCTCCATGGTGTAGCGGCCGCGGTAGTGGTGCAGGGCCCGGGGGGTCTCAACAGAGAGCAGCTTCCCCAGGACCGTGGTGCAAAGCCAGCGGGGATCCAGGAGCAGCACATCCTGAACTGTTTCACTCTGCATGATGTTGATCTGTGGGAGGGGACGAGAGGGATTACACACAGGAACATAAATGGAGCAGTTACCATAAGGAATGAGTCAGGGTCACTCACATGAGTGAATCTCTACAATCAAATACTAACTCCAAAAACACCAGCTTGAAAATGTCACGAGAGATCTGAAACACTTCCCTTGACTCTTCATAAAAGATGAAATAAGCAAACATAAATAAAAATAACAAAAAAAAAATCTTTAAAACTTGGTGAGATCATGATGGGCATTCGAATTTGAGCTCCATGCTAGGTGACGTTAGGGTGTGGCTGTGAATTTCTGTAGGTGTGACAACAGTACTGGTTTATGACGGAGCACAGGCTTGTTCTTAGGCGATGCTTCACTATTTAGGAGTGAAGGGTCACAATACGTGTCACTTACCTTCGGATGGTTCACAAATACACGTAACTAGATACAGAAAACATGCAGAGTAGAAGAACAGTTAAATGTGATGGGTGGTAGGTATATGAGTGCTCACTGTTCTTGTCGTTCACCTTTTCTGCAAGTTTGGAAACTTGTATGATAAAAATTTGGTGGGGGAAGGCTGGGAGACTTTTCAATTAAAGGAGACTAAAGAGACATGGCAAGCAAATGCAGTAAGTGGTTTGGCTTGTACTTTCAATCCCAAATAAACTTATGAATAATAATATATAATAATAATATATTAACCTATATTTATTTATTTATTTATTTAATAATATTAAATAATACATTAATATTAATAATAATACTATAAAGGACATGACTCACTGGAACAGCCAGTAAACATATGCATGTATACACATCAAATTATATATCAATGGTATATTCCCCCAAATTTACTGCTAATTGTGGTTATGTGGGTGAATACTTTTTCTCTCTTAGGAGATACAGATTATACGGGGATGAAATGCCATGATATCTGAAAATGAGGACAGAGAAGAGAGTTAAAGATAAAGCGAACACAGCAGAACGGGAACAGTTGGTGTATTTAGGTACAGTTTCTGAAGATTCACTGTATTGTTCTTGCAAGTCTTCTGAAGGCTTAACATTCTCAAAAATAAGCTTTCAGTTGTTTTGTGCATCAAGTCAATTCTGACTCATAGTGACCCACTGTGATACGGCGGAGTAACCCTTCCTAGGTTTCCTAGGTTGTAATGTGTACAGAAGCAAATCGTTAGGTCTTTTCTCCTGTGGAATACCTGGTGGGTTTGAGCCCACTGACCTCTCAGCAGCCAAGAGCTTAACCACTGTGTCACCACTCCTCATCAGAAAGTTACATATATTATTATATAAAGACAGTAGTTGGTCCCTAAAGGAAAGAAAGGAGGATGGGGCCACAGGTGACAGTCAAAGGGCACTTCAGTTTCATCTGTCATGTTTATTTTGTAAAAGAAAAAAAAAAAGGTACCAAAAATAAATAATAAATAAACCCCAGAAGAAATCATTTTCGCCCGCTACAGTCAGGTTTCCTGAGCGACGCTGATGCTCGGGGGGACCCCTCCCTTCCTCACAGGCAAGGACTTTCAACTCATTGACAATAGGAGTACCATCTGTGCTGTCATAGTCTGAACTAAGCGTTAAGGTGTTCTTGATACACAGTTCTGCTCAAGACTGCCTTCGACTGAAAATTCCTAGAAGGGACAACCAGTATTGCAGGCCCCTGACAGGTGTCAACTGGTAAGCACTTGACTGCTAGCTGAAAGGCTGCCAGTTCCAACTCACCTGGAGACACTCTGGAAGGCAGGTCTAGCAGTGATCTGCTGCCAAAAGGTCACAGCCTTGAAGGCCCTGTGGGGCAGCTCTAGTCCCACGATCGCCCTGAGTTGGAATGGACTAGATGGCAGCTAATGACAATGACAACACAGTCCGCCACTCCCAAACACGGCTGTCTCCACACAGCCATGAAAGACAGAGCAAGACTGAGAAGAGTAAGGAGACATGATGACTGAACACAGTGTAGGATCCTTGACCAGAAAAAGTATACTAGAGAGCCAGTAGGTGAAACCGGCATGAGATACACACAACAGCGAACAGTGTTGTGTCAGTGTTAATGCCTGGTTTTCGCAAGTCTTACATGGCTATGTAGGATGTTAACATTTACAGCTCAGTTTCAAGGCCTTTAAGTCATGAACTAGTGTCCATTCTGGTTTTTTATGTAAATTTTCAAATCGTGGGGAAAAAGTTACCGCATAATTTCCAGGTCTTGCTTCATCATTTCAAAACAAAACAGATGCAGGGATGAAACGACAATGAATGGTCTTCGAAATGCTGCAGCCGCCGCCGACGGTCATCAGTGATCTGCGCTTCTGATGGTCAGGCCTGTCATCGAGGGTTTAACCTCCTAAACATGGATTTAAGCTGACCAGCTCTGTCTACTTCCCCCAAGTGCTCCTCTATGTCTCAGCACAAAAAGTGAGTGTTCTTCATCTATAATTCTTTGCCTGCCTTTGGTTAAAGGCTAAATTCTACAGTTATCAAGCAACAAAAAGGTCAAAGGTTCAGAAGTGTGGATGGGGGAAGAAGAGCGTAACGCAGTCACCACTGAGTCAATTCCGACTCTTGGCAACCCCGCCCATGTGTGTCAGCATAGGACCAAGCTCCACAGGGCTTTCAATGGCTGATCTTTTCACGTAGATTGCCAGGTCTTTCTTTCAAGGCACCACTGGGTGGACTCGAACTTCAACCTTTTGGTTAGCAGCTGATCATATTAACTGTCTGCACTATCTAGGAACTTTAGAAACAGCACAGGGTTTTGTTAACCCTTAGCTTAGATCAGGGGTTCCCAAACTACACCCTGAGGGCCAAATTCAGCTGCTGCCTGTCTTTGTATGGCCCTTGAGCTTAGAGTAGTTTTTACATTTTTAAATGGTGAGAAAAGCATAAAAAGAAAATATCTGGAACACGAGAAAGCTGCATGAAACGGAAATTTCAGAGTCTACAAGTAAAGTTTTACTGGAGTATAGCTCTGCTCATTCATTTACGTATCTTCCACGGCTACCTCTGAGCTACAATGACAGAGATAGGTCGTTGTGACAGAGACCACTCGGTTCCTTCGTTTATGCATTGTTGATGGCTGACTGTGAGCTGCAGTGGCATAGCTGAGTCGTTCTGGCAGAAAGCACAAGGGCTGCTAAGCTGAACATGTTTACTAGCTGATCTTTTACAGAAAAGTTTGCCAGCCACTGACTCAGATAACCAACCCTCAAAAATGAGGGGACAGCACTTTCTCTGGATAGAGCCATGTTTCTTGAGCTCTTAGGAAACTATTTCCTGTACATGAGTCTCTGGGCAGCACAAAGGGTTAATGTGATCAGCTGCTAACAGAAATGTTGGAGGTTTGAGTCCACCAACGTGTCTTGGCAGAAAGGCCTGGTGATCTGCTTCTGAAAGCAGTCACTGAAAAGCTTAGAAAGCACAACTCTACTCTGACACACATGAGGTCATCTGAAGCAGGACTGATGCGATGGCAACTGGTTGACAGCATCTTAAGGTCTGAGTCTTGGTATTTTCCTTGCCTCTTCATTAAAGTACTGCCAGAAGGGCCAGGAGATTAATCAGCAGTTTAGCTGGGAGCTTAAAGACCAACAAATCACTGTTGGAGGCAGCGGCTTCTGGACTCAATTTTCACTTCAAGCATATGTGATCCACATAACCGGCTGTAGGGTCAGACATGGTACTGCGACTAGAGAGGCAAGCTTCCAGTGTTCCGTGTTCTCAGAACTGTTCTTCTTATCCAGACCAGCTTATGCCTTCTGATTTCCCATGGTGGAGAACTGGGAAAGCTGTATTCCTTTTGGGGATGGGTGTGTGAAGCAATTATAACAGGATTCCGAAACCTCACTCCAGTGCCAAATGTAACCCAGCCAAGAGCGAAGGTTCCCACTGCCTTCTCACTTCTGGCTGGCATTGCTTGCTGGGAACTTTTCAATGTGTGTCTTCAATTATGATCACTTGGTGTATCATACAAAACCCTGGTGGCACTGTGGTTAAGTGCTGCATCTGCTGGTCAAAAGGTAGGTAGGCAGTTCAAATCCACAAGGCACTCCTTGGAAACTCTATGGGGGCAGTTCTACTCTGTCCTATAGGATCACTGTGATTTAGAATCAACTCGACAGCAGTGGCTTTAGTGTGTCATGATACACATAATACAGTGTGAAGGAAGACCGAAGAGCTAGTGCCTTTCACTGATGCTGCTGGCAAAAATTTGAAATATACCATGGACTGTCAGAAGAAGGAACAAAAGTATCCTGGAAAAAGCACAGTCACAATGCTCCTTACAGGCAAGGATGGTGAGACTTTGTCTCAATACCTTAGCTATGTTATGAGGAGGGATAAACCCCTGGAAAAAAATGTCATGCTTGGTAAGGTAGAGGGTCAGTGAAAAAGAGATGAACGGACACAGTGTCCGCAACAACGGGATCATGTATAGTAGACAGTTGTGAGGATGGTGCAGGCCTGGGCAGTGTTTCATTCTGCTGTGAACAGCGTTGTTGTGAGTTGGAATCAACTTAAGGGCACCTGACAATAACTGTGTATCTGTGCACTATTCCTCTGCCTGAGTCTCTCCCGGCGGGGTCTCCCTGTGGACACCTCCCTACCTTTCCTAAGCACTGGGCTAGAGTTGATGGCTCCCCATGCAGAGCAGACAGACTGATGGCTGTCAGCAGCATCAGGAGAAGTACCAGGGGAACATGAAGAGAGACCACTGTCACCCAGTGCAGGGGAGGAATTATGCTCCCTAACTAACAATCTAGAAAACAAGCAAAACAACGGCTCCTAATATGAAGTAAGAGAGCAGAGAACTGCAGTTCAGAAGTCACTTGAAAAAAAATCAAACCACTTGTCTTCAGTCAATTGTGATTCACGGACACCCCATCTGTGTCAGAGAAGAACTGCACCTGACAGGGTTTCCAAAGGCTGCCTTTTCAGAAGCAGATCACCAAGCCTTTCTTCTGAGGCACCTCTGAGTGGGCCTGAGTGGACCTCCAACCTTTGGTTAGCAGCAGAATGTGTTACCATCTGCACTACCTAGGAATTAAGTCATACATCTGGAAATACTACAGGTAGTTGGAGAATCTCCACTCTTTCCTCCCCAGGCTCACACATCTGTGGACTCTGGGATGTGGATACAGAAATGAGGTCCTGGGACCTGTCCCAGGCTTACCTCGCCAGTGCTGTGGAGCTGCTGGGCAATGTGCCTGAGGTCCTCCTCGCTGGCCAGGGGGTTCAGCTGGTCCTGCACGTCATACATGAACTGCTGCAGTGACATCAGCTGGTTGGGCCCACTGACCTTCCTCCAAGAAGGCAGCGTGGAGATGATCTTCTCACATAGGTGGGTCATTGGAGGGCAAACCTGGAGCAGAAAGCACAGGTTTACTGATGGCTGTGATGCTCTGAGGGGGACCTGACAGAAATTCTGCCATTCATGTGCACACAGTGGCATCCAAGGCTTGGAATGAGTTACTGCTTTTTTTGAGTATGTGGCTGCTGGGGGACAGAGGTGATTCAGGAGAGTAGAGAACTGTCCTCCTTCATGTGGGAGATGTGGGTTTTATTCTCAGTCAATGCCCCTCATGTGAGCCATGGACGTATCTGTCTGTGGACGCTTACGTGTTGCTGTGATGCTGTCCACGATTCGGGCAAGTCTGCAGACTAAGAAGAAAGGCCTGGCAATTTACCTCCCCAAATCAGCCACTAAAAGCTCTGTGGATCAGAACAGCCCAGTCCTGTTGTACGTGAGGTCACCACGAGTTGGGGGTGGGGGTGTGACTCAGCAGGAGCTAACAGCAATGCTCCACTGTTAACGAAAAGGCTGGAGCATTGGGTCTACTCAGGGGCTCCTCAGAAGAAAGCCCTGGCAATCTTCTTCTTCAAAAAAACAGCCACTGAAAACCTGACGGAGCACAGTTCCATCTCTGATACCACAGGGTTGCCATGAGCTGGGATCGACTCGATGGTAACTAGTTTTGGTTTTGCTGAGGCAGTTTTTTGGAGGGCTAAGCTTAAGCAGCATCTATTTCTCAGCTATGAACTTTAGTGGTGTCTTTTCATTTCTACTGCTCATGTTACAGGGATGGTGAATCTTCACAGCAATGTTTTTGGAACTGTTGATTCAATCTCTCAACCAAATGAAGCCATGAAGGTATGAACAAGGCAAAGGCAGCCTTGGCACGTTGGCCCCAAGTTGTTCATTTCTTCCTAGCAAGCTGAGGCCCCTCAGTCTGAAGAAGCCCACCAGTGCCAAACACAAATTTGTGTACACTCCGTTGTTTAAAAGCAGAGGTTAGAGTTACCCAAAGCAGACTTTTAGCTACTTACAAATGGCCGGCTTTATACACCTTGTGAACGACACCCAATCCCTGCTAGCTACAAATAAAATACAACTCTGTAGTTACAAGGAACCTAAGGGGCGACCGCCTTCGGCTCTCCCTAAGACGTCCCACGTGGGCCCCACTGCTTGTCTTCTTCTGCAGGGTTTTCATGTCTCTTTTCTTTGGATGGTTATCTGCACTGATGACCTCTGAAAATCTCCTGCTGTGTGTGGGGTCACCCCCTGCACTAGCTGTTGGTGTCACCCCAGAAAACAGCTGTGGAACCCTGCTGTCTTGTGGGCATATCGGTTTCCTTCATCAGCCCCGAATTCCCTCAAACTCATCACATGAGCAAATGTTCACCACCTTTTAAGGCTTCATGCACTCAACTCACTGACTCACTCACAATGACCAATTCAGCCAGGCAAGGCTACTTTACGAGCAAAGAGAGGAAGAGAGGGTAAGTTATCATTTTATGAATTATTAGAGTGTTTTCACCAGTCAATTAGGAACTTATGAGGACTGTTGTGAAACAATTATTTCAAATTACTGTAGACCATTTTTGGTAATTGGCTTGAAATGACAATAATGTTCTCAGGAATGCAGGTAGTTTAGAAGATGGGTCCCACTGCCCGATTTCAGGAGTGTAGGGTGTAAGGTTAAGCAGACATAATGTGTCACCCCCAGCTCAAACACTCCAGTGTCCCCCTGCTGCTGAAAACCAGATGCCATTTAGTTGCTTCAGATTCATGGTAACTTCATGTGTGTCAGAGCAGGACTGTGCTCCACAGGGCTTTTAATGACTTGATTTTTTTTGGAAGTAGATGACCAGGCCTTTCTTCTGAGGTCTTTTTGGGTAACTCTAACCTCCAATCTTTCAGTTAGCATAGCAGCCAAGTACATTAACCATCTGCCTTATCCAAGTGCTTGGCTTATCCAGGAGCTCCCCTTACTGCCTACAGACCATAGGCTGTAATCTGTAACTGGTGGAGGGGGTAAGGGAGCTTGGGGCGTTTGAAGTGAAGAGCCGGGCTCTGGAGAGGAGATGGCTTCCTCAAAATTCTGAAGGCACTTCTAGGACTAGGACCCAGCGTTTAAAGTATGTTGCTTTACTATCAAACAAAGCAACAAGGGGGAGGACTCAGCATGAGGCAGCATGTGTAGGCGGATGAGGGAGACACAAACTTGCCCCCTGCTAACTCAAGCACAGGCAAAAGGAACATTTCCTACTGAGTATTCCAGTGTTTCGCAATGTGCATGTTTGAAGAACTTGTCTAATATTATGGATAGTAACCTTTCACAGCTCAAACCTTTCATCCATCAAATGTACCAATAATACTTTTCTCGGTCTACTTCATCTTCTGACTTTTTAAAATGAAATTTGTTTGCAAAAACCAAAACAAAACACTTTAATTTTTATGTAATCACATACGTCTACATCACCTTCAGAAACTTCTGGGACTTCTATCTTGGTTTCAAAGGTTTTTTTCAGCCCAAAGGTTCTTACTACTGTTTTTAAAATACCTTATCCCAAATTCTCATTCAAAGCATTTATTTTCATTTTTTTTAACATTTAAAGTCTTTAATCCACCTAGAATTTATTTTTGTGCTATGTAACAAAATAGGAGTTCAACTTTACTTTCTTCCAGGCAAATACAGGTGTGCCAGGATTGTTTACTAAATAAATACATGTTTGTCATTAAACTGACACAGTGTCTTTGTTGTATATTTGTATAGCTAGCATGACTTATATTTACACTCCCTATTTGGTTCCACTCAATTATATCCATCACAGAGCCTTTATAATATGAATTATTTAATCTTCAATTAACATTTTCAGATAAAAACCCAATCCCCTCAATCCAGCTAGGATGCTAACTGTATGAAATTTATATTTATATAACTTTGGAAAAATGAAACATTTCATAATATCTTGCCATCCAAGAGCAGTCTCACCTCATTTGCTCAGACTATTTGATACCCTTCAGTGAGTTTTATCAGTGGCTGCACAGTGACTTTTCTATACTTACAGAAACAATCTGGCTCCGAATTTCTTGCAGGTGATTTCGAAGTACCTTCATGTCCTTAGACCCAGAAGCCCCAGCATCCAGAACAAACAGCTTATTTGAAATGTGAAGGTCGTTCCCAAATCTACGGGAAAGAACAGTGGCCTCATCAGCACTGTTTTTCATTAGGCATTACCATGGAGGGGCCAGGCTCTTACAGGCTCAAGAGGAGGTAAGGGACATTGTGGTGAAACGGCACAGGTTCCTGCGTCTCTGCTGTCCAGGGAACCGTGTGCCATGGCACTGAGTGTGGAAGCTCAGGGACAGGCTCTGGCGGTACCAAGGGCTGCCTAGGTTTCCACAAATCACAGAAACACCAATGAAGAAAATGAGCTCCTATGCCACAGGGAGAGGGGGACCCAACACCCTCACCTCACAAGTCAGGAGAAGAGATGCTGTTGAACATCAACAGCCTAAGAATAAAGCTGTTGCTTTTGAGTTGATTCTGGCTCATACCTACCCTACAGGACAGAGCAGAACTGTCCACAGGGTTTCCAAGCAGCAGCTTGTGGACCGAACTGCTGACCTTTTGGCTAGTAGCTGAGCTTAACCACTGCACCACTAGGGCCCCACAGTGTAACAAAGCAGACTGTAGATGGCTTGTTGTTGTTCATTGCCATCAAATCAACCGTGACTCACGGCAATGTGCTGAGTGGAACAGCTACATGAGGTTTTCAAGGCTGTGACCTTTCAGAAGCAGATCCCAGAACTACCTTCTATGGGCCTGTGGGTGGGCTTGAACCACCCAGAATCCTTAGCCATTTGTGCCACCCAGGGACTCTGCAGACTAAGAATGGAGGTACGAATTCCAAGTTATACCACAGATTTAAAAATACTTACAGGAATTCTGTTTTCCAGAATAGAAAGATAACACACAAGTGTACAAAGCTGATAAATCAAGAATTAAAGAGTTTCTACATTTTATTTAGAGTTTCAGCTTTCAAACATCTAACAGACTCTCAAAAGTGCAACGTGTGGTGTGTGTATTTACATTGTGACCTTGCGCACATTCATGCTTATAACTGAAACAACTTTTACAAATACTTGACATGTAATGTACTGATATTTCCTGTTCTAATCTGCTGCATTCCACCCCACTGCACCCCATCTCATTCCATTCACTGCAAGTTAGGAAGAGTTGGTTGTGACCCCCTCAGTGAACCCGTCAATGGGTTGAAGCTTAACATTTTGAGAAATATCGATTAGTGTGACGGTGAGAGTCCACAGGTAAACACAAAGCCCAAAGAGAACAAATTAATGTGGGCAGCAGTACAGGCGAGTGGGAATGTGGTTATCCAACTGCAGCTTTTACCATGTGCCCTTGGCCTCTGTTTGACTTTAGTATGTGTGTTCATTACTTTGATAAAAACAGAAAAATGCAACAAAATAGTCAAGTGAGGAAACAGACCATAACTCTTTTCTTTGGTTCCAGTGACCCCCTGTTGTACTGTTCACACCCAGGATGCTCCAACTTGGGCCGCAAGACCAAGTGGCCACCACTTACCTGTTCCTGATCTCTTTCAGCAATGACGTGTCTTTGTCATAACCAAACTCGCCTCCAGCAGGACGAGGGACATTCATGATATCAGCGTGCGTGGCCACCAGGACAACCCGGAGTGGGTTCTTCAGTTTCCCTCCAAAGGCTGGAGGGCAGAGAGGGCATCCATCAGTTCAGGAGGTGGATCCCTGCCTGGCTGACTACTCCCACAGCCCACCTTGGCTCCAGCTCAGGTTCCTCCCCACGTCGATGTACAACCTGCCTGCAGAAAGGGGGAGCTGTGTGCAGCCTGGCACCCAGGTGTGCTAACAGGAAGATCCCATTCCTGAGGTGCTGCCATTTGAAGTTAAACCTCTGATCACTGAGTTTCAAAGAAGAGTGTTCAGAGTGGACTAAAACCAGACCATAGAGCAAATGGTGGCTTCTCCCCGATATTCTCCAAAAAGCCCAGCTTGCTTGCCTGGCGAGGGAAGACGAAGCCACTGACAAGGCAGACACCCTCCACCAGACCAAAGACAGCCCTGAATGTAGCAGTGCCTTGAAAATAGCTCCGAAGACGAGCTACCTGCAAGCCACAAACAGTCTTGCATTTACAGAAGCATTTTAGAAAGGTGAGAAACAACAAAAAAGGCAAGAGGCAAATGCCAGTCCACTGATAAGAACAAAGAAAAGTGAATTTTATCAGCTGTAGGCTTTGCTAGAAGAACATCCGACGGCTGAGCATCACATTTCATCAGTGAAGGCCGCTGCTTCAGTATGGAAAGGCCAAAAGAATTTATTCTGTGTTATCCTGTTCTCTAAGAATACAGTCAAGATAATTTAGTCAGCCAATATGGTCATTTCCCCAAAATGTATGCATTTCTTCTTTGCCTGATGGAACTGCAGGATGAAGGCAATTTATTGTTTTATTAATTATATTAATCACGTATCTTTTCGGTAAGGACGTGTGTACATATTATGTGCGTACATATGGGTGTGTGCTAGCTGCCCCTGAGTCAGCCCTCATCTCAACAACCCTTGCACACTGGAACAAAATATTGCCTGGTCCCTGTGATCGGCTGCAGATCGGATTGTTGTGATGCCTAGCGTTTACATAGGCTGGTTTTTGGAAAGAGACTGCAGGCCTTTCTTCCTAGTCCATCCGAGCCTAGAAGCTCTACCAAAACTCATCCAGCATCAGAGCAACAGCAAAACCTTCCAAGACGGACGGGTGCCAGCCGTGCGCGAGGTGCCCGTGCCGGGAACTGAACCCGTTCAGTCTCCTGGCTGGAAGGTAAAATTCTTACCACTGAACCACCATGGCTACCCTCAGTAATTATTAAGCAAAGTATTTCACTCACACCCAACAAAAACAAACACAGCTCTAAGGCTTAGAAAGAAAGTGAGAGATTACTACTGAGGGATTATTCAGAATTGGGTCTCAGAAGCAGGAGTAAGGTATCAGGAAATAAATGAACAGCTGACTGTCCGGAAGTCTCTGACAGTGGAACATCAAGCAGTGTGGAGGCACAGAGTCAGGCTGCTACAGCAGTTAGCCACAAGCTCTCCGGTCTGTGCCAGGCAGGGGGTGCAAGGCCATCCGGGGCACTGGCAGCCTGAGGGCCTCCTCTCAGCTCTCTTCAGGGAACACCCCACCACAGCCCACGTCTTAGACTCACCTATGGGCTCTTCAACTGGGACAAGAGACTTTAGGAAACTCAGCCAGAAAATCACTTGGTTCAGCTGGATCTCGTAGGGTTCTTCTAGACTAAAAACGACGACATGGATCGAGGTGGGATCATTTGCCGCAAAATAATCGTAACAGCAGAAATACACAGGATTTCCCGAGAACTCCCACACACTGAAATCTCCAACTCCTACAGACAAAGAAGCACACAGGTTATGATGAAGCACCACCACCGAATTCCAATCAGAATTTTTCCTAGCACTCTAGGGTTACATGCAGAGATAGTAACACCTGTAACATTCAGCTGCATATCCACCTGTTGCCCTCAAGCCAATTCCAACTCTGGAGACCCTACATGTTACGGAGGAGAAGTGAGCTCCATGGGATTTTTTATGGTAGTAGATTTGATGGGAGTAGATTTCCAGGCCTTTCTTCTGTGGCACCACTGGGGTGGTTCAACCCACCATTTCTTAGCAGCTCAGCAGAGTGCAAGCCACTTATGCCACCCAGAGACATGTATCTCTAAGCCTATTTCCATTTCCATATATTTATCTACTCCAACATAAGTTCTTAAAATGCTGTCTTGTTCTTGGTACAGTTTTGAGGCCCCAGCTGTTACCTGTCTTAAGGAGATGATTAAGACCACTTTCCAACCACCACCCTTATCTGGCTCACACACTCCTAGGCCACTATGAGTCTGTCCCAATCACCCCAGAATAAGCACCCAGCAACTAGGACTGCCTCTGTTCTTTAGAAACCACTGAATTTTTCAAAATGTCCAACTCTCATGAATCTTTGGGAACCTAGCTAACCCCACCCTGTTTAGCATACATAAAAACCCTCTCCTACAATTCCAGCTTTTCATCTTGTCCCTGGATGCATACCCCTGTGTGGTCCTGTGTCATGGCATGCTGTGCCTTCTTGTTCCTGGGACCCCTGAATAAAATACACCTGGGTACCCTCATGGCCTCCCTGACTCTTTAAGTGCACGTTACACCTTACTAATCTTTGAATTTGCCAGAACATCCAAGCATCTCTTACTCATTGGATCTGCTTGACTATTTCCATAAATATTTCTATTATTATAACCCTATCTTATATCTAGGAGCCCTAGGGGCACAATGGTTAAGCACCATGGTGAGCTAACTCTGTTCACCAAAAGGCTGGCCATTCAAATCCACCAGCTGCTCCTTAGAAACCCTATGGAGCAGCTCTACCCTGTTCTATAGGGTTGTTATGAGTTGGAATTGACTTGACGGCAACAAGTTTTATGTATTGTCTATGGAGTTCCCAGGTAACTGACTAATGTGATTGGCTGCTAATGCAAGATTAGAGGTTCAAGTCTACCCACAGACACCTTGGAAGAAAAGTCTTCATGATCTACTTCTAACAGTTAGCCACTGAAAGTCGTACGGACATAGTTCGACTCTGACACACAGGAGGCCGCAGGGAGTTGAAGTCAACTTGAAGGCAACAGTGCTTTTTCCACCGGTGAGGGGACCACTGCACCTGGTTTTACCTGTTATGGGTATGAGCTGGCCACACCGAAGTCTCAGGCCACTCCCAGTGTTGGGTTGCACTGGGTGCTCTTACATTCTTTACATGGAAGTGAGTCACCATCTGGGACCCATTGCCTTTGAGGCGTCACTTACAGCCGTGGAGAGGGAGAAACTTGAGGCTCTTCTCCTTTGGCAGAAATGGTCCATCGTGTGGGCATGGGTGCGCACATGTATGTATGTGCCTATATGCACACGTACCGTTCAAATAGGCATTCTGGATGTCAATGGCCTTGGTGGCCTGGTCATCGGTGGAGCAGTGCGGGTGCGGGGGCGGGGCCACGAACACCTCCAGCATCCCTTTGGTGAGCCCTGGCTCGAACATCATGCTGCGGCTCCTCACACTCACATTCTCACAGCCGGGGTACAGGTTGTTGGTGCTCACAGAGACTGCAGGCCAGAAAGGAAGGAAGTTACATCTTGTGCAGGGCACTATACCTGTGCCCCACCCCCTACCCTTGACCCCGGCTCTGCCCACAAGCTCTTAATTTTCTGGAACACCTCCCTCCCCCACCCAGCTTTTGGTTCAAGCTGGGTGAGGAAGAGTCCCTCATGTGTGCTGTGTGCCGTCATGTATGGCGTTCATCTGCCTGTTCCACCTTCCCATATCCTTCCTCTGTCCTGCCCTGTGTCCTGAGGGGTTGACATTACAGACTGTCTCCCAGTCTTCCCTGCCATTTGGTTTCTGGTTAGGGTCAGCCAATGGGAGGCACTGGAGAGGGCAGCAGGAGAAAAAGTTCCCTGCTCACTTCCTGCTTCTCTGATAGTAGGTGTCTATGGCTTTCTACTACCTGTCGGTCTGTTATACTACAGTGGCTTGTGTGTTGATGAAAGCTATGCTACCAGCATTTCAAATGCCTGGCAGGGTCACCCACGGTGGAGAGGCTTCAGCAGAGCATCCAGACTCAGACAGATTAGGAAGAAAGGCCTGGTGATCTACTTTCAAAACAATCAGCCAATAAGAACATTATGGATCACAACAGGACACAGTCAGACTTGCATGTCTGGCTATGCCATCAATTAAGAGCAGTTGTTAGAGGAGGATATAATGCTTGGTGAAACAGAGGGCCAAATACAGCCAAGGAGACACTTGTGCAGCTAGAACAGCCACAGTGAGGGACTCAACATGTTGGTGATTTTGACAATAACGCAGGACCGGGCAGTGTTTCATGCTGTTGTGCGTAAGGTCACCAGGAGTTGGAAGGGCCGTGATGAAAGCTGACAATAACATGACTCTGGCTTGCCAGGGTTCCAGCTTTCTCAGGAGCACCATTTCCTCCTCTTGTCCTTTCAGCCCTCGGAAGGCTACTATGGAGTGAACCACATCCCCCACTAAAGTTACGCTGTGGTCCTAACACCTCTTCCTGTGAATATGACCCTGTTCGGTTGGAAGCAACGGTTTTCTTTCATTACATTAAATGAGGTCACAGCAGTGTAAGGTGGGTTCTAAGCCCAATTATATCTGAGAGACGTATCATAGAAACAGCAGATAAGACACAAATGCACATAAAACAGAAAGGGAGATACCATGTGCAGACCCATCTAGAAACAAAGGAACACTAAGGACTGCTGCAGAAACTCCAGAAACTGGGAGAGATGGCACAGAAGGAATCAATGAGCTGAGACCCTCCTTTGAACTTCTAGCCTTTGGAGTTGTGAGAAACTAAATGCCTGTTCTTTAAAGCCACCCCCTCGTGGGGTGCTGTCACTGCAGTATTAGGACGCTGAGAGAAGACGTGACACCGCCCCTTTGTGTTAGTCCCCATGTGCCTCCCCGTCTCGGCGTGTCCTTGTGAACTGTGCTCGTGACTCCGTGAGTTGTTCTTCCCTTAAACAAGTATCCTGGGGGAATTTTCCTGCCAGCACTTGATAGACACAGAGAAGTCTCACTCCTGCGCACCTTCAGGTGGGCTGCAAAATGATTTCAGACAGCAGGAGGACGGAGTGTGAAATAATGTCGAGTCTCACAGCAAGAAAGTTATTTCTTTAAAAAATTCCACTGAAGGCCTTTTGACGGCTCCAGCAGCAAGCCTCAGTTTGTGGCATTCAGTCTCCTGCACTGCTTCCATAGTTGCTAATAATCTTTCCTTTTAATAAGGATTAGGCAACAGTATACAGCTAGATTTTAATTATATTCCTATTGAATGCACTTACTGTTACTGCGGCAAGCAGCACTGGTCTTCCACTTACAGTAATGATACTAACGGCCATACTTCTAAGCCAGTGTATTTTAAAAAACAAAACTAACTCACTGCCATCAATAGCAGCCCTATAGGACAGAGTAGAACTGTCCACAGTTTCTGAAGAGCACCTGGTGGACTTGACTTGCCAATCTTTTGGTTAGCAGATGTAGCACTTAACCACTTTTTTTAGTTAAAAAAAGGTGCATCCAAATAAAAAAAAAAAACATGACGCAAATGATAATAGTGGCACTTGTGAGGGTGGTGACTGGCCAGCCCAGTGTCCGCCCCTGCCTTACAGAGCCTGTACTTACTCAGCATGGCAATGGCTTGCTGGAAACCTGCCTCTCCCCACTGACTCCATGCTTTGTGAGGGCAGAAGCTGGCCTGTCTTATTCAGCTTGATGATTCAGGTACCGGCCTTTTGTTACTGGTGAACTGTGTGGCCTTCACCACCCCAACCCACCCATAATCCTTGCACCTCTTAATGCAATCGTGTTTGGAAGTAGTTGTGTTTGAAAATAAGAGTTTTCTTTTTTATGTTAATTAGATGACACCTGAGTGGGGTGGGTTTAAAATCTAATCACTTCTAAATTAAGAAAGAGCAAGGTAGACACAGACACACAAAAGGAGCAGAGGAAGACAGAGATAGAGATGCATCTGTGAGAACTGCAGCAGCTGCTAAAAACTGAACTAGACAAAGAGGCACCTTCCCTTGGAGCCACACCTTGGGTAGGCACTTCTAGCCTCCTGAACTGTGAACACAAAGTTCTGTTCTCAGTGCCACCCCCGTGTAGTATTTGTTTGTTACGGCTGCACCCGGAAACCTGCGTGCCTGTAGCTGGTGCTAGTAAGCACGTGGTAAGTGACTGCACGGAGGGGAGGGGTCCAACGAGCCGGTCGTGCCCTGTAGTGTCTTTGATCCACAATTAATGGTGACAGACACTACAGGGTGCTAAAAAATGACCACTTCACTTGGGCAATGTGACTTTTTAAAATTGGTTGTCCCGACACAAAGGTAAATCTCTTCTTCAAACATTTAAGACTGGGTCCATGGGTATTAGGAAATACCAGGGCAAGGAGGAGAAACCATGAGTACAAGGCAGGTGAAAGGACAAAGGTCAATGAGTCGGAGAAGTCTTACTCTTAAATGTATATACACACACATATATGCATACATATGTGTGTGTGTATACACACAAATCCACTGCTGTTGCATTGATTCTGACTCATAGCGACACCAGAAGACACAGTAAAACCACCTCATAGAGTTTCCAAGGAGTGCCTGGTGGACTCAAACTGTCAACCGTTTAGCTAACAGCCATAGCATTTAACCACTATGCCACGAGGCTTTAGGAACTTTGGTGGCACTTGGTTACTAGTTGAAAGGTTGCTGGTTCAAATCTACTCAGGGCCTCTATGGGAGAAAGACCTGGATATCTGTCCCCATAAAGATTATCCTCACTCCCTTCAGCCCCTGCTAACCACTAATAAACTTTGATTTCTATATATACATCTCTTCTAGATATTTCACATAAGTGGGATCATACAATATCTGTCCTTTTGTGACTGACTTCACTCAGCATCATGTTGTCAAAGTCATCCAGGTTGTAGCATGCACTGGAACTTCATTTCTCTTTATGGCTGAGTGACAGTCTATTGTGTGGACAGACCACATTTTGTTTACTCATGCATGTGTGGATAGATGCTTTGGTTGCTGTTCTCTTTCACCTGTTGTAAACAGTGTGGCACTGAGCACTGCTCTATCACTGTGTGCTCTTGCATTACTGGGTGTACCTGTGGCATAAGAGGTACTCAGGTAAGTCCTGTCGGTGATAATCCATCTGTGCCACCTTTGAGCCCATGTCAGACAAAGTTCTCTCTACCTTCAAGGGACAAGCCCCTGAGCAAAACATGACTTGATTTAGTAATTTGAACATTCAAAATTAGATACTTTTGTATCTGTGATCCTGATATTTAGGGAGGCCCTTTCTATGTAACTGCTGGCAATCACTGACCAAAGCAGAGTATGGACCCATGGCCAACAGCTGGCCTGGACATTCCTGAATGCCACCAAAGCCACAGGATCAAGAAACCAAAGCCAAAGCCACTCCTCCTGGACTTTGATAGAGGACAAAGCAAACACCTGCTGGAGAGGCAGGGGCAGACTGTCTCCTACCTGTTGGCTTGGAAGCCAAGGGCGACGGGGGGAACCTGGTGGAGTTGGTGGAGGAGATCCTGGGCCGCCGCCTCCGGAAGAAGCTCCTCAGTAGCCCACACTTGAGGGACTCCACGAGGGTGGTTTTCCCAGACCCCGAGTGGCCAAATAGCTTGAGTTTGATTCTCGGTTGGAGGTTTTGGGTGGGTCGAAGCTGTTGGATGAAGAGGCTTCGGTGTGTATCCTGAAAATGGATGGAAAACAGCCTGTTAGTTTTGGAAAGGCAGCCCTGGATAGTGCAAACCGTTAATGTGCTGAGCTGCTGATGGAAAGGCCGGAGGTCTGAGTCCATCCAGAAGTGCCTTGGAAGAAAGGCTTGGTGCTATGCTTCGGGAAAACCAGTCACTTAAAAATCTCACGTAGCACAGTTCTACTCAGACACACACTGGGTTGCCATGAATCGAATAACAACTGGACAGCCACCAGTAGTGGATGTCCCAGATAAACAGGAAGCCCAAGGAAGACTGTAAATGCTGATTCTCTGCCCAGAACTCCAGGCTTCCTTCCTTCCCTGCCTACCATCTTCGCCCATGTGGTAGATACTTTGTTTTGTCTTTATTCCATTTTAAAAAAATCAAGGCCAAGAGAAATAACAGACCTTTACAAAGAGAACTGCAAGCCTTTACTACAAGAAAATAAGATAGACTTACATAAATGGAGAAACCTCCCTGCTCATGGATAGGAAGACTTAACATTGTGAAAACGTCTATTTTAGCCAAAGCAATCTACTTATATAATGCAATCCCAATACAAGTCCCAGTGCCATTTTTTAATGCGATGGAGAAACAAATCACTAATTTTGTTTGGAAAGGGAAGAAGCCCTGGATAAGTAAAGAATGACTAAAGAAGAAGAGCACACTGGGAGGCCTCTCATTACTAGACTTCAGAAACTATTACACTGCCACAGTAGTCAAAACAGCCTGGTACTGGTACAAAAATAAACAGATAAATCTGCCTAAAAACAGCTGATATTCGACCAAGGCCCTAAGACATTAAACTAGGGTAAAAACAATCTCTTCACGAAATGGTGCTGGCAAAATTGGATATCCATCTGCACTAAACTGAAACAAGACCCATATCTTACACGTTATACAAAAACCAACTCCAACTGGATAAAAGACCTAAATATCAAATCTAAAATGATAAAGGTCATCCAAGAAAAAGTAGGAACAACAATGGAAGTTTTAATACACAATGTAGACAGACTTCAAAATCTGTCGAACACACCACAATCAACAGAAGAGAAAATAGACAAATAGGAACTATTAAGAATCAAACACTTTTGCTCATCCGAAGACTTTATTAATAGAATTAAATGGCTATCTCCAGAATGGGAAAAAATATTTGGTAACTATATGTCAGACCGACGCCTGATCTCCATAATCTAAAGGTACTATGGAATATCAATAAGAAGAAGATAAATCATCCAATTAAGTGACGGGCAAGGAGATGGACAGACACCTCTCTAAAGAGGAGATCCAGGCAGCCAAAAAACACATGTGGACATGCTGATACTCTTTAGCTATTAAAGAAATTCAAATCAAAACTACAAAGAGATACTATCTCACCCCAACAAGGTTGGCCATGATCTACAAAACGCAAAACAACAACAAATGCTGGAGAGGCTGTGGAGAAAGTGGAACTCTCCTACACTGTTGGTGGGATTGCAAAATGGTCCAATGTCTTTGGAAAGCAATCTGTCATTCTCTTAAAAAAATGGATATAGATATACCATTTGACCCAGTAATTTCACTGCTTGGAATATATCCTACAGAATCAAGGCCATTCACACCAATGATACATGCACACGAATGTTTATCACAGCACAGTCCACAACAGTAAACAGATGGAATCAATCCAGATGCCCAACAACAGAGGAATGGATAAGTAAACTACCTTATATATACTTAATGGAACACTATGCAATGATAAAGAACAATGATGATTTCAGGGAACATCTCTTAACTTGGTTTCAATTAGAGGACATTATGTTGAATGAAAGTAGTCAGTGACAAAAGGACAAATATTGTCCTACAATAAGAACTCAAAAACAGACTTATGCATAGAACAAAAAGACTCTTTGACGGCTGCAAGGGTGGGGAGGGAGAGAGGACGGCGGTAGGGTTTAGATTAGGTAGTTGATAGAAATTTGATGGGTGAAATCGGTGACAGCACACATTAGTAAGGACAAATATTAAGTGGACTTCAGCATAACTTGAGTACTCCTTCCATCTTAACCCAATATTGCAAGGACAGAGTAGCTGGGCCGGAGGGCCAGGGACCATGCTCTCAGCTGAAATCGAGGCCAACTGGCACAGCTAGTTTTTTGCTAATGAGGACTCTCTGCACCCCACATCAGTAAGTGGCGTATGTGGTCTTCAAAGCTGCCAAGCTGCCATCTGAGGGTACAGCAAGTGGTCCCAACTCAGCAGGAACAGATGATCACTGAGGACCAAAACAACATGGGGGAAAGGGAACCCAGAGGACAGAGAGACTCAAATGAGTGGGTGTCTACATCGGCTCGTGACCAGAAGAATCGAATGGTGCCCGCCATCACCAGTGATAGCCACAATGGAGCTCAAAAATTAGGTCTCACTGGCGACACAAGAATAAAAAGGGGTGCACCCTGAGATCTTCACTAAAAGACCACAATTGGTGGTCCAGGGGCTTTGGGGTTCCCCTGGGAGTGTGGCCCCTGGCCCTGATGCTGTCCCTGCCCATAAATCATAGTGGGGGTCTGCTCTTCGGACGGGAGTGGATTGGACCTGGTGATGCAGAGTGACCATATATTGGGTGTACTTTATTGTTCTATGCATCCATAGGATATCGTCCTGCTGACCTCTGGCTGGAGGAAGGGGAGTGGGTGGAGAGCAGGGGAAAGGAGACTGTTGGGAGGATGGGTCACATATGAAGCAGAGAGGAAGAGTGTGCTGTCACCCGGCAGGGAGAGCAGCAGAAGCTGCATGTAGGTGGGCATGGAAATTTATATGAGAATGTACATTTTCATTCAATCATCATCATCATAATAAAAAATCACGGCCAAATTCACATAACCCAAAGTCTACCATTTTACCCATTGTAAAGCACACAATTCAATGACAATAGTTTACACTCACCATGTTGTGCAACCATCACCACTGCCTATTTCCAAAACTTTCTCAGCAACCCAAAAAAGAAACTGTACCCTTGAAGCAGTAATTCTCCCTCTCCTCAACTCCTGGCCACTAGGACCTGCTTTCTGTTTCCAGGGATTTGCCTCTTCCCTTGCATTTTGAGGCATCATGAATCAGAAGGAACAACTCCTGGGAAGCTGTCAGTTTAAAAACAGGATCAGCCCTGTTTGACTGGCGAAGGGCACCTGCTCCTCTCTTCAGGGACAGGTCCTGTTCATTTAGGACACTGCCATGGTACCAAGCAGGTGACAAGCAAACGGTCAGCCTGAGGTACAAAGGGTAATGCTGTAAAGTGGCTGACAACACAACAGCCTGTTCTTGTGTTTTCTCAGGCCGGTGAGATGGAGGGATGGGGAGAAGCAAGTGTCTTCTTAACGTGTTCACTTACCCACTCCTTCATTCAGGAATGAACAGTTGTGGAGGGTTCCCCAAGTGCTGAGTAAGCACAGTGCTGGGAAGGGAACGCTCCCTACACATCGCAGGTCGAATGTCTTGAGATAAGGACACGTGGACAACCGCATATCAGAGCCCTGGCTGCACAGTGGTTACAAGCTATGGCTGTTAATCAAAAGGCTGGCAGTTTGAATCCACCAGCTGCTCCTTGGAAACCCTATGGGGCAGTTCTACTCTGTCTTACACAGTTGCTATTAAGTTGGAATCAACTGAGTAGCAATAGGTTTGGTTTTTCGTTTTCTTTCTTTTTTAAGTAACATACATGGGTTTTAGTAGGATGGATTTGCAAGGCACTCTGGGAACACACAGAGAACCTTACTACACGACCCACCCAGCAGGACTCAACCCAGCTTCCTGGGCTTCCCCCTGCCCTCCCCCTGGCCTCCCTCACACTCGTTTTGCACCACTCCCAGCCTTGCTGCCTAACATCTAGGACCTGTTTAGAGTTGTCTGCACTGCAATCCAGTGTCTTTTACCTTCACCCTGATCCAAGATGATACCTCCGCTTTAGTCTGCTAACTTCCACACATCCAAGAACACCTGCCTTGCCTGCCGTCTCCTCCAAAAGTTTCTCAACAGGCAGCATGAGGCTCTCTTGCTCTGTACTCCTGCAGTGGGCCCTGCGATGTGACCCCCATAAGAAGGTACATATATGCAGTCCCTAGCTTGCAGTGTATTCTAGTTACGATGAGCTACACTTAAAACCCTTTCCCTTCTGTAAACACTTACTGTTAATATGTACTACACAAAAACCAAACCCCCTGCCATCAAGTTGATTCGGACTCACAGCTACTCCAGAGTTTCCAAGGCTCTAAATCTCTCCAGAAGCACACTGCCACGTCTTTCTCACGTGGAGCTGCTGGGGATTTCGAACCACTGACCTTTTAGCTAGTACCCAAACCACCCAAACCCACTGCTGTTGATTTGGGCCTAGCTCATAGCGGCCCTACAGGGCAGGGTGGAGCTGCACCATACAGTTTCCAAGAAGCGCCTAGTGGATTCAAATTGCCAACGTTTTGGCTAGCAGCCACAGTACTTAACCACTACACCACCACACCACCAAGGTTTCCTCCAGTTAGTAGCCGGTCACTTTCATTCCTGTGCCAGTAGGGTTCCTTACGCACTACACTCTGTTAAAACATATCTGTAAGTTTGTATGTAATGTTTTCAAATCCCAAAGACTAATAAGATCAGATTTATAAAGATACTGATTTTTTAAAAAGGCAATAATAATGAAAACTAAAAAAAAAAGCAGTATTCAACTTATATCACAACTGACTGATGGAGCAGTTGGAGGAGGAGTAGGAACAGAACCTCGTCTTACGATCGACTACCTCACAGTGACAGCTATGGGAGCCACAACTCAACAGGGCTCCTTTTTGAGGTGGGGGGTCAGGGGACGGCTCTTGCAAGTCCTCCACCTCTGACACAGTGCAGTCTTACCACTTCTCTATTACTAGTTCTATGAGGAAATACTTGTTTTCCTTCTCTGACAGATTTCTACCTTACATGTGTTCTGGCTTTAACAGGTTTTAATGTAATTATTTGACAATCTCCCCTTCTAGATTGGAGTGCAACCAGAGGGTAGAGAATGTATCCCCAGCACCTGGCCGGATGATGAACAAATTGTTGGTGTTGTTGTTGCTGGCTGCCACAGGGACGACCCCCAACTCGTGGTGACGCCATGTACACGAGGACCAGACCATTGTGATCCACAGGGTTTTCACTGACTGACTCTTAGAAGCAGGTTGCCAGGCCTTTCTTCTTACTCTGAACATCATGCTGAAACCTGTTCAACATCACAGCAACATCAAGCCTCTAATGACAAACAGGTGGTCACTTTGAGTGCAGTGGCCGGAACTGACTCTCAGTCTCAATTCTACCACTGAATAACCTCTGCCCCCGCTCAATAAATGTGTTGTGCAGGTGACTTAACTCTGAGGAAACCCATGAAAGAAGCCTTTCAGTGGTCAGTGCCTGCCCGTCCGACTCCGTGTGATTTCAGAACTAGCCAGATCATGTATTCCAATATTAAACCCTGGAAGTTCTGATTTACTGCTGATGCCTTTCAGCGGAGTCACTGCTGGTTTTCCAGCTATTGGTCTGAGCTGCTACAAAACTCCTCTTACTCCCCACAGGCTACAATTCTCCTAAACCATTTCCTAGCCTTAAACCTGACCAGTCTTTCTCAACAGGGCCAACACTGCCCTCTAGTGAGCATTTGGGAAAGCTGTGGTGACATTTTTAGTTTTCACTGTTCTGCAAGGGGTCTGATTGTCGCTAAAGGCTGTGGACGACAGGTGCTACGCCACGTACACAAAACAACCTGGAGTAAACTACTGTCCTGTGTCTGCCTGACTTTTGAGTGTCCACTGAGCATTCACATAGGAGAGAACTCAATTTATAATAATCTGAATTTAGGCCTTAACTGTTTTTCATATGACATATGACAATCAAGTCCACAAACTTAATTGTCTTAAGTGCTACACACCTCATTGCTGAAAATCACTAAGGTCACTTTCAAGGTACTGTCCTTGGAAAGCTATGCACTGATATCAGTGCTTAGTCCACTCTTCAAAGCAGTTTTAGAACTCTTTTTGGAATGGCCATTGTTCATGATGGCATGGTGGCAAGTTCACAAACTTAACTGTACAGTTGTCTGTGAGGGACTTTTTAGCCAGTAAACAAATGGCTGCATTGGAACACCCTCCCTACTCTAGCACCCAATGACTTTTCTTCTTTACCCAAAGACAAAGGAAATTCTGAAAGGAAGACATCTGGATGACATCCAGGACATCAAGGGTAATATGACGACAGCTCTGATGGTCATTCCAGAAAAAGAGTTCCAAAACTGCCTTAAAGGGTGGACTAGGTGCTGGTGTTGTGAATAGCTTCCAAAAGGGAGTACTTCAAAGGGGACTGTAGTGATATTCAGCAATGAGGTATGTAGCACCTTTTCTAGGATGAATTCACAAACTTAACTGGCAGTCCTGTTTCTCTGTTACATTACACTTAGGGTACCCTATTGATGTTTCAGAATTCTCTGTGTAGGTATGTGATGATCTATAAATTTTGAGAGAATAAAAAGGGCATTATAAAACTTTTGCTATAAAACACTGGGTTTGCTCGGATTGGGAACCTTGGCTTTAGAGGGCGATCTGTCAGACACAAGGGTGTCCTTAATCTTCTCGCTTCCAATCTAGTAAGTTCAGAGACAAACAAACCACCTCAGGGGACAGGAATGTCTGGGGTATCTCCCAGCAACTTTCCTGATTTATTCTCATAATAAGCATAAAAGCTAAAAAAGGTTCCACTCTGAGTCAGTTACTCAACAGGTGGAAGAAACTGGGCTCTGGAATTCTCCAAATGCTGGCGACTGCTGCAGACAAGCCTGTGCTGCCTTAGGTTGATGCAGACACCCTGGTTCAAATCTACCTTCCCCTATCCTAAAGTCAGGCAGCCCTGTGTACACCTTGATCCCACATAAGCATCTTAATTGCAAGCACAAGACATGCTTTCATTACCAGTGTCTCACTGAGTAGATTAAAGACCTCCCAACCTACTTTGCCATACGTGGCTGGCTAATATATACAAAAATCCTTTACCCAGACCAATGTCTGCTTCATCTGAGAGTGGGGAAAGGCTCACAACCTGATTCTGCATTAAATTCAATCACAAGGTTTCAGCTGAACTCCTTTTGTTGAGGACACTTAGCTGGCTTGGCGGCTCTTTGCTGCCTCTTTTCACACTATGCTGATCTGGACACTAGGAGATTTGCACACACATTCATCCCAGAGGCTGCACATTCCAGCCGCCTGTCTGTCCTGTCTGGAGGAATGACGGCCAGTCTGTTCATTCCAGGCCCTTCCACTCTGGTGAGATTTCAACTAGAATAACTGATGGATACAGTTGCCACACATAGGGCTTCTAGAAGTTTCTCAACCTACAGACTGACTTGCTCCTAAGTAACTGGGAAACCCTGGTGGCATAGTGGTGATGTGCCATATCTGGTAACCAAAAGGCTGGCAGTTGAAATCTGCCAGGCACTCACTGGAAACTCTATGGGCCAATTCTACTCTGACCTATACGGTTGCTAAGACTCAGAATTGACTCGATGGCAGTGACTTTGACTTTGATTTTTTTGAACTGAGGTAAAGTTATGTCAATTCCTTGTTCACTGCTGCCTGTGACTGAGGATACAGCTGTCTCACCCCTTCCAATTCCACACAGTACAGCAGTTGGTAGGAAAAAAAAAAAATCAAACTCGACACTGTTGATGACTCTGACTTATAAAGACCCCTTGTGCTAAGAGGAGAACTAAGCTTCACAGTGTTTTCCTTGCTCTAGTCTTTATGGAAGCAGATCTCCAGGTCTTTCCTCTGCATCACTGCTGGGTGAGTTCTAAATTACCAAACTTTTGGTTACTAGCTGAGCACAGACCGCTTGCACCATCTAGGGACATAGTGGGTAGAAAGCTGACGGTATACTGTTGGCCTGTTTCCCTATTGGAGGACAGAGTGGAGAGGGAGCTGGGGGGAGCTGAAACAGAGGGACTTCTGTCTGCAGTACAGGTAGTCCCTTACTTGTGACATACAAGTAATCTGAGTTATAAGAAACTGTACTTATAATTGTCCCTTGTTGTGTACATTATTGTTACTAATATGTGCTATATACAGTGATATAGTACGTAATTCCCTGATGTTATCATTCTCAGATTTGTTCACTTGCAGATGTTCAATTTTATAACATGATGTTCAAAGCAATGCTGTAGGGATTTAGTTTTCTAAACTAAATTAAGGGCTTCAGTTGCTTGAAAACACAGACTTGAATGTTGACTGCTTTGCTAAAGTAGACAGGCACATTCGGGAAGCAGTGAAATGTTCCATGAAATATACAGGCGGGGAGCATACAGACAACTCTCACTCATCTACTGGTACAGGAGTTAAAGTGCTCAGCTGCTCACCCCAAAGTCAGCAGTTCCAACCCATCAGCTGCTACAAGAGAGAAAGATGCAGCAGTCTGCTTCTGTAAATACTGCAGCCTTGAGACCCTATGGGGCACTTCTACTCTGCTCTATCCATAGGGTTGCTATGGATCAGAATCAACTCAATGGCAACATGTATTTTGGTGTATTTTTTTTTAAGTATTAAAATATACCTGTAAGCATATATATATATATATATACACACACACATAACGTTTCCAATCCTCAAAGACAAATAAAGATTGAATTCATAAAGATACTGATAATAAAAGGCAATATTAGTGGAAATTTAAACAATGAGTCACTTAGGTCAGAACTGACTTAGGATGGAGTATTCAAAATGGAACCTCATCCTAAAGTTGAAGATTACTGGTAGTAACTTGCATGTGTTGGCTGTACAGCTTATGTGGTGCCTATCAGCCCTGTCTCTTTCAGATGAGCCAAGAGGCCAAGCGACTTCCCCAAGGCTTCGGCACCTGGAATGATAAAGCCAAATTGAACCACTGGGTCTTCCTAGACTGTACAAACTTTCTTTCTCCCTCGCAAGCCACTGAAAGGGAGGCTGCGGGATTCCTCAGGTTCAGAAGGAGACAGGGCTAAATAAGGACTTGCCAACTGACGGCAGAATCTCAATGCTGCACAGGCTGGAGTTACAAGCACTGAACAATATCCAAGGAAATCCCATTCACAGTTCATCCATTGCCCAGGTGATACCAGGTCACCACTGCAACACCACTCTGGCGGGTGCCCGATTTAAAACACAATTCAAAAGTTCTCACTATAAAAGGGCACATAAAACTAGAAAGGCTCATCCCTGTCCTGGATTTGCAGGCAAACCACACACACCTTATTTTAGCTACATTTCTCAAGCAGATTAGATGGGTTGCTGGCTTCAGGGTTTGGTCCCTGGAGTGACACCTATACCATCCTCGGGTAAGCTGCAGGAGGGCTCCCACTGTTTATCCAGGTGGTGGTAGCAGGGGCAGGGGGGGTTGGCACCAGGAGCCTTTATGCTGGCCGATGGCCACTGCGTTCTGCTCAGAATTAATTATGAGCTCACATGCCATTTCTCAAAATAACATCTGTCCTCAAGAAATTTTTCTTTATCTAAGAAAATACTGTAGGATGGAATTTACGGCTCTATGATGTCCCTGGTACTGGATGCCATATAAACATGATCACTTTCTGCATGGGGCTAAGCAAAGGATTTTGAAGGCTAACGCACGGCATGAAGAGGCCCCAGACCCGGACAAGCTGCCTCCCGTCCTGATCCTTGCCCAGGCCACCACCTGTTTCCTGGCCTCTCCCTTCTCCCTCTGGTGGTTGTGGGCTTTGCTGACACTTACTCACCAAGCCTTTGGGAAAGTACGCTGCTATAGTGCTCTCCCCTAAAGACCCACAGAATCTGCCAACATCTTGAAAGGCAAGGAAAAGCAAAATAAACACAAATCTTCTTTCTAAGGAAACATCAAATCCTCATCTGACTCACTAAGGACTCTGGAGACTGTGAACACAACCAAGTTTTTTTTATTTCAGTTGCAGCAGGGTGAACTCGGATGCACTGGGTTCCTATGTACACGTTCAAGTGGAACTGTGCTCCATCGAGTTTTCAGTGGCGGATATTTTGGAGGCAGACTGCCAGTCCTTTCTTTTGAAGTGCCTCTAGGTAGAAATTTCAGTTATGGTTACATTTGCACCACCTTATAGTTACGTACTATAGAAGTTTCTGAGATCTCGTCTCTCATTAGTGGAGGCCATAGTTTCAGACTGTCACTAGCTGGTGCAGTAGAGATGGGCTACCGGGCCAGGGACACAGCCCCTGTAAAAGACAGCTCCCTATCACCACCGCACACTAAACTAAGGTTGTCATGGAGATGAGGTGAGTGAGGGAGCCTCGGTGGTAGAGTGGCTAAGTGATACAGCTGCTAACCAAAAGGTTGGCAGTTCAAATCCACCAGCTGTTCTCTGGAAACCTTATGGGGTAGTTCCACTCTGCAGAACTCTGGGGAGGTTGAACTGGGTCAGAATCAGTGGCAGTGGGTTTCTGGAGTGGGGGATGTGGGGGAAGGCGGTGAGCTTCTCTCAGCTACCTCCAGAAAGTGATGTGAAGATCTGTGTCTTTGGAGGGGGAGGACAAGAGTCCATAAAGCCTACAGTTGCCAGAAGCTACAAGACCCTGGGCTGACCACTAGGCATTATGTGGTCAGGAGCTCAGGGCAGGCTGGGTAGCCGTGCTGTGCAGCCAACATCCATGCAGGGAGTGGAAGTTTGGGCTATGGTGTTATAAATTTTGGATGACATCCTGAAATATTCTCCTGTGTGCGACCCCTTGATTGGAACTTGTGGACAGACCATCGGTGCGAGGGTGACGTTACCACAGTGCAGATGGCACCAGGGCAAGAAGAGAAGGAGGTAAAGCAGCACCAGGGGCTGAGGAGTCCCAGAATGCTCAAGTCATAGAAAGGCAGGTCTGTGACAGAGGGAGGCTACAGAGTTTCTATTTATATTTTATGTTTCTATTATAGTTGCTAACTTTAACTGTATATTTTAAATACTGACTGTAAACTTCCACTTATATTCTCCCTGAGGCTCAAAGAAGTTAACAGCAGCTGGACAACTGAGTCTACGCCACCATCATGCCTCACCCGGCTACCAAGATCGCCCCATCTGGTTTTCCTGGTCCTCCTCCTGTCCCTGACACGCCAGCCCCTGAAGGAAATGTCTAGACCCTAAGTTAGATCTTGCATCTTCCTGCTTCTAGACCTGGATTAAACCTAATCTCCTTACCAAAGTCTGCAAGTGCCTGCTTACTTCTCTGACCTAGAAGCTAGGCTGCATGAAGAACAGGGCATCAGGATTAGAGGCAGACTCATTACCAACCTGTGATATACAAATGACAGAACTTCGCTTGCTGAGAATGAAGAGGACTTGACCATAGCCTTCAGGATGGACTGAATCTCAACATAAAGGAAACTGGTCCTAATTGGGCCAGTAAGCAACATCATGATACACTGAGAAAAGACTGAAATGTCAAGAACTGCATTCTACTTGGGTCTACAATAATGCTCATGGAAAGCAGCAGTCAAGAAATCAAGTAACTCATTGCACTGGCCAAATCTGCTGAAAAAGATTTCGTTCGCACATTAAAGGCAAACATGTCACCTTGAAGACTAAGTTCTGCCTAACCCAAGTCACGGTGTTTTCAATTGCTTCGTATGCACGTGAATGCGGAATGAAGAACTGATGCACTTGAATTACGGTGTTGGTGAAGAATACTGAATATTTCAACATATCAGGAGCTGCCAAAAGAAGGAATATTTCCTGTAAGAAGCACAACCAAAATGCTCCTTAGAAGCAAGGATGGTGAGACTATGTCTCACAACTTTAGTCGTCTTGCCAGGAGGAAGCAGTCCCTGCAGATGGCCATCATGTTTGGTAAAGCCAGGGGCCAGAGAAAAAGAGGAAGCCCTTCGTGAGAGATGGTTCAATACAGTGGCTGCAACAAGGGACTCAAGTGTAACAAGCACGGGACCGAGCAGCGCTTCATTCTGTTGTACACAGGTTGCTCTGAGTTGGAACTGACGCCATAGCACCTAACGGTGTCGCGTGCCTTCCCTGCCTACATCGCCATGCTCAAGGGCTCGCGCTGGCCACATACCCGTGACCGCGTGTTCTGCCTCACTGAGTACACTCAGTTCTTTACAACTCCAGCCATTTGCACTAGCTAGTCCTCCTTCCTCCCTGTGGCCCTACCCTCGGCTGGCTCCTCTTTCTAGTCCTTCAGAGGCACCCACCGAGAGGCCTTCCTGACCAGTCAGCAGAGCAGCTGCCCCATCACCCCTCCACACTTCCCTCCCCGTTACTGTGTCTTGCTGTTGTCTTACTTCACCCTATTTTTACCCCCTGAAAAGTACCTACACCAGGTGTGGCCAAACTTTTCTGTTAAGGATCCTACGGTCTCTCTCTCTTTATTAAACTCTGCTACACAGTGCAAAACCAGCCACAGGCAAGAGTAGATGGGTGTGGCTGTGTTCTACTCAAACTTTATTTAGTGAAACAGGTAATGGGCCAGATTTAGTCCTCAGAGTGTTGTTTTCCAGCCTCCAACTGACACATTTTTCTCATGTGGTTATGGTCTTGATCTTGGCCTCTTTTGTCTGCTGTGGTCTTCCTCCATGCCTAGAAAAGCTCTTGTTTTACAGCAGACACTTATAAATTTCTTGCAAATGCATGTGTGTATGAATAAACATTATTTGGCAACTACATTGTTCTTTGAAGCCCAGGAATCTTGGAATCTTGGTGTCCTGTTCCCTTTCTTCAGCTTCCTTCCTTCTCCCTGGCAATTTAGCTTTCACTTTCTCATCAAAAAGATGACTATACATGAGCAGGCTGACAGTGAGGACTAGATAAGAATACTCAGCGGTGACATGGCTTCTGCACGTGGCAGGATGCAATTAGGGGCAGCAGGGATGCGAGCGAAACTCGTCATTATGCAGATGTGGTTTACTCGCGGTGAATCTAATTCCAGGCAAATGCTCCACTTTGTCCTTTTCTCCAAAATATTCCCAGGAACCTATCTTCACTCCCTCATCTTAGGCTTAGGGAAACAAAACTAGTTTTAGTATCAGCTTAGAGAAAATCTGATTAGAAAAACAAAATAAAAAATAAGCCAACTGCCCAAGCCCCTGGAAACTATTCTTTTACAATGAGACATTGGACTTGTGAAGACACAGCAAAAACGGATTATGATGCAAAATCTCCACTTGCTCCCTGACCCCAGCCACTGTAACAAGAAAGCCTCTTTCTTTCCCATGCGAGGGGAAGTCAGTTTGCTCAACAACGACAGTTCTTGAGCAGGTGTGGAGGGCAGGAATGGGCGTTGTTTCAGTGGCGGAAATGAGCACCACGTAAAGCAGACTGAGTGCCTGTTTTCTATAATAAGGTCATACTTAGGACCCAGGTCTATCTATGGGGGCTTGCAGAGACTACAACCTTGCCCACAGCAAAGCCACAGCAATGGTATGCTGGTAAACAGTTCTCTATAAAAAACAAAAAAAGGGTTTTGATTTGTAATCTTCTCGGATCCTTGCGGTGTAAATAGTCGCACCACGGCCCACGTGTCTGATCACACAGTGGCTCCAGCACACCACTAGCCCCAAACCCCTCATACTGAATTGGGTTGAAGTAAATCCTGCCCAGCTCAGCTCCACCCCATGCTCTTCCCCCTCCATGAGCCCTGGTCTTGACCTTGGCCACCCTCAGCATACTCTGTACTACTGGAGCGGACAGGGCCATTTGAATGCACTGGTGGGAAGGTCCTGTTTCTCCTTGGTCGAGCCTTGCACTAACCTGGCTTAGGCTGCTGCTGCCACCTTCCACGAGTACAGGTAAATGACTTTGGTTCTATTTCTGCAGCACTAACCCTCACTGCTTCCCTAGCAAGTGCTATTTAAAATTGTGTTCCTAAGCAATGTTAATTGATTAGAGGCAAAAATTAGGGAGTGCTTCTTTTGCTAATTTGACCCATTTGGAAACCAAATGAACGGCAATTTAACGGCTAACACCTCCAGGTGCTGGAAATGCAAACCGTTCCCTGGGAACGTGTTTGGGATCAACGTAACCTGGTAACGTGCTCTTAAGGTGGTAGCATCACCTAGGAAGTGTGTGAATGTGAGTGGAGGTGTTCTTTCATTTTCACAACGAATGGAGCAGGCAGTGCTATGATCCAAGATGCTTGGAACTGGAGGTGCTACACAACTCCAAGGACAGAAAACACCATCCACCCAAAATGACAACAGCGCCCTGGTGTGAGACACTAAAAAGTACTAAGGGGAAAATGACATTTACAGGAAATGGGTATTCTTACTTCCCACATGAGAGACTCAGGTTCGATTTCTGACCAATGCCTCTCATGTGCAGCCACCACCTACATGCCAGAGGAGGCTTGTCTGTTGCTGGGACGCTGAGCAGGTTTCAACGGAGTTTCCAGACTGAGATGGATTAGCAAGAACGGCTCAGCAATCTACTTCCAAAATTCCAACAATGAAACCCTGCATGTGTATCATACTGGTATAATCCACAGCCAATCAGGGGCACGGTACAGGGCCAGCCAGCATTCTCTTCTGTTGTGTATGGGGCCACAGCAGCTAACAACAAGCATCAGTTACTTCTTTCTATTTCCCCACACCCTAGTTGCGTATTTGTTGTGAATAGTTTCTTCCACTACGGGACCCAAGTCCTAATTTGAGGTGGATCTATTCAGTTGACTTCCTCTGCTAGATCCTTAGAGCAAATCTACCACAAATCCTCATCAGTGTGTTCTCCAAGGATGCAACTGTGACAGCTCAATCACTTTCAATAACTGAATTCCACTATCAAGTGTCCTTGGTCAAGGAGGTCTGTGTACACCACACAGTCTGTGGTCAAGGTGGTCTGCGTGTGCTCCACAACACCCCTGGTCAAGGCGATCTGTGTGTGCCACACGGCAGGTAAACTCTGCTTGTACCTGCAAGGTGCTGCCTTCCTACTGGCAGGGAATCTGCACCAAAGCCACCCCTGTGCCCCTTGAAGAGCACTGAAAGCACGGGTTTGTATTTTAGGTCTAAAGCTCAACTTTGCATTTACTAGCAAGTTGCTTGCATCCTTGAGTCCTGGCTTCCTCATCTGTAAACTCAGAGATACTATAAGAGTACAGTGTACAATCTACATGCATTGGGAATTAAAAGGTAGCTGTTGTTGCAAACTAAGAGTCCTTGATGATGCCAACAGTTAGACTGCTCAGCTGCTAACCAAAAGGTTGGAGGTTTGAGTCCACTGAGAGGTGCCTCAGCCAAAAACCCTGGTGATCTACTTCCAAAAAATCAGCCACTGAAAACCCTATGCAGCACAGTGTTACTCTGACACATAAGCTGTTGCATGAGTCAGAGAAGTGACTCGATGGTAACTGGTTCAGATTAGTAAGAATGACTCTCAAGGGCACCTTACTACCCAGAGACTAGGACACAAGTGGGACCACCAGAGAGAAACCTCCAGGTCTTCCTAGGACTCGGAGAATGGTCTGCAGGAAAATCACAGGAACGGCAGATACATGACATTCACTATGTGCAGACACTGTCAAAGGACGTCACTTACCTCAACTCACCCAACACTCACCACCTTTATGTTGGGTTACACTATTCTCATCCTGTGACAAGCTAGGAAACGGAGACACGGAGCCCTTAAGCAGCTTTTTAAGCCACCCAGCTAGAAGGAGGCAGAACTGAAATTTGAACCACAGTTATCTAACTCCTAAGTCTCTATGCTCAGCCATTACCCTATATTTTGCCTCCCAAAGCAAAGACAAAAAGAGAGCTTTTTGGTCTTCTATGGCCTCTCGGTGCCATAGGGATGGAACCCTTTCAGCACATGATTAGAATGATAATTCTTATTGTATGAGACCACTGTCATAAGGACTTAAGAAAAGACTTATGCACAGAAGAAAATATACTCTTTGATGGCTACAAGGGTCAGGAGGGAAAGGGTTATTCATAAGGCAGCCAACAGGAACTTGGTAAGGTGAAGGGAGTAACAGCAGGCAGCAGAAGGCAGCATAACTGGACTACACCATAAGCTAAAACATTTTCTAAATTCAAACCAACATTTCAAAGGACAGAGTAGGAGGGACAGGGGTCTGGGGACCATGTTTTCAGGGGACACTGAGGTCAATTTGCATAACTGGTCTTTGAGAGTGTTTTGTACCCCATATTGGTGAGTGGTGCCTGGGGTCTTCAAAAGCCAGCAAGCTGCCATATAAGGAACATCAGTTGGTATCATCTCACACCTAGAACGGAAGAAAACTAAGAACATCAAAGACATGAGGAAAAATAAGTCCAGGGGACAGAAGACCCATATGATTGGGAGACTACATCAGCAGGGCAACAGAAGAACTAGACGGTGCCTGGCCACAACCAAAGACAGCCTGAAAGGGAACACAATGTTGAGTCCCTGACGTAGCATGAGAGAAAGGGCTGTGCAGATCTATAACTCCGTTAAAGGATGAGACTTGATGGTCCAGCAACCTTGAGGGCCCCCTGAGAATATGAGCCCTAGAGTTGTTGCTAGCCAAGAGCTGAAAACAGTACAGAAGTCAACACTTCAGACAAAGTATGAAGACAGAGTGATGAGGTGGTGTACGTACTGTACGATTTTATATATACATATACATACACACACACACACATTATGTATCAGGCTGTCCTACTGGTTTCTTTTTACAGAGGAAAGGAAAGGGTGGAGAGAAAGGGACAAGTGTTGGTTGACTGTCTACAGGAAGTAAAGAGCAGAAGAGAAGAGTGTGCTATTGCAGGGTGACTCCCCAGATGGAGTTGTAGAGAGGCAGGTGCTTAGGGTTTTATATGGTAAATTGATTTTGACTGTAAATTTTCACTTAATCATAATAAAAAAAATCAAGTAAACAAATAAAAGACAATTCTTAGCCTTGAACTTTGTAATGTCTTCTTTAGAGAAAAATCACAGAATAATGGCAAAATATTGAACACTGTAATATCCCCTTTTCCATCCTTCTGTTTAAAATCTAGGCACCGAAGTCAGAGGTGCAAATTAATGGGAGAAAATAAAGGGAATTTCCAAACTGAGAACAGTGCTAAAATCCACACTGCACAAAATTCAAAATTCTAAATGGGTAGTCAGTTACTTATCAACAGCACCAACAGCTTCTTTTAATTTATATTGTAAATTATAAAAGGAATTTAAGCACATTGTAAATAATTCAGGAAATAGCTTAAGGGAGAAAGTAGCTCGAACTCCACAAATCCAGTTCAACTCTGGCTACTGTTTGAATGTTTTCCCTATATAACTATTATTCTCAGGATTTACTCACTTTTTTGAGCTGGTAATTGTAATCCATGTCCATTTTACAACCAAAATAGGAATATATTATTTTTAAATAAAAGAAGAAATCATTCCTAAGTGGATGACGGACAGCACAACACAGTGCAATCTAACAAAAAGGCTTGTCAATCTTCTGGAGGAAAGTGGCTTCCTGAGTTGACTTGGCTGTCTACTAGGGGGCATAGCTTTGCTGCAGATTCTTGTTTCAAGATTAGCTGGCTGCCGGTTTCCATGGGTCACTGCTGTATAATACAGGTGGCAGGTCTTCCAGAGTACTGCCGTTTTGAACAGTGCTGTCTATGGTGCCTGCTGAGTTATAACAACAGACATTAGGAAGGAACAATACTGATGCTCAGGGACGATGGTGTTAACTCAGCAGGGTGCCAGATGGTGCAGGCGGGTTTTAATTCTTTGTTAGAATTCTGGAAACCCAAGAACACCTGGCTCAAGATGTTTACATGTTTGGCTAGGTGTCAAGTTTGTTCAAGAAGCCCTTCTCTGCTCCTTAATAAATTATTTCTTTCCAATGCTGGAAACCTGTTGCCATCAAGTAGATTCTGACTCAGCAATCCTACAGGACACAGTAGAACTGCCCCATACAGCATATGGTACATTCGAACTCTCAACCTCTCAGTCAGCAGTAGTAGCACTTAACCACTGTGCCACTAGGGTTTGAGATCTAATAATTAGCGGTAGAAATCTGTATTCAATACAGCTGTGGAAATACCATGGCTCATTTCAGTGTCTCTTCACTATTGATGGATACTATAATGGGTAATCAATTGGAAAAAAAAGGAACAAAACTCTTAAAATTTTTTTGACAATTTTTCTACAAAATTGTAAGATTCTACAACCAAACACAGGGTTCCCAACTATAAAATCCTGTAAAAGCCAGAAGTTGTTAACTCGTGCCTTCCAAGTGAATTTGGCTTGGAGCTGAGTTTCATTTGGCTGACATACTGTGTCAAATAGAGAGAATTTAAAAATTAGGATATTCTCTGTAAAAGTTTATAACTGATTGTGAATCATGACTGTGAGGCTTTCCTGTCCTTTTGTTTTGCTTTTTTAACAAAAAGGTTTCCCTAGTTTTTGTCCTACAAATCCTCACTCACAATGGGATGGTCTATGGTGGTACATAAAGGAAAACAGGAAGCCTGTAATATTTCCTTTATGAACATACCAAGACTATGGAAATTTTCCCAGACTGACCTTTTTCCAGAAACATTTGTGGCATAGTGGTTAAGAGCTATAGCTGTTAACCAAAAAACAGCTCAGATTCACCAGGCATTCCTTAACAACTATGAGATTATTCTGCTCAGTCCTTTAGGGTTGCTATGAGTCAGAATCGACTCAACGGCAATGGCTATGGTTTGGGTTTTTGGATCTCTTTCTGGGGTTAGTAAAACAAAGCTGAGATTAAACTCCCTGGAATAAAGGTATGAAAATGTGTTATCCATGTTATTATCCAATCTGGGTCAACTCCAGGGAATTTTAAACATGCATATGAATTTGAAAAAAACTGCATCTTTACAAATCTGTATTTTGTATTAGAAAAAATCATTTTAATTTATGTCCTATACCCTCTGCCCCAACAACTCCCACTCCAGGCACATACTCATCAAACTATGGGACCACAATGGAAATTTAAACTCTCAGTGAATACAAAAGTTACGACAACTTCATCCCTCCCTAGCCACTTTTGAGTTTAAAAAAGAAACGTAGGACATTTGTTGGACACCAGAAGCATATTTTTGGACAATATGTTTTGCAAGGAGCACTTAAATATACAACTATATTTTCATTTCTACAAAGTTTATATTCCAAAAATTATTATAATTATAAAAGAAAACATGAAAAATATAGTAATGTTTAAAGAAGCAAATGTTACAGCAGCAAAATTCAACAACACAACTGTGAACATTCTGGTAGTCTCTTCCACATTTTCTGAACATCTAAAAGAAAAGTACAGCCAAGATTATAATGTGCACACAATTTTTATCCTGCTTTAAACCCAGGAGCCCTGGTGGTACAGTAGTTAAGAGCTTGGTTGCTAACCAAAAGGACAGCATTTTGAATTCACCAGCTGCTCCTTGGAAACCCTATGGAGCAGTTCTATTCCGCCCTATAGAGTTGCTAGGAGTGAGAAACTTGACAGCAATAGGTTCTGAATCCTACGGACACTCTGAACATTAAACTCCTGCTACTAAGCACTATTAAGCACTGTAATGATCCCAAATCAATTTATTCTATAGCTGAATTACAATTTACTAGATAGACTTCACTGTTGGTCATGTGATGTTTCTAGTAGCAGTATATTTTAAGTAACACTACAATGAACATCTCTGAACACAAAGGGTTTTTTTTCTTTTCTTTCCTTATCCTTCCCTCCCTCCTTCCATCCCTTCCTGTATTTCCTCAAGACAGAGTCCCAGTCCACTAGAATAAAGTGCAAGGCTAATTAGAAGTCTCTTGAAACAAACTGCTATTACAAGAGCTGGAAAGGGTACATGATGTTTTTTAAAAATCTTGAAGTATGCTGATAAACAGTGGTATCTTGGAGTTCAAAACAGGAAGCAGCAGCAAATATCTGTTTTCTCCTGGAGAGTTATGGGTGGGAGGAGATGTGGATAATCAGAGAGGGTGGGAGGAGAGAAACCAGACACATCAACTGTAAAGAGGCCAAATAATTTCCAAATGTAAATTTAGAGGACACCTGATAGGCCACTTATGCATCTATGCAAATCAAAGCACAGAGGCAACCACCGCTTTGTAAAATGTGGTGCATCCAAAACCTCATTTTGTTCACTCTTAGTGTTTACAAGGGGGGAAAAAATGGAGAAATGTCCATGTGAAAACAGATAGAGAATTTCAACTAGTCAACAGGATTTCTCACCTTTCGGAGTCTTGCAAGGAGACCAGCTACATGTTCATGCTGTTCTGACTTTGCAAGGTCTTCTGCTGTCTTTCCATCCTGTTCGAGAAAAATGATTAGTTTTTGTCTGCTAAAAAAGACTGTGCTGCATATACCAATTTCAACCATCAGAGGCCAAAACAAGCTTAATAGGCATCAGAAGCAAAAAATGCAGACTATTGCAGAGTGTGTCCTGGATATTTCCCAATCTGTGTAGTCCTTATTCCACTAAATTGTCTAGCAGGAGAAGCTGACCGCAGGCAGGAATCATACATTGGTGTTTTGAGACCCACAGTGAGATGTCCTGGGCCCCAGGCTTTAATCAAGGCTCGGCAGCCTCACTAGCCAGCTGGTTCCTCCACGTCTCAGTCTCTCTCCGACTAGGCAGACCGTCAAGATCGGCATTTGATGCCAGGTCGCAGTTGTGCAAATGAAAACCTTAAAATCCTACACAGGCAAACATCAGTACTCACATGATGCCAGTTACTGGTTAATTACTGTGGATTTCGAAGAAAAGGCTCAGTTTTACCGTCAATTTTGGTTTAAAGATTTTTAGTCAGCATCCAAACCAAAAGAATCAAACCCTTTGCTAGTGAATATATCTCAGTCCAGCAACCCCACAGGACAGAGCAGCACCACCCCATGGGGTTTCCAAGTAGCGGCTGGTGGATTTCAACTGCTGATCTTTAGTTAGCAGCCAACTTGTGTTACCAGGGCTCTTCAGTGAATATAAAAGGACGCAATAAGCAGGGCTTCAAACCGGTTCATTCTGTTTCAAAGCCCTGCTGCAGATTTGCATTTCAAATAAGTTCACAGGACAATATACCTAAGAATCACCTGGGGTCTTAATAAGCTGTAGATTATGATTCAGTATATGTAGGATAGAAATGCAACTTCTCTACAGGTATCCTTTGAAGCCCTTGCAATAAGGCTGCCCAAAACTTTGGCGCTTGCTTTTTAATTAGAGAAACTTCATAGGGCTGCAGTTTCATACTGGATAAACTGACTTTTTATTTTTATGCCATGAACATGAATGATACCGGAAACATTGAGCATCTCCTAACAACAGCTGCCACAGCCAGTCCTAAGTGCTTTACATACAACAACCATCAGAACTGGCGCGGGAGATGGGAATTATCACTGCTCCATCTGACCTATGAGGAAACAAAAGCTCATGGACTACTTTGGTGCAGTTTTAGAGATCATTAAAAATTCAAAGGTAAGAAGGATGAGAAGCAACTCCCAAAAGGAAAGAACAAGAAACAGGAAAATAGGAAGGATTCTTCTGGTTTAACTAACAATGTTTGTCAGTCACCATTCAAGTTTCATTTCCAAGGAAGCTGAAAAGCCTACTGCCTTTCCAGTTGGTTGTAATTCTTAGCAATCCTACAGGACAGAGTAGAACTGCCCCATAGGATTTCCAAGGAGTGTCTATGGGATTTGAACTGCTGACCTTCTGGTTAGCAGCCAAGTGTATAACCACTGACACACCAGGGCTCATGTGGAAGATGGATGGTACCCTAAATCTATTTAAAAGCTCATCTCCTAAATCTCATTTTCCAAGTCACACACCGGATCCCATCAGACTGGCATTTCTCAGACTTGGTGCTACTGATATTAGGGACTGGGTAATTCTTTGGTGTTAGAGGTTGTCCTATGCACTGTAAAATGTTTTGCAGCATCCCTGGCTCTATGCACTAGATACCAGTGACATCCCTTTCCCCGTAGATGGAGACTGAAAACATCTCCAGCCATTACTACATCACATCCTGCTTAAAACCCAGCTCAGAAGGTGGTCCTGGAAGGTCATAATTTACAGTTGTGACTGCCCGTGGTTTATCATGTCCCTGTTAACTTAATGCTCCCAGTACTCCCGAGGGGTAAGGCAGGACTTCTACTTTGCTTTGTGGGATAAATTGGATGTCTCGTCAGACAGGGCAGACCGAATCAGAGATTCATCCAAATCACCTAGTGCCTCTGCTGACATAACAGAATGCTAGGTAAGGGAATCCCAAATGAGGTGCACAGTGGAATCCCCAAGGTATCCTTAAAAACTCCTGCCACCTGGCTCCCACCCCAGACATGCTGATTTCACCAGCTTGGCTGTAACTGGGGCAGCACTAGGACTGCTGAAGCTTTCTAGGTGATTCTAACAAGGACTGAAGTTCAGGAGTCACTGCCTCAGGTGGGAGAAATGAGAGCCTTGACTTAGGTATTTTCTGCCTTTTGACACACCTGGATATCATGTTCTTCTTGAAGACTTCAAGTTGGCATGACCCCGGCAGAGACGTTCACTGGCAACACTGTTTAACCTCTTCAATGACAAAAAAGCCACTATCAACAATACCAAAAACCAACCAAACAAAAAAAAACCAAACCCACTGCCATCAAGTAGATTCTTACTCACAGAGACCCTACAGGACAGAGTAGAACTGCCCCATAGGGTTTCCAAAGAGAGCCTGGTGGATTAGATCTGCTGGCCTTTAGGTTAGCAGCTGAGCTCTTAACCAACAACAGTGACTTGTATTTGTGCAGCACTTTACAGTTTATAAAGCACGCTCCTCCAAAGGGCAGAACTTGGCTTTTTGAAAGAAATGCCTACCATTGTAGTTGGGTGAGTATGAACTCTGAAACTGAAAAGGCTGTGAGCTTTGGTTTCTTCATTTGCCAAACGGGGCAATATTAGCTTCACCATACAAGATTCTTGAACAGATTAAAAAACAAAACAAACAAACACCACTGCTATCCAATTCAATTAGTTTGACTCAGGGCACTCCATCTGTAACACAGCAGAGCTGCCTTGTAGGGTTTAACACAGCAGAATTGCCCTGTAGAGTTTTCTTGGCTATAATCTTTACAGAAGCAGATCATTGGGCCTTACTTCCACAGTGCCAATGGGGGGGGGGGGTTCAAATCACCACCCTTTAGGTTAGTGGCTGAGAGCAAGAAATTTGTGTCACTGAGGGACCTCTTGAACAGATTTGAGAAAACTGAATGGAAAGAACCTAACAAAGTGCCAGCTATAGAAAAAGCAAGCACTGGTAATTATTAGTGTAAGAGGTAAGGCCTTTCCACCAAACTACCCGGCTTCCTGCAGTCCTCACGGCACAGTGATTAAGAGTATGGCTGTTGACCAAAAAGACTGGCAGTTCAAATCCACCAGCCACTCCTTGGAAATGCTGAGGGGCAGTTCTATTTTGTCATATGCATTGGCTGTGAGTTGGAATCAACCTGACGGCAACAAGTTTGGACCTAGCTTTCTATCGGAGAAGGAAATAGGGTAAGAGATGGATCTTTGGGTTTTGGTCTTGACCTACCATGTGCTACTGAGCAAACCATTAAGTTCACTAGGGCACACTTGGGCCAAGAGAGAGTCTAACACCTACTGCTGTCTTTGTTACTAACAGTGGACTCATGGACTCAATTAGGTAAATGCTTTGAGAAAAAAAAAAAAGATATTCCTAGCTGTCTTAGTCATCTAGTGCTGCTGTTAATACATATATCAAAACTGGGTGGCTTTAACAAACAGAAATTTACTCTCTCCTAACCTAGGAGGCTACAAGTCCAAATTTCAGGTGCCAGCTCCACGGAAAAGCTTTCTCTCTCTGTTGTCTCCGGGAGAAGATACTTGTCATCAATCTTCCCCTGGTCTAGGAACTTCTCAGCTCAGGGACTCCAGGTCCAAAGGATGTGCTAGTTTCCTGGCTCTAGTTTCTTTGAGGTATGAGGTCCCTTTCCTCTCTGCTAGCTTCTCTCTCCTTTTCACTCTTATAAAATAAAAGGTGTGCTTCAAGCAAGGGTGTGTGTCACATCCTAACCCTTATTAAGGTAACCTAATCACACCTTATTAACATAAAAAACAACTCACTCCCAAACAGGACCATAACCAGAGACACAGAAGCTAGGATTTACAACACATAATGGCATCAGATCACAAAATGCAGGACAACCACACAGTACTGAGAACCATGGCCAGTCAAGTTGACATGCATTTTAAGGGGACACAATTCAATGCATGACATCAGCTGACTATAATCTAAACTCATGGCTCCATTGACTCCCCGGCTTAATGGCTGAAGTCGGCATCCTTAGGCTCAGAAATTAGTGTGCTTGTTCAACAGGAGCTCCCACACCACTGAATTTCTAGGTCCTCAGAAGTGATTCTCAATCGGGCAGCAATGCATGTAAGAAACACACAGAAACGACTAAAGGCTATGTCACTCAATGTGTTCGAGGAGCCCAAGCCCCCATACTGGGCCCTTGGGCCATGCAGAAGCTGTACCTCAAAGACATCCTAATCTTGGTAGCCATGAATGACTGTAACTTCCAGCAACTTACATAACATGCTTTGCCAGGTATCATGATGAGGTTCCATCTGGGGCAGATATGAAAAGGAAAACTAAATTTCTCTGTCTCCTAATGAGGAGATGATCTGAGAAAACATGTGCAGTAACATTCTCATTTTCCAGGTAGTTTAGAGGAAAATGATTTCTCTTTTCAGCCTACAGTATTGTAAGGGTTCATCCATTCACCAAACGTCACATCTCATATCCTGTGCTATCTTTCTTTCATTCATCCAGCACATAACCAACTCAGCAACTATTCTGTACCAGCACCAGGGTTACAGCAACAAACAAATCCACAAAATGATCAATCCTCAAGGAATTTATAAACTTCTAGAGGGCACAGACAAGAGACAAACTCATCAGTAACATACACAGTAACTCAGATGGTGATAAGTGCTATGGTGAAACATATGTCAGCAAAAACTACAGCAGTCCTGGTGACGAGGATGGAAAAGAAGCAGTAAGGGGACAGGAACATATAATTTCAAACAGGATTACTGGGAAGACCTCATTGAAAGGTGATACTCTATAAAAAGGAGGTGAGAAAGTCAATCATCTGGATATCTGAAGGAAGAATATGTGACTCACAAGAACAGCAAGTGCAAAGGTCCTGAGGTAGTAGGATGGCCATCACATTTGAAGAATGAGATAGAAGGCTACACGGCTGGTACAGGGGGATCAAAGGAATGGGGCAGAGAAAGAGATGGGGTCCAGGAGGCAGAAGGATGGAAAGATCTTTAGGGTCTTACAAGCTCCATCATAAGGACTTTCTACTGAGGAAAATGGTTACCTCGTGTTGCTATAACAAAGTAGATGGCTTTAACAAACAAGCTAATTTTTTCAATCTAGCAGGATAGAAGTCTGAATTCAGGGCATTAGCTCTAAGGGAAGACTTTCTCTTTCTGTTAGCTCTGGGGAAGGTCCTTGTCATCAATCTTCCCCTGATCTATCATCTAGGAGGTCCTCAGTGCAGGCACCTGGGTCCAAAGGATGTACACTGCTCCCAGAGCAGCCTTCTAGGTTGTAAGAGATCCTCCCTATCTCTCTGCTCTCTTCTCTCTTTAATATCTCAAAAGAGAGTGACTTAACTTACAACTTAATCTTCTTGATTGAGTTCTGTCTCGTTAGCATAACTGCATCTAATACCACCTCATTAACAATGTGACAGCATTTACAGCACATAGGAAAATCACATCAGATGACAAAACAGTGAACAATCACACAATACTGGAATTGCCGAGCAGACACAGATTTTAGGCAGACATGATTCAATCTCTAACAGATGGGAAGCTGTCAGAGGGTTTGAGCAGAGCAGGGACCTTGTCTGACTTATATTTTGACAGTCACCCAAGCTGCCATGTGAGGAGAACAGAGACGAGAGGGGCAGAAGGGGAAGCTAGGAGACCAGTGAGGAGGCAACGGTGAGTTACATGTGAGCACAGCTGAGGCCAACAGCCCTACAGAAGTCAGCAGACAGGGAAAGTTACTGAAAACCTCTCGGGAGTCAAGTCACACATACTAGAGAAAATTTCTTGGGGCTCAAGTTGGATACTGAAGGATGGGATGGAGTTACCGCCAAGAAATCTTCCTCTCACTAATATTAATGGCTACTGATATTATCTGTGCCTGATTAAAAAAAAAAAAACCAGACCTGTTGCCACAGTTGATTCTAACTCATAGCAACCCTACAGGACAGGGAGAACTACCTCAGAGAGTTTCCACGGCAATCATCTTAAAGAAGCAGGCTGTCACATCTTTCCCCCTGCAGAGGCTGGTGGATTCAAACTGCAGACATTTCAGCAATCAATGGACCACCAGGGCTCCTTATGGCAGAAATGGCTGGAAAATGTGTGTGTGGGTGGGTGTGTGTTCATGTGTGTGCAAATGGATAGATAAGGGTAAAGAAGCAGAAACACAAAACACCAGAAAAAGAACAGCATGTACCAACACGCAAGGGCACTTTCCAGGAGCAAGGGACTTCCCAGGGTCTGCAAATAGCTCTGTTTGATACAGCTGAGGGAAAGCAGGGGTGAGGGACATGGCTGAGCAGGAGGGAGACAGAGCAGGTTACAGCAGACACAGCCTAAAGCAAAGGAGCCCCTGACTGATTTTAAAGCCAGAGTTCATTGTTAGGCTGGCATTTCTGGAAAGATAAATGTGGTCATGAATGGAATGCCCCAGGAGGGACATGAGATGATAAAAATTGGTTAGAAGCTGACCTCGTCATGAAGAAGACACAGTAAGGTCCTGAACCAGGTGAAGCAGGATAGACAGAGATTTGACAGGATTTGATACTATGCTCCATTGTTGTTAGCCTCTGCTGAGTTCCTTCTGATTCACAGCAACGCCACATAACTGCAGATGTGCAGGGCAGAACTGCTTCACAGGGTGTTTGAGGCCTTGAGCTTGTAGAGGCAGGTCTCCAAGTCTTTCTTCCAAGGTGTCTCTAAGTGGGCTTGAAGCTCCAGCCTTTGGGTTAGTAGTCTAGCACCTGTTAGTGCCACTCAGGGACTCCTAAGGAGGAGGATTTCAACGCTTCTAGATGGAGTAACAGGCATACTGAAGTCCTTCACAAAGGTTAGAAATCCTGGAAGAAGAACAGCCTGGGAGGAAGTGGAGATGTGGACTGTGGAGGGCTTCTCAGTGTAGGTGTCCATGGGGCTACCGGAGATTCAAGTGGGAGGCTGAGCAGACAAGGCAGACTGGAGACCCAGATGCGGGCCTGGAGTTCAGAGGCAGCGGGCACCCAGGGGCCGGTGAGAGGCCCCGGCAAGAACGACAGGGAGAACTGGGCAGAGCTGACCAACAGGAGCCTCCAACAGAGGGGGATGGGAAAAGACCTGGTCTGCAAAGGGAACAAAGGAGGGCTAGCAGAAGGCAGCCTTTCTCTATCTCAGGCAAGAGAGCTAAGTAGTGAAATAAGGATTAAAAGAGCTCCTGATAGGTGGATGGATAAACAAGCTGTGGCGCGTCCCCACGACGGAGTAGTACTCAGTGATAACAAGAAGTGAGCTCTCGAGCTATCAAGCCATGAAAAGACACGGAGAAACCTTAAATGCATGCCGAGTGAGACGCTACACACTGTAACAACGATGTGATGTTCTGGAAAAGGCAAAACTAGAAAGGCAGTGCTACATCAGTGGCTGCCAGGCAAATGGGCTTGGAGAAACCATGAGGAGAGCACCAAGGACATCTTTAGCGCAGGGACACTACTCTTCATGACACTGAAATGGAGGACACAGACCCTATGCATTTCTCAGCACAAAGAATGAACCCTAATGTAAATTATGAGCTTGCATTAATAACAAACAACATTCTGTTGCTACTGAGTCAGTTTTGACTTATGGAGACCCCACATACTACAGAATAGAACTGCACTCCATGAGGTTTTCTTGATTGTTATCTTTATGAAAGCAGAGTGCCAGGCCTTTCTTCCATGGCAACATCAGGTGGCTTTCAAATACGAAGCCTTAGGACGACGGCACTTGGCTTGGCTAGGACGCACATGAGCACCAAATGTTTATGCCACCCAGGGATCTCTTGTTAACAATAATGTATCATTAATTATAACAAATGCACTACAGGAATGCAAGATATTATTAACAGGGATGACTGGATATAAGGAAATTTTACTTTCTGTACAATTTTTCTGTTAAGCTAAAGAGCTCTAAAGAATGAAGTGTATGAAAAGCTGCTGGTACTTGGGTGAGGAGACTATAAAGGAACACAAGGGGACAATCTACATCTGCAGGGAGGGGACAACTACAATGGGAATAGAGCACTAGGCGACATCTGGGGTGGGTGCAAAAGTCCTATTCCTTGACCTAAGTGGGGGTTACAAAGGTGTTTATCTTCTAATAAAGCAATAATTAATTAGAGAATAGAAAAACAATTGAAAAAATTAGCAAAACCAAAGCCGGTTCTTCAAAAAGATCAACAAAATTGATAAACCATTGGTTAAACTTACAAAAGAAAAACAACAAAAGGTACAAATAACCCGATTAAGAAATGAGTTGGGAGATGTTACAACAGACCCATCTGAAAATAAAATATATCATAACAGAATACTAAGAGAAGCTATACTCTGACAGGTTTGAAAACCTGGGGGAAATGGACAAATATCCAGATTCATATGACCCTCACCAAGACTATCACAAGGAGAAATAGATCAACTTAATAAATCTATCACAAAGGAAGAGATTGAGGATGTCATAAAAAATCTACCAACCAAAAAAAGTCCTGGCCCAGACGGCTTCACCAGAGAATTCTACCAAACTTTCATAGAAGCATTAACTCCAATACTAATGAGGATATTTCACACCATAGAAAGAGATGAAATACTTCCAAATTCATTCTATGAAGCCAGCATAACCCTGATACCAAAACCAGGGAAAGATCCCACAAAACAAGAAAATTACAGACCAATATCACTCATGAATCTAGATGCAAAAATCTTCAATTCTAGCCAATAGAATTCAACAGCATATAAAAACAATTGTTCATCATGATCAAGTTGGTTTCATTCCAGAGATACAAGGCTGGTTCAACATCAGCAAAACAATTAATGTAACTAACCATATTAATAACACAAAAGATAAAAATCACCTCATTTTGTGAATTGATGCAGAAAAGGCATTTGCCAAAATTCAACATCCATTCATGCTTAAAACTCTCAGAAAAATAGGAATAAAAGGGAAATTCCTCAATATAATCAATAGCATCTATGCAAAACCAACTGCTTTCATCATCCTGAATGGTGAAAGACTGAAAGAATTCCCTTTGAGAACAGGAACTAGACAAGGATGCCTGCTCTCACCACTTCTATTCAACACTGTGCTAGAAGTTCTAGCCAGAGCAATTAGACAAGACAAAGAAATAAAAGGCATCCGTATTGGCACTGAAGAAGTAAAGATTTCCGTCTTTGCAGATGATATGATTGTTTATACAGAGAATCCAAAGAAATCTATAAGTAAACTATTAGAGCTAATAGAAGCATTTGGCAAAGTATCGGGGTACAAGATAAACATAACTAAATCAGTAGGATTCCTTTATACCAATAATGAAATTATTAATGAAGGAATCACCAAATCAATTCCATTTACTATAGCCTCCAAGAAGATAAAATACCTAGGAATAAATCTAACTAGAGAAATAAGAGATCTTTACAGAGAAAACTACAAGACCTTGCTACAAGAAACTATGAGAGACTCACATAAGTGGAGTACTCTGCCCTGCTCATGGATAGGAAGACTCAATATTGGGAAAACGTCTATTTTGCCCAAAGCACTCTACTTACATAATGCAATCCCAATACAAATTCCAGCGACATTTTTTAATGAGATGGAGAGACAAATTATCAGCTTTATTTACAAAGGGAAGAAACCTTGAGTAAGTAAAACATTACTGAAAAAGAAGAACATGCTGGGAGGCCTCTCACTACCTGACTTTAAAACCTATTACACTGCCACAGTAGTCAAAACAGCCTGGTACTGGTACAAAAGGAGACATACAGACCAATGGAACAAAGTAGAGACCCCAGAGATGCCACCATCCTCTTATGAACAGCTGATATTTGACAAGGGTCCTAACATTTTGAATGGGGGTAAGAACAGTCTCTTTAACAAATGGTGCTGGCATAATTGGATATCTATCTGCAAAAAAACTGAAACAAGACCCATATCTCACATCTTATACAAAAATCAACTCAAATTGGATAAAACATCTGAATATAAAAGCTAAAACGATAAAGCTCATACAAGATAAGATAGGGTCAACAATGGATGTTTTAAAACACAATATAGACAGACTTCAAAATCTGACAAACAAAACTCATTCATCAGAAGAGAAAATAGATATATGAGACTTAATAAGAATCAAACATTTCTGCTCATCCAAAGACTTCATCAAAAGAATTAAAAGACCACCTACCGAATGGGAAAAAATATTTGGCAACTCTATGTCAGACCGACGCCTGATCTCCATAATCTATAAGGTTCTACAAAATATCAATAAGAAAAAGACAAACCATCCAATTAAGTGATGGACAAAGGAGATGGACAGACACTTCTCAGCCAAAAAACATACGCGGACATGTTCACGATTATTAATTATTAAAGAAATTCAAATCAAAACGACAATGAGATACCATCTCACCCCAACAAGATTGGCCATGATCCAAAAAATGCAAAACAATAAATGTTGGAGAGGCTGTGAAGAGCCTGGAACTCTTCTTCACTGTTGGTGGGATTGCAGAATGGTGCAACCTCTTTGGAAAGCAGTTTGGCCTTACCTTAAAATAATGGATACAGATATACCATTTGACCCAGTAATTCCTCTGCTTGAAATATATCCTACAAAATCAAGGCCATTCACACCAACTGCTACATGCACACGAATGTTCACTGCAGCACAGTCCACGACAGCAAAAAGTTGGAATCAACCCAGATGCCCAACAACAGAAGAACGGATGGGTAAACTTTGGTATATATACTCCATGGAGTGCTCTACACTGATAAAGAACAACAATGATAGCAGGAAACATCTCTCAATTTGGTCTCAACTGGAGGACACTGTGTTGAGTGAAAGTAGTCAGCGACAGAAGGACAATTATTATATAAGACCTTTACGATAAAAACTTAAAAGCATACTCGTACATAATAGAAAAGACTCTGACGGCTACAAGGGTGGGGAAGGTAGGAGGGCGGGAAGGCAAGGGGCGAGGGTTCAGATTAGATAGTTGTTAAAAATTTGGTTGGGTGAAATTGGTGACAATACACATTAGTAAGAAGATCAATATTAATGGGACTTCAACACAACTCGTGTACTCCTCTCTTAACCCAGTATTGTAAGCACAGAGTATGTACACTTTCATTTTTTTATTTAATAAAAATCAATCAATCAAACAACAAGCTTCACATTTACCTTGCGGATTTTTTAAATTTTATAGTGGTAAATATATTTCTAAGTTTTCCTTTTTAACAATGTTTAAGCATGTATTTCAGTGACATCAGTTACATTCACCACGTTGTATGACCATCATGTGCAGGCTTTTGAGATCTGTGTTACATTCCATATTAAAATGGTACAAAAGTAAAGAGCTACAGGAAGTGACTGCTGGCTTGTATGAGAGTCAAGTGACACAGAAGGCAGACAGGATCAAAGAGGGAGCATGATATATGAAAAAGAGAAGACAGTACCTTACATTTAGAATATTTATTTTTTCACGTCATCCTAGCTGACAACAGGATGACAGAGAGAAGAAAAAGGCACGGGAGGGCCATGGACTGTTCTCAGGATAGCAAAGCGCGGTACCTGCCCCGAGGATGAGTAAAACTTGTAGAGAGACCTGCGCTTGCTGTCCTATGAGGTAGCTGCCACTCACCACACCAATCGCTACTAAGCATTGAAATGTGCCTGGTCCATGTTAACACATGCAAACTACACATTACATTTCTAAGACTTAGTACACAGCTAAGGGTTGCCAGGTGGTGCAAGCAGTTTGCACTCGACATTGGCAGTTTGAGTCAGCAAAAGCTGCAGAAGAAAAAGTCTGGTGATCTGCTTCTGTCAAGATTATAGCCAAGAAAACCCCACGGAGAAGTTCTACTCTGTAACAACACATGGGGTCTCCATGAGTCAGAAGTGACTTGACAGCAACTAACAACAGTACAAAACACAGCATGTGAAATATCCCATTAACAATTTTTAAATACTGATTACAGGCTGGAATCGTATTTGGGATGTATTGTGCTGAATTGCATATATTCTTGAAATTAACGTCATCTGTTTTTTCTTCCTAAAAAAAAAAACCCATTGCCATCTAGTCAACTCCAACTCATAGTGACCCTATAGGACAGAGCAGAACTGCCTCATAGGGTTTCCAAGGAGTGTTTGGTTGATGTGAACTCCCAACCATTTAGTAAGCAGCTGTAGCTCTTAACCACTGCACCAGGAGTGTTTCCACTGCAGCTAGAAATAAATATTAGATGGCACATGTGGCACATATTTTTACTGCACAGCACTAGGTTGACAATGTCCTCAGTGTCTGAATTATCATATCACTCCCCTACTTAAAACCTGCAAAGTGTTCCCACTGCCTACAATGTCAAGACCCACGTCTTCACCTTGGCCATAAAGCCCTGTGTATCCTGCCCCACTTTCCTCCCATCTCATCCTGAGCAACTTTCCATGCTGTGCTCCAACCCACGGCTCTTCCTTCAATTCCTGGACTGCACTTGTCTCCTCCAAGTTCTGGCCTTTGCACGCTCTTCACACTCTCTTTGCCAATCTGATGACTTCACCCTTACAAGTTCAGGTAAAACAGCATTCATGCAGGGAGCTCTCCTTGACCCCTTTGCAAGCCTCCTCAGTATTCTTTCCTTTTCCTTCACCACCTGTAATTCCAAACCAAACCAATCCTCTTGCTGTGGAGTTCATTCTGACTCACAGCAAACTTACAGGACAGAGGAGAACTAACTGGGTTTCCCAGTTGTGGCTGGTGGATTTGAACTGCCAGACTTTTGACGAGCAGGCAAGCCCTCAACCACCACACCATCAGAGCTCCACACGTATCCCACTTACTGACAGTGTAGAGACTGTTGTGGATCTGTGGTCCACATCTCTCTTCCATTAGACTCTAGTGCACACGCCTATCTTGCTCCCCAGGGTACTCCCTGTACTTAGCCCAGTGCCTCGTACACAGTATATGCTCTCTATCTGTGGGATGAATAAAGGCATGAGTATGAGTGAGGATCCATGAGGCAGACTCCCTGTCACCTGTGGGTACACTTTCCTTGAAGAGTGCCTCTACTGAGACAGAGAGGACATGAGGTGAGATGAGGAAGCAAGGTGACACACTTAATGGACTTCTTGAGGAGGGACAGTTGATTGCAAAGAACCACAGTGCAGGTCAGAAATGGCTGGCAAAGAGAGATGACCAAGGGCTCACAGAAGGTCACTGGGCAGCTCTGGGGACTCATAGAGCCTGGCATCACACAATTTGGTGGCCTCAACCTGCACTGCTTTGTTTGGCAGGAGTCAGCTGGTGTCTTCAAAGACATCGTTGCTAGCTTATTCATTTGTAGTTGATTTTTTAGAGAAGTTTTAGGTTTACAAAAAAACTGTGCAGAAAGCCAAGAGTTCCCATATACACTCTCGTTTTGTCTCTTATAATTAACATCTTGTCTTTCTGTGGTTATTTATTACAATTGATGTGTACTAAAGTACACAGTTTACACAGGGTTCACTCTTGTGTTGCACAGTCCCGTGGGCTTTGACAAATGCATAACGTCATGTGTCCAGTATTACAGTATTATACAGACTAAACCTCTTCTCACTTACTGACATAGTTAGGTCCCAAAGACTAGGTCATTACACGAAATCATCATTATACAAAAATGGAGGAAGACTACATCATTATCCAACTGCCAAACTGCTGAGAATCAGGCCCAGCCAAATGGATACACAACCTCAACTGTCACTGCCAGTGTTACTTGGGTCTCACTGCTCAGCGTTAGCTACCGTTGGGCTTGTATCACTAATGCACAAAGGAGTCAGATTTCTTACTATTGTCATACATGTGAAATGGGAGATAATGAAATAATTGACAGGCAAGGAGAAGCTGTAATTTCACTGCCCTAAAAATGCCCTGTGCAAGCCTCCCCCTTTCCCTCTCCCCTAGCAACCATGGGTCTTTTCACAGTTTCTATAGTGTTGTCTTTTCCAGGTAATTTTTTATGAGGTAATACATCACCAAAAAAAAAACCCCCCCCACACACAAAAGAACCACACCTCTCCTCATAAAAATGCATATATATTCTCTATAACAAAGTAATCAAGTCCTGTGTCAAGGACGCTGGGCACAATTTAACACTGTAATAGACCATCTGGCAAGGCAGGTCTGCAAGTGGCATTGTGTCTGGGAGTTTGTGATGGGTGAGGAGGTGCCTTAAAAAGGGGAGCAATCGCACACAGAGTACTGGTAATCACTGAGCCTACAGGGAACCACAGCTTTGGACTCTATACTGTAGAAAGCAAACTCATTACATGGAGGAGAGGACACCAAAATAATAGCGTGGCCAGTAAGGCATTTTCTAGATCAGTGGGCAGCAAACATTTTCTGCAAAGCACTAGATAGTATTTTAGGCTCTGCGGAGGAGGGTCTCTATCACAATCACTCAAGAAAGTGCCACGGGCAATATGTAAACATATGGGTGTGGCCATGTTCCAATAAAACATTATTTACAAAATCAGGAAGCTGGCTAGACATGGCCCCAGGCCATAGTTTGCAAGCCTCTCTATCAATCTCTAAGAAATGAGGCCCTACCTCCAGCCGCAGGACCCTGATTTTCTCAAAGTTGGCCATCATCTTTTAAAATACTTTAGAGAACTCCTTACAGAAACACTTAGTGTCAGCAAAACGCTAATCTGTGAGTTTCAGGTACTTATTCTCCTGCATGGCCATCTGGAGAATGAAGAGTCAGCCCACATTTGGCCAAAAAAAAAAAAGCCCGTCAAATGATATTATTTCACTGTAGCAGTAAAACTGCAACTGTGTCTTATTAATTGACATTTTCTCCTTCTTGGATATTTCATGGAATGTGAATTAAAGGGTTTCTTTTGCAGGGAGATCCAGAATGGGTAGTCTCAGGAGAGGGACAAAGGGAACTGAACAAAGTGCATTTAAATAGGTTTTGCAGGTCTAACAAGGAAACTGGCCTTTTTAATAAAGAGAGGGCAGCGCTTGAGCCAAACAGCCGCAGGGCTGCCTGGGTCTGCAGCTCTCCAGGTACTAAGAGCCACTCTCTTCCAGCTTCCCCTAAAGCAAACAGGAGCCCCGAGTGCCCTGCAGTCAAATGAGAACATTTAAGAAAAGAAAACACACACATTTAACAAGAAAGCAAAGGCACTGTTGTATAACAAGACCAAGAGGTCTGTGGGAAACTGCAAGGCTTGCTGGCAGAGTGGGACTTGCAGAACTGAGAAGAGGATGAAACATTAACTAGATATTAAACTGGATTTGTGTGGGCAAATGTTTATGTAACTGCAGTGGAGGAGTTAAAGCTTAATAGCAGCCTCTCTGTTTCAAAATGCACTTGCCAAGCAATGCCTTTCTGCTCTTGCCCTTGAGGCATGAGAAGTTTTCAAAAGCTTTCTCCCCAAAAAACTACTCAGGCCATACTCACCGAGGTAAGGGCTTCCACATTGGCACCAGTCAGACAGAGGTGCCGGACCACATCCAGAATTCCGTTGTTGGCTGCGAGATGCAGAGGGGTTCGGCCATACTGGGAAGAGAAAAGAAAGGTCCCAAGAGGGTTAGTCTGGCCATTCTCACCAACGATAACATCTATGGAGCAGATTTGACAGTCACAACATTACATAAGGTGCCTGGGATTCACCAGAACAAAACAGGAACATGGCCACTCTTCTCCAGAAACTTGCCATCCGCTGAGGCAGAAACCAATAGACCGCTTTCAAGTATTTTTCAGTTAAAAGAGTAGCTTCAAAATCGAACTTCAAAAGATGTCAGGGTGGGAGGCTTATCACAAGGTAACTAAATTAAGTTTCTTGCTGTGACAGCAGAAGAGATGTGGTGAGTCAGGAATGAGGGCCCACATGTACAAGAAGATCCACATCAGAGCCCAAATGTAGACCCAGCAAGGGAAGAACGGATGGAAAGACAGCTACTGAGGATACTCTAACCCATAATGAGCTGCTGTCAACTGGACTCCAACTTATGGTGACCCAATGTGTATCATAGGAAAACTGTTCTAATACCGTTTTCAATGGCTGATTTTCAGAAATAGATCTCTAGGCCTTTCTTCTGAGGCACTTCTGGGTGGACTGAAATTGCCAGTCTTTCTGTGAGCAGCTGAGTGTGTCTGTGCCACTAGGGGACTCCGAAGACATCTGAATGAGCTGATATTCAAAGCCATGCTCTCATTCCTGGGCAAAGCCAAAGTACACCACGCCACTGATGCAGACGAATCTCCTCATCTACCAGAAAGTATGCCCTGTAGCTTGAAGTTTCAGAGTGTATTCCCTTACATTTTCAATTATTTCCTAAATAAATATTTGCATTTCAATAAACTTCACACATACAAGTCCACACTTGCTTCCCTTGGTACAGCCTGGCCATGCCAAATCAGCCGCTCCCTCCTTTAGGGTGTTGGAAGGGGTACGAGTGTTCCCCAATTCGGCACAATTCCCACACAGACCGCCAAACTCATCTACGTTATATGCATGGGCCTCAGATACCTGAGTTTATGATCATGAGAAGCAAATGTGATGATCTGAACCCACACAGCAGCTCCTCAGGAGAAGGGCCTGGTGATTTGCTCCCATGAAGATTACCGCCTAGAAAGCCCTATGGTGAACTCTTATACATGGCTGATGGGATTGTAGAATGGTACAAGTGTGTTGGTAAACAGTATGATGCTTTCTCAAAAAGCTAGAAATAGAAATATCTTATGATCCAGCAATCCCACTCCTAGGTACATATTCTAGAAATAAGGGTAGTGTCACAGTAGACATATGCACATCCATGATTACTGCAGCATTATTCATAATGGCAAAAAGATGGAAAACCATCCAGGTGTCCATCGATGGATGAATGGATTAACAAATTGTAGTACATACATACAATGGAATACTATGCAATTATAAAGAATAATCGTGAGTCTGTGGAACACTTTTTACCATGGATAAATCTGGATGATACTATGCTGAGTGAAATAAGTAAATCACAAAAAGATATATTGTATGGTCCGATCATTATTTGAAAAATTAAGGACACACACACACACACAGAAAGCAAATTTCTTTGATGGTTACCAGGGATGAGAGGGAAGGAGACAGGGCATCATTTTCTAGATAGTAGACACTTGTAACTTTTGATGCTGGAAAGGCAAGACCGAATGTGGGAGAAGTTAGCCCAATGTGGCTAAGATAAAATAATAATACTAACAAGTACACAAGAAAAAGAGACAGTTTCAGTGAGGGCTGTAACATACCATTTTGTAACAACAGTTGAAACAATACAAAATATGTGCAGGGTATAGCCAAGACGGCAGAATAACAACAGGTCCCTGCTAAACCCCCGAACAACTAAGAATCTCAAAATTAATGAAAATGACCAAATATAGCAGTCCAAAGGCCTGAAATGTGCATAGAGAGCCCTAAGTAGAAAGGGAGCCAAAGGAAGATCTTAGGAGCCCTTAACTACCATGGATAAAGCAATGTGGCCTAGGTGGAGAGTCTCTGTGATCTGAAGGTGCCTGCGTAAACAGAAAAACCACCTCCAGTCAATCTTAGTAATCAGGAGTAGCTGAGAAACTACAAGAGCTGGAGCAACCTTGACTTTGACCTAGGTGATGTGCCCCAACTTAAGCATCGCAGTCTGCAGGCTGGTGGTCAGCACCTATTAGGGCCCACAAGCCAGGCACAACCCAGACCAGCAAGGGGCTGGGAGGCCTCTGCCTGGGAGCAGGGAGACAGGGTGATAGGAGTGCAGGGACTGGAGGCCCAGCGACACAGGACAGGAGAAGGCAGAAATTGGGGAAGCACGGAAGTACACTCTGCACAGCAGGCCTTAGTTCCATATAGGACTAGGAGGTTTGGGTCCAGGTGACCCACAGCAACAGAACTGATGATCCTGGGACTTGGGGGGTGCACAGTGAATTAGCCCTGGGGTTGGGCAGACCTTGGAACTGGCCTTGGAGCCAGGTGTACCAGGGAGCAGGAAGGGTTGGGCTCCCACGACCCCAGGGCAGCTGACTGAGCATGCCCATGGTTGGTGGGCATTGGTGCTGTGGGACGAGGGAGGCTTGCTTCAGGCAATTGGGTGGGAGTGGCTAGGCAGGCATTAGGGCCTTGTGGGCCAGGGAGGCCCTGGTCAGCCATTATAGCTGTATGTGCTGTGTGTGCCTCCAGTGTATGTAGGGAGGCCTGGGCTCAGGTGACCTGGGGGAGAGTTAAGTGACTGTGCCAGTGGTTAGGCATACATTAAAGCCATGTGCGCCAGAAGGCCTGTGTTCAGGAGTCCTTGGGGGAATAGAGTGATGGCCCAAACAGCTAGGCAGAAATTAGTGCTATGTTTGCCAGAGTTCAGATGACCCAGAGTGATGCAGTGACTGCCCATGGGTGGGCAGGCCTTGGAGCCACACAGGGCAGGGAGGCCTGGGCTCAGGTGTCAAGGGGCAACAGAGTAGGCAACCATGGGGCCCGGAGGGGCACAGTGAATGAGCCCACAGCTAAACGGGTCTTGGAGCAGAGCAGGCAAGAGAGGCCTGGGTCCAGGCAACTCAGGAGGTCAGAGCAGGTGACTGCAGAAGCTCGAGGGGTGGAGTGAATGTGCCTGCAACCTGACAGGCTGAAGAGACGAGGTGGGCTAACAGGACAAAGTCCCAGTGACAGGCTGCAGCACAGGCCAGCATAGGCTGGTAAGGTGTTGCAACAGACAATCTGGGTTTGCAGCATGTGTGTACACACAGTCCCTGGCAGCCACGCAAGAGGGTACAGACCAGATTACTACAGGATCAGCTCAAAGAAAGTGCATCAGGTTGGACTGAGAAAAGCCTAGCTCACTGCCAGTGGTCCACAGCATAGGACAGTTAAGTAACATCACAGAGCAGAAGGTCAGCAGGAGGCACAGAGAAATTCCAGCCTAGGCCCAATAGAAAGACTTCAGACAGCTCAACTGAATTATCAGGTCCCCGAAGTCAAACCAACTTAATGCTCTCGAGTGTCCACAGTAACAACTGAAAGCACAATAATCAAACAAAAATAGCAACAACTTTCTGATGGCTTGAAAACAACAATCAATTTCTAAATGTCTAAAAAGCAAACTACCATGGCTGCTTAAAACTCCTCAAACAAAAATGCAATGTGTTTCCCAGACAAAGATGAATGCCTAAAATTATCAGATGTAGAATACAAAAGACTGATGTACAGGGCAGTAAAAAATATCAGGAAAGCCACCAAGCCAAGTGCTATCGAGGTTGCATCAGGAAAGAGAACTAGCTGAACGCAGCAGAGAACACTGAAAAATTATATAGCCTGCAAGAAATGCTTGAGTAGCAGCAACCTGAAATTTGATGGACTAACAAAACTACCAAGCTTGACAACTCAATTGCAAGTCAAAGCAATTGGACTGAGGAAACGGAATGCAGAATTAGTGAGAATGAAGACTAGGTAAATGATACTAGCACACATGAGGAAAAAATCAGATGAAGAGTCAAAAAACCCGAAAAATCACTAAGAGTTAAGTGAGATCCTATGAACCCTTCACAAGATAGAAGATAGATCCCAAAAGAAACACATGTAGGCATATCATAACCAAATTCCATGAAACTAAACATAATGAGAGATGACTGAAGTCCAGCCAAGCCAGCCAAGTGCTGTTGCTGGACTTAAAAAATAACTTACAAAGGAAAATTATTAAGACTTAATCTGGATTACTCAGCTGAAACCATGCTGGCAAGAAGATAATGGGACAAGCCCTGAAGGAAAAAAACTTGCAACCAAGAATTATATACCATGCAAAACTGTCTCTCAAATATGAAGGTGAAGTTAAGACTTTCACAGATAAATGGAAATTCAGAGAATTTGCAAAAACCAAACCAAAACAACAAAAACACTGATAGAAGTCTTTTGATTAGAAAATCAACAATCATAGATTGACAGAGCACCCAGAGTCCAACAGGATAGGAAATCCACAGATGATATCCAAAGCCGAATCACAAAAAAGAGAAATTCTGAGATCCCAGCATTTAATTTCTGACAAAACCATATGAAAAAGAGGATCTAATTAATATTTCAAGATGAGATGGAAGCCTAGGAAATACAAAGTCACTATAGACTGGACTATTTTTAGATAAATAAAGGGGTATAAGGGAGTAACTGCAACAGAAACCTATAAATTTACATATCAAAACAGCAAACAAAATAAAAAACAAGCAGAACACAAAGTCTCAGCAATTACAAAAAATAAGCAACAAAAGATAGAGAAAGAAAACTTATAAAGAAAAGAGGGTCAGGACTGAAAACTAAATGGAACAGAGGAACAACCCACAACACACTAAAAAGGACACTGAAATGACAGCACTAAGCCCTAACACTGAATGTAAATCACCCAAATGCACCAATAAAAAGACAAAGTAGGCTACTGTATTAAAAACCAGGATCTACCTATATGTTGCTTACAGGAGACACACCTTAAGACTCAAAGACACAAATGAATGACAACTCAAAGGACAGAAAACAATACACCAGGCTAATAACCCCTCCAAAAGAGTAGGAGTGGCTACAGTAATCTCCTGACAAAATAGACTTTAAAATTAAATCCACTTTACAGTACAAGGCAGGGCTCAGTACAGCAGAAGGACATAACCATATTAAACATCTATGCACCCAATGAAAAAGCTTCCAATTACATACAGCAGACACTACTGATACTGAAAAAAGAAATAGATAGCTCCACAATAATAGCAGGAGGTCTCAACACATCACTGTGTAAAGGATAGAGGATGGAACATCTTGGAAAAAGCTCCGTAAAGACACAGAAGATCTAAAGGCCACAACCAAGTCAACCTCACAGACAGATTCAGAATACTCCACCCAACAGCAGCTAAATATACTTTCTTTTCCAGTACACATGTTATGTTCTCCAGAACTGACCACATATTAGGCCATAGAGCAATCCTTAAAACTACACAAAATATGAAAGTAATACAAAGCTTCTTTTCAGACTATGAAGTCATAAAACTAGAAATTAGCTATATAAAAAAGATGGAAATAAGATTAAAAACATGGAAAATGAACATTTTACTCAAGAACTACTGGGTATTAGACGAAATCAAAGATGAAACAAAAGAAATTCATAAAATCAAATGAGAATCAAAACATATCCTATGAAAATCTATGAGATACAGCAAAAGCAGTGCTCAGAGGTCAGTTTATCTCAGTAAACTTGCACATACAAAAAGAAGAAAGAGCACAAATCAAAGAATTAACTCTTCAACTTGAACAACTGGAAAGAAACCAATAAAAGAACCTATAGGACTCCAGAAGAAAGCAAATAATAAAACTCAGAGCAGAAAACAGAAAAATGAAAGAATTAAAAAGACAAAAAGCCATTTTTTTTGAAAAGATCAACAAAATTGATAAACCATTAGCCAAACTGATAAAAGAAAACCAGAAGAGGAAAAAAAATAACCTGCATAAGAAATGAGAAGGGTGATACCACAACAGACACAGATGAAACTTAAAGAATCATAACAGAATACTATGAAAAACTGCATTCTAATAAATTTGAAAACCTAGAAGAAAAGCATCACCTACTAAAACTAGCACAATGAACAACTAAATAAGCCCATCACATGAGATGAGATTGAAAAGGTAATTAAAAAGCTCCCAACTAAAAAAAGCCCTGGCCTGGATGGCTTCACTGGAGAATTCTATGATATGTTCAGAGAAGAGCTAACACTACTATTGCTAAAGATATTCCAGAGAATAGAAAAGGACAGAATGCTCTCAAACTCATTCTATGAAACTGGCATAACTCTGATAACCAAAACCAGGTAAAGACAGCAGTAAAAAGGAAAATTATAGATCAATATCTCTCATGAACATAGAAATCCTCAACAAAATCCTAGCTAATAGAACTCAACAGCACATCAAAAATATAGTTCACCATAACCAGGTAGAATTTATACTAGGGATGCAGGGCTAGTTCAATATTAGCCAAGTGCCGTTAACGTAAGTAACCACATAAACAAAAAAAAGAACCACTTGATTTTATTAATAGATGCAGAAAAGGCATTTGATAATATTCAATGCCCATTTATGTTAAAAACTCTCAGCAACACAGGAATAGAGTGAATTTCCTCAGCATAATACGGAGTACCTACATGAACTCAACAGTCAACATCACTCTGAATGGAGAGAAATTGAAAACATCCACTTTAAGAACAGCTACCAGACAAGAATGCCCACTGTCACCACTTCTATTCAACATTGTTCTGGAGGTCCTAGCCAGAACAATCAGGCATGTTAAAGAAATTAGGGGTATCTAGATTGGTAAAGAAGAAGTATCACTATTCATGGATGACATGATCCCATACATAGAAAACCCTAAAGAACCCAACCCCAAACTACTGAAACTAATAGAAGAGTATCAGGATATACGAGAAACATACACACATCAGTAGGATTCCTTAACACCAACAAAGAGAGGAAATCTCAAAAGCATTACCATTTACTACAGCCCCCAAGAGATGATAAAGTACCTAAGAATACACCTAACCAGAGATGTAAAAGACCTACACAAAGAAAACTACAAGACCCTATTGCAAGAAACTATAACACCCTTTCGTGAGATAAAGAAACAAATCACCAACTTCTTGTGGACAGGGAAGAAGCTGTGAATAAGTAAAACATTCCTAAATAAGAACAAAGTTGGAGGCTTTACACTACTTGATCTTAAAACCAACTACTATATTGTCACAATAATTAAGACCACTGGAAAAACAGTAAAACAGACACACAGACCAACGGAATAGAAACAAGAATCCAAATATAACACTGTCCATCTATAAGCAACTGATATTTGATAAAGGCCTAAAGGATATGAGTTGGGGAAAAGACAGCCTTTTCTGCAAACAGTGTTGGCATAACTGGACATCCATCTCCAAAAAGTTGAAACAAGATCCTCATCTCACACCATGCACAAAAACTAACTTAAAATGGATTAAAAACCTAAATATAAAACTCAAAACAATAAAAATCTTGGAAGAGAAAATTGAGAAGACAATGGAAGACCTAATCCATTGCATTGACAATCTATAAGAAGTCACCAATAACACCCCTCAAACACCAGAAATGAAAATAGATAAATGGGAACTCTTAAAAATCTAACACTCATGCTCATCCAAAGCCTTCACTGAAACCACCCACAGAGTAGGACACAATTTTTAGCTATCACACCTCTAATCATCCTCTAATCTCTCTAATCTAAAAGATACCGTAAAACCTCAACAAGAAAAAGACAAACAACCCAATTAAAAAATGGGCAAAGGACATGAACAGGCACTTCACTAAAGAAGACATACAGGATGCCACCAGAAATATGAGGAAATGCTTACGATCACTAACCATTAGAGAAATCCAAATCACAACTACAATGAGATACCATCTCACCCCATTAAGGCTGGCAGTTATACAAAAAACACAAAATAATAAATGCTGGAGAGGATGTAGAGAGAATGGAACTCTTCAACACTGTTGGTTACAGTGTAAAATGGTACAACCACTTTGGAAATTGATTTGGTGCTTTCTTAGAAAACTAGAAACAGAAATACCATATGATCTAGCAATCCCATTCCCTGAAATATGTCCCAAAGAAATAAGGGACACCACTAAAAAAGAAACATGCATGCGTATGTTTCCACAATAGCAAAATGACAGAAGCAACCTAGATGACCATCAACAGCCGAACGGTTAAATAAACTATGGTATGTACATACAATGGAATACTATGCAATATGAAACAATGATGGCTTAGAAAAATATCTTACAATGTGGGATCATCTGGAGGACAGTATGTTGAGTGACATTAGCCAGACGCAAAAGGACAAACACTGTATGAAACCATTAATATAAGGATACAATGAATCATTTTAACACATAAAAAATCAATTATTGACAGTAACAAGGATGGGGAAGGAGGGAGATGGATTTCTACATAGATAGACAGTAGGACTAGGGTTGGGTATAGGGTATGACAGCACTTAATACAAAGGAGGTACCCACTAGTGCTCCATTCCAGAACTAAACTGTTCCCCAAATGAGGCCCACCTCTTTGGAAGGACAGAGTAACAGGGGCTGGAGTTGGAGGACCACGCTCTCCGGGGATGCCTAAACTAACTGGCATACACAAGTGCTTTTTTTTTTTCTTTTGTCTTTTTTTCTTAAGAAAAGGTTCTGCAGACCACTTGGGTAAGCGGCATCTGAGGTCATAAAAGCTAACATGCTGCCATCTGAGAAACATCAACTGGTGCCACCTGGGCCAGTGGTAAATGACAAACATTAAGGACAGGAAGGAAATACAAACTCAGCACGTGGAAGGAGCCATACGAGCCAGAGTCTCCCTCAGCACAAGACCTGAAGAAATAGATGGCACCTGGCTGCCACCAACGACTGCTTGAAGGGAGTGTACAAAAATGTCATGCATACCTCTGGGGTGAGTGGTGTCTGAGTCTTAAACACTTCCAAGCTGCCAGCTAAGTCACACCACTTGGTCCCAATCCACCTGGATCAGAGCTAAAGGAAGGATATCAAGGGCAGGAGGAAAATATAATCCTAGCTGATGGAAGGTGCCATAGAATGCAGACACTAATTTAACACATGACCAGAAGAATCAGACGGTGCCTGGCCACCATCAACAACTACCAGGATGGGGTACACAATACAGAAACCCCGATGCGGCAAGAGAAACATAAGTCTGCAGAACTAGAACTACAAAAGGACCACCACAATTGATGGTCCTTCAGTCTGAAGGGCCTCCTGGGAGTGTGACCCCTAGACTCTTTAACCCCAAACTGTATCCAGCAGTGACACCAGCTCCCCAGACAAAGACTAAATTACATTATATAACATATGCCGTGATTCTGGCACTGAACAAACTTTGGGGCTTAAAAAAATACTTGGGAGCTGTCCAAGAAGCTCACTGCCGGGGGCGGGAAGATAAGGTGAGGGGGGACAGGTCTTGATCAAGTGGGCAGGAGAATTGCTGGATAATAAAGAGGAGTGTCCCGTCACGGGAAGGTGGAGAAGGGATAGGAAAGCAGGCAGAGCAGAGTACTGGCATGAGTTCCAAATATTATATGGCAAATTGAAATCGACTGTCTACTTGTACTTATACCACAATAAAATTTATTTAAAACAATGTATGTGCACAGTTACACGGGAGGAATGGACGCATGTATGTGAGCAAATGCAGTGCATGGATAGGTCTATCTGCAAGCACATATGTATCTCTCTCTCTACACACATATCGTATGTGTGTACTGAATATACGAAGGTCTAACAAGTTCACAAACTCATCGTAGAATGAGTGCTACGCACCTCACTGCTGAATGTCCCTATGTATCAGTGCATAGCTTCCAACGGAAGTACCCAAAAGTAACTGTAGTGATATTTAGCAATGAAGCAAGTAGCACTGGGAACAATTAAGTTCACGGATTTAATTGCTGGACTTTGTATACCCGTGTAACTAACAAATCACACAGACAGTGCAGACACAGAGCCTTCCTAGACATATCTGAACACTTCATGGCATTGGTTTACTGGGTTACAAAGGCACACGACCATAGTCTCGGGGAACAACTTAGTCAACTGGTATAACATTTCACAAAGATAATGTTTTACACATTCTGTATTGTTAAGTAGACTGTGGTGTCTTAAAAGCTTCAAAGCAGCCATACGACCAGTGGTGTCTAGTTGTATGCAGCAGAAGAGAATGAAGAAAATCAAAAGCTCAAAGAAGAAACTAGTCCATAGGACTATGAGCCCCCATAAACCACAGCCTCCTCTAATCTGAGACCAGAGGAACCTGATGGTGCCTGGCTACCACTACTCACTGCCCTGACCACAGATACAATAGAAGGTCCTCGATAGAATGGGAGGAAAATGTGGAGCAAAACTCACAAAAGCCATACCTACTGGACTGTCAGAGACCAGATGAACTCCTGAGACTATCACCCCAAGATAACTTCTGAACAATTTCTCCACTTTACCTTTCAGCCAAATAATACATCAACTTATAAAATAAACAATGTTACCCATGAGTAACGTGTTCCCTTCAACAATTCACTTTATGAGATCAAGCAGTCAACTCTTGTCCCAAAGCAAAGATGGAAAGGGAAGTGGGGAAGTGGGGGGAGGCAGGAAAACTACATCAATGGAAACAGGACAAAATGGAAATAATGATAACACTGATACACTGTAAAAATTATAACTAACGGCATGAAACAACTGTTTTTGTTAAATGGAAACCTACTGTGCTGTGTAAACTTTAACCTGAAACACAGTAAAATATTGTCTTATATTTTTTAAAAAGCCCTAAAGGCAGTTCTTCCATGTCACATGTGGTAGTCATGTGTTGATGTCACCTAACAACAACACAGTCTAGTTTTATAAAAGGGAAGGACAGTGACGAGAAGTCTGTTGATGAAAAGGGACTGAGAAACTACATTTCTTTTCTTATTGTGAGGAAACATACACAACATCTGGCAGCGCAATTCCTTCCACATTTACAACTCAATGACAATGACATGCTTATTCATGCTGTGCCACCATTATTGTCTTCAACCAAATGCACGTCACCATTCAATGGAACCGGAAAAACCTTCCCCTTTCTCCCTCCCTCCCACCCCTGGTAACTAATAATAATCTGTGCTCTCCATATATTTGCTTATTCCACATAAATGAGATCATACAGTACTTGTCCTTTTGGTTCTCATTTATTTTATTCAAGACAATGTTGTCAAGCTTTATCCATTGTGTGGTATACATCAGAACTTCATTTTCCTTTACAGCTGTGTAATATTCCATTGCATGTATACTTTATCCTTAATATATTCTATTGCATGTACTTTACATGTATGTTTTATCCATTTCTCTGTTGCTGGACATGTTCGTTGTTTCCACTTTGTGGCTACTGTGAAGACGGCTGCAATGAACTCTGGTGCACAAGCTTGCTGGTGCTCTGCCTTTGTTTCTTGGTACACATCTAGGACTGTGATTACTGGGTCATACTGCAGTTCTGCGTTCAACTCTTTTAGGAACTGCCAAACTGTTTTCCACAGTGGCTACATCATTCTACATTCCTACCAGCAGTGGGTCCCAGTTTCTCCACAGCCTCACCAACACCTGTTGGCTTTTCTTTATTTTTCACTCACTGCCATTCTATTAGAAACCACGGTGGCATAGTGGTAAGTGCCATATCTACCAGCCAAAAGGCCAGCAGTAGGTGCACCTTGGAAACTCTATGGAGCAGTTCTACTCTGTCCGGTAGGGTCACAATGGGTCAGAACCGACTTGAAGACAGTGGGTTTGGTTTTGGTTTTCCACGTTGTTGGAATCAATTTGCCAAGATCTTCTTATGCATTTTGGCATTCATAAGGAATATCTGTTTGTAGTCTTCCTTTTTTGTCATCTGTCATTCTTGCGGGGGTGAGGTGATGCCTCCTTATAATTTTGATATGCATCTCCCTAATGGCTAATGGGAAGCCCTGGTGGCATAGTGATTAAGCACTAAGTCTGCTAACCAAAAGGTTGGCATTTCAAATCTGCCAGAACCTCCCTGGAAACTCTATGGGCCAGTTATTCTCTGTCTTATAGGGTCGCTATGAGTCAGTATCAGCTCAACAATAGTGGGTTTGGTTTTTGGCTTAATGACTAACAGGGGTGCTGATGTCACAGTGGTTCAAAGTTTGACTGCTAACCAGAAGGCTGGCAGCTCGAATCCACCAGATGCTCCTTGGGAATCCTGTGGGGCAGCCCTACTCTGTTTTCCAGGGCTGTAGTTTCTGTTTGTTTGTTTAATAGCTAATCAGGAGCCCTGGTGGCACACTGGTTAAGTGATCAGCTTCTAATCAAAACAGCAGTTTGAGTCCAGCAGCCATTCCTTGAAAACCCAATGGGACAATTCTACTCTGTCCTATAGGGTTGCTATGATTTGGAATTAACTTGATGGCAAGGTAACCATTAAACAGGGTTAATGCTTAATGAAGGAACCCTGGTGGCAAAATGGGTTAAGCTTTCAGCTGTTAACCAGTCAGTGGTTCAAACCCATCAGCTATGTGATGGGGAAAGAAAAACCTGGCAATCTGCTTCTGTAAAAATCACAATCAAGAAAACCCTATGGGGCAGTTCTACTCCGTCCTATGGGTTGCTAGCAGTCAGTATCAACTTGATGGCACACCACAACAAAGGCCAACGATGTCGAGCATCTTTACATGCACTTATTGGCCATGTGAGTGAGCTCTTTGGTGAAGTGTCATACCATTTCTCACAAGGCACCTAAGTAACATTCTTGTTGTGCTGCAGAAAGGAGGTCTGAGTCAGGGATTAGGGGCTCTATGTGCATTAGAAGTCCTCTGCCCAATTTTGTTGTTGTTTATTGGGTTGTCTTTTTGTTGTTTCAGAGATTATATTTTGTTCAGAGAAATAAAATAATGCAAAAACCAAACCTCACTGCTTTCAAGTTAATTCTGACTCACAACGACCCTATAGGACAGTGTAGATCTGCCCACAGGGATTCTAAGATTATAATCAGCCACATTTTTGTCCCACAGAGTAGCTGCAGGGTTTGCTTAGCAGCTGAGTGCTTAACCACCATGCAACCGGAGCTCCTAAAAGAATAAAAGATTTCTTAAATTACATTTTTAAAGGTTCCGTATTTTTGCAGGGAATAAATGAAAACTTTTCAGCATTATATACAAAGTATTTCACCAGCTACATCCTCTCCCCTCATCACCCTCTCCCCAAATACCTATACCATACCCCCTGCGTGTCAGTCACACAGAACTTCTACACAGATTGTAAACACATACGTTTCCCTCAGTCTGAAGTACACTTCTCTCCTTCGCCATCTGGAGTCCCTGGGTGGTATAAATGGTTAGCATGCTTGGCTTATCTACAGAAGGTTGCAGGTTTGAGTCTACCATGAAGTGCCTCAGAAGAAAACTCTGGTAACATTAAAACATCAGCCACTGGAAACCCTATGGAGCACAGTTGTACTCTGACAACACATGGAACTGTCATGAACTGGAGTCAACTCAATGGCAACTGTTGTTTGCTTTGACTCCACATGGGTTCTGGATAATGCATCTGAACTTTGTTGTGGATCCTAAGAGTTTAAAATTGTGGAATTAATGATTTTCAATTCAGCTGAGCTCAATTCAAATGGCAAAAGCATCTCTTTGAGGCCCTCTATACACTGCTATTGTACTGCTTGGAGTGAAAACAAAAGCTCTGCCAGGACAGCTTTATGTCAGCATTTAAGCACTACTGTGGCCACTTGTAGTTATCAAACATGTAGGGGCTAAATAAGTCAGCTGTACTCAAGTGTACAAGATTATCCTGCTCGGTTTCTAAAAAAGCCTATTTGACAAGTGTACCCTTTACATTTAGGCATGTAAAGCAGCCAGGATGAAAAGCCATTCCCTGGTGAATGTTACCACAAAGTCAACAGGAGCTTTGGGATGAGAGCTAATTCCAGATGCTGAGCACACAGTAGGCCAGCTGTTCACACAATGGCCAGGCCAACGGCATTCAAATGAGCCCCACGATGTTCCCTGAAGCCACTCATTATTCATCTAAAGAATCCTAGAAGGAAAGCCAAGGTCTTAATGCTGTTTAATATTACACTTGGCTTTCGCCTAAAGCCACTTATATAACTGATTTGGCAAGATTAGGATAGGATAAGCTAAGGAAGCATCTAAGGGCTAAGACTTAGGATGCTGCTTTCTCACAACTGTAGAACGCAAAGCTTACCAATTTCAATCTCCCTTAGAATTAATCTCATAATGTGCAAGAGAAGTTTTTTTTTTTTTTTTTTGGTAAAAGTAAAATTTTTTGACTGTTTTAGAGATTAATCCATTTACCTCACATGAAGCACAACAAAATTATGCTGGCATCAAGTGTGCCATTTATAAAAAACATTGCTTACAATTAAAAAAAAATTCTACTAGGTTGCTTTCAACAGAACAACAACCAAATGGTGCTTGCTTTTCAGAGAGTTACAGGTCTAAAACCACAAGACTATCTAATTCGGTACTGGAAAACGAGATGGCATTCAGGAAAAAGGAAAGGCAGTATATGGTATACAGAAGTCAGAACACAGTAACTTATGAAAGTGCAAGTTTATAATCTATTATTTTTACTCCTTTACTATTCACTAGGATTGTGGATGGCAAACACAGTTAATATGCTTGCCAAAAGGTTGGAGGTTCGAATCTACTCAGAAGCATCCTGGAAGAAAGGTCTGGTTACTTCTGAGAAATCAGCCACTGAAGAATGCTATGAAGCACAGGTCTGCTCTGACACATATGGGTCACTATTGCATAGTAGTGTCAGGCCTTGTCTACATTCACAAGGAGGATGAGAATCAGGATTAGCCCAAAGCTAATTCCTATGATGGAGAAGCCAGACATACCTTCACTTTCTAACTTCTTCACCATTTCTGACACCAGTCAGCCAGCCAGCCAGTCAGCCAGCCTACCCACTATCCCCACTCTCTACACCTCTGCTGGGTTTCATAATTGGTTAACAGGGCCATATAGAACTCACAGACCTACTCACAACTATGTATGTGGTCTATAAGGGAAATAACCAGTTAGAACTGGGATCACGATCAACTTGTAAGTAGCCAGATACAATGCAGGTGACAGGATACAGCTCTTCAATCAGGAGAGCTTCAAAGACAGCTCTCGGATTCTTCTTGGTGAACCTCCAGGCAGGTGGCTCTTTTCTCAGCCATGCCCTCTGCAGGCCTTGTCTTGCCTGTGCCCACTGCTGGGCCTCATTTCGGCCTTTGTACTGCTCAGGCAATTGTTACAGCCCTCTGGCTCCACTGAACAAGTACCCAGAAACATCCCACTCTGCCATCAAGCCTCCAGCTCAAAGGCACTCAGCTCGCTCTTGCACTGTGGGTCAGCAAGCCCACGGCAGCCACCTTGCGCCATTCTACTGGTTCCTGCTGCCGGTACTGCTGCCACCATTTCTCTGCCACTTGTACTGTTGCCACACGTAGGGCTTACAGCTCTGTGATGCCTGAATCCCGGAGATTCTCCATACAGACTCCAGGTCCAAAGGACTTAAACTCCACTCCAGGTTCTTACTGTGGCAGTGAGGTTCCCCTCAATCTGTGCTATTGGCCTTTATGTAAATCTACCTGTAGTCAATTTCAAGTCATACTCCACCCACCAGACCACGAACTGACCCATTCCTTCAGGAGGCCACAAATCACTTAATTTGCACTTAAGCCAATTGAGTGGTTTTAGATACTCGATTTGCATAGTAGACTGACCAATCCCTGCATTAAATAGACTAATTAGAGGTAAAGTTACAGCCCAAGCAATTATTGTGGCTGAATTACAAATCCAAGGCCACAAAGACCAGTATGAGAGAAACTGACGGCACTGTAGTCACCATGAATCAAAATCCACTCAGCAGGAACTGGTTCGGCTCATTACTCACTAAAAGATAGTATTCCCTTAGTCTTACCAATGTATTTAGCACGAAAAGGTTGTTACAATTTTATAAACATAAGACCTTCAATGTGGAAAGCTAAAAAAGATATCTGATCTTAGGAATCTCAATCAAATTGGGTGTTTTCCTGTGGACTTAGTGCCCCAGAAAGATAAGCTGTTCCAGTTTTTACCAGTACCCTGACACTCTACAGGACTCTAAACACAAACACACATGCGTGCACACACACATGTGCATATTAGATGTCTATAGTGGTAAACTGATTAATCTTACCACCAGGCTTAGCAGGAGATGTTAGCTAATATAATAATTTTCTCTAACATAATAATATTGTAATAATCATTCAAAAGTCATACAGATAATCTAACTTCAAATGGCAGAGCCCTATAAAATCAGAACATTGTATAATACTTCATACAACCAGTGACTGCAGATAGAAACTTGGCTGAAATGCAGAAGTAGATAGACAAACACTAGTGGAACCTGTATGGATTTCCTTGTTTGAGTTTACCTTGTTCGAGATGTCCAAATTGCAGTTTGCCTCACAGAGGGCCACCACAATGGGCATGTTGCCATCTTTGCAGGCCACATGCAGGGGGGTATTGCCATGTCTGTCTTGGAAATCCACGAGACATCCTAGGCTGAGCAGAGTCTTGATGACCTCCATTTGACACCGCCGTACAGCAAGATGAAGAGCAATGTGTCCATCCTGAAACAAAAACCAAGGACCACAAAAGCTTTTCAGTTAGACACATGGCCCTAGTCTTGCCACCATTCCTGCCTTCACTGGGCTGGGATTAGCTGGCAATGGCCTGAGTACTGTAAAGTCTGAAGAAGAGGAGTGGGTTTTACATATCCCACTGCCACAGACTAAGTTGCCCATTGACGACCGTGATGGCTTAGTGGTAGAATTCTCCACTCTCATGCAGGAGACCTGAATTTGATTCCCAGTCAATACACCTCATGTATAACCAACACCTGTCTGTTGGTGGAGGCTTGCATGTAGCTATGTTCAGTGGAGATTCCAGACTAAGATGGACTACAAAGAAAGGCCTGGTGATCTACTTTTGGAACTCAGCCCATGAGTACCCTACAGACCACGATGGTCTGAGGCACAGGGCCGGGCAGTGATTAAACCCATTGTGTACAGGATCATCATGACTTGGGAGCTGAACTGGCAGCAGCTGCCTGAACTACTCCCACCACCAGGCTGGCTGGCAAGTTCCATTTAGACTTGGGCAGCACAATCAGACAGACAGAACCTGTACTTCTTTCTGTCTCTGGATGTACACCATTTAAGTCATTTTTGAAGCTGTAATGGCCTAATTTACCAAAGTATTTGGAAAAAACACTTTGAAAAACATTTGTACCGCAATCTTTAGTAACTGCCTATGGAAAAAGCTTATTACTTTCATTTTGTACTAGAAGAAACTAAGACAGCAATGTGAAGTAATTTGGTCAAGGGCTGTCATAAACACGAGACACAAACATGAAGCTTCCCTTCTGCATTCCACAGCAGCCCACCCTGGAAACGTACTCCATCTATTACAGAGTGGAAAAAGGACAAGCTAGGGCGGTCCTTAGAGGCAAGGATGGCAAAACTTCATCTCTTATACTCTGGGCATGTTATCAGGAGGGACCAGTTCCTGGAGAAGGCTATCATGCTTGGCAAAGCAGAGTAAGACAAAAAGAGGAATACCCTCAAAAAGATGGACAAACACAGTGACTGCAACAATGTGCTTAGGCATAGCCATGATTGTGGGCATGGTGCAGCACCGGGCACAGTTTCATTCTGTTTGTATACTGGCTTCCTAGGGGTCTGAATCACCTTGATGGCACGTAACATTACAGAAACCCTGGTGAACATTACTGGGGTTCAGGAGCTAGGGAGGAGGTTTTGAGTATTTCTAGAATTCTGTATCGGGCTTCTCAAACTCAGCAATGTTGACATTTTGGAACAGACAACACACTACCTACATTGTCTCAAATCTCATGACATACATACAGCAACATTACAGCTTTATCTTAAGGACAAGTTTGCAATGAAAACAGATGACACTGAATTTGCTTAACTGAAAAAGAGAACACATGGTCTGGAAGTAAGGTTCTCGGGCAAAGCGCTTTATTATCTTTCTGCACAATAGCAAGTGACAGAAGTACATTAACTCTCTACAACTTTAATTACTTAAAAATTAACCGTGCATTGCCAATTTTAATCCTAAAGAAGGACTGCCTTGGGTCTAGTGATCCTTGCAGTTACTGTGGCAGAAATGCAAATCCAGGGCCACAAAGATCACGTGTGAGAGAAACCGATTGCACTGTAGTCACCACGAATCAAAATCTACTCAGCAGGAACTGCTTCCGCTCATTACTCACTAAAAGATAGTATTCCCTCAGTCTTACCAACGTATTTAGCACAAAAAGGTTGTTACAATTTTATAAATGTAAGACCTTCAGTGTGGAAAGCTAAGAAAGAAATCTGATCTTAGGAATCTCAATCAAATTGGGTGTTTTCCTGTGGACTTAGTGCCCCAGAAAGATAAGCTGTTCTGGTTTTTACCAAGTACCCTGACCACTCCACAGGAGTCTAAACACAAACATACATGCGAACACGCACATGTACATACCAGGTGTCTATAGTGGTAAACTCATTAATCTCACCACCAGGCTTAGCAGGAGATGTTAGCTAATATAATAATTTTCTCTACTATAATAATAATGTAATGTAATAATTATTCAAAATTCATACGGGCAATATGACTTCAATTGACAAAGCCCTATTATAAAATCAGAACACTGTATGATACTTCACACAACGAGTAACTGTAAATAGAAACTTGGCCTAAATGCAGACGCAGATAGACAAACCCTAGTGGAACCTGTAGGGATCTCCTTGTTTGAGTTTACCTGCTTTTCAAAATAATGTATTTTATTGGGTGTTTAAATGAAAGTTTAAAATGGAGGCCAATCTGTCATAGAAAGACAAACAGACACACTGTTCTGAACTCTAGCTGCTCTCCCTACCCTTTCCACAGCTTTCTAAAAAGGTAAAAAGTAAGCATGCCCCAAGTCATTGGACCAATTCATAAATTTTGTCACATGCCACAAATAAACATTAAGTATTTAACAGAATCTAGGAGAGTTCATAGACTCTTTAGAATGCAGGTAAGAATGGAGAACTATAAACTTCAGCCTTCAAGTGTAAGTAAACTGATTGAGGAATCTTGTGGTTCCTCCATTCTCCAGGTCACTTTTGGGTTAGTGGGAGGCGTTCACCTACAAAGCACCTTGTCAGAGGCATCGAGGTCAGCACCATGGTCAGCCAGACATTCCACGATGTCATGGTAGCCCCGGGCTGAAGCTGTAAGGAGAGGTGTCTCTCCTTCACGATTCTTAATGTTCACGTTACAGCCGGCTTCACAGAGGGCTTTGGCCACAGAGTAATAGCCATGCCAGGCAGCACAGTGCAGGGGGGTTTCTTCCTCCTGGCAGAGGAGACAAGAGTACAGAGGAGGAGGAGGAAAAGCACAATACTGTGAAACTCAGGGATCATGAGAGTATCAGCCAACTTCTACACCAAAACCACAAGGCTGCAGAGCACAAGAGCTCGTCAGCTACTGGAGCTGATTACTCTGAAAAAACTAGTAAGCATGAGGCACTGCAAGACAGAAGCAGCTCTGTTATCTCTCCTTCCTAGGTGTTCTTTCCTCAACACCTGAAGTGTGCTTCTGCACATACCTGGCAAATGCCTTTGGGAGCCCACAAGAACCAGCTATTCTGAACAACAGAGCCACAACGCAGGCAAATTTATGGCACTTTCTTGTAGAAGTGCCTTTGTTTACTAATAGCGGGTAAGCAGTTCTTTCAATAAGAATTCTTCAAATGGTCTTCATAAACACGAGTGACATAGAGATATTCTTAGTTTGCAATGGAAGTAATAAAGATACAAGGTGCAACCATTAGTCCATGAAGTTAATTGTACCATATACCATATACCAATGAGGTACCATATACCTCATTGCTGAACATCACCATGGTCACCTTCAAAGTATTCCCCTTGGGAAGCTATGCACCAATGCCACTGTCTAGTCCACCCTTCAAAGCACTTTTGGAACTCTTTCTAGAATGGCCATTGTGCACGGCGGCATGCTGGTAAGTTAGTGAACTTAACTGTGTAGTTGTTCGAGGGGCTGTTTTCAGCCAGTAAACAAATAACTCTATCGGAACACCCTACCTACTCACCTGATCCGGGCCCCAATGACTTTTTTCTTTAGCCAAAGATAAAAGACATATTGCAAGGGAGACATTTTGATGACATTCAGGACATCAAGGGTAATATGATGACAGCTCTGATGGCCATTCCAGAAAAAGAGTTCCAAAATTGCTTTGAAGGGTGCACTAGGCACTGGTATCGCTGCACAGCTTTCCAAGAGGAGTACTTCAAAGGTGACCGTAGTGGTCTTCCTCCATAAAGTACATAGCACTTTATTTAGGATGAGTTCATGAACTTTACTGGCAGCCCTCATATAACTGTGCTTTACACAAGCAAGGAAAGAGCTGGTTGTGAGGTCTCTAAAGTGTGTAAGGCCTACACTTTCATGATAAACATCATCAGACAAGCAAATCAGTCTATCAGAGGCTCTTACACTGCAGTGTTTGTGTAGAAATGGACTGTGGAGCTAGAAGGCTGGGGTTCAAGTCCCAGCTCTACAATTTATAAGCTGTGCCAGTACGGGCAGGCTAGTTAACGCCCTCTCTGGTTCAGTTTTCTCATCTGTAGGATGAGGATAATAACAGTAATCTATCTCATAGGGCTGTCCAGAGGACAAAACGAATGTTACATACTAAATGTTTAGAACCGTTCCTGGCACCAGCACTTAATACATAGTAAAGTTTTCTTTGAGTCCCTGCCCTCTGTTGTCTAAGACAGAAAATCTAACTTGGCTAAAACACCAGTGAACTGACTATGATTTGGCTACCTGTACATCCACGGGAAACTGAAGGAAGTGAGGACATCAGCTATAGGACCTACCTTGTCCTGGAAGTTGGGATTGGAGCCAAAACTGCACAGTAACTGAACCACGTCGGCATGGCCGTAGCGCGCTGCCACGTGAAGGGCAGTCTCTCCAGACTGCAAAAGAAATGAAGCTGACATTTCAGTTACCCCTGTGAGCAGGCAGTGGCAATGGATACTCACAAACCAGTCTGATCCCACACCCTTCCACCTGACTGCACCAGCCTTCCTCAGGCCAGACACCGCAGGCTTGGTGACTAGGTCAGGGCCTGCAAGCACGGCCCCCTCCCCACAGCTGCTGTTAAACCTACACACCTTTCTCACAATGTTTGTAATAAAATCCTGCAAGGCACACAACCCGGTGAGGAAGCCTTCCCTTTTCTGTAATCTTCTTTATATACTAATGCTTTTGCCTGTGTGAACTTACTAAATCGCAAAATTCCCTTTATAATACTTGGAATTGTTTAGATATATTTTTTTAAAAAGTTGCCATCAAGTTGAATCCAACTCCAAAGAACCCTAGCTGTCAGCAGAACTGCCCCCTATGGTTTCCAGGGAACAGCTGGTAGATTTGAACTGCCAACCTTTTGGTTAGCAGCTGTATCACTTAATCACTGTGATACCACAGCTCCATCTAAATACAGTAATATTTAAATTAATGGTTTGATTTATTCATGACTTTCTTACTTCATAGTCTGATTATGCTTAGAGGTTAATTTCTTGCATTCTCACAAATTTTTTAAAAAACACTGCTAGTAACTCATACTTGCTATCAATCAGCAATAGGTGCAACCTTATACTTGACTTATACTGCCAAGAAAGCACCAGTATATTAAAAAAAAAATCCACATAATATTACATTGCCATCTACTAGACAGCTGCCACAGTAAATCTGTGTGCCGTTGATGCGACTGTCATCTCCTGGGTATGTGGTACTCTAGGAGTACCACACAACTGTGTATGGCAGCCCTGACGGAACTCAACCAATTCATCTGCAAGTGCTAAAGCAGAACATAATTAATAGATGAAGAGGTAGGAATCCTAAGTTCAGGTGCAAGCACTGTCAGTTAATTCAGAGTTCATCGTGTAGACTGAATGATACATACATACATAAAATACTCAAGAAAGTTATCTTGCTAAATCATTAATTTTTTAACTTCTTTGCCAAACAAATCTTCCTTTACTGCATTGTCACATAAATTCTTTCAGTGCCAGTGATGGTATGGTCAGCAGTGCCCACTACCTCAAAGAGAAAAGAAATTCAAAGAGATAAAGAAGGTAAAGAGATCCGTTTAAAAGCACAGGGAGAGTCAACAGAGAATCAGGACCCACGTCTTGTGCTGGTTGTCTAGTTGCTCAAATCTGCTTCAAGTTTTCTCATTATGCAGAAGATAATTTACCACTTATATGTTACGTCAATTATCTGGCAGATTTCAGCTAAAAGCCGATTTTAATAGCAGACCAAACCACCAGCAAAAAAGAAATTTTCAACTTAAGTTCTCTGCAAGAAGATGTTAGTCCCCAAATACTTCATTTGGGTCCTCATGCACATGGCACGACAGTCCTCAAATACATCCTTTCACTACTTCCTACCATTCCTCCTAAGGGCCCTTGTGGCACAGTGGTTCAAGTGCTCGGCTGCGAACCTACAGGTCCACAGTTTGCACTACCAGCTGATCTGCAGGAGAAAGACGTGGCAGTCTGTTTCCATGAAGATTTATAGTCTAGGAAACAATAAGAGGCAGAGGTTCTACTCTGCCCTACAGGGTAATTATGAGGTGAAACTGACTCAGCAACAATGGGTTTGGTTTTAACTGTCCCTCCTAAGAAAAGAAGTAGCCTTACCTTGTCTTTAACATCCAAAGGGCATTTGTTCTCACTGAGAAATTTCAGTGTATCTACATGGCCGTGCCGAGAGGCCCAGTAGATGGCATTGGATCCACCCTGCACAAAACCAACACAGAGTCGCATTTTGAGAGGACTGATGGAGCTGAATGCGTGCATCAATGAGACCTACTAGTATTTCCTTTCCTAGTGATGGCAAAGCCCAAATGAGGAATTTTCAGGAGACATAAAACTCTCATTTCACTTTTCAGTTACGCCCAGTATAAATTTACCATACTATGTAAGATGTTAACATTAGGAGAAACTCGGTGAAAAGCATACAGAAATTCTCTGCAATGCCTTGCAAATCTTTTTAATAAATCCAAAACAGTTTAAACAAACCAAAAAAACCTCTCACTTCAATTTCTGGTTACAATTTTCTATATTGTGAAGCTCCGTTCAAAGTCTATGGAAGCTGATGACACAGCCACTGTAATGATTATCAGCTTCTAATCAACTGTGTCTACATTTCCATTGTGACCTACACTTTAGAATGTATCAACTTCCATCTGTTGCCCTAATTAGCACGTAGGCAAATACACTTTTGATGAGATTAATTAGCTAACGAAAACTTTTCCAAGTGTGACATCTAACACTACTGAGTAACGGTGATGATTAAGCAGTAAAATCTGGGATAGCATACACAGAAATGCTGATGTCAAGCAACAGAGCCAAGAGGAAGCCACTGGTTGTCATCTTCCTTCTAACATTATATGTTCCATTGCACCAGGCTATTTAAGTACTCTCATCTTTGTTTACAGAAAATAGCAAAACATCAATACACACACGTTTGTTTTGTTTTTCTTCCTGTCACCCGTATGATTCAGAGACACTTGGAAATACTTAAAAACTCCATTAATTTAAAATAAAGCTGAAGTATGACCTTATCCTGGACATCAATTCTTGAGCCTCTTTTAATGAGCAACTGCAGAATTTGAATATTCCCACAGCCAGCAGCAATAAGTAATGGAGGTATCCCGTGCTGGAATAGGCAAGAAAAAAAAAAGGTTTTGTAGATTTGTTAGGAAAGGAAAATCCCAAAGTGTCACAGCTGTCCCCACCCACCTTCCCTGTCTCAAAAGACATGAAACTACTACATCATAACAGGAATGGAAACAACCAGAAGAACAAAACCACTCTTCCTCTTTCAGATCCATCCTCAGAGGTGACATTTTAATTTGCAGGATGAGTCTGTTTCAAGTTTTGTCGATTTTGTGGGTAGACATACATCATGCATTGAATTGTGTCCTTCTAAATTCATAATAATTTATCAGTTCTAAAAACAGCAAGACACACACACTTGGGGAAGACACCATACAAAGACAGAACACACACAGCAGATGCATCTACAGGCTCATGAACACCAAGGATTGCCAGCAGGTACAGACACTGAAACATACTAGGAAGGGCCCCAGCCCACGCCACCCCCACCCTGGAGCCACATCCTTAATTTCAACTACTAATCCTGAACTGTGAGAAAATAAACTCTTGTTCTTATGGCTACCCACTAGGGTCTTTTCTGTTACAGCAGCACTAGGTAATTAAGACAAGGTGCAGTAAGGGTACATAGAAAGTTCTTGTATGAAGAAAGACACTAAGCTTAAAAGACCTCATTTCTAACTAAGATCTCTTTCTAAGCAGAAGAGATCTTTCAGCAGTATGGAGTTTCCGAGGAGAAGGCACAATGGAGAAGCGGAGGGAGTGCTTCCACTCTGGACTTTAAGGTGTCCAGTCACTGTGGCTGACCCTCCACCAGCCCTGGAAGAAGAATATCTGACCTTGTTGGGTTGGTTAACATCGTAGTTGGACAGAGAGCCCAGAAGGTGCTGTAGGCCTGGGACGTTGTCATCGTTGATGGCATGAATGATGGCTTTCATCACAAAGGAGTCTTCCTCATCCTTGAGGCAGAAAGTGAGGAGGGAAAGAGTTAGCTTGCTGGTCCTGATGCCCTTAGCCGTAAGAGAAAGCAGCGCTCATTCATTAAGAGGCATTTAGAGTATAGTAAGCTGACTAGTAATTAAAAATCTACATGGTCACAAAAGGAAACAGGTTATATTTTGTGCCTCTTCTGTGTTAGAAGCCAACTCCATCTACTACTCACCTATGCTTTAGTTACACCTGAGTCATAACCCAGAGAACAAACAGCTTTCACGATTCAGAGGTAGAACAAGAATTACGATAAACTACCCTTCCTGTTTACCTCAGGAATCTGTCCAGACACATGCCAGCCAAGACACTATTGTGGAAAATTCCAGGCATAACCCACACATACTTTGAACTTTCTGCTTGGGTAAGGAAAAAGACAAAAACACAGACTCAAGAAAATGCTATCTTTGAATTAGATATTCTCAACTTGCAATTTTTCCAATTACAAAATTGTCACTTCTTGGTTACTTGCATTTCTTCCTTCTCCAGGCATAGAATGACATGGTAAAACCCTCTAAGACTGGTCACAATTATTTAAAAACTTAGGCCCCAAAAGGGGAGAATAGAGAAAATACAGGCCAGAAAAAGGAAAATGGATGCAATCCTAAGTATGAAGGGAAAATAACTAGAGAATGTTTAAAATAAGTGATTTAAATTTTACATCATTCATGTTTTCTTATAACAAGATATTTCTAAGACATGGCATATTAAAACCAACAAATAAACGATCTCAAATTTTCCGGATTTATAACAGTTATAACTATTGTATCTTGTTATATTAGTATACTTATTAATATATTATTTATACTTAGAGTCATTGAAACTTGAAGTCCAGAAGAGTGCACTTACAGATGTTGAACATCTGCTTCTGGGGGCAGAAGACATAAGGCACTTCGCTGAACTCTGCTTTATCTTTTCTATAGATCTGAACTCAAACTAGCTTTGGAGGGTTTTAATGAGATTTTTATAGAATACATGTTGAAGAATGCCACTGGTTGTGCTTTACTACCATGAGCCAAGCTGAAGTGATAGAAAGCCAAGAGAATTGAGGAGAATGGAAGAAATCAAGTAAACTGTTCTAACCCGTGGTGAGCACAATTTTAACACTAGGACAAGAATCTGGGGTCTGGCAGGTGATCTCAGCGCTTGAAGTTCCTACATGACTTTGGAACCCTCACCTACACTGCATTTTCCATTGCAACACATACATTTTCTCCTAATTGACTATTCAGCATGAATACAATTTACACTGTTAAAATGATTCCCATTATTACTGCCAGCAGCAATAGGAATCTAGTATTTCATCACTTTCATCTTTTCTCTGCTTCCACCGCCTTTTTCAAGCAACTCCTGCTCTTCTCTTGCTTATTCCCTGCTTGGTGATCTATTTCAAAAGTCAGCCACTGAAAACCCTAAGGAGCGTGGTTCACATACGGAGTTGTCAAGAGTCAGAGTTAATTTGCTGGCAACCGGTGTGGGTTTTTTGTTTTATCCCTTTTGACCCTCCAAGGCTAAACTAGGAGCCTTAGTGAAGCTACTAGCTCCAGGAAAAAGACAAAAAGAAAAGCTGGTGTCTCCTGATGTGTGATCCCTCCCCCTAGAGTCCCTGGATTCCACTCAAGAAAACCCAGATGATCCAGTTACAGGAGTGACTGGTTCCCACAGAACTACCCTTTCTGCCTTTTCTGGAGTCCTTTTGCTTTCAGAGTTAACAAAGCCCTGTTGTCTGTCAGGGGAAAGTCCTGTTCAGATGTGTCCAGTCATATCTGAAGGGTTAATCTAGGATTAGGTTTCAGTTTGGATTAGGGGGAGAAAAACACAGATTTATTCTCAAGAGCCATTGAACTGTCAATATGATGTCAATAAGTCAAGTAGGTTCAGCCTTCTGGTCTACCTACTTCAAGACATGCCAGCAAGAAATACTGCATTTTCTCTGATTATCTTGGAGGCAGGGGGTGGGGGGTGGGGGTGTGACAAGGGGAAGGGGGAATAGGGCGGATGGGAGGGAGGGAGGCAATCCTCCTTTTTACTGCTACTGTGATCCAAAATTCTCCTATGTCTATGGCAGTATGAGGGCTCTAATTTTAGTCTGTAGCCTGGGGGCACAGTAGTTAAGAGCTCGGCTGCCAACCAAAAGGCTGGCAGTTCAGATCCACTTGCTGCTCCTCGTGAACCCTATGGAGCAGTTCTACTCCGTTCTATAGTGTCGCTACGAGTCAGAGTTGAAACACCAACGGGTTTTAATTTCAGTTTGTATAAATTAAATTCTTTCCTCTCCTACTGGCCAATCTCTCTTCAAAAAGTGTGTGAGTAAGGCAACAGGGGACAGGGGTGGGAGTAGATACAGTGCCAAAGAGGGGAAAGGAGAAAAGGTACAATGGAGCACCGCTAGTCGCCCACCCCTTGGCCTAGCGCACCACCCTAGAGGTAGAAAAACGGGCCTGATCTTTCCATGACCTCAGGTTTTCTGGGCTGTAGAACAAACAGAATGGCTTAAACACTAAATACATAGTGTTCAAAAGGAACCTCGGCTGGGCAAGCAGGTTTGCTTACCAGAGTATCATCGCTCCTGGCAACGCTCATGTTGCTCCTGGACAGGAACGACCTGGATAATCTTTGGCACAGTGATATCAGGCGAACGGATTGCTGTAAAAACAAAAGAGAACAATAGAAGGAAAAAGGCAGGGACAGAGGAGGAGAGGGAACTTATGTAACAACTCTCAAATGAGTACAAATGACATAAGCTTTGGGATGGTGCTCATTGCTTACAGCCTACAGTCATCAGGGTGGGCCATCTCACGGGTGGGCTGACCGTATCTGCTTCAAGAACAACTCTAAAGACCTTATAAATCAAGACAACAGATAGGTAAGGATGCTCCTGCATTTCATTATTAAACTATAGAACTGGATGCTCCACATCCCATCTCTGCTCTCTGGGAAGGGTGATGTCACCTAGAGCATGCCCACTACACGTGCACACCTCCTGAGAGACAGGAGCCTTGCACTGCATACTTTGGGATAACCAAGCTCTAACAGGTGCATGGTCATGGGAGACAATCGGCTCATCAAACCTCACACGGTTGGTGGAAACCAACAGCTAAGGGATGCTTACTTCAGAGAACAAACATCCCTCCATTTACATTCAGTGGCAGAAGCAACAAGTAAAGACTGGGTGTGTGTTAATTGTGTACTTTAGGCTTTATTCTGAACATTTCTTTGGAGCTACTAAAAAAGTCTTCTACTTTGTGGGCCCCTTCATCCCTTTTATGGCACTCAAAATCTGATGATCATGAAAATGAGCTGCATATGTCCGGCCCAGTACTAGGGAGGCATCCACTGGATTTGATGTGGCCCCGGGCACAGAAAGCCATCCTTATGCCTTTCTTAACCCCGAACTGTGATTGTTTTCAGTTCCTGTAAAGGTTACAGGCTGAAGATATGAAAAGGTCACACTGCAAATGCTCACAGCCCCATCTCAGGCTGAGGAGGTCAAAGGGTCATACTGAAAATGCTCCCACCCTATCCCTCTCCCTGCCTCAACCAGACTACTCAGAGACAAAGGCTGCTTAGAGAACCAACTCCCCAAGTTCTAGTGTAAAAGCAATGCCAGGCCACTTCCACAAAGAACAAGTTCATTTAAATTTGGTTTATGGTGCCGAAAAGAAGATTCGCTGTAATTTTATTGTGCTGGAATCAAACTCTATCCTTTGAATGGTTTCAATTTTTTTAAAAAGAAAGTGAAATCACATTTGAAAGTAAGAGTAGGACTGAAATATTGTTTTTGCTTGTCTCTGAAAATAGGGTAATGGTACAGAAGGCTTCAGAGTAAATGAAACCAAACCAAACCAAAAGAACCCAACCAGATAGATGGAATTTTTCCAAATTGCCACTATCAAAAGAGACAGACGTTCCAGAGATGCAGAGGAAACAGGAGTTGACAACCCCATTACACCAAATAATCTTACTTTCCATTTTTTTCGAGCTGCAAACTTCTTGAATTTCTCCATATTTACTGCTGATGCTTTTCTACTAAGCGCTTGCTGTGTATCTTTAGGCTAAAAGGAGAAGTCCAAGTAAAGAAATTGTTTTAGAACTTTCAAATAACATAATACATTACATAACAACTTGTGAGAGCCTCTCCTTTGTCAGTATGTTGACATACATTTACCTCACCTGAGTACCATGAGGAGTAGGGACAGCAGGTAGAACCTAGGAGCCTGTCTTGGAAAGCAAACTCCTGTAGCTAAGGGTCCGAGGGACATAAAGACTGGATACTTGGGAGAAGTACAAAGCCGAAATTTGGGCCAAGCTAAATGACAACTTTCAACAGTGACAGTTTGAGAATGGCAAGACTCACAAAGAGGCCCTGTAATAAGACATTTAACTTCAAAATTATCAAGTAATTTAGACCTAGAAAGAACCCAAAACCAAACCCTTGGCTGCTGAGTTGATTCCATCTCCCAGAAACCCCCAGGAGAGAGTCAAACCGCCCCCGAGGATCTCTAAGGCTGTAAGTCCTTATGGAAACAGACTGCCACACGCTTCACCTGTGAGGCACCTGGTGGGTTCCAACCACTGACCCTTCGGTTAGCAGCCCGCACTTGAAGCAGTGTAGCACCAGTGTTCCTGGAGTGACCACAGAGGTCAGTAAATTTGGCCTTTCCCCAATATTGTTGTTGTTTGCTGTAGTCCCACCAGCCTCAACTCATGGCAACGCCATGCACAGTACAGTGTCCAGTTCTATGCCATTTCCATGATTGGTCATGGAGCCACTTCTGTGATTAATAGGGCTTTTAATCCCTGAGTTTTGGAAGCAGATCACCAGGCTGTTCTCCCTAGGCTATCTCAGTCTGGCAGCTCCACTGAAACCTGTTTAGTATCTCAGCAACACACAAGCCTTCACTGACAGTCAGATGGATACAGTCTAGTCTGTCAGCAGGGCACAACAGGCAACACAATGCTCCAGATACGGTCTGTTGCTAAAGTACATAGAAACTTGAGACACCCTAAAAAAACCCCAAACTCATCGCCATGGTGTCAGGTCCAACTTACAGCAACCCTAGAGGTCAGAGTAGAAATGTCCCATAGAGTACCCTATGACAAATGAATTCCATTATGCCTTACAATACTCAGGAATTTCTGAGTATTGTCAATAGTTAACATGCTTAGCTGTTAACCAAAGGACTGGAGGTCCAAGTCCACACATAAGCACCTTGGAAGAATAGGCTGGTAATCTACTTCTGAAAATTCAGTCACTGAAAACCCTACAGAGCACAGTTCTATTTGGATGTACATGGGGTTGTCATAATCTCAGAACCAACTCCATGGCAACTGTTCTGGTTGTGGCTATATCTCTTCAAGAAGAATATAAAATATGATTTACCTTGATCCAGGGATGCTGCAAACTGTCTTGAATTGTCATCCTTTTCCTTTGGGAGAGAAAAGGGGGGGAAAAATGCTGTCACCAGAGCAGCAAACACTCAGGGGGTTTACTTGCTGGCAGAGCCTACCAAACAGACAAGCATTCCTAGCAAGCGTGGTTTGAGCCCTGCTTTAAATGGTAGCAAGCTGAAAATTATACCATTCTTTCTGTGATGATTTCCTGGTGCCTGCAGAAACTGACTGAGCAGGTGACCAGACTGCTGCATTTTCTGAACTGTTGCCCTTTGCCAGGAAGGAACACCCAAGGGCTGAGGAAGGCAGCTGCGCTTGTGGAATAGAGTTAACGTCTGGGAATAAAGGACACTCACTTTGGATCCTTGACCAGAAGTCTTCTTATGAAATCTTTGGCTAGGGCACTTGTATTACTGAAGTATTCTTCCTCAAACTCATAGTTGACAGCAGATACATTTGCTAATGTTTCCTGCTTTGTGTCTCCAAGAAATGGGGAGGCGCCACTTAACCTGTTAAAGATAAAGCGGAGCACAGAACATTTATAATTCTCTTTTGTGTTGCCTCTTTGTTCTTACAATGTCTGATAAGGGAATGTGGAATGAGATTCTATTCTGGCCGCTGGGTAGGCACTGTAGAATTCAATTACTATTTCTAGGACAATTAACTGTCATGAATAAAAATGTCAGGTAATGCAAAAGATTCATTTAAAAAATTAATTTAGAAAATTGTTTTGTAGTTAAAAATCCCTTTCTCCTACTTTCTCAGCAGTGATGGGCAGCCAAGCTTTTCTTCAAGTGATTTATGCTATAGTTTCTGATGAGTCATTTAGAATTAGGATAAAGTGTTTAATTAGCTTAAACTAAACGTGTTCTGGGGGTGTAAAATGAGTATGTTTACATAAAAACCATGTGTAAGTAGAGGAGATAAACCTCACACAATTAATGATTAATTAAACTTACGGTCTCATAGAAACAGGCTAAGGAGTTAGTTGTGGATTTTGGTACTTACAGAATATAGGTTATTACTCCAACGCTCCTAAGATATAGAAACAAACAGAGAAAATCTGGTCAGACGGACAGTAAATTAAATCAGAAAGACAGTATCACCAACACACGCTCCTTACCACATGTCTGCCTCGAGACCAAGGGGTTCATAGTTGACTATCTCAGGAGCTAAGAGGAAATAAACACAGGCTCAGCTGAGGAAGGAAGCACATATCAGATTCTGTCTTCATGCATACATGATCCTACAGGAGAGAAAATTTTACAGCATAATATTTATGAGAAATGAGAGCAACTTACCAACGAACTCTGGGGTTCCGAATATGTTTTTGAATTCATTTCCAAAGTCAATTTTGTGAGCCAAGCCAAAATCAATGATCTTGATCCGAGGTTTGGGGACATTTCTATCCAAAAGCATTATGTTTTCAGGCTTATGGGAGAAAAAAAAAAGGAAGAAAAAGCTATGATATGCTGTGTTGAGGACAAGAATGGCAGAATAATCCTCCTCTTTTCCTAAAAAAAAAAAAAGACATTGCTGTAGAGTTGATTCCAACTCACAGCTACCCTATAGGGCAGAGCAGAACTCCGCCACAGGGTTTCCTAGGAACAGTGAGTGAACTGGAACTGCTAATCTTTCAGTTAGCAGCTGCACGTTTAACCACTGGGCCACCAGGGCTTCTCTTCTAAGGAAAGCAACCAAAAAGTCCACAGAAAGAATGACTGAAAGAGAACACCCCCAAAAAGGAATGTCTTGGTTTAGGTTTTTCAGGAATAAATCGGAGACAAAGGTTTGTGCACAAGCAGTATCTGTGAGAAGTGTTACCAGAAAATGAGGGGACAGGAAAAGGAGGGAAGGAAGAAAGTTGATACCAAGGGTCTCATAAAGGTGGTGGCGACTGGTGTGAAATCCTTCTGGTGAATTTGGAGAGAAAGAGTAGAATGCAGTGATCCCAATGCAAGCAGGAGGAAGTTGGAGGTTTATAACCACCTTCTCCTCCTACACTGATGAGCCCTGCTTGTGTGGGCATCTACTCTTTGGCATTTTCTGCTCCCAGGGTCAGAAAACAAGACATGAGGCAGGTGTTTGCAGTAAGCAGTCTTTGGGGTATTTGCATAACAACATTAAGGTTAGTAGCATTGAGAAGAGAGATATGCTTTTGTTTATTGTGTTTAAAAATAGATATAACACATCTGCCAATTCAGTATTTTTTTACATGTAAAATTCAGTGACATTGACTGCATTTTTCATGGTGTACAACCATCACCCATCTCCAAGGCCACTGTTTCAGATGGGGTTTTGAAACCTCTGCTACAGTAGGTATGGGAAAAAACCCTCCCCTCTTTGAAGTCTGATTCTAGCACCAATTATCTGAATTGTTCACTTGGCAATCGAACATACCCTGCTGGTGACATTTCTTCTCACTTCCTCGAGCTGTGACTTGAATCTCACATCGCCACTTCCTGTTCCACATGTTTACACCTTATGTTTCCAAGAGACCACAAACTCTGATAACTGGGAATATAACTTACACTTCTTTTTATATCCCATCATGCCTTATCTCCAGCCAGGAAAAAACCCCAATCAGGCACCCTAAAAGTTTATTTTGATTGAGTTAAGCCCATAAGCCTCTGCACTGAAAGGAGAACACAGTTCAACACATTTTCCCTGTTAGCTGCCCAAGAACCACAAAGGCAAATTTTGACTCATGTTGACTCCATGTGTTACAGGGTAGAACTGCTCCAAAGGAGGGTTTTCTTGGCTACAATTTTATGGAAGCAGATCACCAGGGCTTTCTTCTGTTATGCCTTCAGGTGGGTTCAAATTAACAACCTTCACATCATCAATCAAAAGCCATCTGTACTTCCAGGGACCTCCATGGGCCACAAGGAAGGTGAAAAATTATGTCAGCTTTGGACGACCAGTCACGGATTGAGTTGTGACCCCCCTCCCCCGCCCAAACAACAACAACACCAACAACTGTGTATCAGTTTGGCTAGGCCATGATTCTCACCATTGTGTGGCTGATGTCTATTTTGTGAGTATAGCTTTATGTTAAAGGGGATTCAGGTGGGATTCTAATACCCTTAACCTGGGTCACTCCCTGATCCAGTGTAAAGGGAGTTTCCCTGGGATGTGGCTGGCAAGAGCTTTTATCTCTCACGAGTTGGGAACCTCAAACCACCCAGGAGCACAGCAAGTCCTCTGCACCCAGGACCTCCGAGCCTGAGAAGCTCCGTGACCAGGGGAAGGTTGAAGACAAGGACCTCCCGACAGAGCCGACAGAAAAAGACAGCCGTCTGGAGATAACACTCTGAATTTGGACTTCTAGTCATTCTAGTGTCAGGAAATCAAATTCTCTTTGTTAAAGCCATCTACTCATGATATTTTCAGTTATACCAGTACAACATGACTAAACACTACCTCAGGATGAAGATGCCCCTGTAATCAAAAGTAGCCCTCTTGTTTAAAGACCTGACTGGTAACACCCTGCCAATCTTCATCAGAGATTCAGAACGTCATCATTAATGTTAAGCCTCTATTCTGCAAAAACATTAGAAATCCCTGCAGCCGGCAAACATTATTTGCTTGCTGATTTATATCGATAATTTTCTGTGTGATAAACTCCTGCAAGGAAAAAAATGTATTGCTTTCAGACACTTACTGAATGCCTCCATTTTTCTTACAAATAAACAAACAATGCTGTGGTTTGCACAGCTGCTATCAGGCTTAGAGCCAGCACCGTACCTTAAGATCGAAGTGTGCAATCTGAAGGGAGTGCAGGTAGTAAACACCATTGAGGATTTGTTTGAGGAATTCCGTTGCTTCCTCTTCAGTCAAAGATTCCTTCTCCGCTAAGAAGTCAAACAGCTCGCCACCTGCAACACTGAGAGCCAGCAAGCCAAGGTTATTAATGACCACGGTTTCTTGTGATTTGTTCTCTCATGGACTACTAGAGTATTGTGATTTCAGACAAGAAAACAGCACGATGATATGCTGAAACAGCTAGGCACAAGTCAATACACCTTGGGAATTGTCCACTAAGGTACATTTGTGCTTCAAAAGGAACTCTGGCGGCACAGTGGTTAAGAATTCAACTGTTAGCCGAAAGGTCAGCAGTCTGACGCCACCAGCCGCCCCTTGGACGCCGACGGACTAGTCCTACCCTGTCTGAGTCAAGACTGACCTGGCGGCAAAGGTGTTGTTCTGGGTGCTCGACACCTTGGCCATCACTAACCCAAGGTACTATGTCCCCAACCGAGGGGTGGGGCGTAGATATGGTGTGGATCAAAAAAGAAACACGGTTTTAAAGCATACTTTAATTAACCCTATTTAGAGGTGAAGTCTTAACTCACTGATAAAATCTTAAAAGCACAAGTCAACAAAACCCACTGCTGTCAATTCCGACTCATAGTAACCCCTACAGGACAGAGCAGAGCTACCCCCACAGGGTTTCCAAGAAGTGCCTGGTGGATGAGAACAGCTGATCTTTTGGTTAGTACTATGCCACCAGGGTTTTCACAAGTCAAGAGAATATTACTCACGGACTATATCTTCCTATCTCCCATTAGAATGTGCCTGAAAAGTCCTGCATCTGTATGTTGATTAACTTCTCAAACTGGAAACCACAATACATGGTCTGCCAAGGATTCTCCTTTTTTGTGTTTATTTAATATGTGAATATTGTTTTCAGCTGCCTCTGAATTAGCTGGACTCACGGCAACCCCACGCTCAACCAAGTGACATGCTGCCTGGTCCTGTGTCAACAACCCCTTGAATGTTTATAGATCAGGCCATTCTGATCTAAGGTTTTTAGCGGTTGAGTTTCAGCAGTTGATCACCAAGCCTTTCTTCTTAGACTCTGAAGCTTCATTAAGCCCACTCAGCATCACAGCACCGCACAAGCCTCCACTGACAGACAGATGGGCCTGTGCACGAGGCGCACTCACTGAGAGTCGAACGTGGCTCTCCCTTGTAAAAGAATTCTACCACGTAACCACCAAAGCCCTCAGTGATATATAAATACGGACAAACTCATAATTACCACAATTAGCAATGAATTTAACACAGAGCTTAATTAAGAAATATAAACTTACACAAAACCGAACAGCACATGGTTACTGAAAAATGTCTTTAACTGGCCTCCTTACCAGACTTCTAACTCCCAGGAGGGCAGCTGGCGGCCTGCGCCCCCTACCTCCCAGAGCAGCGCACATGCTCCATGTTTTATCAAGTGGATGGAAGAACAAACTCCCCCAGGAAAGCCTCGCTGGTGATTAATGGCAAATAACAGGGAATTTTTTTAATAAGAGTTTTCTTGTAAGTTAATCTTTATCAAGTTTAACCATACATTCACAACACAATAATTAACTGCAATTATGCACATAACTGCTGTGTTCATTATCTTTCTTCTGGCAAGACAGCTCCATAAACATTATACCTACCACATTTACATCCATACACAGGAAGAAAACTGAGATCCACACAACTCAACAGCAACAACTAAAGAGCAGTTTTCTTCATGTTTCAGACTTCACCTCTTTATCCTCCAAGTTCAGGTTTCTCTTATAGGGGCTCAGGGGCTCCTGGGATCAGAATCCTTGGGGTGTTTTCAGAAGTACAGATCTGGGCCTTTAAGTCTTCACATAGATTTCCACAAACACAAGGACTGTATTTGTTTACCCTATAACATTTGTTTGCAAAAAAGTGTGATCCAGCTGTATGACGCAGAAGGAAAGATGGGACAGCTGCTTTTGCAAGACTGACATGGTGCGTCCCATGGGCATGAGCATCTTGGCCCCCCACCCGCCCACTTTTTAATATTATGTTCTGTTTGGTAAAGGTACAGGTTCTTTGTAACTTCCTCTGTAGTTCTTTTTTCTTTACTTTGATAGCTGATTTAATGAAAATACCACACAAAAAAAAGTGGATTCCAGGCCTCATGTCCAATCTGCTATATGAAAGTTTCTACGAGTGGGAACAAGGAAATTTAGCATTTTGAACAAGCTCCCTAGACGATTCGTTGTTGGTGTTGTTAGCTGCTGTCAAGTCAGCTCTGACTCATAGGGACCCGTGTACAATAGAATGAAACACTGCCCAGTCCCACATCATCTTGGGAATCACTGGTATGCCTGAGTCCACTGCTGCAGCCACTGTGTATTTTGAGTGCTTTCCAAGATAAGAGGCAAATCTTCCAGTACAGTATTAAACAACATTCTTTTGTAATTCATATGATTTTCATTGGCTGATTTTCAGAAGTAGATTGCCACATCTTTCTTACTAGTCTGTCTTAGCCTGGAATTTCCACTGAAAACTGTCTACTGCAGGTAACACTACTGGTGTTTGAAATACTGGGAGCACAGATTCCAAGCATCACAGTGACATACACGAAAGTCACCGTGGTTCAACAATTGGCACATGAGCAGTGGAGATGATTCTTAGCAGATTAAAAACTGAAAGCCATTTTCCAAAGTCATAGGTACATGCTCCTGCCTAAGAACAAGGCCTTCCTGTAATACTTCAGGATGTTTATCAGGAGGCTGAGGTGACTGGTCTACCCCTGGGGCCCTTTCCCAGGAGCCTGGTGGAAGCGAAAATGGCCCACGTGCCACCTTCCTGAGCATCAGCCTTAAGGACAGATGTGCCAGCCTAAATTGGGATGGGAGGGAGGAAGGTGCCACAAAGCCTGAGCCCAGCCAGGAAGCAAAGGAGCCTCACCCAAAGGGACAGAAACTTGCAGCAGGCATGGGAATGTTGCCTTGGAAATGGCTGTCCTCCCCATCCTCCCTCTCTACCCCCACAGCCCTCAGCCTCCTTTCCTGGGAGACACAGGTCTGCCCTGCCCTCTCCCCCAGGCTTCCCATCCCCACCCATTTCCTGGAAGCCTCCCTCTTCTCACATAACCCAAGGTCAGCAGTTCCAACTTGCTAGGAACTGGAAACCTTGGAAACCCAATGAGACAGTTCTATTCTGTTCTATGGGAGCACTATGTGCCGGAACTGACTCCATGGCTACAGTTTTGAGATATACATATATTTGTTATTTCACTTAAAAGGTCCCTGGGTGGCACAAATGTTTATACTTGACTACAAACTGAAAGGTGCTGCAGAAGAAGGTGTGCTGATCTGCTTCTGTAAAGATTACAGGCAGCAATGGAGCCATTCTACTCTGTACACATGGCTCACCAAGAGTTGGGAATCAATTAAACAGCAGTGGACTTGATTTTTATTCCTCTTAAAAGAAGCAAAGGGAGCAGAGCACATCCTTCAAATATAAGACCTGAACTAAATCTTTTGTTGACAGAACACAACTGCCCTATAGGGTTCCCAGGGCTGTAATATTTATAGAAGCTGACTGCCACATCTTTCTCCTTCCAACAAACAGCTGGTGGATTCAAACAGTCAACCTTTTGGTTAGCACTTAACCACTGAGCCACAAGGGCCCCACCTGTCACCCATGAGAAACCAAATTAAACCCGTTGCCAATGTCAACTCTGACTCACAGTGACCCTACAGGACAGAATAGAACTGCCCTATAGTTTTCCAAGGAGCAGCCGGTGGATTCAAGGTGCCATCTTTTGGTTAGCAGCCAAACTCAACTACACCCACTAAAACCCACAGCCACTGAGTCAATTCAGATTCACAGAGACCCTACAGAACAGCACGGAGTTTCCAAGGAGTGCTTGGTGGATCTGAACTGTTGACTTGCGGTTACCAGACATAGCACTTAACTACTACACTACCAGGGTTACTGAAGAGAAAAAGATCAGCTCAACCTTGGAGCGGGGGGAGGAGACAAAAATAGAAAATTCTGACCCAAACAACCTTGAGAAAGAAGCGACACCATACACTCTTCGAATTCCTTTGCATCTCTGCTCTCCAGGTGCTGGTCTCAACCATTCATGCTGACACTGGTACCATGTGGGCGGGGGTCACTGACAGTGGGACACATCTGGGCTCAATTCTTCACTTTGCACCTTGCTCCCTGTGACCCTGGAGGCTATTCATTCTCTCTGAACTTCATTTTTTTTTTCATCTGTTAATCAGGGATAATAAGATCTTTTTTTCCGAAGGTTGTGAAGTTCAAGATATCAAATGCACAGAAAGTGCCTGGCTGGTCTGGCACATGGCAGAGGCTCAGCAAGTGAGAGTGAGTGCTGCCATCAAGGAAGGAACCACTCCAGCATAATGGCCCACAGACCTACCCAGAGTAGGGTCCCACAGGAAGGCCCCCCTCCTGCCCTGTCTCTCCCCTCCCTGTCCCTCAAGTGGCTTGATCTTTTAGCTCCTAGAACTGTGAAAAAATACATTTCTTTAAGTTGTCACTTGTGTCCCTGTGTTACTGCTGCACTAGGTGACAAGAGAAGTCCCTAGAGAAATGGCAGTTCCTGATCAAGACTGAGAGCAAGGAGGCCAGAGCTGGTCCTCCATCTCCTCATCAACCCTTCTCTGAAGCTGCTGTTCATGCCTCATCTCCCCTCTTCCAACCTGAGTGTTTTCTCCATTGCCAACTTCCTCCTGGGAGGGCAGATGCTTCTGTCATAAACTTCTACCTGTAGCACCTGTGGTCATTAGTCAAAATTATTGAAACGACATGATTTCAGCACAGGTTCACTATTATTAAAACATCAATTTAGTAACAATCACCCCTACTCAGCCCCCATAAGCTCAGAGAGAAAATGCGACCCATGGGACTTCTTATCTGGGCTTTGTTTCCAATTTTGCATTTTGCTCAAGAGAAGAAAGCCTGATGGAAGAACAGATGAGCAATCTGTGCAGCAAATTTAGAACCCAAGTTTAGCCCCCTTTATTAGGCCTTGAGTCAGAGTGCTTTAAATGACAGCATTATCACTGGCATGGTATGGAAAGCATGCTAATAAGCATTTGCTGTTTTCACCAAAAGGCCTGGAGACTAGGAAGGCTCTTCTCTTCCCCATGCCTTGCACCACTACCAATACTTCCCTAGAAATTATGGAAACATATAACTAGGACATATCTAAGAACAAAGCTTTAAACAAAGATTAGACTGGACTATAAAACATAAAATAATACTTAATGAAGAAGGTACTTTGTAATTCCATCAGATACATGAGGCCAACTGGGCAGCTCCTGTCCAGAAGCCGAAGGAGAAGGCAGGAAGGGACAGCATCTGGTTGGATGGATATAGGAAACCTGGGAAGGAAAGAGGGAGCAGGCCCTCACATTACAGAGACTGCAACTAGGGGATCCTAGCAATGTTGTTGTTGTTAGGGCACCATCAAGTCAGTTCTGACTCAAAGCGACTGTATGAACTACACAATGAAACACTGCCTGGTCCTACGCCACACCCCAAATTGTGTTTCTGCTTTGATGCATGGTTGTACCCACTGCGCCAGTTCATTCCCTTGTGTCTTCCTCTTCACTTGACCCCACTTGTCTGTCAGTTTGTCACACTCGGGGGGCTTTTGTGTTGCTGTGATATTGGAAGCTACACCACCAGTATTCAAATACCAGCAAGACCACCCACTGTGGACATGTTTCAGCTGAGCTTCCAGACTAAGACAGACTAGAAAGGAGAAGCCGGCAGTGCACTTCTGAAAAGAATTAACTAGTGAAAGCTTGTGAATAATAGCAGAACACCTAACAATATATGCATAAATTTTTATAGGAGAAATTAACTTGAGATGTAAACTTTCACCCAAAGCACAATTAAAAAAAAAGAAAAAGAAAAACAAAACAGGCTGTCAGAGCAACATGCAAGAAATGACTGTACTGCCAAGCACTGTGCTAGCTGCTGGGTATACAGACAGAAAGAGACATAGTCTCCAGCCTCACAAAACTGATGGGCCAAAGACGAGAGATCTGTTAGGTCAGACCATATGAAAGTCGTATTTCCTCAGGTCAAGAGGGGTCAAGTATTGGCAATTAAACATGGTTCATCCTAAATGTAAAGTTAATTATCAAATAATGTAGCAAGAACGCAGATGGAGTCCAATCAGAGGTTCTCGGGGGTACAGAGAAGGGGTGCAGCTTATCTTGTCAGGGCAGGATCTGGGAAGGCAGTGACATCTGTGATCAAAAGAACAAGCAGGCTATGATCGTTAAGGCTGTGTGTCAATCTGGCTGGCCCACAACTCTCAGTGGTTTGGCAATTACGATGCAATCTGCCAGCTGTGTGGTGGTGTGATCACTTCCATGATGAGATCTAATATGATCACCTCCCTGATGGGACCTGCTATGAGTAGCCAATCAGTTGAAAGGGAGTTTCCTTTGAGGTATGGCCTGTATCGAATATAAGTGGACTTTCTGGCAAAGCTCAAGGGCTTTTGCTCACTCTGGATCTTGAAGGTAGGTCCTGTTTATTCTTGGGACTTGGGCTAGCAGCTTACCTGCTGTTTTGCCTGTTGATCTTTGAAGTCTGTGGACAATAGCCCTGCTGTCTGACCTGCAGATCCTGGGTTCATCAGCCCCTGTGGCTACGTGAATCAGGAGAGGCCTCCAGCCTGACCCATGGTCTCGGGACATTTCAGCCTCTGTACCCTCATGAGCAATTTCCTTGATATAAACCTTTCTACTTACATACTTACACATTTTATTGGTTCTGCTCCACTAGCAAAACCAGCCTAAGACAGGATTTCAAATTAAAACATGTTGAGAGATCTTGCCTCTTCCAAAGGGTTGACAAGAAACAAGAGGTAATTCTGTTCTGGTCTGCTCTAATGCACACTGTGGCAGCCTTCCGGCTAAGAGCTATCTCAAGGCAAACATTATGATTTCTAAGGGTAGGACCAGACTTCCCCATGTGGTGCCACAAGTCCAGTATGTGTGGTTGGTGAGTTGAGGACAATGGAACTCAGGAACTCCCAGGATTCCCTCAGGGTCCTGGACTACGTGGCGCGCTAACAAAACGGCTGAATGGGCCTCAGCACGCAGGCCCCCAACCCCAACTCTGCCATTAAGTTATGGTAAGTGAAAGAAAAGTAGGGAGGTCATGTCACCTCTCTGGACCTCAGCATTCCTCTTTAAAAGGCAAAGGCTGAACTACCAGGTCAAGGGATTGTCTAACCACAGGGTCTATTAACAGTACTTTAGGAGGCTTAGTAAATCTGCAGAATTGCTGGGTGATACACACAGTTAACACGGTTAGCTATTAACCTAAAGGATGGAAGTTCGAGTCCACTCAGAAGCACCTCAGAAAAAAGGTCTGGCAATCTACTTCCAAAATATCAGCCACTGAAAACCCCCGAGGTACCCACAGTTCTACTCTGACACACATGGGTTGTCCTAAGTCAGAATCAACTCAACAGCAACTGGTCTCTATCTCTCTCAGATTAAATGTGTAGTTTCCTGTGCCTGACTCCTGACACAACTGGGGGAACACACTCTGAGAAGCAGACCTCTCAGGTCCTTCCCGGCTCTGATTTAAGATCCTAGCATACTGCACGCAGATAAGGCAGAGCTACTGCTGTCAGCGTTCCTATCACACTTACCCTTCCCACCTGGGTACACAGTTCATCTACATTTCCCAGCTCCCTTGAGTTCAGGATGAGCTGTAGCCATGGGAAATGAACAAAAATGATGTGTGCCATCTTCCGTCCTCTGCTCATTCTACTGTCCTCTCTCTTTTATCACCGGAACTAGCAGAGGACTCCAAGAGGGACAAGGCACTGCAGAGACACTCAGTAGAAGGAAAATGGATCCCTGGGTCACTGCTTGGAGGAGACTAACTAGCTACATGCACATTGGACATGGAGTGAATGGGAAACAAACTCTGTTACATTAAGACACTGAGATTTGGGGGTTACATTCTACTTGGCCTAAACATAAATCTATTTAACCAGAAATATAAAGTGCTGGTGGGAAAGTGGTGAAGAGCTTGGTCAGTAACCAAAAGGTCAGCAGTTTATCTATTAGCCACTCCTTGCAAGCCCTATAGAATAGTTCTCCTTTCCTATAAGGTCACTGTGTCAGAATTCACTTGATGTCAATAGGGTTGTATTTTGTTTGGATGTTTTTTAAATCATATAATCATTTTTAAAATTAAAAGAAAGTATCAGATTCAAGCTCCAGCTGTCTACTGCTATACAAATATGTCTCCCCAAAACTTACTGGCTTTAAACAAAATACCCATATTTTTTTTTGATCTCTTGTAATTTCTATAGGTCAGGGATTCCAGAAGGGTCAGCTGGGCAGTTCTGCCTCAGAGCATGCCACAGGAAGGAGACAATGGCCAAAGGCAAAACTGTTCGGTTGCTAGAGCAGCTCGGGCTATCTGGGCATCTCTCTTCAGTGTCACTTCCATCTCCTCATTTGGGCTGGTTTGGGCTTCCTCACAGCATGGTAGCCTCAAGGCAACTGAACTGTGTCCCTCGCCACGCAGGGCTCCAGGGCCAGCAAAGTGGCAGCTGTCTCAGAGGCACACAGCATCCAAAGCAGGTCACAAGACCACCCAGAATTAAGGGGAAGGAATTGAGATTCAGCCTACTGATGGGGTGGAACAGTAGACGGTGTGGCAACCATCTCTGGAAAAAATACAGTCTGTCACGTGTCAATATGACAGATGAACTGAAATTCTTAACCCTATTTCATCTGCAATGTGTATTTTATAAGGGTTAGGTGGACACAGTAACTGTTCAAAGCCACAAGCAAGATATTACAGGAAGTCAGAAAAAGAAGAGGGAACAATAAAGGGGAAACTTGTTAGAATTCACTGATCCTGCTTGTTAGCTCTGCTTTTGGTTCAGTTTGGGTGAGACATCAGCTTTCAGGCTTAAATAATTTCTCCAAGCATTCTAAGATGATTTTTCCTTTAAATATAACTATTTTGGTGTGTGGTATAGTAGTTACGAACTTGGCCACTAAAAAAAGGTAGGCTATTCCTTGGAAACCCTACAGAAAAGTTCTGCTTCTCTCTACAGGGTCACTAAGAGTCAGAATTGACTCAAAAGCCACAGGGATTTTAACGGATATTTTGGTGTACAGGAGACCCCAGGTAGTGCAAATGGTTATTCTGCTTGGCTGCTAACTGAAAGGCTGCAGTTTCAAGGCCACCCAGAGATGCCTCAGAAGAAAGGCCTGGTGATCCACTTCTGAGAAATCAACCACTAAAAACCCCATGGAGCACAGTTCTCCTCATACATGGGGTCCCCATGAGTCTTAGCTGACTCCATGACAACTCATTATTCTAGTGTATGTGACAAGCTTTGCTTCTTAAAAAAAAAAAAAATCAAAACAAAAAACAAACCATTGCCAGTAAGTTGATTCCGACTCTCAGCAAACATGTGGGACTGCAGAAAACTGCTCTACAGGACTTCCAACATCGGTGGCCCAGCAGTTAAAAGACATGGCTGCTAACCAAAAGGTAAGCAATTCAAATCCACCAGGAGCATCTTGGAAACCCCATGAGGCAGTTTTACTCTGTCCTACAGGGTCATTAAGAGTCAGAATCACGACCACAGCCAACTGCCATGTCTTTCTCCCACAGAGAGGCTGGCGGGTTCAAACTGCTGACCTTTTGGTTAACAGCCAAAAGCTTAACCACTGTGCCATCAAGGCTCCATAACTTTGTCCTTAAAGGAACGCAAAACTAAGGCTTTAGTACTCTACCATCACGCTAAGTGCTGGATGCTCTTTCTCGTTAATTTAGGGGAGCCATCCAGGGTTTTCACATCTCACCTCTAGCAACTTAAATTCCTTGGGTAACTGAGTGCAAAGACAAAGCTCAGAAAATGTGAATGGGAAGATAAAACACAACACATTTGTTTGGCAGGTGTGAATGTAAGGTTGCAGGCAGCTGAGGACACCATTCCTTGCTCCTGTACTCTGTAGCCCATAAATCAAATAATACCAAATGTGTTCCTAACTTTACTGCCTTCTCTGAATTAGGCCTTCCCCCGTTTAATTCAAAACACAAGCAGTATCTGAAAACACATTTTCTGTCTGTTTTTGCCTCAAATTCACAACTTGCAATGAATTTTGAACTCTCACAGAAAAGCACGCCTGGCACTCAAAATTCATGGGGGTAGGGTAAGCTTTCATTTTACCCAGGACATTCTGCAAACAGCTGAAGCTTTCTGAAGCTTTCTAAAACAAAGTCAGTTAGGGAAGAGTACTGCTGAGTGGTTATAAGGCATTGGAGGAAGGTGTCCTGGATTCAAGTCTGGCTTCTGCAATCTCTGATACACTACACTTGTTTTAAAATGGGTGTATTTACCTGCTGCTTATCATTATTAATGTAGATAATAATATTATGACTTACGATCTGAGTGTAAGGTTACTATAGGGTTCCCAAGAGTCAGAATCAACTCAACAACAATGGGTTTGAGAATCGTGAACTTTATAGGCAATACTATCCATATAACATGGCTCTATTTCCCTGTTGTCTTTCCTAGCCTTAGAGTCTATTTGAAATGTTTATTCTAGTCTCATTGATGCAACAAGAAATTAAGGAAAAAATATGCTCTTACTTAGACATGAGAGTTAAGAGTCCCTGAGGCCAACATGTAGGTGACAGTGGTGATCACAGAGATTCCTCAGTGGGAAGTTAAACCACAGGGGCCACGCAAGAGCCAAGGTGACAAATGAAGACGTAAGGGACCCTCCCATCAACTTGGCAGAGCTGGGTTTACTGAGGGAGATGGCAGGTCCCTTTACTGAACTTTACTTTGGTTTCTTAAAAGTATTAGGCCAGAAATACAAAATTATACTTTTGAAAAAATGAAACCACCTAAAAATAAACTACAAAGTCTTCTGAGTACCTATTCACCCTTCTCCCCAGACATTATAAAGGAGCCTGAGTGGTGCAAGCAGTTTGTGCTGAGCTGCTAACTTAAAGGTGAGCAGTTCTAATCCACTCAGTGCCCCCACGGAAGGGAGACCTGGCAAACCACTTCTACAGTGATAACAGCCAAGAAAGCCCCACGGAGAGGTTCTACTGGGTGACAAACAAAGCTGCCACGAGTCCGAGTTGACTCAGTGGCAACAAGTGTTTCAGACACTACAGAGAGCCGGTAGTTAAACAACCGCAAACACATCGCTGACCTCTAGGGTACCAGATACAGTCATCCACCTGCACATCCTTCAGCTGCTTGCTGCTCATGGACAACTTGACAGAGACCTGAAGTCTACCTCTAGTAACCCCCAAACACAGGTCCTGATCCTGTCCCCTAGAGCAGAGGTCAACGATCATTCACTGCAAAGTGCTTCGGGGACCATACAGTCTTTTTGGCAACTATTCAACTCCACTATATATTCTTCTTTGCTTTTTACTTCAACTATTTAAAAGAGTAAATACATTTTTTCCAGCAAGGGCTAGACATAAGCTAGGAGTCCTGGTGACAGAAAGGTTACGAGGTTGGTGGCTAAGGTAAGGTTTGAGCCCACCCTGTAGCTCTGTGGGAGAAAGAGCTGGTGATGTCCTTCTGTAAATACTACACTCTAGAAAACTCTACTCTGTGATGCGGGGTCACTATGAGGCCAACCTGACAGTACCCAACAACAACATCTATAAACAGGAGGCAGGTTTTGGTCCACCACAAAGCGTAGTTTGCCGACTCCATCCTATAACAACACAGGTCACAGACACAGCCACTAAGTGACCTGCACTGCCAGCCTTCCCGTATCTGGTGATGATTATACACACCTTCTTAGTCTTTTCTTCTCAAGGCTAGGGTTCTGACCTGGTTACTCATTAAGTCAATTCCAATACACAAGTCACATGATTCAGGGACTGCTTTGCTAGGCTTCTGTTGTCCAAGTGGACACTGACACTACAGGCCCAACGGCAGGAAAAGGTACAGAAATACAAACTGAGACTAGTCAGGTACAAGGCTAACTCAGGACTATCACATGATCTAGAAGAAAGCAGAACTGAGGGGGAGTATGGACCCCATCCTATTCACTTGGCAGTTCTATGATCTAGAACAAGGCACTTAATCCTACTGGACCTGTGATAGAATTAAGCTGACTGCAAGTTGAGAGTTGAGAGTTGCGAGCTGTGGTCTCTCTCTCCTCACCTTGGGTTTCAGTAGTCTCTGTGCCTTCACCAACAGAACAAGACAGAAGAGATGTCACATGAATTTCCAGGCCCAAACTTTAAAGTGACTGGCTGCATGTGCTTTCTGTTGTAGGAATATATGTCTTAGGAACACAGCTACAGTGGTGTGGGGAAGCCCAAGCAGCACTGTAGAACAGTCCCATCTGAAGAGGAACAAAAATCCATGGCTGAAGTCTCAGCCAATAGCCAGTCTTGTGAGAGAGCAGCTATCTTGCAATTGGAAGCTGTTGCCCCAGCTGAGCCATCCCAGATGATGCTGTGAGGAGCAGAGATGAACCGAGCCTGCTGAGGCCTACCTAAATTGTAGCTCTGTGATCAAGACAAATGATTATATGCATTTTAAGTCACTAAGCTCTGCAGTGATTTGTTAGGCAGCAACAGATACAGAGAATAATGCCTCCTTTGAATCTGTGAGGATTAAATGACAGGATGCATATAACATATGTAGCTCAGTGCCTAGTATGTAAAAATGCTCACTAAATAGAAAATTATCATTCTTTATGAAAAGCAAATCTGCTTTAAGTCTCTTCTAGGGATGAGGGAAAGTTTGATCTCGTATCTTAGGCCCTCATATGTCCTCTGGCTGAGATTTCTAAAGTGGTTGATGTTTTTGTGGTGTCTTCATTAAATGAGATAAAATAAAAAGCACTCAGCACAGCATAGCACACAGCAGTTGCTCAAGAAATACTAGCTCTCTCCCCTCCAAAGCCCTTCCTATTTGATGCCCAGAAATGCTCATGAAGCTCTAACTTGGCTTTCACCTCTAACCCCTACATACCCAACTCCCCCTAGGTGGCTCTTACTTGTCTCCAGCTTCTTCAAGAATGAACCAGCAGACAAGTTGATTTCAGTTCCCTTGTTTCCAGGTTGACCTGGGACTTCTGGTAAGCAGAAGAGGACAGAATGTTGTTGCTAGGTTCCTATCCAGTGGCCCCTGACTCACGGCAGCTCTGTGCACATTGGAACAAAACACTACCTAGTCTTTCACCAACACACTGATAACATCTGACCATTGTGATCCAGACAGTTTTCACTGTCGGAGTTTTAGAAGTAGATTGCCAGACCTTTCTCCCTAGTCTATCTCAGCCTGCAAGCTCCACTGCATGCTGTGAACATGAGAGAGAGGTAGTGGCTGTATATGAGGCATGTTGGCTGGAAATCAAACCCAGGTCTCACATACAGAAGGCAGGAATTCCACCACAGAACTACCACTGTCTCCCTGTGTGAATGGCACAGAAAACCTTAAATGATAGGGAGGGGATATATGTTTTATTGCATAGGGGTTCAAATTTGTTAGCCCCGCTATGGCAAAAGAAGATTTCAGTCTTGCAAGGAGACTCAAATTTGGAAATAGTTTAGGGCATCATCCCCCCAAAGGTCCACCACCTCAAAGTCACGGATAAAAGTATGGTCTCTGCAGCAAAAAGGAGATTTTAAAGTAATCACTCTCATTCACAAATGAAAGAACAGAATCATGACTTCCTTTCAGCACACAAGATGGAAATAGAATGCCAGATTGGTAAAAGGAAAATGCATCGTGATTTATCAATACCAGAAGGCACAATACAATCTGGGGCCAGATCACATTACTCAGTTTTTAAGAAGGTATCGGCAGCTGCCGACTAAGCATAGTATGCAATCATGCTTTCAAGTCCAAGTGGTCCCTGATGTGATCATCTAAGCCTGTCACTTAAATGATGGCATGCTCAGATTCACACAAATGAGAAGTAGCAGCATGCTGAAGCAGACTTTCAAGCAGGAAGGTGCAGTTCTCAGCTTGACGGGGTACTAAAAAATGTCCCTTATTTTTTAAAATTCAGGAACACAGTGTGGGACAGGGGAATTCCCGGGTGGTACAAAAAAGTCTCTGGTGGCAGAAACAATTTGCGCTCATTTACTAAAGGTGGGGGTTTCAACCCCACTCAGCAGCACCACAGAAGACAGACCTCGTGATCTGCTTCCCTAAAGATCACAGCCAAGAAAACCCAATGGGGCAGTTCTGCTCTGTGACACACAGGCTTGCCATGAGTCAGAATCAGTGTGACAGCAACAAGTTCCATTTGGTTTCTGGTGGTGTAAACAGTTAACGTATTCAGCTGCTAACAGAAAGGCTGTGGGCTTGATGAGACCCAGAGGTGCTGTAGAAGAAAAGCCTGGAGACCTACTTCCGAAAACTGAACCACTGAAAATCCTACGGAGCACAGCTCTGCTCTGATATACATGGGACCAATGTGAGTTGGAACTGACTCAGTGACAACTGCTGGTGGACAGAATGTATGGAAGCCATAACACAATCCAACAAGCCAGAAACCATGGTTTGCCTCTCTCCTCCTCTTTAAGGGAACAAAAGCCACTTTCTTCTTTCTTCCCACGGAGCAGTTCTTAAAAATATATTACTGGTTCAGAAATACGATTTGCAAGAAAACCCTGTGGCAGTAGCTCTGCAGGTCATCAACGCCTGGTCTGTGCACAGTGGGTGAGATGCTATATCCAGTGGGAGGTCTCTGAGATGATCACGCCACCTACCAGATAAAACCACAGCCCTGACCCCAATTCTGAGCACTTGCTCATTTTCTGATTTCTTACTTGCATTTTCATTTCCATAAGGAACAGGGGAGGTACCATTAAAAATACAGAGAATGTGATAGAGCTTCCAGCAATGGAAACCACGGAGTCTACCAATTCAAGAAGAAATGCAGGAGAAAAGTGTAACATGGTTAGAATGAAAATTTACAGAACAATGCCTCAGTGGGCCTCCAAACAATTCCATCAGTCCAGAGGCTGCTCTCATCAGCTGCCATCGAGTAGATTCTGCCTCATGGCGACCTCAGGTGTGTCAGAGTAGAAGTGTGCTCCCCAGGGTTTTCACTGACGGATTTTTCATAAGTAGATTGTCAGACCTTTCCTCTAAGCTGTCTCTGGGTAGACTTCATCTTACTACCTTTCAGTTAGCAGCTGATGCTGGAACCATCTGCAGCACCCAGAGACTCCAAGGATGGTCCTGGACAGAGGTAACCATCTGTGTGAAAAGACTATGCACTGTCCGAGGCTTTCAGGAACCCAGCAAAGATCTGAGGACCTAGGGTTCCTGGGTGAGAAGGCACCACAGCAGAGTGGTGAGGAGCACAAGCATCCGTAATCACCCACGTTTGGCTCTAAAGGGGTTGCTGGGGACGAGCAAGCAGACGGGAGAGAACAAGAGTCAAGAGTATACACTGAAGAAGAAATCATAAATACATTCAGATAAGGAAAACAAAATAATAATTTGCCAAAAAGGGCATTCAGGACCAGAAGAGACAATATGTCACCTTTGTTTTAACTGTGCTTTAGGTGAAAGTTTATAGCGCAAGCTAATGTCTCACACAAAAATCTATACACAGTTATGCTGCACTAGTTATAATCCCCACAATGTGACAGTATAGTCTCCATTTTCTATTCTGGGTTTCCTCGTCCATCCAACCGGTTCCTGTCCCATCCTGCCATCCTGCCACCAGACAGGAGTCATTCATTTGCTCTCATGTATCTGCGTGAACTAAGAAGTACACTCTTCACGGGCACTATTTTAATGTTTTACAGTCCAGTCTAATCTTTATCAGAAAAGGGGGCTTCGATAATGGTTCTAACTGGGTACATGGAGGATCTGGGGGCTGTTGTTTCAGAGATCCCTCCAGTCTCAGACCATGAAGTTTGTATTTTTATGGGAATCTGAGTCCTGATCCACAGTTTTCTCCCACTCCATCAGGCACTTCCTGTTGTGTTCCCTGTCCGGGTGGTAGCTGGGCACAATCTCATTGTTTTGGGCTACTGGAAGTCTTTGGTTTATGTGGCCCCTTTGTCACTTGGGCTGGTAGTTTCCTTGTATCTTCAGTATTTCTTCATTTTCCTTTGCTCCAAGTGTGTTGGGACTGACTGATGCTCCTTAGATGGCCATTTGCAAGCTTTGAGGTCCCTAGGCACTACTCACCAAGTGGTAGGCAAAACACTTTCTTAATAAACTTTCTTACGTCAATTGACTAAAATGTCCCCCCAAACCAGACATGAGTCACTTGTGTTGGGTACTCGGTGTTACTGTGAAACTAGAAGCATGAGAAGCATCCCAACCCCATCTGTCAATATCCAATAGGCCACGGATGGTCTTGGGCCCTATGTTTTCAAGGAGATGCAGAATATGGACAGATTTCAGAAAATGTCACACAGACAAAGTAGCTTCTCTCCAGAAAGCAAAGGGAAGCTGGGAGCCATGGTAGTGCAACGGTTAAGTACTGAGTTGCTAACCAAAAGGTTGGTGGTTCTTATTTACCCAGCGGCTCCTTGGGAAAAGGTGAAGCAATCTGCTTCTGTAGAGATTATAGCCTAGGAAACCCTATGAGGCTATTCTACTCTGATACATGAGCTTGCTATGAGTTGAAATTAGGCCAAAGGCACACAACAACAGGAGATGCTACTTGAAGCAATGGGCACCAGGAATGGAGATGGAATCTTGGCTAGGTTGGTTCAGGTGGGAAGCCTACTAGAAAATACACAACCTTCTAGGTGTAGGATCTTCAGAGTTCAGTGGCTGAGCTTGCTGAGCTGGTTACAAATATGCAGAGATGAAGATTCCTGCCTCCCAGTTGTCAAGTGACTGGATGGGGTCCTGAAGCAGCCAGACTAAGAAAGTGGTCATGTCCAGCCACAAACAGGCTTATCCATTTACCTGAGAGCTCCAAAGAAATCATTATGGTCACTAACTATGTGAAAGGGTGGGAAGCACTGCCACAGGCAACACGGAAGCAGAGGTAAGTGGGAAAGCAGGAAGGAGCCTGGGAAACAAACTACAAGTTCTACATTCTGATTGGTCCCTGCAGATTCTGATCTATTATTTTGACCCATTATCTTACCTAGTGCTTCTGTAACAGAAATACTGTAAGTGGATGACTTTAACTAACAGAAATTTATTCTCATAGTCTAGGAGGTCAGAAGTGCAAATAGACGGTGCCAACTCCAGAGGAAAGCTTTTTCTCTCATCAGCTGTTGGCGAAGGTCCTTGCCATCAATATTCCTCTGCTTGAGGAGCTTTGCAGGTCAGAAACCACAGGTCCAAAAGACACACCATGCTTTTTTCTTGGTGGTATGAGGTGTCCATTTCTCTCGGCTCACGTTTCTCTTTTATATCTCAAAGGAGATTGGTTTAAAACACAACCTAATCTTGTAGATTGAACCCTACTCCAGTAACCTAACTGCGTGAATCCCACCTCATAAACATCACAGGGAGAGAATTTACAACACACAGGGAAAATTATTATCAGACAACAAAAGGGTAGACAATCATAATACTACAAATCATGGCTTAGCCCAATTGACAGATATTTTAGGGGGACAGAATTCAAACCACAGCAACGTAAAGTGCAATAGAAACTTAACAGCTAGACTGATCAGGAGTATGTCAAGCCTCTCTTTACTTTAATGGCATTGGTTCAAACTTTGGAGACCCACAGAAATAATTAGGCCAATCGAAAGTGGGGCACATGGAACAGCCAGACGTCTCTTCAGACTGGGTAATTATAACTGGCACTAGAACAAAAGGCAAGCCAGGAAGAAAATCAGGCCTGGATAGCCATAGATGAAGTTTACTCCAAAATCAATCTGTCGCGTCTGATTGAAAACAAGGGAAGGCTATCATCCAAGGGAAGCACAGGGACTCATCTCCTCCTACTCCTTGACTGCGTTTCTCTCCAAAGATCTCGCCAAAAGGGCTAAAATGAAAGCAGCTGATTGTTAATGACCCGGAAATCCCAGGATGAAAGACCACTAGCCCATCAGATAGAGGGCTCTGGCCCATCTCAAGGATGATATTGTCTGCTCTTTAGCACTCCCACCTAAGATTTGGCAAAGCTAGGCAGTGAGCAGAGTGGTCCTTCTCCTGTTTGAGGATGGATTTGAAGAGGAGGAAAGAGACCTGGAAAAGCTGACAGGATTAGACTTAGGTTCAGAAGGTGGTAAGGCTGTCAGGCTATTTGTTCTTTCAGCTGTTTCCCTTTGCACTCTAAAGCTATCTGAAGAAAGAATCAAGTAAAAAAGAAAAGGGAACAATCACAATTGCTTCCTATCTCCATGGCAACCCTCTCTATTATATCCATTATACACACAGGTGCCAAGGAGGCTTAAGACAACTCCCACTCCTTCAGAAATGAATGTAGTACACCCAAGGGACAGAAGAGGCAGGAGGGCACTGCCATCATGCTAGGTGAGTTGCCTTGTCAGTGAAAAGCTACCATCCACTAAAGAGCCAAGACCTCTAGTCCTGCCTGCCATGTCTGCACCTTCTGACACCAATAGTTTTTAATAAAGTAGAAAATAGGGTCATGGTTCAAGAAACTGTACCTCACTCTTTACAATCTGTGACAGACACACAGTCTGAGATAAAGGAAAAGATGAAATAAGATGGATCCTAGTGATTTCTTGGCAAGCTGTGCAGTCTTCAGACCTGGATGGATTGTACTAGAGGGGCATCATGAAGTCTGGGCTACGGCTTAGTCATAGCATCTGAGATGAAGCATCAAATGTAGTGGAGAACCAAGAGAAACTTCTTTGAACCTAACTGTAAGCTCCATCCTTCTGCATCCAGTTCTAGGTCCAGAGAGGCTACTGACAGGAGCAGAATCAAAATGGGTTTTGTCTTAGTTACCTACTGCTGTTAAAACAGAAACACAAGTGGATGGCTTTAGCAAAGAAAAGTTTAGTAAAGTTTAGCAAAGTTTAGTAAAAGTTTAGCAAAGAAAGGTTAAGACTAGCACACTACAAGTCCAAATTCAGGGCATCAGCTCCAAGGGAAGGTTTTGTATCTCTGTGGTCTCTGGAGAAAAGTCCTTGTGTTCTATCTTATCCTGGTATAATAGCTTCTCAGGCATGGTAGCCTTGGGTCCAAAGGACACACTTTGCTCCTGGTGATGCTTTCTTGGTGATATGAGATCTCCAACTCTGCTTGTTTCCTTTTCCTTTCATCTCTTGCAAGATAAAGGCTGGAGCAGGCCACACCGCAGAAAAACTCACTTTACACTAGATTACAGATATAACCTCAATAAGGGTGTTTTATCCCACCCTGATCCTCTTTAACCACAAGCAAAGATTATGATTTATTTAACACATAGGAAAAATCACAAAACAGAGGACAACCACAGAACACTGAGAAGCATAGCCTAACCAAGTAGACACATATTTTGGGATGACATAAGTCAATCCATGACAGGTCCCTGGTCAGCTGGCTTCCAATTTTGTTTGGCCAACAGGAAGCAACAACAGAGAAGAAGAGTGAGGTCAACATTGCTTCTTTCCTGACAGGCTGCCATGGGCTGGCTAAGTTCCTTAACTGAAGTTCAGCTCCTCTCTGACTGTCCTTTCCGTAAAGTGATGTTTTTCCAGGCTCCTTACTGTTCTGGCCGACGTGTGATGATAAAACCAGATGCTGTCCAGTGGACCCTGATTCATGGAGACTCCATGTGTGTCACTAAAACTGCTATGTAGGGTTTTCAACAGCTGGTCTCTTAGAAGTAGACTACCAGGCTTTTCCTCTGAGGTGCCTCTGAGTGGAGCTGAACTTCGAACTTTTCACTTAGCAGTCAAGCATACTAGATGCTTACACCACCCAGAGGCTGCAGTGTGGTGATGGTTCATCGTGATGCCTAGTTCTAGTGCGCTGCCCCTATATATGCTGTTTTCCTTAAATTCTGTACATCACACCTTTGTACATAGTCCCTTTACTAAATGCTCTTCAAATTCCCTGTTAGTGTGTGCCACAGGCTTTCTGGTGGAACCCTGATGGAATCAAACAATAATGTTCAAGATTTTCTTCCTTATTCTGCAGGAAATCTGATCAAGAGGAGGTTTACAGAAGCTCAGAGAACAGATCAGTACTTCACAAGAGGGAGACTGCCGTCATGTTAGTTACCTGCCTGGCTGTTGAGCCTCATGTGGCCCAAGAATGGCATCTTGTTGTTCTTCTTGTTCTACTTGCACTTTACACATATTTCTTGGGTCAAATAGTCTTAAGTGGTTGAGTACCACAATAAAATATAGTCTTTCTCCAAAGATGTTTCCAGAGGGAAGCAAGTGGGTAGGCAGAACCGCAGCAAGAGAACCCTCACAAAGCCATCTCAGGTCCCGAGCTCCTCTTTTCCTAGCAGTATTCTAGAACACCCTCCCCTCACTGATCTTTGTGGGAATGTGAAGAAATGGGGTGAAAGAGCAACACGGAGGCCCAAGCAGCAGCGCTGGGAAAAGAACCATGAGGGCTAGGGGGTCCTCAAGGTCCAGGCTGGTTTTCCAAACTTTTAGTTAATGTTGAAATCGAGGAGAGCAGCACCTGTGGCTCAGGAGCCCCTGAAATGAGAGAATCTCATCTGAAATGAGAGACTCACTCCCCAGTAGTAAAGGTCAGAGGTAACCAACCAGCCCATGGACGAGGATTACAATAGTAATCTCAATAGTGGAACCTGTGTGCCACTCCTGAGACTGTCTACTTTATATAAATCACAACCAGACCCAAAGATGAAGTTCAGCTTCGAAAAGAGGGACAGCATGATCTTGAAGGCTAAGTCGTGCAATGGATTGTCAGAATTTTAGGATTTGGAAAATTCAAACACCAGAATAACCTTCCTCAGACACTGTTTTCTGGGATTAGAATGCACCCTACCCACCCATAATTTATGTCTGGGTAGATGGGGACAAAGGCCCTGGTGGCTCAGTGGTAAGAGCTTGGCTGCTAACCAAAAGGTCAGCAACTCGAGTTCACCAGCCACTCCCTTGAAAACCCTATGGGGTACTTGTACTCTGTCTTACAGGGAGGCTGTGAGTCAGAATTCCACTATGGCAATAAGTTTAGCTTTTTTGCTTGTTTGCTTTGGGTTTTAGATGGGCACAGTTTTCCTTCTCTGGAGGGTCAAACAGCCAAGGCAGGTGAGGATGACAATACCATTCTTGTGGATTTGCACTCAAGGTTTAAAGGAGTTCATGTGCAGGAAAGTACCAAGCAGAGCCCCTGACCTAAAGAGACATAAACAGAGTGCAGGTCCCTTTCCTCCTCCAGGGACCACCACTCTTATCACCTAGCTACACCAGGTCTCTCAAAGCACATGGACTATTCACACCTGGATGGGAAAGCCTTCAAGTTCTCAAGTTTCGAAAATGATCAACTAGACTTGCATTTTCCCATCAGAAACACTGGGGAAAAAGGTATTGGCTCTTCTTTCAGAAAAACTGGTAGCATAGTGGTTCAGAGCTATGGCTGCTTACTAAAAGGCTGGCAGTTCAAATCCACTAGGCACTTCTTAGAAACTCTATGGGGCAGTTCTATGCTGTCCTATAGGGTCACTATGAGTTGGAATAGACTTGATGGCAATGATTTTGGAGGCACTTCTTTCATCTAGGGAAGGGCATGGTAATTTTGTCCACGTCTCACTTATATCCAATTTTGTCAATAAAGCAGAAATCTACTTCTCACTGCAGCTGGGTAACTGGGCTCATTTAGCATCTGGAAATAAAACTGATAGAGCAGATCATGCTCAATTGCACCACAGTAATTCTGACAATACTCAGCATAAGTTCCACACATGGGGAAAGAAAAAGTGATTCAACAAAGAAGGTAAGTTCATACTCAGCTACTTGGAAAAACAATTTAAGAGAAAAAAGCAATACAGGGCTGGTTTTAGAAGTATCCCCCTCACCTCTATTTTAAATTGTGATAAAATACACAGAAGATAAAATTTGCCATTTTACCATTCTCAAGTGTACATTTCAGTGGCATCAGTACACTCACAAAGGTGTATAACCATCGCCATCAATTGTTTCCAAAGTTTTTCATCATCCCAAGCAGAAACCCTGAGCCCATTAAGTAATAACTGCCCATTTCTTCTTTCACCCCCTTCCTGGCCCCCTGGAAACCAATCATCTATTTCTATGTGTTTGGCTACTCCAGATACTTCACATAAATGGGATCATACAACATCTGTCCCTTGTGTCTGGTTTATTTCACTCAGCGTACTCTCAAGCTTCATTCATGCCATAGTATGTATTCTAACTTCATTTTTATTTATAGCTCAGTAACATTTCATTGTATGTACGTACCACATTTTGCTGATTCATTCATCTGTTGTTAGATACTCCTCTTTCTTTTCAAATTTTCTTTTGCAGTGACACCAGGCAGAAGACGGGCTCTATGGCACACAAGGGCGGTCGTGGAAATACTGCTATTGACCTACAGTAGATACTAGATCTATTTTCTGGGCAGTGCAAACGTCGCACACTTGGTAGCTAACTGACAGGCTGGAGGTTCGAGTCCTCCTATAGGCACCTTGCAAGACAGGCCTGGAGATCCACTTGTGAAAAAAATCACCACTGAAAATCCTGTGCAACACAGTTCTACTCTGACACACATGAGGTTGCCATAAGTGGTAATCAATTCAACGGCAACTGTTTTTTGGGGGGTAGATGATAGTCTAAAAGGTATGCCTTTCCATAATTAGTCTTAGCTCTCTCTTCTTGAGAACCAATTGAGGGTAAATGTTATGGCTTGAATTAAGCCTCCCTTTCCCCCAAATGTGTGTAGCCATTTCGCTAGACCATGATTGCTGGCACAGTGTGATGATCCCTTAAGCTGTAAATGCTGCCCTATGATGTTAATGAGGGGGTTACCTGGCAGCTGTGTTGGCGCAGGACTCGATATGTAAGACTGTACAGTGCCTTGAGGCAATCTCTTGAGATATAAACAAAAGAAACTATCAAAGAGATTTGGGAACCTTATACCGTCAGGAAAGTGGCAATGCTGGGAAGAGTATATCCTTTAGAAAGGTCCCAGAGTCCTGGCACCTCAAGAGCTCCCAGTCCAGGGGGAGACTGATGATAAGTGCCTTTCTCCAGAGCCAACAGAGAAAGCCTTCCCCTGATGCTGATGCCCTGATTTTCGAATTGTAGCCTACTGAACTGTGAAAAGATACAATTTCTTTATAAACCATCCGCTTGTGGTGTCTCTGTCATGGCAACACTAGATGACTAAGAGTAAATTTTCCCCAGTGGCGTGTCTCCAACTCTGACCCCAACCACCACCCAGCATTCTGGTGGCACAGTGCCCAGATGTGGCACCAAAGGACCAGCATGGAGGACAGTCAGGCTGAAGTTCTAAGCTGAGCCTGGACCACCAAGCTGACAGCTCTAAGACCTAGGTGCCCGCTGCATGCACAGGGACAGCACAGAACGCAGAGTATGCAGGGGCTGTACCACGTGGAGAAGAAACTGGGGTAGAGAGAAGAAAGTACAGGGAAAGAGGGGAAGTTGGGATGTCTACCAGGTCAGCTGAAACACATCTACCAGGTCAGCTGAAACATAATACATAGTTCCCTATATCCCCTTGACATGCTGGCCAAGCAGGAAGGATAGTAAGATTTGCTACATAGCTGTGATTTTCCAAAAGGAAGTGTGAAACATTCAAGGGACTCAGCTTCTCAAGAGTATCATAAACTATAATCTGTGGTTGCTGGGAAGTGGTCTGTTACAGGTTCAATCACATCCTCCAAAAAGATATGCTCAAGTGCCAACTCTAGTACCTGTGAATGTGATCTTATCTGTAAATAGATGTTATCACCTCAGTTAACATGAGGTCATACCGGCCTGGGGTGAGTCCTAGTCCAATATGAGTGATGTCTTTACAAAAAAGAAGAGACACACACAGAAGGCACACGAAAGCAGAGATTGCAGTGATGCAACCATATGCCAAAGATTGCCAGCAGCTAACCGCAAGCCAGGAAGGGACAAGGAAGAATCATCTTCTAGGGTCTTTAGAGGAGGAAGAGCCCGGCAATACCTTAAATTTGGATTTCTAGCGTCCAGAACTGTGAGACAATACACTTCAGTTGTTTGAAGCCAGCCAGTCTGTGATACACTGTCACAGTAGCTCTAGCATAGTAACGTGGGGTCTAAGATTACCCACAGGGATGGGAGCTGTGGACATCCCTGAAGCTGACTGGCAGGCAGCAAGGCTATACCAGCTTGCCAAAACTTTACAATTAACAGTCTTTCCTAGAAGATATGCAAAGGTTCTGAATAATCGCCTTCATACAGAAAACAGAATATCGGGTCAAATACTAAAATTACAAATACAGCCTAAAAACCATTGACCTAATGGGCTTAGAGGAATCACACAAAGCATGCTTTTATGATTTGCTTTGTCTGGATTTTTCCAAAACCATCTAGAAATCCAATAATCCACTTAAGTGAGTGAAATTACACATTTATTACCTTGAAGGAAACACTTTTCAGCAGAACTGGCAAGAAGTGGGAGTGTGGAAGAAGACGTGCATACTGGATTTTGTTTCTCAAGAGAATGTGTGAATGGAAAACAACCTCTTTTTCGTGATTTATTCTGCTGCAAAAAGTTTAGACTGTCACCAAACGTACTGTAGTTTTCTGCTCTTGTCTAACAGGAGAAATCCGAGCAGAAAAATGCTAAAAGTATAACCCAGAACAGTTCTTGTGAAGAAAAACAAAAGTTCAAAAAGTCAAAAGAGCTGGCTTGAACTCTACTGAAGAAAGAAAAAATGTTGCAGCAAAAAAAATCGCTTCCCTTCTCCCTGTGGGTGCTTTTTGTCTTGTGAGAGCACCAAGAGAGGAACAGAGCACAGGTTAAAACAAAAAGGCGCCTGCAGCAAATACACTTTGTTTATCACAGTCATTTGGTCCCTTTTAAGGTAGTTTAGCCCGACTGTCAGTTAGCAGACTGTGGTGGCTCGCATGTGCTACAGTAACTCAAAGCTGTGTCACCAGTATTTCAAGTACTAGCAGAGTCATCCACAGTGCACAGGTTTCAACCAAGCTTTCACACTAAGACTAGGAAGAAAGGCTGGAAGATCTGCTTCCAAAAATTAGCCAGTGAAAATCCCATGGATCACAGCAGAATACTGTGCCATATACGAAATTGAGGCCAATCGGCACAACTAGTGTTTTGCTAATAAGGACTCTCTGTACCCCACATTGGTGAGTGGCGTATGCGGTCTTAAAAGCTGCCAAGCTTCCATCCGAGGGCACAGCAAACGGTCCCAACTCAGCAGGAACGGATGATCACTGAAGTGATCTGGGGGAAACAGAACCCAGAAGACAGTGAGACCCACGTGAGTGAGTGTCTGAATTGACTTGTGACCGGAAGAACTGGATGGTGCCCGGCCACCACCAGTGATAGCCGTGATGGAGCTCACGAAATTGAGTCTCACTGGCAACACAAGAATAAATAAGGGTGCATCCTGAAATCTCCACTAAAAGACCACAAATGATGGTCCAGGGGCTTCGGGGTTCCCCTAGGAGCATGGACCCTGGCCCTGATGCTGTCCCTGTCCATAAATCATAATGAAGGTCAACTCTTCAGACAGGAATGGATTGGACTTGGTGATGCAGAGTGACCATCTCCTGTGGGCACTTTATGGTTCTATGCATCTATAGGATAGCACCCTGCTGACCTCTTACTGGAGGAAGGAGAGTGGGTGAACTGGAGGGGATAGGAGACTGTTGGGAGGATAGGACATGTATGGAGTTGAGAGGAAGAGTGTGCTGTCACTGGGCAGGGAGAACAGCGGGAGCTGCATATAGGTGAGCATGCAAATTTATGTAGGAATGTACACTTTCATTAAATCATAATTTAAAGAAAAGAAGAAGAATACTGTGTCATACAGTGCTGGAGGATGAACTCCCTAGGTTAAAAGTTATTCAAGAATGGCTGCAAAAATGAATGCAGCAACCACTGGATTTTGATCACATGCTACCTCCTGAAATGGCTTAACATCAACCAATTCTTTTTGCTACACTGACTCTGTATATTCCTCCCATATTCTTTTGGTACTTCCTAAATCATATAATATTTTGTCTCCTTCCCTTTCTCATCACTACTTTTGCTTCTCCATAGAACCTAGCCTAAGACAGACTCAGAACTACCCACCCCTCTCCCCAGACTTTCTCTGCCCAGGCCTTCTGCCCTAAACAGGAGCTGCACATCTCATCCTTTACAAGCGCCTGATGGTACTTTGATTAGGTGTTTTGTTTTGTTTTGTTTAAGTACCTTATGGAATTTAAGATTAACATATGAGTGGCCTCCCAGCCCAGGAAATAATTTTCTATTCAACCAGTGCTTCTCAAAAGGTGACTTCCCTGCCAGCAGCATCAGCATCACCCAGGAAATTGTTAAAATGCAAAGTCTCAGGCCCCACGCTAGACCCCCTGGAAAGGTGGCCCAATCACACGTGCTTGAACAAGTCTTCAGGAGGCTCAAGTTTGAAGACCACATTGTACAATTATAGAGTTGGTTTGTAATGCTAAGTATACGTCTTGCTTCCCCAACAGAATTATGAGCCTTTAGGGAGCTGTCTCTGACTATATTTACCTCACACTGCTTCTCTGATAAAAATGAAACAAAAACTAGGTGCCCATGAAACAATTCTGACTCATGAAAACCATATGTGTTGCAGAGGCAGAGAACTGTTCCATAACATTCCCATGACTGTGACTTCTTGAAAACTGATTGTTTCACGGTATCTCTGGGTAGGTTTGAACCACCAACCTCTTGCTTAGAAAGCAAGTCTTTAACAATGGGTACCACCAAGGCCTCCTTCCTTCTCAGTAGTGATCAACAAAGAAGTTGACAGGCTAGCATCTGGAGATATACAGAGGCTACATGTGGCCCCAGATACATTTTGTCTGCACACGAAAATCGTGACTTTTCTAGAAAACAAAACTTCAAGATCCTGCAATACAAGATCTAAATTTCCACAGACAACAGTACCTAACTTGGGGCTTCTATTTTGAGGTGGGGTTTGAGGGCTCCATTTGGCCACAGTCCTCATCATCCTCTTGTGCCTGCCTGACACTGTGGCTTTACCTAACCAACTGGGCTCATTTCCATGGTCTGTGTGGTCCCCCAAGGGCACCTGGGTTTGAGCCATGGCTAAGCACAGAAGAGTTAGGTAGCAAACCACATCACTATCAACAGTCCTAAATACTTAGCTTCTTCTGAGCAATGAATGTAGGAATGGAATTCTAGAATCCAGTGCCTGTGATCAATAATGCCACACATTTCAGAAAAGGCACCGACTTTAAGTTTTGGAAGCTCAGCTTCACTTTATATCGAGTAATATCGGAAGTGAAGAAATGATTCAAGTCCTAAAATTTGAAGTCTTACACCACTCTGCCCAAGAAGCCATGCCTGGCCACACAATAATGCAAAAAGGAAAGATTTTCATATCCGCAGAACTTTATTAGAGAACAATGCAATGTAGAAGACATGACATTGTGACTTGAAGATATATCATATGCCTCTTTCAGTGTGCATGCTGAGTTGAACTGGAAAAGCCAGTAAGCCATGAAAACATTTCCCAGTGAGGTGCGTAAGGGTTATTGCTGTAACAATTGGGACAATATGTAAAAGACAGGTACTAGATCACAATTTAACAATCACGGAGACTCAGAGACATCAAGACGTTTCTGGACAGAGGCAGTTAAAAAGATATGCAGTAGCTAAAATTGGGTTTAAACTTACAAAAGAAAATTAAGAGAGAGCACAGCAGTAGCCACAAAGTACAATAACAATGAAACATATCGAAACAAGAAATGTAATACAGGAGTGTCAACAAACACAAAAATCTACACTGAAAATGATGAAAGTAAACCCATAAAGATGATTGACCTAGAAAAGAATATTAAGAGCAACAGATAAAACACTAACACAAAAATAAGTATGCCTAAGTGACAGCACTAAACACATACCTATCAATAATTACACTCAATGTAAACAGACTGAATTCTCCAATAAAGAGACACCTAGTGACATCCTGGATCAAAAGACATGATTTGCCTATATGTTCTTTACAAGAAACACATCTTAGGCTCAAAGATAAGAAAAACTGAAAATTAAAGGATGCGATAATGTGTGACAAGCTAACAACATACAAAGGAGGGCAAGTGTGGCCATACTAATCTCAGATAAAATAGATTTTAATGTAAAATCCACCACTGTGGACATGGACAGTCACTACTGCTCAAAGATTCAATACACAAACAGGACTTAAAAATATTAAATACTTATGCACCAATATCAGAGCATCTTCTAAACACATCGAACAAACATTGACTGCATTGAAAAAGGAGACAGATCACTTCACAATAACAGTTCGAGACTTCAACACTCCACTCTCCCATTGTTGGTTTTGTGTTTGTTGAGACTCCTGTGTTGTTTCTTGTTTTCATATACTGCATCTTTATTGTGCTTTGGGGGAACACCTGTGCTCCCCCTTAATATTGTAAGTTTTATACACAATTTTAACTTCCACATATCTTACTAACTTCCTCTCCATCTGGAAGGACTATAATGACTGTAGTATATCCCTCTTTTTAATGTGATAGGATCATGGTTTTCATGATATGATCACCAGATCCCTTCTTTCAGTATTGCAGCTTTGATTGATTTTTGTGCCTTCCCTTACTGAATAAGCTTCTGGATATCATGTCCTGCATTGTCTTCTTAAGTATAGACTTAATGGTTTTGTTTTTCTAAGCAAAGAGCTTCTTTCAATATTTCTTGTAGCTTTGTTTTGGTTTTTACAAAGTCTCTGAGTTTCTGTTTATCTGGCAATGTCTTAATTTCATCCTCATATTTCAAAGACAGTTTTGCAGGAAGTTCTTCTTGGTTGGAAGTTTTTCTCCTTCAAAGCTCTGAATGTGCCATCCCTCTGCCTCCATGCCAGCATCACTTCTGGTGAGAAGTCAGTCAAAAGCCTACAGGGCTACACACTGAATGTAAGTTTCTACTTTGAGTCTCGCTGTCTGTTTTCAAGAGTTTCTGCTTGTGTTTCATTTTCATTTTGTTAAGCTTGATTATAATATGTCTTGATGTCTTTCTTTTAGAGTCTATTTTTTGTGGCGTTCAGTACAAACCTTGGATATCTATGATCTTTCATAATTTCAGAGAAGTTTTCTGTGAGCAACTTGACAACAATACTCTCTGGGTTTCAGATATCCCAACCTGTTCAGGAACTCCAATTAATCATAGATTATTCCTCTTAATAGAATCTCACGTATTTCTTAATGCTTCTTCACTTTTATTGTTTCCTTTCTAATTTTTCCTCATAAATACTGGTGTCAGTAGCTGAATCTTCAAGGTCAGTAACTTTGGCTTCTATCTTCTCAATTCTGCTCTTTTGGATTTGACCTGAAATGTCTCATTTTGTTATTGAGCAGTTGGATTTTAGAATGCTGGTATTCCATCAGTTCGAAACACTTGCTTAATTTTCATTTTGCTCTGCTGCATTTTGTATAACATCTAGGAGGGCTCTATATATAACTCTTTTGTACTGAACCTCTAATAGTTTCAGAAAGGCTTCTTCATCTGGGAAGTTCTTGGGTTCTTTATTTTGGGAGTTTTCTGGAGCCATCAGTGGATTTTTCTTTGTTTGGCTAGAGTTTGTTCCTTTGGGGACATCTAGAGGCTACTCAGTTTCTCGGTGTTGCCTTAACAGGAGCTGAGGCGCCATTATGAGAAGGAAGCTGACAACAAGCCACCTCTATGTACTCCAGTGACTGGGCCTAGTGGAATCTCTGGAGTAGCAGGCTCTGCCTCCTGGATGGCAAAGACATGGCCCTACTTACGGAGTCACTGGATGGTTGTCAGCCAACCCGATGATGTGGATCAGTAAAGGCTGGAAGAGATGCCACTGCGCTGCACCACAGTTACTTCTCAAGGCAGTCTTACTTTGAAAGGTAAAAGTTATCTGACTGCTTCCAAAATCAGTCAGGCTGTCAAGTGTGCAAGCCTCTCCTTCTGGCTGACAACAAAGGCACCTCTTCAGCTGTCCCCAGATGCTATGATATAGTTCAAAGTAGGGAGAGTTTACTGACATGTTGCCACACCCTTCCAGGCACCATCCTTAAAGCTACACTGTGCTAAACACAGCTTTCCTGCTAGAAAAGTGCTCCCTGGGCTAGGACTGTCTCTCATCATCCTGGGAATTAGCCCCTGCTGAGTCCTCCAGTTGGGTAATTCTCCCTCCCATTCAAACAAGATGGTGTCCCAGTCAAGCTGTCCCACCCCAGCAAAACAGCAAAATCTATGGCAGAGGTTCAAAAAGAGTGGGTGGAGGGGCTGTGGTGCTCTAAGTCTGGAGCTAGGATCCTAAAACGTGGCTATTCCACCCACTGATTTAGTACTGCAGCTCAGAGTATCTCCTGGTTAAGCCCATTCCCTGCCTGTCAGCCAACAAAAAGTTAAAAACACCAGTTACCTTCAGTTCAGGAGAGAAAAACCAACTCAACCAGAGTGGGGCTGATCCCAAAACAAGAAGTTTCTCATTTAGTGGCAATGTAGTCCAAACTGACAGCCCTAGGGCTTACTGAGTGTCCATTTCATTATCAATTCAGGGCTTAGTTTTCAGAGGGAATTATGGAGACATGTGTCTAGTAATCTTGACTCTGCCACCGTCTGTCATCTTGATTCTGCCCTCCAGAAAAACAATTAATGTGATGAACCACATAAACAATACAAAAGGTAAGAATCACTTGATTTTGTCAATTGATGAAGACAAGGCATTCAACCAAGTTCAACACCCAAAAACTCTCAGCAAAATAGGCATAGAAGGAAAATTTCTGAGCACAATAAGGGGCATCTACACAAAGCCAACCACCTATATCATCTTGAGTGGAAAGAGATTGAAACAATTCCCCCTGAGAATGGGAATTAGACAAGGATGCCCACTCTCACCACTTCTATTCAACAGTGTACTAGAAGTCCTAGCCAGAACAACTAGACAAGACAAAGAAATAAAGTGTATCTGCATCGGCAAAGAAGGAAAAATCTTTCTATCTGCAGATGATGATTGTATACACAGAGCATCTGAAAGAATCCATAGTAAACTACTTGAACTATTAAAAGAGTTAGCCAAATATCAGGGTATAAAATAAACATAAGTAAATCACTAGGATTCCTTTAAACCAACAAAGAGATCATCAAAGAAGAAATCACCAAATTAATACCATTTACTATATAGCCCCCAAGAAGATGAAATACCTAGGAATAAATCTAACTAGAGAAACAAGAGACCTTTACAAAGAGAACTACAAGATCTTGCTGTGAGGAGCCAAGAGAGACTTAAATAAATGGAGAAACCTACCCTGCTCATGGATAGGAAGACTTAACATTGTGAAAATGTCAATTTTACCCAAAGTGATTGACATATACAATGCAATCCCAATACAAACTCCAGTGTCATTGTTTGATGAGACAGAAATACAAATCACCAACTTTGTTTGGAAAGGGAAGAAACCTTGGATAAGGAAAGCACTAATGAAGAAGAAGAACACAGTGGGAGGCCTCACACTAGCTGACCTCAGAACCTATCACAATGCCACACTAGTTAAAACAGCTTGGTACTGGTACAAAAAGAAACATACAGAGCAATGGAACAGAGTTGAGACCTCAGAGATGCCACCATCCCCTTATGAACACTTGATATTCAACAAAGGCCCTAAGATTGTAAACTGGGGTAAAAACAGTCTCTTTAACAAATGGTGCTGGCAAAATTGGATATCCATCTGCAAAAAATTAAAACAAGACTCATACCTCACACCTTACAGAAAACAAATTCCAACTGGATAAAAGACCTAAATAGTAAACCTAAAATGATAAAGATCATGCAAGGAAAAACAGGATCAACACTGGAAGCTTAATACACAACACAGACTTCAAAATCTGACAATAAGGCACAATCAACAGAAGAGAAAATAAATAAAAGGGAGCTACTAAGAATCAAACACTTGCTAATCCAAAAACTTTAACAAAGAATTAAAAGACCACCTACAGAATAGGAAAAAATATTTGCCCAATACATGTTGGACTGATGTCTGATCTCCGCAGTCTATAAGTTACTACAAAATGTCAACAAGAACAAGGTAAATAACTGAATTAAGTGCTAGGCAAAGGAGACTGACAAACACTTCACATGAGGAAATGCTCACAATTATTAGCTAGTAGAAAAATACACATCCAAAACTACAATGAGATACCATCTCACCCCAATAAGTTCGGTCATGATCCAAAAACCAAAAAACAACAAATGCTGGAGAGGCTGTGGAGAAACTGGAACCCTGCTACACTGCTAGTAGGATTGAAAAATGGTACAACCTTTTTGGAAAGCAATTTGGTACTTCCTTAAAAAGCTGGAAACAGATACACCATCTGATCCAGTACACTCACTCATTGGAATATATCCTACAGAATCAGAGGCAGTCACACAGATGCATGCACACAAATGTTTATTGCAACACAGTCCATAATAGCTAGAAGATGGAATCAACCTAGATGTCCAGCAACAGATGAATGGATAAACTAACTATGGTACATATACTCAAAGGAACACTATGCAATGATAAACAACAATGATGATTTTAGGAAACATCTCATAACCTAGTTTCAATTGGAAGACATTATATTGAGTGAAATCAGTCAGTGGCACAAGGACAAATATTGTATGACACCCCTACTTTAAGGCCTTAAAAACAGACTTATGTACAAAGAAAAGACCCTGATGGCTACAAGGGCTGACAGGGAGGGAGAGGGCTGGTCATAGATTAGATAGTTGATAGAAGTTTAGGTGGGTGAAAGCAGTGACAGCACATAGTAGAAAGATCAACTTAACCGGACTTCAACATAAACTGTGAAAACTCTTCCAGTCTTGACTCAATATTACAAGCTCAGAGTAGCAGGGGCAGGGGTCTGAGGACCATGGTCTCAGGGGACATAGAGGCCAGTCTGCATAACTAGCGTATTGCTAAGAGAGTCTTCTGCACTCTATATTGGTGAGTGGCATATGGGGTCTTAAAACCTAACAAAAGGCCACCTGAGGTAGACCAAATGGTCCCAACTCAGCCAGAACAGATGATCACTGAGAACAACAAAGACATGAGTGAAAAAGAACCCAGGAGACAGAAGAACCTATGTGAATGGGTGACTGTATGAACATGTGACCAGAAGAACGAGATGGTGCCCAGTCACCACCAAAGACAGCTATGATAGGGCACATAATGTTGAGTCCCCGTGGCAACACGGGAAAAAGAAGGGTGTATCTCAGGAACTCCACTAAAAGACCGCAATTGGTGGTCTGGTAGCCTGGGGGTTCCTCTGGGTGTATGGCCCCTAGAACTGCTGCTACCCCAGACCAAAAATCATTATTGAGGTCAACTCTTCAGACAGGAAGACTGGATGCAGGGACACAATGTGACCATGAGGGATGTGAACTTTACAGTTCTATGCATCTATAGGATGCTGTAGAGGGGAGAGGAGAGGGTGGAGAGTAGGAGACAGGAGATTATTAGGAGGATACGACATACATACAACCAAAGGGAGGAGTTTCCTGTCATCAGGCAGGGAGAGCAGAGTGGACAAATTACAGATAAGATGTCTTTTCTGTGTTTCACCCAGGTCATAGAGGTGTTTTATGAAGGATTAAGTGAAATAGCGCTGTAGATCTCTTTACCTCAGTGGTTTAAAGGCAGTTCTGGAATTCAGAGGACAGAGTTCACACACAAAATTACAGAAAGACACTGAGTTTCAATAAAGGAATCAGCTCCATTATTAAACCTGCAAAGCTTTAATTTGCCACAGAGTTCATCTTAAAGCAATAAACTCAAAAAACACACCATTCAAGGACTGGTGAAACAGAGAAATATGGCCACTATTATGTCATATGATTACTTTCTTATAAAGTCATCATTTTTTGTCTCCATCATTCCTGTACCTCCAAGATGTTTACAAAAGAAAAGATGAGATGTGTCACTGTTGACTGGTAACCTTTCTTTAAAGCTACTAGAATTTTAAATGATGATGATTTTCTCAAAGGCAAAGAAGAATGTTTCTTCTGGGCAGATTTAATGTTAAATGTTGTTGTCAGCTGCTGTGAGTCAGCCTCTGACTCATGGCAACCCCAATGGAACAAAATGCTGCCTGGCATACGACTATCTCCATTATCTGTTGTAGAATGGACTTTCAAGACCCATGGAGTTTTCACTGGCTGATTTTCTAAGACTACGAAGGCTTTCTTCCTAGTCCAATTTACTCTAGAAGCACCACTGAAATCTCTTGAGCAACATGGCAACACTCAAGTCTCAACTGACAGATGGGTTTTGGTGGTGTAAGAGGTACATTGGCTGGGAATGAAATCTAGGTCTCCCACATGGAAGGTACAAATTCTACCACTAAACTACCACTGCCCCCAATATTCTGAGTAACCCCCAAAACCAACCCATTGCCATCAAGTCAATTCTGACTCACAGTGATGTTACAGGACAGAGTAGAACTGCCCCACAGAGTTTCCAAGGAGTGCCTGGTGAATCTGAACTGCTGATCTTTAGGTGAGCAGCTGTACCACTTACCTACTATGCCACTAGGGTTTCTGTACTTTGGATCATCTATTAAAAACATAAAAAACACCTCTTCATGGCAACATAAGTATATACAAAATAAGGTGGACTTCTGAAGTAAAAACAAGGGTGCACTTTCCCTTCTTTGTACTTCTGCCCACGTGTCTGCAGATGAAGAGCCAAGAACAGTAGGTTAATAGGAGACACTGGAATTTGTGAAGAGCAGATAACCAGAAGAATCTAACTCTGTGAGGAAGAGTGGACTGGAGGCTCTGCAACAGGCATCTCCTAAGGCTCTTCCTGACACTGCCCTCTAACAGCTGCTCCTGGTGAACCTGCTCAACTTTTATAAAAGATTAATGCTGTAGACTAAAACAGTGTCCCTCTACAGAGTATATGCTGGAATCCTAACCTCCATACTTGTGGATGTAATTCTATTTTGGAATAGGGCTTTTCCTGTGTTATGTTAAGTAGGCCATTCTAGTACAGCATGGGTCCTAAATCTGAAGACTTCTGAGTTACAAAAAGATTGGACGAGACACAGGGAAAGACACAGGCACAGGGAAAGACAGATGTTATGTGAGGATCACCTATAAGCCAAGAGACATACAGGGATACTGACAAGGATAAACACAGCTGACATACTGACTTGAACTTTTAGCCTCTAAAACTGTGAGAAAATAAACCTCTGTTTTTTGAAGTTACTCACTTGGATTACTTGCATTGCAACAATACTAGGTAACTAAGACACTGACAACACAGTTAACTATTTAAACCATATGTCACCATGCATGTATTACAATGGAGAAAATGCAACTGGAAATGAAGAACTCCACGTTGAGAGGGCAGAGTACTGTACTGACACACTGATGGTGTTGGTAACACTGTCACAAAACATTATGTACATTGTTTAATGAGGAACTAATGTGCTCTATAAACTTCCACCTAAAAAAAAAAACCCACTGCCATCAATTCAATTCCAACTCACAGGGACCCTACAGGACAGAGTAGAACTGTCCCATAGAGTTTCTGAACAGTGGCTTGTGGGTTTGAACAGCTGCCTTTTTCGTTAGCGGCCAGAGCACTTAACCACCATGCCATCAGGGTCTCCAAACTGTCACGTAAGGAGCCATAAAATAAGTAATAAAATTAAGTTCTCAGAGACAGGAGAAAGTATTTAACACAAAACTTCTTGTAAAGGTAAAATTTTCTTTTTTCAAGAACAAACAGGGGTGGAGTCAAGATGGTGTACTAAATACTCATCTCCTTAAATCCCTCTGGAAACCAAGGCATGACTGATGATTAAACAGAGCCTTCTGGACACCAAGTGAACCCCCAGACACAGCATAGGGTTGTCTATTCAGACTACATACCAGTGAGTGGGAAACTTCTTTTCTTTCGCCAACCCCCGCCCTTGGTGAGTGCCTGACTCTCGCAGACTCAAGGGTCAGCTGACAGCTCCCCAGTGACTAAAAGTAGGGCCATGTCTTTGCCAATCACGAGATGGAGCCTGTTACCCCAGAGATTCCACTGACCCAAGTAACTGGAGTACACAGAGGTGTCTGGTGATCAGCCTCCTTTTCAGACTGACCTTTAGATCCCATTAAGGTAACACTGGACACACAAAACAACCTCCAGATGCCTAGAAACCAACAAACTCTTGACAAAAACATGAAGAAGACTTCACCTGTAGCTTCAGAAGGCTCAAAAAAGAAAGAACTAAAGAACTTCCCAGACAAAGAAGCCTTTCTGAAACTCTGGGAGGGTGAATATAAAAGGATTAAATATAGAGCCCTCCTAGACCTTATACAAAATGCAGCAGAGTAAAATGGAAAACAGATCAATAACAAAATCAAAGAGAGAAATTTCAATTCAAAGCCAAGAAAACAGTACTGAACAAATGGAAAATAGACTTTCTCACTTGGAAGACAGAGCTATTGTCTCCAGCATCTATGAGGAGAAATCAGAAAAATTAAATTAAAAAAATGAAGAATCATTAAGAAGCATGTGGGACTCTAGTAACAGGAACAATCTATGATTAATTGGAGATCCTGAATAAGGCAGGACACCTGAGAACAAAGAGTATTGTTGCTGAGCTGCTGACAGAAAACTTCCCAGAAATTATGAAGGAAGAGAATACAGATATCCAAGATGCACAGTGAACGCCACGCAACATAAGATCTCAAAAGAAAGATTCCAAGACATATTACAATCAAGCTTAACAAAATGAAACATAAGCAGAAACTCCCAAAGGCACCAAGACCCAAAGCAAAGCTAACATTCAGAGGGAAACCCTGTAGGCTCTTGTCGGATTTCTCAGCAGAAACAATGCTAGCATGGAGACAATGGGATGACACATTCAAAGCCTTGAAGGAGAGGAACTTCCAACCAAGAATCATTTACCCTGCAAAACTATCTTTCAAATACGAAAATGAAATGAAGACATTCGCAGACAAACAGAAACTCAGAGACTGTGTCAAATCAAAACCAAAGCTACAAGAAATACTTAAAGAAGCTCTTGGCTTACAGGGACAAAACCATTAACTTTATATTTTAGGAGGAAATACAGGACATATTATCCAGAAACCCACCCAATTTAGGAAGGCTCCAAACTCAATCAAAGCTATAATATTAAAAGAAGTGATCCAATGATCATATCATGAAAAGCATGTCATCATATTAAAAAGAGAAATGTACTACAGCTGTTATAGTCCTTCCAGATGGAGATGAAGTTCATTAAGATTGGCAGTAGTTCAAATTGAGTTTAAACATAGATTATTAAGAAGGATCACAGAGGCAGCCGCAAAGCACAATAAAGATGCAACATATCAGATGAAGAAACGTAATACAGGAGTCTCAACAACCACAAAACCAACACTGAAAAAGGTGAAAACTCAACAAATAAAGAACATACTAGAATATATAAATAAGAACAACAGAGAAAACATCAACACAAAAATAAACTTATCACAATGACAGCACTAAACACATACCTATCAATAATTACATTGAATGTGAATCGACTGAATGCTCCAGTAAAGAGACAACGGGTGATATCCTGGATCAAGACACAACCCTCCATATGCTCCTTACAAGAAACTCACCTTAGACTTAAAGACATGAACAAACTGAAAACTAAAGGATAGAAGAATATATATCATGCTAACAATACACAAAGAAGAGCAGGTGTGGCAATACTAATCTCAGGTAAAATAGATTTTCATGTAAAATCCACCATTGTGGACAAGGATGGACACTATTGCTGAAAGGTTCAATACACAAGTAGGACTTAACATATTAAATATTTATGCACCTAATATTACAGCATCTAAATATATTGAAAAAACACTGTCTACACTCAAAAACTAGACAGATCACTCCACAATAATAGTGGAAGACTTCAACACTCCACTCTCAATATTGGACAGATTGTCTACAAAAAAGCTCAATAAAGACACAGAAGATCTTTTTACCACAATTAACCAACTAGACCTCTTCGACATATACAGAATTTTCTATCCATCAGCAGACAACTTCGCCTTCTTCTCCAGTGCACATGGAACATTTTCCAGAACAGACCATGTGTTAGGACATAAAGCAAATCTCAACAAAATCCACACCATCGAATTACTGCAAAGCATCTTCTCAGACCATAAAGCCATAAAAGTCAAAATCAGTACCAGAAAAAAACATGGAAACTGGAATGCATGGAAACTGAACAACAGTTTGCTCAAAAAGTCATGGGCTATAGAAGAAATCAAGGATAAAGTACAGAAATTTATGGAGTCCAGTGAGAACGAAAACACTTACTACCAGAATCTATGTGACACAGTGAAAAGCAGTGCTCAGAGGTCATTTTATGTCTATAAATGCACACATTTCAAAGGAAGAAAGAACCCAAACCAAAGAACTAACCCTACATCTTGAACAAGTAGAGGGAGAACAACAGAGGAATCTCTCTGGCATGAGAAGAAAATAAGTCATAAAGATTACAGCAGAACTAAACCAATTAGAGAATAGAAGAACAATTGAAAAAATTGAAAAGACCAAAAGCTGATTTTTCAAAAAGATCAACAAAATTGACAAACCATTGCTAAACTTACTAAAGAAAAACAGGAAAGGAAACAAATAACCCAAATAAGAAATGAGAGGGGAGATGTCACAACAGATCCATCCAACAGACATCAAAAATATCATAACAATACTACAAAAGACTACTGTAACAAATTTGAAAACCTAGAGGAAATGGACAAATTCCTAGATTCATGTCACCTACCAAAATTATCACAAGGTGAAGCAGAACAATTTAATAAAGTCATCAAAAAGCTACCAACCAAAAAAAGCCCTGGCCCAGATGGCCTTACCACAGAATTCTACCAAGCTTTTAGAAGAGAATTATCTTCAATAGTACTGAGACTATTTCACAGTATAGAAAGGGACGGAATACTCCCAAACTGATTCCATGAAGCCAGCATAAGCCTGATACCAAAGCCAGGGAAAGAGTAAAAAAGGAGAACTACAGACCAATACCACTCATGAATCTGGATGCAAAAATCTTCAACAAAATTCTTGCCAATAGACTACAACACATATCCAAAAAATAATTCATCATGAACAAGTTGGATTCATACCAGGATGCAAGGCTGGTTCAATATCAGAAAAACAACTAATGTGATCAACCACATAAATAACACAAAAGACAAGAATCATCTGATTTTGTCTATTGATGCAGAAAAGGCATTTGATAAAGTCCAACACTCATTCATGCTAATTCTTTTGGATATATACCTAGACGAGTTTTTACTCTCAGCAAAATAGGAACAGACGGCAAATTCCTCAGTCCAATAAGGGCCATTTATATGAAGCCAACTGCCTACATCATCCTGAATGGAGACAGACTGAAACAATTCCCCTTGAGAAAGAATAAATAAAATATACTGTCAATACAAAGAGCTGGTACAGCAACTGGAACTGTCATTCACTGTTGGTGGCAATGAAAACCGGTACATGCATTTCAGAAAATAGTTTAGCAGTTTCTCAAAAAGTTAAATACATACTCACCACACAATTCAGCAATCACACTCCAAGGTATTTATGAAAGAGAAAGAAAAACACATATTCACAAAGAAGTCTATGTGAGAACGTTTATAGTGGCTTTGTTCATGACTGCCAAATACTAGAAACAACTCAATTGTTCTTCAGTGGATGAAAGGATAAATACACAGCATACAACAGAATACTGGTCAGCAATAAACACAAATAAGCAACAACTTAGATACATCTCAGAAGCATTAGGTTAAATGAAAGAAACAAGTGCAAAAAGTTACCTGGTGACCAGATTTACTGGCTTAACAGAGACTAGAGGAACCTCTGAAACTATGGCCCTTTGTCATCTTTCTTATTTGGAACTGAAGCTACTCCCAGAGATAATCTTCTCCCCAAACAACAGGCCCATAAAATAAGCAGCACCACTCATGAGGAAAATGCTCCTTAGAAATAATCCAGTATATGAAACCAAAAGGGCAACATTTGCCCAACACTAAAGAAGAGAAGGCAGGAAGGGACAGGAAATTCACATGAATGGAAACAGGGAACTCAGGGTGGAAATGGAGGTGTGGTCACACACTGACGCAATGGCAATTAATGTCTTAGAACACTTTGTGCATACATTATTGAATAGGAAAATAATTTGTTTTGTAAACTTTCACCTAAAGCACGCATGTGCACGTGCACACACACAAAGGGTACACTGGACCAAAAAAAAAGTGGTGTACTATACATAAGGTGAAACAGAATTATCACATAACCCAGGACTTTTACGTCTAGGTATATATCCAAAAGAATTAAAAAGCAGCAACTCAAATAGATACTTCTACACCAATGCTCGCTGCAGCAGCATCATTGACAATAGCCCAAAGCTGCAAACAAACCAAGGGCCAGTCAACACAGGAACAGATACACAAACTGTGGTACATGCCTAAAGGTATCTATCTAGAAAGAGACTAAATCATGAAAACATTTCATGCCGAGTGGAATAAAGCATCCACAACAGGACCAATACTGCATGATTCCACTTATATGAAATACATAGAATAGGCAAACACAGAGAAACCAAAGGCTACTAGAGGTTACCAAGGGCTGGGGCAGAGACAATGAGAAGTTATGGTGTAATGGGTACTGAGTTTCTGTTTGGTGGTGAGGAAAAATTTTAGAAATAGATGGTTGTACAATCCTGAGGTTGTAATTAATGTCACTGAATTGTACACCTAAAATGATTAAAACGCAAATTTTATTTTATATGTTTTACCTCAGTTCTTAAAAATGGGGAAAATGTTGTATACAGTATAATTCTACTTCTATGACATTCTCAAAAAGACAAAATTATAGTGCTACAGAAAAGCTCAGCGGTTGCCAGGGACTAGGGGTGGAGGGAGGTGTGACTAGAAAGAGATACCCATACATATCCGTTGCTCTTGTTTCAGATTCATAGTGACTCTATAAAACAGAGAACTACCCCACTGGGTTTCCAAAGAGCAGCTGGCAGATTTGAACCGCTGACTTTCTGGTGGGCGGCTGAGCTCTTAACCACTGCATTACCAGAGCTCCATAAAGAGATAGTGTAAGGGAGTTTTTTGAAATAATGGAACTGCTTTGCATACTGATTAGAGTAATGGTTATGTGACTATACATGTGTTAACATTAACAGAATTATATGACTCCTCTCCAGTATCAAATTACTATATAATGAAAAGGAAAAATTTAAATGATAAAAAATAACATACTTGTATGCCATTCAATTAACACACATTATCAATGAATCTTAAAAAATGTGTATCAGATGAGGTCAGCAACAGTGTATGAATCTACAATAAGCACAGAGATGGGAGTAAGAAGGGTTGTAACTCACAGGCATCACTTGCACACTCTGGCAAGTGAAGCAAATAAGTGACATTCTGGAATCACTGGGCACAATCTGGTGACTCTTTGAAAAGGTCATGGGCGCAGAGTTGTCTAAACAGCAAGTTGTTGTACTATAAAAAGCTGCTGCTCAGACTAAGAGAGGGATTTGCCTTAAACAGAAGGCAGGGAGGCATGCCTCCAAACCCTCAGGGCCTAGGAATGAGATGACCCTACGTTGGACTCCTCTGTTAAAGTCCATTCCCTTCTACCTTCTCTAGCTTTAAAAACAATCTTAACCCCTGAGAGATGTGCACATAAGGGGAGCTGTTGAGCTGGCAGAAGAGCAAGTCTGAACTTAAGAGGCTCCTGGGAAGTGACTGGGCCCTACCATCACTAAGAACCACCCAGGACTGGGTTTTTACAGAATATTTTGTTTCATTTGTCTTCCTCACTCAAGGTACTCATTTCTTGCATCTTAGATGGTTTCTCCTCCTCTCCCACCAGTCCCTTTCATTGCCCTGCTTGAGCTGCTGGACTGGGGTCACATGAAGTAGGGTCCTGTGGGCGGGCACCAGGAAAGAAGGGAGACGGAGACTAGAAACATCATAACAACCAGCTACCATCAGCATCCAACAATGGCATCAAATGAGCAGGGTTTGCAGAGAAAATAAGCAAATTACTGTAAAAGCAAGTTCTATAATCACATCCGAGTGACTCTGTTTCCATTTTACTCATTTATGTAATCAGTCTTGACAGTACCAACAGTAAAAAATGGGGCACATGTGTGTAAAGTAGGAGCAGACGAAAAGGGAAAAGCAGAGAGAGAAAAAGAGGGCAAGGCATTGCCGGTTCGGCGGTAGAAATCTTGACCTGCGTGACAGAGACCTGGGTTCATTCCCAGCCAACACACCTCATGCACAGACACTGCTGATCTGTCCATGGTGGACTGTGTATTACTATAATGATTAACTTGCTTCAGGGGACCTTCCAGATCAAGATGGACAAGGAGTAACAGCCTGGAGATCAACTTCCAAACATCAGCCTACGAAAACTACACAAATTATAAATGTCTGGTCTCCGACCCATCACGTGGATGGCACAGGACTGAGCAGTGTTTCCCTCAGCTGTACACAGGGTCGCCATGAGTCACAGGCTGTATGCACAGCAGCTAACAACAACAAAAAAAGAGAGAAGGAGAGAGAGCAGAGAAAGAGAACTCAAAAAGCAGAGGCAAGTCAGAGCAACAGACAGAACAGACTAACATAAAACTCAGAAAAAGAACTCGTAACAAAGATAAAACCAGGACAGGGACAAATTTCAAGATTTGGGGACCCTCTTGCAAATCAAGTGGCACTACACTTGCAGAAGGTGCTTTCTAAAATTTAACGAAACTACAGTTAAGTTTCAAGTCAGGGTACTCAGAACACTCTGGCTCTCAAATACAGCCAAGGAAAATCACTTCCCCATGAGGTTCCAGGGCTCCCCATTCTGTTGTCTTGTAGGAAGGCAGCGTGGGCTGACCTCAGCCACACCCTCACCCATCACCCATGGTCTCTGCCTGCCACAGCCAGCACTTACAGTTCTAGGATCAGAATGACATCCGTCTTGTTCTCATAGACCTCATGCAGGGTGATGACATTGGGGTGCTGGATCTCCTTCAGGATGCTGACCTCCCGCTCGATGTCCTCGCGGCTCACGCCCCGCCGGCTGGACTTCGTCCTCCTTTTCTTGATAAATTTGGCGGCATACTGGAGACCGGTACTTTTCTCCCGGCATTTCTTCACAACTGCAAACTGCCCACTGAAGGGAGAAAGCAGAAGGTCAATGGTCATTAGAGTTTCTTTATTGCTCTCTAAAACATAAGACTGGTGGAAGAGTAAGAAGAAATGAAGACCAGAGCATGGGTAGAAAAATATACAGGGCCATACCTTTAATACAAAAACCCCGCTGCAGTAGTTGGTTAAGTGCTATGTCTGCTGACCAGAAGGTCAGCAGTTCAAATCTACCACGCGCTCCTTCAGAAACTCTACGGGGCAGTTCTACTCTGACTTCTAGGTTTGCTGTAAGTTGGACCTGACTCGATGGCAGTGGGTTTTGGTTTTACCTTTAATACAGAAAACCTGGTGGCACAGTGATTAAGTGCTACATAGAGCTGCTAAACCAAAAGTCGGCAGTTCAAATCCATCAGGCACCCCTTGGAAACTCTGGGGCAGTTCTACTCTGTCCTATGGGGCCGCTATGAATCAGAATTAACATGACAGCACTGGGTTTGGTTTTGTTTGTTTACCTTTAAAACATAGTTCTACTACCAAATACCCAGAACAGAAAAAGCTTCATAAACTTTGCCCATAATTTAGAGACTAGTAAGTCCTCTGTACAAGACATTTGTTGCTTTTCCAGCAGCCACTTCCCTGTCACTTCCTTCCCAACAGCATGTATCTTTAGGGATCTTTGTGCTTCGGATGAAGGTAGGTATGGCCATGTGACTTATGCTGAGCCTATCACTGCACTGTATTATCCTGGCCACATGCCAGACATATGACCCAAGTTAACAGCTTCCAGAACGAATATCAAGATTTTTTTTTGGAGAATGCAGAGATAAAACATTTTCCTGATACTCTTTTCCCTTCTGGATTTGAACATGAAGTATATAACCCTGGAAGCCACTGGCTTGGGATCTCCAGGGGGGACAGTCTCAGGAAAAACCAGCCACTACAGAGGCAGAATAGGTACATAGAAAGAAACCACGTCCGTGGTAACACAATGGAGTGGCTGACTCAATTCTCACTTGAAGCTATCTAACAGTGGATTTTTAAATAACATAAGCCAAAAAGTCCCTTTATAACTCTGATACGTGAATTTTATGTGTCAAGGCTAGGTTATGGTGCTGAGTTGTTTAGTCAAACATTAATGTAGTTGCTGTTTGGAAGTAGTCAGACATTATTCAATGAACTGGCCTCAAGTAAAGTGGATTGCGAGAGTGTTGACGGCACAGCGGTTTAACAGCTGGGCTGCTAAAGGTTAGTGGTTCAAACCCAACTGCTCTCCTCTGGAGAAAGACGGGGAAGTCTGCTTCTGTAGAGATGGCAGCGTTAGGAAACCCTATGAGGCAGTTCTCTTCCGTTCCACAGGGTGGCCACAAGTCAGGATCCACTCGACGGGAATGGATAAAGCAGATTACTTTCTGTTCTCTGGATGGGCTTCAATCAGCTGAAGGCCTTAAGAGCAGAGAGTGACTTTCCCTAGGTTGTGTTGCGCCTCCAGACCATAAACAGACATTTTGCCAGAATACCCATGTTTCACTCTTCTCATTGCCTGATCTCCAGATCTGTGGACGGTGAATTTCCAGCCTCCCACCTGACCTACACACACATCTGTGTGACGAATTTCCTTGAAGTAAATCTCTATCTACACATTGGTTTGGTTTCGTCTGTTTGTCAATAGTTCTGCTTCTCTAGAGAACCCTAAGACAACAATAGCTAAAGTCAGTTTGACTTGGGTTTTCTATTTCTTCCAGAAGAAAGCATCCTAAATGATGCACCAGGTAACCAGAGCATCTTCCCATTTCCAAAACAGGGTAATAACACAAACTGACACAAAATAAGAAGACGAATGCATAAGCAGGTGAGATCTTGAGAGGTAGGCACGTAACCTTGAAGATACTGGCACAGACAGAAAGAGCGTTCTGCAGTGACACTGGCGTCCACCCCTCTTCCCTCATGCCTAAGGAAGTCTGCCCACCCATCCCCAGATCTGTACATTCTGTGGCACCTACTGGAGAAAAGCCATGTACAGAATTATCACAGTTATTTTTAGCTAGCTTTAGTCCCTCACATGAAGACAAAAAGGGGAGAGAAAAATCAAATTAAGGCTAATGTTTTGATGTTAAACAAGGGATACTTTGAAATGCTACTTATGTATTTCAACAGTGGGAGACCAGGGAAGAAAACAAACAGTGAAAGATTGTTTCCAGCAAAGAAAACAGTGGAAGATTATTTTTAAAGTAGTCTCAAATTTTATGCACAACAGTCATTATTCCATTCTTTCCCCATCAGTAGCAAAGCAGACAAACCAAATACAAAATCACCCGGGAATACTAGCTCCAATGCTTATAAACACACCACCTTAAAACAGCTGTAGGATCTATGTTGCCTCTTTATTACGACCATTTCCATTTCTCTGAGGAGGGCAGAACTGGGCTTCTCCTATTACAGAGTGAAATTCCCCCAGAAGATATGCTGAAGTTCTAAATTCTGATAACTGTGACCATGACCCCTTCTGGAGTCAGGGGTTTTGAAGATGTTAGTAGTTAAGTTAACATGAGGTAAAAACTGAACCCCAAACCTGTTGCAGGGGAGCTGATTTTAAGTTGCGTAGAACTGCTCCCTAGGGTTTTCGTTGTGATCATCTTCACAGAAGCAGATCACCAGGCTTTTCTCTGGTCAACCTTTCGGCTAGTAGCTCAGTGCTTAACTGTCTGCTCCACTTTACCAGCTGGATTCTAAACACAAAAACTCAGCTTCCTCTCTACCAAATCCTTACCACCCCAAGAACAATAACAATAACTGAATTCACGTATGTGTTTATTTTTGGCAAGCACTTCTGAATCATAGGTAGCCAGCGTTTTAAAACGACACAACTTGAGGGTGAGCTCAGAGAGAGGAAGAAAGCAAACACACAGAAGCCTCATCAGCACAGGGGCCCACTTGGGCACTGCTTTCCCTTCAGCACTCCTTGTCTTTGGCAAGTCAGTCATTAACATGAATACAGATGGCTGCAGGTCCAGTTCAGTTGTTCACTGCGTTGGGGAAAATGCAGCTCCTTTACAGGGAAGCGGAAATTCACTGCCGACGATGCACTGCTGTGTACTAAAATACGGCTGGGCAAAGAGCCCTGGTTGGTAGAACCCACACAGAAGCTCCCACAAAGGGGATAGCATAGAAAACCCCATGGGGCTCCTCGTATAGGTAACCTTACCAACAATCGCAGCTTTATGAGATACAGGAAACCCCTGGTGGCGTAGTGGTTAAGTGCTATGCCTGTTAACCAAAAGGTTGGCAGTTTGAAACTGCCAAGTGCTCCTTGCAACCTCTAGGGAGTAGTTCTACTCTTTCCTACAGAGTTGCTATGAGTTGGAATTGACTTGACAGCTGCAGATTTGTTTTTCTGCTACAGGGTAAACATCCTCATCCTCTCCTATCAATAAGAAAACCGGTTTCAAAAACATTTTAAAAACTGCACCAAATTATTCAGCAGGATTGAGAAATGAACCCAGACTGAAATGTATTTGCTTCCAAAGCTCAGTTCACTGAGGCACCTGGCTGCACTGATCTTGTGGTCACCTTCTTCATGCACAAGTCATCCTCTCTGTGAAGTTACAGAGACGATGGGCACATCATTCTAGCAAAGTCTTTTGTGAGGGGAAGCCAAAAGTTTGTGGCTAACTAAGTTTAGGTAATGCTGCCTTCTCCTCCTTGACGAAAATCCACAAAATGTTTTAATTAACTGAAACTATCACTTTGGCATGCTCTGATACGCTGTGCAATAAAAAACACACCGATGGTGGTGCAATGGTTAAGTGCTGGGTTGTTAACTGAAAGGTTGGTGGTTCAAATCCACCCAGCGGCTCTCGAGGAGCAAGACCTGGTTATCTGCTCCTACAAAGATTAAAGAAAAAAAAAGTCTGTTGCCATTGAGTCAATTCCAACTCCTGGAGACCCTACTGGACAAAGCAGAATTGCCTCACAGGATTTTCAAGACAATAATCCTTACGAAAGCAGACTATCACATCTTTCTTCTGTGATTGGTTAGTGTGGTGGCTTCCAATCAACAACCTTTAGCAGCCAAGTGCTTAACCAATGGGTTACCAGGGCTCCTTAAACCCACTGCCGCCAAGTTGATTCTGACTCACAGACCCTGTAGGACACATAACTGCCCCACTGGGTTTTTAAGGTGTAGAAACAGACTGCCACATTCTTCTCCCACAGAGTGATTGATGGGTTCAAACCGCCAATCTTTCTGTTAGCAGCCAGTACTTTAACCACTGTGTCACCAAGGCTCCTTGCTATAGAGATTACAGCCTAGAAAACCCTATGCGGTAGTTCTGCTCTGTGTCACATGGGGTCACTAAGAGCTGAAACAACTCAACCAGAACTATCAACATCAATGCAAATAATGAGAGCCCTTGGGTGACTCAAACAATTAATCACTCTGCAATTAACCAAAATATTGGTGACACTAGCCCACCTAGAGGTGCCTTGGAAGAAAGCCCTGGTGATCTATTTCAAAAGAATCAGCCATTGAAAACCCTAGGAACTACAGTTCAACTCTGACACACCTGAGGTCACCATGAGTTGGAATGAACTCAACAGCAACTGGTATTATATTTCATAATGGATTAAAAACAAACTGGTTGGACTTCTTTTAATCCAGCTGGGTTTTGTCTTCACGTTTATTTGTGGGACTCTAATTTGCTTGGGGGAAAGATAGCAGGGGCATTCAAATTCTGACAGGATGTTGCATTCAGAAGCGAGGAAAGTGCAACTTGGCTGGACAGGACAATTTCTGCCTCACAGGTTGGAACCAAATCAAGTGCGTAATATTTTCAGTGTTGATCCTGATCTACCGGATGGCAGGGTACTAGAACAGGCTGCCACCTTAGACAGGTGTGGGTTAAAAATACACATACGGCTAAAAGCATATCATTATGTTATCTTTAAGTATGCATTTACTGAGCATATATGAAAATTAAAATTATTTACGTTAACTATTTTTGTTATGGAAACCCTGGTGCTATATTGATTAAGCGCTACAGTTGCTAATCAAAAGGTTGGCAGTTCAAATCCACCAGATGCTCTTTGGAAACCCTCTGGGCTAGTTCTCCTCTGTTCTGTACGGTTGCTCAGTTGGATTTGACTTGACAGCAAAGAGTTTATTATTGTTATGGCATTCTAGGGAGCACAAACAATTAACACTCTCAGCTGCCAACCAAAAGGTTAGTGGTTCAAGTCCTCCCAGAAGCATCTTTAAAAAAAAAAAATGTCTGGTGATCTACTACTAAAAAAAAAATTACTGAAAACCTTATGAAGCATCATTCTATTCTGACATACACAGGGGTCATCACAATCCAGAGTCAACTCACTGGCAACTGGTTTGGGTTTTATTATTGTTTTAAATTCCCTATCCTAATGCCAGAAGCAGATCTGGCTTAACTGTAACAGCTAATAACTTCCATCTCTCCATTACTCTTAAATCTGCAGTAAGATTAACAATCAATGCAAAATAATTTTTACTTTTGAATTCATATATCAAATATCTGGCCCAGTCTCAGTGCCGGTTTATAGAAGATCTATTTTTCTTGACCAGAGCTACACTGAGAAAGTAGCATGGTAAGAATTTGCTATAATATTGAAATCACAGGTTTTAGGTAAGAGGTGAAGTGACAGAAAAGATTTTTCAAGTGTGAGTAAACCAACTGATAATAATCCACATTTACAACAAAAACCCCAAAGAGCTTGATTACAAGTGGGAAAGATAAGCACATCACACTCTAACGTGACATGGACGCTTTAGGGCTGAAGGGTGTCAGGAGACCCTGCTGAAACTGACCTAAACTGAGCCCTGAAGCCTGTGTGTGAGCGGTGTTAAATGACAGATTCTGGAGTTGAACTATAAAAAAAATTAAAAGATTTTATCTGAGAGTAAACCAAACTGCTGCAGCAAGGAAGTCTGGTACTCAAGAGGACACATCAAGGGCTTCAACATCAGAAGGACAAATTTTCCCACAGGAAGCTTTACAAAGTTTGCTGGTGAAAAAGAACGGGCCCTGGCAAATTGTCATTCAAGCAATGGTGGGCCCTTCCGTGGTGGGGGCAAGTCTGTGACGGGGCTGCATGTCCTTTCTTTAGTTTGGAAAAGCCACAAGGTTCTTGGTGTTACTGTGATGAAGTCTCAAGAGAAAGAGGATTTGGAACATACCAGTTAAATAAGGTGCACAGGTGGAAGCACCTAGGGCTGGGTCATTTCCAGTTGACAGCAGGCAGCTGAAGGTGTGGGAACACATGGAGTGACAGAAAGGGTGCAGAGGCAGGGAGGCATAAAGGGCTCTGCTACAGTGCTTCCAGAGAGGAGGGGATGGCGGGAGATGCCCTGGGACAGCCACACCCTAACCTCATGAAGGTCGGGTCTCCTCTGGTGATACTGCATTAGACCCCAAAGAATCTTGCTCATATTGTTCAGAGGGTTGTCTCCAGAAGTGGAGACGGAAGCTTCACAACGTAATTGCCCACCGGAAGGGCAGTGATGCTCTCTCATAGGCTGCCTTGGCTGGTCTCTCTGCCCCATGAGCCACCGACAGCAGCCCCACTGGCAAGGTGAGGGACAGATGAAGGACCCCACAGCCTCTTGGGAAAGCAACAGGGCAGAGCTACTCTGGTGCACACCTCTTTCCTGTGGCCCAGACCAAGCAAAACAAGACGCCTACAGCTAGGGGAAGGTGAGGGCCATATCTCAGTCGCCTCTGTGCCTCCACACCCAGCAGAAGCCTGGCACTCAGCACACACAACATGACAGAGAGGAGCAATCCCAGTCCCAGACCAGGGATCTCTCTAAGCCTCCATTTCCCCATCTGGAAAAGGGAATGAGAACATACAGCCAGGCCATGCATGCCATCTCACCACATGGTGGGTCCCCTAAAGACATCAACTGCACATGAAGGAGCAAAATAATCAGTTGTCTGAGCTCCGTATTTCTCAAAGAAGCCAAGAGGGTTAACATTATAGTGTGTGACAAGCAGCACCAAATTTCTCCTTGGCACTTTTCTCCCAACATGTCTGTAATCTGAGCATTCAGTTGCTACATTTTTTTTCTGAGTTGGGACTCGAAAAGGTATTTTCATTTTGGATGTAGAAATATTCAGTTTGACCCAAGGCAAATAACCCTGTGACTGCTTAGATGCTGAGGCCTGTAGAACTGCACCACAGGGTTTCCAAGCCTGTAAATCTTTTACCGAAGCAGACTGCCACATCGTTCTCCCACAGAGCACCTAGCAGGTTCAAAATGCTGACCTTTGAGTTTGCAACTGAGCACTTAGCCATGGTGCCACAAAGGTCCCTCACAGTCTGGAAGGAGGTGATGGAAAGCAGACTGGCATTCTGCAAGAGTCTCAACAGTATCGTTCATTTCCTCGAGCTGTTCTTACAAAGTGCCACAGGTTGGATGGCTTAAAATAGCAGAAATTGGGCTGGGCCTCTTAGACCCAGGGTCCAACAAGTGTCCTTCAAAGGGCCCTCACAGTTTTGGAGGATAGACATCCAAAATCCAGCTGTCAGCAGAGCTGGGCCCTTCTGGATGCTCTCATGAGAGGTGGTCCCACATCCCTACTTCCTCCTGGTGGCTCCCAGCAAGCTCTAGTGCTCACCGCCCTGCAGCTGCATCACCTCGATCTCCGCTTCCACTGTCACATGGCCATTGTTTGTCTTTTTCTCCTGTGTCTCTTTTCCACAAGGATATCACTCAGACGAAGTTAGAACCCATGCTAATCCAGTTTAACTGATAACATCTTTAAAGACCTATTTCCATACAAGGTCACATTCCCAGGTACCAGGGCTTAGTACTTGCACACACTTCTGTGGAACACACAGTTCACTCCATGACAAACATGTTTCATCTCTCATGCTCTTCTGTAACGTGGCCTTGCTGTATCTCATCAAGTTGCTTGGAACACACTTTCCTGGCATCTCCCTCTTGGAACCCAAATGCCATGTTTTGAGAAGCCCAAACTACAGACGAGGTCGTGTGCAGAGATTCCCGCCAACAGCTCCGGCTGAGCTGACGGCAGCCACAAAAGGCCAGTCAATGGGTGCACCCTCTTGGGCACTTGGCCCAGTCATTCTTCACAAGACTCAGCCCGGCCAACTTGGACTACAAACACAAGACAGACCCCAAGCAAGAATTTCCTAGCTAAGCCCAGTGAACCCACAGAGCATGAGAGATAAGAGACCATCACAAACTGTTACTTGACACTACTAAGCTTTGGGATGGCTTGTTGCCTCACAACAGATAACTAGAACACCCCTGAGGAATCTTGGACAGTAGGTTTTTGTTTTTGTTTTTTCTTAATATAGTGCAAGATTACAGACCCAGTTAACTTGTCATACAAAACCTTGCACACATCCTACTATGCGGTTCTAGTTTCTCTCCCCACCCTGTGACAGCACACTTCTTTCCACCCTGTATTTCTTGTGTCCATCCAACCACTTCTTGTCCCCGTCCACCCTTTCACCTTACCTCTCGACAGGAGCTGCTCAGTTAGCCTCATGCATCTACTCACGTCAGGAAGTACCCCCTTTGCCAGTATCATTTTATTGTCTTACAGCCTAGTCCAATTTTTGAAGGGTTGGCTTCGGGACTGGCTTCAACTCTGGGCTAATGAAAAATCCAAAGCCCATGTCTTCCAGGGACCCTCTAGTCTGTTAGAACATCAGGAATTGGGCCCCCACTTTTCTCCCCCTATGCCTGGGATTCTACGTTGTATTCCCTGTCAGGGCTGTGACTGGCAGTGGCTGGGTACCATTTACTTCTTCTAGTCTCATACTGATGTAGTCTCTGGCCCCTTCTGTTTCTTGGGTTCCTGTTTTTCTCATGTATTGGACGTCTTTCATTCTCCTCTGCTCCAGGTTGGCTGGAACCAACTGATGCTACTTACATGGCTGCTTGCTAACTTTTAAGACCTCAGATGACAGCTGGAGAGTGGGTTTAGGAAATCATCCCAGCAGCTGTTTGAAGGAAGGATCTGATACCGAATGTAGGGGACCAGGACTAGTGCCAAGGGTTAACCTAATGGGAAAGGAGTAGCATTCAGTGCACCCGGAATGTAGGTCCCATCCTGAGCTCACCTAGATGGGTGCTCTCGTTACATCACTGCATGTGGGCTCACTTTTCAGGTTCATCTTGGCAACCATTCCCCTTCTTTCAAGGAAACTGCTGCATCATTTAGTAAGGACTTCTTTGCCAGAAGCAAAAAAGCAAACCCAACACAACCCAGAAACTTTTACTGAAATGCCTTGGCAGATTTCTGGATCCAATGGACATTCCACAGTCGCTGTGGTGAATCACAGCTCCACCCTGGGACCCAAGAGAATAAAATGCTGCCTGGTCCTGCTCCATCCCCAAGATCACACTGCTGTGATCTACAGGTTTTCACTGGCCTGTTTTTAGGCCTTTCTTCCTGGCTCATCTTTGTCTGGAAGTTCCGCTGAAACACAGGAACACCCAAGCTGCCATCGACAGACGGGTGGTGGCTGCGCATGAGGTATATCGGTGGGGAAATGAACCTGAGACTCCTGCCTGGAAGGTGAGGATTCCATCACTGAACAGCCACTGCCTCCGATTAGTCATGCCGTTATCTAACCCCCATTCTGAACAGTCCAGTCACCCAAGACACACCTGTGGTCACGTCACCTCTGGGAAAACATCATGTGAGAAGGAAATAATTTTTCTTCTCATTCAGTGGAAACCCCTCCTCTTCTAACCCAACAAGCTTAATAGATTTAAGCAGATGATGAACGCTAACCTGTATGGAAACTCGGTACTTCAACAAGCAGCAGCACACAATTCCTACAGAACATTTCTCTGGTGATTCTCACACCTGAAGCTACTCTCTCTGTCTGTCCCTGGAGAAGGTATTAAGAAAGAAAGCACATCACTTTTTGATAAAGTGCCTTTATATGGCAAGTTCCCTAAAAAGCAAAACCGATTATTAAATTACTGTTAAGAAAAAATACACAAGCCTCCAAAAATTATTCCGAACTGCTACAAGAGCTCAGTCAAATGGCACATGATTTGGCAAACAAGTGTTCCAGCCACTGAAAAAGTGGCCCCAAGGCTGCCGTGGTGCTGACAGTGAGAAGCAGAACATCCCTTGGGCATGGACAACAGCACGTCACCTTGGGAACAAGAACAAACGGCACAAGTCAGGAGGGAAACGCTGAAAGAGGTGTGCTACCCCAGGGAGGGCTGAGAGCACCTGGGAATATCCAAATGGGCACAGGAGAGCTCAGCAGAGAGGTCGCTCCCCCTGCGGAGGAGGGGGCCTCCTTACAGGCCAAGTGCACACAGAGAAGTGTCGGCGGTAAAGACGGCACCACTGTGGACTCACAGCAGGGGTGGGGAGGGGCCTGGCTTTACTCACAAAAACAGTATTGGGGGGTCAAAGAAACCAAATATACAGAATGTCAGGGTGGCTCAAGCAGCCTTATTGTGAATAACGAATTAGCCGACCAGAGTAGACGGGCACTCAGAAATAAGATTAGAAGATAGCAAGGGGACCTTTGTCCATTTCACTTGTCCCTGTGATATCTTTTTGGAAGTGGAAGAGCTGCTATTCATCTGGAAAACTATTTCCCAGAGCGAGCTTTGGGAGTTCACATGAAGAAATGCTACTTGGACACAGGGTTTTACAGTCAAGTAAAATAAAACAAAACCCACTGCTGACAAGTTGATTCTGACTCATAGCAACCCTACAGGACAGAGTAGAACTGCACTATAGTTTCCAAGGAGTTTCTAGGTGGATTTGCACTAGCAACTTTTGTTTAGCAGCTGTAGCATTTAACCACTATGGTACCATAGTGGTACCTACGGTCAAGTAGGTTGGGTAAAACACAACCGCAACAGGTTTCTGGATGCGGACCTGGTACTCCTTCCGCCTGCTGGTCAAAGAGCTGCCTAGAGAAGGGCAGAAGCATGAAGGCCTCAGGCCAGACACAAACTCTTCACCAGCTGGGACCTAGCAAGGAATCTGGAGGTTTCCTTTTACTTTTTCGGACAGTCAACTAGGTTGGGCTAAAAATGGTTAACATGGCAAAATTATACATTTAATCATTTGTAAGTGTACAATTCAGTGGCATGAATTACATGCATCGTGTAGCACAACCATCACCCCTGGGCGTTTACAAAACATTTTAATCATCCCAAACAGAAACTCTGTACCCTTTAAGCAAGCAATTTTTAGTGGTAACTGAGAATGGTGAGGAGGAGTGGCACACATATGCTCAAGGGTACAGCTCAATAAACACTTTCTGGCTGGTTTACAGGTGTACTCTTGGAACTCCTAGCTGCCACCTTGGGCCAGGAGAGCTACCTCCAGGGAAGAGCAGAGGTGATGAGAAGATATTTGGATCCCTGAGGATGCCATGGAGCAGAAGTGTCACCAGGTCCCTGAAAGATCTCCCTAGGCACTTGATTTACCTGAGCTAGAGATGTACTGCACTTTGTTCTAAGCTCTGTTGCTCTGATTTCCATCATTTGCTGCCATTCCTCATTTTACCCAAAGGATTCACCAGAAGTAACAAAGCTGCAAGTGTACAAGGAAAGAGGTGTGCAGAGCAGGTAGGGGCTTCACTCTAGCCAGAGGGTGTGGATGGGGAGAAGTCAGTCTCCTGTGCTTAGCACCGGCCCTAGCTCCTAATGCAGGCCTGGGATCAATGTGAATACATGCTTGGTGTTCCACACGTTTCTGTTTGCTTGCTTTATTTAATATTTTTTATTATGGCAAAATATATCTAACAGGAAGTTTTCCATTTTAAGCATTTTTAAGTGACAATTCTGTGACATCACTTACATTCACAACGTCATACAACCATCGCCATTGTCTATTTCCACATCATTGTCATCAGTCCAAACAGAAATCTGTGGTCCTTAATTAAGCAACAACTCCTCACTCCTGTTGCTCCCCAGCCTCTGGTAACCACTAATCTACCTTCTCTCTGGATTTGTCTATTGCGATCATTCATATAAGTGGAATCACAAAACACCTGTCCTTTTGCCCCTAGCCTATGTCACTCAGTACAGTCACTCAGTACCACACCTTCATTCCTTCTTATGGCTGAGTATTCTACTGTAAGGATATATCACATTTTGTTAACTCATTCTTCAGTATCTGGTCTTTAATTTTTTTTAAAGGGGGAGTTGAAAAATGTCATTTGACATGGTCTAAACAAGCCTTCCAGTAGAACAGAGAAACAGACAAAAAGTACTTCAAGTATTGTCTGCACAGGGAGGTGTCTGCAGAATACAGTCAGGCAAGGGTCAGCTGTTCCATCTCACTGAAGACTGACTTCTATGACTGGACACTGGACTCCTGACCCGAGGCCACATGCGAACAGCAGAAAACCCTCTTGTCTTCTCTTGGGACCCAGAGGGCACTAGCACCTGACAGGATCATTCTGACTTGTCATGCTCACCCTTGGGCAAGTCCTATTATTTGATCACCCCGACTTTGTCACGAAATCCCCTTTCAGTACAGGGTTAAAGTTAACCGGGTTAGAAGGTACGATCTGTTCTCCACTCAGCAAGCTGTCCTCGGGGAGAATAGCTGAAAATGGGAGCAGAAGGTTCATATAACTTAAAGTGGAAAAAGAAGACAAACTCCATGACAAAAGGAAAAGAAACGAAGTCCAGTTTATTCCAGGTGCTAACATTCAAGGAGAGGAAACAACTAGCTAAAGATTCTGAGGGTCACAGGTTATAAATACACAGCAAAGATTAAGATACAGTTGGTAGGAGCCATGGGACCATTTTCCCTGGTATTTGCTCTGCTTAGTTCTGGGGCACGAGAAGACTGCTCAAAAGCATTGAAATATTTTCAGCTTTCCTCTCTCAGTCTAGACAGAAACACCCACTTGCAGTGTGTGTTTTCACAGGCATATCTGGGATCCTGTATCATCCTCTAGGGATCCTTCACTGGTGCAAACAGTGAAAGCACTTGGCTGCTAACCAAAAAAAAGTTAGAGGTTCTAGTACATCCATAGGTGCCTCTAGAGAAAGGCATCGTCTTATTCTTCCAAAAAATAAATGACAGAAAATCCTATGGAGTTCTTCTTTGACACATGTGAGGTCACCATGAGTTGGAGTTGACCTGACAGCAAGTTCTGTTACACTGTCATTGCATTCAGTTGTGGGAGAAGGAAGAATTCCTTCCACCCCATTCCATATGACGTCAGGTCTATAATAATGTAATGGAGTTTCACCTTCAGTAACCCGAAAGAAATTCAAACATGCTTGGCATCATGTGACTTTTAGTGCAGCCATATGGTCAATGCACTTTGGGGATGCCTGCTCTGAAGCCTGAACAGAATCAATCCCCGGTGGTATAATGGTTAAGTGCTACAGCTGCTAACCAGAAGGTGGGCAGTTCAAATCCAGCAGGGTTCCTTGGAAACCCTACGGGCAGTTCTATTCTGTCCTATAAGGTTGCTATGAGTCAGAATTGACTTGATGCCAATGTTTTTTTTTTTGTTGTTGTTGTCTTTGTTTTTATGATTGCAAGAGTCACAGGCCCAGTACTCAATGAGGCAGTTAGTGGCAGTCTGGCCATCAGCTCAGCCCAGGTACATCCTTTTTGGAATTTTCTTGGACAAGCCCTGCTCTAGGATGTCTACAGATCTGTGATCTTGGCTCTGAATTGGGTGGGGACACACTTCACACAGGTGTCTGGGGGCAGAAGAAAATGTGGAGGAGAGGAAGGGTCACTTCAGGCCAGGCAAGGAGAGGCTGGCAGGCAAATTCACTGCTGGAGTTACATGAAGGGACAGCTACTCAGATAAAGCTGAAAGATGAGAAGTTAAAGAGAAACCAGAGCTCCTGGAGAGCTTGTCATGTGGGCTGACCTTCCAGCTGCCTTTGGAGCAGAGTGAAGATTATTGTCAGGCCAAGGAAAATCTACGTGTCAAGGCCAGTGGACCAAAACTTCTTTTCTCCTAGTATGACTTTCTGAGAACATAGTATGGATTCTGTCTTGGTAATCGCAAGAGAAAATGGCAAAAAACAAAAACAAAAACACAAACAAACCACCTCAATATATACGAGTTAGGAGAATCCTTGGGTAGTGCAAAGAGTTAACATCATCAGCTGCTAACCAAAAAGTCAGCAGGTCAGGACCACCGAGAGGTACCTCGGAAGAAAATCAGCCATTGAAACCCCTGTGGAGTACAGTTGTATTCTGACACACACGGTCACCATGAGTCAGAGTCAATGGCCACTTGTCTGGTCTATGAGGTACAAAGATGACAGGTACCCTCCCTAAAGCAGGGGTTGCAAACCCAAACAAACATCTTTGGGTGGGGTGTGATTCCTAAGGAAGTGTGGACCCTGATTCAACAAGACTTTGAGTGATCATTCACAGGGATCTTCAGAATTTCTGTTTCACGGAAACATCATTCTTCGGCAGGCAAGGGAGGGATTATGGGTAATGTGTTGGTCAGAGAGAAGAGGGACTGAGTCCTTCCTCATTCCTGATGTGGGGTAAGTGACAAGTTCTTTGCCTTGTTTGATGTCCACATCCTCATCTGTAGTGCCTGGGACTGGGGATAGCTGCGCCCCTCCAACATCATCTTGATTTCATCCAACTGAGTGAGCCTGATGCAACACCTCATGTGCACACACACAGTCTAACCACTCAGACTAACAGGCTGTGCTCATCTGCAGTTACACAGAAACGAATACCTGGTTCAGGCAGGCCACCTTGTTTCAGGAACCCAGGAGGAACCTAGGCAATATAATCAGTTCAAAAGGAAATGGCAGGAAGAGTAGCGGACAGTGAACAACCTAGGGAGAGAGGCAGATGTGGCGCCCGGAATAGGCAAGAAAGTGCATTTCACTACACAGGTCATCAAAGGCCACTTGGTTAGTCATCTGATCCTAAGGTATTGCCGTCTGAGATTTTGAAGTTACTGCTAGAAGGGAGAAATCGAGCCCCAGCACGGCTGGGTGATACCACAGTGATGGCGAACCCTGAGAAGACAGTGCCGCTGGCTAAGGGGCTGGGCAGCCTTCCCATCTGCAACTTGGAGCTTTTTCCCATCTAATGGAAACTCTTTTGGTGCAGTGGTTAAGAACTGCAGCTGCTAACCAAAAGTTTGGCCTCCCCAGGTGCTCCGTGGAAACAAACTCTGGGGCAGTTCTACTCGGTCTTATAGGGTCTCTGAGTTAGAATCCACTTGATATCAGTTGGTTTGGTTTTCTGTCTTGGTCTCATCAAACAGGAAAGCGAACAGCACAAAATAGAACCCTCTCACTTTTTTCACCCCTAGTTACCTCAGACTTGTTAAGCATTTATGGGACATACATTACTAGTTAGTACATTTAGAACCACAGCAAGTAACAATGAATAAAGCTGGAAGAATGTGGCCTTTTCAGTTAGAATTCTAACCCCCTTCGTAGTATATATCAGTATATCAGCTTTTCAAAAAATTGTTTCAATCATACCAGATTCTTACAGAGAATTACCACCACCACTGAGTCTGCAAAGCTTAACAAGGGGATCAGTATATCAAAAGCATTCAATACATTTTAGAATTAATACTTATTGGCTCACTCACCTTAGTTTGTTTTCAGTTGCCACTGAGTCAGCTCTGACACAAGGTGACCCATAACGCAAATGAGGAAGATACTGCCCAGGTCTGTACCTTCTCCATGATCACAGGGATGTTGGAGCCCACCGTGGTGGGGCCACTGTATAATCTCAGTGACTTCCAACCCAGGAGGCTCATCTTGCAGGACTATTTTGGACAAAATTCTGTTCTGATCCACAGACTTTCACTGGCTAATTTTTGGATAAAGACTAACAAGCCTTTCTTCCTAGTTTGTCATAGTCTGGAAGCTCTGCAGAAATCTACCCAGCATGGGTGACCCTGATGGCATGTGAAATGTCAGCGGCACAGCTTCCAGCAACATGCAACCCACTACAGTACAACAAACCGACACCTAAGCCAACTACTCATCTGTCTGTTAAAACTGTCTTCACTGACCTGCATGTGGAAAAACAGTTGCTCCAACATTTAAATGTCACACATGATGTCTCTTCATTTGTCTTAGGACCATAAGGGCCCTGTGCAGCCCATTAGCACTTACTTTTCTCACACATTTCCTGGGCTCCTGCTTTGGGCCAAGTCCCATCTGGTCCCTGGGGGCTGCCCACCTGCCCTAGAAGCCTGTCAAGGAGAGGTATCAGTGTCTATCTTGTATCTGGACTCACTTGAAAAGCAAAGTCATATTACAGCACTCAGAGATTCCACTGACACTTCTAGAGGAATTCTCCCATTCTCCTTAGGACAAAGCACTTTGTGAAAGCAGCCGGTTTATGCCATAGCTTTGGGTGATAAGGCAAATTCGCTAATTAGAGAACAATCTAAAATTTTATAGCTTTGAAGCAGTTTGTAATGTGCCCCTTAAAGGCCAATGCCATCTGCAAACTCCATGAGGTCAGATATCTATACACTGAGAAACTGAAAGACAGGACCCATTATCTCCCAAGAATACAAGAAAACAGCATTAATTAGTCAGGAAGCCTAAAGAAACTGAGACTGGGGGAATGATAAAATTTAAGATCAGTTCCCAACAAGAAGATGGATAGAAAAGGCTAGTATCGCTGGTCTGAGCAGGTGGCTTAATAGAAAATAAACCTGGATGACTCTTCTCAGCTTCCATTTTCTTTTTCGAATCCAATGAGCTACACATTGGGAAGGGTAAGAAAAGCATCATAGATAACTGGAACTGAAGCTTAAATTTAGAAAAGATAACAAGAGTGGCTGGTAGACATTTAAAAGAAGTTCACATCTCCAGGTCTCAGGAAGTTAAATCTTGGTATGGCAGAAGTAAGTTTGGACAAATGTCAATGAATGAGTGAAGCTGTATCAACATTCAAAAAAGAGCAAATGGGATCTCTGTCTGTCTTAGTCATTTATTGCTGCTATAACAGACATACCACAAGTGCATGACTTTAATAAAGAGAAATTTATTCTCTCACAGTCTAGGAGGCCAGAGGTCTAAATTCCGGGTTCCAGCTCCACAGGAAAGCTCTCTCTCTCTGTTAGCTCTACAGGAAGGTCCTTGTCATCAGTCTTCCCTGACCCCAGAGCATCTCAGAGCAGGAGCACCCAGGCACAAAGGAAATCCTCCACTCCCAGATCTGCTTTCTTGGTGGCAGGAGTTCGCCTGTCTCTCTGCTTGCCTCTCTTTTTGATATCTCAAAAGATAGCGATGTATGACACAATCTAATCCTGTAGACTGAGTCCTACCTCATTAACATAACTGCTTCTAATCCTGCCCTTTAATATTATAAAGGTTATGATTTACAATGCATAGGAGACTCACATCACACAAAAAAAGGGTGATAACCACACAATCTTGAGAATCATGGCCTAGTCAAGTTGGCACACATTTTCAGAAGGCACAACTCTCCAAGGACTATCAGCTTGTTACTAGCCCCCAGCAAAAATCATGATTCAATTATTGACCAGATGAATTCAGAGCACTTAGAATATTCTGTTCTCAATAAAACCAAAACAAAATAAATTATTTAAAAAAGAAAAAAACGAGAATACTTAGCAAGTGATCAACAGGCAGCATCAATAGTAAGAACTAATCTCTCCCCCATCCCTGTTTGGGTTATAACACAAGAAATGAGAACAGATATAGACAGAAACGTGTTTGGATTTCAGAAAAGCCTGTGACATAATTTTTCATGATATTTTTGTAGATGAAACAATGACTCACCGTGTGGTAGATTTGGGTGGGCCATCCAACTCTGTTTTTAGCACTGTCCTAGATAAGCTATTTCTCAGTACAACATGCTTAATCAAACTTGAACACTGAAAGAAATGGTTAATGTGTTCACCATCAGGACCTAGAATCGAACTTATCCCAGCAGACTGAACAATGAAATTCATAAAAAGAATAAACAGAAATTCCTATACAAAAAAAACCCCTAAAAATACCAAAATCAGTGCAGGATAGAGTAGAACTGCCCTATAGAGTTTCCAAGGAGTGTTTGGTGGATTTGAACTGCTGAACTTCTGGTTAGCTGACATAGCACTTAACCACTATACCACCAGGGTTGCCCAATCAACTAAACAGAGTAATAATTAGGTGTTTTTCATTACTAAGTCCTTAGACTGTGATCAAGAGATATGTAAACAAACTAAAGTAGAAAAATTACAAGACAACTGAATTAACATTAAATTTCTGGGTGATGAATCTCTCTATCACTTCTGAAGGGTTAATGCTTGTGTTTCCAAGTGAAGCAAATAGAACTGAATTTCCTGCTGGTTCTAAAATTCGAACCTCTCTCAAGCTTACATACTCAAATGGAACAAAAAAGCCACAAAAACTGACAATCTGACTACATTAAAGTTGATTTGAGGGGTGGAGTCAAGATGGCGGACTAGACACATGTCTCCTTAACTCCCTCTGAAAACTAAAGCCTAAACTGATAATTAAACAGAGCCTTCCAGACACCCAGTGAGCCCTAGGACATGACACAAGGCTCTCTATTTGGACCACGTGCTACTGAACAGGAAGCTTCAACTCTTTTACTAACCCTCACCCTTGTTGAATGCCAGCTGTCATGGACAAAAGGTAACTCTTAACTTTTCTTTTTCGGTCTTAGCCAGGAGGCAGAGCTTGAATGGCGGCAAAGCTCAGCTGCACTTCTGAGGGGACCAACAGATGGAATAGTCACATTTTGAGAGCCCGGCTCTAGGTACTATGCACCTTGCTTCTCCGACCTCTCTTTCTGAACCTCCGCCACAGAAATGGCTATTCCATAGTGGGCAGGAGAGCTTGTGTGGGACACCTTCTTGTTCAACTGGGAGGCAGACTTACCCAAACAGAGGCCTCAGTAGGGACTCAATCCCAGGGTGGGAGGCAGTGCCAGCCCAGGGAGCACTTTTCCAACAGAAAAGTTGTGTTTAGCACAGACTGACCCTATGGGTGGGGCCCAGTAGTAGCCTTTTAGTACTTTGAACTAGTTTACATCATCTGCGCTTGGATGTAGAGATGGTTACTTTGCCAGGGCGGAAGACGAGCTTGGAGCTTGAACATCTGAATTCCTGACTGATTTTGGAAGCTGTCAGATAGCTTTTACCTTCTAATATATGACTACCTAGAGAAATAACTTCAGCGCATCCTAAAGGCATCTCTTCCAGCCTTTACTGACCCATGACAGGGTCAGCTGACAGCCCTCCAGTGACTCCATAAGTAGGGCTGTGTCTTTGCCAACCAGGAGCTAGAGCCTATTACCCCAGAGATACCACTGGGCTGAGTCACTGGAGTACACAGAGGTTATTGGTGATCACCTTCCTTATCAGACTGTGCTTTAAAGCCTACTGAGGTAGCACCAGAGAACCTCAACAACCACCAGATGTGCAAAAAAGCAATAAACTTTGGCAGAAACTTACAGAAAACTTCACCTGTGGCTCCAGAAGGCCCACAAAAGAAAGAACTAAAGAACTGCCCAGATGAAGAAGCCTTTCTGAAACTATTGGAGGTAGAGTACAAAAGGATTACATATAAAGCACTCATACACCTTATACAAAACACAGCACAGCAAAATGAAAAATTAACCAAGTTGTTCGAATTGAAGGAATACCAGTATTCTGAAATCCAACAGATCAGTAACAAAATCAATGACATAGAAAATTCAACTCAAAGCCAAGAAAATGGAATGGAACAAATGGAAAATAGATTTTTTGACTTGGAAGGCAGAGCTACTGACTCCAGCATCTATGAGGAGAAATCAGAAAAAAGAAACAAAAAAAATGAAGAAGCATTAAGAAGCACATGGGATTCTATCAAGAGGAACAATCTACAATTAACTGGAGTTCCAGAACAGTGAAGGACACCTGAAAACACAGAGTACTGTTGTTTAGCTGCTGACAGAAAACTTCCCAGAAATTATGAAAGAAGAGAATATAGATATCCAAGATACATACTGAATACCAATCAATAAGATCCCAAAAGAAAGACTCCAAGACATGTTATAATCAAGCTTAACAAAATGAACAATAAGCAGAAACTTAAAGGCAGTGAGACTCAAAGCAAAGCTAACATTCAGAGGGCAACCCTGTAGGCTTTTGTCTTGACTTCTCAGCTGAAACGATGCTGACATGGAGGCAGTGGGATGATACATTCAAAGCCTTGAAGGAGAAAAACTTCCAACTAAGAATTATATATCTTGCAAAATTATCTCTCAAATATGAAAATGAAATTAAGACATTCGCAGATAAACAGAAACTCAGAGATTTTGTAAAAACCAACCAAAGCAACAAGCAATACTGAAAGAAGCTCTTAGCTTAGAAGAACAAAATATAACCTCTGTATTTTAGGATGCAATACAGGTCACATCATCCAGAAACCTACTCAGTTAGGGAAGGCACAAAACTCAATCAAAGCTATAATATTAAAAGAAGTGATCCAGTAATTATATCATGAAAACCATGACATCATCATATTAAAAGCAAAGATGTACTACAGTAGTTATACTCTTTCCAGATGGAGAGGAAGTTAGTAACACATGTAGAAGTGAAAATTGACATAAATTATTAAGGGGGATCACAGGGATAGCGAGAAAGCATAATGTATCAAATGAAGACATAATGTATCAAATGAAGAAATGTAATACAGGAGTCTCAACAAACACAAAACCAACACTGAATAGGGTGAAAAATCAACCCATAATGAAGAATGTCCCAGAACAGAATAGTAACAGCAACAGAGAAAACATCAACACAAAAATAAACACATCACAGTGACAGCACTAAACACATACCCAATCAATAATCACACTGAATGTAAATAGTCTGAACAGTCCAGTAAAGAGACAACAAGTGACATCCTGGATTAAAAGGCATGACCTGTCTACATGCTGTTTATAAGAAACTCACCTTAGATTTAAAGATATGAACAAACTGAAAATTAGAGGACGGAATAATATATACCAAGCAAATAATATACAAAGCAGAGCAGGTGTGGCAATACTAATCTCAGATAAAATACATGTTAATCGAAAATCCACCATTGTGGACAAGCATAGACACTATTTATTGCTGAAAGGTTCAATACACAAGCAGGACTCGACAATATTAAATATTTATGCACCCAATACTAGAGCAAAGAAACACCAACTACATTCAAAAAGGAAATAGATCACTCCATAATAATAGTGAGAGACTTCAACACTCCACTCAGTATTGGACAGATCTTCTAAAAAAAAGCTCAGTAATGACACAGAAGCTCTTATTGCAACAATTAACCAACTAGACCTCATCAACATATACAGGACTTTGTATCAATCAGCAGACAACTACACCTTCTTCTCCAGTGCACACAGAACATTTTCCAGAATAGACCATGTGTCAGGACATAAAGCAAATCTCAACAAAATCCATACCACTAAATTATTGCAAAGCATCTTCTCAGAATACAAAGCTATGAATGTCAAAATAGACAGTGGAAAGAAATACAGGTAAATTGAAACTCATAGAAACTGAACAACACCTGGCTAAAAAAACCATGCGTTATAGAAGAAATCAAAGACGAAATAATGGCAAAGAAAATACTTCCTACCAGAACCTATGGGATAGCCAAAGTAGTGCACAGGGGTCAGTTTATCTCTATAATGCATAATACATCTGGAAGCAAGAAAGAATGCAAAAAAAAAAAAAGAAAGAAAGAAAGAATGCAAACCAAAGATCTAACCCTACAGCTTGAACAAGTAGAAAGAGAGCAACAGAGGAACTCCCAAGGCACAGAAGAAAACAGATCATGACGATTACAGCAGAATTAAACCGATTAGAGAATAGAACAAATGAAAAAAATTCAGAAGACCACAAGCTGTCTTTTTGAAAAGATCAACAAAACTTACAAACCATTAGCTAAACTTACTAAGGAAAAACAGGAAAGGAAACAAAGAATCCAAATAAGAAACAAGAGGGGAGATGTCACAACAGATCCAACAGAAATCAAAACTATCATAACAGAATACTATGAAAATCTGTACTCTAACAAATTTGAAAACCTAGAGGAAATGGACAAATTCCTTGATTCATATCACCTACCAAAATTATCACAAGCTGAAACAGAACAACTTAATAAATCTATCACAAAGGAAGAGACTGAAAAAGTCATCAGAAAACTACCAACCAAAAAAAGCCTGGGTCCAGATGGCTTCACCACATAATTCTACCAAGCTTTTAGAGACGAGTTATCTCCAACACTACTGAGACAATTTCACAGTAAAGAAAAGTTAACTCCAATACTACTGAGACAATTTCACAGCATAGAAAGTGATGGAATTCTCCCAAATTCAGTCTATGAAGTCAGCATAACCCTGATACCAAAGCCAGGGAAAGATCAAACAAAAAGGGAGAACTACAGACCAACATCATTCATGAACCTAGACACAAAAATCTTCAACAAAATACTAGCCAACAGAATTCAACAAGATACCAAAAAAATAATTCATCATGACCAAGTTGGATTCATATCAGCGATGCAAGGCTGGTTCTACATCAGAAAAACAATTAATGGAATCAACCACATAAATAACACAAAAGACAAGAATCATCTGATTTTGTCAATTGACGTAATTTGATAAAGTCCAATACCTATTCATACTAAACACTCTCAGCAAAACAGGAATAGAAGGCAAATTCCTCAATGTAATAAAGGCCTTTTATACAAAGCCAACTGCCTACATCATCCTGAATGGAGAAAGACTGAAACAATCCCCTTGAGAACAGGAACTAGACAAGGATGCCCTCTCTCACCTCTCGTATTCATCATTGTAGTAGATGTTCTGGCCAGAGCAATTAGATAAGAGCAAGATATAAAGAGCATCTGCATCGGCAAAGAAGAAATAAAAACTCCTTATTTGCAGATGATATGATTGTATACACAGAGAATCCTAGAGAATCCATAAGTAAACTACTACTATGGTATATATACTCAATGGAACACTATACAATGATAAAAAACAACGATGATTTTAGGAAGCATCTCATAATCTAGTTTCAATTGAAAGACATTATGTTGAGTGAAAGTAGTCAGTGGCAAAAGGACAAATATTGTATGAGACCTCTACTACACAGACCTAAAAACAGACAGAAGGAAAGACTCTTTGATGGCTGCACGGGTAGGGAGGGGTGGGAGAGGGTGGGTTATAGATTAGACAGTTGATAGAAATCTGGTTGGGTGAAATCAGTGACAGCACACATTTAGAGAAAGAAGATCAACTTAACCGGACTTTAACATGATTACTCCTCCAATCTTAACCCAATATTGCTAGGACAGAGTGGCAAGGGTGGGGTCCAGGGACCATGCTCTCAGGGGACATTAAGGCCCAAATGGCATAACTAAGTTATTGCTAAGAGAGTCTTCTGTACCCTATATTGGTGAGTGGCATCCGGGGTCTTAAAAGCTGGCAAACTGCCATCTGAGGCACACCAAATCATCCCTACTCAGCAGGAACTAACAATCACCAAGGACCAAAAGGACACAGGTGAAAGAGAACCCAGAAGACAGAGAGACCCACGTGAGTGGGTGAATGCATCAACATGTGACCAGAGGAACCAGATGGTGTCCAGCCAGCATCAGTGATAGCCGTGACGGGGCTCACAAAGTTGAGTCTCACTGGCAACATGAGAATAAAAGGGGGTGCACCCTCAGAACTGCACTAAAAGACTGAAATCGATGTTCCAGGGGCCTTGGGGTTCCCCTGGGAGTATGGCTCCTGATCCTGATGCTGCCCCTGTTCATAAATCATTACTGAGGTCAGCTCTTTGGACAGGAATGGATTGGACTTGATGACACAGAGTAACCATCTCGTGTGTGCACTTTATGGTTCTATGCATCTATTGGGTATCATCCTGCTAGCCTCTTACTGGAGGGTGGGGAAAGGGTGAAGAGGAGGGGACAGGACATTGTTAGGAGGATATAACAAGTATAGAATGGATATGAGGAGTGTGCTGACGCTGGGCAGGGAGAGCAGTGGAAGCTGCACATAGGCAGGTATGCAAATTTATATTATAGGATAGTATACTTTCGATCCCAATCAATAAAAATTAAAAAAATAATAACAAGGTTAATTTGACTCATAGTAATCTAAATACCCATGTCAACTATTTCAGAGGCTTGTCCAATAATTTGTTTTAGTACCTATTAAACCTGTTGTTGTCAAGTTGATTCTGACTCATTAGTGACCACAAACAACAGAGGAAAATTATCCTACAAGGTTTCCAAGGACTGTCTGATGGATTCGAATTGCCCACTTTCTTTAGTTAGCAGCTGTAGCTCTTAACCATTATGCCACCAGAATTTCCTGTTTTAGTACAATTAAGTGAATTATAGTTTGTTACACAGTCTTCATAACAGGACATATATGTAAACTTCATTAGTAAGCATGGATTGGAATAGAATTGACAGCAACAGGTTTTGTTTTGTTTGGGTTTCATCAAATATTAAAAATTATTATGAGATAATTAACATTTGTGTGTATGGGTGTGTGAACACACTCTGGGCCTTTGACTCCAGTTTTTATGGTACATCCCAGGTCAGATGAGCCACACTGTAAGTGTTCAATAACCACAAATGGTTGGTGGCTGCCATGTGAAACAGCACAGACTGAATCTAATTTTCTAGCTTTAACACAAAACTGGGGCAAAGCTCCAGATGGTTGAGAAGTCACTGGGAGGAGACCCACTGACCATGTAGCACATTAATCACATGAGGATAAAACATAACTCCAACCAATACTAGTAGAAAAGTCGCAGACACCAAAATTCTGTTGGAAATCCAGACTTACTTTTCTTAAATGTATGTTAGGATATTTTTAATTCTATTTATACTCACTCAAGAGTTCTGTTTAATTGAGGTAGACTCCATGTAACATAAAATTCACCATTTAACCATTTTAAAGTTAAAATGGTTCAAGTTTGCCTCTACTGGTACATATAAGTACGTTTACATTTTCTGCTTCCAGGCCTTCTGTGTAGGTTTTTTTATTTTATCACTTACCCTAGGTGCTGGCCAGGAGTGGAGCAAGCACAGAATGAAGTTGGGTACTGCACTTCTGGGTTCAGAGATTATTGCACGAGGTGCTACATCCTGGAGGAACGACTGTGTCAGACTTGTTTCTTTGGGCTTCTGCACAGCAAGGTAAGGCTTATGGGTAGATTGACTCTTTCCTGTGTGTTGTTGGAAAGGTGAGGTTTGGGGGTTAGGTGATATTCAAGGAAGTAAGTTCCTTTTAGGTGCGATACAGTGTAAGCAAGTGTCCTTGATATATGTTTCATCACATGGACATGTAAGCTCCACTCACATTTTTCACCTCTTGGACTTCTAAACAGACGAGCCTTATAAGTATATTTACAGTTTCCTATGTGTTATTGGGAGTGGGTGGTTTTCAGGATTGTTGATGTTGTTAGCTGCTGCAGAGTGGGTTCTAACTCATAATGACCCATGCACAACAGAACAAAACACTTTCCAATCCTGCACCACGCCCACAGTCATTTTTATGCTTAAGCCCACTGTTGTAGTCACTGAATCAATCCATCTTGTTAAGGGTGTTCCTCCTTTTCCCTGATCCTTCACTCTACCAAGCACGATGTCCTTCTCCACTGACCTCATTCCTCCTGACAACATGTCCAAGGTATGTAAAATGCAGTCTCGTCATTTTTGCTTCCAAGGAGCACTCTGATTATACTGCTTCCAGGATAGATCTGTTTGTTCTTTTGGCGGTCCATGGTATACGCAATATTCTCTTCCAACACCATAAACCAAAGGCATCAATTCACCTTCTGTTGTCTTTGTCCACTGTTCAGCTTTCTCGCGCATATGATGCAATTGAAACCACCATGGCTTGGATCAGGCACACCTTAGTCTTCAAGGTGAGATCTTTCCTTTTCAACAGTCTCAAGAGCTGCTTTGCAGCAGAATTTCCCCAAGCAATGCATCTTTTAATTTCCTGACTGCTGCTTCCATTGGTGTTGACTGTGGAACCAAGTAAAAGGAAATCTCTGACAACCTCAATTCTGTCTCCATTTGTGGTGATGTTGCTTACTGGTCCAATTATGAGGACTTTTGTTTTCTTGATGTTGAGGTGCAAATGGTTTTTGATCTCCATCAGTAAGTGTTTCAAAACCTCTTTCCCCCCAGCAGGCAGGGTTATGTCCTCTGCATGATGCAGGCTGTTAATAAGTCTTCCTTCTATCATGATGCCTCATTCTTCTTCATATAGTACAGCTTCTCAGATTATATGCCCAGCAAACAAATTGGAAAGATATGGTTAAAGGATACAACCCTGATGCACATCTTTCCTGACTTTAAACCATGCAGTATCCCCTTGTTCTTTTCACATAGCTGCCTCTTGATCCATATACAGATTCTTTAAGAGCACAATTAAGTGTTCTGGAATGTCCATTCTCTGCCATGTTAGCCATAATTTGCTGTGATCCACACAGTCCAAGTGCCTTTGCATAGTCAATAAAACACAGATAAACATCTTTCTGGTATCGTCTGCTTTCAGCCAGGACCTATTTGACATCAGCAGTGATGTCCCTTGTTCCTTGTCCTCTTCTAAATCTTGAATTTCTAGGAGTTCCCTGTCAATAATACTGTCGCATTGCTTTTGAATGATCTTTGGCAAAATGTTACTTGCGTGTGACATTAATGATATCCTTTGGTAATTTCTACAATCAGCTGGATCACCTTTCTTGGGAACAGGCATAAATAAGGAACTCTTCCAGTCAGTTGGCCAAGCAGCTGTCCTCCAATTTTCAGGATTAGGTGATACACAAGAGAGTAACTTATTTTCAGTGCCAAAATAATGTAAGCACTCCTGGCTCTGACAGGTTGGAGGGCATATACCTGTCCAGGGAGCCAAACTCTGATGCAGAGAATGCAGTAGTAAGCAGCAGCAGCCAGTGTGGGGTGACTTTCACTGGGTAAAATAAAATTAGCAGTCAAGTGCTTAACCATACACACCACCCAGGGACTCTTATGAATGACAATGATTCAATCTGTAAAGATCACGGCCAGCCAAACGCCAAGTGTAAAGATCACGGCCAAGAAATCTCTATAAACAGAGCTCTACACTATGACACATGGAATCACCATGAGCAGGACCTGGCTCAATGGCAACAGGTACACTGTCTTTTGGAGTAAAGAAATCAATTCGACAAGCTATCTGCTACATAAACATTTACATACTTGAAGGCGCATACCAAGTTGTCCTGCAGCCTTCTCTAGTAAACATCTGTTGTAATAACTGCTGGTATAGGTAGATAAGTTTACACTTGCAAAACATAAACATCATGATTTCTATGCAGCCTACCACAATTACATAAAACTACAAAAGTGCATCCAGCTCCAGTGTTAAATACAAATAGAGATTACGATTCAGTTATGTTATATATGGAATTGTGTCCCATAAAAACATATGTACCCTGGCTATGATTCCCAGTATTGTCATCTGATGTGATTTTCCTGTGTTGTATATCCTATCTCTATGATGTTCATGAGGTGAGATTAGTTGCAATTATGTTAATAAGGCAAGACTGACTCTACAGTAGGTTGTGTTTTACATCAATCTCTTTTGAGATATAAAAGAGAGAAGTGAGCAAAGACAGAAGAACTTCATACCATCAAGAAAAGTAGTGCCAGGAGGAGAATACATTCTTAGGACTCACGGTCCGTGCACTGACAAGCTCCTAGACCATGGAAGATTGATGGCAAAGACCTTCTTCTACAGCTGACAGAGACAGAAAGGCTCCCCCCTGCAGCTGGCACCCTGACTTCAGTCTTCTAGCCTCCTAAACTGTGAAACAATAAATTTCCTTCATTAAAGTCATCTATGTCTGATATTTATGTTACAGCAGCAGATGACTAAGACAAGTTAATAGTAAAAGTTTGATCCTATTTGATAATTTGTTTTTCTATACGATCTTAATTCTTTGATAGTTACCATCATCCCATTGCCATGGAGACACAAGCATTGTTACTGGGAAGGCATGGGCAAGTCAGTGAGAAGAAGACATTTTGGGACTAGGTGCTCAGGAATGGAGATTTTGGTATATTTCTCACAATGACCACGGAGTAGAAGAAAAGGTCACTGGACCTGAGGTGGCCAAAGAACTAGTAGGCACAGTGTTGACTACCTACATCATCTACCAAGAGTTTACAACCACTGTCAGATGTTGGGAGAGAGGAGCCTGGGAAATCTGGGATCAGATTTTCACTACTGACACACATCTGCCTTCTTTATGCATCATATTTCTTACACACTGGGCTGATTAATTTTTCTTCACTTGCAAGACTATAGTATCTGTTATTTCCTCGCACTTTTCAAAGTCGTAAGAATTAACAAGTCTACCACAAGGGACTCCTTAAATTTGCCCTAGGCACTTGCAAGTAGCGTGCTTAATGTCCTGCAAACATCAAGTTTAAAGATGCTGAAAAACAAATGGGGTCTGCAGGGAGGCATGTGGCCCTCTCCCAGAAGCATGCATTCATTCAATTAGTCACTCACTCAGTGAGCATTTCTTCAGCACTTCTATATGTTAAGGAAACCCTCATGGTGCAGTAGTTAAGTGCTACAGCTGCTAACCAAAAGGTGGGCACTTCAAATCCACTGGGTGTGCTTCTTTCAAACTCTATAGTGCAAATCTGCTCTGTCCTATATGTCAGGTACGGAAACCCTGGTAGCATAGTGGGTTAAGTACTACATCTGCTAACCAAATGTTAGGCAGTACAAATCCACCAGGTGCTCCTTAGAAACTCTATGAAGCAGTTCTACTCTGACCTCTAGGGTCACTATGAGTCAGACCCGACTCAGTGGCACTGGGCTTATATGTCAGGTACAGAACAGTGAAATTTCTTTCCAAAAGTGTCACAAAAAATGAGCATCTTTAACAAATAAATGTTACTCTTCGCTCTCCTAGATGAGAGTTACAAGCTCTTAGAGTATTTCTCTGTATTTACTACTTGCTTGCTTCTTTCTTTCTGTTAAATAATAATGTCACATCACTTATAAAAGTTGGCCAACTGTACCCTGTGCTGACCTAGAAAAAATGTCCCAAGATGACAGGGATTAGTCACATTTTGAGGGAAGATGAAGGAACATATCCGGGGGCTAGGCTGGTGCTGCTGTGGTTCTGATATCAATGTCTCGTGTCTTTTACAGCACAGAGACCTAGTTAGGAGTGCAGAGAGTTGGCAAGGCACACCCATGGTAAGGAAAAAGCATCACCAACACGGAAAAACACGGCAGAAGCAAGTGAAGAAGGACATCCATTCCAACAAACTTGCCAGTCATTCCTGACCACAGTTCTAGGGCTAGTCCAATCATACTGAAGAGCAGTCACCAAAAATCAATAGTGTGATGCCTTCCAGTGGTAGTGCTAGTGAAACACACTGAATACACCACTGACTGCCAGAAGAATAATTTGCAGGGTCTTTATGAGTTGCACTGGATTTGATGGTAGCAGGGTCTTTTTTAGTGTGCCAGAAGAATGAACAAATCAGTCTTAGAAGAAACACAACCACAGTGTTCCTTAGAAGTGAAGATGGCAAAACTTCAACTCACCTACTTTTGACACATCATCAGAAAAGACCTACTGCTAAAAAGGGACAAGCTCTTTGGTAGAGTTGAGGCTCAGCAAAAACAAGTGACGCCCTCAGTGACAAGTAATGACATAAGAGCAGCAACAATGGGCTCAAACACACCAGCGTTCATGAGCACAATACAGGACCAGGCAATGTTTCCTTCTGTTATGCACAGTTGAGTTGGAACCAACACAACTGGGCCTCAACAGCTGGATCAACTTGGGGACTCCAACAACTGACTGCAGCTTCTTTGTTTCCTCTTTCATGATATACCTAGTCTTTCACGCATTTCACCTCCAACTACTTCACTTTGATTTAAATAATTTGGCAAACGATAAAAGCTGCCGCCATTCTAGCAATACCATCAATAGTATTTTATGTACAGTTAATTTAGATTTAACTAGGTCGCCATGAGTCGGATCCGACTCGACGGCACTTGGCTTACTTGGCTAGGTATGCTCATCAAGAAGGCGCAGAAGGAGATGGATCTGATACAGACCACATTCTACTACAGCACAACAAAATAAATCTGTGTTGAAAGCATGAAGTTGATTATTCTAAAGTAGCATAGCTCTGAAGTCCTTTTGGACTTGCTTTCTTATTTTTTGGTACAATACTGAACACTAAACATAAGGTCCTGCTCAAATTAAATTTCCGTTAAGATCTCATATTCCATCAAGCCCAGGAGCTTCAAATTAAAGAAAATGAAAGAGAATAATGCTTAGAAATACATATGACCTCAGGCACATGATCTACTCCAGGTGAAACTGGTAACATGAATTGCTGGTTTGTTCCTAGTGGCTGACCCTCTCACTTGGTGAACTTTCTCCCAATTTCCTGGCCGGCTGGGCCAGGCAAGTTTTACGGCTGCCTATACTGTAAGCTGGTCGTGTGAAGACACTGCTTTCGACCCAGAACAGCTTATCTTCCAAATGGCTCAAAGGGAACCAGGGAAGAGGATCAAATTCTAACTTACAAGCCATCTTGGCCACAAATACACACTGGACATGGGGATTGCAATACTGAAGTCCTCCAAAACCACACCTTCCTGGGTCCTGTCTCTGCCACTGCTATGAACTATGCCACATGCTAGATACACTGTGATTTCAGGATTCCTTTGTAAGTAAAATCAGCCGAGTTATTTAAGAAGTCACCTAAGCTGAGTTTTACACGATTTGTACTAATGCAAACCTGAGTCTATTTGCCTAAGGAGGGTGGAGGGCGGCTTCCAGGATGATCACTGGGATGCACGACATTAACTCCGAGTAGACAAGGAGCTCTTGCCTTCTGAAGGAAAAGCAAAAATGAAAGCACAGTGACTATGTAATCTGAGGAATATGATCTGTTTCTAAGGAATAATAAAGGCAAAAGAAATATTTCAGCTAAGTTATCCAATGTATATTCAAGACCTGTGAGTTTGTAGGCAATGGCGCAGTGGTTCTGGAGTAGCCACAGAAGTCCCTGTCATCTACAGCTTATTGCAGAGTCAGTGTTAAGCTGTAGACAGGGCACATATCTAAATAATGATCAAGATTCACATTAAATATTTTACACAAGTTCACAGAGCCATATTTGAAAGACTATTTCTCCTTACAGTATCAGAAGGCCTATTCAGAATTTTAACCTGTCATTCTTACCTTGAAAACCTATATATATCCTGCCTTTACAAGGGTAATCTAATCCTTATTTGAGACTAAAACAATAGACGTTTTAGAGCAGGAGGTAAGCCCTGCAGAGCAGGAACAGGTATTATCTTTGTAGTCACTCTTACATCACCCTAATTCCTTATATACAGTAAAGTCCTCAATAAATGTCTAATGAACTCAGCTTTGGGACAAGAAATTCCTCATAAAGTAAAAGATGATGAATAGAATTAATTACTGTGTAGTCTGCTATGGAAACTGTATTTTCCAAACCAAAAACCAGGCATGTGGTGTAAAAAATAAAAGTATAAGACAAAAGCAAACTCAAACTGTCTCCCTCCTCCATTATCCCTATCTTCTGTAACAAATGCTCTCTACAATTACGGAAGTGAGAAGTATAAAATCCATTTCGCTGGACTAAAAGCAATGTGCTGGCAGGGTAGGTGAGAATCTGTTTCCCTATCTTTTTTAGCTTCTACCAGCCTCCTGAATTCCTTGGCTTGCGGCCTCTTCCCTCATCTTCAAAGAGCCTCTCCTCTGACTCTTTCTGCCTCCCTCTTAAAGAATGCCTACAAAGACCTCACGCCTTCTAGAAAATATAGGATAATTTCCCCCATTTCAAGAGTCTCAATTTAATCCCATGTGAAAACTCCCTTTTATCATATAAGTAACATATCCAGAGTTTCTGAGGACCAGGACAGGGAGATATTAGAGGACCATAACCACTGGCCCTCTTGTTTATTTTATTTTTTTAAATTTAGAACTAAAGGGACTTGTCTTAAAGGAGAGGACCAGGCAGGCAGCTCTAGCTTTAAATGAGGTGTTTTATCTTTAACTATGAGCTAGAGCATGTGAAATGCTGATTCACAGTGAAAGATTGGTCCTGCCAACATCCTCGATCTCTTTATCTGCTGTAACCTTTTGTCTCTGAATAGACAAGGTTGTATGAATGGCTAATTCTCATTCTCTCCTCTCTCTCTCTCTCTTTTTAAATGGGGTGAGACATACACAACAAAACATTTGTCGTTTCAATCATTTTTAAGTCAATGATTCAGCAACATTAATCACATCTGCCAGGTTATGCTATCATCACCACAGTCTGTTTCCAAGTGTTTTCATCACATTAACAGCCAACTCAGTATTTGTCAGCCAATGTCTACCCACTTCTCCCTCCCACCTAGCCGTGGTAGCCACTAAACTTTGATGTTTATACACTATCCATACCAGATATTGCCTAACTAGGATCACAGGACTATTTGTCCGTGACAGACTTATTTCACTCAGTACAATGCTTTCAAGTTCACACATGTCATAGCATGCATCTCTTTAAAGCTGAATAGTATTTCACAGTATAGACATACCACATTTTATTTATCCATTCATCTGTTGATGGAGACTTGAGTTGCTTCACCTTTTCGCTACTGTCAGTAACACTGTTTTTCATCAAGTAAAAGCAAGACCATCAATGCCTTTCTGTGGCACTAAGCCAGCTGCCAGCAGACTGATTCCATCTCACAGCAACCCCATGTGTGTCAAAGTCAAACTGTGTCCCACACGGTTTGGTGGGTTTTTTCAGAAGAAGAAAGCCAGGTCTTTCCTTCAGGGCAGCTCTGAACTGAACTCAAACCTCCAACTTCCAGTTAGCAGCTGATCAAGTTAACTGTTTGTCCCACCAGGGAGGCCTCCTGCAGCATTTGTTAGCTGATGTCTCTAAAATGAAACAAAGGAACCATTTTGCAACAAAAAGAAGAGAAAGTATACATCTGTGGCTGTGACACTGGAGTGGGAGAGTTCCACCCTTCTTCCTGCCCTTGTCCCTCCCAGGCTTCTCTGTAACCAAATGATAACAAATTCCTGGAATACATAAACAGTTGGGCCTTAGTTGTTATTCTAGGCCGCTGTGATTGCTCCTGGACCACAGATGCTCTGAGCAACAGCATTTGAAATGCAAGCTGACAATCGGATGTGTTCCACAAGTGGGGCGACTACCATATGAAGGTGCCAGAAGAAGGCTAATGAATTAGAACAATGACAATCCATGACTTCCCTTCTGCCCCTTCCAGCATAGAGCTTTTTCTAGAAGAGTCTCAAGCCTACAGACACATTATCTTGACTTGATCTACATGGCTGAATCACTGGAGCAAGTGAGGACGGCTGCAAGATGTTAAATGTCATAGTGGGAATGTTCTTTCCCTCTTCCTCTAAGTAATGAACATTCAATTTGAAAGAAGAGTCTGCAGAACTACAAGTCACTGGGTGCTACCATCAAACAGCATTTGTCAAGGAGGGTCATGCAAATGTATTCTCAGATTCTTTCCATTGGGCACTCTACAAGTGTGCCCTAAATGACGTACTGAAGAAGTCGGTTTGTGTATGTGTGCGTGTGTGTGTGTGAGAGAGAGAGAGAGAGGACAAACAGATAAGCAAGGTGCAGTATCACTTCTAAAACAGATTACCTTTACCTCTGTAATCCAGAACAATACAACTTTTAATTTAGTGCTTATGACTTACTATCCCAGAGCATTTTTACAGGCCTCTTGAGGGTATCCATCAGCCATCTGTGAGTCTGTCATACTGTGGTGGCTTGTGTTCTGCTGCCAACTATGCCACCAGGATTTCAAACACCAGCAGGGTTCCCACAGTGGACAGGTTTCAGTGGAGCTTCCAGACTGAAACAGACTGGGAAGAACGGCCTAGTGATCCACTTTGGAAAATTAGCCAGTGAAAACACTACAGATCACAAGAAAATTCACTTGCTTTGGACAAGTCATCAGGAGGGAACAATCTATAGGGGAGGATATTATGTTGGTGAAACAGAGAACCAACAAGTGCAAGGGAGACCCTCAGTGAGATGGATTCAAACATGCTGACGATCGTTAGGATGATGACAGACTTGGCAATATTTCATTGTACTGTGTGTGGGGTCACCAGGTGTTGGACTGGCTCTACAGCAGACAGCTAGCTGTGTCTTTCTCCATCCATCTACCTCGAGACTGTGCTCCTGCTAAGTGCCAAGTGCATACCTGCTGGTGTGCCCAGCATGAATGGGTCAAAGGGTACAAAGGCATGAAAGATGCAGCCCAGATACAAAGACGGTGGATGAAACTCCAGGAGGGCAGAGCTCAGAATTCCAGGCAGCTCAAATCTCAAGACACAATGAAAATTCCCAAGCTAAAGCTGTGAGGCACTGAAGTACAACCATGACTCCAAAAGGTGGATAGAAGGAAGACAAAGGCACACAGGTTGAGCTATGTGTGATCATATTCATGATCACCTGGCCCACTAAAGGGACAATAATAACCAGCATTAACCAAAGCCCAAGAGACAGGCACACCCTCCTTGAGAAAGGGACACTAAAAATGTCATGACCCTTCTGGAAGCAAATTTAGCACTATGTCACAAGAACCATTAAAATCTGTCTCACTTTTGGCTCAGTGCTTGCATTTCTAGGACTCTATTCTATGAAAATAATCCAAAAAGTAATCAAAGACTTAATTATAAGAGTATCTGCATTGACAGATCAACCAGAAGACAACAGGATACAGCCACACCAACAGGACACAATCTTTACTGACCTTAAAAATGGGAACTAAAAAAATCACATAAAATTGTCATAAAATAAAGTCAGGAGTCTGAGTGTCTTCCAACCTAGGTGACTCCTATTCCAGCACTGTATCATGTATACATTCTGTGATCCTAATTTTAAATTTAAAATGACACATATACATATAGTTGGGTACTAAGAGCCTCCTTGTTCCACACAACATCCATTCCATCCATACTTTTGCTCTGCCCTAGATATCCCTTGCAAGAGGAGCTCCTTAATAGCTGTGAACATGAAGGCTGTTTTGTTAAATCCGGATGATTCAGCTGAGAAGCATTCAGACTCTTCTAACTCTCTTGGTAGACCCTCATCTAAAGGATATCCTATGCAAAAAGGAGTGCAGAAGTCCACCTCTTTCCCTCTAGCTGACATCTGCACAGCTGACAACCACCCAGGTTGTGGGGGAGGGGGGAGGAGGGAGTGGGAGAGAGTAAGCCTCACTTCCTGCCGTGCGACCTCAGCCTCACTTGTCGCCCTGGCAGGTCCAGCACGTAGGAGCTGCAGATTTCTCACAGGCAGCACAAAAGTTAAAGCTCTGTCTCTGCAAGATAGACCTGCTAGGTCAGATAGTGAAAAGAAGAGCATATTCTGGGCACCAGGAGGCTCAGTTCTCACTACATGATCGTGTGTGGGTCACAGATGTTCTCGGCCTTGGTACAGTCACTGCTACAGGCGAGACTGGTGTGTAAGAAACCAGCGTCTCAGAGGTAGGTGGCAGTTCGATATTTCAAACCCTCTCCAGGAGATTCCAATAAAGAGCCAGGTCCGGGAATCTGTGCTTTAGAAACCTGCTACCCAAAGCATGGACCCTGGACCAGCAGCTTTGGCATCATTTGGGCACTTGACAGTAATAGAGATCTCAGTCCTCACTCAGACCCACGGTATCAGTAACAGGATTTGATGTAGACGATCTATGTCATCATGGTATCAAACAAAATATAGTATGTTTGACCACTGTCCTGGGATTCAGTCTAAATAACTGCTTTTCATTTTGTTTCATTTAAAAAGTAAAACCTACTTACTGTGAGAATTACAGGAGACAATGTATATCAAGAGCCTGAGGTGTATGACAGCTTGCTACATGTTCACTTCACTATTGCTACTATAGCTTGTTGCTATCACGTCCGCTCCTCCTCACTGGGAATCATGTACAACAGAACAAAACACTGCCCAATCCTCTGCCACCTTCACAATCGCTGGTATGCTCAAGTCCATGGTGTGGCCACTGCCTACCCCGAGTGTCTTCCAACCTAGGAGACACATATTCCAGCACTTTACCAGACAATGTTGTCTTGTGATCCCTACATTTCCCCTAGCTCATTTCTGGAAGTAGATTACTAGATCTTTCTTCTTAGTCTGTCTTAGTCTGGAAGTTTCACTCAAATCTGTCCACTGTGGATGACCGTGCTGGTATGGAAATATCATATAGCATATCTTACAGAATCACAGCAACAGATAAACCACCAGAGTATGACAAACTGGCAGACCAATGGTGGTTTCCATTACCACTGGCTGTTGTATTCACTAATCTAAACTTACCTAGATTCAAAAGAACCACTGGGTGAACAGGAATTTCAAATTCTGAAGCAACTCTTTCTATTTACTTTATCCCCGAACCCTAGTGTGACAACATTCTTCCCAGTGAACAATGAGCATCTGAAATCTTGGTCTTGATTGAGACCCCAAATGCAAAAGAAAACAATACTGTGGAATGAAAGGGTTTGAGGCCATCAACCAATGAGCAGGGTCAAGCCAACAGCACATCCTTGGTCACAGTCTTAGCTTCTTGGGGCTGTCATAACACAGCAGCACAAACTGGGGAACTTTTAAGAACAGAAATGTATTCTCTCACAGTTCTGGAGGCTACATGTTCGAAATCAGGGTGTTTACCAGGCCCATCCTCTCTGTCTTAAGGCTCTAGAGGAAGATCTTTTCTTGTCTTTTCTGAATCTACACAGCAGCAGCGCAAAAGACACACCCGAAGATCTGCTTCCATAAGGATTACAGCCAAGAGTCCCTGTGGAGCAGGTCTACTCTGTAACACACTGGGCTGCCATGAATCAGAATGAACTCAAAGGCAAAAGGTCTGGCTTCCCACTCCCCATTCCTCTGCCCCACCCCCCGACAGCCCCCGGTTTCTTGGCTTGTGGCTGCAGCATACTCTACAATGAAAACCAATTGCTAACCGCATGTGTGTGAATGCAGAACTAGGAGCCCCCCAGAGTTTTCATGAGCTGATTTTTCAGAAGTAGATTGCCACTCGTTTCTTCTGAGGTGCCTCTGAATAGAATCCAAACCTCCAACCTTTTGGTTTGCAGCCAAGTACATTAGACATTCATACTACCAAGGATTCCTAACTCTGGTTATAGGGCAGTTTTCTGTCTCTGTGCTTCTCCTCTTCTATCAAAAGGCACTCAGACAGCATTACCATCCACCCTTCTCAACTAGAACTTCCCACTAACTGATAATGTCTTAAAAGACTATATTCCCAAACAGGGTCACATTCACAGGTGCTAGGGGTTAGGACTTCACCATATCTTTCGGGGGAATACATTCAATGCATAAAAGCCCCACTCAGGAGCAAAGAGGTATCTCATGTCATCATTCAAGCACATACAGTGGCATTACGATCATGTGCAAAACTCCAAGGGCAGGACTTCTGCATAAAATGGTGAGTGCCCGCTAATTCTTGCCCTGGCCTACCTGCATCTCCTACAGATAACCAAAAGTGTGCACATGCTTTTTAAATGCATTTAACCAAAGCCAAGCCAAACTCCCAGCAGGCCTGGTGGCAGCCACACAGTGCAGCCATCAATTTGTGTCACTGATGCTTTTGCAAAGGCAGATCTGGTCCAGGAACCAAACTCTCTCTGTTCCCTTTTCTGTCTCTTCTTTCTGCTTCACTTCTGATCTTTGTGGTTGGTGGCTGGGAGGAGGGGGAGAATCTTAAGGCCTAAATAATGGGACTTCTCAGAATAAGCCAGGTCTTCACTATCTAGCATTACTCTAATTTTTAAGCATCAGGAGATTCTAATTTTGGGTGTAAACACCAGAAGGAGTTGAGATAACTTGCAGCCGGGTTCCCAGAAAACCGTCATCACAGAGGGAATGGGCTAAGCAGAAGACTGGGGTCTCCCATCTTGTCCCCAGGTAATGGCTTTGGTTCTCAGGGCACAATTAAGTCACTGTTTGCTTTTTGTGCATGTGTACTGAGCACACAATGCCTCCTGTTCTCAGAGCCCAAAGAAAACAGGCGTTGGCAGGAGGCGCCCGCATTTTCCTTAATGAACTGCACAGCCCAGCCCAAAATTCAAGTGCTAAACTTTCAACAGCAAACAAAAGGCTCGTGTTCCAACTGGGATCACTAAAACCAAGCGACTTTTATATACACCACCAAATCCTGGGAGTGCTTACTGACTTAATCTTTGCTTATCAACATGGCTAGGGGTCAGTTCCACTGTGTAAGCAAAGGCAACAAACTGAGCATACGACATTTTGGTTTTTTTAAAAAGTCAATGAGACACAAACTAAGTAGCCTATACATTCCTGAATGACTTCTCTTCCCTTTCCCCTAAATCTGGGCAATCAGGCGTTTCAGATGTTTGAATATGCAAATCAATCTTTGGAAGAAAATTTCCTAAATGACTGCCATAACTAATGCCTGCCTCTATAAAGAATCTGTTCATAAAATCCATGAGAAGAGGGCATCTGTGTTATGCAGGTTTTTCACACCCCTCACAGAGGCCTTGGCTTGCAGGTGTCACATAAATCAGAGTTCTGCAATGTGAAACCTGTATCAGCCATGAGATGTGCAACTTGCTGTTTATTTGCCTAACAAAATCGTAAAATGATGGAAAGGAGCACGGCTTGGCTGGAGGTAACATGCTGGGGGTTAGAGCAACGGATCTGACTAAAAGACACATATGGTAGATTTACATCAAAGCCATTTTCAGATGTAACATAAATAGTACCCCAAACATAACGCTTACCCCATTTGTGAACTGACATCTTGCAGTATTTCAGTGTTAATAAATACACAAAGTTGGAATAGAAAAAGGAGTTAATATGCGACAGAGAAGGCTAAAAAGAGTGAGAAAGATCTGTCTCATATAGATACAGGAGAGAAAATGATGTTGAGTCTGAAGACTGGTGGTATTTGATTGGCACTATTTGTACCTTCTCTTTCCAGGGCAGGATTTTTTTCCTCATCACAGAATAACCAACCTCCTTTAAAAAAATAAAAAAGATTCATTTATGCAAAGACCAGTACTCAAAATGCAATGCAAACTTCAAGATACAGTAAAAACAAACTGCTTTTGTTTCATAAAAAAACCAGAAACACAATTATTATATTGCCAGAAATAAAGGGATAACATCCAGAGGTCTAGAATTTGTACTCTAAGGCAATTACTTTAATTAAAAGGGAATACTAAAACTTCATTTACTGTATTGGTCAAAGCTGTCTTCTGGAGTCTTAAAAAGAAATAAAAAGAGAACAAATAGCAGCAGGGTTGCATTTACAGCTGTTTGGCACTGTTTTCGGAAACCACCAATCCAGGCAGGAAGCAGAAACCCAAGATAAATGGACTGGAAGATCTCTCAGAGAGGAAGCCTGGGATTAACCTGAAAGCCGCTGCTACATGTCAGATTCACCTCTTTGGAATCTGACAGGACCCAATTCTGCAGACCACCCCTCCAAGAAACAGAGCTGATCCCAGCAGAGACACCCTAAGTAATCATAGTCTCTGAGCCTTAATTGACATGTGTGCCAGGAAATCTATTTTCCCTTCAAATACTTGTCAAAAACAGGACACTATTTATATCTATTAGCTGGAAACAGTGCATTCACGCATGTATTTGCCTGTGGGTGGGTAGCACACTGCTCGAAAGACAGGAGTGATGGAATTTTTGCCTTCTGACAAAAGTTTAATTGCTGAAATCTATAGGAAAATTCAACACCTCTACAACAAAAAGGCAAATAATCCAATTAAAAAATAGGCAAAGACTATGTACAGACTTCACCAAAGAAGGTAATTCAGGTGGCTGACAGAGGCACATGAGGAAATGCTCTCAGTCACTGGCCATTAGAGAAATGCAAATCAAAACTACAGTTAGTAGACAAGGATGCCCACTCTCACCTCTACTATTCAATATTGTACTAGAAGATCTAGCCAGAGCAATCAGACAAGACCAAGAAATAAAGGTCATCTGCATCAGCAAAGAAGAACTAAAAATCTCCCTGTTTGCAGATTATATGATTGTATATGCACAAAATTCCAAAGAATCTAGAAGTAAACTACTCAAACTGATACAAGAGTTCAGCAAAATCTCAGGATACAAGATAAACATAAGTAAATCAGTAGGATTCCTTTATACCAACAACGAGACTGTTAAAGAAGAAATCATCAAATCAATACCAGTTACTATAGCCCCTAAGAAGATACAGTACCTAGGGATTAATCTAACCAGACAAATAACAGACCTTTACAAAGAGAACTACAAGCCCTTACTATAAGAAACTAAGAGAGACTTAGATAAATGGAAAAACCTATGCTGCTCATAGATAGGAAGACTTAACATTGTGAAAATGTGTTTTACCCAAAGCAAAATCCCCAAACAAGTTCTAACATAATTTTTTAATGAGATGGAGAAACAAATCACCAATTTTGTTTGAAAAGGGAAGAAGCCCCAGATAAATAAGGTACTACTAAAGAAGAAGAACACACTGGGAGGCCTCTCACTGCCCAATCTTAGAACATACTACACCCGCCACAGTGGTCAAAACAGCCTGGTACTGGTACAAGAACAGACAGATCGATCAATGGAACAGAATTGACACCCCAGAGATGACACTATTGGCCTATGAACAGCTGATATTCGACAAAGGCCCTAAGACATTAAACTGGGGTAAAAACAGTCTCTTCAACAAATGGTGCTAGCAAAATTGGATATCCATCTGCAGTAAACTGAAACAAGGTCCATATCTTACACCTTATACAAAAACCAACTCCAACTGGATAAAAGACCTAAATATCAAACCTAAAACAATAAAGCTCATCCAAGAAAAGTTAGGAACAACAATGGAAGTTTTAATACACAATGTAGACAGACTTCAAAATCTGTCAAACAAACCACAATCAACAGATGAGAAAATAGATAAATGGGAACTATTAAGAATCAAACACTTTTGCTCATCCAAAGACTTTATTAATAGAGTTAAAAGGCCACCTACAGAATGGGAAAAAATATTTGGCAACTCTATGTCAGACCGACGCCTGATGTCCATAATCTATAAGATACTACAAAATATCAGTAAGAAGAAGATAAATCATCCAATTAAGCGATGGGCAAAGGAGATGGACAGACATTTCTCTGAAGAGGAGATCTAGGCAGCCAAAAAACACATGCAGACATGTTCATGATCTTTAGTTATTAAAGAAATTCAAATCAAGACTACAGTGAAATATCATCTCACCCCAACAGGGTTGGCCATGATCCAAAAAACACAAAACAACAAATACTGGAGAGGCTGTGGAGAAAGTGGAACTCTCCTGCACTGTTGGTGGGGTTGCAAAATGTTCCAGTCCAGCCTCTTTGGAAAGCAATCTGGTGCTTCCTTAAGAAAAAAAATGGATGTAGATATACCATTTGACCCAGTAAATCCACTACTTGGAATATATCCTACAGAATCAAGGTCTTTCCCACCAACGGACACATGCACAAGAATGTTTATCACAGCACAGTCCACAATAGCAAAAAGATGGAATCAACCCAGATGCCCAACAACAGAAGAACGGATAGGTAAACTGTGGTATATATACCGAATGGAGCACTATGCAATGATAAAAAGTAATGATGACTCCAGGAAACATCTCATAACCTGGTTTCAACTGGAAGATATTATGTTGAGTGAAAGTAGTCAGCAACAAAAGGATAAATATTGTATCAGACCCCTATGATGAGATCTCAAAAACAGACTTATATACAGAAGAAAAGACTCTTTGACAGCTGCAAGGGAGGGGAGGGAGGGAGGGTGAGGGGGCTAGGGTTTAGATTAGATAGTTGCTAGAAATCTGGTTGGGTGAAATCGGTGATAGCACATATTAGAAACAAGAACAGTATTAAGCAGACTTCAGCATAACTTGAAGACTCCTCCCATCCTAACCCAATATTGCAAGGATAGAGTAGCTGGGTCAGGGGGCAGGAGACCATGCTCTTAGGTGAAATCCAGGCCAATTGGCACAACTAGTGTTTTGCTAAGAGGGCTCTCTTCAACCCACATTGGTGAGTGGCATCTGGGGTCTTAAAAGCTGCCAAGCTGCCATCCAAGGGCACAGCACATGATCCCAACTCAGCAGGAATGAATGCTCACTGAGGACCAAAATGACATGGCATAAAGACAACCCAGAAGACAGAGAGACCCACATGAGTGGGTGCCTACATAGACTTGGGACTAGAAGAACTGGATGGTGCCCGGCCACCAACAGTGATAGCCGCGATGGAGCTCACTAAGTTGAGTCTCACTGGTAACACAAGAATAAAAAGGAGTGCATCCTGAGATCTCCACTAAAAGACCGCAACTGATGGTCCAGCAACTTCAGGGTTGCCCTGGGAGCATGGCCCCTGGCCCTGAAGCTGTCTTTGCCCATAAATCATAACGAAGGTCCACTCTTCGGACACAAATGGATTGGACTTGGCGATGCAGAGTGACCATATTTTGGATGCACTTTATGGTTCTATGCATCTATAGGATATCATCCTGCTGACCTCTGGCTGGAAGAAGGAGAGTGGGTAGAGAGGAGGGGAAGGGAGGCTGTTGGGAGGATGAGACATGTATGGAGCAGAGAGGAATAGTGTGTTGTCACTGGGCAGAGAGAGCAGTGGAAGGTGCATAGAGGTGGCATGTAAATTTATATGGGAATGTATGTTTTCACTCAGTCATAAAAAAACTACAGTTAGATACCACCTCATATTAATGGCATAAATTAAAAACAAACAAACAAAAAACAGAAAGTAAGAAATGTTGGAGAGACTGCAGAGAGTTTGGAACTCTTATGCACTGCTACTGGGAATGAAAAATGGGTCCCATCATTTTGAAAAACAATATGGTGCTTCCTTTAAAGAGCTAGAAATAGAAATACCATTTGTTCCTGCAATTCTACTTGTAGGAATACACCTAGAGAAGTAACAGTCACACTCACACCCATGTTCACTGCAGCATTACTCCTAATCACAAAATGATGGAAACAACCTCAGTACCCATCAAGAGACCAACTGGTAAAGAAACTCTGGTACATACACACAATGGACTACTACACAACAACAAAAAAAATAATAATGAATTTGTAAAACATCTCACACCATGGATGAATCTGAAGGGGATTATGCTAAGTGAAATCAAGCACAAAAGGGTAAGTACCATATGAGACCATTATTATAAAGACACATGAAACTGTTTCTGCACACAAAGAAACACTCTTTGATGGTCAGGGGGGAGCGAAGGGAAAACACTAACTAGATAGCAGGTAAAGTGGTAACTCTCATAAAGGGTAAGACAAGTCACAAAACCGGGAAGTCACCACAACTTGACCAGAACAAAATCACAGATACTTCACAGACACAGCCAAACACCCTGAGAAACTGAGCAACGGGACTGAGGCCTGGGGACCATGGTCTTGTAGAATAGCTACTCAGCTGGCATAACACAGTCCATCCAGAAAACGTTCCACATCCAGCTGTGGTGAGGAGCGACTGTAAACTTAAAAGCCCGTGAGAGGCCACCTAAGATACACCTCCTGCCTCTATCCTGACTAGAGCACAGGAGAATCAAGGAGATGAAAGACACAAGGGAAAAATTAATCCAAGGGACTAATGAACCACAATTACCTAACCTATACCAGGCTGAGCCCAGTTACCACCACTGACTGCTCTGGTGGGGATTACAATAGAGAGTCCCAGGCAAGGAAGAATACAAATGTAGAATAAAATTCAAATTAGAAAACTGGGTCCCAGAAACCCTTTTAACTGAGTGCTGACTTCACTCCTGAAGAACACGATTCAAGCAAAGATTAAACAAGTCTCTAAGGCCAAAAATAGCACATGTAAGGAACTTGCTCCACAGCTGAATTGTGTACATTTTACTAACAGGCACAGGAGCCCAAAGCAGGATGAGAAAGCAGGAAGGGACTGGAAAACTGGACAAATGGAAACAGGAAACCCAGGGGTGGAAGGGGGAGAGTACTGACACACCACGGGTTGGCAGACAGTGTCACAAAACAATTGAGGTACTAACTATTAATGAGAAACTAATTTGCTCTGTCAACTTTCACCTAAATCATAAATCCAACAGAAAAAAATGATTTTTGCCTCTCCTACAGGAGTCCAGTGCACTTCATGCACGGCCACCACCTGGGCAGCATTTGCTACCTTGTCCATGGAGTTACCCTGAGTCGGACAGCTGACTCAGCAACAGCTAACAGCTGTACTGCTCACTACGTCAGGAGACAGGGTTTTGACAGGTTCCAGGAGCATCATTCAGATTCTGAAGAGGAGGCAAGGTCCAGCAAGCTGCATTTGAACACGTTCCCCAGTGATTTGGATGCACATTGGAATGTGAAACCCACAGACCTAGAGCAGTGGTTCTCAACCCCAGAGACACTGGGGAAGCAGCTGAAGACCCAGATGCCCAGCCCAATGCTCAGGCCAAGAAAATCCTAATCTCTGACTCTGGAGCAAGGCAGTAGTGGTGTTCAAGATTCAAACAGACTCCACAGGCTTCCAGGGTGAGAACCACTGAGGCCCAGCAAACTACAGAGCTGCATACCCAAGACAGGAACCCACTGGTCATGCTTTCCTTTATCACACAGTCAACAGAAACCTCTAAAATACTTTTCGCTCACCTCTGCTAGGTGGACACTTCCTCTCAGTGGCCTACTCTCCATTCCTATTTTACATTTCTCTAAAACTCCTTTCTCTGTACAGTCTGTTTATTCCATCAGGCCCCTAAGCACTCTGAGGACAAGGACTGAGCTCCTTTTAAGGATTGGCTGTGAGCCTCTGGGGACCAGGAATGAAAAAGCATCTCCATGACTGGCTGCCGTAAGTAGAAACTAAGTTGCTTCAGTAAACTCTTTTATAATGCAAGCACCCTCAAAGGAAGCTAAGCTTTATTCACCAGGAATGTTACTTTAATCCAAGGATCAAAACTGGAGGCTTGTATTAGATGTTTTCTGTTTGAGCTACAGTGTTTTGAAAAGAACTGAATCCACTGTCAATATTGCAAGTCTGATTTCCTAGTACTGCTTTTCTCACCTTCCACATGAGAGACCTGGGTTCAATTCCCAAGTAATGAACCTCATGAGTAGCCACCACTCATCTGTCAGTAGCGGTTTGTGTGTTGCTGTGATGCTGAACAGGTTTCAGTGGTGCTTTCTGACTAAGGTGAACTAGGAATAAAGGCCTTGTGACCTGCTTCTGAAAATCAGCCAATAAAAATCCCATGGATCAAAATGTTGTGATCTGCAACCGGATGGCACAGGCTGGGGCAGCATTTTGCTCCACTGCCAATGGGGTCGTCGTGAGTCAGGGGCCAACAACAACCAGCATCAGTCAGTAGCTGTAAGACCTTGGATGTTCCCTGTCTGCTTGGAGCCTTAGTTTCCTCAGCACTATGGACTCATGGTGGCTTCTCGTGGTGTCTATGGGTATTAAAAGGCTGAGTATAAATATGAAGGTGTTCACAAACTGTAAGGCAGGTAGGTACCTGCAAAGAACAATTATCAAATCAGTTCAAGACTGTTACTCCTAAAAATTTGAAGTTAGGCTTAGGAGGGAACCCCGTGGTGGAAGGTCTGGACGGGGTTCGAGTCACGGTTAAGAGGAAAGCAATCTAAGTGGCAGGGCCATGAATACAATAATTAGGACCCCAGCACCCAGAACTGTGAAGTTTTCATGCTACCACGGCAAGCACGCCTGTCTGTGTTTAAATGAAGAGATTAGTTTGGAAGGTTGCAAAACCCTGTCTCACAACTGCCTCGTCACTTCTGTTCTAACCCCGCGTCTCCAAGCGACACCTGGGTCTCCTAACCCACGCCTGGTTTTTTCTGACAAGAAGAAACACATGAAGAAAGGAGACACAGCGGAGCAGAAAAGACAGTCACTTATCCCTTCTCCACCCTCCTGTGCCTTCCACCCCTACTCCCCAGGCCTCTTCTCCTCTGCTCCCTTGTATTATCAGTTTAGAAGGCTATTGGCTCGTTGGCAGGATGCTCCTTTCCCAGGGCCTATCGATGTAGCCTGGAGGAGACAGCAGATGGTCTGCCGCACAGCTAATCTGAGCACATATTCAACACAATAATCAGCTAGAGACTGAATGAGCGTCTGCAAACAGGAGAGGAAAAGCTAAGCATTTCTAAAGCCCACCATGTCCTCTCAACTTTGCCTTTACAGAGTACATTTTAATCTCATAATAACGGGTTTTTCAAGGAACATTAGATTTCATATACATTTCATCTATATTGCCAAATAAACTAAGAATATGAATTCTGAGACATTTCTCTTTCCAGTGGAAACACTTCACTGATCAGTATTCTTGCCCTTCTGTTATCCAACCAGTTCCCCTAACGGTACAGGGCTCATGTTCTCGCCATCCTGACCAGAGGATATGTCTCAAGAGACATCATCATGCACCCTGCCAAAATCCCCTGCATGCCCCGACGACATTTCTATGGTTCAGCAGCCCCATGACCTCCGCAGATGAGGAAATTAGAATTAGGTTAGCCTGATAGAAAGAAGCCTCCAGTGTTCATGGCTCCATCCTTCTAAAAGAACCCAACTGACACTCCATCCTGTCTCTACTCTGGGTTAGAACACAGCTCCACAAAGTGTTCCTCTATTTATTAGGTTGTATTTAGTATCTGTCACGTCAGCCCCTTATGATTTAGGCATCATCACTTAGAGAATTGATTCTCCTTGCCTTATTTTTAGTAAATGCTTCAACAATCTAGGCTTATTTGAAAAGTTTCTTTTCTAGCAAATATTTATCTCCCTTCACCATTTCTCCTCAACACGAACATTTGTCATCTTGTTTTCAGTGTCATGTTTCTGAGCTTCCTGTCTTACTGAGCCCTAATTTTGCAGACAGGTTCTACAGACATATACTCTTCTAAAGACCAGGAGTGAGCTGACGGCAGACTACTAAAACCACAGTAACAGTGCCTCTTTCTCCCCTTCCCTCATGTCAACTAGGGCCCCTTTATTGTTCAAGATTAGGCTCAGTGTACCAGCTGCCGTCAATGATTCTGCCACTCCTGGATACATAAAACTATTAGTAACGCAAAGGATGCATTTATCAGACCTTCTGCTTTTAGCAGAATGTGACTTTCCATAGATAAATGTATAGAGTCTCCCATCACAATCAAATCTCTCCTCTGAGACTGGTTTTCTGTAATAGGAGAGTGGAGTCAATTCCTTATTGTAGATGACAGATGTGTGTTCTCTTCCCATGAAAGTATTACGTCTGGCTCTCTCTCTCTGTTCTCAACAAAAACAAACTCAAACTCACTGGTGCTGAGTCAATTCCAACTTACAGCAATCCTATAGGCAGAGTAAAACTGCCCCATAGAGTTTCTAAGGAGCACCTGGCAGATCTGAACTGCCAACCCTTAGCCTCCCAGACGCACGAATACCTTCAAAAAGCATTTTACTGTCTACTCCTCATTCTGTCATTCAATTAAAAAAAAAAAAAAAAGACACACCATTGTTGCCATACTTTAATCTCATGTACACTCCCATCAAGTCGGGATGACATCTACAGGATCATATTTGCACCCTTAAAAATATCAAGCTCACTTTATTAGTCATATTCTGAACATTGCAGGCATGGGTACTATTGTTAAGAATCACTGAGAACCTAAACTACTACTGGTGATCTTTCCTAGGCATTTGAGTTACTATCTGTGGGCTCCTTATTCAGTGTAGTCTGTGTAGCATCTCAGACCCCGCCCCCAAACTGACTGAATCTGAATCTCAGTTTTAACAAGGTCCTCAGGTGACTGACCTGTGTGGATATTCAAGTTTGACAAGTGCTGTTGTGTAGTATTCAGTTATACGTGGAATTTTCTTCTTCCCTTCTCTGATGATATCCTAAGTCATTCTCTCCCAACAGCCCCCTCCCATTTCTACCTTCAGTCATTCCTCCAAGCCCTGCACCTTCCTACTAACGATCTTTAACATCACTATTGATAAATTCAGAAAACCTGGTGACATTGTGATTAAGAGCTATGGCTGCTAACCAAAAAGCTAGCAGTTCAAATCCACCAGGTATTCCTTGGAAACCCTGTGGGGCAGTTCTACTCTACTCATTAGGGGATTAGTTTGTACTTTAAGTCAATCTCTTTGAAGATATAAAAAACAGATGCAAACACAGAGAGGGAAGGACCTCATTACCCCCGAGAAGAAGAACTAGAAGTGGAGAATGCCCTTTGGACTTGAGTTCCCTGTGCTGAGAAGGTCCTAGACCTAGGGGAAGATTAATGAAAAAGACCTTCCCACAGAGCCAACAGAGAGACTTCCCCTGGAACTGGTGTGCTGAATTCAGACTTCTAGCTCCTAGACTGTGAGAGAATAAACTTTTTTTTTAAAGCCATCCACTGTGGTATTTCCGTTACAGCGACTACTAGGTAACTAAGACAATCACGTCTGCAGGACCCTATGAATTAAACCAAATCACAGGCCAGCCCAGAATCTAGGGAAAGGGAAACGGATACCAGTTCCTGATTGGAAGAGCTGAAAACCCAAAGTGCAAAGGGGTGTGAGCACAGAAGAGCATGCTTCTTCAGGAATCATAAATACAACAATCTACCCCAGATTGGAAAGAGACAGTATTAGTGCACGTTTTCACACTTTAGCTTCCGAATCGGACACTTAAAAACCAAAAGTATTGAAGAAGCTTAAAATTATACTTACCTCTGTGTGCCCAATAGCAACTCTCAGTTTTTCCACACAGTGAGCATTTAATAGATTTGTGTGGATTGACTAATTACAATTTCACAAAATATAGCTTGAATTGTGTCTCCCTAAAATATGTGTTGGAATTTTAACCACTATACCTATGGATGTAGTCTAAGGTAAATAATGTAATGTAATAATCACCTTACCATAATTTAACATAATGTAATCACCTCCTATAATGCAATGTACTGACTCAGTCATGCAGCTGAAGTCGTATCAATGTAGGTAAATCCTACAACCTAACTACTGCAGGATTATAAAAAGAGATTAGACATAGGGACATAAACATATGCACAGGGAAACACAGATACCATGTGAATATCATCTACAAGCCACAGAACGCCTGGCACTACTACAACGAAAGAACTGATACAGCCAAAACGGATTCTGACGTTTACCTCTAGGACCATATGAAAATAAACTTCTGTTCTTTAAAGCCATCTACCTATGGTATTTCTGTTACAGCAGCACTAGCTAACTCGTACATAAAAGCTTGTACAAGTAGTGTGTCAGTCACAAACACCTAAACATACACAAACCCAGTTTGAGCCAACCCCTGTAAAGCCTATTATATTAAAAATTCAAGAACACAAAATGGTTTGTAATAACAAAAAGCTGCAGCTTTTTTGACATACATCAAAACATTATTGTTACAGCAGCTGCCCTTTATCCACAGGGAATACATTCTAAGAACTCCTCTCTTCCTGTCCCATGGATGGCTGGAATCATGGACAGTACCAAATCTGATATATACTATGCTTTGTCCCACACACACATGCCTATGACCAAGTTTAATTTGCAAATTAGACACAATAAGAGATTAACAATAACTAATAACAGAACAGTTGTAACAATATACTGTGATAAGAGTTACGTGGATATGGTCCCTGGGCATGATGGAGCAGGACAGCACAGGATTTCATCATGAAAACTCATGTAATGTTTTTGAATCAAAGTTAATAGGAATAACTGAAACGGGGGTAAACACAACTGCAGATAAGGAGTAACTACTGTATTGCTGGAGCCTGGTGGTACATGGTTAAGAGCTCAGCTTCTAACCAAAAGGTTAACAGCTCAGATCTACTAGGTGTTGCTTGGAAACCTTATGAGACAGTTCTCCTCTATCCTACAGAGTCTCTATGAACCAGAATCAACTCGACAGCAACAGGTACATGCTGTATTATGTTCCAGATGCTCTAGTGTATCTGGAAGTGTTTCTTTAATATTTTTTTGTTCATAGGAAGGTAAACTACACACTACATACTAAGACAAACGTTTGACTAACTGATGTTAGATATGAACCATATCTAATGGTCTGGCTTATTTACCTACTAACTCAACTTAAAGACAGATTTAGGAATGAAACTGGTTCCTAATCTGGGGACTGCCTGTATGTATAGTTACAGGGGACTGGAGTTTACAAGGAGGGAATGCCCAAAGGTTTAGTTAATAAAGAATAAATGTCATAGTCCGTGATAGCTAAAAGGTAGAATCAACCTAGATGCCCATCAACAGATGAGTGCATTAACAAACTATGGTGCATATACACAATGGACCACTCTGCAATGACAAAGAACAAGGATGATTTTAGCAAGCATCTCATAACTTGGCATCAACTAGAAGACATTATGCTGAGTGCAATCAGTCAGCTGCAAAAGGACAAGTATTGTATGAGATCATTATTATAAGTACTTTAAAAAAGGATTTATGCACCAAAGAATAGGCTCTTCGATGGCTACAAGGGTAGGGAGGGAGGGAGTGGGTTCCTCAAGGATTAGATAGCCCACAGGAATTCGGTTAGGAGAAGGGTGTGACAGCACTCGGCAGAAGGCAGGTCAGCATAAATGGACTATATGACAAACTAAAAGATTTTCTAAATTCAATCCAGCATTTCAAAGGCATCACAGACAGAGGTCTGGGGTCCGTGTTTTCAGGAGACATTGACATCAGCTGGCATAACTAGCCTTTTGCACCCCATATTGGTAAGTGGCATCTGGGGTCTTAAAAGCTAACAAGAGGGACATCAATTGGTCCTAACCCACCTGGAACAGATGACAAACCAGAACATCGAACCCAGGAGATAGAAGGGCCCGTATGAATGGAAGACTACATCAGCACGAGACCAGACGAACCAAATGGTGCCTGGCCACCCTCAAAGACAATCTTCATGGGGAACACAATGTAGAGTCTCTGACGTAACATGAGAAAAAGAGGTGTGCAGATCAAAAACTTGACTAAAAGATGAGTTGATAGTCCAGCACCCTGGAGCTTCCCTTGGGAACACAGCCCCTAAACTTGCTGCTGCCCTAGAACTGAAACTGACAACACTTCAGAGTAAGAATGGACTGGACTAGGGAACCCAGACTGAGCATGTGCTGTGTGTACTTTATGGTTTTACACAGTTATAGAAGGCTGTCCTACTGGTTTCTTTCTAGAGGGGAGAGAAGTGGGTGGAGGGAGGAGACAGCTGTTCACCGGGAGCATAATGTGGTAAAACTTGAACAGGAGGAGTGTGCTGTCACAAGGTGGGGAGAGCAGATACAGTTGTAGAGAAGAGGGTATGTAAAATTGACTTGGATTGTACCCTTTCACTTAAACATAATAAAAAAAGTCAAATGAAAAGCATGCAATGCATTTTGATTTTGAATGGAGATGGCTGTCTTGAGAATCAAAAAGAAAAAAGAAAAGAATGAAATGTCTGTTTTGCTTATTTAAAAAAAACTGAAAGAAGACAGGATAGAAGCATCATCATTTCTGAAGTATGATCCAGTACCTGACCTGAAATTCACCGGTAACAAATCTCTGGAATGATGGTTGTTATCTGTTCATTTTCAACCCTCTTTTCAAATCACATTATTTGTCACTGAAGGAAGTGAAAAAGCTTGAAAGGTCAGCACTTGTTTTGGTTCCATAAAAAAGCACGGTAAGCCACCACAGCTGGGCAGAATTCTCTGAAATCATTCTTTAAGCTTAACATTGTATACAGCTAACTGTATTCATCTGCAGCAGCAGAACCTTGCTTCAGTCCCTGTTCTAACTTGAGCAGATAATATGCTAGCAGTTTATGAGTCTGACTTAGTGAGATTTATTTCTTTTGAACATCGTGCCTAAGATTAAGCAAAACAGTACGGTATGAGGTTGTAAGGACAATTTCAACTTTCTTCAGATATAAATAATGCAAGACTCTAGTTATCAAACGGTCCAGTCTCTGATTCATTTCCTGCACAAAAATAACTCTCTATTAATTACTGTGGCAAGGCCTGTCATCAAATTTTCCAGGGTCCTCTCCTTTCAGTGGAGATCTTGGGTAGTGTAAATAGTAACTGCCTTCAAGGGCTAACAGAGGGGTTGGAGGTTTGAGTTCACCCAGAGGCACTTTGGAACAAAAGGCTGGCAACCTACTTTCAAAACTCACTCCTCAAAAACCCTATGGAGCACAGTTCACTTCTGATGCAAATGGGGTCACTATGAATCAAAGCTGACTCCACAGAAATTGATTTTTTTCCTTTCAGCAAGTGACAGAAGGTCACCCACACTCTCTTGAAGTTAGGTTTGCCCTTGCAACTTGTTTGAGCTAATGAAATGTGAGCCAATATACTTGTGCTGATTCTGGATGAAGGTTTTAAGAGTGAGTCCTGGATATGCTACATGCTCTTCTCTCACCAGTATGACCACAACTTTCCAAATAAGAAAAGCTCCATGGGCTTTGGCCCTGGACTTAGGATACGTGAGGTAGAACCTCCTGCTAATTCAGCCTAACCACTGAGGTTTGTTACAGCAGCATAACCTCACTTGTTCTAACTTAATGTAACTATGACAAACATATAACTAACTGTGCTACTATGTTGAAGAAAGTAAAAGTCCATTTTAAGCAAGATGGCTTCTGGTTTTAGAGCTGTTTGTTTTTGATGCTATTGTTACCTACAGTTACGTCAGCCTCCAACTCACGGTCACCCCATGCACAACCCAACAAAACGCTGAGACTTCCTTTCTCTGGCCCCTAAATGAGATACCTCGCCAAAGGCCAGGGCTCACCTGATTCCGAAAGCCTAGAACTGGAATCTCTGCTGATGGTGAACTCGGGGGCAAACCCTAACCCTGACTCGGCGTGCTGGCACTTTCTTAATGGTGGCTCTGCCTGAATGTCCCAGTTCCTGCTCATTGCTTCCACAGGCAGGTCACACTCAGGTCCCACGTTCCACGGTCCCCTTCCTTTCAGTCAGGGAAGTGCTGAGATTCGGTGCCTGACAAAACTCTGAGGGCATCTGTCCCATTGCAGTCTCCTTATACAGAACCCCATCTTTTTTGATGAAGGCTGAATTACTCCTGAATGAGTGTCTTTACTCAACTCCAGTTGGATGAACTCTTATCTGAAAGAGACTTCTCGAAGGAGTCAAACCATTTTCACCCTCTTTCACATTTTAAAAATCATTTAACCAAAAGAAGTTTAAGCCACACTCATCCTGGGGTGAGTACTCACGGGCGGCTCCCTGTGTCCCACACTTTCCCACGACCAGACACACAAGGAAACTGAGGCCAAACAGAGATACAACATACCTCTTTCCTATCACTCCAGGACAACTTGGAGTTTGTGTCCACAAAGGGACGCTGGAATGCTGAGCAGCACCCGAGGCAGTCAGATACCACTGTATCCAGAGCAACCCACTGCAAAGGAGTCTGTGCTCCAAACTCTGCGCCATCTCCTGAATCCTGACAAGGTGGACACTAAGACCAACACGGTACATGCACGAGCTGCTGGCCTACAGCATTCCTCCTTCCCTCTTCCCATCAGAATCCCAATTTTGCTCCCAACAACAAAGCGCCTAGTCTACTATGTTCCAGGGTGGGAGCAGGGGTGGGGGTGGCAAAGCAGTGAGGATTTCTTGCGACACAGTCTCACGAATGAGAAGTCAACAGAGCCACTGAAGGGAACTTCCAGAAGTGCTTTAAGAGGCCCAAGCAAGCACCCACTCCTTTTGCCTGATTCCTTTCTCTTCTCACATGATCCATGCCTGTGATGGATGGTGCTCTGGTGGGGATCAAAAAACAGCACAGGTGATAGAGACACCATGTTTTAGTCTCCTTGAGCTGCCACAAAAAAATACCAGAAAGTAGGAGCAGTGGAGCTTTAAAAAAGAGAAACATATTGCCTCGACATTCTAGAGGACTGTTGCTGTCGCTAGACTCTGTTGAGTCAATACCAACCCACAGCAGCCCTACATGCAACAGAATGAAACAATGTCTGGTCCTGTGCCATCCTCCGTTGTCACTGTGTGAGCTCATGGCTGTAGCTACTGTGCCAATCTATCTCATCGAAGATCTTCCTCTTATTCACTTAACGTTCTACTTTATCAAGCATGATGTCCTTCTCCAGGGATTGGACCCTCCTGATAACATGCCCAAAGTGTGTGAGATGCAATCGCACCATCCTTCCTTCTACAGGGGAGTCTAACTGTGCTTCTTCCAAGACAGACTGGTTTCTTCTTTCAGTAATTCATGGCATATTCAATATTCTTCACCAACACCACAATTCAAAGGCATAATTCTTCTTCAGTCTTTCTTATGCACTGTGCAGCTTTTACATGTATATGAGGCAAATGAACACACCACGACTTGAGTCATGTGCACGTTAGTCTTCAAGGTGGTATCTCCCAGAGGCTAGAAATCAGAATTCAGGGTGTTGATAGGACCAGGCTCTCTCTAAAGACTCTACAGGAAGATCTTTTCTTGTCTCTTCTAGTAGCTTCTAGTAGCTCCAGGTGTCTCTTGGTGTTTCTTGACTTGGAGGTGTATCTCCATATGGCATTTCTCCCTGGATGTGACCCTGTCTTCCTTTTACAAGACACCACGTACAAGGAATTAGGACTCACCCTACTCTCGTGTGACATCTGTAATTGACCACATCTTTAAAGAAAAACCCTAGATTCAAACAAAGACACATTCACAGGTGCAGGTGTGAGGACTTCCATATACAAAGGCATGAATTAAGTAGCAAATTTAATTGTTCTAAGTACTACATACCTCATTGCTGAATATCACTAAGGTCACCTTAGTGATGCATCAATGCCAGTGCCTATTTCACCCTACAAAGCAACTCTGGAAATCTTTTTGGAATGGCCACTGCACATGGCGCCAGGGTGTTAAGTTGGTGAACTTAATTGTATAGTTGTCTGTGAAGGAGTTTTTAGCCAGTAAACAAATAACTGTATTGGAGCACCCTCCCTACTCACCTGATCTGGCCTACAGTGACTTTTTCTTTACCTGAAGATAAAGAAAATATTGAAAGCAAGATGTTTGGATGAAATTCAGGACATCAAGGGTAATACAGCAACAGCTCCGATGGCCATTCCAGAAAAAAGGTTCCAAAATTGCTTTGAGGAGTAGACTAGGCACTGGCATCTGTGCATAGCTTCCCAAGGGGAGGACTTTGAAGGTGACTGTAGTGATATTCAGCAGTGAGGTTTGTGGCACTTTTTCTACGTGAGTTCATGACCTTAATTGGCAGTCTTCTTATTGTTGGGGTGCGGGGACACACTTCAACCCATAACATACCCTAATGATGGTGGGACAAAAAGCCCAGAAGAAGCCTGTGTCTCTAACAGCACGGAGGAGCCACCAGACCAGCACAAGTCCACCTACCTCAGCAATTTCTATGAGAAAAACTAAGCCTTTCAACTTGTCCAAACTACTGTTTGAAGGTCTTATGACTCTAGCACCCCAATGCGATTATCTATCCAACCTCCTCTTTGCAAAGTGGGGGGCTAATGATAACAGGAAAATTTTCAGTGAAATACACACACAACAGCCCAAACAATGGACTCAAACACATCAACGATCACAAAGGCGGTGCAGGGCCAGGCAGTGCTTGGTTTTGTTACATACAGGATCACCATGAGTCAGACTTGACTGGGCAGCTAACACCAACAGTGAAAAGTGAATGGCCCAAAGAAAAACAAAACAATGGCAGGTTTCATCAGAATAAAAATCAGTTAGGGTTGACATATGTGGTATATGTGGGGTGACAAGGGACACAATATAAAGGTACAACTCGGCTGGCCATCATAACATGTGAAGAAAGCACAAACTGCCCCACAAACAATACATCGTTTAAATATTTTAATCATGTATTTTGGGGAAATGAAGAGAAAAGAAAAAAAGACAGAAGGGAAAAGAAGACAGACAGGAGTAGTGATGTCACAAACCAAATAGAGGTGATGGCAGAGACAGACAGAAAAGGAAAGAGAAGAGATGGCAAAGGAAGAAAGAGGCACAGGGGATAAAGACACATTCGGGGGCACTGGATTTGGGTCCTAGAAATTCCTCAAACAGTAGTTTCAACAAGCTAAAGGGTTAGTTATTTTCCCACACAAAGTCCAGATGTGGGTAGACTTGTGCTGGTCTGGCACTTCCTCAGTGGACACTATTAGAGACACAGGTTCCTTCTAGGTTTCTGCTCCGCCATCCTTGTAATGTCACTGCCCTCTGTGTGGCTTATGGTGACACCAGAGGTCCATTTACCTGCCAAGCAACTCTAATCAAAAGTCTACATTCGAATCCTTTCAAGTGCCACAGCCATTGAAGACATTCAGCCTCTCATTGCTCTCCTTTCAAAAGGGCCTTGGGGATGAGTTGTACGGCATCGTGATTCTGACAGACTCGCCCACCACTAGAATCTGTCGGTACCTAGGAAACGCTGATGGAAGGGCAGTAGCACACAGTTCAGTGGTCAAATTCTCGCAGTACCCATGGGAGTCCCGAGTTCAAGTCCCAGCCAATATACCTCCTGCACAGCCACCACCCGTCTATAAGCAGAGGCTCGTGTGTTCCTGTGATGCTGAACAGCTTGGTGGAGCTTCCACGATTAAAAAGGACTAGGAAGACCTACTTCCAGAAATCAGCCAATGGAAGCCCGATGGATTACAAAAGACGCTATCTAGTCAGCAAACAATCATTCCATCGTGCATGGCGCCACCATGAGCCAAGGCTGACTCAATAGCAGCTAACAACAACAGGAAGTGTTCATTAGCGATCTGGTACATCAAGCAATAAATGGACATTGTTAATAAAGCCAAAGGCTTCTAGTGGTCACTGGGTTCCCATTTCCTACTTTAGAGAGCTTCTGAGAAGATCCACAGCTGCACACATGCACTGTCCATTACTGCAGCCAGTAGCAGTGGGCAGCTGTTTAAATTTAACTTTAAATTACCTAAAATCAACAAAAAAATAGAAATTCAGTTCCTCAGTTGAACTACTCACGTTTCAAGTGCTCATTACCCAGACTATTCCCTTAATTACAAAAGTTCTATTGCATAGGCCAGGTGTCAACAATATACTGTACTATAGCAAACTATACTATGCTATACTACATTACACTGTACTATACTACACTGTACTATGCTGTATGAAAAGAAGCCTTCTAGGACATTGGAAATTGGAGGGATACAATTAATGACACAGAACCTCTTTATTTTTCAGTTTCCTCATCTGTGAAATGAGAAGAATATCAGCATCTATGCGCCATTATGTGGATTAAATGAGATAATAAACTTAAATCCCCAAATGCCTAGCACATAGTACAGGCTCAGTCAATACTAACAATTGATAATATTTTATTGATGAGAAGATAGTACTCCTGCATGCAGGTTAACAAACACATATAAATTTGTGACTCCTTACAGAGTGAAAGATACTCACCCCTGCCTTTACCAACCCCCTCATCATCCCAAACAATCTTGGTAAACAACTGAAAGAGACGGCATGGTGGCCAGACTCAGCAAGCAGTCCAGTCTCCCGTACCCTACCTGCTTACCAGGGGGTTACCACAGGGAGCTGGCAATGGGAACCACAACTGAGGCATAGAGGAGCCCAAATAGGCTGATAGCTGTATTCTGAATAAGCCCCCACATGACTCAGGTAGGCGGTTCAATTACACACTTCAGGGGTCCACAGAGGGAAACTGCTGCTCACGGTACCCAAACTCCTTCAGTCACAGCCCCTCTGAGGATGCCAGTCTCTAGGAGTCACACAGTTCCATCTAAAGGGATGCTTACATGCAATGACTGCCTTTTGACTTGCATATTTATACACAGTTAAATATACATGTGGAGCACATTATCAGCTGAGTCCAAGATCCTTTATTCATTTAATACCTTTAGCCAAAGATTCTAAAAATACTTCCCATTTCTTTTTTCAGGCTCGTTTCATTTATTCTCTCTGTGGGTTTATCCTCAGGTTGTGTAATGCTGTTCAATGGGTAGCTCACGGCAAGGTGGCATGACCACCTTGTTGAGTGTCTTGTTGGGACACTGCAGGAAGGGGTAGCGACAGGCCAGGGCATCCGCTGTGCAGATAAGACACCACGGGGAGATTCTGTGATGACATGTGAAACCAGGCAGATCACCTCTTCCACTCAGCTTCCAGGACAACCGGACCTGTGATGACCTTGATGACCTATTACCTACCAGTCACCACGCTAGGCTCTTCCTCCCCAGTCGTGATAAGGAACACAAAGACTGATGGCCTCAGGGTACAAGAAATCCTTCAGGAAGGACGCTCAGAAGATTGCTAACCTATCCAACAAGACACATCTGACTGAAGCCAAGCCAAGCAGCTTAGATATTTTTTAAAACCTAATACATTTCTTTTTAATTGAATAATTGTTCAAAGAAAAAGAGAGAGTTGGAGGTGTCCTCTAGGGATTATAAAAAAAATCTTCTACTGACTTTGTCCCCAAGATTCTGCCTTGTCAACAAAAGATACGACCATCCTATGTTATTTTATTTTAAATATAAGGCTTACAAAAGATTCTCTGAGTTACATGAGCTGAATGATCTAGACTCAGAAGGTGAGAGAGGCAGCCCGGTGCAGTGAACACAAGACAGGACAGGCTGTGAAGGAAAACAAAGACCCCAGGATTCCAGACTCTTCTCAGGAGTCCTGTGAGTTCCTCAGAAGACTGCATGGACGCGTGGAGCTACAGGGTAACATGCGTTTTGAACAAAGAGCTCTGAGGCCAGAGAAGACAAAACCAGACTGATTGAGCTACCTATGTCAAACCAAACCATGCTAAGAAAGGTTCCACCCCTCCTCCCATCAAAGCAGAGCCCTGGTGGCTTAGAGGGTAAGAGCTCTGGCTGTTAGCCAGAAGGTCAGCAGTTCAAATAGACCAGATGCTCCTTGGAAACCAGATGGGGCAGTTCTACTCTACAGGGTCACAGTGAGTCAAGATCAACTTGACAGCAATGAGTTTGGTTTGGTTGGTTTTGCCCTCCTCCCTCTTTTCTGTCCTTGAGAGAACACCAGTAGCTAGAGGCCAGAAAGGAAAAGCTGAGCTTGACCTCCAAACCCTCCATTCACCTTTACCACAAGCTTCCTGATAACGGGGCCGCAGAGCAGCCCTTCCCGCCCAACTCCCAACTACAGGCCAGCCCCTCACCAGATACAGCCCTGAGCAAGCCAACCCAGAAGAGGCTCACCAAGGCCAGGTGCCCCAACTGCGCTTTCACCACGGGGCAGGCTGACCTCACTTTAAGCCAGCTTCAGCACTACAGAGGAATTCATTTCTATTATTAGTCCCCTGCTGAGAGCAAGGAAAAGCAATTCCAATCACCTCTTCATGAAAAAAACCTGAGGAGGTAATTCCTTCTTCTGAATGGGTGACCCAGGAGACACTGGGGCCTCAGCTGGAATCTTCTCAGCCATGTTCTAAGGACCACGGCTTTGAGAAAACGGCTACAGCTCAAAGATGCCGAGACCTACTTCTGTGAGATGGGGTTCAGGCTACCTACTTCACCAAGTGTCAGCAGGAGAACACCACTCTGCCCCAGCAAGCCACCTCTGCCTACCAGACGCCAGCACCATGAGGGCAGAGATGACTCTTCACTGCTGTATCCCCAAGTGGCCAGAACGTCAAACAACAGGTGGTGGTGAACAGGGCTGTCTGTCCAACGCAGGGCTGAGTTTTCACCTGCAGGTTTTTTTCGTGGTGTGAGTTCTAGGAATCTTCTTATTTATTTATTTATTTACCCGGCTCGACGGTGCTTGGCTTACGTTGTACTTTAGGTGAAAGTTCACAGAGTACATTAGTTTCTCATTAAACAATTAATAGATGAACTGTTATGACACTTGTTGCCAACCCTCTGACATGTCAACACTCTCCCCTTCTCCACCTCCAGAGTCTCTGTTTTCACTGCTCCAGCATTCTTGCTCCTTCCTGCCCTCTCATCTTTGCTGTGAAGCTGGTGTACCCACATAATTTCATATACACGACCAAACTACAAAGCACCTGCTTCATGTGTGTTCGTGTTTACCCCAAAGATGTGTTAATCTTCGGCTAAAGAGTAAATTTTGGAGGTGAGTTAAACTGGTGTCCAGCGGCCATGCTCTTAGAGTTTCTCCAGTTTCTGTCAGACAAGCAAGTCTAGTCTGAGTATTATTTTGTATGTGAATTTGTATTTTGTTCCGTATTTTTCTCCCGCTCTGTCTAGGACCCTCTATGGTAATCCCTATCATAACATTTGGTGGTAGAGGTGGACACCATCTGGCTCAGTCTGGTGAGGGCTCTGGTAGCTGTCGTCCATTAGTCTTGGTTTCCCTTCCTTTGTGACTTCTGTTTTCTTCATTCTCCTTTGCTCCAACTTGCTGATTTTTTTTTAAGTACATCACTAGGCCTTTTTTGTCTGTCTGAGTGTAGAAGCCCTGCTTCCACCTGTCCAACATCACAGCAACACACAAGCCTAAACTGACAAGATGGTAGACGAGGGATACTGATTAAAAATCAAACCCAGGCCTCCTGCATGAAAGGTCAGAACCTTTACTACTGAACCACCAGTGTCTCCTCAATACATGCTAACTATGCAGTAAGTATGTGGTGCTCAGTCTCCCTAAGCCTCCGTTTCCTCATCCGTTAAGTAAGCACAACGAGATGACACGTGCAAAAAGCGCCTGGAATACTGTCCGGCCCACAACAGGGCTCACCCATCTGAAAGGCAAACCCACCGTCATCAAGTCAGTCTAACTCCTAGTGACCCTACAGGACACAGTAGAACTAACTATCCCATGGTTTCCAAGTAGTGGCTGCTAGATTCAAATTGCTGACCTTTTGATTAGCAGCCCAGCTCTCAACTACTGGGCTACGAGGGCTGTATTATTAATGGAATGTCTACTCAAACTGCAAACATACAACTGCCTTCTGGTTTGGGTCCTGCCATTGCTAATACATTCACAGTGGCTGAGATAAGACAGCAAATAAAACAGGTTCTTCATCTGTTTCTGAACAGCAATCAGGACGGTTCCTGTCTTAGTCATCTGGTAGTGCCAACAGAAATACCACAGTGAATGGCTTGAACAAAGAAAAGTCTACTTTTACACAGTCTAGCAGGCTAGAACTCTGAAATCAGGGTGCCAGCTCCAGAGAAACACACTCTCTGCTTTGTTGGCTCTGGAGGAAGGTCCTTGTGTTATATCAGTTCTTCTCTGGTCTCAGAGCACTTTGGCATAGGAACCTCAAGTCCAAAGGACACACCCTGCTCCCACTGATGCTTTTTTCGACAGTGCAAGGTCCCCAACTCACTGCTTGCTTCCCTTTTATCTCCTGTAGGATAAAAGGTGCTGGAAGGCACACTCCAGGGAAACTCCTTTAGTACGGGTATCACAGTCCCATCCTAAACCTCTTTAACATAATCCAGAGATTAGGATTTACAGCATAGGAAAATCACAAAACGGAGGACAATCACACAGTACTGGGAATCACGGCCTAACTACACTGCTACACATATTTCCGTGGGAACACAGCTCAGTGCAGGGCAGTTAAATTTATTCCTCCTCCATAAAGCCTAACTTTTTCCTTTGTCTTTTTAAAAATAAAGACACCTCACATAGCAGCAGCATGAACTAGTGAACTGTTCCATTCTTTTAAGTGACCAATAAATCACTTTGACATGGAACTTACCCGCCTGTTACCTTGCCAGTAATTTCTTAAGCATACACTCTTGTGCAGATACATATTTATACTTAATAATCTCAAAAGATGCTTCTAGTGCTGAATTTTTAAAATGCAGAGCTTAAAAATTATTTTAAAAAAGGTCTTTTTGGGGACGGCTGCTACTCTGTGTTACAGTTCTGTCCTGAGAAAGACGACCAGCTTACCCCAGGGTGTGGGTCCCATTTTCTCCCTGAGTCCTAAGACAGTGGGCAAACAGAGGTCAGCAGACAGACACATCACTTTAAAATGAGAAGGCCACGCTTAGTTCTGACCTAGCTGCTTCCCGACATAAAGCGTGCCTAAGATCATGCTATATTACAGAAATGTCCTAGTGGGCCAGTTAGATGAGGAACTGAGGCTTCTGGAAGCATGAGATTCAAAAATAAGGAACTTAAATTTGGTGAGAAATAGGGATGTTAAAAACTCCTATTCCTGAAACTGCCCTTGATCACACCAAGGTGACAAGGCCTCAGTGCTCACTCCGACAGCCCATCCTCACCCCGTTGAGTTGCAAGCCACCAAGAAGTCCACGCCCTGTCCCTCCACAGTCCCACAAATCAAGGTTACTGGCTCACAGAGCTTTCTTCACAGACACCAAGGGACCTCTCAGAACCAGAGCTGATGTCATTAAGACCCTGCTGAGAACTGCTACAGAGAACTTCCACCAACAGATTTTTCTTTGACAATCGAAAGAACTGGCTGGAGTTTCCTGGGGAAGGAGGGGGTGCTGGATGGTTAATAGGCTTCGCTGCTAACCCAAAGGTTGGTGGAGGGACTTGAAAGAAAGGTCTGGTAATCAACTTCTGAAAAATCAGTCATGATAAACTATGCAGAGCACAGTTCTACTCCAGTACACGTCAGGTTGCCATGAACTATGGTTAGCTTCCCAGCAACTGGTTTTTACTTTCGAAAAGAACCAGATGAAGCCATTTCACAGATGTCTGGGAAGATGGCATATGAAGCCAAGGCAGGAGACAGTACTGGCTTTCTAAGTCCCTCACATATTAGACAGGGGGTAGGGGGTAGGGGGTAAGATCAGCTCATTAAGGTTTGCTGATGTGAGTCCAGGTTGTCATGGAGATCACTGTCTCCCCAGCTGGACCCACCAGTGATCCTTTAGGAGGGCTGTGTAAGCAAACCCACCTAAGTCATATGGTAGGGGTTTTGTGTAGTGACTCCTATGTCTGGTTACCCCTCTCTTCACGAGTCAGAGAGAGAGTACCAGCTTACTCACTCACTATTAGGCCTAGGGGTGAAGATTTCCCAAGATGAAGTAGAGATGACTTTTTGGGGAAGGATTATATTTTTTAAATTTTTACTGCTTCTTCCAGTATTTCACAATTATTTAAATTAACGACTGCAACTAAGCTAAAAAAAACGCCCTGAGGCACTGCAGAAGACTTGAGTAATTTTAAGAAGTCAGCAACAAAAGCGCTTAAAAATATTGTGTAATTGCATTGAAGAATTAACATCCTTTGACTTACTTGAACTTAAAAGAGATTTACTAATAGCAAAATCAAATGTTAAGGGTTAATGGCTCAGCCCCTCTTCATGGACTAAGCAACTTAGATGATTTGACACATGGCCACAAAAATGGACCCAAACATACTGTCTTAGTCATCTAGTGCTGCTCTAACAGAAATAACATCAGTGGATGGCTTTAACAAACAAATTTATTCCCAGTCTAGCAGACTATAAGTCCAAATTCAGGGCTTCAGCTCCAGAGCTTTCTTTCTCAGGCTAGTCTGGAGAAAGGTCCTTCCCATCAGTCCTCCACTGGTTGAGGAGCTTCTTAGGGCAGACACCCTGGATCCCAGGACGTGCTATTGTTCTGGCTCTTGCTTCTCGGTGGTACCAGTGAGGTCATCTCGTGTCTCTGCTTGCTTCTCTCTCTTTTATATCTTAAAAGAGACTGGCTCAAAGCACAATCCAATCTTATCAAGTGATTCCTGCTTTATTAACATAACTGCCCCATCCCACCTCATTAACATCACAAAGCTAGAATTTACAACACACAGGAAAATCCTATCAGATGACAAAATGGGAGACAATCGCTCAATACTGGGAACTGTGGCCCAATCAAATTGATACACATATTTTGGGGGCCACAATTCAATCCATGACACATAACAACAATCACGATGAGGCAAACAACTGGACAGCATTTCATGCTGCTACACATAAGGTCCCTATAAGTTGGGGCCAACTTGACAGAAACTGACAGCAGCAAAATTAGATGAAGATAAAAGTTGTGCATAGATTTTGGGCCTTGGAACGGGACTGGCGACCTGGTGTTTTTGCTCCTACCAATACTTGGGCCTATGTGTTTGACAATGTTTTTTCCGAGAAGGGAGGTTGATCTCCAAGGTGAGAGCAATTCAGCTCTATCATTTTGAGCAAGTTTTCTGATTTTTTTTCTTTTAACCTTTTTTCATTCCATAGGACATATCAAAACTCAGTGGAAGGACTACACTGGGGGGTTACCTCCCCACTCTTTCCACCCACAGGTCACATGTCTCATCCTTTCGGCTGCTCTCATCTCCCTGATCTATGCAATATTGAGAAAAACAAGAAACAAATTAGTGTACCCAAAAGAACATGCTAGAAATAGTGCTGAGAAAACAAGGACAAAAAAGACACTGTCCATGCCCCTAAGAAGCTCATAGCCTGGGGGGAAAAAAAAAAAACTTTTAAGTTGACAAGTATAATAATTATTAAGATGTACCTGTACACCATGGAGGGGGAGGTTTGGAGGTTGTCATGAAGATATCACGTATTTCCAATTACTCAACTGCACCCTGTGTGACAGAATCTCAGGAAGAGTCAGATGAATGGGGCTTGGCTGGGTTTCTTGCCAACTTGGCCACAGGGCACTTAGATGACAGTAACAATGTCAAAGTCAAGAACTTAACAGTAGTGCTGATTTTTCTCTACGTATCAGGCACAGAAAGGTTGCATGGGTGTTCTTTTTCACCAGAGTACTAGACAAAGCGGAGTCTCTGCGTGGGGCAAATGGCTAAAGCATTCGGCTGCTTAACCAAGAAGGTGGTGCTTCAGGTTCACCCAGAGGTACCTTGTAAGAAAGGCCTGGAGACCTACTTCTAAAAACGCAGCCCCAGAAAACCTTGACACACCTGGGGTCACCATGAGTTGGAATCAACAACAAGTGAATACTACAGAAAATGAATCTGCTCAGCTGTGAGCCTCACAAACCCTAAGGGATACTATTTTCCAAACAGCAGCACTCCCCGTCGCTCTGCAAGCATCCTTCCTTTCTTCTCCCTGGAACACCCAGAAGGTTGTGAAGGAAGACTCCAGGTCTCCAAAGAGTCCTGAAAGCTTGTGGTCTCCTACTTCCCCAGCCCTTGGGCTCCTGCCTCTGTGGAGACCTTCCTGCCACATGGAATCTCCTCCCACACCATGCAGGGTCTCCCCGGGGCTCCGGGGGAGCACAGGAGCCCAGCTCAGCCTGACTAGGTCCCTTCCTGGGCTGGACAGCACAGTGTCACATTTCCATGACTAGCAGCCTGAAAAGTGAGCCATCATGCTGGGAGCCTGAACATTATCAGGGCCTCCCCGTTATCCTAGAACTCGATCTTGGTTATCGGGTGCTCCTTGCTCATGATGTTCCTCTGGCTTACCTGCAGCTGAGATTATCCTGGAGTTTGGTTCTTCATCTAGATTCCAGTCCCTGATCACTGTCTGACAGTATCTGAAATGCTGCATCTGCTTCGGGTCAGCGTTTCTCGCTATCACCGCAGCCCTACTTCGGGAGATCACAGCCCTTACCTTCTAGGCTCTGCCTGGGTATGGCCGTGGCTACATTCTCAGGTTTTATTTGGCTTGTCTCTGCAGCTGTATCAGGACCTGTGCTGCCCTGGAGCAGTTCACAGAAAGTTGCCCTGTCAGATGGGTGAGGATGCCCCCAGGCCCACCTTCTTCCCTCAGGGTTCCTGTTGCTCTTCCTGTCAACTTGCCCCACAACTCCTGGGGATTTGGCCTGCTTTCCTGCCCTACATCTGCCACACAAGCCTGGAGAACAGGGCAGTGTCTCTAACTCCCTTTTCCTCGTACTATGCGCTAATCACAGGTCCTCAGCATTTGGACCTTTATGAGTCTTAATCACCAAGCCTGAACCAAAAACATCAAACCCACTGCTGGTGAGTCAACTCTATACACAGTTTCCAAGGAGCACCCGGCAGATCTGAATTGCCAACGCTTAGGTTAGCAGCCATGGCATAGTACTTAACCATATGCCCAGAGTTTCCCAGCTGCCATCAAGTCGTTTCCAACTTATGGTAACCCCAAGTGTGCAGAACAGAACTGCACTTCACAGAGTTTGCAAGGCTGTGATCTTTTAGAAACACACACTGCCAGGACTTTTTTCCAAGGTACCTCTGGATGGGTTTCAACTGCCTAGTTTTTGGTTTGTAGTCAAGCAATTAACCATTTGTGCCACCAAGGGATTCCACATGTATTACTAAGCTTACAATGAAACAGATACTGCCTAAAATCTAAATTAACAGACATGAAGTAGTTAGACATGGTTTTAAATGGAATCATTCTTAGTTTGTAATTGCTGACTACTTACTGGCATCTGTCTTAATAATGCTCAACCCGCCGGCTAGGGATCCCTGGCCCTGATTAACACCCTTCAACATCTCTATAAGTGATGCCCCCACCTCTGAACTGTGGGGAAAGGAATCTCTCTCTCCCAGGTTGTTCTACACCAACACCCCTCCCACCCCAAGTCTTTATTTTATTATCTGTTTCTCCATAAAATTTTCTGCTGTGGCTCCCTGAATATTGCTGGTTCTGGATCCTGAGATGTCTCCTCCTTCTTTCTGATGCCCCCCAAGAGGACTGGACTTCAGACTCTCCTAAACTAACCCACGGCACCCCCTGCTCTGTCTGTCCTGAAGTTGCAACCTCTAGCAGGCCAGCCTTCTCATCTGGCTCATTCCTCTCCCCGATGTGGCTGGAGCCCTTCCATCGGCTCCACAGGCCTCTTAAACCCGGGTGCAGTGGGGCACCCTCGTGTGCTTAGCCCTGTGCTCATCGCACGCCTGACTAAGGGACCCTGGCCGCTACCACGCCGTGCTCTGCCTTATCTTTCCAATCTTTTCTTGGCCCCCAAAGCCCTTCCTCCACAAATCACGCTGGCTGTCAGCACAGTGAGTATGAGTGGTCCCTATTGTTCTGGTCACTCATCCTCATCGGCATCTAATTCTATACCATCCCTCACCCCTCCCCATACCACAGAAATGGAGCTCTACAGAACAGCTGCTAAATTCAAAAATAAGCACTGTTTCAACTCAAAATAAACTCGGATGTATTTAAGTTTCTTTATGGCAAGATGAAGGAGCCGAGTGGTGCAAGCAGTCTGTGATCAGCTGCTAACTGAAAGTCTAGCAGTTCAAACTCATCCAGCAATGTTTCAGAAGAAAGCCTGGCAATCTACTTCCATAAAGATTACAGCCAAGAAAACTCACACGGACTTCAGACTTTTTGAAGCCATTGAGGCTGGAGGGTTCCCTATATATCTAACAAATGCCCTGAGATCATTTTTAAACATTAAACCAAAACTATCCCCTGGAGTCATCTTTAAACCAAACAACAGGTTAGCTTAATTAATAAAGAATGTCGGTATTGAACATTGTGTTCTTTTCAAGAATTGCCTATACGGGATCCAACTGAGGATAGCAGCCTGAAAGGTTAAAAGAAATGAGTTTATCTTAACGTTGGTAGAATAATGTGGGAAATGGCAGCAAGCACGGCGTACAACATGAAGAATATTATCAATGTCACTGAAGTGTGCATGTAGACACTGTTGGGGGGAAAAACGATCACAGCCAAGAAAACCCTACAAAGCAGTTCTCCTTTGTAACACATGGGGTCACCATGAGCTGGGGTGACTCCTCAGCCGCTAACAACAACATAGCAGGGGGCAAGTTGGTGAGCTTCGGTAGACCTGTGTGTGATATGAAGTATTTACACTGAACATGAATAGTGAACATCTCTCACTGTTAATCAAGTTGAAAGCAACATTCTCATTATTTTACTTAATTCTTTCTATGCTGTAACACCCCACCATTAATGCCCATGAAAGCAGCAGGCAAGAAACCAAAAGATGCATTGCTCTGGGGCCTTAAAAGCAACAAACTGCCATCTGAGGTACACCAAATAGTCCCAACTCATCTGGAACAGATGATCACGGAGAACAACAAAGACACGAGACAAAAACAGTCCAGGAGACAGAAGGATCCTGTGAATGGAAGACTGTATCAGCACATGACCAGAAGAACCAGATGGTGCCTGGCAACCAACAAAGACAGCCATGAAGGGGGACGAAATGTAGAGTCCCTGAGGCAACACAAGAAAAAGAAGTGTGTAGCCCAAGAGCTCTACTGAAAGACCTGAACTGATGGTCCGACAGCCTGGAGGATCCCCTGGGAACATGGCCCCTCGACCTGCTGCTGCCCCTGACCAGAAACCAGTTATGACGTCAACTCTTCAGACAAGAATGGGCTGGACCCAGAGGCACAGTTTGTCCATATAGTGTGCGTCCTTAGGGTTCTATACATTTACAGTCCTACCAGTCTCCTTCTAGATGGGAGAGAAGCGGGTGGGGGCAGGGAAAGACGCTTGTTAAGAGAATACTAGAAACAGAGACTGCAAAGGAGTGTGCTTTCATCAGGTGGGGAGGGCAGAAGGAGCTGTAGACAGGTGGTCGTGCAAAACCAATCTCGAGTGCATACTTTCACTTAATCACAATTTAAAAAAAAAAAAAAAAGGCACTGCACTGAGTAAACCTACTGCCAGAGACTCTTTAAATGCCAAAAAGTAAAGCTGTCACCTTGAAGACTACGGTGTGCCTTACCCAAATCGTAGTATTTTCAATTGCATCTTATGCATGCAAAGCTGGACAAAGAATAAGAAAAGCAGAACTGACACGTTTGAACTGTGATGCTGGAGAAGAATACTGAACATACCATGGACTGCCAAAAGAACAAACAGACATGTTCTGGAAGAAGTACAACCAGAGTGCTCCCTGGAAGTATGGATGACACAACCGCATCTTACATACTTTGGTCATGTTGTCAGGAGAGATCAGCCCCTAGAGAAGGACATCGTGATTGGCCAAGCAGAAAGTCAGTAAGAAAAAGACCCTCAACAAGATGGATTGACACAGTGGCTGCAACAATGGCCTGAAGCACAAAAACGACTGCCAGCATGGCACAGCACCAGGCACTGTTTTGTTCTATTGTACCTGGGGTTGCCATGTGTCAGCCCTGTCCCAACGGCACCTAACAACTAATAATAACATGCTGTAAGGGCAGTTCTTGTGTGGTACAGTTACTGAATCCAGCTGTTAACCAAAAGGTTGGTGTTTCAAACCTACCCAGTGGTGCCTCTGAGTAAGTACCTACTTAGAAAACCCTATGGGGTACAGTTCTACTCTGACACCCACGGGGTTGCCATGAGTCACAGTCTTCTCCTATAGCAACTGGTTTTGTTTTAACGTTTAAATGAAGGAACATTTGTGGTAAATGTAAAACACTGTGTGATTTAAAGAAAACATGAAATTTGCTGTTCTTTTGCTTTCCTTACCATAGTAATTCAAGCATCAGGTAACAGCAGCCAAAATGCTGGGATATTCCCATCTCTTAGTTACATGAAAATGAAAAATCTTCATCTGTTTTTGAACAGATTATTTAATTAGTCTAATCATCTTTATGACCCAGATAAGGAAACAAAAACCCGGGGATTGATTATTGAAGTTTAGAGCTAAGGAGTTAACCCAGCAGTTGCACACCTAGTTATGCATCCCAGAGAAACAAAAGCACAAACCCACGCAAGACTTACACAAGAATGAGCCTAGCAGTTGAATTCACAGTAGCACCAGCTGGTGCTTGTCAACAGGACAAAGGCTAAACCAACTGTCATTTACTTACACAATGGAAAAGAACTCGGCAATAAAGAAAAAACTATGTAGTCATACAGGCCATAACTTAGGTGGATCTTAAAATCATTTTCTGGGCAACAGCAGTCTTACACAAAAAGAATATGCTGCAGGATTTCATTTACAGTAAGTTCTAGAACAGGTTAAACTAATCTAGGATAGGAAAAACTCGGAACTGTAGTTTCCTGTGGAGGGGTGGGGACATGAACAGACTGAGTGGGAAGAGGCATGAGAAAACTCTCTGGGGTGATGACCACATTTTATATGTAGGTAGTCATCAACTTACATCATATTCCAGTTACAACAAACCGCACTTACTATCATCCTTTTATTTTGTACATGTTAAGAGTTATGCTATGAGTTGCTTCGAAGGCCATGAGTTTGGTTTTGGTTTTTTTATTGTTAGTATGGAAACCTTGGTGGCGTTGTGATTCAGTGCTACACTGCTAACCAAAAGGAAGACAGTTCGAATCCGTCAAGTGGTCCTAAGAATCTAATAAAATTCATTTAGGTTATTAAACTAAATTCCATTCCCCCTTCCTCAATTATCACCGCGAAACCAGACTGGCAGGCCTGCATTCCTCTCCCCATCTCCAGGGTAGTAAATCAATTATTCTAAGACCCCAGTGAGATAATGAAACTTTAGGTAATTCACACTGTTGATACGATACAATGAAACCTTGTGACTCCCTATTATCGTTCTCTGACAATCTTCAGGTGCGCCAATCCCTTTGAATTCTGGCTATAAACACCACTGGAATGGTAATGCAAGCAGGACACTCTTGGAGAAGCTATTCTCACTAACCCCCACATTTGCACGCTTATTGGTTAATAAAGCATTATTGAAACTTCCCACCCACACTCCCACACCTCAGGTCTCTGAATTCTAGATGCAATGACAGGCAGAACGAACTTGCTTTGGTTCAGCAACACTTGGAAACCATATGGGGCAGTTCTACTCTGCCCTACAGGGTTGTTTATATCTACTAGACTGTTGCACCACGTAACATTCTGATGTCATCATTCTCAGGTGTTGTTTCAACCCTCAAAGACAAATAAGACCAGATTTACAAAGGTCTTGATGACGGTGTTGTTAGGGCGTCAAGTTGGTTGCAACTCACAGGGACCCCACGTACCGGAGAACTAAACAGTGCCTGGTGGCACGCCATGCTCACAATCGTTGCTACGTTTCCGTCCACTGTTGTAGCCGCTGTGTCAGACTATCTTGTTGAGGACCTCCCTTTTTTACTGACCTTCTGCTTCAACAAGCATGATCTCCTTCTCCAGGGACTGTGCCCTCCTGATAATATGTCCAAAGTACGGGAGACGAAGTCTGGCCATCTTTGCTTCTAAGGAACACTCTGGCTGCACTCCTTTCAGGACAGATTTGTTCTTCCTTCTGCCAGTCCCATACTCTTCACCACCACCACAACTTAAACGCATCATTTGGCCTTCTGTCTTCTTTACTTACTGTCCAGCTTTCACATGCGTGTTAGGCAACTGAAAACACCATGGCCTGGGTCAGGTGCACCTTAGTGCTCAAAGTGACATCTTTGCTTTTAAACAGTTTACAGCGATATTTTGCAGAACACTTACCCAATGCAATAGATCATTTGTTTTCTTGACTGCTGTTTTCCATTGGTGCTAAATTAGTCAAGTAAAACGAAATCCCTGACAATGTCTATCTTTTCTCCATTTATCATGATGTTGCTTACTGGTCCAGCTGTAAGAATTTCTGTTTTCCTTTCATTATGGTATGATCCATATTGAAAGCTGTAGTCTTTGATCTTTATCAGTAAGTGCTTTGCCGCCTCACAGCAATCAAGGTTGTGTTATCTGCATATTTCAGGTGTTAATGAGTCTTCTTCCACTCCTGATACCCCATTCTTCTTTATATAGTCCAGTTTCTGATTACCTACCCAGCATACAGATTAAGTATGGTAAAAGGACACAACTCCAACACATACCTTTCCCGATTTTTCAACCACGCCAAAACCCACTGCCATGCAGTTGATTCTGACCCATAGCAACCCTACAGAACACAGTTAAACTGCCCCATAGGATTTTCAATGAGCACCTGGCAGATGTGAACTGCCAACCTTTTGGTTAGCAGCTACAGCACTTAACCACTATGCCACCAGGGTTTCCTGAAACCATGCAGGATCCCTTTATTCTGTGCAAACCATGCCTCCTGATCTATATGCACAACTAAGGTGCACCTGAACCAAGCCACAGTATTTTCAATCCACGTCATATGTATGTGAAAGCTGGACAATGCACAAGGAAGATTAAAGTACAATAATGCCTGTGAACTAGAGACTATGAGTCAGAATCAACTGGAAAGTACCTCACAACAAGGAATCCCTTAGCCTTGAATCCCTTAGCCTCTTTCTTGTGGTCTGCTAATTTTCCAGTATTGTGCATATTTTAATTAAAGCAGCCATTAAACTCTCTACATCCCAAGTAACTGCCTGGGCTGAATAACAGTACAGCTGTGGGTTCAGGAAGCGTTTCTAAACTCGTTAAGTACTTGCTAACCCCTCACCAGGGGAGCCTGGTCTGAAAAGATGGAAGCGCCCGCTTTTGGAGGCCTCTGACCTCCTGAACAAACCGTATTAAGCATTTTAGCAGCTGATCTGAAACCTCTCCTCCTCAGCAGTTCTAAACTTGCCAGCAAAGTCCAGGGATGGCTGGCACTGTCCTGGAGAGAGAAAAACAAATCTAAACAACAGTCAGCTGCCAGAGAAGTAACCTGAAGTACAGGGGGAGGGCAGCCGCCCTGAGGTAAGGCAAGGCCGCACCTTCTGTCCAGACTGACTGGCCTTCTCTGAGACAGGCTCAAGACAGGTGGCCAGGAAACACGAAACCCCCCAACCATGAAAAACTCAACCCATAGCCACCATAGAAGACAAAGTAGAACAGCCACACAGGGTTTCCCAGGAGTGGCTAGTGGATTCAAACCACCCACCATTTAATTAGTAGCCGTAACTCTTAACCACTGCACCAGCAGGCAAATGTAGAATTTTAGTCCCAGTTTCACTGAAAAGAATGGGGACCAAACGAACATCTTTAATTTTCATCTTTCTCCTCTAGCACTGGGGCTTTCTTCCTGTGTGCTAGAGACTGGAGGAGAAACAGCTTTATGTTAAACACTTCTGTTAAAGCAACCATCATCCAGTTCTCCCACACTCTGTCTGAAGCCACATAGACATAACCCACCTCACCAGAGAACTCTGAGAAAAGCACTATCTACAAGGACTATCCAAATCTTGTTATCTTTAAAAAAGTTAGCCACTAAATATGTATGAAATACACTCATTTTTAGAAAGCTATGGAATATATTTTGGGTATGCATGCGTGTACACATATATCCAAACCAGCTGCCACTGCGTTGATAGAGACTCACAGTGATGCCATGTGTGTCAGAGCAGAAGTGTGTTCCAGAGTTTTCACTGCTGATTTTTCAGAAGTAGACTGTCAGGCTTTTTTTCTGAGGCACCTCTGTGTGGACTTGAACTGCCAGCAATTCAGTTAGCAGTCAAGTGAGTTAGCCATTTGCCCCATCTAGGGACTCCATACATATTATACATATTTACACACTCATATCTTCTAAACTTTTCCTTGTTCATGTGTGCAATGTTTAAAAAAATGAAAATCTGGTAAACTCATTGGTTTTATCTTCAGTGACCAAAAAAAAATATTTATTAACTCCAGATCATGACAGAGGTTTCTGTGAGATAGTGGGATTGCAGAGGGGTTTTTCACCCTGTCTTCCAAAAATTTGGTAAGAGGTCACATTGATTGTGTAATTTTTCTTCAAGTTAAGCCAATATATTTACATATTTAATCAGGTATATTCCTCATCTGAAATATGAACATGAAATAATTTTATGGACAGAATTCCTGCCTTCTAGAAGATTATATTTACAAATTCTACATTTATTATCTCAGCATGAGCTTAATTTTAAATACAAGACTTCTAATTAAAATATAAAATCTCAGTCCCCAATGTTTAAAACCATAACATGATATTATCATCAACAAAATCCAAACACACAAAAGGCTATAATGTACTTAGCCTAGATAATGAAGAAGGCTTTTGTATTTTTCCCAGGTTTTCATCTTTTTATCCACTTCATACTCTATACTACCAAACAATGCAATACTTAATAAAGCAATGGCAGAAAAACCTCAAAAAACGATAAATGATGAATTTGCAGAAAGCTCCACAAAATGAAAAGACAATCCTCCTAGTCATTCTGGCTGGTGGTGGGTTTGTTTTATCAACTACACCAGCATTCACTTATCTGTCACTAGAAAACATTTACAAACAATACATTTTTATAGAAACTGGGCTGGAAATTTTGAATAGTTATAGTCAACTAGCAAGCAATTTTCATGTCACTGTCTACAAGAAAAGAGATTTCTAAGTGATCAGCACTGAGAAAGACTCACAGATGCCTCGTAAGGAGGCCACTGTAACCGTGTCTTATTGTAAAGGCCTCCTTCTCCGCCTCTCACGGTAAGAGCAACTTCCTTATCAGGTTACTTGTTTCAGGCGCAATGAGCAAACCCTCACTGCCACAGTTAGGAATTAAATCTTGCTTTGCACTCACTGCGAAACCCCAAGTGGTGCTTTTGAATCTTCTTTCATGTTAACATTCTCCAACTTGTTCTATTCAGCACATGCCAGACTTTAAATATTTGGCTATTAAAATAATTCTTATCAAATGTCTACATACTTCACTGCAAGAGCAGTAAAAATTTATTTTCTTGTATGCTACTCATACAGTTAAATTAAGCTATTTATACAAAAGACGTGCTAGCAATGAGGCAAGTTATTTGAAAGTCTATTTATGATCATGATGGCACTTCACACATTTCAATAAACTCTGTAGGATCAGAGACATGTACACAAACATTCAGTCATGTGGAGACTCAAGAGAATGTTCTGTATTGACTCTGAAGCCACAGAGCCGTGGAAAATGGCATGCAACCTAATCAGAGTATCCTATAGCATGGAGTCTCACCTCTCAACGACTGTCTGGGGGCACTTTTGCAACCCAGTCACATTTCTTCATCTGTATAACTGGAATGATTCGTCCCATGTCCAAAGGCATGGTGTGACTTCCATAAGTTACTGAATGTAAGCCAACCAACACACTAGATACTAGATACATACTGATTTCTCTTATAAAGCTGAGCATCAGCATGCACAGGAAAACCAATCAGGTAGCTCTACAGCTCTACAGGGTGGCTCTGGTGAGATAACGATGTGCCTACTGCTTCTGAGGAGCCCTGGTGACGGCAGTGGATAAGGACTCAGCTGCTAACCACAAGGCTGCCAGTTTGAATTCTCCAGCTGCTCTTTGGAAACCCTATGGGGCAGCACTTCTCTGTCCTATAGGCTTGGTTTGTTAGTTCTTATTACTCGTAGTAGGTCCCCGAGCGGCACAGTCTGCACGTGACTGTTAAGCTAAAGACAATTCAAACCCACTATCAGCCTTGTGGAAAAAAGGCCTAAAGAGAACCCAAATCTACTGAGCTGATTCCGACTCACAGCGACTCTATAAAGGACAGAACGAAACTGCTCCACAGGGTTTCCAACAGCCAACCTTCTGATTGGCAGCCTGAGCCCTTAACCACCGCACCAGATGACAGGCAAGAAATCCCCATGGAGTAGTTCTAATCTGTTACCGAGGGCCACCATGAGTCAGAATCAACCTGACAGCCACAGATACTGCTTGTAGTTCATCCTGACTTGTTGACAAAATCACCAACAGGGAGGAGAGCACAGGGCCAGGGGTCAGAGTATTAACTGCACTTGTGTTCACAACATAGTTTTGCCCTTACTCTTCTGTGACCACGGCCAAGTCCCTTTAGCTCTCTAAACTTTAGTTTTCCCATCTGTAAAATGGATATACATTTCCTACCACTTACGGTTGTGATGACCCACAGGAAGGACTGCTACTCACCAACACCATCCAATCTGTCGTAGATATTCTGGAAATGCTACCTATTGCTGTTACGTTTCCCCATTTTAGGAAACACAGCATTAATCTTTCATTGCTAATCTAGAACTAAGGTGAGCTAAAATCGTTATGAAGTTCTACTGGTGCAGATTAGCAGGAATCTCTGCTGATCAGCAAGCTCTGCACATTATTTTTTCTTAAAATAAGTCCCTGACTTTCTTATCAGCATTATGCTTATAATTACTGCTGCTGTCTGTAAGCTCAGGGTCTAAAAGGAAAACAGCTTGTAAAACTAGACTAATTCACTACTGTTTCCTGATTAAAAATTTTTTTAATTCAGGTAACTTTTAAATTTTTAATTAACCAGATGAGCAAATGAGTTTTTATCTACTTATTTTTTAATCTCTTGCCATTTTCTTTTTAGTTATGTGGACAACTCATGTAAAATCAGCTAGCAAGAAACGGCGGGGCAGAAAGTCACAAAGTCACACTTGAACTCTTGCATGAACAGAGTCTCTGCTATTTTGACTTTTAAAAGTCTGCTCAAATACTTGTTCTAACATCATGTCCCTGAAACAAATGAAGTTTAACATTATTGAGATTTCAGTGGACTTCAAATAGAGTCCTGTTAAACTAATAATATGGAACCATAAAGGAACAGGGGGACAGAGACATTATATGAGCAACATGAATGCAAAATAAATCAACGTACACACACACCTACCCATACTCCACACATTAGCATATACAGTTGGAAATGACTATTTACAATTTCCCTGGGTGGTGGGGTTGAAACACAATTTTTGTTTTTATTTTTCAGTGACCATAAACTACTTTTATAATCGGGGGGAAAAAAACTGTCATTAAAAGAGAAAAAACTATACTGCCCCTGGTGACATTGTGTTAAGTGCTACGGCTGCTAACCAAAAGGTGGGCAGTTTGAATCCACCAGGTGCTTCCTGGGAACACTATGGGGTATTCTACCCTGTCCTATAGGGTCACTATGAGTTGGAATCAACTTGACAGCAGTGGGTTTGGGTTTTGTTTTTTTTTTTTTCAGTTTTAAGGGGACAGATTCTTAAATCATTTTGTAGTGGCTTTATGTGGTTAAATATTAGCAGACTATATTCTATGTAAAATTAATAACTTAAATTTCCTCTAAAAATATTCTATAACTCTAGTCCCAGAGGGTTCATTTAAATAATGACAGTGACACTGCAGCTTTAGCTTTAATTAGAATCATTTCGACCTTAAGCTAACAATGGGAAGATGTTGAAGTCTTTTAGCCATCTGCTGAATATCAGAGAGTTTGGGACCAGTAAAATAACCGCAACTCCCATGGGATTGTGGACAAAAACTGGCTAGCGCTACTTTTGTGAACAAGAGCACACTGCAGCTCCTCTTCATCTGGTGGTTGCCTCCGGCTCTGCTCTCTGGTGTTTACAGTGTCTGTGGCCTCTGAACCAATCTGGTCCACCCTAAGATTTTCTTCTGACTTTACTGCTACAAATGTCATACCAACTGCTGCTTCCAGAAAACCTTCTCCTCTATTAAGAGTACGGGAAATGAATCTTCGATGGCATTCTCCATTGCTCCTGTTGAAAACACACATACACCACATTCTACATACACAGATTCTGCGCCTATATCACATACTCCACAAACAGATCACATACTCCACGCACACACCACACTTACATCAGATACTCCATACATAAAAACCACATTCCACACACATACCATGTACTACACGTACCATATATATTGCATACTTTACACACACCACATTCCACATTCACATGTACACACACAACCATAAACACACCAGGCTACTCATACACACTGCGTACATCATGTACTACACATACACCACCCTCCACATATACATACGCACATCATACACACTACACAGGTAGCACATCCACCACCATATACACATATGATGTCTGACAATTAAGTTCACGAACTAATCTTAGAAAAAGTGCTACACACCTCATTGTTGAATATCACTATGGTCACCTTTGAAGTACTTCCCCTCAGAAGCTATGCACCAATGCCAGTACCTAGTTCACCCTTCAAAGCAATTTGGGAACTCATGTTCTGGAATGGCCATCCGCGATGTCCTGAATGTCATCAAAATGTCTTCCTTTCAATTATTTCCCTTATCTTTAGGTAAAAAACAAAGTCATTGGGGCCAGATCAAGTGAGTGCGGAGGATGTTCCAATACAGTTATTTGTTTACTAGCTGAAAAGTCCCTCACAGACAACTACACAATTAAGTTCGCTAACTTGCCACCTTGTCACTGTGCACAATGGCCTTTGCAGAAAGTTTCAAAATTGCTTTGACGGGGTAGACTAGGTGCTAGCATCGGCACATAGCTTCCCAAGGGGAGTACTTCAAAGGTGACCGTAATGATACTCAGCAATGTGGTATGTAACACCTAGAACAATTAAGTTTGCAGACTTAATCGTTAAAACATCATATAAAACACATATATCATCTATTACACACACATTATATTTCACAAATACACTCATACATCATATACATGACACAGCTCTCACATTCACATCAAACTATGCATACATACTACTATATACATCAAATACTCCTCATATATACACACACATACCTCACGTACTATATATATCACATTTATCAAACACATTCACACACTCCTACCACATCCAGAAACATCTCTCCATACACCGTGCCTGTCAAACAGAGCAAACTAAGACAGCTGACTACATATCAGTAGGTACTGATGTACTATTTAGTTTCCAAAATACACTGAAACTTCATTTCTCTAGTATCAAGTCCTCAAAGTAAAACTTAATTTAAAACATTAATACCTAAATGATAAAACTAATATCTCATGATAAAAAACATAAAATGGTTAATTAAAAGTCTTCCCAATCCTGGAATTTTATATAAATTTACTGTTATTGTCCCTATTCAATATAAAACAGAATTCAAAAACAAACACAAAATATATAAAGAAGAGATCACTTGTCCTAAAACCTAATGGCATGGAAAGAATAGCTGTAAATGCAATAATTTATGAGACAAACTGCAAGCAGCATTATACTGTTTTTATGTAAAGCACATACTGGTAACAGATGACAGGAAAGGAGGGTAATAGGGGAAATCACATAGTGATTATTTTAAGTGCTTTTAGACTATTAACTCCTACAACATATTTACATCTGCCACCTAACTTGCAGATTTTATTTTTCTTTGTAGCTAATTTAAGTATTAGAATCTTAAGACTCTTAGTTTTAAAAAATCAGTACAGAAGATAAACACATTTAATTATTTAACATTTCCATGGAGAAAATAATCTGTGTCATCAAATAACCTTTGGTCACTTTCCTATTCTCAAGATGTCTTAAAATCATTGTTACTTCTAGACACATGCTGCTAATTACATCTTCTACCTCCCTAGCCCTGAGGCACCATGTGCAAAGGAATCCAAAAGATAAACTTTGCACTGTGTGGTTCCAAGAACAAGTCAAAAAGATTCTGTTGACTTAAAATCATTAAGAAATTAAGGAAACAATTTCATTTACAATGCCACCTAAGGAAATAAAATACTTAGGAAAAAATCTATCTAACCAGGGATGTGAAAGATTCATTCACTGACATAAAACACTGCTGAAAGAGATAAAAGATGATTTAAATAAATAGACAGCTATTCCACATTCATGGATTAGAAGACTTACTACTGTTAAAATGTCAATACTACCAAAGTGATCTATATATTCTCTTCAATAAATGGTTCTGGGAAAGTTGGATACTTACTTACATGCAGAAATATCAAACAGAATCCATGCCTCACAACATACACAAAACCAAATTCAAAATGCTTTAAGAACCTACATGTGAACCAAACCATAAAATTCGTAGAAAAGCAAGCAGGAGCAAAGTTGTATGTCTATCTTTGAACCACAAATAATGAAATGTAATAACAAAAGCACAAACACCAAATGACAAAATAAATACAAGGAATTTCAGATCAAGTGTATTACCACAAGGGGAGAAAGACAAGCTACCAACTGGTAGAATAGCTCTGGAGATCACATATCCAACAAGAATCTCATAACTAAAATATATATAAAACTGTGACAAGTTAACGACAAAAAGACAACCCAATCACAAAACTAGTAAAGGGCTTTAATAGACATTTCACCAAATAGGACACTCAAATAAAAACTTCAGTGAGATACCATTACACTCCCACTAGGATGTCAAAGATTTTTAAAAAGGAGGACAGAAAATAGCAAATGTTGGCAATAACAGAAATTGAAACCCTTATCCACTGCTGCAAGGAAACCAAAATGGTACTCCCGACGCAGTACCTGGTGTGGCCGTTTCTCTAAAAACATAAAATAGAACTACCATATGAGTTAGCAAATCTCCTGCTATGTTTATAGCCAAAAAATGTGAAAGCAGAGGCTCAAGCAGTAACTTAAAGACCAAATTCACTGAAGCCAAAAGGTGAAAAATAACCTAAATACCTATAACCAGATGAATGAATAAACAAAGTGAGGTACATACAAAAAATGGAATAGCACACAGCCAGTGTTGTTTTTAGGTGCCACTGAGTTGGTTCCGGCTCCTAGAGATCCTATGCACAACAGAACAAAACACTGCCTGGTCTTGTGCCATGTCCACAATCATTTTTATGCTTAAGACCACTTTTGTGGCCACTGTGTCAATCCATCTCATCAAGTGTCTTCCTCTTTTCTACTGACCCTGCACCCTACCAAGCATGATGACCTTCTCCAGGGAATGTTTTTTCCTGACAAAACATCCAAAGTACGTAAGACACAGTCTTGTCATCTTTGCTTCCAAGAACCACTCTGGTTATACTTCTTTTAGAAGAGATGTTTGTTCTTTTCACAGTCCATGGTACATTCAATATTCTTCTCCAACACCACAATGCAAAGGCATCAATTTTTCTTCTGACTACCTTGCTCATTTGTTCACTGTCCAGCTTTCACATGTACATGATGGAGAAATAAAGTCTGTATACATGCTACAATACAGATCAAATCTAGTCTATCCTTGAGATGGTCTCTAAACTCAAGTGGGATATACTTAAGGTCATACTTTGGCTCTCCTGGCCTTGGTCTAACTTCCTGAAGTTTCAACTTGAACTTATATATGAGCAATTGATGATGTGCTCTACAATCAGCTCCTGGCCTTGTTCTGTCTGCTGTTACTGATTGAGCTTTTCCATCATCCCCTTCCACAGATGTAGTCCGTTTGATTCCTGTGTATTCCATCTAGTGAGGTCCATGTGTATAGCCACAGTCTATGCCGGTGGAAAAAAAAGTACTTGCAGTGAAGAAGTCATTAGTCTTGCAAATCATGTAATCTCCATCATTGTTTTTATCACCAAAAACACATTTTCCAACTACTGATCCTTCTTCATTTCCAACTTTTATATTCCAATAACTAATAGTTATCAATGCATCCTAACTGCCTTGAGCACTAATCATCAAAGACCAGATGAGCTGTAGAATGATTATCAAGACTATCACACAAGAGAAAAAAGTGAGAGGTCATTGAAGACATGAAAGACCAACATGTATGTCAGAAGAGACTCTGAAACCTACTCTTGGATGTCGAATAGCTAAAGAAACAGGAAGAAATGGCAAAGCAAAGGGACTGAAGATTTCAAAAGCTAGCTTGAGAAAACACATTCAATATTGTAATAATATCTACAAAGAACTGGAGATAGAAAACCAGAAGGGATGACCCATCTATGTGTTGTTTTACAGGAGACACATCTTAGACTCAAAGACACAAACAAACTACAACACAAAGATTGGGAAAAAATATATCAGGCTAATAACATCTAAAAAGAGCAGGAGTGGCAAATCAATCTCTGACAAAACAGACTTTAAAGTTAAATCCACCATGTGAGATAAAGAAGGTCACTATCTAGTGGTCAAAGGCTCAATTTAATAGGAGGACATAACCTTACTAAATATCTACATACCCAATGACAAGGCTCCAAAATACATAAAACAAACACTATTTGCACTGAAACACATAGCTCCACAATAACAGTAGGAAACTTCAACACATCACTTTCAGTAAAGGACAGAATATCCTGAAAACACCTTAGTAAACACATGGAGGATCTAAGTGCCACAATCAACCAAACTGACCTTACAGACATATTTAGAACACTTCATCCAACTGAAGCCAAGTATACTTTCTTTTCCAATACTCATTGAACATTCTCCAGAACTGACCACATATTAGGTCAGAACAATACTTAACAAAATTCAAAATACTGCAATAATACAAAGCTCCTTCTCAGACCACAAAGCCATAAAACCAGAAATCAATAACAGAAAAAGGATGCAAACTAAATCATAAATATGGAAATTGAGTAACATTTTGCTCAAGAACTACTGGATAATAGATGAAATCAAGGATGCAATACAGAATTTTATAGAATCAAATGAGAATGAAGACACAACCTACCAAAATCTATGGGACATAGCAAAAGCAGTGCTTAGATGTCAATTCACATCAATAAACACACACATCCAAGAAGAAGAAAGGGCACAAATCAAAGAATTAACTCATCAACTTGAACAACTAGAAAGATCTCAGCAAAAGCACCCACTAGGCTCCAGAAGAAAGCAAATTATTAAAATCAGAGCAGAAGTAAATGAAACAGAAAATAGAAAAATGATTGAAAGAGTAAAGTCCAAAAGCTAGTTGTTTGAAATGATTAACAAAATCGATAAGCCATTGACCAAACTCACAAAAATAGAAGAAACAAATAATCGGAATGAGAAATGAGATGAGTGCTATCACAATGGACGTTGCTGAAATTAAAAGAATCACAGAAGAACACCACAAACAATCATACTCTAATAAATTTGAAAACCTAGAAGATATGGACAATTTTCTGGAAAAATACCACCTACCTAAACTAGTAAAATCAGAGCTAGAACAACTAAACAAACCCATTACAAAAGAAGAAATTGAAAATGTAATTAAGTCTTCCATCCAAAAAAAGCCCTGGCCCAGATAGCTTCACTGCAGAATTCTATCAAACATTCAGAAAAGAGTTAACACCACTGCTTCTAAAGGTATTCCAGAACATAGAAAAGGATGGAATACTCCCAAATTCATTCTATGAAGCTAGTATAACCCTGGTACCAAACCTAGGTAAAGACAGCACAAAAAAGGAAAAGTACAGACCAGTATCTCTGATGAACTAAAGATGCAAAAATCCGTAACAAAATCCTAGCTAACAGAATTCAACAACATATCAAAAAAACAGTTCATCACAACCAAGCAGGATCCATACCAGGGTAACAGGGATGGTTTAACATAAGGAAAACAATGTAATCAATCATATAAACAAAACAAAATCAAGAACCACCTGGTTCTCTCAATAGATGCAGAAAAAAGCACCTGATAAAGTCCAACACTCATTCATGTTAAAAATTCTCAGCAAAATAGAAGGGAAATTTCTGAGTATAATAAAGGCCATCTACACTAAACCAACAGTTAACATCATACTTAATGGAGAGAAGTCAAAAATATTCTTCTTACAGAACAGGTACTAGACGAGGATGCCTATTGTCACCACTTCTATTTAACATTGTTCTGGAGGTCCTAGACAGAGCAATTAAGACATGAAAAAGAAATAAGGGGCCTCCAAACTGGCAAAGAAGTCAAAGTATCACTGTTTGTGGATGATGTGATCTTATACACATAAAACCCTAAAGAATCCACCAAAATACTATTCGATCTAATAGAAGACTTCAGCAAAGTATCAGAATACAAGATAAATATACACAAATCAGTGGCATTCCTTTACACCAACAAAGAGACAACCAAAGATGAAATCACTAGATCATTACCATTTACTCAAGGCCCCAAGACAATAAAATACCTGGGGATAAATCTCACCAGAATGTAAAAGATCTATACATAGAAAACCAGAAGTCCCTACTACAAGAAATGTACAATGACTTACACAAATGGAGAAATCCACCTTGATCCTGGATAAGCCTACTGCTGTGGAGTCAGGTCCGACTCACAGTGACCCTAGAGGGCACAGTAGAATTGCCCCATAGAGTTTCCAAGGAGCACCTAGCAGGTTTGAACTGCCAATCTTACGGTTAGCGGATGTAACACCTAACCCACTATGCCACCAGGGTATCCTCGATCCTAGATAGGAAGACTTAATAGTGTGAAAATGTCTACACTACCCAAAGCAATCTATACATACAATGCAATCCCAATTCAACTTCCAATGACATTTTTTAAAGAGATGGAGAAACAAATCACCCACTTCATATGGACAGGAAGGAAGCCATAGATGAGTAAATTATTACTAAAGAAGAGGAGCAAAGTGGGAGGCCTCTCCATTCCTGACCTTGAAACCTACTACACTGTCACAGTAGTCAAGACAGCCTGGTACTGACACAAACACAGACACACAGACCAAAAGAACAGAATCAAAAATCCAAATGTAATTTCTATGAACAGCTGATATTTGATAAAGGCCCAAAGACAGTGAATTGGGGTAAAGACAGTCACTTCGACAAATGGGTGTTCACATAATTGGATATCCACCTTCCCAAAATTAAACAAGATCCTTATCTCACACCATGCAAAAAACTAATTCAAAATGGATCAAAGACCTAAATAAAAGCTAAAACAATACAATTCTTGGAAGGACAAATTGGGAAGGTGATGGATGCTCTAATCTATGCTATCAACAGCCTACCAAAAAACACCAACAACCTCCAATCACCAGAAACAAAAATAGATAAACACATATGCTTATGCAAAGCCTTCATCAAAAGAGTAAAAAGACTACCTACAGAGTGGGAACAAGTATTTGCTCACCACACTTCCAACCGCAACCTCTCAAATCTACAAGATACCTGTAAAACCTCAACAAGAAAAAGACAAACAACCCAATTAAAAAATGGGCAGATAACAGAAACAGGCACTTCACTGAAGAAGACATACAAGTTGCCAACTGATACATGTGGAAATGTTCACAATCAACAGCCATCAGAGAAATCCAAATCAAAGCCACAATAGCTTACCATCTCACCCCAACAAAGATGGCAATAATCCAAAAAACATACAATAATAAATGCTGGAGAGGATATGGAGAAATTGGAACTCTTCTACACTGTTGGTGAGACTGTAAAACGACCATGGAAAACGATTTGGTGCATTCTTAAAAAACTAGAAATAGAAATACCTTATGATCCAGAAATCCCACTCCTTGGAATACATCCCAAAGACATAGTGAATACCACTCAAATAGATACTTGCACACCAATCTTTATTGAAGCTCTCTCCACAACAGCAAAAAGTTGGAAACAACTAGATGCCCATCAACGGATGAATGGTTAAACAAATTGTGGTATATTCATACAATGCAATACTATGCAATAACAAGTAACAATGATGGTCAATGTTCAGCCATTACAAGAGGTTTTTATGATCTGGAATGGATGGTACTGAAGGTAGAATTTCAAGCGCCACTGAAGGCATTGGTGACAACAAAGCTCTAGGAATTGATAGAATATTAATTGAAAAGTTTTAACAAATTAATGGAACCCTCAAAGGGCTCAGATGTCTATGCCATGAAATCTGGAAGACAGCTACCTGGTCAACCGACAGGAACAGATCTACATTTATGCCTATTCCCAAGAAAAGTGATCCAACCAAATGCAGAAAATGTCAAACAGTATCATTAATATCACACACAAATAAATCTTTGATGAAGATCATTCAAAAGTGACTGCAGCAGTATATTGACAGGAAGTGCCAGAAATTCTGACTGGATTCAAAAGAGAACACAGAACTAAGGATATCACTGCTGGCGTCAGATGGATCTTGGCTGAAAGCAGAGAATAGCACAAAGATGCCTGCCTGTGCTTTATTGACTATGCAAAGGCATTTGACTGTGTAGATCATAACAAAATACAGATAACAATGTGGAGAATGGAAATTCCAAAACACTTAATTATACTCATAGTGAATCAGTGAATGGGCTAAGAGGCAGTCACTTGAACAGAACTAGGGAACACTATAAGGTGTAAAGCTAGGAAAGGTGTGTGTCAGGGTTATATCCTTTCACCATACCTATTTAATCTGTACGCTGGACTATGTGAAGAATGAGGCATCATTAACCACCTGCATTATGCAGATTATACAACTTTGCTTGGTGAAAGTGAAGAAGCCTGAAAAAACTTACTGATAAAGATCAAAGAACACAGCCTTCAATACAGATTATGCCCCAACATCTAGAAAACAAAAATTCTCACAGGTGCACCCATAAGCACCATCATGATAAATGGAGAAAGAATTGGGGTTGTCAAGGATTTCATTTTACTCACACACACAGTCAACACTCATGGAAACTGCAGTCCAGAAACCAAAGACCCACTGCATTGGGAAAATCTGCTACAAAAGATCTTACAAGTTTTGTGGAAAAGTAAACATGTCACCTTGAAGGCTAAGGTGTGCCTGACCCAAGCCATGGTATTTTCAATCACATCATATGCATGCAAAAGCTGGACAGTACATAAGGAAGGCAGAAGAATAACTGATGCCTTTGAACTGTGGTGCTGGAGAAGAATACTGAGTGTATCATAGACCATCAAAAGAACAAACAGATCTGTCTTGGATGAAGTACAGTCAGAGTATTTTTAGAAGGATGGCGAGACTCCATCTTAATACTTAGGACTGGCTGTCACGAAGGATCACTTCCTGGAGAAGGACATCATGCTTGGTAATGTAGAGGGTCAGGGAGAAAGAGAAAGACACTCAACACGATGAACCTAACAATGGGCTCAAGCTTAACAACAATTGTGAGGATGATGCAGGAATGGGCAGTGCTTCATTCTGTAGTGTATGGTGTCACTATGAGTCTGAATTGACTCAACAGCACCTCACAACAACAGCCAAACAATATGGATGGAGCTGAAAGACATGATGCTGTGTGAAAAAAAGTCAGTCACAAAATGACAAATATTCAATGACCTCATTTATATAAAACAATGAGAAAAGGTAAATGTGGGCAACAAAGTTTATTAGTGGTTACAAGGGGATGGGGAAGAGGGGGTTCATGATGATGGAAATATTGTGCTGATCAAGGTATGGCTGCTGCACAGCCAATTATTTTAATTGCTGTCAATAAGCTGCGAAAAGCTGAATTGATAAAAGTTACATGAAAGACATATTTACACAAATGACTGGGAAAAAAGGAGCAGTTGCTAAAAGCCGCTTATGCATAAACAAAGCCTCATGAGATTTGGCTTCTTGGTTTGGAAGTCTTAGAGTCTAGTTTCACGGACTATACCAGGTAACTGGGCTAGTAACATGTTTTAACACTTCTGTTCTACCTTCTAGTTTGATGCATAGTGCGTGGAGTCTTCAGAGTTTGCAACTAACCAACCAACGCACAATTGCTCTCTTTTCATCTGGAATAATAGAGGGAGAAGGAGAGCTGGGAATTAGAGCAAGATATGGAGTGTGGTTAACTGCCTTCATGAACAGTTGCCTCTTTTGCCATGAGACTAGAAGAACTGGATAGTGCCCAGGTACCATTACTGAACAATTTTGATCACAATTCCATACAAGAATCCTGATCAAAAGGGTGGAAATGTATAACAGAATTTAAAATTACGGACTTCAGACTTTTTGGAGTCATGAAGATTGGATGAACCCCTGAAATTATTACCATGAAATAATCTCTAAACCTTACACCCAAAATACACCCTGAAGTCTTCTTAAACCAAATAATATATTAGAGCTCGACTGGTAGAAAGTCTGTCTTGAGCATTACACTTTTTAAAGAAATTCTACACAGGATCAAACTGATAACGGCACTTGAAACACCAAATGGGAATCTTAGGGGAGAGTGAGTTTCTGCTAATGTGAGAGGAACAACTCAGAAACAGGATGAGAACGGCTGTACACCTGTAAGAGCGTAATCAATGCTACCAAATAATACACGTAGCAACTGCTCAGTTGGTGTATTTTCTCAGTGCATATTCTCAACAAAATAAATAAAACTATATATTAAAAATAAGTAAGCACAATAAAACTTACTAAGATTTCAAAAGGTCCCTGGGTGGCTCAGCTCAAATGGCTTGTGCTCCTCAGCTGACAGTTTCAGCCCACTCAACAGTACTATATGGAAGAAAGATCTAGTGATCTGATTCCATTAAAATTATAGCCAGTGTCAGATGGGAACACAATTTACTGTATAAACTTTCACCAAAAACACAGTAAAATACTATTTTTAAAAAATTAAAGCCAAGAAAATCCTATGAAGCAGTTTTACTCTGTCATACACATGGTTACCATGGGTCTGAAACAACTTGACAGCAACTGGTTTGGTTTTTTAAGATTTCAAGTCTTCCACACAGTGGTGCCTCTGTTCCTTGCTCTTAACTGAGAAACCTAAGTGGAGTGCCTCGGTGGTGCACACAGCTAACATGCTTGGCTGCTAACTGAAAGGTGAAAGGTTTGAATCCACTCAGTAGCACCTTGGAAGAAAGGTCTGGCAATCAACTTCTGAAAAATCAGCCCCTGAAAACCCCATAGGGCTGGAGAGACTAAATCACTGAGCTGAGGACTGTGGGGAATCACAGTCTCAGGGAACACCCAGCTCAACTGGGTGTTATAAAGTACATGTTAGCTTATAAAGTACATGTTCTACATTATGCCTTGATGAGTAGCATCTGACATCTTAAAAGCCTGTAAGTGGCCATCTAAGAAACTCCAGTGGTCTCACCCTATCTGCAGCAAAGGGAAATGAAGAAAACCAAACCAAAGACACACGAAAACATTAGTCCAAAGCACTACTGGACCACAACTTCTACAGCCTCCATCAGACTCAGTCCAGCACAACTAGATGGTGCTGGAGAAAAATGTAAAATAAAATTCTAACTCATGCGGGGGGGGGAGGGAGACCAGACTTAACTTGTCTCACATACTGGAGAAACTCCAAGAGTATGGTCCCTATACACGCTTTAAGCTCAGTAATGAAGGCACTCCTGAGGTTCGTCATTCAACCAAAGATTGGCAGGCCTATGAAACAAAACCAAAGTGGCACACCAGCCCAGAGACAGGATGAGAAGACAGGAGAGAGCGGGACAGCGGGCAAGGGAGAACCCAAGATCAAGAAGGGGTGAGTGTTGACATGTCACGGGCTGCTAACCAACGTTACAAAACAATGCGTGCATGAATTGTTTAACAAACAGCTAGTTTATGCAGTAAACCTTCACCTAAAGTATAATTTAAAAAAACAAAGAAGCCAGCTTCCCAGACAAAGACCGAACTGGACTATACCAGACTGTACAAAACATAGAGTGAGGCTGGTGACGAACAAACCTTTAACCATGTACACAGGGCTGTCTGAGATGCTCTTCACTGGAGCTGACATGACTGGGGAAGGGAGGCCAGGCTTCAGTCAAAAAGTCAAGGAAGTTCCGGACAAAAGGGGCAGCAGCTAAAATAGAACAGTGGTGACATTTCTGGGTGTTCTGTGGAAAAGTGATATAGATTGTCAAATTGTGCTTAAATCACAATAAAATATATTTTAAAAATAAAAAAGAAAGAAAGAAAACTCCATGTAGCACAGTTCTGCTCTGATACACATGGGGTTGCCATCAGCCCAAGTTGACTTGAAGGCAACTACTGGTCACTGGTCATCTTAATGAAGGGGCTACTTTGGTGTCACCACATGGCTGCTCCTGGTGACCTAGAGGAACACCTGGGCATCACCAGGAACCATGACCTAACCAGGAGAACAGTGAAGAACTCAAGATAAAATGCTCTCACTAAGAGTGAGGAAGAGGGTAGGGGGAGACATAAAAGAACACATTTTAAAACAAAAAATATTACTTTGTTTCTCATCACCAAGATAAGCCATCTACTGTCAGAAAGCTAATCAACATAAGAGAAGTCAAAATGATCTAGATATAATCGTCCACCTAAAGATAGTCACTGTCCCTGTTCTGCATGTATCTAACTTGCCTAACTGTGTATTTCGGACAAAAGACATTCACCACATGAAACTAGAAATCAAACCCATTGCTGTCAAAATGATTCTGATTCATAGTAACTCTACAGGACAGAAGAGAACTGCTCTAGTTTCCAAGGGGCAGCTGACAGATTCAAACTACCGATTTTTTTGTTAGCAGCTGTAGCTCTTAACCATTAGGCCAACAGGGCTCCATCATCTATTTTATTAAAAGATATATGTTATCTAAAAAGCTGTGTAAAGACTTGGCAAAGGAAGTTTATGGATCTGGAAATAGTCTCTCCAAGCTTTTTGAGCTATGCTCCTATGAGTGAAGGGAAATAAAACTCTGAAGGACTATATATTTAAATTAACTAGATACTATTATCTTTCTTTGAAAAAAAGAAATCCTATTTATGGACAGCATTAAACTGAAAGAACATTATCTATCTGACTTAAGAGGACACCTTCACACATGAGAAATCCCAGATAGGACAACTGAACCCTACAAGTTACTTTGTCTATAATTTACAACATAAAATGCTGACTCCCTATAAGAACGATTTTCATATCAGCAATATTTTTTGAATCACCTTCAAAATTTAGTAGGGCTTATAATTCTTATGTGATTCAACATCAAACAGATTTTTCTCATGTGAAATAACAGAACTGATCAATAAAATAAATCTTTTTAAAAACCATTGGTGGGATCGAGCCCCCCATAAAAGTCTCTGTGCTGCTGCTCTGCTTGATGATGCTGACAGACAGTAATCCAGAGCCGAGTAAGTCCACGAAAGGGGGACTAATGGAAATGCATTTCAGAACTGCTGGGACTGCAAAACAGGGGACATTACTATGGGCAGAACACACAGAAGGATTTTCTGTGGCCAGACCCAGAGAGAACACAGAAAAAACTAAATGGTTTCAATGTCTTCTGTGAATCATGCATTTTCCAGAAGGTACGAATTGATTAAGATTTACTCCGTGTGTGTGCACGTGCGCGCTTTAGAAGGAGGTATACAAAGCAAATTTGTTTTTCATTGAACAGTTAATACATACTTTACTTTTGACACTGGTTAACAACTACAGGCCACGTCAACACTTCCCCCTCCGAAACCCTGGACTCCCTGCTACCAGCTTCCCTGTTCCCTTCTACCTCCTCTCCCCGCCCCTGGGGCTAGAGTGCCCATGTAATCTCATTTTACCAGAAACTAAAATAAAAAAGAAACCAAAGCCGTGACTGTCTAGGCCTGTCTCATCTTGGGCTGAAGGATGAACCTGAGGAGCTTTGGTACTGAGTTAAAGGGATGTCTGGAGGCCATATTCTCTGTGTTTCTCTAGTCTCTGTCAGACCAGTAAGTTTGTTTTATTTTTGAGTTAGAATTATTTTCTACTTTTTCTCCAGCTTTACCTGGGACCCTCTTTTGGGACCCCTGTCAGAGTAATTGGTGGTGGACTTAGTCTGGGGGAGGCTATGAAAGTTGTGGTCCATTAGTCCTTTGTACTATTTTTCCAGGGAGATTTATTCTTTAATTTTCTCAATAGCCTACCATCTAAAAGGTGATCTTCAGCAACCTGACTCTGTCTAAGTGCTCTGGGAACAGACTGGAAAGGGACCCCTATCTTCTAAAAAACCACCCTAGCTCACTTCAAGATATTTAACTCCAGTGATACACAGATTTACTTAGAAATAAATTTAACATAAAAGGAACACAAGTCCTGTATACTGAAAACTGCAAAACACTGGTGACAGAAATGAAAGGTCTAAATAAAGAGAGATGTGCTACATTCACAGCTTTGAAGACTCAATATTGGGCAGTTCTTCCCATGCTGATACATGGATTTTAAAATGATACAGCTGATAAAACCAATCACAAAAAATTTTTTAAAAAATTTGTTTTTGACTACTGTGTTGTCAGGTGTCACGGGTCACATCTGACACATAGCAACGCTATGTAAATAGTACAAAACATTGTCTGTTCCCGTGCCTCCCTCACAATCACCGTTACGGCTGAGTCCGTATCGTGCTGCTGTGTCAGTCCATCTTACTGAGGGTCTTCCTCTTTTTTGCTGACCCTCTTCTTTACCAAGCGTGATATCCTTCTCCAGGGACTGGCTCTTCCGACAAGTCCAAAGTATGTAAGATACAGTTTCACCATCATTACTTCTTTTTTTTTTTTTAATCTTTATTTTTATTTAACATAACTGAGTGAAAATGTACATTCACATGTAAATTTACATGCCTCCCTATATGCAGCTTCCACTGCTCTCCCTGTCCGGTGACTGCACACTATTCCTCTCTGCTCCATACATGTCTCATCCTCCCAACAGCCTCCTTTCCCCTCCTCTCCGTCCACTCCCCTTCCTCCAGCCAGAGGTCAGCAAGATGATATCCTATAGATGTATAGAACCATAAAGTGCTTCCAATATATGGTTACTCTGCTTTGCCAAGTTCAATCCATTCCTGTCCAAAGAGTGGACCTTTGTTATAATTTATGGGAAAGGGCAGCATCAGGGAAGGGGGCCATGCTCTCAGAGGAACCCCAAAACCGCTGGACCATCAATTGAGGTCTTTTAGTGGAGATCTCATGATGCACCTCTTTTTATTCTTGTGTTGCCACTGAGGCTCCTCTCTGTGAGCTCCGTCATGGCTATCACTGGTGGTGGCCAGGCATCATCCAGTTCTTCCGGTCCCAAGTCGATGTAGGCACCCTCTCTTGTGGGTCTCTCTGTCTTCTCAGTTGTCTTTACCGCATGCCATTTTGGGCCTCGGTGAGCATCCGTTCCTGCTGAGTTGGGACCATTTGCTGTGTCCTCGGATGGCAGCTTGGCAGCTTTTAAGACCCCAGACGCCACTCACCAATGTGGGGTGCAGAGAGCTCTCTTAGCAAAACGCTAGTTGTGCCAATTGGCCTGGAATTCGCTTAAGAGCATGGTCCCCCGCCCCCCGCCCCAGCTACTCTATCCTTGCAGTATTGAGTTAAGATGGAAGGAGTACTCAAGTTATGCTGAAGTCCACTTAATGTTGTTCTTGTTTCTAATGTGTGCTATCACCGCTTTCTCCCAACTAGATTTCTAGTAACTATCTAAATTAAACCCTCCCCCCCTCGCCCTCCCTCTCTCCCCTCTCTTGCAGCTGTCAAAGAGTCTTTTCTTCTATACACAAGTCTGTTTTTGAGATCTTATCATAGAGGTCTCATAGTTATTTCTCCTTTTGTCGCTGACTACTTTCACTCAACATAATGTCTTCCAGTTGAAACCAGGTTAGGAGATGTTTCCTGGAATCATCGTTATTCTTTATCATTGCGTAGTGCTCCATTGAGTATATGTACCACAGTTTACCTATCCATTCTTCTATTGTTGGGCATCTGGGTTGATTCCATCTTTTTGCTATCGTGGACTGTGCTGCGATAAACATTCTGGTGCATGTGTCCGTTGGTGTGAAAGGCCTTGAATCTGTAGGATATATTCCAAGTAGTGGAATTACTGGGTCAAATGGTATATCAATATCCATTTTTTTAAGGAAGCGCCAGATTGCCTTCCAAAGAGGCTGGACCATTTTGCAACCCCACCAACAGTGTAGGAGGGTTCCAATTTCTCCACAGCCTCTCGAGCATTTGTTGTTTTGTGTTTTTTGGATCATGGCCAATCTTGTTGGGATGAGGTGGTATCTCATTGTTGTCTTGATTTGAATTTCTTTAATAACTAAAGATCATGAACATGTCCGCATGTGTTTTTTGGCTGCCTGGATCTCCTCTTTAGTGAAGTGTCTGTCCATCTCCTTTGCCCATCAATTAATTGGATGGCTTATCTTCTTCTTCTTGATACTTTGTAGTATCTTACAGATTATGGAGATCAGGCGTCGGCCTGACAAAGAGTTGCCAAATATTTTTCCCCATTCTGTGGGTGTTCTTTTAATTCTATTAATAAAGTCTTTGGATGAGCAAAAGTGTTTGATTCTTAATAGTTCCCATTTATCTATTTTCTCTTCTGTTGATTGAGGTTTCTTTGACAGATTTTGGAGTCTGCCCTCACTGTACCATCATTATTTCTAAGGAGCATTCTGATAGTACTTCTTCCAAAACAGATCTGCTTGTTCTTTTAGCAGCCCACGGTACATTCAATATTCTTCACCAACCCAAGTCGAAGCTGTCCATTCTTATTTAGTTCTCTTTCATTCCTCAGACTATTCTAGGTCCTTTGAACTTCCTTATAAATTTTAGGATAAATCTGTCAGTTTCTACAAGAGAAGTCTGCAGAGGATTTTAGCAGACTGTTAAATTTATGAATCAGTTTGGGAAGAATTGTCCAAGACTGAGTCTTCAAATGAATGTAGCACATTTCTTCTCTACTTATTCAGACCTTCTTAATTCTGTTACCCAGGTTTTATAGTCTTCAGTGCACAGGACTTGCACTTCTTTTATTAAATTTATTTCTAAGTAAAACATAAAATAAGTGTTTTTCATATTAACAAGACATTTGCAAGAATCACATTGAGTCCCCAGGTGGTGTAATTACCAAATTCAGCTTTCAAGGGAAGTGGAATGTTCAAGTCTACCCAGAGATGCTTTGGAAAAAGGACCCGGCATTCTACTTCTGAAAAACTGATCACTGAAAACCCTCTGGGCACACACGGGGTCACCCTGAGTCAGCTCAACGGCAATTGGCTTTTTAACCTACTATAGAAAACCAAGAAAGGAAGAATGTCAGACATTTTTAAGATACAGGTTCTCAGAAGGAAGGCATTTAAACCAGCTGTTTTAGCTGGCCACAGCTGTAGCTACCAACGACAACTCTCCCTTTGCTTCATTTCAGCAGATCCCCAAGAAACAGGCATCCTTCCTCTGCTATTCTATGGGGCCAAACTAACCCCAATGACAAGGAAACATTTATGGAATCTTCAAAAATCCAATAAAATGTTCAATAGCATTTCCTGCCCTCAAGCACGAGAAGTGGGAGGGGTGGAAACTGTCAGTTTTTTTTAAATTTTCCAAGCCAAACTAGTTGGAACAGCATTGCAGCATAATTAGTAAATAAATAAACCTATTACAATAAACCATTTATATTTTGGCCACATGTATGGAACATGCATGGCATGACACACACTTACTGACAAATATACCAGTTGTGTATTAAGCATTTATTCTCCTCCAAGAACGCAAGGCATTTTGCAAAATTATGGACTCATAATTCCCATAGAATCACAGTGGGACCCAAGGCACATAAGAAGTGGTTCATAAATTATAAAGCACTATGCAAATATAAATTTAAATAGGCCTTGAGGAGAGGAACACAAGAATTGCTGTAAGAATAGGACAGTTCACACTGGGTCAATTAAAGATTAATTATTCCTATCATAAAAGTGATTCGGAGCTCAGGCTGCTAACCAAAAGGTCAGCAGTTCAAATCCAGCAGGATTTCCAAATCCTTGGAAATCCTTTAGAGTAGTTCTGCTCTGTCCTTTGGGGTCACTATGAGCTAGAATTCACTCCCAGACTTTTACTTTTCAACATAAAAGAACCCTTTGAGATCTGAATTGTAAATTTTCACTTAAAGCACAATTTTAAGAAAAAGTCTTTGATCATCAAAAGATTCCTTACAGGGTTCCTACAGGCAGTAGATGGCCTAAGGCATTTAAAACATTCCCCCAGGATCCCACCTCAGCTCACTTGGCTACACTAGGTACACCACTGGCCATGCAGCCAGGCACATGTTAGGAACTAGCCTCATTTGTTTTCCCTTCACTTTTGCATTATCACCTATCAAACCACAGAAATCTCCTATGAATACAGATAGCTCTTCTCTTCCTGCTCATCAGGTGCTGGCCTCCAGAGGAGCCAGGTTGGTAGAAACGAACCACCAACATGCAAGGGTGCAGGCTCCTGGGAAGAGTCCACAGGGTTACACAGTTGACGGGTGAATAAAGGCTGCCTAACAAACTGTGGTAGTTGAGACAGAAAACACACAGCTTAGCGACGCAACACAATCCAGCTAGAAATGTGGCTTCAAGCACTGCACTGGAAACCTTTTCTGTCTCCAAGTTCTTCAGTTTGGTAAAGCACAGTGGCTCACAATCTAGATACTCAGCATGGACATGACTTTGACATCTTCGATTTCATCACATTGAGGAATTCTGGTGGCTCAGTGGTTAACAGCCTGGCTGCTAACCAAAGGGTCAGCAGTTAGAGTCCACCAGCTGCTCTTTGGAAAGCCTAGGGAGCAGTTATACTCTGTCCTATAGGGTCGTTATGAGTTGGAACCAACTCATGATAATGGGTTTGGTTTTCTGCACTGGGTCCAAGTACCAGGTGTTAGATGCATTCTCTCCCAGGAGGTAAATACCTATAAGAGAATCTATTTCTCATAGAATCCACTATTCCATAGATTATTTTAGTATACTAAACCCTAGTGGCATAGTGGCAGAGTGCTACAGCTGCTAACCAAAGGGCTAGCAGCTTCAATCCACCAGGCGCTCCCTGGAAACTCTATGGACAGTTCTACCTGTCCTATAGGGTCATTATGAATCAGAACTGATTCACTGACAATGCATTTGGTTTGTAGTTTTATATACATATATATATATATACACATATATATACACACATACACAAACACACACATACACACACACAAGTGTATACCTGTGCATACATATATATGTAAGTAAGTCTTTTAAGTGTGCGGAGATATATGCTCAACAACCTATGCCATAACATGGTAGCTTCCAATGTCTGGCACCAGTTAATTGATGTCCTTACCAACACGGGGAGACCTTGGGGGTGCTGGCAACCTCAGTTTGGCCAAAAAAGATATCAGGTCTACCTGAGCTTGCAAGTCTGTTTAGAAATGTGTTGTTAATAATGATGGTACCTTAACTAGCAAACTGCCATCTGAGGTACACCAAATGGTCCCAACTCATCCAAAACAGATGATCACCAAGAACACCAAAGACATGAGGAAAAAAGAGCTCAGGAGACAGAAGGACAAATGTCAACGGGAGACTGTATCAACATGTGACCAGAAGATCAAGACAGTACCCAGCCACTACCAAGGACAGCTGTGATGGGGTGCACAATGTTGAGTCACTGTGGCAACATGAGGAAAAGAGGGGTACAGCTCAAGAATTCTACTGAAAGGCCACAACTGATGGTCTGACAGCCCACAGAATCCTCTAGGAACATGGCCCGCAGACCTGCTGCTGCCCTGTCCAGAGAAAACTACTGAGGTCAACTCTTCAGACAAAAATGGACTAGACTCGGGGACACAATGTGACCACACAGTATGTATACTTATGGTTCTATGCATTTATAGGGGACCATCTTACTGGTCTCTTTCTACATGGGAGAGAAGAGGGTGCAGAGAAGGGCATAGGAGCTTATTAAGAGCATAGGATAAGTATCAAATGAAAAGAAGGAGGGTGCTGTCACAGGACAAGGAGAGCAGAAGGAGCTGCAGATATGTGGACATGCAAAATTGATCTGCATTGTACACTTTCACTTAATCACACACACACACACACAAAGATGGTGCCTTAGAAAGGGCAAAACCAAAAGTCAGGCCAGAAATCTCTCAGCATTAGCTGTAAGAGATTATGGAAAAAATACTGGGCCTGGTGGCTTCCATAAATAAGGGAAGTCATGGGAATAACTCTGAAATGATACCCATCTCTAGGGTTTCCCTCTCTTACTGTACTCCCGTGTTCTGTAGACTTTCCTTTATGCTCAAAACTAACAAGAAATTAATAGATTAGCTTCCAGGCAACCAGTCTTTTAACTTACGTATCATATACAATTACTTATATAAAACCCTGAGGGCATAATTCGAGTTCTGAGAGTTCAGTGTCCTCCACTGGGCAGGGGCTTGTTTTTTTTCTTAGCATTAAACTGAAGCATCTACTCTTTGGGCTCAGTCTACTCACCCTTAATCCACATTCTCACTGCAGTCCATCCCTGTGGGAGGCGTACCTGCCTCTGCCTCCCAGCAGATGCCTTCTCCCTATGCGTTCCCTTTCTCCACTTATAAAGCCTTAAGAAGGGATCAGGTGAGGAACGTCTTTTTTTTTTCTTTCTCTCTTTACTGTTTTTCCCAATTACAAAGTAAAATATGCTTAATGAAGAAAACACAGAAAAACTGGTGTGGGGGTGGGGAATCAGACCTGTTTTTGCTTCTTGTTTTCTCTTTGAGTCACCAGCAGAAAGGCTAGTGGGACCAGTAATGAAGGCTAGTTGGTTACTGGCGGTGGGTGCAGGCAGCACAGGCTTAGCAGCCCAGCCTTCTTAACAGAGAGGGCCTTAGAGCTTGTCTAGAACTTGGCTGCAACAGTGATCTGTGGCAGGGTGCAAACGAAAAGCCCAAGACCAAATCCACCGTATGCAATGAAGAGAAAACGGAAAATGGTGACTATTTTCTTCTCTAAATTATATTTTTGATGAAGAGCTCTCTGTGTACAGCCTTTCTCCTTCCTCCCTCCCCTAACCCACCTCAACACTCCAGAACATTGTGGAAATTTCTATGTTGCTGTGGTATATTCTTAAGGCACACAAAATAACAACAGGGAGCACAAGTAAAACCGCACAGGTTCTCAGGAAAAAGAAGGCAAGCTTTGGCTGGGCTTTTCCGTTCTAAATCTTAGAGAAACAAAGCTGAACTAACAATAGCCCTGGAAACCCTGTTGGCATAGTAGGTTAAGTGCTACATCTGCTAACCATGAGGTCAGCAGTTCAAATCCAAATCCAAGTGCCTGGGGCACTTCTTGGAAACTCTACAGTGCAGTTCTACTCTGACCTCTAGGGTCACTATGAGTCAGACCTCACTTTTTTTAACAAAGCCCTATGAATCTCTCATTACATCCTAAGAGACCTCGAGATTCCATTCTATAGACGAGGATGCAGCGGTTTTGAGAACTTAGGGAGACATCGAAGGCCCCCCACCTGACACCACACATCCTCACAAAAGCCCAGCTTTAAAGGGCTACAGGTAACAAAGTAGATTAGAAACAAGTTACCAGATCCTAATACAACAGATAGATGAAGGGACAAACAGACAAGGTTTTAGTTAGAGAAAGGGTTAGATAGACAGATACTTTAAAACACATCCCTTCTTTCACTTGCCTTTCCAGAGGGCAGGCGTTTCTTATATTAATCAGTCTCTGTTTACAAAAGGCCTGAGGCTAATCCGTGGCTCACAGCTGCTCTGGCCCCCTGGGAAAGGAAATGACTTAAACACCCCTTTTAAGAGGAGACCTGTTTGAACAGGGAGAGGTCACTGGCCTGGCCTCAATGACTAACTTGGTTTCGGGGAGGCTAACCTTCAAAAGGGCCCTGATGGGATTCCTTGGGCTCTGTGTCCCTGCTGCCACAAGAAGACTCCCTCTGTGCATCCTTTTCACAGATACCACCCAACCCTGACCAATGTGCTCCAAAAACAGAAATCCATGAATAGTGGGGTTTAAAATTCAAATAGCACACAAGTACTTTTTAAAGAGCCAATTTCCTGTTCCTCCAACAGAAGAAAATCATCTTGGAATTCTGGGAGAAGTACAGCGGATGAAGGCATTTCCCCACCAACATTAAAGCTAAAAGCAAAGTCTTGGGACTGAATATTCACATTCTACTCTAAATTTCAAAACGGGTCAAGGAAAGCAGACATATTATTAGACCCTCAAGGAGACCAAGGTTGTCAATGTACTTAATGTAGACTGCCCAAACAAAATACACTTGAAATGAACGTGCAAATTTAAAATCAAGCTCCCCTACAAAAAGCTTAATAAATAAGTACACAATACAGATTGTGGTGAGGCCTGATAGTAAAAGTTGCATCCTAGTTCCTTTGCAGTTAATAGTAAAAGTTGCAACTGCTCCCAGGTACTCCTCCTGGACTTCTGACAACCACACAAAAAACAACAGTCTTTTCTTCAAGGTTCAGAGAATTCCCCATATTCTGGAAAATGCTATGCTGCTCAGGTGTATGGTAGGGTGAATAGACTGATAACAATAGGAGGTAAGAGAAACCGGACAGGAGCTTGCTGGGGGGAGAAAAGGAGGGTAATATGTGGCTGATGTCCCTGGATGGCAAATAGTTACCACCATAGTGAGCTAGTAACCAAAAGTTGGAGGTTTGAGTCTATCCAGTGGCACCTCAGAAAAAAGGTCTAGAGGTCTACTTCGGAAAAATCAGTGAAAACCCTATGGAGCACAGTTCACTCTGACATGCATGAGGTCACCAAGAGTCAAGTCAAAGTTGACTCAACAGCAAGTAGTTAGCTATTTGAAAGATTTGGCTGTTAATATCAGAGAAAAAAAATGCTGAAATAACAATGGCATTGTACATCTCTCATTCAATCTGAGATCTCTAAGGGAGTTCTCATGGTTCCATTCTGCAGAGGAGGAAGTGGAGGTTCTGAAAAGTTAGACAAGCTTCCGCAGCCCTTCCACGTCACGCATCCTCATGAAAGCCCAGATTTAAAGGATTAGAGGCAAGAGAAAGTCTGAAGCAAGTAACCAGACCAGGTTGCTAACTATAAGATCAGTTGTTCAAATCCAGCAGCCACTCTACAGGAGAAGGAAGTCTGCTTCCAGAAAGATTTACAGCTTTGGAAACCCTGTAGGACTGCTCCACCACGTCCTGTAGGGCTGCTGTAAGTTGGTCAGCTTTGGGTTTAGGAAACGCTGCCCTCCAGTCCTTTTCTATAGCACTTAAGCACTTTCTTACATACTTCTGGCATCATTTTACCATTTCATAGTTTTGGAAACGAAAGATTTTATTTATTCTCTGACCCTTTGGGGCAAAGATCTCTGCAGAGATCTCAGCTGGTCTGACCTGCATCTGAGGGAGGGTAAGCTTCCTCCTGGTTCACTCCCCTTTGCAGGCCTGAGGCCCCTGGAGCTTGGTGGCTTCTCCTTAGTTCTGGGCAGTCTCTGCAGTCACAGCTGTCCTTGCAGGCAGGGGATATAGGCTGCACTCAAGTCTCTTGTTACAGCTCTTTCCCTAGGACACAATCCTGGCCTTCCCTCTAACTTTGCAGTCAAGAAATGAAAACCAAATCCCATGAATCCCTTCACACACATATGCATCCACACTATAACTTTTTATTGACTCCCTACTACATGTCAGGCACTGTTCTAGATGCTTGGGATAAAAACAGAGATCTCTGCCCAAAGAGTCAGAGAATAAATAATACCTTTCATTTTCAAAACCATGAAATGGTAAAATGATGCCAGAAGTATGTGAGAAAGTGTTTAAGTGCTATGGAACAGAACTAGTGGGCAGCATCCCAAAAACCCAAAGTTGATCAACTTACAGCAACCCTACAGGACATGGTGGACCAGTTCCACAGGGTTTCCAAAGCTGTAAATCTTTCTAGAAGCAGACTCCCACATCCTTCCCCCAAAGAGTGGCTGCTGGGTTTGAACAACGGATCTTATAGTTAGCAGACAAGCGATTAACCCACTGCACCACTAGGGCTCCTTAGAGGACACCACATAGAGGTGACTTTCAAAAGGTGGTCAAGTGCAGTTTGATTGAGAAAGGGACATCTGAACAAACACTGTAGGAGTTGGAGGCTAAAGAGGTAGCCCTCTGGTGAAGAGCATTCCAGTAGGAGGGGACAGACAATGCATCAATCACAATAATAAGCGTCCAAACAGACCATACTCAGACATATTGAGGCCTGCTAATTGGCGCGGTTAAGAGTTCAATGTACACATACTAGTTGTACACTGTATTAGTGTCACCAGCATTCTCTTTACAAATGTGCCTTGATACGCTGATGTGTGGAATTCATATAACTGATGTATGTCTGCGAATGCAATATGTGGGAAGCATACATACATTTGGAACGCTTCTGAAATTTAGTTTTCCATTTCAAAATCATTAAAATGCAGCAGGAAAGGGGACAAAGCAGCTCTGCATTCAAGTCAGCAACTGATCACCTGCAGGTAAGACCTTACACATAAAATCCCTTCCCATCTCAGGATTTCTTCCTGGCTTAATATGCATGCTTCAAAGAAGAAGTATTTTAAATGTCACTTGCAAGAAAAGGATGCTAAATACCCACCCTACGGAAGTCCAACTAATTCAGCCTGCAAGACCTCAAAAAGCGCTCAGAGGTTGGAAAGTCTCCAAAGAGAACTTTAGATCTGTGTTTTAATATGTCTGTCAATGGCATACAGCATTACACGTACATCTATATAAACAACTTTGGGGATCTTTTTACCAAGATCACTCTCCTTATGTGCCTGGTACCAGAAAGCATTTGACTCCAGGGACAAGAGCTCAGAGAAACTTCCTTAGAAGGCTCACTTCTGTGGCAGAAAGCTCTATTTTTCAGTCTCCTAGGGTTAGCCAGTCAGTCAGTTTTTCCAGTAACAGAGCATGGTCACTCGTGTATGCCTGGTGAGCACTGGCGGAAGCAGGAGCACCACCGTAGCACTGAGCTGCTGCTTCTGGAATTAAGGACCCAACAATTGGAAAGGCCCATTTGTCCTGGAGTTATAAAGGGGTCAATGCAGACACCCTGGAGGCTTCCCCCCTCCACACCCCTTGTCCTCCTTATCTAACGTTGCTGTAACACAAGCACAAGTGGTTGCCTTTTACAGAAATTTAGTTTCTCATAGTTTACGAGGCTAGGTCTGAATTCAGGTGCCAGCTCTGGGGGAAGTCTTTCTCTCTCTGTCAGCTCAGGACACAGATCTCTGCCTCTTTGGGACTTCTGCTCCTGGGAGCTCTTCATGAGGCTCAGCATGCATTTTCTCTCCTCGCTGCTTGCTCACTTGCTTGTTTAATCTCTTTTATATCTCAAAAGAGATTAGTATAAGATATACCCTACATAAATCCTGTCTTATTACATAACAAAGAAAACTGATTTCCAAATGGGATTATAAACATGAGTATTAAAATAAATAAATAATTTTACAATCAAGTTTAACACAGGTATAAAAACAAAAAATCAAATCTGTTTCTGTGAAGTTGATTCCAACTCAAACTCTATATGACAGAAGAGAACAGCCCCATGGTTTCCAAGAAACAGCTGGTAAATTCTAGTTGTTGACCTTTAGATTAACAACCTGAGCTCTTAATCAACAAGTCATGAGATTTACAACACATATTTTGGGGTACACAATTCAAACCACAACACCCCTGATCTTTCAGAAGAGCAACTGGAGGGAAAGTGATTTGTCTAAGGTCATACAAAGCTCAAAAGCAGGTAAGTCAAGGTCAAAAGCCAAGTTTCCCTCAGTGCTACTCTTTGGGGTCTTTGAGTTTCTACTTTATGAGGCTTGAGATCGCACAAAGTAATAAAACCTGTCATTTGGGAGTCCTTAGGTGGTACAAACAGTTAACAAGCTTGGGCATTGTCCAAAAGGTTGGAGGTTTGAGTCCACACAGAAGTATCTCAGAAGAAAGACCTGGTAATCTACTTGCAAACGGTCACAGCCATTGAAAACCCCATGAAGCACAGTTCTACTCTGGCACACTCAGGCTTGTCATGAGTCAGACACTAGTTCTCTTTACAGTCGTGTGAAGCTGTACACCAGACTTTCCTCTGGGGCCACTCACTACACAATCTAGGGAGTGTTTACGGAATTTAGTTTCTATCAGCTACATGATCACAGACAACTCAAAACACCCTCGGGCCTTCAACCTTCAGGTTTCCAGTTTCACAGCCTACCTGGGACCAGTTTATTCAGCTGGTTCTTTCCCTCCTCTTCTTCCTTTGCACACACTATAAAGAGCCTGCCCCTATTCTGATAGGAAGAAACTGAGTCTAACTATCCACCACTGTCTCTGAAGTAGAAAACAGCATATGGAGAAGGTTTAATTTGGGTCTTGAGTTTTCACAGGAATCCTTTTGTAACACTGCTAACTGGTTTCAACATCCAAGACAGCACATCACTCACAAGACAGCACACCAGAGAATAATTAAGAAAGGCTGACCAGTGAGAAGCCAGGCAGATTTGTGCACACTGACACCACCAACACCATCCCTGAAGAACATTAAGCATACAATCATACATGACATCTTAGGGGTTGTACCCAAACAAGCTTTGTCCTCAAAAAAGATACAAGACGTAGTTGGTTTATATCATAAGGAAGCCCCAGAAAAGCTCCTCACTATGAGTAAACAGAAACAGTCCAAGAATGACTTATACTGGGAAAAAAAAGTCCTCTAGTTGATGAATAAACTGTGACATAACCCACACGATACCCAGCAATTAAGACAGATAGGCCACTGACACAGGCAGTAACATGGATGAACCTGAAATGTATTAAACCAGCCAGACTTAAAAGGTCAACACTACCACCAGGAGCTATGCAGTCTATTCTGACTCATGGTGACCCCCTGTGTAGAACTGTGCTCCACAAGGTTTTCAATGGCGGATTTTTTGTAAGTTGATCACAGGCCTTTTCTTATGAGGTACCCCTGGGCAGACTTGAACCACCAACCTTTGGGTTAGCAGCCCAGCTTTAAATCTTCACATCATCCAAAGAGCACAGTTGACCCTCCGTATCAATGGGGTATTGATTCCAGGACCCCTCACAGATGCCCAAATTCTAGGATGCTCAAGTCCCTTATTAATTTATAAAATAGTATAGTATCTAGTATTTTCATATAACCTACACACCTCCTCCAGCGTACTTTAAATCACCTCTAGATTACTTATAATACCTAAAATGCCGTAAATGCTATGTAAATAGTTGTCATACTGTATTGTTTAAGGAATAATGACAAGGAAAAAAGCCTGTACATGTTCAGTACAGGTAAAGTCACAAACCTAGCATATATCTGCAACAGTATAACTTTTTTCCCTCAAGTATTTTCAATCCAGGGTCGAGTTAATCTGCTGATGGGGAGCTCACAGCTACAGAGAGCTGACTGTACTGTGTCAAATCAAAACCAAACCACTGCACTGACTTGATTCCAACCCAAAACAACCCTACGGACAGAGTGGAACTACTCTCCAGTTTCCAAGGAGTGCCTGGTGGATATGAACTGCCATTCTTTTGGTTAGCAAACACAGCCATTAACTATCCAACCAGGGTTTACAAGCACAGTGAAAAACAAAAGCAGAAAGTCCTGGAACTTACCCCCAAATAGCAAAAACAAAATAAGGCCACATTCTTCCACCTTGGTTGCCTGCTTGGGGTCCCAGCAGGCTCCCATCAGATAAAGACAGGCTCTGGTAAACACCATTCACAAAGTTTGCATGTAAATAAAGTTCCAGGGAATTCTGTGAAAAGAAATTCTGGCGGGGAAACCTCCCCAACTCTGTCTTCTGAAAGACACAAGTTACAGGAATCCAGTCAGTTCTTCCAAACCTTTTCTACTTCTCATCAAGGAACCACAGAGAAATGAGCTCCAGGCTGCCTGCAGCCTGAGGTAACCAGGGGATTCCAGTGCCCCAGGCCCTGCCCCCTGCCCAGATGCTGTGAGGCCAAGGAATCAAGTGTCCCTGCACCCCTGGAATACAAGGGTTCCCTCATGCTCCACCAAAGGCGACAAGGAGGTGGGATCCAGTAGGTTACTTGCCAGTTGAGTTTAGAGGCTAGCTCTCATTTCCCACTTGCACTCAAGATACAGAATTCTAGCATCAGGGCACCCCTAAGTGTACTGAGAGCCTCAGGAAGACTTACAAACACGGCCCTCCTCTAGACAGAGCAACATTCTTTTGGTTAGACAGAGCAACAGTTGTATTCCTGCCCCCTCCTGCAGCATCCTCTAAAGTACCGGGCACAAAGTACACATCTTCTAGAATGACCTTGTCCAAGGGACAGAAGTTCTGTTCCTAAGTGCTACACAGATCTTAGCCAGCTCTCTCAGGGGAAACACCTACAGACCATGTTTAGTTGGTTTAGATAATATTCTGATTCGCATGTCTGTGATTTTATCTGAGGATGGCAAACATCAGCACCGCGGAGTTCACGTTTTCCTAAGAAGGGATTTCACTGAGGCAGGTCAGGCTGCGTTTCTGAAGGCCACCAGGCTTCACAATGAACTGCGAGAAATGGTTACTTTGCAGTTTCCCCCTATTGAAATCTCCCTGTTGAAGCCAGCTGGATCTCAAATCTCGTTTTCATGATCAAGATGGCAATCACCATGCGGGGAAAATATACACCTGGATCCAGCATCTCACACTTCACAACACAGAATGAATTCCAGATCAACATGGATTTAGACAAAAGAAACAGAACTATAAAAATACTAGAAGAAACCACGAGACGATATTTTTTCATAAATTCTGAGTGACAAAAGCCTCAATAACATGATATAAAACCAGTAAAAGACAAAAAAATATATGCAACAATAAGATAAATTTGACGACTCACCCAACCATTTATTGAATCTCCAATCACCTGCTTCTAGATGGACTAAGACAATGTACTTCAGCTGCTAACAGAAAGAGTGAGGATTCAGGTCCAGCCATCAAGCAACCAGCCTCTGAAAACCCTACAGAGCATAGCTGTATTCTGACACATGTGGGGTCACCACGAGTCAGAATCAACAACCACTGTATTTTCTAACCACCTGCTCAGCAACCCCCTTGAAGCGGGCTAAACCAGTGAATAAGACAGACAAGCACTTGCCTTTTCAGATCTTAACAACAGAGCTGGTGACATGCTGGAGAGCCTGCACGCGCTGGCTCACAAGAGCCAGCTGTTCAATTTTCAGGGATTTTGTGGGCTGGTTGTTAAATACAGCCACTATTAAATAATGCAGAGCCAAACAATGTCCCAATCCCTGAAACAACACCAAATGCTAAAAACAGCACTATTTTAACCAGCAGCACTGAAGCTGAAAAGGAGTTCAGTTTAATGAAAATAATCTGAACAAGGGTAAGAAATAGCTTAACAGTAGATCACAACAGCAGACTGAATACCAACAGATATACTGGGAAAAGAATTAGCAGACCGAGGTCCAATTCTAACAATGGCCAATCATATGTCAGCCACAAAAAAAAAAAAAAAGCATCCTGTCAGATTCAATGTACTATATAGAATTTACAAGAGTATTAAATAAAAACATTTTCTATCATTTGTAAATTATGTGTTATAGTTTTAATATCAGAAAAATGTATAAATAAATGTATGCATGTGTATATATGTTTTGGTTATATATTACAAAATGAGGCACTGGCATTTCAATGACAGAGTTCTCAACTACTGCACAGGAGACCCAAGTCTGATTCTGGCCAATGTACCTCATACGCCCAGCCACCACCTACCTGTCAATGGACACTTGTATGTTGCTATGACACTGAACCAGTTTCAGCAGAACTTCCAGACTAAAGGCAGACTAGGAAGAAAGGCCTGGTGATCTACTTCTGAAATCCAGCCACAGAAAACCCAATTGATGACAACAGTCCACTCCACAACCAAACCTGGAAATGGCTTAGGTCCAGGCAGCACTTCACTGTGTGTGTGGTAGCCATGAGTTGAAAACCAATTCAATAGCAGCTAACAACACACACGACCACACACACACAGCAACATGTATATATGTATGTATAAACACACATATATACATTTCACCTCACCACTACATTGAACTCTGCTGCCTTGAGTCTAAGTTCTCTGAGCAATAGTTTCCAATTTGTGAAACAGTCATTCAAAAAAAAAAAAACAACTTCTGGGAGGTAATCTTGCTTCCAGGTTCTGGAGTCTCCTTGTTATTCTCCCTATGCGTTAACTGGCATGATGAAAGATATTAAAGTCTTGAAACTCAAAGCACAATTTGAAGTTAATAATGTCTATATAATAAACAAATGGTAGACACTGGCCCTCAACCTCAAAGTCAAAAAGAAACTATCAAATTGAATCCTAATTATTACCAATATACTAATTCTTCCCAGCCACACTGGCTACTTTTTAAATACCTACTCCCAAGTACGGAGGCCTAAGGACACAGTAGTTAAGAGCTCTGTTAGTCACCAGAAAGTCAGCAGTTCGAATCCACTAACCACTTCCCAGAAATAGTAGTTCTATGGTATCCTATAGGGATGCTATGAGTCAGAATCGACTTGATGGCAATAGGTTTTTTACAAGTTTTTCTCACATATGCTTTCTTTGTGTCTGCTGGCATTCAGGCAATTATCTTCCTGTCTTTAACCTCTTTCTTGTCACAGGCGGAAGAGCAACTCAAAGAAAAACAATTAACACTGAGTTGAGAAACGCTCTGTCTCAGAGGCTGCTATCCCCACTCTCCAGAGGCACTTCTCCAGCTTCACAACCTCACAGCTCCAGCAGCTCCGCCACTTCTGCACTCAGGGCCCTGAGTGCGGAGTGCTGAGCGCTGGGGAGGCTAATTCACCCTGATTCTCCCACCTGGAAGCAACGCTGGCCAAGCTCTCACATCAGCCCGGGGAGCCAATTTTCCCAGGAATCTTGGATCCAATTCTACTGGAAACTTTCTTACCTTGCCCTCCCAGGGTGTAACTCCAAGTTGCTTCCTAAGGAGTTAAATTTAAAAATAATTAAGTCCTATCCATTTACAACACATGAAACACCTTTCTCTGTGTACAAGAATCAAATGAAATGTATCAGGAAAGAAGTAAAGTCTACCTCATGACTTTTTCTTTTTTCAAGTCCCCATTTTGAAGCACCACTAAAGAGAGAATTAGACGTGACATGACAGCCAGCTGGGGGATTGTTGAAAAGGAGACTTAACATCAGGTCCCTAACGTTTTCGCTTTTAAATTGCAAATATTCCAGGGCCATCCGCTGTGCAGGAAAAAAGATTTCCTTCACAGGCTCAGTCCCCAGTTTACGTGCTCCTTGTCTCGGAAGCAGGCTAGCTTTGACACATGGAAAATCAGTACCCCATACCTGACCATCTGCTACCTGAAATTTTCCCTGCTGTAACTGAAATGGGTTACTGTCCCATTGTCAGTTTATGATACTGTAATGGCCTGCATATTGGTGCGTTCCCAGCGGCTCACCCTCAACGACACATTTCCGCAGAGCTTCCAGAGGAAGAATGACTACGAAAAAATGCCTGGTAAGTTCTGAGTCGGATCCGACTCGACGGCACTTGGCTTTTACTTGGCAATATACTGCAAAAGACTTGCCAGTGGAAACGCTACAAACGACACCGTATTGTACAAAACTTGGAGTCGCCTATTTTGGATGTATCATCAGGAAGCAGTGACTGCGAGAAAAAGGCATCACGTTTGGCAGAGCGGAAGGTCAGTGAAGACTAGTGACACCCTCAAGGAGATGGACTGATACAATTGCCACTACACAGACTCCAACATACCTAAGTGCTGTGAACCTTGTCACCTCCAGGCTGTGGCTGCCCTTAGGTACATAAGCTGGACTTGGGCTACCAGGAGAGAAAGGGGATGGCCTGCAGCTTCCCATGTGGATACAGCATCCCTGGGACCCACAGCCTATGGAATTTCTGGGAATTAACCATTCCAAAACCTAGATCCCCTCTCCTTCTAACTGGAGTCCCTGCATGACACAAATGGAGCTGGAACTTGAAAGCACTGCCCTTTTTCCAGGTCTTGCAAGTTTTCCGCATTTCACAAGCTACAATCTTACCACTTTTCTATTGCTCGTTTCAGTGGCAAGTATTTGAGTTTTCTTCTCTCATTAAGTTTTCCCTTATACATGTTCTGGCTTTTGCAGGTTTTACTGCACATAACACTGAAAACAGATGCTAAAAAGCACCAGATTTTTGGTGAAATCATCAGGATTCTACCAAGGCAAGCAGAATGTCTGAATCTGACTCTAAGTCAGCTAACAACAAAATAAACTTCATTGCCTCTGAGTTGATTCTGACTCACAGCAATCCTATAAACAAAGCAGAACTAACCATCCCATAGGCTTTCAAAGGAGCAGCTAGTGGAATAGAACTGCCGACATTTTGTTAGCAGCTACAAGCTTAATCACTGGGAAACCTGGTCTCTCAGATAGTAGCGTGATACGCAGACCTACGCTGTGCCTTTACGGTGCTATCACCCACAGCATGATCATAAAGATGAAAATGTGCACGAACATGTGCATTTATAGAGAGATTATTGACAATTACTTGGTCCACCTTTGCAACTCCTAGGGACGTCCTTCATTTGAGAATTTGTGATTATGAACAGTTAGCGGAACTGACCTTCAAAGTAAGTGATGTTTCTGGAGTACCTTCACCGGGCAAGATGCTGGAACCAAAGAATGATGATGTCATAAGAGGCTTACAAGCTATTGATGATGAGAAATAAACACACACACACACAACTAAAAATGTAACAACGTACAGTCTAAGCACTAAGCTAATGGGCCAAAAAGGAAGCACTCCAGGAGCCCACAAGATGAGGGCATCACTAAGGTAGAACAGTCAGGAATGACCTCACATAAAAAGTGGAATATAAACCCAGGTTTCAAAGTGGCAGACATCTCCACCAAAAAAGGGAAGCAGCAACATACCTCACCTATAATCACTTCAATATCAGCATACAGGGGCCGGAGTCAAGATGCCGTACTACACGCACATCTCCCTAAATCCCTCTGGAAACCAAGACCTGAAATGATAATTAAATGGAGCCTTCTGGACACCTAGTGAGCCCTGGGATGCAGCACAGGGCTGTTAATTTGGACTTCATACCACTGAATGCAAAACCTCCTCTCTTTCACTGACCCCACTCTTGGAGAGCACAGGCGTGCACAGACTGAAGGTAACTCAGTATTTTGTTTTTTTTTTCTTTCCTCTGTCTTGGCTGGGGGTTAGAGCTGGGATTTGACTGTCTGCTGGTCTCAGACACACTGCAGGTGGGACCAGCAAGTTGAATCATGATACTCTAAGAGCCTGCATCTCAGCTCCTCTGGCCTATTTTTCTCCCTCCGCCATGTAGCAGCTGTACAGATGCACTTGTGTGGGACGCCATCTTGATCCACTGGTAAATGGAGAAGCCCAGGTGGAGGCCCTGGCCGGACTTGGTTCCTAGGCTGGGAGGTGGTACCTGCTGCAGGGAGAGTGCTCTTCCAGCACGGAGGCTGTGTTTTGCACAGCACTGCCTGAGGATGAGGCCTGGTGGCAGAGGCTCTGGACTCTGGGCATCTCGGCACTCTTGGGCTCTCTTTCCCCCAGGAGCCTGGTCCCAGCCAGGTGGCAAGCTTGTGTGAGACGCCATCTTGTTTTCCTGGGAGGCAGAGTCATCCGTACAGAAGCCTCAGCTGGACCTAATTCCTGGATTGAGAGGCAGTGCCTATCCAGAAGAGACCACTTTTCCAGCAGAAAAGCAGAATTCTACACAGTATCGCCTACAGCTGGGATCGGACAGCAGAGGCCAGCAGTCCAGTAGCCTTTCTGTATTTTGAGCTTGTTTATAACATCTGGGGTTCAATATAGAGATGCTTACTTTGCCAGCTGGGAAGGGGGACGTATACACCTGAAAACCTGACTGACTTTGTAAGTTGTCAAATACTTTTTACTTCTCATTTTAAGATGGCATAGAGAAACAACTGTGGTCCATCTTCACAGCATCTCTCCCAGCTGCTACTGACTGACATGAAGCTCAAAAAGTAACAAATCAGGAGAAAATGGTAACCCTGAAATCACCCATGGAATCAGAAGGCTCCGAAAAGAAAGCACCTCAGAACTTACAGACGTTTTCGGACACTGTTGGAAAGTGAATACAAAAGGATTATATAGAGAGCCCTCCTAGACATTATACAAACTGCAGCAGAACAAAAGGAAAAATTAAGCAAGCTGTTAAGCTGATGGAACACCAGTACTCTAAAATCCAACAGATCAAAAACAAAATCAAAGACACATAAACTTCCATTCAAAGCCAAGAAAACAGAATGGAACAAATGGAAAATAGGCTTGCTGATACGGAAAACAGAGCTACTGACTCCAGCATCTTTGAGGAGAAATCAGAAAAAAGAAACAAGAAAAATGAAGAAGCATTAAAAAGCATGTGGGACTCTATTAAGAAGAACAATCTACAATTAACTGCAGTTCCTAAACAGGGCGACACATCTGAGAACACAGAGTGTATTGTTGCTGAACTGCTGACAGAAACCTTCCCAGAAATTACGGAAGAAGAGAATATAGATATCCAAGATACGTATCGAACACTACTCAATATAGATCTCAAGAGAAACACTCTAAGACATATTATAATCAAGCTTAACAAAATGTAACATAAGCAGAAACTCTTACAGGCAGCAAGACTCAAAGCAAAGCTAACACTCAGAGGGAAACCATGTAGGCTTTCATCAGATTTCTCAGCAGAAATGATGCTCACCTGGAGACAGTGACATGACACACTCAATGCCTTGAAGGAGAAGAACTTTCAACCAAGAATTATATATCCTGCAAAACTATCTTTTAAATATGAAAATGAAATGAAAACATTCGCAGATAAACAGAAACTCACAGACTTTGCAAAACCGAAAACAAAGCTACAAGAAATACTGAAAGAACTCTTGGCTTGGAAGAACAAAACCACTAACTTTATATTTTAGGACATATTGCCCAGAATCCTACTCAATTAGGGAAGGCTTCAAACACAGTCAAAGCTGTAATAGTGAAAGAAATGATCTGGTGATCGTATCATGTAAACTATGATATCATCATATTAAAAAGAGGGATGTACTACAGTTGCTATAGTCCCTCCAGATGGAGAAGAAGTTGACAGGGCTGGTAGCAATCAAAAGTGGGTTTATATATAGTTTATTAGGTGGGATGATAGGGGCAGCCGTAAAGCACAATAAAGATGCAACATACCATATCAAGAAATGTAACACAGAAGTCTCAACAACCACAAAACCAACCGTGAAAAAGGTGAAAAATCAACTCACAAAGAAGACAGTCGCAGAACAGATTAATAAGAACAACAGAGAAAACATTAACACAAAAATAAACCACAATGACAGCACTAAACACATACCTGTCAATAATTACACTGAATGTGAATGGACTGAATGCTCCAGTAAGGAGACATCTAGTGACATCGTGGATCAAAAGACATGACCCATATATATGGTGTCTACAAGAAACTCACCTTAGACTTAAAGATATGAACAAACTGAAAGTTAAAGGACGGAAGCATGCATATCAAGCTAACAATGAACAAAGAAGAGCATGAGTAGCAATTCTAATCTCAGATAAAACAGACTTTAATGTAAAATCCACCACAGTGGACAAGGATGGACACTATTGCTGAAAGGTTCAACACACAAGCAGGACTTAACCATATCAAATACTTATGCACCTAATATTAGAGCACCTAAATCCGTCAAAGAAACACTGACTACACTCATAAAGGAGCTACATCACGCCACAATAACAGTAGGAGACTTCAACACTCCACTCTCAATACTGGATAGATTGTCTAGAAAAAAGCTCAGTGAAGACACAGAAGACCTTATTGCCACAATTAACCAACTAGACCTCATCAACACATACAGAACTTTCTATACATCAGCAGACAACCACACCTTCTTCTACAGTATACATGGAACATTCTCCAGAACAGACCATATGTTAGGACATAAAGCAATTCTCAAGAAAATCCATACCACTGAATTACTGCAAAACATCTTCTCAGATCATAAAGCGATAAAAACTGAAATCAATGGCAGAAAAAAATAGAGATAGAAAGTGGAACTCTTGGAAACCGAACAACATCTTGCTCAAAAAACCATGGGTTATAGAAGAAATCAAGGATGAAATAAAGAAATTTACAGATTCCAATGAGAACGAAAACATTCCTACCAGAACCTACGGGATACAGCCAAAGCAGTGCTCAGAGGTCAGTTTATCTCCATAAATGCACACATCTGGATGTAAGAAAGAAACCAAATCAAAGAACTGACCTTGCAACTTGAACAAGTAGAGAACAACAGAGGAACCCCTCAGGCACCAGAATCAGAGCAGAACTAAATGAATTAAAGAATAGAAGAACAATTTCAAAAATTGAAAAGACGAAAAGCTGGTTTTTTGAAAAGAGCAACAAAATTGACAAACCATTGGCTAAACTTACTAAAGAAAAACAGGAAAGGAAACAAATAACCCAAATTAGAAATGAGAGGGGAGCTGTCACAACAGATCCAACAGAAATCAAAAATATCATAGCTGAAGACTATGAAAGACTGTACTCTAACAAATTTGAAAACCTAGAGGAAATGGACAAATTCTGTGATTCACATCACCTACCAAAATTACTACAAGGTGAAACTGAACAACTTAATAAACCCATCACAAAGGAAGACATGAAAAAGTCATCAAAAACTACCAACCAAGAAAAGCCCGGGCCCAGATGGCTTCACCGCAGAATTCTATCAAGCTTTTAGAGAAGAGTTATCGCCAATACTACACTATTTCACAGTATAGAAAGGGCTAGAATACTCCCAAACTCATTCTATAAAGCCAGCATAACCCTGATACCAGAGTCAGGGAAAGACCCAACCAAAAAGAAGAACTACACACCGGTATCATTAACCTAGATGCAAAAATCTTCAACAAAATTCTTGCCAACAGAACACAACAACATATCAAAAAAAATAATCCATCATGACTAAATTGGAGTCATACCAGGGATGCAAGGCTGGTTCAACATCAGAAAAACAACTAATGGGAGCAACCACATAAACATCACAAAAGACAAGAATCACCTGATCTTGTCTATTGATGCAGAAAAGGCATTTGATAAAGTCTAACACCCATTCTTGCTAAAACCTCTCAGCAAAATAGAAATAGATGGCCAATTCCTCAATGCAATAATGGCCATTTATAGAGAGACTGAAATAGTTTCTCTTGAGAACAGGAACTAGACAAAGATGCCCACTCTCACCTCTCCTATTCAACACTGTACTAGAAGTTCTAGCCAGAGTAATCAGACAACACCAAGGAATAGAGCATCTACATCAGCAAAGAAGAACTAAAGATCTCCCTTTTTGCAGATGATATGATTGGATATGCAGAGAATCCCACAGAATCCATCAGGAAACTACTCAAACTGATAGAGAAGTTCAGCAAAGTCTCAGGATACAAGATAAACATAGGTAAATCCATAGGATTCCTTTACACCAACAATGAGATTATTAAGGATGAAATCACCAAGTCAATACCATTTACTATAGTCCCTAAGAAGATAAAGTACCTAGCAATAAATCTAACCAGAGAAATAACAGATCTTTACAAAGAAAACTACAAGTCCTTACTAAAGAAAGAAACTAAGACAGACTTACATAAATGGAGAAACCTACCCAGCTCATGGATAGGAAGACTTAACACTGTGAAAATGTCTATTTTACCCAAAGCAATCTACTTATATAATGCAATCCCAATACAAGTTCCAGTGACATTTTTCATGAGATGGCGAATCAAATTATCAACTTTGTCTGGAAAGGGAAGAAGCCCCGGATAATAAAACATTACTAAAGAAGAAGAACACATTGAGAGGCCTCTTATTATCTGACTCTAGAACCTATTACACTGCCACAGTTGTCAAAAGTGCCTGGTACTGGTACAAAAACAGACAGATCATGGAACAGAATTGAGACCCCAGAGATGACATCATCTGCCTATGAGCAGTTGATATTTGACACAGGTCCTCAGACATTAAACTGGGGGAAAAACAGTCTCTTCAACAAACAGTGCTGGCAACACTGGATATCCATCTGCACTAAATTAAAACAAGACCCATATCTTACACCTTATTGAAAAACCAACTCAAACTGGATTAAAAAAAAAAAAAAAAAAAAAAACCAACCTAAATATCAAATCTAAAACAATAAAGTCAATCCAAGAAAAAGTAGGAACAACAATGGAAGGTTTAATACACAATGTAGACAGACTTCAAAATCTGTCAAACAAACCACAATCACCAGAAAACAGACAAATGGGAACTACTAAGAATCAAACACTGTTGCTCATCCAAAGATTTCACTAATGGAAGTAAAAGACCACCTACAGAATGGGAAAAAATATTTGGCAACTGTATGTCAGACCGACGCCTGATCTCCATAATCTATGAGACACTACAAAATATCTGTAAGAAAAAGGTAAATCATCCAATTAAGTGATGGGTAAAGGAGATGGACAGACACTTCTTTGAAGAGGAGATCCAGGCAGCCAAAAAACACATGCAGACATTAGCTATTAAAGAAATTCAAATCAAAACGACAATGAGATACCACCTCACACCAACAAGGTTGGCCATGATCCAAAAAACGCAAAACAACAAATGCTGGAGAGGCTGTGGGGAGATTGGAACTCTCCTACACTATTAGTGGGATTGCAAAATGGTGCAACCTCTTTGGAAAGCAATCTGGCACTTTCTTAAAAAAAAATGGATATAGATATACCATTTGACCCAGTAATTCCACTGCTTGGAATATATCCTACAGAATCAAGGCCATTCATACCAACTGATACATTCACACGAATGTTCATTGCAGCACAGTCCATGACAGCAAAAAGATGGAATCAACCCAGATGCCCAACAACAGAGGAATGGATAGGTAAACTATGGTATGTATACTTAATGGAACACTATGCAATGATAAATAACAACGATGGTTGCAGGGAACATCTCTTAACTTGGTTTCAACTGGAGGACATTACACTGAGTGCAAGCAGTCAGTGACAAAAGGCCAAATATTGTATGAGACCCCTACTACAAGAACTTAAAAACACACTCATGCACAGAAGAAAAGACTCTTTGACGGCTGCAAGGGTAGGGAGGGAAGGACGGTAAGGGGGATAAGGTTTAGATTGTTAATAGAAATTTGGGTAGGGGAAATTGATGACCGCACACATTAGCGCGAAGCCAGCCAAGTGCCGTCGAGTCGGAGCCGACACATTAGAAAGAAGATCAATATTAACCAGACTTCAACACAATTTGAGTACTCCTCTCATCAAACCCAATATTGCAAGGACAGAGTAGCTGAGACAGGGGGCCCAGGGACCATGCTTTCAGGCAAAATTGAGCCCAGTTGGCACAGCTAGCGTTTTGCTAATGAGGACTATCTGCACCCCACATTGGTGAGCGGCGTATGGTGTCTTAAAAGGTGCAAAGCTGCCATCTGAGGGTACAGCAAATGGTCCCAACTCAACAGGAACGGATGATGACCAAGGACCAGAACGACATGGGGGAAAGAGAACTGAGAAGACAGAGACTACATCAACTCATGACCAGAAGAACTAGATGGTGCCCAGCCACCACCAGTGATAGCCAAGATGGAGCTCACAAAATTGAGTCTCACTGGCAACACGGGAATAAATGAGGGTGCACCCTGAGATCTCCACTAAAAGACCGCAACCGATGGCCCCGGGGCTTCAAGGTTCCCCTGGGAGCATGGCCCCTGGCCCTGATGCTGCTCCTGCCCATAAATCATAATGAAGGTCAACTTTTCGAACAGCAATGGATTGGACCTGGCGACACAGAGTGACTGTACCTTGTGGGAACTTTATGGTTCTATTCACCTATAGGATGTCATCCTGCTGACCTCCTACTGGAGGAAGGGGAGTGGGTGGAGAGGAGGGGATAGGAGACTGCTGGGAGGATAGGACATCTATGGAGCAGAGAGGAAGAATGTACTGTCACCGGGCAGGGAGAGCAGTGGGAGCTGCATATAGGTGAGCATGCGAATTTATATGGGAATGTAAATTTTCATTCAATCATAATAAAAAGTATACATACATATTGGCATGCATATACCTTCCTTTTCCTGGCTATTTTCCACCTTTCTACTTACCCCACCTCTTCTTCACTTTTTTCTGCCCAGCTATGAGGCTGACCCTGCAGACTGCAGCTCTTGTTCATTTTGGCCAACTGCCAACACTGGTGGGACACTGGAAGGCAGGAGAGGCCAGGGTATTTCTTTCTTCAGTGGCATGTACTGGTAGTGCTTCTCCATGGCTCCATCTCAGCCCTAGTGGTGGTACTGGCTCCCTTCTGTTGCCAGGCAGTGTGAACTTGACTGTGTCAACACCTTCACAGGAATCATAGGGAGTGAATTCTGTTTCCTACCAGCACCCTGACTAAGCCATTTTCTCTGTACAGTGCCCTTCCAAATCAGCCCTGTCCTTCCTCATTAACAGGCTATCTCAGTTGACTTCCATAAAAGTGCCTCCTCAGTCCTAGTTAGCACATATGAACAATGGCCAGCTCCTGGGTGTTGAAGAAAGGGCAAAAAGCTAAAGCATTCTTCAAGGATCCTGCCAGGGGCCCCCAGTCTGACCATTTAACCCAAAAGCCCTCTTTTAGGAGGATGAGATATCTGAGTAAATAACTAACTGCACAGGTTCCCCGTGATCATCCAGCAACATGTTATACCCTCAGCCTGCTGGAGAAGCAGACACTGAGGGCAGAAGAGAACAGACAGGGCATTGGTGGTTCTGCGGCAGAATTCTCACCTCCCCTGTCAGAGACCTGGGCTCACCTCCTAGGCAATATATCTCATGGGCAGCCACCAATCACCTGTTGTGGAGGCCTCTGTGTTGCTATGATTCGAAACAGGTTTTAGCGGAGCTTCCTGACCAAAGTGCAGTAGGAAGAAAGATCTGACACTCTACTTCTGAAAGATTATCCAATGGAAATCCAAATAGATCACAGAGGACCATCATCTGATCCCCACAATGATGCAGATGGCACAGGACCACTGTGCATGGAGGCTGCCATGAGTCAGGGCCAACTTGACAGCAGCTGACAGGAAGAAGAAGATAATGAAAAGTAAATAAAAACTAAGGAGTTATCTAGCTTTGACTCAAAAGTAGGAAGCAGCATTTTACCATAAAAGCTACTAAGTAGGTTAAAAACAAAATTTTCAAGAGGGAAGCAGAGACGGAGGTGGAACAAGGTCAGACAGGGATGGGAACAGGCTCAGGGGACGTAAGTCAAGAAAAAAATCCTGCTTAAGAGGGAGGGAAAGGGTGGAACCCATGATGTTGGCCTAGGGTGGCCTGGAGCCCAGGGCAGAGCCTTCTAGGGTTGGCCTGCACCCAGAAGCAGAGCAGCACTTACAGAAAGCAGTCAATAGGCCACAGCCTGGCCCTCGAGTCCTGCCAGATGGCAGGACTGCACAGCTGGCCACGCCAGGCGGATCTGACCAGACCCGACCTCTAGCTGGAAGCAAGCAGAGATACAAGAGAAAAATATAGTCGTGCTGGAGGCAGAATTCAAACTTCGTCCAACGTAAAAGAACAGAAGGTGGGGAGTGAACTCAGCCTGAGTGATACTCCAAACTGGCATCAAGCAGAAGGTAGCCACAGTCCATCTGTGTCCCTTCTGGGCAGACACATGCTGGCAGCCCAGTGATGGACATATCAGGGATGGATTACCCAGTAAGCAAAGTACATACCAGGTTGCTTGTGCTTATTTACTAATCTATAAACCCACTGCCACCAAGTCGATTCTGACTCATAGAGACCCTACTAGACAGAGCAGAACTGTCCAATAGAGTTTCCAAGAATACCTGATAGATTCCAACTGCTAACCATTTGAATAGCAGCCACAGCACTTAACCATTACTCCGCCAGGGTTTCTACTAATCTATGGTGCACTACAAATAAGTAAGAAAACACAAGTAAGCCCATATGTACGTTGCTTACTGGTTAATCTGCCCCTGGGTCCTCCACTCCCCCTTGGTGTTCTCTCTGTGGATCTGGCTTGGACACAAGTCTCTATACGGACAGCTGATAGGAAGATTGTCTCATGTACATCAGAGGCTACAGAAATGGGGCAGGGGACGACATGCTGACCAGCGTAAGCAGTACGGGGAGTTTGAGGCCATCAGGAATGGGCAGGAGAGGCCAGCAGCCTGGCACCTGCAACTCCCGTAGGAGACATTTGCTCAAGGTCGAGAAGTACTCTGATATAAGCTGCTCCATACAGTTTCCTATGCCCATGAGCACAGTCCTCAAAGTTGGAAGGGACCTTAAGAAGTTACTAGCTCAAGTTCTTCCCCACAGCAGAAATCCCTTCCTTAAAACCCCAGACACTCAAGCATGGAATTTGAACCCCTCCAGAATACAGTGCTCACTATCTCACCTGCAGCTGTGGCCATGAACAAGTTCTCCCATCTCCATCCAGTAAGCCATCCCATGTGAACTGTGTGGTAAAATGCTGGCTTTAGAGCCAGACAGGATTGGCTTTTACCTCAAATGTGCCACTTACTAGCTTTGACAAATTATTCGGTCTCTCTGAACCTTGGTTTATTCATCAATCAAACAAGGCTTAGCAAATTATAGCCCATGGGACAAATCCAGCCTGCTACCTGTTTTTGTGAATAAAGTTTTATTGGCATATAGCCACAGTCATTCATTTACCTATGTCCTATGGCGGTTTTCACACTATATATAACAACAGAGTGGAACGGTGACAAGAGGAACAATACGGCCCACAAAGCCGGAAGTATTTATTATCTTTGTAGAAAAACTCTGCTCAACCCTGAAATAAGAACTATCCTGAGGAATTAAATGCAGTACTATTACCAACCACATTGTTTGTCAGCTTGTTTTAATATGATGGCTTGTGTGTTGCTACAAAGCTGGAAGCTTTGCCACCAGTATTTCAACATTAGCTGGTTCACCCAGTATAGACGGGTTTCAGTAGAGCGCCCGACTAAGACAGACTAATGAGAAAGGCTTGATGACAGACTTCCAAAAATTGGTCAATGAAAACTCTAAGGGGAACACAATAACACTGTCCCATACAGCCCCCTACATAGGAAGGCACTCAAAATACACAGCAGCCATAACAACAGTGTCTCAGTTATCTAGTGCCGCTGTAACAGAAATACCTCAAGCAGATGGCATTAACAAGCAGATACTTATTCTTTAACAGGCTAGGAGGCTATGAGTCTAAATTCAGGGTGCCAGCTTCTGGGAGTGCTTTCTCTCAGTGTTTACTCTGGGTCAAGGTCCGTGTCATCAATCTTCCCCTGGTCTAGGAGGTTCTCAGTGCACGGACCCCTGGTCCAAAGACACGCTTTGCTCCAGGTACTTCTTTCCTGGTGGCACGAGATCCCTCTCTTCTCTGCTGGCTCCTCTCTCAAGAGACTGATTCAAGACTGAGTCCTTCCTTCTTAACATAACTGCCTCTAATCCTAAAATCCTTAACATCATAGGGGTTAGGATTTATAACACATGGGATTATCACATCAGATCACAAAATGGTGGGCAATCGCACAATACTGGAAATCATGGCTGAATTAAGCTGATAAACATTTTGGGGGGACACAAATCAATCCATAATAAACAGACCCAAGTATTGTCAATGATCGTGAAGGTGGTACAGGACCAGACAATGTTTCCTTCTGTTGTATGTTGAGTCTCCATACGTCAGAACCAAGTAATATCAAGTAACAACAGTATCAGTGAAAAGGTATAGAAGACACCGGGCCGCACTGTTGTTGTTAGGTGTCATCAAGTTGATTCTGACTCTTAGCAACAGTGTGAACAACAGAAGGAAAACACAACCCAGTCCTGTACCACACCCGTAATTGTTTTTATGCTTAAGCCCACTGTTACCGCTACTGTGTCAATCCATGTTGTTGAGGGTCTTCCTCTTTTTCCCTGATTCGCCACTCTACCAAGCATGATGTCTTTCTTCAGGGACTCATCCCTCCAGACAGCATGTCCAAATTATGTTAGACACAGTCTCCCCATCCTTGCTTCCAAAGGAGCACTCTGTTCTTGCAGAACAGATCTGTTTGTTCTTTCCACACTCCATGGCATTCAAGAGTCTTCTCCAACACCACAAGTCAAAGGCATCAATTCTTCTGCTGTCTTCTCTATTCATTGTCCAGCTTTCAGATGCATACGATGCAACTGAACATACCATGAAATGCGTCAAGCCCACCTTAGTCTTCGAGATGACATCTTTACTTTTCGACACTTTCAAGAGGTCTTTTACAGCAGATTTTCCCAGCGCACTGTGTCTTTTGATTTCTTTACTGTTCCTTCCACAGGCTTTGAATGCAGAACCAAGTAAAATGAAATTCTTGATAACCTCAATCCTTTCTCCATTTATCATGACACATTAATAATCTGAGTTACGCAGATGACACAACTTTGCTTGCTGAAAGTGAAAAGCAGTGGAAACACTTACTGACGAGGATCAAAGACCACAGCCTTCAGTACGGGTTACATCTCAGCATGAAGGAAACAAAAATCCTCCCAACTGGGCCTGGCTTTGGAGCTAAGAGAAATACTACAGCTCACAGGATGCTATGGGCTCCTGACTTCTTCCTTCCTCCAAACTCCCTCGAGGCTGCCAGTATGTCTCCCAGAATACCCAGGACAGAAGACAATCAAATTATAGACAGAGTGACCCTCAGATAAAACAGGGACTAACACCACCCCTGTGGTGGAGGTAAGGTGGAGGCTCAGTTTCCCAGATAAAACTCCATTCCCTTTTAAACAGTCCTGCAGGATTCTGGGAAGTTGTCATGTACTGAAGCTCTCAGATTCTTTTGCAAACCAACACTTTCAGGCCGGTCTCTCTCCTGCTGCATTTAAGCAATTGTTTCCCTGCAACCTAATCAACTGGCTTCATCTTTCTATAGGTTCACTTTACTATGTTAGGTTTGGCTCCTCCCAACCACTAATGTAAACTCTCCTTTCATCAACCCAAACCATTCATTCAGCAAATATTTACAGAGACCTATTCAGGGCCAGCTCATGTGCTCCATGCAGAAGGAGAAAACAAGACCCAGTCCTTGATCTCAGCAAGCTTCAGGGAGGAAATGACATCTTAAAATAATTACACAAACAGGTATATAATCACAACTGTGATAAGCGGAGAAGGAAATATAATTCTATACGTCAGCTATCACACCCAGTCTAGTGTTGTGTGGAAGTGTGCCCGGCAGGCTCTCTATATCTCAGTCACAGTTAGCCCCACAGTCAGACCCTGGGAATATGGCAAAACCATCCACCCCTGGGATGGCTCCTAAAAGCTAGACTAAAACAGCCCTGTGCACATTAGGCATTACCCTGAACCCCACACTGACACCATCCAGCAGCCCTCTTCCTTCCTTTCCTAGCTCTGGACACACAGAGTCACACTTTCTTCAACTCATTCCAATGGAAGGAAGCTCAAAGGCACTCTCTTTGCTTAACTAAGCACAGGCTCCTCCTCACCTACACCAGCTCCAGCCATTCCCATACAAACCTATTTTGATCCTCCAGACCCAACTGGGAGGAAAAGCATTTGACAGTGTCTGGGGTTACATAAGGTTGTCACAGTGGAAGGGAGTACTGGCATCTACTGGGTAGAGGCCAGATGTTACTAGATGCTACCAAGGTGCTTCTGACACATAGCAACTCCATATGTGCACAGAGTAGACAGCTCCATAGGGCTTCTACGGTTGCCACTTGTTAGAAGCGGACCCCCACGCCGGTTTTCCATGGAGCCCTGGGGTGAGTTCAAACTGCCAATCTGGTTATAGTAGCTGAACACTTAACTGTTCGAGCCACCCAAGAAGGACGGGGATGCTGCTAAATATCCCATAACACACAGGAAAGCTCTGCCAGCACAGATTTTTCAGCCCCAAATGTCACTAGTACGGAGGCTGAAAACCCTACTTAGCCTGCTCACAAACAATGCCCCATTACTGCACTGCCCAGCAAACTCACCACGTTGGCCCACTCACCACATTACCTTCTCCGAGCTACAGCGCCGGGCTTACGGTAACGGTCCTTCTCGCCAACGTGCTCGGAGCTCCTGGGTGGTGTAAAGGGTCAACACACTCAGCAGCTAACCAAAAAGTCGGAGGCTAGAGTCCATCCAGGCACGCCTCAGAAGAAAGACGTGGCCATCTACGCGACAAAAAATCAACCACTGAAAACCCAGTGAAGGGCAGTTCTACTCGGACACTCGCGTGGCTGCAAGGAGTCAGGATCGATCGACAGCAGGATTAATTTTGGTATGGCTGAGTCAGTCTGTCCTCTACTTCCTGAGAAGCACAGTGAGGTGAAGGGTCTCCCCTAAACTGACCCCAGCAGTTGTCAGACAATTCAGACATTCAATTAACCCTTGACAAATTAATAAACAATGGAAAAATATTAAGTTGCCAATGACAGTCTGGTTTAACAGCCTATTATTTATGTTGCCTATTTATAGTTTAGCATTTGCAATCCCTGGTATTTCACCTGAAATCACCTTAAAACCAAGCCTGTTGCCAAGGAGTCAATTTCAACTCACAGCAACCTGACAGGACAGAGTAGAAGTGACCCCGGAGTTTCCAAGGCTGTGATCATCACAGAAGCCAGCTGCCACTCCTTCTCCCGTGGGGTGACCAGTGAGTTTGAACTGCCAGCCTTTCAGTTAGTGGCCAAGCACTTTAACCTCTGCACCACTAAAGCATTTTCCTTTTCAAATTGGTGAGAATTTAATGTTCTTTACAAGCTGAAGACATTCACCCAACGCGCCCAACGAATAAGGAAGCGTTCCCTTAAAGAGGCCTGCCATCTAGCAGCCGTGTTCCTCACACAAACCAGACCCCACTCCAAGGACACAAAACAGGCACTCAAACATCTAAGTAGGCACTTACCCACGGCAGCTGGCAGGGCCTTGCCATTAAGTAAGCCCTAACAATTCTGCCTTTCAGCCACCAATGTAATAGGCTTTTCTTGGCACGGGCAGTTCTGGCTTGGCACAACACTCATTTTCACATCTTAAATTAGTATGTGTCAGAAATGAATGGAGGCTCAGAATCTGCCGTCTGTCTTGCATTCTGTAGCTGGCTTATCTGGGTCAGGAACGCAGGGTGCCTAAACACACATTTTTAGACTCCCTTCTCCATAAAGATCCATAACAAACATCGAATTATTTGTTTCTCTGATCCAACTCCTAGTAACTTACTGTCTTAAATTGACAACAGCAAACTGGAATGATGAAAAGTACTCTTCAGGAATGGACAACTATTCCCATCCAGTCAATTCCGACTCACAGTGACCCTACAGGGCAGAGTAAAACTCTCTACTCTAAAACCCCACAGGGTTTCCAAGAAGTGGCTACTGGATTTAAACTGCCAACATTTTGGTTAGCAGCTGAGCTTTACTGTTGCACCACCAGAGATCCTATAAGGGTACGGGCTCATGTGCCACTCACAGATTCCCCAGGATGCCAGAGTGACAACCCTAGAAGCTTTTCAGAGCTGCTTTCTGGCCAAACTGGGAGCTTTCAGCCACCCATGCTTTCCTGAACGTTATCCCTTTCCATCCTAATAGATCCTCTTTCACATGCAGCTTCTCACTCCCTTCCCCCACGGTTTCTGGGTGAACTCTGAAAATGGCATCTCTTTAGACCTAGCCTTCACTAGCCCACTTTCACATGCACACTCAATTCCTAATTAATGTCTAAGAATCATCTACCATACTCTAGCGGGTTGCAAGAAACCGACTCGGAGTCCTGGAAGCCAGGCAGGATGGGGTGGGGAATATTGAAGGGACAGGATCAGACAGAGCCAAACCTGGAGGAAGGGGTCCACCAGGCCAGCTGAACCACAGAGAGAGGCAGAGAATAAGAGGAGAAGCGAGGCAGGGAGGAAGCTACTGAAGAGAAGTGAGCCGGCTACACCTGCTGCCCACCTCTGGGACTTCCTGCCTGGACTTGGGTGGGTTAGGAGGAAGGGAACTGAAAAGAGACAGGACCCAGGTAATAAGTTCAGACATGTTACATTATTCAAATAGTTTCGGTTCCTCTCTTGTTCTCTCTCTCTCTTTCTCTCTCTCTCTCTCTCTCTCTCTCTCTCTCTCTCTCTCTCTCTAGTAAACAACAGTCACACACTTGTGTGCTGGGTACTATGCCAAGCTCTTTACAAACGTCACAAAACAGACTCATGTTTATTCAATAACCAATGAGGTGTGATTTTTATCTTCCTGCAGATGAGAAGACAGTCTCAGTTCAAGGGACTTCCCCAAAGGTAACTGCTAGTGCACAGGGAGTCAGGGATTGGGGTCCAAAGCCTTGAGTCACTGTTCTGAAGTCCGGATATGTACCTTTACAAGGCAAATACACAACGCCTACCATGCACTTAGCTTAATAACCTCAACGCAACTGACATCAGAACCATCCATGTTCTCTACTCTGACAAACTCCCAATCCACAGCAGGAGCCACAAAGCAGATGTATAAACCAGCTGGAAAAGAATAGCAAGTGATCAGTTACTCAGTCTAAATTGTTAAGGGATACTGGAAATAAGAAAATGTCAGAGCCGAAATCAGTCAGGTCATTTCATATTTATTTCTCATTTCTCGAGGTTACAGCTTCTCTCTAATGCGGGTAATTCTTTATCTAGACAATGATTTTTAAAAAAATTATCTGCACTGAAACTTCTGGAAATGGATAGTGACGATGCAGCACACCATGGTGTACCCGCTGCTGCTGTCACAGTTGCCATCCAGTCATCTCCAACTCATGGTGACCCTCCAAAACTCATTGCTACTGAGTCAATTCCAACTCACAACAACCCTACAGGACAGGCTAGAACTGTCCCATAGAGTTTCCAAAGGAGGAGCTGTTGGATTTGGACTGCCAGCCTTCTGGTTAGCAGCCAAGCTCTTAACCACTGTGTCACCAGGGCTCCTCTCTGTGGGTAACTCTATGTACACGAAAACAAAAGGCTGCCAGTGCTGCCCCTTCTCACCCCCACCAGCATGCCCGAGTCCACTGTTGCAGCCACTGTGCCCACCATCTCACCGAGGCTCTCCCTTGGCCTCACCGCACTTCTACTTCACCCTCCACTGATTGGTCTTCCCAACGACAAGTTCAGAGTAATCGAGTTGACAGCACTGTGTTGGTCCCTAAGGCTTTTACTGGCTTATTTTCAATAGCAGATTACCAGGCCTTTTTCCCCAGGCTGCCTTAGTCTGTAGGCTCCACAAAAATCTGTTTATTACAGGATGACACTGTTGGTGTTGGAAATACCAGTGGCATAGTTTCCAACATCACAGCAACACACAAGCCACCACAGGAGGACAAACTGACAGGTGATGGTAAATGTATTAATACCAATTATACACTTAAAAGTGGTTAAAATGGCAAGTTATTCTATTATATATATTTTACCAAAATAAACCCTGGTGGTGTAGTGGTTAAGTGCTATGGCTGCTAACTGAAAGGTCAGCAGTATGAATCCACCAGCCACTCCTTGAAAACTCTATAGGGCAGTTCTACTCAGGCCTATGGGGGTGCTATGAGTCAGAACTGACTTGAGGCAGTGGCTGGGTATTACCAAAATAAAAGAGAATGCTGCTTCTTAAGATGAGGCTTACAGAGAGTACCCACCACAACTCACTGCAGTCAAGTCAGGTCTGACTCCTAGCAACCGCAGAGGTCAGGGTAAAACTGCCCCATAGAGTTTCCAAGGAGCGCCTGATGGATTCGGCCTGCCGACTTTTTGGTTAGCAGGTGTAGCACTGAACCCACTACACCACCATGGATTCCTCTACAGACAGTAGCTTGTATTAATTAATAATAGTGATAAAACAGGGTAGACTCATCCAATGCCTGAACCTCATGTAGCAAAACCGAGACTTCCTGGTTCCGCACCACCTTGCGTACCCTCCTGTCTACTGCTGCTATACAGCTACTCGCTGCGTATCAACTGACATTTCATATTACAGCAACAGTAAAAAATCTATTATTTGACTATTTTGCACAGTTAACAACGTACACCTAGGAGTAACAAACACCAACGTGTAAGGAGACAGTCACGCTGGCTGTGGTGGTAAGGCTGTGTCACCTTGCCTAGGCCGTGATTCTCAGCAGTCTGCCAGTTACATAATGACATGGTTTGACAATTATGTAATGATATTGTCATCTTCCATTTTGCAAAAAGACGTGGTTATCCTTCATTTTTTGCATAATGCTGATTTTCACGTAAGGACCTGGTCTTTGGAACATAACCATGGCAATATTTGAGAAGCAGGTTATGTGCAAAGCTTTCCTATTCCTTTGCGTCAAGGGCAGGGTGAGGAGGAAAGCACAGACTAGCAAAATGCCATCCTGGAAAATATTCCACTTCCTCTCCCAAAATTCAATCAGCTGCCCAAAGCTCTACAGGAGATAGAATACACCACGGTGCTTGGACCAAACCCTATATCAGAAATGAGAAGACTGCAAATATCTGCCATCCATCCCTAAGCTTGTTTGGTTAACAGAGAAAAGAACTGCTCAGAGTAGGACCCAGGCAGTCACCACAAACGTGACAGGATTCCTTTCATTCTTACTGCACAGGTGGAAAAAGTGATTTTAGGGACAGAAAAAAAGCAAAGTGCCTTAAGACTATCAGGCCAACCAGTCAGTGCTGGTGCTTCTACTTTTATGGACTACAGGGTAACATGATCAAGCCAGGAAAAGTACCCCCAAACACTGTGGTGCAGAAGGAAAAGAAAACTCTAAATATCTGAAGCAAGAGCAGCTCTGCAAACCCCGGTGGTGTAGTGGCTAAAGGCTGCCGCTGCTAACCAAAAGGCTGGCCGTTAGAATCCACCGCGTGCTCCTTGGAAACTCTATGGGGCAGTTTTACTCTATCCCATAAGGCTGCTATGAGTCGGAATCGACTCAACAGCACTGTTTTTTGTTTGTTTGTTTTTAGAGCAGCTCTAGAGAAGAAAGTCGGTCCAAGTTTCTCGCATCACTGACAGAAGTTCACAAGCTGATTATAGATGCTCTGAGCAGCTAAGACAACTTCCTACGTTCACACCCCAGATGTATGTATGTATAACAGACACCCCTAGCAGGCTCAGCTTTCAATTATACTGATTTCTATATCAATAAGAGATATTCTTAGGTAGCAAATAATCTCTTAGCACTTTTTGACTGACCAAATTTCTAAGTTCCTCTGTATCTTGTGCAATTCAGCATTTCTAACTTCAGCAATTACCCATTAAAAGCATTTTTCTAATGTATGGAATCCTGGGGTGGTACAAATGGTTAATCCATTTGGCTACTAACTGAATGGTTGTAGGTTCGAGTCCACTAAAAAGCACCTTACAGGAAAGACCAGGTGATCTAATTCTGAAAACTCAGCCAGTTCTCTGACATTCATAGGGCCACTGTGAGTTGGGAGTTCTCTGTAGCAACTGTTTTCTACAGTATGTATACACTGTATATATTGTAGCAACTTTTTTTCTACAGTATGTATATACCTACAACACTCACGGCTTTGTTTTTTGTCAAGGAAAGCAGCTTGTTAATGCACAAATCTATTAAGGATTACACTCAAAAGGTTACCTCTGTTCATCACTTTCCCACAGACAGACATTTGAGCTGCTTAGCCATAAGCCACTGACAGCAAAAAGAACAAGAAAAAAAAAGAAAGAAATGAAGTTTTACACAAGAGGCAAAACAATTTAACAGATCTCAAAAGAGTAGTAGAAATACTAAAACTGAGTCAGCATTAAATACTGACCTCTTCTCTCCCAAGCCACTCACTTAACCCACCCATCTGTCACTGGGTTTCCTGCATCACTAAGTCATGCCTATTACAGTTGCTAGTTGCTATCAAGTCCATTCCAACTCGAGGTTACCCACCGTGTACAAAATAGATCTATTCCACAGGTTGTCAAAGCTACAAGTTTTGGAAGCAGATTGCTGGGCCTGTCTTCCAAGTTGCCTACCATCCCTTATATGCAGCCAGGTCACAGACTGACTATGAGATACTAGACAGATACACATACCCCTAGTGGCACAGCGGTTAAGAGCTTGACTGTTACACAAAAGGTTAGCAGTCTGAATCTACCAGCTGCTCCTTGGAAACCCTAGGGGGTTTCCTGTAGTTGTTATGAATCAGAATCTGTCTGTCCCGTAGTTGTTATGAATCAGAATCGACTCTACAGCACCAGGTTTGGCTTGGTTTAGTTTGCTTAGACAGAGACGCAGGCAGCTCAGGGGAAAATCTAATCGTTTTCATGATGGACCAAAAAAACAAAACAAAACAAACCCTGTGCTGTCGAGTCAGTCCAATTCATAGCGACCCTATAGGTCAAAAGAAAGCAGAGATTTATTGCTTTACATACTTTTTTTTTATCCCACCTAGAAAACTCTCCATGAGAGTGGGGGTGGGTAAGGAACAAAAGTGTAGGGGAACTGACACAGACCTCAAAATTAAGAAAAGCTCTGTAAGTCAAAAAGAAGAAAACTCTGCATGGTTTCAAACAAACTGTAGAAAGCAAATATTCAACAATGGAAATTAGCACATTCCTCATAGGTGAAAACTTGCAACAGCAACCATACCTAAAATATTTTAAAAACAGCTACATTCACTGCATATACATAAATAAGAATAATCAAGACAGTTTTGACAGAAAATGTGTCCTAAGAAGCCATACTCAGACCCAAAGTTCTGAGCCAAAAACTATCAGGCTTATGAATATAAGCACTATATAAACTAATCAAGTACCCAAGGATCAGTGGTTCAAACACTATGTTCTTCACCCAAAGTTGAATGTATTTACAAAGAACAGAAATATGAACAACATTCTTCCAATCCTCTTCCCTATGTGCCGTCTCTGAAAACAGGTTAGGATACTGAATAATATTCTCAAGCTGAAAGCTGACGTGCTGGCAGGTAGGACGTAAGGCAGAAGTCGCTAGCGGCATACACCAGTAAGCAGTCAGCCACTGATGGAAAGGCTAGCAGCACCTTGGAAGAAAGGCCTGGCAATTTGCTTTTAAAAGGCAATGGCCATGAAAATCCTGTGAAGTAATTCTATTCTGCAAGACACACGGCTACGAGGAGTGTGAATCAACTCAACAGCAACTGGTTAGGACACAAGGCGCAAGAAAATTCTAGTTAAGTGACCAGGGTCTCCCAGAAGGCACACTAGCTCTAACACCACTTGAAAACGCAGCAATAGAGACCTGACTCTGGGATCACCCTTGTCAGGTACCTGAAGATTAGTTCTATTACACCACTGCTTTGGCTTTTCTGTTAGTTTGTTTCAGCAGCAATTAAAAATAAGACATAAGCTATTCTAAGCTGTAGTCTTTTTCCACTGCAAAAGCCCATCTAGCATCTGAACCCTACAGTTGGGATACAACCAAGTTTTTGTTTTATTTTTTTGAAAAGGTTTACTAGGTAGTAGGGAAGGGTTTTTTGTTTTGGTTTGGTTTTTGGTTTTTTGGGGGGGAAAACATTTAGATGATGTAGAGGATCTAAATGCCACCTTTATTCTTCTACCCTCTCCTAGCTGCATACTTAAAGGAATTCCTTTAGAATCTTAACACAGTGATCAATTGGATTATTATAAATAATGATACTGCCATATAATCTTCAAGTAAACCCTGGTGGCACAGTTGTTAAGTGCTACAGCTGCTAACCAAAAGGTCAGCAGTTGAAATCCACCAGGCGCTCCTTGGAAACTATGGGGCAGGTCTACTCTGTCCCACAGGGCTGCTTTGAGTCAGGATTGACTTGATGGCACTAGGTTTGGTTTTTTTGGTTTTATAATCTTCAAGAGTAGGAGATGATGCATTGTTTTGATAATTTACCACAACAAACCAAAGCAAAGCAATCAAGTATTACCTTCCCCACAAAGCCCAAATCACACAATCTTGTTACTACAGCAACGGGTACTGTTTAATGAGATGACAAACTGTTCATCATTTGAGGGGCAGGTCCTTGGGGCAGAGGTCACACTCAATTCTAGAGCCAAAACACGTACACATTTCACTAATCAAAGGTTAAATAATAATGAATGCGTTTGGGGAACATTCTAAAAAGCTAGAATTATCAGCTTTGGGAGTTGGCTAAAATGACACCACACTCTCATGCCATTTATAACCACAAAGTACAAGTCATCTGGAAAAGGAAAAAATGTTCAGCTGTGCAGTATGAAGCCTTTGAAAGCTATGCACTCAAAGGTAAATCCTGTTGCTTTTGGCTGGGGCCACAGTGAAGAGCTTCAGTGAAGTGTTATTATGTATCACCCATCACTGTCTCCAATGCAGATATTGAAATGGACTGGCATCAAATGGCTGCCCAAATCACCTCTCTGAAACATGTTTATTTCGCTTTCAAAAAGGAACTGCCAAATCCTAAGTAATGTAGGAAACTGTAATGAAACAGGTCCTGGCCAGGGGTTCCAGGCCCATTTCTTGGCACTTACTAATGAAAACCATTCAGATGACGGCAGGATACTTGCCTGATTCAGTGCTGGACAATGAGCCCCCTAAATTAGAAGACACTACCACAGAGTCAGCCATACCACTGATCATGAAGATGGCACAGGATAGCGCAACATTGTGATCTACTGCGCACCAGGGCCACTGGCAGAGTCAACTCAACAGCTACTAACACTCGCTAGCAACCTTCAGAAAGCACCTGACCTCTCCGAAGGCCACCTGGTTAAAATGGGAAGGGTGGTCACTCAAGCATCTAAGGTTCTCTGGGATGCTTTCACCAGTGAAAGTGCACCCTTCCCACCTAGAGGCAGCTTTCTTTGTCTCATGAGCAGAAATAAATATGCACTAAAATCAGGTTCAATTCATTTACACAAAATGCCTGGTATGGCTAGGTATTACAGCAGTTAACTTCAATGTGAGTGAGAGTTCATAGCTATAACACAGTTCCCTGCAGAAAGCCACATGGTCCTCACAGAGGCTAAAAAAATAAATAAATGAACAGCTATTGCGGAGTTGACTCCACACGGGTACTGTGCATGTCAAAGAACTCCCGTCCGTATGGTTTCCAGTGGCTGATCTTTCTGAAGTTGACTGCCAGGTCTGTCTATCCAGCCTTTCATTTAGCCAAGAGCATTAACCATTTTCACCACCCAGGGACTCAAGACTATGGTTATAGGAAGAAGACCAAGAAGCCTGCTTCAAAGTCTTTGGCTTTTCCACCAGTAAGTACCTTGATCCCCACCACATTCTTGACCCCATCTAACCAAAATTTTCCCTGTCTCTATATCCAGAAACACATTCAAAGTGCAGGCAAGCAAGCATTCAACCAAACCACCACTTAATACCACCTCCTGCTCTTCCTTACACCCTAGAAGACTGTCATTTACCAGTGTGAAAATGCACAGAATTTTAAAATCATTAAAATGGCCTTCAACTCTAATGTGTATTTGAATTATCTCTCTCTAACACTTCACAATGCTCCCTGTCATAGGAAACATCTGAGGGCAGGTGGAGTCAGAGACGCAAAGAGAAAAATCACATTCAACCGTCCTTCCTGCAAGGATGGCCTAACCAGTCATCACATGTGACCTGTGATTCCCAAAGCCAAAGAGGACACAAGCCAGGAAGCCTCCCCTTGCTTCTGCTCACACAGAACTGCCACTATTCCCTGGATGGACGCCTATAAGCTACAGTAAACAAACTGAAAAGTGGACCTGCACAGCCAGAGTTTATCACAATCCTTTACTTCAATTAAAATGCCTATGGATTTTATGTCAAAACGAGAATATTTCAAAGTTGAACGGTTAGCTTCCAGAGACCATCCAAACCCATGTAAAAGATTTACTGCTTCACTCTTTTGTTTAAAGCTGTGCTTGCACTTGGAAATTTTGGATCATGTGCTCACTGCTGCTCAGCCACAGAGAATGCAAAAGCAATTTTTACTCTTTATGAGCTGCAACCTTTAATATCTTAAGTTCAACTCCACCACAGTTATTGTTTATTGAGAGCCCCTTATATATATGTACATATATACACTCAAGACCATTACACGTATTTATCCATTCAATCAACAAGCACTTATTGAGTAACTACTAAGTGGCATGCATCTAACTAGGCATTAAACTTTTTTTAATGATGAGCAAGTCAAAGGTTATGACCGCTTGAAGAAAGCAGATAATCTAATATATAACTACAATTACTATGAAATATGGCAAATGGTATAATAGAGAAACAGGTGTTTAAAAGTGTCATGCAGTGACTGTGTTTATACCCACTGAGTCTGTTTCTTGTAACACCCTCTGAAAACAAGCATCTTGCATTTCCCATATAAGTGTCCTGAGGCCGCCCCACCTCTCACATTACCCCTCCATCAAGACCAACCTCTGCATCAGCAGCATCAACAATATCTCAACTCCCCACTCCTATCCCAACATTGTATATACCATCTGCCTTTGCTTGCTCAGTCACTGTTTGGATTCAATTGCGTCCCCCAAGATGTCTTGTAAACCTTAAACCTCTAAGCCCACAGGTGTGACCTCATTTGCGAATAGGACTTTCTTTGTCATGTTACTGATGCCATACTGGTGTAGGGTGTGTCTTGAGCCAATCATCTCTGAGATATAAACAGAGCAGACTAGTCACAGAGAAGGAAGCACAAATGGAGGGGAAAAGACACACCATGTGAACACTGCCAAGGAACCTAGAAACAACCTTAAGGGCACGACAACCTTCCTGCAGAGCTGACACACAGGATGCCTTCCCCTAGGACCAGTACTCTGAACACAGATTTCTAGACTCCTAAATTGTGAGAAGATACATTCCTGTTCGTTACAATCAGCCACTTACGGTATTTCTGACATAGCAGTACTAAGAAACTAAGATAGAGAGTGATCATCAAATATTCTGCCTGGTAACCAACAGGCTCTGTCAGTTTGTTGCACGGTAGTAACTTACATGCTGTGATGACACAGACACTGAATGCTACGCAACTGGTATTTTACACACCACCAGGGTGACCCACGGTAGACAGGTTTCAGTGAAGCTTCCAGACTAAGACAGGGTAGAAAAAAAGACTTGGTAATCTACTTTCAAAAACTAACCAATGCAAATCCTATGGATCCCGACAGAACACTGTCCATTACAATGCCTGAAGGTAAGCTCCCTCAGCCGGGAGGCATTCAAAACACACAGTGGTTGCAACAATGGATTCAGATACACCAGCAATCCTAACAATGGCACAGAACCAGGCAACATTTTGTTCTGTTGTACATGAAGTATCCTTAAGCTGCAAGTGATAGGACACAACTAACAACATTCTCCAGCACAATGCAGGCCCTGCGAGGGACAACCACAACACCAACCCACAGCACACCCCCTAAGAAACCTACAAGCTAGCCACGAGGAGTTGTAACAACACAAGGCAAGGACGCAGTATGTCACCGGGCAGTCCCTGGTAATGGACCAAGACAGTATTTCAGAGAAGTCCTTTGACTTGCTGTGGAGAAATTATTGTGGATGGATTTACTAAAGAGGTGGGATTTGGGTCTTAAGACAATGTAAAACCATGTATGGGAAGAGGAAAGAAGGCTAGTTCTTCAGAAAGGCACAACCACAGAGGTGCCCAGATGGCTCCCCAGTTAGGCTACACAAGGACCAGGGATGAAGCAGGAGCTGGTGGTGGGACAGCCGGCCCACAGCTTTCCCAAGGGACAATGGCCATCGTTAGGTTGTTAGGTGCCATCAAGTCAGTTCCAACTCACAGCAACCCTATGAACAACAGAATGAAACACTGCCCAGTCTTGCGCCACGGCTACAATCATTTTTATGCTTAAGCCCATTGTTGAGGCCGCTGTGTCAATCCATCTCGTCGAGCGTCTTAGTCTTTATCACCGACCCTCCACTCTACCCAGCATGATGTCCTTCTCCAGGGACTGATCTTTCCTGACAACATGTGCAAAGTACGTAAGACACACTCTTGCCATCTTTGCTTCCAAAGAGCACTTTGTTTGTACTTCTCCCAGAACAGATCTGTTGGTTCTTTCGGCAGTCCACAGTACATTCAACATTCTTCTCCAACCCCACAATTCAAAGGCATCAATTCTTTTTCCGTCTACTTTGCTCATGGTCCAGCTTTCTCATGCACATCATATGACTGAAAAATACCACAGCTTGGGTCAGACACACTTTAGTCTTCAAGGTGCCATCCTTATTTTCGAATACTTTAAAGAGGTCCTTTGCAGCAGATTTTCCCAATGAATGTGTCTTTTGATTTCCTGACTGCTGCTTCCAAGGGCGTTGATTGAGGACCCAAGTAAAATGAAATCCTTTACAACCTCAATCCTTTCTCCACTTACGACAATGTTGCTTACTGGTCCAATTGTGCCAATGGTAAGTGATGCTAAAGCATCTTGGGACACTAACACGACCCAAGTATAACAGCAGACAGAGAAAACTACATGTGCTAAGAACTCCTCTCAGAAACTGCTACATGTGATGGATGCAGTCTTGTGTCCATCGTTGTCATGGATTGAATTGTGTCCCCCCAAAAACATGTGCAGCCATGTGGCTGGACCATGATTCTAATATTTTGTGATTATCCTTCATTTTGCGATTTTTCTGTGCTGTATGTTAAAGGATTAGGGAGGGACTGTAAATCCCTTCATAGGATTACCTCCCTGTTCCACTGTAAAGTGAGTTTCCCTGGAGTATGGCTTGCACCACCCTTAATTCTTTCATCCTACAAGAGATAAAACAAGAGAGAAGCAAGCAGAGAACTGGGAACCCCACACCATCAAGAAAGCAGTACAGGGAAAAGAACACAATCTTCAGATCTGAGGTTCCTGGGACAAGATGCTCCCTGGACAAAGACTGATGCAATACCAGACTTTTCTCCAGAGCCAACAAGGGCACAAGCAATCAAACTGGTGAACAGGTAGTTAAAGAGTTGTAGGTCAAGCTGTTAGCCTGAAACACCCACATGTCTCAGCCAGCCCTACAAATAGTATATACATTTCCTTAGCACTTTACTGCTGATAAAATACTTCTATATATGGTAGGGTAATATCTGACTGCCATAACAGTCACAAAATGAGCAGTAGGCCTCACATTTTATACATAAAAGATCTTGAGGGTCACAGAGAATAAGTAATCTGTTTCATGTTGCAAAGCTGGATTCTGGACCAGGATACCTGTCCAGTAGTTTGTGTGCTCTACCACTGTTCTAACAGTCATAATACTTTTTGAAATTATTATTATTACTTTTATATTATTTGACTGTGCTTCAAGTGAAAATTTACAATCCAAGTCAGTATGTCACACAAAAACTTACACACACATTGCTATGTCAGTCTAGTTGCTCTCTCCACACAGTGACAGCACATCTCCTCCTTCCCACTCAGTATTTCCCATGTGCATTCGACCAGCTCCTTCACCCTTCTCATCTTACCTCTGGACAGGAGCTTCCCAGTTAGTTTCATTTATCTACTTAAGCCACGAAGCACACTCTTGGCCAGTATCATTTAATGTCTTACACTCTGGTCCAATCTTTGTCTTAAGAGGTGGCTTCAGGAATGGTTTCAGTTCTGGGCTTACAGAGGGTCTGGGGTCCATACCTTCTGGGGACCCAGCAGTCTGTCAGACCATCAAATCTGGTCTTTCAATAGGGTTTCAGTTCTGTACCCCATTTTTCTCCTACTTCTTCAGGGATTCTTTGTTGTATCCCTAGTCAGCGCAGTCACTGGTGGTGGCCGGGCACCATCTAGTTCTTCTGGTCACAATAGTCATGATACTTTTTATTTTTAAAGTTCTTTACATTTCGTGGGGAGCTTTCACAGCAGCCTTGGGGAATACACAAAGATACACACATAAACGCAAGACACACACTCACATTCTTATGTACATGATCTCTTTGCTTCACGAGAAATTAAAATAATAATACTATATTCTGCTTCTTAAAAAAATTGTTTATAGAGTTTTACTCTGTACATGTATAAGGTACACAAGTGGCTATTATTTAGGTAAACTGCTAAAGATATGTAAGTAGAGTTTTAAATCTTAAATGTTGGTCTGCTTATAAATAACTGCTTAGAATGGTCTTGCATTTGTACTCAAAGTCTGCCCATTTCCTTTGCCTGTCCCTAAACTCTTTTCTCTTTCCAGCCTTCTCCCTATGACACATGAAGTCATAAAACCATTATCTTTCCTATATGTCCATTTTAAGGTAGGACTTGTTTTCAGAAAGTGGCTAATTCTAAGGTAGACATGTAAATTACAGGACTTGAAAAACCTTCCCCCCAAAATTACCATACACCCCATTTTTAGGCAACAACAGTCATATCAGACAGATGAGCACAGACACTATATACCAAAAAAATCCCCAACCATCAGCTTTTCAGAGAACTTCCCTGAATTCGGGACGTCAGGTGCATACAGAAATTACATATTTCTATATACACATATAGGAGCTTTCTGAGTTGGAACTGACTCAACAGCATCACATTCGTGTTTTGGGGGGTGGAGAGGGATATGCACACAAGTAGATACGTACTTTTCATTTGTTTAAAGATCTTTGTGCCTACCTTAGTTACAACAGAAAGAAACTATGGAATAATAAATTATTCACTAAATGGTTTGTCAATTATTCTTACACAGTAGAGAGAATTGTACACAAAAAATGTACACAGAGCCAAATCAAAATGAAACACACATGACAAACGAGAGTGCAACCTCGTAGCAGAGAGACAAGGGCTCACCCACGACATCAAGATCTCAAACTCCCCTCACCAGACACAGGGAGGCCCTCAGGGCTTTTCTTCTTTTTCAGAACACCTGTTTTTACCAAAGCAGGAGGGGGTAGAAAACAAAATTTTGCTGTCAAGTCAACTCCAACTCACAACAAGGCCAGCTGCTCCAGATTAGACCTGCTCCATAGGGTGTTCTTGGTTCTAATCTTAATGGAAGCAGATCACCAGCCCTTTCTTCCACAGTACTTCAGAGTGAGTTTGAACCACTGACCTTTAGTTTAGTAGTCAAGTGCCAAAACATCATAGTAAAAATAAGGTCAGTATAGTTCTAACTATAAAGCAACGCTCTTATCTAATTTTAATCATCCCTTCTCATAACAGAATTTAGATATCAGGTAACACTACACACACTAAATTAAAATATAATTTTTCATGTTTTCTTCCTCTAGTCCCAAATGAAAACAGCAATAGCGTTGCTAAAAACCACAGGAATGAAGTCATTTAACTTCTAGCTAAACCAAATATTTTAACCACATGCTTTTAAACCTCAGTCTTAAATATATCTAAGAAATATGATTTCTGAGAGTGTTCCTTCTTAACTCATTCACGCACAAGTCCCCACAATGTATTAAGCACCTGCTAAGCACAGGATGCCATCCATGTTTTGAGTTAATACATACAGAAACATTCCATTAAGTTTTGAAAAATTAGTTTCATGTTACACTATCACTTGAATTTTTACAAAATTTTCAGTGAAGCTCAATTTTCATCACTCTACTCAGGTAATTCAGGGTATGAATATTTTTGAATCTCCCTTTCCTGAAGAAAAAAGCAGCTTTGTGTTACGACATCAGGTGTGTATGGAAAATTACATATTTCTATATACACATATAAGGGTTCTCTAAGTTGAAATTGACTCAACAGCAGTGCATTTGTGTTTTTTGTGGGGGGAGAGGAATGCACATACACAGTAAATATATACTTCTCGTTTAAAGATCTTTTTGCCTACCTTAGTCACAACGCAAATACACCACAGTCAAATACTACATGTGGTATATGAGCTCAACATATTTACCACACACCCAGTCAAAGGGAAAACACCCATACAGTCTTTATAAATATCAAGAGCTAACCTTCAACTTCAAGACAGTAACTGCACACAAATGCCCTCCAAAATCATTCTTAGCTCACTTACAAACTAAAAACCTTCCCACTGAGAATCACAGTTCCTACAGCAACTGATAACAGTTTTCAATCTAGATAGCTATACTAGACTCGCACTGATATGTTAAGAAAAAAAAATTGTCGATGAAACCAATGCAAACACCAACATCAACTGGGTAATTAAATTCCTAGTTTGAAGAAGTTTCAAAATTCAGGTTCAACATCTGGCAAGTCTCCATTTACCTACTATTATACTTGCTCATGTACTCTGAAAATTCAAAAAGAGGGGAAGTATTAAAATTTTAAAAAATCCTATTAGTGTGCTAAGACTCAGAATGTACTCCACAGCAGTAGGTTTGGTTTTTGGTTATTAATTAGTGTACACTTCCGGTGGCAATTACATTGTCTCAGAAGGGCAAAAACTGAGACGAGCTTCTAGGGACCATTAAACATGTTTGGTCCTGGAGTATTCTGATTAGTACACTTTGTATGATAATCTAGCACTGAATGGCAACCTCCCCGACCCCCACATCCTTTGGATTAGGTGGTTTATTTCTAGTTCCTGGTCCTCCTTGGGCAAGTAACTCTTTTCTCTGTAACTGCTGCCTATGTTTACGGCCCACTGCCGCCAGTACTATACATGCCCACAACCCAAGAGCGAGTGCTCCGGGAACCCCTTTTACCTGCCAAGTTCCTCGCCGGTATCGTAGTAATCATCCACGTTTTCCTGCCTGAACACGGTCATGATAAAATGTCACGTCTCACCGAAGCCCAGCGCACTTCAGCTCTGCTTCCCAAACCATTACCACCGCTCCTGCGCCGCCGTGGGCCCCTCATGCATCAGTCTCCAGTCCTTAAAAAAAATAATAATAAACAAAAATAAAATGACAACTCCAAAAGGAAGTCAACCTCCACAGGACTAAGACTCGCCCGCAGGAGACCACGGCGTCGAGGAGACACTGAGCTGCCCTTTGCCACCGGGTGGAGAAGAGCACCCTTTGTTAAACCCCGGGCAGGGAAGACCCCGGACCGGCAACCCGGGGGAGCGCAGAGGGCCGGGCACTACTGCACCTTAAGGTTCGCGTCCTCGAAAGCCAGACGGTCTGCAAGGAACAGAACCTGCTTGAGGAAGGACTGGCCTCCGGCTTCCTCTTTCTCTGTACACACGTCCACCCAGCTCGCCACCTCCAGAGGCGACGCAGAAAAATGAAGCCCTCGCCGGGGCGGAATGCGCCTCCCTGGAATCATCCCTCTCCAGTCAGCAGCGGCGGTGGCCGCACCGCGCCACCTCTTGGCTCCCGCACCTCCCCGATCACCGCCCCCACCCCACCCCCACGAGCCAGGCAGTCCCCGGAGGCACATTCCTAGCGATTCCCCTCTCCGTTACCCGGCCGACCCGGCGTGCGGCCGCCCGGGGGAGCAGGGGAGGGAAGGGAGCGGCCGAGGGAGGCGCGGCCGCCGCTCCAGGTTCCCAAGCCGCGACACAAAGCACCCGGCCGGGCCCACACCACCTGTTTCAGCTCAGCCGGCGGGGCAGGGACACCTCCTGTCTCCCATTCCACTTCTCCCCAAAGCCAAGTTTCCCTTTTTCCTCAGCCCTCCTCACTGCCCGAGGCACCAACCGGGAACACCTAGCCGCGCGGCGGCCGCAGAAGCAAAAGCAGGCGGCGGTGCCCGGGAGGAGCCTGGGGAGTCGCGCGCGGCCACTCACCCGGGCCCCCGGGAGATCCCCGGCTCCCTCCGCAGGGCTGTCGGAGGCCGAGCATAGGCGCCAGCGGCGGAGACAACCAGGCGGGCGGCGCAGGCGGAGGGTGGGACCGAGCGGGGGGCGGGGGGCCAGACCCTGCGCGTCCGCCTCGGCGCAGTCCCTAGATCCCGCGTCCGCGAGGGTCGCCGTGCCCCACTCCGCGGCGGGAACAATGTCCCCGGCGTCGGCAAGGCTGGCCTCTCCGGCTCGGGCACCGTAGCAGCTTCTCGGCTCCTTGCCGCCTTCCGGGCAGAGGGCCGCCGGCGAGCGGCCAATGGGGACCCCGCGGGCGGGCTGGGTGCGCGGCCCACCCACCTCCGAGGAGCCCTGCCCCGCCGGCTCCGCAGGGTCTGCACGGCGCGCGCTGCTCCTCCCGGCACCAAGCTCCGGGCTCGCGGGCGCGCTCTACCGCGCACACCCCGCACACACCCACTCACCCCACGCCCACGCCGAGGACAGGGAGGGAGCGCAGGGGCCCGGGAAATGGTCGCCCACCTGTGACTCGTCGCTAAATTGACCCCCTTCGGCTGAGTTCTTGAGAGTTGAAATTTGTGGGTTCTGGAGAAGTGTACTTGAGAGCTCACTGTGTACCAGGCACGGTGTTCGGCACAGACTGTCACAGACAAAAAGCATATGTATTATAAAAAAGAGAACCCCCAGTCCTCGTGAAACTCCTATTCTAGTGGAGAAAGAGGTACACAATAAATGAAAACCAAAACCAACCAAACCCACTGCCGTCGAGTCAATTCTGACTCGACACTGTAGGACAGGGTAGAACTGCCTAATAGAATTTCCAAGGAGCACCTGATGGATGTGAACTGCAAATCGTTTGTTTAGCAGCCACAGCACTGAACCACTAAGCCACCAGGGTTTCCACATAATAAATAGGTCAATTCTACGGGGGGAAAAAAAAGTGGTCAACAGGACAGAAGAGGACGGGAGTGGGGGGCGGGGGGTGCTGGTGGTGCTCGACTACTTTAGATGAAATTCCTTCCCTGGGATGTTTTGACCAGAGGTCTAAAAGATAAAGATGTGTGCAGAGGAGAATGGGTTGAAGTGCCGGAGGTCCAGTAGAGCAGCAGATCCCAAGGGTGTACTTATGCCCATCGCCAGTAAGGTTTTGACTGTTGATAACGTTGAAAAGTGCCAGTGTCAACTGACCGGTGTCATAATGGACTCGTGGTGGTGTTATGGTTAAGAGCTCAACCACTAAGGAGAAGGCAAGCAGCTCAAACCCACGTGCGGCTCTACGGTGGAACTCTAGGCTGCATGCGTTGCAGTCGACTCCAAGGCAGAATTTGGTGTTGTTTCGGTTTATAAGTGTAAAATAACAGTTTGAATTCAAAGACTCAATATGGAAATAGAATTGTAAAATATTTGTTAATATTTTTATATCTATTACATGTTGAAATGGCCATATTTGGGATATATTGGGTTAAATAAAATATTAATTTACCTGCAACAACAGAGACGGAGAGTTACAAGTAGTAAGAGTAAATAGAATCTGTGACTAATTGCCTCCGTGAACAACTGCACTGGATGGTCCATGGTTATCATTACTGAACCATTTGATCAAAGATTCTACAGAAGAATCTTTGACCAAAAGGATTGACCATGAGGAACCGAGTTTTGAATTTTCAGGAAATCGGTACTTTCTGGAAACATTGAGGCTGGATGAATCCCAGAAACCATTGCGTGAGATAAACTTTAAACCTTCAACCAAAAGCATTCCCTGAAATTGAGCTTCAATCAAAACTTCACTCAGTGTAATTAGCAAAGATTGCATTGAGCATCATGCTTTTTAAAAGAACTATCTAAATTTATATAGGGTCAAACTGATAAAAGCAGGACAGAAGTTTAGATAGGAAACTTCAGGGGTAGTAAGTTTATGTTACAGGGAAAGAATTCAGAAATAGAAAGAGAGAAGGATTGCACAACTTGAAGAATGTAGTCAGTGTCACTAAACTGTACTTGGAGAAATTGTTGAATTGGTGTATGTTTTGTTGTGTATATTTTCAACAAAAGCAAAAAAATAAAAATAAGTTAATATACTAAAATTAATTACACCTCTTCTTTTTACTTTGTAAAATGTGACTATTAAAAACTTTAGTAGTATATATGAGGGTTGTGATATATTTCTGTGGTCTAGACAGAGACCCCTATATCCAGTGAAAGCCTCCACTTTCCAGCTCAGGCTCCTATCAAGTCTTTGTGTGGGGAGAGCAGAAAGGATGGTTCTGGAAAGGACTGCTCAGAATTACCCAAACAGAGGAACTCTCCCTACAGAAAGTCTATCTTGTTACCTAGAATTTCAAGAACTGACAAGCCAACAGTTAGAGATCTCAGAGCCATACCACTCATCAAGTTCATGGGCTTTTTAAGATGTGATGATTTAGAATATCTTACATTTAACAAACATTTTGAACGGTAGCATCTAACCTCTTAATAAAGTAACACAACAATGCCTCTCAGGCCTTAAGTCAGGCTCTAGTCTTAAAGAATATGTTGTTTAAAGACCCACAGGAAGAGCAAATAATGGCAATGGAATTCAGTAGAGAACTTCACGTTGAGAGAAGGCATTAACCAAATGGTGGGTTTGAGATGAATATGAAAGTATCTTGAGAGGTGAGAAATACAGTCAAAAATAACAAAAATAAAGTGATTCATCTGTGGAAAATGCAAATGAATACATCTGTTGGGGGAAAAATTAAAAAACAGATGTTGGGGAGGAATTTAGCAAGTACCTGTGAATGATTGCTTTAAAATGGTCATATTTTTCCTGCAAAACTAAGGGTGTCTTCCAAGACAATGAAAATGATGGAACCCACATGAAGGCTTGTTTCAGTGTGCCAGTAAATCCTATCTACCTGTCTTAGTTACCTAGTTCTGATGTAACAGAATTGTCACAATTTGTTTTCTCAAAGTTTAGGAGGCCAGAAGTTCAAATGCAGGGTGCTAGCTCTACGGGAAGTCTTTCTCTTCTGTCAGCTCGGAGGAAGGTACTTGTCTTTTCCGAGCTTCAGCTCTTGGGCTGTCTTCATGGGGCTTGGCATCTTTCTTCCCGCATCTCTGCTTTTATATCTCAAAAGAGATTGACTCAGGACATACCCTAAAACAGTAACAAAGACAACAACCCATTCCCAAATGAGATTATGACCACAAGCATAAGAGTCAGGATCTATAGCACATATTTGAGGGGAGGGGGACAGCTACAGTGCAAACCATAATACTATCCTGTTAGGCAGTACTGATCACAGGAAATCTGGGGTAATAAAAAAGAGCATGGAATTTAGAATTGCAAAGATTGGAACAATTTAACAGCTGGTTGACCTGGAATGAATTGCTCACTCCTGAGCTTTGGGTCTATACCTATTTAGGCAAGAATTTTGAACAATGGAAACATTCTTTAAAAACAGGTCTGCAAAGTCTTTGACATTCTATCAATCAGGGAGGGAAGTCTAACTCCCCTCCTCATAAATATGGGCTGAACTTATGAGCTTGCTTCTAAAAAATGCAGGGGAAGTAACACTGCCATTGCCTTCCTAGTTAAGTCTTATGGCATTGAGGCTTCTGTCTGCCTCTCTGTCTCTTTTTATAGAGACTCTGGGAACTCAGTTGTTTCAGAGCAGTCCCTTAGCCTAAGGCCACCATGTGAACAGACCACGTGGGGAGACCAGGAGGAAGGAGACTCACAAACAACTTCAGCTGTTCTAGGTTCACACACCACTTTTAGTTATTTAAGTCTTCACAGTCCAAATTCTGTGAGCAAAATGACAAATTGGGTCAGGGTTGACTCAGTCTTATGGTAACTCCATGTGTGTCAGACAAAAACTGTGCTCCACAGGGTTTTCAATGGTAGATTTTTTTAAGAGTAGATCACCAGGCCTTTCTTTCAAGGTGCTCCTGGTAGACTGAAACCTCCAACCTTTCCACTAGCAGGGGAGTGTGCTAACATCAATAATGTGAATGTTCATACCATCCAGAGACACCATGAACATAAATGAACCATTGTTACTCTTTCAAACTACTGTTTTGGAGTGTTTTGTTAAATAACAACAGATACCTGAAGCAGAATACTTAACTGTTAATACATACTACATACCAGGAATACTCAAATAATTATCTCAGTCTTCAAATAACATGTCATAAGGCTGTGTACACATTTGGCTAGGTTTTGTTCTTAGTAGTTTGGTAGACATTATGTTATCACTTTCCATTCTGTGATCAATTGAAAGGATAGTGTTACGTATTAAATTGTATCCCCCCCAAAATGTTTGTCAATTTGACTAGGCCATGATTCCCAGTACTGTGTAATTGTTCACCACTTTGTCACCTGATGTGATTTTCCTGTGATGTGAATCCTGCCCCTATGATGTTAGTGAGGTGGGAATAGTGGCAGTTAATGAGGCAGGATTCAATCTACAAGGTTAGGTAGTACCTACCAGATACACATGGGGATCTTATAACACCTGGAAACAAGAGCCAAGAGCAAAGCACATCCTTTGGACCTGGGGTCCCTATGCTGAGAAGTAACTTGACCAGGGAAGACTGATAATGAGGACTCTCCCCAACGTCTGAAAGCATAACACTGGAGTGGTCACCCTGAGTTTATACCTCTCATGTCCTAGACTGTAAGGGAATAAATTCATCTTTATGATATTTCTGTGATGGCAGCACTACATAACTAAGACAGGGAGTTTCCTTGGAGACGTAGCCCGCCTACAGCAAGCAAATAGAAGAGCTTACTCTCTTTCTTGACTCTGTATTCTTCTTGTTGCCTGACCTCCAGTTCCTGGGATGCAACCCAGCAGAGTCCTCTAGCTTGCCTCCTGACCTGTAGATTTTGTGTTCATCAGCCTTTTCAGCTACATGAGCCAACAGACATCTTCATCTTCTTGTCTGATTTATGGATTTGGAACTTGACATCCCCTACAATTGTGTAAGCTACTTCCTCACAAAAGCATGAATCCTTGATGTAAACATATATGTGTGTGTGTATATATATATATTTGTATATGCATGTGTGTCTATATAATATCTACATAGGCTTCACTGTGTCTAAAGAACTAAAACTATGAAATTTGGTCCTGAAACAGTTTCAGAGGAATAAAATCTTAAGGATAACTTTTTAAATTTTTTCTCAAGTCTGTTTAGACTTAAAGACACTAGCAACCCTTTCTCTGGTAATAAAGAAACCAAACCAAACCCACTGCCTTCGAGTTGATTTTGACTCATGGTGACCCTACAGAACAAAGTAGAACTGCTCCATAGAGTTTCCAGGGAACGCCTGGTGAATATGAACTGCTGATGTTTTGGTGAGCAGACATAGCACTTAACCACTATGTTACCAGGGTTTCCCTGACAGTAAAGTGGGCACTGTTAATATACAGGGTGATGTGGCAATAGAAAAATGCAAAATCCCTATTATTGCATCAGATAGTTGTGAGAGATTTGAGTGATGGTGCATTTGATGACATTCAACATTTTTGTCAAACTAAAGTATAATGAAGCTGGCTGATAGGTCCTGCTTTCACTAGGCAAAGTATACAAAGAAAAGGATGAGCTCAAGGATACCAAGTCACAGCTAAAATGACACTTAAAAGCCCTGAAAGCTGCATTTGTGCCTAGCAAGAAAGCCTCATGTCTTGTAGTAACAGAGTTGATATTGCTGAAAACCAAATTTAGAGTCTTATTCTAAGAGTGGCTGAATTACCATGCCAATTGAATTTCCATACTTGAGCTGACCATCATGAACTGGGTACTGTCTGAACCACACAGTCCTGAAGTGGAATGTACACAGAAGTACAGAGAAGCAGTGCAGACAAGATTAGGCTCAAGCAGGACTTAAGGGCACAGGTTACATGAGGAAGCAGCCCAAGAACCTATTGTTCCCACTCCTGCCATATTACTTTCCATCTTCCAGGCTGCACCTATGGCATCCTGGGGTGTTTTGTACAATCACCAAGGATGTACCAAGAATGAGGAAACTCGTGCCTGGTATGCACAGCCTACAAGTACCACTCAAAAGTAGGCAACAGCAGCCCTACAGTCCCATTGTGAGACTTACCTGAAGGACAATGGTGAGGAGAAATTTCCCAGTGCATGTAAATTTGAGCAGTCAGCTAGTTGTTCATTTTGCTTAGAAGGAGAAAAGGCCACTTGTGCAGTTGTATAACAACTTCTGGGTATCGCCATTGGTTTGGCTGGACTGTCAAGGATTTGAAGTCACCATGACTAGAGAACTGATGACAAGGAGGTATGCGGAAAAGGTATGTGAAAAGACCTTTCTGAATGGGCAAAGAGGTAAAGACATTTGTCTTGGTAGAGGATGGTTGTAACAATCAAGTGACACATTCCGTGGATACCAGTTATCTTTCCCCAGCCACTCTTGTCATTGTCCAAAGAGCTAGTGAACAAAATATTCATTACGGCAGGAATGGAGGTTATGCATGGGCTCAACAACATGAACTTCCACTCACTGAGGTCAACTTGGCCACAGCCACTGCTAAGTGCCCAATGCCTGCAGCAAAGACAAACTGAGTCCATTATGGTACCACTCCTAGGGATGATCAGCCAGCATCCTGGTGGCAGGTTGATTACACTGAAATGCTTCCATCATGGAAATGGAAATGTTTTGTTCTTACTGGGATAGACACTTGGTTCTGCATGTGGAGTTACCCTCCCAGTGCTTCTCCCAATGCTTCTGCCCAAATCCATAACTTCATGAACCATTTCTTTGAAGTAGATTTTTTTCTATGTATATCTGTATATATTTCACTGATTTTGCATCTTTGTTGTTGTGGTTAGGTGCCGTCCAGTTGATTCTGATTCATAGTGATCCTATACAATAGAACTATCTATAAAATAGAATAAAACACTGCCCAGTCCTGCACCACACCCATCATTGTTCTTTTGCAGTCATTATTGCAGACACTGTGTCAATCCATCTCCTAGAGGTCTTCCTGTTTTTTGCTAACCCTCTACTTTATCAGTGGCCTTCTCCAGGGATTGATCCCACCCGACAACACAGCCAAAGTATGTACCACATGTTCTTGCCATCCTTGTTTCTAAGGAACACTCTGGTTGTACTTCTTCCAGGACAGACCTGTTCATCCTTTTGGCAGTCCGTGGTATATTCATTATTCTTGTCCAACACCCCAACTCAAAGGCATCAGTTCTTCTATCTTCCTTAGTCGTTGTCCAGCTTTCACATGCCTATGATGTAATTAAAAATACCATGGCTTGAGTCAGGCCCACCTTAGTCTTCAAGGTGACATCTTTACTTTTCAAAACTTTAAAGAGGTCTTTTGCAGCAGATTCAGCCAATGCCATGCATCTTTTGATATTTTTGCATCTTTAGAGAGACCTAAGAAATTTGGTAAATGAGTTATTTGCACTTTATATTTAAATTTTTCTGTCTCAGTTTCCTCATCTGCAAAGTGGGGTCTGTCACTTATTCCCCAGAGCTTGGGGGAGAATTTAAAATGAAAGCATGGAAAAATGTGTCCTACACTGTAAAATACATCAAAATGTTAACTATTATTATATTTGCTATCATGTTTCAAACAAAAAGTCCTCAAGGGAACATCTCTCAGATAGAAGGCAACAATATATACAATCTTCAAAATATCAAATTCCAGCTGGAAAGGCTGTCCATGGGAAAAAAAAAACACCAATGACATGGATTATGGATTATAATAATCATGGTGACAGAATTTGAAACAGAAAAGTGTAGATTTCAGAAAATTATTTTACAACCACATTCATCAGGGTAAATGATGCTGTATAAGCTCTAAAATAAAAAAAGGAATAGGAACATACTTCACTACTGTACACCAATATAAGATGTGAAGTATTGTTTTTATTAGAGTCTGAGATCCCAAATATAAGAAAATTGATTAATCAGTAACTGTTTATTGACAAAGCAAAACAAGTCTCTATAATTTAACACATTAAAGCTATATTTCATGTTCTCAGCACAAATTTTTATGGAGGGTGGGGAGAAGAATCTACTCTATCTGGTCCTTCAAGGACCTGGGGACCCATCTAATGGATCTTTGGTCCCCCAGGTCATTTGAGTTTCCCAGTGGATCCGTTTCATCTGTTGACTGATGACGGAAGAAAAACCAGGGAAGGTTGCAGTAGAGGAGTTCTGGGGGCATGTGATCTGAATTGTAAGGCTCGATTATTCTTCTTCCAAGATGTTCTAAGATCAAATAATGGACCACATTTACTTGGTTCACTTCTAAGTCACTTTTCAATAATAGGCCTTTGGCTTTAGTTTTTAAGTGGACCCACAAAGAACATTTCTGCACCTGTGGTTTCATTGTTGACAACCTCCTACTTTATGCAGCTGAGTGCCTCTCATGTTGGCAGTCACGTGACTCGTTCTAGTTCTCCCAGTGTTTAGCACTAAGAGAACTTGTCCCTCCCAATCAAATAATGTTTCCTTTTATCAGATAATGAAAAATACATAACTCATTTTGTTCCCCATTTTGCTCTGGATTCCAGAAATTGTTTGGTAATTTCAGAAAGCACAGTACTCAAAATAGTGCCCAATGTACCAAATTCACTGATTCAATCAGTACATATTTATTATCTAGTATTTGCTAGATGTTAGAGATGAAGAGAGAAATGCAACAGTTTTGTCCTCAGATGACTCAGTCTACTGAGGGAGACCACTGAGCAAAAGCAACTCTAAGAAAATATGATTGTGCGAGCTGTAATCCATTACCCTTACCGACCCACTCTACCCTTCTCTACTGTCATGGATTGAACTGTGTTCCCTCAAAAATATGTGTAACCATGTGGCTGGACCATGATTCCCAGTATTTTGTGATTGCCCTCCGTTTTGTGATTTTTCTACGCTGTATGTTAAAGGATTAGGGTGAGACTGTAAATCCCTTCATAGGATCACCTCCCTGCTCTACCGTAAAGGGAGTTTCCTTGGACTATGGCTTGCAGAACCCTTAATCTTATCATCCTGCAAGAGATAAAAGGAAAGGGAAGCAAGAAGAGGATTGGGAACCTCGCATCATCAAGAAAGCAGCACTGGGATAGGAGGGGGAGTCAAGATGGCGAAGTAAGCACACATCTCCCTTTATCCCTCTGGAAACTAAGACCTGCATTGATAATCAAATGGAGCCTTCTGATCACCTAATCAGCCCCAGGACACGAGTTTGGACTTCACTGTACTGAGCAAAAAACCTCCTCTCTTTCGCTGACTCCCACTCCTGGCTAGCCGTGTCTCTCACGGACTGAAGGTAAATGCACCATTTTGACTTTTCTTTCTCTGTCTCGGCTGGCGGGCGAACCTGGGTCTTGCCTAGTGGCTAGACTCAGACACAGTGCTGGAGGGATAGGCAGATGAAATTTCCATATTTTGAGAGCCAGGCTTAGGACTCTGTTAATCTAGCCACTTTGGGCCTGTCTTTTTATCACTGCTGCAGCAGGGTTTGTATGGAATCACACTGCCAATGTGTGGGACGCCATGTTGGGTACAGAGATTTTAGTGGGACCTATTTCTTAGCCCGGGAGCCAGCACTTCTCTGACAGAAAAGCAGTAATTTACACAGTGTCACCTATGGTGGGGGCCCTGCAACAGAAGTAGAGGAACCACTACCTCTCGTCACCTTTAGCCCCTCTATCTGCTGCCTGTGTGGAAGGTGCCATCTTGGATACGGTGGCCACAGCTGGACCTAATTCTTAGCTTGGGAGCTGGAGCCTGCCCATGGGAGAGAGCTTTTCTACCAGAAAATCAGTACTTTACATAGTGTCACCTAAAGCTGGGCCCTGTCAGCAGAGGCCAAGAGTGCAGTAGCATTGCTGTATACTGAAATAGTTTGTATCATCTGGGGTTGGATATAGAGGTGCTTACTTTGCCAGTTGGGAAGATGGACCTCTACATCTGAAAACCTGACTGACTTGGGAAGTGGTCAGCTACCTTTTGCTTTACATTTTAAGACAGTGTAGAGAAACATCTGCAGTCCATCCTCACAGTATCTCTTCCAGCCTCTACTTACTCACAGGGGACCCTAAAAGCAACAGACACTTGTGACATACAAGAAATCACCCATGTTTTCAGAAGGCTCCCAAACAAAACAACCAAGGAGTTTTCCAGATGAAGATACTTTTATGAAAGCATCAGAAAGTGAATACAAAATGATTATATACAGAGTCCTTCTAGACCTTATACAAAATGCAGCAGAACAAAAGGAGAAATTAAACAAGCTGTTCGATCTGATGGAACACCAGTACTCTGAAATCCAACAGATCAAGAAGAAAATCAAAGACATAGAAACTTCAGTGTAAAGCCAAGAAAACAGAAGGGAACAAATGGAAAAAAGAATTTCTGACTTGGATGACAGAGCTACTGATGCCAGAGTCTATGAGCAGAAATCAGAAAAAAGAAACAAGAAAAATGAAGAAACATTAAGAAGTATGCAGGACTCTATTAAGAGGAACAACGTTCGATTAATTGGAGTCCCTGAACATGGTGAGACACCTGAGAACACAGAGAGCATCATTGCTGAGCTGCTGACAGAAAACTTCCCAGAAATCATGAAGGAAGAGAATATAGACATCTCAGAATGCATATTGTACGCCACCTAATATAGATCTCAAAAGAAAGACTTCAAGACACATTATAATGAAGCTTAACAAAATGAAACATAAGCATAAACTCTTGAAGGCAGCAAGACTCAAAGCAAAGCTAACATTCAGAGGGAAACCCTGTAGGCTGTCATCAGATTTCTCAGCAGAAACCATGCTGGCACAGAGACAGTGGCATGACACATTCAAAGCCTTAAAGGAGAAGAACTTCCAACCAAGAATTATATATCCTTCAAAACTATCTTTCAAATATGAAAATAAAATCAAGACATTCTCAGATAAACAGAAACTCAGAGACTTTGTAAAAACCAACCAAAACTACAAGAAATACTGAAAGAAGTTCCTGGCATTGGCTTAGAAGAACAAAACCACTAACGTTATATTTTAGAAAGACACACTACGCAAAACTCTACTCAGTTAGGGAAGGCTCCAAAGTCAACCACAGCTTTAATGCAGAAGCAATCCAGTGGTCATCATGAAAACTATGGTGCCATCATATTAAAAAGAGGGATGTACTACAGTTGTTATAGTCCTTCCAGATGAAGAGGAAGATGACAAGACTGGTAGTAATAAAATTGGGTTTATATATAGTATATTAAGGGGGATCACAGGGGCAGCTGTAAAGCACAACAAAGACATATCATACCATTTCAAGAAATGTAACACAGGAGTCTCAACAACTACAAAAACAGCTCTTAAAAAGGTGAAAATCGACTCACAAAAAAGAATGTCCCAGAACAGACTAATAAGAACAACAGAGAAAACATCAACACAAAAATAAACATATCACAATGGCAGCACTGAACACACTTCTACAAATAATTACATTGAATGTGAATGGACTGAATGCTCCAGTAAAGAGACATCGAGTGACATCTTGGATCAAAAGACATGACCCTCCCACATGTTGTCTACAAGAAACTCACTTGAGACCTAAAGATAGGAACAAACTGAAAATTAAAGTATGGAAGAATATATATCGAGCTAACAATGAACACAGGCATGGCAATTGTAATCTCAGACAAAATCAATTTTAATGTAAAATCGACTATCATGGACAAAGATGGACACTATTTATTGCTGAAAGGTTCAGTACACAGGCAAGACTTAACTATATTAAATATTTATGCACCTAATACCAGAGCACCTAAGTACATCAAAGAACCACTGACTATACTCAAAAAAGAGTTAGATGACTCCACAATAATAATGGGAGACTTCAACACTCCACTCTCCATACTGGACAGATCATCTAGAAAAAAGTTTAGTAAAGGTACAGCAGACCTCATTGACACAATTAACCAACTAAACCTCATCGATATATACAGAACTTTTTCCACCCGTCAGCAGACAACTACATCTTCTTCTCCAGTGCACATGGAACATTCTCCAGAATTGACCATGTGTTAGGACATAATGCAATTCTCAACAAAATCCATACCATTGAATTACTGCAAAGCATCTTCTCAGATCATAAAGCCTTAAAAGTTGAAATCCATAGCAGAAAAAACATAGAGAGAAAGTGGAACTCTTGGAAACTGAACAACATCTTGCTCTAAAAAAACATGAGTTATAGAAGAAATCAAGGATGAAATAAAGAAATTCATGGATTCCAATGAGAATGAAAACACTTTCGACCAGAACTTATGAAACACAACAAAAGCAGTGCTGAGAGGTCTGTTTATCTCCATAAATGCACACATCTGGAAGGAAGAAAGAAACCAAATCAAGGAACTAACACTACAGCTTGAACAAGTAGAGAGAGAATAACAGAGGAACCCCTCAGGCACCAGAAGAAAACAGACAATAAAGATGAGAGCAGAACTAAACGAATTAAAGAATAGAAGAACAATTAAAAAAATTGAAAAGACCAAAAGCTGGTTTTTTGAAAAGATCAGCAAAATTGATAAACCACTGGCTAAACTTACTAAAGAAAAGCAGGAAAGGAAACAAATAACCCAAATTAGAAATGAGAGGGGAGTTGTCACAACAGATCCAACAAAAATCAAAAATGTCATAACAGAATACTATGAAAGCTTGTACTCTAACAAATATGAAAATCTAGAGGAAATGTACAAATTCCTTGACTCATAACATCTACTGAAACTATCACAACGTGAAGCAGAACAACTTAATAAACCCATCACAAAGGAAGAGATTAAAAAGGTCATCAAAACACTGCCAATCAAAAAAAAGCCCTGGCCCAGATGGCTTCACTGCAGAATTCTACCAAGCTTTTAGAGAAGAGTTGTCTCCAATACTACTGAGACTATTTCACTGTATAGAAAGGTATGGAGTCTCAGACTCATTCTATGAAGCCAGCATAACCCTGATACAAAAGCCAGGGAAAGACCCAACAAAGAAGGAGAACTACAGACCGATATCACTCATGAATCTAGATGCAAAAATCTTCAACAAAATTCTTGCTAATAGAATACAACAATGTATCAAAAAAATAATCCATCCTGGCCAAGTTGGTTTCATACCAGGGATGCAAGGCTGGTTCAACATCAGAAAAACAATTAATGGGATTAATCACATAACACAAAAGACAAGAATCACCTGATTTTGTCCATTGATGCAGAAAAGGCATTTGATAAAGTCCAGCACCCATTCATGCTAAAAACTCTTAGACACAGACGGTATATTCCTCAACACAATAGGGCCATTTATACAAAGCCAATTGCCTACGTCATTCTGAATGGAGAGAGACTGAAAGACTTTCCCTTGAGAACAGGAACTAGGCAGAGATGCCCACTCTCACCTCTCCTGTTCAACATTGTACTAGAAGTTCTAGCCAGAGCAATTAGACAAGACCAAGAAATAAAGGGCATCTGCACTGGCAAAGAAGTCAAAATCTCCCTGTTTGCAGATGATACGATTGTATATGCAGAGAATCCCAAAGAATCTATAAGTAAACTACTCAAATTGATAGAAGAGTTCAGCAAAGTCTCAGGATACAAGATAAACATAAGTAAATCAGTAGGATTCCTTTGTACCAACAACGAGATTGTTAATGAAGAAATCATCAAATCGATACGATTTACTATAGCCCTTAAGAAGATAAAGTACCTAGGAATTAATCTAACCACACAAATAACGGACTTTTACAAAGAGAACTACAAGCCCTTACTACAAGAAACTAAGAGAGACTTAGATAAATGGAAAAACCTACCCTTCTCATGGATAGGAAGACTTAACATTGGGAAAATCTCTATTCTACCCAAAGCAATCTACTTATATAATGCTGTCCCAATACAAGTTCCAGTGACATTTTTTAATGAGATGGAGAAGCAAATCACCAATTTTGTTTGGAAAGGGAAGAAGCCCTGGATAAGTAAGGTACTACTAAAGAAGAAGAACACACTGGGAGGCCTCTCATTATCTGACCTTAGAACATACTACACTGCCACAGTGGTCAAAACAGTCTGGTACTGGTACAATAACAGACAGATCAATCAATGGAACAGAATTGAGACCCCAGAGATGACACTGTTGGCCTATGAACAGTTGATATTTGACAAAGGCCCTAAGACATTCAACTGAGATAAAAACAGTATCTTCAACAAATGGTACTGGCAAAATTGGATATCCATCTGCAGTAAATTGAAACAAGGTCCATATCTTACACCTTATACAAAAACCAACTCCAACTGGATAAAAGACCTAAATATCAAACCTAAAATGATAAAGCTCATCCAAGAAAAGGTAGGAACAACAATGGAAATTTTAATACACAATGTGGACAGACTCCAAAATCTGTCAAACAAACCACAATCGACAGAAGAGAAAATAGATAAATGGGAACTATTAAGAATCAAACACTTTTGCTCATCCAAAGACTTTGTTAATAGAATTAAAAGGAAACCTACAGAATGGGAAAAAATACTTGGCAACTCTATGTCAGACAGACGCCTGATCTCCATAATCTATAAGATACTACAAAATATCAGTAAGAAGAAGATAAACCATCCAGTTAAGCAATGGGCAAAGGAGATGGACAGACATTTCTCTAAAGAGGATATCCAGGCAGCCAAAAAACACATGTCGAGATTTTCACGATCTTTAGTTATTAAAGAAATTCAAATCAAGATGACAATGAGATACCATCTCACCCTAACAAGATTGGCCATGATTCAAAAAACACAAAACAACAAATGCTGGCGAGGCTGTGGAGAAAGTAGAACTGTCCTACACTGCTGGTGGTGTTGCAAAATGGTCCAGCTTCTTCGGAAAGTAATCTGGCGCTTCCTTAAAAAAATGGATATTGATATACCATTTGTCCCAGTAATTCCATTACTTGGAATATATACTACAGAATCAAGGCCTTTCACACCAATGGACACATGCACCAGAACGTTTATTCCAGCACAGTCTACAATAGCAAAAAGAAGGAATCAACCCAGAAGCCCAACAGCAGAAGAATGGATAGATAAACTGTGGTATACATACTGAATGGAGCACTATGCAATGATAAAGAATAACGATGATTCCAGGAAACATCTCCTAACCTAGTTTCAACTGGAAGACATTATGTTGAGTGAAAGTAGTCAGTGACAAAAGGACAAATATTGTATGAGACCTCTACGATAAGATCTCAAAAACAGACTTGTGTATAGAAGAAAAGACTCTTTGACAGCTGCAAGGGAGGGGAGAGAGGGAGGGTGTTTTAGTCAGATAGGGCTGCTCTAACAGAAATACCACAGAGTGGATGGCTTTAACAAAGAAAGATTTATTCTTACACAGTCCGGTAGGTTGCAAGTCCATATTCAGGGTGTCCGCTCCAGGGAAAGACTTTCCCCTTGTCGGCTCTGAAGGAAAGTCCAGTATTGCATCAGTCTTTGTCCAGGGAGCGTCCTGGCGCAAGAACCTCTGGTCTGAAAGACGCGTTCTGCTCCCGGTGTTGCTTGCTTGATGGTAGCGAAGTTCTCAAACTGTCCTTTGTTTCTTTTTCCTTTTATTCCTTGCAAGCTAAAAGCATTAAGGGTGGGGCAAGCCGTACTCCAGGGAAACTCCCCCTACAGCAGGAATTTACAGCCCCACCCTAATCCTTTAACATACAGGTTAGCAAAACCACACAATGGAGGACAGTCCCAAGATACTGGGAACCATATCCCAGCCACGTGGCTGCACACATTTTGGGGGGGACACAATTCAAACCATGACAGAGCGTGAGGGGGGAAGGGTTTAGATTAGATAGTTGCTAGAAATCTGGTTGGGTAAAATCGGTGATAGCACACATTAGAAGCAAGAACAACATTAAATGCACTTCAGCATAACTTGAATACTCCTTCCATCTGAACCCAATATTGCAAAGACAGAGTAGCTGGGGCAGGGGGCAGGGGACCATGCTCTTAGGCCAAATCGTGGCCAATTGGCACAACTAGCATTTTGCTAAGGGGGCTCTCTGCACCCCACATTGGTGAGTGGTGTCTGGGGTCTTAAAAGCTGCCAAGCTGCCATCTGAGGGCACAGCAAATGGTCCTGACTCAGCAGGAATGGATGGTCACCAAGGACCAAAATGACATGGGGTAAAGACAACCCATGGGGTAAAGGTACCCACATGAGTGGGTGCCTACATCGACTTGGAACCAGAAAAACTGGATGGTGACCAGCCACCACCAGTGATAGCCACGATAGAGCTCACTAAGTTGAGGCTCACTGGCAACACAAGAATAAACAAGGATGCACCCTGAGATCTGCATTAAAAGACCTCAACTGATGGTCCAGTGGCTTCAGGGTTGCCCTGGGAGCGTGGCCCCTGGCTCTGATGCTGCCCTTGCCCATAAATCATAACGAAGCTCCACTCTTCGGACATGAATGGATTGGACTTGGCGATGCAGAGTGACCATGTACTGGATGCACTTTATGGTTCTATGCATCTGTGGGATATCATCCTGCTGACCTCTGGTTGGACGAAGGAGAGTGTGTGGAGAGGACGGGAAGGGAGACTGTTGGGAGGATGAGACATGTATGGAGCAGAGAGGAATAGTGTGCTGTCACTGGGCAGGGAGAGCAGTGGAAGCTGCATATAGGTGGTCATGTAAATTTATACGGGAATGTACATTTTCACTCTGTCATATTAAATAAAAAAAGAAAGAAAGAAAGAAAGCAGCACTGGGAGAAGATCGTGACCCTCAGACCTGAGGTTCCTGCGCCAAGGTGCTCCCTGGACAAAGACTGATGCAGTACTTAACTTTCCTCCAGAGCCACCAGGAGGGAAAGCCTTCTCCTGGAGCAGACATCTTGAATTTGGACCTGTAACCTACTTGACTGTGTAAGAGTAAACTTTCCTTTGTTAAAGCCATCCACTCTGTGGTATTTCTGTTAGAGCAGTACTAGCTAACTAAAACATCCACCTTCATAGGTCAGGAGACTGAGCTGTAAAATTATTTCAACTCCTTGCCTTGTCCTCTGGCTTCTGGTGGGTTTGGCCAGTGGATGGTCCTGGGAAGAGGTCAACTAGAAGTGAGGAGGGTGAGACCAGGATAGTTTCCCCCTTGCTTTCCTCCTTGAAAGGTTGCTTGGTCACTTTTATAACAATTGTCACTGCTTGTCTTAGTCATCTAGTGCTGCTGTAACAAAAATACCACAAGTAGATGGCTTTAACAAAGAGAAGTTTGTTCTTTCACAGTCTAAACAAAACCCAAGTCCAAGAGTCAATTCCAACTCACAGCAACCCTATAGACAGGGCAGAACTACCCTGTAGAGTTTCCAAGGAATGCCTGGCAGATTTGAATTGCCAACCTTTTGGTTAGCAGCCATAGCACTTAACTACTACACCACCACGGATCTTGCAGTCTAGGAGGCTGCAAGCTCCAAAGGAAGTCTTGCTCTGTTGGCTGCGGAGGAACGTCCTTGTAGGCAATGTTCCCTTGGACTGGAGTTACTGAGGCACAGAGGCCCCAGGCCCTTTCCAAAGGATGTACTCTGCTCCCAGCACTGCTTCTTGCTGATGTCAGGTCCCCAACTCTCTGCTTGTTTCCCTTTCCTTTATATGCCAAAAGATTGTCTCAAGACACAGTAATACCCTACACTAGGAGTCCTGCCCCACCAACACAGCTGCCGCCCATCCTCCCTCATGTACATCACAGAGGTAGGGTTTACAGCATACAGGAGCATCATACAGTACCAGGAATCATGGCCTAGCCAAACAGCTGCACACAGTTTTTAGGGACACAATTCAATCCATGACACTGCTCCTGCCAAGATGACCTCCTGTACATGAACTTCTCTTTCCAAGTTTTGGCAACCACTCTCTCTCCTTATCTCTTGGGGTGAGATTAGTGTCATCTCCAGTATTACTAAGTTGGGGCTCCTGCCCCGTCCTTTATGACCCCCCTACAATTCCCCTACTCCCCTTTGAATCATACTAATTTAAGTGTGACATCCCTTTCCCTGGAACTTTGATTGATACCACAATGAGAGAACGCTGTGGAAACATTTAATTCAGATAAAGGCCACTGATGGGAGTGGGGTTAGGGCAAGGCTAGGGTTTCATAGAATTTTCCTAGAGGAGCTGACATCACAGCCAAAAAATTGAAAGCAGATCAAGAGTTAGCAGAATAAAGTGGTGGATGGTAGGGTGGCGGATTATAGGGCAGCAAGGGAAGAGGGAATCAGGAAAGAAATAGCAAGGTTAAGACCCTGGATATGAGAAATCTCATGGCTCCTTCAGGCATCAGTACTTAACCAGAGCCTGGAGGAGAAATGCAAGAGGCAAATGTGGAGAGGCAAGCCAAGGCAAAGTCCTGAAGGGGCTTTTCCACTCTACCCTGAATTTGGATGACAGTGGAGAGTTAAACCAAAGCCAATGCTGAAGGTCTTGTCCGTCATGCTCAGAGTCATTCTTAAGACTCCTGGGAGGGTCAGTTAGTGCCAACCTGGCATATCCTTGGAGATAATGCGTAGAGAAGAACAATGAGCTGTATTAAGGAGGTAGAAATCATAGGATTTGGCACCTGAGGCAAAGGACAGAGTCATGGTGACTCTGAAGGTTTTTGTTGAAAAATAACATAGTTATTGATGCGGGTAGGCTGAAGTACAGGCAGATAGCATGTCTGGGGGAAGATGAGGCCAGTCTTAGAGATACGAATTTTGAGGTGCCTGTGGAACATCCAAGGAGATGATATCTAGATGAGGGTCAGGTGGAGACGAGTGAGGTATGAGTCTGGGGTATCCCAGCGGATACCCCAGTACTAGTGTCCTGCAGATGTGAGAGTGGATGAGATCATCTAGGGCCAGAATCCGGGACTGACCAGAAGAGGGCTGGGCGCAGAACTCTTGGCAACAGTAACATAGTAATCCAAGCAAAAGAAGACGAGACCAAAGCCATTGTCTTTGAGTTGATTCTGACTCTGTGGCACTACAAGTCAGAGTAGGACTGCCCAATAGAGTTTACAAGACTGTAATAGTTACAGAACAGACTGCTACATCTTTCTTCAACAGAGAGGCTGGTCCTAGCTGCAGATCTCCCATGTAGCAACCGAGAGCTTAACCACTGCACCACGAGAGCTCCTTGGTAAAAGAAGAGTGTCTTCCAAAGAAATCTGAGAAACCATAATTAGCAAAGGAGCAAGAGAATGTGGAGTAAACAGCTCCACAGAGAACAAAAGAAGAAAATTTTAAGGCAAGAGTGATCAGTAGAGTTAATTGCCACAGAGGATGAAAAATAAAACCAGTTCCCAGAGATGGATCCTTAGAGGGTCATTCAAACTTATGCCAAATCAGCGATAATGCTGACTCGCTTAATCCTGTGCCTATTACTCATGCGTCATTATCTTGCTTTGTGTCTTGTTGCCATCTCTAGGAGACACTGGTTTGAAAAGATTCACAAAATCTTGGAGTGTGGTGAGAATGAGAATACCTCTGACAAGTCAAACACTGCCTCTGCTTGAACAGCCCAGTCCATTTTTCCAAAAAAAAACCTAATTGTTAAGAAGCCTTTCTTTATGCTAAACCGCACTATAACTTCTAAACTTGTTTTAACATTCTGACCTCTAATTTGTCTTCAGAGTGTTTGGTTTGCTTTTAATGAATGGCCATGCAGCTTTCACACCGTATATAGTCAAAGTTGAGAGGCAGCAAGCTATCTGAATGAGCTATAGGGCATATGTCTGGAAGTTACATTTTCATAGAGGATATAATATTAAAAATGCAAATCAGATCCCCAGAACTCTCTACTCGTGGCATCACTAGAACCTAAGAGAGACATATCTATATGCTTGGTGCTCCACTTATATACATAATAAATTCCTGAAAACTTTTTCTCAGAAGTTGAGTTTTTCTAGCAAGTGCTGATTCCCTGTGCCCGTCACAGCAATGGGCTGAATCTGAACGCATGTGGACAGCCACTCTAGAAGAGCATGCAGCGCAGCCATTTGTTTCCTGGAGCCACTATTCCTCATGCAAGGTGAGCCAGTGGTGGGATGATATTTAAACCTATGATCCATAGAAAGTCTGGCTATGTTGAACAACGGTGGGAAAAGGTGTCCGGAGGTTCCAAATAAGCTGTGAGTGAGGGAACTCTGTCCCTGAAGTTCAGGGAGGTCATCTTCTCCAATGATCAGAAAAGTGAAAACAGTCTGGTATGCCCCACTTGGTATAACCATAAAATCATAAATAACTTTATGCCTGCCATCCCTGCCCTTCTTATCAAAGCCCTTCCCTTATCAAAATCTTGATCATAAGCAAAACTTACCCCTCCCCCTTCTAATCAACGCTTCTTTCTCATCACACCATAAATCCCTCACCAGAATTTCTTGCTTGCCCTCTTCTCTGTCTTTCCTTATTAAATCATAAACCCCCTCACCAGATTCTGCATGATCAAAACTTTATACAAAAACTTGCCCTACTGGGGAAAGGCAGGCTGAGCCACTCTCAGCTCAGACTCCGCGCTCTTTCTCTCTGAATAAACTTCCTGGACCCTTGCACTGTTGTGTCTCTGCCTCTTTTTCAGGACACCCTCTCCAAAACAGTGAGAGGAGTGTTGTAATGTACATTTGCTGTTTTGTTTGTGAAAATTCAATTCTGCTGTAGAAAATTAATGGCATGACTGAAACTCGTAAGACATGCTGCGCATAGATAAGGAAGTTTTCAACCTGTTTGACTGAGAAGACAGCAAACATTTATGGTGACTCTATACACTGAGGAGTCTTGGTGGTGCAGTGGTTAAGAATTAGGCTATTAACCGAAAGGTTGGCAGTTCAAAGCCACCACCTGCTCCTTGGAAACTCTATGGAGCGGTTCTATTCTGCTGCATATGGTTGTTATGAGTTGGAATCAATTTGATAGCATCAAATTTAGTTTTTTGGCTCTATACACAAAAGACATAGGAAACACTCCATACCCATGAGATATTAAATGACTCGCCCATTGGGGATGCCTGTTCTGGTTCCAAATATTCTTTGCCAAAGCAACATGAATAAAACTCACAGCTGCTCATCTGACTAATAGGCAAGCTATAGCTACTTACCCACAACCCTTCTGTCTGCCATACCATGGTGGCTTGCGTTTGTGCCAATTCTGGAAGCTATACCGCCAGTGTTTCAGTAGCAGCTGTGTCACGCAGGGTCTCCCATGGGGGACAAGTTTCAATGAAGTTTTCATACTGAGATAGACCAGGAAGAAATCCGGCTCAATCTACTTCAGAAAATCACCTAATGAAAACCCTATGTGTAGCAACAAAATTTAGAGTGATCCTTAAACCCAGTGACAGGTGTCCTTTAAGGAGGAAGGCAGAGGAAGATATGAAACACAGAAATGTGTAAGAGGTCATGTGAAAAGGAAGGCAAAGATGGGAGTGATGCAGCCCCAAGCCAAGGAACACCTGGGGCCACCAGAAACTGAAAGAGTCTAGAACTCAATCTCCACTAAATCCCTGGAAGGGAGTATGGTCCTGACAACACTTTGATTTTGATCTTCTGGTTCCCAAAACTATAAGATAGGCTTCTGTTGTCTTAAGTCATCAAATTTATGGTACTTTGTTACAGCACCCACAGGGAACTAATACACTGTTCTATTTCTTTGTCCTTACACTCCCTCTCATTCAATCTCTGTCCAATTTTCATTTATGATACTTTGAATGTACCCTGTGACCCTCATTAAATCCTTTGTGAAAACAAGTAGTGTATAAATAAATACATTCAAATCACCAACAAACATCTGAAAGGTCAGAGGAAATGATAAATGTCTAGTATTATCAATTTACTTGCCCTTAGCCTGATTTCTTCTATACCTAGCACGATTTTCTTCAGGTTGTGATACTACACCTGAAGCAAAGCATTGGTGACACTCAGTGGCACCTGTCAAACTTGGGCCCCATAATGGCTGTCAGCTTCCTAACTACGTTTACGCAGAGCTGCCTCTAAGTAGCTTACCATTGATTTTACTATTACATGCCAATTTAGACTGCCATAATCTTTTACTTCTTGACCCAGTATATTAGTGCAGTTACTTACCAGATTCTAGCAGAGTATTTGGATATAACAGGAAGGAGTAGAACGGGACATCTAAACAGTTAGGTTTTGTCAAACAAATCCACATAAGCAAACCCAAAGGGAATTCAAAACAAAAAAAATCATCCAGAACAAAGCACTCAAAAATATGCATCCATTAAGAATGGATGTTTCTATCATAATTACAGATGAAATTTGAACTACACTCACATTGATTTAGTAAATGTACTTATATTCTTTTCTTCCCTAAATTTGTGGGGGAGAGAGTTTTACTCTGCTGATTTCGCTAATGAACCTGTTTGGAACCATCAGACATAAAACAACCAATTTCTATTTATTTTGCTTTCATCAAAAGTGATGTTAAAAATATATTCAGTCAGTATTAAAATTCTTCTTTTAGGTGGCAGATATTAAATATTATAGAAGATTTAATATAAATGAAAGCTCCAAATTTGTTGGCATACTTTTTGTGAAATAAAAGTCCCATTCCTCAAGCTAGTGAAATGATTTACAGCCTAATTCACATCACTTGGATAGGATTTGTAGTAATATTCCTCTTTAAAAAAGACAAACTTGGGGACTGCGGAAGAAAGGAGTGCAGTGTGAGTACGGGGAAGCAACACAAAACAAGGAAGTACGCGACCACGAAACGAATGCTAAGTCTCAGAAACGAGAGGCTTAAAGAGAAGGATAGATTAAAACCCAAAAAGAAGTAAAAGAAAGATCCCAGCATGCTTAAGGAAAGAGAAGTCCCACAATATCCTTCTTGCTTGTTTTTCCAATACAACACCCAACTGGACCCACCTTACCACATCCTGGTTGATACCAGTTTTATCAACTTCTCCATTAAAGCCAAACTGGACCTAGTACAGTCAATGATGGACTGTCTATATGCCAAGTGTATCCCATGTATAACTGGGTAATGGCTGAAATTGAGAAATTGGAGCAGAAGTATCGAGTGGCTCTAAGAATTGCCAAGGATCCAAGATTTGAACGATTACCATGTACCCACAAAGGGACCTACGCAGATGAGTGCTTCGTGCAGAGAGTAACTCAGCATAAGGGTTACATTGTGGCCGCTGTCGACAGAGACCTGAAGCGGAGAATCTGGAAGTTCCCTGGAGTTCCTATCATGTACATTTCTAACCATAGGTACAATATTGAGCGGATGCCAGATGATTACGGAGCCCCTCAATTCTAATTCTCGCAAGACAACCTCTGCCTTTCTTCAGTTGACTTTCTCTTTTTTCAGCTCATTAAATGTACTTTTTTATGACTAAAAAAAAAAAAAGACAAACTTGTATAATTTTTTTGGAAGTTCCCATCAGTTAGAAGCTTTGCCAATAAAGCAACAACCCTTTGACTCATTCACTGTTGTATTGTCGTATGAAGAACTCTAAATTTATACACCTCTAAAATCGGTGTTTTCTGATTATATAGACTTAAGTCTAAACATACTCCATTTTAAAAACCATAAAAATAATTGACACAATTTAATTTGATGCTTAAGTATTTTCTCTTACTTTTAAGGAATTTTGAGACGAATAAAATTTCTGAGCAATTACCCCTCAAAAACTCCAGTATGTTTGGTTTACAACATCCTAGGAATCCAGAACTACTAGTAACAATTTAATCCTCATTCATTCATTCACTAAGGATAGTGGTGAACAAGATAGCCCCAGGGATTTATGATTTAGTAGTAGCTGCATTTTGTATTTTTTTCATTTTCTTAAGGAAGGATTCATTTTCCTTTCAGAAATTTTCTGCAAGAAATCCCCCAAGTGGCACTCACCCATCATAATCAGTAAAAGCTCATTTCTGTTGAGTCAATTCTGACTCATAGTGACCCTATAGGACAGAGTAGAACTGCCCCATAGAGTTTCCAAGGAGCACCTGGTGGATTGAAACTGTCAATCTTTTAGTCAGCAGCCACATCTCATAACAACTATGACACCACCACCAACTGCTGTCAAGTCAATTGCAATGCATATCGACTCTATAGGTCAGAGTAGAACTTCCCCCTAGAGTTTCCAAGGAAAGCCTGGCAGATATAAACTGCTGACCTTTTGTTTAGCAGATATAGCACTTAACCACTACACCATTAGGGTTTCCACTACGACACCAGGGTTCCCCAATCAATAAAAACAAGGTTACAGAAAAAAGGCACAATAACCGGAAATGCGTTGCCCGCCACTTCTGCACATCTCCACCTCTCTCTACTTCACTCTTTTAAGGTTCGCAAAGACGCAATCCGCCCAATCCAATCTGCCCCTTTTGCATAGGTGACTAAGTTTTCAAATACTACTATTTACGATACTATCTCTTAAAATTTATATCCTAAATGACTTAAATATGTCTTCTAAAAATATGCTTTCTTGCCTTTAGGGTAATTTGCTTCAGTATTTTAGTATAATTTATGTTACAGTTTTTAAACAAACTTAAAAGCTTCCTTGAGCATTAGAAGTCTGTGGTTTTCATCTTTTAGAATTCCTGAAAAAGCTAGTTAGCACAAGGTCACACACAGTAAGTATTTTCTCCTGGATTAATTTCCTTTGAGAGTCATCAACTGACTACAATAATTCTTTGGTACACAGATATTATTGACTTTTACCCAAAACACATTCCAGGAAACTTCACGGTGAAACAATTCACTGTACGGGCTTCATAGTAAAACAGATAGCTCTTTTCCATTGGAAGACTGTGATAATTAGAGATTGTATTTCTGACTAAGGATTTGGCAGCAAAAACATCTTGGCAGTAAACAAAAAAATGTCACAAAAGCCAAGGCTCAAAAACTATGACTGCCATGGAATTACAAAACAGTAAAATTAGGCTCCAAGTCTGATAAAATGGGTGAATAGGGGTAAACGCGGGACATACAGCCGTTCTAGCATTTCATTGTTCTCAACATGTGTGTGTATGTATAAGTAGATAACTAGATAGATACCTCTCTCTCTCCATAGTTATTGTTAGTTTCTGTCAAATCAGCTGCAACACACAGTGACCCCATATGTAAAAGAACAGAATGTTGTCTAGTTCTCGTATCTTCATGATTTGGGGTATTTTTAAGGCCATCATGTCAATCCATCTCATTAAGGGTTTCCCTCACCTTCACTGGCCTTTCACTTTACCAAACATGATGTCCTTCTCCATGACTGATCTTTCCTGATGACGTGTCCAAAGTAAGCAAGTCAAAGACTTGGATAATTAGTCTTCTAGTGCTGCTGTATCAGAAATACCACAAGTGGATGGCTCTAACAGAGAATTTTATTTTCTAGTAGTCTAGCAGGCTAGAAGTCCAAATTCAGGATGCCATCCTCAGGCAAAGGCTCTCTCTCTCTCTGCTGGCTCTGAAGGAAAGTCCTTCTCACCAGTCTTCCTCTGGACTAGGAGATACGTCTCATAGGAATCCTGGGTCCAAAGGATACACTCTGCTCCTAGTGCTGCTTTCTTGGTAGTATGAAGACCCTCCCCCTGCCCCCCCTCCCGTTTGCTTGCAGGGCACACCTCAGAGAAACTTCATTTACATTGGATCTGGGTAAGAGTGTAATATCCCATCTTAATCCTCTTCAACACAATCTAAGCTTGCCTCATTAATCACAGACAGAGATTTAGAATTTACAACCCAGGAAAATCACATTAGATGACAAAATGGTGGGTTCAGTGCTGGGAATCATCCCCAAGCCAAATTGCTACACATTTTGGGGGGGTGCACAATTCAATCCATGACAACAGTTTTCTATGATCTATATAGGGTCTTCACTGGCTATTTTTTTAAAAAAGTAAATACCTTGGCCTTTCTTCCTAGACTTTCAGTCTAGAAGCTCTACTGAAACCTGTCTACTCCAGGTGACCCTGCTGGTATTTGAAATAATGGTGGCATAGCTTCAAGCACCACAGCACTATGCAAGCCACCACAGTGCAACAAACTGATGGGCAATATACAAATACATACATATATACATATACATGTATATGTCCATCTAAATATAAATGAAATGTAACTGCATAGTAGTATGGTTAGTAAAATAAATGTTAATTCATTTGCTCCGTAATAGTTGTGCCTAGACTTTGGAAAGTCTTTTTGTGACGATTGCCATGAGCCAGGTTTCCAATATCTATCCAAGATTTGACCTGATGCCCCTTCCTCTCTTAGGAAAGCTTCTGTGGTGAAATGAAGTCCTTTATGTGATCTTTTGCCTCGAATCTTTGGAAAAACAGCTTCAGAGATTTTCCTTTAAATCCTGAGGAATTATCTTTGCCCTAGTTTTCTACCCCCGAGGGTTTGTTACTTTCGTCCAGGTTGGTAGAGATTTCCTAGGTAAACTGAAAATAACTTGTGGTTTGATACTTTTTGTCTGGTCTTGGACAGTAGCCTGCCCCCTGATGGGTATGCATCTTGCAGAGATTGATCAATATACTATGCAAATGAAGTGACTATAGTCTATGGAAATGAGATCACTATGTTCTACTTTGCAAATGAAGTATGTGTGATCTACCAAGAGGGAATCATTCAGTTTGTAGCCCTAATTGAGAGGTCATGCCTTGAACTTATGAGAAATTTGTGTATATATGTGCCAACCCCACAGAATTTTTTATTGTGATTAAGTGAAAGTATACAACCCAAACTAAATTTGCATGCCCGCCTATCTGCAGCTGCTTCTATTCTGCTTGCTCGGTGACAGCACATTCATCCTTTTTGTTCTATATGTGTCATATCCACTTAACAATCTCCTATCTGCTCCCCTCCACCCTCCCCTCTCCCTTCTAGTGAGAAGCCAGTAGGAGAACATCCTATAAATGCAAAGAACCATAAAGTACACACAGCATGTGGTCCCACTGTGTCCTTGAGTCCATTCCATTCCTGTCCAAAGAGTTGACCTCAGTGATGTTTTCTAGTCAGGTGCAGCAGCAGGTCTAGAGGCCATGCTCCCAGTGGAACCCCCAGGCCATCAGACCACCAACTGTGGTCTTTTAGTGGCGTTCTTGTGGTGCACCCCCACTTTATCTAGTGTTGCCACAGGGGCTCAAAATTGTGCTCCCCATTATGGCTGTCTTTGGTGGTGGCCAGGCACCATCTGGTTCTTCTGGTCACATATTCAGAGTCACCCATTTACACAGGTCCTTCTGTTTCCTAGGCTCATCTGTTCTGGATGAGTTAGGACCATTTGGTGTATGTACATCAGATGGCAACTTGCTAGCTTTTAAGACCCCGGACTCCACTCACCAATATGTGGTGCAGAAGACTCTCTTAGCAATAACTTAGTTATACCAATCAGTCTCTATGTCCCCCGAGAGCATGGTCACTAGACCCTAGGCCCTGCCATTCTATCCTTGCAGAATTGGGTTAAGATTAGAAGAGTTTTCAGTTTATGTTCCAGTCCAGTTAAGTTGATCTACTTTCTACTGTAAAATTTCTGTCAACTGTTTAAGCTATAACCAGCCCTCTCTCTCCTTCCCCATCCTTGCAGCTATCAAAGCCCAGAGAATTTTTTGAGACAAGAAGCAGAAAGGAGGCAAAGAACTTCCTAAAAGAGCTGTCACGTGGGTCAAGGGCTACAACACTGCAGACCACAACAGGCCTGGAAATGTCCTGTGTCAAAGTGGGTGGTAGCGGAGAGCGGGACCAAGAGGAGCCTGTACAGAGGGGCCTGAGAGGGCGTTTAAACAGCTCAGAGAGATGAAGAAGTGTAACCGTGCCTGCGTGCTTCCTGATGTTGTAGCCTATTGATTCTGATCCTAACTTGTAGCTTGTTACTTCCTTACTAAACAACTTAACTGAAAATGTGATCAGTGACTTATGTGTGACCATTGCAAAGGTTACCAAAGCTCAAAGAGAAGTGGTGAGTGTTGTGGGACGGATGCTGTCAAAACTAATAAAAAGTTTAGAGGGCAGAAACAGATCTGACTTTCACCTCGGGAGAAGCAGTTTGGGGCTGATCTGGTCATTATTCCCTCTGAAGTCAGACAGATTCTGACACTACTGCTAATGTTATGCGGTTTCCTAAAGCAAGAAGGGAGTTTTAAATTCACCAGAGCTTTTTCGAAGAACTGTATAAGGTAGTATTCAACATACGTTAGATGCTGATGTTAGTGGTTACTGCACTAAGCATTATTTTGGGAATCCCAAATTTGTCCCCAATCACCTCTCCTCCACTCTTTTATGTACCACTGATTTATTTAAAAATTTTGTTACCTGATAGAAGACAAGTTTCCAGAAAAGAATAAATAGCAGTCTTTTCCAGTTCATTGGAACATCTTCAATTTACGAAAGCTTTATGAGTTGCCAAGGATACATACAAAAAACCTAACCAACCTGAGCCTTACCTCTCACCAGGCTGCCAGATCCAAACACCCTTAAACCTTCCCTGTGTGTCCTCTGTCAAAGTTTGTAAGGTATGGACCAGATGGAAGCGCTTGAGTCCCTAGGGAAAGATTTCTGCGGTCAGAAAAGCAGACCAGGCATCTCTATGGAATTAGTTACCAACTGCAAAGTTTTATTGGAACATATACTCTCTCTATGGAATTAAACAATTCTGACATTTTTAAAAACTAAATTATTTTTCTCCCGTCACTATACATACTGCATACACACACACACAGACACACAGACACACGGACACACACACACGTACACACAGACACATACCCCTATATATTTTAACATATATTTGGTGACATTTAAGTGGACTTTAGACTCCTGTATTATCTTTTCAAGGCTAGATGTGACAATTTTTCAGTCTGCTTTCTTGTCTTTTTGAGAATTTTCGTGTATGGATGACAAAGCTTCTGTGATAGGTAAAACTGTAGAAAAACTACAAGACTTGAGTGGAGGAGACCTTTGCTCCATGGTACTATGGACTGAATTGTATCCCCCAGATGTGTGTTGGAAACCCTGGTGGCATAGTGGTTAAGTGCTCCGGCTGCTAACCAGAAGGTCAGCAGTTCAAACCACCAAGTGCTCCTTAGAAACTCTATGTGGCAGTTCTACCCCATTTATACGGTTACTGTAAATTGGAATTGACTTGACAGCAGTGGGTCTGGTTTTTTTTGGATAAGCATGTGTTAGAAATCCTGGTGGTGTAGTGGTTAAGTGCTATGCTGCTAACCAAAAGATAGGCAGTTCAAATCCACCTGCCAGTCCTTGGAAACTCTATGGAGGCAGTTCTACTCTGTCTTATAGGGTTACTAGGGTTGGAATCTGCTCTATGGCAAAGGGGAAATATGTATTAGAATCCTAACTCTGATACCTGTGGGTGTCATCTCATTTGGGAGAACAGTTTTCCTTGTTATGTTAGTGCGGCCATATCAATATAGGAGTGTCTTGTAAACCTACTTCTCTTCTGAGAGAGAAAAAATACAGATAAGACACTGAGAAGCAAGAAGAAACAGAGGGGAAGCTAGGTTCCCCATGAAGATCTCCAAGGATAGCTGAGACGATCACTAAAGAAGCTGAGATAAGGGTTTTCTCCAAGAGTAGACAAACAGATCCTTCTCCTAGAGTTAACACCCTGAATTCAGACTCCTGGAGTGTGAGAAAATAAATTTCTGTTCACTAAAGCCACTCCCTTGTGATATTTCTGTTGTAGTCAAAGAAAGTAAGGCATGCGGCTTGCTGTGTTGTTAGCCCCGTCAATGGACATTGGACAAGCTACATGATAAGTCTAGATGTTTATTTCTCCTTTTAAAAAGGAACAAATAAAAAGAAGCTTTGTTGTTGTTAGTTGCTGCGGAGTCGAATCTGACTCATGCAGCCTACATGGAACAAAACAAAATACTACCTGGTTCTACACCATCTTCACGATTATTTCTGTGTTTGAGTGCATGGTTGTGGCTACTGTGTCAGTCCATGTCATTGGAGGTTTCCCTCATTTTTGCTGACCCTTTACCAGACAGGTCCTTTTCCAGCAATTGATCTTTCCCAGTGATGTGTCCAAGGTAAGTGTGCTAAGATCTTTCCATCTTCACTTCTGGTTGTATTTCTTCTAAGACTGATTTGCTCGCTCTTCTGGCACTTCACCGTGTACTCAGTCTTCTTTTCCAGCACCACAATTCAAATAGGTAAAGCAGCAAGGCTAGTACAGTGTAGAAGCAGAGAGTGGATATTCTACATGTAAACATTCAAATTTAAACCTATTTTTAAATTCCTCGATGGCTGAAGAAAATACCGGTGTGTAGACTAGATTCTATTGGTCTATAATCGCTGCCTGACAGGATGACTAGTTTCCAAATATGTTTCATGGAGTTTAGGTCCTTGGGATGCTAACAAGTGTGTTTGTGAGAAAGCTTTCTATGATCAGATAACCATAAAACCAAACCTGTTACTATGAAGTCAATTCTAATTCATAGTGACCCCATAGGACACAGTAGAACTGTCTTATAGAGTTTCCAAGAACAGCTGGTAGATATGAACTGCTGACCACTTGCTTTGCAGCCGCATCACTTAACCACTGTGCCACCAGGGCTCCCTACGGTCAGACAAGCTTGGGGAACCCTAAGATAAGCACAGTTGCGCAGTTTCTTTCAACACGGCTTCTCAAGCCTTTCACGTGTGTGATGACACTCCAACTCTGGAATTTGATGTGTTGTATTGTCTAATGTATTTGACCTTCATTTTTGTCCAGGAATAGTAGAACAACTAGGAACACTAGATGTAGGAAATCTTTGTTTTATATTGTTCAGCTCCGTTGTTCTGTGTACAATCATATGGATATGTTTTCAGTTATGTGCTATTTTGTAAGGCAGTTTACCAAACCTGTTGTCTTCAAGTTGATTCCAACTCACAGTGACCCTGTGGGACACTGGAGAATTCCCCATAGTTTCCAAAGAGTGCTTGGTGGATTTGAACTGCCAACTTTTTGGTTAGTTGCCAAACACTTAACTGCTGCACCATCAGGGCTCCAAAGCAATTTACTAAATAAACAATCCCATTGCTGTCTAATGGATTCCAACTCACAGCGAGCCTTTAGAACAGAGTAGAGCTGCCCCATAGAGCTTCCAATGAATGTCTTTAGATTTAAACTGTTGACCTTTGGGTTAGCAGCCACAGCACCTAACCACTGATCCACCAGGATTTAGGTAGATATAAATTTAGGTTATGCTGTTTTATCAAAATTTTGACTGTGTACAGAGGATCATTCCCAAATTTGGAAACCACTTGGCTGGCTTGGCAGTGTAAAAATGCTGATCACCCTGCAGGCCCAGCTCATGTTCTGTTTTCCTCCGTAAAACTCCCCAGTATTTATGGTCTATGTTAATGTTCCTCTTCTCCGAGCTACTTTGTTCCTTTAGTTCTTCCTACTGAATTTTACCTCTAAACATGTATTCTATTGTATGACCTTTCCATATTGGAGTAGTTTATCTCCCCAAACAGATTGTTCACAGATGTTCACAGGACTGTGCCTTTTATTACAGCTACACCTCCCGTTGATGAGGGAGGTTTTTAAGTAAAACTGTTATATAATTGCTTTTCCCCACTAAACATTCATTCATTCATTTATTCCTTAATTGAAAACATTACCGAAAATCAAAAACTTACTGTTGGGTGCATTCTAACTCATGGCAACCCCGTGTGTGTTAGAGTACAGCTGAACTCTGTAGGACTTTTTTGGCTGCATTTTTTACAGAAGCAGTTTGCCATGCCTTTCCTCCACACCACCAAACTCTGGGTGGGTTCCAATCAACAACCTTTAGGTTAGAAGTTGGACACAGACCGCTTGACCACCTGTGTATCTTTGGCAGTACAACAGTTGCTATTTGCAGAGTTGACTACAGTGGTACTAAACTGGATGAGCTGTATCTAATATACCCTTCAAGCATTTCAACCAAAAAAACCAAATCACTGCCGTCAAGTTGGATCCAGCTCATAGCAACCCTAGAGATCAGAGTAGAACTTCCCTATGGAGTTTCCAAGGAGCGTCTGGCAGATATGAACTGCTGACCTCTTGGTTAGCAGCTGTAGCACTCAACCTACTATGCCACCAGGGTTCCATTTCAACAATTGCTGTAAAAGTACAAACTTTTATCACTCTAAGTTGTGCATCATGGCAATCTTTCCACATGAAGCAGCAAAGAAAAACTTATTTAATGATAGATGCTTTGGATTTCAACAGTGGAAAAAGCCATTTTAAAATGTTATTGCAGTAAGACAGAATTGTAAGCAGTATTACAAATATTTAACATTATCGTGGCCTGCCCCGGGAGTGTTGTGAGATGTCAAATAAAACTGACCAGGCAGAGTTCTCAGTGTCCTGATTGCAATGCAAAGGCAGCCAAATATCATTAAAATCTATCTTCAAGGGTACCTAGGACTTTCGATCTTCCAGCTAGCAAGAGCTGTGTGTTCTGTACAAATGAGTAAGCTAGAAACAGGAGCAACCAAATTACCTGATTTGGAAATGATTCACATGGTAGGGATAAACTCAGTACATGCTTTTTACCAAGAACAATCACTTTTAAAAGAAATTGTAAAATGTGCTAAACATCATTGAGCTATATGCTTTAAAAAATTGTTTTTGTTGCTAGGTGTTGTTTAGTAGTTTCCGACTCATAGCAATCCTTGTGCGGTAGAAAGGAACACTGCCAGTTCCTGTACATCCTCACAATTGTTACCATGTTTGAGCTCATTGTTGCAGCCACAGTGTCAATTCATTTCATTGGAGATGTTCCTCTTTTTGTTGACCTTCTGGTTTACCAAGTATGATGTCCTTCTCTAGGGTCTGGTTCCTCCTAATAACACGTCCAAAGTAAGAGAGACAGTCTCACTATCCTTACTTCTAAGGAGTACTCTGGTTATATTTCCAAGACACGTTTGTTTGCTCTGCTGGGAGTCTATGGTATATTCAATAGTCTTCACCAATATCATAATTTAAAGGACTCAGTTCTCCAGTCTTCCTTATTCTTTGTGGAGCTTTTGCATGCACAAGAAGCAATTGGAAATACCATGACATGAGTCAGGTGCACCTTAGTCCTCAAGGTGACATCTTTGCTTGTTAACACTTTGAAAATGTCTTTTGCCCAATGCAGTGCATTAGTTGACTTCTTGACTGCTGCTTCCATGACTGTTGTTTGTGGATGCAGGAAGAAACTTTAGTCTTTTCTGCATTTATCATGATGCTACTTGTTGGTCCAGTTGTGAGGATTTTGGTTCTCTTGATGCTGTGTTGTAATCTATATTGAAGTCTGTGGTCTTTAATCTTATCCATAAATGATTCAAATCCTCTTTTCTTCCAGCAAGCAAGTTTGTGTCTTCTGGTTGTTTAACAAGACCTCCTCCAATTCTAATGACCAGTTCTTCTTCATATAGTCCAACTTCTCTACTTGCTCAGTGTATAGACTGAGTAGTTATGGTGAAAGGATATAACTTGTGAAACACCTTTCCTGACTTTAAGCCATGCAGTGTCCCCTTGTTCTGCCCAACTCACTGCCTGTTAGTCTACATGCAGGTTCTCCAAGAGCACAATTAAGTGTTCTGGAATTCCTGTTCTTCTCAATGTTGTCCATAATCTGTTGTGATCCATGCAGCTAAATGTCTTTGCATAGTCAATAAAACACAAGCAAACATCTTTCTCCTTTTCTCTGCTTCAGCCAAGATTCACCTGACATCAGCAATGGTATCACTCCTTCTACAATCCTCTTCTGAATCCGATTTGAATTCCTAGAGCCTTATTTTCCTGCTAATGCCTTCACTGCAACTTAGACTTCTCCCTTCGGTACCACCAGTTCTTGATCATGTACTACCTTCCGAAATGGTTGAACGTCCACCAGTTCTTTCTGGTATAATGACTCTGTGTATTCCTTCCATCTTCTTTTAACGCTTCCTGTGCCATCTAATACTTTCCCTGCAGAATGCTTCAATACTGTAACTTAAAGGGGGAATTTTTTCTTCAGTTTTTTAGCTTGAGAAATGCAAGCATGCTCAGCCCTTTTGGTTTTCTATTTCTAGGTCCTTGCATGTTTCGTTATAATACTTTGTCTTCTTGAGCTGCCCTTTGGAACCTTCTGTTCAGCTCTTGGACTGCATCATTTTCCCATGTTAGAGAGAGTTTTAGAGTCTCTTCTGACATCTTGTCTTGGTCTTTGTTTCTTTCTTGTCTTTGTAATGACCAACTGCTTTCTTCATGTGTGATGTCCTTGCTGTTATCCCACAATTTGTCTGGTCTTTTGCCATTAATGTTCAATAAATCAAATGGAGATTTAAGACGGTCTCTGAATTTAGGTAGGATATACTCAAGTTTGTATTTTGGTCCTTGTGGACTTGCTTTAATTTTCTTCTGCTTCTTCTTGAACTTGCATAGAAATGTGAGAAATCAATTTCAGAATGGTCCATCTTTAAATAGGTTACTAGCTAACCTAAAGAGAAAGGGGGAGGGTAGGGGACAGAAACAAGCTTTCAGAAAGCAGGAGATATAACCTTAAAAGGGAGTGGAATATTACCACTTAGGCGACACCCTGGAGAGACTATTGACCTCCTTGTACTCAGCCACTGAGGAACTGAGGGAGGGACTGGTGAGCTAGAGTGTAAGAACGGCTTATAAGGAATGGTGGGACATCCGTCGGTCTAGCCTCCTTCGTGGGCTTGGAGCCCGATTTTGCAAAATTGTCCAATAAAGCCTCTCTCTTGCGAACTAAATTTAAATTGGACTTCTTGAGAGCTTATCTGAAAAAGACTCTGGCAAGTACCTATCAGTGGCCTTGTAAGGGATGAGGTGGCCTGCCTAGATCATGAAGGCCGAGTCCCAGCCAGGGATTTATACCAGCCTACCAGTTGCCAAGAGAGGAGAAGCAGTAGCCAGGGTGCCGACAGTGTTTCTCACACAAGAGTTAATGTTCTGTTCTGCAGCTGGCCTCTGCCGCGTTCTGATTGATGATACTGAGCTTCTCTATGTCTCTTTCCACAGATGTAGTTGATTAGAATCCTATGTGCTCCACCTAGCAAGATCCACATGTATGGTCACTGTTTATGTCAGTGAAAAAGGTTTTGTCATGAATAAATTTTTAAAAACTAAAATCACTTAAAATGGTGAATTTCAGTAAACCTATTTTTTTTTTTCAGTGGAAACTGCAGAACTTGTTCCAGAGTGATATTGAGAGTGCTCAGGGTCGCCATGAGTCAGATCCAACTCAACGACACTTGGGTTGGCTGGAAATTTTTGATGGAGATCCCTCTTAGGCTCTGACAGATCATACAATCTTACATTTAATTCATAGTATAAGCATCTTCTTAAAATCTCTGGGGTATGGTTGAATTAGTTGCTAGACAACCTCCAGAATTATCTTCCTCATCAGCTGTTAGGAGAACACTTTTATTTCAAATAATTGTTCGCTATTTTGTGTTAAAGGACAATGTTAAGTAATGATATGCTGGGTACATTTCTTTTTTTTAAATAGCTTCTCATTATCTTATCTAAAACATGATGTGTTTATATTGGAGCAAGGTCCTAATAAAATATCTGAAAATAGATAGCAAGATGTCACTGTGAAAGGACATCATTCTTCAGTGGTTATTAGCACACAAATACCTGAAAAAACAATTGGTTAGTTGGCTTTCAAGGGTTATGTTTTGATTGTTAAGATAATGAGAATGTGACCTCAAAGATCCACTTGTTAGCAGACAGCAAAGGAAGTTTTCAATCAACCCCTTAGGTTTTGAGTATATAATTTTTCCATTATCCTGTCTTCCTTTCTTTAACCAGCGTTTACGGAGACAGAAATGTGATATATTCCTTAATTTTAAGAGGCGACTCTGTACAAATTACCTTTTACTTTAATGTATGCCTTCATCCCGTAGTGAAAGGGTGTGATTATATGGGGAGACAAGTCTCTTCTCTAACACTGCCCCTTGTAAATCACTTTTGATGAGCAGTTTTGGCTGTTTAGGTCTTTTCTTTGTGTGATTTTTGTTTCCTGGCACACAACACTTACTTTGCTCTGGCCGGAAGATAGGAAGGGAGATTTAGGTGAAGCTTCAAACAATTATACTAAGTGCTTGGTTGGTTAAAATCTAAACATCAAGCCTTTGTCAAAGTTGTGACATGTCCTCGCCACCCTCACAGCATGCGTGACTCTCCAAAAAAATAATTATGCCATTTGACATTGTGATAGAAGGAAACAAAGGGTTAGGAGGCGAGTGAGTAAGAGGGGCATCTTCCTGTGCCAAGAATGATCACTTGTTTTGGAAAACCAAAAAGCCAAACCCATTGCTATCGAGTTGATTTCAACTCATAGTGGCCTGTGGGGATTAATGGACAAGGAAATCTGCTAGGGCTCAGCCACCATGCAAGACACATACTCGCATGCAGTGTCTGGGAGACGGACAGAGGAGATGCTGTCATCAGCTGGGTTACAAGATTTATCGTATTTATTCACAGACATCATCTTTGTTGTTAAGAATTTTATGGGCATAATTTACAAAATGGAATGATATATGTATATGTGTATGTGTGTATATATACATGTAACATATACGTATGGAAAGAACTGATCAATGTTCAGCCATATAAAGAGGTATCACTTGATAAGGAACCAATGGTACAGAAGGGAGAAGTTAAAGCTGAACTGAAGGCATTGGCAAAAAACAAGCCTCCAGGAACTGATGGAATATCAACTGAGATATTTCAACAAACAGATGCAGCACTGGAATGCTCACACGCCTGTGCCAAGAAGTTTGGAGGACAGCTACTTGGCCAACTGACTGGAAGAGATCCATATTTATGACCATTTCAAAGAAAGGTGATCCAACCGAATGTGGAAATTACCAAACAATGTCATTAAATCACATGCGTGTAAAATCTTACTCAAGATCATTCAAAAGTGACTACAACAGTATATTGACAAGGAACTGCCAGAAATTCAAGCTGGATTCAGAAGAGGATGTGGAACCAGGGGTATCACTGCTGATGTCAAATGCATCTTGGCTGAAAACAGAGAATACCAGAAAGATGTTTACTTGTGTTTCATTGACTATGCAAAAGCCTTCAACTGTGTGGATCATAACAAATTACGGCTAACACTGCAGAGAATGGGAATTCCAGAACATGTAATTGTGCTTGTAAGGAATCTGTATATGGATCAAGAGACAGTCATGCAAACAGAACAAGGGGACACTGTGTGGTTTAAAGTCAGGAAAGGTGTGCATCAGGATTGTATCCTTTCACCATACCTTTTTAATCTGCGTGCCAAGCAAATAATCTAAGCTGGATTATGCGAAAAAGAAGGAGACATCAGGATTAGAGGACAACTCATTAACAACTTGCATTATGCTGACACCACCACCTTATTTGCTGGAAATTGAGAAGATCTGAGACACTTGCTGGTGAAAATTAAGGCCTACAGCCTTCAGTATGGATTGTATCTCAACATCAGGAAAACAAAAATCCTCACAACTGGACCAGTAAGCAACATTGACATAAATGGTGAAAAGATTGAGGTTGTCATGAATTTCATTTTACTTAGGTCCACAATCAACATCCATGGAAGCAGCATCAAGAAATCAAAAGATGCATTTCATTGGGGAAATCTGCTGCAAAGGATCTCTTCCAAGTATTGAAAAGGAAAGACGTCACCTTGAAGACTAACGTGTGCCTGTCGCAAGCCATGGTATTTTCAGTGGCATCATATGCATGTGAAAGCTGGACAATGAACAAAGAAGACAGAAAAAGAATTAATGACTTTGAAGTGTGGTGTTGGGAAAGAATGTTGAATGCACCATGGATTGCCAAAGAACAAACAGATCTGTTCTGGTAGAAGTACAACTAGAGAGCTTCTTGGAAACACAGATGTCAAGAGTGCATGTTACCTCCTTTGGACATGTTGTCAGGAAGGATCAGTTCCTGGAAAAGGAAATCGTGCTTGGTAGAGAGGAGGGTCAGCAAAAAAGACGAAGACCCTTGATGAGATGAATTGACATACAGCTGCGTAATGGTTTTAAGCATAAAAACGATGTGCACATGGTGCGAGACTGCGCAGTGTTTTGTTCTGTTGTTCATAGGGTCTCTATGTTCATAGGGTCTCGACAGCAACTAATAACAACATATATGTAACATGTATAGATATATAGTGGGAAGATATATCTTACACACATATGCAGGTTTTATAAAATATATCTTACATACTTAATGCATTGTTATTAAGTTATTGTTCTGTTTCTTTAGTCTTTTGTATATCCTTAAGGCTGGTTAAACTGAGATATTCATTTCCATCTCTTCTTTACTCACCCCACTCATCACAAGTACAAGGTTTGCTCAGTTCCTGACCCAGCATGTCAGTAAACTCTGTCTCACTTTACTCATAACTCTCCATTTACCCATGCTCTGCAAATTGTACTTCTGTGGCCCAGGCAGTTCTGTTGGGCTTTGGGGGGCTTCCTTATGTTTCATTATTCTTAGGGGGGCCCAGGAGACAGAGTAGCAGGGCACAAGCACCACCTTACACCCAAGCACTCTTGTACCCCTGAGTTGGCACCATTCCACTATGTTGGCCATGTTATGGGCCTGGCCTTGGGTCTAGTTAGTGTTCTGTTGTAAAGTCAGTATTTGTCTTCCAGGCTCCCTTCACTCTCCTGGCTCCTAGGATGGGAGCTGTGTTCTGACTCTATCTGAGATGACAGCTGCTTGGGAAAAATCAAATCTTATTACTTTGACATAGAATGTGTGTATCATTCCAAATCAGTGTATTGTCACTTCTGTTGCCCTCTGGTCCACTTCTATTTTGTTGCCAGTTACACGTGCAGTGATTTTTCCCCTGACCCTAGTCACCTGGAGCTAGGTCAGAGCTTACAAGTTAAAGAGTACAGTCCTCCAGACTGCTCAGTATACCTAACACCTCAGGCATCAGATGCAAACATAGAAGTTTCCACTGTGTTTCCACTTTTGACCTGCTGGGTTCCACTCCTCCCTTGGATTGAATAATTTACTAGAACGATTGACAAAATTCAAAGATACTGCTGTATACTGACTGTTTTATTACATCAAAAAGGAACAAAGAAATATATCAGTCAGGGTCTGAGAGGGCTCCCAACACAGAGTTTCCATGTCCCAACGAGGGAAGCACTACCCTCCCACATGCATTGATTTCTGTCACCAACCAGAGGTCCATGGAATTTCCATGTCCAGGAGTTTACTGGGACCTAATTATGCACTGTCTTAGTCATTTACTGCTGCTATAACAGAAATACCACAAGTGGATGGCTTTAACAAAGAGAGATTTATTATTTCACAGTCTAGCCGGCTAGAAGTCAAAATACAGGATGTCAATTACAGGAGAAGGCTTTCTCTGTGTTGGCTCTGGAGGAATAGTCTTGAACTAGGAGCGACTACATGCAGGAATTCTGGATCCAAAGGAAGCACTCTACTCCCACCATGAGATGAGATACCCTGTTTCTCTCCCTTTTTCTTCTCTCTTTCATATCTCAAAAGAGATTGGCTTAAAACACTCTCCAATCTTGTAGCTGTTGCTATTATAACTGCTGCTGTTTTGTTAGTTGTTAGATGCTATCGAGTTGCTTCTGACTCACAATGACCCTATGCACAACAGAACAAAACACTGCCTGGTCTTGTGCCATGTCCTCATCATTTTTATGCTTAAACCCACTGTTGCAGCTACTGTGTCAGTCCATCTCTTCAAGGGTCTTCGTCTTTTTTGCTGATGCTTCTGTCATGAGTCAGATCCGACTCGACGGCACTTGGCTTGGCTCTGTCTACCAAGCACAATGTCCTTCTCTAGGGACTGATCCTGCCTGACAACATGTCCAAAGGATGTAACATGCAGTCTTGCCATATATGCTTCCAAGGAGCTCTCTTGTTATACTTCTACCAGAACAGATTTGTTTGTTCTTTTGGCAGTCCATTGTGCATTCAACATTCTTCTCCAACACCACAATTCAAAGCTTTTTCTGTCTTCTTTGTTCATTGTCCAGCTTTCACATGTAAATAATGCAACTAAAAATACCATGGTTTGGGACAGGCACACTGTAGTCTTCAAGGTGATGTCTTTCCTTTTCAATATTTGGAAGAGATCCTTTGCAGCAGATTTCCCCAACGAAATGCATCTTTTGATTTCTTGATGCTACTTCCATGAGTGTTAATTGTAGACCCAAGTAACATGAAATCCTTGACAACCTCAGTCTTGTCTCCATTTGTGATGATGTTTCTTACTGGTTCAGTTGTGAGGAATTTTGTTTTCCTGATGTTGAGGTGCAACCCATACTGAGGGTTGTAGGCCTTGATCTTCATCAGCAAGTGTTTCAAATCACTTGCAGCAAGAAAAGTAGTGTTGTCTGCATAAAGCAGGTTGTTGATGAGTCATCCTCCAATCCTGATGCCTCATTCTTCTTTGTGTAATCCAGCTTCTCGGATTATTTGCTTGGCATGCAGATTAAAAAGTTATGGTGAAAGGATGCAACCCTGATGCACACCTTTCCTGACTTTAAACCACACAGTGTGCCCTTGCTCTGTTTGCTCAACTGCCTCTTGATCCATATACAGATTCCTTACAAGCACAATTACATGTTCTGGAATTCCCATTCTCTACAATGTTAGCCATAATTTGTTATGATCCACCCAGTTGAATGTCTTTACGTAGTCAATGAAACACAGGTAAACATCTTTCTGGTATTCTCTGCTTTCAGCCAAAATCCATCTGACATCAGCAATGATATCCTTGGTTCTGTGTCCTCTTCTGTATCCAGCTTGAATTTCTGACAGTTCCTTGTCAATATATGGTTTCAGTCGCCTTTGAGTGATCTTGAGTAAGGTTTTACTTGCATGTGATTTAATGATATTGTCTGGTAATTTCCACATTCGGTTGGATCACCTGTCTTTGAAATGGGCTTAAAAATGAATCTCTTCCAGTTGGTTGGCCAGGTAGCTGTCCTCCACACTTCTTGGCACAGATTTGTGAACACTGTCAGCGCTGCATCTGTTTGTTGAAATATCTCAATTGATATTCCATCAATTCCTGGAGCCTTGTTTTTTGCCAATGCCTTCAGTTCAGCTTTGACTTCTCTCATCTGTACCACTGGTTCCTTATCATATGCTACCTCTTCAAATGTCTGAACATCGATCAGTTCTTTCTGGTATAATGACTCTGTGTATTCCTTCTATCTTCTTTTGATGCTCCCTGAGTTGCTTAACAGTTTCCCTGAAGAATCCTTCACTACTGAAACTCGAGGCTTGAATTTTTTCTTCAGTTCTTTCAACCTGGGAAATGCAGAATGTATTCTTCCCCCTGGTTTTCCATCTCCACCTCTTTGCACATGTCATTATAATGCTTTATTTTCTCTTCTGAGGCTGCCCTCTGAAATCTCCCATTTAGGTCTTCTACTTTGCCATTCCTTCCTTTTGCTTTAGCTGCTTGACTTTTGAGAGTAAGTTTCAGGGTCTCTTCTGCCATCTAGTTTGGTCTTTTCTGTCTTTCTTGTCTTTTTAATGACCTTTGGCTCTTTTCATGGATGATGTCTTTGATGACATTCCACAATTTGTCTGGTCTTCAGTCATTAGTGGTCAATACATCAGATCTGTTCTTGAGATGGTCTTTAAACCGAGGAGGGATATACTGAAGGTCATAGTTTGGCTTTTGTAGACTTGTTCTAATTTTCTTTTGTTTCAGTTTGAATTTGCATATGAGTAATTGATGATCTGCACCGTAGTGAGCACCTGGTCTTGTTCTCATGACTGATATGGAGCTTTCCTATCATCTTTTTCGACAGATATAGTTGATTTGTTTGCTGTGTATTCCATCTGGTGAGATCTATGTGTACAGTCGCTGTTTGTGCTGGTTAAAAAAAGTAGTTGCAATGATGAAGTTGTTGGTCTTGCAAAATTCTATCATGCGATCTCCAGCATTGTTTCTGTCATCAATGCTGTATTTTCCAACTACCAATCCTTCTTCATTGTTTCCAGCTTTTGCATTCCAGTCACCAGTAATTATCAATGCATCCTGACTACAGAAGCTAGTAAAAGTCTTCAATCTCTTCATCTTTGACTTTAGTGGTTAGTGCGTAAACTTGAATAATAGTCATATTATCTGGCCTTCTTAGTAGGTATATGGATATTACCTATCACTGACAGTACTGTACTTCAGGACAGATATTGAAATGTCCCTTTTGATGATGAATGCAACACTGTTCCTTTTCAATTTTTGGTTCCCAGCACAGTAGAGCATACGATTGTTACATTCAAAATGACCAGCTCCAGTCCATTTCAGCTCACCTGTGCCTAGGATATCCATGTTTATGCATTATACTTTATTTTTGACAATTTCCAATTTTTCTAGATTCATGTGTTGTACCTTCCATGTTTCAGTAATTAATGGATGTTTCCAGCTGTTTCTTCTCATTTTGAGTCGTGCTACATCAGCAAGTGAAGATCTGAAAGGCTTTACTCCATCCACATCATTAAGGTTGACTTTACCTTGAGGAGGCAGCTCTTATCCGGTCATCTTCCGAGGGCCTTCCAACCTGGGGGGCTGATTTTCTGGCACTATATCTGGCAATGTTCTGCTGCTATTCGTAAGGTTTTCCCTGGCTAATTCTTTCAGAAGTAGACTGTCAGGTCTTTCTTCCTAGTTTGTCTTAGTCTGGAAGCTCAGCTGAAACCTGTCTACCGTGAGTGACCAGACTGGCACCTAAATATCAATGACACAGCTTCCAGCATCACAGCAACAAGCAAGCCTCCACTGACAGACAAACGGGAGATGCTTGCTCTATCTTTACTACTTCTATCAGCTAAGATATCCAAAATCAATGCATTCAGCCCAGAACTCTGCAGGTCAGAACACTCTCTTACTTACTAAGACACCCAATAAATGCAATTAGTCCAGAACTTTGCAGGGCAGAACAGACTCCTACCAGTCAAGACACCCAATCAACACAATCAGACCAGAACTGCTGCTAATTGAAGTTATTACATCATAGTGATAGGATTTACAACATGAAGGGAAATCACATAAAATGGTGGACAACACTGGGACCGATGGACCAGCTAAGTTGACAGAAACTTGGAGGGACACAAATCAGTCCATGACACACAGTCATGATTGATTGAATCATGCCTATTCCTCACTCCTCCCCAAGGTCAGCTGATACCACATCATAGTATTTCTGACCCAGTCAACTCCACTTGAGTAATCTCATTAGCATAATCCTTCAAGTGTGATGTGGACTTCTCATCAAAGACACTTCAGTCATTGGGGAAATTCTAAGGTTTTAGAGGTTGTCATGGATTGAATTGTGCACCCCTAAACTGTATGTCAACTTGGCTAGGCCAGGATTCCTAGTATTGTCCACCATTTTATGTGGACAATATTTTATCTATTGTTTTGTCATCTGATGTGATTTCCCTTCGTGTTGTGAATATTACCTCTATATTGTTAATGAACAGGGTTAGAGGCAATTATGTGATAAGGCAGAATTCAATCTACAAGATTAGGTTGTGTTTTAAACCAATCTCTTTGAAGATGCAAAAGAGAAAAGCAATCTGAGAGACATGGATACCTTATACCACCAAGAAATAAGAGCCAGGAGAATAGCATGTCCTTTACACCCGGGGTCTCTGGACAGAGAAGCTCCTTGACTTGGAAAGATTGATGGCAAGTGCCTTCCTCACACAACCAACCAAGAGAGAAAGACTTTCCTTGGTGCTGATGCCTTAAATTCAGACTTCCAGCCTTCTAAACTGTTATAACAGCCCTAGGTAACTAAGACAGAAGTTTTCCCACAGGAACCAAAAACAAACACTAAATTCTTTGGGTAAAGTTAATTTAAAACCTCATAGCACCCTGATACCCAGTATTGTGCATTTAACTGTATTGTCTGCTAACCAAAAGATTGGCAGTTTGGATCAATGAGCTTCTCCTTGGAAAACCTACAGACCAGATTTACTCTGTCCTGTTGGGTCACTGTAAGTCAGAATCAACTTAACAACAATGGGTTTTTGGGTTTGAAAAAGATGTGTTGAAGTTCTAAGCCCTGTACTTTCATTTGTGTTCCTATTTGGAAACAGGCTCTGTGAAGATGTTATTATGTAGGCTACCATGAGGTTGTACTGGAGTGGGAGAGGTCCTAATTTTACATGGCCAAAAAGCCAAACCTACTGCCATGGAATCGATTTTGATTCATGGTGACTCTGTCGGTCAGAATAGAATTGCCTTATAGAGTTTCCAAGGAGCTCCTGGTGGATTTGAACTACTGACCTTATGTTTAGGTGACATAGCACTTAACCACTATGCCATCAGGATTCCCATTGTACATGATGGGTGTCTATGAATGAAGAGCCAGTACCTACAGACGGACTGCATACAGCAGCACTGCATCTGCAGAATGAGGACACTTGAAGTTACTGACAGCTAGGAGAGAAGCGTGGGGTGGTTTCTTTTCCAGGCCCCTGAGGAGGAAGTGGCACAGCCAATGCCCTGATACGAACCTTTAGCCTCCAAAACTCTAAAGCATTTCTGTTTTTATAAGCCACTCACTTTGTGGTGTTGTATTATGGCAACCTTAGGAAGTGAACATCCTGAGTTCTTGCCAGACTCTGCTCCCAGAAGATGAGCTTGTTCGTGCACCTGAGGGTAGGTGCTGTGATGATAAGGAGTGAAGAACTTATCTCCCCAGGCACTGGGGTGCTCTGGAAGAAAGCCCCTAGTTGGTAGTCCACTATGGGACATGCCTCAGGTGAAGAGAGCCTCCTTGCCTGAGGTCACGTCTCCTAGCTGAGGCAGTTACATCAGGGAATTCCGTAGGTAGGACGTGAAAGCCTGTTTTCTTAGATTAAACTTGGAACAACTGAAGGGTTAGCCAGCACTCCGAGTAGGTTTGTCTATGACCATGAACATCACAGCCAGCTTCTTTCTCTGCTCAGTCCTGTCTCCAGCTCTTCCCTTCATCAGGTATTATCCCAAGAGCAAGCGCTCACTTCATCAGTCTCCACCTCAGAGCCTGCTTCCTTTGGAATCCAACGTTGTTTATAGACCCCAGATTTTCTGCAAGGCAACCTCTGCTGATTCATTTTCAAATATTCAGAGCCACCTGGATGCCTGCATTGGGCTCTGCCCACCTGGTTAGCTGTCCTCTTTCCTAGTATTTCCTGAAATAAGACTGAGTTCTACTGAAAAAAAAAATTCATACTTGTTGCCACTGAGTTGGTTCTGACTCATAGTGACCCGTAAGACAGAGTACAACTTTCCTATAGGGTTTCCAAGAAATACCTGGTAGATTCAAACTGCCAGCCTTTTGGTTACCAGCTGAACTCTTAACCACCGTATTACCGAGGATCCTGAGTTCTATTACTGTACATCAACCATGTGCATTTATTGAGGTTCTGCGTATACATTTACGGATGTTTTCTCCCTGTGTGTAAAGGTGAAATCATGACATTTTCTCTGCCTGGTAGACTATGATATTATAGCTGTTTTCTTTTTGCTGTCATTTGCCACAGTTTTCTTCCAGTTGTCCTTAGAGTTTTATGACTTTTCTGAGAGACAGGGGGACCCACTTCCAGCGACTTTGAACTGCTCCTGCCTAGCTTAACTGCTCCAGTTAAGAGGCATACTTTGAGTTTGGAGGATGCAAGATTAAACACCATACATACAGACAGAATATAATACATCACACAACAGCAAATCTGCATTGATAATATTTTTATTTTTTCATTAATGATCCAGAAAGTCATAGTACAATCTGGGAGAGTTACAAGCACTCCTATGGATATGTAAGTTGACAGAGATTTGGAGCTGGTTAGATATTGCCCAAACCTGCTTTAATGCTATACAGAAATAGGAATAGCATGTATTCTTTGTATTTAATACCTTTAGTTGTTGAAACTGATTTTTAAAGCCATACACTTTTGCCTAAACTCACCAATTTGAAAGGCACCAGGTACAGAGAACTGGCTGTAGTTGTATCAAGAGCTCACATTGTGAATAGAGGTGAGCAACTTCTCTACCTGGAAACCCTGGTGGTGTAGTGGATTAAGTGCTACCTCTACTAATCAGAACTTTGGCAGTTCAAATCTGCCAGGCACTCCTTGGAAACTCTAGAGGGCAGTTCTACTCTGATCTCTAGGATCACCATGAATCAGACCCAACTCAACAGCGATGTTTTTTTTTTTTTTTTTTTTTAACTTCTCCACCCTTGCCTGTCACTTTTGCAGAAAGTGGAAGTTGGACTGGATTTCAAGTTTTATGTCTATGATTTCTCATAACATTTGCTTCATCAGAGACATCCTATTATGGTTCTTAAGGTCATATGGTTTGAGTAAATGGCCTCCCAAGTTTTTACTTTCCATGTTAAAGCTTTGTAGTAAGTTGAATAGCATCTGCCCAAATACATGCCCACACAGAGCCTCAGAATGTGACCTTGAAAACAGGGTCTTTGCAGATATAATTAGTTAAAATGAGATTATACTGGATCAGGGTATGCCCTAAGTCCAGTGACTAGCACCCTTACAAGAAGAGGACAGAGGCAGACACAAGGAAGAAGGACATATGAAGACAAAGGCAGAGACTGAAGTGAGACAGCTACCAGCCAAGGAACGCCAAAGATTGCCAGGAGCCACTAGAAGCTAGGAGAGAGGCACAGAAGGAATATTCTCTACAGCCTTCCTAGTTTGTGGTGTTTTGTTACAGCAACTCTAAAGCACTAATACAAGCTTATTCTCAGGAGTAGACTCACTTGTCCTGTTTTGTTCAGCACCTACTTTGAAGGTTAGGTATGGCAAGCCACTTAGTTACAGTTTTCCTTTGGGGTCTTTGTGTTTGTTTTTTCTGCCTCTACAGATAGCTGTTGCAACTTCCAGGAAAATAAAACATCATCATTAGTTAATGGAAGTTATCAATGTTGTTACCTCCACAGATGGGCTCTGTGGTTTAATGTTTGATTTTAAACCTCAGCTCTCTGCCTCTGTAAACTTCTGCAGGCTACTGCAGTCACTTAGACCTCAGTTTTCTGCTTCTAAAAATAGAGACAACCACTAAAATCTATCTTATAGAGTTGTTGGAGTTTTAAATCCGTGTATAGCCCGGTCCTTGGCACACTGTAGGATTAGATGAGTATAGATTTTAATTTATATTATTTGGTCTGTAATATCATGCCCATTAGAATTCTTTGGTGGTATAAATGGTTAATACATTCTGCTGCTACCTGAAAGGGGGAAGTTCAAGGACACCTAGAGGCACCTGAGAAGAAAGGTCTGGCAACCTCCTTCTGAAAAAACTGCCATTGAAAACCCTGTGCAGTACAGTTCTACTCTGAGGCACATGGGATTGCCATCAGTTGGAACTGACTTGACAGCAACTGGAAAAAAAAATATGATGACCATCACATAAAATTATGAGGTATTGGAAGTTTATTAGTATGGAGATATAATTAAAAACAAAAAAAATGCTTACAATTAAAGAGTCATCATTTACACTTAGGTAATAGCTAAATTATTACCTTTTATCTATTGTTATCACTATGATCATTGGAGGAAGAAGGACCCAGCGTTAACCCTCATACAAAGGTCTAGTGAAAGGATAACAGTTGAATAGATAACAATTTGTGAACTTGAAATGAGCTCAGATTTCATTCCTCAGCAAAAATAGCACAGTGCAGACTTCTCATACACTGTACGTTCTTACAGTGCAAAAATAACTTACAGAAAGAAAAAAGGATAAAATAATGTAGGAGTATTTCAAAGTGGCCTAGGAAAGAAAAGTCTTCTGGTTGCTCCTTTGAAGTTAGATTGAAATAAGTCTTTTCCCTACCCAAGAAACGAAGGCATGATTTGAAGTGTGTATTTAATGTTTGCTAAAAATGTGTAGCTAAGAGAAAGCCAAGGAAATATTTTCATTTACGAGAAGCCAACTTCAGTGTTGTTTTCTGTGTGGGTGGAAAGTGTTGTATTTTTACTCTTGCCAATCAATAACCAAGCTTCAGAGTCCAGATACACATTTCCATCAAACGATTACAAGCTTATCTCTGGTCCTGAGGGAGGCTAATGTTTGGAGCAGCCAGCCTCTCTAATGATAGATGTTTCCTTTTCTGGTTTGTGTATGTGTTTCCCTGATGGATGTAACCAAGAAGTTACTTCCAATGTTCAATCACTCCAAAATTATTTTAGCTTGAATGTGAGCCCCATTTCTTTCATTGATCACATCTGAACATAAACTAGACTCCTTGACATAGTCTCCTTTGCAAATCCGAAGCGGAGGGAGAAGGCAGATTGCTGCTGGGACAACAGAATCAAATAACCAGTTAACCATTTGTTGCTGTGTGAACTTTGAGCCCTGGTGACCTCATGGCTGTCAGAGCAGTTCTGTGCTCCACAGAGCTTTCAGTCACTGATTTTTTTGGAAGTAGATTGCCAGGCCTTTCTTCTGAGGTGATTCTGGATAGACTCAAGTCTCCAGAGTTGTGGTTGGCTAGCAGCTTAACATGTTAATTGTTTGTAAACTTAGAAACTCCAGAATCAGATGAACCAGGCTCAAATCCTTGTGTTGTCCCTTCCTACCCCAAGCTTCAGTTTCCTCATTTATAAAATAGAGATTATGATAGCATATATCATGAGTTTTTTTTGAGAATCAACGAGGTCATCTATGACATATGAGTTAATCAGAGAGACAATATACATTCATGTTTAAGAATGGAGGCCCTGGAAATTTCAAACTATCTGAATCTGAATCTAATTTTCCATCACTTACTAGCTGGGTCATATTGAAGAAAGCATGGGTCAGTGTCTTTGTCTGTAAAACGGGGATAGTGATAGTTCCTACCATGCTTGGTAAAATAAAGGGCCAGTGGAAAAGGAAGCCGTCAATGAGATGGCTTGATCGGGTGACTACAGCAGTGGGATTAAAACAAAGTCCTTTCAAAGCGACATGGGGGAAAGAGAACCCAGAAGACAGAGAGACCCACATGAGTGGGTGACTACATCAATTTGTGACCAGAAGAACTGGATGATGCCTGGCCACCACCAGTGATAGCTGCGATGCAGCTCACAAAGTTGAGTCTCACCGGCAATAGAAGAATAAAAAGGGGTGCACCCTGAGATCTCTGTTAAAAGACCACAGTTGATGGTTTACAGGCCTCGAAGTTCCCCTGGGAGCATGATCCCTGGCCCTGATGCTGCCCCTGTCCATAAATCATAATGGAGGTCAACTCTCAGACGGTGATGGGTTGGACTTGGCGACACAGAGTGACCATATCGTGTGCACTTTGCGGTTCTATGCATCTATAGGAAGTCATCCTGCTGACCTCTTACCGAAGGAAGGGGAGTGGGTAGAGAGGAGGGGACAGGAGATTGTTGGGAGGATAAGACGTTGTATGGAACACAAAGGAGGAGTGTGCTGTCACCAGGCAGTGAGAACAATGGGAGCTGCATATGGGTGGGTATGCAAATTTATATGGGAATGTATATTTTCATTCAATCATCATCATCATCATCATCATAAAACAAGGTCCTTGGCAATTCTAGGAGCCCAGATACATGAGACAAATAGAATACAAAGACTTATTAACAATGCATAAGCACCAGGAGAAAGACTATATAACCGGGAGCTCCTAAAAATCAAGCATTTGTGTTCATCCAAAGACTTCACCAAAAGATTAAAAAGACAACCTACAGACTGGGAAAAAATTTGACTATGACAAATCTGATCACGAGCTAGTCTCTGAAATCTATAAGATTTTGCAAAACCTCAACAACAAAATGACAAATAACCCAGTTAAAAACTGGGAAAAGGATATTAATCAATATTATACCAAAGAAGACATTCAGGCAACTAATAGACACATAAGGAAATGCTCACAATTACCAGCCAAAAAAGAAATGCAAATAACTGAGGTACCGTCTTATCCCAATAAGGCCAGTATGAATGAAAAAACACTAATAAATGTTGGAGAGGTTGCGAAGACACTTGAACACCTATACACTGCTGGTGGGAAGATAAGATGGCACAACTACTTTGGAAACTGATAGGGCACTTCATTAAAGAGCTACAAACAGAAATACCACGTGATCTAGTAATTCCACGCCTTGAAATATATCCTAGAGAAATAGGAGCCATCATACCACTAGATATACACCCATATCCATTGCAGCACTGTTCACAATAGCAAAAAGATGGAAACAACCTAGCTGCTCATCAGTGGGTGAATGGGTAAACAAATTATGGAATATTCATATAAATATTATGTAATGATAAAGAACAAGGATGAATCTGTGAAGCGTCTCATAATGTGGATGAATCTGGAAGACATTATTTTGAGAGAAATTAGTTAATCACAAAAGGACAAATATTGTATGAGACTACTATTATAAGAACTCAATAAAAGGTTTAAAGACAGAAGAAAACATTTTTGACAGTTAGGAAGGGAGGGAGGGAATGAGGGAGAGGGTAATTTAGTAGTTAGATAATAGACAAGAATTATTTTAGGTGGAGGGAAAGACAATCTACTTATACAGGGTAAATCCACACAACTGGACTAAACCTAAAGCTAAGAGATTTCCTGACTACCAACAAATATTTCAAAGGATAGAGTAGTCAGGTGGGAGTCTGGAGACCATGGTTTCAGGGTACATCTAGGTCAATTGGCATAAAATTTATTAAGGAAATGGTCTGCATCCCATTTTGGTGAGTGGAATCTGGGGTCTTAAAAGCTAGCCAGTGGCCATCTAAGATGCATTTATTTATTATAACCAAACCCACCCAGAGCAAAAGGAAATGTAGAACACCAAAGACATAAGGAAAATCTGAGCTCCTAAGGCAGAAAAGACTACATAAAGTAGAGTCTTCATTAGCCAGAGGCCGGAAGAACTAGATGGCGTCCAGCTACCACCAATGACCACCCTGACAAGAAACACAACAGAGAGTCTCTAATGGAGCAGGAGAAAAATGGGGTGTAGAGCTCAGATTCTAGTAAAAAGACCAGACTTGGTGTTCTGACTAAGAGTGGAGGGACCTTAGAAGACATGGCTCTTAAGCTCTCTGTTAGCCCAGAATTAAAACAGTTCACACAGCCAATTCTTCATACAAAGATTAGAGTGGACTATAGGAGTGTGAAGGGTGTTTTTCCTGGGTCAGGTACTACCTGAGACTAAATGGGTGGCTCCTGTCCAGAGGTGAGATGAGAAGGAGGAGGAGGACAGGAGCTACTTGAATGGTCAAAGGAAATACAGGGTAGAGAAGAGGAGTGAGCTGTCACACTGTAGGGGAAGCAACTAGAGTCGTGTAACAATATGTGTATAAGTTTTGTTTTTTTTTCCTAAAAAAAATAAATTGACTTGAATTGTGATATTTCACTTAAAGCACACATATACAAAAAGGCCCTTAGGTGGTACTAGCAGTTTGCACTAGGCTAATAGCCAAATCTTTGGAGGTTCAAACCTACCCAGAGATATCGCAGAAGGAATAGGTTTGGCAATGTGCTTCTGTGAACATTGCAGACCAAAAGACCCCTAAGCAGTAGCTTTGATCTCTAACAGATGAGGTTGCTTCAAAGTCCCAAACCAACAAAATCAACTATGGTAGACTCAAAAATATTAATGATTGTGAAGATGGCATTAGACCAGACAACATTCTGCTCTGTTCTACATAAAGTCACTGAGTTAGAGACTACCCTATGGCACCTAACAACAACCGCAATAGGGCAGTTGAGATGATTAAGTGGAATTACACTTAATTGCTAACATGTTTGTGGTGGTCATGATTATGTCAACTTGGCTTCTCCATATTTGGCTCCTGTATGCAGTGACAGGACAGGGCCTGTGATGGCTTCTTGCCCCTCAGCTCTCATCTTTCTGCCTTCCACCATTACTGTCTGTCTGCTCCTGTAGTCAGCAGCTCCTGCTCTCTTATTCTGGTGTTTGGTTCCTGGACTTGAACTAGCAGCTGCTGGATTCACCAGCCCTTGCAGCCAATGCTTGAGAGTCCTGTTCCCTGACCAGCCAATCCTGGGTGCGACAGCCTCTGCAGCTCTCTGTCCCCACCAGCTTGGGATCCACCGACCTACAGAACAAGTGATCTAGAACTCTGTTTTCTGATCTGCTGACCTTGGGTTCACTAGCTCCCATGGCCACGTGTGCCAGGACTTGGGACATTTAGCTTATGCAATTGCGTGAGCTGTTTCCTATATCTATATCTATCTCTCTCTATACATTTCCTTGAACATACACATTACTGGTTTTGCTTCCCTAGAAAACCCAGCCTAAGACAATTTGGTACCAGGAGTGGGGTGCTGTTCCAGCAAATACCTAAAATGTGGAAGCCATTTTGAAACTGTGAACAGACAGAAGATTCAGAAAAAACTGAGGAGAACTATTAATACCAAAGAAGGTGCAGATGGTGAGAATCAAAAAGCAGAGGACCGGCAACAGCAGCGGCAGCAATGCAACCAGAGGCAGCACTGGAGCCAACCCATGCAGCAAGAGAGAGAAGTGCCTGTGCACAGTTTTCCTCATGGAACGGTGTGCCTCTGAGTACTTGAATCAGTGGAACTAGCCTTGCTGACCCACAGAGCAGAGAGCTGAGTGTCTTTGTGCAGGATGCTTTCTAACAAGAGTGGGGTGCCTCTGGGTATTTGAATCAATGGAGCTACAGAGCTTGGAACACTTGCCCCTGCAGGGCAGATGTGGGCCAGAGGCCCAGGCCGTGTGGCCATAGGAAGCAGAAGCTGAAGAGACAGTGTGAGAAGCTGAGCCTCCCTCGGTCTCAAAAGACATGCACATGAATGACCTCAGGGGTTTGAAAGGGTGGAACCATGGTGTCCTGTGTTCGTAAGGGTGGAATTGCCACTCAGCTGGGCTTAGGGTGCACCTGAAGCCGATAGGGCAGAGTTTCTGTCCAAGTGGGCCTTGAAGGCAGGGCTGGAGGTCTCCACTCAAAATCCAGAAAGTGTGGCTAATACCTAGAGTCTGGAAGGCAGAGCAATTGAGTAGAATGTCTCAGAAAATGTAAGAGTATTTTCAAAGCTTTTAGGGATAATGTAATGAGTTCTGCTGACTCACTTGTTGCCTGTTAATATGTTCTTTCCCTGCAATTCCTCCCATTTGTAATGGAATGTCTGATTTGTGCCTGTTCTGCCACTGGAACTTTAGAAGCAGACAGCTTACCTTCTAGGTTTCAAAGATGTAGAATAATTTTTGTATTTTGGACTTGGAACTGATTTAAGACTTCTTCGACGGCACTTGGCTTGGCTTCATCATATGGAATAGACATGATTTTTCTATGATGGTGAGATGAATGTGTTACATGTTTCAATGATGTGATTTTTGGGGTGCCAAAGGATGGGATGTCATGGATTGAATTGTGTCCCCCCAAAAATATGTGTGGCCATATGGCTGGGCCATGATTTCCGGTATCGTGTGACTGTCCTCCATTTTGTGGTTTTCCTATGCTGTATGTTAAAGGATTAGGGTGGGACTGTACATCCCTTTATAAGATCCCCTCCCTATTCCACTGTAAAGGGAGTTTCTCTGGAGTATGGCTTGCCCAACCTTAACCCTTTAATCCTAGAAGAGATAAAAGGAAAAGTAAGCAGGCAGAAAATTGGGAACTCCACACCACCAAGAGAGCTGCACCAGAAGAGCACGTCCTTCAGAGCTGAGGTTCCTTTGCCAAGGTGCTCCCTGGACAAAGACTGATGCAATATCAGATTTTCCTCCAGAGCCGACTAGGGGGAAAGCTTTCCCCTGGAGTGAACATCCTGAATTTGGACTTGTAGCCTACCGGACTGCATAAGAATAAACCTTCCTTTGTTGAAGCCGTCCACTCTGTGGCATTCCTGTTAGAGCAGCCCTAGCTGACTAAAACAGTGGTCTTGACTATTGTTGATCAGTATTGTTTCTTCTTGGTTGTCTCTATTAAGAAGCCCAGATTCTTGCTTTATGGAGATTATTTTCAATCTTTTAACCTTCCTTGATTTCTCATTCTTCTGAACCATCTTGCATTTCACACTTCTTATAGGGTGCTTGGAAACCCTAGTAGTGTAGTGGTTACGTGCCACGGCTGCTAATCAAAAGGTCAGCAGTTTGAATCTACCAGGTACTGTTTAGAAGTTCTGTGGGGCAGTGCTACTCTGTCTTGTAGGATCGCTGAGTCAGAATTGACCTGATGGCAGCGGGATTGGTTTTTGGATACAGTGCTTATCCTACCTTCCCTCCTTTTGTTTTCAACTTTGTATTAAAATATTAGTTGCCTACATCATCTGCCCTTGTGAATAGTAAGCTGCAGGAGAGTGGGACACACATTATGGATCTTTGAACTGTTCTAGCTGCTAACTGGATTGTGTCTGCTTCCATGCAGATATGAGGTTACAGCTCTACTGCATGCAAGTCTATTTGACTCTCCTCAGGTGAGTTGGTGTGTTGGTGGTGTTAGGTGTGGTGGAGTTCATTCCAGCTTATAGTAACTCTTGTATACAATAGAATGAATTGCTGCCCCATCTTGTACCATCCTGACAATTGCTGTTATGCTTAAGGCCGTTGTTGAAGCCACTGTGTCAGTCTTCTGGGTGCTTTCCAGCCTGCAGGGCTCATCTTCCAGCACTATATCAGATGTTCTGGTGTTATTCATAAATTATTTGCTGTTACATGTTGAATTGTGTCCCCCAAAGAGATGTTGAAATCCTAACCACTGTACCCATGAATATGACCCTGTTTGGGAACAAGATCTTTGAAGAAGTTATCAGTTATGTTAATATGAGGTCATACTGCAGTAGAGTGGATCCTAATCTTATATGACTGTAAAAAAAGAAGAAACAGAAACAGAGGATAGTCATGTGAAGCCACAGTGGCAAGCTAGAGTTCCTAGAGTTACTAGATTCTAGGTGTCTTAGTTGTTTAGCGCTGCTACAACAGAGCTACCACACACAAATGGCTTTAACAAAAAGAAAGGAAAGTGGAAGTAGGCTAGAGGTCCAAATTCAGGATGTTAGCTCCAGGGGAAGGCTTTCTCTGTCAGCTCTGGAGGCAGGTCTGTTTTGTCAATCTTCCCCTGGACTAGGGGCTTCTCTGAGCAGGAATCCTGGGTGCTAACGATGCACTGTGCTCATAGTTCTTTCTTGGAGGTTTGAGGTCCCCCTCTGTACTTGCTTCCCTTTCCTTTTATCTCTTCAGATAAAAGATGGTACAGGCCACACCCCAGAGAAAGTGCCTTTACATTGGATTTGCGCACATGACCTTAGTAAGGGTATTATAATCCCAGCCTAATCCTCTTTAACATAAAATTACAATCACATGCTGGAGCATAACCACATAATACTGGAAATCATGGCCTAGCCAAGTTGATGCATATTTGCAGGGCGGGGTGGGACACAGTTCAATCCAGGACACTAAGAGAGAGCAGGGAACAGATGCTGTCTTACAGCCCCAGAAGGAAGTCAGCTCAGCCACACCCTGACTCAGACTCCAGCCTCCAGAGCTGTGAGACAGTCAGTTTCTGTTCTCAGAAGCCACCCAGTTTGTGGTATTGTCTTACAGCAGGAACTGTTAAGATAATATTAGAAAGATTATTTCCCACAAAAATCTAGTGGCTGAGCTTCTCTTGTAAAATCAGTCGATTGTGGAACATGAGCCCTCACTCCTTCATGGCAATAGCGGTGGAGCTTCACAGGGATGTTGCCCAGACAAGCTCTTATCCATCTCAGCTGACTGAAAATGTTAGTGTTTGCCAACCCTCGGTGCTTCGTGAGTGTCTGTTCAGTAAAGAAGAGTGAGTGGATGAAGGTGCTCTTTCAACTCGCATTATTTTTCTTGAAATGTCCAATTTTTCTTTTAAGGTTGTAGTGGCCCAGGTGTTTGCAAGGACAGTTTAAGATTCTACTTCTAAATATAGTTACGTTTTAATTAAATAACCTAAACTTGTTATACCACCCGAAGGAAATGAATTCCAGAGAAGGAAAATAAGTACCAAAACATGAAGTTGTCGAAAGAGCTTTCAATGCGAAGTTCTGGCGATGACAGGTAGTGCCTGGCTTGGCCCAGGTCCTCTGAATAAAACCTAGGCCTTGACTGTAGCGAACTGCTTGTGAGAAAGATAGGCACGTTCTTCCAATATTAAATAAATTTAAAATTACTGTAAAAAACTGGGCTCTGCTCTGTATTCAGCTCCCTCTGGAGCAGCCGTTTCTCATTTTCAATTTGTTTACTGCTTCCTCTGTCTTAGTTGCCTTGCTTTACCACGCTTAATGAAATTACTCTGGAGCCTCTCTTGCTTCCTTTCAAATGAGAACCAGGCTGAACTAACCTCCAGAAGTTGAACTGCTATGATCCAGTTTCTGCGAAATGATTTAATATTGAATGAAGTTGTATTTTCTGAAACTGGAAGTTGAGGTTCTTTATTAAAACACCCAGCTGGTATATTTGTGGGCCTGTGTGTGTGTACTGTAGACAGTTCAAAGGGAAGTACCAGTCACATCCCTGGGTGACTTTGCATGGGCACAGAGAAACAGACAGAGAGAAAATGGCATACCAGCATCTGCCTCTTGTCTATCGTCTATCTGTCAGTTTGTTGTACAGTGGTGGCTTGCATGTTGCTGTGATATTGGACGTTAACCAGTATTTCAAATACCAGCAGGTGAACCATGGTGAACAAGTTTCAGTAGGGCTTCCGGACTGAGAGAGACTAGAAACAAAGGCCTGATGATCCGCTTCTGAAAACCAGCCAAAGAAAACCTGGATCAGAACCCTGTCTGACTCTTGCTTTGAACATATCATCAAGAGGGATCAGGTGCTGGTGGAGGGCATCATACTTCGGGAAGTAGAATGCCAGAGAGGGCTAGAGAGACACAAATAGACTGGGATAATAGTCAGAATGATGGAGCTGAACCTCACGGTGATGGTGAGGATACTGTAGAACCAGGCAACATTTTGTTACACTGTTCATGTCACTGTGAGTTGGAATCAAGTCAACAATATATAACAAGTTCGGGATGACAAACAGGAGATGAGATATCCCTGAGTGTTGCAGTTAAATGATAAAATGTTGTTTCAAACTCACCCCAGGGCGCCATGAAAGGCAGAACTGGTGATTGGCTTCCAAAGGGTCACAGCCCCGAACCCCATGGAGCAGTTGTACTCTGTACGCACATGTGGGCTAAGTGCGAGTTGGAATCAACTCCACAGTAACTAACAACAACGGGGAGTGAAGGAGAAGCATCAACTATAGGCCAGGAGCAGCGGGGTATTCCTGGCTGGGCAACTCTTGGTCAAGTAACCCTGGATTTATTAGTGGGTAAATCCTATCTATATCTGTTTTCTGTTTGGTATCTGTAGGATTGTGGAAAAGGGCCTTGGGGGTTCAGTGGCTCAGCACTTGGATGCTAACCAAAGGGTTGGTTGTTGGAATCCGCCAGCTACTCTGAGGGAGAAAGATGTGGCAGTCTGCTTCTGTAAAGACTTACAGCTTGGAAACCCTGTTGGACATTTCTACTCTGCCCTACAAGGTCACTATGAGTTAGAGTGAACTCAACGGAAATGGATTTGATTAAGATAATAAGCAAGGAGAGGGGTGAACCGGAAGGAGCTAAAAAAGAATCCCAAAAGTGCAATATGACCATCTTGTGGGCTGTGTATGACTGTGTGAGGATGGCAACAATTTTAGTATCAGATGATGGAATTCATTGGCTTGTAAGAACAGTAACTACAGGTACTCCGCAACTTACGACATTTCCAGATTATAGGAACTGTACTTACAACTGAACTTCTTTTGGTACATCTCATCGTTAGTAACATGTACCATACACAACGTTGAATCATGTAATTTGCATGAGCATTCTCAGATATTCATACACATGTTTAATTTTATGACTTACTGTTCAAAACACCACAAAATAGAAATGCTGAAGGAGAAATAATGAGGGGCAGATGTTGTCAAAAAATGTTACAGTGAAAGGATTACCTAAAGTTTGCTCTAAACTAAATTAGGAGACTCAGTTACTTGAAAACATGCACCCAAATGCTGATTGCTTTGCTGAAGTTGATAGGCAGATTCACGAAGCAGTGAGGTGTTGCTGTGAAACATATAATGAAAACTAAATAAATAAAAGCACCATTCAAGCAATTCTCATTGATTTTCTGACAAGAAATGCCATCTCCGTTCCCAGGAACTATCTAGGTGATCCAGAATTTTCCACCAGTGGAGTTATTACTGTAACTGACAAAACACCAGCATTGCCCAACCCTTCTTTATTGTCAGAGTAAATTTTTATGATTTGTGTACTGCTTTAATGCATGATGATATATATATAACAACATCTGTAGGTCTATATGGCATGTTTCCAATCCCCAGAGACAAAGATTGGATTTTTAAAGATACTGATAATGAAAGGTAATAATAATGAAAACTAAGAAAAAACCAAAAAAAAAAAAATTGGATTTAAAAACAGAACTCACTTATTATAAAGTCATTGGAATGGGGACCACCTGTGGCTGTCCCTGACTCTGTTTCTATTCCCTCAGCGATACCATTTTAGGATGTGCCATCTGCCGACACTGGTGTCGACTTCTAGGGGACTTTCTCTGGAGCCCACTCTTCACAGTAGGCCAGAAATGCCTGGGAATTAATATACATGCCTCCCTCCTGGCAACCTTCACTCAAGGACTGATAGCACATGGTGTATAACTCTGAAGTACACTGAAATTGCTACGAGTGGAATTCTATTTCCCAAAAGGAGACGTTGAAATCCCCACCCTTTGTACCTGTGAATGTGAGATTTTCTGAAAATAGGTTCTTTGTATTCATACTTAGTTCACATTAACTCATGGTAGGCTATAACCTGAAACCAAACCCATCGCCATCAAGTCAATTCTGACTCACAGTGACCTATGTAGTAGAAGTGCTCTGTAGAGTTTCCAGGACAGCCCGGGACATTTGAACTGCTGACTTTTTAGTTAGCAGGTGGAGCACTTAACCACTACTTCACCAGTTTCCTATAGGAGGGTATGGTGGGTTCCAATGTGACTGGTATCCTTGGGCGAGAAGGAGAGACACCCAGATACAGAGACAGGATGGCCCATGAAAGTGAAGGTCAAGAAGGACTTTATCTGCCTCAAGCCAGGGAATGTATATGGCTAGCAGAAGTTAAAAGGAGACCAAGGACGATCAGTCCCTAGAGCCTGCAGAGAGAGCATGGGCCTGCTGACCCCGTGAATTAGACTCCGAACTTCTAGAACTGTGAGAGAATAAATGTCTATTCTTTTAAGCCACTTGCTTTGTGGTAATCTAGTAAGTAGTGCTCAGAAACTAAGCACACATGTTCTGTGTTGTTTCCTACAGTTCCCTAAGAGGATTAAGTTCCAGTTGTCACAAGTGGTAACTTGCTTGATCACATACCCTTTATTGGCCTCCTTTCTTCCCTGCTTCAATTTCCACTTTCTGTGGGTGCCTGCTGGGATCGTCCTCAAATAGATGAACTTACACTAGAATCCTTGTTTCAGACTCCACTCCTGGGGAAACCCAAATCAAACAGCAATTGATTTTCCAAAAGCTTTCTTTTCCTATGGAATAATACTATGAATGCCTGGGCTGCCCTGTGTCTGTGTTGATTCGTTGGTTCATTGACTCATTCCCTCATTGAAAAAAAAGTATTGATTGGGTGCCTCTTGGATGCAAAACCACTGCTCTAGGTGCTGGAGATACAGTAGTGAGGAAGACAGTCCTGCTCCCAGAGCAGCTCTATCCCACACAGTGTTCTGCATGTGTAATTTAACTCTTTTTAGTAGCTAACATTAAAAAGAAAGAAAAAAAACTAAGTGTATCCAAAATATTACCATTTCAACACGTACTAAGTCTTTGAATCTGGCTGTTTATTTACATTTATGGTGCATCCTAGTGTGTACTAACCACAGTTCAAGTGCTTAATAGACTCCTATCCTAGAGGCTACCGTATTGAATGGCACAGCTCCAGAGGTTTACAATCTATAAGGATGAGGGTGGAGCACAGCACATAGGCGGTGATCAGACAATAGGGTATTCCAAATCTGTTGACATCAAGTAAATTCTGACTCGAAGATACCCTAGAGAACACAGTAGAGCTGCCCCTACAGAGTTTCCAAGGACCACCTGGTGGATTTGACCCGCCAACTTTTTGTTTAACAGGCAAACTCTTACCCACTATGACACCATGGTTTCCAATAAAGGATTAATTGCTTAAATTAGTATTCTCACACTTTGTAAGTATCAGAATCTCTTGAAGAGCTGGTAAAGAACTGCCCAAGGTTTACAGAGGGCCTAGGCTTTTGTATTTGTACCAAATTCCTCAGGCGATTTGGATATACACCAAAGTTTGATAACCACTGTTCTTCAAAAAACCTGGTTGCACAGTGTTTAAAGCACTTGGCTGCTAAATGAAAGGTCAACAATTCTAACCCATCAGCTGTTCTGCAGGAAAAAGATGTGGCAGTCCACTTCTGTAAAGATTAACAGCCTTAGGAACCCTGTGGGGACAGTTTTAATCGGTCCTATAGAGTTACTATGAGTCGGAGTTCACTTGATGGCAGTGGATTGAGTCCTTCTTCACCCTCTTAACCCAATTTACTCCCTCCCAGTTACTTTATAGAAGGCATGGTTCCCATATTTACTTATAGCTTGGAAACATCTGTTGTTGGTTGTTAGCTGTGTGGAGTTGGCCCCAGCTTGTGGTAATCCCATGTGCAGCGGAGTAAACACTTCCTGGTCCTGCTACATCCCTCTGATCAGTTATGTGATCTATAAGGTTTTCTACCTAGATCGTTAGGCCTTTCTTCCTAGTCTGTCTTAATTTGGAAGCTCCATTGAAATCTGTCAGCACCATAGAGACGTATAAGCTTCCACTAACAGATAAATGGTAGCTGTGCATGGGGTGCATTGACTGAGAGTGAAATCTAAGTTTCCTACATGGGCGGTAGAATTCTACCATTAAACCACCAACAGGAAACACTTAGGGAGTTAAATAAAGACTATATACATATTGTTCTTGGTTCTTACGCTAGAAATTTTGGTCTAGTGGTAAGGAGCAAGGCCTGTCCACTGGAATATTTAAAATCTCCCAGGTGATTATAATGTGCAGCCATGTTTGAGAACTATCACCTACATTGTGAGGGAGTAGCAAGATACCATACACCTTAGGTACCCAGTCTTATAAAAACACTATCAATACATAGCTCTGGCGATACAATGGTTAAGGACTCAGGCTGCTAACTGAAAGGTCAGTAGTTCAAATTCACAAGTCCTTAGAAACTGTATGAGGCAGTTCTATCCTGTCATATAGGGTTGCATTGAGTTAGAAACAACTTGAAGGTAACAGGTATATATAGATGTGTACCTGTACACAAGAAGAATCTTAAAGGGCATGCAATAAGCATCTTGCCCTAGTATACATGATTATGGGTATTCTTTATATTCTTGTTGCTTATAGTATTTTGTGATTTTTCTGTACTAAGCATACATTCCATTTAGAAAGCAAGATAGCAAAAAGAAATCCAATTAAAGAAGCAATAGAAGAGTTGGCCTAGATTTATTTGGAGTTTTTTTTCTGGGCTTCTCTGGGTGATACAACAGGTTAAGCACTCAACTACCAATCAAAGGCTGGCAGTTCAAACCCACCCAGAGGCACCTGATAAGAAGGTCTAGTGATACACTTTCCAAAGGTCACAGCCTTGAGAACTTTGTAGAGCACAATTCTACACTGAAACACGTAGGCTTGCTGTGAGTGTGAATTGACTGGACGGCAACTGGAGCATTTGGATTTTGGTTCTAAGTTTCAGTATATTAAGTTCATTAAGTTTCAGTCATTATATCTACTGTGCTTTCTAGTAATACTTTCCTGTTTCCTTTAGCCCTTAATTGAATGGTGGATTGAATATTTCCTCTGGAAAACTTGTTGCTGAACCAAAAGCAAGTTCATTTCACCTGTCACTGTAAGCCAGATTCAGAGACATGGAAAAAGGTTCAAAATATGCTTTATTAACAGACAAGCATGAAAGCCTGGGGAACACTGAGAATAGCTTCTCCAGGACTGGCCTGCTTGGGTTACAATTTCAGCAGTTTTTATAGCCAGATTATAAAGGGTTTGTATCTGGAAAATATCAAAACTTGTCACAGGATAGAACAGGGAGTCACAAGATTCCTTTACATCTTATTGGACAATATCATTACCTCCCTGAAGGTCTGAATAATTGATGTACCCCTGAGACAGGTAAAAGAATGGAAGTCTGTTGATCTGGTTTTAGCAGTCTAGGTGACCTTGTTTAAGTCCCAGCTACTAACAAGATGGCCCTGGCAGCTGGATAGAGACCCCCTGGAAGGGTAAGTCAAGGCTGAAAAAACAGTTAGAAATCTGTTCTTCCCAGCAAACCTGCAAACCTGAGCCAGACATTTGGGTGGGCCTCTCTGTTCTCCTTCATGGATTCCAGGCTAGGGGAGCTTTGTAATCAAGGCCCTGCAACTGATCAGTGCCTGAGTTTTTACAATGATTTTTTTTTGGTGGACTGGGCTATCAGCAATGAGAAAATAAAAAAAGCAAAAAACCCCTGAAATGTCAGGCCTTGGCTTCAGGCATAAACCAGCTTTCATTTAAATTAAACACTGAATGTATTTAAGGCTATAAACATTGATCTTGTCTTACAAGCTCACATTTATGCCTGAATGGTCAAATTCAGTAGTACTCAATTTTGTATGTTCACATAGATAATCCCTGATGCTGGAGACTGATCTGAAAGCATTCACTCAGGCTACACGTTATTGAAATGGAGGCAGGTCATCTATTTCAGCTGCCATGAGTAATGTGTTTAGTGTTTCAGTGTTACCAGAAAAGCCAGAGAGTTCGGCTACCTGCCACAAAAAGCCAATTCACTGAGACAGGAGCTTCTGGGGTGAGATCAAAGGTTTTATTTGCAAGCTAGCACTGCAAAGGGGCAAGGAGATAGTCTCATCCTCAAGTCCTGTCCAAATAGGTCAGATGGAGTCTTAAGTATTTAAAGGGAAAGAGTGCATGCAGATTTAGGGAACAATGCAGGCAGGTTGGGGCATGTGGAGGTCAACTGAGTGGAAGTGAACTGGGTGGATACTGACTAGGTGGAGACCCAGAGACTGGGTGAAGGCCGACTGGGTGGGGGGATCAACTGGGTGGAGGTCTGCTTCACAATCTTGCTAGCCATCTGGCCAGTAACCTAGAAGAATAATTCTCAGACACAGGTTACTTCTCCACTCTTAGTCTCCTGCTTGATTCTTTTATCAAGACGAAAGGAGCCACTTATTATCTATAGTTCACTGAACCTACAGTGGAACCGCAGAAGGCCCCACAGTAGAGTCGCTGCCTGGGGCTTATGCAGTGTGGGGCTCATGTCTTTCGTTATGTGTTAGAGGTGATCTGAAACAATGAGAGAGACAACCCTGAAAAGTTACATTCTAATCCGGAATGCCAGCCACCTCTGCAAAAACTCAAGGACACTCCCAGCAAAATCCCTCTCCCCTATGGTGACTTACCCCTTAGGAATTTGTAAAAAACTTCACTTCCTAGAAACCTGAGACTAGAAACATGAGACCACTCCTGCAAACCCACTAATGCCAATAAAAAGCAGTATGATAATTTGTTTGTCTACTTTCTTGTGAGTCTTATGAAAAAGAACAGGGACAAAGCTGATCAAGGAGCTTGGCCATTTTGGACATTAGTCCTCTGCAGCTCCGCCAGCCAGAATAAAGCCCAGTCCTCTTTAAGCACAGGTGTTCAGGTGATTCTTTCTCTCCTTCAGGCCTCATTTTTCTTTCCTGCAACATGAGTTTTGAGCACCCCTGGCATGAAGGCTATTTCAGCCTCTGGTTTCATCAGTGTATTTATGGACATAACAAGGTATTTTTTAAAATTCACTTTGAAAAATCAGAAAGTTAAGTTTAAACTGTTAACTTTTAAAAGGTTGTTTTAGTTTATGACACAGAAATGACACATTTAACCCAAAGAGGAAGAAGGACCAATCTTAATGTCTGGTGCATTGTTTTTTTCCTTGATTTTCAGATCCATGTTTCTGTGTTTTGCTTTGCAGTTTTCCCCCTTAGGGAACTTGACCTGAAATGATAAAATCTTTTAGAATAGTCAAATGCTAAACTTATTTAGCCAAGCCAAGTCCCGTGAGTCAAAGCATCTTGCAAATTGGATCTATTCTTCCCTTTGGGCAATGGAAAGACCAGAAAAATGCTAGTGGCCAGGATCTTGACTGCAGCCCCACAGAAGATTCAAGCTTTAGACCAGTCTGAGGAGTTGGGGAACAGGCTGTTAAGAGGTGATTTGCATGAGCTGATTTTCATCTGACCCTGATTTTGTCCAAATGAGGACTATAGAAATACCATGTGTCCTCAGGAGAGTGGAAAACCCTGCTATCATAGTGGTTAAGGGCTACATTCACTAGCTAAATGGTCAGCAGTTTGAATCTTCCAGGTGATCCTTGGAAGCTCTATGGAGCAGTTCTACTGTGTCATATAGGATTGCTATGAATTGGAATCGACTTGATGGCATTGGGTTTGGTTTTGGATTTTAGGGGAGAGAGTGGCAGTGGCAAGGCTGTTAGGGTGCTTGTTTTTCACCCTGTTGGCCCTGGTAAATAGGAAAATACTTCCCTAGCTGCTGTAAAAAGTTAATGCACTCAGCTGCTAACAGAAAGATTGGAAGTTTGAGTCCATGCAGAGTCACTTCAGGAAAAAAAGGCCTGGTAATCTAGTTTCAAGAAATCAGCCATTGAAACTCTTTGGATCACAGTTCAGCTCTGGCTCACATGGGATTATCTTTGGAACTGGGAATGCCATTTTTTTTTTTTTTCAAACAGCAGAGAGAATTTAAGCAGGCAGTCAAGACCAAGTCTTTACCTGTGTTTCAGGATTAACTCTTTAACCATCTTTCTCAAATTCCCAGCTCCTTGAAGTTCAAGCTGCTCTGAAGGCACTGGTGAAAAACAAGGCTTCAGGAGTTGACAGAATACTAACTGAGATGTTTCAGCAAACTGATGCAGCTCTGGAGGTACTCACTTATCTGTGCCAACAAATTTGAAAGACAACTACCTGGCCAACCAAATGGAAGAAATTCATATTTGTAACCATTCCAAAGAAAAGTGATCCAGCAGAATGCAGGAATTATTTTTGCAAACTAGTAAAATTTTGCTAAAGATCATTCAAAAGTGGTGGCAGCAGTACATTAAGGAAATGCCCAAAACTCAAGCTGGGTACTGAAGAGGTAATGGAATGAAGGGTATCAGTGATGAAGTTAGGTGGATCTTGGCTGAAAGCAGAGAATATCAAAACGATGTTCACCTGTGGTTTTTTTTTTTTGACTACATAAAAATATTTAACTATGGGCACTTGGCTTGGCTCATGTGGATCATAACAAATTTTGGAAAACTGCCGAGGCCCATCACCCACAAAGGCCTCTGTGAGCAAAGCTACAAGCCTATGTGATGGTAGGCAGACGCATCTCACCCCTGACATATTTCTGGCTGTACTCTTCCTGCTGATATTTTGCATCCTAATTAAATTTTCCTCAAAAATACCCCCTTACTTCCCAGCACAAGGATCAAAGAAGATGCCTTCTAAGAAGGGTTTTACAATCCCCTCAGCTTAATGAATCCTGACACAGAATGCCCAGACCACAAGGTATCAGCCAACAGTTTATGTGGTCAAAAAGAAATCACGTCACTCACTGAATATATAAAAAATAAAGAAAGGCAGACCCTGACAGGCTGCCAATTCCCAGATTCCTGGTTCTCTCATCATTTCTTCTTCGCTGATGCCACCCATCCCTCCGTGATCCCAGACCTTGCTGAGGCTGGCTCCCAGCAGATAGCTTTGGGAAGAAAGGGAATAGCAGAACACTTAGCTGTGCTCATCTGAAATTTGTACACAGACTATTATAGATTGAATGGTATCCCCCCAAAATATGTGTCAACCTGGTTAGGTCTTGATTCCCAGTATTGTGTAATTGCTTCCCATTTTGTGATCTGATATTACTATTCTGTGTTATAAATCCTATTTTCTATGATGTTAATAAGACAGGATTAGAGGCATTTTTGTCAATGAGGCAAGAGACAACCTAAAAAATTATGCTGTAATCTTGAGTTAATCTCTTTGAGATATAAAAGAGAGAAGCAAGTAGAGAGAAGGACCTCATACCACTAAGAAAGAAGTGCCAGGAGCAGAATATGTCCTAGGGAATAAGGGTCCCTGCATTGAGAAGCTCCTAGACCAGGGAATATTGATGACAAGGGCCTTTTCTCAGAGTCAACAAAAAGAGAAAGACTTCATCTGGAGCTGGTGCCCTGAGTTTGGACTTTCAGCCTTCTAACCTGTACGAGAATAAACTTCTGTTTGTTAAAGCCATCCACTTGTATTTCTGTTATAGGAGCACTGGGAACCCAAGACATAGACCAAGAGACAGCTGTTCCAACAGAACAAGGGGATAGTGTTTGGTTTAAAATTAGGAAAGGTGTATATCAGAGCTGTATCCTTTTACCATACTTATTCAGTCTTTATGCTGGAGAATTACTCCAAGAACCTGGACTGTAGGAAGAGGAAGGTGGCATCAGGATTAAAAGAAGATCCTTTAACAACCTGTGATATACAGATGATACAACCTCACCTGGTGAAAAAGAAGAGGACTTGAAGCACTTATGGATGAAGATCAAAGACTACAGCCTTCAATACGGATTACACTTGAATTTAAAGAAAACAAAAAGCCTCACAATCAGACTAAAAAGCAATGTCATGATAAATGGAGAAAATATGGAAGTTGTCAATGATTTCATTTTACGATCCGCAGTTCATGTCCCAGAACTAACAGTCAGGAACTCAAACAACATAACATATTGGACAAATCTACTGCAAAAGGCCTTTTTAAAGCATTGAAAGCAAAGATGTCACTTTGAGAACTAAGGTGCCCGTGACCCAAACCATGATATTTTCGACTGACTTATGTGCATGCAAAAGCTGGGCAGTGAATAAGGAAGACTGAAGAAGAATTTATGCCTTTGGATAATAGTGTTGGCAAAGACTATTGAATACATCACAGCCTGCTAGAAGAATGAACACATCTGTCCCGTGAGAAATACAGCCAGATGTTCCTTGGTAGCAGGGATTGCAAGACTTCCTCTCACACACTTGTGACATGTCAGCAGGAAGGAGCAGTTCCTGGAGAAGGAAATCATGGTCAGTAAGGTAGAAATGGTCGGTGAAAAAGAGGAAGGCTCTCAACGAGATAGACTGACATAGTGCCTGCAACAGTGGGTTCAAACACAGCAAGGACTGTGAGGATAGTGTAGGACCAGGCAGTGTTTTGTTCTGTCATATGTAGGGTCACTATCAGTTAGAACAGACTCAATGACAACTATAAACAATTACACGATTTCCTTGTATCCCTGGGAGCTAAGATATAGGACTGAGAGAATATGAAGAGAAATATTTGTCCACCTAGAAATGGATCTAGCCTTTTTCAGGTTAAGATACACTCCCGAAAATGGCACAGAAAAAATAAAATTTTGACCCCCCCCCCCCAAAAATTCCCAGCTTCTTAACATTGCCTGGCTCAAGCTGGAGACGACACTTCAACTTACAGGAGCCACTACGATAAAATCTCTGCAGCCTTTTACAGCTTCTTCTTTAGGAACATCAAGCAAGTGGAGATACCACTGGAGGTGCCAGTTAGAGACCCCCTGCCTCAGGTGACAACTGAGAGCTTTCTGAACTTCAGTTTAGATACATATTCCACCTGGTCTGCTCCTGGAAGGATGCCCTTCCCTCAGTTGTTTTCTCACTGACACCTGTTTCCATACTTGCACGTGCCTCTCTCTTACAAACCCAGAGTTTGCTTGGCAGCTTCAGACAGGCTTTGAGAATGAGAACATCCCTTGTCCCTTGCATACAGTATGCAAATAAAAACCTTTGATCTCTTACCCAAAGCACCTGTCTCTGAGATTGGCTTTAATAGCAGGTAGTGAGGACCCAGAGCTTGTCCGGTAACACCTTGAGTCAGAATCTGTAAGGCAACTGATTGGATTTGTTTGTTTTTCATTCATGAAGTTCATCAGGAGAGTTGAGGCAGAGACTCAGTATCCTTCAGCTCCAGATGACAAAAATACATCCCAGAGTCAGGGGTACTTTCTCCCCAGACTTCAGACTATCACTGAGGTTTGGTATGTTTGGGAGCATCCAGAGTCCTTGGAGTGGACTTTGACGTGTGTCTAGTGGGCACTCGCAGCAGTGCTGGTGAAAAAACCCTATTGCCAATGAGTCAACTCTAACTCATAGTATCCTACCAGAGACAGGAGAGCTGCCCCACAGGGTTTCCAAGGAGCACTGGCGGGTGGGAGAGAAGTAGGTTTCTAAGACACCAAGCAGAGGAAGAAGATGGTAGGTGAGCCCACTTAGGGAAAGCAGCTGAGGATCATGTTTGGCAGTCCAGCAGGGGACTTGCAGATATACCGGTGACTCTCTCCAACATTTCTAGAAGACTTTTGTGAACAAGTAAGATCTAGCATCAGAAAAATGTGGGCTTTTCCCGTGAATGTGACTATATGTCTACTTATCTCCTGGTGAAGGCTAGGCAAACTTACAAACTAGAATCAGGAATATTGATTCATGTCACCAACAGACACATTTTCTATAGTTAAACTGGCCTGGGGTGGGGAGGCAGGTCCATACTGAAGAAGGGCTACATACTGTAGTGTTTCCAGCTATGTTTAATTCATGGAAAAAATTCTTAGAAATCTTCTGGAGCATAACTATAAACAAGCAACTGGATTTTCTTGGAGGAAATGCCCTTGATGGCAGTCATCAGCAGGAAGTCATCAGATATACATCTGATCCCCAGAGAGGTGTTGTTCTGGGGATATCTTATAATTAGCTCCAAGTTCTTACCAAACAGTAACATGGGACTGTAATTTCTATGTAAACTCAGTCACTGTTTGAGTCATACTGTATTTCTTTCTCTGTGCAAGATTTGTCACCCATTTAAAAAAAAAAAAAGGAGATCCTCACTGGCTAGACAAAAAACATGCAGGTGATTTCTGGGAGAAAAAGTTAGTTTGTACGATGAGGTAGCATGTCTGGGAGGGGAAACCAAGGGACTCAGAGTCAGGAAACCTAGGGTCTTCACCTCATTCAGAGTTCCTGGGTGGCACAAATGTTTAAGCACTTGGCTACTAACTGAAAGAGTGGTAGTTGAGTTCACTCAGAGGTGCCTTGGAAGAAAGGCCTGGTGACATGCTTCCTAAAGTTCACAACCCTGAAACCTTATGGAGCGGCTCTACCCTGGGCTCCCTGGGGTCATCATGATTTGGAATTGACTTGATGGCAACTGGTCTGGTGGTTTACTTCAATCATTATATGACCTAGAACAAGAACCTTCAGCTTTCTGAGTCTAGGTTTCTTTTCTCATAAGATGAAGAGCTTAAATTCAGGTCCCTATTCAATACTGAAGAGTCCCTGGGGGTAAAAATGGTTAATATGCTTTCTCCCCACTGTAAGGTTAGATGAATTCACCAAGAGGAGCCTTTGAAAGCTTGAACCTACTTCTGAAAATGAGCTGCTGGAATGAGAAACCCATTGCCCTGTTGTAACAAAAATGGAAATCTGTCTATTACTGTTTCTGATTTCAACTCACCAGTTGTAATATTGATGTAGCATAGAAATTTATAGAATTAAAACTGCCCATAATCATGTATTACAGCAATAGCCATAGTCCTTGCTTTGGTATACCAATGTCTAGACATGTTTCTATGGTGACCCCCACACACTTATTTTGCCTAGGATATTTTCAGAAATCTTCCAGATCCCTGTGTGTGTTTTCTCCCCACGTTATGTGGATTTTCACGTCCATATGAGATCTTTGCATGTCAATGAATATAGATCTATGTCATCACTTTTCAGTTACAGAACATTTCATCACAAGATTATGTCATAATTTATATAACTATTTCCTGCTGATGGACATTAGGATTGATTCCAATTTTTATATGAAAACAAAGCTGAGGTGCATATCACTGTATATGTGTTTTTGTGAACATATATATGTATTTCTCTACTTTTCCCCTTTCGGTGAATTCCTGGAGATGGAAATCATGGTTCAAAGGATATCCAGAAAGTCTGTATCAATTTACATTCTTACCATAGTGTATAAAAATGCCCATTTCCCTAAACTCTATCAACACCGACATAATTATTCTTTCTAATTTTAACCAGTCCAAAGATGGTATCTTGTTTTATATTAACTTCTTTGACTGCTAGTAAAGCTAAACATCCTTTTATTCATTTGTGGACCACTTGTATTTCTGCATTTATAAACTACGTCTTTTCCCTGCTTTTCTATTAGAATGCATATATTTTTTCTTGCATTTTTTCCTTATTACTTTATAAAGACTCTTCTTTATATTAAGGATAACCTGCAGATTTCAATACAGACTATCAGTTTTTATTCTTGAATTGCTCTCATTCTAAATCAAGGCTCAATTCTTCCCCATTTCCCCTAATGATGAAATAAGTTTATTTTCAAATTTTATTGTTTTTCGACTTTTCCTTTCATTTCACTCCCACTCTCAATACAAAACTTTGCTAACCCTGGCTCCCATTTTAGCTCCCCCAAAGTGAAGCTTATTAAGTTGCTCAGTGATTAGAGAATTTAAACATTTTGAAAGAGAAGTGGGTGGTGACTGCACACTATCGAAACCTGAAAGAAAGCCAGTGTGATATAATTTCACATTGGGAGCTGAGCTGATCACTATGGCAACAAAGTAAAGATTTTGAAAAATAACAGAATTAGAGAAGAAAAATTGATTAGAAAAAAAAGACTATCTATCTTGTGTTTTATATCAACTTGTTTATTATATACACCCAAACTCTACATTAGCTCCCAAGAAACATTATTTCTGCTTTCATAATAAATGGATTTTAATTATGTTTACATAATATAAAACTACAAGAAGGAAAACCTTTTTCGAATGTTGCTTTTGTTTGTTAGTATGAGTGATGGTGTCTCTTTGGAGTCTTTTATTTGAGTAGACATAATAAACTTAAAAATACATACATAATTTAAATTTTCCTCTTTTAACTTAATGTTTTCACTTATTCATCCAACAAGTATTCATTGAACCACTGTGCTAGGAATTGAGCAAACACAAAGTTGGTCTCTACTCTCAAGTTGCTCACAGGCTAAAGGCAACATTTTCCCATGTCCTTAAATATTCTTCAAAACACAAATTCAACAGAATTTTATATTCTAATGTAGGTATGTGTGAACATTAATTATTCTACTGTTGAATTTAAGGTGCTTTTAATTTTTGATTATGATAGATGATTAAATCATCAATATATCTACATATTAATCTGAGCTTCTGGTTGTTTGCTTAGAATTCCATCTTAGAAAGGGAATTACTAGCTTAAGATACTTACACCCCTTTCTTTTAAAAAATATGAGAACTTGAAAACTGTTAAAATCAGTCTTCCCTGTGGAAAAATCATCTTAACAGCAACATTAATTCTAGAAATATGCATGGAAAGATTGGTACCTTAAACATCATAATTTTATTAGTGTCTTCTGAAGTAGGTGTTAAGTGTTGAATTTTGCTTTAGAAACCAACCCAAAGTTTAATGAAACGTCAAAATTCAATAGTACTCAATGAATAGCATCATTGTAAAGGAGAAGGTCAACTTTGATAAGAAAGAAAACAGATGCCTGACCTGTGCTTCGCAGTCCTGTTTGAGAGAACAATTAGATCCAGTTTTGAGGCTATTTTACTTCTTTGGGAAATCAGTCCTGGAGGCCAAGAACCAAGTTAAGAATTCCAGAGTCTAAGAGTCTAAGAAGGCAGTTGTGAGTTGATAGCTATCTTGACCCAACATCACTCATTACTATAATTCCCTGTGACCAGTGATTATTTTCCTCACGGGAAGACTTGTCTTCAATGCCTTCCATTGATTGCCATTTTCCAGAATACAATGTTTGAATGAACTTTATTTGCTCATAAGGTATTTTAATTACAATTTACAAATCATCAGAACCCCCAACATAGTATTCTACAGTATTTTCATTTGCTTAAACCCGGGTGCCATAGTGGGTTAAGTGCTACCTCTGCAGAAAAAAGGCTCAGCAGCTTAAATCCTCCAGGCTCTCCTTGGAAACTCTTGGGGGCAGTACTCTGACCACTAGGGTCACTACGAGTTGGACCCAACTCGACGGCAGTGGTTTTATTTTTTAAAAAACCAAAATAATAGATGCTTCTTCCTTTGCCTTGCCTCAAAATATATCTGCTTCAGTGAGTATTTCTCAATTAACCCATTTCCCCTAATGATGAAATAAGAAAGTTGCACCAATGTTCAGAGCTCTAGGTGTTCATCCTGGATGTGCCTTTGGGTTACATCGGGCAAGTCCCTTAGATTCTCTGCCTTTGTTTTCTCACCTGTAAAACCTGGTCGTTCAAGCAGATGAGTTCACACTATGTCTGCAGGTCCTTCTTACCCTCCTTATGGGTCCCAGCCTGCACGCATGTGGACCGCAGGCATGGCGCATTCTGTTTTTTACACATTACCATGTATTGCATTTTAAGAGATACCGAGATTCAGATCCGTAAGTGTGCTATTTGTGCAGGCTACCCATTCATAACTGTCCATTCTCCTCATACGCTTTGTCTTTTTCTCCTCTACCTACACCTACCTCCTCCTCTTTGTTCTTTGTGTGGCTGTTCTTTTCCTAAAACAGCTTGTCCACGATTCTGCTCCAAGTTAGATGCCTAGCGGGGAACAGAGTAGAATGACTTCGGGCAAGTCAGTTCCTTTCTTTGGGGATTGGTTTTCTGTAGGGCCTCTAACGCCCCTTTCAGCCTAACTCCTGTATCTTCCTCACACACACATCCACACATACACACATGCATGCAAAATCAGAGGCTGCACCTGCTAAAATTAATCTCTTTGTCTTCTCTGGCATATGGCTTATATGTTTCTTCCTCCAAACTGCAGCTCATGCCCATCACTGCTGTTGCCCACCACCCTCCTTCATCGGTTGAAACCTGTCTCCTTCATTAAGGGGTCCTCAGTACTCATGCAAGTCAAGGTTGCGTCGTAACTTCAAACACCCCTAAGCCCATTGTCCCTTTCTATTTCTAGTCTGGTTTTTTTTGTTCCCAATGTTGAAATGAGACATAGGTGACTCCATTTTTGAGCCTCAGACTCCATTTTGGGGAAGGGTGCAGTGAAAATTCGGGGTATTAAAGTAGAAGTCTCCAGGAAACAACTTAGCAGAAAACAACAGGAAATATCATAGAGTAATCTCACCTTTGTCTTGCAAAAAACATCTGTCACAAGACAGAGCCTGGAGACAGCCTTGCAAATGACCCCTAGACCCTTGATCACAATCTACTAAAACATTCGCTAGTGACTACATTTTACAACTTACAGAAATTCCATGTGGCCTCAACCATTCAATGCCAAGATCAGCTTCCCCTCCCTGCTTTGCGGTTTCACGGCTTAAATACTGCATGCTAGAGAAGCTTGGGGTCGCCTCCTGCTCTGCGTACTTTGGAGTGCGTCCCTGGTGCACCAGCCTTTTTCCTACTGGGCACATTTTTAATAAAATTTGACCTTTAAAGAGAAACTACATAGCATCTTGAAATCTGGACCCTAACACCAAAACACATTTGTAACAGTTCAAAAATATAGAAAATTTGAAGCAAGAAAGAAGGCATATCTCTGCTCTAAGATCAGAAAAAGAATTCTCTAGGTGAGAAAACAGGACAGCAGTACAAAACAGTGAGTGGGGCTGAAAGTAATGGCCCAGCTGGTTTCTTGGTGCAAAAGAAAAGTTTAACTTCTGTGGGGAAACTGGGACCAAAATACCCTCACGGAAGGTGGCTGAAATGGACACACTACCTAGAAGTTGTGCAATTTAGTCACATTGCTGGCCTACAAAGAAAAGGAAGTGATGGTAGTACGTGTAGCTGCAAAATCTATAAAGTCATATACCTTAGTGGCAGGAAGAAGCAGACACAGCTTTGCCCTAGGGAGGGGTCACCTGTGGATAACTCAGTCAACGTGTCTACAATACAGTCCACATCACTTTAATGCGAGAGCCCTGAGATTTTCCTATGTGATCTGCTTCTCACTGGTGGCATCGGAGGGCTTTGTGCAGGCAACAGCAAATACGCTGTAAGGGAAGGCTAACTTCAGAGAGAAAGAAACACAATACAACAGAAACACCTACATATGATGAACTTGCAGACTCCAAGTCCAAAGCCCGTAAAGCTAACACTAATTAAGACAGGCAGTAAACTCAGCAATTGAGCGAGAAACTTACTCCCAATGAAGTAAAAATAATGGAGCAATCTGAAAATGACTTTAAAACAAGTATGTTCACAGTCATTACAGAGATAAAAGAAGGAAAAATATTCATTTAAGACTTGGGATAACCTTCTCAGTAGGTGTTATTTTTTCCTTTTGCTAGTTAAGGAACTGAGATTTAGAGAAATGAAGGAACTCAATGTGCTATCGCTAGCTAGTAAATAGTATAGCAGTACAGCCAAGTATAAACCCGGGGCTGTCTCCAAGGCTAAGCGCTTATTAGCTGCCAACGTGCTGGCACCCAGCTCACGGAAACTCCTTGTGTGTCAGAGTAAAACTGCATTCCTTAGGTTTCTCAGTGGCTGAGTTTTTTGGAAGTAGACAAGCCAGGCCTTTCTTTTGACGCACTTCTGGGTGGACAAAAACCTCCAACCTTTCTATTGGCAGCTAAACATGTCAACTCTGTGCTATCCAGGAATTCTCTTGTTGAGCACTTAAGTACTACTTTAATGCCTCCGTTAGTGTCTGTATAGCAAAATGGCTTTGTATTTTTCAAATCATCCTGAAAGGAAAAAAAGTAACAGAACATTTCATTAAAATCACTTTGGTATGCATAGATGTGACTTCTTTCGTATGACAGAATAGAAAACAACAATTGTATAGAATTCAAATGTAATTTTTTTTTTTTTTTTTTACTGAGCGTCCTGTCCAGCTCCCTCATGGGTGCTATAAGGTTATTGGTAGTAGTGGGAAAGAAAAACAACAGAATGTTCAGCCTAATGTGGGGAGAAGACTTGGGCCTCTGTGCCAGTTTTATGGAAACACTCAGCAACATGTATTCATGAATGGTGTTGTCAGCAAGATGATTCTCAAGGAAGCAGTAGCCATCTGTGGAATTCAAGTAGGATGTTGAACATATATGTAATTTGAATAGGGTGACCCCCAAAGGGAGCAATTCCAAGGAAAAGGAATAACTTGCTGTAAAGAGGGCAGGGAACACTTAGCCATTTTTAGGATCCAGGGACATTCCAGACTGGTGAGAGGGGATAAGTTCTATTGTGGAAGTGTAATACATTTGTCTACATCAGGTTCAAACCACATCATACTTGTGCCTTGCTTAACGACTATCATTCATTCCTACAAATCCTTCTGTTGGTGAAAAGCCATTAAATGAAGAAAAATTTTTGTTAATTTTAGTAGGAGAAGCTAAGGTATGCTTCAGACCGATGCCAAGATTCCCAAACAGTTTGTACAGACAGAAAAAAATACACCAATTGAAGATTGAGTACATGTTTATATAGGTTATTCAGAAGCACTTCATAAATGATAAGATGGACAGAAAACCTGCTGGAATAGCTGTTAAGAGGTTCAGCTGCTAACCAAAAGGTCAGCAGTTTGAATCCACTGGGTTCTCCTTGGGAGCCCTATGGAACAGTTCTACTCTGCTATGAGATGGAATTGATGCGATGGCACCAGGTTTTACTCTTTTTGGTTTTAAGGCATACACAAAAATAATAAAATGCATGTAAAAATAATATATTAAAAGTTTTTAAGGGTATTCCCAAAGAAGAAAGAGACAATGATGGCTGGCGGTAGCTGAGGGAGAGAAGGTGCTTAGAAGTCAGACTCCATAATACATCTTCTTCTTTCTGCTCCACTTTCTTCACCAGTTCTCAGCATTTTGGAGGCCCTTGATTGTTGCGCACTGCAACTGTACATGAAAGTCAAACCAGGGCTCAGAAATACATCTTCTGTGCAAAACAGGTCTAAGTCAGAGTGGCATAACGGAACAACTGGAAATAGTGAGCACATCAAATGGGCACACAAGAGGGAGAAGACAATACTCCTTACAGATTTCTTGCTCCAGACTAGGCTTTATAGCCATCCCCAGTGTTACTGTTATTGGAAAAGCCTGGGAGCTCCACTACCTGCCCCAGATAGCCAGTTCACTGAGGTGGGACTTCTGGTGTGAGATAGAAGATTTTATTTGCAAGTCGGCCTTGGGAAGGAACAGGGAGATATTCTTATCTTTAAAGCCTGTCCAAACTGGTCAGGCAAAATCTGACTATTTAAACAGAAAGACCACACGCAGATATAGGGGACAATGTGGGCAGTTAGGGCATCTAGGGGTCAACTGAGTGGAAATTAGCTGGGGAGAGGCCAACTGGGTGGAGGTCTGCTTCACAACCTGGCAGGCTATTTTGGCCATCAAGGAAAACAAAGGGTAACCTAGAAGAATAATGCTCAAACACAAGTTACTTCTCCATCATCCTGGTCTCTTGCTTGATTCTTTCATCATTGGTTTTTATCAAGAGAAAAGAAGTCATTTATTGTCTATAGTTCACTGAATCTATAGTGGAGCTTAGAGAGGTTCCCACGCTAGGGTGGCCACGTGGGGCTCGTGCACTGTGGAGATCCTGTTTTTCCGTGTGTGTTGGGGGTGATCTGAAACAACGTCTCTCAGGTCCCCTTAGTTTTGAGCACTGCTGACATGGAGGCTTTTTCAGCCTACGGTCTCAATACCTTCCATCCTTGTGAAACTCATGCTGTAAGGCCCAGTTCAGATGTGCAATGCAAGCCAAGATTGCATTGTGACTTCAAATATTCCCCAAACCCTGTGTTTTCCTATTTGTTATACTAAACACACATCAGTGTTATCTAGACAAAGCAAAACATTTTGTGTTCCTTCAAACATGGCACGCAATTCTAAATTCTTCCATACAAAGTCTCTCAGTAAGTTCACAAGTATACCTTGCTTGAACTCTAACGTCAAACGCCCTACGTGCTATTTAGCAAAATTCTGGGCAAAAAATTACATCAGTGAAAAGGAACTGATTATTTGAATAGTGTTGAAACAGGCAGAATAAAACAAATGGCTGCATCTTGAACATAACCTGCACCATTTTGTTTCCAAGTCTAAGTCCATTGTTTCCCGTTTTTTCTGTCAAGATAAGGACTAATCAAATCGGCTGCCACTGAGTCAACTCTGACTCACAGCGACCCTCTAGGACAGAGTAGAACCACTCCATAGAGCTTTCAAGGACTGCCTGACAGATTTGACTGCTGATCTTTTGGTTAGCTGCGTTAGCACTTAACCACTCTGCAACCAGGGTTTCCGTGGTTATTTTAGGACTGCGGACAAACCAGTGACGATAATCTGAAGGCCATAAAAGAAAAACAAAGTGAGGGCAATGTAAAGGCCAGATGAACAGGTCTGCATTTCCTATTCTAAGGTTTCTTAGGTTATTAGCTACTTTCTATTCTCTGCCTTGGTGACCACCCTTGGGCCACACGAATAAATCTGCATTTCCTCTTCCTAATCCATATTACTTGTTAAATGCAATGAAACCTTGTGACTTCTGACTATTGTTCTGTGACAAACCCACCTCCCCTTTGAATTGTGGCTATAAAAACCACTAACAATGTAATCCAAGTGTCACTGTGTTATGGAGAAACGATTTTCTCGCTGTCCCACAGATTGGCTGGCCGTCTGAAAACAAAGCATTGAACCACACGCCTCTCGGAATTTTGGCTGTCAGTGACAGTGGAAGAACTTGCTTTAGGTTCGGTAACAAGAGGAACCTGTCAGGAGCTCAAATGATGGCTAGTCTACCTCCAGGCCCCAAACACTCAATTAACCTACCAACACATATGTAATGTAACCATTGTGACCACCTAAAAAAGATTAACATTCCACAAATTCCTAGGACTCATAAAATGCTGTCTCCTTCTATAAAACTTTCAGGAGCCTCCGTGTATCCCCTCTGTCTCCTGGCGAACTGGTACACTGTGTGATTCTCATCTTGTTGAGGTTGTGCAGCTGATTAGACCCTGAAATACCTAATTCATGTTCCAGAGATCGAACTAGCAAATTCGTTCTCCCAACGGATAGCCAACTGGGACCCCCTCCCCCAAAGCAAACGAGAATGCATCCTTTTTAGTAGCAAACGACTTAAAAGTTTATTAAGGGAAAGTACTTTCAAAAGAGGGAATGGGCCAGTGACCATGTGTGGAAAAAGACCCCACATAGATACTGGGAGTGCTATTTATAGGCAAAACTGGGGGGGGGGGGTGATGTCATAGATGGGAGGGGGAGGTAGTAGCTTGGCTTCCAACTGGGCCATAGTCACCTTACAACTGCTAGGAGCAACTGTTCTATTTGCATCACAACTGCCAGGAAGAACCCACATCTGCCTCACAAACTGCCAGGGAGAGCTGCTGATATGTGGTTGATCAGGTTTCCCTGGCAACCTTATCAATACTGTGTGTGTCCTGTAATGCAAACCACAGTCTTTGTTGTCCCTAGAAAGTGTTAGATTCTGGAGTAAAATACGTTAGTCTGTGGCGGCAGAGATCAAGTTCTCTAGCTAACCTTGACAATCTCACTTTTGTCTCAGAGACTGGCTGTTTCCGACAGGTGGCATGAACTCCACTTAAGTTTTTGGTAATAGTGTAACTTTGTAAGAGACGTTAGTATAAAATCCTTAACAGTGATTGTGTGAAATAGTGTGTACGTGAGATAGTGAAAGCCAGGTGTAGGTTTTTGGTGACTTAACACAGCTCCTCCTTTCCAGGATGTAGACACCACTAGGAAGTAATGCCTGCTCCCTGTGAATTTCAGTTTACGGTAATTGAAATTGGCAGTGGATATTGGTGATAGTTGCACAACATGATTATTGTAATTGATGTCACTAGACTATACTTGTGAGAAATGTTAAATTACCAAATATTGTGTTGTGTATATTTTTACAACCATAAAAAACAAGATGTATCTGCTTCCCTCTGTTCACAGACAAGCTACCAGTGAAGCCGAAGATAAACAGAGACAGAGGGGCCTCCCTGGCTGCAGGGTGTTTGTCTTGATCCGTCAGCACCTGAGCAACAGCATACTTGGGTTGCAGAATGCTATGGATCACAGTGTACTTATCTGTGTCTTATGCAAAGCGTATTACTTTTCTGTGTACGACTTCTTTGGTAAATACATTCAGGGAACCTGATGACCTTGTTATCCAAAGTGACACTAGCGTAGCAAAATGAACAAGATCGTTTGTTTTAACAGATATTGTTTGTTGGATCTTCTAGTTTGATATGTAAATTCAGACCAATATTGACTTAGGTTTTCAGCTTGATATTTCCAACATCTCCATTACTAAACTGCTAAGAGGAAACACCTGCTTTGAATGGCCAGTCTGAATTTCATTTGAATAGATGAAAGGAGGGCACTATGAACATACAGGTGATGTTTTCCTCCCAACTTTGTTGAACTAAACAGGATTTTGCATACTAGAGATGTCTTTAAAATTTCTAAAGGGAAATTCCACAAATGGTTTAATTTTGCAACAAAAGAATAGAAATCAATCAAACAACAAAACCTCACAAGAAACAAGGAAGTAGAGGCTCATTCATTCCCAAGTGTTGATTGGAGACAGTATCTTTGGATCTTTAGAGGAACATTTGGATGAAAATTATTTACTAAAGACGCTGATTAGCACTACAAGTGTTTCTGAGAATGAAGAATCTGTCCTATAGGGTTGCTATGAGTCAGAATTGACTCAGTGGCAACTACTTTTTTTTTTAACCATGACTAAGGGGGCAGTGATGTGAGCTCGACCCCAGCCTATGCACCCCACACACAGCCACCACCCGTCTGTCAATGGACATCTGTCAACGGAGGCTTGTATGTTGCTACGGTGCTGGGCAGATTTCAGTGGAGCTTTCAGATTGAGAAGAACTAGGAAAAAAGACCTGGGGATCTGCTTCTGCAGTTTAGCCAGCGAAAACCCTATGGATCACAACAAGCCAATCCCTAAAGGATCATGAGGATGTTATAGGACTTGGCAGCTTTCTGTTGTGCAGCGGGTCACCATGGTTCGGGCTGAGTAGAAGGCAGCTGTCTTAGGCTGAGTTCTCTAGTGACACAAAACCAGTAAAACATATAAATACATATGTTGTTGTTGTATCTCTCTTGTCCTTCAGTTCTTCAAATACAAAAATAACCAGGTCATACCATTCAAAGACTCTGAAACTGGCTCTTTGGCAGAAAAGGGTAATAGGTCTGAAGGTTTTATCCTTAATTTTGTTCATGGTTTTTTTTCTTTCATCTTTATCAACATGAAAACAGGGTACTGTGATGCTGAATTTCTTGTACACTGCTTAATTAAATAATAACTCAAGAAAAATGAGGGGAGTTCCCAATGTTTACTGACACTCAACTGCTCTATTAAGTAATTAGTTAGGTTTTCATCATTTCATTGTTGATAATAAGGATGATGATAATAATTAGTTACACAGGAGTGATACATGAAATGTAAGGAATCACAGGGCATCCTCCCCACTGAGATGCTAAGTAGGTTTCAGGATCTATCTATAAATTAAACCTAATTTACTGAAATAGCTATGGGCAGCAAAACAATTATAGTGAAGGTATTTATGTCTTCATGTAAATTATAGCTGTCAGAACTGAGATCCCTTGAGATTCATATATTTCTCAATCTTAATATAGAACACAAATTTGGCCCTAGTTTATAGTCAGGAAGACTGATTCAAGTATTCTAAATAATTAATGCATGAAAACCAAGACCACACATGCATGTTAATGGGTAAACAATTATGTTAATGGCTATATAACTTTCTATTACACATTTTAATTATACATTTTATTAGCAGGTTACTTTTAGAAATTACTTTCTCAAAACAAGACTGAACTTGTTATTTTCATTTCACAGAATGAGGCGCAAAAGGCACAGGTTGCAAGTGACCTGCTCAAGGTCGTAGAAGCAAAGTGGGAGACGGAATTCACAGCCCTTGAGCTTTAGTTTGTTGGCTTATTCTCCTCTGTTGCCTAGGAACAGCAGTGCTTTCTATCCAATAGCACCATGTCTGCAGAACATGCTATTACCCATGTAGCGTTCTTAAGTGGAAAGTGAATTGTCGTTAAATCAATTCTTTGCAATCTGCCTATAGCAAGAAAAAAAAATCTCAGGAAAATACAAAAAGTCTCACAGTTTGAGGAAACAGACTTCTGTCAAGATTTGAAGGATTCTTCTCCTAAGAACTTATTTGATGTCACTTTTCTTTTGGAATTCCCTCTTTCATTGTGTTTTTAATATGTCTTTTAGGTAATAGTTTACAGCTCACGTTGATTCTTCATACAAAAATCCACACACATATTGTCATGTGACTCCAGCGGCAGTCCCTATAGTGTGAGAACATACTCCCGTTTTACACCCCGGTTTCCTGTCCTGGCCTGCCTTTTCATCCTGCCTTCCGACAGGAGCTTCCCATTTAGTCTTATGTATCTACTTGAACTGAGAAGCATACTCTTCATAGTATTATTTTATGTCTCATCAAAAAACCAAACCCATTCCCACTGAGTTGATTCTGACTCATAGCGACCTGATAGGTCAGAGTAGAGCTGCCCCATACTGGTTCCAAGGAGCACCTGGTGGATTTGAACTGCTGACCTTTTGGTCAGCAGCCATAGCTTTTAACCACTATGCCACCAGGGTTTCCTTATATCTTACAGTACAGTCTAATCTTTGTCTTAAGAATAGGCTTCAGGAATGGTTTTAGTTCTGGGTTAACAGAGTTTATTTATTTTAAGAAGTAATTTCGATATACGTGGCAGTCAACAGGAATCTGTTGTTTCTAGAAGGACAGAATAATGGAAGCTACAGAAATAATTGCCACTAAGTCAATTCTGACTAATAACAATGCTGTGTACAACAGAACAGAACACTGCCTGGTCTGTGCCATTCTCACAGTCTTTGCTATGCTTCAGTGCTTTGTTGCAGACACTGAGTTAATCGATCTCGTTGAGGGTCTTTCTCTTTTTGGCTGATCTTCTGCCTAACGAGCATGATGTCATTCTCCAGGGACTAGTCCCTCTTGGTAAAATATCCAAAGTACATGAGATCAAGTCTTACCATGCTTGCTTCTAAAGAACATTGTGATTATACTTCTTCAAAGGTAGATTGGTTCATTCTTCTGGTAGTCCATGGTATATTCAATATTCTTTTCAATGCTGTATATGAATTCTTCTTTGTTCATTGTTCAATTTATGAATGCATATGGGGCAATTGAAAATACCATGGCTTGGGTCAGGTGTACCTTGGTCCTCAAAGTGACATCTTTGTTTTTTTAATAGTTGAAAGAGGTCTTTTACAGCAGATTTGCAACGCATCTTTTGATTTTTTGACGGCCGCTTCGATGGATATTGATTGTGGATTCAAGTAAAATGATATCTTTGACACCTTCAACATTTTCTCCACTTACATGATGTTGCTTATTTGCCCGTTTATCAGGATTTTTGTTTTCTGTTTTCTTTTAAATAAATTTTACTGTGGTTTAAGTACAGATAAACAATCAAATTTACTTTGTCATATAACATTTGGAACTCACACCATTATTATACTCTACCTGCTCTCCCCTCCCTTCTCCACCCTCCCGTGCTCCCCGTTATTATCCAGAAATTCTCATGAGTGTTTGGTCAAGTCATGTCTCCCTTCACCCTGTCTTCCTGCCTCCACTTTCTTCATGTTGAAGTGTAATCCATACTGAAGGCTATAGTTTTTGCTCTTTTTCAGTAAGTGCTTCAAGTCCTCTTCACTTTCAGCAAGCAAGGTTGTGTTGTCTGTGTGTTGAAGGTTGTTAATGAGTCTTCCCCCAGTCGTGATGCAATAATAATAGCTGATCCGTGTTATTTACTAAATGCCCACACTGCTTAGAAAACTGTGCTTGTAAATGGTAGTATCAGGTAGCCATATACAAAGTACCCTGTAGTGATGTAAGAGCACGGGCTTTGGAGTTAGACTTGGGTTCTAGTCCCGGCTGCACTCTTTACTGTCTTGAGTAGGGCGCTCTAACTCTCTGATCTTTCTTTGATGTGAAACAGAGAGAGTGATAATGTTTAGCTTAGGGGTTTGCTAGGACAGTCAAGTTGTAATGTACTTAAAGGACCCAGCACTGTGCCTAACACTCAGCAGGCCCTTAACGAACGTCAGCTACCATTATCATTATTAATCAGAAAAGAGATTGGCATGAATAGGAGAGACCACCTGCATGTATGCGAATTTTCTATGTGAAAAACATCTGTCTTTCAGAAGTGCATCTTTAAGTTTATTCTTCAACCTCATCATTTTCCGATGACAAAATGGAGGTTGAAAGGTACTAGCTGATGCATCCAAGGTCCCCAGTTAGACAGTGCCACAGCTAATACCGGTTAACAAGGTCAGGATTTGTCAGTCGTGAAGATGGGTGGCAACTATGGAAGCAGAGACGGAGAGCTGAGGTGGGGTGCTACAAGGCTAGTTGCAGACAGGCTTTGAGATTCAAGGCAAGGTTTATGTTTGTGTGGTGGCAAGAAGTGTTCTTCTGGGAAGTCAGTTTGAAGCTGTGCATTTTCTTACAGTTAAAACATAACAAAGCAAAAGCCAAACTGTTTATGTTACTTCTCTAGAGTTGATTCCAAATGTCTTAGGCTGGGTTCTCTAGAGAAGCAAAACCACTGAAGAGTATAAATATATATACAGATAGATTTATATCAAGGAAACAAACAGCTCACACAGTTGTAAAGGTTGTAACATCCCAAGTCTGTGGATCAGGATAGAGGCCTCTCCCAGGTCACATAGCTGCAGAGGCTGGTGAACCCAAGACAAGGAGATCAGAGAGCAGGTCTCCTGTTCCCAGGTCATGAAGGTCAAGGAATCTCAAGATTAACAGGCGAGACCACAACATTTCTCCTGATTCATGTAGCTACATGGGACAGTGAAACCTATATTGGCAGGTCAGGGAGCAGGAGTCTTGTTAACAGACTGTGAAGACTGATATAGCTCAGGATTGATAAGGTAAACTGCTAGCTCAAGTCTCAAGACCCAGAGGTTAAACAACAGACAGCTTCTGAATCCAGAACAAGCCACAAACCTTGGCAAGGTAAGCAGGAAGGAAGTAGGTGATAGAGGGTGGAGACATGAAGGCTGAGGGGTTGGTGAGCCACCACAGGCCTTGTACTCTCTGGTACTATCCAGCAGATTCTATCATGGGGGGGATCATGTATCAAATTTCAACTGGGAAGTGATCACAACGATACACACCTGAGAATCATGGCCCAGCTGAACTGATACGTGATCTTTACCATTACACCAACTCATAGTCACTCTGTAGTTACGAAGGCTAGAAGTCTGAATTCTGGGCATCAGTTCTAGGAGAAGCTTCTTCTTTGTCTCTTTCGGATTCTGGTGGCTGCTGGCAATCATGGGTTTTCCTGGGCTTGTAGATGCGTCTATCTCCATCCTATCTTCTCTCTGTGTGTTTGGTTCTGAGTCTTTTCTGCTCTTTTTATAAAACACTACTTGGAAGTGACTAGGTTTGCGACCCACTGTACTTTGGCAAGACCTCATTATATAACAAAAGGAAATTTCTATTTCCAAGCCAGATGACAGTAATAGATACAGGGGTTAGAACTTCCACATTTTTTTTTAGGAGACATAATTCAACCTATAACGTGAAGTGTCCTGCTTATGAACTCATTTGATTGATGGAAATAGGGCCTACCCATGAAAGCAAGGTTGTCAAGCACACTAGGGCTGGCCCTCCCAGGCTGCTAGAGACGGAGTCAGCAGGGAGGAAGTGGAATGCACAAAACCCAGGGACTCAAGGGACCACATGATCTGGCTCGTTGGTCCAACTTACATCCAGCTCATTGACGAGGCATCTGCTCCCAGAGTGGTATAGAGTAGCTGTACTCTGAGACCCTGCTGTCTGCGAAGTCAGGGGAGGACCAGAGCCAGCTGCAAGTGGCTGGGCACGTACCATAAATAGTTGAGAAGAGACTGGAACTATTAGCAACTCAATTTCATAGTCACCATCAATATTGCAATACCCGACCTCAGAAGACCTAAGACACGTTCCTGTCTCCTATAGGATGTGACCTTGGAGAATATTCCTCAACACATGTAAAAAGACTCAACAGACAGCAGCTCTAAAGTATTACATTTTTAATTCAAGATCCTCGCAGAACTTAACGCCAGTTCAAAGCTTTTACTTTTTTTTTCACTATGATTGAATGAAAATATACATTCCCATATAAATTTGCATGCCCAGGTACATGCAGCTCCCACTGCTCTGCTTGCCCAGTGACAGCACACTCCTTTTCTCCATTCTGTACATGTCATAACCTCCTAACAACCTCCTGTCCCCTCCTCTCCATCCTCTTCCCCTCATCCAGTAAGAGGTCAGCTGGGTGACATCCTATAGATGCATAGAGACATAAAGTGTACACGTGATGTCTTGCTCTCTGTCCCCAAGTCTGATCCATTTCTTCCTGAAGAGTTAAAAATTTTTATTGTACTTTAGATGAAGATTTACAATGCCAGTTTGTTTCTTATTCAACAATTGGTATCCATACTGTTTTATGACACTGGATAACAATCCAAGTCATGTCACCACTTGCCCCCTTCTCGACCTTGGATTCCTTGTTAACAGTTTTCCTGTCCCTATCTATCTTCTAGTCCTTGCTCCTGGTCTGGTTTACCCATGAAGTCTCACTGAATGAATGAGAGAATGAATCAACTCTAATCTATGGCTCCTCATCCGCTACAATGCTAGTTTTTTCTTGTGAAATATTTGTCCAGGTTTTGTGTAATGCACAGGACAAGTGGAAGACACCTCTCTTGCTGAGATACTGGGATGCAGAGTCCTGGAAAACTTAGGAAAAGCAACGTGAGGCCATTGAGCTGGAGTAGGGGTGGGAGAATAAGCAGAAAAGTCACTGTGACAAGCTTTAGAAATGAGGGGTGGGCTAAGAATGTACACAACCACTAGCAAGATGGTAGCAGGTAGTGGAGAGACGAACTGGTAGTGGGAGAGGTGCACAAAGCTGAAGGTTCTAGGACTGAATATGCAAATGGTGAAAGCAATTTGTGGATTCTTGTCCTATGTATGATGGCATTAGTAGTTAAGTGCTATGGCTTCTGATCAAAAGGTTGGCAGTTCAAATCCACCAGGTACTCCTTGGAAACTCTATGGGGTACTTCTACTCTGTCCTATAGGGTTGCTATGGGTTGGAACCTACTTTACAGTAGCGGGTTCTGGGTTGTCCTATGTATTGGGTTAAGTACATCACATCAGAGATGCTAAGTGTTTCTTTTATTTTTCTACTTGATGGAAGGTTAAATTTTTTTTATATGTCAAGGTATTCCAGAGTCTCCTTTTTGAGGACCACTTCTAAAATGACCTCTTTGTGCATAGTGCTATCTTCCAGACTCTTCCTCTTAGATTAAGTCTGGCTGCCTATAACTAATAATCCCAGTAGGTGACTTAAACAAAAAAGAGGTTTATTTTTCCCTGAACGTAGACAGTCTAAGACTAACGTCAATCACTTCAAATTCATGGTCATCAGGGAGTCAGGCTTTATCAGTCCTTCTGTTCCACAGTTTTAGAAAGGGTCTTCCAAACTCAAGATGAACTTGTGGTTCAAAATAACATTTGTAGCCTGAGCCACTAAATCTGAGTTTCATGTAGAATCAAGAAGAAAGACAAACAAAAAAGTGGGGAGTGGAGGGAGAGTGAAAGCATTATACCACTCAGAAGAGTGAAAGTTTCTGGGTGGTCCAATTTGTTAATGTTCTAGGCTGCAACTCAAAGGTTAGAGGTTTGGCTTGCCGCAGGCACTCCTAAGAACAAAGGCATGACAACTTCCAAAAAATCGGCCACTGAAAACCTCGTGGAGCTCATTTCTACTCTGACCCACATGGGCTTGCCGTAAGTCAGGATTCACTCAGCAATAGGTGGTTTGCTCTTGGTTTTTTTCAGAGCAGCCTGTCCTCTTTAAGGAAGGAGATTTCATAGAAGGGCCACATAACAACTTTTGTTTACATCTCAGAGTCAGCCCCTGCCCACTGCCAAATCCATAGCTGTTGAGTCTATTGCAACTCATAGTGACCCTATAGAATAGAGAATTGCTCCACAGAGTTTCCAAGGAGTGCCCAGTGGTTTCAAACTGCCAACCTTTTGGTTAACAGCTGTAGCACTTAACTACCACATTATCGGGATCTCTAGTCAATTCCTAGCTGCAAGAAAATCTGTGGAATGGAGTCTTTTCATTTGGGTGTTGCTGACTGAGGACAATATACCTTTGTTAGTGAAAGAAAAAGGGAAAATGATTATTGTATTGACAAATAGTGGGCTTGGCCACAGACTATTCCCACCCAATCACTGTCTTTCATACTTCTCCTTGATTTATTGGACACCCTGGTGATGTAGTGGTTAAGTGCTATGGTTGCTAACCAAAAGGTCAGGGGTTTGAGTCCACCAGTTACTCCTTGGAAAATTTATGGGGGAGTTCTATTCTGTTTTATAAGGTCACTATGAGTTGGAATCGACAGTAATTGTTCTTTTTCTCCCGCTTGATTTATAGCAGAAGTTTTCTGACTTTTCTCTGATTATAATGTTTTCTACTTAGTGACTAGGGTCATTTAACATAGAAAGATTACCTATGGTATGAACTAATTTTTTGCATTGATGGATTTTATCTACATTTTCTGAACTATCAATAGTCTGGCTGCAGAGAACGGTCTTCTTTCTTATAGTAGCTGTGGCAAATTGTAGGATTTCAGGAAACTGGCAATCTGAAGATGAAGTTGGAGGAGAGAAATAATTGGCAAAAAAAAAAAAAAAGCATTTTACACACAGAAAACCACACATAGTGTGTCATGTCCTCCTCCAGGTCACAGTGGCTTAACTCTTCCCCCTCCCCCTTCTTTTGAAGGAGCCGTGGTGGCTGGGGCACGGTGCTTACGCATGTGGCTATTAACTGAAAGGTTGAAGGTTTGAATTCACCAGCCGCTCAGCAGGGAAGATACGGAGTCTACGTAAAGTGCTAGAAACCCTGTGGGATGGCTATGAGTCTGAATCAGCAACAGGTTTAACAGGCCTTCCTTTGAGGAGTCCTTGGGTGGCAGACATGGTTAAGCTTTCAATTAACTATGTACTAGCTGAAAGGCTGGCTGTTCAAAACCACCCAGAAGCACTTTGTTTCTTCTAAAAGTTCATAGCCTTAAAACTCTATGACTCAGTTCTGTTTTACACACATGAGTTGAAATTGATTCAGGGTAATTAACAACAAGCCCTCCTTCAGTTTTTGGAGCTGAGTCAGGCAATGTGCCACACCTAGGCTTCAGGCTGTTGTAGTTTCTAATTACTGAATTTTAGCCCTGACTGTGCATAAGAATCAAAATACCCCTCTTCTCAAAATACTTGTACCTGGGCTCCATCAGGAAACCCTAGAGGCATAGTGGTTAAGTGCTGTGGCTGCTAAGCAAAAGGCTGGCAGTTCAAGTCCACCAGGCACTTCTTGGAAACTATGGGGCAATTCTACTCTGTCCTATAGGACCTCTATGAATCAGAATTGACTCAACAGTAGTGGGTTTGGGGCTCCATCATAATCTCTGGGGTTATATATTATAATCTTATGCATTTTGAAAAAGCAGTGTAGCATTTTGTGGTGGGCGGTCAGTGTTGGAGCTAAGGTTTTCAGACACTTCTCACTAACGCAAAACTTTTAAAACGTTTTATTTTCATCTCAACAGCAACCAGTGGAGAATTAACATTGAATATGCCCCTCCTCCCACCCCCATTAGTCTAACCAGGGAAGCAGTGCCCACCAGACACAGAATATCTGGAATTCTCCATCAGTGCTTGAGTCACAGACCTCTATCATCCAGGTGTTCCTGTTCTCATAATGGAGCACCTGGCTGAGATGCCTGAGCAACTCTGTAGTTTGCTGAATTAGATTCCTCCTTATACTCTAGCTCAGACTTGGTGGTATCTGTTCTGAATCCAATGAGGCAAGGTAATTCAGGGGTAAAATTCTCACCTTCCATGAAGGAGACCCAGGTTGGGTTCCTGGCCAATGCACCTTGCACGCAGCTACCATGCATCTGTCAGTGGAGGCCTGCGTGTTGCTGTGATGCTGAACAAGTTTTAGCGCAGCTTCCAGACTAGAATGGACTAGGAAGAAAGGCCTAGCCATTTACTTCCAAAAATTAGTCACTGAAAACCCAGTGGATGACAACAGTCCAACTGAGAGTATGTCACGGAGGTGGAGAGCTGGGCAGCATTTCCTTCATGACATCATGACACAGTCGCAACTAACTAACTAAATGCTTGCTGTAGCGAGCATTTGTTGTTTGTGTCTAGGAACACCTCTTCCTTTGGGCCATAGTCACCATCCTGTTGCAGGTGGTTTTGATGGGGCTGCCAGTTGGCAATCTTTGTTTCCATTACATGACAGGGCTGCCACCAGCCCAACATCAAGTGGCACTGCTCAGACTCTTTTCCACAAATTTGAATCTTTAGCAAATTGGTTGGATGAAAATCATAAAAAGAGAGTCTAAAAATTCCTGAAATTGAGGTTCCAGAAAGATACCTGTTTGTACTTTTTTGTAAGTTAGGAAGTTAATACATTCCTTCAGTTTTGAATTAGTTTTTTTAGGGCTCCTGTAACAAAGTACCATCAATAGGCGGCTTTGTTGTTAGATGCTGTTGAGTCAGTGCTGACTCATAGCAACTATATGTAGAGTAAAATGAAACACTGCCTAGTTGCATACCATCCTCACAACCATTGTTGTTCGATGCCAGGGGCCGGCCTCGGCAGGGTCTGGGATCACGAAGGGATGGGTGGCGTCAGCGAAGAAGAAATGATGAGACGTAGACAACCAGGAATCTGGAGGTCAGCAGCCTGTTAAGGCCTGTCTTTCTTTATTTTTTATATAATCAGTGAGTGACTTGATTTCTCTTGGACCACATAAGCTGTTGGCTGACACCTTGTGGTCTTTTTTCATGTTAATCATTAGGGCCTTCTAGATAAGGGACCGAGGCAAGTATATTGTGGTTATAATCAACAGTGAAAACAAAGTTATGCCTTGAGCTCAATCAGCTCTATCTACACCTCAAGGTTAAAGGTATAGGAGGAGGGGTCTAAAGGTTATAATCTGGCTGTCTCTATTTGTCCCTTCTTTGCTCTTTATTTTATCTCTTCCTGTGGGGACAGTAAACACCTACCATCCCCCACCCCATGCCTTTCTTAAGCTGTTCTAAGAAGGGTATTTCTTTAGTATTTACTCATTTGCCATACCAAATACAATGGACATGGGAGCCTACGCATCTTCCTGATGCAGGAAATGGGATGTCTATATCTAAGGGCTGTGCGGGGGGTTGTCCCTGGGGAGCTTCCCAGGGCCTTCCTGCAATCTAGTTTTTCACATGTGGAGGGGGATGTGCAGTTGGGGGAAGCCAGTGGGGCTGGACCGGCCTTGGCATTCCCAGGCTGGGCGTTCCTGGGCTGGGCGTTCTGTGTCGGAATTCATTAAGCCGAGGGGGTTGTAAAATTCCTCTTAGAAGGCATCTTCCTTGATCTTTGTGCTGGGAGATTAGAGGGTACTTTTGAGGAAGGTTTAATTAGGATGCAAAATATCATCAGGGAGAGTACAGCCAAAAAATATGTCAAGGGTGAGATGCGTTCACTCGCCATCACATAGGCGTGTGGCTTTGCTTACAGAGTCTTCTATGGGTGACAGTCCTCGGCAGTTTGAGACCAGTGCTGTAGCCAGTGTGTCAGTCCATCTCATCAAGGGTCTTCCTATTTTTTGATGACCCTCTACCAAGCATGATGTCCTTCTCTAGGGACTAGTCACTCTTGATAACATGTCCATTTACATGAGATAAAGTCCTGTGATCATCATTCCACAGAGCCTTCTGGATGTATGTCTTCCAAGGTGGACTTGTTTGTTCTTCTGGCAGTCCACAGTATAATCAATATTCTTCACCAGCACTATAATTTAGAAGCATCAATTCTTCCTTATTTACTGTTCACCTTTCACAGGCATATGAAGTGATTGAAACTATCAAGGCTTGGTCAGATGCAACTTAGTCCTGAAAGTGGCATCTTTGTTTTTTTAGTAACTTCAAAGAGGTTTTTTTGCATCAGGTTTTTTTAATTCAATACATTTTTTGATTTCCTGACTGCTGCTTCTGTGGACATTCATTGTGGATCCAAGGACAATGAAATCCTTGCCAACTTTGATCTTTTTTTCCATTTTTCATGCTGTTACTTACTGGTCTAGTTATTATGATTTTTGTTTTCTTTATGTTGAGGTGTAATCTGCACTGAAGGCTGAAGTCTTTGAACATCTGTAAGTCCTTCAAGTTCTCTCCATGAGTCGGATCCGACTTGACAGCATTTGGCTTGGCTTGGCTTCAAGTTCTCTTTCCTTTCAGCAACGAGTTTGTGTCATTTGCACCAGTCCTGATGCCGCTTTCTTATTTACATTGTCCAGCTTCTCTGATTATTTGCTCAGCATACAGATTGGATAAATATGGTGAAAAGATGTAACCCTGATGCACACCTCTCCAGACTTTAAGCCATGCGGTATCTCCTTGTTCTGTTTGAACAGCTGTCTCTTGGTCTATGTTCAGGTTCCCCATGAAGATAATTAAGTGTTTTCCATTCTTTGTAATGTTATCCATAATTCATTACAATACAGACAGTCAATAAATGTATAGTGAATAAAACACACATAAATACCTTTCTGGTATGCTCTGCTTTCAGCCCAAACCATCTGACATCAGCAGTGATACCATTTGATTCATGTCCTCTTCTGAATCTGGCTTGAATTTCTGGCAGCTCCCTCTCAATGTACTGCTGTAACTGCTTTTCAGTATTCTTCAGCAAAATTTTACTTGCCTGTGATATTGTTTGTGATATCACTTGCCTGTGATATTTCAACATTGTGTTGGAACATTTTTCTTTGGAAAAGTGATAAGCACCTCCAGTGTTGCATACCTTTGTTAAAACATTGCAATCAGTGCTCCATCAATTCCTGGAGCCTTGTTTTTCCCCAATGCCGTCAGTGCAGCTGAGACTTTTTCTTTCACTGTCACTTGTTCTTGAGCATATGCTAGCTCCCAAAATGACTAAACATAAACAAATTCTTTTTGGTATAGTGACTCTGTGTATTTCTTCCATCTTCTTTTGATGCTTCCTGTATCATTCAACATTTTGCCTGTGTGTATATATAATTCCATTGCTGTAGAGATGGTTGTGACTCCTGTAGGACAGAGTAAAACTGACCCATAGGTGTTCCAAGGAACTGCTGGTAGGTTGAAACTGACAACCTTCTAGATAGCGGCTGAATACTTAACCATTGTACCACCAAGTGTCCTCAAGGCTTTATTTTTCTTCAGTTCTTTCAGCCTGAGAAATGACGAGCACATTCACCTTATGATTTTCTATCTCTAGGTCTTTGCACATGTTGTTACTGTGTCTTCTTGAGCTGCCTTTTGAAATCTGTACAGTTCTTTTAGTTCATTATTTCTTCCTTTTGTTTTAGCTACTCAGTGTTCAAAAAGCATGTTCTAGAGTCTCTTCTAAACATCGATTGTGGTATTTTGTTGCTTTCCTGAGTTTTGAATGACTTTTTGCTGTCTTCATGTTTGATGTCCTTGATGGCTTCCCTCAACTCATCTGTTCTTTTTCAGTCATTAGTGTTCAATGGGTCAAACCTATTCTTGAGATGGTCTCTAGATTCAAGTGAGATATACTCAGTGTCCTATTCTGGCTCCCATAGACTTGCTTTGATTTTCTTCAAATTCAGTTTGAACCTGCAAATAAGCAATTGATTGTCTGTTCTGAAGTAGGTGCCTGGCCTACTGAGATTTTCCATAGTTGCTTTTCACAGATGTCACTGGATTTGGTTTCTCTGTTTTGGGTCCTGTGAGGCTCATGTGTCTAGCTGCAGTTTATGTTGCCAATAAAAGATATTTGCATAGAAGATGTCATTTGTCTTGCAAAATTCTATTGTGTGATCTCTGGGTTCATGTTTTAATCAGCTAGGGCTGCTCTAACAGAAATACCACAGAGTGGATGGTTTTAACAAAGGAAGGTTTATTCTTACACATTTCGGTAGGCTACCAGTCCAAATTCAAGATGTCTGCTCCAGGGGAAGGCTTTCACCTTGTCAGCTCTGGAGGCAAGTCCGGTATCACATCAGTCTTTGTCCAGGGAGCAGCTTGGTGCAGGAACCTCAGGTCTGAAGGACAGCTCTTTTCCCGGTGCTGCTTGCTTAATGGTGTGAGGTTGCCAATTTTCTGCCTGCTTCCCTTTCCTTTTATCTCTTGTAAAATGAAAGGATTAAGGGTGGGACAAGCTATACTCCAGGGAAACTCCCTTTACAGTGGAACAGGGAGGTGATCCTATGAAGGGATTTACAGCCCCACCCTAATTCTTTACCACTCAGCATAGGAAAATAAAAAATGGAGGACAATCATAGAATACAGGGAATCATGGTCACATGGCTACACATATTTTTTGGGGGACGCAATTCAATCCATGACAGTTCATTTTTATCACCAACACTTATTTTCCAACTACCAGTTCTTCTTCATTTTCAACTTTCACATTACAATCACGAGTAACTATTAATGCACTTCAGTTGGGTGTTTGATCAATTTCAGACTGCAAAAATTGGTAAGAATCTTCAATTTACTCGTCTTTAGCATTAGTGGTTGGTGCATAAATTTAAATAATAGTCATATTATCTGGCCTTCCTTGTAGGCATATGGAAATTATCCAATCACAACAGCATTGTACTTCAGGATAGATCTTGTAATATTCTTTTTTAAATTTTTATTGTACTTGAGATAAAAGTTTGCAGCTCAAGTGACCCTAGTTACAACCCCTATAACATGACAGCACATTCTCCTTTTCCACTCCAGGTTTCTTGTGTCCTTTCAATGTGCTCCAATTGCTTTCTGCCTCCTTATCCTGTTTCCAGACAGGATCTGTCCTTTTGATCTTGTATATCTGTTTGAACTAAGAGGCACATTTTTCATGAGTATTAGTTTATGTTTTATATTCCAGTTTAATCTTTGAAAAGTTGTCTTTGGAAATGATTTGTAGTTTTGGACTAAAAGAGATACAGGGGGCCAGGTCTACTGGGGTTCCTCTAATCTCAGTCAGATTATTAAATCTTTTTCTAATCTGAATTTATGTCCTGCTCTACACTTTAGTCCTGTTCCAGCAGGTACTCTCTGCTGTGTTCCCTGTCAGCGTGGTATTGATGGTAGCTGGCACCATCTGGTTCTTCTGGTCTCAGGCTGATGGAGTCTCTGATTTATGTGGTCCTTTTGTCTCTTGGGCTAATTTTTGACTTGTGTCCTGGTGCTCTTCATTCTCCCTTGCTCCAGGTGTACTTCATGCTCCTTTTGCTTGCTGGAAAAAATCTATTTCTAGCTTCTTAAGGAAGCACCCTATCAATTTCCAGTCACTGTATCATTTTACCTTCCTACCAACAACTTATAAGCACCCCAGTCTCTCTACAACCTCTCCAACATTTATTCTTTTGTGTCTTTTGGATTAACACTAGCTTTGTTGGAGGAAGACGGTATCTCACTGGGGTTTTGATTTGCATTGCCTTAATTCTACTCTGCATTTCTTTAAGTCTACCTATAGAATGGTTGCTGTGAGTCTAAGGTAGTAGATTTTTGTTTTGTTTTGTTTTTAATGGCTAATGATAGTGAGCATTTACTCATGTATCAGTTGCTTGAATGTCCTCCTAGGTGAAGTGTATGTTCATATTATTTGCCCATTTATTAGTTAGATTATCTTTTGATTGTTGAAGTTTTACAGTATCTTGTAGATTTTAGAGATTAGACCCTGATTGGACATGTCATAGTCTATTTTTTTTCATAGTTTGTAGGTTGTAATTTGACTCTTTTGGTGAAGTCTCTAGATGATCATAAGTGTTTGATTTATAGGACTTCCCAGTTATTTAGTTTATCTTCTGGTGTTTGTACGTTGTTAGTTATATTTTATATTCTGTTTATGTCATATATTGGGGCTCCTAACGTTGTCCCTAGTTTTTCTTCCATAATCTTTATCATTTTAGATTTTATATTCGGGTCTTGGACCCATTTAGAGTTAGTTTTTATACATGGCTTGTTTCATTTTTTTGCCGATGAGTATCCATTTATGCAAGCACCATTTATTAAAAAGACTATCCTTTCCCTATTTAATGGACTTTGGGCTTTTGTCAAATATCCACTGCTGATAGCTACCCATTGCAGCAGAGTCTATTCTAACTCATAACTACTCTATAGATCACCGTAGAATTTCCAAGGAGTGCCTGGCACATTTGAACAGCTGATGTTTTGCTTAGTGGCCACAATTCTTTCTGTCTTTATTTGTTTATTTATTTATTTTTATTGTGATTAAGTGAAAGTATATAATCCAAATTAATTTTGCATGCATGTCTGTCTGTAGCTCCTTATGCTCTCCTTATACAGTGATAGCACATTCCTCCTTTTCATTTGATATTTGTCATATCCTCGTAACAAGCTCCTGTCCCTTCCTGTTCACTCTCTTCTCTCCTGTCTAGAAAGAAACCAGTAGGACAGCATCCTATAAATGCATAGAGCCATAAAGTGCACACACCATATGGTCACACTGTCTCCCTGAGTTCAGTCCATTTCTGTCGAAAGAGTTGACCACAGTAGTGTTTTCTGGTCAGGGGTAGCAGCAGGTCTAGGGGGCATGCTTCAAGGAGATCCCCAGGCTGTCAGACCCTCAATCAAGGGCTTTTAGTAGAGTTCTTGAGGTGCACCCTCTTTTCCTTGTGTTGCTACAGGGACACATTGTGTGCCTCATCAGGCAGCTGTAGTTCGTAATGATTATGCCACCAATTTACACTTGGATTCTCACTTCTGTTTCATTAGTCTATGCACCTGTTGTTGTGGTATTACCAGGCTGTTTTGACTACTGTGGCAGTGTAATAGGTTCTCAAATCAGGTACCATGAAGCCGCTTGTTGTGTTCTTCAGCAGTGCTTTACTTATCTGGGTCCTCTTCCCTTTCCATATAAAGTTAGTGATCTATTTCTCCATCGCATTAAGAAATGTTGTTGGGGAGGTAGAGTCAAGATGGTGGACTAAACACACATCTCCCTAAATCCCTCTGGAAATCAAGACCTGAATTGGTACTTAAAGGGAGCCTTCTGGACATCTATTGAGTCATAGGATACAGCATAGGGCTGTTAATTTGGACTTCATACCACTGAATGCAAAACCTCTTCTGTTTTGCTGACTCCACTCTTGGCGAGCATAGGCTTGTACGGACTGATGGTAACCAACCATTTTAATTTTTTATTCTCTGTCTTAGCCAGCAGGTGGAGCTGGGACTTGACTAGCCACTAATCTCAGATGCACTGCTGGTGGGATCAGCAAGTGAAATTGCCATATTTTGAGAGTCTAGCTTTGGACTCTGTGCATCTTGGCACCTTTGACCTCTGCCTGTGCAATATAGTAGCTGGTACTAAGGCTGTGGCAAGCTTATGCAGGATGCCATCTTGATCAACTGGGAGTCAGAAACATTCGTATGGAGGCCTCAGCTGGACTTAGTTCCTAGACTGGGAGGCAGTGCCTGCCCAGCAGAAAAGCAGTGCTTTACACAGTGTTGCCTATGGCTGGAACTGAGCAACAAAGGCTGTGGACTCTGTGCATCTCAGAACCTTTGGCCTCTCTTTTGGTCCCAGCCAGGTGACGAGCTTGTGTGGGACACCATCTTGTTCCACTGGGAGGTGCATGTACAGATATGGAAGCCTCAGATGGACCTAATTCCTGGACTGGGAGGCAGCACCTGCCCAGAGGAGAGTGTTTTCCTGGCAGAAAAGCAGTATTCTACAGTGTCACCTACAGCTGGGGCCTAACAGCAGAGGCCAGCAGGACAATAGCCTTTCTGTATTTTGAGCTAGTTCATAACATCTGACGTTTGATATAGAGGAGCTTACTTTGCCAGCTGGGAAGAGGGGCCTATACATCTGAAAACCTAACTAACTTTGGAAGTTATCAGTTAGTTTTTACCTCTCATTTTAAGATGGTCTAGAGAAACAATCGTGGTCCAGCCTCTATTGATTCACATGATGCCCCGAAAGAAACAAACTCTGGAGAAAACCATAACCAAGAAATCACCCATGGCTTCAGAAGGCCCTCAAAAGAAAGCACCTCAGAACTTAAAGATGTTTTCTGAAACTATTGGAAAGTGAATACAACAGGATCATATAGAGAGCCCTCTTAGACCTTATACAAAATGCAGCAGAGCAAAATGAAAACTTAAGCAAGCTGATCGAGCTGATGGAATACCAGTACTCTGAAATCCAGCAGATCAAGAGCAAAATCAAAGACATAGAAACTTCAGTTCAAGGCCAAGAAAACAGAATGGAACAGATGGGAAATAGACTTTCTGATTTGGAAGACAGAGTTACTGACTCCAACATCTATGAGAAGAAATCAGAAAAAAGAAACAAGAAAAATGAAGAAGCATTAAGAAGCATGTGGGACTCTATTAAGTGGAACAACCTACGTTTAATTGGAGTTCCTCAACAGGGGGAGCACCTGAGAACACAGACAGTATTGTGGCTGAGCTGCTGACAGAAAACTTTCCAGAAATTGTGAGCCAGCCATTGTGAAGGAAGAGAATATAGTTATTTAAGATTCATAGTGAATGCTACTCAATATCGATCTCCAAAGAAAGACTCCAAGATATATTATAATCAAGCTTAACAAAATGAAACATAAGTAGAAACTCTGAAAGGTACCGAAACTCAAAGCAAAGCTAACATTAAAAAGGAAACCCTGTAAGCTTTCATTGTATTTCTCAGCAGAAGCAATGCTGGCACAGAGACAATGGGACGACACATTCGAAGCCTTGAAGGAGAAGAACTTCCAATCAAGAATTATTTATCCTGAAAAACTGTCTTTCAAATATGAAAATGAAATTAAGACATTCGCAGATAAACAGAAACTCAGAGACTTTGTAAAATCTAAACCAAAGCTACAAGAAATACTTAAAGAAACTCTCGGTTTAGAGGAACAAAACCATTAACTTTATATTTTAGGAGGAAACACAGGACACATCATCCAGAAACCTACCCAATTAAGGAAGGCTCCAAACTCAATCAAAGCTATAATATTAAAAGAAGTGATCCAATGATCATATCATAAAAACTATATCATCATATTAAAAAGAGGGATGTACTACAGCCATTATAGTCCTTCCAGATGAAGATGAATGCCAAGGCCCGTCACCCACAAAGGCCTCTATGAACAAAGTTACAAGCCTATGTGACGGCGGGCAGAGGCATCTCACCCATGACATATTTTTGGCCGTATTCTCCCTAATAATATTTTGCAACCTAATCAAACCTTCCTCAAAAATACCCTGTTATCTCCTGGCACAAGGATCAAAGAAGAAGGGTTTTACAACCCCCTTGGATTAATGAAATCTGGCACAACATGCCCAGCCTGGGAATACTGAGGCCAGTCCGGCTCCACTGGCCTCCATATGTGAAATGCAAGATTGCAGAAGGGCCCTGAGAAGCTCCCCAGGGATGACTCCCTACACAGTCTTTCCACTCCCTACATCAAGAAGACAGATAGGCTTCCAAGTTTATTATATTTGGTATGGCAAATAGACAAAAGCTAAAGAAATACTCTTCTTAGAACAGCTTAAGAGAAGCTTAGAGTGGGAGACGGTGGGCGCTTACTGTCCCCACAGGAAGAGATAAAAAAGAGCAAAGAAGGAACAAATCGAGACAGTCAGATTAACTTTTAAGATAAGTCTATCCCTCCTTCCTCCACCTTTGATCTCGAGGATAGAGCTGAAGGTATAGCTTTATTTTCACTGTTGATTATTATCACAATATATTTGTCTTGGGCCATTACCTAAAAGGCCCTAATGATTAACATGAAAAAAAGACCACGATGTATCGGTTCTTTGCTAGCCAATAGAGAGGACCCTAATTATTAACATGAAAAGAGACCATGAGGTATCAATTCCTTACTAACCAACAGCTTACGTGGCCAAAGACCAGAGTGAAGACATGTCACTGATTATATAAAAAATGAAGAAAGGTGGACCCTGACAGACTGCCGATCTCCAGATTCCTGGTTGTCTCAGTCTCATTATTTCCTCCTTCACTGACGCCACCCGTCTCTTCATGAATCCCAGACCCTGCTGAGGCTGGTTCCTGGCAGATGAAGTTCATAAGACTTGTAGTAGTTAAAATTGAGTTTAAACATAGGTTATTAAGGAGGATCATAGGGGTAGCCACAAAGCACAATAAAGATGCAACATATCAAATCAAGATATGTAATACATGAGTCTGAACAAACACAAAATCAACCCTGAAGAAGGTGAAAAATCAACTCATAGAGAAAAATGTCCCAGAACATATTAATAAGAACAACAGAGAGAACATCAACACAAAATAAACATCACAATGGCAGCACTGAACACATACCTATCAATAATTATACTGAAGTGAACGGACTGAATGCTCCAGTAAAGAGACATCTAGTGACAGCTTGGATCAAAAGACACAACCCATCCATATGTTGCCTACAAGAAACTCACCTTAGACTTAAAGACATGAACAAACTGAAAATTAGAGGATGGAAGAATGTATATCAAGCAAACAATACACCAAGAAGAGCAGGGGTGGCAGATAAAAATCTATTTTGATGTAAAATCCACCATTGTGGACAAGGATGGATACTATTTATCACTGAAAGTTTCAATACACAAACAGGACTTAACAATATTAAATATTTACGCACCTAATATTAGAGCATCTAAATACATCGAAGAAACACTAACTACACTCAGAAAGGAGATAGATCATTCCACAATAATAGTGGGAGACTTTAACAGTCCACTCTCAATGCTGGATAGATCATCTAGAAAAAAGCTCAACAGACACACAGAAGACCTTATTGCCACAATTAACCAACTAGATCTCATCGACATATACAGAACTTTCTATCCATCAGCAGACAACTACACCTTCTTCCCCAGTGCACATGGAACAGTCTCCGGAATAGACCATATGTTAGGACATAAAGCAGTTCTCAATAAAATCCATATCACTGAAATAATGCAAAGTATCTTCTCCAATCACAAAGCCATAACAGTTTAAATCAATAGCAGAAAGAACATAGATAGAAAGTGGAACTCATGAAAACTGAGCAACATCTTGCTCAAAAACTCATGGGTAACAGAAGAAAACAAGGATGAAATAAAGAAGTTTATGGATTCCAATGAGAATGAAAACATTTTCTACCAGAACCTATGGGATACAGTGAAAGCAGTGCTCAGAGGTCATTTTATCTCCATAAATGCACACATCTGGAAAAAAGAAAGAACCCAAACCAAAGAACTAACCCTACAGCTTGAGCAAGTAGACAGAGAACAACAGAGGAACCCCTCAGGCACCAGAGGAAAACAGATCATAAAGATTAGTGCAGAACTAAACGGTGTAGAGAATAGAACAACTGAAAAAATTCAAAAGACCAAAAGCTTGTTTTTTTGAAAAGATCTACAAAATTGAAAAACCATTCACTAAACTGACTAAGGAAAAACAGGAAAAGAAATAAATAACCCAAATAAGAAATGAGAGGGGAGTTGTCACAACAGATCCAACAGAAATAAAAAATATCATAACAGAATACTATGAAAGACTGTAGTCTAACAGATTTGAAAACCTAGAGGAAATGGACAAATTCCTTAATTCATACCACTTACCAAAATTATCACAAGCTGACACAGAACAACTTAATAAACCCATCACAAAGCAAGAGATTGAAAAAGTCATCCAAAAACTATCGACCAAAAAAAAGCCCAGGCCCAGATGGCTTCACTGCAGAATTCTACCAAGCTTTTAGAGAAGAGATATCTCCAATACCACTGAGACTATTTCACAATATAGGAAGGGATAGAATACTCCCAAATTCATTCTATGAAGCCAGTATAACCCTGATGCCAAAGCCAGGGAAAGATCCAACAAAAAAGGAGAACTACAGACAAATATCACTCATAAATCTAGATGCAAAAATCTTCAACAAAATTCTTGCCAATAGAATACATATAAAAAAAATATACATATACAAAAATTAACCCATCATGACCAAGTTGGATTTATATCAGGAATGTAAGGCTGGTTCAACATCAGAAAAACAACTAGCGGGAGCAATCTCATCAATAACAGAAAAGATAAGAATCACCTGATTTTTGTCTATTGATGCAGAAAAGGCATTTGATAAAGTCTAACACCCATTCATGCTAAAAATTCTCAGCAAAATAGGAATAGACGGCAAATTTCTCAATGCAATAAGAGCCATTCATACAAAGCCAACTGCCTACATTATCCTGAATGGAGAGAGACTGAAACAGTTTCCCTTGAGAACAGGAACTAGACAAGGATGCCTACTGTCATCTCTACTATTCAACATTGCACTAGAAGTTCTAGCCAGAGCAATTAGACGAGACCAAGAAATAAAGAGCATCTGCATCAGCAAAGAAGTAAAAATCTCCGTATTTGCAGACGATATGATTGGATATGCAGAGAACCCCAAAGAAGCCATAAGGAAACTACTCAAACTGATAGAACTGAGTTCAGCAAAGTCTCAGGATACAAGATACACATAAGTAAATCAGTAGGATTCCTTTATACCAACAATGAGACTGTTAATGAAGAAATCACCAAATCAATACTATTTACTATAGTCCCTAAGAAGATAAAGTACTTAGGAATAAATCTAACCAGAGAAATAACAGACCTTTACAAAAAGAACTACAAGTCCTTACTACAGGAAACTAAGAGAGACTTACATAAATGGAGAAACCTACCCTTCTCATGGATAGGAAGACTTAACATTGTGAAAATGTCTATTGTGCCCAAAGTAATACAAGTTCCAGTGACATTTGTTACTGAGATGGAGAAACAAATTACCAACTTTGTTTGGAAAGGGAAGAAGCCCTGGATAAGTAAAGCGCTGCTAAAGAAGAAGAACACACCGGGAGGCCTCTCAATACCTAGCTTTAGAATCTGTTACACGGCCATAGCAGTCAAAACAGCCTGGTACTGGTACAAAAAGAGGCAGATAGATCAATGGAACAAAGTTGAGACCCCAGAGATGACACCCTCTTCCTATGAACAGTTGATATTTGACAAAGGCCCTAAGGCATTAAACTGGGGAAAAAAACAATCTCTTCAACAAATGGTGCTGGCAAAATTGGATATCTATCTGTGAAAAATTGAAACAAGACCCATATCTTATACCTTATACAAAAACCAACTCAAACTGGTTAAAAAAAACCCCAACCTAAATGTCAATCTAAAACAATAAAGCTCATCCAAGAAAAAGTAGGAACAACAATCAAAGTTTTAACATACAACATAGGCAGAGCTCAAAATCTGTCAAACAAACCACGAACAACAGAAGAGAAAACAGATAAACGGAAACTATTAAGAATCAAACATTTTGCTCATCTGAAGACTTTATTAATAGAGTTAAAAGGCCACCTACAGAATGGGAAAAAATATTTGGCAACTGTATGTCAGACCAACACTGGATCTCCATAAGCTATAATGTACTACAAAATATCAATAAGAAAAAGATAAATCATTCAATTAAGCAATGGGCAAAGGAGATGGACAGACACTTCTCTAAAGAGGAGATCCAGGCAGTCAAAAAACACATGTGGCCATGCTCATGGTCATTAGCTATTAACGAAATTCAAAGCAAAATGACAATGAGATACCATCTCACCCTTGCAAAGTTGGCCATGGTCCAAAAAACACAAAACAGCAAATGCTGGAGAGGCTGTGGAGAAACTGAATTCTCCTACATTGTTCGCGGGATTGCAAAATGGTGCAATCTCTTTGGAAAGCCATCTGGCACTCTGTTAAAAAAATGGGTATAGATATACCATTTGACCCAGTAATTTCACTACTTGGAATATATCCTACAGAATCCAGGCCATTCACACCAACTGATACATGCACATGAATGTTTATCACAGCACAGTTCACAATAGCGAAAAGATGGAATCAACCCAGATGCCCAACAACAGAGGAATGGATAGGTAAACTATGGTATATGTATTCAATGGAGCACTACCCAATGATAAAGAATAATGATGATTCCAGGAAACATTTCATAAACTGGTTTCAACTAGAAGACATTATGTTGAGTGAAAGTAGTTAGCGACAAAATGACAAATATTTTATGAGACCCCTATAATAAGATCTCAAAAACAGACTTATGTATAGAAGAAAAGACTCTTTGACAGCTGCAAGGGAGGGGAGAGAGGGAAGGCTTAGATTAGATAGTTGGTAGGAATCTGGTTGGGTGAAATCAGTGATAGCACACATTAGAAGACCAATATTTATTGGGCTTCAATATAACATGATTACTCCTCTCATCTTAATCCAGTATTACTTGGACAGAGTAGCTGAGGCAGTGGGCCAGAGACCATGCTGTCAGGGGAAATTGAGGCCAATTGGCACAACTAGCATTCTACTAAGAGAGCCCTCTGTACCCCATGTTGTTGAGTGGTGTCTGAGGTCTTAAAAGCTGCCAAGGTGCAATCTGAGGGTACAACAAATGGTCCCACCTCAGCAGGAACAGATGATCACCAAGGACCAAAATGACATGGGGGAAAGAGAACCCAGAAGACAGAGAGACCCACGTGAGTGGATGACTACATAGACTTGTGACTGGAAGGACTGGATGGTGCCTGGCCATCACCACTGACAGCTATGATGGAGCTCACAAGGTTGACTCTCACTGATAACACAAGAATAAAACGGGGTGCACCCTGAGATCTCCTTTAAAAGACCACAATTGATGGTCCATGGGCCTCAGAGTTCCCTGGGAGCATAGCCCCTGGCCCTGATGCTGCCCCTGTCCATAAATCATAGTGGAGTTCAACTCTCAGACAGGAGTCGATTGGATGTGGCGACATAGATTGACCGCATCATGTGTGTACCTTATGGTTCTGTGGATCTATGGTAAGTCATGCTGCTGACCTCTTACTGCAGGCAGGGTAGTGGGTGAGAGGAGGGGATAGAAGTTTGTTGGGAGAATAAGACATGTATGGAGAGGAGAGGGAGAGTGTGCTGTCGCTGGGCAGGGAGAGCAGTGGAAGCTGCGTATAGGTGGGCATGCAAATGTATATGGGAATGCACATTTTCATTCAATCATTAAAAAAAAGAAATGTTGAAATTTGAGTCAGGACTGCATTGTATCTGCAGATTGCTGTGGGTGAAATTGATATTTTCACAATGTTCGGTCTTCCTATCCATGTGCTCATAAGGAATCTGTGTATGGATCAACAACAGGCAGTCGAATGAACAGACCAAGGTTACACTGTGTGGTTTAAAGTCAGCAGTGGTATGCATCAGGGTTGTATCCTTTCATCATACATTTTCAATCTGTATCCCAAAGAAATAATTTAAGAAGCTGGACTACTGAAGAAGAACGGGGCATCAGGATTAGAGGAAGACTCATTAACAACCTGTGTTATGCAGATGGCACAACCCTGCGTGCTGAAAGTGAAGAAGATGGGTTGCAACTGAACTTCAAGAAAACAAAAAACCTCACAACTGGACCAGTAAGCATTGTCATGATAAATGGAGAAAGAATTGAGTTTGTCAAGGATTTCATTTTATTTGCTTCCACAATCAAAACCCAACGAAGCATCCAAACAAGAAATCAAAAGACACATTGCACTTGGAAAATCTGCTGCAAAGTACCTTTTTAAAGTGTTGAAGAGTACAGGTGTCACCTGGAAGACTATGGTGCGGCGGACCCAAGCTGTGGTATTTTCAAACATATCTCGTGCACATGAAAGCTGGATATGAATAAGGAAGACAGAAGAACTGATACCTTTGAATTGTGGTGTTGGAGAAGAATGTTGAATGTATCATGGACTGCTGAAAGAGCAAAGAGATCTGTCCTGGAAGAAAAACAACCGGAGTGCAAAGGTGGCGAGCAAGACTGTGTCTTACACACTTCGGTCAGATCATCAGGAGGGCTCAATTCCTGGAGAAGGATATTGTGCTTGTAAGTGAAAAAGAGGAAAACCCTCAAGGAGATAGACTGGCACCGTGACTACAACTACTGGTTTAAGTATAAAAACAATTGTGGGCGTGGCACAGGACTGAATGGTGTTTCATTCCATTGTTCACAGGGTTTGTCTGAGTCAGAGACAACTTGAGAGTGTCTAACAACAACCATTTTTATTATTTTGTTTCTTTTGGTGCCCAGGGGCTTCTTTTGCTCTCTCTTGTGTTTGTTTGAGTTGTAGAGTTAGTTAATGTTTTAACTTTGGCTCTTACTTCTTTGTAACATCTTTACTTGTTCTCCATATGAAAGTTCTATTATTTAGTTCATTTTTATTTTATTGTATTTTTCTATTTTAATGTTGTCATTTTTTTGCCTATTGATGTCTCTGTTTCTCTGTATTCAGTGTTTTAGGTTTGATTTATTTTTGTGACTTTCCTATCTGGGTTGATATCTAGTTGTTCTACTCTGTGCTTTAGTCTTGTGTGGTTAGTCTGGTGTTACTGATTTCCTAACCAGAGGACTCTCTTTCACATTTCTTATAGTTTTGGTTTGATTTTTCACAAATTCCCTTAGGTCTTGTTTATCTGGAAATGCCCTAATTTTTTGCTATCACATTTGAGAGACAGTTTGGCTGGATACAAATTTCTTGACTGGTACTTTTTTTTCCTTCAAGGCTTTGTGTTATGTCCTATTTCCTTCATGTCTGTATAGTTTCTGTTGTGTAGTCAGAGCTTAGTCTTATTTATACTTCTTGGAAGATTACTTTTTGTTTATTTCTAGCCACTCCTAAAAATTCCTCTTTATCTTTGATTTTTGCAAGTTTGATTATAATATATTTTGACAACTTCCTTTTGAGATCTACGTTGTAGGAGGTATAGTGAGCTTCTTGAGAGATGCCATCTCATGTTGCACGACGTCCGGGGAGTTTTCTGCTGACAAATCTTCAACTATTGTCTCTCTGTTTTCTGTTTTCTGCCCCACCCCACAGCCCTGCCCTGTTCTTGCATGTTAGTCACTCAGAAGTCATTCTTCTTGACAGAGCCTCAAGTAATTCTTAGGGTTTCATTATTTTCAAAAATTTGTTTATCTGGTTTTTCCTCAAATAAATTGTTGTCGAGTGTTTTATCTCGAGTCCTGCCAATTCTGGCTTCCATTACTTCAATTCTGCTCCTATGACTTTCGATTGGGTTGTCTGATTCCGAAATTTCACTGTTAATCATTTGGATGTCTATTCACTGTCTCTATAAATTCTTGCAAACTGTTGTATTTATCCTTGTGCTCTTATATAACCTTCTAAGTTGCTCTGTTGCTTCGTCTGTGTGTTCTATGGCTTCTTTCTGTATTTTGCCTTATCTCCTTCCTGATCTCTTGAAGAGTCTTTTGACTTCTGTCTCTGGTAATAACAAGAAGTTATCTTCCTTGAGTTATCTTTCTTGAGTCTTTGTTTTGGTGGCTTGCTGAAGCTATCAAGATCTGCCTCTTTCTGTGATTTGATATTGACTGTCATCTCCAAGCCATCACTGAGTTGTTATACTTATGTTTGTTTACTGTGTCTTAGCTTCTTATTTAGTTTTGTTTTGAGCTGGTGGTTTGGTTTCTTATTTGTTCCCCCCACAAAGCCAGGAGAATGGGTTGGGACACGTGACAGGTGGTACTGCTGGCCCAGGGGACACGAGCAATCGCTGAAGCTGGAGAAAGACCCAGAGCGGAGCAGGCACGGGGCAAGTAGATCAGAGAAAGGTACTTTTGCAGAGGGGGGATTTTTTTATTGATCCTGTGTGGTAAGTTAGAGTCTTATACTGAACTTTTAGAAATTGAGTGCTGCCTCTCCCTGATGCTAAAGGCTTGAACAGAATCTCCACCACTTGGTTTCTCCTGATGTAGAAAACGCTGATGTTTTACCTCAGCTCACACACACCAACCAGTCTAGCCTGTAGGATGCCAGCCAGGTCAAGCTTGGCAAATCCTGGCTGATCCTGTTCTGTCTTTCCCTCCGCTGTGCCACTTACTCTGACTTCTCAGCTTCATCTTTAGTGTTTATGGCCTCTAGATTATCACATATAACGAATTCACTTGTTCTTTCGGGCTTTGTTCTAAGAGGGACCACAGGAATTGCTCACCACCTTGGCCTCTCCTAAGAATGTTCTTTTTGGTAGTGAGCACACTGCCATCGCTCTTCTGCATCACACATGCCATAGCAGATCATATGATTGTATGATTCAAAATGGCCAATACCAGGTCATTTCAGCTGAGTAGTGGCTAGGATATAGATGTTGATACTTTCTACTTAATTTCTGATGACTTCCAATTTTCCTAGATTTATACTTCAAAATAGAACATTCCAATTATTGATGGATGTTTGCAGCTATTTTTCTCATTTTGAGTCATGTCACATCAGTAAATGAAGGTCCCAGAAGTGTGAGTCCATCCATGTCATTAAGGTTGACTCTATTCTGAGGAGGCAGCTCTTCTTTAGTCGTGTTTTTAGTGCCTTCCATCTGAGGGACCAATCTTCTGGCACTATATCAGACAGTATTCTGCTGCTATTCATAAAATTTTTAATGGTCGATTTTTTTCTGAACTATATTGCCTGTTCTTTCTTCCTAATCTGTCTTAGTCTTGATCTTCTGCTAAAATCTGGCCATCAGTGGTGGTATTTGAAATACTGGTAGGAAATCTTCCAGTATCATAGCAACATGGAAGCCGCTACAATATAGCAAACTGACAACAAAAATGTATCTTCTCACAGTTCTGGAGGGTAGGAGTCTGAATTTGGAGTGTCATCAGGGTCATGTTCTCTGTGAGGGCTCCAGGGAAGATCCTTTCTTGTCCCACCTTCTGGTAGCCCCACATATTCCTTGGCTTCTAGTATCCTAAAAAAGCTTCCACTTTAAGGTTGTCTCCCATCTCTGCCTTTGTCTATGACTCTTCTCGTCTTTTTATAAGGACTTCAGTCATGTTGAGTCAGAGGCCACCTTATTTCAATATGGCTTCATGTGAACTTTAATTATACCTGCAAAGGTCCTTTTTTGACAAAAAGTTACATTTATAGGTGCTGGGCATTGAACATATCTTTTTTGGGGGGAGGGTAGGAGAAGGACTCAATTCAACTCGTAATAGCTTCTAACAAACTCTCTTTTCTTGAGTTAGTCAGAATTGGTTTTCTTTATTTGCAGGCAAAGAATCCTAAATGATGCAGAAATTGGTAAGAGAAAATGGGTTATAGGGGCTAGATCCTCAAGGAAATGTGGTTTATTAGAATTGGCTATTGAACCTAAATCAGGAAAAACAGAGTGAAATTCCCATTTTTGTGCCAAAATGTGTAGAGACAGGGTATGAGCTGGTGAACTGGTAGTTTAACCATCACTTGTGAGTAGCTAGGACACAATGCATTCAGAAGAGTGAAGCCTCTGAGGTCTAAGTAGCTTTGGCTACAAACTAGTTTAAAGAGAATGACAAATACCAAGACTGTAGAAGTCGGCCAATTTTTCTAATATGATTGGATAGTTTCATAACTGTCTCAAAGTTTAAAATTCTTACCTCAAGACATGAAATAAAACTTGAGGCGGTCCAAGAATCTTTGTGGTGATATAACTGTTTTTGGCTGTATCAATGTCAATAGTCTAGTTGTAATATGTATTATACTATTTACAATATTAAGGAGACTATCTTAGATATGTAGCACTGCTCTAACAGAAATACCACAGGTGGATGGCTTTAACAAACAGAAATTTATTCTATCATTGTCAGGAGGCTAGAATCTAAATTCAGTTTGCCGGATCCTAGTGAAGCCTTTCTTTCTCTGTCAGCTCTGGAGGAAGGTCTTTGTCATCAATCTACCCCTGATCTAGGAGTTTCTCAGCATAGGGACCCCGGGTCCAAAGGATACATTCTTTCCAGCTCCTTATTCTTGGTCATATGGATTTCCTATCTCTCTGTTCCCTTCTCTCTCCTTGTATCTCTTGTAAGATAAAAGGTGATGATAGTTATATCCCAGGGAAACTCTTCTTACATTGGATCAAGATTGTAACCCAGGAAAGAGTGTTACATCTCACCCTAATCTTCTTTAATATAACCTAATCTTCCTTATTAACCGCAGGCAGAGATGAGGATTTACAACACACAGAAAAATTACATCAAAACATGAAATGGAAGACAATCATACTGAGAATCATGACCTAGTCAAGTTGACACATTTGTAGGGGACACAATTCAGTCCATAGTGCAGCCACAGTGGCTTAATAATTTAAACATTTAGTTGCTAACTGACAGGTTGATGATTCAAACCTATTCAGTAGCTCTGCAGAAGAAAGACCTGTTGCTCTTTTCCTATAAGATTATAGCCTAAAAAATCCTATGAGGTAGTTCTTCTTTGTCACATGGGGTCCTTATAGGTTGAAACTGACATGAAAATACCTAACTATACCATATGTTACTATTGGGTGAAACTAAGTAAAGCTTATAAAGAATTTCTTTATATTGTTACATATATTGTACATGAAATATACAATTATCTCAAAATAAAAATTATAATTTAAAAATTAATTCAAGGAAATCCTGGCTCTTTGATAATTCACCCAGTCTGCTGTATCAGTTCTGGTCTTTCTGCCTCTGGACTTTTTGTTTAATGAGAAGCAAAAATGAGTTACTTGTTTAAGACACTGTGTAGTTTGGTTTCTGTTACATACAGCACAAGTGCATTCCTAACTGGTAAAATGTTGAGAGGATTGCTCTGTGAGCGAAGATGGATGCACTGTCACATACTTCAAAGATTGGAATCTAGTCTGCAAATATAAATCAGTTTTCTTTCTGGCTGTTTCACTATAGGACCTAGGACAGGATGAGAGGCAGTATTGTGACATGAATGACAGGGCACCAACTATAACTTATTGGTGAGGTGCAGGCTTGCTTTTATGCTGTTAGCAAAGCAAGTAACTAAATGGTAGTGAACACCCCAAGAATAGGGTATATTTACATGTTCCAGGGAGTTCTAGATTCTCTCCACATGAACATCCTGCTCAGATAAGATCCAGAGTGTGGAGAACTAATGGCTGAGCTACATATGCCTAGTTACTCCTTACCTTTATTGTTCAGTGTTGTGTAACAGAATTACCACAAGTGGACAGCTCTATCAAAGAGAAATTCATCCTCTTACAATCTAAGAGGCGAGCAGCCCAGGGTAAGGCTTGCTCTCTCTTTAGGCTCTGGGGGAATGTTCTTGTCATCCTTTTTCCCCTAGTCAGGGGCTTCTCAGTTCAGGGACCACAGGTCCAAAGGACGTGCTATGCTCTTGACTCTTCTTGCTTGGTGGTAGCGAAATTTTCCTGTCTGTCTGTGTGTTTCTGTCTTTTGTTTCTCAAAAGAGATTGACTTAAGACACAAACTAATCTTGTAGACTGGGTCCTGCCTTATTAACATAACTGGCTGTAATCCTGCCTCATTAGTCTCATAGAGGTAAGATTTATAACACACACAAAAGTCACTTCAGATGACAAAATGGTGGACAATCATGTAACACTGGGTATTGTCACCCAGCCAAGTTGACACACATTTTAGGGGGATATAACTCAATCCGTAACTCCCCCTATTAGTTGTCTTTTACCTGGCTGGGGTGTAGTGATTAAAGTCCGAGAAGCCTGGACTGTGCCTCATGGAAGCGAGAAACGTTTGAGTCCTACTGCATCGCACAACCAAGCCTTTCTAAAGTTGTTCTAAAGTCTTTCCTAGGACTTGGAGGACTTACATTGCCCTCAGCCCCATCCTGTGATTCCTTTTATCATTTTTTAGGAATGAGAAAATCTATGTAAGCCATTTAATACGCACAGCTAGGCGCATCATACAGGTCCAGTATCTTTTTTTTTCCCTTCTTTCTACGGTTATTGTAAGTCACATGTGAGAGGTCATTTAGTGTACTAAAGTTGTGACCCAGAGACTTGAGATATAATCCTGGTTCTGCTATTAGCTAACTAAACAACTTGGACAAGGCTTCTTTATGAGCCTTACTTTCTTAATCTCTGAGGAACTTGATAATTGTCGTGCAATATACTACTCAGAGGTTACTGTTTGCAAGGACTATACTGTTAGTTGTATTCATTGGAGTTCTGCAGTATGGAGACAGCTTCCTTCAGTGCCTGAGTCTGTAAGAAATGTAATAATCCTGGCTTGGAGTAAGTGCTGTCTGGTCTACTTTCTTCACAGTCAAGTTGCACAATCCATTCATCAATGGTACACGTTTGAAATCAGTGACAAAATGCCTTCTGGGGAATTGAGTGGCCCTGCTGTAATGAGCTTTATGCTTGTGAGGTTGTAGTATTTGTCAAGTGGCAAACAGCAAATATAAATCTGACACGGCTACGAGGGAAGCCAAATACACACGCATCTAGTGACTTTCTAATCCCTGGAGGGGATGTTCAGTCAGAATGGCCACTGGATTCCTGGACTCTGGGCTTTGACAACTCCTAGAGTATATACTTCTTAGGAACACTGAAGGAGGTAGGGTGGACGCAGGAGACCAGCTGGCCCTAAGAAGAACTTCAGGCATATGTATATATGTGCGTGTGTGTGTGTGTGTGTCCATGTACACACACACACACACACGCACATATATACATATGCCTGAAGTCCATGTACACACACACACACACACACACACACACACACACACACACACAGAGGCTGATTGCTAGCAACATTTCTCCTCTGGCCCTCCATACCATCTTTAGCTTGCTTACTGCCTTCTTCTACGGACATTTCTTTCCTCCTTTAATATTAGTTTTAAATTGGTTAAATTTCTCTTAGATATAATGTTAGCAGTGTGGTGTAGCACAGAAGTGTCAAGAACACATTGATTGATTAATGTCATTTGATAAATAAATAATCCAGGCATCTCCTTACAAAGCTAATGGCTCACTTTGGCCATGTGGCAAAAGTAGACATTTTGATTCAAAGAGGTTTTTAGATAAAGCAAATACCTAAAAATCCTTCCCCTTCCTGAAGGTCCCCATTCCATACCGCACTCTGCTGCTGTCATGTGCATAGCAGATGTTTAGGTGGGTGCTTCTGAATGTGCAGGGATCCAGTGATTGGTTATAGGTAGACTTTAAAATAAGGTTGAAAGTTGTATGAAACCAGAAAAATAACATCCTGTAATGACCCCTTGGAATGTTCCTATCAGAGAAACCTTTACCACAATCCTTCTAGTCACAGTGATTAAGGCAAGGATATTGAAAACATGAGTGAAAAACCCCAAATAGCTCATACGTACTGTCACTGGTGTACGTCACCACAATGACCCTCTGATGTAGAACAGATTGTTACAGTATCAACTGGGTGGGGACCCACTTTGCAGTTGCTAACATCTGTAATGGTGGACCTAAGTGGCAACACGTCACCACCCCCACTGGACAATCAACCTAACCCTGATTAACATATGATGCCCCCTTCTAGACCAGAGACAGTACAGCCTAGGGGGACGGGAATTCATAAAAAACCTAGCTGCCCCCACCAGCGCACAGTAACAGCTTGTCCAGTCAGTCACCATTGGATGCAGCGCTGCTGTCCTGGTCTGTAAGTTTCCCTTTTGGTGAATAAACCCGCGTCTCTTGGATGGTCTCCTCGCTAGTTTTTCAGTCTTTCAGAAGCCGTGTATTCAGAAGCATTCTGGTTGTTGGAAATAAATCCTAACAATCCAAACAGAGGGACTTTTATTTTGGTACATGTTCAACAACTAGTTCTCCAGAAACAAAGCAAGACAAACCCCCAACTTACAGCATCTGCCAATATCCATGGTGTAAATACTTCACTATGATCAAGTTCAAGCTACCGCTGTGCTGTTTCTAAAGCAGAGTTGGGAAGAGATGCAGACAGCCCGCTCCCATGAGCCAGTGTGAGCTAGCTCTAGCGTACCACTGAAATGAATTCTAAAGCTTACTGTTTAAAGCAGGAGAACTTCAGACATCTGCCAAGAATCCTACAAAATCCAAATCCCAAGAGGATTTAGTTCAGAGTCAAGTATTCAGAAAACAAAACAAAGCCCAGAGCAGGCTCAGTTCCATTAACTCACAGGTATGATTAATTTGATTGTCCAAAGAAACAAGAGTTGGATAGACCACCATCCTCTAATAAAGTGCCTGGAATTTATTTGGTGCACTGACTTATTGCTTGCAAATCCTCATCTATATTTGGGTACTGACTATGCTCTTCTTCACTTAGTATTTTTCATTAAATTGACTTTATTTAAATCATCTTAAAAACTTAGCTTCATCCTAAGCAACTATATTCATTAAAACATGAAATTGGTATTGGCTATGCTTTCAAATACACATTTTAAAGTATATGTAAATGAATAAGTAAAATATATTGAAAATAAAATAAATACATAAAACAAATATATTTAAGATAACAAATATTCATCAGCTAGAACCTAACATCATTTTATGTACCACCTGTAGAAGCTGTACAGGTACCTGTACCATATTTACCGGAACAATTCACCAAGGTAAATGTTGGCTGTTATTATTAATATTTGTCTTCAGAGTCTACTATTCAAACACTGCCTCCAACAATCAAAGTGGTAAACTCTGAGTCCAAAATTTACATAAATCATCCAGTACATTTGCCTCCAAATATTATGAAAAATCTTTAGGAAAAATCCATTTGATCTTTCCTTAAAGGTCACTGCTGCTAGGCAACACCTTTCTTCTGGGATGTTGGCCATGTTTGTTAGATTTTACTAAAGTACCTATCTTTGGTTCAAGCTGGAGGTGGAGGAACACATTTTGCCTCTGTCGAACATTTCAGTCGGGTAGGGAGTGGTATAAAGCTCAGAGAGGACAACAGTCATCAACACAGAAGGGGCTACGAATTTCTTCCCTCTTGTCTGTCTGTGGGGTCATGAGCAATAGACGGGGAAACGGGGAGCTCTGTGTCTCAAACTTGGCTCAGCTGCCCACTTGCTAGATCATCACTGGTCCAACCTTACGGTCCCCATTGTCAAACCTGTTAGAACTTTGAAGGCTGCCTCTTGTGGGCAGGGGAGATCAAATTTCACAAATGGATGGTGTTTGTCTTGCCTTTCCTCCTGAGCTGATCAATGGCAATTATTCACAACAATAACATGTGGTAGGTTGCTTTCTTTTAACTTAATGACTTTTAACTATAGTGAAGAGAACATTTCAACTGTGAATCTGGAAGAGGTGTTCTAAGCCTGTAAAGTGTTATTCCTTTTTTTTTTTTTTTTTTTTTGCTGCAGTGGTTAAATGCTTGACTGCTAATAATAAAGTCTTGAGTTCAAACCCACCAGCTGTTCTGAGGGTGAAAGATGTGACTTCTCTGAAGATTACAGCACTGGAAACCCCAGAGGGTAGTTCTGACTTTCTAGGGTCACTATGAGTTGGAATTGATTTGATGGCAATGGGTTTGGTTTGGTTTTAGGATAGCGTACAAAAGGAATTCTAGCGTGCAGTGTTTTAGTGCTTAGCTGCTGGCTGAAACCTTGGTGATTGGAACTCAGCAGCAGCTCCTAGGGAGAAAGATGGGGCAGTCTGCTTCTGTAAAGATTTATAGCCTTGGAAACCGGTCAGTTCTACTCTGTCCTATAGGTTCACTATGAGTTGGGATTGACCGCATGGCCACAGGTTTTAACAGGTTAATAGCAATCGTCTGGATGTCAAAGCGTTTGGTTTTTAGTTTTTTTTGAAAATAGTATTCAAACACAAATTCAAATCAGAACTTAATTTCCTCAGGTGGTTAATTGAATCCGAACAAGAGACGCTTCTAATTACCAGCTGTCTCCTGATTGAAGGGTGATCTGTATTCATCCATGACTATTAAATCCATAATTTATGAAGCTCTACACAGCCACTTGCCTTAACAGCCCTTGTTTTAGAATGCTGACGACTTTGAGCCAAAGAATGCCTAATGCAATGTTTGGTAATGTCAATAAAGCTTGATCGACTCTTCCCATGAATAAACCATTACAAAAAGAGAAATAGTTTTCTGGTTCATCTCTGCTTCTTCTCCAGGCCGGGAGTCCCTGAAGGCAGTGCAGATAGTTAACACTTTCAGCTGGTAACTGGAAGTTTGGCAGTTCAACTCCACCCAGAAGCACTACAGAAGACCAGGTGATTTACTTTCTAAAAACTAGCTATGGCAAACTCAAAAAAGCACATTTCTACGCTGACATACATGGGGTTGCCCCGAGTTGAGATGACTCAGTTGTGACCCATTGTGTAGGCCACATATTCAGCGTTAGCTGCCGGCCCTCTATTTGCCTGAATTTCAGAGCTCAACGGTTACTACTTTGTTCTTGGCAGCGGTTAGTTGTCAGTCCAGTTTCTTAACAGAGCAGTCCTGAGAAAGGCCCCAGCAGGAAGAGGACTCTGGCCTCAGGCAAGATCTGACCGCAAGGTTACAGCAGGAAGACAGCCATCAGTCCACCGGAGTGAAAGAGGCCTGTGTGGATTCTGATAACGCCAGATACACTGCCAAGAAGACTCGTGAGCAATATACACTTAACTCTTGGGAAACTGTTGTCTGCAAAAAGACAAAAGTCTGAAAATTTCTGACTTAAAGTCTTTTTGGAGTGAGGAAAGCAATCTACTGTCTGTGGGATGCATCGGGTGGGCAGTCCTATGTGACCTGGGTTACGCTTGCCATTAACACCTGTCTCGAAGACATCAGGCAAGGCACTTAGCATGTTTTGAGTGTCAGTTTCTCAGCAGAAAATGAGCTGAACAAAATAGTTGCTGAAGTAAGTTTTAGCTTTATGATTCTACGACTCATTCTACTTTTGGAACCCCACTTGTTTCTATGAACAGTTAAGTCACGTTTCTCTCTGGGATTGGAGGGTTTAGAAATCAAGATGTTCATGAGATTGAGAATTTTTAGAGTCTGATTTTTTTTTAAACTTCCAAAGCGTTTTAGTACTGCCTTTTATTTTTCTCTTCTGTGGTTAGAATTCACTGCTGGAGAATACAAAATGTTGTGTTATAACCCTCTTCTGCTTAGTTTCGCCTTTGGGAAAAGGATGGCACATAACAAAGCCAGTTGCTACTCCTGGTGACCCGACGTGTTGCAAAGTGCAACAAAGCTCCGTAGGATTTTCTCAGCTCTCGGCTATAATCCGTGGAAGCGGATCAGCAGGACTTTCTTTCACTATGTCTCTAGGTGGGCTCAAACCATCAAAATTTCAGTTTGTAGTGTTGGCTAGAAAAATGAATAGCACACATCTTACTTTGATTTTAAGGTTTTTCTTATGCATGACAGCAAATATTAACCAGCAACACTTGCTGGAAACTGTTAGGGAATATGAAAAAACAAACCCAAACATTTTGCTGTCCAGTCATTTCTAATACATGGCTAGCTACCCTACAGGACAGAGTAGAATTTCCCCATTCAGTTTCCAAGGAGTGGCTAGTGGATTTGAACTGCCAACCTTCAGGTTAGAAGCTGAGTTCTTCACCACTGCACCACCAGGGCTCCCTATAAACCACCCAATCCACTGTCGTCAAGTCGGGTCTGACTCATAGTGGTCTTAGAGGTCAGAACAGAACTGCCCCATATAGAGTTTCCAAGGAGCGCCTGGTGGATTTGAACTGCTGACCTTTGGGTTAGCAGATGTAGCACTTAGCCCACTATGCCACCAGGGTTTCCTGGACTCCCTATAGCAACAGAGATTTGTCTTACTCTACTAGAAAAGAATAGTCAACAAACTACTACCTCCTAATTTAAATCTTAACAACTTCTAGTAGGTGGAAGGTCAAATTATTGGCAGACAGGCTGGCCAGAAGTAACCTGCTATCAGTTGACCTCAGTAAAGTGAGTTGGCAGGGTTCATTTAATCAATTATGTTAAAATTAGCCAGTGGTTGATCTTTTCTATTTTTCCCTCCTTTTCTCCTGTAAATCCTATGGTACTGTACCTAGCTTCTTAGAACCATTTACTTTTTCCTGAAACAAAAAGCCTCTGTATATGCATATACCGTGGGGCCTCTTTAAAGTGTTAAAAAAGTCAAAGATGTCACTTCTTCTGACCCAAGCCGTTGTGTTTTCAATAGCCTCATATGCATGCGAAAGCTGGACAATGAAGACTGGAGAATTCATGCCTTCAAATTATGGTGTTAATGAAGAATATTGAACATACCATGGACTGCCAGAGGAACAATCCAATCTGTCATGGAAGAAGTACAGCCAGAATACTCCCTAGAAGCAAGTATGGTGAGATTTCATGTTACATATTTTGGACTTGTTAACAGAAGGGACTAAGTCCTAGAGAAATGTCATGAAAAGAAGAGGAATATGCCCAACGAGATGGATGGACTTAGTGGCTGCAACAATGGGATAAAGTGCAACCAAAGTTGTGAAGATGGTACAGGACTGGGCATTGTTCAGTTCGGAAGTGTGGTTATATTTAGGGAACTTCTTAGCTTTGGTTTAGTCCAGATGTGCTGACTGCTCCTCTGCTGTGTGTTGTCCTTCTCCAAGGGTGATTTTAATTTGCTCACCTAGGTACAAGAATGACCTAAGAGTGGGAATGCCCATTTAACATCATTGAGGACCACTGAGAAACAGCTTCAGTGGAATGGCAGGACAAAGGCCAAATGGCAAGAACTGAGAGGGAATGAGTATAGTGGACAATTTATCATTCTCTTTGAATGTCCTGTACTATCTGAAAACACAATGTGTGGGGTATTCACAGGCTTTCATATCTTCTTTCACTAAAGCAGAACTTGGAAAATGGAAATTCGTAACCTCTCTTACAGGTAGCGTTAAAGGATGTGATTTTTACTGGCTAGACAATCAGATACACTGTCTTAGGTCTAGTACTGCTCTAACAGAAATATTGCAAGTGGATGTCTTTAACAAAGAGAAATTTATTTTCTCATGGAAAAGTATGCTAAAAGTCCAAATCAGGGCATCACCTCCAGGGGATGTCTTTTTCTGTTGACCCTGGAGGAGGGTACTTGTCTTCGTGCTCCCCCTGGACTGGGAGCTTCTGAGGCACTGGGACCCCAGGTCCAAAGGAGACATTCAGCTCCCACTGTTGCTTCTTTTCTGATGATATGAGGTCCCCAGCTGTTTGCTTGTTCACCTATCTCAAGACCACCTCCTGTCTCACTTCATTAGCATCACAGAAGGCAGGATTTATAACATACAGGAACATCACACAGTACTGAGAATCATGGCCTAGCCAATTTGTTAAACACATTTTTGTGGGGAAACAATTCATCCATGACTTTCCACCCTTTGTACCCCAACCAAATCCCACATTCATATCATAGCAAAAGTTTTAAGTAGAAGTCCAAAGTCCATAAATTACTCTTCAACTGTTGTCATGGATTGAACTGTTTTCCCCCCAAAATATGTGTAGCCATGTGACCATGATTTCCTGTATTCTATGATTATCCTCCATTTTGTGATTTTGCTGTGCTGTATGTTAAAGGTTAGGGTGGGACTGTAAATCCCTTTATAAGATCACCTCCCTGCTCCACTGTAAAGGGAGTTTCCCAGGAATATGGCTTGCCTCACCCTGAATCCTTTCATCCCACAAGAGAGAAAAGGAAAGAGAAGCAGGCTGAGAATTGGGAACCTCACACCATCAAGAAAGCAGCACTGGGAGAAGAGCGCATCCTTCAGGCCTGAGAATCCTGCACCAAGATGCTACTTGGACAAAGACGGATGCAATACTGGACTTTCCTACAGAGCCAACAAGGGGGAAAGCCTCCCCCAGAGCAGACATCCTGAATTTGGACTTGTAGCCTACTGGGCTATGTAAGAATAAACTTTCCTTTGTTAAAGGCATCCACTCTGTTGTATTTCTGTTAGAGCAGCCCTAGCTGGCTAAACAACTGTGAAATCTAGAATATAAGTTGTCTGCTGTTAAAGGTACATCAGTAGAAAGGGCACAGGTTAGACATCTCTATTACCAGTGGCAGAAATTGCAGGGAAAGAAGGTGTAACAGGTATCAAGCAAGTGAGCAGAACATGTTACGTTAGCCCCAGTCACAGACTGAATTGTCTGTACCAGTTTAGCTGGACTATGATTCCCAGTGTTTTTTGATTGTCCTCCATTTTGTGATTTTCCTATGCTGTAAATCCTAATCTTTGTCTGCGGCTAGTAGATTGGACTATGTTAAAGAGGATTAGTGTGGGACTGTAACACCCTTCCCAAGGTCACCTCTCTGTTCCACTGTAAAGGAAGTTTCCCTGGAGTGTGGCTTGCACCACATTTTATCCTACAAGAGATAAGAGGAAAAGGAAGCAAACAGAGTTGGGGACCTCATGCCATCAAGAAAGCCGCACCAAGAGCAAAGTGTGCCCTTTAGACTTGAGGTTCTGGTGCCAAGATGCTCCCTGACCAAAGAAAGATTGATGCAACACAAGGACCTTCCTCCAGAGCCCAAAGAGAGACAAAACACATTCTCTGAAGCTGGCACTCTGGATTTGGAGTTCTAGCCTGCTTGATTATGTGAATATAAACTTTTCTTTGTTAAAGCCATCCTCTTATGATATTTTCTGTTAGATCAGTACCAGATGACTAAAACAGCCCTTAAGGCTTTGAAAATAATCCTCCATTCCCTGGGAAATTTTACACAATAACCCTACCCTCCAGACTCTAGGTATCGGCCACACTCTCCAGGTTCTAAGTGAAGTCCCTCAGACATGAGCTTCAGCTTCACCTTTCAGGCCCACTGGGAAGCAACTCTGCTCCCTTAGCTTCAGGTACATCATTTTTTCAGTCCATCTGAGTGGAAACTATGCCCTTAGATATACCAGAGGCCGTGTTTCCACACTTTGAAACTTCTGTGGTCATGGCCATACCTTTTGAGACTGAGGAAGCTCAGCTACTTGCCTTTTCAGCTTCTGCTTCCTATTGCCTCTTGGCCTGGGTCTTACACCCACATCTGCCCTCCAGGAGCAAGTGTCCAAAGCTCTGTAGCTCTACCTGTAAGTTTCTGGAGACACCCCAGTCCATCTCACCTCAGTTCACCTCCTTCATACAGGCACTCACCTCTCGTACTCTGTGGATTGGCTCCAGCACTGTCTGATACTGGTCTCCTGTTTCTTCATTATAGGTCCGTTGCTGCTGCTGCTAGTCCTCTGCTGCATGTTTCTCGCTATCTGTGCCTTCCTCAGTGTTAACTGTTCTCAATTCCTTCTGAGTCTTCTGTCCATTCACAGTTTCAAAACCACTTCCACATTTTAGGTATCTGTTCAAGCAGCACCCCACTCTCAGTACCAAATTCTATCTTGGTCATCTGATACTACTTTAACCGAATTACCACAAGTAGATGGCCCTAACAAAGAGTAATTTATTTTCTCACAAAAAAGTAGCCTGAAAGTCCAAATTCAGGGCATCAGTTTCAGGAGAAGTCTTTCTCTGTTGGCTCTGGTGGAAGGTTCTTGTCTTTAGTCTTCCCCTGCTTAGACTGGGAGCTTCTGAGGCTCAGTGATCCTGGGTCTGAAGGACAGGTTTTGCTCCTGGCACTACTTTTTTCTGGATAGTATGAGGTCCCCAGTTCTCTATTTGTTTCCCTTTCCTTTATATCTGAAAAGATTGCCTCAAGACACAATACTAATACAACCACCTCCCATCTTCCCTCATTAATATCACTGTGGTAAGATTTACAGCTTATGGGAATATCACACAATACCATGAATCATAGCCTAGCCAAACTGCTACACACAGTTTAGGAGGAGATGCAATTTAGTGCATGACACACACTCGTATTAAACATCTGTTTAGAAGCAAACAATTTGGGAAAGGAATCTTCTTGTGAAATCTTTTATTATCTCTGTTGAGTGGGTAGAAGTAGAAGTTAATGGCTTCTTGAGGAACAGTGGTTATAAGTTTGTGGTCTTGGTTCAAAAAAAAAAAGAAAAGGAAAATAGTATTATTGTTGGAGGGGTAGCAGTGGTTGCCTTTGGTGCTGAGTGGGGCAACAAAAATAGAACCATATTAGTAGGACTTGCATCATCAGGCCAATTATGCTGGCTTGTCTTGAACATTGTTGCTGGAAAGTTTGCTTCAGTGACTCTGGTTTTTCAGCCCTCCCAACAAAAACTTGTCAATAAACTCCTCTTCTGAATAGTTGTAGGCAACTTCAATTGCTTCCAAATAAGATCTCTGATGAAAGAGTAGAGGATGAGGAAGTATGACCAGTGTGAACAGCCTTTTCAAAGTCATGAGAGAGCAAGAATGAGTAGTAGCAGACTGTGGTAGCCAGCCTCTAAGGCAGTTCCCGTGGTCATTGCCTCCCAGCGTTCACGTACTTCTGTTGGTCCCCTTCATGATGATTCAGATCTGGTCCCTGTGACCAACAGAATCCAGCAGAAATAATAGCACAAAACTCTAAAAGCTAGTTCATAAAAGCATTAGAGCTTTTGCATTGGTCACTTGAATTGCTCGCTCTGGAGGAGTGATAGCTGCCACAATGGGAGAACACTCAAGTAACCCTATTGCGTACTTACCTGGAGAGGAATTATCCCGACAGCACCCGTGTACCAGGCACGTGAGTGGTCATGTTGGCTCCAGGTCCTCCACCCCCAGTCAAACCTTCAGATGCTGCAGTCCCGGTTGGCCTCTGATTGCAACTTCAGGAAAGATTCTGAGTCAGAACCACCAAACTGAAATACTCCTAAGTGTCTAATGCACAAGAACCACTAAAGATGAGAAATACTTATTGTTGTTTTAAGCCACTAAGTTTGAAGTGATGCATTCTACAATGATAGGTAATGAAAACATAGTCTAAGTGTTTAAGGATGGTGTGTAGTTTCCTAATGTTGTAGCAGAAATACCACAAGTGTGTGACTTCAGAATCTGTAAGTAACTTTCTCGTAGTTCTGGAGGCTGAAAGTCCAAATCACATCTCTGCTGTGTAGATTCCTTCCTGGTCAATAGTTCTGGGCATTCCTTGGTTCCTGGCGATCCTCACATGACATCTGTCTTCCCCAGTTTGTGCACTGGGGTCTGTGTCTAATCCACTCTTTTTGTAACTCAGAAGTGACAGGTTTAGGGCACACCCTACGTTTGTCTGACCTTACTCACATACAAAAGAATTCCAAACACAATTACAATCACAAGCATAAGGGAGATGATTCCAACACATACAGTGGAGAAACACAAGTCAGTTCACAACAGATGGTTTATTATTATGGCATGTCTGGGTAATGTACATGAGTAACATGCTGAGCTGCTAACCAGAAGTTGGAGGTTTGAATTCACCTAGAAGTGCCTTGGAAGAAAGATCTAGTTTTTTTCCTAAAAAGTCAGTCATTGAAAATCCTAAACCTAATCTACTCTGAGGTCTGTGGAAGTCTCCATGAGTGGGATCAACTTGATGTCCACTGGTTATTTTTATAGGACAGACAGCCTGTCTAGATAATAAAGGACCAGGGAACATGCAAAGACCTGCTGATTCATGGAAAAGAAAAATGAACAAATGTTCAGAGAAAGAAAGAAGGAAAGAATACCTTTGGAAGGAAGGAGAGAACTTTCCTTAAGAAGGAATAAAAAAGAGTAACTAGAGTGCGGAGTCAAGGGTGAGTGTGAAAGAGAGTGAACAGGGATTATCTGCTTGTCTTTTCAGCTAAGCATGAGTCAAGTAAGATCATCCGCGAAGAGGGGACAGGACCTAGAGTGCGTTAGTGTATTTTTTAAGCTTACATTTGTTTAGTGTTTATTTTGTGTCAGGCACTGTACTAAGCCTTCCACACATCATCTGAAACTATGAGGTAAGGAGCATGATTTTCTTAATTTCCTAGATGCAGAAGCTGACCAAGTTCAAGAACCCAAGAGGGGAGCTAGCTCTGTTGATTCCAGAGTAAGTTCTTCTCCACCCTCTACACCCCTTGAGTGACTGACTTTAGAACAACTGCTATGAAAATCATAAAGATTCTTTGAGAAAATATGTGATATTTGACCTTCACAAGTGCAAGCACAAAAAAGCCACAAAATTAAACAAAACCATTTCTAGTTGTTTAAAAAGGCTTTTTTAACATTCACATGTTGCCAGATATGTCAAGAAAGGCTTATGGAGTAAAAAGTGTTTCTATAGGGAAACATATAATGAAATTTTAGTATCAAAGCCAAAAAGTTACGAACATTTCAGTTTCTATATTGGAAGAGAAAAGATAACCAGGGCACTTTCTGGAGTGATTTGAAGAGGCTCCTCTATTGATGGAAATCTGGTGGTGTAAATTGTTATGTGCTACCTCTATTAACGTGCAATGTGTAACCCTTACGGCATAGTGGTTAAGGGCTGCATCTGCTAACCAAAGGCTCTGCAGTTCAAATTCACCAGGTGCTCACTGGAAACTCTTCGGAGCAGTTCCTATAGTGTCACTATGAGTCAGAATCAACTGGGTGACAGTGGGTTTAGTTTGGGTGAGGATAAAATAGCAAGAGATGACTGACTTTTTGCTGAGTGTCTGTGCTATTGTGATAGCTGTTGGGTTGGAAAGTTGATTTATTCCATATGGGGCCAAAATGAGGAGGCAAAATTATAAAAGGGAACCTTGTTTGTATAAATGATAAGTTGGCCAGGTATTTCAGAGCAATCATGATTAAAATCAGAGCAAGTGGCAGATCAATAAAATGGGCAGATCAAAGAGTATACCACAAAAAACACTGAACAAATGGATTACTTAGGAGGTGATTGTGGTAAATTTCAGCGTGGTGTCTAAAGAGACAAGGAGTGACATAAGGACGTTCTCTATCAGCATTGGTGCTTTCCTTCCTTCCAGGAAAATCTGTAGATTAATTATAACCTTCTTAATTAAGAGGATCTTTCTAAGCATAAATATTCTGGAAAAAAATTACAATGTTTCATAATTTTATTTATTTTAAATGTTTTATTATTCTGTAAGTGAAAGGTTAGAACCCAAGAAATTTTTCCATGTAAGGCCCCCCCCACCTCCGTGAACTGTTCTCCACACTCCTTCCACCCTGTACTTCCTGTATTCATTCAACCTAGTCCTGCCCCTCCTCTCTGTCCTCCTATCTCACGTCTAGGGAAGAGCTGCTCCTACAGCCACAAGTATATATTTAAGCCAAGAAGCACACACTTCAGCAACATCACTCTGTGTCTTGTAGTCCAGTCCAGTCTTTGGAGGATTAGCTTTAATAATGGTTTCAGCTCTGGGCTAGTAGCGTGTCTAGGGCTCATGTCTACAGGGGACCCTCCAGGACAACAGACCATCAACTCTGGTTTTTTAATAGAGTTCTAGTTTCGTACCAGTATTTTTATCCTGCTATGCCAAGGACTCTGCATTGTGTTGCCTGTCAGGGCAATCATTGGTGGTAGCCAGGCAACCATCTAGTTCTTCCGGTCTCGTGTTGATGTAGTCTCTGAATCATATGGCCCTTTCTGTCTCCTGAGCTCATATTTTCCTCATCTCTGTGATTTCCCTTATTCTTCTCTGCTCCAGGTGGATTGAGACCAGTTGTTACTGCTTAAACGGCCGCTTGCTAGCTTTTAAGACTGCAGGCACCACTCACCAAAATGGGATGCAGAAATTTTTCTTTAAAAATAATCCAAAAAACTTATCAGTTGTGCCAGTTGATCTAGATGTTTCCTGAGACCATGGTCCCCAGAGCCCTGTCCCTGCTACTCTGATCTTTGAAAGGAATTGTATTTAGAAAACCTCTTATCTTTGGGTGTCACTTCTTTCTCCTAACTCAGTTCCTGTCTACTCTCTGATTTATGAATACTCATCTCCCTCCCTCCCCTCCCTTATCATCAAAGATTATTTTCTTCTGGGCTTAAACTTTTCCTTGATGACTTATAATAGTCTCATACAATATTTGTCCTTTTGCAGTTGACTAATTTCACTCAATATAATGTCTTCCATGTGGCTCTGTATTACCAGATGTGTTCCGAGATCATTGTTGTTCTTTATCATTGCATAGTGTTCCACTGTGTGAATATACCGTAATTTGTTTATCCATTCATCTGTTGATGGGCACCTAGATGGATTCCATCTTTTTGCTGTTGTGGACAGGGCTGTAATAAACATTGCTGTGCATGTGTCTGTTTATGTGATGACCCTTATTTCTCTAGGATATATTCTAAGCAGTGGAATTGCTCGATCATGTGGTATTTCTATTTCTGGCTTTTTAAGAAAGCATCAAGTTCATTTCAGACAAACTGAAATTCAAAGCTTTTTTGAGTTTTAATCCAGTGCTTCTCAAACAACAGTGTCAATATGAATCATCTGCAGACGCTGTTTAATTATACATGAACATTATTAGGTTTAGGTTGGGCCTGGAGGTCCCTGAATGGCACAAATTGTTAATCTCACAGCTGCCAATTGAAAAGTTAGAGGTTCCAGTATATTCAGAGGTGCCTCAAGAGAAACGCCTGGCTATGTCCTCCTGAAGAATCAACCACCGAAAACTCTGTGGAGCACAGCTCTACTTTACACACATAGAGTTACTGTGAGCTGGAGTCGACTCAAAGGCAATTGGTAGGCCAGGCATGAGGTTCTGTATTTCTAGCAAGTTCCCAGGTGATGTCCATGCTGACCCAGAGACCACACTGACTGTCAAGGACTTAGTGTCCCCACATTAGAGGACAGACCAGCACTCCCTGTTGCAAACATCAAAGATTTAAAAATGAGTTCAATCAGCAGGCACTAATTAGATGAGTAATAAGCATCTGGTGTCTGGAAGCCCACAGCTGGAGAGACTGTTCTGGGGATTACTGGATCATGGAGACAGTAACAGATGAAGTCGTACAGCAAACACATTCTCACTTACGTGTGTGGGTATATACATACGTCTTGATACGTGTGTATGTTTTTGTGCATTTCTGGTAATCTCTTTTTAGGAAGTTCTTGAGCATTATGTTTCATCATTCCTGATGGAGTTTTCTTTACCCTTCTTCTTTTTTCCTTTTCACACAACTTCTGGCTGCTGTGTGTGTGCACAGTTATAGTGGAAGCCAAGGCCTCCTGCATTATAAGAAAGGCTTTCTCTAATCTAAAAATAGATGAGAGCCCATTGTCTTATGGAAACCTAAGTCCCATATACTAACCCCACAGAAAGTAATCTAGCCTTTTAAAAGATTTATTAGTTTCTGGTCTTCTTCTCCACAAATAGATGTTTTTCCATTGGATTCTGTCACATAAAAATGGAATTAAGGAAGATGAAATAACTTCTTTTTTAGTAGTATAGAAATCTTTGTGATAGAAACTTTTTTTTTTTTTTTTTTTAAGTTTTCTTGTGCTTTAGGTGAAAGCTTACGGCACAAATTTGTATCTAATTGAAAAAATTTTCCACAAATTATCTGGAGACATTGCTGGCAATTCCTGCAATGTGTCAGCCCTCTCCGCCTTTCCACCTTGGGTTCCCTGTGTCCATTCATCCAAGTGTCCGGAGCCTACAGTCTTAGGAATTCTTCTAGTCTCTATCAGATCAGTATATCTGGTTTCTCTGACGAATTTGAATTTTGTTCTACATTTTTCTCCCATTCTTCCCCGGGACCTCTATTGTGATTCCTATCAGAGCAGTCAGTGGTGATAGCCAAGGAACAGTCCTTCTAGGCTCAGCCTAGTTGGAGGCTGCGGTTTATGTGGTCCATCAGTGCTTTGGACTAATACTTTCCTTGTGTCCTTGGTTTTCTTCTTTCTCCTTTGCTCTGGATGAGATGGAACCAGTAGATCTATCCTAAATGGCTGCTCACAAGCTTTTAAGACTCCAGGACCCACTCACCAAGGAAGGATGTAGAGTATTTTCTTTATGAACTATGCTATTCTGGTTGATCTATATGCTTCCCTAGACCATGGTCCCTTAGCCATGGTAATTTGGTCCTGAAAGGTATTTGGATGAGACCAGGAAGCTCTATGGCTTTGCCTTGGTCAAGTTGTGCTGACATTCTCTGTATTGTGTGTTTTCTTTCCTGTCAGCTAATTCAACACTTGTCTACTGTCTAGTTAGTGATTTCTTCTTCCTACACCTCCCTTCCCTTATATCATCAAAGATTGTTTCCTTCGGTGTGTGTAAACCTTTTCTCGAGTTTTGTAATAGTGGTCTTACACAGTATTTACCCTTTTGTGATTGACTTATTTCATTCAGCATAATGTGCTCCAGATTCATCCAAGTTGTGAGACATTTTGTGAATTCCTTATTGTTCTTTATTGTTTTGTCATAGTCCATTGTGCGTACATACCATGATCTGGTTATCCATTCATCTATTGATGGGCACTTAGGTTGTTTCCATATTTTTGCAATTGCAGAAACTGTGAATTTTAAGAAGCCTTGAGGTACTTGAAGAATCAAAGTATTAAATGAGAAGGAGAAAAGTCAGTGTTATTATAGAAGCAGTGATATATTCTTCAGGTTTCCCAGAAAACAAGGAGCTCTGGTGGAGCAGCATTTAAAATGTTCAACTGCTAAAGAAAAAGTTGGTGGTTTGAACCTACCAGCCGCTCTAAAGAGAAAGCTGTGGTAGTCTGCTTCCATAAGGATTTACAGCCTTGGAAACTCTATGGGGCAGTTCTATTCTATCCTATAGGATCACTATGAGTCAGAACTGAATCAATGTCAGTGGGTTTTCTGTTTTCTCAGAAAACAAAAAACATTGCCTGGACTGGAACAGGAGGTAGTAGGCAGTTTCTGCTAATAAGTATTGGGTTTAATTTTGGTGATGACGACAACATTCTGGAATTAAACAGTGGTGATGACTATATAACACAGTGACTGCACTAAATATACTAAACCAATTGCTGTCAAGTCAGCTCCAACTTATGGCGACCCCATACGTGTCGGAGTAGAATGTATGCCATAGGGTTTTCTGTGGCTGAATTTCTGAAAGTAGATCACCAGGCCTTTCTTCTGTGGGGCCTCTGTGTCAACTCAAAGCTCTAACCTTTCCATTAGCAGCCAATTAGCAGTTAAATGTTTGCAACACCCAGAGGCTCCAAAATATACTAGCTTGTATTAAAAATACTAAAAATCATTGAATTATACATTTGAAATAATGAACAGCAACAGTAGCTGCCCGCTGGATTCTCCCCCCATGATCCACATAATTCTTGGTTTCCACAGAGTAAATACTCTCATCATAGCTGATTTCAAGCCACCAATGGGACATTACTGAATATGGAGCTGGGAAGAACACAGGTTCCCGTACATCTTCGATTCTCAGGGCTGCAATTGTTTTCTAAAGTATCGAGTTCTAGAGAGAAGTTCAGCAATACACAACTTTTCTTAAATGCTGGCTTTTGAAAGGTTATTCTTCCTTTGTGGCTTTTGTTTTCTTTCTTTTCTCTGTCTTGAAGTAGTCAAGATGTCATGAAAAGAGCCCCAGAGTAGGATCCTAGAGTTTAACGTTTGTACTTCTATTAATGAATATATTCAATGACACATTTATGGAGTACTTCTTCATGCTAAGCTCTGTGCTGTGTTTTGAATGCTAGGATGCGTGGAGTGGACCCAGCCCATGAGAGGATACAGTCTAGCTAGGAGCACCAACATAAAAATATCTATTGCATAACATGAGTGTGTGTATACTGTGAAGCACGAATGCACATTCTGTTGGAGAGAACTATTTTTCTTGGTGGATGAGAAACGGTGATGCTGGTATCAATTAGAGAAGTGATGTCTGATGTGGATGCAAGAAAGGACGTGACAATTCAAAGGAACAATATGAGCAGAGGCACACAGGCATGGAAGTGATGAGATGCTAAATCAATCATAGGTTTATCAGTGGTCAAGATGAAGAGTAACCAGAAGGGTGGTATGAGTTTTTAACACCTTTGTCCACAGTTCAAATCCACCAGCTGCTCCTTGATGATCCTATAGGACAGTTCTACTCTGTCCTATAGAGTTACTACAAATCATAATTGACTTGATGACATCTGGTTCTTTTTTTTTTATTTTTTATTTTTTTGGTATGGACCATGATAAGGAATTTACACATTATCTTACAGTGAATGGGAAGCCAGTAAGACAAGACTTGAGGAATATCTTTTAAGGAAAAGAAAATCAAAGAGACAGAGGTGATCAAGCCTTGGAGTCTTTAAAGAATAAACCACATGGGACATGGCCTAAGGAGTACTTATGGGAAAAATCATAGTATTACATGTATCGATTTAATATGTGTAAGAATGAAGATACATAGCTGAAAGAATTGGAAAATTAGCCAAGAAATAAATTCTAAGGTGGGGGGGAACAAGAAGGAGAAATTAATGAAATAGTAAACAAAAACCCAAACGTAATCAGAAATGAGAAATTGATAACACTGCTTGGAAACAGATGATGTGAAAATTATAATAGTAGCTCACAGCTTCTCTGCTAACCCAGAGCTAAAACCAGTACTAAAGCCACCTTTTCAGATAAAGATTGTACTGGGCTATGTAAGACATATAGTGAAGCTGGCAAAGAATGGGGTTCTTGACGTAAATGTTTACATGCAGCTGACTGAGCAGCTCCTTTCTAAAGGCGAGGTGAAAGGGTGGAAGGGAACAGGAGTTGATTGAACAGAAACGGAAGGTACAGGGTGGAAAGGAGGAGTGCGCTGTCACAGTGTGCTGGGGTGTGAAGACAATTAGACTCGTGCAACGGTGTGTGTTTGGGGTTTTATATGGCTGATTGATTTGAATCATAAACTTTCACTTGAAGCACAAAAATATTTTTAAAATTCTAAAGGAATAGTTTGGGCAAGTTAAGCTAATGTATTTGAAAAAAAAGAAAAATAATTTCCTAGGGAAATACAAATACCAAATTTCAGGAGTATTCTTAGTTAAAAATCCAGAATAAACCTAACAAAAACGTATATAAGGCCTGTATGAAAAAAGAGAGATCTTTGTGAAAAACACAAAACAGTAGATAAATACTGGAGAAATATAACCTATTCTTGATGGGAAGGCTCAATATTACAAAGATTTCACTGTCACCCAAATTAATCTACAAATTCTCATCTCAGAAGAATTTATGGACAAAATAAATACAAAATACATCTGAAAGACAAAACACGGAAGAACAGCCATGAATACTGAAACAACAATAAAATGAGAAAGGAGAAGAAACTACTGCCTATTACCTCCCATTACTTTGCACAACATATACAACCAGTGTAACTGAAAATAGTCTATGGGACTCAGAATATAAATGTGGACAACTTAATGAATGATACGGGGACACTAAGCTGTTTAGAAAACGATATAATTAGACTCCCATCTCAATGCCAGAAATAGAATTAAAGAGCAGAAATATTGAAGTGTCAGAATAAAATACTCAAGATGTAATAATCATCACCAGAACAGGAAAGACTTTCCAAGCAAAATACAAAACCTGGAACCCCAAAAGAAAAAGATGAGCAGATTTGACTACATAAAGAATAAAAAAAAAACTTGGTGATAAATGACACTTTAAGAATTAAAAAGACAGCTGATAAACGGTAAGAAAAATTACTAGTATCTGGAAAATATAAGGACTCCTACAAATCAATAAGAAAATAAAGACAATGAAATAGATATCAGCAAAAATTTATGAAAGAATAAATACAGCGGCCAATAAGCAAGTGAAAAGACGCTCAAACTTGCTAGTAACTAAAGAAATACAAATTATAACTACAGAAAAAGTATTTTCAGTAGACTGGCAAACATCTGTTACAAAGGATAATTTTAAGTGTGGGCCGGGATATATAGGAGTTAGCATACACAATGATAGTTAAATTTTAATTAGAAGTCTTTTGGAGTTTATCACAGTTAAATTCCTTTGATACATGAATTCAGTATCCAAGAGTTTGTCTAAAGAAACGATTGCATGTGTACACATATATATGGAATATATACAGTATACACACTGTTCTTTGCAGCATTATTTATAATTAAAAAAAGGAAAACTAAGATAAATGCCTCACCAGGATGAAGTGGGAATGGCAGAAACGGATGAAAATAGATCAGCAGGACTTTCTTCTGAAGCATCTTTAGGTGAACTTGAACATCCAACTATTCGGTTAGCAGCTGAGCTCATTAATCATTTGGACCACCCAGGGCCCCTCTGCTATATACTTTTCTGTATCATTCAATTGATTCACAATACACAGATATTATTTTTATAATGAAAAACATAGTATACAAAATTTAATTCTGAGTATTTTTACACTGATGTGTAAAAAATATAAACATAAAAAATATTGGAAGAAGATGAACCTATAGGCTGTCAGTGGCTAAATCTGGGTAATGGGTATTTAGGTAATTTTTTTCCTGTTTTTCTAAATGTTTGATGATGAATAGACTTTTAAAATAAAAGAAGTTTTATTCTTTTAAAGAATGTATTATATACAGATAATTCGGCATACGTGCTCTAAATGTGAATATATTCTGCTGCTGCTGATTTCTCATACATTGTTTCTACCTTCTCAACTTTTTAAACTTAGGTGAAACCAAACCAAAACTCAAAGCAACCAACAAGAACTTTAAAAGGAAGTCTTTCCTTATGGGCGAGTGTAACTGTGTGTGCCTATATGAATGTAATTTAAAATAACACTATAATTTTTTTAACAGGTTACAAGAATGACCAAACATTTGAAGCCCCTTCTGAAGAGATCAAAACTCCATCCCAGCTGTGGTGTCTAGCATGCACTTGCTTCTGAGAGCCTAAAAAAGTGGTGAACTCTTGGTTTTAGAATAACCACAGGTCAGGTGCAGGCTTTGAACAGAACTCTGACTCTCCACCTGATAAGGGAAAATGCTCTTTGAGACACAGCCTTCAGGCTGACCAGACAGTTCCTTTCGGGTCAAGGCAGACAAAAGCAAATAGTGAGTTTGCATTTTAATTTTAGTGTATTACCATTTCTGCAAGCTTTCTTTTAGGGAATAGTGGGTTTGTAAGGAGTTAATGAAAAGGAAATTTGATCTTTGTTTCTAATTAGTTTTCTCCTCATCCACCCCCCCCCCCCGGTTTTTTTTTTTGTTGTTGTTAGAAAGCTTGCGGAGGGAAATCTGAACTAAAAAGGAATTTCCTATGAGCAGGGACACTTACTCCTTAAAAATCTATTTGTGATACATAGCTGCACTGAACAGGGAAACATGGAGTTAACGTGGTTACATATTTGCATTCTGAATACCAATGAACTCTTCTACTAAAAGTGATTTTGCATCAATTTTGGTGGCTGAATGCTTAGGAGGGAAGCACGGAGTCACTGAGTTTGTGCATTTTGCTACCATCATTCGGTGTGTTGGTTGGCAGACTAGCGGTTGGAATCCTTTTCCTAAAGCAAACCTTCGTTTTCAGAACCCCCAGGCCACGTTTCCAAAGTGGTGTCAAAATCACCCTTCCAGATCTGTAGGAGAAAGTCTGCCATAACCCGGGGCCAGGGAGTCCTCTTCCTCTAACTAAAGGAAAGCCACTGCCTAAACTTCCCTTTGGCGTCAGTGACTTAAAACGGCAGGACTTGTGTGAAAATGCCTTCAGTGTTGCTAAAGCATTGCCTTGGCTCTTTTAGTCACCGAGGCTGTGTGTTTGTTCAGCTGCAGAGGTCAAATGATTTGTGCTCCAGAAGTTAATCATTTATGACAAATTTGCCTGGCTGATGCAGGCATTCTGGGTTGTCAACAGCTCGAGAACCACAGGCCCTTTATGGAAAAAAAAAAAGAGCTCTTTTTTCCTGAGTGTACCTTCGTTCCCATTTCTTACATTAGCCTCAGGCCATTAACGTTTTCACATTACCTCCCCTTCATTATTTCCTTAGGTCAGTTTCTGCATCATTCCTCCCTTCCCCGCTTCACCTGCCCTCTGTAAATTAAAGGCACAAAACACCTTTTCCATCTGCCGGGACTCACTGGGAATCAAACTTGGGCTCTTACTGTTGAGCACAGAGGGATTTCTAGGGTAGCTACTGTCAGGGCCCCTCCCTTGCACAGGCTGTAGTTCTGTGCACACGTGGTTACTTACTGCAGAATTTACAAACGTAAGCTATCTTAACTTCTTTCCACCCCACCTGCCCCTCAGTTACGTCTTCTGTCGTGTGCGTGGAGTCCAGTGGCATTTTCAGCCACTATTTGTAATGGATTGACTGTGCCCTCTCAAACACGTGTATAATCCTGACCACTATACCCGCGGTTGTAATCGCATTTGGAAGTAGAATTTTTTTTTTTGCTGTTGTTAGGCTACTGAGATCAGACCCGCGTAGGTACGCCCTCAGTCTAATCACTTCTGAGTTTAAAAAAGAGCAGATAAGAGAAGGCAGTAAATACTAAACGGGGGGAGGGGGTGGTGCGGAGATGGTGAGAAAGAAGTACTTCCAGGTGAAGATCACCGAAATAAACAAACCTGTTGTCATCAAGTTGGTTCCCACTCAAAGTGACCCAGTACGGCAGAATAGAACTGCCTCAGAGGGTTCCCAGGAAACCCTGGTGGTTTAGCGGTTAAGTGCCAGGTCTTCTAAATAAAAGATTAGCAGCTCAAATCCACCAGCTGCTCCTTGAAAACTCGATGGAGCAGTTCTACTCTGTCCTATAGGGTCATTATAAGTCGTAACTGACTTGACAGCTGTGGGTTTGGGTTTTTTTTTTTTTGTATAGGGTTCACAAAGCTATAAACTTTTTAAAAATTGTACTTTTTTTGCCTTCTTTAAAAATATATACTTCAGATGGAGATTTACAGAGCACGTTAGTTTTGCATTAAACAGCTAGTACACGTATTATTTGGTCACACTGGTTGCCAACCCCGTGGCATGTCAACACTGTACCCTTCTCCACCTTGGGTTGTCCGTTTCCAGCTTTTGTGTTTCCTCCTACCTTCTCTTCCTTGCCCTTCAGCTGGAGTGGCCATTTAGTCTCCTTTTGTTTCCTGGGCCTGTCTAGTCTTTGGCTGAAGGAGGAGCCTCAAGAGTGACTTCTGTACTTTAGTTCTGATTGGTGTAGGGTAAAAACCTCGTAGAGTTTAGTAAAGCAGTAAGAAAACTTTAGCTGGCATATATTCAAAATGGCAAAAGTAGGAACAGACAAGCAAGCTGCTAGAGCCGTGTCTGCCTGAGTACAAGGAAATGCATAACAAGCGAGAGTAGAAATACGGACAAGATGCTGCCACTGCCATGACTGCCTGGGTACAAAGAGTATTACAGAATCGTCGGTGTGTGTCAACATTACAAACAGGCAAAGCTGTTGAAAGTTTCTCCTTCTTACAGACAGGCTAGAAGCTGTGAGTCTGTGTTGAATCATCGTTCTTAATAATTGTTGGTAGGAGTTTCAGTCAGCACGTTTCCAGCCTTAGTTCCCCACTGCCGACTCTCCTGTCCCCTCCTGCCTTCTAGTCCTTGCCCCTGGACTGCTGGCCCTCTTTAGTCTTTGTTTTTTTTTTTCATAGGTGTGTGCACACTTGGCTGGGCCATGATTCCTAATAATTTATGATTGTCTTCCATTTTGTGATTCTCCTATGCTGCATGTTAGAGGATTAGGGTGGGACTATAAACCCCTTCGTAACATCACCTCCCTGTTCCGCTGTAAAGGGAGTTTCCCTGGAGTATTTCTTGCACCACCCTTTTTCTTTTCATCCTACAAGAGATGGGAACCTCATACCCTCAAGAAAGCAGCACTGGGAGAAGAGTGTATCCTTCAGAGCTGAGGCACCTGTGCCAAGATGCTCCCTGACCAAAGACTAATAAAACACACAGAGTTGCCTCCAGAGTCATCAGAGGAAAAGCCTTCCCCTGGAATGCATACCCTGCATTCAGACTTGTAGCCTACCAGACTGTGTAAAAATAAATAAGTCTCTTTTTCAATCCATCCGCTTTGTGGTATTTCTGTTAGAGCAGCACTAGACGACCAAAACCATGTTCACCTAAGTTGTCCCCATTTTTTTGCTACTGTGAACAATGCTTCAGTGGTCACGGGTGTGCATGTGGTTATTACTGTAACTGCTCTTTCTTTTCTAGAGTAGATTCTTAGGAATGGGATGGCTGGATTATATGGTATTTCTAGCTTTTTAAGGATGCACCATATAGTTTTCCAAAATGATTGTACCATTTTGCATTCCCACTAGCAGTTCATAAGAGGTCCAGGCTCTCTGGAGCCTCTGCAAGATGCGTTATTTTCTTTCTTTAAATGATCCATGCCAATAATGTCAGGGTGAGATGTTATCTCATTGTAGTTCTGATTGCTATTCCTCTAATGGCTTGTGGGAATCCCTGTGAAGTAGTGGTTTCATGGTACGTCTGCTAACCAAAGCGTTAGCAGTTCAAATCTGCCAGGTGCTCCTTGGAAACTCTATGGAGCAATTCTACTCTGTCCTATAGGGTTGCTAGGAGTTGGAACTGACTCAACAGCAGTGGGTTTGGCTTGGTTTTGGTTCAGGGCTAGGAAAAAACCCAGGTGACATAGTAATTGAATGCTATGGCTGCTAACCAAAAGGTCAACAATTTGAATCTACCAGGGGATCTTTGGAAATCCTATGGGGCAGTTCTGCTGCGTCCTATAGGGTGGTTGTGAGTTAGAAGTGACTTGACTGCAATGAGTCTGGGTTCTTTTGTTTGTTTTAACAGCTAGCAATTGTGAGCATTTCTTCACGTGTCTGCTAGACCCCTGAATGTCTTTTTTAGTAAAGTACCTGTTCGTACCCTTCTCTCATTTTTTATTTTGGATTATTTGTCTTTTTGTTGTAGAGGTATTGGATTTTCATATACATTTCTGAGATTAGACTTTTGTTGGATTTATTATAGCCAAGAATTTTTTCCCCAGTCTGTAGATTCTCTTTTAATTCTTTTAGTGAAGTCTTTTGATGAGCCTAAGTGTTTAATTTTTAGAAGATTCCAGCTATCTAGCTTGTCTTCTGGTGTTCGTGTGGTGTCAGTTATGGAAGGCTGTGATCGTTATTGAAGCTGCTATACCTTTCTCTTGTGGAGCTGCTTGCGGGTTTCAACTGCTGACTTTTGCTTAGCAGCCAAGCATTTAACCACTGTGCTACTAGGGCTTGTTAAACATCAAGGAACAGAGAAATGTGGACTACAAAACACTAGAAGGGACATGAATCTTCCCAGAGCTGACAGAGAGCCTTCTAGAGCCAATTCCCCCAGTTCAGATGTTTGGCCTCCTGAACTGTGAGAAAACACGTATCTGCTCCGTCTACCCACTTGAGATATTTCTGTTACGAGAGCGCTAGCTAGGACACCATCTGAAGGAAAGGTTGAGGGCCCAGCCGATTGGTTCGTACTCATATCCGTGTAGTTTAGTTATTTCTGACTCTTTCCAATGAACTTCCAGGCCTAGACTGTTGCCACTCTGATTTGGAGACAGGAAGAGGGAGACTCAGGGGTCCACTGTGAAATCAATATGCCTCATTCAGAGGATCTGGGTGTTCAGGCCTTTAATTAATTAAATATGTTTTTCCTTGTATTTTATGCTTGTGATATTTTTGAGGTGCAGTGGTTAACAGCTCAGCTGCTAGCCATAACATTAGAACTCACTAGTTGCTCCTGGAAGCTTTATGGGGCAGTCCTACTCTGTCCTACAGTGTCCTTGTGAGTTGGAATTGACTCAACTACAGTGGGCTTGTGATATTTGTTGGGTTAAAAAATTATTTTTTCACACACACACCTGCACCCAGTTTTGTAGTCTTAAAAATAAAAAAAAAAAAGGAATTCTGTGATTATTTAAGCTCTAGTCCTGTCTCTGGTCCCAACTACTTTAAAGCACTGTGATGGTTTAAAGAATTTGTTTGGTAAGGCTGTTAAATCAGGAAGCTCAACTGAACCTTGAAAACTATCCACAATATTGGAGACAAAATTTCCCTTCTTGCTTTTAGCCTATTATGTTCCAGGGTTAACATTTTTTTACAGTATGTGTCTCAATCCAAGTATTTGTAACCCATATATTGGAGCTGAGCCCAGGGAGAATCCTTGTAAATATTGGAAACTTCTATTCTGAATTTGCACTCAGAATTTTCTGGTTCCTGCAGCATAGATTTCAGCTGGGAGGATAGCTACTTGTGCTGTTAGACCAATCCAACAGAAATCTCTAAAAATATAAAACAAAATTCAGTAGGAAGGAAGTCATGTCATAAGAAGAATTTGGCTGGTTTTTCAGAACAGTTAGTAACTGAGCACAGCCGAAATGGGTGTGTTTGTCTTCTAACAGATCATCACACCAGGTGGCCCAGAAAAAGAAGGGAAGGGAACACATGTGGCGTGTCTGAAGGGAGATGCTTGTAATACAGAGGCCTGGATTCCAGGGGAAGGCATGTACCCTCCCTGCTGTTCAGGTGGAACTCGTCTGATGCTTGGTGGCAATGCCTAGGGAGAGGACCTTCTGGTACCTAGGCCCCCAAAGCTATTTAACCCCATAAGATAACTCATGTCTGATGACATTGTTGGTTTGAAGTACTGGTTCTCAAACATTCATACAACACTGCTTGAAGACTTTCTTATAACAGATTCCTGGGTTCCATCTGCAGAGTTTCTGGTTCAGTGGGTCTGGGACAGTGTCAGCGAACTTGCATTTCTAGCAAGTTCACAGGTGACGTAATTCCTAAGTTCCACATGAATCTGATTTGGCCCTAATCTTCTCAACCCTTTCTGACTGCCATGACTCCTGATGACCTGAGGTATGTCACAGCAGAATGGTGCTCCAAAGGATTGTCAATGAAAGATTGTTTGAAAGTAGATCTCCAGACTTTTCTTCCAAAGCACCTTTGGGTGAACTTGAACCTCCAACCTTTCCATTAGCAGCTGCGTATGTTAACTGAACAATCCAGATACTCTGGGTGTAGTACGCAACTCCCCCAAATCTCAGTGACAACATAAAGTTTTTTGTTGTTGTTGTTGGTTTTATACTCCTATCGTGTCCAAGGTGAGCAAGGCAGCTTTTCTGCATGATGTAACTTCAGGTGGTGACTCTGGGACTCAGGATGATTCCATTTACTGGCTCTGCAGTCTTTTCTATCTAGGGGCGCAGTCAGAGATGAGAGAGAGAAAAAAGTATGGACAACTCACACTAGCTCTTAACTCTGTAGAAAGGAAAGGACTCACCACTTTCATGCGCACGTTACTGCCACCAATTAGTCAACAACCTTCCTAGATGTATGAGGTCTGGGAAACAGAGAGAAAGACATGGATACATGGTGAGAACTAAATTTGCAGAGCAGAGGAGAGTGTGCAAAGATCCACAGACAAGAGACAGTGGTGGATTTTTGAGAAGTGCCAGCTAACTAAGCACTCAGGTGGTAACTGAAAAGTTGAAGGTTTGCATTCACTTAGAGGTCTGTTGGAAGAGAGGCTTGGTAATCTCCTTCTGAGAATTAGCCATTGAGAGCCTTATAGCACACAGTTCTGCTGTGACAACCATGGTACCTCTGTGAGCTGGAACTGCCAGCAAGTGGTTTTGTTTTTAGCTTGGCAGTAGCATAGAATATGAAGCACTGAGGGGCGGCAGTTAGGGCTGGAGAGGAGGTAGAAAACTAGACAGCCTGGCAATTTTGGAGTCAGGCTGGGGGATTTGTGCTTCACTCAAAAAAACTAAAATACTCATTGCTGTTAAGTCAATTCCTACTCACAATGACCCTATAGGACAGAGTAGAACTGCCCCATTTGATTTCCGAGGAGCAGCTGTGGATTTGAACTGCCGACCTTTTAGTTAGCAGCCAAACTCTTAACTACTGGGCTACCAGACTACTAAAGGACAAAGGGAGCATTAAACAACAACAAAAAAGCCACCACCAACAAAAAAACCACTGCCGTTGAGTCAATTCCGACTAATAGTGACCCTATAGACAGAGTAGAACTGTCCCATTGGGTTTCCAAGGAGCATCTGGTAGATTTGAACTGGCAAGCTTCTGGTTAGCAGCCGTAGCACTTAACTACTGTATGACCAGGGAACATTAACGAATAAAAAGAGAGAGATGAGTCCTGTTTGTGGCATTTAGATTGTTGTGGATACAATTTGGATAGTGGATTGGAGCAAGAATGGGTGTGATAGAGCATGCTGATAATCTCTAAAACATGGTACTAGGAATTCTTCATCTTACTGGATAGCAGATACTTTTAGTTCAACATAAACAAGGTATTAAACAATTTTGAAGTTATCTGCTTTATTTAATTTACACATATTTCTTTTGATCTCTAGTTCATGCTCAGAGTATGTATTCAAAAAGTAAAACTGAACCTTACTTTGGAGGTTAGCTATATGAGTGTGATCAGTTTTCCCACAGTGAAGTAGAATGCACTGAAATTTAATGAGATAAAGATTCATTTTATTTTGAATGGAAGAGACCAGTCCTGAAAAATGAAGATCTGTAAAACTTTAAGTCCTCGACTTGGCACAGAAAATCCTCATAATGAAAAGAATTAATCTAAAAAAATTGGAAATCAAGTGACAACGGGAATTCAGGGGCAATTCTCGCTCAGCTCTGACCCTGACCACATTGCTGTGTCTGTTTCTGAGAAAATCCCTTGCTAGGCCTGCCTGTAGGCTCGCTTGGCTGCGCCACTGGAAAAACTGGAAGACTCAAATTCAGAGGTTCTTTCTCTGCAGGCACAGGAAAGGAAGGGAGTTTATGTGAGTACAAGTAGTCGTCAACTTGAGCCCGTTCCCAGGACCCCAGCGTAAGTCAGTTCTGCCCTAAGTCAAATACCTCTTTTTTTAGTTCTCTTGCATACAGCAGTTGTTTTGAATCATTGAACATCTCTGAGTAAACATCTGAGAACGGTAATATCAGCAAATTATGCACTGCAACATTACATGCAGTACATATTACTAATGATAAGATGTATGAGAAAACAAAAACATAACAGATGGCATAAATTCAGTTCATTATAATACCATGGGAACTATCTGTGTCTTCCAAAAGTCAGTCAATGCATTCCTCTAAGGCATGTTTGCTGAATGCTCTGGGGAACAGTCAGCTCACTGGATGGGAGTTTAGAGGATGCTATGGATTGAATTGTGTCCTCTCCCCAATATGTTGAAGTCCTAACCTATGGATTAGGTGCAGTGGTTTAAGTACTCAGCTGCCAACCAGAAGGCTGGTGATTCCAACCCACCAGCTGCTGTGCTGGAGAAAGATTTAGGAGTCTACTACTGTGAAGGTTAAAAACCCCACTGCTATTGAGTCAATTCCGACTCATAGGGACCCTATAGAACAGGGTAGAACGGCTGCATAGAGTTTCCAAGAAGCACCTGGCAAATCCAAACTGCTGACCTTTGGTCAGCAGATGAAATACTGAACCACTTTGCCACCACGGTTTCCTCCATAAAGATTACAGACTTGGAAACCCTATATGCAATTCTACTCTGTCCTGCAAGTTCACTATGAATTGGTATGCTTTTTTGTTTGTTTGTTTGGTGGTTGTAATCCGAGAGCAGGAATTTCTTTGTTATGTTAATGAGGTCATATCAGTTCAGGGTGTTTCATAATCACCTTTGAGACATAGAAAGGGCAGGTTAGGTGCAGACTCAAACAAGCACAAGCTGGGGACTGAGGCACAAGATCGCCAGGGAACCAGGAACACTGGATTTACAGTCAAGACAAGGATCTTCCCCCCGAGTCCACAGAGAGATAGCCTCTTTCTCCAGTGCCCTGAATTCAAACTTCTAGCCTCCTGAACTGTGAAAAAGTAAATCTCTGTTTCTTAAAGCCACCCATTTGAGGTATTACTGCTACAGCAGTGCTAGATAACTGAGACATCTTGCCTCATTTAAGTGGTTTCTTTTATCTGCCTTTTTCTCCCTACCCCAAGTCTGCAGCTTTTATTCTTCCCTACAGGATAATGGCTTATCTTTCTGATTTAACCACAGGGCATCTCACATACTGAAGGGCCTGGTATTTTGTTACTTTTGAGAGTAATGCAATGCAATTGGCTTGGTGAGCTTTGCTAGCTTTATTTCATTACAGTTTCTCATAATCACTGCAGTGGCTTATTTCAAAGTGGTTGGGCTTTTATGCAGGCAGCAGATTGCAAACTGCTTCTTTTCCAGACTCTTTGCTACTAACAGTATATTTAGTGCTTTTCATGATGTAAAGAAAAAAACTGGTGAATCACTGTTCTAATTTCTTTTTTATTTTATTTTCTAAGTCAGGGGAGCTAGAGGAAATAAAATCCCTGGATACTATCCAGGACTCAGAACAGCTCGGCTATCCTCTGCTAAATTATAGATCATGGCCATGTTATTGCTGGTTCTTCACTGGAAGGAAGAGATTTCCTAAGTTTATCATCAGCTGTCTGTTCGTTGTACTGTGGTGGTTTGCAAGTTGCTGTGACGCTGGAAGCTACGCCACTAGTATTTCAAATACAGCAGGGTCACACATGGTAGACAGGTTTCAGAGGAGCTTCCAGACTAGGACGGATTAGGAAGAATAACTTGGTGATCTGCCAGTAAAAACTCTGGGAATCACAACACAACACTGTCTTATCTCTTTGGATGCATCTTAAGGAGGGGCCAGTTGCTACAGGATGGAGGAGGATATCCGGTTTGCTGATGCGAGGGCCTGCAAGAGCCAGGGAAACCTCTGAGATAGAAAGCCACAGAGTAAGAAGGATATAGCAGGTCCAGGCAATGCTTTGTTCTGTGGTATGCAAGGTCGCCATGGTCAGAGTCGACAGCAGCTACATCCCTCTCTCTCTCTCTCTCTCTCTCTCTCTCTCTCTCTCCTTTTTATGGCTAATACTCTGTCGGAAACCCCGATGGTGTACTGCTAAGTACTATGGCTGGTAACCAAGGGACTGGCAGTTCAAATCCTCCAGGCACTTCTTGGAAACTATATGGGTCTGTTCTCCTCTGTCTCTAGGGTCACTATGAGTTGGAATCGACTCAGCAGGAGTGGCTTTTTTTTTTTTCTTGGAATATCCTATTGTATGGAATTTCCATAATTTTCTTAACCATTTGTCTATTGGTTGGTGTCTAGGTGTCCTCCAGTTCTGACAGTCACATATGATTCTGCAATGAGTACTTCAAGGTGTACCATTTTGTCCTTTCATTTATTATTTCCATGGAAACAATTTCTAGAGGTAGATTGAGTCAGAGAGCATATACGTTTTTAAGGTCTGGCTTTTCAGCTACAATAGTAAACTGGTGGCACTGTGGTCACTGCTTCCTAGTCAACAGTTCAAACCCACCAGCTTTTGAGAGTCTGTTTCCAAAAAAGATCTACAGCATTAGAATTCCTACGGGCAGTTCTACTCTTGATGGCAATAGGTTTGATTTTTCATCCATCATCATAATAATTACATGGTTTTCCTTATTTAACCTATTGGTTTAGTAAATTGAACTCTTTTTTTTAATTGCAAAGCCTTTTTTTAAAAAGTCGTTTTTATTGTGATTAAGTGAAAGTTTACAATTCAGTTTGCTGTGTAAAACTCCAAGCACCCACCTCTATGCAACTCTATCTGCTTGCTCTCCTCCCTCTGACAGCACACTCTTCTTTTTCCCTCTTTGCTTTCAACATCCACTCAACCAATACTTGTTCCATCCTCTCCACTCTCTCTACTCCCCTCTAAAAAGAAAACAGTAGGACGGCCTCATACATATATTAAACCACAAAGTGCACACACCACGTGCATCACTCTGTGTCCCCATACCCAGTCCGTCCCTGGCTTCAGTACTGGCTTCTGCTCTGGGCTAGCAGCAAGCCTAGGGCGCCATGTTCTCAGGGGACCCTCCGGGTTATTGGACCAAGTCTGGTCTTTTAATAGAGTTCTAGACCCACACAGCTGTGTTTCTCATGGTGCATCAGGGCCTCTACATTGTGTCACCTGTTGAAGCTGTCTTTGGTGGTGGCCAGGTACTGTCTAGTTCTTCTGTTCTCCTGCTGACATAGCCTCTCAGTTGTATGGGTCCTTCTGTCTCCTGGGCTCATCTTTTCTCATGTCTTTGATTTTCTTAGTTTTCATCTGTTCCAGGTGGGTCGGGACCAACTGATGTTCCTTAGCAGCTTGCTGGCTTTTAAGACCCCAAGCACCACTCTCCAATATGGGGTGGAGAACACTCTCTTAGAAAAATACTAGTTATGCCGATTGACCTCCATGTCCCCTGAAAACATGATCCTCAGACCCCTGTCCCTGCTACTCTGTCCTCTGAACTGTAGAGTTGAATTTAGGAAAAATTTTAGCTTGTGGTATAGTCAAAATTGAACTTGTTTTACAAATATAGTAGGGAGAATTTGAAAGAAATGCTGACCACTTTAACTGTGTACTATATGTGTCAGGGTAAATTAGATAGTGTATCAGTAATTGAACATAGAGACATACATGGCTATTTAGGGCACATTTGCAGTTTTTAAGCAGGGGCAGTGGTGGTACAATGGTAAAATTCTCGCCTTCCAGGTGGGAAACTCAGGCTTGATTCTCAGCCAGGACAGCCCATGCAGAACCACCGTCAGTCTGTCGTGGGGACTTGCGTGCGGCTATGCCCCTGAATGAATAGGTGTAGCGCGCCTCCAGACTAAGAGGGGCCTGGCAATTGACTTCCAAAAATCAGTTAGTAAAAACCTCATGGACCACAATGGACTGTGCAGCATTTCATTCCATTGTGCCTCCTCCAGGGTAGATGGTATGAAAAGTAGATTTTGTCACAGGTTGGCATGTGTAGAGGTTCACAGGTAGGAAGAAGACTGTGGGGCAGAGCCAACCTGAAGGGTTGCACAACATCCATTCTTTGTCATCGTCTTAACTGCATGGGGTCCCTTATCTGGGAGGATGACTCAAATCCCTATTCTTGCAGGAATGAAGACTGGGTAGTTTTGTTTTTGTTGTATTGCCTCAGTTTTCCTAGATACAACTATTGGGCCAGGATGTGTTAAGAGGGACCTGGCCAGTCTCCTCAGTTCCCGATCCTGTTTTCTACCTTTATAAAGTAGCAACATGCAGATATCTCCCTGTTGCTGTGTCAGTACAGTCACACTCTTCTCTGCCTGTAGGGCAGCATCATGAGACCCCCAACTAGGCAAAACAATCTCAGCTTCTAATTTGACAGAACCAAAACTGTGTTCCCTGTGGAAAAATTTCTCCTTTGAACATAGGACTCCCAAATCCGTCGATCCCAAAGTTTGGGTGGAAAACGAATATTTCCCTGGTAATTTGGTATAAAATTGAAAGAGACCATCTCTGACATCTCCTGTTAGCTATAGGAAGGCGAGAGTTCAAGGAAGGCACACCCTCTTTTTCAATACTTTATCTAGAAGGAATACCCGAACCAAGCCAAACCTATTACTGTAGAGTCCATTCTGACTTATAGTGACCCTTTAGGACCGAGTAGAACTGCCCCAGAGGATTTCCAAAGAGTGGCTGGCTAGAGGAGTACTGCCAACCATTTGGTTAGTAGCCAAGCTCTCAACCACTGCACTGTGAGAAGAAGCACACGATTCCTCAAATTCTGTTGGTCAAAACCCAGTCATAGGCAATACTGAATGGGGACAATATCTGCACAGCGTGACTGAGGCAAATAATGACCCCCAGATAGGGATGTTTTTGGTAAATGTTATAACATGCAATTTTGCTGCAACAGTAGTAACAGAAAATATGTGTGTGGTTACATTGGTAGACATGTATACATAAATATGTATAGGAAGGTATATGGGTGTATGTTCATGTGCGTGTATGGGTGTGCCTCTGTACACATGTGTGTCAATGTTTGTGAGTACTACACATAAATTCATATGAATAATAAAGCATATAAAGGGAACAGTCATGAATATTTCCCAGACATAAACACATACTCATGAGAGTCATCCACTAGGTTTGACTGCTCAAGACCACAGTGTTATGGGACAGCTTGGTCAGTTAGCACAATGTAGTCCATAAGCTCATGTTCCACATCCTGGTTTATAAGTAGTATCTATGACTTTATAAGCTTGCAAGTGGCCATCTAAGATGCAACTATTGGTCTCCACTTGTCTGGAGAAAAAGAGAAAGAAGGAAACCAACCACTTGAAGAAACTAGCCTGTATTAATCATGGCCTTGTTTATACTGAGAACAGAAGAACTAGATGGTGCCTGACTACCACTGCTGCCTCTTCTATTAGCAGTGGACCATTAATAGCTGGTCTCTGATAGAATGGGAGAAAAATACAGAATAAAACTCAAATTCTTATAAAAGGCTAGATTTACTGGACAGGTAGAGAGTAGGGGAACCTCTGAGACTTTCGCTCTGAGATGCTCTTTAAACTTCCAAATAAGAGCATGCCGAAGGTCAGCGTTGAGCTATATCAGAGATCAGCTCATAGCGCAGACAACAGTGCCTGATAGTATTGTGCTCCTATATGAGACCAAATGATCCCCATTTACCCTACAGCAAAGGTAAGAAGACAAGAGGGGACAGGCAACCTAGATTAATGGACCTGAAACAATCAGAAAGGAAATAACTAGAATGTTGACATGGTGTGAAACCAGGAACCAATGTCACTGAACAATTTGTATTGAAGTTGTTAAATGGAAACCTAATCTGCTGTGTAAATGTTCAGCCAGAGCACAATAAAATATTAAAATAACAACAACAAAAATACCAGACACATGATTATAGCTAACTGTAAGGGAGACTGGGCTATGTAGTCTGGCTATAAGCTAAGCAGGAGAATGAGATGACTCTTGGGAACACCTAGCAGTCCCATTATTCCTCTTCTGCCTTAGTCAATTAAATTTTTGTTGCCCTTTTTTCAGTCCTTCCTGAAAATGTCTCAAAACCATGGCATATTTCCAGTTACAAAAAGAAAATTGTCATTGAGTCAGACTCACAGTGACCCCCTGTGTGTCAGAGTGAAAAAACGATCCATAGGGTTTGCAGTGACTTTTGAGAAGTAGATTACCAGAGCTTTCTTCTGAGGAGACTCTGGGTGGATTTGAACTGCCATTCTCTTGGTTAGCAGCCAAGAGTTGAATTACTTGTGCCACTCAAAAACTCCTTAGTTTCTTTCAAGGTACGTTAAGCACACTTCTGTTCCCCGCCTTTTGTGCTTTGTTTGTTTCAAAAGGACAAGTCAGACTTGAAGTCATTCCTCCATTTTTAATCAGAAACCTGAATTTCTTGACTGAACACACCTTATTTATTTTTCATGGCTGTATTTCAAGCAACTGTGAATTTGCACATTTAAAATAACTTAGATTTTTGTTCTGGGCGTATAGGATCACGCCTTTAGATACTTAAACGTAATTTGGGATTGCCAGTCATGTTCTGAAAAATGCTTTAGAAATCATTTCCTTTTCTTTTTTGTGTCGAAAAACATTCAGGAAGATCCAAGTCCAAATACTCAATTCAGTATTGTCAGTGTGGAATGCTAATCTTTGGTACTGATAACAAGAAGACCGTCATGAGTAATCATTCTTTGTGTTCTCAGGATTATCTTACATGAAAAACTTCCAGGTAAAGTCCTCTCAGCGATGTGAATTCTCAGCCAAGTCAAAACTGAGTCAGGAAACCTGAGCAACCACTTCTGCCAGGAGGCTGAGCCGGTGAGGGGGAGAGTAGGCGTCAGTCAGCGCCTGCGTGTCAAGTGCTGCGTGTAAGCTCAGCTTGTCAGCAAGCCGGGAGAGTTTGCATCTTGTGATGAAAACTGACCTTAAGGAAGGGGATTAAGCGTATTTGAAAGATCAGTATCCCTTGGTGTAGGTCATTTAAAATATTTCATAGAAGCATTATAGGAAGATCTTGTATCAAGTAAAGAATTTAGTATTTATTCATGCAGCTTCTCTTTAGTTTTGTAAATTTCAACTCATCCTTGATGCCGTTTTAAAAGAAGTCAGTCTAGACACAATAAAAGAGCTTCTGGAGATTAGAAATATGCCAGAGAAATATGTTTCATTTGGTATAATTTATGAGATATAAATACGTATGAGATAAAGAAATAAATGTATACAACAGATCAAGAGGGAAAGAGTTATTAATTGTGGAAAATTAAATTTTCAAAAAAATGAAAACCAAACCTGTAGCATTGATTGGATTCTGACTTGAGGTGACACTGCGTGTTTTCAGAGTAGAACTGTACTCCATAGGGTTTTCAGTGGCCATGACCTCACAGAAGCAGACCACCAGGACTTTTTTCCACTGGCAAATTTGAACCGCTAACCTTTCAATTAATAGACAAGTGCAAAGCATTTGTACTACCCAGGGGCTTTAGTCTGCTTTAACATCCTTTAATCAAATGCATTTTTGTAGAGCTCAAAAGCTAAACCCATTGCAACTAAGTTGATTCCTACTCATAGCGACACCGTAGGACAGAGTCCAGCTAACTGCCCCGTAGGGTTTCCAAGGTTGTAAATCGTTACTGAAGCAGACTGCTACATCTTTCTCTTCTGAGGAGGTCTGTGGGTTTGCACCCCTGAATTTTTAGTTAGCAGCTGAATGCTTTAGCATCGTACCTAAGCTCCTAAGTTATGAAACTCAGGCAAAATGCCTTAGTTCCTGCCTTAATTCACACCAAGATATGATTATTTTAATCATTTTGTGGATTGGTTTGAAATAACAGATTTGGACTCTGTTTTTATATGGTGCTGTGTTTGACAAATTTGCATGTGGTTTGTTCAAAAATGTTTAGCCTTTCTTCTTTTTCCTCTTGAGGTACTGCGTTAATGCCTGCATCACGTCAACGCTATAGATTCATGATGGCCTGGCGTGAAGCATGCTTCTGAGATACAAGGTGATGTATCAAGCTCTTCCAGAGGCACCTCACCAGAGGATGATTTAATAATGGGCATGGAAGAAGAGGAGAAGATGTCAAAGGTATTTTTTCACCATCAAAGAATGTGCTAAGAATGGATTTATTGTCAGAACAAAAGGTGGAAGAGAGAAGCCATTTCTGATATTTCTGTTTAACATATTAGTTTTCCTTTTAATATTTAATCATGCTTTTTCAAAAGATAAACAAGAAACAGTTATGACAGTGCTATTTGTGGTAGTTTAAAAACATGTATATATCTTCTTTGACATTCCTCTGATAAAGAGGTAGCGTTCAGTACCCCTTCCCTTGAATATGATTGTTGTTAGCTACTGCCTAGTTGTTGTGACTGCTCATGGCAGCCCCACGTGAAATTGCCGAAACACTACCTGGTCCTGCATCATCTCCGTGATTAGTGATGGACTGGGCCACTGTGATACAAAAAGCTTTCACTGGCTGGTTTCTCGAAACAGATCATCTTCCTAGTCTGTTGTTGTCTGCAAGTTCTGTGGAAGCCTGTTCAGCATCAGAGCAACACTCCATTGACAGACGGGTGGTGTGGCTGTGTATGAAGTATGTTGTCCAAGAAATGAACCCAGGTCTCTTACATAGAAGGAGAGAATTCTACCACTGAACCACCAATGCCCTCACACTTAAATACGGACAGGCTCGGGTCTCATCTTTCGTTGACCATTATCCGTCTTTGGACAATTTAGCTGACCAGCTAAGTTCTTCACCTATAAAATGGGAATGATTCTTCCTAGCTTACAGGTCTTGATGTGGCTTCAGTAAGTCACTAAATGCAAGCCAACCAACATACTAGATAGTTGGTAAATATTAGTTTATCTTACAAAACTGAGAATTAGCATGCATAGCAAAACCAAATTAGAATCTCTACAGTAGGACAGGGTGACTCTGGTGAGATAATGATGTGCCTATTACTTGTAGAGGAGGCCTGATGGTGCAGTGGTTAAGAGTTCAGCTGCTAATCAAAAGGTCAGCAGTTCAATTGACTCAATGCCAACAGGCTTTTTTGTTCATTTGTAAAACATGGTAGAAGTGACATGGTATGCAAAGGCTGGTCATAGAAGGTGAGACAGCATTCCTCTGGCTATCTACCCTGGAATACTTGCTTTTAGAACCTGGCTACCATGTTGGGAGGAAGCCCAGACACGTGAAAAGCCATGTTAGCCATTTCTGGCTGACAGTTCCAGTTGAGGCTCCAAGAATAGTCAGCATCAACTGCCCAAATATCTGAATAGAAACCTTCAAGAAGATTCCAGAACTCAGTCCCCTGCCCGACAGCAAGAACGTGAGAGACCCTGGGTAACAGCCACCTGCCTAAGCCCAGTCAACCCCTAGAAATGTGAACAAGGCTCCTTCCCTCATCTTCTGCACGAGAATAATTGTTTTGTGCTCGTATGTTTGGACTGGTTTATTAGAGAGTGACAGGTAAATGAAACACAAATCAATGACAAATCAAAAATATGTATTTTGGTGGATTGAATTGTGTCCACCCACAGTATGTGTATCAGTTTGGTAACAGTTCCCAGTATTGTGTGATTGTCCACCATTTTGTCATCTGATGTGATTTTCCTGCATATTGTAGACTCTATTTCTATGATGTTGATGAGATTAGATTGGTGTCATTCATATTAATGAGGCAAGATTCAATCTACAAAATTGGATTGTGCCTTGAACCAATCTCTTCTGAGATATGAAAGTGAGAAGGCAGCAGAGAGACAGGCAGACCACTAAGACTCAAGAGCCAGAATAGTGCATCCTGTTAACCCAAAGTTCTTGTGTGGAGGAGCTCCTAGACCAGGAGAAGATTGATGATAAGGGCCTTCCTGAGAGCCAAAAGAGAGAGAAAGCTTTCCCTAGGAGCTGGTATCCTGCATTTGGGTCTCTAACTTCCTAAACTGAGCAAATGAACTTTTGTTTGTTAAAGCCATCTACTTGTAATATTTATGTTATAGAAATAGCAGACAATCAAGACAATTACTGAAGTCTTATAATGATTTCCTCTTAACTCTTAGTAGTCTCTCTGTCTCTTCTTTTTCCCATTCCTGTGAGAAAGCACACTTATACTAAAGCATGCGGGGCAGGGCAAAAATGATGTATTGACCAAGCGTTGTTCCAGAGGACTCGTAATCATCTAACCTGCAAGGATCTGCCAGCGACTGCGACCAAGTTTGTGAAGCTGAGCATTTAAGAAGATGAGCCTCTAGAATCTCTCCATTTTCTTATAAACTGGTTTTCAAGTATCATATGTAGGTGGATGTTTGCTTTTGTTTCTTAAATTAGTTATGATTCGTGTGCACTTGGTACAACTTTCCTCCATGACTTTTATTGGGCACAGGGTCAGTGGCAGGGTATGACTTGGCAGTGTGCAAACAGGCAGCTTCCGAGGGAGGTTTGTGTGAGGTACAGCAAAGCTATAGATGGCAAGGGCAAGTAGAAGAGTGAAAAATTGCGTAGGAGTGAATAATAGTAATTGTTAACTCCCTTTGTACCTATTGTCACATTATTCCTTTTACATAATATATATTTCACCTTGTGAGTAAGATTCAAAGACTTTCAAAGCTACTTTTGCTACTATAAATAGTGAATTTTCTGAATCATTTAATCTGTGATTATGTAAAAGCCATAGCTATTTTATATCTGGTACAGAACTCTTGGAGTCCCTGGGGGGTGAGGGAGGGGCATGATTAACACCATCATCTGCTAGTCAAAAGTTTAGAGTTATGAGTCCACCCAGAAATGCCCCAGAAGAAAGACCTAGTGATCTACTTTCAAAAAGTCAGCCATTGGAAACTCTCTGGAGCATAGTTCTACTCCGACACACATGGGGTGGCCATGAATTGGAGTCCACTCTAAGGCAACTGGACTGATATTCAGAACCAGCCATTGTATGAGGGCTTTTATCTCTTTATTTATTGTGCTTTAGATGAACACAGCAAATTACACACATGTTGTTTTGTGAACTGGTTGCCAACACTCTTCCCTTCTCAGCTTTGGGTTTCCCATTATCAAATTTCCTGCCCCCTCCTTCTTGTCTTTACCCCTGGGCTAGTGTGCCTGTTTAGTCTCTTTTTGTTTTCTGGACCTGTATAATTTTTGGCTAACGGGTAAACCTCAGCAGTGATTTCACTACCGAGCTAAAAGCATGTCCAGTGGACATACTCTCAAAGTTTCTCCAGTCTCAGTCATACTGGTAAACCTGGTCCTTTTTGTGAGTTATTTTTGTTTTAAATTTTTCTTTATCTCTGCCCAGGAATGATTCCTGTCAGAGCAGTCAGTGCTAGTACCTGGGCACTACCTAGTTGTGCTGGACTCAGTCTGGTGGAGGCAGTGGTAGTTGTGGTCTGTTTGTCCTTTGGATTAATCTTTCCCTTGCGTCTTTGGTTTTCTTGATTCTCTCTTGCTCCAGATGGGGTGGGACCTGTAGGGTGTCTTAGATGGCTATTCACAAGCTTCTAAGACCCCAGATGCTACTCTTCAAAGTTAGAATGTAGAACATTTTCCTTGAACTATGTTTTGTCAATTCAGCCAAATGTCTCTAGACCTTATGAAGGCTATTATTATTTTTTTTCACTTAATCCTCATAAACACTCCACTAAGAAGGTTCTATTATTATACTTGTTTTATAGATGTGACAAATGAAGCATGGAGAAGTTCAGTGACTTGCCCAGTGTCGTAGAGCTAGCATATGGTAGAGTCTGGCTTTGGACAGCCTGATTCCAGAGCCCACGCTCTATACTTCTGCCTCTATCGGAACACTAGGTACCCTTCTAGTCATGATATTTTATTGCTCAAGTAATAATGTCTTCTTAGTACCTGGGACATGACCAAGGTCATCTAGACTGCTAAACTAAATTCCATTCCTTGTCCCAATTGGATCTATAGACTTACATTCATTTACCTCTCTCTGGGATGGTAAACCAACCTTTAGGAAGGTAATGAATTTACATTGTTTGGAAATATGTAAAGGAATCTGTGATTCCCTGATCCATCCTGAGACAAGGTTTGACATTTTCCAAATGCAAATCTCTTTGTAATCTGGCTATAAAGGCCACTGGAATTATAACCCAAGTGGGACAGCTTTTGGAGAAATTTTTCTCACTGTCTCCCAGGCCTTCATGCTTGTCTGCTAACAAAGCATTGAATCTTTTCCTCTGTCTCTGAATTTTGGCTGTCAGTGACCGGTGGAACAAACTTGCTTTAGTTTGGCAGCATTTCTGGTGACCAAAGGAGGACTTTGGGAACCCTCTGGTAAGTTCTTTCCCAGGGAAGAGATGACTTTTCTCTCCTCCACTTTTGTGCTACATCTCTCAAATCCTTAGTGAACAGGCAGATAGCTGCTGCGAGACTTGAAGAATTCCAGTCAGGGTACTCCCTGATGAGTTCTAAAAGCCCAACTGCTCATATCATCCCAGTAACTCTGGCCTGGATGGGTGAAGGTACCTAACTATTCAGTTTAAAGGCCGAAGATAAGGTTTGTAAAATATTTGTGGGCACGGATCAGACATTTAAGAGCCTATATGGTGTCTGCTGCTGGAAGACTCCCATGACAAGATAAGGGGGTATGCAGAGTTGAAGAGGAAATTGTCCATCTCCTGCAGGACAAACTTCATGCAATGTGAGGAATATATTTGTCCAAACATAACACCTCCTATTTCCCTGGATTTCCACTATCCTGTTAAGATAGAAAGCAGATTCTTCGGACTCCTCTCCTTTCCTCCTCTCCTCTTCAGCTTGACCTGGAACAGAGGGAATTTGATGGAGCTCCCCCTGTCTGCCCAGAGGTGCCTCTTCCAAATGCTCTGGGCAATGCTGCCAAGAATCTTTCTCTTGGGAGCCTTTGAAGCCATCCATCTGGTCCCAGTATGAATTTACTAATCTAGAAAAGTTTAGTGCTTTCTTCTGGTTGCAGGCAGAGAACTCATGTTCTCATCAGGGTTCAAACTTCTGTGTCAGTTAAGAAAGCTTTCTCTGTATACTCTGTAATATAAGAAGTAAGGCCTCTGTTCCTAGGAAAAGTCTATCGGGGCAGATTCTGTCTGTCTGGTCTCAGTATGGGTGCCCACCTGTCTGTGACACAGCCTGGCCAATGTACCAGCTAGACTCTGGAGAAAGTTAGTGATTGAATGATGGATCCTTTTTGCCATCCTGCAGTTAGACATCTTTTGTCAAAAATCAGGAATATTCTCACTTTAAAGTGAAGCTATGTGTATGTGGTGTAAAGTAAAGTTGTGTGTATGTGGAAGTGAGGCCTCCTGTGTGTTCGATAACGTAAATGCATTTACAGCGTGGTTTTGTATTTGCCTTTGTGAAATTTTGGAAATGTCTTTGTTGTACTTACATGAGCTATTTGTGAGGACCCAAAATCTATGTTTCTGTGAAAAGCGTCTGATCCTTGTGGACTGAGTGTTTAATGTCTGTGCAGGACTTCACAAGTTCATCCTTGAGCCACACAGTGTTGTCTTATTCAACGTCTGTCTTATTTGTACAACAGTCTTTGCACATTAAGTGTCTTATGTCTTCTTATTGTCAATGTGTAGGTTTCACCCAGTCTAATTTTAAGATATTTCTTGTTTTAATTCTTTGAGAAAAACTTACTTGGAAGGTCAGAAAAGGTCTTTTGTGCTCAGATCCTCCTTATCAGGGGTAGGGGAGAGTCTTACCTGAGCTAAAAAAAATAAGAAAGCTGAATCTCAAGTAGACCCAGACATATTGTCACTGAGCTGAAAAACTTCACAGCCCTTAGTTAAAGCCCTCTTTAGTTAAAGGGATAGTTCTGTCTTAAAGAGAAAGTAACAATTCCAGAACAGAAAAAGGGAAATTAATGATCTTTTACCCTCCAGAAAGAAGTGGAGGGTAGGGCAGGATCATCATGAAGTCTTAGTCCAGAGGAGGCTTTTGAAAAACTATAATTGGTTGGAGACCTTTAAGAGGAAAAGTAGATAAGAATTACTGCTTTATTTTGATTATCAGAAATTGAGTAGATCCAAGAATGCAAACAAGTTCTGTCTGCTGCAAGACAACTCTGAGACATCTGAAATAGTCCGGAGGCGTGTTTTAACCCTAATGAGATTAAAAGTTCTGTGTATATCAGTAATTGGTTAGTTAAACAGAAATTTTGTGATTTCCAAAGCTAATTGATGGAACCATTATGAGTTAAATTGCATTGGGAAAATATAAAACAGCACTGAAATGTTTAAATGAACTTTATTTCAAAATTATAGGCTTAAAATTACTTGCCGAAGCTTTTGGGTAACTTACTGATGTTAGAGTGAGTTAGTGGATATCCATTATAATTTAATACACTTTTTGCTTTTCCAGGAAATAAAGAATATGTGTGTTGTATGTCTTAAAGAGTAAGTTTATTTTTGCTGTTTAGAAATATTTATTTAGTGTGGTCAACGGTTTTCTTGGCCTAATGGTTTGATTTATGAAATTTCTAAGAACATTAACATTAGAAAACTTGGGGTTTTTCACTGCTAAATAACAAAATTTCTAACTTCCTTTTTTAAAATTGTGATTAAGTGAAAGTATAGAATCCAATTCAGTTTAGCATGCCTGCCTATCTGCAGCTCCTTCTGCTCCCCTTGCCCCATGACAGCACTCTCCTTTTTTATACTTGTCATATCCTCTTAACAAGCTCCTGCTTTCTCCTCTACCATCTAGAAAGAGACCAGCAGGATAGCATCCTATAAATGCATAGAGCCATGAAGTACACACACCATGTAGTCACAAAATTTTCTCACTTCTGAGTGAAACGGTTAATTTATATCTTAAAGGCAAAGATTTGATCCCTCATTAAGAGAAGATTCCTGAGTCATAAAAACCAAGCTATGAGGCTTGGAAACAGACAAAGCAAAAGTCAAGGACAGCCTTTTCTGAGAGAAATTCGCTAAAAGGTTTTGGCACAGACTGGAATCAAAGAGTGCCCCATTCTTATTGGGTTAAAAATGCATGTTTTTTCTATTAATATTATTGAACAAAAATTAAGTTATTATTCATTGTTATCTCTCAGTTGTTAACTGGAAAAAACCCTGGTTACATAGTGATGAGTGAGTGCTATGTTTTACTGATTGGAAAATCTGCAGTTCAAATCTGCCAGCCGCTTGGCGGGGCAGTCCTATTCTGACCTATAGGGCTTCTGTGAATTAAAACTGGCTCCACAAATTGCGGATTTGGTTTCGTTTTAAATTGTTCATTTGACCTGGTTGAGAAAAACTGAGCTTGGAAGCTGAACCGCCCCAGCTTCAAAGGTGAATCTCCAGGGTTTCAAAAATGGAACCACATCCCCTGATGTTTCTAATTGTGGAGTTGCCACTCCTGTGGGCTTGAAAAATTGTGTGGCTGAAGCTCAGGGAACAGGAGGTGCTGACAGTGGGTCTGGAAGGCAGAACTACAGGACAGGACTGGAGGGGCTGCTACGCAGAGTCTGGAGGACAGGCCCACTGTGTAAAATGTGATGTGTTCTGTAGAGCTGCTTGGTGCACTGTGAAACATCTCCTTTCCACTGTGGCTTTTCCCATTTATAATGAAAATGGTTTTGAAAACAGGAGATATTAGATAATCAGATTATTATGAATACTGTTAAAATGTCAATGCCAATTGCCCACTCCTCTTCTGAGGGACGGCTCCCGCTTAACCACTAAAGGCAGCTGAAAGGCAGGCTTGCCATCACACACTTGGTGGTTAACTCAGTTCGGCCAGAGGGTCCCAAGTAACAAGGCAGGGAAATATCCTCTTCAACAACTCCCAATTGGAGTGAATCAGCAAGGGCTACCAGCTAAATTATTATTTGGCACACATGCCATTTACCACCTCTGATTTATTAAATTGGAAGAGTTTGAATCCCTTGTACAGAGTGGATCTGAACATGTAACAAAATTAGTCTTTGCCACTCATAACCCCTATTGGGTCAATATTCAGACTTTGTGAAATGTACTTCTCGCTGGTGATCAAAAGCACCTGGCCCTGGATAAAACAAAGAGAGAAGCCCAGAGGCTTCACTCCGAAAACCTCAACAACGCTCTGGACCCAGCAATAGCCGTCCCAGTGACGGAGCCTAACTGGAATCCTAGCTATCAGGGCTTGCCTCTCCTAATTTGTTATGAAAGGTGTATTTTAGCAGGTCTCCAAAATGGGGTCCCTAAACAGAAAAGTTTGAACATCGTGCAAGAAGTAAGGCAGAGGGCCACTGAGGGTCCATCTGAACTCCTGGGAAGAGTCTGGTCTGCAGCACCTACCGTAAGTACACAGGACCCCTGAAAACCAGAGAATGATAAACATGATTTTTATCTCCCAAAGTGCACCAGACATCCAGAAAAAGCTACAAAAGTTGGACAGAACTTTGAGAATAAATCCTGCCCAACCGGTGGAAATTACTTTCAAGGTATTTTAATAACAGGAAACGCAGGAAGACCCAAGCTGCCGCCATACTCGTGGAAGCAGCTTAAGGTAAGGACCCGAAGGTGCCCAAAAGGGACCTCAGGGATTGCAAGCCCCAATCAGGGAGAATCAATATGCACGTTACAAAGAAGTAGGACACTGAAAAATGAGTGCCCCAAGAAAGAGGCTGCCAGCACTGGCAGAACAGGCCACCCAATGGTTGAGCTGTCAGGCATGGAAAATAACAGAAGTGGCCTGAGTCTGCAGCCGGAGTTAACTCCCGGAGTTGTAACTGTCCCCTCCAGGAGCCTCAGGTGAAATTAAGAGAGGGAAGAACAAACGGTGGATTTCCTAGTGGACACTGGGGCCCCCTTTGATGGCCAACTACTCAGTCAGTCCTGGTGATGGGAATAATGGGGTAATTGGAACACAAGTTATTCCTGCAGCCTCTTGACTGTCAGTTTCGAGAAGAGCAGATGACTCACTGGTTTCTGCATATGCCAGACTGTGCTGTCCTGCTGTTAAAGGGACTTCCTGTCTGAGCTTAATGCCCAGATCACCTTCTCTCCTGAAGAGAAGAGCTTCCAGAAGGAAGTACCTGGTGAAAACACCTGATACCTCCTAACTGAGCATCCAGAGGTGGAGACTGATGGGCAGAGAAAAGTCAACGATCAGAAAGTGAGCCAGTTCCTTGACATAGGACGGAGAACACACACAGTGTGAAGACCACAGTCATCAGGAAAGGTTGAGAAGGTGTCTTTAAAGAGACAGAACTCCAAGCTATGTCAAGAGACTCATTTACATTGGGATCAGGTCTTGCCCATTGCCTTGTTTAAAGTCCAGGTAGCCTGTAGACACAGGCTCAAACTGAGTCCCTATAGAACTGTGTATGGGAGACCCTTTCTGTACAGCTTGCCCCACAGGCAGAAAATGACCTTAAAGTTCAGAATTTACCAGTTTTCTCTTCCCAGGTCTTCACTCTTCCCTCAGATAAAAACTTGGAGAGAGGGGCCTGAAGAACAGCTGGAAGAGGAGAAAACTGGCCCATGGGAAATCTTTTTGACCACCACAACTGCCAGGAAATTGGCTAGATTGAAGGCCTGGACACATACCTGGGTGAAGCTGTACCCCTTGGCAGACACAGATATGACAGATGCCGACCACAAGTGTTGGACCACTACTCCTGGAAGTGAAATCAGGCCAGAATCCTGTCTCTCTTCCTTAGACTCAACCAACATGGACTTACATGAAATGTATGTGTCTGATTTCTGTCTGGAAGGAGGTACTTGTCTTAAACAAATTTTTGACCGGTGTTTGCACTCCTCTGAAGTTGATTAGAAATTTTACCTTGTTCAGATATGTTCAAAAGAACATCATTTATGGGGATATCTACAGTTGGGGACCAATTTAAAAGAATGACTCAGAAATGTTCTTGATCCAGCTTGAGGCTGTCAACCCAAGGTCATCTAGACTGCTAAACTAAATCCCATTCCCTATCCCAACTGAATCTACAGACTCACATTCCTCTGCCTGTCTCCAGTGTAATATATCAACCTTCACGGAGGTAATGATATCATTTGATAAGATGTAAAGGTATCTTGTAACTCTATGTTCTATCCTGAGACAAGTTTTGACATTTTCCAGACGCAAATTTCTTTGTAATCTAGCTATAAAAGCCACTGGGATTGTAACCCATGTGGGACAGTTTTTGGAGAAGTTATTCTCACTGTCACCCAGGCCTACTTGCTTGTCTACTAATAAAGTATCGAACCCTCCCCCACCCCCATCTCTGAATTTTCGCTGTCAGCGACAGGCAGAACAAACTTGCTTTAGTTCGGCAGCAGTCTCCGTTGGATTGATTCTTTCTGGTAGGAGAATGTTATGTACTTGAACCCTTGACTCCACAGATACCTGGACGTGTCCTAAGGATTTTCTGAGAGTCCACAGGAGAGCTCTCAGAGGCTTCTCCAGAGGAAGAAGCTAGCAAGCCCTTATGCACCTGCAAAAGACCCTTACTGTCTTTGGGTATGGACCAAGAAATAACACTGTGCCCATATTCTTAGGATTTTGGATCAGCATATCCATCGCTTATCAGCTGACTTTGATGTCTTATTGATCCTGCGTTACTGTGACACCAAGATCAGAAATGCGTGGCTTTAAGGATCAGAAATTTATTTTCTGGTAATGCTGTAGGCTAGAAGCTCCTATCAGGTTGAGCCATGTTGATTTCTGTTTTGTTGGCAGCCTTGGACATTCCTTGGTTCTTTGAAGATCCTCACATGGCATCTGTCTTTGTCCCGTGTGTCTCTGTGTCTAATTTGCTCTTTTTATAAACAAAAAGTGATTATATTTAGGACCTACCTTGTTTTGATATGATCTAATTAGCATCAGAGAAAACACCATCACCAAGCAGGATTACATTCAGAGGCGTAGGGATTCGGATTCCAACACTTATTTTGGGAAGGGGAAGGATGCAATTCAGTTCATAATGTCAAACTTTCATTGTTCTCAGATGACTGTTAGCAGCCACAGTTAGGCCAGAGCTGCCTTTTCTTCTGTGAGAATCTGAGGTAGCTTGGTTTTAACTGGCTGCTGAATTTTAGGTAGAAAATAAAAATAAGACAACTGAAATATTTAAATTGGAAAACAGAAACTTTTCAAATACCCTAGTAGAATTTGTCAAATGTTCAGGTATTTGAACCACAAACATGAAAAAGTTATTAAATGCCTGTGGCATGTAAGGCTTCCACAGTTTTTTCCTGATCTTTCTGTCCACACTGACCCCCAACTTCATTTTCAGGGACTGCTCTATTTCTGGTATTTGTGTCTGACTGGGTAACGTTATGAAATGTTAACCACAGTTTTGTACCCACCCTCCTTTTTTTTTTCTTTCCTTTGCACGTCCTCTTAAATGAGTAGCTCACTGGTTGTCATTCTGACAAGGCATTAGAGCTATTTGCAAAGTTTTTCCAAAATAACTGCTGGAGCATCCCTCGCAGAGTGAATACATTAGTGTGCATGGGGCCGAGCTCAGACAAGGCTGGGGACCACTGGAGTGACTTAACTTCCAGGTTTCAGGAGATTCTAAGCTTACTGTCCCTTGTGAGGGATAAAAAAGAATGTCAAAGAGAAAAAGAAATATATTTTTGGTGTTCGAATTTATTTAAAGTAATTTTTTTTGTGTTTTCAGTGAAAGTTTACACAGTAAGTTAGGTTGCCAATTGATACTATCTACACGAACTGTTCAGAGACATTAGTGACATTTTTCACAGCCAACTTTCTCTTTGATTACTTTCTAGCTGTTCACTTCCGGTGCTCTTGTTTCCCTGCCCCCTTATCTTCTCATCTTTGCCTTAAAGGAACTGTTGACTTTTTAGTCATATATAGGTGGTTTTTTAATGTAGCACTGTACTCATGAGTGATATCCTTTATTTTGTGTGTCAGTTTGTTATTTTGATAAAGGTGACCTCAGGAGATTGTGTCAGTTCAAGGTTTATAGAGTATCTTGTAGTGATAGACTCAGCGAGTCCTCTAGTCTCAGCTGGCCAAGTGAGCCTGGACTTTTTAAAGAACTTAAGCTCTGTGATTTTCTCCCATGCTATTCGGGTCCCTGTACCAATGAGAGCCTTCAGCAGTGGTAGCTGTGCACCGTCTAGTTCATCTGCTCTCAGAGCAGGTAAGTCTGTGGCTCATCTGGGCTTGTAGCAGTATAGTTTCTTCTTTGAGACTTTGATTTCCTTCTTTTGCTCCTCACAAGTAGACGTTAGTAGTTGTATCTTAGATGACTTCTTGTAAGCTTTAAGACCCCAGATGCTACTCACCTCACTAGAGCACAGAACATGAACTTTATGATGCCAGCTGAGTGAGCTGTCCAATGAAATTAAGGCCCTAAGCATTCAGACACAGAAAACAATTCTCTAAAAGTGTTTGGTTATAGGTGAGAAGTGTTTTTGACTGTGTTTTCTACAGGTATTTGTATATATTTCTGCACATATTTATTTCTATGTAAACATACATTTAGATAGCTATCTGCACATGCATATGGCTCTGAGGTTTAAGTTTGAGAACTCATCCTAGAAAAGTGCTGCATACCCCATCAGTGAATATCTCTATCGTCACCTTCTAAGTACTCCCCTTGGGAAGCTATGCACTGACACCCTTCAGAGCAATTTTGGAACTCTTTTTCTGGAATGGCCATCAGAGGTATTGTCATATTACCCTTTGTAACCTGAATGTCATCAAAATGTCTTCCATTCACTATTTCCTTTAACTTTGGGTAAAGGAAAAAGTCATTGGAGGCCAGATCAGGTGAGTGGGAGGGTGTTTGTTTCAGTCATCTAGTGTTCTAACAAAGATATCACAAGTGGATGGCTTTAGCAAGGAAAAGTGACCCTTTCACAGTTCAGTAGACTATAAGTCCAAAGTCAAGATGTCCCTTCCAGGGGAAGGCTTTCCCTCTGCATCAGCTTTGGAGGAAAGTCTCTATTTTGCATCAGTCTTCGGTCCAGGAGCATTTTGGTGCAGGCATCTAGGTCTGAAGGACACACTCTTCTCTCACTGCTGCTTTCTTGCTGGTGTGAGTTTCCAAACTCTTTGCTTGCTCCTTTCCTTTTATCTCTTGTAAGATAAAAGGATAAAGGGTGGTGCAAGCCATATTCCAGGAAAATTCTCTTTACGTTGGAGCAGGGAGAAAACTTTAGGAAGGGATTTATGGTCCTACCCTAATCCTCTTTAACATACAAGTTTAGTCAAGATGTGCTTGTTATATTCTGTGGTACTTTTCCCATCAACAAAAATAAAAAGTATGTATGATCTAGGGAATGTCTACCCGTCTTCTCATAATTATCACTGGCAACCACTAATAAAAATTGGTCTCTCTATATATGTATTCTCATTTTCTCACAAAGTGGGATCATAGAATATCTATCCTTATGTGACTGAGTAGTATTCCACTGTATGCATATATCACATTTTAGTTATCTATTTATTTCATGAAGGGCACTTAGCCTGTTTCATTTGTTTGCTACTGTGAATAATGCGTTGACGAACCTAGGTTTGCATATTTCTGTTTGTGTCACTTCTATTTTAAGACTCTAGGGTTCATCCCAAGTAGTAGAATTGCTGGGGTATTTGAATTTTAGCAGACTACCAAGGGAGAGGATCCCTCATCTATCTGTCAGTTTCTCATACTGTGGTGGCTTGCTTGGTGCTATACCACTAGTATTTCAAATGCTGGGAGGTCATCCAAGGTGGACAGGTTTCATCAGAGCTTCCAGACTAAGAGAGACCAGGAAGAAAGACCTGTCAGTCTACTTCTGAAAATCAGCCAATGAAAACTTGCTGAATCCCAGTAGAACATTGACCAATATGGTGCTGGAAGATGAGCCTCTTGTTGGAAAGCACTCAAAATACAACAATGGACTTCAGCATATTGTGAAGATGGCACAGCAGTGGGCAGTGTTTGGGTCTGTTATACATAAAATTGCCATGAGTTGGAGATGACTTGGTAGTAACTAACAATAAAGAGTTCAGGAGGGAAGGAAGGGGCATGCACAAATAAAATATGACAGAAACTGCGTGAGGAAGAGCAAGGCTTCCTCTTCCCTAGAGAACAGTTCTTGGGCCATAAGAAGATGAAGGGAAAAACCAGAAGGGAAACGATGAAGCTTATTTGTTTTAGGATCTTGGAGTCCCTCCTATACAAAGTGGTAAACCCATATGACTGTTAGTGGGGAACCATCAAAGGAAGGGGGATAGTGAATTTTGGTGGAGTGATAGCTCAAAATTGAAATTAGACTGAACTGTAAAAAATAGAGAATGCTCTTACACACTTCTTACACTCTATAAAATACATTTGGATCTATCTTTTGGCAGGAAGAATTATGAGAAAGAGTCTGACCTCCCTGCTGATGCTGCTTAGTACCAATGGGTTTTCTTTCATCGCCTGTTAGTTGAGTTGTTCTTAATAGAAGTCCCAAGAAACCAATTGTTTAATAGGTTACTATGGAAAGTTGATCTTGAACTAAACCCAAAACCAAGCTCAGTGCCATCAAGTCATCTGACTCACAGGGACCCTGTAGAAAGTGTACAACTGCCCCATGGAGTTTCCAAGGAGTTCCTGGGGGATTTCAACTGCCAACCTTCTGGTTAGCAATTGTAGGAGATTTAACCACTGCACCGCCAGGGTTTCCTGACCTACCATTGCACAGTAATAATTATGGGATTTAAAATTTCATAATCTCATTGTTTTAGTTATCTATGCTTTAATAGATATATCACAGGTGGATGGCCTTAACAGTGGGAAATATTTTTCCTCACAGTAAAGTAGGCTAAAGTCCAAATTCAGGGCATCAGCCTGAAGAGAAGGTTTTTTTCTCTCTGTAGGCCTTCTCATCAATCTTCCGCTGGACTAGGAGTTTTCTTTGCATGGATCCAGGTCCAAAGAACTGTCTCTGCTCTGACACTGCTTTCTTGTTTGTATGAGGTCTCCAACTCTCTGGTTCCACTTCCTTTTATCTCTTTTAAGATATGAGCTGGTGCAGACCACACCCCAGAGAAACTCCCTTTACGTTGGATCAGGGATGGGGCTTGAGCCAGGGTGTTACATCCCACCCTTATCCTCTTTAACTGCATTCCAAAAATATGATTTATAACACATAGGAAAGTCACAATACAGAGTGCAACCACACAGTACCCCAAGTCATAGCTTACTCAAGGTGACACACATTTTGGGGGACACAATTTGATCCATGTCATTGCATCCATTATTGGAATGAATTTAATAAATTGAGAAAAAATTGAAATAATTTTTTATTGAATATGTCATATATTTTCTTGTTTAAAATAAAATGAAAAGTACATATAGTAAAAATCTCCCTCCAATCTTTTTCAAATTTTATTTTGTTGTTTTTGTTGAGCATATACATAACAAAACACACTAATTCAACAGTTTCTGCATGCACTATTTAGTGATGCTAATTGCATTCTTGGAGTTGTGAAACAATTTTCACTCTCCTGAGTTTTTCTATCTCATTAACATAATTCATTATCCTTTAGGGTTCCAGTTGCTGTTGTCCCTTTAATCCTATATAGACAGTTCTCAAAAGAACATAATACCAAAAGATGACTTTTTTTTTAGCTAGTAAAGCTAAACTATTGTTTGATTCTAAGAAGTCTTCCAGAGATATTTTTGGTTTAGAGATTAAAAATTAACTTAGGGCTGTAGTTTCAGGGGTTTATACACATTCATGGCTCCAGAATGTTTGAATTCCATAATAATTTGAAATTCTATTCTGCATTTCCACTTCTTTGATTAGGATTCTTCTATAGAACCTTTGATCAAAATGTTTAGTAATGGTAGCCAGGCACCATCTAGTTTTTTGGGTCTCACAGCAAGACAGGCAATTGTCCATAGAGGCAATTAGCCACACAGTCCATGTCTTCTTTTCTCTCCTTGACACACCTTCTTCCTCTGTTGGTCCAGACAAACAGAAACTGATGGTTCTGACGTGCGTGGTCACTTGCAAGCTCTTAAGACCCCGGCCACTATGCAATGAACTAGGGGCACAAAAGAAGCACTCAGTTGGTAAATGGATGAATTAACTGAGGTATTCTATGAAACTAAAACTCTAAACCTCCAATCCAAGAAACCAAATCCTATGAGATTTTTGGTTGCAAATAAGCAGCCTCAACAGCTGCTCTTTTTCCTTTGTTGTTACTATTGCTGTAAATATGCATATACTTGCCACGCAGTCTTTGCCAATTCAACTTTTTTATGGGTGTACATCTCATTGACAGCAATTGTATCCTTAATCAATGCGTTATTTCAATCCTTATTAACACTTTTCCCCTTCCACTCCTGCCATGGTAATCACTAATAAACTTTGTTCTCGATACGTTTGTCTTTCCTTGTCTTCTTATATAAGTGAGATCATACAATGTTTGTCCTTTTGTGATTTATTTTACCCGGCATAATACCTTCCAGTTCCATCCATATTTTTTTTTTTATTTAACATAACTGAGTAAAAATGCACATTCACATGTAAATTTACATGCCCCCCTATATGCAGCTTCCACTGCTCTCCCTGTCCGGTGACTACACACTATTCCTCTCTGCTCCATACATGTCTCATCCTCCCAACAGCCTCCTTTCCCCTCCTCTCCGTCCACTCCCCTTCCTCCAGCCAGAGGTCAGCAAGATGATATCCTATAGATGTATAGAACCATAAAGTGCTTCCAACATAAGGTTACTCTGCATTGCCAAGTCCATTCCATTCCCGTCCAAAGAGTGGACCTTTGTTATAATTTTTGGGAACGGGCAGCATCAGGGCCGGGGGCCACGCTCTCAGAGGAACCCCAAAACCACTGGACCATCAATTGAGGTCTTTTAGTGGAGATCTCATGATGCACCTCTTTTTATTCTTGTGTTGCCAGTGAGGCTCCTCTCTGTGAGCTCCGTCATGGCTATCACTGGTGGTGGCCGGGCACCATCTGGTTCTTCCGGTCCCAGGTCGATATAGGCACCCACTCTTGTGGGTCTCTCTGTCTTCTCAGTTGTCTTTACCGCATGCCATTTTGGCCCTCGGTGAGCATCCGTTCCTGCTGAGTTGGGACCATTTGCTGTGTCCTTGGATGGCAGCTTGGCAGCTTTTAAGACCCCAGACGCCACTCACCAATGTGGGGTGCAGAGAGCTCTCTTAGCAAAACGCTAGCTGTGCCAATTGGCCTGGAATTCGCCTAAGAGCATGGTCCCCTGCCCCCCGCCCCAGCTACTCTATCCTTGCAGTATTGAGTTAAGATGGAAGGAGTACTCAAGTTATGCTGAAGTCCACTTAGTGTTGTTCTTGTGTTGTTCTCACCGCTTTCTCCCAACTAGATTTCTAGTAACTATCTAAACTAAGTCCTCCCCCCTCCCCCTCCCTGCCTTCCCTCCCTTGCAGCTGTCAAAGAGTCTTTTCTTCTATACACAAGTCTGTTTTTGAGATCTTATCGTAAAGGTCTCATACAGTATTTGTCCTTTTGTCGCTGACTACTCTCACTCAACATAATGTCTTCCAGTTGAAACCAGGTTAGGAGATGTTTCCTGGAATCATCGTTATTCTTTATCATTGCGTAGTGCTCCATTGAGTATATGTACCACGGTTTACCTATCCATTCTTCTATTGTTGGGCATCTAGGTTGATTCCACCTCTTTGCTATTGTGGACTGTGCCGCGATAAACATTCTGGTACATGTGTCCATTGGTGTGAAAGGCCTTGAATCTGTAGGATATATTCCAAGTAGTGGAATTACTGGGTCAAATGGTATATCAATATCCATTTTTTTAAGGAAGCGCCAGATTGCCTTCCAAAGAGGCTGGACCATTTTGCAACCCCACCAACAGTGTAGGAGGGTTCCACTTTCTCCACAGCCTCTCCAGCATTTGTTGTTTTGTGTTTTCTGGATCATGGCCAATCTTGTTGGGGTGAGATGGTATCTCATTGTTGTCTTGATTTGAATTTCTTAAATAGCTAAAGATCGTGGAAATGTCCGCATGTGTTTTTTGGCTGCCTGGATCTCCTCTTTAGTGAAGTATCTGTCCATCTAATTTGCCCATCACTTAATTGGATGGTTTATCTTCTTCTTATTGATATTTTGTAGTATCTTATAGATTATGGAGATCAGGCATCGATCTGACATAGAGTTGCCAAATATTTTATCCCACTCTGTGGGTGTTCTTTTAATTCTATTAATAAAGTCTTTGGATGAGCAAAAGTGTTTGATTCTTAATAGTTCCCATTTATCTACTTTCTCTTCTGTTGATTGAGGTTTCTTTGACAGATTTTGGAGTCTGTCCCCATCGTGTATTAAAACTTCCATTGTTGTTCCTACCTTTTCTTGGATGAGCTTTATCATTTTAGGTTTGATATTTAGGTCTTTTATCTAGTTGGAGTTGGTTTTTGTATAAAGTGTAAGATATGGATCTTGATTCAGTTTATTGCAGATGGATAACCAATTTTGCCAGCACCATTTGTTGAAGATGCTGTTTTTACCCCAGTTTAATGTCTTAGGGCCTTTGTTGAATATCAACTGTTCATAGGCAGATGGTGTCATCTCTGGGGTCTCAATTCTGTTCCATTGATCAGTCTGTCTGTTCTTGTACCAGTACCAGGCTGTTTTGACCACTGTGGCAGTGTAGTATGTTCTAAGGTCGGGTATTGAGAGGCCTCCCAGTGTGTTCTTCTTCTTTAGTAGTACTTTACTTATCCGGGGCTTCTTCCCTTTCCAAACAAAATTGGTGATTTGTTTCTCCATCTCATTAAAAAATGATGCTGGAACTTGTATTGGGATTGCATTATATAAATAAATTGCTTTGGGTAAAATAGACATTTTCACAATGTGAAGTCTTCCTATCCATGAGCAGGGTAGGTTTTTCCATTTATCTAAGTCTCTCTTAGTTTCTTGTAGTAAGGGCTTGTAGTTCTCTTTGTAAAGGTCTGTTGTTTCTCTGGTTAGATTAATTCCTAGGTACTTTATCTTCTTAGGGGCTATCACAAATGGTATGCCAAGCCAAATGCCGTTGAGTCGGATCCGAGTCATGGCGACCCTAGGGGCCAGGGTAAAACTGACCCCCAGAGTATTCAAGGAGCGCCTGGTGGATTTATAATTTCCTCCTTAACAGTCTCGTTGTTGGTATAAAGGAATCCTACTGATTTACTTATGTTTATCTTGTATCCTGAGACTTTGCTGAACTCTTCTATCAGTTTGAGTAACTTACTTATAGATTCCTTGGGGTTCTCTGCATATACAATCATATCATCTGTGAACAGGGAGATTTTAACTTCTTCTTTGCCGATGCAGATGCCCTTTATTTGTTCGTCTTGTCTAATTGTTCTGGCTACAACTTCTAGCACAATGTTGAATAGGAGAGGTGACAGTGGGCATCCTTGTCTAGTTCCTGATCTCAGGGGAAAGTCTTTCAGTCTCTCTCCATTCAGGTCCATCCATATTTTATGATGTGTCAAGACTTCATTTCTTCTGCTGGCTGCATAGTGTTCTTTTACATGTGTGTACCTCATTTTGTTTCTCCATTCATCTGCTGATGAGCATTTATGTTGTTTCCACTTTTTGGCTGTTGTGAATAGTGCTGCAGTGTGTGCTTTTGCTTTCAAGTGTTTGGGGCATATGCCTAGGAGTTTTCACGTTTTTGAGGAATTCCTCCTGTGTTATTTCCAGCTTCCTAACTCCTTTCAGAGGCAACCAGTGTTGCTGGTTTCTGATTTGTCCCTTCAGAGATACTCTGTGCATATCAAAGCAAATATGTATATATTCTCTTATTTTTTCTCCTTTATTTCAAATGGCAGTTACTATACAATGTTGTAGGCTTTGCTTTTTGTATCAGGTCTTAATGAAATTCTTCATTCTTTCTTATGGTACGTCACTGAATGCATTCATGGCTGCATGGCATGTCACTAAATGCATTCATCAAGATTTACTTAATTGATTCCTATTGGTGAGCACTTTTAGATTATTTACATTCATTCAGCATTTTAAAAAATGATTGATAAAAGATCCAGTGGAGAGATTCAGGAAGATCTTGGGGTGGTGCAAATGGTTTACTCTTGACTGCTAATGTGGAGGTTGATGGTTCCAAGTGCACCTGTGGAATCATGAAAGAAAGATTTGCTGATCTGCTTCAGTAAAGATTATAGTCAAGAAAACTCTATGAAGCTTTCTTCTACTTTGTAAAACACAAGTCTCCATGAGTTGGGGTTTACAGAAGGAAACAGGTTTTATGTTTTGTATATATGTATAATCCTTGGACTCCTCCTGCTCCAGAATCACCAGTTTGATAACTAGGTAAATGCATAAATTTCAGTTGCTGTTATTTCATTACTGAAGAGCCCTGGTGGTGCAGTGGTTAAGCACTTGGCTGCTGTCATGGATTTAACTATGTCTCCACAAAAATGTGTATAGCCATTTGGCTGAGCCATGATTCCCAAAATTTTGAGATTTTCCTATGCCATAAATCCTAAATCTCTGCCTGTGGCTAATAGATACGATGATTATGTTAAAAGACGATTAGGGTGGGACTGCAATACCCTTGCTAAGGGAATATCCCTGGAGTGTGGCTTGTACAATGCTTTTTCCTTTCATCCTATGGGAGATAAAAGAAAGGGAAGCAAGCAGAGAATTAGGAACCTCACACCATCAAGAAAGCAGCACTGGGAATAGAGTGCATCCTTCAGTCCTGAGAGTCCTGCGCCAAGATGCTCCCCAACCAAAGACTGATACAATACAAGGACTTTCCTCCAGAGCCAATGGAGGGAAAGCCTTCCCCTGGAGCAGACATTCTGAATTTGGACTTGTAGCTTACCAGACTGCGTAAGAATACCTTTTTTTGTGTGTTAAAGCCATGCACTCCTGGTATTTCTGTTAGAGCAGTGCTAGATAACTAAAACAGCTGCTAACTAAAAGGTTAGTGGTTTAAGAACACCTGCTGCTCTATGAGAGAAATTGTGGCAGTTTGTGTCCATCAAGATTTACAGTCTCACTGGAGGCAGATTGGAACTCTCATGCACTGCTAGTGGAAGTGCAAAATGATACAACCATTTTGGAAAAAATAGAAATAGAAATACCATATGATCCAGGAACCTACTTCTAGGAATATGTCCTAGAGAGATAAGAGCTGTCATTTGAATAGACATGTGTACACCCATGTTCACTGAAGCATTGTTCACAATACCAAAAAGAGAGGAACAATCTAGATGCCTATCAACAGATGAATGGATAAACAAACTATGGTACATACATACAACATAATACTAATCAACCTTAAAGAACAATGATGAATCTATAAAACACCTCATAATGCATATGAATCTGGAGCACATTATACTGAGCGAAACAAGCCAGTCACAAAAGGACAAATATTGTGTGAGAGCACTACTAAAACAAAATTCATGAAAAAGTTTACAAAACAACAATTCTTGATGGTTACAAGGGAGGAGAAGGATGGTGATAGAAAAATATTAAACAGACAATTGTTAAGTGGTGACTTTGGTGAAGATTAAGACAGTAGACAATACTTAGGGAAGGCAGCACAGTTTGTCCAACTCAAGGTCATTACATTCCCATAAACATGCGTAAACTCCCCGAGAGACCAAATTTCTGGGCTGAGGGCTGTGGGGACCGTGGTCTCAGAGGACATTTATCTCAACTGGTGTAACGTATTTTGTAAAGAAAATGTTTTACATCCTACTTCGAGTCGGATCCGACTTGATGGCACTTGGCTTGGCTATTCTACTTCAGCCAGTGGTTTCTGGGGTCTTAAAGAGAGAAAATGTGGCTGTTTGTGTCCATCAAGATTTATAGTCTCATTGCAGTATGAGAGATTGTGAACAGCCATCTAATACAACCCGCTGGTCTCACGCCTTCAGGAGGAAGTGAAAACACAGAAAACCAAAGACATAAACTCACTGTCATTGAGGAAAAGATTAAATCTAAAGGACTAGTGGGCCACAATTACCATAGCCTCCACCAGACCAAGTCCAGCACAACTAGATGGTGCCCAGCTACCGCTACTGCTGAACCAAAGCAAGTTCCCGCCTGTCACTGACAGCCAAAATTCAGATATGGGAAGAAAGTTTCAATGCTTTATTAGCAAACAAGCATGCAGGCCTGGCAGACAGTGAGAATAACTTCTCCTAAAACTGTCCTGCTTGGGTTACAATTCCAGCAGCTTTTATACAAAAATTACAAAGATATTTGCATCTGGAAAATGTTAAAACTTGTCAAAGGATAGAACAGGATGTCACAAGATTCCTTTACCTTTTATTGAACAATGCAAATTCATTACCTCCCTAAAGATTGATTTACTACCCCAGAGACAGGTAAGGGAATGTAAGTCTGTTGATCCAGTTGTGACAGGGCATGGAACTTAGTTTGGGAGTCTAGATGACTTTGGTCAAGTCCCAGCTGCTTACACTGCCACTGACTGCTCTGACAGGGATCACAACAGACAGACCCAGACAGAGCTGAAGAAAAATGTAGAACAGAATTCTAACCTACACACACAAAAGAAGATCAGGTTTACTGGTCTGACAGAGACTAGAGAAAAACCTCAAGGGTGTGGCCCCTGAATATCCTTTTAGCTCAGCAATTAAGTCACCCCTAGAGTCCACCCCCAAGTCACAGATGAGACAGACACATAAAATGAAAGGAAACTAAATGGGCACACCAGCCCGAGGCACGTATGGGTACAGGAAAGTGGGTAACAGGGATCCTGAGGTTGAAAGGGGAGAGTTTTGACAAGTCTTGGAGTTGGCCACCAATGTCTCAAAACAGTATTAATTGTTCAAGGAGAAGGTAGTTTGTTCTGTAAATCTTCATCTAAAGTACCAAAAAAAAAAAAAAAATTTACAGCCTTGAAAACCCTCTAAGGCAGTTCTAGTCTGTACTATGAGGTGACTTTGAATTGGAATCAACCAGACTGCAATGGATTTGATTTTGGTTTGTTTAATCAGTATTTCAGTTCATTTAGAAAATTTTGTTACTTTGTGCACTAAAAGATACTTTATCACTAAATCATTACTTTTAAATTTTAAGGAAGTTTTATGGACTTTTTCTTCTCCTCTTTGATAATCCCATAGTTTTTATTTTATAAATCTGTTTTTGCTGACCTTTGAAAATGTCTCTTTTAATGTGGTTGGTAGCATGCAATACCGAAGTATAAATAACTTGGAGATACCATTAACAATGAAGTCACGTTGCATTTAAAAATCCCTGCTTGCCTGGACTAAAATTACTTCAACTGCTCTACAAGACTGGCTAAAAGCAATACCCTACTTTACTGGAGAACTACATAATGTTTTCCATTATTTATAATATTTCATAAATAAATTCAATTTATTGACCTCTTCAGATCCAAATTAATCAGATTTAAGAAATTTCTAGGTGAATATAATGATCTCTGTAACGTACATCCTTTTTGTGATTGTCTGATTGTATTTTGATAGTCCACATTGATGTCAAACAGATTTGAAATTATAGAATCTTATTGGAAAGGACATGAAGTTCATATGCTCTAACCACTAGTGACACACACCACGGTCCTTCCCCACAACAATGTCTACCTTTGCTTGGCAGCTTTTGGGGGGCAGAGCAAAAGGAAATCACTACCTGAAGAGCAGTCCATTCTATTCTTTGAGATTTTTCAAAATTGTATTCTCAATTATGATTATCTCCTTCTAAACAAAAAGAACAACATGTTGTACTAGATCTTCTGGTGACTGAAGATTAAGATAAGTGATGAATGATATGAGTTTAAAATCACTTTTCAACAAAAATGGGAAAAGGCATATAGAGAATTTTCAAAAGATGCTAACTTTCCTCAGATCCAGTGTCAGAAGTAATAGGAAGTATGTTATTATTAAATTTCTTCTTTTCCTTATTTCTTTCTTGAAATTCACAGAACTGGACCTTTGGATGCTAGGAAGAGTAACTCATGTCTGAAAGAATCATCTTATTCTGAAGGGTATGATTTATGTTCCGTTACTGTTGTTGAATCAGCTCTGACTCATGGCGACTTCATGTGTAACAGACTGAAATGTTGCCTGGTCTTATACCATTTTCACAGTTAGTATGATTGAGACCATTTTTGCTGCCATTGGGCCAATCCATTCATTGAAGATTTGCCTAGCCTTCGTTATACTTCTGCTTTACCCAACAGGATGTCCTCCTGCTCCAGCAATTAGTCTTATCTAGTGATGTGTCCCTTGGTGGCATCATGGTTAAATGCATTGGCTGCTAACACAAAGGTCAGCAATTTGAATTCAGAAGATGTTCCTTGGAAGCTATATAGGGTCGCTATGAGTCAGAACTGACTCAACCACAATAGGTTTAATGATGTGTCCAAAGCAATTGAGTAGAAGTCTTGAGAGTCTATCATCTACCTGACTTTCATTGGCTAGTGTTCAGAAGTAGATTGCCATGCTTTTTCCTAGTCTGTCTTAGTCTGGAAACTCTGCTGAGCTCCGTCCACCCTGGATGACAGTGCTGGTATTTGTAATACTGGTGGCATAGCTTCCAGCATCACAGCAACATGCAAGCCATCGGCTGACAGATGGGTGCTGACCACCTTCTGTTACTCTCTCCTTACCTTCCAGTGCTGTAATGTAGGATAGGGCTATGATCAAGAGCTGGTAGGGTTTAAAGTGACATTTGAAATGAGATTGCTACAACTTATTTAATATTCAGAAGTCTGTCTTTTTTCCATAGGTAATATAAGACAATAATTGTAGTGATGCTCCATTGTTTTTGAATGTCACAAATCTGTCCCCTTTTGATCCTTTGATATAGCACCTCAGTTTTCCTTTGGAAACAGTGTCTCTTCTACTGGATACAAGGAAACCCTGGTGGTGTGGTGGCTAACAGCTATGTATGTGAACCAAAAGTTCTACTGTTTGAATCCACCAAGTGCTCCTTGGAAATTATGAGGCAATTCTACACAGCCCTATAGGGTCAGTATGAGTTGGAATGGCCTTGACAGCAATGCGCTTGGTTTTGTCACTTTACTGGATACAGCACTGATGGGACTGCCTTCCAAGTGTCTCCCACTCTTCTGCCATGCAGTGGGTATATGACACCACTGTCAATGACACTCTTCCTTGGAAGTTGAATGCTAGGCAGAGATTGAAAACAATGATTGTTCATTCCAGGGTATTACATCTAAAGAGACTAAATATTAGCTCTTCCTCCTTCATGAGATCTGTTTCTTCAGCCTTGCTTTCTGTTTTATGAGCCATGCAGTAAATTCCTTTTTATGTACAGCAACTTGATCTGGTATTGGTTACTTGTATCCAAGAACCCTGATGTAGACAAGAGTGAGACTAGGATATTGTTTGTAGATAATATAGATGTCTTCAGGTGATAACCATACCAGTAATTAACTTCCTTAGTAACGGGTTTTAACTCCAACTCAAATGAATACTTGCATAAAGGTTAGTTATGGGATCTCACACAGCAAATGGAATTGGAAAAACTTCTATTATGGAGTAGTTCTAAATTACTGGGCAGACACAAATATTTTGACAGGTTTTATTCTTTCTGGATTAACTTCTGCTCCCCTTCCGATGAGCTATCCAAGCTGTTGGTGCTGCAGCTGAAGCTTGGAGGTGAAGAGGGGTGTCTAGACGCCTGGCAGAGTCCACAGTGGAGGGGAGGAGAGCACATCCCAGTCTTTATGTTGTTTTTCTCTGGTCTGAATCATTTGGGTTCCTGTGACCTTGGGACTTTGGGACACTTTCCAGTCTCTTGTCCTCTCTTTCAAGCCCTACTAATGGGCTCTTTTGATCTGTGAAGGCAGCATGGATGTCAAATTATAATTTGAATTTCTAAAAATCAACTTTTTCACAATAATAAAGATGACTGCCCTTGTACTACTCTGTATTATCTATCAAAGTGCTATCCCAGATACTTTTGCAACGTTTTTCCTGTTGATCACATCTGGAGAGGACTCTCCCACATTGAAACCCTAGGGTAGGTACCGTTTGTACTAGCAGTAAGGACACAGACCTCACATCTTGTTATCTTAGTCATCTGGTACTGCTGTAACAGAAATAGCACAAGTGAATGGCTTTGTATCTAGGAAAACTGAGGCAATACAACAAAAACAAAACTACCCAGTCTTCATTCCTGCAAGAATAGGGATTTGAGTCATCCTCCCAGATAAGGGACCCCATGCAGTTAAGACGATGACAAAGAATGGATTAGATTTATCAAGACAGTGGTGATAAAAAGCAATAATAATGACAACTAAAAAATAATTACATCAGAACAAGCTTAGATGGACTCATCTGAATGGAACCCCATTGTAGGTCACAACCTACCTATATTCATGTATTCACAAATAATGTACAACCATCACCACATCAATTTTAGAACATTTTCATCTCTGCAGAGATAATCTATATCCTTTAGCTCTTACCTCTATTCCCTCCAACCCTAGGCAACCACTACTCTATTTTCTGTCTGTGCTCAATTATAATTTAAGCCTTTTTGCTTTATCTCCAAATGCTCTGCATATCTGCCTACAGAACTCCAAATTTCTTTAGTGTGTGTTTTATAAAACTCCTTGACAAGAGTGATGCTTAACTGCAGACCTCTACAAAGCTAGGCATTCCTAAACATTACCAACTGTTGACCTTAAACTTAATGTTGCCATGTGAGCAAATCCATGTCATCCATCAATGTCTGGCTCTCAAGCTTTGAAGTCATGCTTCAGGCTCAAGATCTCTTCTCCATAAACTTTACAAATATTTGCTCCTCAATTGTGCTTTTGTTTCCAGTGAAAGCAAATAGCTTGAATAAAAACTGTATTTCTAAAAGTGCTTGTGTGGGGAGCCTAGAGTCCAAGAAGGGGCACATGACTGTTTGGGTGAGCTGGTATGTGAAGTGCAAAGGAGCAAAGCACTGTGATTTTGCTTTTCAGCTTCAAAATAATTGAGGCAAAATCTAATAAAACTGTGAGAGAGAAAAGCCTAGAATCCCTCTTTAAATAAGTGATAGGAAAACAAGAGAAAATCAGTAAGTTTATAGAATATTTGAACAACATTGTCAACCACAGCTTTCAGGAGAGCTTTGAATGTAGCCCCGCTGGTACAGTGGTTAAACACTCAGTTGCTAAACAAAAGACCAGTAGCTCCAACCCACAATCCACTTTGTGGGAGAAAGATGTAGTAGTCTGCTTCTGTAAAGATCTGTGGCTTTGGGAACACTGTTCAACAGTTCTGCTGTGTTCCATGGGGTCACTATTAGTTAGAATAAATTCAATGGCAATGGATTTGAAACTGCAACAAGGGCTGTATTCACCCAGGACACCCGAAGGCTTCTTTGGTGACCTGACTCCCTGCCTTGCATAGAGTTTGTCCTAAGACACTGTCTTCCTATCTCAAACCAGGACAACGCAAAAATTGTAGACGGGAACATACAAAGAGCCAGCAAAACTACAAATTGCTTTGAAAACACTAGCAGCCGTTCTCGAAGGATTGCTCAGCATCTCTATGATTTTTAAGGAAGTAGAGATACACACTGAGACAAAGGACAGAAGGAAGTGACAGAAACCCAAAGAAATAAGAATCGTTAGCTGTCTCAGACATGCCTCTGACTCCTGGTGACCGCGTGTAGGACATTACCTGCCCCTGCGCTGTCTCTGCGATCAGTTGTGAACGCACTATTTTGCTGCATAGAGTTTTCATTGACTGATGTTTGGAATGACGTTTTCAAGCCGTTTTTCCTCGTCTTTAAGTCTAGAAGCTTCGCGGAAATCCGTGCAGTGTCATGGCAACATGTAAGCGTCCGCTGACAGATGGCTGTGTATGAGGTACACTGACTGACAAGCAAACCTCCACGGAAGGTGGAAACTTTACCACTGAGTCACCATTGCTCCTTATGGACACATACTGAGACACAGTGTACATTGATTGGCTATTAGTGAAGTGTGAGGAGCCCCGGGGATGCAGGAGTGAAGCACTCTGCTGCTGATAGAAACGTTGGAACCCAAGAGGTGCTCTGTGTACAAAAGATGTGGCAGTCTGCTTCCATAAAGATTTACAGCCTTAGAAATCCCATGAAAGTATTTCTACTCTGTACAGTAGGGTCACTACGAGTTGGAATCCACTCGACAAAGGGTGTAATTTAGATTATTGATAAAGGAGGAGTCCCCAAGTGATGCAAATGGTCAACGTGCCTGGCTGCTAACTAAAAGATTGGAGCTTTGAGCCTTTCCAGAAGCTCCCCAGGAATAGGGGTCCGGCTAACTACTTCCAAAAATCAGACATTAAAAACTCTGTGGAGCGTGGTTGCACCCCGACTTGCATGGGATTGCCAGGAGTTAGAGTCTGCTCAGCAACAACTTGTTTACTGGTTTATTGGTTAAAGAAAGCCTACCCTAACTTTCAAGGCCAGATACTATGTTACAGGAGGCCCTGGAGAGGGCTAACTGTTAAGAACTTAACTGCTGGCTGGGAGACTGGCAGTTGGAACCTACCTGGAGGTGCCTCAGGAGAAAAGCCTGGCTTCCAAAAGGTCACAGCCTTGAAAACCCTGCGGAGCACATGGTTCTACTCTGATACATGGGGGGTTGCTAGGGACTCACTAATAACAACTATACCACAGGTATTTATTTGTTCATTCTTGATACATCACACTTCACAGAAATTTTTTCACTTACACGTCTTACTATAGCCTTGACAGCAATCTAGGAGACATGGCAAGGAAGGGGTTAGAGCCTTGAGCAGAAGAGAACTCATCCAGACTCCCTTCTGGTCCTTAATGGCAGAGCAGCGGCTTGGATAAGGCTCTCACCCCATCCTGGAGTGCCTTCTCTCTGAAGTAGTTTCAGGGTGATTTTCTAAATAGTGGCTAATTATTAAATGACAAGCTCGTTATTCACATGTGTGTTTAGCTCTCTGTATTCCCACTTACAGGGAGGTGAGAGGAGGAGGCAAAAGCCCTGTTTGATCTTTCTCTGAGGAATGCAGCCAGGGCCTAGGTACCTGCCGTCTCCCTTGATTTTGTTCGTGGCCCTCGAGGGGAGCGTGATCTTTGCACTTGACAGGAAACAAAAAGCAGGGCCCACAGAGTTATAGTTAATCCAGTGTTGTTTTTCTCCAAGGGCAATGTTATTTATTAAGCCCCTCTCTTTGCCTACATCCCTAATAGGTGTTGTGAAAAGTAGAGATGTACATTTCTGGAAAGTTTTAAGCTGTGATAAGGACAAACCTTTCTTGCAGGATGGGACATAGTAGTGAGCACCACGGGGGTTGGAGGGACATCTGTATGCCTGCTTCTCTCAATTCTGTAAGTTTATGAACATAAATATGTTAGCTCTAATTTGATTTGCTCATAAAACTCTCATACTGGGAATATTTGGAGACTGGAAAAGCCATCAATATCTTCTGCCCAGTCTGTTATGCGCACTTCTGTATTGATTTCCTTACGTGCTGTCATTCTTTATGGAATCCATTTCTCCACTTAATTAACTACTCCAACAAGCTTTCTAAAGCATACGACTCCTCACAAAGGCCTTTTCCTGCATTTCTTTCTCCTGCATGCGGCCCATCAGTAGACCCACATCCTAACACTACCTGCCAGGCTATTCACTGGCCATTCCCCACCTACCCAGTGCTTCAGCCCCCAGAACCCTCGTTAGGCTTTTGGTTTTTCCTTCCAATTTTCCTTCTCTAGCCACAAGGAGAATTTTAGTCTTTTTCAAACTTCTCTGTCCCCTTCTCTCTAGAAGAACTGGTGTTTTCCTCACCTGTTAAACTTCATTGTATTATTTTTAGAGCTCTCTTCTTGTGTTATAGCTTGTTGTTTGTGACTCTGTGTGTATGCGTGATGTACGTGTGTGTCTGTTTGTGTATATATGTGGTGTATGTGCATGTACGTGTGAAAAGAGACAGAAGCATGGAATTTGGAGAACTGAATATCACAAGGGGAGAAGTCTCAGTAGACACACTGTCAAAAGACCGTACTAGATTTTTCTGTTGATGTCTGCAGCTTTGTCTTTCCTTACTCTTAAAGAAAAGGTCTACCATGTGTCTGTCGGTTTGTCATACTGTGGTGAGTTGTGTGTTGCTATGATGCTAGAAGTTATGTCCCTGGTATTTCAGGTACCAGCAGGATTACTCATGGTGGATAGGTTTCTGCAGAGCTTCCAGACTAAGAGAGACTAGAAAGAAAGAGCTGAAGATCTAATTCCAAAAGTTAGCTAATGAAAACTCTGTGGATCACACCAAAATTTTTTTCTATTGTTTTACGTAAAGTGCAATTGTGAAAATAATGCAGCACTTTGTAAGGCTTTCTTCTGTTGTATGTAAAGTCACTCTGAATCAGGGCCAGTTAGATAGCAGCTAATAACAATAACAAAGAAAAGGTGTCCAGATGAGAGAATACTGCTTTTTCCTAGAATGCCCCTAACTGAGGACCTCACTACACTATGAACCCCTTGAAAGTAGGAACTGAATCTTGTTCATGATAGGCACCTTAAATCCAGGGCACAGTGCCTCACACAATGCAGAGGCACAGTCATTGTTCAGAAAAAGAAGGACCCCGCAGACCAGAGCCTTTTCCTCCTTGCGCAGCTCCTCCACCTGCCTAGCCTGTCCTCCCCTGTGCTACCCTTAGGCCCGTCTCTCACACACTCGCCTGCTATGCCATTTGCTGCTGGAATCCAGGCCAAGTCTGCCTTCACCTCCCCTTTGACATCTGGAAATAGGTATCCTGGTCAGTGGGTGAGCTTCTAACAACTGAAGGTCTTACACATTCTGCTGGCTTGAGCTCTGTTCCATGGTACCCCTTCCAGGACAGAGGCACATGTGCCAGGACTCCTTTTCCCCATCTAACCCTCCTTGTCTTAACTAGCTGAGTTGACTGTTATAGATTCCTTTCTCCTTCGGGAATGTCCTTGATGTTGTTTTAACCTAATAGCGTTCTTCTCAAAGTAAACCAAAAGCAGAACAAACCCCAAATACAGCCGAAACAGTTTTCTCCTACTTGTGTGACTCCATCCATGCCTTTAAAAGAAAAACTACATTGATGTCAGGCCCTGGACAAGTTTCATCTTTTTGGCCCAGTGCCTGATGCCCTGACATTAAAGCCTTACACAGCACTGATTAAAATCATAAACTTGCTCAAATTTCAGTCTTATCAATTTTTTTAAATGAGCTGCGAAAAGGAAACTTGTTTTCACTCAGTGTTCACTGACCACTGATAGTAGGGTGCAGGGTTGCAGAGCAGCTAGATGAGCTATTGTACCATTCCTAAAAGCTAAAAGTCTGAAAGATGAAGATTGAATTTCCAGTTTTTTCTTAAGCTGATTGCTTACCTTTTCTGGAAACTGTGGGAGTGGGATTGGGGTTGACGTTTTTCCCTAAAAATTGCTAAGCTCACCTCATTTTCAGCAACAAAATGAAAGAGAATTGAAATTATTTTTTTTAACTTAGGGAAGTATTGCTTAGTATTGATTTTTTATGTGTGTCTGAAAATAAGTCAAATTTAATTTTTTTTATTGTTGTAAAAAATACATATAACACAACACTTACCAGTTCAACATCTTTCACATGTACATTTCAGTGACACTGATTATAGTAATATTATAGTAATCATGTTGTGCAACCATCACCAGTGTCCATTGCTAAGTTTTCTGTTAGCTTAGATACTTGATGCTTTCTAAATAGCGATTCTCCATTCCCCCTTCCACCTACCCTTGGTAATGACTAACAAACTTTGTTCTCTATCCCATTTGCCTAGCCTAGATATTTCCTGTAAGAGGTATTATACTGTATTTGTCAAAGTCAAGTTTAATGATTTGATCATTGTGTCATTAACATAAGTAAAAAAAAAACATTTTTTGGTCAATACAGTTTAGTCTTTCATGACAAAATGATCAAGTTGCTGGTATTTATAATGCAGTGCTTCAGAATTTGAAACACATGTGTTTCAAAGATTAAGAGAAAAATAATTTTCAAAGCAAGTTTTATGGATTCAGAAAGTTTGTCAATATATCATAAACTTTTTTTTGATTGTATGTTGTATTCATTCAGAATTTGAAAAACTGAAAACACATTCTGAGGCTCGGGGCTTTAGAAAAGACTAAAAGTAAGACAGAAATGTTTGCCTCTGGTCAAGATGATGCAACAGATACTAGATTTGCCCTGTCCGAAATAACAAACAAACGTAAACACAAAAACAGACAAAGGTTGTGAAACAATGGCATTCAGCACAAGAGGGACATCAGATAATGAAGGACAGTGATCCAGCAAGATGAGAAAAAGGGAAGGAAGCCCTGTAGTTACGCCAGAGTGTTGTGGGAGAAAAGTTCTGTCCTGCAGTGCCAGAGGGCAGAATCTAGTGGCCTTCTAGAGTTGGGAAGACAACTGTGGTGAGTCTTGGGAAGCCAGGGTAGCTATATTTCACAGATAGAGTACCAGAGAGGAGAGAGCTGTATGCAGAGAGAATTCGAGAGATCTTTCTGTTGTTGACATTGTTGTGGGTCCTTCTCAAGTACTCAGTTAAGCACTAATCTACACATGTGTCTGAGAAATTACCTGAAGTTGGGAAAGAACCATTCATAGGAGTTAGAGAAACAGTGCCCAGAGTTCACACAGGGTTGAAATAGTGCCCAGCAGCCTCAGTGAAAAAAAGATCTTGCCTCAGGACTAGGGGAAAATTACACCTAGGCTAAATACTGCTCTGGTTCCATCTAACACATTGTAAAAGTAACACCAAAAAGGTTCAAACTATTTCTAAGTAACTTAACTCAAGAAAACAAAACAGTAACAATAAAAACCAAAAATTTAGCACTCATCGGATAAAATTCACAGCATCTGAAAGCCAAATAAAAGTTAGCAGATTTGTGAGGAGACAGGTAAATTCAACCCACAAGAAGAAGAGATGTCAATTGTAATATCTGAAGCAAAATTTGATAGAACTGCAGGGAGAGAGAAAAACCCATAGTCCTAGTAGTTGTTAGGAAATAATTGATAGGCTTATTTCTTTGGTAATAGAAAAGCTAGATAGAAAATGATTAATAACCAAAATTCTCTTTCTGTCATTAAAGAACATGTCACTCAGTGACAAGACAGCAAATACGCTTTTTAGGCACAGGCAGAATGCTCACCAAGACAGACTATAGTCTGAGTCATGAAATAAGTCTCAGAAATTTTAAAAGGAGAGTTAAAGCCAAGATTGTGGACTGGACACATGTCTCATTAATTCCCTCTGAAAACTAAGGCCTGGGTTGATAATTCAACAGAGCAGTCTGGATACCTAGTGAGCCCTAGGACATAGCAAAGGGTTGTCAGATTGAACTACATGCCACTAAACAGGAAACTTCTCTCTCTATGAGTCCTGCTTCTGCTGAATTGCTGCTTGGGCAGATCACAGGTACTGCCACTTTTAGTTTCTTTCTTTTTGTTGGCCGGTAGTCAGAGGATGGGGATGAGCTGGCTGATATGCTGAGCTGCAGTGTTGAAGTGAATAGCTTGTGGCACAGTGGAGAGACAGTGTGTGGGATACTCATGTTCTGAGAGCCCAGCAGTGGACTGAGGGCACCACAACCCCTCCACCCTCTTTTCTCAGAGCTCTGCCAGAGATTCTACTGTTTGCCGCAGGAGAGGCAGCTTGACTGGGACACCATTTTGGTCACCTAGGAGATGGAGCCAGCTACCCAGAGGCGTCATCAGGGGCTAATTCCCAGGCTGGGAGACAATGCCAGTCCTAGGAGTGGTTTTCCAGCAGAAAGGCTGTGTTTCACACAGTGTTGCCTTACAGGTAGCACCCAGCAGGTGATGACAGCAGCATAGTAGTGCCTCCTTACTTTGAACTATATCACAGCATCTAGGGAATAGCTGGAGACAGCTGAAGAAGTGCCTCCATTGTCAGCTGGTAGGAGGGGCCTGCCACACATGATGGCCTGACTAACTTTGGAAGTGGTCAGATAACTTTTAGCCTTTTAAAATATGACTGCCGGGAGCCCAATGGCATCTCTTCCAGCCTTTACTGACCAACATCATAGGGTTGGATGACAGTCCCCCAGGCACTACTTAAGTAGGCAGTGTCTTTGCCAGTCAGGAAAGGGAGTCTACCACCCCAGAGAGTCCACTGGGGCCAGTCACTAGGGTACAAGAGGTGGCTGGTGACCAATAATGCCCTTCTCAGAACTATGCCTTGGCTCCTGATGAGGCAACATCAGAGAAACTAAAGAGCCTCTAGATGTCCTGAAAGCAACAAACCATTGCCAAGCATTTAAAGAAACAGCCAATCATGGCTCCACAAAACTCAAAATAGAGAATCAAAAAACTTTACCAGATGAAGAAGCCTTTCTCAAACTTTCAGAGATTGAGTAGAAAAGAATTATATATACAGCCCTCCTAGAGATTAAACAAATGCAGCAGAGCAAAATGGAAAATTAAGGAAGCTATTCAAACTAGTGGAACATCAACATTCTGAAATCTGACAGATGAATTGTAATTTTGTTAAATTACAGAATCAAACAATTCAATTCACAGCCAAAAGAGCAGAACTGATGAATTGGAAATCAGAAGTAGTGACCTTGAAGACAGAGCTACTGACACCAGCATTTATGAGATGAAATCAGAGAAAAGAAATAAGAAAAATGAAGGAACATATGGGACTCTATCAAGCAGAATAATTTATGTTTAATTGGAATCCTGAATGCGGAAGGCTAGCTGAAAATACAGAGTATTGTTGAGTTGCTGACAGAAAACTCCTTCAAAATTATGAAAGAAGAGAACATCGATATCCAAGGTGTGTACAGAACACCACAAAAGATAGACCACCAAAGAAAGACACCAAGACATATCATAATCGAGTTTAATAAAATGAAACACAAGTAGAAACTCTTAAAGTCACCAAGACTCAAAGCAAAGCTAACATTCAGAGGGAAGCCCTGTAGGCTTTCATCTCACTTCTCGGCAGAAGTGATGTTGGCTTGGAGGCTATGGGATGACACATTCAAAGCCTTGAAGGAGAAAAAGTTTCAATCAAGAATTATATATCCTGCAAAACTGTCTTTCAAATATGAAGATGAAATTAAGACATTCACAGATAAATAGAAGCTTAGAGACTTTGTAAAAACCAGACCAAAACTATGAGAAATACAGAAAGAAGCTCTTTGCTTAGAAAAACAAAACCATTAAGTGTGTACTTAAGGAAGCAATGCAGGACACAACATCCAGAAACCTACTCAGTTAGGAAAGGAACAAAACTCAATCATAGCTACAATATTAAAAGAAGGGAACCAGTGATCGTATCATGAAAACAAAGACACCATCACATTAAAAAAAGGGATATACTGCAGTAGTTATAGTCCTTTCAAATGGAGATGAAGTTAATAAAATATATAGAAGTTAAAATTGGGTTTAAACTTAGAATATTAAGGGGTATTATATGGGTATCTGTGAAGCACAAAGCAATGCAACATAACAAAACAAGAAGTGTAATACAGGAATCTCAACAAACACAAAACCAACACTGATGAAGATGATAAGTCAACCCATAAGAAGAATGACACACAACAGAATATTAACAGCAACAGAACAGCAGAGAAAACACCAACACATAAATAAATACATCAAAATGACAGTACTAAACAAATGCCTATCAATAATTACACTGAATGTAAATAGTATGAATGGTCCAGTAAAGAGACAACGAGTGACATCTTGTATCAAAAGACATGACTTGTCTGTATGTTGCTTACAAGAAACACACCTTAGACTTAAAGATAGGAACAAACTGAAAGTTGAACACTGGAATAATGTACATCAAGCTAACAATATACAAAGAAGAGCAGGGGTGCATTATTAATCTCAGATAAAATAGACTTTAATGTAAAATGTACCATTGTGGACAAGGATGGTCACTATTTATTACTGAAAGGTTCAATACACAAGCAGGATTTAACAATATTAAATATTTATGCATCCAATACTACAGCATCTAAATACATTGAACCAACACTCACTATATTGAAAAATGAGATAGATCACTCCACAATGATAGTTGGAAACTTCAATACTCCACTTTAAGTAATGGACAGATCTTATTGTGACAATTAACCAACAGGACCTCATCGACATGTACAGAACACAACTTTCATCCATCAACAGATCAGTACACCTTCTTCTCCAAAGCACATGGAACATTTTCCAGAATAGACCACATGTTAGGACATAAAGCAAATCTCAACAAAATCCAAACAAGTGAATTATTGCAAAGCCTCTTCTCAGATCATAAAGCCATAAAAGTTGAAATCAATAGTAAAAAAAACATTGATAGAAATTGAAACTCATGGAAACTGAACAACACTTTGCCCAAAAAGCCATGGGTTATAGAAGAAATCAAAGATGAAATAAAGAAATTTATGGATTCAAATGAGAATGAAGACATTTCCTAGCAGAACTTATGGGATACAGCCAAAGCAGTGCTCAGAGGTCAATTTATCTCTATAAATGCACACATAGAGAAGGAAGAAAGGACCCAAACCAAAGAATTAACCCCACAACTTGAACGAGTAGAAAGAGAGCACCAGAGGAACCCCTCAGGCATCAGAAGAAAGCAGATAATAAAGATTAGAGCAGAACTAAATGAATTAGAGAATAGAAGATCAATTGAAAAAATTGATAAAACCAAAAGATGTTGTTTTGAAAGGATCAACAAAATTGACAAACCATTTGCTAAACTAAAGATGGTGTCTGGGGTCTTAAAAGCTAGGAGATTGACATCTGAGGTACACCAAATGTTCCCAACTCTGTGGGAACAGATGATCACAAGATAATAAAACGCCAGGGAAAAAGGGCCTGGAAGACAGAAGGACCCACGCGAACAGTGACTGTATCAACAAACGACCAGAAGAATCAGATGGTGCCTGGCCACCACCAATGACAACCATGATGTGGCACACAATGTGGAGTCCTAGTGGCAACACAGAAAAAGAGGAGTGTACCCTAAGAACTCCACTAAATGACTACAACTGATGGTCTGAAGGCCTAGGTATTCCCCTGGGAGCACGGCCCCTAGATCTGCTGCTGACCCTGATTGTAAATCGCTACTGAGATCAACTCTTCAGATAGGAATGGATTGGACTTGGGGACATGGAGTGACCATATGGGGTGTGTGCTTTACAATTCTATGCATCTATAGAGTGCTGTCCCACTGGACTTTCACTAGAGGGGATTGGAAAGGGTGGAGAGGAGGGGACAGGATTCTTAAGAAGATATGACATATATAGAACAGAAAGGAAGAGTGTACTGTCACTGGGCAAGGAGAACAGAAGTAGCTGCAGTTAGGCAGGCATGAAAATTTAACTTGGATTGTATACTCTCACTCAATCACAATTTAAAAAAAAAGAAAACATTGCTGTTAAGTTGGTTTCAACTCATAGTGACCCTACAAGTCAGAATACAGCTGCCCCAGAGGGTTCCAAGGCTGTAAATCTTCACGGAGGCAGAGTCTCACATCTTTCTCTGGTGACATGGCTGGTGGGTTCCCAGTACTAACTGTTTGGTTAGCAGCCAATCACTTTTAATCCCCTTCTGGAACACTCATAGTGTCCCTTAAATTATTGGTACGTGCAATGAAACAGATGAATCTCAAAATCATGACATTAAGTGAAAGGAGCTAGACAAATACAGAGTACCCACTGTGTGATTCTATTTACATATTATTCTAGAAAACGTGGTTGCAAAAAGCAGATCAACAGCTGCCTGTGATTTAGGGGTGGGAGAAGAGATTCCAGAGCCTAGTCCACCTTTCAAAGCAATTTTGGAATTCTTCTTGACACGAACTTAATTGTGCAATTGTCTGTGAGGAAGTTTTTCACCAATGAACAAAATAGCTATTGGAACACCCTCCCTGCTCACCTAATCTGGCTCCCAATGACTTTTTTCTTTACCTGAAGGAAAAGTAAATATTGACAGGAAAATATTTTGGAAGACATTCAGGACATCAAGGGTAATGCGGTGATAGCTCTGATGAGTGTTCCAGAGGGGGGGAAAAATACTGCCATTGAGTCAAGTCTAACTCATAGTGAACCTAAAGGTTAGAGTAGAAAAAGAGTTCCAACATTTCTTCGAAGGGTGTACTAGGCACTGGGATTGGTGCATAGCTTCTAAAGGGGAGTACTTCAAACGTGACCTTACTGATATTCAGTAATGAGGTATGTAGCACTTTTTCTAGGATGAGTTTGCCAATTTAATTGGAAGTCCTTGTATGTCAAGTCTATCGAACTCTAAACATTTCCAGTTATACATCAATTATACTTCAATTAAATTGTTTTAAATAAAGTGCTGTGATACCAAACTTCATCTGAGTTTAAGGAAGGGATTGATGTTTCTATGAACAAGTGACTTTCATTAGTGAAAATATATGAATATTAAAATGTCTTATAGCAATAACAAGTAGTTAAAAACAACCAAACACAGAAATCTGTTGAAAAATACTAAAATTTTGAAATATACTTTCAAAACATATGGGTGAAAGTACTGTTTGTATGTACATGATCTGACCATTCCAAAAATGTTGCCATCTGCCAAGTAATAAATTAATTTCAACAGGGAGGAATGGTAACACAAATTTGTACATGATTTAGAAGTAGAACAAATGTCATCAGAATTGATTAAATCTTTGAAAAGTACCCCAAACTAAACTGCTTGCTGTCAGCTAGATTCTGACTCATAGTGATCCTGTAGAACAGATGAGAACCTTCCAGTAGAGTTTCCGAAGGATAGCTGGTTGATTTAAACTTCTGATGCTTTAGTTAGCAGCCGAGCTCTTAATCACTGTGCCAATAGAGCTCCAAAATCTAATAAGGGATCAAAAAACTTGAACAGCTATTGGCCCAGGCATGGTAATATGGTCACTAACAGAAACAATGGTAAAGATGAATTTTTTTTTTGGTTTTGGTAAGGAAATATATAAAAAGATTGTAGTAATTTTCACAACACTTAATTTTACAAGCATCTAGACTTTAAGCAGTATGTTTTTTATTTAAAAAATTCTCGAATGTCCTTATACAGTGTGCAGTCCAAATATTTTTTGAGTGAATATGATCAATACAGATTGAATTTTGGATCTGTACATTTTTCTCAGTGTTTCCAATTCATATCACGCTGAAATTAAAGGACAGTGTGGTTCATTTGGATGGAAATTACCAGTGTCTTTGAGATCTTCCTCTTGTTTTATCATGTTATGGCCAGGGCCCGTAACAGTGCCTGACACTTGATTAAAAAAGATAAAATCCAAACTCATTGCTGCTGAGTCAATTTCTACTTATAGCAGCCCTATAGGTCAGAGTAGAACCACCCCATGGGGTTTCCAGGGAGTGGCTGGTGGATTCAGACTGCTGACTTTTTGGTTAGTATTTGAGCTCTTAACCACTGTGCCACTGGTAGGTTTTAGTTACTGTAAAGATTTTCTGAGTGGTGCTAATGGTTAGGCTCCTGGTTACTGTTATGGATTGAACTGTGTTCCTCCCCAGATTTGTAGCAATTTAGCTAGGCCATGATTCCTGGTACTGTAGATGTCCTCCATGTTTTAAATCCTGCCTCTGTGATGTTAATGAGGGTTAGTGGGTGGAAGTTCTGTTGGTGGGGCAGGATTCAGGGTGTAAGATTGTTATGTTACTTGAGGCCGCCTCCTGAGATATAGAGAAGCTCACAAAGAGATTGAGGGACCTCATACTACCGAGAAGCTGTTCCAGAAGCTGAGCACATCTTTTGGAAAAAATTGGAGCCCCTGCACCTCAGAAGCTTCCAGTCCAGGGGAAGACTGATGACGTGGATGTTCTTCCACATCCAACAAAGAAAGCCTCCGCCTGGAGCTGACACTCTGAATTTGGACTTTTAATCTACTGGACTGTGACAAAATTTGTTTTTTTTAAGCCACTCATTTTTGGTATTTCTGCTAGAGCAGTACCAGTTGACTAAGGCAGCTACTATCTTAGTTATCTAGTGATAACAGAAATACCACCCGTGTACAGTTTTGACAAACAGAAATTTATTCTCTCACAGTGTAGGAGGCTAGAAAGGCAAATTCAGGATACCCCCTCCGTAGGAAGACTCTCTCTCTCTGTCAGCTCTAGAAAAAGATCTCGTCATCAATTATCCCCTGGTCTAGGAGCTTCTCCATGCAAGGGCCCTGGGTCCAAAGGACATGCTGTGATCCTGGTGCTACTTGCTTGGTGGTATGAGGTCCCAATGTCTCTGCTCACTTCTGTGTTTTATGTCTCAGAGTTGCCTCAAAAGAGATTTCCAGTGATGTACTTGTAAAAGCTCAGAGGCATTGAAAACCCTGTGGTCAACACTTATACTCTGACATATGGGATCACAATGAGTTGGTGCTGCTTCAAGCCCACCAGTTTGATTTGGCATTTTAGTAGTGATTCTAGAACTTGTTCTCATTGTTTCATTATTGTCACCTATACTTTTATAACTTACTTTGGAGAGACAGACAACCTTGTTTTCTCCTCTTCTTCCACAAATTGCCCTCCGGCCTCCAGCGGGGCTCTCCTGCCATGCCAGCATTGCTCATCATTTTGATATGCTCATCCAGGAAGCTGACAGCCTTCAGGTGTTGTTAAACACAGATCCTGAAACTTAAAACACAATGTGATAGGTGTCTTGCTTACTTAATGTTGCTGGTATTTCATGAACATCCAGAGATTAATAAAATGCTTATGATCATGGTTGCTGAAAGCAGAAGAAAAGGCATTTGTGGTTACAATTATTCAGAACTTCTATTTGATAAACTTCTTGGGGAACATGGATGTCAGTTTCTTCTTGCCATGGACAGGAAAATATGGAGTGCCAACATTGTAGAGAGCACAGTTCAATCCATCACCCTGTGATTTTTGCCTTGAAGAAACCAAATATGCACGGAACTCCCCAAAGCCTTTGCCATTGTGCTCTTTGAAATGACATTTCATTGACTTATTTCACTTTCTGTGTTAAAAAAAAAAACAAAAAAACAGATTTTCCTTTTTGTGTTTGCTAGTTATTTAAATAATTAAGCAATAGTGAAAATTTATGGAGGTAGAATTTCAATAGTAACAGAATGCCTATTAGGCTTCCTATTGTATTGCACTTTCTTATAAGGATAATTTTTTAATTCCCAAAGATAAAAAGTACCCTTAAGGTTCAATAAAAAAAGTCTATCCTGTGAATTTATAGATTCACCTCTTAAACCTGTGCTAATTTGAATTTCATGGTCAACATGAGTTACGGTGCATAGGCAGAAATATGCCTTGGGCTGTGATGCCAGCTATTACATGGTCCCTCAAGGAAATACGAGCCAATCGTTAAATAAAGAAATTAATAAGATGAGAAGAAAATTGTCAATGCTTAAGTGGTTTATAAACATGCTAATTGCTGAAGACTCAATGATCTTACAGCACAAACATAGTATTTGAAAATGTTCCCTTTTAGAGGTTGGCGGTAGGCAAGAAGAATCATATTGGTCCCTGAGTCAGTAACCAAACTGCATACACTTTCTTCCCTTAATCAGTTCACACATATGCAGATCCTGAACCAAAGTTAAAATCTGTACAATTTTTTACTGTTCAGTCATCAAAGCAAGAGTCTCACTGTCGTTTATTGGAATCATTGCTTTGTTGAATTCTTTTTCTATCAAATACACTTAACATTCGTTATAAAGCCTTACCTTACAGTGTTTTGGTGCTTTAGCTTTTTGGGAGTGGTGCTGATTAAATTTTTTGTTTAATTGTAACATACCTACAAGAGTGTACCAACATAAGATATCTTGATGAGTTTTCATAAAATGACTACCTCTGTCTACTCACCCGTTCAGAACAGTACCGGGACCCTGAAAATCCCTGACGGAGCCTCCTTCCAGCTCCTGCAGCTCTAAACGTAAACCTGTCAGTCATTTTACCTAATTTCACACTGTACACAAAGGGACTTACACAGTATATAATATTTGGGGTCTAACTTCTTTGACTCCACCTTCTATGCAATGTCAGGTTTATCTATGATGTTCCATGTGGCAATGTCTTTATATTCTCACCCTTATGTACCATTCCACTACATATATATGCCAAGGTTATTTGTTTATTGTGTTGCTGTTGGACATTTTTCCTCCCTACTTTTCAGTAAATATTAATAGTGCTATTATGAATATTTTTGTACATCTACTTTTGTGGACATATGTATGACTTTCTGTTTGATATATATCTAGGAGTAGAATTGTTATTAATAGTATATCACTACAGCTGGATCAATAAGCAACATCATGATAAATGGGGAATATATTGAAGTTGTCAAGGATTTCATTTTACTTGAATCAACAATCAATGTGAATGGAAACAGCAGTCAGGAAATGAAACAATGTACTGCATTGGGCAAATCTGCTGCAAAACATCTCTTTAAAGTGTTACTTTGGGGACTAATGTGCACCTAATATATGCAATGGAACTTTCGATGGCCTAATGCACATGCAAAAGTTGGACAATAAATAACAAAGATAACAGAGCATTAACACCTTAGAATTATGGTGTCAGTGAAGAATACTGAATATGCCATGGAATGCCAGAAGAATGAACAAATTTGTCTTGATAAAGTACTGCCAGAATGCCCCCTAGCAGTGAAGATATTTAAACTTCATTTCAATGTGCTTTGGCCTTGTTACCAGGAAGGACCAGTCCCTGGAGAAGAACATCATGCTTGGTTAGGTAGAGGACCAGCGAAAAACAGGAAGATTCAATGAGATGGATTAACACAGTGGATGCAACAACGGGCTCAAACACAGCAACAATTGTGAGGATGGCATAGCACTGTGCAGTGTTTGCTTTGCTGTACATAGGGTCTGTATAGGTCCGAACCAACTCTGTTGTACCTAACAAAAATAATACCATGTTGGTATGTTCAGTTTAGGAGACATCATCAATTTGCCATAGTACTGTACCAATTTATACTCTCACTGGTTGTACATGAGAGTTCCAGTTGTTCCGTATCCTAACCATCATTTGGTATTATCATTCTTTTTAATTCTAATCATTGCAATGGTTATATAGTGGTATGTTACTTGGTTTCAATTTTTATTTCTCTCAGAATTAACAAGACTCAGCCTCTACTGGTAAGTTGATTAACCATTTGGATATCCTCTTTTGTGCAATGGATTGAGTTATCTGTGTTCACATGTTTCTAAAGATGCTAAATGAACCCAAACTTTGATCAGGTCCAATGTGGCATTTTTCTAGTTCAATACATTCATATTCTGGGTTGTACAAGTTAGATAGCCACCAATCATCAGTGCATTAGTAGAATATATCCAGGTAATTATTCTGTCCTTAAATGAGTGGTTTATTACTTATAGTAATAGTATTTTCACCCCATTCTATTAGTTTACTAAAACAAGGATTCTTAGTGGTAAGTTGACAACTCTTGACAAGAGTTGATTGCAAGGATTCTGTAGGAACACACACAGTGCTTCGGTAATCAGTAGTGGCACCACTGACCAACTGTAGAGAATGGATCCTAGGGAAATGAAATTATTGAATTTTGGAGTTGGAAGCTCTCATTCAGCATCTTTGACACACAAAACCTCCAGGCTCCATTTTTCCGGGGATAGAGTAATTTTGATCCTCCAAAGAAGTCCCAGGCAGGGCTATTAATTTGACCTTCAAGTTACCTGAACAATATTCTCTCTATGGATATGTGGCTCTCCCAGTATTGGATATTGCTATTTGTCTTTATTTTTCCCTTTCTTCTTGAAAATATTCCCTCTATTTTTAAAAGCCATAATGCAGTATCACCTCTGAAGTTGTGCTGCTTAAAGTTGCTCCTAGCTAGAGAGCAGTAGCTGTGTTTCTGCAACAGCACTCAGCCACTCCATACCCATATGTAAACATTCTAAGTACAGCATGCTATGGCAATTTATGTCATGGTTCATTCAATTCAACAAATATGTTTTGTGTGCTCATTGTGTGTCAGGCATTGTACAATGGCTTAGGTATACAAAGATGAATGATACACTAAACCAAACCAAATGCACTGCCATTGAGTTGATTACAACTCACAGTGACCCTAGACCGCAGAACAGAACTGTCCTATAGAGTTTCCAAGAGGTGTCTGGTGGATTTGAACTGTGGATCTTTTGGTTAGCATCCATAGCACTTAACCAGTAAGTCACAAGGGTTTCTAATGAGACTCTGCTCCAGCCCCTATGGAGGTAAATTACTCAAATATCGTGTGGTAATCCCTACAGCTCCTCATTTTACGACATTAAGAGAGAAACAATCTGAAAGACTTCCTGGAATTACTTAGCAGAAGACTTGGCAGAAGCGATGTTTACTGAAATTTGATCTTCCCTGCCCTCAGAGTACCGGTATGCACGTATCTGTGCAGCCCCTGGAGCTGCAATGTGTCTGTCTGTGGGGAGCGTAGCAGGGTGAGAGAGAGGCAGAAGGGTCAGTGCGCACGTCTTCTCACGGAACCTGTCTTACTTAACATTTGTCTCTAAAACATTGCATTTTGTAATTTAAGAAGTTCTCTACAAAGTCTTGTGCAATTATTATTGTTAGTTGCCTTTGGTTCGGTTCCAACTCGTGGACACCTTGCGTGTAGGGGAACAAAACACTGTCTGGTCTTATGCCATCTTCACTATGGTTGGTCTGTTGGAACCCATCGTTGCAGCTATTGTGTAGAGCCTGCCAGTCCAGGAGAGCTTATTTTCCAACTCGTCATTCGACAATAATTCTGTTGTAGTAATAAAGTTTTCATAAATCAAGTGACTAATTTTGGGAAGTAGATTGCCTTGCTCCCAATGTGTGCATGCTACAATTTAGAGAAAATGGGGATAATTTCGAACAAAGATCCAGGCAGAGGCAGGGGGTATGCTGGATGTAGAGGGAAGGGGAAGGCAGAGCAACTCAGAGTGAGTGCCTTATGCACAGTCAAGGGATACTTAGGAGGGAGAAGCAAGCCTGTAATTTTTTGAAGTTTGGAAAAGGAATTGGGAGCTATTTCTTGGTTTCTTTAGCTTTGCTGTGGTTGGAGTTTGCCCTTAGAGAGCTGCTGGTGTGGGTGGATGGCACTGTTAGATTGCAAAGTAGGGCACCAGTTAGTGAGTGGTTAATTTTAGATAGAGGCATTGGTTTGACAAAACAACCCCTATGTCCTCTCCTTTATGCATCAGGGAAGTGGGGAGCTGGCACTCCATTTAATTTTTGAAGTGAGCCTGAGAATTAAGTACTAAAAAAATCCAAACCAAACCCACTGCTGTTGAGTTGATTCTGACTCACAACAACCCTGTAGACAGAGTAGAACTGCCCCATGGGGTTTCCAAGAAGTGCCTAGCATATTCAAACTGCTGATCTTATGGTTACCAGCAGTAGCACTTAACCACTATGCTACCAGGTTTCTGAAGTAGGTTCCAGTAATCTTATTTTGCAGAGGAATCCCTGGGTGGTACAAACAGTTAACATACTTAGCTGCTCACCGAAAGTTTGAAGTTTGAGTCCACCCAGAGTATCTTAAAGAAAGACCTGATGATTCACTTACAAAAAATCAGCCATTGAAAACCATGTGGAGCGTAGTTCTACCCTGATACAAATGGGGTCACTGTGAGTTGGAAGCAACTTGACAAAAACTGGTTATCTTGCAGAAAAATACATATAGATAGGTTAAATCAACTTAGGCGTCCTTCGGTGGCAAGAACCATGAGTATTAGCTGAAAGGTTGGCCACTGGGACCCATCCAGAGGCGCCCTGGAAAACCAATATGCCAATACGTTTCCAAAAGATCACGGCCTTGAAAATCCTCTGGAGTAGTTTTAGTCTGCACATGTGGAGTTGCCATGAGTCAACTAACAAGTAACTTCATCAAGGTGAAGTTGGAGTTAGAGCTCAGATTTCAATTCTGATTTGGATTATGCTCCTTTACCAAAGAATTGTTTTTATTTGGAAAGTGTACTGCGGCCCCAGCAAGGGTTCTATGATTGGGCCCAGGCTTATCTGGCTCAGCATCACCCTGGAGCCACCTTTTTTTGATGAAGCAGCAAAGTCAGCAGGGTAACACTGCATTGTTCACACCTAGAGTAGAAGACTCTATTAGAGAACCTTCTGGATGTCATTGGGTCACTGTGGTGGTGGGCAGGATGTAAACCCATCTTAGAGTCTCTCCTTAGGCCCTTCTGCTAAGAGGTCATGCCAAGAGACTTGTAGTTGTCCTGGAAAGACTAGTATTAGGGACTGTGCAGACAGGAACATGAGAATGACTGTTTCTGAAACATTTTTAAAACAGTGGGATCCTCTCTTCAAATAAATAGTAACTTGTATGTCCTTCTCTGAGAGTTCCTGTTCCTGTCTCATATGAGCGTTTGCCACCACTGACTAATTTGAGAAACAGCCAGGACATCCTCTACTCATCACAGGAGAAAGATGAGACAGTAGAAAGAGAGGAATAAGTGGTTCTTTCCCCCCAGGTTGTTATTTTACTTTTTAATTATTTTCTTTTAATAGTGGTAAAACATATGTTGTTGTTAGGTGCTGTCTCTGACTCATAGCAGCCCTATGTGCAGCAGAACGAAACACTGCCAGGTCCTGCACCATCCCCACAATCATGGTCATGTTTGAGTCCATTGTTGCAGCCACTGTGTCAATCTGCCTTGTTGAGGGTCTTCCTCTTTTCTTGCTAACCCTCTGCTTTACCGAGCATGATGTCTTTTTCCAGAGACTGATCCCTCCTGATAGCATGTCCAAAGCACGTGAGATCAAGTCTCACCGTGCTTGCTTCTAAGGGGCATTCTGGCTATACTTCTTCCAAGACAGACTTGTTTGTTCTTTTGGCAGTCTATAGTATGTTCAGTGTATTTGGCCAACACTGTAATTTAAATGCATCAGTTCTTCTTTGGCCTTCCTTATTCGTTGTCCAGCTTACACATCTGCATGAGGCAATTGAAGATATCAAAGCCGCGGCCCCACCAGTTGGCATCCAAGAGACCACGGTCTCACCATTTGAAACTGAGAAGACCTTGCTTTCCTTGCTGCTTCCAATGGCATTATTATTATTATTTTTTAATCTATGAGCTGTTCCAGGGATGGCCTTGTAAGACAACAGATATAGCTCTTTTGGCCTGTTTCCTGTGTGTAAAATATATGTCACGTGGAATTTACCATTATAACCATTTTTTCATGTATAATTCAGTGACATTTAATTACATTCACCATGTTTGTGCAGCTATCACCACTATTTCCAAAAGTTTTTCTCTTTCTAAACAGAAGCTCTGTGTCCCTGAAGCAGTGACACCCCATCCCTTTCTTTCTCCAACCCCTGGTAAACTTTAATCTACTTTCTGCCTCCATGGATTTGCCTATTCTAGTTATTTCACATTCGTGGGATTTTATAATACTGTCCATTTGTGTTTGGCTTGTTTCAGTTAATATGCTCAAGACTCACTCGTATTGTAACTTACAGCATGGATCAGAGTGTCATTATTTTGTATGGCTGAGTAACACTCCAGTTTATGTATATAACACATTTTGTTTATTTATGCATCTGTTGAAGGATAATTGTTTTTTTTTTTTTCACTTTCTGGCTATCATGAACAGCGTTACCATGCACGTCGGTATGCAAGTTTCTGTATGAGTCACTACTTTAAATTCTTTTGGGTGTATATATACCTAGGAGTGGAATTACTAAGTCATGTAGCATGTCTGGAAATCCTCGTGGCAGCGTGGTTACGTGCTACATATGCTACCCAAAAGGTTCGCAGTTGAAATGCGCCAGGTGCTCCTTGGCAACTCTGTGGCGTGGCTCTGCTCTGACCTATAGGGTCACTGTGAGTCTGAATCCACCCAACAGCAGTGGGTTGTAGTAAGTCTAGGTTAAACTTTTTTAGGAACTTCTATTGGCTTTTAAGCTTCAAAGGTGTACGTTTTCAGAGTAACATGAAAAATACAATGGAAAATGTTCTTCTGCATTTTAGACAATACAGCAGATTTGGAAGAATACAAATAATATAAGAACAAAGGTCTCCTCCCCTCCTTTCCACTAGAAAAAATTCCCTGGACTGAGTTGAGAAAGGTAGATAAGAAGTATAAAAGGAAAGAGATTTGTCGTAGGTATTTGTAGATCAGGGTGTGGTTCCTAGCGGACCCCGGGCAGAGGAGTGCCGTCACATCTCCCAAAGATCACTGGCACCATCAGTAATGAGCCAGCAGGGTCCATGTGGGAACTAAGGAGCACCTGACAGACATCTTTGCAGTGGGAGAATATGACCACACTTTCCACTGGCTTCTGGTGAGAACTTCATTTTGATATCCTTCCATTGGGGGTGTTACCTGTTTGCGCTCTGTCTTTATTCAGCTTAACTATTATGCAAAATCTCTGCTTCCATCTCCCCAAGATGGAGAGTGGGATCCTAGACACCTAGAGAGGCCCCCAGGAATGAAGTAAGAGCCCCTCTCTTAAGATAGACTGAGAGGAAACAATTTTAGAACTGAAGTTTGTCAAGGACAGAACGACCCTCCTGTCTCTCCATGTCCTCTGTCTCTGGGTGAAGGAGTTTCCTCAGGTGCTTTCTAGGGAGCTTGTTTCTCCAGGCACAAAAGGAGGCAGACATCCAAATTGCTGAGACATTGGCTCGTCTGTTCCCATTGTGCCTGCAGGGCTAGCAGGAAATCTGCTTGTAAACTAGCTTTTTGGCACAACTGCATCAGTGCTTTGTATGCTTAAAATTCCATCTCTGCAAGTTCGGACGTGACCCACGTACGGTCAGTGCCAGCTCTGCTTGGCCTTCCAGGGCTCAGATGCAGGAGACTTAACTCCCCCTGCTCCTCGGATACCTACCCTGCTAAGCAGGCAGCTGCATCTGTCACAGACCACATAGCCTGGACTTGTCATGGAGAGACTAAGGTTGTTTTGTTTTTGCTACCCAGAGTGCTCTGAGAGTAAGCCAGGAGATGCTAAAGGAGCCCTGCTGGCCTCAAAGACAGAAGCCCTCTGAGTTCTGTCTGGTGAGGGTACTCCCCAGAACTCAGCAAAGCTATTTGTCACACAGTCCAGGAACGGAGTCAACACTGGTCACTCTCTGAGAAACCCGGACAAAAGATCACTTTCCCATGTTATGGAGTGTGGTCCTGGAATCTAAAGCAACTGAATAACAAGTGGCAGGGACTCATGGTAGACTGGCGCTGTGCCACCCACCCCACATAAAGTAAGGGCTGGTTGTCCTCCAGCTTGGAGTGCTTGTCAGCAGAGGGCCTTCAGCTGCACCTTTCCTGGGAAGGTCTACGTTCAGTGATGCCCAAGGTTGGGTTTATATCTCCCACTTCAGCCCAACACAAGGGAACTGTGATGAGCCATTTCAGCTCTAAAACCCATTCCCCTTTATTTGGGTGTTTGAAGCTGTTGAGTCTGCAGTGCAGCTGGACTTCTCTCTCTTTCCAATCCCTCTCCATGTATGAATCCTGAGGATACTCTCTAACAGACATCTCATGCACTGAGCTCAGTCTCAGATTCTGCTTCTTGGAGAACCTCAGCTGCGATGGTTGGTTCTAGGAATGGCCCGAGAAAGCGGGTAATATGATGGAGGTTTGGAACTTGACTATATGGCACGCAGCTGGCGATGAGAATTTCCTCACTGATCCTCGGTGGGGCGCAGACAGGTCAGTTTTAGAACTTTCACTCATGGCCAGTTGGAGCGATGGACCAGTGGACAGAAGCCTACTTGCTGGTGTGGCGTTATCAGGAGTTTGATGCCTCCGGGACAGTGGGATTCAACAGTAATCGCCAAACTGAACTGAAACTCCAGAACAGGATAAGAAATGGCCAGCCAGGAAAGTCGGAGGGTGTTCTTGGCATGTTATAAAGAGGTCTTATCTTCTGCAACAGGAAGTCAATGAAAACTTATGGGTCACAACGACCTGATCCATAACCTGTTATATGGATTGTGCAGGACTAGACAGTGTTTCCTTTCTTTGAGCATGGTGTTGCCACAAGTCAAATACGATACAAAGGCAACTACCAGCAACAACCACCAGGGGATTATGTAGTTTACCCTGTGCTGAAGTTAGAACTGGAATATCTGCTGCAGAGTCAGTATCAATGTATAGTCAGGATAGATTAGGTTTTGACTCTGTAACAAACTAATCTTGAAATCCCAGTAATTTAACAAAACAAATGTTACTTTTTGCTTTTGCAGATTCCTGTCTGAGTAGCACAGCCTCCTACTTCTTATTGTTACATCATCTGGAATATGTGGTCCCTAAGATGCTGAGGCTGGGCAACAAAGAGTCAAAGAGATGTTTCTAAGGGACAGGTATGGAACTGGCAAGAATTCAGTTTAATGACTCTGAGTTTAGCTGCAAGAGAGGCTAGGAGATGCCAGGATGTTCCTAGGAGGAGGTGTCTTAGTCATCTTGTGCTGCTCTAAAGGAAGTACCACAAGCAGACAACTCTAACAAAGAGAAATTTATTTTTGCAGAGTAAAGTAGGTTAAGAGCCCAATTTGAAAGCAACGGCTCCATGGGGAGTTTTTCTCTGTTGGCCTTGAAGGAAGAGCCTTGTCATCAATCTTCCCCTGGACTGGGAGCTTCTGAGGCTCAGGGTTCCTGGTTCCAAAGGATGTGCTCTGCTTCTGGCACTGTTTTCTTGATGGTGTGAGGTCTCCAACTCTCTGCTTGCTTCCCTTTCTTTTACATCCCAAGAGATTGTCTCAAGGCATGATACAATCTTATAGATTGAATCCCGCTCACTAACACAACCCCTGTCCATCCTTCCTCATTAATATTGTAGGGTAGGATTTACAACTTATATATGAACATTACACATTATAGGGAATCATGTCCTAGCCAAATTGTTGTACACATTTTTTGGAGGACACAATTCACTCCATGACAGGAGGAAATAGTCTTTGCCACGCTGTGTCTGGGATTCCCGCTTCCCAGGGCTGTGGTCGTTCCCATGTGCTTGTCAGACTAGGAGGGGCAGGAGGGACTCTGTTTCCCTAACATCTTCTCAAGGACCTCTCAGTTTGCATTGACTTCGGCGGATCTTTAGTTCTCACGGCTACAAGACGGTCACACCACTGACCTTGAGCACTGTCAGACCCTGCGGCAGTCTCCTCATGCTTTCTTATCACAGTGGCCGCCTGGCTCATTGTAGAGACTGCTTGGTTTTTTCCAAGGTCCTCAGGACATTCCCCACTTCTCTGGAATTTCTGGTAGAGGAGAAAAAAAAACTTTCTAGCAGTTTTCTGAATCAAGATCATTTTAGACTGACTTCGGCTTGGGAAGATGAATTCAAACCAAACAATGAAGTTTAGGAATGTAGACCAAATTTAGACAGGGCAGAAATTCCCTTAGGCAGGCAGAAAAATTCCTGAACTGTTTTCTCCATCTTGGATGTTAAAGTCAACCAACTTTTAAATATCCATGAAAATGATTTATGTCCTTCAGGAAGGCAGTACTGCATGGTTGTTATGAGTAGGAGGTCTTACAGAGAACACAAAGAGTCCCTGATGGAGTGGGAGAAAAGTCAGGTGCAGGACTCCAAATCTAGTAAAAGAAAAAAAAAGAGATTTGATTGTCTTAAAGACTGAGGGTCCCCGGAAAGCATGACTACCCAGCTCTCTTTTATACCCAAACTAAAACCATTCCAGAAGCCAACACCTCATGCAAAGATGGAACTGGTACATAAGACAGAAAATAATACTGGTGAAGAGGATACTTCTTGGCTCAAGTAGACACAGGAGACTAACTGGGCAGCTTCTGCCTGGAGGTGAGTGCAAAGAAAGAAGGAGACAGGAACTGGCTGAATGGACATGGGAAATTTGGGGTGGAGGGGAGGGGTGTGCCGGCACAGTGTCAAGAGACTAGCTAGGGTCTCATGGCAAATTGTGTGTAAGTTTTTGTATGGGAAACTGACTGTAATTGTAAACTTTCATTTAAAACAAAATAATGCAATAAAATAAAGAGTATCAAAAGAAACAAGGGCGGGGGAAGTTTCTGTAATTAGACAGCCTGGGTTTGAAGCAGAGAGCCATTTCTTTCTTGGGGTGAGTCCTTGGATAAGTTACTTGGAAAAATGATGTGGGCACAGTGTCTGACCTCCTCCAGTTTCACAAGAGGGGAGGAGAATCAACATCAGCAGCCCAGGGCTGATTGTTATGAGGTCAGCTATGCCTCTTCCCTTGGCCGTCTCTACCAATTCTAACACCAGCTGTCCTCGGTTTGATAATTCATTGCAATGGCCACACAAAATTCAAAGACAATATTAAGATTATAGGATTTATTAGGGAAGTAATGGTTACAGATCAGGCTCAGGGATACTCAGGATACAGTTCTTTCTTCAAGACAGCTAATTCCCAGCTGTGCTCAGAGGTATGCCTCTCCCTGGCTCTCTGCCTCTGCACAAAGTCACTCAGTTTCCTCTCTCAGTGGGCCAGGGTGCCCACCATGCTGTCTGCTGCAGTCAGGTCTCTGCTGCCAAGTCTCTCTGCTGCTTGTAGCTCCCTTCAGTGTTAAAGCTCACTGTCTCTCAGTCTTCTGATTCCAGGAGCTTCTCAGCGTAGGGATCCCAGGTCTGAAGGACATGCTATCTCCTAGCTGGTCTTCCTTGCTGGTGGTAGGATCTTCTTTTTCCTGCCTCTAGGGTGGCTCATTTCAAGTCCACAGAGATGGTGAAACTGACCAGTCCCCTTGGTGAGTCACAATTACCCTGTCACATAGTCCTGCCCGATCACACAGGCGGGAGTTATGAGACCCTGGCTAGAAAAATCCCAAACCAAGCTCATCACCACTGAGTTGATTCCAATTCACTTACCCTCTAGGGTTCCGAAGGAGATTCCAGCAAAAGTGAACTGCCAACATTGTGGTTCGCAGTGGTAACTCTTAACCAGTATGGCAGCAAGGCTAGAAAGGCCACACAAAAGTGATCTATTGCATTGCGTTACTTCATCTCATAAATATCAGTTTTTTCATGCATAGAAAGGAAAAATAACCACACCTGTCTCTGTTGTTGTTGTTGTTAGGTGCCTCCAAGTCGGTTCTGACTCACAGCAAAACTATGCACAACAGAAGGAAACGCTGGCTGGTCCTGTTCCATCCTCACAATTACTGCAGTGTGTGAGCCCACTGTTGCAGCCACTGTGGCAGTCCCTCTCTTTGAGGGTCCTCCTCTTTTTTTGTTGACCCTCTACTTTGCCAAGGATGATGTCCTTTTCCAAGGACTGATCCCTCCTGACAACATGTCCAAAGTGCGTGAGATAGAGTTTCTCCATCATTGCTTGTAAGGAGGATTCTGGTTGTACTTCTTCCAAGACAGATTTGCTTGTTCCTTGGCAGTCCATGGTATATTCAGTATTCTTCATCAATAGCACAATTCAAAGACGTCAGTTCTTCTTTGGTCTTCCCTAGTCATTGTCCAACTTTCACACACATATAAGGTGGTTGAAAATACCAGGACTTAGGCACATCTGAGTCCTCAAGGTAGTAGCTTTGCTTTTCAACACTTTAAAGAGATCTTTTGCAGCAGATTTGCCCAGTACGATGCGTCTTTTGATTTTTTAACTCCTGCTTGCAGGGGGCAGTTCTACTCAATGGCAGTAGATGTGATTTGCCTTTTTTATTTTTATTTTTTGGCTTCCATGCTTGCGGATTCAAGCAAAATGAAATCCTTGACAACCTCAATCTCTTCTCCATTTATCAAGATGTTGCTTATTGGTCTGGGTTGTGAGGATTTTTGTTTCCTGCTGAGATATAATCCATCTCTCTTTAAATAAGGTGAATGCTGAATAAAACTGTCACTGTACCTGACTTATCATAGGTTGATGAAAGGAAGCCCTTACCAATGTTATAAAATCCTTGTCTACCCTTAAAAGTTAACATCTTCACTTTTATTTTTGATCAGTAATCTGTAAATGTCTATTTTCTACCACCTATCTGTCAGTTTGTGATACTGTAGTGGTTTGCATGTTGCTATGATGCTGGAAGCTATGCCATCAGTATTTCAAATACTAGTAGGGACATAAATGGTTGTGAGTTTCCAGCAGAGTTTAGATTAACACCAACCAGGAAGAAAGGCCTTGTGATCAACTTGTGAAAATCAGCCAAGGAAAGCCCTATGGATCAACAGATCTTTGATGCAGCCCTGGAAGATGAGCCCTCTAGGCTGGAAGGCCCAACGATGGACTCAGTCATACTTCATGAGGACCATGAAGAAGATGCGGGATGGGTGTTCCATGCTTTTGTCTGTGGGGTTGCAGTGAGTCCAGCCCAGCTAAAGACCACTAGCAGGAATAAGCAGCGTCAGTTTTAAACAACACATTTATGGCGTTTACCCTAAAATTTGTTCTCTTATTTCTGACATTCACTTTGCAACTTCTGTGACAAAGGAATCCAGCTCATGCAGACAGGAAGGTAAAGTCTATTGGTTTCCTGGGAGAATCGAGTCCGGTAACAGCTGTGGGGATCCATGTTTGGTTTTCTTGCTATATATCAACAATCAAAACTTGTCAAGGAGTCCTGGTGGCCGAGTGGTTAAGAGCTGCAGCCACTTCCTGGAATCCCTACGGGTCGGCTCCACTCTGCTCTGTAGGGTCGCCAGGAATCGGAAATGACTGGACAGCACATAACAACGACAACAACAAACTTGTCAAATTGCAAACACTTTTATAACATTGGCTGCGGCCTGTACAAGAAGTTAGTTGACACAACCCTACCTCTCTGAGGGTTCCAGTATGCTGTGTTCTCTGCTTTCCAAGAGCCAGGTGCGAAGCCTGGGCTGGCGGCTGCTCCTGCTTTTGAAAATGGATGGGGATCCCGCGGTTGCATGCTGGGGATCTTGGGGTTGCATGCTAGGGACCGGGGCCACGTCTTCCATGCCTGTTTGCCCCCCTCCCCCTTTTTTTCCTTTGTGACTCCAGTTGTGGGAACAACAAGAAATGGTGAAGTTAAGAACTGCATAGCGGTGTTTGACAGCAGGTTCTCTCCGACCCTGGGGTGCATACGGAGATTTCTCCTGGCTTTGCTCTTGTATACAGGTAACTTGGGCAGGGATGGAGGTGGGGGCTGCCACGTAGGGAAAACTTGAGTTTGGGTGCAGCAAGGGTTAAGAGTCTTGTAGGAAGTAAATTGTTGCCATGAAATAAAATGGAAACCGAATGAATCCTTTTTTTCCCAGGTGCAGGAACGAGTTTGTCAGTTCACGAGCCAACTATATTTGCTGCTAAAATTTTTTTGATGAAGAGTGCTGACACATCGAGGGGCTTGCAACCCATGTGACAGAACAATTTGTGTCGAGATCGTTGACCGAAGAACCAGCTTGCACTGTAAACTCTCACCTACAGCACGGTTAAAAAAAAATTGCTGTTATTGTTCATCAAAGCTGCTCTAAGACTTTGTTAATTAACTTTCCGGTTCACCAACTCACATTTCTTAGTATTTTAAAATGCAAGTTAGTCTCTGGTAGTTGCGTATTCAGTAATATCAGCATTTGCCAGCTTAATTCAGTGCTTCCCAATGCCAAAGAGCTGCAGACTATATTTTCTCCTTTCGATTATGCCTCTGCTCTCCATTCTGATTATTGCACATTATGCAAAGAGAGCTAGGAAGGAGCTTTAATTTAATCAGCCGTGGGTTTGCGTATGGTGATTTGAATATTAGCTGTGGTCTATATGTAAATGATGAGACAGAAGGACTTGTTGCTATGTGCTGTACTGTGACCGATTTCCAAGCCATCCTCCCTCGCTAACCTTGTGTCAGAGCTCCAGGCCGAGCTCAAAGTCCACCTGCTTGCGGGATGTTGTTTTGGGTGCCCTGGAAGAAGGTACTTCTGCGATTCTGGGCTTGGGAAGATTCGAGAAATGGCTGCTCTTTCAGATCCTGTCGGGAGTCCTCCATTTTATCCCTGGTTTGTCAGAGACAGTGACACAAAGACAGACACAGAAGGACTGGGATCGCTGCTCCTTCGCAAGCCTCCTCTGTCGCTTCTAATGAAGCTGCATTCTTTGCATTCCAGCTTGCGGAGGGAGGCTAAGGTATCCGTCCCTGGAGGAAACCGAGGGGACTGGGATCTTTAGAGCTGTTAGCAATCTAGGAGGGGCAGGGACTTCTTGTTCCAAATTGGACAAAGAGTCACCAGCAGGGAAATTCTCGGCAGAGTGAAATTTCTCAGCTGCTGGAGGAGCAAGGAACAAACAAAAAGAAGCTCCCTCAGGGACCACTCCTCCAGCGAAGCCACAAACAAAATCATCATCTCTTTGAAGTGCTGACATTGTTCTTTGGTGGGGGAGGAAGCAAAGCCGAGGGGGGAGATTGCTGGGTTTAGAAACACACGATCAATTCATTGGAAAGGTACAAAGAGCGGTTTCTACGCGCAACACGGTCTGCTTTCTGTAGAAGTTAGAGGTGACTTCGGAGCAGGAAAGCTGCCCGAGTCCTAGCGTTGCTCCTCCCCCCACCACGCCCAGGCTAAACTGGGTCAGGGAAAGACTTGCGTATTTTTGGTTCTTGTTACCATGCCAGCTTACAAGTGAAATGATTGGCTGAGGCTCAGAGCTTAACAATTAACTTTAAATACAGGCAGCTGGCTGTGTTTTGATTAAAAGCCACAATCAAGAGATCTGGCAATCTGGAATTCCGTGACAGCTGAAGCCTGTTTTTTTCTTTCTTTTTTTTTTCAACCTATTTGCACAATTACTCTCGCCTTTTGGTTCTATTTCCATTCCTGCTGGTATGTTTTTGCATGCTTAAAATGCTGGCAGAAATCCTCCGAGGTAACGCACGGTTGCTTGGTGCCTGAAGATGGACTGCGTGGCCAAGGTGTGCGCGTTACTGCCTACGTGATGCCTATATATTTTTTGCTCTATTTCATGAAAATGAACACTGACGATGGCTGTCAGTTTGTTAGCGTAATGTATAATTATTCTTTTTTCGCCAAATCAATCGTCCTTAAATGGAAAACCAAAAATGTATTTATTCAGCTCCTTTTAGTGTCAAGGCTGTTTCGGGAGCAAGCTGTTTTGTTGACCGTAGCGCCACCTTGTGGACAACAGTTGTCTTTAGAATTTGGCAGTGAAGAATGGCTTCATTTGGGAAGTGAACTGTCACTTTAACTAGTTCTTGGTTTGTAAAATCTAAGTAATCATTGGTTAGCTTAAGTATTAGGGAGATATTTTTGAAAGTACCCTAGAGTAGGAAAAACTAATAATTTTGGTAAGTATGGAAATTTACATTTTACTGAGGGCTGTATCCACTACCGTTTGTCATACTGTGGTGGCTTGCCTGTTGCTGTGGTGCTGGAAGCTGTGCCACCAGAATTTCAAATACCAGCAGGGTCATCTATGGTGGACAGATTTCAGTGACACTTTCAGACTACCACAGACTAGCAAGAGAGGCCAGATGACTTGCTTTTGAAAATTAGCCTATGAACACCTTACAGATCACAACAGAACCTTGTCTGACTCGCTTGTTTCGGCAACGTGGCGAGGAGGGCTCATCACTGGAGGAGAACATGACCTGTGTGGTGAAGGAGAGGGCGACAGTGGCAGGGAGACCCTCAGAGAGACGGCCTGGCGCAGCAGCTCCAAGGACGGGCTAGAACATGCTAGCTGTCTTGAGGATGACACAGGACTGGGAAATGTTTCCTTCTGTTGTAAAGCAGTGTGGACTTGGTGTCAGCTGTGTAAGTATGTATTTATCTCAGATAAGTGAAGAAAATCTAGATTTTGTAGCTTGTCTGAATCATCTGAATTTCTTTCCAAGTCCCCAGTGTCTTGGGGGTGGGTCAGACATGGCAGAAACAACTAACTTTTCCAAATAACTATGTTTTTCCCTCTCTATTTTAAAGTGTTTCATGCGCTCAGGTTTTCAGATTCCCTCTCGTCTCTGCTGCTTCCAGCTGGCATCTGGCTGTACTTAGAACTGATACGACCTTGAGTTGCGGGGCAGGGCCTTGGACGTCTGGGCACTGGCCCCACATCTAGCTGTGGATGGGCCAGACCAGCTCCTGGGCCTCTGCATGGAGTGGCGGTTCTTTATGGCTTCTAGGAGCACCTTGGTGGGCATATTTCCCTGCTGATGCGTCCCTGTGCTGCAGATGGTCCACAGCCCCTGCCTCGCCGTGCATGGCCACTGAAAGCTCCCCCAAAACCTCTGAGTGTCTTTACTGAGGAACGAACTAGTTTCTGGATCCTTTGCAGCCCATGCACAGGCTCAGGGGTATCAACATCATTTTCTCAGTCTGTCTGTGTGGATGTCTTATTGACTCTTGTTAATCCTGCCGTATTGGATGTGGTACCCAGCCAATGACCTGGTTCTCCAAACGACAGGCTTGGGAGTTACCAGGTTTTTCCTTATCTGCCTATTCCAAGGTGGGAGTGAGAAAGCAGATTCAGGACATTGCCCATCATCTCTTTACTGTGGTTTTCTCTCCTTTCCACCTTCCATCAGCCTCCAGGGGAAAGGCTCTTTGTCCGTCTATCAGGGACTTCCCTTTCATTATATCTTGCATCCATCATACTCTGTGATGTGCAACAAAGCTGTAGGATTAATTTTGCAAAGCCTAGCATAGACTCTTACACAATTGATAAAACTATCAGATTTCCAAAACGAGAAAAAACACTACTGGTATCAAGTCGATTCTGGCTCACAGTGACCTCAGAGCGTTTCCAAGGCTGTAAATCTCTAAAGAAGCAGAGTGCTACAACTTTGTCCTGCTGAGCTGCTGGTGGTTTCAAACCACCCACCTTTCAGTTAGCACTCAAACGCCAGAACAACTATGCCACCAGGATTCCTTGTGTCTTATCTCCAGGGACTAAAAGTACAATTTAGGTAATAAAAGCTGAAAACAAACCCTTTGTTTTGGTGAATTTCTCATATAATCATTCCAAGTACTCATAGAGGCAGTTGGATGACTCTGGCAGAATGAAGGAGAGAGCTTGTAAACTGGGATGTGGTTGAAAAGTCATATCAGTATCTTTCAAGAACATGTTATCCTCATTCCATTATGTTCTAATTGTTAGTTTTGAAAAGGCAAACATCTCACAGTTTGACAAAAAGCTTGGGGTGAGCATCTGAAACACACATGAGCACAAATGAGGAGAAGTATTAATTCACTAAACAAAGATTTACTGAATACCTCCTGTGGGCCAGACACTGTACTGGAGACCCCAAAAGGACTTCAGTGCATCGAGTCAACCCTGACTTGTGGTGACCCCATGTGTCGAGATAGAATTGTGCTCCGTAAGTTCCTAATGACGAATATTTTAGAAGTAGATTGCCAGGGCTTTCCTCTGAGGTACTTCTGGGTGAACTCAAACCTGTAGCTTTGCAGTTAGCCATTAACCATTTGTAGTACCCAAGGACTCAACTGGAGAAACAGAGCTAAAAATAGACAACATATCTCCCTCATTTCTTTGGAGGAGGAGAAGAGACAGGCTGTAGAAATATGAGTGACTCAATTCCCAAGACAGTTTCAGATCATGATGCAAGCTCTAAACAGTGGCTATGGCACTAAACCAGGCAGCAGAGATCTGGGTAAAGGAAGGAGAGTGTTGTAGGTTCTGTGGGGGGCTGGGCCTCTCTGCAGGATAGGAGTTCTTTGACATCACTGCCTCCTGGTCCTGCAGCCTCACCCCTACTGGGTCAGCCATTCAGTGAAGGAGAGGCCAGGGACAGTGTTACCAGCAGCCACAGTGGGGTTGTGGAACCTTTCTCTGACAGCTGGATGCAGGGGTGGACAGAGGTCAGCGCCTGGAGGAGGTAGGCAAGAGAGTGGACAGGAGCACAGAGAGCTGGGAGACTGGGTGGGGACCTGGAGGAAATCACTGAGCAGTCTGGACCAAGGCCCACGCCCGGGAGAGACAGAGCAGGCACCAGGGCAGAGGGCAGGCAGGCGTGAGGACACTGGGCCCGAGCAACTGCTGAGCTCCGTGTGTAAAAAACTCTGCTGCTGCCGTCTGCACAAATCTCAGATGGAGATCTCAGACGGGGCCCAGAAGCATTTAGGTCCTCTAGGTATTCAATCCTAGGGACTTAGATGAAGGTTCCTGGAAAAAGCCAGCCCCCCTCCCACCAGTTACTGTTGAGTCAACACCAACTCATGGCAACCCCATGTGTGTCAGAGCAGAACTGTGCTCTTCAGGGCTTTCAGTGACTGATTTTTCAGGAGTAGATCTGCAAGCTTTTCTTCCAAGATGTTTCTGGGTGGATTTAAACCTCTAACCTTTTGGTTAGCCGCTAAATTCGTTAATTGTTTGCATCATCCAGGGACTTTGGAGTTGGTCACTTGCTGCTAATTAGCCAGTGGGGGTTGAAAGATGGTGAATGGGGTAGCAGGGGAAATGTGATAAACTAACTTGGACTAAACAACCTCTGAAAACTTGTTCGTATTATAAGAGCTCTGCAGTCACATATTCTTCTCTACCCAGCCCCAGTCCTCATTGTAGGAAGAAAGAACTCAATAGTTACTGGCTTTTGTTCAACAATTTTGACCTTGGATTTTGTTTTTAGTTTTCTTCCATCTGGCGAAGCATTAAAATAAAGACTAGTGTGTGAATCAGATTGATGTGGGTAAATCCATGATTGATGAAATTAAGATTCTTTTTTTCTTGCTGAGCCTCCTGCAAACTTGATTTGGATAATTTGCCATTATAACCAAGGAAGAATTAAGCAGTTGTATGATGTAAATAAGCATGAAGTAATACTCTTCATGATCAAATGAATATAATTGATTAATTGCTGGAGAGTTGCCCAAAGTCTGTGCTTCAGTTGTCTAATGCTGAGTAAAAAGCCAACCTGAAGTTTAGTGGCTTGAATGAATCATTATCTTTCACAGTTCTAGGGTGGACAGGACTTAGGTGGAAGGAGTTTCTCCACATGATGTTGGCTGGGGCTGCAGTCATTCGGGGACCTGATTAGGTGTAAGGCAGCACATTAACACAGGTAGACATTGGTGTTGGCTACCGACTGCGACCTCCTCGGGGATGTTGACTGTGGGTCTCTGTTTTTTTCCTTGCAGTAGCTTGAGCTCAGTTCTGGAAAGGTCATTCCAAGAAGAAAGAAGAATAAATTTCCAATCTTCTTAAGGCTAAGCTCAAAAGTTCTAGAACCTCAATTTCACCATTTTCTGTTGGTCAGTGTGCAGTAGGAAAAAGGTAAGTTTAGCCCACGGAGCAGAAAACACCTCAAACACCCTCTTGTTTATAGAGGATGAGGCTGTTTATTAGCTAGGGTGCGGCGGATGGACTCAAGTCCAAAAAATGGCCGTGCACCCCGTTCCATCATTAGGAATCTATTCATACATTTTTCAAGAAAGCAGATGAAGGAATTTCTGTATGTTCTCTTAATTGGCAGTTACAGGTATACAGATTTTCATATTGCATTTCTATTTGTCCAGCATACTTAAAGAGGCACTAGATAAGCAGTTAGCATTAAGTTACACGGGAAGAAACTACCCATTCCTTAGAAACTGGGTTTATCAGGGATTTCTATGGGGGGAGCAGGGAGCATCTTGTGCTGGGTGCTGGAGAGAGACATCTGGACTTTAACCTTTTCCTTAGAAACTGAGCTTACCTCAGGATCTCTGTGGGGGGCAGGGAGCTGGCATCTGACTCCCTGGCCCTAATTTAGGCCTCAGGCAGAAATCAGGCGGGTTTGGGAAGCTCCTCACAAAGTAAACCAGTATCTTCTTATCTAAACAGTATAACAAAAGTTACTTCCTCAGATGAATTCACATTTGGAGGAGGAAAGTAGTAGGCCTGGGTGTGGCCGCGGAGGTCACATTCAGCAGGCCAGACCCGACGTTTTTGAGGGTCTGATGTCATGCATTCTAGCCGTTTTCAGCTGTTTACAGTCACTCATTTAAGGGCTCACAAGCCCTGTACCCAGACCCACTGGAATTTAAAAGCTTTTTCTTCCTCTCTCAAAAGCAGTCATGAGTTCAGTCCTGGTTCAAGAAGAGGGGTAATAAACTCTAGTCTTGATGTGAGAATGACATGTGTGTACAGAGACTCTCCATCTTTGGGCACTATCAGAGCACCACAATTCATATCCTTTCTGCATGCAAAATATACTCAGTTTTGCATCGTGGCATTAGCTCCAAGTCCAGCATTTCACTATTTAAATCAGATTCAGGTTTGGAGGACCATTCTTGGGTACAGTTTCCGTGGAGCAGAGTCCTGTGAGTTAAAAGAAAGTTATCTGCCCTATACATACCCCATATGCTGTGTGAGAAAGGGACGAGATAGGTAGTTGCAGTTTGAAAAGGAAGAAAGCAACACACGGATAGCTGTTTCCAATCCCCGAAACAAACCTGTTGCTGTTGAGTTGATTCATGGCAACTCCTGTGTGCAAAGCAGGACTGGGTTCCATAGGGTTTTCAAGGCTGTGAACTTTCACAAGCAGATCATGAGGTCTTTCTTCTGAGGCACCTCTGGGGGCCTTGCAAACTGCCAACTTGTTATTTAGTAGTTGAATACTTAACCATTTGCACCTCCTGAGGATTTCTTTACTAGTTCACGGTAATTCTGAACACGCTGTCAAATCCTGCTTCCCTTCCTTCCTCTCTCACTCTCTGTTTCCTTCTTTTAAACCAGCCTCCAGTCCAGCTCCCAGGCAGTGATTCTCCGTGGGGCTTTATTTAGTCCTTTGAGGTGTCCTTCCTTTTTCACAACAAATGGCAGTCATTGCATCCCAGTATCTCAGCCTGTTTCTTCACCATAATAAGTTGGGGCTCAAAGATTTCTTTTCATTTTTTAACAGTCTCGAAACCCAAGTTAATGTAATTCCTGTAAACACTTTATAGGTTTCCTGTGTATCAGATTATGCGTCCATTCCATTTGACAAAAGTCGTACCCAGAAGAGACGTGTTTAAGATAGCACTAGTAAACTTTGGAAAGAGTAAGGATGCTTTGGAAGAACTCCCTTGAAAAATTCTTGGAATCCCTGTTGTCTAGCCAAGAAGATCTTTGCAGCTGAATCTTAAATTTTTCTGTGGTCTTAGAAGGGTCTTAAAGCTGTATCCTTGTTTTCAACTTTACTCCGACACCATATTTTACTTGCAGCAACCTGACTTTAATCTTTGCTTTAAGGCCAATTTCTACTTTGAAACCCTTTTGCTGGGTCTTGGGTTCTCTGTGTGTTCTGCTTTCCTACACTGAAGTTTTTAATTATTTTTTGAAATTTTATCTCGTTTCTCATAGGCAACTTGAAGAAGCCAGGTGTCCCTTTTAACATCTTACCTGGAAATCTCTTTAGCCAGCTTCATGAATTCACTAGGTAGCCTTTCTACCCTCCATGACTACAGACCTGTCTGCCTAGGTTTAACAGTGCTGCCCAATGTTCCATATGGGTGTAAAAGTCACCAAGATAAACACCTGAATTAAAATACAAATAAATAAAACTTGGTTGATAAATGATAGAGTAAGTGAAGTACTGTAGTGCAAATCAAACAAAAAATGTAAAACAATATCTATTCATCTAAAAATGTTTGAGAGCAGAAAGGTGCCTTATGCACTGGATTATTTCTAAAGATGTTTTAAACATCAATCTGAGCCCGTTAAGAAAAGTCTCTGAGTGCTGGTAGGCTGGGTCTATTGGTTGTTTCAGAATCTGGAGGAGCAATAGGAAGGCCAGCTGATTATATCTTTTATGATTTACTTACATGTTTATTTCTTGACTGCTCATCTTTGGGCAGTATCCATTGACATGCACTGCTAGAAGAGTTGAGGAAATATTCTGAGATGGATTTATTTCTGCTTTATAATTTTGTTTTGCTTATAAATGATGTGTTTAAGTGTTACATTTTTTTATTGTGATTGAGTGAAAGTGTACAATCGAGTTTAAATTAGCATGTCCACCTGTCTGCAGCTCCCTCTGCGCTCCTTGCCTAGTGACAGCACACTCCTCCTTTCCGTTCTGTACAAGTGCATCCTCTTAACAATCTCCTGTTCCCTCCTCTCCACTCTCATCTAGTAAGAGGCCAGTAGGACAACATCCTATAGGTGCATAGAACCATAAAGTGCAGGCACGATATGGTCACTCTGTGTCCCTGAGTCCAATCCATTCCTATTTGAATATTTGACCTCAGTAATGATTTATGATCAGGGGCAGCATCAGGGCAAGGGGCCATGCTCTCAGACCATCAATTCGGTCTTTTAGTGGAGTTCTCAGGGTATACTCCTTTTTTCCTTTGTGTTGCCACTGGGATTCAACATTGTGACCCCTATTATCACTGTCATTGGTGGTGGCTGGGTACCATCTGGTTCTTCTGGTCACATGTTGATGTAGTCACTGAATCACATGGGTCTTTCTGTCTTCTAGGTCCTATTTCTGCCATGTAATTGTTGTCTTTCGTCATCAACTGTTCCAGCTGAGTTGGGACCATTTGGTGTACCTCAGATGGAAGCTTGCTAGCTTTTAAGACCCCAGTGCCACTCACCAACATGGGGTGCAGAAGACTCTCTTAGTAATAAGTTGGATGTGCCAGTTGGCCTAGATGTCCCCTGAGAGCATGGTCCCTGGACCCCTGCCCCTGCTACTCTATCCTTGCAATATTGGGTTAAGATTGGAAGCGTAGGTAGCCTTTCTGGATATAAGACCTAAAACAATAAAGATCATCCTAGAAAAAATAGAATCCACAATGTAAGTTTTAATATACAATGTTGACAGAAGAGAAAATAGATAAATGGGAACTACTAAGAATTAAAAACTTGAAGTCCAGTTAAGTTGATCTTCTTTATAACGTGTGCTGTCACTGATTTCACCCAACCAAATTTCTATCAACTATCTAATCTATAATCAACCCTCTCCCTCCCTCTCTCCCCTCCCTTGCAGCCATCAAAGAATCTTTTCTTTTGTACATGAGTTGCTTTTTAAGTCCTTATAGTAGGGGTCTCATACAGTATTTGTCCTTGTGCCGCTAACTGATTTCACTCAACATAATGTCCTCCAGTTGAAACCAGGTTATGAGAAGCTTCCTAAAATCATCATTGTTCTTTATCATTGCATATTGTTCCACTGAGTATATATACCATAGTTTATTTATTCATTCATCTGTCATTGGGCATCTGGGTTGATTCCATCTTTTTGCTTCTGTGGGCTGTGCTGCAATAAACATTAGTGTGCGTGTATCTGTTCGTGTAACTGCCCTCACTTCTGTAGGATATATTCCAAGCAGTGGGGTTACTGGGTCAAATGGTGTATTTATTTCCAACTGTTTAAGTAAGCACCAGATTGCTTTCCAAAGAGGTTGTACCATTTTGCAATCCCACCAGCAGTGTAGGAGAGTTCCAATTTCGCCACAGCCTCTCCAGCATTTGTTGTGTTGTGTTTTTTGGATCATGGCCAAACTTGTTGGGGTGAGATGGTATCTCATCATTGTTTTGGTTTGGATTTTTTAAATAGCTAATGATCATGAGCATTTCCACGTATGTCTTTTGGCTGCCAGGATATCCTCTTTAGAGAAGTGTCTGTCCGTCTCCTTTGCCCAACACTTAACTGGGTTGTTTATCCTTTTCTTTTTGATACTTTGCAGTACCTTGTATATTACAGAGATCAGATGTTGGTCTGACACGTGGTTGCCAAATATTTTTTCCAATTCTGTAGTTGGTCTTCTAATTCTTTTGATAAAGTCCTTGGATGAGCAAAAGTGTTTAATTCTTAGCAGTTTCTATTTGTCTATTTTCTCTTCTGTCAACATTGTGTATTAAAACTTCCATTGTTGATCCTATTTTTTCATGGATGATCTTTATTGTTTTAGGTCTTTTATCCAGTTTGAGTTGGTTTTTGTGTGAGGTGTGAGATATGGGTCTTGTTTCAATTTTTTGCAGATGGATATACAATTTTGCCAGCACCATTTGTTAAAGAGACTCTTTTTACCCCAGTTGACAATGTTAAGGCCTTTGACGAATATCAACTGTTCATAAGAGGGTGGTGACATCTCTGGGGTCTCAACTCTATTCCATTGGTCTCTATGTCTCCTTTTTTACCAGTACCAGGCTGTTTTGACTACTGTAGCAGTGCAACAGGTTCTAAAGTCAGGTAGTGAGAGGCCTCCTAATGTGTTCTTCTTCAGTAGTACTTTGCTTATCCAGGGTGTCTTCCCCTTCCAAACAAATTTGGTGATTTGTTTCTCCAGCTTACTGAAAAATGTCACTGGAATTTGTGTTGAGATTGCATTGTGTATGTAGATTGCTTTGTGTAAAACAGATATTTTCACAATGTTAAGTCTTCCTATCCATGAGCAGGGTAGGTTTCTACATTTGTGTAAGTCTCTCTTAGTTTTTTGAAGTAGGGTCTTGTAGTTCTTTTTTTGTATAGGTTTTTTATGTCTCTAGTTAGATTTACTCCTAGGTATTTTGCCTTCTTGGGGGCTATAGTAAATGCTATTGATTTGGTGATTTCTTCTTGAATGATCTCTTTGTTGTTATAAAGGAATCCTATTGATTTACTTATGTTTATCTTGTATCCTGATACTTTGCTGAACTTCTCTATTAGTTTGAATAGTTTACTTATAGATTCTTTAGGATTGTCTGCTTATACAATCATATCATCTGCAAATAGGGAGATTTGTACTTCTTATTTGCCAGTGTGGATGCTGTTTATTTCTTTATCTTGTCTAATTGCTCTGGACAGAACTTCTAGTACAGATGGTGAATAGGAGAGGTGAGAGTGCACATCCTTGCCTAATTCCTGTTCTCAAGGGGAATTCTTTTTGTCTGTCTCCATTTAGGATGATGTAGGCAGCTGGCTTTGTGTAGATAGCCCTTACTGCACTGAAGAATTTACCTTCTATTCTTCATTTTGCTGAGAGTTTTTAGCATGAATGGGTGTTGGACTTTGTCAAAAGCCTTTTCTGCATCAGTTGATGAGATCAGGTGATTCGTATCTTTTGTGCTATTTATGTGGTTGATCACATTAATTGTTTTTCTGTGGAACCAGCTGTGTATCCCTGGTATGAATCCCACTTGGTTATAATGAATTATTTTTTTGATATGTTGTTAAATTCTGTTCGCAAGGATTTTGTTAAAGATTTTTGTATCTAGTTCATAAGTGATATTGGTCTGTAATTCTCCTTTTTTGGTGGTTTTTCCCTTGCTTTGGTATGAGGGTCATGCTGGCTTCATAGAATGAATTTGGAAGTATTCCATCCCTTTCTATGATCTGAAATTGTCTCTGTAGTATTGGAGTTAACTCTTCTCTAAAAGCTTGGTAGAATTCTGTGGTGAAGCCATCTGGGCCAGGGCTTTTTTGGGCTGGTAGTTTTTTGATGACTTTTTCAAACTCTTCCTTTGTGATGGATTTATTAAGTTGTTTTACTTCTTCTTGCAATAATTTTGGTAGGTGATATGAATCTAGGAATTTGTCCATTTCCTCTAAGTTTTCAAATCTGTTACAGTACAGTCTTTTGTAGTATTGTTATGATATTTTTGATTTCTGTTGGATCTGTTGTGACGTCTCCCATCTCATTCATTTGGGTTATTTGTTTCCTTTCTGTTTTTCTTAAGTTTGGCCAGTGGTTTGTCAATTTTGTTAATCTTTTCAAAAAGCCAGCTTTTGGTCTTATCAGTTTTTTCAGTTGTCCTTCTGTTCTGTAATTCATTTAGTTCTGCTCTAATCTTTATGATCTGTTTTCTTCTGGTACCTGAGGGCTTCCTCTGGTGCTCCATTTCTTCTTGTTCAAGCTGTAGGGTTAATTCTTTGGTTTGAGCCCCTTCTTCCTTCTGGATGTGTGCATTTACAGAGATAAATTGACCCCTGAGTATTGTCTTGGCTGTATCCCATCAGTTCTTGTAGGAAGTGTTTTCATTCTCTTTTAAATCCATAGATTTCTTTATTTCATTCTTGATTTCTTCTATAACCCATGGCTTTTTGAGCAAGGTGTTGTTCAGTTTCCATGAGTTCCTGCGTCTATCTATATTTTTTCTGCTATTGATTTTGACTTCTATGGCTTTATGGTCTTATAAGATGCTTTGCTATAGTTCAGTGGTTTAGATTTTGTTGAGATTCACTTTATGTACTAACACATGGTCTATTCTGGCAAATGTTCCATGTGCACTGGAGAAGAAGGTGTACTTATCTGTTGATGAATGAAAGTTCTGTATTCCGTACATGTCAATGGGGTCATATTGGTTAACTGTCACAATAAGATCTTCTGAGTCTTTACTGAGCTTTTTTCTAAATGATCTGCCCATTACTGAAAGTGGAGTACTGAAGTTTCCAACTGTTATTGTGGAGTGATCTATCTCATTTTTCAGTGTAGTCAGTATTTCTTTGATGTATTTAGATGCTCTGGTATTGGGTGCATAAAGATTTAATATTGTTAAGTCCTGCTTGTGTGTTGAACTTTTCAGCATTAAATAGTGACCACCCTTGTCCACAATGGTGGATTTTATATTAAAATCTATTTTATCTGAGATTACTATTGCTACACATGCTCTTCTTTGTATACTGTTAGGTTGGTGTATATATTTCCATCTTTAATTTTCAGTTTGTTGTTATCTTTAAGTCTACATGGGTTGTGTCTTTTGAACCAAGATGTCATTTGTTGAGTCTTTGATGAAGTGTTCAGTCTGTACATTCAGTGTAATTATTGATATGTATGTGTTTAATGCTGTCACTTTATTTATTTATTTTTGTGTTGATGTATTCTCTGTTGCTCTTAATTTTCTGTTCTTGGTTGTTCTTCTTTATGGTTTTTTTTTTTTCATACTTTTCAGTGTTGGTTTTGTGTTTGTTGAGATTCCTGTGTTACATTTCTTGTTTTGATATGCTGCTTCTTTATTATGCTTTACAGCTACTTTTATGACCCCCATAATAATCTAAGTTTAAACCCAATTTAAACTTCTGCATATCTTGTTGACTTCATCTGAAAGGACTTTACCTACTGTAGTATATCCCTTTTTTAATGTGGTGGTATCCTAGTTTTTGTGACATGATCACTAGATCCCTTCTTTTAATATTATAGTTTGATTGAGTTTTGTGCCTTCTGTAACTGAGTATGTTTCTGGATGTTGTGTCCTGTATTGGCTTCTTAAATACAGACTTAATCATTTTGTTTTTCTAAGCCAAGAGCCTCTTTCAATATTTCTTGTAGCTTTGGTTTGGCTTTTACAAAGTCTCTAAGTTTGTACTTATCTGGGAATGTCTTAATTTCATTTTTATATTTGAAAGACATTTTTGCAAGATATATAATTCTTGGTCAGAAGTTTTTCTGCTTCACGGCTTTGAATGTGTCATCCCATGGCCTCCGTGCCAACATGGTTTCTATCCCTACAGGGCTTCCCTCTGAATATTAGGTTTACTTTGAGTCTTTCTGCCTTTAAGAGTTTCTGTTTCTGTTTCATTTTGTTCAGCTTGATTACAATATGTCTTGGTGTCAGTTTTGTGTGGTGTTCGATACACATCTTGGATATCTATGTTCTCTTCTTTCATAATTTGAGAGAAATTTTCTGTCAGCAACTCAGCAACAATGCTCTGTGTTTTCAGGTATCCCTCCCTGTTCAGGAACTCCAATTAATTGTAGATTGGTCCTCTTGATAGCATCCCACATGTTTCTTAATGCTTCTTCATCTTTTTTGTTTCTTTCCTCTGATTTCTCTTCATATATGCTGGTGTCAGTAGGTCTGTCTTCAAAGTTAGAAAGTCTAGCTTTCAGTTGTTCAGTTCTGCTCTTTTGGCTTTGAGTTGAATTGTCCAATTCTGTAATTTTGTTATTGATCTGTTGGATTTCAGAATCCTGATATTCCATCAGATCAAATAGCTTGCTTAATTTTTGGTTTTGCTCTGCTGCACTTTGTATAATGTCTAGGAGGGCTCTCTATATAGTTCTTCTGTACTCCAACTCCGATAGTTTCAGAAAGGCTTCTTCGTCTAGGAAGTTCTTTGATTCTTTATTTTGGGAGTTTTCTGGAGCCATGGATGAATGTTATTTTAAGTGCTTCATTAGAGTCTGCTGCTTTCTGTATGTCTAGAGGCTGTTTATTTTCTCTGGTGTTGCCTTACCTGGAACTGAGGTGCAGTTCTGAGAAGGAAGTTCATCACCAACCACCCCTATGTACTCCAGTGAGTGGGCCCTGTGGAATCTCTAGGGTAGCAGGCTCCACCTACTAGCTTGCAAAGACACAGTCCTACTTATGGAGTCACTGGGGGGGCTGCTAGCTGACACTGTAATGTGGGTCAGTAAACAGTGGAAGAGATGCTGTCAGGATTCACTGCAGTTATTTTTCTAGGCAGTCTTATTTTAAAAAGGTACAAGCTATCTGACAGCTTCTAAAATCAATCAGGCTGTCAGGGGTGGTAAGCTCTTCCTTCTGGCTGACAATGGATGGGCCTCATCAGCTGTTCCCAGGTCCTGTGATACTTTAAAGTAGGACAGGCTACTGGTCTGCTGCCATATCCTTCTGGGACCCTCCAGTAAGGCTACACTATGCTAAACACAGCTTTTCTGCTGGAAAAGCACTTCCTGGACTGGCACTGCCTCCTAGCCTGGGAATTAGCTCCTGCTGAGTCCTCTGGTTGGGTAATTCTGCCTCACAGTCAAACAAAATGGCATCCCAGTCAAGCTGTACTTCCTCTGCGAAACAGCAGAATCAATGGCAGAGGTCCAAAAAGAGAGGGTAGAGGGGCTGTGGTGCTCTGAGTCCAGACTTGGGCTTTCAAAGTGTGGCTATTCCACCCACTGATCATTTTAGCACTGTGGTTCTGCCTAGCTGCTATTTGAGCTGCTCCCCTGCTTGCTGGCCAACAAGAAGGAAAAAAAAGTTGAAAACACCAGTTACTTTCAGTCTGTGGTAGCCGATTGATTAAACCAGAGCTCAGCCAAAGACAAGAAGTTTCCTATTCAGTGGCATGCAGGGCAAACTGACAGCCCTATGCCGTGTCTTAGGGCTCACTGGGTGTCCAGAAAGCTCTGTTTAATTATTAATCCAGGCCTTAGTTTTCAGAAAGAATTAAGGAGATGTGTGTCTAGTCCACCGTCTTGATCCCGCCCTCCTAAGAGTTACATTTTTGACTATTTGGTGCTGTCATAGAGGAAGGTAGAGCCCCAGGTGGTGCAAAGGTTAAGCATTTGACTACTAATTGCAAGGTTAGTGGCTCACATCATGGGAAGACAATCCTGGTAATCTGTTCCCAAAAGGTCACAGCCTTGAAAACTCTGTGGAGCAGTTCTGCTCTGTACACACAGAGTCACCTTGAGTGAGAATGAACTCAATAGCAACTAATAACATAGAGAAATGCAAATGGTTTTTACATTTTGATCTTATGTCTAGTCATTTTACTAATTCTCTAGGTCACTATGAGTAGCTGTAAGTCAAGGTTTGGTTTTGTTTTTGTAAGATTTTTGCCTGTTGATACATGCAGCTTTAATTCATTCCACTGTATTATTACAATAATATTCTGATCCTATCACAGGTTAATAATCCAGTCTCATATTGATTTATGATAGACATGTGGAGAGTTAAAAAACAAAACAAACAAATGTAAAACAAAACAAAAATATCCCACCAAAAAAACCCAAACTACTGCTGTTGAATTTGTTCTTATGTAGTGGGTTAAATTCACAGAAGCAGACTGCCACATGTTTCTACTGCAGAGTGGCTGGCGGGTTTGAACTGACAACTTTTCAGTTAGCAGCCAAACACTTGAACTACTAGCCACCAAGAGTGAGGTTGTAGGTAGTGTAGGTACTCTTTTGCTGTTATATATTAATTCAACAATAAAATTCTAGCACATCTTATGTACATAGGTGGAGTCTTTTTTTTTTTCTTTCCTCAAGATATACCAGGGTTTGGAATTGATGGGTTCTGGAGGACTCAGATACTTCTCTGCACAGTTCGTAGCCCCTTAGTTGGGTGTATTTATTGTCATTAAAGCGTTCAGTCTGACTTTTTTCATTTAGTGTAATGTACTGAGATGCATTTGTGTTGCTGCGTGTTTTTTTAAGTTTATTTCTGTGTGCCACTGAGGAACTTTCCATTACGTAAATGTGTAAGACTTTATCTAGTCACTAGTTGATAGATACTTGGGTTATTTCCAGTTTTTGGCAATTATCAATCATGCTGCTATGGCTTGGCTTGGCTATAAACAATTGCCTGCAGATATATGGGTGGACAAATGTTTTTGTTTGTCTTGCATAAGTACCTAGGAAAGAGATTACTAGGCCATATGATAAATGTGCAAACCCTGGTGGCATAGTGGCTAAGTACTATGTCTGGTAATCAAAAGGTTGGGAGTTCAGATCCACCAGGTGCTCCTCGAAAACTCTGTGGGGCAGGTATACTCTGATCTATAGGGTCACTGTGAGTCAGAACTAACTCTAAGGCAGTGGCAAATGATAAGCGTATATATGCTTTATAAGACACACTAAGTTGCCTTTCTAAAAAGACTGTACCGTTTTGCATTTTACCAACTGTGTACGCCTGTTCAGTTGTCTGTATCATTTCCGTACCTGGTATACAAAATAAAACAAAATGCAAAAAACCTCAAAGATTCTGACTCACAGCAGTTTTACAGGACGGCATAGAACTGCCACACAAGGTTTCCAAGGAGTGGCTGGTAGATTCAAATTGCTGACCTCTTGGTTAACACTGAAATGCTTAGCCATTCATTCTGCCACAAGGGTGCTTCAGTTGCTATAGGCAGGTTTTTTGTTCATTTGTTTTAGTTCATCTAATAGATGTATGCTGGTATCTCATTGTGGCTTTAATATACATTTGCCTAATAACTAATGAGGTTCAAAATATTTTTATGGGTGCATTTGCTATCTTGATATCATCTTTGGAGTGCTGTCTTGTAAATATTATTTTCATTAGCCATTTGGTCCCTAACAAGTGTCATTGATGTCAACTCTGGAAATAGATATTCACATACAGTTCGTAGTTTCGATTTTCAGCCCTTGCAGAGAAAACAGGATAGTGACATATTCAGGGACAAGAGCAGGGCTCAAATTATAACTGAACCATTTAACTAGCTACATGCCCTCAAACCAGTTCCTAAGCGCTTTGTAACTGTATTGTCATCTATAAAGCGAGGAGCATAAGAACTCTACAGTTAAAAGTTGTTATGAGGACTCTATGAGATGATGGCACGTGATGCACCTAGAACAATGCCTGACACACAGTGAGTGCTGTGTAAAGGTGAGCTGTCATTGTCATCGTCACTGTTACCACCGCCACCACCATCATCGCCATCATCACAGCATCACCATCATCACCATGTGGTCCATGATTGAAATCTAGTGTTGGTAAATTAATACATGTAGAGAATTCACTTGTTTCTGTCTAGTTCCAGAACTGTACAGGAATCTAGTCCAAGGCTTGAAAACTGCAAATGGAGAAAAGGAGATGTGAACAGTAGAAGTGTCTTGTTTTCATAGCTCATATAGCTAGCAGTTGGAAGACCCTCAAAATGCTTTAAGAAATGGCCAATTCAAATATTGACAATCTCAATATTTTCCGGGCCTGCTTTGGTATCTGGAAGAATATAATGGCTGGCTCTCATTCCATTGCTCCTCTGGATTCTGTAGCAATCAGTAGACGCATGCTACCAGAACTCAGAGATTTTTCTTAAAGGGCCCAGATTGATGCTTAAGATATCTGTAGAACTAATTAAATGTATAAACCACTTTTCTACTTACAAACACATTTATATGAATAGATATTATTTTAATCAGGGCAAACTGTATCCTTACTTTTTGTTGGGTATAGCTCAATTAAAAAAACAAACAAACAAATGCTGAACTGATTATTGGTGAATTGATTCCAAATTGCGGTGACTCCGTGTATGTCAGAATAGAACTGCTCTGTAGTGTTTTTGATGGCTGATTTCTTAGAAATAGAGCACCAGGCCTTTCTTCTGAGGTGCCTCTGGATGAACTTGAACTTTCAAACTTTTGGTTAGCAGCTGAGCGCATTTGCACCACCCGGATCTCCCAAAGATCAATAATGACTCTATTCTTTGATATGACATCATGATGTAGGATTTTAATGGGATTTGAATTGGTAAAATGACTCTTTGGGAAAATAAATTTAAGCACAAACAACTTAATAATTAAATATTATGAAATAGCTATTAGTATCAATGTAGGTGACTGCACCGAACATAACTTCTGTTATTTGAAGATGTGTAGTTAGTTGGCATGTCCACTGAGTGGAGCCATTACCACGGAGAAGAGATTACTAACATGTAGAGATTGTGTTCAGGGTCCAACATCAGTTTTAGTTTACAAAGAGCAAATCACTTTCGCAAAAAAATCTTTCGATTGCTAAAAGTACCATAGTCTTGTAAGAATCAGACAGAACCGTTTTGCAAAACTGAGTACAAACATTTAGCAAAACTGATTTGATGTAAAAACTGATTTGGTTGAGGTTGGATTGTGGTATATCTCCCCAAGGGGTTGTAAACAATACTAAAAAAACCAAACATACAAACAAAAATTCTGCTTTCCTGCAAAAATATCCTCCATCAAATAGCAGTAGCAGTAAGCTAGTGGCCGGTGAGTTGCCAGAGCAGAATTAGGATGGATTTCGAAAGGCTGATTTTGGGAAGTAGATTTGTAGATTTTTCTTCCAAGAAGTCTCATACATAGTATTGACTGAAGGCTTACTATGTGTCAGTCACAGTTTTAAATCCTTTGTAAGTACTGACCATTTAATCCTCACAATGGCTCTGTAACACTGGCATAACTATCATCGTTCTCATTTCATAGATAGAAAACTGAGACTCAGAGAGAGAACTCGACTGCCCAAGATCCATAGCTGATAAGAAGCAAACAGTGATTTAATGCTTCACTTCTCTCTTTTTCATTAGTACTGTATTTTTTGCCTGCAGTGCACTCATGTACATAAAGTGTGGAAAAGATGAAATTAGGTAAAACAGTTCTGGAATAGCATGTGTAGTGTATAATCCATGCATGTCTTGTGACATTTCCAGAAATGAATTTGGTCTCATCCACCCATTCTCCCATATTACAGGTAAATCACATCATTCTGTTAACTTTCTTTAATCTCCTGCTTATCTTTATAAAAATAGTCCAAAACTGTTACTTATGATCCTAGTTGTATGGTAAAGGTATAAGCCATGGTCAGGAAGCCATGGATCGAGTTTGTTAGTCCCCTGTAGCCAGAAAGTAAACAATTGAAACTATATTTGTTTCTATTAATTTAGGTTGATACTTACAGTGAGTTAGCTTAGCAATTGATCTACTGGTAATAATTCCAGTTTAAATTTCGAGTAATATAAAGCCAGTCCTCCCATAACTGAAGTTTCTATGGGATCAGAAGTAGAAACTGAAGTCAGCAACAGATTAAAAAAAAAATTGGTACAGTGTGCTTACTAAAAATAATGTGCATAAAGGGGTGCGTGATCACATGGTTGGCAAAAAATGTATGAAATGTACATTATTTGAGTAGAAATATGTAGTTGATAAGCCTTAGCCGAATGATTGAATGCACGAATGAATGAGGGAGAAAGTGAGAGAGGAGACAGTAAAATAAGGCAGTTTAAGCATTGTTACAAGAATCAAATCAGTAGTATTTTAACTTGTGACTCAGAAAAGTCAAGCCGGAGAACTTGGCCTTCTCAACAACTATATAAATACAGCACAAACGCCACAAGAAAACAGATGGAAATGAATTTTTTTGGATACAGCTTATTATTGGACATGTTAAAAGTCCTTAAGGATAATGATGGTAGGTATTATAGCAGAAGGTTTTGACCCAGATAAAGATGCCTTAAAGTGAATGTGGGGATCAGAAATACAGTTCCAGTGAAAAACATGCAGTATTGTGCAAAATTACATGTTGTCATGGTATTATTTCCTCATGTTTTGTTAATATTTCCAAACTTACTTCATCTTCCTGAACTGACTTTGAGTCTGCCCCCCTACTTGTGTTCCCCTTTTTTGCAATTGTTTTTGAATAGCCTAGCTTTGCCATATTATCTTGATTTTGATAACTTGGAACCCTAATTGACCTGGTGATAGAAGATGTCTCCCAGAGAAATGTGAAAGTTAAATAGCCAAGGCAGCTTCTCCCTGTTTAAAATGTCTTTGGCCAGACTACTGTTGTTGTTAGTTGCTGTCGAGTCAGCTGTGACTCATGGTGACTGTGTGCACAACAGAACAAAACATTGCCCAGTCTTGTGCCATCTTCATATTTGTGGGTACGTCTGCGTCTGTTGTTGTGGCCTATATGTAGTGTCTTTCAATCTATGGGCTCCTTTTCTAGCACTGTATGTGACCATATTTTTCAGCCATGCTATTGTCAACACACAAAATATTAAAGACTCTAAAGATAAATGAATCATTTGTAAACAAAAGAGAAGGGAAAAATATTTTCTTAGAGACTCTTCTAAGAAAAAATATGTAAAACTAGGGCTAATGGCTGGTCTTTCGAGAAGCTGATGCCCCAGAGTCATGTTCACTTTCAGATTGTTTTTATTGCATTAAAAAAAAAAGGTAATTTAGAAAAATTGACTTACAGAAACTATTTGCTTTGCCAAGGGAAGTGAGAGAACACTATGTTATTACCCGTGTGAGTCAGCTCTTTTCCTTGGTTCTGTAAAGAGGTGGTTATGAAACTCCTCAGATATTACTTGGTAATAATGTCATTCATTAAAAAACAGAAAATTAATAAACTCTCATAAATGTAATTTTAGCATCATGGTGCTGTAAATGAAAAGTTCCCATGCAGGAGCTACTCTGTTTTCAGGTATCAGTTTCTTTCACAGAAGTCTTTCTGGGTCCTCTCTTGGGCTTCATTTTCAGTTCAGAGTGAGACAGATAATCAGTCTCCACATGAGTAAGGTCAGCTGCTTGGCCATCTGGCTGAACGATGCAGGGAAAGTGACTTGTCTTTTTTCTCAGCTTGACTTAACATCATGAAGGGCTGGAGTAGCCACATTAGGGTACCAGGCAATGGGGCTGAGTCAGGTCCTGGAGAAGGCAGAGATTCTGCTGAACAGTGCCAAAAATCATGATCTGAGAACTCACCATCTATCAGAAAGTTCCAAAGGAATTTGAGATCTGGGAAGGGTGAGAAAAGCTACCCAGAGTGGGATTGGCGTGGCCACAAGCTCAAAATGGGGTCTGGGGAACAGAGGCAAGAGCAAAGAATGCCCAAGAAATTGCCACTAATGGGACAGCTGCTGGTGGATTGTATGCTTGTCATGTTCCTGGGCCTGATCTGATTGGTCACAGTGATAGCCAGCTAAAGTATGAAGGCAAACAAAATGATACAGTAAAACCTGCAAATGATGGGACCCATGTAAGGCAGGAACCTGTCAGAGAAGGAAAGCTCCAATATTTGCCACTGATAGGAGTGATAGAAAACTAGTAAGACCACACCCTTTCAGAGGTGGTAAATTCACCACATCCAGAAAAACAAGGCTGTCCTGGCAAGTTTGGGCTCTCACAGGTTGCACTGTTAAAAAGAAATTCTGTCTCGTAAATGATATTTTAAAGGGAAGTCAAGACTCTTGTAGGAGATCAAGTCTTGGTCTGTGGGTGAGAAGGGCTAGACAGAGACCCAGACTCAGACCAGCTGCCATCAAGTCAATTCTGACTCATAGTGACCAAATAGGAATGAGTAGAATTGTTGAAATGAAGCATAAGTTACTCCATTTTGAACCTCAGATTCCATTTTGAGGAAGGGAGCAGTAAAAATTCAGGGTATTAAAGTAAAAGGCTCCAGGAACCAACTTAGCAGGAAATAACAAGAAATACCATAGAGTAATCTCACCTTTGTCTTGCAAAACATCTGTCTGTCACAAGACAAAGCCTGGAGACAGCCTTGCAAATAACCCTTGGAGCCAACCCTAACCGCAATCTAGTAAAACATACCCTAACGGTTACATCTTACAACCTACGGAAATTCCATGTGGATGAGAACATTCACCAATGGGGTTGACACATTCACCCACAGCTATATTTTACAACTTGCAGAAATTCCATATGGCCTCAGCCAATCAATGCAAAGGTCAGCTCCCCCTCCCTACTTTGCGGTTTCATGGCTTAAATGCTGGGTGTTAAGGTAGCTTGGGGTCGCCTCCCTGCTCTGCGTAGTTTGGAGTGCATCCCTGGTGCACTAGCCCCTTTTTGTTCCTATTGGGCATATTTTTAATAAAATTTAACTTTTAAAGAGAAACTGCGTTGTGTCTTGAAATCCAGACCCTAACAGAATTACTCCATAGAGTTTCCAAGGAGCAGCTGGTGGATTTGAACTGTCAATCTTTAGGTTAGCAGCCCAGCTTTTAATCCAGGGCCCCAGCGTTCTTAAATTCTAAGATTTACTACTATTGCCCTCTTGACAGAAGCCCTCACAGCACCAACAACTATTCCATTCACTTTTCTTACCTACCCTCTCCACTCCACTGTTTTGATACGGTTGGTTGCTACTTAAAACCCCCAGGCCCATGACTGGGTAGATAACTAGGAGGGAGAATTGAGGATACCCTTTGTCTTTCTTCAGTTGCATGTTTGGTACACTGGATGTTTGATGTTGCTGGAAAAGCCCTAGAGTTCAGCTACCTGTAGCAAAAAGTCAATTTACTGAGACAGGAGGTTTTTGGGGTGAGATCACAGGTTTTATTTGCAAGCCAGCATTGCAAAGGGACAGGGAGATAGTCTCATCCTCAAATCCTGTCCAAATTGGTCAGGCAAAGTCTGAATCACTTAAAGGGAAAGACCACATGTAGATATAGGGAACAATGTGGGCAGGTTGGGGCATGTGGGGGGTCAAATGAGTGGACATCAACGGGGAGGAGGTCTGTTTCACAGTCTTGAAGGCCATCACCAGACATCAAGGAAAACAAAGTGGTGTCAGACTCATCTGGCCAGTAACCTAGAAGAAAAAGGTTGAAACACAAATTGTTTCTCCATCCTCCCAGCCTCCTGCTTGGTTCTTTTTATCATTGGTTTTATCAAGACCAAAGGAGTCACTTATTGTCTATAGGTCACTGAACCTACAGTGGAGTCTACAGAGGTCCCTGTGTGGAGGTCTTGTCTTTCTTTTTGTTAAGGGATGATCTGAAACAATATCTCTCTGGTCCCCTTAGTTTTGAGCGACCCTGACATGGAGGCTATTTCAGCCTTTGGTTTCACTGCCTGTTGGTATCTGTCCTGGATTGGATGTGTTCGCTAAAAAAATCTCGAACAATTTGGGTGTGCCAGAATGCTTGGTATTGCTTGATGTTCTGGTATGTTGGAATTCCTGCTTGTATGATGTTAATGAGGGTGGATGGGCAGCAGTTGTGTTGGTGGAGTGGGATTCAATGTGTAAATTTGTTTTGTGCCTTGAGGTGTCTCTTGAGCTATAAAGGGAAAAATCTGGCAGAGAGACTTGGGAATCTCACACCATCAAGAAAGCAGGGGTTGGGGGCAGGGCGGGCATGGTGCCTTCAGACCTGAGGTTCTTATACCAAGATGCTCCCTGAATAAAGACAACACAGGAACTTTCCTCCAGAGCCAACAAGGGGGAAAACCTTCCCTTGGAGTGGACATCCTGAATTTGGACTTGTAGCCTACCAGACTGTGTAAGGATAAACTTTTCTTTGCTAAATCCATCCACTTTGTGGTACTTCTATTAAATACTCCAGCTAACTAAAACAATATCTTTGTGATATATGATAGCAGGGGCTGTGTTTCTTTTATACTTTTATAAAATGTAGACTATTTGCAGTACATAAGTCCCTAGGTAGTATAGAACAGTTAAATTCATAGCTGGTAGTGGTAAGGTTGGCAGTTTAAATCTACCTAGAGAGCTTTGGAATAAGGGTCTGACAATTGACTTCTAAAAGATCACAGCCTTTGAAAACCCTACAGAGCTGTTCTTCTGTGCAACACACAGGCTTATCATGAGTTGGATTTGACTTGATGGCAACTGGTTTTACCAATAAGTGATGATTTTGATGGATTTCTGTGGGCAAGTCTGAGAATACACATAGCATTTTTTTGGTAGGAAATACTCAAAAATATACTTCCATTGGGAAACCAGTACTGAGATATACTGGGGATAGCCTGCAATAGTCTCTGAGCACCTGAGCCCTGTTCCTCTCCTTGGGGAATGACTTAACAGGTCTTTGCATCTTGATGGAGCTTTGTTTTTTCCAAGAGAAGGTGTTACTAGCATGAATATCTCAGAAATGTCATCTACTTAGATTTCTTACTCATCACACCCACAATGGGGACTTGCGGAAGACGCATGACATGTGTGATGGGATGCAACTCTTTGTACAATCCTAACAAGCACTTACTGAGCTGTGTCCTAGGTACTTTATACAAACTTACTCATCTAACACTCACAATAGCACCATGGAGTGGATAATATCCATTTTATGTATGAGCACACTGTGATAGCTAGTAAGTAGCAGGCTGGCTCTGGCATCAGCTGTCTTAGGCCACTGTACTAGCTTGCCTCTTGAAATGGAAAAGCAGCTCATTTACTTTTTTCCCTTTATCTGTGCACTAGAAAAATGGAATGTAATTTCTACCTTGCCTCAAACCTCCTGGAAAATTTCTCACTCTCATGGGAAAGGAAACTAGTTTTGCTTTGGGCAGCTTTCTTGATCTGATGGCCTTAGTATGGAAGGACTACAAAAAAGTGGATTTGAGATTCAAGTGGATTTGGACGTGGGAAGGGATCTCTGAGACAAAGGGAGATCAGAGGATGGGGGAGAAAAAGGAGAGGGATAACAGAAGAGGGTGCTCAGGAGTCTAGGGTTGATCTGAAAGAATAGAAGATTCTCATCCTGTTAGGACTTGTGTGGTGAATGAATTTAGCTGAAGGTTGTCTAATGGGCTATTACTTTTGTGGCTGTCAGTGAATCAGGCCTGGTGTTCACATACTGTTTTGACTCTTGTCCCTGAACCTGAGCCAGGCCTGTAACTTGTTTCAGCCAACAGGATGTAGTAGAAGTGACATGGTGCCAGTTGTGGATTTGGGCCCAAGGAGTACTGGCGGTTTCTGATTTTGTGCTTTGGGTAGCCTGGATACTTGCTAAAGAGGCCACATGGAGAGATCACTGGGAGACTGTGTGGAGAACAAGAAGTTCTGAGGCTATATAGAGGAGAGCCAGAGAACCCAACAGAAAATTGATGCCATAGACACATGACTCCAGTCAAGTTGCTTGGCCAGACTCTCACCAATCCAGCTGCTCTAGTTGGGATGCCAGATGCGTGAGTGAGGACACCGTCTTGGACATTCCAGTGCCAGCAGACATCACAGCATAAACAGACAAACCATCCCCACTGTGCCCTGTCTGGATTCCTGACCCACAGAGTCATAAGAAATAATATAATGGTCCGTGGGTTAGGTCACCACTCATTTTGGGATAGTCAGCTTCACCACATTGTTTTGAGAACAAGGAGTAGCACAAAAACTTAAACTTAGTCTGTGGCAGGCCCAATCCCCTTTATCTGAGTGGGCAACTCTCAGTTCCATGGGTCCTAGTGGGAATGTCACATCGCATGAATCAGACACCTTGTCCACCAGCCACTTAGAAGGAGTGATGCTGCAGACTTGGCATAAATTCTTTCTGATTACACCAAGTGGACCACCCTCCCATGCTCCTCCTATAATAACTTGGGATACTTTCACAACCACAAATGTGGAGAGGTTGGAGACTTGGACACCTGGCGGCGATGCGAAGGCCTCCTGCGTGTCTTCTTCATGTTACTGATGAGAATAAGCTCAAGACTTTTTGAGCTGGGATACTAATGAATGACTTTACTGTATGTACCAGACCAATTATTGGATTGATAATTTGGAGCTCTCTGTTAAGCTTCTTTGAAGACTTCTTTATTCTTTAAAGTGTTAAAAAGCAAAGATGGCACTTTATGAACTAAGATGTGGTCTGACCCAAGCCATGGAGTTGTTAATTACCGTGTGAAAGCTGGACAACAAATAGGAGAGACTGGAGAAGAATTGATACCTTTGAGTTACATGTTGGTAAAAAATGTTGAGTATACCTTGGAGTACCAGAAGAATGAGTGTGTCGTAGAAGAAGCACAGCCAGCATGCTCCTTAGGAATGAGGCTGGCAAGACTTCATCTCCTTAGAAAAAGACTTCATGCTCCTTAGAAATGGGGACAAGACTTCACCTCACATACTCGGGACATGATCAGAAATTCCTAGAGAAGAACATGAAGCAAAAGAGAGGAAGACCCTCTACGGGACAGGGTGGCGTGATGGCTGTGAGAACCTAGGTCAAGCACAGCAACAACTGTGCGTGTGGCTCAGGACGAGGCAGTGCTTCCTTCTATTGTACATAGGGTTGCTGTGAGTTGGAACCAACTTGACAGCACGTCAAACAACAACAACACGTTAGGCTTCACGCGCTGTCTCTCTGTAACCTGTAGAAACCAGCCAGGTTTCCTGGTTCTTCATTTCATTATAGCTATAGCCCTTGAAAATGTCTGTAATTTATATATGGTTATTAAGGTTAGAAAAAAAAAGAAACAATTGAGCCTTTGTTACTACAATAATGAGTGCTTCATCATGGCCCAGATGGGGACCATATAATAAGCTTTTGTTTTAAGCACTTAAAAAGGTGGGCTATTTTTCCCTTCCTACTTTTTTTGCAGCTTAAGTTGTATAAGCTGAATAGAAGTGAATTCTTGGGGGTTACCATACTCAGTTAATTATCCAGGGACATAACCCAGCGCACCTGTTCATATTTATCTTTTTATTACTTGGTCTTGCAGCCAATAAAATTACAGTTTGCTCAGTTCACTTTTATAACATATTGGTTGCTTTTAATAATACATTTTTTTTTCCAAGTGCTTGAGTAGATTGGGGAGAAGGTCCACTGAGATTTTAGGGTCTATCACAAAGGGAAATGCAGACAATGCCTCTTTGACTTGAAAAGCCCAGTCACCAGGAAGAGATGCTGTTGTATTTGCCAGGTTTGCCTCCTGGCTTCAGTATGTGTTCAGTGGGGTGGTTGTTGACCTGTGTGAGCTCAGGAGCCCTAGCCATGTGCGTCAGCCCTGTGGACTCATGAGGTGTGACTCATGAAATTACATGCCCCGTGGTAAAGTGTTTGTTCAGCTTGCTTCTCTGATAAACTAGCTGTGACCCAGGGCCTGCTGACAGAGGAATTCTCCAGCATGATGTGGGTACAGACTGCTGAGGGTGAACGGACTTTGCAGTTAACACCACTTGTGTACTTTCAGACTTCTAGGGTGACCCTCTCTAGCTTTCTTGCTGGCACCCAGTCTCTGGGCAAAGGCTAACCGTGTGTAAGTTGCTGCTGTACCACATGGAATCCCTAAGTGTTATAAATTGCTAAACACTTGGCTGCTCACTAAAAGGTTGGTGGTTTGAGTCCAAACAGAGGCACCTTGGAAGAAAGACCTGGTAATCTACTTCCAAAACATCAGCCTTTGAGAACCCTGTGGAGCTCAGTTCAGCTCTGATGCACATGAGGTCACCATGAGTACAAGAGAACTCTACAGCAGCTGGGCTTTTTGCTTGGTAGAGTTATAATACCACAGAGAGTTAAGCCTACAAGTGTTTGACCTTAAAGATGGTGGTTTTAGTGGATTTTAAACTGAATTTTATCTATGATGTCTTTTTCAAAAGAAATGTAAAACATGGAGTGGAAATAACCCAAGAGTCTGTCAACAGATGAACAGGTAAACAATTCAGCCATAAGGGGAAATGAAGTTCTGATACACACTATGATATGGATGAACCTTGAAAACATGCTGAGTGAAATAACTCAGCAGATACAAAAGGGCAAATATTGCATAATCCCTGCATGAAATACCTGTGATAATCAGACATATAGAGACAAAAGTTTATTAGTGATTACCAGGGAATAGTGGGGAGGAGGTAATTATTGATTAAAGGACACTAAGTTTCTGTTCAGAGTGATGAAAAAGTTTTGGAAACAAATGCACTCATTCCTCACTTATTGACATGGTTAGTTTTCAAAGACCAAGTTGCTTTGAGAAAATTGGCATTAAGTGACAATAGAGGATGACCACATCAGATAATAAAACGGAAGATGACTACATCATGACATAACTGTCAAATTGCATCATTGCATAACTGTCAAACAGCTGGGGATTATTGCCAAGCCAAAATGATGCATAATCTTAACCATCACAGCCAGTGTGACTCTCACCTCCTTCCACCTCAGCATTCCTTACTGCCAGATGTATGCTGTTAATGCACAAAATAGAGAGTAGATTTATTATTATTGCTGTAAATGCAAAATGTTGGATAATGAGACAATAAGTGAGGAGAAGGTGTATTGTTGATGGTTGCACAACACTGTGAATGTGGTTAATGCCACTAGACTGTGTACTTGGAAATGGTCATGATGGCACATTTTATGTTTTATCTATTTTACCACAATAAAAGGTAAGTTGAAGTAGGGAAACAGATAGAAATGGGCACCTCAGGTTGAAGTGCTCATGGGAGAGTATGAGGTTGAAAACCTGTTGAGGATTATTTTAGTCAGCCAGTGCTGCTCTGACAGAAATGCCACAGAGTGGAGAGCTTTAACAAAAGAAAGTTTATTCTTACATGGTCTGGTAGGCTACAAGTCCAAATTCAGGATGTCCACTCCAGGGGAAGGCTTTCCCCTTGTCGGCTCTGGAGGAAAGTCTGATAGTACATCAGTCTTTGTCCAGGGAGCATCTTGGTACAGGAACCTCAGGTCTTAAGAATGCACTCTTCTTCCGGTGCTGTTTATTTTGATGGTATGAGGTTCCCAATTCTCTACCTGTTTCTCTTTCATTTTATCTCTAGTAGGAAGAAAGGATTAAGAGTGGGGCAAGCCATATTCCAGGGAAAGTCCCTTTACAGTGGAGCAGGGAGGTAATCCCATGAAGGGATTTACTGTCCGCCCTAATCCTTTAACATATAGTACAGGAAAATTGCAAAATGGAAGACAATCACAAAATATTGAGAATCATGGCCCAGGCACGTGGCTACACATATTTTGGTGGTGAGGGGGCACAATTCAATCCATGACAGGGATCCTCCCTCAACCTTCATACAAGAAAAGGCTCTGAAGATAAACCAAGCTTGAGAAAGAGTGATGCGGCCTAACTTCTTTAAAATATGAGGAAACAGAGGCTCAGAGATGTGGAGGGTTGTCTCTAGGGCTACTCTGCCAGTGAGGGTAGCCTGACATGCCTTCCAGAGACATCCCTCCGTACTGCCACATGCTTTTATCTACAACTTGCAGAAAAGACACATTTTGGATTGTTTTCCTTTTCTAATCCTGGTAGGTTGCTTCCCATGATCTCCTAGATGAGGTTTTGTAGTCACTTAATTTCTTTCTCAAGGTGTTTTAGTGGAGAGACAGATTCCTAGGGCAGAAGTTGGTGGCCCCATTTTCTGGTCTTGATTCCCATACTATCTAGCTTTGTGACCATAGGAAAGTTTACTTTCAGTGGGACCTAGTTTTATAATTGGACAACGAGGATAATAGCACCTGGGATGCTAACTGTATTAGCTTTCTGTTGCTGCTGTAACAAATTACCACTAACTTAGTGGTTAAAAACAACATAAATCCATTCACAGTTACAAAGGGCCAAGAGTCCAAAGTCAGTATCATCTGGCTGAAATCAAGGTGTTGGCAAGGCTGTGCTCCCTGTGGAGGGTCTTGGAGAGATTCTTTTCTGGTTCCTAATGGTTGCCAGCATTCTTTAGCTTGTGCCTGCATCCCTCCAACCTGTTCTTCCATGGTTATACTGTTTTCTTGTCTTCTGTCTGTCTCAAATCTTCCTCTGCCTCTTTCATGTAAGGATTCTTGGAATTGCATTTAGGGCCCACCTTGTTTATTCAGGATAGTCTCTCTATCTCTCAATCCTTCATATGATCACATCTGCAAATGCTTTTGCAGATTCTAGGGAGATTTTGCAGGGCCATAATTCAGCCTACCACACTAGTCAGTCTCCGGGGCTGATTGTGACTCACAGAGAAATAATATATATGAAAATGCTTTCTTAAAGAATTGCTAGCAAATGAATCAAAGCTTTTTTAATTATAATAACATTTCAACAGCAAATTGTGTATTCAAGTAATATAACAGAGTGAAATGCTAATCATAACAGGAAAACTAACTGTAACAAATATATTGCAAGACTGAAAGGTGTCAGTAGTAGGAGAAACTCTGGAAAGCAGACAGTGGGTTTATGGGAACTCTATACTTCCTGCACAATTTTTCTGTAAACTTAAAACTGCTTTAAAAAATAAAAATAAAATGTATTTAAAGACAATTAATTGGAATCTTATGAAAAAGGAAATTGCAGGCATTCATTCATTCATTCAATGTGTACTGAGTCATGTTTTAGTTACCTAGTGCTGTTGTAACAGAAATACCACAAGTGGGTGGCTTTAAGGACAGAAATTTGGAGGCGGAGTCAAGATGGCCGACTAAGCCCACGTCTCTTTCTATCCCTCTGGAAACCAAGACCTGAACTGACAATCAAACAGAGCCTTCTGATCACCTAATCAGCCTCAGGACACGGCACAGGGCTGTTAATTGGGACTTTATACCATTCAGTGAAAAATCTCATCTCTTTCTCTGACTCCCGCTCCTGGCTAGCCCCGGCTCTCACGGACGGAAGGTAAACGCACCATTTAGACTTTTTTTTCCTCGGTCTCGGCTGGCAGGCAGAGCTGGGCCTTGCCAGGCGGCGGGACTCAGACACGCTGCTGGGGGTATAGGCAGGCGAAATTCCAATGTTCTGAGAGCCAGGCTTGGGACTCTGTTAATCTAGACACTTTGAGCCTTTCGTTTTGTAGCTGCCTCAGTGGGGTTTGTGCGGAACTCCGGGGTCAGGGTGCGGGACGCCATGTTGGTACCGAGATTTTAGCGGGACCTGGCTCTTAGCCTGGGAGCCAGCGCCTGCAAACGGGACAGCACTTCTCCATCAGAAAAGTAGTGATTTTGCATAGTGCTGCCTACATTGGGGGCCCTGCAACACAAGCAGAGGAATTGCTGCCTCTGGGCATCTTTAGCCCCCCTGTCTGCTGCCTGTGTGGAGGACGCCATCTTGGGTATGGTGGCCGCGGCTGGACCTAATTCTTAGCTTGGGAGCCAGACCCTGCCCACAAGAGAGCGCTTTTCTATCACAAAGCCAGTACTCAACGCAGTGTTGGCTAAGGCTAGGCCCTGTCAGCAGAGGCCACTAGGGCACTAGCAGTGCTGTATTCTGAACTAGTTTGTTATCATCTGGGGTTGGATACAGTGGCGCTTACACTGTCAGATGAGAAGAGGGACCTCTACACCTGAAAACCTAACTGACTTGTGAACTGGTCAGATACCTTTTGCTTTACATTTGAAGACAGCCTAGAGAAACATTTGCAATCCATCCTCACAGTACCTCTTCCAGCCTCTATATACTCACATGGGACCCAAAAAGCAACAGACAATTGTGGCATACAAGCAATCACTCATGGCTGCAGAAGGCTCCCAAACAAAGCAACCAAGGAGTTTTCCAGATGAAGAAACTTTTATGAAAGCATCAGGAAGTGAATACAAATTGATTATATACAGGGCCCTTCTAGACCTTATACAAAATACAGCAGAACAAAATGAAAAATTAAGCAAGTTGTTCGATCTGATGGAACACCAGTACTGTGAAATCCAACAGATCAAGAAGAAAATCAAAGACATAGAAGCTTCCATGCAAAGCCAAGAAAACAGAATGGAACAAATGGAAAAAAGAATTTCTGACTTGGAAGACAGAGCTACTGATTCCAGTGTCTATGAGCAGAAATCAGAAAGAAGAAACAAGAAAAATGAAGAAACATTAAGAAGCATGTGGGACTCTATTAAGAGGAACAACCTTTGATTAATTGGAGTCCCTGAACAGGGTGAGACATCTGAGAACACAGAGAATATTGCTGAGCTGCTGAAAGAAAACTTCCCAGAAATCATGAAGGAAGAAAATATAGACATCTCAGATGCATATCATACGCCACCCAATATAGATCTCAAAAGAAAGACTCCAAGGCATATTATAATCAAGCTTAACAAAATGAAACATAAGCAGCAACTCTTAAAGGCAGCAAGACTAAAGGCAAAGCTAACATTCAGAGGGAAACCCTGTAGGCTCTCATCAGATTTCTCAGCAGAAACCATGCTGGCATGGAGACAGTGGCACGACACATTCAAAGTCTTGAAGGAGAAGAACTTCCAACCAAGAATTATATATCCTGCAAAACTGTCTTTCAAACATGAAAATGAAATTAAGACATTTCCAGATAAACAGAAACTAAGAGACTTTGTAAAAACCAAACCCAAACTACAAGAAATACTGAAAGGAGTTCTTGGCTTTGGCTTAGAAGAACGAAACCACTAACTTTATATATTAGAACGACACACTACTCAATACTCATTTAGGGAAGACTCCAAAGTAAATCATAGCTTTGATATGGAAAGAAGCAATCCAGTGATCATCATGAAAACTATGGTGTCATCATAATAAAAGAGGGATGTACTACAGTCATTATAGTCCTTCCAGATGGAGAGGAAGATGACCAGACTGGTAGTAATTAAAATTGGGTTTATAAATAGTTTATTAAGGGGGTTCATAGGGGCAGCTATAAAGCACAACAAAGATGTATCATACCATTTCAAGAAATCTAAGACAAGAGTCTCAACAACTATAAAACCAGCTCTGAAAAAGGTGAAAAATCAAATCACAAAAAAGAGTGTCTCAGAACAGACTAATAAGAACAACAGAGAACACATCAACATAAAAATAAACATATCACAACGGCATCAGTGAACACATACCTATCAATAATTACATTGAATGTGAATGGACTGAATGCTCCAGTAAAGAGACACCGAGTGTCATCTTGGATCAAAAGACACGACCCATCCATATGTTGTCTACAAGAAACTCACTTGAGACCTAAAGACAGGAACAAACTGAAAATTAAAGGTTGGAAGAATATATATCAAGCTAACAATGAACAAAGAAGCGCAGGGGTGGCAATTCTAATCTCAGACAAAATCAACTTCAATGTCAAATCTACCATCGTGGACAAAGATGGACACTATTTACTGCTGAAAGGTTCAGTACACAAGCAAGACTTAACTATATTAAACATTTATGCACCTAATGTCAGAGCACCTAAATATGTCGAAGAAACACTGACTATGCTCAAAAGAGAGTTAGATGATTCCACAATAATAGTGGGAGACTTTAACACTCCACTCTCATTACTAGACAGATCATCTAGAAAAAAGCTCAGTAAAGATACAGAAGACCTCATTGACACAATTAACCAACTAAACCTCATTGGTATATACAGAACTTTCCACCCATCAGCAGACAACTACACCTTCTTCTCCAGTGCACATGGAACATTCTCCAGAATTGACCACGTGATAGGCCATAATGCAATGCTCAACAAAATCCATATCATTGAATTATTGCAAAGCATCTTCTCAGATCATAAAGCTATCAAAGTTGAAATCAATAGCAGAAAAAACAGAGATAGAAAGTGGAACTCTTGGAAACTGAACAACATCTTGCTCAAAAAAACATGGGTTATAGAGGAAATCAAGGATCAATTAAAGAAATTCCTGGATTCCAACGAGAACGAAAACACCTCCTACCAGAACCTATGGGATACAGCCAAAGCAGTGCTCAGAGGTCTGTTTATCTCCATAAATGCACACATCGGGAAAGAAGAAAGAAACCAAATCAAGGAACTAACTCTACAGCTTGAACAAGTAGAAACAGAACAACCGAGGAACCCCTCGGGCACTGGAAGAAAGGAGATCATAAAGATTAGAGCAGAGCTAAATGAATTAGAGAATAGAAAAACAATTGAAAAAATCGAAAAGACCAAAAGCTGGTTTTTTGAAAAGATCAACAAAATTGATAAACCACTGGCTAAACTTACTAAGGAAAAGCAGAAAAGGGAACAAATAACCCAAATTAGAAATGAGAAGGGAGTTGTCACCACAGATGCAACAGAAATCAAAAACATCATAACAGAATACTGTGAAAGACTGTACTCTAACAAATTTGAAAACCTAGGGGAAATGGACCAATTCCTTGACTCATACCACCTACCCAAATTATCACAAAATGAGGCAGAACAACTTAATAAACCCATCACAAAGGAAGAGATTGAAAAGGTCATCAAAGCACTGCCAACCAAAAAAAGTCCGGGCCCAGATGGCTTCACGGCAGAATTCTACCAAGCATTTAGAGAAGAGTTATCCCCAATACTATTGAAACTATTTCACAGTATAGAAAGGGATGAAGTACTCCCAAACTCATTCTATGAAGCCAGAATAACCCTGATACCTAAGCCCGGGAAAGATCCAACAAAGACAGGGAACTATAGACTGATATCACTCATGAACTTAGATGCAAAAATCTTCAACAAAATTCTTGCCAACAGAATACAACAACATATCAAGAAAATAATCCATCATGACCAAGTGGGATTCATACCAGGGATGCAAGGCTGGTTCAACATCAGGAAAACAGTTAATGTGATTAACCACATAAATAACACAAAAGACGAAGATCACTTGATTTTGTCCATTGATGCCGAAAAGGCATTTGATAAAGTCCAACACCCATTCATGCTAAAAACTCTTAGCAAAATGGGCATACACAGCAAATTCCTCGACACAATAAGGGCCATTTATACAAAGCCAATTGCCCACATCATCCTGAATGGAGAGAGACTGAAAGAGTTTCCCCTGAGATCAGGAACTAGACAAGGATGCCCACTGTCACCTCTCCTATTCAATATTGTGCTAGAAGTTTTAGCCAGAGCAATTAGACAAGACGAACAAATAAAGGGCATCTGCATCGGCAAAGAGGAAGTTAAAATCTCCCTGTTCGCAGATGATATGATTGTATATGCAGAGAACCCCAAGGAATCTATAAGTAAGTTACTCAAACTGATAGAAGAGTTCAGCAAAGTCTCAGGATACAAGATAAAATAAGTAAATCAGTAGGATTCCTGTATACCAACAACGAGACTGTTAAGGAGGAAATTATCAAATCTATACCATTTGTGATAGCCCCTAAGAAGATAAAGTACCTAGGAATTAATCTAACCAGAGAAACAACAGACCTTTACAAAGAGAACTACAAGCCCTTACTACAAGAAACTAAGAGAGACTTAGATAAATGGAAAAACCTACCCTGCTCATGGATAGGAAGACTTCACATTGTGAAAATGTCTATTTTACCCAAAGCAATTTATTTATATAATGCAATCCCAATAGAAGTTCCAGCATCATTTTTCAATGAGATGGAGAAACAAATCACCAATTTTGTTTGGAAAGGGAAGAAGCCTCGGATAAGTAAGGTACTACTGAAGAAGAAGAACACACTGGGAGGCCTTTCATTATCCGACCTTAGAACATACTACACTGCCACAGTGGTCAAAACAGCCTGGTACTGGTACAAGAACAGACAGATTGATCAATGGAACAGAATTGAGACCCCAGAGATGACACCATCTGCCTATGAACAGTTGATATTCGACAAAGGCCCTAAGACATCAAACTGGGGCAAAAACAGCATCTTCAACAAATGGTGCTGGCAAAATTGGTTATCCATCTGCAATAAACTGAATCAAGATCCATATCTTACACCTTATACAAAAACCAACTCCAACTGGATAAAAGACCTAAATATCAAACCTAAAACGATAAAGCTCATCCAAGAAAAGATAGGAACAACAATAGAAGTTTTAATACACAATGAGGACAGACTCCAAAATCTGTCAAAGAAACCTCAATCAACAGAAGAGAAAGTAGATAAATGGGAACTATTAAGAATCAAACACTTTTGCTCATCCAAAGACTTTATTAATAGAATTAAAAGAACACCCACAGAGTGGGAAAAAATATTTGGTAACTCTATGTCAGATCGATGCCTGATCTCCATAATCTATAAGATACTACAAAATATCAATAAGAAGAAGATAAACCATCCAATTAAGCGATGGGCAAAGGAGATGGACAGATACTTCACTAAAGAGGAGATCCAGGCAGCCAAAAAACACATGCGGACATGATCACGATCTTTAGCTATTAAAGAAATTAAAATCAAGACAACAATGAGATACCATCTCACCCCAACAAGACTGGCCATGATCCAGAAAACACAAAACAACAAATGCTGGAGAGGCTGTGGAGAAAGTGGAACCCTCCTACACTGTTGGTGGGGTTGCAAAATGGTCCAGCCTCTTTGGAAGGCAATCTGGCGCTTCCTTAAAAAAATGGATATTGATATACCATTTGACCCAGTAATTCCACTACTTGGAATATATCCTACATATTCAAGGCCTTTCACACCAATGGACACATGCACCAGAATGTTTATCGCGGCACAGTCCACAATAGCAAAGAGGTGGAATCAACCTAGATGCCCAACAATAGAAGAATGGATAGGTAAACTGTGGTACATATACTCAATGGAGCACTACGCAATGATAAAGAATAACGATGGTTCCAGGAAACATCTCCTAACCTGGTTTCAACTGGAAGACATTATGTTGAGTGAAAGTAGTCAGCGACAAAAGGACAAATACTGTATGAGACCTCTACGATAAGATCTCAAAAACAGACTTGTGTATAGAAGAAAAGACTCTTTGACAGCTGCAAGGGAGGGGAGGGAGGGAGGGAGGGCAAGGGGGGGAGGGTTTAGTTTAGGTAGTTACTAGAAATCTAGTTGGGAGAAAGAGGTGACAGCACACATTAGGAACAAGAACAACATTAAGTGGACTTCAGCATAACTTGAGTACTCCTTCCATCTTAACTCAATACTGCAAGGGTAGAGTAGCTGGGGTGGGGGGCGGGGGACCATGCTCTTAGGCGAATTCCAGGCCAATTGGCACAACTAGTGTTTTGCTAAGAGAGCTCTCTGCACCGCACATTGGTGAGTGGCATCTGGGGTCTTAAAAGCTGCCAAGCTGCCATCCGAGGACACAGCAAATGATCCCAACTCAGCAGGAACGGATGCTCACCGAGGGCCAAAATGGCATGCGGTAAAGACAACCGAGAAGACAGAGAGACCCACAAGAGTGGGTGCCTACATCGACTTGGGACCGGAAGAATTGGATGGTGCCCGGCCACCAACAGTGATAGCCACGATGGAGCTCACAGAGAGGAGTCTCACTGGCAACACAAGAATAAAAAGGGGTGCATCATGAGATCTCCACTGAAAGGCCTCAATTGATGGCCAGCAGTTTTGGGGTTCCTCTGATAGCATGGCTCCCAGCCCTGATGCTGCCCGTTCCCATAAATTATAACAAAAGTCCACTCTTTGGACAGGAATGGAAGGGACTTGGCAATGCAGAGTAACCATATGTTGGAAGCACTGTATGGTTCTATACATCTATAGGATATCATCTTGCTGGCAGCTGTGAATTTTCCTTGGCATTCCTCGGATTTTAGACATTCCTCACATGATAACTATCTTCCCTTGTCTTGGGTGTGTATATGTGTGTGTTTTCTAGTCTTTTTTATAATTTACAAGTGATTACATTTAGGATCCACCTGTGGTATGGCATCATTAACATAACGAAAGAAAAACCCTGCTTCCAAGTGACGTCGTAGCCATAGGTTCAGAGATTCAGCACTCCTATTAGCAAGGGATATAGTTTAATCCATAACAAGCACCTACTGTGTGCCACACCATTCTAAACACTTGCGATCCATTAGTAAATAAGCAAGTTAAGATTTCTGGCTTTATGGAATAGAGAAGAAACAGTGGACGTAACAATAATTTGTAGAGTAAGTTAGGGGTGGGCCAAGGATGGCTGTGGAGAAATCAGCGACAGAGGAGAGGGCAGTAAGAGGCTCTGAGTGGAGGAATTTGAGAAAAGACTTGCCGAGGGTGACAGTGTGTCTCCCACAGGTGCTGGGGGTAGAGGAGGAGTCCAGGCTGATTATAGTTGTCAGTGGTTGAAGTGGAGACTTGAGAAAGCTGTCAATAGAAATGAAATAGTGAATGCTCACATTTTCTATTTTTTCCAGCACATTTCCATTATTTGTCTGTATTAGGGATCTCAAATGCTCTTATGGATTGGACTGTGCATCTCCCTCCAAAGAGAGCCCTGGTGGTGCAGTGGTTAAGAGTTGGCTGCTCACCAAAAAGGCAGCAGGTCAAATTCACCGGGCACTTGCTGGAAAATGTAAGGGCAGTTCTACTTTGTCCTATGAGGTTGCTATGAGTCAAACCCAACCAGACAGCAATGAGTTTTTTTTTTCTTTTTTGTCACCTATGTATATACATATATATATATGACTGGAAATAGGGCTTTCTTATGTTAACTGAAGTAATAGCAGGGTAGGTTGTCGTAAACCCAGTTATTTCTGAGTTACAAAAAGATACAGGAGGAAAGATACCAAGGAGCATTAACAGATACCAGAAACTGGAAGAGAGGCCCACAGATGGAATCAACATGGTTGAGACCCTGGTTTGAACTTCTAGCCTCTGGAACTGTGAGAAAGTAAATTTCTCTTCCTTAAAGTCACACATTCCTTCTATTTCTGTTACAGCAGCCCTAGGTAACTAACACAAACACCTGCAAAGGCCCATAGGCAAGTATCTGTGATTTAGAGAATGATTCCCTTCCCCCAGCATAATGTTTTTGAGGTACACATATGATGTAGCAAGTATTACAGCTTCATTCCTTATTCTGGCTGAATAATATTCCATTGTATGTATCTATCACAATTCATTTATTTCTTCATCCCTTGATGCTTATTCGGGCTGTTTCTATCTCTTGTCTTTTGTGAATAGTACTGCTATAAACACACATGTACAAGGATTTGACTACTTGTTTTCAGTTCTTTTGTCTGCGTATCAAATCCTTCTTTACTTAGCTTAGCCTCTGCTTAGCCCTTGATCAAGTCTGATTATTTGGTGTGTTTATACTTTATTTTACTGCACATTATGAGAATGAAGGGAAGGGACATTTTAAAACTTTTTTGGGAGGCTTCTCATATTGCTTGATAGACTAAACATATATGAAAATGTTATGTAAGTTGTAAAGCACTCTATAAATAATAGTTGTCTTTTTGAGGGGACAGAAGGTGTCACTTATGAAGAGAAGTCAGGATGGCCAGTAATGAGCAGAACTGACAAAAACATTGCAACAAATTTGTAGAATTGTGTGTCAAAATCATTGACTGACTGTGAGAAGCATAGCAGACAAGGTAAACATCAGTAGAGAAATAGGAAAATCTTCACTGAAAATCTTGTTATGAGAATGGTGTGTGACAAAATGGTCCTGAAGGAGCTTACCAAAGAACAAAAGCAAAGGAGAGCTGAAGTTTCCAAAGACCTTTTGGACAAGGCACGATGACATTTTGTGGTACATTATCACTGGTGATGAAACATGGGCTACCTATACAACCCTGAAAAAAAGCGTCAAAATGAACAATAGAAGTCAGTCAATTCTCTACGACCAAAAAATTTCTGTCAGTTCAAATCAAGAGTCATAATCTTTTTTTGCTAATGTTCCTAATCTTTTTTTGATATCAGAAGGATTGTTATTATTAATTTGTCCCAAGTGGATGAACAGTTAACCAATTTACTATTTGGAAGTGCTGAAAAGGCTGCATGAAAAAGTTAGGTGAAAACCTGAAAATTTTGCTAACAGCTCATGGCTCTTGCATCATGACAGTGTACCAGCTTACACGGCACTGCCTTGGGGGAGTTTTTAGTCAGTAAACAAATAAGTATATTGGAATAGCCTCCCTACTCACCTGATCTGGCCCCCAATGACTTTTTTCTTTAACCAAAGATAAAAGAAGTATTGAAAGGAAGACATTTTGATGACATTCAGGACATCAAGGGTAATACAGCGACAGCTCAGATGGCTATTCTAGAAAAAAAGTTCCAGAATTGCTTGGAAGGGTGGACTAGGTGCTGGCATCAGTGCATAGCTTCTTAAAAGTAGTACTTCAAAGGTGACCATAGTGATATTCAGCAACGAGGTATGTGGCACTTTTTCTAGGATGAGTTTGTGAACTTAATTGTCAGACCTCATATTGCTATCATGTGTTGAACAATGGTACGTGAGGTTTAGAGACCAGTTGTAATCACTGTTGGTTCTTTCCTTTATTGTTAAAGGACAAAGCAAAGTTATTCCTTTCCTTCTGGAGTGATTATACTGCTCTTCTAGATGTTTTTATTGAGCCAATGGCACATGTTTCTACTCCTCACCAACTGTTCCCTTTCTTTTCTAAGCATATGCGAAACCACACCAGACCAAACCAAACCCTTTGCCAGTAGAGCTGATTCTGACTTATAGTGACCCCAGAGGACAGAGTAGAACTGCCCTATAGAGTTTCCAAGGAGATCCTGGTGGGTTCAAACTGCTGACCTTTCAGTTTACAGCCTTAGTGTTTAAACAGTAGGCCACCAGGATTTCATCCCTGCCCCCTGGCATGGCCATGTGACTTTCTTTGACCAAATGAATTATGAGCATAAGTGACATGTAACAAATGCTTTTCTAATTAAGCATTTAATGGATGATGTGCCCTGGGTAGCAGAAATAATTTACTGTCAGCTGCTAACCTACAGGTTGGTGATTTGAAGCTACCCAGAGGTTCTGTTGAAGAAAGGCCAGCTTCTGTTAAAAAAAAAAAAAAAAAAAAAAAACTTAAGCCAAGAAAAGCAACGGAATGCAGTTCTACTCTGTAACATGTAGGCCCCCCAAGTTGGAACTGACTCAACAGCAATGCATTTTATTTAATCTTTTGATGCAGCTTCCTAGCCGGTCTTCTCTGCTTCAGTGAGTGTGTACGTGCTGACTGATACGCAGACGCAAGGCTGAAGGATCACGGAGAGGCCAGCTGCTTGCTCTGCAGACTCTCTCTTACCAGTAACAGACAGCTCATGGCACAAAGATTTTGGAATTGTTTCCAAAATCAACAGTAGTCTAGTTGATTTTTTTTTTTTTTTTGCTTTTAAATAATATTTTGTTGTGTTTTTGGCGAACGTGTATCCAGAAAATTGGTTCCTGTGTGATTATTTATACACAAATTGTTCGGCAACGTTAGTTACGTCTTTCACAATATGTCAGTGTTCTCGTTACCTGCATGTTGACGTATTGCGGAAGACCTCTGTAGGTTTTCATCTTTGCTTTAAAGTGATTGTTGACCTTTTGGTCTGATATGGATGGCTTTTTAATGGGGGGCTGTACTCAGGGATGATATCCTTTATTTTGTGTGCCTATCTCTTATTTTGCTAAAAGTTGTCCTCAGGGGATAGTCTTGGTTCAAGTTTAAAGAGCATCTCGAGGTCATAGTTTCAGGGAATACTCTTGTCACAAATGTTCCAGCAAGTCTGGACTTTGTAAGAATGTGAGTTCTGCTTTGTGTTTTTCTTCTGTCAGGGTCCATCTTTTGTGACTCTCGTCAGAACAGTCATCAGTGGTAGCCGGGCACCATCTAGTTCTGGTCTCAGGATAGAAAAAGCTACGGCTTATACAAGCTATTAGCTCATACAAACTAGCTGCTTCTTTGAGTCTTTGGTTTCTTCTTTTTCTTTTGCGCCTAATATGTAGAAATCAGTAGTTGTTGTTACATGGCTGCTGGCAGGTCTTAAGATCCTGGATGTTATTCATGTCACTAGGGTGCAGAACGTGAACTTTGTGATGGCAATTGACTGAGTTGTCCCATGAGACTAAGGTCGTAAGCCTTTGTCTTAGTCATCTAGTGCTGCTATAACAGAAGTACTTCAAGTGGATGGTTTTAACAAAGATAAATTTATTCTGTCATAGTCTAGGATAGAAGTCTGAATTCAGGGTCCAGGGTCCAGGGGAAGGCTTTCTCTGTCTTCTGGCTTTGGAGAAAGGTCCTCGTGATACATCAGTCTTCCCTTGGTCTGGGAGCGTCTCATCACAGGAACCTCTGGTCCAAAGGATGCAACGTGCTCCCAATACCACTTTTGCAGTGGTATGAGGTCCCCATGTCTTTCTGCTCACTCCTGTCTTTCGTATCTCAAAAGAGATTGGCTTAAGACAGAATCTAATCTTACAGATCTCCTCAGTATAACTGCCACTATTCTATCTCATTACATCATAGCAATAGTATTTACACACATAGGAAAATCACAACAGATGACAAAATGGTAGATAATCATATAATGTGGGGATTATGACCTAGCCAAATTGACAGACCTTTTTGGTGACACAATTCGTTTCAGTCACTTGGTACTGCTCCAACAAAAAAATACCTTGAGTGGAAGGCTTTATGAAGAGAAATTTTATTGACACAGTCCAGTGAGCTGCAAATCCATTTGAGTTACAAGTCCACTCACTAAGAGAAATTATCATAGTCTGGTTGGTTGAGTCCAAATTCAAGGAGCGCATCTCGTCACAGGAACCTCAAGTCCCAAGGACGTGCTCTGCTCTTGGTGCTGCCTTCGTGGTGGTATGAGGTTCCCAACTTACTCTGTTCACCTGTCTCCCTTATGTCCTGCAGCTGGTAACTGGAGTCCTGCCTCACCGGCACAGCTGCTGCCCATTCCCCATCATCAGTGTCACGGAGGCAGGCTTCACAGAATGTGGGAGGAATGGCACCATGTTAGGACTCACAGCCGAGTCAAATCAACACATGTAGTTTTGGGGGGATGCAATGCAATCCATGGCACAGTTCAGTCCATGACAGCCTTCAAACCCAGAAAAATCATTCTCTCAGGGAGTTTGGTTACATCTAAGAAGCATTTGTAACTGTGTTCTCATTGAATACGTATGTATCACCCACATATCTGTATGTGTATGTACATACGAATACTTCTATCAGTGCACATATATGTACACGTCTGCACCTACCCATACACATATATGCTTATACACCTGCATATGTGACCAATCACTCATTTTTGGTTTATTATTGATACTGTTGCCAAATTGTACGTGTCATATTCTTCAGCACAAATATTCTTTTATCTTGTGTGCTTCTTAGTGACGTTGTTTACTTTGGTCAAGCTGTGCTCCTTACGGAAACCCTGGTGGAATAGTGGGTTAAGTGCTATGTCTGCTAACTGAAGGGTCAGCAGTCTAAATCCTCCAGGTGTTCCTTGGAAACTGTAGAGGCGGTTCTCCTCTGACCGCTAGTGTCGCTATGAGTCAGACCTGACTTGATGGCAGTGGGTCGGATTTGGGTTTTTGGTGCTCATTGTGTTCTACTTTCCCCTCCGCCAAAATAGCAAGCACCTAAGATCTAGAAAGTGACCTCCTGCCCTTGTCCCTGGTAATCACCAGTGAACAACTGGTCTTTCTGTCTCCCTCTTCCCCCAACTGTCTCCTTTCTCTCTCTTATATATCCTTGTCTTCTTATGAAAATGGCATCATACAATACTTGTCCATATGTGATTGATTTATGTCACTCAATATTATATCCTCCAGATATATCCTTATGTTTCTCAGACTCAACATTGTTCTTTGTGTTTACATAGTGTTCCACTGTATGCTTATCCACTGAAGGACCCTTTACTTCTCCCCTCTCCCCACTTTTTTTGCTATTGTGAATAATGCTGCAGTGAACATAGGTGTGCTTATGCCTGTTCATGTAACTTATACTATGTTTCTAGGATATATACCTAAAAGTGGGATTATGGCTGGTGGATTTGAACTACCAACTTTTTGATTAACAGCCAGCGCTCCTAACCACTGAGCCATCAGTGATCCTGCTGTATCGTATTTCTGAGTTTTTGGAGGAAGCACTATACCATTTTCTGCAGTGGTTGTACCATTTTTACAGTCCCACCAGCAATGGATAAGAGTTCCAATCTCCCTGCACCCTCACCAACATTTTTTATTATCTATTTTTGTTTATTAGTACCAGGGCAAGACTTCTGATTTGCATCTCTCTAATGGCTAATGACCTTAAGTACTTTCCATGTGGTTATTGGCTACTTGAATGTCCATTTTGGGACAGTGTCTGTTCATATCCTCTGCCCATTTTTTAATTACATGTTTGTCATTGAGTTGTTGAAGTTTACTTTTTAGAACGTAAATCCTTATTGGCTGTGTTGTTTCTGAAGATATTTTCTGGTCTGTAGGATGTCTATTTACTCTTTGGATAAAGTATTTTGATGAGCATGTTTAATGTTTTGAGGTCCCGGTTTTCCAGCTTGTGTTTTGCTGTTTGTGCATTTGTTGTTACATTTGTTAGCTTATTTATTTGACACACACACACAGACACACACAATTAGGTTTCATAATTTTCTCCCTATGTTTTCGTCAAGGAACTTTATAGTTTTAGGTTTAACATTTAGGTCTTTGATCTATTTTTGAGTGTAGTGTGAGGGGTGTGTCTGGTTTCATTTTTCTGCAAGTGGATCTCCAGTTCTGCCAGTACTGCCTATTAAGGAGGTCGTTTCTTACCCATGGAATGATTTTGACCCCTTATTGATAATCAGTTGTCCACAAACGGATGGATTTATTTCTAGGTTCTCAATTCTTTTGTCTGTGTTTATCATTGAACCACTACCAGGCTGTCTTGATGACAGTGGCTGTTCAGTATGTTTTGTTATCAGGGAGTGTGAAGCCTGCTACTTTGCTCTTAAATAGTGCCTTGGCTATTCTTGACCTCTTTCCCTTCCATATCAAGTTGGTCATTAGTTTTTGTATTTCAGTAAAGAGTGTTGTTGGGATTTGTATCAGGATTGCGTTCTATCTGTAGATCACTTTAGGTAGTATTGACATTTTCACTATGTTAACTCTTCCAGTCTATGAGCATGGAATGCCCTTCTTTTATGTAGGTATCTTTTTAAATCTCTTTTGTAGCTGTTGTTGTGTATGTCTTTTATGTCTCTGGTTAGATTACTTCCTAGATAGTTTTACATTTGGGGGGCCATTGTAAATAGTATTTTCTAAAATTTCCTTTTAGAGTTTTCCTTGTTAGTGTAAAGGAACCCAGTTGATTTTTGTGTGTTGCTCTTATTTGCTGCAATGTTGCTGAAATTTTCTTTTAGTTCTAGCAGTTTTCTTGTGGGATCTTTAGGATCTTCTATGTATAGGATCATGTCATCTATGATTAGAGATAGTTTTACGTCTTCCTTTTCCTATCTGGGTAACTTTTATGTCTCTTTCCTTATCGTTCTGACCAGAACTTTCAGCACAATATTGAGTAAGATTGGTGATAATGGGCATCCTTGTTTTGTTCCCACTCTCAAGAAGAAGGCACTCCTCAGTCTTTCTTCATTGAGAATAATGTTGACTGTTGGTATGTGCCCTTACTTATGTTGAAAAATTTCCCTTCTATTCCTATTTTGCTGTGAATTTTTATCAGGAAATGGTGTCAGATTTTATCAAATGCCTTTTCTGCATCAGTTGATATGATTATGTGGATCATTCTTTTATTTATGTGGTGGGTTATATAGATTGATTTTCTAATGTTCAATCACCCTTGAATGCCACTTGATCATGGTTTATGGTTTTTTGATATGTTGTTGAGTTCTATTGGCTAAAATTTTTCTGAAAATATTTGCATCTGTATTTATGAGGGATACTGGCCTATAATTTCTTTTTTTGTGTGATATCTTTGCCTATCTGGCTTCATAGAATGAATTAGAGAATATTCTTCCCTCTTCTGTGTTTTTGAAGAGTTTAATTAGATCTGGTGTCAACTCTTCTCTGAATGTTTGCTAAATGCCCCCATGAAGCTGGCGAGGCCAGAAAATGTTTTTCTTTGAAAGTTTTTGATGACCTCTTCAGTATCTTTTTTTGTTATGGTTTCATATTTGCTACCTCTGTTTATGTTAGTTTAGGTAGGTAGTGTGTTTCTAGGAGTTTGAACATTTCATCTAGATTTTCAAATTTCTTAGAGTATGATGTTTCATAATACTGAGTTCTGAGCCTCTTTATCTCAGTTGGTCTGTTGCAGTATCTCCAATTTCATTTCATGTTTTGGCTATTTGCCTCTTCTTGCTTTTTTCTTTTGTCCTTCTAGCCTGTGGTATGTCTCTTGTATTGATCCTTCAAAGACCCAACCTCTGGTTTTGTTTGTTGTTTCTTTTGTTTTTCTGTTTTGTTTATTTTTGCTCTGATGTTTTATCATTTCCTTTATTCCGGTAGCTTTTCCTGTAAGATCTTTTTCAGGTTATAGATTTGAGTTATTGATTTTGGATCTTTCTCCTTTTTTAATGTAGGCATATACTGCTCTGAGCAATGCTTTTGCACTGTCCCAAAAGGTTGTGATATGTTGTGTTTTCATTTTCACTTAATTCTAAAGGTTTTTTTAACTTCACTTTTGATTTCTTCTGACTCAATAGTTTCTTTCTGTTGTTGTTGTTAGGTGCTGCTGAATTGGTTCTGACTCATAGTGACCCTGTGTACAATAGAAGAAAACACTGCCCACTCCTGCACCATGCCCACAATCATTTTTATGCTTATGCCCATTTTTGCAGTTACAATGTGAGTCTGTTTTGTTGAGGGTCTTCTCTTTTTGCATGACCCTTTACTTTACCAGGCATGATGTCTTTCTCCAGGCATGAATCCTCCAACAGTATGTCAAAAGTAATAGTTTTTTAGTAGTGTATTATTTAGTTTCTATGTAATTATTGTCATTATTTCTTTGTTCTTCCTGTTGCTGATTCCTAGCTTCATACTATTACAGTCAAAGAAAATGCTTTCTATGAGTCAACCTTCTTAATTTGTTGAGATTTTTTTTGTGGTCTAGTGTATGGTCTTTTCTGGAAAATGCTCAATAATCCCTGGAGAAAATGTGTTTTGTCCTGATGATGGCTGTAGCATTCTGTATATGTATGTTAGTTCCAATTGGATTATGATTTCATGTGAGCACTTGCTTAGTCATTTATTACTGCTCTAACAGAAATACCACAAGTGGATGGGTATAACAAATGGAAATTTATTTCCTTACAGTACAGTATGTTAGGAGCCCAAATTCAGTGTATCAGCTTCAGGGGAAGGCTTTCTCTGTTGGCTCTGGAGGAAGGTCGTTGCCATCAATCTTCCCCTGGACTAGGAGCTTCCGAAAAGTGGAGACCTCAGGTCCTTTCCAAATGCTGTGCTCTACTCCAGGCACTGCTTCTTTTCTGATTCTATGAGGTTCCCAATTCTCTGCTTGCTTCCCTTTCCTAAATAAATTTATCTCAAGAGATTGCCTTAGGGCACAATGCAGTCTTACACATGAAGTTCTGCCCCACCAACGCGACTGTCACCCATCCCCCTCTGTTAACATTGTAGAGACAGGGTTGATAACATACAGGAATATCACACAATTCTAGGTGTCACGGCCTACCCAACCCAAACTGCTATACACATTGCTACACACAGTTTTGGGGTAACACAATCAATCCATGGTGATAGTCTTCAGTGTACTTACTGCTCTTTTTTTTAAAGATGTTCTGTTTAGAATTGAAATTGATGTGTTAAAGTCCCCACTATTATTGTGGAGTTATCTATCTATATCTATATCTATATCTATATCTGTATCTATATCTATATATCTATATCTATATTTTATATTAATGTTTGTTTCCTGTATTTCAGAGCATTGACGTTAGGTGCTTATACATTTATAATCATTATATCTTCTTCAGAGATTGGCCTTTTTATTATTATGTAATGTTCTCATTTATCTCTTAAAACAGATTTTGATTTAAAACTTTTATCTAACGTAAGTATGGCCACCTCTGCACTTTTTTGGTTACTGGTTTTGTGAATATTTTTTCCCCACTTGTCATGGATTGAACTGTGTCCCCCCAAACAGGTACATAGTCATTTGGCTGGGCCATCAATCTCAATATTTTGAGATTTTCCTATGCTATAAATCCTAGTCTCTGCCTGTGGCTAATAGATAGGATGATTATGTTGAAAGAGGATTAGGATGGGACTGCAACACCCTTACTAAAAGGAGTTTCCCTGGAGTCGTGGCTTGCATCGTGTTTTAGCCTTTCATCCTATGGGAGATAAAAAGAGAGAAGCAAGCAGAGAACAGGGAACCTTACACTGTCGAAAAAGCAGCACTGGGAAAAGAAGACATCTTTCAGACCTGAGGTTCCTGCACCAAGATACCACCGAACAAAGATTCATGGCACGCAAGGACTTTCCTCTAGTGTTGATAGAGCAAAAGCCGTCCCCTGGAGTGGACATCCTGAATTTGTACCTGCAGCCCACTGGACTGTGTTAAAGCCATCCATTTTATGGTATTTCTGTTAGAGTAGCACTAGCTAACTAAAACACCATTCTTTTATTTCTAGTATGTTTGTGTCCTCATGTCTAAAGTGTGTTTGTTATAGACAGCAAAAGGACAGATCATATACATATTTCCCCATTTTGTCAATTTATGCCTTTTTTCTGGGGGAGTTTAGACCATTTATGTTTAAGTTATTACTGAAAATGAAATACCTGTTTTATTCAGTTTGCCTATTGCTTTTGACTTTTAATATTCTCTTTGATGTTTTATTTTTATTTTCCTTTTTGTGTTATGATGAGCCTTTTGATCTCTTTTTTGTTTTTTTCTGTGTATTTTTTCCTAGGTGTTTTCTTAGTGGTCATTACAAATATTACATTATACATCTTTCAATTGCAATGGTATTTAACATACAAACAACAAAGGGTGTACAACATAAAACAACACTGTTTTGCTCCTCTCTCCCCCGTTTCTGTTGGTGTCTGTTGGCACCTGTTTCAGTCAGCTAGGGCTGCTCTAACAGAAATACCACAGATGAGATGGCTTTAACAAAGGAAGGTTTAGTCTTACACAGACTGGTAGGCTACAAGTCCAAATTTGGGATGTCCACTCCAGGGGAAGGCTTTCACCCAGAAAAGTCTGGTATTGCATCAGTCTTCGTCCAGGGAGTGTCTTGGCACGGGAACCTCGGGTCTGAAGGATGCGTTCTTCTCCTGGTGCTGTTTTTTTTTGATGGTGAGGTTCCCAGTTCTCTGTTTGCTTCTCTTTCCTTTTATCTCTTGTAGGACAAAAGGATTAAGGGTGGGCCAAGCCATATTCCAGGGAAACTCCTTTTACAGTGGAGCAGAGAGATAATCTTATGAAGGGATTTACGGTCCCACACTAATCCTTTAACGTACAGCACAAGAAAATCATAAAATAGAGGACAATCACAAAATACTGGGAATCATGGCCCAGCCACATGGCTACACATATTTTGGGAGGGACACAATTCAATCCATGACAACATCATTGTTCTTTGTATATCTGATAAGTTTAATTTGTACTTCTTTCTTAGGTACTTGATGTTGTATTGCTTGGAGAACTTAACTATTGAGTTTATTACCTGAAAATACTGCATATTTACTGGTCCTTATATTTGCCCGTACTGTTACTCTTTTTTTTCTTTTTTTGGAAATCTCTCTCTTTTAGTTTTATATAAGTATAATTGAGCATTTGTTTAATGTCTTTTCTTTCTACTTGGAAAGTTCCCAACCCAGTTCACCTTGTCTGATATAAGCAACATTTTATTTTTTTCATTAAATCATTATTGTAACAAAAAGTACCTACATGCCACTGTGGAAAGAACACTGACTTTGGTGTCAGACCTAGATTGTAGTCTTGGCTTTGTTGCTCATTAGCAGAATAACCTCCAAGACTCAGTGTCCTCTTTTGTGAGATGGAGAACGATTAATAGGACCAATTTATTTTAAAAGAATGAGACTTAGACTGCAAATTATGTATTGCATATCACTTGAAGGTTTTAAGCGTGGGTTTATGAAGCATGTTATCAGTTTTCTATCACGAGGCAAGTAAGGCTCCTTGGGTATAAAGTTTAACGAGGCACTCACTCTCAGGGTCATGCAAGAGTTGATATGCTGTTACTACCTCTTTCTTGTACCAGGCAGGAAGGTTAGCCAGGCATGGCTCTTAAACCATGAAGAAGCTTACAGTCTCCTATGGATGGAGGGGCTGATACTGACATGAGGTGGGACAATTAAGTTCACTAACTCGTCCTAGAAGAAGTGCTACATACCTCATTGCTGAATATCACTATGGTCGCCTTCTAAGTATTCCCCTTGGGAAGCTATGCACTGATGCCAGCAACTAGTCCACCCTTCAAAGCAATTTTGGACCTCTTTTTCTGGAATGGCCATTACAGCTGTCGTCACATTACCCTTGGTGTTCTGAATGTCATCAAAATGTCTTCCTTTCAATATTTCCTTTATCTTTAAAAGATCTTTAAATGACTTTAAAGAAAAAAGTCACTGGGGGCCAGATCAGGTGAGTAGGTAGGGTGTCCAATAAACTTATTTGCTTACTGGCTAAAAACTCCCTCACAGACAACTATACAGTTAAGTTGGCGAACTTGTCACTATGCCATGGTGCACAATGGCCATTCCAGAAAGAGTTCCAAAATTGCCTTGAAAGGTGGATTAGGTGTTGGCATCAGTGCATAACTTCCCAAGGGGAGTACTTCAAAGGTCACCATAGGGATGTTCAGCAGTGAGGTATGTAGCACTTAGAAAAATTAAGTTAGCAGACTTAATTGTTGGACCTTGTACTGTTGTTAGTTGCCATTGAGTTGGCTCAGACATGTGGTGACCCCGTCTACAACAGACCAGAATGTTGACTGATACTGTACCATCGTCACGATTGTTGGTGTGTTTGAGTCCACTGTTACAGCCACTTTGTCTTCTGAGTGCCTTCCAACTTAGGAGGCTCATCTTCAGCACTGTGTCACACAATATTGCATTGTGATCCATAGGATTTTCATTAGCTGATTTTGGAAGTAAATTGGCAGGCCTTTCTTCCTAGTCTATGTTAATTTGGTTGTTCTCCTGCAACTTGTCTAACCTGAGTGAGTTGAAACACTGCTGGTATTTGAAATACTGTTGGCACAGCTTTCAGCATCACAGAAATGTGTAAGTCACTGCAATACAACAAAGCACAGACAGATGTTGGAGTATTTATACAGATACTTCGAAAAAGAAATTACAGATACTACGATGGCAGAGTGTGTAAGAAGTGGTGGGCAGGGCAGGAAGAGCTACTAGGGTAAATATGAGAGAGAGCGAGTGGTCACCGAATACAGTGTGGAAGGTGGGGTTCTTCCATAGGAAGGGAAAACATGAGTAAAGGCACAGAAGAGTGAAACAGCATCGGTTAGTTGGGTGCTGGTAGAAATTTGAGACAGCTGAGAGCCAGGTTCAGAGTAAGAGGACTGAATGGCAGAGATAGGGACAGAAGCGGGTGGTAGAAATTCTGAGGAGAGGGATAGGGCTAAAGAGTTAAGAAGAAGTCAGATCACTGTAACAACAGTGTGTTTAATATTTTAAGGCATGCATAATTCCCTGATTTGTTCAAAAGCTACTTTAAGATTACCTTTAGCATTTGTTCTGGCTACCGTAAACTGTTGTGTGACAAATTACCCTAGAATTTAGAAGCTTAAACAACCATTTCATTATGCTTGTAGTTTTAGTGGGCTGGAAATTCAGAAAAGGCACAGTGGAGACATCTTATCTCTGGCCCACGGTGTCTGGGGTCTTATCTGGGAAGATTGAAGACTGGGGGTGACCTGGAGGAGAGGCTGGAACCACTGGCAGACCCATTCACTTATGTGTCTGGTTCTCAGGTTGAAGGACTCAGGACTAACACTGCCAACTGAAGTACATTAAAAAAAGGCTTTTCCATGTGGTTTGGGCTTCCTCCTAGCATAGTGGTCAGGTGTCTTTGCGGTGGCTTCAACCATAAGTGTTCCAGCAAACAATGTATGTCCTGCATTTCTGTTTCTGACCTAACCTTGGAAGTCATGTAGCATCACTGAGCTGCATTCTATTGATTACACATAAGTCACAACCTGTCCAAATTCAACGGCAGGGGGCAGAGATCTTTTCAATAGAAAGTGTCAAGGTCATATTTAGAGTAGCACGTGACATATTCTTCAGCCAACTCTGGATAATGCTATCTGCTATAGCATTCATTGCGTTATTATATGCAAACTGTTTTGCATTTTGCTAGTTTCACTGGATATCTTCTTATCACTCATACACACTTTTTTCAGACATGTAAACATTGACCTAAAGCATTGACATTGTGGAGTGCTGGCAGATGCTGTCCTCAACTTCTCAACTGTGAGCTCCAACCCCATCCACAGGCTGTTGACAGCAGAGAAGCAGCTGAGGATAGGAGGGTTTGTCTGTGGTATCCAGTCGCTCACCTCATACACATGTGAAGCAGAAAAGGAGGACAGGTAAAGAACTGATGCATTCAAACTGCTCTGTTAATGAAGAATATTGAATATACCATGGGCTTCCAGGAGAACAATCAACCTCAGAAGAAATTCAACTGGAATTATCCTTAGAAGCAAGGATGGCAAGACTTTGTCTTGCTTACTTTGGACCCATCATTGGGGAAGATAAGTCGCTAGAAAAGAACATCATGTTAGGTAAAGTGGAGGGTTGATGAAAATGAGGGAAACTCTCAGTGAGATGGGTGGATACGAGAGCTGCAGTGAGGAACTCAAACACACCAGCAATCATGACCACGGCGCAGGATACTGTCTTTTCTGTTATACATAAGGTCAGAATGATGCAGAGCTGACTCAAGAGCAAGTCACCATCCCCACCCCCACGACCCCCTCACTGTCCCCACCCCCCAGTTAGTCCAAGGGTCAAGTTATTTCTACTTTGAGGGAGAGTAAAAGATATCCTGCTAGATGTCTTTTATCAGAGGACTCGTTTTTCTTCTGAAATTTAGGGATGCCCTTCCCTGAATGGTGATGGGTGGAAGCAGGGTCTGTCTTATGAAATCTCAGCAATTCTTCCATTCTCATAATTTATGTTTGTATGGTGGACAGACCAGCATTTTTTTTTCTATATCAGAGGGAGAACTGATGCGTTAGTAAATGTCCGTTGCTAGTCCTTTATCAGCTTCTTTAGCAGTGAATGCAGTTGTTGCCTTTCAGTTTGTCTTTGTTGTGATGCTTCAGAGACAGGCAAAAGGTTTAGGCTGGGTAATCAAGCTGGCTTTCGTGACGTCCTTTTTATTCAGCCCACTGTTGATGGCAAACTCCCAGTCCACTTTGGACTGATGTTAGTGAAGGAGCTGGAGGGAGTATTGACCCCAACCAGGCAGAATTCCAAATCATCAGCTAAACTAGACTAAACTAAGATTCATGGAAACAAAGCTTGCTAGTGCCTTTCAATAGCTGAGTCAGAGGTTTGAGTCCAAGACTATCAGTGCTGCAGACATTACACTTAGGAAAATTTTCAAGTTCATCAGGATAACTTGCCAGCATAGAAGATGGGATGTTTTCCTCTCATCGGTCCTTTCTTCCCTTGCGTTTCACCAGTTCTCATGGCAGAGAATGAGGAGAGAGAACTCTTCAACTATTTATTTTTTCTTCTTTCAGCTAACTATATGTGTACCACATAATGAGCTGGGGACATGACAGTATGGTTTCTTTAATCAATGTAGAAGCTGAATGTGTCAAGCAAAACCAAAACCATGCAATCATGGACTCTATACCAATGATTAGCTGCCGTCTTAGATAGATGAGCAAATAATGATTCTGCTTCACAGATACAGGTGTTTCTACTGCTCGTGTGATACATGTATTTCAAAAAACTTTGGGTTTTGCAAAATTGGCAACTTTTATGATAGGGCTTATTCTTTCCCTTATGCCATTGTGACTGGAAAGCATGAACGATCTTAATAAAAATACTAGCACATTCTAAAAGACATGGTAAATTTCTAAAGTAATAAAGTAATGCTTATAGAAGTATAGCAGTTTAGGATGTTACCTCCAAAGGCCACTACTTGTCTGTCAGTTTATCATACTGTAGTGGCTTGTGTGTTACCGTGATGCTGGCAGTTAGGTATCCAGTATTTTAAATACCAGAAATGTCACCACATGGTGATGGGTAGGTATAATGGAGCTTCTAGGTGGAAAAGCCTAGTGAACTACTTCTGAACATTAACTAATGTAAACCTATGGATCACAACACAATGTTATTTGAGATAGTGCTGGAAGATGAGCATCTAGGTTGGAAGGTACTCCACAACGGTTGCAACAACAGACTCAAGCATACCACACCAGTCATGAAGGTGGTGTAGGACGAGACAATGTCTTATTCTTTTTTTTTTTTTTATTTAACATAACTGAGTGAAAATGTACATTCATGTATAAATTTATATGCCCACCTATATGCAGCTTCCACTGCTCTCCCTGTCCGGTGACTGCACACTATTCCTCTCTGTTCCATACATGTCTCATCCTCCCAACAGCCTCCTTTCCCCTCCTCTCCATCCACTCCCCTTCCTCCAGCCAGAGGTCAGCAAGATGATATCCTATAGATGTATAGAACCATAAAGTGCTTCCAATATATGGTCACTCTGCATTGCCAAGTCCAATCCATTCCTGTCCAAAGAGTGGACCTTTGTTATAATTTATGGGAAAGGGCAGCATCAGGGCCGGGGGCCATGCTCTCAGAGGAACCGCAAAACTGCTGGACCATCAAGTGAGGGCTTTTAGTGGAGATCTCATGATGCACTCCTTTTTATTCTTGTGTTGCCAGTGAGACTCCTCTCTGTGAGCTCCATCGTGGCTATCACTGTTGGTGGCCGGACACCATCCAATTCTTCCGGTCCCAAGTCGATGTAGGCACCCACTCTTGTGGGTCTCTCTGTCTTCTCAGTTGTCTTTACCACATGTCATTTTGGTCCTCGGTGAGCATCCGTTCCTGCTCAGTTGTGAACATTTGCTGTGTCCTCAGATGGCAGCTTGGCAGCTTTTAAGACCCCAGACACCACTCACCAATGTGGGGTGCAGAGAGCTCTCTTAGCAAAACGCCAGTTGTGCGAATTGGCCTGGAATTCGCCTAAGAGCATGGTCCCCCGCCCCCTGCCCCAGCTACTCTATCCTTGCAATATTGAGTTAAGATGGAAGGAGTACTCAAGTTATGCTGAAGTCCACTTAGTGTTGTTCTTGTGTTGTTCTCACCGCTTTCTCCCAACTAGATTTCTAGTAACTATCTAAACTAAGTCCTCCCCCCACCCCCTCCCTGCCTTCCCTCCCTTGCAGCTGTCAAAGAGTCTTTTCTTCTATACACAAGTCTGTTTTTGAGATCTTATCGTAGAGGTCTCATACAGTATTTGTCCCTTTGTCGCTGACTACTTTCACTCAACATAATGTCTCCCAGTTGAAACCAGGTTAGGAGATATTTCCTGGAATCATCGTTATCCTTTATCATTGTGTAGTGCTCCACTGAGTATATGTACCACAGTTTACCTATCCATTCTTCTATTGTTGGGCATCTGGGTTGATTCCATCTTTTTGCTCTCGTGGACTGTGCTGCGGTAAACATTCTGGTGCATGTGTCCATTGGTATGAAAGGCCTTGATTCTGTAGGATATATTCCAAGTAGTGGAATTACTGGGTCAAATGGTATATCGATATCCATTTTTTTAAGGAAGCGCCAGATTGCCTTCCAAAGAGGCTGGACCATTTTGCAACCCCACCAACAGTGTAGGAGGGTTCCACTTTCTCCACAGCCTCTCCAGCATTTGTTGTTTTGTGTTTTCTGGATCATGGTCAATCTCGTTGGGGTGAGATGGTATCTCATTTTTGTCTCGATTTGAATTTCTTTAATAACTAAAGATCATGAACATGTCTGCATGTGTTTTTTGGCTGCCTGGATCTTCTCTTTAGTGAAGTGTCTGTCCCATCGCTTAATTGGATGGTTTATCGTCTTCTTATTGATATTCTGTAGTATCTTATAGATTATGTTGATCAGGCGTCGGTCTGACAAAGAGTTGCCAAATATTTTTTCCCATTCTGTGGGTGTTCTTTTAATTCTATTAATAAAGTCTTTCGATGAGCAAAAGTGTTTGATTCTTAAGAGTTCCCATTTATCTATTTTCTCTTCTGTTGATTGAGGTTTCTTTGACAGATTTTGGAGTCTGTCCTCATTGTGTATTAAAACTTCCATTGTTGTTCTTACCTTTTCTTGGATGAGCTTTATCGTTTTAGGTTTGATATTTAGGTCTTTTATCCAGTTGGAGTTGGTTTTTGTATAAGGTGTAAGATGTAGATCCTGATTCAGTTTATTGCAGATGGATAACCAATTTTGCCAGCACCATTTGTTGAAGATATTGTTTTTACCACAGTTTAATCTCTTAGGGCCTTTGTCGAATATCAACTGTTCATAAGCAGATGGTGTCATCTCTGGGGTCTCAATTCTGTTCCATTGATCAATCTGTCTGTTCTTGTACCAGTACCAGGCTGTTTTGACCACTGTGGCAGTGTAGTATGTTCTAAGGTCGGGTAATGAAAGGCCTCCCAGTGTGTTCTTCTTCTTTAGTAGTACCTTACTTATCCGGGGCTTCTTCCCTTTCCAAACAAAATTGGTGATTTGTTTCTCCATCTCATTAAAAAATGATGCTGGAACTTCTATTGGGATTGCATTATATAAATAAATCGCTTTGGGTAAAACAGACATTTTCACAATCTTAAGTCTTCCTATCCATGAGCAGGGTAGGTTTTTCCATTTATCTAAGTCTCTCTTAGTTTCTTGTAATAAGGGCTTGTAGTTATCTTTGTAAAGGTCTGTTGTTTCTCTGGTTAGATTAATTCCTAGGTACTTTATCTTCTTTGGGGCTATCGTAAATGGTATTGAATTGATAATTTCCACCTTAACAGTCTCATTGTTGGTATAAAGGAATCCTACTGATTTACTTATGTTTATCTTGTATCCTGAGACTTTGCTGAACTCTTCTATCAGTTTGAGTAGCTTACTTATAGATTCCTTGGGGTTCTCTGCATATACAATCATATCATCTGCGAACAGGGAGATTTTAACTTCCTCTTTGCCGATGCAGATGCCCTTTATTTGTTCGTCTTGTCTAATTGCTCTGGCTAAAACTTCTAGCACAGTGTTGAATAGGAGAGGTGACAGTGGGCATCCTTGTCTAGTTCCTGATTTCAAGGGAAAGTCTTTCAGTCTCTCTCCGTTCAGGATGATGTGGGCAATTGGCTTTGTATAAATGGCCCTTATTGTGTCGAGGAATTTGCTGTGTATGCCCATTTTGCTAAGAGTTTTTAGCATGAATGGGTGTTGGACTTTATCAAATGCCTTTTCGGCATCAATGGACAAAATCAGGTGGTCTTTGTCTTTTGTGTTATTTATGTGGTTAATGACAATAATTGTTTTCCTGTTGTTGAACCAGCCTTGCATCCGTGTTATGAATCCCACTTGGTCATGATGGATTATTTTCTTGATATGTTGTTGTATTCTGTTGGCAAGAATTTTGTTGAAGATTTTTGCATCTAGGTTCATGAGTGATATCGGTCTGTAGTTCTCTGTCTTTGTTGGATCTTTCCCGGGCTTAGGTATCAGGGTTATGCTGGCTTCATAGAATGAGTTTGGGAGTACTCCATCCCTTTCTATACTGTGAAATAGTTTCAGTAGTATTGGGGATAACTCTTCTCTAAATGCTTGGTAGAATTCTGCCGTGAAGCCATCTGGGCCCGGACTTTTTTGTTTGGCACTGTTTTGATGACCTTTTCAATCTCTTCCTTTGTGATGGGTTTATTAAGTTGTTCTGCTTCACGTTGTGATCATTTGGGTAGGTGGTTATGAGTCAAGGAATTTGTCCGTTTTCCCTAGGTTTTCAAATTTGTTAGAGTACAGTCTTTCATAGCATTCTGTTATGATATTTTTGATTTCTATTGCATCTGTGGTGACAACTCCCCTCTCATTTCTAATTTGGGTTATTTGTTTCCTTTCCTGCTTTTCTTTAGTAAGTTTAGCCAGTAGTTTATCAATTTTGTTGATCTTTTCAAAAAACCAGCTTTTGGTCTTTTCAATTTTTTCAATTGTTTTTCTATTCTCTAATTCTTTTAGCTCTGCTCTAATCTTTATGATCTCCTTTCTTCTGGTGCCCGAGGGGTTCCTCTGTTGTTTTCTTTCTACTTGTTGAAGCTGTAGAGTTAGTTCCTTGATTTGGTTTCTTTCTTCCTTCCAGATGTGTGCATTTATGGAGATAAACAGACCTCTGAGCACTGCTTTGGCTGTATCCCATAGGTTCTGGTAGGAAGTGATTTCGTTCTCTTTGGAATCCATGAATTTCTTTAATTGATCCTTGATTTCCTCTATAACCCATGTTTTTTTGAGCAAGATGTTGTTCAGTTTTCATGAGTTCCACTTTCTATCGATGTTTTTTCTGCTATTGATTTCAACTTTGGTGGCTTTATGATCTGAGAAGATGCTTTGCAGTAATTCAATGGCATGGATTTTGTTGAGCATTGCATTATGGCCTATCACGTAGTCAATTCTGGAGAATGTTCCATGTGCACTGGAGAAGAAGGTGTAGTTGTCTGCTGATGGGTGGAAAGTTCTGTATATATCAGTGAAGTTTAGTTGATTAATTGTGTCAGTGAGGTCTTCTGTATCTTTACTGAGCTTTTTTCTAGATGATCTGTCTAGTAATGAAAGTGGAGTGTTGAAGTCTCCCACTATTATTGTGGAGTCATCTAATTCTCTTTTGAGTGTAGTCAGTGTTTCTTCGACATATTTAGGTGCTCTGACATTAGATGCATAAATATTTAATATAGTTAAGTCTTGCTTGTGTACTGAACCTTTCAGCAATAAATAGTGTCCATCTTTGTCCACGATGGTGGATTTCACATTATAATTGATTTTGTCTGAGATTAGAATTGCCACCCTTGCTCTTCTTTGTTCATTGTTAGCTTGATATATATTCTTCCATCCTTTAATTTTCAGTTTGTTCCTGTCTTTAGGTCTCAAGTGAGTTTCTTGTAGACAACATATGGATGGGTCATGTCTTTTGATCCAAGATGACACTTGGTGTCTCTTTACTGGAGCACTGAGTCCATTCACATTCAATGTAATTATTGATAGGTATGTGTTCACTGCTGCCATTGTGATATGTTTATTTTTATGTTGATATTTTCTCTGTTGTTCTTATTAGTCTGTTCTGGGACACTCTTTTTTTGTGAGTAGATTTTTCACCTTTTTCAGAGCTGGTTTTATAGTTGTTGAGACTCGTGTGTTAGATTTCTTGAAATGGTATGATACATCTTTGTTGTGCTTTATAGCTGCCCCTATGAACCCCCTTAATAAACTATTTATAAACCCAGTTTTAATTACTACTAGTCTTGTCATCTTCCTCTCCACCTGGAAGGATTATAACGACTGTAGTACATCCCTCTTTTTATTATGATGACACTACAGTTTTCATGATGATCACTGGATTGCTTCTTTCCATATCAAAGCTGTGATTTACTTTGGAGCCTTCCCTAAATGAGTAGAGTATTGAGTAGTGTGTCGTTCTAAAATATAAAGTTAGTGGTTTCGTTCTTCTAAGCCAAAGCCAAGAACTCCTTTCAGTATTTCTTGTAGTTTGTGTTTGGTTTTTACAGTCTCTGAGTTTCTGTTTATCTAGGAATGTCTTAATTTCATTTTCGTATTTGAAAGATAGTTTTGCAGGATATATAATTCTTGGTTGGAAGTTCTTCTCCTTCAAGGCTTTGAATGTGTCGTGCCACTGTCTCCGTGCCAGCATGGTTTCTGCTGAGAAATCTGACGAGAGCCTACAGGGTTTCCCTCTGAATGTTAGCTTTGCCTTGAGTCTTGCTACCTTTAAGAGTTGTTGCTTATGTTTCATTTTTTTAAGCTTGATTATAATATGTCTTGGAGTCTTTCTTTTGAGATCTATATTGGGTGGCGTATGATATGCATCTGAGATGTCTATATCCTCTTAATAGAGTCCCACATGCTTCTTAATGTTTCCTCATTTTTCTTGTTTCTTTTTTCTGATTTCTGCTCATAGACACTGGCATCAGTAACTCTGTCTTCCAAGTCAGAAATTCTTTTTTCCATTTGTTCCATTCTGTTTTCTTGGCTTTGCATGGAAGTTTCTATGTCTTTGATTTTCTTCTTGATCTGTTGGATTTCAGAGTACTGGTGTTCCATCAGATCGAACAACTTGCTTAATTTTTCACTTTGTTCTGCTGCATTTTGTATAAGGTCTAGAAGGGCTCTGTATATAATCAATTTGTATTCACTTCCTGATGCTTTCATAAAAGTTTCTTCATCTGGAAAACTCCTTGGTTGCTTTGTTTGGGAGCCTTCTGAAGCCATGAGTGGTTGCTTGTATGCCACAATTGTCTGTTGCTTTTTCAGTCCCATGTGAGTATATAGAGGCTGGAAGAGGTACCATGAGGATGGATTGCAAATGTTTCTCTAGGCTGTCTTCAAATGTAAAGCAAAACATGTCTGATTAGTTCACAAATCAGTTAGGTTTTCAGGTGTAGAGGTCCCTCTTCTCATCTGACAAAGTATGCACCACTATATCCAAGCCCAGATGATAACAAACTAGTTCAGAATACAGCACTGCTAGTGCCCTGGTGGTCTCTGCTGACAGGGCCTAGCCTTAGCCAACACTGCGTCGAGTACTGGTTTTGTGATAGAAAAGCGCTCTCCTGTGGTCAGGCTCTGGCTCCCAAGCTAAGAATTAGGTCCAGCTGCGGCCACCGTATCCAAGATGGCGTCCTCCACACAGGCAGCAGACAGGGGGGTAAAGGTGCCTAGAGGTAGTGATTCCTCTGCTTCTGTTGCAGGGCCCCCAACGTAGGCAGCACTGTGCAAAATCACTACTTTTCTGTTGGAGAAGTGCTGTCCCGTTTGCGCGAGCTGGCTCCCAGGCTAAGAACGAGGTCCCGCCAAAATATCGGTACCAACATGGCGTCCCGCACCCTGACCACGGAGCTCCGCACAAACCCCACTGAGGCAGCTACAAAATGAAAGGCTCAAAGTGTCTAGATTAACAGAGTCCTGAGCCTGGCTCTCAGAATATGGGAATTTCGCCTGACTATCCCCCCAGCAGTGTGTCTGAGTCCAGCCGCCAGGCAAGGCCCAGCTCCGCCCGCCAGCTGAGACAGAGGAAAAAAAACGTCGAAATGGTGCGTTTACCTTCCGTCCGTGAGAGCCGGGGCTAGCCAGGAGTGGGAGTCAGCGAGAGAGAAGGTTTTTCGCTGAGTGGTGTGAAGTCCCAATTAACAGCTCTGTGCCGTGTCCTGAGGCTGATTAGGTGATCAGAAGGCTCTGTTTGATTGTCAGTTCAGGTCTTGGTTTCCAGAGGGATATAAGGAGACGTGGGCTTAGTCCGCCAACTTGACTCCGCCCCCCCGACAATGTCTTATTCTGTTGTACCTAAGGTCACCGTGACTCAATCACCTTGATGGCAAATAACAAAAACCCTTCAGGCAAAGATTAAGGTAGCTTGTCTGATGGAATATAAGGCAAGGAGAATTTGCAGAGTTATAGAGACAAGGGCATAACATACCACAGTTGGGGGAACCATCAATAAAGACTTGGAATACAAAGCAGGTGGCCAAACTGTGTGAAGAGGAAGTGTGTGGGTGAATGCATTATTTGCAGTATTGTATTTCTTTGTGGCTTGAAGTATTCAGACCTGTTAGTGTTCTTAGTGGTTGACTTTAATACACTGGGGAAAAGGACATATTAATCCATATAACTTCAGGGTTATACTTAACTTTATTCCCTGATTTATCAATCAGGTACAAAATAGTTCTGTTATAAAAATATTCGTGTGGCAGAACTCAGTGGACTGTGTTTATGCTCAGGCCTGAACTGAGTATGTTTGCGACCAAGGGAATTTCCAAGGGTACTGTGATGTTGGATGTTGATCGATGAGAGGTCATAGGATATCTATTCAACTTTTTTCACAGATTCTTCTCTCCATTTACCTAGAAGAGAAATATAGCCCATCTCTTTGCATTGGCGTATATTTAATACTACATTGTACAAGAAATGACTTCTCTCTCTTTTTTGAAAAGCATTAAATTTGCAAGCAGATTAGTTAAAATAATTTAAAGAAAGCTAGTTAAAATTTTCAGAGTGAGTAGATCCAGACTGCCACTCAGATGATGGAAAGATATTTGGCTTCCTAATTTCTCTTGTTTTAGTTACCACTGAATAGGGAAATTGTTATCCTGGAGGCATCTAGATATGTTAGGAAAAATTAAATCTAAACTATGTTTTTAAAAGTTATTTTGAGGGCTGGCCTTATCCCAGACATATTTGCTGTTTTTGGTTTAGTTTTTGCTGAATGCTTTGCCTATTAACTTCAAAATCTAAGTGTAGCTCAGGGCAGACTTAATCTGCACAATATGTTTCTGATTAGTTGTATATAACTCAGCAAAATGGTGTTTGGTACCGGTTACTTACTTTTTTTTTCCGTCTCTTAAATATTCATTGAACCTTACAAATTTTTTTTCCATTTCCTTTCTTGACTTTATTTTAATGAATATTCTTTTCATGGACAATAAAATATTTGCATTTTGAGAGGCTCAGATTTTGTCAGAACATCAATATTCTAAAAGTGGAACATGCAGCATTTCCCCTAAGGAATGTTGGGGTTGTTTAGAAGCTGAAATTGGGCTGGGAAATCTTTTAATACTTCTTATGATTTCTTGACTTGCATTTCTGTTGGTAGTTCCTAAACCTTGTATGGTTGCTTCGGTATTATGAATAATCCAGAACAACAAAAAACAATCTTTCTGTTCTTACCAGCTCCTTTCGCTGTATCACAGACTCAAAATCCAATAACCACTTTTAAAAGGAGTAGCACTAAAGCAACAATTTTAAAGAATCTAAAGTATTTTTCATGGGCTGTGTAAGTGGAGAAAGTATTTATGATCTGTGAACTTTGAGATAGTATTCAATTCTGTTGAACTTATTTTTTTATCAGTTCTTCTTAATGTTTTCTTTTATCTAGTTTTCTTACCATCCTGCCTTCCTAAGTGAACTCTTCAGCTCTTCAAAATTTAGTGACTCTGACAGCTTGTCAGGAGAGCCCCACTCCCAGACTGCTGGGTTGGCTGGCTGGCCTCAGCAGGGACCCAGGGGGGAGACAGCTGGTATGCGAGGAAACTCAGGAGCGTCCAGTTCCTTCACTGGGGTCCAGGCCAGGCAGCGGGGTACTAACAGCCTGAATCTGCAGGAGGCAGGACTCTGGAGCTGGCTCCTGGGCATCTGCTGTCCCCTTGTTACTTCTTCAGGAACTTACAGACTATTGATGAGTTCAAGTGGGAGTTGAAATCTGGGGAAAAGTAGACAAAAAAGATGAGAAAACAGTTATTCTTTTCTGAAAATAATCATACTCTGCCTGTGAAAAGCAGCCACAAGAAACATTTCCTGTGGATAATGCCTAGAATCACAGGCTGAAATCTTGACTCATTACTGGTTTTATTTATATGCACTTTCTAGCTTTAATTTATGATACATTTTGCCTGGAGATAGTCGTCTTCAGCTTTCAGCATGAAGATTATCTTAGTTATATAAAATTAGTAATTTGTGTGGTTAACAGACTCATGGCCTGGGGTGGGCTGGTAGTTAGAAAATGAAAAAACAAACAGCAGCAACAATAACAACAACAACAAAATCCAGAACAAAAACCCAGGAGAAACGCAATTATAGAAAACCCAATTTAGGAACAGGATTTATCTTTTTCACAATAGCTATAGTGAGAGCTAACTCATTTACCATAAAATTCATGCTTTTAAAGTATACAATTTAGTGTCTTTTAGTATATCCACTGAACTGTGCAACCATTAATTAAAAAAAAAAAAAAAAGGAAAACAGTTGCCACTTAGTAGATTCCAAATTATGGTGACCCATGTGTTTCAGAATAGAATGGTGCGCCATCGAGTCCTTAGTGGCTGTCATGTTAGATTGCCAGGACTGTCGTTCAGCATACTTCTGGGTGGATCTGAACCACCTTTTTGGTTAGTAGTAGAGTGCTTAACTATTGGGGCCACTCGGGGACTCATATGCGACCACAGCCTGTAATTGGAGAACGTTTTTGTTGTCAGTTCCCGTTCCCCCTCCTCCTGGCCTCTGATGGCCACTAATAAAATTAGTGTACTTTCTGTCTCTATAGATATTCCTATACTGAACATTTCATATAAACTAAAGCACATACAGTATTTGGCCTTGGCCTTTTGTGACTGGCGTCTTTCTCTTAACGTAATGTGAAAACATGTTATAGCACAAATCAGTATTTCATTCCTTGTATTGGCAAATTATGTTCCATTATATGGACATTTCACAATTTGTTGATTCATTCGGCCATTGATGGCCAGCTGGGGACCTTTTTGGCTATTATAGTAATGTTGCTATGAATATTCATGTACAAGTTTTTGTGTGGACGTATGTTTTCACTTCTCTTGGGTAGGAGTGGAATTGCTAGGTCATGTAGTAACCCTGTATTTAACTTTAAGAGGAACTGCTAGACTGTTTTCCAAAGTGGCTGCACCATTTTATAATCCCACCAGTAATATATGGGGGTCCCCATTTCTTCATGTCCTTATCAACGCTTGTCATTACTTGATTTTCTTACTTTAGACGCCCCAGTGGGTGAGAAGTGGTATCTCACTGGGGTTTTCATTTGCATTTTCCTGATGGCTGATGATGCTAAGCATCTTTTCATGTGCTGTTGGCCATTTCATATCTTCTCTGAAGAACTATCTCTTCAAATCTTTCACCTATTTTTAAACTGAGTTCTCTGCCTTTTTGTTGTTGAGTTTGAACATTATTATATATTCTGGGTACAAGTTTCTTATCAGATATATGATTTGTAGATAGTTTGTCTCATATTGAGGCTTGTCATTTCATTGTTTTAGTGGAACTTTTGAATTACAAAAGTTCTTAATTTTGCTGAAATCCAACTTACCAATTTTTCTTTGGTCAGTTGTTACTTTTGTGTCAGACAGGAGAAAGTTTTGCCTAATCCAAGGTCATAGATATTTACTTTTATGTTTTCTTCTAAGAGTTTTGTAATTTTACCTCTTACATTTAGGTCTTTGATCTGTTTTGAGTTAATTTATCTATATAATGTTAGGTACGGTGTCTAACATCATTCTCTTGCATTCAGATTGTCCTGAATTGAGCTGTGTCCCCCCAAATATTTGCCAACTTGGTTAGGCCATGATTCTTAGTATTATGTAGTTGTCTTCCATTTGTGATTATAATTTTATGTTAAAGAGGATTAGGGTGGGATTACAACACCCTGACTAAGGTCCCATGCCTTACCCAATGTAACGGGAGTTTCCCTGGGGTGTGGTCTGTACCATCTTTTATCTCTCAAGAGATAAAAACGAAAAGGGAATGAGCAGAGAGAGCGACCTCTTACTGCCAAGAACGCAATGTCAGTGTCATTAGCGGAGTATGTCTTTTGGACCTGGGGTTCCTGTGCAGAGAAGGTTTAGTAGGGGAGAAGATTGTTGAGAAGCCTGACAGAAAGAGAAAGCCCTCCCCTGGAGTGGATGCCCTAAATTTTGACTTTTAGTCTATTTTACTGTGAGGAAATGAATTTCTCTTTGTTAAAGTCATCCACTTGTGGTTCTGTACATCTATAGGATGTCATCCTGTTGACCTCTTGCAGGAGGCAGGGGAGAGGGTGAAGAGGAGGGAATAGGAGGTTGTTAGAGGATATGACATGTATAGAACAGAGGGGAGGAGTGTTCTATCACTGGGCAGGGAGAACAGTGGGAGCTGCATACAGGCAGGCATGAAAATTTATATGGGATTGTACGTTTTCACTCAATCATAATACAAAAGAAAAAAATTATCTACTTGTGGTATTTCTGTTATAGCAGCACTAGATGACTATGACATGGATATTCAGTAATCCCAATATCATTTACTGAAATGGATATTTTTTTCCCCATTGAATTGTCTGCCACCCTTGTTGAAAATCAATTGACTGTAGATATGTAATTTTATTTCTGGATTCACAGTTCTGTTCTACTGATGTACATGTCTGTCTTTATGCTGCTGCTGTTGTTGTTAGGCCCTGTCAAGTCAGTTCTAACTCTTAAAGACCCTATGAACAACAGGATGAAACATCACAATGGAACAGCACCCGGTCCTGTACCATGTCCACAGTTGTTTTTATGCTTAAGCCCATTGTTGCAGACACTGTGTCAATCCATCTTGCCAATGGTCTTTCTCTTTTTCAATGACCCTCCACTCTACCAAGCATGATGTTCTCCTTCAGGTACTGATCCTTCCTGACAACATGTCCAAAGTATGTAAGATGCAGTCTTGCCATCTTTGGTTTGAAGGAGCACTCTGGTTGTACTTCCTCCAGAACAGATCTGTTTGTTCTCTGGTAGTCCCTGGTATGTTCAACACTCTTCTCCAACACCACAGTTCAAAGGTATCAGTTCTTCTTCTGTCTTCTTTGTTCATCGTCCAGGTTTCGCATGCATATGATGCAATTGAAAATGCCATGGCTTTAGTCAGGCACCCTTTAGTCTTAAGCTAGTAACATACTATTTTGATTATTGTAGCTCTGTAGTGTGTTCATGGCATCCCTGGGTGGTGTAATAGTTAAGTACTATGGCTGCTATTCATAAAGTTTTCAGTGGCTAATTCTTTTCAGAAGTAGACTACTGGGTCCTTCTTCCTAGTCTTAGTCTGAAGGCTCAGCTGAAGCCTGTCCACCAGGGGTGACCATGCTTGTACCTAAATACCAGTAGCATAGCTTCCAGCATCACAGCAGCAAGCAAGCCATTACTGACAGATATGTGAGGGCTGCTCCTTCTCCCTTTACTCAGTCTTTCCAGTCTGGCCGCTCTCCCTTAACTCAACCTTCCTAGCCTGCTCACTCTCCCTTTACTCAATCTACCTATGCTTCTCCCTCTCCAGAGTATACCAGAAAGATGTTTACCTGTGTTTCACTGACTATGCAAAGGCATGCGACTGTGTAGATCATAAAAATTATGGCTGACATTGTGGAGAATGGGAATTTCAGAACACTAAATTGTGCTCTTAAGGAGTATGTACATGGATCAAGGGGCAGTCGTGTGAACAGAAGAAGGCGATACTGCATGGCTTAAAGTCAGGAAAGGTGTGTGTCAGGGTTGCATACTTTCACCGTAACTTTTCAGTCTGTAAGATGAGCAAATGATCTGAGAAGGTGGGTTATATGAAGAAGAATGAGCCATCAGGATTGGAAGATGACTGATTAACAACCTGCGTTATGCAGACACCACTACCTTACTTGCTGGAAATAAGGAAGATTTGAAACGCTTACTGATGAAGATAAAGGACCATAGCCTTTAATATGGATTGCACCTTAACACCAAGAAAGCAAAAATCCTCACACTGGACCAGTAAGCAACATTGTCATAAATGGAGAAAGGACTGAGGTTGTGAAGGATTTAGTTTTACTTGGTGCTACAATTAATGCCCATGGAAGCAGCAGTCAAGAAATCAAAAGATGCATTTCACTGGGAAAATCAGCCGCAAAGGACCTCTTTAAAGTGTTGAAAAGTAAAGATATCGCCTTGAAGACTAAGGTGCGCCTGACCCAAGCCATGGTATTCTCAATAGCATCATATGCATGTGAAAGTGGACAATGAATAAGGAAGACGGAAGAAGAATTGATGCCTTTGAATTGCAGTTTTGGAGAAGGATGTTGAATGTCCCATGGACTGCCAAAAGAACAAACAGATCTGTTCTGGAAGAAGTACAACCAGAGTGTTCTTCGAAAGCAAGGATGGCAAAACTGCATCTTGCATACTTTAGACATATTGTCAGGAGGGATCAGTCCTTGGAGAAGAACATCATGCTTGTTAGAGTGGAGGGTCAGCAACAAAGAGGAAGACCCTTGATGAGATGGGTTGACACAGTGGTCACAATGATGGGCTTAAGCATAAAAACAATTGTGGACATGGTGCAAGACTGGGCACTGTTTTGTTCTGCTGTGTGTAGGATTGCTATGACTCAGAACTAACTCAAGGGCATCTAATAGCAGTATGGCTGCTAACCAAAAAGTTGGCAGTTCAAACCTACAAGGTACTTCTTGGAAACCCTGTGGGGCAGTTCTATTCTGTCCTGTAGGGTTGTTATGAGTCAAAATCAGGTAGATGGCAATGGGTTTTTTGGGTAATGCATTTGTAAGAAAAAGTTATAATAGATTTGTAAAAAATTGGGAAGTACAAGTTTTCCAACTTTTTCTTTTTCAAAATAACTTTGGTTTTTCTATGTCTGGTACATTTGTGCGTATATTTTATGATCAACTTATCAATTTCTTCCAAAAAGGCACCTGGTATTTTGATAATGAAGAATAGGATTTGATTTGAAATGAAAATGATGAGAAAAGATCATAACTCAATGACTGCTGTTAAACGTATTTAAAAAATAACAAAAATATTTGATGCCTGTGTAGAGAGAGAGTAATTGTAGAGCATATTTAAGACCAGAAATATCTAGATGCCTCTGCTGGGTGCACCTACTGTTAATCACTAGTAAGATTTGGGTATGTTACTTAACGTTTCTGTTTCCTTACTTGCAAGACTGAGGTAATGTAGAGCGATTACAAGGAACAAGGCAGGTAACTCATTTTTTAAGCTCCTGACACCATGCCTGACATAGTTCTGCCCAGTGAATGTTACCAATTATTATTACTACTCAACATTTTCCTCTTTGTTGCAGAAGAGACTTAGAAGAAATGAGATACAATTAGCCAAGCCAGCCGATACAATTATGCAGCTTATAATAGAAAAGAGAACCCTTGGCACCAACGCATGAATAGCGTATTAAAAATGGAAAGTAAATGAGCTATTGGCTAGCTACAGGGTAGAGGCATTTTAAAGTATGCTGCTGCTTGAAGAGAAGAATATGCTGTACCCACGGTTCTCTGGTGTCAAAGTGGTTAAGTGATAACCCAAGGGTTGGCAGTTTGAATCCACCAGGTACTCTTTAGAAACTCTATAAGGCAGTTCTACTCTGTCTTATAGGGTCACTAGGAGTTGGCATTGACTCAGTGGCAGCAGGTTTGGTTTTTGTTTTTTTAGGGTTCTCAATGTGTCATCTAGGTGCTATGAGATCAGAATTATTTTTCATAATAATGCTATTATTTGTCACTTTTACTTTGAGTCTCTCAGAGTGTACAGTGGAGTTTCCCAGTAGCTACATGATGTGTGATGACATCATTGCTCTGCCAACCAGTAGGTGTGCTTGTATTTTTAATGCTGTCGACTCCTTCGAGTTTTAATATCAAATGCCAGATATTAAATAATACAAATAAATATAACTTATGGACAAAAATTCTTTGGGATCCTCAATAATTTTAAAAGTGTTGAGTTTATAAGAATAAAAGCTTCTGAGACCTGCTAAGTGGCAGGGCCAGAATCTGAAGCCACCATCATTTTACCTCATTTCCAGGGAAGGCTCTGTCTGAAGATTCTGTAGCCTCGCAGACTCAGAGGACATCCAACTTCACAGCAAACCCCAGCTCTGGAACCAGAGGAGTCAAACGTCTGAGGTACGTGCCAAACCCTTTTAGGAACCAAGTTTTAGATTATGAATCTCCAGCTAGTTGTTTGAAACCAAAAGTAGAGGCCAGGATTGTCTCCATGGTATTTCCAGAGATCGTACCTTAACACTCCCTGCCCGTTTACAGAGGAGTTGTTGGCTGCCTTTTGTCCTTTTGCCTCCTTAGATTTATGGGCTTTTAACTGCAGCCCGAGGAGAGCTGGCTAGTGAGCTGGTGCTGATGAATCACGCGCTCGGCACGTGAAAATCAGGCGAGAGAGCAGGATGCCAGGAAGGACAGGACAGGGCTTAGTCTCAGGGTTAAAGAGCCTTTCGGTGCTAGTGTCTCTGTCCACTTTTCATATTTAAGAAGAAAAGAGGGCCAGGTAGAAAGGATGGAAGGAAAGAAGAAAGCAAAGAAGGGTAGCGAAAAATTTGTGAACAATCCCTAATCTAGAGTCATTGAAAGTTACAGGTATCTGAAATTTACTTACTTAACTCTCATCAGTTTAAAAAAAGTCTTTCTTAAAAACTTATTATTTGTATTAATTACATATGCAGTGCACAGGAGTCGCCCCCGGAATTTTTATGCAATGAGCAAGGCCATCTTTGGGGAGGTGCACCCCCTCCCTGTTTCCTGATGAAGAAACTAAAGGCCCAAGAATTTGAGTGATTTGCTTGAGAGCCCACAGCTGGTTCACAGCAGAGCCATTATGCTATTTTCCTTTCTCCAGATGTTCCAGATTTCTGCATTTGAAGGACCAGCAAAAATGAAAAAGAGGGAGTCTATAGCGTAGGATTGCCAACTTTTTGTTTTCGCAAGACGTTAAGAAACCATAACTACTGTCTGATGTCAGCACTCCTCAGAAAAGAAATGGCACTTTATATATATTTTAAAGTCTTTTGAGTAGTGTAAATTTAGCCCCATGCAATCCTCTCTGTGTTTTCCTGCCTTTCCTATTTGAAGGCAGGCTGGGGTGAACCTTGTCAATGAGAGCTCTCAGTTCTCCAGCTGGTGCTTGGCAGCTGCTGAGTTAGTCTTCCAATTCATGAAGCAGGTGGACCAGAACCCTTCCGTAGTCTGTTTTTAGGAGACAGGGTGAGCCCTGTTTTGGGCCAGAATTCACTGGATGGCAGTGAGTATTCTAATAATCAAGAAAAAGTAATTTTTTGAAAAGGAAAATCTGGTAAAGTAGAGGGTCAGGAAAACCCTAAATGAGATGGATTGACACAATGACTGCAACAATGGACTCAGAAATACCAACTGTCATGAAAATGGCCCAGACTGGGCAACATCTTGTTCTATTATACGTAAGGTCAGCGTGAATTGCAGCCAACCTGGATGCAACTAATGACAACAGTGTTCAAGTGCTTGGAATCCCTGAGTGGTGCAAGTGGTTAACAAACTTGGCTGTTAACTAAAAGGTTGAAGTTTGGAGACCACGCAGAGTCTCCTCCGAAGAAAGGCCTGGTGTTCCACATCTGAAAAATCAGTCAATGGAAACCTTATGGAACATGGCTCTACTCTGACACTCACAGGGTTGCCATGAGTTGCAGTTTACTTGACAGGAAGAGAACAACTGTTTTTTTGTTTGTTTTTGCTTTTTGCTTTGGTTTGATGAGAACCTGTGCATGTCTTTTCACTTCATTTTCACTTGGATCCCAAACCTCCACTTTCGTGTTGGAGTTAAAGATTTTGGCCAAAAGTTACGTGTCTCTACAAATTGTCTTTTCACCGTGATGAGGCTCTGAAAGAAACCAGTGCTCTAGTTTTCATGGAGTCAGAACTCAGGCAAAAAGTGGCCTTTCTTGGACCCTCAGTGGCCTCCATAATAATAGTCTTTGGCCATCCGCAGTGATTTCATTGTAATAGATTAGAGTGAGTGTATTTGATGGCACAGTGTATCTGCTGGAGCCCTGGTGGCACAGTGGTTAAGAGCTTGGCTGTTAACCGAAAGGTGGGGAATTCAAATCAACTAACTGCTCTTTGGAAATCTTATGTGGTAGTTTTATTCCGTCCAATAGGGTTGCTCTGAGCCTGAGTTGACTTGATGGCAATAGGTTTGGTTGGTTTGCTTATGGGTCTGCTATTATAGGTCAATCTATGCAAATATGCTTCCCCTTAACCTGTTCATTTATTCCCAAGTCTCAGCAAAAAGAAGGCCCCAAAGTTAAGATGTCTACTAGATTAGTATGGGAACCAAAAATGAGCTGTTGACCAGTAGGTGATCAAAAGTTATACTTCCTAATCTTGTAGTAATTTTAGAAACTCTTAGGTCTTCCAGGGGATTTTGAGAAGTCATAATTAAAATGAGACTTTGAGGAATTTCCTAGAGAAGTGATTGGAATGCAAGAGGGTGTTAACCCTTATCTATATGCCCAGGAGATTAATTACTAGACACCACTTCAGACCTAGAAGGTGGTCCTATTGTGTACTGCAGTGTTCCCCACTTCTCAGCTTTAACTTCCCATATTTAGGATGATTATGGGAGATTTTGGATCAGTCTACTCTTTGTAGGGACTCCTGAGGGTCTTTTGCATCTTGGAGTGACAATGGGAGTGTCATTAGAGTTGACAGTTAGGATTGTGTGTCACCTTGGCTCGGCTGTGATTCTCAGTGTTTATGTGAGACTACTCCCAGGATTGCAGATAGTCAATCTGTTTAAAAGGGAGCCTCCTTGCAAGCGTTGCTTACATCTACATATAAGCAGACATTGTGGCTTTTTGTTTGCTCTGGATCCCACAGCTGCCTCTGGTTTGTCTGACTTCCAACTTTTAGGACTTGAGGTATCAGCTTATCTGCAGATCTTGGAATTCATAAATTTTCATGGCCTGAGAATGGGAGTGCTGCTCTCTGACCTGCTGATCTTGCATTTGCCAGCCCCTGCAGCCACATGAATCAAGAGGAGCCTCCATCCTGATCTATAGACTTGGGACATTCTACCCTCTGCAACCACTGTGAGTCATTTCCTTGATACAAATCTCTCTCTATACGTATTTATATGTTTTACTTGTTTGCCTCTCTAGAGAACCCTGTCTAAGACAATCGTGTCAAACAATGTTAATAAAACCCAAGCATCTACAATACTGTCACCTTGTTACAGGCAATGGCATTGAAAAAAGAGGCAAAAACTTGGATGAGTCTTTTGAAAGGGCGACATTATCAACGTAAGAATAATGAAATCTGAATTCCTTTGGTAGGGAAATTAGATTTTGTTGAAGAGCCTTGCAAGGTAAGTGCTGTAATCTCCATTTTACTGAGGCTCAGAGAGGTGAAGGTCTCTCCCGAGGTCATGTGGCAGACTGAGGTACACCGGGTCTAACTCCAAAGCTGATTTAATATAGCTCCTTGATTGGCACAGACAGTTAAGTTCTTGACTACCAGCTGAAAGGTTGGCACTTTTAACCCAACTGGAGGTACATTGGAAGACAGGTCTGGTGATATGCTTCTGAGAGGTCACAGCCTGGAAAACCCTACCGAGCACAGTTCTACTCCGCACACATAAAATTACCGTGAGTAGGTAGCAGCTCGATGGCAACAAACAATGATTCCCAGATGCTTTCAATAGACTCTGCTGAGAAATAGACCTACAACCACAAACTCATTGCTCTTCTTAATTTAATTGCTATTTTGTAGCATTTCAGTAGCTCATGCTAACCATATGGACTTCATCCCAGTGACATGTTGAGCTAGAGAAGGCTGTTCTGAAATGCCTTCCTGTGTGGAGACCCTTCTAACAAAGCCTGACTCCATGCAGTTAAAATCTGTGGGAAATGCATCTCAGACACTATTGTGCTCTGAAGAGCTCCCCTTCTGCTGTGAGTTGGCTGATCATTTTTCCTCCTGGCTATTAAAAAAAATACATCAGTTCTGAGGCCTGCCTTCCTGAACCATGAATTACAAGCGCAGTTTCAAAAAGGCCTTCAGCAGAACTGGGGCTTCTCAGTCCAATTATATCCTTGAACACAGCTTGTAAAACACTGACCATCACCAAATTAAAAAAGTGGGCTTTGCCACTTTCTAGGCCTTTGGTGTAGAAATGCCTGGCATTTTAATGACTTTCTCTGTCCGTTTAGGGATCTGATAGACGTGAAGTTTTATAAGTTAAGGACTAGAAACGAATCAGGTTTTTGATGCCAAAATTCCATTAGGCCTGCAATAAAGGATGTAGTCGATGTATTTAGCAGATATATGTGGAGGCAGTGAAACCAAGTAAAATAATAAGACCTTTAAAATTTAATGTTTATTCCAGGGACTAATCTTTTAAAAGAGCAACTTTCGTAACGTGACTGGGTAATATGTTTTTCTACTCTATTTTTCTTCATAGGCCTAGTTTCTTTTTTCCCTGGGGGGAATAAGGCATCTTTTGCTATTATAGAAGGTTGCCTCATGGGACGCAGTACTGAACTTTTACCAGTTTTTTTTTTTTCCCCTGAACTGTTTTCTTTCTTTCCTTCTTTGTTTTCGATTCTCTTACCAAAATGGCTTCAGAGAAAGAAGCAAATCCCCTAGCCAGCCTCATTATCTGGTTCGGCCTGCCTGCTTAGTACTTGCTCATCCTCTTTAACTAATACGAAAAAGCATTTGGTTTATTCTGAGTGTATTATTCCAATTGCTGTAGCGATGGCTCTCCTGCATGGTGACCCATACATGCGAGGGCAGAACTGTGCTCCATGGGATTTTCAATGGCTGGATTTTGTAAAGTAGATCACCAGACCTTTCTTCTGATGTACTTCTGGGGTTGGAAGGTTGGAAAGAGAGAAGAAGTCTGTGGTCTTCTCAGATATTGTATCCATCAGGAAAATATAGGGGGATACTGGTCTGATCAGAGCTGAGGACTGCTTGAGACACATGGTCATAAGTTTAAAACAAGATTACCTAGTGTGGATGCATGATTGTCTTCAGTCATGTGAAGTTGCTTGGATGCAGGTAAATACTAAGCAGAAAGTTGAGTGTAACCAGGATTGGATTTGTCAGGCAACCCTGTGGGAGATTGGAAAGAAGAGTGGATGGCAGAGTTGAGAATATATGTACAGAATGATTAAAAGGACAGCCTGTGGTAGTGAGGTCCTGGCTGAAGTGAGGTATTGCTGAATACGGATACTGGGAGAGGAGGATTGATAAGAGAGGAGGTGGTGGTCGGAGTCTGAGATGCTTAAACATGAGACGTTGAAAGTGGTGCGGTTGGAGATAACAGCAGGGTCCGGGGCGTGACCACTGAAGTTGCTGTTTGTTAGGTGGCGAGAGGGGGAGGAAGTAAGTATGCAAAAGAAATGCCGTTCTCTTGGACAAAAAAGAAGCCCAAATCAAATCAACCAATGACAAAATTCCATCACCACCTCCAGTAAAATACGGGTTGGTGGTTTGAAACCACCAGCTGTTCCACGGGAGAAAAATATGACAGTCTGTTTCCATAAAGATTGATAGCCTTGGAAACCCTCTAAGTCTGTTTTACTCTGTCCTGTGGGATCTTTATAGAGAATTGCTTGATGGCTGTAAGTTTTTTTGGAACAAGGCATTGGTAATTCAGTGGTAGGACTGTCACCTTCCATGCCAGTGAATCCCAGCTTGTATTTCTCATGCATAACTACCACTCATCTGTCAGTGTAGGCGCGTATATTGCTATGATTCTGAAAAGAGTTTAGCAAAGTTTCTAGATTAAGATGAACTAGAAAGTTCTGTCAGTTTAATTCTGAAAATCAGCCAATGAAAACCCTATGGATCACAATAGCTCAATCTGCAGTTCATCATGGAAATGACGCAGGACCGGGAAGCATTTCTTTCTCTGCTGTGGCTGGGGATACCAGGAGCTGGAGATCAACTCAATGGCAGCTAACAATGAGATAGAGTTTAACAGAAATGCACCTAAAACAAAACAACTTAGAAATATTAAAAATGAAAGAACAGGCAAACACTTGCCAAAAGGAAGCCAAGCATAACAATGTTGATAGTGAACATAATTAAAATTCAGGGTAAAAAAACATTAAATGTGAAAAGAGTTACCATTTATATTTGGTAAAATTTACAGTGCTAAGAGATATAATCATAAATGTTTTTAACAATGCAGATTTGGAGTATATAAAAATCAAAATATTGAGAGAAACATAAATTCACAAACATTGTTAAGTCAGATACTATATTGGGAATGATTCATAAACAGCACTTAGACACACTTATAGAAAAACTATACATGTATGTAGCTTTTATTCCTATTTTGGACTATGCACTTCTTATATATAATTTTTGTTTTGTTGTTATTGTTGAGAACATACGAAGCAGCATATATACGAGTTCGACAGTTTCTACACGTACCATTTAGTAGCATTGATTGCATTCTTTCAATTGTGTAACCATTCTCCCGTCTAAGTTGTTCCTCCGTTAACATAAATTTGCTGTTTCTTAAGTCTCCTTCCTATTGAATCTTTTGAGTTGCTGTTGTTGATTTGATTCCATATAGATAACTCTTTAAGGAGCATAGTGTACATGGTAAGATATTTTTCACTCACTAAACTAAACCATTGTTTAGTTTTAAGAAGATTCCCAGGGATATTTTTGGTTTAAAGTTTAAAGATTATCTCAGAGCTACAGTGTTAGGGGTTTGGTAACCCTCATGGCTACAGAAAATCTGGAGTTTATGAGAATTTGACATTCTGTTCTGAATTTTTCTCCTTTTGATCAGGATTCTGTCAATAGAGTTTTTCATTAAAATGTTTAGTAATGGTAGCTGGGCACCATCCAATTCTTCTAGCCTCATGGCAAAGGAAGAAGTTGTTCACAGACACAGTTAGCCATAAATTTCTATCTTCCTCCTATTACTGATTCTCTTTTTTCTTCTGTTGTGTCTAGGTGAATAAAGTCCAATTGTTGTGTCTTGAATGGCTGCTTGCAAGCTTTTAATACTCCATGTCCTGCAAATCAAACTAGGAGGTACACCAGAAGCACTGAACATGTTATTGGGCCAATAAGCTGAGATGTCCACAGAACTATCACTCTAGATAACCACACCAAGAAACCAAATCTCATTTTTGGTTGTATATAATTAGCCTCAGCAACTAATATTTCTTTATCTTTGTTATTTTTGTAAATATGCCTATCACATGACTGTTGACAATTCAAATTTCTACAGGTATACAACTTATTGACAGCAATTACAATAACTGGCTCGCAACTTTACTCTTAAACAATGTGATATTTTCATTACTGGCAAACCTTTCCCCCTTGTTTTTCTTGTCATGGGTTGAATTGTGTTCCCCCAAAATGAGTGTAGCAAATTCCTGATGTTGTGTCATGTTCCTATATGCTGTAAACCCTGCTCTGTGATGTTAATGAGAGAGGATGGGTGGCTGTGTTGGTGGGGCAGGACTCAATGTGTAAGACTGTGCTGTGCCTTGCGGCAGTCTCTTGGGATGTACAGGAAAGGGAAGCAAGCAGAGAGTAGGGGACCTCATACCAACAGGAAAGAAGCTGTGCTGGGAGCAGAGTGCATCCTTTGGAACTGGGGTCCGTGTGCCTCAGAAGCTTCCAGTCCAGGGGAAGATTGATGACAAGGATCTTCCTGTAGAACAATCAGAGAAAGACTTCTCCTGGAGCTGATGCCCTGAATTTGACTTGTAGCCTACTGGACTATGATAGAATAAAACTCTTTTTAAAGCTATCTACTTGTGGTGTTTTTGTTAGAGCTAGATGACTAAGACACCTCCCTCACTCTGACCACTAAGAAACTTTAGTGTACATACATTTATCTTTTCTTAATCTTTTTGTAAAAGTGAGGCCATACAATATTTGTCCTTTTCTGGTTGACATTTCTCTCAGCATGTCTTCCAGCTCCATTTATACTGTGGCACTTATCAAGACTTCATTTGTGCCACTGACTGCAGTACTCCATTGTATGTGAGTACCACGTTTTGTTTATCCATTCATCTGTTGAGGAGTATTTGCATTGCTCCCACCTTTTGGCTATTGTGAATACTGCTGCGATGAATATTGGTGTACAAGTCTCTATCGGAGTCTCTGCTTTCAAGTATTTTGAGTATATACTTAGAGTGTAATTGCTGGATTATATGATAGATCTGTTTTTAGTTTTTTTATGAACTACCATGTTGTTTTCCACATTGGCTGTACCATCTTGTATTCTTGCCGACAGTGGGTAAGGGTTCCAGCTTCCCTACATCCCTGTCAACGTTTGTTGTTTTCTATTTTTTTTTTTTAAATCTCAACTACCCTAGTGAGAGTGAAATGGTAGTTACTGAACATATACATTGTGCAAATGTCTAACTAAAGTCCCATCCATTATTCATAGAAAGTGCAGTTTATTAACAGGTTGTTAGTTGTTTCTGTCACACCAAAGCTTAAGTCCTACAACCTAAAAGTGAAGGCATAAAATCTGCTATAGTCACTTAATAGGGTTGTTAATGCAATGTTAGTTCAATTCCTGGTCATGCATAAGACATAACCTTCAAGAAAGAAGTCATTAAAATCCCTTTTTAACTGGTTGCCAGCTGTAAGTTAATATGCAGACTTATTTAACTTCTCGCTTCGCATTCTTATGCATAATGCTTTGAGTGTTCTGTTTTCCTTGACTTTGATTACCATTCCATCCTAAGATTCCCATTTCCTCCTCAATTGTATTTTGGCTGGTATAATTTTGGAGTTTAAAAATATGCATGTATGTGCATCCTTTGTCTTTTTCTCATAGCCTTCATTGTATTTCACCCTATTTTGGCTTTTTTTTCCACAATGCTTTCAATGTGCTTTATTTCCTATTTTCGTAAGATTCATACAACTTAAGAAAAATGTGACCCAAGACTGTCCAGGTTAGAGGCTATTTTTTTAAGAATGTAATCTGAAATATGTTGACCTGCAGAGTGTATACTGGGCAGGACTATTTGCGGGGCTGTCTTTGGGGGACATCAACTAAAGGTAATTTCCCAGGGCTCTGCCCCTGGGTGACTTGGAAGACAGGAGGCCGGACACAGATGCAGAGAAAGTTAGCATATATGCACCGCTCACCTTCTCATTGCCAAGGCAAAAAGGGTGAAATTGTTTCTGCTTGCCTTCTATTAGCTCCATTTCCTTATTTTTCAGGTTAACAGACGTTAACAGTACTTCGTTATATTCAGACAATGCATAAATGCTGTGTTCAGCACAATGAATCTTGACAAATGTATACACTCTGATTAAAATATATAACATCTCCGTCATCCCAGATAGTTATCTCTGCGTCTTTCCAGTTACTCCCCATCCCACAATCCGCAACTGACCTGATTTCTGTCACTGCTGATTTGGTTTGGTTTCAGTTCTTTACATAAACGGAATCACACGTATGTGGTCTTCAGTTTGTGTTTCTTATCACTCAGCATATTTTCTTTTGAGATTTGTTTGTGTGGTATGTATAGTAGTCATTAGTTATTTTTTATTGATGAGTACTATTCCATTGTGCGCCTATATCACAATTTACTTATCCACTTTCCTCTAGATGAACACTCAGGCTATGTCTAATTTTTGGCTATTATGAATAAAGCTGCTGTATTTGTATAGGTATTTTTATGAATCTATATGTTTGCTTCTTTTAGGTATGAATTCAGGAGTACTTTTTTCTAAGTCAAAAAGTAGCCGTATATTTAAATGTATGCAAGAATTGTGATTTGTTTTCAAAGTGACTGTGCAATTTTAAACTTCCGCAAACTATATGTGAGAGTTCTAGTTGTTTCAAATCTTCTCCAGCGCTTAGTAGAATCAGTTTTACTTTCAGCCAGTCTGGTGAGTATATGTTGGTATCTCCTGCTTTTACTTTGTACCTCCTTGGTGACTTAATGATGTTGAGCATCTTTTTGAATGCTTTTTAACCATTTGAATATCTTGTTTTATAAAGTATCCAAGTTGTCAGACAATTTTTAATTGAGTTGTTTGTGGTTTAAATGTTTTTCTTTTTTTTTTTTTGAAGCATTTAAATGATTAACATGCTTTAATCAAGGCCAGCTAGATGTCTGAATTGTCTACAAGTTTTCAGATAGAATATCTAAATCAGTTCCACAAACATTTGAGGTCAATGTATTATTCTAATTTTAAACAATAGGGAAACGAAGCTTCAGACAGACTGAAAACCGCCCTCAAAGTTGAAGCTTTCAAAATTGAAAGTACAGGACCTCTAATATGCAGTGTGATCAGGTTTCATCTGAATAAAGGCAGAAGGCAAGACTTTTCAGCAAGTGCATTATTCCTGAAATTGGTCCTTTTTTATTAAAATATTTTTTTTCATGTAACTATTTTAGAATAGCTTTAAATTTACAGAAAATTGCAAAGGATGTCTAGAGAGCTCAAATATAGCCTACTAGGGGTGGCTGCTTTGAACTCTTGTGGCAAAAGATTACCCACTCCCCCATGCTCTGTTCTTCCTGGGCACACTGCTATGCTATATTTCCCAGCCTCCCTTGCAGATAGGTGTGCTGTGTGGCTTTCTGTCTAATAGGGTACCAGCAAAAGTAAGGTGTATGCAATTTCTAGGCCTGCCTCACTGGAAACAGAACATCCTTGCCCATGATCCTCTCATTTCTCATTTTTGGGCTGAATGAAAACAATTTCATGGACCTGAAGGAATGTGAAGCCCTCCTCTGATCCCTGTTGGCTTGTGCCATGAGCTATAAACAAATGTTTATTGGGACAAAGCCACTGAGATATATGAGTTATCTACTACGGCAGCTAATGTTATTTACCTTTCAAATAAAGCACTATTTGTAAGCTCACAATTATGTACATCTATGACAGTCAAGAACTCTAATTATGTGTTGTCTTTTTATTACAGTGTCTTTGACTGGCCACTCACTTAAAACTAATAATTAGATTCCCTTAATGTCATGTCTCTGCATGTTGTATCAGCACACATTTATTACTTCCAAGCCATCTTAAAAACAGATCTTTCCTAAACTTTAAAATTTACTTAGTAAAAAAGAACCAGAGAGAACATTGCTGTGGAATAAATCACATATATTCCAAAACATTTTTCAACATCTTTAGAACAAATTCCTAAAGCTCAGTATTTATTTCGCTGTCTTTGCCTCCTAATCTCCCAGCACGTAGGAGGTGCCGCAGGAAACACGAGGAACAGCGCCTGTGCGTGGCAAGGCATTTCATGAATTATAAAAAGCTGTTCAGTTCCAAAGATCAAAACCTCCACCCATCTGGGATATATAAATCCTGTATGTAGAATTTATGAGCGGGTTATCTTGAATTATGTGTTGTGTGTTGGTTTTGGCACATAATAAATATAAATGATCTTCACAGGACAATAGATTAACTTCCAGTAAGAAACAAATCAGGCATCTATGGAATTTAAAAATGAAGGTGCCCTACTACTTTTGTCAGAGAAGAAGGAGCTCCCAATCTCTAGGAGATGAAATACAATCCTTTTCATTTTGAGCTCCTTTCTCATTTTTCTCCTGGGAGGCGGAATGTTTTACCTGCTTAGTTAGACTGGGCACAGGAGCTGTGCAAGCCTGGTTGGTCTCTCAGGATCTTGCCCTTTTGAGATTCTCTCTGCCTGCAAAGCGTTCTCTTATGAATTAAACTGTGTTCTCCCAAACACATGCTAAAGTCCTATCTTAGTTACCTACTGCTGCCATTACAGAAGTACCACATACAGACGGCGTTAACAACGAGATACTTAATCTCCTATAGCCTTAGAGGCTAGAAATCCAAATTCAGGGCATCAGCTCAAGTGGAGGGATTTTTGTTCATGTTGGCTCCAGGGAAAAGTCCTTGTCATGAATCAGTACAGAGACCCCAGGCTCATAGGATGCATTCTTCTCCTGGTTCCTTATTCTTGGTGGCAGGAGGTCCCTTTCCTCTCTGCTCATTTTTTTCTTTTATGTCTCAAAGGAGATTGACTGAGGACACAACCTAATCCTGTAGATTAAGTTGTGCCTCAGTAACATAAGTATTTCTAATCTGGCCTCATTGACATCATAGAGGTTAGGATTTACAGCACATAGGACCATCACATCAAATCACAAAACGGTGGACAACCACACAGTACTGGGAATTTTGGTTGAACCAGGTCAATACACATTTCTGGAGGATGCAGTTTAATCCAACAAAGTCTAACTTCTGTACTTGATAAAATGACCTTGTTTGGAAATAAGGTTTTCCTTTGACGATGTGATCTGTTAAGTCAATGAGATCATGCCGGAGTAGGTTGGGTCCTGATCTCGTCTGAGTGGTAATAGGCATACTGAAGAAAGACACACCATGTCTAGAGGCATCTAAATTCTTAGGGCACTACAAAGCGGGAAGAGACAAGGAAGGTCAACCACTAGAGCAGACAGAGAAAACACTGCTCTGCTACTGCCCTGATTTCAGACTTCTGGCCTGCCAGACTGTGAAACAATGCATTTCTGTTCTTTAAAGTCACCTGCTTGTAGTATTTTCTTACAGCAGCACTAGGGAGCTAAAACAGGTGGTGCATTTTGTTGTGCTGAATGCTGTGGAATGTTAGGAAATTAGCTGAACTGGCTATCTAAGCCACACTTTCTAAAATGGCTTTAATTGGTAATAAAGTTGACATTTTGTCTTCATCTGTATCACTGTGTGTCTCTCAGCTGTTTTTGACTTGGAGAATAAGGGGCTGAATAATGGCCATATTTCTTGGTTCCTTGACTCCCAGCAGACACATAGCTAACACATTGCGTGTAACATGCAAATCAGGAAATACATATAGCATCTTAGCTGTGTGCAACCCAGTACACAGAAGACTATGCAATTTCACAAACACAAGAGTATTTTTGGAGTCTTCTCAGATAGGCTGGAACTCTTCGAAGGAAGAGATACCCTTACACAAAACTTAAAATTAGTCAAAGATAGCATATACTGGTGTGTGAAAGAGTGCAACTGGAACCAGCCCACCAGCCCACCAGCCCGCCAAACCCCCCAAAACTTTCAATTCACCTCAACCTATGTACTTCCAATTCTGCTGAAGTGATTTCTGTTTTTTCTAGTGGCAATTTCTGGGTGACATATGAGAAATGATACAGACAAATACACCAGCCACATCTAAGTTCTTTAAATTGATCTGTAATTATGTGTTTAAAAATAATGATCTATACTTTGAAATTTCTGTAGCCCCCAGGTGCTCTAGGAAGCAAAACCAGTAAAGCATATGAATATGTATATATGGAGATTTATATCAAGGAAATGGCTCACGTGGTAGTAGAGGCTGCAACATCCCAAGTCCATGGTCGGGATAGAGGCTTCTCCTGATTTACATAGCCACAGGGGCTGGTGAATCCAAGACTGGCAGGTCAGAGAGCAAGGCTGTTGCTCCCAGGCTGCAAAGATAGATGAATTCCAAGATCAGCGGCCAAGGCTGCAGGTAAGCCGCTATCTAGACTACCAAGAGCCAGAGGTCAGATGAACAAGAGCCAGTTGCAGGATTTAGTGCAAGAAGCTCCTGAGCCTTGCAAGAATGTTGGCTTATATTCAAAGCAGGCCACATGGTCAGGGAAACTCCCTTTCCACTGATTTTTCTACTCATAGCAGGTCCCGTCGTGAAGGTGAGCACATATCCAGTCTCAACCGGGAAGTGTGATAATTGCCGAAACACTGAGAATAAAGCCCAGGGATGTCGACACACAGTCTCAACTATCACAGTCATGATGCATTATTATTTTTTGATATGTTGTTGAATTCTATTTGCTAGAATTTTATTGAGAATTTTTGCATTTATATTCATGAGGGATATTGATGTGTAATCTTTTTGTGGTGTTTTCGCCTGGTTTTGGTATCAGGGCTATGCTGGCTTCATAGAATGAATTTGGGTGTGTTCTTTCCTTTTCTATCATTCTGAAATAGTTTGAGTAGGGCTGATGTGAGCTTTTCTCTGAATATTTGGTAGAATTCTTCAGTGAAATCATCTGGATAAGGATCTTTTTTGGTTGGGAGTTTTTTTTTTTTTTAATTATCTTCCCAATGTCTTCTTTTGTTATGGGTATGTTTAGTTTTTCTACCTCAATTTGTGTTAGTTTAGGTAGGTAATATGTTTCTAGCAATTTGTACATTTCTTCTAGGTTCTCAAATTTGTTGGAGTACATTTTTTCTTGGAAACCGTGGTGTTCTAGTGGGTAAGAGATATAGCTTCAAACCAAAGGCTCAGCAGTTCAAATTTACCAGATGATTTTGGTTGGGTCTGTTGTGATATCATGATCTCATTTCTTATTTGTGTTATTTGCTACCTCCTTGCTTTTCTTTTGTCAGTAGGCCAATCATTCACAGATTGCATTGAGCCTTTCAAAGAACCACGCTCTGGTCTTGTTAACTCTTTCTATTGTTTTTCTTTTCTCTATTTCATTTATTTCTGTTCTAATCTCTATTATTTCCTGTGTTGTGGTGATTGTGGTCTTCCTTTGTGTCTCTCTGTTTGATCAAGTTGTAGGGTTAACAAATTTGTTTGGTGTTAGTCCTTTCTTCTTTTTGACCTCTAAGATTTTGGTATGATGTATTCTCATTTTCATTTGATTATAGGAATTTTTTTTTTTTTTTTTTTGAGTTTTTCATTTCTTTTATTACCCGGTCCTTTTTAAGCAAGGTGTTATTCAGTTTCCATGTATCTGATTTCTTTTCCTTGGTGTTTGTCTTATTGATTTCCACTTTATGATGCTGTGATCAGAAAAAGTGCTTTATAGTATTTCAGTATTAAGTCTTACTTTGTGGCCTAAGATATTGTCTGTTATGGAGAATATTCCATGTTCCCTGAAAGAGGGCTATTGCCACCCCTCAGGGCCCTGGCATGGGTGATTAAATGAAGTGGGAGGCACTGCTGGCCTTCAAGCCTTCTGCTTGAGTGGCCAGAGTGGGTAGGAGGTACCTGCAGTTTTTACATTCCTGGTGAAGGTGACTGGAAGGAGTGTGTGTCACCCTCCAGCCCTCAGGCCTCTGGCACAAATGAATGGAAGGAGTGGGAGGGACTTTTTCCCCTCAGTCCCCCGACACAGGTAGCTGGCAGGAATAGATGACAATGCAGATCGGTGGGCCACTGCCATGAGTGGCTGAGCTCAGAGGCAAATGTCTCTAGACTGTGGGCTCCTGATGTAAGGGGTGAGGTAGTGGCGAATGCTGCCGGGCTGTGCTCCCGAGTGGGAAGGAGGGGTGGGTGTCTTAGTCATCTGGTACTGTTCTACTGTAACTAGAATAATTAGGTGGCTTTAACAAAGACAAATTTATTCTCGCAGAGTCCAGCAGACTAGAAGTCTGAATTCTGGATGCCAGCTCCACTGGAACACTTTCTCTGTTGGCTCTGGAGGAAATTCTTTGTGTTGCATCAGTCTGTCTTTGATCTGAGAGCATCTAGGCACTGGAACCTTAGGTCTGAAGGATCCCCTCTACTCTTGGTGATGTTCTTGATGATGAGGTCCCCAACTCTCTGCTTTCCTTTTGTCTCTTGTAGGATAAAATAGCAGTGCATGCCACACTCCTGAGAAATTCCCTTTACATTGGAGCAGGGAGGTGACCTCAGGAAAGGGCATTAGAGTCCCACCCTAGTCCTCTTTAGCATAATCCAGTCTGTTAACCACAGGCAGAGATTAGGATTTACAGCATCAGAAAATAACAAAATGGAGGACAATCGGAAAATAGCTGGAATCATGGCCCAGACACACTGTCACATATTTTGCGGGGGGAGGGTGGCAGACATAATTCAATTCATGACAGAGGGTGAGAGTGTCTCACAAACCCTTCAGACCTCTAGCATGGGGGACTGGGATGGGTGTGATGTGTTGGGCATGTGTACCTGAGCTTTGGAGGCTGGGAGCACTCCTGTCTGGTTTTGGTCATGAGTATACGTTTGCTCCTGCTGCCCTAGGTGAGGGGAGTTTGAGCTGGGGGTACTGCTTGCATTGTCTCCATATGATTGTGCTTGAAGGTTAGGCAGCGAGGCACTGGTGTGAGTGACTGGAGAGAATGGAAGTCACTGTAGGATGGTGGCTAAGTGAAAAGAAGGGCACCTCCAGACTGTAGGCTTCTGGCAAAGGGGGCACGACCATGGTGACTGCCACTGGCATGTGACTGTGAGTTGGGAGAGGATGCCTCACAAGCCCTTGGACCTATTCTAATGGGAGGACCGGGGATAGGAATGGCAAGTTGGGTGCATGTCCTTAAGTTTCACAGGAGACAAGAACCCGTGCCTGGCTCTGGACATGTGAGCAGAATTGTCCCTGCTTGGGTGCACAGATGTTGGTTGTTTCAACTAGGAATGAAGCTAGCTTTGTCTCAATATGGCTGTGCTGAACAGGTTTGGCTAGCAATAGGCTGAAGACTCATAATTCCCCATGTCTGATTTTTCGGTATTGTCCCTCTTTCTGTTTCCGCTTGGTGCTCAGACTCTTCAGCCTTGTTTTTGATGCTTTGGGATTCTAAGTTGTCACTTACATACGATTCACTTGTTTTTGGGGTTACAGTGTATATTTTGGGGGGACACAAGTCAATATGTAACAAATGCACTGTTTTATAGAAAAGCAAACTAGTATTTTGAAAGGATAAGTGTAGCTTAAATAAATCAAGTGGTAAAATAGACATTAATATGAGTCTTGGACACAGGAACACAGTAGATGGAGTAGGGAAAGCTCTTGTTCCTCCTGTGGCTGTCACACTTTAGTTCACCAATTTCTGGATGACTATGGACACGCCATCCCACTCCTGGTTCTAATATCCATCCGTCACCTGAGCATTGCTCAGCATCTGCTTAGCTAACCATACTGGCCTTAATATACCTTAAGGAAGCAAGCTGAAGTAACGTAAAATACAACCTACCACTTGTCTGTCATGTTGTTGTATTGTGGTGGCTTGGTTTTGCTATGATGCTCGAAGCTACGGCACCAATAAGTCAAATACCAGCAAGGTCACCCATGGGTGACAGATTTTAGTGGAACTTCCAGACTAATACAGAATAGAAAGATTTGGTAATGTACTTCTGAAAATTAGTCAATAAAAATATTATAGATCATAATAGGACATTGTCTAAATCATTTGCTTTGAGTACACCATCAGGAGGGCTCGACTGCTAGAAGAAGACATCTGTGTTCGGTGAAGCAGAGGGCTGACAAGGACAGGGGGTGCCTTGGTGAGACAGACTGGCACAAGCGCGATGGACTTAGATGTGCTGGTGACTGAAGGCGTCATGCAGGTTGCTTTCTGTTGTGCAGAAGGTTGTCATAAGGAGTAGACTTGATGGTGGCACACAACAACCAAAGTGGCAGCACATGTCACAGTATCTCTGAGAACCATTCCGTAGTGTCACTGGGAGGGGGCACTTTCATTCCAGATTGCAGTGAGCCTCCTGTTGGAAGTGCTTGGGGTCAGACCACGTGTCTCTGCTAGAAGCTCATGCTCACCATTTGTGTGGCCCTTCCTTCATCCCCCAGATGGGGCTGGATTGGGGGACACTGCCTTCGAGCAGTTTTCAGGCTGTTTCTGACACAAGAGCTCAGGCTTCCAGCCAGTCGCCAATGTTAAACGCCTGTAACACTGGGTGGAGGGGCACTCCCAGCATCTGCCTTCCCACAGCTCTGTGGAAAGAGAAGAGGAAACCTTTGGTTTTCCTGAGTGTGCTGGACTCTTCTTCTGGTTAAGGGTGTCTTGCATTACATTGTAAGATCAGGCACATATGCTGTTAAGAGGCTTTATCTTTAGATTTATTGGGGGAAAATGTAATGAAAATCTAAACCTTGCACATCAGCAGTGCAGAGGCTTTGAAGCCAAGGGTACCTAATGACTCACTGATGTTCTTGATAAAGACATGCTTGCTTTTCATCTAGACTGATTTTATAAAATAAATTGGATGTCTTTCGAAACTCTGTATTATCCAGTGTTTTGGAACAGCCTTTGTATACCCTGTGGAAGCAAGGATTCTGCCGTTTGCCCATTATGCATTCACTCTAGGTGTCTATTTTCGTAGAATTAAAAGATACTCATTAAATGCCAGATATTTAAATTATATTTAAGAGCATTAGTGCCAGAGCTATTAGTCTCTTATGTGATATTTTCTCCTTTTTATTTTTAACGGAATCGTATTTTGTTGCAGTGTATCTACTTCTCTTCCATGCATGTCTACTCCCACTTGGAGTTATCAGTGGTTACGTGATACAGTCCTTCCAAACGTGTTAACACAGATCAGTGGGTGGGGTTTCTGGGTGAGGACTTTTGAAGGGGCTTGTTCCTACTAGCATGCACTCGTTTACTCTTGGCCCTTCCATCCTCCTCTTGCCTGGAATTACAGTTGCGATTGTTGGATTTCCAGGAGTCATCTTGGGACTGTGGTGCCATTATAAGGCTGAAAAACTATGTGTGAAGAATAAAAGGAGTCTGCATCTGGGTGGCTTTGTCAACATTTCATGCCTGACATCAACTTCTCATCTGTGTACTTCTGTTAAGTCACTGCAGTTTGTATTTTCTGCTACATTGCAACAAAATGCAACCCATAACCAATAATATACATAATTTTTAGATTAATTTACTCAGAGATGAAACAAAAAAATGATCACTTCGTGCCAGGATGTACTTTTTCACAAAATAGTGTTGGTGGAATTATGACTTGAAACACTGAGAATAGAGCATGCTCTCCTCTTGTCTAAGTCCTAAATGGTATCAAGGAGGCCTAGCTAATAAAGCAACAATAGCAACCAAAAAAAAAAACAACAACAACAACCAAAAAGAACAACCAGACAGCCTCTCAAATTTAATTTAGTCCGAGGAAAATCCGTTTGCTTTACCTTGTCATTACACGCATGTAAAAGTTAACATTAATAGAAGTTTCACTGGGGGAGGGAATGCAAACGAAGACTGACAATGAAGTTTGTAAACTTATCCTAGAGAAAGTACTATGTACTTCATTGCGGAATGTCACTATGGTCACTTTCTAAGTACTCCTTTTGAGAAGCTATGTACTGATGCCACCACCAAGTCCACCCTGCCAACAATTTTAGAACTCTTTTTCTGGAATGGCCATCAGAGCCGTTGTGTTACCCTTGATGTACTGAATGTTATCCAAATGTCTTCCTTTCAGCTTTTCATTTATCTTCGGGTAAAGAGAAAAGTCAGCAGGGGCCAGATCAGGTGCGTAGGTAGGGTGTTTCAGTATAGTTATTTGTTTACTGGTTAAAAACTCCCTCACAGACAGTGTTGTATGAACTGGTGCATTATCATGATGCATGAGCTCCGAGTTGTCAGTGAAAAGTTCAGGCCATTTTCTTTCTTTTTTTTTTTTTTTACTATGATTTAGTGAAACTGTACATTCCCGTATAAATGTACATTCTCATATAAATTTGCCCACCTATATGCAGCTCTGACTGCTCTCCATGCCCAGTGACAGCATACTCTTCCTGTCTGCTCCATACATGTCTCATCCTCCCAACAATCTCCTATTCCCTCCTCTCTACCCACTCCCACACCTCCAGTAAGTGGTCAGCAGGACGACATCCTACGGATGCATAGAACCATAAAGTGCACACATGATATGGTCACTCTGTGTTGCCAAGTCCAATCCATTCCTGTCTGAAGAATTGACCTCCATTATGACTTACGGATGGGAGCAGCATCAGGGCCAGGGGCGGCCATGCTCCCAGGGGAACACCGAGGCCCCTGGACCATCAGTTTTGGTCTTTTAATGGAGAACTCAGGGTGCACCCTTTATATTCTTGCGTTGCCAGTGAGACTCAACTTTGTGAGGTCCATCACGGCTATCACTGCTGGTGGTTGGGCACCATCCAGTTTTTCTAGTCACAAGTCGATATAGTCACCCACTCACGTGGGTCTCTCCGTCTTCTGGGTTCTCTTTCCCCCATGTTGTTTTGGTCCTTGGTGATCATCTGTTTCTGCTGAGTTGGGACCATTTGCTGTACCCTCAGATGGCAGCTTGGCAGTTTTTAAGGTCCCAAACACCACTCACCAATGTGGGGTGCAGAAGACTCTCTTAGCAAAATGCTGGCTGTGCCAACTTGGCCTTGATTTCCCCTGAGAACATGGTCCCTGGCCCTCTGCACTTTTCATTTTTGGGTTAAGATGGGAGGAGTAATCATGCTATGTTGAATTCCAGTTAATATTGTTCTTCTTTCTAATATGTGCTGTCAGATTTCTCCCAACCAAATTTCTACGAACTATCTAATTTAAACCCTGCTCCCCTTGCCCTCTCTCTCTCCCCACTCTTGCAGCTGTCAAAGAGTCTTTTCTTTGATGCATGAGTTTGTTTTTAAGCTGCTATCGTAGGGGTCTCATACAATGCTTGTCCTTTTGTCCCTGACTACTTGCACTCACCATTATCTCCTCCAGTTGAAACCAGATTATAAGATGTTTCCTAAAATAACCATTGTTCTTTATCATTGCATAGTGTTCCATTGAGTATATATACCACAGTTTACCTATCCATCCCTCTGTTGTTGGGCATCTGGGTTGATTCCATCTTTTTGCTATCTTGGATTGTGTTGCAATAAACATTTGTGTGCATCTGGTGTGAATGGTCTTGATTCTGCAGGGTATATTCCTGGCAGTAGAATTACTGGGTCAAATGGTACGTCTATATCCTGCTTTTAAAGGAAGTGCCAGATTGCTTTCCAAAGAAGTTGCAATCCCACCAATGGCCTCTCCCGCATTTGTTGTTTTGCATTTTTTGGATCATGGCCAATCTTTTTGGGATGAGATGGTATCTCACTGTAGTTTTGATTTGAATTTCTTTAGTAGCTAATGAGCATGTCTGCATGTGTTTTTTGGCTGCCTAGATCTCCTCTTAAGAGAAGCGTCTGTCCATCTCCTTTGCCCAACACCTAATTGGATGATTTATCTTTTTCTTATTGATATTTTGTAATACCTTTTAGATTATGGAGATGAGAGGTCAGTCTGACATGTAGTTGCCAAATGTGTTTTCCCATTCTGTGGGTAGCCTTTTTATTCTATTAATAAAGTCTTTGGATGAGTAAAAGTGATTATTAGCAGTTCCCATTTATCTATTTTCTCTTCTGTTTGTAGTTTGTTGGACAGATTTTGAAGTCTGTCTAAGTTGTGTATTAAAACTTCCATTGTTGTTCCTACTTTTTCTTAGATGAGCTTTATGATTTTAGATTTGGTATTTAGGTCTTTTATCCATTTTGAGTTGTTTTTTGTATAAGGTGTAAGATATGGGTTTTGTTTCAGTTTTTTGCAGATGGATATCCAGTTCTGCCAGCACCATTTGTTGAAGAGATTGTTTTTACCCCAGCTTAATGTCTCAGGGCCTTTGTCGAATATCAACAGTTCATAGGAAGATGCTGTCACTCTGGGGTCTCAATTCTGTTCAATTGATCTATCTGCCTCTTTTTGTACCAGTACCAGGCAGTTTTGAGTACTGTGGTGGAGTAATAGGTTCTAAACTCAGGTAGTGAGAGGCCTCCCAGTGTGTTTTTCTTCTTCAATAGTGCTTTACTTATCTGGGGCTTCTTCTCTTTCCAAATAAAATAGGTGATTTGTTTCTCCACCTCATCAAAAAGTGTCACTGGAGTTTGTATTGGGATTGCATTATATAAGTAGATTGTTGTAGGTAAAATAGACATTTTCACAATGTTAAGTCTTTCTACCCATGAGCAGGGTAGGTTTCTCTATTTATGTAAATCTCTCTTAGTTTCTTGTGGTAAGGACTTATAGTTCTCTTTGCAAAAATCTGTTATTTCTCTGATTAGATTTATTCCTAGGTACTTTATCTTCTTAAGGGCTATAGTAAATGATATTGATTTGGTGATTTCTTCGTTAACAGTCTCGTTATTGGTATAAAGGAATCCTAATGATTTACTTATGTTTTATCTTGTATCCTGAGACTTTGCGGAACTCTCCTATCAGTATGAGTAGTTTACTTATGGATCCTTTAGGATTCTCTGTGATCCAGTCACATCATCTGCAAATAGGGAGATTTTTAGTTCTTCTTTGCCGATGCAGATGTCTTTTACTTCTTGGTCTTGTCTAATTGCTATGGCTAGAACTTCTATTACAATGTTGAATATGAGAGGTGATAGTGGGCATCTTTGTCTAGTTCCTGTTCTCAGAGGAAATTGTTTTAGTCTTTCTCCATTCAGGATGATGCAGGCCATTGCCTTTGTATAAATGGCCCTTGTTGCATTGAGGAATTCACTGTCTATTCCTATTTTGCTGAGAGTTTTTAGCATAAGGGGGTATTGGACTTTATCAAATGCCTTTTCTGCGTCAATTGACAAAATCAGATGATTCTTGTCTTTGGTGTTATTTATGTGGTTGATCACATTAATTGTTTTTCTGATATTGAACCAGCCTTGGATCCCTGGTATGAATCCAACTTGGTCATGATGGATTATGTTTTGGATATGTTGTATTCTATTGGCAAGAGTTTTGTTGAAGATTTTTGCATCTAGATTCATGAGTGATACTGGTCTGTAGTTCTCCTTCTTGGTTGGGTCTTTCCCTGGCATTGGTACCAGAGTTATGCTGGCTTCATAGAATGAATTTGGAGTATTCCATCCCTTTCTATACTGTGAAATAATCTCAGTAGTATTGGAGATAACTCGTCTCTAAAAGCTTGGTAGAATTCTGCAGTAAAGCCATCTGGGCTCGGGCCTTTTTTGGTTGGTAGTTTTTGATGACTTTTTCAGTCTCTTCCCTTGTGATAGATTTATTACGTTGTTCTGTTTCAGCTTGTGATAATTTTGGTAGGTTATATGAATCAAGAAATTTGTCCATTTCCTCTAGGTTTTCAAATCTGTTAGAGTAAAGACTTTCATAGTATTCTGTTATAGTTTTTTTTTTTTTTCTATTGGATCTGTTATGACAAGTCCCCTCTCATTTCTTATTTGAGTTATTTGCTTCCTTTCTTGTTTTTCTTTAGTAAGTTTAGCCAATGATATGTCAATTCTGTTGATCTTTTCTAAAAAACAGCTTTTGGTCATTTCAATTTTTCTTCTGTTCTCTAATTCATTTAGTTCTGCTCTAATCTTTATGATCTGCTTTCTTCTGGTGCCTAAGATGTTCCTCTGTTTTTCTCTCTCTACTTGTTCAAGCTGTAGGGTTGGTTCTTTGACTTGGTTTCTTTCTTCCTTCCAGATGTGTACATTTATGGAGATGAACTCTCCTCTGAGCTCTGCTTTGGCTGCATCCTATAGGTTCTGGTAGGAAGTGTTTTCTTCCTCATTGGGATCCATAAATCTCTTTATTTTGTCTTTGATTTCTTCTATAATCCATGGCTTTTTGAGCAAGATGTTGTTCCATTTCCATGAGTTCCACTTTCTATCTATGTTTTTTTCTGCTATTGATTTTGACTTTAATGGCTTTATGATCTGAGAAGATGCTTTGCATTAATTCAGTGGTATAGATTTTGTTGAAAATTGCTTTATGTCCTAACACACGGTCTATTCTGGAGAATGTTCCATGTGCACTAGAAAAGAAAGTGTAGGTGTCCACTGATTGACAGAAACTTCAATGAGGTCTAGATGGTTAATTGTGGTAATAAGATCTTCTGTGTCTGTATTGAGCTTTATTCTAGACTATCTCTGCAATATTGAGAGTGGAGTGTTGAAGTCTCCCACTATTATTGTGGAGTGATCTATCTCTTTTTTGAGGGTAGTCAGTGTTTCTTTGATGTATTTAGGTGCTATAATATTAGGGGCATAAATATTTAATATTGTTAAGTCTTGCTTGTGTATTGAACCTTTCAGGAATAAATAGTGTCCATCCTTGTCAACAATGATGGATTTTACATTAAAATCGATTTTATCTGAGATTAGAATTGCCCCACCTGCTCTTCTTTGATCATCGTTAGCTTGATATATATTCTTCCATACTTTAATTTTCAATTTGTTCATTCTTGTAGGCAACATATGGATGAGACATGTCTTTTGATCCAAGATGTCACTTGATGTCTCTTTACTGGAGCATTCAGTCCATTCACATTCAATGTAATCATTGATAGGTGTGTGTTTAGTGCTGTCATTGTGATTTTTTTGTGTGTGTGTTGATGTTTTCTCTGTTGTGCTTGTTAGGCTGTCCTGTGACTTTCTTCTTTGTGAGTTGATTTTTCACCTTTTTCAGGGTTGGTTTTGTGGTTGTTGAGACTCTTGTGTTACATTTCTTGATTTGATATGTTGCCTCTTTATTGTGCATTACAGCTACCCCTGTGATCCCCTTAATAAACTATGTAAAACCCAACTTTAATTACTACCAGTCTTATCAACTTCCTCTCCATCTGGAAGGACTGCAACGACTGTAGCACATCCCTCTTTCTAATACGATGACATCATAGTTTTCATGATATGATCACTGGATCATTTCTTTCACTATTATAGGCTTGAGTTTGGAGCCTTCCATAACTGAGTAGGTTTCTGGGTGATGTGTCTTGAATTTCCTTCTAAAATATAAAGTTAGTGGTTTTGTTCTTGTAAGCCAAGAGATTCTTTCAGTATTTTTTATAGCTTTCGTTTGGTTTTTACAAAGTCTCTGAGTTTCTGTTTATCTGGGAATGTCTTAATTTCTTTTTCATATCTGAAAGACAGTTTGGTGGGATATATAATTCTTGGCTGGAAATTCTTTTCCTTCAAGTATTTGAATGTGTTATGCCACTGTCTCCATGTGAACATTGTTTCTGCTGAGAAATTCAACAAAAGCCTACAGGGTTTCCCTCTGAATGTTAGCTTTGCTTTGAGTCTTGCTGCCTTTAAGAGTTTCTGTTTATGTTTCATTTTGTTAAGCTTAATTATAATACGTCTTGGAGTCTTTCTTTTCAGATATATATTGAGTGGCATTCTATATGTGTCTTGTATATCTACATTCTCTTCTTTCATAATTTCTGGGAAGTTTTATGTCAGCAGCTCAGCAATGATACTCTCTGGGTTCTCAGGTGTCTTGCCTTGTTCAGGAACTCCAGTTAACCATAGATTGTTCCTCTTAATAGAGTAATACATGTTTCTTAATGCTTCTTCATTTTTCTTGTTTCTTTTTTCTGATTACACCTTATAGATGCTGGAATCAGTAGCTCTGTCTTCTAAATCAGAAAGTCTATTTTCCATTTGTTCCATTCTGTTCCATTGGCTTTGAATTGAAGTTTCTATCTCATTGATTTTATTCTTGATCTGCTTAATTTCAGAGTACTAGTGTTGCATCAGATCAAACAGCTTGCTTAATTATTCATTTTACTCTGCTGCATTTTGTATAAGGTCTAGGAGGGCTCTCTATGTAATCTGTTTGTATTCACCTTCCAATAGTTTCAGAAAGTTTTCTTCGGGAAATTCTTTGGTTGTTCCTTTTGGGGGCCTTCTGAAGCCATGGGTGATTTCTCTGTTATGGTTTTATCCAGAATGTTTTGCTTTTGGGGCTTCATGAGTCAATAAAGGCTCAGAGAGATGCTGCGAGTATGGACTGCAGTTGTTTCTCTAGGCTGTCTTAAAATGAAAGGTAAAAGGTATCTGACAACTTCCTAAATCAGTCAGGTTTTCAGGGGTACAGGTCCCTCTTTCCAGTGGGCAAAGTAAGCACCTCTATATCCAACCCCAGATGTTATAAACTAGTTCAAAATACAGAAGGAGTATGGCCATGCTGGCCTCTCCTGCCAGGCCCCAGCTGTAGGTGACACTGTGTAAAATACTGATTTGCTGCCAGAAAAGAGCTCTCTTCCAGCCAGGTACTGCCTCCCAGCCCAGGAATTAGGTCCAGCTGAGGCTTCTATATCCACCTCCCAGTGGAACAATATAGCATCTCACACAAGCTCCCTGTCTGCCTCAGTACAGGCTACTCGATGGTGGAGGCAGAGAGGCCAAAGGTGCTGAGATACACAGAGTTCAAAGCTGGGCCTGAAAATATGGCAATTTTGTCTGCTGATCCCACTAGCTGTGCATCTGAGATTAGCTGCTAGTCAAGTCCCAGCTCTACCCACTGGCTAATATAGAAAAATCAGTTAAAATGGTGAGTTATCTTTGGTCTGTGAAAGCCAGCTCTCACCAGGAGCAGGGATGGCAAAAGACAGGAGGCTTTCCATTTGGTAGTATGAAGTCTAAGTTAATAACCCTATGCCATGTCCTAGGGCTTACCAGGTGTCCAGGAGGTTCCACTTAACTGTCAATTCAAGTATTAGTTTCCAGAGTGATTTAGGGAGACATGCGTTTAGTCCACCATCTTGACTCCGCCCCCCCGGTCATTGTCATCTAACTTTTTTTATGTAGCTTTCTCAGCACTTTCAAATGGTAAACTTGGTTAACTTCTAGTTGGTACAAATTCACAATGAACAATCCTTCTGGTATCTAAAAAGACTGGCAACATAATTTTAACTCTTGCTTTGGACTGATGGACACTTGTTGGTTGTAGAGAACTGGCTGACTTCCGTAATGCATTTTGATACTTTGTTTCAGAATAATGTTGGTACACCTATGCTTCATCACCAGTGACAACATGGCGCAAAACATCATCCTACCTCTCCAAAATGTCTTGTCTAACTTCAACTCTCCTTTGCTCTTTTTCATTGGTGAGCTCCTTTGGGACCATTTTTGTAGACATGTTTCTCATGCCAAGATTTCCTGTTTCTCTGTTGATGTTTACTTGGTCTGCTATGCTTTTGACATACAGTTTGTGCAATGTTTTTGTTGGTTCTGCTCGTTGCTAGCTGCCCTGACCTCTCTTCATCAGTGGTGCTTTGCTTCCCCTCAGAAAAATGTTTAATCCCTTTGTGCACTGCCATTTTCTTCATGGCATTATCCCTATAAACTTGAACTAATATGTCCCTGATTTTACTTCCACTCTTGCCGAGTTTAACAAGACATTTAACGTTGTTCATTGCACTAATTTAAGCTCTGACATTCTCGTAACAACACACAAAAACATGCAACAGTGAATGCCAGTCAGCATGATACCACCACACATTGACACAAACACAGCTGTGAGACACAGATATACCAAGGTTATGAACCCTAACTGAGTTATTTTTACAGTGTTGTCAACACAAGCACACAATGGCAAGTTCACAAATGTAATTGTCAGATCTGTGTAGTTTAGTGGTAAGAGCAGGAGCTTCAGCATGTGACAGATTTGAGATTGACTCTTGACTGTACTATAAACTCTCTGTGCAATTAAAAACACATTGCTGAATCTTAGCCTCAGTTTTCTGATTTATAAGAGAAAGCAGACCTCAGATTAGATACATAGGTAGTCCCAACTTATGACAGCGTTCTTTACCAATGACTCCCTTGTAAGTCAATTCTAGTGTAAGTCAAGTACCTTTGTTTTAATAAAAACGGTTTTCATTATAACAGGTAATCCTTAACTTACTCTGTATTCAAGTTATGAGTAATAGCACTTAGAACTGTCTTTTTTGTATATCTTATCGTTGGTGATATGTGCCACATATGATGTTGAAGTGCCTAATCTACTGTTGTTAACACTTTCAGGCAAGCCAAAGATAATTACAATTAGATTTATAAAGATTTTGATAAGAAAAAGCAATGATAATGAAGACTGAAAAAAAAAGAGGTATTCAACTTATATTAGGACCAACTTGTAACTGAGTCACTGGAAGGGAATCCTGTCATAAGTAGGGACTTACCTGCATTGTCTTTTATTATCAGTAGGTTTATAAATCTGTCAGTGTTCTGAAGAGTAAAACAACTGAACATCTGAGAATGACAACATCAACAAGTTAAACACTGCTATGTATTACTAATGATAAGAGGTACCAACAACAAACAAACAAACAAAAAACCAACAAAATTTGTGATGACTTGAATACATCGTAAATTGAGGACTACCTGTAATAAATCTGGAAGAGACCATATCAATGGGACTCAGTGAAGTATGTGTGATATTTTTCCTATATTTGTGTCTCGTTTCCTGTTCTTTAAACTAACAGATGATTATTAAGCATCTACTATGCACTGGGACTATGTTGGGTGTTCAGTTCTTTGACTCTCAGAGTGTGCCCCAGGTGGAATTACTGTTACAGGGCTGGGCATCAGAAGGATTCATGGCTGATTGTTTTTGCTCATTGGCACAGGGGAGAGGGGCTTTCAGAATTTCATCACAAGGTTTCAGTTAAAAAAACCAATCTGCAGTCTTAGTGAGTTTTGGTGATTTTCACCCCAATCCAGATGTAACAGTTAGAGATGGGTCTGGCTGGCCCAGTCGGTGTTTAGAAATTGGAACTAAACCTTGAAATTCCATCTGGAAAAAGTTGTACCTTTCCAAGAAACAGAACAGGTCTTGGCACACAAAGACTCTAAAAGCTAAAATAAAATGGAGCTAATTGCCTTATGACTCTAGCCTCCATAGCTAGTTTCATATGTCCTACAGATGTGAGACCAAGTACTTGAAAATAAAGTCAATGATTATTTACAACAGGCAGCGTGGCTTTTAACGAAGCCAGACCTTGAACTTTTTCAGTATTATCTTTCTTCAGTTACCTGTCAGTGAATCTGGCCAACTGTGTAGACTCTTGAACGGTCAGCAAATTTGAAGTTCTTCAACATATTTATGTATCATGATATGAAATAAAGGTTTCGAAGGTAGACTGGACTTTATCCTGTAACCTTATGTAGTCAGAGGCAGAAAGTACAATACTTTGTGAGAGATTCATTAATTCAATTTTTTTCTTTTATTCTTGAAGGCTGAGCTCAAGGGACTTGCAACCCTAGGGAGGAAGAGTTATAGCAGCTTGCATTTGCTGAAGCCATTTTAAATGCCAGGACTCTATTTGGATTATTGTTATCTTTACTCTCACCATTAATAGTTCTCATTAGGTGAATGTGGAACTTGATATTGAGACAAGTTTCATTGGGAAGTGACAAGACATGGTGGAAAGCACAGGGTTCTTGATAATCAGGAAGAACCAAGTGCAAATCCTGCCTGCGCAACTTTGATCATGTTATTGAACATCTCTCAAACTCCAATGGTTATTCCTAATTGTTTTCCTATTCTTCAAAGCAGAAAACTGGGTCTAAAAACAACTGGGTCACTTGGCTATGGCTGCTAGTAAGTCAAAGAACTGAGACAGGAATTCCAGCCATCTGTGCTTTCCTGCAGAGTTCCTGGGTGCTGCAGATAGTTAATGCACTCAGCTGCAAACCATAAGGTCAGAAATTCAAGTTCACTTGGAGGCACGTTGGAAGAAATGCCTGGCAATCTTCTGAAAAATCAGCCTTTGGAAAGCTGATGAACAGTTCTACTCTGACAGCCAAGGGGTTTTCATGAGAAGGAAATGGCTTGACAGCAACTGATTTTTTTGATGGTGTTTTCCTACATGCTAGTAGTTAAGATCTCAGCTGCTAACCAAAAGTATGCAGTTTGAACCCGCCACTTACTCCTTGGAAGCACTATGAGGCAATTCTACTATGTCCTAAAGGGTCATTATGAGTGGAAATTGACTTGACAGCAATGGATATTTTGGGTTTTGGCATAGATGGCAGGAGTCTCACAGATCACTGAGGCCTGGATGCACTCCTCCTTACGCGTCAGAAAGTGGGGTCCAGAGATGGGGCCCTGGATGCTCCAGCACAGGAGAAATTAGAACACCAGCCCAGGCATCTGCCTTCACAAAGGGGGATGTGAGGGGTGTATTTGGAAGAAAAACAATTCATCAGTATTGACCTTTGTTTTTTTTTGCTCTGAAACCTTGGTCATGATAAGATCTGGACAGGATCCTTTCCCCAGTTTCTAATACATCACATTTCTACAAGATTTATGAATGTTGTCTCTGGCACTGGAACAAATCCCTACTAGTGGATTATCAAGTTGTGTTGACATTTTTCTCTTATCTGGGGCAGTATCCGTGTGATCTCCAACTCCCTGGCCAGCGCCTGGATGCCCAGCCTAGTGGATAAGCATTTGCTGTTTCACTCTTTTCATTGGCCATAAAACTTTCCCTTTACCTTCTGGGTATCTGTTGGTTTTCTTTGTTGTCTCTTTTCTGTTGGAATGACTGTTTGTGTCATTCTTTCTCTTTTGTTCTCTGGGTAGCACAGTGATTAGCTCCTAACCATTTGTGTCTACTGGGGGATCAATCTTTGTGACCCGACTTTCTCTCTCTGGATGGAAAAAACAACAACAACAGACCCATTGCCATCTAAGCCTCATGGGACAGAATAGGCCTGCGGCATGAGGTTTCCAAAGCCATCAATCCTTACACAAGCATTCTGTCACATCTTTCTCCCACAGAGAAGCTGGTAGGTTTGAACCACTCACCTTTTGGTTAGCAGCCAGATGCTTCACAACTGCACCACCAGGTATTTCTGGACCAGTGATATCACTGGAGCTGGAGTCATTCAGTGTGGTAATGCGTGCTTATAGTGTACACGCTGCTGAATCCACGTGGTTTGGGTAATAATGACAGTTCAGACTGGTTCCAAAAGTAAATTGCCATAGAAGTTTAGCCTTGTGTAGGTATGTTGATACGTGTAAGCTGGGCTCATAAGAAGGTTTTTTGTTGTTATAAATACCTACAGGGGTAGTTTTATAAAATATGTAAATTTCAGCAGAAACTCTGAGCAAAAATGTTATACAGTCATTTTGGCGTCACTTATCTGAGAGTGTCACCCAGAGTGTTCTGTCCTTCCCTTGTGATGCCAGTCACTGCTCTGGATGAAAATACTTCTTTCTCCAGTTTTTCGATTCTGATCCCATCCTGAGCCTTTCCTGTCCTAATAGCATGTTTTCCTGTGGATTTTTTGCAGTTTTGAGAGATACTTCTGATCAGCCCTTTATGATGCAGAATACATTTTTCCTCCTAACTTCACAGCTATGTTTTGTGGCATTTTTCTTTTTCGAACAGAACAAAGTGTAGTTACGATGGCCAGTTCCCTGGCCCTTGTTGTTTCCTTCCAGGCCTTAAATGGTAATTAGACACTGACTCAGATTCTGGGGCTCCTATTGCCACCCTCCCCTCTTCCCCCTTCCTCTTGACATTCATTATATTCTCCAAATTAAAATGTTCTGGTTGAAGTGAGTGAGCACAAAGGGACAGGGCAACACGGAGCTCCAGTGGTGCAGAGGGATTATATCTTGGGGAGGATTCCTCACTGGTCTCTGATATGATTAATTAACTGAGAAGAGCGTGGCTTCATAGCTTGAGTAGATGGGTTTTGAAAGGAAGTCTGTTTTTGTTATGCGTGACAGCTAGGTTTTGAAAACTTTTAGAATATTTTAGAAATAATACAGTGATTTGGGCTTTATCCAAATACGAAATGATTAATGGTTCTTTCATGCATTTTGCACTTATCAACTGCATGGCTACTATGCCTCAGGCACTGTACTGGGCTCTACAGACACCAAGGGAACTAAAAACAGATGAGCCCTACTGTCTGATATTACAAAGTAGTGGTTGTTGTTGATTGCTGTGGAACAGGCTCTGACCACATAATAGAACAAAATACTGCCCACTCCTGTGCCATTTTCTAGGAATAAATTGGACATCATTCTGTTGTGATCCATAGAGCTTTCATGGCTGATTTGTAGAAGCAGATTTCCAGGTCTTTCCTCCTACTCTATCACAGTCTTGAAGCTCTGCTGAAACTTGTTCACTATGAGTGACTGCTGGTATTTGAAATGCTGGTGGCATAGTTTTCAGCATCACAGTGACATGCAAGCTGCCAGTTTGACAAACTGATGGATGGTAGACAGAGTAGTGGAGATAACATATATCAGGCAAATGCACTGAGGGAGAGCAAGCGTCCTTCCAGGGTAGATAATAAAAGGGTCTTCCGTGTGTGTGTGTGGCTTACTTCTGGCAGGGGAAGAAAGTTGAGAGCTAAGACAGGAAGGATGAAAGAAGGTCCACTGGGTGATGGCTGGGGGCAGAGTGTGTGTGATTTTCAGAGCAGTACGTTCCCGTTCCCAGCAGAGGGAACAACGTGTACAGAGGCTGCTTGGAGGAGTCAGCATGGTGGTGGGAAGAAATAATTGAGGCTGCAGAGGCTGTATTTGTGAGCTTGAGGGGAGAAGGGGAGCAGCAGCAGGTCCCAACTACAGTCCTTGTAGGTCAGGATCAGAGATTTGGTCTTCACCCTTAGAGCTACAGACAGAGGGATGATGACATGATTAAATCTGTGTTTTGAAGAGATCACTCCTGTTTTACTATAGAGAAGAGAGTTTTAGAAGGCCAGAAGGGATTCATTCAATCATTCATGCACTTGTTTATTCATTCAAGAAATATTTATTGAACTCTAATCAGGAAACTCTGGTGATGCAATGGTTAAGTGCTACAGCTATTAACCAGAAGGTCAACAATTCAAATTGTCACTATAAAACATGGGTTCAAGCCACCTGCTGCAAAGTCAATACTGAGACAAGGGTAAAGTAAATGACCAAGAGGTTTATTTGCAAGCCAGCATGCAAACAGACAGGGGGAATTTGGACCCTCAGAGCCTGTCCCACTTCTTCAGTCATGTAGGGGTTTATATTGGGCGAGTAAGAGTAAACAGTAGATGTGGGGATGAAAGGACGTGAGCAATTGGAGATATCCACCCAGAGGCAAGTCCTTGGGGCCCTCTGGGGTCCAGAGGACACATGCCTCTAGAATTAGGGGTCCCCCGGAGGCAGGCCTCTGGTGTATGGAAGCTCTTGGTGTTCATCTGAGCAGGGAGTCTGCAGCTGGTACCGCTGCTCGGCTGGTGATGCTGAGAAAAAGCACATAATGTCGCAGAGATTTCGTTTCGGTGGCTGCTACAAGTTAGTGTATGATTTCTGGGGCCAGGCAGTGCTGGAAAGCAAGGACTTTTCAGAAAAACAAGTAAGGAAATGGTGTTAGTCCTGTCTGCCTACTTCAGAATCCACCAGGCACTCCTGGGAAACTCTATGGGGTAGTCCTACTCTGTCCTGTAGGGTCGCTGTGAGGTGGAACTGACTCGACAGCAATGTTTTTTTTTTAAATCGTAAGCTGGCACCAGGGATACAATGATAATTGGAAGAGGAGTATTTTCTATTCTCACAGAGCCTGTATTCCAGAGGTGAGAACCAATACAAACAGCATGTGAGACCAAATGGTCCACAATTACCCTGCGGCAAAGATGGAGCGGTAATGGGGAGGGGCGGGGGCGGGGAGGCAGGGAAACTAGACCACCAGGGATGGGACAACCAGAACGGGATTAATGATAATGTTAGCTGACACATCATGAAAAACGTAACCCATGTCAGTGAATAATTTGTGTAGAAATTGTTAAATGGGAACTTAATTTGCTCACTGAAAACACAATATTATTTAAAAAACCCAAGTAAACAAATAGTGTACCACCTGTCTCTCAGTCATACTTTATTTGTTTGCATGTTGCTGTGGTTCTGGAATCCACGCAGCTGGTGTTTCAAACACCAACAGCGTCGTCCATGGTGAACAGGGTTGGTGAAGGGACTGGCTTTCTGCTTCTGAAAATTAGCCATAAAATCTTTATGGTTCACAATACTGCCTCCTACAGTGCTGAAAGATGGCACAGGACTGAATAATATTTCCTTCTGTCATAGGTAAGGTCCCTATGAGCAGACTTGTTTTGATGGCAACTACCAGTGACAGGAAACAAATATGTTAAGAGGAAAGAGAAGTTCTGGAAGTGATAGCCAAGCCAAGTGCAATGAAAAACCCAGATGGGAGGGATACGGCAGAAAACCACCCACGCGGAGAGGGGAAGCTACCATCTCTAGTGGCCTGGTTTTCAGACAAGCTTCTGGGGAGGTGAGAGTTTTCTTCCCCAGGTATAACATTTCTCCTGTGTCTGCTATCTTGCCTAGAGGAGACCCTGTAACTTTCTAAGCTTTTAAGTGCTTGCTGTTAGATGTGCTGACTCTGGAAATGGACTCTTAGATCCCTAATTTTCTTAGCTTCTGTACAGTCATACAGTGTTCGAGCTGGAAGGAAACTGCAGTTGATTCATCTCTCTCATTTTTCAGAAAACAAAACAGAAGCCCAGAGAGGTTTTGTTCTGAGAGTTAGTGGTCAGCTTATCAGCGTACTCCTAGTGACTAGGCTGGCTGGTCCCGTTGCTCCCTCCACTCCCCACTTGGCCCACCTGGTGGGCTAGAGGGCACAGCTGTGTTTCTGAGGCCATGCAGGCTGTTTCCAGAGCACTTTTCACCCCTGAGTCCGCAGGAGACTCCACATACCTGCAGGATGTGATTAATGGTCTTTTTTTCCCCCCCCACCCCCCCCCCCGGCATCTCCTAATGCAAAAAATCTTGGACAGCAACCAATTTAATTTAGAATACAGAAAGTGCCACATTTTATTTCCACCTGGCTTATATTAATGATATTTTGAAAATGCTTTGAAACATCGTAGCATGTTTAAGACCATGAAATAGTAGTACAGAGGTTTTGCCTTCACCAAGTTGCATGGTAAGGAAAGTCTAAAAAAAGAAACATAAGAATTCTCTCTTTTCCCTTGATTTACTTAAGATTTCAAACTCAATAAGACATTTCTTGGTTAAGATTTATATGAGTAAATGTTTTTTCCAAAATGAAGTCTTATTTGCTAAGGTCTAATCTGGAATGTAATTTTCATGGCTGAGTTGAAAACCCCTTTGGAAATCATGGTATAACCTAAACTGATGCATACTCACTGTGGTCATCATAATCAAAAGTCTTTTCGTTAGATCTCCTAAGAGAGCCTGCTTTTTTTTTTTTAAACAAAGATACTGTTCTAGGGGGTGAAATCTCAGTCTATCTGAGTCAATGAAGTCAGGACGCAAGGGACTGAAAAAAATCAGAGGGAAATTTTTATCCAAGTGGAAAACAATTTTCTTGATGATGATCTGTCTTACTTCATAGAAAACCTCTCTATTGAAACCTCAGAAGATTGTTATAAGCTTTAGCACATCTTTTACTGAATGAATAACAGCAAACACTTATCTGAGGCTTTCTATGAGCTGAGATCAGCTTTAAGCACTTAAACAAAACAAAACAAAACACTGCCATTCAGTCAATTGCAATCATACTGACCCTATAGGACAGAACAGAATTGCCCCCATAGAGTTTTCAAGGAGCTCCTGGTGGATTTGAACTGCTGACCTTTTGGTTTCCAGCCACAGCACTTAACCACTATGGCACCAGGGTTTCTGTGTACTGATATGTTACACAGAGTTCTGGTGGTGTAGTGGTTAAGAGTTCACCTGCTAACCAAGAGTTCAGCTGCTAATCCACCAGCAGCCCCTTGAAAACCCTATGGGGCAGTTGTACTGTTTTATACAGTCACTGTGAGTTGGAATCAGCTTCACAGAAATAGGTTTTTATAGGTTTGTAAGTTATATATGGAAACCTCAGTGGCCTAGTGTTTAAATGCTACGTCTGCTAACCAAGAAAGTCAGCAATGCGAATCTGCCAGGTATTCCTTGGAAACTTTATGGAGCAGTTCTACTCTGTCCTATCGGATTGCTATGAGTAGGAATCGACTCAATGGCAGGGGGTTTGGTTGGTTGATATTATGTACATAAATCACTACCACCTACCTACCGGTTTGTCGTGCTCACACGGCTTGCATGTTGCTATGGATGCTAGAAGCTATGCCACAAGTATCTCAGTTACCAGCAGGGTCAGGTTTGGGGCAGAGATTCCAGACTAATACAGACTAGGACAACTTTTGGAAAATTAGTTAGTGAAAACCCATAGACCACAACAGAATGTTGCATGATACAGTGCTGGAAGATAAGCCCATAGGTTGGAAGACACTCAAAATACATAGTGGCTGCAACAAGTGACTCTAGCACACTGATCATGGAGATAGCATAGGACCGGGCAGTATTTCCTTCTTTAAAAATGGGGTCATTGTGAAGTGGGGCTGCCTTGACAGCAACTAACAAGTGTGTGTATGTGTATACATGTATACGAAGCCCTAGAGGAGTGGTGCCGTAGTTGAGTGGTGGTTAAGTGGTTTTATTCAGATCCACCATCCGTTTCTTGCAAACCCCTTGGAGCAGTCTGCTCTGTTTATAGGGTCACTGTGAATTGAAATCAATTCAATGGGAATGGGTTCTGTTTGGTTTCAGGTATATGCATGTGTATGTCTATATACATATATGCATGTGTGTATGTATGTATAGTGGTGATACAGTGGTTTTGTGCTACAGCTGCTACATCCTGTGAGGCAGTCTACTCTGTCCTATAGGGTCGCTATAAGTTGAAACTGACATAGTGGCAGTGGGTTTGGGTGTGTGCATGTATGTCTATGTATGTGTGTGTGTGTATGTGCATATGTGCACACACACACATTTACTTCAGTTATAAAGTAAGTAAATGTTTATGGTTTTCATTTTCAGTTGAAGAAATCGAGGCCCAGAAAAATGAAGTTACTTGCCCAAATTCCGTTGACTAGACCATCATCTTTGACTGTAGAGTGAGTTAGAAAGCATTTTGCAGAGCATTTTCAGCTCCAGTGACAAACAGGTGGTGATCTGATGTGTTGCTTTGTTGGGAACTTATAATAGTGCTTGAAAATTCATATTTGAATATTCCCTTGGGGCCCTTTATTCTCATGTTTGTTCTTAAGAGGTCAGGAGTACACAGAGAGTCTATGATCCCCAAGTCAGCTGAGGAAGACAAAAATTTGCTCTTCCTTAGAAACGTCATGGAAGTTCCTGCACTCCCCTTCACAGCAGTGACCGCCTGAGTCTGTGGATGCTGCCGGTTTGATTCAGGTGTTTGAGTGACTTAGTTTCAGGTGGCTGCTGGAACAACAGAAATGGCTTGGAGCAACAGAAGTTTGTTCTCTCTTGATTCTCTCGTAGCTAGAAGCCCAGTACTGGTATCACTTGACTGAAATCAAGGAGTCAGCAGGGCCACCCTGCCTGTGAAAGCTCCATGGGAGAGTTTGCTCTTGTGTTTGCCAGCTTCTGGCGGCTGCCAGCATCCCTTATCAGGTGGTTACATCACGTCAGTGTCTGCCTTTGTCTTCACATTGTCCTCTCTTCTTCATGTGTGTCCAATCTCCCTCTGCCTGTCTCTTAGAGGACACTTGCTTTAGGGCTCATCCAGAAAAGCCAAGACAATATCTCCATTTTATTACATCTGCTACGGGCTTTCTCCTTATAAGGTGACAGTCACAGATCCAGCAATTGGGACCTGTTTCTTCTGGGTTTATAAGCCAGCCTATCACACCAAGCCTGCATCTATTGTTCTGCAATCACATAGTTATGGCATTCAAAAAGACTGGAGGCAAGAGACCATCAGAAAGCCTTTCTGCTCTCCAGACACAGGATGAAATGTCATAATCAGTGTCTGGCAGAACAAAAGACTAAGGGAAAAAGCTTAAGCAATGCAGTGCTCCAGAGTGACCACAACGGCATGATTACTGTCGAGTTTGTTTATGAGAGGAAAGAAAGCAGCCACGTTAGAAGCCTCGGGTGGTTTTCGTATCCTGGAAGTTATGTAGTAAGAGTTGGCGAGGAATGTGTTCTTCAGGAGTGTAAAACAATTTCTTGTTCAAACAGACCACAAGGCCTGAGGGATAAAAAAGTCTTCCCAGAGAGTGGAAATGTGAAATGTCCTTTAAAAAGTTATTAACATGACTGCTTGGGGACAAGAGAGCATGTTCTTCCAAGTCTTCTCTTGATTTTATCCCATGAAGACTACTGGTTGAAGATGAGCAATGCCAGTGAAACATCTGACAGTGGTAACTAGCCGCTAAAATGAGGATATGTTCTTCCTGACTTGGTTTGTAAGTTAGGATGGAGGGGTGAAGATGCCTTATTAATGGATATGACACACTCCTGACCATTCACATGCTTTAGACAAAAGTGCAAACCAAGACAATCCTTCAAAAGGAGTGTCAGCCCAAACAGGATCTTTGCTTCTAAATGGCAGAAAAAACATAGACACGGGCAACAGAGAGCCTTCCAATATGATCAGCTTCACTCCCTTTCTAACACTTGAGAAATGGGAGAGATGTCTTCATTGATACTTGTCCAAATGTGTGTTATGGGTGTTTCTGAGCTTTCTTTAGCTTTTGGTGGTTGTCATAAAATGGAAAACACTTTTTTCTTCCAGGAGCACTTGGCACCTCTCAAAGATCGGGGACTTCTCAAATGTCTTACTTCTTTTCTCCTTCTTTCCTTCTTCCGCTCTCATTGTCATTCATCATTGACATAGTCAGAAAACCTCCAGAGGTGATGTTCAGGGAAAGACTCTTACCTAGCCCCATTTACCCAACATAGCCTTGAAAACTTCCATTTCTAGAATACCTGTTGCCATTGAGTCTTTTCTGACTCCTACTGATCCTTCAGGGCAGAGCTGAACTATCTCGTAGGGTTTTCAAGAAGCAGCTGGTAGGTTCAAACTACTGACCTTTTGGGTCGCAGCTGAACACTTAGCTGCTGCACCACGAGGGCAACTCAGTCTAGGACAATTCTGTGTCAGGTTACAACACATAGCAAAATTGTGTAGCCACATGGCTTCATGCTCCCTCAGTGATAATTTTGGACAAGGCTAGCCTCTAGGATCTGGTGGTTTTTAACACTTTATCTCTCTCAAGGCTGCAGTGTGGAAATATTCTTGTTCTTTCACATAAATGTCTTTTAATCTATGTCCTTTCAAAGACCAAAGTATCTAAATTAACCACGTAATTGAAATATAGTTTACTTCCAGATTATATAAGACTTGCCTTATGTTAATCATTTGCCTTGATTAATTCTATCAGACTTAGTGTAACTGATTTAATAACCAGGCCTCTGATAACAGTGAGTGGCCTTGGATCATGAATCTGGTAATTGCTAGTGAACTTATTAAAAATTTGGGAAACTATTCCAATTTGTTAGACTTAATTCAGACCTTACATTTGAAATAAAGCCAGGCCTAAACTTCTTTTCTTCAAGTATCCTGTTAGTCTTCTTGCTCTTTGGTCAGAAGCACTGCCATACTTCCTACCTCTCTGTCACAACATACTTGCATGTTGGAATTTCAAGAGTGGAGAATGTCCATCTAGACACATACAAGATCTCACAAGTCAATGAACTTAGTTATTCTAAGTGTTATGTATCTCATTGTGGAATATCACTATGGTCACTTTTGAAGTATTCTCCTTGGGAAGCTATGCCCCAATGCAGCTTGTAGCCCACCCTTCAAAGCAATTTTGGAACTCTTTCTGGAATGCCCAATGTGTATGGTGTCAAGGTGGCAAGTTCACAAACTTAATTGTATAGTTGGCTGTGTATAGTTTAATGAGAAAACAAGTAACTGTGCTGGAACACCCTGCCTGCTCACCTGATCAGGCCTCCAGTGACTTTTCTTTACCTAAGATCAAGGAAACGTTGAAAGGAAGACATTTTGATGACATTCAGGACACCAAGGGTATGTGATGACAGCTCTGATGGCCATTCCAGATAAAGAGTTCCAAAATTGCTTTGAAGGGTGTATTAGGCACTGATGTTGGTGCATGGCTTCCCAAGGGGAATACTTTAAGGTGCGTAGTGATATTAAGCAACAGGATATGTAGCTCTTTTGCTAGGATGAGTTCCCAAACTTTATTATTATATTAGCATAACATATTCTCTTTATGGGAGAAATACTGGTATCTTTGGAGTAGTGTTTGCAGTGTGAACAAATACATTGAATGTAATTATTATCTTCACAACATATATCACAGGAAAGAGAAGTCTTCTAAATCCGGTCTGGTAGAGAATCATAGATACACAGAAAAGTAGAGTGAGAAATTATTCTTTGGGTGTGAGTTAAATTAGGATGACCACGTGTCCCAGTTTTCCCACTTCTGTCCCAGTTTCCACCGATTGTTCAAGAACAGTTATTTATAGCACCCTGTTTTACTCTTCCAGTATCTTGACTTAGATATTAAGCTATATGATTACACTAGTTAAATAGAGGTCTGATAGACCAGTTAAATGTTGTTCTGATAGGATTTCTAAAGTAATTCCCCAAATTGTCCTCACATTTGAAGTCTAATGTCTAGGAGAAGAGAATTTGGGTTAGGTGAATAGCTTCCAGTCAAAATAAATCCAACTTTTCATTATATATTTTCTTTTTAAAAAAATAGTTTATTGTGCCTTAAGTGAAAGTGGACAATTCAAGTCAATTTGTCATACAAAAACTTATACATCATTACATAACTCTAGTTGCTCTCCCCATAGCGTGATAGTGCACTCCTCTTTTCCACCCTGTGTTTCCGTTGTTCATTCAACCAGCACTGTCCCTGTCTGCCTTCTTATCTTGCCTCCAGACAGGAACTGCCAAACTAGTCTCACATATCTACTTAAGCTGAGAAGCACACTGTCCACCAGTATTATATTATGTCTTACAGATCAGTCCAATCCTTGTCTGAAGAGTTGACTTCGGGAATGGTTTCGATTTTAGGCTAACAGAGAGTCTGGGGTGCGATTTCTTCCAGGGACCCTCCAGTCTGTCAGATCATCAAGTCTTTTTCATAGACTTCAAGTTCTACACCCCATTCTTGTCCCATTATGTCAGGGACTCTTTGTTGTCTTCTCTGTCACTGCAGTCCTTGGTGGTGGCCAGGCATCATCTAGTTCTTCTGGTCTCTCGAAGTATTCTCTGGATTATGTGGCTCTTTGCTGTTCTTCATTGTTCTTTGCTCTCAGATGGTCGGTAACAACTGATGCTTCTTAGAAGACCATTTGCTAGCTTTTAAGACCCCAGGTATGAACTTTCGATTGTGTATTTTCACGAGAAATCAAAATGCATTTGGCTGCTTGGTGCTTACGAGTATATTGTTTCTCACAGTTCTAAAGGATCCACAGGACAAAGGTTGACTGAAAGACTAAATCCAGTTCTTATAACTGAAATGTTTAGATATCACTGTACAAGGAGTGATGGAAGCATTGCAGAGTGGAAATTAGAGTAAGAAGGCTTAAAAAATGTGTTAAGAGTTCCTTCTTTGGATGTACTTGATATAATCTCTTTGTTAACTTCACATCTTAAAGGTCGTTAACTTTGTCTTCTCTCTGTGCTGTGTATATTAGACATTCTGGTTCTAACTTCCTTCTCCTGAAATGAAGGAGATGGGTAGCTGAAGCCAGTACTTTGAAGAAGTTTGGCTCCAATGTTGGGTTGACTCATATCATTGTTCTTTTATTGGTCATTTGGAGAGGATGTTTCCTCATTTATTCCTCAGAAAATTGGCTGAGTGTCTTGGTCCTACAAAGCTACTTGGGTTACCATATGTTGTAACACATGCTGCAATTAGTCATTAATTTTTCATTTCTTGTGTGAGGAACTGTGATTTAAATGACCAAAGCAATAGCGCACTAAAACAAGATAAATCTTTGCAGCCAAGTTATTTAAGTGACCACTGGCAGTATATTTTTTTCTCACTAAAATCTCATCTCTGGCTTTTGACATAATAATTTGTTGCCTCCCTCATTTAGTTTATAAGCAAATAAATAAGGTAACGACTCATCCACAGCAGCTGTCAGAAGACTGCTACAGTCTGGGAACCCCTGAGAGACAACAGTTGTCTGCTTGCAACTTTTCCCGGCACTCAGAAGAACATGTGCTTTTTTGTTTCAGTTAGTTTTACAGATGCTTCAAGATGGGGCCTGCATTTTTTCATGGTACACTCACCACTCAGCATTCCCCTTGAGGCTCACTAACCTTGGCCTTATTCTATTTTATGGGAGCTGAGCTGTGCAAGCTTGATACATCCATTTTTGGTTTTCTCTTGTGTTGAAATAACTTAATTTTCTCTTTCAGCAACCCTGGATTTCAACAACTTGAAATTTACCTAGAGATGAGAAAAGAGAAAATTGACTCTCTGGTCGTCATGTCAGAGAGATAAACCTGTTGTTATCAAGTTGATTTCTACTCACAGTGCTACCAGGTTTTGTAGAGTAAAACTGCTCTGTTGGGTTTTCTTGGCTATAGTCTTTACAGAAGTAGATTCCCAGCCCTTTCTTCTGCAGAGCTGCTGGGGAGAGAGGTTCAAGCTATCAACCTTTAGGCTAGGAGTTAAGTGAAATCCAATTTTCATCACCCAGAGACCCATAGGTGGATATGAGCTCAAAAAATTGACGTGGTTAACTTTAACATCCATCTTCCACGATTAGTAGTTTCCCGGGAAGATGTGTCTTCTTGATAATGTTTGGAATTAAGTGTTATTTTTTGGAAAGGAAAATCTTTGAAAAGATGGCCAACTCCATTTCTATTTCACACAGTGTCTTAGTTATTTTGTTAAGGTATTCTGTGCATATTTGACAGTTTCTGTGGTCGGACTTGGAACACAAGATGCGTGGACAACTATTAAAAGAAAAATTCTTTGAAAGTTTTTCTTTTCCTGTTCACTGCTCTTTTGGAATATAAACGACTAAAGAGAAAAATAGATGGTTATTTATAGGAGTCATTTCAACTGTAACAGAAGAGTTGCCTTCAATTGGATGTTTCTGTCCTGTCAACCTAATGGTGTACTTAAAAATCCCAACCACACACTCTTAATTGTGGGAGGTGGGTTCTTAGGAGCTAAAATTAAAAAACCCAAAGAAGACCATTTAACAATTCCAACTTTTAAGTATGTACATCTGTTTCAGAATGAATTGTGAACCCTCACAATATGTGTTTAAATTTTAACCCCTGTACCTGTCAGGGTAATCCCATGTGGGAATAGGGTTTTCCTTGTTAGGCCATATTAGTGTAGAGTGTATCCTAAGCCTAGTCACTTGTGAGTTACAGAAAGAGCAGATTAGGAAAGTAGAGCCCACATAGCACTGTAGACAGATTGTACTGGCCTGCAGCAAAAACCTGAAAAACTAAGTAAAACAGACACAAACATCAATCCTGGAACCCTAAGCATCATGTGAAGGGATAAGGAGCTAGATCAAATACTAAACAGAAGAAGAAACTGAGGGAAAACAGAGACTGAGGAGATATGTGCAGTAGAAGTTCCCTGCCAACTACCATGGCATTGTGTCACCACCTTGGAACACAGCCTGCAATAATCTTGGACAGGGAGTATTGGAAGGCAACTTCATGGAGCCCCCAAAAGGAGACAGAGCACCCATAAACAGAGAAACACTTTTCTTCACCCTGTGCCTTTCTGTCCAGTATGCCACTCCATTCCGTCCTGATGGGCCATGCTGCATCACTTGACTAGAGAGCTACCAGCCTGCTGCTAGCCAGGATCTACGCCATTCTCTCCTGCCAGCTCCTTCCAAGTCATTTTTGCCCTTGTCTTCCTTTTCTTTTTTCCTTTCACCTAGCCCTGAACACTTTCTGTCTATTTCCACCAAGCTGTATTGTGCCATCTTAGCTACAGAGCCACTGGCCTGCTTTTGCTGTCAGTCCACCCTATCCCACATGCCAACTCCAACTGTGATGTTATCTTTTTTTTCTCTCTTCTTTTCTTATCTAGCCTTATAAGTCCCTTCACTCTCTTTTCACCAGACCCCAGGCCTGCCCTGCCCCCCACTTGCTGGCTACAGCTGCACCATCATTTTTCCTTTCTTCCTTAGTTTTCTTTTTCCCTTCTATCTAGTCCTGTGGGTCACCTCCCTCCCTCTCCTGCCAGTTCTCACCACACTGCTGCAGACAGAGTGCCACAGATACAACAGCCTGCCACAGTCCCTCCGTTACTCTGGCCTCCACCAGCTCCCCCCACCCTTCCTGCCATTTCTTCTATTCTATCCTATTTTGTTCTATCTTCCACCTAGCCCTGCTTACTAACTCATCTCCTTCCTCATGGTCCCCAGATACTCAGCAGCTATGTTTTTAAAATTCTCCCTCTTTTCATTTCTTTGTTCCTTCCCCATCCCCATACATCACCCCCTTCCTGCCAGTCATTGCCTTGCTTCTGTGGTTACAGCATCACTGGCCCACAACCACAACGGGCCCACACCTCTTCCCCCTACACTCAACCAGCTGCTAAATAGTTAAAATTGAGCCAGTATCACTCTCCATGTGACACCCCTGCCCATCTGGGAGGAAATGTGGGCACTCTCACATCACTGAACTAACATCAGAAGGCAGACAGCACTCATCCAGTCCTCCTTCAGCCAGCTCACCAAACCAGTGTTTAGTGAAGCAGACTCACTCTACTTGCTACTACCCTACCTACCTGGACAAGGTGATGAGAGTTAATCTGTTCATAGGTAAGTAAGAAGCAAAGCATGCCGTGGCCACCTGCCCTGATATAGCAAAACAGAACAAGAAATAGGAGGAAAAAAGTGAATGTACAATCAACAAATACAGAAAATAAGACTTTACAATCTGAGAGGCAATAGACTGTATCAAAACATATAAAATACCGGGACAAAAGAGCTTCAGCAAGTGACCAAAATGAAGGATAAAATGATCATAAGGTAGAGGAAAACGCAGTGAAATATTTTGATATGCAATTCAAAAGACTAACATTTAGGGTTTGTGAAGAGATTAGAAAAGAGATCAGGGAAAACATACAAGATCTGGGAAAATATAGAAAAAATCAAGAAAAACACAAAATGGATAGAAGTATAGTGAAAATCAGGGAAAACACAGACAAAGCAATAGAAAAATTCAGGATAACAACACAATAACAAAATGTCAAAATAAATAAACTATTAGAAATCATACTTAAACAGCAAATAGAAATCCAAAAGATGAATAACAAAATTTCAGAAATGGGAAACTCAATGGAAGCTCTTAGGAACAGCTCTGAAACAATGTTATACAAAATCAGTGAGGCTGAAGACAAATCCATGGACACTAATTTACTTGAGGAAAAGATGAAGAAAGAAAGAAAAAAAAACCTAAGAATCATGTGGCATACAATAAAGAGCAAAAATTTGCACATGATGGGAGTTCCAGAACATGGAAAATTTAGAGAACATTGTTGAGGATTCCAGAAAACTTTCTTAATATCATGAAAGAAGAAAAGATGATCATCTAAGAAGCTCAGTGAACTTCACACAGGATACTCTAAAGGAAATTTACAAAGACATCATAATCATACTTACTAAAACAAAAGACAAAGAAAGAATCTTGAAAGCAGCTTGAGAAAAACAAAAAGTCTCTTACACAAGGGAAACAATAAGACTAAGCTTTGATTATTCAGCAGAAACTCTTCAGGCAAGAAAGCAGTAGGATGACATATGGAAAACTGAGAAAACAAACAAACAAACAAAAACCAAATTACCAACTGACAATAATATATCCTGCAAAAACTTTCTCTCAAATATGGTGGTGAAATTAGGACATTTCCAGATAAACAGAAATTAGAGGAATTCATAAAAACGAAATCAAACTTACAAGAAACACTAAAGGGAGTGCTTTGGTAAGATAATCAACTGTGTCAGGTAACAGCTGGAGTCTAGCATAGCACTGGCCAGATATCCACCTAAGTAAAGAACTCTTAATAAGAAAACAAAGCTAAAAGGGTTAAAACAGGGACATGAAGGTGTCAGTCTGTAATGACAATGATTTCAAAACAATAAAAGAAGGGAATAAATGGTGCCAGCATAGAACTTTCAAATGAAGAGGAAGTCCAAGTGATATAAAATAATAATAATAAAAAATCTGCTTCAAATTAGAGGTAGCCCCTTTGAAAGTTAACAAATGTACTCATCAAACTAAAAGCAAGAAAAACAGAGACTCAGTCATTACAAAACCCATAATAATGAAGAATCCACAAACAGAAGGAACTCAGAACAGGAAAGTAAAAGGAAGGAAGTTTTAGCATCCTCCCCCCTCAAAAGGCACAATGATATCACAGCAATAACTCATACCTACTGATAATAACACAAATAAGTGGATTAAAGATACCTATAAAGACACAGAGTGGCAGAATGAATAAAAAACACAACCCATCAATATAGTATCTACAAGAGACACCTTAGCCACAAAGACATCAGTACATTAAAAACCAAAGAATGAAAAAATACATATCAAGCAAACAGTAACTGAAAAGGGAAAGGAATTTCATAACTAATTCAGATAAAATAAACTTTAAGGTAAAATAATCAATAAAAGACAAGAAATAATGATTAAAGGGACAATCCACCAAGAAGGCATAACTCTAATGAATATCTATGTGCCTAGTGATAGGGCTTCAAAACACAAAAAACAAAGCTGAATAGCACTTTTGGACAGTTCCACAATAATAGTAGGAGACTTCAATATGCCACATTCAGTAAATGACAAACATACAAAGTAACTCAACTAAAATACAGAAGAATGAAAGATCAAAACCAACCAAAATGAATTCATAGACACATATAGAATACTCCACCGAACAGAGAAAACAATCCTTTGCTTTCCAGTGCACCTGAAACCCTCTCCAGACTAGATCACATTTTAGGCTATAATGTAACCCTCAGTAAATTCAAAAACATCAAAATAATACAAAGTATTCTGGCTGATCATAGTGCCATAAATGTAGAAATCAATAACAGGAAGAGTAAGAACAAACAAACAAACAAGGAAATTGAATAAACCTTGCTTCAAAGCATGGGATAATATAAATCAAAGAGAAAATCAAAAAGTTCCTTAAATCAAATGAGAATGAACACACATCTTCCAAAACCTTTGGGCCACAGCAAAGGCAATTCAGAGGCCAATTTATGACAATAGATGTACACCTCAACAAAGAAAATGGGTCAAATTTAAAATGTTAGCGCTACATCCAAGCAGATAGAAACAGAGCCGCAGCAGAAGTCCATAGCCACAACCAGGAGAAAGGAAATAAAGATCAGAGCAGAAATAAATAAGATAGAGAACAGAAAAACCAATTGAAGGAATCAACAAGACCCCAAACTGGTTCTTTGGAAAAATCAACAAAAATAATAAACCACTGCCCAAACTTGGGGGGGAATCAGGAGAGGACGTGAATAATACAAATGAGAAATGAGATGGAGGGTATTACAACAGGCCCACCTGAAATGAAAAGATCATACCAGAATACTTGGAAAACCTATACTCCAACAAATTTGAAAACCTAGAGAAAATGAACAAATTTCTGAAACACACGACCTACCTAAAATAACATAAACTGAGATAGAAAATCTGAACAGACCTGTAGCAAGAGAAATAACTTCAGAGGTAACAACAATGACAGCAAAAACTCAGTCAAAGAAAAGCCCTGGCCTGGACAGTTTGACTGGAAAATTCTACCAAGCATTCAGAGAAGAGATCACACCAATACTTCCCAAACCATTTCAGAGCACAGAAAAAGAAAGAAAACTGAATTTATTCTGAGAAGCCGGTATAACCCTGATATCTAAGACACCATACACAAAAAAGAAAGACCAATATCCCTCATGAATGCAGATATAAAGATTCTCAGCAAGCTTCTAGCCAACAGAATTCAACAGCATATGAAAAAACTAACATACCAAGACCTAGTGAGATTTATACCGGGTATGCAAAGATGGTTCAACATTAGAAAGTCAATGAACGTAATCTGCCACATAAATAAAACAAAAGAATCACATGGGCATCTCAGTCTACACAGAAAAGGCATTTGGTAAGGTTCGACACCCATTCCGGATCAAAACTCTCAATAAAATAGGACTACAAAGCAAATTTCTCAGCATAATAAAAGGCATTTATATAAAATCAACCTGGCTGCATAGTGGTTAAGGGCTACATCTGCTAACCAAAAGATTGGCAGTTCAATCCTCCAGGTGCTCCCTGGAATCTCTATGAGGCAGTTCTACTCTGTCTATAGAGTCACTCTGAGTCAGAATCAACTTGACAGCAGTGGTTTTTTTTTTTTTTTTTTTTTTTAATACAAAATAGCTAGTAAACATTTTCTCAGTGGAGAGAGACTGGAAGCGTTCGCCCCTGAGAACAGGAACAAGACACTGATGACGTCCTTATGCCATTCCTTTTAATGTTGTCCTGGAACTGCAAGCTAGAGCAATAATGCAAGAGAAAAAATCATAGAGCATCTAAATTGGAAAACAAGATGTAAAACTATCCCTATTTGCAAATGATATGCTTCTATACATTGTATGTGTTGTTAGGTGCTGTGGAGTTGGTTTCACCTCACAGTGACCCTGTATACAATAGAACCAAACACTGCATGGTCCTCCAACATATGCAGGTTTGTTATTCCTGAGCCTATTGTTGCAGCCACTGTGTACATCTATCTTGTTAAGAGTTCTTCTTTTTTGCTGACCCTCTGTTCTACCAAGTATGATGTCTTTTTCCAGGGACTGGTTCCTCCTGGTAACACGTCTTCAGTATCTGAGATGATGTCTCACCATCCTTGCGTGTAATGAACATTCTGGTTATACTTCTTCCAAGACAAATTTGTCTGCTCTGCTGATAGTCCGTGATATATATTCAGTATTCTTGGCCAATACTGTAATTCAAGGAATTGATTCTTCTTTGGTCTTGCTTATCGATTGTCCAGCTTTCAACTGCATACGAGAAGACTGAAAACACCATCTCTTGAGTTAGGGTCACTTTAGTCCTTAAACTGGCATCTTTGTTTTTAACACTTTAAGCAGATCTTTTGCAGCAAATTAGCCCAGAGCAAGGTGTCATTTTATTTCTTGACTGCTGCTTACGTGAGTGTTGATTTTGGATCCAAGTAAAATGAAATCCTTGACAGTTTCAGTCTTTTCTTCATTTATCATGATGTTGCTTATTCAGTTGCGAGGATTTTTGTTTTCTTTATGTTGAGGTGTAATCCATACTGGATCATGAGTAAGTGCTTCAGGTTTTCTTTACTTAAAGGAAGCAAAGTTGTGTCATCTGCAGACTGCAGATTGTTAATGGTACTCCTCCAATCCTGATGGCCCACTGTTATTCCTAGAGTCCAGCTTCTTGGATTATTTCCTCAGCATACAGATTGCATACATGTGGATACAACCGTGATGCACACCTTTCTGACTTCAAACTAGGCAATATTTCCATGTCCTAAGCACAGGTTCCTCATGAGCACAATTAAGTGATCTGGAGTTCACATTCGTGGCAGTAGTTTTCATAATTTGTTGTAATCTGTGCAGTCAAATGCCTTTTCATAGTCAATAAGACATAGGTGAACATTTTTCTTGTATTCTCTGCTTTCAAAAACAATTCATCTGACATCAGAAATGATGTCCCTCAGTCCACTTCCTCTTCTGAAACTGACTTGAATTTCTGACTGTTTCCTGCTGATATACTGCTACAGCCACTCTGAATGATCCTCAGCAACACTTTACTTACATGTGACGTTAATTATATTGATCTATAATTTCTACATTGTATTGGATCACCTTTCTTTGGAATGGTTACAAGTGTGGATCACTTCCAGTTGATTGGCCAGGTAGCTGTCTTCCAAGTTCCTTGGTACAGAGGAGTAGGCATTTCTGATGCTGCCATACATTTGTTGAAATATCTCAGTTGGTAGTCTGTCAATTCCTGAAGTCTTCGTTTTCATCAGTGCTTTGAGTGCAGCTTGGACTTTTTCCTTCAGTACCATTGGTTCTTGGTCATATGCTGTGTCCTGAAATGGTTGAATGTCAACCAGTTGTTTTTGTGCAGTGACTGTGTATCCCTTCCATCTTCTTTTGATGCTTTCTGTGTAGAATCTTTCAATATTTTAACTCAAGGTTTGATTTTTTTTCTTCAGTTCTTTTAGCTTGAGAACTGCTGAGAATGTTCTTCCCTTTGTGTTTTCTGTCTCCAGGTCGTCACACACTTCCTTATAATTCTTTACTTTGGCTTTTTCAGCCACACAGTTAGATGTTATGTTCAGTTCTATTCATAATTTCCTTTTGCTTTAGCTACTCTACATTCAAAAGCAGCTGTCAGAGTTTCTTTTGACATCTGTTTTGGTCTCTCCTTTCTATTCTATCTTTTTTAATGACCTCTTGCTTTCTTCATGATGTTCTTGATATCACTGCACAACAATTCTGGTCATTGGTCATTAGCATTCCATGTGTCAAATCTATTTTTGAGACAGTCTTTAAATTTAGATAGAATAGACTAAGGTTGTACTTTGGCTGTGAGGAACTTGTTCAAAATAATTATCTTCAGCTTCAACTTGATCTTGCGTGTGAGCAGGTGATGGTCTGTTCCCCAGTCAGCCCTTGCCCTTGTTCCAGCTAATGATATTGAGCTTTTCCATGTTCTCTTTCCACAGATGTAGTTGATTTGATTCCTGTATACTCCATCTGGTGATGTCTGCGTATGCTTACCACAAATGTTGTTGAGAAAAGGTATTTGCAGTCAAGAATTCATTGGTCTTGCAAAATTCTATCATGTGAGCTCATGTATTGTTACTGTTGTCAAAGCCGTATTTTCAAACCGCTAATCTTTCCTCTTTGTTTCTAACTTTCAACCACCAGTAACTGTCAATGTATCTTGATTGCACATTTCATCAATTTTTGTGTGTAGAAATTGGTGAAAATCTTCAATTTTTCATCTTTGACCTTAGTGATTGATGTGTGAATTTGAATAATATTCATATTATCTGGTCTTGCTTGTCAGTGTATGAATGTTACCCTTTTGCTGACAGAGATATACTTTAGGATAGATCTGGACATGTTCTTTTTGATGATGAACATGATGCCATTCCACTTTGTCATTTCTGGTGTACTAGACCTAACTGTCTGATTCAAAATGGTCTGTAATAGTCTGCTTCAGCTCCCAAATATCTAGGAGAGTGACATTTATGTGTTCTATGTCATTTTGAATGGTTTCCAGTGTTCCTAGAATCATATTTTGTATGTTCCATGATTTATTTTTTTTAGTATGATTAAGTGAAAGTATACAATTAAAGACCATTTTACAGGCCCACCTCTCTGAAACTATCTGCTCTCCTCACCCTGTGACAACACACTCCTCTTTTCGTTCATTACTTCTAATATTCATTTAATGAACACTTGTTTCCTCCTCTTCATCCTCTCCTCTCATCTCTAGAAAGAAACCAGTGGGTCAGCCTCCTATAAACGTATAAAACCATAAATTTCACACACCACATGCTCACTCTGTGTCTCTGAGTCCAGTCCATTCTTTGTCTGAAGTGTTGACCTCAGTGCTGGTTTCAGGCCCGGGCCAGCAGCAAGTCTAGGGGCCCTGTTCCCAGGGGACCCTCTAGGCTACTGGATCACTACTTCAGGTCGTCTAACAGAGTTCTTGATCTGCACACTTCTGTTTCTGGTGCTCTGTCATTTTGTTGCCTGTCAGGGCTGTCTTTGGTGGAGGCCAGGCACCATCTGATTCTTCTGGTCTCATGCTGACAGTCTCTCAGTCATATAAGTCATTCTGTCTCCCGGGCTCATTTTTCCCCTTGTGTTTGATATTCTCGGTTGTCATCTGTTCCAGGTGAGTTGGGACCAAACCAACTGATGTTCCTCAGATGGTAGCCTTCCAACTTTTAAGACTGAGGCACTGCTCACCAAGAGGGGTGCAGATCTCTTAGTGAAAGACTACTTGTGCCAATTAACCTTGACATCCCCTGAGACCGTGTTTCAATTCTTAATGCATATTTGCAGCTGTTTCTTCTCACTTTGAGTTGTGCCACATCAAGAAGTAAGGTCCCCAAAGCTTGATTCCATCCACCTCATGAAGTCCAACTCCACTTTGTGGAGGCAGCTTTCTCCTACTTGTCTTTTGAGTGCCTTCCAACTTGAGGGTGTCATCTGTTGGCACTATATCTGACAGTGTACCACTGCTATTCATAAGAGTTTTCACTGGCTATATTTTTTCAGAAGTAAAATTTAGGTCCTTCTTCCTAGTCTAGTCTTGAATTTCAGCTGAAACCTGTCCTGATCACTCACCACTGGGCTTAGGGAAAATGCTTTTCTGGAGCAATGGTAACTTAGTGGTTAAGCACGTAACTGCTGACAGAAAGATTGATGGTTTGAATCCACCAGCCACTCCATGAGAGAAAAATGTATTCTGCTCCTGTAAGGATTTACAGTGCTGGAAACCTTATGTGACCATTCTATTCTGCTCAATAGGGTCACTATGAGTCGCAAACAACTTGATAACAATGAATTTGTCTTGTTTCTTTGTCTTCACAGAAGCAGATTGCCATTATGGCTATTATCACAGAAATGAAAAACAACAGATGTTTGAGAGCATACAGGGAACCTGGAACCCTCACCTGTTACTGGTGGGAAAGTAAAGAGGTGTAGCAGCTGGGGAAGACAGTATGATGGTTTCTCAAAAAGGTAGACATAGGAATATTATTTGACTCCAGAAATCCACCCTAGGCATATACCCAAAAGAACCAAAAATAGATACACAAACAAATATATGTACACACATATTTATAGTAACACTATTCACAATAGCCAAGAGGTGGAAATAACCCAAATGTGCATCAACAGATGAATGACCAAAATGTGGTACATACATACAATGGAATACTATTCAACCATAAAAAGGAATGAAATATTGATCTATATTGCATTGTGGACGTACTTTGAGAACATTATGCCAAGTGAAAGAAACCACACACGAAAGGTCAGATAATGTAATTCTATTTATAAGAGGTATCTTGGGTAGATAAATTCACAGAGACGTAATGCAGGCTGGTGGTTGGCAGGGGCAGGAGAGGAAGAATAGGGAGAAACAGCTTAATGGGTACAAGGTTTTACTTTGGAGTGATGCAATATTTTGGAACTAGATAGAGATGTTGGCTGCACATTGTTAATATACTAAATGCCACTAATTGTTCATTGTAATCAGGTTAATTTTATCTTATGTGAATTTCACCCTGACAAATTATTTTTACAAAGATTTGTGTCTTTGTACTCTGGTCTGTAAATATTAGAAATATTTTTCAGCTTTTTACATGCTTTTAAAACTATCTTAATGATTGTATTGTATATATTCTCTAACCTGTTGCCAGCAATTCCATTGATTCATAGTGACCTATAGGACAGAGTACAACTGCCATATAGTGTCTCCAAGGAGCACCTGGTAGATTCAAACTGCCAACCTTTTGGTTAGTAGCTGGTGGGTTTGAATGGTCTGCCTTTTGGCTAACAGTCAAGCTCTTAACCAACAAGCCACCTAGTTTCCTGTGTATTTTCCAGTGATTGTATAGTGGGTTTCTACCTTAACATTTCTCTGTTATTAGACTTTTAGGATGCTACTCATCTTTTCATTGTTCCCTTTCCTGTCTCTGAAATGTTCCTGCCCCAACTAGTGGCTGGCTACTTCTTCATAATTCAAGTGTTTGATGCAATTACACATCCTCAGAGAGGCTAGAGCTTTTTCTTACAATATAAGCCATGAGAGCAGTGATGGCTCAGCAGCAGAATTCTTGCTTTCCATGCGGGACACCTGGCGTCTATTCCTGATCAATGCACCTCATGTGCAGCCACCATCTGTCAGTGGAGGTTTGTGTGTTGGAACAGGTTTCAGCAGTTTCCTGACTAAATCAAACTAAGAGGAAAGGCCTGGCGATCTACTTCTGAAAATCAGCCAGTAAAAATCTTATGAATCACAACAGTCTGATCTGCAACCCATCATTGGATGGTGCAGAACTGAGCAGTGCTTTGTTCCTTTGTGTGTTAGGTGGCCGTAAGTCAGGGGCCTACTAGATGGCGGATAGAAACAAGAAGAACAACTAAATAGCCAAGCTTTCATTATTCTCCTTGTTGTCTTTATAGACCTTAGTATCGTCTGGTATTACCTGTTTTCTGTCTGTATTCCTCAGCTCTTTGAGGGCACTGCCTTTGTCCTGTTGCTTTCTCTTCCTGAGGTCCTGAGTCAGTGCCAGATGGTGGGATTAGGGGCTAGAACAGGAACAAAGGTGAATGGCTGTCCTCCCCTACTCTACACTGGTGGAGGAGAAGGGCTTGGAGCAGCTGCTAGAGAGACAAGGATGACTCATCACAACTGACTATTGAGTCAAGTATCTGAGTCAAGTATCTCCACGTTGGCTGCTCCTGGGATACGGGGGCCACCATATTCACTGGTGTTGCTTGATGTGGAAAATACATCCTGAGGTTCTGGAAACTTCAGTTCTAAATTTCTGTAGGACTTTGCAAAATCATTTGGCTTCTCTGAATCTCCCAAATGGAAGAAATCTCTTCTCTGAAATGAAAGAATTGGACCTCACTGCAGACTCCTTGCAGGCTGATGCTGTAGAATTCTGATGGTGTTGTCTCGCCAGGTGCAGTGTCCACTGATCAATAATAAACTACAGTCAAGACGGACCTGGGCACATTCCAGAGTACGCATGTGGTGGCCATAGTTAAGCTTTCGGGTACTAACTGAAAGGATGGAGGTTTGAGTTCATCCAGAGGTGCAGTGGAAGAAAGGCCTGGTGATCTACTTCTGAAAATCAATCATTGAAAACCCTGCAGAGCACAATTCTCTGACACATAGGGATCACCAAGAGGTAGAAGTGACTCCACAAGCAATTGGTTGGTTTGGGGGCGCTCTGTCTTTCATAAGTCCTGTCTCTCTGGCTACGCTTGTTGTGTTACACTACATGTTTTTCTCTTCCCTCCTTTCTAAGCCCCAACATACACCCTGCTGCAAGGATGGAATTTTTTAAAGCCTGGGGTCTTATGCACACATGGCCGAAGAAACGGCAAAAACAAAATTGTGCTCTGGGTGTGCTATTTGAGCTTGAGCTAAATTTGAGTAAAAGCTTTGTCTGTGAATTTACAAACATACAATTAAGGCTCTTATAGTTATCTAAATCCACTTTCTTGCCTTATAATTTTATGGTTAGGAACATTACAGTTGTTTTTAGATTTTCATTATAACTGCAGTAGCCACAGACGGAACCAAATAGTGTTTGTTTATTTGTGTAACAAATTATGACCCTCAGCTAACTTTACTGTGTAATTTCCATTGGGTGTGCATTTCACAAAAAATATATATATTGGTTTGAGGGTCTTCTCTTTTATTCTTTCTTCTTCCCAAAGGAGCACTCACACTAGAAAACTGGGGGGAAAAAAGCACATATGTGGGCTTAGTTTATATGTATACTAAATACATGTGTATGAACTAGTAGGAAAAAATGAATAAACTATAGAAAGAATTAAGAGACCTGAATTCAAATTCTGTTGCCCAATAATCGAGCTGGGTAAATTTGAGGAAGCCCTTTTACTTTGCTAACTGTTCATTCACATTTAGTTCGTGATCAAATGCACTTCCAAAGCACAATTTTTATAAATTAGAAACATTTTTGAAGAAAAACTAATAGTTTTGAGTTGCTATTGGGTTCATATCAGATAACGTCTGAAGTCCCGTTGCAAACTGTGAAATGCTTCCTAAATGCTTCTTGGTTGTTATTGTCCATTGCCCTTGAGTTGGCCCTGACTGATGGTGACCTTCTAGATAACAGAATGAAATGTTGCCTGGTCCTATACGGACTACATGATCACTGATATGGGCGAGGTCACAGGGGCCTTCTAACCTACAGGGCTCATCTTCCAGAACTGTATCAGACGATATTCTGTTGTCTGCATTTCACTGGCTACTTTTCAGAGATAGATTGCCAGGATTTTCTCTCTAGTCGGTGTTAGTGTCAAAGCATGACTTAGACCTGTGCATCATGGGTAAACCTGTTGGCATTTTTGTCTTAGTTATCTAGGGCTGCTGTAACAGAACTAGCACAAGTGGATGGCTTTGACAAAGTGAGATTTATTCTCCCACAGGGTAGTAGGCTACAAGTCCAAATTCAGGGTACCAGCTCCAGCAGAAGCCTTTTTCTTTCTGTCAGTTTTGGAGGAAGGTCCTTATCATGAAGTCTTCTCCTGAACTAGAGCTTCTCAGGTGCAGGGACATCTGTGTCAAAGGACGTGCTCTGCTCCTCGCACTGCTTTCTTGGTGGTATGAGGTCCCTGTCTCTCTGTTTGCTTCCCTCTTGTATATATAAAAAGGGATTGGCTTAAGACACTACTTAATCTTGTAGGTTGAGTCCTGCCTCGTTGACATAACTGCCTGTAATCCTGTCTCATTAATATCATGGTGGCAGGATTTACAACACTTGGGACAATCACATCAGAACACAAAGTGCTGGACCTCACGCAATACTGGGAATCATAGCCAAGCCAACTTGGCACACATTTTAGGACACAACTCTATCCACAACACATTTGAAATAGCTGGTGGCAGAGCTTCCAGCACCACACTAACACACACTCTACCGGACTATGACAAACATGTAGACGTACTTGTTAGGGGTGACTAGAGCTGTAAGAAATAGCACTGTCCCTCACAGCAGGTTAAAATTTACATCAAGGTGAATTTTTTTCTTTATCTGCATGAGAGAAATTGGGTCTTAGAACAAGTAGGGATACAATTTCATTTGTCCATTTGATGCACTGTATGTGAACAAGGACCATGTCAACCAGGCTGAGCATATAGGATCTCTTGCCACATAACTTTGGCAACCCCTGATTGATGTGTATTCTTTTTTTGTATCTTTCCTTCTTTTTTTGTATTTTTTTTCTGATCCCTCCCAGCAGTCAACAGATTTCTATCCAGATCCAGTTGCCTGTGGGTATCTGGGGACTTGTCCATAAATAATTTTATCCATAGACGTTACTTACAAAACCACTTATTTTGGCAAATTGTGGAAATGCCACAATTGAATTTATAAAAAAAGAATAGAAAATATATGGTATATTTAAGTTGTATTGGCCTTTGGGTGGGGGTAATACTGTAGTTCACAACAACACTAGAATTCAAGGTAAACTATGGTTCCTTGTATTAAACCTGGATACTTGACAAGACCAAACAAACTCAAAACTATAGAATAATATAAATACCTTATGTCAGAATCTTATTTTATGGTCTATATGACTGTTTTAGTCATGTGGTACTGTTCTAACAGAAATACTACAAGTGGATGGCTTTAGGAAAGAAAAGTTTATTCTTACACAGTCCAGTAGGCTACAAGTTCAAATTCAGGATGTCTGCTCCAGCAGAAACGCTTTCCATCTTTGTTGGCTGTGGAGGAAGGTCCCTGTGTTGCTTCTTTGGTCAGGGAGCATCTCGGTGCAGGAACCTCAGGTCTAAGGATGTGCTCTGCTCTTGGTGCTGCTTTCCTGATGGTATGACGTTCCCAGCTCCCTCTGCTTTCTTCTGTCTTTTATATTCCACAAGCTTATAACTTGAGTCCTGCCTCACTACCGCCCGTTCTCCCTCAGCAACATCACGAAGGCAGGATTTACAGCATCTGGGAAAAATGACTCAACACTGGGAATCATGTTTCAGCTAAATTGATACATACATTTTTTGGGGACACAATGCAGTCCATGACAAAGACTTTTTCAGATAGCTCGTGCTGAGAGGGCTTGTCTCATCAGCTGATGAGTTTGGTGGGTAACCTTTCAGCTTGGTGGACTGTCACTTGCTGTCTCTGAGGGTGAGAGAATTGGTCTGCACCGATCCTTCCCATAAAGTTCTTTTTTAGTTCAAACAATGTATAACTCTGGTAACTTCCAGCTTTATTTTCTTGGCTTTGTAGATTGGAAAGGAAAAGATACTGAGTCTACTGTGGTTAGATATCCTGACATACTTTCCATTTTTAAGAGTAAAGTGTTAAAGCCTTCGTTTATTTATTTCATACAAGTTTATTGGGTTCCTACTCTTTCAGGGTAGTCCCTGAGTGGTACAAATGGCTAGGATGCTCAGCTGCTAACTGAAAGATTGGAGATTTGAGTCCACCCAGAGGTGCATTGGGAGAAAGCCCTGACAATCTCCTTCTGAGAAAATCAGCCACTGAAATTAATTATATAGAGATTCTGGGTAGTGCAAATGGTTAATATGCTTCGCTGCTAACCAAAAGTTTGGAGAGTTAAGTCTACCCAGATGTGCCTTGAAAGAAAGGACTGGCGATCTACTTCTGAAAACAATCAGCTGTTGTAATCCCCGCAGAGCACAGTTTTATTCCGACACACGTGGGGTCATTGTGAACCAGCTGACTCGACAGCAACTGATTTCTGATGTTATACGCTGGCTGCTTCACTCATTTCGTTACACTAATGTTCACAACCACCTGTTTTACAGATGAGATTACAGAGGCATGGAAACTTGAATGCGTTCAAAGTCACTTAGCCTGCAGATGGTGGAGCCAAGTTTCAAACCCTGCCGGGATGATGTCAGAATCCGCACTTGCAGCCACTACAGTAAACTGAGGGAAATCCTCTTGGCTAACACACAGCCCTCGCCAAGACTCACAATCATCTAGAAATAAGGAAAGACAGTCTTCATGGTTCGGAAGCACCCTTCCCAGACATCTGCAAGATTGCTGAGCCGGTAATGGACCCCGGAGGAGGCATCTGCGGGTTTTGTGCATTTGCTCAAACACTGAATGGGGCTCGTTATGAGATGTTTAGAAATAGCAACGCTGCGTGTAATCAGGTCACTTCACTGAAAAAACATTTTTGTTTCCACTTCCTTTCTTGGGTCTTATCCAGGGAACAGTGTCTGTGACCTTCTAAGCCACAAAGGCCAGAGATAATTGGGCACAGCAGGTCGACATACTCAAAAGAGGGTGAGCTTGACACACACACAGTCGCCATGAGTCCGAATCGACCCAACAGCAACCAGTTTTTGAAATTTTGTATCAGATATTACAAAGAATCTTTTTTTTTTCTTTTTTCTTTCTCACAAAACATCTAATGGTGGAGCAAGATAAGGAATCAGGAGAAAAATAAAGAAGATCATGTGTTTTGTTTGAAAACTTCATGCACTAGTGTTTGGTATTGATATTCAAATTTCTCTTCTCTAGTAAATTCCAAACTTCTCCCTTGGCCCAACATTATTTCTTTGATTTTTACAAACCCACTGAATATAAATCCTGCTTAACTATGGCATAGTTTATTAAACAGCTGATTAGTAACAGCCAAAGACAGATTTGGGGAAGAAAGAAAGGGTGAAAGAAGAAAAAATTGGGGGGTTTAGACAGTCATGGATTGAAGTGTTCCCCCCAAATCTGTGCCCACTTGGCTAGACCATGAATCCAATATTTGATGGTTGTTGTCCATTTTGTGATCTGATTATCTTCTATTTGTGACATGTTGTAAGTCCTATCCTCTGTGCCTGTGGTTATAGTCCTATGTGGAAGTGAGTAGTCTTTTGTGTTAATGAGGCAGGATTAGGTACTGTTAAGGAGAGTTAGGTTATGTTTGTCATGTTAATGAGGTAGGGTTGTCTTGAGTCACTGCCCCTCCCTACTCTACAAAGATAAAAGCAGAGAGACGCAAACAGAGAGAGCACAACTTCCCATCACCTAGGAAGAAGAAGAGCTGGAGGTGGAACTCAGTCCTTTAGACCTGAGGTGCCTGCATTAAGAAGCTTCTAGACACCAAAAAAAACAAAAACAAAAACGAAAATGAAAAACACCCAAAACAAACAAAAACTCAAGGAGATGATTAATTACAAGAATCTTCCTCCAGAGCCAACAGAAAGAGAAAATCTTCACCTAGAGTTGGTGCCCTGAATTCTGACTTCTAGTCTTCTAAACTGTGAGGGAATAAACGTTTGTCAAAGCTGTCCACTTGTTGTATTTCTTTTACAGCAGCACTAGATACCTGAGACAGGCAGGGGAGCCCAATGTCTTTCTCAATAACTTTCCTAAATTACTGCGACCAGGGATACAGCCATTGCCAGTGTAGGGGATGTGGGAGACTTTTCTCCTTCTGATAACATCTTTCCTCAAGGTGTTCTTTGGAGGTTTATGTTTGTATCTGAGCTGTGAGGTTGGTACTTTTAGGAACTGACCTACATCCTAGTTCTGTATGTTATCCACTGTGGGACTTTAGGCAAGTTACTTAACCTCTCTGAGCCTCAGTTTCCTTATAAAAAGAGAACGTAATAACAATCTAAATATTGAATATATTAACTTATTGAAGGCTTAACTCAAAGATTGTGTATAAAAGACTAAGTATCCATTGTGTGTCTTGCTTATGGCCAGCCAGCCAAGTGCCGTCGGTCGCCATGAGTTTGCTTATGGCAGTTACTTACTCAAATTTTTGGATTATTACCAATTTTAATCTTGAGCTTTGGTCCAAAGTCAGAAATAAAGGGTCTCTCCTTTATTTCTGATATAAAGCATATATCATGTCATTTCAGAGTGAGAATTAAATAAGATAATGTCTAAGCAAGAACACTTTGCTGGCTCTGATAATAACATTAGTAATGGTAATGGCATTGTTAGTGGCATTGTTTGGGGGATTTACTGAGGTTTAGTGTAGTGGTAGGCATGGCAAGAGGCTGAGGATAAATGCGAGCCTGGTTCTACCCCTAACTGTTCCTCCTTTGCCCTGGGTTGCCACAGCGCTGGCTGTGTTCCCAGTTAGGCTTTTGTTCCCCTGTCAGAGGGCGCATCTGGTTCTGGTGTATGAAACCCTAAGCCAGTTGCCACTGAGTCATTTCTGACTACAGCAAGCCCATGTGTGTCAGGATAGAATTGTGCGCCATAATGTTTTCCAACAGCTGATTTTTCAAAAGTAGATCACCAGGCCTTTCTTTTGGGGCTTCTCAAACCTTCAACCTTTTAGCTAGCCGCCTAGTGTGTTAACCGTGTGTACTACCCGTGGGACTCCAACTGGCATGTGTTTAACCCTAGGCAAATCTTGATGAAAGTCTTAAATGTTCCTGGTGAAAGAACTCTGGATGCAGAGGGAGAAGAAGAGTTAGAGTTCCAGTTCCATTTATTGGCTCATTTACTGGCTTATCTCCTTGAGTGAGCCATTTTGGAACTTAAGTCTCTCCTACATAAGGCATATATCGTGTTGTTTCAGAGTGAAAATTAAATAAGATAACGTCTAAGCAAGAACACTCTGCTGGCTCTGGTAATAACGTTAGTAACGGTAATGATTTCTGTACGGGGTCAGCTGCTCCTGGGGTCCGCTTGCTGCCTTCACAGGGCCTGCCTCTCAAATGTTTTGCCAGAACCTATTAGCTACTGAAGTTTATTCTAAATTTCTGTTCTCCAGGCTACAATCCTAATTCATGCACATAAACTGCCCCCCCCCCCCCACAATTGACCTGTACTATAATCTTTAGGGTCTCGCTCCCTATTGGTTATAAAGAAGAATAGCCTGTTTTTCAGAGTTGCTGATGGGTTACTGTAACATAAAACTATGTTTGGTAGAAAATACCATAGACCTGGTGTTAGCAAACTTTTTCTCTAAAGGGTCAGATACTAAGTATTTCAAACTTTGCAGACCATATTGTCTCTGTTGGAACTGCTGGACTCTGACACTGTCGCACAAATGAAACACATAAACAAATGGATGTGATTATGTTCCAATAAAATTTTATTTATAAATTTGGCTGATTAGCTTGTAGTTTGCCAGCCTCTGCTACCAACAAGAGTGACACTAATGATGTTAGTTGTAGACCTTGTAGCAGGTAATGAGCTTTAGAGCTGATGAATGCTTTGATACATCTCTCTATCTGCCACCAACCCCTGCCTGAATGTCTTACCTTCCAGATGTGCGAAGGGGCTGCTTAGAGGCTCTCAGTGCAGAACTTGGAGATTTTTGAGATGTTGATTGGTCTGACGAGTTTGGAGGATGGAAGTTTACAAGTTGCCTGAGCACAGTCTCCCTGCTAGAGACTGACTCAGAGTTTAGGGATTAAGCCTCTGGTGTGGGGATTAAACTGGAATTTGGCCTTCAAAGTTCTCAGAGGTGCCTGATGCTAGCCTGGATCTCGAACAGTGTGTGCTGGTGGCTCCTACAAAGTTCCCCAACCCTGTTGCAGGCATGAAAGTAAAGAAAAAAAGTGTCTGCATTTTCTTCATTTGGCTTAAATTTTGTATATTCCTACTGAAGCTGAGATGAGAGCATACTTTGGAAACAACCAAAGAGCATGAAGGAATTTATCCCCTAGCCAAGAGTGCCTGAACTGCTGAGTGTTAAGTTCTCAGATACAGAGAATTGTGGGCACAGAACTCATCTTTCTTCTGGCAGTTTTGTTCCACTGGCTCCATCCTGCTGCTTCCTGCGGGCCTGGAAAGTGACCCCCGCTTTCCTGGGAGCACCATCCTTGCTGAATGTGCCCGTGCCAGGATCTACTTCAGAAGGGAGCTGATGCCAGTCCTGGTCAGTTTTGAATCTCCTATTGTAAGTCTAACCCAAACCAGTACTCTCAGAAGGGCTTGGAAAGCTAGCACCCCAAGAAGGTGCTCCTAGGCCAGTCCACCCCCCCCACCTCTTTTATGTGGGGGACTTAAGATCCAGAGCTCTTTGAAGTCCAGTGACTCATTTGAGCTGAATTGAGGACTAGAATCCAGTTCTCTGAGTTTCTAGTCTGATGTTTTATAATTCAGACCTGCACTGCAATGATAAAGTAATAGAGCTGTAGGCACGAATAGTTGATTTTCAACTGTTTCCCGACAGTTAAACGGATTTGTTTTTGCTCTTTGACCTTGAAATGTGAAGAAGTTTTTCTGAACCACTGAAAACAAGATTTCATCACTTCACCTAAAATCAAACTTGACTAACTTGCCCAGACATTATCTTTTTTCAAACTCACATATCAGTTAGGATAGGTTATGTTGTAGTAACAAATGACACAAAACTATGTTGTTATTGGTTGCCATCAAATTGGTCTCCTACTCATGGTGACTTCATGCATGACAGGGAAGAATGCGGCTTAGTCTTCTACCATACCCGAGGCAGAAGGCCTTAGAGCCCAACCTTTCTAAGAGATACTCTCTCTGGCTTATCCTTCTACAGTGAGCAGAGTAAGCTGCATTTTCTTTTGAAATTATCCTCGACAAGATAGCCACAGGTCAAGCTATAGATGGTTTCAACCTGCCTCTTGTTGGAGACTTGACACCCTAATGAAAGAAAATCAACCTCTTCCTCCATTCTGGAAGATTGAACCTTTGTCTAAAGAAAACGCATAGTTATCCCCAAGCTGTGAGAGCCCATGTAAGGTCAACCCTGAATATTTATGATGAATTTATGTTACATAAAAGCCCATCTCCCCAAGCTGCCTGCCAGCGAACAGTCTTGGAAGCAAAGCCCTGTTTGCTCCTTTGTTTTATTTCATTGTTCCTGGTATGATGAAATAAATGACTCTCTCTGATTTTTCACCTCAGCTTCTGATTTATTGGCTTTAACAATGGCTCATGCTGAGCCATCCAGATCCAGTTGATTCCAACTTGGAGTGACTTTGTAAGACAGAGTAGAACTGTCCCATAGGGTTTTCAAGGAGTGACTGGTAGATTCAAACTGCTGATATTTTGGTTAGTGGCTGTCATGGATTGAATTATGTCCCCTCAAAAATATGTGTAGCCATGTGGCTGGGCCATGATTCCCTGTATTCTATGATTGTCCTCTATTGTGTGATTTTGCTATGCTGTATATTAAAGGATTAGGGTGGGACTGTAAATTCCTTCATAGGATTACCTCCTTGCTCCACTGTACAGGGAGTTTCCCTGGAGTATGCCTTTCCACACCTTTAATCCTTTCATCCTACAAGAGACAAAAAGAAAGAGAAGCAAGCAGAAAACTGGAAACCTCACACCATCAAAGAAAGCAGCACTAGCAGAAGAGCACGACCTTCAGACCTGAGGTTCCTGCACCACAGTGCTCCCTGAACAAAGGCTGATGCAATACTGGACTTTCCTCCAGAACCAACAAGGGAGAAAACCTTACCCCGGAGCAGACATCCTGAATTTATGCTTGTAGCCTATCAGACTGTGGAAAAATAAATCTTCCTTTGTTAAAGCCATCCACTCTGTGGTATTTCTGTTAGAGCAGCTCTAGCTGACTAAAACAGAATTTGGTACCAGGAGAAGGGTGCTGCTCTAGCAAAGCACCCACAATGTGGGAGCAGTTTTGAAACTGTGACTGGAGAGAAGACCCAGAAGGAACCGAGGAAAACTGTTAACACCTAAGAAGGTGCAGATGGTGAATAAGAAGCTGCAGAGGACTGGTGGCAGCAGCAGTGACAGCAACAGAACCAGAGGCAGCACTGCAGCTGATCCATGGAGCACAGAACAGGGTGCCTCCAGGCACTGAAATTGGTAAAACTAGCCTTGCTGACCCACAGAGTGAGAGAGCTAAATGTCTTTGTGTAGCATGCTTTCTAACAAGAGTTTGGTGCCCCTGGGCACTTAAATCAGTGGAGCTACAGAGCTTTAAAATTCTTGTCCCTGCAGGGCAGATGAGGCCTGGGCCAGGAGTCCATAAGGAGCAAAAACTGAAGAGACAAATAACGGGAGAAGTTGAGCTGCCTCGGTCTCAAAAGGTATGGCCATGACCTCAGGGGTTTGAGAGGGTGAAACCAGGCTTTCTGTGTTTTGTCCAACTGGAATTGCTACTCAGTTGGGCTTAGGGTGCACCTAAAGCCAATGGGGCAGAGCTTCTGTCCACATGGGCCTTGAAGGCAAAGTTGAAGCACAGGACTGGTAGTCTCCACTCAAAATCCAAAGTTCAGTCAACACCTAGAGTCTGGAGGGCAGGGCCATTGTGTAAAATGTCTCAGAAAGCGGAAGGTTATTTTCACATCTTTGAGGGCTAATTTAATGTGTTCTGCTGACTCACTTGTTGCCTGCTAAAGCCTCATTTTCCTACAGTTTCTCCCATTTGTAATAGAATGTCTGGTTTGTGCCTGTTTTGCCATTGTACCTTTGGAAGCAGAGAGCTGATGTTCTAGTTTTCATAGATGTAAAGAAATTTTTGAATTTTGGACTTGGAACTGATTAAGACTTCTGTCATATGGAATGGACATGATTTTGCTACGATGAGATGAATGTGTTACATTTTTCAATGATGTGACTTTGGGGGTGCCAAAGGGTGGGATATCATTGATTGAATTGTGTGCCCCCCAAAATACATGTAGTCATTTGCCTGGGCCATGATTCCCTGTATTCTATGTATGTCCCTCATTTTGTGATTTTCTGTGCTGTATGTTAAAGGATTGGGGTGGGACTGTAAATTTCTTCATAGGATTACCTCACTGCTCCACTGTAAAGGAGTTTCCCTGGAGTATGGCTTGCTCTACCCCTAATCCTTTCATCCTACAAGAGATAAAAGGAAAGAGAAACAAGCAGAGAATGGGCAACCTCACACCGTCAAAAAAGCAGCACCAGGAAAAGAGTACATCCTTTAGACCTGAGATTCCTGTGCCAAGATGCTCCCTGGACAAAGGCTGATGCCATACTGGACTTTCCTCCAGAGCCGACAAGGGGGGAAACCTTCCCCTGGAGCAGACATCCTGAATTTAGACTTGTAGCCTGTCAGACTGTGTAAAAATAAATCCTCCTTTGTTAAAACCATCCACTCTGTGGTATTTCTGTTAGAGCAGCACTAGCTGACTAAAATAGCAGCCAAGCTCTTAACTGCTGCACTGCCATGGCTCCAAGCTCATGCACCTGGATGTGTTTATACAGGACTCCTCTACTCTTTATTTTTCTATGTAGAAGAGCTTGACCAGGCAAGGAGGTTGGGATGGACACAACAAATGTCTCTTTGGAAAGCACTGGAAGATAGTGTGGGGGGCTGGTGGTTAATGGTGACCATTTTTATGTCTGCTTCTGAATGATGCTGGGACTGGTTTCAAAACCCAAGAGTCAGAAAAGGATGTGATTTTCCAAGCCTTTTATAAACATACTTTTCATGTTAATTCTTTAAAAAGGCAAAACGATTTACTTAATATGTAGATAAAGTTCTATCTTAAGCCCTATTCTATGTATCACGTATAATTTACATGAGCTGGATCCAACTTGAAGGCACTTGGCTTGGCTTGGCCCCTTTCATTCTCACTCTAAGTATGATTTATTTTTATTATTGACAGATATGAGATTTTGTTTTCTCTTTTGTGGTCTTAAAAACTACAGTGGTATTTATCAAATTAAATCCAGCATTTTACTGTTTTTTAATTGTTCATGTTCAATAGCAAGGAGCTCTGGTGGCACAATGGTTAAGTAATGGCTGCAAACCGAAAGGTTGATGTTTTTAACCTGTCAGTGTCTCCTCAGGACAAAAGGCCTGATGATGTGGTCCTGTAAAAATTGTAACCTAGGACAGACACCCTATGGGACAGTTCTACCCTGTCCGAAGGGGTTGCTGTGAGATGGTGTCACCACAATGTCACAAAACAGTGATGTTCAGTACCATAGAGTCATGGCATTTTAACAGTAGGGATAGTTGAAGATCATCTGGTCTAATCCCTTTGCAAACTGGGGCAGTAACTTTCCCAGAGTCTCCCAAAAGTTTCTCACAGTACTGTTGTTTTGTGAATGTTCTTCCTCTTCTTAGTCCCATGCTGTTTCCACAAGCTTCTTCTTCCTCAGTGATGCTTGCCTAGTCCCTTCTTTGGACCAATTTTAGTTGAAGGAATGTCAAACAATAGTATTTTTAAAAAAATAGACATAAAAAAATTTCCATTTCAATTATTTTTGTTTATATATCAGTGGCATTAATTACATTCACTCTATTATACAACCGCCATCACTATCCATTTCTAAAAGTTTTACACTATCCCAGGCAAAAACTCTGTACCCTCTGAGCAATAGTTTTCTATCTTCCCTTCTCTTGGTTCCTGGTGACTGCTTGCAATGAGGTGCACATGTTTTACATGGGGGAAGATATATTTGGCGGGTGGGTCCAAAGGTGGAATGCTATGGACTGAATTATGTCCCCCCAAAATATGTGTTGTAAATCCTAACCTCTGTTCCTATGGTTTCAGTGCCATTTTGGAATGAGTTCTCTGTTATGTTAATGAGCCAGGTTAGTGTAGAGAGTGTCATGAATCAATCTCTTACAAGATACAAAAGGAACAAGGAGAGATGAGGAAAGACAAATCTCAAGTCCATGAAGATCTCCCAAGACCTAGGAGATAGAAGCCAAAGAGACAAAGACCTTCCCCAAGAGCCAACAGAGACAGCAAGCCTTCTGCTAGAGCTATTCTCAGCTTCTTGGCTGGGAGATAACTGCTTCTGCCCTGGTTACTTGGGTTTGCACTGCTCATACTGGATGGCTCCCTGAGTGCAATCCATTTGTAGCTGGTATTGAATTTTTTGTTGTTGTTGTTGTTACTTTTGGTTTCTTGCATTGCACAGCATAGGACCCACTCCTCTGTCTGTACACCTGCATTGGTGTGATCCGTGGGAGCATGCATGCACGCATGCATACATATGTCCATACATCCATGCATCCATCCAACGTATCCATGCATCCCTGCATCCATCTAATGCATCTCCACAGCCCTACATCCCCGCATCCATCCATCCGTCCATCCATCCATCCACCTGCCCACCCGTCCACCCGTCCACCCATCCACCCGTCCACCCATCCACCCATCCACCCACCCATCCACCCACCCACCCATCCACCCATCCACCCATCCACCCATCCACCCACCCATCCACCCACCCATCCACCCACCCATCCACCCATCCACCCTTCCACCCACCCATCCACCCATCCACCCATCCACCCATCCATCCACCCACCCACCCATCCACCCACCCACCCATCCACCCATCCACCCATCCACCCACCCATCCATCCACCCATCCACCCACCCATCCATCCATCCATCCATCCTCCTTCTTGCCTGCCTACCTGCTTCCCTCCCTCCTTCTTCCTGTTCTTCTCTTCTTCCCTGACTTCCTGCCCACATTCCTATCTTCTGTCTGCCTTTATCAGTCTCAACTCTCTAAATGTATTTTCCTTCCCTGTCTCCTGAATACCTGATGCTGTGTAGTATCTATTTCTAGCCAGGCTATACTGCATAGCCTGGGAGACAATTGCCTGATCTTTGTAGCTGTGCTAGTGGGACTCCTGGTGCTTTTTTTGTCTATTACAAATCTGAACAAGGTCTAACCTGTAAAATCTACAAGAAAATCCTGTACCTCTCTGAAAAAAAGACAAACAATCCAATTAAAAAATAGACAAAGGAAATGAACAGACGCTTTACCAAAGATGACATTCAAGGGCCAACAGATACATGCGGAAATAATCAAAATCACTAGCCATTAGAGAAATGCAAATCAAAAACCACGGTGAGATACCATCTCATCCTGGCACTATTGGCATGAATCAAAAAAAAAGAAGAAAAAAAGAAAAAAAAACAGAAAATAAATGTTGCACAGGCTGTTGGGAAGTCAGAACTCTTACGTACTGTTGGTAGAAATGCAAAATTTTGGATAACAATATGACATTTCTTTAGATAGCTAGAAACAAATACTGTGTGATTCAGCAATCCCACTTCTAAGAATATATCCTAGAGGAATAAGAACCATCACACAAGTAGGTACATTCACACCCATGTTCGTTGTAGCATTATTCACAATAAAAAAACATGGAAACAACATAGATGTCCATTAGTAGATGAATGGATAAACTGTGGTGTATATACACTGTAGAATATTACACGGTGATAAAGAAAAAGGATGAACCTGTGAAACATCTTATAACGTGGAGGAAACTGGAGGACATCGTGCTGAGTGAAATGAGTCAATCACAGAAGGACAAACATTGTAGGAGAACCCTATTGTAAAAACTCATGAAATGGTTTATACATAAAAAGAAACAATCTTTTATGAGTAAGAAGGAGGGAAATGGTGGGGATGAATAAACACTAAATAGATGTTAGATAAGTGGCAACTTGAGTTAAGGGTTTTGTTAAATTTTTTCAGTTTTTCTTATGTTCTCTACTTCATTTAGTTCTTCTCTAATCTTTATTACCTATTGTCTTCTGGTGACTGAGGGGTTCCTCTGTTGCTCTCTTTCTACTCGTTTGAGCTGTAGGGTTAATTCTTTGGTTTGGGTCCTTTCTTCACTCCAGATGTGTGCATTTATAGAGGTAAAGTGACCTGTGAGCACTGCTTTTGCTGTATCCTGTAGGTTCTGTTAAGATGTGTTTTCATCCTCATTCAATTTCATAAATTTCTTTATTTCATCCTAGATTTCTTCTATAACCAATGGCTTTTGAGCCAGGTGTTCAGTTTCCCTGAGGTCAAATTTTTACCTTTTTTTTTTTCTGCTATTGATTTCAACTTCTATGGCTTCATTGTCTTAGATGATGCTTTGCAATAATTCAGTGGTTTGGATTTTGTTGAGACTTGCTTTATGTCTTAACATAGTCTATTCTGGAAAATGTTCCATGTACACTGGAGAAGAAGGTGTAGTTATCTATTGATGGGTAAAACGTTCTGCATATATCGATGAAGTCTAGTTGGTTAATTGTGACAATAAGATGTTCTGAATCTTTACTGAGCTTTTTTTCTGGATGATCTGTCAATTACTGAAAGTGGAGAGTTGAAGTCTCTCACTATTACTGTGATCTGTCTCGTTTTTCAATGCTGTCAATGTTTATTCAATGTATTTAGATGCTCGGGTATTGGATGCATAAATATTCAGTATTGTTATGTACTGCTTATGTGTTGAAGCTTTCAGCAATAAATAGTGACCATCCTTGTCCACAATGCTGGATCTTACACTAACGTCTATTTTATCTGAGATTAGTATTGCTACCCATGCTCCTCTTTGTATGTTGCTAGCTTGGTATATATATTTTTGCATCCTTTGATTTTCAGTTTGTTCATATCTTTGAGTCTAAGGTGTCTTTCTTGAAAGCAGCATGTAGATGTACCCTGTCTTTTGATCCAGGAGATCACTCACTGTCTCTCTATTGGAGAATTCAATCTGTTTATATTCAGTGCAATTATCAACAGGTATGTGTTTAGTGTTGTCATATTGATGTCTTTATTTTTGTGTTGTTGATGTTTTCTCTGTTGCTCTTAATATTCTGTTCTGGGTCATTCTTCTTTATGGGTTGACTTTTCATCTTTTCCGGTGTTGGTTTTGTGTTTGTTGAGATGCTTGTATTATGCTTCTTGTTTTGATATGTCACATTGTTATTTTGCTTTGTGGCTATCCCTATGATCCCCTTTGTTATTCTAAATTTAAACCAGACTTTAAATTCTTCATATCTTTGTAGTTTCCTCTGCATCTCAAAGGGTTATAACTACTGTAATACATCTCCCTTTTTAGTGTGATGATGTCATAGTTTTTGTGTTATGATCACTGGTTCCCTTTTTTTAATATTGCAGCTTTGTGACTTCCCTAACAGAGTACATTTCTGGGTGCTGTGTCTTCCATTGCCTCCTTAAGTATACAGTTAATGTTTTTTTTTTTTTTTTTTCTAAGTGAAGAGCTTCTTTCAATGTTTCTTATAGTTTTGGTTTGGTTCTTGCAAAGTCTCTAAGCTTTTGTTTATCTGTGAATGTCTTAATTTCACTTTCATATTTGAAAGGCAATTTTGGAGGATATGTAATTCTCGATTGGAAGTTTTTCTCCTTTAATTCTTTTAATGTGTCATCCAACTGTCTTCTTGCCAACATCATTGCTGCAGAGAAGTCAGATGAAAACCTACAGGGCTTTCCTCTGTATGCTAGCTTAGCTTTAAGCCTTGCTTGTTTCTTTTTTTCTGATTTCTTTTCTGTGGTTCCCTTCTTTTAATATTGTACTTTTTTATTTATTTCTTTTTTTCTTTTCTCTGATTCCTTATTTCTTTTCTTTGAGTTTTCCTCATAAATGCTAGGGTAAGTTGCTCTATCTTTAAGCTCACTAACTCTGGCTTCCATGTCCTTAGTTCTGCTCTTCTGGCTTTGGATTGAATTGTCTAATTCTGTAACTTTACTATTGATCTGCTGGATTTCAGATTGTTGATGTTCAATCAGTTAAAATAGCTTACCTAATTTTTCATTTTCTTCTGCTGCTTTTTGTTTAATCTCTAGGAGGGTTCTATACATAATTCTTTTGTACTCTACTTATGATAGTATCATAAAGCCTTCTTCATCTGGGACGTGTTTTGATTCTTTATTTTGGGAATTTTCCAGAGTCATGGTGGACTGCTTCTTTAAATGGTTAGCTATTGATTGTTGTCTTTGCACCAACTAGAGGCTGTTCAATTTCTCTGGTGTTACCTAACAGGAGCTTAGGCATATTTCTAAAAGAGGAGTTGCTTATTAGCCACCTCTGTGTACTCTAGTGACTAGCCCCAGGTGGACTCTATGGGGTGGCATTCTCTGCTTCCTGGAGTCACTGGGGGGCCATCAGCTGATGCTATGATGTGGATCAGTGAAGAGTGGAGGACATGCTGCTGGGCTGCTCAGCAGTCAGTTCTCCAGGTGTCTTATTTTAAAAAGGTACTTTACTGATAAATGAGGAGCTGTCCAACAGCTGCTGAAATCAGTCAGGCCCTGAGGTGTGGCAGGCCCTGCCTTCCAGCTGACAACAAAAGCACTCATAGCCCATCCCCGGATGCTATGATGTGGTTCAAAGTAAGGAGGGGTTACAGCCTTTCTGCCATCCTCTGCCAGTCTCTACCTATAATTCTAGGCACCACCATCCTAAACATAGCTTTTCTGCTGGAGGAGCACTTTCCACACAGGCACTACTACTCAGTTTGAGAATTAGATCCAGCTAAGGCCTCTGGGGGAAACTCTGGTGGTGTAATGGGTTAAGTACTATGTCTGCTAACCAAAAGGTCAACAGTTCAAAGCCTCCAGGTGCTCCTTGGAAATGCTATGGGGCAGTTCTACTCTGATCTGTAGGGCTGCTGTGAGTTGGACTGAACTCCATGGTAGTGGGCATTTTTTTTTAAGACCTCCAGGTGGGTGACTCTGTCTCCCAGCTGACCAAGACTGTGTCCCATCTGAACTGTCCTTCCTGCTGTGAAACAGCAGAATCTATGGTACAGCTCATAAAAAAGAGGGTGGAGGGACAGTGGTACTCTCAGTCTGTAGCTGGGCTCTCAATGTGTTGCTATCCTAAGCACAGTCTCTCTGCTGCACTATATGCTCTTTACTTAAACACTGAAGTTCAATGTATTAGCCAGCTCATGCCCAGTCCAACTGTCCCAGATAACAAAGAAGGTGTCAGTACCAACAGTCCTCCCTAATGATGAGTCAGTAGGAGCAGGACTCAGTGTGCTGCTGCCTCATCTTTGAGAGAGGTAGTTTCCCAGATACTGGCACGTAGTCCAAGCTGACAAACTTATGCCAGACTTGAGGGCTCCTTGGATGTCCGTGCTGCTCTGTTCGATTATAACTCCAGGCCTTAGTTCTCAGAGGGAGTCAGGGAGACTTGCGTCTACCCAGGGCCCTGCCCCTGGGTAAAGGGAAACACAGTGCAGAGTACTGGGAAAGCCAGCACAACTTGCACAAGGCAAGATCATGGACGGTCCACAGACATATTCAGTCTCTGTGAAGAAATGAATTGCTAGGCTGAGGGCTGTGGGGATCATAGTCTCGGGGAACAGCTGGCTCAACTGGCATAATAGTTTATAAAGAAAATTTTCTACATTCTTTTTTGGTGAATAGCAGCTGGGGTCTTAAAAGCTTGTGAGTGGCCATCTAGGATATTCCATTGGTCTCACCCTTTAGGAACAAGGAAGAATGAAGAAAACTAAAGATGAGAAAGATTAGTCCAAAGGACTAATGAACCATATCTATAATGGCTTACACCAGACTGAGTCCAGTACAAGTAGATGATGCCTGGCTACCACCATTGACTGCTCTGATGGAAATCACAACAGACAGTCCCAGATAGAGCTAGAGAAAAATGTAGAACAAAATTTTAACTCAAAAAGAGAGACTAGACTTACTGGTCTGACAGACTGGAGAAACCCTAGGTATGGACCAGGGACACCATTTCACCTCAGTAAAAGTCACGTCTGAGGTTCACCCTTTATGCAAAGATTAGACAAACCCATAAAACAAAATAAGACTAAAGGGACATGTCAGCCCTGGGTCAAGGAATAGAAGGCAGGAGGGGACAGTAGAGCTGGTAATAGGGAACACAAGTTTGAGAAGGCAGAGTGTTGACCTGTTGTGTGGTTGTTAGTGTCACAAAACAGTATGTGTACTGAGTGTTTAATGAGAAGCCAACTTGTTCTGTAAATCTTTATCTAAAGTATCAGAAAATAAAAAATAAAGTTTTTAATTTTTATGAGATTCCCAATATCTCTTTTGTCTTGGTGCTTATGCCTTTGCTGACAATTTGATAACTCTGCTAAAAATGAGATTCCACAACTTTATCCTTACATTTGCTTTTAAGAAATTTATAGTTTTAGTTTTCACATTTTGATACTTGATTCACTGGGAATTAGTTTTTGTCTTTTGTGTGTGGAAATTCAATTTTCCCAGCACCATTTAAGTGACTCTTCCTTCTCCATTGAATGAACTTAGCATTCTTGTCAAAAATCAGTTGACCATAAATGTATGGGTGTATCTCTGGGCTCTTAGTTTTATTCATTTACTATGTATGCCTATTAATACACCAGTACCAGGCTGTGACTTTATAGTATGTTTTGAAATCAGAAAGTATGAATATCTCTACTTTACTCTTCTTCTTCAGGATTACTTTAGCTATCTGGGGTTTGTTAAGCTCTGGTGTCACAACAGTTATGAGTTTGGCTGCTAACCAAAAGGTCAACAGTTCAAGCCCACCAGCTTCTCCTTGGAAACCCTATAGAGCAGTCCTACTCTGTTCTATAGGATGGCTATGAGCTGGTACCAGCTCAAGGGCAATGGGTTTGTGTTTGAGATTTTCCCTTCCACATACATTTTGTTCTTTTTAAATTTATTTTTATTTTTTTAATTAATTACAGTAAAAGAATAGTTTCTAACATTTATCAATTATCTCGTCTATGATAAACCCTCAGCCCCCCCCCCCCCATGTGGCCAACTCAGTCATTTTCTTCTGTGGATAATTCTCTTGTTCAGTCCTTATAACAGGGGGCTTCTACAGTAATTGTCTTTTCGACACTGACTGATTTCACTCAGCGTGATCTCTTCCAAATGAGACCATGTTATGAGATGTTTTTGTAAAGTGTGAGTGCTTTTTATCATAGCATAGTGTTCTATTGAGTATATGTACTACAGTTTGCTTATTCATTCATCAGTTGATAGGTATCGGGATTGATTCCAACTTTCTGCTATTGTGGACTGTGCTGCAATAAACATTCATGTGCACATATCTGTTCATGTGGCTGCCCTTGCTTCTGTAGGATATATTCCAAGCAGTGGAATTACTGGGTCAAATCATATATCTATTTCCAGCTTTTTAAGGACATGCCAGATTGCTTTCCAAAGAAGTTGTACCATTTTGCTATCCCACTAGCAGTGTAGGAGTGTTCCAGTTTCTCCACAGCCTCTCCAGCATTTGTTGTTTTGTGTTTTTTGGATCATGGCCAACCTTGCTGGGGTGAGATAGTATCTCATCGTGGTTTTGATTTGGATTTCTTTAATAGCTAATGATTGTGAGCGTTTCTGCATGTGTCTTTGGACTGCCTGGACATCCTCTTTAGAGAAGGATCTGCCCATTTCCTTTGTCCAGTGCTTAATTGGGTTGTTTATCCTTTTCTTGTTGATATTTTGCAGAACTTTGTAGATTATGGAGATAAGATGTTAGTCTGATATATATAGTTGCCAAATATTGTTTCCCATTCTGTAGGTGGTCTTTTAATTCTTTTGATGAAGTCTTTGGATGAGCAAAAGTGTTTGATTCTTAGTAGTTCCCATTTATCTATTTTCTCTTCTGTTGATCATGCTTTGTCAGATTTTGAAGTCTGTCTACATTGTGTATTAAAACTGCCATTGTTGATCCTATTTCATCTTGGATAAGCTTTATCATTTTAGCTTTTATATTTAGGTCTTTATCCAGTTTGAGTTGGTTTTTGTATAAGGTGTGAGATACGGGTCTTGTTTCAATTTTTTGCAGATGGATATCCAATTTTACCAGCACCATTTGTTAAAGAGACCATTCTTACCCAGTTTAAAATCTTGGGGCCTTTGTCAAATTATCAACCTTTCATAGGAGAAAGGTGGCATCTCTGGGGTCTCAACTCTGCTCCATTGGTCTATATGTCTCTTTTTGTACAAGTACCAGACTGTTTTGACTACTGCGGCAGTGTTTCTAAAGTCAGGTAGTGAGAGGCCTCCCAGTGTGTTCTTCTTCTTCAGTAGTGCTTTACTTATCCAAGGTTTCTTCCCTTTCCAGACAAAGTTGATGATTTGTTTCTCCATCTCATTAAAAAATGTTGCTGGAATTTGTATTGGGATTACATTATATAAGTAGATTCCCTTGTGTAAAATAGATATTTTCACAGTGTTGAGTCTTCTTATCCATGAGCAGTGTAGATTACTCCATTTATGTAAGCCTCTCTTAGTTTCTTTTCTCTCTCTCTCTCTTGTTTTCTCTTAGTTTCTTTTAGTAAGGTCTTGTAGTTCTCTTTGTAAAGATCTTTTATTTCTCTAGTTAGATTTATTCCTAAGTATTTTATCTTCTTGGCGATTATAGTAAATGAAATTGATTTGGTGATTTCTTCTTTAAGAATCTCACTGTTGGTATAAAGGAATCCTACTGATTTACTTATGTTTATCCTGTATCCTGTTACTTTGCTAAACTCCTCTATTAGTTCCAATAGTTTACTTATGGATTCCTTTGGATTCTCTGTATAAACAATCACATCATCTGTAAATACAACAGTCCAAATACATTTCTATTTCTGCTAAAAATGCTGTTGGAATTTTGATGAGGATTGCATTGAATTTATAGATTACTCTGAGTTCTGTTGACTTCATGACTACAAATCTTGTAATCCACAAATACAGAATGTCCTTCCATTTACTCAGGTCTAAATAGTATTTTATAAAGGGTACATAAGCATGCCGTGGTTTCACAAGTTGGAAACATCAGTTAGTGAGTGGAATAATCTTGTGAACATTGGAAGGCCTGTTAGCCCTTCCTGCCTGCACAGATCTCTTACACATTTGGTGCTCTTATAGCTTGGAATCAGAAAATTTGGGCAGGGCTGAGGGAGTGTTGAGAATATTAAGGGGATGACAGGATAAAAGAAGACTTATGTTCCCTTGACAGGAGGGCACTGCAGCCAGCGGCATCACATAGGCATCAGTCTGGGGATGCTGCCCCTTTCCATTTGAAATAAATAGTGCTTTTCCAGTTGATGTTTGTAGATATCTACTTGTGGATGTTTTGGGGATGCCCAATGAAGTGTTTTCTCAGTTCTTGGGCTTCATGTAGCAACAGTCACCTGCCAACTGCAGGCTGAAGGTGCTCTCCACCTGGGCACAACTCGGTAGTAATGAACGTTCACAGAGGAAGAAAGCCCATGGTCTTTGGACCTGGCCTGTGTTATCAAAAGATGCCTGTTAATAACAAACGTAGACATATGAGCAACAACAAGTTTCTCAGAGCCTAATGTTATGGTACCTAAGATTAAGATGTAATTTTGTGAGTCAAATAGTCAGTAACACTTATGCTAAGCAGAAGACTCAGTGATAAAAATGTCACAGCTGAAGGAAATGACTGTTTCATCTGCACCTTCCTTTGGGACTCTCCTAGTATACGCCCAGTGAAATGCAGACACTTTCAAAATGATTTCATAACAAACAAGAAATGATTCTAATCAGAGTCTGGCTTTGCAGAGGGTAGAGAGGGAGACTTGTAATGGGATGTTTGTGGCTTTTTCCAGTTTTTGGACCCAGGTTCAGCAGAAAAGTGGAGGGAAGGGAAAGGGAACACCTAATCTGAACAAAAATGCCAACCCAATGAGAATCTTCAGTCTTTGCACTCATCATGTATTTGGTTCTCTGCCACTGTTGTAGATCAGCCCCTACTTGTGGTGAGCCCATACACAATAGATTGAAAAGCTAGCAGTCCTGTGTCATCCCCTTTACTGATTACTAGTTGGATCCTTTTTCTCCATTGAAAACACACCTCAAAATCCAGCTTCAAATGACAATGAGCTACCACTTTACATCTATTTATTATTAGTGGTGATGAGTTTGCCCGAGTCTGGGCAACCCCATTCACAATGTACTTTGTGATCTATGGAGTTTTGTTTATGTGATTATCTAAAGCAGATAGTGAGGTCTTTCTTCTGAGCCTGTCGTGGGCTGGAAGGTCCACTGAAACCTGTTCAGCTCTGTGGCAACATACAAACCTCCACTCACAAACCTGTTTAGGAAAGCAAGAATTCTGCTACTGAACCTCTTTCTCTTTGTCACTAGAGTGTGAAAAAGCAAAACAATGCCTTTCTGTTCTCGATCCAAGGGCCTCCAGGTTTTAAAACTTATTCTTTGGAAAATGGGGTGAAGACTTCCCCAGTCAAAGGCTGCCCTGGGCTTGGCAGAGGGAGCCACTTCTGATGTCATTATTTGCTTCTTCTCTCAGTTTCCTACACTTTCCTCTGAACACAGTCTGCCAAAGTTGGTTCCCTCAGTGCACCAAGATTTTTCATACCGCTATTCCTTTGCAAATATTCTTCCCTCCTCTTGCAATGCCTGCCCTCTCTGATTTGTTTGGCTCATGCTCGCTCAAAAATCTTGTCATGAGTGCCTCCTCGATCTCTTTGTCTGGAGCAGGTGCTCTTATCATTGCCCTGTGAAACACACCATGTATCTTTTTCCATAATGGTATTAACAACACTCTGGCAGTGATACAGGGAATTAGACACACCACCTACTGGATTAATGCTCCTTGGGTGACGGAAACATGCTAATTTATTTTTAAATCTTCATTACTTCATAATTAGAACCTCATCTGACACTTAGTAGTTACCCAGTAAATGACACTGGTTGGGTAAATCAAAAGGTCTCAGACTCAGGATTTTCAATAGTTGATTTTTCAGGAAAGGATCACGAGGTCCTTCTTCTGAGGTGCCTCCTGGTGGATTCAAATTCCTGATCTTTTGGTTAGCAGCCAAGGAAGTTAACCATTTCTATCTCTCAGGGATCTGTCACTATTTACTACCTCCATTTTATAAGAGAAAATAAAGGCAATGAGATGAGGAAAGATGGGATGAACTAAATCACTAAAAGAAAACAAATTGTTGTCCAGTTGATTTTGACTCATGGTGACCATATGTGTGTCAGTGTGGAACTGTGCTCCCTAAGATTTTTAATGACTTATTTTTATTTTTTTGGAAATAGATCCCTAAATCTTTCTTCCATGGCGACTCTGGGTGGATTTAAATAGCCAATCTTTCTTTGAGAAGCCAAGTGCTTCTATTCACAACACTTAGGAACATCGTCACCAAAAGAAGAGAGAATGGCTATTGGTCCCAACTAAATGACAGATGCTGGCTGCATGAAGATAAAGGTGTAGGTGTGGGTACACTGCCTGTACACTCCTTCTAGGCACATCTGGGAAGGCCCTGACCACAGCCCGTGCCAGCTTTACACCTGGGAGATGACTTGTTGTACAGAATAAACTAAAACCAAGTCACTGATTGGAGTTCAGGGGGAAGATACTTCCTGTATGCATGTGAGATGCCTTCTTTCTGAGCATCCTTTCTAATCCAGACTATAGGAATACAAAGAAGATGTGTTCTAACGACTGCTTCTTTGTCAAAAACCTCTTGGTTGGTAGCCAAGAAAGGAAATAGGAGAAAGTCAAGAGCCAAAGGCTCTGCTGGCAGGCAGTCCTGGGCTGGGGTAGGGCGAACTCAGGACTGGAAGGAGATAGAGGTGAAGGGCAGATGAGCCTGTCTCTGGCCTGTGGCCTCTGCAATTACATCCAGGAGGGCAGAGAGGGTCTTTTATTCATTTTTTAATTCAGCAGTCACACATTTCCTGAGCACCCCTACGTGCTGGAAATGTAATCTAGTGCCCAACATTCTGTAGGTTCTCAACAAATGTTTCTAGAAGAAATAAGACCAGGGAAAGGGCCTTTCACTTCACAATTAGAGATGAAAGGCCACACATGAAAATAGATCATTGGCTTATACTTTGATGGTAATTAGCTTCTGCTCTAGTGAAAGCACTCATTAACAGATCCTTTCTGATGTGACTGGAGAGATGAGGGTGATTAATAAGAATAGCACTACTAATTATTTACACTAGTGCTTCCCACACTTGGTTCCTTTGCACTGATTATCCTATTGATTTTCTACAACGACTCTGTGGCTTGTTGCTATTTAAACAAATAATAAGGTACTCAGCTAGTATCCAGTTGATTGTGACTTATAGTAACCCCACATGTGTTAGAGCAGAACTGTGTTCTTAGGATTTTCAATGGATGAGTTTTTTAGAAGATGATCACTAGACCTTTCTTCTGAGGTGCCTCTTGGTGAACTCAGGTCTCCAGTCTTTTGATTAACAGCCAACCAGTTTAACTACTTACACCACTGTTGGAGTCTGCTACTATTCACTGTCATCATTTTATAAGAGAAAACAAAGGCAATGAGAGACAAACTAAGCTGTCCACTAACACATAGATAATCATTGATGGATCCAGTATTTAACTAGTGGCCAGGATGCTTTCAGAGCTTAAGTTTAAAGCCTGGTGGGTTTGATGTGGAAGGAGGTAGAAAAGGAGAGGTGGCAACACAAGGAAAAATGTCAGCGATTTCTTAGTATTTTCTACCAGAAAAACTGTTTCCATTCAACTAAATTGTGCCACTTTCAGTGAGGGCAGTTGTGGTCTTTGTTATTGTTATATAGCAAAGTTGAATGCACATGGGAGACTCACTGTATTTTAAGCTGATAGTGTTGATTTCTAAATGGTTCAAAGCCGCATGGACATCAGACAGCATGAACTTCAAACTGGATGAACAGGAGGAGAACCGACCAAACTAGATGTTGAGTTGATTCCACCTCCTAGTGACTCCATGTGTGTCAAAGCAGAATTGTGCTCCATAACATTTTCAGTAATGACTTTTTGGGAAGCAGATCAGTAGGCTTTTCATTGGAGGTACCTCTGGGTAGTTTTGAACCTCTGGTCTTTCAGTTAGCAGCCAAGCATGTTAGTTGCTTGCACCCCCTAGGAACTCCATGAGAGGAGAATTGAAATGAAAAAAATGGTTTCCTCTAGACCTATAGGGTCTCGTCTTGCTTTTTGCCTTCTTGTATATAGGTCTGTAGTTTCTTTTACCCACAAAGACTGTTAAAATCCCAACGCAGGTGTTTGTTTCTTAATTTTTGTTTCACTGAAGCAAGATGGGTAAGTGGAGCCACCAGAATTATTTCACGCCCTTTGTCAGTGTGGGCAAAGAGGTATAAAGAGCCGACCTAGAACTTTGGAGAATGCTGTTTTTATCAGCATGTTTTGAGACTTACCACTGTAAGAACAGAAAACAATTTTCCTTCCTGCTATTTCTGTATAGTAAGGTCAAATGCACTGAAACGATGTTGACGTCTTCTAAGACTTTGTTAAAGAAAATTCACATGCAGGGCACCAGTGATAACCATGTCTCTTTCTCAGTTTATTAAAAATAAAAAGATGTTAGTGTCAGAGAGTTCTTGTTCTGAGGCAAGTTGTCATGACTGTCATTCTCACTGTTGTGTTAGTCACTAATCCAACAATGAGTGACAACCTAAACTGAACTTGGTTTAGCATGCTTTAACTGTTGTTTGGAAGCAGGCTGAGAAATTTTCAGACATGCTGTTAGAGTTGCTTTGCCTTAGGCTGTTAGGTTTCCAAGTGAATTCCAAACTAATCTGTAGCATTTTGCTGTTGGGAAGAAGCTTCAAAGTCTTGTTGTTGATAGACATGGCCTCAAATGTTCCCAGGTCTTGGCTGATAACAGAACTGGACCTGGAAGTGTGCCCTGTCCAGTACCCCACTCACCCCTTTCAGGAGGCAGCGTGTACTTTGGGAAGGAGCCCCGAACCCAGTCACTTTGATTCCCTGGACACATTTCACTAAGTGATCACGTGTGCACTGTGCAGAATGTACCTTGGTCGTTGTTGTTTGCCTGGATTCCTTTCCACTGACATCAGTCTCTGGCCTTGATTATAGTTCCTATTTGCTGCTGAGGACATATAGCAAGTATCTACTACAAACCTAACTAGAAAGCAGCAAAAACCATCATGGGGAAAAGCAGCCATATTTTGTCACCAGTCCTCTGCGACTTCTAATGCTTTCTATGTTTGAACTCTTTGGGTCATGCTACCATTCATCCTTATTTAAATATAAAATTTTATTGATTAATATCTGTTTAACAGATTCTCATTAAGAAAAACATAACTGTGATATGGTAAAGGGAAGTTCCTCTGGAAACTGCCTGGGTGACAGCTCAGGCTCAGCCTCTTACTAGCTGTGTGACTTTGAGTAAGTTACTCAATCTCTCTGTGCCTCAAGTTTTCTCGTCTCTGAAATCGGGGCAATAATAACTACCTTAAAAAAATTCCTTGTGCATCATATGAGATACACATATGTAAGTACTTAGAATAGTGTCTGGCACGTAGTAGTAATTCAATTTATGTTTAATTATCATAGAAGCCATATAGAATCAAGGGATTCTGATTCATGACAAATTCATGTATGTCACAGTAGAACTGTGCTCCATAGGTTTTCAATGGCTAATTTGTCTAAAGTAGATCACTAGGTCTTTCTTCCAACATATCTCTGGGTAGCTTTGAACCTCTAACATTTCAGTAAGCATCTGAGCACACTAACCATTTGCATCATCCAGGGACTCTTATATAAATAAATATAGAATCTAGGTGTGAACTTCTTTCCTGATATGAATTTGACTACTTATTGGGCAGCAGTATAAGTATTTAGCTATGTTAAAAATGATTAAGTGACCGACATTTGAGGCCATATCCTGTACTCATATATTCCTACAAGAGGAATACTCTAGCAGGCTGTGCACTCATACAGTGCAAAAGGGAAGATAGATAATAAACAAATACTTAGAGATGTAGGAAGTAGCTGGATGATTTCTACAAAGAGGAAAACAAAGAGTCTTGGTAATATCAAAGAATTAAACCCTGCTTTAACCTGGGGGCACCTAGGCAGACTTTCTGGACATCAGCTTAAGCAGTACTTTCTCTGTGACTCTGGCAAAAGACATATGGAGTCTGCCTATGGACTAATCCAAAACTCATTGGTGTCGAGTTGATTCCAACTCATAGCAATCTTGGAGGACAGAGTAGAACTGCCTCAAAGAGTTTCAAAAGAGTGGCTGGTGGAGTCACACTGTCAACCTTTTGGTTAGCAGCTGAGTTCTGAACCACTGTATTACCAGAACTAATCAGAAGTGACTAAATCTAGGGACGTCTAGCTTGTAAGGAGTTTGAGTTTAAGCCAGAGGAACTCAAAGCTTCCCGTCAAGTATGAAGTTCTGTGAATCTCCCAGTCTCTCTGCATTTAAGGAAAGCCCCAAGTCAGGGCAGAGGGGTTAGGCAGAGTAGGATTTGAGATTAGAAAATAAGGAAAAGCAAAGAGAGTGCAAGCTCTGAAGGGACTTCCAGTCTTTGGCCTGACATATGAAAGGACAGTGGAAAGTCATCCTTGACTTAAATGAAACTGCTGTGTGTCCCTCTCGTTAGAGTGGTTCCCTGTATGACAACATATGAGTGCATATCCTCTCTGAGGTGTCTGGACCTGCCACACCTCTGCCTGTGGCACGGGGTGTCTTCTCTGAAGGCAGAAGTGTCTTGCACCTTTCCTCCTGGCCATGTTCAGTTAGGTGGCTCTGATGTTCCCCTTCTGTCTTCAAAAGTCACCTTTCCCATCTCTACCCCTGTGGCAGCATTAGTCACTGTCTCCTCTGTGCCCACAGTAGTGGGGTGGACCTTTCCTCTCTGTCACAGCGTGTTCCACAGGCCTTCAGAAGGGTTTATGGGTCTCTGCTGGATTTCACATGGATTAGGCTATGTCTTGTGTTTTAGTTATCTATGGCTGCATTACACACCATCCCCCAAAACAATAACTTTTTTAAACTACGGCCATTGTTCACGATTCTGTGGGTCAGGGTTAGTAGGTATGACTCACCCCTGTCCCACATAATGTTGCCTGGAGTGGCTCGGCTGGGGCTGGGAGATCTACTTTGGCCTGTTTTATGTGTCTGGGGCTTGGTGCTGGCTGTTGGCTTGTGTGCCTCGGTTTTCTTGCATGGAGATTCTCTCTAGGGGTCTATGTCATTCACTAGGCTAGTTAGAGCTTAGTTACATGACAACTTGCTTCCAAAAGGGCAAAACTGAAGCTACGGTAACCTTTCAGGCTTGGCCTAGGAATGCCAGAGGCGCTGCAGCCCAGAGATGGGTTAAGTAGGAAGCAAGATATGCATGGGTTTATAGTAAGTAAGGTAAATGCCAGCTAGTCACTGTACATAGTGTCATGTGCATTTCACCCAGGGCCGTGTGGATTATTCAGTATGCAAGACAGATACAGGCTTAATTGTATTCACTTACTAATCTGTGGTGCCCAGTTTCCCATGAGTTAGAAAGATGTGGTAAAATCCATGTGAAACTGGACTCTACACAATTAAGCCTGTGTGTACCTTGCTTTTTGGGTGATCTTTCCATCCCTGGGTGAAACTCGTGTGAAATTGTGTATCACAGGCTGGTAAACAAACTCAGCCAAGCCTGTGCATGCCTTGGTTACTGGTAATCCGCCCCTGCTTCAGCTAAAGCAAATCACAAGGCCAGACCAGATTCAAGGGTTGGAGACATACATTCTACTCTTCAACAGCAGAGCTAGCAAAGTCTCACTGCGGAAGGGAGTGAGCAGGGAGCCATGGGGCAGTCATTTTTGGAAACATTTATTTCAAGCACTTAGCATGTGCTTGAAACATAGTAGTTATTCAATAGTAATAAAAGCCAACCTTTAATGAACTTTGCTTACCTAAGCATTTTATATGTCTTACCTCATTTAAACCTCACAACACTTGGAGGCATATTATCTCCATTTTATGAGGGAAACACACTTGACGATGTTAGATAAATTCCCCAAGGTTACTTAGCTAGTAAAATGTGAAACTAGAATCCAGACTATGGGCAGCCTGGCTCCAGGGTTTAAGCACGCAATGCCTCCATAGAAAGATAAAGCGATGAGATATTTTTTGTCGTTTACTGTTCCGTGAGATCACTGCATGAGCGTTATATCTCTTATAGCTGCTTCTACTGGCATCCTGTATATTAAAACAAAACAAAGCAAAACCAAACCTGTTGCAATTGAGTTGATTTCTATTCAGAGAGTCCCAATAAGACAGAAGAGAACTACCTCAGAAGGTTTCCAAGAGGTGGCTGGTGGATTTCTACTGCTGACTTTTTGATTAGCAGCCAGTCTCCTAGCCACTCCACCACATAACCGAAAAAACCAAACCTGAGTTGATTCTGACTCACAGCAACCCTACAGAACAGAGTAGACCTGTCTCATAGAGTTTCCAAGGAGTGCCTGGCAGATTTGAACTGCCAACCTTTTGATTAGCAGCCATAGCACTTAACTACTATACCACTAGGGTTTCCTGTGCTATATCTCATGGTCTGTTAAAGAAAAAAAAAAAAATCCAGTAAAATTTTTAAGTCCATACACGGGGAAGTAGATGGCAACTGACCGGCTGAATCCCTTTGGACCCAGAAGTGAGGTGAATAAATTGGCCAGGATGTAGCTTTGAACCTGTTCCTGACTCCTCTTCCTCTTCCCAAAGGAAACAGTTCTGGTGACCAACAACGGTTTCCAAATGCTTCTGTGTAGTGTGGTGTCAGTGGTGGCGGGATTTTTACGTTTTAGCAAGCTTTTTATAACGTTTAAATTGTTATTGTTAGCTGCCATGAAGTTGGCCTCCACTCAAGGCGAACCCTTGCACAACAGAGTAAAATGCTTATTACCTAGTCTTGGCTTTGGCAGTCTTACTCCATTTCAGTTGTGATCTACGTGGTTCTCCCTGGCAGATTTTTGGAAATAGACTGCTAGGATTTTCTTCCTAGTCCATCTTAGTCATAGCAACATACAAACTTCCACTGACTGGTGGTGGCTTTGTGTAAGGTTCATTGGGTGGGACTGGACCCTAGGTGTCCTACATAGAAGGTGAGAATTCTACCACCAAACGACAACTGTCCTCAATGTTTGTATTATTTACTTCTAATGGCATAAGATTATGTCCTTCTTACTTTGGGGGGATTAATATTTCATTTTGTGAAGTGGCAGTAAGAATAGACTGTAGAATTTTTCTCATGAAGATATCTGGCAACAAAAGAGTTGGCAGTCCTATGTCTGTTAGTGAAAGATCCTTATTTTAACATTTTACTGGTTTGCTGGTGTCCTCAAGTCTAGGATCTCTTCCATAACACAAGAAGGAGGTGTGCGATGTGGCTGTTAACAGCAGGGGCTGCAGAGTTGCTGGAATCTGGCTCCACCATTACATAACTTAGAATGTTGAGAATATTCCACTGTCTTTTCTGTTATTATTTCTTGCTGCTGCATCAGCGAGGTGAATTTGGGGTTGTTGTGATGATTTAATGACATTTTTACAGAAAATACTTTTTTACAAGACCTGGTATACACAATATGAGAAAACATTATCTATTCCCATATCAATAACCAAGCTGTGGTAGTTTTCCATCATCTCATATGCATGTGAAAGAAGAACAAGGAATAAGGAAGACTGCAGAATTGATGTCTTTGAGTTACGGTGTTGGCGAAGAGTATTGACTATACCACGGACGGCCAAGAGAGCAAAGAGATCTGTCTTGAGAGAAGTACAGCCAGAATGCTCCTTAGAAGCAAGGATGAAAAGACTTTGCCTCACATGCTTAGGACTTGTTTTCGGGAGGGAGCAGTCCGTGGAGAAGGACATCATGCTTGGTAAAGTCGGCCAATGAAAGAGAGGACCCTTAATGAGATCGGTTGACACAGAGGCTGCAGCAATGTGCTGAAGAATGACAATGATTGTGAGGATGGTGCAGGACAGGACAGTGTTTTTTTGTCTCTTGTACATAGGTGCACTATGAGTTGAAGCTGACTAGCTCGTACCTAACAACCATGCAGTGTTCCTAGACACAATAACAGGTCCCTGTGTGGTACAAAGGATTTGTGCTCTACAGACTACAAACCTAAGGTTTAGTGGTGTGAATGCACTCCGCAGCACCACAGAGATGAGGCCTGGTGATCTATTTCTGAAAAATCAGCCACTGAAAACTATGGAGCACCATTCTCCTCCGACACATATAAGGTTGCCATGAGTCAGACTGACCGAACTCAATGGGTTAAGTTTGGTTTTAAACACAATGAATGTGGAAATTCTTGTAACTGTTTCTTCATAACTGGTCCTGGCCAAACAATTAACATTCCCAAACTGAGGTACATGAGGACAGTGATTCAGGGATACAGAAATGTCAGTGACTACCTCAAAGCCTGTAGATTCCAGAAACAAGGTCAAGTTACGAGAATAAAGAAGTTTTCTTCTCCCCAGATCCTCAATCCAAATGTGGAATTATTTCTCAGTTCTCAAGAACAGGGAGAAAAGATTTGAATTACAGCCAAGTGCTCCTTTTAAAAGAAGATAGGCGAGCAATGAAATCTTATCAGAGAGAATTTATTAACATTCTTAAAATTGCATTTAGCAGAGGACAGTCTGTAAGACAGCAGGGAGCAAGCACTTCTGATGTTTTGCTGTTTAACTCCCTCCTATGAACCATCAGTTGTCCTGGGTGCGCAAATGCTGGGCAGAACCTGAAAGGAGGGTGAGCCTACTAAGTCTCTGGCAAGGAACAAAGGAGGGTGACAAGGAGAGGACTCTGAGCAGGAGCCTGAGAGTCTGGTTGAGGGCAGATGACTCAAAAATCTGTGACCAGAAACTAAAGGCCATACCTCCCTTGCATGTAATCATAATAGGAACTCTGAGTCTTGCTGGAACTATGGAAGATATCATCTGGTTGTCTTGAGTCCCTGCCTTTCCTTGAGGCCAGGCAAAGGCAGATCGTTCTGTTAAGGGGGTGAAGACAGCTTTTTTCTAATGCCTCACACAAGACTGAATCCCTGTCAGCAGGAACATATGCCTCCTGCTACTCATGAGGCTCCAGTGCCTAAGGTATCTGCTGATGTAAACTGGGCCCCTAGGCTGAAGAGAAAAGGGAGACGGTAAAGAAACTACAAGGTAACTCTAGACAGGAGGAAAAAGCTAAACCCTGAAAACATGCTGGAGGAGGAGAACAATAAATCACAATTTGAACCACAAAAATAACAAAAGACTAATGTTTTGGAATAAGAAACTATTTTCTTTTTTCAGTTTAAAGTTAGTGGATGAATAAAGGAAGGATGCTGCTGTCAAAAACAGAAGTATTTGCCTAAAAAAATCGAACATCAGAAAGATCTCCAAACAAAGCAAAGTCATTTGAAGAAATCTCAGTAAGACAGAAGTGGTACATTGGTAATAAACATACAACCAATGAGGAGAAAATAATGCTTTATGAGTTTATTGGGTGTTCAACTCTCAGTATGCCAGGTAAGTGGTTGATTGCTCAGCAGACTTCCTAAGAACACTGGCTATTGTGGTCCTTGCCGTAACTCACATACCCTGGTATTTACCTCGAGGCAAGCGTGTGCGAATCACTCTGCACTAGCAAAGGCAGGAGACAGGAATGGCAAGGTTTTGCTCCTTTCTCATGTTGGATCTTGCTGTTCTTTTTATTGGCACAAGCAGATGTGCCTCTGACAGGCACAAGCAAAATGTTTGAGTTTGGTGCCAAAAAGCAAGATACCTTGGCTAGGTATTAAAGAACCTTTTAAACTATAAGAAGAGCTGAAAAACTAGCATGTCTCATCTCAGTTGTTGGTTGAAATACCACCCTTTTCAGCATTCAAAGACAGGACTGAAAATAATAGAGGTACAGTCATTGGTTTTAGAAGGCCTTTTGACAGGATAATAAGCTCCCTTATTTGCAAAATACTCTACTGGAATGTGACTTTGGATTTTTCTCAATACTGTATTGACTTAGTTGCAAAATTTGTTAGTACGTACTTAACCACTTCATTTGAATACGATTTATTGAAAACATATCCTTTGAAATGTTGGAGTTTGGGGATATCTTCCTTGAGGAGGGATTGAGTGAGGGAAGAAGGGTACACAAGATATTGTGGAGAACGCCTTGTCTGTCCACCTTAATTATCTTGCCCCTCCTTATACCAGCTAGACTATATCTCCCAGACTCTCTTGTAGTTTGATGTGACCAAAGGCTTTCTCATGGAATGAGAACAGAACCAATGCATTCCTTCTTAGCCTGGCCCATAAATCTTCACACTCATGTCCCTTCAAGCCCTTTCCCATGCCTGCTGTCTGGGTGCAGATGACTCTAAGGCTTTCAGAGAGAGCAGGACTGCAAGAGAGCAAGAGACCGTGTTTTGAGTCCCCACTGGGACAAGAGCTGCCTGTTTACCAGGATTGCTTGCACTGGCCTCAGTTATTGAAATTTGGTGTTTATTTTTTATAGCACTAACTAACAGTACCCTAGCTAAGATGGTTGCTACAGAACTAAACATTATATATGCTCTATTAAAATATTGTCTCGAAACACTTGTAAGTATTTTTTCCAATGACATAATCAATCATGCATTGTCTAAGGCATATTGTGCTTTTAAAAATAAATTAAGTCTGTCTTTGCACTCCCAGGCTTCCTTCTCCCCAGATTTCTTAATAAATGGGTGCTGTCAAGTTGGTTCCAAGTCATGCTATCTCATGTACAACAGAATGAAGCATTGCTTGGTCTCACATCATCCTCATGATTGCTGATATATTCAAGCTAATCTTTGCAGCTATTGTATCAATCCACCTTACTGAGGGTTTCATTCACTCTCTCTGGCCTTCTAGTTTACCAAATACCGTATTTTCCTCTAAGGATTGATCCCTACTGGTGACATGTCTGAAGTAAGAGAGACAGATAATGTTCTGTCATCATCTGTAAAGTTTTCATTGGCTAATTTTTGAAAGCATATCACCAGGCCTTTCCTTCTAGTTTGGTTTAGTCTGAATGCTCTGCTGGGGCCTGTGCTAAGCTCTGGGATGGAGGTGCCGTGCCTGCTCTCTTGCTGTTTGTCTTTGGATGATAACCCAACAACATGAATCCAGCCTTGACCACCTTCAATGATAGTGGTTTCTGTCCTTGGAAGCCCCTCATTCCATGTTGAAATGACTGTCCTAACTAGTAATAGTTCCTAATAATAAAAATCTTCTGTCATTGAATCAATTTTGGCTCACAGTAATGCAATAGAACAGAGCAGAACTGCCCCATAGAGTTTTCAGAGTGTTTGGTGGATTTGAACTGTGGACTTTTTGGTTAGCAGCTGTCTTCATAACCTGTAAGTCCACAGAGTTAAATATTACTCTACCTGTAATGCTCTAATTGGATCTAGTTAGAACATCCATTCAAAATTTGAAGTCTGTTTTCTCCCTGTTAGAATGTCTCTTCTTCAGGTTCTGCATACTGGCTTCTTCCTCTCTTCCCTAATTTGGCTGGGCTTTGAGGGCCTGGCCATCTCCTTCAGAATCATTGCAGTAGGTCTCTACTGCTTTGGTTTAATTAATGACTTTAATTACTTGACAGTCTCCTCTATGATGTATCCTCTGCCCTTGCCCTCATGTCTCAATTCTGGATAATTACTATAGTCAACTAGCTGTTTTGTTATTATTATTATTTTAATTTTGTTTTTTCAGCTAGAAATAGAAATTACATTTGATCCAGTAATTCCACTGCTTGGAATATATCCTACAGGAATAGAGGCGATCATATGAATAGATACATGCAAACGAATGTTTATTGGAGCACTGTCCACAATAGCAAAAAGATGGAATCAACCTACATGCCCATCAACAGATGAATGGATAAATAAACTATGGTGCATATACTCAGTGGGACACTATGCAATGATAAAGAACAATGATGATTTCAGGAAGTATCTCATAACCTGGTTTCAATTTGAAGATATCATGCGGAATGAAACCAGCCAGCAGCAAAAGGACAAATATTGTATGAGACCCATGCTATAAGGACTTAAAAATAGACTTATGCCCATAAGAAAATGTTCTTTGACAGATACAAGTGTGGAGAGATAGGGAGAGAGTTGGGCATAGATTAGATAGTCGATAAAAATTTGATTAGGTGAAAGTGGTGATAGCACACAGTAGAGAGTAGATCAACTTAACTGGACTTCACAAAAAACTGAAAGGTTTTCTACATTCAACCTAATATTTCAAAGCACAGAGTAGCAGGGACAGGGGTCTGGGGACCGTGTATGCCAGGGACTGCCTGGAGCCAGCCCCAGCAGGGTTTAGGAACCATGAAGGGAGGGAGTGGCATTGGCAAAAGAAAGAAATGAGACTGAGACAACTAGAAGTCTGAAGAATGGCAGCCCGCTAAGGTCTGTCTTTCTTTATTTTTATAATCAATGAGGTAACTGCTCTTTGACCACATAAGCTATTGGCTAGTAAGAAGTTGGTACCTCGTGGTCTCTTTTCATGTTAATTATTAGGGTCCTCTCTGTTAGCTAGTAAAGAACCGATACGTTGTGGTCTTTTTTCATGTTAATCATTTGGGCCTTCTAAATAATGGTCCGAGACAAGTATATTTGTGATTATAATCAACAGTCGGAACAAGGCTAATCCTTGAGCTCAGTTAACTCTATCTATACTTTGAGGTCAAAGGTACAGGAAGAGGGAATAGACTCATCTTAAAAAGTTATACTCTGACTGTCTCTATTTGTTCCTTCTTTGCTCTTTTTATCTCTTCCTGTGGGGACACTAAGTGCCCACCTTCCCCAACTCTAAGCCTCTCTTAAACTGTTCCAAGAAGGGTATTTCTTTAGTATTTGTCTATTTGCCAATACCAAATATAATAAACTTGGAAGCCTATCTGTCTTCCTGATGTAGGGAGTGGAAAGGCTGTGTGTGGTGTCGTTCCTGGGGAGCTCCCCAGGGCTTGTCTGCAATCTTGCATTTCACATGTGGAGGGGGAAGTGGAGATAGGGGAAGCCAGCAGAGCTGGGCTGGCCTCAGTATTCCCAGGCTGGGTGTGCTGTGTCAGAATTCATTAAGCCGAGGGGGTTGTAAAACCCTTCTTCTTTGATCCTTGTGCTGGGAGATAAGAGGGTACTTTTGAGGAAGGCTTGATTAGGTTGTAAAATATTATCAAGGAGAGTATGGCCAGAAATATGTCATGGGTGAGATGCCTCTGCCTGCCATCACATAGGCTTGTAACTTTGTTCACAGAGGCTTTTGTGGGTGATGGGCCTCGGCACGGGACATCGAGGCCAGTTGGCATAATTAGCCTATTGCTAAGAGAGTCTTCTGCACCACATGTTAGTGAGTGGTGTCTGGGGTCTTAAAAGCTAGCAAGCTGCCATCTGAGGTCCACCAAATTGTTCCAACTCATCTGAAACAGATGATCACTGAGCACAACAAAGATAAGCGGAAAAAAGGGCCCAGGAGACAGAAGCACTCATATGAATGGAGGCTGTATCAACATGAGACCAGAAGTACGAGGTGGTTCCCAGCCATCACCAAAGGCAGTTGTGACGGGGCACGCAATGTAGAGTTTCTGGGTCAAAACAATAAAAAGAGATACACTGCCCCAAAACTACTAAAAGACCTGAACTGATGACCTGACAGCCTGGAGGAGCACCTGGGAACATGGCCCCCAGACCTGCTGCTGTCCCTTACTGACTGGAAACCAGTAATGAGTCAACTCTTCAGACAAGAATGGACTGGGCTCAGGGACACAATGTGAACATATGGTGTGTGTACTTTGTGGTTCTGTGTATTTACAGGAAACTGTGCTACTGTCTCATTCTTGATTGGAGAGAAGAGGGTGGAGAAGAGGGACAAATGCTTGTTAAGAGGATACTAGATATATAGAGTATAAAGGATGAGTGTGCTGTCATCAGGTGGGAAGAAAAGAGGGAGATGCAGATAGGCAGGCAAGCAAAATCAACTTGCATTACATGCTTTCACTTAATCATACACACACACAGGCACACGTGCACACACACACACAAATTTTTTTTCTTCTCTTAGGTTCTTTCTTGTTGAATAATTCATTTTTTTCCCCAGTACAGTTCCAAAAGCCCTGATTTCATGATCTAGCTCTGCAAATTTCACACGTGTCCTGATTATAAGATGCAGTCCCGCATACAGAAACTTTTAGTGACCTTTTAGTCTACAACTTTAAGTCTGGATCCATTTTCTGGTTTTCTAGTGTCTCCCTGAACTTCGTGAAGAGGGGCTTGATTCTGAAGGCTATGCCAGCCCTGTTAAGGATCTGGGGCTCCGTCTTCCTGTGTTCTGCTTCCTGCTGAGGGAGGTGTGCTGGGGTAGAAGCAGAGTGCCAGGAGGTGAGAATTGTTCAGTGAACAGCCGGAACATCAGTTTTTACTGGGAAAAGAAAGAGCTATCTTTTAATATTTTAACATGTAAGACTCCTTAACACATCGTCTTGTGATATTTACACAGGTCTTTAGTGTGTGAAGACTTTGGGGAAAGTATAAATTTGTGGAGACTGATTCAAGCTCTACCTCCAGTTACTCAGCCACTTTTTTTTTTTTTTAATGAATTTGGGCACTGAAATATCTTGGCCCAGCGTTTTTCAAACTGCAGGTCATGACCCATTTGTGGAGTATGAAATCTGTTTAGAAAGTTTTAACCAGCCCCTATTTATATATGTTTTTAGAAAACTAGTAGAATAGAACGGAAGGAATGGAATCAAGTAGAATGGAACAGAATAGCTCACATAAACAGAAGTCAAGAGTTATGTGTGGGCCTGGACTGTCTGACTCTGTGGCTGAGCAGTGTTACTGGAGACCCAGGTTCCTCCTGCCATCCACAGTATTGGTGTCATCCTAAGGTTAGTTCACTCCATTCCTCTTACACACCACATGCTTACTTTCTCAGCCTGGTAACAAAGGAATCCTGGCTCACTGATTGTCTTTTAAGAGCCAGAATTGACTTGGATTTTATTTTTGAGAATTGAGCCTCATTTTGTGCTACTTTTGAGCTGAGATCATTCCCTCAATAGAGGACAGAAGTAATAGATGTGGGAGTCACACACAGTGCCTGCCTCAACAGTGTTCTATCTCTATGGTGGAAAGGAACTTTGGGGACAAGGAAATCTTCTAAATAGGACAGGATTTGCTCATATCGGGCATGTTTCTCCTTCTTCTCCCACTCTGTATCTGCATCATTTCCATCCACCCAGGCCTGGCTTATGACCCACTTTTTCAGTAAAATTCTGTCGCAATATCTCAGCTTCCACCATACCGTCTCTGTTTTCTTGCTGTTTATTATCTGAACTGTGCCATTTGAGCATGTTTCTGTCTGTCTTAGTTATCTAGTGTTGCTGTAACAAAATACTACAGTGGGTGGCTATAACAAAGAGAAGGTTATTTTCTCACAGTCTAGGAGGCTAGAGGAAACCCTGGTCATATACTGGTTAAGTGCTACAGATTTTAACCAAAAGGTCAGCAGTTCCAATCCACCAGGTGCTCCTTGGAGACTCTATGGGGTGGTTCTACTCTGTCCTGTAGGGTTGCTATGTGTCACAATTGACTTGATGGCAACGGGATTGGTTTTTTTAGCAGGCTAGAAGTCTGAATTCAGGGTGACGGCTTCTGAGGAAGGCTTTCTTTCTCTGTTGGCTTTAGTGGAAAGTCCTGATCAATCTTCCCCTGCCCAGGAACTTCTCAGTGCAGCGACCTTGGGCCCAGAGCCTGCATTCTGCTCCTGGTTCTGCGTTCTCTGTTGGTAGGAGGTCTCCCTGTCTCTCTGCTTGTTTCTCTTTTATGTCTCAAAAGAGATTGACTTAAGACACAACAGTAATCTTGTAGATTGATTAGGTTGTGTCTTAAATCAACTTAATTCACTACCTCATTAACGACGGCACTTGGCTTGGCATTAACATAACTGTCTCTAATCCTGCCTCATTAACATCATAGAGGCAGGATTTCCAACAGAGAGGAAAATCACACTAGATGACAAAATGGCAGACAGTCACACAATACTGGAAATCATGACCTAGCAAAGTTAACAGATATTTTGGGAGGACACAATTCTATCCAAGACAAAGTCATGGCAATTTAGGTTTACATTTTTATTTTATTGTAAGATACGTGAGGGCAGAAATTATGCCCCATACCTCTCTGTATCCCCTGTAGTACTGGCCCAGGTTTTCTTGACTGGGTTGATTCGCTCTGGTGAATTATTATTGTTATTTTGATACAGTCAGAATGTCAGAAGCTTAGCATATTTGAAGTTCTCTGTTTGAGGACTGGGATGGCTCAAGACAAGCTTAGCTTCTCAGAGCAGCTGTGTGTAAGGGTAGACGCCATTGGGACTATGTTGGTTCTTGAGTTTTAGCAACAGAAAGCTCCCTTTGTCTTTTATTTTTCCCCCACAGTTGCTTCTAGAAGAAAGCTCCCCCCCATTCTTCTGGAAAATGAACGTTCTATCTAATCTTTTTGACACAGATAAGGGATGTAGAGCAATGGGATACTGTTTTAGGATGTGCTATTGTAGATACTGTCAACCAGAAGTTTGGAAGGAATGGAGCTCTGGTGGCAGAGTGGTTAAGAGCTTGGCTGCTAATTAAAAGGGCAGCAGTTCAAATCCACCAGCTGCTCCTTGGAAACTCAGTGGAGCAGTTCTCTTCTGTCCTATAGATTTGCTATGACTCAAAGTAGATTCTATGGCAATGGATTTATTTACTGTTTGTAGGGACCAGTCTGTTCAACATTGAATTCCCATTTCCTATATGATGACAAAAGAAACAAAACAAAACAAAACCCCAAACCTGCTACCGTTGTTTATTCTGACTCAACAGGTCTGCATAAAAACACTTAATTACTACTGAAATCTCAACATGAACGCTCTAAGTTCTGTATTTTTCCTTTCAGCAAAATTTTTTTCCTCAGCCCTTTTTATTTTTGACTTTGTGGCCATCAAAGTGTAGATTGAAAAGACGTGTGGGGTTACTGTCAATACATCACTGAATTATCTACTTTGACCTGTTGGAATTCCAGGTTCTGACCAAGTTAGAAAATTTGCTATTCAGGCATTAGTGATTTTTCCTACTGAAGTGTAATAATTGGGATAGCTTGTCTTTTCACTCATGTGTGAACTGAATGAAGTCCAGTTCCCCACCCCCCTTAATCCTTTACAGCCTTAGCTTTGATCAAAATAAGCTTAGGTGAATTCCAAAGATGAGTTTTGTAGAAAGGAAAATTGTCTTAATTGCTTATCATTTATAAAGCCAGTTGCTGTCAAGTTGATTCTGATTCATTGTCAGAGCAGAAGTGTGAGACATAAGGTTTTCAGTAGCTGATTTTTCAGAAGTACATCACCAGGCCTTTCTTTTGAGGGGTCTCTCAGTAGCCTCAAACTTTCACCCTGCCAGTTATCAGCCAAAAGCACTGCCCAACAGATGTGTCATAACAGCTAGGCTAGGTATTCTTTCCACTTTTGCCGGGACTTTTGCTTTAGCTACTTTATCCAGTCCAGAAAGGCTGGTGATCACTCAGGGCTCCATATTACCTTCAAAAGAAGCCGCCCTGTATCTGAAGTGCAGCTGTAGGAAGAAATTAGAATTGCCTGTTTTTTTTTTTTTTGCTTGTTTTGTTTTTGATGGTAACCCAAATATGTACATGCACTTTACAATTTGCAAAGCATTTTAACATGAAATATGTCATTTGCTTTTTAAAAATTTTATGAAGAGTATCCAAAAAATTGCTAATTTTTTTTTTCTAGTGAGTCAGATGATGAGTGACCAGGACACTTATATAAGTAAGTTACTTTTTCCAATCTACATACAATATGTTTGCATTTAGAAAAAAGGGGTTCAAGAAATACACACAGAGAAAGAATGACAAAGCAAACACAGCCAATAGTGTATAAATAGTGCATCTGGGTAATAACGCTTATGGGTTTTTTAGTGCTATTCTTATGACTGTATTGTAAATTTGAAATCATAGTAGGACAAAATAATCACAATTGTAGCATAAGAAGATGAAAGAAATATAACTCCAGTATTATTTAAAATGTGTGACGCCAATGAATTTTCTTGGAATTTCCCTAGAAATTCCAGCAACGCCTAGATCACAGCCTTGGCCCATAATCAAACATGTAATATATAAAAAACCATAGGCTGATGGAAAAGTTACTGTACATTGACAAACAGCAAGACCATATATTCAGTTTACGGTTTTTACTAAAATACAAAGCAAAGCAAGTGTATTCTTACAACTTTCTTTGTATGTAGCTGTTCAGTTACAGGGCAACTGTCTGCTTTTTTCTAAATGTGGTATACATTCCACGTGTGAGAAGGTGATAATTACCTTCTTAGATATACCTATTTTTTTTTTTACATACTGTGAAACTCACCTGTTTTATGTGCACAACTCAACTATTTTAACAAATTTATAGAGTTGTTCGACCATCATCACCATCTAGTTTTAAAAATTTTCCATTAAACCGAAGGGATCCCTGGGGCACAGCTGCAGGAAATCCCTGCCCCACCCTAGGACCGAGGCAAATACACACTCTGTCTGCACAGATTTGCCTGTTTCCGGACGTTTTACATAGACGGAATCATAAAATATGTGGTCTTTTCTATCTGGTGTTTTTCACTTGGTAGAATGTTTTTGAGGTCCACCTCATTTTCTGTTTTACTCTAGGACTTTCCCTCTTGGTGTAAGCAGCTGCTCAGAGAATAAGCAAGTACCTCACCTTTACTCCTAAGATTGCAGAAAGCAAGACACTAATAACGTATTAACAGATATTTCACTGTGAATCTGCGTCATCAGAAAGAATGCTGCCTCAGATTTTTTCTTTGCCAAAGGGTATGCTTTCTCTAACAAACAAAGAAACAAACAAAAAAAACAAAAGTTGGTTGACTGTCTACCTGCCAAAATCTGGGAGGTTGTCCACCAGCGCCACCACCAGCTGCCACTGAATCATCTCTCACGGTGGCCCCGAGTATGCAGAACGCAAACTACTCTCCAGGGTCTTCAGTGGTTGAAATTTGGGAAGTATCACCAGGACTGTCTTCCAAGGAAGGTTTTCGTGGATTCAAGCCTGCAATTTTTCAGTTGACTGTCGAACATGCACCACCACCAGGGACCCCTGGGGGATTGTCACTGCCCCTCATTTCTTAGTGACAGAATGAAGGCCTTATGAGATACAACAGAGGAGTTTCACCTCCCAAACGAGAGGATGCTCGATGCACAGGGAATCTTATACTTGTTGGAAATACGTACCTTAGGCTTAGAAAGCTTCACAAGCTCCCTTTCAAATGTGAGTCTTTGTGGGTTCAAATGCATTAGTCCTTTTAACTTGATACACAGTAGAATGGTGTAATTGATATGTCTATAGTTAAAATAATAATAATAATGTAGACCTGACCCAGATGTCTAAAGATTTCTAAATACTTTTATTCCAAGAAAAGCACAGTGATCCAAACAGATGTGTATTTTGCTATAATGGCATCTTCCACTTGATATGAGATGTTAGGGAATGGGCTGGCATGACTTGCTTTTAAAAAAAGATCGGTCTCAGGAAATGTTGGATTTCATTTAACTGTATCATCCAAAAAATGCATTAAGTATTTGTTATCATATTGTACTAATTGAAAGCATCCAGGTTCGTCAGAAAACGGGAAAACCACATTAGATTGAAAAACTCAGTGAGTAAATTTTTCTTAAAAAAATGGATTTGCAATGCGTACCCTCTTAAAAAAGGCAAAAGAAAGTATTTTGTTATTATATGTGTGTGTGTGTGTATGCTGTAGTAATCCTCATTAAGCTGCAGATACAGGTAAACTAAAGTCGCCTGCAAGTGTTTTTCCTGTCAGCGCAGGGAGAACTGGATGTGAGGTCAGTACCACAGCTCTTTTGAAGAGATCTGCAGTGTCATCTGCTGGCTCTTGCTTTGTCTTACTTTTTTAGAATTCTCTTTAAGCTTTAAATAACTCTGATTCAATGTGACATTTAAATTTGCATGTCAAGTTCACCAGACTATGGCGTCCAGCTGCTTGGTCCAACAGTAGTTTAGGGGTTGCTGGGAAGGTGTTTTTTGTAGGTGTGGTTCTCATCTGTAATCAGCTGACTCGAAGTAAAAGATTACTCTTGATAATCCGGGTAAGCCTCATCTAATCACTTGGGGGTCTTAAGAGCAAAAACACATTTCCTAAAGGAAAAAGAGTCCACTTCAAGACTATAACAGGGATCCTAACAGAATTTCTGGACTGATGGCCTAACCTGTAGACTTCCAACTCAAGACTGCCAGAGTTTGCAGGCTGTCACCCGACCCACAGATTTTGCACTCAACACTGCCACATCAACACTTTCCTGAGTGTCCCGCCTGGTGATGTGCTCTGCAGATTTTAGATCTGGCAGTTGCTCTCTCTCTGTTTCTGTCTGTCTCTCTACATATATGTATTACCACTAGTTACTGTTAGCCTGATTTTTACCATAGTGATCCCACATGTGAAAGGAGAATTGTAGAACTGTGCTCCATAGAGTTTTCAGTGGCTGATGTTTTTGGCAATAGATTGCCAGGTCTTTCTTTTGAGGTGTCTTTGAGGGGGCTGGTTAGAGGCTGAATGCACTGTTTGCACCACTCACAGCCTCTTTTCTCTGTATCTTTGTATAGGTATTGTATCTCCTGCAAACCCTAACAGTTATTCTCCCTAATGAGTGCTTTATCTTCTCTGCAGTCTGTGAGGTTTTCACATTGTGACTATCTTTCTTTAGAGAGGCTGCTTTGCCGGCATTTGTGGCTTTATGTACCATCTCTCTTTCCAACTGAACTAGACGGCTGTCCTAACATCACCTCTTGGTCAGTTTGTAACCAGGCCTGTGATACTAATACCATGTGTTCCATATACTCATAAGTTAGCCATTTGAGTTTGATTTTTAAAATGAGCTGCAAGGGGTACAGGATTATATTTTTAAAGATCATGTACAGGTAGTTCCATCATTGAAATGCCCCAGCTTTTTAGGAAATAGAAGTTGTTTTTACCAAATCTTATTTTTGTTGTTTTTTTTCACCTCAACTTGGGGGAGAAAAAAGCTCTATAACAATACCTACAGAAGCTGTAATCAACAACTATCTGAAGTTACAAATTGATTATGATAATAAAGACATTTGTGTTCAGCCTGGCTCCAGCCCCAACCACTGCCACGTGATTATCTTCACTGCCTCCCCCCACCAACGTTCCACACAGCTGGAAGACAGTAGCAGACTTTGTGGCACTGATGGTGGTCCCCTGGACCACCCCGTATGAGGGGCACCCCAAGTGGACAAAAGATACCATATGGGATTGCTCTGTCGTCACTGAGAAAATTTGACTCCCTTCCCCCCAAAAAACAGTCCAGCAAAGTAGCACGAATACGACACAGGCTTGAGCTAATTGCTGCAGGGGAATGAGTGACCTAAGGGGTCTTGAGGGTAGGCAAACTATCCCACTCCATGAAGAGGTCATGGAGAGGGGAGAGAGAGAGCTATAAAAGGTGTAACACTGAGACTGGCGATTTAACCCTTTGGAACAAGCATTGGATCAAGGATCTCCCATGGAAATGCAATGTTTCCATTTGCTTTTGCTCTCCATTTCTTTCTCAGACTCACTATCCAACTTTGATTGAGGCTCCAGAGGAGGGGGCATAGCTCCTGGTCCCTATCTTGCAATAGGACTTAGAATCTCCCTGTCATCAGGAGCTTTGTAATTTTCAGTTTGGAGTGCCCCTTGCCTAACTTCTCCCTGTCTGTCGATAGTTCTTCTTTCTGTCAGGCATTCCTTACACTTGCAGATTGTGGATGACAACGTCGAAGCAATGTGTCATCATCACCATCAATGCCATCATCACAGTCGTTATCACTGTTAGTGACAAGAAACAGCATGCAGACTGTAATCATGGACAACATACTAAGTTTTGGAAGAGTGAACTTGCAGGCAAGTTGAGTAAACAGACATCCTCTAAGAATGGCTGTCCCTATATGGGCTTCCAAGTGAACATCCTCTGTGGCAACATTTCTCTTCTGGAAATCTCCTGACAACCAAGCTTTTAGCACAAGCAGAGTGCTTCCATCCTGTGTCTATTTAAACAGGACCCAGCTTTTCTATACGAATGTAGCCATCATGCTGGCCAATGCAAAGTCTATAGTCCTCTACACTGAGTGACTAAATTGGTTCTTCGGATTCCTCTAGGATGTATGAAATTTCAACCCATTCTGAATTGGAGGCTTCATTGTATTTAATTCAAATCAATATGTGTATAAGAGACAATTAAGACAATTAGTTCTGGGAAAGGCATAGTGTTCTGTAGCATAATAGAACTGTTGATTTCTGGCTTCACAAGAACACAAGTGTGCTGACTTCTTCAGTAAGTACATCCTTGCTGGTAGCTGCCCAACTCATGGTGATCCCAGGCACAATGAAAAAAACAATGCTGCCGAGTCCTGTGCTGTCCCTATGATTAATTGCTGATTGGACCACTGACATCCATAACGTTTACACTGGCTGATTTTCGAAAGTAGATCATCAGGCATTTTATCCAAGTCCATCTTAGTCTGAAAGTTCCAGTGAAAGCTATTCAACATCATGCAACACACAGCCTCCACTGCCTCCTTCAATAATGGAAACAAGTCAACATTTCTTAACTAACAGCTTGATAGTCAATTGTTTTCTCTTTCATGTGATAGTCATTGTTCTAGGATATAACAATAATAGCTAGCATTTTCTTAATCCAGGTATTTGCTTTCATTTATCAACTTTAATGAGTGGGCAGTGATTGCCCGAAGCCTGATGTTCACAGATATTTTGAGCCTATGTCTCGATTTAGTGAGAAAGACTGCTGATTAAAGCTTTGGGCATAGCATGGGAAGAATGGAGGTGCATACAGACGCATTCAATATGCTCATTCTCCATCATTTTGTACTAGTAACAAAAACAGAATATGATGGAGCACATTAAGTATGCAGAAGAGAAAGTGCTGGGAAGTTCAGAACAGGTTCAGGAAAAGAGTAACCCAAACGAAACCAAACCCATGCCCATCGAGTCAGTTCTGACTCACAGCAACCCCATAGGCAGAGTAGAACTACTCCATAGAGTTTCCAGGGAACACCTGGCAGATTTGAACAGTGGACCTTTTGGTTAGCAGGTGTAGCACCAAACTACTACACCAGTTCAAATCCATTAGGTGTTCCTTGGAAACTCTGTGGGAGAGTTCCACTCTGATCTATAGGGTTGCTATGAGTCAGAATCAACTTGACAGCAATGGATTTTTTTTTTTTTTTGGAATGATACAGAATATAGGGAGTGCAACTGGAGAACAGAGAAGAAACTGTGAATGCAGAATGCCCAGGAATGCAGAGAATTCAAGAGCACATTGTTAGAATCAGGAGTGCTTTTCTTTTTCAATCATGAGTAATTTGCTAAATTATCTTCTGCTTCATCTTTTGATGGGCTCTCTACTAGCCCTTATCTTCCTGTTTTTTAGACCATGCCCTTTCCCCTATGTTTGTGTATTTTGTAAAGAACTAACCATTATCGAAATGAAACTTGTAGACTAGACAGGGGAACCACACCACTGCAATATCTCTGTAAGACTCTCAGTGTCTACTACCCTTGTGTCCACTATATTGCTTGCCATAAAATCATTGCACTTTTTTTTGATTATTATTCTTTTAAGTGCGGCTGTGTGTTTGTTCATGAGTCTTGTTATCAGGATAATCACAGAATGCTACAGAGGCATGTTAGAGACAAATACAATTCAGCTTTGGAAGAACCAGAGATTTAGTTTCCCACTTGGGAGCTAAGTCTCACGGATGAAACAGAGAAGTGGTTGCCACATCTGGGTGCAAGGGTTTGAAGTAGGCTGGCAACCAAGGTAGTGCAATACTGGATCTTGGAGTTTTGCTGAAGACTTTTAGATTGCCCTTAATGGGAATCTTCTCATGATGAACTCGTGTGGTACAGCATAGAATGGCTACATAGTGTATTCTTGGCTGTAATCTTTACAGAAGCACAGCCTCTCTTTCGTGGCGCCCCTGGGTGGGCTCAGACTGCTAACCTTTAGGTTAGTAGTTGTGCACAGACTGCTGGTCAATGTGAATCTGAAGTGACTCAGTGGTGGTGGATTTAGTGATTCTTTTGTATCGAGAGAAAAGGCAAGATGTAGAGAGGAGGCCTCATGAGGACCCTGGTGTTGTGTATTGGAGGGGCAGCAGAGATCACTTGGAGAGCTCCATAGTCCTCATTCTTTTGATAAGATAATGAAACCCACTAAGGTCTCTGGAGGTTCTAGCATTCCTAACCTGCAGGATTCAGATTGGAGTTAGCATCCCAGTGCGCCGACCCTCCTTTCTACACTTTTTTATACTGACTTATGATTTTCCAGAGCAGAGGTTTTTTTCTTCAAAGTTTACTTCACGGTTCTGTGGGGTATATACTGAAATTCTTACAAGCTAAAATCCTGAGATGTCCTAATGATATTCAGCAGGTGAACTCAAAGCATTGAGGAAGATTAGATGTTTTCCAGAATGCTCCAGAAACGTGACCCTTAATACAGATCTGTGTAACTATGCCTGAAAGTTTGTGCTACTATGGCTTTCTGAGGTTTCCTAAAAGAGCTATAGTGTAAGATTCTCCCACTTATGGGCAGGTAACCCTGGTATATTTACTTATTTATTTTTCTTCAAATTTCTCTGACTTTCTTTTTTTTGTGTGTGTGTGTAAGTTATCATATCTCTACTGTATGGAACTTAGATCACGGCTACATTGCTTCAGTGAGAAGCCACATAATAAGTAATTATTAGTGTCTCCATCTTTGTGAATGATGGTAATAGTAAAATTATTTTTGTTTGAAAACTACAGTTTTGTGTGTGGCTCATGTTATTGGTCAAAAGTACTTGCACAGATTCAGACAGAAAATAAACTCTTGATTCCTTTTATTTGTGGTATCCCCTTTCCCCTTGGAGAAATCCATGAATAGAGTAAGCCTCAGGAGACTATACATTCCTCCCAACATTTCAGGATTGCAAGGGTGCAAGATCCTCCAGCTGAGTATTCAACAGCAATTTTTGCTCTTGTGATGTGGGATGGAAAGAAATAGAAATTACACCTCTCTTCTTTTCCACAAGCCACATGCAAACTGGTTCCAACTAACTCACACAAGCTGATTTCTGTGCTCTGCGTTCACTCCCTTTCCAACCAGACCTGAAAGACGTTTTAGCTAAGGCTCAAGTTATCTTGTAGGTGAGGCGGTCTCCTATACACAAGCGTGCCGCGGTGCCAACTGTGGGACTGCTCTGTTTGATGAGGACCACAGCTCTCTGGCAACTGGGCTGTGTTTTGATTTGCCAGATCTCCTGGAGGTGAAGGAAGGTTTGCTGACTGCGGTCAGGAAGGTCCCAATTATGAATGATTCCCTAGCCAAGTGTGGAAGCACTGCACGTTGTAATTAAAACGCAACACACACACAAACCGCCAAACCCAGAAGAAAACTCCAGGGACTTTCCTTGAAAGTTTGGTTTCTCATTGCCTTCAAACTTCTTGTCTCTAAATTTACCTTGATTTCCTGTACTTCTCCAAAAACAAAATGATCATTTTCAACAGCCTGTGTTGGCACCAGCTGTTGAGCAAAAGATGTGTCATTTATTCTTTTGGTGAAATATGTTTTTAATCACTTGCTTTTTTTCTCCATCTACCTGAAATCCTGTCCCTACTCCAGTTAGCTGCTGCTACAGAGGGCAGCTCTGTGGTGTCAGGAACATGGAAGAAAAGGCCATCATAGAAAAAGCAACTTCACCTTATAGCCTGGAAAAATTTTGCTCTGTGTATTACAAAGCTCTCTTACTGGATCCATATGGTTAGAGCACCTTCTTGGTGAATCCAGTTATTTACCATTATGTGGTGCCCCTCTTTATTCTTAGTAATGCCTTTTGTTTTAAAGACTATATTGCCTGATAGAAACATCACTCTGATAACTTTCTATTAGTTGGTGGGATTTACGTCGTATATTTTTTCCGTCATGTTTTTCAATCTTCCCATGCCTTTCCTTCTACTTTCCACATAGCTAAGATCAGAGGAGACAGTGGGGACTGAGAAAAGCAAAAACGATAAAAAAAAAGACTACATTTAAAGAAGCACTCGTAAGAATTGTATTTATGGAAATGTACCTAGGTACTTGAATGTATATGTATCGGAAATTTATGGAAGAAAAAGAACAGAAAGTCTTATTTAGCTAAAGACATCTCTTATGGTTTGAATGGTATCCTCCCAAATATGAGTTAGAATCCTCTCCCCTGCACCTGTGACTGTAATTCTTTTTGGAAGCAGTGTTTTCTGTGTTATGTTAATAAAGTCGTATTAGTGTAGGATGTGTCATAAACCTAATCACTTCTTAGGTATCAAAAAAAGCAGATTAGATGCCGATGAACACAGACTGAGTGAGGACGGCCTGGGGAGACAGAGGAATCTGCTAGCCCAGGCAGTCCCGGGATTAATGTGACTGGAAGCTGAAATAGATGAAGAAGGACCCTCCGCAGAACCGCATCCCGAATTGAGACCTCTAGCCTCCGTAAGTGTGAGATAATAAATTTTGTCCTTTAAAACCACTCACTTGTGGTATTTGTGTTACAGTAGCACTAGGTAACTGAGATGACAAATACCGTATACCAAGTCAGGTAACTGTCAGACAGCTGGAAAAAATAGTTTTAACACAGATAACAGAAAAAGAATTTATATCGGGACACCTAAATTTGATACGAAAATGACTACTCATCAGAAAAAAATGCAAAACACTTGAATAGACAACTTGCAGAACAATAAGTACAAATAACCAATAAATACGTATTTGAATACACAATACGTATATTGTTCAATGTGGGGCCTCACCAGAAATCAAGGAAATACAAATGAAAACGAGCTTCTCTTTTTCACCTATTAAACTGGGGAAAAACTTGAGAGTTTAGCTAACAGTATGCAGCCCTTCTGCTTCTGTCAGCTTCTAACTATGTGTTGCCTTTTTGCAGTGTAGTTTGTGAAGACTTTTAAAATTGTGTATACATTTTGAGCCAAGAATACTACTTTTTGGTATCTACCCCAAAGAGACATGGCTGCATGCGCATAAGAAGGCATGTACTAAACAGTGTCCAGTGATTTATTTTATGGAATAGTAAAACAAACAAACGGAAACATCTGAATTTTCACTAGGATATTAATGAAAACTGTCATCATCCATCCTATGGAATATTATGCAGCAAATTTTTAAAATGTGAGAAATCTATACTTGCATTTGTGAAAATGCCTGAGGGTTTCTTGCTAATTAAAAACATTCCTAGTGAGGAGTCCTGGTAGCAGAGTGGTTAACCACTCAGGTACTAGCTGAAATGTTGCTGCTCGAGCCAGCCTGAGGCTTCTGGGGAGAGGGATATAGCAGCCTGCTGCCTTAGTGACTGCAGCTTTGTAAGTCCCGCAGGACAGTTTCAATCTTCTTCTGAGGTTACTATGAGTTGGAATCCACTTGATGACAATGAGTTTGGTTTGAGTTTTGTTAATACTATATGCAGTTTTGCTACTCTGTGTTTTCCTGTGTAATTAAATATTCTTAGAACAACTTGTCTGTGTATCTCTATTTTGTCCTCTGCTATAAATGACTGTTAAGGCAATGATAAAACCTTCTCTAAACCTAAAGCTGCTGGTATTAGCCGCCTTGGAGTCAGCTGCCCACTCATGACGGCCCCATGCGTTGGGATTGTCCTGTTGAGATCCTAGAGTTTTCACTGGTTGATCCTTAGAAATCGATCACTGGGTCTTTCTAGTCCATCTTTAGGAAAGCTTTGATGAAACCTGATCAGCCTCATAGTAACATACAAGTCTCCACTGACAGACGGCTAGTGGCTGCACTAAAAGTGCACTGGTCGGGAATCCAACCCAGATCTCCTCACAGAGGGTGAGAACCCTACCACTGAACCACTGCTGTCCAAGGATGAGACTAGCACGTGGTAAAAACTAGGGAGAAATGTTAAGTCTCAAGTGAGATGAACAACCAAGAGTACTGAGAGAAATCTTTGACTGAGGGTGATTGTGGTGGTCATAATTATGTCAACTTGGCTACTTCATATTTGGCTGCTGTATTAAGTGGCAGAGCAGGGTCTGTGGTGGCTTCCCACCCCTCAGCTCTCATCTCTCGACCTTCCACTGCTGCTGCTGGTCTGCCCACGCAGCCAGGAGCTTCTGCTCTCTTCTTCCTGCATCTGGTTCTTGGACTTGAACTAGCAGCTGTTGGATTCATCAATCCTTGCAGTTGACATTTGAGAGTCCTGCACCCTGACCTGCAGATCCAGGGTTCACCAGCCTCTGCTGCTCTGTCTCACCAACAGCTTGGGATCCACTGACCTACACAACCGGTGATCTAGAACTCTGGTCTCCGACCTGCTGACTCTGGGTTCATCAGCTTCCGTCGCCACATGAGGCTTGTGCCAGGACTTGGGACATTCAGCTTCTGTGATTGCGTGAGCTGTTATCCATATCTATATCTATCTCTCTATCTATATACTATAAATCTTTCCTTGTACCTACACGTGTTACTGGTTTTGCTTCCCTAGAAAACCCAGCCTAAGACAGTAATACTGATGCCCTTGTTGGTTGAAATCATGAGACAGAATCAAATGGTGTGGAACCATGTGAAACAGTTCCTACTCTTTATTTACTTGGGTGTACCTTACTTTTCCCGGATAAAAACATCTTTTTTTTTCCTTGAGTATCCCATGACACCTGGCGGTTACAATTCCAGTAGACATAGGATAGCAGTCTGATCCTGTAAAAAGTGATCCTAAAACATCTTTAGAATTATGAATTATTGCGATGGCTTCAAAGCCTACAAATCGAGTGATGAATATTAACTTTGCTTAAAAAATCTGAAACTTGAAAGAATTAAACTCTGAAAATCTGAGCTACAAGAGTCTGTAGTCAAATCCTTTACATTACAAAGGAAAATACTGAAGTCCTAAGAGACTGTTTTGTCCAAGGTCCCTCAGTTACATTTCTCGGGTACGCTGCGGTTCAAGCAGGTCATAAGTGACCCGTGAATCCTCTGATAAGACCTATGGCTTTAAGGAATATTCTGGCTGTACTTGGTCTTCTAGTGGATACTTATTAACAAAAATATGTCATGATCGTCAGTTACGTGTCCTGTTCCCATAGCTCTGAAGTACTGACTTATGGTAAAGATGAAACATATAGGACACTGATTTTTCTTTTACATCTATTAAATTTCCTGGATTGTTATAAGCCAAGCCAAGTGCCTTCGAGTCGGATCTGGGTTGTCATGGGTTTGCAGTATTAGTTGGTCTAAAATACGTGAAACCTTTTCTTTGTAACTGCAATAGAATCCCTTCTTCTATTTGCCTGTTTCCTCTGTTCCTCTTCCTTTTGTGCGTACACATACACACGTGCATTCATTCAGTTGAACACGCACATGCACACATATACACATACAAGTATTATTTATAAAAACAAAGCAGAACCTGGAAACTCAAAAAACATGTCATCTGTCAGCTGCAACTGTACATAGCAATGTGAAATATTCTTATACTTTCTTTTTTTTTCTTTCCTCAGCATTGCTTGTGGAGATTGATAAAGACTGGGGACTCAAGCTGTCAGGCCCGTTGTAACAGTCTGACTCCCCCACAGTTGCAGCTGAGGGCACATCTGGAACTCGTTTCCTGCCTGGGTGCTGGGTGGATGGTATACACTGCAAGGCAGTTGGCGCTCAGTGGATTTCCCCCTGCCTGGCTGTCGGCCACCTGGGATGGCCAGAGCCTGAGAACGTGGCTGCTAGTGAAAGTGTTTATGTGTTTATGTGACCACAGGCATGTGCTTTGTGACAACTCTCCTATATAAAGCTCGCTGCTGCTAACCTAAAGGTCAGTGGTTCGAACCCACCAGCTGCTCTGCAGGAGAAAGGCGTGGCAGTCTTCTGCTTCCTTAAAGAATTACAGCATTGGAAAGAAACCCTAAGGGGCTGTTCTGTTCTGTCCTTTAGGGTGACTGTGCATCAGAATCAAGGTGACAGTAGTGGTATTGGTTTTCTGTTTTTCTTCTATAACAATGTTGTATGTCCTGGCAGGCAAGCGGAATGCAGGGATGCAGCCAGAGGAATACTCTGAGGTTGTGGTGTTATGGACAGAGGACAGCATGTCCCTTGGGGGTGGGACACGGGCTTTGTAGGGAATGATCATGGTGTTTTGAAGTTGGGCTGGTTGAGGCTTTGGGGAATGCGCTTCCTCCACTGTTAAATTCACTTAGTCGCCAAGTGGCTCAAATTGCTAGGCACTGGACTACTAACTGAAAAGTTAGAGGTTTGAATCCACTGGAAGGCACCTCAGAAGAATGCCCTGGTGATCTAGATTCAAAAAAAATCAGTGACTGAAAATCCAGTGGAAGCATAGTTCTAACGTGACACACATGCAGTCACCAGGAGTCAGAGCATGTTGAACAGCAACTGGTTTTGTTTTTGTCTAATATTGAGGGGCAATGGCCTGTCTCACAAGGGACAAGTAATCAGTTCTTTACATTGTGACTGCATTTCCTGAGTGTCATATCCACCCCTTGGTGGAATGACTACTGTGGTCAGAAAAAGATGGTCTCCTGTCTCCCTGCCAGTAATCTCTGAACCCTGAGACACTCAATGAGTTTTGGAAGAAAATTTGCTACAGATCAATGTGACATTCTTCCTCTTGAATGTTCCAAGAAGTAAAACAACTATGCAATGCCAGTGGATTGGTAATGTTCCCTGTGTACTGGGCCCCTGGGGCTATGCTGGGCAAGGGAGTAGGGACCCCCACAGTTTTGTGTCTTGTTGTTGTTTGCTGTCTTGGGGGGCTTCAAGCTAGATGGGAAGATAAGATTGAAAACTATGGTCTCCTTTGAGAATCTCAGTTTCTGTATGCACTCCAGTGATGTGTCCTGGGGTTTTGTCCTGAGCCTTTCCCCTTGCTTATTCCAGGTACTCTTCTTTCGAAGGCTCCAACAACCACTGCATCGTGATTACTCTCAGCTCAAGACTTCTTAGTCACTATACCCATATCACAAAGGAAGAAAACACAGTTGCTGTTGAGCTGATTCAGACCAAGGTGGCCTCCAGCAGAACTGTGTTTAAAAGGGTTTTCAATGGCTTATATTTTTTTGGAAGTAGATCACCAGACTTTCTTTTCAGGGGAGACTCAAACCTTCAACCTACTAATTAGCAGCTCAGTGGTACTGTTTTTACCACCCAAAGACTTATTTAAGGTCTCTGAACTTTTTCCCTTTGCCCCATGGGTACCTTAAGCTGAAATGTCCCACAATAAGTCTAGCATTTTCCTCCTCGTATTTGTATGTTTCAGTTAATGGATCTTTTTCCCTTAGCAGCCCAAGTTAAACACCTCAAATGCATTTTTGACAGTCCCTTCTTTCTCAGTCTGTGATATACAATCACACCTCTTTAATTTTCACTTTTGAAATGTCTTCTGAATACATTCCCTTTTCTGCATTTCCAAAGCTTCAATACAGATCTTCAGCATTTCTGTCTTTTTATTGGTGATGCCTGGCATTCTTAGAGCTATGAAAACAAATGTCCCCTTCTTATAATAAATGCACAGAAATGCCATTTTACTAACCTAAAGTAAAATAAATACATAAAGTAATCTACCTATGTACTTAATTTTTAAAAATCTGTGGAGTTTCCTGGCTGTGACACAAAAAGAAAATATAACACAGAGATTTATAATGGAACAACATTTGTTTCAATGCCTGAAAGCTTGAACATGACTGTACTAGGAGACAGAATTAAGTGCTTAGTTACTTGCACATACATGAAGTGTTGTCAGGAATGTGCTAGTTGCAAGTGCATCTCAATATAGACAGATAAATAGATTGATAGACAGACAGATAGACAGACAGATGTCATGGACTGAATTATGTTCCTCAAAAAGTATACGTATCAATTTGACTGGACAATGATTCCCTGTATTGTGTGATTGTTCACCATTTTGCTATTTGATAGGATTTTCCTATGTGTTGTAAATCTGTTACTATGTTTTAATTACATGAACTAGCAGCAGTTATACTGATGAGGTCTAAGGATTGGATAGTGTCTTAAGCCAATCCCTTTTATAAAAGATAGAGGTAAATAGACATGGGGACCTCGTGTCACCAAGAAAGTAGTGTCAGGAGCAGAGCACTTCCGTTGGATTTGAGGTTCCTGTGCTCAGATGCTCCTAGACTGCAGAAAGAATGAGGCATCATGAGGACTTTCCTTTAAAGCCTACAGAGAGAAAAGGCTTCCCCTGGAGATGATGGCTTGAATTCAGACTTTGTTACCTGATTTGGGCCTGTGCCCCGGAGCAGTTGAACCAATAAAACATACTTCAGGTTAGAAAGAGGAAGAAGGTTTATTAGGAGGTATGATACCACTGAGACTTGACAGCAACACAGGCTGTTTTCCATAGAGTCTCAAAAGACAATTTTCACATCAGAGTTTATATGTCATTTCAGCAAGAAGTACTTCATGTTTTCACATAGCCCACAGATAACTGTATACATCATGGAATAGTCACAAGAATCTCTTCATTAAACTACAGATATGTACATCAGACACCTGAACTCTAATCTGCATGTTTGTAACAGGCAAAGACAAAACTTATGCAAAAATTCTTCAGCTAGTGAAATTAGCCTGCTGAGTTCACTCTGAGATAAGCAGCAAGAAAGAAAGTTGTGGATACACAAAATGCCAGGCAGCCCTCCTAGCTGCTATTTTCCAGGCTGAAGCCCATTTCTCAGGAGAGGAAGGAAGAGGAGGAAGACCAAGGTCATGGGTGCTGAGGGAGCTCTGCACTGCTTTGGAAAGAGGCTGGTGAAGAGGCCAGAGTAGCTGGTGCAGTAGAAAACACTTAACGGATTATTTAGAGTATCATTATGGAATTAATTACGTGAAGCTCTCAGTTACCCATTTTGAAAAGGAGAAAACATGTTGCAAGATATTAGGGTTACAACTTTTAGTCTACTGGACTGTGAGAGAATAAATTCTTCTTTGTTAAAGCCACCCACTTGTAGTATTTCTGTCATGACAGCACTAGATGACTAACTCTGACTCATGGCAAAATTGTGTACAATAGAAAGCAATGTTGCCCAGTCCTGTGTCATCTTCATAATCGCTGGCCTGTCTGAACTCATCATTGTGGCTGTTGTGTCAATCCATCTCACTGAAGGTCTTCTTCACCCTCAGTGGTTCTCGACTTCATCAAATACGATGTCGTCCTCTAGCAGCTGATCCCTCCTGATGATGTATTTAAAGGAAATGAGTCAGACAATGTTCTGCTGTGATTTATAAGGTTTTCATTGGCTAATTTTCCAAAGTAGATCACCAGACCCTTTCACCTAGTCTCTCCCAGGCAGGAAGCTCTGCGGAAGCTTGTCTACCATGGGTGAGCCTGCTGGGAGTTTAAATACTGGCAGGATAGCTTCTAGCATTAAAGCAACATGCAAACCACGAAGGTACAACACAATGACAGACAGTGGCAGACAGCCCAAACATAGTGACTCAAAAATCCCTAGTGATCTTCTATGGGTAACAATTTTCTAACAAGGTAGAAGATGATAAAGTTCTAAATCAAATAAAGTACAACTTTCTAATGGTGCTTTATAATTCATACAACCATCGTGTGTCTGTCAGCTTGCCTTGCTGTGATGGGTAACACTGTATAGAATGGGAATTTTAGAACATTTAATTTTACTCATGCAGGAACTTGTAGGTAGACTAAGAGGCCATCATTTGAATAGAATAAGGGGATACTATTTGGTTTAAAATCAGGAAAGGCGTGTATTTCACTTTCATAATACTTATTCAATCTGTGTGCTGAACAAATAATTCAAGAGGCTGAATTACTCAAAGAAGAACATGGCATTGGCATCAGGATTGGTGAAAGACTCATTAACAACTTGCAATATGCAGTTGATACAACCTTTCTTGCTGAAAGTGAAGAAAACTTGAAGCGTTTCCTGATGAAGTTCAAAGACTGGTGTGAAGATCTTAACCTTCAGTATGGATTGTACCTTAACATAAAGAAAACAAAAATCCTCACAGCTGGACTAATAAGCAACATAATAAGAAACGGAGAAAAGGGTGACGTTGTTAAGGATTTCATTTTACTTAAATCCATAATCAATGCCCATGGAAACAACAATTAAGAAGTCAAGCACTGTACTGTATTGGAAAAACCTGCCGTGAAAGACCTCTTCAAGTGTTGAAAATCAAACGTGTCACTTTGAGGACTAAGGTGTGCTTGATCCAAGCCATGGTGTTTTCAATCACCTCATAAGCTGTGAAAGCTGAACAACAAATAAGGTAGACCAAAGAAGAACTGATGCATTTGAACTGTGGTGTTTGTCATGGATTAAGTTGTGTTCCCCCCAAAATGTATGTATTATTTGCTAAGCCTGATTCTCAGTATTGAGTGGCATTGCTATGTTCTGTAAACCATGTTAACGAGGGAGGATGTTGTGTTGTGTTGGTAGAGCAAGACTCAATGCTGAACATTGTATTGTGCCTTGAGGCAATCTCTTGCAATGTGGAGGAAAGGGAGGCAAGCAGAGAGTTGGGGACCTCATACCACAAAGAAGCAATTCTGGAGCAGAGTACATCCTTTGGAAAGGATTTGGAGTCCCTGTATATCAGAAACTCCCAGTTTGGGAGAAGATTGACAACAAGAATCATCCTCCAGAGCCAACATAGAAAATCTTCCCCTGGTGCTGATGCCCTGGACTTGGACTTGTAGCCTGTCTGACTGTGACAAATTAAAATTTCTCTTTTAAAACCATCTACTTGAAGTATCTCTGTTATAGCAGCATTAGGTGACTCAGGAACTGATGTTGCTGAGAAAAGGAGTCAAAGCTGCAGAGGTTGAGAAATAAGGCCCCAGGAATTGGTGGAATATCAATGAAAATGTTTCAACAAACAGATGCATCACTGGAAGTGCTCCCTTATCTATGCCAAGAAGTTTGGAGGGCAGCTGCCTGGCCAACTGGCTGGAAGAGATCCATATCTATGCCTGTTCCCAAGAAATGTGATCCAACTGAATGCAGGAATTATTGAACAGTATCATTAATATTACACAAAAGTTAAAATTTTGCTAAAGATCATTCGAAAGCAACTGCCACAGTATATTGACAGGGGGCTGCCAGAAATTCAAGCTAAATTTAGAAGAGGATGTGGAATGAGGATATCATTGCTGATGTCAAATGGATCTTGGCTGAAAGCAGGGAATACCAGGCAGATGTTTACCTGTGTTTCATTGACAATACAAAGGCATTTGACTGTGTGGATCACAACAAATTTTGGGTCATGTTGCAGAGAACACAAATTCCAGAATACTTAATTGTGCTCATGAGGAATCTTTACATGATCAAGAGGCAGCTGTGCCAACAGAACAATGTAGGTAAAATTTTGCAAATATGTGTCAGGGTTGTATCATTTCACCATACCTTTTTGATCTATATGCTGAACAAATAATCCAAAAGGATGGGCTATATAAAGAAGAATGAGGCATCAGGATTGCAGGAAGACTCATAAACCATCTGAGTTATGCAAATGACACAATCCTGGTTGTTGGAAGTGAAGAAGATTTGAAACACTTACCGGTGAAAATCAAAGACAGCTTTCAGTACAGATTGCACTTCAACATCAAGAAAACAAAACTCCTTAAAACTGGACCAGTAAACAATATCACCATAAATGGAGAAAGGGCTGAGGTTGTCAAAGATCCATTTTACTTGTGTCCACCACCAAAACCCATGGGGACAGCAGTCGAGAAATTAAAAGACATACTGCATTGGAAAAGTCTGCTTCAAAGGACTTCTTTAAAGTATTGAAAAGTAAAGATATCACCTTGAAGACTAAGGTGTACCTGACCGACACCACGATATTTTCAATCACGTCATATGCATGCAAAAGCTGAACAATGAACAAAGCAGACAGAAGAGGAATTGATGCCTTTGAAGTGTGTTGGAGAACAATATTGAAGGTACCATTGACTGCCAAAAGAACAAACCAATCTGTTCTGGAAGAAGTACAACCAGAGTGTTCCTTGAAAGCAAAGATGGTCAGACTGTGTTTCACATACTTTAGACCTGTTGTCAGGATGGAACAACCCCTGGTGAAGGATATCATGCTCGATAGAGGATCAGCAAAAAAGATGAAACCCTCAACAAGATGCACTGACACAGTGGATGCAGTGATGGGCTTAAAGTATAAAAACAACTGTGTGCAGGGTACAGGACTGGGCAGTATTTTGTTCTGTTGTTCATAAGGTCACTATGAGTTGGAACCAACTCGATGGGAACTAACAGCAACAACAGATGGCTAAAACAGAGTTGATGAAGAATACTGAATGTATTATGGGCTTCCAGAAGAACAAAAAGTCTGCCCTGGAAGAAGTAGCTGAGTGCTCCTTGGAAGCAAGGATGATGAGACTTCATCTCACATACTTCATATGTGTTATCAGGAGGGACCAGTTCCTGGAGAAGAACACGATGCTTTGAAGAGTACAGAGTCAGTGGAAAAGAGGAAGACACTGAATGAGATGGATTGACACAGTGGCTGTAACAATGGGCTGAAGCATAACAATGATTGTGAGGATGGCACAGACCAGGCAGTGTTTCTGTCTGTTGTACGTGGGTTCTATCTTAGTTGTCTCGTGCTGCTGTACAGATAGACCACAAGTGTATGGCTTTAACAAAGGGACATTTATTTCTGTCACAGATTAGTAGGCTACAAGTCTAAATTAGGGCATCACATCCAGGAGAAGGCTATCTCTGTTGGCTCTGGAAGAAGGTTCCTACTGTCAGTGTACCCCTGGTCTGGTAACTTCTGAGGTACAGGGACCCCAAATTTTTTCCAAAGGATGTGCTCTGCTCCCTACATTGCTTCTTTCCTTGTGGTAGGAGGTCCTCAACTCTCTGCTTTCCTTCCCACTATATCCCTGGAGATTGCCTCAAGGCATGGTACAATCCTACCCCATTGAATCCTACCCCACCAACACAACTGCTGCCCAGCCTCTCTTATTAATTTCACAAAGGCTGGATTTATAGCATACAGGAACATTACACAACACCAGGAATCATGGTGTTGCCAAATTGCTAGACACATTTGTGGGGGGACATAACTCAATCCATGAACCAGTCTAGATAGTCTTTGGGGTTCCTCTAGTCTCTATCAGACCAATTATGTTTGGTCTTTTTTTCCGTAAGTTTGAATTTGACTGCATTTCCTTCTGCTCTGTCCTGCCCTGTCCAGGACTGTCTGTTGTGATTCCTGACGGTGAGTTTGGTTGTGGTAGCTAGGCACTGCTGGTGCTTCCGGGCTCAGGCAGATGAAGACTCTGGTTTCTGTGGTAATCTTCTACTCTGTCTATAAGCTGTCTGTGAGTTGGAATTGACTTGACAGCAACAGGTTTGGTTTTGGAGTTTAGTCCTTAGGGCTAGTATTTTCCTCATATCTTTGATTTTCTTCATTCTTGTTTGCTTTGGATGAGGTGGGATTGGTGGATGTATGCCAGACAGCTGCTTGCAAGCTTTTAAGACCTCAGATGTAACTCACTAAAGTAGTACGTAGAACATTTTCTTTATTAATTTTGTTATGCTAATTGACTCAGATGGTCCCCCAAAACTCGGGGTCTGCATAACCATTTTACATGATGGGAAACTATTCCAGCATTGTAAGAGATCTAGCATCCACGGCCTCTGCCCATTAACTGTCAGAAAGAACAACCAATCATTAAAACACCCAACAGCCCCCACCCTTTACACGTCTAGAATGTACCCTGGCAGTTGGTATCATTTCCACTGAAAGTCACAGCAAAGTCTCACATTTATTTATTAATGTTAATTTTTAGTTTCATACACAGTACTCAATTACCATCTCCCTATATAAAAATGAAAGCATTGTGGTGAAGTAAATTCCCTTTGATTTCCACCCCCAGCCTGGTTGATCACACCTAATCCCCTGAAGTACCAACGGTTGAGCACTTAGTATGTGTTAAAGAATGAAGCTATTAGACTCAAAGCACGGGAGGGCCTGGCAGCCTGTTGTACGCAGGATGATTAGGGGGAGCCCTGTACTGAGAAGGAAGCCAAGTTGAAGCTGGAAGAATAAGCCTGCTGAACAGGTTGACTCTAGCACTGGGCAAGGTTGTGTGCAACTATGCTGCATGCCTTTCTTAGCAGCCCTATCTCACAACACAAAGTTTAACAGATTAAATTCAATTTCCAATCAACTTGTTTCTACCGAGAAAGAAAAGCTGTAATTAGTCTTGCGACTTTTTTTTTTTTAAGGCAATGCCAAGCCAAGGCAATATTCTTTAAAAACAGGACCCAAACCACTGCTGTTTACCTCACAGTGACCCTATAGGACACAATAGAGCTGCCCAATATGGTGTCTAGGGAGTGTCTGGTGGATTGGAACTGCTGGCCTTTTGATTAGCAGCCAGAGCTCTTAATCTGTATATCACCAGGTCTGCTTTAGAAGTAAAAAATAATGAAAACTGTGCCCAGAAGCACGACAGAGTTTTAACATTCTGCATTTTATAGCCTGTGTTGCTGGGAGAAATGTGATCTCTGGGTCATTTGGGATCTTTCTCCACAGCTTGCACATGCCTTCATGATGAAATGGCTCCCAAAGACCAACTTGAAATGTGGTGCATGCCACGCTATGCCATGCAGATGAAATAAACAGTTAAGAATTATGGGGCATAGAAGGAAAAGGCAGACCTTTTAATATCCAGTTTCATAAGGTAATGCACTTAAAAATAATTTGCAAACTGGAAGGGCAATTAAAAGGGTCTGTTTACACCACTGTGCTATGTGTCACAGCCTTTAAGGTTTAATGGTAGGTGTTCATGGATCCAAAATGTAACCAAACACATTTGGGACGAGCAAAGCCTAAGAAAAGCAGTGCTAAAACACTCCCGTTCCTTCCTGTGCCCTCAACACTTGCAGTCATGGTGGATCCTTCTTAAAGTAGAGTCTGTGGAATCTGAGTGTATTGTCTACGATTTTCTCTTAAAAGGTCTGCAGGAATTGTATGTATATAAAATATATACAACTTTTATGTTTTTACTGGAAACTTCTGAAATTCAAAAATACCGTTAATTTTCTATTACTTAAAATGCTTGAAGCTAGTATAGGCCTGGAGTCCCGGGATGGCTCACACTGCTAACACGCTCAGCTGCTCGCTGAAAGATCGGAAATTCAGGTGTACCCCGGGGTGCCTCCGAAGAAAGGTCCAGTGAAAAAATTAGCCCTTTGTACGGGAATGTACATTTTCACTCAGTCACAACAAATAACAAATAAAAACAAACAAAAAAAACTATGGAGCACTATTCTACTTCAACACTTGTAGGGTCACCAGGAGTAAAAATCAATTCACTGAAAACTGGTTTCTTTCCTTCTTTCCTTTTAAAGGCCTGTGTTATTTTGTTCTTAATTGAAAACAATACGTACTTGTATATAAGAATGATAGGTAGTTATATTTTATAATAGAATTGTAAAATTATTCTTGTTGTTAGTTGCCATCAGTTCAATTCTAATTATCTAATTACCCTATATACCCAGTGGAATAAAAATATGAAATTATTTATTGTTTTATTGACATAGGGCACTTGGCTTGGCTGTTGACGTAGTATCATGAAATTAACAATTTGTATCTCAGTTTCCCAGACTGGTTCGAAAACTGTTAAATATGAACACTTTTTAAAACCTCTTAACAATGCACCTAGAATCTTACCAAAGTACTTAATGTTTCATCTACGCCTTTTTTGTCACACTATTTGTCATTTTAGGGGCTGTGGTGGTGCAGTGGTTAACAGCTCTGTGCTAACCAAAAGATCAGCAGTTCAAATACACCAGCCACTTCTTGAAAACCCTATGGGGCAGTTCTACTGTATCCTATGGGGTTTTTATAAGTCAGAATTGACTTTACGGCAAAGGATTTTTTTCTTTTTGGTATTTGCCATTTACAAAATTTTTTGAAATGTGTAAAGCAGTTTTGTTAAGGACTATTAAGCATTTTTTATGGTTTAGTTGTCTGAAAGAATGACTAGTTCTATCAACAATTACACTACAGAAGTCCTTTGGTATGTTGACAGGAAAACTCAACAAATAAACTCCACTCCATCATTTAAAGGTTTTCTCTGTGCATTGTCTTTTACAGACAGTATATATGGCCCTTCATAACCATAGTTAGTGCTGGTAAAAGCCCTTGAATCTTTTCTGAGTAATGTGCTCAACAATTCAAGATCAGCTCGCTACCTAGTTTTCCTGATCAAGATGTCCACCGACGTTCTTGGATTCAGCTGCAGCATTTACTGTTCCATCTGCTTGGAATGCTCTTCCAACTTTTCTGTTCCTTTCAACTTCTATATCATTCTTCAGTCCATAGCAGCTTCCTCTTTTTTCTCAAGGAAACCTTACCTGAGCCCTCTTCCACACCAGGTCAGATCCCTCCCTGTGTATATCTTATCTTGGCACCGTCTCTTCTTTGCACATCACAGTTGTAATGGCATGTTATTTGTGTATGAGCATGTGGATAATGCCTGCCCTCCCTGCCATGGTCTGTAAGCACCGTATTGCCATGGATGTGGCACAAAATCATGGAGGAAAGCTCTCTTCTTGCCCATTCTCTGTGCTCGTGAGGGGAAGAAAAAGAAAAAGCAGCCACTGCCATTGGATTAATTCTCTTTTCTATGCTCCTGACAGTACCTTATACGGGCAAACCCAATCAACAAGCAGCCAGGGCAAGTGCTGAGTCCCCAGGACTGAAGGGTGAGAATAAATTGAGGGAAAGAAGTAGGAAACGGGGAATGTCTTTTGTTCATATGTTTATGTGTACAATCTTCCTTTTTCAGAGACTTTTCTCAGGTCATGCATTGAGTCCGGGATGGGACCACAGCAGATTCACTTGCAGGAGCATTCTCTTTGATTCATTTTGTAAGAAAAACCTGAAAAGAACGCAAAATAGGGAAAACACCAGGTCAAACCTGTGCCAAGATCAAGGATAGTACTTTAACTTTATTTATTTTTTAAAAGTCTGCCTTGTTACAAACTGTGTTTAAGTATTATTGCCATATTGATTCAATTTTCTCTTGGGAGGCTTTATATCTTTTTCTATTTTTCTTTCTATTGACCTTACTGGTTCAAGAACATTTTTCCTACCTATAGTTAGATAAAAAATCTCTTTTGAATTATTAAGATGGAAATAACACATCATCTTAATGTCAAGATACTTTGAGAGTCTGTGTGTGACTGAATCAATACATATGCTGACTGAAATATACTGTAAGTTGCAATGTGTACAATCTTTTATCATTTTTTATAACTAAAGAAAGAGAGGAACTATTCCCTCATCTATGTGTTTCAGAAGCTTTAGGCATTTCTCAGTAGCACAGCATAGCTGGTCTTCTGTTTAGCAGCCACTAGCTTATCCTAAACTGGACAATAAATGAGGAAGAACAAAGAAGACTTGATGCCTTTGAAGTGTGGAACTGGCAAAGAACATTGAGTACATCATGAACCGCAAGAAGAACAAACAAGTCTGTATTGAAAGTACAGCCACAATTCTCTTTTGAAATAAGAATGGCAAGACTTCTTACATAGTTTTGTCATGTTATCAGGAGGGGCCAGTCCTTAGAGAAGAACATTATGTTTAGCAGAGTGGAGGGTCAGCAAAAAAGTGGGAGACAGTGAAGGAGATGGATTGACACAGTGGCCACAACATTGAGCCCAAGCATAGCAATGATTGTAAGGATGGCATTGGATCAGGCCAAGCTGTCTCTCTGAGTATGAATGGACTCAATACACCTAAGAACAACAACAACAGCAACAGCTTATCTTCATTTTCTCAGAATGCTATGTAAATTTGGAGGAAGATAACTTTTCATTTTTTGGTTTTGTTTAGTACTACATGAGTTGAGAAACACTGAGACCTGCTGAAGCAGTGGGGAAGGGGAAGAAAATAAGTGTGTTCTTTTTTTTATTATGATTGAATGAAAATGTACATTCATGGATAAATTCGCATGCTCACCTATATGCAGCTCCCGCTGCTCTCCCTGCCTGGTGACAGCACACCCCTCCTCTCCGCTCCATACATGTTCTATCCTCGCAACAGTCTGCTACCCCCTCCTCACTCCCCACTCGCCTTCCTCCAGCAGGAGGTCAGCAGAATGACATCCTAAGATGCACAGAATCATGAAATTCCCACAAGATACAGTCACTCTGCGTTGCCAAGTCCAATCCATTGCTGTCTGAAAAGTTGACCTTCATTATGATTTATGGCAAGGGCAGCATCAGGGCCAGGGGCCATGCTCCCAGGGAAACCCCCAGGCCCCTGGACCATCAATTGCAGTCTTTTATTGGAGATCTCAAAGTGCACCCCTACTTATTCTCTTGCTGCCAGTGAGATTCAACTTTGTGAGCTCCATTGTGGCTATCACTGGTGGTGGCCAGGCACCATCTGGTTTTTCTGGTCACGAGTCAATGTAGAGACTCATGTGCGCCTCTGTCTTCTGGGTTCTGTTTTCCCCGTGTTATTCTTGTCCCCGGTAATAATCCGTTCCTGTTGAGTTGGGACCATTTGCTGTACCCTCAGATGGCAGCTTGGCAGCTTTTAAGGTCCCAGATGCCACTCATCGACGAAGGGTGCAGAGAGTCCTCATTAGTAAAAAGCTAGCTGTGCCAGTTGGCCTCGATTTCACCTGAGAGCATGGTCCCCGGCCCCCCGCCCCAGCTACTCTGTCCTTGCAATATTGGGTTAAGATGGGAAGAGTACTCATGTTCTGTTGAAGTCCAGTTATTATTAATCTTCTTTCTAATATGTGCTGTCACCGATTTCACCCAACCAAATTTCTATTAACTATTTAATCTAGCCCCCCTCCCCCCTCCCCCCACCCTTGCAGACATCAAAGAGTCTTTTCTTCTATACATGAGTCTGTTTTTAAGTTCTTATTGTAGGGGTCTCATACAACACTTGTCCTTTGGTCGCTGACTAATTTCACGCAGCATAATGTCCTCCAGTTCAAACCAGGTTAAGAGATGTTTCCTGCTATCGTCATTGTTCTTTATCATTGCATAGAGTTCCATTGAGTATATACACTGTAGTTTACCTAGTCATTCCTCTGTTGTTGTGTTTCTGGGTTAATTTCATCTTTTTGCTATCATGGACTGTGCTGTGATAAGCGTTCTTGTGCATGTGTCCGTTGGTGTGAAAGACCTTGATTCTGTAGGATATATTCCAAGCAGTGGAATTACTAGGTCAAATGGTATGTCTATATCCCTTTTTTTTAAGGGAGCGCCAGATTGCTTCCCAAAGAGGTTAGGCCATTTTGCAATCCCACCAGCAGTGTGGGAGAGTTCCAATCTCCCCACAGTCTCTCCAGCATTTGTTGTTTTGTGTCTTTTGGATCATGGCCAACCTTGTTTGGGTGAGATGGTATCTCATTGTTGTTTTTATTTGAATTGCTTTAATAGCTAATGATCGTGAGCATGCCTGCATGTGTTTATTATCTGCTTGAATCTCCCCTTTAGAGAAGGGTCTGTCCATCTCCTTATCTTTTTCTTATTGGTATTTTGTAGTACCTTACAGATTACGGAGATCAGGTGTTGGTCAGACATAGAGTTGCCAAATATTTCTTCCTGTTCTGTAGGTGGCCTATTAATTCTATCAATAAAGTCTTTGGATGAGCAAAAGTGATTGATTCTTAGTAGTTCCCATTTATTTATTTTCTCTTCGATGATTGTGATTTGTTTGCTTTGGGTAAAATAGACATTTTCACAATGTTAAGTCTTCCTATCCATGGGCAGGGTAGGTTTCTCCATTTATGTAAGTCTCTCTTAATTTCTTGTAATAAGGGTTTGTAGTTCTCTTTGTAAAGTTCTGTTATTTCTCTGGTTACATTTATTCCTAGGTATTTTATCTTGTTAGGAGCTATAGTAAATGGTATTGACTTGGTAATTCTTCCTTAATAATCTCGTTGTTGGTATAAAGGAATCCTACTGATTTACTTATGTTTGTCTTGTATCCTGAGACTTTGCCAAAGTCTTCTATCAGTTTGAATAGTTTTCTTACGGATTCTTTGGGATTCTCTGCATATACAATCACATGATCTGCAAATAGGGAGATTTTTACTTCTTCTTTGCCAGTGCAGATGCCCTTTATTCCTTGGTCTTGTCTAATTGCTCTGGCTAGAACTTCAAGTACAATGTTGAATAGGAGAGGTGAGAGTAGACATTCTTGTCTAGTTCCTGTTCTCAGAGGAAACTGTTTCAGTCTCTCTCCATTCAGGATGACGTAGGCCGTTGGCTTTGTATAAATGGCCCTTACTGCATTGAGCAATTGGACATGTATTCTTATTTTTCTGAGAGCTTTTAGCATGAATGGGTGTTGGACATTTTTGAATGCCTTTTCTGCATCATTAGACAAGATCAGGTGATTCTTGTCTTTTGTGATATTTATGTGGTTGATCACATCAATTATTTTTCTGGTGTTGAACCAGCCTTGCATCTGTGGTATGAGTCCAACTTGGTCGTGATGGATTGTTTTCTGGATATGTTGTTGTATTCTATTGGCAAGAATTTTGTTGAAGATTTTTGCATCTGGATTCATGAGTGATATCAGCCTGTAGTTCTCCTTTTTGGTGGGTTGTTCCCTGGCTTTGGTATCAGGCTTATGCTAGCTTCATAGAATGAATTTGGGAATATTCCATTCCTTTCTATACTGTGAAATAATCTTAGTAGTACTGGAGATAACTTGTCTCTAAAAGCTTGGTAGAATTCTACAGAGAAGCCATCTGAACCCGGGCTTTTTTTGGTTGGCAGTTTTTTGATGACTTTTTCAATCTCTTCCTTTGTGATAGGTTTATTAAATTGTTCTGCTTCACCTTGTGATAATTTTGGTAGGTGATATGAATAAAGGAATTTGTCCATTTCCTCTAGGTTTTCAAATTTGTTAGAATACAGTGTTTCATAGTATTCAGCTATGACATTTTTGATTTATTTTGGGTCTATGGTGACAACTCTCCTCCCATTTCTTATTTGGGTTATTTGTTTCCTTTCCTGTTTTTCTTTAGTAAGTTTAGCCAGTGGCTTGTCAATTTTGTTGATCTTTTCAAAAAACCAGCTTTTGGTCTTTTCAGTTTTTTCAATTCCAGTTTCTAATTTGTTGAGTTTTGCTCTAATCTTTATGATCTATTTTCTTCTGGTGCCTGAAGGGTTCCTCTGTTGCTCTCTCTCTACTTGTTCAAGCTGTAGGGTCAGCTTTTTGATTTGATTTCTTTCAGCCTTCCAGATGTGTGCATTTATGGTGGTAGATTCACCTCTGAGCACTGCTTTGGCTGTATCCCATAGGTTCTGGTAAGAAGTGTTTTTGTTCTCGTTGCAATCCATCAATTTCTTTATTTCATCCTTGATTTCTTCTAAATCCCACGGTTTTTTGAACAAAGTATTGTTCAGTTTCCATGAGTTCCACTTTCTATCTGTGTTTTTTCTGCTATTGATTTTGACTTTTATGGCCTTACGATCTAAGAAGACACTTTGCATTAATTCAGTGGTATGGATTTTGTAAAGAATTGCTTTGTGTCCTAACACATGGTCTATTCTGGAGAATGTTCTGTTGGCACTGGAGAAGAAGGTGTAGTTGTCTGCTGACGGATAGAAAGTCTGTATATGGATTTCTTTGAATTCTCTGTATAAACAATCATATCATCTGCGAAGAGGAAAATCTTTACTTCTTCAGTGCCAATATGGATGCCTTTTATTTCTTTGTCTTGTCTAATTGCTCTTGCTAGAACTTCTAGTACAATGTTGAATAGAAGTGGTGAGAGCGGGCATCCTTGTCTAGTTCCCATTCTCAAAGGGAATTCTTTCAATCTTTCACCATTTAGAATGTTGAAAGCAGTTGGCTTTGCATAGATGCTATTGATTATATTGAGAAATTTCCCTTTTATTCCTATTTTTCTGAGAGTTTTAAGCATGAGTGTCTTCAGTGTTTCTAATATTAGGTGCATAAATACTTAATATTGGTAAGTCCTGTTTGTGCAGTGAACCTTTCAGCAAAAATTAGTGTCCTTCCTTGTCCACGATGGTGGATTTTACACTAAAATTGATTTTATTTGAGATTAGGATTGCCACACCTGTTCTTTGTTAGCTTGGTATATATTCTTCCATCCTTGAATTGTCAGTTTGTTCCTATCTCTAAGTCTAAGATGAGTTTCTTGTAGGCAACATATAGATGGGTCATGTCTTTTGATCCAAGATGTCACTCAATGTCTTTTTACTGGAGCATTCAGTCCGTTCAAATTCAGTGTAATTACTGATAGGCATGTGTTCAGGACTGCCATTGTGATATGTTTATTTTTGTGTTGATATTTTCTCTGTTGTTCTTATTAATCTGTTCTGTGACCTTCTTCTTTGTGAGTTGATTTTTCACCTTTTTCAGGGTTGGTTTTGTGGTTGTTGACTCCTGTATTACATTTCTTGATACAGTATGTTGCTTTTTTATTACACTTTACAGCTGCTCCTATGATCCCCCTTAATAAACTATATATAAACCCAGTTTAGATTGCTACCAATCTTGTCAATTTCCTCTCCATCTGGAAGGACTATACAGACTGTAGAATATCCCTCTTTTAAATATGATGATATCATAGTTTATATGACATGCTCATTTGATCGTTTGTTTCACTATTATAGCTTTGATTGTGTTTGGAGTCTTCCCTAACTGAGTAGGATTCTGAGTAATGTGTCCTTCTAAAATATAAAGTTAGTGGTTTTGTTCTTCCAAGCCAAGAGATTCTTTCAGTATTTCTTGTAGCTTTGGTTTCATTTTTACAATGTCTCTGAGTTTCTGTTTATCTGCGAATGTCTTCATTTCACTTTCATATTTGAAAGATAGTTTTGCAGGATATATAATTCTTGGTTGGAAGTTCTTCTCCTTCAAGGCTTTGAATATGTCATGCCACTGTCTCTGTGCCAGCATCATTTCTGCCGAGAAATCTGATGAAAGCCTGTAGGGTTTCCCTCTGAATGTTAGCTTTCCTTTGAGTCTTGTTGCCTTTAAGAGTTTCTGCTTATGTTTCATTTTGTTAAGCTTGATTATACTGTGTCTTGGAGTATTTCTATTGAGATCTATATTGAGTGGTGTTTGATATGTATCTTAGATATCTATATTCTCTTCTTTCATAATTTCTGGGAAGTTTTCTGTCAGTAGCTCAGCAACGATACTCTGTGTTCTCAGGTGTCTTGCCCTGTTCAGGAACTCCAAGTAATCATAAATTGTTCTTCTTAATAGAGTCCCACATGCTTCTTAATGCTTCTTCATTTTTCTTATTTCTTTTTTCTGATTTCTCCTGATAGATGCTGGAATCAGTAGCTTTGTCTTCCAAATCAGAAATTATCTTTTCCATTTCTTCCATTCTGTTTTCTTGGCTTTGAATTGAAGTTTCTATGTCTTTGATTTTTTTCTTGATTTGTTGAGCTTCCAAGCACTGATGTTGCATCATATTTAACAGCTTGCTTAATTTTTTGTTTTGCTCTGCTACATGTTGTATAAGGTCTAGGAGGGCTCTCTATATAATCTTTTTGTATTCACTTTCTGAAAAGCTTCTTTGTCTCGGAAATTCTGAGGTGGTTTCTTTTGGGGGCCTTCTGATGCCATCAGTGATTGCCAGGTTACCGTCTTCTCCAGCGTTTGTTGCTTTTGCAGCTTCATGTGGCCCAATAGAGGCTGGGGGAGATGCTGTGAAGATGGACCACAGTTGTTTTCCTAGGCCATCTTAAAACGAGAAGTGAAAAGCATTTGACAACTTCCAAAGTCAGTCAGGTATTCAGGTGTATACATCCCTCTTCCCAGCTGGCAAAGTAAGCACCTCTATATTGAACCCCAGATGTTATAAACTAGCTCAAAATACAGAAAGGTACTGGCCTACTGGCCTCTGCTGTTGGGCCCAAGCTATAGATGATACTGTGTAGAATTCTGCTTTTTTGCTGGAAAAGTGGTCTCTTCTGGGTAGGCAATGCCTCCCAGCCCAGGAATTAGGTCCAGCTGAGGCTTCCGTATGGATGACTCCACCTCTCAGCAAAACAAGATAGTGTCTCGTACAAGCTCGCCAGCTGGCTGGGGACCAGGCTTCTGGCGGAAAGAGAGGCCAAGTGTGCCAAAATGCCCAGAGTCCACAGCCTCCACCTCTGGGCCCCAGCCCCAGGCAACACAGTGCAAAACACTGCCTCTCTGCTGGAAAAGCACTCTCTCCCCAGCAGGTGCCACCTCCCGGCCTAGGAACAAAGTCTAGCTGGGGCATCTGCCTGGGCTTCTCCACTTCCCAGTGGATCAAGATGGAGTCCTGCACAAACATATCTGTAAAGCTGCCACATGGTGGAGGCAGAAAGATAGTCCAGAGAAGCTGAGGTGTATAAAGTCCAAGGCCAGGCTCTCAGAACCTGGCAATTACGCTTACCAGTCCCACCAGCAGTGCATCCGAGACCAGCAGTCACTCAAGACCCAGCTCTGCCCACCAGCTAAGACAGAGGAAAAAAAAATCAAAATGGTGAGTTACCTTCAGTCTGTGCAAGCCTCTGCTCGTCGAGAGGGGAGTCAGTGACAGAGAGGAGGTTTTGCATTCAGTGGTATGAAGTCCAAATTAAGAGCCCTATGCTGCATCCCAGGGCTCACCAAGTGTCCAGAGGCTCTATTTTATTGTCATTTCAGGTCTTGGTTTCCAGAGGGATTTAGGGAAATGTGCATTTAGTCTACCATCTTGACTCTACCCCTTAAGTGTGTTCTGAAGATCCTTTTGGTAGTAGACAAAGACTGATTCAAGGGAGGCATTAGTTGTCAGAATGCTGTTTGGTTCAGGAGCGAGGTAATGGGTAAAGCTTAAAACATAGACTCTTTTATGGCAAGGCCTTTAACATAAACTTTTGTAAGCTAGTATCCACATTGTAGCATAACTTGTTTCATCACATACTTTGGGTATTCGTCATCATCTGTCCTTTTGTTGCACTGTGGTGACTTCTGTGTTGCATGATGCTGGAAGCTATGCTGCTTTTTTTTTTTTTTGATACTAGCTTTCAGTGGAGCTTCCAGTGTATCTGTAATTTTAGCTAATGAAAACCCGATGGATCACCGAATGTCATATGAGACTGACTCACTTACTTTGGTTGCATCATCAGAAGAGACTGATCACTGGATGAGGATATCATGTTCGGTAAAGTGGAGAACAAGGAAGGCAAGGTAGACCCTCATGAGGTGGACTGAATAGACAGAATGGCTGCGACAATGTATTCAGATATACCAGTGATCATGAAAATGGTGCAGGACTGGACAATGTTTCATTCATGGGGTTGCTGTGAGTTAGAGCCCACTCAATGGAAGCAACTAACAACAACAAATTTTAGATTCACTGACTGTATCATCAGAGTATTCATGATCTGATGATCCCTCATGTCAGACAGATGCCAAGTTTCCTAAATGCTGCACTGTGAATTTCACTACTGGCTTTTACCACCACGACATGCCATTCTCAGGCACATTCTAAGTCCCTAGCCATCAGAACTGGCTCCCCATGGTGAGAAAACTTTCACTAAAATGCTGAGTTCACATCACCAAATGAAACAAGGCCCACGAGTGCTTCTACTCAGTTGAAGCTACTCACATCTACTCTTTAGACATGAATTAGCTACCTCCAAGAGTCTGTGAAAAATAAAAACGGTAATATTTCAGGAGAAATCATTAAGTTTTAAGTCTGGAGAAATGAACATTCTGTGGTATGCATCTTTTTCCCATTTGATGTTTATGATGTATCTTTATAGAACTTTCACAGCATTGGTGATATATTGGGAAAAGCACACATTTCACATCAGAAAACATGAATTTCAAGTTTTGGCTGCTGAACTCTGCAAGTCACCTAGTTTCTATGGGTCTTATTTTTTCAGCTGTCATATAAAGTTGCTGTATCAGACCCGTGTACTGGGAAGGAGGAAGGCAGTTCTACAAAGTACTGAAGCTCCTGCTCCACTACTGAAGAGATCCTGTGACTGACAGAAGAAGAGTGTCAGATGGTCAGAACCCAGTGATTGATGTCAGACTGATGTTCTCTAACTCATAAACCTTCACAGACTCATCATTCCTTTGGGCATGAAATCTGATGTCCAAGGGCCTATTTTCTCCAGCCATGCCTGAACCTCTCTTAGCAGCTAAACATGTACTAGCTCCTACTAGTCAGTGTTCTTTTGACTACTCCCTTATCACTGCCCCAAATACTAGTTGCTGTCAATTACATTTGAACTTATGGTGACCCTCTGTTAGTCAGAGTAGAATTGGCTACACAGGATTTGGAATGACTGTTTTTTTTGCAAGTAGCTTGCCAGTCATTTCTTCCCAGGTCCTCCAGGTCGGCTCCAATCTCCAACCTGCTGGTTGAAAGCTGAGCACTTTAACTGTTTGTACCTCCCAGGGACTCCTGTAGCTCCAAACAGGTCATGGTTTTTCTGCTGTAAAGCTATCATTGTTGTTCTTAGGTACTGTTGGGTCTGTTCAGACTCCCCTTTCTCCTCTGCCCCATTCTACTGCTACCCACTGTTGGCCTCATGTCATGGATTTGAATCAGACAAACAACTCAGCTTCAGGATCCTCAAAGGACAAGGCTTTAGAATAGAAGAAGGATACAGAAGAATTTTCATCTCACTTTGTCCTCACGTCCACCATGCAATACATTTGCAAAACATCATGTTTGGTAAAGCGAAGAGCCAAAAGAGGGTGAAGGAGGCCCTCAGTGAGATAGACTGGCACAATAGCTACAGGGATCGTGAACCAGCAATTGTGAGGATGACGCAGTACCAGGCAATGCCGTGTTCTGTTTTTTCACTCATGAGAAAATAGAGTTGAGGCTAAGTAACCTGACCAAGGTCACATGTTACTGATGGACTGGTCTCAGATTCAAATCCAGATCTGTGCACTATCTCATGCTGCCTTCCTTGAATAGACCAACGCCTTTCCTGTAGTATGCTTGCAATCAGTCTCTAACAAAGCTAGTCAGTAAACAGATAACTGCAGTCAGTCAGCTCCACTGCATAATATTCCATCATCCTCGTGATCATTGGCTCATGATCTTTGAGGCTATTGTGCCAGCTGGTCTTAGTGAGGGTCTTTCTCATTTTCACTGGCCCCCTGTGTCACCAAACATGATGTCCTCCTCAAGCAAGTGATCACTCCTGATGAACTGTCCAAAGCAAGTGAGTCAGACAGTGTTCCTCTGTGTTCAATGACGTTTTCATTGAATAATTTTTTGAAGTAGATTACCAGACCTTTCTTCCTAGCCTGTCTTAGTCTAGTTGACCGTACCGATACTTGAAACACCAGTGGCATGGTTTTCAGCATCACAACAGTGTGCAAACCACAATAGGGCCAACTGGCCGATGGTGGGATAGTAAGTGCACAGTCATTCGTTTACTGACACACCTCAAGAGGCCTTAAAACCATTCTCAGTGTCAAATGCTTAACCAGAGGCCATTGATTTCTTACAAATATCGATGATAATAGGTGCTTGGATATGCTAGTCAAGTGCTTTCCTCTGCAACCCCATCCCAACCCCTGATGCCCTTTTTATTTTTTTGAAGAGAGGCAAAAGATTTGTGATTAGTTTTCTAAAACCAGATAATGGAGGAATGGTTCCTTTTGTTTATATTTAAACCTACTAATGAGTTGTTAGGATTTGCTTCAAAGGATCTGGCATAGTCCAGAGAAGTAAAGTCCACATAATTTTATTACCAATGCAATTTTCTTTGACTTTAACTGGCTAGGCATGATTTTTAAAAGCTGTCTGTTGTGGGGCCCTTGTTGGCACCCGTACTTGCCTCACAATGGAGCGAACCAGGTGGGGTGCAGCTGTGCCCCCCACCAAGGCTTGCGAAGTGGGAGAGCCAGCCCTACAGGCGGCACGCTGGAGGCATTTCAGGCTTTCTTCTGGAAAAGCCAAACCCTCCCCTGGCTGCACTGTGCCTGGCAAGAAGCTACCAAATGCCAGACACTCTGTCTGACACACACTCCAAGAGATCTGTAACTGCAGTGGGTAAGGGTTTCTTCTTTTCTTTTCTTTTTCCTTTAAGCTGATTGAGACAGTGGTGACTCATTGCAAGGTTAATGTATCTCACCTTTTTACCAAAGCTGCAGCCAAAATATTTTTCCACCTTTATGACTCACCTCTTTCCCAGGCCTGTTAAATTAATAGGAGTTTAAAGAAAATACACAGTGAAGGCTGAAGTAGTCTTCCTAGGCTGCTCAGTAAGCAGTGATGCAGCAAAGTGGAGTGTCTCCATTTTTTGCAGGTTCAGGTTTAATTTAGTTTTAGGACTCTAATAGGTTCCAGTCTAGGGTGTACAATACCTTCTAGAAAGCTGTCTTTCTTGTTTCAATGTCATAAAATATTTCTAGTCAGTATAAAATAAGGATCAACTTGAGGAAATGAGGAATTCTCTATGAATCAGCCGGAGTACCTGAGTGGTACAAATGTCTAACATGTTTAAGTACTAAATGAAAGGCTGGAGGTTCTTGTGTACCCAGAAACACCCCAGAAGAAAGGCCTGGCAAGCTACTTCCCAAAAACCAGCCACCGAAAACCTTACGGAGCACAGTTCTACCCTAGTACACACGGAGTCTCCATGAATCACAGTGGACTCAGCAACTGGCTTGCATATACATCAGCTAGGAAGTATTTTTAACTATCGTGGATCAAGACCACATCTTTTAGGGGCTTTCTGAGTCTGCTGTCTTCGGCCTTGACCGTGCCTTCCTAAACTCCCCGATTCCCTACACTTACATTTTGCTTCAGCCAGAGAGTTCTTCTCACGTCTCCAGAGCCGTTATGCATTTTGGCCTGCACGTCTTTGCTTGTGACCTCCCCCTTACACCTTCCTTCAGAATGTCTTCCCCTCCTCAGCTCCATTTGTTTCTCTCTTTAGCTTCTACACCAAATATTCTCTTGTGATGCTATTAGGATTTCTCTGTTATTGGTTATGTAGCTGAAGTGCAGGTCGTCCTAGATATAAGACAACCTCAAGTTACCACAAACTGCATTTAGATCATCTTTTTTTTGGTACTTCTCATTCTTAAAAATATGTACTACATACAGTGTCACCGCATGTAATTTGATGATGTTGTCATTCTCAGAGTTCACTTAAAGATGTTCAGTTTTATGATATACTGTTCAAAGCACTGCCCTATAGATTTAGTTTTCTAAAGCAAATCAAGGACGTCAGCTCCTTGAACACATGGATCCAAATGCTTACAGTTATGCTACACTCAGGTGTAGATTTAGGAGGCAGTGAAATGTTACTATGAAATACATGAAGAAAAAAGAAAAGGGCCATACGGACAATTCTCACCAGCATTCTAGCTAAAAACACCATCCCCGTTTCCACCCCAGGAGTAATATAGATGATCCAGAACTTTCCACAAGTGGAGTTATTACCACAACTGACAAAATGCCAATGTCTTCAAACTCTTCTTCATCATCAGAGTAAATTTTTAGGGTTCATGTATTTCTTTATGAATGCATTCATCCATTGAAGTACATGTAGGCGTTTATGTAGTATTTCCAACCTCCAAAGGCAAACAAAGATTGGAATTATAAAGATACTGATAACAAAAGGTAATAATAATGAAATCAAAATCCAAAATGAGATACCCAACTAGGTCAGAACCAACTGTGACAGAGGTATCAGAATAGAGCTTGTGTTAAGTCAGGCACTACATGTACACAGCTTGTGACTTACTGGGGTTTCTGAACTTGAAGATTCACATCTTTCATCAGTTCTAAAAAATTCTCCACTTTTATCTCTTCAGATGTTTTTCTCCCTCCTTTTTCTTCTCTTTTGGCAACTCCTACTAGATGTATATTGTACTTTCCCATTCTTCTTTCCAATTCTGCTCATCTTTCTTTTGTATCTTGAATGCCTTTCTGATGTGCATTCCATGTAATCTCCTTCACTCTATATTTCAGTTTTAACACTGTCTAATCTTCAGTGGTCACTGTGTGTTTTTTAATAACTTTATTGAGATACCATAACATTTACCCATTTTAAATGCACAGCTTAAGAATTTTTAGCAAACTCATCCAGTTGTATGACTAATGCCACAATCCAGTTTTAGAACATATTTGTTCTTCCAAAAGATTTCAGTGTCTCTAAACCAAAAATATCCATTGCCATCAAGTTGATTCTGACTCGTAGTCTTCCTACAGGACAGAATGGAACAGTCTCATAGAGTTTCCAAGGAGCATCTGGTGGATTTGAACTGCTGACTTTCTGGTTAGTAGCTATAACACTTAACCACTATGCTATAACACTTAACCACACAGGGTTTCCTCTGTGTCCCTAGGCAACTGCTTATCTACTTTCTGACTTAAAAAATTTGCCTTTTCTGGACATGTCATATAAATAAAATCACGGTCTTTTATTTCTGGGTTCTTTCATTCAGCATAATGCTTTTAAGTTTCATTCATGTTGTAGTATATCTACAGCTCATTAGTCTTCACTGTTGGATAGTATTCCCTTGTATGAATACATCATCTTTTGCTTGTCTATTCACCTGTTGTACACAGTTATTTTTAAAAGATAAGTTGTTTATGTCATTGTTTCTGTCTGCTTCTACTTCAAGTCTTCTTGCAATGTTTTATTTTATCTGATTTTTAAGTTTTTATCCCATAACTTTTTCTTAGTTATTTTAAACAAACTTTATAATTTGTTTTTGATGATTCCATTGCCTTAAGTTCCTAGAGATCTAAATCTGCTCTTTGTTGATAATGTGATTTTTGCCTATTTTCACCTGTATTTGGATCTTGAGCTTGTGTTTGGAGAAGATTTTGTGTGATCTGGGTTGAGGTTTCTTAGATAATCAGAAACTTTTTTTCAGGGTGATTTTTTTTTGTAGGAGATTCCTGAACCATGCTGGCAGTATGAATACAAATTTCAAACCTGATTAAGTGCAGGCTGGTGATTAAAGATTCTCTTAAGAGACTTTTATTTTTGAAGAGCTTATGAGGATAAAGAATTATTTATGCATTGATGGTACAGTGCTTTAGTACTCAGTTGCTAGTTGAAAGGTCAGCAGTTTGAACCCAACAGCTACTCTGCAGAAAAAAGATGGGGCAGTTTGCTTCCATAAAGATCACAGCCTATTAGTCCAAAGGACTAATGGACCACAGCTACCACAGCTTCCACCAGGCTGAGTCCAGCACAGCTAGACATTGCCCAGCCACTGCCAACTTTCTGAGAAGGATCACAGTGGAGATTCCTGGGTAGAGCTGGAGAAAAATGTAGAGCAAAGTTCTAACTCACAAAAGGAAAAAACAAAAAAAGAAAGAAAGAAAGGCCAGAATTACTCATCTGACAGAGACTGGAGAAACTTTGAGAATAAGGCCCCTGGACACTCTTATAGCTCAGTAATAAAGTCACTGCTGAGGTTCAACCTTCAGGCAAAGATTAGACTGGCCCATAAAACAAAATACAAACCCTGGTGGTATAGTGGTTAAAAGCTTTCTTTGGCGTCCAACTAAAAGGCTGGCGGTTAACATCTACCAGGTACCCTTTGGGAACTGTACTCGGCAGCTCTACTCATAGTTCACTGTGAGCTGGGATCAACTCGAAGGCAATAAGTTTGTTTTTTGGTATAAAGCAAAAGGAGCCCAGGGGCAAGGGCGAGCGGGCAGGAGGGGACAGGAAAGCTGCTAGGGAACAACCCAAAGCTGAGACGGGGAAAGTGTTGGCATGTTGTGGGGTTGGCAACCCACATCACAAAACAATACGTACGTTAGTTATTTAATGAGAAACAAGTATGCTCTGTAAGCCCTTATCTTAAAAACAATTAGAAAAAGAGAGAGAGAGAGAAACAAAAAACAGAGATTACAGCCTTGGAAACCTTATGGGGCAGTTCTGTTATGTCCTCTAGGGTTGCTATGAACAGAAGTGGATTCCACAGTGATGAGCTTGTTTTTTTCCTGTTCTCCGTTTGATTGTTTGCCTCCCCCCTCCCTTTTGATCTGCCCTTTCTCTCAAAGCATAATCCTCTGAATGGCCTGGCTAACTGCCAGCATCCCAGTTCTAACTGTGACACATTCAGGTCTAAGTTCTTGATTCCTGGTCTGCGTAGATATTAAAACTAAGTTGCTATTATACCTTAGTATAGTCTAAGTGCCAGCTTTCCACTTACCACTTGAGTTATCAGCTTCCTCTTCATTTTTGCTTTCTTATTTCACTTACAGTGAGTTATGCATTTATTTCATTTTTATGCCTCCTTTAGGAGAAAGTTTACAGCTCCAGTTAGTTTATCATACAAAATATCATACACACAGTATTTTGTGACATGGGTTGCAATCTCCACAATGTGACAGCACTTTGCCCCTTTCTACCCTCGTTTCCTTATGTCCATTTGTCCAGTTTCTGTCCCTTCCTGCCTTCTTGCCCTGCTTTTTGGACAAGGGTTTCCCATCTGGTCTTGTATATTTGATTGGACTAAGAAACCTCATGAGGTTTCCAAAGAGCACATGGGGGATTTGAGCTGTTAATTTTTTTTTTCTTTTTTTGGTTGGCAGCCATAGTTCTGAACCACCGTGCAACCAGGGTCTCTTTCTGTTTTACAAAAAACGACTGCTGTCAAGTTAATTCTGACTCATAGTGACCCTATAGACAGAGTAGAACTGCCCCATAGAGTTTACAAGGAATTCCTGGTGAATTTAAACTGCTGAACTTTTGGTTAATAGCCTCAGTGTTTAACCACTGCACCACAACCTCTTAGGCTTGTCTAATCTTTGTCTGAAAAGTGATATACAGGAATGGTTTCAGTTCTGGGTTAGTAGATGATTATGTATTTAAAAGTATGTTTTTCTATCATTTCTGGGTGCTTTACATCACGGGGACTTTCAGGACATTCAATGTGCTTGAGAATGTGGATGCGCGTAAGGTACTTTGGGCTATGACAAATCTGACAAAGGCCTAATCTCTAAAATCTGTAGGAAAATCCATTACCTTTACAACAAAAAGGCAAAAAATCCAATTTAAAAAATGGGCAAAGGATATGGGTAGATACTTCACCTAAGAAGACATGCAGGTGGCTATTACACATACAACAAGAGGAAGTGCTTGGAATCACTAACCATTAGACTAATGCAAATCAAAACTACAATGAGATACTATCTCACTCCAACATTATGGGCACGAATAATTAGGAGGGAAAAAACAAAACAAAACAAAACAAAAAGTGTCAAATGTTGGAGAGGTTGTGGGGAAATTGTAATTCTTATGCACTGCTGGTTGTTGTTGTTAGGTGGTGTTGAGTCAGTTGCTACTCGTATGACCCTATGAACAACAGAACAAAACAGGGTCTGGTCTTGCTCCATACCCACAATTGTTTTTATGCTTAAGTGCATTGCTGCGGCTACTGTGTCAATCCATCTCATTGAGAGTCTCTCTCTTTTTTGCCCATCATTCACTCTACCAAGCATGGTGTCCTTCTCCAGGGGCTGATCCTTCCTGACAACGTGGTCAAAGTATGTAAATGCAGTTTTGCCATCTTTGTTTCCAGGGAACACTCTGGTTGTACTTCTTCCAGAACGGATCTGTTTTTCTTTTGGCAGTTCATGGTACATTCGACAATCTTCTCCAGTACCACAATCTGAAGGCATCAATTCTTCTTCTGTCTTCTTTTTTCATTGTCCAGCTTTTACATGCATATGATGTGATTGAAAATACCATGGTTTGGATCAGGTGCACTTTAGTCTTTGAGGGGACATATTTTCAATACTTTAAAGAGATCCTTTGCAGAAGAATTTTCCAATGCAATGTGTCTTTTGATTTTTTGACTGCTGCTTCCATGGGTGTTGATTGTGGAGCCAAGCAATATGAAATCCTTGATAACCTCAAGTCTCTTTATGACAATGTTGCTTTCTAGTCCACTTCTGAGGACTTTTGTATTCTTGATGTTGAAATGCAATCCATACTGAAGGCTGTGGCCCTTGATCTTCATCAGAAAGTGTTTCAAATCTTCTTCACGTCTAGCAAGTAAGGTGGTGTTGTCTCCGTAATGCAGGTTGTTAATGAGTTGTCCTCCAGCCCTGATGCCTCATTCTTCTTCGTAGAGTCCAGCTTCTCAGATTATTTACTTGGCATGCAAATTAGAAAGCTATGGTGAAGGGATACAACCCTGAAACACACCTTTCCTGACTTTAAACCACACAGTGTCCCCTTGTTCTTTTTGCATGACTGATTCTTGATCCATATACAGATTCCTTAAGTGCACAGTTATGTGTTCTGGAATTCCCATTGTCTGCAATGCTAGCCATAATTTATTATGATCCAAACAGTCAAAAGCCTTTGCATAGTCAATGAAACTCAGGTAAACATCTTTCTGGTATTCTCTGCTTTCAGCCAAGATCCATCTGACCTCAGTAATGATATCCTTGGTTCCATGACCTTTTCTGAATCCAGTTTGAATTTCTGGCAATCCCTTATCAATATACTATTGCACTTGCTTTCGAATGATTTCGAGCAAAATTTTACTCGTGTGTGACACTAATTATATTGTTTGGTAATTTCTGCTTTTGGTTGGATAATCCTTCTTTGGAATGGGCATAAATATGAATCTCTTCCAGCCAATTGGCCAGGTAACTGTTCTTCCAGTTCCTTGGCATAAATGAGTGAGCACTTCCAGCTCTGTGTCTGTTTGTTGAAATATCTCAGCTGACATTCCATCAATTCCTGGAGCCTTGTTTTTTGCCAATGCCTTCAATGGAGGCTTGACTTCTTCCTTCAGTATCATTGGTTCCTGATCTTATGCTACTTCTTCATGTGGCTGAACATCGACCAGTTCTTCCTGGTATAACGACACTGTGTGCTCCTTGCATCTTGTTTTGATGCTTCCTGAATCATTTAATAGTTTCCTTGCAGAATCCTTCACTATTGCAACTCGAGACTTGAACTGTTTCTGCAATTTTTTCAGCTTGAGAAATGCAGAATGTGTTCTCCCCTTCTGGTTTTCTATTCCCAGCTCTTTGCACATGTCATTGTAATGCTTTCTTTTGTCTTCTTGAGCCGCTGTCTGAAATCTTCTGTTTAGGTCTTTTACTTCACCATTCCTTCCTTTTGCTTTAGCTGCTGTACTTTCAAGAGCAAGTTTCAGAGTCCTTACTGACATCCTATTTGGTCTTTTCTTTATTTCCTGTCTTTTTAATGACCTCTTGCTCTCTTCATGGATGATGTCTTTGATGTCATTCCACAATTTGCCTGGTCTTTGGTCATCAGTGATCAGCACATCAAATCTATCATTGAGATGGTCTTTAAACTCTGGAGGGATATACTCAAGGTAATACTTTGGCTCTCGTGGACTTGTTCTAGTTTTCTTCAGTTTCAAGTTGAATGTGCATACGAGCAATTGATGATCAGTGCCACAGTCAGCACCTGGTCTTGTTCTGACTGCATATATGGAGCTTTTCCATCTTTTTTTTCCACAGATGTGGTAGGTTTGGTTCTTGTGCATTCCACCTGGTGAGGTCCATGTGTACAGTTGCCATTTGTGTTGGTTAAAATGGTATTTGCAGTGAAAAGTGATTAGTCTTGCAAATTCTAGCATGTGATCTCTGGCATTATTTGTATCCAGCGCCAAGCCAAACCTAGGCCACTAATCCCTTCCGGCTACTAATCCCTCTTTTTTGCATTTCCATCACTGGTAATTATCAATGCATCCTGATTGCATGTTTAATCAATTTCAGACTGCAGAAGTCGGGAAAAATCTTCAGTCTCTTCATCTTTGACCTTAGTGGTTGGTGCATAAATTTGAATTTAATAGTCATATTAATTGACCTTCCTCGTAGGCATATGGATGTTATCTTATCACTGACAGCATTGTACTCCAGGACAGATCTTGAAATGGTCTTTCTGATGACGAGTACAACACTGTTCCTCTTCAAGTTTTCATTCCCAGCATAGTAGACCATGTGATTGCTGGATTCAAAAGGGCCCAAACCAGTCCATTTCAGCTCACCAATGCGTAGGATATCAATGTTTGCACTTTCCATTTCATTTCTGGTGATTTCCAATTTTCCTAGATTCATACTTTGTACATTCCATGTCCTGATTATTAATGGATGTTTGCAGTTGTTTCTTCTCATTTTGGGTCATGCCACATCAGTGAACAAAGATCCTGAAGGCCTTACTCCATCCATGTCATTAAGATTGACTGTACTTTGAGGAGGCAGCTCTTCCCCAGTCTTCTCAGTGTCTTCCAACCTGAGAGGCTCATTTTCCAGAGCTATATCTGACAGTGTTCCACTACTATTCATAAGGTTTTCCCTGGCTAATTCTTTTCAGAAGTAGATTACCGTGTCCTTCTTTCTGGTCTGTCTTAGTTTGGAGCTCAGCTGAAGCCTGTCCACTGTGGGTGACCCTGCTGGTTACTTTAATACTGGTGGCATAGCTCCCACCATCACAGCAACAAGCAGGCCTCCACTGACAGACAAGTAGAGGCTGCTAGTAGGAGTGTAAAATGGTATATCTATTTTGGAAAACAATATGGTGCTTCTTTAAAAAGATAGACATTGTATAACTTCAGGAACTTCATTCCACAGACTACACCCTAGTGAAATACAAGCTGCCACACAAATAGGTGTATGCTTAACCATGGTCACTGCAGCATTATTCACAATAGCAAAAAGATGGAAACAGAATTGGTCAACAAGATTGTCTTTTCACCTATAATAGATTTTGGTTCTTTGTCAAAGATCAGCTGACCATAGGTGTGTGTTTTAACATCTGGGTTCTCGATTCAGTTCCACTGGTCTATGAGTCTGTTGTAAGTGTACCAGATGTTTTGACTACTATGACTGCATAGTACGTTGAGACGAGGTAGTGTGAGGCCTTCTATTTTGTTCTTTTTATTAAACAATGCTTTGCTTATCATGAGCTGCTTTATTTTCAATATGAAGTTGATGGTTAGTTTTTTATTTTCATAAGGAATTTTGTCAGCATTTGGATCAGGATTGCATTTTATCTGTAGGTTGCTTTGGGTAGGACTGACATTTTCAGCGTTGAGGATTCCTTTCCACGAGCATGGTATGTTTTTCTATTCATATGGGTCTCTTGGTTTCTTGCAATAGTGCTTTCCTTTGTATAAGTCTTTTACATTCCTGGTTACATTTATTCCTAAGTGTTTCATTTTTCTTTTTAGGGGCTATTAAAAATGATACTGTTTCCCTGATTTCCTTTTTCAGGTTCTCTTTGTTGGTACAGAGGAAGCCAAACTGATTTTTCTGCATTAATCTTGTATCCTGCTACTTTGATGAATCTTTCTACCAGTTCCAGTAGTTTCCTATGGCTTATTTGGGGTTCTATATGTATAGGCACAATTCTGGTGGTGTAGTGGTTAATTGCTACAGCTGCTAACTAAAAAACTGGCAGTTGAAATTCTCCAGGTGCTCCTTGAAAACTTTATGAGGCAGTTCTACTCTGTTCTGCAGGGTTGCTGTGAATTAGAATTAACTTGACAGCAGTGGACTTGGGTGTTTTTTTGGTATATGTAGGATGATATTATCTGTAAATAGGGATAGTTTCCCTTCCAGTTTTCCAATCTGGACACTCCTTATTCTTGTTTTATTGCTCTAGCGAGAACTTTACAGCACAACATTAAATAGGAGTGGTCTTTGTCATCTAATGCTTCTTTAATAGGAATATCACAAGTGAATGGCTTTAAAAAGAGAAAATTTATTTGTCACTGTCCAGTAAGATAAAAGTCCAAATTCAGGGTGTCGGCTCCAGGGTAAGGCTTTCCCTGCTGGCTCTGGAGGACGCTCTTTGTTGTCAGTCTTCCCGTGGATTGGAAGCTTCTGAGGCGTAGGGACCCTGGTCCTTTCCAAAGGATGAGCTCAGCTCCTGGCACTGCTTCTTGATGGTATCATGTCCCCAAATCTCTGCTAGCTTTTTTCCTTTATATCTCAAGAGGTTGCTTCTTATGCAGTGAGTCTCACCCCACCAACACAACCGTCCATCCACCCACATTAACATCATAGAGGCAGGATTTATAACATAGAGGAACACCAAACAATACCAGAAATCTTGGCCCAGCCAAATTGCCACATACATTTTTGAGGGAACACAATTCAATCCATGACAAGGGGTGATACAGAGTGTCTTTGCCTTGTTTCTGTTTGCAGAGGGGATGTTCTATCTATTAAGAATGATGTTGGCTATTGGCTTTGTATAGATGCCCTTTATTATGCTGAGGAATTTCCCTTCTATACCTATTTTGTTGAGATTTTTTTTAAATAAAGAATGGGTGTTGGAGTTTATCAAATGGCTTTTATGTGTCAGCTGAAATGGTCATGTGAGTCTTTTGTTTTATTAATGTAGTGGATTACATTGATTGATTTTCTAATAGTGAAACATCCTTGCATACCTGGTATGAATCCTCATGTGTGTTACTTGGTCAGGGTATATATAATTTATGCTGACTTCTACTGGCTAGAATTTTGAGGATTTGAGGAATATGCATCCATATTCATGAGAGATATTGGTCTGTAGTTTTCTTTTTCTGTTGTTGTGTTATTGTCTGCTTTTAGCATCACAGTTATGCTGATTTCATAGAATGAATTTGGAAGTACTGCTTCTTTTTCTATGTTCTGAAATATTTTGAATAGTCCCAGTGTAAACTCTTCTGTGACTGGTGGAATTCTCAGACAAAGCCATCTGGGCCAGGACTTTTTTAAAATTACCATTTCAATCTCTTCTCTATTCATATTTTTGACCATATTTGGTGTTAATTTGATTAGGTAGCATGTTTATAGAAATTTGTCTGTTTCCTCTGGGTTTTCTTGTTTGCTGAAGTATAGTTTTTCCTAATAATATGTTATGATCCTTTTTATTTCAGTCAAGGGTGTTGTAATATCCCTGATGTCATTTCTTATTTGGGTTATTTGTATCCTCTCTTGCTTTTCTTTTGTCAGATTGGCAAGTAGTTTGTCAATTTTGCGGAGCCTTTCAAAGAACCAACTTTTGGTTTTGTTGATTCTTGCTACAGTTTTTCTAGCCTCCATCTCATGTATTTATGCTCTGATCTTTATTCTTTCCTTTTTTTGTGGTGGCTGTGGGCTTCTTTTGCTGTTATCATTCTATTTGTTCCAGTTGTATAGCTAATGCTTTGATTTTGTCCTTTCTTATTTTTGTATGTGCGTCTACTGCTGTGATTGGACTACTGTACTGCATTTACTGTGTCCCAAAGGTTTTGGTATTGTGTGTTTTTGTTCTTTTCTGATTCTAGAATTTGTTGATTCTCTCTTTGATTGCTTCTATTACCCATGTATTTTTAAGTAAGGTGTTACTCAGTTTCGATATATTTGATTTTTTTCCTTGCTTTTCCTGTTATTAACTTCTACTTTTATGACATTTGCTTGGAAAACATGCTTTGTATTATCTCAGTGTTTCAGATTTTAAAGATATGGTCTATTCTGGAGAATGTTTCATGTGCATTGGAAAAAAACATTTTCTCTGCCGCTGTTGGGTAGTATCTGTATATATCTATGAGATTAAGTTAGTTGTTTGTGGCCTTTAGATCTTCTGTGTCTTTGCTGAATTTCTTTCTAGTCATTGTGTCCTTTATTGAGAGTTGTGTATTGAAGTCTCTCACTGTTATTGTGCAACTATCAGTTTCTTTTTCAGTGCTGTTAGTGCTTGTTTTACGTGTTTTGGAGCCCTGTCATGGGGTATGTTTGTATCAGTTTTGTTTATGTCCTCATGGTAGATTGTCTCTTTAATATTAGGAAAGTTTGCTGTCAGTGTATCTTCAATGATCTTGTGTTTTCTGTCCCCCCATTCTGTAACTCCAATCACATGCAAATTTTTCCTTGTGATTGCATCCCATGTCTGTCTCAGAGTTTCTTCATTTTTCTTCTTTCTTTTCTCTGATTTTTCCATAAAGTAGTATTTGAGGATTCCTGATTCTGTCTTCCCTTGCTTCAAATTTGTTCCTAAAATCTTCTATTGCACTGTTTCTGAAGTCTTGTTCTTCGTCTCTTGGCTTTCTTATTGTTGTTTTTCTATGATTTCCACTTTTTTTTTTCTTTTGTCATTTGGTTCTTGTATTGCTTTCCTGAATTCTTCCATTACTTTGTCCGTCTTTTCTCCCATTTTTTTTGTATTTTCCATGATTTTATCTATGTTTTTCCTTATCTTTGTCCACATTTTCTTCATCTCTTGGAGAACCCTGAATATTAGAGTACTGAATTTTCTGTCAGGTAGTTCCAGTGATTTTCTTCTACTGGAAGGCCACTGGGTATTTTATTTTGGTTGCTTTCTGGAGCCATCCTGTCTTTTTTTTTTGTTGATATTTTGGTGCTGTATGATGTCTTTGGGATTTTCACGATTTATTTTTAATTATTGATTGTAGATTTGTTTGTTTCATCCTGTGTTTTTGTTTTATTTGGTTCTGTCAGGGCAGACTGCCCGGCAAGGTTTTGTTTCTTGCTTGTCTGTGGGCATGAGACTTCTCACCATCTTGTCCAGATGTCAAGGCCAGTCTCTCAGTCACGGTGCAGCCGGGCGGGTCCCGTGGGGGTAGAGTAGTGGGGATGAGTAGTTTGTTGCGGGAACTCAGTCTCAAGGTGCAGGGCTAAGTGGCAATGTAGGGCAGGGTCTGAGGGATTATACTGGTACTGATTGGGGGTGTGGCACTTGGCACTTGTAGGGTCAATGGCTTTTTGAATGTCTTGACTTATAGTCTTCAACACAATACAGGTAGTCCCTGACTTAAAATATGCTCAATATACTGTGTTGAACTGCACTTATGACCAGTTTATTTTGGTACATCTTTTTGTTAAGTTATATGTACTACATACAATGTTAGAATGCATAATTTGCTAATATAATCATTTTCAGATGTTCCCTTGCAGATGTTCAATGACATATAAAACTTGAATTTATAAAGATGTTCATAAGAAAAGGTAATAATAATGAAAACTGAAAGAAGAAAATGAGATATCAACTTATGTTAGAACTTACAACAGAGTCATCAGAAGGTAACCCAGTAGCATCTGGGGATTACCTGTAAAGATCTCAGAAATAATTTTATGATAATCCTCAGTCTTTCTTAGACTTTTGAAATATTTTACTTATGTATTTTAGTGTTTTTGAAATAAAATGGTGTGCTGTAAAATTTTGAAATACTTCTACATCCTAAAGTTTGTGCGACCTAAAACAAAGTTCTTTTCCAAAGATATAACATTCTGTGGCCACAAACTTATCTAACCAGGAAACATAGCATTTTTTGCCTGAAAATTCATTTCATCTTGAAGTTTCCATTGTGGGAAGAAGAAAAAATCATTTGACCTTCCAAGAACCAAAGAATTTATTAATTTCCTCTGATTGTCACCTCCAAATAAAAACAATTTGGCATGTTAAGGAAAGGCTTGAAAACATTGTCATAATGCCTAATTTTAAAGATTTACGTGTTTATCTTTGAAAAAAGTGTAGAATTCTTGAATTTTGTTGAAATCTTCCTGTGCTGTCTGTCTAGCGCAGTGGGCTATGTGACGGATAGGGCACAGACTCTAGGAAGAAATGTTCAGTATTCCAGGCAGCTTGTAAACACTCTTGTCTAGTCTCTCAGTTAACGTGTAGTATAAGGAGCAGCTTAAAAGGTACTGAGGTTTCTAAACATGGAGCCTAGTGATAGAGATCATCACAAAGAAACATCTTGTTCAGTATAAATTGGCAGTCCAGTGGTTAAATAGTTGACTTTTCTGGCTCCACTCATCTTGACTACAGTAAGGACAGAGCCTGCCTTTATGGGGAAAAGAACAACGTCTAGATATAAAAGAACTAAGATTGGGGCTACCAGGAGACTTAATAAATAGAAAGACTTCCATACTTTCTGAAGCTTACAGTTACCTTCTCTAAATCATGGGGGTCCCTAACATTCTAGTCACCACTGTCTGTTCACTTGTCATGTTCTGGTGGCTTGTATTTCTATAATGCTGAAAACTATGCCACTGATAGTTCAAATACCAGCAGGGTTCCCCTGGTTTCAGCAGAGCTTCCTGATTAAGACAGACTAAGAACAAAGGCCTGGTGATCTGCTTCCAAAAATTAGCCAACAAAACCCCTATGGATCATAACAGTATATTATGTGATATAGTGCTGGAAGATAAGCCCCCTACAATGGAAGGCACTCAAAATACACAGAGGCTGTTACAATGGACTAGAACACACCAATGACCAAGAAAATGGCTCAAGACTTGGCAGCTTTTTGTTCCACGGTATAGGGGAGTTCCATGAGTTGGAACCATCTCCACAGCTTCACCAACAACATCATTCTACTGGGCATTTACGAATTGGGTTGGAACACCCCCTACATCTTTCCCAGTTTTCCTATCTTCACCCCAGCAACCATCCCCCACACCTTTCCCTCCTCCTCCAGATTACAATGTCCAGAGCCTGAGATGTCTACAAATACTTAGTTTGCTTTAAAACACACATCACCATGCAAAATAAACAGTATTATTAAAAGAGTAAAAGCATTTAGATTTTTTAAAGCCCACAAAGATTTAAATAGTACTAATTTTTTTTTTGGCTGGAATGAGGGGATTAATAATGTGGTTTTTCACCAAGAAGCATCAAATGCCAAATTTCCATTCTCCCTTCTCCCACTTTTTAAAATTGTTTACCCAGAGGGCATAAGACATATTTTTTTCAGCCTTCTAGCTGCACAGTTTCCATGCTACATACTGATAGCCTTAACCAAGCAAACCGACAGTTTCTGATGATGCTGCTTTGTCTTGACAAAGTTGGAAGCAAAAACAATCCACACAACTCAAGAACAAAGGAAAACTGCAGGATAGAAGTGAATGACTCTTGGAATTCCTAAGGCTTCTGTATATTACTAACATTTTGTATAGAAAACAATGCCTGATTGCTCAGAGGGATTTTTGAAGAATTGCTAGCTACATGCAAAAACTGAAAAATATTAATTAGTTTAATTCCATAATAGGTCTCTGTGGTTGATATCTAACTTAAAGGAAGGGTTATAAGAAGGGACATATTTCATTCTATAAACCAAACAACACAGTGAATACAATGCTGACGTTAAATCTTTGTTTATATAATGTATTAGGTGTAATACATTTTTCAAGCTAGTTCTTCCTATTAGAAGCCCCGGTTTAAACCTCCTTTAAAACACTTTCAACTTTAGTTGGCTCAGTATCCTTACTAACAATGATTTTAAATCTGCACAAATAATTACTTGGCTTTCTTTTCAGCTTTATCTTTATCTATGGCTTTAAAAATGTTGTCAAAGCCATTGTTACAGATATTTGCCAGGGAGTCAAAAAAATAATAGAGAGAGGAAAGGATCTGTTGACTCAAGAAAAAGCAAACTCACTGCCGTAGAGTCAGTTCCAACTCAGCACCCCTACTGGATAGAATAGGACTACTCGATAGGTTTCTGAAGCAATAGCTAGCTGGTGGGTTGGCATTGCCAATCTTTTGGTTAGCAGCTGATCTCTTAACCACTGTGTCACCAGAGATGCATTTGTATTTAAAATTTAGGAATTTTTACATTAGCGATCTGTTGTTTGGAGCAACTGGGCTGGTTTGTTGTTTTCCTCTTAATCTTTGCAAATTCTCAAAGTCAAAGATTAGGGCAAGTGGGTACAGACATGTCATCTTACTCAAGATAGGAAGTTAAGATTAACAACTTCTTATTTCTAAGATTAAAACCTAAACATTTTGATGGGTAATATTTTTCTACTTTTCTCAAAAAGAAAAAATTTCTGGGGGTAGGAACAAGATGGGGGAGTAGACAGTCATTGTCCATAAGCCCCCTAATAATGAGGACTCAAAAGGAGAAATACATCCAGTATACATGACATTTCAGGAGCCCTGAACATCAAAGGCACAGCTGAGAAACTGGACTGAGCAAACAGAAAGGGAGAATGCTACTACAAGCACACAGGAGTCCACATGCCTGGTCTGCTGGGATGCAGTCACAGCCTCAGTGTGAAGGTTGGTGGGTGTTCCCCTCAGCGGAGATGACTGGAGAATCCGCTCACTCCTCAAGCCAGTGAGGGACAGCACCAGTTCATGGGGAGCTATTTTTGACGTAACCTGTCACGTATGGATCTGAATCTTTACTTCCATAAGGGCCTGTCTCCCTTCTCCTGGTGCTCCCACCTCCCTTCTCTGAATCTTGCAGGTGTTAGAGTCTGATGCCATTAAATGAACTGGAAGTAGAACTCTTCAAGCCACCCTGAGCCATTCTCTGAGATTCGGAGGGGAAGCTAGTTTGGCACTGTCAAAAAACGGGAAAGGGGTAGAAAAAAAATTTTTCTGCTGACTCCCCTAAGCCAGACAAATCAGGGAAGAGACTATTCCTGCACCTAGATTCAGATGTAAGAGGATACACCACCCTCACAGATACTCACAGATGGCTGTTAACCCCCTGCAGTTCTCTGTGGCTGCAGCCAGACACCTGTGCCTGTACCGATCACCCTTCCCATCTAGAACAGCAGGCGAAAGCCTGCATCATGCACTCCGTGACTGATCATTTGGACACATGAGCTGAATCCATAACGACAGTTTACTGATGACTTGGAAACAGCAGTTCATATCAAAGCACTTAAAGGGGGCAGATCATGATCTTCTCAGCTCCCCAAACAAAGACTGAATTTCCCAGAAGAAGACAATATCTTGGAATTATCAGAGGTCAAAATGACAGATTAATGTTTGGAACTCCTCAAGAGATCAGAAAGATGATGAGCATAATGACAAATTGAACAAACTGCAAGAAAGTATTCAAGAGACAAAAATTAGAAGTTCAGAAAATTAATAGTAAAATTACAAATTTAGACAGCTCACCAGAAAGTCCATGGAGCAGAATTGAGGCAATGGAAGCCTCAGTTAGTGAGACTGAAAATAAAATATGTGACATCAACACATTTAAGGAAAAATCAGGTAAAAGAATTTTAAAAAGTCAAGAAAGACTAAGAATTATGTGGGACTTTATAAAGAGGAATGATCTATGAGTGACTGGAGTACCAGAATTGAGGGGGAGGGTGAATAACAGAAAATACAGAGAGAATTGTTGAAGATTTACTGACAGAACACTTCTCTGATATCTTGGACAGATACTTATCCAAGAAGGTCATAAAACTCGACACAAACTAGATCCCAAAAGAAAGAAAACAAGACATGTTACAGCCAAATTTTCCAAAACTAAAGATAAGGAGACACTTTTAAAAGTAGCTAGACATTAATGAAAAATAACCTACAAAGGAGAGTCAATAAAACTAAGCTAGGACTATTCATTAGGAACCAAGTAGGCAAGAAGGCAGTGGAATGACATATACAAAATCTTGAAGGACAATAATTGCCAACCAAGAATTATATATTCAGCGAAATTGTCTCTCAAATATGATGCCAAAATCAGGACATTTCCAGATGCACAGAAATTTAGAGAATTTGCAAAAACCAAACCAAAATTATAAGAAATACTAATACTAATGCTACCAGTAACAACCCAAGACTGGAATGTGGAACACAGCAACTGAATATCAACCCAAATAGGAGAATCATAAAAATAAATCATGGACAAAACACTGAAAATAGAAAAATAAAAATGTCATCATGTAACCATTATAACAAAAAAAGAGGGTCTCAAAAGGAAACATAGTCATAGACTGGTTTAAATTTAATTTAAAGACTGGTTTAAATTTAGAAAAACAGGGGTAGTTACAAAGGAAAGTATCAGTTCTGTGTATAGGAATAAAAAATAAGAAAAGCATATAATCTCAGCAAATACAAAACTCCCAACACTGAACAAGATGAAGGAAAAACACATTAAGAAACAACACTCCGCACAGAAAAAAAAATTAAATGGAATAAAAAAATTGTTTACAGTACACAAAACAGTCAAAATGACAGCACTAAACTCATACCTATAAAAATAATGACTGTCACACAAACAGATAATTGCATGCCAGTGTTTATTGCAGTACACAATAGCAGAAAGATGTAATCAACATAGATGTCCATCAACAGATGAATGGATAAGCAAACTATGATATATATACTCAATGGAACACTAAGCAATGGTAAAGAACAATGACAATTTTAGGAATCATCACACAACCTGCTTTCAGCTGGAAGACATTATGCTGAGTGGAATCAGTCAGTGGCGCAAGGACAAATAGTATATAAGATTGCTATTATAAAGAATTAAGAACAGTTTTAAGCATAGAAGAAAATAATTTTTAACAGTGAAAAGGGGGTAGGGAGAGAGAGGGATATTCATAGATTAGATAGTAGATAGGAATTGGGTTAGGTGAAGGGAGTGACAGCATACAGTAGAAAGGAGGTTAGCACCGCTGGACTACACCAAAAGCTAAAAGGTTTTCGAACTATAATCCAACATTTTGAAGGGCAGAGTAGCAGGGACAGGGGTCTGGGGACTACAGTTTCAGGGGACATCTAGGCATTTGGCATAACTAAGTCTTTAAAAAATTTTTTTTTATTATGATTAAGTGAAAGTACACAATCCAAGTCAATTTTGCATCCCTGCCTCTCTTTAACTCTATCTGGTTTCCCTATCCTATGATAGCACACTTCTCTGTTTTACTCTTTACTTCTAGTATCCTCTCAATAAACGCCTGTCCCCCCTCATTCTCCACCCTATCCTCTCCCCTCCAGAAAGAAACCGGTAGGACTGTCTTCTATAAATGTATAAAACCATAAAGTACACACACCACATTCTCATTCTGTATCCCTGAATCCAGTCTATTCTTTGTCTGAAGTGCTGACCTCAGTACTGGTTTTAGATCTGGGGCAGTAGCAGGCCTAGGATCCATGTCTCAAGGGACCCTCCAGGTGTTGGACCATCGATTCTGGTCCTTTAGTAGAGGTCTTGATCTGAACTCCTTTTTTTCTCATGTTACATCAGGGCCTCTACATTGTATCCCTTATTAAGGCTGTCTTTGCTGGAAGCCAGGCACCATCTGGTTCTTCTGGTTTCACGTTGATACGGTCTCCCAGTCATATGGGTCCTTCTGTTTCTTGGGCTCATTTTTCCTTATGTCTTTGATGTTCTCAGTTGTCATCTGTTCCAGGTGGATTGGGACCAATCGATGTTCCTCAGATGGCAGCTTGCTGACTTTTAAGACCCCAGATACCACTCACCAACATGGAGTGCAGAAGACTCTTAGCCAAAGACTAGCTAAGTTTGTTTTTTTAAAAGAAAATATTCTACATATCATTTTGGTGAGTGGTATTTCAGGTCTTAGAAGCTAGTCAGTGACTGTCTAAGTGGCATTGACTGGTCTCAATCAATGCTGTGCAGAGGAGAATGAAGGACATCAAAGACGCAAGGAAAATATGAGCCTAGCAGACAGTTGGTGCCATTTTATCCAAAGATTACCTCAGCTCGAGATCAGAACAACTAGATGTTGCCTGGCCACAGCTGATGATTGCTCTGACCGGGAACACAACATGAAGTCCCTGATGTAGCGGAGCGTGCAGAACTAGAGCTCTGTCACAAGATGGTCCGTCAGACCACACTTGATGGTCCCCTGAGAACATGGTGCCCAGACTCTCTGTTAGTCCAGAGCTGAAACCGGTACCAAAATCAACACTTCAGTCAAAGATTGGGTTGGACTATAACACATAGCTTAAGCATATAAGTGATCATGGACATGACACAAGACCGGGCAGTGTTTTGTTCTGCTGTCATAGGGTTGCTATGAGTTGGAAGCAACTTGACAACAGCTAACAATAACATGAAACATAAAGAGTGATGCTGGTGAAGAATGTTCTTCTTGGCTCAAATATATATACACGAGGCTGTCTGAGCAGCCCTTGTTCAGAGGTGAGATGAGGGTAGGAGGGGGACAGGAGTTAGTTGAATGGATGCAGTAAGTATAGAGTGGAAATGAGGAGTGTGCTGTCATGGCAGGGGATGGGTAGGAGAAGAGCAGTTAGAGTAGCATAGGGGTGTGAGTGTGAGATTTTGTATGGCAAGTTGATTTGGATTGTAAAATTTCGCTTAAAGCACATTAAAACTTAAAAAAAGAAAAAGTTCTCTTTTGTTTGTGGTTAAAATTATATATTAAGAAGTAGCAACTCCAACAATCACAGAAAAATGGAAAACTTAAAAGATACTTAGAGTTAAATCACTTAAAGATAACTAGTGCTAACATTTTAGGACATATGGGATATATTTTAGGATATATTGGATTATACTACACATATACTACAAGTTTGCTATGCGTTAAAATCGCTTGATGGTAGTGTTTTTATTTTTTTTTTTAACATAGTTTGTCTTGGATTCAATTGTGTCCCCCCAAAATGTGTTAATCGATTTGGGTAGGCCACAGTTCCAGTAGTGTATGATTGTTCATCATTCTGTCATCTCATGTGATTTTCCTATGAGTTGTAAAGCCCACCTCTATGTTGTTAATGAGGTAAGATTAGTGACATCGCAAGGTTAGATTGTGTCTTATGTAAATCTCTTTTGAGATATAAAAGAGAGAACTGAGAAGAGAGACATGGGACATCATACAACCAAAAAAGCAGCTCCAGGAGCAGAATGCATCCTTCAGACCCAGGATTCCTACTCGGAGAAGCTCCTAGAACAGGGGAAGATTGCTGTCAAGGACCATCCTCCAGAGCTGACAGAGAGAGTGAGTCTTCCCCTGGAGGTGAAGCCCTGAATCTGTATTTTTAGCCTATGGACTGTGAGAGAATATACTTTTTATTAAAGCTGTTCTCTTGCGATATTTCTGTTATAGCAGTGCTGGATAAGCAAGATATATATGTTGGGTGTAATCTTTTTTCACTCAGTGTTGATTCATGCACATCTTGCAATATCAGTGAATACACGTTCCTATCAGAACGTGAAATGGCTCCATAGAGTTCTATTTTATGTGTAAATTTTAACCAATTTGCTCTTGGTAGACATATTATTTTCCTGTTATAAATAAGACTGCTGACACACGGCTAGTGTGAATCTTCTGTGAATGTTATTTTCTTATGTACTGGTAATCTGTATTTTATGTGCCTTGAATAAAGCATTTGTCACCTTTTCTGTCCTCCATCCCTCCCCACCCCCATAAATAAAAGTAGAATCTGGAACCAGTCCCTCACGAGCTGTACTCCTGCAGAAGCTGACCCTATCCTCTATGGGGTGTGGGTTGAGGAACCATTCCCATTGCTCCTGCTGATGACTGACTGAATTGTTCTCCCTCTTTCTCTCTGTAATAACTGAATTTCCCAGGGCTGCATAACAAAGTGGCACAAGAGAGGTAAGAAATTTTACTGTCTCACAACAGTCTTGGAGGTTAGATGTCCAAATCAGGGTATTGGCTGTGTTGATTCCTTCTGAGGGTTTTGAGGGAGAAACTATTTAATGCCGCTCTCCTGGTGTCTAGTGGTCGCCGGCAATCCTTGGTGTTCCTTTGCAGCTTGTACGTGTTGTCTTCACATGGCATCATTCCTCTGTATATGATTCTGTGTACAGATCTGCTGTCTTCTTTTGAAAGATATCACTCACAAGGGATTAAGATTAGGCTCCCCTCTACTCTAGTAAAATTTGGCTTGATTTAAATGGTAACAAAGGAAAAATCCTACTTTCAAACCAGGTCATTTTAACAGGTTCAAGGGTAAGGATTTAATGTATCTTTTGAGGTGATACAATTTAACTCATAAACATGTGTGTACTAGTGGAAAGACACACACATGTAACCCATGCAGGTACGCATATTCATGGTATACATATGCATACACACAAAACACGTACATACTTCACAAAGTGCACAAAACAGCATATGCTTCACAAGCTTGTACATGTACTCACACACATACTACAAGGTTTGCACATACGATACAATGCACATACCTGCAACACTCATACATGTAAGTACCACATACATACACACAGACATGTATGCACATGGCTGTACATGCTTTAGGAAAATGAAACTCTCTGTCCCCTACAGTGAACAAATATATCCAAAGGTATGCTCATTTTAGCATTTTATGGATACACTGATATTTGGGTGTTATATTTGGAAAGTGGATTTCAAATACCAATTCCAAATATGAATATTTTAAGTGCTTTAAAACATTAAAAATTGAAATGTCAACATTATAAACAAAAAATATTTTAGGCAAACTCCTCAGAAAATATATAAAAAAAATTTGGTTTCAAATTCTTCATTTTAGGGATTCATGTGTTCAGCTGGGAAAAAACACAGAGACATGAAATCCTGTGCAACTGGTGCTGAGCTTCTGTAAACTAGACTCACTGAGCCTCTCTCTTTAGTGTAATAATGCTATAGGGACCGACATTCGCAGAGCACTTTGCTCTAGAGCCTGGTGGCATGGGGGTTAAATTCTACAGCTACTAACTTAAAAGTCAGTAGTCTGAATCTGCCAGGTACTCCCTGGAAACTCTGTGGAGTAGTTCTACGCTGTGTTACAGGGTTGCCATGAGTCAGAATCAACTTGATGGCAGTGGGTTTGCTTTTCTGGTTTTGCTCACATGTACTCTGGCTTGTACTCATAATGATCCTATGAGGCCAGCTGGGCAGTCTTATCTTCCCCATTTCATTCTTGAGGACAGTGACCCTAGAGAGTTAAATGACTTGTCCAGGTGTGCCTTTCCACCTGTTAGGGGACAGAATGTGGGATATGGGGAAGAGCTTGGCTCTCTTGAGTCTGACTCCAGGCTTCTTTTCATCTCACCTGCTTTTTTATTCTTTTTATGGTGATTAAGTGAAAGTAGACAATCCAAATTAATTTTGCGTGTTTGCCCATCTGCAGCTCCTTCTGCTCTCCTTGCCCTGTGACAGCACCCTCCTCCTTTTTATTCTGTACTTGTCGTGTCCTCTAACAGTCTCCTGTGCCCTCCCCTCCACCCTCTTCTCTCCCATCTGAAAGAGACCAGCAGGGAAGCCTCCTATAAAAGCATAAAGCCACAAAGTACACACACCATATGGTCACATTGTGTCTCTGAGTCCAGTCCATTTTTGTCCAAAGAGTTGACTTCAGTAGTGTTTTCTGTACAGGGGCAGCAGCATGTCTAGGGACCATATTTCCAGGGGATTCCCCAGGCCAGAGGACCATCAGTTGTGGTCTTTTAGCAGAGTTCTTGAGCTGCACCCCTCTTTTTCTCATGTTGTCACAGGGATTCAACATTGTGTGCCTCATCACAGCTGTCTTGGGTGGTGGCCAGGCGCCATCTGGTTCTTCTGGTCACTTGTTGATACAGTCTCCCGTTCATATGAGTCATTCTATATCCTGAGCTCTTTTTTCCTCATATGTTAGTTGGTCTCGGTGATCATCTCTTCCAGATGAGTTGGGACCATTTATGGACCTCAGATGGCAGCTTGCTAGCTTTTAAGAAACCAGACACCACTCACCAATATGGGGTGCAGAAGACTATTAGCAATAAGCTAGTTATGCCAATTGGCCTCAATGTCCCTTGAATATGTGGTCCCCTGGCCCTTAGCCCTGCTACTCTATCCTTTGAGATATTAGGTTGAGTTTAGAAAACCTTTCAGTTTATGGTGAAGTCCAGTTAAGTTGCTCTACTTTCTAGTGTGTATTGTCACCGCTTTCACCTAATCAAATTTCTATCAACTATCTAATACATGACCAACCCCTCCCTCCATCCTCACCCTTGTAGCCATCAAAGAGTCTTTTCTTCTGTACATAAGTCTACTTTTAAGTCCTTATAGTAGGGGTCTCATACAATATTTGTCCTTTTTCCACTGACTGATTTCACTCAGCATGATGCCTTCCAGTTGAAACCAGGTTATGAGATGCTTCCTAAAATCATCATTGTTCTTTATCATTGCATAGTGCTCCACTGAAAAAAAAATTCAAGCCTCAAGTTGCAATAGTGAAGGACTGAAACTATTAAATGACTCAGAGAGCATCAAAAGAAGATGAAAGGAATACACAGAGTCATTATACCAGAAAGAACTCGTCAATGTTCAGCCATTTGAAGAGGTAGCATGTGATCAGGAACCGATGTCACTGAAAAAAGAAGTCAAATCTTCACTGAAGGCATTGACAGAAAACAAGCCTCCAAGAATTGATGGAATGTTAAATGAGATATTCCAACAAACAGACACAGCATTGGAAGCGCTCACTCATTTATGCCAAGAAATTTGCAGGGCAGCTATGTGGCCAACTGACTGGAAGAGATCCATATTTATGCCTAGTCCAAAGAAAGGTGATCCAACCAAATGCAGAATTTACTGAATAATATTGTTGATGTCACACACATGTAGAATTTTGCTCAAGATCACTCAAAAGCGACTGCAACAGTATATTGACAAAGAACTGCCAGAAATTCAAGCTGGATTCAGAAGAGGCCGTGGAACCAGGGATATCACTGCTGATGTCAGATGGATCTTGGTTGAAAGCAGAGAATATTAGAAAGACGTTTATTTGTGTTTCACTGACTGTGTAAAGGCATTTGACTGTGTGGATCATACTGAATTGCGGCTAACATTACAGAGAACAGGAATTCCAGAACATCTAATTGTGCTCTTAAAGAATCTGTATATGGATCAAGACGCAGTTGTGCGAACAGAACAAAGGCACACTGAATGGTTTAAAGTCAGGAAAGGTGTGCAGAAAGGTGGAGTCCTTTCACTATGCCTTTTTAATCTGTATGCCAAGTAAATAATCTGAGAAGCTGGATTCAACGAAGAAGAATGAAACATTAGGATTGGAGGACAACTCATTAACAACCTGTATTATGCAGATGACACCGCCTTACTTGCTGGAAGATTTGAAACACTTACTGATGAAGATCAAGGACCACAGCCTTCAATATGGCTTGCACTTCAACATCAGGAAAACAAATATTCTCACAAATGGACCAGTGGGCAACAGTGTCATAAATGGAGAAAGGATTGTGATTGTCAAGGATTTCATTTTACTTGGCTCCACAGTCAACACCCATGGAAGCAGCAGTCAAGAAATCAAAAGATGCATCACACTGGGAAAATCTTCTGCAAAGGATCGCTTTGAAGTATTCAAAAGTAAAGACATCACTTCGAAGACTAAAATGCACCTTCCCCAAACTGTAGTATTCTCAGTTGCATCATATGCTTGACAATGAACAAAGAAGACAGAAGAAAAAATGATGACTTTGAATTGTGGTGTTGGAGAAGAGTGTTGAATGTCCCATGGACTGTGAAAACAACAAACAGATCTGTTCCAGAAGTGCAACTCAAGTGCTCCCTGGAAGCGAAGATAGCAAGAATGCATCTTACATATTTTGGACGTGTTGTCAGGAAGGATCTGTTCCTGGAGAAGGACATCATGCTCGGTAGATTGGCGGGTCAGTGAAAAAGAGGAAGACACTCGACAAGATGGGTTGACACAGTGGCTGAAACAACAGACTTAAGCATAAAAGCAGTCACGGACGTGGCACAATACTGGGCAGTATTTTGTTGTGTTGTTTATAGGGTCGCTATCAGTCAGAATGGACTCGACAGCACCTAACAGCAACAACTGCATTTAATTATTATTTTATTTGAGCTTCTGTTGCTCTATTTTATTTCAGTGAACAGTAAGAATCTGTCATCCATGACTATGATTTGTATAGACAACATATCCTTATATGTTTCTCTTGTTTTCGAAGTTGGGAGGCCTTTCTGGCACTCAGAAAGCATGACATCCTTTTTTTGTCCCATGCTACATACCAGCATTTTATACAGCAAATGATCTTTCATATTTACTTCCTCAGAAGAACCTGCAAAGGAAGGGAGAGGTTTTTTTTTCCTCCCTTTATTCTCCACCAAAAGGAAAGCCACCACTTTGTCCAGAAAGTAGCCTGTGCAATCTACAAGGCTTGTCTGGTTCTTACACACATCACAAGATTGCAAACAACACAACATCATTATCTTTATTTTTCTTTATTCCCTGTTTGACATATGAAATTGGTACCTCCCATTCTAATATTTCTATGTTTGATTACTTGTAAAGGTAATTTTTTTTCTCCTAATTATTCTAATTACATTTTTTATGAGTTGTCTTGGAATAGAATTCTAACTTTCTTGTTTAGGAAGTGTGATTGTTTTTGCCTTTTATTTTATCCTGGGGAAGATTTGATCCTAAATTGCTTCTAGTCCCCTGGAATTTTTTCTCATCCTTGATCTTGTTTACTTATATAAATTTTTCTTATCATCTTGCAACTCCCGTATTTCCCCCGAATCTGTCTTTGACCCAGCCTACTTTAAAACACTCAAAACCTGACTTCTAGCCCCCAAGAGTCTCCTGATACTGCTTTTTCAAAGGCCATGTGTGGTGGTTAAGATTGTGTCTGACTTGGCTGAGCCATGATTCTCGGTGTTTATATGTGATCAACCCCGTGATGGGAGCCACTGTGAGTAAATAATCAACTGAAAGTTAGTTTTCCTGGGCATGTAGCCTTTATCAGGACATAAGCGGAGGTCTGGATTTTGTCCTACCTGGACCCTACGACTGCCTCTTGTTCATCTGATCTGTTCTTGGGACTTGAGCTAGCAGCTTACCTGCCTATTTTGGGATTTGTTGATCTTCACAGCCTGTGAGCAAGTGTCCTGCCCTCCAACCTGCTGATTTTGGGTTTGTCAGCACTTGTAGCTACATGAATCAGAAGTCTTTATCCTGACCGATGGACCTGGGAGATTCCAGCCTCTGCAGCTGTAGGAGCCGTTTCCTTGATGTAAATCTCTCTGTATGTTTATATACCTTACTGGTTTTTCTTCTCTAGAGAACCCAGCCTAAGGCACAACCTATGATGTCCCCAGTCAGTGGAGTTTCCTTGGCTTTATCTTCCTTTAGAGCCTCTGTGGCATTTGATGCTGATGACCAGTTATGCTTCATATGAAAACTGTCTCCTTCTTTGACATCTGAGACCCGAATTCTCCTCTCAGAGGGAAACTTACTACATAGTGACAGGATTCCACTCCAGAACTCTTATACTTTTCTCTTTTTGTGCTGAATGAGATGTAGAAGAATTCTTGTTTCCCTACTTACAAAACTAGGGGTGTAGTTTTTACCTCATGACTATATTATGAGATCAAATAAGGCAATGTGATGGGAGCATTTTTATGTCATGCTTGGACATATGTGCATTTGATAGCTATTAACGGGAGATGGCTAAGCTCCAGGAACTATGCTGTGGATGAAGGAGTTAAGGGTGACTTTCCCCTGGGGAACTTACAGCTTTGTGGTGGAGGGAACATGAATCAAATAATTTTGCAAAAAGATACACAGTTGCAACTGTGGTAAGTTCTGCGAAGAGAAAAGCTAAGGTGCTATGAGGGGATATAATGGGACAATTTGATCCACCCAATTACAGAAGTAGAAAAGATTCCCTGAAGAGTAGCTTCTGAGATACACAGAAGGAGGGAGTAAGGTGTGAGAACAGTCAGACAATTTGTGTCATCCCTCTTACAATAAAGATCTGAAAAAACAAACAAACAAGTGAATAAATCAAACATTCGTCATCAAAGGTAATGCTGAAGAATTGTATTGAGTGACAGGCGGAAGGAGAGACAATTCAGAAACTATGGAGAAGGGAATTACAGACTGTAATGTCCTGCTAGCTGAGTCGGTGCAGCACACACAGGCTGGGGCAAGTAGCAACATTCCAAGCTGAAACCCGCCCCATCTGGTGAGGCGAGCAGCAGTGGATTTGTAAGACTGAATAGGAGTGGCACCAGACCTATGAAAGTTAAATGGAAGTTCCCACGCCACTGTATGAACCCTCCCTTTGCCCCTATTATACCTCTACAACCAGGGGACGCTCCCTTCTTCCATCCACTCTTACCTCCACCACCACCAGTCTGACACTAGTCCCAAGACATTTAACACTGCCACACCGCTGAAGATGGGCACTCATGGCCTGATTCAGAGGCACCTGCTCCTTTGCCCAGACACTGGCATGAGGGTCCAGGGACTTTCAGCATCTTTCATATCCACCGATGCTTTGTGAGGTGACCTGGTACTACATGCCCTCATTAGGACAAAACGGTCAGGTCATCCACCTGATCACCCATCCGGTCCATTTTCATCTGCACCAGCCAAGTGGAAGCTATAGATTTGTGACATTGTCCTATCCTCTAAGAAGGGTTCTTATCCACTCACCCATACTGGGGGCTTGAGAGCCAGTGGCACCTCCCACTCAATCTAGCCACCCACAACTGGGGCCCAAGAATTAGTACTTCCTCCAAACATCCCCAACCATTGGCATTTGGTGCCAAAGGACTGCCCTCACTACCTGTCCCCACTAGCAAACAGTGGCACATCCTGCATCCCAGCACTGGGAGGCAGCTGACAGCTTCTTGAATTGCTCCTCATAAAACCGTCTACTGCAGCCAGAGATCTGTGCCTGCTCCAAACCCCCCCACAAAGCCAAGCCTGCCCAGGACTTTAGGTGAGAGTCTCCACACCAGGCATTTAGTGACTGATGATCTGGGCACCTGTACTTTAATCAACAGGTAAGCTGTGGAATACCTGTAGAACATCTAATAAAGTGACCAGGGGGAACACCCTGTACCCTTGCCAAGGTGACCATCAAGATAGATTTATCACTTTTCCAAAAATCTCCACCTATACATTTAGCACTCCTACAAGATGAGTGAACAAACTCTTGGGCTTGCACACCTACTAGCTGCTTTGACTACCTGGAGACAAGAAGACACCAACCAACAGATCAATACACATCTAGTTGACTAAGATACATCAAAACAATACACTTAAGGAACATGTTTCTTAGTTCAGTGATGCATAAACGATCAAATGGGCAACTGCAATCTAGGAATAAGAGAAGGAAGGCAGAAAGGGACAAGAACTGGACAAATGGACGTGGGAAGCCCAGGAGGAAAAGAAAGCTGTGTTATCAATTTTGGGGGATTACACCCAGTATCACACACAAAATTTTTTTTCACACAAAAATTTGTATTTTTATTTTTATTTAACGTAACTGAGTGAAAATGTACATTCACATGTAAATTTACATGCCCCCTATATGCAGCTTCCACTGCTCTCCCTGTCCGGTGACTGCACACTATTCCTCTCTGCTCCATACATGTCTCATCCTCCCAACAGTCTTCTTTCCCCTCCTCTCCGTCCACTCCCCTTCCTCCAGCCAGAAGTCAGCAAGATGATATCCTATAGATGTATAGAACCATAAAATGCTTCCAATATATGGTTACTCTACATTGCCAAGTCCATTCCATTCCTGTCCAAAGAGTGGACCTTTGTTATAATTTATGGGAACGGGCAGCATCAGGGCCGGGGGCCATGCTCTCAGAGGAACCCCAAAACCGCTGGACCATCAATTGAGGTCTTTTAGTGGAGATCTCATGATGCACCTCTTTTTATTTTTGTGTTGCCAGTGAGGCTCCTCTCTGTGAGCTCCGTCACGGCTATCACTGGTGGTGGCCGGGCACCATCCAGTTCTTCCGGTCCCAGGTCAATGTAGGTACCCACTCTTGTGGGTCTCTCTGTCTTCTCGGTTGTCTTTACCGCATGCCATTTTGGCCCTCGGTGAGCATCCGTTCCTGCTGAGTTGGGAACATTTGCTGTGTCCTCAGATGGCAGCCTGGCAGCTTTTAAGACCCCAGACGCCACTCACCAAAGTGGGGTGCAGAGAGCTCTCTTAGCAAAACACTAGTTGTGCCAATTGGCCTGGAATTCGCCTAAGAGCATGGTCCCCCGCCCCCTGCCCCGGCTACTCTACCTTGCAGTATTGAGTTAAGATGGAAGGAGTACTCAAGTTATGCTGAAGTCCAGTTAATGTTGTTCTTGTTCCTAACGTGTGCTGTCACTGCTTTCTCCCAACTAGATTTCTAGTAACTACCTAAACTAAGCCCTCCCCCACTCGCCCTCCCTCCCTCCCTCCCCTCCCTTGTAGCTGTCAAAGAGTCTTTTCTTCTATACACAAGTCTGTTTTTGAGATCTTATCGTAGAGGTCTCATACAGTATTTGTACTTTTGTCGCTGACTACTCTCACTCAACATAATGACTTCCAGTTGAAACCAGGTTAGGAGATGTTTCCTGGAATCATCGTTATTCTTTATCATTGCGTAGTGCTCCACTGAGTATATGTACCACAGTTTACCTATCCATTCTTCTATTGTTGAGCATCTGGGTTGATTCCACCTTTTGCTATTGTGGACTGTGCCGCGATAAACATTCTGGTGCATGTGTCCATTGGTGTGAAAGGCCTTGAATCTTTAGGATATATTCCAAGTAGCGGAATTACTGGGTCAAATGGTATATCAATATCCATTTTTTTAAGGAAGCGCCAGATTGCCTTCCCAAGAGGCTGGACCATTTTGCAACCCCACCAATAGTGTAGGAGGGTTCCACTTTCTCCACAGCCTCTCCAGCATTTGTTGTTTTGTGTTTTCTGGATCATGGCCAATCTTGTTGGGGTGAGATGGTATCTCATTGTTGTCTTGATTTGAATTTCTTTAATAACTAAAGATCATGAACATGTCCGCTTGTGTTTTTTGGCTGCCTGGATCTCCTCTTTAGTGAAGCATCTGTCCATCTCCTTTGCCCATCGCTTAATTGGATGGTTTATCTTCTTCTTATTGATATTTTGTAGTATCTTATAGATTATGGAGATCAGGCGTAGATCTGACATAGAGTTGCCAAATATTTTTTCCCACTCTGTGAGTGTTCTTTTAATTCTATTAATAAAGTCTTTGGATGAGCAAAAGTGTTTGATTCTTAATAGTTCCCATTTATCTACTTTCTCTTCTGTTGATTGAGGTTTCTTTGACAGATTTTGGAGTCTGTCCTCATTGTGTATTAAAACTTCCATTGTTGTTCCTACCTTTTCTTCGATGAGCTTTATCATTTTAGGTTTGACATTTAGGTCTTTTATCCAGTTGGAGTTGGTTTTTGTATAAGGTGTAAGATATGGATCTTGATTCAGTTTATTGCAGATGGATAACCAATTTTGCCAGCACCATTTGTTGAAGACACTGTTTTTACCACAGTTTAATGTCTTAGGGCCTTTGTCAAAAATCAACTGTTCATAGGCAGATGGTGTCATCTCTGGGGTCTCAATTCTGTTCCATTGATCAATCTGTCTGTTCTTGTACCAGTACCAGGCTGTTTTGACCACTGTGGCAGTGTAGTATGTTCTAAGGTCGGGTAATGAAAGGCCTCCCAGTGTGTTCTTCTTCTTTAGTAGTACCTTACTTATCCGGGGCTTCTTCCCTTTCCAAACAAAATTGGTGATTTGTTTCTCCATCTCATTAAAAAATGATGCTGGAACTTGTTTTGGGATTGCATTATATAAATAAATTGCTTTGGGTAAAATAGACATTTTCACAATATTAAGTCTTCCTATCCATGAGCAGCGTAGGTTTTTCCATTTAGCTACGTCTCTCTTAGTTTCTTGTAGTAAGGGCTTGTAGTTCTCTTTGTAAAGGTCTGTTGTTTCTCTGGTTAGATTAATTCCTAGGTACTTTATCTTCTTAGGGGCTATCACAAATGGTATAGATTTGATAATTTCCTCCTTAACAGTCTCGTTGTTGGTATAAAGGAATCCTACTGATTTACTCATGTTTATCTTGTATCCTGAGACTTTGCTGAACTCTTCTATCAGTTTGAGTAACTTACTTATAGATTCCTTGGGGTTCTCTGCATATACAATCATATCATCTGCAAACAGGGAGATTTTAACTTCCTCTTTGCTGATGCAGATGCCCTTTATCTGTTCGTCTTGTCTAATTGCTCTGGCTAGAACTTCTAGCACAATGTTGAATAGGAGAGGTGACAGTGGGCATCCTTGTCTAGTTCCTGATCTCAGGGGAAAGTCTTTCAGTCTCTCTCCATTCAGGATGATGTGGGCAATTGGCTTTGTATAAATCGCCCTTATTGTGTTGAGGAATTTGCCGTCTATGCCCATTTTGCTAAGAATTTTTAGCATGAATGGGTGTTGGACTTCATCAAATGCCTTTTCAGCATCAATGGACAAAATCAGGTGATCTTTATCTTTTGTGTTATTTATGTGGTTAATCACATTAATTGTTTTCCTGTTGTTGAACCAGCCTTGCATCCCTGGTATGAATCCCACTTGGTCATGATGGATTATTTTCTTGATATGTTGTTGTATTCTGTTGGCAAGAATTTTGTTGAAGATTTTTGCATCTAAGTTCATGAGTGATATCGGTCTGTAGTTCTCTGTCTTTGTTGGATCTTTCCCGGGCTTAGGTATCAGGGTTATGCTGGCTTCATAGAATGAGTTTGGGAGTACTTCATCCCTTTCTATACTGTGAAATAGTTTCAATAGTATTGGGGATAACTCTTCTCTAAATGCTTGGTAGAATTTTGCCGTGAAGCCATCTGGGCCCGGACTTTTTTGGGTTGGCAGTGTTTTGATGACCTTTTCAATCTCTTCCTTTGTGATGGGTTTATTAAGTTGTTCTGCTTCACGTTGTGATAATTTGGGTAGGTGGTATGAGTCAAGGAATTTGTCCATTTCCCCTAGGTTTTCAAATTTGTTAGAGTACAGTCTTTCATAGTATTCTGTTATGATGTTTTTGATTTCTGTTGCATCTGTGGTGACAAATCCCTTCTCATTTCTAATTTGGGTTATTTGTTTCCTTTCCTGCTTTTCTTAAGTAAGTTTAGCCAGTGGTTTATCAATTTTGTTGATCTTTTCAAAAAACCAGCATTTGGTATTTTCAATTTTTTCAGTTGTTTTTCTATTCTCTAATTCATTTAGCTCTGCTCTAATCTTTATGATCACCTTTCTTCCGGTGCCCGAGGGGTTCCTCTGTTGTTCTCTTTCTACTTGTTCAAGCTGTAGAGTTAGTTCCTTGATTTGGTTTCTTTCTTCCTTCCCGATGTGTGCATTTATGGAGATAAACAGACCTCTGAGCACTGCTTTGGCTGTATCCCATAGGTTCTGGTAGGAAGTGTTTTCGTTCTCGTTGGAATCCATGAATTTCTTTAATTGATCCCTGATTTCCTCTATAACCCATGTGTTTTTGAGCAAGATATTGTTCAGTTTCCAAGAGTTCCACTTTCTATCTCTGTTTTTTCTGCTATTGATTTCAACTTTGATGGCTTTATGATCTGAGAAGATGCTTTGCAATAATTCAATGATATGGATTTTGTTGAGCATTGCATTATGCCCTGTCACGTGGTCAATTCTGGAGAATGTTCCATGTGCACTGGAGAAGAAGGTGTAGTTGTCTGCTGAGAGGTGGAAAGTTCTGTATATATCAATGAGGTTTAGTTGGTTAATTGTGTCAATGAGGTCTTCTGTATCTTTACTGAGCTTTTTTCTAGATGATCTGTCTAGTAATGAGAGTGGAGTGTTAAAGTCTCCCACTATTATTGTGGAGTCATCTAACTCTCTTTTGAGCGTAGTCAGTGTTTCTTCGACATATTTAGGTGCTCTGACATTAGGTGCATAAATGTTTAATATAGTTAAGTCTTGCTTGTGTACTGAACCTTTCAGCAATAAATAGTGTCCATCTTTGTCCACGATGGTGGATTTGACATTAAAGTTGATTTTGTCTGAGATTAGAATTGCCACCCTTACTCTTCTTTGTTCATTGTTAGCTTGATATATATTCTTCCATCCTTTAATTTTCAGTTTGTTCCTGTCTTTAGGTCTCAAGTGAGTTTCTTGTAGACAACATATGGATGGGTCGTGTCTTTTGATCCAAGATGACACTCAGTGTCTCTTTACTGGAGCATTCAGTCCATTCACATTCAATGTAATTATTGATAGGTGTGTGTTCACTGCTGCCATTGTGATATGTTTATTTTTATGTTGATGTTTTCTCTGTTGTTCTTATTAGTCTGTTCTGAGACACTCTTTTTTGTGAGTTGATTTTTCACCTTTTTCAGAGCTGGTTTTATAGTTGTTGAGACTCGTGTGTTAGATTTCTTGAAATGGTATGATACATCTTTGTTGTGCTTTACAGCTGCCCCTATAAACTCCCTTAATAAACTATTTAGAAACCCAATTTTAATTACTACCAGTCTGGTCATCTTCCTCTCCATCTGGAAGGACTATAATGACTGCAGTACATCCCTCTTTTATTATGATGACACCTCAGTTTTCACGATGATCACTGGATTGCTTCTTTCCAAATCAAAGCTGTGATTTACTTTGGAGCCTTCCCTAAATGAGTATTGAGTAGTGTGACGTTCTAAAATATAAAGTTAGTGGTTTCGTTCTTCTAAGCCAAAGCCAAGAACTTCTTTCAGTATTTCTTGTAGTTTGGGTTTGGTTTTTACAAAGTCTCTGAGTTTCTGTTTATCTGGAATTGTCTTCATTTCATTTTCGTGTTTGAAAGACAGTTTTGCAGGATATGTAATTTTTGGTTGGAAGTTCTTCTCCTTCAAGACTTTGAACGTCTGGTGCTACTGTCTCCGTGCCAGCATGGTTTCTGCTGAGAAATCTGACGAGAGCCTACAGGGTTTCCCTCTGAATGTTAGCTTTGCCTTGAGTCTTGCTGCCTTTAAGAGTTGCTGCTTATGTTTCATTTTGTTAAGCTTGATTATAATATGTCTTGGAGTCTTTCTTTTGAGATCTATATTGGGTGGCGTACAATATGCATCTGAGATGTCTATATTCTCTTCCTTCATGATTTCTGGGAAGTTTTCTTTCAGCAGCTCAGCAACAATACTCTCTGTGTTCTCAGATGTCTCACCCTGTTCAGGGACTCCAATTAATCGAAGGTTGTTCCTCTTAATAGAGTCCCACATGCTTCTTAATGTTTCTTGTTTCTTTTTTCTGATTTCTGCTCATAGACACTGGCATCAGTAGCTCTGTCTTCCAAGTCAGAAATTCTTTTTTCCATTTGTTCCATTCTGTTTTCTTGGCTTTGCATGGAAGTTTCTATGTCTTTGATTTTCTTCTTGATCTGTTGGATTTCAGAGTACTGGTGTTCCATCAGATCGAACAACTTGCTTAATTTTTCATTTTGTTCTGCTGCATTTTGTATAAGGTCTAGAAGGGCCCTGTATATAATCAATTTGTATTCACTTCCTGATGCTTTCATAAAAGTTTCTTCATCTGGAAAACTCCTTGGTTGCTTTGTTTGGGAGCCTTCTGAAGCCATGAGTGATTGCTTGTATGCCACAATTGTCTGTTGCTTTTTGGTTCCCATGTGAGTATATAGAGGCTGGAAGAGGTACTGTGAGGATGGATTGCAAATGTTTCTCTAGGCTGTCTTCAAATGTAAAGCAAAAGGTATCTGACCAGTTCACAAGTCAGTTAGGTTTTCAGGTGTAGAGGTCCCTCTTCCCATCTGACAAAGTAAGCGCCACTGTATCCAACCCCAGATGATAACAAACTAGTTCAGAATACAGCACTGCTAGTGCCCTGGTGGCCTCTGCTGACAGGGCCTAGCCTTATCCAACACTGCGTCGAGTACTGGTTTTGTGATAGAAAAGTGCTCTCTTGTGGGCAGGCTCTGGCTCCCAAGCTAAGAATTAGGTCCAGCTGTGGCCACCGTACCCAAGATGGCGTCCTCCACACAGGCAGCAGACAGGGGGGCTAAAGGTGCCCAGAGGCAGCGATTCCTCTGCTTCTGTTGCAGGGCCCCCAACGTAGGCAGCACTGTGCAAAATCACTACTTTTCTGACGGAGAAGTGCTGTCCCATTTGCAGGCGCTGTCTCCCAGGCTAAGAACGAGGTCCCGCTAAAATCTCGGTACCAACATGGCGTCCCGCACCCTGACCACAGAGTTCCACACAAACCCTACTGAGGCAGCTACAAAACGAAAGGCTCAAAGTGTCTAGATTAACAGCGTCCCGAGCCTGGCTCTCAGAATATGGGAATTTCGCCTACCAATCCCCCCAGTAGCGTGTTTGAGTCCAGCCACAGGGCAAGGCCCAGCTCCGCCCGCCAGCCGAGACCGAGGAAAAAAAAGTTGAAATGGTGCGTTTACCTTCCGTCCGTGAGAGCCGGGGCTAGCCAGGTGGGGGTGTCAGCGAAAGAGAAGAGTTTTTTGGCTGAGTGGTATAAAGTCCCAATTAACAGCTCTATGCCGTGTGCTGAGGCTGATTAGGTGCTCAGAAGGCTCTGTTTGATTGTCAGTTCAGGTCTTGGTTTCCAGAGGGATAGAAGGAGACGTGGGCTTAGTCCGCCATCTTGACTCCACCCCCCACACAAAAATTTTTGAATGAGAAATTAATATGAGCTCTACGCTTTCACCTAAAGCACAATATTTTTCTTTTCAAGTAAATTGAGAGTGGCTTCTAAATTGAGAATAACATACAGTGGACAGCTAGTCAGAGATGAAAGAAAATGTCCCCAGGCAATGCAAAGCCCTTTGGCAAGAGGGATATGCATAGCAGGTTCATGGGATGGAAAGAAGGATACACAGGTTGAAGCAGAATGAGGAGAGAATGTTGCTGGAGAGGTAAACAGGGACCAGAATGTGCAGATCCTTGTAGGCCATTTAAGTATTTGATGTTTATTTTAACAGCAGTGAGAAGTGATTGGAATGCTTTTAGTATATGCACGGCAGGGAGCTGATAGAATTAAATTTCTATTTATCCAAGATCTCTTCGACTACTGTAATGAAGAAACTGGAAGAAGGTGGCAGTGGACACAGGCAGACTATTTTTTCTGTTTCTTTACACTTCTTACACTGTCTGTTCTTCTTGCTGTTGACCTCATGTTATATATTGAATTGTGTACCCCCAAAATGTGTGTCAATTTGGCTATGTCATAATTCTCAGTAGTCTGTAGTTATCCTTCATTTTGTGATCTAATATAATTATCCTGTGTATTGTAAATCATAACTTTTATGATGTTAATGAATCAGGATTGGAGGCAGTTATGTTAATGAGGCAGGGAATAATCTACAGGATTAGGTTGCATCTTGAGTCAATTTTTTTTTTAGACACAAAAGAGAGAAATAAGAAGACGAGAGAGAGACAGGGACTTCCTAGCACCAAGAAAAGAGTGTTGGAGCAGTGTGTGTTCTTTGGGCCCAAGTTGTCCGTGCTGAGAAATTCATAGATGCAGGGGAAGACTAATGACAAGGACTTTCTCCCAGAGCCAACATAAAAAGGAGTTTTCCTCCTTGAGCTGGGTCCCTGAATTTGGGATTCTAGTCTCCTAGACTGTGAGAGAACAAATTTTTGTTTGTTACGACCATCCACCTGAGGTATTTCTGCTACAGTTGCACTAGATAACGAAGACAGAATTTGGTACTGGGATTCAGTGCTGCTCTAACAGACACTAGATTGTTGAAAAAGCTTTGGAATTGAGTAATGAGTTGAAGCTGTAATAGTTTTAAAGTACCTAATAGTGGAAGCCTAGATGGCCTTAAAGAGATTTTTGGTGGAATTATGGACAAGAAAGACAATTCTGGTGAGCACTCTAACACCAGAAACAGTGCAGATAGTGAGAAGCAGTGGCAGAGAAATGGCAGTTGCAGAACCAGGGTACTGGTGTAAGATGGCACAGAATCTGACCCGCGTAGTAACAGAACTTAGTGTTTTTGGACAGGAGGCTTCCTGGAGGAGTGGGGTGCCTCTGGGTACTCATTGATGGAGCTAGGTTTGTTGACCCACAGAGCAAGAGAGCAGAATATCTTCTGGCCCAGATTTACTGGTAGAATGTCTGGCCTCCAGGCACTTAGTGGTGGAGCTGAAGAGCTCTGTAACACTTGCCCGAGCAAGGCAGAGGCCAGGCTAGCCCAAGAGGCCTAAGGACTGAGGACCCAAACGGCCAAGAGGTCTAAGGCTCAGGAGGCAGAAACAAAACAGTTAGGGAGTTGCCTCAGTGTCAAAGGGTGAAGTCATGGCCTATTAAGTTTCAGAATGACGTCTTCATCAACTTGGTTGTGGGTTGTAAGGCTGGCTTTCATGAACTCCAGTGGTCTGAGTCCAGATCTGCTGCCCAAAGCTGAGGGGACAGCACTGCTATACTGAAGGAATAGAAGAAGGGGGCCTACCAGGACTGAGGGGATGGCGTCACCACTCAGATGGGCTAAGAGAATGGGGCCACCCAAACTGAGGGAGCAGAGTTGCCATTCCACTGGGCCTGGAAGATCGGGCCAAGAGGCCTCCATTCAGAATCCAAAAAATGTGGGCAACATTCAGAGTATGGAGGGTAGGGCCTTTGCCTACGAATGGTTTCAGAGAACAGACTATTGTTTTCAAGACTTGAAAACTAATTTACTGAGTTTTGTACTTGCTTGGTGCCAATTTTCTCTTCTTTCCCTATAGTTTCTTCCATTTGTAATGGAAATGTCTACCTTGTACCTGTTTCACCATTGTACTTAAAAAGCAGATAACTTGTATCTCAGATTTCAGACATGAAGAGGAATTTTGACCCAGGATGACTTTGGACTGAGAGTTGATTTAAGACTTTTGGGATAATATGATATGACGCATGTGTTTAACAAGTGACAAGGGCAATAATTTGGGGGTGGCAAAGGGTGAACTATGGATTGAATTGTGTCCTGCAAAAATGTGTCTCAACTTGACTAGGCAGTGATTCCCAATATTGTGTTGTTGTCCTCCATTTTGGGATCTGATGTAAGTATCCTATGTATTGTAAATCGTAGCCTCTATGATGTTTATTATGCAGGATTAGAGGCAGTTATGTTAAAAGGCAGAACATAATCTGCATATCTTGAGTCAATCTTTTTTGAGATGTAAAAGAGGGAAGTGCACAGAGAGAGAGAGAGAAAGAGAGAGAGAGAGAGAGGAGCCTCCTGCCACCAAGAAAGGACACCTGGTAGTGGAGTGCATCCTTTGGACACAGGGTACCTGAGCTGAGAAAATCCTAGAAGCAAGGGGAGACTGATGATAATGACCTACCTCCAGAGCCAACAGAGGGAAAAACTTCCCCTAAAACTTGTGCTCTGAATTAGGACTTCTAGTCTTCTGGACTATGAAGGAATATAGTTCTGTTTGTCAAAGTCATGTACTTGGGATATTTCTGTTATAAGAGTACTAGATAATCAAGACATTTCCCAAAATGCATCCTTCTGTCGTGCTTCTAGTTCTGCTCCCTAAATTTTATTTGTGTGCTGTCTGCCCAGAACCTCAATCACATTCTTTCAGTGTCTTCATATAGAGCCCAGGAAATATTCTCAGTTGTCCCCCTACCAAGGGAACGTGTTACATAGATAGCTAGTAGATAACAATCAACATACAGCACTTCCATAGTGACTTTCTGGACCATTACGAGAATAGTTTCCTGAGCCTATCATGGTCTTCAGATTTGTTTGGTCCAACTATATCAGGCTTATTGCTGCCAGATCAATATCAATACTCCAGTGGATATCTCCGTTTCTGACTTTTCTCTATTTAACCTTAAAAAACTCTCGTGGTCTGTTCTATGTTTTAGCTAAATGGCTTTAATCATTGTCCCCTGCTTTCCTGCCTCCATCTTTAAATCTTTAGGCGTGCCCTATCCCAGTGTCATTTCTGCTTTATTTCCATCCTTTTTTTTTTTTTTTTTTTTTTTACCGTATTTTAGTTGAAGGTTTACAGAACCAACAAACTTCCCATTAAGCTGTACACGTTCTGTTTTGTGACATTGGCTAACAACTCCACAACATTAACCACTCTCCCATCTCAAGCTTGGATTCCCTATTACCAGCCTTGCTGTCCCTTCTTGCTGTCTAGTCCTCAGTACAGGGCTGATGTGCCCCTTTAGTCATGTTTCGTTTTATGGGCTTGTCTTGTCTTTGGCTGAGGGGGGAACCTCAGGAGTGATTTCATTACTGAACTGAAATGGTATTGGGAAATCATACTCTCAGGGTTTCTTCAGTCTTTGTCAGGCTAGAAAGTCTGGTCTTTCTTTTAGAGTTAGAATTTTATTCTAAATTTTTCTCCAGCTCTGTCTGCGACCATCTCTGTGATTCCTGACAAAGCAGTCAGTGATGGTAGCTAGACACCGTTTAGTTGTACTAGACTCAATCTGGTCTATTAGTTCTTTGGACTAATCTTTTCCTTGTCCTTTAGTTTTTTTCATTATTATTTGTTTTGGAAGAGGTGAGACCAGTGTACTATCTTAGACAGCTGCTCATTGGTTTTAAGACCCCGTAATCTACTCACCAAAGCAATGCAGGACATTTTCTTTAGAAACTATTTTATGCTAATTGAACCAGATGTTCCCTGACACCATGGTCACCACAGTCTTTAGCCCAGCAGTTTAGTCCCTCGGAGAGTTTGGAAATGTCTGTGGAGTGCCCATGACCTTGCCTTGTATGAGTTGCGCTGGCTTCTCCAGTATTGTATGCTAATTTACCCTTCACTCAAGTTACCACTTATCTATTTAGTATCTTTCCATCCTCACCCCTTCCTTCCCTAATAACCATCAAGGATTATTTCTTTTTGTGTATAAATCTTTTCAGGAGTTTTTGAAGTAATGGTCTCATACAGTATTTGTCCTTTTGTGATTGACTTATTTAGTTCAGCATGATGTCTTCTAGTTTCCTCCATGTTATAAGATTCTTCACCGATTTATCATTGTTCTTTATGTTGTGCAATACTCCATTGTGTGAATATACCAGTTTGCTTATCCATTCATCTGTTGATGGGCATCTATGTTGTTTCCATTTTTTTGCTGTTGTGAACAATACTTCAGTGAATATAGGTGTGCATATATCTATTCATGTGATGATGCTTGATTCTCTGGGATCTATTTCTAGGAGCGAGACTGCTGGATCATATGGCATTTTTATTTGTAGCTTTCTAAGGAAGTACCATATTGTTTTTCAAAATGATTGCATCATTTTGCACTCCCACCAGCAGTGCACAAGAATTCTGATTTCCACACAACCATTCCAAAATTTGTTATTTGATATATATATATTTTTAATTCTTACCAGTAATGCCAGGGTAAGATGATATCCAGTTGTGGTTTTCACTTGCATTTCTCTAATGGCTAGTGACTGTGAGCATTTGGTCATGTGTCTGTTAGTTCTTGAATGACTTCTCCGGTGAAGTGTCCATTTCTTTTGCCCGTTTTTTCAATTGTATTATTTGCCTTTTTGTTACAGAAATGTTGGATTTTTTTGCAGATTTTACAGATTAGACCTTTGTCTGATATGTGATAGCACATTTTTCCTCCCAGTCTGTAGGTTCTCCTTTTACTCTTGATGAAGTCTTTTGATGAGCACAAGTGTATAATTTTTAGAAGATCCTAATTAACTAGCTAATCTTCTGGGGTTTGTGTGTTGTTGATTATGGTTTGTATCCTGTTAGTGCCATGTATTAGGGTTTCTAGTGTCAATTCTATTGTTTCTTCTATGAATTTTACAGCTTTTGGCTTTATATTTAGGTGTTTGATCTATTTTGAATAAGTTTTTGTATGTGGTGTTAAGTATGGGTTCTGTTTCTTTCTTTTCTTTTTTTTTTTTTTACAGAAGGATATCCAATTTTGCTGGCACCATTTATCGAAAAGACTGTCTTTTTCCCATCTAATGGATTTTGTGACCTTGTCAGAGGTCAGGTGACTGTAGGTCAATGGATTTTTTATCACAAACGGGTGTTGGACTTTGTCAAATACCTTTTCCGTGTCAATTGAGATAATCACGTGATTATTTCCTTTTATTTACATGGTGGATTACATTGATGGATTTTCTAATGTTGAATGATCTTTGCATACCTAGTTAGAATCCTACTTGGTTAGATGTGTTTGTTTTTTGGTATGATACTGATTTCTTTTGGCTAGGATTTTGTTGAGAATTTTTATATCTATATTCATGAGTGATATTGGTCTGTAATTTTCTTTTTTGTGTGTTGTTTCTGCCTGGCTTTGGTATTAGGGTTATGCTAGCATCATAAAATGAATTCAGAAGTATTGCTTCCTTTTCCATGTTTTGAAACAGTTTGATTAGTGCTTTTGTAACCTCTTTTCTGAATGTTTGGTAGAATTCCTCAGTGAAGCCATCTGGGGCAGGGATTTTTTTGGTTGAGAGAATTATTATTATTATAACTACCTTTTCAATCTCTTCTCTTGTTATCGATCTGTTCAGATTTTCAGCCTCATCTCATGTTAGTTCGGTTAGATAGTGTATTTCTAGAATTACATCTATTTCCCCCAGGGTTTTCAAATTTGTCGGAGTATAGTTTTTTTGTATTACGCTATTATGATCCTTTTGATTTCAACTGAGTCTGTAGTAAGGTCCCTCATTTCACTTCTTATTTGGGTTATTTATGTCCTCTCCTGGTTTTCTTTTGTCATTTTGACCAGTGGTTTATCAATTTTGTTGATTCTTTCAAAGAACCAGCTTTTGGTTTTGTTTGATTGTTTCTCTTGTTTTTTATTCTCTATTTCATTTATTTCTGCTCTGATTTTTATTATTTCCTTTCTTCTGGGGGTTGTGGTCTTCATTTGCAGTGCTCTTTCTATTTGTTCGAGATATACAGCTAATGTTTTGATTTTGTCCCTTTCTTCTTTTTTGCTATAAATTGACCTCTGAGGACTACTTTTGCTGTGTTCCACAAGTTTTGGTATGATGTATTTTCATTCTCATTTCCTTCGAGGAATTTTTTTACTCCATTTTTGATTTCTTCTATTACCCAGTGGGTTTTAATCCAGCTACTACTCAGTTTCCACGTAATTGATTTTTTCCCTCACTATTCTTGTTTTTAATTTCTAATTTGATGGTGTTGAGATTGGGAAAGATGCTTTGGATTACTTCAATGAGTTGCTCTGTCGCCCAGATGTGGTCTTTTCTGGAGGATGTTCCATGTGCATTGAAAAAGAATGTGTACCTTGTAGCTGTTGGGTGAAATGTACTACATATGTCTATGAGGCTAAATTGGCTGACTGAGTCCCTTAGCTCTTCTTTGTGTAGCTCGTCTGCCCTTTATCAAGAGCAGTGTGTTGAAATCTCTTGTTACAATTGTGGAACTGTCAGTTTCTCTTTTCAGTGCAGTTGGAGTTTGTTTTATGTATTTTGGAGCCACATCATTGGGTGTATAGATGTTTATTATGGCTAAGTCTTCATGACGGATTCTATTCCACTGGTATGTAGTGCCTTTCTTTGTCTTTTATAGAGGTCTTTGTTTTAAAATCTGTTTTCACTGATACTACTACTGCTACTCCTGCTGTTTTTTGGTAGCCATTTGCTTGATACATTTTTTTTCCACAGTCTTTGATTTTTAATAAATTTGTGTCATTGTTTCTAAGGTACATTTCTTGTAGACAGAATTTTGATGGATCCTGTTTTTCAGTCCATTCTGTCACTCTTCTTCTCTTTTTAGGTGCATTTAGGCGATTTACATTAAATATCTTTGTTGATAGGTGTGAGCTTATTGCTGTCATTTTGTAGTGCATTTTGGGGGGCACTGACAGTTTCTTTGTTCTATTGTCCTGTGCTGAATTCCTCGTGTTAGTGGATTTTGTTGTCATTTCTTTTGTTTTTGTAGATTTTGTTTTGAGAATTTATGTTTTTCCTATTTGTTTTGATGAGCATATTTTTTAACTTTCTTTGGGGTTAGCTTTGAAATTTAATCTTATCTTTCTAGGTTTGAACCAGCCTATCATTATTTGGCATTACTTTGTTTCCTGCTCCACTAGAAAGTTTTGTACCAACACTGTTTATTCTCTTTATTATTGTCCCGATGATGTTATTCACAGATTAATCATTCTGTTTCCCCATTATTAACTTCTGATTTGGACAGTCCTTGAGAGTTCTTTTTACTAGGCTGGCATCTGTCGGCCAGAATCTTTTTTTTTTATTGTGATTAAGTGAAAGTGTACAATCTGAATTGGTTTTCCATGCTCACCAATCTGCTTCTCCCTCTGCTCTCCCCAATCAGTGACAGCACTCTGCTCCTGTTCACTCTGTATATCTAGTATCCTCTTAATGAGCATATGTTCCCTACCCTCCACTCTCTACTCTCTTATCTAGAAAGAGATCAGTAGGATAAGCTATGATACATATACTAAATGGAACATTTTGTAATGACAAAGAACAGTGATGATTTTAGGAAGCATCTCATAACCTAGATTCAACTGGAAGACATGCTGAATGAAATCAGTCAGAGGAAAAAGGACAAATATTGTATAAGACCCCCTACTATAATGACTTAAAAATAGACTTATGTCTCTGAATCCAGTCCATTCTTGTCTGAAGAGTTGAGTTCATTACTGGTTTCCAGTCAGGGACAACAGCAGATCTAAGGGCTATGTTACCAGGGGATCCTCCAGGCTGTTGGACAATTCGTGTCTTTTAGAAGAGCTCTTGGACTGCATACCTCTTTTTCGTGTGTTGCCTCAGAGACTCTACGTTGTGTCCCCTGTCATGGCTGCCTTTCGTGGTGGCCAGGCACCGTCTGGTTCTTCTGGTCTCATGTTGATACAGTGTCCCATTCATATGGATCCTTCTATCTCCTGGGCTCTTTTCCCCTTGTATCTTTGTTGTTCTCAGTGATCATCTGTTTCAGATGAGCTGAGACCATATGGTGGACCTCAGATGGCAGCTTGCTAGCTTTTAAGACCCCCAGATGCCACTCACCAATATGCAGTGCAGAAGATTCTCTTAGCAATAGAGCAGCTATGCCAGTTTTCCTTGATGTCCCCTGAAAACATGGTCCCAAGACCCTCAACCTTGCTACTCTATCTTTTAAAATATTAGGTCGAGTTTAGAAAATCTTTCAACTTATGGTGAAGACCAGTTACGTTGATCTACTCTCTACCATGTACTGTCACTACTTTCATCTAACCAAATTTTTACTGACTCGATGGCACTTGGCTTGGCAATCTATGACTAACCCTCCTATCTCCCTCTCCACACCTGTAGCCATTGAAGAATCTTTTCTTCTGTGCATAAGTCTATTTTTAAGTCATTATAGTAGGGGTCTTATACAATATTTGTCCTTTCTCTTCTGACTGATTTCATTCAGCGTGTCTTTCAGTTGAATCTAGGTTATGAGATGCTTCCTAAAATCATCACTGTTCTTTATCATTACAAAATGTTCCATTTAGTATATGTACCATAGCTGATTCATTTGTGTGTTGATGGACACCTAGGTTGATTCCATCTTTTTGGTATTGTGGACAGTGCTGCAATAAACATTCATGTGCATGTATCTGTCTTGTGACCTTTATTTCTGTGGGATATATTCCGAGCAGTGGGATTACTAGATCAAATGGTTTTTCTATTTCTAGCTTTTTAAGGAAGCACCAGATTGCTTTCCAAAGAGATTGTACCATTTTGCAAGCCCATCATCAGTGTAGAAGAGTTCCAATCTCTTCACAGCCTCTCCAGCATTTGTTGTTTTGTTTGTTTGGGATTATGGCCAACTTTGTTGGGGCAAGATAGTATCTCCTTATAGTTTTGATTTGGATTTCTCTAATAGCTAATGATTGTGAGCACTTCCACATGTGCCTTTTGGCTGCCAGGGTGTCTTCCATAGTGATGTGTGTGCCCATCTTTTTTGCCCATTGCTCAATTGGGTTATTTACCTTTTTCTTGTTGACATTTTCCAGTAACTTGTAGATTATGGAAATCAGATGTCAGTGACATATAGTTGTCAAATATTTTTTCCCGTTCTGTAGATAGTCTTTTAACTCTCTTGATGAAGTCTTTGGATGAGCAAAAGTGTTTGATTCTTAGTACCTCCCAATTATCTATTTTCTCTTCTGCTCATGTTTTGTTGGATTTTGAAGTCTATCTAAACCACTTATTAGAACTTCCATCGTTTACCCTATTTTTTCTTGTATGATCTTTATCATTTTAGGTTTGATATTTAGGTCTTTGATCCATTTTGAGTTAGTTTTTGTATAAGGTGTGAGGTACGGGTCTTGCTTCAGTTTTTTGCAGATGGATGGCCACTTCTGCCAACACCGTTTGTTAGAGACTGTTTTTACCCCAGTTTACTACCTTTGGGCTTTCATTGAATGTCAGCTGTTTGGAAGAGGATGGTGATATTTCTAAGGTCTCAATTCTGTTCCGCTGGTCTTTATCTCTTTTTCTACCAGTACCAAGTTGTTTTGACTACTGTGGCAGTATAATAGGTTATAGGGTTGGGTAGTGTGAGGCCTCCTACTGTGTTCCTCTTATTCAGTAATGCTTTACTTATCCAGGGTTTCTTCCCTTTCCAAAAGAAGTTGGCGATTTGTTTCTCCATCTCATTAAAAATTGTCACTGGAATTTGTATTGAGATTCCATTATATATGTAGATTGCTTTGGGTAAAATAGACATTATCACAATGTTAAGTCTTCCTATCCATGAGCAGGGTAGGTTTCTATACTTGCATAAGTCTCTTTTGGTTTCTTGCAGTAAAGTCTTAGTGCTCTCTGTCTAGGTCTTTTGTTCCTCTGATTAGATTTATTCCTAGATATTTTATCTTCTTGGGACTATAATAAATTGTATTGATTTTGTGATTTCCTCTTTGTTGGTATAAAAGAATCCTATCAATTTACTATGCTTGCTTATCTTATGTCCTAAACCCTGGTGGTGCAGTGGTTAAGCACTATGGCTGCTAACCAAAAGGTTGGCAGTTTGAATCTGCCAGGTCCTCCTGGAAACTCTGTGGAGTAATTCTACCCTGCCTTGTAGAGTCACTATAAGTTGGAATTGACTCGACGGCACTACGTTTTGTTTTTTTTATTATCTTGTATCCTGATACTTTGCTGAACTCTTCTTTTAGTTACAGTAGTTTACTTAAGGATTCTTTGGGATTCTGTGTGCATACAATCACATAACCTGCAAACAAGGAAATTTTTACTTCATCTTTGCTGATGTGGATATCTTTTATTTCTTTGTCTTGTCTAATTGTTCTGGCTAGATCCTCTAGAACAGTGTTGAATAGAAGTGGTGACAGTCGGCATTCTTGTCTAGTTTCCATTCTCAGGGGGAATTCTTTCAATCTCTTTCCATTCAGTGTGGTGTTGGCCTTACATAGATGCCTCTTGTTACATTGAGGAATTTCCCTTCTATTTGTATTTCACCGAGAGTTTTTAACATGAATGGTTGTTGGACTTGTCACATGCCTTTTTTGCATCAATTGAAAAAAATCATGTGATTCTTATCCTTTGAGTTTTTATGCATATGGTTGATTACATTGTTTTTCTGATGATGAGCCAGCTTTGCATTGCTGACATGAATCCATCTTGGTCATGATGAATTATTTTTTTGATATGCTATTGAATTATGTTGGGTAGGATTTTGTTGAAGGTTTTTACATCCAGGTTCATGAGTGATATTGATAATTTATTTTTATTTTTATTTTTTAGTGGAATCTTTCTCTGGCTGTGGTTTCAGGGTTATGCTGGCTTCATAGAATGAATCTGGGAGTATTCTGTCCTTTTCTGTGCTTTGAAATAGCCTTGGTATTGTTAAAATTAACTTTTCTCTGAAAGATTGATAGAATTTTCTGATCAAGCCATGTGGGGCAGGACACGTTTTGGTCGTTAGCTTTTAGATTACTCATTCAAACTCTTGTTTTGTGATAGGTTTATTAAGTTGTCCTACTTCTCCTTGTGATATTTTTGGTAGGTGATGTGAATCTAGAAATTTATCTATTTTCTCTAGGTTTTCCAGTCTTTTAAAGTACAGTCTTTCATAGTATTCTGTTGTTATAATTTCAGTTGGGTCTGTTATGATATCTCATTTCTTATTTGTGTTATTTCCTCTCTTATTTTTCTTTTGTAAGTTTAGCCAGTGGTTTATCAATTTGTTGATCTTTTCAAAGAACCAGCTTTTGGTTTTGTTAATTGTTTCAATTGTTCTTCTATTCTCTAATTCATTTAGTTTTGCTCTAATCTTTATGATCTGTTTTCTTCTGTTACCTGAGGGTTTCCTTTGCTGCTCTTTTCTATGGGTTCAAGTTGTAGGGTTAATTCTTTGTTTTAGGCCCTTTCTTCCTTCCAGATGTGTGCATTTAAAGAGTTACATTGACCTCTGCACACTGCTTTTGCTGTACGTCATAGGTTCTGGTAGGTTGTATTTTCATTCTCATTTGATTCCATTAGTTGCTTTATTATGTCCTTGATTTCTTATATAACTCATGGCTTTTTGAGCAAGGTGTTGTTCAGTTTCCATGAGTTTAGATTTCTATCTATGTTTTTTCTGATATCGACTTCAACTTCTAGGCTTTGTTGTCTGAGACCATGCTTTCAATAATTCAAAGGATTGGATTTTCTTGAGTCTTGCTTTCTGTCCTAATATGTGGTCTGTTTTGGAGAATGTTCTATGGGCTTTGGAAAAGAAGGTGTACTTATCCATTGTTGGGCAAAAAGTTTTGCATATGTTGATGAAGTTTGGTTGATTGATTGTCACAATAAGATCTTCTGTATCTTTACTGAAGTCTGATACTATCTTGCATCCTAGGATAAGGCTGTCTTCTGGTGTTGTTTGGTCTTAGGCCAAAGGGCTGCCTTTAATCATTTTTGTAATTTTGATTTGCTGTTTACATATTCCCTTAATTTCTATTTATATAGAAATGTTCTAATTTCACCATCATATCTAAATAAGTGTTTTTTTTGTGATATATTATTCTTGATTTGCAATTTTTTTTCTTTTAAGGTTTTATGTACATCATGTTATTGTCTTATTGCTTGCATTGCTTTGCCAAATAGAGTTTAGTCTTACTGTTTCTCCTCTGTGTTTGACTTTTTCTTTTTCTTGACCTGCTGTAAGAATTTTTAATTTGTATTTGCTTTCAGTGAGTGTGATAATGATGCCTTCAGGTTATTTTGTATGTAGGGTTTGTTGAGCTTCTTGGATGGTTAATTTTTCATTTTTTAAGATATTAGGCAAGTTTTCTATTACCAGTTCTTCATTGATTCTCTTTGTTTTCTGCTCCCTTCACCACCTGTTCCTGTAATACTTTCCCAAACTGTTATACCAATTTGCTTTTTCCAAGAAGATGTCTATTTTTTCCCTCCTTTTTGTCTGCTTAGTAGCTTCAACTGCTTGGTAGCTATGAGTAGTAGAGATTTGAATTCTATCTTAGGTAGTTCTAGTGCATTTTTTTCTACTGGTGTTTTGCTTTGGATACATACTATATACATCCTATCCTATTTTTGTATGTTTTGATGTTTTATGCTATTTGGAGGACATTCAGTAGTTATTTTCTCCATTTAATGATTGTAGGTCTGTTTGTTTCATCCTGGCTTTTGTGTTATTGGTTATGTTAGAGAAGGCAGATTGTGTGTTCTTTGTTGTTTCTTCATACGTGGTCATGACACTTTTCTTCTTTTCCAATGGGCAGGGCCAATTAGTCAGCTATGCTGCAGCAGAGCAGGTCCAGTTAAAAGGGAAGGGTAGGGTAGTTTGCTTGTGGCACATCCTAGAACCAATAGGGCAAGCCAGGAATTGGTGCTTCGTAGGTTCTCTGCTGCTTGGAGAAGTGGTGTTCAGTACATAGTTCAGGTAGGCAGGAAGGAGGGGAGAGGTTGTGATGTGTGGAGCTAAGATGGGCATGGGAAAGAGGACAGAGAGGAGAGAAAAACAGGAGCCCCAAACAAAGAAATAAGCAAAGGAGTGCTATAAAAGTTTGTCATCAGAGTGGAGAGATAAGAAACCTTGAAATGTAAAAGAACAAAAAGAAAAACAAGGGATAAAAGAAATAATAATAATAAAAAAGACTAGATACAAATTTGCAAAAGGAAAGCCTCCAGGGTTCCCACAGTGTGGCTGCAGAGACTGGGGAAATGTCTCACAGGCTGTGCAGTATAGCCTGACTAGCAGGGGTACAGGTGTCATGCAGCGCCAGGTTATATAGGATACAGGAAAAAAGGTAAGTACCGAAAGACAAGAACTGAGAAATGAAGAAAGACAGAAAGCAGAAAAAGAAACAGAAAAAAAGAAATGTCCCCAGGGATCTCACCGAAGTGGCTGTCAGACTGGGGAAGTGGATCCTAAGCTGTGCAGTGTAGCCTAGCTAGAAGGGGCTACCAAGCCTTGAAAAGAAAAAGAAAGTAAACATGCAGACAAAACAAAACAAAACAAAAAAGAAACAAAATACCCAGAAGATCCCACCAGCATGGCTTCACAACCAGAGGAGTGGTTTCCACAGCTGAGTGATACTTCACAGCCTTTCCAGAAGAAGCAGGGGTGGCACACAGAGCTAGATGTTCTAGAGAAAGGAGGGAGAGGTGATGGGAGGCATGGAAAAAACAAAAGAAACAGAAAGAAGCAACACTGGCTACAAATAAGTGGAACTCAGGAACTGGTCGTTGTGGGCAGCGCAAATCGTGGCTGGGGAAGGAGCAGGTGCTTCCCAGTCAAGAGCAGAAGAGGCTGAGAGTGAGAGGTGAGGGTTAGGAAAGCGTATATTGCTGCTTACTGTGTGATCTGTGCCCTGCTGGAAGCTTTGGGAAGCTGCTTGCTGGTATTCCCTGTCCAATGTGGGTGGGGCAAATCCCTGTGGCTCAGATTATGTACTTCACATCACCAAGTCAGAAAGTGTTGAAGGTAGAGCAGCAGGGAGAAGGCGTGGGATAGGAAAACACTTATTGCTAGCTACTGGGTGCTTTGTCTCCTGCTGAGATTTCCATAAAGTTGGTTTCCCATGTTCCCTGTCTGCCCATCTCCGACAGGAGTCCAGGTTGGTGAGACCATGCTGGGTTAGGTGATAGAGGACTTCCATTTGGATCTCCTCTAGCTCTCTGCTGCCTGTCAGTTTCTCATTCAGTTCAGTGTTTGGGTGGGGGTCTTTCTCTCTTCCTTTGACACTGTCGGCTCCAAGACTGAGGTTTGTGTTTTACTTAGTCTTTGGGGTCTTTGCTGTGGAGGGATGATGTGGTACTTCTGTCTATGGTACCATGACAGCTGGAAACCACTTTCCATCTGTTGAAATCCTGTCATTAGCTGCTGTTGAACTGACTCGTTGGCAATCCTAAACACAATGGGAAGAAGCACTCCTCACTCCTGCACCGTCTCCTGAATTAGATGTGGTCAGACTGTTGTGACATATACAGTATTTTTTTTTTTCATTTAATTGTTGGTTTAAATGTGTACAGCAAAGCCGGCTCCCATTCGAAGCTTTTAGACATAATTAGTCATGACACTGTTTACCTTCTTCAACTGTGTTAACATTGTCATTAATTTCATTCCAGTTTTTTCACTTCTGTTTACTTAATTTCCCTGTCCCATCAACCTTTTACCCATAGGATTTTTATTGAGTAGTTTTCAGAAGTAGATTGCTGGTTCTTTCTTCCTAGTCTGCATTGGAGACTTCACTGAAACCTGTTCAGCAACACACAAACCTCCACTAACAGGAAGGTGATGGCTGTGCATGAGGTGTATTGACTGGGAATAGAACCCAGCTATCCTGTGTGGAGGGCCAGAATTCTACCTTTGAACCACCAATGCCCTATGTTGTAATTTTGGTCATCTTTTATGCCTCAGCTGAAATATCACTGTTGACTGGAAACCTTTGCAGACTCCTGCAATTTTATATGAATTTTTCTTCATTCAACCATTTATAGCACCTTTGGCTTGGCTTTTTCTCTTTAATTACTTGTATCACACTGGGATTTGAACTATGTATATATTATATACTTGTCTTTGTCCATTTGCTGAGATGTTTTCTCCTTCAGATCTGGCAGCACTGATTACTCACCTGAGTATTGGTTATGGCATTCATTTCTGTGCCTTGTGTAAAAGAGATGCTCAGTAAATGTTTATTGAATCAGTGAGTCTGCTATAATAAGTAATTATGCAAGTATAATTCAGACTCACCTCTGTCTTCTGGCACTGTTGCATGTTTGGCACATCTGTTTTGAAATTTGGAGTGAATACTTTTTTTTATTATTTCCACTTCACTATTCCCTAACTCTTTCCAACTTCAAGTGTACAAACACGAGGAAGGGATTTGTGAACTGTGAGTTATAAAGAAAAGGAAGAAACAGGCAAGTTATAAAGAAAAGGAAGAAACAGGCAAACTAAACAATTTCTTTTACGTTTCTCTCTGGTTAGAAGCCAACGTAAATGCTTGTGCTACAAGAACAAGCATATTTCCTGCCGTGAAGTCTTGGCTGTTTACCCTGGGACCACTCTCTGTCACTAGCTGCTCTCAAAAGACTATTAACCCCTGTTTTGAGCCAGCAGACCAGATGTGGGTTTCTTAAGCAAATTATTGGTTATTTCACCACATGTAGTTTTTGCAGTTAAGTGTTTCCAGCTTCTTAGGGCATTCCACAGGAATAACATCATCTTTATCCCCCAACCTGTTAATTAGCATAATTATTTATCAGCCCTAAACCACAGCTTGACTTTGTTAAGTGGCTAGCAGAGCAGACGTATTCCTTGGATGGAGTCCCATGCTGCTCAAGAGAGCAAAGCAACAATAAAAAACAAACAAGATAAAAAAGGCGGTTTTATGGAAGGTAGGGAATACTCTCCATTTATCTCCCTTCCTGCTTCTTATGGGTCCCTACATGGTATAGGTGGTTATGGCTGCTAACCGAAATTCACCCAGAAGTACCTTAGCAGAAAGGCCTGGCGATCTACTTCTGAAAAGCAGTCATTGAAAGCCCTAGGAAGCACACCTCTAGTCTGACACACGCTGTGTTACCATGAGTCAGAGTCAACTCAGCTTGGTGGCAACTGGTTGTTTTGTTGTTGTTTTCCTGTTTTGTGAAACCTACAATCCTTGATCACTTGCCATTGAGTTAAAAAATTCTTTAGAATGAAGAGTTTGTCATGTGATCTCTAAGCTCCTGCCTAGCTCTAATATTTGAAATCTGTGCAGATACAAAACTTAGACTGCGAAACTCAACAACATTTTGTCTGGTCCCTGTCCTGTCATTCCTGAACCCCCCCCCACACCCATACGTCCTGGCATGTACTTGAGACTAGCTGAAAGTTCTCTCTTTCCCTGTCCTCCACACTCCTACCTTATGTTGCTATTTTCCACCCAGTGGGAAAGCATAATAGCACTTTTCCCCTACCGCAATGTTCTCAAACTCTCCTCTGGGGAAGTCTGAGGCTCCCTGAGATCCTTGCAGGTGATCTGATAGGTCAAAACTATTTTCATAGTGACAATCAAATTATTTGTCTTTTTCTCTCTCATTCTCTCACAAGCACACATAGGAGTTTCCCAGTGGCTATATGAATGAACAGATCTGTCTTGGAAGAAGTACAGCCCATATTCTCCTTAGAAGCAAAGATGGTAAAACTTGGTCTCATATTGTCTGGACATGTTATTAGGAGGGACCAGTCCCTGGAGAAGGATAGCATATTTGGTAAAAGTAGAGAGTCAGTGAAAAAGAGGAAAACCTTCTAAGAGGTTATCACGGTATTCCAGTGCAGCTATTACAGAAATACCACAAGTGCATGGCTTCAGAAAAAAAGAAGTTTATTCTCTCCCAGTCCCTCAGGATAGAAATCTGAACTCAGGGCTTAGGCTTCAGGAGAAAGCTCTCTATCACTTGTGGAGGAGGGGCTTAGTGAAGCATCAGTCTTCCCTTACTCTGGAAGCATCTCAGGGTGGGGACCTTAGTTCAGTGGATGTACTCTGCTCCCGGCACTGCTTTCTCGGTAGTATGAAACCCCCACATCTGTCTGCTCACTTCTTTCTTTTATACTCAAAAGAGATAGGCTTGAGACACCATATAATATTGTAGACTTTCTGTTCGTGATAGAATTTACAACTCATGTGAAAATCTCATCTAATGGTTGACAATCATACAGTACAGGGACTAACGGTCTAGCCTAATTGCTACACACATTTGGGGGGAGACATAATTCAGTCCATGACAGGGATAGATTGATTTAGTGGCTGCAACAATGGGCTTCAGCATAACAATTGTGAGAATGGTGCAGGATCAGGCAGTGTTTCATCCTGTTGTACGTAGACTGGTTATGAGTTGGAGCTGATTCAGAGGCACCTAACAACAACACGACATGTGATATCACAATAGATTGAATACAGAACAAGAATGATAATCTAGCTGTCTCCTGTAAAGCCAAATATTAGAGATTTATAAAACACTGTTCCTCTTCTCCTAAACATTTTTAAAAATAGACCTCTTTCTTATAAAACTATGGTTTTCGTGTTAAGGTGTAATATGTTTATTGTTATTTTTAAATAATTATGGTAACGTAAAACTTTTCTCAGTTTTAATTTTTAATATTGTAAACATTGATAGGCACTACCCATGTAAACAAAAACTCTTCTGGAGTGTCAATAATTTTATAGATAGAGAGGTAAAGACACCAGACTGTCTGAGAATGGCCCCCTTCCATATAACATTTATGTCCAAAATCCTCGTGCTACCATGCTTTCATTTATATTAGCCAAATGGCTGGTTCCTCCGGTTTAGAAAGTTGAACACAATGGGCATGTGTAAGTTTTTAAACACTTCAAGGGAATGAATTGTCTCTCTCTTCCCCCAAATATATGTTGAAATTCCAACTCCTGTACCTGTAAGTATAACCCTGTTTGGAAACAGGATTTTTTGTTATGTTAATTGTGGCCATACCAAATTAGGGTGAGTCTTCAGCCTGTTTCGTAGCCCTGGTGATATAATAATTAAGATCTGTGGCTGCCATCCAAAGCCGCCACCTGCTAGTGGAAGCTTGTGTGTTGCTATGATGCAGAGCAGGTTTCAGTGGACCTTTAATATTAAGACAAACTAGGTAGAAAAGTCCGGTCATCTACTTTAGAAAATCAGCTAATGAAAACCCTAGGTATCACAGCAATCTGATCTGAAACTGATATGGCTGGCACAGGACTGGGCAGCATAGCATTCCATTGTATGTGGGTCCCCATGAGTCAGGTGACAACAGTAGTCACAGACAGAGACGCGTATGTGGGAAGACACTTTGTGATGGTGAAGGTAGACGAATCCATAGCCTAGGAATGCCAATGATTGCCAGCAGATACTGGGGACAGAAAGAGACCTTTCTCTGGAGCTGATGTCCTGAAATCAAACTTGAGACCCCAAAAGTGTGAAAAAAGAAATTCCTGTTCTTTAAAGCGATCTGCTTGTGGTATTTTTTTTGCTGCTGCTGCACCAGTTAATGAAGACACTGAGTGTCCACACATTTTCTCCTTGAATAAAAATACATATTATTCATTTTCTGACTTCAGCTAATGCCTTCCGTGTAGTTTTTGTGAAGAAAACAATTAGTAGCTTATTGTGGATTCCACGTGAAAGTGAGAGTGCCTCGAGGCAGGACCAGAGATGGTTACGTGTCCAAATGTTTAGCTGGAAGTTCAGATAGCTGAACCGTAAGACGTTTTGCTTAACTCCGGTTCCTGTAAGTTAGATACCATCTTGAAACCTCCTCTGACTATATTTTGATTTTCTCACAGTTCATTGAGAAAAGTCTTTTTAGCAAACAGTGGTTTATTAGTGCATTAGTGATCATTATTCCCACTCTCTTCTCAGAAAAACCTCACATTCCCACAACCACAAGCCTTTCCTATCCTGTCTGCAAAACCCAAATAGTAGCCCCTTCACATCATTTTGACCAGGGTCACAGTTTCCCTAGCAGTAGAAAGAATACAGCAACCAACCAATTCATCAGTTTTTATTGAATTTGTAGTCCCTGGATAGCATAAATAGTTAATATGCTCAGCTACTGACAGGAAGGTTGACAGTTTGAATATACCCAGAGGTGCCTCGAAAGAAGTGTCTGGTGACCTAATTCCAGAAAATCAGGCATTGACAATCACACAGTGTACAGTTCTATGCTGACACACATGGGGTTGCCAATAGTCAGAATCAATTTGATAAACTGTTTTTGGTTTAGAAACATCATGTGACGAGACTAAAAAGATGAATAACTCAGTCTTTGAGTGCCAATAAATTCCATTATCGTTAATATCCACATATCAGTGACTCATTCCTGCTCATCTTTTACTACAATATACTTCAAAATTACCCCCAGGGATCTCAGGAGTACTCAAGATGGGGTGGGGGACTTAAGTACAATCAGAATGCCCTGTAGAAGGTAGGACGTTCAGATTTCGTGTTACGGACTTTGGACATGTTATCAGGAGGGATTAGTCCCTGAAGGACATGATACTTGACAAAGAGAGGGTCAGCAAAAAGGCACAAGGCCGTCAATGGGATGGATGGATACAATGACTGCAACAGTAAAGGGCTCATTTATAGCAATGATCGTCAGGATGGCGCAGGACCAAGGAGTGCTTCATCCTGTTGCACGTAGGGTCTCTGTGAGCTGTTGCACGTAGGGTCTCTGTGAGCTGTTGCACGCAGGGTCTCTGTGAGCTGTTGCACGCAGGGTCTCTGTGAGCTGTTGCACGCAGGGTCTCTGTGAGCTGTTGCACGCAGGGTCTCTGAGAGCTGTTGCACGCAGGGTCTCTGAGAGCTGATGCACGTAGGGTCTCTGAGAGCTGTTGCAGGTAGGGTCTCTGTGAGCTGTTGCACACAGGGTCTCTGAGAGCTGATGCACGTAGGGTCTCTGAGAGCTGTTGCACGCAGGGTCTCTGAGAGCTGATGCACGTAGGGTCTCTGTGAGCTGTTGCACGCAGGGTCTCTGTGAGCTGTTGCACGCAGGGTCTCTGTGAGCTGTTGCACGTAGGGTCCCTGAGAGCTGTTGCATGCAGGGTCTCTGTGAGCTGTTGCAGGTAGGGTCTCTGAGAGCTGTTGCACGTAGGGTCTCTGTGAGCTGTTACACGCAGGGTCTCTGTGAGTTGAGACCAATGCAATGGCATCTAACACAACGATGTTAAGGAATGTGGTGAATCAGCTTAAATATTAACTTTTAAGAATCTTCACTAGCCATCCAATCCAAAATGGCACTCCCTCATGTCTCAGACATTTAAATGCTATTTATCATGATCTTTTTTATTTCTATGTATGTGTGTATGCATTGATTTCCTCCTTCCCCTGGAAGATAATTCCATGAGGCAGGAACTGTTTTTTGCTCATACTGTATTCCTAGCATGTAGAACAATGCTTGGCACAGAGTAGGCAATCACTATTTTTTGAATAAAAGAATGGATAGTTACAAGGTCCTTTCTGAAAATGCCATTCTCCGGGCACAGTTGCTCCTCTCTGATGGGCTCCATTCTGAATCTCAGAGCTTCAGGCTCTACCAGAATTTGCAGTTGTGTTAGTCAGCTTTGGCTATATTATGCTGCAGAAACAAACAATCTTCTTGGCTTTCGACACCAACATATACTTCTCACTTATGTTACACTTCAGTCTAGCTTCAGGTTGGCCATAGATCTTTCCCCCATAGGTGTCTTTCAGTCTAGAATGCCAACTGAAGAGATATTCCTAACTATCTATTCTATTTTTATGGCAGAGGAGAAAGAGCAATGGCCAACTGACATGGGCTAGTTTTGGAAGATTCTGCTTAAAGGTGGCATATGCTATTTTTTCTCACATTTCATTGGCCCTGGTTGTATAGTGGTTGAAAGCTAAAGCCGCTAATCAAAATGTTGGCAGTTTGAATCCACCAGGTACTTCTTGGAACTCTATGACGAAGTTTAACTCTGTCCTATGGGGTTGCTGTGACTCAGAATTGATTTAACAGCAGTGGTGTTTTAGTCAGCTAGTACTGCTCTATTGGAAATACCATGAGTGCACAGCTTTAACAAAGGCAAGTTTATTTTCACACAGTCCGATAGGCTATAAGTCCAAATTCAGGATGTTTGCACCAGAAACATCTCTTGTTGGCTCTGGAGGAAAGTCCTTATATTAAATCAGTCTGTGTTCAGGGAGCATTTTGGTGCAGGAACCTCAGGGCTGAAGTATGTGTTCTTCTCCTGGTGCTGCTTGCTTGGTGGTGTGAGGTTTCCAGTTCTGTCCTTGCTTCCCTTTCCTTTTATCTCTTGTAATATGAGAGGATAAAGGGTGGTGCAAGCCATACTCCAGGGAAACTCCCTTTACGGGGGAGCAGGGAGATGGTTCTATGAAGTGATTTACAGTCCGACCATAATCCTTTAACATACAGCATAGATAAATCACAAAATGAAAGACAATCATAAAACATTGGGAATCATAGCCCAGTCACACGGCTACACATATTTTGGGGGGTACTTAATTCAGTCCACAACATACTACCCTTTGCAACCCCCAAAATCACATCTTTGAAACATGTAACTCACTCATCCCATCATAGCAAAATCATGTCCTTCCCATATGATAGAAGTCTTAAATCAGTTCTAAGTCCAAAATTCAAAAATTCCATTATATCTATGAAACCTAGAAATACAAGCTATCTGCTTCTGAAGGTACAATGGCAGAACAGGTGCAAGTTAGACATTCCATTACAAATGGGAAATATTGCAAGGACAGAGGCATTAACAGGCAACCAACAAGTCAGCAGAACACACTACATTAGCCCTCAAAGCTTTGAAAATAATCTTCCATTGTCTGAGCCATTTTACACAATGGCCCTGCCCTCTAGCCTCTGGCTATTGGCTATATTCTGTGGATTCTGACTGGATACCCTTCTCCTGGGATAAAATTGTCTCAGACTGGGTTTTTAGGGAAGCAAAACTGGTAACACGTATATGTACGAGGAAAGATTTATATATAAAGGAAACAGCTCATGCAGTTGTAGAAGCTGAACACCCCAAGTCCTGGCACAAGCCTCACATGGCCGTGGGAGCTGGTGAACCCAGGGACCAGAGTTCTAGATCACAGGCTGTGTAGGTCAGCAGATTCCAGGCTGTGTAGGTCAGCAGATTCCAAGCTGGCAGTGAGAGTATCAGGTCTCTGCTGACTCAGGGAGCTGCAGAGGTTGCTGAACCCAGGATTGGCAGGTCAGGGAACAGGACTTTCAAGCAATGGCTGTACAGGTTGATGAATCCAACAGCTGCAGTTTGGGTTCAGGAACTAGACAAAAGAGAGCAAGAGCTGCTGGCAATGTGAGCAGACGGTAAATAGGGGTAGAGGCGGAGAGATGACAGCTCCGGTAAGAGAATGGTTGTGGTGTGCATGTACAATGAGTTGAGAATTTGTCCTTAACTTTTACAGGTCCAGTGAAACTCTTGTTTGGTCTGTAAGTTTGTGCAGATTTGCTGCTGCTTGGATGTACCAGATGGGGTAGGTTTCAGCTTGGAATGTTGCTACTTGCCTCAGTGTGTGCTGTGCAGAGTCGTAGCAGGACCGTGAAGATCTGGAGATTCTTCCCCATTTCTGCTGTGTTTGAGTTGTCTCTCCTTCTACCTGCTACCCAGTCTAATTTTTCAACTTGTCTTTGATGCTTAAGGTTTCCAATTTGTCAGATATGTCTGAATCACTTTTTTTGATTCTCTGTTGTAAGAGGGATGACAGGAAGTACCTGACTATTCTGCCATCTTGGCCTTGCCTCCCTGTACCCGAAAGTCTTGATTTACCACTTTATTTATCTGTAAAATATTTTTAGTTGCTATGGAATTGGCTCTGATACATGGCAACCTTATGTATAACAGAATGAAACTTTGTCTAGTTCTTCACCATCTTCACCATAGTTGGTATGTTCACATCTATTATTGCAGCTTCCATCATTTGGGGATCTTCTTCCAGCACTATATTGGGCAATATTCTGTTGTGATCTGTAATAGTTTTATTGTCTAATTTTTTTTTTTTAGGTGGATCTTGAAGCCTTTCTCCCAAGCTTGTCTTGGTCAGAAAGTTCCTCTGATAACTGTCCACCATGGGTGACCCTGCTGGCGTTTGAGTGCCAGCTTCTAGCATAATAGCAACATGCAAGCCACCACAGTACAACAAACTGATGAATGGTATCTATAAAACATAGACAATAGTGATTCTTAGCATATAATGTTATGCTAGAGGTCAAATGTGATAATATGTAAGTGTTTTACATACTGTCTGGCACATGTTTGGGGCTCAAGGTATATTCCCTAATATAAATAGAGAAGAATTATGAGCAGTAACCCAAAAGAAAAGTGAGCATGATCTTGAAGGGCACTGGATTAACCAGCCTCACTGGAGAATTTGCTGTGGGAAATAGAGAAATTGAATATGAAATTTTTAGCCATGTTATAGCAGATCTGAACAACAAACACACATACACATCCAAACAACAGACATATGTTTGAGAAATTTAGATTTTATCCTCAAGTCAGCTGAGAGCTACTGACATTTTTTAAAGCTATGTAGGAACACGATACCACAGAACTGTAGAAAAATTAGTCCAACCCTCCATAAGATAACCTGGACAAAGGTCTGTAGTTAGAGGAGACAGACGGGAAGTGGTAAAGAGTTGAAGAGCCAAAAGAGGGGGAGGAACCACATGTAACTATTAGATTTTGAAATCAGATTGTAGGACTGGTGTTCCATAAATAGGCAATTTAGCAAAAGAGCAGTGTTAAAGTGAAAATGCAATATTCCATCTTGTATCTTTAGTTTGTACTTGAGAATAAGGGAAATGGAAGTAAAATTGTTTAGAAACAATGGGGACCAAGACTGACGATGTAGCTTCAGAAGCCATTCATACAAACTGTCTTATCATTGGAGGGAAAAGAACCATGGAACAGCAATGATATGTTTGTCTGTTCCTTCCCTTTTTCCAAAAGGTGACAATTTTCTGAAGGATAAAAATGTATCACTGGAGAGGAAGGAATAAAGATTTGTTTCACTTTGGAACATAATGTAGAGAAAGTAAGGAACAGAAGAAAGCCAGCAATGTTGAAGACTGTCTGCATGGAGTTTAGGAAGAAGGATAGAGGTAAAACAGATTGGTTGATTTCACCATTAAATATAAGAAACTCAGGGAATAGTGACACTTAGACTTAAATTTATAGTACGTGTAAGTGACCAGTCTAGAATTGTTTCTTTTTATTGTTGTATTATAAATACGGAGCTCTGGTCGTGCAGTACTTAAGAGCTCGGCTCCAATCCTAAATACTAGCAGTGTGAATCCGCCAGTTGCAACCATTTGGGACAGTTCTTCTTTGTCCTATAATGTTGCTATGAGTCAGAATCAACTGGATGACATTAGGTTTTGTTTTAATTGTAAATATATGCACATGTATAACAAAACATTTGCCAATTCAACATTTTTCACACATGCAGTTCAGTGACATTGGTTATGTTCACCATGTTGTGAAACCATCACCATTGTTTGTGTCCGCCACTATTATTCCACCACCATTATCAGACACCCAGTGCTCCCTAAGCTAAGGCGACTCCTTCCTCCATACCCTCTACCTCCGTGTGACTGCTGATAAGCTTTGGTCTCTATACATTGACCTATTTCATGTAAATGAGGTCATACAATATTTGTCCTTTTGTGACTACCTTATTTAACTCAGCACAATGTTTCTAAGATTCACTCACATCACAGAATGTGTCAAGACTTTGTTCCTCTTTATGGCAGAGTAGTATTTCCATGTATATATGCAACATATTTTATTTATCCATTCCTCTATTGATAGACATTAGGGCTTACACCTTTTGGCAACTGTGAGTAGTGCAATGGACACTGGTATACACACGCCTGTTTACACTCCTGCGTAACATTTCTTTCAGTTATGTAACCAGGAGTGGGATTGCTGGTTGACTCTAAATTTTTTTTTCTTTTGAGTTGTCCTTTAATAGAAAAGTTTTGTTAGGGGGAGCAGAATATCAAGCATAGGAAGAATCTAAGGAAAGGAACTACAGAGCATGCAATTGCGTTGCCAATTTTTTACTCCCAAAGCAGCCCTCAGATAAGAATTTGAGTACAAGAATTGAGGTGATACCAGGAAACACCAGGAGAAGAATGACGGGGGTGGTGAAAGCCAAGGCAAGGTATGCTAATGAGCCAGGTAACACTGTGGGAAACCAAGGTTCAGTCCTGCTAGGAACACAGCAGGATTGAACCTTGATTTCCTGTAGTGCTACCTGGCTCATTAGCAAAACCTGTCTTGATTCATACTCTCATTCACAGTGACTTTATGATTCCCTGAGTAGAATTATGCTTCATAGAATTTTCCATGGCTTATGTTCTGGAAGTGGATTGTGAGACCTTTCTTCCGAAATGCTTCTGGGTAAACTGAAACCTTCAACCTTTTGTTTAGCAGCTGCATACCTTAATTATTTGTGCTACCCAATGACATCATTGGGTAGGGGCAGGGAGAGAGGTCTATGGAGAACTGTAAAGACGGATTAAATCATGATGCACTAAATGAATGAGTCTATAATGTATTTAATCTCCAATTCTAAATTTTGTAGTTTGAAGGATGTTCCTGGGGGTGTTATCTCTCTATTACATCTGACCCATGGCTGCTAGAAAAAGCCCTCAGGCAAGAACCATGGTGCTGGTAGCAAGAAGTTAGTGGCCTGTCAGAGAACAGTGAGTATTAAAAGAGATGGGCGGGCAACCACAGCGCTGTTCCAGCAAAGTCTCCGGAGCCAGGCTGCCTGACTTTGAACTTGGCTGGATTTGCTGCTCTGGGTAGTGCTACTGTAAAGTCCTCTGACACAATTATAGCTCAACTTGTTTAAGAGGGGCCTCTAGGATCTGATAGTAGCCAACTTACCCACTCTGTGTCTATTACAAGTACAGGTAGTCCCTGGGTTACAAATGACATCTGTTCCTAAGTCTGTCTCTAAGTTGAATTTATAGATAAGTCAGAAAAGGTACATATAGTTTCTATTTATCAGCAGTTAGTCAAAAGTTTGTCTTAGCATATAGCATATAGTTTACCTTTCTATACATATAAAATACAAAATGTTGTTGAACCAAGGGCAAGTTTGTTCCACCTGTCACTGCTGCCCGACTCAGAGACAGGGGAAAAAGTCCGAGTATGCTTTATTAACAGACAAGCATGTGAATCTGGCACTTGGCTTGGCTGGCTATGTGAATCTGGGGAACAGTGAGAATAGTTTCTCCAAGACTGTTTCCTTCAGGTTACAATCCCAGTGACTTTTATAGTCAGATTACAAAGGGATTTGCATCTGAAAAATGTCAACCCTTGTCACTGGATAGAAAAGGAATTCACAAGATTCCTTTACATCTTATCGAACAATGTCATTAACTCCCTGAAGTTTAGAAATAATTGATTTACTTCCCCAGAGATAGGTAAAGGAACGTATGTCTATTGATCTGGTTCGTGATAGTGATAAAATAGGAATGAAACGTAATTTAGGAATCCAGGTGACCTTCATCCACTAACATTTCTCACTCTTAATAACCAATTTCATATCTACAAAACAGGTTTTAAACAAAAATAACTGCTTTGATAAACATCATTAAATCTAGTATCAAATTTCAGATTGTGGGCTAGCTTTCAACTATATGTGGTACAGCTAGTTGTGAGGCAGAGTGCATATTGTACGCAGCAACAAACAAATAATCTGCAAATAATAATGATTCCTATTACCATTATTAGTATGCACAGCCAACCTAGGTTGGGGAGCTATGAGAATAATATCTCAAACTCCAACCTGAAGAAGACTTCCCACTATTTGATGTTATTCACAATATCCTTCACTGCTTCTGATTTGTTTTTTTATCAATTTAAAGCAACACATCCCTTAAGATCTTTACATCCATGATTATGTCTGAGGAGTAAGTAGTCTATAGCTACCCAGTTTTCCAGAACAACCTCTCTGACTTGTCCCAACTCAGCACTTAAAGCACTTATGGTCTGAAATGTAGCATTTAAGTTCTTATCCATGACACAGGCTAGCCTATAAATTTCAATATTTAAACCTATCACCACGGCAGTCACGATAAAAAGGGACGAGGATACTTACTTAGCCAGACTCAGCTGATGTACGTCACTGTGGCAATCTTTGGGAAGATTAATCCCCTTTACACTTCGGGCATGGTTATATCGGATGTCTTTAATCTGGGGCAGGAACAGGGTTAGCCTTCCCAAGCAGCAAAGTCCTCCCACAGCTTTGACAGGGACTTATTAAGAAGCCCAATTTCCACACAAGAACCATCCTTTAGATAACTTGATGTGTCTATTAGCACAGGACACCGTTACACTTCTGTTACATTTGAGGATGAGGTTATTAAGATCATAACAAAAGGATGAGCATCCTGAAAATGTGACAGTTTTGCTAGGGGTGACAGTCTCAAGCTGGATCAAGAACATCTTGCTATCCTTTTCTTTATTAACTGGTTCCCAATTACAGATATCCCCACAAGTGATGTTGTTTTGAACATGTCTGAACAAGGTAAAATTTCTAACCAATTCCAGAAGGGTACATACACCAATTAAACATGAGGTAAAAATTGGTTCAACATAAGTACCTCCCACTAGACAGAAATCAGAAACATTCATTACATTTCATGTATGATAGGCCCATACATTTGCATTTTGTCAGAAAGGGACAATATCTTATGAAAATCCTAGAACTAAGTTGAGTTCAAAGAAGAGAGAGAGGATTCTGGAAGACATTTTTTAAACTTTATGCTGGTTTCCATTCCAGGAGTGGCAGTCCACCACTCATGGTCAGGATCTGTCAAGGAGGCATTCATGTCTGTGTCTGCCGAGGAGCAGGGCTTCATGCAGGTATGATGTGTCCAGACTTTTAGTCCAGTCAAGTTCGTGGCAGTTGGGGTGGTCAGGAAGATTTCCCTTGGGCCAGTGCACTCCTCTTCCAGCTGTTCTTCAGGTCTGTCTCTGTAAGTTTTTATCTGAGGGAAGAGTGAACACCCGGGGAGAGAAAACTGGTGAATTCTGGAACTTAAGGTCATTTTCTGCCTGTGGGGAAAGCTTATTGAGACAGTCTGGAAGGGTCTCCCATACATAGTTTTATAGGGGCTCAGTTTGAGCCTGCTTCTAGGGGCTACCCAAATTCTAAGCAAGGCAACGGGCAAGATCTGATCCTTATATGAATGATTCTTTTGATGTAGCTTGGAGATCAATCTTTTCCCGATGACTGTGGTCTCCAGGCTGTGTGTAGTCTTCATCTGATGCCCATGAATTTGCTCACTTTCTGATCATCGATTTTTCTTAGCCAGTCAGGCTGTACCTGATGTAAAATCAGGAGCTACCAGGCGTCTTCAGGAGATACTTCCATCTGGAGGCTCTTCTCAGGGGAGAAGGTGATTTGGGCATTAAGTTTAGATAATAAATCTCTTCCTAATAATGGACAGCACAGTCTGGCGTATACAGAAACCAATGAGTCATCAACTTTACTTCAATCTGATAGAATATGTGGTTCCAGCGTCCACTGGTAAATTCACCATTTGTTTCCCTACTCTTAATTCTACCCGAGGTGCCTGGAAGGGCAATTATAATTATAATGTTGGTAGTAGATTCTAGCTGTCACCTTGGGCCTCTTCGGTCATGTTCCATTCCTGACAGCTCACCATTTGGCAACCTGTTCTAGCAGTGTTGGCAGCCTCTTTCTTAGTGCATTCATTTCTCTAGTGCCCTATTGTTTTGCAATAAGCACATTTATTTTCCATGATTGAGGCTCGACATCCCCAAAGATTCCTGTTGAGTGTCTTTAAGTCCCTGACCTACGTTACCTCCAAGAATGTGGTGGCAGCTTGGGTCTTGCTGAATTTCCTATTACTAGAATACCATGAATGCAATTTCCACTAGCTGGGCAGGATTCATTCCCAAAGTTCTGTTCAACTTTCATAGCTTATTCCAAATGTCTGGTGGACTTTGGGAGTAAAAGTTTATCATTCTTTGATTTTCAGGCACTTGAGGGTCCATATCAGTATACTTACGATAGGCGTTGTAGATTGTTTACAGGAACTCAGGTGGATCCTTGGGGCTTTCTGCTGCACTTCTTCCACCATGATCAAACTTTACTGCTTAGGGACCTCTTTTTGAAGATCTACTAGAATATAGCTTCTGCAATGGTTTAGGAGAGGCAAGCCCTCATTATTGGGGTCCCAACTAGGCTCAGTCACTGGGATGGCTATTGCTGGGTTGGGAGTGTCATTCAGGCTTTCAGAGTGAAGCCTCTCAGCTCCATTTTTTGGCTTTACCTAGGACCAGGCATCTTTCATCCTTAGTAAGAAGTACATCTAACAAAGCTTGAATAGTGGCCCAGTTGGCCAAGATAGTGGTTATTAATTCTGTTACCTTGTTAGGGTCTGTTCTGTATGGGGGATTTGAACTCTTCCACTTGAATAAATTGGAGGCAGTAAATGGCATATGTGCCTAATAATATCCAGCTGGTTGCCTTTTTTGATTTACTCCAATCAGGAGTTATGGAAAAGGGTATTTGCACTGCCTTGTTATCCTGGATCCTCTGGTCAAATTCAGTTCCTTGCCAGCTGTGTGACAGTGAGACTGCATCTATGCTGCCTTTAGCAGGATAAGGGGGAGTCAGTTCCTCAGGAAAGGAGTGGGCAGTTGCTGCTGAAATTTTAACAGTATTCATAAAGTTCTGATCATCTAACATCGCCTGTTCTCAAAAACATTTTCATTACAAATGGGAAAATCCACAAGGGAAAGGAAATATTGTACAGGGCACCAAGCAGTTTTAAAGAGCACATTACATTTTACACAATGGCCCTGTCCTCTAGACTCCAGGTATCAGCCCCCTTCTCCAGATTCTGAGTGGAGCCCTCCAACCATCCTAGCACTGTCCTATACCTCTGCCTTCCAGGCCAACTGGGACAGCACCTCCTATCCCCTGGGACTCAGGTACATAATTTTTCAAGCCCACAGGAGTGGTAACTCCACAATTAGGAACATCAAAGGGTTTGGCTCCATTTTTATCAAACCTTTGAAGTATACTTTTGAATCCCAGTTAGTTTGGCTTCCAAGCTCAGCTTTTGTTTCCTAACCATATCAAATTAACAATTTAAAACTGAATCAAACCCACTGTTGTGGAGCTGATTTTAATTTTCAGTGGCCCCAAAGGGCAGAGTAGAACTGCCCAACCTGGTGGCTGGCAGATTTGAGCGGTAGACTTTCCAATCAGTAAAACATAGCATTGATCACTATGTAACCAAGGTTTTCTCCAATAAGAGGTAATGATAAAATCATGACTTAATATCATGTACTTGTTAGATAATATTAGCCAGCCAGCCAAGTGCCGTCGAGTCGGATCCGAAGGAAAAAAAAAATAGACATTTTAACCCAGTAAGAACTGGGCACCCTTTGATTCTAATCTGCCAAAACCTGTTTCCATACTTTGTGGCTTAGTTTTGACTCAGGAATCTTTTTTTTTCCTCTCTCTTTTTTTCTTTTTATTGTGATTTAGTGAAAGTTTACAATACAATTCAAGTTTGCACACCCACCTATCTATCTGCAGCTCCCTCTGCTCTCCTTTCCAGGTGATAGCACACTCCTCCTTTCCATCCGATACATGTCACATCCTCTTGACAATCTCCTGTCCCCTCCTCTCCACCCTCTCCACTCCCCTCTAGTAAGAGGCCAGTAGGACAATATCCTATAGATGCATAGAACCATAAAGTGTAGACATGATATGGTCACTCTGTGTCCCCCAGTCCAATCCATTCCTATCCAAAGAGTTGATGTCAGTAATGATCTATGATCAGTGGCAGCATCAGGTCTAGAGGCCATACTCCCAGGAGAACTCCCAGGCCTTCAGACCATCAGTTTCTATCTTTCAGGAGAGTTCTTAGGGTGGACCCCTTTTTTCTCATGTTGCCACTGGGACTCAACATTGTGAGCCCCATCATGGCTACCATTGGTGGTGGCTGGGCACCATCTGGTTCTTTCACCTGGGCCTTTCTCTCTTCTGGGCTCTTTTTCCCTCATGTCATTGTTATCCTTGGTATCATCTGTTCCAGCTGAGTTGGGACAATTTGGTGTACCTCAGATTGAAGCTTGCTAGCTTTTAAGACTCCAGATGACACTCACCAATATGGGGTGCAGAAGATTCTCTTAGCAATAGACCAGTTATGCCAGTTGGCCTTGATGTTCCCTAAGAGCATGGTCCCTGGCCCCCTATCCCTGGGGCTCTATCCTTGCAATGTTAGCTAAGATTAGAAGAGTTGTCAGATTATGTTGAAGTCCAGTTAAGTTGATCTTCTTTCTACTGTGTGCTGTCACTGCTTTCACTCACCCAAATTTCTATCAACTATCTAATTTAAAACCAACACTCTCGTTCCCTCCCTCCCACCCGTTCCTTGCAGCCATCAAAGAGTCTTTACTTCTATACATGAGTCTGTTTTTAAGTCCTTATAGTAGGGGTCTCATACAATATTTGTCCTTGTGCTACTGACTGATTTTCACTCAACATAATGTCCTCCAATTGAAACCAGTTTATGAGATGCTTCCTAAAATCGTCATTGTTCTTTATCATTGCATAGTGTTCCATGGAGTATATATACCATAGTTTGTTTATCCATTCATCTCTGATTGGGCATCTGGGTTGATTCCAACTTTTTGCTATTGTGGACTATGCTGCAATAAACATTCATGTGCACATATCTGTTCATGTGGCTGCCCTTGCTTCTGTAGGATATATTCCACACCGTGGGATTACTGGGTCAAATGGTATATCTATTTCCAGCTTTTTAAGGACGTGCCAGATTGCTTTCCAAAGAGGTTGTACCATTTTATAATCCCACTAGCAGTGTAGGAGTGTTCCAGTTTCTCCACAGCCTCTCCAGCATTTGCTGTTTTGTGTTTTTTGGATCATGGCCAACCTTGTTGGGGTGAGATGGTATCTCATCATGGTTTTGATTTGGATTTCTTTAATAGCTAATGATTGTGATCATTTCCGCACGTGTCTTTGGACTGCCTGGACATCCTCTTTAGAGAAGGATCTGTCCATTTCCTTCGTCCAGTGCTTAATTGGATTATTTTGCTTTTCTTGTTGATATTTTGCAGAATTTTGTAGATTATGGAGATAAGATGTCAGTCTGATATATGTAGTTGCCAAATATTGTTTCCCATTCTGTAGGCGGTCTTTTAATTCTTTTGATGAAGTCTTTGGATGAGCAAAAGTGTTTGCTTCTTAGTAGTTCCCATGTATCTATTTTCTCTTTTGTTAATCGTGCTTTGTTTGTCAGATTTTGAAGCCTGTCTAAGTTGTGTATTAAGTTGTGTTGATTCTATTTGTTTCGTGCATGGTCTTTACTGTTTTAGGTTTGATATTTAGGTCTTTTGTCCAATTAGAGTTGGCTTTTGTGTACGTTGTGAGATGTGAGTTTTGTTTCAGTTTATTGCAGATGGTTATCCAATTTTGCCAACACCATTTGCTAAAGAGACTGTTTTTATCCCAGTTTTGAATATTAGGGCCTTTGTCAGATATCAACTGTTCATAGGAGGATGGTGGCATCTCTGGGGTCTCAACTCTGTTCCATTGGTCTATGTGTCTCTTTTTGTATAAGTACCAGGCTGTTTTGACTACTGTGGACTCAGGAGTCTTATTTTAATGAGAGATCAAATCTTTGCTTTCAAGGGATAGATTAACTGTTTCACTCAGACGTCAGAAAATTTTGTTATTTAGCAGCAAAAAAATCCAATTTGTCTTACGTTTATGTTCTCAGCAAGCTCATAAATGAAACCATTAAATTATTAGACAAATAAAACTTTTAACCAGACCAAATAAACAAAAAAAATTATACTGTATTCCTTGAACAGCAAAAATAAACTTGCTCATTAGGCTTATATACTATATATTCATGTTGCTTGAAAAGCAAACTGTACATAAATTTACCTATTAACTCAATTACCCTAAAGTCCAGAGCTGAAATAAAGCTTGCTTAAACATTCTAGGTCTTTAAGACTTGGATCCACCCAATTTCTTCTCCTCTTTTTAATTCTGATTAAGTGAAAGTATGCAATCCAAATTAATTTTTCATGTCCACCTATCTGCAGCTCCATCTGCTCTCCTCACCCAGTGACAGCACATTTCTCCTTTTCACTCTATACTTCATATATCCTCTTAACAAGCATATGTGCTCTCCTCTCCACCTTCTTCTCTCCTATCTAGAAAGCACCAGTAGTAGAGCCTTCTATAAATGCATAAAACCCTAAAGTAAACAAACCACATGGTCACACTCTGTCCACAAGTCCAGTGCAATCTTGTCTGAAGAGCTGACCTTAGTACTGGTTTCTGATTAGGTCCAGCAGCAGATCTAGGGACCATGTTCCCAGGGGATTCTTCAGGCTGTCAGACCATCAGTTCTTGTCTTTTAGTAGAGTTATTGAACTAAACAGCTCTTTTTCTCATGTTGCCTTAGGGATGCCACATTGTGCCCCCATCACAGCTGCCTTCGGTGGTGGGCAGGCATCAATGAGTTCTTGTGGTCTCATGTTGACACAGTACCCCATTCATATGGATCCATCTGACTTCTGGGCTGATTTTTCCTTGTGCCTTTGATATTCTTGGTCATAATCTGTTCCAGATGGGTTGGGACAATTTGGTGTATCTCAGATGGCAGCTTGCTAGCTTTTAAGTCCCCAGACACCACTCACCAATATGGGGTATATAAAGGACCCTCTTAGCAAAAGACTAGTTATGCTAACTGACCTAGATGTCCCCTGAAAACATGGTCCCCAGGCACTCATCCTTGCTCCTCTCAACCTTTCAAATACTGGGTTGAGTTTGGAAAGTCTTTCACTTTATGATGTAGTCCAGTTACGTTGATCTGCTTGCTCTCTACTGCATGCGGTTACAGTGTTCACATAACTAAATTCCTATCTACTATCTATTCTATGACTAACCCTTTTCCTCCCTCCCAACACTTGTAGCTGTCAAAGAGTCTTTTCTTCTGTATGTAACTCTATTTTTAAGTCCGTATAGTGGAAGTCTCATACAATACTTGTCTTTTTGCAGTAGACTTCATCAGCATGTCTCCTGGTTGAAACCAGCTTATGAGAGTCTTCCTAACATCATCATTGTTCTTTATCATTGCATAGTGTTCCATTGAGTATATGTATCATAGCTTGTTAAAGCATTCATCTGCTGATGGGAACCTTGGTGGATTCCATTTTCTTGCTATTGTGGACAGTACTGCAATAAACATTCAAATACATGTATCTGTTCATGTGGTTACTTTTATTTCTGTAGGATATATTCCAAGCAGTGGGACTGCTAGGTCGTATGGTAGTTCTATCACTAGCTTTCTAAGAAAGTGCCAAATTGCTTTCCAAAAAGTTGTACCGCTTTGCATTCCCACCAGCAGTGCAGGAGAGTTCCAATCTCTGCGCAGCCTCTCCAGCGTTTGTTCTTTTGTGGTTTTTGGATTGTGGCCAACCTTGTTGGGGTTCGATGGTATCTCATTATAATGTTGATCTGGGTTTCTCTAATAGCTAATGATCATGAGCATTTCCTCATATATCTTTTGGCTGCCAGGATGTCTTCCTTCGTGAAGTGTGTGTTCATCTCCCTTGCCCATTGCTTAATTGAGTTACTTACTTTTTCTTGTTGATATTTTGCAATAGCTTGTAGAATATGGAAATCAGATGCCAATCCAACATGTAGTTGCCAAGTATTTTATCCCATTCTGCAAGTGGTCTTTTAATTCTTTTGATACAGTGTTTGGATGAGCCAAAGTGTTTGGTTCTTAGTAGTTCCCATTTATCTGTTTTCTCTTCTGTTGTTTGTACATTGTTAGTCAGATTTTGTAGTCTGTCTAAGCTGTGTATTAGAACTTCCATTGTTGATTGTATTTTTTATTGCATGATCTTTATAGTTTTAGGTTTCATATTTAGGTCTTTGACCCATTTTGAGCTAGTTTTTGTGTAAGGTGTGAGATATGGGTCTTGCTTCAGTGTTTCCAAGATAGATTTTTGCCAACACCATTTGTTAAAGAGACCGTTTTTGCCCAGTTTAGGACCTTTAGGTCTTTGTCGAATATCAACTGTTCACAAGATGATGATAATATTTCTGGGGTCTCAATTCTGTTCCATTGGTCTATATGTCTCTTTATCTACCAGCAGCAGGCTGTTTTGACTACCATAGCAGTGTAGTAGGTTCTAAGGTCTGGTAGTGTGAGGCCATCCTCTATATTCCTCTCCTTCAGTAGTGCTTTACTTATTGGCAATGTCCTCCTTTTCCAGACAAATTTGGTGATTTGTTTCTCCATCTAATCAAAAAATGACACTGGAATTTGTATTGGGATTGCACTGTGTATGTAGATCACTTTGGGTAAAATAGACATTTTTGCAACGTTAAGTCTTCCCATCCATGAGCAAGGTAGGTTTCTCCACTTATGTAAGTCTCTTTTGGTTTCTTGCAGTAAGCTCTTGTAATTTTCTCTGTATAGGTCTCTTATTTCTCTGGTGAGAAATTTATTGGTGTAAATGAATCCTACTGATTTACTTATGTTTATCTTATATCCTGATACTTTGCTGAACTCTTCCATTAATTGCAGTAGTTTACTTATGTATTCTTTAGGATTCTCCCTGAGTATGATCATATCATCTGCAAATAAGGATGTTTTTTTCCTCTTCTTTGGTAATGCAGATGCCCTTTATGTCTTTGTCTTGTCTGATTTCTCTAGATACAACCTCTTGCACAATGTTGAATAGAAGTGGAGATAGTGGGCATCATTGTCTAGTTCCCATTCTCAGGGGGAATTCTTTTAGCCTCTCTCCATTCAGAATGATGTAGGCAATTGCCTTTGCTTAGGTGCCCCTTATTGCATTGTGGATTTCCCCTTCTATTCCTATTTTGCTGAAAGTTTTTAGAATGAATGGGTGTTGGACTTTGTCAAATGCCTTTTCTTCATCACTTGAAAAAATCAGGTGATTTTTATCCTTTGGGTTATTATGTGGTTGGTCACAATAATTGTTCTTCTGACATGAGACCAGCCATGCATCCCTGGTATGAATCCAACTTGGTCATTGTTTTACTCAGCTAGTGCTGCTGTGACAGAAATACCACCAGTGGATTGCTTTAACAAATGAAAATTTATTCTTACACAGTCTGGTAGGCTACAAATCCAATTTCAGGATGTCTACTGCAGAGGAAGGGCTTTCCCTCTGTCAGTTCTGGAGGAAGTCCTGTGTTGCATCAGTCTTTGTGCAGGCAGCATCTTGGCACAGGAACCTCAGCTCTGAAGGAGGTGCTCTTTTCCCAGTGTTGCCTGCTTGATGATGAGATGTTCCCAATTCTCTCCTTGCTTCCCTTTCCTTTTATCTCTTGTAGGATGAGAGGATAAAGGGTGGTGCAAGCCATACATACTCCAGGGAATCTCCCTTTACAGTGGAGCAGGGAGATGGTTTTCTGAAGGGATATGGTCACTCTGCATCACCAAGTCCAATCCATTTGTGTCTGAAGAGTGGACCTTTGTTATGATTTATGGGCAAGGGCAGCATCAGGGCCAAGGACCATGCTCCCAGGGGAACCCTGAAGCTGCTGGAGCATCAATTGTGGTCTTTTAGTGGAGATCTCAGGTGCAACCCTTTTTATTCTTGTGTTGCCAGTGAGACTCAACTTTGTGAGCTCCATTGTGGCTTTCACAGGTGGTGGCCGGGCACCATCCGGTTCTTCCGGTCCCAAGTCAATGTAGGCACCCACTCATGTGGGTCTCTCTGTCTTCTGGGTTACCTTTCCCCCATGTCATTTTGGTCCTCAGTGAGCATCCATTCCTGCTGAATTGGGACCATTTGCTGTGCCCTCAGATGGCATCTAGGAAGCTTTTAAGACCCCAAACACCACTCACCAATGTGGCATGCAGAGAGCCCTCTTAGCAATACACTAGTTGTACCAATTGGTCTCAGTTTCGCCTAAGAGCACCGTCCCCTGCCCACTGCCCCAGCTACTCTGCTCTAATCTTTATTACCTCTTTTCTTCTGGTGGTCAAGCGGTTCCTTTGTTGTTCTCTTTCTACTTGTTCATGTTGTAGTGTTAATTCTTTGGTTTGGGTCCTATGTTTATTCCATATGTGTGCATTTATAGAGATAAATTGACCTCTGAACACTGCTTTTGCTGTATCTTATAGGTTCTACTAGATGTGTTTTCATTCTCATTTGATTCCCTACGGTTCTTTATTGTATCCTTGATTTCTTCTATAACCCGTGAATTTTTGAGCAAGGTGTTGTTCAGTTTCCATGTGTTCAAATTTCTACTTATGTTTTTTCTGCTATTGATTTCAACTTTTATGACTGTATGGTCTCAGAAGATACTTTGCAATAATTCAGTGGTTTGGATTTTGTTAATACTGCTTTATTACCTAATATGTGGTCTGTTCTGGAGAATGTTCCATGTGCATTGGAGAAGAAAGTGTACTTCTCTGTTGCTGTATAAAAAGTTCTGTGTATGTTGACGAGGTCTAGTTGGTCGATTGTCACAATAAAATCTTCTGTATCTTTAATGAGCTTTTTTTCTGGATAATCTGTGCATTATTGAGAGTGTTGAAGTCTCCTACTATTACTGCAGAATGAACTATCTCTTTTTTCAGTGTTGTCAGCATTTGTTCAATGTATTTAGATGCTCTGGTATTGGGTGCATAAATCTTTAATATCATTAAGTCTTGCTATGTATTGAAACTTTAAGCAATAAATAGTGGTCATCTTTGTGCATGACAGTGGATTTTACATTAAAATCTATTTTACCTGAGATTAGTATTGCCACTCCTGCTCTTTTCTGTGTGTTGTTGGCTTGGTATATATTTTTCCATCCTTTGATTTTCAGTTTGTTTGTATCTTTGTATCTAAGATATGTTTCTTGTAAGCAACATATAGACAGATTGTGTTTTTTGATCCAAGCTGTTACTTTCTGTCTCTTTATTGGAGCATTCAATCCATTTACACTCAGTGTAATTTTTGATAGGTATGTGTTTAGTTCTGTCATTTTGGTGCCTTTATTTTTGTGTTGTTGATGTTTTCTTTGTTCCTCTCAGTATTCTCTTCTGGATAATTTTTCTTTATGGTTTTACTTTTCATCTTCTTCAGTGTTGGTTTTGTGTTTGTTAAGACTCCTTCATTATGTTTCTTGTTTTGATATGTAGCATTGTTAGTATGGTTTGCGGCTACCTCTTTGATCCTACTTAATGTTCTAAGTTTATACCAATCTTTAGCTTCTATATATCTCTTTAATTTTCTCTCCATCGAAAAGGGCTATAGCTACTGTAGTATGTCCATCTTTATATTGTGATGATGTCATAGTTTTCATGTTGTCTGGTTCCCTACTTTTAATATTTTGCCTTTGATTAAGCTTTGTGACTTTCCTGACTGAGTAGGAATCAGGATGCTATGTCCTGAATTGTATCCTTAAGTATACATCTAATGTTACTGTTATTCTAAACAAAGAGCTTCTTTTAGTGTTTTTGGTTTGGTTTTTGTAAGGTCTCTACGCTTCTGTTTACCTGTAAAGTCTTAATTTCACTGTCATATTTGAGAGACAATTTTGCAGGATATATAAGTCTTGGTTGGAAGTTTTTCTCCTTGAAGGCTTTGTGTGTGTCATGCCACTGCCATCTTACCAACATTGTTTCTGCCAATAAGGCAGAGGAAAACACACAGAGCTTCCCTTTGTACATTAGACCCAAGCATCTGTGCTCTAAACAACTTATAGGTGGAGGAGTACACATACAATGCCCAGTTCAACAACCATGGAGAACATCCCCTGAACTCATTGCCAGATGACTGGCAAAACAGATTTATAGCCTCACCAAAAATCCACCTATGTAATCAGCAGACCCACAAGAACAGTGAACAGACTCCTGGGCTTACACACTTTGTAGTTGTTCTGACCATTTGGAGACAGGAGGTAAGAGCTTCCATGATGCAAAATTAATAACCAGAGGATGCACATGCCCAGTCTACTAGGATGTATCAAAACAAAACAAAAACTCAGGATGCAGTAAACAATAGTACAATCAGTAAATATGTAAATAAACAACTTATTGATACCTTGAAGACAACAGTGTGTACCAAATCACATAAAAAACAAACAAACAAACAAACAAAAAAACAGGATAAGACAGCTCTACTAAGTTACCAAAATAAAGAACCAGAAAACTTTCCAGAGGAGAATAAGGCAATGGAACTCCCTAATAAAGAATCCAAAAAATTAATATACAGAGCTCTTTAAGAGATCAAGAAGGATATCAAGCAAAGCACAGACGAAAGAACACAAACAAAGCAACAATAGAATTCAGGAAAACAATATAAGATCAAAATGACAGAATAAATAGGCAGCTAGAAACTGTACAAAAAAGAACAACTGGAAATCCAAAAGATCACCTGTAAAATTTCAGAATTAGACAACTCAATAAGAGGTCAAAGCAGCAAAATTGAGATATCAAACTTGCCAAAACCAGAAAGAAAGAAAAAGTCCTGAGAGTGGTTAGGAATAAACAAAATATCACCTACTAAGGAAAATCAATAAGGCAAAACTCTGATTACTCAGCAGAAACTATGCAGGCAACAATGCAATGGAATGACATATGTAAAGCTTAAAGAAAAAAATTGCCAGCCAAGAACAACATATTCAGCAAAATTGTCTAAAAAATGACTGTGAATTTAGATCATTTCTAGATAAACAGACTTTAAAAGAATTTGTAAAAATGACACCACACTTACATGAAATATTAAAGGGAATCTTCTGGTCAGGGAATAATACAAGATGATAACCAAAGAGTAGGACACAGTATAAATCAACCAGATATTACTCAAATAGAAAAGTCACAAAACGAAACAAAGATTAAGACTGAAAAGAGGGAAGTACAGAAGTCAGTTTGTAAATGATGACAACATCAAAGCAAAAGAGGGAATAACAGTGTACTCATAGACCTCCTATATGGGCAGAAAGTCAAAGCAATATTAAGAATTAAAAAAGACTGATTTAAACATAGAAAAAGAAAGGTAAATTTCAAGATCACCACAAAGGAAACTAACAAACTACCCATAAAAATAAAAAAGAAGAAAAATGTACAGACTTGGCTAACACATAAACAATAATGAAAGAGATACAAAAGGAAAATACATAAGCAAAATGAACTCAGGACAGACAATTAAGCAAAACAAAGAAACTGTTAATAGCACACAGTCACATACATGCAAACGCACACACACACACACAGACAAAATACAACAAAATGGCAGCAGTAAACTCATCCACCCACTGCAATAATTAAACCAAATGTAAATGGCCTAAACATGCCAGTAAAAAGGTAGAGAGTGGTAGAATGGATATAAAAGCATGATCTGTCTATATGCTGTTGACAAGATACATACATGAGACACAAAGACAAACTGAAACTCAAAGAATGGAGAAAAAAAGTATCAATCAAACAATAATTAAATTGAAAAAAGTGTGGAGTGGAAATATTAATTACAGATAAAACAGAGTCTAAAGCAAACTTTTCCATGAAGGATAAGGAAGGACACTGTATAATGATTAAATGATAAACACACTAAGAAAGCATAGTCATAATAAACACATATGCACCTGATGGCAGAGTTTCAAAATACATAAAACAAACTCTAACAGTACTGAAAAGATAGACAGTTCTATAAGAATAGTAAGAGTTGTCAACACACTACTTTTTGTGGGGGATAGACTATCCTCCGATAAAGACACCAAAGATCGAAATGCCACAATCAACCAACTCTACCTCACAGACGTATAGAGAATATATCACTTAATGGCAGCAAAGCATACGTTCTTTTCCAGTGTACATGGAACACTCTCCAGAATAGACAACAGTTTAGGCCACAAAGCTAGCCTTAAAAAAATCAAATACACTGAAATAATACAAAATATCTTCTCTGACCACAATGTTATGAAAATACAAACCAATAGCAGAAATAGCAAGGAAAAAAAAGTTCAAATACATGCAAAGTGAACAATACCTTGCCTAACAAACTGTTGAGTAATAAAAAAAATCAAGGCTGGAATAAAAAAAATCATAGAATTAATGACAATTGTCATGGATTGAACTGTGTTGCCACCAAAATATCTGTCAACTTGGCTAGGCTCGGATCTGACTCGACGGCACTTGGCTTTTGGCTGGCTAAGCTGTAACTTCCAGTATTGTGTAGCTGTCCACCACTTTATCATCTGATATTACTTACCTATGTGTTGTTAACCCTGCCTCTATGATATTGATGAAGTGAGAGTCAGCAGTTATGTTAATGAGGCAGGACTCAATTTACAGGATTAGATTTGTCTAAAGCCAATCTCTTTTGAGAGAGAAGTGAGTAGACAGAGAGGGGGACTGTATACTACCAAGAAAGCAGTGCTGGGAGCAAAGTATAGCCTTTGTAACTGGGATCTTGTGCAGAGAAGCTCCTTAGCCAGAGAAAGATTGATGACAACAACTTTTCTCAACAACAGACAGAGAGAGAAAGCCTTCCCCCCAGAGATGGTTTCTTGACTTTGGACTTCTTGCTTCTTAGAGTGTGAGAGAATAAATTTATATTTGTAAAAACCACCCTCTTGTGGTATTTCTGTTATAGCACTGTACAGCTAAGACAATAATTAAAGTACGTCTTACCAAAACCTTTGGGACACAATGAAAGCAGTGCCTGGAAGTCAATTTATAATAATAATAATGATAATAATAATAATAAAGGGTGAAAATCTGTCATGGATTGAATTGTGTTCCCCAATAATGTATGTAGCCAAGTGGCTGGCCGATGATTCCCAATATTTTGTAATTGTCCTCCATTTTATAACTTTCCTATGCTGTATGTTAGAGGATTAGGGTGGAACTGTAATTCCCTTCATAAGACCACCTCCCTGCTCTTCTGTAAAGGGAGTTATCCTGGAGTATGACTTGCACCACACTGTATCCTTTTATCTTACAAGAGATAAAAGGAAAGGGAAGCAAGCACAGAATTGGCAACCTCATACTATCAAGCAAGCAGCATCAGGAGAAGAGCATGTCCATCAGACCTGAGGTTCCTGCATCAAGATGCTCTCTGACCAAAGATTGATTCAACACAAGGACTTTCCCCCAGAGCCAACAGAAGGGGAAAGCCTTCCTCTGGAGTAGACACTCTGATTGCGGACTTGCAACCTACTGGACTGTGTAAGAATAAACTTTTCTTTGCTAAAATTATCCACTTTGTGGTATTTCTGTTAGAGCAGTACCAGATAACTAAAACAGAATTTGGTACCAAGGGAGTGGGATGCTGCTGTAACAAATATCTACAATGTGGAAGTGGTTTTGAAACTTGGAATAGACAGAAGACTCAGAAGGAACCAAGGAGAACTGTTAACACAAAAGAAGGCAAAAATAGTGAGAAACAACAGCAGAGGACCAGCAGTGGCAGCAGCAGCAGAACCAGTGGCAGTGCTGGACCTGACTCACAGAGTAAGAGTGCTGAGTGCCTATCTACAGAGGTTTCCTGGAGGAGTGCGTTGCCTCTGGGCACTTCAAGCGCTGGAGCTAGGCTTGCTAACCATGGAGCCAGAGAGCTGAGTGCCTGTGTGCACGAGGCTTCTTGGCAGAGTCGGGTGCCTCCAGAGATTTAAACTGATAAAGTTACAGAATTTTGGAACACTTGCCCCAGCAGGGCAGATGCAGGCCTAAGGCTCAGGCCATGAGGCCACAGGAAGCAGAAGCTGAAGAGACAAACGGCATGAGAAGCTGAGCTGCCTCGGTCTCAAAAGGTATGGCCATGACCTCAGGAGTTTGAAAGGGTAGAGCCATGGCTTCCTGTGTTTGTAAGGGTGGAATTGCCACTCACTTGGGCTTAGGATGCATCTAAAGCTAGGGGGCAGAGTTACTGTCGAAGTGGACCTAGAAGGCAGAGTTGCAGCACAGAGCTGGAGGTCTGCACTAAGAATATGGAGTGGGTGGCAGATACCTAGAATCTGGAGGGAAGGGCTATTGTGTAAACTGTCTCAGAGAATGGAAGATCATTTTCAAATCTTTGAGGGTTAATGTAATGTGTTCTGCTAACTTTCTTGTTGCCTACTAATGTCTTCTTCCACTGAAATTTCTCCCACTTGTAACAGAAATGTCTAACTTGTGCCTATTCTGCCACTGTACCTTTGGAAGCAGACAGCTTATAATGTAAGTTTCACAAATGTGGAAGAGTTTTTGTGTATTGGACTTGGAACAGATTTAAAACTTCTGTCACATGAGATGGACATGTTTTTGCTATGAATTTTGCTATGATGGGATGATTATGTTACAGATTTCAAAGATGTGATTTTGGGGTGGCCAAAGGGTGGGATATCATGGATTGAATTGTGTCCCCCCCAAAAATATGTGTAGTAATTGGCTGGGCCAGGATTTCCTGTGTTATGTGATTACCCTCCATTTTGTGGTTTTCTAATGCTGTAAATCCTAATCTCTGCCTGTGGTTAACATAGTGGATTATGTTAGAGAGGATTAAGGTGGAACTGTAAATCCCTTCATAAGATCACCTTCCTGCTCTTCTGTAAATGGAGTTTCCCTGGAGTATATCTTGCACCACCCTTTATCCTTTCATCCTACAAGAGATAAAAGGAAAGGGAAGCAAGCACAGAATTGGCAACCTCATACCATCAAGAAAGCAGTATGGGGAGCACAGCTCATCCTTCAGACCTGAGATTCCTGCTCCAAGATGCTCCCTGAACAAAGACTTGCTACTCAAGGACTTTCCTCCAGAGCCAACAAGGGGGAAGGCCTTCCCCAGGAGCAGATATCCTGAACTTGAACTTGTAGCCTAGCAGACTGTGTAAGAGTAAACCTTCTTTTGTTAAAGCCATTCACTTTGTGTTATTTCTGTTAGAGCAGCACTAACTGACTAAAATAGAATCTACCCACTAACCCTACAACTTGAACAAATAGAGAGAGAACAGTGAAAGAAGTCCTCAGGAACCAGAAGACAGGAAATGATAAAAACCAGAGCAGAAATAAATAAAATAGAGAACAGGAAAAAAAAAAAAGAATCAATAAGACCAAAAGTTGGTTCTTTGAGAAGATCGTTAAAAATCAACAAACCACTGGCCAAAATGACAAAAGTAAAACAGAAGAGGAAGCAAATATTTCAAATGAAAAATGTAACAGGAGATATCAAAATAGACCACACTGAAATTTAAAAAATCATAAATGACTACAATGAAATATTAAATTTCAAGAAATTTGAAAATGTAGAGGAAATGATTTAATTTCTGGAAATATACTAGGTACCTAAACTAACACAACCTGAGGTAGAAAAATGAAAGAAGATATTGAAGATTAATTAAAAAAAAAAAATCCCAACCCAAACAGCCCTGAACTGGATACTTCATTGGAGAATTCTGCCAAACTTTCAGAGAAGGTCTAACATCAGTACTACTCATGCTATTTCAGAGCACAGAAAAGGAAGGCATACTCCATAATTCATTCTCTGAAGCCAGGATAACCTTGGCACCCGAGCCTGACAAAAACACCACAAAAAGAATGCTACAAACCGTTACCCCTCATAAACATAGAAGCAAAAATTCTCAACAAAACTCTAATGAAATTAAACCAAAACAAACAAACAACAAAAACCATGACCAAGTAGATTTATCCCAGGTATGCAGGGATGGTTCAATATTAGAAAAATCAATGAATATAATTCACCATATGAATGAAGCAAAAGAACCACATGATCTTATTAACAGATGCAGAAAAGGCATTTGACAAACTCTAAAATCTATTCTTGATAAAAACTGTCAGTAAAATTAGAATAGAAGGGAAATTTGTTTATGTAATAAACAGCATTTATACAAAACCAACAGCCAATATCATTCCAAATGGAAAGGAAATGAACTCATTCCCTCTGAGGCTGGGAACCAGACAAGGGTGCCTTCTATCACTACTCTTATTGAACATCATGCAGGAAGTCCTAGCTACAGCAGTGAAGCATGAAAAATAAAGGACACTGAAATTGGAAAGTGAAAGGTAAATCTATCACTGTTTGCAGATGGTATCATCTCATACACAGAAAACTCCAAACAACCAATAAGAAAGCAGCTGGAACTAATAGACAATTTCAGCAATATAGCATGATACAGAATTAACATACAAAATTAGTTGAATTCTTCTATATTAACAAAGAGAACCTTGAAAAGGAAATCACCAAATCAATGCCATTTACAATAGACCCCAAGAAGATAAAGCACACAGGAATGAATCTAACCAGGAACATAAAAGACAAAAAAAAATTACTACATGCTACTACTGCAAGAAACCAAGAAAGACCTACATAAAGGGTTGAGCATACCATGCTCATGGATAGATAGATTCAACATTGTGAAAATATCAGTTCTACCCAAAGCAATCTACAGATATAGTGCAATCTTGATCCAAATTCCAAAAGCATTTTTAATGACATGGAGAAACAAGTCACCAACTTTATGTGGAAAGGTGAGAAGCCCCAAATAAGTAAAGTTTACTGAATAAGAAGAACAAAGTGGGAGGCCTCACACTACCTGATTTTAGAACCTATTACATTTGACATATTAGTCAAAACAGCCTGGTACCGGTACACAACAGACACATAGACCAATGGAACAAAACTGAGAACCATCCATCTGTGAGCAGCTTATATTTCATAAAGGGTCAAAGTCCACTGAGGGAAAAGACAGTCTCTTAAACAAATGGTACTGGCATAACTGGGTATCCATCCATAGAAAAATCAGACAAGATCCATACGTTTTATGACCCCATACATAAAAACTGACTTAAAATTGATCAAAGACCTAAATACAAAGTCTTAAAAAATAAAGATCACAGAAGAAAAATGAGGGACAATGCTGGGCCTAACACATGGTATAAATATGCAATCCATTACTAATAGTACACAAACACCTGAAGAGAAACTAGGTAACTAGGAGGTCCTAAAGACTAAACACATGCTCACCAAGAATTCACCAAAGGAGCAGAAAGAGAGCCTGTAGACAGGTAAAATTTTTGAGGATGTGACATATTAGACAAAGACGTAATCCTAAAACCTACAAAATACTTCAGCACCTCAAAAACGAAAAGAGAAATAATCCAATTAAGACTGGGCAAAGGATATGAGCAGACACTTCATTAAAGATATTCAGGTGGCCAACTATTTACATGAGGAAATGCTCGCAATCATTAGCCATTAGAGAAATGCAAATCAAAACTACCATGAGATATCATTTCACCCCCACAATGTTGCCACTAATCCAAAAAACACACAGAAAATAACAAAGGTTGGACAGGCTGCAGGTTGAATGAAATTCTTCTGCACTGCTGATGGTAAAATAAAATGGTACTCTCTGGGAAATGATACAGCACTTCCTTAAAAAAAGATCCAGAAATAGAAACATCATTTGATCTACCAGTCCCACTTCGAGGAGTATACATTGATAAGCAAGAGCTGTCACATAAACAGACATAGGCGCACCCATGTTCACTGCAGCACTATTCACAATAGTGGAAAGATGGGCACAATCTAAATGGGTATCAAGAAATGACTGGGTATACAAACTGTGGTACATGTACACAATGGAATACCATCCAGTGATAAAGAACAATGATAAATTGGGAAACATCTTAAAACATGGATGAATCCAGAGGATATTATACTGAGTGGAGTAAGGCAGTCACAAAAGGACAAATAACGTATGGGACTACTGTTATAAGACTTCAAGAAAAGATTTACATACAGAAAAACAAAACAAAACATTCTTTGATGGGTATGGGGATGGATAGGAACAGGAAAAAGAATCACTAGATAGTAGACAACTGTCAACCTAAGTGAAGAGACAGACAACACACAATATAGGGGAAGTCCAAACAACTGTACCAAAGCAAAAGCATAGTCTTTCTTAGACATTTCCAAACATTCTGAGGGACCTAGTAGGCAGGGCTATGGATTAGAGGACATAGTCTCGAGGGACATCTAAGTCAATTGACATAACATAGTTCACAAAGAAAATGTTCTGCATTCCACTTTAGAAAGTAACATCTAGAGTCTTAAAAGCTTGTGAGTAGTCATCTAAGATACATCTGTTGCTGCCATCCTGTCCAGAGCAGGGAAAATGAAGAAAATTAAAGACACAGGGAAAATATTAGTCTAAAGGACTAAAGGACCACAAAAGTCAGATAATCCACCAGCCCACAAGAACTTGATGGTGTCCACCTACCACCACCAATTCCTCTGTTGGGGATCACAACAAATAGTCCTGGACAGAATGGGGAAATAATGTAGAACAAAATGCAAATTCTTGGAAAAAATACTAGACTTATTGGTCCAACAGAGTCTGGAGCAAACCCGAGACCATGGCCTCCAGATACTCTACTAATTCCAAACTGAAACCATTCCTGAGGCCCATACTTCAGACAAAGATTAGACAGGCCTATAAAACAAAAAGAATATACTCAAGGAACATATTTCTTAGTTCAGTTAAATATGTAAGACCAAATGGCAACCTGTATCCAAAAGCAAGAGGAGAAGACAGGAAGGGAAAGGAACTAGATGAGTGGATATGGGGAACCTAGGGTGAAAAGGAAGACCATGCTGTCACATTGTAGGGATTGCATCCAATGTCACAAAACAATATGTGTAAAAAATTTTAAATGAGAAATTAACTTCAGCTACAAATTTTCACCTAAACCACACACACACAAAAATTTAAGGCACAGTCCCAATTATACAGCTAGTGGGTGGTAGAACAGGATTAGCTTCTAGCTGAATATTGTTAAGTGCAACTATTCAAAACCTAGAGATCCTTTCAACACTGTCATTTCAATATCATAGTGGAACATTGTCTAACAGGCCTCAAAAGTAAGTATCTGATTCTGCAAGGAAATATTCCTTTCTTTGATTTACAATTAACTATCCCCCAGATGCTATGAAGATATATTGATATGTTGAAGACTGCAACATTGAAAATGATTTTTCTGGAATAAAGATGCAAAGACTTTTGTCCAATAGAAAAGGAGATATAGAAGTTACATTTTTTTGTGTGTGTTGCAGAACATTAAGCAGTGTTGTTTTTTATTTTAGCAATCTGCTTTAAGGATTCTGACTCTCATTAACAATGCGTTCTTTGATTTATCCTATGATCTGTTGAGTCAGTTTTATCACATTACTGATTTTCTCATTAATAAGTTAAACAGATTTTCAACAGGTACTCACTTTATGTTTTATAAGGCATGTTTCAATATTTAGCATACTGTATTTGAAAATATAGAGTCTACATTGTTACTGTTCTTAACGATAATGCTTCCTGTTTTCCAGGTTGCTTGTTTGCCCCTTAGGAATCCAAATCCTTCCTTATTCATTCAAATTTAATCTAAGACTCACTTTTTTTAAATCTTGAAATCTTTCCTGAATATCCCAGCCCATGCCAATAAATTTCTTCTTAGAACTTTTAGAACATTCACTGCTCTTAATGATACACCATTTTAAATGTTATCTCATTGTCTTATTCATCTATGTATCTTTGTCTATATGACTATGTTTCTGTCTATCTATCTGGAAAACCTGATAGTTTGGTGGTTAACTGCTATGGCTGCTAACCAAAAGGTTCACAGTTCAAACCCACTGGGCACTCCTTGGAAACGCTGTAGGGCAGTTCTGCTCTGTCTACCAGATCACTGTGAGTTGGAATTAACTTGGTGGCAGTGGGTTTGGTATTGGTTTATCTGTTTGTCTGGCTATCTACTCACCTGTTTCTCTCTTTTTCTCTCTCTCTCTCTCTCCCTGTCTATCTTCTTCCCCTCAAGGTAGATATAGCGAACCCTATAAAATATCCCTTTAAAACACTTTTAAAATTACTTGTTTATTCTTTTACCCTTGCTCTGCTCCCAAAGTCCTTAGAATAGTTCTGGACATATAGTATATGAGGTCTGACAATTAAGACCATGAACTTACTTGTTCTAAGTGCTGTGTACCACATTGCTGAATATCACTACCTTCAAAGTACTCCTTTTGGAAAGCTACGCACCAAAGCCAGTGCCTAGTCTATTCTTCAAAGCAATTTTGGAACTCTTTGTGGATTGGCCATTGCACACGGTGGCATGGTGGAAAGTTTGTAAACTTAATTGTATTGTTGTCTGTGAGGGAATTTTTAGCCCGTAAACAAATAACTGTATTGGAGTACCCTCCCTATTTACCTAATCTGGACCTCAATGACTTTTTTCTTTACATGAAAATAAAGTAAATATTGCAAGGGATACATTTTGATGACATTCAGGACATCAAGGGTAATATGACAACAGCTCTGATGGCTATTCCAGAAAAGGAGTTCCAAAATTGCTTTGAAGGGTGGACTAGGTGCTGGTATTGGTGCATAGCTTCCCAAGGAGAATACTTCAAATGTGACTGTAGTGATATTCAGCCATGAGACATATAACACTTTTTCCTAGGATAAGTTTGTGAACTTAATTGTCATACCTGGTATGTTCAATAAATGCATACTAAATAAAATTTAATTGAGCTTTGCAGATTAGTCTCTGGTACAGCTCAGAATTTTCCTGATTTATATATATTTAAGCAACTTCATCCAAAATAGTATAACATTGTGTTGAAGAACTAGCAGATTTTAGGAAAGAATAATAGTGACTAGCAGATTCCACTATTATCACACAGGGAGGGGGAAAACATCTTGTACAAGTTTGAAGATCCCCCATAGTTAACTTTAGAATTAGCCCACAGAACTGAGCCTCATTCCAAATGCCATTTTCTAAAACGCCAGCCCAGTGGCAATCTTGTCTTCCCTTTTCAGTCACAAGTCTGTTTAATTTCAAAAAAGGGCAGATAAAATATGCTAATACACAGCAAGTCTCCCCGTTGCTATTCATTAGGAAGTCCCTTTCCAGTGTGAAAGTCCAGTCTTGCATGAATCCACAAACAAATGATTGCCCTTGTTCTGGCATTCCACACTGGTGATAAAACGTGAGCAACTCAGCCTCAGCCCAACTGTGCAGGTTTTTCTTCTGGAAGGTGCTTTGCTCTTTGTCTCAAGCACACATGGGCACGCATGTGTGTGCACATGCAGGCTATTTTAATTAAGTGTGTTTCTATCTGCAGGGACGGTATTAGGAAATGCTCTAAGACATCATTTGAGTAGTGGTGCTAGTGCTAGTGATGACGGTGTGTTTTAAAAGTTGAATGTCTTTGTGCTTCAACTGTAAGAGGCTGCAGGAAGTTGTTGGCTGTTTAGCATACTCTGTGAGACCCGACTGCTGACATCTTTAGCTAGACTAGCAATGGCACATGGTGTGCTCACAGCCAGGAGAGAAAGCACAGCTGGAATGCTGGCTCCAACCAGAAACCAGTATATGGAGCTTGTGTTTTTCATTAGGGTTGCTGCAATAATGCTGGTTTCTAGCATTCCAATGACTATTCAGACCTATATTAAATTAAATTCTCCCTTAAAAATCACTCCATATTGGAACAACATGAAGGATCAGACTGCAATCAAGAAAACTCAGGAAACATAAAACTAAGTCTAGCTCTGGTCTTCGCTTATGCTGTTGGAATGAATACATGATGTACATTGCCCATTCCTTGGTAGGTGATCTGGTATGTGTCTTAAAGAAACAGTGTCATCTTGAGCTTTTAATTGACTACTTAGCTCAGCTTTCATGTGATCGGTGGATTCCAGAAGACAACTCTTGAGTGACCATAATGCATTTATATACATGAGCACAAACACCTGAGAATGTATTTTATGCCATGCATAAACACATAAAACATGATTTAAGTGTACATGTATACTTATACCTCCATGTGAGAAAAAATTTAGTCATCTGCCTCCATGAAGATTATAGAAAGATTATGGAAAACCCTTTGGGTCAGTTTTGCTCTATCATATGGGATAGCTATGAGTAGGAATCTACCCAAGGACATTGAACAAGAGCAACAAAATATCTGTTTGTGCAATTTGTAGCTAAGTGCCAAATTCGCTAAAATTAAGCCATTAAGGTATTCGTTTCTTAACCTAAAGTTAAATCCTTACCATAAACAATTCTTTCTCTCTTTATACACTGTCTGTACATGCACACGCATGTTTCTGAGTTTCTAAATGAGCATGTATGTTAGTGAAGATAGGACAGGCAATGCTTCCGTAACAGACAACCCTAAAATTTCAGAAAAATACAGTCAATTTTTCCCTTATATAAAGTTCACCATGCGTATGGGTGAATTTTCAAGATAGCTGTCCTCCGTGAGTTGGTTAAGCATTCTAGCTACTTTAATCTCACGGCAATTCTATATCAACACAGGTAACCATGACTACAGCGGTAGGGATACAGAAAGTCTAAGTAATCAACTATAGTGGCTAATAAATGTTATCTCCATACACATTTCACTGGCTAAAGCAAGTCACTCTGCCACAAACAAACAAACAAACAGAAAAACCATATTGCCAGCAAATTTGACTTCATCTTATGTAGACACCATGTGTATTAGAGTAGAGCTGTGCTTATGGTTGATTCTTCAGAAATAGATTACCAGATCTTTCTTCTGAGGCACTTCTGGGTGAACTGGAATCTCCAATCTTTTGGTTAGCAGCCAAGCATGGTAACCATTTGTACAACACAGCGTCTCTTTCGTTACCATATATAACTTTAAACGAGTAGGGAAAATGCAACATTTCCATGTACCTGAAAGTGGACATTAGTGAATAATAATTATTCCTACATCATGATCAATGTAACCTAATAAATTTAACTAATCTTGAAATTAATCCATTAGTCTCTCTGTCTCTCTCTCTCACACACACACATCTGTGTAGGAAAAGCAGATCTCAGCGGTACCAGTAAAGGCCCTCCTATTTCTCCTCAAAATTAACTAACCCAGGCTGATTAGAAAGGCCACCAAATTATTTCCCTGCAGATTGCACATTCTTTAATATAAGGTGATAACAGCAGCTTCAAGTCTACCTTTCTCTGGGTGGTCACAACATATCAATATTTGGTTCCTAAAGAAGATTTTCATATTGTTTCCTTAAATTTTAAAAAAGGAAAGACAGAATCCTCATTCTGAGCAACACAGTGAAGGGTTAAATGAAGGAAAGAAAAGACTGCAATGAAAAAGCTAGGGGTGGGGTGGGAGTGCTCTCCAAACCAGCTTCAAGGATTTCACTGTTTTGTTGGAGGCGGTATCACTGTAAAAACTTCTGACTTTTCAAAAGGAACTCAGTGTATTTTCAGCTCTACTGGCTGAAGGAAGCAGTAGATGATCAGGAGGTATTCAACTTTCCAGGTTTTAGAAAAGAGTAGTGAAGGATTCAACTTATAAAATGCCCTTTTAGTAGCCTGTCTCCAGCACAGTGGTTGAGTGTGATGGCTGTTAACCAAAAGGTCACCAGTTCAAATCCACCAGATACTCCTTGGAAACTGTGGGACAGTTCTACTCTGTCCTATAGGACTGCTATGAGTCAGAACCGATTTGCTGGCAACAGGTTTGGGTTTGTGGTTTTTTTTCCTCCTGATGAGGAACGGTGGTGGCATGGTCAGCTGTTCTAGTCCACCAGGTGCTCCTTGGAAACCCCCTGGGGAACTTCCACTCTGTCTTATAGGGTTGCTATGAGTTGGAATCAGTTAAATAATGCTCAGAGATGGTGGCTAAGTGAAAGCAGAGGGTGAGGGAGGAGCAAAGGGAGATGCACTATGTCCAGGAGGACTTGCTCAAGAAGGATAGTGAAGACTAATATCTAATGCGTGGTATTTCAAGAGTAAGAAGTACTTTTACATGTATACAAGGCCATGTATGATCTAGGTAGCTCTCTCTAGCCTCATCTTGAGCCATTCTGCATGTCCTCAGCTCCTGCCTCCCTGGCTCTATGTTTCTTCTGCACCACACCTCGTTCTAGTTCTTGACTGATAATTCTCATTCCTGCACACAACTTTGCACAAGCAGTTTCCATCACCAGGAGTACCTTCTTCATGTATTCTCATCTAATTTAGGTCTATTCATTTTTCAGATAACAATTCAAATGCCACTTTCTCAGAGAAGCTTCCCTTGATCACTGGACTAGGGTAGATGTTATTATTTGTGTTCACAGTACTGTCTACCTTTCCTTCTAATAATTTCTATAGTTTATGATTATACACAGACTGGCATAATACTTTGAATAATGTTTCCTTCCTACTCATAAATTTATTAGCTCTGTGGGGACCATATCTGTTTTTCCTCACCATTGTCTCTTTATTCCTCTCCCAGTGTCCTGAACTTATCAGAAAATCAATAAATATTTGCTGAAAAAATATATTTTTGGTATTGTACAAAAAAAGATCATAATCTTGGATATTCATATAGCCTAATTTAGGTCCCTGCATAGTACAGATGGTTAATGCACTCAGCTGCTAACTGAGAGGTTGGAGGTTCTAGTCCACCCACAGACTACTTCAGAGAAAGATGTTGTGATCTACTTCCAAAAAATTAACCATTGAAAACCTATGGAACACTGTATGGTCACCATGAAAAACATTATACTCATTAGATCTAACAGTAAGTTATTTTTGTATTTCAATATCAAGTATCTTAATTCTCATTATCTAGTTTTGTCTCCATTTTCTAAGATGGTCCCAATGGAGCTAATAGTAAAATAAATATATACATATATACATACATATACATTTAATATACTTACTAGTACATTAGTGTGTACATACATACTAGTGTGTATTACATACTAGTTGTATTACATATATACATACATACTAGTATGTATCTATTAGTATGTACATACATACACATACACACACATACTAGTAGGAGGGAAATATTTAAACCACTACACTAATGACTGAAAACCTGACAAATTGTGGAATGACATCAAAGACATCAACCATGAAGAAAGTAAGAGGTCATTAAAAAGACAGAAAAGAAAGAAAAGACCAAATTGGATGTCAGAAGAGACTCTGAAACTTGCTCTCAAACACTGAGCAGTTAAAGAAAGAGGAAAGAATGATAAAGTAAAAGAACTGAAGATTTCAAACGACAGCTTGGGAAGACAAAATAAAGTAGTATAATGACATGTGAAAGAGATGGAAATAGAAAACCAAAAGGGAAGAATACATTCTGCACTTCTCAAGCTGAAAGAACTGAACAAAAACTTCAAGCTTCGAGTTGCGATAGTGAAGGATTCTACAGGGAAAATGTTACACAGTTCAGGGATCTTCTAACGAAGATGGAAGGAATACATAGAGTCATTATACCAGAAACAACTGACTGATATTCACCCACTTAAAGAGGTAGCATATGATCAGGAACCAATGGCACTGAAAGAAGAAGTCAGAGCTGCTTTGAAGGCACTGGTGAAAAACAAGTCTCCAGGAATTTATGCAATATTAACTGAGACATTTCAACAAAGAGATGCAGCACTGAAAGTGCTCACTTAACTATGCCAACAAATTTGGAGGACAGCTACCTGGCCAACTGAGTGGAAGAGATCCATATTTATGCCCATTTTAAAGAAAAGTGATCCAACTGAAGGGGGAAACTGCCAAACAATATCACACACAAGTAAAACTTTGCTCAAGATCATTCAAAAGTGACTGCAACAGTATGTTGACAAGGAACTGCCAGAAATTCAAGCTGGATTCAGAACAGAATGTGGATCCTGGGACATTGTTGCTGATGTCAGACAGATCTTGGTGGAAAGCAGAGAACGTTGGAAAGATGTTTACCTGTTGTTTCATTGACTAAGTAAATGCATTCGACTGTGTGGGTCATAACAAATTATGGTTAACATTGCAGTGAATGGGAGTTCCAGAACACTTAATTGTGCACTTAAGGAATCTGTATGTGGGTCAAAAGGCAGTCATGTGAACAGAAAAAGGGGACACTGCATGGTTCAAAGTTAGGAAAGATGTGTGTCAGGGTTTATCCTTTCACCATACCTTTTCAATCTGTATGCTGAACAAATAATCTAAGAAGCTGGACTATGTGAAGAAGAATGAGGCATTAGGACTGGAGGAAGACTCAGCAACTACCTGCGTTACACAGATGACACCACCTTACTTGCTGAAAATGAGACGATTTGAGACACTGATGAAGATCAAAGACCACAGCCTTCGGTATGGATTGCATGTCAACGCCAAGAAAACAGAAATCCTCACAATTGGACCAGTAAACAGTATCATGATAAATAGAGAAAAGATTGAGATTGTCAAGGGTTTCATTTTACTTGCTTGTACAATCAATGCCCATAGAAGCAACAGTTAAGAAATCAAAAGACACACTGCACTGGGAAAATCTGCTGCAAAGGACCTCTGTATAGTACTGAAAAGCAAAGATGCCACCTTGAAAACTAAGGTGCACCTGACCCAGGCAATAGTATTTTCAAACTCATCATATGCATGCAAAAGTTAAGCCATGAATAAGGAAGACAGAAGGAGAATTTATGCCTTTGAATTGTGGTCTTGGAGAAGAATGTTGAATGTACTATGGACTGTCAAAAGACCCAACAGATCTGTCCTGGAAGGATTACAGAGTGTTCCTTGGAAGAAAAGATGGTGAGGCTGTGTCTTCCATAATTTGGACATGTTGTCAGGAGGGCTCAGTCACTGGAGAAGGACATCACTCTTGATAGAGTGGAGGGTCAGTGAAAAACAGGAAGACCCTTAATGAGATGGATTGACACAGTGGCAGCAATAGTGGGTTTAAGCAGAAAAACGATTGCAGACCTGGTGCAAGACTGGGCAATGTTTTGTTCTGTTGTGCATAGGGTCGCTATGAGTTGGTACTGACTCAATGGCATGTAACAACAGCAATGCCAATGTATGCATAATCACAAACAACAGAAATTGTTGGAAAGAAAGGTACATTGTACTGTGAGCACAAATAATTACTCAATTCAAATTACTCAACCTACTGAGGCAGAGGTGGACCAAACGCTGTAGGTATGACTCAATCCAGTACTCTACCTGTGTGTCTCTTGCTGTCTCATTTTCAAATATGTAAAATAAATGCTAGATTCAGTATACATATAAAGAAGCTCTAGAAACCAAGAAATAAAAGACAATTTCCAAACAGAGAAATGGAAAATTGTATAAGGGGAAAATTGTATAAGGTGAAAATTGGTCATAGAGGAAATACATATATATGTACACATATATGCATACTTATACACACACACATATACACTTTTCCTCTGTGATCAATTTTCTGCTCATACAATTTTCTACTTATATAATTTTTCATTTGTATATTTGGTATTTGTCTTTTACTTCTTGCTGTATACATACATGTATGTAATGAATGCATATATGTGTACCTTTTACATATGTATACATATACATATATCATAATTTTTGCAATGTTTTCATAAGTTCTGCTCATTTTCTGACATTTTCTCTCTCCTCGGAACAATGTTTAATCCATTTGTACGTTGCCATTTTCTTCACGGCATTACCCCATAACCTTGGACTGATTTCACTTCCACTCTTGCAAGGTGAACAGGTAATTTAATGTTTCTTGTTCTAATTGAAGCTCTGACATTTTCATAGACAGCACACAAAACCACACAACAACAATAATGAACCCCACTCAGCAAGACACTGCCGTATATCAACACAAACACAGCTGTGAGACAGTGATATACCAAGGTTATAAAACTTTACCAAGTTGTTTGTGTAGTGTTGCCAACACAAACACATGGTGGCAAGTTCACGAACTTAATTGTCAGGTCTCATATTAGTGAAAGTAAACGAAGTGAGATCACAAAAGTGCTCACATTGTAACATAGATGTCCATAGGCAATTTCTTCATTATTATAAAATGTGTAGTCTTCCTCCACCTCATATTCACTGTTGTAGAGCAGGAAAGACTACGTTTTCTAACGTAACTCCAGTCTAGTAAATATAATTTGATGTTATAATTTGAACAGTCCACCGAGGCTTTATTCAGTGGCTCCAGATAAAAATACCAGTGTCTTAAAGTTCTTTCTACCTACTTTGCCTGTATCTCTGAACAATGACTTTGGGTGTGTAAAGAAGCTGAGTCTTCATGGTATTGGGGCAGGTGGAGGAAGCCCCAATACTTCCTCTAAGAAGGACCTGTAATGCCCTTTTGAGGTTCTTATACCATTTGCTACCTGTAGTCTCCCTCTCCTTATTGGGTGTCCTCATGATGAGTCTGTAGATCACAAAGTTGTTTGCTAACTCTGTTCACTTGATCATAGCCACATAAAATTCAGAACGCAGCTGCACATCATCTAGGCTTTTGCTGGTTCTCTCTGGCTTTCTCTGTTACGCTTTCTACCTGGCCTCCTGGCCCACTTCTAGCTTTCGGTGAGGGGCCACTTGTCATATCACAATTGACTCAATGGTAAATGGCTGCCTCCCAGTTGTCCTTTCGGGGTTCCTGCATGGTGCAAATAGTTTGCACTTAACCACTAATCTAAAGGCTGGAGGTTTGGGCCCACCCAATGATACTGCAAAAGAAAGTTCTGAGTCTGCTTCTGTAGAGATTAAACCAAAAGGGGGAAAATAATCCACTGCTGAGAAGTCAGCTCTGATTTATAATGACTGTAGGACAGAGTAAAACTGCCCAATAGAGTATCAAAGGCTGTAATCTTTTCAGAAGCAGACTGCCACATCTTTCTCCCAGTGAATCTGAACCACTGACCTTTCAGTAGTGAAATGCTGTTCTACTAAGCCTCCTTATGCTCATAATAGCTTTCAGAACAAGTATAGATAAATGTTTCTTGAATACCTGGGTGGCACAAATTGTTAAGCACCCAACTAGCCAACAGGTTGACAGTTCGGACCCAGCCAGACAGGCCCAGGAAGACAGCCTTGTCATTCTGCCTCTGAAAGGCCACAACCTTGAAAACCCATGGACCACAGTACTTTTCTGCACACGTGAGGTCACCGTGAATCAGAATGGACTCGATGGCAACTAATAACAAAAACCAAATACTTCTTCCTTGAAATGTGTTCTGAAGAGTCATAATTTTTGAGCAAGTTCTTACAAGTCATGTGATGCTGTTACTAGGGGAGTATCTTATCCACTTGAGTGGTAGTGTCTGCAATTTAGGGATTCTGATTTCACTGAAGAAAGTTTATAAGTCAGATTTCCCTAATATCTTCTGGGAGGAAAAAAAATTCACAAATTTTATGTCTAAAAGTACAAAAGAAATAAACAAATGCCAAAGAATCTATGAATGCCAGTTAAATGAGAAAGGAGAGAAAAATACAGCCTTTCCAAAACACACCTGTACCTCATGTACTGATTTCTGGAAGCGAGAGCACTAAGCAGCACATTGCCTCACGGAGAGTCACGATGCAAACCGGAATGGCATTCAGCCTCTGAGTTACTAAGGATTTCTAGCAACTACAGCGACATATGAAAGTTTTAAACAACAGAACAGGGGTGCAATCAGAAAAATCCGGACTCTACAGGGTAAATAATCCAACATGTTAACAGACAAATTAGTAAGGGAAATAAGAGATAGACGGGGCAAGTTATGGACGAAATGAGAGTTGAAGAGGCATAATTAACCAGCTGCAGTGTATGGTCATTATTTCTATCCTAACTTAAAAACAAACTGTGAAACAACAAAACATGTATGAGAGAATTAGGAAAATTGTAACACTGGCAATCTAGTTGACAATAACAAGAAATTAGTAAATTTTAAATATGTGGTGATGGTATTGTAAAGCTTAAATAAAGAGTTGAATCTTTACATGTAAAGCAAAATCCTGATATGTTTATGGTTAAAATTATGTAATGTCTGGGATCTCTTCAAAACTATCCTAGGGATGTAAAGGAGTGAGTGAGGGTACAGATAAAACAGAATTTGCCAAGAGTTAGCCTTTGAATGAACTGTTAGATGCTGTTGAGTTAATTCTGAGTGATGTCATTTGAGTGTGTGCAGAGTAGAACTGTGCCCCATAAGGTTTTCAAGGCTGTGACCTTTTGAAAGCAGAATGCCAGGCCTGTCCTCTGAAGTGCCTCTGGTGGTTTTGAACTGTTAATCTTCCTGCTAGTAGTTGAATGACTAACTACTTGTGCCATCCAAGTATTCTTTGTTAAATGCGTAACCCAAAACAAAACAAAAAATCCAAACCCACTGCCATCGAGTCAATTCTGAGACATACCTACCTTGTAGGAAAGCGTAGAACTGCGTCACAGGGTTTCCAAGGAGTGGTTGGTGGATTCAAACTACCAAGGTTTTGGTTAGCAACCAAGCTCTTATCCAACATGTCACTATGAAATCTATTATGATTCTCTACTTTGTTATATTTTATAAAATTATCTAAAGCATTAACAAAAAGTAAGCAAATACATTACACTGTTCGAGCAAAAGTAAATAACTGATAAACTGACACATTACATTTTCAACAAGTGTTTCTGCAAATGGATTGGACTTGGCGATGCAGAGTGACCATATACTGGGTACACTTTATGGTTCTATGCACCTATAGGATATCATCCTGCTGACCTCTGGCTGGAGGAAGGGGAGTGGACGGAGAGGAGGGGAAAGGACACTGCTGGGAGGATGAGACATGTATGGAGCAGAGAGAAATAGTGTGCTGTCACCGGACAGGGAGAGCAGTGGAAGCTGCATATAGGTGGGCATGTAAATTTACATGGGAATGTGCATTTTCACTCAGTCATAATAAAAAAAGTGTTTCTGGGAAAGGTTTTGGTACGAAAGTCCCAGATTTCTCCAGCCTATCACTCCTGGCCCTATGAAAGGAGTACTTGGTAGGACACTGAGAGAGAGGGCGAGACGTTTTCATTCATAGAAGTGTCCTATTTGGTACGTCCCTGTGATACTAGTCTGGAAAGTTGATTGAAACAGAAAACAACCCACCACCCACTGCCTTCGATTTGGGTCCGACTCATAAACAGAAACTGAGTTTCCGAAATTTAAGGCAATTTGCCTCATGATAGAAACACTGCCTGATAATGATAAGGAAACGCCTAGACTTTACAGAGTGAAGCATAGAACAAAGAACAAACTGCTCTTTACAAATTTTTGATCCCACTGGAAAATGAAAAGGTTTCGGGTGGAGGCTGGCGAAGAAATATAAAATCAGGCGGAAACGCCAAATCGGTGGGTGAAATCCACGGTGACACTTCTACCCCAGGATCAGGAGGGAGCCGAGCTGATCCCTCCTGAGGGCACCTTTCTACAGACTTCCAAATCAGAGCAAGATTTGTGACACTGACTTCAAGGAGTTAGAATCCAGCTCGGAAGTCAGAGGCACAGTCTCTGTCATGGATGGAATTGTGTCCCACCAAAAATATGTGAAGCCGTGTGGCGGGGCCATGATTCCCAATATTCTAGGGTTCTCCTCCATCTTGTGACTTTCCAGTGCTGTCTGTTAAAGGATTAGGGTCGGACCATAAATCTCTTCATGGGGTTACCTCCCTGCTCCACTGTAAAGGGAGTTTCCCTGAGTATGGCTAGCCCCACCCTTAGTCCTTTCATCCTACAAGAGATAAAAGGAAAGAGAACCATGTGGGCAGCTCTGCTCTGTCCTATAGGGTCGCTATGAGACAGAATCAACTTGACAGAAATAAACCTATCATGTTTCTGGAGGCCACCCCTTCTACTCCACTTCTCACTTCGCAGAGAATTAGGAACCGCATACCATGAAGCAAGCAGCTCAGGAGAACAGTGTGTCCTTCAGATCTGAGGTTCCTGCACCAAGATGCTCCCTGGACAAAGACTGATGCAATACTGGACTTTCTTCCAGAGCTGACAAAGGGAAAAGCCTTCCCCCGAAGCAGACATTCTGAATTTGGTCTTGTAGCTTACCAGTCTGTGTAAGAATAAACCTTCCTTTGTTAAAGCCATCCACTCTGTGGTATTTCTGTTAGAGCAGCCCTAGCTGACTAAAACAGTCTCCAAGGCTGTCTGGCTCTGTTAAGAACCCACCCACACACTGAGAGGCAGTGGGCTTGGTAGGAGCACCTGGGGAAGGTGAGAAGCATCTGACATGGTCTGTTAGGAGGAACATACGAGCTTCCCTGGAAAATCTCAGAAACACTTGTGGCCACTTTTGGTGGAAAACAAATTTACAGTGAGCAGCAGACAGAAGAATTGATGCCTTTGAACTGTGGTGTTGGAAAAGAATTTTAAATGTCCCATGGACTGCCGAGAGAACCAACAGATCTGTTATGGAAGAAGGACAACTAGAGTGCTCCTTGGAAGCAAAGGTGGCGAGACTGGATCTTACATATTTTGGACATGTCCAGAGGGCTCAGTCCCTGGAGAAGGATACCACGCTTGGTAGCATGGAGGGTCAGTGAAAAAGAGGAAGACCCTCAGTGACATGAACAGACACCAGCCAAGCCAAGTGCCTACAATAATGGCCTTAAGCATAAAAACATTTGTGGGCACGGCACAAGATGGAGCAGCCTTTCCTTCTGTTGTGCACAGGGTTGCTGTGAGTCAGAACCGACTTGACGACACATAACACCACCAATATTTGTACTCAGAGCTGGGGCAATATTAGGAAACTTGGGACAGGCACAAGGGAAAATTTTTGTATCTAATCACAAAACGGCTGCTAGTTGGAACCTGCTGGTTTCGCATCTTTTTGGGGAAACGTGTATTCTGAGGAGACCCTGGTGGCATAGAGCCGTGGTAGCTAACCAAAAGGCTGGCAGCTTGAATCCGTGTGGAAACCATGTGGGCAGCTCTGCTCTGTCCTATAGGGTCGCCATGAGACAGAATCAACTAGACAGAAGTAAACCTATCATGTTTCTGGAGGCCACCCCTTCTACTCCACTTCTCATTCTTCTGTCCTAAAGAGAAAAGAAAAAACAAACAGAAACCCTTAAATTCACATTCCTATACTTTTAGGAACTGATATCATATGTATCTGATGGTACAATTAGCCCCAAGGTTTTACTCTATTGAAACACAACGAAAGAAATCTTTGTCACTAATTATTTAAAACATATATTGGCATCACGTAACAGTGCCGGCAATGAGTTCAGCAGGGAAATAATAACTGTGCGGAGTTATGACTGTGTATGAGCACAGCCAACATACTGTCAAAAATAATTGTAAAGAAGCTAGCTTATTGTTTATACTTTAAGTAATCTTGCTTGAGATGTAATGCTTATATTAACTGTCTAAATACACTTTCAAACAAGCCCATTTTTTATGCCCAATATGAGTAGAGATACGTGTGTGTATCCAACTTAAAAAAAAAACCAACTATTATATATATGGGTAAAAGCATATGAACACATACATACTTTTGTTAAGAACTTAGACCGTGAGTGTATTGATGACAGCTTTTGTCTTCAATGAACATAGACTCTAACTAACTATTGATACAGTGAATAGCAGCTGTTGAGAATAAATTTACCTAGGGCTGGGACACAGGTTGAAGTATCACTTAAGTGTCTGTTGAGGTATGACTCAGTTTGACCAGGCCTGAAGAATCAGCAAGGCTGTCAGCACCGAAAGCCAAAGCAACACCACGTAAAAGCTAAAGCTGGTTAGGATGAACAAGCCTGAGAAAGCCTAAGGGAGAGGGGTGTGTGTGTGTGTGTGTGTGTGTGTGTGTGTGTGTGTGTGTGTGTGTGTGTGTGTGTTTGCACACTGGAGACTCACTGCACAAATTTCAACCAGTTAACTTCTTTTCAAAAGTCAGTTCCTTCTTTTACTGTGAAAAGTCTACTGGCCATTCTGTTTGCCAAGGCAAATTTGCAAGACAGAATTCAGAATTGCCTTGGCGAACAAAATGGCCAGTAGACTTTTCACAATAAAAGAAGGAGTTGACCTTTAAAAAGAGGGCAACTGGGTTGAAATTTGTGCATTAATTCTCCAGTATGCAAAACATATGTGTGAACGTTCGTGTGCGCGCACACAAACACACACACACATACACACAACTTAAAGCTTTCTTTATTCTCTGTTACTGAATTCCTCTTGTTCGGGAGAATTTCAGCTAATAAAAACTTGCCAAAACAAAGTAACAGAATCTGTGCTGGTTTTATTCAAGGTCAATTCAAGTTTGAAGCTTCCATCACGGCCGCCTCTCCCCTTCTCCATCTCTTCTCCCGGTCCCTGAGGGAGGGAGAATGCTCCCGCTGCCTCCTGGCAATGGGAGCTGGGACGGACCAGTCCCCGCAGAAGGACGTTGTGCTTGGTAAAGTAGAGGGTCGGCGAGAAAGAAGAAGATCCTCAAAGAGATGGTTTGACAGAGTGGCTGCAACGATGGGCTCAAGCACACCAAAATTGTGAGGGGAAAAGACTGGGCAGTTTTTTATTTTGTTGTACATGAGGCCACCACGAGTCAGAAACAACTTGATAACACCTAACAAGATTTCCCCATCTGAACATTTTTAAATATAAATCCTCTCTAGATGAACAAATGGTTTCAGTTTTACAGATGAGTTGTAACTCCAGGAAAGCCTGCCTTGAAATTCTTTCTACACACTGAGTTAGATATCCATTTTAAACGCTATTCAACCCGAAGGCAACTGAAATTCCTGAAATCTGCCCATAAGGAACAATTTGTCTGGGATTTATTTCTCAGTTCTGAGTATTTCTTTACTATCTATCCATTACGAGTGTCATAAATAGAACTTCTTTGAGCTAAAAGATAAATTGGGAATGGTAATCAGATTGTACTAGCCCTGATATGCCGGAACAAAACAAAACAAAGCAAACCATTGCCATCAAGCCGCTTCCAACTTACAATGACTCTAGCGGACAGAATAGAACTGCCCCATAGGGTTTCCACGAAGCATCTGATAGTTTTAAACTACTGGCCTTTTGGTTAGCAGCTGTAGCTCTTAACCACTACACCCCCAGGGGTTGCACTATTAATTTAATTCAAATATATCCAATATGTATTTATTATGTGCCAAGTAGTGGTCTTGGCTATGAAAAAGATGAAAAAATGGATTTCTAGTATTTTGCAATGATCAGTAACTTAAGGATCTATGTTATGTTGTGTATTTGGCATTAAATATATGTTGATTCATAACTGTTTATTAGATACGCGTTCCGTGCCAAGGACTATACCTTCAAGATAGGGTCAAGTAAGACGCTGTTATCTTAATTCGTTATTCCAATGCTAACCTCACTGAAGCATCTCATATACCCCCCTTCACATACAGCTTTGGCATGAGTGTTTTAAAAATATAAGGTGCATAATTAAGTTAATGTCAGTAAGAATAAGCCAAAGCCAAGTGCCAGATCCGACTCAAAGTAAGAATAGATTGTTAGAATTTGCCAGTCAGTGTTTAGTGAGAGGGTCTTTATCAGCAGTGGTGATTTTTTGAAGATGTCCTCCTTGCTACTTACTTTAGAAAACAGATCATAGTATTTTTGGTCTTGATAGTTCTTGAAAACGTTTTCCTTTAAGAGGTTTTTTTTTTGGTGGTGGTGGTTCTGTGAATTCATGAAGCAAGCAGATATTCTGATATTGGTGAATAAAGAGACTAAACGCATCTATTAATAATAACTACCACCGTGTGTTTTGTTATCTGCCTGTGTCAGCCCTGACTCATGACGGCCCCATATGTAGTGAAACAAAATTCCCGCTGTTTATGCACCATCTTCCAACTGGCGCAGTGTGGAACATTGCAATTCACAGGGTTTTCATTAACTAATTTTCAGAAGTACATCTCCAGGCCTTGCTTTGTCTTGCTATCTTAGTCTGGAAACTGTGGGAATCACACAAACCCTCTTATCATGACCGCGACCATCTTGAGCCACCATAAACTACTTATCACAACTCTGCCTAACCTTTTGTACTAGAGGACGTAGTATTAACATCTTGAGTAATTTAACCTACAAGTGACTTTAAGAATACATCCAGATCAAAGAGATAAATCACAGAAAACCGAGAGAAAACAGAAGTGCGGAAAACCGCTCCCTTTCAGATAAGGAATTAAACAGATCTGGATGTCTTTAACTCTTCAACGTTCAAGAGATTAACCTCCGCTAGTAGAAACTATGAATTACTAAAGCTCAGTTCCGGGCCCGCGGCTGTGATGACCGTTAGCCCCCTGTTCCCACTTTTTGTGCCTGTCTTTTTCCTTAATCTCGACGTCGCCCCCGTCTCTGACGCGGTTCATTAGGGTGCTCTCAGTACCTGACAGGAAACTCAGCTGAAACCTGTTCAAGCATCATAGCGAATCAGGAGCCGCACACGTAGCACACGGGCTGGTAACTGAACCTTGGTCTGCCACCTGGAAGAGGAAAACTCTACCACTGATTATCACTGCCTCAATCATTTAGAGATCTTTTTAGTTTTACAAAATATATTTGCATATATTGTTTCATTATGTCTTACAATAAAGAAATCTGCAATGTCAAGAGATACTTAAGACAGGAAGTCAGCCACTGGGTTGAACCATCAAAGTCATAGATGTAGCGTAGGAAATCAATTTGCTTTTAGTTGAAGGAGTATAATGTCCGTTATTTATTTTTTTTTGCTATGTTATCCTGACCTGTTTGTTGAGTGGGAGAGTATGTGCCTTGTCCTTATTGGACTGTTGGAATGTATACTCCTAGAATCAATCCAAAAGGCCAGCGAAGTGAGAATATTATATATATGTATGTATATATTTATATATATGTATGTATATATATATGTATGTATATATACATACATAAAAGGAGAGGTTTGGACCTAATGAACCATGAAAACTTTAACACTTCAAGCCAGATAGAATTTTTCTCCAATTGACCATAAAGACACACTTTAACATTCCCACATAGATGGCAAGATGTAACTCCTGATTCATTAAGGTCCTTAATGTTATCAAAGAAGGGCACCAGCTGCACTGCGCCACCAGACTGGGCTGGGAGGGGCCTCAGAAGGGTGTAAGCAACAGAGGAAGGGATGCAGGAGCAGAAGCTGAAGGTAAAAAAAAAAAAAAAAAAATCTGTTATTAAAGAAAGAGAGAAACACAAACCAAGTAGGTGAGTGGAGAGTGGCCCTTTTTAGGGATAGAGATCAAGACATTCAGCTTTATTAAAAAGGTCCTAATGATTGTTTTATGAGAAAATTATATCAATACACAGCTTGTACAATTAAAATATATCTAAAAAAAATTGAAGCAGGAATGCTAATGACTAAGAGTGATTAGGTTGGAATATGAATGGTTATTGTTTTTGTTTTCACTTTCAAACAAGACCAAACCAAATCAATACCAGACCAAATCACACTCATGAACCCCCTTCTGGATTTGATCAATAAGAGCCAGGAACATCAGTCCCTTCCAAGAGGAATTCTTGTATCACTCAAGTTAATGCACAACAGAAATCGTTCAACGCTACGGTCACATCATAAACCAACACAACTCGTTCAACCTCTGCTATGTGCACATTGTGCTGAATCAAATTAAAGGTTTAGAGAGCTCTTTATAAAGCTGATTTAGATTTTTAGACTGTAAAATGAATTTATTATTGTTATTTTTATTTTGCTGGTAAGCTTTTGGTTCATTTCTTATCTTTATAAAGTAGAGCATAGCGCCAGCAAAAGTAGGAAAGCACACTTATGCACCCTGGAAAGCTAAGGTTGATGCTAGCGCATTTTTCAAATAAACAATTGAACTAGACTTTACTAAGTTCAAAGAGTTATTATTGTTAACTCCCACAGTCAACTTGGTTCTGTCTGGGTCCTTGTTTTAATTGATTTAAATACTGTATGCTATCAAATTCCTGTTTCCCAAGTTCAAAGAGAAGTGGCTGATCCAGAGAGATGAATGTTCATGATAAGAAAAGGACAAATTCAATACTCCCTGGCTATCTGAATAACAACAAAAGATATTTTGGTCCTTGGCCTACAAACAAAGGAACCTAGTCTTTGGTAACATAAAGCTTTTGGCCCAGGAGTTGTAGAGAGGTAGAGCTGACTATTTACAAAAGAAGATGATTGTGAATAATTCATACTTATAAAAAGAACTTGTAAGGCGTTACTTACACTTTTTCTATTCTAAGAGTAAGTCACATGGATGTTATTGCCACAGATTTATTTTCTCATTTAGAGTAAACAAATCTTCAGGTTGTGGCTTTTTTAATGCATTTTGAGCTGAGAGAGTCAGTTTCTTTGATTTGATACTGGTGTCTAATAAGATATTTCAACAACTCCTATTCATTGCTATGTGCTTTTATAAATAAGATTTCTTCAATCTTTTATTTCTATCATTTGAATGCAGATGATTCTATTGATCATTGGCTAGAGTAGACCCCCTTATCTGTTGGGGATACATTCCAAGAACTCCCATGGAAACCTGAAACCACAGATAGTACTGAACCCTATATACATACTATGATTTGTCCTATACTTGCAAATTCATGATACAGTTTAATTTATAAATTAGGTACACTAAGAGATTAACTACAATAATTTAAAGAGTAGAACAAATACAGTAATATACTGTAATAAAAGTTACATGAATGGCAGAGTGGAATTACTTGACACTTCTTCATGATATACACTCATTTAACATTTTAGAACCCTGATTGACTGCAAGTAATTGAAATCCCTGAAAGTGAAGCCTTGGATTGGTGGGCTGGGACTACTGTATCTGTATAGTATGGAGCTGCCGAATCTTAGAAACAAAATGTTTAAGAGTGAGAATGAGAGATTTTGAGTTTTTCTTTTTTTTTAAATTGTCATTAAGTGAAAGTAAAAAGCCAGTCCAAATCAATTTTGCATGCCCGCCTTATCTGCAGCTTCATCTGCTCTGCTCACTCAGTGGCAGCATAATCCTCCTTCTCGCTCTGTGTTTCTAGTATTCTCTTAATGAACACCTGTCCTCTCCTCTCCACCCTCTTCCATCTAGAAACAAACCAGAAGGACAGTCTCCTACAGAGCTATAAGATCATAAAGTACATACATATAGTCAGACTGTTCCTGAGTCCAGTCCATTCTTGTCTGAAGAGTTGCCAGGGCAGCAGCAGGTCTAGGGGCCTTGTTTCCATGAGACCATTCAGACTGTTGGAACATCACTTGTGGTCTTTAGTAGAGTTCTTGAGCTGCATCCCTCTTTTTCTCATGTTGATTCAGTCACTCTTCACTGTGGCTCCTGTCACAGCTGCCTTTGGTGGTGGCCAGAAACCACCTGGTTCTTCTGGTCTCATGTTGATATAGTCTCCCTTCCATATGAGTCGTTCTGTCACCTGGACTCTTTTTCCCTCATGTCTTTGTAGTTCTTGATCATCTGTTCCAGATGAGTTGGGACCATTTGGTGAACCTTGCATGGCAGCTTGATAGTTTTTAAGACCACAGACACCACTCACCAATATGGGGGTGCAGAAGACTCTTAGCAAAACATAAATTGTGCCAATTGGCCTCAATGTCTCCTGAAAACATGGTCTCCAGATCCCCATCCCTGCTACTCAGTCCTTTGAAATACTGGGTTGAGTTTAGAAAACCTTTCAGTTTGTGGTGTAGTCTAGTTAGATCTGCTCTCTACTGCCTACAGTCACTGCTTTCACCCAACCAAATTCCTATCTACTATCTAATCTATGACCAACCCTCTTCCTCCCTCCCCATCCTTGTAGCCAACAAGGAGTTTTTTTCTTCTGTACATAAGTTTATTTTTAAATCCTTACAGCAGAGGTCATATAATACTTGTCCTTTTGCCGCTGACTGGTTTCATTCAACATAATGCCTTTTAACTGAAACCAGGTTATGAGATGCTTCCTCACATCATCATTATTTTTTATCACTGAGTATATGTACTATAACTTGTTTATTCATTCATCTGTTGATGGGCCACCTAGGTTAATTCCATCTTTCTGCTATTGTGGACAGTGCTGCAGTAAACATTCGTGTGCGTGTATCTGTTCATGTGACCACCTTTATTTCTGTAGGATATACTCCAAGCAGTGAGATTGCTGGATCATACGGTATTTCTATTTCTAGCTTTCTAAGGAAGTGCCAAATTGCTTTCCAAAGAGGTTGTACCATTTTACATTCACACCAGCAGCCTCTCCAGCGTTTCTTGTTTTGTGTTTTTTGGATTAGTCCCAACCTCATCCAGGTGAGACAGTATCTCATTTTCGTTTTGATTTGGATTTCTCTAGTTGCTAGTGATCATGAGCATTTCCTCATATGTCTTTTGGCTACCAGAATGTCTTGTTTAGCGAAGCGTTTGTCCATTTCCTTTGCCATTTTGCAGTGCCTTGTAGTTTGTGGAAAACAGACATCTATCTAACATGTGGTTGCCAAATATTTTTTCCCACTCTGTAGGAAGTCTTTTAACTCTCTTGATAAAGTCTTCAGATGAGCAAAAGTGTTTGATTTTTAGTTCCTATTTATTTTTTCTTCTGTTGTTTTTACATTGTTTTTCAGATTTTGAAGTCTGTCTAAGCCATATATTAGAACTTCCACTGTTGACCCTATTTTTTCTTGCATGATCCTCATTGTTTTAGGTTTGATATTTAGGTCTTTGAACCATTTTGAGTTAGTTTTTGTGTAAGGTGTGAGATATAGGTCTTGTTTCCAATTTTTGCACGTAGATGTCCAATTTTGCCAACACCATTTGTTAAAGAGACTGTTTTATCTCAGTGTATGACCTCTGTACCTTTGCCAAATATCAAGTGTTCATAAGAGGATGATAGCATCTCTAGAGTCTCAAATCTGTTCCATTGGTCTAAATGTCTCTTTTTGTACCAGTACCAGGCTGTTTTGACTACTGTGGCAGTAGAATAGGTTCTAAGATCGGGTTGTGTTAGGGCTCCCATGTGCTCCTCTTTCTCAGTAGTGCTTTACTTATCTGTGTTTCTTCCTTTTGCAAACAAAGTTGATTTGTTTCTCCATCTCATTGAAAAATAACCCTGGAATTTACATTGGGATTGCATTATATATGTAGATTGCTTTGGGTACAATAGATATTTTCACAATGTTACGTCTTCTTATCCATGAGCAGGGTAGGTTTCTCCACTCATGTATGTCTGTTTTGGTTTCTTGCAGTTAAGATCTTGTAATTTTCTCTGTATAGGTCTCTTGTATCTCTCGTTAGATTTATTCCAAGGTATTTTATCTTCCTGGGGGCTACTGTAAATGATATTGGTTTGACAATTTCATCTTTGATGATCTCTTTGTTGGTGTAATGGAATCCTACTGTTTTACTTATGTTTATCTTACATCCTGATACTTTGCTGAACTCTGCTATTCCAATTTTATTTATGTTTATCTTATATCCTGATACTTTGTGGAACTCTGCTATTCCAGTTTTATTTATGTTTATCTTATATCCTGATACTTTGTGGAACTCTGCTATTACTTCCAGTAGTTTGTTCATGGATTCTTCAGAGTTTTCTGTGAATATGATCATATTGTCTGGCAATAGGGGTATTTTTACTTCTTTTTTATTGATGCAGATGCCATTTATTTCTTTGTCTTGTCCAATTGCTCTGGCTGGAACCTCTGGAACAACATTGAATAGAATGATGAGAGTGGGCATCCTTGTCTAGTTCCTGTTCTCAAGGAGAATTCTTTCAATCTCTCACCATTCAGGATGATGTAGGTGGTTGGTTTTTCATAGATGCCCCTATTGTGTTGAGAAATTTCCCCTCTATTCTTATTTTGCTGACAGTTTTTAGCATAAATGGGTGTTAGACTTTGTCAAATGCCTTTTCTGCATTAATTGACAAAATCAGGTGATTTTTACCCTTAGTGTTGTTTATGTGGTTGATCACATTGTTTTCTGATGTTGAACCAGTCTTGCATCCCTGATATGAATCCAACTTGGTCATGATGAATTATTTTTTTGATATATTGTTGAATTCTGTTGGCTCAGATTTTGTTGAAGATTTTTGCATCTAGGTTCCTAAGTGATTTTGGTCTGTAATTTTCTTTTTTGTGGGATCTTTCCCTGGCTTTGGTATCAGTGTTATGCTGGCTTCGTAGAATGAGTTTGGGAGTATTCCATCCTTTTCTATGGTATGAAATAGCCTCAATAGTTTTGGAGTTAACTCTTCTCTAAGAGTTTGGTAGAATTCTGTGGTAAAGTGATCTGGGCCAGGACTTTTTCTGGTTGGTCATTTTTTGATGACTTTTTCATCTCTTCCTTTGTGATGGGTTTATTAGGTTGTTCTATTTCTCCTCATGATAATTTTGGTAGGTGATGCGAATTTAGAAATTTGTCCAGTTTCATCTAGGTTTTGAAATCTATTAGAGTACAGTCTTCCGTAATAGTCTGTTAGGATACTTTTAATTTCAGTTGAGTCTGTTGTCACATCTCCCTTATCCTTTCATTCAGGTTATTTGTTTCCTCTGCTGTTTTTCTTTTGTAAGTTTAGCCAATGGTTTATCAACGTTATTGATCTTTTGAAAGAAACAGCTTTTGGTTTTGTTAATTTTTTTCAATTATTCTTCTATTCTCTAATCCATTTAGTTCTGCTCTAATCTTTATGATCTGTAGTCTTCTGGTGCTTGAAGGTTCCTCTGTTGCTCTCTTTCTAGTTGTTCAAGCTGTAGGGTTAATCTTTGACTTGGGTCCTTTCTTCCTTCCAGATGTGTGCATTTATAGAAACAGGTTTACCTGTGAACACTTGCTTTTGTTTCATCCCACTGCTTCTGATAGAATGTGTTTTCCTTCTCTGTATGATTGTATGATTCCTTCTCCGTAAATGTATGATTCCATACATTTCTTTATATCATTGTTGATTTCTTCTGTAACTCGTGGATTTTTGAGCAAAGTATTGTTCAGTTCCATGAGTTTGCATTTCTACCTATGATTTTTCTGCTATTGATTTCAACTTTTATGGCTTTATGGTCTGAGAAAATGCTTTGAAATAATTCAGTGGTTTAGATTTTGTTGACCTTTGCTTTATGTCCTAACACATGGTCTATTCTGGAAAACGTTCCATGTGCACTGGAGAAGAAGTGTACTTATCTGTTGATGGGTAAAAAGTTCTGTATATGTCAATAAGGCCTAGTTGGTTAACTGTCATTATAAGATCTTCTGTATCTTTATTGATTTTTTTTCTGGATGATGTGTCTATTACTGAAAGTGGAATGCTGAAGTTTCCAGCTATTATTGGGAAGAAATGTATCTCATTTTCAGTGTTGTCAGTGTTGTTTGATATATTTAGATGCTCTGGTAGTTGGAAACCCTGGTGGTGTAGTAGATTAAGTGCTGTGTCTGCTGACCAAAAGGTTGGCAGTTGAAATCTGCCAGATGGTCCTTGAAAACTTTATGGTCCAGTTCTATTCGGTCTACTAGGGTCAGTATGAGTTGGACCTGACTTGATGGCAGTGAGTTGGGTTTTCAGTATTGGATCCACAAATATTTAATATTGTTATGTCCTGCTTATATACTGAATATTTCAGCAATAGTGACCATCCTTGTCCATGATGGTGGATTTTACTTGAAAGTCTATTTTATCTGAGGTTAGTGTTGCCATTCCTACTCTTCTTTGCATGTTGTTAGCTTGGTATACATTTTTCTATCCTTTGATTTTCAGTTTATTCACATCTTTGAGTCTAAATTGTGTTTCTTGTGAGCAGCATATAGACAGTTTGTTCTTTTTGATCTGTCTTATCACTCTCTGTCTCTTTATTGGAGCATTCAGTCCACTTACATTCAGTGTAAGTACTGATAGGTATATATTTAGTGCTGTCATTTTGGTGCCTTTATTTTTGTGTTGTTGACATTTTCTTTATTCCACTTAATATTCTCTTCTGGGTTGTTTTTCTTTATCGGTGTTTTCATCCTTTTCAGTGTTGTTTTTATGTCTGTTGAGACTTCTGTATTGTGTTTCTTGTTTTGATAGGTAGTATTAATTTGCTTTGTGGCTACTGTACTTTTCCCTCAATGTTCTAAGTTTAAATCAGTCTTTTACTTCTTTGTGTCTCTTGAACTTCCTCTCCATCTGAAAGATCTGTGAATACAGTAATATATCCCTCTTTATAGTGTGATGTTGTCATAGTTTACATATTTAAATCTCCGTTTCCCTGATTTTAATGTTTTGAGCTTTGTGACTTCTGTAACTAAGTAGAACTCTGGATGCTGTGTCCTACATTGCATCCTTGAGTATGCATCTCATGTTGCTAATTTTCTAACTGAAGAACTTCCTTCAGTGTTTCTTGTAATTTTGGTTAGTTTTTCGGAAAATGTCTAAGCTTCTGTTTATCTGAAAATGTCCTGATTTCACTGTCATATTTCAGAAACAATTTTGCAGGACATATAATTCTTCAGTGGAAGTTTTTTTCCTTCACAGTTTGTATGTTTCCTCTCATTGTCTTGAAGGCAACGTGATTTCAGCTGAACAGTCAGAACTTAGTCTGACAGCTTTGATTCAAGCCTAGCTGCCTGTAAGATCCACTCCTTATGTTTCATGTTATTAAGCTTGATTTTAATACGCTTTGGTGTCTTTATTTTGGGATCTACCTTTTATGGAATTTGATCAGCATCTTGAATGTTTATCTTCTCTTCTTTCATGACGTCAGAGAAGTTTTCTGTCAGCAGTTCTTCAGCAATTCTCTATTTTCTGCTATCCTTCCCTGTTTTGGATCTCTAATTACTTGTAAATTGTTCCCTTTGATAGAGTCCCACATGCTTCTTAATTTTTCTTGTTTCTTGCTAGTGTCAGTTGCTTTATCCTCAGTGTTACTAGTTCTGACTTCCATTTCCTAATCCTTCTTCTTTGGCTTTCAATTGAATTGTCTGCTTCCGTAATTTTCTTACCAATCTACTGAATTTCAGATTGTTGTTGCTCTAGGAATTCATATAACTTGTTTAAATTTTCATTTTTTCTGCTACACTTTGTCAAATCTCCATTCTAAGATCTAGAAGGGCTCTGTACATAGTTCTTTTGTACTCTACCTCTGATAATTTCAGGAGTGCTTCTTCACTGGGGGAGGTTTTTGATTATTTTTGGAGTTTTCTGGAGCCGTGGTGGTCTGATTATTTAGATGGTTACATACCATTTGTTGTCTTTGAGCCATTAGAAATCTGTTCAGCTTCTCCAGTGTCACACCAGCTGAAGCTATGGCATAGCTCAAAGAAGTGAGGGAGAAGGGTGCTGCTGCACCTGGCTGCCAGCCACTGCTGCATTCTCTAGGTCCTGCTGTCTTATGTACAGCTTTTATGCTGAGAGAGATGCAGTATGGTCAAGGAGTGCTGCTCAGTGTGGTAGCCAGCCTCAGCTAGGCCTTCAAGGGTGGCAGACTCTACCTCCCAGATGACACAGATGGTGACCTACTTGTGCAGTCTCTCTGGAGCTGCACCCGCAGATACTATGATGTAGCTTAGTAAGGAGAAGGGAAGGGAACTATCACACTTGGCTGCCAGCCACAGCTTTGTTCTCTAGGTCCAGTTGACTTAAAAACAGCTTCTCTGCTGAGAGAAGCACTGTCCAGCCAGTCACTGCTGCTGTTCCTGACTGGCACATGGCAGCCAGTCTCAGCTGGGCCCAAGGTGTGGCTGACCCTGTCTCCCAGGTGACAAGAAAGGCTACCTACTTGTGTTGCCTTTCCTGTGCTGCACCAGTAAAATCTATGGTGAAGCTCAGAGAAGAAAGTAGGGGAGGTCCTACGCTACTGCACTTAGCTGCCAGCTACCTCTGCATTCTCTAGATATGTCTGTCTTAAGTATAGCCTCTTTGCTGAGTAAGACATTGTCCACTCAGGCACTGTTACTTAGCATGGCAGCTGGCCCCAGCCAGGGTCTCAGATGCAGCAGCCAAGTCCCAGTCCCCTGCTGGCACAGATAGTGTCTGTACCTGTAAGCCTCTCTGCCACCACACCAGCGGAAGCAGGACCCTTTGTGCTGCCTTCCCACCTCCAACAAAGACAGTTTTCCCCTTCCTGTCAGCCAGTGAGATCTCACAACTTTCTCCCTGATCTTGGGGTTCCTAAAATGTCCCCTCTGTTCCATTTAGTTGCTTTTCTATTGAGGAGACATGTTAGTAGTCTGCCACTTGATCCTACTCCCTTTAGTATTTAATATTTTGATGCTATTGTAAATATTTTTTTTAAAATGTCAGTTTCAGATGGTTTGTTTTTTATATAAAGAATTGAGTTTATATTGAGTTTGCAGTCTATCATCTTGCTAAATATACTTACTAGTTCAGGTAGATTTTTGTAGATTCTGTTGAACTTTCTACCTAGACGAATTATAAATTATAAAACAAGGAAAGCTTTACTTTTTCCTTTCAAACATGGATGCTCTTTTTTTCCCCATTGCCACATTTTACTGAGTAAAATCAGCATTACAATGTTTTACAGAAGCATTGTCAGCAGATATCCTTGCCTTGTTCCTGCTCCAAGGGTTTAGTGTTTAGTCCTTTATTATTGAGTATGTTGTTATCTGTAGGTTTTTGTATCTGTTTTCTAGAAAATTGAGATTTTTTTTGCAGATACTTCCAGTTAGTGAACAACTTTCATCAGAAATGAATGTTGGATTTTTTACAAATGTTTTTCCTGAATCTGTTGTGATGATTATAAGGTTTATATTTTTTGGTTTGTTAAGATAGTGAATTGCATTGGTTGATTTTCAAATATTATACCAACTTGCTTCTGAGTTAAGTCCCATTTGATCATACGCGTTACCCCTGCCTCCTCTTTTTTTGCCAGTTACATTGCTGTTTTACCAGTTCCATTCCATTCTGCTTTTGGACAGTAGCTGGACAGTAGCATGTTCTTTGTGTGTATAAATTTTTTCTTTTTTATAGTTCTGTCTAATCTTTGAAGAGTGGGCTTTAGAAATGATTTCAGTTATAGGTTAACAGAGCATTTGGGGGTCATAGTTTTGGAGGTTTCTTGTTTTTGAAGAGTTGGAGGATCTTGTAGGTTTTAGGGATTAGCCACTTATTGTATATGTTGTAGCCAATTTTTCCCCCCTGTATATAGGTTTTCTTTTTACTCTTCTGGCAGAAGTCTTTTGATGAACATAAGTTTTTATTTATGTTACAGTTATCTAGTTTCTCTTCCGGTCAGCCCATTAAGTCTGGTCTTTTTATTTGAATCTGAATTCAGTTCTATGTTTTCTCTTGCTCTGTCAGAACTGTGTTGTGTTCTCTTTCATGGCATTCATTGGTGGTAGCCAGGTACAGTACAGTTCTTCTGGTCTCAGGCTGTTGAAGTCTCAGATTCTTTGTGGTACATTGGTCCTTTGGAACAATATTTTCCTTATGTCTTTAATTTTCTTCATTTTTCTTTGCTCCAAGTGTGATGGGACTATTTAGATGTACTTTCATGGTTGCTTGAAAGCTTTTAAGACTCAAAACACTACTCACCAAAAAGGGATGTAAAATATTTTCTTTATAAACTATGTTACACTAATTGACCTAGATATCCTACGAAACTATGATCCTTTGGTCCCATTTCCAACTGATCAGTCCCTCAAAGTGTTTGGATGTATCTAGGAAACTTCTTTACTCTGCTTTGGTCTAGTTGTTCTGACTTCTTTTGTATTATGTATTGTCCTCCCCTTCACATAAGATGTGTCTTGCTTGTGATCTAGTTAGTGATTTCCCCTCCCCTTCTGCCTAGTAACCATCAAATAGTTTTTCTTCTGCGTTTAAACATTTTATTGCATTGTTGTAACAGTGGCTTCATGCAATACATGTCATTTTGTGACTGACTTATTCATCAACATAATGCCCTCAAGATTCACCCATGTTTGTGAGATGATTCACAGATTCATTAATGTTCTGTATCATTGTGTAATATTCCATTATGTATATGTACCACATACGTAAGTCCGAGGTGTTAACTTCAGTAATAATTTATGATTAGGGATATGTACCTCAATTGTGGTACATACACATAATGGAATTATGTGGTATATACCTAGGGGTATATACCTAGGGGTATGTACCAAATCCAGTTGTTTCCATGTTAGTGCTATTGTGAATAATACTGCAGTGAACATGGGTGTGCATATGTCTATTCATGTGACAGCTCTTATTTCTCTTGGGTGCATTTCTAGGAGTGAGATTACTGAATGGTATTGTACTTCTAGCTTTTTAAGGAAGTATCATATCATTTTCCAAAGTGGTTGTACTATTTTCCATTCCTACCAGCAGTTCGTAAGAGTTCCACTCTTTCCACAGTCTCATCAACATTTGTTATTTTCTGTTTTTTAGATTAATGCCAACCTTGTTGGGGTGAGATGGTGTCTCATTGTAGATTTGATTTGAGTTTCACTAACGGGTAATCATCACGAGCATTTCCTCATGTGTTTGTTAGCTACCTGAATGTCTTCTTTGGTGGAGTGTCTATTTATATCCTCTGCCCATTTTTTAATCAGATTATTTGTCTTTTTATTCTTGAAGAGTTGCAGGTAGTAGGTTTTAGAGATTAGACCCTTACTGGATATATTGTAAAGAAAAAATTTTTTCCTGGTACATAGATTTTCTTTTTATTCTTCTGGGTGAATTCTTTTGATGAGTATAAGTGTTTATTTTTAGGAGTTGCCAGTTATCTGGTTTCTCTTCTGATGTTTGTTCATTGTTAGTTATGGTTTGTGTATAATTTATGCCATGTATTAGGGCCCCTGATGTTGTCCCTATTTCTTCCACAATCTTTATCACTGTAGATTTTATATTTAGGTCTTTGATCCATTTTGAGTTAGTTTTTGTACGTGATATAATGTATGGCTTCTGTTTATTTTATGAATGGATACGCAGTGATGCCAGCACTATTTCTTAAAGAGACTGTCTTTTCCCCATTTCACAGATTTGGGGCCATTGTCAAATATTGCTCCCCATAGGTTAATGAATTTATGTCTGAGCTCTCAATTCTGTACCATTGGTCTATGTGTCTGTTGTTGTACCAGTTTCAGGCTGTTCGGACGCCCATGGAAAATTTTAAAACCTGTATAATAGGTTTTAAAATCAGGTAGTATGAGGTCTATCACTTTTTTCTTTGTTAATACTTTTTATTTTTTTATTAATTGTGGTTGAGTGACAGTGTACCGCCTGTTTTAAATTCGCATGCTCACTTATGTGCAGTTCCTGCTGTTCTCCTTGCCTGGTAACAGCACACTCCTCCTTTCTGTTCTATACAAGTCATAACTTCTTAATAATCCCCTCTTCCTTCTTCTCCGCTCTCTCCACTCCCCTTCAGTAAGAGGCCAGTTAGGTGACATCCTGTAGATACATAGAACTATAAAGTACACATACGATATGGTCACTCTGTGTCACTGAGTCCAATCCATTCCTGTCTGAGTTGACTTCAGTAATGATTTATGATTAGGGACAGCTTCAGGTCTATGGGCCATGGTCCCAGGGGAACATTTAGGCTTTTGGACATTCAGTTGTGGTCTTTTAGTGGAGTTATCAGGGTGCACCCCTTCTTATTCTTGTGTTGCCACTGAGACTCAATTTTGTGAGCCCCATCATGGCTGTTACTGAAGGTGGCCAGACACCATCTGGTTCTTCTGGTTGCATATTGATGTAATCATCCATTCACCTGGGCCTTTCTGTCTTCTGGGTTCTTTCTCCTGTGTTATTTTTGTCCTTGTTGATCATCTGTTCCAGATGGGTTGGGACCAATAGGTGTACCACAGATGGCAGCTTGCTAACAAAATTTTAAGAACCCAGACACCACTCACCAATATGGGGTGGAGAAGACTCTTAGCAATAGACTAGTTATACCAATTGGCCTCAAAATCCTCTGACAGCATGGTTACCAGACCCCCAGCCCCTGCTACTCTGTACTTACCTATTGGGTTAAGATTGGAAGAGCTTTCAAGTTATGTTGAAGTCCAGTTAAATTGATCTTCTTTCTAATGTGTGCTGTCACTGATTTCACTCAGGCAAATTTGTATCAACTACCTAATTTATAACCAGCCCTTTCCCTCCCTCTTTCCCTTCCCTTGCAGTTGTCAAAAAGTCTTTTCTTCTGTACATAAGTCAGTTTTTAAGTCCTTAAAGTAGGAGTCTCTTACCATATTTGTACTTGTGCCGCTGACTAATTTCACTCAACACGATGGATGGAAAGTTCTGTGTAAGTCAATGAGGTCTGTTTGGTAAATTGTTACAATAAGGTCTTCTGTGTCTTTATTCTTTTTTATTTTTAACAGTATAACCTATTTTATCTGAGATTAGTATTACCACACCTGCTCTTCTTTGTATATTGTTAGCTTTGTATATGGTATATTGTTATATTTGTATATTGTTATTCCATCTTTTAATTTTCAGTTTGTTCATATCTTTAAGTCTAAGGTGAGTTTCTTGTAAGCAGCATATAAATGGGTCATGTCTTTTGATCCAAAATGTCAATTGTTGTCTCGTTATTGGAGTGTTTGGTTCATTTACCTTCAATGTAATTGTTGATAGGTATGCGTTTAGTGCTGTCATTTTGCTATATTTATTTTTTGTGTTGATGTTTTCTCGATTGCGCTTACAATTCTGTTCTGGGACTTCTTTATGGGTTGATGTTTCACTCTTTTCAGTGTTGGTTTTGTGTTTGTTGGGAATCCTGTATTGCATTTCTTATTTTGATACGTTGCTTCTTTGTTGTGCTTTGTGGCTACCCCTATGATTCCCTTTAATAATGTATGTTTAAACTCGATTTTAACTTCTCAATATCTTATTAACTTCCTCTCCATCTGGATGGACTATAACTACTGTAGTATATCCCTCTTTTTAGTGTGATGGCATCATAGTTTTCATGATATGATCACTGGACCACTTCTTTTGGTATTATAGCATTGGTTGGGGTTTTGTGCCTTCCCTAACTGAGTACATTTCTGGATCATGTGTCCTGTATTGTCTCCTAAAATACAGAGTTAATGGTTTTGTTCTTCTAAACCAAGAGCTTCTTTCAGTGTTTCTTGCAGTTTTGGTTTGGTTTTTACAGTCTCTTGGTTTCTGTTTATCTGTGAAAGTCTTAATTTCATTTTTATGTTTGAAAGACAGCTTTGCAGGATATATAATCTTGATTGGAAGTTTTTCTCCTTCAGGGCTTTAAATGTGCCACCCCACTGCCTCTGTGACAACATGGTTTCTGTTGAGAAGTCAGATGAAAGCCTACAAGGCTTTCCTCTGAATGTCAGCTTTGCTTTGAGTCTCACTGGCTTTAAGAGTTTCTGCTTATGTTTCATTTTGTTAAGCTTGATTATAATATGTGTTGGAGTCTTTCTTTTGGAGTCTATATTGTATGGTGATTGATATGCATCTTGGATATATATGTTCTCTTTTTTCGTAATTTTTGGGAAATTTTCTGTCAGCAAATCAACAACAATCTGTGTTTTCAGGTACTTCTTTCTGTTCAGGAACTCCCATTAATCACAGATCTTTCCTCTTGATAAAATCTCACATGTTTCTTAATGCTTCTTCATTTTTCTTGTGTCTTTTCTTTGATTTGTCCTCAAAAATGCTGGTGTCAGTAGTTCTGTCTTCCAAGTCAGAAAGTCTGTTTTCCATTTGTTCAATTCTGTTCTCTTGGTTTTGAATTGAGTTTTCTGATTCTTTGATTTTGTTCTTGATCTGCTGGATTTCAGAATGCTACAGTTCCATCAGATCAAACAGCTTGCTTAATTTTTCATTTTGGTCTGCTAAATTCTGTATAATGTCTAAGAGGGCTCTCTGTGTAATTCTTTTGTACTCACCCTCTGAAAGTTTCAGAAAGCCTTCTTAATCTGGGAAGTTCTTTGGTTCTCTCTTTTTGGAGCTTTCTGGAGCCATGGTTGGATTTTTCCTTAAGTGTTGGGCCAAGGTCTGTTGCTTTTTGGGAATCTAGAGACTGTTTAGTTTCTCTGGTGTTGCCTTAATGGGAGCTGAAGTAGAAGCTGATCACCAGTTACCTCTATGTACTCCAGTGACTGAGCCCAGTGGATTCTCTGTGATAATGGGCTCCACCTTGTGGCTGGCAAAGGCACAGTCCTACTTATGGAGTCACTGAGAGGCTGTCAACTGACCCTATGTTGTGGGTCAGTCAAGATTGGAAGAGATGCTGTCAGGCTGCACCACAGTTATTTCTCTAGGTAGTCTTATTTTGAAAGGTAAGAGCTATCTGACAGCTTCCATAAACAGTCAGGCTGTCAGGTATGCAAGCCCCTCTTTCCAGCTGGCAGTCGAGGCACCTCTATATCCATCCCTTGATGCTGTGATCTAGTTTAAAGTATGGACAGGCTACTGCCCTGCTGTCATCAGGTGCCGGGCCCTACCCAAAGGGTAAACTGTGCTGAATACAGCTTTTCTTCTGGGGAAGCATTCCCCAGGCTGGTACTGCCTGCTAGCCTGGGAATTAGCCCCACTGAGGCCTCCGTTTGGGTAGTTCCACTTCCCAGCTGGACAAGATGGCATCCCACAGAGGGTCTCTTGCCCACTGGGAAATAGCCAAATCAATGGCAGAGATTCGGAAAGAGGGGTGGAGGGGCCGTGGTGCTCGGAGTCCAGAGCCAGGCTCTCAAAGTGTGGTTATTTCACTCTCTGGTCACTTCAGCAGTGTGGCAGAACTTTGCTGCCACTTAAGCCCAGTCACTGCCACAGGCTAACAAAAAGAAAAATGGTTAAAGCCAGTAGTTACCTTCAGTCTATGAGAGCTGGCCATTCAACAAAGGCAGGGGTCAAAGAAAGAGAAGAAATTTCCCATTCAGTGTCATTTAGTCCAAAACGACAGCCCTGTGCCATGTCCTAGGATTCACTGGGTTTCCAGAAGGCTCCATTTAATTATCAATCCTGGCCTTAGTTTTTGGAGTTAAGGAGATGTGTGTCTCGTCTGCCATTTTAACACCACCCCTTTCTTCAATAATACTTTACTCATCAAGGCATCTTACTTTTCCACGTAAAGTTGGTGAAGTTTCTCTATCTTGCTGAAAAAAAAAAAAGCCTTTGAAATTGGATCAAGATTACATTATTTCTGCGGATAGCTTTAGGTGCAACTGACATTTTCACAATGTTGACTTTTTCTATCCCTGAGCATGATATGTTTTTCCACTCATGTAGATCTCTTTTCATTTCTTGCAGTAGCATTTTGTAGTTTTCTTTGTGGAGTTCCCTTATGTCTCTGGTTAGGTTTATTTTTAAGAATTTTATCTTCTTGGGGTCTATTGTAAGTGATGTTGATTTGGTGATTTCCTTTTAGCAGGATCCAACTCAATGGCACTTTGCTGGCTTTATGCTAGTGTAGAGGAATCCAGTGATGTTTATATATGGTAATCTTGTGTCCTGATTCTTGGCTGAAATTTTCTATTAGTTACAGCACGTTTCTTGTGGATACTTTGGGGTTTTCTCTATACGTGGTCATTTCATCTGTGAACAGGGATACTTTTATTTCTTTATAATTTGGATGCCTTTATTTCTTTTTTTCCCTTATTGTCCAGACTAGGACCTCTATCACAACCTTGAGCAAGGATGGCGATAAACAGCATCCTTGTCTGGTTCTGAAAACTCCAGGGAAATGCTTTCAGTCTCTCTCCATTTAGAGTGATGTTGGCTGTTGTTTTTGTCATTTTGCTTCTGTTCCTATTTTACTGAGGGTTTTTTTTTTTTTTATTAAATCAGGAATGAGTGCTGAACTTTGTCAAATGCGTTTTCTGCATTGACTGATAGGATCACACAATTCTTATCTTTTGCTTTATGTGATGGATTACACTATCCACTCTCAAGATTATATCTTTGTCTTTTGTAAATTTGATTATGCTACGTCTTGGTGACTTTCTTGTGACGTCTTCACTGCATATGGTACATGGAGCTTCTTGGATAGGTAATTTTTTGGTCTTTCACAATATTAGTGAACTTTCTGCCAGCAAAGTTTCAACAATTCTCTGTATCCTGCCTGTTCTGGTATGCCAATCACTTGTAGATTTTTCCTCTAGATAGTATCCCATATAGTTCTTAGAATTTGTCCATATTTTGAGTTATTTTTTTTTCTGATTTTTCCTCATAAAATTGATGCCAAGGGATTTATTTTCAGTCTTACTAGTTATGTCTTTCATTGTCTCCATTCTGCTCCTATAACCTTCCATTTAGTTGGCTAATTCTGAAATGCTATTGTTATTCTTGTGGCTTTCTAGTTGTAGTCCCTTTATTGTCTCTAGAAGCCTGTTAATCTTGCCATTTTGTTCTTAAATTGCTTTCCTGAATTCTCTACTGCTTTGACTGTGTGTTCCTTGCTTAGTCAGAGTCTTGCCTGATCTTCTTCCTGATCTCCTTCATGATCTCTTGGAGAGCTCTGTCTTAGTCTTTTGAATTCTTTTTCATGTTTTTGCATTATCTTCTCTTCCTTGTGAAGACTTCCTGTTTGCTAGAGCCATCCTGACCTTTTTATGTGATTTGATATTGACTATTGTCTCTAAGGCATCAATAAGTTATTATATTTATTTATTATATGTTTGTTTTCTGTCCTGACTTTTCATTCTATTTTGTTTTTATATGTCAAAGCAGGCTGGGTATGTAAGCTATTTTGGTACTGGAGTCTTTGAAGCTCTCACATCCTTTGTTCCAGTGGTCAGAGCAGTTACCAGGTGTGTAGCCTCAAGAGTCTTTTCACTTTTCTTTCAGGAGTGCAGGACAGGTATCCAGGTCATTGGTCACTAAGTGTGTGGTACAGATTCTCGCTTATACATGGGCAGGGCTGCATAGAGCTGCTCAGAGCAGGCACAAATACCTAGCGGCAGTGGGAAACTATGTGTGGAACAAGGTAAGGAGCTGATGGCTGCCCCTAGGTGCCTGAGTGGAGGGCATATCCCTGTCTCCTGGACCACATAGTGGTGGGGCAGTACTGCAGCCACCTCTTGGTCACCCAGTGCTGTTGGCTGGAGGAACTGGGAGAAACCACTACTTCTCAGATCCTTGTCATGGGTACCCAGATGGAGTAGTGATACTGCCAGCCCTCAGGTTTCTGGTTTGTGTGGGTCAGGTCCTTGATTAGGGGCCAGTACAATATCAAATGTCACCAATCTGTAGCTTCCCCTTGGCTGCTGTGGCTGAACATGGGCTTCAGGTGTATGCCCTGTTATTTTATGTTAACAAGAGCACATGGTGTTAAATAGGCCCAAATAGTTCTAGGCAGGGGTTAAAACTGCTGCAAATCTGTGGGCTCCTTCATGCTGGTAGCTGCATGAAGTAGCAGAGGCTGCCTTTCAGCTCTGAGTTTCCTTGTTAAGGAGCATGGCATTTTGTAAATCCATGAGACTAGTGTGAGCACAGAGACTTCTGAGCTTAGGGGGCGTGGCAGTTATTATCTACTGCTGGACTGGTGTTGGAGTGGAGCAGGATGGGCAAGGAGTGAGGGGAAGGAAGCACTTCTCTTTTGTGAAACTCTGTGGAGGGAGAAGGATTATTTTGTCCCTGCACACAGCAGGTTAGAAGCTTGCACTTAACTTTCACAGGTCAGGTGTTGGTTCTACTTGGTTCCGAAAGTGCATACAGATTCACTGATGCTTGGCTACACTTGATGTGATAGGGCAGATCTTTGGTAGCTGTTGCTTGCTTCAGCCCCTGTGTGCTGCACAAACTAAGCGGCATACTGTCAATGTCATGATGTATAAGCCTCCTCTGCTTTTGAATTAACTCTTTTCACCCGCCCCTCAGATTCTTTAGCTATGCCTTTGATGATCAGGGTTCCCAGACTGTCATATATAACTGATTCACTTTTCTTTTGTTCTTTGTTGTAAGATGGGTGACAGGAAGCATCTGTCTATTGTACTATCTTGGCCCCCACCTGTGCATTAGTGTTCTTATTTATGACGAATATTAGTCTGTGTCTTCTCCTGTAGTCTTTGTTTGATTTTAGTATACTTTTTACTGTTTACTTCAGGACTCTGCTGAGGTTCCTTCACTTCCTAGATTCTTAATGTGAAAATTGAGGTAACTGACTTAAGACTTCTTCTTTTCTAATCTGGACTATAGTTTTTCATCTAATCATTGCTTAAGATAAATTTTGGTATGTGATGTTTTTATTTTTATTCAGTTAAAATATTTTCCAGTTTCTCTTTTGATGCCTTCTTTGATCCATGACAACACACTGAATCTGTTATTTAGCTTCCAAATATTTGTAGAAATTTTCAAATATCATTCTGGTTTTGGTTTCTAATTTAATTCTATTTTGGTCAGAGAACACACTTGTTTGACTTGAGTCATTTAAAGTTTTTGAGACTTATTTTAATGGCCCAGATAAAACAGTAATGTGGTGAATGATTTGTGTGTACTTGAAAAGAATGTACATTCTACTGTTGTAGGGTGGAGTGTTCTACAAATATTAATTAAGTCAAGTTGGTTAATTTTTGTTTTTGTTATTAGGTGCCCTTGAGTCAGTTTTTGGTCACAGCAACCCTATGTACAACAGAATGGAATATTGCCTGGGTCTCAGCCATACTTACAATTGTTGCTGTGTGTAATGGTTAGGTTTACGTGTTACCTCCCCTGGCCATGATTCTCTGTGATTGCTCCACAATTGTATCTGCTGTGAGTAGCCAATCAATTTAAAGGGAGTTTCCTTGAAAGTGTGGCCAACATCAATGTGTAAGCAGATGTTCTGTCTTTTTGCTTGCTCTGCAACCTGATCTTCCTGTGAACTGATCTCCCGCTCTTGGGACTTACCAGCTTATCTGCAGAGTTTGCATTTCCTTCATCTTCACAGCCTGAGAGTAGGAGCTCTGCTCTCTGACCTACCAATTTGGGGTTCACCAGCCCCTGTGGGTACAAGAATCAAGAGAAGCTTCTGTCCTTATCCACAGTTTGGATGTTCCAGCATCTAAATAGTGTAAGCTGTTTCCTTGATATAATCTTTGTATATGTTTTTATATGCTTTACTGGTTTTTGGAAACACTGGTGGTATAGTGGTTAAGTGCTATGTCTGCTAACCAAAAGGTCAGCAGTTCAAATCTACAAGGCACACCTTATAAACTCTGTGGAGCAGTTCTAGTCTGTCCTATAGGGTCACTATGAGTTGAAATTGGCTTGACAGCAATGAATTTGGTTTTTCTGTTTTACTGGTTTTTCTGTTGAGGGAACTTAGCCTAAGACACTGTGTTTGAGTCCATTGTTACAGCTGCTACATCAATCCATCTCATGAGGGTCTTCCTCTTTTTAACTGACCCTCTACATGATTTTCTTCTCCAGGAGTTAATCCCTCCTGGTAACATTTCCAAAGTACATAGAGATGAAGTCTCACCAGCCTCACTTCCAAGGAACACTCCAGCTGTACTTCCTTCAAGACATGCTCATGCTTCTTGTAGTCCATGGTATAGGCAATATTTTTCATTCACACCATGTTCAAAGTCATCAACAGTTCTTCAGTCTTCCTCTCATTGTCCACCTCTTCATGCATATGAGGGGACTGAGAATACTATGGCTTAAATCAAGTATACCTATATCTGAAAACTGGTATTTTTGCTTTTCAGTACTTTAAAGAAATCTTTTGCAGCAGATGTGCCCAATGCAATGTGTTTTTGTTTTTGTTTTTTTTTTTTTCACTTCTTGACTACTGCTTCCACGCATCCAAGTAAAATGAAATCCTTGACAACTTCAGCCATTTTTCCATGTATCATGTCACAGGTCCAGTTGTGAGGATTTTTGTTTTTTTTATATTGAGGTGTAATTCACACAGAAGGCGAAAGTCTTGGAATTTCTTTGGTGAGTGCTTCAAGTCCTCTACACTTTCAGCAAGCAAGGTTGCATTGTCTAAATAACCCAAGTTGTTAACAAGTCTTCCTGCAATCCTGATGCCATGTTCATCTTCGTATAATCCAACTTCTTGGATTATTTGCTCTACATTTAGACTAAGTACGATGAAAGACAAAATCCAGATACACATCTTTCCTGATTTTAAACCACACAGTTTGAACAACTGCCTTTTGATCTATGTGCAAGTTCCGTATAAACACAATCAAGTGTTCTGGAATTTTCATTCTTCATAGTGTTATCCATAATTTTTTGTGATTCACACAGCCAAATGCCTTTACATAGTCAAACACAGATAAGCATCTTTCTTATATTCTCTGTCACCACCAATGATATCCTGTATTCCACATCCTCGTCTGAATCCAGCTTGAACTTCTGACAGTTCCTGTCCTTATACTCCTATAGCCGCTTTTGAAAGATCCTTCAGCTAAATTTTACTTGATACTGTTTGATAATTTCCACATTCATTTCAAACACTTTTCTTTGGAATGGGCATAGATATGGGTATCTCACAGCAAATAGGCTAGATAGCGGGCTTCTAGCCTAAGACACTATGTTTGAGTCCACTGTCGCAGCTGGCAGCTGCTGTGTCAGTGCATCTCGCGAGGGTCTTCCCCGTACGTGCATGAGCACTTCAAGCACTTCATCTGTTTGTTGAAATACTGCACTGGATATTCTGTCAATTCCTGGTACCCTGTTTTTTGCTAATGCTTTCAGTGCAGATTGGACTTCTTTCTTCAATATCCTTTGATCACATGCTATCTCCTGAACTTGTTGAATGTCAACCAGTTCTTTTTTGTACAGTAACTCTGTATTGCTTCTGTCTTCCTTTAAGTCTTCCTTTGTTGTACAATATTTTGCCCATGAAATCCTTCAGAATTACAAGTCAAGACTGGTTGGCTTATAGAGCTATTCATGTCTTCTCTATTCTTAATGGTTTTCTATTTATTCTATCAATTATTAGAAGAGAGATGTTGAAGTCTTTTACTACAATTTTCTATTGCTCTTTTTTTCTGTGAAGTTGAGCAGTTTTTGCTTCATGTAATTTGAAGCTCTATTACTATGTACATCGACATTTGGAATTGTTGTGTTTTCTTGATGAATTGACCTGTTTATCAGTATGAAATGGACTTTCTTTATTAATGGTAATAGTTTGTGCTCTGAAACCTACTTTGAGCTTTATATTGATAAGTGTAAGCATAGCATAACTTTTTAAATCTTTTTACTTGATTGAATCCTTATACTGTATCCTTATATTTAAAGTAAATTCTGTAAAGTGAGCATAAGTAATTGGCTCTTGCTTCCCCCACCCCGGTCTAACAATCTCTGAGTTTTAATTAGGATGTTTAGACTGCCAAAGCCAAAACCAAGTGCCGTCGAGTCGGATCCGGTCGCCATGAGTCGGGTGTTTATACTACTTGCATTAAATGTTCTTATTGATACATTTGGATTTAAAGCTGACATATATTCGTCTTACATTTACACAGTTATTTTTTCCACTTTTTCTCTTTTTGGTTTGTTTCAGATTCTGCACTTTTATGATTCCATTTGGCGTTGACTCAATGGCAGTGGTTTTTTTTGAGTTTGGTTGATTTACTAGTTACAATTCTTTATTGCATTGTTTTAGTGGTTGATTTAGGGTTTATAGTATGCATCTTTAACTTACTGCAGTCTTCATTCAAATGATAATTATACCACTTTACATATAGTATACTAACCTTACAGTAGTATGCTTCTATTTATCATCTCCCAATCTTTGTGCTGTTGGTGTCATACATTTCACATGTTTCATAAAATCCATATTATGTTGTTACTATCTTTCTTTCACCATTCAGTTGTCTTTTAAAGAGATTTAAGTGACAGGTAAAATATCTTATATTTTTTACCTATGCAATTACCATTACTGGTGCTCTTTATTATTTGTGTAGCTCCATAGTTCTCTTGTATTATTTACGTACTATTTTCCTAGTGCCTGAACTAGTTCCTTCCACATTTCTTATAATTTGAGTTTGCTGGTTATAAATTCTTCTAGTTTACATATATCTGAAAAACTCTTCTATTTTTCTTCCTTTTTAAAATGTATTTTTACTGAGCATGAAATTGTAGATAGACTATTTTTTCTCTCATTTCTTTAAAGATGTTACTCTGTCTTCTGTCTTATGTTGCTTCCAGTGAGAAACTTGCAGCTGTCTTTTTTCCTCTACCTGCTTTTAAGATTTCTTCCGCACTGCTGGTTTTTAGGAATTTCATTTTGATGTGCTCACATGTAGTTTATTTTTTTCTGTGATTAGGGGTTTATTGAACTCCTTGGATCTGTGGTCCTGTAGTTCCCATCAAATTTGGAAATTTTAGGCCTTTATTTCTTCAAAATTAGAACATACACAAAAAAGAGTTAAATATAGTACTTCTATTCCTAATTTGAGCATTTTGTCAGGTATACTATAAGGAAATAAGATGACAAATATAAACAGATGCTATAGAAAATGGGCCAAAAATGTTAAAATTATTAGGAAGACCATTGAAAACTATACTTATAAGTATTACAGTTAAGAAGGAACCTTATTCCAAGGAAATTACTTTTTATTAAAGAAGTAATTTACTGCTAAAAATATTTTTTCCCCTATGCTTCTTTCCTGGAGCTCTGGTGGCACAATGGTTAATTTGGCTGCTAACCTAAAAGTTGGCAGTTCAAATCCACCATTCACTCTTGGAAACCTCATGGAGAAGTTGTACTCTGTCCTATAGGGTCTCTATGAATTGGAATTGACTCTGTGGCAATGAATATGTTTATCTGCTTTTGTTTTCTTAGGAGGCAGTGAGGTTTTGGTGCTGGATTTCATTCCTTCTCATTTTTGTACATGCATTCCCATTAATGGCTTGCAAAATGTTGCTATTCTTGTATTTCCTTTTGTTATAATACCTAAGGAATGCCATAAACTGAAGCATGCTTGACATCTGTCATTTCAGTCTGTAGTGCTAACCTCTCACATGATATAATTTTTTCCAATGCATGTTTCTTCATATCTTTACCAATATTGTCTAGTCATCTTCAAATAATATTTGCTGGTAAAGGAATGCATCTCAACTTGTTTAAAAATTGTTTGGTTGCTAGACTAATTAGAAAACAACATCTTCCTTGAACATTATGCTCTTTTAAAAACTATCTATATGGGAGCAAAGAGGAGCAACTAAAAGAGTAAATCAGAATCTTAGGAGCCCTGGTGGTGCAATGGTTAAGAGCTACAGCTGCTAACCAAAAGTTTGGTAGTTTGAATGCACCAGCCACTCCTTGGAAACACTGCAGGACAGCTCTACTCTGCCTATATGGTCACTATGAATCAGAATCTACAGTATGGCCATGGGTTTGCTTTTGGATTTTGTTTTCTTAGGGGGCATAGAGTTTATGTTAATGAGGGAGGAAAAACTCAGAGAAGGAAGGTGAAAATGGTTATACTACTTGAAGAATGTAACCAGTGTCACTGAATTGCATATGTATGGACTGTTGAATTGGTGTATGTTTGCTGCGTGTATTCCCAACAACAAAATAAATAAATGTTTGATTTCTTAAAAAATATTTTATTATTTTTATGTGAAAGTTTATAATCCAAATCAATTTGCCATATAAAACCTTGCACACACAGCACTATGCAACTCCAGCTGCTCCTCCCCCACCCCCACCTGTGACAGCACACTCCTTTCCACACTGTACTTCCTGCATCCATTCAACCAATTTCTGTCCCCCTCTACCCTCTCATCTTATCTTTGGGCAAGAACTGCTTAGACAGCCTCATGTAAATATTTAGGCCAAGAAGCACATTCTTTCCCAGTATCCTTCTATATCATATAGTCCAGTGCAATCTTAGTCTGAAGAGTCGTTTTCAGTACTGGTTTCAGCTCCAGGCTAACAGAGAGTCGGGAAGTGGGGCATGATTCTCCAGTCTGACAGATCATTAAGCGTGGTCTTTTAATAGAGTTCTAGTTCTGCACATCCACTTTTCTCCCACTACATCAGAAAGTTTACGTTGTGTCCTGTCAGGGCAGTCACTGGTGGTGGCTGGGCATTGTCTAGTTCTTCTCGTCTCACAGTCTCTGGACCATAGGGCACCTCCTGTCTCCTGGGCTCATATTTTCCTCTTGTCTTTGATGTCCTTCATTATTCCTCTGCTCCAGGTGGATTGGGGTCAGCTGATGCTACTTGGATGGCAGCTTGCTAGCTCTTAAGGCCCCAGATGCCATGCACCAAAGTGGTATGTGGAAAATTTTCTTAGAAAAGAGTTATGCTAATTAGCCTAGATTTCTCCTCAAACCATGGTCCCCAGACCCCTGTCCCTGCTACTCTGTCCTTCAAAATGTTGGGTTGTATTTAGAAAACCTTCTCATTTTTGTACTACAGTTGTGCTAATCTCTCTTCTACTTCATGCTATCACTCCCTTTGCATAACCCAATTCTTATCTAATATCTACTCTATAAATACACCTCCTCTTCTCTCCCCACAGTTGTGATCATCTAAGATTATTTTCTTCTGTGTTTAAACCTTTTCTAACATCCTTATAAGAGTGATCTCACAATATTGGTCATTTTGCAACTGACTGATTTCTTTCAGCATGATGTCTTCCAGGTGATTCCATGTTACAATATGTTTCTTAAGATCATCATTGTTTTTATCAGCATGGTATTCCATTGTGCGAACATACTATAGTTTGTTTATCTTTTCATCTGTTGATGGGTGCCTAGGTTGATTCCATCTTCTTGCTATTGTGGACAGTGCTACAATAAACATTGATGTGCATGTATCTGTTTATGTGACCGCCCTTATTTTTCTAGTTTATATTCCAAGCAGTAGGATTAATGAATCATATGGTATTTCTATTTCTAGCTTTTTAAGAAAGCAGCAAATCAGTTTCCAAAGTGGTTGTACCATTTTAAATGCCAACTAGCTCTGTAGGGGAGTTCCAGTCTCTCCACAACTTCTGCAATAGTTATCGTTTTGTGTTTTTTGGATTAATGCCAGCCTTGCTGGCGTGAGATGATATCTCACTGGAGTTTTGATTTCTCTGATAGCTAATGATTGTGAGCATTTCTTTATGTATCTGTTAGCTGCCTGGATGCCTTCTTTGGTAAACTGCCTGCTCATAAACTTTGCCCATTTTATAATTGGGCTATTTGACTTTTTCTAATTGAGGTATTTCAGCACCTTATAGATCTTGGAGATTAGATGCCAATCAGATTTGTGAAAACCAAAAATTCTTTCCCAGTCTGTAGGTACTCTTTTTCACAATTTAGTTGTCTTTGGATAAGCATTAAGTGTCGATTTTTAGGAGTTTCCAGTTATCTAGTTTCTCTTCTTCTGTCTGTGCATTGTTAGTAGTATTTTGTAGCCTGTGTATGTCATGTATTAGGGATCTTAGCCTTGTCTTTATTTTTTTTCCTATGATCTTTACTGTTTTAGATTTTATAGTTTAGGTCTTTGACCCATTATGAGTTAGTTTTTGTTCAGAGTGTGAGATATGGGTCTTGTTTCAATTGTTTGCAGATAGATATCCAGTTATGCTGACACCATTTATTAATGAGACTGTCTTTTTCCCAATTTATAGACCTTGGAGCTTTGTCAAATATTAGCTGCTCATAGGTGGATAATGTTACCCCCGGATTCTCCATTCTGTTCCATTGATCTGTGTATCTGCTTTTGTATCAGTAGCAGGTTGCTTTGACCACCATGGCAGTGTAATAGGTTCTAAAGTCAGGTAGCATGTATGAGGCTTTCCACTTCATTCTTCTTCAGTAATGCTTTACTTATCCAAGGCTTCTTCCCTTTCTACATGAAGCTGGTGATTTGTTTCTCCACGGCATTAAAAAAAATGCCATTGGAATTTGTATTGGGATTACATTGTATCCATAGATTGCTTTGGGTACAATAGACATTTTCACAATGTTAAGTCTTCCAATCTATGAGCAAGGTGGGTTTCCCCGCTTATGTTGTGTCCTTTGTTTTCTCACAGTAGAATCTTGTAATTTTCTTTATAGCGCTCTTTTATATCTCTGGTTAGGTTTATTCCTAGGTATTTTATCTTCTTGTGGGCTATTTGTATGTTAATGATTTGGTGATTTCCTGTTTGATGGTCTCTGTTGGTGTAAAGAAATCCAGCTGGTTTATGTATGTTTATCTTTTATCCTGGTACTTTGCTGAGGTCTTCTATTCCAGCAGTTCTATTTTATTTATTTATTTATTTATTTATTTATTTTTAATTCTTTAGGGTCTTCTGTGTGTAAGATTATATCATCTGCAAGTAGAGACATTCCTACTTCTTCCATGCCAATTTGGGTGCCATTTTTTTTTTTTTTTTTTTTTTTTTTTACCTTACCTTATTGCTCTGGTTAGAACTTCCAGGAGAATGTTGAATAGAAGTGGTGACAACGGACATCTTTGTCTGCTTCCTGTTTTCAAGAGGAATGCCTTCAGACTCTTTTCATTTTGGATGACATTAGATGCTGGTTTTGTGTAGATGCCTCTTATTATATAGAGGAATTTTTCCCATCTATTCCTATTTTGTTGGGAGTTTTCAATATGAATAGGTGTTGGATTTTCTCCAATACCATTTCTGCATCAGCTGATAAAATCAAGTGGTTCTTACCTTTTGTTTTATTTATGTGGATGATTACATTGATTGTTTTACTAATGTTGAACCATCCCTGCATCTCTAGTATGAATCCCATTTGGTCATGGTAAGTTATTGTTTCTGAATTATACTGGCTGGAATTTTGTTGAGGATTTTAGCAACTAAGTTCATGAGAGATAACGGTATGCAATTTTTCTTTTTGTGCTGTCTTTATATAGTTTTGGTATCAACGTTATGCTGGCTTCATAGACTGAATTTAGGGTATATCATTTTTATGCTCTGGAATGTCTTTAGTAATAGCAGTGTTAATTATTCTTTAAAAGTTTGGTGGCATTCTTCAGTGAAGCCATCAGGACCAGGGCTGTTTTAATTGGGAGTTTTTAAATTGCCTTTTCAATCTCCTTTTGTGATGGACTTATTTAGTTTTGTTTGTGCTAGTTTTGGTAGGTGATGTGTTTCTAGAATTTTGTCCATCTCCATCAGGTTTTTGAATTTATTACAGTACAAATTTTCATAGTATTCTGTTATGATTCTTTTAAAGTTGGCCCTGTTGAGTTATTGTCCATCTTACTTCTTATTCAAGTTATTTGCTTCCTCTCCTTTTTTTCTTTTTTTTAAATTTTTCATCAGTTTGTTCAGCGGTTTATCAATTTTGTTTATCTTTCAAGAAAATAGCTTTTGGTCTTGTTAACTGTTTCAACTGTCTTACTGTTCTCTAATTCATTTAGTTCTGCTCTGATTTTTATTATTTGCTTTCTTCTGGTGCCCAAGGGGTCCTTTTGCTGCTCTTTTTACTGCTTCTAGTTGTAGAGTTAATTCTTTGATTTGTACCCTTTTTGGAAACCCTGATGGAGTAGTAGTTAAGTGCTACATCTGCTAACTAAAAAGTCTGCAGTTCAAATATATCAGGTGCTCTTTGGAAACTCTACGAGGCAGTTCTACTCTGACCTATAGGGTCGCTATGAGTCAGAATTTACTGGATGGTAGTGCATTTGTTTATTTATTTTTGCTTGGGCCCTTCTTTTGAATGTGTGCATTTATTTAGATAAATGGACTTCTGAGCTGCTTCTGCTGTATCCCGTGGATTGTGGTAGGATGTGTTTTCATTCTTATTTGATTCCATGAATTTATTTATTTCATCCTTGATTTCTTCTATAATCCAGTTATTTTGGGGCAAGGTGTTCAGTTTCCCTGTGTATGATTTTTTTCCTTCTCCTTCTGTTATTGATTTCTACTTTTATGGTTTTACAGTCTGAAAGATGCTTTGTAATATTTCAATAGTTTGAATTTTTTTAAGGATTGCTTTGTGTCCTTGTATGTAGTCAATTCTGGAGAATATTCCATGTGTGTAAGAAAAGTAGCTATGTTTGGGTACTTTGGGTAGAGTGTTCTGTATATGTCTATAAGATGAAGTTGGTTGATTGTGGTATTTAGATCTTTTGTGTCTTTATTCAGCTTTTTGATGGAACTTCTGTCCTTCAGTGAGAGTGGTGTGTTGAAGTCTCCAGCTGTTATCATGGAGCTATCTATTTCTGTTTTCAGTGCAGTCAGTGCTTGTTTCATGTATTTTGGAGCCCTGTTGTTGGGTATGTATGTCCTCCTGGAGTATTGATCCTTTAATCATTATATAATGTCCTTCCGTATCTGATGTGGTAGATTTTCCTTTAAAGTCTATTTTGCTGTTTTTATATGTTGTTAACTTGATACTTTTTTCCCCATTTGCTGAGTTTTAGATTGTTCTTGTCTTTGAGTTTAAAGTATGTATCCTTTAGGAAGTATGAAGAGGGGATGTGTATTTTAATCTGATCTGGCACTCTCCATCTCTTAACTAGTGCATTTAGTCCATTTACATTCAGTGTGATTATTGATAGGTATGAGCTTAGTGCTTTCATTTTGATGTCCTTTTGTGTGTGTTACAGACAATTTCTTTGTTCTATTTAACTTTCTGTGCTGACTCTTTCTTTATGGGTTTTAATATTCCTTAGTGTTGGTGGTTTTGTATTTGCTGAGACTACGTGTTTTTCTTCTTTTTAAAAAATTTTGTTGCATGATGTTGACAGTTTTCTTTGTGGTTACCTTAATATTTGCTATTGTTTTTCTAAATTTAAACCAGTCTAACTTGTTTATATTACCTTGACTTTTTCTCTGTATAAAAGATCTATGACTACTTTTCCTTTTGGGTCCTTCTTTTTTTTGTTATAATGTTTGCATAATGCCATCTCTGTTTCCCTATTTTCAGTGTTTTGACTATGATTTATTTTTGTGATTCCCAGACTTGGGTCTATATCCCGTTGCTCTGTTGTGTTTTCTGGTCTTGTTTCCTGCTGTTATTGATTTTTCTTACCAAAGAACTCCCTTTTAGCATTTCTTACGGTTTTGGTTTGCTTTTTGCAAATTCCCTAAATTTCTGTTTATCTGGAAATGCCCTACTTTTTCCATCATTATTTTAAAGTCAGTTTTGGTTGATATCTAATATTCAGCTGGCAATTTCTTTCCTTCAAGGCTTTGTGTATATGTTCTCATCACCTTCTTCCCTATGTGGTTTCTGAGCTTTATCTTATTGATTCCCTTTTGTAGGTTATCCCTAGCCACTTTTAAAAGTGACTCTTTATCTTTAGCTTTGGTAAGTTTGTTTATAATATGACTTCGTGTCTTTCTTTTGGGGTCTACCTTGAGTGGAGTTCAATGAGTGTCTTTAATAGTTATCTTCTTATCTTTCATGATATCAGGGAAGTTTTCTGTAAGCAAATCTTTGACAATTATGTCTGTATTTTCTGTTATCCCCCTCTTCTGATACTCCAGTCACTCGTGGATTATTCCTCTTCATAGAGTCCCACATAATTCTCAGTCTTTCTTGATTTTCTAAAATTCATTTTCTGATTTTTTTTTCCTGAAATATGTTGATGTTACATGTTTTATCCTCAGCCTCATTAATTTGGCCTTCCATTACCTTAATTCTGCTCTTTGAATTTTTATGAAATCATCTAATTCTGTAGTTTTATTATTAATTTTCTGAATTTCTAAACTTGACATTGTATGTTTTCTTGCAGCCTGTTCAATTCATAATTATACTGTGCTACATTTTGCCTTATCTCCTTCCTCATCTCTTGAAGAGTTCCAAATATTGATCTTTTGTATTCCACCTCTGATAATTCCAGGAAGTTTTCTTCCTCTGGAAAATTTGATTCTTTGTTTTGGCAGATTTCTAAAGAGATCATGGTCTGCCCCTTTAAGTGGTTTGATATGGACTGCTGCTTCTGAGCCACCAGTAAATTTTATTTGTTTTACAGTTGCCTATTGAATTCTAGTTTTTTGTTATGAAATGTACAGTTTACTTTTCTTAGGTAGCTTTAGCTTCATTGTCCAGGTATTTAGTCACAAAGTGTGTGGTTCAGGCTTTTGCCTACTGTCCTAAATGGGCTGGGGTGATTGGTATAGGTACAAGTATATGGCTACAGCTCCTGAAAAAGGCAGGGACCTAACAGCTATCCCTGAGAGTCTGTGAGGTTGGTGTATCCTCCTATGTCTGAATCTATGTGAAGGAACAGTTTCTGCCCTGAATTTCCATCTTAGGGAATGCAGCAGATTTTTTTAACCACTTCCCCAAGTTTGTTAAATTGTTCTTCCTCTGAGTCTTGAAGAATGGCTTACGGCTGGCTTGAGGAATCTTACTTCCAGCTCAGTTAATGGTATCAGACTCTAGCGACAGGCACAGTGCAGAGAAGGGAGTGAGGAGCACTGGGAGAAGGGAGACAGGCCTATCTCTTAGAAAAGATTCAGATTCACATGTAGCAGGTTACATGCAAAGACTTTGCTTTTGATGATCTGCTGCTGTCTCTTTCCAGACATGTGAGTGGATTCTTCAGACGACTACTGCTGCTGATGGTACCCACCAACCTCCACACTCCGCACAGCACAGGGTGGCTACTGCTATTTCCCAGCAGGTCAGGTCTGTGGGATCCTATGTACTTCTGGTGCTACTTGTCCTTATCTATTGCTCAGTCCAATTTCTCAACTTTCCCTTTTATGTTCAGTGCTTCTGGGATGTCACATGTACTGGATTCATTTGTTCTTTTGGGTCTTTGTTAGAGGGGTCACAAGAAGCTTCTGTCTACCCACCATCTTGGCCCCACCCCTCTCAATTATAATTATTATTATTTTTAAATTGCCAATAATTTCATTTTATTAAACAAAAAATGAAAGTGTATATACTCTGTGCTTACAATATTGGGTTAAGATGGGAGGAGTGCACAAGTTGTGTTGAAGTCTCATTAATATTGATCTTCTTACTAATGTGTATTGTCATCAATTTCACCCAACCAAATTTCTAACAACTATCTAATCTAAACCCTCACCCCTTTCCCTCCCACCCTCCCACCCTCCCCACCCTTGTAGCCATCAAAGAGTCCTTTCTGTTATGTAGGAGTCTGCTTTTAAGTTTTTATCGTAGGGGTCTCATATAATAAAGGATTGATTGATTGATGTCTCTCAATTATTTTATTTTCACTAAAACATTACTATTTATAGCAGTTTTACTGGAGGAAAATTTTTGATAATCACTTATTATTATAAAATAAAAAATATTAACTAGCTTACATAGTATCTTTCAATTTTTATTTTTGTATATGGTTTATAATGTACATGATAGATCTGTAGAGTTGCATCAAGCAGAGGTGGCCTCTAGTTATGCTAAGAGCCTAGACTGCCTGGAATTGTATCCTGGTTCCACTAATACATACTGTGTAACTTAAGACAAGTTACATAACCTCTGTGTCTTCAGCTTTCTCAACTTTAGAGGAATAATGATAGTACCTGTATCACAAACTGTAAGAATTATACAAGCTAATGTAAAGCCTGAAATGTTGTTACAGTTATAACTTTTACAATGTCATCATACCTTTTAAAATGAAAGTTTGCAGACTCTTTAACCTAGCCATGTCACATATACATATTTCTCTAGGGAAACATATGTACAAAAAACTTTGTACAAGAATGTCCGTTGAAGCATCATTTGTAATAGAGAAAAAACTGAAAATCACTTAATGCAAGGGAGAAGAGTTTAGTAAGTTGTGATATACAGAAACAATGAAATACTTTTTAACAGTTCCAGAAGGTCAGGTAAATGTACACAAACTGCTGTGGAATCATACCAAGATATTAAGTTACTAAATTAAAAATCTAGCTGTTGAATGATGTATGCAATATACTTTTATACATGGCAAAAGCAATCATAAAATGTAACCATGTCTTTCTGTGTTTGCATTTGTTTATAATGTAAATATTTATATATTCATGCATTAAAAAAAAATCCTGGAAACGTATGCCAAATTTGCAGGAGAGGTGGTCAAAAAGACTACAGGCTTTTGTATTTTATGAACGTTTATGAGAATGCATGAATGTGATGCTTTGTATAATTACCAGTGAGAGTCCTTTACCGGATTGTAGAAGGAAAGACAACTTGAATTTGATGATTTGTTATATAATTGGTCAGAATGGGCAAAGCAGGTAAGCGATTTTTTTTTTGTTCTTTTCTATTAATTTCAATGTAGCAAGAAGAATAAATGTCTTTTTTTTGCAATCCACAAAAGGTGGAGAGAGATTTCTTTAAAATTTTGTTATTATAGTCTGTGGAACAACAGAAAATCCAAAAACTTGCTCGTTTTGTTGAAAGCTCACCATCAATAATAGTTTATAAAATAAAATTTAAGAAAATTATAGTAACAACTTACACAAAGGAAATCCTTTTACCACTTGTAAGCATTCCACTCTTATTTCCTTGAAGAAAAAGAGAAAAGTAGCAAGACAGATTATAAAATTCATATCATGCATTATTCCTAAGTGAGAACCACTTTTCAAAAGTCCTGAGTATAATCACATCTTGATGTATTACCTCACTACATGCTTTGAAGTCATTGGCAGTTCTCCAAAGAGACTGAACAGGACTTCAAATATTATTCAAGAACACTGAAGAAAAAGAAGATGGAGGAGACTGATTTTGTTTTAAGTGACTGGAGCTGGGTTCTGCATGTGCTGATTCCCGAGGCTGTGTTTGCCAATTAGCCAGTGTCACCTGGATTCAATAGTGGGGCTAAACCAAGAGCACTATGGGACAAAGAAGGGAAGTAAGTACACCCCTCTAACAGCTGTTCCATGTGTCAGCACAGATTACTGACAGGCGCAGCTGTGTTGGGTCCAGTACAAATGACACATGTACCCTCGTAAGAAAGTCAACTCAGATCAAACAAGAAGAGCAGTAAGAGAGAAAATGCTCCTCAGTGACTCCTTGTGATTTCAAAGAAGCAACTTGATCCTTTTAGGGTATGGAAAAGGATCACCTTTGCAATGGTTTACTTGGGGGTTCTAAGTGGTAAAAGCTGTTTTTGAGACAGATTGGTGGTTTGAAACCACCAAGCAACTCTGCTGAAGCAAGGCCTGGTGACCTACTTTGGAAAATCAGCCACTGAAAATCTCATAAAGCACAGTTCTATTCTGTAACTAATGTGGGGTTGTCATGAGTTGAACTTCACAGTAACTTCCCTTTTGTGAGAGACAGGGGAAGTGTGACGAGAGATCTCCTTCTCAAACTCTGCCTTCACTGGGATACAGCAGCCCTCCAAAAAGCAAAGCAAAACTCTTGCACCAGAGAAGGAAGCATTTCTACTTTTACAGGTGTTCAGGGTCACTGTCAGGAAGTTTTGTTTCGGGATGCCTGGAAAATGAGAGGAAAAAGGGATGATTTGGCCGACTCTGCCCAGTGTCCACAACTAATTGTACTCAAGTCAACTACAACTCTTGGAGATGTCACACGTATCAGAGTAGAGCTGTACTCCTCAGAGTTTTCAACTGCTGACTTTTGGGAAGTAGATCTCCAGGGCTTCCTTCCGCAGTGCCTCTGGGTAGACAAAAGCCTCCAACCTTTCTGTTAGCAGCGAGGTCCTTAACTGTGTGCATCACCATGGGACTCCACCCAATTTACATCTGCAACTATAAATACAGAAATTGAAAACTATAAGCTGGGAGAACAGCTATTGCCTGGAGCATTTTAATGAAAGCAAATGTTATGAAATATTCAGGATGACCCTGTGTGGGAGCAACAGTGGTGCAGGGCTCCGAGAGAGAAGGAGTCAAGCTTCAGGCTATCCCTAGCCCATGACACTGAGAGAACTGGGATTTCTAATTGAAACACTTTCGTCCTAATCCTTGCCCCTGGTGACTCGGGGGACCTGCTACTTCTTGGGGATCATGACAGCTGCTCGCTAACATGGCTAGGATAAAGCAATATTCCTGCTAAAAGAAATAAAAGCAAGCAAACAAACAGATAAAACAAAAAACAAAAAAACCTAATTCTGAGTCTTAAAGACCCTAGATGTTTAAATTAGTCAGAACACTGAATAGTTTGACCTCCTTCTGACATAAGGGGACCATTCTTGTAAAGCCTGGAAACCCTGGTGGTGAAGTGATTAAAAAGCTATGGCTGTTAACCAATAGATCAGTAGTCTGAATCTACCAGGCGCTCCTTGGAAACTCTATGGAGCAGTTCTACTCTGTCCTGTAGGGTCGCTATGAGTCAGAATTGAGTCCGTGGCATCAGGTTTGGTTTATGATAAAGTCCTAGGATCAAGCATTAAGGAATATTTCTGTTCTTTTTGTGTGTCTCACCTTTTACGTTTTGTTTTTTGTTTTTTTCATAACAATACACTCATATAGCTCAATAGCGAGAACACTTTTAACAGACATTCAGTAAAGTCTTCCTCTCATTCTTCCTCGATGTCCACCTACCTGGCTCCCCACGGGCAGCCTAGTTTTGTTACGTGCCCTTTCAGAGTTTCTTCATGTATATACAAACACACAAATATAGATCATTGTTTATTTTGTTTTGTTTTTTATTAGGGTAAATATACATGTAATACATTGTTAATCTTTTCAGCATTCCGTTAGCTGTACTATTCAGTGATACTGGTTATGTCTATCATAGCCATTAAACACAGATTGTTGTCTCCCTCCTTTATTCTGTGATGCAGTGGTTAAGTGTTTGGCTGCTAACCAAAAACTCAGCAGTTTGACTCCACCAGTTGCTGCTCGGATATCCTATGGGGACAGTTCTGCTTTGTCCTAGAGGGTCACTATGAGTCGGAAGCAACTTGACGACATGTAACCAAGAGTTACATAGATAGCTTCATTCTTTTTTTTTTGTAGTTTTATAACTACAAAACAGTTGTATGCACATAAAATAATTTACCTAACCAATACCTTACTGATGAACATTAAATTGTATCATCTTTGATGATTACTTTCAAGGTAGCAACTAGAACTACTGTACATATATCATTTCACCCATGTTTAAATTTTCTATCTGATAAACTTTCAAAAGTGAAATTTTAAGGCCATATAATGTTACCAGATTATTCCAGAGGTCCACCAGCTATCTATGAGAATAATTTTCTACATTATCTTCAGAGTATATATTTCACACTTTGGGGTTTTGCTGTTCTGGCAGGTGAAAACCAGTATCTTGATGTAAATTCTAATTTAAATTTTTCTCATCATAACTAAGGTTGAATATCTTTTTTTTATGTTTAAGTGCTATTTGTAGTTTGACTTCTATAATCTATTATCTTTGCTAATTTTTTTCTGTTGAGTTGTTGGTGGTTTCTTATGAATTTCTGCTATTGAAACTCTCCAGTGAATTAAAAAATTGCTTTTTGCCTGTTGTGTTTTTCAGTTTTAGAGTTTGCATTCGTTTCTTACATCTTCTTGTGGCAGAGGGTTACATCTCTGTGTGTTTGCGGGTTTCTATGCTTTCATTTGTTTCAAACCTTTACATTGTTTTAAAATAATTGCATTATCGTTCTTATTAGAAAATTCCAACATTTGTGTCATCCTGCTGTGCACATGTGTTGATTTCTTTTTCTGATTTAAGTTGACATTTTTATAGCTTTTGGTATAGCAAGTAATTTTGGATTGTATACTAGACATTTTTGATATTATGTTTTGAGGCTCTCACCCCTGCTTAGTTTTTTATTTCAGCATGGAGGAAAGTGGCCTGGCCCACTCTGTGAGCTGTGTGTGGTTCAAATGTGAATTTCACTTTGGAAGTCTTTCCAGTGCTATTCTGATCTGCCCCACCTATGTGACGCCCAGCTGCCATCTGAAACCTGGATGATGTTCTAGGCCAGTGCTCAGTTTTTCTGAACTTTTGAGTGATTTGCTGTGTTGTTTCTTATCTACTTGATGCATGGACCCACTCAGAGTCCACCCAAGATTTCATACACAGATCTAAAAAACAAAAATTACTTTCTCTAGTCATCTTCTCTATGTTATTTCCTTCTGATTCCTACTTCTCTAGTTGGGAGGTGAGGGCCACTGCCTCTATTCTGTGATGAGGGATCGATAGTTGGGCTCCACCCACAGTGTCTAGGCTGCAGTACTCAGTGAAGAGGCAGAAGGACAAGATCTGTATGTGATTTTTGCTTGGAGTAGATTCTTTCCTGCTGGAAACTCTGTTAGCCAAAGATAGAAGATTTTTCTTGGGCTTTTATTTTTATCTGTACTCAGGTTGCAGGTTTCTGAAGAGTCAGACCATCTTATATAGAAGGCAAAATAGACAAAACAAAATAAAGACACAAGTGAGTAAGCAAAGCCTAGGGAAATTACTGCTGAATTATTCTTTCAGTCCTGAGGACCCTAGCCATCTTATGTTCTCCATCTTCAGAGTCTCTGGCAGTTGCTTTATGCATTTGTCCAAGTTTCTCTGTTGTAAGTAGTGGAAAGAATAGGGTGGAATGTCCTCATTCCCTTTAGTTTAGAACCTCAGTTGTAGAGATGTACCCACTTTTGAAGAAACTGCATCTCAGAATTTATCCCATACATGCTCTCACATCCTACCCCCACAAGCCCCCAGCAGTTCCTTTCCCCAAAGTGGAGTCACTCAGTTTGGACTGTGATCAATGATGCTTTCTGATCCCCACCTCTCTATCAGTTAGGGGCTGCCACAGTCCTTAACTCAGCTCCATGCTCTGTCCCACCAGGGTGGCCTGTAGGTTGCCATCTATGAAATGTGCTTGTCTGGATGGTAACTACTGACTCAGTCCCCCACACTTAGCTCCTGATGACAAACATTAATTCTCAGAGGTGTGGCCAGTTCAGCCATAGGAAGGAAATACTTCATGATTACTTCCTTGTATACAAAGTTTTCTCTCCTCCTAAGTAGCTGAATTTCACATTATTATGTCTCTTCCATATCCTGCTTTCAAATTATTCCCCCTAAAGACTGACAAGCAGTGAAGGGCCAGCATCACTGGGCCACATGCTCTTCGAACACGGTCCTACCTGTAGGTGCTTTAAGTGTCTGTCTCCTGTGGGACTTATGTTTGCAAAGAAGGGCCGTTACTTGAATCCATTCCTATTTTTCCCTGTTTTCAGGTTGTTTTCTCTCTTATATCCTCACATCTCTTTCTCTTTTAAAGAACAATCATTGTGGTAAAAAATCTTCTACCGTAGTTTGAAGTGCACAATTCAGTGACATTAATCATATTCATTGTGTTGTGCAGTCATCACCACTGTTTCTAAATATTTTCTTCACACTTAACAACAACTCAGTACTCCTTGAGAAACCCCTACCTACTCTCTCCTCCCACTTGCTCCTGGTAACCACTAATAAACCTTTGTCTCTACACATCTGTTTAGTCTAGGTATCTCATGTAAGTGGGGTCATACAATGTTTATCCTTCTGTGTCTGAATTATTTCTCGCAGCATAATATTTTTAAAGGTGCATCAATGTTGTGGCGTGTATCAGTGCTTCATTCTTTTCACATCTCTTCCTCTTTAACAAACAACAGCAAGTAAAGGACAAGAAGAGCAACAAACTAACAAATGACTCCTATCCCTTGCTACTTTCCTCCAGCTACCACTGTCTGTTATTTCATTTCCACCTAAGTTTCTTAATATAATAACCTATGAGTCCACATAGCCACACTCAGGTCTATGTTCCACTGCAGCTTTATTTGACTCCCACCACTTCACGGAAAGTTCCTATTAAAGGGTTCTCAACCACCAGCGCCAACCCCAGCACTGCCCCACTGACTTCTGACTTCTGAACTCTCAACTCCTTTGACTTCTGTGACATTTCGCTCTTTCTCCTCTTACTTCACTCATAGTTCTCCACAGATTTCCCAACAGCCCATGCTGTCAGAACCAGTGACGGTATGACGATGATACTAATAAAAATAAGTGACTTCTAACCTTTGCTAAGCTCTTATGCCCAGTTCTATGCCTGCTCATGAAACTCCTGTATTTTAACCCCATTTCTTTTTTGAATTGTAGTTAATTGAAAGCATACAATCCAAATTAAATTTGCATGCCTCCCTATCTGCAGCTCCTTCTGCTATCTTTGCCCAGTGACAGTGCACTCCTCCTTTTTGTTCTATATATGTCATACCCTCTTAAACAATTCCCTGTCCCCTACTCTCCACCCTCTCCTCTCCCTTCCAGTTAGAGGCCAGTAGGACAGCATCCAATACATGCACAGAACCATAAAGTACACACACTGTATGGTCACATTGTGTCCCATAGTCCAGTCCATTCCTGTCTGAAGAGTTGACCTCAGTAATGTTTTCTGGTCAGAGGCAGTATCCGATCTAGGGGCCATGCTCCCAGGGGAAACCCCTGGCTGTTGGACCATCAACGGTGGTCTTCAAGTGGGGTTCTTGAGGTATACCCCTCTTTTTCTTGTGTTGCCACAAGGACTGGACACTATGTGCCCCATCACGGCTGTCTTTGGTGGTGGCTTGTCACCATCTAGTTCTTCTGGTCGTATGGTGATATGGTAACCCGTTCACGTGGGAGTTTCTGTGCCCTGGGCTTTTTTTCTCTCATGTCTTTGCTGTTCTTAGTGGTCATCTGTCCCGGATGAGTTGGGACCATTTGGTACACCTCAGATGGCAGCTTGCTAGCTTTTAAGACCCCAGATGCCATCACTAATATAGGGTGCAGAAGACTTTCTTAGCAATAGGCTAGTTATGCCAGTTGGCCTTGATGTTCCTTGAGAGCATGTTTCCCAGACCCCTGCCTCTATTACTCTATCCTTACAATATTGGTTAACCCCAGTTTTGAAATGTAGAAATGTCAGGATGTTTGCCTGAGTTCATGGAGTAATCCATAGATTCCCACTTTTTAGTTCACTTTTTACACTGGTTTCTTTAGAAAAATAAAATCAGTAAAGTATGTGCGTGTGTTTATGTGTGTGTGTGTACACACATATATACATGCACACACGCTACTGGTTTGTGTGTATATATTTATATATGCATAGATACATACATATGGGTATCTATGTGCATATGTATATATACACACACACACATGCACACACTTGACTGGTTTTGCTTTTGTAAAGAAACAATCCTAAGAATGAACTAAAAAGTAGACCGTGGAGTCACTCCTTATGAATATAAATAAATGTGTGTGTGTGTGCGTGTGTGTGTGTATGTGTATACATATATATACATGTGTATGTAAAAAGACAACCTACAGAAGTGGAAAACAATTTTGGATTTGACAAATATGATCAGTGTCTAATCTCAAAGATCTACAAGTTACTGCAAAACCTCAAAAGCAAAAATACAAATAACCCAATTAAAAATGGGTGAAGGATATGAATAGGCACTTCACTAAAGAAGACATGCAGTTGGCTAACAGGTACATGAAGAAATGTTTACCATCATTAGCCATTAGACAGCTCCAAATCAAAACTACAATGAGATATCATCTTACCCCAACAAGGCTGGCATTAATTCAAAAAACACAAAATAATAAGTGTTGGAGAGGCTGTGGAAAGACTGAAATGCTTATAGACTGCTGGTGAGAATGCAAAATGGTACAACCACTTTGGAAATTGATTTGGCACTTTCCTAAGAAGCTAGAAATGCCACATGTTTCCACAATCCCACTTATTGGAATATATCCTAGAGACATGAGGGCTGTCACATGAATAGATACGTGCACATCAGTATTGACTGCAGCACTATCCACAATAGTCAAAAGATGGCATCAATATAGGAGTCCATCAGTAGACAAATGGATAAACTATGATATAGTCACATGATAAAATACCACACAATGATGAAGAACATGGTGAGCTTGGGGAACATAGCATGGAGTAATGTGGAGGACATGCTGAGTGAAATCAGTCACTTGCAAAAGGACAAATATTGTATGAGGCCACTATTATAAGGACCCATGAAAAGATTTAAACACCAAAGAAAACAGTCTGTGATGGGTACAAAGGTGGGGGGAGGGAAATGGGCATTCGTTAGTTAGTAGACAAGAAGTAGATTAGGTGAAGTGAGGGACAACGCACCGAAGAGCAAAGTCAGCACAACTGGACTAAACCAAAAGCTAAAAGGTCCACTAAATATAACCCAACACTTCTCCTAACAGGGTAGCAGGGGTAAGGATCTGGCAACCATGGTTTTAGTGGACACCTAGGTTAATTGGCGTAACAAAGTTTTTTAAGAAAATGTTCTGCATCCCACTTTGGTGAGTGGCATCTAGGGTCTTAAAAGCTAGCAATTGACTGTCTCAGTAGCATCATTTGATCCCACCCTATCTAGAACAAAAGAGAAGGAAGAACATCAAAGACATAAAGATAAGACCGTAATACAGAAACTACATCAGCACAAGACTGAAAGAACGAGACAGTGTCCAGCCACCACTGATGACCGCACTGACAGGGAGCACAACAAGGAGCCCCTGACATAATGTGAGAAAAACAGGTGTGCGGAACCCAAACTCTGCTACATAGACCAGACCTGACGGCCTGATAGACCGCAGGGTTCCTTGGAAAACGGGCTCATGGACTCTCTGTTAGCCCAGAACTGAAGCCTTTTCCAAAGCCAGCTCTGGACTGGACTATAAGATATAAAATGGTACTGGTGAAGAGTGTGTTTCTTGGCGTAAGTAGACACATGAGACTAGCTGGTCAGTTCCCGTCCATAGGCGACAAGAGAGGGCAGAGGCACATAGAAGTTAGCTGACTGGACACGGGACATACAGAGTGAAAAGGAGGGGTGGGCTGTCGCAGTGTGGGAAAGCAGCTAGATTGTGTAGCAAAGCGTGTGTAAGTTTTTGTATGAAAAACTGCCTTAGATTGTAACCTTTCACTTAAAGTAAAATAAAATATTAAAAGGGAAAAAAAGTGCTCAAGCCTGGCCAAAATTTTCACCTATGTTTGATGCAGGCCACACGCCCAGGGAAACTGCCTGTCAAATGTTTGGTTACTCCTAACAGATTCCATCATGGGAATGATCCCATATAAAGCCTGGACTGAGAAGTGGTCACAATTTTATACAACTGCCAAAATATTGAGAAACTTTGTTTAGCTAAGTTGACATACAGCATTAGCCGTCACGTTGTTTGAATGATTTGCCCCTTTTCATGCTCTTTAATGAGTGATGTCTATGAAGAGGTTTTCCCAACTCCTATACCAAAGTTCCAGTTGAATTCACCACTCTGGGTGTCCCCCAGAAACTGCTAACTCAACTTGTTTCTACTTGAACTCTTCACGTTCCTCCAGCCTGTCGGTGCTTTCTCAGTACTCTAGGACACTGTGATCTGAATATCCAGCTTCTATGTCAGTTTCTCAAGAAAAACAAAAAGCAATTTTTTCACCTTCCTTTACTCTTTGTTTATTACGCAGTCCATCAGCTGTGCTTCCCGTTTCTAAAATCCAGCTTTTCCTCTTTAACATAAACTCTCAGGTCCAGGCTTTCATTATTTTTTGTCTGGAATATGAGGAAGAATTCCTATTAGATCTCCTTACCTCTATTTTATCTCTTCTAAGTCAATTAAGTATCTTCCAAGACAGTTTCTCCCCCACCTAAACCACAAACATGACAGTTTGGGTTATTTATTGTTATATAACAAACCACATGAAAAGTCAGAGGTCTAAAGGCAACAATTTATTAATCTCTCTCATATTCTGTGGGTTTATGGGAGAGCAATTCTCATTTGAATGCCTCTCATGCAGTTGCATTCAGATGCCAGTTGCAATTAGAATCACCTAAAAGGCATGAATAAGCTAGTGGTTCAATATGGCAATGCACATGATGAATTTTGGCTGGGAGCTCAGCTAGGGTGGTTGACCGGAGTATCTGCATGTGGCCTTTCCATGTGGGTTAGGCTTCTGACAGCATGGCAGCTTGCTTCCAAGAGGGTGTGTCATGTTGCCAACTGAGTTTTCCGAGTGATCCAGGAGGAAGCTATGAGGCTTCTTATGACCTACTCTCAGAATGTCACTTTTGCTGCACTCTGTTGGTCATGCAGTTGCTTCTACCAGCCTAACACTCAAGGTTAGGGTAATTCAACCCCACTTGTTAATGTGATAAGCAGCACACATGTACAGGGAGGAAAGATGTTGATTACCTTGAAGACTATCTACCTCAAACACCATGTCATTTTCATGGGCAAAATTTTCTGATCACCCCTATACATTAGAAGTCCAAGCTTCCCAGCATAGCATAGTGTAATAGACTTTTTAGATTTTGTACCATCTACTACTCTAATATCTTTTCCTCCCACTCCCAGCCCTGCAATTATATAACTGCTTGGAAACCTCTTTGTCCTCCATCTTTCGTAGACTTTGGTGATTATTACTCCAACTGCCTCAAAATCTCTACTTAAGCTTCTCTCAACCAACTTTGGCTTTATGCTTTAAGACTGTTCAAGCATTCCATCCTACAGGAAGTTTGCCTGAAACTCTAGCTTGAGCAGGATGACTTGAGTCTGTAGTGCCCTACTAGGAGTCCCTCAGTGGTGCAGTGGTTAACACACTCCGCAGCTACCAGAAGGTTGGTGGTTCAAGTCCACTCAGAGGTGCATCAAAAGAAAAGCCTGGTGTTCTACTTCCAATTAGTCTTTAAAAAACCCTGTGGAATGCAGTTCTCCTCTGACACACATGAGGTTGCCATGAGTCACAGTCAGTTTGAGGGCAACTACTTTATTGCACCTTGCACTCTCTTTTCATAACACTTGTTATTATGATGTATTGATATTACGTATTTACCTTTCTCTTTGCCCTTACACCTCCCCCCCCCCCCCATGGTTAGCCTCTATATGGCAGGCATCCTGTTCGATCCCTCTTTGTACTTTTGGTGCACACTGCCTGCCACCCACACAAAAGAGGGCTCAAGGAAGCTTGCTGACACGACAGTGTGCTCTCTGTGTGGGGAGCTAAGTCTTCTCCATTGTCTGTGATCTGTTCTACGTACAACATTACTGTGGTTTTAATCCAAGAAACAAGGTGTGGGGCTCAGGATGGCTTTATAAAGAGTCAACTTGTCTAAACTGAACTACATATCCCACTGCTAACCACAAGGTCGGCAGTTCAAATCCACCAGGTGCTCCTTGAATACTCTGGAGGTCAGCTCTACCCTGGCCCCTAGGGTCGCCATGAGTCGGATCCGACTCGACGGCACTTGGCTGGCATCCCAGAATTCCCTGGCCTGTACTTTTAAGGTCAGAATTGCCTGCAGTAAAGATTCTTGTGGTGGATGTGAAGGCCAGAAGTGAAGCTCCTCGAGTTCTTTTGTAGCTCACACTGTTGTTGCTGATCTTCTGGCTCATCTTGCTGATGCGGAGCTGCAGCCAAGCCTCCCGTAGCTGTCTCTTCTACTGGAGTCTGTCTCAGACTCCGAGGCCAGGTGTATGTGTTTATCTCTGTGATGAAGGTCACCGGCTTTTCCCGTAGGAAACCCACACCCGCGTGGTCTGAGAAATCAAGAATTGGCATGATCCCAATCCACTCTTACGGTTTTAGCTCATGTTTATGGGTTCCAGCTTGTGCTTGCTGTCCCTTACTTTCTATATATTTCCCTGCCCCACTGTCTACCCTAACAGCCTGACAGAGAATGCTTAGCCAGTTTCCACAATTCTGTAAGGCTAAAAATCTCTATAACAAAGAAATAGACACACACATATGTATATAGATGAGCCCCCTAGGTCAGAAAGCACTATATAATAACCATAAAACTGGACTCAGATATACCCACAATCATGAGGGTGGTGCAGGACTGGGCATTGTTTTCTTTTGTTATACACAAGGTCACCATGAGTTGGAGGTGACTTGAAGGCACTAACAACAACATACGTATATACACACATGAGAATACAAACACTCACACATGCAAACACACCTGTATGTATCTCCTAATGGTTCTACTTTAATTGAACTGCAACTGATACTAATGAGGAGAGATTGAGACATATAAAAACAACTGTGAGTCATCTAGCTTTCTTAATAATCATTGCTGAAATAACAATGAAATCTGTAGATCTCCATGAGAACTCTATTTTTCTTTTGTATTGTGATTAAGTGAAAGTATACAATCCAAATCAATTTTGCATATCTGCTTGTCTACAGCTCTTCTGCTCTCCTTGTCCCATGACGGCACACTCCTCCTTTTCCTTTTATACTTGTCCTATCCTCTTAACAGGCTCCTGCTGCCTCCTCTCTACCCTCTTCTCTCCCATCTAGAAAGAGGCCAGTAGGACAGCCTCCTATAAGTACATAGAACCATAAAGCACGCACACAATATGGTCACGTTGTGTCCCTGAATCTAGTTAATTTTTGTCCAGAGAGTAGACTTCAGTAATGTTTTCTAGACAGGGGCAGCAGCAGCTCCCAAAGGATCTTCCAGGCCGTTGGACCATCAGTTGTGACTTTTTAATAGAGTTCTTGAGCTGCACCCCACATTTTCTCATGTTGCCACAGGGACTCAGCACTGCGTGCCCCATCATGGCTTTCTGTGGTGGCAGCCAGGTGCCATCTGGTTCTTCTGGTCACATATTCATGCAGTCTCCCATTCACATGGGTCCTTCTGTCTCCTGAGCTCTTTTTTCCTCGTCTTTGTTGTTCTCTGTCATCTATTTTGGAAGAGCTGGGACAATTTGGTGTACCTCAGATGGCAGCTTGCTAGCTTTTAAGACCCCAGATGCCACTCAGCAACATGAGGTAAAGACAACTCTCTCAGCAATAGGCTAGTTATGCCAGTTAGTTATGTCCCCTGAGAGCATAGTCCCCACACCCTGCCCCAGTTATTCTAGCCTTGCAATATTGTGTTGAGGTCAGAAGAGCTTTCAGTTTATGTTGAAGTTCAATTAAGCTGATCTACTTTCTACTGTGTGCTGTCACTGCTTTCACTCAACCAAATTTATATCAACTATCTAATCTATGATCAACCCTCTCCCTTCCACCCCATACTTGTAGCCATTAAACAGTCTTTTCCTCTGTACATAAGTATATTTTTACGTCCTTATACCAGTGGTCTCATAAAATACTTGTCCTTTTGTCACTGACTGAATCCACTCAGCATAACGTCTTCCAATTGAAACCAGGTTATGAGATGCTTCCTAAAATCATCATTGTTCTTTATCATGGTGTAGTATTCCATTGAGTATATGCACTTTAGTTGGTTTATTCATTCATCTATTGGTGGGCATCTAGGTTGATTCCATCTTTTTGTTACTGTGGTCTGTGCTGCAATAAACATTTGTGTGTATGTATCTGCTCTTGTGAAAGCCTTTTTTTCTGTAGGATATATTCTGAGCAGTGGGATTACTGGATCAAAAGATATGTATCTATTTCCAGATTTTTAAGGAAGTGCTAAATTGCTCTCCATAGAGATTGTACCATTTTGTAATCCCACCAGCAGTGTAGGAGAGTTCCAATCTCTCCATAGCCTCTCCAGCATTTGTTGTTTTGTGTTTTTTTGATTATGGCCAACCTTGTTAGGGTGAGATGGTGTTTGGATTTCTCTGATGGCTAATGCTTGTGAGCATCTCCTCATGTTTTTTTTTTGGCTGCCTGGATGTCCTCTTTGGTGAACTGTCTGTCCATCTCCTTTGCTCATTGCTTAATTGGGTTATTTACCCTTTTCTTTTTACTGTGATTGAGTGAAAGTGTACAATCCAGTTTAAATTTGCATGCCCGCCTATGTGCAGCTCCTACTGCTCTCCTTGCCTGGTGACAGTACACTCCTCCTTTCTGTTCTATGCAAGTCATATCCTCTTAACAATCTCCTGTCCCCTCTTCTCCACCCTCTCTGCTTCCCTCTATTAAGAGGCCAGTAGGATGACATCCTCTAGATGCATGGAGCCATAAAGTGCACACACGATATGGTCACTCTGTGTCACCAAGTCCAATCCATTGCTGTGTGAGGAGTTGACTTCAGTAATGATTTATGAACAGGGGCAGCATTAGGTCCAGGGGCTGTGCTCCCAGGGGACCTCGAGGCCTTTGGAGAATCAGTTGTGGTCTTTTAGTGGTGTTCACAGAATGCACCCCTTTTTATTCTTGTGTTGCCACTGAGACTCAACTTTGTGAGCCCCATCGTGGCTGTCACTGGTGGTGGCCAGGCACCTTATTTACCCTTTTCTTGTTGATATTTCACAGAACCTTGTAGATTATGGAGATCAGATATCAGTCCGACATGTAGTTGCCGTATATTCTTTCCCATTCTGTAGGTGGTCTTTTAACTCTTCTGATAAAGTCTTTGGATGAGTAAAAGTGTTGGGTTCTTAGTAGTTCCCGTTTACCTATTTCTTCTTGCTGATCATGCTACATTTGTCAGATTTTGAAATCTGTCTAAGCTGTATGTTAAAACTTCCGTTGTTGACCCTGTTTTTTCTTGCATGATCTTTATCATTTTAGGTTTGATATTTAGGCCTTTTTTCTATTTTGAATTAATTTTTGTGTAAGGTGTGAGACATGGGTCTTTTTTCCATTTTTGCAGGTGGAGATCCCATTTTGCCAACATCATTTGTTAAAGAGACTGTTTTTACCCCAGTTTACGATCTTAAGGCCTTTGTTGAATATCAGCTGTTCATAAGACGATGGTGACATCCTGTTCCGTTGGTCCATCTGTTTATATCAGTACCAGTCTGTTTTGACTATTGTGGCAGTGTAATAGGTTCTAAAGTCAGGTAGTGTCAGGCCTTCCACTGTGCTCCTCTTCTTCACTAGTGCTTTACTTATCTGTGGTTTCTTCACTTTCCAAACAAAGCTGGTAATTTGTTTCTCCATCAGAATTAAAAACTGACACTGGAATTTGTATTGGGATTGCATTGCATATGTAGATGGCTTTGGGTGAAATAGACATTTTCACAATGTTAAGTCTTCATATCCATGAGCACGGTAGGTTTCATCATTTATGTAAGTTTCTTTTGGTTTCTTGCACTAAGTTCTTGTAGTTCTCTCTGTATAGGTCCCTTATTTCTCTAGTTAGATTTACTCCTAGGCATTTTACCTTCTTGGGGGCTGTAGTAAATGGTATTGATTTGGTGATTTCTTTATTGGTTATCTCTTTGTTGGTATAAAGGAATCCTACTGAATTACCGATGTTCATCTTGTATCCTGACACTTTGCTGAACTCCTCTAGTAGTTCCAGTAGTTTACTCATGGATTCTTTAGGATTCTCAGCATGTACAGTCATATCATCTGCAAATAGGAAGATTTTTACTTGTTCTTGTCCGATGCAGATGCCCTTTATTTCCCTGTCTTGTCTAATTGCTCTGTTTAGAACCTCTAGTACAATATTGAATGGAGGTGGTGAGAGTGGGCATCCTTGTCTAGTTCATTTTCTCAGGGGGGATTCTTTCATTCTCTCTCCATTCAGGGTGATATAAGTGGTTGGCCTTACATAGATGTCCCTTGTAGTGATGAGGAATTTCCCCTACATTCCTATTGTACTGAGAGTTTTTAGCATGAATGAGTGTTGGACTTTGTGAAATGCCTTTTCTGCACCAATTGATACAATCAGATGATTCTTATTCTTTGTGGTATTTGTATGGTTGATCACATTAGTTGTTTTTCTGATGTTGAACCAGCATTGTATCACTGGTATGAATCCAACTTGGTCATGATGAATTGCTTTTTTTGATATGTTGTTGAACTCTATTGGCTAGGATTTTGCTGAAGATTTTTGCATCAAGATTCACGAGTGATATTGTTCTGTTATTTTCTTTTATAGTGGGATCTTTCCCTGGCTTTGGTATCTGGCCTATACTGGCTTCGTGTAATGAATTTGGTGCATTCTATCCCTTTCTATGATGTGAAATAGTCTCAGTAGTATTGGAGTTAACTCTTTTCTAAGAGTTTGGTAGAATTCTGTGGTGAAGTCATCTGAGCCAGGACTTTTTGTCATTGGTATTTTTTTTTCTTAGTTTTTCAATTCATTATTTGTGGTGGGTTTCTTAAGTTATTTTACTTCTCCTTGTGATAGTTTTGGTAGGTGATATGAATCTGGAAATTTGTCCATTTCCTCTGGTTTTCAAATCTGTTAGAATACAGTCTTTTGTCATATTCTGATACTTTTGATTTCAGGTGGGTCTGTTGTGACATCTCCCATCTCGTTCCTTGTTTGGGTTATTTGTTCCCTCTCCTGGTTTTCTTTTGTGAGTTTGGCTAGTGGTTTATCAATTTTATTGATCTTGTCAAAGAACCATCTTTTGGTTTAGTTACTTTTTCAATTATTCTTCTATTCTCTAATTTATTTAGTTCGGCTCTAATCTTTATGATCTGTTTTCTTCTGGTGCCTGAGGGGTTCCTCTGTTGCTCTCTTTCTACTTGTTCAAGCTGTAGGTTTAATTCTTGGGTTTGAGCCCTTTTTTCATTCTGGATGTATTTATGGAGATAAATTGACCCCTGATCACCACTTTGCTGTATCCCATAGGTTGTGGTAGAATGTGTTTTCATTCTCATTTAAATTTAATTTATTCTGTTCTTGATTTCTACTGTAACCCACGGATTTTTGAGTAAGGTGTTGTTCAGTTTCCATGAGTTTGAATTTCTAACTGTTTTATCTGCTATTGATTTCAACTTTTATGGCTTTATGGTCTCAGAAGTGCTTTGCAATAATTCAATAGTTTGGATTTTGTTGAGACTTGCTTTATGACCTAGTACATGGTTTACTCTGAAAAATGTTCCATGTGCATTGGAGAAGAAGGTATACTTATCTGATCTTAGGTAAAATGTTCTGTACATGTTGACAAGGTCTAGTTGGTTAACTGTCACGATAAGATCTTCTGCGTCTTTACTGAGCTTTTTTCTGGATGATCTGTCCATTACTGAAAGTGGAGTGTTGAAGTCTCCAATTATTATTGTGGAATGATCTATCTCATTTTTCAATGTTGTCAGTGTTTGTTCGATGCATTTATATGTTCTGGTATTGGGTGCACAGGAATTTAATATTGTGTTCTACTTATGAATTGAACCTTTCAACAATAAATAGTGACTGTCCTTGTCCAGGTGGACTTTACGTTAAAGTCTGTTTTTATCTGAGATCAGTATTTCCAATCCTGCTCTTCTTTGTATGTTGTTGGCTTGGTGTATATTTTTCCATATTTTGATTTTCATATCTTTGAGTCTTAGGTGTGTTTCTTGTAAGCAACATATAGACAGGTCATGTCTTTTGATCCATGAAGTCACTTGCTGTCTCTTAATTGGAGTATTCAGTCAATTTACATTCATTGTAATTATTGATAGATACATGTTTAGTGCTGTCATTTTGATGCATTTATTATTGTGTTTTTGATGTTTTATATGTTTTTCTTAATATTTCCATAAGAAGTTTTTATCACCTCTCAGGATAATGTGGTAATTAAAAGTGAGACCCTGGAATGAGAGAGAGGCTGGGGTTTAAGTCTGGTTCCATCACTTTCTAGCTATGTTCACCAGAAAAGTTACTTAACCTCTTCAAATCTCAGTTTCCTCATCTGAAAAATAGAAATAACAATTCTATATGCCTCATGAGTTTACCGAGATAATAATTAAGAGAAAATTCACATGAAGTTGTTAGCATGTGGCTATTATATAATTAAAGAGTACGGCTTGGCAAACCAAGTTGGCTAAGATAATTATGTAAAATGAGTATCTGTGGATAGCACTTTCATTCCCAGATGACCTATATTCTGCTGCTTTATACCTATAACCCATGACTGCATTGATATTATTGAAGCACAGGAAATATAGCACAGTATAGTGATAATCTGTATAAATATATTGACACAATCCATGGGCAATTACAGGCTAAAGGATTTAAAAGAATAAAAGTGAGAAACAATAAAATATAATGAAAGATTAAAATAATATAGTTAGCTTGTATTGATTGTGTAAACTCAGAGTTATATAAAGGTTCCTCTTACTCTTTCAGCCTCAGATTTTTAAATTCTTCCACCTTTAACAACTGGATTAATGCATGTATTTAGAAGCTGCTTTGTAAATTATAACCCATATATTTGGCTCTTTCTGTTTTATGTTTTAGGGAGTCATTTAAGAAGATGGACTTAGCCATAGTTTTCAGAGCCAGGTTAAATATTGATCCATCTAGACTATTTCTGTGTTTTCCCAAATCTGCCCAACATGACTGCACTTCTTAGAAGTTCCCTTGGCTTTTAGAAACAAAGCTTGCAGGAATGCAGAAAACAGAGGGTGAGAGAAGCTGTTAGAATGACTTGACTTTTCTATTCTTTGTATCTTTGAAACATTTGAATTTTTTTAGCATTCTTTGTTTATGAATAGAAAATGCTTTTGTATATTAAGCTAATTAAATTATTTTATGAACATAAACAATGCTAGATAAGGAGCTGAAGCCCTATGAGTCTCTCTGTCTCTTTCTGTGCTAACAGTCAGTGTCATAATACAAGTATATTTCTAAATAAGGCAAAAATGCCTCAGTCCTGTCTGATGGAACAAGACACCAAACAGAGCATCCCACTGCTTCTGTGGCTCACGACACTCACTGAGCACATCATAAAATCCTGTATTATGTTGCAGAGACCAAAGGTTAGTTCCTTGATATTGACTCATCCACTTCCCCCCACCCCCATGACTGGGGACTGCTCTAGATTCTGAGAATTTAGTGTCTTCTCTGTATCTGCCTTGGATGATGATCTGTATATACACATCCTGCTAGCCTATGTTTACCGTGAAAGAAAACCACTGTACTATTTCCACCTGGCACATAGAGGCATTAAATGTGAATTGTGACTTAAGAGAAACAATTTGCATGTATGACAAATATTTTCTAAGCAAAAGAAGCTATAGTTCAAATATAAACTGGTATAGAGCTTTAACATAATGAGATAAAACAAATCCGAAGCCTTGGTCACTTTTCTTTCTATCCTCAAATTGATTCCCTAGTATTCCTCAGATGATTGTCTCAAAGATAAAGGATTAAATGAAAATTTTTGTATTTCTCAGTATTACTTCCTGAGGTATTCAGTGTAAAATTCTTAAGGCCAAGAATTTGGGGGAGTGAACTCTAGCCTAGAGACGGAAATTGCTCATCTGTAGATTTCATGTATGAAAGTGCTTATTCATGCAGGCCACTGAATGTGACTGATGGATGCTGAAACTGGCTCTCCAGTCTCCAGATTTTGAAAACAACCTGCTACATGTGGCAATTCAATGTAGTCTCCTGAGGGATATAGATCTCTAAGGCAAATCTCAGAAGACCTGATGTGTCCTTGTATCTTTTCTGTTTATATCTGCCTGTTGTTGTTAGCTGCTGTCCAGCTGTCCTCTAACTCATGGTGACCCCCCCATACAAAGAAAGAAAACACTACCTGGTCCTGAAATGCCCTCACAATTGGTCTTAGGTTGGACCATGTCCTGCTGGCATCTATAGGGTTTTTGGAATTAGATTTTTTGGAATTAGATTGCCAGGTCTTTCTTTCTAGTCTGGAAGGTTTGCTGAAACCTGTCCAACATCATAGTAACACACAAACCTCCAGTGGTAATAGCTGTACAGGGACTGGCCAGAAATTGAACCTGGGTCTTCCACATGGAAGGTGAGAATTCTACCACTGAACCATCTAGTCTGTATCTACCTGATTTTCCATAAGTAGACCTTCTTCCATTACATGATTCTCCAACCATTCCTAGAAATCCAGATGAAGCATTTTGCTCAAATAAATTCTAGGAGTGCAACTGAAGTAAGATAAGGCAACATTTTTAGAAACATGAAGGGTATTTGAGTTATTTCAATTCCTACTCTGAGGCAAGGATCATTCCCAGACTGGAGAGAGAGTTGATAGATACAGTTTAAAACTTCTCTGGCTTCAAGGTGCTCCTGATCTGATTGAAAAGACAGAGCGTGCTGTCTTATCCTATAGATTCATCATGAGTGTCAGAGATGTGTTATGTTCATTCCAGAACTATTACTTGCAAGGGTAGGATTCTAATCATGGCTCAGTTCACTGGTGATCTCACCTCTCCAGGGGGTGCTTCAAGGAAATGATGCACAAAACATGGCCTAGCCTGTCCCTTTTAAGCTTTTAAATTAATTTTTGGAATCCCAGGAACTGCTGTGACACAGTCACAGAAGTAAAATTGAGAGATGAAGGGTGGTGACTTTTCACTTTTAGAGGAGGCTTTGAATTAGCTATGGACCAGGTGGCAGGAAGCAATGTAATTGGAAGCGGGAATTCTCCCTTATGAGAAACTCAGCTGTTGCTGCTGCTTCGTTTTGAATTCAGTGTGTTTCCGGTCAGTTGTGGAGTGAACAAGATTCCTTGATTGTATCTGAGCCACAGAACAAGTTTATGAAGATGTGGTATCTTTCTCGTCTTTCAACATGTCTGTCCGCCTCTCCCAGTCTCCGTTAAGATGGAACCGTGTCTTCAGGACAGAGGACTCCACAAGGGACTTTTATCATGAGGTCCTTTGCTGCTCCTCATACCACGTGGTCTCTGTGAAACTGCAGAAGGGCAGCATGGGATAGCCAGAGACATGGGATAGCCAGGAGAAGGGCAGGTCAGAGTAGAAGGTTAGGACTGCCAAAAAAATCACTACCTGAGACTACCCTAGCCAAGACAAAAGGAGAAGCCATTTAAACATCAGAACACGTTACTGCAACTCCCAGACCTCCTTAGAATGCTCAAGACTGCCACCTGCTTGCCTGGGAGGCCTCAGTACCCCAGGGAAGCCCTGTGCTGTCGTTCATGTACGCTGCAGGGCTAATGGAGAAATCCTGTTGCCAGGCTGCTTGGAGGAATAGCTTATGAAACAGATTGTAAAGCGCCAGGCCTATGACGTGCTCTGTTGTGATTTGGAACTTATGCCATTTTTTTCACTTGCTCAAACTGAGCAAGAGGCCAGGCCTCCCCTTAGCTGAAGCACATTTTCCCCAGATCATGATTGTGAGTCCCCAATCCTGTACCCCCAAACTCTTAAATTATGCGCACATGCCCGCGGTAGGTTTACTGCTCGGCAATGGGTTGGCGTGTGGGAGTTGATCCTTGCTGGACACTGCAAGGAGGCCCCGCAGTAAAATGCTGGCTTCCAAGCAGCAAGACAGCGAGACATCCTGTTGTTGGGCGTAAATCGTTTTTTTTCTTGGTTCTCCCATCAATCTCGAGCATTTTTCCCTCCCTTGTGCTTCAGATTTTCCCCTGCGAGTGTTTTAATTTCAGTGAGCATGTATTTCCGGCTGGCAGGGAGAATAGGACGCGGGCCAGCTTGTTTCCCGCTTTCACTGCCCGAGCCTGCAGTCGCAGCTGTTATGACTTCATAACTCTGAAATGGCGTGGGGCTGGGGAAACAGGGCCAGAATTGTATTCCTGGGCTGGAAGGTACCAAGTGTGAAAGAAACCTGTGTCAGACTCAACCTCCTGCTGTGGGATTTTTTGAAACTTACCCTTATCTCCAGCAAAAACTCCCTGGCTACTCTGGCCCACTCCTCCTGGCTCCTTTAATGTTGGTACACAGGAAAAACTTGTTCTCCTCAGGCCTAAGAGTCCCCAAGGCCCAATTCAGCCAAGAGGAAAAGTGGAGGGAATATTAAGTACTGAACGCCTTAAGGTGGGTGTTTTAGGTTTAGTTTTTAGGGGAAATGATGAAAGTTTGAATCTGAATCTGAAAATGAGCCCAAGTGAAACTTCGAGATTTAGGTGCAAGAGCAATAGAGAAATGGCCTAGCTATGCTTCCACATGGCCCTGTCTGCCCCACTAAGGGACAGAGTTGGGCTGCGGGGTGTGGCCCTAAGCTCCTCCAGAGGCCTGCTCCACTGTTGTTAAGTGCCATGGAGTTGGTTCTGAGTCATAGCGACCCTATGTACAACAGAACAAAAGATTGCCGAGTCCCACAGTCGTTTTTATGCTTAAGCACCTTGTTGCAGCCACTGTGTCAGTCCTTATCCTTGTGGGTCTTTCTGTTTTCCACTCACTGTCTCTGCTGAAGTACACATAATGGGAGACCTAGGGACTAAAGCACAGTTGTGATTTGATTGTCAAGTTCCTGGACATCTCATGAGGACAACGGCCCTGGCCATGACTGGAGGAACATTTGGACATGGATTGTTGAAACAATTCTGTTCACTGTAGTATTGTTAGTAATGCTGAAAAATTAAAATCACCTAAATGCCAATCAACAACGAGATAGACGTTGTTTTTCTACAACGTGTTGTGTTGTGTTTCTGTGATGGAATTATATGCAGTTAAAACAAATAAACGAGGGCTGTTTGAACCAACCCAGGATAGAACTAAAAAAATAATGTCAAATGATATTTACTGTACAGAATCGTTTATGTAAAAAAAGGGAAGGGATAAAACAGAAAAAAAAAAACCCAAAGTAGTGCTATGATCCTGTACTATACATATGCATTTATATAAAAATATTAAAAAGATCTATAGGAGATTGTTAAGAGGATATGACAGAAAGGCCCACGTGACTGGGTGACTGCATCAACACGTGGTCAGAAGAACCGGATGGTGCCTGATCGCCACCAGTGACAGGCTCGATGGGGCTCACAAAGTTGAATTTCAGTGGCAACATGAGAATAAAAAGGGGTGCACCCTGAGAACTCCACTAAAAGACCACAACTGATGCTCCAAATTCCTTGGGGTTCCACTGGGAGCATGGCCCCTAGATCTAATGCTGCCCTTGATCATAAATCATTACTGAGGTCAACTCCTCAAATAGCAATGGATTGCACTTGGCAACACAGAGTGACCACATTGTGTGTGCATTTTATAGTTCTATGCATCTATAGGATGTTGTCCTACTGGCCTCTTACTAGGGGGCAGTGGAGAGGGTAGAGAAGAGGGGACAGGAGATTGTTAAGAGGATATGACTTGCATAGAACAGAAAGGAGGAGAGTGCTGTCAGCAGACACGGAGAGCAGTAGGAGCTGCACACAGGTGGGCATGCAAGTTTAAACTGGATTGTACATTTTCACTCAATCACAATAAATTTAAAAAAAAGTTATACGCACACACACACACACAAACACACACACACACACACACAAAGATCTAGAAATCTCAGTCCCTAAACTCCAAACCAGCTATGGGGTGAGTGAGAGGGACTGAAATTCGGGAAGGTGGTCAAATTTGCTTCTGAGTTTGTTCAAGGAGAATGACTTCATTTGTTTCCTATGTAATTAAAATTTTATTATAAAATAGAGGAAAATGAGGTGTTAGTGGTTTAAAAACTTAATCCAGCCAGATTTAGAGATGTGGAGCTTTGCATTCTGAACTATTTGTGGATAATTAGTGGTTTGGGTCCTTTTTTATTCCTTTCCTTTGCTGAGATGTAGCAAATTGATATGATTGAAAGGGTGAGAGTGTGCATGCATCTGTGTGTTTCATAAAGCAGCAACTGACTGTGTTAGGCAACACTAAGGAAGAGTCCCTTTCCAAGGAGGTAGTCTGCCATACTGTGGCCTTGGTGAGCTACAGGGCCATCTCCCAGTAGTGCCACACACAGGAGGGGGTGAGCGGGCAGCCCTTATTGCTCTCATAGTGCAGTTTAGAAGAGGGCAAGGTACAGCAGCTAGACTACACGATATATAACATGCAGTCCTGCAGTTCCGGTTATATCCTCTCTCCTGAAAAATCTTCCATGTAGATTTAAATCAGTAGTGCAAACTTTATGTTGGAAATTCACTTTATTTTGAGAATAATTCAGCCAAGAATTTTGCAAACCCATGGGTAGTGACTACCATAGCCATAATGATTTCCAAGTACTGAAGGTATTTGTGTCTCTGTGTGTAGAATTAATAACATAGAATTTTAAAAGATGATAAACACTTTGTCAAATGAAAGCTTTAAAATTAGGGAAAAATGATACAACTATTCAGAAATAACACTGCACTTTAGAGTCAGTACAAGTAATGCTAGTTATTTTCAAAAGGGATATTTTCTTAACCATGCTAATTACCTTGTCATCTTAGAAAATTTAGCAGTTATAGCAAAGTAAGAACAATAAAATTGAAAAGATGGTAAAAACAAAGCAGTGTCTTTTTTAAAAAAATTATTGTGATAAAATATATATAAAAAAATTTGCCTTTTTGTAACCATTTCTAAATATACAATTCAGTGACATTAATTACATTCATGGTTGTGCAATGACTACTGCTATCTACTTCCAAACGTTTTTTATGTCCCCAAACAGACCTAGGCTCACTTCACTTTTCTTCCTTCATTTTTACAGTAACTATTTTTATACAAATAATGCACATCTTCTGTGTGTTTGCCAATTGTGCCCTTGCTCTGTGATGCATCTTCACAAGCTCTGTTATGCCATTTCTCTTCCACATGTTGCTGTAGAAAATAAACACAAAATTAATAGAGTGCCTATGGAAATACATATTTGGGGGGCCATAGTCAGCAAACAAAGGCAGATGGCACATGGTATTTGTATAAAAATACTGTACTGGTGGAAACATTCTTTTTATTAAATTCTTCATTATTTGTTATCCTGTGCCACTGAGTTTAATCAGGGTCAAACTGCTCCATAGAGTTTTCTTGGCTGTAATCTTTATGGTGAAAACCCTGGTGGCATAGTAGTTAAGTGCTACTTCTGCTAACCAAGAAGTCGGTACTTTTTATCCGCCAGGTGCTCCTTGGAACTCTATGGAGCAGTTCTACTCTGCCCTAGAGGATCGCTATAAGTTGGAATTGGCTCAACAGCACTGAGCTTTTTAAATTTGTTTTTGGTTAATCTTTATGGAAGCAGATCTCCAGGCTTTTTCATCTGTGGTGTTGCTTGGTGGATTTGAACTGCCAACTTTTCAGTTATCAGCTGACTGTAAACCATTTGTGTTCCCCAGGGACCTCTGTCTTCATTCAAATTTCTTTTTGCTTCTCAGATTTCATCATTTCAATTGCTCTACCATGAGGTTTGCTGATTTTTCCTTCTTCCAGTTCAGATTTGCTATTACATTTCTCCAGCAAATTTTTTATTTCAATTATTGTATTTTTAGCTCCAATATTTCTGTTGGGTTCCCTTGATAATTTCTATCTCCAAAAAAAAATGTCCAAACTACACTGAAGACGCTGGTGAAAAACAGTGTCCAGGAATTGATGGAATACCAATTGAGATGTTTCAACAAATAGATGCAGCACTAGAAATGCTTACTTGTCTATGCCAAGAAATTTGGAAGACAGCTACCAGTCTGGCTGACTTGAAGAGATCCACATTTATGTCTGTTCCAAAGGACAGTGATCCAACCAAATGTGGAAATTATCAAGCAATATCATTCACTTGGCTTGGCTTGGCTTATCATTCACATCACATGCAAGTCAAATTTTGCCAAAAATCATTCAAAAGTGGCTGTCGCAGTATGTCAACAGGGAACCACGAGCAATTCAAGCTGGATTCAGAAGAGGAGGTGGAACCAGGCATATATATCATGGCTGAAGTCAGATGGATACTGACTAAAAGCAGAGAATAACGGATAGCTGCTTGTCTGTGTTTTATTCACTATATGAAACTATTCAACTGCAGATCATAACAAATAACAGACAATAGTGTTAAGAATGGAATTACAGACCACCGTATTGTGCTCATGAGGAACCTGCGTATAAATCAAGAGGCTCTCATTCAAATAGGGCAAGAGGATACTGCATAGTTTTAAAATCATGAAAGCTATGTGTCAAGGATATATCTTTCACCATATCAATTCAATCTGTATCCTGAGCTAATAATGTAAGAAGCTGGTCTGTATGAAGAAGAAAAAGGCATCAAGATTGGAGCAAGACTTATTAGCAACTTGAGATATGTAGATCACACAATTTTGGTTGCTGAAAGGGAAGAAGACTTGAAGACCACAGCCTTCAGTCTGCATTACAGCTCAACTTTGAAAATATATATATATATCCTCACAACTGGACCTACATTGTAATAAATGAAGACAAGACTGAAATTGTCAAGGATATAATTTTACTTAGATTCATGATCACGGAAGCAGCAGTCAGTAAATCAAAAGATGCATCGCATTGGGCAGATCTGCTGCAGAAGAACTCTTTATAAAGTATTCAAAACCAAAGATGTCATTTGGAAGAACGAGGTGGGCTTGACCCAAGTCTTGGTGTTTTCAGTCATATGATATGCATGTGAAAGGTGCATGATGAATGTGGAAGATTGGAGAACTGATGCCTTTCTACGTGGTGCTGGTAAAGATTATTGAATATAGCACGGACTTCCAAAAGAACAAACAAATTTTTCTTGCAAGAAGTACAACCGAAATATTTCTTAGAAGCGAGGATGATGAGACTATATCTCATATACTATGAATATGTAAGCAGGAAGAATCAGTCCCTGGAGATGGACACCGTGCTTGATGAAGTAGAGCATCAGTGAAAAAGACCGTCAATGAGATGGATTTACACAGTGGCTGCAACAATGGGCTCAAGTATAACAATCATTGTGAGGATGGTACAGAACTGGCCAATGTTTCCTCTGTTAAATATATAGGGTCACTGTGAAATGGAACTGACTTGATGGAGCCTAACAACATCTCTTTACTGATGTTCTAACTTTGTTTATCTATTTTCGCAATTTAGTTAATTGTCTTTGTTCATGTTTTCCTTTAGATCTTTGACCACATATAATACTGTTGTTGCAAAGTCTTTGTCTAGTAAGTTCATTATAGGACTTCCCCCAGAGAAGTTTATTATTTTTTATTGTGATTAAGTGAAAGTACATAATCTAAATAAATTTGGCATGTCTGCCTATCAGCAGATCCTTCTGTAATATTCACCCAGTGACAGCACACTCCTCCTTTTCACTCTGTACTTGCTGTATCCTCTTAACAAGCTCCTGTCCCCTCTTCTCCACGTTTTTTCTCCTATCCAAGACAGCATCGTATAAATGCATAGAATCATAAAGTACACACACCATATGATCACATTGTGTCCCTGAGCCCTGTCCATTTTTGTCCAAAGAGTTGACCTTAGTAGTGTTTTCTGGTCAGGGGCAGCAACAGGTCAGGGGCAATGCTCCCAGCAGATCCCCCAGGCCATCAGGCCATCAGTTGTGGTCTTTTAGTAGGGTTCTTGAACTGCATCCCTTGTTTTCTCATGTTGCCACAGGGACTCAACATTCTGTGCCCCATCACGGCTGTCTTTGGTGGTAGCCAGGCACCATCTGGTTCTTCTGGTCACATGTTGATACAGTTTCCCATTCACATTGGTTCTTCTGTCTTCTGAGCTCTTTTTTTGCCTTGTATCTTTGTTGTTCTTGATCGTCGTCTATTCTGGAAGAGTTAAGACCATTTGGTGTACCTCAGATGGCAGTTTGTTAGCTTTTAAAAGACCCCGGACACCACTCACCAATATGGGGTAAAGAAGACTGTCTAAGTAATAGGTTAGTTGTGCCAATTACCCTCAATGTCACCTCTGTTACTCTATCCTTGCAGTATTGTGTTTAGATTAGAAGAGCTTTCAGTTTATGGTGTAGTTCAGTTAAGTTGATCTACTTTCTAATATGCGCTGTCACTGCTTTCACATAACCAAATTTCTATCAACTTTCTAATCTATGCCCAACCCTCTCCCTCCCTCCCTACACTTGTAGCCATCAAAGAGTCTCTTCTTCTGTACGTAAGTCTAGTTCTAAGTCCTTTTAGCAAGCAGAACCAATTTCAGTCGCTTATTTTGTGCTTTTGAATGGGTTATCCTTCTTTCTTTCTTTGTATGCCTTGTGATTTTTGTTGTTGTTGTTGAAAATGAGACATTGAATATTATGAGGTAGTGACTCTGAAAATCTATTTTTGCCTCTTTCTGAAGGTTTTGTTTTTTTGCTGTTTTGTATTTAATTTGTTGCAGGCTGTAGTAATTAATCTGTTTAGTGAATTACCCTATTGTTGCAAAGATTGTCTTCGTGGATGTGTGTAGACATCAAAGGTTCTGTTTCTTAGCTTGTATTCAACTAGTATGCTTGCAGAGATTTCTTTGAACACTGGTACGAGAGGTACCCTCTCCCAATATTTGCAAATTGATTGTGTGTGAGCTTTTCCTTCATACTTAGACAGGCTTCACTGAGTCTAGGGATTGGCCCGAGATAAAAGTATATGGTCTTTTCAGATAATTTCTGAGGATGTGTCCTGCTCTGAGCATGTGTTTGACTTCCTCAATTCTCCTATACACACTACGTGGTTTTTTTTAATTTTATGGTGATAAAAATACATACAATAGGGAACTTGACATTTTAACCACTTTCTACTGCACAGTTCAACACCCCCTACCACTTTCACTATGCTGTGCAGCATCACCACCATCCATCTCCAACAGTTTTCATCACCCCAGACAGAAACTAGGCAACCCCTGAGCAAAAACAAACCAAATACAAAAAACCATTATGTGTTTTCTTATTCCCTGATTAATAACCAATAAATTCTTCTTTCTGTACATTTGCCTATTCTAGATATTTCATGTAAGTGGAACTACACAGTATTTGTCTTTTATGCCTGAATTACAATCCTTAGCGCGGGCAGCTATAGGCTGTCGCAATCTTAAGTTGTTAGCTGCCTTGTTGCTCTTCAGTTACGGGCGAGGTCTGAGATAGGCCAAAAGGAAACAGTCACCTCAGCATAATATTTTCAAGGTTCATTTATGTCATATAACATAGCAAAACTTCGTTTCTTTTTATGGTTGAATATTATTCCATTCTGTGTATACATGACATTTTGTTTAGCCATTCATCTGCTGATAGATACTTGGGTTGTTTCCACCTTTTGGCTATTGTGAAGGTTGGTGCAATGAACATTTGTATACAAGTATTTGAGTTCCTGCTTTTGATTCCTTTGGGTATATGTGTAGGAGTAGAATTGATAGGTCATAATGTAGTTTCATGGTTAACATTTTTGAGGAATGGCCAAACTGGTCTCACCAGCTATGTACAAAGTTTTCCTATCTTTCCACAGTCTCCTTAGCACTATTTTCTGTTTTTCTAATAATAGCCATCCTAGTGGGTATGAAATGGTATCTCTTTGTGGTTTTTATTTCTAATTCCTTAATTACTGATGAAGTTAAGTATCTTTTCATGTGCTTATTTGTATATCTACTTTGGAGAGATGTCTATTCATGTACTTTGCATATTTAAAAAATTAGTTTGTGTTGAATTGTGGGTCTTATTTATATATTCTGGATATTAAACCTTTATCTGATATATGATTCCCAAATATTTTCTCCCAGTCTGTAGGTTGCATCTTCTCTTCCTTGATAGTCTTTAGATACAGAAAAGTTCTCAATTTTGATTAAGTAGTAATTATTTTTGTTTTTCTTTTGTTGTTCATTGTTTTGTTATCATATGTAAGTATCCATTGTCTAAAACAGGATTTTGGAGATTTGACTCCTGTACTTTCTTAGAAGAGTTTTATATTTTTAGTTCGTGTATGTAGGTCAGCTATAGCTGCTAACCAAAGGTCACAGTTTGAATTTTGGAAACTCTACGGGGCAGTTTTACTCTGTCCTATAGGGTCACTATGAATCAGAATTGACTCAGTGGCACTGAGTTTATAATTAGGTCATTGATTCATTTTAAGTTAATTTTTATATGTATATATGGTCTGAGATGTGTGTCCAAATTCAGTTTCCTGTATGCAGAGAACTAGTGTTCCAGCTCTATTTGTTGAAAAGCCTGTTCTTTCTCTATGGAATGTACTTGGCACTGTGAAATCAATTGGCCGTAGAAGTAAGGGTTACACAGTACTTTTGAAAACCTTCATTTTCAAATGAAATCTTTGCCCAGTTTCTCTTGCCTTAGGAGCCTATCATATGGCTAAATGACACTCCTTAGCCCAGGCAGCTACAGTCTGAAGTTTTTAGTTGCTTTGTTACTCTTCAGTTACCGGTGAGGCTTGAAATAGGCCAAGAGGAAGCCATTGCTTTGCTTTAGTCCTTTAGGCAGCCAGCCACTCCACTTAGAATGGACATAATCATTTTCAAATAAAGTCTGCTATGCTTTGTCTAGATCAGAGACTAAGCACCCTGTCTAGCAGCTACCACTTTAAGTGGCTGCACTCAACCAAGTAGGGGTTACGGCTAGACGTGTCAAGTCGAAAGCCAAAGTTTCCTTACTCTTTAGAGAAGGTGACTTTTTTGGTTCATTGTTTACTTAGTTGCTTAATCCTGTGGCTGGTTTCCAGATTTATGACAAAGTTGTTTCTTTCAGATCCTGCTTGGTGCGCGGGTGTGCTGGCGGGGAGGGTGGGCCAAGAAACAAGTAGTTGCCATCTTGCTCTGGAATCCAGAGCAAGATTGGATCCTAATGTTTTCTTCAAGGCTTTCTTATTTTTGTCACAAAATCCATCCTACTAATGATAGCGTTTTGAAACCTGTTTTTGTAATACTGTTTTTAATATACGTGATTCCATCATCCCCCAAATTCCCTTGTGTTCGTTTGTAGTCAGTCTCCTTCCTCCAGTCCTAGGTTTGGTAATGACTGATATACATGTAATTTCTAACCCTCTGGTTTTGCTTTCTTTCAGAATGGCATATAAATAGAATCATGTAATATATAGCTGTTTGTGATGATCTTCTTTCACTTATCAAAACACTTTTGAGATTCCCCCATGTTACTGTATTTATCAGAAGCTTATTTCTTTTTATAGCTGAGTAGAATTCTGTTGTATGAATGATCCATAACTTGTTTATCCAATATTATTCTTGGGATTTGCTGTGGGTTGGAGCCTTTCATTCATTTTGGAATCAGGGTACATTATTCTTTTCTCCTGTTGTGACTCAGGTGGCTGCTATCTTTGACCATTCAGTTTGGTCCCCATAGCTCTTTCGTTGTGCCCTGTTCTGTTTTTCTCATTCTTTTTTTCTCTGTGTGCTGCAGCTTGAATCTTCAGTAACATTCTGTTTCTAAAAAATAAATAAATAAATAAAAAACTGAATATTCATGATGTTATTGCCACGAAGCTTATGAAAATTCTGTTTTTCTACCAGAAACTTGACTCCTATACCTCTTTTGCTTGGGTAATTCTTAGTTATCCTCTGAACTTCACTTCCTCATAAATGCCTTCTCTGATTTCCAGAATCAGGCCAGATTCAAGGCATCCTGAGTCTGTGTTTTCGTGTGCTATCTAACGTTACCGTTCTAGTCTTAACTGAAATTATTTATCAACACTTTTGCTCTGTAGACCGTGAGCTTCAGCTGGGCGAAAGATATGTCTGTTCTTTTGTTTGTTAATTTTCCCTTGTTTGCAGCCTGGTGCCTGAAACATTTTAAGATCTATTTTTTTTTTTTTAATATTATTAAGTGACAATATACAATTCAAGTCCATTTTGCATGCTCGCTTTTCTGTAACTCTTATCTGGTCTCCTCACCCTGTGACAGCACACTCCTCCTGTAAGATCTTAGTAATATTTTCAGAATAAATATTGAGTACCTCCCTCTCTAGTTACGTGGGACCCTACCACCTGAGAAGATTCTTAAGGGTGCTTTGTCATAGCTCAGAGTACCTCATCTACACACATGTATCAAGAGCCCTACCCTTGGTGGTGGACTCTACAGCAACATTTATTATGTACTGCCTCAGTTGACTTCAGAGGAGAGTTATCAAACAATTTAAGGAAGTACACACCAGAAAAATCCTAGCATGGTTAAAACACTAAGTTAAACGGAGAAAAACAGTTTGAACCGACTGTAGTAGACACTCCCTTGGACTCGTGGGAATTTGTTGGCTTTTTTTTTTGGTTTAAATTCTTGGTTATAAACTTCTAATTTGTGGGTTGACCTACCAGTTCTCCTTTCTGGGAAATGACTGAGACAGTTTTCTGTTCTCCTGGTAGCTGCTTTGCCAAGGAGCTTCTGCTGCTTGTGACTACTACTAACTTCTGTATTGGCTTGGTCTCATTGCTATTCTTTAGGGGAGGAAGGCGTGCTTGTCCTTCTTTCCATCCGTCTCTCTTTCTTTCCTCACTCTATATTTTCTTTCTCAAAAAAGAAAAACAGACAACTCCAAACATTGTAATTAGTATTTCAACCTGGGAAGTTCTAAAAAATGTGCTTGGACAAAAAGTTTGAACCGGATAAGTAGGATTTTCTGTATAACATTTCTAATTGCACAAGAAGTAAAGAATTTCTCGTGTTCCTATTCACTTGTCTATGGCAGTCTGTGTATCTACAAATAATAAAGGTGTTAAGAAGACTATAAATTAGAATAGACATAAATAATTAACATTTATTTATCACTTACCAAGCACACATGTATTATCTTATTTAATCTTTGCAAATATCAGGTCAGGATGATATTATTATCATGCATTGACAGAGAAGCAGACTAAAGCACAAGAAATGTAAGTTAAATTTCCAGGGTCCCATACTGACGGTAAAACTAACAATGTTCTGTGAATATCTTCATAAGGATAAGAGGAGAGGCAAAGTGATATTTTTGTGAGAAAGTGCTAGAAACTTGGAGTACATGGATAATACTTCTCTAATTCATAATAATTCTTTTTAAGGAAATTGTACTTTTAGCACATTTAAATGACCACTGTGTTGCTTTGATACTATAAACCCTTATTTGGCTCTTCCTCTTGTCTAAACAAAGACAAGCATGTTTACATTTCATAAGACTTTCCTGTGTTCATTGGGAATTTAATGAGAAGAGTGTCTCAAATTCATTCTGCCATGGAATGCTCTTCTTCCTGGGTCATCTTTCAGTTTCTCAGTGAAATGGAGTCTATAAAACAAAATTCTGTTTTCTAAATCTTATTCCCAGTAAGTTGGTTTATTTCCTTCTGGCCATCCAGAACGTTTGCATAATTCAGGGAGGTAATGCAAATAATAGATGCCACAAGAGTGAAGTGATGACTAATAACCAACCTTATGCAGCCAGAGGGCTGATGGCTGTGACCTCCTGAAAAGTAAATGGCTTGTCCATGGTGGGTAACGGTTCTTGGGTCGGGCTGAGGGTTTCCATGTGAAATGTAGACTCGGAACTGCCAGATTTTATGATATTCCAAGAGAATTTAGAAACCTAGATTTTTATTTAAACTATTCTCATAGATAAAGAGTGGCAACTAACTCATGTTTAAAACTATTTGTGGTTTAACATTATATGAGCCAAGCCGAACACTTGTACAAGCTGAATTTGGCTCATGGACATCTTGTTGGTCAGTGACTTCTACCATATATGATATGATCTCAGCTTCCTTTTCCTACTGTCTCTCTGAAATGACACAAAATGGCTGAATAGAATTTCTTAATTTAGGTAGAAGGATACAAATTCTTTTTACTCTCTTTGGGGATCAAGTATAAACCAATATTAAATACACATATCCATATGTATTTGTATGTGTGAATACATGCATATATAAACTGCAGTCACATCCCATATTTGGCTACTCCATTTCTAAATTTTCCCACTTCTGAACCTTCCTGATATTCTTAGTAGCCTGTGAAATGCCTGTTTTTCCACATGCCTTAGGTAATCAGATGTAAGAAGGGAGAATGTTGAACGCTAATCAATCACAAGGTATTCAAACCAACCGGAGGTGAACTTGAACTGTTTCTGTAGGTTTCATTTGCACGTAGTGTGACAAGTGGTAGTTTCTGAGTATCCGCATGTGTGCACTCATTGATGTCATTAGCTACCATGGAGTCAAGCCACCAACTCATGATGACCACATGCACAATTGGATAGGCCCATTTTGAGCCACAGAGTCTTCATGGACTGCTTTTCAGAAGTCGATCTCCAGGACTTTTTTCCTAGTCTTTCCTATTCTGCAAACTCTGCTGAAACCTATTTAGTGTCAGAGAAACACACAAAGCTCCAGTGACAAATGTGTAGTGACTACACATGAGGTACATTGTCTGTGACTCAAACCCAGGTCTCCTGCATGGAAGGTGAGAGATCTACACAGAACCACCACAGCCCTCTGTTCGCACATAATACCTCTTAAAATGTCTGCAGCCACGGGTGTGAAAACCTGGATACTGATATTCTCCTTTAAAAAGTCTGTGCTTTTTTGAAGTAAAAAATAAGTCATTTCTTAATCTCGTTGTAAGTAGAGCTCTGATACAAATCATAATAAAGAATTTGTCATGTTGATGTGACAGTTTCTTTTGGTGTACATGTTTTGAAGCAAGGACAATGGTAAATCTAATGTGGCCGTCAGCACTTTTGGCTTTATGATGAGCACATCTCACCCATTCCTTTTTCCATTTGGAGAGCTTATAGTCTCTTTTCACCACCTCTGTGCCTCGACCTCCCTGCCTGTGGAGAGATACTCTCTTTTCTGCAGTGAATGTATGTGGTGCCATCTCTGGGCTCGCCCCCCTCTCTCCTCCACATGCAACCATCAGAGTCCCGAGGCAGTTGTTACCTGTGAATCTCGTCTCCTTCCACAGCACCAAGGACCCAGGCAATGTTCAGTAAACATGAAATGAATGGCATTTGAAGGAAACATAGGCATCTAGAAAGTTTCAGGTAGAATAATTACTGAAACCATTTATTGATGATATGGGCAACTTTGAAGTATAAGCTTCCTGTCACTTGGAATGTTTGAGTGACAGTTGGATGACAGCTGTAGACAGCTTTTCTGTATGGATTTAGGAGGACTAAATGAGATCCACTCCCGGGTTCCTTCAAGTTGTGAGATTTAACAGGATATTTAGCTTTCCAAGATACGTGGTCTGGTGCCTGGGCTGCAGAGTTAGTGGAGCAGATAATTTTGGTGCTAAGACTTTATCCCCTCTGGTGTTACCATTTCCACACTGGCCAGATTTTCACCTGCCAGACCTGCAATTCTCTGCCTGGGGGCATGGTCTGGTCTCCAGAGCCCACTCTGCCTGTTGGCACCTCTGCAGACCAGGGATGTTGGATAATTAATGGCTCTTGGAAGCATCTCTCATCTGAGGACTTAAGAGGAAAAAACAAAAGCCAGTTGCCATCAAGTCTATCCTGACTTACAAAAACCCCATATGTGTCAGACTAATACTGTGCTCTAGAGGGTTTTCAGTGACTGATTTTACCAAACTGGACTACCTGTCCTTTCTTTTCAAGTATCTCTGGATGGACTCAAACTTCCAAACTTTTGGTTAGCCGCTGAGCACTTCAACCATTTGCACCACCCAGGGACTTCTTGACTGAAGGAACTGGTGGATAAATACCCAGCTATTTTTCCCATCAGGTGGGCTCGTTCCCAGTTGCCCAGGGAGGCCAAGTCCCTGCTAACCAAGTGAATGCTGGCCTGACGACATGTTTTTCTTTTTTTTCAATCAGCCTTCCTTGCCGCCCTTCGCCACCTATCTCCTAGAGTTTCCTGGATAGCTTCTCAAGTAAAAGGCTTGTCCTGGGATCTAGTTCTGGGGAAAACCCAAAGAGAGTTGAAATGACCACTCAGCAGGCTTCTGTTGTGGGCTAGTTCAGAGAGTACCCACATTTGCTCCCCAAATTCCCCAAGTAAAATTCTGTTCAACAAATAGCAGCTCCCAGATATAAGACTCAGAAGTCACAGTGACATGAGCCTTGGCAAGAATCATAGAGAAGGGAATACAGCTGGGTTGTTTCAGATACTGATTTACAGCTCCCCCACCTCAAAGCTGAGGCAATGTCTAGCACTAAAGCAAACAGTGTGACTGAAAGTTTCTGAGTGCCTAACGTGATGGCCAGTAATTCTGCATGGGCCACCTTGGCAGCTGGGTGTACTACATGACAAAGTTTAGTTTCAACACGGCTTATAGCTGAATCATAATGTGTCCCATTGACTCTCAGGATAATTGTGTGGGAACTAGGTAAGAGGACAGGTGAGACACAAATTAGAATCCTCATGGATTGTCTTAAATTTGGAGCCAGTAAAAATGCTGTGGCCAGGATGGCAGATTTTATGGTTACAAAACACCCACATCGTAGTAGGGGGTGGAGATTTTACAGGAACCCTCATAATGACCAAGCTATTAAACATCAAGCAGGAGCCGTTTTTCCCCCCACTTTCCATCAGACTTGTGCTTTCTCCAGGGACAAGGCACAACTATTTGCAAGCACAAATGTCTTCCTCAAAGCAAATGCAGCTGGAGAGTGACACGTCTCGTGATTAATACTGATTCTCCATGCCCCCCACCTGAGGATGGCGACAGGGACAGCTGAACTAGGCAACTCAATATGGGCCATGTGTGATTGATGAGGAAACCCAGTCTGCTGGGAAATGCTTCTGGGAGAGAATGAAGCCACAGAATTTGACCAGTGTGGAAACACTAGCTTTAACTGACAAAACTCATGATCAGAACTGGAAAGAACACAGCAGCAGTGGAGAAAGAGTTTTCTTTTCATCTCTTTTGGCTGAAGAGAGCCTGTTGCTCTTCCATGGAGTCCTGAGTGGTGCAAATAATTAAGCACTCGATATTAACTGAAAGCCTAGTGATCTGCTTCCAAAAGGCCACATTCTTGAAAACCCTATGGAGCACGATCCTACTCGGCAACACGGCCTGATGGGAACAGCTTTAGTTTCTGGTTTAGTTGTTCTGTTGAAAACAGAACTTGAAGAGATTCTGTCAAAGTCCTCAAAGCCATCAGCTGAACACAGGGCCACAGACACAAGCCTCCTTGCCTGTTTCAACTGGACCAAAAGATTTTCCAATCCAAACCATGAGCTGATATGCATTGCAAGAGGCTTCTCAATTATTCTACAATAGCAGAATAAGGTGCATAAATAAAAGGGAGTGGGGGTGGATGTCTATAAGTGCCACTTAGAAGATAGTTTATTTGTAAACAAAAAAAAAAAAAAAAAAAACTTGAGTGTTATTTTAAAAAGTGCTGTCAAGTTGATTCTGACTCACAGCGACCACCCCCCCTCACCCCCCAGGACAAAGTAGAACTGCCTCAATAGCTTTCCCAGGATTGGCTTATAGACCTGAACTTCTGTACTTTTGGTTAATAGTTGTAGCTCTCAACCACTGCCACTTCCAGACTGTGGCTGATTGAGGGTCATGTTCCTTTAATATTTGTGTTGAGTCCTTTGTTGGCATCCACTATTGGGATCTACTTATTTCAAGTAACCATCCCTGGGTGGCACAAACTGTTAGATACTTAGATACTAACTGAAAAGCTCAAGGTTCGAAGCCACCCAGAAGTAGCTTGAAAGAAAGGTATGGCAGTCTGTTTCTGAAATATTAGCCGCTGAAAACCTTACGTAGCACAGTTCTACTCTGACACACAAAAGAATCACTGCCTTTGAGTTGATTCTGACTCATAGCGACCCTATAGGCAGGACAGAACAGCCTCATACAGTTCCCGAGGCTGTATATCTTTACGGTAGGAGTCTGCCACACCTTTCTCCTTTCGAGCAGCTAGTGGATTCAAACTGCTGCCGTTTCAGTTAGCAGCCAAGTGGTTTAACTATGGTACCATCAGGGCCCCTTCAATGTAGATGTTAAAAAACCAAATCTGTTAAAGAAGTTAAAATGTCACTATTTGTGAATGTCATGATCTTATACATATAAAACCCTAAAGAATCCGCCCCAAAACTACTGAAACTAATAGATTTCCACAAAACATCAAGATATAAGATAAACATACATAAATCAGTAGAATTTCTTTACACCAACAAAGACACAATCAAAGAGGAAATCTCAAAAGAATTACCATTTGCTATAGCCCCCAAGATGACAAAACACCTAAGAATAAACCTAACCAGAGATGTAAAAGACCTATACAAAGAAAATTACTGCAAGAAACTACAAGTGAACTACATAACTGGAGAAATCTACCTTGTTCCTGGATAGGAAGACTCAGCATTGGGAAGATGACTATGCTACCCCAAGTGATTTATACATACAATGCGTTACCAATACAAATCCCAATAACGTTCTTCAGTGAGATGGAGAAACAAATCACCAACTTCATATGGAAAGGGAGGAAGCCGCAAATAACTAAAACATTACAAAAAAAGAAAAACAAAATCAGAGGCCTTACACTACATAATCTTAAAACCTACTATACTGCCTCAGTACTCAAGACCACCTGGTATCTGCATGAAAATGACATGCATGCCACTTGGGTGAGTAATGTCTGGGACCTTAAAAGCTAGCAGGCTGCCATCTAAGTAGTACTGACTGATCCCAATCCACCTGGACCAGAGCTAAATGGAGGACTTCCAGGGCAGGAAGAAGATATAAACCTAGCTAAAGAAGGTGTCCTATAATCCAGAGACTAATTTAACAAGGGACCAGAAGAATCACATGGTGCCCGGCTATCACCGGTGACTGCTAAGATGGAATGCACAATATAGAGCCCCTGATGTGGCAGAAGAAACGTAAATGTGCAGAACCAGCACTCTACTAAATGACCTAGGTGATGGTCCTTTGGTCTGCAGGGCCCCCAGGGAGCATGCACTCTGGACTCCTTAACCCCAAACCACACCCAGCACTGATGCCAGCTCCCTGGACAAAGACTGAACTGGACCATAGAAGACATGCAGTGATCCTGGCACTGAACAAACTGTTGAGCTTAAATAAATACTTGAGGGCTGTCCAAGAAGCTCATTGCTGGAGGTAGGAAGATAGAGTGAGGGGGGACAGGTCTTGATCAAGTAAGCAGGAGAATTTCTGGATGAGGAGGGGGAGTGTGCTGTCATGGGAGCATGGAGAAGGGAGGGGGGAGCAGGTAGAGAAGAATAGTGGTGTGAGTCCAAACACTGTGTGGTAAATTGAATTGGATTGTTTCCTTGTACTTAAATCACAACAAAATTTATTAAAAAAAAAAAAATAACACAAACCTGTTGCTGTCCGACTCACAGCAATCCCATAAGAGAGAGTAGAGCTACCACATAGAGTTTCCAGGGAGTGGCTGGTGGATTAGGACTACTGACCTTTAGGTTAGCAGGCAAGCTCTTAATCACTGTCCCCCTTCTGTGGATAAAGAAACAACCTCTCTGACAGTCAGGGTCACTTGCTCAAGTTCCATCATTTACCCAGAGAGTGATTTAGAAAGATACAAGCTGGAAACTCTGCTATAAGCCTCTAGTTCTTTCCATTACTGACGTCTGAGCAATCATTAAATTTAAATGACAGCAGAGAGGAAAAATCACATGTAGCAATAACTTCATTTTCCTGGCTGCTCTTAAAAAGCAAAAGAGTACAACTTGAGCAAGAAATAATTTTTTGAAAATATGAACATTTGAATTTTTTTCCTTCTTTCCTGGTGACAGACTATGTGTCACTTTCTCAACTAGCCTTCTCTTAGAATTCTCATTTTCTGAAGTGTGTAAAGTCCCAGGGCCATGTGTGTGTAGTAGCTGTAGGAAAGGATAGGCGATATATGGACTGAGTTGTGTGGCACCCCCCGCCAACTTTGTTAGGCCATGATTTCTAGTACTGTGGGGTTGTCCTCCCTTCTGTGATCTTCCTGTGTGTTGTAAATCATAATCTGTGTTTGTTGTTAAGAGGATTAGGGTGGGATGGAACACCCTTGCTCAGGTCACATTCCTGATTCAGCGTAAAGAGAGCTTTCCTGTCCTGGGTCTACAACACCTTTTATCTTACAATAGATGATAGGAAAGAGAAACAGTCACAGAATAGGGGACCTCATACTGGCAAGAAAGCGGTGCCAGGATTAGAGCAAGTCCTATGGACCTGGGGTTCCTGCTTGGAGAAGCTCCTAGTTCTGAGTCAGTTTGAAGACAAGAACTTTCCTCCAGAGCAAACAGAGAGACAAAAGCCTTCCCCTAGAACTGATGGCCTGAATTTGGACTTCCTTGCTACTAGACCGTAAGAAAAAAAATTTCTGTTTGTTAAAGCCGTCCACTTGTGGTATTCCTGTTACAGCAGCATTAGATGACTAAGAGAGGCAATACTGCTTTTCAGATATCCTTAGAAAACTTAACACTATGACCTCTCTATTCACTGCCATGAAATGGACCTCCCAAGTAATATGCAGTGCCTGCTAAAGGCTCGTCAGTGTCAGACATCTGCAACTTTTCAGATTTGGAGCATCTGATTTTTCTTGGCTTCCTGTCTTACCTATCTAGTACTACTATAACACAAGTAGCACAAATGGGGGCCTTTAAAAACCCAGAAATGTATTTTCTAACAGTTCAGGATACTAGATGACTGAACTCAGGACATGACTGTAGAGGGAAGTCTTCCCTTGACTATTTCAGCTTCCAGTAGCCACCAGCAGTCCTTGTAGATGCACATGCCTCTGTCTTCCATCTTCCTTTTCCCACCATATGTGACTCTGTGTTCATTCTGCTCTTTTCATACCATATAAGTGACTAGGTTTAGGACCCACCCTACTAGAATGACCTCAATTACTGTAAAAAAGAAAATCTTGTTTCCAAACAGATTTATAGTTATAGGTACCAAAACAAAACAAAACAAAACAAATGAGCAGTTGCTTCTGACTCACGGTGACCCCATGTGTGTCAGAGCAGAATTGTGATCCACAGTTTTCAAAGACCGACTTGCCAGAAGTAGGTAACCAAGCCTTTCTTCTGAGGCACTTCTAGGCAGACCTGAACTTCCAACTTTTGGGTTAGCAGCCAAATGTGTTAACTGTTTATGCCACCCAGCAACTCCGTTTATAGATACAGGTGTTAGAATTTCAATACATATTTTTCTTAGAATACAATTCAATCCAAAATGCTTGCCCTTGGTACTTCTTCTGAAAGCACTGGTAAAAGCATGTTTGTGTTCTGGCAGAATGAAGGCAGTAACCATGTGGGGAAAGGGCATATCTTTAAGAGAAGCATATAAAGGGGATATTTCTTAAAACTCCTTCTACCTTTGATGGGAAATTAGAGTTAAATCTCACACAGCATTACAATCTTGTTTGGAATGTCCCACAAGCTCCCAACAACTGGCATGTGGTCGATTCATTGATTTATGCATAAGGCTATGTCACATTTTGAAATCACCAGAGAAACCCTACTAAAACAGACAAAAAATTCCAAACTCTTTGCTGTTGAGTGGATTCTAACTATGACACCATGTGGTACAGAGTGGATCTGCTCTTTCCATTTTCTTGACTGTGATGTTTACGAAAGCAGATCACCAGGCCTTTCTTCTGAGGTCCCTCTAGTTGGACTTGACCCTCCAACCTTTTGGTTAGCAGATGAGTGCTTAACTGCTTGCACCACCCTGGGCCTCCTATATAAAAGTAAAAGGGGCAAAATGCAAGCTTCTAAAAGTTATTATTTGAATCCCTTTCCTGCTACCCTCCTAGTGTTTGCAGCTATGGTCTCCAGGATTCCAACAAAAATTCTACTTGCAGATGCCAGGAGAATAGCAGGAAGCTGGAGTGACATGCTCAGCTGATTCATCTGGTTTTTGTCATGGTGACCATGTCAGCTTCCATTTGGTGTCATTCTCCTCCCCTACCTCCATCTCACCCTGGCTAAGTACTCTTTTAGTAAAGCTCCCGCTGTATTTTGTCTAGTTAATGTAGCCCAGCAAGTGCCTGGTAGTTAAAGATCTCCTATTACTCCCACTCACTCTTTTTCACATGGGCATTTACATCCACAGACTTTTCATGGAAGATAAATCACACAAAACGGCAGAGCTATCAGCAAAATGCCTGAGCAGCCGTTCTCCTCCCTTCTGTGGCCGAGGTGAGGATTCTTATGTGGCTGAGCATGGGTATGATCAGAGGGTTTCTAGAAACTGAATAAACTAAAAGGACACATTCAAATGCAACCAAGAATGTGATCTATTTATACCCCCAGGCATTTAGAAGTCCCTAGAGCCACACAAAAAATCACTCTTTTAATTAAGGACATTTCCTTTTATGAGTCCCTGAAAGTAATGGCATCATGTACAGGAGTTTAATAGTTTGAGGTATTTTTTAAAGTACAGATCATTGTCTCACGCTGTTGAAGCCTGTTTCATGTGTAAACACCTGTTTTTTAGATATTTTTCTTTATGATTGCCTCTCCACTAAAGTCAGCAGTTAAAGAAAAATGTGCTGATTTAAGCTCAAGGATTTCAGGTGTCTGACAATTTCTTCAACCACTATGCCAGTTGATGCTCAGTTGATCTGCAAGGCAACCCATTTGTAGCAGAGTAGAGCTGTGCCCCAGAGGGTTTTCAATGGCTGATTTTTCAGAAGTAGATCTCGAAGCTTTTCGTCCAAGATATGTCTGGGTGGCCTTGAATCTCCAGACATTTAGTTAGCAGATGACCATATTAACCATTCGTACCACCCAAGGATTCCTCAAATAATTGATATCAGTATGCATTTACTGAAAAATCTGGCTACATTGGCCAGTGTGGTAACTACTAGCTACATGTGGCTATTTACATTTAAGTTTAAATTAAAGATGAGTACAATAAAAAAAAAATTCAGTGCTGTTTACACTTAAGTTTAAATTAAAGTTGGGTAAAAAAAATAATTCAGGCCCTCAAGTCACACTAGCCACATTTCAGATGTTGAGTAACCTGCATATGGCTGATGACTACCATACTGGACAGCAAAGATGGAACATTTACATCATTGAAGAATGTTCTCCTGGATGGTGCTGATTCCTAAAGTAGGAGGGCAGCTGGGCAGCACAGTGGATACACTGAGGGGTAGTGACGTTGTCAGCCTTTGGAAAGTGGGCACCATCTAGCTGAAGAGATGAACAGCAGAAGCTGGAGAAAGTAACATGGCAGAACAGGTGTGATAAGTCAGCACAAAGTGAAAGCATGGTGTTCAAATCCAACGAGGATGACAGACTCTAGTAGGTACACCAGGGACAAACTCAGGGCTATGGAAAGTGAGGTACCAGTCTGTGAGAAAGAGAAAAAAGGGAAAACATACAAGTGAAATTTTGATGAAATAGTTGTCTTAGTCATCTAGTGCTGCTATGGGAGAAATGCCGTGAGTGGATGACTGTAACAAACAGAAATTTAGTTCTTCACAGTTCAGGAGGTCAGAAGTCTGAATTCAGGGTGCCAACTCCAGGGAAGTGTGTTCTCTCCCTCTTGGCTCTGGGAGAATGTCCTTATCATCAACCTTTTTCTAGCTTCTTAGCACAGACTCCCGGTTCAAAGAACACGTTCTTCCCCCGGTATTTCTTTCTTGGTAATGTAAGGTCTCACTCTCTCTGCTCGCTTCTCTCTCCTTTTATCTCTCATAGGGTAAAAGCTGATGCTGGACACACCCCAAAGAAATTCCCCTTACATGGCATCAGCAATGGGACCTGAGAAAGGATGTTGCATCCCACCCTAATCTTCTTTAATATAACCTAATCTTGTATCATTAATCACAGGTTGAGATTAGGACTTACAATACATAGAAAAATTATACCGGATCACAACCACACAATACTGGTAATCATGGCCTAGCCAAGTTGGTACACATTTTGCAGGGGTACAATCCAGTTCAAAGCAGCAGTGTTCTAGAAAAGACTTACCTTGTGTTAGTTTCTTATGAAGTCTGACAGTTAAGTTTGTAACTATCCTAGAAAAAGCACTATATACCTCATTGTTGAAAATCATTAACGTCACCTTCAAACCATTCCCCTTAGGAAGCTATGTACCAACACTGGTGCCTAGTCCACCCTTCAAAGCAATTTTCAAAACTTTTTCTGGAATGGCCATTGGAGCTATTGTATTGTTACACTTGACATCCTGAATGTCATCAAAATATCTTTCTTTCAATAATTCCTTTATCTTTGGATAAGAAAAAAGTCATTGGGGGCCAGATCAGATGAGTAGGGAGGGTATTCCAATACAGTTATTTGTTTACTGGCTAAAAATTCCCACATAGACAGAGCCATGGGAGCTGGTACACTGTTGTGAAGCAAGAACAATGAATTATTAGCAAAAAGTTCAGGTCATTTTCATTTGACTTTTACACACAGCATTTTGAGCACTTCTGAATAGTAAACTTGGTTAACTATTTGTCCAGTTGGTACAAATCCATAATCAACAATCTCTCTGATATCAAAGAAAGTTAGCAAGATTTTTTTAACTCTTGATTTGGACTGATGCAAATTTTTTGGTTGTAGAGAATTGGCTAACTTCCATTGTGCACTTTGATGCTTTGCTTCAGGTCATATTGGTGCACCCATGTTTCATCACCAGTGATAACCTAGCCCAAAACATCATCTTGCCTCTCCAGGTCTTGAAAAATTTTGTCTCTGTTTTGCTTTTGTTCATTGGTGATCTCCTTTGGGACTATTTTTGCACACAACTTTCTCATGCCAAAATTTTCACATCTTTTTAGACCATAAATTCAAAAAAATTGAAATCAATAGCAGATAGAAATTGGAACTGATGGAAACTGAACATATGCTTGCTCAAAAATTCATATGTTATAGAAGAAATCAAGTATGAAATAAAGAAATTTATGGATTCAAATGAGAATGAAAACACATCATACCAGAAGCTATGGGATAAAGCCAAAGCAGTGCTCAGAGGTGAATTTATCTCAATAAATGCACACATCCAAAAGGAAGAAAGGGTCCAAACCCAAGAATTAACTGTACAGATTAAACAGGTAGAAAGAAAGAAATATAGGAACCCCTCAGGCACCAGAAGAAAACAGATAATTAAGATTAGAGCAGAACTAAATGAATTAGGGAACAGAAGAACAATTGTAAAAACTGACAAAACCAAAAGCTGTTTTTTTGAAACTATCAACAAAATTGACAGACTACTAGCTAAACTTACAAAAGAAAAATTGTAGAGAAAACAAATAACCTGAATAAGAAATGAGATGGGAGATGTGACAACAGACTCAAATGAAATGAAAAGTATTATAACAGAATACTACAAAAGACTGTACTCTAACAGATTTGAAAACAGAGAGGAAATGGACAAATTTCTAGATTCATATCACCTACCAAAGTTATCACAAGGAGAAGCAGAACAACTTAATAAACCCATCACAAAGGAGCCAGCCAAGTGCCATCAAGTCGGATCTGAGTCATATCACAAAGGAAACGATTGAAAAAGTCATCAAAAAACTACAACAAAAAAAGCCTTGGCTGAGATAGCTTCACTGTAGACTTCTACCAAACTTTCAGAGAAGAGTTAGCTCCAATACTACTGAGATGATTTCACAGCATAGAAAGGGATGGAATACTCCCAAATTCATTCTATGAAGCCAGCAAAACCCTGATCCTAAAGCCAGGGAAAGATTCCACTATAAAAGAAAATTACAGAACAATATCACCGTGAACCTAGGGGCAAAATCATCAACAAATTCTTGCCAATAGAATTCAACAACGTATCAAAAAAATAATTCGTCACAACCAAGTTAGATTCATACCAGGCATGCAAGTCTGGTTCGACATCAGAAAAACAATTAATGTGATCAACCACATAAATAACACAAAAGATAAGAATCACCTGATTTTGTCAATTAATACAGAAAAGACATTTGACAAAGTCCACTGACAATTTGTGCTAAAAACTCTCAGCAAAATAGGAATAGAAGGTAAATTCCTCAATGAAATAAGAGGCATCTATGCAAAGTCAACCACCTATATCATCCTGAATCAAGAGAGACTGAAAGTATTCTCCTTGAGAATGGGAACTTGCCTACTCTCGCCACTTCTGTTCAACATTGTACTAGATGTTCTGGCCAGAGAGATCAGACAAGACAAAGAAATAAAGAGCACCTCGCATTGTCAAAGAGGAAGTGAAAATCTCCCTATCTGATGAAGATATGATTGCATATGCAGAGAATCCTAAAGAATCCATAAGTAAACTACTGGAACTAATGGAAATGTTCAGCAAAGTATCAGGATATAAGATAAGTGTAAGCAAATCAGTAAGATTCCTTTATACCAACAAAGAGATCATTCAAGAAGAAATCACCAAATCAATGCCATTTACTATAGCCCCAAGAAGATAAAATATTTAGAAATAAATCTAATTAGAGAAATAAGAGACCTATACAAAGAGAACTACAAGAACTTACTGGAAGAAACTAAGAGAGACCTACATAAATGGAGAAACCTACCCTGCTCACGGATAGGAAGACTTAACATTGTGGAAAATGTCTATTTTACCCAGTGTGATCTACATATACAACGCAATCCCAATACAAATTCCAGTGTCATTTTCTAGTGGGATGGAGAAACAAATCACCAAATTTGTTTGAAAAGGGAAGAAACTCAGATAAACAAAGCACTACTGAAGAAGAAGAAAGCAGTGGGAGGCTTCACACTACCCAATCTTAGAACCTGTTATACTGCCGCAGTAGTCAAAACAGTCTGGTACTGGGACAAAAAGAAACATACAGCTTAATGAAACAGAGTTGAGATCCCAGAGATGCCATCACTTCCTATTAACAGTTGATATTCAACAAGGGCCCTAAGATTCAAAACTGGGGTAAAGCCAGTCTCTTTAACAAACAGTGTTGGCAAAATTGGATATCAATCTGCAAAAAATTGAAAAAAGACCCATATCTCACACCTTACACAAAGACTAACTCAAATTGGGTGAAATATATAAACACCAAACCTAAAACAATAAAGACTATGCAAGGAAAAATAGGGTCAACAATGGAAGTTTTAATATACAGCATAGACAGACTCCAAAATCTGACACAGCATGATCAGAAGAGAAAACAGATAAATGGGAACTACTAAGAATCAAACACTTTTGCTCATCCAAAGACTTTATTGAAAGAGTTAAAAGGCCACCTACAGAATGAGAAAAAAATATTTGGCAACTATGTTGGACCGACATCTGATCTCCATAATCTACAAGGTACTGCAAAAATATCAACAAGAAAAAGATAAATAACCCAATCAAGCAATGGACAGACACTTCACTAAAGAGGACATCCAGGCAGCCAAAAGACACATGAGGAAATGCTCACAATCATTAACTATTAGAGAAATCCAAATCAAAATTATAACAAAGTTGGCCATAATCCAAAAAACAAAACAACAAATGCTGGAGAGGCTGTGGAGAAACTGGAACTCTCCTACACTGCTGGTGGGATTGCAAAATGGTACAACCTCTTTGGAAAGCATTCTGGTGCTTGCTTAAAAAGCTAGAAATAGATATACCAGTTGATCCAGTAATCCCACCGCTCAGAATCTATCCTACAGAATCAAGGGCAGTCACACAAACAGATACATGCTCACGAATGTTCGTTGCAACACAGGCCAGCCAAGCCAAAGCCAAGTGCACAGGCCACAGCTGAAAAACATGGAATCAACTCAGATGCCCAACAGCAGATGAGTGGATAAAGAAACCATGGTACACATACTCAATGGAACATTGATTGATTGATTTTAGGTTGCACCCGGTTTCAATTGGAAGACATTATACTGAATGAAATCAGTCAGTGACACAAGGACAAATATTATATGAGACCCCTGCTATAAGGACTAAACAGACTCATGTACAGAAGAAAAGACTCTGATGGCTGTAAGGGAGGGGAGGTAAGGAGACGGCTAGCCATAGATTAGATAGTTGATAGAATTTTGGTTGGGTGAAAGCAATGACAGCACACAGTAGAAAGAAGATAACATAACTGGATTTCAACATAAACTGAAAGCTCTTCTAATCTTAACCCAATATTGCAAGGATAGAGTAGCAGGGGTGAGGGGCTGGGAACCATGGTCTCAGGTGGCATTGAGGCCAACTGCCATAACTATCCTGTTGCTAAGGGAGCCTTCTGCACCCCATATTGGTGAGTGGCATCTGGGGTCTTAAAAGCTAGCAAGCTGCCATCTGAGGTACACCAAATGGTCCCAACTCAACTGGAACACATAATCACCAAGGACAACAAAGACATGAGGGACAAAGAGCCCAGAAGACAGAAAGACCCATGTGAATGGGTGACTGTATCAACATGTGACCCAAAGAACCAGATGGTGCCTGGCCACCGCCAAAGACAACCTGATGGGACACACAATGTCTAGTCCCAGTGGCAACAGGAGAAAAAGAGCGGTATACCTCAAGAACTCCACTAAAAGACCACAAGTGATGATCCAAAGACCTGGGTGTTCCTCTGGCAGCATGGTCCCTAGATCTACTGCTGCCTCTGACCAGAAAACATTACTGAGGTCAACTCCTTGAACAGAAATGGATTGGACTTGGGGACACAATGTGACCGTATGGTGTGTTTGCTTTATGGTTCTATGAATCTATAGGATGCTGTTTTACTGGCCTCTTACTAGAAGGGAGAGGAGAGGGTGAAGAGGAGGGGACAGGAGATTGTTAAGAGGATATGACATGTATAGAATGGAAAGGAGGAATGTGCTGTCACTGGGCAAGGAGAACAGAAGGAGCGTCAGATAAGCAGACATGCAAGTTTCATTTGGATTGTATACTTTCACTCAATCACACACACACACAAAAACCATTTTCAGTGAAGATTTTCCTGTTTCTTTAGCAATGTTCACTTGGCCTGCTACGAGTCTCATGGTCAGTCAACAATTTTGATGCACAATTGGATGAATTTTTGCCATGTTTTGATCAGTTCTGCTCATTACTAGCTGCCCTGACCTCTCTTCATCAGTGATACTTTCTCTCCCCTGAGAAAAACATTTAATCCATTTGACGTTGCCATTTTCTTCATGACATTGTCCCCATATACTTGGACTAACAAGTGCCTGATTTTACTTCCACTCTTACCAAGTTTAACAAGAAATTTAATGTTTGTTCATTGCTCTAATTCAAGCTCCAACGTCTCAACAGCACACAAAAACCTGCAGCAACAGTAGTGAACGCCACTCAGCAAGACACTACCACACGTCAACATAAACACAGCTTTGAGAATCTGATATACCAAAGTTATGAAACCTTACAAGTTGTTTGTACAGTGCTGCCAATGTAAGTGCACAGTGGCAAGTTTGTGAACTTGCATGACTGTCATGAGAAACTGTCACAGACTGACTGGATTGAAACAACACATATTTGTTATTGTGCTGTTTGTCAACAGTTTGCACTCAACTGCTAATGTAAAGGTTGGTGGTTCAAACCTACCCAGGGAGCAGCAGCAGAAGAAGCCTAGTGGTCTGCTACTGTTAATACTGCAGCCTAGAAAACTCTACGGATTTCTATACCGTAACTCATGAAGTTCACCATGAGTTGGAATCAACTGGACAGCAACCACCACCACCAAAAGCAATATCTCTCTGAGTCAGAAGTCTCACTGGGCTCAAATCAAGGTGTCAGTTGGGATGTGTTCTTTCTGGAGGTTCTAAGGAAAAATTTTTCCTGGCCTTTGCCAGCTCATACAAGCTACCTGCCTTTCTTGGCTTCATCATTCCTTCCTTCATCTTGAAAGCTAGCCATGTATTGTCTTCACATACCCCTCAGACTCACCCTACTTCTGTTATCTTACCTCCTTTTCTGATTGTCAACCTCCTGCCTCCCTCTAATAAAGATTCTATTGAAACATGGACCAACACAGAAAATCCTGGATCATCCATTTTAGAATCCATACCTTAATTACATCTGCAAAGTTCCTTTTACCACTTAAGGGTGACATATTCATAGGTTATGGGCTTTAGGACACGGACATCATTGGGGGTTATTATTTGCCTACTACAAGCAAGACCATAGGACCTGGGACTTCAAGTATATCTACAATCTAGAAGTTACCAAACTTTCAGACCATTAGTAGTCATTTATTAAATTATATTCCAGAAATCAGTTATTGCTGTTGCTAGGCACCATTGAGTCAGTTTCAACTCACTGTGACCCTATGTATAACAGAAGGAAACACTGCCTGGTCCTGCAACGTCTTCACAATCTCTGTTGTGCTTGAGCCTGTTGTTGCAGCTAATTTATCAATCCATCTTATTAATGGTCTTCCTCTTTTTCACTGATCCTCTATTTTACAGAGCACAATGTCCTTCTCTAGGTACCAATCTCTCCTGATAACATGTCCAAGAGTATGTAGTCCTTGTTCCTAAACAGCATTCTGGTTGTACTTCAAGACATTTCTGTTTTTTTCTTTTGAAAGACCATGGTATAGTCAATATTCTTTACCACGACCACAATTCAATTCTTCAGTCTTCCTTATTCATTGTCCAGCTTCTGCATACATATGAGGCAATTGAAAGCACCTTGGCTTGGGTCAGGCACACCTTGGTCTTCAAGGTGACAACTTTCCTTTTCAATACCTTAAAGAGGTTTTCTTTTTGAAGCAGATTTGCCCAATGCAATGCATCATTTGATTTCTATGGTTGCTGCTTCCAAGGGTATTGATTGTGCACCTGGGTAAAATGAAATTCTTGACAGCTTCAATCTTTTCTCATTCATTGCTTATTGGTCCAGTTGTGAGGATTTTTGTTCTATTTTTTTTTTTTTTAATTTTCTAAATCGTGATTAACTCAAAATTTATAATCCAGGTCAATTTTCCATATAAAACCCCAAGTACCCATCTCTCTGCAACTTTTATCTGCTCTCCTCACCCTGTGACAGCACACTCTTCTTTTTCACTCTTTACTTATCCACTCAGCCAACTCTTGTCCTCTCCTCTACAAGCCCCCTGCCAAAGAAAACAACCTCATATGTATATTAAGCTATAAAGTACACACAGCACAGGCATCAACCTGTGTTACCAAGTCCAGTCCATTCTTTGTCTGAGGTGTTGGCTTCAGTACTGTTTTCAGGTCTAGTTTAGCAGCAAGTGTAAGACCCATGTTCTCAGGGAACTGTCCAGGCTGTCAGATCAATTCTGGTCTTTTAATAGAGTTCTTGATCAGGACACCTCTTTTTTTCATGCTACATCTGGAACGCTACATTGTGTTCCCTGTCAGGTCTGTCTTGGTGGTGGTAGTTCTTCTGGTCTCGTTCTGATGTAGTCTCACAAACATATCAGTCCTTCTATTTCCTGGGCTCATGTTTTCCTCGTGTCTTTGACGTTCTCATCTGTCATCTGTTCCAGGTGGATTGGGACCAATTGACATCCCTCAGATGGCAACTTGATAGCTTTTAATACCCCAGATGCCACTTACCAATACAAGGTACAGAAGACTCTCTTAATGAAAGGCTAGTTACATCAGTGTTCCTTGAAAACATGGTCCCCAGACCCCCGTCCCTGCTACTCTGTCACTGAAATGTTGGATTGAGTTTAGAAAACCTTTCAGCTTATGGTGTAGTCCGGTTATGCTGACCTGCCTTATACTGTGTGCTGTCACTCCCTTCACCTAACCAAATTCCTGTCTACCATCTAATATATGAGTAACCCTCTCCATCCCTCCACACCCTTATAGCCATTGAAGAGTCTTTTCTTCTGTGCATAAGTTGTTTCTTAAGTCCTCGTAATAATGGTCTCATTCTGTTATTTGTTCTTTTGCAGCTGACTGATTTCACTCAGCATAATGTCTTCCAGCTGATTCCAGGTTATAAGATGTTTCATAAAGTCATCATTATTCTTTATCATTGCATAATGTTTCGTTGTGTATATATACCACAGTTAATTTATCCATTCATTTGTTCATGGGTACCTAGGTGGATTCCATCTTTTTACTATTGTGAACAGTGCTGCAATACAAATTAGTGTGCATGTATCTGTTTGTGTGACAGCTCTTATTTCTGTGGGGTATATTCCAAGCAGTGGGATTCCTGGATCGTATGGTATTTGTATTTCTAGCTTTTTAAGAAGGCCCCCAATTGCTTTCCAAAGAGGTTGTACCATTTTGCATTCCTACCAGCAGCGTAGAAGAGTTCCGGTCTCTCCACAGCCTCTCCAGCATTTGCTGTTTTGTGGTTTTGGGATTAATACCAACCTTATTGGGGTGAGACGGTATCTCATTGTAGTTTTGATTTGGGTTTCTCTAACAACTAATGATTGTGAGCATAGACTTTTGTCTTCCTTATGTACAGGTGTAACTCATACTGAAGGCTGAGGTCTTTGATATTCATCAGTAAGTGTTTCAAGTCCTCTTCACTTTCAGCAAGCAAAATTGTATCATCTGCATAATGCATGTAGGTTGTTAATGAGTCTTTACTCCAATCCTGATGCTCTGCTCTACTTCATATAGTCCGGCTTCTCAGATTGTTTTCTCAGCATATAGATTCAATAGGTATAGTGAAAGGATACAACCCTAAGACACATATTTCCTAACTTTAAACCATGTATATCCCTTTACTTTGTTTGAACGACTACATGTTGATCTATGTACAGTTCTTCATGAGCGCAAAGAAGTGTTCTGGAATTCCCATTCTTTGCAATGTTACCAGTAGTTTGTTATAATTCACACAGTTGAATGTCTTTGCTTAGTCAATAGCACACAAGTAAACATCTGTCTGGTATCCTCTACTTTCAGTCAGGATCCATCTGACATCACCTATAATATCCCTGGTTACACACAGCCTTCTGAATACAGCTTGGATTTCTGGCAGTATCCTGTTGATATACTGCTGCAGCTGCTTTTGAATGATTTTCATCAAAATATTATTTACGTGCAGCGTTAGTGATACTGTTTGCTAAATGTCCAAATTTGGTTGGATCACCATTCTTGGGATCTTTCAAAGTAGTTGGCCAAGTTGCTGTCTTCTAAATTTATTGGGCTTCTTCCTTCACTGCCATTGGTTCCTGATCATATGCTGCCTCCTGATACAATTGAATGTCTTCTTGGTATATTCTTTCCATATCAGTTTGATTCCTCCTGTGTTGTTTAATACATTCCCCACAGAATCTTTCAGTATTTCAACTTGAGACTTGAAGTTTTTCATCAGTTCCTTCATCCTGAAAAGTGCTGAGCATATTCTTCTGTTTTGGTATTCTGTCTCCAGGTCTTTGCACATTCATTCTAATACTCTACTTCATATTCTCAAGCTGTCCATTGAAATCTTCTGTTCAACTCTTTTATCATTTCTTATAACAACAGGTACAATGGTACAAGATGTAACTTCAAATATGAGTAGGATAAAAGAAGAAAAACAGACCAGGATCAGAATGCAATCAAGATAAGAACATGCTGTGCCCTGACCTTATCTCCTCCATTGATGTTACTGTCCATGTCTGAAAGGTGAGGTTCTTTGAAGGTAGAATCTAATAGATTCTCAGTGCAACCTGAGGCTTGTGTTAGTTTCCTGGGGATGCTCTCATAAAGTCCTATCCAGCGAGTGGCTCACAGTTCAGGATGCTGGGAGTCTGACTGACCAAAAAGCACCACATTTCTGAAGTCTCTAGGAGAGGATCCTCTCTGACTTCTGGTTGCCCTTGGCTTGCAGCTGTGGCACAGATCAGTCACCGCATGGCTAGCTTTCCTCTGTGTCTCTGTGTTTCTTCTCCCCTTTTATTAGATTCCACCCTTCTCCAGTATGCCCTCACAGTAACTGATAGCATTTTCAAAGACCCTATTTCCAAACAAAATCAGATTTGCCAATGCCAGAGGATATTACTTCAGCATAAATTTGGGTGGGGAGGGGACGGGTTCATTTCCGTATATAACAAAGCACAAGGAATTCCAAATAATCACATTCTTGGGGTCAAAATAATGGTGGTGGTAACTGTGGGCACTGGACAGATGATTATTATATTGTTATTTCCTATATAGTGGACTAAAACTGCCTCTCCTTTCTCCTTAAGATTTGGGGAGGAAGGGCCTCAATAAGAAGTAGCAAGTGAGACTTGTTATGCTTTTGATAACCAAACCAAAGGCAAACCTACTGCCTTTGACTTGATTCCAACTCATAGAGACCCCATAAGGTTTTCAAGGCTGTAAATCTCTATGGAAGCAGACTGCCACACCCTTCTCCCACAAAACCTCTGGTAATTTTAAACTGCTGAATTTTCAGTTAGCAATTGATCACTTTAACACTGTGCAACCAGGACTCCTATATGCTTTTGATAGTCCAGTGTCTGAGGTCTCCAGGATATTTATTACTCACAGATCCCCAAACTTTAGACTATAAAATATTATTTATTCATTTACATTCCATCAACTTCCCACAATTAGTGCATTATAACAAAATGTATAATAGAAGAGATAGTTTAGGTGAAAAGAGAAATATGAATCAAGTAAATAAAACAATGAAGGAAGGAATGAAGTTTAAAAAGCATGGTTATATTATTCTTATCTTGTTTTGGTTGGTTGAAGATATGGCCCTACCCAGGTAATTTATATAATGGACAGTGTTTTTAAGATAAAAAACAAAATTCATTGCTGAAAAGAGTTCCAGCTATTCTTGTAAGACAGATAACTTTTTACGGGATTCTTATAAATACAACACAATAATTGATGTCCTCAGGAAAATCTTTTCCTTGGGTGTTGGAGTTTCATAAGCTTTTTTTCAATGGTGACCCTCCTTGGTATCCCCAAATCATAATTTCGTATGAAACACTTCTTCAGGCATCAAAGAAAAATGAGGTCTATGTCTTTATTCTTCCTTGAGACATATAGAGCGGGAGTCTGGGGGAATCTAGACACTGATCCTGCAAACAGTTTTTAATATGATTTCTTTCAGGTGGACTTTCAACTAACTGTTGGGCATATGTCATCTTGACATTACTGCCTAGCAAATGTCTGGAGTGCATTTTTCATGTTAACGACTCAATAATGAGTGCCTCTTTAGGCCTGAATGGTGTCGTACCACCCCTACTCAGAAGAGGAGACATTGGCTTCTCCAAATACAGCTACAAATCTCCATGTCACAGGAAACTGACAGACAATTGAGAACAAAAAATATTAGTCAGACATGGTCTAAAGAGCTTCGCCCTACCACATGCCTCCAAGCATCCTCAAGACAGATTACATCAGCTGACATTCTGATCTCTAACTTGCTGTGCAGTCAAATGGTTATTATAGACATGTCTTGAGAGATACATAATTAATGACAAGAAAAGTACTTTGAGAAATGGACATTCCCAAGTATCCCCTGAGGAGTCCAGCAACTTTTCAGTATACCCAACGCCTCTCATGCTATGCAAGTTTAGAGACAGCTCATACCTGTAAGAATAAATTCCTTTCCATTCCCTTCTGTCTTGGTTATCTAGGGCTCCTGTAACGGAAATACAAGTGACTGTCTTTAATAAAGAAAAAATTATTTTCTTACAATCCAGTAGGCTACAAGTCCAAATTCAAGGTGTTAACCCCAAGGTAAGGCTTTTTCTCTGTGTCAGCTGTGCAAGAGGGTCCTCGTGATGCATCAGTCTTTCCTTGGTCTGGGAGCATCTCAACGTAGTAACATCAGGTCCAATAGATGCACCTGTTCCTGGAACTGCTTTCTTGATGGTATGAGGACCCCATGCATCTCTGCTTGCTTCTCTCTTTTATATCTCAAAAGAGATTGCCTTAAGACACCATCAGCAATATAACTGCCATGAATCTATCTTATTACATGGTAGTGATGGAATTTACACCACACAGGAATATCACATCAGATAACAACATGGTAGGGAATCATACAATACTGGAAATCATGGCCCAGCCAGACTGATACACGTATTTTGTGGGAGAGATATAATTCAATATGTGACACTCTCCATCTTCCCTTCTCTTTCCCTCTCCACCTCCCCATTCCCTACTTCCATCTTTCATTCCCCTTCTTCCTCTCTACTCCTCTCCTTCCTATCTCCCCCTTTCCTGCTTCTTTTGTTACCATTTCTTTCTCTTTCCTTCCCTATATTACCCTCTTTCCTTCCTCTTCTCTTTGTACTCTTTTTTTTCTATACGTGCTGACAATCGAAGATAATACTTTATACGTTCTAAGTTCAAGGTACTGCATCAAATTATTTTCAAAGGGAATATTTCAAAAGGACAGTTCAAGAGTACACTTTGAGGTGGGTTGAGAAGCGCTCTGTAATATTAGAGCACATTTTTAACCCAAGTAGGTGATGTCTAAGTCTCACCTCCGCAGTTTATTCCTGCTGATTGTACATAAAAGGCAAGAGATAACAGGTGGGCCCTGAAACTCTGCGTCAGTGCCGTGGATGGTCTGCTCCAGTTCTGAAAACTGTCACTGCTGCACTAAAACAGCACAAACTACGTGGCCAAGGAATCAGATCCTGTCTTGATTTCTCATTTTCTAGAACTTGAAAGCAGGATAAGAATAGCATTTAACTCATCTCGTAGAGTGCTTCAGAAAGGAACTATAAATCTCCAGATGCATGCATTTCTTGACTCACAGTTCAGAAAATGATCTGCCAACTCTGAATGAAGTGGAAGGAAATAAATGGAACGATGGCATGGTGGGCTTGTGGGAGAAACCAGTAGTCTTCGTGGGCTTAGGGCCAGGGGACCTTATGTTTCCTGACTGTGCACTACAAGTCTGGCTCCTCAAATGAGCTAATTTCTCTAAAGTTCTGCTAACAAGAGAGATTAAACCAAACCAGTTTATGGTTTAGGGATCTTTTTAGAAAGTCTGGGCTTTGCCTGTAGTCCACAGGGAATCTTCTTTTTCTACTTTTTCTCATCCCATGGGTGATTTAAAAACAACATGTCCTTTTGATTTATAATATGAGGTCTGGGAAAAACTCTGAATAAAGTGTGTTTGGGAGGAAAAGAGAATGCTTTTCAAGTTGCCTTGAGCAATATGTTCAGGCTCAGTCCAGACTGTTCTGTGTAGTTTGTGAGGCTCCAAACATTGATTTTACAAAGACCTCTCTGTCTTGGCAGCAGTACCAGAAGGAAGAAAGGGGCAGGAGAAGAAACAGTGGGCTGTTTCCTATGACAGACTCTTAACTGAGAGGAAAATCCAGTATACTATGGGGATGGCACACGTGTGTTAGCTGTAACACAGGCAGGGGACATAGATGAATGCAAGCACTCAGTGGAATTCGAATTTTTTTTCTAGGTGGTGGTGGGAAAAGTCTTCATATTTTGTAATTATGGGGGAAAATGGCTTATTCATTACTCAGTTCACCTTAGAGGGAATAAAAATCCCTGCATTCCTTCTGTAGTTCTCTGACCCACTGAAGACTCAGAAACACAGAATTAACCACCTTCCAGTGACAAGGAGAAGCTATTTTCTTTTCATCCTTGAAGTCTTAGCCTAACTATCACCTACTGGGAGACTCCTCTGATTCCTCAACTAGGGTATGTCCTTCTCTCTTACCACACCCTCCCACGACAGTCAGTTGTAGCACTCTATCTGTCCTCTTCGCAGCTTTTATCACAGCACGGAGAAAGAGGAAGTCTAGGTGGAGAATTTAGAAGCACAGACTCCGGAAGCAAAGTGTCTGAACTGGAATCCAGTTATCTCATACGTGCTGCACATCTTTGGGAAAAGTTACTGAGTAGCATTGTTCTTCAGTTTTTTCATATATAAGATGAGGATAATAACTGCTACTTCACTGGGTCTATAAGCAAAATGAAAACCATGGTAAGTGGAGGAAATATTGAAGCTGTCGAGGATTTCATTATACTTGAATTCACAATTAATGCCCATAGAAGAAGCTGTCAAAACATTCAGCAATATGGTGCACTGGACAAATCTGTTGCAAAAGACCCCTTTAAAGGGTTAAAAGAGTAAAACTATCACTTGGAGGATGAAGGCGCACCCAAACCAAGCCATGCTGTTTCCAGTACCCTTACATGCGTGCAAAAGTTGGATGACAGATAAGAAAGACTGAAGAAGAACTGATGGCTTTGAATTATGGTGCTGGTAAAGAAAAGTGTCGTGGATTGAATTGTGTCCCCCCAGAAATATGTATAGTAGTTTGGCTGAGCCAGAATTCCCTGTAGTCTGTGTTGCCCTCCATTTTGTGACTGTCTGATGCTAATCTGTGCCTGTGGCTAATAGACAGGATGATTGTGTTAAAAGAGGATTAGGGTGGGACTGCCACACCCTGGCTAAAGGAGTTCCCCTGGAGTGTGGTTTACACTATCTCTTCTCCTTTCGTCTCATGGGAGATAAAGAGACAGACTGCTAGAAGAGTACCTCCTTCAGACCTGAGGGTCCTGCAGTCAAGCTGCTTCCTGGACAAACACTGATACAACACAAGGACTTTTCACCAGAGCCAACAAGGGGGAAAGCCTTCCCCTGGAGCAGACATCCTGAATTCAGACTGACACCCTACTGGACTGTATAGGAATAAACTTTTCTTTGTTATAGCAATCTACCCTTGGTATTTCTGTTAGAGCAGCACTAGATGACTGAAACAAAAAGTAAATACTATGGCTTCCCAGAAGAACGAACAAACCTGTCTTGGAAAAAGAAATAATGAATGCTCCTTAGAAGCAAAGATGGCAAGGTTTCAACTCATACACTTGAGAAATGTTATCAGGAGGGACTAATTCAGTACAGAAGCAGATCATGCTTGGGAAAGCAGAGAGTCAGAGAAAGTGACCAAGATCCTCAGTGACATGGGTTGACACGGTGGCTGCAAAGATGGACTCAAGCATAGCAACAGCGAGGCAGGACCGGGCAGTGTTTCATTCTGGTGTGCATAGGGTCACTGTAAGTCAGAATAGACTTGACATCACACAACAACAACAATCTCGAGGAGAAATTATGATAATTAGAAGAAGAATGGAAATCTTGGTGGTGTAGTGGTTAAGTGCTATGGCTGCTAATCAAAAGGTCAGCAGTTTAAACCCACCAGGTTCTCCTTGGAAACCCTAAGGAAATGTTCTACTCTGTTGTATAGTGTTGCCTTGTGTCAGAGTTGACTCTGTGTGCTGGGTTTCATTTTTTTAAAAAAAAATCATAAATGAGCCCTGGTGACATAGTGGTTAAATGCTACAGCTGCTGACCAAAAGGTGGGCAATTTGAATTCATTAGAAACTCCTTTGAAATTGTGTGGGGCTGTTCTACTCTGTCCTACAGGGTTGCTATGAATTGAAATCAACTCAGTGGCAATGAATTTGGTTTTTAGTTTTCACTCATAAAGGGCTTAGTGCCTCAAACAAGGTAAGCCTTATGCAAATATTTACTATAATTATTTGTTTATTCACTTGTTTGTTGTTTCTGTTCCCCTAAAAACCATAAACTCCATTAAGACAAACATCCTATAGATTTAAAGTTTTCATGTTGAATAAAAGATCTAAATTTGCAATCATATAGAGATAAAATATTAAAGTAGAATCCCTGCCTCACACCACACACAAAGATCAAGGATTGAAGGCCTCAGTGTGAAAAGTTACCGTCTTTATAAAACATTGGAAAATACCATCATTGGAGGTAAAAAGGATTTCTTAGATATTAAAAAAGCCCTTACCATAAAAGAAATGATAAATGTTACTGCATTAAAATTCTGTATAACAAGTCATATGAATAAGAAACAAAAAGAAAAAAAAAGTTACATTTTTGAAGAAGGTACTTGGAATCATATAACTGATTGCAGTCAGTTTTAGAATATATAATGGGGAATCTAATTGTCTAGCAAACACATGGAAAGAAGGCTACCAATATTACTTATTCAGGAAATGAAAATTAATATCACAAGAAGACTACATTTCACTTCAAATTATTGGCAAGACTTAAAACCTCTGACCACACCAAATACTGGAAGTATATAAAGAAATGGAGATTCTGCTAGTGGGAATGTAAATCCATACAACTACTTTGGAAAACAAACTGGAAACCATAAGCATTTAATTCATTATAATTACTTCCCTCTGAAGGGGTGAGAAGAGAATGGAGTTGAGGACAAGTCATGCACAATAAACTTCAACTATATTTGAAATATACTTTTTAATATTTTGAAATAAGTGCAATATAAAATTGGCTCAATCAGGTCTTTGGACACAGGTTATTCAACGTATTATTCTCTATTTTCACTTCTTTGTTCAAATTTTTTTGTAATTAATAAAGTTAAAATATTAAGCACAAAATAAGAAGAGCCTTCAGAGACCATCCAGTGTGGTGGTTCTCAAGCTTTACCTTCCCTTTGATTATGAGGTGTAAAAATGGTGCCCAGTGTCATCCTACCTTCTCCAACATCATGATGCACAGAAAAGCAACAGCATTAGCCCAAGACTTAATGTTGTGAGGTGGAGGTCAGACACACTTCCGCTTTCCTTTTTTTTTTTTTAAACAAGTTTCTGACACCTGTCCCTCCATCCCCCAGTACTCTCTAGTGTACTTGGCTCAATAATTCCTTGCAATGGCCACACAGAACTCAGAGACATTACTAACAATCTGGGGTTTTATTAGTGAAGTAACAATTCAGGATCAAGAAAAACTGAGGATTCAGTTTTTACTCAGGGTGACTTCTCAGCCATGTCCACAGGCAGGCCTGTCTGCAAGCTCTCAGCCACCGGGCCCCCGGGTCCCTTGGATTGGCCTTTTTCTGCTCTGATTACAAAGCTCTTTAGTTCCCTCAGTGAACGCTCAGAGGCACCTCCCTCTACCAGTAAATCTCAGCCCCCAAACACTCAATACTCTCTGATTCCACAAATCAGCAACTCTAGCTTCACCAGAAAGTCTCTTGCTCAAGGGCTCTCAGCTGTCTTGTTGTGTGAGTTGCTGTACCCACTGTAACTACTTTGCCATGTTCGCTGAGAAGTTCACCACGCTGTCTCCTGGCTCTGGGGCTGCCATTTCTCTGCTGCTGCTTCTCACAGTCTTGTTCTAGCTCCAGTGTTACGGCTCTGTCTCCTGGGTCTAGGAAAATCTCAGTGCGGGGACCTAGGTCTGAATGGTGCATTCCACTCCCACGCCTTCTTTCAGGAAAGAAATGAGGTTTTCTATTTTTGGGGTCTTGGCTTTCCTTGAAGTCTAGCAGGATGACAAATTTGACCGATACCCTCCTTAGGGTTGTATAATAACCTTTCTTGCAGGATCCCACCCCACCCCAGATTCCATGCACCTGGTTAAATATTCACTTTTAACCAAAAGATCAGCAGTTTGAATCCACCAGTCTGCTTCTTAAGAATCCTATGAAGGCAGTTCTACCCTGTCCTATGGGGTCACTGAGAGAATCAACTCAAAGACAATGGGTTTGGTTTTTTATGGACATAAAGCTTATTTGCATGGTCCCATACCCATAGGGGTTCCATGCACCCTATTTGCATTCTTCGTTGGTTGTCTAATTCTCTTTCTGTTATTGCTGTTAGGTGCCATTGAATTGGTTCATAGTGATCCTCTATACAACAGAATTAAATATTGCCCTATCTCCAGCTATCCTCAAAATCATTGCTATCCCTAAGCCTACTGTTGCAACCACTATGTTAATCTATCTCAGTGAGGTTCATCATGTTTGCTAGCCCTCTACTTCACCAAGCATGATATCCTTCTCCAGGGACCCATCCTTCCCGATAAAATGTCCAAAGTATGTGAGACGTAGTCTCGTTATGCTTGCTTCTAAGGAGCTTTCTGGTTGTACTTCTTCTAAGACAGATTTGTTTGTTTTCATGGAAGTCCATGCTGTATTCAGTATTCTTCTCCAACACCACAATTCAAAGTTATCAGTTCTTTTGTCTTCTTTATTCATCATCCTGCTTTCACATCCATGTGAGGCAATTGAAAAAACCACAACTTAGGTCGGGTGCACCTTAGTCTTCAAGATGACAACTTTGCTTTTCAACATTTTAAAGATACCTTTTGTAGTAGATTTGCCCAATGCAATGTGTCTTTTGATTTCTAGAATTCAGCTTCCATGAGCATTGATTATGGATCCAAATAAAATGAAATCCTTGACAACCTCAGTCTTATCTTGTTTATTGTGATTTTGCTCGTTGGTCCAGTTGTGAAGACTTTTGTTTTCTTCATGTTGAGGTATAATTCAAACTGAAGACTATGGTCTTCTGCTTCAGTAAGTGCTTCAACTTTTCTTGACTGTCAGCAAGCAAGGTTGTATCATCTGTTTAATGTAGGTTGGTATTGAGTCTTACTCCAGTCCTGATGCCCACTCTTTATACGTTCCAGCTTTTTGGATTGTTTTGCTCAGCATGCAGATAGAAGAGGTATGATGAAAGAATACAACCGTGATGCATACCTTTCCTGACTTTAAACAGTGTAATATCTCCTTGTTCTGTTTGCATGACTGCCTGTTGGTCTACGTACAAGTTCCTCGGGAGCACAATGAAGTGTGCTACAATTCTCATTCTTTGCAAAATCATTCATAATTTGTCATGAGTCACACATTTGAGTGTTTTTCCATAGTCAATAAAACACAGGTGAATATCTTTGTGGTATTCTCTGCTTTCAGCTAGGATGTATCTGAATAACCTTGACTCCATTTTCTCCCCTGAATGTAGCATGAATTTCTGGCAGTTCCCCATTGATACTCTGCTGCAGCTACTTTTGAATGATAGTAATGATATTGTTTGATGATTTCTTCATTCAATGAGATCACTGTTCTTGGAATTAGGCATAAATATGGGTCTCTTCCAATAAATTGTCTAAGTAGCTATCTTCTAAATTTCTTGTCATAGAAGAGTGAATATTTCCAGTGCTGTATCTGTTTGTCAAAACATTAATTTGCGTTCCATTTATTCCTGGATCATTGTTTTTAGCCAATGCCTTCACTGCACCTTGGACTTCCTGCTTCAGTACCTTTGGTTCTTGCTTATATGGCTCCCCTGAAATGACTGACTATCGACCAATTCTTTTTGGTACAGTGATTCTGTATACAATTCCTTCCATCTTCTTTTTATGCTTCCTGAGTTGTTTAATATTTTTCCTGTAGAATCCTTCAATATTGTAACTTGATGCTTAATGTTTTTCTTCAGTTCTTACAGCTTGAGAAATGCTGAGTGTGTTCTTCTCTTTTGGTTTTCCATTGCACATCTTTGCACATTTTGTTATTACACATTACTCTGTTGTCTTAAGCTGCCTTTGAAATTTTCCAGTTTACTCTTTTACTTCATCTTTCCCTTCTTTCACTTTGGCTACTTGATGTTCAATAGCAAGTTTCAGCGTCTCCTCTGACATCACTTGGCAGCACACAAACACCTTATTTTCATTGTCCCACCCAATCATTATGTAGGAGTCACAAAGATTTTGGCTAGAAGAGCCATGTTACGTAAAACGCTGTACTGCATGAGGTCACCTGCATGTTGAGTCACTTGCCAATTGCTGGCCCACCTCAAAGTCTCTAAACCAGCAAGTCTTGGCTGAGCCTGAGAATGGGTGTTTGTTGCAAGTTCCCAGGTAATGCTTGGGACCCAGGTATCCCACTCTAAGAATCCAATTGTTGTCTAGTCCAACTCTTTCATTTTAGAAGACAGTGATGTCAGACTTATAAATGAGGAATCGTCTCATCTTTTTACTTCCAAAATCCTTGTGAGCCACTTGCTCTGTGCCAGACACTTACTCCAGTTCTGTGACATAGGTAGACATGGTCTCTGATTTCTCAGAGAATTTGCTCAGTTGGGAGAAAAGAAAAAGGGTGTAATCAACAGGTAAATAAATAAGTAGCCAGGATGATTTCAGACAATGGTAAGCTTTAGAAAGAAACTAAAATGGTGTGAAATATCAAACAGAGAGCAGGGTGGGAGGAACATCATTCAGCTGGGTAGTTAGCTAGGTTTTGCTGAAGAACTAACACTTAAGCTGGCACAGGATGGATGAGAGGGCTAGTCTTGGGAAGATTTGAGAAAAGTGAGTTCTGAGCAGAGGAGAAATCTCAAAGCCTAAGGCAAGGAAAAAAAAAAAGAAGGAAGTAAATGAAGATTCTCATTAACTGATCTTAGAACCTACCACACAGGTGTGATAGTCAAAATAGCCCAGTATTAGTACAACAATGGAACAGTGGAACAAAATTGAGAACTCAGATGTAAATCTACCCACTTGTGTTCACCACATCTTTGACAAGGCCTCAAAGTCCACAAATTGGTGAAAAGTAAGTCTTTTTAACAAATGGTGCTGGCAAAACTGAATGTCCATCTTCAACAAATAAGTGAGTAAGTAAATAAATAATGAAAGGACCCATATCTTGCACCGTACACCAAACAAAAAGCAAAAAACCCACCCCAATGCTTTTGAGTTGATTCTAACTCATAGTCACCCTATAGGACAGAGTAGAACTGCCCCATAGAGTTTCCAAAGGGTATCTGGTAGATTTGAACTGCTGAATTTTTGGTTAGCAGATGTAGTATTTAACCACTAAACCACTAGGGTTTCCATACACAAAAACTAATTCAAAATGGATTAAAGGCCTAATAAAAAGCCAAAAAACATAAAACTCATAGAAGATAAAACAGCACCAATGCTATAAGCTCTAATATATGGCATTACAGGTTACAAACCGTAACTAACAATACACTAACAATACGTCTAGATAAAGCTAGATAGCCAGGATCTTTTTTGGATTAACAACTTATGGTTATCAAAAGGTTTCACCAAAAGAATAAAAAGAGAAACTACAGAATGGAGAAAAAAATAATTGACTACTATAAATTCAACAAAGGTTTAATCTCTAACATCTACAAGAAAATTAAACACCTCTACAACAAAGATACAAATAATCCAATTTGAAAATGAAGAAAATGAACAGACACTTTTTCAAAGAAGACTTTTAAGTGGTTAACAGACACATGAGGTAATGCTCAAGATCACTAGCTATTGGAGAAATGCAGACCAAAACCACAATGAAATACCATCTCACCCTGGAGTGACTGGCGTGAATCAAAACAACAGAAAATAACAAATGCTGGAGAAGCTGTGGGGAGATTGTAAGTCTTCAGCATCGATGGTGGGAATAAAAAATGACACAATCGTTTTGGAAAATCATATGGTGTTTCCTTAGAAAGCTAGAAATGGAAATACACTACTATCGAGCAACTCCACTCCCAGGAGTACATCCTAAAGAAATAACAGCCATTACACAAATGGACATGTGAACACCCATGTTCACTGCAGCGTTGCTCACAATAGCAGAAAAATGTAAACAACCTAGATGCCTATAGATGGGAGAATGGATAAACAAACTGTAGTATATGTATGCCATGGAGTGTACACTGTGCAATGATACAGAACACGATGAATCTGTGAAACATCTCACAACACAGATGATCTTGAGGACATCATGCTGAGTGAAATAAGTCAATCACAAAAGACAAATATTGTATGAGACCACTACTCTAAAAATTCATGAAAAGATTTATAAACAAAAAGAAACAATCTTTGATGGTTACCACAGAGGAGGAGGGGGAGAATGGAAACACACTAAATATACAGTAGGTAAGTGGTAACTTTGGCAAAGGCCAAGTCAATACATCATACTGTGGAAGCCAGCACAATTTGTCCAAGGCAAAATTATCGGCCCTGAGGAACCAAGTTGCTGGCTGAAGACTATGGGGACCATGGTCTCGGGAAGAGCTAGCTCAGTGGGCATAATATAGCTTATAAATAAAACGTTCTACTTTCTACCTTTGTGAGTAGCATTTGGAGTTTAAAAGCTTGTGAGTAGCCGTCTAGGATACTCCACTGGTCTCAGCCTTTTGGGAATAGGGAAGAATGAGGAAAATTAAAGATAAAACAGAAAGATTAGTTCCAAGAGTACGTCTATGACAGCCTCCACCAGAATGAATTCAGTACAACTAAATGGTCCTCTGAATTCTTCTGACTACCACTGACTTCTCTGTCAGTGATCACAACAGAGGGTCCCAGAAAGAGCTGGAGAAAACTACAGAACACAGTTCTATCTCAAAAGGAGAGACTAGACTTGCTGGCCTGACCGAGACTGCAAAAACCTGAAGAGCGTGGCTCTCAGGAACTCTTCCAGCTCAGTAATGTAATCACTGCTGAGAAGCACCCTTCCGTCAAAGACTGGACAGGCTCATGTGACAAAACAAGATAAAGGGATATGCCAGCCCAGGGGCAAAGACTAGAAAGCAGAAGGTGACTGGAAAGTCGGTAATAGGGAACTCAAAGTTAAGGAAGGAGACCGTTAATATGTAGAAACATTAACCACTGTCATATAACGTCTGACAATTAAATTTAGGAACTCATCTTGGGAAAAGTGCTATATACCTCATTGCTGAATATCATTATGGTCATCTTTGAAGTACTCCCCTTGGGAAGCTATGAGCCAATGCTAGCTCCTAGTGTACCCTTCAAAGCAATTTTGGAACTCTTTTCCTAGAATGGCCATCAGAGCTGTCACTATATTTCCCCTGATGTCCTGACTGTCTTAAAAACATCTTCCTTTCAATATTTCCTTTATCTTTGGATAAGGAAAAAAGTCATTGGAGACCAGATCAAGTGAGTAGGGAAGGTGTTCCAATACAGTTATTTGTTTACTGGCTAAAAACTGTCTCACAAGACAGTGCCATGTCAGCTGGTGCATTGTCGTGATGCAAGAACCGTTAGCTGTTGGTGAAAAGTTGAGGTCGTTTTCATCTAACTTTTTCATGCAGCCTTTTCAGAACTTCCAAATAATATACTCGGTTAACTGTCCATTTGGTACAAACTCATAATGAATAATACCTCTGATATATATATATATATATATATATATATATATATATATATATATATATATATAAACTAGCCACGTTGTTTTAATTCTTGATCTTCACTGACACAATTTTTTGATTGTGGACAGTGGGTTGACTTCTACTGTGCACTTTGATGCTCTGTTTCAGTGTTTGATTGGTACACCCATGTTTCATCACCAGTGGTAACATGGTCCAGAACACTGTTTTGCCTCTCCAAAAAGTCTTGGCAAACTGCAACTCTCCTTTGCTTTTGTTCATTGCTGACCTCCATCAGGACCATTTTTGCACACATCTTTTCCATGCCAAGATTTTCAGTTAAGATTTTCCTGTTTATAGGTGTCTACTTGGTCTGCTATGCTTCTCACAGTCAGCTGATGATTTTGATGCACAACTGCACAAATTCTTGCAATATTTTCATCAGTTCTGCTTGTTACTGATTTTCCTGACTTCCCTTTATCAGTGACACTTTCTCCCCTCAGAAGAACATTTATTCCATTTACACCCTGCTGTTTTTCTCATAACATCATCCCCTTAAGCTTCAATGAGCATTTCTTTGATCTCACTTCCTCTTTTGCCAAGTTTAACAAGAAATTTAAAGTTCGTTCATCACTCTAATTCAAGCTTGGCATTCTCTCGATGACACACAACAACACTAATGAACGTCACTAAGCAAGATGCTGCCACATGTCAGCATGAACACAGTTATGAGACACTGATATACCAAGGTTGTGAAACCTTACCAAGTGGTTTGTACGGTGCTGCCAAAGAAAGTGCATGGTGGCAAGTTCACAACCTTAATTGTCAGAACTTGTAAAACAATATATGTACTGTTTAATGAGAAGCCGGTTGGTTCTCACTTGAAGCACAATTGAAAAAAACAGGGTTCTCGCTATAGCAATAAACTATGTTAGACCAAAAAAAAAAAAAAAAAAATTCTAACTTTCAAAGAAAATCCAGACTTAATGGCCTGACAGAGATTGGGAGAAAGCCCAAGAATATGGCCCCATGACACCATTTTAGCTCAGTAACAAAGTCAGCTCTGAAGTTAACCCTTTATCCAAAGATGACACAGACACATAAAACAAAAAGGAGACTGTCTTAGTCACTTGGTACTGCGATAAGTGATTCCACAAGAGGATGGCTTTAAAAAAGAAAATTTTATACTCACATAGTCCAGTAGGCTAGAAGTCCAAATTCAAGGTGTTGGCTCCAGAGGAAAGCACTGTCTCTTTGTTGGTTCTGGAGAAAGAGACTTGCGTTTCATCAGTCTTTCTTTGGTCTGAGAGCATCTCAGTATAGGAACCTTGGGTCCAAAGGAAGTGTCTGTTCTTGGTGTTGCTTGCTTAGTGGTGTGAAAACCTCCAATTCTCTGCTTGCTTCTCTTTCCTTTTATCTCTTGTAGGATAAAAGGATAAAAGATGATGCAAGCCACACTCCAAGGAAACTCCCTTTACATTGGAGCAGGGAGGTGACCTTAGGAAGGGTGTAACAGTCCACCCTAATCCTCTTTAACATAATCCAATCTATTAACCACAGACAGAAATTAGGATTTACAGAATAGGAAAAATCACAAAAAGAGGGCAATCGTAAAATACTGGGAATCATAGTCTAGTCAAATTAGCACACACATTTTTCGGGGGACACAATTCAATTCATGATGAAGACTAAAGGGGTACACCAGCCCAGGGGCAAGGACTGGAAAGCAGAATAGGACAGAAATGTTGGTAATAGGATACTCTGTGTTATGAAGATAAAATATTGAGATGCTGGTGGATTAACTGATGCACCATAAAACAGTATGTGTACTGTTTGTGAGAAGCTAATATGTTCAGCAAACCTTCATTTAAAGTACATTTCAAGTGAAAATAAAGACAGAAAAAGAAGGAAACCTAAGAGGCTAACAAAGATATGAAAATAAATTTGACATCATTCACTATTAGAGAAATCATGAATTATTTAACTCGCTACTGTGTTCATTTCCTTGGGCTGTTGTAACAAATTACCCCAAACAGGGTGCCTTGAAACAACAGAAACTGTGTCTTGAAACACAGTTTAGAATGCCAGAGTCCCAAAGTAACGTGCTGACAGTGTTATGAAAACTCTGATGGAGAATCTGTTTAATTCCTCTTTCTTTGTTTCTGACGGTTACTGACAATCCTTGGTGTTTCTTGGCTTGTGGACCTATCACTCCAGTCTCTGCCTCCATCTTCACATGACACTCTGTCCTGCGTGTCTCTGTGTTTTCCTCTCTTCCGATAAGGGCATGGTCTTTGGATTTAGAGTCTACTGTAATGCAGTATGACTTCTGATAGAAATCAAATGTGCTCCCACAAAACGCATACTGGAATCCAAGCCCCTATACCTTTGGATATAATCCTGTTTGGAAAGAGCATTTTCTTTGTTATGCTAATTATACTTTGTAGGGTGGTTTCTAAATCTAATTACCTCTGAGTTGATAAAAGAGCAGATTAGACACACAGATAAACACACAGTGGGAAGACAGAAACCATGTAAGGATCACCCACAAACAAAAGAAGCATGGAATCAATATGGCAGAGATTCTGACTTTTAGTCTACAGAACCATGGGTAAATAAACTTCTGTTCCTTAAAGCCACCCAAAGAAACTAAGACACCTTGCAAAGACTCTATTTCCAAACAAGAACACATTCTGAAGTTCTGGATGGGCATGGATTTGGGAGGCACGCTATTCAGTCCAGTAAGATCATTAACTGAATAGGCAGTGTAGTGACATGATAGCAAGCAAGGGACACAGGTAGGATGGGAAGTTAGAGATGTGAGTAAGGACCAAGGTAAAGAGTGTGGATTTTATTTTCAGTAGATACTTCATGTGTCCAGACACCCAAAGCTACCTGGTTATCTTTCAATTCATGGTCCTGAATTCTTCCCCCAGACTATACTTGTATATATCTTAATAGTGCAAAAATAAATCACAGTACCTCTTCTCCAGCCTCAGTGCCACTGCATCACCAATGTCATGCTCTAATAAAATAAATCTTCAAAACCAACTCCTTCCAAATCTGAAACATTTTTTTTGAAGAAAGTGTTCTACTGACGGTCAGAGATACTAATTTACAAATAAAATTTATTACGGTTTGCCTGTGTAGAAGTGTTTTCTTTCTTTTTAGAGTCAAAGTAGATAAATTGCCTCTATCATCAGTGAAACATAATAATTTACAATGGTTCAGAGTCCTATGAGCCACCAAAATGTCACACATGAATTTTCTTGAAAGGTTTCTACTTACTTTCTTAACTCATTTAGTCAACACATATGTATGAAGAAATTTCTATTGTTGTTGTTTTTATTTACTGTGATTAAGTGAAAGTATACAATCCAAATCAATTTTACATGCTGCCTATCTGCAGCTCCATCTGCTCTCCTCACCTAGGGACAGCACATTCCTCCTTTTCACTCTACATTTCTAGAATCCTCTTAAGTATTTGTCCCCTGTTCTCCACGCTCTTCTCTCCCATCTAGAAATAAACCAGTAGGACAGCCTGCTATAAATGTATAGAACCACAAAGTACACATACCTTATGGTCACACAGTGTCTCAAAGTCCAATCAAGTATTGTCTGAAGAGTTGACCTCATTACTGGTTTCTGGTTAGGGACAGCAGTAGGTCTGGTGTCCATGTGCCAGGGGACCCTCCAGGCTTTTGGACCACCAACTATGGTCTTTTAGTAGAGTTCTTAAGCTGCACCCCTCTTTTTCTCTCATGTTGCCTCGGGGACTCTTGTGTCCCCCATCATAGCTGCTTTTGGTGGTTGCTGGGTACCATCTTGCTCTTCCAGTCTTATGTTGATGCTGTCTCCCATTAACATGGGTCCTTCTGTCTCCTGGACTCTTATTTCCTTATGTCTTTACTGTTCTCAGTCATCATCTGTTCCAGATGATTGCGATTATTTGGTGGAACTCAGATGGCAGCTTGCTAGCTATTAAGACCATAGAGGCCATTAATCAATATGGGGTGCAGAAGTCTACCCTAGCAAAAGAGTAGTTATGCCAAATGGCCTCGATGTCCCCTGAAAACATGGTCTCCAGACCCCTGTCCCTTGTACTCTATCTTTTGAAATATTGAGTTGCGTTTAGAAAACTTTTCAGTTTATGGTATAGTCTAGTTACGTTGATTTGTTCTCTAGTGCATGCTGTCACTGCTTTTACCTAACCAAATTCCTATCTACTGTCTAATCTATGGCTGACACTCTTCCTCCCTTCCCACATTTGTAGTTGTCAAAGAGTATTTTCCTCTGTACATAAATCTATTTTTAAGTCCTTACAGCAGAAGTTTCATACAGTATTTGTCCTTTTTCTGCTGACTGATTTCATTCATCATAATGTCTTCTAGTTGAAACCAGGTTATGAGATGCTTCCTAAAATCATCATTGTTCTTTATCATTGCGTAGTGTTCCACTGAGTATATGTACCACAGGTTTGTTTATCCATTCATCTGTTGATGAGCACCTTGGTTGATTCTCTTTTTTGCTATTGTGGACTGCGCTTCAATAAACATTTGTGTGCATGTATCTGTTTGTGTGACCATCTTAATTTCTGTAGGGTGTATTCCAAGCAGTGGATTGCTGGATCATATGGTATATCTATTTCCAGCTTTTCAGGAAGTGCCAAATTGCTTTCCAAAGAGGCTGTACCATTTTGCAATCCCACCAGCTGTGTAGGAGACTTCCAATCTCTCAACAGCCTCTGCAGCATTTGTGGTATTGTGTGTTTTGGATTATTGTCAACTGCATTGGGGTGAGATGGTATCTCATTGTAGTTTTGATTTGCATTTCTCTAATAGCCAGTAATCATGAGCATTTCCTCATGTGTCGTTTGGCTGCATGGATGTCTTCTTTGGTGAAGTGACTGTTCATCTCCTTTGCCCATTGCATAATTGAGTTATTCACCTTTTTCTTGTTAAAATTTTGTGAAGTTGTGTAGATAATGAAAATCAGATTTTGATCCAACATGTAGTTATTAAATATTTTTTCCTATTTTGTAAGTAGTTTTGATAAAGTCTTGGGTGAGTGAAAGTATTTGATTCTTAGTAGTTTACATTTATCTGATTTCTCTTCTGTTTTTCATGAATTGTTTTTTGGATTTTGTAGTCTGTTTAAGTTGTGTAGTAGAACTTCCATTGCTGACTCAATTTTTTCTGGCGTGATCTATAGCCTTTTAGGTTTGATATTCAGGTCTTTGATCCATTTTGAGTTAGCATTTGTGTAAGGTGTCAGATATGGGTCTTGTTTCAGTTTTTTGCAGATGGATATCTAATTTGTCCAACACCATGTGTTAAAGAGTCTGTTTTTACCCCAGTTTAAGACCTTTGGGACTTTGTTGAGTATCAACTGTTAATAAGAGGATAGTGATGCTTCTGGGATCTCAATTCCATTCCATTGGTTTATATGTCTCTTTTTGTACCAGTATCAGGCTGTTTTCCTTACCATGGCGGTATGCTAGGTTCTAAAATTGAGTAGTGTGCAACCTCCCACTGTGTTCCTCTTTATCAGTAGTGCTTTACTTATCCAGGGTTTCTTCCTTTTCCACACAAAGTTGGCAATTTGTTTTTCTATCTCATTAAAAAATTACATTGAAATTTGTAGTGGGATTGCATTGCATATGTAAATCCCTTTGGGTAAATTAGACATGTTCATAATGTTAAGTCTTCCTATCCATGAGCAAGGTAAGTTTCTCCATTTGTGTAAGTATCTTTTGGTTTCTTGCAGTAAGGTCTTCTAATTTTCTCTGTATAGGTCTCTTACTTCTCTAGTTAGATTTTTTCTGAGGTATTTTACCTTCTTGGGGGCTACAGTAAACGGTATTGATTTGATGATTTCTTCTTCGATGATCTCTTTGTTGGTGTGAAAGAAGCTTACTGATTTACTTATGTTTATCTTATATCCTGATACTTTGCTGAACTCTTCTATTAGCTCCAGTAGTTTACTCACAGATTCTTTAGGATTCTTTGTGTATATAATCATGTCAACTGCAAGTAGGGATATTTTTAGTTCTTTACTGATGCAGATGCCCTTTATTTCTTTGTCTTGTAACAATGTTGAATAGAGGTGGCAGTAGAAGGCAACCTTCTTCAGTTCCTGTTCTTAGGGGAAATTCAGTCAGTGTCTATCATTTCAGGAGAATGTAGATGGTTGGCTTTGTGCAGATGCCTGTTATTGTACTGAGGAATTTCCCTTCTATTCCTATTTTGCTGACAGTTTGTAACATGAATGGGTATTGAACTTTGCCAAATGCCTTTCTTGCATCAAATGACAAAAATCAGGTGATTCTTACCCTTTATGCTGTTTATGTGGTTGATCACATTAATTGTTTTTCTGATGTGGAACCAGTCTTGCATCCCTGGTACAATGACAACTTGGTCATGATGAATTATTTTTTTGATATGTTGTTGAATTGTGTTGGCTAGAACTTGTTGAAGATTTTTGCATCTAGGTTCCTGAATGGTATTGGTCAATATTTTTCTTTTTCTGTGGGATCATTCCCTGGCTTTCATATCACGTTATACTGGCTTCATTGAATGAAGCAGGGAGTATTCTGTCCTTTTCTGTGCTGTGAAATCACCTTAGTAGCATTAGAATTAACTCCTCTCTAACAATTCCGTAGAATTCGCCAGTGAAGCCGTCTGGGCTGGGACTTTTTTTGGTTTTTAGTTTTTTGATGACTTTTTCAATCTCTTACTTTGTGATGGGTTTATTAAGTTGTTCTACTTCTTGCGATAATCATGGTAGGTGATATAACTCTAGAAATTTGTCTATTTCCTCTAGATTTTCGTATTGATTACAGTTTTTCATAGTATTCTGATACTTTTGATTTCTCATTGGTCTGTTGTAATATCTCCCATCTCATTTCTCATTTGGATTATTTATTTCCTCTTCTGTTTTTCTTTTGTGAGGTCAGCCAGTGGTTTATCACTTCTGTTGATCTTTTCGAAGAACCAGCTTTTAGTTTTGTTAATTTTTTCAATTGTTCTTCTATTCTCTAATTCATTTAATTCTGCTCCAATTTTTATATTATTTTTTGAATTTTTATTGTCTATATATGTATAAATTTATATATATATAAATATATATATATATATAAATATATAAAATTTCTAACAGCCAAGCCAAGCCAAGTGCCATCGAGTGGGATCCAAAAATTTCTAACATCTATCAATTATCTCATCTATGATAAACCCTCACCCCATCCACCCTTGCAGCCAACACAGTTATTTTCTTCTGTAAAGAATCCTATTTTAAGTCCCTGTAACAGCAGTGTTGGCTACAAGGGTGTCCTTTTGACACTGACAGATTTCACTCAGCATGATCTCTTCCAATTGAAATCATGTTATGAGATGTTTTCTGAAATTGTCATTGCTTTTTAATCATAGCGTAGTGTTCCATTGAGTGTATGTATCATAGTTTGTTTATCCATTCATCTGTTGGTGGGCATCTGGGTTGATTTCATCTTTTAGTTATTGTGGACTGTGCTTCAAAAACATTCATGTACATGTGTCTGTTCATGTGACAACCTTTGTTTCTGAAGGATAAACTCCAGGCACTGGAATTACAAGATCAAATGGCATATTTATTTCCAGCTTTTTAAGGAAGTGCCAGATAGCTTTCCAAAGAGGTTGTACCAACTTGCAATCTCACCAGCAATGTAGGAGAGTTCCAGTCTCTTCACAGCCTCTCCAGCATTTGTTGTTTTGTGTTTTGGGGTCATGGCCAACCTTGTTAGGGTAAGATGATATCTTGCTGCAGTTTTGATTTGGATTTCTCTGATAGCTAATAATTGTGAGCATGTTCTCATGTTCCTTTTGCTGCTTGGATGTCCTCTCTAGTGAAGTGTCTGCCCATCTCGTTTGCTCATTTCTTAAATGGGTTATTCACATTTTTCTTGTTGATATTTTGCAGAACCCTACAGACTATGGAAATGAGATGATGGTCCGACATGTAGTTGCCAAATATTTTTTCCAATTCTGTAGGTGGTCTTTTAACTCATTTGATAAAGTCTTTGGATGAACAAAAGTGTTTGATTCTTAGTAGTTCCTATTTATCTATTTTCTCTTCCAGTAATTGTGCTTTGTCAGACTTTGAAGTCTATCTAAACTGTGTATTACAACATCCATCATTGATTCTGTTTTTTCTAGCATGATTTTTATTTTAGGGGGCTTGATATTTAGGTCCTTAGTGCATTTAGAGTTAGTTTTTGTGTAAGGTGTGAGATACGGGTCTTGTTTCAGTTTTTTGCAGGTGGATATCCAATTTTGCCTGCACCATTTGCTAAAAACACTGTTTTTACCCCAGTTTACAATCCAAAGGCCTTTGTCAAATGCCAGCTGTTCGTAAGAAGATGGTGGCATCTCTGGAGTCTCCAGTCTATTCCCTTGGTCTATATGTCTCAGTACCAGCAGCAGGCTGTTTTGCCTACTGTGGCAGTGTAATAATTTCTGAGGTAGGGTAGTGTAAGGCCTCTCATTGTTCTGCTCTAATCTTTATAATCTGTTTTCTTCTGGTGCCTGAGGGGTTCTTCTTTTGCTTTCTTTCTATTTGTTCAAGCTGTAAGGGTAATTCTTGGGTTTGGATACTTTCCTCATTCTGGATATGTGCCTATATACAGATAAATTTATCTCTGATCACTGCTTCTGCTGTATCCCATGGATTCTGGTAGGATGTATTTTCATCATCATTTGATTACATAAATTTCTTTATTTCATCTTTGATTTCTTCTATAACCCATGGCTGTTTGATCAAGGTGTTGTTCAGTTTCCATAAGTTCAGGTTCTGTCTATGTTTTTAAGCTATTAATTTCAACTTCTATGGCTTTATGGCCTGAGAAGATACTTGCAGTAAATCAATGGTTTGGGTTTTATAGAGACTTGCTTTATGACCTAACACATGGTCTGTTCTGGAAGGTGTTCTGTATGCACTGGAAAAGAAGGTGTACTTATCTGTTGTTGGGTAAAAAGTTCTGTGTATGTCAATAAAGTCAAGTTGGTTAATTGTTGCAATAAGATCTGCATCTTTACTGAACTTTTTTCCTAGATGATCTGTCCATTACTAAAAGTGGAGTGTTGAAGTCTTCAACTATTACTGTGGCGTGATCTATCTCATTTTTCAATGTTGTCAGCGTTTGTTGGATATATTTTGATGCTCTGGTATTGGGTGCATAAATATTTAGCACTGTTATATCCTGCCTATGTAATGAACCTTTGAGCAGTAAATAGTGACCACCCTTGTCCACGGTGATGGATTTTACACTAAAATCTATTTTATATGTGATTAGTATTGCCACTCCTACTCTTCTTCATATGTTGTTAGCTTAGTATATGTTTTTTCACCCTCTGATTTTCAATTTTCTCACATCTTCGAGTCTAAGGTGTGTTTCTTATAAGCAACAGGTAGACGGACAATGTTTTTTTCATCCAATCTGTTGCTCTCTGTCTCTTTAATGGAACATTCAATTCATTTATATTCAGTGTAACTACTGATAGCTATGAGTTTAGTGCTGCCATTTTGGTGCCTTTATTTTTCTTTTTTTGAAGTTTTCTTTGCTCCCCTTAGTATTCTGTTCTGTTTTCTTTTTTTATGGATTTACTTTTTCAGTGTTGGTTTTGTGTTTGTTGAGACTTCTGTATTGTGTTTCTTGTTTTGATATGTGACATTGTTAATTTGCTTTGCAGCTATCCCTCTAATCCTCCAAACATTCTAAGTTTAAACCAATCTTTAACTTTTGTATATCTTCTTAATTTCTTCTCCATCTGAAAAGGTTATACCTACTGTAATATATCCCTCTTTATAGTGTGCTGATGCTATGGATTTTGTGTTAAGATCACTGGTTCCCTACTGTTAACATTTTAGCTTTGATTAAGCTCAGTGATTTCCCCAAGTAGGACTCTGGATGCTGTGTCCTGTATTATACCCTTAAGTACACATTTGGTGTTATGGTTTTTCTAAACAAAGAGTATCTTTCAGTATTTCTTGCAGTTTGGTTTTGGTTTTTGCAAAGTCTTAAGCTTCTATTTAGCTGTGAATATCTTAATTTGACTGTCATATTTGAGAGACAATTTTACAGAATATGTAATTCTTAGTTGGAAGTTTTTCTCCTTGAAGGCTTTGTATGTGTCTTCCCACTGTTTTCTTGCCAGCATGGTTTCTGCCAAGAAGTTAAATGAAAGCCTACAGGACTTCCCTTTGTACATTTGTTTTACTTTAAGCCTCACTGCCTTTAAGTGCCTCTCTTTATGTTTCATTTGATTTAGCCTAATTGTAATACATCTCAGTGTCTTTCTTCTGGGGTCTAGTTTTTGTGGTGTTTGATAAGCATCTTGAATATCTATACTCTCTCCGACTGGACGGCACTTGGCTGGCTGGCTTCTTTCATGATTTGAGGGAAGTTTCCTGTCAGAAGCTCTTCAACAATTCTCTTTGTATTTTCTGCTATCCCGCCCTGTTCAGGAGCTCCAATTATTCAGAGATCATTCCTCTTGACAGAGTCCCACATGCTTCCTAATACTTCTTCATTTTTCTTGTTTCTTTTATCTGATTTCTCCTCATAAATCCTGATGTCAGTTGTTTTGTCTTCAAGCAGATAATATCTAATACAGAATTAGTTTCTGTATTCCATCTCCTCCACCCTGCTCTTTTGGCTTTGCATTGAATTATCTAATTCCATAATTTTATTGTTGACTCACTGGATTTCAGATTATTGATGTACTAGCAGTTCATATTGCTTACTTAATTTTTCATTTTGTTCTTCTACATTTTGTTTAATCTCTAGAAGTGCTCTGTACATAATTCTTTTGTATTCTACCTCTGATAATTTCAGAAAGAGTTCTTCATCTGAGAAGTTTCTTGATCCTTTATTTTGGGAGTTTTCTGGTTCCATGATGCTCTGCTTTTTTAAAATGGTTAGATATGGATTGTTGTCTTCATACCATCAAGAAGCTGTTTAGTTTCTATGGTAGCTGTAATCCTCTCAACCACTATGCCAGCAGAAGAAGGATTCAGTGCACTGCTACCTTGCCTCTGACAGAGGTACTTTCCCCCTTTTTGTCACCCAGTCCACTCTCACAATCCTACTTTAGGCCTTAGACCTCCCAGAATGTCCACACTGCCCCATTCAATTATTTTTCTAGCCCTTAGTTCTCAGAGGTAATTGAGAGACATGTGTCTAGTCCACTATCTTGGCCCTGCCCCCAGGAAACTTCTGTTTTGTTTGGTATTTGTATCTTTCTTTAACTGACGTCATCTGTGACACTCAGTTTCTGTCTTTTTGGCTTGGAGATATAGTCCAAGCCATCATCTCAGAGTGTTGTAGAAAGATTTTTAAAAAGTTATCAGTGCCATTTTTCATAAACAAATTTATGGTCATTCACTTCATGTTTTTATTTTTCAGGTGGGATTGTTGGCTCAGAGAAGATACTCAAAATATAAATAAATAAAGTAAAACTTAAAATGCTTAGTGATTGTCTTAGTTATCTAAACCAAAAGCCAAACCCATTGTCACTAAGTCAATTCTGACTCATAGTAACCCTGTGGGACAGAATAGAAAAGCACCTTGTGGTTTCTAAGGAGCACTGGGTGGATTTGAACTGTCAATCTTGTGGTTAGCAGTCACAGCTCTTAACCACTATGCCACCAGTGTTTTCCCTAGTTACCTAGTGCTACTGTAACAGGAATATCACAAGTGAAAGGATTAACAAAGAGAAGTTTATTCTCACGCAGTCTAGACACTAGAAGTCCAAATTCATTTCATCAACAGTAAGGGAAAGCTTTCTCTCTCTCTCACTTTTGGTGGAAAGTCCTTGTCATAAATCTTCCCCAATGGAGGACATTCTGTGTGCAGAAACCCTGGATCCAAAGGATACACAATCCTCCTGTGACTGCTTTCTTAGAAGCAGGAAGTCTCACTGTCTTTCTGCTAGTTTCTCTCTTTCATATCTCAAAAGAGATTGCTTTATGATACAACCTAATCTTGTAGAGTGAGTTCGGCTTTATTAACATAACTGTCACTCCCACCTCATTAACATCATAGAAGTAGGATTTACAAAACATAGGAAAATCAAATCAGATGACAAATTGGAGGACAATGACACAGTATTGTGACTTAATGGCCTAGCCAACTTGACACAAAGTTTAGCAGAACTGAATGGAATCCATAACAATGGCTAAATCAGTGGTTGAATGCACTCAAAGGTTGTATTGATATGATAACTCTGGTGTAAAAAATTATTTTATTCAAGCAACATGTACTTATTCATTGTCCATTATATCTCAAAACTTTTTGGATACATCAGTGTTACTCTACGGCTTACTTTCTGTTGGAGACAATAGATAATAAACATACTATGTCAGGTGGTAGTAAGCATGAAAAGGAAAAGAGAGCAAACAAGTAGAAAAAGAAGGGGATGTGGAGTTACTCTCTGGTTGATTTGAACCATTGATCTTTTGGTTAGCAATTACAAACAGGAAACTCTTCTTCAATAATTTGACATTTGGGCAAATTCCTTAATGAAGTGAAATGGGAAGGTATCTAGGGAAACAAGTACAAGTTCTGCAGTGATAGTCCAAGTAGCCGGAGCTGAGTGATTGGAGGAGAGTCACAAGAGTTGAAAGTGAAAAGTGGTAGAGGGGCTGATCATGTAGGATTTTCTAGGCTATAGTGAAAAGTTTAAATTTTATTCTGAGAGATGTAAAACCTTTGGTAGAATTCAGCACAGGAATAATATATTTTAAAATAACAGGTTTTGAAAGGACCTTTGTTGGTGTGTTAAAAGAAAGACTGAAGTAGAAACAAATGAGTAGAATGATGAAAATAGTTAGAAGTTTTGGCAAAAATTTTGTCAAGAAATGATGGAAGCAGAAGGGGCTTGAGAAGTTACCAGATTCTGGATATATTCCAAAGATAGAGCTAACAGCTTTTGATAATGTCTTGGAAGAAGGATCTGAGAGAAGAGTCAATTAAGGTAGATGTGATGGTTATGATTGTGTATCAACCTATCTGAGCCATGGTTCTTAGTGTTTTGACAGTTTTATCATGTGGTCACTTCCCTGTTGAAATTTGCTATGTGATCACCACCATTATGGAATCAAGCAGTAGTGTGGATTGTGGTAGAACATCAGCCTTCTGTCAGACCTCTACTGCCTACTTCCCTCCTGCTCTCCTTGCCAAGGTTTTTGACTTTTTCTGGACCCAGGTGTTGCCTCTCTTGTCACCTGATCTCTGGTTCTTGGGACTTGACCAAGCAGCTTACCTGTCAGTCTTGTGGTTCACCAATTTTCACAGCCTGTGAGTGGGAGCACTACTCTCCAACATGTTAACCTTGGATTTACCAGTTTCTGCAACAGTGTTAATAGGCAGAAGCCTCTATCCTGATCCACAGACTTGGGACATTCCAGCATCTACAATCACATGAACAATTTTCTTGGTATAAATCTCCCTCTATATTTATATGTGTTACTAGTTTTAGTTATCTAGGAGCTCAGCCTAAGACAGAAGACTTCAAGGGTTTTAGGTTGAACAGCTGGAAAAATGGAGTTGGCATTTACTGAGATGGGGAAGGGAGGGGGGAAAGTAAATATGGATTTCATAATTAAAAGTTCAGCTTTGGACATGCTTGGTTTAAAACATTCATTATATAGTTACCATGGATAGATGAGTCTGAAACACAGGAGAATGACATAGGCTGCAAATAGATACTTATTTGGAAGCTAACAGTGCTTAGATGGTATTTACTGGATGAGATTTTATGGGAAATGTGTATAGATAGAGAAGAGGGGAGATCTCAGGACTGAGTCTAAAACACTCCAACTTTTGGAGGCTAGGGAAATGAGAACGATCCAATAAAAGATAAAAGAAGGAGTAAGTAGTGATGTACAAGAAGATTAAGAACAAATGGTGCTCCAGAAATAAAGTGAAAAAAAGGGCTTGAAGGAGGAGATAATGACCAATTGGTGTTAATTCCACTGATAGATCCAGAATCAAAGGGACTAAGAAACAAACATTGCTTTGGGCCACTGGTGCCCTCAGGTCAGGAGTTTCAGTGGAGTGGTGGTGGCAAAAACCTGGATGGAGAGTGTTCAAGAGAGAATAGGAGGAGAAAATACTGAGACAATAACTTCAGAAACTTATTTCAGAGTAGAGGAATAGGTGACTATAAGAGGAGAAAAAGATGTCAAGGGAGTGTCATGAATTAAATTGTGTCCCCCCAAAATGTATATAGCAATTTTTCTGGGCCATGATTCCAGTAGTATGTAGTTCCAGTAGTAGGAAGATTGTGAAACACTGCTTCTATGATGTTAATGATGAGTATGGGCAGCAGTTGTTTGGAGGGGTAGGACTTGAGGTAGTCTTTTAGGATATAAGTGAAAGAGAAGCAAGAAGAGAGTTGGGGACTTCATACCACCAAGAAAGCAGTGCTGGGTGTATGTCCTTTGGAAAGGAACTGTGGTCTCTACATTTCAGAAGCTTCCAGTCCAGGGGAATTTTAACAACAAGGACCTTCCTCCAGTGCCAACAGAGGAAGCCTTCACCTGAAGTAGGTGCCCTGCATTTGCATCTGTAGCTTATTGGACTGTTACAGAGTAAAATGTCTCTTTTTCAAGTCATCCACTTGTGGTACTTTCGTTACAGTAGCACTAGGTGACTAAGACAGGAAGCTATTATGTAACACTGCCCAGTCCTGCACCACAGCCACAATAATTTTTATGTTTAAGCCAATTGTTGTGGCTACTATGTCAATCCATCTCTAGGGTCTTCCTCTTTTTTGCTGATCCTCAGCTCTACCAAGCATGGGACAGATCCTTCCTGACGACATGTCCAAAGTATGTAAGATACAGTCTTGCTATCTTTGCTTCCAAGGAGCACTCTGGTTGTACTTCTTCCAGAACAGATCTGTTTGCTCTTTTGGCAGTCTGTGGAACATTCTTCTCCAACACCACAATTCAAAGGCATCAACTTTTCTTCTTTCTTCCCTACTCATTGTCTAGCTTTCACGTACATATGATGCATTTGAAAATACCATGGCTTGGGTAAGGTGCACTACAGTCTTCAAGGTGACATCTTTACTTTTCAATGCTTTAAAGAGATCCTTTGCAGCAGATTTTCCCAGTGCAATGTCTTTTGATTTCTTGACTGCTGTTTCCATCAGCATTGATTGAGGAACCAAATAAAATGAAACCCTTGACAACCTCAAACTGTTCTTTATTTATGACAATGTTGCTTACTGGTCCAGTTGTGGCAGTTTTGTTTTCCTGATGTTGAGTTTCATTTCATACTGAAGCCTGTGGCCCTTGATTTTCAGCTTTTGGTATTCATCAGTAAGTGTTTCAAATCTTCTTCACTTCCAGCAAGTAAAGTGGTATCATCTGTACAACACAGGTTGTTAATGAGTTGTCCTACAATCCTGATGCCTGAATCTTGTTTGTATAATCCAGCTCTTTGGATTTGCTCAGCATACAGACTGAAATCTGTAGTGAAAGGATACAACCCTGACACACACCTGGAGAAAAAGGCATAAAGAATAAATTTTAGCACTTCAGGTATAGAATATAATTTATGAAATAGTAGGTTAGGTGATGAACAGTATGAATTGACCACAGAAATATATATAAATTACAGCCATCATGGGGGGTGTAGGGCCAAGGTCACAGACTAGACACGTGTCTCCACAACTCCCTCTGAGAACTAAGGCCTGGAATGATAACTGAATGAAGCAGCATGAACAACTGGGGAGCTCTAGGATCTGGCATAGGGTTGTCAGATTGGACTATACACCAGTAATGGTGTAACAACCTGTCTCAAAGATGAGGCAGCAGCACACTGAGTCCTTCTTCTGCTGACTCACTGTTTGAGAGGACTGCATGTATTTATACCTTTATTATACAGCAGGCATGGACTGGACATGAGCTGGCTAATACACTAAACTGCATTGCTTAAGTAAACAGCATATAGTGCAGCAGAGGTACTGTGCTTGGGATAGCCACATATTGAGAGTCCACCTACTGATTGAAGGTACCACTACTCCTCCACCTTCTCTTTTTTGAGCTGCATTGTTGATTCTGCTGTTTCATGACAGTCAGGGTGGCTCAGATGAGATGCCATTTTGGTTAGCTGGGAGGCGAAGTCACTCATCTGGGGTCTTAGCTGGGGCTAGTTCTCAGGTGGAGCAACAGCCCCTTCTCAAAAGTGCTTCTGCAGAAGAAAAGCTGTGTTTATGACGGTAGTGCCAAGAGTTATGCATGAGGCCCGGCAGAGGACTGCAGCAAGGCCATAATCTCTCCCTACTTTGAGCCATGTCATAGCATTTGGGGACAGCCTACGAGGTATTTTTATTGTCAGCTGGAAGGCTGGGCCTGCCAAACCTGAGGACCTGACTGATTTCAGCAGCTGTTAGACTGCTCTTCATGTAGCAGTAAAGCACACTTTTAAAATAAGAACACCATTTGGAGAGGCTATGAAGAGATTGGAACTCTACTTCACTGTTCATGGGATTGCAGAATGGTACAACCTCTTTGGAAAGCAATTTGGCATTACCTTAAAATAATGGATATAGAAATACCATTTGACCTAGTAATTCCTCTGCTCGGAATATATCCTACAAAATCAAAGCCATTCACATCAACTGATACATGCACATGAATATTCATTGCGGCACAGTCCATGATAGCAAAAAATTGGAATCAACCCAGATGCCCAACAACAGAAGAATGCATGGGTAAACTTTGGTATATATATTCAATGACATGCTATGCATTGATAAAGAACAATGATGATAGCAGGAAACATCTCTCAATTTGGTCTCAACTGGAGGACATTATGTTGGGTGAAATTAGTCAGCAACAGAAGGACAATTATTATATGAGACCTCTACAATAAAAACTTAAAAGCATACTCATAATAATAGAAAAGACTCTTTGATGGCTACAAGGGTACGGAAGGTGAGAGGGCAGGAGGGAAATGAGTGAGGGTTTAAATTAGATAGTTGTTAGAAATTTGGTTGGGTGAAATTGGTGACAATACATATTAGTAAGAAAATTGATATTAATGGAACTTCAACACAACTTGTGTACTCCTCCTCTCTTAACTCAGTATTGTAAGCACAGAGTATGTACACTTTCATTTTTTATTTAATAATAATAATAATAATAATAAAGAACACCAGAACTGACTACTGAGCTGCTCAGTGGCATCTCCTCCACGTTTCACTGATCCACATCATAGCATCAGCTGAATGCCCCCCAGTGACTCCATAAGTAGGGCACCATCTTTGCCAGCCAAGAAGCAGAGCCTGCCACCCAAGAGAGGCCACCTGGGGCCAGTAACTCAAGTACATTGAGGAAGCTTGGTGACCAACTTCCCTCTTAGAGCTATGCCTGAGCTCCCATTGAGATAACACCAGAGAAACCAAATATCTTCTTGATGGCATGAAGCCAACAAATGATAGCTAACCACTTAATGAAACAGTCTACCATGACTTTGGAAAACTCCCAAAATAAAGAATAAAAAAAGCCTCCAGATGAAGAAATCTTTCTGAAACTATGAGGTTGAGTACAAAAGAATTATATACAGAGTCCTCCTAGAAATAAAACAAAATGCAGTAGAACAAAATATTTTAAGTCAGATACTTGAACTAATGGAATATTAGCAATCTGAAATCCAGCAGATCAATAATGAAATTACAGAATTAAACAATTCTATCCAAAGCCAAAAGAGCAGAATTGAGGAGTTAAAACCCAGAGTTAGTGAGCTTGAGGATAGAACAACTGACACCAGCATTAAAGAAATCAAAGAAAAGAAATAAGAAAAATGAAGAAGCATTAAGAAACATGTGGGATTCTATTAAGAGGAATAGTCTGCAATTGACAGGAGCTCCCAAACAGGAAGGGATAGCTGAAAATACAGAGAGTATTGTAGAGTTGCTGACAGAAAACGTCCCTAAAATTATGAAAGATGAGAACGTGGATTTCCAAGACGCATATTGAACACCACAAAAGTTAGATCCCAAAAGAAAGACACCAAGACGTGCTATAATCAAGCTTAATAAAATGAAACATAAAGAGAGGCACTTAAAGGCAGCAAGGCTTAAAGCAAAGCTAACATTCAGAGGAAAGCCCTGTAGGATTTCGTCTGACTTCTCAGCAAAAACAATGTTGGCAAGAAAGCCATGAGATGACATATTTGAAGCCCTGCAGGAGAAAAACTCCAAGAAAGAATTACATGTCCTGCAAAACTGTCCCTCAAATATGAAGATGAAATTAATACATTCATAGATAAACAGAAGCTTAGAGAATTCATAAAAACCAAATCAAAACTACAAGAAATACTGAAAGAAGCTCTTTGCTTAGAAAAACAAAAACATCAATTGTTTACTTAAAGAGGCAATGGAAGACAGAGCATCCAGAATCCCACTCACTTAGGGAAGTCAGAAAGCTCAAAGCTACAATATTAAAAGAAAGGAAGTGATCGTATCGTGAAAACTATGACATCATCATGCTAAAAAGAGGTTTGTATTAAGTAGTTATAACCCTTTTAGATGGTGGGGGAATTAAAAAAATGTGCAGAAGTTAAAGTGTGGTTTAAACTTAGAATAGTAAGAAGAATCATGGAGTAGCCACAAAGCAAAATAACAATGCTACATATCAACACAAGAAACTATTTCAGGAGTCTCAACAAACACAAAACCAACACTTAAAAAGATGAAAAGTTAGCCCATAAAGAATAACCCAGAACAGAACAGTAAGAGCAACACAGAAGACATCAACAACACAAAAATAAATGCATCAAAATGACAGCACTAAACACAGACCCATCAATAATTATACTGAATATAAATGGGCTGAATGCTCTAATAAAGACGCAGTGAATAACATCTTGGATCAAAAGACACAATCCATCTATATGTTGCTTACAAGAAATACACTTTAGACTCAAATATATGAACAAACTGAAAATTAAAGGATGGAAAAATATATATGAAGGTAACAATGTATGAAGAAGAGCAAGAGTGGTAATATTAATCTCAGATAAAATAGATTTTAATGTAAAATCCACCATGGTGGAAAGGATGGTCAGTACTTATTGCTGAAAGTTTCAATGCATAAGCAGGACATAACAATATTAAATATTTATGCATCCAATACCCAAGCATCTAAATACATCAAACAAACACTGATAACACTGAAAAATGAAAAAAATGAGACAGATCACTCCAAAATAATAGTTGTAGATTTCAATGTTTCACTTTCAGTAACGGACAGATCATGCGGAAAAAAACTCAGTAAAGAAGATCTTATTATGACAATTAACAAAGTAGACCTCGTTGAGATATACAGAACTTTTTACCCATCAACAGACAAGAAAACCTTCTTCTCCAATGCACATGGAACATTTTCTAGAATAGACCATGTGTTAGGACATAAAGCAAATCTCAACAAAACACAGACCATCGAATTATTGCAAAGCATCTTCTTGAAACACAAAGCTATGAAAGCTGCAATCAATAGCAGAAAAAACATAGGTATAAATTCAAACTCATGGAAACTCAACAACAACTTGCTCAAAAAGCCATAGGTTATAAAAGAAATCAAGGACAAAATAAAGAAATTTATGGATTCAAATGAGAACGAAGACACATCCTACCGGAACCGATGGGATACAGCCAAAGCAGTGCTCAGAGGTCAATTTCACTCTGTAAACATAGGCATCCTGAATGAAGAAAGCACCTAAACCCAAGAATTAACCCTACAGCTTGAATAAGTAGAAAGAGAGCAGCAGAGGAACCCCTCAGGCACCAGAATAAAACAGATAACAAAAATTAGAGTAGAACTAAATGAATTAGAGAACAGAAGAACAACTGAAAACATTAATAAAACCAAAAGCTGGTTCTTTGAAAAGATCAACAAAATTGACAAACCACTGGCTAAACTTGCAAAACATAAACAGGAGAGGAAACAAATAACCAAATGAGAAATGAGATGGGAGACATCAAACAAATGCAATTGAAAGTATCATAACAGAATATTGTGAAAAACTGTACTCTGAGTTGAAATCCTAGAGGAAACGGAACAGCTCCTAAGTTCATGTCACCTACCAAAGTTATCACAAGGAGAAGTAGAACAACTTCATAAACCCATCACAAAGGAACAGATTGAAAAACTCATCAAAAAACTACTAACCAAACAAGCCCTGGCCCAGATGGCTTCAATGGAGAATTTTACCAAACTTTTAGAGGTGAGTTAACTCCAATACTACTGAGATTATTTCACAGGACAGAAAGGGACAGAATACTCCCAAATTCATTCTAGGAAGCCAGTATAACCCTGATACCAAAGCCAAGGAAAGATCACACTAAAAAAGAAAATTACAGACCAATATGACTCATGAGTCGGATCTGACTCAATGACACTTGACTTGGCTTTGGCATGACTCATGAACCTAAACACAAAATCTTCAACAAAATCCTAGCCAATAGAATTCAATAACACATCAAAAAAATAATTCATCACGACCAAATTGGATTCATATCAGGGACATAAGACTGGTTCCACATCAGAAAAACAATTGTGATCAACCGCATAAATAACACAAAGGATAAGAATCACCTGATTTTGTCAATTAATGCGGAAAAGGCATTTGACAAAGACCAACACCCATTCTTGTTAAATACTTTTAGCAAAACAGGAATGGGGGGAAAACCCTCATCACAATAAAAGGCATCTATGCAAAGCAAACTGCTTACATCATCCTGAATGCAGAGTGGCTGAAAGAATTCCCCTTGAGAACAGGAACTAGACAAGGATGCCCACTCTCACCACTTCTGTTCAACATTGTACCAGAGGTTCTAGCCAAAGCAATTAGATCAGATCAGTAAAGAAGTAAAAGTTTCCCTATTTGCAAGTGATATGATTGTATGCAGAGAATCCTAAAGAATCCATAAGTAAACTATGGGAACTAAAAGAAGAGTTTAGCAAAGTATAAGGATATAAGATAAGCGTAACTAAATCAGTAAGATTCCTTTATACTAATAAATAGATCATCAAAGAAGAAATCACAGATCAATAGCCTCGAAGAAGATAAAGTACCTAGGAATAAATGTAACTAGCGAAATAAGATACCTCTATAGAGAGAACCACAAGACCTTACTACAAGAAATTAAAAGAGACTTATGTAAATGGAGAAACTTACCCTGCTCATGGATAGGAATACTTAACATCGTGAAAGTGTCTGTTTTACAATCTGCATATACAATGCATAGACAATGAAACTGGAATACAAATTCCAGTATCACTTTTTAATAAGATGGAGAAACAGCATTGTTTGGAATGGGAAGGAGCACCGGATAAGTAAAGCACTACCGAAGAAGGGGAACATAGTGGCAGGTCTCACACTACCCAACCTTAGAATCTATGTACACTGCCATGGTAATCAAAACAGCCTGATACTGGTACAAAAAGAGACATATAGACTGATGGAATAGAGTTGAGACCCCAGAGATGCCACCATGTTCTTATGAACAGTTGATATGTGACAAGAGCATTAAGATTGTAAACTGGGACAAAAACAGTGTCTTTAATAATTAGTGTTGGCAAAACTGGATATCCATCTGCAAGAAACTGAAACAAGACCCAGGTTTTACACCTTACACAAAAACTAACTCAAAATGGATCAAAGACCCAAATATCAAACTTCAAATGATAAAGAACATGCAAGAAAAAATAGGGTCAACTATTGAAGTTGTAATATACAGCTTAGATAGACTTCAAAATCTGATGAAGCATGATCAACAGAAGAGAAATAGATAAATGAGAACTACTAAGAATCAAACATTTTTGCTCATCCAAAGACTTTATCAAAAGAGTTATAAGACCACCTACAAAACGGGAAAAAATATTTCGCAACTACATGTCTGACTGACATCTGATCTCCATAATCTATAAGATGCTGCAAAGTATCAACAAGAAAAAGTACACAGCCTAATTAAGCAATGGGCAAAGGAGATGGACAGACACTACACCAAAGAGGACATCCAGGCAGGCAAAAGATACATGAGGAAACGTTCACAAACATTAACTATTAGAGAAATCCAAATCAAAACTACAATGAGATGCCATCTCACCCCAGCAAGGTTGGCCGTGATCCAAAAAACAGAAAGCAAGTAATGCGGGAGAGGCTGTGGAGAGATGAGAACTCTCCTACACTGCTGATGAGATTGCAAAATGGTACAACATCTTTGGAAAGCAGTTTGGCACGTCCTTTAAAAGCTGGAAATAGATATACCATTTGATTCAGTAATCCCACTGCTTGAAATATCGCCTACAGAAACAAAGGCAGTCACACGAATAGATCCCTGCACATGAATGTTTATTGCAGCACAGTCCACAATAGCAAAAAGATGGAATCAACCCAGACGCTCATCAACAAATGAATGGATAAACAAAGTATGGTACATATAGTCAATGAAACACTACACAATGATAAGGAACAGTAACAATTTTAGGAAGCATCTCATAACGTGGTTTCAATTGGAAGACATTATGCTGAGTGAAGTCAGTCAGTGGCAAAAAGACAAATATTGTGTAAGATTTCTATGATAAGGACTTAAAATAGACTTATGTACAGAGAAAAAGACTCTGCTACATGTGTGGGGAGGGAGGGAGATGGTTGGACATAGATTAGATAGTTGACAGAAATTTGATTAGGTGAAAGCAGTGACAGCACACAGTAGAAAGTAGATCAACTTAACTGGACTTCACCACAAACTGAAAGATTTTCTAAAATCAATCTAACACTTCAAAGGATAGAGTATCAGGAATGGGGTCTGGGGACCACGTATTCATGGGACATCAAGGCCAGTTGGCGTAACTAGCCTACTGCTGGGAGATTCTTTTGCACCACATATTGGTGAGTGGCCTCTGGGGTCTTAAAAACTAGCAAGCTGCCATCAGAGGTACACAAACAGTCCTAACTCATCCAGGACATATGATTACCAAGAATCACAAAGACATAAAGGATAAACAACCCTGAAGACAGAAGGACCCATGTGGTTAGGAGATTTCATCAACATGTGACCAAAAGAACCAGATGGTACCCAGCCACCACAAAAGACAGCTGTGATGGGACCCACAATGTTAAGTCCCTGTGGCAACTGAAGAAAAAGAGGGGTGAAGCTCAAGAACAGTACTAAAAGACCACACTGATGGTTCAACAGCCTGGGGGATCCCCTGGGAGCATGGCCCTTAGACCTACTGCTGCACCTGACCAGAAAATGCTGCTGAGGTCAGCTCTGCAGATGAAAACGGACTGAACTCAGGGGCGCAATGTGACCATATGGTGTGTGTACTTTATGATTCTATGCATTTACAGGAGGCTGTCCTACTGATCTCTTTCTAGATGGAGGGAAGAGGGTGGAGAGGAAAGGACAGGAGATTGTTGGAAGGATACAACAAGTACAGAATGAAAAGAAGGAGTGTGCTGTCATCAGGCAAGGAGGGCAGAAAGAGCTGCAGATATATGAGGATGCAAATTTAATTTGTATTGTTTTCTTTCACTTAATCACAATTAAAAACAAACAAAAACTAGATTTTCCAGCCAGCACTCAGGGCCAGCTAGTGATTTGATTAAGAATTTAGACTGAGACCAATCAGTAGGCACAAAATTCTTCTTCTTATTTTTTTAATTGTGATTGAGTAAGAATATACAATCCCATATAAATTTGCATACCTGCCAATGAGTGGCTCCCACTGCTCTCCCTGCCCGGTGACAGCACACTCCTCCTCTCCATTCTATATGTCATATCCTTCTAACAATATCCTATCTCCTTCTCTCCACCCTCTCCCCCACCTCCAGTAAGAGGTCAGCTGGATGACATCCTACAGATGCACAGAACCATAAAGTGCACACATGATATGTTCACTCTGTGTAACCAAGTCCAATCCATTTCTGTCAGAAAAGTTGACCTCCATTATGATTTATGGACAGGGGCAGCATCAGGACTAGGATCAGGGCCAGGAACCATGCTCCCAAGGGAAGCCTGAGGCCCCTGGACCATGAATTGTGGTCTTTTAGTGGAAATCTCAGGGTGTACCACTTTTTTTTCGTGTTGCCAGTTAGACTCAACTTTGTGAGCCCCATCACGGCTATCACTGGTGGTGGCCGGGCACCATCCAGTTCTTCAGGTCACATGTTGATGTAGTCCCCTGCTCATGTGGATCTCTCTGTCTCCTGGGTTCTCTTTCTCCATGTGGTTTTGGTCCTTGGAGATCATCTGTTCGTGCTGAGTTGTGACCATTTGGTGTACCTCAGATGGCAGCTTGGCAGCTTTTAAGACCCCAGACACCACTCACTAATTTGGGGTTCAGAAGAATCTCTCAGCAAAACGCTAGCTATGCCAATTGACCTCGATGTCCCCTGAGAGCATGGTCCCAGACTCACACCCCAGCTACTCTGTCCTTGTAATATTGGGTTAAGATGGGAGGAATAATCATGTTATGTTGAAGTTCAGTTAATATTGATCTTTTTTCTAATGTGTGTTATCACAGATTTCACCCAACCAAATTTCTATCAACTATCTAGTTAATACCCTACCCTCTTTTCCCCTCCCTCCCCACCCTTGCAGCCATCAGAGAGTCTTTTCCTCTATGCATGAATCTGTTTTTAAGTTCTTATAGTATGGGTCTCATCCAGTATTTGTCTTTTTGTCGCTGACTACTTTCACTCAACATAATGTCCTCCAGTTGAAACCAGGTTGGTTATGAGATGCTTCCTAAAATCATCATTCTTCTTTATCATTGCATAGTGTTCCACTGAGTACATATATCATAGTTTACCCATCCATTCATCTGTTGTTGGTCATTGGGGTTGATTCCATCTTTTTGCTGTTGTGGACTATGCAGTGATAAACATTCTTGTGCACGTATCAGTTGGTGTGAATGGCCTTGACGCTATACAGTATATTCCAAGCAGTGGACTTACTGAGTCAAATGGTATTATCTATTTCCAGCTTTTTCAGATTGCTTTCCAAAGAGGTTGTACGATTTTGCAATCCCATCAAGTGTAGGAGAGTTCCACTTTCTCCACAGCCTCTCCAGCACTTGCTGTTTTCATTTGTTAGATGATGGCCATCCTTGCCTAGTTCCCATTTTCAAGGGAAATTGTTTCAGTCTCTCTCCTTTGTATAAATGGCCTTTATTGTACTGAGGAATTTTCCATCTATTCCTATTTTGCTGAGAGTTTTTAGCATGAATTGATGTTGGACTTTATCAAATGCCAATAGACAAAATCAGGTGATTCTTTTCTTTCATATTATTACGTGGCTGATCACATTAACTGTTTTTCTGATGTTGATACAGCCTTGCATCCCTGGTGTGAACACAAATTGGTCACGATGGATTATTTTTTTGTTATATTGTTGTATTCTGTTGGCAAGAATTTTGTTGAAGATTTTTGCATTTAGGTTCATGAGTGATATCGGTCTGTAGTTCTCCTTTTCTGTTGAGTCCTTCCCTGGCTTTGGTATCAGGGTTATGCTGGCTTCATATAATGAGTTTGGGAGTTTTCCAGATTCAGATTTGTGAAATAGTCTCAGTAGTATTGGAGTTAACTCTTCTCTAAAAGTTTAGTAGAATTCTGCAGTGAAGCCCTCTGGGCCCAGGCTTTTTTTGATAGTTAGTTTTTTGAAGACTTTTTCAATCTTGTTCTTTGTGATGGGTTTATTAAGTTGCTCTGTTTCACTTTGTGGTAATTTTGGTAGGTGATATGAATATAATAATTTGCCCATTTCCTCTAGGTTTTCAAATTTGTTGGAGTACAGTCTTTTGTAGTATTCTGTTATAATATTTTTTATTTCTAATGGATCTGTTGTGACAACTCTCCTCTCATTTCTTGTTTGGGTTATTTGCTTCCTTTCATGTTTTCTTTAGTAAGTTTAGCCAATAGTTTGTCAATTTTGCTGATCATTTAGAAAATCAGCTTTTGTTTTTTTCAGTTGTTCTTGTTCTCTCATTCATTTAGTTCTTCTCTAATCTTTATGATCTGTTTTCTTCTGGTTCCTGAGGGGTTACTCTGTTGTTCTCTCTCTACTTGTTCAATCTGTTGGGCTAGATCTTTGGTTTGAGTTCTTTCTTGCTTGTGTGCATTTATAGAGATAAACTGAATTATTTTTTTGATATGTTGTTGTATTCTATTGGCAAGAATTTTGTTGAAGATTTTTGAATCTAGATTCATGAGTAATATTGATCTGTAGTTCTCCTTTTTTGATCGGTCTTTCCCTGGCTTTGGTAACAGGCTGTATCCCATAGGTTCTGGTAAGAAGTGTTTACATTCTCGTTGGAATCCATAAATTTCTTTATTTCATCCTTGATTTCTTCTATAACCTACAGCTTTTTGAGCAAGATGTTGCTCAGTTTCCATGTGTACCATTTTCTATCTATGTTTTTTCTGCTATTGATTTTGACTTTTATGGCTTTGTGGTCTGAGAAGATGCTCTGCAGTAATTCAATGGTATGGATTTTGTTGAGATTTGCTTTATGTCCTAACACATGGACTATTCTGGAAAATGTTCCATGTGCACTGGAAATGAAGGTGTAGATGTCTGCTGATCAATAGAAAGTTCTATATATGTCAGTGAGGTCTAGTTGGTTAATTGTGGCAATAAAATCTTCTGTGTCTTTAATGAACTTTTTACTGCATGATCTGTCCAATATTGACAGTGGAGTGTTGAAGACTCCCACAATTATTGTGAAGTGATCTGTCTCATTTTTGAGTGTAGTCAGTGTTTCTTCGATGTATTTAGATGCTGTTGTATTGGGAGCCTAAATGCCTAATATTGTTAAATCCTACTTGTATAGTGAAACTTTCAACAATAGTGCCCATCCTTGTCCATGATGGTAGATTTTACACTAAAATCTGTTTTATCTGAGATTAGAATTGCCACACCTGCTCTTCTCTGTGTATTGTTAATACACATTCTTCCATCCTTTAATTTTCAGTTGATTTATATCTTTAAGCCTAAGGAGAGTTTCTTGTAAGCAAAATATGGACGGGTCATGTCTTTTGCTCCAAGATGCCACTGATTGTCTCTTTACTGGACCGTTCAGTCCATTCACATTTAATGTAATTATTGATAGGTATGTGTTTAGTGCTGTCATTGTGATGTGTTTATTTTTGTGTTGATGTTTTCTCTATTCTTATTATTCTATTCTGGGACATTCTTCTTTATGAGTTGACTTTTCATTTTTTCAGTGTTGTTTTGGTGGTTGTTGAGACTCCTGTATTACATTTCTTGATTTGATATGTTACATCTTTATTGTGCTTTACAGCTGCCCCTAGTACCCCCTTAATAAACTGTGTATAAACCCAATTTCAGTTACTACCATTCTTATCAACTTACTCTCCATCTGGAAGGACTGTAACAACTGTAGTACATTCCTCTTTCTAATATGATGATATCATAGTTTTCATAATATGATCACTGAATCACTTCTTTTAATATTACAGCTTTGATTGAGTTTGGAGCCTTCCTTAGCTGAGTAGGTTTCTGGATGATGTGTCCTGTGTTTCCTCCTAAAATATAAAATTAATGGTTTCGCTCTTCTAAGCCAAGAGCTTCTTTCAGTATTTCTTGCAGCTTTGGTTTGGTTTTTACAAAGTCTCTCAGTTTCTATTTATCTTCAAATATCTTGATTTCATTTTCATACTTCAAAGATAGTTTTGCAGGATAAATAATTCTTGGTTGGAAGTTCTTCTTCAAGGCTTTGAATGTGTCATCCCATTGTCTCTGTGCCAGCATCGTTTCTGCTGAGAAATCAGACAAAAGCCTGAAGGGTTTCCCTCTGAATGTTAGCTTTGCTTTCAGTCTTGCTGCCTTTAAGAGTTTCTGCTTGTGTTTCATTTTGTTAAGCTTGATTATAGTATGTCTCTTAGTCTTTCTTTTGGGATCTATATTGAGTGGCATTCGACACGCATCTTGGATATCTGTATTCTCTTCTTTCATAATTTCTGGAAAGTTTTCTGTCAGCAGCTCAGCCACAATACTCTTTGTGTTCTCAGTTGTCTTACTCTGTTCAGGAACTCAAATTAATTGTAGATTGTTCCTCTTAATAGAGTCCCACATGCTTCTTAATGCTTCTTCATTTTTCTTGTGTCTGTTTTCTGACTTCTCCTCATAGATGCTGGAGTCAGTACCTCTGTCTTCCAAGGCAGAAAGTCTGTTTTCCATTTGTTCAATTCTGTTTTCTTGGCTTTGAATTGAATTTTCTACCTCTTTGATTTGTTGGATTTGATCTGTTGGATTTCAGAGTACTGGTGTTCCATCCAATTAAACAGGTTGCTTAGTTTTTCATTTTGTTCTTCTGTATTTTGTATGATGTCTAGGAAGGCTCTTTATATAATCCTTTTGTACTCACCCTCTGATAGTTTCATATAGGTTTCTTTGTCTGGGAATTTCTTTGGATCTTTCTTTTGTGGGCCTTCTGGAACCATAGATGAATTCTTCTTAATGGTCCAGTCTAAAGTTTGTTGCTTATGGGCATCTGAAGGTTGTTCTGTTTCTCCAGCATTACCTTAATGGGATCTAAAGCTCAATCTGAAAAGGAAGTTGATCACCAGACACCTGTACATACTCTAGTGTCTGAGTTCAGTGGAATCTTCTGGGGTAGCCAGCTTTACATCCTGATTGGCAAAGACACAGCCTCAATTATAGAGTCACTGGGGAGCCATTATTTGACACTGTAATGTGAGATAGTAAAGACTGGAAGAGATGCCGTCCAGATGCAGCACAGTTATTTCTTTATTAAAAGGTAAAAGGCATCTGACAACTTCCAAAATTAGTCAGGCTTTCAGGTGTGCAAGTCCCTCTTCAGGCATTGGTTTCCAGAGGGATTTAGGGGGACCTGTGTTTAGTCTGTCAGTTTGACTGACCCCACAAAATTTTTACTACTTTGTCTGTTAATAGCCTGGTCTGACCCTTAATTTTCTTTCCCCTGGACTATTGCAATAGCCTCCTGACTTCTTTTATCTCTTCTCCACTTTTTCTCTATAATCTGTTCTTAACACAAAGGCCACAGTGAAGTTCTAAGCATAAATTATATCCTTCCTCTGCTCCAAACCATGTTGAATCTCTACTTCATTCAGAATGAAAACCAAAGTGTTTACCAGCATTATCTGGACCAACATTCGCTCTGACCTCATCTCTCCCTGTTTTTGTCATGCATTATAGTTTGACCACACTGATCTCCTTGCTATTCCTCACTCTGGGCACATTTTGGCCTCAGGGCCTTTGACCTGACTGTCCCTCCACCTAGAACCGTCTTCCTTGGTATATTCACACAGCTAACTCCTTCACAAGAAGTCTGATGACACAGTGCTTAAGTACCTGGTGCTAACCATAAGATTAGAGGTTTGAGCTCACCAGTCACTCTGTGGGAGAAAGATGTGGGCACTTTGTTTCCATAAAGATTACAGCCTTGACAATCCTATGAGGTAATTCTACTCTCTTTCACAGGGTCACTATGAGTTGAAATTGACTTGATGGTAATGGGAATTCCTTTATTTCTTTCAAATCATTGCTTAAATATCATTTTCTAGGGGAAGCCTATCCTGACCTCTATTCTTAAGATTGTAACTCCTTCCTTACTCATTCCCAGTGGCTTTTAGTACTTATGATTCCCTCCCCTTGTTTTAATTTTTTTTTCTAAGTTGCTGTTGGGTCCTTTGAGTTAATTCTGACTCATAACCATCTAATGTGACAAAGCGTAACTGCCCAGTAGGGTTTCCTAGACAGTAATCTGTATGGGAGCCGATCACCAGGTCTTTTCTACCATGGATCTCCTGGGTGTTTCTAACCTCCAGTCTTTTGATTTTCAGTTGAACACTTAACCATTACATTAACAGGACTCCAAATTTCTAACATACTATAGAATTTACTGATTTTTAAAAATGTATTGTTTCTGCCTATGTAGTCTGCGTATGCCACCACACTGTAAGGTCCATGGGGGCAAGGATTGTTGTTTTCTTCACAGATGTATACCAAGTATCTAAAATAGTGGCTGTCACATAGTGAGTGCTCAATAAACACTTTTTTATAAGTAAATAAACTATTGCTGGTAATGGGACAGCAATCATTCTGGAGACAGAAAAGCAAATGGCCTGGAGATTTTCAGAAACCTTTGTTCTACGCTGGTACATAGAACTGAAACTTGAATTCATTTAGTAGTAGCATCTTGCAAGGGTTGTATTTGCTAGGATGGACACTTGGCAAATTTCTGAAGTGATGGAAATAATTCAACATCTTGATCTTGGTGGCAGTTACATGGGAATATATTCAGAGATAAAATTTGTAGCATTGTGCTCTTAAGATCTGTGCAGATTAATAGATGCAAATTCAGTAAAACAAAGCAAAATCAATTCATGTTGATTTTGAGGAGTGTTAACGGGCTGTCCAGGTGAAGGATGCTCATTTTGTCATATAATGGGATGTAGACGTGGAGAAACATGGGTGATCTTCTGAACTCAGGCATGGAGAATTTTTTTTTTCTTTAAAAAAAACAAAACCAAAAAACCTTAATAACAGTATCTCTCTTTTTATTGGCCTTGGTGCTTAAAATGTGACTGGCTTTTTTCTTTTTCCCCTAATTCTAAGTGAAACCATTGGTCTTCCAAGTAACTGAGCAAGCCCTTTGTGTCACTTTAAGGTGGTTAGCCTGGGCTAAACAAGATGTGCATGTGTATGTGTGCGTGAGTGTGTGTGCCTATACTTTTTCACTCGCCACAAAGAGCAAGCTGGTTATTTTATGTTACTGTCATTTCCATGGCTGTAAAATAAATGAGTTTATTTAGATTTCTAGAAATGAAACTGACTAGTTGATATCTTAGAGCTGGTTAGGATCCTTTGGGACTGGAGCTTTTTACAAATGTTTGCCTAGTATGTGAAAACTGCAAGGATGAGGATAGCATAAACAAAGTTAAAAAAAGAAAATTTGGTTGTAAGCTAGTTTTTAATGAATATCCGTCTGTTTTTAGAAGTGCTTTAACTTCTCCATTAACTCTAGCTGTAAAATTTCCTTCATTTAAAAAAAAAAAAATTCTTTTTTTTCCTTCCTTCAACCAATTCAATATAAAAGCGGAATAAAATCTAGCTATGTCCATCAGACTCATTCTATTTTTCAACACGGTTGCACAAAACTACATAACAGGTGTCTGTTCTTGAAAATCGTTTTCAAATCCATTTACTGCTCCATATAGTGAGGCACTGTAAGTGCTGGGAAAGCAAGTTCGTTGTAGGTTGCTTTCACTGTTCAGCATCCAGGGAATGTGATTAGGGGAGGAAATCAATTCCTCAGCTGAATGGGTGCTAAAAGTATGCTTAAACTATAACACGACAATGATATATTTCAAATCTGGGTTAAATTTCACTTTTCAGAGGACAAAAACAAAAGCATGTTGCCTCCTTCAACTTACTTTTGCGCAGTGGATGAGAGAATCGCGTATTTAGGGAAAAACTTGCATGTGCTTCTTACCAATCCTCTGACTTGGCCTCTTTGACCCTTGCCATATGCCTCTGTGACCCATTTAGAAATAAAGATAAATTCTACCTGTCTTTTAGTAATTCATAGTAGTTTCTATAGTGGTCAGTTTGATCTTCCAGAAGTTTCGATTAACAGGGGAGCTGGCCGATGTCTCCTTCAGGTAGCAGCTGTGTGAGGAACTAAGATCTTTAAGATCACTTGCATCTGTTGGTCTCTTTTTAGTCCAAGTAGCTATAATTCGATTTGAATCTACCAGGCACTCCTTGGAAACTGTGTGGCAGTTCTACTCTGTCTCATAGCTCTGCTATGAGTCAGAATTGACTCAGAGGCATTGGGTTTGGTTTTGGTTTATAAGGAACTATGATTTGGAGGCGCTCTGGTGGTGCAATGGTTAAGCACTAGACTGCTAACCGAAAGGTCAGTGGTTGAAACCCAACAGCTGCTCTGTAGGAGAAAGATGGTGGCCGTCTGCTTCTGTAAAGATTTATAGACTTGGAAACCCTAAGGGGAGTTCTACTCTGATCTATAGGATCTCTATGAGTCAGAATTTAACTCAACAGCATTGGGTCTGGTTTTGCTTAACTACAGTTTTGAAGCAGTGGTAGTTCAGTGGCAGAATTCAACCCTTCCATGAAGGAGACCTGGGTTCAACTTCTAGGCAATGTACCTGCTGTGCAGACACCACCCATCTGTTAGTGGAGGCTTGTGTTGCTATGATGCTGAACAGGTTTCAGTGCAGTTTCTAGACTAAGATGGACTAGCAAGAAAGGCCTAGTGATCTACCTCTGCAAATTAGCCAGTGGAAACCATGTGGATCACAATGGTCCAATTCTGTTTTGTATGGTGGAAAGGGGCGGTCATCATGAGTTGGGAGCAGCTTTCAACAACTGCTGTCATCTACAGATACAACTGTTTTTTAAACAGAGGCTGAATGTCTGTTTTCCATGCACCATCCTCTACCCCAGAGAAAAGGAAAAAAAAAAGGAAAAGCAAGTACTATCACGCCGAAGGCCATTCTTTCTTCATTAAATTTTTGCTTCACTTTGAAGCCCTTCACTCTTCTGACTCAGAGTTTACTTATTTAAAATAAAAACACATTTGCAAACGTGTTTCAGTCACATAGAGGGAAGTGATAGCATCTGTGCTGTTCCCAAATATTTCCAGGAAACTTTTGCCTGGAAGATCGTAAACATTCACAATCTTCCCTGGGACCAGGGACCAGTGGATCTCATGCAATAAATTCCTGCCTGAGGTCCTGTGAAAGCAAGAGAGCAGCTCTGTGGGCAGAAACATTTAGAATGCTGTCATTTTAAAGGCTTTTATGGAAGGAAAATAATTTTCAAGGGTCTGGCAAGCAAAAGCTCTATGTAGCTCCCTGCCCCGTCACTTTCAAAGTCAGCTTAAGACTCCTAAATCTTGATGAGAACAGAAAACCATTATTTAACTTGGTGCATATGAAGAACTCCACGTTGTTCTATATGCAAGGACCGAGAAGTGGGTCTCCTGAGAAGCTTGTCCGAAAATATCTGCTTGAGCTTCATAAAAATGGGGTTAAATCTGGATGGGTGTGGGTGCTTGTGTCATATTCTTGGTGTCATATACTTGTGTCATATACTGGGTGTCATATACTTGATGTCCGTCTTTGGTCACTTTTGGACTGCTCTCTACGGAAACATATTTTTGCAAGTGGGTAGTGTTACAGACTAAATTATACCCCACAAAAAGATATGGTGGAGCCCTAAACCCAGACTTGTAAAGTGACATTGTTTACGGAAATAGGATTTTGCTAGTAGATGTTCAGTTGAGGAGGCCACACTGAACGAGGGTGGGTTCTAATTCTTTCTCAGTGACATCTTATAAAAAGAAAAACAGAATGGGAGAGGAGTCACACAGTTAAAAAGCATCACATAAGCCAAGTGCGTTCGAATCGGATCCCAGAATATTCGAGGAACATCACATAAAGACACACCTATAAGCAACAATGGAACACCAACTGCCTGCAACCACTAGAAGCTCAGGGAAAGGGTTGGAACACTTCCTTTCTCAGAGCCCTTAGAAGGAATTGACATGCCTGTGGTTTGGAGGAGCTTTGATGGTACAGTAGTTAAGCACTGATTGAGACTCCTAGCCTCCAGAACTGTGAGAAAATAAATTGCTGTTAGTTTTAGTCAGCTAGTGCTACTTTATCAGAAATGCCACAGAGTGGATGACTTTAACAGAGGAAAGTTTATTCTTTCACAGTCCAATAGGCTACAAGTCCAAATTCAGGATGTCTGCTCCAGGGGAAGCCTTTCACCCGTGTTGGCTCTGGAGGAAAGTCTAGTATTGTCTCAGTCTTTGTCCAGGGAGCATTCTGACACAGGAACCTCAGGTCTGAAGGACGTGCTCTTTTTCTTGGTGCTGCTTTCTTGGTGGTATGAGGTTCCCAATTCTCTGTTTGTTTCTCTTTCCTTTTATCTCTTATAGGATGAAAGGGTAAAGGGCAGTGCAAGCCATACTCCAGGGAAACTCCCTTTACAGTGGAGCAGGGAGGTGATCCTTGGAAGGGATTTACAGTCCCACCCTAATCCTTTAACACACAGCACAGGAAAACCACAAAGTGGAGGCCCAGCCATATGACTACACATATTTGGGGGTGGGGGGGTGGGGACAGAATTCGATTCATAAAATGGTTCTTCAGAAACATTCACTTTGTGATATTTTGTGATGGTAGGTGTAGGAAATGAAGATACGTGCAGTCAGGAGATGGGTGGTTCTGTGAACAACCTCAAGGCCAGTTATAAACCATACGTTCATAACACTCCAATACCAGCATCGCCGGTGAGAAGTCAGCCCAGACCACTTTCCCTTTACCGTGGCTTGGTGCTAAGGCTCTCATAACCCCTACTCTTCCTCAACTATTTTAGAAGTGGGAACATTGTGAAGGGGAGGCAGACAGAGAGCTAAGGAGAGAAGAAAGCAGAGGCTTTCACAGCTGAAAGAGAAGGCCTAGAATAACTCCTTTCCCGGCCCTGTTAATAGGTAAGAAGAGGAGGAATGCTTCTCACAGCGACTTTCAAGTGCAGATTCTGATTTAGCAGGTCTTGGGTAAGGCCTGAGATTTTACATTTCTACAAAGTTCCCGGGTGCTACTGTCCATAGACCACTGTTCTGAGTAGCAAGGATCTAGGTTAAGCAGCTTGCTTTGAGTTGTATAACTAGTTAGTGGTTACTATGGTGACTATGTTGTTATTGTTAGGTACTGTTAAGTTGGTTGTGATTCACAGTGACCCTATGTACCACAGAATGAAACAATCCCTAGTGCTGCACCACGCTCACAGTTATTGTTATGCTTAAGCCTATTGCTGCAGCTGCGGTGTCAGTTCATCTCCTTGAGGGTCTTCCTCTTTTCTGGCGACCCTGTGCTTTACCAAGTATGATGTCCTTCTCCAGGGACTGATCCCTCCTGACAACATGTCCAATGCATGTGGGGCATAGTCTCGTGATCTTTACTTCTAGTCTCGTGGTCTTTACTTCTAAGTAGTATCCTGGTTGTGAATTTCTTCCAAGTCAGATTTGTTTGTTGTTTTGCCAGTCGTTGCTGCACTCAATATTCTTTGCTAGCACCACAATTTACAGGTATCAGTTCTTCTTTGACCTTTCTTATTCATTGTCCAACTTCCCCATGCATATGAGGTAATCAAAAACACTATGTCTTGGGTCAGGCACACCTTAGTCTTCAGGGTGGTATCTTGGCTCTCCAATACTTTAAAGAGGGCTTCGTAGCTGATTTACCCTATGTAATATGTCATTTGATTTCTATGAAAGCTGATTCAGTGGCTGTTGATTGTGGATCCAAGTAAAATGAAATTCTTGGCAACTTTAATCTTTTCTTCATTTATCATGATGCTGCCTATTGGTCCAGTTGTGAGGATTTTTGTTTTCATTATGTTTAAGTGTAATCCATACTGAAGGCTATGGTCTTTGATTCTGATCAATATATGCTTCAAGTCCTCTTCACTTTCAGCAAACAAGGTTGTGTCTTCTGTCTAATGCAGCTTACTAACGAGTCTTCCTCCAATCCTGACGCCTCATACTTCTCCGTATACCCAGTTTCCTGTTCAACATACAGACTGAATAAGTATTTGAAAGGACACAACCCTGATGCACACCTTTCCTGACTTGAAACCAAACAATATCACCTTGTTCTGCTTGAACAACTGCCTGTTGATCTATGTGCAGGTCTCTTATGAGTACAGCAGGTAAGTGTTCTGGAATTCTTTGCAATATTATGCATGATCTGTTACGATCCACACAGCTGAATGCTTTTGCACAGTGAATAAAATACAGATAAACATCTTTCCGGTATTCTCTTCTTTCAGCCAGAATCCATCTGCCATCAGCAATGGTATCCCTGGTTGTACATTCTCTTCCGAATCCAGCTGGAATCTCTGGCAGTTCCCTATTCATGTGCTGCTGCAGCTGGCAGTTCTCTGTTTATATGATGCCTTCCAACTATAATCACTAATTATAATGACTATAAACCCAAATCAAACCCATTGCCATTGAGTTGATTCTGACTCATAGAGACCCTATAGAACAGAGCAGAAACTGCCCCATTGGGTTTCTAAGAAGTACCTGGTGGATTTGAACTCTTGACCTCTTGGTTAGCAGTTGTAGCACTTAACCACTATGCCGCCAGAGTTTTTTTATTGTGACTATAATGAATATTGATTACTTCCAGATGGTTCAGAACTGTGCAAATTTAAGTAAACTTCTTAAACTCTGAGCTTAAAAAAATCTTCGATGCAGGATAATTCACATAAAATACAATTCACCAATTGTAAGTGGTTACTATGGTGACTTTTTCCCCATTCTTCCCAAACAACAGCCCCTGTTTACCACCAGTGTTTTGTCCCAGTGGATTTACCTATTCTAGGTATTTTATATAAGTGGGAAAGGTAGAATCTACTTATGCTTTTGTATCTGGCATGTTTACTCAGCATAATGTTTTCAGTGTTTATCCACATGGTGGCATATATCAGAGCTTCATCTTGTCTTTGTGACTGTGTATATACACAGTTAGTTTTTCCATTCGTCATAGGCACTTCAGCTGTTTCCATCTTTTGTCATTGTAGGTAATGCTGCAATGAGCATTCTGTGCACGTCTTTCTGAGTCACTACTTTTGATTCTTTGGGGTACACACCTAGCAGGGGAATTGTTGGGTCACGTGGTATTTCTACACTGAACTTTTTTAGAAACTGACAAAATGTTTTCCCCAGTGGCTACACAATTTTACAATTTCACCAGCAATGTATTGATGTTTGGATTTTTCCCTATCCTGGCCAACACTTATTTTCATTATACAAGTAATAGGATCTTATTGGGTGTGAAGTGATATTTCACTGTGCTTTTGATTTACATTTTCCTACTGACTAATAACATTTAATGTATTTTCATGTATACGTTAGCAATTTGTATATCTTCTTTGGAGAAATGTCTATTCATGTCTTTTGTCCATTTTTAACTCGGTTGTTAGTCTTTTTGTTGTTAGTTTTAAAAGATTTTTTAAAAAATAAATTCTAGATATTAAACCTGTATCCAGTACGTGGTTTTCAAATATTTTATCCTATTCTTAGGTTGTCTATTCACTTTCTTGATAACGTCCCTTGATGCACAGAAGTTTTGATTTTGATGAATTTCATTTTATCTATTTTTTTCTCTTGTTGGTCATGCTTTAGATGTCATATCTAAGATTCTGTTGTCTAAACAAAGAGCTTAGAGCTTCCTCCCTATTGGTCTTCCTAAGTTTTATGGCTTTAGCTTTTATACTTAGGACCTTGATTCATTTTGAGTTACTTTCATATATGGTACGAAGTATAGGCCTAACTTTATTCTGTTGCATGTAGGGATCCAGTTGTCCTAGAACTATCTGTCAAAGAGACCAGTCTTTCCCTGTTGAATTGACTTGGCACCCCTATAAAAATCAATTTCTCAGAGACCAAAGTTCATTAGCGATTACCAGGAATGAGGGGAGGGGAAGGAAAAAGGGAACTCACTGCTTCCGGAACACTGAGAGTCTGTTAAGCGTAGCTGAGAAAATCTGGAAACAAATAATGCTAATAATGGTTGAACAATGTGAAATACATAACTAGTGTCTCTGAGTTGTTCAAATGAAGAATATTGAAAAGGCCAACAATTCACCACATATGTTTCTTATATTAAAAACTTACATATTTTTAAAATGTCACTATACAAAAATTAAAATCAAGAGGAAGAAAGTTTAAAAAGAAAATCAATTGCCTGGACATGTATGGGTTTATTTCTATTCCAATGACCTGAATTTTTATCCTTATAGCAGAACCACACTGTTTTTATTAGTGTGGCTTTGTGAAAGGTTTTAAAATTGTGATGTTTTTCCATTGACAAAAAGTATAGTTTTGAGGGATTTGTTATCTCTTTGATTAGCTAGTGGGGATGCCATTTTCTTCACATAGGGCTTAGGGAAAGTAGAGAAGTATGTCGGGTTAATGTTGGACTCTGGGTATCCTTGTTTCCATCTCTGAAAGAGAGAGTTGAACTGAGTCATCTTTAGGGTTCTTTCTAGCTCTAACTGCCCACAACTCAGGATATAATATTTCCAGTGTAAATAAGTATAGTGATTTAGAGTTATGATATTTTGCTTTCTGCAGTATATCAATGATTATTTAATGCTGAGCTCTTGAGTAGGAACAGAGACCCATAATTATGAATAATTTCTATGAGAAAATATGTTTAGCTTCTTGTTTCACTTGATGACCTATTTTGTCAAGAACAAAGGGCAACTGGGATAACAACATTTGCAGGCTTGTAGCATTCCCACGACTAGGGATATTTAGAGGTTGTATCCTTCTTTAGTTCTGCCACACAAAATAAGTACCCTAACTCTTAGATGTAACTGCATGGGATCATGATAGGTCTCCTGGCTGCACACTGTGCCAAGGACATCCTGTGGTCACGGCATGCTGAGGAGGGTCACAGTCTCTGATTATCTCACAAAGTAAGGCATCTCAAAATTAACGTGCTTTCTCAAATAAGGACACTTAAGACACCCTCCTGCTTTATACAGAATAACAATATCCCTTACAGGCAAATGTCTTCTGGAATCTTTCACAATGATATTTGATTATCGGTGTGACAGATAACGCCTTTATAAACTGTATTTATATCAGTCTATCTCATCCTAGTTCATCCTCACAGCAATCCTGAGAAGCAGGTACAATGCCCAACCCTTTCACAGACGCAGAAATCAGAGCTCAGGGCAGCCAGAGGCTTGCTGGTAGTGTGCAGCCAAGTCAGGGCCTTGATCCAGGCCTCTCATCTCTTGTCTAACTTTTCTTTCCCTCCACCAAGGCCATAATTCCTACAAATGTCCTGGAAGACTTCCATATGAAATATACGCTCATTTCTAAGTCTGTTTACTTCTGACTCTGGAAAGATTTCAGAGTCATTAATAACTTTGTTCCCCCTTCTCCAAAGTCCCTATGAAGAAACAACTGTATCTGCAGTGCTTCTTTTCTGGGTCCTGGAAAGAATCCAAAACTGTCACTGTGTTTTCCATCTGGCACTTTTTCAAAAGTCCCTGTGCTGCTTACTGTAGCTCTGAGGCCATCGTGCGTAAGTCTACAGTGTATCTGACAGTTCAGTGGTGGCAGAATGCAGATGCCTTAGAAATCTGCAGTGTAGAGCTAAAGCTTGCTTGGCAAGCAGGTGCCCAACTATGTGCAAACTCATGCAGTAACAACAGAGACAAAAATCTAATCCACCGCCTATTAGTCCAGTTTGGCCCATGGCAACTGTTTGTGTTACAGAGTAGGGCTGCTCCATAGAGATTTCTCGGTTGTAATCTTTACGAAAGCAGATCACTCAGGCCTTTATTCCACGGTGCCACTAGGTTGGTTTGAGCCTCCAAACTTCAGGATAGCTGAGGAGTGCAAGCTATCTGTGCTGTCCCAGACTCCTAACCCTCTGCTGTTGAGTTGATTCTGACTCATAATGACCCTATAGGGCAAAGTGGAACTACCCTATAGAGTTTCCAAAGAGTGCCTGGTAGATTCGACCTTCTGACCCCTTGGTTAGCAGACATAGCACTTAACCACTATGCCACCGGGGTTTCCAGGAAACTTCTGTATTCTAAGATGAGGAGGAAACAGTTGTCATGGAGTTGACTCTGACTCATGGTAATCCTGTGCACACCAGAGCAGAACTGTCCTCACAATGCCCTATGAGCTTATGAGATGGTGCTCATCAGCACTCCCCACTCCTCCCAAACCTAACTCTGGAAAGCTGAGATTCTTGGTGAGAACAATAAGGACTCACCAAACCGTTGCTCAAAAACAAGACAGGGATCTGGTGGAGTGGCTAGGATGATATCCACCCTTCACGGGCAGTCATTGAAATAAGAGCTTATTTTCAGTGAGGAACTGCTGGGCATGGCAGAAGGCCAAGAGAGCAATCTTTGCACATCTCATGCTTGTCTTCTGGGTTCTTCTTCCCTTCATGCCATCCTGGCCAGGCCCTCCATGTTCTTGTGCCTTTGCATCTGCACTGGGGCTAGCCACTTCGGAGGGTGTGTGCATGTCTCTGTGTGTTTGTGTGTGTATGTACTTGTAAACACACTGCTTCTTTTGAATGATTGTGTTTTTCTCTGGGTATCCCAGGAAGCAGGGCTTGAAATAAAGTCTGAAATGCAAGTTTTCCAATGGGAAGTGACATCTGGGGAACCAGAGTACAGGACACAGCCCCGCCTGGAGCAGAAGGAGGGCTGAAGCAAAGTGATTCCTGCATCTGGCCCCCTCCAGGGCCATTGGTGATCTCTCTCAGTGACATCTCAAATTGATGGATGGAATGTGCGTTGGTGTTCTCTGTTTGGAGGAAGAAGAAAGAAGCAGCAGTTATCCACTGCTTCCCTCCACAACCAAAGTTTGCCTATGGGCCTTAACTTTACTCCTTCCAGGTTCTGCAAGTCTTAACACCTGGCAGTTCCTGCCTTGATCCTGCTTCATGTAAGCATAGCCCTGGCCTCTGCAGGAAGCTGGTCAGAGCCTGCAAGCAGGCAGGCACCCAGAAGTTGTGGCTTCGGAGACAGGTGAGGCTGAGTGTTATAGATTGAATTGTGTCCCAAATGTCACAAAATATCACAGTTTTTGAATGAGAAACTAATGTACTCTGCAATCTTTCACCTAAAGTGTGCGTGTGTGTGCATGCACACAGGTGCGTGCGCGCATGCACACGCACACACACACATAAAATAAAAAAAAGAAACCTATGTTGAAGTTTAATCCCTGTACCCGTGTGTGAATATGACCTTATTTGGAAACAGGGTCTTTGAAGATGCTATCAGTTAAGATGAGGTCATACTGAGTAAGTTGGAATGGACTTCACATCAGCAGGTTTGGTGGCAAAATGGTTAAGTTCTTAGTGGCTCACTGAAAGGTTGGTAGTTTGGACCAATTAGCTGCTCTGTGGGAGAAAGGTGTGGCAGTCTGCTTCTGTAAAGCGCTGCAGTCTTGGAAACTCTCTGGGGCACTTCTACTCTGTCCTGCAGGTTTGCTTTGAATCAGAATTAACTCAGTGGCAATGTTGTTTTTTTGGTGTTTGTTTTAAAGTATTATCAGTAAAATACATTGCTATGCTTCTTTTTTTTTTTTAAACTGGGAAGTGCATCACTTGAAGAACTATTTTTATATGCTGGAAAGCATATTCCTCTAGCTGATTGAATTTTAACTTTATTTATACTGTTACCTACTGACTTCATGCTGTGATAACCAGAGGATTTCTTGTGAGTGTGGAATCCGTCCCATCCTACTCACTGGGCCAACGCAGTAAACATCATCTTACCAACAGAGAAGGGAGAGAGAACACACAGCAGTTTCTTGTCTAGCTTGATGGAAAGAAGAAAGAGAAAGGAAAAGAGAGATGTGTGGCCCAAATTTTGGGACAGTTACATTAAACAAAAGGATCAGAAAATGAAATTTACTGCTTTGAAATGACTGTAATTGACTAAGTGTTGAGGCTGAGAGGAAAGTAATGATGGGGAACAAGGCAGGCAAGAGTATTAATTTTCTTGAATGATGAAAGTTATATGGCCCCATCTGTATCTGTTCAAATGCATTTGCAAGGAGAGATTCAGACACTGCAAGGAGCTGGCTTTTAAGAGACCTACTTTATTATTATTATTATTGAATGAAAATGTACATTCCCATATAAATTTTCATGCTAATCTGTATGCAGCTCCCACTGTTCTCCCTGCCTGGTGACAGCACACCCCTCTTCTCTGCTCCATAGGTGTCTTATCCTCCTAACAGTCTCTTATCCCTTCCTCTCCACCCACTCCCCTTCCTCCAGCTAGAGGTTAGCAGGATGACATCCCATAGATGCATAGAACCATAAAATTTCCACAAGATACGGTCACTCTGCATCACCAAGTCCAATTCATTGCTGTCGGAAAAGTTGACCTTCATTATGATTTATGGACAGGGGCAGCATCAGGACCAGGGGCCATGCTCCCAGGGGAACCCCGAAGCACCTGGACTATCCGTTGAGGTCTTTTATTGATGATCTCAGGGCACACCCCTATGTATTCTCTTGTTGCCAGTGGGCTCCACTTTGTGAGCTCCATTGTGGTTATCACTGGTGGTGGCCAGGCACCATCTGGTTCTTCTGGTCATGAGTCGATTTAGAGACCTGTCTTCTGCGTTTTCTTTTCCTCATGTTGTTCTTTTCCTCAGTGATCATCCGTTCCTGTTGAGTTGGGACCTTTTGCTGTACCCTCAGACAGCGGCCTGGCAGCTTTTAAGACCCCAGACACCACTCACCGATGAGTGGTGCAGAGAGTCCTCAAATGCTAGCTGTGCCAATGGGCCTTGATTTACCCTGAGAGCATGGTCCCCAGCCTCCCACCCCAGCTACTCTGTCCTTGCAATATTGGGTTAAAATGGGAGGAGAACTCAAATTGTGTTGAAGTCCAATTATTATTTATCTTCTTTCTAATGTGTGCTGCCACTGATTTCACCCAACCAAATTTCTATTAACTATCTAATCTAAACCCTCACCCTCCCTCCCTCCCTACCCTTGCAGCCTTCAGAGTCTTTTCTTCTATATGTGAGTCTGTTTTTAAGTTCTTATTGTCGCTGACTGTTGTCACTGAGCATAATGTAAGAGACCTACGTTGGATGCTGCAGTGACTTTTCTGGGATGGCTGGGTTGCAGAGAAGAGCTGTAACTCCCAGTGGGCCTGCTTTCAGGCAGGCATAAGGGAGCCCTGATGATGCAATGGTTAAGACCTTGGCTGCCAGCCAGAAGGTGGGTGGTTCAAATCCACCAGTGGCTCCCTGGAAACATCATGGTGCAATTCTACCCTGTCCTACGGGGTCACTACAAGTTGGAATTGACTTGACATCACAACAACAACATGATCCCAGAAGATCAGGGCCTTTACCGGGAAAGCTCAGAACAGGATGTGTCCACTCAGTTTGGCTGTGGTGTTACCTTCAATGAAAGCAAGCTCAAGTCATAGCTGTGGCAAGGGGAAGAGACAGCCTGGGAGTGGGCAAGGAGGTACAGGCTGTGCAGGCTTCAATGTGGGTGAAAGCATGTTATTTTTAAGGCTACGGAAATGCTGTGTTTTTTTTTTGTAAGCTGCTTGCAAAAAGAACCCAGACTTTGCAGCCATGCAACTTAGCGCTGAATTTCTAGATCTCTCAGTTGTGACCTGCCCAGTGTCAGAGCTAAGCAAGTTCGTCACTCTGTTCTGTTCCCATAGCCCTCTGCTGATCTCATCAGCACAACCAGAAGGCACATATGCACAACCAATTATACTGTGGCATGATTCTTCCGCACTGGACTTTAAGTTTCTTGAGGATAAGAACTCTATTATTCCCCTTAGAGTTTCAGTTCCTTAGACTACAGTAGATGTGGGAAAGGATGCTGTTGCCTACCCTGAATTGCTTCTCCCCTTTTTCCTCAGAAACAGACTCCATTGTTACTGGGTATAGCATTAGGCAGCAGGTTGTTTAAAAAAAAAAAAAACCCACATTTTCCATCCTACCTTGCAGGTAGAGGTGGTAAATGGGCACATGTGAGTTTTCAGAAAGGGCTTGCAGGAAAATTATTTGAAGAGGGTTTGCTCAACAGTATTTCCTCCTTTCCTTCATCTTTCTGCTCAGAATTTGAATGCAATGGCTGCAGCACAGCAGCCATTTTGAGACTGTGAGTCAACCTTGAAGATATAAGCCGTGTGCTAAAGATGCCTATAAAAAACCCATTGCTGCCAAGTCAATTCTGACTCCCAGTGACTCTGTAAGACAGAGCAGAATGGCCCAATAGAGTTTCCAAGAACCAGCTAGTGGATTCAAACTGCTATTCTTTGGTTACTAGCCAAGCTCATGACCACTGTACCACCAGGGCTCCAAGTTGCAGACAAAAGAGCATAAAAAGAGAAGGTACAGAAATACACAAAAATCATGGTGCCACCATTGTTTGGATTGGCCAGCCACCCCCTGTATTTATTATTATTATATTATTATTAATTGTGGTAAAAATATACAGAAAATATTTTGTGTGCACTTAGATCACCAACATTAACTGTGATCATCACATTGTATAATCACCACCTCTTTCTGTCTCCAATTTTTTTCATCACCCTTAACAATAACACAATGCCTCTTAAGCAGTGACTTTATCTGTCTGCCTCCCACCAGCTACTGATATCCACTAATAAACTTTGGTTTCTATACATTTGTCTAATCTAGATATTTTATATAAGTGAGGTCATACAATATTTGTTCTTTCTTGTAGGATTTATTTTACTCAGCAAGACGTTTACAAGGTATATCTATGTGTCAGAACTTCATTGCTACTTGTTGCTGGGTGTTTTAGTCAGCTAGGGCTGCTCTAACAGAAGCACCGAGGAGTGGATGACTTTAACAAAGGAAGGTTTATTCTTACATAGTCTGGTAGGCTACGAGTCCACATTCAGGCTGTCTGCTCCAGGGGAAGGCTTTCCCCTTGTCGGCTCTGGAGGAAAGTCCAGTATTGTGTCAGTCTTTGTCTTGGGGGCACCTTGGCGCAGGAACCTCAGGTCTGAAGGGCACGTTCTTCTCCCAGTGCAGCTTTCTTGTTGGTGTGAGGTTCCCAGTTCTCTGCCTGCTTCCTTTTCCTTTTATCTCTTGCAGGATGAAAGGATTAAGGGTGGGGCAAGCCATACTTCAGGGAAACTCCTTTACAGTGACACAGGGAGGTGACCTTATAAAGAGATTTGTAGTCCCACCCTAATCCTTTAACGTACAACATAGGAAAACCACGGAATGCTGGACAGTCACAAGACACTGGGAATCATGGCCCAGCCACATGGCTACACATATTTTGCGGGGGACACAATTCAATCCATGACACTGGGTGACATTTCATTCCATGTGTATACAACATTTTGCTTATCCATTCATCCGCTCGTGGACATTTGGTTTTCCGCCTTTTGGCTATTGTGAAAAATTCTGCAATGAACTTTGATGTACATTTTTCTGTGCTCTTGTGTCTTTGCTTTCAAGTCTTTTGAATATATACCTAGGAGAACAATCACTGGTCGTATGATAATTCTAGGTAGTCCCAAGGTGGCACAAATGATTAAGTGCTCAATTACTAACCAAAAAGTTTGGCAATTTAAACTCACCAAAAGGCACCTCTGAAGTAAGTCGTGGTCATCTTTTCAAAAGGTCAAAGCCCTGAAACATCTATGAGTGCAGAATTGACTTGACAGCAGCTAACAACAATGTGATAGTTCTGTGTTTAACTTTTTGGGAAACAGTTGACTGCTTTCCACAGTGGCTACACCATTTTAAAGTCCCATAAACAATGGATGAAGGTGCCAATTTCTCCACACACTTGTCAACACTTGTTGAGTTCATTTTTTTGATAATAACCATCCTAGGGGTTGTAAAATGGAACCTCATAGTGGACCCTGGATGTTTTTAATGTGGGGGGAAAAATACCTCTATCATATTTAAGTCACTGTTATTTTAGGTTTTTATGACCAGCAGTGGAATCTAATCTTAACATATATAATGCACTTTAAGTCTTTACTATTGAAGTAAAATCCACTGCCATCAAGTCAAGTTCAACTCATAGGCGACCCTAGAGGTCACAGTAGAACTGCCCCATAGAGTTTCCAATGAGCGCCTGGCAGATTTGAACTGCTGACCTTTTGGTTAGCAGACATAGCACTTAACCCACTATGCCACCAGGGTTTCCAGTTTTCTAAATAATGTATTCAGCATGGACAGCCTAAACCAGTGGTTGAAAATCATCAGATCTCAAGTTGAATCAGAAAAAAAGGGAGGGGTACAGGCCTTTTTTTAAAAAAAATTCCAATATTAGAAGCTGGGCAAATTCATATAAATACTTGGATGTCTTCTTTGAATGAACGCTAGGCCCACCCTCCTGCATGGCATCAGTTGGCAGAAGCCAAATGGCACTTGTCCTCCTTCCATGAGGACAAGAGTCTTCATTTCAGCTGTATCTCTACTCACCAGTTTCTTTAATCTATGAAAATTTCCTGGTCCCTACAAGTATTTGAGTGGTCCTCAGTTTAAACTAGTGTCAAGCCCCAGGACAGATTTTTAGCATTAGTTTCAGGTTGTTGAATCTTCTCTGATCAAAGGTATCTCGTATTATTAGATGTATACCTTACATAAACACGGTGTTAGGAATTGAAGTCCTCACAAAGATACGTTCAAGTCCCAGCTGTCGCACTGCTGAATGTGACCTTGCTTGGAAATGTTTTTTTAATTTGTACGTGTTAGCAGTTAACAAAGTTCTACCAAAGAATGTGGCAGATGAGACCTACCCCTTAAAACCTTCCAAGTGATGTCTTACAAAAGGGAAGAATGGACATGCAAATGGAGCCACATACATTCAGGGGAAGGCATGATACCTGTGTAAGGTATCATCTACAAGCAACAAAGAAATGGTGAGGATTCTAGCAGACAGCAGCACTTGCAGAGAGACTTAGGACAATTCCTCTCTTAAAGCAAAGGTGTCGACAACGGCTGATACCTTGATTTGGACATTTCACTTCTAGAATTATGAGAAAATTTCTGTGCATTAAGACAATAATTTTGTGATATTTGGTTATGGCTTACCTAGGAAACTAAGACACTAAACCATGTGACAGAGGGAACTGGTGAAGATCCTGCAGATAGTGAGATCAGGAGAAGGAAAGAGCCCACAGAACACAAAAGAGCCATTCTCAAAGAGCTGACGCACTGTGAACCAGCACGTGGCGGGGGTCATTCCACAGTGGTTTACTGAATGTTTACTATAGGTTAAGTGGTAACCTAAGTTCTGGGGATAGTGCAGTGAGGGAAACAGACCAACGTATGCTTCTTCACCCGTAGGCAGCTTAGAGCCCCCAAGGAGAGACTGATAACCATCTCCTCAGCAAATAATGTCACAAGGAATTAAACCTTTTCTCCAAGAGCCTGAGGTCGTAACAGTGTTACCAAGACAGATTTGAAGGTATGTGGCTATTTTACTGAGTGGAAATCTGAACTGCCCATGAATATAGTGCAAGAATAGAGAGTCCACAGTCCTTACACATCAGTGATGGCACTGAAGCAAAAACAGGAATGTTGTGGACAAAGGCAAAGTCTGGATGCAATGAGACTAGACAATTTTGGCAGGCTTGTTGCTAGTTACCTTTGAATCAGTTCTGACTTGTAAGACCCTATGTACAACAGAATGAATCACTGCCCGGTCCCGTGCTATGCCCACAGTCACAGCTGTGCTTAAGCGTCTTTTTGCAGCCGCTGTGTCAGTCCATATCATTGATGGTCTTCCTCGGTTTCACTGACCCTCGACTTTACCAACTGTCTTACGCTGGGTTCTCTAGGGAAGCAAGACCAGTGACACACATAACATGTATAGAGAAAGATTCATATAAAGGAAACAGCTCACGCAACTGTAGAAGTTGAAATGTCCTAAGTCCCGGATTGGAGTACAAGTCTCACTCGGCTGCAGAAGCTGGTGAAACTCAAGTTGGCAGGTGAGAGATTGGAGTCCCTGTTCACAGGCTGTAAAGGTGGGTGAATTCGAAAGGCGACACTGCAAGGTTTCTGCTTATTCACAAAGCCACAGGGACCGGTGAACCAAGGCTTGGCGGGTTAGGGAACAGGACTCTTAATTGCAGGCTGTGAGGGTTGATGAATCTGAAAGCTTCTAATTCAAGTCCCAGGAACCAGATGTTAAAAAAAGGAAGGAAGCAGGAGCTGCTGGAGACGTGAGGAGATGGAAGTAGGCAGGGAGAGGCAGACTGAGGGTGGGTGGTGGGCCATCACAAGCTCCACCCCTGCTACTGTATACAGCTGGCGAAACATTGGTCCAGCCAAGTTAACACACAGTCTTAAGCATCACAGTCTGTCAACTTGGTGTCGTACACATCTCCCCATACCATCCATAATATGAATAAACACAATTACAAAGGCATACTTACATCTAACATGATATAACTGACACATGTACAACTGAAAATGCTTTAGCCCCATTCACATCTTATATTTTATAGATAAAGAAAACAAAAACATCTGATATACACACACAAAGCAGAAATACTCATAACAATTACAGTTGTTGTTTCTGCAACTGGTCATGAGGCCATAACTGGTATTTAGAAATACCTTCTACAAGCCATTCTGTATTCCCTTTGCCAGCAGCAAACATCTCAGATAATCATGGTTCTTGACCTGTGAGGTGACCCAAACCTTCACTCCTGAGGGGTCTTGGTTATTAGTAATCATGTTGGAATTGAGTTACTGTAGTTGTCTATTGACTTGAATCGTAGGACATGATAGTACTGAGAGGCATCCTAAGGGATCTCCTGCATTCCAGAAGTATGCTTCTTTACCTCCATTGTGAAATGTCAATCCTACCTCATCTTGGTAGTCAAGATCAATCACACTAGCTAATATGATAACTCCCTCCTTTGCCTATTGATCCAAAAACATAAGGAGTCCAAAATGGCCAGGCGGCGTTTTTAACTTCCAGTTCAATGGAATCAATGGTGTGTCTCCAGATGGCAGCATTCCTCCCCTTAGAACTAAGACATTTAGACCTGCAGGGCATAATGTCTTAAGGATAGGAAGCAAAAATTTTGCAAGTGGGTCACTAGTGGTAATAGTGACTGGTTCTGCTGCCATTTCCATCCCTTGATTCCTAGACTCATGAATCCTTGCTATGGGAGAAACAGCAACCGTATACTGGGCACTGGTTTAGAGCATATATAGTCTCCTGGAGAACATTTCCCAAATTCTGCAATGTATTGCCACCTAGCTGGTGATGTAATTGTGTCTTTAGGAGGCCATTCCATCATTCTATCAAGCCAGCTGTTTCAGGATGATGGGATGATGGCAAGACCATGAATTCCATGACCATGGGCTCACTGCCACACTTACACTTCATTTGCTGCGAAATGAGTCCCCTGATCAGAGGCAATGCTGTGTGGGGTACCATGATGGTGGATAAAGCATTTGGTAAGTTCACAGATGGTAGTTTTAGCAGAAGCATGGCATACTAGGAAGGCAAATCCATATCCAGAGTAAATACCTAGTTCAGTAAGGACAAAACATTGCCTTTTCCATGATGGAAGTGGTCCATTGTAATCTACTTGCCACCATGTTGCTGGCTGATCACCTTGAGAAACAGTGCCATTTCAAGGACTCAGTGTTGGGTTTTGCTGCTGGCAGATTGGGCACCCAGCAGTGGATGTAGCCAAGTCAGTCTTGGCAAGCAGAAGTCCATGATGCTGGGCTGATGCATAAACTCCATCCCTGCCACCATGGCTACTTTTGTTCACGAGCCCATTGAGCAATGACAGGAGTAGCTGGGGAACAAGAATGACTAGTTTCCAGAGAATGTGTCATCTTATCCACTTGATTATTAAACTCACCCTTTGCTGAGGTCACCCTTTGGTGAGCATTTACATGAGACACAAGTACCTTCACTTCTTTGACCCCTTCGGAAGATCTATCCACATACATCTTCTCCATAAATACTTGTCTCCAGTTTTCCAATCATGTTCCTTCCAAGTCCCTGACTATCCAGCCAAGTCATTTGTTGCAGCCCATGAATCAGTATACATTCGCACATCTGGCCGTTTCTCTTTCCAAATAAAGTGAACGACCAGGTACACTGCTCGAAGTTCTGTCCATCGGGGGGATTTACCTTCACCACTGTCCTTCAAGAAGGTCCCAGAAAGGAGTTATAGCACTGCTGCTGTCCACTTTTGAGTGATGCCAGCATACCACACAGAACTATCTATAAGAAGCCACTAGTGCAAACTGGGAGATGAGAAGTAATGTAACAGGAGTGGAGACCATGGACATTTGGGCCACTTCATTGTGCAACTTGTGCCTTCAGGTCCTGCATGGGCTGATCTTGAACATAGCACTTCCATTTAATAACAGAATGCTGCCGTGCTCATCCAACTTCATGACTCTGTGGGTCAGACAATACTCAGTTCATGATAGGCAGCTCAGGTTGCTTGGTGACTTGGCGCCCCGTGTTAAGCATTCAGTCTCTACTAAGGCCCAGTAAGAAGCCAAAAGCTTTTTTTCAAAAGGAGAGTAGTTATCTGCAGAGGACGCCAGTGCTTTGCTCCTAAATCCTAAAGGTCTGCACTGTGATTCACCAAAACGGGCCTGGCAAGGACTCCAAACAGCATCTCTATCTGTAATTGACATTTTGTGCACCATTGGATCAGCTGCATCATATGGCCCAAGTGGCTGAGCAGCTTGCACAGTGGCTTGAATCTGTTGCAAAGCCTTCTATTGTTCTGGGCCCCACTGAGAAGTAGCAGCTTTTTGAGTCATGTGATAAAAAGGTCAGAGTAGCACTCTCAAATGAGGAATATGTTGCCTCCAAAATCCAAAGAGACCCACCGGACACTGTGCCTCCGTTTTAGTTGTCAGAGCAGCCACGTGCAGTAACTCATCCTTCGCTTTAAAAAGAATACCTTGGCACGCCCTACACCACTCACCCCTAGAATTTTCACCAAGTTGGAAGATGCCTGAGTTCTTGTGGGGTTAATTTCCCACCCTCTACCGCACAAGTGTTTGACTAGTAAGTCCAGAGTCTTGGACACTTCTTCCTTACTAGATCCAATCAGCATAATGTCATCAATATAATGGACCAGTGTAACATTTTGTGGTAGAGAGAGGCGATCAAGCTCCCTGCAGACTAAATTACGACATAGAGCTAGGTAGTTAATGTAACCCTGAGGTAGGCAAGTGACAGTGTATTGCTAGCATTGTCAGTTGAATGTAAACTGCTTCTGGTGGAGAAGAAGCAGCTATGGAGAAGGCATTAGCCATATCAATAGCTACATACCATGTGCCAGAAGATGTATTAATTTGCTCAAGCAGGGAAACTACACCAAGAACAGCATCTGCAATTTGGGCCACCACCTGGTTAAGTTTGCAACAATCTAAGGTCATTCTCCAAGATTCATCTGTTTTTTGAATATGCCAAATAGGCAAGTTGAATAGGGATCTGTGGTGAGAATCACCATCCTCTACATCCTCCAAGTCCTTCATGGTAGCAGTAATTTCTGCAATCCCTCTAGGAAAGCGGTATTGCTTTTAGTTTACTGTTTTCTTAGGCAGAGACAGTTCTAGTGGCTTCCATTTGGCTTTTCCCACCATAATAGCCCTTACTCCATTTGTCAAGGATCCAGTGTGGGGGTTCTTCCAGTTGTTGGGTGTATCTACTCCAGTTACTCGTTCTGGAACCGGGGAAATCACTACAGGATGGGCTTGCGGACCCATAGGATCTACTGTGAAGTGAACGTGAGCCAAGACTCCATTAATAACCTGACTTCCACATGTTTCCACTCTAACTGGTGAGCCACAGTGATGTTTTGGGTCTCCTGGAATTAGTGTCAGTTCAGAGCCAGTATGCAGCAGTCCCCCAAAAGTCTGATTATTTCCTTTTTCCCAGTGAATAGTCACTGTCATAAAAGGCCATAGATCACTTTGGGGAATGTTGGGAGAAAGAATAACAGTGCAAATTTTTGCAAGGTATTGGAATCCTTTCTCAAGGGGACTTGGCCTCCCCTTCATTCAGGGGATTCTGAGTCCTCAAACCGTGACTCTTCATTCTGGTAATTCGAGTTAAACTGCTGTTCACCTGACCTAGAATTCATCCATTCATACAGATTAAGTAAATATTTTGTAGGCTTATTATCTGTTTCACTCCTAGGGACAGCGTAACTAAGTAGCCAAACTCCAGAAGTCCACATGAGTCAGACTATTCTGATTATTTTGCCTCTGTTGTCCATTGCTGTAATTGTGCCCACCTTGTCCTTGTCAAGTGAGTGCAGCCACTTGACCCATACTACCACAGGATTCAATCAGCCTCATTGTAGTTAGGCATCTTAATTCAGTTAGGGCAGCTATTACTGTCAAATCTGATTTACATAAAATAGCAATTGCAGCAATTTTCAAGGATGCTGGTTCTCCCTTCACAAATTTGTCTCTCACAGTTGTGGTAAAAGGTGTCCTGTGGCTGTTATTCAAATCTATGAAGGTCTAACCTAATAAATCCACTCTAGCATGCCAGTTGCCCTAAACCCTTGGATAGCTTCTGCTACAGTATACCAAGACAGTTTGGTAATACAGCCTGGTTTAGTGTAGGCCACCACATAATTCATGCTTCAGCAATCCAGCCAAACAAATTATTAGGCCATTTCCTAACTTCTTGAGCTGAAACACTAAATGAAGAATCTGTGTTCAGTGGGCCCATATCAAAAACTTCAGACTGATCCATCTTTATGTTTATTGTACTATTATCCCACACTCTTAGCAGCCATTTCCACGTGTGTTCCCCAGGCTTTTGTTTGTATGTAGTAGAAAAGTCAAGTAGTTCTTTGGAATATAGTGTACTTCCTCCTGGGTCACACTTTGTAGTTCACCTTTTAGGGCTGGCTGGGCCTTAAGTCTAGTTATAGGTCTAGAAGCCAAAACTGGTAGAACTTTCTCCATTGTCTTGTAAAGTATCTGCTGCTGGCTATGTCCCAGGTAATGCCTCAGGCAAGAGCTCTTTGAGGCAGCTAATCTTATTAGAGTGGAGTGGAGGGGATAATGGCTTTTCTGGGCAGGGTGGTTTAGCAGACAAAGATGAAGTAATCCCTTCACACAGGTTTGGGTCTACTGGCAGGAGTGATTAACTGGGTGTTAGAGGCTCAGTATCTATCTCCAGCTTCCTGATTATTTGCCCATATGTCAGTATTCCAAGCTTCAGGGTCCCATTTCTTCCCAGTCAAGGCCCTCACTTTAATTTCAGACACCTCTTGAGATCAGCGATTGAGCTGGTGTAATTTGGCCTCTCTAATGATGACATCTGTGTTTGGCTTTTGGCAATATTGGCTCTGCTATTACAGGTAATGAGGCTTTCTTTCAAAGCGCAAGTGGAAGATTTGAGGTTTCTTATACAGCACTTGAGCTTTGACTCCAAAGCTCTGAGCTCATTTCTGTCTCTCACCAGTTTGTCTAATGCAAGCAGGACCAACCAACCAGCTTCCTTGTATTTCTCATTCTTACACAGTGTTTTAGTCAGCTGGGGCTGCTCTAACAGAAATACCACAGAGTGGATGGCTTTAACAAAGAAAGATTTATTCTTACACAGTCCGGTAGGTTGCAAGTCCATATTCAGGGTGTCCGCTCCAGGGGAAGGCTTTCCCCTTGTCAGCTCTGGAGGAAAGTCCGGTATTGCATCAGCCTTTGTCCACGCAGCGTCCTGACGCAAGAACCTCTGGTCTGAAGGACGCGCTCTGCTCCCGGTGCTGCTTGCTTGATGGTAGCGAGGTTCTCAAATTGTCCTTTGTTTCTTTTTCCTTTTATTCCTTGCAAGCTAAAAGCATTAAGGGTGGGGCAAGCCATACTCCAGGGAAACTCCCCCTTAAGCAGGAATTTACAGCCCCACCCTAATCCTTTCACATACAGGTTATCAAAACCACACAATGGAGGACAGTCCCAAGATACTGGGAACCATATCCCAGTCACGTGTCTGCACACATTTTTGGGGGGACATAATTCAAACCATGACACACAGTTTCAAAAAGGTATCACATTTATACTCACCCTGAGCCTAACCATGCACCAACACCTGGTGATATTATGCAGATGTGTACTGCCACCTCACCCCATGGATTAACATGGCACCTATACTGCCAGAAGCAGAGTTATCAACAGCTGTAATACGTGCCAGACTGGAAAATCACTTTGGAAGATTCACCTTTACAACTTATTTTCCCTAGAACCACTCCTGCTACCAAATTTTCTTAGCCTGGGCTCTCTGGGGAAGCAAAACTGGTAACATGTATGATATGTAGAGAGAAAGGTTTATATAAATGAAACAACTCACACAATTGTAGAAGCCAAAATGTCCCAAGTCCTGGATCGGAGTACAAACCTCATGCAGCTGCAGGAGCTGGTCAACCCAAGGTCAGCAGGTCAGAGATTGGAGTACCAGTCACAGGCTGTAAATGTTGGTGAATCCCAAGATGGCAGATGAGACCGCAAGGCTTCTGCTGATTCACTAAGCTGCTGGAGCTGGTGAACCTGGGATTGGCAGGCTAGGGAACAGAACTATTACTTGCAGCCTGTGAGCATTGATGAATCTGACAGTTGCTAGTTCAAGTCCCAGGAACCAGATGTAAAAAGAAAAGACAGCAAGAGCTACTGGCAACATGAGCAGATGGAAGTAGGCAGCAGAAGACAGGGAGATGAAGACTGATGGTAGGTGGTGAGTCATCACAGGCCCCAGCACTGCCACTGTATACAGCTGGCAAAATATTGGTCCAGACAAGTTGACCCACGGTCTTAACCATCACACCAAGGTGTGATGTCTTTCTCCTGGGACTGATCCCTCCTGAAAAACATGTTCAAAGTATGTAAGATGTAGTCTCGCCATCCTTGTTTCTAAGGAACACCCTGGTTGTGCTTCATCCAAGACAGATTTGTTCATTCTTTTGGCGGTCCACAGTATTTTCAATATTCTTCTTCAACACCACAGTTCATAGGTGTTGATTCTTCTTCTGTCTTGTTTATTTATTGTCCGGTTTTCACATGCACATGATGCAACTGAAAATATCATGGCTTTGGGCAGGTACACCTTAGTCTTCAGTGTGGACATCCTACCTTTTCAACACTTTAAAGAGATCGTTTGTAGCAGATTTGCCCAATGCAGTATCTCTTTTGATTTCTTGACTGCTGTTTTCACGGGTGTTTATTGTAGATCCAACTAAAATGAAATCCTTGACAACTTCAATCTTTTCTCCATTTATCACGATGTTGATTATTGATCTAATTGTGAGAATTGCTGTTTTCTTTATGTTGAGGTGTAATCCATACTGAAGCCTGTGATATTGGATCCTCATCAATAAATGTTTCCAGTCTTCTTCATTTTCAGCAAGCAAGTTTGTGTCACCTGCATCACACAGGTTGTTAATGAGCCTTCCTCCAATCCTGATGTCTCATTCTGCTTCATATAGTTGAATTTCTTTGATTATTTGCTTGACATGCAGATTGAAAAGCTGTGGTGGAAGAATATCTACTGATTTTGTCTCGCTTTTTGATGTGTGCATCTATTGCTCTAAACTGAACTCTGAGGACTGCTTCTGTTGTTTTTATTCCATCTTTGATGTCTTCTCTTACTTAGTGGTTTTTAAGCAAGGTGTTATTGAGTTTTCACCCAATTAACTTCTTTTTTCCTTGCTCTTCTTGTTACTAAACCCTGGTGGCATATTAGTTAAGTGCTGTATCTACTAACCGAAAGGTTGGCAGTTGGAATCTGCAGGGTGCTCCTTGGAAACTCTGTGGGGATGTTCTCCTCCGTTCTGTAGAGCCACTATGAGTTGGAACCAACTTGAAGGCAGTCGGTTTGGTTTGGTTTTAGTTGTTGTTGTTGTTAATTTCTACTTTGATGGCATCGTGGTCGGAGAAGATACTTTCTATTATCTCATGTTTCGAGTTTTGTTAAGGGTTGTTCTGTGGCCTAAAACGGTGGTCTATTGTGGAAACATTTGAAAACAACGTGTACTTGCAGCTGTTTGGAGAGTGTCCTATACATGTCTAGGAGATCAATTTGGTTGATTGTACCCTTTGGCTCTTCTGTATGATTGCTGAGTTTCTTTCTGGATGTTTTATCCTTTACTGAGAGTGGTGTGTTGAAGTCTTCCACTGTAATTGTGGAACTGACAATTCCTTTTTTCAATGTTGTTAGAGTTTATGTATTTTGCAATGATATCACTGGGTTCATAGATGTTTATTATGGTTAAGTCTTCATGATGCACTGTTCTGTTAATTGTTACATGGTGCCTTTCTTTTTCTTTTATCGTGGATTTTGCTTTGAAGTCTGTTTCATCTGAAATTAGTATTACCACTCCTGTTCTTTTTTGGTAATGATTTCCTTGATATATTTTTTCCAGCGTTTGATTTTCAATAAATTTACATCTTTTTTTTTTTTTTAAATCAATTCTTTGACTATTTGTCTGTTTATGGAAGCATTTAGATCATTTACATTCAGTGTAATTATTGCCAGGTGTGAGTTTTCTGCTGTCATTTCATAGGGCTCTTTTAGTGGTGCTGACATTTTGTTCCTTTTACTCTACTGTGCTGAATTCCTTTGGTATGTGGATTTCTTTTGCTTCTGTAGATTTTGGGGTTTTTTTGAGACTTCGTGTTTTTCTTCTTTATTTTAGTGAGTATGTTTGTTAAATTTCTTTGTGGTTAACTTTGAAATTTGCCCTTATCTTCCTTGGTGTGAAATGGTCTATTATTACTTGATATCCCCCTGCTTTCCACTCCTTTAGATTCTATACCAACACTGTTTATTCTCTATTTTATTGTCCTGACACTTTTATTTATAGATTGATCGCTCTGTTTCCTTGTTACAATACTTTCGGTTTAAGATAGTCCCTGAGACTTCTTTTCCTAGCCTGGTATCTATCTGGTATAATCTTGTATCCTAGATTCAGGTCATAGTGTGATGTTGTTTGTTCTCAGACCAAAGAGCTGACTTTAGTAACTCTCAGAGGTTTGTTTCTTATGTGTTCTTTTAACTTCCACTTGCCCAGAAATGTCATAAGTGCAGCATCATATTTCAATGAAATTTTCTGGAATATGTTATGACCGGTTGGCAATTTTTTTTTCTTTCAAGATTTATATATATCATCCCACTGCCTTTTTGCCTTCATGGTTTCTGCCAAATAATGAGTTCAATCTTACTGTTTCTCCTCTGTATTATGACTTTATATTTTTCTTGAATGTTCTCAAAATTTTTTCTTTGTCTTTGGTTTTAGCAAGTGTAATTATGATATGCTTTGGTGACTGTCTTTTAGAGTCTATCCCATACAGGATTTGTTGAACTTCTTGAATGGCCAGCTTTTTCTCTTTCAAAATACTAGGGAAGTTTTCTCTCAGCCATTTTTTTAATGATCCTCTCTCTATTTTCTATTTTGTCTCCCTGTTCTGGGTCTCCAATCACTCACAGAGTTTTGCTTTTGATTGTTTCCCACATAATTCCAAGGTTTTCTTTATTTTTTCTTCTTTTTTCTGACTCTGTTTGCCTTCAATTTCACTGATCCTGTCTTCTGTCTTTTCAAACCTGCTTTTCAGCCCTTCTATGACACTGTCTGTTCACTTCTGAAATGTCATTATCTTTTAGATTTCTAATTGTTGCTTTGTATGATTTCTAGTTGTAAATTTATTTTTGCATTTTGTTCCTATAATATCAACCTGAAATCATTCACACATTTATCTGCTCTTTCCATGAATTTATCTGTTCTTTTTTCCTCATTTTTTTTTTTCTGCTTTTTGCTTCCACTCTTGAATAGCTCTGAATACTGGAGATTTGAATTCCTCGACAGGAAGTTCTGGTGGCTTTTTTCTGCTTCAAAATCACCTGCTGTTTTATTTTGGATGTCTGCTGGAACCATCCTCCCTTATTTTTTAAAATAAGTTTTGATATTGTCTACTGTCTTTGGATTATTAGGTAGTTCATTTCTTTGTTTATTGATGTAGATTTTTGTTTGTTTCATCTTGCTTTTTTGTTTTATTTGCTTATGTCAAAGTAGGCTGTCTGTGTGTTCTTTTTTGTTCATTCATCTGTGGTTACAACACCTTTTACCACCTTGTCCAATTAGCAGAGCCAGTTGCTCATCTGTGATGCAGCAGAGTAGGTCAAGTTGAAGGAGAGGGGCTGGGGTGGGTTGTTTGTGGCATGTACTAGGGCTGACAGGGCAAGCTAGGAAGCCATCCTGGGCAGGTTCCAGTAGGCCATGCCTGTACTACTCAGGGGTGTGATGTTCAGCACATGCACAGGTAGGCAGGAAGCAGAATGGATGTTGTGATATGTGGAGTTAAAATGGAAATAGGAGAGGAGAAACAGGAGCCCCAAACAAAAACAAAACAAAAGCAATTCTAGGTAAGCTTGCTATAGGATGGAAAGATGAAGAACCAAAGAAAATGTAGAAAAAAAAGAAGATTAAAAAAAACTAGTTAAATTTGGAGGAAGGATGAAAGGCCCCCAGATGTCCCACCAGTGCTATGGCAAAGACTTGGGAGCATTTACCAGGCTAACCTAACAGTCTAGACTGAAGGGGTATAAATGATGCATAGTATCAGATAGTCAGGGCAGGAAAAGAAGGTAAGTGTAGAGAGCCAAGAGCTGGGAAACGAAGAAAGACAGGAAATATAAAAGAGAAAAAAAGGGGGCAATAAAGAAACAAACCAAACCAAACAAACAAACAGCTGCTTCCTGGGATCCCACTAACACAAGTGTGTAGCTTGGGGACATGGGTCCTAAGCCATGTGGTACAGCCTGGCTAGTAGGAAGTCCCAAGTCATGAAGAGACAAAAGAAAAAGAGACAGGCCCAACAAAATAAAACAAATAATAAAAAAAAAAAAAAACACCCAAATCCTGAAGATTCTACCAGTGTGTTGTCACCAGCCAGGAGAGTGGTTCCCTAGCTGAGTAGTATTGAGGAAAAGATGGCACACAGAGCCAGGTGTTCCACAGAAAAGAGGGTGAGGTTGTGGAGGGCACAGAGAAAACCAAGAGAAATGAGAAAAAAATGATGCCAGCCAGACAAGTGGCTCTGCAGGGGCCATTCTGTGGAGAAGGAGGGGCAAATCAAAATGACAGAGGAGAAGGAGCTTCCTTCTGGGTAAGAGACTACAGCCAGTAAGAAGCAGAGGAAAGGGAGGGGTGTATGAGAAGGGTGAGGTTAAATCCACTGCAGTCAAGACCATTCATGATCCTGTAGAACAGAGTAGAACTGCCCTACAGAATTTGCCCCATAGGTGGATCTGCACTGCTGACCTTTTGGTTGGCAGTTAGCACTTAAGCACTATGCCACCAGGGTGAGGTTATGAAAGCATATATCACTGGTTATTGGGCAACCTGTGTCCTGCTGGGCATCCTGAAGGTGCCTTTGTGTACTCCCCATCTGCCCCTCTCCCATGTGGGTGGGTCAAATCTAAGTGGCACTGACGCTGCACTTCCAGGCCAGCTGAGCCACCACTGCAGCTAACTAGGAGGTGTCAGAGGTAGAGCATCAGGGAGAAAATGGGTGGTGGAAAAGCCTATATCACTGGTTACCAGTTACTCTGACTCTTGCTAGGATTTCCATGAAGCTGCTTTCCCATATTCTCTGGTCACTGATCTCAGACAGGAGTAAAAAATGGCAAATCCACTCTAGCTTAGCTGAAAGGGAACTTCCTCTCATATCTCTTCTTACTCTGTTCCCTATCGTTTCCTTATTTTTCATTCAGTGTTTCGCTGATGTCTTTATTTCTTCATGTGACAATCTGGGTTCCGGGATTGACGTTTGTCTCCATCTTTAGTGTTTTGGGTCTTTGCTGTGGAGAAATGATGTGGTGCTTCCATCTATGGTGCCAAGTTGGGCGCAAGTCTCAGGCTTTAAACCTTTATGGAAGCTGAGTGCCACGTGTTTCTCCCTTTCTGCTACAGAGCAGCTGGTGGGTTCAAACCACCAAGCTTTTAACAGCTGAGTGTTTAACCAGTGCACCTCCATGACTCCTTAACCTGGTAAATCCATTGCTGCCAAATTGATTCCAACTCCTAGACACCACACAGGACAGAAAAGAATTGCCGCAATGGGATTTCCAAGGTGCATTCCAACTGCGCACTTCCTGGTCAGCAGTCAAGCTCTTAACCAGTGTGTTATCAGGACTCCTTGCCTTATAAAATTGCTATGCATCTTGAGTTATGGCTGAAAAAGAAAGCAATGAGACACAGCAAAAGAAAAAAGAATCTTCAAAACATTCTCATTTTTGAAAGTTCTGAAATTAAACAGTTTGACTATCTATAAACTTTGACCCCGATAAAATGATTCTCTACTAATTTGAAACCTAATTTGAGGAACTCAGGCTTATAAGATCTCTCTTTCTTTCTCTCTCTCCTGTATGTGTGTGTATATATATTGAGATAGTAAACCAATTCAGCTATCAAAGATCAATCAAGGGCGTTCTCTTAAGATCATTTTGGTGACCAATGTTGCCATTCTAGTAAGTCCTGAATTTAGACACAACACCTTATGACCATACATCTATTTGGGGCCTGATCCAAACTCTCTGTCAGTTTCAAGTTCTTACTTCTTCACCCTCATGTTAGATTTCTCCACACAAGAAACGCAATTCAAGTCAGAGAAGAAGGAATCCTTTATTTGGCCTAGGAATTTTTCCTTTTTATAAACTTCATGGGAAACCAAAGCCCATATGGCTCAATGTAACCAGAGAGGCTTTCCCTTGCTCCTGTAAACCATAAGACAATGCTCCTAATTTCAATAAATCCCTCATTTTCCCTCTCCTAGCCTTTTTAAGTGGCACTGGTAGTCCAGTCGTGGAGTTCTCATCTTCTATGCAGGAGAAGTGGGTTCAATCCCCAGCCAGTGTACCCCAGGTATGACTAGTGCTTGTAGGTCAGTGAAGGCTAGTGCATTGCTATGATGATGCAGAGCTTCCACACTAAAACAGATTAGGAAGAAAGGCTTGTAATTCTACTTCTGAAAATCAGTCAATGAAAACTCTGGTCCACAGGTGATCATGGGGATGACACAGGCTGGGCAATGTTTTGTTCAGTTGTGTGTGGGATGGCCACGGGTTGGCAGCTGACTTAAAAATAGCAAAACGAACAAACAAAACTGGCTGCTGTGAAGTTTACTCTACCTCTTAGCAGCAACCCTATTGTGTTTCCAAGGCTGTAAGTCTTTAGAGAAGCAGACTGCCACGACTATCTCCCCCAGAATGGATGATGGCTTCCAAACGATGCAGAGAAGTGCATGAACCACTGCACCACCAGGGCTTCTTGGGAGCAGACTAAAAGGCAGCTGGCAAAAGGCTTCTCTAAAGGGAAGCTGATTTTAAGCTATCAGGTATCTCAGGTCTCCTGGGACACCAGGTTGACCTGGGAAGAAACAACTTTACTTTGGGGTGCTCCCATGAACTCTTTGTGGACACAAGTGCTCTCTTTAGGAAATGATTATTCCCTGATGATAACCCAAAGGCACAGCTTCTGAAATGTTAAGAGCTCCCAAGGGTGGGAGCTGGGAGAGGAAGATCTGGGAGATCCATTCATGCAGAATGTGGAGTGTCAGGGTATGAGAAGTGGCAGCTGGGAGGACAGAATGCTTTCTTGTGACAGAGCTTGAACTTCCAGTGAGCAAATTCCATAGGCAATTATCACTGCTCAATCTCACATCATAAGAAAGGAGCAGTGTGTTTATAAGTACATGTTATAAGCACATATATATGTGTGTGTGTATATATATATATATATATATATATGTTCTTTTCACTTTCCTGAGCTAATTTAAGTTCTGACTTAGACAAAAGAAAAGAACTTTCTAAGGGCTCCATGTAAGAATCTTTCATAGGATTTCTTCCATTATGTATGCTGTTTTACTACAATCAAAAAATGTCTTCACCAGCCACCTACAAGAGATGAACTATTGCAGTGTGTGTCCCTGGTGCTGAAAATGCGGAGTATAATATGGCACAGAAACAAAGAACGATGCACAGTTTATACAGAAGTTTAATGCAAGGGTGAGGTGGCCTTAGGAAGTTCTGTCACCTTTGTCCTAATAACTACCTCCCTGCCATCCTCTTTCTCCCACTTCCTTTATTTTTAGTTGATAATTCTACCCATTTTCCATCTCATTTAAAATAAAAATTGGAGGTACTGTGAGCTATACATCAACAATGGGGAGAAATTAATGTCCCTTGGAGCAGTTCTCCATGACTATCTAGGCGCGGTGCATAAAATCCTTAGCTTCCCAGACATCTAAGGTACTCTACTGATTTCACCTTACATGGATCAAGGAAGAATGAAGACAATCAAAGATACAAGGGAAAGTTTAGTCCGAAGGACCAATGGACTACGACTAACACAGCCTTCGCTAGATTGAATCCAGCACAACTACATGGTACCTGGCTGCCACCACTGACTGCTCTGGCAGAGTTCACAACAGAGGCTCCTGGACAGAATCAGAGAAAAATGTAGAACAAAAAAATTCTAACTCACAAGAGACTTGACAGAGACTGGCGGAACTCTTAGAATATGTCCCCCAGACACTCTTTTGGCTCAGTACTGAAGTTGCTCCTGGGGGTCACCCTTCAGCCAAAGATTAGACAGACCCATAAAACAAAATGAGTCTAAATGGGCACATCAGTCTGGAGACAAAGCAGAGAAGGCAGGAGGGGATGAGAAAGATGGTAATAAGAGAACCCAAGGTTGAGAAGGGGAGACTGTTGATGCATCATGGAGTTGGCAACCAAGGTCACAAAACAATGTGTACTAATTGTACACATGCACTAGATGAGTGCTCTGTAAGCCCTCATCTAAGTACAATAATAATAATAATAATAACAGCTTCCTTTCCCCTCAGGTGGGCAGCAACTGAAGTGAGTATTGTGCCCTGGCTCCCAGAGCCCCCAGTGGGGCTAAGCTCCAGCTGCTGACAGTGGGAGCTGACTTAACGTTACATTCTACCTCCTTGCCTTCACCAGGTCAGTTTCCCACTCTGCTATGACCATTCGCTGCTCTCACGTCTCACTTGAGTCTTTACTTGGGGTGATCTTCTGGAGGGACTCTGCATGAGACACCTGTATTTTGGGCATTAAAATTTCAACGTGAACCATTAAGTAATGATCACACCCTCCAGGTTCCTTTTTCTGAAAACTTCTAAATCAGTTTCTCGTTGTTTTCATTACGTCCTTAATTACATGACTTTTCTGAGCACAAGATGGTCCACAGTTTTCAGTGTTTTGCTGAACTGTGGCTAGTCCCAATTGAGATGTGCTTCAAATGTTAAATACACACCAAGTTTCAATGTAAACAAAGAGAATGTAAAATATTTTATTATTAGGTTTTATGTTGACTGCATGTTGAAATGGTAATATTTAGATATATCAGGTTAAACAAAATACGCTATGAAATTAACTTCACCTGTTTCTTTGTTTCATTTTGGCTACCCAAAATTTCAAATTACATATGTGGCTTGCGTTTGTTTCTATTTTTTTTTTTTTGTGAAGCTTTCTTTAGACTGTGACATTTGAAATACTCCTTTCTTCTTCTTTAACAAGAATTGCAGAATTTATTAAGGGCAATGGATTGGTTTTAAAAGGAAATCACAAGCACACGGAACTATAAAAGAAACTTAATTCAGTTTTCTCATGGTCTGTTTTGGTTCTATAAGACAAAGATATCTGAAATGTCATGATCAACTGATTTTAAAGTTAAGAACAGGGAACATTAATATCTTTTTTCAAAATTGTATAAAGACTCAAAATTCACTTCAAGTCATGGGTAACTATTGGAAAGACATAGGAAGGAAAACAGCAAAGGGAAAGGGGGCAAGCTGAGAGTAAGGAAGAGATAAAGACTTTTCATTGACCATAAACTACTAATTTTACACTCATATCCCTAAATGTTCTGAAGGAAAACAGGTGTGTATATAAGACAAATAAAAATATCTTCTTGTACCATATGCCAGTTTTCCATGCCAATTATGGTTATTCAGATGAGTATCCTAAATTGTGATACAACAACTGTAACTATCTGAGCCTACCGTTTCCTCTTTGTTGGGTAACTGTTATTGTTATTGTTAGTTGCCATCAAGCCAGCTCCTACTCATGACAAGCTTATGTCTAACAGAATGAAACGTTGCCTAGTCCTGTGCCATCTTCAAGATAGGTGGTGTATTTGAGTCTGTTGTTATGGCTACTGTGTAAAAAAAAAAAAAAAAAAAAAAACCCATTACTGTAAGTGAATTCTGACTCATAGTGACCCTATAGAACAGAGTGTAACTACCCTATAAGGTTTCCAGTGACAACCTGGTGGATTTGAACTGCCGGCCTTTTCATTAACAATCATAGCTCTTAACCACTATACCACCACGGGTTCCAGGCTCTTGTGTAGTGCCTTCAAACCTACTGGCTCATCTTCCAGTACCATATCAGACAATATTCTGTGACCCCCCTGGAATTTTCATTGCTAACTGTCAGAAGTAGATCGCTAGATTCTTTGTTCTCCCAAAGGAGTTGCTGGGTGGCACAGAGAGTTAGAGCACTTGGTTGCTAACCACAGGGTTTGATGTTGGAGTCTGTTCAGAGGTGCCTTGGAAGAAAGTCCTGAAGATCTACTGCCAAAAAAACTGCCTTTGAAAACCCTGTAGAGCATGGTTCTGCTCTAGTGCACATGGGGTCTCTGTGACTTAAAGTACACTCACTAGTAACTGATTTGGTTTTACTTTTTGGTTTCCACTCCCGAACACTCTCTCTGTTTTATCAAAAATTATGAAAACCATGTCTCTCACCTTTTCTCTTTGGAAGACTAGAAAGTTGGTTTGTAATTTCAGTGCATTATCTCAACGTCTCTTTTACAAAACTGTGTTTATTTGATTAGTTTGTCTGCAGTCTTCACTCATTCTCCCCCTTCCATCTCCTTAGAAAAAGCAGAGGAGAAGAATATTGTTGCACTTGGCTCTGAGAAGAAAAACAAGCTACAAGGCTAGAGAAATGCAAGAAAACAAACAATTGGACAGTCTGCCCCTGAGAATTGAGAGCTTAGCAAATTCCTAATAGTCGTGCACAGCTAGACACTTTTGTTCATTGGAGTTTTGTTTTTTTGTTTTTACTGTTTCTGCAGTTCCTATCCGTAACTATCTTGGTAAAACTCAAGAGGCCAAAGTGAAGAAACAGCTTACATAACTGTGAGTTCTTTTGGCTGCTGGATTAGTAGCAGGTGTTTAGTAGTAAAATAATTCACAGTTGCATCTATTTCTCTGTCTATTGACTTTCAGTTCTTACATATCTGGCTGCTTACGCATCATAACTGTTTTCAGTAAGTCTGTGTAGCCTTGGGAAACCCTGGTTGTGTAGTGGTTAATGCAGTGGCTGCTAACCAGAGGGTTGGCAGTTATAGTCCTCCGGGTATACTCCTTGGAAACTTGATGGGGCAATTCTACTGTGTCCTATAGGATTGCTATGAGTTGACATTGACTTGAAGGCACTGGGTCTAGGTTTTTTTTTGGTTTTGGTAGGTAGCCTTATCTAATGGTATATGTGTGCATATTTGCATACATACATACCTAAATACTTTAATATCTAAGTACATAATTGCATAGGCACTAATACCAAATGGATCTTGAATTTTGTATTAATCTTTATTCACCTGACACACGGTAATATTAGAAGATCTGTTTTAGCTGTAGCTATGATCAGTAGACTTCGCATGTCATATACAAATAATTACAATTCTTCATGCAGGCCATTGGTTTTAATCAAACCAGTGAACACAAGATGGCAAGAAAACCACCCAAGGCAAAGGAGTCCTCAAAACTAAACCCACTGCCGTCTAGCTGAGTCCAATTCACAGCGACACTAGCGGCCAGAGTAGAACTGCCCTGCAGAGTTTCCAAGGAGCACCTGACAGATTTGAACTGCTGACCTTGCACTTAGCAGACATGGCACTTAACTCACTATGCCACCAGGATTTCCAAGAATCCTCAATATAACAAAAAAGTCAATAATTCTGTAGAGGAAATCTAGGAAAGCCATTTCTATAAAGCCAAAAAAGCCAAGTGCCGTCGAGTCAGATCCAAAGTCTTCGTATGTATTTGAACTATTCTCTGTCGTGTGTCTTAGAGAAAATCAAAGACATCGGTGAATCTCTTGACAGGATGTAATGTGTTGTGATAGCTTTTTACTTAGCTAAACTGAAGCTGGCTTCCCAGGATACCCTTCCTTGTTTGGCACTAGGGGAGAGTTGGCCACAAGAGAAATTATTTGTATGAGATTTGGAAGGTGAAGGTAAGCAACGGACTTTACATGTAGAGTGTAGATGCGGGGCTCAGACATCACTGGGGTTATACGTGTGGATGCAGCTACACTGCTTTCCCCGTGCTGGTAAGGGGGCAGTGGTTAGGCCTCAAATGTCTCAGCTCCTACAGGTCTGGCGGCTCTTCAGCCTCTCTGAGTCATGGTTCAGGTGCATTTTTCATTCTGTGGCAAAAAAAAGAAAGTTTTTTTCAAGGGACCCACATAATTGAGGTACCAAATGGAGGAAGAAATACAGGTTTTAGTCAAAGTGTAAACTGTCCTAACAGATTCTTGTACTTTCCATTTGATAAGCAGCTCTTCTTCCTGACAGCCTACTTAATTGGTATACAGCAGCTTTATGCCTGTTCCAGACAAAACAAACCAGTCGCCATCCAGTTCATTTCGACACATGATAACCCAGTGTGTGTTGGAGTGAAACAGCTTTCCGCAGGGTTTCAATGACTGATTTTCTTAGTGTAAATACATGTACATATAGTCTATTTATTTTTACTTCCCTTTCTTTCTTACACAAAAGGTATCATATTGTAGATATTTTTCCATATTTTCTTTTCTCTATTGAAGGATTATCTCAGAACAGTAGTCTTGGGAGTTTGACCAGCTTCAATGGCTTCAGAAAATCTGGATTCCATTAAAATTTGGAATTCTGTTCTGTATTTCTCCCTTTTTGATCAGGATTCTTTTATAAAATCTTTGATCAAAACATTTGGTAATGGTAGCTGGGCACCATCCAGTTCTTGTCCCAAAGTAAAGGAGCAATTGTTCAGGAAGGCAACCACACATTCTGTTTCTTTCTCCATTTCCCAACCTTCCTTCTGTCTTTGTTGCTTCAGGAAAATAGAAACCAATTGTCGTACACTGGATGATCTCTTGCTTACTTTGCCAGTGAAGTCCTTGCCCTGTAAATTACGAAGTAAAATGGAAGTACGAAGAAACAATGTCAGGCCAGTTACTTGAGACGTCCCTGAAAACCATGACCCTCAACTTCCCAATCAAGAAAATAAATCACACGAGATATTTGGTTGTACGTAAGCAGCCTCAACAGCTGTTTCTTTTTTTTGTTGTTGTTGTTGTTTTTGTTTTTGTTTAGTAAGAACATATACAGCACATTTCCCAACTCAACACTTTTCAGATGTACAGCTTAATAATATCAAATGTATTAATCGATGCCTAGTTTGTTGTCCCATAAACAGAAATGCATAGCTTCCCAAACAGTGGCTCTCTTTCCCATCACTCCCACTCCCAGTAACCGCTAATCAACTTTGACCCTTATATATTTGTCTATCATTTTGACCTTTACATATTTGCCTGTCATTTTATACATTTTCCTTTTGTGATTGGCTTATTTCCTTTAGTGTCATTTCTTCAAAGGTTATCTATGTTGTAGCATATGTCATGACTTTGACTGTCTTTCTGGCTGAGCAGTATTCCATGGTATGTATGTATCACATTGTGTTTTATCCATTTGTCTGCTGATGGGCATTTAGGTTATTTCTACCTTTTGGCTATGATGAATAATGAATGCTACAGTAAGTATTGGTGTGCTGACATCTGCTTGTGTTGCCGCTCTAAAGTACTTTGAGTATATACACAGGAGTGGGATTTCTGGGTCATAAGGTAGTTCTAGTTTCAGTTTTCCAAGGAACTTCAATGGCTGACTTTTTAGAATTTGGTCAGCAAGCTTTCCCTTCTACGAGCCTCTGGATAGTCTCAAGCCTTCAGTCTTTCAGTTAGTAGCCAAGTAGTGTCAACCAGTTATACCTCCCAAGGACTCCCCATTCCAGATGCAGAAGCAATATCATTCTAAGGCTTTTTCATCAGCTCCCACATTTGTAGAGAGTGTCATCTTTATATTGGGTCCTTTTTTCATGTTACAGTGGTTGCAACTCCCTGATTGAGCTCTGACTAATATCTGTGGTGAAAAAGAAAGAAGGAACTGGGAGACCAGATTTCATTCCAGGCTTTAACACTGCCTGGCTCTTCACCCTTGACATACAACTCGCCTTTAGGTATCTCTGTCTGTTAGACTAGATGAACTTTAGTGGTAGCCCTGGCTCAAAGACTGAAGTTAGTAAAATATTACCATTACATTCACATCTTTTTGAGTGACTGTACCCACCCAGAGTCTTAGAATTAGTAGAACACTAAGAAATTATGTTAACCAAAAGAGGTTACAAGCTGAGCTCCCTTTGTAAAATTTGCGTTGTTAACCGATACTATTACTTTTCTAACAGTTCATTAGTAAGGAACAAGTGTAAATTATAATGTGTCATAAGGTTAACTACAAAAATTTTAATTTCCAGAACATGTGCCTATGAACTGGCCGAGAATATCAATTATTACGAGAGCTGAGTCGTCCTGAGTATCTGTAAGTGTCTGACTTGTAGGAATCCTGAAACTGAGGTACAGAATGTATGCTTGATTCAGAGATTACAGGAGGAAAAAACCCAGGGGCCATCTGATAGCCTTCCTTTCTTTGACCTGCATATTTTTGACAATTTCCCAGTGCATCTCATCAGAACTGTTGGGAATAAGTATTTCCCAGGGCTACTTCATTCTTACACATCAAATAGCAGAGATAGAATGCAAAGATGGAGTGAAAAGAAGACCGAAATGATTGCAGGCTTGAATGGGGGCTCTCTGACAATTCTTTTCAGTAGGAGAACAATGAGTGAATGCTGGCAAGATGTTCCTTCCTCGTGAAAGGTGCATGTTGAAAACTTAGTGGTGAGATGGATCCATTCTTCAGCACCATCTCTGTACCACGATACATCATCAAAGAAACAACGATGATGTTGATAAGACCTCCTGCAATAATAGCATCTTGCGTTTCCAAAGCACCCATTTCTAAGCTGCTTTTGTGTTCTTCCTCCCCACATTTAATGACCCAGATGTCTACAATCCAAATGCACCTGTGTTTAGAAACATAGGTTCATTATGAGAACAGAGCATTGATCTCTCCCGACCATTCCTCCGTCATGAACAATGGTTGTACACACTGCTGCCGGAGCCAGCCAGACCCAGAATTAACTTCCTCCATGGCAGATGCATTCTTAGACTTCAAGTTTCTAAGCCAGTAGAGCAAATTACAGGCTTAAGGGATTTATGTTCTTCTTATTACACGAGGAATGTATGCACATTGATTCTTTTCCGACTAGTGATGGGTAAACAATGGTCTGCATTTAAACACAAATATCTCATTTAACAGAAAGAACAGGGGAGGGCAGGGGATAAGGGGTTAGAGAAGTATCTGGGGGCATTTCTCGGAGGTCTGGTTTCTTACAAAGCAAGAATAAATTCCTTTTTATTTCCCAACGTTTAGTTTAAGAGTTAAGCAAGGGTATTTGCTTACAGGGATTGAGTTTATATTAATGCTAGTGGGATGGTTTGGAAAGGGGTAGTGAGAACAGTTGCGTAAGTTGAAGAATGCAATTAATATCTCTAAATTGTATAAGTAGGAGTTTGTGAGACCGAGTATGTTTCATTATGTAATATTCACTACAATATAGTTTTAAAAAAGTGAAAAAAAAGTTGGGGACCATCTAATTGGTAGCAGGCACTGGGGCTAAACAGAGGAGTTTTTCATATGATGAAGAAAAATTGTTTCTAATCCATTTTGCTTTCTCCCCTCTGCTATCTGTTGCTGAAATTATAAAATGTGGCTAATTCTGTGGGCCCCAAAACTAGGCATAGTGGGTGGTACATGATAGAGTATATATTCCCAGGACACACAGGTGCGCTATGTGTCCTTGTCAATTCCTCCTCAACAAACTCTTTCTGAGATTCCATCAGCTAGACAGTCCTGATTATATTCCAGAAGGGATCACAGAAAGTATGCAAATAAGTAAAATAGAAAATATAGATAGTTACAAGTCTGGTGATAGGATGTTGTGCTATATGATGCCGGAAAATGAGCCCTTTAGACTGGAAGGCACTCAAGATAAACAGTGGCCTCAACAGCTTTCGCATACTAAAGATCACAAAGGTGGCATAGGAGCTGGCATTGTTGTTCATTGCTCTGTTGTACCTGAGGTCACCATGAGTGGACCACTAACAACAATAACAATATGTAAGTGTGGTGCTACACCGGTATCAAGGTCATACAAAACTAATTGTGCCTGGATGATCTAGGAAGTTTTCTTCTTTTTTTTAGAGAACGACATTTAAGCTCAAAACTGAGTGGCAAAAATAAGGTAAGTATACAAAATGCTCTGAGAAAGGCATTCCAGGTGGAAGGAATGAACCAGGTGAAGTCCTTAGAGGGGAACCTGTTTGGCATGTTGACAATCTGGAGACAAGACCAGCGTGACTGGGGTAGGAGAGATAGTGTTGGAGAGATAGTGAAATCTTATAGGGCCTACAAGACCTTATGGCATCTGGGTCTTAATTTACTTCAGGTTTTCTCATACTTTGGTGTGTGTAAGAATCACATGGGGTGCTTATTAAAACACAGATTTCTGCCCCCCCCGTTCCCAGAGATTCTTTAGTGGGTCTGTGATGGTCCCTGAGAATCTGCATTTCTCCAAGCTCCCAGGTAATTCAGATGTTGCCACCATTCCCCCTGCCAAAACAGAAAAGAAATAAAAGCTGACCATAGTTACTGTTTTTAAATAACTTTGTTGAGATATAATTCACAAACATGTAATTCACCCATTGAAAATGTACAGTTCAGTTGTTTTTCATATAGTAACAGATAATTGCAACCACTACCATGTCAATTTTAGAATATTTACATCATTCACAAAAAGAAACCCTGTGGGATTTGTTTTTGTTTTTGTTTTTTTTTCATCAGTGGTGCAGTGGTTCAAGCATTCAGCTGCTAACAAAATATGAGTGGTTCAAATTCAGCAGCTGACCCACAGGAGAAAGACAGGGCAGTCTGCTCTCCTAAAAATCACAGTTCTGGAAACCCACCAGGGTACTTAGTTCTGTTCTGTCCTATGGGTCACTATTAGTCAGAATCAACTTGATAGTAATGCTTTTGGTTACCTTTGGTTATGATCCCCATCCTTCCTCCCTTCCAGCCCTATACAACCCTTAATCTCCTTTCTATCTGTATAAATTTGCCTGTTGTGGACATTTTATGTAAACAGAATAATGTAACAGATCCCATTCCATCTATTATATTCCATTACATCTGTTGAGGCTGGCTTCTTTCATTTAGTTTACCGCAATATATTCAATGTCCATCCATGTTTGCAGCATATATCAGTTCTCTACTGTATTTTATGGCTGGATAGTATTGCATTGCATGGATACAAGCTTTCTGGGTGGTGCAGTCAATGCACTCAACTGCTAAGCAAAAGGTAGGATCTTGGAGTCCACCCAGAGGTACATCAGAGGAAAGACCTGGCTATCTATTTCTGGATAATCAGCCATCGAGAATCCTGTGGAGTACAGTTCTACTCTGACGCATAGGGAGTCCCCATGAGTCAAAGCTGAAGCAACAGCAACTTTTCTTTTTTGGCATGAACATACTACATTTTGCTTATCTGTTTATCCTCTGGTAAACATTGCGGTTGTTCCCACCTCCAGCGACCAAACTTCACTTGATGCTTATCTAGTAGCAATTGGAAGTCATGCTGATTTACGTACTGAAAACACCGTTCCACTTGCCGGGTTGTGAGTGGGCTACAGAAGGGCAGTCGTGGCAATAGGGAGGCTGTATCAATTTTTATCAAGGTAGGGGATAAGAGTGGCCTAAGCTAGGGTTGGTGTTATATTAAAAATGGAGAGAAATGAATGGTTAAAAATACATCTAAGAGGTACAGTCTCTAGGATCTATTGATGGTGGGTTATGAGGAAGTGAGAGTAGGAGATAAATCAACATGGACCCTGGGTTTGGGGCTTGAACAACTTGGCACTTCTTGGTGTTATCGATTGGAAAGAATGAAATGACTTTTTAAGATTTTGAGGCCCTGTTGTTCTGCTATGGTTGTTGTTAGGTGCCGTTGAGTTTGACCCAACTCATAGTGATTTTAGGTACGACAGAATGAAACACTGCCCGTTCCTGCTCCCTTCTCACAAATGTTGTTGCATTTGATCCCATTGTTCCAGTCATTCTGTCAGGTCATCTCTCAGAATCTTCATCTTTTTTAACTGATCCTCTACTTTAGAGCATGATGTCCTTCTCCACGGACTGGTTCTTCCTGATAAAATGTCCAAAGTACATGAGGTGAAATCTCTCCATCCTCTCTTCTAAGTGGTAGCATTCTGAGACAGATTCGTTAATTCTTCTGACAGTCTGTAGTATATTCAATATTCTTCACTAGCACCATATTTTGAGTGCATCAATTCTTCTTGGCATCAAAACCCAAACCCAAGCCTTCTGCCACTGAGTCAGTTCTGACTCGTAGTGGCTCTAGGTCAGAGTAGAACCACCCCACAGCGTTTTCAAGGAGCACCTGGTGAATTTGAACTGCTCAAACTCTGTTTAGCAGACGTAGCACTTACCCACTGTGCCATTAGGGTTTCTTGGCATTAGAAAAGTGCTATTCAAAAAAGATTTCCCAACAAAGGAAAACTTTTTGTCAAATGCATATTAGTTTTATTTTTTTCCAACTGTGCCATTTAGCCAATTGTGAATGTTGGTTAATGTGTGGTTGCTGTATTATTTGAAAATATTTCATTGTACTATAGAACACAAGAAAATAAATAGAATATGTGAAAGTCATAGGAGGTGAGCAAGCAGCTTATTATGAATATATGGAATTCATAAGCTGTGTTACTTATAGATAAATCAGTAATCTAGGAGACATACTGCACATGGACCAAGAAGGAAGGTTCTATGTGTGCCAAAGAAAGGTAGAAAAGGATAAAAGAGCAATGATGTTGTTGTTAGGTGTCATAAGCCAACTCTGACTTGGAGCACACCCATGGGACAGAATAAAGCTGCACCAAAGGGCTTCCTGGATTGTAATCTTTATGAAAGCAGACACCAGGAATTTCTCCTGCAGAGCCATTCGGTGGGTTTGAATTGCCAGCCTTTCAGTTAGCAGGCAAGTGCTTGACCATTGCACCACCAGGGTTCCTTAGCAGACCAGTGGGCACCAAATATTTATGATATATATGAAGCTCTGAATATTCATGACATGCTGCGTATACATGAGGCACAGGAAGCATTTGATATTCACGAAGTCTTATGTCAATTACCCGTTAGCAACATCTATTCTGTTCCCACATGTCCTCTCCCCACAAAAGGCAGATAAAATCCAAAGCTGTTTAGCGGGCTAACTGGTAAGTTACAGCTTGAATCTCTCCACCAGGTCAAGCAAGTACTGCTAGCTCTAGGCCCCTTCCATCTGTTAGGTCACTTTGCTTAAGTCTCAGTTTTTGTCCTTATAGACTTCTTGTTAGTGGGAAGGCTGATGCAGCAAAAAGTAAAAGAGACAAGACACATGGACATCATCTAACAGGATTCTGAGAGTCTAGGCTTTTACCCCTTAATGTGTCTTAATTTCTCACTCCATATCTTTCCCTTTGCTTTTGGCCTTGTGTTTTTAAATTGAATTAGTGAGTAGTATGATTCAAAGAGGTTCAACTTTTAAAATCAGAAAGGGTGTGCAGCAGGTTTGTATCCTTTCACCGTATTTACTCAGTCGCTATGTCAAGCAAATAATCTGAGAAGCTGCACTACATGAAAGAGAGTGTGGCATCAGGGTTGGATTTGTTAATAACCTGTCACATTTATATGGCAGAATTTTGCTTGCTGAAAGTGAAGACTAGAAGCACTTCCTGATGAAGAACAAAGACTGCAACCCCCAGAGGATTACTCTTCACTGTTTTTTTTTTAAAAAATTCTCACAACTAGACCAATAAGCAACATCACAATACATGGAGAGAAGACTGAAGTTGTCAAGGATTCCTTTGTATCTGGATAAACAATCAAAGCCCATGGAAGCAGCAGTTAAGAAAACAAACAACACATTGAGCAAATCTACTGCAAAAGACCTTTTTCATGTATTAAAAAGCAAAGATGCTTCTTTGATGACTTAAGTGTACCTACTCGAGCCAGCTATTTTCAATTACCTCATATGCGTGTGATAGCTGGACAAGGAAAAATTAAACCTGAAGAAGAATTGACACCTCTAAGCTATGGTGTTAGCGAGGAATGTTGCACATGCTGCGGACCTCAGGAAGAACGAGCAAAAATCTGTCTTGGAAGACCCACAGCCAGAATCCTTCTTAAAAGCAAAGATGATGAGACTTGGTCTCACTTTGGACATGCTCTCAGGAGGGATCAGGTCCTGGAAAAGCATGTCAAGCTTGGCAAAGCTGAGCGTCAACGAAAAGGAAGAAGACTGATGAGATGGACTGGCAATGTCCACTATTGTAAGGGTGGCACAGGACTGGGAAACATTTTGTTCTGTTATACAACAACAACAAATTGTTCTGGGACCACTGGAAGAGCTTGGCTGGTAGCATACTTAGAGGCTACCATTGCAGCCAGGTAGTTTCCCACATGAAGTTACAAAATTGTCAGAGAGTAAGAGAAGAAAGAAACCTTCTCCCAGGTTTCCAGGGATGAGCACGGATCTGGTTTTTGTTTTCAGTCATCAATCTTGTGAGTTTGACATTAATACTAACCTTAAGACTAAAGATTTCCCTCCCAGTGATGCCCTTTTGTTTGAGGCCATTTAATATGAAATCTAATAAACATATGACATTGTCCAGCATTATCACTGCATGAAGCACAGCAGTGAAGTTCCTAGACAAAGTGGCTGCAACGTCAACAACTCCAACGTGACATGATTCTATTTCCTTGAAGGCTTAACAAAATTGGGAAAACTAACTGATAAATCCTAAATTTAGAAAAGAAAAATATCCAAAACCACACCTTGTTGAAAGTAGATGTTCATGAATAACCTGCTCCTTTTTGGGGGGTTTCTGGGTAGCACAAATGATTTGCACTTGACTGCTAAACTAAAAATTGGTGGTTGGCACTTGCCCAGTGCACCATGGACAAAAGGTTTGGTGATCTGCTTCCATAAGGATTACAGCTAATGAAACCCTATGAAACAGTATTACTTTGTAACACCTGGGGTCATCATGAGTCAAAATTGACTCAATACAACAGGTTTGGTTTTCTGATATACAAAGAACAAATGCACCAAAAGAAGTGAAAATGCTTTGGGATAACCATATAGCTGTTTTCTCCCCCTCTCTGCCACCCCTCTTTTTGGAATGTATTGATAAACTTTTACAAATACGAGATTTGACTTTACTTCACATGCTCCCAGAAATTAATAGAAAACCCAAACTGGAATGTATGCACTACAACAGATAAATACAAATGAAGATGGTTGGAAAATTGTTGAGCAAAGAAGAATAAGCAAGAGAATTTACGAAAGAAAGAACCAAAATATTATCCCAGTTAGAAGTGAGAGGCTCTTGGCACTTCAGATAATTTTTCCATTTGAAACCCTGTTCTCCCTCTGTGGAATCTGAAGGCTGCCTAACACTCCTGAGCAGACTCCAGGCTGGAAAACAAAGAGGAGGAAAAATTTTCCACTCAGAGTTCCCACCTTTCACATCTATTTCCATTTCTGCATTTGGCACAGCCAGTATTGGATAGGCCTCTTGGTTTTGCATCCATCTGGAGGAATCCTTCGGTTACAACAGTAGGGATTAGCAAATTCTTCCTAGATAATTTATTAGGCATTACCATACACAGAGTAATTTTGTCCAAGTTTTTTATTTGGAAAAAAAAAAAAAAAGACCAGTCAAATAAAGACAAGAACTTAACATATTGACCACATCGCTTTTCTCTGATGAGTAAGTTTCTAGATGCTTTCACTGATCATGTTATTTCATTCTCTCCACACCATTTGCAAAGTAAAGTGGGATTGTGATTGACCTGCAGAAATATTGGGGGTTGTTGCTCTGCCTGCCACAAGGATTGAGCAGTAGGTGAGGCTACAAAATGAGGCAGTTGTATTTTTCCAGGTCACACACACACACCAATTGGTTTTGAGTTGATGGTGACTGCCTGTGTGTCAGAGTAAAACAGTGCTCCATAAGGCTTTCAGTGGCTGATTTTTCAAGAATAGATCACCAGGCCTTTCTTCCATGATGTCTTCGATGGATTCAAACTTTCAGTATTTTGGTCAGCAGACAAGTGCATGAACTGTTAGCAACACCCAGAGGCACCTTTCCGAGGTAAAAAATTGAAATAATGCAGATCAGCATGTCCTGCCTACCTCGCATGCTTCACCTGTATGCAGCGGAAAAATGGTGTCAACTGTGGCCCGGGGCAGGAGGCCTGCCGTAGAGGGGGCAAAGCCAATCTGGGTACTGGCTCTTGCTCAGGACAGCATTCACCTACCATCCCTTTCCCTCCCTATGTTAAAAGATGCTGTGAAAGTCTTCCTTTGTAGTTTTGTCTTTTTCTTACAATTAAAATACAAATTTAGCAGCTCTCAGTCCTGGCTGCTGTTCATGGATTCCTGTTTATAACCAAGTCTCCTCCCAGGCCTGCATTTGGGTGACAAACCCCTAGGTTCTCTTTCCCATCTTTCAAATTTCATCATATTAGCTAACAGTGACTACTTAATGGCTATGACATGTTCTATAAAAACAGGTCTTTGTGTGCTATCAATGGAGGCCTCACAGCCTTCCTGGTGAGAGCTGAGGTTTTTTTCCTTTTTTAATAGGGAGGTGGAGAGTTTCTGTTTCAACTGGACAATAAAGACATTATCTTTACTGAAGACAGACAAAGAGAGAGAGAGAGAGAGAATGCCAGTAAAATCCAGGATGCTGCTTACAATTTCATCCTCATATTAGCCATATATTGGCTGCCTATATTCTAGGGATCCAAGGAGTAGAAAAGAGTGGGAAAATAGAGGTGAAAAATAAATTCTGCATCCAGAGTACTTTTTTACTTTAAAATGTATTCTTTATTTTGGTTTTTCCAAATACACACATGTATGAATAATGCAGGTAAATTTCTGATATAATAAAGTTGCCATTGTACCTCTTATATGTGACTTCCAAGCTCCTTACCTTATCCCATTCGAAAATTAGTCCTTAGATTCATTAATACCATAAGATTTGCAATATGAACAAATGGCTACTGACCACTTTTGATGACTAAACATCTTTCTGCCTTAGTGATATGAGGGCCAGGAAGGCAGAGTTGGCCAACAGTCAGATCACTGGACCGCATTTCTTTCTTCAGTCATCTGAACATTTAACTCACGTGCAAACCCTGGGCTAGTGGCTGGGAAGAAAAGGATGATTTGGCCCCATCTTGCCTTGAGGCTCTCACAGTGAGTAGTTTATAAGTAATGAAGTAAGGATTATGAACGAGAAATGCGTAGCCATGTATGAGAAGAAGGAGTGCTCAGAACCTGACTTGGACAGGAAAGACTCTACCTGAAGAGAGGCTCATAGGGACTAAATTGTAAGGGATTAGCAGGAATTTTCCAAATGAAAATGAGAGGGATATAAGGTAGAAGAGGGAAGAGAAAATGAATGAAAGATAGAAGGCCTTATAGGAAGAACACAGATGGGAGCAATTCTGTAACATACAAATTCAAAGACTGCCAATTAAGTTCACGAACCCATCCTAGAAAAAGTGCTACATAGCTCACTGCAGCGTAGCGCCACAGCCGCCTTCAGAGAACTCCCCTTGGGAAGCTGTGCACCGACCCGGCTGCCTACTCTGCTCTTCAAAGCAATTTTGGAACTCTTTCTGAAACGGCCACTAGAGCTGCTGTCATATTACCCTCTATGTCCTCAATATCGTCAAAATGTCTTCTTTTCAGTATTTTCTATATCATCAGACAAAATAAAATAAAATAAAGTTGCTGGGAGTCAGATCAGGTGAGTAAGGAGAGTGTTCCAATACAGTTGTTTATTGATTAAAAACTCCCTCCCAGACAACTATACAGTTAAGTTCATGAGCTTGCCACTTTGCCACCATGTGCAACGGCCATTCCAGAAAGAGTTCCAAAATTGCTTTTTGAAGGGTGGACTAGGCCCTGGCTTTGATGCATAGCTTCCCAAGAGGAGTACTTCAAAGGTGACTGTAGTGATATTCATCAGTAAGGCATGTGGCTCTCAGAACAATTAAGTTTGGGGATTTAATTGTAGGTCCTCGTAACCAGTGCTGTCAAGCTGATGCTGACTCAGGGCAACCCCATGTGTATCAGATTAGAACTGTGCTGCAAAGGGTTTGCAATGGCAGTTTTTTTGGTGATAGATCAGCAGGCCTTTCTTCCAAAGTCACCTCTGTGGATTTGAACTCCCAACCTTCAGGTTAGCAGCTGAGTGCACTGACGGTTTCCACCCACAGACCCTTAACATGTTGATCATTTTAAAATACAGTATCACAGAGCAAGGCTGGAGAGTTATGTGTGGGTCTGGAGTAGACATCCAGTTTTGTTTGTTTGCTTTCTATCCAGCATCCTCTGTCTCTTACGCTGTTAACAAAAACCCCAAAACAAATCTATACAACAGCTCCATTCTAGTAACCGTGCCCTTATTTTCCTTTGGAGAATTTCTCCTTCACCCGTCTTTGTAGTTTCAGACAGGGCTCTGTCTACTTAGAGCTCCAAAGAGGAGCCCATGACCCATGCTTCTTCAGTAAGAAGTGGCAACAGTAATGAGTTTAGGAGTCAGTATATGCATAACAGACTAGTCAGGACAAGCAACATTAGCTGTTGTAATAAGCAGTCTCCAAATCACAGTAGCTGGTTTCTCTTTTACACAAAATGTAGCATACATATTCCTTTCAAGTGGCTCTTTAGTTTCTTCAAGTGGTGACTCGGACCCAAGCTCTGTTGGGTCAGGCCTCGGGGCCGTATGGGACCTTGAGGTTACCTGCTGAATCCTCTGTGCCCAGCCAGGCAATGAGTGAAGAGAGATGGGACGGGGCAATCACTACGAAGTGTGAGGGTCCAGGCTTCGTAGAGAAGTGCTTCATTTGTGTTTACATTCCATTGGCCAGAACTGGTTGCATGGACCTGTGTACTGGCAAAGGACCTGGACAATTTGCCCAGTGGAGAAATGAAATTGTTTGGAGAACAGACAGCTGCGAGAGGCCCTGCCATTCCTAGGCTGAACCAGCCAGAGCTAATGAGCACAGGTCCTGGAATTTTTTTGTTCTCCTAGAACTACAGGGAAACAATGTTTTATAGAGTTAAGGAGTAGGGAGAAGGCGGTAAGCCTGACTTTACTAAACTGGTAGACCTATGGCTGGAGCTACTGATAAACTTATGGTCACTGCATGGCAAGAACCTCACTAAGAGAGAAGTCAACACAGAAACAGGAGGCGACGAATGGAGACGGCTCAGGGCCTAGATAGAGCAGAGTAAAGCGAGTTTGCCTAAGGTGCAAACTTCCGGAGGTGAGGCTGTGTCTGGAGGCACTTCCTGGGAGGCACCAGCAGAGCAAAGCCAACTCTGGCACTACCTGGCCTCCTCAGCGTCTGCACCGAGGCACCTGGCTTGCCTCACTGCAGACCCACCATGAGACAGACAAATTCTTGGCAGTATTATGGAAACTTCTAGATCCATCTGGAACCAGTCCTGTGCTCTGGAATTTTCATCCATGTGAGCCAACATGTGAGCCAAACATACTTTTTACCTACACCCTTTCGGCTGAGGTTTATGTCTCTTTCCGCTTCCAAGTAACAGAATCCTGCGAACTGTGCTTTTGTGTCATAGTGGACCAGTGATGGGTTTTAAGAAGAAGAGTGAGACGTTATATTTGGGCCTCAGCATCTCCATGTAGTTAGGTAATTTATGTACAATGCAGCTCAGTCTTACTGAATGCTGGCAAAGTCAACTCACCACCTCCTAGTAAATGTTTCTGTACATAAAAGCTGTTAATTTTGCTGTTAGGACTCACATCTGAATGCAAATTCAAAAGATCTCTCTAAATCTGATGTTTCTGAATTTCCTGATTTCACATTCAAGGTTTTCAAGTGGGTACTGCAGGCAAGGAAGGGCTTTTGTATCGCTTCCTTGGCTCCTCCAGGGCCAATAAAACACTGAAATTCCAGCACGTGGTCTTAGGGAAGTATGTGAAATGAGACTCTGCCTTTCGGGAGTGAATTTGACACTGAGGAAGAACCAAAAAGGTTGCCCAGTCTTTACTAGGGGCCCCAGCAAAGTTACTCCAATAGGTGTCCCCAGTAGGGCAGGGGTGGATACTACCTTCAAGTCTAAAAAATGTAATAGGAGTCACTGTAAAATAATTCTGTATTGTCATCACCAACATTCCCTCCCCTTGCCAGTCATAATAAATACTTGATGTTTATGGATATCTCAAGAAGAGGCCATTGTTTACATTAGAAAACTGTGATTTCAGTGGATACAAATAGGACAGCGGACCCTTTAACAGTACATCTGTGGAAGACAGAGCGGCCTGAGAGTAGGTGATTAAGGAGTTAAAGGGGCAGAGAATGGGGTTTTGACAATTCTAGGTTGTTATACAGATAAATTTCTTTTTACACTGAACATGTATGCCCCCTAGTATTAGGACATGCAGTCATATTACCAAATTCCAAAACTTCTCCTGTCAGTGCTTTCTTAATTTCTAAGAGATATAAAACAGACATCTCCCTCTAGGCTGTTCCTCCTGATAAATATCCCTGATCATTTCAGGAATTCCAATTTATCTTATCTCGCCAGCAATCCTGCCTGAGAACACATCAAATTTCTCATTTAGAGAAACAAGCAGGTCGTTCCAGTTCATATAAAAGACGAGCAAGCTATGGTTTACATTGCAAGGTTAATTTTCATTGCAGACCCTTCTAGAACTTAAATAGGTGATTTCTCTTTCAATCTTCTTACTGAGACCTCAGATAAATTCTCAGCAGGTTTGGGAGTGAGCATTAGAAGGTTAGATCTACCATGTTAGGGAAAATCCTTTAAGCATTCAGTGACCCAGAAATAAAGCAGAAGCCTACTTTTTTTGTCACAATTTGGGAAATATGTTGTCATGCTGCCTCATAGCTTTACTTAAAGGTGAGTCTTCTTGAATTCAGACTCTGATATATTCACCTATTCTAAAAAACCCATATAGCAGATTTCCTCTTGTCTAAGATTATTTTACATAAATAGTAGAGCTGAACCACTGTGTCCTTCTGAGAAGACCCTTTGGTTGGAGAGATACTTCCAAAAAGCTTTTTGCTTTGTATTGTTTTTAATCATTGTAATTCACCTGAGAATCCTTTGAAACTCTTTAATGAATAGTGAGCAATTGTATACTTAAGGACAATCAAACTGTAAGTCCATGCTAAACATATGGATCTGTTTTCATTAGCCTAGGTATTTATGTTGGCGTATCTCTTCTTTATTGTACCCAAAATACTACTTGTGTTAATGGAATTTATCAGCATTCTAGAAATTGAGGAAGAGTTTCTTTTGCCTCACACAAGTAATCAGGGCTTAAAAGAGGAGGACAAGTGAGGCCCATAGAGCCCATTTTGGAATTGGCATCAAGCAGTATTTGCTTACACAACTTTTGCAAGGTGATCTGGAGCAGTGTTTACCCCACTTGGCATGGATTTCTTTCTCCCTGACTCTCTTAAGCTCTTGTATCATGTAAAGCAGAACTCCAGGCTCTTGTCAAACATTCATTCAGTCATGAGATTCACTTATCAAATGTTTATTAAGCTCCTTCCATGTGCCTAGTGGAGTCCCAAATGGCACAAATAGTTAAGCACACTGCTACTAGCCAAATTATTGGTGGTGGTTCACACTCATCTCACAGTTCTTTGGAAAACAGAGTATGCAACCTGCTTCTGAAAGGCTGTAGCCTTGAAAACTCTACGCATCACAGTTCTAGTCTGACAATAGCTGGTTTCTCAAGGTTCCTCCTGGTGGCATAGTGGGTAAGTACTATAGCTGCTAACCAGAAGGTTGGTAGTTCAAATCTGCCAAAAACTCCTTGGAAACTCCATGGGGCATTTCTACTCCCTCTATATGGCTGGTATGAGTTGCAGTTGACTTGAAGGCACAGTTTTTTGGGGGGGATGGGCGGTGGTTCTTCCAAGGTATCTTTGCTAAACAGTCAGTTAGCAGCTAAGTGTGTTAACCATTTGCATTACCCGGAAATCCTGATCCTCCACAGATGTGTTGAACGATATGAAAGACTTGTGTTTGGAACTCAGAGGAGGGACAGGTCCCTAATTTCCTACTCGTTACAATACTGTTGACCTTCTGTCTCTCTGCTTTGGGGCCGTGCACCAGGCATGGGATCTCTGCTGCGGCTGATGTGCCCAGTGCCTGGGTGCTACCTTCCCTATAAGCCTAATGCCTCCATTTCCTTGGAGTCCTTGCAAACTCAGCAGGGTGTTGCATGAGACAGGGACTGTAGGTCTCCCTTTCCCCAAAGAACTCTGCAACTTGATACCTCCTTGTGTAGAGGAAATCTCTGCTTTCCTTGTTATACCTTCAAAGATTGAGGTTGTGTTGTTAGTTTCCTTGAGTCAACTTTGACTCATAGTGACCTTAAGTTTAACACATCAAAATGTTGCCAGGTCCCTTGCCGTCTTCATGATAGTTGATACGTTGGAGTCCACTGTGTTGAGGCTACTGGTGTTGATCTGTTTCACTGGGTTTCCCTCATTTTTGTTGGTGTCTGTTTCCCCCTTACTAAATGTGATGTCTTTTTCTAGCAACTGGTCTTTCCTAATTAAGTGAGCTGAAGTCTCACAGTCTCTGCTTCTAAAGAGCATTCTGGTTGGAACGACTCTTTGAATCCTTTGAATCAAGGACACAGAGAACAATTTCTTCAATCTATGTAGGCTTTTAGAAAACCCAGATGAGCTGGACTTCTTTCAAGTAGCTTCAGTTCTCTGCCCTGCCACCAACCTCCCTTGAGTTTAAAAGCATAAAGCTAGGAAGAGCTGAGGGGAAGGAGAACAGAGAAAGCAAGTTCAGATAAATATCCCAGTTTTCTTGCAACAAAGTATTATCTTCTGCAGTTGGGGGCCAACCTGTGTCTTTTTTCATATGGCTCACATCATGTGGTACAACATGGGAAAGAATGTGCAGATTTGAAAGGTGAGCAAAACCTATTTTCTGCATGTCCGAGGCATGGAGAATGCTTGAAATGGTTGAGAAGGAAATGATTTGGTTTGGAGACTTGGATTTATGATTCATAAATCTATGGAGCCTCCATGTAACACAATTTGTTCCTGATACCCTTCTGTGAAAGATTGGTCTTCCTTGTGTCTTGCTCATGGAGAGTGAGTTACTAGGTAGGATATGACAGACCATTTTATTTTATAACAAGGTTCCATCACACAGACTCCAAAAATAATTTTGACTGTAAGCCTATCTCCCTTTTGCTTTTATGTAAATGCTATAAATAAATTATAATTCTCAAACCCTGACATAGTTTTACTCCTGAATATAGCATAATTCCTATGCTCTTTCAAATTTAATAGTTCCCTTTCTTTGTTTCTTTTTACGTTAATACACATTCATTCTGACCAGAGGAGTTTCAGGTTTTATCCTAGAAACCATCCCAAAATGAGAAACATGCTGAAATATGAAATATACAAGCCATGTAATTATAGCTTCCCACAGTGAAATTCAATATTAATGAAATTCAAATTAATTGAATTAATTCTACTTAAGTTGAGCAAAACCTCTATTTCATTATTGTTGCTAATTTGACTTCATAGTTTCATATGTATTTAATGTGGAGATTTCTTTTGATTGTACAGCTGGCTAATCAGAGCTAAGCACACTGTGCAAGAAGAGGCAGCACTGGTGTGGAGTGTGTAGGATACAAGGACAATGGTGACTCAGTTGTCAAGTTTCCCCCTGCCTCTGGACAAATGCTAGCATCCTAGTTTTAGATTATGTCCACAGATTCTTCAGCACTTCTCCTTTCAAAAAGTGGAAATGAATACCTCTCTCTTAGAGTGTGGGCTGAGTCTAGCGATGTGCTTTTAAAGAATAGAATACAGTGACAATGACAATGTGTGACCTTCAAGGCTACCTGTCTCTTGGATCATTCACTCTGGGGAAAGCTATGTGCTATGTCATAAAGACACTCCAGGAACAGCAAGAAGGATTCACATGGCACGGAACTGAGGCCTCTTGCAAACAGCCATTCTTAACTCATCAGTTGTCTGAGTGAGCCAGCTTCAAACCATCAAGCCTTCGGAACACTGTAGCCCTAGCCACCATCTTTCCTTTTTTTTTACATTTTATTTTTTATTGAACTTTAGATAAAGATCTATAGAACAAACTAGCTTCTCATTAAACATTAGTATACATATTGTTTTATGACATTGATTAACAACCCCACAACACATCAACACTCTCCCTTTTCAACTTTGGGCCCCTTATTACCAGTCTTCCTGTCCCCTTCTGCTTTTCAGTCCTTGCCCTGGGCTGGCATGCCCATTTAGTTTAGTTTTGTTTTATAGGCCTGTACAATCTTTGGCTAAAGGGTGAACCTTAGGAGTGACTTCCTTACTGAACTAAGTGGGTGTCCGGGGGCCACATGTCAGGGTCTGTCTAGTCTCCCTCAGGCCGGTAGTGCTGGTCCTTTTTTGTGAGTTAGAGTCTTGTTCTACATTTTCCACCTTCTCTGTCTCAGACCCTCTATTGTGATCCTTGTCAGAGTGATTGGTGTTGGTAGCTGGGCACCATCCAGTTGTGCTGGACTCAGTCTGGTGGAGGCCTTGGAAGTTATTCTCCATTAGTCCTTTAGTCTAATGTTCCCTTCTTGTCTTTAGTTTTCTTCATTCTCCCTTGCTCTGAAAGGAATGAGACCAGTAGAGTATTTTAGACAGCTGCTCACAGGCCTTTAAGACCCCAGATACTGCTTGCCGAAGTAGAATGTAGAATATTTCCTCACAGACTCCGTTTTACTAAAGTGAGCTAGATATTCCCTGAGACTACGCTCCCCACAGCCCTTAGTCCAGCAATTCAGTCCCTCAGGGAGTTTGGCTGCATCTGTGGAGCTTCTGTGACCTTGCCTTGGATGAGTTGTCTGACTTCCTCACATTGTGTACTGTCTTCACTAAAGCTAAGTGGTAGAATTCCAGCTTTTCATGCAGGAGACCTGGGTTTGATTCTTGGCCAGTGCACTTCATGCACACCTATCACTCATTTGTCACAGGGAACTTGTGTGTTGCTGTGATGCTGAACAGGTTTCAGTGGAGCTTCTTGACTAAGACAGACTAAGAAGAAAGGCCTGAGATCTACTTCCAAAAATCAGCCAGTTAAAACCCTATGAATAACAGTGGTGTGACCAACAACTAATCGTGGGCATAGCACTGGGTAAGTTGTCCATGGGGTCCCATAATTTAGAGGACTACTAGATGGCAGTAACAATGACAAGTAGGGCACACTCCATGGGATGTGTTTCCCTTCTGATGTGTACAGAGAAATGACTGCTGCTCTCTTAGGATGGTCACCCTCTTGACAACCAGGATTTCCCTTGGTGGGTTCCCAGCTGGGCTCCACTAACTGATTTTTCGTTGTCTCATGTCTCACGCATGTGTTTTGTGCCAAAGATAGTGTGAGAGATTCAGAACTTTACAAAATACTTGACTCTGTTTATAAACAATGAGTTGTAAACAACAACCACAAAATTTATGTTGTTAACCACTAAATATGCCAAATTAATTTTCAACCCAGAATCTTCTTCCTTCTTAGGTGAGACTTGGTAGCCTAGGGCATAGTCTAGTGTCTGATATATACCCAATAAATATCTGTTGAATGAAAGCCTGAATTCATTTTTCTACAGCTTGGATGTTCACTGTTACCATGTATTGTAGTTGCTGTTGTTTGTTTTTCTTCACAACAACCAAGAAGGGAGAGGGGAAATTAGGCAGAAAAAATATGATTCCCATCTTACATATAAGAGAATCAAGGGTCTGGTGGAGTTAAGTGCCTTACCTAAGGCTATAGGGCTGGAATTAGAATCTAAATTTCCGTATCCCAAAAGTATCATTCGGTCTACCACTTGTGTTTCTAATATGCCATGGACTGCTGGAAGAACCCAAACTCCGCCTTAGAGGCAGTGCAGCCAGAATGATCCCTAGAAACAAGGATGGTTAGAATTTTTCTCTTGCATTTTGCACATGTTAACAGGAGGAGGAAGTCCCTGGAGAAGAACACCGTGCTTGGGGAAGCAGAGGGTCAGTGAAAAACAGGAAAACCCTCCAAGAGGTGAACTGACACAGTGGCTGCAACAATGGGCTCAAACATAGCAAAGATTGTGAGGATGACACAAGACCAGACCGTGCTTCATTCTATTGGACGTAGGGTCACCTTGAATTGGAACTGACCGGACAGCGCCTAACAGCAGCATGCCTCTGAAGTAAATGGGCAAAATTATACTGTTGCTCTGAATTTATGATGGTTGCATTGACAGCCCCCCTTTTCTCCCGTCTTACAATTACCATCTTGTAAATCTGTTCTCCTTTTGTATATATTAACAGTCAGGACACTCAAAGCTCCTTCGTGGAACTGTATTTCTCTAGCTAGAAATGGTGGCAGGCTGACAAGAGTCAAAGGCCTTAAGGAGATTATCATCATCATTATCATCAGAAAAGGATTTTTAAAGGGCCTTAAACTCTAGTGCAGAGTGGTTAACAGCTGTGGCTGCAAACCAAAACACTAGCAGTTAAATCCATCAGCTGCTCTTTGCAAACCCTTTAAGGTGGTTCTGCTCTGTCTTATAGGGTCACTATGAGTCAGAATTAACTCAGCAGCAAGGGATTTGGTTTGATTTATTAGCTACAGAGGCGGTGATTGTGATTCTGTGGCAGAATTCATGCTTGACAGCGGTACACAGGATACAGTTCCTGGCCAGTGCACCTTGATGCAGACACCACTCGTCTGTAGTGGGAGCTTGCATGTTGCCATGATGCTGAATAGGTTTCAGTAGCACTGCCAAACTGAGATGGGCTAGGAAGAAAGATCTGGTGATCTACTTAGCCAGTGAAAACCCTATGGATCACAGAAGTCTGGTCTCACTGGGCATAGTCTGGGCCTGACTTGCCAGCAGCTAACAACAGTTAGCTGTGGGACTGGGTCTCCAGTACCCTTTTGCTACATCTATTAGAAAAGACTTTGTTTATGAGGAGTGCTCCCTTAGAGAGATAGGGAACTGCAGGATCATGGTTAGATACCCATGTTATGACTCTAAACACGCTAGAATTCTGGCCCTGCTGCTTAGTAAATTGGCAACTTGTGGATAAGCTATTTAATCTCTCTTGGCCTCAGTGTTCTCATCTGCAAAACTGAGATCTTAAAAATAGAAAAACTGGTAGGCTGTTGTGAAAGAATGCTGGTAAAGTGCTTAACAGAGTCTCTATACTCAATCAGAGTGTAACATGTGTTATCTTGTTATTAGCCAAGGCAGACGACCACAGGAAGGAAGGGAATCTTCGTCCAGACATAGATTAATTGGTAGAGTATTCCCTTTACGTGAGAGGTCACGGCACGTCCATGTGTGAGCACAATGAGAGATTAAATTCCCTTGTCCAGATGGCTAAAAATCTGCGATAAACATATCAACCCAACTTCAACGCAAGTACAAAGCTCTGTATGGCTAAGATCATCCCTTGTTGTTTCTGTTTTTCACAAGGCTTAGCCACAGAGTACTAACCTGTCCCATGCTCTCAAAACACAAATCCCTTTGTGTGGCTTGTGCTTCTTTGAAAAATCAACGTTGCTTTCTGGACTTCAGAAAGACACCTTCAGAATGCAAAATTGAGACTGAAAAAGAACCTTAAATTGTTTGCTTCTAAATTCACCTCCCACTGTAATAATGCCATTTACTTTTTAAAAAGAGACGCAGAATAAATTTTCATGCAAAATAAATTAGCCCAGGTTTATTGTTTCCTTAAGTGTGTATGTGAGCAACTCTCTTCCTACCACTTCTACATAGATAGTCGCCTTGTGACCTTTCTCATGTTCAGCCACAGGAATTGTTGTTGTTGTTGTTAGCTGTCATCTAAACGCTGTTCTGTCCTGTTGTGGGATCAGGCAGTTGGGATCCACAGGGTTTTCACTGGATGATATTTAGAAGTAGATCACCAGACTACCTATTAGGTACTTTGGCCCAGGATCAAACCCAGGTCTCAGACACAGAAGATGAAGATCCAGCTGTTGAATCCCATATGGAAAGCTCGTATTCTTTTTTTTTTTTTTTTCACCTGTCCTTTCTCAAAGTAGCACAGCCCAAGGCTTAAAGGGGATGATAGAAGCCAGTTAGGTGGTCTTCTTCAGACAACTGATACTGAGGCAATACTTCCGGACCTTTCCCTACATCCTGTCTGCTATCATAAGGGCGGGCCCAGAATACCTTAGAGATTACTTCTCCACATAATCGCAGCTATCAAAGGGACTTTAGAATGTACACAGCACACTGATTTGTTCAATTTTGTTTTGTGGAAGACAAGTGAAACTATCCAGATAGGTAGTCACATTGCTTTTCTTTAGAGATAAAAACCTGATAATGGGTATCTAGGTATACAACATTCATTTGATTAATGCTAAGTCTCTGACTAGCAGGGAAGACTAGGGTAGCTAAGGAAAGGACATGTTGATTTAAAGGGATGTTTAGGGAATAATTTATTCCACAGAAACTAAAAATCTTCCATGTTCCAGATACTGTCCTAAGCTTTGGGCATGGTACCCTGACAAAGAAGGATATAATCCCCTCTCTCCAGAACACTCAGTTTATTAAGGAGGATAGACAGTAAATAGATATTTTAGGGAAAACATTTTAGAGACCTATGTGTGTAAGCCAGCGTATAAACTAGTTAGCTAGTACAATTTAGAAACTTAGTTTTCTTATGAAGGAGAAATGTGCATTGTCATACTGTGATAATTGGAACTTTAACTCAAATCATGATTTTACTTATAGATTTGTTATGAGGGTCATATGAACTCATCTATTAAAAATGCTGTTAGGTTTTCAAATTTTTGTATAATTTTGGTGATTTGCTGGTTTGTATTAAGCAATATGTAAAGCACTTTAATAGACAACATCCCACCAAAATCTCAAGGGACCACCACCCAAAATTAGAAACACTACCAAATGCAACACTTTTATACTAAGAGCTAGAACACAGGTACTTACTGCCTTTGTTGGAATGTAAAATGAAAATAAACCAATTTGGAAAAGCAATACCATTCAGGCCGAAACAAAGTCAAGTTGATGAGTTTTCTGTTCTCAGATCCACTAAACACTGATATTTCTTCTTTATTTGTAACTATTCTAAATTTGCCAAAATTATACTGGAATTAAACCAATTTCAATATTGAAGTACCGATTTTAAGAAAAAATGGCAATCCTCTTTGCTTCATACTTGAATGCCTAGGAGTTAAGGAAGATTTAAAAATCAATTTGAAGCCAATACTGAGACTTTTTCATTAATAGCTCATCTTTTGAAAGGCTGTGAGTCCCTTTGAGGGTAGATGAGTCAATGGCAATTAGCTCAGATGAGAAATAGAGAAGGGTTGAGCATGTGGTCACAGCTATGGACTGGCCCACGTAAAACCCCGTGCCTCTGAGTCTCAGCCGTTACAATCACAGACACAAACAAGTTTTACTACCCTGAATTAGATAAGCAGCTGAATCACACACTAAGGTGTTGCTCTATTTCATGCAACATCAACAAAATTTTTATTATGCTACTTTGCTGGCAGGATAGAAGTGTCAGACATGGGATTAAAGAAAAAAATCACTCTTCAGATGGTATTGAAAGTCCTCTCTGGTCCCCCAAACTACCCTCCACCATTTAAAAAAAAAAAAAAAATTATATATGTGCACCCACACAGACAAATCGGTACCGATTGCTGACAAGTCGATTTTAGCTCATAGTCACCCCGTAGGTGTCAGAGTAGAACTGTGTTACACAGGATTTCATTGGCTGTTTTTTTATTTCAGAAGAAGATCTTCAAGTCTTTGTTATGAGGCATCTTTGGTCAGTTTTGAACTGCCAATCTTTTAGTTAGCAGCTGAGAACTTAGCCATATGAACGAACCCAGGAGTGGATACAGGTAAGACTTCTTAGTCTGCTGCAAACTTAATAAACGTATTTGTGCTTTAGAACACGCACTTCCCTGTACCTGGGATGGAGTGCTGGTGTCCCAGAAGTTAAGGATTACGTCAGCTAACCAAAAGTCTGCAGTGCAAATTCACCAGCTGCTCTTTGGAAACGCTATGGGGCAGTTTACCTTATTCCACAGGGTCTCTATGAATTAGAATCTACTCTGTGGTAATGGGTTTGGTATCTTGCTTTATACATGGGATATTCCTCTCTACATTTTCTGCCTCTCAGAACCTCATTCTTTTAGTTTCAGCTCCTAAGTCATATCGTTGTAAGACTTCTTCAGCTCTCCTCAAGCCAAGGTACATTGTTTTGGGTTTTCTACTCTCCTACCTCACATCTAAAAGGACAATGGGAAGAATGTGGAGGTAGTTGAAGATACCTATAATTTATGGCTAAGACATAAAACAGTCCATTATCTAGATGTAAACTAACTGTGATTAAGGGTCAGCAGACTCTCATTAATTAGGCAGCGACAGAACAGATTTGATTAGAGAAACTCCCGTCCATTTAATCCATTGTTGTGGTTGTTACATGCTGTTGAGTTGGTTCTGACTCTTAGAGATGTTACGCACAACAGAACAGAACACTGCTGGGTCTCATGCCATGTCCACAGTCATTTTTACGCTTAAGCCCATCGTTGCAGACCCTGTGTTAAACCATCTCATCAAGGGTCTTCCTCTTTTTTTCTGACCCTCCACTCTACCAACATGATGTCTTTCTCCAGGGACTGAACCCTCCTGACAACATGTCCAAAGTATGTAAGACAGAGTCTCAACATCTTTGCTTCCAAGGAGTGCCCTGGTTGTATTTCTTCCAGAACAGATTTGTTTGTTCTTTTGCCAGTGGTACATTTAATATTCTTCTCCAACACCACAATTCAAAGGCATCGATTCTTTTTCTGTCTTCCTTATTCATCGTCCAGGTTTTACAGGCATATGAGATTTGACAAGTCCATGAACTTAATTGTTCTAAGTGCTACATATGTCACTGCTAATATCACTGTAGTCATGCTTGAAGTACTGTCTTTGGGAAGCTATACACTGATGCCAGTGCCTAGTCTGCCTTCAAAGCAATTTTGGACCTCTTTCTAGAATGGCCATTGTGCACAGTGGCATGGTGGTACATTCATGGACCTAATTGTATCGTTGTCTGGTTTTTAGCCAGTAAGCAAATGACTGTATTGGAACACCCTTCCTACTTAGCTGATCTAGCACCCAGTGACTTTTTTCTTTACTGGAACATAAAGGCGATATTGAAAGGAAGAGATTTTGATGATTTGCAGGACATCAAAGGTAACATGACCACAGCTCTGATGGCCATTCCAGAAAAACAGTTCCACAGCTGCTTTGAAGGGTGGACTAGTCACCAGCATTGATGCACAGCTTCCCAAGGGAATCACTTCAAAGATGACCACAGTGATACGCAGCAAAGAGGCATGTAGAGCTTTTTCTAGGATGAGTTCACGAATTTAACTATCAGGCCTTGTATAATGCACTTGAAAATACCATGGCTTGGGTCAGGCTCACCTTAGTTTTCAAGGTGACAGGTTTACTTTTCAATACCTTAAAGAAGTCGTTTGCAGCATATTTTCCCAATGCAGTGTGTCTTTTGACTTCTTGACTGCTGCTTTCATGGATGTTGACTGTGGAACCAAGTGAAATGAAATCCTTGACAATCTTAATCCTTCTTCTGTTTATCGTGATGTTGCTTACTGGCCCAGTTGTGAGGATTCTTGGCTTCTTAATGTTGAGGTGCAATCCATACTGAAGGCTGTGGTCTTTCATCTTCATCAGTAAGTGTTTCAAGTCCTCTTCACTTCTAGCTGGCAGGGTTGTGTCATCTGCATAATGCAGGTTGTTAATGAGTCTTCCTCCAATCCTGATGCCTCAGTCTTTTTCATATAGCCCAGCTTCTTGGATTATTTGCTTAGAATACAGACTGAAAAGATATGGTAAAAGGATGCAACACTGACACACTCCTTTCCTAACTCTAAAGCATGCAGTGTCCCCTCATTCTGTTTACATGACTGTCTCTTGATCCATGTAATTCATCTATGTACTGATAAATTCACCCCTGATAATCGATACTATTTCAGTCTCTCTGATTGAGTTTTTACAGATGTGAGGAGACAACACTAAGTCCCCAAACAACCTTTAGGGTGAGACTGAACGAACTGTCACATGAAAGGCAATGGCAACATGTGTCTGCTTCCCAGCCTTAGCATCCTTTATGAACTCTGCAGAGAGTTCTAACCATACTCATTCTTTTTATCCAGGCCTTAGCACAGTATCTGTCAAGAATTTCTTAAGTTTCTGGTTGTTGATATTGTTGTTAGGTGCTTTCAAGTTGATTCCAGCTCATAGCAATGACAGAACAAACCACTGCACAGTCCCGCACTATCCTTATAATTGTTATGCTTGAGTCTATTATTGCAGTAACTGCGTTAATCCAACTCTCTGAGGGTATTCTTTTATTCTGATCATCTACTTTGCCAAGCATGATGTCCTTTTCCATGAACTAGTCCCTCCAAATAACGTGTCAAAAGTTTGTAAAGCGGAGGCTCCACGTGCTTGTTTCTAAGGAATGCCCTGTTTGTACTTCTAAGACAGATTTATTCTTTCTTTTGGCAATCCATTGTATACTCAATATTCTTCACTAATACCACAATTCAATTGTCAAGCTTTCACATGCATATGAGGTGACTGAAAACACCATTGCATGGGTCAGATGCACCTTAGTCCTGAAAGGGACTCCTTTGCTTTTGAATACTTTAAAGAAGTCTTTTGTTGCAGATATACCCAGTGCAAAGCATGGTTTAGTTTTTTGACTGCTGCTTCCATGGATGTTAATAATGGACCCAACTAAAATGAAATTTTGGACTATTTCTGTATGTGCTCTATTTATCATGATGTTGCCTATTGGTCCAATAGTAGGGATCTTTGTTTTCTTTATGTTGAGGGATACTCCATACCGTAGACTATATATAGGCTTCTTCAGTAAGTGCTTCACATTATCTTCACTTGCAACAAACAAGGTTGTGTCACCTGCATAACGAAGGTTATTAATGAGTCTTCCATTAATCCTGATGCTTCATTCATGTTCACATAATCCAGCTTCTTGATCTATAATTTGTTTAGATCCACACAGTCAAATGCCTTTGCATAGTCCATAAAACACAGGTAATCTCTTCCTGGTAGTCTCTGCTTTCAGTCAGGATCAGTCTGACATCAACAGCACTGTCTCTCCTTCTACATTCTCTTCTGATTCTCCCTTGAATTCCTAGCAATTCCCTGTCACTGTACTGCTGCAACTACTTTTGAATGATCTGCAGCAAAATTTTACTTGCTTGTGAAATTAACAGTAGTTGTTCAACAATTTCCTCATTCTGTTGGACAACATTTCTTTGGAATGGGTACAAATATGAATCTCTTCTAGATGGTACACTGGATGGTATAGATGAATGAGCACTTCCAGCATTGTTGTTCAAATATCTCAGTTGATATTCTGTCAATTCTTGGAGCCTTGCTTTTCACCAATGTCTTAAGTGCAACTTGGACTTCTTCTTTCAGTATCACTGATTTTTGATCATACGCTACCTCTTAAAATGACTGTCAACTGAGTCCTTTTTGGTATAGTGACTGTATATTCCTTCCATCTTCCTTTGATACTTCCTGTGTTGTTCAGTATTTTGTCCGTTGAAACCTTCTAAACTGCTAGTCAAAGCTTGAATTGTTTCTTCAGCTCTTTTAACTTGAGATATTCCAATCAAGTACTTCTCTTTTCATTTACTTACTGTAAGTTTTTGCATGTGTAGTTATAATATTTTACTTTGTCTTCTTGAGCTGCTCCTGGAAATCTATTTAGCTCTTGTACATCATCTTATTTTCCTTTCACTTTAGCTACTTAACTTTCCACAGCAAGTTTCAAAGTTTCTTTGGCTTTCCTTTCTTTCCTGTCTTTTTATAACTGCTTTCTTCTTCGTTGGTCTTTATGTCATTCCACAGTTCTTATGGTCTTCAGTCATTAATGCTGAATGTACCAAATCTGTTCTGAAGATGGTATCTAAATTCAGATGGAATACACTCAGGGTTGTACTTCAGCTCTCGTGGACTTATTTTCTTTTCAGCTTCAACTTCAACTTCAACTTGCATGTGAGCAACAAATAATGTGTTTCACAGTCGATCCTTGGCTTTGCTCTGATTGCTTTTCCATTGTCTCTTTCCACAGATATGATTGGCTTGATTCCTGTGTGTTCCATCTGGCAAGGTCCATATGTATCATTCATTTATGCTTCATTTGCAGTGAAGAAGGACATGATATTGCAAAATTCTATCACTTAATCTCTGGCAGCATTTCTATCACGAATGCCATGTTTTCCAGCTTGTCTATTCTTCTTTATTTCCAGCTGTCACATTCCAGTGACCAGTAATTATCAATGCACCTTGGCTGCACGTTTGATCAATTTCAGACAGTAGAAGTTTCTAAAAATCTTCAATTTCTTCATCTTTGCCTTTGATTATTAGTGTATAAATTTGAATAATAATCCTATCACTGACAGCACTGTATACAGAATAGATCTTAAAATGTTCTTTTAGACACTGAATGCAATGCTAATCCTCTTTAATTTGTCATTCTTGGCACTGTTTAGTTCAAAATGGCTGATACCAGTCCATTTCAGCTCACTGATGTCCAGCATGATATGCTTCTTCGGGTACTGATTCCTCCTGACAACACGACCAAAGTATGTAAGAGGCAGTCTCGCTGCCTCTACTTCCAAGGAGCAATCTTGCTGTGCTTCTTCTAGAACAGATCTGTTTGTTCCTTTGACAGTCCATGGTGTATTCAATATTCTTTTCCAATACTGCAATTCAAAAACATCAATTCTTCTCTGTCTTCCTTATTTATTGTCCAGCTTTTGTATGCATATGATGCAGTTAAAAAAATAATGGCTTGGGTCAGGTGCATCTTAGTCTTCAAGGTGACATCTTTACTTTTTAACACTTTAAAGAAGTCCTTTGTGGCAGATTTTCCTAGTGCAATGAGTCGTTCGATTTCTTGACTGCTGCTTCTGTGGGTATTGATTGTGGAGGCAAGTAAAATGAAATCCTTGACAATCTCAATCCTTTCTCCATTTATCATGATGTTGCTTACTGGTCCAGTTGGGAGGACTTTTGTTTTCTTGATGTTGAGGTATAATCAAGCAAAGGCTGTGGTCTTTGATCTTCATTAGTAACTAGTTCAAATCCTCTTCACTTTTAGCAAGGAGGGTTGTGTCATCTGTATAACCCAAGTTGTTAATGAGTCCTCCAATCATGATGCCTCTTTCTTCTTTGTATAGTCTGTTTCTCAGATTATTTGCTTGGTATACAGATTGAAAAGGTATGGTGAACGGATATAACCCTGACATACACCTTTTCCTAACTTTGAACCATGCAGTGTTCACTTGTTCCGTTTGCACGACTGCCTCTTGACCCATACACAGATTCCTCATGAGCATGATTAAGGGTTCTGGAATTCCCATACTCTGCAGTGTTATCCATAATTTGTTATGATCCACAAAGTCAAAATGCCTTTGAGTCATCAATGAAATGCAAGTGAGCATCATTCTGGTATTCTCTGCTTTCAGCCAAGATCCACCTGACATCAGCAGTGATACCCCTGGTTCCACATCCTCTTCTGAATCCAGCTTGAATTTCTGGCAGTTCCTTGTCAATATGCTGTTGCAGTTACTTTTGAATGATCTTGAACAAAATTTTACTGGTGTGTGATACCAATGATAGTGTCCGGTAGTTCCCGCATTCGGTTGGATTGCTTCTCTTCCAGATGGTTGGCCAGGTAGCTGTTTTCCAAGTTTCTTGGCAGAGATAAGTTAGCACGTCCACTGCTGCATCTGTTTGTTGAAATATCTCAGTTGGTATTCTATCAGTTCCTGAAGCCTTGACTTTTGCCACTGCCTTCAGTGCAGCTTCGACTTCTTCCTTCAACACCATCTGTTTCTGATCATATGCTGCCTCTTGAAATGGTTGGGCGTCAACCAGTTCTTTCTAGGATAAAGACTCTGTGTGTTTCTTCCATCTTTTCTGATGCTTCCTGAATCGTTTAACATGTTCCCTGTAGAATCCTTCACTACTGCAACTCTAGGCTTGAATTCTTTCTTCAGTTTTTTCAGCTTGATAAATGCAGAGTGTGTTCTTCCCTTCTGTTTTCTATTAACAACGCTTTGCAAATGTCATTATAACACTTTGTCTTCTCAAGCTGCCCTTTGAAATCTTCTGTTTAGTTCCTTTGCTTCCTCCTTCCTTCCTTTTACTTTAGCTGCTTGACGTTCAAGAACATGTTTCAGAGTCTCCTCTGACATCCAATTTGGTCTTTCCTTTCTTTCCTTTTAGTGTAGTGACCTCTCGCTTTCTTCATAGCTGATGTCTTTGATGCCCTACCACAGTTTGCCTTGTCTTTGGTCTTCGCAGGCTCTTCCTCAGTCATCTTTTCTGGGCCTTCCAACCTACGGTATTCATTTTTCAGCACCGTATGTGACAATGTTCTGCTGCTATTCATTTGCTAATTCTTTTCAGAAGTAAACTGCAAGGTCCTTCTTCCTAGACTGTCTTAGTCTGCAAGCTCAGCTGAAACCTGTCTACCATGGGTGACCCTGCTGGCATCTTAACACCGGTAGTAATGCTTCCACCATCACAGCAATACACAAGCCCCCATGGTATGACAAACTGACAGACAAGTGAGGAAGAAATGTCTTAGCAAGTAGTAAGATAGTAACATGGGGTCAACACATGTCTTAGTCATCCATGTTGCTATAACAGAAATGCCACAGGTAGATGGCTCTGAAAAAGAGAAGTTTTGTTCTGTCAGAGTTTAGTAGGCCACAAGTCCAAATTCAGGACCTCAGCTCTAGGGGAAGGCTTTCTCTGTTGGCTCTAGAGGAAGGCCCTGTTAGTGAATCTTGCCCTGGACTGGGAGTTTCGGAGGTGCAGGGACCCTGGGTGCATTTCAAAGGACACATTCTCCTCCCGGCACTGTTTCTTGGTAGTTTGATGTTTCCAAGTCTGCTTGTTTCCCTTTCCTTTATATCTCAAGAGATTGCTTCAAGGTACACTCAGTCTTACACCTTGAATCCTACTCTACCAACACAAGTGCCACCCATTCGCCATCATTAACATCGAAGAGGCAGGGTTTACAGCACTTGGGAACATCACACAATACCAAGGCTCACGGCCTAGCCAAACTGCTACATACATTTGTTGGGGCAGGGGACAGAATTCAACCCATGGCACTATGAGTTAAAATTGACTCAGTTGTTTCCTAACAACAACAGCAACATGGAACAATATGATAAAAGAAGGCTTTAAGACAAATTATGACATAATGTAATAAGAATACTCATATGATTTGTAAGCTCTTAAAATTTTATGCGATATCTTGATTTGGTAATCAATTCTTTGTATTGTCAGTCCATTGAGACTAAGCACCATTGAACAACAACTTATCCTGAAACTTTTCTGGAGCTAGAGTTATGGAGAAAATCCAGGAAGGTCTTTCAGTTCTGCCTTTCAGACATCATAGTTTAGGCCTTTGAAGAGTTGCCTTTATTCCAATCTTCTTTTATTGTTAAGTTACTTTTGTTGTTAATTGCTACTATGTCAGCTCTGCATGGTAACCTTATATACAACAGAACAAAATGTTCCCCGGACCTGAGCTAGTGTCGGAATATTTGAGTCCATTTTTGTGGCTATTATGTATTTTAAGCACTTTTCAGTCTAGGGGATTCATTTTCCAGCACTATAGTGAACAATATTGTTGTAGTCTATAGGGCTTTTTAATCAGCTGATTTTTGTAAGTATATCTCCACGCTTTTCTTGCTACTCTTAGTATGGAAGCTCCAGTGAAACCTGTCCACTACGGGGACCTAGTTAGCATTTGAAATACTGGTATCAGTTTCCAGCATCATAGTAATATACAGTCTACCAAAGTGTGACAAACTGGCAGACAGGGGGAGTGGAAGTACATATCTAAGTATAAATTTGTTATGAGTTCATTCTAGGGCTTTCCCAAACTCCTTCCTCTCTCTATTCTCCTACATATTCTTGAACATAAAGCTGCCCTTCTACTTTGGGCTTAATACTGTTTTTTCTATGATAGTAAAAGTCTAATTCTTGTCACTTGGACTGTATTCTGTACAAGCCATGTGACTCCTTCCCCCTTCTTGTTACAATGTCAGATATTCTATTTCTAGACTGAAGAGAATGCCACTTCTCTGCTTTCTTCTTGTTGTTTACTTGGATACTTTAGGTTAGTATTTGTTTAAAGGATATTTTTTAACCAAAATGTTAGTGGTTCAAATCTACCAGGTGCTGCTTAGAAACCCTATGGGGCAATTTTATTCTGTCCTGTAGGGTTGCAATGAGTTGGAATCAACTTGACAGCAATAGGTTTGGTAAGAGGGATTAAAAGAAAAAGAACCTATGACAAGGCAGTGATTATAAGAGGCATTTTGACTTCAGAGATGTTAAAATGTGAAAGTATTTGCACTTTGAAATAAGGCAATATAATATAGGCATATGCATACAAGTTTTTGTTGTATTTGCATTTTGAATGATAAAAATGTGTATGTAGCACAAATTCAAGAACTACAAAAAGATGTAGACTTGGAAGCACATCTCTTTGTCTCCTGTGCAAAGACCCAGGCTTACATCTCAAAAGCAGCCGTGCTTATTTTGTTCTTGTGTTGAGTCTACATTTTACTTTGGCTTCTGTCATTAAAAAAAAAAAAAAAAAAATTCAAGCCAGGCTTATGGAGATACAACATACATATAGGAAAATTCACCGTTTTGGGTGTGGATCTTAGTTTTGATAAGCACTGGCAGTCCCTCAGGCTCCTTTGCTGTCCACCTCTCCCCAAGCCCTAGGCTTTAGAAATCATTGATCTGCTTTCTGTCTCCACAGTCTGTGACATATGACATCACCATGAACCAAAGTCTACAGCAAACAACAACTAAAACAACAAACTATTCTTGCATGGACCAATACCAAAACTCAAACCCACTGCCATCAAGTTGATTCAAACACATAGTGGCACTATCGGACAGAGTAGAACTGCCCCATAAAGTCTCCAAGGAGCACCTGCTGGATTTGAACTGGCAACTTTTGGTTAATAGTCATAGCACTCAACCAGTATGTCACCATGGTTTCTGTAAGTGGAGACATACAGGATGGAGCCTTTTGAGGTTGCCTTCTTCATTAGCATAATACATTTCATGCATATTGTGTGCATCAGAAGTCTGTTCCTTTTCGTCAGTAAATATGTTTTCAAGTTCAACTGTTTAAATTATCTCATAACATAAATTGTTGCTAGCTGTCGAAATTCTGTAAAAACAAAACAGATTGTGACAGTTTTATTCTTTCTTGATCCAATATCTGTTCTGTTTGGATCACAAAGCCTATGTATTTCTGACAGCATTGGCAACAACTGTTTTTAATTACATTTTAAAGTGTCCTTAGACTGAGAAAGGCATACCTTGGTAATACCTGTAAAGCGAAAATTGTCTTTCACCAGATATTTTCTGTCTCCCTTCTACAAAATACTCAAGATTTAATCTGGGGCCTAGTATATCCTTTGTTTTATGATGCAGATAAACACGAAAAGGCTTAGAAGTAAAAGCATTTTCTCCAATTGTGTTTCTTCTCCATCTCTTTTTGTTTCTTCTTTCTGTCTCTGTCAGGTTTTTTTTCCTATCTGTGGCTGTTTTGCCTGATAGTGGCTCTCTACTTGACACAAACTAAATAGGAAACTGATGCTTTTTAATTTGGATACCCTCAGAATTTTCAAACTCCCCACCCCCCCAAACACATTGCTGGTGAAAAACAAGTTAAATATAGAATATATTAACCAATGTTAGTATTCTGCACAAAAATATGTAGTGGAAGAGGATAAGCAGTGTGAGAGGAGGACAGTCAAAGAGTACCTCACTCATAAGCTGTGCCGGTATTTGTGGAAAGCAAATTCCAGGCTGAAGAAACACCGGGGACCAGTAATCCTGAGTTAGGAACACAGTGGTGTTTTACTTTTTCTCCACTTTTTTAATTCTTTAAAATGTAAACTTTTTAGAAATCCTTGATGGTAGTAACTGTGACTCCTGAATGTCCTTTGGATTAAAAAAGAAATGGAAATAATAAAGGCCAAAGAAACCTCTAAATTTTAACTTCAGTTAAATCCTGTATTCCTGGGGACAGTGATCCTTGGTGAGGTTCCTTTAGTAGCAGCTCTGGTTACTAAGGGCAGTACTCTGATTCGGCTTTTCAGGCCACTCTAGGAGATTGACTATTGCAGTGTTATCTCCCAATTCATGGTGACTGACTCTGTACACAGAGGGATCAGACTGCTGTGATCCACAGGATTTTTCATGGCTGAGTTTTGGCAGTAGATTGCTAGGCTTCCCTTCCTAGTCTGTCTTAGTTTGTAGCCCCATGTTATTTTTAATCAGGCCAAGGTTGTAGCAGAAACATGCATGCATGTGTAGATACACGCATACACATGAGTTAGCTATACTTTGTGAATGATCCACAAACCCTCAAATTGAAAACCCAATTAGCAAAAATTTCTGTGGGTATGCTACTGCAAAACAGAATACAATATTTCAGGATTTATGGCACCTTTCTAGAAAGATAGTCTATGTTGTACTGTCCATTCATTTTGTGTGTTCCTTGTTGCTATTTCTCTGAAATTGTTTTCCATTCCTCCCAACTTCTCTTTACAATTGTTGGATTTGACATAGTAATATGAAGGGAATACCTTCTACTGGAGCTACTATTTCACTCTTAGATGACTTTGCAAGAGAGTTAGATAAGTAATTCCTCCCTGGATCTCTCATTGGTTCTTACCACACTTTAGGCGTTTTTGAAATGAAGCAATATATGCATTCTTGAAAACCCCCACATTCTGTGAAACTGTGCATTAAAAATAATAAAGATTATGAATAAAATGATGGGGAGAGGGATAAAGGTTAATTGCCCAATGTCTATGAGGCTGTGTATCTATAACACTAACAAAATCAATGGTTCGAACTTGGGGAAGGTATCATAGACCTTCCAGATAGGCAAATACTAAAAATATCTTAAAACAATGGAGCAAAATGATAGTAAACCTTGTGGTATAAGTATTTTGTGTCCGCTGTAACAAAAGGACAGAAACTAGATGGCTTATAAGAACAGAAATGTGTTGTCTCACGACTCTGGAGGCTGGAGTCCAACTTTGTGGGATTGAGGAAGCCTTACTCCCTCTGAGGTTATAGAAGATGATCCTTTCTGTGTCTCCCAGTTTCTGCTATCTACAGGATTCCTCAACTTGCAGCAGTGGCGTAAATCTGTATTCGCATAATTATCTCCCCATGTCTATACTTTGCTGTTCTTTCTCCTCTTTTATAGGGCACCATTCAAATTGGACTGGGCCGCCCCTTCTTTGGTTAGATTTTGTGTCAACTTAACCATTAGCATCTTCAAAGAACCTGTTGGACAAATCTACAAAGTTCTCTCTGAAGTATTAAAAAAGCAAAGCTGTTACTCTAAGGACTAAGTTGCATCTAACCCAAACTATGATATTTTCAATTGACTCGTGCTTGTGAAAGCTAGATAATGAGTTAAGGAAGACAAACTAAGGCTAGAGGCCTTTGAATTGTGATGTTGGCAAAGAGTATTGAATATAGTATAGCCAAGCCAGGAGGACACACTGTATTTGACTGGTTACAAACTTGTGTTTCTTTGGAAAATGATGTGGTGCTTCCTTCAAAATCTAGAAATACCACATGATCCAACAATCCCACTCTTAGGAATATATCCTAAAGAAACAAAAGCCATCACAGAAGTAGACACACGCACACACATGTTCAATGCAGCAGCATTCATAATAGCAAGAAATGGAAACAGCCAACGTGTTCACCAACAGACGAATGGATAAACAAACTATGGCACAATTACACAATGGAATGCTATCCCAAAAATAAAGAACAATGATGAATCTGCAAAAACACCTCACAACATGGATGAATCTGGAGGACATTGTGCTGACTGAGATAAATCAGTCACAAAAAGACAAAAACTATACAAAACCACTGTTATAATAATTCATGAAAAGTATACATGCAAACAGAAACAATTTTAGAAGATTAAAAGGGAGGGAAAAAAGTAAGGAGTGTAAGACACTTAATGGACAATATAGATAAGTGCTAACTTCTGAGAAGGGCAAGATACTACACAACATTGGGGATGTCACCACAGTTTGACAAAGGCAAAGTCACGGTCGCTTCGTAGACATATCCAAACATCCCTGAGGGACTGAGTCACTAGGCTGGGGAGTGGGGAGCATGGTCTCAGAGTACTTCTAGCTCAACTAACGTAACAGTTTATAACAAAAATGTTCTACAACCTAATACGGTGAGCAGTGTATGGTGTCTTAAAAGCTTGAGAGCGTCCTGGTCTCACTCCGGCTGGGGCAAGGGAGAATGAAGCAAACCAAAGACCTAAGAGGAATATTAGTCCAAAGGCCTGATGGACCACAATAACCACAGCCTCCACCAGACTGAGTCCAGCACAACTAGATGGTGCCTGGCTAGCACCACCAACTACTGTGACATGGATCACTAGAGAGCATCATGGACAGAGCTGGAGAAAAGTGTAGAACAAAATTCTAACTCATAAAAGAAGTCCAGACTTACTGGTCCGAGAGAGACTGGAGAAACCTCTAGAAGATGGCCCCTGGACATCTTTGAAGTCAGTACTGACGTCACTTCTGAGGTTCACCATGACTAGACAGGCCTATAAAACAAGCAATAACACACATAGCTCAACTAAGCACATTAGATTAAATGAGTATGCCAGCCTAAGGGCAAGGATCAGAAGGCAAGAAGGGACAAGACAGCTGGGCAAATGCAAGTGGGGAAAATCCAAAGTCAGGAAGGAAAGAGTGTTGACAAGTCACAGGTTTGGCAACCAATGTCACAAAACAGTATGTATATTAATGAAAAATGAATTTTCTCTGCAAACTTTCACCTAAAGCGCAATAAATAAATACACAAGGCGTCAAACCATTAAAAAAAGATGAAAAAGACACTGGGGTTTCTTTAAATTAGCAAAAGGGTTTAGGGTGTTACCATGGTTCATGACTTGATTCACTGCCTAAAAGGAACACCAGCAGTCAGACAGATAAGAAAAACAGCTGATGTTCAGTCATTTCCAGTTCATGGTGACCCCACAAATGTCTGAGTAAATCTGTACTCCGCTGGGTCTGCAATGGCTGACTTTTTGTAAACAGATCATTTCTTCCAAGATGCCTCTTGGTGAACTTGAATCTCCAACCTTTTAGTTAGCAGGCAAGTGCATGAACACTTTGTGGCACTCAGGATTCTTGTTAACTCTAATGGGTTTCATTGATTTAGTGCTTTCCGAGGGCTGGACACTTTGCTAACTGTTTTATTGACATCCCTGTGTTTAATTATCACATGTAGAAGGAATTTCTATCCCTTTCTTACACATGAGAGAAGTGGAGTGGAGAGAAATTGGGTGATTTGACCTATGTCACATAATGCAGACCTCAAAACTTATTTCCAAACCTAACATTTTGCTTGAGTCTATAAACTTTAAGCTGAGTCTTGAAATTATTGTTGATTAAAATCTTGTTTTGATACTAAGAAAAAATAATAAAGTAGACGAATTTTGTCGTCAGTGGTCTTTCCCATCCTTCCACACTGAACCTCAACTGTCTGTGATTCCTGATCGATTCCTCTCTATATCCTGTTTTTTCCAGACTCCATTCTCTCCCCCGTTAATTAAGAGCAGATGTGTTTAACAGATAGCTACATGCTGTATTTTTGCTGTATATGCTGTAAATAGAATGACAAGGAGGGTCACAGGATGCAAGAGAATGACTGAGAATATAATTCTAAGGGGCCTACTGGGTGTGGACAAACAGCAAAAGTTTTCATATCAGCTAATCAGTCTCTGTGTTTGTCTTTATTTCAATAGTGATATTGTAATTTAACAGTAAGCCAGAAAAAAAAAAAAAAAAAAAAAAAAACCATTCCTATCGAGTTGGTTCGCAACCCTATAGGACACAGTGGACCTGCCCCATGTGGTTTATAAGCAGCTGTGGGTGGATTTGAACTGTCAACACTTTGATTAGTAGCTGTAGCTCTTTACTGTTTTGCCACCAGAGTGCCAAGTCAGGAATAAACCAAATTAATTAATTGAAACCTGTCACCAACTCATAGCAACCCTATAGGACAGAGTAGAGATTCCTCATAAGGTTCCCAAGGAGCTGCTGGTGGATTTGAACTGCCAGCCTTTTGGTTAACAAGTGAACTCTTAACTACTGTGCCACCAGGGTTCCAAGTTAGGGTAGCCCTATGTAAATATTATTGTATATGTGAGAGAAGTGAAAATAAAAACCAGTTGCTATGGGCTCAGTTTCAACTTGTGGTAACCCCACGAGTGCCAGAGTAGAACTGTATCCCACAGAGATTCCAATGTCTGGATTTTTAGAAGTACATCACCAGGCTTTTCTTCCTAAGCCCCTCTGGGTAAAGTCAATCTTTTGATCAACAGCTGAACACTTAAGCATTTGTTCCGCTCTGGGACTGCTGGTAAGAATATTATTAAATGAGAAGATTAAGGAGAAATGTCACAGAAATTCCAAGGGCGGGGCATCAAGATTAAAGGAAAACTCATTAACAGCTTAGTAGATGACATAACCTTGCTTGATGAAATGAATAGGACATGAAGCATTTACTAATAGAGATCAAGGACCACAGCCTTCAGTATGAACTACACTTCAGAATGAAGGCAAAAAAAAACCCTCACAACTGGACCAATAGGCAACATCATTATAAAGGAAAGACTGAGATTGTCAAGGATTTCATTTCATTTGGACCCACAATCAACACCCATGAAAGTGTCAGTCAAGAAATCAAATGATGTATTACACTGAGCAAACAGGCTACAAGGGGCCTATTTAAAGTGTTGAAAACCACAGATGTTAGGTTAAACACCAGTGTGCACATAACCCAAACTACGATGTTCTCAGCTTCCTCATACACAAGCAAAAGCTGGACAATGAATAAGGAAAACCAAAGGACTGACACCCTTCAATTGTCATGTTGGCAAATATTGAACATACTACGGACTGCCAAAAGAATGAACACATCTGTCTTGGAATAAGCATAATCAGAATATTCCTTAGAATATATATTCCTAAGATAATAATATATATATTCCTAAGAATGGTGAGATTGTGTCTCATATACTTTAGCAAAGTTGTCAGGAGGGATCAGACCCTGGAGAATGACATCATACTTGGTAAAGTAGAGGGTCAGCCAAGAAGAGGAAGACCCTCAAAGAGATGGAATTACACAGCAGCTACAACAATAGGTCCAACCATAGCAACAATTCTGAGGATGGTGCTCGACTGGACAGTGTTTACTTCTGTTGTGCCTGGGGTTCTTGTGAGTTGGAACTTACTTGACAGCACCTGACAGCAACAACAAAGACCTATAAGGTCACACTGAGTTAGATCTGACTTGATAGAAATGGATTTGGATGGGTAGGAACCTACAGTATCTGAACTAGTAAATTAATATACTTGGCTGAAGATAGATGCTTCAATTAATCAGCTGACAAATAAGCATTTCATGGCAGTAGACTGGAGTATATGTCCTCAGTTTGTTGTACTACCATGGCTTTTGTGCTGCTCTGATGATGAAAGCTATGCCATCAGTATTTCAAATACTAGTAGTCACCCAGTGTGGACAGATTTCACTGGAGCTCCAAATCAAGACAGACTAGGAAGCGAGACCCGGCAGTACACTTCTGAAAAAAACTGGCCAGTGAAAATCTTAACACATGTCAGTGGGAGAATGTCTGATATGGTGCTGGAAGATGAGCCCCCCCCGGGTTGGAAAGCACTCAAAATACAACTGAGAAAGAGTTGCCTTCTCAAAGTAGAGACACCATAACGACATGGATGGAGTCAAGCTTACAGGACCTTCATTTGCTGATGTGTCAAGACTCAAAGTAAGAAGTTGTGGTTATTAGGTGCTGTTGAGTTGGTTCTGACTCATAGCTATCTTATGTACAACAGAACAAAACACTGCCTGGTACTGCATCATGCCCACAATCAATTTTATCTTAAAGCCCACTGTTGCTGGGATTGCATCAATCCATCTAGCTGAGGATCTTTCTCTTTTTTGCAGACCTGTTACTAAGCACGATGTCATTCTCCAGGCATTGATCGCTCCTGACAAGATGTGCAAAGATGTAGTCTTGCCATCCTTGATACTAAGGAGCACTCTGCTTGTACTTCTTCCAGGACAGATCTTTCCGTTCTTCTGGCACCCATGGTATACTCAGTATTCTTCCTCGACACCACAATTCAAAGGCATCGATTATTCTGTCTTCCTTATTCATTGCCCAGCTTTCACATGCATGTGGTGTGATTGAAAATACCATGACTGTGTTCAGGTGCACCTTAGTCTTCAAGGTGACATCTTTACTTTTCAACTCTCTAAAGAGGTCCCTTGCAGCAAATTCTCCCCAAACAATGCATCTTTTGGTTTCTTGACCGCAGTTTCCAGAAATGCTGATTGTGGACCCAAGTAAAATGAAACTTTGACAACTTCAATCCTTTCTCCATTTACCACGATATTCCTTATCTGGCCAGTTACGAAGATTTTTGTGTTCTTGATGTTAAGGTGTAATTCATACTGAAGGCTGCAGTCTTTGATCAACATCAGCAAGTGTTTCACTTTCAGCAAGTAAGATTGTGTCATCTGCATAATCTAGATTGCTCAAGAGCCATCCTCCAATCTTAATGCCCCATTCTTCATATCTTTCAGTTTCTCAGATCATTTTCTCAGTGCACAGATAGGTGTGGTGAAAAGACACAACCCTGATTCACACCTTTAAACCATGTAGTGTCCCTTCGTTCTGTTTGAACCACCACCTCTTGATTCATGGGTGGATTCCTCATGAGCTCAATTAAGTGTTACGGAATTTCCGTTCTCTGCAATGTTATCTGTAATTTATTATGATCCACACAGTCAAATGCCTTTGCATAGTCAGTAAAAACAGGTAAATGTCTTTCTGGTATTCTCTTGCTTTCAACCAAGATCCATCTGACATCTGCAATGATATCCCTGGTTCTACATCCTCATCTGAATTTGGCTTAAATTTCTGGCAGTTCCTGTCTACTGTTGCAGTCGCTCTTGTAGCAAAATTTTACTTGTGTGTAATATTAATGGTATTGTTTGATAATTTTCACATTCAGTTGGATCTCCTTTCTTGAGAATAGGCACAAATAAGGATCTCCTTCAGTCAGCTGGCCAGGTAGCTGTTCTCCAAATTTCATGGCATAGACAAGTGAACACTTCCAGTGCTGCATCTATTGGTTGAACATCTCAGTTGATATTCCACCAGTTCATGGAGCCATGTTTTTTTGCCAGTGCCTTCAATGTCGCTTTGACTTCTCCTTCAGTATCATCAGTTCCTGATCACATGACCTCTTGAAATGGTTGAACATCAACGAATCATTTTGGTATAATGACTCTGTGTATTCCTTACATCTGCTTTTGATGTTTCCAGTGTCATTTAATATTTTCCCTGCAGAATTCTTCACCATTACAACTCAAAGCTTGATTTTTTTCTTCAGTTCTGTCAGCTTGACAAATGCAGAGCATATTCTTTCCTTTTGGTTTTCTGTCTCCAGTTCTTTGCACACATCATTCTAATACTTCATCATTTCTTCCTTTTGCTTTAGCTACTCGATGTTTAAGATCAAGTTCCAGAGTCTCTTCTTTTATCCAGTTTGGTCTTGTCTTTGTTTTCTGTCTTTGTAATGACCTCTTGCTTTCTTCGTGTATGATGTTTTTGATGTCATTCCACAACTCATCTGGTCTGTGGTCATTAGTGTTCACTGCATCAAATTTCTTCTTGAGATGGTCTGTAAACTCAGCTGGCGTATGCTCAGGGTCATACTTTGGCTCTCATAGACTTGTCCTAATTTTCTTCAGTGTCATTTTTAACTTGCATATGAGTAATCAGTGGTCTGTACTGCAGTCAGCAACTTGCCTTGTTTAGACTGATGACGTGGAGATTTGCCATCACCTCTTTCCACGGTTGTAGTCAGTTCGATTCCTGCGCATTCCATCTGGCAAAGTCTATGTGTGTAGTCACTACTAATGTTTGAGAAAAAGAGTATTTGTGATGAAGAAGTTGTTGATCTTGCAAAATTATACCATGTGATCTTCAGCATTATTTCTATCACCAATGCCATATTTTCCAACTACGAATTTTTCTATTTTGTTTCCAACTTTTGCGTTCCAATCACCAGTAATTATCAATGCATCCTGATTGCATGTTCCATCTACTTCACACTGCCAAAGCTGGTAAAAATCTTCAATTTCTTTGTCTTTGGCCTTAGTGGTTGGTACATGAATTTGAATAATAGTAGTATTAACTTGTCTTGTAGGCATATGGATATTATCCTGTCACTGACAGCATTATACTTCAGGATACATCTTGAAATGTTTTTTTCGAGGACAAATGTAACATCACTCCTCTTCAAGTTTTCTTTCCTGGAATAGTGAACCATATGATTGTCCGATTCAAAATGGGCAATATCAGCCCATTTCAGATCACTATTGCCTAAGATTATAGGATTGCTATGAGTCAGAAGCAACTTGATAGCACCTAATAATAACTACAAATGCTTAAGATATTGATGTTTATGTATTCCACTTCATCTTTGATCATTTCTAATTTTTCTAGATTCATAGTTGGCATATTTCATGTTCTGATTATAAAAGGATGTTTGCAGCTATTTCTCCTCCTCATTTTGAGGCATGCCACATCAGCAAAGGAAGGTTCCAAAGCTTGATTCCAGCCACATCATTAAGGTTATCTGTACTTTGAGGAGACAGTTCCTCCCTGGTCATCTTCTGAGTGTCTTCCAAACAAGGGGCTCATTTTCTGGCACTGTATCTGACAATACTCCATTACTGTACATAAACATTTTGCTGATTAATTCTTTTCAGGAGTAAACTGTTAGATCCTTCTTTATAGTTGGCTTACTCTGGAAGGTCAGCTGAAACCTATCAGCCACTGATGACCCAGCTGATATCTGAATATCAGTGGCATAGCTTCCAGTATCACAGCAATGCACAAGCCCCCCTAGTATGAAAAACTGACAGACAAGTGGGTGAAAGTGAGAAGAAATAACTGCAAAGACCTATTAATAATCAGACTATTCTTACTAAAAAGTAAGAATTTGGGAAAATTAGAAGTCATAAAAAATAAAATGGAAAGCGTAAAGATGGATATCCCAGTCATTAGTGATCTGAAATGGACTGCTATCAGCAATTTGGAATCAGAAAAGCATGTAATCTACTAGGCCAGGAATCACAAATTGAAGAAGAATGACATCACATTTGTTGTTAGACAGGACATTTCAAGATCTATCATAAAGTGCAACATTCCCAGTTATAATACTTATACACCTACAAGGAAGACCAGTTAATACAACCATTATCCAAACTTACACACCAACCACTAACGCCAAAGATTAGAAACTTGAAGATTTTTACTAACTTCTACCATCTGAAATAAATCAAAACTGCTATCAGGATACATTGATACTTACTAGTGATTAAAATGTGTAAGGTGGAAACAAGAAAAAGGATTGTGTCATGGATTGAGCTGTGTCCCCACCAAGATGTGTGTAGCAGTTTGGCTGAGCCATGATTCCCAATATTTTATGATTGTCTTCCATTTTGTGATTTTCCTATGCTATAAATCCTAATCTCTTCCTGTGGCTAATAGATAGGATGATTATGTTAAAAGAGGATTAAAGCAGGACTGCAACACACTTGCTAAGGGAGTTTCCCTAGAGTATGCACCACCCTGGACCCTTTTATCTTACAAGAGATAAAAGGAAAGGGAAGCAAGCACAACAGTGGGAACCTCATACTATCAAGAAAGCAGCACCAGGAGTACAGCACATCCTTGAGACCTGACGTTCCTGTGCCAAGATGCTCCCTGACCACAGGCTGGTGGAACACAAGGGCCTTTGTCCAGAGGTAACAATGATGGAAAAATCCTGGAGGAGATATCCTGATATTCGGACTTACAGCCTCCTGAGCTATGTAAGAATAAATTTTTTCTTTGCTAAAGCCATCCACTTTGTGGTATTTCTGATAGAGCAGTACTAGACGACTGAAACAGATTGGTAGCTGGAAAATGTGGCCTTGATGTTATAAATGATGCCAAAGGTCACATAACAGAATTTTGCAAGGTCAGTAACTTCTTCATTATAAATACCTTTTTCAACTACAAAGATGATGACTATATTCATAAACCTCACTAGATAGAGCACACAGAAATCAAGCCAACTGTATCTGCAGGAAAAGATAATGGAAAAGTCTCAAGATCATTAGCCAGAACAAGTTCAGGGGCCAACTGAGTATCAAACCATTATTTTTTCATATATAAGTTCAAGTTCAAGCTGAAGAAAATTAAACCTAATCCATGAGAACTAAAATATGACCTTGAAATATCCCACCTGAACTTGGCTATTCTACCATCTCAAGAATAGATTCAGTGCACTGAACACTGATAATCAAAGACCAGAGAGTGGTGTGATAAGACCAAGGACATCATACATGAAGAAAGCAAGAGGTCATTAAAAAGACCAGACAGACCAAAATGGATGTCAAGACAGATTCTGAAACCTACTCTTGAATGTCAAGTAGCTAAAGTGAATGAAAGAAACGATAAAGTAAAAAAGCTAAACTGAATGTTTTAAAGGGTAGCTTGAGATAAAAAAGTGTTATAATGAAATGTACAAAGATCTGGAGATAAAAAAAGAAAAGAGAGTAACATGCCTGGCATTTCTCAAGCTGAAAGAACAGAAGAAAATTGTCAAGCCTCTAGTTGCAATTTTGAAAAATTCTATGGGCAACACATTCAACAATGCAGGAAGCACCAAAAGCAGTTAGAAGGAATACACAGTCACTGTACCAAAGACAATTATTCAACACTCAACCATTTCAAGAGGCTGCATATGATCAAGAATGTGTGGTATTAAAGGAAGAACTCCAGGCTACACTGGAGACACTAACTAAAAACAAGACCCCAGAAACTGATGGACTATCAACTGAGATGTTTCAACAAACAGATCCAGAGGTAGAGGAGCTCACTTTTCTATGCCAAGAAATTTGGAAGACAGTTACCAGGCCCATCGACTGTAATAGATTCATATTTATGGCTATTCTAAAGAAAGGTTATTCAACTGAATATGGAAATTATCAAATAATATTATTAATATCTCACCCAAGTAAATTTTGCTGAGGATCATTCAATAATGTTTGCAGCAGCACATCAATAGAGAACTTCCAGAAATCCATGATGAATTCAGAAGAGGATATGGAATGAGGAATATCATTGCTGTTGTCATATGGATCTTGACTGTAAGCAGATAATACCAGTAACACGTTTTCCTGTGTTTCATTGACTATGCAAAGGCATTTGACTGTGTGAATCATAGCAAATTATCATAACAGTGTAAATAACAAGAATTCCAAAATTCTTAAAGGATGTTGAAGAAGATGAAAGACTAGCCTTCAATACAGATTATACTGCAACATAAAGAAAACAGTGATTCTCACAACTGACCTATAAGCAACATCATAATAAGCAGAAAAAAAACAGACTGAAGTTGTAAAGGATTTTGTTTTGCTGGGATACATGTTCAACACTCAAGAAATCCATAGAAGAAAATGACTGTGTTGGCTGCATGGGTGGGTGGGGGCTGAGCGTTTATCACAGATGAGTTAATTGATAGATGTTAGAAATTTTATTCTTTTATTGTAATTAATAAAAAAAATTTTAAGTTAAAAAAAGAAATCAAATGGCACATTGCATTGATCAAATTTGGTGTAAAAGCCTCTTTTAAAGTGTTTGAAACCAAATATGTCACTTTGAGGACTAAGTGTGCCTAACCCGAGCCGTGATGTCCTCAATAGCCTCATAAGCATGCAAAAGCTGGACAGTGAATAAGAAAACCAAAGAAGTATTAATACCTTTGAATTATGGTGTTGGCAAATAATACTGAATATAGCAATATTATTGATTGCCATATTATTGCCAGAAACATGAAGAATTCTGTCTTCAAAGTCTAGCTAAGATGCTCTTTGGAAGCAAGGATGGCCAGGCTTTATCTCACGTATTTTGACATGTTATCAGGAGAGTCCAGCACCTGGAGAAGGACATCATGCTTGGTAAAACAGAGCGTTGTCGAATAAGAGGAAGATCTTCGTGAGATGGATCCAACACATTGGTGCAACATGGGCTCAAACATAACAACGATTATGGAGATGGTGCAGGATTGGGTGCTGTTTCCTGCTGTTCTGCCTAGGGTCGCTGTGAGTCAGAAAGGACCTGAGGGCACCCAACAACAGTAACAACAGGTTGCAGCAAGACAGCATAGATTTGAGAAAGCTTATCTGATGTTTTTAATTGTGGTTGGGAGACTGATTAAAAATTGATGAATAGATTTATAACTCTGGAAGAAGACTGAGAAATGACTCTGGAAGTGGGAACAAGTCCAGAACCCTAAAGGTGTGAGAGGTCTGCCATCACGTTCACCTCATGAAAACCTTTTCTACTTACCTTACTGTGAAATAATTTTAGAATGTCCTTCTTTCCTCTACCTCTCGCATACTTTTTTTCTGTTTGTTGGATATTCTGAGTGATAATTCCCGGAATTATCTCTGCAAGGTACTTTATTGCATGAATGCTTAACCAAACTAGAGGTATAAATGAAAGCAAGGCAGTCCAGGAAATGAGAACTGATTTCACAAACAGGGAAACATCTGGAAGATTTGGGGAATTGTTTTGCTTCTTCAGCCAAAGGTTTGTTTGCCCTTTGCTTCTAGTCTGCTCCTAGAAATTCACATATGAAAAAAAAATAGATTAAAGCAATGTTTCACAACCTTGTTGGATCATGTGAATCACCTGGGAGTAACTTGTAAACATACAGTGCCTGAAGTCACATTGCCAGAAGGTCCAGGAAAGGCACTGGGAAAGCTGGGTTTTTAAAGAGCACTCAGATTATTCTCATTATCAAATGAGTTTTTAGGATTTGCCAGACTAAGAGGTGAAATTCTGTGGCACGATATAGAAGCATGTCCATCCATGAGTGATCAGCACGGACACTCCCGTGTGTATAAATATATAAAGTAGGTATAAGCACCAACAGTGAGTGTGAAGAATAAAGACCCCTAACAATACCCCAAACTTGAGCACAGGCACTTATGAGCTCTAGAGTCCTTCAAGGAAATAAACTTCTACTTCTCTTCCCCTCTGGGAAATATCCTAATAGCTAAGTCTTGGAGTAGGCTAGTAATGATACATTTTGAGAAACACTGATAAATCAATGAAAAGCAGCCCTAGGACATGGTCAAGTAAGCACCACTGAAATCAGTCATTTCCTTTGTCTCTGTCTTTCTCTTAACCTACTCCCGAGGCTGGAAGTAGCCTCATGCCACCTCGCGGGGGCTTAACTCTTAAAGGACTACAGGGAACCTGCTCTCCTTTCCCTCCATTGGCTCATTCAAACAACAAACTCAAGTCTCCTCCTCTCCTCCATCGACAAGCTAGGTGAGGCAAGAGTTGTCATTGTCATCCCCTCAATATCTAATTATGTATCAGAACTGTACATATGGTTTCCAATGGCTTATTTTTCTAAAGCAGATCACAGATAGCCAGGCCTTCCTTCTGAGGCCCCTCTGGATAGACCCAAACCTCCAACTTTTCAGTTAGCAACCCAGCATAGTGACTATTTGCACCACCCAGGAGCTCCCTACTCTGTTTCACTGACCTGTTACAGCATTTTTTGAACTTCAGATCTTTTACTTGCAAATTGTCTGATCTTCCACCTGGCTACCCCTGTTGGCTCAGTGGTTAACAGCTCAGCTGCTAACCAAAACAAGGTCATCATTTTGAAGCTACCACTCATTCTTTGGGAACTTGATGCGGCAGTTCCACTGTATCCTTTAGGGTTGCTATGAGCAATGTTGGTTTGGTTTTTATCCCAAAAGTGCTTGAAAATTCCTATCTTTAAGGCTCACTCTCATGCCATATCTATTCACACATGTCTCATGCCATATCTATTCACACATGTCTTAGGAGAAACTGGGCATTTTTCTTGATTCTTCTCTCCACCGTACCTGCTCTTCAACATCATATTAATTGTCAAGTTCAGCTAATTCTTCATCAACCACACCTGTTTGCCTCAGCCCCACAACTGATAACATAGTTCAACCCACTATTATTGTCTGCCCAGATTCTTACAGTAGTCCCTTGATTTCTTCCTTTTACAAAACAAAACAACCAAACAGGCAAACCCTGCTGCACCTCTAGTTTTCCCATCCCAGTAAATGGCACCACCATCAGTAGCAGGATCTCATTACAAAATGCTTGGCCTACTTCTTGCCCCTTCTCTTTTCCTTTCCACCCACATCCAACCATCAGCACACTGTTTGTGGCCCACTTCCCAAGCAGAACTCAAATCGAAGCTTGCCTTTCTCTCTGTGCTGCTGTCTCACTGATCCCAGCCACTCTCTAGCACCTCCCGAATGCTGCAGTGACTTCCCTGCTTTCACTCTGGCCACCACTCTGTGACTATTCTCCGTAACTGGAGTGGTCTTTCTGAAACACAAATAATTCTAACATGCCCCTGTTGAAACTCCCCCAATAGTTTTCTGGAGCTCTGGTGGCACAGTGGTTAAGAGTTTGGTTGTTAACCTAGAGATCGATAGGCTGTAGCTACCAGCTGCTCCTCAGAAACCCTGCGGGGCAATTCTACCCTTTCCAATAGGATTGCTGTTAGTTGGGATTGACTTAACAGCAGCAAGACTGAGTTGGGAATGGTTTGCCACTGCATTTTGGCAGGATTGAATCTCCTTCCACTGGTCTTCTAGGTTCTAGTTTATCTGGTTGTGCCTATCTCTCTACCTTCATTTCCTATTTTTTTCTTCTGCTTGCCCATTCTTCCTGCTCCAGACACACTAATTTTCTGGGTGAGAACTTTGCTCAGTGTTCCCTCTACCTGCACCCTCTTCACTGAGATCACCGTGTAACTGATGCTCTTCTTTCAAGTCTCTGCTCTGCTGTCACATCCTCAGAGAGTTCTGGTCACCTATCTGAGCAGATCATGAATCGTACCTGGTCCAGGGACAATCCTCACTTAATTTCTTGTCCTGACCTCTTGTTTGATTTTAGCATTTGCCCTACATTTTTTTATTTTCTTGCGAAGTATTATCAGTAGTGGTCACAACGTAAGTATCTATTGGCCACCATTTTGTTCTTCCAACTTTTATCACAGGATCATTTGCCATTGCTTAATTTGTTTCCTTACATCTTCTTGTTGATATCTTGCAGTATCTTGTAGATTATGGAGATCAGATGTTGGTCTGACATGCAGTTGCCAAACAATTTTTCCCCTTTCTGTAGGTAGTCTCTTAACTCTTTTGATAAAGTGTTTGGATGAGCAAAAATGTTTGATTGTTAGTAGTTCCCGTTTATCTATTTCTCTTCTGTTGATCGTGCTTTGTCAGATTTTGAAGTGTGCTCAAGCTGTAAATCAAAGCTTCCATGGTTGACCCTACTTTTCTTGCATGATCTTTATTGTTTTAGGTTTGGCATTTAGCTCTTTGATCCAGTTTGAGTTAGTTTTTGTGCAAGGCGTGAGATATGGGTCTTGTTTCAATTTTTTGCAGATAGAGATCCAATTTTGCCAACATCATTTATTAAAGAGACCAGTTTACCTCTGAATACAGTCTGGGGATCTTTGTCAAATATCAACTGTTCTTAAGAGTATGGTGGCATCTCTGGGGTCTCAACTCTGTTCTGTTGGTCTCTGTGCCTCTTTTTGTACCAGTACCAGGCTGTTTTAACTACTGTGTCAGTATAGTAGGTTCTAAAGCTGGGTAGTGTGAGTGTTACCACTGTGTTCCTCTTCTTCAGTAGTGCTTTACTTATCTGGGGTTTCTTCCCTTTCCAGACAAAGTTGGTGACTTGTTTCTCCATCTCATTAAAATTCACACTGGAATCTGTATTGGGATTAAATTGCACGTATAGATCCCTTTGGGTAAAAGAGACATTTTCACAACGTTAAGTCTTCCTATCCATGAGCAGTGTAGGTTTATCCATTTATGCCTCTTTCGGTTTCTTACAGTAAGGTCTTCTAGTTCTCTCTGTATAGCACTCTTATTTCTCTAGTTAGATTTATTCCAAGATATTTTATCTTCTTGGGGGCTATAGTAAATATATTTGGTGATTTCTTCTTTGACGATCTTTGTTGGTGTAATGGAATCTTACTGATTTACTTACGTTTATCTTATATCCTGTTATTTTTTGAGCTCTTCTGTTAGTTCCAGTAGTTTAGTTATGGATTCCTTAAGATTTTCTGCATATACAATCATATCATTAACAAATAGGGAGATTTTTACTCCTTCTTTGCTGATGAAGATGCCCTTGATTTGTTTGTCTTCTCTGAATGCTCTGGCTAGAACCTCTAGTACAATGTTGAAAAGAAGTGGTGAGAGTGGACATCTTTTTCTAGTTCCTGTTCTCAAGGGAAGTGCTTTCAGTCTTTCTCCATTCAGGAGGATGTAGGTGGTTGGCTTTGTGTAGATACCTATCACCTTGTGGAATTTCCCCTTCATTCCTATTCTGCTGAGAGTTTTTAGCATGAAGAAGTGTTGGACTTTGTCAAATGTCTTTTCTGTATCCATTGACAAAATCAGGTGATTCCTATCCTTTGTGGTATTTATGTGATTGATCAGATTAATTGTTTTTCTGATGTTGAACCAGCCTTGCATTTCCTGGTATGAATCCAACCTGGTCGTGATGGATTATATTTTTGATATGTTGTTGAGTTCTGTTGGCCGGGATTTTGTTGAAGATTTTTGCTTCTAGGTTCATGAGTGATAGTGGTCTGTGATTTTCTTTTATAGTAGGATTTTTCTGTGTTGGTATCAGGGTTGTGCTGGCTTCATAGAATGAATTTGGGAGTATCCCATCCCTTTCTATGCTGAGAAATATTCTCAGTAGTGTTGGAGTTAACTCTTCTCTAGAAGTTTGGTAGAATCCTCCAATGAGGCCATCTGGGCCAAGACTTTTTTTTGGTTGGTAATTTTTTATTACTTTTTCAGTCTCTTCCTTTGTGGTGGGTTTATTAAGTTGTTCTACTTCTCCTTGTGATAATTTTGATAGGTGATATGAGTCTACGAACTGGTCCATTTCTGTAGATTTTCAAATCTGTTAGAGTACAGCCTTTGACTGTATTCCATTATAATACTTTTGATTTCAATTGAGTCTGTTATAACATCTGCCATCTAATTTCTTATTAGGGTTATTTGTTTCCTCTCCCGTTTTCTTTTGTAAGTTTAGTCAATGGTTTATCAATTTTGTTGATCTTTTCAAAGAACTAGTTTTTAGTTTTGTTCATTTTTTCGGTTACTCTTCTATTCTCTAATTCATTTAGTTCTGCTTTATTCTTTATTACCTGTTTTCTTCTGAAAACATGTATGCCTGAGGGGTTCCTCTGTTGCTCTCTTTTTAGTTGTTCAAGCTGTAGGGTTAATTCTTTGTATTGGGTCCTTTCTTCCTTCCAGAGGTGTGCATTTATAGAGATAAATTGACCCCCATGCACTACTTTTGATGCAACCCATAGGTTCTAATAGGATGTGTTTTCATTCTTATTTGATTCTATAAACTTCTTTATTTTGTCCTTGATTTCTTCTATAATCCATGGATATCTGAGCAAGGTTTTGTTCAGTTTCCATGAGCTCAAATTTTTACCTACGCTATTTCTGCTATTGATTTCAACTTTTATGGCTTTATCGTCCAAGAAGATGCTTTGCAATGATTCACTTAGTTGGAGTTTGTTGAGACTTGGTTTATGTCCTAACACATGGTCTGTTCTGGAAAATGTTCCATATGCATTGGAGAAGAAGGTGTAGTTACATATTGATAGGTAAAAAGTTCTGCACATATAGATGAAGTCTAATTGGTTAATTGTCTCAATATGATTCTGTGTCTGTCTTAGGCTGGGTTTTCTAGGGAAGCAAAACCAGTAACATGTGCAGGTACAAGGAAAGATTTAGAATATATACATATAGATAGATACAGATATAGAAAACGGCTCACACAATCACAGAAGCTGAATACCCCAAGTCCTGGCACAAGGCTCATGGGGCCACAGGAGCTGATGAACCCAAGGCCAGCAGGTCAGAGACCAGAGTTCTAGATCACCAGTTGTGTAGGTCAGTGGATCCCAAGCTGGCGGCAAGAGGGAGCGGCAGAGGCTGGCAAACCCAGGACCGGCAGGTCAGGGAGCAGGACTCTTAAGCACCCGCTGTAAGGATTGATGAATCCAACCGTTGCTAGCTCAAGTCCAGAAGCCAGACACAGGAAGAAGAGAGCAGGAGCTCTTGTCTACGTAAGAAGACCAGCAGTAGTAGTGGAAGGTGGAGAGACGAGAGCTGAGGGGTGGGAAGCCACAAAAGACCCCGCCCTGCCACTTACTACAGCAGCCAAATACAGAGTAGCCAAGTTGACATAATCCTGACCACCACAGTCCACCCCTTGTCACCTTGGCATCTGCACACGTCTCACCTTACCATCCACAGTCTCTGAAGGAATACAATTACAAAGTCATACTTAATGTCTAACATGATATAACTAACACATGCACAACTGAAAATGCATTAGCCCATTTACATCTTATGTTTCATAACTAAACAAAAATATCCAATACACACATACAAAGCAGGAATAGTCATAACAATTACATGCCTCATTTCTGCAACTGGTCACTGATATTTAGAACTACCTCCTTCTACAGCCCATCTTGTATTCCTAAGTGCTTGCGCACAGAATTTTCCTCACGGGACGCTGTGCCTCTGGTCCCTTGAATCGGTGGAGCTATCCTTGCTGACCCACAGAGCAAGAGAGCTGAGTGCCTTTGGGCAGGACGCTTTCCAGCAATAGTAAGGTGCCTCCAGGCACTTGAATCAGTGGAACTGCAGAGCTTTGAAACACTTGCCCCAGCAGGGCAGATGTGGGCCTGAGGCCCGGGCCATGCGGCTGTAGGAAGCTGAAGCTGAAGAGACAAACAGCATGAGAAGCTGAGCTGCCTCAGTCTCAAAAGGTATGGCCATAACCTCAGGGGTTTGGAAGGCGTCCTGTGTCCTGTGTTCGTAATGGTAGAATTGCCACTCATTTGGGCTTAGGGTGCTCCTAAAGCTGATGGGGCAGAGTTTCTGTCCAAGTGGATCTTGAAGGCAGAGTTGTAGCACAGGGCTGGTGTCTCTACTCAGAAACCAGACAGCGTGGCCAATGCCTACAGACTAGAAGGCAGGGCAATTTTGTATAATGTCTCAGAAAGTGGAAGATTATTTCCAAAGCTTTGAGGGTTAAGTAATGTGTTCTGCTGACTTACTTGTTGCCTGTTGATGCCCTCTTTCCCTGCAGTTTCTCTCATTTGTAACAGAATGTCTAACTTGTGACTGTTCTGCCATTGTACCTTTGGAAGTAGATAGCTTGTATTCTAGGTTTCATAGATGAAAAGGAATTTTTTAATTTTGGACTTGGAACTGATTGAAGACTTCTATCATATGGGATCATATGGGATGGACATGATTTTGCTATGATGAGATGAATGTGTTGCATGTTTCTATGATGTGATCTTTGGGATGCCAAAGAGTGGAATGTCATGGATTGAATTGTGCCCCCCCAATATGTGTAGCCATGTGGCTGAGCCATGATTCCCAGTATCTTGTGACTGTCCTCCATTTTGTGGTTTTCCTATGCTATATGTTAAAGGATTAGGGTGGGCCTGTAAATTCCTTTATAAGATCACCTCCCTGCTCCACTGTAAAGGGAGTTTCCTTGGAGTATGGCTTGCCCACCCTTAATCCTTTCGTCCTGCAAGAGATAAAAGGAAAGAGAAGCAAGCAGAAATTAGGGAACCTTGTACCATCAAGAAAGCAGCACCGGGAAAAGGAAGCATCCTTCAGACATGAGGTTCCTGTGCCAAGATGCTCCCTGGACAAATACTGATTCAATACCAGACTTTCTTCCAGAGCCAACAAGGGGAAATCCTTCCCCTGGAGCGGACACCCTGAATATGAACTTGTAGCCTACCAGACTGTGTAACAATAAACCTTCCTTTGTTAAAGCCATCCACTCGGTGATATTTCAGTTACAGCAGCCCTAGGTGACCAAAACAGTATCTTTACTGAGCTGTTTTTCCTGAATGATCTGTCCATTACTGAAAGTGGAGTGTTGAAGTCGCCAGGTATTATGGTGGAATTATCTATCTCATTTTCCAGTGTAGTCGATGTTTGTTTGAGGTATTTAGATGCTCTGGTATTGAGTATATAAATATTTAATATTTATGTCTGTGCTTTGTATTTGTTTGTGTTTATGTATTGAAACTTTCAGCAATAAATAGTGACCATCTTTGTCCATGACGGTGGATCCTACATTAAAGTCTATTTTATCTAAGATTAGTATGGCCACTTCTGCTCTTTTTATGTTGTTGACTTGGTACATATTTTTCCATCCTTTAATTTTCAGTTTGTTCACGTCTTTAGGTCTAAGGTGTGTTTCTTACAAGCAACATATAGATGGGTCATATCTTTTGGTCCAGCATGTCACTCACTGTCCCTTTATTGAAGTGTTCAGTCCATTTACATTCAGTGTAATTATTGATAGGTATGTGTTCAGTGCTGTCATTGTGATGCCTTTATTTTTGTGCTGTTGATGTTTTCTATGTTGCTTATAATCTGTTTTGGATCATTCTTCTTTATGGGTTGTGTTTTAGTCAGCTAGTGCCACTCTAACAGAAATACCACAGAGTGGATGGCTTTAATAAAGAAAAGTTTATTCTTACACAGTCCGGTAGGTTGCAAGTCCATATTCAGGGTAATTACACAGTCCGGTAGGTTGCAAGTCCATATTCAGAGTGACCGCTCCAGGGGAAGGCTTTCCCCTTGTCGGCTCTGGAGGAAAGTCCGGTATTGTATCAGTCTTTGTCCAGGGAGTGTCCTGGCGCAAGAACCTCTGGTCTGAAGGACACGCTCTTCTCCCGGTGCTGCTTGCTTGATGGTAGCGAGGTTCTCAATTGTCCTTTGTTTCTCTTTCCCTTTTATCTCTTGCAAGCTGAAAGCATCAAGGGTGGGGCAAGCCATACTCCGGGGAAACTCCCCCTACAGCGCGTCAGGGAAGTAATTCTATGCGGGAATCTACATCCCCACCCTAATCCTTTAACACACAGTTTAGCGAAACCACACAATGGAGGAGAGTCCCAAGATACTGGGAATCATATTCCAGCCACGTGGCTACATATATTTTTTGGGGGACACAATTCAAACCATGACAGTTTGACTTTCCTTCTTTTTCAGTATTGGTTTTGTGATTGTTGAGACTTCTGTATTATGTTTCTTGTTTTGATACGTGCATTGTTATTTTGCTTTGCAGTTACCCCTAAGATCCCCATTAATATTCTAAGTTTAAACCATACTTTAACTTCTGCGTACCTTTTTTATTTCCTCTCTATCTGCAAGAGTTATACTACGATGATGTCAATGTTTTCATAATATGATCACTGGTTCACTTCTTTTACTATTGTAGCTTTGATCGGACATTGTGGCTTCTTTAGCTGAGTAGGATTCTGGATGCTGTGTCCTGTATTGGCTCCTTAAGTATACACTTAATGTTCTTGTTTTTCTAAGCAAAGATCTTCTTTAAGTACTTCTTGTAGTTTTGGTTTGGTTTTTATGAAGTCTCTAAGCTTCTGTTTATCTGTGAATGTCTTAACTTCACCATCATATTTGAGAGACAATTTAGCAGGTTACATACTTTTTAGCTGGTAGTTTTTCTCTTTCAGGGCTTTGAATGCTACTGTCTCCTTGCAAATATCATTTCTGCAGAGAAATCAGATGAATGCCTGCAGGGCTTCCCTCTGAATGCTACCTTTGCCTTAAGCCTTGCTGCTTTTAAAAGCCTCTGTTTATATTTTGTTTTATTAAGTTTGATTATGGTACATCTTGGTGGCTTTCTTTTGGGGTCTAGTTTTTGCTCTGTTTGATACATCTGTGTTCTCTTTCTTCACAATTTCAGGAAAGTTTTCTGTCAGCAACTCTACAACAATATTCTCTGTATTTTGAGCTGTTCCTCCCTGTTCAGGAACTCCAATTGTTCTTAGATTATTCCCCTTAATAGAGTCCCAGATGTTTCTTAATGCTTCTTCATTTTTCTTATTTCTTTTCTCTGATTTTTCCTCATAAATGCTGGTGTCAGTTGCTCTATCTTCAATCTCACTAACTCTGGCTTCTATCTCCTCAATTCAGCTCTTTTAGCTTTGAATCGTATTGTTTAATAATGTGATTTTATCATTGATCCGCTGGATTTCAGATCATGGATATTCCAACAGTTCAAATAGCTTACTTAATTTTTCATTTTGTTCTTCTGCATTTCATTTGATCTCTAGGAGGTCTCTATATATAATTCTTTTCGTACTCAACCTCTGATAGTTTCAGAAAGACTTCTTTGTCTGGGGAGTTCTTTGATTTTTTTAATTTTGGGAGCTTTCCAGTGCCGTGGTGGACTGTTACTTTAAATGGGTAGCTATTGATTGCTGCCTTTGCACTATCTAGAAGCTGTGCAGTTTCTTGTGTTACCTCAACAGGAGCTGAGGCGTAGTTCTGAGAGGGGAGTTAGTCACCAGTCACCACCACGTACTCTAGTGACTAGCACCAGCTTGATTCTCTGGGGTGGCAGGGTCTGCCTTCTGGCTGGAGTCACTGGGGGGCCATTAGCTGATGCTATGATGTGTATCAGTGAAGGACAGAGGAAGTGCTGCCTGGCTCCTGAGCAGTCAGTTCTCCAAGCAGTCTTATTTTAAAAAGTACTTTACTGCTAAATGAGGAGCTGTCTAACAGCTGCTGCAATCAGTCAGGGCCCCTGGTGTGTCAGGCCTCACCTCTTGGCTGAAATTGAAAGCACCTCATAGGCTGTCCCCAGATGATGTGATGTGGTTCAAAGTCAGGGGGGGTTGGTTTATGGCCTTGTTGCCATTGTCTGCCAGACTCCACCTGTAACTCTAGGCACCACCATCCTAACACAGCTTTTCAGCTGGAGAAGCACTTTCCAAACAGAGGCTTCTGCTCCATGTAAGAATTAACCCCAGCTAATGCCTCTGGGTAGGTGACTCCACCTCCTAGCTAAGCAAGATGGCATCTCACCCGAACTGCCCTTCCTGCTGTGAAACAGCAGAAGCTATGGTGCACCTCAGAAACAAGAGGGTAGAAGAGCAGTAGTGCCCTCAGTCAGCAGTGAGGCTCTCAAATTTTGGCTATCCTATGCAAAGTCTCTCTGCTGCACTATGCACTGTTTACTTAAGCACTGCAGTTCAGCATATTAGTTGGATCATGCCCAGTCTCCACCTCCTGGATAACAGAGAAAGCATCAGTGCCTGCAGTCCTCCCAAACAGTGAATCAGCAGAAGCAGGACTCTGCATTTGTTGGCTCATGTTAGAGAGAGGTAGTTTCCCCATTAATGGCATCTAGTCCAATCTGACAGTGCTATGCCAGGTCCTAGGATTCCCTGGATGTCCATGCTGCTCTATTCACTTATCATTCCAGGCCTTAGTTCTCAGAGAGAATTGAGGAGATGTGTGTCTAGCCCACCATCTTGGCCACAACCCCTCACTTCAAATATTTTGATATCAAAGGCTTTATCTTCAATCTGACTGATTTCTGCCTCCCATTGCCTCAATTCTGCTCCCTTGACTTTCTCTTGAGTTGTCTAATTCTGTAATTTTATTATTAATTTTCTGAATTTCTACCTGCTGCCTCTCGGTAGTTTCTTGCAAACTCTTCAGTTTGTCATTATGTTTTGCTGTGTTTTACCTGTTCTCCTTCCTGATTTCTCCAAGAGCTCTAAGTATTAATCTTTTGTATTCTACCTCTGATAATTCAGGAAGTTCTCTTCATCTGGAAATTGCTTTGTTTTGGGAACTCTCTAAAGTCATTGTAGTCTGCCTTTTTATGTGATTTGATATTGACTGTCATCTCCAAGCCAACAGTAAGTTGCTGTATTTATTTATTTCATGTTTGCTTACTGCGTTCTATCTTATTGTTTTATTTCAATTTGAAATATCCAGATAGACTGGTTGTGTAAGGTAGTTTGATTAGTGCCCCCTTTGAAGCTCTAATGTCCTGTCTCTCACCAGGTGGCTAGAGCTGTTATAAGACATATGAGCCCAGGAGTCCATTTACTTTTATGTATTCAGCTCAGGTGCCCAGGTAGTCACCAAGTGTGTGTTGAAGGCTCTCCTTAGAGTTCCCAGATGGGCAGGGGAGATTGCTGTAGCTACAGGCATCTGGCTGCACATGCTGAGAAAGACAAATAGCTGACAGCTGTCTGAGTGTCTGTGAGGAAGCCACGTCCCTGTTCCTTAAAGCATGCAGAGAAATAGGTTTTTCTTCAGGACTATGGGTGCTGATGTTATACACAGACATAGGAGGCATTCAAAGTCTGTAGTCCCGTTATGCTTGTGCCTAGGCAAAGGAACTGTTTCTGCCCTGGGTGCCTGGTTTAAGGGAGCCAATAGATTATTTTTCATTTACTTATTAATTCCCCCTCACTCTTACACTCTTCGTTTTCCAAGTCTGTGAGAACAGCTTAAGGTTGGCATAAAAAAAAAAAAAAAACCTAATGCTATCAAGTCAATTCCAACTCATAGCACCCCTATAGATAGAGAAGAACTGTCCCATAGAGTCTCCAAGGAGCATCTTGTGGATTTGAACTGCTGAAATTTTGATTAGCAGCTGTAGCACTTAGCCATTATGTCACCAGGTTTTCCAGGGTGGGCATAAGAGTTCTTATTTCCTGTCCAATCTTATTTCCTGCTTCAGTCTCTGGAGCCTGTGCAGAGAAGGAAAGGGGAAGCACTAGGAAAAGGGAGAGACATTTATCCTGAAGGAAAGTTTTAGATCCATGTGCAGCAGGTTAGACACACGCCACTTTGCATTTGATAATTGAATACTGTTTTCCACTTATTCTGGAGGCAAACATAGGCTTTCCACCACCTGGTCTCTCCTCTTGAGGAGGATGGTTTCCAAAGACCACTGCTTCCCTCACCATTCTCACTGGTGCCCATCACCCGTGGTACTGATTCCTGCCAGGTCAGGTCTGGCCGGTCCTATGTACTTCTGGACCTACCCTCCCTTTCCTATTGCTCAGTCCATTGTTCAGCTTTCCCTTTGATGTTCAGGGTTTCTAGACTGTCATATATAGTTGATTCATTTGTTTTGGGGGTCTTTGTTGTTAGAAGGATCACAGGAAGCATTTTAGCACCCTGTCTGTTTTAGTCAGCTAGGGCTGCTCTAACAGAAATACCACAGAGTGAATGGCTCTAACAGAGGAAGGTTTATCCTTACACAGTTGGTAGGCAACAAGTCAATATTCAGGGTGTCCGCTCCAGGGAAAGGCTTTCTCCTTTGTCGGCTCTGGAGGAAAGTCCGGTATTGCATCAGTCTTTGTCCAGGCAGCATCTTGGCATAGGAACCTCAAGTCTGAAGGACGTGCTTTTCTCCCTGTGCTGCTTTCTTGATAGCACGAGGTTTCCCATTCTCTACCTGCTTCACTGTCCTTTTATCTCTTGTAGGATGAAAGGATTAAGGGTGGGGCAAGCCGTACTCCAAGGGAACTCCCTTTACAGTGGAGCAGGGAGGTGATCCTGTGAAAGGATTTACAGTCTCACCCTAATCCTTTAACATGCAGCATAGGAAAACCACAAAATGGAGGACAGTCACAACATACTGGGAATCATGGCCCAGCCACATGGCTACACATACTTCTGGGGGGACACAATTCAATCCATGACACCATCTTTTCATTTCCTTGATCTTCCTGTGTGAAGCACAGAATTTTTAAATTTTGATCTAGTCCAATTTATTTTTGTTGTTGCACTAATTTTTGCCTTTCAGATGGTGCTTATACCATTTATATGTAATATAACCATTGACAGGAATAAATTAAAATCTTCATATTTGTTTTTATGTATTCTGTCTGTTCTTTTCCCTAGTTATTTTCCTGCCTTCTTTTGGATTAATTGCTTTGTATTTCTGGTTTATTTTAATTTCATTTGGTTAATAAGTTATCTCTCTTTTTATAAAGTGCTTGCCTAAGGCTTACAATCAACATATTTAATATGTCACAATCTAACTTCAAAAGTATTATACCACTTCAAGTGTAGTATAATACCTCACAATTGTACACTTTCAGTACCAACCTCTCATCTTAGTACAAACTTTGTCACATATTTTGATTCTACTCAAAACCAAGTTAAATAAATTGTGCCCAGTTAACTCCAACTCACTGCAACTTGTTGACATAGAGTAGAACTTCCCCACAGAATTTTCAAATGTGTTATAATTATACAATCTTTAGAGATTACCAAATCTTTCTCCTGCAGAGGTTGGTGGGTTCAAAGTGCCAGTCTTGCTGTTATTAGTCAAGCACTTACTCACTGTAGCAGCAAGTCTCCTACTTTATTTGTATGTGAATTCTAAACACCACAATACATTGCTATTATCTTTGCCTTTGATAATAAATTATTTCATAAAGAGATTAAAAACAAAAAATCTGCTGTTATTAAGCATTTTAAAATCATTTTCTGCATTCTTCCTTTTTTAGATCTGCATTTCTATCTGATATCATACTTCTTTTGCCTAAAAAATTCTTTAGTGTTGTTTAAAGTATAGGTCGGCTGGCAATGATTTACCATAGATTTGTTTGCTGAAGGAGTGTTTCAGGTTTGTATTTGGAAGATATTTTTGCTAAGTATAAAATTCTGGGAAATCCTGGTGGTATAGTAGTTAAGTGCTGTGGCTGCTAACCATATGGCAGGCAGTTCACATCACCAGGGGTTCCTTGAACACTCTAAGGGACAGTCTACTCTGTCCTGTAGAGTTGCTATGAGTTAGAATAACTCAATAGCAGCAGGTTTGATTTTTCATTTTGGTGTAGAATTATGACTGGACAGTTTTCTTTTTTTTTTTTTAAGATAGCAACCCATTGTGTTTGAGTTCATGTACTTTATGATGAGATGTTTACTGTAATTATTTTATTTGTTCTTTATTTCTTTCCCCCATATATCTTCCAATCATTATCTTTAGTTTTTAGCCTTTCAGTCATGATATATGTCTACATTTCTTTCCCCCCTCTTCTTACTTTTTCTTCTTCTCCTCCTCCTCATCCACCTTCTTCTTGTTCCTCTTCCTCTTCTTTTTCTCTCCTACCTCCTTCTTTCTTTATTTACCCTGTTTGGGACTCTGGAAAACTCTTAGCCATTATCTCTTTGAATCTTTTCTTTATCTTCTTCCCCTAGGACTCAAATTACATTCATTTTAGAACATATATCAGTGTCCTATAGTGCTTGGATTTTTTTTTTTTTTTGACTCCTTTTTTATGTTTTTGTTTTAGTTTGGACAAGTTTACTAATGTTTTTCCTCAACAGTATCCAGTCCAGTGATGCACTTATTAAAATGTTTTTAATATCTTTTACTTATTTTTATTTCTAGCATTTCAGTTTAATTCTTTTTTATTTTACATTGCTCTGCTGAAATATTTCGTCTCTTTATCAATGTTGTTCTTTGTTCCAATATATATTTTTAACAACATTGCAACTTCCTCAGAAGTAAATGCTATGTTCTGTTTTTTTTTTTTTGTTGTTGTTGTTGTTTTGTTTTGTTTCTTTTGTTTTTTTAACTCTTTCTCCATCATAGACTTTACAGGAGTCTTTGGCCAGAAGGGCAAGGACTGAGTCTAATTCAGTGTTATGTTTGGAACAGAAATTATAGTAGTTGTTCAACAGTTAATTGAAAGAGTCAATAAATGAAATAAGTAAGTAAATAAGTGAATGAACATTTTTTTTTTTTATCAACAATATCATCTTGGTTTAAGGTGTTACAATTTCCTGGTAAAATATATGCTTGGTATCTATTTCCATTCTATATCTCAGAGAAATACCTTAAAATAACAATTTATAGCTGAAGAGGAGAGTCTAGGCTGTAATATTCACTGCCCTGAAAAATAGACAAGTAACTGGATTAAACATCAGTAGAAGCAATAGAAAAACACACAAAATGTTTCAGGAATGCATACTTCTCAGCCAAAATTTCCTACTGCAAGGAAAAACTTTGGATCTTAGGCGATTTAAGAAAGAAAAGAAGAGAAAAACTAGTGTTCATTGGTAGTCAGTCAGGAGCTCAGAGAATTGATAGAAAATTAACAGAAAATAATTAAAAAATGGCATGGGAACCAAGGTTGCTGTGCTGGAACAAGGATTCAATCATTTTTTAGGAGACTCTATCAGGCCAGGACACTTTACCAATATAGGACTCCTCCATCACTAGACTCTACTAGCAACCCCTGAAAGCCACTGTATAGGACACTGATTATGGGGAATCTACCCACTTAGGTTTCAGTAACAGAAGGGAAGCAGAATGCAGCAGCTACTGTTGGTGACCCACCATTATCTCCTTGCTTCATTTCCCTAGGAACCTGCATAACTTCCCAATGCCAGCGTCTGACCCCTTTGCCTCGGATCCCTCGACTGATGACTGATAGGTATCAATATTTAAGTCCCCTAGTTCCCTTGCTCCTTGGGCATGAAAACTGAGGATTGTGTCTTACAGAGTTCATTAGAGCTATTGAGCTCCAGATGATCACAGTGACGACTTGTTTGGTAATGTGCCATTCATTGGTTTCTTTCTCATTTCCTTTTATTATTAGTGTCTCTTGGAGTCACTTTCCAAATAAATTTGTAATTTAAGTCTTATCTTTTAGTTTGTTTCTGAGACAATTCAAACTAAAACATGGGCCACAGAGTTAAAGTAATCCTTAAAATAAAAAAAGAAAGTTTTGAACATTAGACAACTAAAAAGAGTTTTTCTATTAAAACATGGGTGACTTACAATGCATTCATTTTATTTCTGTTAAAGTTTTCTTTTTGAATCTATCATATTTTTTGGTTAAATCATTAATGAAAATAAATTTTTAAAGTTTTGCCATTATGATAAATCTTGGAGAAAAAATTCTCAGCTATTATTAAGGAATTCATAAATTGTAAAAAATAATATAAACAATTTCACTAAAAGACTTAAAGATTAATAAAGGAATAGCCCAAATTTTGTGCCAAGGAACTAATTTCAACATAGTATAGAGATCTTAAAGCTGGAGACTTTGTCTCTACATATGCACTTATATTTTTATTTTTCAGGCAAAGCACGTCATATAATCAGACCAAATGAGTGTTTTGATTTGCAGGTGAGTGATTTTTTTTTTTCCATGCATTTTATAAGGAAATTGCCTACTCTCTAACTCTCAAGAATTTAATGAAGGCCATTTATGTAAATGCAAAAATTACTGGCATATACTATGATGTGTTTAATAAGTAAGGGCGTTCTGCTCTTGACATTACTGTTTTCCACAGAAGTGTTTCATTTTCTTCCAACCTGTATATATGTCTTTGAGAGTTTTTTTTTTTTTTTTTTTTTGAGGCCACAGACTATATTAAAATATTTTGGTCCGTACATTTTTGCTGTTGAGGTAAGTAATTACATAATGAGAAGGGCCACATATAGAATGCACTTCGCATTTAAAGCACATATTAAAAAGTTGGAGGATATTGGGCAAAACCTAACTTACATTTCTGGAAAAATATTAAATATGCCATTTTGCAGTAGTATTATTGATGAGTGACTAGTGATGCAGTGATCATTTGACCTAGGTTTTCCTGACAAAAGGATAGAATATCTGAAAACAGGTAGTATGTGATTTTTATTTAAAATACGGATGTCATCTCCCAAGCTTCTGGTCTCATTGTTTCTAGGTGTATTTGCACTTTTATTCCCAGTGTCCTTCTCATTAAAAAGAGTCTCCTGCTCTTGATTTGTGGTTCATGATTAACTGGCTAAGGTTTATTGACATAGTCTTCAGTCTGTACCTCAACACCATCTACATGCAGCTACCACACACCCTGATGCATAATTTATTTTGAAATAAGTTTTTAAATAAGCCAATAGTCTTCTCTCCCAAAATACAGAAGCATGATTTATGATTCTAAGGTTTCCTTTCACGTGTAAATGTAAATATTTATATTCAGACCTTTCAGTTTTGAATGCAGTATATGGGTGGACTCTGTGTTACTGATTCAAATCTTTAGGAATTAGCCTTGCAAAGCAGGTAAAGTTATTAACTCTACAAACCAACTCCTCCTTACAACAACCATAGGCATTTGGCTCACCTGGACATTTCTGACAGTTTCTGTGAAAACTGAGCTTTCATTCCTTGACTATTCAGTGGCCAATTTTAGATTCTCAGTATGCTTGACAGTTAGGAAGCAAACTGTCCATCTTACTGTGGTGACTTGTGTGTTGCTGTGATACTGGAAACTATGCTACTGATGTTTCAAATACCAGTAGGGTCATCCACTGTGGACAGGTTTTAGTAGAGCTTGAAGACTAAGATAGCCTGGAAAAAAAAGGCTGCCAAAAATTATCCAGTTAAACCCTATGGATCACAACAGAATGTTATCTGATACATGTTGCATCGTCAGGAAAGACCAATCTCTAGAGAAGGTTTGGTCAAACTGAGAGTCAATGAGGATGGAAGAAACGCTCAGTAAAATGGACTGAGACAACAGCCACAGCGGTGGGCTTGGATGCAGTTGCTTGTGAGTGGTGCAGGACCGGGCAAGAGCATGTCTGCCGTACATGGGGGTCACTGTGGGTTGGAAATGACTCAAAAACAATTAACAGCAACAAGCAGTCTCATCAAAGGACCAAACTTTACTGATGTTAGCTGGCACTCTTCCTCAGCACAAAGATCAAGTATTACCAGCACTCCCAAAAGCAATTTTTTGGCAGGATGAAGGGTTTGGGTGGCCATATGCTAAATTTATTCACTGGAACCCTCAGGATTTTCCATCAACATAGTCATTATATAATAAATAAATATTAAAAATTGGGAAAATGATCGTGATTTAACAAGGCAATAAAGAACTTCATAAGTACGCACATGTGACTTTTATAGCCCAGCTAACCAACTAATGACAACCAAAATGATCCTTAGGAGTAACACTCACTTGGGACATGTCAGAAAAGAAAAGTCACTAGAAAAGGACATCGTGTTTGATAAACTAGAGGATCAGTGAAAATGAAGGAGACCCCCAATGAGATGGATTGATACAATAGCCATGACAACGGCCTCAAATGTCCCAACTATCATGAAGATGGCACAGGAGCAGGCAATGTTTTGTTGTCAGAGGTGACTCAAGAGCAAATAACAACCACCACCAAATAATAATGAACTAACTATATTCCTTGAACCAGCCTTTCTGAGTCTCCATTCCCTCATCTGTAAAATGGAAATAATAGTCACTAGCTTGCAGAGATTCATGAGTCTTGAGTGAGACATTGTCTGGGGAGTGCCGAGTTTAGCAGTTGGCATGTCAGATACTCAAACAAGTTCAAATAGGGCACACTGTTGAAGTCACCCTGTTGATTTGAATAAAATAATGTTTTTCAGTGCACCAATCTCTGCCCTTAAAGATGGTTTTAAAGGGAGTAGAAGTATTATACTCACTGCAACCAGACTTTTACAACTTTTTGCACCAATATTGTCAGAGCCACTCACCAGTTCAAGAAGACGGGCAATCTTTCCCAGCCCATTGGCATTCAGAATGTGGTCTGTAGACCAGCATCATCACCCACAACCAATCAGAAGTACAGATTTTTGAGACCAATTTCTAACCTTTCAGAAACTGTATTTTATCAATACCTTTAGGAGACATGTGTGAACATTAAACTTTGAGAACACCAAATTAATTTGTAACTATTAGGTTCAATATTAGTAGAATATTTAGAAGACTGAAAATCCCCTAAGTGGGTATTCATTCTGGCTTTATAATTGCTCATACATTTTCTGCATTGCACCAATGAACTGATTTGCCATATATAGAGAACAGGAGGCAATGGCATGGCCTGGATCTCCTCCAGTTAATTTTTATATATGGAAAGACTAAGTCGGCAGTGTATATGACTTCGGGTCTCCTTCTTCAATTAAAATAAAAATTTAAAAAAGAGGATTCTGTTCTTGAAAGTCAAACTTTAGGGATGTATTCACCAATGGAGAGAAATATGCAGTGAAGAAGAACTATTGATCTCTAGATTTTTGTGCTTTAATTAAAAAAAAAATATATCATAACAGTCCTGTTAGAAGTTTAAGACAGGTAGCACGCCCAGGGCTCAAAGTCTGTGTTAGGTACCTGGGCCATGTCCTGTCAGTTAACATCAGACCAGGTCATTGTGCATTCCAGGTCGAGGGGGCTGACCCCTTCCTTCCCAGAGTTTCTGTCACAAGGTTTTTCATTTTCCTAATTAACTATTGATGAGGTGGGTGTGATTTATTAAACAGAGGCAAACATGATGTGCCTGGAGCTGAGTTATGTCTCCTGAAGGGAAAAGAAAAGTTATGAAATAAATCACTCCCTCTTTAATTAGCAGCTTTGGCTAGTCTCCTTGAAATGACTGGGCAAAATGTGAAAAGAAGCCAGCAGTTTAGTCAGAAACCCAAAGGCAGGCCTCATTTGCTGCTCAGTGAGAGATTTATGTAGTTTGGAGTGAGCATGTCAGGGGACATGAGGTAGTTACTTGACACACTGTAATGAAACGTGCTCTTTCTGCTCCAGCTCTGGACAAATCCCGAAGTAAATAACCTTTCTTTTTTATTTCAGTGTTATGCTCAAAGTGAATAAAGGCGTGTAGAACAGGAGATAGAAGAAGGGGAACTAATTAGTGTCTCTTCCAATCTTTTAAGTTTAAATCCCTGCCAACCGGTTTGTATGTTGGGTTTCTGTCCTCTTTGCCATTTTTACTGTTTACACATGGAATGCCCATTTTCTGATCTTAGTAGCACATGACATTTGATAAATCTGCCTTTAAGTCAGATGTATGAGTTCTGACAACTAAGTTCATGAGCTTTGTCACCATGCTCTTCACTGTACAAACAACTCAATAAGGTTTTGTAACCTGGTATATCAGTGTCCCACAGCTGTGTTTGTATGGAGGTGTCTTGCTGAGTGGTGTTCATTATTGTTGTTGTGTATTTTTGTATGCTGTTGTGAGATTTACAGTCTGAATTAGACCAACAAACAAATATTCAATTTCTTGTTAAACTTAGCAAGAGTGGAAATGAAATCAGGGACATGCTGCTCCAAGTTTATGGGGATAGTGCCTTGAAGAAGACGGCAGTGTACAAACCTATTAAACGTTTTTCTGAGGGAAGAGAAAGTGTCACCAATGAAGAGAGGTCAGGGTAGTCAGTAATGAGCAGAACTGACAAAAACATTGCAAAAATTCATCCAATTGTGTTTCAAACTTGTCAGTTGACCGTGAGAGGCATTGCAGACCGAGGAAACATCAATAGAGGAACAGGCAAATCTTAACTGAAAATCTTGGCGTGAGAAAGGTATGTGTAAAAATGACCCCAGGGGAGCTCACCTGTGAACAAGGGGAAAGGAGAATAGAAGTTTGTCAAGATGTTTTGGAGAGGCAAGGCGGTGTTTTGGGCTGTGTTATCACTGATGATCAAACATGGTTTTGCCAATACAACCCTGAAACAAAGTGTCCAAGTATGCAATTGAGGTTAGCCAATTCCCCACAAGCAAAAAAGTTCTGCCAATCAAAATCAAGAGTCAAAACAATGTTGCTCACCCTTTTTGATATCAGAAGGATCGTTCATTATGAATTTGTACCATCTGGACATTCAGTGAGCTTTACTATTTGGACATGCTAAAAAGTCTGTCTGAAAAAGTTAGACAAAAAGCCCTGAACTTTCCACCAACAACTCATGGCTCTTATATCACAACAGTGCACCAGCTCACATGGCACTGTCTGGGAGGGAGTTTTTCTCCAGTAAACAAATAACTATATTGGAACATCCTACCTACTTACCTAATGTGGCCCCAAGTGAACTTTTCTTTACCTGGAGATAAAGGAAACATTGAAAGGAAGACACTTTGATGACATTCGGGGCATCAAGGATGACACAATGACAGCTCTAATGGCCATTCCAGAAAAAGAGGTCCAAAATTGCTTTGAAAGGTGGACTAGGTGCTGGTGTCAGTGCATAGCTTCCCAAGGAGGGTACTTTTAAGGTGATCATAGCATTCAGCAATGGGGAATGTAGCTCCTTTTCTAGCAGGAGTTCATAAACTTAATCCTCAGGCCTCATGTAATGTTAGGTTATGTGATTGCTGTTGTTGTTATTATTTTCAGGTGCCTGGGTTTTCTAGGCTGTAATATTTACAGGAGAAGATCACCAGAAGATCACCCCGGTAACAGACCCAAGCACACCAACAATGATGAAGATGACACAGAATTAGGCAGCATTTCATTCTGTTGTACTCAGGTTGCCTTAAACTGGAACCAACTTGGTAGCAACTAACAACAATATACTAGTTGCCAAAAGCCAAGTGCTGTTGTTAGAGTACACTTATTTTCCTCATTTCATAATACAGATGGTGATACAAAGCTCAGAAAGTATTGACTCATGGCTGCCCCCTAGTAATCACCCTTACCTTAAAACTCCGTAAGTAAAATGTCTATGTCCTTCATCCAGAGATATGTGTCTACAGAGTACATTTTTCTGAGTGGGTCTACTTGTGCCTTGAGTTTCAAGTTGACCCTAGCCCTTGTGAGGTTAGAATCCATCTCTAGAGCCAAAAACGATTTCCCGCGTGAACAAGGAATGACTCTGTGTGCTTTGTGGACACCAAATGGCTCTCACAAAACATTTTGACGAGCTAAATGGGCATGAATGAAAAACACATGGATTGCATTTGCTTGAGCATACATGTGATCTAAAGAGAAAATGAATCTGGCCCCAGGCATTTTGCTCTACTGAACCTTGTGTCTGGACTCCAAACCTTAGCATGATACCTGGAACAGTAGGTGTGGATTTCTGACGCCTGGCATGTCCAGACTTATGATGTGGATTTAATGAGGACCTGTAATCTCTTTCCTGCCTCCTTGTTTAAAGATTCATGTGATGGACTAGCCCAGCTGACCACCAGAGACTACTCTCAGTTTTTCAGGCATCCACTTCTCCCAAATAGCTGTTTTTGATGCCTGGGAAGACTCTGAGGGAACAAAGCCTTCCCATACTTTCTTAGGAAAGTCTCTTTAACCCAAGCCTTGAAGAGCGAATCACCCCTACATTCCACCATTTGCAAAAGAAGAGAAAACACAAAGGTTCAAAGCTATAATGGATTTTCTTTTTTCTTGCTATAGAGCAAAATGTTTGCAACTCAAAGTTTCTTTGTGTTTCAGTCTTATTCACCTTGGTCAGCTAGTACCAGTTGCCATCAAGTCAGTTTCAACTCATGGAGACTCTGTGTGTTTTAGCATAGAACTGTGCTCCAGAGGGTTTTCTGTGACTGATTTTTCAGAAATAAATCACCAGGCCTTTCTTCTGCAGCTGCTCTAGGTTGAATTCGAACCTCTAACTTTTGGGTGAGCAAGTGAGTATAGTAACTGTTTTCACCACCTAGGGACTCCAGTTAGCTAATATTTCATATTAATTAGACTCAAACCATCATTCCCTTTTCCATGCTTTGATGTGTAAAAAAGAAACAACTTTTCCAAGGGGCCAGTGCCTTCCCTCATCCCCCTGGGGAACGCTGCCTTCGCCCACCTGCTGCCGGGAAAGCAGAGGCGTTTGCAAACATGGCACGGCCCTCGCGGAGCTGGAGGCTCCCAGCTCATTTGAGGAAGAACAGACCACTAATAAACTGCATGGTCATTACCCTTTATGCATACTTGCTGTAATAGGTGTCGCAGATTCCTGCCTCCTAATAAGGAAAGGAAGTAGAAAAACACATAAATTCTCCCAAGGGAGTCAGACAGCCCGAAGCCACGTTCGACAGCTGTGAACGTTACCATGAACACAAAAGCAAAACAGGACTTAGAGAAGGGATGCATTGCCAGGGATTTTGGCAAGATTTCCTTGGATGCAGACTCTGTTTTGCACTGCTTCAGCTGAAAGGAAGAGCTGCACTCCTGTCTGCCACGTGGTGTGGAATCTGGAGATTAAATAAACAAGCACATTAATTGATCTACAAGGGATTTATTGAATGCATCCCAACATTTGCCTTTTTCTGTCTCATAGATTTGTTGGTTTGTTTGCTTGCTTTCTATGTTGTATATTTTAACTACAGTTTTGTTTGTTTTTTTGTTCTAAGTGTCAGCAGTTCAAGTTTTGGCACAGCTTGTATGCTTCTTTTTTTCCCCCCATTTCTAATACCACAATCTCATTAAGTCTAAGTGTAGTATATTTGAAGAGTCTATTGAGTTCTCTCTCATCCCCATCTCTTGCTTTGTTCTTTTCTTCCTTTGGGGAGCTTACTTTCTCTAGGATGGTCTGGGCATCTGTTAGTGATGTGCTGCATTTATTGATGATGACGGCCAAGAGGAAATTCAGGTGCCTGTTTAAGAGGCCATTAGTGGACCCCCTGGGAGTTTATGGGCTTCTGAAGAAAATCTGTGAGAATATATGGGGGATAGAGTTCAAAGTGGATTGGAAAGTCTAAAGCAGCAAATACAAATTTGTTATGTATTTTAATATGGGCCAAATTTGCTTTCTTGTTACATTCGTTAAGACCCAGGCTTTCCTAAGAGCTAGAATTAGTTTTCCACAAAGAATAGGTTCTGAGCTTTATTACACAAAACTACTTTGTTTCAACTAGTCTTGCTCAAGCTGACTGGAGAAGTACCTTCGAGGAGAATGCATGATTCTGACACTTGTGTATTTGTTTGTTTTTAGTTAATTTGTCTCTTTTTAGTTTCATGTAAGGGAGTCTGGACAACATAAATGGTTGGTGTTTGGCTGTTAACCCAAGGGTTGGTGGTTCAAACACCACTTTTTCTTTCATGGAAGAAAGTCCTGGCAAATTGTTTCTGTAAAGGTTACAGCCAAGAAAATCTCGTGGAGTAGCTTTGCTCTCTAACACGTGGGGTCATTGTGAATTGTGGTCCATGCAAGCGCAGCTAAGAACAAGAGTTTTGCATAAACTCATAGCCGCAGGTCGTGATGCCATAGGCCCCATCTTTCACCTATGAAGCCAAATTCCAAAGGATCAAATTACTTCATTAAACAACCAGTGAGGTCTTGACTTCACTACTTGGCAATGTTTTTTATGCTGTACTGCAATGCACCATCAAATAAAGGCTCCTTCTCCTTCCTTAAACAAACAAAAAAACAAAGCCACTGCCATTGATTCCTACTCACTGTGACCCTATAGGGCAGAGCTGACCCATAGGTTTTGCAAGGAGCGGCTAGTGGATTCAAACTGCAAACCTTTTGCTTTACAGCTGAGTTCTTAACCACTAAACTACCACGTCACCTCACATTTCTGCAATGCCCTGCACCACTTAGAGAGATCTATTTCCATTTTCATACCAGAAATTTAGTTTAGAAAGGTAAGTCAGACCTGTGATGTATTTTCCAGCCTCCAACCAGGCATTTCATTGTTCTATGTATCTCCATTTGGTATTATAGATGGGGAAACTGAGACATTTTACACAGTTTCAAACTTATCTAAGGTCGCTAGAAAAGCCATGTTATGTTAGAAGCATAGTGACTCCAAATTCTAACACCACGGTCTTCAAAATGTTCCAGGAAACTTGAGAATTACATTACTGTATATCAAAGTAGAAACCTTCAGCTAAAATTAAACTTACTTTTTTAAAAACTATCTGGCAGTATCTATTTTTAGAAAATACGTGCAGCATTTGACATAGTGCCTGCACTTTGGGAAATACTTTAGAAATAAAACCTACCACATGTTAGGATACATATGTAAAAAACATATATACATATGCTTAAAACAAACAAAAACCCATTTAGATCAGGTCAGTTCCAATCTGATACACCACAGGGTTTTCTTGACTGTACTCTTTACAAAAGCAGATCACCAAATCTTTCTTCTACAGCATTGTTATGTGTCTTTCAACTGCCATGCTTTACGTTAGTAGACAAGAACAAACTGTTTACACCATCCAGTACTTGTATGTGTATGTACAGCAAAACCTGTGAAAACCGGAACCTGTGTAAGGTGGAAACCTGTCAGAGAAGGAAAATGAAGTATTTTTCAATGAAATAAACAACAGAAAAGTGGTAAGACTACATCCGATCTCAGGCAGAAATTTCAAGACCCAGAAAAACAAGGCGGTCCACTGGTTTCACTATTTTGTATAATATATAAAAGCCAGACTCACTGCCATCAAGCTGATTCCAACTTATAGTCACCCTGCAGGATAGAGTAGAACTGAGTTTCCAAGATTGCAAATCTTTGCAGAAGCCCCTGTGCAGCCACTGGTGAGTTCAAACCAAGTTAGCAGCAAGGTTTCTTACATGATTATTGTTGCTATGTGTCATCCAGGTGGTTCCGACTCATAACAACCCTAGGTACAACAAAATGAAGCACTGCCCTGTCCCGGGCATCCTCACGGTCACTGGTACGCTGGAGCCCATTACTGCGGTCGCCGTGTCAGTCCACCTTGTTGAAGGACTCCGTCTCTTTTACTGACCTTCCACTTTACCAACCATGATGTCTTTCTTCGGAGACTACCCTTTCTTAGTATTCTTATATAACATGGAATTAAAAAAAAAAAACTTAGGAGAGCACTGCTTACGGGCTCAAGAAGCTGGAGAAAATCTCAGTGGCTAGCAATAGGAGAAACACTGAAACAATAACGCCGTATCCTTGCAGGATGTTGCTGACGCACCCTTACATGAAAGTCCCTAAAAGAATCACGTACTGTGTTTCATGTAAGACGTAATTAGGGAAAAAAGTTGAGCAAGACTGAGATCCCCTCAGAGGGAGACGACTGCAGCTGGAGAGGGACAAAAGGCCTCTCAACTCTGATTGCAGTGTTTTATTGCTTAAGGTCGATGGTTAGTACCAGGGCAGTCATTACGTTATTCTGTGTACTTTTTTTCTATGTCTGAAATATTTCATAATCTTTTAAAGAGGGATGAGCTTTAAAACATTTGAAAGCCTTCAGGCTGGTAGTCCACACGTAATAGCTTAACTTTAGTGGGAAATATGGGGTGAGGGAGGTTCATCACAACGTACCCAAGGTCATGACATGTGCCTTCGCCCAACTAACCTACCACTTCCCTCCATAAACAAGTATGCTACAGCGTCGTGCGAGCCCTGGTGGCACAGTAGTTAAGAGCTCAACTGCTAACCAGGAATTTGTCATTTCAAATCTGCCACCCATTCCTTAGAAACCCTGGGGGGCTGTTCTACTCTGTCCTATCAGGTCACTATGAGTTGGAACGAACTGGATGGAAATGGGTTTTATAGCACTATGACATCCCAGAGCAGAGGAACATGTCATCTTATAAACACATTATGGTATATTAATCACGATAAAATGTGAGATAGCTATGGCATTAACTGATCTGAAAGAGATCTGTCTGTGATGATTGTAAAACGTAGGTGACATTTTCGCTTGCTCGCGTGAATGTCACACCTATTCATTATGACAGAAATGATACTGGTTTCTTAGGCCTGCTGTGACAAAAGTTCGCCAGTTGAGTGGTTCCTAAGAATACAAATTTATTTTCTCACAGTTTTGGAGGCTAGAAGCCCAAACCAGGAATCAGTCTTGTTGTTCTTTCTGAGGGCTCTGAGAGAGAAACTGTCCCTTGTCTCTCTCCTAGCCTGTGATCCTAGGTAGTCCTTAGTTTATATCTGCCTCCAACCTCACCTGGCTGTCCTTCCCCCTGAGCATCTCTCTAGGTGTTGTCTCTTTTATAAGAATGCCACTTATATAGGATTAGAACTCACCTTAAATCAGAATAACCTGATGTTAATTAATCATGAAACACCTCCAAAGACACTATTTCCAAACAAGGCCAACCCACAGGTTCTAGAGATTAAGACTTTAACATATCTTTTTGGGAGACTCAATTCAACCTGTAGCAGAAACTTAATAAGCATCATCTCATAGAAAGATCTATTATCACAGCTGATTATATCCAAATCCTCCCTGTAAATAGACTGATAAGATGGGAGAGAAGGGTGCCCCTGATTCTACTGTAGTGACATGGAGTAAGCACTTAACCCATCTTTCAGGAATTAGATACATGGTCCCACGAGGTAAAAAGGTTGACAGCATTATCTGGCATAGTCCACGTCTTTTGCAAGATTTTTTAGAAAGCAGATTGGGTGGTTTAAATGACCTGGTAGTAACTTCAGCACGCTGGAGGCAGTGCCTCCACTCCAGCTTTGACCTTCTAAGTCTCAGGACTGGGGTCCTTCCCCTGTATCCCACCTCATGTCATAAATCACAAGGCTTCTCCCCAACTATCTTGCATTAAATCAGCATCCCCAGGCATTAACTTGCTTAATTATATTTAATTTCTTCAACTTTTGCCTGTTGTAGGAAGCGAAATGCAACTTGATATGGCTTTTCTCTTGTAAATATTTGGAAGAACTGTGCTGCAGAATTAGAATAAGTGTCTGTCCATATTCAGAGGAAGGAGACTACAGTGGTGATGATGGGCATTTGCCACCAGAGCAATCCATGTGTTGTTTTACCAGTGAAACAAACTGTGACATCTAGATTTTCTTCCCAAAGAGTTTAGAATAGTACTCAGCAGTTTTATTCAGATAAAATTTATTGTAATTGTCAAATAAGATCAGTGTTACTAAATAGCCCTGATGTTGCAGTATTTAAAAGCTGTACTGTCAGTATAAAGGTCTGTAGTTTGAATCTACCAGTTGCTCCTTTGGAAACTCTGTAGGGCAGTTCTGTGTCCTGTAGGGTGGCTATGGGTCATAATTGACTCCTTGGCAAAGAGGTTTATATTATTTTTACTTCTTTATGTATGACGGTTTAATTTTCATGACCACTACCCAATCTAGCAGCTTGTCACACTGTGGTAGCTTGCATGTTGCCGTGATGCTGGAAAGTGATGCCTCTGCTATTTCAAAGATCAGCAAGGTCACCTTACCCACAGTGAACAGGTTTCAGTGGAGCTTCCAGATTAAATACAGACTAGGAAGGAAGGTCTGGAGACCCAATTCTAAAAATTAGTGAATGAAAACCTGAGGTACCTCAATAAAACATTGTCTAGTTTGGTTGTTTTGGACATGTCACACACAGGGATCAATTGCAGGAGAAGAGCGTCATGTCTGGTGAAGTGGAGAGACTATGAAAGCGAGGCAGACCCTCAGTAAGATGGTTCAGTATGGCAGTAATAACAACGGACTCTATCACGCCAGCGGTCACGACAATGATGCAGGATCTTGCAGTATTTCATCCTATTGCACACAACGTCTCTATGAATCAGACTCAACTCTATGGCAGCTAACAACAATTCTAACTAACATTAGTGTGTTGTATTACAAAATGCTCTAGTTTTATGTAGCAGGATGTAAAGAGAAGAATCTTACTGAATTGCACCAAAACCATCACCAGGAAGCAGAATGCTTAGAAAGAGCAGTGGCAGACACGTTGGCCCTGTGTGTATCTACCATAAAAGGGAAATGAGCAGCAGAAAGAGGAAGCCAGCCCTCAAAGAGAATCAGAAAAGTATAAGAAACACAGAGAACAAGACAAAGGTGGACACAAACAAGCTGTGTGGAGACACGAGAGGTTTGATCAGACAAACACAAGCGTAACTGGTGTGTTCCGACAGCTGAGTAAGAAAACTGTGCTTCGCTTTGTTTTATCACAAGGGCCCACTCTTATCACCCGAGAATTAAACAAAACACAGTGGGAAAGGAAGGCTAATTCTAGAAGTAGACAAACAAAATGACACAGAAGCCTTTGTTTTACCTTTTTTATTTTTTAATTTGGTGTATATTTCTATTCAAAGTGAAATATAATAGTTTGTCATCTCTTTATTCCACAGATGAAATCATCTTCTTCCACTCTAGGGTCTCTCATGTCTCAGATCTTTCCCATCTAAGATACTCCAGTCCAGTGAGGCCTCCCAAATGAAAGCTTGAAAACATAAAAGACATATGATCTCCCTCCCTCCCTAATTCCACTCCCTAAATTGTCTCTTGACTCTTCCTCTGCATTCTTCCTCTCCTTGTCCACTTCAGACTTTCCTCATCTCTCACTTGGACCATTCTGACCCATTCCTCCTTCCTCTTCTTCTTCTACTCTTGATCCTCTAAATGCCATTTTTCATGCAAAATTCAGTGTCAAAAATGAAATCTTAGTCACTGTCTTGATAAAAAGAATTTCTGCGACCCTCCATTAGCAACAAAATAAAATTTATTCTTCTTGCTCTGCCGTTAAGGACTCTCAGGTGTGTAAATGAGTAAGCACTCAGCTATTAACAGAAAGATTGACAGTTGTAACCTACCTAATGGTTCCACAGGGGAAATACCTGGCAATCTGCTTTCACAAAGTTTATGGCCAGGGAAAACCCTGTGGGGCAGTTTTACTCTTTAATTCACCGGCTGCCTTCAACTGGAATCTTCTTGAAGGCACCCACCACCTCTAGTAGCTTTGCCTGCATGTACTTAACTCCATTCTCACACACAGTCTGTCTCAGGGTCACCGTCATCCAGAATTCCAATACGAGATGACCCTTGCTTCTTTCACTTTAGTGTCTTCTTTAAATCTTATTGTTTTGCGCACCATGTTGAATTGTAATTATCTGTATAAGTCACTTGTTTCTTTTGAGTGCCTCAACAGCAAGGATGTTCTAGCTCTGATGAAAGTTTCAAGAGCTTTGGACAGTGTCTCGTCTATGGTTACTTGTTGAAAAATGGTAACTGATGAATATTTCTTCACAAAAACACTGTTGAATGTGAAATGGTATTCAGTCTACCACACATTTTCATATACTAATTTGCCATTTCTGAGTCAAATCAACCCTTAAAACAGAAGCAGCCAGATTGCAGAAACTGGAGACATGTGCATAAGTTAAAGAATTAACAAAATTTTTATTTCTCATGATTAATATGAGAAAAATAAAAGGAAAATAATGGCATTGATGTTCCAAATTGAGACATAAGATTGCCTCGGAAAGTTTGTTTGTTTTAAAGTATCTGCTTTACTTAGCCCAATTTACCAACTTCATCTTTTATTTCTTATGCTTTTGCTGCTGTAGCTAAGAACCATTGCCTATTGTCAAGACATGAAAATTCACCTGTTTTCTTCCAAAAATTTTATAGTTTTTGCTCTTATGTTTAGATCTTTCATCTTTTCTGAGTTTATGTTTGTAAATGGTGTGAGGTAAAGGTTTATCCTTTTTCTTTTGCACTTAGGACATCCACCTATTTCATCACCGTTTGTTGAAGACCGTACTCTTTTCTCACTGAATTTTCTTGACAACCTTGTAGAAAATCAATTGACCATAAATATAATGGTTTTTATTTCTGAATTGTCAATTCTGCCAATCTATATGTTTATATCGTTATGCCAGTACCAACCCTGTCTTGATTATTGCAGCTACTGTAGGTTTTGAAATCAGAAATTTTGACTCTCTAACTTTGTTTTTCCTTTTCAAGACTATTTCACCCATTTGGAGTCCTTTCTGTTTTTGTATGAATTCTTGGAGCAGCTTGACAATTTATGCAAAAGTATACAGCTGACATTTAGATAAGGATTATGTTGGATCTATATAACAATTTAGGGAGTTTCTTGGGCTGGGTTCTCCAGAGAAACAATGCAACCCGAGAGAGAGACAGCAGACAGACAGATTTACACCAAGGAAATGACTCATGCAATTGTAGAGGCTGAAAAGAGTATGGGTCAGTTTGGAGGTTTCTCCTGACTCATGTAGCTGTAGGGACTGGAGAACCCAAGAATAGCAGGTCAGACAAAGGCTTCTGGCTCATAAGCTAGGGAAGCCAAACACATCCCAAGTTTAGCAAGTAAGTTGACAGGCCACTGGCTCAAATGCTGCAGAGGCTGATGAATTCCAAGATTGTCAGGTAAGCTGCTAACTCAGATCCCAAGAATCAGAAGGCAGACAAATAGAAGCTAGCTGAAGGGTTCAGAGAGCAAAAGCCCATGAGACGTATCAAAAGGCCTACCTATACTGCAAGCAGGCCCCACTGCCAAGGAAACTCACTTTCAATTAACTGACTGCTCACGGCAGATCCCATCATAGAGATGATTACATTATATCAGATCTCATTGTGAAGGTGATTATATTATTATACAACTACCACATTACCACATAACTGCCAAACAACTTAGAGTCACGACCCAGCCAAGTTGACACACAACCTTAACAATCACAGGGAATATTGTCATATCAATAATCTTAAGCCTATGACCTGTGATCAGGGAATGTCTTTATATTTATTTAAAAATCCTTTGCCATTGAGTTGATTCCAACTCACAGCAATCTTCAGAAAAAGTGTAGAACTGCCTCATAGGGTTTCCAGTGAGTGACTTGTAGATTCCAGCTGTTGACTTGTTAGCAGCTGAACTCTTAACCACTGTGCCACCATAGCTCCATTATATCTATTTGTTGTAGTGGTTGTTAGGTGTCACTGAGTTGGTTCTGACTCATAACAACTCTGTGTATAACAGAATGAAACAATGCCCAGTCCTGCACCATCCTCACAATCATGCATTGAAGCTGTTGTGCCAATCCTCATTGAGAGTCTTCCTCTTTTTCATTGATTCTCTACTTTATGAAGCATGATGTCCTTCTCCAGGGATTGATCCCTCCTGATAACATATCCAAAGTGTGTGAGACAAAAATCTCATTATCCTTGTTTCTAAGACACATACTGGTTGTACTGCTTTTAATACAGATTCGTGTGTTCAATATTCTTTGCCAGCACCACAATTAAAAGTCATCATTTCTTCTTTGGTCTTCTTTATTCACTGTCCAGCTTTCACATGCATAGGAGGTGACTGAAAACACCATGGTTTGGTTCAGGTGCACCTTAGTCTTCAAGGTGACACCTTTGCTTTTAAACACTTTAAAAAGATCCTTCACCATAGATTTGCTTAATGCAATACATCTTTTGATTTCTTGACTGCTAATTGTATGGATGTTAACTGTAAATCCAAGTAAAATGAAATCATTGACAGCTTTAGTCCTTTCCCCATTTATCACACTGCTGCTTATTGGTCCAGTTGTGAGGATTTTTGTTTTCTTTCTGCTCAGGTGAAATCCACCCTGAACCATGTAGTCTTTGACCTTCATCAGTAGGTGTTTCAAATCTTCTTCACTTTCAGCAAGGAAGGTTGTGTCATCTGCAAAACACAGGGTGTTAATGAGTCTTCCAACTATAAACACACTGCACTGGTTTCACCTCTAGGGAACCCAGTCTAAGACAGGGACCCTGAATCAAAAGTAATTATTTTAGGAAAGTACCTGCTTATTTGTGCAAAACTTATTTTCTTTAACAGGCACCTGTTTCAACGGTCCTCCCACACCCATCCCTGAACCAGTAGAAGCCAGCCAAAGGAAGGGCAAGGGATTGAGAATGGGAGTTCTTTAATCCTCAGTGGTTAGTCCGTTCTCATTTATAAATTTTCACACACATGACATTTTATAGTCTCCAGAACCCAACTTTGCAAGAAAGATATTTTTTGAAGGAGGTTCAAAGAGAGAAATTGCGTCAGAAACAGCTGTGACCAGAGCAGTCTCTTAAAAAAAAGCTGTCTGTGACTGCGTTACTGTTGTTTGTGTTATCCTAGTGGTGTGATGAAAAATCGGTTCCATCAAGTACATTCAGCCTAATTGATTTTCAAGTCTGTCTTGTGAGGCTGCCTCCAGGCTCAGCACCATCTTAAGCTGTAATCCAGGAGATGTAGTGGTTTTCCATGATTCTTTCTCTCGAGTTTTAAGTACTGTACTGCAATCCAAAAGGTCCATATCATTGCTACAGAGGAAGCAGCATAGCAAAGTTCAGGACGAAAGCTTCCTTCTCCATGAAGGAGATTAGAGGAGGTGAGTCTATTTAAAAAAAATGCTACAGACTAAGAAAAAAAAAGCAAGAAGAAAAGCAAGTAACAGAGAACCTGCTTCAGACTGAGAACGAACTTTGAGGTTTTGCTGGAATTTCTTGGTTGCAAATACTCCTGGATAAAATGCTAGAAAAATATGTATGCATTTCGTGGTCTGGGAACTTATAGAGATGACTGCCTTAATTCTGATTTCCTTTTGTGTTGTGGTATCACCGTTCCATGCTTTTGAACAAATAGTGGTTAACAGCCATGACAAGCTACAGTGCTAACCAAACGGTTTAGTGACCTCAGAAAACGTCAGTCTGTTTCCTACATATGACTGTCTAGAAATATTCCTGGGATCTACCACCAGTTTTCATTTAGTCAGTTCTAGTTCCTGGAAACCTCATGCGTGTCAGAATAGAGCTGTGCTCCACAGAGTTTTCAGTGTGTGATTTCCTAGTAATAGATCAGCTAGCCTTTCTTCCGAGGTACCACTAAGTGGGTTTAAACCTCCAAACTTTTGATTAGTATCCAAGTGTGTAAACCCTTTGTGCCACCCAGAGACTCCAGTCCCAGGAATGATGGTGGTGAAGGCTGCCATCTAGTCAATCCTGACTTACATGCGACCCAGGATGGCACTAATAGTTAAGCATTTAACTAATAGCCACAAGACTGCTAGCTGGAAACCACCCAAAGGCACTCAGAAGACAGCTTGAAGATCTGCTGAAATATCACAGCCGTGAAACTCTAGGGAATATAGTTCTACTCTGCAAGCAGAAGTCATAATCCCTGTCAGCATGACACAAAAGGAAAGCACAATCTTATTTTCCTCTCTGACCACTCTGCATTGCCCAGGCTGCAAAAGGTGCCAGTGGGAAGCTCTGGCTGGGAGAGCAACCCAGCAACACCTCCAGCCAGGGTTAAGACAGACGGCAGCTCTCACAGTAACACGGGTGATGGGCAAGTATTCTGTAAACCTGACAGCAGCTCTTCCCAGGAGGTATGCTGTGGAGGGAGATCAGGGCAGGGTATAGGGAAAATAAAAAATGCCAGATTGTGCCTGTTTAACAGGCTTATAGAAGTTTCGGGGAAGCCTGTGCTGTCTAGGTGCTGTCAAAAAGGGGTGAGTATACACATACAGTTTACAAAGCTCTAGAGCCTCCTAGCTCAGTAGTTAAGAACTACGACAAGCTACAACGCTAACCAAAAGATCAGCAGTTTGAATCAACCAGTCCTTCTTTGGACACCCTATGGGGCAGTTCTGTTCTGTCCTACAGACTTGCTGTGAGTCAGAATCAGCTCAACAGCAGTTCATTCACATGACAGGCTTAGAAATCCCTGGATGTTGCAAAGGGTTAACATGCTCAGCTGCGAAGGAAACTGGTGGTGGTTTGAGTCCATCCAGCTGCACCTCTAAGCAAGATTTGGCCATCTACTTCCAGAAAATTAGTTATCAGATGGCCCAGTGGAGCACAGTCCTACTCTGACACATGTGGGGTTGCTACGAATCAGAACTGCCACGGTGACAACTAGTTGGCTAGTTGATACGTGATGGGTCACTCAACCTTAGTATTTCCTTATCGGTTTGGAAAGAGAAGCAGTTCTGGAAGCACAGGAGTAAATGAAATTATAAACAGAAGGGACATATAATAATGTGTGTGTGTGTGTGTGTGTGTGGTGTATGTGTATAATTTTTTATATATTTTATCATATTTCATATAAGTAACATTTCAAACAGGGGGCTGGAAATCCTCTGGAGTTTATTTCTTCGATACTAACTAAACATCAATGAGAGAAAAAAATTAACTCTAGGGTTATAGAAAAATAGTATAAGAGGTTGGGGAAGCTAGGAGAAACAGGGGAAATGTGTCCCCGCTCCCTAAAGTAACTAAGTAATCATTTGGCACCTTGTGGGGCCTGGCTATGGAAGCAGCAGCTGCCTGGCATCAACTCCTTACTATTTAGGATGAAAACCTTCAGCCATAGGCAGGCCCATTACCAAGCTAGGTTTCACTGAGTCCTAAAAAACAGCAGACCTACCCCATGCTAGGTTGAAATGTGATGTCTAGAACTTTCTTTGGCTTTTGTGAAAGGCTCATTTGATTGCCTTCAATTGCAAAACTACAAAGATAGAGTTTGGGGGCCTTGTGTGAACTGTCCTCAGTCTCAGGCTGCACTCCAAATGACTCACTAGCTCTTGATTTACAATTACCCTGTGATGGATTACCTGAAAACGCAACCTCAGGCAAACCGTGATTAACTTGACCAAAGACATCTGGAAGAGGCATCTATGGCCTGAAATTATGACCTTCTGTATTCCACCCTGAAACAAGACACCAGTAGAATGGTCTTCCTGCAAGACTCTGGCACAGGGGCCTCTGTTTGCTATCCCAACAGGTTTTTTTCTTTTCAGCAAAAGACACCTCCACAGGGACAGTCCCCGAGGAGACAACAGCAACTTCCCAGCTGAGCATAAGCTGCTTTTTCCAAACTTCGACTGGAATCACAGGACATAGGCAATGAATGCCTCAGTGATTAGCAACTGCTGAATATGTAGGTTTGTTGGGGCCATGGACTGAATGTAGAATTTGGAGCATAGAAAGTCATATGTTCACAATTAGTTGAGGCTCCTCCACTGCTGGATACTGTAACGTCACAACTTACTGTCAGGATTCATTTTCTATTGCTATTATCAGCAGTGAATAAAGTTTGAAGTGAAATGCAAAACAGACATCCAGGTGCTAACACCAGTCATTTATCAGCGGGAGACAGCCTCCTTTTTGTGCCAGGGGAAGAGTGTACAGGATTCTATGCCTTCTTTTGTGTTGATGGGAGTGGAGGAGCCGGGCGCTGCCACAAAAGCAGTGCATGTGAAGAAACTAAAGGAAACAGAAAATACCACTGGGCCCTCCCACCAATACTGTCAAGAAAGTATTTGGGCTTAAAAAGTAAGCTTCTAGAGATATGCCAAATATTTTCCTACTGTCCTTGCCCCCCTCTCTCCCCAGCCGAGTACATTGCTTTCTAATCTGAATCATTTGGTTTCAAAAAAAAGTATTTTTAGGAGGATTTAAAATGATTTTTCTCCCTGTAGGATGTAAAACAGCATGGGCAAAAGCCTACAGAGCAAATGTACATGGGTGGTAGGAGCTCTTTCTTATTTACACAGAAGAAACATTAGCAAATTCAGTCATTCACTTTGTAGGATGGTATCTTGACAGCACAGAAAATGGATAAAGCAGAATTATCTAAAATAAACCCCAAACTAAATCTTTGCTCTTGAGTTGACTCCAACTCATGGAGACCCTGTGTGTCACGGAGTAGAACTGCTCCACAGAATTTTCTTGGCTGTAGTTTTATGGAAGAAGATTGTCAGGCTTATCTTTTGGCAATGGTGAAGTTTGAACCGCTAACCTTTAGGTTAGTAGTTGAGCGCAAATCATTCACATAGACCAGTGACCTATCTAGGTTTATTAAAAAGTTAATGGCACTTGGCTTGGCTTGGCTTAATATTAAGAAGGGACAAGACCAATGAAGCCAGTAGGGGGTGGGGGAGAATGATCATTTGTACCCATGAAATTTTCCAGAAAATGTTCTGGAGGTTTTTCATGTTTTAAATGACCAGTTAAAGTCACCTTTTTAGAAGAAAATAAATATAAATCATGGGATTCCTTTATCTCATAAGCATAATAGAGAATATCAAATGGCTTTGTAAACACTGAAAATTTTGTCCAAGTTTAAATTCCTCAAATAAATTAGATGTATTTGCTTTACCACCACTGTTTTGTCAGTTTGTTGTACCGTGGTGGCTTGTATGTTGCTGCAGTACTGGAAGCTATGCCACTGGTATTTTTAACACCAACAAGGTCACTTCTGGTGGACAGATTTCAGCAGAACTTCCAGACTAAGACAGACTGGGAAGAAAGGCAAGGTGATCTACTTCCAAAAATTAGTGAAAACCATGTGGCTCACAACAGAATATTGTTGGAGGTTTCGACTCACTCAGTTTTACACATCATCGGGAGTGAGTGACAGACGGGTGGAGAAGAATGTCATGTTTGATAAAGAAGACATCTAGCAAAGGTGAGGGAAACCCTCAATGAGGTAGATGGGTGCAAGGGCTGCAACAGTGGACATACACGTACCAGTGGTCACAAACCTATTATACAGTAGGTCACCCAGAGTCAGAGTCTATATGACAGCAAGTAACAAAAACACTTTCCTTTTAATGAAAAAGAACGAATGGCCGTGCTGAATAACAAACAGCCCAAGCCCGTGGAGGGGTTTCTCACAGGAAGGAGACAGAAGAAAACTGTTGTGGGGAGAAGGCATCCGAGCAGTAAACACTCTTAGGAATATATTCAGTGACTTAGTCCTTTTTTGCCCTCAATTAAAAAAAAAAATTCCCTCAAACAATTTAGTTCTTAATAAATATACTTTTCAGTATTTAAAAGCCTTTCCCAGTCAGTTATTTTAAAACATGAAAGTCTATATGTGAAGTTAAAGTTTGTATTTCCATGGGATTGTGGAATTTTTGTGTAAATAAATGAGAACATTTATTTTAGACCCTCAGAGGTGTCAATAATAAATAAATAATAATAAATAATTTTTCCCCCATAGAAAAGGCATTGTTGAAATATAAAAACTGCTGAGGGCAGATGCAGTTCCAGAAAAAGTTAACTGTGACTATGCTCCTAAAAATGTTAACTTCTTATTCACAAATTATCAGTAAATTTTGGTGATTTTTAAGAACATGTACAAGCATCATTTTCTGATGCCTAATTTTAAGACAATTCTATCAATGCTTCTCTTATTTTGGTTTTCCGTAGAAGACCCAGAGATCAAAATTGTCATCTCAACAGCCCCTTTTCCTCTCCAGTCCCTTGGGCTTCCTGTTCTGGCAGGAGTCATCAATACACAGGATTCATTGGTGTAAAGAAAGAAAGTTGTTTCTGCAGATGTTGATAGTTGTCCCTCACTGTTTAAACAATTTTTTTAAGAAATATTTTTAGGTTTTTCACTCCTAGATACCTTCTGACTAAAAACTCATGATGCAATGTTAAAAGAAAATAAGATGGGGAGGGGCAGGATTTAGTTTCAAGTCACAGTTTCATTGGGCAAGTCTTCCCGGTAGTATCAATTTTCTCATCTACAATATGGGGATAGTAATTATTGTCTTGCAATATTGTTGCAAGAATCAAACTGAAAATGTGTTTTGAAGACATCTCACGCTATATTTGAAGTGCTAGATGGTCATTTTTAGAGGCATTTGCGGAGTGAGTAGGGGTACGAGTAAGGGGATGCGTCAGAGCTCAACTCTAGAAATATTCAAAATTCTTTTGTACAAGTTGGACTAGAACTTTAGACTCTTCTTTTTGACAGTTACTTTTTTAACCCTGCTGTTATCATGAAGGCCAGTTGCGGTAAGTAGGTTTCTACAAGTATGATCTCACTCTTAGCTGATGTGAAGGAGTCCTCGGGTAGTGCAAACGGTTAAGTGCTGTACTATTAGCTGAAAGGTTGGCATTTAAAATCCACCTAGAAGTATCTTGGAAGACAAGCCCGGCAATCAGCTTCTGAAAGCTCACAGCCTCAAAATCCCTGTGGCACAATTCTACTCTGCGCATGTAGATCGCTGCAGTCAGACCAACTCAATGGCAACTAACAACAACAACTTAGCTGGTAGAACTTACACACAGATTTCTAGAAAATGCTCAGTTGATCTTTTATTTTTTGTTTACGGGATCTTTTATTATACCAGCTCCACAGAAGTTGATGTCTTTCTCTAAACCATTAAGTTCATACTCTGATTCTTGCCATGAGTGTGGCAGGAATGACAGTCCACTGGCACACACACTGGAAAGCTCATACTGTTTGTTAAAATATTGAAAACTTCACATAGCCATCAGCTGCCTTCAGGTTGATTCCAACCCATGGAAACCTCCCCTGTGTTGATAGAACTGTGCTCCCCAGGGTTTTTAACGACTGATTTTTCAGATGTCTATCTCTTCCAAGGCACATCTGAGTGCACCTGAATTGTTCACTTGTGTAACTAGCAGCCAAATATGTTAACTATTTGTACCACCAAGGTACACCATCTTACCTAAATTTTGATGAATAGATGCTTCCTCAAGCCCCATTCTTGAGTTCTTCCCTTGATACACCTAGGTTTACCAAGTAGGGTGACAATGTTAAAGTTGTCATCCCCTGTGATAATCAACATGAGCTTTTTAAAGGTTTTCAGTATCACCCAAGGCTCTTCCTTTTACCAATCCTGAAGTTGTCAGAGTTATTCCTCATGCTTTGATATTTTTCTTGTGCTTTCTCTCCTCAGAAGTTCAATTTCTCTGTGTCTGGCCTCCATTGTAGGTTTTACTGGCCCTTCACTGTTGATGTGGTGTGGAGAGAGTGGGAAAGGAAAAGATGTGAAAGAGATGAGAGGCATAGATACTCTGTAGAGTAGCTACAAACATGAATGACTACAGGGTGGAATATCCACAGCCAACAAAATCTTCTAAAAGCCAAAGTAAGAGCATCTTAAGATCATAAGTGTTTTATGATATACTTGCAAATAATATGGCTCCTTCTTAGTCTTCAGTTATATCCAAAGCCTCCATTCTCTTCCCTTAACTTAGATAGACAGCAAGTTTCATTAAGAGATACAGGAAAAGAAAAAATCTGTGCTTGAAACAAACATTTGCTTTCTTATAGAATTGTAAGCATTTTCATATGAATAATTTAATTTAGGGTATGTAATTTGGGCCCTTCTTGGTGTCAATAATTTACAAGGACTGTCTCTAAAGAAAAAGCACAAAGACAGGGCCAAGATGACAGAGTAGTCAAATGCTTCACGTTGTTTCTCCTACAACAAAGACCAGAAAAGCAAGCAAATTGGATATCTGTAATAATACGGAAATCCTAATTTTCAAAGACAAAGCTGAAGAATTGGACCAACAGGTGGAAGGAGAAACAATTTTAAAATAGTGGAAAAGAGAATTATGGATTATGGGGTCTCCAATGTCCTGCTAGCTGAATCTGCACAGTGCATACAGGCTGAGGTAACAAACAACATGCCAAGCTGAAACCCATCCCATCTGGTGCAATCAAGCAATATTAATCTGCTTGTACTTCGAGAACAAACAGGAGCAACACTAGACCTGTGAAAGTTAAGTGCAAGCTTCCAAACCACCACATGTACCATAATGCTTACCTCATCTGAGCTCCATGGCTGAGGAGCATTTTCTTCTCCTTATCTACCCTCTCCTGATATAACACCAGTATAGTGGTATTCAATGCCACCACACTCCCTAAGCTGAAAATTCATGGCCCAGTCCAAAGGTACTCACCCCTTCACCCAACAACTGGCATAGAGGGTCCATGGACATGCAGTGCCCTTCACCCCCACTAATCACCTACACCCATACTTAGACTGCCAAGTTGGCACAGCGTCCACTCAATACGACAATATGGGCAGGGCACCTGAAGCCCATTTTCATGTACAATAGCCAAATGAGAGCTGCAGATTTGTGATATTTCAAACTGACCTGCTTCCTATGAAGAAGTCTTATCCACCCACACCAGGGGCCTGAGGGCCAGCAGTACCACCCACTCTGTTAAGTCACCTACAACAGGGGCCTGAAAATTATTGGCAACCCCAGTCCCTCCAGCCACCAGCACTGGATAAACAGTGACTAGCCATACTACCTCCCCCTGCTATCTGCTGTAGTGGACAGGGGTATGTCCCCCTCTGGTCACATGAAGGCAGCCAACAGTTCCTTGTCATGCTCCCCATATCAGCCCACACTGCAACCAGAGACTTATACTTGCTCCAAACAGCCCCCCACAGCACTCCCTCTCTAGGACAGTTCATGAGAGTCTTCTACCACACACTCATTGACCAATAACCTCAGCACTGGCACCCTGACCACATCACACGCAACACACATAACACTCAACCCAATGACAAAAGAGAACACCCCCTGCACTCACTGCCAGGTAACCAACAACACAGATTCATCACTTCACCAAAGACACCACTATTCGCTCAAGAACCATGAACAAACTCCTGGCTCTCACACCTAGTGGCTGTTCTGACCATATGGAGGCAGAAATTGAGAGCTTCAACAGCAACAGATTAATGATCAGAGTAGCACACACATCCAACCTACTTGAAAAGTGTCAAAATGAAACAAAACAAAATTTAGGACATAGTAAAGAAAAATTACAATAAATAAATTAACTAAACAATGATGCCTTGGAGACAACAACTGCTATCAAATCACATAAAAAAGGAGACAACATGGCTCTGGCAAGTTATCAAGATAGAGATCCAGAAAAACTCTGTGGAGGAAGACAAGGCAACTCATAGCAGCTAATGAAGAATTCCAAAGACTAACATACAGAGCTCTCCAAGACATCAAGAAGGAGATCGGGTGAAAAACAGACAAAACCGAGGAACACACAGACAAAGCAATAGAAGAATTCAGGGAAACAATACAAGGACACAACAATAGAATAGTCTCCCAGAATCCATACAAAGACAGCAACTAGAAAGCCAAAAGTTAACAACAAAATTTCAGAATTAGACAACTCAGTAGAAGGTAATAGGAGCAAAACTGAGACAACGTAAGTTAGAACTAGTGAGAGTGAAGATAAATCCTTTGACACCAATTTATCTGAGGAAAAATTAGAAAGAAAAAAATAATGAAGGAGGCCTAAGAATTGCATGGCTACAATAAAGAGGAAAAGCCTACAAATGATCAGAGCACCAGAACAGAAGGATAACGGAAAACATAGAGAAAACTGTCCCAAATAAGCTGGCAGAAAACTTCCCTAATATCGTGAAAGATGAGAAGGTACCTACCAAGAAGCTCAACAAACCCTATATAGCACAGACTCCAAAAGAAAATCAGCAAGACATTTTATAATCAAACCTGCCAAAACCAAAGACATACACCGAATACTGAGAGAGAGTAGGGTAAACAAAAAGTCACATACAAAGGAGATTACTCAACAGAAACCATGTAGACAAGAAGACATATATGTAAAGTCAAAGGAAAAAAAATTGCCAACTGAAAATTACATACTTAGCAAAACTGTCTCTAAAATACGATGACAAAAGTCAGTCATCCAAATGGACAGAATTTAAGGGAATATGTGAAAGCCAGACAATAATTACAAGAAATGTTAAAGGAAGTCCTCCAGGTAGAGAATCAACACTATCAGATAACAATGCAAGACTAGAACACAGGATGAATCAACTAGATATCAATCCAGACAGGGAATTCACAGAAATAAAAAAAGCTAAAAGTCTGAAAACAGAGAAATATGTTTCAAAAACATTCAAAACAAAAAAATACAGGGAATAAACAATGTAGTCATACAACTTCCAAGTACAAAGTCAAGATCATATCAAGAAATGAAACACTAGTTGAAACTTAGAAAAATAAAAGTAAGTTTCAAGATAATCCCAAAGAAGCCAACAAGCCTATCTATCAAATAAAAGAGAAGCCAAGCCAAAGCCAAGTGCCGTCAATAAAAGAGAAGAAAAAATGTAGACTCAGCAAATCCAAAACCAATAATAAGGAAAGAGATGAAAAGAAGATATGTAAATAAAAAGAGCTCAAAACCCAAAATATCCAACCCACTGCTGTTGAGTCAATTCTGATTCATAGCGACTCTATAGACAGAGTAGAACAAAAAGCCATTAACACCACAAAACAACAGCATCAACAAACTGACAGTGGTAAAGCCATACCTATCAATAATTACACTGAACGCAAATGGCCCAAATGCCTTGGTAGAGACAGAGTGGCATAATAAATACATAAATAAAAATCATCCATCTATGTTCTGTATGCAAGGGACACATCTTAAACCCAAAGACACTAACAAACCAAACTTGGAGGATAGAAAAAAATATATTTTAAGCAAACAATCCCCCAAAAGGAGGAGTGGCAATATTAATTTTCAATAAAATAGACTTCAAAGCAAAATGTAGCATAAAGGATAAAGAAGCACACTATATGAAGATTAAAGGACTGCTAAACCAGAAGGACATAACTATAACAAATACATTTACACACAGTGACCCACCCACCCACTGCCATCTAGTCGGGCCCAACTCATAGCAACCCTGTAGGTCAAAGTAGAGCTGCCCCATAGAATTTCCAAGGAGTGCCTGGTGGATTTGAACTGCTGATCTTTTGGTTAGCAGACATAGCACTTAACCCATTATGCCACCAGAGTTTCCTCACACAGTGACAGGTCTCCAAAATATGTGGAACAAATTGTGACAGCATTGAAAAGAGCAATAGACACTTCTACAATAATAGTAGGGGACTTAAATACACCACTTCCCATAAAGGACAGAACGTCTGGAAAGAAATAGAAAGATACAGAAGATCAAAATGCCACCATAAACTAAACTGACCTCCTAGATGTACAAGACACTCCACACAACAACAGCAAAGTATATATCGTTTCCCAACACACATGAAACATTTTCCAGAATAGACCATATTTTAGGCCACAAAGCAAACCTTAAAAAATCCAAAATATCACAGTAATACAAAGCATTTTCTCTGATCATAATATCATAAAGGTAGAAATCAGTAACAGAAATAGCAGAGAAGCTGAACAACCAAAACCAAACCTGTTGCTATCAAGTTAATTGTGACTCACGGTAACCACTTGAAAACTACTGGGTAATAGAAGAAATAAAAGATAGAGTAAAAAATTCATAGAATCAAATGACAATGACAATACATTTTCCAAAACCTTTGAGATGCACAAAAGCAGTACATAGAGGTTGATTGATAGCTATAAATGCATACACTCAAAAAGAAAAAAAAAAGGTTTAAAATCAAAACATTAACCCTAAAACTCAAACATATAAGAATACTGCAGCAAAAGATGCCCTCAGGCACCAGAAGAAAGAAAATAATAAAGATTAGAACAGAAAATATTGAAACAAAGAACAGGAAAACAATTCAAAGAATCAACATGATCAAAAGTTTGTTCTTTGAAATGATAAACAAAACTGCCAAACTACAGACCAAATTGACAAAAGGAAAGCAGGAGAGGAAGCAAATAAAAATAGGACAGGACATATCACAACAGACCCAACTGAATTAAAAAGAATCATAACAGAATGACTAATTATATTCCAATAAATTTGAAAACCTGGAAGAAATAGCTTTCTACATCTAAACAAACACAAACTGAGGTAGAAAAATTAAACAGACTCATAACAAAATAAGAGATTGAAGAGGAAATAAAACTTCCAACAACAACAAAAACCTCTGGCCCATATGGCTTCATCAGAGAATTCTACCTAACTTTCAGAGAAGAGCTAACCAAGAGTATTCACTGCCAAGCCAGTCAAGTGCTGTTTATTCAGATCCAACTCATGGTGACACTAGTACACCAATACTATTCAAGGTATTTCAGAGCATGGAGAAGAAAGGAATACTCTCAAACTCTTTCTGAAGCCAGCATAACCTGATTCCAAAGCCAGGTGAGGATACCATGAGAAAGAAAACCACAGACAACGGTCTCTCATGAATGTAGATGCCAAAATTCTCAACAAAATTCTATACAATAGAAATTCAACACCATATCAGAAAAAAATAATACTTTAATAATATTTTATAACAAAGTGGAATTCATATCAGTATGCAGGGGTAGTTCAACATTAGAAAATTGTGCTATGTAATCCACCAAATAAATAAAACAGAAGAATCATATCACAGCAATCAGTGTAAAAATGGCATTTGATGAAGCCCAGAGCCCATTCCTGATAAAAACTGTTAGAAAAATATGAATAGAAAGGCAATTATTTTATATAATAAAGGACATTTTTGCAAAACTAACAGCCTATATCATTCTAAATGGTGAAAGACTAAAAACATTCCACCACAGAACAAGTATCAAACAAAGGTGCCCTGTATTATCACTGTTATTCAGCATCACACTGGAAATCTTAGCTAGAAAAATCAGACAAGAAAAAGAAATAAAACATACTAAGATTAACGAGGAAGAAGTGAAAACAATCCCTGTTTTCAGATGATATGATCTTATACACAGAAAACTCCAAAGAAATTTACTGTAATGAATAGACTTCAACAAAAGCAGCTGGATACAAGATGAGCATACAAAAATTGTTGGATTCCTCTATACCAACAACAAGAGCCCTGAAAAGGAAATCACCAAATCAATACCACCTAGAATAACATTCAAAATGTAAAGTATGTAGGAATAAATCCAACCAGGGATGAAAAGATTTATACAAAGAAAACTACAAAACACTACAATAAGCAAACCAAAAGAGACATACATCAGTGGAAAGACTTCATGTTGATGGATAGGAAGACCCAGCATGGTACAAATGTCAGTTCTACCTGTCATGGGTTGAACTGTGTCCCCCCCCAAAATATTTGTAACAGTTTGAGTGGGCCGTGATTCCCAATATTTTGTGATTGTCCTCTATTTTGTGATTTTCCTATACTGTAAATTCTAATCTCTGTGTGTGGTTAATAGATTGGGTTATATTAAAGAGGCTTAGAGTTGGATTGTAACACCCTTCCTAAGGTTACCTCCCTGCTCCAATGTGAAAGAAGTTTCCCTGGAATTTTGCTTGTACTATGCTTTATCCTACAAGAGATTGGAAGCAAGCAGAGAGTTGGGGACCTTGTACCATCAACAAAGCAGCCCCAAGAGCACAGTGCATCCTTCTGACCAGAGGTTCCTACTCCAAGATGTTCTCAGACCAAAGAAAGACTGATGCAACACAAGGGCCATTCTCCAGAGCTCACAGACAGAGTGTATGTTCTCCTGGAGCCAGTGTCCTGAATTCAGACTTCAAGCCTACCGGACTGTGTGAGAATAAATTTTTCTTTGCTCAAGCTACCCACTTCTGGTATTTCTGTTAGAGCAGTACCAGATGATTAAGGCACTGCCCAAAGTCATCTGCAGATACAATGTAATATACATCCAAATGCCAACAGTATTTGTTAACAGGAAGGAGAAAAAAATCACCAGCTTCACATGGAAAGGGAAGAGGCCCTGGATAACTAAAGCATTACTAAAGAAACTATTATACAGCTACAGTAGTCAAAACAGCCCAGTTCTGGTACAATAACATACACATAGAGCAATAAAACAGAATTGAGAATCTTAATGTAAATCCAAACACTTATAAGGAACTGATATTGACAAAGTGCCCAAGTTCATCAAATGGGGAAAAGATAGTCACTTTAACAAAAGGTGCTGGCATAATTGGGTGTCCATCTGTGAAAAATGAAACAAGATCCATACTTCACACCATACACAAAAACTAAAACAAACTAGATCAAAGACCTAAATACAAAATCTAAAACTATAAAGATCAGGGAAGAAAAAATAGGGACAATCCTAGGAGCCATAATATGTGGCATAAATAGTACACAAACCATAACTAACAATTCATAAATACTAGAAAAGAAACTAGATAACTAGGAAATTAAAAATTAAACACATATGCTCATCAAAAGACTTCCCAAAGAGTAAAAAGAGAACCTACAGACTGGGAAAAAAATTTTAGCTACAACATATCTGACAAGGGTCTAATCTCTAAAATCTACAAAATACTTCAACACCTCAATACAAAAAGACAAATAATCCAAATAAACAAATAAGCAAAGAATATGAACAGACACTTCACCAAAGAAGATACTTGAGTGGCTAACAGACACATGAGAAAATGTTTACAATGACTAGGTATTATGGAAATGCAAAGCAGAACCACAATGAGATATCATCTTACCCTAATGGTGCTGGCAAGAATAAAACAAAACAAAACAAAAAAAAAAACAGAAAATAATAAATATTAGAGAGACTGCAGAGAGGCTGGAACTCTTAAGCACAGCTGACAGGAAGATAAAATGGTACAATCGCTTTGGAAAACAGTATGACACTTCCTTGAAAAGACAGAAATATATGACCCAGAAATCGAACTCAGAGGAATATATCCTACAGAAATAAGTACCATCAGGTAGACATATACAGATTCATGTTCACTGTAACACTATACACAATAGCAAAAAGATGAAAACTACCTAAATGTTCATCAATAGATGAATGCATAAGTAAATTATGGAATACACACACAATAAGATACTACAAAATGATAAAGAATAGTGATGAACCCATAAGGCATCTCACAGCTTGGATGAATCTGGAGGCATTACACTATGTGAAATAAGTCTGTCACAAAAGGATAAATATTATGTGAGACCACTGTTATAAGAACTCAAGAAAAGATTTACATGCAGAAAAAAACTGTGTGATAGCTACCAGAGTTGGGAGAGATGGGAAGGTGAAATCACCAAGAAGACTGCAGACAAGTGTCAATTTTGATGAAAGGAAGGATAACACACAATATAAGGGAAGTCAGCACAACTAGACGAAAACAAAAGCATGAAAGTTTCCTAGACACATTCAAACATTTTGAGGAACAATGTTTTAGTTATCTAGTGCTGCTCTGGAAGAAATACCATCACTGAATGGTTTTAACAAATAAAAGCTTATTCTTACACAGGCCAGTAAGCTACAAATCTTAATTCAGGGTGTTTGCTCCAGGGAAAGGCTTTCCCTCTGCTGGCTATAGAGGAAAGTCCTTGTGGTGCATTACTCTTTGGTCAGGCACATCTTGGAGCAGGAACCTCAGATCTGAAGGACATGATCATTTTCTGGTGCTTCTTTCTTGATGGCATGAGGTTCCCAAATGTATCTGTTAGCTTCTCTCCGTTGTATCTCAAGACACTGCCTCAAGGCACAAAACACATTTATACATTGAATCATGTCCCACCAACACAACTGCTGCCTATCCACCCTCATTAACATCACAGAGGCAGGAATTGCAGCACGGAGGAATATCTCGCTATATCAGGAATCATGGCCTAGCCAAACTGCTACACAGATTTTTGGAGGAACACAATTCAATCCGTGACAGACTAAGTATATGAAATTAGGGGCTGGGGACCACAGTGTAGGGGAACACCTAGAACTCGACGACACTTGACTTTGGCATAGTTCATAAGGAACTATGTCTGATGTGTAACATCTGGAATCTTAAGGCATGTGAACCATCATCTGAGATACATCTGTTGGTCACATCCCATCTAGAGCAAATGAGAATGAACAAAACCAAAGACACACAGGAAAACACTAGCCCAAAGGACTAAAGGACCCCATGATCTAGAGACAACACTAGTCTGAACCCAGAAGAACTTGATGGTGTCCATCTATCACCACCAACTCCTCTGACCGGGGTTTATAACAAACAGTCCTGCTTAGAAGGGAAGAAAAATGTAGAACAGTATTCAAATTCTTGAAAAAAGATGAGACTTACTGGTCTGACAGAGAATGGAGAAACCCTTGAAACTTTGGCCCTTGGACTGTCTGTTAAATCATAACTGAAACCTCCCCATTAGCCCCCTTTTCAGACAAAGATTAGAGAGGACTATAAAACAAATAATAACACAAGTGAGGATCATGCTTCTTAGTTCAAACAAACATAGGAACCCCAAAGGGCAACTCCAATTCAAAAGCCAGGCAAGAAGGCAGAAAGGGAGAGGAACTTGGACGAACAAACATGGTGAACTCAGGGTGGAATGGTGGAATGTGCTGTCACACTGTGGGGTTTGCAACCAACATCACAGAACAGTATAAATTTTTGAATGAGAAGTTAACTTTAACAGTAAGTTTCCATCTAAAGCACAGTAAAATTAAAGAAAAAAAAAAGAGATACAAAGCCTACAGAGGCTCCCCCTTATATTTGTATAACAAAGGGACCATGTGCTCTGCGAATTTCAAGTCCAAATAATAGCTTTAAAATATCTTTACCTTATATATTAGAAGAAAAATCACATTTTCATTAAGCATTTCTCTTAAGTCAGTGAAAAACTCCTCTCTGCTTCTTTTGAATCTGACATGATACTAGGCTTTTTGCTTGGATACCAGCAGGGATAGATGGGATCAGGAAATAAAGGAGCAAGCAGGAAGTACCCTCAGTTGTGGCTCCAAGTATCTATAGAGCAATTTTCTGGCTCTCCTTTACCCTAATTCATCCTAAACACAGTGAGGGTAATGGAAGAGATGGTGGCAAAAGATGACAAATGTGTTCCCTTTCTGGGTACAAAAGGGGACTGTAGATTTGTGTTCTCATATTCTGATGTACTTTTCTAACAGAAAAGAGAATCTGAGGACTGGATTATCATGAGGACATGGTAAAGCTGTGGAGCTTCTTTTTTGTTCCTGTTTTATGGTAAAATATATGCAAAGATCTGAAGTCACTTATACAGTTGCAGCTGCTACAAGATCACTATAAGTTGTCATCAACTCAATGGCCACTGGTTTATCATTAATAGATAGTCAGTATTCTTAGAAAGCTAGCAATCTATCACATTCAAAAAAAGTTAAAATATAACAGATAACATTTAGCCAGCTTAAACATGATGCACAAGTCCCTGTGTGCTCTAAGTGAAAGGTTTGAGATTCCATTTTACGTAGTCATGCCTTAGAAAACAAGTCTGGCAGTCAACTTTGGAAATGTCATCATTGAAGACCCTGTGGAGCACAGTTCCACTCTGGCACACAAGAGGTCACCATGAATTGGTCAACTGTATAACACTGATGAAGTCCAGGAGCCACATCTATTAATTTTGCTACTCTAGGCCCAGCATAGAATTGGGCTTGTGGCAGAATTCAGTAAGTGTTTGTTATTGAGTGAAAAGACTGGAATTCAGTGTAGGATTGTCATGGATTGAATTGTGTCCCCCCAAAAATGTATGTGTTGATTTGACTTGGTTAGGAGTCCCAATATGGTGCCATTCCTCCCATGTGTTGTGAATCCTGCTTCTGTGACATGATGATGGAGAATGGCTTGCAGTTGTGTTACTGAGGTAGGACCGAAGCTGCAAGCTTGTGGAATATAAGGGGGAGAAGTAAGTCGAGAAAGCTGGGAACCTTATACTACCAAAAGAGAAGCACTGAGAGCAGAGCATATCCTTTGGACCCAAGGTTCCTGTGCCAAGATGCTCTCACTGGATTTGGACTTATCCAAAGTCCTGGAATGACAACTGAACAGAGCAGTGGACATCCAGGGAGCCCTAGGATCTGGCATAGCATTGCCAGATTTGACTAAGCACCAGTAACAGACTAAACTACCCCTTTCAAAGATGACCCAGAGGCCGCTGACTCCTACTTCTGCTGACTCATCATTTTGAAGGACTACAGGTACTGATACCTTCTTTGCTATCTGGGAGATAGGGACAGGGCATGAGCCAGGAAATACTCAGAACTGCAGTGCTTAAGTAAACAGTGTATAGTGCAGAAGAGAGACAGTGCATGGGTTAGCCATACAGTGAAAGCCCACCTGCTGACTAAGAGCACCACTGGCCTTCCACCTTCTCTGTTCTGAGCTGCAGCACAGAAATTCTGAGGTTTCATGGCAGGAAGTGTAGCTTGGCTGGGATGCCATCTCAGTCGGCTGGGAGGTGGAGTCACACAGCTAGGGGCCTTAGCTGTGGCTGATTCTCAGGTAGAGCAGCGGCAGTCTGGCAAGTGCTTCTGCAGCAGAAAAGTGGCTTTTGAGACAATTCATGTCTAGATTCATGGTAAGACCTGGCAGAGGACAGCTGGAAGGCCCTGATTTCTCCCTACATTGAACCACATCATAGCATCTGAGGATAGCCTATGACTTACTTTCATTGCTAGTTGGAAGGCAGAGCTTGCCATACCTGAGGGCTCGGCTGTTTTGGGCAACAGTTGGACAGCTTCCTGCTTGGAAGTAAAGTTCTCTTTGAAATAAGACCACCTGGAGAATCACTGAGAGGCCTGGCAGCATCACCTCCACCCTTCATGGATCTGCAGCATAAGGTCAGCTGGTGGCCCCTCCCCAGTGGCTCCATAAGTAGGGTGCTGTCTTTGCCAGCCAGGAGGCAAAGCCTGCCACCCCAGAGAGTCTATCAGGGCCCAGTCACTAGAGTACAGAGATGGCTGGTGTCAAACTTACCTCTTAGAACTATACCTCAGCTCCTGTTGAGGTAACACCAGAGAAATCAAACATGTGGGATGCCAGTAAGAGGAATAATGTATACATAATTGGAGTTCCTGAACAATGAAGGATGGATGAAAATACAGCAAGCATTGCTGTACAGTTGCTAACAGAGAACTTCCCTGAAATAATGAAAGAGAACATAGATATCCAAGATGTGTATTGAATGCCACAAAAACTAGACCCCAAAAGAAAGACACAAAAACCTATAAAATCAAGCTTAATAAAATGAAACATAAACAGATGCTGTTGAAGGCAGTGAGGCTCAAAGCAAAGCTAATATTCAGAGGGAAAAACTGTAGGCTTTTGTTTGACTTCTCAGCAGAAATAATGTTGGCAAGAAAGCAGTAGAATGACACATTCAAAGCTGTGAAGGAGAAAAACTTCCAATCAAGAATTCTATAACCCGCAAAATTGTCTCTCAAGTGTGATGGTGAAATTTAGACATTCACAGATAAACAGAAGCTTAGAGACTTTGTAAAAACCAATCCAATCTATGAGAAATACTGAAAGAAGTTCTTTGCTGAGACAAACAAAAACATTAAATGTTTATTTAAGGAGGCAATTCAGGACACAGCATCCAGAATCTTACTCACTTATGGAAGTTAATAAGCTCAATCAAAACTACATTATTAAACAAAGTGAACCAATGATAATAACATGAAAACTATGATGTCACCACACTAAAAAGAAGAACATATTACAGTAGGTACTACCCTTTAAGATGAAGAGGAAAGTAAAAAGATATGCATAGGTTAAAGTCTGGTTTAAACTTAGAATAGTAAGGGGATCATAGAGGTAGCCACAAAGCAAAATAACAATGTGACATAGCAAAACAAGAAATATACTACAGGGGTTTCAACAAATGCAAAATGAACACTGAAAAAGAGGAAAAGTCAAGCCATAAAGAAGAATGAGCCAGAAGAGAATATTAAAAACACAGACTACAACAACACAAAAATAAATGCATCGAAGTGACAGCATTAAACACATACCTATTAATAATTACACTGAATGTAAAAGAAATAAAAAGACAACAAGTAACATCATGGATCAAAAGACACAACCCGTGTACATGTTGCTTACAAGAAACACACCTAAGACTCAAAGATATGAAGAAACTGAAAATCAAAGGATGGAAAATTAGATACCAAGCCAACAATATACAAAGAGCAAGAACAGCAATAGTAATGTTAGATAACATGGACCTTAATGTAAAATCCACCGTCATGGACAAGGATGGTCACCACATATTGCTGAAAGATTCAATATATAAACAAGACATAACAATATTAAATATATATGCACCCAATACCAAAAAATCTAAATACATCAAACAAACACTGGCAACACTGAAAAATGAAGTCAATTAAGCCACAACAATAGCTGGAGACTTCAACACTCCACTTTCAGTAATGGAGAGAGCATTCAGAAAAAAGCTCAGAAGATTTTATTGCAACAGTCAACCAACACAATAGAAAGGAATGGAATATTCCCAATTTCATTGTATGAAGCCAGCATAACCCTGATACACAGTCAGGGCAAGATATCACTAAGAGAGGAAATTACAGACCAATAGCACGATGGCACTTGGCTGGCTTGGTATCACTCATGAACCTAGACGCAAAAATCTTCAACAAAATCATAGCCAATAGAATTCAACAGCATATCAAAAAATAATAATAATTCACCATGAGCAAGTTAGATTTATACCAGGGATGCAAGGCTGGTTCAATATCAGAAAAACAATTAATGTGATCAACCACATAAATAACACAAAGATAAGAATCACCTGATAGTGTCAATTGACGTAGAAATGGCATTTGACAAAGTCCAACAACCATTCATGCTAAAAAATCTCAGCAAAATAAGAAGAGAGGGTAAATTCCTCAACACAATATGGGGCATCTATTCAAAACCAACTGCCTATATCATTCTGAATTGTGAGAGACTGAAAGAATTCCCCCCTGGAAAAGGAACTAGACAAGGATGTCCACTCTCAACACTTTAGTCAATATTGCACTAGGGGTTCTGGCCAGAGCAATTAGACAAGACAAACAAACAAAGGGCATTCACATCAGCAAAGAAGAACTAAAAATCTCCCTATTCACAGAATGTACATACAGAGAATCCTAAATAATCCATAAGTAAGCGACTTGAACTAATAGAAGAGTTCAGCAAAGTATCAGGATATAAGGTAAACATAAGTAAATCAGTAGGCTTCCTTTATACCAACAAAGACCATCAAAGAAGAAATCACCAAATCAATAACCACTTACTATAGCACCCAAGAAAATAAAATACCTAGGAATAAATCTAACTGGAGAAATAAAAATGTATACAGAGAGAACTTATAAGATCTTACTGCAAGAAGCCAAAAGAGGCTTATATAAATGGAGAAACCTACCCTGTTCTTGGATAAGAAGATTTAGCATTGTGAAAATGCTTATTTTACCCAAAGCCATATACACGCACAATGCAATCCAAATGCAAATTTCAGCATCATTTTTTTTTTTTTTTTATGAGATGGAGAAACAAATCACCAGCTTTGTTTGGAAAGGGAAGAAACTCTGGATAAGAGAAGCACTACTGAAGAAGAGGAACACAATGGGAGGCCTCACACTACCTGACTTTAGAACCTATTACACTGCCACTGGAGTCAAAACAGCCTGGTACTGGTACAAAAAGAGACAGAGACACACAGACCAACGAAACAGAGTTGAGACCCCTGAGATGCCATCATCCTCTTATGAGCAGTTGATATTCAACAAATGTTCTAAGATTGTAAACTGGGGTAAAATAGTCTCTTTAACAAATGGTGCTGGCAAAATTGGATATCCATCTGCAAAAACTGCAACAAGAACTCTCTCTCACACTTTACACAGAAAATAACTCAAAATGGATTAAAGACCTAAATATCTAACCTCACATGATAAAGATCATGAAAGACAAAATAAGGTCAACAATAGAAATTCTAATACACAGCTCAGACAGACTTCAAAATCTGACAAACAAAACATGATCAACAAAAGACAAAATAGATAAATGGGAACTACTAACAAACACTTTTGCTCATCTAAGCTCTTTATCAAAAGAATTAAAAGACCACCTACAGAGTGGGAAAAAATATTTGGCAACTACATGTCAGAACAATGTCTGATCTCCATAATCTATAAGGTACTGCAAATATCAACAAGAAAAAGGTAAAGAACCGACTTAAGTGATGGCAAAGGAGATGGGTAGACACTTCACCAAAGAGGACATCCAGGCAGCCAAAAGACACATGAGGAAATGCAGATGATCACTAGCTATCAGAGAAATCCAAATCAAAGCTACAATGAGATACCATCTCACTCAAACAAGGCTGGCCATAATCCAAAAAATACAAAGCAATAGATTCTGGAGAGGATGTGGAAGGATTATAACCCTCCTACACTGCTGGTGGGATTGCAAAGTGATATAACCTCTACACAAAGCAATCTGGCACTTCCTTAAGAAGCTGGAAATAGACATATCATTTGATTCAGTAATCTCCCTGGTCGAAATTTATCCTACAGAAACAACGGCTGTCACATGAACAGATACATGCACATGAATGTTCATTGCAGTGCAGTCCACAATAGCAAAAAGATAGAATCAACCTAGATGCCCATCAACAGATGAATGGATAAACTGTGGTACATATACTCAGTGGAACACTATGCAGTGATAAAAAACAATGGTGAATTTAGGAATCATCTCATAACCTGGTTTCAACTGGAAGATATTATGCAGAGTGAAATCAGTCAGCAGTCAAGGACAAATATTATATGAGACCCCTGCTATAAAGACTTAAAAATGGACTTATGTACAGAAGAAAAGACTCTTTAATGGCTACAAGGGTGGAGGAGTGTATGAGGGTTGGTAGTTGATAGAAATTCGGTTAGGTGAAAGCAGTGACAGCACATGGAAGAAAGTATATCAACTTAACTGGACTTCGCCATAAAATGAAAGCTCTTCTAACAATCCAATATTGCAAAGATAGACTAGCAGGGGTGATGTCTGGTGACCATGCTCGGCGTGGGGGGGACGTTGAGGTCAGTTGGCATAATTAACCTATTACTAAGAGAATCTTCTTCACCCCATATCAGTGAGTGGTGTCTGGGGCCTTAAAAGCTAGCAAGCTGCCATGTAAGATTTACTAAACGGTCCCAACTCAGCCACTGAGAACATCAAGGACACAAGGGAAAAAGAGCCCAGGAGACAGAAGGATCCATGTATATGGGAGATGTATTAACATGTGTCCAGAAGAACCAGATGGTGCCTGGCCACCACCAAAGACAGCCATGATGATGCACACAATGTTGAGTCTCTGGGCAACATGAGAAAAAGAGGGGTGCAGCTCAAGAACTCTACTAAAAGACCACAACTGGTGGTCTGATGGCCTGGAGGATTCTCTGGGAACATGGAGTTAGACCTACTGCTGCTCCTGTCTGTAAAACACTACTGAGATTACTCTTCAGACATTAATGGACTCAACTCAGGGACACAATGTGATGACATGGTGTGTGTACTTTATGATTCTATGCATTTATAGGAAGCTGTCCTGTTGGTCTCTTTGTAGATGGTAGGGATGAGGGTGAAGAGGAGGGGACAGGAGCTTGTTAAGAGGATACAAAAAGTATAAAATGAAAAGGAGAAGTGTGCTGTTGTGGGGCGAGAAGAGCAGAAGAGCTGCAGGTAGATGAGCAATCCAAAATTGATTTGGATTGCGTGCCTGCACTTAATCACAAAAACATTAAAAGGACTAAACTTGGTGGTCTGAAATATGGGAGGGTTCCCAGAAGACACAGTCCCTGGACTCTCCATTAGCCCAGAACTGAAACTATTCCAGAAGTCAACTCCTCAGAGAAAGTTTGACCTGGAATACAAGACATAAAATGATACTAGTGAAAAGTGTGCCTCTTGGGCAAATACAGGAAACTAACTGGGCAGCTCCTGTTTGGAGGCAAGATGAGAAGACAGAGGGGGACAGAAGCTGGTTCAACGGACATAGGAAACACAGGGTGGAGAGGAGGAGTGTGCTGCCATGGTATCAGGAAAGTAGCTAGGGTCACATGGCAAATTCTGTGCCAGTTTTGTATGAGAAACTGACTCTAATTATAAACTTTCACTTAAAACACAACAACAAAAAAAGATTTAAAAATTACAAAGAAAATGGAAGCTTCACTAGGGAAGAGACGCTGTGCCTGTTTCTTTCCCTGGTGTAATCCTAGGAGCTCCAATGTCTCAGTGGTTAAGAGCTCAGCGTCTAACCAAAACACCTACAGTTCAAATCACCAGCCACTCCTTCCAAACACAATAGGTAGTTCTACTCTGTCCCAAAAGTTCACCATCAGTCAGAACTGGTTTTATGGCAACAGGTTTAGGTCTTATAATCCACAGTGCACAGAATTAATTATTTTACTAATCAATTTAATTAATGAAGACACAAATGACTAAAACAGCCATTAACAAAGGGTATGTTTGTTAAGGAGTCCCTAATACAAAAAACAAAAACAAACCCAGTGCCATTGTGTCTATCCCAACTCACAGTGACCCTATAGGTCAGAGTAGAGCTGCTCCGTAGAGTTTCCAAGGAGCACCTGGCAGATTCCTAGGTAACGCAAATTATGGATTACGTTGCAGAAAATAGGAAGTCCAGAACACTTAACTGTGTTCATGAGAAATACGTGTATGGACAAAGAGGCAGTCATGTCAACAGAACAAGGGGGCACCGCATGGTTTAAAGTCAGGAAAGGAGTGTGTCAGGGTTGTATCTTTTCACCATATCTCTTCAGTTTGTATGTTGAGCAAATAATCCAAGAAACTGGACTATATGAAGAAGAACAAGGCATCAGAATTGGAGGAAGACTTAGTAACAACTTGTATTATGCAGATGACATAACCCTGCCTGCCAGAAGTGAAGAATATTTGAAACACTTACTGATGAAGATCAAGGACCACAGCCTTCAGTAAGGATTGCACCTCAACATCAAGAAAACAAAAATTCTCAAAACTGGACCAGTAAGCAACATCATGATAAATGGAGAAAGGATTGAAGTTGCTGAGGATTTCACTTTACATGGTTTCACAATCAACACCCATAGATACAGCAGTTAAGAAATCAAAAGACACATTGCATTGGGAAAATCTGCTGCAAAGGACCTCTTTAAAGCTTTGAAAAAGAAAGACGTCACCTTGAAGACCGAGGTGCACCTGACCTAAACCATGGTGTTTTCAACTGCATCACATGCTTGTGAAAGCTGGACAGTGAGTAAGGAAGACAGAAGAACTGGTGCCTTTGAAGTGCGGTGTTGGGAAGGAATGTTGAATGCACCATGAACTGCCAAAAGAGCAAAAAAATCTGTTCTGGAAGAAGGACAACCACAGTGTTCCTTGAAAGCACAGATAGTGAAACTGCATCTCACACACTCTGGACATGTTGTCAGGAGGGATCAGTCCCTGGAGAAGGACATCATGCTTGGTAGAGCAGAGAGTCAACAGAAAAGAAGACCCTCAACAAGATGGATTGACACAGTGTGTGCAAAGATGGGCTTAAGCATCAAAACAATGGTGGGCATGACTCAGGACCAGGAAGAGTTTTGTTCTATTGTGTATAGGGTCACCATGAGTCGGAACTAACTAGACAGCACCTAACAACAACAACAGGTAGTGCAAACAGTTAACACACTGAGCATCAGCTACTAATTAAAAATTCAGGGGTTGAATCTGCCCAGAGTCATCTTAGAAGACAAGCGTCACAATCTACTTCCAAGAACTTAGTCATTGAAAACTCTGTGCAGCACAGGTCTACTTTGAAACACATGATGTTGCCACGAGTCAAAGCTGACTTGACAGCAACAGTGCTGAGACGGTCACTAAATGTCCAATAAGAAGTATAGATTGCTGCTAAAAACTTAAAGCAGAGATACCTTTTCTTAAATAAATATCACTAAGGTACAAGAGGACTTAAACTGACAAGGGAACAGTTTGCCCTTTAAAGCTCAAGTCATACAGTTTAAGAACAAATGTGTGCAATTTAAAGACTGTTCTCTTCAAAAATAAAGGTAGGAGTCAACTTTCTGACCCTCTCCTGAACCTTGGCATTTGCTTCTCCAAGACAATTGGTTGGATCCTTCAAATTGTGGGTTTTGAATTGCACTTCACAATTCATAACTGCTTTTAGTTGCTGTGGCAATTACTCAGGCATAAGAAAATAAGATGCAAATGATTTAAGCAGGTATTAAATACTATTTAACAGTGGATTCATATGCTGTCAGATCTAAGGACTCAAACTGCATTTTCCAGCTGTTTTAGATTTCAGAGCAAAGCTGAATCTGTCCAGAGTACTCTGTTTCAACAGAGAAGATTCTTAACACCAATTGGGAATTCTCAGATTGGCTCCAAACTGGCTAATCTTTGAGCTGCTGCTCCAGAAAAAACTAGTTTTCAACATTACAAAAGAATTCAACCGTGAGAAATAAAAGACAGGAGACATGGCGAAGTGGATATTTCTACAAACATAATCTTGGTTAAAGAGAAAGATACCAACTGTCAGGAAAAAAAAAAAAGCAATCATCTCAAATCCATGAACAATTTGATCTTGCTGTTTTATTTTCTAAGTATCTGAGCATGAGATAGCATTTGCTCACATGTTAAATTATAATGAAATTATCTTTTGTGGCTTATGGAAACTCTAATTTGTTTAGGGTTTTTCTATCAGTGTATACTTATTTGAGAGTATTTTACTGCATTCAGGTTTTGGGTGCATATTTTAACATCGTATTGTTTCTTGCTTTAAAAGAGATTAAGGAGATCAATGGTCATTGTAGAGAACTTGGAAAATACTTAAGGATACAAAAAAGGAAAAATGAAATCAGCTGTAATCTCACTCTACTAACATATTGATGTCATTTTCTTTCTCCCATCTTTTCTCAGTGTTTGTAGAGTAACTTCAGAGTCCCTGGATGGCACAGTCAAGTACTTGATTACTAACTGAAAGGTTGGCAGTTCAATTCCACTAAAGATAAAAACCTGGCAACTTCTGAAAGGTCACAGCTATTGAAAACCCTGTGGAACACAGTTCTATTGTGCACACACAGGCTCACCGTGAGTTAGAAGTGACTCAACAGAAAATGATTTATAGTGGCATCAAGCCTCTGCCCAAATTGACAAAAGGTTGTGTTTTTCTCTACCTACAGGCCTCCAAACACCCTCAGCATGATCAAGATGTCAGTCCCCTTTATTTATCATACTTCCCAGGAGATAAAACCAGAAGTCTTGGCTGTCGACTAACGGCTTCCATGTTGGTGATTGTTGCTTTTTCTGTTAAACTGTTCATCTGTCATGTTGTCATACAATGGTGGCTTGTCTGTTGCTGAAATCTATGCCACCAGTATTTTAAATGACAGCAGGGCCATCCATGATGGGCAATGGAGCTTCCTGAATAAGGCAAAGAAGATAGGTCTAGTGGTCTGCTTCTGAAAGTTAACCACTGAAAACTTTATGGATCACAACAGAACATTGTCTGACTCACTTTCTGCTTGGTGAAGTGGAGGCCTGGCAAGGTGAGAGAGACCCTTGGTGAGGTGGATTGGCACAATAGCCACAAGGATGAGCTCACACATGCTGACAATCCTGAACATCATCAAGCTGATCTTGGCACGCTCTAGCCCATGAAGGATGAAGCGACTTTCACTGTATCGTACTTAAAGTCACCACAAGATGGAGCTGACTTGATGGTATCTATCTGTTCATCCGTTTGTCCGTCCCTCCATCTGTCCGTCTGTCCATCCATCCATCCACCCACCTGTCTTTGTTGCTTCCCCAATACAGGAAGTCCAGAAGGAGGCCAGCTCAAAGCTGCAGGAAAGCAAAGGTGAATCAATCAAACCAAAGAATCTAGAGGTCTAGAATTATCCTGCCACTGCAGGAAACACAAGTCTTACCACCACAGTGCCTACTGTTAGCTAGGAGTTTCTCTGGGGAAGGGTTCAGAAGTGAAAGGATACCTTTCTGATGTCATGTTTAGGCTATACAGCTATAGCTGGCATCCTTCTAATACACACCACTCTTTCTATTTATCACCATAAGGCACACTCAACTTCTGTTAAGGCCCATACACACACTGAGCTGGCTTGGTCAGAAGGCAGTTAACATCACCATACACTGTGCCTCGAACTAGCGTTTCCTTGCCTGGTGTGCTGCTGTTGGGATAGATACCAGTTATCAAACAATGAAAACACAGCCTTGCTAATACCAAGCTGAGCACTGGTGAAGCCTTGTGGTAGAAACATCACTGCACCACATCAGGAGAATCTGACCACTCACTGAGTAATTATGTCTCTGGAGAAAGTGGGGATGTTCTATTCGTTTGTCTAGCGAATATTATAATCTACATTTTGTCATACTGTCATGTCAGTCAATCTGTTTGTTGTCTTCACTTCTGATTAAAAGCTGGTATTCCTGAAAGGGAGTTATTGTAATTAGTTTTTATTATATTATTATTTATTTAAAAAGATTATTAAAGATGACATTGTAATTACCCACCACTAACAAGTCTATTCCAGTTCATAGCAACCCTAGAGACAGAGTAGAACTACCCATAAAGTTTCCAAGGAGTGCTTGGCAGATTTGAACTGCTGACCTTTGGGTTAGCAAATGTAGCACTTAACCACTATGTCATCAGTGTTTCCATATTATGATTAGAGACAAACTTTCAATTTTTAAAATTTTGTTATTGTAAAATATACATAACAAAATACCATTCCAACCATCTTTTACATATAAATATGGTAACAGTAATTATGTTTACCATATTGTGCTACTATCACCACTTCAGGTAGCAATTTTTAAAAGCACCAAAAGGCAGACTATGAGTGAATATTATCATCAACACCATCTTATTTGTTAATGATCATATGGTACTGTTGTTGCTGTTATTTGCTACGATCAAGTCAACTGTGACTCAAGACATCATCTAGTCCTGTGCCATCTTCACAACTGTCAGCATGCTGTAGCCCATCATGTGATCACTGCATATTTTGAGTACTTCCAACCTAAAGAGTTCATAATCCAGCACTATAAATGGTGTCTTGGGCGGAGTTCTCTAGAGCGCAAAACCAGTAAAGTGTATAGATATATACAGAAAGAGATTTATATGAAGGAAATACTTCATGCAGCTGTATAGGCTAGAATGTCCTAAGTATGTGGAGTCAGATGAAGGCTTCTCTCAATTCATGTGGCTTTGTGGGCTGGTGAATCCAAGAGAGCTCCTGCTCTCAGACTGTGAAGATTGACAGATTCCAAGATCTGGTGATAAGCTGAGAGCTCAAGTCCTTAGAGCCAGAGATCAGATGACTAGAAGTCAGACATAGGATCCAGAGCAAGCAAAAAGCCAAAACTTTTGCTTATGTACAGATGCAGGCCACACCTCGAAGGAAACTCCTTTTAAACTATTTGGCTATTCACAGCAGAAGCAATCATTGGAGTGGTCACATATAAACACTGAGAATCATGGCCCAGTCAAGTTGATGTATAATCCTAACCATCACAGCCCACCCCTTGTCAACTTGGGACATGTACATGTTTCCTTAAACCATATATAATCTCTGAGTAAACACAATTATAAAGTCATACTTATTCCTAAAATGATACAATGAACACATGATATACAATCAAAAATACGCTCGTCTCATTTACTTCTTGTATTTCAGAAATGAAGAAAACAAAAATAAGTGATGCACACATACAAAGCAGAAACATTCATAACAGTTGCAGTCCTCGTTCCTGTAATATCAATCTGATTGCATCTTGGAAATCAAGGTCAATGACATCAGCCAGTATGGTAACTTTCTTCTTTGCATGTTGATCCAGAGGTATAAAGAGCCCAAAGTGGCCAGGTAGCATTCTTAGCTTCCAGTTTAATGGAATTAGTAACATGTCTCCAGGTGGCAGCATTTCTCCCTTTGGTACTAAGACCTCAAGACCTGCACAGCATAAAGCCATGGATACAGGAAGCAAAAATCTTGCAAGTGGGTTACTAGGGGTAATAGTGAGTGGTACCACTCCCATTTCCACTTCTTGACTCCTGGACTCATGAATCCTGGCTGTGGGAGAAATAGCACCATATATTGGACACTTATTTAGAGTATATACAGCCTCCTTAAAACACTGTCCCAGTCCTGCAAGGTATTGCCACCTAACTGGAACCATAACTGTGTCTTTAGAAGGCCATTCCGTTGTTCATCAAGCCAGCTTCTTCAGGTTGATGGAGAACACAGTAAAACCAGTGAATTCCATGAACATGGGCCCACTGCTATACTTCATTTGCTGTTAAGTGATTCCTTTGATCCCAGGCAATGTTGTGTGTGTTAACATGACAGTTGATAAAGCATTTAGTAAGTCCATGAATAGCAGTGTTGATAGAAGCGTTGCATGCAGAGAAAGAAAATCCATATCCAGATTAACTGTCTATTCCATTAAGGACAAAATGCTGCCCTTTCCATGATGGAAATGGTCCAGTGTAATCCACTTTCTGTCAAGTTGCTGGCTAATCCCTTTAAGTAATGTTACCGTATCAGGGACTCAGTGTTGATTTCTGCTGCTGGCAGACTGGGCATTCAGTAGTGGCTGCAGCAAAGTCAGCCTTGATAAGTGCAAGCCCATGATGGTGAGCCCATGCTGAGCCCATCCTTGACGCCACGGACACGTTATTCATGAGCCCATTGAGCAATGACAGGAATAGCTGTTGGGGAAAGAGGATGACTGGTTTCCACAGAACATATCATCCCATCCACATGATAGCTAAAATCATTCCCTGCTGAGGTCACCTTTTGGTAAGCATTTACATGAAACACAAATATCTTCATGTTTTTGGTCCATTCAGAGAGATCTAGTGACATGTGTTTGAGTGAGCTAGTGCTGCTCTAACAGAAATGCCATGAAGTGGATGGATTTAGCAAAGGAAGGTTTATTCTTACACAGTCTGGTAGGCTGCAAGTCCAATTTCGGGATGTCTACTCTGGGGGAAGGCTTTCCCCCTTGTCAGCTCTGGAGGAAAGTCTGTTATTGCACCATTCTTTGCCCAGGCTCAGGAACCTAAGGTCCGAAGGACACATTCTTCTCCCGGTGCTGCTTTGTTGGTGATGCGTGGTTGCCAATTCTCTACTTGCTTCTCTTGCTTTTACGTCTTGTAGGATGAAAGGATTAAAGGCGGGGCAAGGCATACTTCAGGGAAATTCCCTTTGCAGTGGAGCAGGGAGGTAATCCTATGAAGGGATTTACAGTCCCACCCTAATCCTTTAAATACAGCACAGGAAAACCCACAAAATGAAGGACAATCATAAAATACTGGGAATCATGTCCCAGCCACGTGGCTACACATACTTCTGGGGTGACACAGTCTAATCCATGATAACATACCTCTTCACCGTAAAACCTTGCCGCCAATTCTATAATCATACTAGTTCCAATTCCCTGACCACACATTTAAACCATTAGCGACAGCACGTGAATCAGTGTACAACTCCAAGCAAAGTGAACAGTCACATGCTCTGCTCTCAGTTCTGCCCATTGTGATTTCCCTTCACCATTATCCTTAGAGCGGTCCCACAAAGGGCTGTAGTGCTTCCGCTGTCCACTTTAGAGTGGTACCTGCATATTGCACAGAACCGTCTGTAAACCAGGCACAAATTTTCTCTTCTTCAGCCATCTTATCATAAGGAACCAACTTTAAACTGGGTGACTACTCAGAGCAGATGCAATCACCGGAGTAGTCACATATAAACACTGAGAATCACGGCCCAGCCAAACTGACACACGATATAACCGTAACACAGGGTAATAACGTACTATAATCCTAGGGTTTTCACTGGCTAATTTTCAGGAATACATTAGTAGGCCTTTCTTCTTAGTTTATCTTGGTCTGGAAGTGCCACTGAAACCTGGCCACTATAGGTGACCCTGCTGGTATTTGAAATACCAGTGGCATAGCTTCCAGCATTGTAGCAATACACAAACCATCACAGTATGACACAGACAGATGGTACTTAGCCACAGGGCATTCATGATGGTGTACACATCATTTCACACATCATTTCATCTTGAGCATAAATAAATAGCATTTAGTCAACACTGTACAAATACTTAGAATGTGTTTTTAAAATATACGAAAAGAAAACCCATTGCCATAGAGTCAATTCCAATTTGTAGTGATTCTATAAGGTAGAGTTCAACTGCCCTGTAAGTTTCTAAGGAGTGGCTAGTGGCTAGTGGATTTAAACTGCTGACTTTTTGGTTATCAGCTAAGCTCTTAACCACCGAGTAACCATGGCTAACATTTTTGTACACATATATGCCAATTAAGTTTGCAAACTCCCCCTAAAAAAAGTGCTACATACCTCACTGCTGAATGTCACTACAATCACCTTTGATGCACTCCCCTTGGGAAGCTAAGCACTGATGCCAGTGCCTGATCTACCCTTCTAAGCAATTTTGGAACTCTTTCTGGAATGGCGATTGCAAACGGCGGCAAAGTGGCAAGTTCGTGAACTTAATTGTACAGTTGTTTTTGAGAGAGTTTTTCGCCGGTAAACACATAACTACTCACCTGATCTGGCCCCCAGCAACTTTTTTTTTATCTAAAGATAAAGGAAATATTGAAAATAAGACATTTTGATGACACTGAGAACATCCAGTATAATGTGATGACAGCTCTGACGGCCATTCCAGAAAAAGAGTTCCAAAACTGCTTTGAAGGGTGGACTAAACACCGATGCCAGTGCACTTCAAAGGTGACCATAGTGATATTCAGCAATGAGATATGTAGCACATTTTCTGGGATAAGTTTTCTAACTTGCAGTTCTAGTTTAAGCACCAGTGTTTTCTTTATGCATCTCGGGGAATATTCATACATACTCATTTTTTGAAAAACACTAGTTTAAGAATATATTCGCTAACTTTAAATAGGTTATTACTGAAAGTGGATGTTATTGACATAGGGAAAAAAAGAGAATAATTCTTCAGAGAATATATTATTCATTCAAACAGCAGAATAAATAATAAAAACCCATGGATAAATAAAATATGTACACAGTATAAGTATAATGGTTGATTTCACACCCAGAGCGTCTATATAAGACAAGAAGAGGATGAACAAATTTTATCTTTGTTCATGGAAATCATGGTGTTTCAAGAAATCTGTAAAGGACGGAGGAAATGCTGGATAAAGCACTGGTAGGGTGAAATTCCTGGCATGAGGAGTGTCGGTGAAGATGTAGTCTTGTGAATGAAGAAACATATGAAAGTATAATGTAAATGCCAGATGGCTTGAGAGGGAGAGAGCTATTTTAGTGGGTCCTCAGAAGATAGAGCATTAACAATCCATCTTATTTCTAGATCATAGAAAAAAAAATCGTTTCTATCTATATTTTCTCCTCACAGAGCTCCTTCAAGTAACGCTGCTTCAGACCAATTATTTCAAAAGTAATAATTTCAAGTTTTCAATCTGATAGATCTAAAAAGGATTTTTACCACTGACTTCCTTCTTTAAGGAGAATAGTACTCTGGGAGTTAAAAAGCATAGACGTCATGGTGTTGGATGTATCAGTCACTTTGTAGAAAACTGAATTCATAAAATGCTGATAGACAACAGCAGATACTAGTCTTTGGAGGAAAAATAAATGAGAATAAGGATGGAAATTCCAAGTCAAATTGTTCTGCCCTATACCTTGCAATATAAATGTTTCTTCTCAGTGGTATTTGCTCTTCTGCTTTGGTCCACACTGAAGATGTCCATCCGGTTATCCTAAAATACTATTTAAAATGACTTCTGGAAGTGTATCCATTTCTCCCTGGTTCTGTTCTTCCTCTTTCTTTCCTCATCAGAGCCCAACCAGGGTGGTGACCTGTGCCTGGTTTTACTAGCCCTCCAGGGAATGTGGATGAAAGGCATGGTTCTGCTGACATGTGTGAGTTCCATCACACTCTCGAGTTTATCTGAAATGTTTAGACTATAGGCACCTGGAGTACATTGACTTTCTGTCTTTAAATGTTTAGATTTTCCTCTGTCTCAGTGATTGTTGCCCCTCCTTTCTTCCTGTCTTAGTCCAAGGTAAGTGAGTTTCCCACCAAAAAACCAAATGAATTGGTGAGGTTTTAAACCCGAACCCATACTGACACATGCCATCATGGGCTAACTAACTGCTGTTGACTCACGGCGACATTATGTGCAACAAAACAAAACATTGCCAGTCCTGCATCATCCTCACAATTGCCAGCATGTCTGAGTTAATCATTTGGGCCATTATGCCAAGCTATCTGTTTCAGTCATCTAGTGCTGCTGTAACAGAAATATCACAATGCCGATGGCTTTAACAGAGGAAAGTTTATTCATACTCAGTCCAGTAGGCTACAAGTCCAAATTCATGATTTCTGCTCCAGGGGAAGGCTTTGCCTGCTGTTGGCTTTGGAGGAAGGTCCTTGTGCTGCATCAGTCTTTGTCCAGGGAGCACCTGGCACAGGAGTCTCAGGTCTGAAGGACGTGCTCTGCTCCTGATGCTGTTTTCTTGGTGGAGTGAGATTCCCAGTTCTCTGTGTGCTTTCCTTTCCTTTTATCTCTTGAGGATAAAAGGATAAGGGGTGGTACAAACCATACTCCAGGGAAACTACCTTTACAGTGGAGCCAGGAGGTGATCTTACAAAGGGATTTACAGTCCTACCCTAACCCAATCTAATATAATCCAGTCTGTTAAACACAGGCAGAGATTAGGATTTACAGCATCAGAAAATTACAAAATGGAGGGAGATCACAGAATGTAGGAATCACGGTCCAGCCACATGGCTACACACATTTTGGGGGGTACAAAGTTCAATCCATGACACCGTCTCGCTGAGGATCTCCCTCGCTCTGGTTGGCCTGTATTTCACCAAATAAGATGCCTTTCTTCAGTAACTGATCCCTACTGATTATTTGTGCAAAACAAATTAGTCAGTCTTCTGCTAAGATTCATAAAGTTTTCATTGGTTGGTTTTTGGAAATAGATCATCAAACCTTTCTAGTTTTTCTTAGTCGAGAAGTTTAGCTAGAACTTGTCCATTATAGGTAACCCTGCTGAAACTGGAAATGATGGTGGCATAGCTTCCAGCATCACAGCAACATGCAAGTCACCAAGTACAACAAACTGACAGAGGGTGCTAGATCTCATCCAGTACCTTCAGATTTTCAGGGGCTGATTTTACCTCTGCCTCAATCTTTTCTTCTGCAGTTCTAGATCCCTGGGGGAGGGGGGCGGGGAGAGGGTCCACAAGAGGCCCCTGAAGCCATGTTTCCTGTGCTAGTAGCTCTTCAGTGTACTGTTTGTGCTTTTTCTTCTCAAACAGAAGATTGAATTGCAGAAACTTTGGACCAACTTTTCACAAAGCAGAGAAGAAGACAGATTAGAAGGAAACTGTGCATTTGTTCATTGTGCTGTGTGGAATATCCCCTGTATGTTGGACCACTCTGCCTCACCTCTCATGTAAGGGAAGCATCCTTCAGAGACCCCTCCAGAGGTCTCACAGCCTTTTGTCCTGATTTGAATATAGGAATATCAAGAGAAGAGAGCTATCACTAGTTATCAGTTTTCAGTATGGTATGATTTGAGACTTGGGAAGGTCTTCTTTATCTATCATGGTCCTTAGAATTACATCAATAAAGATGCATCCCTTTGAGTTAATATTAAAAAGAAGAAGAAAAAAAAGCAGTTTTGACTGAACTGACTTCAACTCATAGTGACTCCAAGTGTGCAAGAGTTGAACTGTGTTCTACAGTTTTCCACTGATTTTTTGGCCCTCCTTTTGAGATGACTCTAGGTGGATTTCGACCTCCAAGCTTCCACTAGCAACTAACTGTGCTAACCATTTGCACCATCTAGGAACTCCTGAAAAACAAAACAAACAAAAACTCATTGCTGTACAATAGATTTTAACTCATAGTAACCCCCTAAGACAGAGTAGAACTGCCCCACAGAGTTTCCAAGGAGTGCCTGGTAGATTTGAACTGCTGACACTTTGCTTAGCAGCCATACTGCTTAACACTACATCAGCAGGGTTTCCAGGAGCTCCTGGGCTAACATTAAAATGATAATATATTCCAAATCTAAAATTTGGACATATAGTAGAGCAGGCAGGGACAGAATACACAATGCTCAAAGAAATCATACTGCTCAAAGAAATTAATGTCCTTATCTTAAAAGGTGAACAGACCACTTGAAGTAGTATTTCTAACATGGTATTAATCATCTTCACCTTAGTGTGAATTAGTCTTATCACAAAATTACTTTTCTGCTTTCAATTAGTTCTGAGAAGGGAAAGGACTTTTATTTTAAATAAAGAGAAGATAATCACGAAGCACGAAACTTTGTCTGCAGCAGTCTGACCGTAACCGAGCAAATGGACATCTGTGTAGGATAAATCACCTGGTGGCACAAACGGTAAAGCACTCAGCTTCCAACTGAAAGGCTGGTGATTTGTGCTCACCCAGAGATGCCCAGGAGAAATGCTTGGCAATCCGCTTCTGAAAGGTTACAGCCTTGAGAACTCTATGAAACACAGTCCTACTCTGCACACAGGGAGTCATCCTGAGTCGTAGGTGACTCAATACAACCAGTTGGTTTATTGAGTAGTATACAGGTGCCTATACATCAAGAGAAACGATTGACCAAAATGGCAAATTGTGTAGTATAAGAGGACTGCCAACTAAATTTGCAAACTCATCCTAGAAAAAGTACTACATACCTCATTGCTGCTTATCACTACAGTCACTACTCCCCTTGGGAAGTTATGCACTGACGTCAGTGCCTAGTCCACCCTTCAAAGCAATTTTGGAACTCTTTTTCTAGAACAGTCATCAGAAGTGTCATCATATAACCCTTGTTGTCCTGAATGTCATCAAAATGTCTTCCTCTCAAAATTTTGTTTGTCTTTGGGTAAAGAAAAAAGTCATTGGGAGCAAGATCCATTGAGTAGGTAGGGTGTTCCAGTACTGTTATTTGTTAACTGGCTAAATACGCCCTCACAGCCGGTGCTGTGAGAGATGCAGAATTGTCATGATGCAAGAATCATGAGTTCTGGCAAAAAGTTCAGGTTATTTTCATGTAACTTTTTCACACAGCCTTTTTGGCACTTCCAAACAGTAAACTTAGTTGACTGTTTGTTCAGTTGGTACAAATTCATAGTGAACAATCCTTCTGATACCAAAAAAGTTCAGCAACATCATTCTGACTCGATTTGGACTGACAGAACTCTTCTGGTCATGAAGAACTGGCTGACTTCCATTATGCACTTTGACGCTTTGTTTCAGAGTGACATTGGTACACTCATGTTTCATCACCAATGATAACATGGCCCAAAACATCATCTTGCCTCTCCAAAAGGTCTTAGAGAGCTTCTATTCTCCTTTGCTTTTGTTCATGGGTGAGCTCCTTTGGAGCCATTTTTGCACACATGTTTCTCATACCAAGATTTTCAGTTAAGATTTTCCTGTTTCTCCATTGATGTTTACTTAGTCTGCTGTTCTTCTCACAGTCAACCAATGATTCTGATGCACGATTGGACGGATTTTTGCAATGTTTTAATCAGTTCTGCTGGTTACTGGCTGCCCTGAACTCTCTCCATCAGTGATACTTTCTCTCTTCTCAGGAAAACATCTAGTCCGTTTGCACACTTTCATTTTCTTCATAGCATTATCCCCATAAACTTAGATTAACATGTCCCTGATTCCACTTCCACTCCTGTCAAGTTTAATAAGAAATTTAAGTGGTTTGTTGCTCTAATTCAAGCTCAGACATTCTCAAGGTGGCACACAAAAGCACGCAATAGTAACAGATGCCACTCAGCAAGACATCACCACATGTCACTAGAAATACAGTTCTGAGACACTGATGTACCAAGGTTACAAAACCTTACTGAGCTGTTCATGCAACATTGCCAGTGTGAGCACACAGTGGCAAGTTCGCAAACTTAATTGTCAGATCTCATATGAAGGCTGGTGCCTGAAGACAATGGTTCCAGTAACTGCAATCTTTAGGAAGCACAAAAGTCAATACTTGTGTTAACTCTGAGAAATCTAGCAAAGCTCTTTTTCTCCCTTCTCCATGATCTTGGCCAAACATAGCAAACTGAGTGCTTTTTAGAGACATCTTGGGTTGAAGCAACTGCTCGTTGTGGACAAAAGCTGAAAGCAAACAGCACAAAAACAAATCAAAGAGGAAAGTTAGTAAGAATGTAGAGAAACTGGAACTTTTATTCATTGTTGGTGGGAACTTGAAATGGCATAGCCATTGTGGAAAACAGTGTGATAGTAGTTCCTCAAAAAAATAAAAATAGACCTAGCACATGATCAGCAATTTCGCTTTTAGATAAATAGTCAAAAGACTTGAATACAGAGACTCAGCCACTTATACACCAATGCTCCCTGCAGTGCTATTCACAATAGCCAAAAGGTAGAAACAACCTAAATGCCCATCAACGGCTGAATGGATAAACAAAATGTACACAGATGCAATGGACTACTATTCTGTTAGTAGGAGAAATGAAGTCTCGACAAGTGCTACAATACAGATTGAACTGGAAGACATCATGCAAAATGAAATGAATCACAAAAGGACAAATACTGTATGACCTCACTTTTACAAAATATGACAAAAGGAAAATACATAAAGAATAAAGTTTATTTGCAGTTACTAAGGGTGACGAGGGGACTAATCATGATGAAAATATTGCATTGATTAAGGGTAGGGGTGCATAACCAATTATTTTGATTGCTGTCAATAAGTTGTACATTTGTAAAAAATTGATTCGGCAAAGCTTTGTGATAGGTATGGTTGCAACAAGGACACAAAAGAGAAAGGATGTGTGTGAGTGCTGAGATTTCTTTTTGTTTGAGTTGTTCATCCATCAAGGTTTTTTTTTTAGCAGTATATATGATCAAACCCACAATGGCACTCTGATAAGTACCTTTATCTGCACATTCGGAATAAAAATTTAGGTATGATTTAGAAACAAACAAACAAAAACTAAAGACGCCAGTTAGACAACTAGCCAATACCTTTGCAGCTGAGTGGTCACTTAATACACTTTTTAAAAATCACTTTTTTAAAAGTTTGTTCAATAGGGTTAAAAACACAATGTAGTTCTAAAAGGCATTGTTTTTTAAAGAGTGTCATTTACTACTTTGCTGAAAGGAAAAAAAATCTTTTGTACTCTTGCCTAAAAGAGAAGTTGGGGGCAGGGGAGTGCAAAGAAGGAATGTTATATTTTGGATTCTTTTCTGTGTATGTGAAAAAGAATTGGCAAAATGCTACTGAAATAATGGCAAAAAGTCTTGCTGGCTCCATATTGGACTGTTATCGTGAAAAGGCTGTTTATTAGATTATGCAGGGGCTCTTAAAAATTCAAAGAACTCTTACTTTGACAAAACATTTTTCCATCATCTGGTTGGAATTTCTTTGCCAGTTAGCTCAGATCTGCTATTTCCTCCCCATGTGTTCTGCAAACCATGGAAGGAGACGGTCATTATTTTTCAGGAATCAGGAATGAGATGCAATTATGGGGTCTGCAAACAGGACAGATGATATCTCCTCCCAAGCCAGTCAGCATAGAAAGCCTCCTGTCTGCATTCAGGCCTGCTGAATCAATTTGGCCTGGCAGATCCTACACAGGACTCATAGGCCAGCTCTGCAGTCTGTCTATTTAGAAAGAAACTGTTGTGTGATGTGGTTATTCTAAGGAAGGCTGCAGAGCAAGGGCTGCTTTTGACATGATAACCTTGCAGCATGCACATACACAAACACATACACACAACACATAGATACAAATACATGTCCAAACATGCCACATGCACACATCACACACATACACTCTTAATACACAATAAACACACCACACATATATACACACACATACATGTATACACACACACCACCACAAATACACATACACCCATACATACCTACCACATATGCAGACACCGCACACCCATATATTCATACACACACATATATATGTACCACTCATATACACACACATCTGCACACCACACATTTACACACATATACACATACATACAGACACACATATATGTATATACAGACACATATATGTATATACAGACTCATATATGCATATACATGCAAAGTCCCATAGGCCCTCCTTTTTGGTACAAGAGGAAAAGCTTCAGACTGAGGTCTGCATCCCTGAATTTCAATAAGATAAATTTAGAACTGGCAGGAGCACTGGCAGTTCTCAGTCCTACCTGTAATATTTTGGGGACAGTTTATATTTAGAAACCTAGTGTGTTGAAATGCTGGAATAGCAGCAATTTTGGTAATTTGCCTGTGTTTGCAGTTGTGCTTTCCTAAGCCTAGTCTGTTTAATTGAGACCTGAGCTCTGGCTGGCTGCCAGCACGCACAGAGCATGTGGACACCAGATTGATTTGCCTCTGTTCCCATTAACTGAAAAATGACATTTGCCTCACTTTGCTTGCTTCTCAACCCAGAGAAAGTCATATGTTGAAACTACCAGTCTGAAAATCATAACTTGTTGTAAGTAAAGGTAGTGAGTGAATGAGTCTATGTTGCCATTTAGCTCTCATTTTCCAAAGTCTGAGACATGTTAGCAAAGGTCCCATCTGAAAGGGTACCCAATACTGGGAAAAATTACTCAGAAGAGGATTGAAAGAACATTCAAATGTTTATTGAGGTACATTGTGGGCAGATACCATGATCGTATAGTAATAGGACTGCAGAAAGAGATTCTCAAGTCCACTGACCTTCCTTAAGCCAGAAAGGAAGAAAGAAATGCGCACAGCTGGCTCACACCAGACGGCACAGAAGAAGATCCGTCTTAGAGACACAGCAATGTGTTCAGAGAAGGAACTGACAGAAAAATAGAAAGCGACATTCACTGTCCAGGGTGTTAGTTGTGAATTGGAGCATACAGAGAGACAGAGAGAAAAGGAGAGGGAGAGGGAAGAGAGAGAGAAACATGCACATACAGTGTGAAAGGAACCCCGGTAGTACAGTGGTTAAAAGCTATGGCTGCTAATCAGCTACCAACAAAGAGGTGGGCGAGTTCAAATCCACCAGCCACTCCTTTGAAACCTTGGGCGGGGGTGGGGAGTCAGTTGTACTGTGTCCTATAGTGTCTCTATAAATCAAAATTAACTCAACAGCAATGGACTTGATTTCATTTTTGGCCTAATGGAACTGTTGATCTTTATGACTTGATACCAATAAGTTCAGGTTTCTATTTATATTGTATTTATAAGAATAAATACAGTTAAGACAATGTATGGGTAAATATGTATAATATACATATACTCACATAGATGTGTGTGTGTGTGTATGCCAATATTAGCTGTATGTACCTTTTTTATATAGAGAACAGATATAATTTTCCATAGTACCTGTAATATGTGTGGTAAAGGAACTGCTGGCTTTTTTCCTTCTTCTTTCACTAACATTACTTTGAAGAGCCCTGGTAGATTAGTGGCTAAGTACTGGCTGCTAACCTAAAGATTGACAGCTAAAACCCACTAGCTGCTCCATGGAAGAAAGATGTGCCAATTTGCTTCTGTAAAATTTACACCTTGGAAAACCTATGGGGCAGTTCTACTCTGTCCTGTTGGATCACAGTGAGTCAGAATTGAAATTGACTCCAGAGCAGTGGGTTTGGTTTGAGTTTCAACACTACTTCAATGACTGTCAACTTTACCTTCAAATAATATGACTGATAATGTCTAAATCTATGAGTTACACGTGGAAGCTATACCTCAAATACCAAGTTAAGACTGCAGTGGTGGAGCCTAACTTCCCTAGTTCAAATACTGGCTCTACCATGTCCAAGGTACATAAGGTCCAAGGTATGTAAGCCTTAATTGCCTTCACTGTAGAATAGGGATGATGGTCATGCCCACATTATGTGTTGTTAAAAGTCTTCAGGGAAACAATGTATGCAAAGCACTTTGCACCTTCCTTGGTACAGAGTAAGCATTCAATAAATGTTATTTACTTTTGTATACGGAGCCCTCATGGTGCAGTGTTTAAGAGCTACAGCTACTAACCAAAATGTCGGGCAGTTCTAATCTACTAGCCCCTCTTTGGAAACTCTGTGAGAGCAGGTCTACTGTGTCCTACAGGGTTGTTACAAATTAGAATTGACTCAATGGCAACGAGTGTGGTTTTCAGTATTATATACACAGTGGAATAAAGATTTTATACATCCAGTACACATATTAGACAATAGAATTGCCTTTTTTTCCTTAGAATCTTTTTACTGTCTTTTCACTAACTAGAAAGTGCCATTACATTATTAGAATATCATGGAGAAAGCAATAAACAAACACTGTCTTTCCTGCTTCTAGTATTGATTTCTTTTCTGGGTTTGCCATGGATTCAGACATGTTAATTTAAGAACAAAGGAATTTTTAAAGTTGAACGAGGTAGCCATACCTAGTTGCTATAGCTTGCTTAGACAGGTTACCACCCATGAGGATAAGGATACTATTTTGAAAGTCTCACCATCCACAGTGCTTCTGACTGATAAGCCACTTGATTTAACAGCATAGTGTTACATGTCATTTGTCTGCCAGCAAACTCTCAATGGTTGTCCCTAACCAAAAAATCAAGTCCAAACCTCTTACCCTGTGTAGGAAACGGATCATATCTGCAACCTTTCTGCAAGGTAGTAATTTAGGCTTTGTGGATACAGTTGTTACTTGCCATCAAGTTGATTCTGACCCGTGATGACCCATGTACAACAGGGCAAAATGTTGTCTAGTTATGTGCCATCTTCATGACATTAAGTATGCTTCAGTCCACTGTTTTGGCTACTATGCATTTTGAGTGACTTCCTCCCTATGGGCTCATCTTCTAGCACTGTAATAGACAACGCTATGTTGTGCTCCATCGGGCTTTTATTGGCTGGTTCTCAGAAGCAAATAACCAGGGTTTCTTCCTAGTCTGTTTTATTCTGGAAGCTCCACTGAAAGCTGTCCACCATAGGAGAACTTCTGGTGTTTAAAATACCAGTGACATAGTTTCCAGCATCACAGCAACACACAAGTCATCACAGGACAACAAACTGACAGGTAGGTAGAGAATAATGGAAAAGGAAGACAGAGTACTGGTGATTTAAACTGTAATAGTGGCAAAGAATTTTAAATACACTGTGGACTGCCAAAAGAATGAACAAATTGGTCTTAGAATTAGTACAACCAGAATGTTACTTAGATGCAAGAATGGCGAGGCTTTGATTCACTTGCTTTTGACAGGTCATTGTTGTTAGAAGCCATTGATATCTACTAACTCATAGCCACCCTATGTACAATAGAACAAACACTGGCTGATTCTTAATTACAAAAGACTAACTGCTGAAAACAGTAAAGTAGAGGGCCAACAAAAACAAGTGAAATCCTCAGTGAGATGGATTGACACAAATAGCTGTAACAACCGGCTTAAATATACTGATGATCACGAGGATGTCATGTTGTTGCTCTTAGGTGTCATGGAGTCATCTGCAACTTGTACCGACCCCGTGCACAGCAGATAGAAACACTGCCTGATCCTGGGCCATCCTCATAATTCCTTGATCCTACTGTTGCAGTCACTGTGTCAATCCATCTTGCCAAAGGTCTTGCTCTTTTTCATTGACCTTCTACTTTAGTAAGCATGACGTCCTTCTCCAGGGACTGATCCCTCCTGATAGATGTCCAAAATAAAGGGGATGAAGTCTCACCACCCTCACTTCCAAGGAACACTGTGGCTGTATTTCTGAGATAGACCTCTTTGTTTCCATGGTAGTCCATGATATATTTAGTATTCTTTGCCAATATCATAATTCAAAGGTATGAATTTTTCTTTGATCTTCCTTATTAACTGAGGCAATTGAAAATATCATGGCTTAGGTGAACCTTAGATATCAAAGTGATGTCTCTTTTTTTTTCTTTTTAACTCTTTAAAGAGGTCTTTTGCAGCATCCTTCCCAATGAAACATGTCATTTGATTTCTTGACTCTTTTTTCCATGGGTGTTGACTGTGGGTCCAAGTAAAAGGAAATTCTTGACTGCTTCAGTCTTTTTGCTATTTACCATTATGTTGCATATTGGTCCAGCTGTGAGCATTTTTGTCGTTTTTTTTTCCCCTTATTGTGTGGTGTAATCCATTCTGAAGTCTGTAGTCTTTGATCTTTACTGGTATGTACTTCAAGTCCTCACTTTCAGCAAGCAAGGTCAAGTCATCTGCATATCACAGGGTGTTAATAAGTTTTCCTCTAATTGTGATTCCACATTTATCCTCATATGCTCCAGTTTTTCAGATTGTTTGCTCAGCAGACAGATCGAATAAGTATAGCAAAAGGGTACAACACAGATATGTACCTTTGCTGATTTTAAACTATGTAGAATTCCCTTGTTCTATTCAAACAACTGCCACTTAGTCTATGCACAAGTTCTACATGAGCACAAGTAAGTTCTGGCATTCCCATTCTTCATAATGTCATCCATAATTTGTGATGATCCTTTGCATAGTCAGTAAAAACCAGGAAAATATCTTTATGGTATTTTCTGCTTTCAGCCAGGATCCATATAACATCAGTAATGGTATATCATCTACTGAATCCCACTTGTATTTATGAAATTTCCCTGTTGATGTACTGCTGCAACTGCTTTTCAATAGTCTTCAGCAAAACTTTACTTGTATGTGTTATTAATGATATTCTTCAAAAATTTTCCCATTTTGTTAAAACACCTTTCTTTGCAACAGGCACAAATATGGATCTCTTCCAATCCATTGGCCAGGACGCTGTTTTCCAAATTTCTTGGCATAGACAAGTGAACACCTTGAGTGATGCATCCACTTGTTGAAACATGTCAATTAGTATTTGTTTAATTCCTGAAGCCTTGGTTTTCACCAATATCTCAGCACAGCTTGGACTTCTTCCTTCTACCTCCTGAAATGCTGAATCTTGACCAATTGTTTTCGGTCCAGTGACTCTGCGTATTCCTTCCATCTTCTTTTGATGCTATCTGCATCATCCAGTAATTTTATCCGTAAAATCCTTTCATTATTGTTTGATTCCAGAAAGTTCTTTATTTCATCCTTGATTTTTTCTGTAACCCATGGATTTTTAAGCAAGGTGTTGTTCAGATTCCATGACTTCAAATTCCTACCTATGTTTTTTCAGCTATTGATTTCAACTTTTTTGTCTTTATGGTCCAAGAAAATGCTTTGCAATAATTCAGTGGTTCGGATTTTGTTGAGGCTTGATTTGTGTCCTAACACATGGTCTGCTCTGGAAAATGTTCTGTGTGCATTGAAGAAGTAGATGTGCTAATCTGTTGATGGGTGAAAAGTTCTGTATAGGTTGATGGGTCTAATTGGTTGGTTGTCACAATAAGATCTTCTGTGTCTTTACTGAGCTTTTTTCTGGGTGATCTGTCCATTAATGAAAGTGGAGTGTTGAAGTCTCTTGCTATTTTTGTGGAGTGATAGATCTCATTTTCAATGCTGTCTATGTATTTAGATGCTGTAGTATTGCATGTGTAAATATTTAATATTGTTATCTTCTGCTCATGTATTGAACATTTCAGCAATGAATAGTGACCATCCTTGTCCATTAAAGTCTATTTTTTTTCTGAGATGAGTATTGCCACTCCTGCTCTTCTTTATATGCTTTTGGCTTGGTATATACTTTTCCATCCTTTGATTTTCAGTTTGGTCGTATCTTTGAGTCTAAGGTGTGTTTCTTGCAAGGAACTTATAGGCAGGTGTGTCTTTTGACCCAGGATGTCACTCACTATCTCCTTATTGGAGTATTTAGTTCATTTATATTCAGTGTAATATTAGTAAGCATGTGTTTAGGGCTGTCATTTTGATGCATTTATTTTTGTGTTGTTGATGTTTTCTATGTTGCTCTTAATATTCTGTCCTAGGTCATTCTTTTTTATGGGTTGACTTTTCATCTTCTTCAGTGTTGGTTTTGTGTTTGTTGACATGCCTGTACTACGTTTCTTGTTTTAGCATGTCATACTGTTAGTTTGCTTTGTGGCTACTCCAGTCATCCCCCTTACTATTCTAAGTTTAAACCAGACTTTAACTTCTGCATATCTTTTTAATTTCCTTGAGTTACAAGTACTGTAATATATCTGTCTTTTTAGTGTGATGATGGCATAGTTTTCATGTTATGATCACTGGTTCCTCTCTTTTAATACTGGAGCTTTGACTGACTTTGTGACTTCCCTAAGTGAATAGGATTCTGGAAGCTATGTCCTACATTACCTCCTTAAGTATCACTTAATGTTTTTGTTTTTCTAAGCAAGAACTTCTTTCAGTATTTCTTGTAGTTTTGCTTTGGTTTTTACAAACTCTCTAAGTTACTGTTTTTCTGTGAATGTCTTAATTTCACCTTCATATTTGAGACACAATTTTGCAGGATATATAATTCTAGGTTGAAAGTTTTTCTCCTTCAAGGCTTTGAATGTGTCATCCCATTGACTTCTTGTCAACATGGTTTCTGCTGAGAAGTCACATAAAAGCCTACGGGGCTTCCTCTGAATGTTAGATTTGCTTTAAGCCTTGCTGCCTTTAAGATATTCTCTTTAGGCTTCATTTTATTTAGCTTGATTGTAATATGCTTTGGTGTCTTTCTTTTGGGGTCTAGGTTTTGTGTTGTTCAGTATGCATCTTAGATATCTATGTTCTCTGCTTATATCCATTTTAGTCTTTTCTTTCCTGAACTTTAAAAAAAAACTTTTTTTTATTGTGCTTTAAACACAAATTTGCAATCCAAGTCAATTTGACATGCTAAACTTTACCCACTGGCTTGCAACTTTAGCTGCTCTTTCCACCCTACAACATGCTCCACCCTTCCACCTCTGTTGTTCCCATATCCATTCAATCAACTCCTGTTCTCCTCCTGCCCCCACCCACCCTCTCATCTTGTCTCTAGACAAGAGCTTCTCAGACAGTCTCATGTGTACATTTATGACAAGAAGCACACTTGTTACCAGTGTCACTCTATACCTCATAGTCCGGTCCAGTCTTTGTCAGAAGAATTGGCTTCAGTACTGGTTTCAGCTCTGGGCTAACAGAGAGTCTGGGGTCCACGTCCTCAGTGGAACTACCAGTCTGTTGGACAGTAAAGCCAGTCTTAATTGAGTTCTAGTTCTGCACCCCCATTTTTTTCTGTTATGTCAGGAACTCTACATTGTGTTCCCTGTCAATACAGTCACTGGTGGTGGCTGGGCACCATTTAGTTCTTACAGTGTGAGGCTGATATAGTCTCTGGATCATATGGCCCTTTCTGTTTCCAGGGCTCATACTTTCTTCATGTCTTTGATGCTTTTTATTCTCCTCTACTGCAGGTGGATTGGGACCAATTGATGCTACTTAGATAGCAGCTTGCTAACTTTTAAGACCTCAGATGCCACTCACCAAAGTCTTTCATGTCTTTTTAATAACCTTTTGCCTTCTCCACGTAAGAGAACTCCCAGTTAAGTTTGTAATCTCATCCTAGAAAAAGTGCTGCATGCCTCATTGTTGAATATCACTATGGTCACCTTCAAAGTACATTCTCTGGGAAGCTATACACTGATGTCAGTACCTAGTACACCTTTCAAAGCAATTTTGAAACTCTTTTTCTGGAATGCATATCAGAGTGGTCAACGTATTACCCTTGATGTCCTGAATGTCATCAGAATATCTTCCTTTCATTATTTACTTTATCTTTGGGTAAATAAAAAAGTCATTGAGGATCACATCAGGTGAATAAAGAGGGTGTCCCAATAAGTTATTTGTTTACTGGTTAAAAACTCCATCACAGACAACTATACAATTTAGTTTGTGACCTTGACAGCTTGCTGCCATGCACAATGGACATTCTAGAGAGAGTTCCAAAATTGCTTTGAAGGGTGGACTAGGTGCTGGCATTGGTGCATAACTTACCAAGGGGAGTGCTTGAAAAGTGACCACAACAGTATTCAGCAATGAAGTTTGTAGCATCTACAACAGTTATTTTGTTGGACTTAGTCAGAGCTCGTATGATGTCCTTGGGGTCATTCCACATCATTAGTGTTCAAAGTGTCAAATCTATTCTTGAAATGGTCTCCAAAATCAGGCAGGATATACCAAAGGTCATTTTTTGGCTCCCATGGACTTATTTTGATTTTCTTCAGCTCTGACTTCAACTTGCATATATGCAATGGATGTTCTGTTCAAACCTTTGCCTCTGGCTTTGTTCCAGCTGATAATGTTGAGCAACATTTCATTCTATTACATATGTTTGTCATGAGTTGAAGGCAACTCAACAGCAACTAACAGCAAAGCTCCTGATTCACATTTTTTTTTAACATTTGAAACATACTTTCTAATTTTACAACATAGAAAAAAATACTTAGTCTCTATCTCACATTGTATTTTCCAGGAAGCAGATAGTGAGAGAGAGTTTACTAAGAGGGTCTTTGGATCCACCTCTGCAGAAAGGAGAGGAAGGAAGGAAGAGTGGGCAGAGAGGAAAGCTGAGCATTGGTGCATGTTCCATGATAGCTTTGATAGACCCACAGGGAGCTCCCTGGGGCTATAAGGGCTCTTCAGAGCCATTCAGCAACAGATTGAGATGATCAGGCCATTATTGCAAGCCTTTATTAGTTGTTGGTTGTGGACTACTCCAAGAACAGTATGACAAGAAGCTTGGACAAGGTGACTTGCAGCTGAGTAAGTCTCTGGTAGGGTTAAGAGTTGAAGACTATGTGTGTCACTAACAGTTGGGGAACAGAGTTGCCAAGTGAGGAGAATCTGAAGCTGTATCTACATCCATCATCACCTCTGAGAGCAATGGTATCTCTCTAGATTCTGTAAACAAAATTGCATTTCTCTGGGGTCTTGTGTCATTTCCCTACAGATACATGTTGCTGTTTCATCTTCTCAGATATGCTTTAGCATTTGCTTTAAACTTTCAGGCTGTTATAGGAATCTTAGTTTCCAACCACATGAAGTCAAAAGTAGAAGCCTGTAATGACAAGGAGGTCACATGAGGAGATACCTCAACACCTTCCTTTCTCTGTTTTGGGCAGAATTTGGTGTTCTTAAGATGTGGTGGGAGGAGGTGACTATGTGATCCTATCTACTTTCCCCGAATGCATATGCTAAGCAAGCAGTGGGAGGCCTACTTCATGGGAGGTAGGAAAGAAGAATCTCTGCACACAGCTGCTCAATGTGATCAGATATTAAATCAGTTCAAATTCTTTTTTTTCTCTCACTTGGTAGACTTGTTCTATTTTTTTATTATCTTTTTGCTTGTATTTTTTTTACATGATAAATTTGTTAATTGAAAAAAATTAAAACTCATCTAAATGAAAAGATAATATGCATAACCCTATTGTTCTCGGTGTTAATGTTTCACTGTTCATCGTTTCAGATTTTTGGATATCTATTTAATTTATTCTTCTTCTGTCTTCCTTATTCACTGCCCACTTTTCCGTGCATATGATGCAACTGAAAATATCATGACTTCGGTCAGGTGCATCTTAGAGTTCAAGGTGACATGTTTACTTCTCAACACTTTAAAGAGATCTTCTGCAGCAAACTATACCAGTGGAAAGCATCTTTTGATTTCTTGACTGCCGCTTCCACAGACACCGGTCATAGAACCAAGTAAAATGAAATTCTTGACAATCTCAATCCTTTCTCCATTTATCATGATGTTGCTTACTGGCCCACTTGCAAGAATTTTTACTTTCTTGATGTTGAAGTGCAATCCATACTGGACTGTGGTCTTTAGTATCTATCAATAAGTGTTTCCAATCCTCTTCACTTTTAGCACTCAGTGTTGTGTTATCTGCATGACACAGATTGTTAATGAGTCTTTCTCCAATCCTGATACCTTTTTCTTCTCATAGTTCACCTTCTTGGATTATTTGTGTGACGTACAGATTGAAAAGGTATGATGAAAGTATATAACCCTGATGCACATTTTTAAGACAGAAAAAGAACTGATGCCTTTGAGTTGAGATTTAGAGAATAATATTGAAGATACCATGAGGTGCCAAAAGAACAAACAGATCTGCTCTAGAAGAAGTAATTCCAGAGTGCTCCTTCTCAGCAAGATGGGGAGACTGCATCTTATGTACTTTAGACATGTTGTGAGGAAGAATCAGTCCTTGGAGAAGGCTATTATGTTTAGAAAAGTAGCCAGCCAATCCAAGTGCCGTCGAGTCGGATTTGACTCATGGTGACCCTGGAAAAGTAGAGGTCAACAAAAAAGAGGAAGATCCTCAATGAGATGGATGGACAGAGTGGCTGCAACAATGGAGTTGAACATAAAGACAATTGTGGGTCTATTGTTTACAGGGTTGCTGTGAGTCAGAACTGACTTGATAGCCTCTAACAACAGCAACATTTACTTGTTTGATTTAGCATACTGGGTTCATGTTATATGTATAGGTTTGTTACTTGCTTTTCACACCCAAATGACATAAGAAAAAAAATTCTGTCAGTAAACATATGACAGAATTTTTTTAATTGGATTCCATTTTTTTAGAGTAGTTCTAGGTTTGTAGAAAAGATATAGTTTCCATACACTTGCTCTTCTGTGCACACTGTTTCTTCAGTTGTTAAAAACTTTTATCCTGTGGAGCATTTATTATAATTAATAACTCAATATTGATACATTATTATAAACTGAAGTCAATAATTTACATCATTATGATTCACTCTGTTGTATAGTCCTGTGGGTTTTAACAAATGCATGCTATCACATGTTTAAGCCCAAACTTTTTAATTCATCAACTATGTCAGTGTCATGGAAATAGGAGGACTGCTGTCAATTTACGTGGTCAATAAATTAATAGATAGAAGAGTTCCAGAAACTCACCAAATATTGTCTCACATAAGGCAGTTGTATGTTCTGTTTTCTTTTCTACAATGTTCTTTCTCCACATCTTAACAACTTGTTCCCTCACTCCTTCAGGTTTCTGAGTAAATGCCACCATGCACAGAACTTCCCTGACCTGCACACACGCTGGCACCCTACTCTCCCACATCTCAACCTTTCTTTTGCTCCTTAGTGCTTATCATAACCTGGCATATTACGTGTTTGTTTTTCACTGTTCATGCTCACCACTCTCCATATCTTCCAAAATAGGTACTCCATAAATGTCATGACTCCTGCATTTGGTTCACTGCTTACACCCAGTTTCTAGAATAATGTTTGGCACAAAGTAGATTTTCAACAAGCACAAAATAAATAAATGGTTAAGTGACTTTTTTCCCAGAATCAAGAAACAAACTTATTAACAAAAATAAGATTTCTATTCCTACTAGCAATATTTAGAAAGCATTTGGTTGATTTGGATTGAAAGTTAATGCTTTGATGCATTAAGTTAATGACTCCGTGAAAAACATTCCTCATCTTAGTGAGGACTCTAGAAACCTGGTAGTGCAGTGGTTAAGAATTCTGCCACTAACAAAAAGTTTGGCATTTCAGATCCACTAGTGGCTCCTTGGAAACTCTTTTGGGCAGTTCTACTCTGTCCTATAGGGTTACTATGAGTCAGCATTGAGTGATGGCAGTGAATTTAGTGGTGACTCTTTTAGCTATGAGGTTGGGGGACTTTAGACAACTAAGTTTCTACAGATCTCTCTCAATGAAAAACATGAATCTGTAGGGTCAAGAAAGGTTGGATCAGAATCCTTTATAACTCTAGAATCCAATGATTCTGTGTGTCTGGATAGGGAGTTTTATGCTGTAAAATAATGGTGTTAGGTCTACAAAACAAAACAGATAATTAATTGAGTTGATGGAAGTGGTCAATTCTTTTAGAAGAAACAGTAATTAAAGAAAATTTTTTTAAGTAGATTGACCAGTTTAGTCAAAACAACAATTCTGGTACTACTGGACATAACAACTGGAAATACAATATGAATAAATTAATAACCACTAAGGGCAGAGACTGCCTGGACTTGCATAATAGCAAAAAGTCTAATTGGTCCAATCAAATGAATGGAGTGGGAGGATTTATTTAAACGATTTGTTTGGCCCTATCAAGATTAAACAATTTGTTGATGAATTGTTAACCACATACACAATTGTCCTCATGAGGTTGTATAGACAGAGCTGCTGGCAAACAAAAGACATGCTAAGTTAGGTCCATGGTGTCCAGGTGATTTGTGTGGTGATAAAAACTGTAGTTGGTCTTAGGCAATCTGCTATTAAACATTTAGTTACTTTTTTTTTTTTTTTTTTTTTAAGTTTTGGTCATCTTGCTGCTCCCAAAACATGGAAAAGCATATAGTATAGAATAAAAGAGAATTAGAACGTTTCTGAAACAAGAAGTCCTGGTGAATGTTGATACTAATATCACAGAAGAAGGATGCAGACCTTCTCTAGTCAACTTTAGGAATCTACACACTGAAAAAAAAAGTGTATTATTCAATAAGATTAGAAAACTGAAAGACAGAGAAACATGAATGTCAATTTGTGATGAGAAAATAATGGTGGAAATTATTATGACAGCAAGGCAGTAAATACATGTCAATACAGAGTGAAGCTCTCAGGTTCGTATTTTTCCACTACTGAAAACAAAACACACAATAAAGTTGTAAAGTTATACATGGCATGAAGTTTTGATGTGGACAGCATAGAAAGAGGAACTGGGGAAACGCAGGAAGCGTTCCATTTGAACCTTTTTCTATTTATAAGTATGTTATTGAAGATGCAAATGTAGGTATGTGTTAGCTGTGTCTATGTGAGAACTGGCAATTAAGTTTGTGAACTCATCCTAGAAAAAGTACTACACACCTCATTGCTGAAAATCACTAGAGCCACCTTTGAAGTACTCCCCTTGGGAAACTATCTATGCTCCAATGCCAGCACCTAGGGTACCCTTCAAAGCAATTTTGAAACTCTTTTTCTGGAATGGCCATCAGAGCTGTCATCATATTACCCTTGATGTCCTGAATGTCATCAAAATGTCTTCCTTTCGATACTTCCTTTATATTCAGGTAAAGAAAAAAGTCATTGGGGGCCAGGTCAGATAAGCAGGAAGGGTATTCCAATACAGTTATTTGTTTACCGGCTAAAAACTCTCTCACAGACAACTATACAATCAAGTTTGCAAACTTGCCACCATTCTACCATGAACAATGGCCATTCCAGAAAGAGTTCCAAACTTGCTTTGAAGGATGGACTACGCACTGGCATCGATGCTTGGCTTCCTGATGGGAGTATTTGGAAGGTGATCATAGTGATATTCAGCAATGAGGTATGTAGTACTTAGAACAATCAAGCTTGTGGACTTAATCGTCAGACCCTGTATTACAGAAAGTTCAGAATATGCCACACCAAAAGACTTGACTGCATTCTTTAAATACATCTTCACCCTATTTATCTTTATTCTCAAAGATACAAAATCCATTAAAGTGTGTGTGGTGTGTGTGTATGAATGTGTAACGTGTGGTGTACTATGTGTCTGGTATGTGGGGTGTATGTGTCATGCATGTTTATGTAGCATGTGTGGTATCCATGTTTGCTGGGTCTAGGTCTAGATATAAGATATATTCTTTCTAGTGGAAAAATACAGGGAACAGTGCTTTATCTCAGATGCACTGGCAAATTGAAGTCCTAAAGAAATTGAAGTCCTGAGCGATGTGGAAAAAAGGCACAATTGGTAACACTCTGGTTGGAGAAAGAAAGTGGATTGGATTAGAAGCAAGGAAGACAGCTGTAATTCTGCCAGTAGTCAACTTTATCTCCCTGTAAAGATTGAGAGACATACTAAGAATCATGATACTGTCACAAGTTAGGCATAATGTTTATTTTAGTCCAGGAAATAATGACACCAGACAAACAGCCTGCTTGTAGAAGAGAAAGTATTCTGGAAAATACAAGGAAAATCTTAAGAGTAAAGGGATGCACAATGAATAGAAGAAAACACTGGGGTAAAATCTTCATTCTGCTACTTTGGGTCTCTGTTTCCTCATTTGTATAACAGGCTTGATAACACCCACGTAGATTGTAATGGAGATGAAATGGAAATAACACATGCAATACATTTCAACAGCACGTCTCTTAACCCTTTCACATATGTTAGCTGGCAGGGAGAAGGACAGGCTTTACCTTTAGCAGTCCCAAGGCCAGCAGGACTAGTGGTCTCACACAAGATGATGCTGTTCTTAGTGGCAGAATCAGGACTTGAGCCCAGGCAGCCTGACTCTTGAGTCCACATTTCAAGCCACTTGGCTAATTCAGTCTCTAAATAGTTGGAAGAACAAAACAAGAAGAACAACATTAAGTGCTTAAGATAATGAACAAAATTGTCCCTTTGATTATATGACTACAAATGTCACTTCTGCTTATACATTGATTTCTTTTTTTGTATTTCAAAAATAATTATATGAAACTCTTATTTCTAATAATATGGTGTAATTTTAACTCATTTTTAAAACTGACAGGCTCATGGCTAACATCAGTCCTAATGGCAAAAGACTGAAGACTTCCCCTCTGGTCAGCCGCAAGACAAGGATGTTAACTTCCATGGGAAAGAAGCATTGAAACAAAACAGCTTACACAAAGCAATTAGCAAATCAATACCCAAAACCATTACCCATGAGTTGATTTCAACTCACTGTGATCCTGTAAGACAGAGTAGAACTGGCCCATAAGTTTCAAAGGAGTGGTTGGTAGATTCAAACTGTTGACTTTTTGGTTAGCAGCATAATACTTAACCACTATACCACTTGGGTTAGGGTAGAAATAAGTCCTTGTTTATGAGCAATTTCTTTACCACCACCACCAGTGGCACCAAGTCAGTTCCAATCATTGTGGCTTCATGTGTGTCAGGGTACAGCTGTGCTCCACAGGGTTTTCAAAGGCTGGTTTCTCCCAAGCATTTCTTTCTAGTTTCCTGTGGATTCAAACCACCAACCTGCCAGTTACTAGTCAAGCACATTAACCATTTGTACCTCTCAGCAACTCTACTTACTACCCACACAAGAGGATATTGTTTAGTCATAATGAGAAATGAAGTTTGGATACATTGATGAACCTGGTAAATATTGTGCTAAGTGAAAGAAATATCAGACATAAAAGACCAAATATATGCTGTAATTTATGCAAAGTATTTAGAATAGTCAAATGCATACAGACAAAAGCAGATTGCTGCTTACTAAAGGCTTAAGGAAAATTAACAGGGAGTTATTGCTTAATGGGTACAGAGTTTCTGTTTCAGATGAGAAAGTTTTATGAATGGATAGCAGTAGTGGTTTACAACAGGGTGAATGCAAATAATGTCATTGAATTATATACACTTAAACAATGGCTAGAGTGGAAAGTCTAGTGTTACATATATACTACTGCAATAAGAAACAAATTTAAGGAACCATAAGAAAATAGCTATGAGTCAGAATCCACTCTATGGCCGTGGCTTTGGTTTTGGAATTTTTAAGAAAACAACAAGAGAAGTCAAAAACTAGGAGATGTATGCCACATACATCACTGACAATATTCTAACATCCAACAGATATATTGAATGTACATGAATCATTAAGAGACAAAAACAGAACAATGGGAAGAAACATAGAGAAGTGTTTCACAGAGGAAAACATGTGAACAGCCTAAATAAATAAAAATGTCTGACTTCCGGGCAGGGCCAACAGGGCAAACTAGACACATGTACCCTCAATAACCCCTGACAATGAAGGCCTGGAGTGATGATTGAATGGAGCAGCATGGACATATGGGGAGCCCTAAGATCTGGTATAAATTTGTCAGATTAGACTATGTGCCAGTATATGGAAAGCTGTGTCTAACATGAGAGAGTACATGCTGAGTGCTGCTTCAGCTGACTCACTATTTGGGAGGACTGCAGGTTCTGATGCCTTCTTTGTTATCTGGTAGGCGGGAACTGGGCATGATCCGGCTAATACACAAAACTGCAGTGCTCAAGTAAACAATGTATAGTACAACAAACTATGCGTGGGATAGTCACATATTGAGAGCCCAGCTGTTGACTGAGGTCATCACTATCCCTCTATCTTCTCTTTTCTGAGCTGCACTACAGATTCTGTTGTTTCATGGCAAGAACAGCAGCTTGGGTGGGATGTCATCTTGGTCAGCTAGAAGGCAGAGTCACTCACCTAGAGGCCTTAGCTTGGCCTAATATTCATGCTGAGAAGCAGGGCCTGTCTAGAAAGTATTTCTCCAACAGAAAAGTTGTGTTTACAACAGTGGGCCTGAAGTGTTGGCTCCAATACTGGTTTCAGCTCTGGGTTAGCAGCAAGTCTAGGACCCATGTTCTCAGAGGACCCTCTAGGTTGTCAGACCATCAAGTCTAGTCTTTTAATAGAGTTCTAGATCTGCATAGCCCTTTTTCTCATGCTACTTAAAGGACTTTACATGGTGTCCCCTGTCAAGGCTGTCTTTAGTGGTGGCTGGGCACCATCTAGTTCTTCTGTTCTCCTCCTGATACAGTCTCCCAATCACATGGGTCCTCTGGTCTCCAAGGCTCATTTTTCCCCATGTCTTCAAGGTTCTCAGTTTTCATCTGTTTCAGATGGGTTGGGACTGATTAATGATCCTCAAATGGCAGCTTGCTGGCTTTTAAGACCCCAAGTGCCACTCACCAATATGGAGTGTGGAGGACTCTCTTAGAGAAATGCTAGTTATGCCAATTGACCTTGATGCCCCCAGAAGACAAGGCCCCTAGGCCCTTGTCCCTGCTACTCTGTCCTTTGAAATGTTGGGTTCAATTCAGAAAACCTTTCAGCTTTTGGCATAGTCCGGTTATGCCAACCTGCCCTCAACTGTGTGCTGTCGCTCCCTTCAACTAATAGAGCTTTTGTTGACTATGTAATCTATGAATAACCCTCTCCCTTCCTCCTCATCCTTGCAGCCACCAAAGAGTATTTTCTATTGAGCATAAGTCTTTTCTTAAGTCCTTATAATAGTGATCTCATAAAATATTTGTCCTTTTGCAGCTGACTGATTTCATTCATCATGTCTTCCAGATGATTCCAGGTTACGAGATGTTTCATAAAATCATCATTGTTCCTTATCATTATGTGTTCCATTGTGTATATATACCATAGCTTGTTTGCCCATTTATCTGTTGATGGGCACCTAGGTCAATTCTATTTTTTGCTGTTGTGACAGAGCTGCAATAAACATTCATGTGCAGTATTTGTTCATGTGGCAGCCCTTTATATAACTTTTTTATAAAAAAGACAAATATTCTTGTTGTAATTAAGAAATTATTTTTCATCAAAGAAAGGTTTGGTACAAAATTTAGCAGACTGGTTGCCTCCTGGAGGGAGAAAAGTGAATGGAATCAGGAAGAGGTATCTAAGTTCACAGTAGATGAATGTTTTCCATAAAGGGCCAGAAAGTAAGTACTTTTCTGTCTGTTGGCCTTATCACCCCTTTTGCCACTGTCAGCCCTGCTGTTGTAATAAGGAAGCAGCCTTAGCGAATTCATTAACAAAAGACCATAGGTGTGTTCCAATAAAAACTCACCTACAAAATCCCGCAGTGAGCTGTAGATTTGACTTGTGGGTCATAAATTGCCAACTCCTGATCTGAAGTATTCGTAATCTATATATGGGTGTTCAATAATTAAGTGCATACATACATATATATATACACATATATGTTCTCTATGTATAAGTGCTATTTCATGGTAAAAATCTTTTAAAAACGATATAGATACATGCTGTAAAAAAAGAAACGAAGAGGTTCCCAAAGAAACCCTAGCCAAAGGCTGCCATGGTGACTTCTTAGGCACAGCTGCAGAGGGAAAGTCAAATGTCCTTCCTGAACTCACACCACAGAATACCCTGCAAATGACAAATGTGTTACATGACTTCCCTTGAGTTACAGTGTCACAATGCACACTGAGTAGTAGTTTATCCTTTTGTTCATTCATTCATTCCTCCATTAATTTATTCTTTTACAAGCACATTTAATATAGTTTATATGCAAAGCAGAGTTCCTGGGTAGTGTATATGGCTACACGTTTAATTGTTAACTAAGTGGTTGGAGGTTCAAGTCCACCCAGAGGCACCTGACAAGAAAGGCCTAGGGATCTACTTTCAAATAATCAGTTACTGAAAACCCTATGGAGTACAGTCCTGCTCTCACACACAGAGGGTTGCCATGAGCTGGAGTCAACTCCACAGCAACTGGTTTGGTACTGGGTGATCTGGTGGTAGAATCCTCTCCTTCCATGCGGAAGACAAGTTTGGTTCCTGACCAATGCATCTCATGTGCAGCCAACACCTGGCTATCAGTGGAGACTTGCATGTTGCCGAGCAGATTTCAGAAGAACTTCCAGACTAAGATGGACTAGATAAAAAGGCCTGGTGATCTCCTTCTAAAAATCACAACCATCTGATGCAGATGGTGCAGGACTAGCCAGCGTATCTCTTCAGATTGTGTGGGGTTGCCATGAGTTTAAGGTGACTCCATGACAACTAACAATGGTACAAATCTGTGTATAAACTTGACCTTCAGCCCAGAAATTAAATGCCTAGGGAGTTAGCTCTAGTCATAAAGCAAAGCAAGTCCAGTTGCAGAGAGACAAAGAGACAAAAGCTGCAGATCGGATAAGATCTTGCTGAAGAGTAGACAAGATGGGAATCAAACACAAATTTATCCGGGGCCTGGCACAAAATAAACACCAATGCCCCAAATTATTATCATTTTAGTATTTCAGAGCCATCCTAAATCTTGATGGCCATTGTTCAGCCAAATTCTTTCAGCTTCGAACCCTCGACATCATGTCTACACACGTGGCCTCTCCTCCCTCTGTGAAGGTCAGTAGTCATGGGTAACTCTCAGTTTCTCAAATATACTTTCAATCTGTCCATGTTTCTACACATAGTAACTGTGGTGCTTTGGACAAAATACCTAAACTCTGGTTCTCCATTTTGTCATCCATAAGATAGGACTCATAATAGTTCTTAACTTAGGGTTGTAACAAGAATGAAATAAGTTAATACATGTGAAGTGTCTGGGACAGTGTGTGGCATGTAGTAAACTACATATAAATTGTATTATCGTTATTATGAATACTTTGATTTAATTTACTCTATTAACACCAAAAATTTTAATATGCATTCTCATCACTGCACAGATTGTCTCTTGAAAAAGGAGGGCTGTATAACACTTATCTCTGATCTACCATACAAATGGATTTTAAAAAATTCAAAGATGTGACCTAGAGTACCTGCTGTGAGTTTTATATTTGTGAGTTGTACCTCTCATGCTCTGTCTACCTCCTGCATTTCTTACTTTTCTGTTATTCCTTGGTACCAAAGCCGAGCCAAGATTACCCACATCTGTTTTTGATTGTTCCATCCTGGGGCCAGGCAAATGTGTCTAGTTCCCCTCAAGGTAACAGGAACCGTATGGAGCCCATGGATCTATATGTGTTATCAGTTTACGAATTCAAACTTCTCCAAAGATTGTCCACCAGCAGGCCAGGGCTCACGGGTGCAAGTGTTCGCACAGGAATGTTTAGAAGTGGCAAACATAGTCATATAAAACATACCTGGCAGCTGGCGTCTCAGCGGAGTGACAGCACTCAGCCATGGTTCCCAGAGGTACTCAAACTCCGAATTGCCTTGGGTAGGGTGTGGAAGGTAGTCTTTTACAATTCCTAATGTCCACATCACACCCCTTATCATTCAAATTAGAATCTATTGGAGAAAACCAGCAACATCAGTTTTTTTGTTGTTTGTTTGTTTTTTAATTCCTCAGGCAATTTCAATATGCAGGTGTGTGCAAGACCCAGCAAGAGCTTGGGAGGGAGTAGAGAAGTGTTTGCGTTATTTGACCACTGTAAACACCAAGGGTCCAAAGGCACTATTTTGCCATCCTAATTAAATGATGCACTCTTCCAGATGAAAATTTTGCCCACTAAAATCTCAGTTACCAACCATGAAGTCTCGTAGCTCAAGAATATCCTTCTTGGAAACAATGAGCCTAGATTTGACTAGGCCTAGATATTTTAACCTTGCTCTATCAAAAATAAAAAAAGAAGAAAACATAAAGGAAAAGAAAACTCAATCCATTTGTCTAATTTTCAAGTCAACTGCTATTCATTCAAGAAGTTACGTTTGGGGTTTGACACAGTGTGCGCTTGTTACCTTTAATCACATGCAGCTGGTCTTCAGACAGAGATCAGAAGGTGATGCCCAAGGTGCATTCCAGGCCCCAGCTGTCTCCAATTCTGTCTTCTAGAAAGAGTGGGTTGAACACTGCATCACTTTTCAAAGGATAGCCACTGGATGCTTCTCAGAAAATGATTTGCTTTGATCTTGTCCTAGCCTCCTCACTCTTGTGAAAGTCTGTGTGCTCCACAGCTCCCTGTAAGTCTCAATGTCTGTACAGTAACTTCCCAAGCTGTCTTCTTGTTGCAGAGAAAAAGTACACCCCTTCAATTTACTATCAAGAATTAGATCCCTCATCTTGTTTTGTTTTTATAGAAACAGTGCATCAAACATCACCATCCTGTGGAAATATAAAATTGCTCTGCTGCATAGAATAAGTTCCTGATTGGTTCAGAAAAATGATTTCAGATGAGGAAATCAATGCCCTCTGTAAAATAAGAAATTTCAATAGCATAATCTAAGAGGATATTTCTAGTTCTTAATTCTAAGCTTTTCTGACTCTGGGTATCTAAAGGTGACTTCATAGAGTATTGTTGAAGTCAGACAAGCAAAGGTTCAAGTACCAATTTCACTGCTTATCTTGACCAAATTACTTATCCTTTCTGGCCCTCAATTCCCAAAACTGTAAAAAGAGCTTATTATTATACTTTCTACCTCGGTCTGGAGAGTCAGTACAAACGGATGGCTAAAAGTGTGGCCTCCAGAATTACTCTGCATGGTTTGAAGCCAGCCCTATCAAACTCAGTTGTATCACTTGAAGCAAGTAGATTAATCTTCCCAAGCCTCATTTCCTTTCCACATAAAAATAAGACATTTATAGTGAATGTTTACAGGTATTTACCGTGAATATTTCATAGAGTTATCATGAAGATTAAAAAAGTTAATGTATGCAACTAAGGTTACATAATATATGTATTACTGTATGTATATAATATATAGTTATATATTGTATATGTAACCTATATACAATATATAATATAATATATAAAATATATTATTATGTAATATATATTATATATTATATATGTATTACTACTATATTATCATATATAATCTAATATAATGTCATATAATTAATCTGATGTCATATAATTTATCTAATCTAATCTAATATAAATCAGCACTCTGCAGGCAGATTGCTGGCATCCAGTGTGGTGAGGGGAACAGTGGCATTTGGAATATGTCTTGCACAGCAGGAGAAACAAAGCAGCAGAGAGCTCACTTATGCCTATAGAATCATTGAAAAACGGCATTCAATCATTGAAAGCTATATAACTTGCATCTAACCTACTGTGCACAGATCTAAAACTTCCCTTCACAAAAACTTCTCTCCCTTTTTACAAATGCTGCCCTGTTCCATCTGTCTGCACACTAGCTCAATAGACAGACATATTCCCTAGGCACATAGTAGGATGCCTTAAGCGTGTCCTGAGCCATTTTCTCGGCACTGGAGGAGGAACAATTTAACAAACCAGTAGGAAAATAATAAAAATAATCAGTCAGCTCTCCTTAGCTGGGAACTCAGGTCAGAAACAATTCCTTTGCCTAGGCATACGCATAAGGGGTTCAAGGACCTTGAACACCTCTCATCTCTGTACACAGCATCAAACACCCACAGTCCAACTACCACACCTATCCAGTCACGTGCTCTCAGACACTGATGGATAGCTGCCAGCCCCCCGCCTTTATCAGTACGTGCAGCCAGATACCTGGGTCTGCACCGAACACCCACGTACATCAAGGACTGTAGGGGAGAGCCTTCACCACAAACCTGGTGACTGAATAACTGGATACAAAACAAAAGTAAACAGAATCCTGGGCTCACATGCCTAGTAACAGCTCTAATTACATCATTTTGTCTGCACTTTCCTTGATCTTTTTCCTATTCTCTTAGAAAGCTCTGACTATCAGTTTTCAAATTCCCTATCAGATAGTTCTAGCAACTTTTCTTCTGCTAGAAGGTCAACTGGTGATTTATTATGGTCATCAACTAGAGTCGTTTTGACTTGTTTTTAAATATGTTTTCGTGTTGTCTCTGAAACATTCGATATTTTTTAACTAATTGTAGATTTGTTTCTTTTGTCCTGTTTTTTGGCTTGGTTTGGTTTGTATAGGCAAGTAGGCTGGGTATCCTTTGCTGTTTATTTGTCTGTGGGCATGATAGTTCTTACCAACTTATCTGGGTGTGCAGGGCTGGTCACTGAGCTATGGTGCAGCAGGGCGTGTCCGGCAGGAGGAGAAAGGATGGAGATGGGTTGTCTACAGCATAAACTGAGCCAGGGGCCATGGCAGTCAGCTGGGGTCCTGAGCCAGCAGGGATGGGCTTGGGTCCACACTGGGTGCCCACAGTGCCATGATGGACAGCAGGGGTCCGGAACCAGCTGGGAAGGAGCCAGGATCTGGGCCAGTTCCCTCTGGGGCCATGGGTGATAGGGCAGAGAATAAGGGTTGATGGGGCAAAAGCAGGGGCAGAGAGTGCTACACGGAGGAGGAAAACATGGTGAATTGACAACATGGTTACCAGCAGTCAGGGTTGCTATGATAGGGCAGTTATAGACAGTGTTTATCGGAGGGAAGGGTGATGTAAGGAGTATGTTTCTGTGGTTGCTGAGATCTGGGCTCCTCCTTAAGTTGCAACCATCAAACACAGTCTGACTTAGCCATGGGTGTATCTGTGCCATATTTCTATCTCCTCCTGGAAATTTTGTAGAAGCGCCTTTGTGCATGTGGGGTTGTTGGTTTTATTCCAAGACGGCCACGATAAGTTATGATGTTTGGCTGGGAACCTCCATTCCATATCATCGCCTTAGGGATTTTCAGTCTAAGACTTTATCCCTTCAGCTGTGGTTCAGAATTCCAAGACTGACATCTGTATCTGCTTTACTTGGTTTTTCAGGTCTTTGTTGCAGTGGGATGGATAGCTTAGTGTGCCTGGATAGTCCAACATCTTGGCTCTGCCCTCAAGTCTGTCTTCTGGAGCAACTTCTAGGTGGATCTGAATTGTCAGCTTCATGACTAATAGTCAAACACTTAACCATTTGTGCCATCTATAGATTCCAAGTTTTGCAGCTTAAACACAGTATTTTTAGTCCAGACTCACGTTGTCTTTGGCAATACAATTTTCTCACATACTTAGAAAGCTTTGAATCTGTTTACTTCTAGAGTTCTTTCATAAAAATTGTTCTTTTAAGTGCTTTATTTCTGTGCTTCCTCACCACCACACCTCCTCTCTCAATTTACCTCAAGGCCTTTGAGCAATATCCTTAGGTGGATGGTAACACCCTTGATGTGATGTTTATTGTAAGCCTGAGCATTCTTACTGGGCCTTTATACTATGAAATCTTTCTATTATTATTTGCTACTATTTGGGATCTAGAAGTATGTGGCTTCTCCAGCCTTGCCAGGCCTTTAATTACTGATGGAGACTCAGCCATTTCTTTCTTCAGCTTAGCTTTTTTATATAATCTGTTTATATAAACAGCAAGCAGCAAACAACACGTAGTAACAGTTTTTCTAACTTCTTTCCAGGATAGTCCATGTGGTACAATGGTTAGGCATTTGGCTGTTAACTGGGTTGGCAGTTGGAACCAACTAGCAGCTGTGTGGAAGAAAGATGTGACAATCTGGTTCAGTACAGATCAGATTATAGACTTGGAAAACCATTGGGGCAGTTCTACTATGTCATAAAAGGCTGCCGGGTATCAGAATAGACTTGACAACAGCAATTTTGTTTTTAACTTCTTTTCATAGTGAACCCAGTCAATAGTTTCAACAAACTTTTTGTTACTGCATAACATGAGTCTGAAACTTTCTGCACAGCTTTATTGATTTCTCCCCCACCTACTTCTTGACATTGCCAATATTACCTAAGTTTCTTTTGTAGCAGCATCCTTTTTCAGGGTACCAGTTACTGTATCAGTTAAAAAGCAAAAGGCACACTTATCGTCGTAGAATCTATTCTGACTTATATCAACGCTACAGGGCAGAGTAGAACTGGCACATAGGATTTCTAAGGTGCATCTGGTAGATATGAACTGTCGACTTTTGGTTAGCAGCCCAGATCTTAACCACTGTCTGACCAGAGATCCACTATATCAATTAAGGTGGGCTAAATTGTGGTGAGAAACGGTTTCTGTGTTAATCCAGGTGAAAGAAAGTGATGACTCAGACTAGAGTTTCATCTGTGGAAATGACAGGACATAGTCAAATTCCATGTAGAATAAAGAGCGCAGCTTGATGGCTGGCTACAGAGGGCTTAGCAGAACAGGCCAGCGATCCCCAGGCTTCAGTCTGCATGACTGGGCAAACAGCAGTCCTGTTTCTCAAAATGGAAACATCTGTTTTTTGAGTTGAGTGGGATACAAAAGACAAAAATATTTATGGGGAGAATATACTAAAAAGAAGCAACAGTGGATCTGAGACCTAAGAAATAAAAATAAACAGGTTGGTTTGTGGAACAGAAAAAAGGTCAACATGACTAAATTGAGAGGTTGCCTTCTCCCACTGGGGGAAGGGTAAAGCACTTTAATTTGCCATTGTCAAAACTCCTAGAATTTATTAATATACTTGTATTCAAACACACTAAGGATCACAAGGGTCCAATCCACAACTGAATGTGGTGATGGCACAGAACTGGCTAGCCTTTTGTTTAATTGTTTTTGAGTTTGTTATAAGTTAGGGGTCCACTCGGTGGCAGCTAACAACAGCAGCCATGTGTCAAACATGGCATGAGATATTACTGAGTTTTAAAACTTGCCAAAGTCTGTTTATAACATGAGTACTTATGAAGTCTGACAATTAAGTGCATGAACTCATCCTAGAAAAACTGCTACATACCTCGTTGCTGAATATCTCTATGGTCACTTTCCAAGTACTCCTCTTGGGATGCTATGCACCAACACCTGGTCCACCTTTCAAAGCAATTTGGGAACTCTTTTTCTGGAAGGGCCATCAGAGCTCCCATCATATTGCCCGTGATGTCCTGAATGCCATCACAACGTTTTCCTTTCAATGTTTCCTTTATCTTGGTATAAAGATAAAGATCATCGGGGGCCAGATCAGGTGAGTAGGGAGGGTGTTACAATACAGTTATTTGTTGCTGGCTAAAAACTTCCTCACAGATAGTGCTGTGTAAGCTGGTGCGTTGTCGCGAGGCAAGAGCTGTGAGTTCTTGGCAAAAAGTTCAGGCTGTTTTCATTTAACTTTTCATGCAGTCTTTTCAAGCACTTCCGAATAGTAAGTTTGATTAACTGTTTGTGCAGTTGGTACAAATTCATAATCAACAATCTCTCAAAGAAGATTAGCAACATTGTTTTGACTCCTGATTTGCACTGACAGAACTTTTTTGGTCATGGAGAACTAGCAGACTTGCACTGTGCACTTTGATGCTTTCTTTCTGGGTCATATTGGTACATCCATGTTTCATCACCAGTGATAACACAACCCAAAGCATCATCTTACCTCTCCAAAAAGTCTTAGCAAAAGTTGACTCTCCTTTGCTCTTGTTCACCGGTGAGCTTCTTTGGGACCATTTCTGCACACATCTTTCTCATACCAAGATTTTCAGTGAAGATTTTCCTGTTTCTCTATTGATGTTTACTTGGTCTGCAGTGCTTCTCAGAGTCAGCTGACAATTTTTTCCCTATTATAATTTTTATTGCAGTAAAAAAAATACATAGCAAAACATTTGCCATCAAGATTTGTCACATAAGCAATTCAGTGACATTAGTTGTGTCCATCATGTTGTGCAACCATTACCATGATCTGTTTCCAGATTTTTCTATCACTCTTAACAGAAGCTCAGAGCCTTCTAAGCTTTGGTTGGCTCTTTCCCCCTCTTTCTTATATCTGATAACTACTAATGAACTTTTATCTCCATACATTTGTCTGTTCTTGATATTTCATATAAGTAGTAGTATGCGGTACTTGTCTTTTTGCATCTGACTTATTTCACTAAGCATAATGCTTTCAAGCTTCATCTGTATCATAACTTGTATCAGGACTTCACTTTTCATTATGGTTGAGTAGTATTCCAATATATGAATATAGCACATTTTGTATATCCATTCATCTCTTAATGGTTGTTTCCACTTTTTGGCTGTTAAGAAAACTGCTGTAATGAGCATCGGTATATAAGTATTTGTTTGTGTTCTTCCTTTTGATTCTTTTGGCTATACAACCTAAGAATAGAATTGCTGGCTCATAGAGTAATCCTGGAGTCACCATGGTACAGTGGCTAAGAGCTCTACTGAAAGGTTCGTACTTTGTATCCACCACCTGCTTCTCAGAAACCCGACGGGGGCAGTTCCTAATCTGTCCCAAAGGCTTGCTGTGTTTGTTTGGTTTTGGTTTTTATGGTAATTCTAGGAGTACCCCACTGGCACAAATGGTTAAGAACTTGACTCCTAGCTGAGGTTGGAGGTTCAATCACTGCCCCACCCCCCCAGAGGTGTGCCCAAAGACAGGGCTGACAATATGCTTCTGAAAAGTCACAGTTTCAAAACCTTACAGAACAGTTGTATTCTGAACACATGGGCTCACTGTGAGTTGGGATGGACTTAAATGCAGGTAACAACAATAATATGGTAATTCTATGTTTGATTTTTTGAGGAAACACCAAAATTTTTACAGTACTTGCATCATTGTGCAGTCCCACCAGCAATTGAGGAGGTGTACAATTTCTCCTGACTCTTTATACTGTGATTAAGTCAAAGTTTACACTGCAAGGCAATTTGTCATATAAAAGCTCAAGCACCTTCCTCTCTGCAACTCTATCTGCTCTCCCCACTCGGTGAAAGCACACTCTTCTTTTCCAGTGTTTGCTTTCAGTGTCCATTCAACCAGCACTTGTTCTCTGCTCTCCGCCTTCTCCTCTCCACCTCGAGAAGAAACCAGCAGGACAGCCTCATACACACACACACACACACACACACACACACACATACATAAATATATTTATATATAACCATAAAGTACACACACCACCTACATAGCTCTGTGTGTCCCTAGGTACAGTCCATTTTTTTTTGTCTGAAGCATCTGTTTCAGTACTGGTTTCAGCTCTGGGCTAGCAGCAAGACAAGGGGCCATGTTCTCAGGAGACCCTAAAAGGTGTCAGACCATCAAGTGAGGTCATTTAACAGAGTTCTAGATCTGTACAGCCCTTTCTTTCATGGTATGTCAGGGACTCTACGTTGTTTTCCCTGTCAGGGCTATCTTTGGTGGTGGCCAGGTACCGTCTAGTTCTGTTCTCCTGATGATGTAGTCTCCCAATTGGATGAGTCCTTCTGTCTCATTCTTTCTCACGTCTTTGGTGTTCTCCAGATGGTCAGCCAATGATTCTGATACATAATTTGAAGACTTTTTGCAATGTTTTCATCAGTTCTGCTTGTTACCGGCTTCACTGACCTCTCTTCATCAGTGATGCTTTCTCTCCCCTCAGAATAACTTTTAATCCATTTGTACACTGCCATTGTCTTCAGGCATTATCTCTGTAAACTTTGAATAACATATTCCTGATTTCACTTCCACTCTTGCCAAGTTTAACATGAAATTGAATGTTGGTTTGCTGCTCTAATTCAAGCTCCAACATTCTCACGATGGCACACAAACACAGACAACAATAATGAATGCCACTCAACAAGACCACCCTACAACACATTGACATGAACACACCTATGAGACACTGATATATGAAGGTTATGAAACCTTGCCAAGTTGTTTGCACAGTGCTGCAAATGTAAGCACATAGTGGCAAGTTTCTGAACTTGAATGTTGGACCTTGTATACTTGAGGGGAGTTAATTTAAATTATTATCTGAGGAGTTAGATGGTATAAGTCATTTGGGGTATATTTTGTCATGTCCTCAAACCAAAAAGACTCCCTAACCAGTTACTGTAAAGTCGATTCCAACTTATGACCACTGCGTCCATGTATGTCCTAGTAGATATATATTCCATAGGGTTTTCAATGGCTGAAATTTTTCAGAAGTAGATTGCCATACTTTATGAAGTATTTCCAGGTGAAATGAGACTGCCTACCTTTCAGTAAGTGGCCAGATACTCAACTTTAATTGTTGCATACACTTGCCGAAAGAAAGGATGGAAAAATGTTAAATTTGGTTCTTTTCTACTAGAATCTTCACTGGGTAATAAAAATTATTCAGTAATTAAAAACTGATAGTATTACATTTAATATTTGAATTCAAAAGGCAGAAATACTTTATTTCACCTCTTTTATTTTACAGTCTTGGTGTGATCTTAGCAGAATTTAAATACTTAATTGTTGAAATCGTAGGACAAAATCCTACAGAGCAAGTGGAATGCTAAAAAATAATAGTATGGGACTAAGGAGACAGTTGAGGAAGGTCTTACAGACCTTGTTAGGGTGTTGGGTGACCTAGATGGCAAGGATTACAGCCACCAAATCATGATATCACATGTTCTGCTGTGCTAGTACAGACACTGCCTAAGAAGGTTTCTACCACATTGAATTATATTTGGCACGAATACCTACTTTCACATTCTAAATAAGTATATTCAGACATCTCCCCTTCTCTTTGAATGAAATGTTTCTTGGGTTTAATGTAGACAATCACAATATTTTGAGTTCATAGAAAACCTTTTATTCATCAGACCTCAACTACTTTGGCAGAAGAAAAACTTCTAATAATTTTCCCAGGTTCCTTAAATCCCAAGTGTATCGGAGCTCATAGTTTTCACAGAGCACTGGGTCAATTCAGGTATAATTCTATGTCCATTCTATTTATTTATTTTCATGTTATAAATAATATGCTAAAGAACTATGCACCACACAGTTTCCTCTGAGAAGTCATTGTCCATAAAGGTAAGATTCATCCTCTGGTTAACCTTCTGTCTGAAGTCTTGTCTTATCTTTCTTACCACTCTTACTTTAGCTTTTCCAGCAGAATTATTTACTTCCTCCTTTTCAATCTCCATTTTACCCTATATACATTTCACCTTCCATGTGGGAGACCTGGGTTTGATTCCCAGAGAGTGCGTCTCATGGGCTCCCTACCACCAGTTCATTCGTGGAGTCTGTGTGTTGCTATAAGGCCAAACAGATTTCAGCAGTTTCCAGGCTAAGACAGATTAGGCAGAAAGTATTGGTAACCTGCTTCTGAAAATCAACTGGCAAAAACCCTACGAAGCACATGAGTCCGATCTGTCACTGTTTCTGGGAATAGCCCAGGACCAGGTTTCATTTCCTTCCGTTGTACATTGGGTGGCCGTGTGTCTGGCTCCAACTCGATGTCAGTTAACAACAGCAGTAGCGAAGCTCTACCACAGTTTAGTTGTCAGGACCCTGAATTTTGCAATTGGAGGCTGGGGTATAAATTCTAGCTCCTGTACTAATTGTGGGCATTTTGGTCTCAGTGTTTTCTTTTCTAAAATAGGCAGAGCAATTGCACTGGCCACCTGCAGTTGTTATAAAAATCACAAACAATCGTGTGTGCATGTGAAATATTTAGGATGGTACCTGGTACACTTTTAAGTGTTCAGTCTTTGGTAGCCACTAACAGGAGTGACCCCGGCAGCAAGAAATGGTTTCAGGATTGTTATCACTATTATTGTCCACATAGTGTTTGTGTGCCTCTATCTGCTGTTCTTTAAGCCCTTTATTGATAGGTCTTGAATTATTTTCTTTTTCCATCCAGCACCTAGGAAGAAAACTTAGTCAGTGTTGAGTGGATGTATGACTAAACTGCTTTCGCTCATGTTTAGCATTTTCAGTCCTTTTTCTATTTTTCACACAAATTGTAATCCTCAAACAATCCATTCTCCTTTCCCTTAGAAGCTATTTAGCCAAACAATTGGCAATACTGACAGAAAGGTAAGTCACATGGGCTCCGAGTCAAGGGAGGAGAAAGGAAGTGCCTGGAAAATCAGGTTTCTTTTGTGGTTACTCCCTTAGACTCTTTTACTAAGCTGAAAGTAGTCCAAACTTCAGTGTCTGTGTATCTCTTTGTCCTCCGCCACATCTGGAAGGTCTGTGTGCACCTTTCTTTGATCCACTTTTTCATAGACTATAGTTGTGCATTGTATCATGAGATCTCTGAGTTTCTATCTTTTGTGATTAAATTTTTTTTATTACTTGTTTATTGTGATTGCGTGAAAGTGTACAATCCAGTTTAAATTCACATGCCCACCTATGTGCAGCTATAAGATGTTGTCTTACTGGCCTCTTACTAGAGGGGAATGGAGAGGGTGAAGAAGAGGGGACAGGAGACTGTTAACAGGATATGACTTGTACGAAACAGAAAGGAGGAGTATGCTGTCACCAGGCAAGGAAAGCAACAGGAGCTGCACATAGGCGGGCATGCTAATTTAAATCAGATTGTACACTTTCACTCAATCACAATAAATATTTTTTGTTATTTGGTTTTGATTATTGTTTTTGGATTTCCTTTCCTGATGTTGTCTAGACGCTCTGTTGAGTGCTGGGTGTTTAAGTATATATCTAATGCTATTGATTTTCTAATCTAAGAATTTGCTTTAGTATTTCTTGTAATTTTGGTTTGGTTCTTACAAATTCTCTAAATTTCTGCTTATCTGTGAAAGTCATAAGTTCACCTTCACCTTTGAGAGACAGTTTTCAAAGATGTAATATTCTCGGTTGACAGTTCTTTTCCCTTCAGGGCTTTGTACATGTTATCCCACTGTCTTCTGGCCAGCATCATTTCTCCAGAGTAGTCTGAGCTTAACCTTAATAATTTTCCTTTTTTATGATTTTTTTTCTTTTACTTATTTCTGGCTGCCCTCAGTAGTCTCTCCTTGTCTGTAGTCTTGTTTGATTATAATATGACTTGGTATATTTCTTTTGGGATGTATCTTGAGTGGAGTTCAATGAGCATCCTGAATGGACATCTTCTCATGTTTCATGATATCAGGGATGTTTTCTATCTGCAGGTCTTCAACTATTTGCTCTGTATTTTCAGCTATCCCACCTTGTTCTGGTACTCCAATCATACAAATATTATTTCTCCTAATAGAATCCCACATCACCCTTAAGGATTCTTCACTCTTATTGAGTCTTTTATCTGATTTTTCTTTGTGTATGCTGGTGTCGTTCACTTTGCCTTCAAGCTCACTAATTCTACCTTCCATGTCCCCAGTCCTGCTCCCTTGATTTTCTATTGAGTTATCAAGTTGGAAGATTTTATTGTTAATCTGTCAGATTTCAGAGTGCTGCTGCTCAAGCATTTCTTGCAGCTTATTTAATTTTTCAATGTGCTCTGCTGCATTTTCCCTGATTTCTGTCCTGATATCTTGCACAGCTCTGTACATTGGTCTTTTGTATTCTGTCTCTGATAGTTGTAGGAACTCTTGTTCATCTGGGAACCCACTGATGCTTTATTTTGACAGTTTTTAGAAGCCATGGTAATCTCTTTCTTCAGTTGTTTGGAGATTGATAGTTGTCTCCAGCCATCCAGAAGTCTCATTGCTATAAAAGAGAGGTAATGGTTCAGTTGACCCAACTGGCATCTCTCTGTTGGGTCTGGGCTTTAGATTCTCCATGCAGTCTGATTATTTTCTGTTGGTTGCTCTTACTGTCCTGCACTGGTCTGCTACTGCTGCTGCTGCTGGTACAGCTCCCAGGAAGGGGAATCATGCCTTCTTTAAGCAGCACCACCACCACTTCTGCCTCTGGGCTGTGGGGGGTGGGGGGTCACTTGCACAGGCACTGAGCTTTTGCAGCCGCTCTGAGGTGGCCAAGACTCAAGTGCTGCTGCTGCTGCTGCCTCTAGTTTGGGCAGATCCCTCATGCAGCCTCATCTTGGGATTGAGGTGTAGGAAGAGGGAGTGGTTGCTGGCTTGTGCCCTCTTCCCCAAGTAGCAGCTCCAGTGGCCACCTAGCCACTGGGGCAATCATTCCCCTCCCCTTGGGTCACCTGAGCCCAAGTCTCTCAGGCACACTTGGCTCCAGTGGCTGTCCAGTCATTTATGTGATCACCTAACTCCTCTAGGGTCGCCTGAGCTCAGGCCACCTAGGCACATTTGGTTCCAACGGCTGCCTAGCTTCTGGGACAATCACTCCCCCTCCCACAGGTTGCCTGAGTCCAGGTCTCCCGAGGTCACGTGGCACCAATGGCACCAATGTCTAGCCTCTGGGCCAATCTCCTCCCTCCTTTAGGTTCACCTGAGCCCAAGCCTTCCTGGTGCAGGTAGCACTAATGGCTGTTTAACCCTGGTGATCACTGCCCTTTCCCCGCTATCTCCTGATCCCAGATCTCCCTGGAGCATGCAGCTCCAACGGCTGCCCAGATCCTGGGGCAATCACTCCAGACCTGCCCGAGTGCCTGAGCCCAAACCTCACTGGCCCACTCAGCTTCAATTCTTTCCTAGATGGGTGTGTTCTCTCAGCCTCCCAGCCCAAGCAGCGGGAGTCCAGAGCTTCCAGACCCACTGACTCCGAGGCCAGTCCCAGGTCTGCCAGCAGCAGGGCCATTCGTTCTGCCCCGCCCCCAGTTCCTGCAGTCTCCTGCTCTGCAGCAGTGCCTGAACCTGGGCCTCCAAGAGGAATGCAAGACAAAGACCTGCTGTGCTGAGGGCACTTGCGTGAACCCACCCCCTCCCACCCCCCTCCCCACCCACACCCCTCCCCACCCCCTTCCCCTTCCACCCCCCCCACTCCACCTTACCCGCATCCTCTACCCCCGGCGCTCTGCTCTCTCCAGCACCATGGCCCTGTGACAACAGCAGCCCTGGCCTCCTGTCCCTCTACTTCCTGCCCCATCTCCCTGCTCCTCCAGCCAGGACCTCCCAGCCCCTTGTCGCTCTCAATCAGCACCTGACCCCTGGCTGGTGGGTCTGTTGGGGCACTGACCAACAGCTGGCCTTGAAGAGTCTGGAAAATCATAAAACCATGCACTCTACAGTAGTGACAACTATCTTTTAATACTGTTTCTTTTTAGCTGAAATGTAACATTTTTAAGATCAATTAGTTTTTAGAATATTATCTGTTTCTATTTATAAAAACCTCATAGAATCTCAGTGTGATGGAACTTAACGCCCTTGATTAGGTTCAGTGAAATGCATGAATTTCCTGGACAACAACTTCACCAAAGGCCTAAAGGAAGTTTCTCTTTGACTGTGTGATGGTTAATTATACGTGTCATCTTGGCTGGGCTATGGTTTCCAGGGATTTGCCCAACACTAGACTAGTTGCTAGTCCCTATTGTAATGTAATGTAATATAATGTAATGTAATGGTCTTTCTTAATTTAATGCACTGCATAATGTAATGCAATCAATCAGGTGAAAAGAGAGTTTCCTTAGTGTGTGTTCTGCCTCCAGACTATAATAGACAGTGCTGGTAGAAATCTCTCTCACTCCACTCACTCTTCTTACCTACAGACCTTGGACTTAGAGGCCCTCACAGTCACATGAGCCAGTCCCTGGAAATAGAACTCTAGATAGGTATAGACGTGGTTGTATCTGTCGCTATAGCAATAGATGGATAACAGGTTCTTTTTGTCTGTTTTTATTTTGCCATTGGGTCGACTCTTGTTCATGGCAACTCCCATGCAGTGTAGAACCACTCCATAAGATTTCCAAGGCTGTGGTCTTTCAGACAGGTAGATCACCAGGCCTATGTTCTGAGGTGCCTCTGAGTGGGTTCAGATCATCAACCTTTCAACTTGACAAGTGCTTAAACAGTTGTGCCTCCCAGTGACTCCTCTCTTTATCAGGAGAACCATAAGAAAGATAGTGACCTTGTACTTCCCTAAATACTCTCTGTATTAACAACTATGACAGGTACAAGATACAGGTTTGCTAGGTGTTTAATATACGTCAGGCACTTGCCAGGTGCTTTAATCACATTATGTCTAAATCTCATAACACCGCTGAGAAATGGGCATCCTAGTATTGCTGGAAATGCTTTTGGTTACAAGAGAATATTTGATCTAGACTGTTTAAGCCTTAGTTACCTCATATAAAGTATGAGCAACCAAGGACTCATTTATCAATTACACAATGTTACTAAAAGTTCAAGGAGCCCTGGTGAAACGATGAAGTCCTCACCTGCTAACTGAAAGGTTTATGACTTCAAACGTACCAGCCACGCTGCAGGAGAGAGACCTGGTGATCTGCTTCCATAAAGATTCAGCTAGGAAACCATATTCTACTCTGTCCTATGTAGGTTCATTATGGTTCAGAATCAACTTGGCGAAATAACCACACCGAGGACTCAGGATCATTTCCCATCTTTTCTGCAATCCTCTGCATTTCCACTTTCATCTTTGTGCTTGTCACCTTGAGGATGCAAGTGGCTACAAATTTTCTTGGCGTTATGTCCATCACTGGCCACTCAAGTGGGAAGCAAGGGAAGGAAGCAAAAGAACTTTCCTTCTTAAAGCTCTTTTTTAATCTAACACTTCCCTTCCATTTCTTGGGGCAGAAATAGTTATCATTTATGCTCACCCTATAGCACTTACTGATGAAGGAGAGTGAGCTTACTATGTGTATCTTAGATCACTCTGGAGTCTTTCACTGCCCTAGAAGCTCATTGACATTGAAAGACCTCTGCTAGCTACCTGAATCCAAAATCTACGACCTTTTAGAGAAAAGGAGATTTGGCTATATAGGTAGAAATAAACTACATCACAGGGGCTCAGAAACGTTAAACACAGCTCATAAGTGGAATATAGGAATTCAATTTCAAAACCACTGTGGGGGAAAAAATTCTTAAAATGACACTTGCAAAAACAAAGGGACTTCCTTAGGATCAGATCACTCCTGAAGAAGCAAATAGGGTAGCATGAAGGGTGAAGGGAAACATAAAAAAATACTTCTTTAGATGCCTACTGTAAGCGAGGCACTATGTTTTTACTGTGTCTCAATAAGACTTAACAGCAACTGGTTTTACAGAGTAGGGCCCAGAGAAGTTAGGCAACAAGCCTAAGGTTACCCAGTTTGTCAGTGTGGTACAGTGATTTGATATCAAGTATTTTAACTCCATAACCCATAACGTTTCCAAGTTCCTGTCCTGTCCTTCGTATGGTTTACAAAGTGTTCAGAACCAAACCTTAATTCATGAACTCGAAAAATCAGGAACTCAGCAAAGGGATTGCAGGGGTAAGGGAGACAGAGAGTAGTGGTTACCCAAGTTCCTATCCCATCCTTCTCCTGATTGCTTCATCTTATGTTTGCAGTTGGATTGGTTGCCCTACTGCTCATTGAATGGATCCTTCAGAAACAACTCTGTTTGTGACATTGTCCCATAAACCTGTCACAACCCAAATTCTTACTTATTTAAAATGAGGCATATATTTATAGCCACATGAAAACTTCAGTGGCTGTGGGTGGTGTGGGGGCTGGCAGAGTGATACAAATCACCTGAATTATGTGGCAACCCTCACCTTCTCTGCTGACAGCCCACCTCTGAAACGCAGTCTGTGTTTGAGAGTGGAAATTAATTCTGAGCTGAGGCATGTTCATGATCACTTCTGAGAAGCTCTTACCACCATATGCAATTCTCTGTATGGAAATTTGCTGAGACAGGAATAATGTGAGTGATAAGAAGTTCAAAAGAGCAAACATCAAAGTATCTTTCCAAAAGTTTCTACTGGGAGTAAGAATGCGGAGGGACTCTCCTACATATCAAACTTTAATGGACAGTAAAGCTTCACAGGCAGGCTGTCTTCGTCTGGAATGCCTACTTTTCCACTTACTGGCTTAAAATTGTCACCTGATTTAACTTCTCTGAGTGCCTTCTTTGTGAAAACAAGATTGATAAAATTTACCTCTTCCGTATTTGGAAGCATGAAGCAAGGTCAAGTTTAGTACATTGCCTAGCAAGTGGTAAGTGCATAGCAACAAGCATTTTCCTTCCCTTCAGTTCTCTTCTCAGTTGACACATTTCTGCCCGTGATCAGAAGTAAAATGCTGATCTGTTGTGGGACTGGGCATCTAACGTCCAGCTTTGGAGTGAAGAGAAGCAAGCCAAACTGAGCGCTGCTTTAACATTTGGTAGTCATCAGATCAGAACCCCCTGAGGTCACAGGTCAGGTTCTGACATTACGGTTAAGGGAAGCCAGTTGCCTTGAAGGGAAAGCTGTCTAGCAATTATGAAAATTTATAGATATTTCTAGAACTCTTTGAGGCTTGGGTTGTGAGGGGAACCGGAGGTAGAGACAGTGGCGTGTATTGTATCAAAAGTTCGAATAAATCTAGGTCTGATTAGAATCACTGCTTGGAGCTGTAAAAAGATAAAGAGACAATGAGAAGACCTAAGTACGTATTTTGCAAGGTTTTCCAGTTAGACAGAAAGCACACAAGCCATCTCTGTTCCCTTATTCTGTCTGCTCAAGTTCATCCCTGGGGTCACAGGAAGACTCACCTCTTCCTCTCCCTTGTTTTGTCCTCAGCCTCCAAAGGAAAGATTTGGAAGAGCATTTTTTTTTCCCAGACTTGGATTGTGTCTACTTTGTAACCCCCAAAGCAGATGTTTTCAGTGAAGGCTTGAATGTGAATGCTGCTTTATTTACTTATTTATTTGTACAGAAGTTTTTGCACAATTTAAGTAATTTAAATCTGTCCTACACCATGAATATTTCTATCAAGGGTTTCAATTTGGCTTCATTTTTCCCTTCTTTGCATAGATTGCAAACTTAATAGAGAACAGCTGGATACTGTAACTTTTTGGCACAAATAGCCAAAAAAAAGAAAAAGGGAAGTTCCTTTTCTAGGACCAAATTGTTTACACGCTTTGTCCTGGCGGTGCCACCTGACACCCTTGGGAAGGCTTGGGTTTCTCCACATCCATCACTCCCACAGAGAGCCATGTCAAGCGGTGACTGGGCCTCTCCTGCCCATCTATGGCTGATTATTCACTACACTGTGCTCTGTAGACCTGGAGCCTGGGGTGCAAAAGGTGTATTCCTGTCTGGCCACTCAGAACACTAGCCCTCATGTGAGTCCATTCCTTCCCCCTCTTCTCCCTGTGCCTACGACCCCACTGTCCCTGCTCAGACCTGTTTCAAGTGTGAGCTTATAAGGTATCACTTTTCCAACAATGTAGGCACATAAGCATAGGCATCCAGATATAGGTAAAAAGATCTGTTGGTAATCACGCCAAACATAACAATTCACGTGTCAGAATTCCAAAGTACCTTTTGCAGTACCAGATCATGTTGCAGCTGATGTCAGAGCTTACATGTTGTTCATCTAATAAAAGCATGCAGTGATTTTGCTCAATTTTCTCCATACAAATAGGAAAATGCTCTGAGATCATTTGGCTTTTTGTTTCAGCATGTCGTCTGCCGTCTTGATCCTTCTCCAGCTTTCTTTGTATTCTAGACTGGGAAATTCCCATACTAGGCACCAATGCCAGTATTTATTGGTGTTGCTTAGACTAAGAAAGTGGACAGAATGGAAGAACGGACTGTTTCAGCTTTGAATTTCTTCCTCTGAGACTAATGAAGGCATTGTTTGCTGGCTTGTGTAATAAAAGCAATGACACTGGCTAGAGACCTTTAATGAACGAGTTGCTGTCGAGTTCATTCCTATTCATGGTGACCCATGTGTGTAGGAATAGAATTGTGCTCAGTAAGAATTTCAGTAGCTGCTTTTTCAGAAGTAAGTTCACCAGGCCTTTCTTCTGAGGTTTCCTTGGGTAGACGTTAACCTCCAACTTTTTGGTTAGCAGCTGAGCAAATTAAATGTTTATATTAATCAGAGGCTGGTCCCCTTTAATACCTTACCCTGATTAAGTCAGTCCTAAAGTTTGTGTTGTTTACAAGCAATGTGCCAGGGATTACAACTCAAGAGCTGATGGGTGCAGCTAACAGAGTAACACAGAAAGCACGTGCGACAACAGCGTGGAATGGATGATGACAACCAGAGGGCGAGTTCTGCCTACGGTGACAGACACTGCTCCTTTGCCATGGGAAAAGAGGTGTGGGTGGATTTTCCGATTTCTTGCTCTCATTCCCCCGAAAAGTAAAAAATCCTGAATTATACATGAAATCTGGATTTTAAATGTGGACAGCTAATTCAATTTTTGTCTAATCCTCTTCACAAGCCCAAAACAGATGGCTGTTGATTTGGCTCGCATGATTCCACTTTTTTGACCTCTGCAACAGACATGTAAGCCTGGGGGTTCGGGGAACTTTTCCGCATGACAGCCCTGAGAGTTTGTCACTCTTTCTGTATAGAGTGACCCATAACCGCATATCTGCAACACATTCTATGGTCCTTCTGCCACGGGCAACGCATGCTGGTAGTTTGATTCCACTACTCATTGCATTCGCTTCCTATTGTTGCCATAGCAAGTTACCACAAATTTAGTAGGTTAAAGCAACACAAACGTATTATCTTTCAGTTCTGTAGAAGTCTAACATGTGTCCTACCAGGTTACAACAATCAAGGAGTCGGTAGGGCAACATTCCTTTCTGGAGACTTGAGAAGACACTCTGTTTCCTTGTCTTTCTCACTTTCTAGAGGCTGCCTGCGTTCTTGGGCTTGTGGCCTGCTTCCTCCACTTTCAAAAACAGCAACACAAGTGGAGTCTTTCTCACACCACCTGTCTCTGACTTCTTTGTGGTCTCACACGTCTCCTTTTTTGACTCTTTGGTTTTGCCTTCCTCTTTCACCTTAACTTGGTTGCTCCCAGATAATCCAGTATAATCCCCCTACCTTAATGTCAGCTGGTCAGCAACTTTAATTCCATCTACAAGTTTCTCTTTGCCATATAACCTAACATGTTCCAGGGATCAGGATGCGGACATCTTTGTGGACCATGATTCTGCCTACCCCACACAGGAAGATCTGCTAAAATGTGGATGGGGAATCTGAAGCCAAAGCTTTAGAACAGGACAGACAGCCATGGACTTTTAGCCTAAACGAATATATTTTACACTGACTTTCTGCTGCCTGCTTACCTCTCCCACCCCTCTCCCTGCTTGAGTTGCAGCAGCTTCCTGGTTGTTTACTATCTGGTTACCAGAATGAAACCATGTACAGCTGCTGCTTCTTGTCCTTATTCCTCTCTTATTGACTTTGGGAATCACTGCCTGCCCCACAAGAACCTGAACCAGAGAGTAAACAACTATACATGGGTCTAGGACACCAACAAAGGATGAAGAATAAACCAAGTGTTCTAGATGTCTGCTTTAAATGTCTGGTTGTTTTTCTAGAATGTGTGTAAAGGACGTACTCTTTACTATTCCTATAGCTCACATGGTATTTCATTCACTGTTCATTTCAATCATAGAAAGTTGTTTTCTACTGTATTTCTCTTCTAATCTTCTAAAGTTCCTATAGTCCTTACCACTTAGCCACTCAGTTAGATCGTTTGCAGAGAAAAACAAAACGATTCAGATAGCAAGTGACTTTCCTGTTCACCCACTTCAAAGCTCTATGGCCAAGGATTTAGTTTTGTTTCTTTAGGGGTTTTTTTTTTTTGTTTGCTTGTTTTGTTTTAAGTTTACTAAACTTCTATCTGTAACAATGTGTTAGGGGTGGGATGAGGAACCTCAAAAAAGATTCCAAAATTAACTAAAAGTCACATCATCCCAAGCCCCTTATTGAGTTTGCTGTTGATAGCTACCACAGAGTTGCCCCCAACTCATGGTGATCTCAAGTAAACAACACTCACACACACACACAAAAATGCCTCAGTCATTTGTCATCCCCATGATCAATTGCCAGTCTGACTGTTGTGATCCATAGGATTTTCAGTGACTGATTTTCAAATGTAGATCACCAGGTCTTTCTTCCTAGTCCATCTCAGTCTGGAAGCTCCAGTGAAAAGTGTTCAACATCACAGCAACATGCAAGCCTCTGGCGACAGACAGTTGGTAGGTATACTATTAAGTGAAGGAGAGAGACCCATTCACAGTGACGGAGGAGAAAGGGTGAGTGGGTTTTAGAGAACAGAGAATGCTGTGTGGGGCTAAGAGAAGAATGAATATGCTTCAGAATGCCAAACTAGGGTATTGCTGTTACAGTCTAGTTTTCTGCCTTTAAACATGATTTCAGTATATGAATGAAAGGAGAGCATAGTCCAGGTGTGAGAGGGAACTCAACATGAGTCGGGATCTGTATAGAGAGTGCAGAAAAGGGGCAACTGGTGATGGATCTTTCTTGAATTTCATCCCATAGATCACAGTGCAATCCCGTGGGCTCCTAACAGTGAAGGAGGGAGGCAGAGAGAAGTCTAGTAGGAGAAGATCCATGCTGACTTCTGGTGCTGCTACAGACAGGCCATGTGCAGGGAATGGTGAGAACTCCAGCGGCTAAGAGTGGTCCCTGGCCAGCAGCCAGGAACGAAATGGGGATGTCAGTCCTAAACCCACAGGGAACTGAGTTCTTCCAATAACCTGAATTGGTTTGGAATTGGATTCTCCCTTAGAGACTGCAGTGAGGAAAACAACCCTGCTGACACCTTGATTCTAGCACAGCGAGCCCCACATGAAAGTTCTAACCTACAGAACTGTGAGAAAACACTTGTGTTGTGCTAAGTTTGTACTAATGTGTTACAGCAGCAATAGACAACTTGTAAAACATTACTCGTAGATTCCTAGAAATCCTCCCCAGTCAGCTACAGTACATACCTGGCCTTTCAAATCAGTGTGCCCTTCTCTCCTCTGGAAACCCTGGTGTCATTGTGGTTTAAGTGGTATATCTCCTAACCAAACTGTCAGCAGTTCAAATCCACTAGGAGCTCCTGGGAAACTCTGTGGAGCAATTCTACTCCGTTCTATAGGTTCACTGTGAGTTGGAATCAACTTGGCCGGAGTGGGTTTGGTTTCTTTTGGTTTTTGGTTTTCCCTGCTCTGAACCACAAACCAAATCAGGTGTCCTTGAACAGACTGACTCGTGGTGATCTCATGCACGGCAGAGAGAGAGCTGTGCTCCAAAGGGTTTTCACTGGCTGAGAGGAGCTTGTCAGGGCTTTCTTCCCATGTGCCTCTGGGCAGACTCTAAATTCCAAACTTTCAGTTATTAGCCCAATGCATTAACCATCTGCACCATCCCAGGGACTCCTGCTATGCCACAGGAGCATCTATTATCCCTTGCCTTCATTTGTAACTTACACCTAGCGTGACAGCTATGATAACATTAACCCCATTTCTTTGTGGGTATCTGTCATGGATTGAATCGTGTCCTCCCAAAAATATGTGCAGTAATTTGGCTGGGCTGGGATTCCCAATGTTCTGTGATTGCCCTTTGTTTTGTGATTTTCTTAGGTTGCAAATCCTAATCTCTGCCTGTGGTTAACAGAGTGGATTATGCTAGAGAGGATTAGGGTGGGACTGTAAACCTCTTACTAAGGTGACTTCTCTGCTCCATTGGAGGATTTCTAGGAATCTACGAGTAGTGTTTTACAAGTTGTCTATTGCTGCTGTAACACATTAGTACAAACTTAGCACAACACAAGTGTTTTCTCACAGTTCTGTAGGTTAGGACTTTCATGTGGGGCTCGCTGTGCTAGAATCAAGGTGTCATGGCTTGAACCACCCTTTATCCTTTTATCCTAAAAGGAATAAAAGGAAAGGAAAGCAAGCCGAGTTGGGAACCTCATATCATCAAGAAAGCAGCACAGGAAGCAGAGCACATCCTTCAGACCTGAGATTCCCATGCCAAGCTGTTCCCTGATCAGAAACTAATGCAACACAAGGACTTTCCTCTAGGGCTGACACAAAAAAAGCCCTTCTAGTGGAGTGGACACCCTTAATGCGAACTTTGTTACCTACTGGACTGTTGTAAAAATGAACTTTTCTTTGCTAAAGTCATCTATCTGTAGTATCTCTGTTAGAGCAGCACTAGCTGACTAAAACAGTATGTTAGTTTCAGGAAGTTAACTTTGAAGTTCCTTGAAAGTTGTTGCTGTGTGCTGTCCAATGGATCCCAACCCATAACTACCCTATAGGGCAGAGTAGAACTGTCTCACAGGGTCTCCTAGGCTGTAATCTTTACAGGAGCAGTTCTGCTCTGTCCTATGAGGTTCACTGTGAGTCGGAATCAATTTAGTTGGACACAAAAACAAATCCTTGAAAGTAGGGATCAGTTATTAGACATCTTTCATGCCACATAGGTCTTAGCAGCCATCTATTGTTACCAAGGAGATGTTGAAAATCTCCTTGTAGGAGAAGTAGGAATTGGTTATTGGGGGAATGTATTTTAGGGTAGAGTCTGCAGTGGGAAATCTGAGAATCAGGTGGGACTGCTGAGCTCCTAGCCACCAGAAGGGTACTGTTTGGCATACTCAGAGGAGAACCAAGTCAGATGCAGAAGCTACCAGGAGAACCCAGACTTTTGGGATTAGAAAAGTGAAAGCAAGGGCCAGCAATTAGCAGCAATGAGAATGGCCTAAAGCATTCACTGAGGTGGGAGATTTGCCTTTTGAGCCAACTGGTATGTAAGTGGCCTGGCTCAAAGGATCAAAGGCAGCATGGCTGATATGTATGCCCAGAGAATGCCATTTCCCTACATGATGAATTATATCTATTGCCTTATCAAGGCCTAACTTCCAACCTAGATAATGTCCCCAGTATTCTAGAAAGCAGGTGTCTCTGGGTAGTGTAAACGGTCAATGACCTCAGTTACTAACTGAAAAGTTGGGGGTTTGAGCTCACTTAAAGGTGAGTTGGAAGAAAGATCTGTCAGTCTACTTTTGAAAAATCAAACATTGACAACCCTGTGAAAGACAGTTCTACTCAAACACACTAAGATTTGCAGTGACCTGGAATCCACTCCATGGCAACTGATTTTTGGCTTCAGTAATGCTAGAAATTAACTCCCACCCACTCCACCCCCTGAAAAAAATTTCAGAATCTTGCTAACTAAACTTGAGTGAACTTTGCACTGCTCCACTTGGTGCCTTACAAAACTCTTTAAGTCTAAAGCTTCAAAATGTTCCCCCCAGCACTCCTTCCAGCTCTTGCTCTCCACCCTGCTGCCGACCCTCACCTTTGGCTTTAGCCTGGATGTTCCCATTGTAAAGCCACCTTTCTCTTGAACTCCGATGATCCTGAGAGCACTGTGGTTCTCTCTCAGAAATACAGAGCGTCCCCCCAAATCAAACTTTTCAGCTCACAAATCCCCAAGTGGTAGCTTTTCCAGCTAAGTAACCACTGGAAACATATTTTAAAGTCTTCAAGCAGAGAAAAATATTTGGATCTCTGCCTATTTTGCAAAGGCTGAGCATCAAATTACACACCCAGAGCTTCTATTTTTTAATATTATGTGTCTGTACTACTTAAACATACATGGAAAGTAGTATTTTTTTCCCTAACAAGCTAAAGCTTGCTGGCGCCAGCACTGCACTGGTGACTGTGACCATTGTGTGGGTCGTGTCACTGAGATACACTTGAAGGACTCAGTGAAACAGTCTGAAGGCACTGGATGGAGCCAGACTGGGACATGGAACACCGTCCTTCCCTTTGTGCTTCTGGAAAGTGTGCTCATAACTGAACTTACAAAGATTTTCCACTAATGACTCAAATGTCGCGTCCTGTGTCTCATAGCAGACCCTGGTAGTCCCTCAGACACCAAAATGTTATTCCCTTTATGTTTGGGGAAACTTGTTGTTTAATTAGACAAGCTTTCTTTCTATAATTTTCTTTTTTAAGTTTAAAAACCATTCTTAGCTCATGCATTGAGGCTACGTAAGCACATGTGTTTTGGAACATTCCGTATTTCTAGAGAAAAAGAGAGAGACTCTTTGAGTATAGTTCTCAAGAGTCTCAACTGATTAAGAGTCTATTTTGTCTTCTACGTCTGTGAATACTTGGCAAATGATGTGGCGAAAGTCTTTTACCCCTAAACCTCGCACAGCGTCATTAACGAGGGCTTCACTGGGGACTCAGTGAGTGCTTCAAAATGCGGCTGCTCTTGAAGCTTACAGTTCCACAGCCTGGGGAGAAAAAGTTTGCTGAGTAAATTAAGAAAATAAATAAGATTTCATAGACCTTTTCCAAAAAAGCCACTTAAGAAAACAAACTATTTCCAATTACTTTAGGATGAGTTATTAACATTCTAAATTCTAATAACAAATGTATTATTTTGTCTGATTAAATCAGGCATTTAAAATTTCCCTATTAATAAGTTCCTTATTAATATAGCTTAAGTTATGTCTACTACATATCTTTCTTTTTTTTTTTTTCTTTCTTAAGTCAGTCTTTCACTCATTTTATGATGCTCTACTCCATCTTTAGCTACAGGAAAAGCTGTTTCACTGCTCTTTCCCTTTCTCTCCACTAGGAACCACATTTTAACTACTAACTGCCATCATCTTCCTTGATAAGTATTGCAAAGCCTTGGTCCTTGCTTAATTCACCTGTACTACTCACCCTCACAGATGGCCAAGCTGTATTTCATAGAATGGCAGTTGAGACCAGCAGTAGTTAATTGGATAGTGAAATCTTTCTGCTCCACACGATTCAGCCACACAGTCATAAAGCAGACCTCACTGTCTTCGGGCCTGCACAAGTCAAGGAGGGAACTCACCTTTTCAGCTCAGGTACTATGACTCGATGGCAGTGGACTACTATGTACCACCCTGTTCTAAGTGCTTTGAATGCATTACCTTGTTTCATCTTCCCAGGACTCCTATGACAAAAGCCCTATCATCCTTGTAATTCTCTCTTACTAAGTAGAGCAGTGACATAGGCCAAAGATCATGAGTTTATGTAGTAAGATTAGTCTACCATTCATCTATCTGTTTCCTATACTGTGGTAGTGTGTGTTACTCTGATGCTGACAGCTATGCCATCAGGTTTCAGACACCACTGGAGTCACCTGTGGTGGGCAGGTTTCAACACAGCTTCCTTGCAGACTAAGACAGGCTAGGAAGAAGAATCTGGAAATCTACTTCTGAAAAAATTAGCCAGTGAAAGTCTTGAGAAAAGCAGTGGAACATTGTCTGATATAGTACTTGAAGATGACTGAAGAAGAGCTATGTCCTTAGAGTCAGTCTTAATGACGTGGATGAAGTCAAGCTTTTGGGACCTCTATTTGCTGATATGGCATGACTCAAAATGAGAAGAAACAACTGCAGACATCTCTTAATAATTGAAATGTGGCATGCATGAAGTATGAATCTTGGAGAATTGAAAGTGGTCAAAGATGAAATAAAATGCTTAAAGATTGGTATCCAAGATATAAGCGAGCTGAAATACATTGGTATTTGGCCATTTTAAATTAGAAAATCACAAATCTATTACTCCAAGTGTGACAAATTAAAGGGAATGGCACTGCATTCATTGTCAAAAATAGCATTTCAAGATCTATCACAAAGCGCAATGCTGTTAGTGATTTCAAAAAAACAAAAACCTCATTGCTGTTAAGCAGATTCCAAATTGTAGTGACCCTAAAGGACCGAATAAAACTGCCCCCTAGGGTTTCCCAAGGAGCACCTGGTGGATTTGAACTGTTGATTTCACAATGATAGGTAGCAATATTCATAAGCCTATGAAGAAGCTCAGTTAATGCAACTTCTTAGTTATCTAGGGCTGCAATAACAGAAATACCATACGTGGATGGCTTTAACAAGTGAAAATTATTATCTCATGGTCTAGTAGGCAGAAAGTCTAAATTCAAGGTGCTAGTTCTAGAAGACACTTTTTCTCTGTATGAGAAGGTCCTTGTCATCAATCTTCCCCTCATCGTGGAGCTTCTCTGCACAGGAATCCCAGGTCCTGCTGCTGGCACTTCTCCCAGCACTGCTTTCTTGGCGTGTAAGGTCCTCTATGTCTCTGCATGCTTCTTTTATATCTCAAGAGATATTGGCTTAAAACACAATCTAATCTTATGGATTAGTTCTACCTCATCAATGTAAGTGCTACTAATCTCATTTAACATCATAGAGATAAGATTTACAACACATAGGAAAATCACCTCAGATGACAAAATGGTAGACAATCACATAATTCTAGGAATCATGACCTAGCCAAGTTGACAGATATTTCAGGGGACACAATTCAATCCACAGCAATGACTATCGGTTAGATTTGTTCACCAACCACTGGTGCCAAAGACAAGGAAATCAAAGACTTTTTGCCAACTTTGCAATCCAAAATGGATTAAACGTGCAATTGAGATGAGTTGATAATTGCTGGTGAGTGGAATGCAAAAGTTGGAAACAAAGCAGAAGGATCAGTAGTTAGAAAATGCCACCTTGGTGATGCCAATGATATTGGAGCTCACATAACAGAATTCTACAAGGCCAATAACTTATTCATTGGGAATATCTTTTCTCAGCAACATAAATAGCTTACTATAGACATGGGCCTTGCCAAACGGAATACACAGGAACCGTATCAACTACGTCTGTAGAGAACTACAATGGAGAAGTTCAATGTCACCAATTAGAACAGGGCCAGGGGCAGACTGCAGTACAGACATTTTCTGTAACTCATGTTAAGTTGAAGGTGCAGAACATAAAAACAGGTCCATGACAGCTGAAATGAGATCTTGGGCATATCCTACCTGAATTTGGAGGCCATCTCAGGAATATGTTCAATGCATTGAACACTAATAACCAAAGAGAAGACAAGTTATGAGATGACATCAGGGACATAATACATAAAGAAAGCAGAAAGTCATTAAAAACACAAGAAAGAAAAAAAAATGGATGTCAGAAAAAACTGAAATTTGTTCTTGAATACATAACAGCTAAAGGGAACAGAAAGCACGATGAAGTAAATAATTGAACCGAGGATTTCCAAGGGTGACTCAGAGAAGATAAAACATTATAACTACCCGTGCAAAGATTTGGATTTAGCAAACTGTAAGGGAAGAACACACTTAGCATTTCTCAAGCTGAAAGAACTGAAAAATAATTGTAAACCTTGCGTTACAACATTGTGGATTACTGTGGGCAAAATACTGAAAGATTTGGGAAGCATCAAAAAAAGACGTAAGGAATAGACAGAGTCATGGTACCAAAGAGCAATGGTCAATATTCAATCATTTTAAGAGTTATCAGATGATCGAGAACCAATGGTACTGAAGAAAGAAGTCCAAGCTGCTCTGAAGACACTGACAAATAACAAGGCTCCAGGAATTCGAGAAATACCAGTTGAGATGTTTCCAACAAACGGATATAGAACTGCAAGTGCTCACTCATCTATACTAAGAAATTTGGAAGATAGCTACCTGGCCAACTGGCCAGGAGAAATCCACGTTTGTGCCCCTTCCAAAGAAAGGTGATCCAACAGAATGTGTGAATATCACACACAAGTAAAGTGTTGCTGAGGATCATTCAAAAGTAGCTGCAGCAGCACGTCCACAGAGAACTACCAGAAATTCAAGCTAGAGTCAGTAGAGAATGTGAAATGAGACGCATCACTGCCGATGTCAGGCGGATCATGGCTGAAGGCATAAAGTACCAAAAAAGATATTTACCTGTGTTTTATTGATGGAGTAAAGATATACGACTGTGGGAGTCATAACAAACTATAGATGACATTGCAAAGAAAGGGGCACTTAATTGTGTTCATGAGGAATCTGTGCATAGATCATGAGGCAGTCTTTCAAGTAGAACAAAGGGATGCTGCACTGTTTAAAGTAAGGAGAGGTGTACTTCAGGGTTGCATCTTTTTACCATACTTATTTGATTTGTATGTTGACTGTCATAGACTGAATTTTGTCTCCCCAAGAACGTGTGTATCAATTTAGCTAGGCTGTGTGGTCCCAGTATTATGTAATTGTCTGCAATTTGATGAAATATTCCTATGTGTTGTAAATTCTATCACTATGATTTAATAAGATGGACTATCAGCAGTGTAACTGCTGAGATGGGTTACTGTCTTAAACAAGTCTCTTTGCAATATAAAAGAGAAAGGCAGGCAGAGAGACACAGGGACCTCACATCACTAGAAAGCAGCGACAGGAGAAGAGTGCATCCTTTGGACTAGAGGTTCTTGCTCAAGGAAGCTTCCAGAGCTGCTCCTCTGGAGGTGATAGAAAGAAGAAAACCTTCCCCCAGAGCTGGTGCCCTGGATTCAGATTTCTAGCCTGCTGGTCTGTGACAGAAGAAACTTCTCTTTGTTAAAGCCATCCACTTGTTTTATTTTTGTTGTAGTAGCACTAGATGAAAAAGACACTGACCTAATAAATCCAATAAAGTGAGCTACGTGAAGGAGAATGTGGCATAAGGGTTGAAGGAAGACTCATTAACAACCCAAGATACGCAGATGAAACAACCTTGCTTGCTGAAAGGGAAGAGGACTTGAAACACTTACTGATGAAGATCAAAGACCACAGCCTTCAATACTGATTATGCCTCAACATAAAGCAAATTAAAACTCTCACAAGTGGACCAGTACATAACACTATGATAAACAGGGAAAATGTTGAAGTTTTCAATGATTCAATTCACTTGGATCTATAATCAATGCCCAAGGAAGGAGCAGGCAAGAAATCAAACAACATATTATACTGGGCAGATTTTCTGCAACAGACGTCTTCTAAGTGTTAAAAATCAGAGGCGTCACTTTCAGGACTAAGGACCTAAGCCACGGTGTTTTAAATGGTCTCATATGCATGAAAAAGATGGACAATGAATAACGAAGACCGAACAAGAATTGATAGCTTTCAGTGACAGCATTGGTGAAGAATACTGTATTTTACATAGATTGCCAGAAGAATGAACAAATCCATCTTGGAGAAGTCCAGCCAGAATGTTCCTTAGAAAAAAGGGTGGTAGGACTTGGTGTCTATATTATGGATGTATTAGCCATGTGGGACCAGACATTGGACAAAGATGTCATGCCTGGCAAAGCAGAGGATCAGTGAAATAGAGAAAGACCCTCCACAGGGCAGAGTGACTCAGCGGCTACACAACCAGCTCTAACACAGCGAAGATTGTGAGGATGGCATGAGATCAGGCAGTGTTTCCTTCTGTCGTACACACAGTAGCTATGAGTTGGAACCAACTCAATGCCACCTAACAACAGTGGAATTAGTCTCTTAAATCCAATAAAATATCCAATAAAATGCAACATCTTAAAAAAACAAAGAAAAAGTGCAGAAATCACTTCAGTGGAATTAAATACATTCTTGAGTTTAAGGAAGTAATTGTCTTACAAGTAGTACCACAGGCAAAAGCTGTAATAGTTCTGAGAAATTACAGTGGAGCCAAAAATTCTTGCAAACAGAATATTTTGGAGATGGCTGAGACAGAGGTTAAGGAAGGGTATCGTTTCTCCTTTTTGTGTGTGAGAACTCTCTGTAGGGAGTTATTTCATGATTAGTCCTTGAGTGTATGAGTGTTTGATGTGGTGGGTGGGAAGTCACTGTGTTACAGTAGGAGCAGTTGGGTTTGTAGTAATCATGGGACACAAGCATGACATTGCTAAAATCAGCTTTTAAAACAGCAGTTAATAGTGAGTCAATCGTGTCTTGGTGACTCAAGGTGTTTCACAGTAGAACTTTGCTTTATAGGGTTTTCAATGGCTGACTTTTCTTCCGAGGCATCTCTAGATGCATTTGAACCAACAGTCTTACTATAGTAGCTGAGCACTTAATCATTTGTGCCACCTAAGAACTCCAGAATCCTCTTTAGGACACATAAAAGCAATTATCCCATTCTCCTGTTGTAAATACTTTGAGGGTTCCCTGACTCTTAGAGTAAAATATTCCCTGTAGTAAAACACTCTTAAGTGTCTTGTTAGGGCAAAGACCTTCAAAATCACACCCTGACTTCCTGTGCAACCTCTTTCTCCATCTACTCCAACACACAGGTGTGTGATGCTGAAACACTGCTTCAACACTTCATCCCAGAAGCCCTTCCCTCTGGCTGGGGGGGCCACCCCTACTCTAACTTTAAGCAGCATGAAGTATTGCCCCCCAGGGGACCTGTCCTGCTTCACTGAGTATGACTCCTGTCTCCTGTTGTTTTCCTTCTACCCAACTTCGTGCTTGGCTCATTCGGGCAGCTAAGGGGTCTCTACTGGAAAGCCTGGTCCACTGATGCCAAATTCTGTCAGCGTACGCACTGTGTCTTTTCAGTTTGCACCTCCACGGCTTTGTTAGGTCATTTTGCATGTTTGTGGAATGAATGATTTTCAGTGAGCCCGAAGAATATAAAATTGTGTTGAAGCAGTAAAAGGAAAAACAATGATAATTTATTGCTCCTAGTGATTTTTTTTTTTTAGTTGTACTGTGGAATTCCAGAATGCTGGTGGAATGTTGTTTCTGCATTTTCTTATCTGTAGAATGTGAGCATTGAAATAATGAACTCTTAATGATGTCTGCAACAGCTAAAAAGAGCTAGAGCCACAAGCAGAATCTAGATTACTGGATTCCAATTATGCTTTCCTTATATAGTAAAGCAGGTGGAAACCTGCCGGAGAAGGAAAACTCAAAATATTTTTCACTGAAAGAAGCAATAGAAGAATGGCAAGACTGTACTCTGTCAAAGGCAGAAGACTTTTGAGACCAGAAGAAACATAAGGCATTCCTGTTGAGTTCTGGCTGTCGAAAGTTTCGCAGTATCCCAGTTCTTCTAATGGAGGCCTCTTAGCCTTGACTTTGCAACAGATACATTAACAACATGACTTCCAATAGGGCCTTGGAGCTCTAAATTCCAGTTCCAACATTTTCCTTTTAATTTGTTTGAAAGAGGTAATTACTAGAAACATTAAAATTCAAATAACAGGTACTGTCAGAAGATAAAGACCACAGATGATGTGGTACCGAGAATAATGAGAAAAGCTTTTCTTCGGATGCTCACCGAGGACCAAAATGACATGCGGTAAAGACAACCTAGAAGACAGAGAGACCCGCAAGAGTGGGTGCCTACATCGACTTGGGACCAGAAGAACAGAATGGTGCCCGGCCACCACCAGTGATAGCCATGATGGAGCTCACAGAGAGGAGTCTCACTGGCAACACAAGAATAAAAAAGGGTGCATCCTGAGATCTCCACTAAAAGACCTCAATTGATAGTCCAGCAGTTTCGGGGTTCCCCTGAGAGCATGGCCCCGGCCCTGATGCTGCCCTTACCCATAAATTATGACGAAGGTCCACTCTTTGGACAGGAATGGATTGGACTTGGCAATGCAGAGTGACCGTATATTGGAAGCACTTTATGGTTCTATACATCTGTAGGATATCATCCTGCCGACCTCTGGCTGGAGGAAGGAGAGTGGATGGAGAGGAGCGGAAAGGAGGCTGTTGGGAGGATGAGACATGTATGGAGCAGAGAGGAATAGTGTGCTGTCACTGGGCAGGGAGAGCAGTGGAAGCTGCCTATAGGTGGGCATGTAAATTTATATGTGAATGTACATTTTCACTCAATCATGTTAAATAAAAAAGAAAAAAAAAGAAAAGCTTTTCTTTACTGTTATTTTCTTATTTAATTGATACTTGATTTATTTATGAAATTTTCAAACTGTGCCTGTCTATATGACTCAAAATACCCTTGAGGTATACAGTGGCATCAGTGAATAGAATATGCAGGACATACTGAATATAATTTTCAAAACTGAAATTATTTTTTAAAGGAAACATATGTGACTCAGAATAGCCAGTAGCTTCTGACTGTAGTCTCAGTATGCGGTCTATGAAGGGAAAAAAAATGTGTGGATCTTGCTTATAAATCTAATCACAAGGAGGAATAAAATGAGTTGCATGACCAAAATCACGGGATGAAGACGAGGTTCCTTTCAGCCAAATTTGTTCTGCAAATAAGGGAAAGAAAAATGTAACTTCAGAGCATATTACAACTGATTCAAAAGAGAGGTTTCCTTCAAAGTAAAGCTGAGATATTTTACAAATTAGAAGATATTTTAACTATCTGAACTTCAGGCATATGGAGGGAATATATGCAGTACACAGCTGTCTTTAGATTGCTCTTTCTGTTGCTATAAAGTACAGTAAAAGAGACTGATCCCTATAGAAATGAGGTATGTGATTTTTGTCAAAGTGAGCTGCCCTTTCATGATTTCCCACAAAACAGCTGCAAAAATACCTACAGTAGGGCATCTGGACTTCTTAAAAGTGACTTGAGATTTGTGGCTAACGAGACATTGTGAAATAGCACTCACCATGTTGTAAAAAATACCCATAACCATTTATTACTATTTTTTAAGACAAAAATGAAAGGTGCCCTAAGCATATTAGCCTAGCTTGATTAGAAGAAAACACTATAAAGTGACAAAGGAATAGTATAAATAGATGCCTTGCCAGATTTGACATTCAAATCTCTTTTAAAGTTTATGAACAGCAGTGTGGGTAAAATCCCATCGTGATGGGTGTATCATAAGTGTTTGATCAGATTCCGAGGCATCATCAGTAATAACTTTCATGTTCTTAAAAAATGTGGTTTCCTATTGAGACCAAGCATTGTTCCCAGAAAGGGGGAAAAAAAGAAGAAGGAATTCTTTTAAACATGTTTTTCATTTTTACCTCTCACAAAACAAGACTATCAAAATGAAAGCAGTGGCCTTTCCATGAGAACTTTGGTCAAATAAACCTTGCATTGTTCCATCTTAAAATGAAACATCTGGCTGATTTAAGAAGAAAAATATCTTCATTATTTCTGAGCATCTAACAGAGAAAGGTTAATTTCAAAATCTATATGTCTTTCCAATGTGGACATGGAAGAAAAAAGAACTATGAAGTTATTTTTGACTCAGGAAAGTATATCTGGAGGTAATTTAGTGAACACAAATTACCATTGACAGGGGAAGAAATAATTTATTCTCCTGGTAAGTCTTTTTATATGAGTGGCCAATGTGGAGCTGTCGACAGGGAAAAGACATTTGAATGGTTTTAGAATAATTGAAATCCAAGTCCCAAATCCCATAAGATATCCAGGATATCATGTGACATTGTGAGACTCCTTGAATAATTTTAATATCTGAACTGAAGCGTGAGGGTAAAACAGGTAGAAGAAGGTTTATAGCTTGAAGATAAACATGTTGGAGGAATGCTTAACATAATGTACTCCTTAACAAGTCCTTCCCTTTTACCTTTACCAGGATTCACAATTTAATGGTTTCTTCTCACCAGGGTACTCATGAGTACTTTTTTGGAAGTCCCACTTAAGCTCTGGATGCTTCTCCTGATGGCTCTCTCCTTCAGTTTGAACTTTGGCTCACTTTACTGTTGGTCACCCCCAGACATAGTTCATTTGGCAGGGCATTTTCCTTTCTGTGCTGGAACCATGGGGTGGTTCTGGATGGGACTTTGATTTTTATACCTGGTTACATGAGCTAGACAATGAGAAAAGAAGAGAGAAAAAGAACTGATGTATTTGCATTGTGGTGATGGCTAGGAATATAGGCTATTGCATGGACTTCCAGAGGAATGAACAACTCAGTCTTAGAAGAAATAGGACCAGAATGTTTCTTAGAAGTGATAGTAATAAGTTTTCCACTCACTTTGGACACATGATAAGAAAAGACCAATCGTAGAAAAAGAAATCATGTTTGAGAAAGCAGAACGACAGTGAAAATGAGAGAAGCCCTTAATGAGATGAACTGACACAAAGGCCTCAGTGATGGACTTGCATACCAAGGATTAGGAAGGTAGCACAGGGATGGGCAACACTTTGTTCTGTTATTCCTGGGGCGGCCATGAATCAGAAGCAATTTGACAGAACTGAGCAAGTAACAACACTTTCCTACACCAATATCCTCTTCCCCCTTCTCCAAAGGGGGTATCACTTAAGACTGAAGTAGCGATCGGACTTCCCACACACTTTAGGGGAAAACCCGATTCCTCCACAGGCTCATCTTAGGGTCTGTCATCTTCTCTGCCCAGCATTGTATTTCTTCAAGTTTGAAGTTGTTTCTCAAAAAAAGGGGAGGCTAAATGAAGTTGAGATTGTTGGCTATATTGCTGTCTTACGCTGTTTTCTCTAGAGGAGACAAAACCAGTGAAGCATACATAAACACACACACACACACACACATACACACACACATAGATAGAGAGAGAAATTTATCTCAAAGAAATAATGCACACAGTTGTGGAGGTTCTCAATTTTCAAAATTATAGAGTCAGGCTGAAGGCTTCTTCTACATCACGTGACTGCAGGGAATGATAAATTTAAAATTCACAAGTCTGGTAAAGGGCTGCTAGCTTGCAGGCTTGTGGATGCTGGTGAAATCCATGATTTACAGGTCAGGCAACAGGCTGCTGGCTCAAGTCCCAAGAACAAGGAGCAGGAGAACAAGGAGTAAAATGTCAGAGCCAGGGCATATAAATTTTGCCGGAATATCCATATATATTTAATGCAGGCCACATTCCTAAGGAAATTCCCTTTTCAATTGATTGTTGGCTCACGTCAGATCACAAAATGGGCTGTGACTACATTAGTTCACAAAATGGAGGGTGATCACATCATTACTTAACTGCTAAATCACTGACAAGGATGGCCTAGACAAGTTGACATACAGACTTAACCATCATGATAGTTAAGTGAGCTCAACCAGTTACATTCACCACATAGTTATAGAACGAGTTGAGTTTGCAATTAAAAATTACCCCTTGAAGTTCAACTCATCTTCAAGGAAACTTGGAATGATCTTCCTTTATGTTTACTTTCCAAAAGAGACAGCTACCAAGTCCTGGAGAAACGTTCTAAATTTACATGTCTTTCAAAGAAACAGAGAAAGAAATTACAAGTTTTTTGTAGTTCATGATAAAAGAAAGGGCAGTTTTCGAAAGAGAGATTTAAAGATTCTATTTTTTTTAATTTGTATTTGCCCTACAGGCACCATTTCCAGCCCATCTTATGGGTAATTATCTATGCACTATGTGATCTACAATGTTAAAACAAGGTTGTGGAGAAATGACTGTGTATTTGTGGGGTAGGCTTCATACACCAGTGATTATGAAGATGGCACAAGACCAGGCAACAGTTTGTTCTCCTATACATAAGTAATGTTGCTATGATTTGGAACCAACTCAATGGCAACTGACAACAACAAGATTCCAAGCTCAGTGCCACTGAGTTTGTTCTGACTCATAGTGACCCTATAGGATAGAGCAGAACTGCCCCGATGGTAGATTTGAACTACTGGCCTAAGAACAGGGGAGCTCTTAAATGGAGGACGTACCTCAACTTTAAGAAGGAATCTATCACAAATTCATAGATTAGAGCTGACTTGTGACTGTATTGTGAAAAATCAATGAGCTATGGTAACCTACCAAAGATATTAGATTTTATTTCAAAAACTAATATTCATTAATAGGCTCAAAACATCAAGATGAGTGCAAAGAAGATAAGTCAAGTTTAATGTTGTGCTGGCCAACATGTCTTTAAAAATTGCTATATTAATAGAACTTTTTTTCTCATTAAAGATAGGAACATAACTGATTCCTAACTATGCATCTTAGTTACCTAGTGCTGCTGTAACATTAATATCACAAGTAGGTGGCTTTAAAGAACAGAAACTTGTTTTCTCACTATTCTGAAGGCCAGTAGTCCAAATCAGTGTCTGCTATATGGATTCCTTCCATTTCTATAACCCCAGGAACTCACTGGTTCCTTGGCAACCTTCCATGGTATCTGTCTTAATCCATGTCTGCATATGTATGTGTCTAATGTGCTTCTTTTATAACTTAGAAGTGATTAGGTTTAGGGCTCATCCTACATGAGTATAGACTCATTAATACAGCAAAAGAAAGACTCCTATTCCAAACAAGGTCGTAGCTACAGGTACCAAAAAAAAAAAAATCTGTGGCCATCAAGTTGATTCTATCTCATAGCAATCCTATAAGATTTAGTAAAACTGAGCCATAGAGTTTCCAAGGAGCCACTAGCAGATTTGAATTGCTGATATTTTTGTTAGCAGCTGCAGCTGCTAGCCACTTAGCCATCAGGGCTCCTCCAAAGACACAAGGACAAGGAATTTGATACATGTTTGGGGTACATGCAATTCAGTATGTAGCACTATGATTTTTAATGATTTTGATAGTGATCTGACCATCCTCAAAACTGTTACAAAATTCTCAATCCTAAATCCTCTAAAAAAAGCACAGTACTTATCATCTAATACCTGATTGTTTTAGTGGTGAATGAGAGGGTTAGGCAGAGTCATGAGATTAACATTGAAACTCTCTTAACAAAATTAAATCCAGGATACATAAGTCACTGAGTTAAGAGACAGTGTTCTGGAGAGAGGGAAAATTAAGCACAGAGGACTCTTAATGAAGCCAGGGCACTAGGCTTTGGGCATAATGTTGTTTCTAAGTTAAGAATATCTACTTTATACCTTTAGCTTATCTTCACTACCTTAAAAAAAAGAGGGAGAGGCAGAGGGAGAACAAGAGTAAGAGAAAGAAAAGGAGGAAATTATGAAGTGTAAGGGATAAAAGAAAGAACATCCGCAGGATAACTAACAAATTCTTTCACAAACAGAACATTTAAAACTTTAAAGTCTTCAACATCAATTAGGCCATATTTTTTTTTCAAAAGACTGTTTACTGCTATTTTCTACATTTGATAAATTCAGGAGCTCTTTTAAAGAGGAAAGTAGGAGAGGGACAGAGACAAGTGCCTTCCTCTGTGACAACCATTTTAAATCTACCACGAAGTTTTGGTATTTCGTTTACACTGAGAAGGGGAAATAGCTTTAAATATAATTTCCAAGCCTACTAGAGATTCAGTTTGGCAGAGAGCTTGCAGCAAATTAATTTTATATCTGAAAGAAAACATTCGTTAACCAACTAAATAAACTAGGTCTGTCAGTCTCTTCATTTGCTGAAGATAGTGAAGAAAGAAATTACATTTTTAGCCAGGAAAACATGAAAGGAAGCTGGAGGCAGCTGAGTTTCATATCCAGCTGGGGCAGTGGGGAACTGGCAGCCAATTAAATTGACTGAGATTAAGAAGGAAAATGGAGGTAAAACCAGTTTTTTATTTTATTCTCCAAATACTTGGAGAACAAAGGATAAGTGTAAAAAAGAAGATAGCCAAGTTAAAAAACAAAAAAAAAAAGTGGGGGTGGAGGACACTGGTGGTTCAGTAGTAAGATTCTCGGTTTGCCATGAAGGAGACCCAGTTCCTTTCCTGGCCAACACACCTTAGGTGCAGCTGCCACTTGCCTGTCAGCGGAGGCTTGTATGTTGCTATGATGTTGAACAAGTTTCAGTGGAGCTCCTAGTGATCTATCTCCAAACCAGTCAATGAAAACCTTATGGAGCACAACAATCTGATCCATAACCAGTTGTGATACTGGCATGGGACTGGACAGTGTTTTGTTCCAGTGTACATAGGGTTGCCTTGATTTGGGGGCCAACTTAAGAAATGACAGGCAACAACAAAGGTAATGAAGTTTGCTTCCTGTCTGAGCAAACAAGTGAAAGGAAACTGAAAAATCATCCCCACAGGACAACGCAAAAAAAGAAGCAGGAGTGGCTGAGGCAGCATCATCTGGAATGCCTGTGGCCATACTCGTTACTCTTATCCTTCCTTGCCTGCTTGCTGTCTCTGTTACCTGTTTTCTTTGTCCATCTTCCTCTCTCTCTTCTGATCCTTTCCACTTTTATGTTTTTCTCTGATACTATTTAGGTCTATTACCTCCTCCTCAGAGCCTAGTGATGGAGTTCAACAACGTCGTCTACTCTGAGGTTGAATGAAACACTAAGAGAAGTAACACATAGAGAAGATTTGAATAGAAGTTAGATTTTGTCAGTATCAGGGAACAGTAGTGAAAGATGCTTTTTATTACAATGCATGACTTTCATCTTCTGAATAATTACATGCTTTTCATCATTGAAAATGTACTCTTTCTTGGAATCCTCAAAATACCATGGTTTTACAGTACAAATATGTACTTGCATGGATTTCCATTAGTAAATGAAAATATAAACAACTATCACATCAGCATAGTGCATTTGTGATTATCCTAATTTTCAGATTTAAATGAAGTACCAGTTATATGGTGACAAATTACAAAACACTTTTGTCACTCTTCCCATCTGTGTCTCTCTCAACTTTACAGTTAAAGCTGTTATCTCTGAGGTTTGGACTCTGCAAATCTCATAGGTCAATGATTGAGCCTACAAAAACATATACAGTGGCTCACTTCGTTTAACACATGTCCGTCTATATTGGAAGTTAGAGAAAATACATGCATGGCCCATCTATTTTCATACAATCTTAACTTTCCTTGTCAACCAAATAAGCAATGGCAATGGTTTATTTGAATGGAATTGCTGATGACATCTGAAAACACATACCAGTAGGCTATCTAATGGTACCACTATATTAAAAACCTTGTTATTACCACTGATCAAATAAGGAGAAGAGAGAAAAAAATCAGTAAACTACCTTGTGCTAGAAACTCAGAGCAAAAGCAGTTTCTTCACCTAAGATCAAACACAAGGGGCTATGCCTTCCTCACAGAGACTCAAGGATGGCTGTCAGGCTCCTGTCTTTCTCAGTGCTTGCAGCCAGATACTTGTGCCTCTGCTATTCACACTACACCATCAAAGATAGTATAGGAGAACTTGTACCACATATCTGATGCAGAAAAATAAACTCCTGGGTTCCCATGTCTAGCAAAAGCACTAGTGACAGGATGTTAGAGCTTCAAAAGCACCAATAAGAGAACTAGCACACATGATCAATCTGTTTGGACATTTCAAACAAGACAAGAAGCTAGAACACAGAAAGCAAACATAAAATCAATAAATTCAATACAATGGATGGCTTGGAGACAGTAGTCAGTACAATGTCGCTTAAAGAGGAAGACCATGATGGTTTCAGAAAGCTCTATAAACAAAGAATCAAAAAAATTTCCAGATGAAGAGAACTTCCTGGAACTATCAGAGATAGAATATAAAGGTTAATATTTAGAACTCTTCAAGAGATCAGGAGGGAGATAAGACAAAAAAAAAAAAAGCAACAGAGTATGATGACAAATTGAATAGGCTGCAACAGAACATACAGAGATAGGAAATAGAAATTCTGAAAATAAATAATAAAATTACAGAATTAGACAACTCTGTAGAAAGTCAAAGATGCAGAATTGAGGCAATGAGAGGCCAAATTAATGATACTGAAGATAAACTGCGTGACAACAACATATTTCAAAAATCAGAAAAAAGAATTTTAAAAAATGGAGAAACACTAAGAATTTTGAGGGACTCTGTGGCTGTCAAGAAGATTAATTTATAACTGACTGGAGTACCAGAACTTGGGGGGGGGGCAACAGAAAATACAGAGAGAATTGTTGAAGATTAATTGACTGAAAACTTCCCTGATATCATAAAAAATGGGAAGATATCTATCCAAGATGCTCATTGAACTCCACGCAAAGCAGATCCTCAAACAAAGACATTATAACAACTTGCCAAAACTAAAGATGAGGCAATTTTAAAAGAGGCTAGGGATAAACAAGAAAAACTTACAAAGGAGAATCAATAAGACTAAGCTTGGACTTTTTAGTGGAAGCCAAGAAAGCAAGAAGGTAATAGGATGATATATACAAACCCCCTTGAAGGAAAACAACTGCCAGTTGAGAATTATATATCCACCAAACCTGTCTCTCAAACATGAAGGATAAATTAGGATGTTTCCAGAAAACAGAAATTTAGGGAATTTTCAAAAACCAAATGAGAATTAAAAGAAATACTAAAGGGAGCCCTTTGGTTAGAAATTCAGTAACCTCATACAACAAACCAAGACCACAATGCAGAAGAGAGCAGCTGGATATCGACCCAGATAGGGAAATCACAAAAATAAATCTAAGGCAAAAGACTGAAAATAGGGTAACAGAGATATCATGAGGTAAAAGATGATATTATAACAAAAAAATAAGGACTTAAAAAAATGTAGTCTTACATATGGAGAAGACATTAAAGCAATAAAAAGAAATTAAAAACTGCTTTAAATTTAGAAAGCCAGCCCTCCAAGTGCCGTTGAGTCATGAGTAAATTTATAAAGAGTAAATATTAAGGTAACCACAAAGAAAATTAACAATCCTATACACAAAATAAAAAAAATAATAATAAAAATAAATAAAAATATCAAGTCTCAGCAAATGTAAAACCAGCAACAATGAAACAGGTAAAAAGAAAACACATGAGGAAAAATATCTTAGCACAGAAAATTAACGAAGGCATTGTCTACAAAATACACAGAAAAGGCATCAAAATGACAGCATTAAACTCATACCTATCAATAATTATGCTGAATGTAAATAGATTAAATGCACCAATAAAGAGACAGAGAATGGCAGACTGGATAAAAACTAATAGTAATAATAACCAAGCTATATACTGCCTACAGGAAGCACACCTTAGACTTAAAGATATGGAAAAACTAAAACTCAAAGGATGGAAGAAAATACGTCAAGCTAAGAACATTCAAAAAGGAGCAGGACTAGCAATATTAATGTCTGACAAAATAGATTTAAAGTAGAATCCACCACTGAATAAGGAAGGACACTATATAACGATTAAAGGGTCAATACTCCAGGATGGCATAACCATATTAAATATTTACACACCTAATGGTAGGGCTCCAAAATACATAAAACAAATTCTAACTGATGAAAACAGGAATAGACAGCTCCACAATAATAGAGACTTTAACATACCTCTTTCAGTGAAGGAAAGAACATCCAGAAGAAAGCTCAATAAAGACATGGAAGATCTAAATGCCATAATCAACCAATTTGACCTCATAGACGTAAGCAGACCACTTTACCCAACAGCAGCCAAGTACACTTCCATTTCCAATTCACATGGAGCATTCTCTAGACTAGACCACATATTAGCCCATAAAGCAAGTCTCAACAAAATCTAAGGCACTGAAAAATTGCAAGTATCTTTTCAGACCATAAATCCATAAAAATAGAAATCAATAACAGAAAAAGTAAGGAAAAAAAAAAAAAAAAGACATGGTAACCAAACAGCACCTTGTTTGAAAACTACTAGGTTATAGAAGAAATCAAGGACAGAATAAAGAAACTTGCAGAATCAAATGAGAATGTAAATGCATCATAATAGAACCTTTAGGAGACAGCAAAAGCAGTGCACCAACGTCAACTTATCTCAATAAATACACACTTCCAAAAAGAAGAAAGGGCTCCAATCAAAGCATTAACCCTACAACTTGATCAAGTAGAAAGAAAGCAGGAAGAGAAGTGTTGGGGCACCAGAAGAAAGCAAACGATAAAAATTAGAGCAGAACTAAATGAATTAAAGAATAGAAAAACAACAGAAAGAATTAACAAGACTGAAAGCTGGTTCTTTGAAAAGGTCAGCAAAACTGGTAAACCACTGGCCGATCTGATCAAAAAACAAAAGAAAGAGTGATGAAGCAGATAAATCCAAATAAAAAATGAAGTGGGCAAAATTACAGGCCCAACTGAAATCAAAGCAATCGTAACAGAATACTGTGAAAAACTGTACTTTAACAAATTTGAAAATCTAGAGGAAATGGACAAATTTCTAGAAACAGAATATCTACCTGAACTAACACAAACAGAGGTGGAACAAATGAATAAATCCATCATGAAAGAAGAGATTAAAAAGATAATTTAAAAAATCCCAACCAAAAAAAAAAAACCACCATAGCCCTGGTGGCTTCACTGGAGAATTTTTCCAAACTTTTAGAGAAAAATTCACACCCCTATTACTAAAGGTATCCCACACCATAGAAAAGGACAGAATACTCCCAAACTCATTCTATAGAGCCAACACAAACCTGATACCAAATCAGGTAAAGACACCACAAAAAAAGAAAAATTGTAGACCAATATCTCTCATGAACTTAGATGCAAAAATCATCAACAAAATTCTAGTAAATAAGAATCGAAAATGTATTTAAAAAAAATGATTCACTGTGATGAAGTTGAATTCATGCAAAAGATATACAGATGGTTCAACATTACTAAAACAGTATAATAAAGCACATAAATAAAATAAAATACAAGAACCACATGGTTTTATCAACCGATGCAGAAAAGGCATCTGACAACGTCCAAAACTCATTCATGTTGAACACTCTCAGCAAAACAGGGGAAGGGAAATTTTTCAACATAATAAAGGACTTTTATACAAAGCCAACAAACAGCCATTATCTTCCTAAATCGAAAGAATGTGAAAGCATCCTTTTTGAGAACAGAAACCAGACAAAGATGTCCTTTGTCATCACTGCTACTCAATGTTGTTTGAGAGGTTTTAGCTAGAGCAATCAGGCAAGAAAAATAAATAAAAGACATCCAAATTAGTAAACAAGAAGTGAAAGCATCTCTTTTACAGATGATATTAGCTTATACAAAGAAAACCTTAGGGAATTCTCAAAATAAATAAATACTGGTACTAATAAAAGAGTTCAGCAAACAATCAGGATGCAAGATAAGCATACAAAAATCTGTTAGATTCCTTTAAACCAGTAAAGAAAATGTCAAAAAGGAAATCACTGAATCAGTACCATTTACAATAGCCCCCAAAAGATAAAATACTTAGAACTAAATCTAACTAGAGATATAAAACACAAGAAAATTACAAGACATTACTAAAAGAAACCTACATAAGTGGAGAAACCTACCTCTCTTGTGCACAGGAAGACTCAACATCAGGAAAATGTCTATTCTAACCAAAGCAATCTATAGATATAATGCAATCCCAATGCAAAATCCAATGTCATTTTTTTTAATGACATTGAAAAACAAATCACCAACTTTGTATGGAAAGAGAGGAAGCCCTGGATAAGCAAAGCCTTACTGAAGAAGAAGAACAAAGTGGGAACCCTCACACTACCTGATGTTAGAAACTATTGCACTGCCACAGCAGTAAAAACAACCTGACACTGGTACAAAACCACATACATACTTTAACCCAGACATAAAATCATAAACCTCTGAGCAGGCAATATTTGATAAAGGCCCAAAGTCTGTAAATTGAGGAAAAGACAATCTCTTTAACAAATGATGTTAACACAGTTAAGTATCTATCTTCAAAGAAATGAAATAAGACTCTTGTCTCACACCGCGCATGAAAACTAACTCAAAATGGATCAAAGACCTAAATATAAAATCTAAAACAATAAAGATCATGAAAGAAAAATAAGGACAAGGCTGCAGACCTTAATACAGTGCATAAACAGAAGACAAAACATTACTAACAATTTACAAATAGCAGAAGCAAAAATAGATTGCTGGGAAGTCCTACAAACCAAACACTCAAGCTCATCCAAAGCCTTCATTGAAAGAACAAAAAACCAACCTACATACTGGGAAAAAATAAATTGGCTAGGATGAATTCAGTCAGCATCTAATCTCCCAAATCTACAAGATACTCCAAAACCTCAACAACAGAAAGATAAATAACCCAGTTAAAAAAATGGAAGAAAGGATGTGAACAGGCTGCTCACCAGAAATACTGAGATTGCTAACAGATACATGAGGAAGTGCTCACAATTATTAGCCATTAGAGAAGTCCACATCAAAAGTACAATGAGATACCATCTTACCCTAACAAAGATGACATTAATCCAACAAACAGAAAACAATAAATGTTGGAGAAGCTGTGGAGTGACTTAACACTTAAACACTGCTGGCTGAAATGTAAAACAGTACAGCAACTTTGGAAATCAATTTGGTACTTTCTTTAAAAGCTAGAAATAGAAATACCATACAATCCAGCAATCCCACTTCTTGGAATATATGCTTGAGAAATAAGGGCTGTCATACAAATAGATCCATGCACATGTCTGTTGCAGCATTGTCAGCAACAGCAAAGAGGTGGAATCAACCTAAGCGCCCATCAACAGATCAATGGATAAACTATGGTATATTCACATAAAGGAATGCAATGCCATTATAAAGAACAACAATGAACTTGAGAAACATCTCATAACACGGAAGAATCTGGAAGGCATTAAGCTGAGTGAAATTCGTCATTTGCAAAAGGACAAATATTGTATGAGGCCACTGTTGTATGAGTCAAGAAAAGGCTTACACACAAAAGAAAATAGTCTTTGATGTTTACAAGGGTGGGGAGAGAGGGAGATGGGTATTCATTAATTAGATAATAAATAAGATTTAAGTTAGGTGAAGACAGGGATAACACAGATTACAGGAGAAGTCAGCACAACTGGACTAAACAAAAGGCTAAGAAGGACATAGTATCAAAGGCAGAAGTGTGGGGACCATGGTTTCAGGGGACATCTAGGTCAATTGGCATAAGAAAGTTCATTAAGAAAGTGTTCTGCTTTCCACTTTGGTGAGTGGCAGCTGGAGTCTTGAAAGCTAGCAAGCAGCCATCTAAGTACCATCAATTGGTTTCTACCCACCAGGAGCAGAGGAGAATGAAGGGCATCAAAGACATAAGGAAAATATGAAACCAAGAAACACAAAGGGCCACATAACCTAGCGTGAGACCAGAAGAACTAGATGGTGCTAGGCTACCACCAATGACTGCTCTAAAGGGGACCACAACAAAGGGTCCCTGACATAAAAACTGGGTACAGAAATCGAACTCTATTAAACGGACCATACTTGATGGTCTGAAAGAATGGAGGTTCCCCAGAAGATGTGGCTCCAAACTCTCTGTTAGCCTTGAACTGAAACCATTCTGGAAGCCAACTTGTCAGGTAAAAACTAGACTAGACTTTAAAGACACAAAATGACATTGGTAAGAAGCGTAATCTTGACTTAAGAAGACACATGTCACTAACTGGACAGCTCTGGTCCAGAGTCGAGATGAGAGGGCAGAGGGGGACAGAAGGTAGTCGAATGGACTCAGAAAATGCAGAGTTGAAAGGAAGAGTATGCTGTCACACTGTGGGAGAGCAGCCAGAGTTGCATACTAATGCATGTGTAAGTTTTTGTGTGACAAATTGACTTGAATTGTAATTTTTCACTTAAGTCACGATAAATTTTTTTAAGCAACACTAATCATTATTACATGCACGCAGTGCTTTTATTTATCCAGTTGCACTGCACAGACTTGGAAATACATATTTTGCAGATCTTCTCAACTTTTGTGAACCCCAGTTGTGTGGTAATTAATCAGTTTTTCACCTGTATACCTTCTTTGTGCATTGTAGGTACCCAGTGAAAGATGGTTCAGTTGCAAAACCTCTAACCCAGATCTTTTCAAAATCTTCTCCCAAAGGCAGTTTAGAGTATGAAATAATTTCTAAGTGATATAAAAAAGTAATGTCTGGTAACTGTGATTTTAACAGATGACCGTAGTAACCAGGAAACAGTGATGAATCAATACACTACTTTCTCTCTCTTTGGTTTAGCAACAGCAAAGAGAACATCAAAGACCCATACTTTTCCTTTCCCCACTGTATTAGTGATGCATAAGAGAAATGTCACAAGTGGGTGGCTTTCAAAAACAGAATTTATTTTCTTACAGTTTATGAAGTCCAAATTCAGAGCACTGGCTCCAATGGAAGGCTTTCTCACTGTATTGTCCCTGGGGGAAGCCCTTGTCTTCTTTCAGCTTTCATTCTTCGGTTCCTTGGCCACCTACACATGACATCTCATCCATCTTCTACATCTGTCCTTGCTTGTGTCTGTGCCTGACTTGCCCTTTTTACACCTCAAACATGATTGTTTTAACACACATCCTCCACTGATACAGACTCATTAACATAACAAAGAAAACCCTATTCCCAATGGAATCATAGTCACAGGTACAGGAATTGGTATTCATGACACATATTTTAGGAGATACAATTCACTCCATAACAGAAACAATTCCTGAGTGATGCAAAACAGAACGTAATTGTATCTACTGGGTCCTACCAGGGAAAACAGAACCCACTCAGGGTATGTAAAGCAGAGAGAAGTGAATTCCTTATGTGAGTGGCAGAAGCTGCCAAGACAATCAGAAGACAGTAGTAGAACTTGGTGACTGACAAGAGCAGGGATCTGATACCTCTCTGAGGCTGGAAGGAAGCAGAAACTGTGCCCAAGGATCAGTCTTGGAGGAGTGGGAACCATGGCAGCCCAACGGGTACCAGAGGTATGAAGGAGACTCAATTCTTACCGGAGATGCAGCCCAAGAAAGACAGGAAAGGGAAAAATACCCCCGGCTCTCCCTTCTTTCCTTTCCTGCTATGGCACGTCAGTGCCCACCGTTAGCTAAGCCCAGATGAAGACAATTCACAAGGACCCCAGGGAAACATACCCTGCAGTATAAGCCTCCCGTCAGTAAAGAGACAGGGAAAGTAAAGGAAACTGGAGGAATGGATCCAAGAGCAAACAGCCCAGGTCTAATACAGCAAAGGAGTATTAGTTTGTTTAACGTTAATGCTGAGTGCCAAATACATTCAGAAAATGGAGATTCTTGTTTCTGGCATGTTATAACATAAATGCTCAGTCCATTTTCGTATGCCACACACATATACACACAGCTGTATCAGGAATACTCAAAGTATCACCAAGGAGCTCACACACAAAATCAGAAATAGAGACATTTGAAATGATATCAAATGATTTTAGGAGCTTTTTTTGCCTCTCCAAGGTTGCCAGGACATTTCAAAAAAGTTACTCTTCACTTATGCCATGTCGTTGGAATCATCCTGAATCCCAGGTAGCTAACTACTTAGTCTTTAGTCACCCTAGGAAAGCAGAAGTTGGCAAAGCCGGGAACTGGACAAGTTGCAAGACACATGTTTCCCACAAAGCCATCGTGCCCAGCCTTTTTACCAGTCCTCGCAGTCTGTAGCATCTGGCTTGTGGCTAGACCGTAATTCTTACAGCCGTCGCTGAGTGGGAATGTGCAGTGCTGACTTCACCATGATGCTATCAGACTGGATTGGGTGGCCAGTCTCGACAAGCTCATATCAAAGCCAGCTCCCTCCTACAACCTATCCAGTCTGTTGGCTGAAGTAATTGGCCAGCATTACACTAAAGGGTAAAAGACCAAAGAATTATTTAAGGCCCCAGTAGACTAGTTTGCTAATACCAGCTACTCCACATAAACACTTTATGGTGTGTCATGTACAATGAGGCAAGATGTCGAAGTCAAACAGGTCCAAGTCCAAATCTGAGTTCTTTTTACTTACTAGTCATGTGACTCTGGCCTTTCACGTGTAAGATCACGGGAAGAATGAGGTTAGGATTAATAATAGCACTTGCATATAAACAAAATACTCTGCTTAGCATAGAGTATGTGCTCATGACATCACACTGGTAAAATACAGTGTCAGTGAAAATGAGGGAAACACTCAGTGAGATGCATTGACATGATAGATATAATAATGGACTCAAGTATATCAAACATCACGGAAATGGTACAAGACTGGGCAATCTTTCATTCCATTGTACCTAAAGTTGCCAAGAGCTGCCAACATTAACAGCCACAATATGTGTTCAACTAATGACATTTACTGTAAGGGTGGATAATTCATAAAAAATAAATCATTGAAAATAATAATTGTGAAGAAGATGCTTTTGCAAGTTGAAATACTGGGCCAAATATTTAAATAAATAGCAAAGTCAGTTGTGTATGGATGTTTCTTTTGGTTGAGGCAAAAGAATTCTGCAACCCTCGTATCTGGAAACTGGAACCCAAGACCATGCTTCTCACATTCTCACAAGATGATCCTGATCTACTAAGTTAACAGCTCTGTGAATAATGTTATGTGTCCACTTGGTTAGTTTATGATTCTCAAAGTTACATAATTATCATCTATTTTGTGATCTGATCTAATCATCCTCCCTTTTGTGATATCCCACCAGTAGTATTATGTAACCACTTCTGTGATGTGACCTGATGTGATCAGCCGGTTAACTGTTAAACATGAAGTTTCCTTGAGGGTATGGCCTGCACATCATCTGTTTATGGACTTCTGGCAACACTTACTAGCTTCCTCTAGATCTTGTGTCCAGCTAATCATTATCTGAACCTCCAGTTCTTGAGCCTTGAGCCAGCAGCTTGTCTGACTAACTAACTTTGATATTCTCCTGCTTCCACAAGCCTGAAAACCAGCAACCTATTGTCTGACCTCCTGATTCTAAGTTCACTGGACTGCGCAACAGGGAAGCATCCAGCTGATGAGTAACCACCGAAGTTGGAACTTGCCACCCAAATAGCTATGGGACCTATTTTCTTGAGGCAAATTTCACTCTCTCTCTGCATGTACACACTTCACCAGTTTTCCTTCTCTAGAGAACCCAGCCTAAGACATTTGGTATCGAGAAATGTTCTAGAGTAATAAAATCATATGGATGAGTTTTCTAAATTGGTTCTTAAAAGTGCAGACGACAATGGCTCCAGTAGTAAAGAGATTATTGCTGACCAATAGAAGGAAGTGGCAATATTAATAGACAAAGTATCACTACCAACAGATCACATACTGATAAGAAGCGACGGTCTAGGTGATTGCACGTCGACGTTTTTCTAAGATTTTGTCAGAATGAGAAGTATAGGGACACTGGTTATTTGGCTCCACTTTTGCTAGACCAAGTGGTAAAAGAAAGAGATAAGCTCAGGGCTTCAAAGACAGAGTCTCTCTTCAGGAGAGACATGAAAGACCTCAAAGTTGCCACTTATGCCCTGAAGGACAGTCTGATTTTTTTATAGTAACGGAGCTAACACTTCCAAATACCAAACTCGGAATACAGCCAGTTAAATGCCCTGCCTCAAATGGTGTCTGATGTTAAAGTGAAGGGCATTGACTGGGCAGAAATAGGATCCTGGAACTTGGGATGGGGACATACAGGCAGATGAACAGAAAGCTGGGGACATCAAGCCTCTGAATTCCTTTAAATCACTTCTGCAAACAGTACCAACTCTCTTACTCACATCTGAAGAGATCAATCTATCTTTGTAGGCTAAGCCATACTTCCCAGGAAAACCATTATCCCATCCACTTCTACCTGATGAGATTAACTCAGCTGTGACCAAGGATTCTTTGTCTGAGATATCTCCTGGAGCCACACATAGGACATTACCTGTAGCAGCAGCTGATATAGATACCTTACAACACATTGCTGAAAATTTCCAAGATAAACCCCAACCACCTGTTTTGCTTCTACACCTAAAACTACACTTAAGTTCCAGTAAGCCCCAAAAGGTGCAAAGTGTGACCCAGGAAGAGGTACACTACACTCCAAAAGCACTGCTTGACTTTCCTAATACGTAAAAACAGAAACCTGGGTAAAATGTATGGAAATATTTATTAAGGGTATGGGATAATTGTACAAGGAACATAAAATTGGGTCCATCTGAGTTCACTGATATGGGCTGTTTTAGTCTATTAGTGCTGCTCTAACAGAAATACCAAGAAGCGGATGGCTTTAACAAAGGAAAGTTTATTCTTACACAGTCCTATAGGCTTCATGTCCCAATTCAGGATGTCCGCTCCACAGGAAGGCTTTCCCCCTTGTCAGCTCTGGAGCAAAGTCCTCGTGTTGTGTCAGTCTTTAGTCAGGGAGCACCTTGGCACAAGAACCTCGGGTCTGAAGGATGCACTCTTTTCCTGGTGCTGCTCTCTTGATAGCGTAAGGTTCCCAATTCTCTGCTTGCTTCCCTTACCTTTTATCTCTTGTAGGATGAAAGGATAAAGGGTGGTACAAGCCATACTCCAGGGAAACTCTCTTTGCAAGACTGTTGCAATCTCCCCTAATCCTCTTTTAACATAATCCACTCTGTTGACTACAAGCATAAATTAAGAATAAGAAAATCTTGAGGGGGGGAGGGTTTAGTTTAGATAGTTGCTAGAAATTGGGTTGGGAGAAAGCAGTGATAGCACACATTAGAAACAAGAACAACATTAAGTGGATTTCAGCATAACTTGAGTACTCCTTCCTTCTTAACCCAATATTGCAAGGATAGAGTAGCTGGGGCAGGGGGCGGGAGACCATGCTCTTAGATGAAATCAAGGCCAATTGGCACAACTAGCATTTTGCTAAGAGAGCTCTCTGCACCCCATATTGGTGAGTGGCATCTGGGGTCTTAAAAACAGCCAAGTTGCCATCCAAGGACACAGCAACAGGAACAGATGCTCACCGAGGACCAAAATGATACGTGGTAAAGACAACCTAGAAGACAGAGAGACCCGCAAGAGTGGGTGCCTTCATCGACTTGGGACCAGAAGAACCGGATGGTGCCCGGCTGCCACCAGTGATAGCCATGATGGAGCTAGGTTGAGTCTCACTGGCAACAGAAGAATAAAAAGCGGTGCATCCTGAGATCTCCACTAAAAGACCTCAATTGATGGTCCAGCGGTTTCGGGATTCCCCTGAGAGCATGGCCCCCGGCCCTGATGCTGCCCTTACCCATAAATTATAACAAAGGTCTACTCTTTGGACAGGAATGGATTGGACTCGGCAATGCAGAGTGACCATATATTGGTTGCACTTTATGGTTCTATACATCTATAGGATATCATCCTGCTGACCTCTGGCTGGAGGAAGGAAAGTGGGTGGAGAGGAGCGGAAAGGAGGCTGTTGGGAGGATAAGACATGTATGGAGCAGAGAGGAATAGTGTGCTGTCACCAGACAGGGAGAGCAGTGGAAGCCGCATATAGGTGGGCATGTAAATTTATACAGGAATGTACATTTTCACTCAGTCACGTTAAATAAAAAAGAAAAAAAAAAGAATAAGAAAATCATAAAATGGGGAGCAATTCTGAAGTACTGGGAATCATGGCCCAGCCACATGGCTATACACATTTTGGGGGGACACATCTGGGGGGGACATGTTTCTGGGGGGACGCAGTCCAATCCATGACATCCCACCATTTGGCTCCCCAAAAGTACATCTTTGAAACATATAACATTCATCCCATCATAGCAAAATCATGTTCATCCTGTATGATAGAAATCTTAAATCAGGTCCAAGTTCAAAGTACAAAAATTGTCTGCATCTCTGAAATCAAGAATACCAGTTATCTGCCTCTCAAGTGCAATAGTAGAACAGGCAGGCACAAGCTAGACATTTCCATTACAAATGGGAGAAATTGTGTGGAAAGAAGGCATCAACAGGTAGCAAGCAAGTTAGGGAAACACATTACATTAGCCCTCAAAGCCTTCAAAATAATCTTCCATTTTCTGAGACGTTTTACACAATGGCCCTGTCCTTCAGATTCTAGGTATTGGGCACACTCTCGGGATTCTGAGTGGAAACCTCAGCCCCATGCTGCAACTCTGCCTTCTAAGCCCATTTGAACAATAACTCTGCCCCATCAGCTTTGAAGCCAAGCCAAGTGCCGTTGAGTCAGATCCGACTCATGGCGACATTTAGGTGCACCCTAAGCCCAACTGAATGGCAATTCCATCCTTATAAACACAGGAATCCATGGCTCCACCCTTCAGAGTTCAAACTATGACATGGGTCAACTAAGCACAGATCCTTTACTCAATATTTCAGCTTGAGAAGTTAGAATAGGAACTAACAGTTTATTTAGTTGGCTCTCTAAAGCACATATTAAGCAGTGGTCTACACTAAATCAAGGTGAAGTACCAGACACGCCCTGGTTATTTTGTAGAAGAAAAGTTTCCAAAGACTAAGGGAAATAGGTACATTAGAGTGGATTTATCAGAATAAACCCATAGACACATGCATGGATTTCCCAAGGAATGCATCTTTTACCACCAACGGTGAGGAACAAATCTGTTAAGGGAGCCCCAACATCCTTGAAGACTGCTGTGATTGTTGTTTTATGTGAGTCAGGTTTGACAGTAGAAATCTCCCTAACTGAATTAAGACACCTGACTACAATCTGGCAGAAAAGAGCCTGTGCCCGTAACAGCCAAGTGGTGGAGTTCAACTGACAAAGACAGGGTGGGGATGGTTAGCATAATGAACAGTGAAATCAAAGCAGTGATCAGAAGAGTCTGACTATTATGGACTTGTAGAAACAACTACTTATGTTGTAATTAGGAGTGAAATATGTGAGATATTTGCTTGACTTGTACAAGTGGATAATTCTAGAGCAAGGGAACAGCAATCTAACTCAAATCATCAGAATAGAGTCATGGACAATTGATCAATTCCCAGACATGTTAGTTTAAAGCTAACAACCTCTTAAATGAAGGGGAGGCCCAGTGTCCTGAGGGAAGATGTCTTTACCACATATCATTTTGGTCCTCGGTGAGCATCTGTTCCTGCTGAGTTGGGACCATTTGCTGTGTCCTTGGATGGCAGCTTGGCTGCTTTTAAAACCCCAGATATGGGGTGCAGAGAGCTCTCTTATCAAAACGCTCGTCTGAATTCAGAAAAACTGGAAACTGTAAAATGAAATTAAATTCAGTTGGTCATTTTGAACTAGACAGGCCTGTTGGCCATTTTGAACTGGACAAGCAAATAGCATATATGCCAGATATGACAACTTGAAGAGGGATGGCATTGCATTCATCATCAAAAAAAAAAAAAAAAAAAAAATTCAAGATCTATTCTATGCTGTCAGTGATAGAATAATATCCATGCCACTACAAAGAAGACCAGTCAATATGACTATTATTCAAACTGATGCACTGACCACTAGGGCTGAAGATGAGGAAACTGAAGATTTTTACCAACTTCTGTAGTCTGAAATTGAACATGCAGTCAAGATGCACTGATAATTACTGTGACTACAATGTAAAAGTTGGAAACAAAGAAGGAAGACTAGTAATTGTAAAATATGGCATTGGTGACAGAAACTATGCCAGAGATCGCATCACAGAATCTTCCAAGACGAATGACTTCTTCACTGCAAATATCCTTATTTGCCAACTCTAATGGCTACTATAAGAGAACACATGGACCTCTCCACGTGAAATATACATGAAGAAAATTGACTACACCTGTGGAACAGCTCAGTATTATCAGTCAGAACAAGGCAGGGGACAACTGCAGAGCATATCATCAATTGCTAATATGTAAATTCAAATTGAAACTGAAGAAAATTACAACAATTCCATGAGAGACAAGGTATGACCTTGAGTATACTTCCACCTGAGTTTAGAGATGCTCTAAAGAGTAGATTTGACACATTGAACACATTGAATTGTGGAATGATATCAAGGCCATCATACGTGAAGAAAGCAACAGATATTCAAAAGACAGAAAAGAAAGGAGAGGCCAAAATGAATCTCAGACGAGACTCTGAAACATGCTCTTGAATGTTGAGTATGTAAAGGAAAAGGAAGAAATAATAAAGTAAAAGAACTCAATAGAAGATTTCAAATGGCAGCTAGAGAAGATGAAATAAAGTATTATATTGACACATGCAAAGAACTTGAAATAGAAAACCAAAAAGGAAGAATATATTCTGCATTTCTCAAGCTGAAAGAACCAAAGGAAAAATTGAAGTCTTGAATTACAGTACCAAAGGATTCTATGGGAAAATATTAATGAGGGAAGCAGCAAGAGAAGCTGGAAGGAATACACAGAGTCACTACAAAAAAAAAAAAGAATTAGTCAATATTGAACCATTTTAAAAGGCAGCATATAATCAGCTACCAATGTTGTTGAAGGAAGAAGTCTAAGCTGTACTGAAGGCATTGTTGAAAAACTAGGCTTCAGGAACTGCTGGAATATCAACTGAGTGTCAAAAAACACTGCAACACTGGAAGTACTCACTCATTTACACCAAGAAATTTGGAGGACAGCTACTTGGACAACCAGCTGGAAGAGATATATATTTATGCCTATTCCAAAGAAAGGTGATACAACCAAATGCATGGATTGTGAAGCAATATCACTAATATTACAGACAAGTAAAATTTTGCTGAAGATTCTTCAAAAATGGCTGCAGCAGTATACTGACAAGGAAATGACAGAAATTCAGGACAGATTCAGAAGAGGATGTTGAACCAGGGATATCACTACCGGATATCTGGTGGGTCTTGGCTGAAATCAGAGAATACCAGAAAGATAGTCACTTGTCTTTTACTGACTATGCAAAGCGTTCAACTGTGTGCATCGTAATAAACTATGGGTAGCACATCAGTTGTATAACGTTAAGTGCAAGTGTGACTTTAAAATTGTCCTTATTTTAAGATTACATATAATATAAGGAGATAGGTACAGTTGCCAAGCTAACAAGGGGTGGAATGTGATGGTTAATGTTGTGTTGAATTGGCCATGCCATGATTCTCAGTATTATGCAAATATCCTCTGTTTGGGGTTATGATATAACTGTTCTCCATTTTGTGATCAGACATAATCAACCATTTAGTTGTAAGGGGAGTTTCCTCAAGGATGTGGCCTGTTCCCAATAGAGAGACAGAGAGAGAAGTGTTTTGGTGAAGCATGCTTGCTTCCGGATTCTCTCTCTGGCTCATCATCATCTGACCTCCGGTTCTTGGGACTTGAGCCAGCAGCTTGTTGTCTGACTTGCCAACTTTGGAATTCATCCCTTCTAAACCCAATCAGCCAGTAGCCTACTGTCTGACCTGCTGATTCTGGGTTTGTCAACCCCTGCAACCATGTGAGTCATAAGAAGCCTCCAGCTGATGCCTGATCCATGGACTTTGAACCTTGTGGGAGTCCACAACCATGTGAGCTATTTTCTTGGGCTAGATCTCTCTCTCTCTCTCTTTATACACATTTACATATGCACGTACATGTGTATATGCATATATTCTCTTCACTTCCAGCAAGCAAGGTTGTGTCATCTGTGTAATGCAGGTTGTTAACGAGTCTTCCTTCAGTCCTGATGCCTTATCCTTCTTCATGTAGTCCAGCTTCTCAGATTAGTTGCTTGCCATACAGATTGAAAAGGTATGATGAAAGGATACAATCCTAATAGTCAGCTTTTCTGATTTTAAACCATGTAATTTCTCCTTGTACTGTTTGCATGACTGCCTCTTGATCCACATACAGATTCCTTAAAAGCACTATTAATTGTTCTGGAATTGCCATTCTCTGCAGTGTTAGCCATAATTTGTTATGATCCACACAATCAAATGCCTCCATATAGTCAATCAAGACAGGTAAGCATCTTTCTGGTATTCTCCGCTTTCAGCCAAGATCCATCTGACATCAGCAGTGATATCCCTGGTTCCATGTCCTCTTCAGAATATGGCTTGAATTTCTAGCAGTTCCTTGTCAGTATAATGTTGCAGTGACTTTTGAACAATCTTGAGCAAAATTTTGCTTGCATGTGATATTAATGATATTGTTCAGCAATTTCAACATTCAGTTGGATCACCTTTCTTTGGAACGGGCATAAATATGGATATTTTTCAGTCAGTTGGCCAGGTAACTGTCCTCCAAATTTCTTGCCATAGATGAGTTGGCAATTCCAGAGCTGTAACTCTTTGTTGAAATTGGTATTCCATCAATTCCTAGAGCCTTGTTTTCTGCCACTGCCTTTAACTTTGTGATAAATGGAGAAAGGACTGAGGTCGTCAAGGATTTCACTTTACTTGGGTCCACAGTCAAAACTCATGGATGTAGCGGTAGAGAAATCAATAGACACATTACACTGGGAAAATCTGCAGCAACGGATCTCTTTAAATTATTGAAACGTAAGATGTAGACTAAACGTAAGATGAAGACTAAGATGTGCCTGACCATAGCCATGTTATTTTCAATCACGTCATATGCATGTTAAAGCTGGACTATGAACACAGAAGGAAGAATTGGTGCCCTTGAGCTGTGATATTGGAGAAGAATATTGAATGTACTATGAACTACCAAAAGAAACAAACAGTTCTGTTCTGGAACAAGTACAACGAAAGTACTCTTTGAAAGTAAAGATGGCAAGATTGCATCTTACATACTTTGGACATGTTGTCAGGGAGTATCAGTCCCTGGAGAAGGACAACATGCGTTGTAGAGTGAAAAAAGAGGAAGACCCTTAACAAAGTAGATTGTCATCATGGCTGCAACAATGGGTTTAGGTATAAAAATAACTGTGGGTATGGCACAAAACCAGGCAATGTTTTGTTCTGTTGTGCATAAGGTCTCCATGAGTTGGAACTGACTCCGTGGCACATAACCACAACATATATATATATATGTATGTACACATATACATATATATTTTTTTAAATTGCCATCAGACCAATTCCAACTCATAGCAACCATACAGGCCACAGTAGAACTGTCCCATAGAATCTCCAAGGATAGGCTGTTGGGTTCAAACTGCCAACATTTAGTTAGCAGTCAAACACTTAAACCACTATGCCATCAAGTCATTAATTTTGCTTCTCTGGAGAACTCAGCCTAAGACAAGCTCCTTCAAAGGCATTCCAAGGAGGTCCAATAGATGTTTAGGAAGTCATTGGCAACCCCCTATCCCCTTGACTCTTATGTTATTGAGAAACTACTACCAACTACCAGTTACCATCAAATCAACTCCAACTCAAGGTGACCCCATTTGTGTCTAGAGTACAACTGTGCTCCATAGAGTTTTCAAAGGCTGATTTTTCAGAACAGATCATCAGCCCTTCTGAGATGCCTCTGGGCAGACTTGAACCTCCAAACTTTTGGTTAGCAGGCAAACACTTTAAGCATTTGAGAAAAAAACAATTCTAAATATGTTTTGCTTTGAATGTGTAGATAGTACTTCACTAACTGTAAATGATGTTTGAGCACTATATTTACTGCAATTAAAATTCAGAGACTCTGACTTTCAAAAGAAATTAACATGAATCAGTGCAACACTGTCTAGCTCTCAGTTCCAATATTGGCCTCCTCTGCCTTCCCTGTTCTGTAGCTCCGTTGCCTTTCTTACTGTTGATTTTTTCTTCTCCACCCACTCTCTCAAATGCCTCCTCTACTCGTCATGAAACTATCCATACCCATTACCCATTGCCATCAAATCAATTCCAACTCAAAGTGATTCTGTGGAATGGGAAAGAACTGCCCCACTGAACTGCCAAGGAACACCTGGTGGGTCCAAACTGGTGACCTTTTTGGTTAGTGGCCATAGCTCTTAACCACTGTGCCATCAGGGTTTCCAACATGAAACTAGACCCAATTAATTATCTGTAGCAAAGCTTTCAACAGGCCATCTAAAAAATGTGACACACATCCAAGTAATTATTTTAAGGATTTGTTAGTTCAAACTTGGAGAAATCTGCACAGAGAAGAGCCCTAAAACTAGCCAACTGCTTTTGTTTCAGGGGGTGTGTTGACATATTCAGCAAATAATTTCCAAAACACTACGTGATGTTTGAAGTTGTTTTTCTATCAAGACAATGTGTGTGGCTTGAAAATCATATTGGTGCAGTATGTTTTCACAGGTTGGCTTGTCAGGTGAGCAGAATAAAAAGTATGCCCTTAAAAATTACCTCCTCCAATGCCTGTCTCCCCTAATAAGAGTGTTCAGTGCATCCCAACTTTAATTTTTTTCTTACTTTAACGCCTTGTGTGGCCTTGTTCAGTTTAGATTTGAACCCAGTTCAAAAAAGCACAAGTCCAAGAAAGGATTGTGCAAGAGCTGTGTGTTTATGCTGTACTGTACATTCTTAACAAGACTTGCCATTTGATCCATAAACATCAATGTAAATTGAAAGAGATTAAAATCAGCTTTTCAGCAAATATTACAAATTTAAGGTAAAAATGAAAAAACACTAAGGAAAGCAATGTTGTGAGAAAAACAAAGTTTATATAAGTCAATGAACACAGGGCATTTATTAAATCAGTGAAGCAAACATTTATAGAGGGTCTACTTGGGGCATCATGCTGTTGCTAGGTGCTCTGAGGAACACAAAAGTGAACAGGACCTGGTGTTCGGCCTTCACTGAAAAAGTATACTATGGCACTGCCTTGCTGTTACAGGCTGCTTTGTTTTTCCCAGCTAGGAAGTCATGGTACAGAAGTATATACAGATCTCTATCCATGGCTGTATCAAAATTGATCTAGAGAAATGCAATACAGTTTATGAACTGATTTATTCAGTTATAAATTACCTCATTAAGTTTTAAAGATGAATAAGAGACAAGTAGGAACTCTGGTGATACAACAGTTTAAGCGCTCAGTCGCTGACCCAAAGCTCAACTGTTCCAACTCACCAGCTGCTTCATGGAGGACAGATGTGTCAGGTTGCTTCTGTAAAGATTACAGCCTTGGAAACCCTATAAGGCAGTTCTTCTCTGTCTTATAGGATCTCTATGAGTTAGAATCAACTTGACAGCAATAGGGTTAAGAGGAGAAAAGTCCCTACGCAGTATAAACAGTGTTAACACATATAGTAGCTAACCAAAATGTTAGCAACTCAAAGCCACTCAAAGCTGACTAAGAAGAAAGACCCGGTGATCTACTTCCAAAAGGTCACAGCCTTAAAAACTTTATGAAGTGTTGCTACACTTGACACTGAAGTCACCATAGGTCAGGATCAACTCCAGAGCAACTGGTTTTTTAACTAGGTAAAAGAAGAGTATTTTTATTATTCCTTAAATTTCCATGTATTTATTAGTGAAAATCTTATGACATTTATCAGAAACATGATAAAGTTAACACTGAGTATTTACCCATGCGCCTGGTACTGGCATAGTTTTGCACGTAAGTTTTCAAAACAACCATATGAGATGGAGCTCCTGCAGGGATGGATTACCCAAAAAGCAGGCTGAGCATGTGCTTAGGAAATCAACATAACAAGGGTACCAGTTGTCCAAAGCAAAGACCCATAGATACCAAACAGACAGGACACAAAGAAAAACAAGCACATGATAATAATTCAAGAAAGACTAGATTCATTATAACTTACTATGTATGGAGTAGGTACTGTTTAGTAGTTTAATTATGATAAAATCATTCAAGAACTGGTAAGAGCAAAACTAGAGTGTATTTTTAATTATAACACATTAGAGATGAATGAGCTATCTAAAATGAAATAATATGTTGTAATATTTGCTTTCTGATCCTTAAATTTGTTTTAGCACATCTTTTCATTTGTTCATTTGTAATTCTAGCATTTAGTATGAAACAAGCATCAAAACCGAGGTATAAGCCGTTTAAAACAAAATTGGTGAAAGTCAGTTTTTCATTGTGGGATATCAACAGAATTTTACAGTGATGTTGAAACAACTAATTTCACTGGTTCATTTTCTTTTCGTGGAATACTCTTTTTGCGAAAAATGTGGTATGTAGTACCCTATATCCACTAAAAATTTTATAATCCAGTTCATCTCATTCCTCTAAAATGGTATATGCCATAATAGATTCAGTCATTGATATTACAGGTGCACTTAAAAAGCAGTCACATGATAGATAGCTAAGGCAGACATGTGTGTATATCTAACCGCCAGTATATCTAACTCACTTATCTTATTGGAATGCATGACTAAGCAAAGAAGGTGGCACTACAGATTATTGACGTTTAGGGCCCTCATGTGCCTCAATCTGGCCCAGAGCTCAACTTCGGTATTGCTGCACATCTAGCTTAGGTTGAGCAGCATATTATGCTATTATGTATAGTGTGAATTAGGAAATAAAGAAGAGGCTCAAGAAATAATATGGGATGATATATTTCTATTCCATGATGTCTGAAGCTGAAGTGATGTGACCACGGTCTGGGGGCTGAAATCGGTTGGATGCTCCTTCTCACTCACCTGACACTTGACGTGGAGTAATTTGAAGGCTGAACTCAGTTGAACAGCTAGATTGGGGCACCCACCTACGGGGTCTCCATGAGATTCTTTGGATGTCTGACATCACTACTCCAGGCCCCAAGAACAAATGTTCTAGTGTTCAAGGTAGAAGCTATATCACCCAGATACCTAGTCTTAGAAACATTCTATTGGTCAAAGCAGTCACAAGCCTGTACCCAGTCAAGAAGAGGGAATACAGATCTTCCTCTTGACAACATGAACTTCAAAGAATTTGTGGCCACATTTTAAAGCTACTATAGATGGTTCTTATTACTATTTGCATTTTATAGACTGAAAAACATGGGCTCAGAAATGTAAAATAACTTGCCCAAGATTACATATTGAGCAAGAGTCAGAGCCAACATATGAACCCCACCCACCTGGATCAAGAGCCCACATTGTTTACCAGTAAATTGTGTTGCTGTTGAGCTCACTGTGACTCATGACAGTCCTGTGTGTTTCAGAGTAGAACTGCTCCATGGGATTTGAAAGCAGATCACTTGTGGGGTTCAAACCACCAACCATTTGGCTAGCAGTTGAGCGCTTAACCACTTGAGTGACCAAGGGACACACTCAGTAAATTGCAGGAAAACAGAAAAACTCAACTCATTGCTGTCAAGTCAATTCCAACTCATAGCGATCCTACGGGGCACTGTAAAACTGCCTCATAGGGTTTCTAAGAAGTGGTCAGTGGAATCGAACTGCCCACGTTTCGATTAGCAGCCAAAGCCTTAACCACTCTGCCACCAGGGCTCCAATGCTATCTCTAAACTCAACTCTCTTCCAGTTCATCCCACAAGTGTCTGGGATTGTTAAATATGCACCGTCTCTGTTTTAAGGCACCAGGGATATAGCACTAAGCAAAGCAGACAAATGTTAATTCTATCTGTGGGGCACAGGTAATAGACAAACACATAATATGTCAAATGATCAGGGTTACTAAAAAAGAAAGCTAAGCATGGCAAGGTGGATAAAGGGTGATGATTATGTTATTTCATGCAGAGAAACCACAGAAGGCCTACATGATGATATGACGCTGGGCTTGACTGAAATAAGAACGAACACTATATTGATCTTCGGAAGAAGCACCTTTAAGACAAGAATGCTCTGCACTTTAAACGCAAAACAAAATAAGGCACAAAACCAGACACATTTCCTTTTCAGAGGTGCCTTTGAATTTCCTTGGCACCTAGTATGTGCTGGTAGATATTATTAGATAAATGAATCCTCACGCCTGTCATGAGACTTCATCCAGTCAGTAAACTTACAATGCTAGAAACCCAGCCTCTTCAATTAGCAATTGCATACTTTGAATTCCCATTTCCTAGTGGGCACTGTGCAATGGGATGACTGTGCAGGCAAGCTGGTAAAACCTGCACAGGGGTCAGAGTTGATTTTCAGGCAGGTGTGGGGGAAATCACCTTGTTCATGTCTAACTCTCTTTCTACTTTAATATTTCTATCAAATTAAATTTAGTTAACTATTTTCTAATGCTTTTTTTTAACTGAACTCTTACAAGTTACAAGTCACATTAGAGTATTTGATATTTAATATTCCCGACATTCTGTCTAGAATGTTGTGGCATAATGGCGAGGAGCTCAGCTGATAAACAAAAGTTTGGCAGTTCAAATCTACCAGCTGCTTTTCGGAAACTCCATGAGGCAGTTCTACTCTGTCCTACAGGGTGGTTATGAATCAGAACTGACTTGACAACAAAAGGTGATGGAAATTCTAGATGAGATGCCTTGAGGGGGCACAGTCAACCACTTGGCTACTAACCAAAAGGCTACTGATTCAAACCTGTCCACAGGCATCTTGGCAGAAAGACCTGATGATCGACCATCGAAAATCCTATGAGTACAGCTCTACTCTGCGCACATAAGGTTGCCATGAGTTGGTACTAACTCAATGGCTACTGACTTGGCTTTGGTTTTTTAAATTCTTATGTAGGTAATAGTCATTCTCCACATTTTATAGATTAAGAAACTGAAGTCTTAGAGAGGTTAATTAGCTTAAGTAAGGTCATATAAAGAGCACTAGTGGTGCAGTGATTAAAAGCACTCACAACTAACTGAAACATCAGCAATTTGATCCTCCCAGCTGCTCTGCAGGAGAAAGATGTGGCAGTCTTCTTCTGTTTTATGTCCTTAGAACCCCATGGAGGCAGTTCTCTTCCATCCTACAGTGCTGCCAGTGGAATCAACTTGACAGTGGGTTTAGTTTTGTTTTGTTTTTTTTTTTGGTTCTTTGGCTTTTTTTAGGGTCAGGGTGAGGTCATAACATTACTTAGTGGAAAAGCTGACATTCAGACCTTGCCTGCCCCCAGCACCTGTGCTGACAGATAACCTGTGTAGGCCTCCCTGGGAAGTGTGGACATGGTCAAGAGGAAGATCAGATTTGAATTAGAAGACAAAACACAGCATTAGGTACTCCAAAGGCAATGGGAGAGGGAAGTTTAAGTTCACCCACATCATGCTTTGCCACTGATGAGGCATGATAAAAACTGATAAGGCAAATGGAACTGTAAGCTTTGTGTTCGTGAGGAGTCCCTCCATGAAGCACTTTCACTAAGCATAAGTTCTCGTTGAACTTGTCCCGTTATGCCCAGAAGACTTCTTCACATATAAGGTGGATATTTTATTCAGAAACATCTTTTTGAGACTGATTCTTTTGCCCTTTCCATGTTCAAACAAACAAAGGAAAAAATGATGAGGACTGAGGAAAGGAAATGTTAGATATCTAGTGCTGCTATAACAGAAATATCACAAGTAGATGGCTTTAACAAACAAATTTATTCTCTCACAGTTTACAGGCTAGAAGTCCAAATGCATGGTGCTAGCTCCCAGGGATGTCTTTCTCTGTTAGCTCTAGGAGAATTTTTTTGTCATCAGTCTTTCATTGGGTCTAGGAGTTTCTTAGTACAGGGACGCCAGGTCCAAAGGACATGCTATTTTCTTGGCTTTTCTTTCTTGGTGGTATAAGATCCCTCTCACTGCTGGATTCCCACTTGCATATCTTAAAGTGGTTGACTCAAGATACAATCTAATCCTGTAGATTATGTCCAGGCTCATTAACATGACTGCTTTTAATCCTGCCTCCTTAATGTTATATTGTTGTTGTTAGGTACTGCTGGGTTGGTTCCAACTCATAGCAACCCTATGAACAGCAGAATGCCCAGTCTTGTGCCACATCCACAATAATTTTTATGCTTAAGCCTGTTGTTGAGGCCACTGTGCCAATCTATCTCTTCAAGAGTCTTCCTCTTTTTCTCTAACCTTCCACTCTACAAAGCATGAAGTCCTTCTCCAGGGACTGATCCTTCCTGGCAACACGTCCAAAGTATGTAAGATGCAATCTTGCCATAGTCCCTGGTACATTCAACATTCTTCTCCAGCACTACAATTCAAAGTCATCAATTCTCCTGTCTTCTTTATTCATGGTCCAACTTTCACATGCATATAATGCGATTGAAAATACTTAGCTTGGGTCAGGTGCCTTTTAGTCTGCAGGGTGTCATCTTTACTTTTGAATACTTGACAGAGGTTCTTTGCAGCAGATTTTCCCAGTGCAATGCGTCTTTTGGTTTCTTGACTGCTGCTTCCAGGGACTTTGAATGTGGACCCAAGTAAAATGAAATCCTTTGACAACCTCAATCTTTTCTCTGCTTATGACAATGCTGCTTATTGGTCCATTTGCTAGGATTTTTGTTTTCCTGATGTTGAGGTGCAATCTATACTGAAGACTGTGGTCTTTGATCTTCATCAGTAAGTGTCTCAAATCTTTTCCATTTCCAGCAAGTATGGTGGTGTCATCTGCTTAATTCAGGTTGTTAATGAGTTGTCATCCAATCCTGATGCCTCATTCTTCTTTGTATAATACAGTGTCTCAGATTATTTGGTCAGCATACAGATTAAAAAGATATGGTGAAAGGATACAACCCTGACACACACCTTTCTTGACGTTAAACCACGCAGTGTCCCCTTACTCTGTTCACACAACTGCTTCTTGATCCATATACAAATTCCTTAAGAGCACAATTAGGTATTCTGGAATTCCCGTTCTCCTCAACGTTAACCATAATTTAGTATGAACCACACAGTCAAATGCTTTTGCATAGTCAATGAGATACAAGTAAACATCTTTCTGGTATTCTTTGCTTTCAGCCAAGATCCATCTGGCATCAGCAGTGATACCCCAGTTCCATGTCGTCTTGTGAATCTAGCTTGAATTTCTGGCAGTTCCTTGTCAATATACTGCTGTAGTCGCTTTTGAATGATCTTGAGCAAAATTTTACTTGTATGTGATATCAACAGTACTGTTCACTAATTTCCACATTCAGTTGGCTCACCCTTCTTTGGAATTGGCATGAATATGGCTATTTTTCAGTCAGTCGGCCAGGTAGTTGTCCTCCAAATTTCTTGGCACAGACAAGTGAGCACTTCCAGAGCTGCATCTGTTTATTAATATTATAGAGGTTAAAATTCACAACACACAGAATAATCACATCAGATTACAAAATGGAGGGAAACTGATAATCATGGCTTAAAGAAACTGACACATTTTTGGGGAGACACAATTCAATCCACAATAGGAGAGAGAACCCAGCTAAGTGAACCAGAGCTTGATCTTGCCCTGTTATCCACAGACACAGGGAATATGAGGAGAAAACTTGACTCTCACATACTTAGCAACTAAAATAGAGGCAAGCCTCATGGGAAATAGAACGGGATCACTAGCAGGAAGTGAAGCCCCTCCCTCCTTCCTTCAGGAAAGTGTAAAGTTACTGCTGGCTGCACCTCCAGGTTCTGGGGACCACATGGTCTTCCTCAACTCTGCTCCTCTCTGCTACTTTCTTGAGGTAAGCATTCTCTATTTGCAAATAGCTCTCCAATCAGCCAGCCCCCAGTCAACACCACATTTTAGTCTAGTCTCTGTATCTCTTGTTTCACATCCCAAACAGAAAAATCTGATGGGTCCCTAGATACCAGGGTTAGCTGGCTCTGAGGCAGATGCCCATGCTGAATCTAGTCAACTGTGGCAACTGAGAGTGGGGTCATGTTTTTCAAGCATGGACATCTAGGCTATCAAGACCCAAGAGCAGAGGCATTTCCCACTGAAAGGAGCTAGTTTATAGCAGGTTTAAACCTACTGTAGATTTGCAGTTGCAATTTAAGGAGAAACTTTATCTTTTTCTGATAAACATTGCATGGGAATAAACTGTACAAGTAATGATTAGTGAAAAAATAGAAACATAGTAATCAAATGCACTGTAAAGAAAGAAATAAGGCAAAAAAGGAAAAGACAGAGGAAGAATTAAATGAAAGGAATAATGGGGAAAACAGTGAAAATCAAGAGGTAAAGAACAGAGTCCATTAAATGAAACATCTTCCTAAGTATGTGTGTGTACCTGAGGCCATTAGATCAGTAAAGAACAAACTGATGTTTTAGAGAGAGGTAAATGAGAAGAGAAGTGGGTAGGGGAAGAGGAAAATATTGGTTGGATTGTGGCAAGTTTTCCAGCTCCAGACATCTGGAGCTAAGACCAGGAAAGGCAAGGTGAGGAATGTCCTTTGCTGCTGCGTTTTCCTCCTCTGGAGGCTGGTTACTCAGGATATTTACACTCAATTAACATGGCTGGCTATGGCTGTGTTCAGCACTTGGGTATGTGGTTAACTAATCACTGTGGTTTGGATGCTGGCTTCTTTACTGTGATTAAATAATTGGTGTCGTCTTGGTTGCTGCTACTTTAAAAAATGTATGCGTGCACTTGTTTCTCCCCCTTTTTTGTCTCTTTATAGCAATTTTGGCAAGTCCTTGGCAGAAAAGTAGCTGACTAACTTTATGCTTTCTTCGCTTGTCACGTATGTGCTCCCCTTTCTGTGCTTTTCCAGGGAACTGAGGAGCTTAGAGCCTTTCCTTTCAGAGACCTAGGCCAAAGCTCTCTGTATGAGGAATGAACTCGGTTCACTTCTATCGTTAGTAGTGATGAGACTGAATCTAAAGGTGTTCGTTGTTTTCCAGAAGTGGATTCCACTTTTCTAATGAGTAGTCGCTATATTCTCAGATTCACCATGATAATGGGGAAGGCATATTGTCATCACCCCTAGAAAAAAGACCCCTAATGTGCCAGGGAAATGCATACTTCCCACTTTTATTCACTACAGGACCTAGAATACTCCTTAATATATATACCAAACTCAACCAACCCCATTGCCATCAAATCACTTCCATCTCATAGCAATCCCATAGGATTTCCAAGGTTCTATATCTCTACAGTAGCAGACTGCTGTATCTTTCTTCTGTAGAGTTGCTTGTGGTTTCAAACCACCGACTTTTCAGTTAGAATTTGATTGCTTTATGCACTGCCCTGCGGTTCCATGAACTAGCGCCAGTTCCCTTGAATCCATCTCATGGCCATCCCATGTGTGTCAGGACAGACCTGTGTTCCAGAGGGTTTTCAGTGGCTGATTTTTGGGAAGTAGATCACCAGGCTTTTCTTCTGGGACACCTCTGGGTGGACTTAAAGTGCTAGCCTTTTGGTTAGCAGCCAAGGACATTCAGGGATTCTTTAACATGTAGTAGGTGCTCAATATCTATTGAGTAAGTGACCCTATAATTATAGCAAAAATTCATAATGTAGGACTGCCAGTACTTTTATTCCAGAAACTTCTTTCATTTAGTCATTGTATTGACTTAATAATCATCATATAACCATAAACTGTTTTGCTCTGAAGCAACAGGAAACTCTCTCCCCTTTGTATATGCACCAACCCATACTCACCCAGAAAAAATTGACTCAGGTCAGGTCATTCTTTCTCATCAGCAAACTAATAGGAATGGTTAAGACAACACACCACACAAGGTCTAGGGACAATCCTCAGTTCAACCTAGAGAACGAATACAAATCACGTATGTGTACAAATTATGGATGAAGGTAAAGTCTTCATTCAACTGCTTTTCAGAAATCCCAACATTCTTAGGGTTCCACAGGGTACAGGAAAACCAATGCCTACGTTTGAAGTCAGTTACAGGGAGGGAACTAGTGTTTCAAAATGGAAACCAAACCCAAAGCCAGTAGCTTACAAGTTGACTTTGATTCATGGCAATCCTACACATGTCAGTCCTCCATGGAGTTTTCAATGACTGACTTTTTATAAGTAGATTTACGGCCCTTTCTTCTGAGGCACTGGTAAGTAAACTCACACCTCCAGCCATTCAGTTAGCAGTCAAGCACATTAACTGTTTATACCAACCAGGCACTCCACACCGTAGGAAGCTGGTGAAAAAACTGCCAAGTTTTGTTTCTCAAATATGTCTCATCAACAGCAGGATAACTTCACTGCTAGAAAAACCCCACAACATACATTTCATATGAATCATTTTGGTGGTTACACAGATAAAGATTTTTGAGATGTTTTTCTGCTGTAACTTTGTGGTTTTGAATTTTCTGGTTTTTTTTTTTTTTTTTCCTCTGACTTCAAAGGGAATTTGGGAGGGTTACTCAGAATTCTTTGGCTGTGCCGTTTTAGTAAAGAATCTTATGTCCACTGTAAAAGGTCTTCAAGTAACAAATTTTTACCAGTCACTAATCAAGCAAATGAAGACTGGAAGGACAAACCTAAGGCCATCATTTCTTTCTATGATGAGAGCTACAAAAGACAACGTAGGTGATAGAGAACAAGAAGGAATTTCAACCATCAGTTGTTAGCTGCTCTCCCTAATGAGTTGCGCTATGCTGTGTGACATTATCTCCTTGAACCTATGTGTCTTCATCTTTACCTTATTAATTTTCTGAAGACTTAAATGGTGTTATGGATAGAATTCTGTTCCCCCCAAAATGTGTGTAGCAATATGTATAGCAGTTTGGCTAGGCCATGTTTCCCAGTATTGTGTGATATTCCTGTACTATAAATCCTGCCTCTATGATGTTAATGAGGGAGGACAGGTGGTAGTTATGTTGGTGGTGCAGGTCTTAATGTGTATGATTTGTATCATTTCTTGAGGCAATCTTTTGGGATATAAAGGAAAGGAACGCAACTAGAGTCTTGGAGACCTCGTATCATCGAAGAAGCATCGCAGAAGCAGATCTAGTGGGAAGGACTTGGGGTCCCTGCACCTCAGAAACTACCAGTCCAGGGGAAAATTGGTGATGAAGATGTTCTTTGAGAGCCAAAAGAGAAAGCCTTTTTTGGAGTTGATGCCTGAATCTGAACTTGTAGCCTGGTTGACTATTGCAGAATAAAATTTCTTTTTTTAAAGACATCTACTTGTGGTAGTTCTGTTGAAGAAGCACTAGATGACTAAAACAAATAGTGATGTATGTCTTACATATCATACAAGAAGTTAAAACTAAAGGTATGGTGAGATATAGTTTCACTTACCAGAATAGCAAAAATACAACAATTTAATAACATGCTCCACTGGTGACAATGAAAGGAAACAATGAAGCTCATACCTTGGCACTACTCAATACTGAACTGATTTATCATGAAGATAAACAGAACAAATGATCTATCAAGATGTAAAATGTACCTGTTCTTTGATTCAGTAATTATACTTCTGAAAACATATCCTCTAGCTATACTGAAACACTTGTAAAACAATAAAGGCGTAAGGGTGCAACACCACTGTCTTGTAATAATCAAAGATCAGAACTTAAATGTTCATCAGTAAGGAGGTGCCAAGCCAAGTGCCGTCGAGTCGGATCCAACTCGTCGCCATGAGTAAGGAGGTAGTTAAATAATTTATGGAACATCCAAAAGTGGAACACTACGCACCCATCAAAAAGGATAGTTAAGTAATATGTTAACATTTAAAAAAAAATTGTTGTTGTACTTTAGATACAGGTTTATAGAGCAAACTATTTTCTCATTAAACCATTACTACTCATATCCTTTGTTGACATTAGTTGCCAACCCCATGAATGTGTAAACTCTTATTGAAGTAATAGGGAACAATGCCTGTCTTGGATTAAATTGTGTCCCCCCAAAAATGCATGTAGCCATTTGGCTAGGCCATGATTTATGGTACTGCGTGATGTTCACATATACCATAAACCCTACCTCTATGATGTGAATGAGGGAAGATGGGCAACAGTTATGTTGATGGGACAAGATTCAATGTGTAAGGCTGTATTTTGCTTTGAGGCAATGTCTTGGGATATAAAAGAAAGGGAAACAAATAGTGAATTGGGAACTTCATGCTACCAAGAAGCAATGCTGGGAGCACAGAGCATCCTTTGAAAAGGATCTAGGGCCCCTACACCTCAGAAGCTTCCAGTCCAGGAGAAGATTGATCACAAGGCCTTTCCTCCAGACCCAACAGAGAAGCCCTTACCCTGGAGCTGACTCCCTGAATTTGGACTTGTAGCCTACTTGGCTGTGAAAAAAATTTCTCTTTTTAAAGCCATCTACTTGTGGTAGTTCTCTTAGAACAGTACTAGATGACTAAGACAATGCCCAAGACATATTGTTAAACAAGTGAAAGAAACAAAGATGCTTGTTTAAACAATATGCTTTTATTTGTACATACATGGAATATTCTGGAAGCACATATAAGAAATTAGTAATAGTCATCGTCTTTATGGAAAGTGAATGTCAGGTGTTAGAGGTGAGTGACTACTTTCTGAGTAGTATACACTTTTTTGTAGCTTTTGTCCATTTTGTGTAGACATGCACACAGACATGCACAGAGATACACAAGATCTGGCACTTTAAATTCATAAACTTAATTGTTCTAAGTGCTACATACCTCTATGCTGAATATCACTACAACCACCTTCAAAGTACTCACTTTGGGAAGCTATGCACTGATGCCAGCACCTAGTGTACTCTTCCAAGAAACTTTGGAACTCTTTTTCTGGAATGCCACTAGAGGTGTCATCATATTATTCTTACTCTCCTGAATGTCATCAACATGTCTTCTTTTAAACATTTCCTTTATCTCCCAGTAAAGAAAAAAGTCATTAGGGGGCAGATCAGGTGAGTAGGGTGGATGATCCAATACAGTTGCTTGTTTACTAGCTTAAAACTTCTTCCCAGACAACCATACAATTAAGTTCTCAAACTTGTCACCATGTCACTGTTGCCGAACTCAAAGCAAGTTCAGTCTGCTTGTCTGCAGCCAAACCCAGAGACAGGAAAATGTTGAAGAAAACTCTTTATTAACAGGTAAGCATGTGAATCAGGGGAACAGTGACAATGGTTTCTCTAAGACTGTTTGTTTCCCTTGGGTTACAATTCCAGGGGATTTTATAGTTAGATTACAAAGGGATTTGTATCTGGAAAATGTCAAGCCTTGTCATAGTATAGAACAGGGAGTCACAAGATTTCTTTACATCTTATAGAACAATGTAAATCACTCAAAATATCATTACCTCCTTGAAAGTTCGAAATTATTTATTATCCCAGAGACAGGGAAAGGAAAGTCTGTTGATCCAGTTGGCACAGGGAATGGGATGTAGTTTAGCAGTCTAGGCAATCTTAGTAAGTCCCATCTATTAACATTCCCTCCTTTTAAACATCAATTTAATATCTATGAAATAGGTTTTAAATGAAAAATAGCTGCTTTGATTTATTGCATTAACTCTTTGGATTAAATCTTGGATTGTGAGCTGCCTTCTTACAGCTGAGACATGGTTATGTCAGACGTAGTTAATCTGGGGCAGAAACAGGGTGAGTCTTCCCCAGGAGCATGGTCCCCTCCATAGCACTGGTGGGGATATTTGAAAAGAACCAATTTCTGTACAGCAAGAACCATCTTTTGAGTAACTTCATGTGTCCATTAGCATAGGACACTGTTACATTCAAGGATGGGTTTATTAAGATCAAACAGAAGGTAGAGTACCCTGAAAATTTGACACAGTTTTCACCAGGGGTGACAGGACAGTCTCAAGTTGGATCAAGAACATCTCTCAGCCCTTTTTTTCTTAACAGGTTCCTAGTTATAGATATTCCCATAAGTGATGTTCTTTTCAACATGTCTGAACAAAGTAAAATTTCTTATCAACTCCAGAGGGTTGCATACACCAATCAAGCATGAGGTAAAAATTTGTTCAACATAAGTACCTCCTGCTAGACAGAAATCAGAAACATTCATTACATTTTGTGTAAGATTAAGTCCATACGTTTTGATTTCACTGGAATGGGGCAATGTCTTGTGAGAGTTCTAGAGCAAAATTGCATCCAAGGAGGAAAGAGGATTCTGGGAGATAGTTCTTGAACTTTATTCTGGTTCCTCTTCTGGGAGGGATGGTCCACTGCTCATGGTCAGGTGGAAGTCAACTGGGTGGAAGCTGACTGGATGGAGGTTGACTGGGTAGAAGTCAACTGGGTAAATGTCACCTGCTGTGCAACCTCACAGGCCATCACCAAGCTATCAAGGAAAACAACATGATGTCAGACATCATCTGGCCAGCAATCTCAAAGGAGAATGCTCAAACACAAGTTACTTCCCTGTCCTCCCCAGTCTCCTGCTTGATTCTTTTATCACTGGTTTTATTGAGATAAGACAGTTTACTAAGTCCATAGTGGTGTCTCTGAGAGATCTACCCTTAGTATCACCACCTGGGGCCTGTGAAGGTTATGTCTTCCCTGTGTGTTAGGGCTGACCTGAAACAATGGCTCTCAGGCACTCAATCTTAGGTCCCTTCTCCCCCTAACTGGTCTTAGCCTCCAGTTTCAAATTCCCTTGTTGTTTTTAACCTTGTCAATCTTGGGAAGGTGGGCAATGACTGTTCTGGCTATTTCCTGTTGAGCAGGGGCACAGGAGGGGATGAGGTTGTCAGCACAGGGGAGACCTCACCAAAGATGTGAAAAGCCACCACATCCTGTTGGACCCAAGAGTATGTTGACTCCAACGGGAAAATGTCAAGAACACTCTCCCCAGCTGGTAGAGTCTGGGCCATTCCCTTGATCACTATTTTCAAGACACAGGGCCCAAAGACATCAACAATAGTGAATACAATGGTAAACAAGAAGAGAATGGCCCAGTAATTTATAGACTAAAACCATTTAGAGACAGCTGGCTCCACCAATCTTAGTGGTAAAGGGTACCAACTCAGGCACTTCCAGAGGGTGGTGTGGAATCAGTTTTTCACAAGATTCCAAAATCCAACTCAGCAGAGCTGTACACCTACAAAGGATACCCTGGTTCAGACAGCACAACCCAGGTATTTGGCATGACAGTGTCTCAAAACGCCTCATGTAACCAGACTATTTCTCTGGTATAGATCCCCAACTCAACAATATAACCAATTTTAAGTCTCATTTGTGTTCCAATCAGTAGTTTTTGTCCCAGAAACTCAACAGGGAATTCAGGGACACATGAAAAGGAATGGCTTTTTAAATGTGGCCCCATTAGCCATTATCAGACATGAGAGTCAACTTCAGACGTAAGAGTAAAACTTAAATTTCATAGAGTCCCACTTGGAGATTGGGAACCATTGAGTAATTTAGGGTAGAGAAGGTGGCTTTCTTGTCTAAGACAAGTCCAATTTCCTTATTTTCCAAGTCTATGTCAGAGTGTAACCCTTAGCTCTCCCATGGAGACTGCTGATACGTGGCCAGGAGGCAGAAGGGTCTTCGGGGCTCCCATCAGTGGTCAGTTTCTTAGACTCCTGAGAAAGTCCAGGAAGGTCTGTCCATTTGGACACTTTTTGGAGAGGGGAGAGTATACTGAATGTTCTCTTTTAAGGCACCCAAGACACTCCACCTTTCACTGGCCTCTTTTTTGACAGTACCTGTAATAATCAGCATACATAGTTATCTGCCAGTGAGGAAATTCAGCTCTTGGCCTCTGGGCTAACAGGGTTGACCTTGAGGTGGACCTCGGAGGGCTATAGTCACAACTGGGCTTGTTTTTTTTCTCTCTTTTTTAAATTTTACTGTGATTAAGTGAAAGTTTACAATCCATGTCAATTTGCCATATAAAACCCTGAGCACTCACCTCTATGCAACTCTATCTGCTCTCCTCACCCTGTGAAAGCACATACTTCCCTTCTACTGTGTACTTCTTGAAATGGCATTTTTTCAATTGTGATCGACTGAAAGTATACAATTCAAGTTAAATTTGCATGCCCACCTATGTGCAGTTCTTTCTGCTCTCCTGGCCCAGTGACAGCACTCTCCTCCTTTCCCCTCTATATATGTCATGTCTTTTTAACAATCTTCTGTCCTCTCCTCTCAACCCTCTGCTCTCCCTTCTAGTAAGCGGCCAGGAGGACAGCATCCTATAGATGCATAGAACCATAAAGTGCACACACCATATGGTTACTTTGTGTCCCCAAGTCCAGTCCATTCCTGTCTGTAGAGTTGACCTCAGTAATGACTTATGATCAAGGGTAGCAGCATGTCTAGGGGCCATGCTCCTGGAGGAACTCCCAGGCCTTTGGACTGTCAATTATTGTCTTTTAGTGGAGTTCTTGAGGTGCATCCCTCTTTTTGTCGTGTTGACAATGGAAACGTACATCGTATGCCCCATCACAGCAGTCTTTGGTAGTGGCCAGGCACCATCTATTTCTTCTGGTCACATGTTGATACAGTCATCGATTCATGTGGATTCTTCTGTCTTCTGGGCTCTTTTTCCCTCATGTCTTTGTTGTCCTTGGTGGTCGTCTTTTCTGGTTGAGCTGGGACCATTTGGTGTACCTCAGATGGCAGCTTGCTATCTATCTATCTGTCTATCTGTCTGTCTATCATTGTGATTGACTGAAAGTATACGATTCAAGTTAAATTTGTATGCTCACCTATCTGCAGCTCCTTCTGCTCATCTTCCCCAGTGATAAGTGCACTCTTCCTTTCTGTTCTACACAAGTCATAACCTCTTAACAATCTCGTATCCTCCTCTCAACCCTCTCCTCTCCCTTCTAGTAAGAGTCCAGTAGGACATCATCCTATAGATGTATAGAACCATAAAGTGGACATACTATATGGTCCATTTGTGTCCGTGAGTTCAATCCATTCCTGTTCAAAGAGTTGACCTCAGTAATAATTCATGATCAAGGTCAACAGCAGGTCTAGGGGTCATGTTCCCAGGAGAACTCCTGGGCTTTTGGACCATCAATTTTTGTCTTGTAGTGGAGTTCTTGAGGTGCACTCCTCTTTTTCTTCTGATGTCACTGGGACATGACATCGTGTGCCCTATCACAGCTGTCATTAATGGTGGTAGGGCACCATCTGGTTCTTCTCATTGCATGTTGATAGAATCACCCATGCACATGGGTCCTTCTGTCTTCTGGGCTCTTTTTTCCTCATGTCTTTGTTGTCCTTGGTAATCACCTGATCTGGCTGAGTTGGGACCATTTGATGTATTCATACAGCAGCTTGCTAGCTTTTAGAAGCCCAGACACCACTCACCAATATGGAGTGCAGAAAACTTTCTTAGCAGTAGGCTAGTTATGTCAGTTGGCCTTGATATCCCCTCAGAGCATTGTCCACAGATCCCCGCCCCTGCTACTCTTATCCTTGCAATATTGGGTTAAGATTAGAAGAGTTTTCAGTTTATGTTGAAGTCCAGTTAAGTTGGTCTTCTTTCTTACATGGGCTGTCACTGCTTTCACCCAACTGAATTTCTGTCAGCTATCTAATCTACAACCAACCCTCTCCCTCCATCCCTCCCCTCCCTTGTAGCCATCAAAGAGTCTTGTCTTCTGCACATGAGTGTGTTTTTAAGTCCTTAAATAGTGAGGGTCTCATACAAAACTTGTCTTTGTGCCACTGACTGATTTCATTTAGCATGTCTTCCGGTGGAAACCAGGTTATGATATGCTTCCTAAAATCATCATTGTTCGTTATCATTGCATAGTGTTCAATTGAGTATGTGTACTATAGTCTGCTTATCCATTCGTCTGTTGTTGAGCATCTAGGTTGATTCCATCCTTTTGCAATTGCGGACTGCACTGCAATAAACGTCTGTGTGCATGTCTCTGTTCATGTGACTGCCCTTGATTCTGTAAGGTATATTCCAAGCAGTGGGATTACTAGGTCAAATGGTATATCTATTTCCAGCTTTTTGAGTGCCAGATTGCTTCCAAAGAGGTTGTACCATTTTGCAATCCCACCACCAGCAGCAGCATAGGAAACTTCCAATTTCTCCACAGCCTCTCCAGCATTTGTTGTTTTGTATCTTTTGGATCATAGCCAACCTTGTTGAGGTGAGATGGTATTTCATTGTAGTTTTGATTTGGATTTCTTTAATAGCTAATGATCATGAGCATTTCTCCATGTGTCTTTCGGATGTCCTCTTTAGTGAAGTGTCTGTTCATCTCCTTTGCCTAACACTTAATTCTGTTATTTACCCTTTTCTTGCTGATGTTTTGCAGTAACTTGTAGATTATGGAGATAAGACATCAATCTAACACACAGTTGCCAAACAATTGTTCCCATTGTGTCGGTGATCTTCTAATTCTTTTGCTAAATTCTTCGGATGAGCAAAAGTGTTTGATTCTTAGTAGTTCCCATTTATCTATTTTCTTTTCTGTTGATCGTGCTTTGTTAGATTTTGAAGTCTAAGTTGTGTATTAAAACTTCCATTGTTGACCCTATTTTTTCTTGCATGATATTTATTATTTTTGGTTTGATATTTAGGTATTTTATCCAGTTTGAGTTGGTTTTTGTGTAAGGTGTGAGATACGGATCTTCCTACAATTTTTCACAGATGGATATCCAATTTTGCCAGCACCATTCATTAAAGAGACTGTTTTTGCCCCAGTTTACAGTATCAACTATTCATAGGAGGATGGTGGCATCTCTGGGGTCTTAACTCTGTACCATTGGTCTATATGTCTCTTTTTAGTACGAGTACCAGGCTGTTTTGACTACTGTGGCAGCAGTGTAATAGGTTTGAAAGTCAGGTAGTGAGCCTCCTAGTGTGTTGTTTTTCTTCAGTAGTAGTTTGCTTATAGAGGGTTTCTCTCCTTCCAAACAAGGTTGTGATTTGTTTCTCCATATCATTAAAAAATGTCACTGGAATTTGTATTGGGATTGCATTGTATATGTAGACTGCTTTGGGTAAGATACACATTTTCACAACATTAATTCTCCCTATCCGTGAGCAAGGTAGGTTTCTCCATTTATGTAAGTCTCTCTTAATCTCTTGCAGTAAGGTCTTGTAGTTCTCTTTGTATGCCAAGCCAAGTGCTGTCGAGTCGGATCCGACTCTTTGTATAGATCTCTTATTTCTCTAGTTATTCTTAGGTATTTTATCTTCTCAGGGACTACAGTAAATGGTATTGATCTGGTGATTTCCTCTTTAATAATCTCTGTTGGTATAAAGGAATTCTACTGATTTACTTACGTTGATATTATATCCTGATACTTTGCTGAACTCGTCTATGAATTCTAGTAGTTTACTTATGGATTCTATAGGATTCTACAATCATTTCATCTGCAGATAGGGAGATTTTTACTTCTTATTTGCCTTTACAGATGCTGTTTATGTCTTTGTCTTGTCTACTTGCTCTGACCAGAACTTCTAGTACAATGTTGAATAGATGTAGTAAGAGTGGGCATCGTTGTATAGTTACCGTTCTCAAGGGGAATTCTTTCAGTCTGTGTCCATTCAGGATGATGTAGGCAGTTGGCTTTGAGTAGATGTCCCTTACTGCCTTGAGGAACTTTTCCTCTATTCCTATTTTGCTGAGAGTTTTTAGCATGAATGGGTGTTGTACTTTGCCAAATGCCTTTTCTGCATCAATTGACAAAATCTTTTGCTCTCTTTCTACTTGTTCAAGCTGTAGGGTTAATTCTTGGTTTGGCTCCTTTAGTCCTTCTGGAGGTGTGCATTTATAGAGATAAACTGACTTCTGAGCACTGCTGTGGCTGTATTCCTTGTTTGTTTTTTTCTTTAATCTTCTTTGTTTTCTCCCTGCCTCCAAAATCTTCATTATTAAAAACAACCAAAAGGTGTCTTCAACCAAGTGGGAGCATGGACTGAGGTTCTGTCTCTAGCCTTTGTAATCTGCCTTGTGTCTGATGTAGACCAAGACACAAAATGCATGGCTGTAATGTTTTTTCTAACAATGTAGTAGACTAATGTTTCTGGACCATTGTTTGACTTAAGGTGGCTTGAGGAAGCAGTCTTTTGCAAAGGCACTACCCTGAGTGTGCCACCTTAATTTAATTTAATAATATGACCGTGATTAATAAAAACAGAGCTTTTTAACAGTGATAGAAGTGGACAATAATATATTTAAATATGGTCATTAACCATACTTTTAAGGAATATTAAACACCAAACAATAATCTTAAGGTATATCACAGTCAGGTTATACCAAGATTAAGCCTCTAAATACTTACATAGTATAAAAATAAATCCATAGGGAAATAATTTGAATGTCTCAGTCAAAGCATTGGCTTTGATGATGAGAGATTAAATTAAACATATTTATGACATCCTACCCTATGTTCTCTGAACAACTATAACCTTGCAACATGTAAAACATATTCGTTCTATCATTGTGAAAATGTTAAAGTCAAAGTCCAGGGTCTAGAAATTCCTCTTTAGCTGTAAAACTAGAATATGAGTTATCTGCTTTCAAAATACAAAACAGGCAGGCACATGTCAGCCATTGCCATTACAAAGAAGAATATTCCTTCATCTGAGGTGTTTTCTGCAGTAGTCCTGTCCTCTAGACTCTAGTTATTGGCTACCTTCTCCAGATTCTGAGTGGAATCCCCCCTTTGGCCTTGTCAGGGAGTGCGGCTCAGCCCCTTCAAACCCCTGAGGTCATGGCCATACCTTTGAGACTGAGCTGGCTCAGCTTCTCATGTTCTCCATCTCTTGGGCTACCATTTTCTATGGCCTCATGGCATGGGCTTCAGGTCTGTACTTCTCTTATTGCTTTTTCCACCAAGTTAAGTTTGCAATTTAAAACCGAATCAAACTCACTATTGTGGAGTTAATTTTATGTCACAGTGGCCCTGTAGGGCAGAATAGAATTGTCCCTCAGGACCTCCAAAGAGTGGCTGGGGGATTTGAACTGTAGACTTTCTGGTCAGCAAAACATGGCACTCATCACTATGTAACCAGGGGTTTTCCAGTTAGCAATTAAGAAACAAATGATTTAGTATGCATTTATTAGATAATATTAAGAAGGAAAAGAATATATACATTTTAGCCCAATAAGAACAGGACATAATTTGTGCCCAAACCTTCTAGCTATCTTTTTCCACACTCTGTGGCTTAATTGTGATTCAGGAATCTTATTCTAATGAGAGATCAAATCTTTACCTTCAAGGGATAAATTAACCATTTCACTCAGAAATCAGAAAATTTTGTTACTTAGCAGTAAGAAACCCAATTTTTCTAATGTTAATGTTCTTAGAAATCTCACTAATCAAACCATTAAATCACTAGACAAGCAAAACTTTTAACCAGACCAAATAAACATTTTTCAAAAAAAGAAAAAAACTTTTGTAGCATATTCCATAAATAGCAAAAATAAACTCATTCATTAGGCTTATAGCATGTGTGTGTGTGTGTGTGTGTGTGTGTGTGTGTGTGTGTGTGTGTGTGTGTATTCTTGTTGCTTGAAAAGCAAACTGTATATAAATTTACATTATACCAGATATCTATTAATTCAATTACCTTAAAGTCCACGCCTGAAATAAAGCTTGCTATAACATTCCAGGTCTTTAACTCCTAAAGTTTCATCAGCTAACTTTTAGAAATTACAAAGTCTCTGTTTAACCAATTATTGATATACACAGAACTTTAAATCTTGTTAGAGTTGAAATACCCCTCTGACCCATTTCAGATATGTCTCAGAGTTGTCCTGCAGTAAACAGAACTTGTTTGAAGTCTTTAAGATTTGGATTCACACAGTTTCTGATAATTAAAACAAAGTAGCAATTCTTATCTGCATTCTGCCTTAAAAAAGGTCTCCGTCCAATTATAAAATTTTTTTTTAAGAACCTCCCAGGAGCTATGACTTTGGAGACTGATTCTGCCCTGCTCCTCTATTTCTTATTGGAGGGCAAAAGATCATTAATTTAGTTTTTATTGTTCTGGAATTATTACTTTTCTTTAAGACAAAACTATCTCTTTGACAAAGTGCTGTAAAGTTAGGTTTTGTTTTTTTTGTTTTTTGAGCCCAGTGACAGTATGGCTGGATCCACTTGAAATTTGGCTTTCTTACCTACTTTAATTCAAGCAAGACTCACCCTCACCACTGATTAGGAGGATCTGGGCATGAAAGATCTTTCCTGACCTGCCAAATGAGTCTGTCTCAAAAGAATTAAAACAAGAAATATCTTAAAATTAGATATATTGACAATGACGAGACATAAGACACTTAATGGACAAGACTGTTTTGCAAAAACAGAGACATTGATAAGACAACACTGAGGACAAAAAATTAAAAATATTGTGCGGTTGAATTGGCCAAATGTGTGGCCTAAGGCCAAACTTGTAAAGTCTTGCAGTCATTAAACACTCTACAGGAATCAGACACTTTTCACAGAAAATTATGAATTTACACAAACAGCTTGTGTAAGTACCATAATGAAAAAAGACACTTCCAAAACCTCACAAAGGCAAATACAATACCACACTATAAATCTATTTATCTTACCAAACACACACGGGAGGCCTCCTTTTATCCCCACCCACCCCCCCACAGTTTCACTTTACCAGACACACACACAGCCTGTTCCTCTCTTAATTAAAGTGAGCTTAGCAAATATTTTTCTGACTTTTGAAAAAGAGCTGTAACTTCAGGATGGTAAAATAATTTTATGGAACTATTCAATAGCTAACTTTCTCCAGAGTCTAGCTGGTACATTGGCCAGGCTGTATTACAGTAAAATTTCATTTGATCTTTAGTCAGAGGTGAGTACCCATACTGAAATCAGACAGACAGAATCTACCCCAGTGGGCTTTCCTTAGGAACAGAGGCCATATTTCCCATATTGCAGAATATACAGACACAGAGAAAGTTGTCTTAGTTGGGAAAGTCATTTCTTAACTGAGACAGAACCAAGACAGAAGTTTGAACCCTGGTGAGAACCTGACTTGTCTGCACACAACCAGAATAAAGTGCTTGAACATTTTCAAATTCATAAAATAGTGGGAGGTGCAGATGAGAGGTCTTCAAAGGCTCTCAAGAAAAATGTTCTTGACAACATGCTTAGAACATTCAGAAGCCACACGTCCAGTCCTGTCTGTCCAGGCAGACCACAAAGACCCCTCCAAACAAGTTCCCTCTGCCCTGGGCTGAGCTGAAGAAAAAAGGAGGAAAGGAGAGGAGACTCAGAAATCCACCTTCTATCCTATCAAGGAAGCAGAGGTCCAAAGGGATCGAGGGTTGTTTAGCTTGGACCAATATGTTCCTCACATTTCACGGAGTTTGTCTTGCAGAGGGTAGATGCTTTCCTTGTCCATTCCATGTACCTTCCCAGGAGTCTTCTAATGGCAGGTGCCCTATTGGTTCTTAAATACCTGACCTGTGCCCACAAATATGTTTATGGACCTTATTCTCATTGTTTGAACTAAACAGATAGATACCTTCACCTGTCCAGGCCAGAGTTACTGGGGCAACATGAGCAGCCAGGCCTTCAGACCTCACCAGAGAATGGCCCTAGTCAGAGTTCCTCAATTGCTCTGCCAGTCAACTGTCTGAGGATTTTTAGAAGTGCAGCAAAGAAGTGGAAGAGAGAGAAGCTGGCTCAACCCTGGGCAAAACTTACTAGAAAGGTCCCTGAAGTCTTGCTACATTCATCAGAAATGCAGCTGAACCCAAAGCAAATTTGTTACACCTGTCACTGCAGCCAAACCCAGAGATGAGGAAAGGTTCAATCAAACTTTATTAACAGATAAGCGTGCAAATCTGGGAAACAGTGAGAATAGTTTATCCGAAACCATTCCTCTTGGGTTACAACTTCATGGGCTTTTATAGCTAGATTACAAAGGGAGTTGTATCTGAAATATGTCAAACCTTGTTATAGAATAGAACACGGAGTCACAAGATTTCTTTACATCTTATTGAACAATGTAAACCACCTAAAGTATCGTTACCTCTCTGCAGGTATGAATTAATCTATTTACTACACTGGAGACAGGGAAAGGAATGTAAGTCTGTCAATCCAGTTGGGACAGGCAATGGAATATGGTTTAGCAGTCTAGGTGACTTTAAGTCCCATCTACTAACACCACTGTGCACACTGGCTATGCCAGAAAGAGTTCCAAAATTGCTTTGAAGGGCGGACTAGGTGCTAGTGTTGATGCATAGCTTCCCAAGTGGAGGGCTTCAAAGGTGACCATAGTGATAGTCAGCAATAAGATATGTAGCACATTTTCTGGGATGAGTTCACAAACTTAATTGTCAGACCTCATGTGCACACGTGTGTCCGTGTTTGTAACATATTCAAAACAAAAGAAATTCAAAATAAACTGGAAAGAAAAAGGTATGTGAAGAAGATTTTGGTAACTGTCATAGACTGAATTGTGTTCTTCCAAAAATATGTGCAGTAATTTGTCTGGACTGGAATTCCCTGTATTCTATGATTGTCCTCTATTTTGTGATTTTTCCTATACTGTATATTAAAGGATTAGGGTTGGACTGTAAATCCCTGCATAGGATTACCTCCCTGCTTCACTGTAAAGGCAGTTTCCCTGGAGTATGGCTTGCCCCACCCTTAATCCTTTCATCCTATAAGAGATAAAAAGAAAGGGAAGCAAACAGAGAGTTGAGAACCTCATACCATCAAGAAACCAGTACCAGAAAAGTGTTTCCTTCAGATCTGAGGTTCCTGTGCCAAGATGCTCCCTGAACAAAGACTGATGCAACACAAAGACTTTACTCCAGAGCCGGCAGTGAGTAAAACCTTTCCCTGGAGTCAGCCAAGTACCATCGAGTCGGATGCAACTCATTTGGACTTGTAGCCTACCGGACTATGTAAGAGCAAATTTTACTTTGTTAAAGCCATCCACTCATGGTATTTCTGTTAGAGTAGCACTAGATGACTAAAACAGTAACTAAATGTAAAGCCTTGTAAGAGGCAACAGTGTATAGCATAAAGCCACAAACAGCAAGCTTTCCTAATCAGAAGAACAAGAGATGGAATGGATAACAGAAACACATAAATGATCACATCAACATCTGCAGTATAATCATTCTTGTACAATAACAAGATCAACTTTTGTATTCAAATGGCACAAATGGCCTCATTTTTTTAAGATAAAAAACAAATTCTAAACATGGAAGCTTTAAGAGATGCTGCTGTGAATTAGAAGACTGGATTTAAGGTCCCTTAAGGTTAAGACAGAAATCTTCAGCTTCTTGGCACATGAACAACACAGCCTTCAAAAGCTGGAAACTGTGTAAGGCAGAAAGCTGTTAGAAAAAGAAAACTCACATATTTTCCACTGAAATATATGAGAGAAAAATAGTCAGGGGCACCCTGTCACAGGTGGAAAACATGCAAGACTTAGAAATCCAACTGACTTCTGGGTTTCACTGTGGTAAGAACTTAGTAAATATTTGTTGGCTTCAACTGAATCAAATTCAGTGAAAAATAAACAGGTTAGTATAAAAGCCATTTAACATGTGTGATAAGCATGAAATCATTAGTGATGTTTGGTAAGGTGGATTATACACTTCTAGGATACACACATCATTAAAAACAATTACTTAGCTTACAATCTTTATGTGTCAATAAGATCATAAATCTTTTTCTAAGATGCTTTATAATTCTAGATACTCAACAGAGAAAATGTAAACAATTTGTTTCAGTCAGCTAGTGCTGCTCTAACAGATATACCACAAGTGGAAGTCTTTAGCAAAGAAAAGTTTATTCTTACGCAGTCCAGTAGCCTACAAGTCAAAATTCAGGATGTCTGCTCCCTGGGAAGGCCCTCCGTCCGTCAGCTCTGGAGGAAAGTCCTCGTGTTGTATCAGCCATTGGTCAGGGAGCCTCTTGACGCAGGAACCTCAGGTCTGAAGGACACGTTCTTCTCTTGGTGCTGTTTTCTTCATGATGTAAAGCTCCTAGTTCTCTGCTTGCTTCCCTTTCCTTTTATCTCTTGTAAGATGAAAGGATAAAAGGTGGTGTAAGCCATACTCCAGGGAAACTCCCTTTGCAGTGGAGCGGGGAGGTGATCTTCTGAAGGACAGTCCCACCCTAATCCACTCTAACATAATCTACTTCGTTAACTACAGGCAAAGATTAGGATTTACGGTACCAGACAAGTCATAAAACAGAGGGCAGTCACAGACTACAGGAAATCCTCACCCAGCCAAATTACTGCACATATTTGGGGGGGGGACACAATTCAATCTATGATGCAATTCTAATATACTTGTCCCCGAACTGTTGGAGAAGTATTAACCAGACACTTACAAACTTTTTATTGTTGTTGTGATTAGGTCCCATTGAACCGGTTCTGACTCAGCCACCCTAAGTACCACCAGATGAAACACTCCCCAGTCGTATGCCATTTTCACAGTCTTCATTATGTTTGAGCTCATTTTTGGAGCTGCTATGTCAAGCCACCTCCCTGAGGGGCTTCCTCTTTTCTGCTGCCTCTCCTCTTTACCTAGCATGAAGTCATTCTCTAGGCACTGATCACTCTTGACAACATGTCTGAAGTATGTAAGATGTAGTCATGTAGTCTCATCCTTGCTTCTAAGTTGCATTCTGGGTTTCACTGTGGTAGGAACTCAGTGAATAATATTGTTGTTGGTTTCAACTGAATCAAATTCAGTGAAAAATAAAAAATTTTATGTTAGCTTGTTAATAGACATATTGTTTTTCAGTATGTTCTTTTTATAGTCCCCTGGGTACACAAACCATTTGCCCTTGACTACTAATCTAAAAGCTAGTGGTTTGAACCCACATAGCAGTGCCACAAAAGAAAGGACTGCTAATCTGCTTTTGCAAAGACTGTAACCAAAAAAAAAAAAAAAAAAGCCTATGGAGCAGTTTTATTTTATAACACATGAATTCTCTCTGAGTTGGAAATAGCTAAATTTCAAAGAGTTTGCTTTGTTTCTAGCCACGACTAAGCTGGTGGTGTAGTGCTTAAGTCCTATATCTGCCAACCTAAAGGCTGACAGTTCAAATCCTCCAGGTGCTCCTTGGAAACTCTATGGGGCAGTTCTACTCTGTCCTATAAGGTCACTATGAATTGGAATCTACTTGACAACAGTTGGTTAGGTTTGGTTTTCGTTAAGTAGCTGGTATAAGTTGAAATTCACTCAACGGCACACAACAAGAAGGAATCCCTGGGTGGTGCAAACAGTTAAACACTAGGGTACTAACAAAAAGGTTGTCAGCTTGAATTCACTCAGAAGCATCTCAGAAAAAGCATGTAGTGATCTGTTTTGAAAGATCATACCCTTTGAAAACCCCACTGAGTACAGTTCTGTTCTGACACACATACAGTCACCATGAGTCAGAGTCGACTCAATGACAACCGATGGTGAGGATGGTACTGTTGGCATACATCCCTACAAAATAAAAATATCTATGTTTAAGGATGCTGATAACTTCCCTTACAAATTTTATTTAGAGAATAGTGCGATCAGATTTATGAAACAGTTATAAAAAAATTTCTTCTGTTAATAGCCTTGATTTTAGTAACAAGAAACTAGATTTTAAAACAAGGCCTAGGATCTGTCAGGTACATAGTATTTAAAATATTCCATCAAGCCTGTTGCAGAAATCACCCTGGTTATCGAAGAATTTAAGGTACAGTATCCAAATGTTTACAAGGTTTCATAAAGGATAATTTCTCTTTGAAGCAAAAAATTATACTTTTAACTGCAAGCCACTATTGCTGAAATGTGTTTTGCTTCAACTGTTATACATTAAATCTTTCTGTTGTTGTTAGGTGCTGCTGAGTCAGTTCCAACCCCCAGTGATTGTATGTATAACAGAACAAAACACTACCTGGTCCTCTGCCATGCCTACAATTGATATGCTTGAGTGCATTGTTGCAGACACTGTGTCAATCCATCTTTCTGAAGGTCTTCCTCTTTTTCTGGCTGTCCTTCTACTTTATGAGGTATGATGTCCTTCTCTAGGGACTGATCCCTTCTGACAGTATGTCTGAGAAATGTAAGACATTGTCTCACCATCTCTTCTTCTATGGAGTACTCTGGTTAGTACTTCTTCCAAGACAAAATCTCTATCTAAAAGCACAGCAAACCCACAGCCAAGAAGTCAACTCCAACTCACAATGACGCCATAGACAAGCAGAACTGCCCCGCAGAGTTTCCAAGGAGCGCCTGGTGGATCTGAACTGCCAGCCTTCTTGTTAACAGTCATAGCGCTTAACCACTATGCCAGCAGGGTTTTCAAAATTTCTCTACTGAGTTTTAAACAGTTTCATGAGTATCTTTTTCAGAAAACACAAAAGCCAACTTTCCTGAAAATTGGTGCTCTCACTGATTTTGTGGGAATTTTTTCTTGTTATTTGATGCTGAAATCAGAGTTTCAAAGCAACAGGATGGTTTTACACTGCTTAGAGAACAGGAGATTGACAGCTTTAAATAATTGCTCTGTCTGCCAAAAATATGCATTGAAATCCTAATCTCTGTACCTGTAAATATTATGCAGTTTGGAAACAGGGGGATTTATTTTGTTATATTAATGAAGTTATTCTGGTGTAGGGTGGATCCTAAACCTAACCACTTCTGAGTTCTAAAGAGCCAGTTGGACATAGAGACTCACACAGGAACTCCAAGAAATGTTGGTCACTGGAAACTGATATACACAATGAAGGACCTCCACCTAATACCACACCCTGTATTCAGGCTTCTGGCCTCCTGAAGTGTGAGGCAATAAATTTCTGTTCTTTCTTTCTTTCTTTATGTCTTTTTTTTTTTTTAATTACGATTGAATGAAAATGTACATTCCCGTGTAAATTCGCATGCTCACCTACATGCATCTCCCAGTGTTCTCCCTGCCCGGTGACAGCACACTCTTCCACTCTGCTCCATAGATGTCCTATCCTCCCAGCAGTCTCCTGTCCCCTTCTCTCCACCCACTCCCTTCCTCTAGTAAAAGGTCAGCAGCATGACATCCTACAGATGCACGGAACCATAAAGTTCCCACAAGATACGGTCACTCTATGTTGCCAAGTCCAGCCATTCACGGTGTTTCTGTCATTGTTTTCCGAGGAAACAAGGACAGTGAGCCTGTCAATAAAAGTGTGATTGTACTGTCATTTTGCATTCTGGAGACAGTAACAAGATTCCTGAAAGATTTAGACATTTGTTCCTCACATGTTTATTAATCATCTCGCAGTGGTGAATCCTTAGCCTCCTGTGCTTAACAACTTCTTTGCTCCTAAAACCAAAGGAAACGTTAGTGTTAATTTATTGCTTTTGCTAAGAGATAAGGCGGCTTTGTTTGTTTGTTTCCATCTATCACAGATAGAAATTTTTGTAAAACAAAATAAAAAATAAAATAAATTACTAGAAAGCTAAAATAATACCTAACCAAATCAAAAAACCAAATCTGTTGCTGTCAAGTCAACTGATTCATCTCGATCGTGTAGGTCAGAGTAGAACTGCCCCACGGGGCTTTTACGCTGACCTTTCAGTTAGCAGTTGTAGCAGCTGACTACAATGCCACCAGGGTTTCCAACATAACACATAATTTTTTTTTATTAGATTCAGCAGACATAAAATTACTCTTTTAAAAGGCTATGGAAGCATCTAAGTATGAACTCTCAATTTCTATACTCATCTCTTTGAGGGCCGCTAAGAAAATGTTTCTAGACCAGCACTAATCTGCAGTCTATGTTTGTGGAGTCTTGTTGTCATTAAGTCCTGTCAAGCTGATAGTGATTCACAGTGACCCCATGTAGTACAGAGTAGAACTGCCCCCGAGAGTTTCTTGTCTGTCATCTTTATAGAAGCAGAGTGCAGTTCTTTCTCCCACAGAGCCACTGACTGGGTTCAGAGTGCCAACTTTTCAGCTAGCACTTAACTGCTATGCTACTAAAGCTTCTTAGAGTCCTGCAGTAGTGGACAGTTTTTTATCTGGCCACTTTTCCTCTAAGGGATATTCCTTCTCCCATTAACTAAGGTATTTGAGCACACGATCTAGACCTGCTAAATAAGACCAGCCTACCTTCCGGGACACTGATAGGTTCAGTGATGAACACAAGCCTTAAACCAAACTAGTGAGGTTGCAAGACATTTTTGAAACTTTTGGAAAAGAACATAATTATTTATAAGGGGAATGCTATACACATAGTGTCCTCTCTTATTGTTATTGTCACTATTACTATAATTATTATTAGAAAGATTCCCAGGAGTGAGCTAAGCAAAACTAGTATATGTACTTTACATTTTAAAGGTGTTGCTTGATCACTATCCAAAAAGAATTTAACACTGCACATTTCCACCAGCAACGTTAGAGGGTATCCTTACGCTGACTAGCGGTTACAATGCTTTTACGTCACCTATCCATCTGTCTCACCGTGGTGGCTTGCATGCTGGAAGCCATGCCATCAGGAACTGGAAAGAAAGACCAAGCAATCTACTTCTGAAAATCAGCCAGTGAAAATCCTGTGGATCACAAAATACCACACAGGACTTTCAGTTGCTTACTTTTGACCTGTTGTCAGGAGGATCCCCTCACTGGAGCAGGACAGGATGTTTGGTAAAGTATAGAGCCAGGGAGGACAAGGGAGACCGTCAGTGAGACAGACTGACACAGCAGCCACAACAGTGGGCTTAAATATACCAGCTGTCAGGGATTGAATTGTGTCCCCGCCAAAACTGGGTGTAACAGTTTGGCTAGGCCATGATTCCGGGTATCCTGTGATTTTTCCCACATGTTCTAAATCTTGCTCCTACGATGTGAATGAAGGATGATGGCTGGTGGTTATATTAGTGAGGCAGGACTCAATCTGTAAAACTGTATTCTGCCTTGAGGCAATCTCTTGGAATATAAAGGAAACAGAAGCAAGGAGAGAATCCCGGACGTCACACCACCAGGAAAGAATCAGTGCTGGCAGAACAGCATCTGAAGGATCTACTCTGCAGATGAGCTCTGCTTCTGGCACCCCTGTGCCTCAAAAGCTCCCAGTCCAGGAGAAGACTAACAACAAGTATCTTCCTCTGGAGCCAGCAGAGAAAGATTTCCTCGGGTAGGTGATGCCTTGATTTTGAACTTGTAGCCTACTGTACCATGACAGAATAAATTTCTCTTTGTTACAATCATCCACTTGTGGTATTTCTGTTATAGTAGCACTAGACAACTAACACACCAGCCATCATGAAGACGGTATAGGGCCAGGCAACAGTTTGTTCTGCTTTACATGGAACTGTCCACTGCAAGGTAACTGAGAATAACATATTTTCAAATTTTTACTTGTCTAATGAGCGTTGGGAGCCCTGGTCGTGTAATGGCTAAGAGCTCACGTGCTGACTAGTTATCAGCCAAAATGTCCACAGGTCAAATCACCAGCCGCTCCTTGGAAAATTTACAGAGCCGTTCTACTCTGTCCTATGAGGTCACTGCGTCAGAATCTACTCAAAGGCATGGAACGGTGGCAACAATGACAACGGTAACAAGTGCTAAAATGATCATTTGGCATCATTTCTTTTCATATGACTACCAGGGAATTTAAACATTATTTACTTGTTTACTAACTATTCGGGTTTGTTCTTCCGTGAATTATATATTCACACGTTTTCACCATTTTCTCTTTTCCGTTTATAAGAACTCTCTGCTTACAAGTTCACATTTTCTCATCTACTTTATCAATGTTTTTTCCTGATCAGTGGTTTATTGACTTCACTTCTGATAGCGTTCTCATAGACAATTTCTAAATTGTCGTGTGTCAGATATGTGTAGTTTCCATCCACAGCTTCTAACTTTCCAGTCCTGGTTATAAAGGTTTGCCCAAATTCTAGGTTATGTCATAGACTAGATTTTCTTAGCTGAATTTAATTATTGCATTATTCAAGTTGTTTGTCTGGAATTTGTTGGGTCCGACTCGACGGCACTTGGCCTTTTTTTTTTCCTATGGCCGGTTTTCCCAGTATCATTCATTTAAGGGACTGCTTTCTCAAATGACTAAACCATCACCTCTGTGAAGCAAATATATGACAAAGGCTATGGTTTAATCTAGATGGTACTGATTTGATTACTAAGACTGATTAGTGTATTCTGATACTTCATACTTCAGTTCCATGGTTTTCTTACATATTTTTAGTCATTAATTTTTCCATATGAATGTGAATATAATTTCAACGCATTCCAAGAAAAACCCTGTTAGAATTCCAATTAGAATTGCATTACATTTATGTATTAGTTGGGAGAATTAACATTGTATAAATATTTACCTCATTCTGTGTTTTCAGACCTTGTTTTAGCTCGTATGATAATATTTTGTAATTTTATTTGTATCAGTTCAAAAATCTTCCTTGAAAAGTTTATATTTTTTTTCACAATTACACATGAAATATTTTTCCAAATTTCTTTTTTAGGTGCTTATGTGTAAAGTATAGAAAGTCTATTTCTTGGTATTCATCTAGTATTTGAGCATTTTACTTAATTTTCTCATTAAATGTAAGGGTTTTTTTATGATTATTATTAAGTACTGCTTGGGTTTTCTAGCATACAATCATCTTAGCAGTTTGAGTTAGGCTTAGGCCAGGTTATGCTGCTGGAACAAATCACACAAATATCGTTAGTGGCTTATCACTGAGTAGAAGTTCACTTTTCCCTAATGTAAAAATTTCGGTAGATCTAGGGCAGCTGTCCATAAGTGTTGAATTTGCATTGCAGATTGTTTTGGCCTTAGGGCACTTCCATGACAATTTGAGTCTATGTTCAGAGGAGCAGAAAGGCTACTACAGGATATTAATATCAGCCATTAAATGCCTCACTTCAGAAGTGATGAGTATTACTTCTAATCCCAGCCCACTGGCTAGAAATAATCATATTATTGTTACTAGCTGCCATGAAGTCAGCTCCCAAATCTTGGCAACCCCATGCCAAAAAGAAGCAAACACTGTCCAATCCTGTTCCATCCCCATGATTGGTTGTAGACTGAACCATTTTGATCTATAACATTTTTGATAGCTGATTTTCAGAAGTAGGTCTCTCTCACTAGTCTTAGTGTTGCAACTCTGCTGGAATCTATTCACTGTCATGTCAACATGCAAGCCTCCACTGACAGATGACATAAGGTACACTAGCCAGGAAATGAACCCACACGGAAAATGAGAACTCTACCACTGAACCACCAGTGTTCCTTTTAGGGGTCTAGTGATCATTAGTCAAAATTTATAATTCCTTGCCAGAGGTATGGACTTTATTCTGAGATGATGTAAAGTTTTAAATATGAGATGATCGAGAGTTTTAAATGGGATGTCATCTTCTTCAGTTAGAAGAGAAACCATGGTAGCTTGCATTAAGGTGGTAGCAACGAAAGTGATGAGATTTCAGTTATATTTTGTAGGCGGCACCCAATAGTATTAGGTGATGAATTATACACAGAACATGAAAAAAAGGGAAGTATCCATGTATTTGACCGAAGCAACTAGACATGATATCACATATTCTGATTATCTGTTGATGCATAACAAAGCGGAAACCCTGGTGGCATATTGGTTGAGTGTTATGGCTGCTCACTGAAAGGCTGGCAGATTTGAACTGCCAGGAAGCTCTCCTTGGAAGCACTATGGAGCAGTTCTACTCTGTCCTATAGGGTCACTATGAGTCACAGTAGACTGAAAGGCAGTGGGTTTTGTTCTGTTTTCTTTTGGTTTTTTGCATAACAAACCACCATCAAGCTTAGTGGCTTACAACAACATTCTGAGCTATTTCTCAGGGTTCTTGGAGTTGATTGTGCTGAGCTGAGCTGTGCTGTTCTGGATTGGGGCAGCGTTGGAAAGTGGAAAGTGAGTAAGGTGCCTAAGATACACAATTAAAAGAGGTTCTCACTCTTGGGGTCTCTGCAACACCTCTATGAGAGTAAAAGCCTTGCTAAATTTTACACTTTGCTGCATTGTTCATCTTACTCTAGTCCCAACCTTGGCTTCAGGTGTCTTTCATGTGGTTTCAGTTAGACGGCAGCTGAAGCTGGAGTCATCCGAAAGTTAAAATGGGCTACACACCAAAGACAGCTTCTTCACTCTCAGATCTCGTGCCTTGTGACCACTGGTGTCATGAATGGAATTGTGTTACCCCAGATCTGTAGCAATTTGGCTAGGCCATAATTCTTGATATTGTGTGATACTCCTCCATGTTGGAATTCCTGCCTCTATGATGTCAATGAGGGCACTCCAGTACTGTTGTGTAGGTGGTGACGGGCTTAATATGTGAAACTGTTTGGTGTCTTGAGACAGTCTCTTGAGATATAAAAAGAAAGCGAGGCAAGCTGAGATTTGGGGGACTTCCTAACACCAAAAAGCAGTGCCAGGAACCAAGTACCTCCTTTAGAAAGGACAGGGTCCGTGCACCTCAGAAGCTCCCTTCCAGGGGAAGGTTGACAACAAGGACCTTCCTCCAGTGCCAGCAGAGAAAGCTTTCCCCTAGAGCTGACACCCTGAATTTGGACTTTTAACTTACTGAATTGTGACAAATAAAATTCCTTTTTTTTAAAGTGATCCACTTATAGTATTTCTGTTGGAGCAGTACCAGATGAGGAAAACTGGGTAAAGCAACATTTCCATTACCTGACAGAAACATCTGAGAACAAGCTAAACATCTCTTTCTCCACGTGTCCTGTCCAGATGTCTGGCTTGGGGTCTCTCAGCATGGTAGCCTCGAGATGATCATGCTTCTTATGTGGTGGCTGGTTTCCCAAGAGCAAGGGTTCTAAGAGACTCAGATGGCAACTGCAAGTCTTCATGTGATCTGGCCTTGAAAGCTCTGAAATGTCACTTCCACGGTATTCTGCTGATCAAGGTCAGCAAGCCTACCTAATATTCAAGGGGAAGAGAATTAGGCACGATCATTTCATGTGTGTACCACGGATGCGAAGGAAGAAATCGATGGCAGCTAATTTTGGAGACAACCACAAAAAGACCAAATAAGAAACAGGTTTCAGTGGTGGGAAATCAGAAATGCTTTGTCTGCTTCTGGAGTTTGAGGTGCCTTTTGAAAAACATAAACGAGGTGCGTCAATTAAGTCCGCAAACTTAATTGTTCTAAGTGCTACATACCGCCGTGCTGAATATCACTATGGTTACCTTTAAAGCACTCCCCTTGGGAAGCTATGCACCAATGCCAAGGCCTAGTCCATCCTTCAAAACAATTTTGGAACTCTTTCTGGAATAGCCAATGTGCCCGGTGGCAAGTTCGCGAACTTAATTGTATAGCTGTCTGTAAGGGGGTTTTAGCCAGTAAACAACTGTACTGTAGCACCCTCCCCACTCACCCGATCTGGCTCCCGATGACTTCTTTCTTCACCTGAAGATAATGGAAATATTGAAAGGAAGACATTCTGATGACATTCAGGACATAAAAGGTAATATGATGACAGCTCCGATGGCCATTCCAGAAAAAGTTCCAAAATTGCTTTGAAGGGTGGATGAGGTGCTGGTGTCTGTGTATAGCTTCCCAAGTGGAGTACTTGGAAGGTGACTGTAGTGATATTTAGCAAGAGGTGTGTAGCACTTCTAAGATGCCTTGACAAACTTAATTGTCAGACCCCATATATTTGAGAAAGGAACCCATCCAACATTTGCTTAAAGATGAGAATAAATGCTCACTTGGGTTCCTATAAACACACACTCATGGAGCTTTAAAGATGAAAAGGACTTTTTCAAATATCTAATCTAGCCCTAAGTTTCCTAGGTGGCACAAACAGTTTGCACTGGACTACAAACTAAAACAAAAAAACCCACTGCCATCGAGTCAATTCTGACTCTAGTGACTCTATAGGACAGAATAGAACAGCTCCATATAGTTTCCAAGGAGCTCCTGGTGTATTTAAACTTCTGACCTTTTGGTTAGCAGACATAGCAGCACCTAAGCACTATGGCTATGTCACCAAGGTTTCCTAATGGTTGTCAGTTTAAACCCACTCAGCAATAGAAAATGGCCTGATGATCTACTTGCATAAAGATTACAGCCAAGAAAACCCCACGGAGCACAGCTTTATGCTAACATGTGAGGTTTCCATGAGTCAGAATCCACTCCACCACAAAGGGTTTGGTTGTAGTCGTTGTTTTTATCTGGCCCTGCACTTTATATTTGAGGGACCCATGCCACAGAGAAGGCTTAGAGACTTCTTCAAGGTCTCCTAGCAAGATTGAGATTATAATCACAAATAACTGAAATACTATTGTTGCTGTTTTCTTTGTCACAAGTTGCTAGTGGATTCCTGCTCAAAGGTACCCCCATCTGACAGACTAGAATTGCCCCGTGGGGTCTTCTTGGCTGTAATCTTATTGGAAGGGGATTGCCAGGACTTTTTCCCTCTGTACACTAGGCAGTTACAAGTGCCAACCTTTCAGTTAGTAGCCTGGCACTCAACCATTTGAATTGCCAAACAGGACACCTGTAATAATCATAGTTGAAAAGCAAGGAAAATGGTAGTTTGATGTGCCAAAAGATGTAGCCTTTCTATTATTGCTCTTTTTAACATACCTTTATATTGCTGTCAGTGTGATTTCTACTACCTAAACCACAGGAAGACGGCCTGTCTTACCCCCAGGCCCTCACTGTCCATTTAAGGTTGTTATTTGTTTTGTTTTTAGGATTTCTGAGGCGCAGCTTCTTAAGACAGACCCAGTGCATCTGAGGAATGCAGCCTCAGCTTCAACAGGAGACGTTTCTGCAGCCTGATAAATCTGCATTAGCTAAAACGCTGCTCTGGCCGTTGCCATTCCAGCTCCACTTTGCCCCTGGGGAGAGGCAGACAGCCGGACTGTGCGCGCTGGAGCCCCAGCTCCCTCTGCTTCTAGAAAGAAGATTTAGCCCTGATTTTTGTGACAGATGGAGTTGATAGTCTTTCCACGAAAAGGGGAGGGAAAAAAAGCGCCAGTTTTTGACAGGCAGCAGACACCCGATGCCTCTGGTGGCAGAAGGCCGAGTTGCGCCACAGTTAAGGTAGCTCGCAAATTCCCGCGTCAGGATTACGGCGGCCCCTCGTCGGCAGGCTTCCCAAGACTTCCTTTCGCAGAAAAACCTCAGCAGTTTGAAGTTAGTGAGGCAAGGAAACGTACACATTAACACAAACCTTAGCGCATGCCAGTTTATCTCCCTCCTCCTCTATGTTGTGACTGCGGCCAGATGGTACTGCTCAATCCTGGAGACGTGTAAAACTGGTATTATTTCTCATTACCGTTCGTGTTATAAACTTATATTCCTAAAATGTTAATTCAGTGTGTGGGATTTCTGTCTAGCAGTTGAAAATGATGCTTGGCACAGGGGCCCTACCTGCCAGATCTGAGAGCTGGGATGGGGTCAAGAGGTCGTGAATGTCAGCGTCTTTCTAACTAAAGCGTGCAACTTTTCCTTGCGTGCTGTTTCCTTTCTTTCTTTTTTAAGTTGCAAAAGTCCTAGATTTGATTTTTGGGGTCGCCCTCGCCCCTTATGGGAAAACTGAGAAGCAAACAAAACTCTGAACCCATCAGGGTAAAACCGATGGCGGCCAGAGAGAATTCAGAAAACCACCAAAAGGAAAGGAAAAAAGGAAAGAAGGGTAGAAAAGAGGAAAAAGAACAAAACAAAAAAGTCCGTCGCTCTGCCGGATGCAAACAGCTGCCACTAAACCCTGCACGCTGGTTCTGGGCGCGAGCTGGGGCTCCACTCCGAGCCTCCTTAAGAGTAGGAGGAGCTCCCAGGCCTCTGTCAGACTCCGCTCCTTTCAAGCCCTGAAAGCCTGAATGTGAGCTGCCCACCACCCTCCCGGCCCTCCCCCACCCCGCAATCCCACTCCAGCGGCTTGTAAAAAAAAAAAAAAAAAGTTTCAACAACAACGGTTAGGACCAATAGTATCTCGAAAAGCCAGGCAAGGGGGCCGAGCAAAGGCGTAAGAGAGTGGAGAAAGGAGAAAGCGGGCAGGCTTGGAGCGCGCGGGGCTGGAGCAAGCGAGCCGGAGGAGCGTTGCTAATGTTTTTGTTTGTTTGCTTTTCCATGCATGCATAATGAGGGGGCACCGCGGCACCACGCGGGGGCTCCCGGCCCACTTTTGTATTTAAAGCCTCGCAGCAAGCGAGTCCGCAGCTGGGCTCAGCGGATCCGCTCTTTCGGCTCCTTGTCACCCGAGAAACCGCAGCGGCCGCTGCCAAAGGGAACCCAGGAGTCGCTCTACGGCCGCGCGGAGCTCGTTGTCCTCCCCGCTCCTCCCGGGAAAGGCTCCCTGGAGCCGGCAGAAGCCGGGGTGGCCGCTAGCGGAGGGGGAGGGGAGCGGCCGGGCCGCGGGAAGGCGGGCAGCGCACAGACGCCGGGCCAGGAAGCGGCGCGATGCAAGAGCCCGCGGCTCCGGCGGCGCGGCGCTGAGCCGGGAGGAAAGAGCCGTGGCCGCCGCAGCACCAGCAGCCGGCCCGGGCTCGCCGGCAGCACAACGGATCTGCAGGCACGGAGCAAGATGCCCCCGCGGCGCCGCGCGGTCCTGCAGCCCCGCCGCGGCCCGGCACCCTCCAGCCCCCCGGCGTGATTGTGAGCGCCTCGCGCCAGCACCGGGGCAGAGTCGGAGGGCTCTCGGGTGGAGAGCGGGGCCCTTGCTGGCCGTGCATTTCTAGAAAGGATCTGAAGCCCTCGAGCCGACCTTCTGCAACAAGAGGGACACCAGGCAGTGGCGCGCATGGATTTATGAAGACACTCATGCAAGAAGTTAGCAGGACTTGGACAAACTTTTTCACCGGCTCCACGTCCGCGGCTCCCCGAGCCCCGTCTCCTTTTCCCTTCTCGCCCGGCGGCCGCCGCTGCCCGCGATGGTGGCAGGGCTGCTGGGCGGCGGCGGCGGGGCCCGCGGGGGAACCGTGCCGGGCGCCTGGTTGTGCCTGATGGCGCTGCTGCAGCTGCTGGGCTCAGCGCCGCGGGGCTCGGGACTGGCGCACGGCCGCCGCCTCATCTGCTGGCAGGCGCTGCTGCAGTGCCAGGGGGAGCCGGAGTGCAGCTATGCTTACAACCAGTACGCTGAGGCGTGCGCGCCGGTGCTGGCGCAGCGCGGCGGGGGCGACGCGCCGGGGGCCGCCGCTGTTTTCCCGGCCTCGGCAGCCTCCTTCTCGTCGCGCTGGCGCTGCCCGAGCCACTGCATCTCGGCCCTCATTCAGCTCAACCACACGCGCCGCGGGCCCGCCCTGGAAGACTGTGACTGCGCTCAGGACGAGAACTGCAAGTCCACCAAGCGCGCCATTGAGCCGTGCTTGCCCCGGACGAGCGGCGGTGGCGCGGGCGGCCCGGGCGCGGGCGGGGTCATGGGCTGCACCGAGGCCCGGCGGCGCTGCGACCGCGACAGCCGCTGCAACCTGGCGCTTAGCCGCTACCTGGCTTACTGTGGCAAACTCTTCAACGGGCTGCGCTGCACGGACGAGTGCCGCAGCGTCATCGAGGACATGCTGGGCATGCCAAAGGCAGCACTGCTCAACGACTGTGTGTGCGACGGCCTCGAGCGGCCCATCTGCGAATCGGTTAAGGAGAACATGGCCCGCCTGTGCTTCGGCGCGGAGATGGGCAACGGCCAGGGGAGCAGCGGCTCGGACGGTGGCTTGGACGACTACTACGACGAGGACTACGATGATGAGCAGCGCGCCGGGGGCGCGGGCGGGGAGCAGCCGCTGGACGACGACGACGGCGTCCCGCATCCTCCGCGCCCGGGCGGCGGCGCTGTTGCGGCGGGTGGCCACGGGGACCTGCCCTACGGGCCCGGACGCAGGAGCAGCGGTAGCCGCTCGGTGCCCCGAGGCGCCTGGACCCTGGTAGCCTCCATCTTGCTGCTGCTGCTGCTGCTGCTCTGGCCGTTCTGGCCGCTCTTCTAGCCCTCGCTTCTCGCGCCACTGACTGCACTATAACTGGGGCCCCGCTCCGGCACGCGCGCTCCAGCTCACTCCCGCGCCGGGTCACCTGTGGTCTCGGCTCGCCGCATGGCTTGGAGACAGATAGAAAGAACGGTTGGAGATACTTTCAGAAACTTTTGTCAAAGTAGACTGCCTAGCTGATTTCCTCGCCACGACTCTTGGCACTTCCCCATCCTCTGTGCCCAGCATGATTCCTTGGATATAGTCCCCGCCCCTATTGCAGGCTCCAGAAACCCACAACTAGTCTGCCCTGCAAAAGTGGCCTAGCTGAGATTTCAGGATGCCTGTGGTGAAGTGGGCGGGGGGCGGGGGGAGGGGCGCGGTGAGGGGAACAGAACTGTACCTTTGAACTCATAAAGGAGGGTGCTGACCAGCCGGACCTTGGCAGTTTCAGTTCTCAAGGAACTGAGCTTGGAGCAGGGGATTTGAAGGAACATTTATTTTGCAAAAGCGCTGTCTTATTATCATTTTTCCTATAGGGAGGAAAAAGAAATACTGGTATCAGTTTTTATTATTGAATGATCAGAGGTGGCCAGTGAGGACATTGCAATCCTAAGTAAACAGACTGAAGTCCCTCTTAATGACTCATTCATTAATTCTCAGTGACATTGGAGGGGGAGGGGAGTGCTTGCCTTAAGTGTGGGTGGTAACGGGTTAATATTCCTGAATTAGTTTTGGATAACTTCCAGACCTTGACCTACCACTCTGATCTCTTAGGAAGGACGTTCCTTAGAATAAGGGTCAAAAAATACTGACCCAAAAAGTTGAACAATGCAACTTTCTTATTTAAAAGAGCTCTGCACTGCCATCTATGAAAGCCTTTTTATGATATTTGTTTTGTTGTCATTTTTACTCTCTACACCAAGAAATTGTATGTACAAATATGCGGAGAAAGTATATTGCCTCTGCTGCTATCAGGGCACCTAACCCTGGTAAATCGTATATAAAATATTTAAAGCTGGGTTTTATTACCAGTTGCTGTACTTTGTATATAGAATTTTTATAAATTGTATGCTTCAGAAATAATTTATTTTTAAAGAGACATTAAAAGTTTTAAATCTACATCTGTGTTATACCTTTTCCTCTGTCTGCCCCCGCCCCCCAGCCCCCGAAATGTATAGACTCCGTTTGCCACCAGGGATCCAAACCACAGTCCATTGTGAAGTGTGCTCAATCTGGACCAGTCTAAGTGTACAGTGTATTTTATAGATTTGAAGTTAACATTCTTATTTTTGAGAGAATTTATGGACGTTGTAGAAATGTATAAACACATTTCCAAACTGCCTTAAACATTGTATTTTTATAGACATTGTTTTTTCAAAAAAAGAAGTCTTATGTTTGAAATAACTGTGGTTTTGTGTATTCTTTGGTTATTTGTTTTATTAAAATGTGTACATCAGTAAAGAGTTTTAAATAATGACTATGGTGTAGTTACTTTCCAGACTTAACAGTGTGGTTAACCCAGTAATATGCGAGCAGGGGGGTGGAGGGGGCACCGAGAAATCTATCAACCATCAACTGGAATTAAAATATAGTACAAGACAAGAAATAAGGGCTATTACTTCTGCCTTTAATTTAATGAACAATTAGACATCTGTAAATGAGGCAGTTAAAAAGATATAATTGACTGGCCTCCACTGGCTTCTACATTTGTTGAGAGAGTCACATAACTAGTCTGCTCTCCGTAATTTGGGTAACCCAGGCATCTCACTTCCCCCTCCCTCTTTCCCACTGGTACCCCTGCCACCCCCACCCCAACGCCCAGGAGTGTCCTCTGTGGCTGCTAGGCATGTTCACACAATCAAACATGCCAATAACATCTGTTACCAATACGGCTTAGGAAACCTACAAGACTTAAGACTTCAAAGTCATTTTCACACTTTAGGTGAAAAAGTACAAAATTTTACTATGAAACATTCAGCCCGCAAAAGTAAACACACCAGGGAGAGAAACAATCACGGAGACTTGTAATATTGTTGTGAGGAGTTGTTTAGCAGTGGGCTGAAGGCTGGGTCCCTGCCAGAGCTACTGATCTACACTCAAACGCCCTTAGATAAATAATTACACTCTTAAGCTGTGTCGAGTGCTGATACACTTGACCTTGTAAATAGAAATGTTTGCAGTAGGAATAAACTCCGGCATTGGAAAATCTTTTAAACATTAACACAAAAGAGAGCGCTCTGTCCTCTGGGGATTTGAGCTTGAACCTCGCCAAGCTAGGCACTTGCAAGGGGGAAAAAAAGTTTATTTATCTTCTATTCCTGGTGTTTATTTAAAGCTTTTGATTTTAAACGGGGTGATTGGAAGGCAAGTCAGGAGTTTAAAAGTCACCACAAATAAACTTTGTCTGAGGGGTCGACAGATTAGCAAGATCTCTGTCTCTTTATTTGATATTAACATGTGCTGAGAAAACATAACCAGATTTCTCTGCTGCCTAAAGTAATTAACAAAGCTATGCCCCCTTCCAACTTCCTCCACCCACTGCCACCCCCTACTTTCTAGGTTTCTTTAGCCTTTAACTTGCTCTTTCCCCGGCTTTTATGGAGGGAGTTGAGGCACTTCTTCATGGACCTAAAACCAAGACTCCTCTGTACACAGCATCTAAGTCTAAGATAGTTGTAGTATCAAACAAGTGCCTGAGAGGATGCTGAGTGGCTGGAATCTCAAGTCACCTGAATGGTTGAGTAAACATATTGTTAAAACAAAGCTGAAAGGGTTGTTTCTTTGAGAGGAGAACAAAGCGTATTGCGAGAGACTTGTAAATGAAATCAGCTTTCTTTACAAAACGAAGAGTTAGCAATCCTTCTTGGCTTCATCCTTAAATATATTTAAATCATCTCCATCTCATGTTATTTTAACACCTTCGTGACTGAAAGTTAAATCTTTGTCCCAATGAAAGGCCCAGTTTTTCCTCCAGTAAGAAGTAAAAGGCATTAGCACTCAAAAAGGCTTGATAATTAACTGCTACAATAAACTCACGACTTGATTTTACAGGGTCCTGTCAAAAGCTTCTGCCTGGAATAAATCAACACTGCTCACTCTTGGGGAGAGAGGACTGGAGGCTTTAGGCTTGCTTCCTTGAGGAAAGTGAACATTGATCAGTGGTTCATTTTAATTTAAACAATTATATAGGGACCCAGGGACTCCCCCCCACCCCCCACCCCCACGGCAAATCTAGTGAACTCTGGAGCATTTTGCTGGGATGTCAGGACCGAAGGCTGTCACTTACAGGTTTGTTGGTTGCCATCTGCCTCTAGGCAGAAAGCGTTGTTACAGATGTTGGCATCTGTAATGTGTCATGCTCTGTGGGGGCCTTTTGGAATTTGGGGCATTTGGTGGTCTCAAATGTCTCGCAGAGAATGCCTGGAAGCACCATTAATGAGAAGAAAGGTATCTCTGGCTTTTCCTGCAGATTCTCAGAAAGCACCCACTTTCTAACAGGAGTCCCGTTGGGCGAAAGGAATTCCTTTTAGATTTCATGTAAAACCATGTGTCCCCACAGCCTTTTTCATTTCCCTAGTTAGAGGTTTGAATTCTCAGTGACAGTTTATTTGTCTTTGGAGGCACTTCAGTGACAAATGTTTAAGGGAGTGTGGGACAATGGTCGAGAACAAGGAGGCAGTTCATTGAACTGACAGTGACCATACAGTAAATAGAAGGAGGTTCAAGCTTCACTGCTCACCCAAGCACACAGCAAACCTTTTGTATATGATCACAATGGACATAACATAAGGTCTCTGTTTATTTTTAACAATATATGGTGATCTCTGTGAGCAATACATGTATGTGAAGGGGAAAAAGTAGCATATAGAAAAGTAAACCCCTGCGCTAGGTAGCAGGCTTCCCTGTACGTGGGCAGAGCTCTTGCTAACATATGCCTATAAAGAAGGAACTAGCTCCTGGTCTACCTGCCGCAAACTTAAGGAATGGCCACACATCCATTATGTGCTGGGCTTTATCTACGGGGATGAAGACCCAGGTCTTTACCTTGACATTTACAAATCACATGGTTTCCTTGTTTCACCACCCTTCCACAGCCTCAACCCATTTGACCTCAACAAAGTTACGCTGTTGTTGCTGGTATCAGGTACCGTCAACCCAATCCTTCATGGTGACCTCCTATGACAGAGTAAAACTGCACTAGAAATCCCTATAGGGTTTTCTCTGCTGTAATCTTGATGGAAGCATATCACCTGCTCTTTCTCTTGTGGAACTGCTAGGTGGGTATGAACCTCCGACTTTGAGGTTAACAGCTGAGCACCTGTTTGTACCACTGTTGTGTAGCAGAGATTGCAACTCACTCTACTCATTGTATACAGAGTAGCACTGATACATAGTGTTTTCAAGGCTGATACATAGTGTTTTCAGTAGCATGTATCTCCAGGACTCTGTAGCTGAAATCGAACCACTGATCTTTCAGCGAGTACTCAAGCACTTAACTACTTGTGCCACCCAGTGCTGGAATCTACTCAAAGGCAAGGAATAACAACTAGACTAAAAAAGAAAAGATCACCATGAGAATATTCAGAAGCATCAAACACTGTGTTGAAAACCTTTCTACTTGTAAGCTTTGGCTTTGCATTATTAGGCTTTGGGTTCACCATGGAAGTTCTCTGGCATAACTTTGTGGATCTCTTTTGGAATCTGCAAAAGCTTACATTATTTGCTTTCAAAGTCTCACACCAGGGAACGTTAGAAACTTTGTTAACTATTTCTCCTAGAGAGAGGTTGTTGAGGAACATCTTGTTCCAAAATGCCTTATGATAGAAGAAGAGTTCTAGCAGGGTTGGCCTTCCAGTGGCTTTCACTGCCCCAGCGGTTAAGGAAAGTTGGACGTTTACTGTATGTGGCTTGAGGGATTGCCTCTGGTAGACAGTTGAGAAGGGCCACCCTTGACTATCTGAATGACATAAGTAATGTGCTATTAGCATAAATACCTTCTAAGGCACCCATTTAATCAATTTCTCAAATAACAGAATGATCTACTACAAAATAGTGGACTGTATACACTATATTTTGGCACAAAGATGGTCATTCTCCCACTAGTAACCAGGGGCTCTAAATAAATGATTTCAACAATGTTTTATTAAAGGACGACAAGAGCCCTCGAGCTGCATTAATGGGGAGAAGTCGAGTGGCACTTTTGTTATGGAAATGTTAAGCACATAATAGCACAGGCCAAACAATGTGCAGCCACTTCATTCTTTCAGCCATGCTGACACCTCTTGAAGAGGAACTGCAGGGAAGGATGTGGGAAAGATTTGCTTTCCGAGGAAGCTTTCAGCTAATATTTTGGAGGGCTACCCCCAAACCCTGTGCAATATGCACGAAAGGACGCAAAGAGGGCCACTGAAGGGCAGAGAATGTTTCCTGCCTCTATTTCGGGAGCATGACATTCATAATAATATTAAATACATTTTTTGACATGACATTTGTCATAACAAGGTTTTGATGCTTTTCTAGGGCTACCAGGACAACTTTATAAAGTTGTCCAGAGACTCAGTTACTCTCAGTAGTATTGGTATGAAGTCTAGGTGGCTAGATTAGGTTCTCCTTAAGCAAAAAGTATGCTCCTTAAGGTCAACAGACAGGTGACTACATACAATGTCATGGAGGACATCTTCCATTGGTAACAAAAACTGAAAAAATATCCTCTGTTTCCAGACTTTATGGATATCCATAATTGCTCTGGTTATAATGCTTGTGTGCATTCCTACAAGCTTGTTTCTCTACTAAAATGTTAAAAGTTCCTTTTGGTACTTACAGGTTCTTGGGAAGAATAATGAGATAACAATCACAATGAAATCCTATTGTACATTTAATTACTGAGTAGAAGCTAGTAAGCACCAAAATAAGGAGCTTTTCACTCAACAAGGACAGAAGCTTTTGTAGATATTTCTCTTTTGAAAACATTAGCCAATCCAACTTTCTTTTTCTTGGTAATAGGTATCAAACCTATCTGAGCATTCTTCTAGAACAAACATGAGGATAAGCTTTTATGATGGCTAAAACTTATGTCCGTCATCCTGAAAGGGGAGAAAGAAGTACAGAAAGAGTTCATTTTGGAGGGCAGGGTCAAGATGGTGGACTAAATACACATCTCTCTAAACCCCTCTGGAAACTAAGGTCTGAACTGATAATTAAACAGAGCCTTCTGGACACCTAGTAAGCCCTGAGACAGCATAGGGCTGTCTATTTGCTTTACATATCACTGAGCAGGAAGCTTCTTCTCTTTTGCCAGCCCCCACCCTTGCTGAGTTGAGGCTCTTGCTCACTGAAAGTACATCAACATTTTGGCTTTTTGTTCCTCTGTCTTGGCCAGCAGGAGGGGCTGGGGAGACTGGTGACAGGGCTCAGACGTGTTGCTGATGAGATTGACAAGTGGCATCCCCATGCTTTGGGAACTGGGCCTTGGAGTCTGTGCAGCTCAGAGCCTCTGACCTCACTCTGTCTTGGAGTCTCCAAATCTCTGCCACTGAATAGCCTTTTCTGAGGCCGGCAGAGGAGCTTGAGCAGGACGCCATCTCAATTCACTGGGAGGCAAAGTTTACTATATGGAGGCCTCAGCTGGACCTAATCCCCAGGCTGAGAGGCGGTACCCACCCACAGAACACTTTTCCAGCAGTAAGGCAGTCTTTGATACAGAGATGCTTACTTTGCCAGCTGGGAAGAGGTACGTGCACACCTGAAAGCCTGACTAATAGAGAAATAACTGTGGGTCATCTGGATGGTTTCTTTTCCAGTCTTTCACATTATAGGGTCAGCTGATGGCTTCCCAGTGACTCTATAAGTGAGGCTGTCTCTTAGCCAATGAGGAGGTGGAGCCTGCTACCCTTGAGATTCCACTGAGCCAAGTCACCAGAGTACATAGAGGTGTCTGCTGATCAAATTCCTTTTCAGACTGAGCTTTCAATCCTATTAAAGTAACACCAGAGAAACAAAACAACCTCCAGATACCCAAAAAGCAACAAACTTTGGACCAGAACTTTAGGAAGAATTCACCTATGGCTTCAGAAGGCCCACAAAAGAAAGATCCAAAGAAATTCTCAAAGAAGCCTTTGTGAAACCATTGGAGGACGAGTGCAAAAGGATTATATAGAGAGCCTTCTTAGACCTTATACAAAATGCAGCAGAGCAAAATAAAATATTAAACAAGCTGTCCGATCTCATGGAACACCAGTACTCTGAAATCCAAAAGATCAATAACAAAATCAAAGAGATACAAAATTCAGTTCAAAGCCAAAAAACAGAATGGAACAAGTGAAAAATAGGCTTTCTGACCTGGAAGGCAGAGCTACTGACTACAGCATCTATGAGGACAAGTCAGAAAAAAAGAAACAAGAAAAATGAAGAAGCATTAAGAAGCATGTGGGATTCTATTAAGAGGAGCAATCTGTGATTACCTGGAGTTCCTGAACAGGTTGGGACACCCGAGATCACAGAGAGTACTCTGGCTGAGCTGCTGACAGAAAACTTACCAGAAATTATGAAAGAAGAGAATACAGATATCCAAGATGCATATCGAATGCTACTCAATATAGATCCCAAAAGCAAGACTCCAAGATATATTACAATCAAGCTTAACAAAATGACACACAAGTAGAAACTCTTAAAGGCAGCAAGACTCAAAGCAAAGGGGGAACCCTGTAGGCCTTCATTGGATTTCTCAGCAGAAATGATTTTGGCATGGAGACAATGGGATGACACATTTGAAGCCTTGAAGGAGAAGAAGAACTTCCAACCAAGAATTATATATCTTGCAAAACTATCTTTCAAACATGAAAATGAAATCAAGACACTGACAGATAAACAGAAACTCAGAGACTTTCTAAAAATCAAACCAAAAATACAAGAAATAGTGAAAGAATCTCTTGGCTTAGAAGAACAAAACCACTAACTTTATATTTTAGAAGGACACATCGTCCAGAATCCTACTCAGTTAGGGAAGGCTGTAAACTCAATCAAAGCTATAACAGCAAAAGAAATCATCCACTGATCATATCATGAAAACTATGATGTCATCATATAAAAAAAAAGGATGTAGTAGACTCGTTATAGTCCTTCCAGATGAAGAGGAAGTTGACAAGACCTGTAGTAATTAAAATTGGGTTTATACATAGTTTATTAAGTGGGGTCATAGGGGCAGCCGTAAAGCACAATAAAGATGCAACATACTATATCAAGAAATGTAATTCAGGAATCTCAACAACCACAAAGCCAATCCTGAAAAAGGTGAAGAATCAACTCACAAAGAAGAATGTCCCAGAACAGATTAATAATGACAACAGAGAAAACATCAACAAAAAATAAACATATCACAATGGCAGAACTGAACATATGCCTGTCAATAATTACATTGAACATAAATGGACTGAATGCTCTGGTAAAGAGACATCAAGTGATATCTTGGATCAAGAGACATGACTCATCCATATGTTACCTAACAGAAACTCACCTTAGACTTAAAGATATGAACAAACAGAAAATTGAAGGATGGAAGAAGATATATCAAGCTAATAATGAACAAAGAAGAGCAGGGGTGGCAATTTTAATCTCAGACAGAATAGATTTTAATGTAAAATCCACCATCATGCACAAGGATGGACACTATTTATTACTGAAAGTTTCAATATACAAAGAGGATTTAACAATATTACATATTTATACACCTAATACACCCAAATACATCAAAGAAACACTGACTATACTCAAAAAAGAGATAGATCACTCCACAATAATAGTGGGAGACTTCAACATTTCACTGTAAATATTGGACAGATTGTCTAGAAATAAGCTGAATAAAGACACAGAAGATCTTATTGCCAAAATTAACCAACTAGACCTCATTGACATATACAGAACTTTCCATCCATCATCGGACAACTACACCTTCTTCTCCAGTACACATGGAACATTTTTCAGAGTAGATCATGTGTTAGGACATAAAGAAAGTCTCAACAAAATCCATATCATTGAATTAATGCAAAGCATCCTCTCAGATTACACAGGCAGAAAAGTCAAAATCAACAGCAGAAAAGACATAGATAGAAAGTGGAACTCATGGAAACTGAACAACATCTTGCTCAAAAAGCCACAGGTCATAGAAGAAATCAAGGATGAAATAAAGAAATTCATGGATTCCAGTAAGAATGAAAACACTTCCTACCAGAACCTATGGGATACAGCCAAGGGGTGCTCAGAGGTCAATTTATCACCATAAATGCACACATCTGGAAGGAAGAAAGAAACTAAATCAAAGAACTAACCCTACATCTTGAACAAGTAGAGAGAGAACAATCGAGGAACCCCTTGGGCACCATAAAAAAAAAAAAGAGCATAAAGATTAGAACACAAGTAAATGAATTAGAGAATAGAACAACTGAAAAAATTGAAAAGACCAAAAGCTGTTTTTTGAAAAGATCAACAAAATCGACAAATCATTGGCTAAACTTACTAACGAAAATCAGGAAAAGAAATAAATAACCCAAATAAGAAATGAGAGGGGAGTTATCACAACAGATCCAACAGACATCAAAAATATCATAACAGGATACTATGAAAGACTGCATTTTAACAAATTTGAAAACCTAGAGGAAATGGACAGATTCCTTGATTCATGTCACCTACACAAATTATCACAAGATGAAACTGAACAACTTAATAAACCTATCACAAAGGAAGAGATTGAAAAAGTCATCAAAAAACTACCAGTGAAAAAAAGCCCAGGCCCAGATAGCTTCACCGCAGATTTCTACCAAGCTTTTAGAGGAGAGTTATCTCCAATACTTCTAAGACTATTTCACAGTATAGAAAGGGATGGAGTACTCCCAAATTCATTCTACAAAGCCAGCATAACCCTGGTATGAAAGCCAGGGAAAAACACAACAAAAAGGAGAACTACAGACTGACATCACTCATGAATCTAGATGCAAAAATCTTCAACAAAATTCTTGCCAATAGAATACAACAACATATCAAAAAATAATCCATCACGACCAAGTTGGATTCATACCAGGGGTGCAGGGCTGGTTCTACATCAGAAAAACAATTAACGTGATCAACCACATAACTAACACAAAAGACAAGAATCACTTCATTTTGTCTGTTGATGCAGAAAAGGCATTTGATAAAGTCCGATACTCACTTATGCTAAAAACTCTCAGCAAAATAGGAATTGATGGCAAATTCCTTAACGCAATAAGGGCCATTTATACGTAGCAAACTGCCTACATCATCCTGAATGGGGAGAGACTGAAATAGTTTCCTCTGAGAGCAGGAGCTAGACAAGGATGCCTGCTCTCACCTCTCCTATTCAACATTGTACTAGAAGTTCTAGCCAGAGCAATTAGACAAGACCAAGAAATAAAGGACATCTGTATTGGCAAAGAAGAAGTAAACATCTCCCTATTTGCAGATGATATGATTGGATACCCAGAGAATCCTAAGGAATACATAAGTAAACTACTCAAACTGATAGAAGAGTTCAGCAAAGTCTCAGGATACAAGAGAAACGTAAGTAAATCAGTAGGGTCCCTTTATACCAATGAAGAGATTATTAAAGAAGAAATCACCAATTCTGTACCATTTACTATAGCCCCCAAGAAGACAAAATACCTAGGAATAAAGCTAACTAGAGAAATAACAGACCTTTACAAAGAGAACTACAAGTCATTACTACAAGAAACTAAGAGAGACTGACATAAACGGAGAAACCTACCTGGCTCACGGATAGGAAGACACATAGTGAAAATGTCTATTTTGCCTAAAGCAATCTACTTATATAACGCAATCCCAATACAAATTCCAGTGACATTTTTTAACCAGATGGAGAAACAAATTGCCAACTTTTTTTGGAAACGGAAGAAACCCCAGATAAGTAAAGCACTTATGAAGAAGAACACACTGGGAGGACTCTCACTACCCAACTTTACAACCTATTACACTGCCACAGTTGTCAAAACAGACTGGGGCCGGGACAAAGAAAGATAGAAACCAATGGAGCAGAATTGAGACCCAAGAGATGACACCATCTTCCTATGAACAGTTGATATTCAACAAAGACCCTAAGACATTAAACTGGAATAAAAACAATCTCTTCAACAAACGGTGCTAGCAAAATTGGACATACATCAACAAAAAATTGAAACAAAATCCATATCTTACACATTATACAAAAACCAATTCAAACTCCATAAAAGACCTAATATCAAATCTGAAACAATAAAACTCCTCCAAGAAAAAGTAAGAACAACAATGGAAGTTTTAATACACAACTTAGACAGACTTCGAAATCCATCAAACAAACAACAGAGAATAGATAAATGGGAATTATTAAGAATCAAACACTTGTGCTCATCCAAAGACTTTATTAATAGAATTAAAAGACCACCCACAGAATGGGAAATAATATTTGGCAACCATATGTCAGACCAATGCCTGATCACTATAATCTATTAGGTACTACAAAATATCAATAAGAATATGATAAATAATCCAATTAAGTGATGGGCAAAGGAGATGGACAGACACTTCTCTAAAGAGGAGATCCAGGCAGCCAAAGAACACATGCAGACATGCTCATGTTCATTAGCTATTAAGGAAATTCAAATCAAAACTACAATGAGATACCATCTCACCCCAACAAGGTTGGCCATGATCCAAAAAATGCAAAACAGCAAATGCTGGAGAGGCTATAGAGAAATTGGAACTCTCCTACACTGTTGATGGGATTGCAAAATGGTGCAACCTCTTTGGAAAGCAATCTGGTGCTTCCTTAGAAGGCTGGAAATAGATATACCATTTGATCCAGTAATTCCACTGGTCAGAATATATCCTGCAGAATCAAGACCATTCACACCAACTGATACATGCACACGAAGGGGGTTATGGTAAATGGTATTGATTGAGTGATTTCTTCTTTGGTGATCTCTTTGTCGGTATAAAGGAATCCTGCTGATTTACTTACATTCATCTTATATCCTGATACCTTGCTGGATTCTTCTATTAGTTCTAGAGTTTACTTATGGATTCTTTGGGATTCTCTGCATATACAATCATATCCTCTGCAAACAGGGAGATTTTCACTTCTTTGACAATGCAGATGCCCTTTATTTCTTTGTCTTGTCGAATTGCTCTGACTAGAACCTCTAGTACATTGTTTAAATAGAAATGGTATGAGTGGGCATCCTTGTCTAGTTCCCATTCTCAAGGGGAATTTTTTCAGTCTCTCTCCCTTGAGTAGATGCTCTGTATCACATTGAGGAATTTCCCCTCTATTTCTATTTTGCTGAGAGTTTTTAGCATGAATGTATGCTGGACTTTGTCAAATACCTTTTCTGCACCAATTGACAAAATCAGGCAATTCTTACCATTTGTGCTATTTATGTGGCTGATCACATTAATTATTTTTCTAAAGTTGAACCAGGTTTGCATTGCTGGTATGATCTGACTTGGTCATGGTGAATTATTTTTTTTGATATGTTGTTGACTTTCATTGGCTAGGATTTTGTTGAAGAGTTTTGTATCTAGGTTCATGAGTTATATTGGTCTGTAATTTCCTTTTTAGGTCAGATCTTTCCCTGGCTTTGGTATCAGGGTCATGCTGGCTTCCTAGAATGAATTTAGGAGTATTCTATCCCTTCCTATGCTGTGAAATATTCTTAGTAGTATTGGAGTTAACTCTTCTCTAAAATGTTGGCAGAATTCTCTGGTGAAGACATCTGGGCCAGAACATTTCTGGTTGGTAGTTTTGTGATGACTTTTTCAATCTCTTCCTTTGTGATGGGTTTATTAAGTTGTTCCACTTCTCCTCATGATAATTTTGGTAGGTGATATTAATCTGGAAATTTGGCCATTTCCTCTATGTATTCGAATCTGTTCAAGTCTTTTGTAGTATTCTGTTTTCATACTTTTGATTTCAGTTCAGTCTATTGTGACATCTCCTACCTCATTTTGTATTGTTTTTTTTGTTTGTTTGTTTCCTCTTCTGTTTTTCTTTAGTAAGTTTAGTCAGCGGTTGATCAATTTTATTGATCTTCTCAAAGAACCAATTCTGAGTTTCGTTAATTCTTTCAATTGTTTTTTCTTCTGGTGCCTGAAGTGTTCCTCTGTTGCTCTCTTTCTACTTGTTCAAGCTGTAGGTTTAATTCTTTGATTTGAACCCTTTCTTCCTTCTGGATTTGTGGATTTATAGAGATAAATTGCCCTCTGAGCACTACTTTGGCCGTATCCGATAAGTTCTGGTAGGATGTTGTCATGGATTGAATTGTGTCACCCCAAAACTAGGTGTAGCCATGTGGCTGGGCCATGACTCCCAGTGTCTTGTGAATGTCCTCCATTTTGTGGTTTTCCTATGCTGTACATTAAAGGATTCGGGTGGGACTGTAAATCCTTTCATATGATCACCTCCCTGCTCCACAGTAAAGGGAGTTTCCCTGGAGTATGGTTTGCCCCATCCTTAATCCTTTCATCCTGCAAGACATAAAAGGACAGGGAAACAGTCTGAGAATTGAGAACCTCACACCACCAAGAAAGCAGCACTGGGAGAAGAGCATGTCCTTCAGACCTGAGGTTCCCTTACCAAGATGCTCCCTGGACAAAGACTGATGCAATACTGGACTTTCTTCCAGTGCAGACAAGGGGGAAAGACTTCCCCTGTAGCAGATGACCTGAATATGGACTTGCAGCCTACCAGGCTATGTAAGAATAAACCTTCCTTTGTTAAAGCCATCCACTCTGTGGTATTTCTGTTAGAGCAGCCCTAGCTGACTAAAACAGATGTGTTTTCATTCTTATTTGATTTCATAAATTTCCTTATTTTGTCCTTTATTTTTATCTATAACCCATGGATTTTTGAGCAAGGTGTTGTTAATTTTCCAGGAGTTCAAATTTCTACCTATGTGTTTTCTGCTATTGATTTCTAGGTTTACAGCGTTATGGTCTGAGAAGATGCTTTGCAATAATTCAGTGGTTTGGATTTTGTTGAGATCTGCTTTATGTCCTAACACATTGTCTGTTCTGGAAAATGTTCCACGTGCATTGGAGAAGAAGGTGTACCTATCTGTTGGTGGATTGTGATGGTCAGGATGATGTCAACTTGGCTACTCCATATTTGGCTGCTGTGTTAAGTGGCAGGGCAGGGTCTGTGGTGGCTTCCTGCCCCTCAGCTCTCATCTCTCCACCTTCCACTACTACTGCCCTTCTACTCACATAGCCAGCAGCTCCTGTTCTCTTCTTCCGGTGTGTGGTTCCTGGACTTGAACTAGCAGCTGTTGGACTCATCAATCCTTACAGCCAGCACTTGAGAGTCCTGCTCCCTGACCTGCTGATCCTGGGTTCGCCAGCCTCTGCAGTGCTGTCTCACCACCAGCTCAGGATCCACCAACCTACACAACCAGTGACCTAGAACTCTGATCTCTGACCTGCTGATCTTGGGTTCATCAGCTCCTGTGACCACGTCAGGCTTGTGCCAGGAATTGGGACATTCAGCTTCTGCAATTGTGTGAGCTGTTTCCTGTACCTATATCTGTCTATCTATCTATCTATCTATAGCTTTCCTTGTACTTTCTATATATTACAAATCTTTCCTTGTACCTACACGTGTTACCGGTTTTGCTTCCCTAGAAAACCCAGCCTAAGACATGGGTAAAATGTTCTGTATATTTCAATAAGGTCTACTTGGTTAATTGTCTCAATAAGGTCTTCTGTATCTTTACTGACCTTTTTTTCTGGATAATCTGTCCATTATTGAAAGTGGACTGTTGAAGTCTCCAGTGATTATTGCAGAGTGATCCATCTCGTTTTTCAATGCTGCCAGTGTTTTCTCAGTGTATTTAGATGTTCTAGTATTGGGTGCCTATTTAATGTTGTTATGTCCTGTTTATGTACTGAACCTTTCAGCAATCGTGACCATCCTTGTCCACTATGGTCGATCTTGCATTAAAGTCTATTTTATCTGAGATCAGTATTGCAACTCTTGCTTCTTCTTTGTATGTTGATGGCTTGGTATATATTTTTCTATTCTTTGATTTTTCAGTTTGTTCATGTCTTTGAGTCTGTAGTGTGTTTCTTGTAAGCAATATATGGATGGATTGTGTCTTTTGATCCAGTGTATCACTCTCTGTCTCCTTTTTGGAGCACTCAGTGTAATTATGGATAGGTGTGTGTTTAGTACTGTCATTTTGATGACTTTATTTTTCTGTTGTTGACATTTTCTACGTTTTTCTGAATATTCTGCTCTGGGTCATTTTTCTTTATGCATTGACTTTTCATCTTTTCAATGTTGGTTTTGTGTTTGTTGAGACTCCTGTGCTATCTTTCTTGTTTTGATACATCACATTGTTATTTTGGTTTGCACCTACTCCTGTGATCCCCCTTATTATTCTAAGTTTAAACCAGACTTTATCTTCTGCGTATATTTTTAATTTCCACTCCATCAGAAAAGGTTATAGATCCTATAATATATCCCTCTTTTTAGTGTCGTGATATCCCGGTTTTCTTGTTATGATCATTGGTTCCCTTCTTTTAAAAAGATAGTTTTGATTGAGCTTATTGACTTCGTTAAGTGAGTAGGATTCTGGATGTTGTGTCCCGCATTATCTTCTGAAGTACACACTTAATGTTTTTGATTTTCTAAACAAAGAACTTCTTTCAGTATTTCTTGTAGTTTGGATTTGTTTTTTTTTTACAAAGTCTCTGACTTTCCTTTTATCTGTAAATGTCTTAATTTCACCATCATATTTGAGAGAAAGTTTTGCAGGACATATAATCTTGGTTGAAAGTTTTTCTCCTTCAGGACTTTGAATGTGTCATCCCACTGCTTTCTTGCCAACATTGTTTCTTCTTAGAAGTCTCACAAAAGCCTATGGTGTTTCTCTCTGAATGGTAGCTTTGCTTTGAGCCTCAGTGCCTTTAAAAGCCCCTATTTATGGTTCATTTTATTAAGTTTGGTTATAATGTGTCTTGATGTCTTTCTTTTGGGGTCTGATTTTTGTGGCTTCAATATGCATCTTCAGTATCTATGTTCTCTTTTTTCATAAATTCCAGGAGATTTTCTGTCAGCTACTCTACAACAATACTCTCTGTATTTTAATCTATCCCTTCCTGTTCAGGAGTGCCAATTGTTTGTAGATTATTCATCTTAATAGAATCCCACATGTTTCTTAATGCTCATTCATTTTTCTTATTTCTTTTCTCTGACTTTTCCTGATTAATGCTGGTGTCAGTCGCTCTGTCCTCAAGGTCACTTAGTCTAATTTTCCTCTCCTCAATTCTGCTCTTTTGTCTTTGGACTGAATTATCTAATTCTGTCATTTTGTTATTGATCTGTTGGATTTCAGATTGTTGGTGTTCCATCAGCTCTAATAGCTTACTTAATTTTTCATTTTGTTCTGCTGCATTTTGTTTAATCTCTAGGAAATCTCTATACATAGTGATTTTGTGCTTGACTTCCAATAGTTTTAGAAAGGCTTCTCATCTGGGAAGTTTTTTAATTCTTTATTTTGGGAATCTTCTGGAGTCACGGTGAACTGCTTCATTAAATGGTTAGCAACTGACTGTTGTCTGCACACTGAATAGAAGCTGCTCAATTTTTCTTGTGTTACCTCAACAGAAGCTGAGGCATAGTTCTAAGAGAGGAGGTGGTCACCAGCCACCTCTGTGTACTCTGGTTACTGGCCCTATATGGACTCTTTTTGGTGGTAGGTTCAGTCTCCTGGCTGGCAAAGATGGCACCCTGCTTATGGAGTCACTGGAGGGTCATCAGCTGGCCCTATGCTGTGGATCAGTGAAGGGTGGAGGAGATGCTGCTGGGCCTCTCATCATTCAGCTCTCCAGCTAGTTTTATTTTAAAATAGTACTTTACTACTGAATGGTGAGTTGTTCAACAGCTGCTGAAAACAATCAAGCCCTCAGGTGTGGCAGGTCCTGCCTTCTCGCTGACAACAGAAGTACTTCATAGGCCAACCCCAGATGTTATGACATGGTTTGAAGTAAGGAGGGGGTAGGGCCTTCCTGCCATCCTCTACCAAGCCCCACCTGTAAGTCTAGTCACAAGTTGTCTCAAATGCTGCTTTTCTGCTGCAGAAGCACTTGCCAGATGGGCTGCTATTCTGCTTGAAAATCATCTGCGGCTAAGGCCCCTGGCTGGGTGATTCTGCCTCCCAGGTGACCAAGATGGCATCCAAGCCAAGCTGCCCTTCCTGCTGTGAAATCTATGGTGCACCTCAGAAAACAGAAATCTATGGTGCACCTCAGAAATCTATGGTGCACTTCATATGATGCTTTTGATGTCATTTCACAAAAATCTATGGTGCACCTCAGAAAACAGAGGGGCACTGGTGCCCTCAGTTAGCAGCCAGGCTCTTAATACGTGGCTGTCCCATGCATAGTCTCTCTCCTGCATTATACAATGTTTACTTCAGCACCACAGTTCAGTGTATTTGCCGGCTCATGCCCTGTCCCTGCCTCCCAGATAACAAAGAAGGTGTCAGTACCTGCAGTCCTACTCCCAAGAGTAGGCTTCAGTGACTGCTGGCTTATTTTTGATAGAAGTAGTTTAGTCCATTACCAGTGCCTAGTGAAATCTGACAATCCAATGCCAGATCATAGGGCTCCCCAGATGCCCATGCTGCTCTGTTCAATTATCATTTCAGGCCTTAGTTCTCAGAGGAATTGAGGAGATGTGTGTCTAGTCTGCCATCTTGGCCACACCCCTCCCATATTTTTCTAGTAGAATCTTTCACTATTGCAACTCGTGACTTGAATTTTTTCTTCAGTTCTTTCAGCTTGAGAAAAGCAGAGTACATTCTTCCTTTCAGTTTTTTATCTTCAGCTCTTTGCAAATGTCATTATAATACTTTATATTCTCAAACTGCCATTTGAAATCTTCTGTTCAGTTCTTTCACTTCATCATTGTTTCCTTTTGCAAGAGCAAGTTTCAGAGTCTCTTGTAACATCCAACTGAGTCTTTTCTTTCTTTTCTGGTTTTTTAATGAACCCTGTTTTATTCATGTATGATGCTTTTGATGTCATTTCACAATTTATCTGCTCTTCAATCATTCATGTTCAACACATCAAATCTGTTCTTGAGATGATCTCTAAACTCAGGTGGGATTTACTCAGGGTCATACCTTGGTGCTTGTGAACTTTTCTACTTTTCTTCAGTTTCAACTTGAACTTGTATATGAATAGTTGATGGTCAGTGCTGCAATCAGCCTCCACCTTGTTCTGACTGATGATATGCGTGTTTCCATCATCTTTTTTCACAGATGTAGTCGATTTGATTCCCGTGTATTCCACCTGTTGAGGTCAATGTGCATAGTTACCATTTACGTTGGTGGAAAAAGGAATATACAATGAAGAAGTCATTTGTCTTGAAAAATTCTATCATATGATCTCCAGCATCTTTTCTATTATCAAGGCATATTTCCCAACTACCAATCTTTCTTTGTTTCCAACTTTTGCACTCCAGTCACTGATAATTATTAACACATCTTGACTGCATGTGCAATCAATTTCTGACGTTGGAAGCTTGTAAAAACATTCAATTTCTTCATCTTTGGTCACAGTGTTTAGTGTACAAATTTGGACAATAGTTGTATTGACTATTCTTCCTTGTAGGCATATGGATATTATGCTATGACTGACAGCACTGTCCTTCAGGATAGATCTTGAAATGTTCTTTTTGACAGTGAATGCAACATGATTGTTTTTTAAGTTGTTATTACTGGCATAGTAAACCTTAAACAATTGTTTGATTCAAAATGGCAAATGCCAGTCTATTCCAATTCACTAATACCAAGGATATCTATGTCTTCGTGTTTCATTTCATTTTTGATGATTTCCAGTTTTACTGAACTCATATTTCATACACTCCATGTTCCAAATATTAATGGATGTTTACAACTGTTCTCATTTTGAGTTGTGCCACATCAGCAATGAAGGTCTTGAAACTTGAGTCCATCTAAGGTCCACCTTACTTTGAGAAGGCAGCTCTTCCTCAGTCATCGTTTGAGTGCTGTCATGGATTAAATTTTATACCCCCCAAAATGTTCATAGTAATTTGGCTGGGCTGGTTATTCCAAGTATTGTGTGATTGCCCTCCATTCTGTGACTCTTCTATGCTATGCCTGTGGCTAATAGATAGGATAATTATGTTCAAAGGGATTCAAGTCATACTGCAACACTGTTCCATTATATTGAGAGATGTTACCCTGTAGTGTGGTTTATACTACCTTTTCTCTTTTCATTTACAACAGGTAAAAGGAAAGGAAAGCAAGCAGAGTTGGGAGTCTCATACTATCAAGAAAGGAGCACCAGGAGTAGAGTGCATTCTTCAGACCTGAGGTTCCTCTGCCAAGATGCTCCCTGACCAAAGACTGATGCAACATAAGGACCACCCTCCAGTGCTGACAAAGGATGAGAACCTTCCCCTATAGTGGACATCCTGAATTGAGACTTGTAGACTACTGGACTGTGTAAGAATAAATTTTCTTTGTTAAAGCCATCTACTCTTGGTATTTTCTGTTAGAGCAGTATCAGATGACTAAAACAGTGCCTTCTAACCTGTGAGGCTCATCTTCCAGGAATATGTCAGACAATGTTCCACTGCTATTCATAAAGTTGTCGCTAGCTAATTCTGTTCAGCAACAGGCTGCTGGGTGTTTCTCCCTAGTCTGTCTTAGTCTGAAACCTCAGCTCATAGCTGACCCTGCTGGTATCTGAATACCAGTAGCATTGCTTCCATTATCACAGCAACATGCAAATCCCCTTAGTAGGACAAACTAACAGACACATGGGGGAATTCCAGGTTATTGTTTATTAAAATACTTAAGGGATGAATAGTATTAAGGCCTTAAAAGTCATGATGAAATTCACCAATTTTCTAAGAAACTACAAATGACCAAAATATCCTTCATTGTAGGAATAGCCCTAATGATCATAACAATAAAAATCAAAGCAATAACTAACCTTAGGAAAATGAAAATCACCAAAATTGCTCCATCATATTAAACTAACAATAATTACAATAATAATAAATCATGACAGCTAATTTCATGGAGTGAATGTCATTATTCAAAGCACAGTGTTGAGCTTGTAAATATGTATTGCATCATTTAATCACCACAAGTGTAAGAACAATTATTATTATTATTTTATTATTATCACCATTTTACAGATGAGAGAACTGATACACGAAGAACTTGATCATCGTTGTTAACTGAAGACGCTGGTGAACATTCAGTCTAGGTCTATTTATGTCAAGAGGTTGAGATCATCACTTTTGTGCCATATTCGTTCTCAAAATGTAGAAAACCTGAATAACTCAAGAACTTTTGAAATACTGAGCCACATGAAAATAACTTTCTGAATTACTTTCTTTTCAGTTGTTGTAAATATATGACACAACATTTTCTGATGTTGTACACAACATTCAGGTGTATAGTTTATTGCAAATTCATGTGATTCTATTGAACCATCTCTTGACAGACAGGAGGGTAGGGGATGCGCCAACAGGTTAACAGTATGAGTAGTTGTTACCTTCTTCCTTAAATTTGGATATATTTTCCATATATGATTAAGGAATGCATATGATTCTACTTTCGTAACTGATTTTTTTCTTAAATAATAATATGCAGAACCATATAGAAGAAACAAGGAGGTATAGGTTTAGTAACTTGTGGCCCTAGTTACCTATACTTCAGAGGGATAGGCCTTTTGTTCACTTATTTACATATTACATATGAAATTTTCGTGGATAAAGAGTGGCAATTGTTTTAAGCCTAATGAAAATTGAGAAGTGTTCCATGTTTTCTTGGATGCCTGGTGGCATGGCGGTTGAGAGCTAACCTAAAGGCCACCAGCTAGAAACCCTATGGGACAGTCTTACTCTGTCCTACATTGTTGCTGTGAGTTGGAATCAACACGGTAGCATCAAGGTTTTTGCTTTTTATGGGTTGTTAATGTAAAATGTAAGATTCTGGCATTTGAAAAAGTCTATAAGAAAGCAAACTGTAAATATACTAGAACAAGAAAGGTCTCAGAAGAACACTCATTTGCTTATTCATTCATTAGTTCATTAAATATTTTTTGAGCACTTAATATAGGCCATGCACCATGCTAGTCACTAGGATTATAGTAGTGACCTAAATAGTAAGTGCTGCTGCCTGCAAAGGTGTTGGCCAGTACTAGAAACACAGTTCGCTGAATCACTTTCCACTAGGTTGTCTAACAAGACCGTACTTTCTTCATCAAATAATACTGTTGTTAAAGACTTTTTGGTGACCACGAATCCCATTGGTGTCTAACCTCCACAATCTACAAAGTTCTGCAAACCTTCAACAACAAAAAAGACAAATAACACAATTTAAAAACAGGCAAAGGACATGAATAGGTACTTCACCAAAGAAGACATCCAGGATGTTAACAGATGCTTGAGGAAATGCTCATAATCATCAGCTATCAGAGAAATCCAAATCAAAATAGCAACGATATACCATCTCACCCCAGTGAGGCTGGCATTAATCCAAAAAAACACAAAATAATAAATGTTAGAGAGGTTGTGAAGAGATTAGGACTCTTCTACACTGCTGGTGGGAATGTAAAATGGTACAACTACTTTGGAAATTGATTTGACACTTTCTTAAAAAGCCAGAAATAGAAGTGTTATCCAGCAAAATAAGGGCTGTCACATGAATAGATGCATGCACACCAATGTTTATTATAGCAATGTTCATAACAGTAAAAAGATGGAATTAACCTAGGTGCCCACCAACAGATGAATGGACAAACAAGCTGTGGTATATCCACCCAATGGAATACCATGTGATGATAAAGAACAATGATGATTTTAGGAGACGGCTCATAACATGGAGTTGTCTGGAAGACATGCTGAGCGAAATTAGTCAGATGCAAAAGGACAAGTGTTGTATGAGTTCATCACTGTAGGAACTTAAGAAAAGATTTAAGCACAGAAGCAAATAATCTTTTATGGTTACAAGTATGGGGAGGGAGAAAGAGGGATACTCTTAGTAAATAGAAATTGAGTTAGGTGAAGAGAATGGTGGCAAGCAGTAGGAAGGATGTTAGCACAACTGGATCTCACCAAAAGCTAAAAGGTTTTGTAAATACAACCCAACATTTTGAAAGACAGAGTAGCAGGGACAGCGGTCTGGGACCATGCTTTCAGGGGACATCTAGGCTAATCGGCATAAGTTTTTGCTTAAAAGAAAACATTCTATGTACCACTTTGGTGAGAGGCATCTGGAGTTTTAAAATCTAGCAAGTGACCATCTAAGCAGTATCTGTTAGTACCAATCCCCCTGGAGCAGAGGAGAAAGATGGACATTAGGAAAATATGAGCCCAGCTGACAGAAAGTGCCATATGATCTAGAGGTTTCATCAACATGATACCAGAAGAACTAGATGGTACCTGGCCACCATCAATAACTGCCTGACAGGGAACACAACATAAAGTCCCTGATGTAGCAGGAGAAAAATGAGTGTGCAGAACTAGAGATCTATTGAAAGGCCACACTGGATGGGCCGTCAGACTGAAGGATACTCTGTGGACACGACCCCTGGACTCTGTTAGCCTAGAGCTGGAATCCATACTGAAGCCACCTCTTCAGAGATGGCTTGTCTTCAGACGCAGATCGGACTGGACTATAAGACATAGAACGAAGCTGCCAGAGAATATGCTTCTTGGCTTAAAAATATACATGAAGCTGTCTGAGCAGCTCCTCTTAGAGGCAAGATGAGAGGGTGGAGGGGGACAGAATATGGTTGAATGGATGCAGGAAGTACAGAGTGGAAAGGAGGAGTGTGCTGTCACGGAGTGGTGGTGGTAGAAAAGCAGTTGGAGTTGCACAGTAGTATGTGTTCAGTGTGGTATATGGCCAACTGGTCTGAATTGTAAACTTTTACATAAAGTACAATAAAATACATATTTAAAAGAAGAATACTGTAGTTAGTTTCTATTGTGTTGGTTCTGATTCATGGGGTTAGTATGGACAACAGAAAGAAATGTTGCATGGTCCTATGCCATTTTCAGGATCGGTGTTACGCTTGAGTCCACTGCTTCAGTCATTGTGTGTTTTGACTGCCTTCCAACCTAGTGTGATCATCTTTCAACAGTATATCAAACAGTATTCTGTTGTGATTCATAGCGTTTTCACTGGCTGATTTTCAGAAGTAGATCACCAGGTTTACTTTCCTAGTCTGTCTTAGGAATCTGCTGGAACCTGTCCACCATGGGTGACACTGCTAGTGTTTAAAATACCAGTGGCATAGCTTCCAGCATCAAGCAACACAGAAGTCACCACACTATGATGGACGAACAGACAGACGGTGGATTAAAAAAGACTATGCCTTTTTCTTTCTCTCTAACTGCTTTTTAAAGGTCTTATCTTTCCTTTCTCAAAACATGTTCATGCCTCAGGGATGTGTGGAGGCAAATACAGGTGTTCATATAATGATGAATAATTTTGCTTTTCTATGTGTTTTAGAAGTGGAAGAATTAAATCCCGTAGATTCTCAGTTCATTGCACCATTATCTTATTCTAATGAAGTTCTGATAGAAGGGGTAAGCCAAAAACTGTTACGGCATTTTTAGGAGCTAACATGTCCCTTGAATCTTGATGTGTGCTAAAATGAAATGGTAGTATTTTATTCTGGATGTTATTTTTCTTATGCCCTTTCATCCAAAGAACAAATTATCTACAATGAATAAATTAACTATAAAATTGCATTAGCTGTACTTCTTTTTAAATAACCATTAGTAAGCTGGAAAAGAAACAACTTATTTCATTTAGGTTGCCATATGGAGCCTTTGTTCACTACCACCTGAATTTTCTTTGTTTTGCAAAATTCAGTTTATTGCTACCCATATAATCTAAGGAAAACAAAAGAACTGCCGATGCTTAGAGCATTGGTGGAAAATTAGTGATTTTATTGCTTGGCATCTGTTGCATAAAACAACCTGAGGTTACAGTAATCAAGCATCTAGTTAATCAAAAGGTTAGCAGTTTGAATCCACCAGCTACTCCTTGGAAAGCCTGTGATGCAGTTTCACTCTGTCCTACAGGGTCACTATGAATGCAAATCGACTCTATGGCAGTGAGTTTGGTTTTTTTTTTTTTTTTTTTTCAGTTTCCCACACAGCAGACCATCCCCAAATTTAGTGGTTTAAAAAAATTCTTTATTAGCTCACAATTCTGCAGATCAAGAATTTGGGTTGTGCTCAGCAAGCTAATTCTTCCACTAGCCTTTCTTGGACTCACTTGGCAATAGTCAGCTCACAAGGTCAAGTAGGGAAAAGTTGATTCTGATCAGGGTCCTTCTCATAACTGGCAGTTGACTCAAGTGACAGTAGCAGCTGGGACATAATGTCTCCAACATCCAGTGAGCTATCCCAGGCTTCTGATGACAGGTAGACTCCAACAGCAGAAAGAGAGGGGAAGAGGCAGGTTTCAAGCACTTTTTAAGCCTCTTCTCACATCACTTTTGCTGAAGTCCCACAGGACAAAGCATATGGAATGATCAAGCCCAGTTCAATGGTAGAGAAACAGACTTTGTCTCTTGATGGGAAGAGAGGGCAAGTCACATTTTAAAGTGGTGTGTACTCAGGAATAGAAAGAATTTATGACAGTCATATTGAATACAATTTTTCATAGTAACGAGTCATTGTCCTTGGGTTCTTATCTCGTTTTGTCTGCTGGCATAATAAGAAAGAAATGTAGAGAGTAGTATGATTTTAAATTTTTAGTTTATAGAATGCTGGAGCCTAGAAATCAGAAATGATCTGAATTACTGTTACTCTATTTTATTTACCAAAAACATGTAATGTGATTTGCTTTTTGGTAGGACAATTTCTCAATTTTCTTTTACTTCAAATACTTTACATAGTATTGAACTTCTTCCATTGCAGAGGAATTTTGGAATCTGTCAGAGATCAGAGAGTTCCCCAACGAACATGGGTGGAGGAGGCTTGACGCCGAGCACTTTAGGAAAGAATAGACATGAGACAGTTTGAGAGTCAGGGGGCTAACAGCTATCCCCAGCCAAGAGCCAGAGCAAAGATTTATTACAGCATTTATACTCTTTTGGTAACTGGGCATACAAGTAACTAAAACTAAGTTAGTTGGGCACAGTTTTGGTCATACATTGTTCTACATGTTCAGGCCAAGGGCTTGGAAGTATTCCCAGATTGCCTCTAGGTTACAGTACACAAATGTCTTAGGAGGTTACACAGAGTTGAAGTAACGGTTCAGCATGCAAGATGGCTGAGCTTATGTCAAGAGTGTTTAACATGATTTCCCACAGGAATCAGTCTGTGAAGTTATTTCTTAAGGTGTCAGATGTAATTCATAGATAAATTTGGAAATAACTGTCAACTTTCCAGTTGTGAATATTTCTATCTTTCTAGTTAGATAATTTAGCTTTTTGTTTGTTTTGTTTAGGAATTGTATATATTTCTTAGGTTTATTCCCAAACACTTTGCAATTTGTTGATTTGTCATCATTGTTACTGTTATTATTATTACATTGCCTATTTTATTATCGCTAGTGTATAAAAAAAAACTATTGCTCTTTGTACATTGATCTTGAATTCAAGCACCTTATCCAACTCGACAGCACTTGGCTTGGCTGCTGAACTTTTATTTGTTCTAATTATTTGCCAGTGGATTCTCTTTGATGTCCCTAAGCAGAAAAATTATATAAAAATGTCTTCAAGCTGTTGATCTCAAAACCCTTGAAATTCTGTATATCAGTGTTTACCATATTAGAAATTAAAGCAGCATTTTAAAAGAATAGTTACTAATTAATGCAAATATAATAATAATAAATTCATTATACAGTATATAAATATTTTTGTGAAATGTATTTTCAAAAAAATTAGTCAGAAGACCGTTGTTTTACATTTTTACAAAACTCTTGTATGTTGTAGAAATACCTCATGCATTCTTCCCATTTCATCATACAGAATATCAACAATTGTATACTCAAAGGTTTTGATTAAATAGAATGTTTACAGTTTGTCATTGACTAAAGCATGTCCCCCCCAAAATGTATGTATCAATTTGGCTGGACCATGATTCCCATAGTTACAAAGATACACTTGTACATAACATGATACAACTCACATGGTAGGCCTTCATTTTGTGATTATAATTTTATACTCTTACCAAGTCACATCTGTGGGCTAGTGTAAAGGGAGTTTCCTTCGGGTGTGGCCTGAACCACCTTTTATTTCTCAAGAGGTAAAAGCAAAGTACAGCACATTTTTTGGACCTGGAGTCCCTGCACATAAGATGATCCTTGACCAGGGGAAGATTGAGGACAAGAAATTCCTCCAGAGCTGACAGAGAGAAGGAATTCCCCTGCAGTTGATACCCTGAATTTGGACTTATAGCCTACTTTACTGTGAGAAAATAAATTCCTCATCATTAAAGCCATCTACTTGTGGTATTTTCTGTTGTAGTATCAGTTTATAGATGACTAAGACACAACTTCATTCAGGATATTCTTAGGTGAAACTGTCAAAAGATTTTAATTCAAGTACATAGCATTGAAGAGTATGACAAATAGTATAGGATAGTACTATTACCTTGATTTGAGCTAAATTGCCATCAGTTTTGCCTACTGTTCATTGCTTTTGCCCTACCAGTGCACATATCAACACAGTACAAAAGGAAAATAGTGTTTTAGAAGTAATCTCAAAATAATTTCAACCTAATGGCCTCCCTGAAAGAATCTTGGAGATTTTCCAGAAATGTATATACCATACTCTGAAAACTGGCAATATACTATCTTAGACTGGGTTCTCTAGAGAAGCAAAACCACTGAAGCATAAAAAGAGAGACAGACAGCAGATAGATAGAGATATTATTGAAAAAATGGCTTACACTATTGTAGAGGCTGGCCAGTCCCAAATCTGTAAGTCAGACATCAGGCTAGAGGATTCTCCTGACTCATGTATGGCTAGCAAAGTCAAGATTGGCAAGTCAGATGGCGGGATACTGGCTCACAGGCAGAGGAGGCTGACAAACTCAACACCAGAAGGCAACACAGTAGGCTGCTAGCTCAAGTCCCAAAAATCAGGGGTCACACAAGATTTGCGAGAACATTCACATGTGTGTGTATCTATGAATGTTCTGGCAATATATATATGCTATATATTATATGTATATATATTAATTTTATACATATAAAATAAATGCAGACCACATTCCAAGGAAACTATCATTACAATTGATTAGTTAATTACATCAGAACACATCATAGAAGATGACTACATCATTACATAACTTCCAAACTACATCACTGCATGACTGCCAAACTATTGAGAGTTGACACACAACTTCATCTGTGATAGTCCAGTTCTTGTCAACTTCGAACCTGTGCACGTATCTAAATGAGACAATTACAAAGTTATACTTGTGCATCACATGATACAACTAACATGAATACAATGGGAAACACATTATCATCATTTATATCTTGCACTTATGGGCTCATATGTAGCAACAACTATGAGTCTGGCACAGGACCTGGCAGTATTTTGTTCTGTTGCATACAGAATTGCTATGAGTCAGAAGTGACTCAAGCACCTAACAACACCAACATTTTATAAATGAAGGAAACAAAAATATCTGATACACACCTACAGAGAAGAAATACTCTTCATGTCTGCACCTGGTGATATGGTTATAATTGGTATGTAGAACTACAGTCTGCCATCACCCATTTTGTATTCCCTTTGCCCTCAGCAAGCACCTCAAGTGCCACGGTTGTTTGGCTGGTAGAATGACCCAAACCTTCATTCCTGAAAGGTCTGGGCTGTTAGTAGCAATGCAGAATTTGGTTGATGTAGTTTTCCATTGACTTTCATTATAGGGCTTAGTAATACTAAGGGACAGTCTATATTCCAGATGTCCTCTTTATTTACTTCTATTATACTGTATCAATCCAATTTCCCCTAGGTAGCCAGGATCAATCACATGAGGCAGTCAGGTAATTTCGTTCTTTGCCTGTTGATCCAGAGGCATGCGAAACCCCAAGTGGTCAACAACATTCTTAATTTCCAGTGCAATAGAATTAGTGTTTTGTCTCCAAGTGACAGCATTCTTTTCTTTGGAATAAAGACCTGTAGACCTGCAGAGCACAGACTCATAAGATAAGAAGCAAAAATTTTGCCAGTGGATCATTAGGGGTAATAGTGAGTGGTGCCACTCCTCTCTCTACCCCTTGATTCCTGGAACTGTGAAGTCATCTTGAGCTGCTCTAAAAGAAATACCACAAGCGGTTGGCTTTAGAAAGAGAAATTTTATTTGTCACAGTCCAGTAAGCTAACAGTCCAAATTCAGGGTGTCAGCTCCAGGAGAAGGCCTTCTCTGCCAGCACTGGGGAAAGTCTTTATCCTCAGTCTCCTCCTGGACTGGAAGCTTCTGAGGAGCAGGGATCTTGGTCCCTTCCAAACAACTTGCTCGACTCCCCAGACTGCTTTGTTCCTTGCTGGCTTGAGGTCCCCAAATCTCAGCTTGCCTCCTTTTCTTTTATTATAGTGAGACCACCTCAAGGCACAAAACAATTGAACACATTAAGCCTTGCCCGCTGGCAGGGCAGCACCCATCTACTTTCTTTAACATCATACAAGCAGGAATTCCAACATGGAGGAACATTGCACAGTACCAGAAATTACAGCATAGCCAAATTGCTACAGATTTTTTGGTGAACACAATTCAATCCATGACACTTGGTTACAGATAAAACAGCACCGCATATTGGAGAATGGTTTAGAGCATACAAAGCCTCCTGGAGAACATTGTCCCAAGCCTACAAAGTGTTGTAATATAGCTGGCACGATAATTGTGTCTTTAGAAGGCTGTTCCATCATCGTTAACTATACCAAACCGACGGCTTTGGGATGATGAGGAACATGGCGAGATGAGTGAACTCAATGAGATGGGCTCATTGCATCACTTAATTTGCTGTGAAATGAGTCCTTTCATCCAAAGCAACGCAGTATGCGATGCCATGATTGTAGATAATTCATTCTGAGTACACAGATGGTAGTTTTGGCAGAAACATTATGCCCGTGGAAGGCAAATCCATATGCATAGTAAGTATCTGCCCCAGTAAGAATGAAACACAATAGAAGTGGTCTAATGTACTCAATACGCCACCAAGTTCCAGACTAATACCCTTGAGGAATGGAGCTATACTGAGGACTCGCTGCTGATCTCTGTTGTTGACACTTATGGGCATTCAGCAGTGACTGGTGAACATTGTCAGCCCTGATGAGTGGAAACCCATGTTTCTGATCCTATACATAACCTCCATCTCTGCTACAATGGTTACTTTGTTAACAAGCCTGTTACACAACAACAAGAGTGCTTGAGCTAAGAGGATTACTCCTTGTCTAAGACACATCATCCTATCCACTTGTTAAAATCCTTCTCTACCAAGGTCATCTTTTGGTGATCATTCACATGAGACACAAAGAGCTTCACTTCTTTGACTCATTTAGAGAGGCTATCCACATACCTCTTCCCCATGCCTCCCAGTCACCAATTTTTCAATTATGTTAGTGCAGATCACAGTATAAACCATGCTTCAGTGAACCCATCACATGAATCACTAGATCCTTAACCTCTGGAGCTGAAATACTGAATGAAGAATCTGTGCTTAGTGGGTCTATATCAATAAATACAGATTGATTCAGCGTTGTATTCCTCCCACCATTATCTTATAGCTTTAATAGTCATTCCCACACATATTCCCCAGGTTCCTGTTTATACATATTAGAAAAATCAAGGAGTCTTTTTGGAGTATATCATCCTTCTCCTGGGTCACACTTTGCACTTCACCTTTTGGGGCTCCCTGCAACGTAAGTCTAGTTACAAGTCTAAAAGCAAAAATAAGTGCTGAACATGAGTCCTGGGAGCATTCAACAATGTCTTCTAAGGCATCTACCTCAGATAATGCCCCAAGTGCTGCCCCAGGTTACATCTCAAAGACTTATCAGGCACAAATGGGGGTGAAAGGGAAAATGATCATACCAGGTGGGGTGGCTTAGCAGATAAAAATGAAGTGACCTCTTCAGACAGAAGAGAGCTGGTTCTACTGGTCTGAGTAATTTAATGAAATTTAGTGGCTCAGTGTTCCCAGTTTCCTGATTATCTGCTCATATGTCCTCATCTCAAGTTTCAGGATCCCATTTCTTCCCAATCTGTTCCTTCACTTTGTAGAAAATACTTTATAGTCTTTTATCTCTCAGTTCTGTGTTTCTACATTCTTTGTAAATCTTTTCTGTGCATTCTCTCTTTTGAAGTTCTATTTATTGGTCTTCTTGAACAATCAGTTTTGAGTTTTGTCTACCACCTCCACACTGGGATTAATTGTTTTCTCACTTCTTAATTTCTGTTTTACCATTGTTGATTTCATTCTTCTACTTTCTTTTTCTCCAGAGCTCCTGAGATAAATTAATTTAATAATAATTTAATTTCTTTTTCTTGTATTCTGTTTATTTCTGGATACTATTTTCTCTCGGTGTGATCTTTGGGTTACATTTAAGTTTTCATGTGTTCACCTCTTGTAATTCAGTTTCAAAAAGTATATAATTCCTATTTTGACTAACTCTTTAACCTTAGAATTATTTAGATTGGGTTTTTAAGTTTTTAGGTGTTATTTTCTCATTTTATAACATTTTGGTCACCTAGCATGGCCTAATAATTTCTGTACTTTTTGTTTTAAGAATTATTGATATTTTATTGATGGCTATTAATGTGATCTAATTTTGTATATATTTTAGGTACATACAAAAAGAATGTGTTGCCTGATTTTATTAGTGTTCTATACTGTAGAATATCAATTTAGTTATCTTAATTTTCTGTACCTGCATTTGTGTTGCTGTCTTATAGGCATGTTAAAGTATCCCAGCGTGTTGTCAGTTCCTTTTTTATTTCTATCAAATTCTTCTCATGCAATCTAAGATATAATGTTAAATGAACTTAATAACATGACTTTATGGCAAAGTATACATTTTAACAACGTGAAACAACCCTTTTTCCTTTCTGATGCTTTTATTTTTTGCCTTTAATTCTGTCTTGTCTAATAATAAGGCTGTTGTTCTTTTTATTTTGTTATTTTATACTATTGTTTTTTGTCTGTCAGTTTGTGGTATTGTGGGAGCTTGTGTGTTGCCATAATGCTGGAAGTTATGCCACCTGTATTCAGATACCAGCAGGGTCAACCGGGTTTCAGCTGAGCTTCCAACCTGAGACAAACTAGGAAGAAGGACCCAGTAGACTGCTTCTGAAAACAATTAGCCAGTGAAAAACTTATGAATAGCAGTAGAACACTGTCAGATATGGTGTCAAAAAACAAGCCCCATGCTGGAAGTCACTGAAAAGACGACTGGAGAAGAGCTGCCACCTCGAAGCAGAGCCAGACTTTACCGACAGGACCTTCGTTCATCAATGTGGCATGACTCAAAATGAGAAGAAACAGCTGTAAGCATCCATTAATAACTGAAACATGGAACATAAGGACTACAAACCCAGGACAACTGGAAATCATCAACAATGGAACACATAAACATAGATAGCCTAGGCATTAGGGGGCTGATATGTGCCAGTATTGGCCAGTTTGAATCATATGGCCAACTATGCCAAGAATGAAAACTTGAAGAGGAGTGGTGTTGGATTCATCATGAAAATGAACATTTCAAGATATGTCCTAAAGTACAATTCTGTCAGTGATAGCACAATATCCATACACTTACAAATAAGGCCAATGAATATAACTATCATTCAAATTTACACATCAACCACTAAGGGAAAAAATGGAGAAATTAATGGTTTTTACTAGCTTCTGCAGCCCAAAATTGACCAAACATGCAATCAGGATGCATTGTAATTACTGGTGATTGGAATCAAAGGATGGAAACAAAGAAGAAGGATTGATAGATGGAAAACACAGTCTTGATGATAGAAATAATGCAGGAGATCACATGATAGAATGTTGAAAGATCAATGATTTCTTCATTGCAAATACCTTTTTTTACCAACACAAATGGTAACTGTACATGTGAACCTCACTAGGTAGAATTCACAGGAATCAAATCAACTACATCTGTGGAAAAAGATGATGAAAAAGCTCTATATCAGCAGTCAGAACAGGACCAAGTGCTGACTCTAGAACAGACCAACAACTACTTGTATTCAGGTTAAAATTGAAACTGAAGAAAATTAGAGCAAGTCCAAGAGAGCCAGAGTATGACCTTGAGTATATCCCACCTGAGGTTAGAGACCATCTCAAAAACAGATTTGAGGTGTTGAACACTCAGGTGAATTGTGACATAACATCAAAGACATCATCCATGAAGAAAGCTAGGGTCATTAAAAAGACCGAAAAGTAAGAAAAGACCAAATTGGATGTCAGAAGAGACGCTGAAACTTACTCCCAAAAGTTAACCAGCTAAAGCAAAAGAAAAGAATTACTAAGTAAAAGAATTGAATGGAAAATTTCAAAAGACAGCTCGAGAAGACAAAATGACATAATAACATGTGCAAAGAGCTGGAACACGGTCTGCATTTCTCAAGCTGAAAGAAATGAAGAAAAGTTTAAGCCTCGAGTTGCAGTAGTGAAGGATTCTATCAGGAAAGTATTAAACAACTCAGGAAGCATCAAAAGAAGATGGAAGGATTACACAGAGTCATTATACCAAAAAGAACTGATCGATGTTCAACCATTTCAGGAGGTAACATATGATTGGGAACTGATGGTACTGAAGAAAGAAGAAAAAACTGCACTGAGGGCACTGGCTAAAAACAAGGCTCCAGGAATTGATGGAATGTCAACTGAGATATTTCAAAAAACCCACGCAGCACTGGAAGTGCTCACTTGTCTATGCCAAGAAATTGGAAGACAGCTAACTGGCCAACTGACTGGAAGAGATCCATACTTATGCCCATTCCCAAGAAAGGTGATCCAACTGAATGAGGAAATTACTGAATAGTGTCATTAATAACACACACAAGCAAAAGTTCGTTAAAGATCATTCAAAAGTGACTGCAACAGTATATTGACAAGGAACTACCAGAAATTCAAGCCACATTCAGAAAGCAATGTGAAACCAGGGGTATCATTGCTGATGTCAGATGGATCTTGGCTGAAAGCAGAGAGTACAAGAAAGATGTTGACTTATGTTTCATTGACTACGCAAAGACATTTGATTGTGTGGATCTTAACAAATCATGGATAACACTGTAGAGAATAGGAATTCCAGAACATTTAATTTGCTAGTGAGGAATCTGTAGATGAAGAGGCAGTTGTGAGAACAGAACAAGCGGACACTGCGTGGTTTAAAGTCAGGAAAGGTGTGTGTCAGAGTTGTATCCTTTCACCATACCTTTTCATTCTGTATGCTGAGCAAATAATCTAAGAAGCTGAACTGTCTGAAGAAGAGATAGGCAGAAAGACTGGAGGAAGACTCATTAGCAACCTGTGTTATGCAGATGACATAACCCTTCTTGCTGGAAGGGAAGAGAATTTGAAAGATTTACTCCTGGAGATCAAAGACAAGTGATGTCAGTATGGATTGCATCTCAACATCAAGAAAATAAAAATCTTCACACTGGGCCAGTAAGCAACATCTTGATAAATGGAGAAAGGACTGAGGTTGCCAAGGATTTCATTTTACTTGGATCCACAATCAGTGCCCATGGAAGCAGAAGTCAAGAAATCAAAAGATGAATTGCATTGGGAAAATCTGTGGCAAAGGACCTCTTTAAAGGGTTAAAAAGTAAAGCAGTCACCTTGAAGACTAAGGTATGCTTGACCCAAGCCATGGTGTTTTCAGTCACATCATATGCATGCAAAAGCTTGACAAAGAATAAGGAAGACATAAGAATAGATGACTTTGAATTGTGGTGCTAGAGAAGAATGTTAAATGTACCATGGAGAGCCAAAAGAACAAACAGATCTGTTCCAGAAGAAGTACAACCAGAGTGCTCCTTGGAAGCAAAGATGGTGAGACTGCATCTTACATACTTCGGACATGTTGTCAGGAAGGATCAGTCCTTGTAGAAGGACATCATCATGCTTTGTAGAGTGGGGGGTCAGTGAAAAAGGGGAACACCCTCAGTGAAGGGAGTTCACACAGTGGCTGCAATAATGGGCTTATTGGGGGCATGGAGCAAAATCAGACAGTGTTTTGTTTTGTTGCGCATAAGGGTACCATGAGTCAGAACTGACTTCACAGCACCTAACAACACTTTTCATTGTTAAAATTCATTTTGCTTTTCTTATTATGTAATAATGCATAGCCATGGCTGAAAATTTAGGAGATATAATTAAACAAAAAGAAGAATACAAAAGGCATTCATAATAATAGCACCTAGGAATAGTCTGTGTTCCCTTGTGTATAACCTTACAACATTTTCTATATATTTCAATGCAATCAAAATCCAAATATTTTATAACTTGTTTTACTGTATTCACATATTCTTTAACTGAATTTCAGGAGGTGATATAGCTTCTTAAATCTATCAATTTTCAACCTTTTTATGTTCTTCTCATTTAGTTGTGTTGACACTGAGAGCATGTGGATGGTTAGGGTGAGTTTTGTTTGCTATTTTGGTTGATTGGTAGAATTTTTAAAAATCCAATGTGGTGTCAATCTTTTCATTGGCAGCTTTAATCAGTTAATATTTATTGTGGTTACTGGTATAGGTTGATTCATTCTTAACTATCTTGCAGTGTGTTTGAAATTTACTGTTTTTTTTTTTTTTTTAACTCTTGTTTTTTAACACCACTTTGATTACCTTTGTTGGCCTGAGCATGTCTCTTAGATTTTGGGGGGGATCTTTTATTTTTTTGTTCTTGTGATTAAGTGAAAGTATAAAACCCAAATTAATTTTGCATGCCCACCTGTCGGCAGCTCCATCTACTCTTCTTGCTCAGTGACAGCACACTCCTCCTTTTCATTCTATACTTGTCATGTCCTCTTAACCATCTTCTGTCCCATTGTCTCCACACTCTCCCATCTAGGAAGAGACCAGTAGGAAAGAATCCTATAAATGCATACAGCTATAAAGCACACACACCATATGGTCACAATGTGTCCTTGAGTCCAGTCCATTTTTGTGTGAAGAGTTGATCTCAGCAATATTTACTGGTTAGGGGCAGCAGAAGGTCAAGGGGCCCTGCTCCCAGGGAATTCTCCAGGCTGTCATGCCATCAACTGTGGCCTTGATGCTCCCTGAGAGCATGATCCCCAGACCCCTGTCCCCGCTACTCTGTCCTTGCAATATTGGGTTAAGATTACAAGAGTTTGCAGTTTATGTTGAAGTCCGGTTAGGTTGATCTTCTTTCTATCATGCACTGTCACTGCTTTCATCCAACCGAATTTCTACCAGATATCTAATACATGACCAGCCCTCTCCCTCTCTCCCCTTCCTTGCATCCCTCAAAGATGCATGTATTCCATACATGAGTCCATTTTTAAGTCATTATAGGAGGGATCTCATACAGTATTTGTCCTTGTGCTGCTGAGTTCACTCAGCATGTCTTCCAGTGGAAACTGAGCAATGAGATGCTTCCTCGAATCGTCACTGTTCTTTAACATTGCATAGTGTTCCACTGAGTATATGTACCCTCCTTTGTTTATCCATTCATCTGTCACTGGGCATCTGGGTTGATTCCATCTTTTTGCTATTGTGGACTGTGCTTGCAATAAATATTCATGTGCATGAAGCTGTTTGTCTGACTGCCCTTGATTCTGTACGATATAATCTGAGCCGTAGGATTACTAGATCAAATGGTATATCTCATTCCTGAGGAAGCACCAGATTGCTTTCCAAAGAGGTTGTACCGTTTTTCAATTCCACCAGCAGTGTAGGACAGTTCCAATTTCTCCATAGCCTCTCAAGCATTTGTTGTTTTGTTTTTTGAATCATAGCCAACCTTGTTGGGATGAGATTGCATCTCATTGTAATTTTGATTTGGCTTTCTCTAATAGCTAATGATAGTAACCATTTCCTCATGTGTCTTTTAGCTGCATGGATGTCATCTTTAGTGAAGAGTCTGTTCATCTCCTTTGCCCATTGCCTAACTGGGTTATTTATGTTTTTCTTGTTGATATTTTGCAGTATCTTGTAGATTATGGAGATCAGATGTCGGTCCGACATGTAGTTGCCAAGTATTTTTTCCCATTCTCTAGGTGGTCTTTTAATTCTTTTGATAAAGTCTTTGGATGAGCAAAAGTATTTGATTCTTAGTAGTTTCCATTTATCTATTTTTGCTTCTTTTGATTGTACTTTCTCAGATTTTGATGTTTGTCTAAGATCTGTATTAAAATTTCCATTGTTGGCCCTATTTTTCCTTGCATGATCTTTATCATTTTAGGTTTGATGTTTAGGTCTTTTATCCAGTTTGAGTTAGTTTTTGTGTAAGGTGAGATATGGATCTTGTTTCAGTTTTTTGCAGATGGATATCAAGTTTTGCCAGCACCATTTGTTGAAGAGGTGGCTTTTACCTCAGTTTAATGTCTTGTTGCTTTTGTCAAATATCAACCGCTTGTAAGAGGATGGTGGCATCTCTGGGGTCTCAACTCTGTTCCATTGGTCTATAGGTCTCTTTTTGTACCAGTGCTAAGATGTTTTGACTACTGTGGCAGTGTAATATGTTCTAAGATCGGGTATTGTGAGGCCATCCCCCTATGCTCCTCTTGTTCAGTAATGCTTTGCTTATCCTGGTTTCTGCTCTTTCAAAACAAAGTTGGTCATTTGTTTCTCCATCTCATTAAAAGATGTCACTGGAGTTTGTATTTTGGTTGCACTGCATATGTAGATCGCTTTAGGTAAAATAGACACTTTCACAGTGTTAAGTCTTCCTATCCATGAGTCGGGTAGGTTTCTCCATTTATGTAAGTCTGTCTTGGTTTCTTGCAGTAAGGTCTTATAGTTCTCTTTGTATACGTCTCTTATTTCTCTAGTTATTTTTATTCCTAGGTATTGTATCTTCTTGGGGACTGTAGTAAATTGTATTTCCTTGGTGATTTCCTCTTTAGTGATCTATCTCTTCATTGATATAAAGGAATCCTACTGCTTTACTTATGTTTATCTCATATCCTGATACTTTGCTGAACTCTTCTATTAGTTCAAGTAGTTTAGTTATGGATTGCTTAGGATTTTCAGTGCATACAATCATATCATCTACAAATAGGGAGATTTTTACTTCTTTTTAGCTGATGTAGATGCACTTTATTTCTATGTCTTGTCTAATCGTTCTGGCTAGGACCTCTAGTACAGTTTTGAATAGAAGTGGTAAGAGTGGGTGTCCTTGTCTAGTTCCCATTCTCAGGGAGAATTGCTTTAGTCTCTCTCCACACACAATAATGTAAGTGGTTGGCTTTTTATAGATGCCCCTTATTGCACTGAGGAATTTCTCCTCTATTCCTGTCTTGGTGGGAGTTTTTAGCACACATCGGTGTTGGATTTTGTCAAATGCCTTTTCTGTATCAATTGACAAAATCAGGTGAGTCTTATTGTTTGTGCTATTTATGTAGTTGATCACATTAATTGTTCTTCTGATGTTGAACCAGGCTTGCTTCCCTGGAATGAATCCAGCTTGGTCATCATGAATCTTTTTTTTTTTTTTTTTTTGATATATTGTTGAATTCTATTTGCTAGGCCTTTGTTGAAGATTTTTCCATCTAGGGTCATGAGTGATATTGGTTTGTAACTTCTTTTTAGTGTAATCTTTCCCTGGCTTTGGTACCAGGGTTATGCTGGCTTCACAGATAAATTTGGGAGTACTTCATCTCTTTCTATGCTGTGAAATAATAGCCTCAGCAGTACTGGAGTTAACTCTTCTCTAAAAGTTTAGTAGAAGTCTCTGGGGAAGCCATCTGGGCCAGAACTTTTCTAGTTGGTGATTTTTTTTTATTACTTTTCAGTCTCTTCCTTTGGGATGGGTTTATTAAGTTGCTCAGTTTCTTCTTGTGATAATTTTAGTAGGTAATACGAATCTAGAAATTTGTCCATTTACTCTAGGTTTTCCAATTAGAGTACAATCTTTTGTAGTATTCAGTTTAGTACCTTTGATTTCAGTTTGGTCTGTTGTGACGTCTCCCATCTCATTTCTTATTCAGGTTGTTTGTTTCCTCTCCTGTTTTTCTTTTGTAAGTTTAGCCAATAGCTTATCAGTTTTCTTGATTTTTTCAAAGATCCCTCTTTTGGTTTTGTTAATTGTTTCCATTGCTCTTCTATTCCTTAACTCATTTAGCTCTGCTCTAATCTTTAATCTGCTTTATTCTTGTGCCTGAGGGGTTTCTTTGTTGCTCTCTTTCTACTTGTTCAAGCTGTAGAGTTAATTCTTTGTTTGGGCCCTTTCTTCACTCTGTATGTGTGCACTGATAGAGATAAATTGACCTCTGAGCACAATTTTGTTGTATCCCATAAGTTCTCGTAGGATGTGTTTGCATTCTCTTTTGATTCCATAATTTTCTTTATTTCGTCCTTGATTTCCTCTATAACCCATGGCTTTTTGAGCATGATGTTGTTCAAATCCCGTGAGTTCAGATTTCTACCTACATTTTTTCTGCTATTAATTTCAACTTTTATGGCTTTGTGGTTTGAGAAGATACTATACAATAATTTGGTGGTTTGGATTTTGTTGATACTTGCTTTATGTCCTAACACATGGTCTATTCTGGAAAATGTTCCATGTACATTGGAGAAAAAGGCATACTTACCTGTTTTGGTGTAAAATGTTCTGTATATGTCAGTGAGGTCTAGTTTGTTAATTGTCACACTAAGATCTTCTGTACCTTTACTGAGCTTTCTTAGGATGATCTATCCATTACTGAAAGTGGTGTGTTGAAATCTGCCACTATTACTTTGGAGTGGTCTATCTCATTTTTCAATTTTGTCAGTGTTTGTTCAATGTATTTAGATGCTCTGTTTTGGGGTGCATAAATATTTAATATTGTTATGTCTTGCTTATTTATTGCAATTCTCAGCAACAAATAGTGACCATTCTTGTCCATGATGGTGGATCTTACATTAAAGTCTACTTTATCTGAGATTAGCATTGCCACTCCTGCTACTTCTTTGTATGTTGTTGGCTTGGTATATGTTTTTCCATCCTTTGATTTTCAGTTTGTTCGTATCTTTGAATCTAAGGTAAGTTTCTTGTAAGCAATACATGCACGGATCATGTCTTTTGATTCAGGATGTCACTCTGTCTCTTTTTTGGAGCATTCGGTACATTTACATTCAGGGTAATAATCAACATTTGTATATTTAGTGCTGTCATTTTGATGCCTTTATTTTTGTGTTGTTGATGTTTTCTGTGTTGCTCTTGATATTCTGTTCTGGGCCTTTCTTCTTTATGGGTTGGCTTCTCATCTTTTCAGTGTTTGTTTTGTGTTTGTTGAGACCCCTGTGTTGTGTTTCTGGTTTTGATATGTCACATTGTTATTTTGCTTTGTGGCTGTGCCTGGGATCCACCTCAGTATTTTAAGTTTAAACCAGACTTTAACTTCTGCATAGCTTTTTAATTTCCTCTCCATCTGAAAAGACTATAACTACTCTAACACATTGCTCTTTTTAGTGTGATGATGTCATAGTTTTTGTTCTGATCACTGGATCCTTTCTTTTAACATTGTAGCCTTGATTGAGCTTTGTGATTTCTCTGAGTAGGATTCAGTGTTCTGGATTATCTCCTTAAGTATACCCTTGATATTTTTGTTTCTCTAAGCAAAGAGCTTTTTTTAGTATTTCTTGTAGTTTTGGTTTCATTTTTACAAAGTCTCTAAGCTCTTGTTTATTTGCGAATGTCTTAATTTCACCATAATATTTGAGAGAAAATTTAGCAGCCTATATAATTCTTGGTTGGAAGTTCTTTTCCTTTAAGACTTTGAATGTGTCGTCCCACTGCCTTCTTGCCAACATTGTTTCTGCCAAGAAGTCAGACAAAAACCTACAGACCTATCTCTGTATGTTAGCTTTGCTTTAAGCTTCATTGCCTTTAACAACCTCTGTTGATGTTTCACCTTATTAAGCTTGATTATAACATGTCTTGGTGTTTTTCTTTGGGGTCTTTCTTTTGTGGTGTTTGATAAGCATCTTAGATGTCCATGTTCTCTTCTGTCATGATTTCAGGGAAGTTTTCTGTCAGCAACTCTACAACAATATCCTCTGTGTTTTCAGCTATCCCTCCCTGTTCAGGAGCTCCAATTATTCATAAATTATTCCTTTTAATAGAGTCCCACATGTTTCTTAGTACATCTTCATTTTCTGATTTCTTTCCTCTGATTTCTCCTCATAAATGCTAGTGTCAGTTGCTCTATTCTCAAGCTCACTAACTCTGGCTTCCACCTCTTCTATTCTGTTCTTTTGACTTGGGATTGAATTGTCTAATTCTGTCATTTTCTTATTGATCTGCTGGATTTCAGATTGTTGGTGCTCCAGCATTTCAGATAGCATGCTTATTTTTTTATTTTGTTCTGTTGCATTTTGTTGAATCTGTAGGAGGGCTCTATATACAATTCTTTTGTACTTTACCTCTAATAGTTTCAGAAAGACTTCTTCATCTGAGAAGTTTTTGATTATTTTGGGAGTTTTCTGGAGCCATGGTGGTTTGCTTCTTTAAATCATTAAGTACTGATGGTCGCCTCATGCCATCTAGAAGCTGTAAAGTTTTTCTTGTGTTATCACAACAGGAGCTGAGGTGTAGGTCTAAAAGGGGAGTTGGTACACTTCTATGTATTCTACTGACTGTCCCCAGGTGGGCTCCCTGGGGTGACAGCCTCTGTCTCATGGCTCACAGAGACCATTGCCTACTTATAGAGTCACTGGGGGGCTGTCAGTCAACTCTATGATGTGGATCAGTGAAAAGTGGAGGAGATGCTGCTGGGCTGCTTAGCAGTCTGTTTTTCGGGTGATCTTATTTTTGAAAAGTACTTACTGCTAAGCAAGGAGATGTCCAAGATATGACAAAATCAGTCAGGACCTCAGGTGTGGCAGACCCCACCTTTCAGCTGACAAAGAAAACACATCATTGGCTGTCTCCAGATGCTATGACATGGTTCAAAGTAGGGAGGGTCTTCCTGGATCTGACTCGACGGAACTTGGCTGGTTTGGCTGGCATCCTCTGCTAGGCCCCACCTGTAACTCTAGACACCACTGTCCTAAAGCCAGCTTTTCTGCTGGAGAAGAACTTTCCACACAGGAGCTGCTGTTCCACATAAGAATTAGCCCCAACAAAGACCTGCAGGTGGGTAACTCTACCTCCCAGCTGACCAAAATGGAATCCCAGCCTAGCTGCCCTTCCTGCCATGAAACAGCAGGATCTATGGTGCAGCTCAGAAAAGAGTGTGGAGGGGCAGTGGTGCCCTCAGTCAGCAATCATGCTCTCAAAATGTGGCCATCCCAAGCACATTCTCTCTGCTGCACTATACTCTGTTTACTTTAGCACTGCAGTTCAGTGTATTTGCTGGCTCATGCCCAGCCCCTACCTCCCAGATAGCAAAGAAGATGTCAGTACCTGCATTCCTTCAAAACTATGAGTCAGCAGAAGCAGGACTCAGTGTTCTGTTGCCTTGTCTTTGAGACAAGTAGTTTTCTCCTTACTGGTGCCTAGTCCAATCTGACAAACTCACGACAGATCCTAGGGCTCCCAGGCTGTCCACCCTGCTCTGCTCAATTATCATTCCAGGACTTATTCCTCAGAGGGAATTGAGGAGATGGGTGTCTAGTCTGCCACCTTGGCCCCACCCCATTGTGATTGTTTTGTTGCATTTCCCCTCTGGTGCTTCTAAAGTTATAAATTGCATTTTTATTTTCTCTAGTGCTTAACTTAAAAATTTAGTTCGTACATTTAAACTTACTTTTTATCGAAATCCAAAGGTTATAAGTTTCTCTTTTCCTCCTAAAGACACCAATAACTTTTACCAAAGCACTTTCTCTTCCCACCCTATCATTTCCCCATGTTGTATATGATTTGTTTGCTCTAGTTTGTTATTAACACTTTTTATTTGCAGTTAATCTTTACTTAGAATTAATAATATGTCTTACTGGTTTCTTTGCTGAAACAGCAAAATAGAGATAATCAATTATATCTACCTAAATAAAAGGAAATAAGAAAAATTCTCATTTTACTAGCAGGAACCAGTTTCTCTTAGGGAAGAAATAGCTGACTTATGTAGAACTTAAGCACATTTTTGGAAAGAGGCATGAAGGGAAGTTCTAGAAAGAAAAGTTTGAGTAAGAATACAAAAGAATAAATAAACTTTTTAGAGGCCAGAATGAATCATAATTTGTGGTGGGCAAATCAGGAGACAGAGGAGAGTAAGTAAGATAACATAACAGCCACACGGCAAGACACTGGAGCCTGGAGTTACCGAAACCATGGACAAACTTATAGAGAATCAGGACTAGTTGTCACTGACTGGATTCTGACATGTGGTGGCCCCATGTCAGAGTACAACTGTGCTCCAGAGGGTTTTTAACAACTGAGTTATTTTAGAAGTAAATCACCAGGTCTTTCTTCCAAGGCACTGCTGGGTGGACTGTAACTGCCAACCTTTTAGTTATCAGCCGAACACATTAACAGTTTTCACCACCCAGATACTCTCTAGAGAATTACCTGCGGTATAGAATGTCTATATATATCCTTAACCATTACCTTTGACACTTCGATAAAAACATCACACATTACTATACCTTATTGAATTTTTTGCTATTTATAAATGATGAGGGTGCATGATTCAATAAGAGCTTTGTCTTGCTTTGAGTTGCTGTGTTGATATGAAGCAAACAGATCCAAGATATAGAGCAAAGGATGAGAGTATAGGAAAAAAGCATGACATTAGATTCAGTAGTGACTAGAAAAAGAAGTAATATTCTGAAAATGCAGTAGATTTGGGGGAGAAAACAAGACTCCATAGAATACTAGGAATGGAGGTTCAAGCTGTGATTAGCTATATCTTAATGAGCAGCTGTTCCATGCAAAAATTCAATAAACCACACTGTATTATCACTACTAAGTGGAAATGTAAAATATTCTCCTTCTTTTAGAGGTGAAAATTTAAGCTCACCCTGGAAGGCTTTCTATGCCCCACTGAGCCACCTTAAATGTCCTGCACCATGATGATTATTGATCCATCAATTATGCTATCCCATTCTCAGGGACAGTCATGTCAATAGCATCAGATCCTCAGTTCTTTCCTTTACCTCATGGTATAAACATTTGCCATTGGGATGGGAGTGGAAAAGACTGCTTTCATTAGTGATAAAGTATAAGATTTTTTTATGTGTTACTCCTACATTTAACCTCCCTTGCTGACTCTCATTTTAAGCACTTATTTTTCATTTTAAGTTATAGAAAATATCCCGGAGCCTAGCCAAATCTTTTAGAATAAATTCTGTTTGTCAACTAGACACATTCCAGGCATGTCATCTGATTTTAATTTGTGATGTCAACAGTGAGAATATTTCTCCCAGGAAGAAAACATGCTTAGGCTTAAGCAAGACCTTAACCCTTTGGAGTCACTCTTATAACTGATATTTTTTAACCACAGTCCGAGATCAGGATTTACAGTTTAAGAAAGTCACAAAATGGAGGGCAATCACAGAATACAGTGAACCATGGCCCAGCCAAATCACTATGCATATGTTGGGGGGACACAATTTAATCCATGACAGCAACCAACAGAAGAATGAAGGGATCACTTTGAAGGGAGGGTTGCTTGAGTCACCACCTCAATTCTAACAACCTCATCCCAGCCATCCAGATATATAATTGATATGAACCATGTGGTGGGGGGAGGGGGGAAGACACACATGCTGTCAGCCCAATTTCAAGACAGGTTTCCTCAATCTTCCTTTTCAATGTTATTGGTACCACTGAACATCATTGGTAGCAACAATTTCTGCAGCTTCCTCTTTAGTACCTCTACCACCACCTTCACTCCCCTCATCTCCCCAGGTGCTCTTCCCTTGGCTCCATTCCCCAATGACACCTCTCATCTAACCAGCTCAGGCTGTGGCTTGACAGGTGTCCATTCACTCCACTCTTGACACAGCTGCTTTTACAGGAATCCTTCCATTAATGCTAGCTATGGAGAGTGACATGATGGCCTGAGCCTGACACAGACCTCTCCAAGCTCCAACATCATTGCTGCCTTCTTCTCTAGGAAGGAAGATTGGAAAACAAGGTGGATTTCTAAGAATAATAGAGTTGTGGTTAAAATTTTAATTTTTTAAAATTTAGAATTCTGAAATTTTAATGTAATCATACACTTTGAAAGAAAGCTCATTCACTCCCCTGAAGTAAATACTATATATATTTACATAATGAAAAAAGTCCTTTGCTATCATGTCCATTCTGATACATAGTGACCTCATAGAGTAGAGCAGAACCACCCCCCAGGGTTTCCAAGGAGCAGCTAGTGGATGTGAACTGCCAACTTTTTGATTAGCAACCGTATTTTTTTTAATTATTATTTTAAATTATTTATTTACTTATTTTTATTGTGATTGAGTGAAAGCATACAATCCAAGTTAAATTTGCAGAACAGCCTACCCGCAGCTCCTTCTGCTATCCTTGCCCTGTGACAGCACATTCCTCCTTTCCATTCTATGCATGTCATATCCTCTAACAATCTCCTGTCCCCTCCTTTCCACCCTCTCCTCTCCCTTCTCATAAAAGACCAGCAAGACAGCATCCTATAGATGCACAAAACCATAAAAAGCACACACCATGTGGTCACACTGGGTCTCTGAGTCCATTCCATTCCTGCCCCAAAAGTTAAGTTCAATAATGATTTATGATCAGGGGCAGCAGCAGGTCTAGGAGCCACGCTTCTAGGGGAACTCCCAGGCTTCAGACCATTAATTTCAGTCTTTCAGTGGAGTTCTTGAGGTACACCTCTCTTTTTCTTGTGTTACCACTGGGACTCGACATTGAGTACCCCATCATGGCTATCATTTGTGGTGGCCATGTACCATCTTGCTCTTCTGATCACATGTTGATACGATCACCCATTCACGTGGGTCCTTCTGTCTTCTGTAGCAGCTGCAGGTTTTAACCACTGTGTTTTTAACGACTATGCCATCAGGGTTATATCTTTCCACCATACCTCTTCAATCCATATGCTGAGCAAATAATCAGAGGAGCTGAAAGAAAACTGATTAACAACATGGGTTACGCAGATGACACAATCCTGCTTTTGAAAGGGAAGAAGATTTGAAAGACTTACCTATGAAGATTGAAGACCACACAGCCTTCAGTATGGATTGCACTTCAACATCAAGAAAATAAAAATCCTCACAACTGCACCAGTAAGCAACATCTTGATAAATGGAGAAAGGATAGAGGTTGTCGAGGATTTTGTTTTACTTGGATCCAGTCAATGCCTACAGAAGCAGCCATCAAGAAATCCAAAGATGCTTGGCACTGGGAAAATCTGCTGCAAAGAGCCTCTTTAAAGTATTGAAGTATAAAGATGTCACCTTGAAGAACAAGGTGTGTTTGATCCAAGCCATGGTATTTTCAATCATATCACATGCATGCAAAAACAGGGCAATGACTAGGGAATACAGAAGAACTGATGCCTTTGAATTGTGGTGATGGAGAAGAGTATTGCATGTACCATGGACTGCCAAATGAACAAACAGATCTGTTTTGGAAGAAGTACACCCAGAGTGCTTCCTGGAAGCAAAAACGGTGAGACTGCATCTTACATACTTTGGACATGTTGTCAGCAGGGGTCAATCCCTGGACAAGGACATTGTGCTTGGTAGAGTGGAGGGTCAGTGAAAGAGAGGAAGACGCTCAAAAAGACGGAGTGACATAGTGGCTCCAACAATGGGTGTAAGCAGAAAATCGATTGTGGACATCATCCAAGACCAGATAACGTTCCGTTCTATTGTGTGTAGGGTTGCTGTGAGTTGGAACTGACTCAATGGCACCTAACAACAGCACACTTATATATACAGTCCCTGTACAAACAATTAACATGTGCTGCTGCTTACTGAAAGGCTGGGGGCTTGAGTTCACCCAGAGGAACCCTGACACAAAGTCCTGGTGACCTACTTCTGAAATATCAAGACTCAAAACTCTATGGAGCACAACTCTACTCTGAAACACATGAGTCACCATAAATTGCAGTTGATTCAGTAACAACTGGTGTGTGTGTATACATATATATGTATATATATATACATATATAAATATGTATATATATATATAAAAATATATATGACCAGACCCAATGCTGTCAATTCTGATTCATAGTGACAGGGCGGGGTAGAACTGCTCCATAGAGTTTCCAAGGAGCACCTGACAGATTAGAACTGCTGACTTTTTGGTTAGCAGTCATAGCACTTAACCACTATGCCATCAGGGTTTTCACACACAGTTGTTATTATATATGTATATGTGTATAGAGAGAGAAAGCCCCAGTGACACAGTGGTTAAGTGTTCAGCCTGTGGGACGCTTCTACTCGGTTCCACAGAGTCCCTATGAGTCAGAATTAACTCAACAGCAATATAGATGGATAGGTAAATATATATATTCATGCCATATATAATAATCATTTTTCTAAAATAACTTTTGTTTTAGCAGGACAAAAATTTATCCATTTGCTACATTATAATAACAGTTATCTGTGGAGTTGGTGCCAAATGCAAATTCCTGGGCCTCACTCCTACATCTAAGGAGTTGGAATCCCTGAGGGGTGAGGTTTGCTAACACTTGTTATTCTCAAGCATCTCAGGAGATTTTATTGATCACACTTAAAGAGACCCTGAAGAGTGAAAAGAATTAAGGAATTTTGTGACACATATACCAGGGGGAAGCATCTCTGGGGAACGAGTTATGGAAAGCCCTGAAATTGCACTACAAGAGTGGTATTCCTAGCTAACATCTAAGAGAATATCTACATTTTAAGCTAAAATGATATTATTATAGAACCACTCTCCATAAAAACCACACCATTATAGCTTAATGAAGTAGCTAATTCTTCTAACTCTGTTTGTTTCCCTCAGTAAAGGCAAGAGTCAAAAAGAGTCAGAGAATTCATTTCTTTATTCAGTAAATGGTCAACACACTTCTGATTTAACAAGTCACTACCCTGGCTGATGAATCAGAATTGACTGGATAGCAGTAGATTTGGGTTTTTTTCTTTGGCCCTTGCTGATCTTATACTTTAGAAGGGAAGGGAGACAAGAAACCAGTGTAACCCTAAACCAAACCCCGTGCTGTCAAGTGAATTTCAACTCACAGTGACCCTATAGGACAGAATAGAACTCCCAACCTTTAGATTAGCATCTGGGCACTTAACTACTGTTCCACCAGGGCTTCTAAAGAAACCAGTAGCAGATGAGAATTCTAACCATTACTGCTAATTACTCTCTTACTCTGCTGGATCTCAGTTTTCCCTATGCAGAAAAATGAATATGCAGTGATATTGAAAGATGCATACATGAGAATGGAGAGACTTTGGCTCACTTACTCTGGTGATCAGGAAAGATCAGTTACTAGAAAAGGACATCTGTTTGGTCAAATACAGAGTCATCTACAACAAGGGTCAGCAACAACAACTGACACAATTGCCAAAACAATGAACTCAAATGTAACCAATCATGATGAAGATGGCTCAGCGTGGGGCAATGTGTCACTCTGCTGTATAGGGGTCATCCTGAGCTGGTGTTGACTTGATGCCGACTAATTACCTATGTGTATCTTCTGCATTTTAGACAGAAAAAAAAGGTGTGGTTGTTGAATGACCTAAATGTCATATTAGAGATTTAAAACTACACTACTCTGAAAAAATAATACTCTATGCATGAATTATCCTTTTCTTCTTCCTCACTTAGTGAGTTCTAGCCATAAGAAGAAAAGATTTGAAGTGTGGATACTTTCAGTTGTTCTCTTGAATAAACAACACCCAGGATAGGGCTGTGTTTTTTATTTGTGTAGTTATTCCAATATTTCTACAAGAACCTTAGGAGAGACTGTGTTTCGGGGTAAGACTTGATCATAGGTTTCCATGTAAGATGGCAAGGTGTTAATAAAAGAATTACATTCCACAGCATATTAAAAAGTAATGAAAATAAGAATGCCTGCTCATTGTGACTATTAAACATTAGCTTGCTCCCCGATTTATTCATTTTAGGAGACAGTCAAAAAGCATATAGGAGACAAAATATGTTATATTTAAAATGTAAGACTAATGTAATTTTCATACATAGTGTCAAAATAGAAGTTTCCAGAGAGCACTATTTTAAAACCTAGCAATTATAATTATATAAACTGTTCTGCCAGTGTTTGAGTCCATTTTCTTTTAACCTCTGAAAGTGTCTATTTCTCAAAACCCAATAGCAGATTTGAAAATAGAGCTTTTGGGAATAGACAGGAATTGTCAACTATCATGGGTCCACTACAAACAGGAAGAGATAAACTATATAATTTAGCAGTAAAAGCTTGTTTTTCTTCTAAGTTCCTAGTCTCGGATTTCAGAGTTTTGTGTGGAGTTTCAGAAAGAACGTCAAAGACACGGTCCCTAAACCCACGGCCACTTTAAGAGGATACAACATGCCTATTAATAATTGTATTACTTCTCTATTATTGCTAAGAATAATGATGTGCTGGAAGCATTGGCCCCCAAGCTGAATTTATCCCGAAATGTTTTCAATTAACTCTTGGCACCGGCAGGAAAGTATCAAACCTTTCCCAGGCTGAAATATGGAAAATCCGCAGGGAACATCTCAGCAGGAGAGGAATTTCATTAAAACAAGCCCGTCATAATCCAATGACTTCTGCTCTCTCCTTAAGCCTCCCTATTGATAAGGAGTCCAAGGCGATTTTTATGGATTTGCAAAGAGAAATGATTTCATAAAGATCTTTTCAGAAAGGTTACTTTGGCCTGGGCCTTTGAATTATTAGCTGCTGGCTGATGAAAAAATGGTCAGACATTTGGCTTAACTGTGACTGCTCGATCAGACACTGGACTGAAGGCAGTGCGGCCGGGCTGAGTTTCCCGACAGCTGCTTTCTGCCACGCTGCAGGACTTGACATCAGGCCGGTTTTCCCAGGTCTGTGTAAACTGACACACTGTTACCACCGGTGTATTTGAATAACCTGTTTAGAAAGCTGAGGCGCAGCCTTCTGAAGAGATGAGCAAATACACCATCTAGTAAGTTTCAAAGTGTGAATCCATTTAAGGAAAAATTAAATTACTCTTGCGGTGTGGTGGGAGTTGGAAGCTAGGAGGACATCAATGCAGGAAAAATCAATTTTCCTATGGGTTTTCAACATGTACAGCTCTATCTGTAACCTCCTAATCAAAGCCAACCTTTGCATGCTATAGTTAAATGTACCGCGGAAAAATCTAAGACAACTCAGATTCTCCGTTAGCAAAATGGTGATAAGAGTAAAACCACGGAATCAGAAAGTACAATGGATATTCAAAGAGGCAGTATGCATTGGGCAAAAACGCACACATGAAAAATACCATTGTCAAGGAAATTCTGACTCATGACAACCCCAAGAATCCTGATTCCCATGGAGGTTTACTGGCTGGTATCTGTTTGCAAGCAGATCACCAGGCCTTCCTTTCGTGGGACCCTAGGTGAGTTCAAACCACCAATGTTTAGGTTAATAACTGAGCTCAAACCATGTGGTCCACTAAGCAAATCAAATGCATATGGCCCTATAGGACAGAGTAGAATGGCCCAAAGAGTTTCCAAGGAACACTTCCTGGATTTGAACTGCCAACCTTTTGGATAACAAGCTTTTAACCACTGTGCCACCAGGGTTCACTGTATTAACTAGGAACATACAATATATGAAGTGTTCAGTTATGTCTAAGGACTTTTCACATGATTCTTGCTCCTTTGCCAGCTCTACTAAATCCAGAGCTATTGAATCAGAATTTCTGGAGCTGAGTTCTAAGAGGCTAGGTTTTCAGAAATTCTCCCAAGTCAGCAGGTAGTGTTTGAGAATTACTGATCCACATCCACTCCTCACTTCTCAACACAGGTTCCAAAAACAGGGTTATTACGTGAAAATTGGTGCTACGCAAAAATAGAAGATGACCACATCCGATTACAAAATAGAGGGTGATTTCATCTCTACATAACTGTGAAATTACACTACTAAGCAACTGCCAAACTACTGAGAATCATAGTCTAGCCAAGAAGACAGTCCACACCGAAGAGCTTGATTCTAACCTCACATGTTAGCATTCCTTACTGTGAGATGAGTGTCGTAGATTCACAAAAGAGTCAGAAGTTAGGCATTTTACCATTGTTGTAAATGCAAAATGTCAGACAATGAAATAGTTGGTGATTGAGGAATGGGCATATATTCCTTCTCCACTGACCTAGAAATGTCAACGAGCTAATTAATGCATAACATGTATGTTGCTGAGGCCATTCTTCACTGTCACTGCTGACTTTTTTAAATTAGTTTCATAATTTCAAATAATGGTAATGTGATGCACTTGTTCTTAGTCATTCTGAAATCGATCATTTCTGCATTCTAACCAGAGAGTACCCCTCTGTCTTTCCTTCTATCATTCCTCCTTTCCTTCCTTCAATGTAGCATTCCGAAAGGATGCATTCTCTCCGAGTACCCACTTCAGTCTCAGAGTTCACTGGACTTCTTTTTTAACAGTTTTCTATGTGTTTCTTCTAATTGTTTAATTGCGATTAAGTGAAAGTTTACAATCCAAGTCAGTTTTCCTTATAAAACCCCAATTATCCACCTTTCTGCAGTTCTGTCCACCCTTCTCACCCTGTGACAGCACACTCTTGTTTTTCATTCTTCCAGTATCCATTCAGCCTAGACTTGTTCCCTCCTCTCTCCTCTAAAAAGAAAGCAATAGGACAGCCTTATATATATATTAAACAATAAAGTACATGTATCACATGCATCACTCTATGTCCCCAAGTCCAGCCCATTCTTTGTCTGAAGTGTGGACCTCAGTACTAGCTTAACTCCGGGCCAGCGGTAAGTCTAGGCACCATGTTCTCAAGGGACCCTCCGTGTTGTTGGGCCATCAGTTCTGGTCTTTGAATAGAGTTCTTGATCTACACACCTCTTTTTCTCATGCTACGTCAGAAACTCCACATTGTGTCCCCTATCAGGGCTGTCTTTGTTGGTTGCCAGGTACCATCCAGTTCTTCTGGTCTCGTGCTGATGTAGTCTCCCAGCCGTATGGGTCCTTCTGTCTCCTGGGCTCATTTTTCCTCGTGTCTTTGATATTCTCAGTTATCATCTTTTCCAGGTGGGTTGGGACCAATTGATGTTCCTCAGATACCAGCTTGCTAGCTTTTAAAACCACATATGCCACTCACCAGTACGGGATGCAGAAGACTCTTAGAGAAAAACTAGTTATGCCAGTTCATTTCTATGTTCTCTGAAAACATGGTCCCCAGACCCCTGTCCCTGCTACTCTGTTGTTCGAAATATTGGGTTGAATTTAGAAAACCTTTTAGCGTATGGTGTAGTCCAGTTATGCTGACCTACCTTCTAGTGTGTGCTGTCAGTCCCTTCACCTAAACGAGTTCCTATCGATTAATCTGTAAGCAAACCTCTCCCTCTCTCCCTACCCTTGTAGCCATCAAAGAGTATTTTCTTCTGTGCATAAGTTTTTTGTTAACTCTGTATAACTGTGGTCTCTTATAATATTTGTCCTTTTGTAGCTGACTGGTTTCACTTAGCATAATGTCTTCCTGTTAGTTGATTCCAGGTTATGAGATCTTTCATAAAATCTTCATTTTTTTTTTATCACTGAATAGTGTTTCATTGTGTTTATACTATAGATTGTTTATCCATTCATCTGTCGATGGGCACCTAGGTTGATTCTATCTTTTTGCTGTTGTGGACAGCACTGCAATAAATACTCGTGTGCATGCGTCTGTTCATGTGACAGCCCTTACTTCTGCAGGATATATTCAAAGCAGTGGGATTGCCAGATCACATGGTATTTCTATTTCTACCTTTTTAAGAAAGTGTCAAATTGTTTTCCAAAAAGGTTATATCATTTTACATTCCCGTCAGCAGTGTAGAAGAGTTCCAATCTTTTCACAGCCTCTCCAACATTTGTTGTTTTGTGTTTTTTTTGATTACTGCGAACTTTGTTGGGGTGAGATGGTATCTCATTGTAGTTTCGATTTGAATTTCTCTAAAGTCTAATGATTGTGAACGTTTCCTCATGTGTCTTTTGGCTGTCTGAGTGTCCTCTTTGGTGGAGTGTCTGTCCACCTCCTTTGCCCATTTTTTAATTGGTTATTTGTCCTTTTCTTGTTGATATTTTGCAGTACCGTGTACATTATGGAAATTAGATGTTGATCAGCTACATAGTTGCCAAATATTTTTCCCAGTCTGTAGGTAATCTTTTTACTCTCTTGATAAAGTCTTTGGATGAGCATACGTGTTTAATTTTTAGTAGCTTCCATTTATCTATTTTCTCTTCTGCTGTTTGTGCATTGTTAGTAAGATTTTACAGTCTGTTTAAGCTGTCTATTAGCCCTTCCAGTATTGTCTCAATTTTTTCTTCCATAATCTTTATCATTTTAGATTTGCTGCTTAGATCTCTGATCCATTTTGGGTTAGTTTTTGTGTAAAGTGTGAGATATGGTCGTTTCAGTTTTTTGCAGATGTATATCCAATTTTGCAGCATCATTTGTTAAAGAGACTGCTTTTTCCCTATGTCACAGCCTTTAGGCCTTTGTGAAATGTCAGCTGTTCATAGTAGATGGTGTTATTTCTGGATTCTTTATTCCATCGGTCTTTATATAAGTTCTGACAATTAGGTTCATGAACTCATCCTAGAAAAAGTGCTGCATGCCTCATTGTTGAATGTCACTATGGTCACCTTCAAAGTACTCCCCTTGGGAAGCTATGCACTGACGCCAGTGCCCAGTCCACCCTTCAAAACAATTTTGGAACTCTTTTTCTGAAATGACCATCAGAGCTCTCATCGTGTTACCCTTGATGTCCTGGACGTCATCAAAATGTCTTACTTTCAATATTTTTTTTATATGGGTAAAGAAAAAGTAATTGGGGGCTAGATGAGGTAAGAGGGTGCTCCCATACGGTTATCTGTTTACTGGCTAAAAACTTCCTCACAAACAACTATACAATTAAGTTCACAAACTTGCCACCGTGCCACCATATACAATAGCCATTCCAGGAGTTTCAAAATTGCTTTGAAGGTTGGACTAGGTGCTGGTGTCAGTGCATAGCTTCCTAAGGGGAGTACTTTGAGGGTGACTGTAGTGATATACTGCAATGAGGTATGTAGCACTTAGAAAAATTAAGTTTGTGGATTTAATTGTCAGACCTCATATCTGTTTTTGTACCAGTACCAGGCTGTCTTGACTACCATGTGGCAGTGTAACAGATTGTAATTTCGGGTAGTGTGTGGCTTCCCACTGTGTTCTTTTTCTTCAGTAGTGCTTTATGTATCTAGGGTTTCTTCCCTTTCCTAATGACGTCAGTGATTTGTTTCTCCATTTAATTAAAAAATGACACTGAAATTTCTAGTGGGATTGCATTGTATATGTAGATTAGAATACAGATTTTCACAGTGTTAAGTCTTCCTATCCATCAGCAAGGTAGGTTTCTCCACTTATGTAAATCTCTTTTGATTTCTGGCAATAGAGTCTTGTAATTTTCTTTGTATAGATCTCTTACATCTCTGGTTAGAATTTTTTCCTAGGGATTTTGTCTTCTTGGAGGCTATTGTAAATGGTATTGATATGGCGGTCTCCTCTTTGATGACCTCTTTGTGATGTAAAGGAATCCTACTGATCTATTTATGCTTATTTTGTATCCTAATACTTTGTTGAACTCTTCTATTAGTTCCGGTAGTTTATTCATAGATTTAGGGTTCTCTGTATAAAATCATATCATCAGCAAATGGGGATACTTTTACTTCTTTACTGATGTAGATGCCCTTTGTTTGATTGCTCTAGCTAGAACCTCCAGCACAGTGTTGAACAGAAGTGGTGACAGTGAACATCCTTTTCTGGTTCCCTTTCTCAGGGGGAATTCTTTCAAACTCTCTACATTTAGAATGACATTGGCTGTTGGCTTGGCATAGATGCCCCTTATTACACTGAGTAGTTTCCCTTCTACTACTATTTTACTGAGAGTTTTTTAAACATGAATGGGTGTTGGACTTTTTCAAATGCCTTTTCTGCATCAATTGATAAAATCAAGTGATTCTTGTCTTTTGTTTTATTTATGTGGTTGATCATGTTAGGGAAAAATTTGTTGTAAGGAAAAAGATCTTTTTACAACTTTCCTCTAGTTACCCCCCTGAGCACTCAGCCCATACATTCCTGACTGTTGAACGAAAACGAGAAGGGCCACTTCCTTAACCACAAGAACTAGTTTTAGAAACAACAGGACAATATAGAACCAATCCTCCTTCAGAGTTCTAGGAACTTACCCCAAAAGGCTGGTTTCGGGAATAACAAGAAGGAACTTACCCAAAAAGGCTAGTTTCAGAAATACCAGGAAGTAAATGCACCCAAAATATCCGCCTTAGCCCTGAGCTAATACAAACCAACCCCACGCGGAACCTTCCCCAACCCCAACTCCCCCAAGAATGTAAGACCCCGCCTTTATATACTCTGTACTTTTCTTGTTCGGGGCCCATTCCCTCTACTCTGACAAGAGTATGGATTGAGCCCCAGTGAGCTGGAATAAAAGCCTCTTGCTGTTGCATCAAGCTGCAGACTTCGTGACTGATTGGGGTTACGCCGTCACCTGTGACTTGAGGAGGGGTCTTCCCTGTTGGGGGTCCTTTCAATCACATTACTTGTTTTTCTGATAATGAACCAGCCCTGCATCCCTGATATAAATCCTAGTTGGTCATTGAGAAGTGTTTTTTTTTGATATGTTGCTGCATTTGGCTAGGATTTTGTATAGGATTTTTGCATCTAGGTTCATAAGAGATATTAGTCTATAATTTTGTTTTTTCATGCTATCCTTACTCAGCTTTGGTATCAGGGTTATACTAGCTTCATAGAAGGAATTTGGGAGTGTTACATCTTTTCTATGTTGTGAAATACCTTCAGCAGTATTGGAATTAACTTCTTTCTAAAAGTTTGGTAGAATTCTCTGGTAAAGCTGTCTGGGCAAGGACTTTTTGGTTGGTAGTTTTTTTACCCTTTCAGTATCTAGTTTAGTGGTAGGTATATTAAGTTGTTGTACTTCCTTTATGATAACTTTGGTAAGTAATGTTATTGTAGAAATTTGTCCATTTCCTCTAAGTTTTCAAATCTGTTAAGAGTACAATTTTTCATCATATTCTGTTATGATTTTCTTAATTTAATTTGGATCTGTTGTGACATCTCCCACCTCTTTTCTTATTCAGGTTATTTGTTTCCTCTCCTGTTTTTCTTTTGTGAGTTTACCCAGTGGTTTATTGATTTTGTTGATCTTGTCAAACAACCAAATTTTGCTTTTTTTTTCTTTAATACTTTCAATCATTTTTCCATTGTCTAGTTGATTTAATTCTGCTCTAACTTTTATTATCTGTTTTCTTCTGGTCCCCTAGGGTTTTTTTTTATTATTCTCTTTCTACTTGTTCAAGTTGCAGGGTTAATTCTTTGGTTTGGGCCCTTTCTTCATTTTGGATGTATGCATTTATTGAGATAAATTGACCTCTGAGCACTACTTTTACTGTATCCCATAGGTTCTGATAGGATGTTGTTTCAGTCAGTTAGTGCTGCTGTAACAGAAATACCACAGAGTGGATAGCTTTAACAAAAGACAGTGTATTCTTACGCAGTACAGTAGGCTACAAGTCCAAATATAAGATGCCCCCTCCAGGGGAAGGCTTTCCTCTTGTCAGCTCTGGAGGAAAGTCCGGTATTACTTAGTCTTTGTCCAGGGAACATCTTGGCTCAGGAACCTCAGGTCTCAAGGGCACACTCTTCTCCCAGTACAGCTTTATTGGTGGTGTGAGGCTCCCAGTTCTCTGCTTATTTTTCTTTCCTTTTATCTGTTGTAGGACAAAAGGATTATTTAAGGGTGGGACAAGCCACACTCTAGGGAAACTCCCTTTACAGTGGAGCAGGGAGGTGATCTTCTGTAGGGATTTACAGTCCCACCCTAATCCCTTAACATACAGCACAGTAAAATCACAAAATGGAGGACAATCGTAGACCACAGGGAATCATGGTCATATGGCTACACCTATTTTTTGGGGGGGGGGATATAGTTCAATCCATGACAGACATGTTTTCATTCTTGTTTGATTCCATAAATTTCTTCATAGCACCTTTGATTTCTTCTATAACCAATGGATTTTTGAGCAAGGTGTTGTTCAGTTTACATGAATTTCAATTTCTACCCATGTTTTTTCTGCTACAGATTTCAACTTTTATGAATTTAGGGTCTCCAAAAATGCTTTGCAAGATTTCAATGGTTTGGATTTTGTTGACACTTTCTTTACTGCCTAATATATGGTCTATTCTGGAGAATGTTCCATGTGCATTGGACAAAAAAGGCGTATTTGTTATTGGGTGGAGTGTTTTGTATATGTCTATGAGGTTGAGTTGGTTAATTGTTGCAGTAAGATCTTCCATATCTATATTGCCACTTTTTTCTGGATAAGCTGCCCATTACTGAAAGTGGAGTGTTCGGTGTGTCAAAGTTTTCTACTATTGTTGTGGAGCAATCTATCTCACTTTTCAGAGTTGTCACTGTTTGTTCAATGTATTTAGATGCTTTTGTATTGCATGCATAAATATTTAATACTGCTGTATCCTCCTTATGCATTGAAACTTTTAGCAAAAAAAAAATAATGACAATCCTTGTCCACAATGGTGGATTTTATATCATTTTATCTGAGATTAATATTGCTGCTCATACACTTCTTTGCATCTTGTTAGCTTGGTATATATTTTTCCATCCTTTGATTTTCAGTTTGTTTGGCTAAGGTATGTTTATTGTAAGGTACATATAGATGGATGGTGTTTTTGATCCAACCTGTTTCTCTCTGTCTCTTAGTGTATTAAATCCATTTACATTCAGTATAATTAAGTAGGACTCTAGATGCTGTGTCCTGCATTTCCCCTTGAGTGTATGTCTCTTGTTATTGATGTTCTAATCAAAGAACTTCCTTCAGTATTTACTGTGATTTTGGTTTGTTTTTTTACAAAATCTCTAAGTTTCTGTTTATCTGGGAATGTCCTAATTTCAGCATCATATTTCAGAGACAGTTTTTCAGTGTATATAATTCTTGGTTGGAAGTCTGTTTTCTTTCAAAGCTTTGTATATGTCATCCCATTACCTTCTTGCCAACATGGTTTTGCAGAAATAATTAGAGCTCAGTTTAATGAGCTCTCCTTTGTAAGTTAGTTTTGGTTTAAGTGTAGCTGCATTTATGAGCCTCTTTTTGTTAAGCCAATTATAATATGTCTTGGTGTCTTTCTCTTATTCTACCTTTTGTGGAGTTCAATGAGCATCTCAGATAGATATCTTCTTGACTTTCATGATGTCAGGGAAGTTTTCTGACAACATCTCTTCAACAGTTCTCTCTGTATATTCTGCTATCCCTCCTTGTTCTGGTACTCCAAATACTTGTAAATTGTCCCTCTTGATAGAGCCCATGTGACTCCTAATGATTCTTCTTTTTTCTTAATTCTTTTATCTGATTTTGCCTCATAAATACTGGTCTCATTTTCTTTATCTTCAATCTCAACTCATTCTGTATTCCGTTTCCTCCATCCTGCTTCTTTGGCTTTCATTTGAATTGTCTAACTCTGTGATTTTATTATTGACCTGCTGAATTTCAGATTCTTGTTGTTCCAGCAATTCATGTAGCATGCTTAATTTTTCATTTTGTTCTGCTACACTTTATGTTATTTCCATCCTAAGAACTACAAGAGCTCTATATATAATTTTTCTGTATTCTACCTCCAATAATCAGGAAGGTTTCTTCATCTGGGAAATTATTTTATTCTTTATTTTTGTGAGTTTTCTGGAGCCATGGTAGTATGCTTCTTTAAATAGCTTGAGATTGATTGTTGTCTCCAAGTCATCAGGAAGCTGTTGTGATTTAATTGTTAGGTTATTGCAATCAAACTTACATATACAAAAAAGCCAAATAAATATTTGAGTGTATATATGTGTGTATATATGTATATATATAATTTGTTCTGACTGTCCAAGTAGTCTAATTGTGTAGAGAAGTTATTACAGCCTTAATTCTTCTGATGCCCTGTCACCTAATGGTTGGAATGATGACTGTGCTGAGAGATGTAGCAGAAGTTGCTGGCTCAGGGAAACCAGAAGAATTCTTTTTCCAGCCCTCCCTTTATTTTCTTAAAGCTTAGGGCACACACATAAAATATTTCTCTTCCGGCCCAGGTAGTATTTTAGAAATTATATCTGGTATAGATCAGAGAAAGCAAGGGGGAAAGACTGGGTATATAGAGCAAAGTAGTGTGTAAGAAAGGTTTGAGTCATGAAAGTTGATGCATACTTAGCTTGCAATGCTCTAGTGAGTGCAGCAATCCATAGCTCTATGGAGCCAGTGGAACTTGTCATCTAACCCTCCCTTTGTTTACCTCGCTGAGTCTGGGAGAAAAGCTCAGGACACACAAATAAAATGCCCCACTTGTACCCAGTTACTATATCAGAACTTAGCCTGAGGTGTAAAGCAGAGAAGGTAGGTGGGAAACGTGAGGATAAGGAGTTAATCTGCATATAGGAAAGGACTGAGCTCTCAGTATTATGAGCATTTACCTTAAAACATGTGGAATTTGCCTAGTATTTTGTAGATGCAGTGATTACATGGTTCAGCAGAGGTTTACTTCTACCCTTCCCTTTGTTTCCCTCCTGAGTCCTTGGGAAAAGTTCAGGGTATACACGAAGAATCCCAGTTCTGGTCCAGGTAGTATACAAGAATGGTGTAGCTCAGAGAAGGGAGAGGGGAAGAACAGTACTGTACTTGGCTGCCAGCTACTGCTGTGTTCTCTAGTTGTGACTGTCTTAAGCACGCCTTCTCTGTTCAGAGAGATGTTATACACTCACGTGCGGCTGCTCAGTATGGCAGCCAGCCCTAGCCAGGCTTTCAGGCACAGCAGTCCCAATCCCAGCCTGCAAGCTGACAAAGATAGTGTCTGTACCTGTGCAGCCTCTCTGTTGCCATGCCAGCAAAAGTGGGACCCATTGCACTATCTCACTTCTAACAAAGGTAGTTGTTCCCTTTCCTGTCACCCAGTCCAGTTGCACAGCTTTCTGCCTGATCTTGGAGCTCCTAAAATGTCCATCTTGTCCTGTTCAGTTGTTTTTCTAGGCCTTATTTCTTGGAGGAAATTGAGGAGACATGTCACTAGTCGACCATCTTGGCCCTACCCCTCTCAAAGTTCTCTATGTATTTTATAAACTCATTTCTTTCTCCTGACAAACCTAAGGAGTAATGTTGTAACCTCATTTTACAGAGGGGTCACACACGTAGAAACGTTAAGGTATTTGCATTGAGTCACAGAGTTAATCAGTGATGGAGATGAATTTGAACCCAGGCTGCCTGGCCCTACAGTCTGTGTTGTCAAGCATGACACTATACAGTCTAAGTTTTATCTAAACAGCACCTGGTGCCCAGCCATTTCCCATTCCCACTGCCTTCACCCCAGCCCTGGGAATCACTAGTCTACTTTCTGTGTCCATTTGTCTATTCTGTATTTATATGTATACATATAAATAGACTGATACAATATGAGAAGTTTTGTGACTGGCTTCTTTCATTTAGCATAATGTTTTCAAGATTTATCATATTGTAGTATGTATCAGGACTTCATTCCTTTTTATTGCTGAATAATACCCTAATTTATACACATACCACCTGTTTTTTATCCAATCATCAGTTTGTGGAGATTTGAGTTGCTTCCACTTTTTGACTATTACGAAGCTATTACAATGAACATTTCTGTACAGTGTTTGCATAAATACATGTTTTCATTTCTCTTGGGTGTATACTTAGGAGTGGAAATGATTACTGTATGCTTAACTTTTTGAGGTACTGCCAGATTGTTCTCCTGACTGGTTGCACTTTTAGCATTTTCACCAGTGGTCTATGAAGGACCCATTTTCCCTACCATCACCTGGTATTACCTGTCCTTCTTATGGCTATCCCAGTCAGTATGAGGTGGTATGCTGGCTTTGTAACAGGTTTTGAAATTACAAAATATGAGTTTTACCACTTTTTTTCCCCAATATTGTCTTGACTACTCTGGTTCTCATGCATTTCTGTAAAAATTTTATGTTAGCTTGTCAATTTCTTAATAAAGAATCAGGCTTTTTGATAAGATTGCACTGAACCTGTACATTGCTTTGGAGAGTATTCTCATCTTAACAATATTCAATTATCTGATCCACGAACATAGCCTATCTATTTATTTAGATCTTCTGCAATTTTAACGTGTTTGTAGAATCTTGATGCTTTTTCTTTCTTTTTCATGTCTCACTACCCTGAATGTTGTTGGTTGCTGTCAAATCAGTTTCTGTTCCTACCAACACCATGTACAAAAGAACAAAACACTGCTTGTTCCTGACAACTGTTGCTATGCTTAGGCCCACTATTGGAGTAATTGTGTCATTCCATCCTACTGAGTGTCTTCCCCTTTTACTTGCCCTCTATTTTACATTCTCCAGGGACCAGTCTCTCCTGATAACATTTCCAAAGCATGATGTCCTTTAGGTAAGATGAAATGTTGCTATCCTTGTTTCTAAGCAGCATTCTGGCTGTACGTCTTCAAGGATAGATTTAAGCATTCCTCTGGTGGTCCACGGTGTATTCAATATTCTTTGCCAGCATCATAATTCAAAGGCATTAAGTCCTCTTCAGCATTTCTTATTCATTGCCCAATTTCCATGTGCATGCGTGGTGACTGAAAATACCTTGGCTTGGGTCAGGTACACTTTATGCTCAAAATGACATCTTTGCTTTTTAACATTTAAAAGAAGTCTTTTGCAGCATATTTGTCCAGTGTGATATATCACTTGATTTCTTGACTGTTGCTTCTATAGGCATCAATTGTGGATCCAAATAAAATGAAATTCTTGCCAAAATCAGTATGTTCTCTGTCTATCGTGGTGTTGTTTACTGGCCTGATTGTGAGGATTTTTGTTTTCCTTACACTGAGGTGCGATTCATACTGAAGGCTTCAGGTCTTCAGCAAGCAAGGTTGTGGTATTTGCATACTGTAGGCTGTTAATGAGTCTTCCACTCTAGATGCCATATTATTCTTCATGTAGACTAGCTTCTTGGATTATTTGCTTAGTTTATAGATTGAATAAGTAGGGTGATTTTAAACCACACAGTATCCTCTCCTCTGTTCCAACAATTGCCTCCGGGTGTATGTATAGGTTCCTCATGAACACAATTAAGTATTGTGGAATTCCCATTCTTCACAATGTTGTCCATAATTTGTTATGATCCACACAAACTCTTTCGCATAGTCAATAAAACACACGTGGACATCTTTCTGGTATTCTTTGCTTTCAGCCAATATCCATGTGACATAGCAATGATATCCCTCTTTCTACATTGTCTTCTGAATGCAGCTTGAATTTTTGGCAGTTCTTTCATGACATACTGCTACCATCATTTTTTATTTTCAACAAAATTTCACTTGCATGTGATAGTAATGCCATATTCCGTAATTTCCTTAATCTGTTGAATCATCTTTATTTGGAATGGGCACATATATGGATCTTTCCCATGTGGTTGGACAGGTAGCTGTCTTGGATGACAGACAGCATCCAGCATTGCATGCATTTGTTGAAACATCTCAACTAGTATTCCATCAATTTCTGGAGACTTTTGTTTTTACCATTTCCTTCAGTATCATTAATTCTGAATCACATGCCACTTTCTTAAAAGGTTGAATGTCCACCAATTATTTTTGATACAGCAACATCTTCTTTTGATAATTCCTGCATTGCTCAATATTTTGCCCATAGAATCCTTCAGTACTGCAACTCGATGCTTGAATTTTTTCTTCAGCTCCCTAAGTTTGAGAAATGTCAAGTGTGTTCTTCCCTTTTGCTTTTCTAACTCCAGGTTTTTGCACACTATACTATACTACTTTAATTTGTCTTCTAGAACCACCCTTTAAAATATTACATTTGACTCTTTTCTCATCATTTCTTCTTCCTTTTAGTTACTGTGTTAAGAACAACTTTCGGGGTCTCTTCTGACCTTCATTTTAGTCTTTTCTTTCTTTCCTTTGTTTCTAATGATCTTTTGCTATCTTCATGTATGATGTGTCTCATGGATTGCGTTGTGTCCCCCCAAAAACGTATGTATTGATTTGACTGTTACGAGTCCCAGTCTGGTGCAATTCCTCCCATGTATTATAAATCCTGCCTCTATAATGTTGAAGAGGGAGAATGGTCAGCAGTTGTGCTGGTGAGGCAGGACTCAAGCTACCAGCTTGTGAGATGTAAGGGAGAGAAATGAGCAGAGCAAATTGGGAACCTCACACCATTTAGAAAGCAGCACTGGGAGAAGAGTGTGTCATTTAGACCTTCGGTTCCTGCTCCAAGATGCTCTCTGAACAGACTGATGCAACACAAGGAATTTTCTCCAGAGCCAACAAGGGGAAAAGCCTTCCTCTGGAGTGCACATCCTGAATTGGAATTGTAGCCTACTGGACTATGTAAGAATAAACTTTTCTTCATTAAAGCCATCCAATTTGTGGTACTTCTGTTAGAGCAGCACTAGTTGACTAAAACAATGTCCTTGATGTCATCCAATAGCTCATCTGGTCTTTGGTCATTAGTGTTTGTCTTAGCCATCTACTGTTCTAACAGAAATACCACAAGTAGATGACTTTAACAAAGAGAAATTTATTTTCTCACAGAAATGTAGGCTGAAAGTCCAAATTCAAGGCATCAGCTCTAGGGCAAGGCCTTTTCTGTTGGCTCTGGAGGAAGGTCCTTATCGTCAATCTTCCCCTGGAATGGCAGCTTCTGAGGCAGCCCAAATCCAAAGGACAAGATGTTCTCCCAGCACTGCTTCTTTCCTGACAGTATGAGGTCCCCACTCTGTGCTTCCCCGAGTTTATTTCCCAAGAAATTGCCTCAGGGCACAATACAATCTTATAAATTGAGTCCTGCTTTACTAACACAATAACTGCCCTTTCTCCCTCATTCACATCATAGAGTCAGGCTTTACAATGCATAGCAAAGTCACATGGTATCAGGAATCACAGCCTAGCCAAATTGTTACCTACGTTTTCAGAGGAACACAATTCAGCCCATGACAGTGTTCAGTGTATCAAATCTACTCTTGAGGTGATCTCTAAATTCAGATAGGAAACATTCAAATCTATCATGGACTTGTTTTAACTTTCTTTTGCTACAACTTGATTATGAATAGTTGATGGTCTGTTCCACAATTGGTCCCTGGCCTTATTCTCAGTGATCATGTTGACTTTCTCCATTATCTCTTTCCACATATATAGTTGATTTGATTCCTGTGTGTTTCATCTAACGAGGTCCACATGTGTAGTCACCATTTATATTGTTAAAAAAGGTATTTCCAATTAATAGGTTGTGGTCTTGCAAAATTCTATCATGTGACCTCGTATGTCACTTCTATCACTGTCCTGTAAAAAAACAAACAAATCCAGTACTGTCGAGTCAATTCCAACTCATAGCAACTGTATAGGACAGAGTAGAACTGCCCCCTAGAGTTTTCAAGGAGCACCTGGTGGATTAAAACTGCCAACCCTCTGGTATGCAGCCATAGCACTTGATCACTATGCCACCAGAATTTCCAATTGCTCTGTATAGAGCCTTCAGTATAAAGCTGACCAGAAGTGGCAGGACTGGACCTGTTTCTGATTTCATGGGAAAGCATTCAGACAATACATGTTAAGTATAATATTAGTTCTGGACCTTTTTATAGATGACCTTTATTAGGTTGAAGAAGCTTTCTTCTATTGTCATAAAATGCTTACGGATTTTGTCAAATGCTTTTTATGCATCTTTTGAGATAATCATGTGGTTTTAGTTCTTTATTCATATAGTCTATTATTATACTAATTTTTCAGATGTTAAAAGAACCCTGTCTTCCTGGGATAAATTGGTCATAATTTACAATCCTTTTTATATGTTCCTGGATTTGGTTTGCTTGTATTTTGTTGAGAATTTTGGCATCTGTAATCATAAGTTGTATTTATCAATAGTTTAATTGTGGTGTTTCTGCCTGATTTTGTACCATGTTTATATTAGCCTCATATAATGAGTTGTTGCTTTTAATATTCTCTATTTTTGGATTTCAGCAGTTTGATTACAAACCATATACGTGAATCTCTTTGTATTTTTCCTACTTAGAATTTTTGAATTTGTTGGATGTGCAGCTTAAGCTTCATCACATTAGAAAGTTTTTGCCCTTATATCTTCAGTTATTCTTTCTGCCTGTATTTCTCTCTCCTCTTCTAGGACTCCTATTATGTCTATACTGGTATGTTTGGTGGTATCTTACAGGTTTATGAGGCTCTGTTCATTTTTTTCATTCTTTTATTCTTTCTCTTCCTTTGAGTGGATAATCCCAATTCACTTGTCTCTAAATTTTCTGATTCTTTCTTTTTCTAGTTTAAACCTCCTGGATAAAGCCTAGAATAACTTTTTCATTCTTGTTGCTGTATTTTTCAATACAAAAATCTCTATTTGGCTCTTCAGTTTTTAAAAATAGTTTCTCTATTGATGTCATTTGTATTGTGAGGCTTCATTGTCCTGCATTCCTTTAATTCTTTAAACAGTTCCATTTAGTTCTTTGAACATATTTATAATAACTTATTTAAAGTCTTCTAGTAATTCAGATGTAAGGATCCCCTCAGATACAGGTTCTATTGACTTTTTTCATTCCCGGTGTATGGACCATAATTTCCTGTTTCTTTGCATACCTTATAATTTTATTGTTGCTTAAAACCGTATAAGTACCCACTCTGGAAATCAGATCACCCTTTCCTATCCAGATTGTTGTTGCTGTTTTGTTGTCGTTGTTGTTGCTAATGTCTATTTAATGACTTTCCTATGCTAATTCTATGAAATCTGTACTCTCTGCTATCTACAGTCATTGAAGGCTTTTGTTAGATTAATAGTCAGCTAATGACTGGTCAAAAATTTCAAAAATTTCCTTATATACCTTGAACGAGTAAGTCTTCTATACTTTGCCAAGGGGTTCACAATGTGAGTTCAATGCTCTGACATTTTACAGCTCTGTCTTAGTATTCACTTTCTGCTTCCGTACGACTTCAAGTTCAGTCAGAATACAGCTTAAGGCTCTCTCTGGCTGTTCCTGGTCATGTGCATAGTCCTGTACATTCATGCAGTCCTCTAGATCCCCAGAAATATGGCTGGTAGAGTTTTTCAAAACCTTCTATGAGTCCAAAGGCCTGGGAGTGCCCCTCAGAGTGTGGCCCCTAGACCTTATGCTGCCCCTGATCATAAATCATTACTGAGGCCAACTCTTTGGACAGGAATGGATTGGACTCAGGGACACAGAGTGACTGTATTATATGTGCTCTTTATGGTTCTATGCATCTATAGGATGTCATCCTACTGACATTTTACTAGAGGGGAATAGAGAGGGTGGAGAGGAGGAGACAGGAGATTGTTAAGAGGATATTATATGTATAGAATGGAAAGGAGGAGTGTGCTGTCACCAGGCACGGAGAGCAAAAGGAGCTGCAGATAGGCAGGCACCCAAACCTGAATTGGATTGTACACTTTCACTGAATCACAACAAAAAAAAGAAAAGAAACTCTATGAACTTCTCATTCTTCAGAGAATCTTTTTGAGTTTTATTAGGTCTCCTTTTTGCCCCAACTGGTAATAGCAGCCTTAAGCAGGTGCAATGTTAAACTATTGTCTCTGATTGTTTTCAACAAAAGCCCTGAAAATTGGGATGTTCCCATGGAGCAAACTACACATCAAGTCAAATAAAGAACCAAACCATAACCAACTCCATTGCCATTCAGTGGATTCTGACTCACAGCAACCCTATAGGACAGAGCAGAATTGCCCCATAGAGTATCCAAGCAGCACCTGGTGGATTTGAACTGCCAATCTTTCGGTTAGCAGCTACAGCACTTAACCACTGTACCATCAGTGTTTCCCATATAAAGATGAAGCCATGCAAATGAAATTTTCCTTGGAGCTGCATGATGAGCTGGAGAGTAAGAATGCTTTAGAGCCAAGACTCCCCAAATGGTCTTCCTCCCCTGTGGCTTCTACCATGGTTGTGAGGTTGCTGGTTTTGAAGGCTACTGTGGGACAATGGAGAAGGGAATGAGTGTGGCTCAAGTTAAAATGCCACAAACCCTTTGTCCTTAACAACATTCAGTTTTTCTTGAATAAACACTCAATAAACTATTACAGAAATTGCTTTATTTACAGAGTTCTAAAAACGTTGATTTTGACCATTTTGCCACTGTTTTCTTGCTTTTATAGAAGAGTACATTTATGTAGCTCCTCACTCAGCCAATTCAGAATTCTCACTTTCCGCTAAACTTTTGTACACTGGATTTTTATATTTTACATATATATGCATATATATATATATATATGCACTGGATTACCATTGAGATAGGATTGAATGAAGCAAAGCCAAGTATCTATAATAACCAATTGCTTCTCTGGCAGCAGCACCCTCCTTTTCAAATTATTTTTTTAAACATTTGACCAGCCAGTTTAGACTGTTTATGCTACCACTACATGCCTAACTTAAATCCCTGAAAATTACAGCAATGTTTCGAAGCCAGCTGAACATTCATCACACAACATTCAAAATTAGCAGATCTCATTTTCTTCATTTGAAAAAAAGTAGTAAGACTGATTAAAATCAGGTAACAAGATAAAGAATAAATTCGGTATACTAAAACCTGTCTGATGGAGTAACGTTTTTTCAGGTGTGTGTGTGTGTGTGTGTGTGTGGGTGTGTGTGTGTGTGTGTGCGTATTTTATTTTACGTACTCATGGCAGGCAGAATAATGCCTCCTACCCCAAAGATATCCACATCCTTATCCCCAGAAGCTGTGCATTCAAAACCAAAATCTTCTTCATTTTCAAGGTGGATACAGAGCTTAAACCTTTAGATAGTTTACAAAATGTCAAGAAATACTTAAGTTACATCTTTGGAATATCTCGTGCATACGTATAAAAAAATCTTGTTCAGTGATTTCTGCCCTTGTTTTGAGAATTCTAAGAAATATGGCAGGTTTGGGGCACTGCTTTTTATATCATCATGGGTTCACATTCACCCCTGTCATGTTTTTAACCTCTATTATCATCTCAGGATTTATGCAGGAACAAGGAGCTTTGAACAAGGAGCCCAGAGGCACAGTAAGCTGTTAGCCCACTAATCAAAAAGTTGGCAGTTTGAATCTACCAGTCACTCCTCAAAAACCCTATGGGGCAGTTCTACTCTGTCCTATAGGGTCTCAGTGCATTGGAATAGACTTGATGACAATGGATTTGGGAACTCCGATGGCGTCGTGGTTAAGTGCTATAGCTGCTAATCAAAAGGTGGCAGTTCGAATCCACCAAGTCCTCCTTGGAAACTCTATTGGGCAGTTCTGTTCTGTCCTATAGGGTTGCTGTGAGTCGCAATCAACTTTATGAAAATGGTTTTGGGTGAGGGATTGAGCCAGACTTTACCAAGATACCTTTTCTATTCCAAATGCTGCCTAGACTGCCAGTTTCTGTTGTCATTGTACATTTGGAGGCAGGAGTAGGGAATTGATGTCACATGACTCCTGGATCATCCCAGAGACAGCAGGCTTGCAAATTATCAGTAAGACCAGTAACAGCCCCAACTCAGCTGAAAAAAGTAAATACAATTTTTACAGGAAACATTCTTTGCAGACCTTAAGAATTCAGGCCTTAAAGACTACATATTTGGGCCATTTTTCATTTTCCATATTTCTCTTACCTTCTATCAGTGCACTTTATGTTGTTTCATTTTCTTTCTCCCTTTTTCTACTTGTGGTACTGGTCACTATTGATGGTACACAATTAAAGGGACAGCACTTGGCTTGGCTTGGCAACTTGGGGTCCAAGGGTCTGGGGGTAAGTATCTGTGGGTGAGAGAAGGAGGCGAAAGAGAGATGAAATGCAAAATGGCTTTTGCAGAAGGAGACCTTGCTTTTCAAAAGCTTATGCACTTCCACCTTCCAAGCTAAGAATTATCACAATATATTTCTGTTATGTAAGTAACCTGATAATTAGACTCACTCTCAACTTTTTTTAGGGGGTGGCATCTTTCCCTTCTCTCTAAACAGACCTCCAGTGAAACACAAATAAAAATACATAGTCACCCCACGTTTATACCTCTGCCAATTCTTCCCTCACATGTAAAGTTTAGGAAGTTCCACTCTAAATAGTTTTCAAATCTAAGCTGCCACTTTGATTTCATCAATTCAAGCACTTGTTGAGATCAAACCTTTGAAATGAGAAAAGATTTTTAATCCAGTTATACCAGATGGGGTCCAACTCTCCACATCTTGAGAGCTACAGGATTAGGATTTCTCAACTCCTTTCCAGACTCCTACCTCCCACGTACCCAGCATATTTCACAGCTACTTGAAATCAGATTGTATCAGCACTTGCATTTGAACACAATCAGGGCAAGAATGTTCTTTATAAGCCAGTCTTGCTGTAACTGCTGGCGTACTTGGGTGACAAAACGGTGCCTTTCTTTTCAAGGATCAGCAAATAAAAATGAAAACGGACTTACTGAAAATAAGCTAGAAGCTAAGCCTTTCAAGAAGGGACAACAGAAATCACAGAAGAAAATGACTGAGGTGCTAATAGAGAGGTATTTATCAAATAAGCTTAAACAACTTTTGTGGAGGATTAATGAATGGAAGTGAAAAGTTTCTTCACTTACAGATACTGAAATTCTGAATTTAATATATCATCTCTTAAAATTGTTGTTATTCATTTTCCTCAAAACAAAAGCATTGTTTCCAGTAGAATTTGCTTTTGATTCTATTTTGGTTTTTTTGAAAAACAGCCTCCTAAGGAATTATTAGAATTCCTACTAAAAAGTAAACCACACCTGTTGCTGTCAAGTTGACTGCAACCAACAGTGACTCATAGAGCTGCCCCATAGGGGTTCCAGGGAGCAGCTGCTGGGTTTGAATTGCCAACCTCTTGTTTAGAAGCCATAGTTTTTAACCACTGTGCCAGCAGGGCTTCAAAATTTTTGTAGCTGACATTTATCCTGCAAAGTTATTTGCTTTTTTTTTTTTTTTAAATGGCACTTGCTAGATGGAAAAAGTTGCATTTTCTGATCTGAGGTTCAAATGACAGCGTCAAGTATTTTGTGAAATTATGCACTAAAGAAACAAAGCTAGGTGACAGACTCTTGGGAGAAAACTACCTGAGAGGAGGATCTTAGGTTTTGGTAGGTCTGATGGCACCACACTCATTTAGAATCTCTCTAACAATCCCATGTGTCCTTACACAGACTGCTTGGTGACTCCTAAAATGTGATCAGGGCACTACCAGTGTCTGCTGTGGGGATTCCTTCTTCACCAGTCTTCAGCTCTTTGCTTTTCCTTTGTAGTTGATCTTCACACATTGTCTGCCTTTCTTCGTGTATATCTGTGTTTATTCTGGAAGTGATTAGGACCTACCCTATTCAAGTATTGCCACATTCATGTAACAAATGAAAATTCCTGTTTCCAAATGGCATCACATTTACAAGTACCATAAAAAACCATACCCACTGCCATCAAGTCAATTCTGAGTCAGCAACCCTACATAAGGACACAGAAAGTCTGTCCCACAAGGTTTCCAAGGAGTGGCTGGTGGGTTTGAACTACCTACTTTTTGGTTAGGAGATGAGCACTTAATCACTGCATCACCAGGGCTCCTTTACAGGTGCCAAAAAGTAAAAAGGAAGAAGAAGGAGAAAGAGACACACAAGAAGAAGAAGAAAAAAACCTGTTGCCATAGAGTCAATTCCAATTCCTACAAATGCCAGGAATTCAACACATACATCCTGAGGGCCACAATTCAGTCCACAAGAGGACCCTTCCAGAATCATTGTGACAGATACGTTATTTTTTCCCTAGCCCTTAACTGTTAACTAGAACTGGGATAGACATAGAGCTGAAGAGGGAAGAGGGATCAACAAATTAGAGCTAGAAATTGGGTAGAAAGAACTTTCTTAAATTCTGCTTTTGATCATTTACTAGTATTTCTCATCACCAAAACTTTTTCATAAAATCCGGAGTCCTTCTCCCTCAGGACCCATGTTATGATCAAAGGAAGTGACGTACAAAGGGCATTTATGCCAGGGGCTCAGTTCTAAGAAGTTGCTTAATGAATGATGCTCCATTTCACCTCTTTTCTTCTGTGCAGTCTTATTCAAAAAAGGGATGAGTAGGGACAAAGTGATCCTACAGCAGTCTCAGAATGGGAACTAGATTCACTGACCAACTGTGCACACACTACTCTTCAAGCGCCTGTGAATAATGAGCTTATTATGACTTCAACAGATATGAAAACCAAGGTGCATATTTGAACTTGAGCAAGTGTCACCATTCTTTCCTTTCCATGCAGGTTTATCTCCCATCCCATCTTTCAGCCTCACCTGGCTGGGGAGGACAGGGTTTGGTGGTCTCTACTGCTTCCTGTCTTGCCCCAAGCTCACACCAAACCTTTTCATTTTGCCCTGGGCTCCTCCAGGCCCAGGACAGCTTATTTGGTAGGGACTCACTCAGAAGACCAGGGGAATTAACACTCCTGGGTCAACCTTTACCTTTAGCTGGATAATTCTAGGAAGCACAGATACGCTTGTCAGGAAGTCTAGAGTAAACTGGACCCCGCTACCCCTCAGTGGTGACCTTAACAATTCACCCTTACACTGGCTTTTCTTTTTCTTGCACTATTATCCACTTCTCTCCATATGGACTACACTCCATACAAGCTGCTGGTATCCATGTCCTACTCTTACGGTCTCATTTTGGGGAATCTTGCACTAAGGCTCCTTGGTTAGAAGACGTTTTTTAAGATTCAAGATCTTGTTACACGGTGAACAGGCTTTAACAATATCCTGTCCTTTCAAATGAGCAGTGCCACCATAGGGTTCACACTGAGGAGTTTTCACCTCTCTCACTGGCCATTGACTTGGCAGTGGCCATAGTAGCTTGCACAGCTCTTGAGTGTTCAGAACCAGGTTGACAGCTGGCTACATGAGAAAGTTGGAGGACAGCCTGTTAGGGAAGAAGAATGACCTTTAGGCCTTACTAAGGACAGAACTGCTCCTGGACCACGGCTGCACAGAAGCCTGTCTGCAGTGCAGGCCTTCCTTGGACTGAGATACAGGAAGGGTGTCTATAACCTCATTCCCCATGCCACTTGTCCAGTCACCAGACAAGAACCTCAGAGAGCTACTCAGCTCATGGCCACCTACTGCTCCCCAGGAGATAATGAATCATCTTACACCACCATCTTTAGTCAAGGATCCTAATTGTTGACATAACTGTGACAGGGTTAGAGCCATTTTCTTAAAATTGCTATTTCCTCAGCACAAGCTGTCATTCAGCCTGTTTCCTGAAGTCATTTGTTGCCTCAGAATGTCCTTGAAATGAAGTAGACATAGGCTAGCCGGCTGCAGCACTCCTGGCCTGCATCTTGGCACTCCGGGTAACCTCTAGCTCCCAACTTGTCTCTGCAATGCTAAATTCTCCCCCCTGGGAGGAGTGCTAATGTGCAAATAAACAAAAATGGCTAACTTGCTCTTGTTCAGGGAATTGAACCTGGGTCCTAAAAAATTCTTACTCGTTCTGGAATGCTCTAGGCCTCCTCAAGTGCCATCTTGCATTTTGTAAGGGATCTTGCCTGTATAAACTAACCAAGAAGCTGCCTGCCAGCAGTCTTAGATGGCCCTCAGCCTGGACTGTCTCCTTGTTTGTCCAACCAATAAAGTTGCCTTTCATTGTCTCCAACTCTATCTGTCTCTCTGACCCTGGATGGAGTTGTGAAAAGCAGGATCCGGAGTTCCTGGGAACATAAGGATTGTTTTACTATTGTTTCATAGACTACAAAAAAAAAAAAAAAACAGAAAATCTTTTCCAGTTTTTGATATTCCCTCAAAATCACTTAATGCTTTCCTTTATAAGTAGTATAAAATGTGATTGCTTTAAATGCTATCTTCCCAATCAAGTCTGTATAAAACATTAATGTTTTCCATAATAACAGTGGTTATACCTTCCATTTCTACAACTGCCCTCAACTTTATTAAAACAACAGTTGCAGTAGAGTAGATTCCACCTCACGGCAACCCCACATATATGAGAATAGAACTGTTCTCCATAGGGTTTTTAATGGCTGATTTTTTTTTTTTTTTGAAAGTAGATCACCAGGTCTTTCTTCCGAGGTGCTTCTGGGTGTACTCAAACTGCTGACCTTTCAGTAAGCAGTGGATCAGGTTAACAACTGCTGCCATTGGGCTTTGTTAGGTGACTGACTATCTCATGGCTGTTTAATGGTAAAGAGGGGCCTATGGTTTAAGTGAGGTGATCAAGAGATAAGAGTACTGTGGCCCCAGGGGGTCTCTCTAAATAAGGGAGTGGGCACCCCTTATCCTTAGAAACTGTTATCTTAACTCACAAAACAAGCAGTGTATTTCCTTTCACCTGGCAAATAGGGGAAACATTATAGAAGGGCTTAATTACCCCCATTTTATACACTTCTCCCTCTCCTGGGAACAGGCAGAATATATGCGAATAGAAACACCCAGGTTTTATTATTGTTATTATTATTATAATACTATCTTTTTAACTTTAAGTTGGGAGGACTATGTATGAAGTTAAAAGCTTACACTTGTGTTTTTCTCTCTCTGGACACAATGTGTTACACACTGAAGGGCCATGAGCCATGAAGGGGTCATCACATATTTATGTTTCATGTTCGTGCATTAGAGGGGACTTCAGTGATGAAGGGTTAACGTTCTCTTTATAGCACCCCTTCCTTAAAGAGAGAAAAGCAGCAGCCACAGCCGCATCTGTGTTTAAGGCTGAAGGAAGCTGAAGCTAGACAGGTGCCCCTAGACTGGTCGTCTCCAAGCACCCTTAGCTGCGCAGGGCAAGAGTCTGAATTAGGACTCAGGGTGGAAGGGAAAGTGGTGCCGTGCTTAGAGGCAGCGCTGCAGGTGTCTTGGTTTGCTAAGTGAAGCTGAGAGTTCAACTCAGGTCTTGGGAGAACGGGAAAGAGACGGGAGAAGGAAAGAGAAGGCAAAAGATGTGTGTGGGCCTTGGGGGAGGAGGTGGAGAACAAACGGCCCCCGTTTTGATAGCTCTTCTCTGAAAGACTCATCATCTCTATTATTTACTGGGGCTCAATAGCAAAGGCTCAAAGTCCAGCAACCCTGTCGGCCAACTTCTGCCGCTCAGGGATGCGCACTTGCCAGGGGGAAAGGGGAAGAGCAAAGGGGAGAAGGCAGGAGGGGCAGGGCGGAGGACGGGGAGACCGAGGGAGAGAGCAAGGGAGGGAGCCGGCGAGGGAGAAGGGTAGGGGTGGGAAGGACTAGAGAGAAAGAGAGGGGCTGGGGGAGGGGAGAGAAAAGAAAGGGGGAAAAAACCCCTTGCTGACACGGGGCATAACTTAATTTTCACGGTGCTGGGACAGCTGTATCGTGTAGTCTGCTGTGGCATGCCGTTAAAGCTTCAATGACTTTACTGACCCAGAAGGGAAGCCCAGACCGTGGAGAGGCTTTTGAAAAGAAGTGGTGATCTTTCACGATTTATGAGCTTGTCTTAAAGAAACAGACTCCACTCACTTTAAATTAATCACCCTTTCCAGGGTGCATAGAAATTGGGGTCTCTGCGCTGCCCCGCTGTAAAGGCCTTGTGCAGTGGCTCCGCGCTGACCCTGGCGCTCAGCGGCGGTTGGAGGTGTTCGTGGTGATGGAGGTGGCACCCGTAAGGGGTTTGTATTTTGCCCCCTTCCCCAAACTGTACCCAGCAGATGCCGGCGGGAGCAGCAGGAACTGTAACTTGCTGAGGAAGCCCAAGTCCTCTGAGGGGCGGAGGCCCAGGAGGGCCAGAGCAGGGATGGCTGGCCTGGGCTGGGGACAAGGGCTTGTGTGCGGTGGGGAAAAGCCTTATTCACGTTCTGGGACTTGCATTCATTGTGCAAAAAGAAAAAAGAAACCAGGAGAAATATAAGGCATTTCACACCCTGATGAAATGCGAGACCTCCCGTGTGATTAAACTGCTGAAAAGCCGAGTAGGGCATTACCAGACCCACCTCATCCTCCCCTGTTTTACATATTTCTGAGAACAAAAGGTAATTGCTTCATCCTAATGAGCATTTAGTTTTCGGTTAAACGTGGGTAAAGATAACATTTCCCCCAAAAGCAAGTTTTGGAGAGCTATGTAGTCCCAGTGAAGAATGCCAAGACAGGAAGTACCATGTACCTTGAGAGAAGGAAGCCAACAATGGCATGTATCTCGAAGCACCTCTGAGGGCCTCAGCGCTTTCTCTTGGCCATTTAATTATAGCTTTAGAGGACAAACAAGTTTGTATGACGAGGAGTTTTGCAGTGAAGGTTTTCTTTTCATCTGATTTGTGATGTCCCTCCGGAACTATTTTGTGTGCTAGGGGTGCTGCATCTGAACTTGAGTGTCAGGAACCCACTTTCATGTGGCAGCTATGTGAGACCATTGAACAGCTTCAGACCTGCTGAAGGCCACTGGGCTTCTCCAAGATCTGCTACTCCATAAACCATTATCTGGTGGTGGATACAGGATCCAGTTACAATGAATTTTGGCTGCAGCAGGTATAGTGAATCTGTTCTCTGTGTTTTTGGTGAAACGTTGTGTCTGGTCTCTTGATAAGGATCAGAATGAACTGTCTTGGCAAACAATAGGGTTGGAACATATCTGTAATTTTGGTATCAGTCAATAGACTTCTAAGGATTCATGCACTGAGATGATTTCACAGTATAATGAACAGAGGAAAAGGGTCCGAGAAGCAGCTTTAAGCTTTGTATGATGCTAAATGTGGACCAAGGTCAGGTAACCCAACACTACTTCAAGTGGTACTAACTACTCTGTGCTCCTTGTGAGGCCACACAGTTCACAATGAATGTCTTTGGAGGTGCTCTTCTTGTACCCACCACTGCTCAGATTTCACCCTGTGTGTCTAAGCAGAACTTTGCTCCATAAGGTTTTCAGTGGCTGATTTTTCAGAAGTAGATCACGAGAACTTCTTCTGCAGTGCCTCTGGATAGACTCGAATCTCTAGGCTTTAAGTTGGCAGCGAAGCATGTTAACCATTTGCATCACTCTTCAAGAGACTTGGACCCTGCTGGCACAGTGATTAAGAGCATGGATGCTAACCAAAAGGTCAGGAGTTTGAATCTACTAGCAGCTCCTTGGAAGGCCCCTATTCTGTCCTGTAGGGTCACTATAAGTAGGAATCAGCTCACTGGCAATGAATTTGCTTTGCTTGGTCCTTTTCAGGAGGCTAGAAGTCAAATAGAGTGTGGCTTTACAAGAAAGTCCTTCCCTGTCTATTTAAGTAGCTGCCGGCAATCCTTATGGATGCATCTGTCTCTGCTGTGTGTCTTCCGTTTGTGTCTCCCGTTTGTGTCTCTGCATCCATTCTGCTCTTTTTACAATTCAGAGGTGGTTAGATTTAGAACTCTTCCTAATAAAGTACAATCTAATTAACATAACAGAGAAAATTCTGTTTTCAAACATGATCGCATCTACAGATAGACCTGTTACTGTAGAGTCATTCCCAACTCAGTGTTCACTGTGTATTTCTAAAGGACACAACTTCAATCCGTAACAAGTACCATTATGAAATTGTTGACAGGGAGTTACTTCAGGGGCATTTTGAACTAGGCAGGAAGGCTGGGGCTCTTCTCACATGACATGCTTTTTAGACCTGACTATGGGGTTATCGGTTCAGCTCCACCAGGTGCTCCTTGGAAACTCTATGGGGCAGTTCTACTCTGACCTCTAGGGTTTCTATGAGTTGGACCCAACTCAGCGACTGTGGGTTTGTTTTCTTATGAGGTTCCACAGTGGTCAAATGCTACAGTTGCTCACCAAAAGTGATGCAGTTTGAACCTGCCAGGCACTTCTTGGAAACTCTATGGAGCAGTTCTACTCTTTTCTATAGGGTTGCTGTGAGTTGGAAGTGAACAGCAACAGGTTTGGTTTTTTTGTATAATGTTGTTGTGAGTCAGAATCCAATTGATGGCACTGAGTTTGGTTGAGGTTGAGTATTAGACTCAACTAGAAACTTCCCTGACCCAAGACACAATGGGCCAGTTCCTCCAGCCTGGGACCCAGGCATATGTATTTTTAAAAGGTGGTTGTAGCCAGAGGGGAGGGGGGTGCGGATAGACAGGGGTACCACAATGACTGTTTAAGGACACATTTGGCTTTTTTTGCTTTAAAATCTTTCAGTTTTAATTATTATCAAGCAGCTTGACAACACCAACTACAAAGAATTATTAATCCATTCACCTTACAATTTATCTCACAGATGATTTAGGAAATAATGGTGGAATCATTATTCCCTGTCTTTGAGCATAGAGAATGTGACCCTGCTGTATCTGGGCCCACAAGGATACATCACCTGGGCCCTGGGATAGAGCCAATAGATGGGACAATTTGGGAAATTATCTTTTACAGAAGAAGAGCATCCTTTAGAGAAACTTTTACACATAAGTCATTCAAACAGAACATACAAGACTTTCCACTCTTTTATCTTTTTCTATTAACATTTAGTGAACAGAAAATTTGTTGGACTACTGAAACCTATACCAATGATTGTTAATAAAGACAATTCAAAATGTAGGATTACTCTTTCTAGCTAATCCGTGAACAGGTGAAGCTTTCAATGGTTTTGCCCAGTTATAATGTCAATATATACTGATGGTTCTGTATAGTTCCTTGAACTCAAGCAGACATGGCTGTGGCAATGTACTTGTCCATTTTTCCATTCTTGCCTATTCTGTATGATCTTCTTGGACTCAGGTAGACATGGTTTGCAGCAGTATGCTTGTCCACATCCCACTTCTGCCTTTTTGAGCATGTGCCAAATAAAACTTTCTTTTTGCCTTACTAAACTTTGTGATGTTTTCCCCCTGCAACACAGTAACAATCTGGATTTCTTTGTGCTCTCTCAGTTTTTCTCCATCTAGGAGATCTAATGGAGCCCTAGCGGTGCAGTGGGTAAGCATTCAGCTGCTAACGAATAAGTCTGCAGTTCAAACCCAACAGCTGTTCCTCAGGAGAAAGATCTGGTGGTCTGCTTCCATAAAGATTATAGCCTAGAAAACCCTACAGAGCAGCTCTGCTCTGTCCTGTAGGGTCATTATGAATCAGATCCTACTCTAAGGCACATGACAGCAACGTATAGATTTAACTTGATTGCAGTGATAGCATAAATAAAGTATTTTGCTATTTTTCCTGTTATTATTACTTCCTGCATACTTCTCCAGAAACCCTGGTGGCATAGTGAGTGGTTAAGTCTACAGCTGCTAACCAAAAGGTTGCCAGTTCAAATCCACCAGATTCTTCTCCTTGGAAACTCTATTGGGCAGTTCTTCTCTGTCCTACAGGATCATCATGAGTCAGAATTTACTCCACAGCAATGAGCTTGGTTGGGATTTTTTATTTTTTATTTTGATATACACATCTCTGTGTGGCTAGCACATCTGTTTTTCTCTTTAGGCTGTAGAATATGTTATTGTAATAATAGATTACAAATTTCCTAACATGTCCTTAGATTTCTTTCCCAGCTTATTGTTATTGCCAAGTCAATTACCTTAGTTCCTGAAATTGTTTTGTATTACCAGTATTTCCTTAGATTCCCAGAAATGGCATTCCTAAATCAAAAAGGGTGAATTAAAAAAAAAAATCTTTTTCATTAACAAAGGAATTTGTGTTTGGTCCGATGGCAGCTCTGAGTCAGGGAGCATTTGATGTGCTGGTGGCGCATGTATGCCTTGCCTTCTGGTGTTAGTGTCCTCACATCACGTGCTCACAACAGCAGGTCCAGTGTAAATGTGTGTAGCACAGAAACAGATTGCTCATAAACACTGCAGAGGCCGTGCCTGGCCCACAGATGGTTCTAGTAATTCTCTGTACATGCCCCCTGACTCCCCTATTTTCGGGCTGCAGCAAGCTTGCAGTAACCCCTCCCCGCCCTGTGATCAGATATGGGAGAGGAGAGAGTAGACTTCATAAGAGTAAGGGCAGTCTCTGGAAAGCCTGTTTCAGTATTTGTTAGCAAGAAGCCTAAAACCATTCAACGTGAAGTGTCACTGGTGGTATCAAGGTGGTGAAGCTCTGAATGAGGCCTGAGGACACTGCCATCAGTAGCCATCACAAAGTCTTTGCTGTCTGGTCAATTCTCACTCACAGTGATACTACAAGACTGAGTAGAACTGCTCCACAGAGTTTCTAAGGAGTGGTTAGTGACTTCAAACTGCCAGTCTACTAGTTAGGAGCCAAACACTTAAGCACTCCAGCACCAGGGCTCTGTAACAGCCGTCATAAAACCATCATAAATAAAGCAACCCAGAAAGCTTGAACAAGTCTGTTTTTTAACAATCATGAAAACCACTGAACAGGTACGAAGCAGCACAGAGTTGGAGTTGCAGAAGTATCCCCAGAGAGTTCAATGACAACCTAGATACAGGCAGAAAAAAAGGTTACTGTTTCCTATCTATAGAAGGGAAGGCAGTCCCACCTGAGGTGCTCTGAAGGACTAGTCAATACTATCAATAATAAATACTACTGCAAGGATGTGTACCGTTAAATTAGTTGACTGTCTGCTAACTGAAAAATAGAAGCACTTTAGGAGAAAGCACCTGGCAACCTACTTCTGTAAAACCAGCCTGTGGGGCACAGTCCTCCACTGAGGCACACAAGATCATTCTGAGTCAGAATCAGCTTGTCAACAACTGCTATTTACACCTACAACATTTTATTGGTGAAGCGATTATAGGCAGTTGACTGACACCTCTTCTTTTCTCATCTCTTAGAAACAAAACAAAAAAATCACATAATTTGACAAACTTAGTTTTTTAAAGTATAAGTGCAACAATTCCAAATGTCAGTTCATAAAGGGACTTTTTTTTTTGGTGACAATTATGGAGCTGTAACAAGTAGGTACACTGAAATCTTTAATTTGTTATACTTTTACCCTCAGAAAATATATCAATTAGTGACGTGTTGTTGTTAGGAGCCATTGTTAGGAGCCATCGAGTTGGTTTGACTCCTAGAGCCCTGTGTACAATAGAGCAAAACACTTCCCAATCATGCATCTTCCTCACAATTGTGCTTGAGCCTATTTTTGCAGTCACTCTGTCAGTTCAACTTGTGAAGGATCTCCCTCTTTTTTGCTAATTCCCTAGGGTCGCCATGAGTCAGATCCAACTTGATGGCCCTTGGCTGGCTACTTTGCCAAACATGATGTTCTTTACCAGGGACTGATCCCTTCTAACAACACGTCCAAAGCATGTTCCATCCTTCCTTCTTATAGCATTTTAGCTATATCTCCTCCAAGACAGGTCTGTTTGTTCTTTTGGCAGTCCATAGTACACTCAATATTCTTTGACGACACTATAATCTAAAGGTGTTGATTCTTATTCAGTCTTCGTTATTAAATGCCCAGCTTTACATGTGTATGAGGCAATTGAAAATACCATGGTTTGGGTCAGAGACAGCTTAGTTTTCATCTTAGCTTTTCAAGACTTTAAAGAAGTCCTCTGCAGCAGATTTTCCCAGTGCAATGCATCTTTTGATTTCTTGACTGCTGCTTCCTTAGGTGTTGATTGTGGAACCAAATGAAATCCTTGACAGCCTCAATCTTTTCTCTGTTTATCATGATGTCGTTTATTGATGATACAGAGATTTTCCGTGGTTTCTTTCCATAGGTATAGTCAGTTTGATTTCTGTGTATTCCATCTGGCAAAATCCACATGCATAAATCGCTGTTTATGTTGGTGGAAAAAGGCATTTGCCATGAAGAAGTTGTCGGTCTCGCAAAATTTTGTTATGCAGCCTTCGGCATCATTTCTACCACCAAAGACATGTTTTCCAACTATCAATCTTTCTCTTTTTCAACTTTCACACCAGTCACCAGTGATTGCCAATGCATCTTTATTGTATGTTTGATCAATCTGAGGCTGCAGAGCTGGTAAAAACCTTCAGTTTGTTCATCTTTGGTCTTAGTGGTTGATGTGTAAAGTTGAATAATAGTCGTATTATCTGGTGTATGGATATTATCCTATGACCGACAGCCCTGTATTTCAGGATGGATCTTGACTTTTTTTTGGATGATGACTATAGTGCCATTCCTTTTGAAGTTATCCTTCGGAGCATAGTAGACCACATAATTGTCTGATTCACAATGGCTAATACCATTTCAGCTTATACATGTCCAGATTATCAGTGTTTATAGATTCTGTCTCATTTTTGACAACTTTCAGTTTTCATAGTCTCATGCTTCATGTAGCCCGTGTTCTAATTATTAAATAATGTTTGCAACTTTTCTTCTCATTTTGAGTCATGGCACATCAGCAAATGAAGGTCCTGAAAGCTTAACTCAGTCTACATTAGTAATGTCAACTCTACTTTGAGGAGGCATCTCTTCCCCTGTTGGAGCGCCTTCCAGCATCACAGCGACACACAAATCCCCACAGTACAACAAACTGATAGACATGTGGGGTGGGGTGAGTAACATATTCATAAGCAAATATTTGCCCTTATGAAATAAATCCACAGTTGTTTGAGAGACTAAATCACATATAAGGTGGAGGAAAAGTAAAAAATTATTTCCCATGTTAAGTTTTTATATTAAAAATAAATTTTTATAGTCTATGAAGATATACTTTTATGAAATACAATATTTTACTTGAAATAATTTTTAGCACATGTGTTAAAGAAATGACAAGTGATTAAAAGCATTGTTTAAGTGCTTCCTTAGGTTATATATTATAATGAGAAATGGTCTAGCAAATGAGAAAAGTTAGAGACACAGACGAAGATTAATGGAAGCCAGTAGAGCTTTTAAATAGAAGGATGTGAGGCAGGGAGGTGTCTTCTGCCAGAGTTTCATCAGTTGCCCTCAGCTCTGTTCAGAGCAGATGCCAGAGCACACTGTGTAACATTTACTGGAGGAGAGTTTAATGTCAGACAGCATCCTTGGCTTGCTTCCAGAGGTATTCAAATTGCTCTATTATATGCACAGAGTTGCCAACTGACTTTTGTCTTAACTACTGTGTCCAAGTGGCCAGTGGAGAAAGTGTCTGGAATTCATGCTGTTTACAGCCATCACCAGAATTATCTTCCCACAAGGAATGTGTTTTATGGGGGAAATTGCAGTGGTATCACCAGAAGGAAGTCGTCACACTTTCTGGGCCAGGGAACCTGCAGCGTATCTGGAAACTGTTCACTTTAAACCCACTGAGTAGATGGTGTATCTGGTGACCTGGAGTAGACTCTGATGGAGCTGGGGGTTAGGTGTGGGTGTAGGGGTAGGAAAGCAAAGAAATATGGCCTGTCTCAGCACTGTAGCATGACCCACAATTGTTTCATCTTCATCTAGAAAGCATACTAATTAGTATAACTTTTTATGAGACTTCACCTTTTTAGACAGAATTGTTGTTAGGTGCTGTCGAGTGGGTTCCAACTCGTAGCAACCTGTGTAAAACAGAACAAAGCACTGCCCGATACTGCACCATGCCCACGGTTGTATTTATGCTTAAGCCCAAGTTGAAGGCACTGTGTCAATCAATCTTGTTGAGGGTCTTCCTCTTTTCGCTGATCTTCTACCTTATCAAGCATGATGTCATCCTCTAGAGATTGATCCTTCCTGAGCACATGTCCAAGGTATGTAAAGTGTAGTCTTGCCATCCCTGATTATAAAGAGCACTCTTGTTGTACTTCTTCCAAGAGAGATCTGTTTGTTCTTTTGGTGGTCCATGGGACAGTCAATATTCTTTGCCAACTCCACAGTGCAAAGGCATCTATTTTTCTGAGTCTTCCTGAGTCATTGTCCATATTTTGCATGCATGTGGTATGATTGAAAATACCATGGCTTGTGTCAGACACACCTTAGTCTTCAAGATAATGTCTTTGCTTTTCAATACTTTGAAGAGGTCTTTTGCAGCATATTTTCCCACTGCAATTCATCTTTTAATTTATTGACCACCACTTCCATGGGTGTTGATTGGGGATCCAAATAAAATGAAATCATTGACAACATTAATCTTTTCTCTGTTTATCATGACATTACTTACTGGTCTAGTTTGGGAGGATTTTTGATTTCTTGCTGTTAAGGTGTAATCCATACTGAAAGCTGTGGTCTGTGATCTTCATCAGTGTTTCAAGTCCTCTGTACTTTCAGCAAGTGAGGTTGTGTAGTCTGCATAACAGGTGGTTAATGAGTCTTCTTCCAATCCCAATGCCCTGTTCTTCTTCATATAGTCCAGCATCCCAAATTATTTGCTCAGCATATAGATTGAATAGGTATGGTGAAAAGAGACAACTCTGATGCACACCCTTGCTGACTTTAAATCATGAAGTATCCCCTTGTTCTATTTGAATGACTGCCTCTTGATCCATGCACAGATTACTCATGGGCAGTAGCGATTCAGTGATAGAATTCTTACTTTTCTTGCAGGAAATCTGGGTTTGATTATTGGCCAATGCACCTCATATGCAGTGACTACACATCTGCCATCAGAGTCTTGTGTGTCCCTGTGATGCTGAACAGGTTTAAGCAGAACTTTCAGATTAAGACGTGCTAGTAACAAAGGTCTGCTGATCTACTTCTGGCAGTGAGTCAGTGAAAACCCTGTGAATCACAACAGTCTCACCACGGGGAATGCCACAGGACTGGGCATTGCTTTATTCCATCGTGAGTGGGGCCACCAAGAATTGAGAGCCTATTCATCAATAATAGCTGAGAACACAACAGCATGAGTATTCTGAAATTCCCATTACCTAACAATGGTATCTATAATTTGTTATGATCCACACAGTTGAATGCCTTTGCATAGTCAATAAAGCACAAGTAAACATCTTTCTGGTATTGTCTGCTTTCAGCTAAGATCCATTTGACATCAGAAATGACACCCTTGATTTCACATCCTCTTCTGAATCAGGCCTGAACTTCTGGCAGTTCTCTGTCAATATATGGTTGCAGCCACTTTAGAATGATGTTTAGCAAAATGTTACTTGTGTGCGATATCAATGATATTGTTTGATAATTTCCCCTTTTTGGTGGATAACGTTTCTTGGGAATAGGCATAAATATGGATCTCTTCCAGTTGGTTGGCCAGGTGGCTGTCTTCTAAATTTCTTTCCATAGATGAGTATTTCTAGTGCTGTATCCATTTGTTGAAACATCTCAGTTGATACACTGTCAATTCCTGGAGTCTTATTTTTCAATAAAGCCTTCAGTGCAGCTTGGACTTCTTCTGCCAGTACCACCAGTTCCTGAACGTATGCTGCATCTTGAAATGGTAGAACACCGACCAGTTCTTTTTGGTATAATGAGTATGTATTCCTTCCATTTTCTTTTGATGCTTCCTGACTTGTTTAGTATTTGCCCTGTAGAATTCTTCATTATTGCAACCGGAGGCTTGGATTGTTTTCTTCAGTTATTTCACCTTGAGAAATGCCCAGTGTGTTCTTTCCTTCTGGTTTTCTGTTTCTAGCTCTGAGCACATACCATTATAATACTTTGCCTTGTTAAGCTGATCTTTAAAATCTTCTGTTCAGTTCATCCACTTCCTCATATCTTTGTTTTTCTGCTGTAGCTCCTTGATGTTCAAGCGCAAGTTTCAGAGTCTCTTTTGACACCCAACTTGATCTTTTCTTTCTTTCTTGTCTTTTTAATTACCTCTTGCTCTCTTTATGTCTGATGTCCTTGATGCCATTCCATGACTTGTCTGATCTCCATTCATTAGTATTCAGTACATCATATCTATTACTGAAATGGTCTCTAGACTCAGTTGGGATATACTCAAGGGTATATCTTGGCCCTTGTGGCTTTTTTTCTAATTTTCATCACTTTGAATTTTAACTTACACATGAACAGTTGATGATCTGTTCCAAAACTGATCTCTGACCTTGCTCTGACTAGTGATATTGAGCTTTTCTGTCATTTCTTTTCCACAGATTTAGTTGACTTTATTCCTTTGTACTTTATCTGGTGAGGTCCATGTGTATAGTTGCCATTTATTTTAATAAAAAATACATTTTGGGGGGATGGAGTCAAGATGGTGAACTAAACACACATCTCCCTAAATCCCTCTGGAAACCAAGACCTGAACTGCTAGCTTAACAGAGACTTCTGGACACCTAGTGAGCCCTAGGACCCAGCACAGTGCTGTAATTTGGACTTCATACCATTGAACAGAAAAACCACCTCTCTTTCACTGATCCCACTCAGGAAGCATGGGCTTGCACATGCTTCCTCTGTCTGGTGGGTGGAGCTGGGATTTGGCTAGCTGCTAATTTCAGATGCACTGCTGGTGGGATCGGCAAGCGAAATTGCCATATTTTGAGAGCCAGGCTATGGACTCTGCATCTCAGCACCTTTCGCCTCTCTTTCTGCCTCTGCTGTATAGTAGCTAGTACTGAGGCAGGTGGCGAGCTTCTGCAGGACGCCATATTGATCTATTGGGAGGCAGATACACCCATATGGAGGCCCCAGCTGGACTTAGTTCCTAGGCTGGGAGGAAGCGCCTACCCAGGGGAGAGCACTTTTCCAGCAGAAAAGTAGTATTTTACACAGTGTCACCTACAGCTGGTGCCCAGCAACAGAGGCTGTAGACTCTGTGCATCTTGACACCTTTGGCATCTCTTTCTACCCCCAATATACAGTAGCCTGGACCCAGCTAAGTGGTGAGCTTGTGCAGGACACCATTTTGTTCTACTGGAAGGTGGATTATCCATACGGAAACCTCGGTTGGAACTAATTCCTGGGCTGGGGGACAGCACCTGCCTGGAGGAGAGCGCTTTTTCAGCAGAAAAGTAGTATTCCACACAGTGTCACCTACAGCTGGGTCCCGACAGCAGAGGCCAGCAAGGCAATAGCCTTTCTACACTTTGAGGTAGTTTATAACATCTGGAGTTGGATATAGAGTTGGCTTTGGCTACTTTGCCAGGTGGGAAGAGGGACCTATACATCTGAAAACCTGACTGACTTTGGAAGCTGTCAGATACTTTTTATCTCTCATTTTAAGATGGCCTAGAGCAACAATTGTGGTCCATCATCACAGCATCTCTCTAAGCCTCTATTGACTCATGTGAAGCCCCCAAAGCAACAAACTCTGGAGAAAACTGAAAGCAGGAAATCATCCATGGCTTCAGAAGGTCCCCAGAAGAAACCACCTCAGAACTTCCCAGATGAAGAAGCTTTTCTGAAACTATCAGAAGGTGAATACAAAAGGATCATATATAGAGCCCTCCTAGACCTTATACAAAATGCAGCAGAGCAAAATGAAAAATTAAGCAAGCTGTTCCATCTGATGGAACACCAGTACTCTGAAATTCAACAGGTCAAGAACAAAATCAAGGACATAGAAAATTCAATACAAAGTCATGAAAGCAGAATGGAACAAATGAAAAATAGACTTTCTGATTTGCAAGACAGAGCTACTGACTCCAGCATCTATGCCAAAAAATCAGAAAAAAGAAGCAAGAAAAATGAAGAAGCATTAAGAAGCATGTGGGACTATATTAAGAGCAACAATGTATGATTAATGAAGATCCTGAACAGGGCAAAACACCTGAGAACACGGAGAGTATTGTTACTGAGCTTCTGACAGAAAACTTCCCAGAAATTATGAAAGAGGAGAATATAGACATCCAAGATACATATCAAATGTCACTCAATGCAGATCCTAAAAGAAAGGCTACATGACATATTGTAATCAAGCTTAACAAAATGAAACATAAGCAGAAACTCTTAAAGGCAGCAAGACTCAAAGCAAAGCCAACATTCAGAGGGAAACTCTGTAGGCTTTTGTCAGATTTCTCAGCAGAAACCATGCTGGCACAGACACAGTGGCATGACACATTCTGCCGGGAGCCGGTCCCAACACTTTGCAGGGTCCCGCACGGAGGGAGGGAGAGGCGCGGCGGGAAAAGAATCAAGGAGACAGAAAAGACTTTTCTGGTTTAAGGCAGCCCGACCCAGAGAGCAAGAGAGAAGGCTGTCTGTCTTTATTGTTTTTATAGTAAGAGTGACGTGAATTTTACCCTGCCCACTGACCACACAATCTATTGGCTAGTTCAAAACCAAAACCTCGTGGTTGGCAAATTTGAAACCAAAATCCTCGTGGTCTTGAGGTGATGTAATTTTTTACCCTGCCACATGAGCTATTAGTTAACTGAAACCTGGTGATCCTTTTAACTGTCAAAGCTTTTTAGATAATGGCCTATGGATGCCTCGAGCTCAATCAGCCCTACTTATACCTCAAGGTTAAAAGGTTCACGAGGAAGGGTCTAAAGTTTATGATCTCTATTTGTTCCTACTTTGCTCTTTATCTCCTCCTGCAGGGATAGTAAACATCTACTGTCCCCCACCCTATGTCCTTCTCAAGCTGTTCTAAAGAGGATAATTCCTTTCACATGGGTGGGGATGTGCAGTTGGGGGAAGTCAGCAGAGGTTGGGCTGGCCTTGCTGCTCTCAAGCTGGCTGTGTTAGAAATCATTCCTCTGAGCTCTTTCTCCAGAGATTCCTGTACAGGTTTTCCCAATATTATTTCATAAACCAAGGGGGTAGTAAAGGGCCCCTCTCAGAAGGCATCTCCCCTGATCCTTGTGCCAGGAGAGGAGGGGGTATCTTTTTGAAGAAAATTTGATTAGGAAGCCAAATAATATCAAGGACAGTAGGCTAAAAAACATGTCACAGGTGAGATGCTTCAGCCCGTCATTTGCAGGAGCTCGTGACTTTGTCTACAAGGCTGATGGCGGACCTCCGCAACATTCAAAGCCTTGAAGAACTTTCAACCAAGAATTATATATCCTACAAAACTATCTTTCAAATATGAAAATGAAATGAAGACATTCGCAGATAAACAGAAACTCACAGACTTTGTGAAAACCAAACCAAAGCTACAAGAAATACTGAATGAATTTCTTGGATTAGAAGAACAAAACCACTAACTTTGTATTTTAGAAGCAAATACAGCACACATCACCCAGAATCCTACTAAGTTAGGGAGGGCTCCAAACTCAGTTAAAGCTATAATAGTGAAAGAAATGATTCAGTGACCATATTGTGAAAACTATGATGTCATCATATTAAAAAGAGGGATGTACTACAGTCATTATAGTCCTTCCAGATGGAGAAGAAGTTGACAGGAACGATAGTAATTGAAATTGGGTTTATGCATAGTTTATTAAGGGGGATAATAGGAGCAGCAGTAAAGTACAATAAAGATGCAACATATCAAATCAATAAATGTAACATAGGAGTCTCAACAACCACAATAGCAACCCTGAAAAATCAACTCACAAAGAATGTTCCAGAACAGATTGATAACAGCAACAGAGAAAACATTAACACAAAAATAAACATATCACAATGGCAGCACTGAACACATACCTATCAATAATCACATTGAATGTGAATGGACTGAACACTCCAGTAAAGAGACATTGAGTGACATCTTGGATCAAAAGACACAACCCATCTATCCATTGCTTGAAAGAAACTCACCTTAGACTTAAAGATATGAACAAACTGAAAATTGAAGGATGGAAGAATATATATCAAGCTAACAATGAACAAAGAAGAGCAGGGGTGGCAATTCTAATCTCAGACAAAATAGTTTTTAAAGTAAAATCTACCATCACGGACAGGGATGGACACTATTGCTGAAAGTTTCAATACACAAACAGGACTTAACAATATTAAATATTTATGCATCTAATATTGGAGCACCTAAATACGTCAAAGAAACACTGACTACCCTCAAAGAAGAGATAGATCACTCCACAATAATAGTGGGAGACTGCAACACTCCACTGTAAATATTGGACAGATCTTCTAGAAAAAAGCTCAATAAAGACACAGAAGGTCTTATTGCCACAATTAACCATCTAGACCTCATTGACATATACAGAACTTTTTATTCATCAGTGGACAACTACACCTTCTTCTCCAGTGCACATGGAACATTCTCCAGAATAGACCATGTGTTATGACATAAAGCAATTCTCAACAAAATCCATATCATTGAATTAATGCAAAGCATCTTCTCAGATCATAAAGCCATAGAAGTCAAAAGCAATAGCAGAAAAAACATAGATAGAAAGTGGAACTCATGGAAACTGAAAAACATCTTGCTCAAAAAGCCATGTGTTATAGAAGAAATCAAAGATGAAATAAAGAAATGTATGGATTCCAGTGAGAATGAAAGCACTTCCTACCAGAACATATGGGATACAGCCAAAGGGGTGTGCAGAGGTCAGTTTATCTCCATAAATGCACACATCAGGATGGAAGAAAGAAACCAAATCAAAGAACTGACCCTGCAGCTTGAACAAGTAGAGAACAACAGAGGAACCCCTCAGGCACCAGGAGAAAACAGATCATAAAGATTAGAGCAGAACTAAATGAATTAGAGAATAGAAGAACAACTGAAAAAATTGAAAAGACCAAAAGCTAGCCTTTTGAAAAGATCAACAAAATTGACAAACCATTCACTAAACTGACTAAAGAAAAACAGGAAAGGAAACACATAACCCAAATAAGAAATGAGAGGGGAGTTGTCATAACAGATATAAGAGAAGTCAGAAATATAACAGAATGCTATAAAAGAGTGTACTCTAACAAATTTGAAAACCCAGAGGAAATGGACAAATTCCTTGATTCATATCATTTACCAAGATTATCACGAGGTGAAGCAGAACAACTTAATAAACCCATCACAAAGGAAGAGATTGAAAAAGTCATCAAAAAACTGCCAACCGAAAAAAGTCCAGGCCCAGATGGCTTCACCACAGAATTCTACCAAGCATTTGCCAGCCAAGTGCCGTCGAGTCGGATCCGACTTATCTCCAATACTACTGAGACTATTTCACAGTATACAAAGGGATGGAATTCTCCCAAATTCATTCTATGAAGCCAGCATAACCCTGGTACCAAAGCCAGGGATAAAACCAGCAAAAAAGGAGGAGAACTGCAGACCAATATCACTCATGAATCTAGATGCAAAAATCTTCAACAAAATTCTTGCCAATAGAGTACAACAACATATCCAAAAAATAATCCATGATGACCAAGTTGGATTCATACCAGTCATGCAAGACTGGTTCAACACCAGAAGAACAATTAATGTGGTCAACCACATAAATAACACAAAAGACAAGAATCACCTGATTTTGTCTATTGATGCAGAAAAGGCACTTGATAAAGTCCAATACCCATTTATGCTAAAAGCTTTCAGCAAAATAATAATAGACGGCCAATTTCTCAGTGCAATAAGGGCCATTCATACAAAGCCAACTGCCTATGTTATCCTTAATGGAGAGAGACTGAAACAGTTTCCCCTGAGAACAGGAACTAGACAAGGATGCCTACTCTCATCTCGCTATTCAACATTTTACTAGCAGTTCTAGCCAGAGAAATTAGACAAGACCAAGAAATAAAGGGCATCTGCATTGGCAAAGAAATAAACATCTCCCTGTTTGCAGATGATATGATTGTTTATGCAGAGAATCCTAAAGAATCCATAAGTAAACTACTCAAACTGATAGAAGAGTTCAGCAATGTCTCAGGATAGAGGATAAACATAAGTTAATCAGTAGGATTCCTTTATACCAACAATTAGATTGTTAATAAAGAAATCACAAAATCAATACCACTTAATATAGCCCCTAAGAAGATACAGTACCTAGAAATAAATCTAACTAGAGAAATAACAGACCTTTACAAAGAGAACTACAAACCCTTACTATGAGAGTCTTACATAAATGGAGAAACCTACCCTGCTCGTGGGTAGGAAGACTTAACTTTGTGAAAATGTCTGTTTTGCCCATAGCAATGTAGTTCCATAATGCAATCCCAATACAAATTCTAGTGGCATTTTTTATCGAGACAGAGAAACAAATTCCCAGTTTTGTTTGGAAATGGAAGAAGCCCCAGATAAGTAAAGCACTACTGAAGAAGAACATGCTGGAACGCCTCTCATTACCTGACGTTAGAACCTATTACACTGCCACAGTAGTTAAAACAGCCTGGTACTGGTACAAAAAGAGACACATAGATGAAAGGAACAGAATTGAGACCCCAGACATGACACCATCTTCCTGCGAGCAGTTGATATTCGACAAAAGGTCTAAATTAAACTGGGGTAAAAACAATCTCTTCAACAAATGGTGCTGGCTAAATTGGATATCCAACTGCAATAGATTGAAACAAGATGCATATCTTACACCAACTCAAAACAAAAACCAACTCAAACTGGATAAAAGACTTAAATATCAAACCTAAAACAATAAAGCTCATCCAAGAAAAAAGAGGAACAACAATGGAAGTTTTAATACACAACGTAGACAGACTTCAAAATCTGTCAAACAAACCACAAACAACAGAAAATACATAAATGGGAACTATTAAGAATCAAACACTTTTGCACATCCAAAGACTTTAGTAACAGAATTAAAAGGCCACTTACAGAACAGGAAAAAATATTTGGCAATGGTCATGGATTGAATTGTGTCCCCCCTAAAATGTATGTGTTGATTTGACTTGGTCAGGAGTTCCAATATGGTGCCCTTTCTCTCATGTGTTGTGAATCCTACCTCTGCGATATTGATGATGGAAAATGGTTTGCAGTTGTGTTAGTGAGGCAGGACTCAAGCTTGTGGAATATAAGGGAGAGAAGTGAGCTGAGGAAGTTGGGAACCTCATAACACCAAGACAGAAACACCGGAAGCAGAGCATGTCCTTTGGACCTGAGGTTCCTGTGCCGAGATGCTCTCACTGGATGTGGATTCAGCCTACTGGACTGTGATGATTTTTCATATTGAATGGACTTGTAATTTATGAATGGATTTGTGGCTCACTGGACTGTGACAATAAAAGCTTATCCTCATGAAACTTTTCACTCGTGGTATTTTCTGTTAGAGCAGTACCAGGTGACTGAGACAGCAACTGTATGTCAGACCAACACCTGATCTCCATAATTTATAAGGTATTACAAAATACCAATAAGAAAAAGATAAATCATCCAATTAAGTGATGGGCAAAGGAGATGGACAGACACTTCTCCAAAGATGAGAGCCAAAAAACACTTGGAACATGATCATGATCATTAGCTATTAAAGAATCAAATCAAAACTACAATGAGATACCATCTCACCTCAACAAGGTTGGCTATGATCCAAAAGACACAGAACAACAATTACTGGAGAAGCTGTGGAAAAACTGGAACTCTCCTACACTGTTGGTGGGATTGCAAAATGGTGCAACCTCTTTGGAAAGCAGTCTGGTGCTTCCTTCAAAAGCTGAAAATAGATATACCATTTGATCCAGTAATTCCACTGGAATTACAGAATCAAAGCCAACTGATACTTGCACACGAATGTTTATCACAGCACAATCCACAATAGCAAAAAGGTGGAATCAACCCAGATGACCAACAACAGAGGAATGGATAGGTAAACTATGGTATACGTACTCAGTGGAACACCACGCATCACAAAGAACAACAACGATTTTAAGAAACATCTCGTAACCTGATTTCAGTTGGAGGACATTATGTCGAGTGAAAGCAGTCAGCAATAAAAGGACAAATATTGTACAAGACCCATACGATAAGAACTTAAAAACAGACTTACACATAGAAGAAAAGACTCATGGATGGCTGCAAGGGTAGGGAAGGAGGGAAGGCCAGGGGTGAGGGTATAGATTAGATAGTTGATAGAAATTTGGTTGGGTGAAATCTGTGACAGCACACATTAGAAAGAAGGTCAATATTAACGACTTGAACATAATATGATTACTCCTCCCATCTTAATCCAATATTACAAGGACAGAGTAGCTAGGGCAGGGGACTGGGGACCATTCTGTCAGGGGAAATCGAGGCCAGTTGGTAAATCTAGCATTTTGCTAAGACAGCCCTCTGCACTCCACGTTGGTGAGTGGCATCTGGGGTCTTAAAAGCTGCCGAGCTGTCACCTGAGGTTACCCCAAATGGTCCCAACTCAGCAGGAATCTATGATCGCCAAGGACCAAAACAACATGGGGGAAAGAGAACCCGGAAGACAGAGAGACTCACGTGACTGAGTGATTACATTGACTTGTGACTGAAAGAACCAGATGGTGCCCAGCCACCACCAGTGATGGCTGTAATGGAGCTCACAAAGTTGAGTCTAACTAGCAACACGAGAATAAAAAGGGATGCACCCTGAGATCTCCATTAAAAGACTGTAATTAATGGTCCATGGGCCTCGGAGTTCCCCTGGGAGCATGGCCCCTGGCCCTGATGCTGCTCCTGTCCAAAATTCATAATCGAGGTCAACTCTCGGACAGGAATGGATTGGACTTAGTGACATAGAGTGACCGTATCATGTGTGCACTTTATGGTTCGGAGCATCTATAGGATGTTGTCTTGCTGACCTCTTACTGGAGGAAGGGGAATGGGTGGAGAGGAGGGGATAGGAGATTGTTGGGAGGTTAAGACATGTGTGGAGCAAAGAGGAAGACTGTGCTGTCACCAGGCAGGGAGAGCAGTAGGAGATCCATATAGGGGGGCATGTAAATTTATATGGGAATGTACATTTTCATTCAATTATAATAAAAAAATAAAAAATAAAAATATATTTGTGATGAAGAAGTCACTGGTCTTACAACACTCTGTCATGAGATCTCCAGCATCATTTCTACTACCAAGGCCATATTTTACAACTACCATCCTTGTACTTTGTGCTGCAGCTTTGCATTCCTATCACCACCAATTATCAATATGACAGAATAGAACCCAGAATTCCTGTTAAATGTGGAGAGAGATTATGCTTGTCAATAAAAGGTGGCTGGTACACATAACCCCATGCTTGGTTCTCTCTCTAGGACTCACGTTCCATTTGGTGTTTTTTGTTGAAAGAATCTGCTACCACCATGCTGTTGTGTTCTTAGCTGTTGCTGAGTCTGCTGTCAACTCTTGGTGGCCCCTACACACTGTGGAATAAAGCACTGCCTAGACCTGCACCATCCACCTTGATCAGACTGTTGAGATCTGCAGTTTACATTGACTGATTGTGAGAAGTAGATCACCAGACCTTTCTGCTTTGTACATGTTAGTCTGAAAGCTCTGCTGAAATTGTTCAGCATCACAGTGACACACAGGGCTCCAGTAACAGACAGGTAGTCATTGCACGGGAAGTACACTGGCTGAGAATCACACCCAGATTTCCTACAAGAATGGTAAGAATTCTGTCACTAAAGCACTACTGCCTCATATCACCGCAACTGCTGTTCTACCATTCACTGTCTAATCTAAGTATGCCCCATCCCTCATAATTGGCTGCATAGCTGCAAAGCTTCAAAAAGACTTCTCCAGGCAAGATCAGGTCAAAAGAGGGACAAAAAAAAGGCACTGTCTTATGTAATCCTGGCTTATAAAATGAAGATCCTCCTCTTTTAGCCTGTGGTGCGCTCCGGGTATCTTTTCTGCCCAGCCCTCAGGTTATTTCCAATAGCAGTGCTCATCTCTAACCAACACTATGCAGGAGTGAATCCCTAGACATTCAAGGTTTTCAAAGCAAAAAGCAAGAGAAAGAGTGTAAATTGTCTCTCCCATCTATCTCAACTCCACACAATTCCAGTTTCTTGTCTGAAGTGGCAAGTTCTTATCTGGTGAGTAACCTCACATTTGAAGAATATTCTTCCTCAAAGGGGTTTCACCTTACCTGCATGGGTCTTCGCAGACAAAAGGTATCACAGTTAAACATAACAATCCTATGGTTGGTAGAATCCTAAGATAGTCCTCCAGATTTCAACCCCTTCCTGTACAGTCTTTAGATATGGAAAGATAATTACTCCCATGATTTGATTAGTTAGACGGTGCAGTTGGCATTAAGAAAGGGAGATCGTACTGGATGAGCCTGAGCCAATCAGGTAAACTCTTAAAAGACACTGGGTTCTTCCTAGTGAAATAGGTTTAAAATATGAAAGGGATTTGGAATACGGGGAAGTCTCTTTTATTGACTTTGGAGAGAGAGATCACATGGCAAGGAATGTGAGCAGTCTTTAGAAGCTGAGAGCAGTTCTAGGCTCACAGCCAGCAAGAAAATTGGGAACTCAGTCCTATCTTTGCAAGGAGCTGGATTCTTCCAAAAACTGTGTGATCCGGAAAGAGGACCTCAAGCTCCAGATGTGAACGAAGCCTCACTGACACCTTGATTTTAGCCTTGTGAGACCCTAAGTAGAGAAGCAGGTTATATCACACCTACACTTCTGACCTAAGAACTGTGAAATAACAAGTGAATATATTTTAAGTCACTTTAAATCTGTTACAGAGCAGTAAAAGACTAATGCAAACTCCAACCTTCTTCAGTGAAGCACATCTATATAATCAGGTCATTATACCCATAGAGTCTATTACAGAAAGAATTGATGATAGAGATTTGCTGCAAATTGCCTCAAAGTCGTCTGGAGTCTGTCCCAGATTTCTGTATGAGAATTGCAGTTCACAGCTGTTATTTACCACAAAAACTGCACTGCCTTGTACTAGAGAGTCATATTGACTTAAGGTGACTTGAGGGAACAGGTAAATCATCTGAATGGGCATTACCAAATAACATCGTCCCTGAGTAAATGACCAACAGGATGATGAAGATTGCAAAGAATCTCTTGAAGTGGATTGTTGGTGGACATTATTCACCAGCACTAGCCAGATTCCTCATTACTTTCCAGATAGTAAACAAAAGGAATTTGTCTTGTTAAATTACTAATCAACTGATGCCTTCAAGCTGCCTCTTTCTGGATGATGATGAGGGTAAGAAAGTATCCCGGATGCCTGCATTTGCTAGGAGCCTTACCCAAGAACCTAGAAGTTGGGCTCCTGACATATAATTGAGGTCAAAAAGCCCTGTGTCATGCAGGAACCACAGAGTAAGAGGAACTCATGGCATCACCACGTTGCTCATTAGCAAAGGCGTTCCATCTCAGGGGACTAGGCAATAGATGGTTCTCAGTCTTTCTGAGCCAAGATATACTGACCCTGGTCATGTTTACACGCATAGCACAGACACACCCAGATGTTGTATGTCCCATGGCAAACAGGGATAGTTTGCCGGTTATTATGGTTCCTAGTGTTAGCTAAAATCCCAGCCCTTTGAAACCACTACTTTGGAGAACCACATGGCACTGGTTTTCAGTTAGACCTCCTGAGGATAAACAAAAGGAAGGAAACAGACTTTCCCCCACCCTGGCTACCTAAACTGCTGAAAAGGAATCATCTGGAGTATCTGTATTTATAGCTTCAAAGAAGAGTACTCAGGGCTGGTGAAAAGATTTTTAGTTAAAAGGGAAAGGGTACATGAATGGCATCTGCTTGAGTTGAGGTGTATGTTGTGTGATTTACATTAATATTAGCCCCATTGCTATGAGAGAGAGAGAGCTGTGAATCTTCTAACACTTCTTGACCTCTTTCTGCCTTTTTTCTGATCTTAATTCCTGTCTTACAGGATTCTTGTGAGAACTGAATAAAAGAAGTAAAGCATTTTACTAGTGCCTGGCACATAATGACACTCAGTGAATGAGCGTCATCATCACCATCTCTTGTGATCTTCCTCTAACAACCACTGTCATCATCAGCATCAAAACTTTTTTACCAAAAACTTACTACCCTTGAGCCTATCTTCTTACATCTAGGTTCACCTTTACCTGAAAACATGATTATTTACATATTAAAAGATTTTAAACTGTCAAGACAAATTGACACAGTCAGCATCATAAAAGTCTTGTAACTGTGGCTATGCTTGTCTAACTTTTATTTCCAAGGTCAAAAATGATCTGCCTCAGTATTAAAAATAATAATAAAGAAACTGTTTATCTGGTATTGCTGTAACAGTAACAGAAATACTACAAAGTAGATGGCATTAATATAGAAAAGTTTATTCTGTTCACTCGAGGGGAAGGCTTTCCCTCGTTGTCAGCTTTGGAGGAAAGTCCTTTTGTTGCATCAGTGTCTGTTCAGGGAGCATCTTGGTGCAGGAACCTCGTGTCTGAAGGACGCACTCTTCTCCTGGTGCTGCTTTCTTGACGGTGTGAGGTCCTCAGTTCTCTGCTTGCTTCCCTCTGTTTTTATCTCCCATAGGATGAAAGGATAAAAGGTGTAACAAGCCACAATCCAAGTTAGCTCTCTTAGCAAGAGTGTTGCAGTCCCACCCTAATCCTCTTTTCACATAATCATCCTATCTATTAGCCACAGGCAGAGATTAGGATGTATAACATAGGAAAATCACGAAATATTGGGAATGATAGCCCAGCCAAATGGCTACATACATTTTGGGGAGGGCACAGTTCAGTCCCTGACATTGAGCCTAGAGGTTGCCACCTTAGTTTCAAACTTTAATAATAATAATAAATATATGTCTCCCGGGGCAACAATGTCCACTACATCTGTCTTAGTTATCTAATGGTGCTGTAACAGAAATACCACAAGTGGATAGCTTTAAAAAGAGAAACTTACCATGTCACAGTCTGGTAAGTTCCAAGTCCAAATTCAGAACATCAGCTCCAGGAGAAGCCTTTCTCTGTTGGCTCTGAAAAAAGATCCTTGTTGTCAATCTTCCCTTGGATTGGAAGCTTCTGAGGTGCAGGTACCCCAGGTCCTTTCCAAAGGAAGTGTTTCACTCCAGCACTGCTTTCTTCCTGACATATGATCCCCACATACCTCAGCTAACTTCTTTTATATCTCAAGAGATTGCCTAAGGCACAATACAATCTTATTGCGTCGTGCCACACCAACACAACTACTGCTCACCCTCCCTTATTAACATCACAGAGCTAGGGCTTATAGCATATGTGAGCATCATACAATACCAGGAATCATAACCTATCCAAATATCTGCACACATGTTTTGGGGGGACACAGTTCAATCCATGACAACTATCATCTTTATTTAGTATACTTTCTTTAATTTTTCATCCTTGTTGTTTTACAGTGGTATATAAATCCAAAAGTTATGATACAGAGCACAGTGAAAATTAAAACTCATTCTCTCTCATTCGTAAACTCTGATGGTGTAGTGGTTAAGAGCTATGTCCGCTAACCAAAAGTTCGGCAGTTGAAATCCACCAGGCCCTCCTTGGAGGCGCTATGCAGCATTTCTACTCTGACCTATAGGGTCGCTTTGAGTCAGAACTGACTTGACTGCAGTGAGTTTTTCTGTCTCTTTTCAGCAACCACTCTTTTCTACCCCAGAAACAGTGCAGTCAGTGCTTCCTGTACATGACATTCCAGTACTTGCCTTAACCCCTGGTGGTTGTTAATCACAGCATTCTGCATCACATTGTTTCACTATGAGAGTCTTCACAAAAAGCTTCCTCATTCTCTTTAATAGCTCTGTGGTATTCCATTTTGTAGATGGATCATAGTTTAATTAATGAGTTCCCCACTGATGAGAATTTACATTGCTTCCAATGTTACACTACTAGAAACAATGTCACTGTATTATTCCTTAGACATGTCATTTCAGAATATTCTTTTTAAGAAATATTAAAAAAAATTTCAGTATTTCATTGATTCCTTGAAAAATAGTATTATTATTGGCCCATATTATTTTTTGCCCTAAGTTCTTCGACAGAGAGTTCTTACTGAGGGGAGTCTTTTTATTCTAAAATAGTGGAACACCACTGTTAAACGACATTTTGGGGAAAAAGAGAAAATACTCCTCTGTCAATGTATTCTTTAGCACTCAGCAAATTTGATTGCTCCTTTCTGCTCTGCACAGTTACCCTCACAAAGCTGCACTTTAATTTTTACTCCTGCTTAAATCATCCCCTGCCCCCGAGGCTCCCCAAGGTTTAAACTCTTCATTTACTGACCTGGGGTGTTTGTCTACTATTGTGTATGTTGTGCAAGTATTCACGGGTAAAAATAAAAAATGTAGAGACTATTACCTGCCTTAGTAGCTACACGTTACATAAGTGATTGGGGTTTTCTACATAAGCTAGAAATGGATATGTAAATTATGATCACCAAAAGCGTTTATAAACTGTACTTAATCATGCTCCTATGATGACTATTAGACATGTGCACACATACGTGCGTGCATGCATACATTTGTTATTGTTAGCTGCCATAGAAGGAGCCCCTGACTCCTGGTAACCCTGTGTAAAACAGAATGAGAAGAACACTGCCCAGTCTTGTATCCTCTAGAATTGGTTACAAATCTGACCTGCATGACCAATTGGATTTTCATTGACTGATTTCCAGAAGTAGGTTGGTAGGCTTTTCTTCCTAGTCCATCCTAATATAGAAGCTCTACTGACAGCTGTTAAGCATCGCAGCAGCACACAAGCCTCCACTGACAGGCAGGCGGTGGCTGTCCATGAAAGGGGAGAAGTCTGTCACTGACCCACCACTGCATCTGTTACCGGAAACCTGGCCGCAGCTTCAGGCTGCCTCTTACCACAAAGCCAGATGTAGACAGCAAGGGATTTTGCTTTATTCAGGTGGCCGATGATTTGAGAAGACGGTGGATTAGCACCCTAAAAACCATCTTAACATCTCATCTCAAGCCAGATGGTTTTATAGGAAGAAGAAGGAAGCCTTAAAGAAAAAGGGGGTGTTATTCAGGTGCCTGGAGAGAAAGCCATTAGTCACGAGGTGGGTTGTCCAGAAACTGTGATGCTGTCTGGGCAGTGGTCTCCGGTCCCTGGGCAAGGTCTAGAGTCACAAGGTGGGTGATGTCACCTAGGAAGTATCTTAATGTCTTATTTCAAGCTGGAGGGTTCTGGGGTTGTTGGTCACAAGGGTAGATCACAAAAGTTGGGAGGTTTGTTAGAGTAACTGTGATGTTAACTGGATGATGGTCTGGATGATTTCTGAGTTTCCTGGGCAAGGCAGGTGATGTTCTCTGGCTCAGGCCCCTGGGCAAAATCTGAAATAAACCTCATAGTCTTCAGGTTAGTCACTGTAATTTTTCTTGTCAGCCTAAGAGATCAGGCAAGGATTTTTAACCAATATTTTACAACTAGTTGCCCTTTCATTCCACTCTGTCGTTATTATATCTGTGGGATTAGTTTACTGTGAGAGCTAATTGTCCTGGTCTTATTATTCATAGACTATTTGGCCTATTTCACCTCCCCCTGAGAGATTTCATATTCATAATTCTTATGGTAATGTGGATGGAGGTCTTTTTCTATATCTGCTTCATGCTGAATAGGAGTGTAGTCCTACCTATCTTAGTAAAAATCTCTCTCTAACAGTGTTAATCATCTCTAATGGCCAGGATGACAATCACTGGGTATCACTTAGGATCCATGGAACATTATTTTATTGGGAACTGTTGCAATCTGAAAGATACAAATCTTTCTGGAAACCCAGATGGAACTATCTAGTTTTCTATCTTCCTTTCTGCTTTTTCTACTTTCTATTTACCTTCTGTACACTTTCCTTCTTCCTTTCTCCATGTTTTGTCTTTCTCTTCTCTTCCCCTGTCTTTTTCCCCTCTCCATTTCTTCTCTTTCCCTTTTCCCTCTCTCCGCCATTTTTCTCTCATGTGGTAATATCCGAAACTTCTGATTGAACCTGTCTGAGAATGTTTGGTACATGTCCTCCTGGCTCTTTAGTTTTTAGTATGTTAACCAGCATAAGCAATTTTAAGTCCTCTTTTCTTATGGTTAGTCAAGTTTTTAAATGTATGTGTCCTGAGTTTACTTAGTAATTTTTGTCCCAGCAACACAACAGGGCATTTAAGGGACATATAGAAAGGAATGTCTTAACAGTTGTGACCCCATCAAACACAAAAGAAAAACATTTCAGCTTGGATTTAAAATCCAAGCCAGTAACTACACAGTTCTGCTTGGAGAGTGGGCCCCCTGGATAGTTTAAGGTAGAAAAGATACCTTTCATGTCTAAGACAAATTCAATCTCCTTACCTTCCATGTTGAGCACTACCCTTGGTTCCCCCCTGGAGATGTCAATGGTATGGTCGAGATCCAGGTGGGTCTCAGGCCTCTGACAGTAGTCTGTCTCTTCACATCCTTCCAAGAGAATTACTATCCTTTTAGGAGGGCCTGTCTGTGTAGGCCTATGGGGAAGTCAACTGCTGTTGTTAGTTGCTGTTGAGTCAATTCTGTGTCATAGAAACCCTGTGAAAAACAGAACGAAACACTGCCTGGTCTTGTACGAGATCCACAATCATTTTTATGCTTAAGCCCATTGTTGTGGCCACTGTGCCAATCCATCCTGTTGAGGATCTTCCTCTTTTTCACTGACCTTCCACTCTGCCAAGCATGATGTCCTTCTCCACGGACTGATCCTTCCTGATAACATGCCCAAAGTATGCAACCTACAGTCTTGCCATCTTTGCTTCCAAGAAGCATTCTGGTTATACTTCTTCCAGAACAGATCTGTTTATTCTTTTGGCAGTCCATGGTACATGCAACATTCTTCTCCAACAACACAACTCAAAGGCATCCATTCTACTTCTGTCTTCTTTGTTCATTGTCCAGCTTTTGCATGCATATGATGCCATTGAAAATACCACAGTTTGGGTAAGGCACACTTTCGTCTTCAAGGTGACGTCTTTTCTTTTGAATACTTTGAAGAGGTCCTTTGCAGCAGATTTTCCCAGTGCAATGCATCTTTTGACTTCTTGACTGCTGCTTCCATGTGTGTTGATTGTGGGTCCAAGTAGAATGAAATCCTTGACAACCTCAATTTTTTCTCCATTTATGACAATGACAATGTTGCTTACTGATCCAGTTGTCAGGATTTTTGCTTTCCTGATGTTGAGATGCAATCCATACTGAAGGCTATGGTCCTTGATCTTCATCAGTAAGTGTCTCAAATCTTCTTCACTTCCAGCAAGTAAGGTGGTGTTGTCTGCATAACGCAGGTTGTTAATGAATCATCCTCCAGTGCTGATGCCTTGTTCTTTATAGAATCCAGCTTCTTGGATTATTTGTTTCACATGCAGATTTAAAAGGTATGGTGAAAGGATACAACCCTGGCACAAACCTTTCTTGACTTTAAACTGTGCAGCGTCCCCTTGTTCTGTTGACACAACTGCTTCTTGATCTATATACAGATTCCTTAAGAGCACAGTTAGGTGTTCTGGAATTCCCATTCTCTGCAAAGTTAGTCATAATTTAGTATGATCCACAAAGTCGAATGCTTTTGCATAGTAGACTAAACACAAGTAAACACCTTTCTGGTATTCTTTGTGTTCAGCCAAGATCCATCTGACATGAGTGATGATATTCCTGGTTCAACATCCTCTTCTGAATCCAGCTTGAATCTCTGGCATTTTCTTTTCAATATACTGCTACAGTCACTTTTGAACGATCTTGAGCAAAATCTTACTTGTGTGTGATATCAATCATACTGTTCGGTTAGTTCTACATTTGGTTGGATCACCTTCCTGTCGAATGGGCATAGATATGAATCTCTTTCAGTCAGTTGGCCAGGTAGCTGTCCTCCACAGTTCTTGTCATAGAGAAGTGAGCACTTCCAGCACTGCATCTGTTTGTTGAAGTATCTCAGTTGATATTCCATCAATTCCTGGAGCCCTGTATTTTGCCAGGGCCTTCAGTGCAGCTTCAACTTCTTCCTTCGGTACCATTTAGTTCCTGATTATATGTTACCTCTTCAAATGCCTGAATGCCAACTAGTCCTTTAGTATAATGACTGTGTATAGTTCTTCGATCTTCTTTTAATGCTCCCTGAGTTGTTGAATAGTTTCCCTGTAGAATCCTTCACTATTACAACTCTAGGCTTGAATTTTTCTTCAGTTCTTTCAGCTTGAGAAATGTGGAATGTGTTCTTCCCTTCTTGTTTTCCATTTCTACCTCTTTGCCCATGTCATTATAACACTTTGTCTTCTCGAGTTACTCTTTGAAATCTTCTGTTTAGGTCTTATGCTTCCTCATTCCTTCCTTTTGCATTAACTGCTCGACACTCAAGAGTAAGTTTCAGAGTCTCTTTTGACATCCAACTTGGTCTTTGCTTTCTTTCTTGTCTTTCTAATGACCTCTTGCTCTCTTTGTGGAGGATGTCTTTGATGTCATTCCACAGTTCGTCTAGTCTTCAGTCATTAGTGAGCAACACGTCAAATCTGTTCTTGAGATGGTCTTTAAACTCAGGAAGGATATACTCACGGTTATACTTTGATTCTTATGGACTTCTCATTTTCTTCAGTTTCAATTTGAATCTGCATACGAGCAATTTGGTCTTTTTCTGACTGCTGATACTGGGCTTTTCCATTGTGTTTCTGCACAGATGTGATCAGTTTGGTTCCTGTGTATTCCATCTGGTGAGGTCCATGTATACAGTTGCTGTTCATGTTGGTTGAAAAAGGTAGTTGCAATGAAGAAGTCGTTAGTCTTGCAAAATTCTACTGTGCGATCTCAGGCATTATTTCTATCACCAAGGTCGTATTTTCCAACTACTAATCCTTCTTTGTTTCCAACTTTTGCATTTCAGTCACTAGTAATTATCAATGCATCCTGACTGCATGTTCGATCAATTTCAGACTGAAAGCTGGTAAAAACCTTCAGCCTCTTCATCTTTGGCCTTAGTGGTTGGTGTGTAAATTTGAATAATAGTCATATTAATTGGCCGTCGTTCTAGGTATATGGATATTATGCTATCACTGACAGCATTGCACTTTAGGACAGATATTTGATATGTTCTTTTTGATGATGAACAAAACAGCATTCCTCTTCAAGTTTTCTTTCTCGGCATAGACCATATGATTGTCAGATTGCAAATGGCTGAAACCTGTGCATTTCAGCTCGCTAATGCCTAGAATATCAATGTTTATATGTTCCATTTCATTTTTGACAGTTTCCAATTCTTCTAGATTCATATTTCACACATTCCATGTCCTGATTATTAATGGATGTTTGCAGCCATTTCTTCTCATTTTGAGACAAAGATCCTGGAAGCCTTTCTCCATCCACATCATTATAGTCGACTCTACTTTGAGGAGGCAACTCTCCCCCAGTCATCTTTCAAAGGCCTGCCAACCTGTGGGGTTTGTTTCTAGCACCATTATCTGACAATGTTCAGCTGCTATTCATAAGGTCTTCCCAGGCTAATTCCTTTCAGAAGTAGACTTCTTGGTCCATCTTCTTAGTCTGTCTTAGTCAGGAAGCTCAGCTGAAACTTATCTACCATGGGTGACCCTGCTGGTACCATATCACAGCAACAAGCAAGCCTCTTCTGACAGACAAGTGGGGGCTGCTCACTCCTGTTTTAGGGCATTCAGGACATTCTACCTTCCAGGACCTCATTTTTTGACAGTACCTATGTTAATTGGGATCAGTATTCACCAGCCAGTGAGGTGATCTAAGTCCTGATCTCTGGGGGGCCAACTGGGTTATCTCAAGGTGGGCATTGGAGAGCTATACCAACATTTGGGCCTTCTTTTTTCATTTATTTTTCCTCTGCTGCCAAATTTCTTGTTATTATATGCTTTTAAAGGTCTCCTTCACCAGTTGGGAGAGTGGGGTCTAAAGTTTTGATACAGGATGATCAAAGTCTGTATATAAAGGATTTTTCCCATTTTCTTCTGTGTTTACAAAGCAGAATACCCAGAGTAAAACATCCAGACGAGTTTACCTGGATCGTCATTTGGCTCAAGTGGCTTTAGGAACAAGTTTTTCTAAAGTTCATAGTTTAAAAGAATATCTAAAGACATAGCTTGTGTGGGTTACCTCAATGTCTATGAAAGTCAGAAATTTAGATCTTAGAGGAATCATATATATCTTTCATGGTTCCTTCACTTGAATCATGATCTTACTGAAAAAATTTTTGTTACAAATATTCAATAAATGATAATTGAACACCATCTGATTTTTAAGATCTCATGTACCATATAATGAACTATGAAATAGAATAGAAACACTAACAATATTAGGCTAATTATCTGAAATAACCAGTGAAATTATGACCCTAAGGTCTTTGAACAAGGAAACAAATCTCATGAGATGTTTATATGTAGGTGGCATCACTAACCATTTTTCATGTGACTCAGCCACAATTGTGTTTTATAATACCTCAGATTCCATATTAATATAAACACAATAACATTTATCTATTAAGGTACAGTTTTTTTTTCATAGAATAAGAAGTCTAATGTTACTTTAATTTGTAAAATCATAGCAGAAATTGCAGACACTTTACTAGTTATGATATTTATAACTTTACTAAGTTTACCCATAGGAATTTATAATTGGAGAATTACATTAGCTAAACCCATCAGTCAAATAATTTAAGAAAAAGGACAATGATTTTTTTATGTCTAAAAAGAAGGATCTCAAATTCTCAGGAATATTTGTGCATAAAACCCATAGTATATCATTTACTCAGCCTTATGTAATTGTTTTCTGTTTCACCTAAATCTGGGTCAGCTGCAGTCTGTGAGTCCATCAGTTCTGCATAAGAGTTTTGAATTTCTCAAGTCACAGTCTTTTTCACAAGCCTAAAATCTTTGTCAAAATTACTCTGGTTAATTGCTTTCAGAAAATTAGCAAAAACTGTAGATGACAAAAGCTTAATGTGACTATGATCAATAAAAACATTCTTAATAGTGACAGGAGTCAATCACAAGCAGGATGCAAAGGCCAAAAACCCAATCCACTGGAAAATCTTAGACAATCATATTTCTAAACACAATCATTACTCACATTTTTTAGAAACTTCAGACACCATACAGAACAATCTTGAAGCATAGTAGCACATAGTCAGGATATACCAAGATTATTAAGCCTCTAAACATTTGTATAGTACAAAAATAAATTTATAAGCAAATAATTTGAATTCCACAGTCAAAATATTGGCTTTGATGATGTCAGATTATATAAAATAACATAGTCAAGCTAGCAATTAAAACCAAATCAAACCCACTGCTGTGGTATTGAATCTGATTTATAGTGACCCCATAAACAGAGTATAACTGCTCTATACAGTCTCCAAGAAGTGCTTGGTGGACTCAAACTGCCAACCATCTGGTTAGCAGCTATGGCACCCAACCATTGTCCCACCAGGGTTTCTCCAGTTAGCAATTAAGAAATAGTGATAAAATTATGATTAAATATTGTGCATTTATTAGATGACATTAATAGGAAATAACTAATGTAGGTTTTAACATAGTAAGAGTTAGGCATCTTTTTCAATTCCAAGCCCTGTAAAAATCTTTCAACCCTTTTCTCTTTGAAAAGGCTATCTATGGCTCTGGCTTTCTCTTCTTTTCCAAGTCTTGTGGCTTGGTTTTTAGCTCAGAAATCTTATCATAATGACAGGCCAAATCTTTGCCTTTAAGAGATGTTACACAAAGAATAACCAAGCCAGCCAAGTGCCATCATGTTGGATCCAACTCAGGGCCACTCAAGAATAAATTAATTGTTTATTCAGAAATAATAGAAAAATTTATTATTTAACAGTGGAAAAAACACACATTTTTTCTAATGTTAGTGTCCTTAGAAATCTCATAAATTAAACCATTAAATCATTTGACAAAAAATATTTTACTGTACCAAATGAATATTTTAAATAAACCTGTACAGTATATCCCTTCAAACAGCAAAGGAATTCATTCATTAAGACTTATATAATATGTATATTCTTTTTTGTTTCCCAAAAAAGCAAAAAGTGTATAAACTGGATAAATTAGAACAGATAGCTGTTAACTCAACCTAACACCAGTAAATTACAAAAAAAAAGGTCCTGGAAACTATTCTAAGCCTGTAATTGAAATAAAGTTTCATTAAACATTTCAGATTTTTATTCAATTTACTGTTCCTCATGTTTTCCCAATCTAATTTAACTTACAGTTTCCGCCAACTGGCTTTGGAAATCGCAGTGTCATCCCTGATATAGACATAACTCTAAATCTCCTGCTAAGGCTGAAAACCCTTCTAGGCCATCTCAGATATGTCTTAGAGTTGCCATGCAATAGAAAGAACTTCTTTGAAGTCTTTTCAAGATTTGGATTTGGCTTGGCTATTTATTTATTACTTTTAAGTATCTTTTTCTTTTTCCTTTTTTTATTGTGATTGAGGGAACATCTACCATTCATACCAATTTTGCATGCCCACCTATCTACTGGTCCTTTTGCTCTCCTTGCCCAGTGGCAGCACACTCCTCTTTTTCATTTTATACTTGTTATATCCACTTAACAATCTCCTGCCCCTTCCTCTCCACTCTCTTTTCTTCCATCTAGAAAGAGGCCAGTAGGACAGCCTCCTGTAAATGCACAGAACCATAAAGTACACACACCATTTGGTTGCATTGTGTCCCCAAGTCTAGTCCATTTTTGTTCAAAGAGTTGACCACAGTATGTTTTCTAGATGGGGGCAGCAGCTAGTCCAGGGGCCATGCTCCCAGGGAATTCCCCAGGATATCAAACCAAAAATTATTGTCTTTTAGCAGAGCTCTTGAGCTGCACTCCTCTTTTTCTTGTGTTGCCACAGGGACTCAACATTGTGTACCCCATCACAGCTATCTTTGGTGGTAGCCGAGCACTATCTGGTTCTTTTGTTCACGTGGTCATACAGTCTCCCATTCACGCAGTTCTTTATGTCTCCTGAGCTCTGTTTTCCTCATGTCTTTGGTGTTCTTGGTGATCATCTCTTCCAGATGAGTTGGGACCATTTGGTGTACCTCAGATAGCAGCTTGCTAGCTTTTAAGACCCCAGACGCCACTCGCCAATATGGGGTGTAGAAGACTCTCTTAGCAATAGGCTAATTATACCAATTGACCTTGATGCCCCCTAAGAGCATGGCCTCCAGACCCTGCCCCTACTGCTCTATCGCTGTTAATACTGGGTTGAGATTAGAAGAGCTTTCAATTTATGGTGAAGTCCAGTTAAATTGATCTACTTTCTACTGTGTGGTGTCACTGCTTCCACCCAGCCAAATTTCTATCAACTATCTAATCTATGACCAACCCTCTCCCTCCCTCCTCACCCTTGTAACCATTAGAGAGTCTTTTCTTCTGTACATAAGTCTATTTTTAAGTCCTTATAGCAAGGGTCTCATAAATCAGCTGACTGATTTCACTTAGCATGTCTTCCAGTTGAAACCAGGTTATGAGATGTTTCCTAAGATCATCATTGTTTTCTTTTTTTATCATTGTGTAGTGTTCCATTGATTATATGCACCATAGTTGTTTATCCATTCATCTGTTGAAGGGCATCTGGGTTGATTCCATCTTTTTGCTATTTTGGACTGTGCTGCAAAGAATGTTCATGTGCATGTGTCCGTGTTACAGCCTTTGTTTCTGTAGGACACATTCTGAGCAGTGGGTTTACTAGATCAAATAGTATATCTAGTTCTAGCTTTTTAAAGACTAAGGAAGTGACAGATTGCTTTCCAAAGAAACCGTAAAATTTTGCGATCCTGCAAGTAGTGTAGGAGAGTACCAATCTCTCCACAGCCTCTCCAGCATTTGTTGCGTTGTGTTTTTGAATCATGGCCAACCATGTTGGGATGAGATGGTGTCTCACTGTAGTTTTGATTTGGATTTATCTGATAGCTAATGATCGTGAGCATTTCATCAGGTGTCTTTTGGCAGCCTGGATGTCCTCTTTGGTGAAGTGTCTGTCCATCTCTTTTGCCCATTGCTTAATTGGGTTATTTTCCCTTGTTGATATTTTGCAATACTTTGTTGATTGTGGAAGTAAGATGTCGATCAGACATACAGTTACCATATATTTTTTCCCACTGTATAGGTGGTCTTTTAACTCTTTCAATAAAGTCTTTGGATGAGCAAAAGTGTTTGATTCTTAGTAGGTCCTGTTTATTTATTTCTCTTCTTTTGATTGTGCTTTGTTTCTCAGATTTGAAAGTTTGTCTAAGCTGTGTATTAGAATTTACATTGTTGACCCTAATTTTTATTGTTTTAGCTTTGATATTTAGGTCTTTGGTCCATCTTGAGTTTGTTTTTGTGTAAGGTATGAAATATGGATCTTGTTTCAGTTTTTTGCAGATGGATATCCAATTATGCCAACACCGTTTGTTAAAGAGACTGTTTTTTCACGAGTTTACAATCTTAGAGCCTTTGTCAAATATTGACTGTTCATAGGAGGATGGTGGCATCTCTGGGGCCTCAGTTCTGTTCCATTGCTCTATATGTCTCTTTTGGTACCAATACCAGGCTGTTTTGACTACTGTGGCAGTGTAATAGGTTCTAAGGCTGGGTAGTGTGATGCCTCCGACTGTATTCCTTCTCTTCAGTAGTGCTTTACTGGGGGGCGGAGTCAAGATGGCCGACTAAGCACACGTATCCTTCTATCCCTCTGGAAACCAAGACCTGAATTGACAATCAAACAGAGCCTTCTGAGCACCTAATCAGCCTCAGCACACGGCACAGAGCTGTTAATTGGGACTTCATACCACTCAGCAAAAAACCTCCTCTCTTTCGCTGACACCTGCTCCTGGCTAGCCCCAGCTCTCACGGACGGAAGGTAAACGCACCGTTTTGACTTTTTTTTCCTTGGTCTCGGCTGGCGGGTGGAGCTGGGCCTTGCCTGGCAGCTGGACTCAGACGCGCTGCTGGGGGGATAGGCAGGCGAAATTCCCAGATTCTGAGAGCCAGGCTCGGGACTCTGTTAATCTAGCCACTTTGAGCCTTTCATTTTGTAGCTGCCTCAGTGGGGTTTGTGCAGAGCTCCGCGATCAGGGTGCGGGACGCCATGTTGGTACTGAGATTTTAGCGGGACCTCGTTCTTAGCCTGGGAGCCAGCGCCTGCAAACGGGACAGCGCTTCTCTGTCAGAAAAGTAGTGATTTTGCACAGTGCTGCCTACGTTGGGGGCCCTGCAACAGAAGCAGAGGAATCACTGCCTCTGGGCACCTTTAGCCCCCCTGTCTGCTGCCTGTGTGGAGGACGCCATCTTGGGTACGGTGGCTGCAGCTGGACCTAATTCTTACCTTGGGAGCCAGACCCTGCCCACAAGAGAGCGCTTTTCTATCACAAAACCAGTACTCGACACAGTGTTGGATAAGACTAGGCCCTGTCAGCAGAGGCCACCAGGGCACTAGCAGTGCTGTATTCTGAACTAGTTTGTTACCATCTGGGGTTGGATACAGTGGCGCTTACTTTGTCAGACGGGAAGAGGGACCTCTACACCTGAAAACCTAACTGACTTGTGAACTGGTCAGATACCTTTTGCTTTACATTTGAAGACAGCCTAGAGAAACATTTGCAATCCATCCTCACAGTACCTCTTCCAGCCGCTATATACTCACATGGGACCCACAAAGCAACAGACAATTGTGGCATACAAGCAATCACTCATGGCTTCAGAAGGCTCCCAAACAAAGCAACCAAGGAGTTTTCCAGATGAAGAAACTTTTATGAAAGCATCAGGAAGTGAATACAAATTGATTATATACAGGGCCCTTCTAGACCTTATACAAAATGCAGCAGAACAAAATGAAAAATTAAGCAAGTTGTTCGATCTGATGGAACACCAGTACTCTGAAATCCAACAGATCAAGAAGAAAATCAAAGACATAGAAACTTCCATGCAAAGCCAAGAAAACAGAATGGAACAAATGGAAAAAAGAATTTCTGACTTGGAAGACAGAGCTACTGATGCCAGTGTCTATGAGCAGAAATCAGAAAAAAGAAACAAGAAAAATGAAGAAACATTAAGAAGCATGTGGGACTCTATTAAGAGGAACAACCTTCGATTAATTGGAGTCCCTGAACAGGGTGAGACATCTGAGAACACAGAGAGTATTGTTGCTGAGCTGCTGAAAGAAAACTTCCCAGAAATCATGAAGGAAGAGAATATAGACATCTCAGATGCCTATCGTACGCCACCCAATATAGATCTCAAAAGAAAGACTCCAAGACATATTATAATCAAGCTTAACAAAATGAAACATAAGCAGCAAGACTCAAGGCAAAGCTAACATTCAGAGGGAAACCCTGTAGGCTCTTGTCAGATTTCTCAGCAGAAACCATGCTGGCACGGAGACAGTGGCATGACACATTCAAAGTCTTGAAGGAGAAGAACTTCCAACCAAGAATTATATATCCTGCAAAACTGTCTTTCAAATACGAAAATGAAATTAAGACATTCCCAGATAAACAGAAACTCAGAGACTTTGTAAAAACCAAACCCAAACTACAAGAAATACTGAAAGAAGTTCTTGGCTTTGGCTTAGAAGAACGAAACCACTAACTTTATATTTTAGAACGACACACTACTCAATACTCATTTAGGGAAGGCTCCAAAGTAAATCACAGCTTTGATTTGGAAAGAAGCAATCCAGTGATCATCATGAAAACTATGGTGAGGGATGTACTACAGTCGTTATAGTCCTTCCACATGGAAAGGAAGATGACCAGACTGGTAGTAATTAAAATTGGGTTTATAAATAGTTTATTAAGGAGGTTCATAGGGGCAGCTGTAAAGCACAACAAAGATGTATCATACCATTTCAAGAAATCTAACACACGAGTCTCAACAACTATAAAACCAGCTCTGAAAAAGGTGAAAAATCAACTCACAAAAAAGAGTGTCCCAGAACAGACTAATAAGAACAACAGAGAAAACATCAACATAAAAATAAACATATCACAATGGCAGCAGTGAACACATACCTATCAATAATTACATTGAATGTGAATGGACTGAATGCTCCAGTAAAGAGACACCGAGTGTCATCTTGGATCAAAAGACATGACCCGTCCATATGTTGTCTACAAGAAACTCGCTTGAGATCTAAAGACAGGAACAAACTGAAAATTAAAGGATAGACGTAGTGCTTTACCTATCTATGGTTTCTTGCCTTTCCAAACAAAGTTGCTGATTTGTTTCTCCATCTCGTTAAAAAATTGCTGGAATTTGTATTGATGTGTAGATGGCTTTGGGTAAGATAGACATTTTCACAATGTTAAGTCTTCCTATCCACAAGCAGGATAGATTATTCCATTTATGTAAGGCTCTTTTGGTTCTCGCAGTTAAGATCTTGTAGTTCTCTTCGTACAGGTCTCTTATTTCTCTGGTTAGATTTATTCCTAGATATTTTATCTTCTTGGGGACTATAGTAAATGGTATTGATTTGGTGATTTCTTCTTTGATGATCTGTTTGTTGGTATAAAAGAATCCTACTGACTATTTGTTTCAGTAGATTACTGATGGATTCTTTAGGATCCTTTGCATATACAGTCAATCATATTATCTGCATTAGGGAGAGTTTTACTTCTTACTTCTTTGCTGATTTAGATGTCCTTTATTTCTTTGTCTTGTCTAATTGCTCTGGCTAGAACCTCTAGTACAATGTTGAATAGAAGTGGTGAGAGTGGGCATCCTTGTCTAGTTCCCATTCTCAAGAGGAATTCTTTCAGTCTCACTCCATTCACAATGATGTAGGCAGTTGGTTTTGTGTAAATATCCTTTATTGTGTTGAAGAATTTGCCTTCTACTCCTATTTTGCTGAGAGTTTTTAGCATGAATGGATGTTGGACTTTGTTGAATGCCTTTTCTGCATCAGTTGACAAAATCAGGTGATTCTTATCCTTTATACTATTTATGTGGTTGATCACATTAATAATTTTTCTGATGTTGAACTAGACTTGTGGCTCTAGTGTGCATCCAGTTTGGTCATAGCAAATATGTTTTTTAGCATATGGTTGAATTCTATTGGCTAAGATTTTACTGACGATTTTTGCATCTAGGTTCATGAGTGATATTGGTCTGAAATTTCTTTATACTGGGATCTTTCCTTGACTTTGGTATCAGAGTTATGCTGGTTTCATAGAATGAATTTGGAAGTATTCCACCCCTTTCTGTGTTGTCAAATAGCCTCAGTAGTATTAGAGTTAACTCTTCTCTAAAAGTTTGGTAGAATTCTCTGGTGAAGCCAATTGGGCCAGGAATTTTTTTGGTTGGTAGTTTTTTGATGACTTTCTCAATGTCTCCCTTTGTGGTGCATTTATTAATTTATTGTGCTTCTGGTGATAATTTTGGTAGGTGATGTGAATCTAGAAATTTGTCCATTTCCTCTAGGTTTTCGAATGTGTTAGAATACAGTCTTTCACAGTCTTCTGTTATGATACTTTTGATTTCAGTTGGGTCTGTTGTGACAACTCAGTCAGTGTTTGCTTGATGTCTTTAGATGCTCTGGCATTAGGTGCATAAATATTAAATATTGTTATGCCCTGTTTGTGTAGTGAAACTTTCAGCAATAAATAGTGACCATCCTTGTCCAAGATGGCAGATTTTATGTAAAAGTCTTTTTTATTTGTGATTACTGTTGCCATACCTGCTCTTCTTTTTATGTTGTTGGCTTGGCATATAATTTTCCGTGCTTTGATTTTCAATTTGTTCATATACTCGAGTCTTAGGTGTGATCCATGATGTCCCTCGTTCTCTTTATATTGGAGCACTCAGTTCATTTACATTCAGTATAATTACTGATGGGTATGTGTTTAGTACTGTCATTCTGATACGTTTAGTTTTATGCTGTTGATGTTTTCTATGTTGCTCTTAATATTGTGTTCTAGGTCATTCTTATTTATGAGTTGGCTTTTCATCTGTTTCAGTGTTGGTTTTGTGCTTCTTGAGAACCCTGCATTATGTTCCTTGTTTTGACAGATCGCACTGTTATTTTCCTTTGCAGCTACCCCGGTGGTCCCTCTTACTATTCTAACTTTAAACCAGACTTTAACTTCTACATATCTTTTTAATTTCTTCTGCATCTGAAAGGGTTACAACTACTGTAATGTATCATTCTTTTTAGTGTGATAATATCATAGTTTTCATGTTCTGATCACTGGTTCCCTTCTTTTAATATTGTAGCTTTGATTGAGCTTTGTAATTTCTCTAACTGAGTAGGATTCTGGGTGCTGTGTCCTGCATTGCTTCCTCAAGTACACACTTGATATTTTTGTTTCTCTTAGCAAAGATTGTTTTTCAGTATTTCTTGTAGCTTGGATTGGTTTTCACAAAGTCTCTAAGCTTCTGTTTATCTGTGAATGTCTTAATATCACTACCACATTTGAGAGACAATTTTTGCAGCACACATAATTCTTGGTTGAAAGTTTTCCTCCTTCAAGGCTTTGAGTGTGTGATCTCACTGCCTTTTTGCCCCCATTGTTTCTGCCAAGAAGTCACACAAAAGCCTACAGGTCTTCTCTCTGTATGTTAGCTTGGCTTTAAGCCTCATTGCCTTTTAAGAGCCTCTGTTGATGTTTCATTTTATTAAGCTTGATTTCATGTCTTGGTATCTGTCTTTTGGAGTCTGGTTTTTGTGGCATTCAGTAAGTATCTTGGGTATCTATGTTCTCTTCTTTAATGATTTCAGGGAAGTTTTCGGTCAACAACTCTACAACAATGCTCTGTATTTTCAGCTATCCCTCTCTGTTCAGGCACTCCAATTATCCATAGATTATTCCTCTTAATAGAGTGCCATGTGTTTCATAGTGCATCTTCATTTTTCTTATTTCTTTACTCTGATTTCTCCTCTTAAATACTGGTGTCAGTTGCTCTGTCCTCCAGGTCACTAAGTCTGACTTCCATCTCCTCAACTCTGCTTTTTTAGCTTTAGATTGAGTTGTCTAATTCTGTCATTTTTTTATTGATCTGCTGAATTTCAAATCATTGAAGTAATAAAATTTTGTCTATGGTGGTAGGGAAACCTAGCTTTGACTGAGGAAACTGATCACATAATAATATTAGTGTAGCTGATACTGTTAAGCTGTATGCCATGAAATAAAAAGGGGAAGAGGTCAAGGAGTGCAGTGAAATAACAAATAAAGTGTTTATATAATTTAAAACTACAATAGTCCCCCCCTCACACACACACAAAGGCTGTGCCTGCTGATACTTCTTAGATACAACTAAACACTTTATAGAATTAGTTTTCTTGGTTTGCAGATTTGGGGTCTTGTCTTTATGGGTGTATCCAGTCAATTGCTCTGATGTTGTTTTTGAATTTTCCATGCTACCTCCTAGTTTGTTGAGTGGTACCTGGGTCTTCAAAGCTTGTTAGTGACCAGGCAAAATAAAACAAATGGTCTCTCTTCAGGTAGAACAGCAGAGGAAGAAGGAGATCCAGGGACAGGAAAAAGAAATGGAATGCAGGTTTAATCACCTCCAGGAACTACTAACTCCATTGCCATGAGACCTGAAAGCATAGATTACGTCCACCTGCCATTACTGAACATTTTGATCAGGACCTAACAAATGGATTCTGATCAAAAGCAGGAAAACAGTGGAACAGAATTCCAAATTCATATGGAAACTAGAATTATTGGATCACTGAGACTATCAGATGAAGCCATCATTAAACTAAACAGCTTAGCCCAATTAATACTGTTTACCTTGAGCACTGTACTCTTATAAAGAATTATCTGTTATAAGTTTAAATTGACAACAGTAAATCTAAACCACAGAAGAAAACTTTGAGAAGTAGACAATTTAAATTAGTGATGATAAAACAATAAGGATAGAGCTAATGAGAATGATGACACAATATGAAGTATGTAACTAGTTGTCAGTGAAGTGTTCATGCAGAAATTGTATTTTCACAGTTATTTATTTATTTTGCTGAAGTTGGGTATAATTTAAGTCACTTGGTTTGAAGATACTAGAGTATTAACTGATAATAAATCTCCAGATGGAAAAATGGTCTCTTACCTATTTATGATGACAAAAAGCTACAAACTCACAGTAATTTATCTTAGCTAAAACATTAACAAACAGCAACAACAAAATAAAACAATGTACCTTGTCCTTGGCTTTCTTTAGCTGGTTTAAAGGATTTGGAACAAATCCTTATTCTGGGGCTGATCACTTTTAACTTCTAAGGAAAATCACTTGAGATGATTCAAAGAAAAATTTTTGTTCCTTTGCCGCAGAAGCAAAACAAGCAAACAACCCAAAGCCCTCCCCTAAATGCCAGTGGTAGTCCTTCTTTTCCTTAGATTATGGCTCTCTGTAGTCTGTTTTTTTCAATGCAAATACAAAGGAAAGAGTGGGAGGAATCTATTACTTGAGTCCCTCACACCTTTCTGTGGATGATTTAAGCAGCTGAGGAAGAAAGAGAATGGGTTGGTAGGGGGTGGGGAAAGGGGGAGATGGATGCAGGAAAGCGGACTTCTCTGTTGTGCTGTTTGCAAAGACTCCACCTGTTTCTTACTGCTTTCTCCAAATGGTATTTGTTTCTAAAGATAATATGATGGTTAATTGCTACTGATGGTAGATCTTGGATTTATATAAATAAAGATCAAGGCATATATGTATATATATATCCTATCATAACTAGCAGTTATGTTGATCCTTTTTTTTCTGACTTTGATGGAAACAGAAAATATTCTAAAGGCTTTTGGAAGCATACTTGAAAGCCATTCTGAGTGCTGTTTCACAGAATGAATAATTCCAGTGGCCATTTATCCCCAGAGCCTTTTTCATCAATACCAAAAGTCCTCTCTACCCCATGAAGGGAGCCCTGGTGGCATGGTGGTTAAGGGCTACGGCTGCTAACCAAAAAGTAGGTGCTTTGAATGCCTCATGACTCCTTCGAAGCCCTGTGAAGCTGTTCTACTTTGTCTGGTAGGGTCATTATGAGTCAGAATTGACTCAACAGCGCTGAGAACAAGTTATTCTTAAGCATCACTTAGCTATGGAGAACACAGTGAAAATTCTAACTTTTCCAAAGTCAAGTAGGATAGCAATTTCCATTGATAAGAACAGAGGGGTCTGTGAGTGCCCACCCTGCTCTAGGGTGTAATCCGTGAAAACTTGGCCACAGGCATTATATATCCACCTATCTTAATTTCCAAGAGTTGCCATGACAGAATGTCAGTGTCAAAAAATAAAAAATAAAAACAGACATTTTACTTGATTCCAGAGGGTAAAAGCCTGATCTAAACTGCAGGACTGTCACCTTGTCTTTTTTTTTTAGCTAGCAAACACTAACTGCTCTGCAACACTGGCACTTTGCCTCTTCCAGCTCAAAAGGGCTACTCAGTGACAAACTGTGTGCTTTCTTAATGTTAGTTTTGAGTGGTCACATAGCTACAAATATGTGAAGATCAAATTTTCAGGGAATACACTTAATAATAATTTAATAATTGTTAAGTATTTTGTCACCATGGAAATTTGTATTACCCATATTTAAAATTCTGTAAAATCTCCAGTCCTCAGGATCAGGTGTTTTGTTTTGTTTTTTTCAGGGAGATGGGCCACCTCTAGTTGGAAATTTTTTTATTAAATCAAATATGTGTTATTTGTTTGGAGCTAATTTGAAGATTTGTTTTTTTAATGTATGCTACTAGCCTATTCCCAGTCACTTGGTTTTAGAAGCAAAATTCTCTGCCTACATGCATACAATTTAACTGCTCCAAATAAACCCTATGTTTTAATTTCTTTGTGTGGTTTTGATTATTTTTAACCTCACCAAGTAGGGGCTTTAAAGAACAGAATTTTATTTTCTCAAAATTCTGGAGGCTAAATGCCCAAGTCAAGTTCACTGCCATATTGATTCCTTCTGGGGGCTTCGAGAGAGAAACTGTCCTGTGCCTCTCTCTCATGTTTTTTTAGATTGCTCCTGGCTTGTAGATAGATCCTCACATGTTGTCTGTTCCGACCTTTATAAAACATTACTCAGAAAGAGTTAGGTTTAGGATCCATCTTACTCCAGCATGACCTCCTTTAACCTAACTGATAAAAAAGAAAAACTCTATTTCCAAACAAGGTCATATCCACAGATACAGGGATGAAGACTTCAACATATCTTGGGGGGGCATCCAGCCAATCCAAAGCACTGTCATTTCCACTCCAGTTGATTAGACAATGAGCTGTAGCTCACTTACAGGCTGGCAGGCAGGCCTAAGATTACTGTACCCAACTGGGATAAGTAACACTGTTTAATTGTCATTTACAGCTTGGGAGAGTAGGAGGTCAATTTGCAGGCAAGACATGTAGACAGTTAGCAATCCATAGCAGAAAAAAGAAGCTGCTGTTGTTGTTGGGTGCTGTTGAGGAGGGTAGTCTCAGAGTGACCCCGTACACAGCAGAACAAAACTCTGCCCAGTCCTGAGCCGTCCTCATAATTGTTGCTGCTTTAGAGTTCCTGGATGCAGCCACTGTGTCAGTATGCCTTGTTGAGGGTCTTCCTCTTTTTTGCTGACACCCCATTTTACCAGTCAGGATGTTTTCCTTCAGGGACTAGTCTCTCTTGTTAACATGTCCAAGGTATGTGAAACGAAGTCTCACCATCCTTGCTTCTAAGGAGCACTCTGGCTGTACTTCCTCCAAGACAGATTTGTTCATTATTCTGAGAGTCTATGGTATATTTAATTATCTTCCCCGACTCCCTAATTCAAAGGCATCAGTTCTCCTTTGGTCTTCTTCATTCATTGTCAGGCTTTCGCATGCATATGAGGCAATTGAAAATATCATAGGTTGGATCAGATTCAACTTGGTCCTCAGAATGCCGTCTTTGGTTTTTAACATTTAAAAGTGCTCTGCTGCAGTAGATTCGCCCAATGCAATGCATCATTTGATTTGTTGACTGCCTCTTCTGTGGGCATTGATTATGGATCCATGTAAAATGAAATTCTTGATAACTTCAATATTTTCTCCATTTACCATGACATTGCTTTTTGGCTCAGTTGTTAGGATATTTGTTTTCTTTATGCCGTGTTGTAATCTATGCCAAAGGCTGTAGTCTTTGATCTTAATCATTAAGGATTTCAAGTCATCTTCAATTTCAGAAAGCAAGGTTGTGTCATGCATATATTGCCAGTTGTTAATGAGCCTCCCTCCAATCCTGATGTTGCATTCTTGCTCATATACTGTGGTTTCTTGGATTATTTGTTCAGCGTGCAGATTAATATGGTGAAAGGATATAACCCTATGCTCACCTTTTCTGATTTTAAGCCATGCAATATCCCCTTTTTCTGTTTGAATGACTGCCTCTTGGTCTATGTACAGGTTCTGTATGAGCCCAATTAATTGTTCAGAATTCCCTTTCTTTGCAATATTGTCCATAATGTGTTACGATCCACACAGTTGAATGTATTTACATACTTGATAAAACACAGGTAAACATCTTCCTAGTATTCTCTGTTTTCAGCAAAGATCCATCTGACATCAGCAGTGATATCTCTGATTCCTCCTCTTCTGAATCTGGCCTGAACTTCTGGCAGTTGTCTGTCAGTATATTGCTGCAACTGCTTTTTAATGATCTTTAGTAAAATTTTATTTACATATGGTATTTTTGATAGTCTCTACATTTGATTGGATCACCTTTCTTTGGAATAGGTAATATGGATCTGTTCCAGTCAGCTGGTCAGGTAGCTGTCGTCCATGTTTCTTGGCATAGACCAGTGAGTACCTGCAGCATTGTATCTGCTGAAACATCTTAATTGATGCTTAATTTGTTTCTGAAGCCTGGCTTTTCACCAGTTCTTTTAGTGCAGTTTGAACTTCTTCCTTTAGTACTATCAGTTCTTAGTCATTTGCTACTTTCTGAAATGGTTGAATGATGACCAATTATTTTTGATACACTGACTAAATATTCTTGCCTTTTTTTAATGATTTATGCTTCATTCAATATTTTGCTCATAGACTCAATATTGCAACTAAAGGCTTGAATTTTCTGTATTTATTTTATTGTGATTTAAGTGAAAGTTTACAATTCAAGTCAATTTGTCATACAAAAACTACCACACACACTGTTATATGACCTTAGTTGCTCTCTTTACAACATGCAAGCACCCACCTCCTCTCCACCGTGTGTTACCTGTGTCCATTCAACCAGCTTCTGTCTTCTTCTGCCTTTTCAACTCACCTCTGGGCAGAAACTGTCCATTTAGTTTCATGTATCTACTTGAGCTAACAGTCTTCACTGGTATCATTTTGTTTCTTATAGTCAAGTATAATCTTTGTCTGAAGAGTTGGTTTGGGGAATGGTTTTAGTTTTGGCCTAATACAGAGTCTAACACAGGGCCATGTCTTCTGGGGACACTGCAGTTTGTGAGACCATCAAGTCTTCTCTTTCTGCTAGAGTTCAAGTTCTGCATCCCACTTTTCTCTTGCTCCATGGGATACTCTTAGTTCTGTTCCCTGTCAGGGTGGTCACTGGTGGTAGCTGGATACCATCTAGTTCTTCAGGTCTCATGCTGATTTAATCTTTGGTTATGTAAACTTTTCTGTCTCTTGAGCTCATATTTTCCTTACGTGCTTAGTGTTCTTCGTTATTCTTTGCTTCAAGCAATTGGGGACCAATAGATGCATCTTAGATGGCTGCTCACTAGCTTTTAAGATCCCAGATGCCACCCACTAAAGTGGGATGTAGAACACTTTCTTAATAACTTTGTTATGCCAATTGATCTAGATGTTTCCTGAAACCATAGTCATAGACTTGAGTTTTTTCTTCAGTTTTTTAAGCTTGAGAAACCCTGAGTATGTTCTTTTCTTTTGATTTTTTAACTTTAGCTTTGCAATACTTTTAATACTTTGTTGTCTTGAGTCACTCTTTGAAACTTTCTGTTTAGCTCTTTTACTTCATCATTTCTTCCTTTCACTTCAGTTACTCTGTGCTTAAAAGCAAGTTTCACAGTCTCTTCTGATATCCATTATTGTCTTTTCTTTCTTTCCTGTGTCTTTAATGACTTTTGCTTTCCTCATGTATGATGTCCTTGAAGTCATCACAACTTGTCTGGGCTTCAGACATTAGTGTTCAATAAGCAGGAAACAAAGAACCACACACAGTAGAAGTCATTGAGTTAGTAGATTGAGTTAGTGAGTCTTCTGAATACTTAGGTGGTTACAAATTTAGGCAAGAAGAGCCATAGAGAAGAAAAGCCTAAATCCGTGCTTTTTTAAACTCTATTATGCATACATATCATTGTTTTTAGGTGACTTTTAGTAGGTTTTGACTCAAGGTTTTTACTACAGTGACTCTGTACAACAGAACAAAACACCACTCGCCTCTGTGACACCTTCACAAATGATGCTATGCTTGAGCCCATTGTTGCAGTCACTGTGCAATACATCTAACTTAAGGTCTTCCTCTTTTTGCCCACTCTGTGTTTTAACAAGCATGATGTCCTTCGCCAGGGATTTATTCTTCCTGATGACACGTTCAGAGAATGTGAGACAAAGACTCACCATCATTTCTAAGAGAAGCATTTTGGCTGTGCTTCTTCCAAGACAGATTTGCTCATTCTTTTGGCGTTCCATCATATATTTAACATTTTTTGTCAACACAACAGTTCAAAGTCATCATTTTTTCTGTGACATTCCTTATTTATTGCCCAGCTTTAACATATACACGAGATGACTGAAAACATCGTGGCATGGATCAGGCATACCTTAATGACATCTTTGCCTTTGAACACTTTAAAGAAGTGTTTTGTAGCAGATTTGCCCAATGCAATACATCATTTGAGTTCTTGATTGCCACTTCCATGGATATTTATTGTGGATCCAAGCAAAATGAAATTCTTGGCAACATCAATATTTTTCATGATGTTGTTTAATGGTCCATTTGTAAGGATTTTTGTCTTCTTTATGTTGAGGTATAATCCATATGCACATATATCACCTGGAAATCTTGGCAAAACTCTAATTTTGATTTGATGTCTCTCAGTGGGACCTGAGATTTTGCATTTTTCTCACCCTCCTGGTTGATGCTGATGTGCCTGTCTCCAGGCCACTTAGTAGCAAGGCTGTTTTGTTGCTAGCTGTCATCAAGTTGGCTGCTGACTCATAATGGCTCTGTGCACAATAGAATGAAACACTGATCAGTCCTGCACCCTCCCCTTGATGAGATGGGGAAAGATAATCAGTAATTTCCATCCTTGGCTGTGTGTTAGAATCACCTAGCATGTTTCTAAAATTCCAGTCCCTCGTGCTGACCTGAGCATCAGCTATTTTTAAAGCTCCTACTTGCAGATGGTTCTAGTTCACAGCCCAAGTTGAAAACCACTGTCTGAGAAGGAGGTTGATTGGTGGTTGGGAGGTTGTAGATTCTGAGTCAACCCATTCAAAATAGGAGATAGCAAGACAGGAGTACATGACCCACAAGCTCCCTCTATACACAGGTACTCTGGCTTCCATGAGGCCTCCATTGCTGTCTATCATCAGCACCAAGCCAGATAGTACAAATGTATCTTTGTTCTTTGCGTTGTAGAAGCATTTAGTAAGGATGAAGATGTGGATGTGTCCTCTCCTTCATCTACAAAAAGTACAAGTAGGACAGGAGGCTATCTATACAAATAAGCAACATCATGATAAATGGAGAAAGGATTGACGTTGTGAAAGATTTCATTTTCTTTAGTTCCACAGCCAATGCCCAGGGAAGCAATAGTCGAGAAATCAAAAGATATGTTACATTGGAAAAATCTGCTACAAAGGACCTCTTTAAAGTACTGAAAAGTAAAGGTGTCACCTTGAAGACTAAGGTGCACCTGACCCAAGCCATTGTACATCAGGAAAACAAAACCTCGCAGTTGGACTAGTAAGCAACATTGTCATAAATGGAGAAAGGATTGAGGTTGTCAAGGATTTCATTTTACTTGGGTCCACAATCAGTGCCCATGGAAGCAGCAGTCAAGAAACCAAAAGATGCATGCATTGGGAAAATCTGTTGCAAAGGATCTGTTTAAAGTATTGAAAAATAAAGATGCCACCTTGAAGACTAAAGTGAGTCTGACCCAAGCCATGGTATTTTCAATCACATCATATGCATGCAAATGCTGGACAATGAACAACGAAGACAGAGAGGAATTGATGCCTTTGAATTGTGTTGGAGAAGAACGCTGAATGTCCCATGGACTGCCAAAAGAACAAGCATGTCTGTTCTGAAAGAAGTACAACCAGAGTGCTCCTTGGAAGCAAAGTATAAGACCGTGTCTTATATACTTTGGACATGCTCTCAGGAGGGATCAGTCCCTGGAGAAGGACTTCATACTTGGTAGACTGGAGTGTCAGCAAAAATGAGGAAGACCCTCAACAAGATTGACACAGTGGCTGTAACAATAGGCTTATGCACGAAAATGATTGTGGGCATGGTGGAGGGCGGGGCAGTGTTTCGTACTGTTGAGCATAGGGATACCATGAGATGGAATTGACTCCGTGGTACCTAACGACAACAGCAATCCAAAGTCTCAAGGGTATCTTTGCGATTTCTCCACAGTTCGTCATTTATATGCACCACACAATGACACTCTGTGCCCCTGTACTTTATATAGGAACATCTTTCATTTTATTTTTAAAGCAAATTAATAAATGGTTCAAATTATGGCGTAAGTCTGTATTACACAACTTCCTCGTGTCTATTTTATGCTATTTCTCAGCAAAAGAAAGCATATCTAACATTCAAAGGAGAGTAAGCCTGGAAATGGATCTATGAAAGCAGCTCAAGATTCGTAAGACTTAATTTGCTAACTGTCTTGGAGGGGACACAAGTGTACGTCCAAAATAGTCATGTATTTTTTGAGCTGGGAGTAATGGTCCTCTGGGAACTAGAAAGAAGTATGAGATACTGCACCTGCCTGTAAGCAGCTGACATTCTGACTATATAAAAACAAAGGAACATAAGTGCTGATCTGAGAGAGAGGAATAACTTAGTTTGGAATGAAGAAGAGTTCAGTTGGTAAGGAGTCATTTGAGCTTTCATTTTTCAGCACCTTAAGTCTCAGGATGAGGGATTTAGAATCTCAGTATAGCATTGGAAGGTTGTAGAGTTTTCTCACTAGGACCATGGAATCTGAAATCAGACAGGTTAGAGTCCAAATCTTGCAGTTTCCACTGATGACCTCTGTAAATTTCTTCCACATGAATATCCATCTCTGTAATCAGGGCAACAAGCCTCTACATCTGGGGGAGTATCTGCAAGCATGAACTAAGACAATGCATGGCCCAGAGAAAGCGGTCAAGCAGCGGTTGTGCTTGGACATCTAGTGCTGCTGTAACAGAAATACCACAAGTGGATGGCTTTAAAAAGAGAAGTTTATTCTCTCACAGTCTAGTAGGCTACAAGTCCAGATTCAGGGCATCACTTCCAGGGGAATGACTTCTTCTCCCTGTTAACTCTGGAGAAAAGACTTTGTCATTAGTCTTCCCCTGGTCTGGGAGCATCTCAGCACAGGAACCTCAGGTCCAAAGGACACACTCTGCTCCTGGCACTGCTTTCTTGGTGGTACGTGGTCACCATGACTTTCTACATGCTTCTTTCAGAAAGGAGATTGGCTTAAGGCAAAATCTAATCTTGTAGACCTCTTCAGTATAACTACCACTAATCCATCTTGTTAAATCATAGTGATAGAATTTATAACACATAGGAAAATTTCATCAAGTGGTAGAAAATCACACCATTTGGGGTCTCATGGCCCAGCTAAATAGATACAGATTTTGGGGAGAACACAATTCAACCCATGGCATGTAGCTATTATATTCATTGTTAGACTGTTGTTGTTAGTTTCTGTAAAGCTGATTCAGACTCATGGCGACCCATGAAATAGTCATTGCATGGCCCTGGACTATTTTATGGTCATTGGTATACGACAGCTATTCTTGCTGCCACTGTGCATTTTGAGTGCATTCCAAACTAGGGGGTGCATTTTTACTGGATGATGTTGTTTTGTAATCCACAGGCATTTCACTGCCTAATTTTCAGAAGTAGACAGCCAGGCCTTTGTTCATAGTCCATCTTAGTCTGGAAGCTCCATTGAAAACTGTACAACATGGGTGACCCTGCTGGTATTTGAAATATTGTTACATCTTCTAGCATCATAGCAAAATGCAAGCTACCACAGTAAAACAACCTGACAGACAGGTGGTAGCATTGTTAGTAAAACATTACTAAAAGTTTTAAAGCAGAGGAGTGATGCAAGCAATACTAAGAAACTCTTTTGAAAAGAATCTGGAAGCAATGCAAATGCCATTCTAATACAGGTAGCTGTATTAGAAAGAGGTGAATGAAGAAGAGGAGATTGAGAGCATTCAGGAATGGAGTGTAGAAGACAAGACAGCATTTGCCGCAATGGTAAGAAGAAGATAGGATTGATAAAACTATTAGAGGAGAAGTCAAAGATGATACTGAGAGGTTAATCCTCAGTGACCACAAGCACAAAGTTGACAGACTTACAAATAGTTTCCCTCCTCGATCTCCTGTCCCCACAACAACACGCACATAGGACAAGGCACTGCAGAGGATTCCATACCCAAGTTTGTTGGGTGGTATCCCCCCAGAAGATATTTCCACCTGGAACCTCAGATTGTGACCTTATTTGGAATAAAAATCTTACAGATACAATGAAGGTAAGGATCTCAAGGTGAGGTCATTCTGAAACAGGAGAGAGCCCTAAATCCAAAGAGTGCTGTTAGAAGAGACAGAAAAGGAGACGACTTAGACCCGCATAGCAAAGAAGACCATGTGCACATGGTGGCCAAGAATAGTATGATGCATCTATAAGCAAAAAACACTTAGAATCACAGACATCCACCAGATGCTAAAAGAGAAACATGGGACAGGTTCTTTCTCAGAGCCTCCAAGGGAACTAACCCTACTGACACTGTAATTTTGGAGCTGCAGATTCCAGAAATATGGAAGTATACATTTCTATTATTTCAGTTTAGTATCTCACAGTTCTGGAGAATCCTTTTTCTTGTCTTTTCTAGTTTCTAGGTCAGGCATCTCTTGATGTTCCTTGATGTCTTAGGCTGGATTTTCTAGGGAAGCAAAACCAGTAACACATATATGTACAAAGGAAGATTTATATACAAAGCACAAGGAACGATGTATATATAAAGGAAACAGCTCAAGCAGTTGTAGAAGCTGAATGTCCCAAGTCCTGGCACAAGCCTCACATGGCCATAGGAGCTTGGAACCCAAAGTCAGCAAGTCAGAGACCAGAGTTCTAGATCACCAGCTGTGCAGGTCAACAGATTCCAAGCTGATGGCAACACTGAGAGGTTTCTGTTGGCTCACGGAGCTGCAGAGGCTGGCAAGCCCACAGTTGGCAGGTCAGGGAACAGGACTCTCAAGTGCCGACTGTAAAGGTTGATGAATTCCACAGCTGCTAGTTCAAGTCCAGGACCCAGACGCTGGAAGAAAAGAGCAGGAGCTGCTGGCAATGTGAGCAGACAAGAAGTGGGTGGTGGAAGGCGGAGAGATGAGAGCTGTGGGGAGGGAACTCATCACAGGCCCTGTCCTGCCACTTGATACAGCAGCCAAACATGGAGTTGGCAAGTTGACACAATCCTGACCACCATAGTCCACCCCTTGTCAACTCGGCTTCTGTACATGTCTCCCCTTACCATCCATAGTCTCTGAAGGAATACAATTACAAAGTCATACTTATGTCTAACATGACATAAATAACACACATACCACTGAAAATGCATTAGCCCATTTATACCTTGTGTTTCACAAACAAAAATATCTGATACATACATACAAAGCAGAAATGCTCATAACAATTACAGTCCTCGTTTCTGCAACTGGTCACACGGACATAACTGGTGTTTAGAACCACCTTGTCCTACAACCCATTCTGTATTCTCTTTGCCCTCAGCAAGCACCTCAGCTGGTCGTGATTCGATACCCAGTGAGGTGACCCAAATCTTCATTCCAGAAGGGTCTGGGCCATTAGCAGTCATTTTGGAATTGGGTTGCTGTAGTTTTTCATTGACTTTAATCACAGGACATGGTAGTAGTAGGAGGCATCCTAAGGGATCTCCTGTATTCTAAACATACTCTTCTTTACCTCCTTCATGTAATGTCAATCTAATTTCATCTTCATAGTCAGGATCAGTGATGCCAGCTAGTGCTGCATCTCCCTTCTTTGTGTGTTGATCCAGAGGCCCAAGGAGCCTAAAATGGCCTAGTGGCAATTTTAGCCTTCATGTCAGTGGAATCACTGATGTGTTTCCAGGTGGCAGCATTCCTCCTTTTGGAAATAAGACATTTAGAACTGTGGAGGTCAAGATTGTGTCAACTTGGCAACTCCAACTGCTGTATCAAGTGGCAGGACAGGGCCTGTGGTAGCTTCCCTCCCAGCAGCTCTCATCTCTTCGCCTTCCACCACCTACTTCCTGTCTGCTCACATTGCCAGCAGCTCCTGCTCTCTTTTCCATCTGGTTCCTGGACCTGAATTAGCAGCTGCTGGATTCATCAACTCTTGCAGCCGGTGCTTGAGAGTCCTATTACCTGACCTGCCAACTGTGGGCTCGCCAGCCTCTGCAGCTCCGTGAGCCAGCAGAAACCTCTCAGTGTTGCCACCAGTTTGGAATCCGTCGACCTACACAGCTGGTGATCTAGAACTCTGGTCTCTGACTTGCTGACTTTGGGTTCCAAGCTCCTGTGGCCACCTGAGGCTTGTTCCAGGACTTGGGACTTTCAGCTTCTACAGTTGTGTGAGCTGTTTCCTTTATACGTAAATCTTTTGTTGTACGTATATGTGTTACTGGTTCCGCTTCCCTGGAACACCCAGCCTAAGACAATTTGGCGTGGGGTACTGCTCTAACAAATATCTAAACTGTGGAAGCTTTTTTCGAAACTGTGAAATGGATGGAAGAAGGAACCACATACCACCAAGAAGGCAGCACTGAGAGGAGAGCTCATCCTTTGGACCTGACATTCCTGTGCCAAGATACTCTCCCTGAATTTGGACTCAATCTACTGAACTGTGATAATTTCTCTTACAGATTTGTGGCTTATTGGACTGTGACAAATACAGTTTGTCTTCAGGAAGACTTCCATTCACAGCATTTTCTGTGGGAGCAGTACCAGCTAACTAAACCACTTGGCTCATAGGATGCACCTTCACATGATGTGTTCCCCCCTTGTGACTCTGTCTGTATTTGTTCTCCTCTTTCATGAGATACTACTCTGGGGGGATTAATACACTCCCTTCTCTGACATGACACCTTTCATTAGCTGATAACATCTTCAAATATCCAAACAAGATGACATTCACTGGTAGAAGGGTAACTTATATATTTAGGGAATGTAGCTTAATCCACAACCTCCATCAAGTTTGGTAGCAATTTTTTACAGCAGTTCTATAAAACCAATGCATGGTAGGTATGGTGCATTATCTAATCACGTAACTCTGGCTTCACAAGGAATTTTAGCTTACAAGTTACAGAAATCCAAATATGCAATAAAAAGCAGATAGTGTGTTAAGTTCTTCTCTTCTCCACAGAAGTAAAAGGAATTTAACAATACAAGGTGAAAAGGAGAGAGTAAAGATCAATGCAAAATAAACATTAAAGTACTTCACTGTGGTCACCTTCCAAGTACTCCCCTGGGGAAGCTATGCAGCCATGCCAGCACCCAGCCCACCCTTCAAAGTAATTTTGGAACTCTTTTTCTGGAATGGTCACCAGAATTGTCATTGTACTACCCTTGATGTCCTGAATGCCATCAAAACGTCTTCCTTTCAACATTTCTGTTATCTTTGGGTAAAGAAAAAAGTCACTGTGGGTCAGATGAGGTGAGTAGGCAGGGTGTTCCAATACATCATTTGTTTACTGGCTAAAACTCCCTCACAAACAACTACATAATAAGTTTGTGAACTTACCACTGTGCCACCATGCACAGTAGCCATTCTCTAAAGAGTTCCAAAATTGCTTTGAAGGGTGGACCAGGCACTGGCATTGGTGCTTAACTTCCCAAGGGGAGCACTTGGAAGGTGACTGTAGTGATACACAGCAATGGAGTAGGTAGCACTCACAATCACTAAGTTCGTGAACTTAATTGTTGGACCTCATACAAACTAAACGCTTTTACTAGTACTCCTGCAGAGTAACCGTCAAGTAGAGAGTTTGAACTCTTTCTCTATACCTGGGAATTCCCAGAGATTACAGATTTTCAAATATCAGACCTGTGAGTTGGAATGCACTTGACCACGATGGGTTTGGTTTGGTTTCGGACAAATGGGAAACTAAGAGGGGTATTTCTGTTCTTTTTCTAATTCTGCAAACATATTTCCGTAAATTAAATAGTTTTTTACTTCAAAGGAAACCTGTTGCCTTTGACTCAGTTGCAACTCACAGCAACCCTGGAGGATAGGGTAGAACTACCCCATACAATTCCTACGGAGTGGGTGGTGGGTTTGAAATGCTGACGTTATGCTTAGCAGTAGAGCTCTTCTTAATCACTGTGAAATCAGAGGCTCTGACTACCTCAAGGTAAATGTAAAGATGAGTGAATCCTTCCAGCCCTGCATCCCTTTGTTAAAACATCTCAGCCTTTGTATTTTTGTTTTCTGCCAATGCCTTCAGTGAAGCTTGGACCTCTTCTTTCATTACCAGCAGTTTCTGTTTACATGTCACCTTCTGCAATGCTAAACATTGACAAATTCTTTTTGGTATAGTGACTGTCCCTATTCTGTCTTCTTTTCATGCTTCCTGGGTTTAATATCTTCTCCACAAAATCTGTCGATATTGCAACTCAGGTTTTGTAGTTTTTTGTTCAGGTCTTTCAGCTTAAAAAATTTCAAGCATGTTCTTCTATCTGGTTTTCTAACTCCAGGTATTTGCATATGTTGACATCAGTTTGTCATGCTGTAGTGGCTTGTATGTTGCTGTGACACTGGAAGCTACGCCACTGATAGTCAAATATCAGCAGGATCACCTATCACAGACAGGTTTTAGCTGGGCTTACAGACTAATATGACTAAGAAGAACCCGCAAGTGTCCTTCTGAAAAGAATTAGCCAGTGAAAACACTAGAAATAGGAATAGAACATTGTCTGAAATAGTGCTGGAAAGTTGGACGGCACAAAAAAGATGACTGGGGAAGAGCTGCCTCCTCAAAGTACAGTCAACCTTGCTGACATGGGTAGAGTCAAGCTTTTGGGACCTCTAGTTGATGTGGCATAACTACATATGAGAAGAAACAGTTGCAAATATCCATCAATAATCAGAATGTGAAATGTGTGAAGTATGAATCTAAGAAAATCATAAATCATCCAAAGTGAAATGTAATGTGTAAGCATCAGTATCCTGGGTCTTAATGAGTTGAATGAATGGCTATTGACCATTTTGCAGTGGGCAGCCATATGGTCTACTATGCCAAGAATGACATTTAAAGAAGAATGTCATTGCATTCATCATCAAAAAGAATATTTTAAGATTTATCTTGAAGTATAACACTGTCAGTGATAAGGTAATATTCATACCCCTACAAATAAAACCAGTTAATATAACTATTATTTAAATTATGCACCAAACATAAAGGCCTAAAATGAATAAATTGAAGATTTTTGCTAATTTCTGCAGTATAAAATTTATCAAAAGCACAATCAGGATGCATTGATAATTACTGATGACTGGATTGCAAAAGCTGGAAACCAAGAAGATTAAGTCCAGGGGCTGACTGTGAAACAGACCATCAATTGCTTTTACGCAAGTTCCAGCTGAAAATGAAGAAAATTAGAGCAAGTTCATGAGAGCCCAAGTATGGCCTTGAATATATCCCACCTGAATTTAGAGATCATCTGAAGAATAGATTTAATGCACTGAACACTAATGAGCAAAGACCAGATGAGCTGTGGAAGGACATCAAGGACATAATACACGAAGAAAGTAAGAGGTCATTGAAAAGACAGGAAAGAAAGAAAAGACTAAAGTGGGTATCAGAAGAGACTTTAAAGCTTGCTTTCGAAAGTGGAGTAGCTAAAGCAAAAGGAAAATGATGAAGTAGAAGAGCTGAACAGAAGATTTCAAAGAATGACTTGAGGAGACAAGGTAAATTATTATAATGACATCACATAAAGTATAAAAATGAACTTTGTCTTGTTATTGTGCATAAGCTGTATATGATGACACCTTATTTTGCACTTTTCTGCCTCTACCACTAAAAACAAATTATCAACTTTTGTTTAATTTTTTCCTGCTGTTCTCTTATCATTTATTATATAACAATAATTAATCTACATATATCTGTAATCAGTTCATCACTTTTTATTTCAAATATTTATGGTATTTACATCTTGCATTAATGCACAGTTTTTTTTAGTAATTTGTGTTTCTTTAGTGCTAGAGAATAATGTGGCAAAAATTGTAAGACTAGAATCAAGTGAACATCATTAAAATTCACTTTTAGTGTGTGTTGAAAAGAAGGAATGGGTTCTGGAAGGTAAAATTACTTTCACTACTTTTGATTTTAATAAGTTCTAGAAGTTCAAAAGTCCAGGTGGTACAGTAGTTAAGAGCCTGGCTGCTAACCAAAAGACTGGCAGTTTGAATTCACCAGCCACTCCTTTGAATCCCTATGGGAAGGTTCTACCCTATCCTACAGGTTCTCTGTGAGTCAGAATTAACCTGACAGCAATGGGTTTGGGGATAGAAATACAGAAAGGAGAATTATTGGCTATTGTGCTGGTTATCTAGTGCTTCTGCAACAGAAAAATCACAGGTAGGTGGCTTTAACAAATAGAAATTTATTTTCTCAGAGTTTAGGTAGCTAGAAGCTTGAATTCAGGCTGCTGGCCTTAGGGGAAGGTTTTCTTTGTCCGTTAACTCTGGGGAAAGGTCCTTTTCTCTTTTCAGCTGGATTCCTGGTTTCCTTGGTGTTTTTCATGTAGCATGGCATCTACCATGTCCCATCTGCGCCTGCTTGCTTCACCTGTTATTTAACATTTCAAAAAATATTGATTTAAGACACATTCTACACTAATATTACCTGATTAATATTATGTCTTAGGCTGGGTTCTCTAGAGAAACAAAACCAGTAAAGTATGTATATATAAATATTTTATGATGGTTAGGATTGTGTGTCAACTTGGTTGGGCCATGATTCTCTTCTACATGACCACTTTCATGATTGTATCTGCCATGAGTTGTCAATCAGTTTAAAGGGAGTTTCCTTGGAAGCGTGGCCTGTATCCTTATATAAGCAGATGTTCTAGCTTTTCGCTTACTCCAGACCCTGGGACTCTCTGCTGCTCATCTGACCTCCTGCTCTTGGGAGCTGAGCTGCCAACTTATCTGCCAAAAGTCAAGCCACCACTTTCAAGTTGATTCTGACTCATAGCAACCCTATAGGTTAGAGTAGAACTGACCTATAGAGTTTCCAAGGAATGCCTGGCAGAGCTGAACTGCCAACGTTTTGGTTAGCAGATGTAGCATTTAACCACTATGCAACCAGGGTTTCCAGCTTATCTGCAGATTTTGGAATTCACAGATCTTCATAACCTGAGAGCAGGAGCCCTGCTCTCTGACCTGCTGATCTTGGCTTTGTCAGCTGCTGCAGTGATGTTGAATCAAGAGAAGATGCTATCCTGATCCATGGGCTTGGGAGTTTCCAGCCTCTGTAATCACATGAGCCATTCCCTTGATATAAATCTCTCAATATATATATTTGGAAACTCTGGTTTCTTTCTCTACATGGAGAGATTAATATGAAGAGAATGGCTTACACAGTTGTAAAGGGTGAAATGTCCCAAGTCCATGGGTCAGGACAGAGGCTACTCCTGATCCATGTAGCCTCAAGGGCTGGCAAATCCAAGATTGGCAGGCAGAGAGCAGGGCTCTTCCTCACAGGCTGCAAAGATCAATAAATCCCAAGATCAACAGTCAAAACTGCTAGTAAGATGCTAGATCAGTCCCAGAAACCAACAGTCAGAAAAACAGGAGCCAGAGTGAGCAAAAGCTGATGAGCCTTGCCAGAGTGTCCACATATACATACTCAGTGCAGGTCACGTGTCCAACGAAACTCTTCTTTCAGCTGATTGATTACTTAAAGCAGTCCATCATTGAGGTGATAATATTAATTAAATCTCATCATGAAAGCTATCACAACATCGTATGACTGTCAAAATATATATATGTCATATGTCAACATCATATAACTGCCAAACCACTGAGAATCATGACTCAGGCCAGTGGCACAAAATCTTACTCATCACACATAGCAAAGAAAACTGATTCTCAAATAGGATTGTAATCATAGGTGTTTTAGTCAGCTAGGGCAGCTCTTACAGAAATACCACAGAATGAATAGCTTTAATAACGGAAAGTTTATTCTTACATAGTCCGGTAGGCTGCAAGTCCATATTCAGGGTGTCCACTCCAGGGGAAAGCTTTCCCCTTGTCAACTCTGGAGGAAAGTCTGGTATTGTATCAGTCTTTGTCCAGGGAGCATCTTGGTGCAGGAACCTCAGGTTTGAAGGACGCGCTCTTCTCCCAGTGCTGCTTTCTTGATGGTACGAGGTTCCCAACTCTCTGCTTGCTTCTCTTTCTTTTTATTTCTTGCAAGCTGAAAGGATTAAGGGTGGGCAAGCCATACTCCCGGGAAACTCCCTTTACAATGGAGCAGGGAGGTGATCTTATAAAGGGATTTACAGTCCCACCCTAATCCTTTAACATACAGCATAGGAAAACCACAAAATGGAAGACAGTCACAAGATGCTGGGAATCATGGCCCAGCCACATAGCTACACATATTTTGGGGGGGACACAATTCAATCCATGACAATAAGTATAGCGGTTGGGATTTACAACTCATATCTTGGGAGGCACATTTCAATCTGTAACAGTTAGCCAACATTAATGTGCTACAAGATGTGGAATACACCAAAAGCATTAATTAACAACAAAGCCAAGAGAAATCCTTGTGGTGAGAAATTAACCAGTATCTGTAGCACTACAAATTTATACGTCCCTTGAACCAAGAATTCATTCCCTTATAAAAATTTATCTAATAGATATAAGTGCTCAAAATGCATTTATAAGGAGCTAGAATGTTTCTAGCCATGAGCTGGGCATGTGCATGACTCAGGAGAAGAAAAAGTTACATTGGTGTCTCAGTGAGTTCAACAAGCTGGGAAGGTGGCCCATAGTCATGCATGACCAAGGAGAAGAAGAGGAGACTCAGGTGGGTAATGACTGGCTTCAGGTAGATGGAGGCCTGTCAAGAAAATCTTGGTTTAATTCTATCTGGCACCAGAGTCTGTTCTATATGAACTAGCACGTTTGTGTAGAAATTCTTGTGATTGTTATTGTTAGCTGTCATCAAGTTGGCCATTGACTTAAGATGACCCTACTGATTTTTGTCAACTGATTTTCCCAGAAGTAGATTGACAAGCCTTTCTAAACTATGGGGAGATATTTAAAATAACTGGCGCTTTCTGGAAATGAAATGGGTCTTTGTGTGTGTAATGTTTCGCTATCCTGAAAGTGATTAATCTGAAGCCAGCAGTCCAGAATGGAAGTTTTCCATGTGTTGTAGGGTAGGACAGGAAGTTAGGTTTCTTATTTAAAAAATAGCACAACCAAATTCATTGTTGTCAAGTGGATTATCATTCATGGCAATCCCCTGTGTTACAGAGTAGAAGATAGAGCTCCCTAGGGTTTTCCTGGCTGTAGTCTTTAAGGAAGCAGATCACAGGGCCTTATTTATACAGTGCTGCTACATTGTTTCAAACCGCTAACCCTTCAGGCAATGTTAATAGTTGAGTGTAAACCATTTGTACCACCTAGGGACCTAGGTGTTTTGGATAACTTTTAAGTTTCCTCTTATAAATATTATTCTGTGTAAGTAGGCACATCCTATATAAGGCTTTGTGATGTTACTTATTTCTGTGCCTGTACAATTAAGGAGCCTGGTAGCTCCGTGGTTAAGAACTTTCTTGCTAACCCAAAAGTCAGCAGTTGGAGTCCACTGGTAGCTGGCTGGAAACTGTATGTAGGCAGCTCTATGTACTGTGTCGTATAAGATCACTATGAGTGGGAATTGACAGCAGTTGGTTTAGTTCTGTTATTTATACACTTCTATTTAGTTTTGCATGCTAAGTTCTGAGTTCTGTTTTAAAATATTAAAACTCAACAAAATGTAAATATTGTACTCTACTGTCAGGATAGCTTGTAGTGTGCCATTTTATGAATGTTCCTAAAAGTCTTTGGCTTGCCTCAAGTTCTTGATGGGGCAGGTAGGGAAAGGAAGTCAGCATTAACAGGCAGGTACTGGCATCAGACATTGGATTCTTCTCTCACCTGGAAGTTCTATGAGGAAATTCTTAACAAAGATTGTAAGAGTTACCTCTAAGATACGAAACAGAGACTGAGTCAAAGCCAGTAGGAAAAACCCAGAATATAAACTAGGAGGAAAACAGAACCAAAGTTCAAGGACCAGCAGTAGGGTCAGGTGAGGGCTGAGGAACTCAAGAGGTCAGAGCAAAAATAGATAAGGAGCGAGTGAAATGATTTCTTAGATTGTGAAACAACCTTGGGACTTCTTTAGTTGGTGGGTAAGCATATGTATGATTCCTGAGTGTGTTGGGCTGGCTCAGTGGGTTGACAAAGCCAAGGAGAACATTTGTCTTGGATTGGGTTCTCCGGAAAACACATTCTGATATGGACATTTGTGTGCAAGAGGTTTACTGGGGAGTAATCTCAGGAAGAGCATCTGTAAGTGAGGAAGAAAGACAGGATGGGGGAGAGGGAGAAAGTGAATTGTAAGGTCATGTGAGCCATAGGCAGCTTCAGCATGGGACCAGAAGAACTAGATGGTGCCTGGCCACCACCACTAACAGCCTAGGTAGGGTACACAGAATGGCGCTCCAGACACAGCAGGTGACGGAGCGGAGGGCAGAGGTAGAACTCTACCAGAAGACCACACTTGATGGTCCTTCTGAATAGAGGACCTACTGGGAGCATGGCCCTGGACTCTCTAACCCCAAACTACACCCAGCACCAGGGCCAGCTCCCCAGACAAAGGCTGACCTGGACCATATAAGACACAGAGTGATATTGGAGGCTAACAAATGTGTAAAAATGTACACGGGGTTGTCTGAGGAACACTTTGCTGGAGCTGAGCTGATGGATGAGGAAGGCCAGAGCTTTATCAAAGATCATAGTAAATTCGGAACAAAAGAGGAAGTATGCTATCACGTAGGAGGGGATGGGGCAGCTAGATTAGAATAGTGGTGAAAGTTCTGGGTGTCATATGGCAACATGATATATACTGTAAAATTGTTCTTAATTCACAATAAGAAGGAAAAAGAAAAAATTTAAAAAAACGTATGTGACCAGAAGAACCAGACGGTGCCTGGCCACCAACAAAGACAGCTGTGATGGGGTACACAATGTTGAGTCCCTGTGGCAACAGGAGAAAAAGAGAGGTGCAGCTCAAGAACTCTACTAAAAGACCACAGCTGATGGTCCGATGGCCTGGTGGGTCCCCTGGGAGCATGGCTCCTAGAACTGCTGCTGCTGCTGTCCAGAAAACACTACAGAGGCCAACTCTTCGGACAAAAATGGACTGGACTCAGGGACACAATGTGATCATATGGTGTGTATACTTTATGGTTCTATGCATTTATAGGATACTATCCTACTAGTCTCTTTTTAGGTGGGAGAGAAGAGTGTGGAGAGGCAGGGACAGAAGCTTGTTAAGAGGATATGACAAGCATAGCATAAAAAGGTGTGTGCTGTCACTGGGCAGAGGGAGCAGAAGGAGCTTCAGATACACAGATGTGCAAAATTGATTTGGATTGTATACTTCCACTTAATCACAATAAAAAAAATAGATTGATAAATAAATTTTAAAAAAATTACAGCCAGCACTCAGTGCAACTCGGGGGATGAATACCTCCCTTCTAGAGGGGGATTCGGATGGCATACCACAACATCCACTACAGTGTTCCATGAAAACTGCCACATAATGTTTTTGGAACTGAGGATTTTACAGCCTAAGTTTAGCCTCTTATCTCAAAAGAGTGTCAAAATAGCAAGCTGGATGAGAATATGCTGTTACTGTTAGTTGCTATTGAGTGAATTTCTGTTTAACTGACTCCATGTGTGCAGAGTAGAACTGTTCTATATGAGTTCAGAAGCAGATCATCAGGCCTTATTGCAGAGGTGCCTTTGGGTGGGGCGGTTTGCATTAACAGCTTTTTGGTTAGTAGGCTAGCACTTAACCGTTTGTACTACTCAGGGACTCCAGTCATAGGAGAGCCCAAACCTGTCCGTGATGGGTTTTCATAGCTCCTTCTGTTGAGTTCTTACGAACCTGCACCTGATTAGGACTGTAGCCCATAAAACCTGACTGACAGTAATTCTGAAGGAAAACGTAGTGTCACCCCGTACAGTTTACAAGGGGTGCATGGTGGATTCAAACTGCCAACCTTTGGGTTTGCAGCCGCAGCTCTGCACTCTTACGCCTCCACGGATTCTGGACTGTAGTCCAAGCAGAGGTTATTCTAAATGGTAACTACTAAAGCAGCAAAGTTGGGGAAGAACTATCACAGTACACCTGGAAAGCCGTAGCAAAATAGCTAAAACCAAAGAACCTAAATTGGCCACTTTTTAAATAAAGATGTATATGAGTCACATGAAACCATTTATGGCAATTGTTCTGATGCTTACGTATTTGCCTCTTGCCCCAGTCCTCCCCCATACACGTGCAGACAGTCATACACAAATACAGTACTGTTCCACCATAGCCTTAAGTTTACAGATCTCTTGCTGAAGTTTATGACTAATGGTAAGTTATTTGTTCAGAAAGATTTTATAGCACCCGTAAAATGTCAATTACAGTTTTAAAATAACTTGTCGTTTTTCTGTAACATGATGCTGCCATCTTAGTTCCCAGAGGGTGTATTAAATTCAAGTAGCAATAACAAATCATTTAAGCAATAAATAAATAACCTGAGACTGAGTGTTGTTAAGAGTTAATAGTCTCCCATACACTCAATAGCGGCTGAGGCTCCACTCAATTAAAGTGACCCCGGGGGCCAGGGGCCAAACTGCACCCAGTTGTTTTGTTGAAGGTATTCAACCCACAACACATTCATTTCCTTCTTTATGTTGTCTCTTTTCAGCAGGGAAGGCTCTCTGCAGTCCCTAGGTCTAGAGAACAATTACGGTACAGTCTCAGAGGACAGAAAGAAAACTGAGGTCATAAATATGTTAAATGGGTGCGTGAGTTTAAGTGGCTTTGTAAATGAAACTCGAGGAAACCTCAGACTAATTAATGAAAATGAAGCAGGGTGCGAGCTGGCAGGGTTTTGGGGGGACAGTCTTGTGATGGGGTGAGGATGCAACATCTATATAATTATTTTTCTCCAGGAGAGTCCATTTATTTATTTATAATACTTTTTTTCAAAACTCCAAAGTGGCTTGATGGAGAATGCCAGATGTGGGAGGGAAAACTTACAAAATAAATAATTCTCTTTTGATTGCAGTTTCTCTAATAAAGTTGTAGCCTGGTGTCAAAGAATGACTTTATAGTTTTTTAAAAAAATGTTAACCTTGTACGTTTCAAGAGAAATATCACACCATCTGAAAAGAAGTTCGTTCAAATGTTTGCACACTTTCGTAATAAATAACTTTGCTAAATAAATCTTGTTTGGGTCAAATCAAAGATTAATATTTTATGTAGTATTTCCACATCTTCTTTGGGGAAATTCTTCCTTTTGTACCTTCTATGCCTTTTTTTTTCCTTCCATTTTCTTAGTAAAAATATCTGAGTGGAGAGATTAAATCATACAGATTCTCTAATTCAGTTGTTAAGATACCAAAATGAGCCAACCTCTTGTTCAGGGGCTGTTTCATGGTGTTAGTTGCTATAATAAAAATCCCTGGTCTATATTGACTCAATCAATTCATTTTACTTTTATTGTTTTCAAAGTTGCATAATCAGCAAGCCACAATTCTTATATGTACTTCGTACATGACATTTATTCTTCAACAAGTTTTAATGAACAGCTACTATACGAATGGAAGAGTTCTTGCATGGCACAGATAGTTAACACATGGCTGTTAATCAAAGGTTGGAGGTCTGACTCTACCCACTGGCACCTTGGAAGAAAGGCCTGGTGATCTACTCCTGAAGAATCAGCCATTACATATTTATGGGTTCTGTTCTACTCTGATATACATAGAGTTGTTGGGAGTTGGAGTGGACTTAGAGGCAACTGGTACTGGTTTATAGGAATGGCGGAGGATTAAGGCTTTGTGGGAAGAACAAAAAATGTATAAGAAAGAATAAATGCCCTTAAAAATTAAGGAAACAGTCAAAGCAACATGATAAACACAAATCCAATTAAATAATAGAAAGAAATGTTGTTGCACCAGCAACCACAGCATGAATATCACAAAAGAAAACAAATTGCTAAGAAAGGATTCCAATCATGTATCTTTTAAGGTCTGTAAAGGCAGAAATTATTGGAAGTTAATCTGTATTGATTTTACAAAGATGAATATTTTTCCTTAAGTCTGTAGCAACTTCAGATTTCCTAATGGAAGGAGATGGAAAGAGAAAAAGTAAAAATATTTCATTTACCTATTATCCAATTTTGTTGTTTTATTTCCAATGCACAATGAAAACAATGAATGTAGTAAGATGATGTGATTTATACTTTAAAAAAATTTCAACTTATTATAATCACAAATAGAAACGAAAGTAATGAATTATTTAATTGAAGAGTCTGGTGTTATCAACAGATGCTAAGCCAAAAGTACCTAGAGTCCCTTTGTCTTTTGTCACTCTAATGACCAGAATCCTACTTTCCTCATGAAGAGGTTGTCAGCTGGTATTAAGACAACTGTGACTCATGGTGACCCCAGGCACAATAGGAGAAAACATTGCCTGGTCCTGTGCCATCTTCATGATCATTGGTACGCTTAATCCATTGTTGATGATGCTGTGTATTTCAGATGCCTTCCATCATAAGGGGTCATCTTCTAGGACTACGTTGGGCAATATTTTTTTGTGATCCATAGGGTTTTCATTGACTAATTTTCAGAAGAAGATTTTTAGTCCTTTCTTATTTGTCTTTCTTAGTCTTGTCCTACCAGTGGTGAGCCCGTTGTCATTTGAACTACCAGCTGCATAACTTCCAGCATCGTAGCCACACACAGCCACCATAGTACGACAAATGGACAGAAAGGTGTTGGCTTCATGAAGCAGTCCTTCCCGTATTACATTAGAATGATGTCCTTCACCTCTGAATACTTTGTAGCTCTTGAAGCAATCTTTTAAAACTGAAATCTCTTCTACTGCTAATAGGATCAGAAAGCAGACTGGTGGTTGACTGGGGCTGAGAGTGCGTGTAGGGGGCAGGGACATCAATGTAAACAGGCCCAAGGAATTTTTTGGAGATGGAAATGTTGCAAAACAACTTGGAGTGTGATGATGGTTGGATAATTCTAAAAAAATAGTCTAAAATCATTAACTGTACACCTATTGTGGGTGAATTTTATGCTATGCAAATTACACCTCAATAAATCTGTCTAGAAGGAACCCTGGTGATGCAATGCTTACAAGTTCGGCTGCTAACCTGAAGACTGGAAGTTTGAACCCACCAGACACTCCATGGGAGACGAGGCCTGGTGATCTGTTCCTGTAAAGATTGTAGCCTAGGAAACCCTAAGGGGTGGTTCTATTTTGTTATACATTCAGAACTGACCCTATGAGTTAGAACTGACTGGATGGCACACAACAGGAACAACAAATCTACTGGGCCAAAAAGATGCTGGAAGGCACAGGTTATAGTCTCTGAATGCAGACACACTCTGCACAGCAAATACACTCCAGCAAAAAAAAGCCCTCATATTTGAGAGACTTGCCTTGGGGAAGTATTTCTCAAATGAGAGGTAAAACAACATTGCAGTAACATGACAGATGGCAATCAATGATTTTAGGTTGTGGGGACAACAGGGAGTGGTGGGGACTGTGGCAAACAAGAGAGCAATGCCTTAGCTAAACGGAGGCTGCCACCATTCAGCTCCATTGGCTGTGCCCATGGGAGAAAGACAGCTCAGTGTTATCAGATTTCCTATTTGTCCAAGAGAATTTTAGGATGAAACCTTCTGATTTTCAAATGTTGGCTCAAACTTTTAGAAAAAAGCATTGTGTGGTGCCAGCAAAATAGGCTCAACTCATTGCCCGCGCTGAGAGTTTGCCGCCGCTGCCACGGAGTCAGAGCTTTATAAGTCAGTGTTTAGTTGCAGATTTCCTCCTTGTTCTCAGTGTTGTTTATTTGTACTGCTGTTCATTCTCTGGCTCTTCATAGTTCCTGGAGCTGTGGGTTGGGTGAGAGGCTGGGACCTGACAAATATATACATGTATGTGTGTGTATGTGTGTATGCATGTGTATACATGTATATTGGCTTCTACACAGTGACCAGCTTTGTGCTAATTATATATTACAGATGCACAGTCAATATTCTTGATTTTGTTAATGTAATCAAACATCATTTCAATGAATCCTCCCTTGAAGGCTGGCTCAGATGTGCATATTTCAGCCATGTGGTAAAATAGAGCCGGGACACAAACCCATGTCCAATGGGACATTATTTAAGGGGATAAACAATGACTTCTTAGATTTACCTTAGGAAATTTTAGTCTTTAAGGAAGTAAAAATAAGACATTTTTTCTTTATTGGCATGCTATGGAATGAATTGTGTCTCCCCTCTCCCAAATTGTGCATTGGAATCTTAACACTCTACCTGCGGATATAGTCTAATGTAATACAAGGACTGCCAACTAAGTTCACGAACTCATCCTAGAAAAAGTGCTACCTCCCTCACTGATGAATATCACTGTGGTCACCTTTCAAGTACTACCTTTGGGAAGCTACACACCCTTGAAAGCAATTTTGGAATTCTTTTTCTGGAACAAAACATATGTTTTGTTGGATACGTACAACACAACCCCGTTTAAGGTACAAAGCGGGGACTCATCAACCCTGGAAAGATTAGAGAGCACAGATGATGGCAGGTACAGAGGTGGGGTTGGATTTAAACTTGGATATTTTAACTTTTCCATGTACCACTCTTCAGATTTATGAGAGAATCTCCAAAGCAGTAGAAAGGATCCTAAACTTAAATTAACTGATTATACCTACTCTTCAGGCATTAACATGGTGTGGTTCCAAAGACTAGGCCTTTATATGAAAATTGGCATTATGCAAAAATAGACGTTGACCGCACCAGGTCACAAAATGGAAATAAATATATCATCATGGCAAAATTTAAGCTATTCCCATCACATCAATTCTTACTTATAGGATGGAGCAGAACTGCCCCATAGAGTTTCCAAGGAGCAGCTAGTGGATTTGAACTGTTAACCTTTTGGTTAACAGCTGAGGTCTTAACCACTGCACCACCAGGGTTAACTGTCAAAGTACATCATTACATGACTACCAAACCACTGAGATTCAGACCCCCATCATGTAGACACGAAACCTTAACTATCACAGCCAGCTTTATTCTCTCCTTGCACCTGGATATTTGTTACTGCCAGATATGCATCATTAATGTATGAAATAGTCAGATAGTAGTTTTTTTTCTATTGTTATAAATGCAAAATGTAAGATAATGAGACTGATGACAAATGAGGAGTAGGTACATTCTCTTGTTTCTGTCTTTTAGCTTAGTATCGACATACACTCTTCATGCCAGGTTTCAGCTTTCAATATGGTTTAGATTCTTGTGCTAATGTTACCTACTATTCCTTCATATGTGCTTCTATAAAGAAAAAGGGGACTGTGCAAGTTTATCCAGTCCATGTTATGATTAATGACATATATAAAAACTTGGATTTTTAAAGTGCAACCTAGCCCCTCGGAAAGTATAGAATTACTCAGAATTTTTCATCTCGGCAATTTACAGCCTCAAAACCACTATGGTGCAGTTCTACTTTGTCCTACAGGATTGTTGTGAGTTGGAATTAACTTGACAGCAGTAATATTTTTTTTTAAGGTAAAATACATAGTATATAACTGTAAGGACAATTAGACAAGTTTTATTTTAACTTCTTTCACAATTGGTGGTGCAAAAGCTTGTAAAAACAACCTTGTTAGATAAAGCAAGATTTGAATCGTTCTTTGAAAATGAAGTGAGTAGAAACACTTAAAAAAATGCTTATAAAAAAAGTTAAACATTTTCAAAACTTTATCCCAGGGAAGCAAATAAAATGTCAGAAATGAGTGAACTCAGGGACTTTCCAAACTTTTATCTTCCAAGTTCCCACTCAAATTCTCACTAAGCTTTCATTTTCGTTCTCATCCTGAAATAACACATTTCAAATACACTATGGTTATGTCTTTAGCTATTTCTCCCACCGTGTTCCTATTCATAGCTTACTGTGTACAGGACCCTGACAGTTCCAAACCTGGGGTGATTCGGTCCCCTGGGGGCTGTGGAAGATGTGGAGACCACACAAATCCAAACCAGCTGTTGCCATGTTGATTCTGACTCAGGGTGACCATCTCCATAGGACTGTGCCCTCTAGAGTCTTCAAGGCTGTGATCTTTTAGAAGCGGATCATCAGCTGTCTAGATGCCTCTGGGTATGTTCAAACTGTCAACCTTTTGGTGAATGCTCAGATGCTTAACTGTTTGTGCCACCCAGGACCCTTGTGTTGAGACCAGGGCCAGCCTGTTGAGAGTGCAGCCTGTGTAGTCCCATGGGGCCCTGCTCTCAGAAGGGCTCTGTGCTTCCTTTATGTTCTGCTGTTGCCATCTTGCAATGCTTAATAATTTTACCTTTGAACTTGTGTGTTGTCAGTGAAGTCTGGTAGGAAAACAGAACATGCCTGCCAGCAAAGGAAAGATGGGGAACAGGTGAATTTGCAGGTTCCTCACCTCCTGACTCACATACAGTGTTCGCAATGAACATAGGCCTCCGATGGCCCACAGTGAGGGGAAGTTCAGGGAGACTCAGAGATAGTACTTTAGCTGAGTTTCACCGGTGACTGGGTAAGCAGAGCTGTGGATAGCCCCATGGAGTCATGATTTCTGCTTGACCAAGAACTTGCTTCAAGTGCAGAAAGAAGGCAGTGACATTCTAACAAACATAAACATCCTTTCTTATTCTTGCTATTTCCCTATTAACTAACTGCTTCCCTGAAAATGATGAAAAGGAAAGGAAAAGATAGGACAACCTATAATTTCTTTTCCTTTCAGTCCTTCCTTGCATAGAACTCAACTGAAGGTAGAGAGTATTGGTAGAAAATATGAACATCAGGAAACAACACCTGAGTTTTATTTGTACAATGTCTCCACCACTTTGGTAAGAGCAAAATACATATGTGTGTATGAGTTGCAAAGTATGAATTGTGTCATTTTAGCAATTCTGCAGTGGTGCTCTACTCTTGCATTTGCATTTAAAACTAAAATTCCACAACATAAAGAAGAATAGTAAAATTCATGCTGATTCTTCAAAGTTTTCTTTGCTTGGAATGACACTATAGTGTTATGGATTGAATTGTGTCCCTCAAAAACATATGCTGTAAATCCTAACCCTAGACTTGTGGATGAAATCCCATTTGGTTACATTCACAAGATCGTATCAGCACAGGGTATGTTTTCAGCTAATCACCCTGGAGATATACAATGAGCAGATTAGGCACACAGAAGCAAGCAGAGATAGTGGGAAGAGAGATGACACGTCACATGGAGCTTACCAAGTAACCAAGAAACAGAAGCTAGAAAGGGACAGGTACCTTACCCCAGAGCTGGTGGAGAGAAGAGGCCTACCCGTTGAAACCAGTACCTTGAATTTGGACTTCCAGCTTCCTAAACTGTTAGAGAATAAATTTCCGTTTGGGTGGAGCCACCCACTTGTAGTATTTCTGATTCAGCAACACTAGATAATTAAGGCAAATAGCAAAACAAAAGTGAACAAAAATGGCATGGCAAGTTGAGAGGGAGACTGCAGAAGAGAGAAAAACCTGTGTACTGCAGTCCGTTAATGCCACCCTTTCCCTACTTTTTGAACAAGAGCCTCACATCTGCATTTTGCAATGAGCTCCACAAATTTTGGAGCCAGCCCTCCTGGAGTCACTTTGGCTGAGGCACATAGGTGCTGCTGGCATCTGGTCAGTAGTGGGCTGGGATAAACCTAACCATCCTACAGTGCCCAGGAAGGACCTCCATGATATAGAATTCTCTGACCCCAATCATCCACAGTGCTGAAGCTGAGAAACCTGCAGCATTTGGTTCCAGCTGTTACCTCTCCAATGAAAGGTCAAATCCCTTGAAGTCACAGACTAACTCTTATCCAACTCTACCCGAGTCCACTTACTGATACAAGGGGTTAAATTTAACAAAAAGTGATCTATAGATACATGGTCTGTTAAAAAAGAAAATACAATAAGCTGTGAATATTTGTCTATTTATTGTACTTTCAATGAAGGTTTACAGAACAAAGTAGTTTATTTTTTTCTTTTTCTTTCTTATTTAACATGATGGAGTGAAAATGTACATTCCCGTATAAATTTACATGCCCACCTATATGTAGCTTCCACTGCTCTCCCTGCCCGGTGACCGCACACTATTCCTCTCTGCTCCATACATGTCTCATCCTCCCAGAGAGTACGCATTATTTTATGACACTGCGAACAACCCCACGACAGGTCAACATCCTCCCTTCTCAACCCCAGGTTCCCTGTTACTAGCTTTCCTGTCTCTTTCTGCGTTCCAGTCCTTGACGCTGGGCTGGTGTACCCCGTAAGTTTAATTTTTGTTTTATGGGGCTGTCCAATCTTTGGCTGAAGGGTGAATCTCAGGAGTGACTTCATTACCGAACCGAATGAGTATTGGGGAGCCATGCTCTTAGGGTTTCTCCCATCTCTGTCAGGCCAGTAATCTGATCTTCCTTTCTGAATTAGAATTTTGTTTACATTTTTTTCCAGTTCTGTCTGGGACCTTCTGTTGCGATCTTTGTCAGAGTGGTCAGTGGTAGCTGGATGCCATTTGGTTATACTGCGTTTGGTCTGCTGGAGGCTGTAATAGACGTGGGTTATTAGTCCTTGGACTAACCTTGCCCTTGTTCTCTAGTTTTCTTCATTATTCTTACTCCCAAAGGGTAAGACCTGTGGAGTGTCCTAGATGGCTACTCACAGACTTCGAAGACCTTAGACGCTGAATAAGCTATGTTCTATATATATAACTTCTATATATATAAGCTATGTTATGCCCACTGAACTAGATGTTCCTTTAAATTATGGCCCCCACAACCTGCAGCCCAGCAATTTGGTCCCTCAGAGAGTCAAGATGTGTCTATAGAGCTTATGCGACCTTTCATTGTGCAGGTTGTGCTGGCTTTCCCAGTATTGTTGAATGTCTAACTCTTCAATCAAAGTTATCTTATCTATTGTCTATTTAGTGTTTTTGCATCCCTGCCTGTGCCCTCCATGGTAACCATCAAAGATTATTTCCTTTTCTGTGTAAACCTTTTCATGAGTTTTTACAGTACTGTTCTCACACAATATCTGATCTCTTGTGATTGACTTATTTCACTCAGTATAATGCCTTCCAGTTTCCTCTGTGTTTATGAGATGCCTCACACAGTCACCATTGTTCTTTACTGTTGCATAATACTCCAGCATGTGTATGCACCACAGTTTATCCATTCATCTATTGATGGACATCTAGGTTGTTTCCAACTTTTTGTTATTGCGAACGATGCTGCAGTGAACGTGGAAGTGCATGTGAGGTCCAACAAAGAAGTCCACAAATTTATTTGTTCTAAGTGCTACATACCTCATTGCTGAATATCACTACAGTCACCTTTGAAGTACTCCCCTTGGAAAGCTATGCACTGATTCCTAGCTTACCCTCCAAGGCAATTTTGGAAATCTTACTGGAATGGCCATTGTACGTAGGGGCAAAGTGGCAAGTATGTGAACTTAATTGTACAGTTGTCTGTGAGGGAATTTTTAGCCAGTAAACAAACAACTGTGTTGTAATATTCTGCCTAACTCACCTGATCTAGTTCCCAATGATTCTTTTCTTTACTCAAAGATAAAGGAAATGGTGAAAGGGAGACATCTTGTTAATGCTCAGGATGGTGGTTCTGATGACCATTCCAGAAAAAGAGTTCCAAAATTGCTTTGAAGGATGGATTAGGTGCTGGTGTGGGTGCATAGCTTCCTAAGCGGAGTACTTGAAAGTAACTGTAGTCATATTCAGCAATGATGTATGGAGCACTTTTTCTAGGATGTGTTTACAAACTTAACTGACAGACCTTGTATGTCTATTTATGTGACAAATGTATTTCTTTAGGATATAGTCCTAGGGATGGGATTGCTGGATCATCTGACATTTCTATTTCTACTTTTTCAGGAAGTGTCATATTATTTTCCAAAATGGTTGTATTATTTTGCATTCTCAACAACAGGACATGAGAGTTCCAATCTCCCTGCAGCCTCTCCAACACTTGTTTTTCCCTATTTTGGTGATTTGTGTCAGTAGTGCTGAAATGAAATGATACCTCATTGTGGTTTTGATTTGCATTTCTCTAATAGCTTGTGATTTTGAGCATTTCCTCATGTGTCTGATGGCCACTCAAATGTCTTCTTTGCTGAAGTGTCTGTTGATTTCCTTTGCCCATTTTGTAATTGGATTGTTTATCTTTTTGTTGTAGAAGTGTTGAGATTTTGTGTAGATTTTAAAGATTTGGCCTTTGTCTGATTTTAAATAGGCATTTCTTCCCCTAGTCTTTAGATTGTGTTTTTACTCTTTTGATGAAGTTTTTTGTATGAGTATGAGTAATTTTTAGAAAATTCCAATCATCTAACTTATCTTCTGGAATCTGTGTGCCACTGATTATGGTCTGTATTCTGTTAATGCCATGTATTATGGTTTCTAGCACTGACTTTTTTTTTCTTAAATGAACTTGATAGATTTGGCTTTGTACTTTGGTTTTTGATTCCTTTTTAATCAGTTTTTACATATGGTGTTAGATATAAATCCTGTTTCAATTTTTTGTAGATGGACATCCAGTTTTGCCAGTATTATTTGTTAAAAAGACGGTCCTTTCACCATTTGATGGGCTTTGGGTCCTTTTGAAGGTCAGGTGACCACAGGTGAATAGAATTACAGCTGAGTTCTCAATTCTGTCCCGTTGGTCAATGTGTCTGTCAGGCTGTTTGACTGCTGTAGCTGTATAGTAGGTTCTGAGATTAGGTAGCAGGTGTTCTACTTTATTCTTCTTCTTCCACAGTGCTTTACCTATCCAAACAAAGTTGTTGATAAGTTTTCCATCTCTTTAAAGAATTTTGTTGGTATTTGGATCTGGATTCCATTATATTTGTAAACCATTTTGGGTAGAATTGTCAGTTTTACGGTGTTGAATCTAGCTAACCATAAGCATGTATATTTTTCCATTTATGCAGAGCTCTTGTGGTTTCTTGTAGTAGTGATTTGTAGTTTTCTTTGTATACATCTTTCACAGCCCTTTTTGATTTATTCCTAAGTATTTTATATTTTTAGGGACTATTAAAATGGATTTTTTCCCCATGATTTTCTTTTCATGATTTTCTTTATTGGTGGGTAGAAATCGAACTGACTTTTGTACGCTTATCTTGGATCCTTCTTGGCTGAATGTTTGTATTCATTCCAATAGTTTTCTCATGGAGTCTTCTGGGTTTTCTATGTATCGCATTATACCATCTGCAAATAGGGACAGTTTTACTTTTTCATTACCTATTTGGATGCCCTTTATTTCTTTTTCTTGCCTTATTACTGTAGCTAGGACTTTCAGCCCTCCCTCCCCCCAACTTGTCTGTCAGTTTGTCATACTGTGGGGGGTTACATGCTGCTATAATACTGGAAGCTCTGCCACTCGTATTCAGATACCAGCAGGGTCACCCAAGGCAAACGGGTTTCAGGTGAGCTTCCTGACTAAACTCAGACTATCAAGAATGGATTGGCAGTCTACTTCTGGAAAGAATTAGGCAGTTAAAACCTTACGAATAGCAGAACACTGTCAGATATAGTGCTGGAAAATGAGCTCCCTAGATTGGAAGGCACTCTCAAGATGACTGGGACAGAGCTGCCTCCTCAAAATAGAGTGAACATTAATAATGTGGAAGGAGGCAAGCTTTGGGGATCTTCATTTGCTGATGTGACACCACCCAAAATCAGAAGAAATAGTTGTAAACATGCACTAATAATCAGAATGTGGAGTGTACAAAGTATGAGCCTAGGAAAATTGGAAATCATCAACAGTGAGATGGAACACATAGACATCAGCACCATGGACATGAGTGAGCTGAAGTCTCATTGGAGGCACTGGCAAGAAACAAGCCTCTAAGAGTTAATGGAGTATTGGTATTGGCCATTTTGAATTGGGTAATCATATGGTCTTCTAAGCAGGGAATGAAAACTTGAAGAAGACTGACATTGCATTTATCATCAAAAGGAATATTTCAAGATCTGTCCAGAAGTACAATGTTGTCAGTTGCAGGAGAATATCCATACATCTACAAGGAAGGCCCGTCAATATGACTAGTATTCAAATTTACACACTGCCAATGCCCATCACTCACAAAGGCCTTTGTGAACAAAGTTACAGGTCTCTGTGACAGGGGCAGAGGCATTTCACCCGTGACATATTTCTGGCCATACTGTCCTTGATAATATTTTGCCCTAACTGTATATCTCTCTTCCTCCTGCACCTCCTGACCTTGAAGCACAGAGCAGGTTGTGCTCAAGGTCGGGCCATTACCGAGAAGGCCCTAATGATTAATATGTAAAAAGACCACTTATCTTGGGCCATTATCCAGAAGGCCCTAATAATTAACACGAAAAAAAGAGACCTCGAGGTATAGGTTTCAAGTTAGCCAATAGCTGTGTGGTGAGGGGGCAGGGTGAAAATTATGTTAGCCAATAGCTGTGTGGTGAGGGGGCAGGGTGAAAATTATGTTAGCCAATAGCTGTGTGGTCAGGGGGCGGGGTGAAAATTACATTGCCTCAACTATAAAAATAAAGACAGACCTCGAGTGGCTGCCATTTTTTCTCCAAAACTCTTTCCTGTCTCCCGTCTCATTTCCTCGGCCGACGCCGTTTCCCTCCCCCCGTGCGGAGCCGAAAAAGTTGTCGCGGCTGGCTCCCAGCAACACACCAACCACTAATGCCAAAAATAAAGAAATTGAAGGTTTACATCAGCTTCTGCAGTCTGAAATTGATTTTAAATGCAATCCGAATCCATTGATAATTACTGGTGATTGGAATGCTTAAGGTAGAAACAAAGAAGGATTGGTAGTTGGAAAATACTGTCTCGGTGATAGAAATAATACCAGCGATCGCATGATAGAATTTTGCAAGAACAACACTTCTTCATTACATATACCTTTATCCCAAATATAAACAGCACATATACACATGGACTTTGCTAGATGGAATACACAGGAATCAAATCAACTACATCTGTCAGAAGAGACCATGGAAAGCTCAATGTCGTCAATTAGAGCAAGACCAGGTGCTGCATGTGGCACAGATGACTATCAACTGCTCATATGGAAGTTCAAGTTGAAACCAAAGAAAATTAGAACAAGTCCACAGAGTCTAAATATGACTCTGAGTATATACCACCTGAGTTTAGAGACCATCTCAAGAACAGATTTGAAGCCTGAACATCAGTGCTGAAGACCAGATGATTTGTGGGATGACGTCAAAGACATCATCTATGAAGAAAGCTAGAGGCTACTGGAAAGATAAGAAAGAAAGAAAAGACCAAACTGGATGTCAGGAGAGACTCAGATTTGCTCTTGAAGTCAAGTGGCTAAAGCAAAGGAAGAAATGATGAAGTAACAAAACTGAACGAAGAATTCAAAGTGGGTAAAGAACACACAAAGTAAAGTGTTACAGTGATATGCGCAAAGAGCTAGAGATTGAAAATCAAAAGGGAAGAACATGTTCTATATTTCTCAGGCCGAAAGAACTGATGAAAAAATTCAAGCTTTGAGTTGCAATAGTGAAGGATTCTACAGGGAAAATATTAAACAATTCAGGAGACATCAAAAGAAGATGGAAGGAATACGGAGTCATTATACCAGAAAGAATTGGTCAGTGGTCAACCATTTCAAAAGGTAGCAAATGACCGGGAACCAATGGTACTGGTGGAAGAAGTTGGAGCCTCATTGAAGGCACTGATGAAAAACAAGCCTCTAAGAGGTAATGAAGTATCCATTGAGATGTTTCAACAAATGGAGGCAGCATGGGAAGTGTTCACTCATCTATGCCAAGAGATCTGGAGGATAGCTACCTGCCAATTGACTGGAAAAGGTCCATATTTATGCCTGTTCCCAAGAAAGTTGATTCAACCAAATGCAGAAATTCTCAGACAACATCACTAATATACGCACGGGCATTCAAATGCAACTGCAGCAACATATTGACAGAGAACTGCCAGAAATTCAAGCAAGTTTCAGAAGAGAATGTGGTAACTAGAGGTATCACTGCTGATACCAGATAGATCTTGGCTGAAAGCAGAAAATACCAGAAAGATGTTTGCCTGTGTTTCATTAACTGTGCAAAGGCATTCGACTTAGTGGATCATAACAAATTATCGATAGCGCTGTAGAGAATGGGAATTCCAGAGCACCTAACTGTACTCATGAGGAATCTGTCCACGGATCAAGAGGTAATCATTTGAACAGAACAAGGAGACACTGCATGTTTTAAAGTCAGACAAGGTATGTACTGGAGTTATGTGCTTTCTCCATATCTTTTCAATCTGAATGTTGAGCAAATAATCTGAGAAGCTGGGCTATATGAAGAAGAACAAGGCATCAGATGACACAACCTTGCTTTCTGGAAGTGAAGAGGATTTGAAACACCTACTGATGAAATTCAGAGAACACATCCTTTAGTATGGATTGCACCTCAATGTCAAGAAAACAAAAATCTCCACAACTGGACCAGTAGGCAACATCAAGATAAATAGAGAAAGGATTGAGGTTGTGAAGGGTTTTGTTTTCCTTGGGTCCACAATTAATGCCCAAGGAAACAGCAGTCAAGAAATCAAAAGACACGTTACATTGGGCAAATCTGCTACAAAGAAGCTCTTTGAAGTATAGAAAAGTAAAGATACTTCCCACTGAAAACTAATATGTACCAGTCACAAGCCATGCCATTTTCAATCACATCACATGGAAGTGAGGATGGCAAGACTTCATCTTTGGTACTTTGGACATGTTCTTAGGAGTGATCAATCCCTGGAAAAGGACATCATGATTGGTAAAGTAGATGGTTAGTGAAAAAAAAAAAAAAAGGACCCTTAACAAGATGGATTGACACAGTGGTTGTAACAATAGGCCTAAGCATAAAAATTATTGTGGATATAGTGCAAGACCAGGCAGTATTTTGTTCTGCTGTGCAAAATGTTGCTATGAGTTAGAATCAAATCTGTGACACTTAACAAAAAAAGGATTTCAAGCAGTGTTAAATAGGGGTGGCAATAAAGGGCATCCTTGTCTTGTTGCAGTTCTCAAGAGGACTGCTTTTAGAGTCTCTACATTAAGTATGATGTTGGCTATTGATTTTGCATAGATGCCCTGTGTTACATTGAGACATATCCCTTCTATGTCTATTTTATTGAGAGTTTTTATCGGGAATGAGTGTTGGACTTCATTGAATGCTTTTTTCTGGGTCAGCTGAGATGATCATGTGATTATTTCCTTTTGTTTATGTGATGGATTACACTGATTGATTTTCTAATGTTGGAGAGTCATTGCATGCCTGGTAAGAATCCTACTTGGTCATGATGTATTATTTTTTTTTAAATATGGTGCTAAATTTTACTGGCTCAAAATTAGTTGAGAATTTTTGCATCTATGTTCATGAGAGACTTGGTCTGTAGTTTTCTTTTTTTGTAGTGCCTATGTCTGGTTTTGGTATCAGGATTATGCTGGCTTCATACAACGAGTTTGGAAGTGTTTCTTCCTTTTCTATGTTCTGAAATGGTTTGAATAGTACCATTGAATGTAACCTCTTCTCTGAATGTTTGGTAGCATTCTTCAGTGAAGCCCTCTAGACCAGAGCTTTTTTGAGGGGTAGAGGGTAGATTTTTTCTTACTATGGGTCTGTTCAGAGTTTCAATATCATTTTGTATTAATTTAGATAGATAGTGTGATTCTAGAAATTTGTCCATTTCTTCTGGGTTTTCAAATTAATAATCACCACTGACATTGGGTTGGGTCTGATTTATAGTGACCCTAGGAATCAGAGTAGAACTGCCTCATAGAGTTTCCAAGGAGCACGCAGCAGAGTTGAACTGCTGACCTTATGGTTAGCAGCCATAGCACTTAACACACTACACCACCAGGGGTTTCCCAAATTAATAATATTCAATTATTATCTTTTATTTCAGTTACCAAAACCAAACCTACTGTTTTCAAGTCGATTCCAGTTCCTAGTGACCCTATAGGACAGGGTAGAACTGCCCGTAGCATTTCCAAGAAGTGCCTGGTAGACTCAAACTGCCAACCTTTCCTTTAGCAGACATAGCGCTTAACCAATACGCCACCAGAGTTTCCTTATTTCAGTTGGTTCTGTGCTAATGTCCCCCATCTCATTTCTTATTTGGGTTATTTGAGTGTTTTCTCATTTTTCTTTTGTTAATGTGGTCAGTGATTGTTTGATGTTGTTGATTCTTTCAAAGAACCAACTTTTTGTTTTGTTAATCTTTTCTATTGTTTTTCTATTTCCCATTTCATTTATTTCTGCTCTAGTTTTAATTATTTCTTTTTTTCTAGTGGCTGTGGGTTTCTTTCTCTGTTCTCTTTCTATTTGTTTCAATTGTGCAGCTAATGTTTTGATTTTGTGCTCTTTCCCCTTTTGATGTGTGCATCTATTGCTATAAATCGACCTCTAAGAACTGCCTTTGCTGTGTCCCAAGGGTTTGGCATGATGTGTTTCCATTCTTATTTGATTCTAAGAATCTTTTTAATTCCATTTTTGATTTCTCGTATTACAGTGATTTTAATCAGGTGTTACTGAGTTTACCTATAATTGACCTTTTTCCCTTGCTCTTCCTGTTGTTAATTTCTACTTTGATGGTGTTGTAATCCGAGATGATATCTCAGTATTTTGGATTGTGTTGAGGGTAGCTCTGTGGCCTAAGACATGGTCTGTTCTGCAGAATATGCCATGTGTACTTTGCAGCTATTGCCAAGAGTGCTGTGCTGAAGTTTCCTACTATAACTGTGGAACTGTAAATTTCTGTTTTCATTGTTGTTAAAGTTTGTTTTACATATGTTGAAGTTCTGTCCTTGTACACATAGATGTTTATTGTGGTTAAGTCTTCATGATGGATTGTTCCTTTAATTGTTACATAGTGTCCTTCTTTGTCTTTTATGATGAATTTTTCTATAAAGTCTGTTTAAGTTAGTGTTGCCGTGCCTGTTTTCCTTCCTTCCTTCCTTCCTTCCTTCCTTCCTTCCTTCCTTCCTTCCTTCCTTCCTTCCTTCCTTCCTTCCTTCCTTCCTTCCTTCCTTCCTTCCTTCCTTCCTTCCTTCCTTCCTTCCTTCCTTCCTTCCTTCCTTCCTTCCTTCCTTCCTTCCTTCCTTCCTTCCTTCCTTCCTTCCTTCCTTCCTGTCTTTCTTTCTTTTTGGTAGCTATTTGCTTGAATTTTTTTCCATCTTTTGCTTTTTAATAATTTTGTTTTTGTTTCTGAGGTATGCCTCTTGTAGACAGCATGTTGATGGGCCCTGTTTTTTTAATCTACTCTATCATTTTCCATCCATTTACATTCTGTGTAATTATCCATAGGTTGGAGTTTACTGCTGTCATTTTGTAGTGCTTTTCTTTTTTCAGTGCTGTCATATTCTTTGTTACTTTTACTTCCCTGTGCTGAGTTCCTTTGCTCTGTGGATTTCTTCTTCCATTTCTTTTGTTTCTATAGATTTGTTTTTAAATTGAGACTATGTTTTTCTTCTTTCAATGAGTACATTTGTTAAATTTCTTGTGGTTACCTTAAAATTTATGCTTGTCTTCCCAGGTTTGAACCAGTCTATTACTACTCTTGTTGTCTTGCCTTCCACTCCTTTAGAAAGTTCTATACTTCCACCATTTATTCCCTCTTTCATTTTTCTGATGCTGCTGTCATGTACAGATTAATTACTCTGGTTCCCTGTTGTAGTTCTTTTGGTTTTGTATAGTTTTAGAGACCTGATTTCCTAGCTGGTTTCTGTTATTATAATCTTGCATCCTAGATTTAGGCAGTGGTCTGGTATTGTTTGTTCTCAGGCAAAAGAACTCCTTTTAGTGATTCATGTAAGTTTGATTTAGTTTTTACATGTTCCCTTAGTTTTAGTTTATCTGGAAATGTCTTAATTTTATCACCATATTTGAATGAGAGTTTTGAAAGATATATTACTCTTGATTGGCAATTTCTAAGTTAAATATACACCATCCCTTTGCTTTCTTGCTTGCATGGTTTCTCTCAAATAATCAGAGCGTATTCTTATTCTTTCTCCTCTATACATGACTTTGGATTTTTCTTGAGCTGCTCTCAGAATTTTTTCTTTGTTTTGGTTTTAACAACTGTAATTATGGTATGTCTTGGTGATTTTCTTTTAGGATCCATCCTATATGGAGTTTGTTGAGTTTCTTGGATTGTCAGATTTTCATTTTTCGTGACAGTAAGGAAGCTTTCTGTCAGCAGTTTTTCAGTGATTCTGTGTTTTCTGTTTTTTTCACCTGTTCATCTCTGATGGCTTGCAGAGTTTTAGTTTTGATTGTATGTCATGTAATTCTCAAGGTTTCTTTGTTTTATTTTGTTCTTTTTTCTGATTTTTCCTCAGAATTGTATCCAATTTCACTGATTCCGTGATTCATCATTGCAAACCTGCTCCTTAGCTTTTCTGTGACACAACCCACTTCTGCAATCTTGGGATTTATCTTTTGGATTTCTAATTGCTCTTTTTGTAAAATTTCTAGTTGCAATTTCTTTGTGTAATATTTTCCTGAATTCTTCCATGAATTTGTGAATTTGTCTGCTATAAATATCCTCTCCTTTTAAAAACATAAATAAATAAATAAGTTTGGGTGGGTTTTTTTTTTTTTTTTGGAATATTCTTCAGTTATTGATTGTAGAGGTTTTTGTTTCATCCTCCTTTTTTGTTTTATTCAGTTACATCAGAGCCATCAGATTGTGTGTTTGTTGTTGTTTGGTCATCTGTGGTCACAATAATTGTCATATCTTTGTCCAGTGGAAAGGACCAATGGCTTAGCTCTGGTGCAGCAGGGCAGCTCCAGCTGAAGTGGAGGGGCTGGGATGGGTTGTTTGTGGTCCATACGAGGGCTAACAGGGCAGGCTGGGAATCAGTGCTGGGCATTTTCCAATAGGCCACACTTGTACTACTGAGGGATGTGATGTTCAGCACATGGTGCAGGTAGGCATGAAGGAGTGGGGAGCTGTGATGTATGGAGCTAATATGGGTGTGGGAGAGAGGAGAGAGAAACAGGAACCAAAAAAAAAAAAAAGCCCAAAACAAACACCAAACAAATAGTGCTAAGGGAGCTTGCTGCTGGAATGGAGAAAGGAGCAAGCAAGAAATGGTGGGGGTGGGGGAGAAGATAAGGAAAGAAAAAAAAACAACTAGTAAAAACTTGGAGAGAAAAAAAGAAAAATGAAGTCTCACACACATCTCACCAGTTCTGCTATAAATACTGGGGAAGTGTTTACCAGGCTGTTTGAAGCAACATAGCTCGAAGAAGTATAGATGTCACACTGTGTCAGGAATTCAACAGACAGGAAAAGAAAGTACACACATATAGCAAGACAAGACCTGTGAAATGCAGAAAGAGGGAAGCAAGCAGAGAAAAGAGGGGTGGGGAGAAAGAATAAAAAAAGGAACATCCTTAGGGCTCACACTGACATAGGTGGACAGACGGAGACACGGGGCTTAAGCTGTGCAGTACAACCTGGCTAGCAGAGAGTCCAAAGCAACAAAAAAAATAAAATAAAAGCAGTCAAAACAAAACACAAACTAAAATAAAACAAAAGTCCTGAGGATTTCACCAACATGGTGTCTTGAGCCAGGGTCGTGGTTCACCAAATGAGCAGTGCTTTCCAGGTTTTCAAGAAGAGGCAAAGACAGGACAGGGAGCAAGGTATTCAAGAGAAAATGGGAGGAGGAAATGGTGAGAGGCATACACACACACATACACAAATACCCTGAAACTGCTGCTGACAAGTCAAATTCTGACGCATAGAAGAGCCCTACAGAGTAGGGTAGAACTGTCCTATAGAGTTTGCAAGGAGCAACTGGTGGATTCAAAATGCTCACCTTTTGGTTAGCAGCTGTATCATTTAACAACTACCCAACCCAACCAGGGTTTGCAAGTGGGAGAATCAGGAAACCAAAAAAAAAAAAAAAAGAAAAGAAACAGCATCAGGAAAAAGACAACACTAGCAATAGCCTTAGTCTTCAAAGTTTTCTAGGTGATGTCTTTACTTCTCAATAGTTTAAAGAGGTCCTTTGCAGCAGATTTTCCCAATACTGTGTGTCTTTTGATTTCTTGACTCCTGCTTCCATGATTGTGGAACCAAGTAAAACAAAATCCTTCACAACATCAATCCTTTCTCCATCTTTCATGATGTTGCTGACTGGTCCAGTTTTGAGGATTTTTGTTTTCTTGATGTTGAGGTGCAGTCTATACTGAAGGCTGTGGTCTTTGGCCTTCATCAGTAAGTGTTTCAAATCCTCTTCACTTCCAGCAAGCAAGATTTTGTCATCTATATAATACAGTTTTTAATGAAACTTCCTCCAATCTTGATGCCTTATTCTTCTTCATATAGTCCAGCTTCTTCATACAGATTGAAAAAATATGGGAAAAGGATATAACCATGATGTACACCTTTCCTGATCTTAAACCATGCAGGCAGTGTTCTCTTGTTCAGTTTGTACAACTGACTCTTGATCCTTGTACAGATTCCTTAAAAACACAATTAAGTGTTCTGGAATACCTATTCTCTGCAGTGTTAGCCATAATTTGTCAAGATTCACACAGTTGAATTCCTTTGCATAGTCAGTGAAACATAGATAAACATCTTTCTAGTGTTCTCTGCTTTCAGCCAAGACCCACCTGATATCAGCAATGATATCCATGGTTTCACATCTTCTTCTGAATCCTGCTGGAATTTCTGGCAGTTCCCTTTCAACACGAGATCTGACAATTAAGTCTGCAATTTAATTGTTCTAAATGTTACATACTACATTGCTGAATATCACCACAGTCACCTTCAAAGTACTCCCTATGGGAGTCTGTGCACTGATGCCAGTGCCTTTCAAAGCAATATTGGAACTGTTGCTGGAATGATCATTGCACATGGTGGCATTGTGGCAATTTCATGAACTTCGTTGTGTAGTTCTCTGTGAGGGAGTTTTTAGCCAGTAAACAAATAGTTGTATTGGAATGCCCTCCCTACTCACCTGATCTGGTCCCCAGTGACTCTCTTCTTTACCTGAAGATAAAGGAAATATTGAAAAAAAGACATTTTGATGAATTCAGGATGACAGCTCTGATGGCCATTCCAGAAAAAGAGTTCCAAAATTGCTTTAAAGGGTGGACTAGGTGCTGGCATTGGTATATAGCTTCCCAAGAGGAGTACCTAGAAGGTGACTGTAGTGATTTTCAGCAGTAAGGTATGTAGCACTACTTCTAGGATGAGTTTGTGAACTCAATTGGCAGTCCTTATGTACATTTACAGTTGCTTTTGAATGATCTTTAGCAAAATTTTACTTGTGTGTGATAGAGTGAGGTTAGGAAAGCATATATTGCTGGTTACTGGGTAACCTGTGTCCTACTGGGGGTTCCCGAGGTTGCTTTCGCATACTCCTTATCTGCCAGGATCTTATGTGGGTGGGTTGAAACCAAGCAGCACGGCCACTGCACTTCCAGGTCTGCTGAGCCATAGCAGCTAAATAGGAGGCATAAAAGGTAGAGCAGCTGGGAGAAGATGAAGGGTAGAAAAGCATGAATCGCTGTTTGCTGATTACTTTGTCTCCTGCTAGGATTTCTGTGAAGCTGCTTTCCTGTATTTTCCATCTGCTAATCTCCCCAGGACTCCAAGATAGCAAATCCGTGATGGGTTAGCTGATAAGGGATTTCTTCTGTTAGTTTCTTATTTTGTTTGGTATTTGGCTGAGATCTTTATCTCTTCATTTGAGAATCAGGGTTCTAGGATTGATGCTTGTCTCTTTTATATTTAGTTTGTCTCTGTTATATTTAGTTTTCTTTTAGATCTTTGTTGTGGAGGGATGGCATGGGGTTTCTACATTGGCTGGAATTCTCAATATTCTTTATCTGTTGCAATTATAATCCTCACTGTGCAGACTTACCAAACACCTTACACATGACCATGAGGCAAGTCGATATCAGGACTAGACACAGAGGTATAGTATCTGACCTTGATCACACCATGCATTTACTATTTTGCTCAGAATTCATGCAGGTATCCCTGGTGGTGCAGAGATTAAGAGCTACAACCACTAACCAAAAGTTCAAATCTATCAGCTACTCTTGGAAACCAATGACATACTTCTACTCTGTTTGCTATGAATAAGAATCAGTTTGACAGCAATAGGTGTGGGTTTTTGATTTGGAAAGGCACAATTTAGAATTGAAGTAATTTTTATCACTTAAGTTAGGAGGCAGAAATAAGGAAAAGGAAATATTAATACAGTTTCAATATTCAAGCACTGATCTTAGCCAAGTCTATTGTTGTCAAGTTAACTCTGACTAATGGCAATCTCATGCATGACTGAGTAGAATGGTTCCATAGGGTTTTCCTGATGTTGTACTTGTTTAAATCTCAGCTTTTAATCAAAAGGTTAGTAGTTCGAATCTGCCAACCTCTCCACAGGAGAAAGAGGTCTATTTACATAAACACTACAGCCTTGGAAAAGTCATAGAAGCCTCATAGACACATCCAGTTGTCTTGAGGGGCTGAATTACTTGACTGAGGGCTGGGGACTATGGTCCCAGGGAACATTTAGCCTTGAAATAATGTAGTTTATAAAGAAAATTATTCTACGTTCTACTTTGGTCAGAAATATCCGGGATGTTAAAAGCTTGTGAGTGGCCATCTAAGATACTTCACTTATCATACCCCATCTGGAGCAGGAGAGAATGAAAACAACTAAAGACAGAAGAGAAAGATTAATTCAACAGAAAAATATACCACAACTGTCACATCTCCATCAGACTGAGACCAGCACAACTAGATGGTACCCAGCTATCACCATGAACTGCTCTGACAACGGTCATAAAAGAGGGTCTCAGATAGAGCTGAGAAAAATGTAGAACAAAATTCTCATTCACAAAAAAAGACCAGACTTACTGGTCTGACAGAGACTGGAGAAAGTCCAAGAACATGGCTCCCAGACACTCTTTTAACTCAGTACCAAAGATTAACCCTTCAGCCAAAGATTATATAGGCCCATAAATGAAGCAAGATGAAATAGGCACAGAATCACAGGGACAAGGAAAAGAAGGCAAGACGGGACAGGAAAGCTGGATCAATGGAAATATGGAACCCAAGGTTGAAAAGAGGAGAACGTTGACAAGTCTAAGAGTTGGTAACCAATGTCACAGAACAATATGTGTGTTAATTGTTCAATGAGAAACTAGTTTGCTCTGTAAACTTCATTTAAAACACGATAGTAATACTAATACTAAGATTACTGCCTTGGGAAACCTACGACGCAGTTTCTACTCTGTCCCATAAGGTTGCTACAAGTCAGAATCAACTTGGAGACAATAGGTAGGCAAAGTAAGCAATCTTTATAGAAGCACATTGCCAGGCCGTTTTTCCACAGCACTTTTAGGTCAGTAGTCCAGCACAAACTGTGCTATCCAGACAACTTGGCACTTACTTTAAGTGTTAAACACCACACTAACTTTTTTGTAACTGGACTTCAGTAATTCCATTTTACATAGAGCAATCGAGGCTCAGTGAAATTAAGTAATTTGTCTAGGTTCATATATCTAAAAAACACAGTCAGAGCCAAAAATTAAACTCGAGTCTATTTGAATCCAATAAGTGTGATCCAGGAGTGGCCACCATCTAGTAGCATTTTACTGTGACAGACAACAAGTGAGCCCCAAGTTGAATTTCACTCCCATTCCGTATTTGTGAAATCTATATTGATGGAATCCAGTTTCCATCATGTTTACTCTAACCCTCAGCGACCTCGTGTGTGTCAGAGTAGAAGTGGTGTTTTCAGTGGTTGGTTTTTCAGAATACATCACCAGCCCTTTTCTCCAAGGTGCTTCTGAACGGGCGTGAACCTTGAGACCTTGAGTTAGCAGCTGAGCGTGTTAACTGTTTGCACCACCCAGAAACTCTGCTGTATTGACAGAGGGACAATAAATTAAACAGGCCCAAACAAGATACTTTCTAGAGGGAAATGGGGAGCTGGTAATCAGTGTGCCAGAACACCAGGTGTTAACTAGGACTGTTTCTATAACATAAGGACCTTTTAGGTCACATTGTCCCTTGTCAAAGGAAGGACGCTTGAGCAGCAGAAGGGGAGTGTCCTGGACCACTCTTGTGATGATGTGTGCTGTGGCCACAGTGGGACCTGCTTCCCAGAACAACCTCCGGCACATCCATAAAAATACATTTGGCAGAGGACGTAAAATCAAAAAGTGAAGAGGAAAGTAAAATGTATGTGAAGCACTGCACGATTTCTCCTACCATGAGAGTGACACCACATCTTTTGCCACAAAAGCGTTAGTGATAAACAAAAAATTATCAACAGCCCTTGTGTCATAGAACACACAAATCATACTGAATCTCAAATGTTGCTATCTATCATTTGCAGAGGACGATTTTAATTACAGACCTGTCCCAGACTCCCCTTCTCTCTGAGTGTCCCTTTGGCTGTATACTTATGCACACAACTGAAGTGACTGCAATAAAAGGGATTCTGCTTCCCCGCATATTGTTTAAACGACCACTGGAAGAGATAAAACTAATATTTCTGAATCCATGCCAGATACATGGCGTGGCTAATTAAATGGATTAAAATCAAAAGAACCATGGCTCTTTCTCTACAAAATTTTGTTTCCTCCTCCTCCTCCTCTTCCTTTCTTATTTAGCTCCTACTAAAATACATGCAAATTAGACATGCATTACTGGGAGGAACTGGATGAAAAAGAACCGCCTGTCTTTAGTGGGACTGAAGGTTCAAATTTGGGCCAAGAATCCCTCCCCATACCACAGACTCATTTGCATGCCCCCTGCTGCTAACATTCTACTCACACACACATGCCCATGTCCCCTACCCCCAATAGCCTCCACCCCCATTTCTGCTGGGTACCAGCCAGAATCCATAGTCATGAATATACATCTGATGGTGGGCACATAGACTGGTTTCCAGTCCTAAAGAGCCATGACCGCAAAGGCTGGGAAGTTAGAATCCAGGCCACAGACCATTTTTCATATATAGCTCAATAATATTTCCATAGTCCGAGTTGCGATTTTCCGCTTGAGAGACTCGTCGTTTGTGGCCAAGTCTCATGCTGGGGCCGAGGAAGACAGTGGGTCAGAGACCTGCTCTTTTGTCTCAGGTCACACAGACTCCTGGCAGCAGACCTCTTTAGCTCCAGCTTGCTGGCCCCTGGAGCCCTGCCAAGCCTCACAGTAACAAAATGACAGCTTTTAATTAGGGGGGAGCACTTCGCTCTACATGAAAGGACAGGGCGAAACGGGAAAAATGAATTCATTGCTATGTAATAGGTGTAAAACACTTTAAATATGTAGAGGTGGCCATTTAGTTAAAATAAATAATAATAATAAAAGCTGTCTCCTAATTAGAAGGCAGTGTTGTTATCTTGACAGCTTTTTGTGTCTGGTAGCAGCTGAAGGCAACATGGGAGCTGAGAAGCCAAGGCAATAAACCTCTGAGCTTTGCTCTATTAAAAATGTCAGACTAATAAATCACATGTTTAATGACCAAGGAAGGAGAGAGATCAATAAGTTTTGGGAACCCAAACAAATGTCTTTTGGCCATCCATTGAAGGATCATATGGTGTTATTTAACCTTAGTTCACAAAGGTGACAAAGATTTCACAATCTGAAGTTCGATTTTTAAGACCTAAAAGACAATGTTGGAGGTTTTTTTATTATCTTTCAGCGTAGAAATCTTGAGGAAAACTCTCTAACTCTTGAGTGAGATTTGATCTTTCAGACTGTGTATGTGTTTAGAGAGAAACACTCCATGCTTTACCTATAGGAAATAGTTTTCTATCATGAGAATTTTCAAAATGGAAAAAAAAATACTTTAGTCAGTTCTATTAAGCAGCGTTTTTAACCAACATCCCTAAATTCAGCAATTATTTCAGATATTGAGACAACCACAGGAAGTCAAATTAAAAAAGTGAAATTTCCAGTTGAAGCAATGAATGTAAAAGGATGCTCAGTGGGTCTGCAGGCTTCAGGCTAGTGGAGATCAAACTGTCAGCCTCAAAGAAAAATAGATCTCACAAAGAAGTAATCCTAGGCTTTCAATTATTCTCAATGGCATTCCCCTCTCTCTTCCTCATTTCTCCTTACCCTTGTATTATATTTGTATTCACAGCTATTCTTATTGGGAAATCAAGAAAACGCTAACGTTCACGTCTTTTACCAGTTACTCACTGTGGTCAAAGTGCCAAAGTCACCTTATTGAATGAGTTTCTCTTCTCAAGTACAAAAGATGTAAATAAGGTGAAGTGATGGGCAGAAAAGGGATCTCTTTTGAGGTCTTGGTGAGACTATTTAGCAAGGACTGAAGACCACTTCTGATGCTCACTCTAAAGGAAATATTTTAAGCAAACCATAAAAGTGGGCTCGACCCTTCCATGGGCCCATCGTAAATCAATTGTTAAAGCAAGGGTGAAAACTGGGGAGGAGGTCAGAGGTGGGAGAGAGGCCACAAAGAAAGGACAGTGTGAGAAACTAGAGGAAAACAGAGCAATCTTCTGGCTGAGTAACATCATTAATTCAGAAAATTGAGTTATGTTGCTCATAACTGTACACTAAAGAAATTATAGCCAAATGAGAAATCTCCACAGCAGAACTTAACATCTGCAGTTCTTTTAGTTATGAATCCCTGTTCAGTGAAAGCTGGATTAAAAATTGGTTACAAATCTCAATTCACCCTGTCTTTACGCTCTTAGGAAAGTACCTCCATGAAGACATCCAGCTACCTGTTTTCTATTTGTCATTAATCCATTAATCCATTTTAAAATATGCAGATAGCATTCAGACAAACAGCACATTCATGGTGTGTCTTTTTTTTTTTTATTTTTCCATATTCTGAGAAACTCAGTCTTGAACTTTTGGCCAAAGCGATTTTTATAGTCATCAGGAAAGGTTTGTGATATTCCTTCACTAAGAGGAAGGGATACAGGGTGATGAGTCAGTTTACTGACTAATTAAAAAAAGAAAAAAGACTGATTTCAGTAAAAAAACAAAACAAAAAAAATGTACTGAATGTAGAATTTGAATGATCTATATCTAATCATTTGTTTCCTTGTGGTGGAATCAAATTTGAAGCTGAGGACAATTAAAGTGATTCATATTTAAATAAAAAGTGCCTTGATTGATTTGTAATGACACAATTTATTTGCTAATAATGACATTCCTTGAGTTTAGCCAGGAAAACAAAGGTTGATTTATTTTGTAATAACAAGACAAATGGCCCTTCTGTTCAAACCTCTTCCTTATTCTCAGTGATTCTGGGATGCTTGCTGGTAGACTCTGTTCTGCTGAAGGAGAATTTTAGGCAAAATCTTACAGGAACATGCAGAACAGCCATCTCAATCACAGAAACATGACAGTCGTACACTTGAAAGTTTTAAAGAATGACATACTATTTTTTTTTCTGCTTACAATTTCACAACTTGATAACTAAAACAAAAAATCCTGTCAGATAAATTATGCCCTTCATGCAAAACACGTTAGTGCTGGCATTTGCAAAGGTATATCTCTGGTTATTGAGTGCTCTTTGAGATAAATCTTGGATGATCCAAAGAAACAGAGTAAATATTTTGATAGCATCATTTTAATAACAACTTTGTACTTTACAAGAGCTCAAAGTTGTATATAAATTAATTACTAAAAATAGGATTTTAAAAATGCAAACATAAATGGAACAATTGGAAAGTGTCCATCTAAAGTTAAAGGAATAACAAAAAGTAATCTGATCACAAACAGACTAATTAAAAAAACTAACTTTTAGTAAATACATGTTTTCTATGTGACAAAAATCACAGTATTAGGTTTTGAAAAAGTGTCCCATTAAATATTCAAAGAAAGGGAAGACTTGGAACCTTTGGAAGCAAAGTCCTTTGAATGACTTGCTGAATTTTCTGGGGCCTTTGAGGCTGAGCAAACTTTCACAGTCTGGAGGAGACACTGGCTGGAGAAAAAGAGGTCAAGAAAAGCAAGAGAATTGGAGTGATGGCCTAGAGAGGTTTTTTGGAAGCTACTTCTGAGAAGAAAAACTGAAGTGATATAAAAATTTAAAAAGAACATATAATCTCATCCTTCCTTTCTGAAAACAATTAAATGATTGCATTTTGATATTAGATGGAAGCTGGGGACCGCTGCAGGAAGCGTATCTTCATTGCTGTTGTCATTAGGTGTCCTCTAGGCAGTTCTGACTCACAGTAACCCTAAGAATGATAGAATAAAACACTGCATGGTCCTGCACTGTCCTCACAGTTGTTGATGTTTGAGCTCATTGTTGCAGCAACTATGTCAATCTATCTCACAGAGTGTCTTCTTTTTACTGTTCCTCTACCAAGCATGATGTCCTTCTTCAGAAACAGATCCTTTCTGATAATAAGTCCAAAGTGAGCCAGACAAAGTGTCACCATCCTCATCTCTAAGGAACGTTCTGGTTATACTTCTTCCAAGACAGATTTGTTTGTTCTTCTGGCAGTCCATGTATATTTAATATTCTTCACTAACACCATAATCCAAAGGCATCTATTTTTCTTCAGCTTTCCTTATTCATTACCCAGCTTTGGCAGGCATACGTGGCTATTGAATATACCACAGCTTGGGTCAGGTGCACCTTAGTCCTCAAAGGGACATTTTTGCCTTTGAATACTTCAAAGTGGTCTTTTGCAGCAGATTTGCCAAATTCAAGGTGTCATTTAATTCTTTGACTACTGCTTCTATGGGTGTTGATTGTGGATCCAGGTAAAATGAAGTTCTTGACGGCTTCAGTATTTTCTCTGTTTATCATGATGTCTTACTGGTTTAGTTGTGAAGATTTTTGTTATCTTTACATTGAGATGTACGCGGTATCTTAGAGTGGATAAAAGAACTAAGAAGCAGTTTGATCTTTTCTTTCCAATTCAACATTAATTTATTCATCCAATGAGTCTTCACTGTGCCCCAAGCATGGCCCTGAATGAAGTAAGGCTAGACTTTCGTCCTCAGAGAGATTATACTTTAGTGAGTGAAATGACGGGGAACGAGAGACGGATAATTAAAAAGTAGTCACGATGAATCGGATCCAACTCAATGGCACTTGGCTGGCTGGCGAGCAAAGGATGCTTCTTGACAGTAACAGATGCTACCGAACCCCAAATCAAACCCACTGACATTGAGTTGCTTCCAACTTGCAGAGACTCTATAGTAGGAGGTAATAGGTTACTGAAATAGAGCAGGGAGAACGGTAACTCAAGTGTCTACAGTCAGGCAACATGAGTGAAGTCAGCAAGGGTTACTGTAAAAGAATACTAATTGTCTGCCAGTCTGTTCTGCTGAGGTGGCTTGCCAGCAGTAGGTCAAATGTTGGCAGAGTTACCCACGGTCTGTGATTTTCTGTACAGTTTATAAACTAAGACTAGAAAGGCAGACCAAGTGACAAACCTCCAGAAATTAGGCAGTGAAAATCCTATGACTCAAAAGAGAATACTGCCCAGTAGAATGCTAGAAAATGACCCCTTTTAGGCTGGAAGACACTCAAAATATACAGTGGCCACAACAATGGACCTGAGCATATCAATGACTGTGAAGATGGGATAGGATGAGAAACATTCCATACCGTTTTGTTTCAGATCAACAGGAGTTTGAGCCAACTCAACCATACCCAACCAACTCAACCAATCATCTCTTGATATGTACTTAGGATAGGTTACTACCTAGCTTAAGCTGGTAAACACTTCTCAAAACATTTAAAAAATGTAGAGGTTCAGGGTAAAATAAACAACAACAAAAAATCCACTTCCATTGCGTCAATTCCAACTCCTACTGCTGTTGTTGCTGTTATTGTTGCTAGGTGCCTTCAAGTTGGTTCCAACTCATAGCAACCCTATGCACAACAGATTGAAACACTGCCCAGTCTCGTACCATGTCCACAATCATTTTTTATGCTTAAGCCCATCATTGCAACCACTGTGTCACTCCACCTTGCTGAGAGTCTTCCTCTTTTTCGCTGACCTTCTACTCTGCCAGGTATGATGTCCTTCTCCATGCACTGATCCCTCCTGAGAACATGTCTGAAGCATGTGAGATACACTTCTCTCTGCTTTGCTTCCAAGGAGCACTCTGGTTGTATTTCTTCTAGAATAGATCTGTTTATTCTTTTGGCAGTCCATGGTACATTCAATATTTTTCTCTAACACCACAATTCTAAGACATCAATTCTTCTGTCTTCCTTTTTCATTGTCCAGCTTTGACATACACATTATGCAACTGAAAATAATACCATGGCTTGGGTCAGGCTCACCTTAGTCCTCAAGGTGACATCTTTACTTTTCCATACTTTAAAGGGGTCCTCTGCAGCAGATTTTCACAATACAGTGCATCCTTTGATTTCTTGACTGCTGTTTCCCTAAGTGTTGATTGTGGATCCAAGTAAAATGAAATCTTTGCCAATCTCAGTCTTTTCACGATTTATCACAATATTGCTTATCAGTCCAGTTGTGAGGATTTTTGTTTTTGTGATGTTGAGGTATAATCCATACTGAAGACTGTGGTCTTTGATCTTCATCAGCAAGTGTTTCAAATCCTCTTCACTTCCAGCAAGTAAGGTGGTGTCATCTGCATAATGCAGGTTGTTAATGAGTCATCTTTCAATCTGAATGCCTTGTTCTTCATATAATCCAGCTTCTTGGATTATTTGCTCGGCCTGCAGATTGAAAAGGTATGGTAAAAGTGTACACTCCTGATATACGCTTTTCCTGACTTTAAAGTGAGTGTCTACATCGACTCGTGATTGAAAGAACCAGATGGTGCCCGGCCACCACCAGTGATAGCTGTCATGGAGCTCACAAAGTTGAGTTTGACTGGCAACACAGGAATAAATAGGGGTGCACCCTCATATCACCACTAAAAGGCCACAATTAATGGTCCAGGGGCTTTGGGGTTCCCTAGGAGCATGGCCCCTAGCTCTTATGCTGCCCCTGTCCATAAATCATAATGAAGGTCAACTCTTCAGACAGGTCACTCTGCAACACCTTCCTGATCCACTCATATGGGTCTCTCTGTCTTCTGGGTTCTCTTTGCCCCATGTCATTTTGGACCTCGGCGATCATCCGTTCCTGCTGAGTTGCGACATTTTGCTGTACCCTCAGACGGCAGCTTGGCAGCTTTGAAGAACAGACGTCACTCACAAATGTGGGGTGCAGGGTCCTCATTAGCAAAATGCTAGTTCTACCAGTTGGCCTTGATTTCCCCTGAGAGCATGGTCTCTGGCTCCCAGCCCCAGCTACTCTGTCCTTGCAATATTGGGTTAAGATAGGAGGAGTACATAAGTTGTGTTGAAGTCCAGTTAATATTGATTTTCTTACTATTGTGTGCTGTCACCGATTTCAACCATCCAAATTTCTAACAACTATCTAATCTAAACTCCTCCCCCCTCATCCCCCCCCCTCCCCACTCTTGCAGCCATCAAAGAGTCTTTTGTTCTATGCATGAGTCTGATTTTAAGTTCTTAAAGTAGGGATCTCCCACAATATTGTCTTTCTGTTGCTGACTACTTTCACTCAACATAATGTCCTCCAGTTGAAACCAGTTTATGAGATGTTTCCTGAAATCATATTTGTTCTTTATCATTGCATAGTGTTCCATTGAGTATATATACCATAGTTTGCCTATCCATTCCTCTGTTGTTGTGCATCTGGGTTGATTCCATCTCTTAACTACTGTGGACTGCTGCAATAAACATTTGTGTGCATGTATCAGTTGGTGTGAACGGCCTTAATTCTGTAGGATATATTCTGAGAACTGGAATTACTGGGTCAAATGGCATATCTATTTCCAGTTTTTTAAGGGAGCACCAGATTGCTTTCCAAAGAGGTTGCACCATTTTGCAATCCCATCAACAGTGTAGGGGAGTTTCCTTTTCTCCACAGCCTCTCCAGCATTTGTTGTTTTGCATTTTTTGGATCATGGCCAACCTTGCTGTGGTGAGGTGGTATCTCACTGTAGTTTTGATTTGAATTTCTTTAATAGTTAATGATTGTGAGCATGTCAACATGTGTTTGTTTCTCCATCTCATTAAAAAATGTCACTGGAACTTGTATTGGGATTGCATTATATAAGTAGATTGCTTTGGGTAAAATAGACATTTTCACAATGTTAAGTCTTCCTATCCATGAGCAGGGTAGGTTTCCCTGTATATTTAAGTCTCTCTTAGTTTCTTGTAGTAAGGGCCTGTAGTTCTCTTTGTAAAGGTCTGTTATTTCTCTGGTTAGATTTATCCCTAGGTACTTTATCTTCTTAGGGGCTATAGTAAATGGTACTGAATTGGTGATTTCTTCCCTAATAATCTCATTGCTGGTATAAAGGAATCCTACCAATTTACTTATGTTTATCTTGTATCCTGGTAGTTTGCTGAACTCTTCTATCAGTTTGAGTAGTTTACTTATGGATTCTTTGGAATTCTCTGTGTATACAATCATATCATCTGCAAATAGGGAGATTCTTACCACTTCTTTGCTGATGCAGATGCCTTTTATTTCTTGGTCTTGTCTAATGGCTCTGGCTAGAACTTCTATTACAATGCTGAATAGGAGAGGTGAGAGTGGGCATCCTTGTCTAGTTCCTGTTCTCAAGGGAAATTGTTTCAGTCTCTCTCCATTTAGGATGATGCAGGCAGTTGGCTTTGTATGAATGGCCCTTATTGCATCGAGGAATTTGCCATCTATTCCTATTTTGCTGAGAGTTTTTAGCATGAATTGATGTTGGACTTTATCAAATGCCTTTTCTGCATCAATAGAAAAGATCAGGCGATTCTTGTATTTTGTGGTATTTATGTGGTTAATCACATTAATTGTGTTTCTGATATTGAACCAGCCTTACATTTCTGGTATGAATCCAATTTGGCCATGATGGATTATTTTTTTGATACGTTGTTGTATTCTCTTGTCAAGAATTTTATTGAAGATTCTTGCATCTAGATTCATGAGTGATATTGGTCTGTAGTTTTCCTTTTTGGTTGAGTCTTTTCCCTGGCTTTGGTATCAGGATTATGCTGGCTTCATACAATGAATTTGAGAGCATTCGATTCCTATATTGTGAAATAGTCTCATTTGTATTGGAGGTAAATCTTCTCTAAAAGCTTGGTAGAATTCTGCGGTGAAGCCATCTGGGCCCAGTATTTTTTTGGTTGGCAGTTTTTTGATGACTTTTTCAATCTCTTCCTTTGTGATGAGTTTATTCAGTTGTTCTGCTTCACCTTGTGATAATTTGGGTAGGTGATGCTAATCAAGAAATTTGTCCATTTCCTCCAGGTTTTCAAATTTGTTAGAGTATAGTCTTTCATAGAATTTTGTTATGATATTTTTAATTTTTGCTGCATCTGTTGTGACACTTCCCTCTCATTTCTAATTTGGGTTATTTGTTTCCTTTCCTGTTTTTCTTTAGTAAGTTTAGCCAATGGTTTGTCAATTTTGTTGATCTTTTAAAAAAAAAACTTTTGGTCTTCTCAATTTTTTCAGTTGTTCTTCTGTTCTCTAATTTGTTTAGCTCTCCTGTAATCTTTATGATCTGTTTCCTTCTGATGCCTGAGGGATTCTTCTGTTGTTCTCTCTCTACTTGTTCAAGCTGTAGGGTTGGTTCTTTCTTCCTTCCAGATGTGTGCATTTATGGAGATAAACTGTCCTCTGGGCTCTGCTTTGTCTATATCCCGTAGGTTCTGGTAGGAAGTGCTTTCATTCTCATTGGAATCCATCAATTGCTTTATTTCATCCTTGATTTCTTCTATAACTCATGGCTTTTTGAGCAAGATATTGTTTAGTTTCCATGAGTTCCACTTTCTGTCTATGTTTTTCCTGCTATTGCTTTTGCCTTTTATGGCTTTATGATCTGAGAAGATGCTTTGCATCAATTCAATGGTATGGATTTTGTTGAGAATTGCTTTATGTCCTTACATATGGTCCATTCTGGAGAATGTTCCATGTGCACTGGGGAAGAAGGTGTAGTTGTGTGCTGATGGATAGAAAGTTCTGTATATGTCAGTGAGGTCTAGTTGGTTAACTGCGGCAGTAATGTCTTCTGCATCTTTACTGAGTTTCTTTCTAGCCGATCTGTCCAGTATTGAGAGTGGAGTGTTGAAGTCTCCCACTATTATTGTGATCTATCTCCTTTTTGAGTGTAGGCAGTGTTTCTTTGACGTATCTAAGTGCTCTAGTATTAGGTCAGGCAAGCCAAGCCAAGTGCCATAGGTGCATAAATATTTAATATTGTTAAGTCCTGCTTATGGTTGAACCTTTCAGCAATAAATAGTGTTCATTCTGATCCACAGTGGTGGAATTTACAGTAAAATGGATTTTATCTGAGATTAGAATTGCCACCCCTGCTCTTCTTTGTTCATTGTTAGCTTAATATATATTCTTCCATCCTTTAATTTTCAGTTTGTTCATATCTTTCAGTCTAAGGTGAGTTTCTTTCAAGCAACGTATAGATGGGTAATGTTTTTTGATCCAAGATATAACTTGATGTCTCTTTACTGGAGCATTCAGTCCATTCACACTGAACATAGTTATTGATAGGTATGTGTTCGGTGCTGCCATTTTGATATGTTTATTTTTGTGCCAGTGTTTTGTCTGTTGTTCTTATTAATCTGTTCTGAGACATTCTTCTTTGTGAGCTGATTTTTCACCCTTTTCAGGGCTGATTCTGTGGTTGTTGAGACTCCTGTATTACATTTCTTGATATGACATGTTGCATCTTGATTGTGTTTCATGGCTGCCCCTATGATCCCGCTTAATAGAATGTATATAAACCCAATTTTAATTACTACCACTCTTGTCAACTTCCATTCCATCTGGAAGGACTATAACGAATGTTGTAAATCTCTCTTTTTCATATGATAACATCATAGTTTTCATGATATGATCACTGGATTATTTCTTTCACTATTATAGCTTTGACTCTGTTTGGAGCCTTCCCTAACTGAGTAGGATTCTGGATGGTGTGTCCTTCTGTGAAATAAAGTTAGTGGTTTTGTTGTTCTAAGCCAAAGCCAAGAGATTCTTCCAGTATTTCTTGTAGCTTTGGTTTGGTTCTTACAAAGTCTCTGGATTTCTGTTTATCTGCGAAAGTCTTAATTTCATTTTCATCTTTGAAAGATCATTTTGCAAGATATATGATTCCTGGTTGGAAGTTCTTCTCCTTCAAGGCTGTGAATATGTCATGCCACTGTCTCCATGCCATCATTGTTTCTGGTGAGAAATCCAGCGAGAGCCTACAGGGTTTCCCTCTGAATGTTAGCTTTGCTTTGAGCATTGCTGCCTTTAAAAGTTTCTGCTTATGTTTCATTTTGTTAAGCTTGATTATAATATTTCTTGGGGTCTTTCTTTTGAGATCTGTATTGAGTGGCGTTCTATATGTGTCTTGGATATCTATATTCTTTTCTTTCAAGATTTCTGGGAAGTTCTCTGACAGCAGCTCAGCGACAATACTCACTGGGTTCTCAGGTGTCTCCCTCTGTTCAGGGACTCCAATTAATCGTAGGTTGTTCCTCTTAATAGAGTACCACACACTTCTTAATGCCTCTTCATTGTTCTTGTTTCTTTTTTCTGATTTTTCCTCATAGATGCTGGAGTCAGTGGCTCTGTCTTCCAAGTCAGAAAGTCTCTTTTCCATTTGTTCCATTCTGTTTTCTTGGCTTTGGATCAAAGTTTCTATGTCTTTGATTTCATTCTTGATCTGCTGGATTTCAGAGTACTGGTGTTCCATCAGATTGAACAGCTTGCTTAATTTTTCATTTTGCTCTGCTGTATTTTGTATAATGTCTAAGAGGGCTCTATATATAAGCCTTTTGTATTCACCTTCTGATAATTTCAGAAAAGTTTCTTCATCTGAAAAGCTCTTTGGTTGTTTCATCTAGGGGCCTTCTGAAGCCATTGATGATTTTCTCATTACTGCCTTCTCCAACATCTATTGCTTTTTGGGCTTCATGTGAGTCAATTGCAGCTGGGAGAGATTCTGTGAGGATGGACCACAGTTGTTTCTCTAAGTCATCTTATAATGAAAAGTAAAAAGCATCTGACTGCTTCCTAGGTCGCTCAGATTTTCAGGTATATAGGGCCCTTTTCCCGGGTGGCACAGTAAGCACCTCTATTTGCAATCCTAGATGTTATAAACTAGTTCAAAATGCAGCAAGACTACTGCCCTGTTGGCCTCTGCTGACAGGCCCCAGCTGTAGGCGACACTTTGTAAAATATTGCTTTTCTGCTCACAAAGTGCTCTCTTGCAGGTAAGCACTGGCTCTGAGTCTAGGAATAAGTCTCACTGAGGTTTATGTACTCAAGATGGAGCCCCACACAAGCTCTCAGCCCAGCACCTCCACACAAACTGTGCCAAGGCATAGGTGGAAAGAGAGGCCAGAGGAGCTGAAAAGCACAGAGTCCTCAGTCTCTGTTGCCGGGCCCCAGCTGTAGACGATACTGTGTAAACTTTCTCCTATGGGCAGGCACTTCCTCCAGTCTAGGAACTAGATCCAGCCTAGGCCTCCGTAACCAAGATGGTGGCCCGCACAAGCGCACCACCCGGCGTCTCCATACAAGCTGCACTGTGGCAGAGGTGGAGAGGCCAAATGTGATGAGACACACCGAGTCCCAAGGGGGCCCCTGAAATATGGCAATTTTACCTGCTGATCCCACCAGCAGCGTGTCTGAGACTAGCTGCTAGTCAAGACCCAGCTCTGCTGGCCAGCCAAGACAGAGGGAAAAAAAAAGTCAAAATGATGAGTTACCTTTGGTCCATGAAAGCAAAGACTAACCAGGAGTAGGAGTCAGCTAAACAGAGGAGGTTTTCTGTTCAGTGGTATGAATTCCAAATTAGCAGCCCTATGCCGTGTCCTAGGGCTCGCTAGGTGACCAGAAGGCTCTGTTTAATTATCGGTTCAGGTCTTGGTTTCCAGAGGGATTTAGGGAGACGTGTGCTTAGTCCATCATCTTGACTCCCCTGTTGCAGTCATTTTTTAATTATCTTGAGCAAAATTTTACTTACATGTGATATTAATAATATTGTTCAGTAATTTCTGCATTTGTTCAGATCACTTTTCTTGGGAATAGGCATGGATATGGATCTCTTCTATTCATTTGGCCAGGTAGTTGTCCTCCAGATTTCTTGGCATCGATGAGTGAGCACTTCCAGAGCTGCATCTATTTGTTGAAATGTCTCAATTGATACTCCATAAATTCCTGGAGCCTTGTTTTTCACCAACCCTTCAATGCAGCGCCAACTTCTTCCCTCTTCGAATGGCTGAATGTCAACCAGTTCTTTCTGGTATAATGACTGTTTATTCCTTCCATCTTCTTTGATGTTTCTTGAGTTATTTAGTATTTTCCTTGTAGAATCCTTCACTATTGCAACTCGAGGCTTAAAGCTTTTCTTTAGTTCTTTCAGCTTGAGAAATGCAGAATGTGTTCTTCCCTTTTGGCTTTCTGTTTCCACCTCCTTGCACATGTCATTATAATACTTTATTTTGTCTTCCTGAGCTGTCCTTTGAAATCTGTTCAGTTCTTTTACTTTGTCATTCCTTTTACTTTAGATGCTTGTCATTCAAGAGCAAGTTTCAGAGTCTCTTCTGACATCTAATTTGGTCTTTTTTTTCTCTCCTGTCTTTTTAATGACCTCTTGCTTTCTTCATGGGTGATGTCTTTGATGTGATTTCACAACTCGTCTGGTCTTCAGTTATTAGTGTTTAGCACATCAAATCTGTTCCTGAGATGGTCTCCAAACTCAGGGATGTACTCAAGGTCATACTTTTGTTCTCATGGACTTGTTTTAATTTTCTTCAGTTTCAGTTTGAATTTGCATATGAGCAACTGATGGTCTGTGCCACAGTCAGCACCTGGTCTTGTTCTGACTGCTAATATGGAACTGTTCCATCATCTTTTTCCACAGATGTAATTAATTTGATTCCTGTGTATTCTATCTGGTGAGGTCCATATATACAATTACCACTTGTGTTGGTGAAAAAGATATTTGTAATGAAGAAATTGTTAGTCTTGCAAATTTGTATCATACAATCTCCAGCATCATTTCTATCACTAAGGCTGCATTTTCCAACTACCAATCCTACTTCTTTGTTTTCAACTTTTGCATTCCAATCACCAATAATTATCAATTATTGGTATCAATTATTGGTATCAATTATTGGTATCAATTGAGACATTTCAACAAATAGATGCAGCTCTGGAAGTGCTCACTCATCGATGCCAAGAAATCTGGAGGACAATTACCTGGCCAAATGAATAGAAGAGATCCATATCCGTGCCTATTCCCAAGAAAAGTGATCTGAACAAATGCAGAAATTACTGAACAATATTGTTAATATCACATGTAAGTAAAATTTTGCTCAAGATAATTAAAAAATGACTGCAACAGGGGAGTCAAGATGGTGAACTAAGCACACGTCTCCCTAAATCCTTCTGGAAACCAAGACCTGAACTGATAATTAAGCAGAGACTTCTGGTCACCTAGTGAGCCCTAGGACACAGCATAGGGCTGTTAATTTGGACTTCATGCCACTGAACAGAAAACCTCCTCTGTTTAGCTGACTCCTGCTCCTGGCTAGTCTTTTGGACTGTAGAAGCTGGTAAAAATCTTTGGTTTTTTTATCTTTGGCCTTAGTGGTTGGTGAATAAATTTGAATAACAGTCATATCAACAAGGCTTCCTTGTAGGCATATGGATATTATCCTATCACTGATAGCATTGCACTTCAGGACAAATCTTGAAATGTTCTTTTATAACAGTAAACACAATAACATTCCTCTTCAGAGAAACCCTAGTGGCAAAGTGGATAAAATGCTAACCAAAAGGTCAGCAGTTCAAATCCACCAGGTGCTCCTTGGGAACCCTTTAGGGTAGTTCTACTCTGACCTATAGTGTTGCTATGAGTTGGACCTAACTCTATGGCAGTGGGTTTGTTTTTGTTCTTTATTCCTCTTCAAGTTTTCTCATTCACAATGGCCCATATCAGTCGATTTCAGCTCACTAATATCTAGGACATTGATGTTTATGCATCCCATTTAATTTTTGACAATTTTTTATTTTCCTAGATTCATATATCATACATTCTGTGTTCCAGTTATTAATGTATGTTTACAACTATTTCTTCTCATCTTGAGTCATGCTGTATCAGCAACTGAAGATCCTAAAGGCTTTAATCCATCCACATCATTAAGCTCAACTCTACCTTGAGGAGGCAGCTCTTCCCTATTTGTGTTCTGAGTGCCTTCCAATATGTGGGGCTCATTTTCTGGCACTATATCTAACGATGTTCCACTGCTATTCATAAGATTTTTACTGGCTAGTTCTTTTTAGAAGTAGACTGCCAGGTCCTTCTTCCTAGCCTGTCTTAGTTAAAACCTGTTCACCAGGGTGGCTCTAGTGGTATCTAAATACCAGTGGCATTTCAGTATCACAGCAACACACAAGTCCCCATAATATGACAAACTGACAGATAAATAGGGGTTCTGTCTCAAGGACCCTGCAGAACTGCCCCATAGAGTTTCCAAGGAGAGCCTGGTGGATTTGAACTGCAGTCTTTTTGGTTAGCAGCTGTAGCACTTAACTACTATGCCACCAGGGTTTCCAGCCTACCTAAAATTCATAACCAACAAATGCTACTATACTGTCATTCTTTGTCAATTTATTTTTATTGAACAAAATGGGAACATTATAACCAAAATCTTGTCTTATTTTTATACTTTAATTTCTTTCCTTTCATCTTTTCCTCCCTGCTGGAGACATTCACTATCTAAATTTTTTTTTATTCATTTGTTTATTTTTTAATTGTGCTCTAGATGAAGACTTACAGAGAAAATTAGCTTCACATTAAACCATTAATGCACATGTTATTTTGTGACATTGGTTGCCAAGCGCATGACATGTCAATACTCTTCCTCTCTTAACCTTAAGTTCCTCATTACCGACTTTCCTCTCCTCTCCTCCCTTCTAGTCTTTGCCCCCAGGCTGGTGTGCTCCTTTGACGTCATTTTGTTTTAAGGTCTCATTCAATCTTTGGTTGAAGAGTGGACTACAGGAAAGACTTCAGCACTGAGTTAAAAGGATGTCCAGGGTCCATGCTCTCAAGATTTCTCCAGTCTCATTTTACTGTACATTTTTCTCTAGCTCTGTCTTGTATTGTGATCCTTGTCAGAGTGGTAGTTGGTAGTAGCCAGGAAACATCAAGTTTTCCTGGATTCAGTCTAGTGGAGGCTGTGATAGTTGTAGTCGATTAGTCCTTTGAACTAATTTTTCCCTTGTGTCTTTGGCTTTCCTCATTGCTCCAGGTACAAAGGGACTAGTGGACAATCTTAGATAGCCAGACACAAGCTTTTATAGATCCCAGACACTACTCACCACAGTAGGTTGTAGAACATTTTCTTTATGAACTATGTTATGTCTATTGAGGTAGATATCACCCAAGACCATTGTCCCCCATCCTTAGCCTGGTAATTTGGTCCCTCAGGGAGTTTGAATGTGTCTATGAAGCCTCCATGACCTTGCTGTGGTCAAATTGTATTGACTTTCCCAGAATTGTGTACTGCCCTACCCTTCACCAAAGGTATAACTTATCTATTGTCTACTTGTTTTTTCTTCCTCACTCATATCCTCCCTAGTAATTGTCAGAGATTGTTTTTCTCTGTATAAACTTTTTTGTAAGTTTCTGTGCTAGTGATCTTATAAGGATTGACTTTTTATACTCAGCATAATGCCAGCCAGTGGACAATGAAAAAAGAAGACAGAAGAATCAATGTCTTTGAGTTGTGGTACCGGAGAAGAATGTTGAATGTACAATGGACCACCAAAAGAATGAACAGATCTGTTCTGGAAGAAGTACAACCAGAGTGCTCTTTGGAAGCAAAAATGACAATACTGAGTCTTACATACTTCAGACACATGGTCAGGAAAAATCAGTCCCTGGAGAAGGACATCATGCTTGGTAGAGTGGAGGGTGAGCGAAAAAGGGGAAGACCCCCAGTGAAATGGCTTGACAGTGGCTACAACAATGGGCTTAAGCACAAAAATGACTGTGGACATGGCACAAGACTGGGCAGTGTTTTGTTCTGTTGTGCATAGGTTTGCTGAGTCACAACTGACTTGATGGCACCTAACAACAATGCTGTCCAAATTCATCTATATTGTGAAATGTTTCACAGATTCATTATTGTTCTTTAGTGTTCTGTAGTACTCCATTTGGTGTATGTACCGTAGTTTGTTTATCCGTCATCTGTTGATGGGTACTTAGGTTGTTTCTCTCTTTTTGCTTTTGTGAAGAATGCATGATGAACATTGGTGTTCCTGAGTCCATTTGTGTGATGGCTGTGACTTCTCTAGGGTACATTCCTGGGAGTGGGATTGCTGGATCATATGTTATTTCTATTTTGAGCTTTTTAAGGAAGGGCCATATCCTTTTCTAAAATTGTTGTACCATTTTACATTCCTGCCAGCAGTGCATAAGAGTTGCAAGCTCCTTGCAGCATCTCCAATAATTGTCTGGGTTTTTTGTTTGTTTGTTTGTTTTTGTGCCAGTATCTGAATGTGGCTTTGACCTGCATTTCTCTAATGGCTAGTGATCTCAAGCATTTCCTCATATATCTGTTAGCTGCCTGAATGTCTTCTTTGGTGGGATGTCTGTTCATGTCCTTTGCCTCCCCCCACCCCTTTTTTTTGAATCATCTGTCTTTTTGTTGTAGAGGTGTTGGGTTTACTGTAGGTTGTCAACTTCAGACTTTTGTTGGATTTATCATAGCCAAAATTTTTTTCTCATCTGTATGTTTTCTTTTTAGTATTCTGGTGAAGCATTTTGATGAACATAAATGTTTAATTTTTAGAAAATTCCAGTTATCTGGCTTATTTTCTGGTGTTTATGTACTGTTAATTGCAGTTTTTGTTGGTATTTATGGCACATATTATGACTTCTGGAAACCCTCGTGTGGTAGTGATCAACTGCTATAACCAATCAACTGCTGCTAACCAAAAGGTTGGCAATTAAATTCTACCAGCTGCTCCTTGGAAATCATATAGGACAGTTATACTCTGTCCTATAGGGTCACCATGAGTTGGAATCAGCTCAGCGTTAACAGGATTGTGGCCTGTAGTGTAGTATTTTTTTTTTCTATTCTTTAGTTTTTGGTTTTATGTTAAGGTCTTTTATTCATTTTGAATTGGTTTTTGTTGTGAGGTATGGGTCCTATTTCATTATTTTCTAGATAGGCAGCCAGTTTTGCCGGTACCATTTGTCCCAAAAACTGTCTTTTCCCCATGTAATGGACTTTGGACCTTTGTCAAAGATCGGGTTGCCATAGGTAGATGGATTTACATGTGAGTTTTTTATTCTGTTTCTCTGGTCAGTATGTCTGTCATTGTAGCAGTACCAGGCTGTTTTGACTACTGTAGCTGTAAAGCATATTCTACGATCAAGTAGTATGAGTCCTCCTACTTTAGTCTTTTTCTTCAACAATGCTTTACTTCTCTGGGGAGTTTTTCCTTTCCACATAAAGTTAATAATTAGTTTTTCTATCTCCTTAAAAAATTCTGCTGGTATTTGAATTGGGATTGTGTTGTATCTGTAGATTACTTTGGGTAGAACTGACATCTTCACAATGATCAATGTACTATGCAAGTATATGATATGTTTTTTCATTTATGTAGATCATTTTTTGTTTCTGGCAGTAGCTTTGTAATTTTGTTTGTATAAACCTTTTATATCCTTGGTTAAATCTGTTCCTAAGTATGTTTATTTTTTAGGGGCTATTATGAATGGTGTTGCTATCCTAATATCATTTTTATAGTTCTCATTATTGATGTATAGGAGTCCAACTGACTTTTGTGTGTTTGACTTGTATCCTGTCATTCTGTTGAATCTTTTTATTAGTTTCCTTTAATAGTTTCCTTGTGGAATCATTTGTATTTTCTGTGTATAGTGTCATATCATCCACAAATAGGGGTTGTTTTACTTCTTCTTTGCCAATTTGGATACATTTTACTTCTTTTTCTTGCCTTATTGCTCTAGCAAGACTTCTGGCATGATAAATGTCTTGTTCATGTTCTCTAGGAGCATGTTTTCAGGTCTGTCTTCATTAAGAATGATGTTGGCTGTTGATTTTGTATAGATGCTCTTTACTATATCAAGAAATTTCCCATTTTATTGAGAGCTTTTGTCAGGAATCATTGTTGAATTTTATCAGACGCCTCTTTTTAGTCAGTGAGATGAACATGTTATTCTGTTGTTTTATTTGATGAATTATGTTGATTGATTTTGCAATGTTTAACCATCCTTGCATACCTGATATAAATCTCAGTTGGTCATAGTGCATTATTTTTTGATGTAATGCTGGATTATGTTGGCTACAACTTTGATGAGAATTTTTACATCTGCATTCATGAGAGATTTTGGTTGGTAATCTTCCTTTTTTGTGGTGTCTGCCTGGTTTTGGTATCAGAGTTACACTGCACTGCCGTGTCATGAGTTTTGTGTGTTAATCCTCTGGTTCACACTCACTTGAGATATGACCCACTGAACACTAATTACTGAAGACCAGAAAAACTGTGGAATGACATCAAGGACATTGTACGTGAAGAAAGCAAAAGATTGTTAAAAAGAAAGAAAAGACCAAAATAAATGTCACGGGAGACTCTGAAGCTTGCTCTTAAACGTAGACTAGCTGAACAAAAAGTGAATGAAAGAAAGGATGAAATAAAACAGCTGAACAAAAGACTTCAAATGGTAGCTCAAGAAGACAAAGTAAGGAATTATGATGAAATGTTCAAAAACCTGAATTAGAGAACAGCCTTCACTGAAAGACCTGAAGAAAAATGTCGTCTGAGTTGCAATATTGAAACATTGTATGGAAAAATATTGAATGACACCAGTGCACCAAAAGAATGTAGAAGGAATACACAGAGTCATTATACCAAAAAGAATTGACCAATGTTCAACAATTTCAGAAGATAGCATAGGATTAAGAACTGACGGAACTGAAGGAAGAAGTACAAGCTGCACTGAAGACAGTGGGTAAAAACAAGGCTCCAGGAATGGACAGAATATCAGTTGAGATATTTCACCAAACACATCACTGATTCAGAGCTGAAAGTGCTCATTAATCTCTGTTAAGAAATTTGGAAGATATCTTCCTGACCAATTGACTGAAAGAGAACCGTATCTGTGCCCATTCCAAAAAAAAAAAAAAAAGGAATAAAAAGAATGCAGAAATTAAAAACAATATAATTAACATCACATACAAGTAAAATTTTGCTAGGGATCATTCAAAAACAATTGCAGCATTACATTAACCGTGAACTGCCAGAATTTCAAGCCAGGTTCAGAAGAAGCTGTAGATGTCAGGTGGATCTTGGCTGAAAGCAGAGAACACTAGGAAGATGTTCACTTGTGTTTTATTGGCTATACAAAGACATCAGACTGTGTAGATCATAAAAAATGATGAATAACATTGCAAAGAATAAAAATCCCAGAAAACTTAAATGTGCTCGTGAGGAACCTATACAAAGACCAAAAAGTAGTTGCTTGAGCAGAACAAGGGGCTTTTGTGTGGTTTACATTCAGGAAAGATTGTGTCAAGCTGTTTTCTTTCACCATACTTATTCAGTCTGCATGCTGAGCAAATAATTTGAGGAACTGCACAGTAGGAAGAACACACCACCACGATTGGAGAGAGATTCATTATCTGTGTTATGTAGCTGACACAATGTTGGTTTCTGAGAGTAAAGAGCAAGTAAAGCACTTACTGATGAAGACCTAAGTCTATAGTTTCCATGTATATACACATATCTCAGTATGTATTGGAATATATGTATCAGCTATATAAAAACCAAGCTCACTGCTGTTGATGCAATTCCAGCTTATAGTGATGCTACATGACAAAGCAGAGCTGCTGTATGGGGTTTCCAAGGAGTGACTGGTGGATGTAAATTCTCAACCTTTTGGTTAGCAGCCAAGTATTTATCTACTGCAGTACCAGGGATCCTATCAGATGCAGACACACAAGCACACACATACATGGATTGTACCTCAATGTAAAGAAAATAAAAATCCTCACAACTGGACCAATAAGCAACATTATGATAAAGGAGAAAATATTGAAGTTGTCAAGGATTTCATTTTACTTGGATCCATAATCAATGCTCTTGGAAGCATTTTACTTGGATCTGTAATCAACGCACTTGGAAGCACTTTCCTTGACTCTATAATCAAGGTATCAAATGACATACTGCATTGGAAAAATCTATTGTAAAAGATCTCTTTAAAGTATTCTAAAGGAAAGATGTCACTCTGAGGACTAAGGTATGCCTAACCTGAGCCTTGGTGTTTTCAATTGCCTCATATGCATGAGAAAGCTGGAAACTGAATAAGGAAGACCAGAGAAGAACTGATGTCTTTGAATTATGCTTTTTACAAAAAGTACTGAATATAGCATGGATTACCAGAAGAACTTCTCACCTTTCTGTCAGTTTGTTGTATTGTGGGGACTTTCATGTTGCTATGATGCTGGAAGCTATGACACAGGTATTTAGATAACAGTAGGGCCACCCATGGTGGGCATGTCTTATTTAGCTGAATTTACAGACTAAGACAGACTAGGAATAAGGACCGAGCAGTCTGCTTCCTTTTTTTTCTTGCATACTTTATGTTTTATTGTGCTTAGGTGAAAGTTTACAATTTAAGTACGTTTGTCATACAAGAACTTACACACACATTGTTGTGTGACCCTAGTTACTTTCCCCACACTGTACCAGCACACTGTTCCTCTCTGTCCTGTATTTCTGGTGTCCGTCTAACTAGTTCCTGTCCCCACGAACCCTCTCATTTCACCTCAAGATGTGAGCTGCCCAGTCAGTCTCATAGTTTCATCTGCTTAAGCTAAGAAGCACTCTCTCTGCCAGTGTCATTTTATGTTTTACACTCTGGTCCAGTCTTTATCTGAATAGTTGGCTTTGGGAATGGTTTCAGCTCTAAGCTAACAGAGTCTGTGTCTGTGTCTGTGTCTGTGTCTCCTGGGGACCTTCTAGTTTGTCAGACCATCAAGTCTGGTCTTCTAACTAGAGTTCTAGTTCTGCACCCCACTTTTCTCCCACTGTGTCAGGGACTTGTTCTTGTGTTTCCCTCTGTCACAGTGGTCACTTGTGGTAGCCAGGTACCATGTAGTTCTTCTGTTCTCATGCTTATGTAGACTCTGGTTTATGCATTTCTTTCTGGGTCTCTTGGGCTAGTATCTTTCATAATGTCTTTGGTGTTCTTCATTCTCCTTTGTTTCAGGTGAGTTGAAACTAACTGATGCTTCTTGGATGGCCATTCACTAGTTTTTAAGAAACCAGACACCACTCACCAAAGTGGGATGCCGAACATATTCTTAGGCAACTTTCTTAAGGCTGTTGACCTAGATGTTCCCTGAAACCATGGAACCCAGACCCCGGCCCCAGTGACTCTGTCCCATGAAGTGTTTGGTTGTGTTCAGGAAATGTCTTAGCTTTTGGTTTAGTCCAGCTGTGATGACTTCTGTACTGTGTGTTGTCCTTCTTTTCACCCCAAATATTTCTTGTCTGATATCCAGTTGGAGGAAAGCCTGGAGGTGTAGTGGTTTAAGGCTATGTCTGCTATCTAAAAGGTCTGCAGTTGGAATCCTCAAGGCACTCCTTGGAGACTCTATGGAGCAGTTCTACTCTATTCTATATGGTTGCTATAGGTCACTATGAGTTAGAATTGATTCAGCGGCAGTGGGTTTGGGCATCCAGTTGGAAAGTTTGGTGGTATAGTGATTAAGGGTCATGGTTGCCAACCAAAGGTCAGCAGTTCATCTCCACCAGGCACTCCTTGGAAATTTTATGGGGCAATTCTATCTATTCTATAGGGTCACTATGAGTCAGAATTCACTCAACAGCATTAGCTTGGGTTTTTGTTTTGTTTTGTTTTAACACAGTTAGTGAATATCCCTCTCTTTCCCTTTCCAGGCTTGTAACCATCAAAGAATATTTTCTTCTGTGTTTAAACCTTTTCTTGAGTTCTTATAATGGTGGTCTCATACAATATTTGTTCTTTTGCAACTAATTTCACTCAGCATAATGCCTTCTGGATTCTTCCTCGTTATGACATGTTACTCAAATTTGTCATTGTTTTTTTTCACTGCGTACTATTGCGTTGTGTGACTATACCATAATTTGTTTATCCATTCATTTACTGATGGGCACCTAGGTTGATTCCATTTTTTGCTGTTGTACACAGTGTCACAGTGAACATTGGTGTGCACATGTCCACTCCTTTGACAGTTCTTATTTCTCTAGGATATACTCCACGGAGTGAGATTGTTGGGTCGTATGGTATTTCTGTTCCTAGCTTTTTAAAAAAATATTTCATTGTGCTCTAAGTAAAAATTTACAATCCAAGTCAATTTGTCATACAAAAACTTACCTACATACTGCTGTGTAACTCTAGCTGTTCTCACCACCCTGTGACAACATGCTGCTTCCTTTCAATCTTGTATTTCCCATGTATATTCAACCGCTCCCATCCCCCTCTTCCTTCTCATCTTGCCTCTGGACAGGAGCTGCCCAGTGAGCCTCATGTATCTTCTTAAGCTAAGAAGCATACTATTTGCCAGTGTCATTTTACCTCTTATAGTCTAGTCCAATCTGTTTCTGAAGAGCTGGTTTCAGGAGAGGTCTCAGCTCTGGGTTAGCAGTGACTCCTTCAATAAGCTGAATTGACACAATGACTACAACAATGGGTTCAAGCATAAAAAGGATCATGAGGGTGATGCAAGACTAGTCCGTGTTTCCTTTTATTGTACACAGGATCGCAGTGAATCAGAACCAACCTGACAGCACCTGAAAATAACATGTAATGATATATAATGTATGTATATGTATATATGTGTGTATGTCTGTATGTCTCTGTCTTGGCACTTGGCTTGGCACTTGGCATATGTCTTTATGTTCAGTATGTATATCATGTGTGTGTATACTGAATATATATATATTTAGTAAATGGTAATAAAAATCAATATGCAGAAAAAGTTTACAACATTAATTTATATGCAGATATATCAACCAGTTTCAAGATCTAAAGTAAGACCTTTTTGCAAAAGGAATGTAAACATGTACTCGGAAATAGGCTTGTTGAGAATATAACACTTTAAAATATTACTAAAAACACAAGAGATGACCTAAATTGACAGACATATCAAGTTTTTGGAAGAAATAAATCTTAAAGGTATAAATCTTTCCAAAATTAATCTATTTTAATTAAATGTAATGGTAACCAAAATCAAAGCAACATTTTTGTGTGTGTGTGGAACTTGGCACAAAATCCATGTATTAGATTTGAAAATTTTAAGATGAACTAAGACAATCTTTGGAGCCCTGGTGGCACAACGATTAAGAGCTACAGTAAGCTAAGGCTGCTAACCAAAGGTCAACAGTCCAAACACATTAGCTGGTCCTTGGGAACTCTATGGTGCGAATCTACTAGGTGCTGTCAGGTCACTATGAGTTGGAATAGACTTAGTGGTTACAGATTTGGTTTGTTTGAAAAACAAAAAGAGAGGAAGCATTTCCTACAAGATGACAAAGATTATTATATATTGCAATAATGGAAACCAGATACATTGTTACAAAAATATACAAATAGGCGTTGTTTCTCATTGTATCTTGACAAATTCTTGTTATCAAAACAGTCCTATGTTACTACTTACTGATGCGCTAAATAATTCATCTTCTAATTTTTAAGAAATAGTTTTATTGTCAGAGGGAAGGAAGCATATTATCCTGACTGTAGTTTTAAAGCCTTTAAGTTACAGGAAGATCATAGAGCATCTATCCACTTCTCTGCCCTGATCCCTTAATCCAGAGAAAAACCATTTTCTGGTGGCTAAGTGAAGAAATGCACTTGGAATTAACCAGCTTCTCTAGAGGCTTTTATATCCTTACATATGACAGCGATTTTCTGAATGAAGACATTACAGTCACAAAATTTACTGTGTAAGAGTTTTTCATGTGAAAGTCTGAAGAAACCAAAGAGAGTCTTGAGATTATGTCACTGATATCATCAAAATGCTGCTAACATCTGTGAACCAAATAGTGCCACAATTACCTAGAGCTCCTCAGTGTGTTTCTTATGTGACTGAGACTATCAGGAGCCATAACGCATCTTTAAGGAGTCTCCAAGGTGGAACTGGAGTCCCTGGGTGGCACAAACGTTTGAGTACTTGGTTACTAGTCAAAATTTTGGCTGTTTGAACCCACCCATACAGAATTTGGAAGAAAGGTCTGGCAATCAACCAAAGGTCTGTAAAATCAACCAATGAAAACCACACAGAGCACATGTCTACTGTGACACACATGGGTTACCATGAGCCAGAATTTAATTCATCACAACTGGAAAACAAAACCCTGAAAATCAATGGACGTTACCATGCCATCAAAAGCTACTAGAGAAAGGAAGAAACTCAATTCATTAGAGCTACTCAGTGCTAGATAGTCTCACCGGAGTGAGCTGTACCTGTGTGCAGCATTTCCCGCAAGCTCCCTCCGTGAGGCTGGGGAGCAGTTCTTTTCCCTAGCTGGGACTCTCCCTGGAATGTCCGCGGGTATTGTTGTTACTCTTCCTCCTATCTGTCTGTTATGGTTGAGTTACATCCCCCAAAACATGTATTGAAATTTCAGTCCCTGTACCTCTGGTTATAATCCTATTTGGAAATAAGATTTTTTAATATGTTAATGAGGTTATACCAGCATAAGTTGGGTCCCAAACCTAATCATTTCTACCTTATAAAAAAGAGCAGAACAGATATACTGACACACACAGTGGGAAGACACTCCAAGGAATGCCAAGAACCTCAAGGATTGCTCACAGCTAAGTGATACAGAAATTAACAAAGAAAGACCTTGCTCTAGAGACATGGTTTAAGTTAGGACTTTTAGCTTCTGGAACTGTGAGAAAATAAAGTCAACCATTTGTGGTATTTTTGTTACACCAGCACTAGGTAGTAAGACAATGTCATTCTGCTTTTTTAAATTAACTGAAGCCAATGACAAGGATCAAAAGCCATCAAGTCTTAATTTGCACGTGAGTATAACTGAACGAGACTCTAAATGGCTATCATGTAGGTTTTTTGCTTTTCATATTAACAGTTTCTATAAGCTTTCACCTATTTATGCTGTTTGACTGCACTGTATTACCATTGCCTAGAGGAACAAGATTTTGCAATGTGACATTAATTATTTTTTAAAATAAACTTTATGTTTTAGAGTAGTTTTAGGTTTTAGGTGATGCTGAAAGCTATGCCACCAGTACTTCAAATACTAGCAGAATCACTCACGGTGGGCAGATTTCAGAATCTGCAAGGCTGAAATACTCCCTGGTTGGATAGTGGTTAAGTGCTACAGCTGCTAATCAAAAGGCCTTGTGTTCAAATCTACGAAGCACTCCTTGGAAACACTATGAGGGCAGTTCTACGCTGTCTTCTAGGGTTGCTCTGAGTTGTAATCAAATCCACAGCAGTGAGTTTGGTTTGTTTTTTTAAAAAACATATTAGGAAGAATGACCTGGCTATCTACTCTAAAAAAAATTACCTGTTGAGATACAAGTAGACCAGTGTTTATTACAGAACTGTCCACAACAGCAATAAGATGGAATTAATCTAGTAGATGCCCTTCAGCAGATGACTGGATAAACTATGTTATATTTACACAATGGAATACTATGCAGAGATAAAGAAAAACAATGAACTTGGAGGAATCTGGAAGGCATTATGCTGAGTGAAATTAGTCAGTTGCAAAAACACTAATATGAGACCACTATTATAAGAACTCAAGAAAAGATTTAAACACAGAAAAAAATAGTCTTTGATGGCTACAAGAATAGGGAGACAGGGAGAAGGGTATTCATTAATTAGACAGTAAATAAGAATTAAGTTAGGTGAGGCCAGGGATAACACGCAGCAGCAGAGAAGTCAGGACAAACGGACTAGACCAAAAGCTAAGGAGAGGTCACCATACCTTGGAAACTACTCAACAGCAATTGCTTTTGCTGTTTTTACATCACACTATAAGTCTTAGAAAAAATTTAATAACAATGTTCCTTAGAAATGAGGATGGTGAAACTTTGACTCGCTTCCTTTGGCGATGTCATCAGGAAAGACCAGTCACTAGAAAAGTGCATTGTTTCTGGTAAAGCGGAGGGCCAGTGGAGGTGAGGAAAACCCCCAGTGAGATGGACTGACACAAAGCTGCGACAGTGGGCTCACACATACCACGAATCACGAACAAGGCGCCAGACCAGGCAACATTTTATACTGTCACACCTAAGGTCACCATGCGCTGGAGCTGACTGGAAGACATTAATTACAATTTTTTTTCTTTGTTAGTGAAACTTGTCATGGATTGAAATATGTGCTCCCCAAAATGTGTGTAGCAGTTTGGTGGGACCGCAGTCCTCAGTTTTGTGTGACTGCCTTCCATTTTGTGACTTTCTTGTGTTGTAAATACAAAAGTTTACCTGCAGTTAGTAGGGCAAGACTGGATTATGTTAAAGAGGATTAGGGTGATACTGCAACGCCCCTCACTAAGCTTGCCTCCCTAATCCGATGTAAAGGGAATTTCCCTGCGATGTTGCTTGCACCAACTTTTATCCTAAAAGAGATAAATGGAAAGGGAAACAAGCAAAGAGTTGGGGACCACATGCCACCAAGAAAGTAGTGCCAAGAACACAGTGCATTCTTTGGATCTGAGGTTCCTGTGCTGAGATACTTCTAGACCAAGGGAAGACTGATGACAAAGAACTTTCTTTGGAGCCCACAGACAGAAAACTTTCTCTACGTCTAACACCCTGAATTTGGACTTATAGCCTGCTGGACTCGGAGAGAATAAACTCTTCTTTGTCAAAGTCATCCACTTGTGTCTATCGTGTTGGAGCAGCACTAGATGACTAAGACAGAGCTCCATGGTTATCCTTGTTGGAAATTTTTCTTCATCGTATTGACTCTTCAGCACCTGGCCCTCTGCACTTGAGAGGCCCCTCTCAGGCACCACTATGTTTCATGTGATAACTTGAGAGGTGCATCTCAGGCTACTGAGTTGTGACAATTGTTTTTAACCAGGACAATCTTAACAAACAGAAAGGAATTGTCGAGCAAAATAAAAAAATCGAAATTCCTAAGAAAATCCATGGTAGCGTGTCAAAAAGGTAGCATTCTACTTCTCAAGTGGAAAGATAAAAAGACCACCACTTGTTTGACCACTTGGGAAATGCAGGAATGACTACCGTAAAAAAGATTTTACAAGGTGGTGTCAACATCAAGAAACCTAGTATTATAATAAGTTACATAAAATATGTGGGTGGCGTTGATGAAGCAGATCAATAGGCCTTGATACACTGCTTTCTGAGAAAATCTTTAAGTGTCTTTGTGCAGGATGGAGCAAGAATGGAGCTACAGAGCTCTGGAGCACTTGCCTTGGCAGGGCAGATGTAGGCCTGAGGTCCAGGTCATGCAGCCGTAGAAAGCAGAAGCTGAAAAGACAAATAGCCTGAGACGCTGAGCTTCCTCAGTCTCAAAGGATGTGGCCCTGACCTCAGGGGTTTGAAAGGATGGAGCCAGGACTTTTTGTGTTGTGCCACTCAGTTGGGCTTAGTGGGCACCTAAAGTTAAGAGGGTAGAGTAGCTGTCTAAGTGAGCCTTTCTATGCAGAGTTGTAGCCCAGGGCAAGGGGTCTCCACTCAGAATCCAGAGAGTGTGGCCAATACCTAGAGTCTGGAGGGCAGGGCCATTATGTAGACTGTCTTAGAAAACATGAGAGCATTTTCAAAGCTTTGATGGCTAATGTCACGTGTTTTTTTATTGTGATACACCCTGGTGATTGTTTTGCAAAAAACAGTTACAGAGTGTAATACTTCAAAGATTTTGTCTTGTAAGATGTAGAAATATAGAAAATGTTGAAATATATTATTTGTATATGTTTGTTTGAGTATAAAATCATTTTAAAGTAGCTGTAAGATGCGACAAAAAGACAAATACTGTATGATAGCCCTATGATAAGAACTTGAAAACAGACTCAGGCATAGAAGAAAAGAATCTTTGACAGCTGCAAGGGTGGGAAGGGAGGGAGGGCGGAGTGGGTAGGATTTAGATTAGATAGTTGCTAGAAACTTGGTTGGGTGAAATATGGGATAGTACATGTTAGAAAGCAGATCAATATTAACTGGACTTCAGCATAACATGATTACTCCTCCCATCTTATCCAATATTACAAGGACACAGTAGCTGGGGTAGGTGGCTGGGGACTATGCTCTCAGTGGAAACTGAGGCCAATTGGAACAACTAGCATTTTGCTAAGTGAGCCTTCTGTGCCCCACATTGGTGAGTGGCGTCTGGGGTCTTAAAAGCTGACATCTGAGGGTATAGCAAATGGTCCCAGCTCAGCAGGAATGTATGATCGCCAAGAACCAAAACAATATTAGGGGAAGGGAATCCAGAAGACAGAGAGACCCACATGAGTGGGTGACTACATCAACTTGTGACTGAAAGAACCGGATGGTGGCCCGGCCACCACCAGTGATAGCCGTGATGGAGCTCACTAAGTTAAGTCCCACTGGCAACACAAGAATAAAAAGGGGCGCACTCTTAGAGCTCCATTAAAAGACCACAATTGATGGTTCATGGGCCTCAGAGTTCCCCTGGGAGCATGGCCTATGGCCCTGATGCTGCTCCATCCATAAATCATAATGGAGGTCAACTCTCGAACAGGAGTGGATTGGACTTGGTGACACAGGGTGACCATATCATGTGTGCACTTTATGGTTCTATGTTTCTATAGGGTGTCATCCTGCTGACCTCTTACTACAGGAAGGTGAGTGGGTGGAGAGGAGCGGATAGGAGATTGTTGGGAGGATAAGACGTGTATGGAGTAGAGAGGAAGAGTGTGCTGTTAGCAGACAGGGAGAGCAGTGGGAGCTGCATTTAGGTGGGCATGCAACTTATATGGGAACGTATATTTTCATTCAATCATAATAATAAAAAAATAAAGTAGCTGTAAGAACCTTGTATAATACATGCAAGATCGTATCGAGTTGCTCGTTTGACCGAGGGCAAAATTTCTGAGTGCAAAGAGCTAGAATTGTTATCATTAGCTGCCGTCAAGCTATTAGCTGACTCATGGCAACCTCATGAAATGAAACTCTTTCCATTTCTTCATCATTCCCACGACGGGCAAGAGACTGGACTATTGTGATACATAACGTTTACACTGGCTGATTTTCAGAAGTAGATTTGCAGGCTTCTCTTCCGAATGTCACAGTCTAGAAGCTCTGCTGAAACCTACTTAGTGTCAAGCCTCTACTGACACTAGTGTCTCCTGATGAAAGGTACAGATTCTACAGCTAAACTGGTACCACTAGCTAGATTCTGGGAAATGGTGGTAACCCACTGCTGTCGAGTCAATTTCAACTCATAACAACGCTTCAGGACAGAGTAGAACTGCTCCATAGAGTTTCCAAAGACCACCTGGCACATTCAAACTGCTGACCTTTTGCTTAGCAGATGTAGCACTTAACTGCTATGCCACCGGGTTTCTGGGAAATGGTGTAGCTCAGTAAAAATCCATAAGAGATGCCCTGAGTGAATGAGCAATCTTGTAATGCGGAGAGTGAAAACAGAAAACCTTTTCCAATTACATTGTCCAGAAAGAGATTGAACAACAAAAATGAGTGGCCTGTCATGCTTTTATTCAGTTCCAAAGTCCTGGTCAGTAAATACTGCCTTTGGAGGCTAAGAAATCTGAGACTTGACTGCTCTTGGGCCTTGTATGCTAGCTCAGACAATCCCCACTTGGAAGAAGAACAGGAGTTGCTAGGACCCTCCTCCCTTCTGCCCTGGTGTACATACTGGGCTCTGCAAAGGTAGCTATTTACTGTGTTTTGTGAGCCAACACAAAGTAAATATTTTCAGTTGCCTAGTGCTGGGGGGAACAGGGAGATATCAGGTGACAGAGTCTCTGAGTATGCTCCTTTGGCCCCCTGCACCAGCAGGCTGGGCTCCATGCATTAGGTGGAACCTGGCCAATTAGTAACACGTCTGGGACTGAGTTCCACTTCTGCAATGTGTGAGAAAAGGTTATGGAGCTCTTGGGAAGGAATCAGCAATAACAAATCAAGTGTCAGGTGATGTCAGGTCCAGGCATTCTCAAAGGCTTGTAAATACTGCTTTAATATAGGGACCCAGAGGGATTATAGAAGTGCCAGTACCATAGGGTGGGAGGGAAGAGATGCCAAGCAAGCCAGGAAGAGGATCAAAAATAGCTCTGCTATCATAAAAGAAAGCCCCGAGCTCAAATGTTGGAAAACCATGCTTGACCCATAAATAAAAAGAACTGAAATCTATGCTGTTTGCTTGTTTCCCCCTGCAGAAGAACAGGATGCTAGTATCTGCTCAAAAACTTGAGGACCTCCCTGAAATGGAACCATGTTGAGTCTTAGAGTAAAATCACTGTTCCCATGCAGGGACGGTGGTGCCTGAGCCTTCCAAGATGCTCTTTTCCTCTTGAGCTTGCCCAAACAGTCCCCAACAAGGCACTTCTATTTAGTTTCTAGCATGATTAATCTAATTTGCTTTAGGTTCTGGGAAATTGGCTGTACTACAAGGTAGCTTCCTGGAAACTTACAAAAACTTACATCCAAAAATTCTTGAGCAAATTTGATATTAAAAGGCCAGTTGTGTATGTTTCAGATCAACGAATGGTTACCTAGGTGAATTGATCTATCTAGAATAGTAGATTATGGGGATTAACAGCAAATATTCTTTCAGGCTTTCTTTCTCAGGTTTATTTTCAAATTCCCCACTAAGAAAGTACTAAATCTATCATCAAAAAGGAGTTACAGAGCACCCCCATCACTGATAGCAGAGACACTTGTCTCTTGGAAGCTGGTAAACTGCCTGGAAAGAACTGGAGGAGGGCCATGGCCCTGAAGAGGGTGTCCCCTCTTTCCTGCTCTGTTCTGCCTTTGTAGACGCAAAGGCCTCAAAGGGAGCAGAATTAAGACCCTCATTTTTTTCAAATGAGAAATCTTTCCTACATAAGTTAAATAATTTTCTTAAAGAATTGTAGTCAATGAACTATTGAGAAATGTGGTTCTGGAAGCTACTGTGCTTCAATTTCTGGCCCATGGCCATTTCAGCTCAGCCCTGGCTGGGCCTGTTTAATATAGGGTGCATGTTATAATTCTACAAGCCACCTCTGGAGGCCCATTTCCAGACTGAAACAGATCCAGAGGGTTGTTTTAGGACACGGGTTTTCAATCCAGGACTTCATGTTCAATTCCTGCCCTCCAAAATCTAGAAGCTGTTTTTTCTGAAATATTTATTTCTGTCTTCTAAGAGTGAATTGTAAACCCAAACTGTGGATCTAAAGGCAGTCACAGGCCAAGGCCCTTGTCCACTTACCCTAGACCTCTGATAGCATAAGCTATCTTATCAGTTGCCATTGAGTTGTCCCTGGTTCGTGGTGATCCTGAGTACAACACAACAAAATGTTGCCAGTCATGCACCATCTGATGGTTGTTGGTGTGATGCAGCCACTGGGTATTCTGAGTGCCTTCCAACTTGGGGTGCCCATCTTCTGGTACCAGACAGTATTCTGTTGTGATCCACAGGATTTTCATTGGCTGATTTTTGGAAGGAGACCATCAGGCCTTTCTTCCTTGTCTGTATTGGTCTGGAAGCTTCACTGAAACCTGACTACCAGGGGTGACCCTGTTGGTATTTCAGGTATTGATGGCATAGCTTCCAAAATCCTAGCAACACGCAGCCACCACAGTATGGCAAACAGACAGACAGGTGGTTGAAAATTAGCTATAGGTGAGACTTATTTAGGATTTTCAGATTTCTAAAGAACTCTGGCACAGTCAGATATCTTGAGCAGAGCAAGAAACCCCAGCACATATAGATCTAGAAAGAGGCATTGGCAAGAAATGGCTCACACAATTGTGAGGAAATTACTCAGGTACTTGTGGGAACTGGCAAATCCCAAACCCGTGAATCAGGTAAAAGGCTGAGGAGCTCTACTGGCTCACATGGTTGTGGGGGCTGACAACCCTCAAATGTGCAGGTCAGGTGGTAGCCCAGAGATTTCTTCAGGCTTTTGTCCCAAGAATTGCTTATCAGGCTATGAGAAGAGGGCAGGGTTAAGAAAGCAAGTAAGCCTTCCCAAAAAATCTATTTCCATAGGGAGGCCACTCTTCCGAGGAAACTTCCCTCACAAAAAGGAAGGTGATTACAGAGTGTCTAACCAGCCCCTGAGAGTCATTGCCTAACCAAGGAGACACACGGCATTACCCATCACAGGAGGAGTTGGCTCAGAATGAGATATTTTGGCAGATGCCTGTTAGATTTAGCTTCGTGACTCTAATCCCAAGATAGTTTAATTTCAAAACAGGGTCAAATTTTATGCTATATTCTTGTTGGAAATACAACAGACAGCAGCTGATTTTTTCTCCAAACAGCTTTCTTCTATTGTGTAAAGAATAAAACAAATTCTTTTTCTCACCTAGGAAACAAATCAAAATACAGTTCTCTTGAAAATGGAGCATTGTTTTAAAGTACGAAAAATCACCTACCAGTGCTATACACTGTGGAGATTTTTTAAAAATAGTTGACTGTGTTGAATGTGGAATGTAACACTTAATCAAAATATACCTTCTCTTTCTTCATATACATTTTCCAAGAGACAAAATTTGTCATAAACAAAGAATTGTTATAGTAGCTGTTTTGTGGAGACTCTGACATTAAATATACAGATGTTTCTTTTCATGATCCATGAGTTTGTTCCTGTCAGTTAATGCTTTTTCCATGAACTCCAGTTTCTGATGAACTTCTTAAAAATTTTCAAGAAGTAATGTATAAATGTATATATACATATTTGAGTGGTAAATAGGTTATTACTGGTAAATTTGTGATAGCTGAGTAAAAGACAGAAAACCTTTAAATAAAGAAAAACACATCCACCTTGAGAAATTTTCCTGAGCACAACCATGAGATTCAAGTTTGACTGAACTCTTCTTTGTTGTGAATATTGTCTCCATTAAGAGCTATAGGTCACCGAGACCCTCCAGTTCTGTGCCCCTCACATGGTATGTGGTCATTCCAGCCACAGGTCAATGGGAAGAACTAGTTTCCTAAAAGTAGTCCATCTCAGCCACCTTCAAGATTAAGTCAAAAGATCAGATCAAGTTCTGCTTACCTGCACAGTGTCTGTTCTAGAGCACACCAATGCAGCTCAGTTGCTAAACCCATCAACTTGTCAGCATTAGCCCAGTCAGCTAAGACATCACGCGAGCTTAGCCTCTTCCATAAGGGCTTCAACTGTAATAAGCTTCATATTCTACTCACATGCAGATTAGCTTTAGACAATTTTTAATAGACTGATTCTTAATACCTACTTTCTCGCTTTATTCTCGTATTAAGCATACTATGACTTTCTGTAGGGAAAACTATCTAGAATATTAGTTAAGATACAACACTTCAGAATTTCGTGGGGAGACTGTGATCTCTGAATTTGTCTGAAGGACCTTGTTTGAAATGAGAAAATTATAGTGGCAATTCCATACTTAAAAGTTTATTTGCAAGAGAATATTTATAAATGCATGTGTTGATGGAGTTTTAATTTACTGTCCCTCACTACAATGCGTCATGAAGCAGAGCTCATCTTCTTTTGTTTTCTAATTTTGTTTTCCCTCCTACTGTACTTTCATAAGAACCTAGAACAATGTTTGGCATACAGTAAGCACTTGATAAATGCATAGTGAGTGAGTGAATACTCCACTGTGGAGTTTCAGCTCTGGAGGATTGATTCTACTCCCACAGCTGGGACACCTTTGCTGGGGAATCCAGTCAGGCAGGGAGATTTTGGTCTTGGAAATTTGAGTGGGTATGTTCCCATGTAGCAGTCCCTGGATGGAGCAAAGCAAGGTTGCCAATTTAAGTACACTTACAGGCATTTCGAAAACAAGACCTGGAGATACAATCCCAAAGATCCCACCAAAAACCCTATGGAGCACAGTTCTACTCTGACACACATGAGCTGGAAGTTAGTTGATAGCGACTGGTTTATGTTACTGTGCTGAATGTATTCCTTCGTTTGGAGGTTTTATTTCTGAAATAGGTCTCTGGAAGCTAGGCTAGGTCTTCCTTTTCCCTGAGTCATAAACAGAGGAAGGCCAGTTTTATAGGTTTTCAAACTCAAACGTACAACTAGGAATAAAAACTTTCCTTAGCTGAAAAAGAGGATTAGAGCAGAGTGACTAAAAGCAGGGAAGTAAGCAGATTCTCAAGTGTGCCTCAGTCCTCTTCATATCTCTGCCCACTGTCTCTGACATTTTTTTACAGATAGGCTTTTTTCTAATTATATTGAAAACATTTCTCAATTGTTTTTCCCTTATGTCTAGTTTTAACAGCTTTGATCTTCTACTGGTTATTAGGCTCTGATCACTGAAGAAATCACACTTGTCTCTTGCTTTTGAGGGAAAGGATGTATACATACATTGTCTTTAAATTTTCCGGTGTCACCTACGTTAGAGCAGCTAGCAACCGATACAGCTTGGCTTACTTGTTTTAAGAAATATTTCAAGCAATAGGCCAAAGAGTTCACAGATTTTTTTTTGCACTCCTTTTGGTCAATGACCAGAATGAAATGAAGCAAAGATGCAATACTATAAGATCAATGCAACTGACTTTATCTTGATTTGACCGTGAGAGACTGGCTTTTGCATCTTCCATCTGCAGTCTACCAGGAGCAGGACCATGTGAACAGACTTCCTTGCCAATGCTGGTCTCTGCTGGAATGGTGGTGCTGTCTGTTAGCTGTTCTTGAGTTGGCTTCTGAATCATGGTGAACCCGTGTACAGTGGGATGAAATGCTGCCCCATCTTACAGTACCCCATCAGCAGTTAGATTCGGATCACTGTGATCCACAGGATTTTCAGAAGCAGGTTGTCAGGTCCTTCTACCCAGTATGTCTGAGTCTTGAAGCTCACTGAAACCTGTTCAGCATCATGGCAACACACAAACATCCACTGATGGACAGGCGGTGGCTGCTCATAAGGCACATTTGAGATAGGAAGAGGACAGGAGACCCTCTCCGTAGTTTGGAAACTCCAAGGATGCTTACGGTGTAAACAGGATGAGGATAATCTGACCAGAACCAATCTGATTAATGACACGGATACCAAAACAACAAGACCCTCTTTGAACTGTATTTCAGAAGGAACCAGAAAGTGCTGATTCTAGATGCATGCACAGTGGTGCCAGGAGTAAGTGCTACATGCCTTTGCAGTAGAGGTGAGTCACAGATTGACTTGTGTCTCCCCAAAAATATGTATAGCTGTGTGGGTGGGCCATGATTCCCAGTTTCTTGTGACTGTCCTCCATTTGGTGGTTTTTCCTGTGCTCCATGTTAAAGGACTAGGGTGGGGGCTGTAAATCCCTTCATAGGATTACCTCCCTGCTCCACTGTGAAAGGAGTTTCCCTGAAATATGGCTTGCCCCACCCTTAATCCTTGCATCCTACGAGAGATAAAAGGAAAGAGAAGCAAGCAGAAAATTGGGAATCTCGCATCATCAAGAAAGCAGAACTGGGAGATAAGTGCATCCTTCAGACCTGAGGTTCCTGCGCCAAGATGCTCCCTGGACAAAGACTGATGCAATACTGGACTTTCTCCAAGCCGACAAGTGGGAAAGACTTCCGCTGGAGCAGACATCCTGAATTTAAACTTACAGTCTACCAGACTGTGTAGGGATAAACCTTCCTTTGTTAAAGCCATCCACCGTGTGATTATTACTGTTAGAGCAGCACTAGCTGACTAAAACAAGGTGCTCAACAGTGTAAAGCTGATGCCAAGATTTGAACCAAGATCTCAAAGTACTGCACATGTGCAACATCCCATGATAAGTCTTGCTAGTGTCTCCCAGAACCCTGACTGCTGCTGACTCCATTTTGTACACAGAGGCATATGCCGTTTAATTTCCGTAGCCCCACCACTTCCTGGAAATCTCCACCAATAACATAATTAAAACATGAGACCCTTCCTTCCTCAAATCCTTTATAAGCCCTGACAAAACCTTTGTTCAGGGGGCTGGGGGTAAGCATTGTTTAGGCCCTTCCTGTCTCCACTTGCAAGCCTCTTTAATAAAGCTTTGCTCGTGGAGAAAGATTACCTGTGTTGTACCCGCTCATTTTTGATCATTGAGAGGCAAGAACCTCATACAGGTCCAAGATATTTGAGATGTCCGGCAACACACTGGCTTGCAATTTAACCCGGATCTCCTGCAGGAAAGGGTAGAATTCTATCACTGAACCATCACTGCCTTGTCTACTGACAAGGAGGCAAAGGAAATTAGTAGGCTACTACAGATGCTCACTTCATTCCAACCAAGGTAGGAGCCTAAGAAGAAAGGGGTCCCCACCATACGTTAGGCTCACAACATCCCATAAATTAAGATGTATTTAATCCCATAAATGAAGATGTATCTTTCGACGTGGCTTATTATAGAGTAGAGGTTCATATGTGGTGCAAATGGTTTGCTCTTGGCTACTAAGCAAAAGATTGGCAGTTTGAATTCAACTCAGCAGTGCTGCAGAAGAAAGGTCTTGCAATCTGCTTAAGGTTGCAGCCAAGAAAAACCCTATGGAGAAATTCTGCTATGAAGCACATGAGGTTGCCATGAGTCAGAATCAACTGGACAGCAATGGATTTTTTTTGTAGAGTTAAACTTACCCATGTAGGGAGTCAAAACAGATGTGATGCAGCTTTTCCACTACATTACTGAGAGGCATGGGACTCTCAGTCAAGAACTAATTGACTTTGAATCCCCCCTGACTCTGTACAGAGCCTGGCACATTAAAAGATGCTGGCCAATGTTTATTGAACACTAGTTGTTCTGGCTTGCCAGGGATTTTCTCTGTTTTAGACCTGAAATTCCCATGACTTAAGAAAACTCTTGGTTCAGGGCAGACAGGGATGGTTGGTCCCTCCATTCAGAATGCTATTGTGATGCTCACTGACTTACAGAATTCTGAATGGAAGTCAGTTTACCTTGTGCAAATTTGTGCAGTCTTCTGAAATGCCAGTTATAAATCTCATCAGTTTGCAGGTTACAAGGTTTGCAAAAAAAATCCCTTTTGAAAAAACAAAAAACAGCATATTTCTTGGACTGTTTGAAAAATGCTTTGTTTCTCTTTCAAATACATGTCAGAATAATCAGTTAGCATGAAAGACTAATAGACGGCAAACAGAAAGGAACAAAATCAAAAAAGAAGCATGACAAATGATTTTGGTTACAGAGGTTCACATATTGCTTTCCTTCTCCCAAATTATCTGCCAAGTGACTTACTAAGGACACACTGGTCAGTACAAAGTGATCAGGGTTGCAGCCTAGACACTTTAGCATGCAAGGACAATTAAAAGAAAAGGAAATGCCAGGGGAAAAAAGGATCATCACAGATCTCCTCAGTATTCTTTTCAAAAACAATAATAAAAAAGAGATTTGTCCAAAGACATATCCCACTGTTTCACAATTCTATTATAAATACATTTGAATTCTCAGAATTTTCCCAAATAGAATGCTGCAGGGAAGAATGCACATTTTACAGTTTTGAGCATATTTAATATACTGTTTTTACAACAGCTGTTGCTTTCACAGAACTTTAACCCTGCTGTGTAAATGTATCACCAGGAAAAATACCCAGGTTGCCATGGAGACAACCTTAGCACCGGGCCCTTTGCTCCGCAGAACTGGTGTCAGCTTTCAGCCTCCCCGCATTCCAGCCTGGCATCAACCCCGGGCTACAGCTTAGACTTCGTTATCAGCCCTGATGAAGGACAGCAGAGGAATCCCAGGCAATTACAGAGCTGTAGGACCACTTTCCGTCAACACACCTGATGAGAGAACTGAAAATTAATTCCAGAGGGAGTGATGGCATTAATCAAGATTCCATGACATCTTCCTTAAAGAACTCATGATCAAGCCAGCTGTCCTTTTCTAGCTAATTTTAGGCCAACCCATGGTCTTAGCAGGGAAAGACAGCATTACAGCTGACATTTGGGAGATTATTTAAAGTATCATATGACAAGTGCCACAAATGTAAGGACAATTTTCAGTGTTGCTGAAAAGGGCTGCAAAATTTTGATCACTCCTGGAACAAAATATTGAATCATAGTTGCTTTGAGTCCTGAACATAGACAGGTAAGTCATGATCCCATTTTCCAAATTTTTGAATATCTGACTTGAAACAAAATTGAGCTCAAAGAAGTGGCACCAGAAAATAATAAATGAAGTGGAAATTGATGGTGCTTATTGTAAAGCAACACACAAGGGAAAGGGTTGAAATTCCAGCCTGGCTAACCGCTTCAGAGAGCAAATTAAAACTTTTTTTTTTCCTAAAAAGACTAGATTTTATAATCTCAAAGGTGTTATGTTTTTGTTATCCCCGAAATGTTCTTACATTTCATCACAAGATTTCCAAATATGTCCGTTTTAGAAAACTTTTACATCTATACAATTTGTCTAAACAAAGCACCTCATTGGGCATAAAATAAACTTGTTGAAATTGTTTTCAGGGAACTGAAATAAAAGACACAAAGTAAATTCAGTACTTTAATCAAATGGTCATCAGATGACTTTTTGTGGTGGCAACTTAACAGAGCAAGGAGCAGAGCTGGCACGTGCGTAACTGAATTCATGCCAAATCATCTTTAGAAATCTGACTGAATCAGGTTTTTATTTAGACCACAGACACATGTGTGCAAATGAAGCTGAAATGTATGAACACTGTCATGTTTAATCAACCATAAAGGGTGAGGAAAAGATGGAGTCAGCTTTAGTTCATTTTCTTATGCTGTCTGCCAAAGATCAGCTGGGGAATCCAGAATCTTGTAGGAAATGTTGACTTTCCCTCAACCCACTTTCCAAAATTCATATCCACTCATTCATTCAACAATAGTTTGCTGAGTGAGTACTGTGTTAGCCACTGGGCGTGACTTACAATGCTAAGCCAATAGGTGTGATGCGGTCCTCATGGAGCTTGCGTTTTTTCTGAGCTGTTCCTTTGGCCTGTATGTGTTTTCTCAGGCAGAGTATTTTCAGCTCCATAGTTCCATATTTAGCACCACCCATCTGTCAGTTTGTCATACTGTGGTAGCTTGTGTGTTGCTATGGCAATGGAAGCAACAGTGCTGGTATTTCAAATACCAGTAGGGTCACCCTTGGTGGCTGCTTTCAGTGGAGCTTCTAGGCTAAGCTAGACTAGGAAGAAAGGCCTCATACTCTATTTTTAAAAATTAGTCAATGAGAACTATGTGGATCATAGAATATTGTCTAAGACTTCATGAGTCGGACAGCACTTGGCTTGGCTTCTTACAATATATCACTGAGAGGGACCAATAGCTAGAGGACATCATATTTGGTAAACTGAAGAGCCAGTGAAGGTGACAGAAATCCTCCATGAGATTAACTGTCACACTGGCCACAAGAAACTCAAACATACCACTGATCGTGAAGACAGTACAGTGCCTGACATTGTTTCATTTCCTAAGGCATAAGATCACTCTCAGTTGGAGCCAATTCAAAGGCAACTAATGACATAACAACAATAAACCTGCTATTGAATTGATTCTCACTCATAGCAACCCTTTAGACAGAGAACAGCCCCATAGAGTTTCCAAAGAGTGCCTGGCAGACTTGAACTGCTAACCTTCTGGTTAGCATCTGTAGCACTTAAGAACTATATGACCAGGGTTTCCATAACAACAGTAACATCTCCTTTACAAATCCCTGGAGGGCAAGAGGTATTCAACTAAAATACATTTAGTACTTTTTTCCTCCTTCTTTTTCTAATGAAATGCTTCAGAAAGAATTTACTGGTCTTTGTAGCAATATGACTTATTCTGTTTTGATCCATTCTTTTGACCAGTAGATTTCTATCTCAGTGTGATCACTCATTTTTTCTTCATCAGTCTTAGCCTGAGAGGTCAGCGTATCAAGGATTTCTCAACAAAAATCTCAGTGAAAGAACAAATGTGTGCTGCAACTAAGGCCATTTTAAGTAATGTGTCATAGGTCTTAATCCAAACTAGATGGTTGGAAAATCAGTGGCAGCATAACAATTTTGAAATATTTCTGTCACATAGCTGAGTTGTTGTCTGCGCTCATTGTCTCTGGGGAAAGATGTGACAGGGCTAGAGGAGAGTTACAAATGATGTTTTCGTAGCCGGAGCTTCCAAAATCCTGACACCTGAGGGGAATACCAAAGGCTCCACCAGAGAGAAAATGTTTAGAGAAATATGACTGTGAACAGAGTTTCTTGCCTCATGTAGGACTTCAAAGAGTTCTCCAGGCTTGCAGTGGAGAGGGCACGTAGAGAAAGACAGAAGCAAGCATGTAGACAGCAACGAGGGGAAAGGGCTGCGAAAGGGCCTGAACTGAGTGGGGAGGAAGAAGTCCATCTCAAGAAAAAGTCACTAGAAAGACACAGTTTAGCTGTCTTGTTACTCTGTGGAACTGAGAGACCAAGTAATCAGCTGGAGATGACAATGGCTGTTACTGTTGTTTTATCCTGTAACCACCTAGCAAGAGTAGCATCCATTTGAGCCCTGCAATTTTCTCTTTGTTCTGCCCCAAATACTAGTCAGAATAGGCTAAGTTATGCTGCAATAACAAGCAGCTCCAAATCTCACTGAAGGTTTCTGTCTTACTTATGATATGTGTCCTTTGTGGGTTAGCTGGTAACTCTGCTCCAAGATTGGCATTATTCTGTCTCATGATAACCCATGGTAACATAACATGGGCCTGACGGAGAGGGAAAAAGATTGTAGCTTCTTTACAAAAGTGTTGCAGGTAACTTTTCCTCACATATGGCTAAACCTGGTTTGAGTGGTATAACCCCGGGAGAGGAAATGAATAAATCTACCACCTCCATTGTGTGCAGCAAGCAAGTTCCCTGAGTCATAAGAGAGACAATGGGGCCCTCACTCCCTGGTGTGTGTGTTGTGGGGGGTGAGACACACACGTGTGCATGTATGTGTGTGGTGGGATGCTGGTGGTGAAAGCAAAGATGCCTCTCCTGTGTCTGGAGGCAAACTGACCCAGCCTGAGATACACCTGGAGCCAGGTCAGGGCTTAATCCTGCTCTTCCTGTATCAAATATACAATGGCAGTATAAATAAGGAACAAGAGATATGTTTCCAACATGGATAAAAAAATTTTCTTGCTTACCCACTACACAACTGATAGTGATTAAAATAAACCAGGAAAATACAGTGTTCTTGTCCAAGAAGTGATTTAAGCTGAAATTGCCTGGATCTATATAACACGGAACTTTGACACATTGACTGAAACTAGTTATTGATCTTCAAAGTATCTGGTTTTCATCAACAAATACATCTACTAGGGGGTAAAAAATGAGAAGCATCTTAACCAGCATGTGATTCCCAATAACAAATTTTTTTTTTATGCCATGGTTTTATTTTTCAATTTATCTTAGCAAGATTGGGATAATACAAACTTAACCAGTGTGACTTAAACAATATTGATTCATGTTATAAACTCATGTATTTTTTTGGCTATATTTTTTATTGTGTCATTTTTAGTCTTCATAATTTGAGGGAAGAGTAATAAAAACTAAAAAATAATTATCCCCCACTTGATTCCACTTTGGAGCTTACTAGTTAAATACAAAATATTGCTCTACAATCTTACCTAAATTTATCTATTTATGTTACCCAGTCTTATTATTTCTGTGACCTATCCATCCTAATCCTTTCATACTTTTCCTATTGAATTGTAGGTGCACTTATTGTGCTAAAAATATTGATCTCATTCTTCTAGGGTAAAGTTACAAGAATCAGGAGTAGGGTAAGTATAATAGACTCTTGGTGCACACATTAATTGTTAAAGAAAATATTATGCTTAAATCTTAAGACGGTTGTTCTGAGAGAGCTGAAACCAATAACTGCAACAGAATGCCTTGATTTTAATCATCCTCTTTCATCTGCTTGAGATGCGTTCTATCTTCCGCTCTAGCTTCACTCTACAAACCTTCCCTTCTACCAAGCTGTGTGTGAGGCACTGGAGACAGAACAATGAACAGAGAGCCCCAGTCCCTAAATTCATGGAGATTAATTTAGTGGCATTTCTGGTTAACACACATTTTCTCTAAATTGGCATAGATGGGAAAAACTGAAATATCACATTTCGCTTAGATTTGATTTCTAATTTTCATTAAGTTATCCTGATTTCCTTCAGCCTATGACTAATTTTCAAAATTATTTTAGGGACATTGCTCAGGGCCACTTTAAACCATGTCAATTAAAGACACACGCACATATTCACACACACATCCATACACACACACACAAACATGACCAGCAAGGAGTTTTCAGCCTTTGTGACAAATGCTTTTCTCAGGACCATCTTGTACATTTCACTTCGCAGAGTCAGCTCCAGGAAGACAAAGCCCATCTTTGTGAAATAATTCAAAGAACTCTTGCTCAAAAGTATCGCTTCTTCCATCCACCTTCTGCAGAAAGTTCCTCCTATTGAGACTTTAATTTTGATGATACTCACCTTTAAAATCACTTAACTATGTTTTGGAGCACTTACTTCAACTGGTTGCTATGATGTCTTCCCTTTTCCTGAATACATTCAGCTCCTGCTCCAGGGAACTTGGATCCCATCACAATAGTCAGGCACCTCCTTAATTATTCCCGGCTACTTCGGTCACAGAAGAAAACTAGAGGTGGCATGAGACTGTATAACAATGATGCTGGGCTGCACGCCCGTCTGTTACTACGGTGGTTTGTGTGTTGCTGTGATGGTAGGTGCTCTGGCACCAGCATTTCAAATAACAGCAGAGTCACCCAAGGTCCAGAGGTTTCAGCAGAACTTCCAGAATAAGACAGAATAGGAAGAAAAGACTAGCAGTCTACTTCCAAAAATTCATCGGTGAAAACTCTGTGGTCCACAACACTATATTGTCCAATATAGTGCTGGAAGATGAGCCTCACAGGATGGATACAGTGGTCACAGTGACAGACTTGAACATACCAGCTATTATGAAGATGGTACAGGACTAGGCAACGCTTTTTTCTGTTGTATGTGGGGTCACTATGAGATGGATCTGACTCAACAGCAACAAATAACAACAGCAAGGTTATGGAAACCTAGGGATTCATAAAGAGGTTTATCTGTATTTTATTAACTATGCAAAGCTTTGGCTGTGTGCATCATAGCAAATTATGCATAACTTTGCAAAGAGTGGACACTTCCAGAACACTGGATGGGGCTCATGCAGAACCTGTACAAAGACCAAAAGGCAGTTGTTCAAACAGAGCAGGAAAGATACTGCATGATGTAAAATCAGGAAAACTAGGCATCAGGATTGTATCCTTTCATCAGACTTATTCAATCTGCTTAGTTCTCTAGGGAAGCAAACAATAATGCATATAAATATTTAGAGAAAGAGATTTATATAAAGGAATCAGCCCACACAATTTTAGAGGCTGAAATATCTCAAGTCCTGGATCAAAATACAAGCCCCAAGCAGCTGTAAAAGTTGGCAAATCCAAGGTCAGCAGGTTGGAAAGCAAGATTCCTGCTTGTAGTCCGTGAAGGTCAGCTCATCTTGCCAAGGTTTTGGCTTGTTACACATCCAGCAGCTGCTGCTCCCTTGTCTTCTTTCATCCAGTTTTTGGAACTTGAACTAGCAGCTCTCGGAATTCATTGATCTTCATGGCTCGTGAATGAGAGTCCTATTTCCTGACTTCCAAAATCTGGGTTTGCCAGCTCCAGCCAGCTACACGAATCAGGAGAAAACTTACAACCTTATCTGACATTTTGGGATTCACCAACTGTTTTAGTCAGCTAGTGCTGCCCTAACAGAAATACCACGAAGTGGATGGCTTTAAGGTAGGCTACAAGTTCAAATTCAGGATTTATGCTCTAGGGAAAGGCTTTCTCCCTTGTTAGCTCTGGTGGAAAATCTGGTATTGCATCAGTCTTTGTCCAGGGAGCATCTTGGCACAGGAACCTCAGGTCTGAAGGATGCACTGTTCTCCTGGTGCAGCTTTCTTGGTAGTGTGAAGTTCCCACATCTCTGCTTGCTTCCTTTTCTTTTTGTCTCTTGTGGGATGAAAGGATGAAGCATGGTGCAAGCCATACTCCAGGAAAACTCCCTTGACACTGGAGCAGGGAGGTGATCCTATGAAGGGATTTGAATCCCCACCCTAATCCTTTAACATACAGCACAGGAAAATCACAAAATGGAAGACAATCACAAAACACTGGGAATCATGTCCCAGTCACATGGCTACACATATTTTGGGGGGGACACACCAACCTTCACAGCACGCAAGCAGGGACACTACTCCCTAATCTGTTGACCTTGGGGTTGCCAGCTTTCACGGTGGATATGTGCAGCTTATGTTCTGATCCAGAACTTGAGACACTTCATCCTTTACAACTGCTCCCTTTCTACATATATTTATACACATCATTAGTTTTGCTTCCCTAGAGAACCCAGCCTACAACAATTTGGTGCTGAGAGAGCAGGGTGTTAATCTAGCAGATACTTAACATGTGGAAGCAGTTTGAATCTGTAAATGAATGAAAGAATCAGAAAGAACTGAGGAGAACTGTCAACAACGGAGAAGGCTCAGATGATGAGAAACAAACAGCAGATAGCCAGGAGCAGCAACAGTGGACAGGCAGCAATAGAATCAGACCTATGCAAGACAGCACTGAAGTCAATCCACAAAGTAAGAGAACTGAGTGCCTATGTGTAGGAGGCTTCCTAGCAGAGTGGGGATACCTCCAGGCACTTAAGGTGGTGGAGCTACAGGGCTTTGGAACACTTGCCCCAGCAGGGTGTATGTAGACGTGTGGTCCAGGCCATTATGCCACAGGAAACAGAAGCTGAAAAGTCAAGGAGCACAAGGATTGAGCTGCCTCAGCCTCAGAGGTATGGTCATAACCTCAGGGACTTCTAAGGGTGGAGCCACCGCCTCTGGTATTTCTAAGGATGAAGCTGTCACTTATGTGGACTAGAAACATGATGTGCCTAATGAGTTGGATCTGACTCGACGGCACTTGGCTCTGCAAAGCCAAGGGAGTACAGTTGCTGTTATAGTAGGCCTCGAAGGCACAGCTGTAACACAGGGCTAAGGAGTCTCCACTCAGAATCCAGAGAGTGTGGCCATAACTAGAGTCTAGAAGGCAAGGCCATAGTGTAAGATTTCTCAGAAAACATATGATTATTTTAAATCTCCTTGGCACCTCATGCCACTTGAGGGCTAATGTAATGTATTCTGTTAATTTGTTTGTTGCTAGGTATACCTTCTTTCCCTGCAATTTCTTCTATTTGTAATGGCAATGTCTAGCTTGTGCCTGAATGTCCTGCCATTGTGTTTTGGAAGCAGATAACTTGTGTTCTAGATTTCACAGTTGAAGAGGAATTTTAGGATTTTGTACTTGGACTTTAAGACTTTTATTATGATGGGGTTAATATGTTTTACATATTGCAAGGATGTGATTTTTGTGGGACAAGAGGTGGAATTCATGGATTGAATTGTGTCTCCCCCAAAATGTGTATAACAATGTGTGTGACACTTTGGCTAGGCCATGATCCCGGTATTGTGTGATGTTCCTGTTATGTTGTAAACCCTGTCTCTATGGTATTAATGAGGGAAGATGGGCAGCAACTAGGGGGCAAGACCTAATGTGTAAGATTGATTTGTTCCTTGGGGCAGCTTGCTCATATATAAAGGAAAGGCAGGCAAGTGGAGAGTTGGGTACTTCATGCCACTGAGAAAACAGTTCTAGGAACTGATCATGTCTTTTGAAAAGGACCTGAGAGTCCTGCACATCAAAAGACTCCAGTCCAGAGGAAGATTGATGACAAGGACCTTCTTGCAGAGCCAGCAGATAGAGTCTTACCCTAGAGCTGACACTCTGAATTTAGATTTTTAGCCTACTGGACTGTGACAAAATAAAATGTCTCTTTTTAAAGCTGTCCCGTTGTGGTAAATCTGTTAAAGCAGCACTAGATGACTGTTTTAGTCAGCTAGTAATACTCTAACAAAAATACCAAGAAGTGGATGGCTTTAACAAAGGAAACTCTATTCTCATACAGTCTGGTGGGCTACAAGTCCAAATTCAGGATGTCTGCTCCAGGGGAAGGCTTTCCCCCTTGTCAGCCCTGGAGGAAAGTCTGGTATCATAACAGTCTTAGTCCAGGGAGCATCTTGGCACAGGAACCTCAGGTCTGAAGGATGCATTCTCCTGGTGCTGCTTTCTTGATGGTGTGAGGTTCCCAATTCTCTGCCTGCTTCCCTTTCCTTTTATCTCTTCTAGGACAAAAGGATTAAGGGTGACACAGACATACTCCAGGGAAATTCCCTTGACACTGGAGCAGTGAGGTGATCTTATAAAGGGATTTACAGTCCCACCCTAATCCTTTAACATACAGCACAGCAAAATCACAAAATGGAGGACAGTCATAGGATTCAGGGAATCATGGCCCAAGCAAATGGCTACACATATTTTGGGAGGATACAATTCAATTCATGACAATGCCTGAGACAACACTGAAGGAAGACTTATTAATAACTTGCAATATGCATATGACACAACCTTGCTTGCTGAAAGTGAAGAGGACTTCAAGCACTTGCTGATGAAGATCAGAAACCACAATCTTCAGTATGAATTACACCTTAACACAGAGAAAACAAAGGTCCTTACAACTGGAACGCTAAGCAACACTAAGACTGTTTTAGTCAGCTAGGCTGCTCTAACAGAAATACCACAGAGTGGATGGCTTTAACAAAAAAAGATTTATTCTTACACAGTCCGGTAGGTTGCAAGTCCATATTCAGGGTGTCCGCTCCAGGGAAAGACTTTCCCCTTGACGACTCTGGAGGAAAGTCCGGTATTGCATCAGTCATTGTCCAGGGAGCGTCCTAACGCAAGAACCTCTGGTCTGAACGACGCGTTCTGCTCCCGGTGCTGCTTGCTTGATGGTAGCGAGGTTCTCCAATTGTCCTTGGTTCTTTTTCCTTTTATTCCTTGCAAGCTAAAAGCATTAAGGGTGGGGCAAGCCATACTCCAGGGAAACTTCCCCCATAGCAGGAATTCACAGCCCCACCCTAATCCTTTAACATACAGGTTAGCAAAACCACACAATGGAGGACAGTCCCAAGATACTGGGAACCATATCCCAGCCACGTGGCTGCACACATTTTTGGGGGGACACAATTCAAACCATGACATCCCACCCTTTGACAACCCAAAAATCACATCACAAAAACATTTAACACATTCATCTCACCATAGCAAAATTATGTCCATCCATATAACAGAAGTCTTAAATCAGCTCCAAGTCCAAAATACAAAAACTCTTCTACATCTGTGAAACTTAGAAGGCATTAACAGGCAACAGGCAAGTCAACAGAACACATTACATTAGCCCTCAAAGCTTTGGAAATACTCTTACATTTTCTGAGACATTCTACACAACAGCAATGCTCTCCAGACTCTAGGTATCGGCCACACTCTCAGGTTTCTGAGTGGAGACCTCCAGCCCCGTGCTACAACTTTGCCTTCAAGGCCCACTTGGACAGAAACTCTGTCCCATTGGCTTTAGGAGCACCCTAAGCCCAACTGAGTGGCAATTCCACCCTTACGAACACAGCACGCCATGGTTCCACCCTTTCAAACCCCTAAGGTCATGGCCATACCTCTTGAGACTGAGGCAGCTCAGCTTCTCACGTTATCTGCCTCTTCAGCTTCAGCTTCCTATGGCCGCATGGCCTGGGCCTCAGGCCCACATCTGCCCTGCCGGGCAAGTGTTCCAAAGCTCTGTAGCTCCACTGGTTTAAGTGCCCGGAGGCACCCCACTCTTGCTGGAAAGCGTCCTGCCCAAAGGCACTCAACTCTCTCACTCCGTGGGTCAGCAAGGCCAGCTCACCGATTCAAGTGCCCAGAGGCACCCCGTTCCGCGAGGAAAACTCTGCGCAGGCACTGACCTCTCTCGCTCCACTGGTCGGCTCCAGCGCTGCCTCTGGTTCTGCTGCTGCCGCTGCCGCTGCTGCCGGTCCTCTGTTGTTTCTCACCATCTGTGCCTTCTTCGTTCCTTCTGAATCTTCTATCCATTCGCAGTTTCAAAGTGGCTTCCACATTTTAGGTATTTGCTAGAGCAGCACCCCACTCCTGGTACCAATTCTGTTTTAGTCAGCTAGGCTGCTCTAACAGAAATACCACAGAGTGGATGGCTTTAACAAAAAAAGATTTATTCTTACACAGTCCGGTAGGTTGCAAGTCCATATTCAGGGTGTCCGCTCCAGGGAAAGACTTTCCCCTTGACGACTCTGGAGGAAAGTCCGGTATTGCATCAGTCATTGTCCAGGGAGCGTCCTAACGCAAGAACCTCTGGTCTGAACGACGCGTTCTGCTCCCGGTGCTGCTTGCTTGATGGTAGCGAGGTTCTCCAATTGTCCTTGGTTCTTTTTCCTTTTATTCCTTGCAAGCTAAAAGCATTAAGGGTGGGGCAAGCCATACTCCAGGGAAACTTCCCCCATAGCAGGAATTCACAGCCCCACCCTAATCCTTTAACATACAGGTTAGCAAAACCACACAATGGAGGACAGTCCCAAGATACTGGGAACCATATCCCAGCCACGTGGCTGCACACATTTTTGGGGGGACACAATTCAAACCATGACAAAGACAAATGGAGAAAAATATTGAAAGTTGTCAGTGATTTCATTTTACTTGGATCCACAAACACCCATGGAAGCAGCAGTCAAGAAATCAAGCACTGAGAGGCAGGGCCAAGGTCAGTGACTAGACACACATATCCTCAATTCCCTCTGAGTACTAAGGCCTAGAAAAATAATTCACTGGAGCAATGTGGACATTCTGGGAGCCCCAAGATCAAGCATAGGGTCATGAAATTGGACTGGGCAACAGAAAGGAGGAAAGTAAGCTGTTTGGAGGCAAGACAACAGTGCACTGAGTCTCACTTCTGCTGTCACATTAGCTGAGAGGATTACAAGTATGGATGCCTTCTTTGTCAACTGGAAGGCTGGAAGCGAGACTGCTGAGCCTTTGAGCTTACCACAGGCCAGCCACTAGGCTGCAACTGCAGTGCCTAAGTAAACATGGTATCCCACAGCTGACAGACTGCTTGGAACAGCCTCATCTAGAGCACCCAGCAGTGACTGGTGGCTGAGCATGGCAATGCCCCTCCTCCCTCTCTTCTCTGAGCTGTGCCATAGATACTGCTGACTTACTGCAGGAGAGGCAGCTCAGGCAGGACACCACCTTGGTCAGCTGAGAGGCAGAGTCAGCCACAACTGAGGGTTCAGCTGGGGCTAATTCACATGCTGAGCAACAGTGCCTGTCTGGATAGTGCTTCTCTTAGCACAAAATCTGTTTTTAAAACAAATGTACCTGCAGCACATAGTGATGGCTGGTGGCCAAGGGTGGCAGTGCCCTAACCCCTCCCTTTGAGGTCCATCATAGCCTCTGTGGATGGCCTATGAGGCACCATATTTGTCAGCCAGGAGGTGGGGCCTGCCACCCCTGAGGGCCTGGTGGCTATCCGCTGCAGCTGGTCGACACCTCTCTCAGCATAAAAGCAGTTGTTAAGAAAAGATCAGATAGAGAATGCAGTGGTGACTGGCAGCTGAGAGTGGTGGCTCCATTTCCACTACTCTCCACTGAGTTACATCATAGTGTTGGCTGATAGCCCCTCAGAGACTCCATAAGTAGGGCACCATCTTTGCCAGCCAGGAGGTGGGGTCTGCCACCACTGGCTGCTTTCAGCTGTTGCTGGGTAGTTCCCCTCTCAGCAGAAAAGCAGTCCTTAAGATAAACACATCTAGAGAACACAGTGGAACCTGGCAGTCATGTATGGTGGCATCCTTCTCTCCTCCCTTCTGCAAAGTCTTAGGTGGTGTGATGCCAGAGAGTCAGCACAAGTAGCTTGCCACCTTTACTAGCCAGGAGGCAGGGCCTGCCACCTGAGGGCCCAACTGGTGCAGCTACCAAGCTGAGCACCACTGTGGGGCTTGACAGCATCTATTTTGCCAGAGAAGCTATAAATAAGTCAGCTGTACCAAGAGAATGCAGCAGCAACTGGCAACCAAATCTAGCAGTGCCCTTACTCACCCTGTTCTTAGAACTACACCACAGCCCCACTGGTGTAACACCAGTGAAACTGAACAGCTTCTTGATGACATGAAGACAACAATCAGTATCTAACCATCTAAAGAAGCCAACCACTATGGCTCCAGAAAACTTCCAAAATAAAGAATCAAAACGCTTTCCAGATGAAGAAGGGTTTCTGAAATTATTGGAGGTAAAATACAAAAGAATTATGCATAGAACACTTCTAGAGATTAAACAAAATGAAAAATGCAGTAAACCATATGAACAGCTTGCACATCAACTATTTGAAATCCAGCAGATCAATAATAAAATTACAGAATTAGACAATTCAATGTCAAGGCAGAAGAGTGAGATTGAGAAAACAGAATGAAGAGATATTGAGCTTGAAGACAAAGCAACTGACAGCAGTATTTCTGAGGAGAAATCAGATAAAAGAAACAAGAAAAATGAAGAAGCATGAGGGACTCCACCAAGATGAATAATCTATAAATAACTGGAGCTCCTGAACAAGGAGAGATAGCATAAAATACAGAGAGAACTGTTAAAGAGTTGCTGACAGAAGACTTCCCTGAAACCATGAAAGAAGAGAACATAGATATTCAAGATGCTTATCAAACACCATACAATCTAGTCCCCAAAAGAGAGATGCCAAGACATATTATAATTAAGCTTAATAAAATGAAACATAAAGAGAGGCTTAAAACTAAAACATCTAGGCTTAAAGCAAAACTAATGTACAAAGGGAAGTCCTGTGGGCTTTCCTCTGACTTTTCAGCAGAAACCATGCTGGCAAGAAGGCAGAAGGACAACACACACAAAGTCTTGAAGGAGAAAAACTTCCAACCAAGAATTATATAGTCTGCAAAATATATATAGAGGCAAAATTGCCTCTCAAATATGAGGGTGAAATTAAGATATTCTCAGATAAACAGAAGCTTAGAGACTTTGTAGAAACCAAACTAGAAATACAAGAAATACTGAAAGAAGTTCTTTGTTTAGAATAACAATAACATCAGATGTATACTTAAGGATACAATGCAGGACACAGCATCCAGAGTCCTACTCAGAGAAGTCACAAAGCTCAATCAAAGCTAGTATTAAAAGTAGGGAACCAGAGATCTCAACATGAAAACTATGATACCATCATACTATATACAGGGATATATTGTAGTAGTTATAACCCTTTCAGATGGAGAGGAAATTACAGATATATGCAAAAGATAAAGATTTGTCTAAACTTAGAGTTTAAGGGGGATCAGAAGGGTAGCTGCAAAGCAAACTAACAATGCTACATATCAAAATAAGAAACATAATGTAGGAGTCTCAGCAAGCGCAAAACCAACACTGAAAAAGATGAGAAGTCAACTCAGAACAGAATATTAAAGGGAACAAAGAAAACATCAATGACACGAAAATAAAGGCACCAAAATGACAGCACCATATAGAGACCTATCAATAATTACACTGAATGTAACTGGCTTAAATGCTCCATCTATGAAACACATATTAGATACAAAGATATGAACAAACTGAGAATCGAAGGATGGAAAAATACATACCAAGATAGCAACATGCAAAGAAGAGCAGGAGTGGCAACACTAATCTCAGATAAAATAGATTTCAATGTAAAATCCACCATTGTAGACAAAGGTGGTCACTATTGCTGAAAAGTTCAATACATAAGCAGGATATAACCATATTAAATATTTATCCACCCAATAATAGAGCATCTAAATACACTGAACAAATGCTGGCAACACTGAAAACTGAGATAGATCACTCCACAATAATTGTAGGAGATTCAACATTGTGCTTTCAGTAATGGGCAGATCATTGAGAAAACAGCTCTGTAAAGATACAGAAGGTGTTATTGCAACAATCAACCAACTAGATCTCACCAACATGTACAGAACTTTTCACCCAACAACAAACTGGTACACCTTCTCTTCTAATTTGCATGGAACATTCTCCAGAACAGACCATGCCTTTGGTCATAAACTACATCTCAACAAAGGCCAAAACACTGAATTATTGTAAAGCATCTTCTCTGTCCATAAAACCATAGAAGTTGAAATCCGTAGCAAAAAAACGGGGTAGAAATTTGAACTCATGGAAACTGAACAACACCTTGCTCAAAAATTCATGGGTTACAGAAGAAATCAAAGACGTAATAAATGTATAGAATCAAATGAGAATGAAAGCACATCCTACCTATGGGATACAGCAAAAGCAGTGCTCAGACGTTAACTTATCTATATAATGCTCACAACTGGAATGAAGAAAGGACTCAAACCAAAGAATTAATCATACAACTTCAAGGAGTAGAAAGAGAACAACAAAAGAACCCCTCAGGCATCAGAAGAAAACAGATCATAAGGATCACAGCAGAACTAAATGAATTAGAGACTAGAAAAAAAATTTAAAGAATTAACAAAACCAAAAGCTAGTTTTTCAAAAAGATCAACAAAATTGATAAACCATTGGCTAAAATTACAAAGGAAAAACAGGAGAAGAAACAAATAACTTGAATAAGAAAGGAGTTGGGAGATATCAAAACAGACCCAACTGAAATCAAAGGTGTCATAACAGACTACTATGGAAACTGTACTCTAACAGATTTGAAAACCTAGAAGAAGTGGACAAATTTCTAGATTCACATCACATACCAAAATTATCAAGAGAAGTAGAATAACTTAGTAAACCTATCACAAAAGAAGAGATTGAAAAAGTAATCAAAAAACTATCTAAAAAAAGTCCTCACCCAGATGGTTTCACCAGAGAATTCTACCAAACTTTTAGAGAGGAGTTAAGTCCAATACTACTGAGGCTATTTCACAGCATAGAAAAGGATGAAACACTCCCAAATTCATTCTATGAAGATGATATAACCCTGATATCAGAGAGAGAGAAAGATCCTACAAAAAAAGAAAATTACAGACCAATGGCAGTCATAAACCTGGATGCAAAAACCTTCAACAAAACCCTACCAATCGAATTCAACAACATCACACACACACACAAAAATCCATCATGACCAAGTCCAATTCATACCAATACCAGGGATGCAAGGCTGTTTCAACATCAGAAAAACAATTAATGTGATCAACCACACAAATAGCACAAAGGATAAGAATCACCTGATTTTGTGAGTTGATGAAGAAAAGGCATTTGAAAAGTCCAACATCCGTTTGTGTTAAAAGCTCTCAGCAAAATAGGAATACACAGGAAATTCCTGAACGCAATAAGGTGCATCTATGCAAAGCAAGCCACCTACATCACCCTAAATGGAGAGAGACTGAAAGAATTCCCCCTGAGAACAAGAACTAAACCAGGATGCCCACTTTTACCACTTCTATTCAATACTGTGTTAAAGAGTCTAGCCAGAGCAATCAGACAAGACAAAGAAATAAAGGGCGTCCACATTGGCAAAGAAGAAGTAAAAATTTCCCTATTTGCAGATAATATGATTGTATACTCCTAGAGAATCCATAAATAAACTACTGGAACTAATAGAAGAGTTCAGAAAAGTATCAGGATGTAAGATAAACATAAAGTAAATCAGTGGGATTCCTTTACACCAACAAAGAGATCATCAAGGAGGAAATCATTAAATCAATATCATTTACCATAGCCCCCAAGAAGATAAAATATCTGTGAATAAATCTAACCAGAGAAATAAGAGAACTATACAGAGAAAATTACAAGGTCTTACTGCAAGAAACTGAAAAAGAGACTTACATAAGTGGAAAACCTACCTTGCTCACGGATAGCAAGAATTAACATTGTGAAAATGTCTATTTTACCCAAAGCAATCTACATGTACAGTGCAATCCCACTACAAATTCTAGTGTCATTTTTTAATAAGATGGAGAAACAAATCACCAACTTTGTTTGGAAAGGGAAGAAATCTCAGATAGGTAAAGCACTACTGAGGAAGAGGAACACAGTAAAAGGCCTTACACTGCTCCACCTTAGAACCTACTGCTTTGCCACGGTAATCAAAACAGTCTGGTAGTGGTACAAAAAGAGACATATAGACCAATAGAACAGAATTGAGACCCCAGAAATATCACCATCCTCTTATGAAGAGTTGATATTCAACAAGGCCCAGAGATCATAAACTGGTGTAAAAACAAGTCCCTTTAACAAATAGTGTTAGCAAAATTGGATATCCATCGGCAAAAAACTGAAGCCAAGCCAGCCAAGTGCCATCGAGTTGGATCCGACTCATGGAACAAGACCCATATCGCACACCTTACACAAAAACTAACTCAAAATGGATCAAAGACTTAAATATCAAACTTAATGTGATAAAAATTATGCAAGACAAAATAGGGTCGAGGTAGAGTCAAAATGGCAGACTAGACACAAATCTCCTTAATTCCCTTTGAAAACTAAGGCCTGGATTGATAATTAAACAGAGCTCTCTGGACACGTGGTGAGCCCTAGGACATGGCCTAGGGCTGTCAGTTTGAACTACATGCCACTGAACAAGAAACTTCTCTTTCGCTGACTCCCACCCTAGTTGAATGGCTGGCTCTCAAGGACTGAAGGTAACTGGTGTTTTTAATGTTTTTTTTTTTTTTTGATAACCAGCAGGAGGGGGACTGGCTTAACTGGCAGCAAAGCTCAGATGCACTGCTGAAGTGATCAGCTGGTGGAACAGCCACATTTTGAGAACCTGGCTCCAGACTCAGAGTGCCACAGCCCCTCCAACCCCTTTTTCTGGACCTCCCCTACAGATATGGCATTTCACAGAGGGCAGGACAGCTTGTCTGGGTTGCCATCTTGTTTGACTAGGAGGTAGAGTTACCCAAATAGAGGCCTCAACAGGGGATAATTCCCGGGCTGGAAGGCAGTGCAAGCCCAGAGAGCACTTTTTCAGCAGAAAAGCTGTGTTTAGCCCAGGGTAGCCTTACAGGTGGGACCTGGCAGGGAATGACATCAGGGCAGTAGCCTTTCCATACTTTGCTCTACATTGCAGCATCTGGGTATACTGTAGAAGTACCTCCATTGCCAGCCAGAAGGAGGGGCTTGCATGCCTGACAGCCTAACTGATTTTGGAAACTGTCTGATAGCTTTTACCTTTCAAAATAAGACTGCCTAGAGAAACAACTGCAGTGCAGCCCTATGATATCTCTTCCAGCCTTTTCTGACTCACATCATAGGGTCAGCTGACAGCCCTCCAGTGACTCCATAAGTAGGACTGTGTCTTTGTCAACCAGAGATGGAGCCTGCCACCCCAGAGATGCCACTGGGCCCAGTCACCAGAGTACATAGAGGTGTCAGTTGATCAACTTCCTTCTCAGAACTGCAGCTCAGCTCCTGTTAAGGCAACACCAGAGAAACTAAAAAGTTTCTGGATGTCCAGAAAGCAATAAACTCTGGCCAAACAATTTAAATAAAAATCCACTCATGGCTCCAGAAAGCTCTCAAGATAAAGAACAAAAGAATTTCTCAGATGAGGAGGCCTGTCTGAAATTATCAGAGGTTGAGTTCAAAAGAATTATACATAGAGCCCTCCTACATGTTATACAAAATGCAGCAGAGCAAAACAAAAAATTAAGTAAACTGTTCAAACTCATGGGACATCAGCTTTCTGAAATCCAAGAGATCAATAATAAAATTACAGAATTGGACAATTCAACTCAAAACCAAAAGAACAGTATTGAACAACTGGAAACTAGACTTAAAGACCTTCAAGATAGAACTACTGACACCCAAATTTATGCAAAGATATCAGAAAAAAGAAACAAGCAAAATGAAGGAGCATTAAGAAACATGTGTGACTCTATCAAGAGGAACAATGTACGATTAATTGGAATTCCTAAATAGGGAGGGATATCTGAAAACACAGAGAGTATTGCAGTTGAGTTGCTGACAGAAAACTTCCTGGAAATTATGACAGAAGAGAGCATAGATATCCAAGATGTGTATCAAGTGTCACATAATATTGACCCCAAAAGAAAGACACCAAGATATATTATACTCAAGCATAACAAAATGAAACATAAGAAGAAACTCTTAAAGGCAGCGAGACTCAAAGCAAAGCTAACATTCAGAGGGAAGCCCTATAGGATTTCATCTGACTTCTTGGCGGAAACAATAGTGGCATGAAGGCAGCAGGATGACACATTCAAAGCCTTGAAGGAGAAAAACTTCCAATCAAGAATTATGTATCCTGCAAAACTGTATTTCAAGTATGAAAATGAAATTAAGACATTTGCGGATAAACACAAAATTAGAGACTTTGTAAAAGCCAAACCAAAGCTACAAGAATTACTGAAAGAAGCTCTTTGCTAAGAAAAACAAAACCATTAGTTCTATATTTTAGGGGACAATGCAAGACACAACATCCAGAAACCTACTCAGTTAGGGAAGGCACAATACTCAATCAAAGCTATCATATTAAAAAGAGGGACCTAGTGGTCACATCATGAAAACTGTGATACCATCACATTAAAAAGAGGGATATAGTACAGTAGTTATAGTCCTTCCAGATGGAGGGAAGTTAATAAGATATGTAGAAGTTAATATTGGGTTTAAACTTAGATTATTTAACTAGATCACAAGGGTAGCTGCAAAGCACAATAAAGATGCAGCATATCAAAATGAGAAACATAATACAGGAGTCTCAACAAACACAAAATCAATCCTGAAAAAGGTGAAAAATCAACCCATAAAGAATGATCCAGAACAGAATATTACAAGCAACAGAGAAAACACCAACTCAAAGATAAATATATCAAATGACCACACCAAACACATACTATCAATTATTACACTGAATGTAAATGGACTGAATGCTCCAGTAGAGACAATGAATGACAACCTGAATCAAAAGAAACAACTCATCTATATGTTGCTTACAAGAAACTCACCTTATACTTAAAGATATGAACAAACTGAAAATTAAGGGAAGGAATACTATATACCAAGCTAACAACATATGAAGAAGAGCAGGTGTGGTGATACTAATCTCAGATAAAATGGACTTTAATGTAAAATCTACCATAGTGAACAAGGATGGTCACTATTTATTGCTGAAAACTTCAATACACAAGCAGGACTTAACAATATTAAATATTTATGTACCCAGTACGAGAGCATCTAAATACATCAGATAAACACTGACTGCATTGAAAAATGAGATAGATCACTCCATAATAATAGTGGAAGACTTCAATACTACACTTTCAGTATTGGGCAGATCAGTAAAGACACAGAAGATCTTATTGCCATGATTAACCAACTAGACCTCATCAACATATACAGAACTATTTATCCATCAGCAGATAAGTCCACCATCTTCTCCAGTGCACATGGACCATTTTCCAGAATAGATAACATGTTAGGACATAAGTCAAATCTCAACAAAATCCAAATCACTGAATCATTGCAAAGCATTTTCTCAGAACATAAAGCCATAAAAGTAGCAGAAAAAACATAAATGGAAAGTGGAACTCAGGGAAACTGAACAACATCTTGCTCTAAAAAGCATGGGTTATAGAAGAAATCAAGGATAAAATACAGAAATTTATCAGTTCACATGAGAATGGAAACACTTCCTACCAGGACCTATGGGATAGAGCCAAAGCAGTGTTCAGAGGTCAGTCTATCTCTACAAATGCCCACATCCAGAAGAAAGAAAGGACCCAAACCAAAGAATTAACTGTACAGCTTGAACAATTAGAAAGAACAACAGACAAACCCCTCGGGCACCAGAAGAAAACAGATCATAAAGATTAGAGCAGAGCTAAATGAATTAGAGAATAGAAGAACAACTGAAAAAGTTGAAAAGACCAAAAGCTGTTTTTTTGAAAAAATCAACAACATTGACAAACCATTGGCTAAACTGACTAAAGAAAAAGAGGAAAGGAAACTAACACAAACAGGAAATGAGATGGGAGATATCACAACAGATCCAACTAAAATCAAAAGTATCATAACAGAATACTATGAAAGACTGTACTCCAAAAGATTTGAAAACCTAGAGGAAATGGACAAATTTCTAGATTCATATCACCTACCCAAATTATCACAAGCAGAAGTAGAACAACTTAGTAAACCCATCACAAAGGAAGAGATTGAAAAAGTCATCGAAAACTACCAACCAAAAGAAGCCTTGGCCCAGATGGCTTCATCACAGAATTATACCAAACTTTTAGAGAAGACTATTTCACAGCATAGAAAGGGATAGGATACACCCAAATTCATTCTAGGAAGCCAGCATAGCCCTGATACCAAAGCCAGGGAAAGATCCAACAAAAAAGGAGAACCACAGACTAATATAACTCATGAATCTTGATGCAAAAATTTTCAACAAAATCCTTGCCAATAGAATTCAACAACATGTCAAAAAAATAATTCATCATGACGAAACTGGATTCGTATCAGGGACGCAAGCCTGGTTCAACACCAGAAAAACAAATATTGTGATCAACCACATAGATAACATAAAACATAAGAATCACCTGCTGATTTTGTCAATTGATGCAGGAAAGGCATTTGACAGAGTCCAACACCCATTCATGCTAAAAACTCTCAGCAAAATAGGAATAGAAGGTAAACACCTCAGCATAATAAGGGCCATCTATACAAAACCAACTGCCTACATTATCCTGAATGGAGAACGACTAAAATAATTTCTCTTGAGAATGAGAACTAGACAAGGATGCCTACTGTCACCTCTCCTATTAAACATTGTGCTAGAAGTTCTGGCCAGAGCACTTAGACAAGACAAAGAAATAAAGGGTATCCACATTAGCAATGAAGAAGTAAAAATATCCTCATTTGCAGATGATGATTGTATACTCAGAGAATCCTGAAGAATCCATAACTACTCAAACTAATAGAAGAGTTCAGCAAAGTATCAGAATACAAGATAAACATAAGTAAATCAGTAGGATTCCTTTATAACAACAATGAGATTATTAAAGAAGAAATCACCAAATTAATACCATTTACTACAGCCCCCAAGAAGATAAAATACCTAGGAACAAATCTAACTAGAGAAAGAAGAGACCTATACAAAGAGAACTACAAGACCTTACTGCAAGAATCTAAGAGAGATTGATATAAATGGAAAAACCTACCCCGCTCATGAATAGGAAGACTTAACACTGTGAAAATGTTTACCCAAAGCAATCTGCACATACAATGCCATCCCAATACAAATTCCAAGAATATTTTTTAATGAGATGGAGAAACAAACCACCAACTTTGTTTGGAAAGGAAAGAAACCCTGGATAAGCAAAGCACTACTGAAGAAGAATATACTGGGAGGCCTCTTACTACCCAACTTTAGAATCTATTACACTGCCACATTAGTCAAAACAGCCTGGTACTGGTATAAAAAGAGACCTATAGGGAAATGGAACAGAGTTGAGTCCCCAGAGATGTCAACATCCTCCTGTGAACAGCTGATATTTGACAAAGGCCCTAAGGTAGTAAACTGGGGTAAAAACAATCTCTTTAACAAATGGTACTGGTGAAATTGGATATCCATCTGCAAAAAATTGAAACAAGACCCATATTTCATACCTTGTACAAAAAGCAACTCAAACTGAATAAAAGACCTAAATATCAAACCTAAAACAATAAAGCTCATGCAAGACAGACTTCAAAATTTGACAGTCGATCAACAAAAGAGAAAATAGATAAATGAGAACTACTAAGAATCAAACACTTTTGCTCATCCAAAGACTTTATCAAAAGAATTAAAAGACCACCTACAGAATGGGAAAAATATCTGGCAACTATATTTCAGACTCACCTCTGATCTCTACAACCTATAAGGTATTGCAAACTACCAACAAGAGAAGGATAAATAACCCAATTAAGTTTTTGGCAAAGGAGATGGACAGACTTCTCTCTAAAGAGGATATACAGGCAGTCAAAAGACACATGCAGAAATGCTCATGATCATTAGCACGACCATTAGCTATTAAAGAAATTCAAATCAAAACAACGGTGAGATAGCATCTCACTCCAAAAAGGTTCGCTACAGATCCAGAAAACACAAAACAACAAATGCTGAAGAGGCTGTGGAGAAATTAGAACTCTCCTACACTGCTAGTGGGATTGAAAAATGCAGATTGCTTTGGGAAGCAATCTGATGTCTCCTTAAAAACCTGGAAATAGATGTACTGTTTGACCCAGTAATCCCCCAACTTGGAATATATCCTGCTGAATCAAGGGCAGTCACATGAACAGAGACATGCACATGAATGTTTATTGCAGCACAGTCCACAATAGCAAAAAGATGGAATCAACCCAGATGCCCAACAACAGGTGAATGGATAAACAAACAATGATATATATACTCAGTGGAGCACTACACAATGATAAAGAACAATGATGACTTTAGGAAGCATCTCATAACCTGGTTTCAAATGGAAGACGTTATGTTGAGTGAAATCAGTCAGCAGCACAAGGACAAATATCGTACGAGACCCATACCATAAGGACTTAAAAATAGACTTATATATGGAAGAAAAGACTCTTCGACAGCTGCAAGGGAGGACAGGGACAGGACTGATTATAGATCAGATAGTTGATAGAAATTTGGTTGGGTGAAATCAGTGACAGCACACATTAGAAAGAAGATCAATTTAACTGGACTTGAACATACCTGAAAACTCTTCCAATATCTCAAGGATAGAGTAGCAGAGGAGGGAGCCTGGGGACTATGTTCTCAGGGGACAGTGAGGCCAATGGGCATAACTAGCCTATTGCTAAGACAGTCTTCTGCACTCCATATAGGTGAGTGGCTTCCGGGTCTTAAAAGCTAGCAAGCTGCTGTCTGAGGAACACTAAATGGTCCCAACTCAGCTGGAACTGATGATCACCAAGGACGCCAACTACTTGAGGGAAAAGAGTCCAGAAGACAGAAGGGCCCACTGAATGGTTGTCTATATCAACACGTGACTAGAAGAACCAGATGGTGCCCGGCCACCACCCAAAGTAACCGTGATGGGGGACACAACGTAGAGTCCCTGCGGAAACATGAGAAAAGAAGTGCTGGAGAACTTTCCTAAAAGACCAAAACTGATGGTCTGACAGTCCGGAGTGTCCCTGGGATCATGGCTCCCAGACCTGCTGCTGGTTCTGACCTGAAACAAGTACTGAAGTCAACCCTTCAGACAAGAATGAATGGGACTCAGGGACACAGTTTGACCGTATGGTATGTGTACTTTATACTTTTATACATTTATAGGAGGCTGACCTACTGGTTTCTTGCTAGATAGGAGAGAAGAGGGTGGAGAGGAAGGGATACTGCTCATTAAGAGGATACTAGAAATAAAGAGTGAGAAAGAGGAATGTGCTGTCACTGGGTGAGAAGAGCAGATGGAGCTGCAGATAGGCAGGCATGCGAAATTCATTTGGATTGTATGTTTTCACTTAATCACAATTAAAAAATAAAAGAGAGAAGAAACCAAGCACCATATCACATTGGGTAAATCTCTTCAAAAGACCTCTTTAAAGTGTTGAAAAGCGAAGATGTCACTTTGAGGACTAAGGTGCTCCTGACTCAAGCCATGATATTTTCCATCACTTCATATGCATGTGAGAGCTGGAAAGTAAGAAAGACCGAAGAAGAATTGATGCCCTTGAATTACAGTGTTGACAAAAAATATAGAATATATGATGGGCTGTTAGAAGAACAAACAAGTCTATTTTGGACAAAGTACAGCCTGAGGGCTCCTTAGGAGAAAGTATGGCAAGACTCTGGGCATGTTACCAGGAGGGACCAGCCCACGGAGAAAGATATCATGCTTGGTTAAGTAGAGAGTCAGCAAAAAAGGAGGAAGCCCCTCAATGAGATGGATTGAGGTACTCCACAGTGGTTGCAACGATGGGCTCGAACATAACAACAACTGTGAGGATGGTGTGGGATTCGGCAGTGTTTCATTCTGTTGCACATAGGGTTGCTATGAGTCAGAAATGATTTGATGGCACTTAACAACAAAGAGATCTAGAACAAAGCTAGGATGCTTAATGGAGCAGCACAGAATATTGTGTAGCCAACCTTAGAGTACGTAGCTATGATGCAGGTGGTTGTGCTTCTATGGGTCATGGGGGGAAAATAGCACAGAAAAGGGAAGCTGGAGTGGAACAAAATAACATATTACAATGCAAGTTCTTCTAATGCAGCTTCTGCCCTGACTGGTTGACCTAGGGTGTGGAATTTTGCTTATAAGGCAAACTGAATCACTTAATGCACTGGGGATACTCACATGCTTTGCTTTCTGGCTCTTAGAAGGGCCAACTATAATGCAAGGCAGTGAGCCAACTAGGCAAGAGGTAGGGAAAGTGGCCCAAGCAGGGAAATCACAAGCCTCAAGAGTTTCTTATGAAATTTCCATGTCTATTTTGAAATCTCCTTTCTAGCCAGAGTGTAAAGTCTCTTAGCAAATACACTACTTGGTCATCAATATCAGGCGAGAGAATCCCCAACCTGTGACTAGGGAGAGCTCAGCATCCAGAAGGGAAACACTGTTGAAGGTTTTTATGGAGAACAGGATCTCATGAGTGACTTCAAGCATTTGGTTACTGAGCAGGGGTATAAACAGTGATTGGCTTGGATAAATGAGTGAAGCGTGAAAGTCTATCAGAACAGACTTTGAGCAGCAGACACCCCATCCTCGTAAATACCTTGGCGTTATGTAGGCCCTAGAGGTTCAGAGAAATATCAGAAATTTATGGGGAGCTGCAGACAGATGATAAAGTTTCTACGTTGCTGGTGGAAAAGTCACATTTCTTGTACACCTAAAGTTATGGACTAAGGAAGATTCTCACCTGTCTTACGTGTGTTTAACCTGGTAAGAAGGGAACTTGGATGAAGGCTAGTGCTTGCAGACTGGGCTGGAAGTTTGGTGTCTGAAAACTCTCCATGAAAAAGATGGCTTCCACATCTTCTGTGGACACTAAGTCTAGAACAATGGCTAGAAATGGTATTTATCTTCAACATAAAGAAATATGTTCTGATTGTTGATAATGCCCTATATAACTGAATAATTTTCATCTTAAAGTAGTGAGTCAACTTCCTGATACTTGCAAGAGTTTCACCATTCAAAACGAGATAGGCAGGTTACTTGGAATGGAGACTTAGCTCAGATATGAGGAAGAAGGCCTTGCATAGGGTAGAATTTGGCCTAATGCATCTCAGAGACAGAAAGCAGTGATGGAATACACTAACTGTGGCTGAGCCCCTACTATGTGCCTGTGGGGGACATTTATCAGTCATTTTGGCTACCCTTCACATGAATTCCTTTGTGGAGTTTGGGGAATATCCTACCTGCTGAATCTTGATGTCAGTGGCACCTCCCTTGCCCGCAGCATCAGGAGAGTAAACTGTAGCCTCCAGGCTGGGTAACAAAGACAGTGATGCCCCAACCAAACCAGCTTTCCTCTGGGGCGCCAAGGCTCATTCCATGCTGAGTGGCATGTGAGTCTCATGCTCCTGCCCCTTAGACAGTCTACTTTCTGAGTTGTTTTAACATTTTTATTGTGTAGAATTTCAAACACACACCAATGCACACAGCAGAACACACACACATACACATAGCACATACACACCATATACACTCTGCACACACACACCACACACTCCACTCACAACACACACAATGTACCACATCCACACAATATATACCACACACAGAACACACAACCACAGAACTACCACATATGCATACATGATGCTTGCACACGCACACATACCACATACGCACACACGACACATACCACATACGCACAATATATGCAACACACCAAGAAGCCACACACAATACACCAGCACACCACACAAACACAACCGCAAAATGAATCCTTCATGTAATTGTAACCAATCTGCAGCAGTGAGCCACGTGTTGCCAGTCCCGTTTCATCTATACCTCTTGCCCTTCCCTTCAAAACTTCTCTCTCTCGAGTTTTTCAATGCAAGTCTCAGACATTGTGAGTGTCGCCTACAAATACCTTAGCGTGACTCTGTGTTAGGACCTCTACAAGAATCATAGCCTCCATGACAATATTACACCTAATGCAGTTCCCAGTGATTCCTTAATGTCAACTTAGCGACCAAATTCTGATTTCTACAGTTGTGTTTCACAGTGGGCTGGCTTCAGTCTGGATCCACATGAATCTACCGATTTCCCTTGGCTGTTAAGTCCTCTAAGCATCTTTTACTCTACACAGTTTCTCTTATTTTTTTTTTTCCATACCACTGTTTTCTTGGACATGTAAGTCCATTTTTTCCACAGAACCTAATATCTTGGTAATTTTTTTCTGCTTAAATCACCCAGTGTGGACTTCCATTGATTGAAACTAAGAATTGTGACTGAAAAACAAGTGTTTTAGGGTTTCCAATTTTACAGAAGAGGAAATTGAGGATCACAGAGGTTAAGTAACTCACCACATTTTCAAAGCTAGTAAGTGTCACAGCTGGAATTGGAATTCAAATCTCTGTGACTCAGTGTCTATAACGTTAATCATTATGCTTTCTCCCAGCTCCCTGCTGGCTCAAAAATTTTAGCATTTCATGCCCCTTTCCTCAATCCCCTAGTCCGCTGCAGCAGCAGCATATCCCAGGGGTCCAGAACACCTGATTTCTCACCTGCAGCAGTGATCTCTGCTCAGCTCAGCTTCTCTCCCCAGCCCCCTGCTAGTCATCTGCTGAAACCACACACCTTGGACAAATAAGACATCCCATAAGTGCTTGGCTTTATTAAAGTTCACTATATTTCCTGCCAGAATACAGATGCAGACTTGAATAAATATCAGTACATTTTTGGGGGATGTATTTTTGTCCTAAATACTCTGGAACAGTGATTCTCAAAGTGCAATCCCCAGACTTACAGCATCAATACTTGTTAAAAATGTATATTCTCACGACACATCCCATACCAACTTGATCAGAAACTCTGGGTTTAGGGCCCAGCAATACGTATTTTCACAACCCTCCAGGTGATGCTCATGCGTGCCCAAGGTTGAAAGCCACTGCAGGAAGCCTTGCCACACATATGTTCATATAACATTGCACTAACATTAAAAACACAAAAACAAACCAAATTCTGATGTTGTCCCTATCTACTAATGTAGGGCCTCCAATACTGCATGTAGATTGGCTTCTCTCCGGTAACTGGAAATCTGTTACCTACCGTTAAGCTTGCTAGGCATTTCTGGGTGGTGTACACAGTTAATGCCCTTGGCTGCTAACTGGGAGACTGGAAGTTTGAGTCCCCTCCGAACTGACTCAGAAGAAAGGCCTGGTGATCTACTTCCGACAAATTAGCCATTGAAAACCTTCCAGAGCATGGTTCTATTCTGACACACATGGGGGCACTATGTGTGTGAATTCACTTGACAGAAACTGTTTTTTTCAGTGGTAAGCCCTAGCTTCTCGTCTTATTATAGCACCATTCCCACACAGATGTCTGTTCTGCCCACATTGCTGTCTCTGGAGCCCTGCCATCTCACACCTGCACAGATACTAGGTCTGTCATCCTGCTGGCCTCTGCTCTACCTTCCCTAAGTTGCAGCGTCTGACTCCCCATTGCATCACTGGCATCAGTCTCCAGGCAGCCTGCATCCAGGTCATTGGCTGTGGCTGCCTGTCCTCAATGGATGGTCAGCTCCTGGTTCAGCCTGAACTTCACATTCACAAGCCCTACTGGGAGACAAAGACACTGTAGGACCATTCTGTGTAGATCAGGTTTTTCTCTATTTACTCTGCTACCAAACCAAGCCAAAATCCATTCCTGTTGAGTCAATTCTGACTCATGGAGACCCTATAGGATGGAGAAGAATTGCCCCACAGGGTTTCCAAGGAGTGCCCGGTATATTCAAACTACTGACTTTTGGATAGCAGCATCAGCTGTTAAGCATTGTGCACCAGGTTTCCTTCCTCTGTAGATCTCTCTTCTTTTTTCCTGGGCAGAGTAGTACCTCAGAAATTACCCAACGGTTGCCCATTGAACTCAGTCATAGATTTCCCCCTTACGCTGGAGTAGTTCTACTCTGTCCTAGGGCCACTATGAGTCGGAATCAACTAGATAGAAACAGGTTTGGTTTTTTGGTTTTGTTTTATTTTGTTTTCTTGGCAAATTTCCTGGCATTGAAAAACAGGCTAATCTTACCAGACAACGTGAAATGGCAACTGTGATGTATATAACACACACGTATACACACGTACCCACACACCCACATACCCATGCACCCACACCACATCACACACCCACACTCATGTACTCACGCAGACACCTACCACACCACACATACTCACACACTCAGGTATAAACTATATCACAGATACACCACACACATACCCACATACTCAGACACACACCACACCACAACAGACTCCCACACTCATACAGACACTCATACCACACCATACCACACATACACACATAAACACACACAGGATATCTTCAGGTGTGGATCCCATTCCACAATGTTTTCCCTTCAAGAAGTTAACACAGTGTCTCTACATCAGCTAAAACTACTAGTACTGATTTAACATATTAACAGATTGGAAATTTCTGGAAAGGGCTCACCCTATAAGTGTCAGGACTTAATATTCGTAGCTTGTATCAGGCCTTTTCTTACCCAAGGCAACTTTCCACTTCATGAAGTGAAAAGTAAATCCATTTTTAGTGTTACCAAAGCAAGCTGCTGTTTACCCAGAACCCATTACCTGAACGCAAACTCTCCACCTTGGAGCTGAAGAGGAGGCTGGCCAGAGACCACAGTCTTTACAAAGTGAAGGGTTAGTGATTCACGCGCTGGCCTAAGAGAACAATACCTGCAAGCCCTCTTATTCCCCACCTCCGCTGGGCTTCTCCCATTCTTCGAGTGTTGTCATGGGCTGTTAATGTGATGTGAGGAGGTGAGGGAGGATCATTTACTTCTCCCGGCGTGGGAACACTGCAGAGTCTTTGGCTGTCCCATCAACCTCCCTTTCCCCTTGGCTCCTTCTCACCAGGCTCCAGAATGAAAAATGAGAATGCTCTAAACTCTCATATTAAACCATAACTAATTATTATTAGATCAGTTTTCTCTGGTTCCCAGCCCAAATGTCAAAGACAAAAGTCTTAATTTACTAGCTCTGGTAGGTATCAGACTAGGGCATGAAAGAAGGAGGAGAGTTCCAGGGACAGACTGGCTTCAACTGGCTAAAAAAGTGAAAAAAGCTTATACGCTGTGCAAAGCAATGCAGTCTGGTCTTCAGACAAGACCTCCCTCTTAAACGATTTGAATGTTGTTTTTGCAAAAGTTTTGTGTGCATTTGCGGTAAAAATATTTATAACCAAATATTTGCCAATTGGATATTTTTTACATGTTTAACTCAGTAACACTAATTATGTTCATTATGCTGTACAGCTGTTATCACTATCTTTTCCCAAATTATTCCATCATCATTAACAGAAACTCAGTGCCCCCACAGCAATGACTCCCCTCTCTCTCCCCCTCCGACTCCTGGTAACAGTAATAATAAACTCTGGTTCCTACACACTGAGGCTGCCTTCTGCCCTGGACAAATGTAAACAGTGGTTTATTTCATATAAGTGGGATTATACAGTAGTTTTATAACTCATTTTTTCACTCAGTATCATGTTTTCAAGGTTCATCCATGTCATGGCATACACCAGCAATTCATTCTTTATGGCTGAATAATATTCAATTGCATATGAGTATTGCATTTTGCATATCCATCTGTTGATGGACACTTGGGTTTCCATTTTTTAGACTACTGTGGACAGTACTTCATCGAACACTGGTGTACAAGATTCTCTCAATGTTCAGGGTGCTTTCTGAACCTGGGAAAGGTGTTGTGGAGAAGCAGAGGTTGCTCTGAATTCAGATTTGAGACTCCATAAACGCCAGGTGCTGGGGGGCGGAGTCAAGATGGCAAGCTAAGTACACGTCTCCCATGTCCCTCTGGAAACCAAGACCTGAATCGACAATCAAATGGAGCCTTCTGATCACCTAATCAGCTCCAGGACATGGCACAGGGCTGTTAATTTGGACTTCATACCACTGAGCGAAAAACCTCCTCTCTTTCGCAGACTCCCGCTTCTGGCTAGCCCTGGCTCTCATGGACTGAAGGTAAACACACCATTTTGACTTTTTTTTTCTCTGTCTTGGCTGATGGGCGGAGCAGGGTCTTGCCTAGTAGCTGGACTCAGAACTTACTGCTGGTGGGATAGGCAAGTGAAATTCCCATATTTTGAGAACCAGGCTTAGGACTCTGTTAATCTAGCCACTTGGGGCCTGTCTTTATCTCTGCCACAGTGGGGTCTGTAGAGATTCCCACTGCCAGCGTGCAGATGCCATGTTAGGTATGGAGATTTTAGCGGGACCTAATTCTTAGCCTGGGAGCCAGCACCTGGAAACTGGACAGTGCTTCTCCAACAGAAAAGCAGTAATTTTCACAGTGCCAGCTGCCGGCTACGGTAGGGGTCCTGCGACAGAAGCAGAGGAATCACTACCTCTTGGCACCTTTACCCCTCTATCTGCTGCCTGTGTGGAGGGCACCATCTTGTATGCAGTGGCTGCAGCTGGACCTAATTCTTAGCTTGGGAGCCAGAGCCTGCCCACAGGAGAGTGCTTTTCTACCAGAAAAGCAGAACTCTACACACTGTCGCCTAAGGCTGGGCCCTGTCAGCAAAAGCCAACAGGGCAGTAGCATTGCTATATTCTGAACCAGTTTGTATCATCTGAGGTTGGATATAGAAGTGCTTACTTTGCCACTTGGGAAGAGGGATCTCTACACCTGAAAACCTGACTGACTTGGGAAGTGGTCAGATACCTTTTGCTTTACATTTTAAGACAGCCTAGAGAAACATCTGCAGTCCATCTTCACGATATGTTTTCCAGCCTCTACTTACTCACATGGGACCCAAAAAGCAATAGACATTTGTGGCATACAAGAAATCACCCATGACTTCAGAAGGCTCCCAAACAAAACAACCAAGGAGTTTTCCAGATGAAGAAACTTTTATGAAAGCATCAGAAAGTGAATACAAAATGATTATATGCAAAGCCCTTCTAGACCTTATGCAAAATGCAGCAGAACAGAAGGAGAAATTAAGCAAGTTGTTCAATCTGATGGAACGCCAGTACTCTGAAATCCAACAGAACAAGAACAAAATCAAAGACATATAAACTTCCATGCAAAGCCAAGAAAACAGAATGGAACAAATAGAAAAAAGAATTTCTGACTTTGAAGACAGAGCTACTGATGTCAGCATCTATGAGCAGAAATCAGAAAAAAGAAACAAGAAAAATGAAGAAACATTAAGAAGCATGTGGGACTCTATTAAGAGGAACAACCTTCGATTAATTGGAGTCCCTGAACAGGGTGAGACATCCGAGAACACAGAGAGTATTGTTGCTGAGCTGCTGAAAGAAAACTTCCCAGATATCATGAAGGAAGAGAATATAGACATCTCAGATGCATATTGTACACCACCCAAAAGAAAGAATTCAAGACATATTATATTATATTGTATTGTATTGTATTGTATTACATTATATTATATATATTATATTATGCTATATTATAATCCAGCTTAACAAGATGAAACATAAGTGGCAACTCTTAAAGGCAGCAAGATTCAAAGCAAAGCTAACATTCAGAGGGAAACCCTGTAGGGTCTCATCAGATTTCTCAATAGAAACCATGCTGGCATGGAGACAATGGCATGACACATTCAAAGCCGTGAAGGAGAAGAACTTCCAACCAAGAATTATATATCCTGCAAAACTATCTTTCAAATACGAAATGAAATTAAGACATTCTTAGATAAACAGAAACTCAGAGACTTTGTAGAAGCCAAACCAAAACTACAAGAAATACTGAAAGAAGTTCTTGGCTCTGGCTTAGAAGAACAAAACCACTAACTTTATATTTTAGAATGACACACTACCCAAAACTCTACTCAGTTAGAGAAGGCTCCAAAGTCAATCACAGCTTTAGTATGGAAAGAAGCAATCCAGTGATTATCATGAAAACTATGGTGCCATCATATTAAAAAGAGGGATGTACTACAGTTGTTATAGTCCTTCCAGATGGAGAGGAAGATGACAAGACTGGTAGTAACTAAAATTGGGTTTATATATAGTTCATTAAGGGGGATCACAGGGGCAGCTGTAAAGCACAACAAAGGTGTATCATACCATTTCAAGAAATGTAACACAGGAGTCTCAACAACTACAAAACTAGCTCTGAAAAAGGTGAAAAATCAACTCACAAAAAAGAATGTCCCAGAACAGATTAATAAGAACAGACAAAATATCAACACAAAAATATACATATCACAATAGCAGCCATGAACACATGCCTGTCAATAATTACGTTGAATGTGAATGGACTGAATGCTCCAGTAAAGAGACATCAAGTGACATCTTGGATCAAAAGACATGACTCATCCATATGCTGTCTCCAAGAAACTCACTTGAGACCGAAAGATAGGAACAAACTGAAAATAAAGAATGGAAGAATATATATCAAGCTAACAATGAACAGAGAAGAGCAGGGGTGGAAATTCTAATCTCAAACAAAATCACTTTTAATGTCAAATCCACCATCATGGACAAAGATGGACACTATTTATTGCTGAAAGGCTCAGTACACAGGCAAGACTTAACTATATTAAATATTTATGCACCTAATATCAAAGCACCTAAGTACATTGAAGAAACACTCACTATACTCAAAAAAGAGTTAGATGGCTCCACAATAATAGTGGAAGACTTCAACACTCTACTCTCAATACTGGACAGATCATCCAGAAAAAAAGCTCAGTAAAGTTACAGAAGACCTCATTGCCACAATTAACCAACTAAGCCTCATTGATATATACAGAACTTTCTACCCATCAGCAGACAGCTACACCTTCTTCTCCAGTGCACATGGAACATTCTCCAGAATTGACCACGTGTTAGCATATAATGCAGTTCTCAACAAAATCCATACCACTGAATTACTGCAAAGCGTCTTCTCAGATCATAAAGCCATAAAAGTTGAAATCAATAGCAGAAAAAACATAGATAGAAAGTGGAACTCTTGGAAACTGAACAACATCTTGCTCAAAAAAGTGGGTTATGGAAGAAATCAAGGATGAAATAAAGAAACTCATCGATTCCAATGAGAATGAAAACACTTCCTACCAGAACCTATGGGATACAGCCAAAGCAGTGCTCAGAGGTCTGTTTATCTCCATAAATGCAGACATCTGGAAGGAAGAAAGAAACCAAATCAAGGAACTAACCCTACAGCTTGATCAAGTAGAGAGAGAACAACAGAGGAACCCCTCAGGCACCAGAAGAAACCAGATCATAAAGATTAGAGCAGAGCTAAATGAATTAGAGAATAGAAAAACAATTGAAAAAATTGAAAAGACCAAAAACTGGTTCTTTGAAAAGATCAACAAAATTGACAAACCACTGGCTAAACTTACTAAAGAAAAGCAGGAAAGGAAACAAATAACCCAAATTAGAAATCAGAGGGGAGTTGTCACTACAAATCTAACAGAAATAAAAAATATCATAACAGAATACTATGAAAGACTGTACTCTAACAAATTTGAAAACCTAGAAGAAATGGACAAATTCCTTGACTCATACCACCTACCCAAATTATCGCAACATGAAGCAGAACAACTTAATAAACCCATCACAAAGGAAGAGATTGAAAAGGTCATCAAAACACTGCCAACCAAAAAAAGCCAGGGCCCAGATGGCTTCACTGCAGAATTTTACCAAGCATTTAGAGAAGAATTATCTCCAATACTACTGAGACTATTTCACAGTATAGAAAGGGATGGAGTACTCCCAAACTCATTCTATGAAGCCAGCATCACCCTTATACCAAAGCCAGGGAAAGACCCAACAAAGAAGGAGAACTACAGACTGATACCACTCATGAATCTACATGTAAAAATCTTCAACAAAATCCTTGCCAACAGAACGCAACAACATATCAAGAAAACAATCCATCATGACTAAGTGGGATTCATACCAGGGATGCAAGGCTGGTTCAACATCAGAAAAACAATTAATGTGATTAACCACATAAATAACACAAAAGACAAGAATCACCTAATTTTGTCCATTGATGCAGAAAAGGCATTTGATAAAGTCCAACACCCATTCTTGCTAAAAACTCTTAGCAAAATAGGCATAGACGGCAAATTCCTCAATGCAATAAGTGCCATTTATACAAAGCCAACTGCCCATGTAATACTGAATGAAGAGAGACTGAAAGACTTTCCCTTGAGAACAGGAACTAGACAAGGATGCCCATTCTCACCTCTCCTGTTCAACATTGTACTAGAAGTTCTAGCCAGAGCAATTAGACAAGACCAAGAAATAAAGGGCATCTGCATCAGCAAAGAAGAAGTCAAAATCTCCCTGTTTGCAGATGATATGATTGTATATGCAGAGAATCCCAAAGAATCTATAAGTAAACTACTCAAACTGATAGAAGAGTCTGGCAAAGTCTCAGGATACAAGAGAAACATAAGTAAATCAGTAGGATTCCTTTATACCAACAATGAGACTGTCAATGAAGAAATCATCAAGTCAATACCATTTACTATAGCCCCTAAGAAGATAAAGTACCTAGGAATTAATCCAGGAAATAACAGACCTTTACAAAGAGAACTACAAGCCCTTACTACGAGAAACCAAGAGATACTTAGATAAATGGGAAAACCTACCCTACTCATGGATAGGAAGACTTCACACTGTGAAATGTTCTATGTTACCCAAAGCATTCTACTTATATAGTGCAATCCCAATACAAGTTCCAGTGTCTTTTTTTTAATGAGATGGATAAACAAATCACCAATTTTGTTTGGAAAGGGAAAAAGCCCCAGATAAGTAAGGTACTACTAAAGAAGAAGAACACACTGGGAGGCCTCTCATTACCCGACCTTAGAACATATTACAGTGCCACAGTGGTCAAAACAGCCTGGTACTGGTATAAGAACAGACAGATGGATCAATAGAACAGAATTGAGACCCCAGAGATGACACCATCTGCCTATGAACAGTTGATACTTGACAAAGGCCCTAAGACATTAAACTGGAGTAAAAACAGTATCTTCAACAAATTGTGCTGGCAAAATTGGATATCCATCTGCAAGAAACTGAAACAAGATCCATGTCTTACACCTTATACAAAAACCAACTCCAAATGGATAAAAGACCTAAATATGAAACCTAAAATGATAAAGCTCATCCAAGAAAAGGTAGGAACAACAATGGAAGTTTTAATACACAATGTGGACAGACTCCAAAATCTGTCAAACAAACCACAATCAACAGAAGAGAAAATAGGATGTCATCCTGCTGACCTCTGGCTGTAGGAAGGAGAGTGGGTGGAGAGGAGGGGAAAGGAGGCTGTTGGGAGAATGAGACATGTATGGAGCAGAGAGGAATAGTGTGCTGTCACCGGACAGGGAGAACAGTGGAAGCTGCTTATAGGTGGACATGTAAATTTATATGGGAATGTACATTTTCACTCAGTCATACTAAATAAATAAATAGATAAATAAATAAATAAATAGCCAGGCGCTGAGTATAGAGCCACCAACATCACATCTGGACGGGCCCCTGGGATGACTGCGTTGCCACAAATGCCTCAATTTACTGATGAGGCAACAAGGGGTTCCAGAGATGCCAGGACCCCCCCATGGCTACATTTCCAAATCAGGAGCACCTCTGAGAAGACGTCTCCTTCCTTGGAAATGACCTGGTGATTATACCCTCCACTTTATCCTCACAGGACAGATAAGAGAGCCCTTAATCAATGGAGAGTGCAGGAATAAAATTCAGAGGTCCTGAGCTCTATTCCTACGTTTTGGTGTCAAGAAAAAAAATTAAAATTACCCAAATTAAATACGTTAAGTTTACCTAAAGGTCTGCAAAGTTTCATAATCAAAATGATGCCAGTGCCTGTACAGCACTGGAGAACCGTGAGTGGGCCAGGAATAGCATCTGGGATACACTGAGCACTGCCATGAAAAGCCTGAGCAGGGAAGGCCTAGGACTGAGGCCCCTTGTCACTGTTCTCCAAGGCGGTCACTGTTCACTTCAGCAGTGCGAATCTTGGGAGACCACCTTCTCTCTAAAGGCTATTTGCTCATTAGCGAAGTGGGCACCCTAGCAGCACACACATGGGATTTCTGTGAGGGTCTTAAAGTATGAAACGTAGTCCTCAGCATCTAACAAGCCTCCAGTACATGATTTTCGGCCCACTGGACTCATGATGACCCAGTGTGTGTCACAGTAGGGCTGTGCTGTTTCAGAAGCAGATCACCAGACCATTTTTCTTAGGCACTTCTGGGTTGACTCAAACCACCAGCCTTTTAGTTGACAGCGAATTGTGTGACCCACTTCCACAACCCGGGAAATCCATGTTCACTGGTGCTTTTCCTGTCATTCTGACAAGCTTCACCTGATTCCTCAGGAGCACATTAAAATGTGAATTGAAATTGAGTGTCTACCTCACATCATAACAACAGTGAAAAAGACAAAAAAGTTTTTGTTTCTTAAAAAGGCAGACTCAAGGAAAGAAAGGGCTATTTGGTGAGGGAAAAAAGCTGCTACCTGTCTTAACATCTCTGAAGGACAGCACCAAGCCCTAAGAAGAGGCTGATGAGGAAGCTCTGAGGTGACAGTTGTATTCCATAATGTGAAAATTTTTACCATACGGAACAACAGTAAAAGGTGTATGTCGCTGAAGACAGAATGTAACAAAAAATGTGCAAGACGTAAAAGGAGAAAATTGTGAAACAATGCTGAAAGACATGAAAGAAAACCTAAATAAATTCAATGATTTTAACAGCAAAAATCTGGACGTACTCTAACTAGCCAGTGAAAGGAGACAAAATGAGATATGTTATACACGTGGATAAAAAGACGCTTTCTAACAAATACACCAGAAACAAAAACAAACAATCAAATGAGAAGAGTTGTAGAGCTGACTCTTACTCTTGGAAGTAAAGAGTGCTCCAGAGGTGTTCTTTTTTTTCTTCCAGATTTTATTTTTTTTTTAATTTTATTATGTTTTAGGCAAAAGTTTACAGGGTAAATTTGTTTCTCGTTCAAAAATTTTTACAAAATTTTTTTATGACTTTGGTTGCCATCCTGACACAGTGTCAGCATTCTCCCACTTTTCCCCAGGGTTCCATGTGTCCGTTTGTCCAGTTTTCCAAGTGCTTAACCACTGCACCATCGAGGCTTTTTGGCCTTTACTTTCAGGCAAATGTTGCCTGCTTAGTCTCTGTACTTGACTGAACTAGGAAATATTCTCCTCACACGTGGTATTGTTTGTTTTGTAGTCCTGACTATGAGTGGTAGACTTTGGGAATGGTATCAGCTGTGAGTTAGCAGCATACCCTCAGAGGTCCTCCTCTGTGGTTTGTTGTACATTTTTCCCTCACTCTATTGGGAACCCTCTATTATGAGCCCTGTCAGAGCAGTCAGTGGTCGCAGCCAGGCAGCCTCTGGTTCTTCTGGGCTCAGGCTGGTGAGGGCTGTGGTGCATGTGATCCACTAGTCCTTTGAAATAATATTTTCCTTGTGTCTTTGGTTTTCTTCATTCTCCTTTGCTCCACACAGAAGGAGAACAATAGATGTGCGTTATATGGCTGCTCATAGGTTTTGAGACCCCAGTCAATACTCACCTTTGGATGTAGAATGTTTTCTTTATGAACTGTGTTGCAATTGACTTAGATGTCCCCTGAAACCATAGTCCCTACCCCTCAACACCAGTAACTCAGTCCCTCAAGGTGTTTGGATCAGTCTGGAAGCTTCTATGACTTCGCTTTCTCCAGGCTGTGCTGACTTCCCCTGTAGGTGCATTTTCCTTCCCTTCACCGAAGTAACATCACTTGTAACCACCAAGACTGGTTTTATTCTGTACGTAAGCTTTTTCCTGAATTTCATGATAGTGCTCTCATACAATATTTGTCCCTTTGTTATTGATTGACTCATTTCACTTGGTATAATGCTCTCCAAATTCATCCATGTTGTGAGATGTTTCATGGATTCACCATTGCTCTTAATCCTTGTATATTATTCCCTTGTGTGCATGTTTGTTTATCCATTCATGTGTTGATGGGCACTTAGGTTGTTTCCATCTTCCAGAGGTTTTCAGTGGCTGATTTTTCAGAAGTAGATCACCAGGTCCTCTTCCAAGGTGACTCTGGGTAGGCTTGAATCTCCTTCTAGTTAGTATAATGCATGGTAACAGTTTGTACCATGCAGAGACTCCATAGATAAATATGTCACTTCTCCTCAAATCAAGCTATAGGTCCCAAACAAATTATTCTCGGACTTAAGCGGATTCTAATAAGTAGATGAAAAAGCAAAGGACCGAGAGTAGCCAAGATGCTCAGAAAAAGAAACACATGGGTGGATTACCTCAGCAGTATCCAGACTTATTAAACCCAAACCAAATCAAACCTATAGTCATTGAGTCAACTCTGACTCCAAGAGACCCTGTAGGGCAGGAGAACAATGCCATGGGGTTTCTAAGACTTGAATCTTCTCATGGAAGCAGACTGCCATGTCTTTCTCAAGTGAAACAGCTAATGGGTTCAAACTGTCAGCGTCTTGGTTAGCAGCCGAGTGCTTAACCACTGTACCATCAAGGCTCCAAGACTCATTAAAAAGGCCTAATAAATAAATCAATAAGACATGGGTGCAGAGGCAGGCAAATATACCAGTTAAACCTGAAGAGAGAGCCTGGGAACAGAAACAGGACATTTATGCAAGGAAATAGCACTGAAATTCATGAGGAAAGAATAAATAAGAAGCAGTGCACAATTTAATTGTCTATCTTTGTGGAAAAATAAAGTGAAACTAGATCCCGACATCACAAGATGAACTGTACAGGTAGATTTCAGGATTAATTGTGGGAAACCATAAACCAAACCTGTTGCCCTCAAGTCCAGTCCAAGTCATAGCAACCCTCAGTACAGAGTAGAACTGCCCCATAGAGTTTCCGAGGAACAGCTGGTAGATTTAAACTGCCAGCCTTTTGGTTAGCAGCCGTAGCTCTCGGCGCTGCACCACTGGGCCTCCCGTAGAACTTTAAGAGAATCTAGGAGAATACCTGCTTTTTAATTTCATAGTAGGAAAGGAATTTGAAAGCAAGACAAGACCAAGTAAGAAAGAAAAAGAAAGAAAATAGACTACACTAAAACATGTCAGTTCGTCAGAAAATACAATTAAAAAATTAAGAAGCATAAAGAAAAATCACAAACTGAGAGGTGATACTTGCGTTATATGTCCACAACAAGGAGCGCCTGGTGGATTTGACTTGGCTTGACTGGTGCACCACAATGAGTATGTTTATTTATATGTATCTTATGGAATTGTCTGCTGTATGTATCAAACAAAACAAAAAGAGGGATAAAAAGAACACAAACAAAATGTAAAAAGAAAAGAAAAAATGGCAAAAGACAAGGAAATTCAAATGGCAAATACACATACAAAACAATGCTCAACCTTATTAGTAACCAGGCAAATCCAAAGAAAATCCAAAATATAACATTTTCTACTCACCAGTTAGACCAAAACATTGTGTAGTCTTCTGTGTAGCCGATATGCCGCAGTGGACACTCCACGGTGCTTACAGAGCTGCGGTTAGCTGCTGTCTCGTTGGCCTCCACCTCGTAGCTACCCCCATGCACAGCAGAACCACGTACTGCCCTGTCCTGTATCACCCCCACTGCGATCCACAGAGCTCTCCTGGGCTGATTTTCAAGAGCAGATCACCGAGCCTTTCTTCCTAGTCTGTAGTCGCCTAGAAGCTCTGCTGAAACCTGGTCAGTGTCCTAGTTACACACGTGGCTCTACTGACAGACGACTGGTGGCTGTGCACTAGGCCCATCGGCAGGAAATCCAACCTAGGTTTTCTTCACGGAAGCTGAGAGTTCTACCACAGAACCCCCAGTACTCCCTACTTACAGCGCAGGGTGGTACAATCACTTGCGCAGATAATTAGTGTTGCTATCTACTAAATTTGGAGATGTGCACACTTGTAGTCACGGCACTCTCATTCCCAGGTTCAAGAGAACCACCCAACATTTCCTAGCAGGAGGCGGGACCAAGAGTGTTCACAGCTTTATTGTTTTTAATAGCAAAAATAAAAATAGATATAGAAGAATGAATAAATAAATCATGATAAAACCATGTAACAGTACACTATATGGCAGTGAAAATAATTAAACTGCAGCTATTTGTATGCATCTGGACAGACTTTAAAAGTATCATGTTGAGCCAATATATGTAACTATATGTGGATGTGGTAGATAAATACATAAATATATGTCATAAATACAAATATACATTTATGTATTACATGCAATTTGATGTCATTTACATTAAATTTCAGAAGACAACTGATTGATAGCTTATTTAGGGATGTACTAACATATAGTAAATGTATGAAGAAAGGCAAGAGAATTGCATCACATGCGGGATAGAAGTCTGCTCTTGGAGGAGGAAAATGTCAACCCAGGAGAGGCCCACAGAGACTTGAGAGGAGTGGATATTATGTTGTTTTGTAAGCTTAGTGGTACATATAAGGATTTTTGTCTTATCTTCCTATACTTTTATGTGGCACATACATTACTTTCCTAATATACACATAAAATATTTCATTATAAGTGTCATGGTCAGTTTCTAGTGACTTTTGCACAATGACCATAATAAGTTCATTGAAGAATAATTTTTTAGGCAAGCCAGTAAGACAGACAATTAGCACTATTATTACCAATGGGGAATCTCCAGAATAACTGACCTGTTCACACTAAGGACTGAGTTGACAGCATCATTCTTGCTACTAAATAATTAAAAATCAAAATTCCCTAGCATGGAAGGTAATGCCACTGAGAAGTCATTCAACAAATATTTGTTGAACCAGTGAGCAAGTGAATGGAAAGAAGCAAAGTCTTCCCTGTGTTTCAGTTATTTTTGTACATATTGCCAGTCTCCCCCAACCAGGCTCACCCATAGGTCAGCCGTAACATCCTGCTCTCTGTGGCTGAATCTTGCCTAGACTCTGAGTAATGGGAACCTAGACTGTGGGATGGGGGTGGGGATGGGTGGAAAAATCTCATCTTCACTAATGACTCAGGGCTTAGCCAGTGTCTACTGTCTAGACCTGGTGTGTGATGTTCGTGGGTGAACTTAGCTTTGGACCCAGCACCAGACATGCCTGTCATTTCCACCCACTGAACACACTTCCTCTGTGGAGATACAGGAGGCGAAGCTTTATGGACCAGAAGATGCCATCTCTTATGTGGATCCCAGGATCAGGGTGGTGGAGCCATGATCCACAGGAACCGCAGAAACTGAGTCAACTCTCTGTGGGCTGGAGTTTGGACTTCTACAGAAGGCATCCATGATGGGCATGCTCATAAAATGGGCATAAAAATGAACCAGAGAAGGGCAAGAGCACAGAAAGAACAAAACCAAAAAATTTGGAAAATGAAGCTTGTTTGTTTATTTATGTGAAATTACATAAGGCAAAACAGACACTGATTCAATGGTTCCTACATGTACAATTCTGTGACACCGATTAATTTCACTTATGCAACCATTCTCACTGTCCTTTCGCAGATTACTCCACCACCAGGAATACAAACTCCTTAAACATTTCAGCTAAACTTCCCAGTTGCTATTACCAAGTTAATCACATGTCACTATTCCTTAAAAAGCACAATGCTCAAGGCAAATATTCTTTGCCAATTAAGATAAACTGTTGTTTGGTTTAAAGATTACCTCAAGGCCATAGTTTGCAGAAGGGTCATCTTGCGTTACTGGCTACACAAGTCCAAGATGGAGAGACAACTGTTATACTAACCTCTTAATTCCTGAGGGGCTAGATAATTCAAAAACCCCTGGAATAACAATAACAAATAATAAAATCAATAGAAAATTAAGGTTAGTAGCAAGACTTATATAGTGTTAACCCTTTGCCAAGCACCTTCTAAGCATGTTCGTTTTATTCTTCCCTATATTGAAGGCATTGCTATTTTAGCTCATTTCAGGTCAGATAGAAAACCTAGTGGCATAGTGGTTAAGTGCTACAGCTGCTAAACAAAAGGTCAGCAGCTCGGATTCACCAGATGCTCCTTGGAAACTCTATGGGGCAGTTCCCTTCTGTCCTGTAGGATCACTATGAACTGGTATCAACTCAGTGGCAGTGGGTTTGCTTTCTCGGGTTTCAGGCCAGATTCATAACAATCATCTGAATCCAGGCAGTCTGGCCCAGAGGTAGTGCTCTAGATCTGGATCTTCTGCTACCTCTGAAAGCATCTTCTCAATGTTTTAGTCAATACAGACATTCCCTGACAACTGAATAAATTTGAGAACTTATCGTGTGGGTTGAGCAAGTTTTCAGGGTGGTAGGGCTGAGAGAGGGTTGTGCTCTCTCCTCATATAAAGATCTTCTTAGGATACACCTCTGAAACTTTACTGGAGGAGAGAGCTACCCACCAGAGACTAATTCAATACCCAACTCACAAATAAAATGGACAGATGGTAAAATTCTTGAGACTTCAAAACAAAACAAAACCGCTCCCATTGAGATGACTGACCCAAGGCAACCCCGTGTGTGTCAGCGTAAAAGTACCGTTCATAAGGCTTTCAATGGTTGATGTTTCGGAAGTAGATCACCAGGCCTTTCTTGCCAAGGTGCCCTAAGTAGACTTGAGCATCCAACCTTTCAGCTAACAGCCAAGCATGTTAACTAGGTGTACTACCCAGGGGTCCTTGAGGTTTAAAAGTCTAACCTTTTATCACAGGACAGTTTCTCAGCCTCTTCCACTAGACTCATAAACCTGGCGCCTGTGGGTTCTGACTGTATGCATGGGTCTGCTAAGATTCTAGAAAGACAGTCCTTGTGCAATGGAATAAATCCTGGTCTTTGATCCATGACAGGGATCAGCAAACTTTTTCTATAAAGAGCCAGAATGTAAATATTTCAGGCCATATTATAGGCCATATGGTCTCTGTCGCAACTATTCAACTGTCCTTTGTAGAAGGAAAGCAGTCATGGACAACATGTAAATGATGAGCATGGCTAGCTTCCAAGAAATTTTGTCTGTGGACACTGAAATTTGAGTTTTGTATGATTTTTCCTTGTCGCAAAATCTTCTTGATGTTAACACTTAAAAATGTGAAAATTGCTCGTATCTCTTGGATCATACAGAGACAAAAGGCAAGCAGGGCTCAGACCCTGTCTGTAATTTCCTGACCTTCGATCTAGGATGGCCTGGAACATTCTTGATGAAGGACTTAGAACAAGCTATTTACCTTCGGGGAAGAGAAGTCAGCAAACTAATGAGGGGTAAGGATGAAATGAGCTGACTAAAATTGATCTGAAAACCGTAAAGTTTATTTGGTAAATTAATGTTAATATTATCAAGGCAAAAGTCTTAAAGTAGAGATGTAGATTCCAACTTAAAAGATGTATAAATTGTCCAGAGATTATTTGAAATAGGAGAATTTCAACTTCTGTGGAGGAAAAAAAAAATTCAGAGGATCTTTTCTAAGGCTTTCATATTTTGTAAGGGAAAAAAAAAGCACAACCAAAATGTGATTTGTGGTTTGAGCTGTTGGAGGTTTCTTTCACCACCACTTATGTTATTTTAAAAGTCGTAAAAATCAACCCGCAAAATATCTCATTTCTCAAATGATTATTTATTACTATTTAATTAATTGCACTATTGCCTGGAATCTTCCGCAGTTTTGTCCTTTCTGTAGTTTTTCCTGTTGGTTGACAGTCCCTAACACAGAACAAGGGACCCTGATGTCACTGAAAACAGAAGCATATGCAGCGCTTGTGGGATGTGAATCGTCTCCCAGCCTCTGTCTGTCAGAGGTCGTGGGGCCTGTGGAGTAGGAAATTCCCCGGGTAATGCGGAGTTTGTACTTAGCTATTAACCTAAAGTATGGTAGTTTGAACCTACCCAGCAGCACCACAGAAGAAAGTCCTGGTAAACTATTTTCATTAAAGCTTATAGCCAAGAAAATTTTATACAACAGTCCTACACTGTAACCCATGGGTCACCAGGAGTCAGAACTGACTCAGAAGCAATGAGTTTGTTCTTAGTGTATGTGTGTGGGGTAGGAAGATACAAGTAGAAAATAAAATCTTAAACAGGAGATTCTAGATCTTGCAATCCCCTAAGCTTTCTTACAGAGGCTGTAGGGATTCACCCTTAACCCCTTCCGCACTAAAGGAAACCTGTGGGGTGCCCCAAAGAGTGAGCTTTACTGGTGTCCAGGAAGAAGAGACGACTGCCCCAAGAGGAGAAGTCTTATTTTCAAAAGAATTCCTGATGAGCACTCAGTAGCCTGGAGCCACAGTGATGGTGACAATCTAGACCAAACGGGGGGAAAGATTTCATGACAGATGTTGTAACACAGACAAACAGAGATGTCGGAGGGGAAGGAAGGCAAGGCTAAAGAAATGCTCGGTGCTTCCTTTAACCTTTTCTTATAAAAATGAGAAATGTAGAGTTCATATCATGAATGTCTGGGAAGGTTTAATCTGTCCTCCAGTTGACCTGATTCTTGGTGACCCCGTGTAAAACTCTGTCCTGTCCTGTGCCATCTGTGTGATCTTTTATGAATTGGACCACTGGGTTCAACAGAGTTTTTATTGGATGATTTTCAGAAGTAGATCATCAGGTCTGTCTTCCTAGTCCATCTTAGTCTGAAGCTCTGGTAAAAGCTGTCTGGCATCACAGCAGCTGGCAAGCCTCCGCTGACAGAAGAGTGGTACCCTGTTCACAGTGCGCTGGCTAAGACTCCAACCTGGTTTCCTGCATGGAAAGCAAGAATTCTCCTACAGAACCACCACTGCCATCACATTCCTAAATTCATGGAGTAACATCCATGAATTCAACTACTCATGTTAAAGCATAAGCCCAAGAAGAATGGGTAGAAGCATGAAGAAATGGGTGTGGAGAAGAAGCACAAACAAAGAGGTGGAAGGGAGAAAAGAGGAGAGGCGAGGGAGAAAATAACAGGCGGAAGAGGGAAGGGAGAAAATTATTTAAAAGCGAGCAAGCCCTTCCGCTCACCATTCCTACTGAGACCCCTCCCTCTTGGGAGTGAAGTGGGAGAGATGAGGCTTCTACACTCTCAGTGAGCCCTGTTCCCTCCCAAAGTGTGGGCACTTGAATTCCCCTGTTATCAACCCCTTAAAACATTAGTGTGGTACATTTGTTACAACGAATGGACAAAGCAACCCAAACCTGTTGCCGTTCACTCAATTCTGACTCATAGTAACCGTACAGGACAGAGCAGAACTGCTCCATAGAGCTTCTGAAGAGCACCTGGCAGATTTGAACTGCCGACTTTTTGGTGAGCAGACACAGCACTTAACCACTACCCCACCAGGTTTTCCAGTGAACCGGCATTGGTCTGTGATTATTTATTAAAGTCCATGATTCATTCAGAGTTCCTGCATTTTCCTCTCATGCCCCTTTTTTGTTCCCAGATCCCATCCAGGACACCACATTGCATTTAGTCATCATTTCTCCTTAGGCTCTTCTTGGCTGTGGCAGTTTCTTAGACTTTCCTGTTCTGTGACCTTGACTGTTTTAGGTGCATGGGTCAGGTGTTTTGCATGTTGTTCCACTACTGGAATTTGTGTTTTTCTCATGAGTAAACTAGGGCTGTGGGTCTTTTGGCGAAAGATCCAGAAGAGTCATTCTTATCACATCATATCATAAGGGTACTTACTATCAACATGATTTATTACTGTTGATTCTGGCCTTGATCACCTGGCTCAGGGAGTATTTGTTAGGGTGGTTTTCTTCACTGCAAGTTGCTCCCCTTCTCCTTCTGCACTTTGGAAGGAAGTCTGAGACACCCCACCAAACTTGATTCCACCTAGGTTTCCCTTACTCCAATTCTGCTTCCCTTCAGTCCACAAATAGTGTAAACACTGCATTCCTGTTATCAAAATGTCTCTTCTTTTACCCACAAGGCATTCTAAACTCTCCTGTTTTACACAAAGCATGATCCTTTCTTTGATTTCACAACATGAAGCATCCCTGGGTGGTGCAAATGGTTAATGTGGCTGGCTGGTAACTGAAATGGTTGATGGTTGGAGTCCAGCCAGTGGTACCTCCAAAGAAACACCAGCCAATCTGCTTTTGAAAGGTCATGGCCACTAGAAACCAGTTCTACTCTGACACATGGGGTCTACAGGAGTTACAGACAACTCAACAGTGAATAATTAGGTTCTCAAGGTGAAATGTGGGGTAATTATACACCTATAGCCACACTCATGGTGGGCCCAACACTTCTAGCTGTTGAAACTCTTCAATCACAAATCAACTTGTGTGGATCAGCAAGAGAATGAACTGCAATTTCTCAGGCTAAATTTCCTTTTAAGCAGTGATGGCGCAAGATAGAATGGTTAGGACAATGCGGATGTTCAGACCACGGTAGATGATTATATTAGGTTAAGCTCGACAAATATTGCTCTAGAAAACAAGCCGCATGTCACAGTCACTAAATATACAGTTGATTCTCGTTATTTACAGCAGTTGTGTACTATTAGATACATACAAGCACTGAGACAGCAGATAATTAACCAGCCTTGTTCAATATCATCTGGGAACTTTTTCTTGTGTATGTACATCTGTGATTGACCACAAAATTGAAACAAGTATTCTCACTGTATAGGCAAGTCTGCTAGTACAGAATTCTGCAATAATGAGAATTAACTATACACTGTTTATTTCTTACTCATATAGAGTCCAGTGTAGTTCTGGTCACTCTGGAGGATTATTCACTTTGATATGGAGATAGAATGATTCAGATTTATTTAATTCTGTATCCCCTCTGATGTCTCACCCAGCTCCATCTGAAGGGGAAAGAATAGCTGGAAAGCTATCAGGGATCTTCATGACTTCAGCATGTGCATGGTATCCAGAGTATGGCTTTTCCACCTGCTATTCATGATAGTTGCCCTTGAATTTTCTCCCTGCCCACTCGACACAGAACCAGCCACCTTATCCTCACCTCATGGGTTCAGACCTCAGCTTTGTCATCTATAAAATGAGAGGTTAGGATAAATTGTGTCCTTTCAGGTCTGATGATTTTGCAGTATTTACTCAGAACTTTCTCTGTTGGTACTTCTTAAAGCATCTTTCTCAATGAGATTTAACCCTTAAGTTCATTGGCTGTTACAATGAAGCAGAAAAAATTTGACATGTTAAAAAAAAAAAGCATCTCTGAATTGTACTTTGATTTTGAAATTTCTCCTGTTTTATTTTTCTCAAAATTGTCTTCAGTTTCACGAACTGAATCATTTACCATTAATTTTTAAATTGCATAACTCACTATGCAGTTTACTGTTGAATTTTAGCAACACTGTGAACCACAGTCAAAATATCAAAATCTCTTGAAAAAAGGAATATAGTGGTTTCTTATGTATTTTTCTTCTAAAGTGTCATACAAAACCTATTTACTTGAGACCAGAACTAAAGAGAATGAGGACTACACTGATGAGATGTTTATGTAAAACTCTGATCATTCGCTGGTGAACAGGTGAGTTTTTGTTTGTTTTAGATGTACAAAATATAACAATGATATAAGGAAATGTTTCTCAAGAACTGAAATCAATCCTAACTCCACCATGTTAAAAAAATGTTGATCATGTTTTAGTCATTCTTTTGCAAGATTAAACATTGAAGAAAACAATGGGTTCCACCTTGTTTGAGACCATTTAGTCAAATGTAACTTTACATCAAGGCCAACGAGTGTAATGGCTTTCTTACCAAAGCCTGTGACACATTCACGGACACTCGTTAGCAGTGGTTGCTGGTTCAGCTGCTTAGCTTACCCGGGAACACAGCAACAATCCTTGGAGCCTTACTTATGCTGAAGACTATTGACAGTGAATTTTGCAGCAGTCTGACCTTTTTAGAGGGTTTAAGGAATGGAAAACCTGGTGCCATAATGGTTAGTGTTGTGGCTGCTAAGCAAAATACGGGCAGTTTGAGTCTGTCAGGCACTCCTGGGAAATTCTATGGGGCAGTTCTGCTCTGAACTATAAGATCACTGTGAGGCAGAATTTGAGTCAGTGGCAGCGGACTTCGTTTTTTAGTGGTTAAAGGGAGGCTTGGAGGTAGACAATAACTATCCAGATATGGGGTACACTGTTTCCCCAACAGCTTCCATCTCTTCTCTTTTTCGTTCTGGGAAACAACTGCTGGTGCTGAAAATGTGGAGAAAGAGTCTCAGCTGCTGGGGAGATTTCTGTCAGCCAGTGTGCTCCATTCCATATTATCTGCATCGTTGAATTCACATTAGTGCACAGTTTCCACTTTGGTGCTGATTGAAGTTTTTGAGTACTGTTAACCAGAACCATAGGCCTTCAGCTGCTAGAATTTACTCTAGCAGTATGGCTTCTGGTAGATTACCCCTCTGTTTCTGGGACATGGATCTGCTGAGGAAATGGGTCCCGAATTCAGAATCTAAGACTAGGAATGGGCTTTTCACTGCCATTTCCCAGTTGTGTAACCTGGGGCAAGTCAGTTGTCATCGCTTCTTTGTGAGAAAGTTGAGAGACTGGGACATAACTGTTTCCTGCAAAAGGCATTTATAAACAGCACAAATGTATCATTTCTGATAACACTATGGAAATCCAGATAGCAGGGTGTTGGCATAAAGATGGATAGATAGATCAAGTGAGACAGAGAGTCCAGACATAGGTCCACATATGTATTGACAGCTGGCTTTCGACCAAGATACCAAAGTAATTCAGTGTTGACAAGACTGTGCTTTTCCTTGACAACATCGTGCTGAGTAAAATAAGTCGGTTACAAAAGGACAAATATATGATCTCATTTACGTGAATTATCTAAGATAGGCGGATGTATAAAAATAAAATATCTGTTAGTGGTTCCCACTGGCAAGTGGAAGCAAAGGGGAAAGCAGCATTCAATGTTTAGTGGATGCTGAGTTTACCATGAATGAAAATTTGGAAATAGCAGTGATGGTGGAACAACATGATAAGTACAATTATTATCACTGAATTTTACATGTGAAGAATGTTGAAATGGCAAATGTTTGTAACATATATGTACATATATATCACAAAAACAAAAGGTTGTATTTTCAACAAATGCTTCTGGAACAATGGGACATCCATGTGCAAAAAACGAGCACCGACTTGTATCTTGTATCATCTATAAAAATTAACTCAAAATGATCATAAACCTAAATGTAAAACCTAAAGTTATGAAATTTCTAGAATTAAACACAGCAAAAAATATTTTCAACTTTGGAATAGGGAAAAGAAACCCAGGAACAAATAGAAAATATTGATAAATTGGACTTTATAAAAATTTAAAATTTCTGTTTCCTAAAAGCCACCATTAAGAAAATGAAAAGACAAGCCACAGAGCGAACATTTTCACAATACTTATACCTAACAAAAGATTGGAATCCAGAATATATAATGAACTCTTAAACCAATTGCTGTTGAGTCAGATCTTTTCATGGTGACGTCATGTTTGTCAGAGCTGAGCTGCGCTCCATAGAGTTTTCTAGGCTGTGACCTTTCAGAGCCAGATTGTTAGACGTTTCCTCTGAGGTTCCTCTCGGTAGGCGTGAACTTCCAGTTGCACCAATCAGGGACCATACATGACTCAAAAATAAGAAGACAAACAACTTTTTTTTTTATGTGAAAGAGGTGAATGATTGGAACATATGCTTAGTAATAACAAACCACCAATAAGCATGGGAATGTGTGCACAGCGTCACCAGCTATGAAGAAAATCCAAATTAAAACCAAAAGGAAATAGTACTGCACACCAATTAGAATGGCTAAAATTAAAATACTAAGTGCTGATGAGAATGTGGAGAAACTGGAACCCTTATGCTTTGCTGGTAGGAATGTAAAATGGGACAACCACTTTGGAAAACAGTTCAGTAATTTCTTGTAAAATCAAACATATACCTGCAATCTGAGATCCAGGTGTTTACCCTAGGGAAACAAAAACACAAGTCCATATAAAGACCAATTCTGAAAGCCTATAGCAGCTTTATTCATAATAACTAGTAACTGGATATAAGCCAACTGTCTATCAACAGGTGAAGGTACAAATAAATTACGACGCACGCATGCAGTGGAATACTATCCATTGCCATCAAGTCAATTCCAACTCATAGTGACTGTATAGGATACAGTACAACTGCCCCACAGGGTTTCCAAGGAGTAGCTGGTGAATTCGATCTGCCTACCTTCTGGTTAGCAGCCTAGGTCTTAACAACTATTCCACCAGAGGTCCCTTGGAATACTACTCAGAAATAAAAAGGGACAAACTACTTATACACAGCAACATGGGTGAATTTCATGCCAAGCAATGCTAATTAAAGAAGCCAGATATATACCATTTGATTACATGTATGCAAAGCTCGTGAAAATTCTACACTGACTTATAACGAAAGAAAGCAGTTTATTGACTCTCTGGGTCTGTGTGGGTTGAGACTGGCATCAAAGTATATAAGGACACTTCTTGGAGTGATGGAAATGTTTGGTAATTTGATTGTCATGGTGATTACACAGGTAGATATATTATAAAAATTCACCAAACTTAAATAAAATTGATTTTTAAAATAGTTTAAAATGTTATATAAACATAAATTGCCAGGAAAACCTGTACTATAAATAACTATGTAATATCTTAGCTATCTAGTGCTGCTATAACAGAACTATCATGAGTAGATATTGGTCTTCTCACAGTTTAGGTGGCTAGAGCTATAAATTCAGGGTACCAGATGTCTCCCAAGTAGCCAGATTTCGTGGTTATTGCTGTTAGGTAGTTTGTAGTCGGTCCCAACTGATAGCGACTCTGTCCACAAGAGAATGAAACACTGTTAAGTTCTGCATGACCCCTATCATTGGATTTTCTTTCCCATATCTCTGTATAGTGACAAGTGTTAGACACCATTGCCAGGTGAAAAATGCAGTCTTTAGAGTTGTGTAGCCCTTGTTGTGAATTCTAATCATGCCTCCTTTCAGCAGTGTGGTTTTGGAAAATTTCCTTAGCCTCTCTGAGCTTCAGTTTATCCTTATATAACACCTTTGAGGTTGTTATGGTAGTTAATTATATTGATAATTTTAACACAATTCTCGACCTATCACAACCTCAACTAAATCCGTTGCCACTGTGTTTATTCTTCCAGCTCATGGCGACCCCATAGAATGGAGCAGAGCTGCCCCACTGGATTTCCAAAGAGCAGCTGGTGGATTCAAACTGCCAACATTTTGGTTAGCAGCCAAATTCTTCACTGCTGCACCACCAGGCCTGACTCCTAGTAGGTAGATTAACTGTAAATATTAATTGTTGTTCATGCACACTTGATGGTTTTCCTGGCAGTGGACTTGAGCTTGATCTTTCAGTCAACCAAATATTGAAGGGTGCTAGAGGAAGGTTACGAGTCCTGGTTACAGTCTGGACACCTTTCATTGACACCTTCAGGGAAGTGAGGAAATCACTACCTTCAGTCTTGTTGAACTGCTGTCAGAGGATTGAAAGAAAGTTCCAGAGATAACACTAGAACGCCCTCTACAAAGCACAACACTACCAACACTCTTGATGACTGTCTTAGGCAGAGTTCTCTAGAGAAGCAAAACCAGTAAAGCATATGTGATATATGTATACATCCAGAGAGAGAGAGAGTTTTATCTCGAGGAAATGGCTCACATGGCTGTAGAGGCTGGCAAATCCTAAATCCATGGCTCAGCTGTCAGGCTGCAGACTTTTGACTCACATAGCTACAGGGGCTGGTGAATCCAAGATGGGCAGGCAGTATGGCAGGATGCTGGCCTAGGTTCCCAGAACCAAAACTCAGATGATAACAGGGCAGATGGAATAGTTAAGAACTCAGCAGCTAATCAATAGGTTGGAGTTCCAACTTGCCAGCCTCTCCTCGGAAAGTGCCCTACAGGGTCACTATGAGTGAGAACTGACCCAAAGGCAATTGAGATTTATGAAGCAGACATGAAAATATGTGTCCATTGTACAACAAAACATATGACATTTTGCTTATTTTAATTCCTGTTGAATTGTTTATTGGGGGTACAGGAAGAGTGAAGGAATAGCTACCCTCTCCCAGCTTAGTGCTATAGTAGTCAGTTACAGCAATTTAATCTCATAGCCAAGCTCTGATACTCTGATACTCTGATAGTTAGCCCTAATGCGAGTTTTCTATCTTTAATTGATACAGCCTTGTCATGAAATGCATCACTACCTTTATTTTAAAATTCATTCCTGATAATAAAAGCACTTTCTTTGACTTAGTAGAGGATAAGGGAGCAGGCAGGTGGCAACTTATTGCTTAATGCGTATCGAGTATCTGTGGGGAAGAAAAAGTTTCGAAGATAAGTAGTGATTGTGAATGTAATGATAAATTGTTTACTTGAAAATAATTAAAATGGGAATTTTTTTGGAAAATATTTTACCGTAACAAAACTTAAAAAAAAACTAAATCACTAATGACTGTCTAAAGTTGTAAAATGCAACTGTAAGGACCAGAAAGAAAAGAAGAAAAAGAAAAAAAAATGTGTCTAAAAAGAAGTAGAAACTCCAGAAATTCCCTTTGCCGATGATGCTTTCTCTTCCCTTTTAATCAGGATTAAATCTCCTTCAGACATACCAAAGCCTCACTACTATTTTGAACTTGGGGACAGTATCCACATCTCATTGGCAATGAGCCATGTGATTTTTGATGTTCACACTCAAAGCTCTTGTGTTCTTTATCAAGATAAGTTGCATTGGGTGGTGACTGTACACAAACAGCTTGGGCAAGACTTCAGAAAAGGTGAACCACAAAAAGGAAAACACCACCAGTAGTTGCAATGATAGCTAACATTCAACATTTACACTCCTAAATGGACTCAGTGGCAACAGATTTAACTCTAAATGACAGTTGGAGTTTCAAGTCTACCCAGGGGTGCCTCAGAAGAAAGCCTGGCAGTTGACTTTGGAAAAATCAATCACTGGAAAACCTATGCAAGAAAAACCTATGCAACATAGTTTCACTCTTACACGTGTGAGGTCACCATGAGTCAAAATTGATTCCCCAATAACCTGTTTTAATAGCTATTTTAAGTATGCCATACTATGAATTAACTATTGTCAAAATAATACCATGAGTTTTTGTTGTTGTTAGGTGTCATTTGGTTCTGACTTACAGCAACCCCACGTAAAATATGCTATCTGACAAGTAAGTTCACAACCTTGCCACCATGCGCTTACACTGGCAGCACTGGAGAAACAAGTTGGTCAGATTCGTAACCTTGATAAATCAGCGTCTCACAGCTCTGTTCATGTTGATGTGTGGCAGTGTCTTGCTAAGTGGAGTACATTATTGTGTGGTTTTGTATGCTGTCTCAAGAATTTTGGAGCTTGAATTAGAGCAATGAACAAATATCAATTTGCTTGTTAAACTTGGCAAGAGCGAAAGTGAAATCAAGGACATGTTAGTCTAAGTTTATAGGGATAATGCCATGAACGAAACAGCGGTACAAATGGGTTAAACATTTTTCTGGGGAAAGGAGGGAAAGAGATCACCGCTGATGAAGAGAGATCAAGGTGGCCAGTAACAAGCAGAAATGGCAAAAAACATTGCCAAAATTCATCAAATTGTGTTCCAAAATTGTCAGCTGACTGTGAGAAGCATAGCAGACCAATTAAACATTGATAGAGAAACAGGGGAATCTTAACTGAAAATCGGCGTGAGAAAGGGATGTGCAAAAATGGTCCAGAAGGGGCTCACCAATGAACAAAAGTGAAGGAGAATTGAAGTTTGCAAGATCTTTTAGAGAGGCATCTTTTGGGGCATGTATTACTGGACATGAAACGTGGGTGTACCAATATGACCCTGAAACAAAGCATGGAAGTTCACAAGGAAAGTCAGCCAGTTCTCTGTGACCAAAAAAGTTCTGTCAGTCCAAATCGAGTCAAAATGATGCTGCTAACTTTTTTTGATATCAGAGAGATTGTTAATTATTAATTCGTACACCTGGACAGTTAACCAAGTTTATCATTTGGAAGTGCTGAAAAGGCTGCGTGAAAAAGTTAGACAAAATGACATGAAGTTTTCACCAATTCACGGCTCTTGCATCACGACAATGTACCAGCTCACATGGCATTGTGAGGGAGTTTTTTTGCCAGTAAAAAAATAACGTAGCGGAACACCCTCCCTGCTCACCTGATCTGGCCCCCAGTGACTTTTTTCTCTACCCAAAAATAAAGGGAATATTGAAAGGAAGACATTCTGATGGTATTCAGGACATCAAGGGTAATTCATATGATGACAACTGTGATGGCCATTCCAGAGAAGGAGTTCTAAAATTGCTTTGAAGGATGGACTAGGCACTGGTATCGATGCATAGCTTCCCAAGGGGAATACTTCAAAGGTGGCCATAGTGATATTCAGCAGTGAGGTATGGGGCACATTTTCTAGAATGAGTTCCTGAACTGAATTGTCAGATCTCATGTATAATAAAACATTGCCTTGTCCTGCACCGTGCTCACAACCATTGCCGTGTTTGAGCTCTGTTGTAGCTGCTGTGTCCAGCCATCTCACAGGGGGTCTTCCTCTTTTCCACCGACCCTTTACTTTACCAAGCATGATGTCCTTCTCTGGGAACTGGTTCCTCCTGACAACATGTCCAAAGTAGGTAACATGGAGCTTCATCTTCCAACCTTCTGAGGAGCATTCTGGCTATACTTCTTCTAGGATGGATTTGTTCATTATTTTGCCAGTCCATTAAAAATTCTTTGCCAACACCATAATTAAAAGGCGTCAAGTCTTCTTTGTTCTTCCTTACTCATTGTCCGGTTTTTGCATGCCTGTGAGACAACTGGCAATATGATGACCTGGGTCAGGTGCATTTTAGTCCTCAAAATGACATCTTTGCTTTTTAACTCTGGAGAGAGATCTTTTGTAGCAGATTTGCCCACTGCAGTATGTCTTTTGATTTCTTGACTAACGCTTCTATCAGTGTTGACTGTGAATCCAAGTAAAATGAAATCCCTAACAACTTCAAATTTTCCATTCTTTCTCATGTTATTTATTGGTCCAGTTGTGAGGATTTTTGTTTTCTTTGTATTGAAGTGTGATCCATGCTGAAAGCTATAGTTTTTACTACATTAGATCCTAATAAATATGATCCCATTTTTCAGGTGAAGAAACTGAGATACAAGGAGGTTAAGTCATTCACCCAAGAGGCAAATTCAATATTCACTGTCTCCACTAAGCATTTAACCACTAGGATATTCTGAAATGATGATAGCTAGAAACTATATTTAGTTAGGGAAATAGTAGTATAGACTGCTGAGAGGAACCTATCCAAATATATTGGTTATTAAACCAGTATCACCTAGCAAGGGAGGGAAGAGAAATTCCTTGTAATAGGTTACATACAGCACCCATGTGCCATAGCTGAGGTGTATCAGGGAGAAAGACACTACCGAACACAGCTAACCTGAGACTCTTCCACTTGGGCAGTTCCCTGTTACCAGAAATTTTGTGCCTATGGGCTGGGATTCAGGACCACACTCCTGTGAGTGGAAGGTGCAGTCCTCCCAGACTGAAACTCCTGCAGGGTCGGCCAGTGAAGGAAGCCCAGTCTGGTTCCCCTCTGTGTGCCAGCCCAGAATACAGAAGTTTGAGGAAAGTCGTTTTGAAAGAGAGAGAAAGAGAGAGAGAGAGAGAGAGAGAGAGAGAGAGAGAGAAAGAGAGAGAGAGAGAGAAAGAGAGAGAGAGAGAGAGAGAGAGAGAGAGAGAGAGAGAGAGAAATCAAATTGGTGATTCCTGTTGGCAAAGGAACTGGCAGGCCAATTTGCACAATCATCCAGGAGCAATGATTCTGACCCACCCCCCACCCCACCTCAAGCCAGAATTTGTAGTTTAGAGTTTCACAAGCATCCCTTTAATGCATATAAACCTTCACATCTTTTTGATTGTCAAGTGTAAAAATACCATGTCCGAGGACCCCCGTTCGGAGTCTCTCTGCAACTGAATGTTCCAGCAGAGATAATGCACTCGACTCCGGCCCACCGCTCGGGAGGTTGAACCGTGGATTCATAAACCTGCCATGTGAATCCATGATGTCATCTGTTCCTTCACAGTGGCGGCTCCCAAGCCCCAGACCACCCACGCAGGCAGGCTATTCTCTGCCGGTGGCGGAGTCGGGAGAGACCTGCCTTTATAAATGATTCGAGGTCGAAATGGAGGCCGTAGCGTGAATTGTTAGACAAAAGTGCTGCTGGCGACCGGGACAAGCATTTGGACATGTGGACCGGGTGATTTTTTTCTTATTTAAACTCTGCAGTTCTCTTTAACACGCAGTTGGAAGGGTTGCGGGGCAGACTGAGGCAAGGGAGTTTTGAGAAACAGGAAAATCTGCAACAGAGCAATAAGGAAGAGGGAAAATTTCCCTTTTTCCCTGGAAAAGGGGAAAGATGGGAACCTGGAAATACAGGGGCAGTAAGGAATTATTACAAAATCAATAATGTGAGATTCACATTTAGATGACTTCTAAAAATTGTATTTTTGACTCTAAGAAGGAAATTGTAGGGAAGGGGGAAATGGCCGAAAAGTTAAAAAAAAAAAAAAAAAAAGCACTTTTCGGAAAAAAAAAAAGGCAAATGTAAGGAAATGGAAGCATTTTGGTCCTTTGAATCTTGCTGGAAGGAAGAAGGGCATTCTCCGGGACCTCCTGAAGTCCTGTGGTTGATGCACCGTTCTGCCTCTGCAACAAGGAGCCCTGAGGACTGGGGCCCTGGGAATTGCAGAAAAGCAGGGTGAGAGGGCCTTGTCTGCTGTTTCCTCACGGGGGAGCAGAGAACTACCTGGCAGGGAGGGAGGATGCTTCCTCAAAATTTATATCAAATCTGTATGTAGGCATTGCAAATAGTTTGAGAGCCGGCTGCTGACCACAAGGTTGGAGGTTTGAGTTCACCCAAAAACACTTTGGAAAGAAGGCCTGGTGATGCACTTCTGTAAAATCGGCCACTGAAAATTCTATGGTGCTCAGCTCTACTCTGACACATGCGGCGCTGCCATCAGTCACACTGAGTGCAACTGGCAGCAGTGGAGGAAATTAACAGCCCTGGAGGTATTACGATATTAGCCAATGGAAAGAAAAAGTAACTTAAGAATTAAAATGCCAGTCCTGTGATATATCCATGGAAGTATTTCATGTTAAGGCTCAGTGGCGGTCATGATCTTTCCCTGGCCTAGGATCCCTTTGGCAGTTGGCTGAAGCCCACAGCAATGGAGTGCCTAAAGGGAATGAAGGGGGATAGCCCGCACTGGGTGACACCAAAATGACTATCTGTGAAAGTTTTGTGCAGCGTTTCAGTAGAAATGTATTGCTTTTTATTTTAAAAATCCCTGTATGAGTTGTAATTGACTCGTTGACTACGGGTTTGGTTTTTGGTTTTGTAGTTAAGTATAACAACAATAAAATTTTATTTCGTGAGCCCAGCTTACCTTCAAGGCTAAAACTCTGTGTTAATTTACTTTTTCAACATCCTAATGTACTCCAGTCACAGTTGTCATTATTATCTAATTACAGTGGTGCTTTGAATTCATGAGGTTTTTATCTACGTATACTGCAGGCACAAGTTTTCATTGCTGCCAGTGTTCTTATAGTTGTTGATTTTTGTCTAATTTTCTAGATTTTAGCTATGTTAGTGGTTAAGTGCTCATCTACTAACAAAAAGGTCAGCAGTTTGAATCCTCCAGCCACTCCTTGGAAGTAAGTAAGGTAATTCTAGTGTCCTATGGGGTCGCTGTGAATCAGCAACAACATAATGCTTTTTTTTTTTTTTTTTGTGGTGGTAGTGGTAATTAGCATGGGGGAGTGGCATCATAAGTTACCCATGGATGAGTGACACTACGAGAACTGGGTGACACCAACCCTAGTGACACCACTGGTCTATGGCTAATTTCTCAGGGATAGTCTTTCTAAGTGTATTGAGTAAAATAGAAAGAATTACTAAGAAAATCATTTTCATGAAAATGCATTTATAAAAATACTTTTAAAATAGTTGTGAACACATTAAAATGAATCTGTACTTCTCTATTTTATTCTTTAAATAATGAGATCTGGAGGTTTGTTGGTAGAGTTCTCAAGTTCCACATGGCAGGCCTGGGTTCAATTCCCAGACAATGCACCTCACTCTCAGCCACCACTCATTGGCCATCAGAGGCTTTTTTGTTACTATGATGCTGAGCTGATTTCAGTGGGCCTTCTAGATAAAGATAAACTAGGAATAAAGGCCTGGTGATCTGCTTGTGACAACCAATCAGTGAAAACTGTATGGATCACTATAGTCCAATCTGCAGCTGATCATGGGGGAGGCACAGGATCAGGGAGCATTCGGTTTCATTGTGCATTGTGTAGGGGCTAAATCAATGGAAGCTGACCACAGTAAGTGATGAGTTTAGTAACTGCTGTGATTCCATAGTAGTGATGAGCTTAAACAATATTTCCAGATATCTGCAACAATTGTACGTTGTATGAAAATTCCTAACATTTCCATTGATTACTGAGTCACAAGTAGTGCTCTTATATTGTGGCTTGCTGCTGACATTCATACTTGAAGGAAATGCTGAATTTCAGTTGAAGGTTGAAAACAGAGGCATATCTTTCTTCCTTTTTTAAGTTCATGGACTCCCCTGTTAAGAGGTTAAGAAGTGTGAACACAGGCGGCCGTGTTTGTTTCAGGAACACAGACTCAGGCGTTGGAGGGCAGTATTAATTCTGACTACTGAGGCATCTGACCTTGGATTTGTTCCTCAAATCTTTTCATGAAGAAAAAAATCAATAGGACCATTTTCTTAAAAACTCCTTGAGACACTGGAGGGTAAGACTTTATACTTTGAGACCTCTCTGACAGATTGCAGGACAAATGCAGACTCTCCTCTTTAAGGAGGAAGGACCTCACAGCTCAAGAGCCGCTCTCGTGGGCGAAGGCTGAGATACGACATGAAGATGACAGCCTGGTGACCCCTGATCTAAGTATCACCAGGGCTTGGCCAATATGGCAGCATCCAGTGGTGGTAGAATGGGAGAGAAATAAGAAAACCAACCAAACTCAGTGCCTTACAGTCAATTCTGACTCATAGAGATAAAAAGGAATGGTAAACCCTGAGGCATCTACGTTGGGTTGATTAGATTGGTTCTTGAACACAAGCGAGTGTCCTTCTGGGTAGGCTAAGAAATCTTTCGGGTGAAGGCAACTTCCTTGGGTTATATCTACATTAGTATGTAAAGAAAACATTCAGTGAAGCATTATGAATGAGCTTGTTGGTATTCCAGCATCCATTTCCACCCTTCCCTTCCTATCAGCTTCATATTGCATTTCCGTTTCCTCTACCCAGACCATGTGGTCTCTGTTCTCGTGGCATTTCCAGGAGTGGGGCATTAAACCAATTTGGGTTAGGGTTTCTTTTACTTGCAGCTCAAAGCATAATAAATGATAAAGCAAGCTTTTCGGTATAACTCTGTATTCTAAAATATCATGTTATTCAAGGAATTCCAAGTATTACCCAAAGTTTTACACAGCATCTTCTCCTCTGTCTACTCTTCCATCTTCACAGGACCTGAAATAGGACGTGTGTCTCAGAGTTGAAACATCGCTAACTTATCCTGTGAGCAAGAAGAGGTACTCTACCTCTCTGAGCTTCAGTGCCTTCATTTGTAAAATTAGACAACAGACATAAATGGTTAGAATAATTGATCCCCACACTCCATTTCTACCTAACACAGATTCAAGTATATCACAAAAATAGGACTGCTTTTACTATTCACCCATATGATCAATGGCTTGGATGCATGCATAGCCACATTAATATTCATGTGAGGATTTTATGTGACCATGAATGTAAGTCAAAAGGAAAACCAAACCAAATCCACTGCCATAGAGTCAATTCTGACTCTTAGCAAACCTATAGGACAGAGTAGAACTACCCTATAGAGTTTCCAAGAAGCACCTGGTGGATTTGAACTGCTGATCTTTAGGTTAGCAGATGTAGCACTTAACCATTATGTCACCAGGGTTTCCCACCAAAGGGAGTATCTAGAGGTTTTCAGCCTTTCACTCGGTAAGTACACCACCAAGAGAAAGGCAAACATAGTCCCTGTGTTTAAGAAGCTCCTGGGTTAGCAAGGACAACAGCTGGACTGCTGTGTACAGTTACACAGGTTGTGCACTGAACAGTTCGTGAGGTTGTCTTTCATGGCACTGCTCATGTGACAGCTCACAAACAATATGTACTCTGTGTTGCCACCAGGCTAAGAAAAAGAATGGTGAGATTTGTATATATATACCTACAGATAATCTGTGTAAGGAGACACAAGAAACTTAACAGAGATTAAATTTGAGAAGTAGAACTAGACGGAGGTTGGAGAGGAAAAGGGAAACTTCTATTGTGTGCTTTGTGTCTTTTATCCTATTTGTTCCCTGTGAGAAAATTTTATTATACATTAGGATAAAGACCCCCAAATAACCCATTGACTTCGAGTCAATCCTGGTTCTTAGTGACCCTTTCAGACAGAGTGGAACTGCCCCATCGGGTTTCCGAGAGCTGGCTGGTGGATTTGATCTCCCAGTGTTCTGACTAGCAGCTAGCCTATCAACCGCTGAGCCACCAGGGCTGCTGCGTATGTGAAGACACTGCTTTCCAGTCTTTCAGGCCATCAGGTATGGTGTTTCAGGGGAGTTCTAGTTCTGTACAACCATTTCTCTCCTGTTATGTCAGGAACTCTGTGTTGCATCCCCGTCAGGGCCGTCGGTGGTGGCGTCTGAGCACCACCTAGTTCTTCTCGTCTCAGGCTGATATAGTCTCCAGATTGTATAGCCCTTTCTGTCTCTTGGACTTATATTTTCCTAATGTCTTTGATGTCTTTCATTCTGTGCTGCTCTAATCAGGTTGGTTTTGCGTGACAAATTGACTTAGATTATAAACTTTCACTTAAAGCACAATAAAATATTTTAAAACAACAAAAAAAGACACCTCTTTGAAGACCAATAGCTATAATCTAGTTGAACACATGTTCAACAGAGATATGCATAATAGTGCAATATCATGGAGCTGAGTTCCACCTTACATGGAATAATAACCTAAGGATTCCCCGCAGAGCTGATGTTTTGGTTTATTTTTTAAGGATGAACATGGTTATTTAGATGAAGGAGGAAGGGAAGAGCATTTCAGACAAAAATAATCGCATGCACAAGTTACAGAGGCAAGGGAGGTGGTTGCTTGTTCCAAACTGACCATCTGGCATAGTCGAGTCATGGAGGGCATGTGGGAAGATGACAAGAGTCGAAGTTGCCTAGACTGTACAGGACTCACAATTTAATTGTGTTAGAGCATGAGGTATGGATCTCGTGCAGGGTTTTCAGACCCAGAACGACAGGTTTGTGTTTGGGTCTTAGCTCATTCACCGAACAGCAAGAAGTCCGGAATATATGAGATCACAACTAAGTTTGTGAACTCATCCTGGAAAAATTTCTACATGATTCATTGCTGAATATCACTATGGTCACCTCTGAGGTATCCCCCTTGGGAAGCTACGCACCCAAGTCAGCACCTAGTCCACTCTTCAAAGCAATTTTGGAACTCTTTTTCTGGAATGGCCATCAGAGGTGTTGTGATACAAGGTCTGAAAATTATGTTCATGAACCCATCTGAGAAACAGTGTTTTCAAGGACAGACTAGGCACTGCTGTCAGTGCATAGCTTCCCAAGAGGAATGCCTTGAAGGTATTCTGCAGTGAGGTATGTAGCATTTTTTCTAGGATGAGTTCATGAACTTAATTGTCAGGCCTCATATGATAACAGCTCTGATGGACATTCCAGAAGAAGAGTTCCAAAATTGCTTTTTAAGGGTGGACTAGGCACTGGTATTGGTTTACAGTCTCCCAAGGGGTGTACTTCAAAGGTGATCGTAGTAGTATTCAGCAATGAATTATGTAGCATTTTTTCTAGAATAACCTGGAGAACTTACTTGTCGGATCTCATAAAACACACACAGACATCTAAGCACACACAGCCATGTCAGGAATGTTACAGACATTTATCTACACTTCCCTAGTGTTCTTCCTTTACTTTCTTTTCAGAACTTAAGTCTTCAGTCTGCATAGAATTTATAATTGTTTTTGCTTTAAGTAGCTTGTAATGCCTTTGCTTTTCTATCAAATGCTTAACCCATTAGTAACAATTGGTTAGCAATTGCTGCAATATCGTTCATTGATTCAACTGTCCATCGTTCACAGGTCTGAAATGCCAGCTTTCTCACATACTACTGCCTAGCTACCCTGTGCCACATACTAACCACCTACCAAATATCTATGGGGAAATCCTGGTGGCGTAGTGGTGAAGTGTTACAACTGCTAACCAAGAGGTCAGACGTTCAAATCCACCAGATGCTTCTTGGAAACTCTATGGGGCAGTTCTACTCTGATCTATAGGGTCACTATCAGTTGGAAGCAACTCAATGGCACCTAAAAACAACAACAACAAATGTCTATGGAGCCCTAGTGCTAACCAAAAAAGAGCTTGGCTGCTAACCAAAAGATCAACAGTTTGAATTCCCCCACCATTCCTTGGAAACCCTATGGAGCAGTTATATGCTGTTCTTCAGGATCATTATGAATTGGAATCAACTTGACAGAAATGAGTTTTTGGTTAAATGCCTACAGCTATCAGAGACTGTCTCTGACCATTTTCTTTTAAAGTAAATGGTCCATCTTGTACTAACACCATGTTTTTCAAAATCTTATAGTTTTGTGATATTTGTTGATATCTCATAATGTAAATATTCCCTCATTCTTCTTCTTTTCCAAAAATGTCTAAACCAATTTAACAAATGTACTCATTCATTCAGAAGAACTTTGTAACTAATTTCCCAAGTTAAAAACAAAGCAATCTCTGACATTTTTCTTGGCATTGCATTTAATATATAAATTAATTTGGGAAGATTTTAGCATTTTTATAATTTTGAAGTCTTAAACTCATTAAATCTGAAATTACAAATGAGTCTATCCTTATATCTTAGAAAAAGTAGTCGTTTTTTTAAAGTGTGTTTAGAAACGAGGACAGAAGTAGCTTAAGTTTTGGAGGACTTCTTGTTCCCAACCAATGTTTAAAATGATCTTTTACAAATAGCATGCCTAGGGCAGTAATAATTCCATTACTACCATGACACATTTCCCCATAAAGCTTTCTAAGGAACAGTAAGATATCTCCCAAAATAGTCCCAGTTCACTTTGGAGATAAACAATTTTCCAGCAAAGCAAAGGCACCCTGCTAAACATTCAAGTGACAGTTCTTCCTCCCCTCCCTCTCTTTTTTAAGAGCAGCTCCTCAATAGAATTCCAAAATAATGTTTTCTATAAATTAAGACTACCACTCACTTGTCAGTTTGCCATGCTGTGTTGACTTGCACAATCTCTGTGATTCTGGAAGCTATGCCACCAAGTATTTGAAATACCGGTAGGATCACCCATGGTGGATACCTCTCAATAGAGCTTTCAGACTAAAATAGACTAGGAAGAAAGGCCTGGTGATCTACTTCTGAAGACTAGCCAATGAAAATTCCATAGATTATAATAGAATATTCTCTGATACAGTGCTGGAAGAAGAGTCCCCTAGGATAGAAGACACTCAAAATACACAGTGGCCTCAACAATAACTTGAGTGTGCCAACAATTGTGACGATGACACAGGACCAAGCAACATTTCATCCTGTTAAATTTGCAGTCATTATGTGTCAGACTTGATGGCAGCTGAAAACGACATGAATTAGGAAGCTGCAGCAGCTCTGTGGGCATAGAGTTGGCCCCTTATTTTAAGGGATCATGTTGTGTTTTTGTTTAACGCTAAAGCATCTCTCTACTAGATACTTAGATAGCTTCGTTGTCTCTCCAGCAAGTCTTAAGAGAGAGAAGCCATCCCCTATGGAACTCTAACCTGTTACTTAATATGGTGACATCTGCTGCAAGACTGTTAGGAAATGCACATTGAAGCCCCATGGCCAGATTCCATGGCAACAGCTGGTGGATCACAGGTGCTGCCCAGGAAAGCCTCCAGTCCCGCTTCAGTGTACCGGAGAGTTCTTTATTATTTTAAACACCAGGTTTGGAGAGCACTTAATTTGCTCCAATTCAAAACATTCCTCATGGGCAAAGTGCAATGTAAACAAAGCTTGAGAGAAAGTCATGTCAACCTAATTTGTTATTTGCAAACAGGGTGATTAAAACACAAAGTGCTTAAGCATTTTTCGACAGTGATGTTACCTTGTAGGCACTCTGGAAGGCTACGAAGGAAAAATATGCTTAGTTAAGCCAACCATAACGTGAGGTATTTTATATTAGCTGAGGGAGATGAACAGGAGTTTGGAAACCCTGCTGGTGTAGTGGGTAGCTGCTATGGCTGCTAACCAAAAGATCAACAGTTCAAATCCACCAGGTGCTCCTTAGAAACTCTATGAGGCAATTCCATTCCATCCTATAGGGTTGCTATGAGTCAGAATCAATTTGACGGCACTGGGTGTTGCTTTGTTTGTTTGCGGGGGGGCAGTGCTTAGAGAGTCCTAGACAAATTTAGTGGCTTTTTGCCTTTGCAGGTCAGCGTCAGGAGGGATGAAAGATATGGCAAGGACTTAGAAGATTTGTTTGAACCTTCAGGGCTCCGGAGTGCTTTTGAAGGTATCTTACTACCAAACAGAAATGCTGATGGTACAGCTGCTAAACAAAAGGCCCGCAATTCAACCTACCAGGAGCTCCTTGGAAATGCTATGGGGCAGTTCTGCTCTGTCCTACAGGGTTACGATGAGTTGGAATTGACACAATGGGAACAGATTTTTTTTTGTGTGTGTAAATAAGTGAAAGTATATTATGCAAATTCAATTTGAATGCCCACCTATCTGCTGCTCATTACTACTCTCCTCGCCTCCTTGCCCGGTAACAGCACACTCCTTTTTGTTCTGTATGTGTCGTATCCTTTTAACATCCTGTCCTCTCCCCTCTCCCCTCTCTTCTCGTAGTAAGAGGCCAGTAGGACAGCATCCTACAGATGCATAGAAGCATAGAGTACACACACCATACGGTCACACTGTGTCCTCGAGTCCAGTCCATTCCTGTCTGAAGAGTTGACTTCAGCAATGCTTTCTGGTCAGGGGCAACAGTAGCTCTAGGGGCCATGGTCCCAGGGGATCCCCCAGGCTGCCGGACCATCAGTTGCTGTCTTTTAGTAGAGTTCTTGAGGTGCACACCTCTTTTTCTCATGTTGCTACTGGGACTCAACATTGTGTGCCCCATCACAGCTGTCTTTGGCGGTGACTGAGCACCATCTGGTTCTTCTGGTCACATGTTGATACAGTCACCCATTCACATGGGTCCTTCTGTCTCCTGGGCTCTTTTTTCCTCATGTCTTTGTTGTTCTTGGTGATCATCTGTTCCGAATAAGTTAGGACCATTTGGTGTACCTCAGACGGCAGCTTGTTAGCTTTCAAGACCCCAGACGCCACTCACCAATATGGGGTGCAGAAGACTCTCTTAGGAAAAAACTAGCTATGCCGGTTGGCCTCAGTATTAACTGAAAACATTGTCCCCAGATCTCTGTCCCTTCTACTCTATCCTTTGAAATATTAGGTTGATTTTAGAAAATGTTTCAGTTTATGGTGAAGTGCAGTTAAGTTGATCTACTTTCTACTGTGTGCTGTCAATGCTTTCACCCAACCAAATTTCTATCAGCTAGTCTATGACCAACCCTCTCGCTCCCTTCCCATCCTTGTAGCCATCAGAGTCTTTTCATCTGTACATAAGTCTATTTCTAAGTCCTTATAGTAGAAGTCTCATACAGTGTTTGTCCTTTTGCCACTGACTTATTTCATTCAGCATGGTATCTTCCAATTGAAACCAAGTTATGAGATGCTTCCCAAAATCATCATTGTTCCATAGTGTTCCATTGAATATATGCACCATAGTTTGTTTATCCATTCATCTGTTGTTGGACATCTGGGTTGATTCCATCTTTTTGCTGTTGTGGATTGTGCTGCAATAAATATTCGTGTGCACATATCTGTTCATGTGACTGATCTGGATTCTGTAGGATATATTCCAAACAGTGGCATTGTTGGATCAAACAGTATATCTATTTCCACCTTTTTAAGGAAGCTCCAAATTGCTTTCCAAAGAGGTTGCACGAGGTTGTAATCCCACCTGCAGTGTAGGAGAGTTCCAATCTCCTCCAGTCTCTCTCCAGTGTTTGTTGTCTTGTGGTTTTGGGATCATGGCCAACCTTGTTGGGGTGAGATGGTATCTCATTTTAGTTTTGATTTGAATTTACCTAATAGCTAATGATCATGAACATTTCCTCATGGATCTTTTGGCTGCCTGGAGGTCTGTCCATCTCCTTTGCCCATTGCTTAATTGGGTTGTTTGTCTTTTTCTTGTTGATATTTTGCAGTACCTTGTAGATTATGGAGATCAGATGTCGGTCCAACATGTAGGTGCCAAATATTTTTTCCCATTCTGTGGGCTGTCTTTTAACTGTCTTGATAAAGTCTTTGGATGAACCTAAGTGTTTGACTCTTAGTAATTCCTGTTTATCTGTTTTCACTTCTGTTGATTGTGCTTTGTTTGTCTGATTTTGAAGTTTGCCTAAAATGTGTATTAAAATTACAGTTATTGACTGTATTTTTTCTTGCATGATCTTTATCATTTTATGTTTGATATTTAGGTCTTTCATCCAATTTGAGTTAGCTTTTGTGTAGCCAAGTGCCGTTGAGTCGGATCCGACTCATAGCTTTTGTGTAAGGTGTGAGATATGGGTCTTGTTTCATTTTTTTGTATATAGTTATCCAATTTGGCAAGCATCATTTATTAACAAGACTGTTTTACCCCAGTTTACAATCTTAGGGCCTTTATTGAATATCAGCTGTTCATCAGAGGATGGTGGCATCTTTGGGGTCTCAACTGTGTTCCATTGGTCTATATGTCCCTTTTTGTACCAGTACTGACTGTTTTGACTACTGTGGCAGTGTAATAGATTCTAAGGTCAGGTGGAGTGAGGCCTCCCACTGTGTTCCTCTTCTTCAATCGTGCTGTACTTCTCCAGGATTTCTTCCCTTTCCAAACAAAGTCAGTGATACGGTTTCCCATCTCATTAAAAAATGACACTGGAATTTGTATTAAGATTGTAGATCACTTTGGGTAAAATAGACATTTTCTGGGTTTCAGTTTTTAATACAAAACACTGAGTACCCAGGCGGTGAAAATATTTATGGTTGGTCAAGCCAGCTCCGCATTTACCTTTCTGTAGTTTGAATATGTGATTCATTATATCTTCCTCCCCTTTTTATTTGCTTTTTGCTTAAGCTAATTTGCATTATGACTCTGTCACTTGTTACCCAAAGAGTGCTGCTCAATATGGCTACCAAAATGCATGTAAGTACAGGGGCTATGGGAAACTCCTATGTGGTACAAATGGTGAACATTCTCCTCAGCTAACTAAAAGGTAATAAGTTTGAGTCAACTCAGGAATAACTTGGAAGAAAGGCTTGGTGATCACCTTCCAAAAACCCAGTCACTGCAAACCCTGTGGAGCACAGCTCTGCTCTGTTACACATGGAGTCACCATGGTCAGAATCAACCAGGGGCACGAGAGGCTTCCCAGCAGATGTCACTTTTATACTTGCTGCAAATAATGAAAATGAATATATGACCTCCCTGACTTCACTACTTTATTCTCCTTTATGACCAAGTTACTGGGCCAAAGGTTGGAGACCATGGTCTCAGGGGATTTCCAGCTCACTTGACATAATATAGTTTGTAAAGAAAATGTTTTACATCCTGATTTGGTGAGTAGCATCTGTGGTTTTAAAAGCTTGTGAGCAACTACCTAGGATGCTCCACTAGTCTCACTCCATCTGGAGAACAAAGAAAATCAGAGACTCAAGAGAAAGATTAGGTCAAACTAATGGACCACAGCTACCGGAGCCTCCACCAGACTGAATCTAGCACAACTAGATGGTACCCGGCTACTACCATTCACTGCTCTGACGGGGATCACGACAGTGGGTTCTGGGAAGAGCTAGAAAAAAAACATAGAACAAAATTCAAACTCCCTAAAAAACAGCAGACTTACTAGTCTGACAGAGACTAAGATCCCTAAACACCCTTTAAATTCAGCACTGAAATCATACCTGACAGTCGCCTTTCAGCCAAAGATTAGACAGGCCTATGAAAAAAAAAAAAAAAAAAAAAAACAATATTCCTAGTTTAACCATGTGTATGAGACTAACCGGGGTCACCAGCCCAGGGGCAAGTACAAGAAGGCAGGAGGTCCAGAGGGGAAAAATGTTGACACAGTGCAAGGCTGGCAACTAATGTCACAAAACAAGATGTGTATTAACTGTTTAATAAGAAACTGATTTACTCTGTAAGGCTTCACTTAAAGTACAATAATAAATAAAAACAGAAAACTCTTTTTACTTCAAGAAGTGAGTTTTGCCACCAAAGACATAAGGAAAATATGAGTCTAAGAGACGGAAAGGGCCACATAAACCAGAAACTCCAGCCAGAGACCAGAAGAACTAGATGGTGCCTGGATCCCATCAATGACTGCCCTGACAGGGAACGCAACAAAGAATCCCTGATGGACTAGGAGGAAAGTGGGGTGCAGAACGTGGACTCTATTAAAAAGACCAGACATGATGGTTTGACAGACTGGAGTGGCCCCAGAAGGCATGGCCCCAGATTCTCTGGCAGCCCAGAACTGAAACCATTCCTGAAGCCAACTCTTCAGACAAAGATTGGACTGAATTGTACAACATAAAATGATTCAGGTGAAGAGTGTGCTTTTGGCTTAAGTAGTTACATGTGACTAACTAGGCAGCTTCTGTCTGAAGGCAGAGGGAGACAGGAGCTTGGGAAATAGAATGAAGAGGAGGAGTGTGCTGTCTCATGGTAGGGAAAGCAACAGGAGTCACAACAAGGAGTGTGTAAGTTTTTGTATGAAAAACTAACTTGAATTACAAACCTTCACTTAAAGTACTAGATATAGGTATCGGTATAGATGTAGATGGTATAGGTATAGGTATGGGTATGGATATAGGTATAGGTGTAAGTATAGGTATAGACATAGAGATGGACACAGATATAGATACAGATATATTACTGCAACAACAAAAAAAAGTCAATGGGCTCTGCAGAGTGGTAGGTGGAGGGGTAATCGGATCAACATCCAGTATTTTCTTCCTTGATGGTAGGAATGAAGTGAACAAAGGGCAAATAAACAGAAAGAGGATGATCAGAGCTAAAGGGGATGTGTGTTTTGCATTATCACGTTGCCTTTGGCATCTATGTGCAAGGCATCCGTAGGTGAGCTTGTGCTACCTTACCCGGGCTGTGGTTGCCCTCACCAGCTCTGGCCAGAACTAGGCTGTCTGTAAGTGCCCCATCTTCACCACTGCTGCCTGAGGTAGAGGGGAAAGGACCTTCTTGAAGGGCCACAGAAGCCCTGTGACTGGACAAGGCAGGGAAAGATGTCGCAGCGGAGGGAACCAGAAGTGCAAAGGCATGGGGGCGTGAAGCAGCTTGTACCCTGAGAACTTCATGCTTGGGATGCAATTTTGCTGGATTGTAAATTACCAGCGAATGCTTGTGTATATGAGCTTCAAAGGACATATCAAGAAATACACAACAGTGTCTACAGACACCGTTTCCATTATTCCATGTATCACAAGGTCATTGTGAGAACTATGGGAGACCATGCCCATAAAGGAACTCAGGAGACTGGAAAAAGCAACCCACACAAGTTAGCAGAGTTTAAGCTATGGCCAGCTGAAGTTTCACACCATGAAGGAAAATCAAACGTTGAAATCACAGCTAATTTCTCTTAATTCCACAGTATTAAATGTTTGTAAATTGAATATTTAAATTAATTTCTTTGCTGTCACCTCTTTACAGACATTGGCTACAATTAACTTCATCAACCATACTTTAGACTGGAAGCCTGTGGTCATTCTTGTTGACTTTGCATGTCACTCAACCACTCCATATGGCATTTAAAATGTTGCTGTCATTTAATTGTTTTCAATTTAGTTTCTGACTCGATGGCACTTGGCTTGGCTCAGTTTCTGAGTCACAGCAAACTTACATATAACAAAAAACTAAACGTTGCCCGGTCTTGTGCCATGTTTGTGGTCACTGACATACCTGAGTCCATTATTGCAGCTATTGGATCATTTCTCATCGAGGGTTTCTTTCACTGGCCCTTGTGATCCATAACATTTTTGTTGGCTGATCTTGGAGGTAGATCACTATGCCTTTCTTTTTGGACTGTCTTAGTCTAGGAGTTCCACTGAAACTTGTCCAACACGGTTGACACTACTGGTGTTTGAAATACTGGTGTCATAGCTTCTGGCACCATAGCAGTATGCAAGCCACCACAGTACAACAAACTGATTGACAGGTAATAGGTATCTGATATATATACATATGGGGTCTGACAATTAAGTCCATGAACTTAATTGTTCTAAGTGCTACATGCCTCGTTGTTAAGTACCACTATGGTCACCTTAAAGGACGCCCCAGGGAAGCTATGCACCAATGCCAGCATCTAGTCCACCCTTCAAAGCAATTTTGCAACTTTCTGGAATGGCCATTGCTCATGGTGGTATTGTGGCAAATTCTCAAACTTAATTGTATAGTTGTCTGTGAGGGAGTTTTTAGCCAGTAAACAAATAACTGTACTGGAACACTCCCCCTACTCACCTGATACAGCCCCCAGTGGCTTTTTTCCTTTACCTGAAGATAAAGAAAATATTGAAAGGAAGATATTTTGCTGACATTCAGGACATCAAGGGTAATACAATGACATCTCTGATGGCCATTCCAGGAAGAGTTACAAAATTGCTCTGAAGGGTGGACTAGGGACTGACATCAGTACATAGCTTCCCAAGGGTAGTACTTCCAAGGTGACCACAGTGATATTCAGCAATGACGTATGTAGTACTTTTTCTAGAATGGGTTCATGAATGTAACTGTCAGACTTTGTATATGTGTGTGTGTGTGTAAATATATATATATACACACACACATACACATATATGGACGTATGTATCTATGTGTATGTACGATTTTCCTTTCAAATCCTTATCCATTGCCATAATTCAGGACATCATCACTTTACTTCTAAAGTGCTTCAGTGGCTCCTTATCTGCCCCTCTGTCTCTAGAATCTTAGCTGCCAAATCCACCATCCTCACAGCTGCTCAGAAACTCACAGAATTTCAACAGTTCCAATCAATTTGACTGTAGTATAGGTTTTTTCTTTGTGATAAGTTGTGAAATAGAAGTGAAAAGTATAACCATAAGAAGAAGGAAAATTATCACCAGTTCCAGATGATATGATTGTTTGCCAAGAAACCCAAGAGAACTACCTAAAATAGCAGATAATAGTCTCGTAGTGCCCCTCAGGAGAACACTAAGTTGTCCTTTCTTTCTATAAGACTCATCCCCTCCACCATAAGTTGTGGAAGAGCAGGATGTAGATGTGTTTCCTTACTCTAAAACAGAGACAGCAAGCTGAGAAATAGTCACACATAGGAGGAAGAAAGACCTCATGTGACAGTTAAAGCAGATGCATCTTAAACAGCCAAGGAAGGCCAAGGATGGCTGGCAATCATCTAGCTAGGAGAGGCATGAAACAGTTCCTCTCCCAAAGCTCTCAGAAGAAACCAGTGAAGTTGATGACCTGATTTGTACTTCGAGGCTCTAGAATTGTGAGAAAATAAGCTTTTGTATTTTAAAGCTGCCCACTTTGTAGTGTTTTGTTAAGATAGCCATAGATGACTAAGGGCAACTGGTCATACCAATGGGAAAATGCTCTTCCTCTGTCCAGGTTCTTACTCTAACACAACCTCTGCTCTCTTCTCTGCTTCTCCCCTGAAGGGAGCATGAATACGATGGTAATAGTTATTGAGAGATCAAGAAGCATCCTTATTTGTGGGCCTACATCTAGAGCAACATCCCTACCAACACCGGTTCAGGTAAACGGAGAGGAGAGAAAGAATGAGTTAGGGAACTTTCTTGCTCCCGTTAAAAAAATAAAAAGGTGGAATCTCATTGGTTGAATTTGGATTGTGCGATGGTGTTAGAAGTCATCGAGACTTAGCTGCAACAGAATGAAACAATGTTGGGCCCTATGCCATCTTCAAGATCCTTGACCTTGTGGCTGTTCTGTCAACCCATCTTATCGACGGCTTCCCTTGTTTGGGTGGTACACGTGGTGGTACACATGGTACACATGTTTAAGAGTTTGACTACTAGCCAAAAGTTTGCTCACTCAGAGACACCTTGGAAGACAGGCCTGGTGATCTGCTTCTGAAGGTCATAGTCTTGAAAACCTTGTAGAGCAGTTCTACTGTTGCTGTGAATCTTCATGAGTTGGAACTGACCAGAAAGCAACGAACAATTACTGTACCAAACATGATGTCCTTTACTAGAGACTGGTCTTTCCTACGATGCTTCCAAAGAGTTTGCTGATTTTGAACATCTTGGACTGTGTGCTGACCCCTAATCCAAGCACTGTGGTAGGCTGATGGGTTACATTCCTTGACTTAGATCAAACACTCTCATACCTTGTGGGACTCAGGCCCCCTATAACTTTTAAAAGTTATGCAGAGCCCTAAAGAGCTTTTGTTTGTGCTAGGTCTGTCAACATTTACCATATTTGAGATCTATATGGAGAAAATTTTAAATGTTTGTTAATTCATTTAAAAGCAACAAGAAGCCCTTTATGTAAATAACATAAGGTTTATTAAACACAACATTTTACAAAATTTTTTAAAAAGTGAGGAAATAAAGAAATATCCTATCAACCCCAAGCTCCATTCTTCAAATCCCAGGAATTCACAGCAGCTGCCATTAAAGCAGAGGGCAGGGGTGGTTCACAAGTGGAATTCTCCCCTTTCATGGGTGAGATCAGGGTATGATTACCAGTCAGTGTACTTCATTTGCAGCCATGACCCATCTGTCAAAGGAGGCTTGTGTGTTGCTATGATGCTGAAAGATTTCAGCAGAGCTTTCAGACTAAGACAAACTAGGAAGAAAGGTCTGGTGATCTACTTTTGAAAATCAGACAATGAAAACCTTAAAGATTCCAAAAGTCTGATCTGCAACCAACCATGAGGATGGTGAAGAACCAGGCAGTGTTTGGTTTCATTGTGCTTGTGGTCACCATAAGTCAGGACAAGCTCCACAGCAGCTAACAACAACAACAGCCATTATAGCAAATCTCAGAAGGCATCGTCACAGGTCAGAAAGGGTAGATCCAAAACATGAGTGTGGATTGGTGAGATGTAATATGAGGCATTTTATACTTTCAGGGAAACTGGATGGGGTTTTGAGCCTTTTGACTACAGAATCCAAACTTCACTCTCAGCTATCGTCATTGACAGAGTTAAAATGCCCAGGTTCTAAGTTGGCCATATACATCAAGACCTTTGATACACTAATCAAGTATATTAAATGGAAATGTTAATATGCAAGTATTTATTATGACATTATATAAGTATTTCAAAATTACAGACATCAGAGGTTTCTTGTCTTTTTAAATCAATCTTTCTAGCAAATCTTTGTGCTCTAACAGTATTTAACAACATGGAGAAATTCCCAAAGTATATCACATGAAAACTGAGTTATCAAACAATATATTAGATAAGATTTGCATATTGTGACACATTTACTATGCAGATATAAGTCAGAAGGCAATGCTCTAAAATATTAACACTTGTCTGAAAAGTACGGTTTTGTGTGGTTTGCTTTTCATCCTTTTGCTGTTTATTTTTTCACCCAAATTGTTTAAATATAAACACGTAATATTGTTAGAGTCAGAAAAAAGAAAAAAAAAACACTTATTCATAAAATCCTAGGTTTAACATGGCAGAGTATTCATGAACTGAGTCTACGTCTGAATTATATAACCACCCTTGTGCAAATAAACCAAGGCCTGATTTTCCAAAGTGTTCTAGAAAAATAAAATCTGTGAGATTTATCTGTCCCTCTTTGACCAGGCAAGAAAACACAGACACAAATATACATGGTTTTCCTGTTGTGCAGCCCTCGAATATTTGGGAGTTTGGCTCCATGTTCAGAATTCCAATTACCACCTCCAAATCTGGGAACTTTTGCGTCTGTGAAACGCAAGCTGAGCTCCCCTGGGAGAAGACACTCCTCAGCTTCCTGACTCATCCAAAAAAAAAAAAAATGCCCTTGTGTGCATATGCCTCACACAAGGGCCAGAAAATGAGAAAGGCTTGGAAAAACAGCAAAATGCTTACAATCGTTCATTTGGCATCTCAGAAAACAAAATTCATCTTTCTTCACCAGAAGACAGTCATTGCTCTCCAGTGGGTTGGAGAGAATCATTCTTAATACCAAGAGGAAAACAAACAAACAGACAAAAAAACTGGCCTAGGTTTCCACAAATGTGTTTTCATCAACAAGAAGAATTTTATGAGGAATACAATAGCAGAGAACTTGGTTTCTGTAACATTTTTAGTTCCTCTTGATTCCTAGAACTTCTTGATTCATGAGACCTGTTGAATTAAGATCTCCAGGGACAGGGCATCTGTATTTATAACAAGATTTATGCATGAGTCTGATGTGTACCACCATTTAAGAATTGCTGAGGAACAGAGACACAGGTCAGAAAGCAGCAACAATTACAGCGTGCACAGCATTTGCAGTGCAGATACTTAAATGCAGCCTCAAAAGTAATTTTTTAAAAAGATGTTTGCCTTTGGAAGAAAAAGGTTACATGCTATTATTTCACTTCATTCACAGGTTCCTCTTCCAGCCTGAATAGGCACAATGGAGCAGCCCAGCGACACTCAGGCCTAGCCCTATGATGGCACATAAATCAACTCAGGGCGGGCAGACCAAGGTAAGGGCTCTGTAGGCAAAGCAAAGCCACCCGTCTGGTGACCAAATGCCTTTTGCCTATTAACGGCACATGTTGACTTTGCGTGTGGAGCCAGAGAGTCCAGTCACCACAGGCACAAGGGTCAACAAGCTGCTTGGCAGTCTCTTCATACTGAGTAAATGCTCAGTCAAATGTAACTGGTGTTTAAACAGCTCAGTGGCTTCCTGGAGACTTCCTCTTTGAGGTTGGGTGAACTCATGTCCTGTTGTGCCTGGGACAATCTCGTTTAGTCCCATTGTTGCTAGTTGTCGTTGAGTTGGCTTCTACTCATGGTGAACCAACATACAACAGGATGAAACTCTGCCCAATCCTGTGTCATCTTCATAACTGTTGGTATGCTTGAGTCCATTGCTGCAGCCACTGTCTGTTTTGAGTAATTTCCAACCTAGTAGGCTCATCTCCTACTACTCCGTTGGACAATATGCTCTTTTGATCCACAGGTTTTCATTGTGCAGTTTTTAGGAGTAGATCACTTGTTTGTCTTAGTCTGGAAGCTCTACTGAAACAGTCAATGAATGGTTCAAATTCTCCAGCGACTCTGGGAGAGAAAGACATGATAGTCTGCTTCTGTAAAGATGTACAGCATAGCAAGCCCTATAGGGCAGTTGTATTCTGTCCTATAGAGTCGATATGAGTCAGGTCCATTACCGCGTTGTACATACAACTAGCACCTTCTTTCACTTTCAAAATTAACCCAGTTTTGTAGATAAATCACATGGTCACCTAACTGCAAGACCAAGGTGGTGATGCGCTGCCTGAAGAAGAGGATGGTTGACAATCCCTCTGAATTCTCCCAAGCAGTCATGAAGCAGCAACCAGGGTTTCCAACACAGCCAGTCCCCTCACTTCACAAGCAGTAAAAATTGCTGCTTCAGAGACATCCTGGCAGCCTTCCTGCCCACCCCTCTTCCAGTCAGTATATGTGTACTTTAACCCTTTTAGTTTCTTAATTATTCATCATCATTGTCTGAGCAGCACAGGGAAGTAACTGTATGTCAATTTTCACTTTGCAGCATGCACGCTTTATTCCCAAATTACCCCAGTAACCCAAATAAGAAAGGAGAAAATGCACAAAGAATTATTGTGGCCATCTGGAATGCATAATGTGGAAAGATCTGCAATACATTACATGGTCTGGAAAGTGGCTGGTGGGACTCCAGAGAACTCAGATAGACTTCAAAGTGCGGCTGTACCTCAGTGAAACTGCTGATCTGCTTCGATAGTTAACGTGGGTGTAGACAAATGAATTTATTACAGTTTTTATCTTCTGAGCACAGATGGGGAAATGGGATCATAGGCAGCTTCTCTTTTAATTTCATGCTGCATTTTTTTTCCTTAGGATTTCCTCCCCTTCTCCTTAAGGCTTACTATTTCATAATTTTTTTTCAAACTGATACGTTATCTCCCTTATCTCTGCTATGGCCCTGAAAAAGGACTGATTTGTGTGAATCACTCACTCAGCTCTGTACAGAATGGTGGTGTATTCATGATGTGTTTTGCATACAGGGTCTCAATTCAAAGAAACATATAATTTGCCATCATTTTTTTTTTCCTTCCCTGATGGAGGAAGCCAATAGTTGAGTTCTGAACTCAACCACCGCATGGAAGCATCCTCCACTACCACTGCTGCTGTCCGGTCAGCTCCAGCTCATCGCACAGCCACGTGTGTCAGTGTAGAACTGTGCCCCATGGGAATTTCAATGGCTGATTTTTCAGCTGTGAATTGCCAGAACTTTCTTTCAAGACATATCCAGGTAAAGTGGAATCTCCAGATGTTCAGTTAGCAGGAAAGCATTTTAATCCCCTGCACCATCAAGGAACCAGATCTGCATAGAAACAGTACCCCCAGAATTTATTTCAAACGTTGGAATTAGGTGATATCTAGTTGCATTTCCTGATTAGAAATATTTTCTGAGTAAAACCTGGACCTAATAAATATCTGGCAACACTTGATGTGAGCACTGCTGTCAGGAACTCCCTTCAGAAAGAGATGAAAGAGCAGCTCTCTAGGGTCAACAGCCTCAACATTCCTTTGAGGAGCAAGCATCTTCCTATCTTTGCCAACATGATTTTATCTCCCCATAAATTTATCTTGACCTTTTAAACAACCTCAAAACATGCAATCCTGAGCAAACTGTGTAGCAAATGTCTGTACTCCACCTTCAAGAACTTTAGGATTCTGTTTCTAAACTCCAAATGCAATCTTCTTAGAAATGATGAAGTATTTCTTTTGGAGTTCTTGTGGGACTGGAAAGAAAAGGATTTTTTTTTTTTCACACCTAAATGAAAGAAGCATACCAAGAAGAGAAGGTTAATCATCGCATAGTAACATCTACTACCTTCCTTCTTGCCATAATACAATAAGCATTTGAAACTTCTGGACTTCAATGGTAATTAAATTATTAAAACATAGTCAAGTTTCCCCTAAGATGTTCAGGAAAAGTTCTGGTCCACTAGGTAGTATTTGACTTCCAGGTCTCCTCTGAAGTTCCTGACTCCCTTAGTGTCTTTTCAGGCTGTCTTCCTCCCCTTCAGCAGTTCCCAGTCATCAAAAAAGAACAAGATGCAAGATATTAATGGAATTCAAACTCACTAAAAAACAACAGATTTTCTAGTCTGACAGAGACTGGGGAAATACTGAGAGTGTGACCCCTGGACACCTTTTAAACTCAGTACTTAAGTTACCCCTGAGATTTACCATTCGATCAAAGATTAGACAGGACTATAGTGTCCTTGTGTGTACAGTCCAAGCATACGTATAAGACTAAACGGGATCACCAGCTCAAAAGCAAAGATGAGAATGTGGGAAGGGATGGGAAAACTGGATGAATGGAAATGGGGAACCTGAGGTCAAAAAATGAAAAGTGCTGACCCAGCATGGTCTTGGCATCCAATGTCACAAAACTATCTGTGTATTAACTAATGAGACACTGATTGGAAACCCTGGTATGTAGTAGGTAAAGTGCCATGGCTGCTAACCAAAAGATTAACAGTTCAAATCCACCAGACACTTGTTGGAAACTCTGTAGGGCATTTCTACTCTGTCCTATAAGGTTGCTATGAGTTGGAATTGATTCTACACCAATAGATTTTTCATTTAACTGACTCTGAAAACTTTTACCTAAAACCCAAAAAATAAACACAATAAACATCCTCTTCTAGCAAAAAGAAAAGATATTGACTAGTACTATTTAGTATGTTGCCCTTCTCAGTTATTTTGCATTTGAAAAAGTAGTTCAGACACGAACTACTTTTAACCCATGGGGATGAGTCTGTCATGATAAGACACAGAGAAAAAAAAAAAATCCAAGGAGACACACGGGAGTATGTTTGACCAATTTATCATTTCCTAAATTCAAAGGATGGTTTTAGCTAGGCCATCTTCCAGAGACCAGTCAACTATTTGTATGCTTTGCTGATGTTGTTATCTCTGGTTTAGTCTGCTTTGACTCATAGTGGAAAGCATTGCCTTGTCCTGTGTCATCATTTGCTTGTGCAGGATCACTGGTTGGTTAAGCTCCTTGCTGTGGCTGTTGGCTCAGTCCATCTCATTGAGAGTTTTCCTCATTTTCACCATCCTCTGCCAAATATGATGTCCTTTTCTAACCACTGATCTTCCCTAGCGATATTTCCCAAGTAAGCAAAGCAGTCTCACCATCCGATTCTGGTTGTGTTAATTCTAAGACTTATTTTTTCATTCTGTAGCAATCCACAGGGTATTCAATATTTTCCATCAACATCACAATTTTTTTTCAAGGTGTTAAACCTTTTCCTTTTTTATTTTTATGAGTTTCTTTATTATTATTATACTTTAAATGAAGGCTTACAGGGCAAACTGGTTTCTCATTAAACAATTAATAGATTATTGTTTCATGACATTGGTTGCCAACACAATATGTCAACACACTCTCCTTCTTCTTGGGTTCCCCACTCCCAGCTTTCCTGTCCCCTCCTGCCTTCTTACTCCTGGTCTTGGGCTGGTGTGCCTATTTAGTCTTGTTTTGTTTTATGAACCTTTCTAATTTTTGGCTGAAGGGTGCACCTCAGGAGTAACATCAGTGCTGAATTAACTGAAAGAGTGTCCAGGGACCATACTGTTGAGGTTTCTTCAGTCTCTGCCAGATCAGTAAATCTGGTCTGCTTACATGAGTTTGAATTTTGTTCTGCACTTTTCTCCAGTTCTGTCCAGGAGCTTCTGTTCTGATCCCTGTCAGGGTAGTCAGCTGTGATACCTAGGCACCAGCTGGTTGTGTTGGACTCATCCGTATGTATTGAATGAAGCAGGTATGGGCTCTTTGAAGGTGTGTAGTATGTTAAATTACTCTTCATAATGCCATTGCCTTCTGCGCACTCAGCGGGAGATTGACTAAGAAAGTCCCCCTTTGACAGACAAACTGAGTTTGTGGATATTAAGTGACTTGCTTAGGAGGCATAGGTAGAAATTTGAACTCAGGTCTTTTGAATTCAAATTGTGAAGTCTTTTCACCACACCAGTGGTTCTCCAACTAGTGGTTCTCAAACTTTATCAGACATGAAAATCACTTCTAGAGCTTATTAAAACAAATTGCTAAAATTCCAGATTTAGTGGGCCTAGGGCGGAGATAATAATTTGCATTTATAATAAGTTTCTAGATTATGTTTATACTGTCAGTGGGGGACTACTCCACACTGGCTGCCAGGGATGGATTATTCAAAAAGCAAGGTACACACAGACTTAACTTGTGCTTACGTACTAATCTGTTGTGCATCATTTCACACGGGTTTCACCATATCAAAGACGCAGTAAAAAACAGGTGAAATTGTGCACTACAGATGAGCAAGGAAACACAGTTAAGACCATGCATATCTTGTTTACTGGTTAATTCACCTCCGCTAGCTGCATATTAGAACTGCCTGTGAGTTGTTTGAAGACATTAGCATTGAGTACAGAAATTGTGATCTCATTGCTCTGGGATAGGGCTTATTGACCGGTGGGTCCAAAGAGTTCACTAGATGAGGAAGTATTTTACTCTTTGCTTTGATTGGTTAATCCAGTTCAGTTTTCCTTTTGGGGAGAAAAATCAAACTAAACTCAATGCCATCAAGTCAGTTCTACTCATCACAACACTATTGGACAGAATGCACCTGTCCCAACGGGTTTCTGAGGAGCACTTGGTGAGTGTGAGCTGTCAACCTTTTGCTTAGCAGCCATAGCTCTCAAGCACTGCACTCATCAGAGTTTCCTCTGGGAAAGTACGTTACTAAACTCTTCTGTTTGGTTGGATGAATATTGCTAATTCATGCCAATAAAAGAGACTCACTTAAGTTTCAATTCTTCATAAAGTTGCTGTTTCTTGTAAGTGGCCTTACGATTAATTCTTTGTTTGGCTCCTGGCCCAGGAAAGCCATTTTAAGTTTTGCTTCTACAAAAATTTTAACATACCCTTGAGAGGTACTCACTCTCCTAATTGCAATTAATTTCTCCCACTAAACAAAGCAGTTGGTTGAAACCTAGTATGTTCTCTCTTGTTGGTAATTTATGTTTATCAACTACATGTCTCCTTACCATCTGGTAAAATCACTGGGTATGGGTACCTCGACTTCTGCATTTTAGCATCCCCCAGATAGCCCTAGCTCAATGTATGCACAAGTGTTCATAAACGTTCTAGTCCAGAACTACATTATACTGGTCTCAGGCTTTGGTTTTTGTTCCTAATTTGAACTATACCAAGAGAGTGACACTTTATTCATCATTTACACTTTAGTATAAATGTGCTCCTGATCCCTTCATGAGAATGTGCTATAAATGTTACAGAGTGGGAGTATACGGTGACAAAGACGGGAAGGCATAGTGAGAAAGCTCACGAGTCCTCCTGATCATCTTTCCTCTCTGCTGTCTTAGGACACATATACTTTGTTGAGATGTGTTCCTCCTTCTACTGTATATGAACTTGTGACCAAGGTGGGTTAAAAACTGATATCTTGAAGAAGGAATGATAGAGAGAGAGAGAGATACACACACACACACACACACATATATATATATATTTGTGATTACATTTTGGTGGCCCTGAATTTGTTGGCCTCTCTGGAAAACTTTGACCCAAAGAATGCTCGCCAACAAAGAGGTTTCTTCCTATGTGAGAGTTTCTCTATTTTACTCTCATGCATGCTTCTCGACTTCTGCATGCATTCTGCCTTGCATCTAAAGCCACACTGATAGAAAGGGAGCCTTCCTGTGCATTTGTACTCATTCTTTAGCACAACTTACAAGTGCTATAGTGTCCTATCCAAAAAAAAAAAAAAAAAATCCCAGTGCTGTTGAGTTGATTCCAACTCATAGCAACCCTATAGGACAAAATAGAACTGCTCCATAAACTTTCAAAGGAGCACCTGGTGGATTTAAACTGCCAGCCTTCTGCTTGGCAGCTGTAGCACTCAGCCACTTACACCAGCAGGGTTTCCTATAGAACCTTTCAAAATAGTGAGTTCCAATTCTCTCCATGGTTCTCATCATCTGGCGGCCTAATTCACACACAGCTGCTTTCCGAGCTGCCAGGTTTCAGGCAGCGTAGGAGTCATGTTATCCTGCTGAGTGCTCTGGTGGAAGCACCCAGAGCTTTCAGAAGACTAACAAGCCTTGATGACAACAGCACTCAGTCTGCCTTTTATCTAGGCAGATTCCGGAGAAGAGCTATAAAAAGGATTTGGCATCTGAGAACCCTTTCAAAGGCTTGGATCCCTGCATTTTATCATGTTGCAAATTAATTGCTTTCTGAACTGAGCACATCCAAGTATAGATATACAAAGGAATTACAGTGATCTTCTGGTTTGAACCATGTCATCGTATGATCTCCTGAACATCTAGGATTAATAGTTCAGTGGAAAAATCACAGAACCTGGAGCCAGTCACAGCTTTGAGGTTCTGAGGCTCAATGTTCTTACCTGTATCATGAGGATAGACCACGAACCCCCATAGCTGTGATAGGAATCACAAACAATCTAAGCGGAGCACTCAGCAGAGGACCAGGCTCAGAGTAACTCCTCAAAACTCATCATCATTCGTCGCCCTGCTGTTGCTCTTCTCATTGGCCATATCTATAAGTAGATACTCCCTAACTTCACTTACTGATCCATTTCAGGATTTTACTCTCCTAATGGGAAAGTTTTCCTTTTGTCCAATCCAGACTTTGCTGCTTTATTTCAGTTCTTGTAGGAAACGAGAAAAGCTCATCTATCCTTTCTATTAAAACAAACCATCTAACACCTCTGCATCTTTGGTTGGTCTGTGAATATTAGGAAAAATAATTTCTGTCCTGCTCTATGGCTTTGTGGCAAGATTAAGTGCATATAACATATAGGAAAATGTTTTGCAGTTTGTAATAATCCACATCAGCATATTATTTCCCCAGCATCACTATCATCACTGAACTCTATGCCACCTTGCATGTGCATCTGGCAAACCCTCCTGATTGGGTCCCTGACATCCAGAATAGTTTTCCTCCTATCCATGTATCTACCACACCAAAACCAAACTCACTATCATTAATTCTCTGCCCCTACTCTTCAAGTGTCTCTCCGTTAATTTGGGGGAGAAAATTAAAAAGCTGGAGAAAGCATTTCCAATGTTAAAAAAAAAAAGAGCTGCCAAGGGATTAATAATTACCAATGCTATTTAATTATTTAATAGAAATTTTCTTGATGATGGAAATGTTGTATACTCTGTTGTTCAATATAGTAACCAATATTTGTATGTGACTAACATAAATGAGGAAACCCTGGTGGTGTAGTGGTTAAGTGCTATACCTGCTAACCAAAAGGTCAGCATTTCAAATCCTTGAGGTGCTCCTTGGAAACTCTATGCAGCAGTTCTACTCTGTTCTATATTGTCTCTGTGAATTGGAATCAACTTGAGGGTGCTGGGTTTTTGTTTTTTTAAATAATTGAAGAATGACAATTTAACTTTAGTTAGGTTAAATAGCCTCATGTGGCCAGTGGCTGCCATACTGGACAGTATAGATATAAACCAATGCTCTCCCAGCTTCACCGACCATATAAATCACCTGAGTATCCTGACAAAATGCAGACTTGATTCAGCAGGTCTAGGGTGGAAATCCAGACTCTGCCTATCTAACACATCCCCAGGTGGGGCTTTTGCCCCAGGATCCGTATGGAGGCCCTCTCCTAGGCCGTGTGAAGAATCTTGGTGGGGGACTGTGAGGCACCACAACCTGGAAAACAGTAGACAAAGGATATGAGCAGACAATTTTCAAAAAGAAGCAATCCAAAAGGCTCTTCAGCACGTGAAGATGTTCAAATTCACTTGTGATGAGATAAAAGGCAAAAAAGTGATCTCTATCTCTTGCCAGTCATGAGGCTGGCAATGATCAGAAGCCTGGGTATCACCAAGTGTTCACAGGCGTGTCAGAACCTAGGAAGCTCACATCTTGCTGATCGGCAAGTAGACTGGGACAGCCATTCTGCAAAGCAATCTGCACTCCTGACTGAAATTAAGTGGCTGCATGCCCACTATGCAGTTTATTTCCTAACTATATAACTGTTATGTATTGAATCATGTCTTCCCCCAAATACATGCTAAAGTCCTAATCCCTGTACTTGAGAAATTGACCCTGTTTGGACATCTGGGTCTCCTTTTTTATGCTAATAAGATCATAATGGAGCGTAGTGAATCCTAAACCTCACCCCTTCTGAGAAGAAAGCAGAAGCCACATGAATACCTCCAAGCAACCAAAGAATTTCTAGGACTACGGATGAGAAAGGAATCGTTCTGTCTGAGACCCTAATTTAGACTTTCAGCCAGGAGCTGTAAGGAAAAAAAAAAAAGTTATGTAAAGCTCCTCGTTCACAGTAGTTATGTTACAGCAGCACTAGGAAACTAGAACACTAGGGGAGAAATGGAGTACAATAGGCCTTACGTGGACCGTGACGATGGAGCACGTCGTGAAGGGGAGGAAAAGCCAGAGGTCTTCACTCTGCAGCCTGGCACTCAGTGCTTTCTACAAGCTGCCCCAACTATTTCACCTGTCTCATCTCCTGCTTCTCCACCATGGTGACCGCTGCTACTGCAGACAAAACAGCCCAACTGTTCTGCTGCTGACATGTGTCAGCCATCCCACCCCCTCACAGACTCCTGCTCTGGCCAGACCGTCTCCTTTACGAGCCTCCTGTATCAGGCAGGCAGAGTTCTCCAGAGGTGCAGATCACTAAGATACATACACACATGAGCAGCTGCCATTGAGTTGATTCTGATCTCATGTGTGTCAGAGTAGAACTGTGTTCCATAGCGTTTTCACTGGGTGATTTTTCAATAGATCACCAGATTTTTCTTCCAAGGTGACTTTGGGTGGACTTGAATCTCCAACTTTTTGGTTAGCAGTCAAGCATGTTAACCATTTGTACCACTGAGATCCATGTATGTGTGGTATATCTGTCTGTATGTATATATGCACATCGTCATAGCTGTTAGGTGTCTTTGAGTCAGTTCTGACTCCCAGTGACACCATGCACAACGGAATGAATCACTGCCCAGTTCTGCACCACGCCCAGCATCACTGCTGTGCTTGAGCCCATTTATTGCAGCCAGTATATCGATCGGTCTGATCGAGGGTCTCACTTTTTTTTCACTGACCCACTAGTTTAACAAGCATGATGTCCTTTTCCAGGGACTGATAACACATCCAAAGTGTGTGAGACAAAGTCTCACCATCCTTGCTTCTAAAGGGCATTCTGGCTGTACTTCTTCTAAAGAAGACTTGTTCATTCTCCTGGCACTCATTGGTGCATATACAGATATATACATACACACCCACCTGGAGATATACACACAAATAGAGACAAAGGAAGATTAATTGACTTTAAGGAGCTGGTATATGGACTGGTAAATCCAAAATCTATAGAGAAAGTTGACAGACTGGCAGCTGGGGTAGGATTTCTGTATTACGGTATTAAGAATTTCTCCTCCCGAGGTTACCTCAGCATTGTTCTTAAGGCCTTCAGACTGATTGCACAGGCCTACCTACATTGTCAGGGCAATCTCTTTACTAAGAGTCAGCTGATGACAGATGACAACCACAACAAAATACTTTCACAGCAACATCTAAACTGGTGATTCACCAAACAGCCAGGCATGATGGCCAGACCAAGATGGTACATAACACTAGCCATCATACTCCCCAATCATCAAAACCAAGATAACCCCCCTCCTACTCTGACACCTTGTCCCACCCATTCTCTGTGACTTTCCCTTGATAGTGATCACTCATTGACTTGTGCCACTGGCTGCAATTTTGTAAAGACATGAAACAGAAAAAAATGGCAAATAGAGCATCATCAATGCGCTAGTCTCCCCTTGTTTGTAAGCTTTGGGATCAAGGTTGGTGTCTTCTTCCTCTCTGATAGCACTGAAATCTATTGGAATCTACAACATTTTTCAAAGACTTTCCTTGAAAAGAGTTGGCTGGTGCAGCTAAACTTTATGTTTAAAACTATACATTTACAAAAAGAAAATGCAGTATTTACTCCTCAACTAAACAGTAAAGTAGTTGAAAGGAGAATTCAGAAGCATAAGATAAAATAGTGTTTGCAGAACAATGTCACCAGCTGCCCTTATAAATATTTTTATATCCATTAAACTAAAGCAATAAAGATAACACATTTAAGAAAGATAACATTGTAGTATTTTATGTATCTGAAAATAATAATAATGAGCACTATCCAGTTTATTGCAATTTACCATAATTTACTGTCTGGAATCTCTTTGAGGTCTTTCTCTCCAGAGTTTTCTCATGTGATTTTTATAAATTTGATATTTCTTAGACTCAGCAGCAATGAGTTTGATATTTTTAGTTTTGTTTATAAATATTGAGTGAGATGATAACCACCATTTGTTAAGTATCTGCTTTGTTTCCAACTGTATTCACTTTGGCTCATTTTTTTTTGCCTGGTGACCCTGTAGGTTATATTGCACTATCCCCATTTGATAGCTAAGGTGAAGGAGGTTGAAAGCAATACAGTAACTTCCCCAAAGTCAGACAGCTAGTAAACAGCAAAGTGATATTTTAAATCAAGTTTACCTGGCTCCAAACTCAAGCTCTTTCATTTTCACTTCTGCCAGAGAGTTTTCTAGTATGACTGATTCTACGCAAATGTGTATTTTATATCATGGCACTGAGCCCCTATGTCACAAATAGAAGTGAATCGTGATTTGCGTAAGTCAATGGTTCTCAGATAGGTTAACCTTTCTAGAATCACTGTTCTTAGGTGCCTTTGAGTTGGTTCCAACCCATAGTGACCCTATGCAGAACAGAATGGAACTCCACCCAGTCCTGCACCATACCCACAGTTAGCAGTATGCTTGACTCTATTTTTCACTGACCCTCCGCTTTACCAAGCACCATGTCCTTCTCCAGTGATTTATCCCTCCTGAAAGTACATCCAAAGTAGAACCATTAGCCATTTAATTGGTCTGGGGATGGAGTCTGGGCATCATGTGGTTTTACAAAACTGTCCAGGTGACCCTAACGTGTAGCCAGGGTTGAGAAATGCCGGTATGGACTCGGAAATGGCGCTCAGATGCTGATGCGCATATGCCAGAGTTTCCCACACTGGAAGAGATTGATATGATAGCATTGTGCTCACCCTACTCACCCTTTTACCCTGTAAATTAAAGCTCTGTTGAGACAAGTTTTCATTTTTTCCCCAACATTTTAATAATTTTCATTCATTTCTTCCCAGCTTCTGCTTGTTTTCTTAGAGTACAACTTCAAAAGCCATGCCAGCCAAGTGCCGTTGAGTCGAATCTGATGGAAATAAATACTCTGTTAACGAACCAAACCAAACCTGTTGCTGTCAAGTTGAGTCTGACTCATAATGACCCTGTACAGGACTGAGTAGAACGCTCCACAGGGTTTCTGAGAAGCAGCCAGTGGAATCAAACTACTGACTGTATAGTTGGCACTTAACCACTGCACCACCAGGGATCCAAATACTCCGATAACAATCTGATCAGTACGTAACATTATAGCAGAGATAATTTCAGGGCTGCACTGGTCAGAGTAGACAAACAGCCATAACCAAGAAGTTCTGATCTCTGAGTCTCAGCAGAAGCTTGTTTCCCACGCTTGTAGCAGTTAGCAGGCAGCTTTCTAGGCAGTGGCTCAAGGATCCAGGCTCTTCACATCTTGCAGCTTCCCTGTGCCCTAGAATCTCTGACTCTTCTGCTGTGTCATCTATAGCTGGATAATGAAGAGAAGTACAGTGGAGAATTTCACTCATGTGGGAGGATTTTATGGGCTAGGCTTGGAGAGGGGCACGTTCTTTCTGTTCACGTTATACTGAACAGAATTTGATCTCATAGCTACACTTAACTGCAAGGGAAGTTGAGAAATGAAAGTTGAACTGTAGTGAGTCCAGGTGAGATGTGAAGTGGGTTTTGGTGTCCATGTGTCAGTCTCTGCCACAAGGACCTTTTAACCCCTCTACCATCAAGCTGGAGACCCTGGTGGCCCAGTGGTTAAAATACTGGCTGCTAATCAAAAGGTTAGCAGTTCATGTCCACCAAGCACTTGGAAACTGTCTGGAGCAGTTCTACCCTGTCTTATAGGGTCACTATGAGTCGGAATCAATTTGATGGCAAAGGGTTTGGTTTTACTATCAAGCTGAAGCCATGGTGGCACAGTGTTTAAGAGTTTGGCTACTAACCAAAATATCAGCAGTTCAAATTCACCAGCTGCTCCTTGGAAACCACTGGCTCAGTTCTACTGCGTCCCATAGAGTTATTATGAGTTGGAAACTACTTGATACTAGTGGGTTCTTTTTTTGTTGCTGTTTGTTTTTTGTTTTTCATGTTGCTGCTTAAGTGAACTCAAGTTCACCTCTGACCTTAGGTATTTTTCTGTGACTTATACCCAACTTTTCTTTCCTCAATGCAAAGGGGAATTAATTTGATACTTATTGAGGAACAGAGGCCTGACAAAAAACTAGCCAGTAAAAACGTTATCGGTTACAACAGACCATTCTCTGACTCACTTGCTGCGGGCACATCATCAGGAGGGATCAATTATTAGAGGAGGATCTCATGTTTGGTGAAGTAGAGGGCCAGTGAGAGCAAGAGACAGTCAGCTGGGGTGGCATGGCAGTCACAGTGACAGACTTTAACATACCAGTGATGTAGGACTGGACAATATTTTGTTCTGTTGCTCATAAGATTACCACGAGCTGCAATCAACTGGGTGGCTTTTACATAACTATCTATCCACTATGTTGGAAGGAGTCCCTGGATGGTACAAACAGTTAACACAACCAAAAGGTTGGAAGTTCAGGTCCACCATGTGGCACCTTGAAAGAAAGGCCTGAAGATCTACTTCCAAAAAGAAAATTAGCCATTAAAAACCCTGTAGAGCACAGGTCTACTCCGATACATGAGTCAGAGCCAACTGGACAACTGGTTTTTAGTACTATGTTACAAGCACTAGCTAGATACGCTGCTTGTGTTATCTTGTTACATTATCAAAATAATTCTGTGACAAATGTGCTATTATTATTTCTATTTTATAGAAGACATTGAAGCTAATGGAATTCAGATGACCCTGTCCCCTAGGGTCACCATGAGTTGGATCCGACTCGATGGCACTTGGCAAAGACATTTATTTATGTGGCTTTAAGATACCAGAACTGAACCTAGAGCCAGGGCTCCTTCTACTACTTTCATTGCTGTAATTAATTTTAATCTGTAAGAGCATTGTGTTGGAAAGTTGCTTGTGATGTAATCTGACAGAATCTGATCAGACTGCAAAAGAGTAGTTTTCAGAAGTAGACCACTTTCTTGTGTTGCCTCCAGCACAGCAACTGTGCAGAATCTCCCTAGGCTCTCTTTACTGGTAAATATGGTACCCTCTTGTATGGGACACCAAAATACCTTTCTCTCTGGTATTCCTGTACATTTGTTTAAAAAGGAAACACAAGTTTGTATCAAAATCTAATTTATCAGTTGTTCACTAATAATTTTTATCTTATCAGATTGCTGTGGAAGGAAGGTGAATTATCTCAGAGTCTTACAACCGCAAACACATCTGAATGAGTATTTTGATCTTACTGGACTGGAAGCTCTTTGTTTTAGTCTCTGAATGGAGAGTTGCTGCATTTCATCTCCCACAAGCAAAGCTCTAGCCTGGGAACACTCTCCCCTCACTCTCAACCGTATCTATCATTTCAAGTCTCTTCCTGCTCAGCTCTGAAATATCCAGACTTTGAATCCAGTTTATAGATCACTCCTGCTATTGTACTTCCTGAAAAAGGACCAGAAGGGTAGAGAGAAAAGTCAGCTGTCGAGGATTGCCTTTAGATCTCTCATTCATTCATTCAACAAATTTTAACCAAATGCTCATTGGAGTCAGGTTCAGAGGTGATGCTGGAAGGGATACAGTGCTCAAAATTCACCTTCAGTGAGCCCATAATTTCTCATAGGAAGAGAAATAAGCACAGAATCCACTATGACACTCCATCATCCTCACCCAAGGATAGAGACACGCTAGGAGTTCTGGGGACGTAAGAGGAGAAGCTAATTCTACTGGAAAGAAAAGAAGTGAAGTAGCATCAGGAGTGGTGTGGAGGTGGGCTGTAAGGGAGAATGAGAGTTCTGAATCAGAGAAAGAGAGGAAGGGTAGTCCATGCAAACGGAATGACACGGTCAAAGTTTCAGAAGAACATTGCCTGGGAAGGTGAGTGAGCCAGTGACTCAGATATGGCACTCAGGGAGCAAAGCAGGCAAGGGGGGTGTTGCTAATGATAGAACTGGACTGTGTAGTGGAAGCAGTGGGAAGTCATTCAAGTTTTCAGCTGCTGCCGTTATTTTCTTGTTGCTATTGTTTTTGATGTTTGGTTTTAAGGAGTAGATAGAAAACATCTGGAGCTAGGAAAAATCAAGGAGTAAGCCACTGAAATAGTCCTTAAAAGGAAACAAGAAGAACTGAACCAGCTCTGTAGGCCCAGGGAGAAATAACAAGCTGTAGGAGAAGTTTCAGAGATTGAATTTAGAAGACCTCGTGTCTCTATGGGATGAGGGGAAGGAGGAGGAACCAGCAGTTTCCAAGTCCCATGATTGGGCCCTGAAGACACAGTAGCACCAAGAACCAAAGAGGAACTAGGGGCTAAAATGGGTCCTCCAAAAAAAAAGTTAAAATCCTCATGCCATTACCTGTGAATGTGACATTATTTGAAAATGGTGTCTTTCCTGACATGATCAAGTTAAGGTGAAATCTTACATGGGAATTCTGGGGCACAACGTTTAAGAGTTCAGCCACTAACCAAAAGGTCAGCATTTCGAATCTACCAACCACTCCTTAGAAACCCAATGGGGCAGAGTTCTACTGTGTCCCAAAGGGTTGTTGTGAGTTGGAATTGACCCCATGATAAGAGTTGTGTTTTTTTGGAATACCATATGACTGGGGAAGAGCAGGAGAGGAGACACAGCCAAAGATACAGGAAGGAATCCAAGCGATGCTGGAGGCAGACACTGGAATGATGCCTCTACAAAACCAAAAATGCCAAGGACTGCTGACAACACCAGAAGCTAAGAGACAAGCAGAGAATAGATTCTTTCCTTCAAAGACAGTATGGTCCTGATGGGACCTTAATTCCAGAGCTCTAGTCTCCAAAACTGCAAAAGAAGAAGTATCTATTGTTTTAAGCTACTCATCTTGTGATAAATTGCTATGCAGGCCTAGGAAATGAATACAAGAGGCAACTCTGAGGGATCTGGGCATACGAAAAGGAATGAGATTAATGAAGACAGGAGTTAGGATGCAGCAAAGAGAGTGTCTGAAACGATTAACCAGTGTTTAGTGGGTGACCCATGGACAAGTGTCTGCATAAAACAGATATTTAATAAATGTCAGGTTGCATCCTTTTACAATGAGCAGTGATGAAATGGGCAGTAGCACTTGATTTTAAGTCTGAATCTGGTGCTTTGCCCTTCTTCTGATCTGCCATTACCTGTGTAATCATAAGAAACCCATCATTTAATTTCTGTGGCACAGGGTCCTTGTCTTAAAATAAAACTGATAAAATAGGCAACCTTGAGGGCATAGCTCTAAAATTCTGCTCTGAAGATTGGTGCTAGCTTACTGCTCTTAGGTTTGATGCTAATTCGCAATCAAAGGTGCCAAAAATCCCCAGAAAAACCGAATGAGTTAGTATAGTGTGATACAGATAAATATTTAGGTAGACATACAATAAGTACCTAACTAGATAGATGGCTGCATGTGTGTATACACGCATACATGGATGGATGGATGGATGGATGGTAGAGAAGGAGAGAGAGAAATCTCTAAGTGCAAAATAGCAATTTTCATCCTCTAGAAAGTGTTGTCCTTTATTTCAAAAACACAGCTTTCATGTTTGCATATTTTTTTTTCATTTCTAAAGTGGTGATTATAGTAGGTAGTAGTAGTTTTTAAATTACCCTTAAATGTTTATGAAACTCTTTCATACTTTTCAGACTCATGTAGCCCTCTTCTTCTGTTTTAAATTTCTTAATCCACAAAGTTCCAGCCATTAGGGAGCTACTGTTCTAGACTTTCTCTGAACTGCAGAATCATAGAATTGGCTATAGCAGCAGAGTCGTTGTTTCCTTTTGGTAGACACTGAGCCTGGGCCTGGGGCTCACCCTGCCCCTGTGAGTGGGTTTTGTCTCAAGAGCATCATCAGCCCACTAAGGAGTGAAATGTGATCCCATCTCTACCTAGAAATTAGGGGATTTGCTTCTGAGGACCTTCAAAGGAACCTAAGCTGCTTTTTCTGCCTTTTCTCTTCTGTTCTGGGAACTCTCTCACACATACACCAAAAACAAAAGAAGAAAAGTAAAACAGTGGGAAGAGAGAAAATTTGTTCTCCAGATGCTATTTCTGTCCATTCTATGTTCCCTTAAACCTGCAATCTTCCAAGCAACACTCCCACTGGAGTTGAGCTGGAGTCTTCCCTTACATGGCTACAGAGCTGTTGGGCAAGACAATCGTTTTCCTCCAAAGAGCATTTTTCAGTAGAAATGTATAGGGATTGATTGTGCTAACGCTTCAGTAAATCACATTACACAGATTACGTTGATAAATAACAGGGCCTCAGCCTGTGGGGTAATTATGAGGTGCCCCGCCTGAAATCTCTGGAAAAACAGCCACTTCCCCACTCCAAGGGGAAACTAAAGGCAGTTATTATACACAGGGTTATACATTTTCCCTAACACTGTTGTGTGCCTATGAGATATAATAGAAATAATAGTTCATAATAGCTATTATTTTTCAGGCATTTAGTTACTCTGCACCAAACCTCCTTACATCAGTCTCTAAAGGAGAAATTATTCCTCTTTCAGTTTACAGATGAGAAGCCTGTCAGGGGAGGATTATCCAATAAGCAAGGTAAGCACAGGCTTACTTTTGCTTACTTACTAATCTGTAGTGAACAGTTTCACATGGTTTCACCACACCACATCAAAGGGAAAGCCATGAGAAACTGTTCCCTACAGATTAGTAAGTAAGCCTGTGCTTCTTGCTTTCTGAGTCATCTCTCCCGTCAGGGATTGTAGATTTGAAAAGAGGCTTAGATTCTGTATAAGAATGTTATGGGGTTGTGAGACAGACAGATGGCAGCCATGCCTGGAGACAGAATCTTTAATTCTGTGAAAATGTGAAACTATTCACTATAGATTAGTAAGTAAGCACAAGTAAGCCCAAGCTTACCTTGATCACCAGATAGTACACACCTGATGAGATTCAGGGCAATCAGTTACTTGCCCCAGTTTATACAACCAGTAAACAGTGGAGGTGGGATCTTCCTCCAGATTCATCTGATTATAAACCCTAACTACTGTGCAGTTTTAAATAAACAAAGTCCTCAAACCTATCCCAAGGTCAGGAACCACAATCAGAGCACAAAAATACAATGGAAGGATAAAGACAACGTTACTCACAATGGCTCAGAGGTAGATCTGTAAACAGTGCATTTCACTACAGGGCAGATTTAAGAGGAGGGGCTATTCTGCTGATGTGAACATTGTTCTTTTGTTAGAACAATGATGTCAGAATTGTTTTTTTCACACAGAAGATGGCATAAGTCAGTTTGAAGGCAGTATTTCATTTCCTTTCTGATTTGAGGCCATTCAAGAGAAAAATTCACTCATTTTTTTTTCAGGGAGCTTGTTTCTGAGGTAGTAAAGGAAGAAACCACCAACAGTCTCCAATGTTGGTAGCTAAACTGAACATCACCAACTCCAGTAACAAAATTAGGGTACCTTGTACCTTCAAAGATGACAAAGTATGAGGGAAGTCTAAGGAAACTAAAGAGAAGCAAGGTGAGAAGAACTGGCCATGAAGGAGGCACTGGGTTGAGAGTCTATGGTCTCTGGTTGGCATAAGCAGCTGCACAGAGGTGTAGGCACTGAGAAAAACAGAGAGAGAAAGAGAGAAACAAACAAACAGAATAACAGCACCTGGGAGAGAATCTGGTGTGATATGAGAATCCTGACTGTCAAGGTGAAGACAGAGTTCCAGGCAGAGATGAATGAGTTTAAAGGATGACGTCTTTTTCAAAGATGAGCAATTGCAGTATGTTTAAATTTTGATGGTAGTAGACAGGGATATGTTGGAGAGACACAGAAAAGTAATACTTGTTGTCATTGTTAGTTGTTTTTGAGTTGACCCCTGACTCATGGCAACCCCAACAAACAATGTACCACCTCCATATCAGTTGGGATTTGACTGTTGTGATCCCTAGAGTTTTCTTTGGTTGGTTTTTGGAAGTAGACTATCAGACCTTTCTTCCTAGTCCATCTTGGTCTGGATGCTCCTCTGAAACTTGTTCAACATCATAACAACATACAGGTTTCCACTGACAGGCAGGTGGTGGTTGCTGACAAATTGCATTGACTGGAATTGAACCTGAGCATCTTTCATGAAAGGTAAGAACTCTATCACCAAACTACCAGTGCCTCATGCCTCAGCCTAAAAAGGAAATTAATGCACTTGGGAAACTCAAGTGCCTTAACAGTTTCAATGAGGGAGAGAGTGTTGTGGATTGGAAAATTTTTTAAGTTGTATTATATTTTTTCATAATACCTTTATGTAGTTTTTCGTGTTACACATTTACACCCTATTGAGCAGTTCTGCTTTGTCATATTAGGGTTGTAGTGCGTTGGAATGGACTCAAGAGTAATGGGCTTGATTGAAAAAGATTATAAGCTATAACACATTTTTGACATTTAGTGTTACTTGTATACAGTTTAACTGGTATTCTCAACGTCAGGAAGAAGAATGCTCCATTGAACATAAGGAAATGCCACTTTGTTGGTTTATGAATTGACAGTATTAAATGGGCCATCATATAGAATGCTGCTGTAGGATGGTGATTAGAGCAAAAAAGGAAGAATTAAGACTTTTTTCCTACCCTCTGACTAATTTCTCAAAAAATTAATAAGCGTTGTGCTAATTAGTGGTCTGTTCAAGTAAGAATTTGCATCTCTAAACACAAGAAAATCACCAGCAAACTCTCATGTTGTTTCTGAAGTTTTGGCATCACATTAAAAAGTTCCAGATTTTTAATAAAGGTCAGATTCCTTCATAACAGGAAAACATCTGTCATAAATACTGTACAAATATTTATAGGACTAAGCTGGCAGTGTGCAGCTTCCTCTCCCCCCTTTTAGTTGGAACTGGATGTACAAGGGCAAACACAACAAGAAAACAGCATACACAGCAGGTCACAGAATGCTGACATGAGGAGATCACACACATCGTCAACTCAGAAATTCTCCAAGTTGGACAAAGAAAACACATTGTGAGAAGTTCCCAGTGACTTCAGATTCTTTGTCAGACTCTTTGGTGTGTTTTGTTCAATGACATTCCCTTTTCCCTTGTTCTTTTCATTGCAATATCCTTTTTTTTCCATAAGGGATACCTGAGATTCAAATGCACTATTTTTCTCTGATAGTCCCCCACTTCTATTCTGTTTGCTCTAACTCAATACATTTTTAGTCTACCCCATATGGAAATAACATTCATACTTGACCAGGAATATCCAGGTCATTGATAACAAAAAGAGAAGGACTGGAAAGATTTAATCAACTTAATAAAAAGACAACAGAAATGTAAGAGGATATTCATACTGCTAGAGACTTAAGTAAAAGAAATACAGGCTGTTTTCTAACCTCTGTCCCTTCAATCCTCTATCACTACAATCAACAAAATATGTCACCAGATACAGGCTATTGCTTAGAGTCTTCCTTGAGGACTGCTTGGTTGTTAACCAAAAAGTTGTCCATTCAAATACACCACCTGCTCCTTGAAAATCTTATAGGGCAGTTCTACTCTGTCCTACAGGGTTCCTATGAATCAAAATTGGCTCAACAGCAATGGGTATTAGTCAGTACATGGGACCAGGAGTTTTGCTTTTGAAACTATATTCAATCACAGTGATTTATTTAAAAAAAAAAATCTGAATAACTTATGATTTCCATCTGTTTTGGCTTTGAGCTTTGTGAATCCAGTAAAAGGCAATCTAGGTGCCAGCATGATTAGCTTAGGAATCAGTATCAAAATTCACTGTGGGAAAAACCAGGAGGTAAGGGTGTTTGATTTGCGTGCTCTTTCAGTCCTACTATTCAGTATGTGTCACTGCAAAAGTAGGAAGGGGTCAAATGCTATGAGCTTTAGAGACTGGAAGCATGAGTTCAAATCCCAAATCTGACTCTTGTTACCTGAATTTGTTAATACCATCAGCTTGGTGCAAGGCAAAATTAATCAGGACTGCTTTGTTTTTCTGGGTCTCACAAGTTATCTGCCTTTGCCATGACACAGTCTTACTGCCTTCCTATGGCTCATTTTAGTTGAAAATATTTGAGTTTTTCTTCTCTGACAGGTTTCTGCTTTATACAGGTTCAGCTTTGCAGCCTTAATTGTAAATATGTTTCAGCATCAGTATTCTACATCTAGGAAATGGAATTATTGAAAAAAATTGAATCAATGCTATACAGTCACTTAACACTGTGTTTATAAGCTCAGCAAAAACTTAAGGTATTTCTCTCTTGCAATTTTATTCCTCTTTCTTCTATTTGCCTTTAAATTTTAACCTGAACTTGTAAATTACTCACTATTCAAAGAAGAAATGAAAAAAAGAAATTAAGATTTTGAACTAATGAAGATGAAAACATAACATAGTAAAATTTGTAGCATGCAGCTAAAGAGTAATTAAAGAGAAAAGTATAACAGTAGATGCTTTTATTATAAAAGAAGGAAGTTCTCATATAAATGACCTACATTTTCACTTTAACTATCTGCTAAAAGAGGAGCAAATGCAACCCAAAATAAGATGAAGAAAATAAATAAATAAAGACAAACTGGAAGCCCATGAAATAGAAAGCAGAAAAATAATTGAGAAAAAGTCAGTAAAACAAAAGCTGGTTCTTTGACAGGATCAATAAATTTTATAAACTTACAGTTAACCTGATCAAGGAAAAAAGAGGAAAGATAGAATTTACCAATATCAAAATTTATATTCTATTGATAATAAAAAGACTATGGTATATTACGAATAACTTTGTGATGTTAAATCCAAGAAAGAAGAAATGGACTAATTCCTTGAAGGACATGAATTACTAAAACTCAATTAAGTAGACAGAAATTGAACGCCCTATAATACAGCAGTTAAGGAAACAGAATTTGTCATTTAAAAACCTTCCAGCGAAGAAAATTCTAGGCTCAGATGGACTCACTAGAAAATATTATCAACATTTAAGAAAGAAACATTACTAGTTCAACACAAATTCTTCCAGAAAATTGAAGAGGAAGTTAGCATTATAATGATACAAAAATCAAGGAAAGACATTACAAGAAAAGAAAACCATAGATCAATATCCTTCATGATAACAACAGAGTGAATGTAGAAGTCAATAACATAAAAGAAACAGAAAAATACAGAAACATATAGAAATTAAACAACATACTATTCAACTACCAGTGGGTCAAGGAAGAAATCAAAAGAGAAATCACAGATTTCTTAGAGTCAAATTAAAATGAAAGCACAATATACCAAAATTTACTGGATGCAGAAAATGCAGTACTCAGAGAAAAACTTATAGCAATAAATGCTTACATGAAAAAAGGGGAAAGATCTGAAATTAACAGCTAACTTGATGATTACAGGAGCTAGAAAGAAAAAAGCAAACATAGCTTATACTTAGTAGAAGAAAAGAAATAGCAACGATTAGAACAGGAATAAATAAAATTGAAAATAGAAAAACAACAGAAAGAATTAATAAAAGCAGAAGTTGATTCTTTAAAAAGATCAATAAAATTGCCAAAACTTTATCTAGACTACAAGGTCTGACAAGTCTGCAAACTTAATTGTTCTGCATACTAAGTACCTGGTTGCTGCATATCACTACAGTCACTTTGAAGCTATGCACCGACACCAGTGCCTAACCCACCCTTCAAAGCAATTTTGGAACTCTTTCTGAAATGGCCAGTGTGCATGATGGCATGGTGGTAAGTTCACAGACTTAGTTCTGTAGTTGTCTGTGAGGGATTTTTTAGCCAGTAAATAAATAACTGTGTTGCAACATCCTCCCTACTCACCTGATCTGGCCCCTGGTGACTTTTTTCTTTATCCAAAGATAAAGGAAATATTGAAAGGAAGACATCATGATGACATTCAGGACATTAAGGGTAACTCAATGACAGCTCTGATGGCCATTCCAGAAAAAGAGTTCCAAAATTGCTTTGAAGGGTAGACTACATGCTGGCATAGGTGCATAGCTTCCCAAGAGGAGTACATTGAAGAAGACCATAGTGATATTCAGCAATGAGATATGTACCACTTTTTCTAATAAGTTTTCAAATTTAATTGGCAGTCCTCATAACAAAGAACAGAGGCAGATAACCAAAATAAAAAATGAAAGAGGGAACATTGCAACTGACCTAATAGAAATAGAAAATTATGACAGAATATTATGAGCAGCAACAAATTTGATAACCCAGATGAAATAGGCAAATTTGAAAAGCACATATCCTACCCAAACTGACTCAAGAAGAAATAGAAAGTCTCAATACATCATAACAAGTGAAGACATCAAATCTGTGATCAAAAACTTTCCAACAATAAAAAGTCCTGGAAGAGATGGCCTCACTGGAGAATTCTACAAACGTTTAGAGAACTGACAACAAATACTGTTTGTTTAAACTCTTCTAAAAAATAGAGAAGGAAAGACTACCTCCTTGTTCATTCTATGAAGCAAACATAACCCCAACACCAAAATTAGGCAAAGATAGCACACAAAAAAGAGAACTGTAGGCCAATATATCTTATGAATATAAATGCAAAAATCCTCAACAAAATACTAGCAAACAGGAGGCAGAGCCAACATGGTGCTGTAGGTAGACATATCATGCCAACCCTCTGTAGCAAAACCCAAAAAAATTAAGCAAGAGAGACACAAATGTAAGCCCTGGAATACCAAGCATCAAGTAAAGGAATAAATCACTAGGTCAAACACAGAATGGAAGAATAAACTTGTGGTAAACAGAAAATGAGAGATAAAGTGTGGCAGTTTCCTTGCAACCAACACAGCAAAGCATCACCATCTTAGAACACAGGCAACAAAGGTTCTGGACAAGTATGTTAGGAAGGCACTTCACAGAGATCCCAGTAACCAGAGAAACACACCTTCCTACAACCCATCTTTCTGTCCCGTATACCACTCCATCTCTTCTCAATGGGCCACACTACACCGCTCAGTTAGGGGGCCACCTGCCTGCCAGCAGTCCAGGTCTGCCCCACCCAATCAATCAGCCTCTGTCATGCCATTTAAAAATATTTTTTCCCTTTCTTCTGCTTCCTTTTCCTTTCCACCAAGTTTAGCCCAGCTCCCTTCTCTTTCTGCCAGTACCTAACATGGTTGCACTGTTCTTTTCTTTCTGAATTTTTCTTTTACTCCCCTCTCCCTCACCCAGTCCCATATGCCACACCTTCTTTCTGCTTCCCCCAACCATGGAACTACAGCTAGAATGTCCCTAGAGCTCAGCCCTGCCACCACACCCAGCCTGCACCACCACTTTCTCCCACCACTAGACCAACTACTGAATGGTGGGAAGTAAGTGCATCCCATGCCTTGTTCAACACACTGCCTATCTGGCAAGGAGCTGTGGATGCTCCCACACTGCTGGACCAACCACAAGAGGCAAACAGCATACACTCACTCTGCCTTCAGCCGTATCACCGAACCAGTGTACAGCAAAGTGAGGTTACACTGTCTGCAGCTGCCTTGCCCAGTCGGACAAGGAGGTGAGACTGCTCATGTTCACAGATGAGCACACATCAGAGAACACCTACCCCACTTGACCTGACATATAAGAAACAAAAAGGCATGACAAAACAAGTGAACATACAATCAATGAATAATGAAAATAGTACCATAATGTCTTGGGAGAGGAGAGAAAATAGAGTTTTCCAGTAAGGTTGTCCTAATTGTGACAGCTCATGGTGGCCATATTTATCACTTTTTTTAATTAGTCTTGACAAATAGCCATGAAAGGTTACACACTTCTACAACACACAGAAATTATTAAAGCTTATTATCAAGATGAGTGTTCCATTAACTATTCTGTGTGTTACATGAAGTTTAAAATTTGCATAATTATTCCACTATGAGAAAAATTCTACATGTAATCAAAAAATTTGAGACAACCAGGTCTGTTGCCAACCAGACAATACCTGTGTATCAATGAACCACACATTACAATGAAAACATTGCCATTTTAGTCAGAGTGTATGTGGGAATCTATCCTAATCAATTTCTCACCAAGCACAAGAGCTGGCCATATGTCAACCACAATTTGGCAGATTTTGCATCTGGACTTGAAGCTTTACCCTTACAAAATTGTTTTAATTCAAGAACTGAAATCCAAAAACCATGGATTACACCATACATTTGCTGACTGGGCTCTGAAGCAAATGGAATTTGAGTGTGATTTTGGCCTAAAAACTGTCTCCAGCAATGAGGCCCTTTTTGGATGAATGGTTTTGTTAAAAAGTGAAACTTTTGTATTTGGAGCAATGAGAATCCAATGGAAATTCAAGAACACCCACTTCATCCCCAAAAGTTTCCATTTGGTGTGGACTTGGGTCCTGAGGAATCATTGACCCTTTTCTTTTCCAAGATAAACAAGGTGATGCCGTGACTGTCAATGGTAAGATAGCAGGCTATGATAACTGATTATTTTTGGACCCATTGGAAGGTGATGCAGCAGCCATTTACCCAAGGTTCTTTTCCACATGTAATACCATCCAATGTATTTGAAAATTAAAAACAATCAAAACTGTATCATTCACACAACTTGTTTTATTCAAGTTTAAAGATAGCAACTACAACAAAAAAAGAACCCCAGACACAGTGCTATCGAGTCAATTCTGACTCATAGCAACCCTACGGACAGAATAGAACTGCCTCACAGAGTTTCTAAGGATTGCCTGGTGGATTTGAATTGCTGACTTATTGGTTAGCAACTATAGCACTTAACCACCATGCCACCTGGGTTTTCAGTTCAAAGATAGGACACTCTTATAGGGAAACCCTTTATCAAAACATGAAAGTCAGGACAAGATGGCTGTAGCAAGGGAAAAAGATAAAGACTCAGATAAACCTTCCAGTAAGAGAAAAAGTAGTGACACTACCTAATATGAAATTCAGAAGACTAATATTTATGGCTTTAGGAAAAAAGTTCAAGGAAAACACAGACAAAACTAAGGAAAAGTGTGGACAAAACTGTGGAAACAGACAAAACTAAAGAACACATAGACAGAAATCAAGGAAAATATAGATAAAACAATAGAATAATTCAAGAAAATAACATAACAAAATATCAAAATAAATAATTAGAAATTATACAAAAACAGCAACTAGAAATCAAAAAAATAAATAACAAAATTTAATAAATGGCCAATTTTAGAAGCCAATTTTAGATTTTAGGAGCAAATTTGAAACCATAGATGACAATATTAGCAAGACTAAAGAAAATCCAAGATTGAAAAAAATCCTCAAAGACACCAGTTTGAGGAAGAATCAGAGAAAAGAATGAAGAAAAATTAAGAGAACCTAAGAGTTACATGGGACATCAAAGGCAAAAATTTACATGTGATTAGAATTCCAGAACAGGGAGAGAAAATGGAAAATAGAGACAAGATTCTTAAAGAAGTACTCCTAGAAAATTTACAAATACCATGAAAGGCAAAAAACTGGCCATTCAAGAAACTCGGTGAACTCCAAATGGGCTAGACCCCAAAAGAAAATCACCAAGATATATAATCATGCTTGCCAAAATCAAAGACAAGGAAAGGATCCTGAGAGCAGCTCAAGAAAATCAAAAAGTGACTTTCAATGGGAAAACAGTAAGACCAAGCTGTGATTACTTGGCAGAAACTATATAGACAAGAAGGCAATGAATGACATATATATAAAGCCTTGAAAGAAAGAAAACCTCCAACCAGGAATCATATACCCTGTGAGACTCTCTCTAAAGTACTATGATGAGATTAGGACATTTCCAGATAAAAAGAAATTAAAGGAATCCTTAATATCCAAATTAAACTTACAACAAATATTAAAGGGAGTCCTTCGGTTAGAGACCCAGCAACAACAGACAACAACCAGAGCATAGTACACAGGACTACATCAGCCAAATACTAACATAGGTAGAAAACTTTCAATAATAAAAGAAAGCTAATAGGCTTAAAAGAGGAAACAGGGATGCCAATCTGTAAATGATCATAAAGTCAAAACAATAAAAAGATGGAATAAAGGGTGTTAATATAGAACTTTTCAAATGGAGGGAGAGTCAAGACATTATCGAGTAATAAAAGAGTGGCTGAGACTTAAAAAGATGAAAATAAATTCTGAGATAATCTCAAAGAAAGTTAACAAACCTGCTCATCAGAATAAAAAAAAGAAAAACATGAAGACTGCATAAACAGGAAATCTGTAACAAAAGAAACATTCACAAACAAAACAAATTCAGCATAGGAAAAAAGGAACAAAGAAAACATCAGCACCATAGTAAAAAAGCACATGACAGCAGTTCTGTGAGTTCACATAAACTCCACAGCAATAGGTTTGCTTTTTCTTAAAAAAAAAAATTATTGATAATCACACTGGATGTAAGTTGCTTAAATGCACCCTAAAAAATCAGAGTGGTAGAAAGGATTCAGAATAAAAAAATGATCTATCAACATGCTGTAAACTCTGATGGTTTAGTGGTTAGGCGCTCTAACTACTAACCAAAAGGTCAGCAGTTCAAATCCACCAGGCACTCCTTGAAAACTCTATAGGGCAGTTCTACTCTGCTCTATACTATGAGTCAGAATTGCCTTGAAGGCAGTGGGTTTGGTTTTTGGTTATATCAACATGCAACATAAGAGACATCCCTTAGACATAAAGACATAAATACATTAAAAATAACATCATGAAAAAATATATATCAAGTAAACAGTAAGCAAGAGCAAGAAGGGCAATATTAACCTCATATAAAATAGACTTTAATACAAAATCAACCATAAAAAACAAGGGAAGGACATTAGATATTGAAAAACGGTGCAATCTACCAAGAAGATAAAATCTTAATGAATATATATTCACACAATGACAGGGCTCCAAAATGCATAAAACAAACCCTAAAAACACTGAAGAGCAAAATAGACAATTCCGAAATAATAGCGAGACACTTCAACACATGACTCTGAACAGAATATCTGGAAAGAAACTCAAAAAGGACACAGAAGATCTAAAGGCAATGATCAACCAGCTTGACCTCAGACATATACAGAACATTATATGCAGCAGTGGCAAAGTACACATTCTTTTCCAACTAACATGGAACATTCTCTATAGTAGACCACATTTTGGGCCAGAAAGCACATTCAATAAAATACAAATCATCGAAATAATACAAAGCATTCTGCTCTGATCTCAATTCTATAAAAAATAGAAATCAGTAGCATAAAATAACAAGTGAAAAAAATTAAGCACATAGAAACCAAATAATACCTTGCTTAAAAACAACCAGGTAAAAGAAGAAATCAAAGAGTAATCAAAGATAACCTAGCATCAAATGAAAACAAAAACGCATTCTATCTGAAACTTAGGATGCAGCAGAGGCAGTGCTCAAACGTCAATCTATAGCAGTAGACACACACATCAAAAAAAAAAGGTCCCAAAGCAAAACTTTATACCTACAACTAGAACAAATAGAAAGAGAACAGCAAAAAGAAGTCCGTAAGTACCAGGAGAAAAGGAATAATAAAGATTACCACAGAAATAAATGAAATGCAGAATAAAAAAAAAAAATGGAATCAGTAAGACCTAAGGTTGAATCTTTGAAAACATCAACAAAATCAACAAACCACTGGCCAAAGTGACTAAAGAAAAATAGGAGCGGAAGCAAATAATCTAAATAAGAAATGAGATAGGAAACACTACAACAAATCCAAATAAAAAGGATCATAACAGAATGCTATGAAAAATTATACTCCAACAAACTTAGGAACCTAGACAAAATGGGAAAGTTTTGAGAAACACACTACCTACCTAAACTGATAAATCTGAGACAGAAAATTTGAACAGACTACAAGAAGAGACTAAAAAGGTAATAAAAAAAATAAACAAACCAAAAAACTTTCCAACAAATAAAAAGCCCTAGCCAGACAGTGTCATTGGAGAATTCTACCAGACACTTAAAGGAGAGCTTACTCTAGTACTATTCAAACTATTTCAGAGCGTAGAAAAGGAAGGAACACTCACAAATTTACTCTACAAAGCCAGCATGACCCTGATACCAGAGCCAGGCAAATAACATGACACAAAAAAGAAAATTACAGACCAATGTCTCTCATGAATACATAGATGCAAAAATTCTCAACAAAATTGTAGCCAATAGAATTCAGTAACATGTCAAAAAATAAAACACCAACACCAAGTGGGATTGATATGTTACGCAAAGATGGTTCAGCATTAGAAAATCAATCAACATGCTCTACATAAACAAAATAAAATAAACATGTGATCACTTCAGTTGATACAGAAAAAGGCATTTGATATAGTTCAATGTACATTCCTGTTAAAAACCATGTGTATAATAGGAATGGAAAAGAAAATCCTCAAAATAATAAAGGATATTTATACAAAACCCTTGAAGCCCTGATGGCACAGTGGTTAAGACTCAAGGCGACTTACAAAAAATGAGCAGTTTATATCCATAAACCACTTACTGGAAACTCTACGGCACAGTTCTACACTGTCATATAGTCACTATGAGTTGGAATCAACTCAGTAGCAGTGGAAATACAAAACCAATGGCCAACACAATTCTCACTGGAGAGAAGCTAAAAGCGTTTGCCTGAAAATAGAAATAAGACAAGGATGCCCTTTGTCACCACTCCTAAATAATATTGTGCTGGAAGTCCCAGCTAGAGCAGTAAGGCAAGGAAAAAAAATGATAAAGCGCATCCAAATTGAAAAGAGAAAAGGAAAATTATCACTATTCTATGATTCTATACATAAAGAACCCCAAAGATTACACAAGAAAATTACTGGAACTAATAGAAACACTCAATAGAGCAACAGGATGCAAGCTGAACATACAAAACTCATCAAGAAAGAGAACTTAGGAAACAACATTAGGAAATCAATACTGTTTATAATAGCTCCTAAAAAGATAAAATACTTGGGAGTAAATCTAACCAACAATATAAAAGAGCTATACAAAGAAAAATGCAAAATACTACTGCAAGAAACAAACAAACAAACAAAAAAGACTTTCATGGATAAGAAGCCTCAACATTGTTCAACTGTCAATTCTACCCAAAGAGATCTACAGATGCAAAGTAATCCTGATACAAATACCAACAGCATTCTTGAATGGAATAGAAAACTAATTATCAACTTTATATAGAAAGAAAAGAGGCCCCAGATAAGCAAAAAATTATTCAAGAAAAAGAGGCCTTACATTATCTGATTTCAGAACCTATTATACAGCCACAGTAGTCAAAACAGTGTGGTATTAGTACAATGACAGACTTATAGACCAATGGAACACAATTGAAAACCCAGATATAAATCCATCTATCCATGATTAGCTGATTTTTGATGAAGGAGCAAAGTCCACTAAATGGGGAGAAGACAGTCTTTTTTTAAGAAATGTTACTGGTAAAACTGGATCCATCTATAAAAATACGAAACATGACCCATACCTCACTCTATGCCCCAAAACTAGCTCAAAATAAATTGAAGACCTAAATATAAAAATAAAAACATAAAGATAATGAAAGTAATACATGGCATAAATACAACACAAGTCATAACTAACAATACACAAACACTGGAAGATAAACTAAATAACTGGGAGCCACTGTAAATAAAACACATATCCTCACCAAAAGACTTTACAAAATGGTAAAAAGACAATCTAAAGATTGGGAAAAATCTTTTCGCTACAATGTATCTGACAAAGGTATAATCTCTAAAATTTGTAGAAGACTTCAACACCTTAATTAAAAAACAAAAATAAACAAACAAATGAAAAGACGGGCAAAGGGTGTGAAGAGACACTTCACCAAATAAGACCTTCAAGCATCTAACAGACACATGAGGAAATTCTCTCAATTATTAACCATTACAGAAATGCAAATCAAAACTACAATGAGATATTCTCTCACCCTGACGTTACTGGCACAAATTAAACAAAAAAGAGACAGAAAATAACAAATTTTAGACAGGTAGTGTAGAGATTGGAATTCTTATGCATTGCTGGTGAGAATGTAAAATGGTACAACCGTAACGGAAATTGATGTGGCACCCCTTTAAAAAGCTAGAAATAGAAATAGCATACTATCCAGTAATCCATCCCTAGAAATCTATTCTACAGAGAAAACAGTTGTCACACAAATAGATATCTGTGTGACCATGTTCACGGCAGCGTTATTCACAATAGCAAAAAGATAGTAATAATTTAAGTGCCCATCAACAGATGAATGAATAATTAAATGAGTTTATAGACACACAGTGGAATACTATTCAACACTAAAGAACAAGGATGAATTCCAAAATGTCTCATAATGTGGATAAATCTGGAGGGCATTATGCTGAGTGAAATAAGTCAATCACAAAAGGACAAATAGTGTATGAGACAGCTATTATGCTTGGCTTGGCTCCCAAAAAGTTTAATCCCATTGTCATTGAGTTGATTCCCACTTACAGCAACCCTGTAAGACAGAGTAAAACTACCCCATAGGTTTTCCAAGGAACTGCTTGTGGATTTGAGCTGCCCACCTTTGGATTAGCAGCCAAACTCTTAACAGCTGCACCACCAGGGCTCCAATAAATGAATGAATGAATGATTTACAAATAGAAAAAAAGTTTTGATGGTTACAGAGGAGGGGAGGGATGAGAAAGGGAAATCACTTACAGATAGCATACAAATGTTAACTTTAGTGAAGAAATAGACAGCACACAATATAGAGAAAGTCAGCACAACTTGACCAAGACAAGGCCATAGTAACTTCCTAGATACCTCCAAACACCTTGAGGGACCAAATAACTGGGGACCACAGTTTCAGGGCACCTTTCAATTAGCATAACATAGTTCATTTAAAGAAATAAAAGTTCTACATCCTACTTGGGTAAATGTCATCTAGTGTCTTAAAAGCATACCTGTAAAATAAATCTATTGGTCCCATTGCATTCACTGCAAAAGAGAATGAAGAAAACCAAAGATATGTGGAAAATGTTAGCCCAGAGGATTAATAGACCATGTGAATGACAGTTTCGCTAGCCTGATTCCAGAAGAACCAAGTGATGCCTGGACTGCTGCCACTGACCACTATGACAGGGATCACAAGAGATGATCCCAGAGAGAATGGGAGAAAAATGCAAAACAAAATTCAAATTCACAAAAAAAAAAAAAAAAAAAAATACTAGTCTGACGGACACTGGAACAACACATGATACCTGTAGACACCCTGCTCAGAATAGATACCACTTCCAAAGTCCAATAAAGAACCAATAGTACATGTGAGGAATGCAATTCTTGGTTCAATCAAGTATATGAGACCAAATGGACAACATATGCCAACAAGCTAAGATGAGAAATCAGGAAGGGACAAGAAATTTGGATGAATGGACCTGGGGAACCAGGGCTATAAAGGGAAAGGAGAGAGTGCTGATACATTGCAAGTGTTGCAAACAGTGTCTCAAAACAAGCTGTGTATACATACATTTTTTAATGAGAAACTAACATGTGTCATAAACATTCACTTAAAATACAAGAAAATTTAAAATATATTCATATATATAAATATTAGTGAACAGAATCTGATAGCATATTAAGAGAGTCATACTTTATGACAAAGTGGGAATTATTCCACAAACACAGAGATAGTTCAACAATGGAAAATCAACCGATGTGATAAATCACATTAATAGAACAAAGGAAAAGAATGACACAATAATCTCTGTGGATACAGAAAAGGTATTTGATAAAATCTAGCACCTTTTCTTGATGAAAACTCTTAAGAAAATTGGAACAGAAGGGAAATCCCTCCATATGATTTAGGGCATATGAAAAGCCAACATCCAACATTATACTGAATGGAGAAAGACTAAGAGCTTTACCCTTGAATCCCAGACAAAGACAAGTGTATCTGCTCTTACTTCTTACATCCAATATTGTATTAGAAGTCTCAGCCAGAGAAATAAGACAAGAAAAAGAAAGAAAAATTATCCAGATTGGAAGAGAAGTAAAACTATTTTTATTTGCACATGATATGATCTTACATATAGAAAATTCCAAAGAGTACACATGAAAACTTCTGGAGGTAACAGAGTAATTTAGCTAAGTAGCAGAGTACAAGATTGACAAACAAACATCATCTGTGTTTCTATACACCAGCAATGAGAAATCCAAATGAGAAATAAAGGAAAGAATTCCATTTATAGTAGCATCTAAGAGAATAAAATATTTAGGAGAAAAACCTAACTAGGGATGTGAAAGACTTATGAAATGAAAATTAAAAAACACTGCTGAAAAATATTGAAAAAGACTTATGTAAATGAAAGGATGTTCCATGTTCTTGGGTTGGAAGATTTGCTGTATTTTCATGCATGTAACTGGTGTCTTATTTGTTGTTTACTAACTACCTCATCCCCCATGAGGTATTTTCATAAATGTCACTATACTAATATTTTATATGTTATTGCACTTGACTTGGCATTGTAAAAAAAATTAGCATAGCATGCTTATGAAAATACTTTGGGGGAGCAGCCTGCAGTTCACAGATAAACTTAGATGATGCACATTATTTGCATAAAAATACAGTAACAGCCTAAAGATGTCAGTACTGCCAAAAGTGATCTATAGATTTAAGACAGTCCCAATCAAAATTCCAACAGCCTTAATTACAGATATGGAAAATACAATTCTCAATTTTATATGGAATAAAAATTGGCCCCAAATAGTTAAAGCCATGCTGAAAGAAAAGAACAAAATAGCCGGACTCATACTACTTGATTTTAAAACATATTACACACCCACAGTAATCAAAAAGTGTGGTAATGGTTTAATGCAAAAACACAGAACAACAGCATTGAAAGTCCAGAAATAAACTCACACACTTATGGTCAACTGACTTTTACAAGTGTGCAAAGTCTGTTAAATGGGGAAAGAAAACTCTCTTCTCTAAATGTTGTTGGAAAAACTGCATTTCCACATGCGGAAAAATGAAACCCCAGGCTCCTTGCCTCATACCATACACAAACACAAATTCAAAATGGATTGAAGCACTAAATGCCAAGTGCCGTATATGCAAACTAAAATAAAACAATTCTTAAAAGAAAATGCAGAGGTAACCCTGTTGGGCCTTGATTTTATCAATAGGTTATCTTATCTAATAACAAAAGCACAACAACAAAATAACAAAAATAAATAAATGGAACCTCCTAAAAATCAAAAACTTTTGTTCATCAAGAGACTTTACCAAAAAATAAACAGTGAGAGAATATTCAGGAACCATCTATCTGATAAGAGTCTAATAAATAATATATACATATATAATTTGACAACTTAACAAAAAGATAAATAGTACAATCATAAAATGAGCAAAGGACTTGAGTAGACATTTTACCAAAGAGGACATTTAAATGGGTAATCAAATAAGTGGTAAGGTATTCAACATCATTAACCATCAAAACAAGCAAAAACTCATTGCCTTTAAGTCAATTCCAGCTCCTAGTGACCCTATCAGACAGAGTAGAACTGTCCCGTATTGTTTCCAAGGAGCACCTAGTAAATTCAAACTGTTGATCTTTTGGTTAGCAGCTGTAGTTCTTAACCACTATGCTATCAGTGTTTCCTATTAGCTATCAGAGAGATGCAAATAAACACCACGTGAGACACCCTCTCACTACCACTAGGATGGCTAAGATTTAAAAAAAGGAAAAGAACCAATGTTGACAAGGATGTGGGGAAATTGGAATCCTTACCCACTGTTTGTAGGAATGCAAGGTGATATAGCTGTTGTGGAAAACAGTGTAGCAGTTCCTCAAAAACTTAAAGGTGAACTACTGTATGACTCAGCAATTCCAGTCTTAGATATATATGCAAAAGACTTGAAAGCAGAGACTCAAACAGATACTTGTATGCCAATATTCATTGCTGCACTATTTGCAACAGTCAAAAGGTAGAAACAACCTAAATGTCTATCACCAGATGAATGGATTTAAAAAAAAAAAAACAAAGTGGTACATCTATAAATAGAATACTACTCAGAAACAAAATCTTGATACATAGGACAGTATGGATGGAGCTTGAAGACATTATGCTGAGTAATATAAGTCAAGGACAAGTATTGTATGACTTCACTTATATAAACAGTCAATAAAAGGCAAATGCATGGACATGAAGTTTATTAGTGGTTACAGGGAATAAAGAGGTGTTAGCAGTAATGGAAAAATTGCATTGATAAAGGTGAGGGTTGCACAGGTGATTATTGCAAATTGCTGTCATTAAGTTGTACACCTATAAAAAGTTGAACTGGCTGAAGTTGTATGATAGATATATTTACAATCACACACACACACAAAAAGTAGCTACTGCAGCTGCTTATATACAACCAAACACTTCCTTGGGATTTGGTTCCTTAGTTTGGACCTTTATAGTCATGGTTTCATGGAATAGCCCAGTTAAAATGGCCAAATAATTTGTTTAGCACTTCTGTTCTACTTCCTAGTTCATTGTTTAGTGCCTGAGGTCTTCAAAACTTGGCCAGTGGACATTCAAATCCAAAAATTGGTCTCCATTTACCTGGAACAAGAGAAAAGAGAGTCAGAAATATCAGGAAGATATGGACTGTGTGCCTAGTTGCTTCCATGAACTGCTGCCTTTGCCTAGAGGCCGGAAGAATTGGATGGTGCCTATCTACCATTACTGAACATTTCAACCAAAGATTCTATAGAAGAATTCTGATCAAAAGGACAAAATGCAGAAAAGAATCTCAAGTTCTCTTGGATTCAAGACTTTCTGGAGCCATGTGGGCTGGGTGAACCTCAGAAACTATGACCCTAAGATAATCTTTACAACATAACCAGGTAACTATCCCCAAAGTCTTCTTAAAACCAAACAATATTTTAACTAGTGAAAAATGTCTACTTTGAGTTTTATGGTCTTTTAAGAACTATCTATGTGGGATCAGAGTGACACTGCCAGCTGGGAAGATTAGACAGGAGCCTTAGAGGGTAGTGAGTTTGTGATAATGGGGGAGGAACAAATCAGAAAAGAAAGGTGAGAATGGTTGCACAACTTGAAGAATGTGATCAGTGTCACTGAACTGTACATTCAGAAAGAGTTAAATTGATGTCTATTTTGCTGTACACATTCTCAACAACAAATTTTTTTTAAAGCAAACTTTGTTTTTTACAACAGAAACTTTATTCAAAAAGTATCTTTCATAAAAGTCCTCCATGAAAACAAAAATTTTCCTTCATGAACACAAATGGTCCCATGGTAATTTCATGGATTCTCCATGCTGTAGTCCTAGTAACACAAATGGTGTGCTAACTAAAAGACTGACTCTTCCAAACCATCAAAAGTTCAGTGGGAGAAAGGTGTGTTAGTCTATCTCCATAAAGGTTTACAGCCTTGGAAACCCTACGTACGGGGTTGCTATGAGTCAGAATCAGCTAAACAGCAGAGGTTTTTGTTTGGTTTTGTCTCCATACCCTAGGGAGAATTTGGGGTTAGGATTTCCTTATCTATCCTCCCTATCATCACTTTCCAAGGAAACAAGGGTACTTTTTAAAGGCGGCTTCCTATTAAGCATCACTGCTGCTATGAGCCTCCGGGAACTGACAGAATACCAACTGAGATGTTTGAACAAATGTATGTAATGCTGGAAGTGCTCCCTTGTATGTGTCAAGAAATTTGGAAGACAGCTGCCTGGCCAGCTAATGGGAAGAGATTCATATTTATGCCTATTCTTGAGAAAAGTGATCCAACACAATGGAGAAATTATCAAACAATATCATTAATATCACACACAAGTAAAATTTTGCTGAGGATCATTCAGAATCACCTGCAGCAGTATGTGGAGAGGGAACTGGCCGAACTCAGCCTGAATTCAAAAGATGTCAAATGAGGGATATTATTGCTGATATCAGCTAGATCCTGCTAACAGCGAAGAATACCTGAAAGATGTTTACCTGTGTTTCATCGACTATGCAAAGCATTTCACTGTGAGGATCATAATAAATTATGGATAACGCTGATAAGAACAATGTCTTAGACTGAGTTTTTTAGAGAAGCAAAATCAGTAAAGCATACAATTATATATTGAAAGAGATTTAGATAAACAAAACAGCTCACACAGTTGTACAGGCTGAAATACTCCAAGTTCTAGATTGGAATAAAGCTTCACACAGCCGTGGAAGCTGGCCAACCAAAGATCAGCAGGTCAGAGAACAGGGTTCCTGCTCTCAGGTTGTAAAGGTTGGCGAATCCCAAGACGGCAGGTGAGACTGCAAGATTTCCCCTGCTTCACATAGCAGCAGGGACTGGTGAACCCAGAATCAGCAGATAAGGGAACAAGATTTTTATTCATAGGCTGTGAAGATCAATGAATCCTGAGAGCTGCTAGCTCAGGTCCCAAGAACTGGGTGTCAGAAGACGAGAGCATGGCAGCTACTAGATTCACAAGTCAAAACCTTGGCAAGGTGAGCAGGCAAGAAATAGGCAGCAGAAGACAGAGAGACCAAGGCTAAGGGGGCAGTGAGCACATTCCCTCGCGGCGGTGACCATAACATTGTACATCTGCTAAAACATTGAGAATCATGGCCAGCCAACTTGACACACAAACTTAACCATCACACATGGGAATGCCAGAATACTTTCTTGTGCTTGTGAAAAGTCAACACTTAAAACAGCATAATGTTTGTCAGAGTCAACCTGATGGCAATGGGAGGAAGCATCTACTATGGGTGGACCAGTTTACATATATTCACACAAATGCTCACATCAGTTCTATGAGAAATGTTCATTTTTCCATTTTTAGACATGTTAATTTGCCTGAAACTATCATTTTAAGTGCAGAGATAGAATAGGGACCTAGACTTGTCCACTATGGCACAGCTTGCCAGATAACTTTCATCATGGTGGCATGAAATCAGGACTCTAGCGACAACACATGTGCCATCCTTCATCATAAAAAGGGACAAACAAGGGAGGGGCTGAACCGCCTGGACGTGCTTTCTCAGTGGGTTGTCCCCTTCAAGCTTCAGAAAGGTCTTTAAAAAACACTTAGCCAAGTCCTCAGTGTGTTTTACCAAACACTTTTCCCCTTGATTTTTAAACCCATGTGTTATTTTAGGAATAATAGAAACCACATGTCTCTGACATATTTACACTTAAATCATCAAGATGTTGTTTTGTCAGAACTTTTTGATGTCTGCCTAGATTTTCTTGTTAAGGAGGACCCTCCTAGAAGCAGCAAGTACCCTCACAAATAAACAAATTGAAACAAGAAGAAGTCTAAATTGAGACCAAGTTTCAGACTGGTCATGTGGGATGAATTTGAAACTTGGCAAATTTACTCTCTTTCCTTCACCCCAGGAGGGGCTGTGAACAGAATGTGGTGTCCGATGGTCATTTCACAACTGCTTGTTTCTGTTTCTTGCTTCAGATGAAAGCACAGAAATCCAACAGTTTTGTGAGAAACATTTTACTAACCTGGTGTCACTACAAAACCTGCTCCTGGAATCTTATATAGTCAGTGCAAAAACCAGAAAGTAAATCAGTTGACTGACTTATGAGATTTGGTGAAGTTTAAATCTTAAAGTGAACTCCCCACCTCCCCACACCCCCGACCAAGACGATGATCTATTTAGGGAAGAGTCTGTTTCAATTATTCAGACAAGGTGCCTCACATATTCTTTTACAGATATCCCAGCACTTGAAAAAATAAAAGTCTGCCTTCTCGTTTAGGGGATTGCACGGAGTTCATAGTTCATACGGGTTGCCGTCCTAGAATTCTTCTGAAGACAGAGATAGCTTCTCAAGACAACTCCACCTAGTATCAAAGGCAGACAACTTCACAGAGACAAAAATAGATTAGAGACTACGGGAGGTGGAGGTAAGAGAAAAGCGGAGTCATTGCTGGGTGGGCACAAAGTTTGTGTTTGGGGCAGTGAAAAGGTTTTGGAAATATGGTGGTGATGATTGTTCAACATTGTGAAATTAATGCTATTGACTTGTACACTTAAAAACGGTTCTGTGTGTGTGTGTGTGTGCGTGCGTGTGTGTGTTTCGCGACCGATCTATCAATTTGTTATACTCTAGTGGCTTCTGTGTGGCAATTTGGTGGGACGTCATTCCTAGTATTGTGTGGTGTTCCTTCATCTTGTAAACCCTGCCCCTGGGATGTTAATAAAGGGCGGCAGCAGCGTTGGTGCGGCAGGGCACAATGCGTGTGGTTGTGTTGTGCCTTGGGGCAGCCTCTTGAGGCAAACAGAGATTTGAGAGCAGAATGTGTCCTTTGGAAAGGACTCCAGTGTCCCCGTGCCTCAGAAGCTACCCCTTCAGGGGAAGACTGACAACAAGGACCCTTCCTCCAGAGCCAACAAAGAAAGCCTTCCCCTGGAGCTGACACCCTGAATTTGGACTTTCAGCCCACTGTCCTGTGACAAAATAAAATTTCTCTTTTTAAAGCCATCTGCTCTTGGTATTTCTGTTACAGCCACACTAGGTGACTAAGACACTCTTCCTAAGAATTTGAGCACAAAATTGTGACCCAATGCCCCACTTTTGTAGAAAAGGAGAGAATGGAAGCCAGCAATGATGAGGGGTTGGCTCAAGGCCACGGTGATATTTACCAGCATTTTGGAATGAGGACCCAGGTTTCTGAGACCCCAGGCTAATGTTCTCACCATTGTCACATTTGCCAATCTGCAGTACTTTTTGTTTGTTTCTTTGCTTTCCTCTTCTAGCTTTCTTTTAATGGCTTTATCATGTTTAAAGTGTAATTGAGAATCAGCTAGGTGTACTAAAAAAAAAGTCTTGTGCAACTCAGCAATTGTACCTGGGCCTTTCTGTCTAGGATCCAGGCCAAAATATGATGGAAACTTTGTCTCCAGAGAGGCCTCAGACCTGCGGTGCCAGTGGGATGTTACCGAACACCGTACTCAGCCGGCGTACAAGGAGGCCTGCTCGTGATTACAAGAAAACTCTGGGGAACTGATGGGGTTGGGAAACATTTTTGTAGGGTTTTGCTGAAAGGAAAAAAGAAAGGGAATCTGGTGTATGTTAACTGACAGATTATTCCAGAGAAGTATCCAAAAATATAAAATGTGAATTGGCAAAGTCAAGAATGTCTGACACAGGGAGTTTTACTGAGATGCCTGTGTGCTTGAAGTTAAGTGATGACATCTGTGTTCAAGCCAAACTCTGGAGAGTCCCAAGTCACCGTTTCCACCTCATCTCCATCCTATCCCAATCTGTTTTCCTAAAGTAGGTCTTCTCCTAAAAGATACTGGGGTCCAGATTAGGTTGATAACTGTTTGCCTTGTTTGGTTGTAGAATTGTCACTTTCCACAATGGAGACCCAGGCTTGATTCTGGCCACTGCACCTCGTATGCACCACCCATGAAGGTTCAAGTGTTGCCATGATGCCAGACGGGTTTCAGTGGAGCTTCCAGACTAAGATGACTTTGGAAGAAAAGACTTGGTAATCTACTTCAAAAATCAGTCAGTGAAAACCCTATGGGGTCACACAGTTTGAACTGTAACCCATCATGAGGACGGCGCAAGAAAGGTCCATGTCTTATTCTGTTGTGCTTGGAGTCACTGTGAGTCTGAGACCAACTGCATGGCAGCGGAAGCAACAACTGGTGCCGTTGGTTAAATCACCCATCAGCTGTGCCATTTCCCACTTCCCAGACCTGTGCGGATTAAGGCTCCAAGAGGCACCTTCCTTTGTCTGGTGAAAAACTCAGAGCAATATCAGAAAAAGCAGAATTAACCTGGAGCCCAGACTCACAGACGTTTCCCAGAGAAGAAAAGGTCACAAACGTGGTACTTAAAAATGGAAATATGGCATTGCTTTGAATGATGTGAAAAAAGATAAAAGGGGTACAGTAGCAGTAACAGAGCTGCTTGGAGTAAAGAGAGGGCTCACACGCCGGGCATCTGGACCTAGAGCAGCTGGAAGGCACCCCACCCAAGACGAGTCTTAGCCTTGTCACAGATTTCTGTGAGGCAGTACAGCTGTGACCAGCTGTGGAAGCCAAGTACAGGGTGGGAAAATGAGGATGACATGTAAGGACACTGACCACCTCCCCCGCCAACTGTCAGCTGTCTCCTCCCCACAGGTAAAATCAAGAGACAGCCAGTGAGATGAAACTGGTGTCTGTCCTATTTTTACTTCTCATCTTGGCTGATATTTGCAGTTACCTAGATTTTAAGACTCGCGGGTTTTTATTTTAACTGTGACAAATTATATATAACAAAGCATTTTCTGTTTTCCATTTCAGGTGTACAATTCAGTGACATTAATCACATTCACCATGCTGTGCAACCATCACCGCTATCTATTTCCAGTTTTTTTTTTTGTCATCCTCAACAGAAACTCCGAGTTCTGGTGGTGTGGTGGTTACAAGCTCAGCTGATAACCAAAAAGTCAGCAGTTCAAACTCATCTACTTTTCTTTGGAAAGCCTAAAGACAGTTCTACTCTGTCTTATAAGATTACTGTGAGTCAGAACTGACTTGATGTCACCTAAAAACATCAACAGAAATTCAGTGTTCCTTAAGCAACAAGTCCTCCTTGCCCTCTCCCACCTACCTCTGCTAACCACTAAAAAGCTTCGCTGTCTATGCATTTGTCTATTCTAGCTAGATCATGTAGGTGGAATCATACAGGATTCATTCTTTTATGACTAATTTATTTCACTCAACATAATGTTTTTAATATTCTTCCATGTGGTAGCCTGTGGCAGGACTTCATTTCTCCCTATGACTAAACAATATTCCAGTGTATGTATTACCACATCTTTTTATCCATTCATCTTTTGGTGGACCCTTGAGCTGTTTCCACATCTTGGCCATTATGAACAGACTTCTCGCTATTTAACCATTATTTTATAACTTAAATATCAAGAGGATATTGAGGCCACCTATAACTCATTGACACTCATAGGCCAATAGCCCAGTTTCTTACTGCAGTCACGTATGACTGTCCTGAGAAGCTGAAATGTGTTGGGAAGTTAACTGGCCCCTGGGCAGCCCATATCCAGGGAAAAGTAGACAAATCAACCAGACAGGGCAGCTCCAAGGGGTGTCCTATGTGGAGTATCAGCAAGACTGAGCCCCGGTGCCTGCTGTGGGAGGCAGCCCCTGGGCACACACTGTACTGAGAGCTTGCTTCCCTTCCCACTATACTCCCCCACTTTCCCACCTGGACTTCCTGGAATCTCTGTGTAGATGACTGGCTTTCTCTCAAACCTTTGTTTGACCTTTGTTTTAGGGTCTGCATCTGTGCGAACCTAATCTAAAATATGTATTGTTGTGGTTGTTAGCTGCATCAAGTTGGCTTCCGACTCAAGAGGACCGCGTGCATAATGCAGTCAAATAGTTGTTAAGCATGCAGTCTGCATTGCCTGATTATTTCAAATTAGATCTCCAGGTCCTTCTTCTTAGTCTTTCCTAGTGTGGAAGCCCTACTGGATCCTGTTCAGCATCATAGCAACATCTAAGCTGCCACTGACAGGCGAGTGGTGGCTATGCGTGAGGTTCACCGGCTGAGAGTAAAACCTGATTCTCTTGCTCGGAAAGCAAGAATTCTACCACTGAATCATCACAACCTCCAAATCTAAAATGTCAGGTTTTGTTATTCAATAAGTACTCACTGAGAGTCCCTGGGTGATGCAAACAATTCAAGAACTTGACTACTAACCAAACAATTGGAGGTTCAAGTCCCCCCAGAGGCCTCCAATGAAAGGCCTAGGTGATCTACTTTCAAAATACTGGCCATGGAAAGCTCTTGACCACAATTTTACTCTGACACATGTAGGGTCACCATGAGTTGGAGTCAACAGCCACTGGTTTCCTTTTCATTTCAAACACTTAAGCACCGTGCACTGTGCTATATGTTAGGAGCATAGAGAAGGTAAGGAAATACCAGAGTGAATTACACACAATCACTTCACCTGTTCTCAGGACATTTCCCTATCTTGGGAAAAGAAGATAGAAAGAAAGCCCTCTGGAAATTCAGAGAAAGGTACAAGGGTGCTCAAGGGGGTCAGAAGGCAAGTTGGGAAGGCTTGGTGCTGAAGCAGGTCCAGAGCTCCCAAGAAAGGATGGGGGTTTTGTAATTAGTCAGTGTGTATAGAGAAAGTCTCTTCTGAGGAGAGCTGACCATGAAAGGACGCTGCTCTGGCCTCAGCAGATAGATCCTGTTGAGGACCAGATCTGCAGCCTGGCTAGTCAGCTGTGGAGATGGGGCACTGTCAAGAGAACTCAGTTCAGCAAGGAAGGCAGGCTTTCTAGCTAATTTAACCTCCCTTGGGAAGAGCCCTTTGAATATAAATTATATTGAGGAACCTAACAGATCCCACGAGGGCAAGGAGACCAGAGACTCACAGAGCAAAGACAGTAAGAAGAAGCCAAGAGGCAGAGCGTGTAAGGATGCATAGAGAAGATAGTTGTGGCAGTAGCCAAAGAAATAGAGTATGAAAATAGCTGAGTCACAAAAATAAGCCCCGTTAGCGTGGAAGCAATGGACACTGGATAGCTATGAGAGCAGTACTGTATCTGGAAGGACATCCCACTTCTCATGCAATATCCCAAGTTCCCTGGCACCTGGCTTTATGCTGTCCCGGACAGTTTTCTATCTTACCCGTATATCCCGACATATAACCTTCTCTCTTATCTCACCACGTCCCTTTGAGTGTGACTCTCTTTCAAAGAGCACAACTAGTAGAGTCTGAGCAGAGGGAACATGTGGAAAACTAAGGGAGAGTCATTCAACCTCAAAACTGTGGCATTGGAAAAGACCTAAAAATCTAGCTAGGGACACCAAAAAGCACTGACAACTGGACTACATTAAATTAGGAATATCTATTTATCGAAAGATACCATTAAGATAGTTAAGAAGCAAGCCTACAGAGTGAGAGAACTTGCTTTCAATATATACACCCCCCAAATAGCTTGTATCCAGCACATGTAAGTAATACCTACAAATCAGTAGGAAAAGGACTTTTTAATCCAAAATGGGTTAAAATCCCAAATGGGTTTTTTACTACAAAATGGCTGAAACTTGAAAACATTATGCTGAGTGAAATAAGACACAAAAAGACAAATATTTTATGATTCCACTTATATGAAACATTTAGAATAAGCAAATACGATAATAACCAAAGTTTTTTAGTAGTTACCATAGAGCCCTGGTGGCATAGTGGGTAAATGCCATGTCTGTTAACCAAAAGATTGGCAGTTCAAATCCACCAGCCACTCCTTGGAAATCACATGGGCCAGTTCTGCTCTGTCTTATAGGGCTCCTGTGAGTCAGAATTGACAGCACGACACCTAACAACAGGGATCATCAGTGTGGGCATGGAGTCATTGCTTAGGAGGCACTGAGTCTCTGTTAAGAGTGATAAAAAAAATTTGGAAACAGATACTGGTGATACGTCATTAAATTGTATAGCCATGTACTGCACAATGTCCATTTGTGTAACATCTGGTCGAATTTACATCTTGTGGTCCCACAGAGTTTGGAAATGCCAGTCAGGCAGTGGGGATGTAGTGGATTTAGATATATTGCACTCGACCATCACGACAATTCTCAAAAACAAAGAAAAAGTCCTCCAGGCTATTAAAGAACGGACTTCACTACAAGGCTCACAAAAATGTGACAGACACTTGTGTCACATTTGGAGAAACTGACCAAACACAAAAGTGAAGCCCTTTCAGCGTGTTGATGATCACTGCTAAGGCACAATGTCTGTTCAAGATGCTTCAAGAAAAAGTGGGACAAGACTACGACAGGGAGTCAGCTGCTAGTCCTGGGTGACTCAAGTGCCACAAACCAAGTTTTTGCCACATAATGTGAAAGTGAGTGATGAGTCTATGAGTGCTGACGTGGAGGCCCAGAAGAATCTGTTGAAACATTAAATGAACAAGATGCAGAAGGAGGTTATTTGCCCCAGTAAATTTTTAAAATGAATGAAACCTCCAGTGGTGCTTGAACAACCTCCAAATCACATAAAAGCCTATTTCACAGAACATGTCATGGTCCTTAAGCGATGCAAGGAACTGGTATGTTACAAACGAGAATATCACAATAGTAAATAAGCATTTGAAAGTTCCTTGATACACGACAGTACTGAAAGCTGGTAAGAATCCAGAGAAACTGGAACATTCATACACTACTGAGGGGAATGTAAACTGATACAGTCTCCTTGGACAGTTATTACAGGACACATGCATACATTATTACCTAGCAAATCCATTCCTAAGCATAGGCAACAAATCACTGAAACAATGTCATATTAAAAGGTCAGTCAATTACAGTTTTACAGAAATTTTCAGAAGCCGTTAAACAGATTGTACATATTTTCACCAAGGCACCTGTACTAGAATGTACACAGCATTGTAATAGCCCCAAATAGAAAATAATTCAAAAGGTTCATCAATAGTTAACCAATCAACTGTCATTGGGTCAGCTTTGACTCATGGCAATTCTATGTGTGTCGGGGTAGAATTGTGCTCCATAAGGTTTTCAGTGGCTAATTTTTTTTTTTTTTTTTTTTAATTTTTGGAAATAAATCACCAAGTCTTTCATCCAAGGTGCTTCTGGTTAGACTCAAACCTTCAAACTTTTGGTTAGTGGTTGGATGAGTTAACCATTTGCAACACCCAGGAATGGCTTTATAATTTTAAAAAATTACTACCATTGAGTCAGTTTTGACTGATAGTGACCCCGTAAGACAGAGTAGAACTGTTCCATAGTTTCCGAGGAGCACTTAGTGGATTCAAACTTTAGAACTTTTGGCTAGCAAACATAGCACTTAACCACTATACCACCAGGGTTTTGAAGGCTTTATAGTAGTAGAATGGATAAATTGTAGTATGTTCGTATTGTGGAATATCGTATAACAAAACAAAACCCACCCAGAACAGCATCAACAACTCTCACAAACATAGTGTTGGGCAAGAGAAGCTGGCGCTACAGAGTTCATGGGTTTGAACATATATACAGAACACATCCGTGATGATAGAGGTTAGGATGGTAGTTACTCTGGAAGTGGGAGGACAGTGCCTGGGAGGGGGAATAAGAGTTTGGGGAAGGCTGCTGATGTTTTATTTCCTGTTCTATGTGTAATGTACATTTTATTGTACACATTTTATGCACTCCGGTATTTATTTAAATCTCCAATATAAATATTTACTTAAAAAAAATTGTCTAGCCTGTCTTGCTATCATTTTATTATGGAGATGTCCTCCAGATCTTTTCTAACAATTAGCCCTTCACTCTATGTCCCCCTCAAGTAATAGACAAGTGCAGAATTCTTTCTTAAAGGTAAGGAGACAATGTCAAAGAATGCTTCTAAGGATCACTTCACTCAGTGGCTAATCTGCTGAATTTGCTAAATTCACCGCCAATGTTGTAGATATATTTATGAACATATTTTTTAGTATGATCACCAAAATGACTATAGCCTTCTTCTTCTGGGTGTGTTCGTGAGTGAATTGGCCTTTCATCTTTTACCTGTCAGGAGGCCTTTTCTTCCTCTTTGTGGCTTTTTTTCACACCTTTTTAATATCATTTCAATGTTCCCAATTTGTTGTGGTATTTCTTGTTTTATTTCACCATACCCTTTAATTTATTCTCTAACATTTAGTGGCTGAATTCTGATATTTTTAATTGCTATGGTGGCATAGTGGTTAAGTACTTCTGCTGCTAACCAAAAGATCAGCAGTTCAAATCCACCAGGCACTCCCTAGAAACTCTGTGGGGGAGTCCTACTCTGTCCTACCGGGTCACCATGAGTCAGAATTGAGTCAATGGAAGTACATTTGGTTTTTTGGGTTTGGTGCAACGCCAGACCCTTCTTCAGCAACTTATAGTAAATAAGGCATTAATCTTTCATGGAATTCTAAAACATACTTTTCTAAACAGTAAAAATATTCGTGATAAGAATAAATCATCTATGTTCCTCAAGCAATTCTTTAAATTGCTACTGTGAAGAGAATTAAAAATCAAATAAATGTAATTTTGCAGAGATCACCAAAAGCTATTAAAAATGTGCCATTCCATATGAATGCTTAGGGTTACATAAATGATTAAAATTTGACACAAACGCCAGAACTGGAAATGCTAGTAAAAGAATTCTAAAAATGCTAGAATTTTGATGAATAAGAAAAATGCTTTCAAAAGACTTCAGAACTCACTAGAAACTGAAAAGTTCACAAATAAATTGCAAAATACAACAGAATTATTTTTAATGGTATTGAAAATGTAAATATAAATGCTGAGTATATGAAAGGGAATTCCTCAACCGTTGGGAAACCTTACAGCCATGGTCATCTTCCTCCTAATTCATCAGAATCAGTGCTAATAAGTCTCCACAATATTTTTATTAAAGTAGAAAGGTAGTCCCCGTTTGTGGAGAGAGGGGAGGGAGAAATGTAATGAGGGGACATTACTGAACACTTACACTGTTCAAGATACCATGCCGTTGGCAGCTGCCGAGCATCAGCTCTTACTCTTGGCGACCCCGCGTGCAACAGAATGCAGTGCCGCCCTGCCGTGTGCCCTCTTCCTGATTCCTGACATGCTTCAGTCCATTGTCGTGGCTGTCGTGTATACTTTGAGTGCCTTACAACCTACAAAACTCGTCTTCCAGCACTACAAGCAAGTGAAAAACCAAAATTGTTACCATCAACTCAATTCTGCTTCATAGAAACCCTACAGGACAGAGTAGAACTGCCTCTGTAGGGGTTCCAAGCAACAGCTAGTAGATTCAAGCTGCTGACCTTTTGGTTAGCAGTCCAGCCCTTAACCACAGAGACACCAGTGTATCTCTAGCACTGTATTGGACAACATTCTATTGTGATCTGCGGGGTTTTCATTGGCCAATTTTTAGAAGCAAATTACCAGGCTATTCTTCCTGGTCTGTCTCAGTCTGGAGGCTCCTATAAAACTTGCCATTGTGGATAACTTCACTGGCATTTGACATACTGGTGGCATAGCTTCGGCAGCACAGCAACATGCAAGCCACCAGAGTTCGACAACCTGACAGGTAGGTGGTGATCGCTGTTGTTGTTGCGGGTGCCGTCAAGCTAATTTTGATTCATAATGATCCTATGTGACAAAGTAGCACTGCCTCATTGGGATTTCAAGGCTGTCATCTTTATAAGAGCGGGTCACCGGGTCTTTTCTCCTACAAAGCCACTGTGTGTGGGTTTGAATCACCAAGTGCTTGGTTATCAGCCAAATGCTTAACTGTTGCATCACCAGGGCTTCTTGGCTAGTGATCAAGGTCTCATCAAAGTGACAAAGATAGTTAAGCATATTTTCAATGATCAGTAGGATCTCCAAAGGCCAGAACCTATGTAAGATAGAAACTTGTCATAGAAGGAAAACTCAAGTATTTTTCATAACAAAGGATGATAGAAAAGTCATCATTTGCACCCTGTCAAAGGTAGAAAACTTGCCAGACCTGGAAAAACAAGGTAGTCTCATCAAGTTTTTGCTTTCACAAGTTCTGCTGTAGTTGCAAACCCTTATATGATACTTACGTGCCCAGCACTGTCCTCAAAACTTGACTTACATTAGCTCATTTTAATCTTCAGAACAACCTTATGGGCATTATTATTGCCATTTTATAAATGTACCGAGGTACTGGGAAAGCCAAACCAAACCCAGTGCTGTCAAGTGGTTCTAACTTATAGCCACTCTGTAGGAGGTCACACAGCTCTGTAAGTGGCAAAACTGGGTCTGAAGCTCTGTAGTCTGTGCTGCAGGATCTGTGCGCATAGCACAATGCTAAGCCACCACTCAAGGTAAACAGTGACCAGCTTTGGGGCACGTGACCACTTGGTAGGAGCTCTATGGAAGGGCCAACTGAGAAATAAAAGGGGACAAAGAGAAACCTACTTGGCTGCTTGGCAAGAAAACTGCATAAAAGGACAGCTTCAGATTAGTGCTGAGCCTTCTCCCTTGCAGGGTAAAGCGATCCCTTACTCTCTTTTATTGGTAACCTCATTGCCACATCAAATTAAGAGGTGACATGGGGTCTTCCCTTCCCCATCTCACCCTTTTGCCCAAGGCCCTGCTCTCAGTGAGCAGGTTAAACTGTCTTTCTTAATTACCAGTGGGAGCTCAGTCTTGTGCAAAGAGAGTTTGGATGATAAGTTAAAACAAGGGAGCTTTGTTTGATGCATGCACTGGGCATCCCAGTCACCTTAATTATGCAATGATGTCACCCACAGCCCAGGGGAAGTTCTAAGGGCTTAATTGCTGGAAGCCCTGGAAGGCCCATGTGTAATGAGTAATGAACACTGTTGCGTTGGTGCAGTGCCCCGCCTCGCCCGGGCAAAGCCAGCTGCGGACCCCACAGAGGGGCAGGGAGTCAGAGGCAGGGACTTTATTTTCCATTAGTGAGCCTGTGGAGTGGAGTGGTAGGGACAGAACATGGGCTTCAGGCTCACACCGATCTATATTTGAATCCTGGTTTTGGCATTAACTTGTTTTGTGTCCTCGAAAACTTTGCCTGAGTTTATTCCAGACAATGAGGTAATGATATCTACCTTGCAAGGTCATGAGGAACAAATAAGATAGTGCACTGTAACCACCTATCACAGTTCCTGGAGCCCTCGTGGCACAGAGCTACAGCTGTTAACCCAAAGGTCAGCAGTTCAAATCCACCTGCTGTTCTCTGGAAACTCTACAGAGCAGTTTTGCTCTGTCCTATAGGGTCACTATGAGTCAGAATTGACTTAATGGCAATGGGTTTGGTTTCTTGATTCATCGCAATTCCTGATCAAAAAAAAAAAAAAAAAAAAACTGGTGGAGTCCCTGATGATGCAAACAGCTAAGATGCTCAACTCCTAACTAAAAGATTGGAGGTTCGAGTCTTCCCAAAGACACCTCAGAAAAAAAGATCTACTTACAAAAACTTAGGCACTGAAAACTCTATGTAGCACAGCTTTACTCTGACACACGTGGAGTCACCCTGAGGCAGAGTCGGTTCAACAGCAATGGTTTTGGTTTGTGCCACAAATAAAGGGTAATCCCTTTGCCATTAAGAATAGTGCTGTCACCACCCAAGAGGAGCACAAGAACATTCTGTTATTACCCAAGAATGTCACCAAAGGCCTGGGTTTATGATCTTATTCTGTGGTCTTGAGCAAGTTACTTCATCTTTCTGAGCTTTGGTTTGCGTTTTTGTAAAATGGACCTAAGAAAGGTAAGGGCTGAGATCCTCGGACTTCATTTCTTTCTAAACTGGAGTGGCAAACAGATGGCAAGGGAGAGCCTCCTGGTTCCTATCCACCCATATGAAAGCTTCCTTATAACCGGCATGCAGCAGAAGCCTTCCTCGGTGTTCTGCTAAGGTAATCTTCTGGTCAGAGAAATGCTGTTTTCGTGTTTGTTTTCTTTCCTCCTGCCTGTGCGTTGTCTGCTGGGGCTCAGTATGGTCCCTCTCGCTTCTTACTTTCTCTCGTTTCCATTCCCTTGCTTGCCTCTGGTGGGTTACACTGGTTTACGAGCAGGATATGACCAATGAGTGCTGCCTTCTTCCTTCATTGCTTCTTAGTTCCTCCTCGGTAATGTCTACTGCTTCCCACACACTAGTTATCCCCTCTGGATCCTATCACCCACCAAATAAGTCCCCCGTGTCCTTCAGGTCCTTGCTGTCTTCTGCTCTCACCAAGGTTTCAGTTTTTCCTCTGATTCAAAGGCAAGTGAGCTCTTCAGGCACAGCAGAGCTTCAAAGTTTTACCTACAGATGGGAGAAGAACTGCCACTAATTGGAAACTTCTGCCCACACTCAAACACTCACACAAACACACACACATATTCACATCCACACACACACTGTCACACATAAACACACTGTACCTTTCACAGAAGAGGTAGGACTGCGCATGCACGATGCACCACAAACGAATGAGAGCCCTCAGCCTCTCATGGAAGTTTCTAGAAATAATTGCAGATGGAGTTGAACAGTGAGGAAAAGGGCTTGGCATCAGAGAAGCCGAGAGCTGTGTTTCAGTGATGACTTGGCATCTTCAATGCCTCCAGAGCCAGCCCCAGTGGTGCATGTTTCTGGGAAATATCTCTGCCATGAAGACAGGGCCACCCATGCGAATGGTTACCTTCTTCCTGATCCATCTCCTATTTATAGTTTCAGTCCTGGGGAACAAATGTTTCCAACCCTGCATCTGCAAGTGTTTCTGTCATGTAGGCTCATGGTTTTTTGGTCTCAATATGCAACACTAGAATCCCCACTTGGGTGTTTCTTAGGGTGTCAAGGAGAAAGCACGCTTGACTGTATCCAGCAATCAGCTGAGTGGGTGGCAGAATGAGGCTGGTGGGAACTGAAGTCCACAAGTGGTACACAAAGCAAGGACATGGCTCTGTCACCTCACAGTCCTCCAGAAGACCCTATCAGGAGACATGTGGCTGGTCGAGACTTGTTTCCCACTGAGGATGGAGCAGATGAGATGAGACAGAACACGCCCCTGGCTGTGCCAGCTCTTCTTACTCAAGAGCCACACGCTTTATCATGTCAAATGGTAAAAATATTTTGTTTTCTCCCTCGCTTGGGGGCTTCCCGTTCTGGCAGGGATTACGTGGCTACCAAAGCAAGCTGTCTGCCTAGGAATGTGAGCAAACTGGCTGAGAAGGGAGACCTCAAGACTCAACAAGCTGCTGGCTGTTAACACAAGGACTAACGTCTTCCACTCTGTTTCTGTGGACTTTGCACGGCTGCAAATTCACTTCTTTGTGAGTATGATACTCAAGGTCAATTTTACCAAATTTCTGCCTAGATGTGAATTTGCCCAATCCTCACAAATGTATACTTAAATGGGCTGGTGAATTCATTTCTGCAGCTATAAAAATCAGTGGAAAGCACAATTTTTTACCTTCTACCTTCTCCCCACTCTACCTCTGCCTTTGAATGGTCTTCACAGCCTGAATCCGATCCTGTACCTTCATGATTCCATCCAAGACCTTATACATGTTGTTCCCTCTACCTAGAGTAGCCTTTCCTCTCTTTTCTACTCAGAAGAATCTTATTAAACATGGAAGTCAAGCCATCCCAGGAAAAATGTGTGTATATATATATACATATACATGTACATGTACATATACACATATGTATATCCCAATCAACCCACTGCTGTTGAGTTGTGTTTGACTCATAGCAACCTCAGAAGTCAGAGGAGAACTGCACACAGTCATACACATAAATATATTCCCACCTACTAGTTTCCCATGACTTCTCTAACAAAGTACAAAAAACGGGGTAGATTCTAACAACAGAAACTTTACAACCTGAAGAATATAATCAGTGTTATACTGACTTGTACATGTAGAAATTGTTGAGATGGCATATGTTTTGTTATGATGTGTATTTTCACAGTAATAAAATTAAGAGAGAAAGAAAGAAAGGAATTTATTCCCTTACAATCCTCTGAAGGCTAGAAATCAGAAATTAAGGTATTGGATAGACTGATTCCCAATGGAGAACTTAGGGGAGACCCCTCCCCTATCTCTTTCAGCGGCTGGCGTTTGCTACCTTCCATGGCTTGTGGCCCTATCTCTCCAGTCTCTGCCTCCATCGTCACGTGTAGCCTCCTCCTCTTCTCTGTATCTTTTCTCCTTCTGTCTCATAAAGATGCTTGCCACCGTGTTTAGGGCCTACCTGGTTAATCTAAGCCCAAGTCATCTCCAAATTCTTATTTACGTCAGCAAAGACACTTTTTCAAAATAAAGTAACAATCACAGGTTCTGGGGATTTGCATGTGGACATATTTTTGGTGGGGGGTGGGGACAAGGCCAGCACTGAACCCACTACTTCCCACCACCATAATGCACATTACTAAAAACCCGCTGTCACTGTGTGGCAGAGTTTAGCCCACTGAGCCATAAAGTGTTTCCCTGCATCCTCAGTCAGGCCTTTGAAATATATAAATTTGACTGGCTTTTCCTTTCAAATTGCGAACTCAATCTGTGCTTATTACTTATATAAGAGATTATATAAGAGAAAGCCAAGATTCTCTTCCTGCATCTTGCAACGCAGCTGACCTGTCAATTTCCTGCCTCCCTCAGGACACCAGGATTTGCAGGCTGATCTCTGCCCCTCTACAGTTTTCTCATTGCTTGTAAAAACATGCAGAATATGTACTTACACACTTACACACCTACACAGGAAACCCGGCGGCACAGTGGTTAAGTGCTACGTCTGCTAAACAGAAGTTCGGCTGCTCAAATCTCCCAGGTGCTCCTTGGAAACTCTACGGCACAGTTCTGCTCTGTCCTTACAGGGCCACTATGAGTTGGAATCAACTCAGTGGCTCTGGGTTTGGTTTTCTGTGTTTTTATACACCTACAGAAGGCCTCTCATTTTCCTTTTTAAAATCTTTCAAACCTCTTTTGCTCCTTGATAATATGCAGCAGGCTTCTTTGTCAGGAATACGTAGCTTAACCTCTTTTTTGTTATTTTTAGTTGCCATTTAGTTGGCCCCATATCATGGTAACCCCACGCATACCGAAACCAGACCCAGTTCTGTACCACCCCAAGACAATCCACAGACTGAATCACTGTGACCTATGAGTTTCCACCGACTGATTTTCAGAAGTAGAATGTCAGGTCTGTCTTAGTCTGGAAACTCCACTGACACATGCTTCTGTTGACAAATGGGTGGTGGCTACACGTGAAGTACACTGTTGAGAATCAGGTCTGTGTCTCCGGCATGGAAGGTGAGACTGCCACCACTTAAACGCCAATGTCCTAGCTGCATGGAAGCACCATGATTTAATCAGCACAGCCCTATGGATAGATTTCAGATTATTTAAAGCTAATAAGGCCCGGTACACGGGGTTCGACAATTAAGTCCACAAACTTAATTGTTCTAAATGCTACCTATCTCATCGCTGAATATTACGGTGGTCACCTTCAAAGTACTCCCCTTGGGAAGCTATGAACCAATGCCAGTACCTAGTCCACCACTTAGTGCAATTCCAAAAGCAATTTTGGAACTCTTTCTGAAATGGCTATTGTGCACAGTGGCATGACGGCAAGTTCACAAACTTAATTCTGTAGTTGTCTTTGAGGGAGTTTTTAGCCAGTAAACAAATAACTGTGTTGGAACACTGTCCCTACTCACCTTGCTCCCGGTGACTTTTTTATTTATCTGAACATAAATGAGGTACTTAAGGGAAAACATTTTGATGACATTCAGGACATCCAGGTAATATGATGACAACTCTGATAGCCATTCCAGAAAAAGAGTTCCAGAATGGTTTTGAAGGGTGAACTAGGTGCTGGCATCAGTGCATAGCTTCCCAAGGGGAGGACTTTGAAAGTGACCATAGTGATATTCAGCAGTGACGTGTATAGCAATTTTTTCTAGGACGAGTTTGGAAACTTAATATTCAGACCTCATAGTTCTATGATGAGATGAGTAGAAAGATGACGATTTTTGTTTTTAACCTTTAGATCTTTGATTTACTTGAACCAGGGGCTCTCAGCAGAGGGAAATGCCTTCACATTTCATGGCAATGTCTGGTGATGCTTTGGGTTGTCTCAACTGGGGGAAAGGGGTGCTACTGGCATCGAATGGGTAGATGGAAAGGGTGGGCCCCAAAGGCTACTAGTGCTCAGGTGAAACAATCTTAATCTAAAAGATAACATTTTAAGTAGGATGTGGTAGAAGCCTGCCTTTCTTTTCATTAAAGTGGATTCCATTATTACGTCTGTATTGGATATTTACGAATTGTTCTTTTCCCATTGAAATAAAATGTCACTGAATCCCATATTTAGTCCACTTAGATCCATGTTTCTTAACTTTAACTGTAGCACCTATGACATTTCCACTGATCTGGTTTTCTATTCTTGTGTCAATGAAATACCTTTAATTTTTTTTTTTTTACAATATAAAAAATATACTAGATGAAAACTTATCCTCATAGTTCCACAATCATAAAAGTAAACCTGGTCCATGCATTAAACACAGATAATACTACAAAACTGATAGGCTTAAAACTGACATGCTTTGTTATTATAAAAAAAAAAAAAAATTGCTGGCCAAAACTTGACCATGGTACTGATGCTATGCAGCAGATGTTTTTGACTTGGGCATGCCTAGAATCTGATTACTAAACACTATATGGCAGTTCTACTCTGTCCCATAGGGTCTCTCTGAGTTGGAATTGACTTGACAGCACACAGTAGCAGCAACATGCACAAAATGTTGTCTCTCATTTGAAGCAATATTTGCTTGTGGTTTCAGCTAGTGTCAACTTTGTTGTCATTAAGCCATGTGGGCATTTGTCACTCAAAGCAAACACATCATCTGTGTTTAAGTCCATCTTTGCTCTTATTGGCACAACACTTTTCAGCTGGTGCTATTTAAACACTACTATCTTTATCATAATAACGTGAGTACTCGACGTTTGTCTGCCAACCATGCCCTTCCCTCAAGTACTTTTGTAAGTGCAGTATGCCAATTCTTTTACAGTAACATGCACAAAAGTTGGCATAGTGTCCTTATGAAAATACCTCTCTGGGGAAGGGCACAGTTGGCAAACAAACATAGAATGTGCACATTATTTGTTTAAAAATACGGTGATACAATAATATTTTTTGAAAATAAAAGTTAATTTGAAGGCTTTTAAATCTGATGTTTATTCTACTTAATTTTCTAGAGCCTTCGAACAGTGTTGAATAATATTGGTACTGATGAGTATTCTCTCTTATTCTTGATTTAATGGAAGCAACTTGACTATTTTACTGTTTAATACACTTGCTCATTAAAAAAAATTATCATTGGGTTGATAGTTTTTAGTATATTTAGAAAGTTTCTTTCTGTCTAGGCTATGTTTTTAATGAAAACATCTTCCAGATTTTTTCAATTGCTTCTTTAGTTTCTAAAATCTGATTGTGTAATGGTTAAGCACTACTTCTGCTAACCAAAAGGTTAGCAGTTCAGATCTGCTGGGTGATCCTTGGAAAAACCCTGTGGAGCAGTTCCGCTCTATCCTACAGAGTCTGTGTGAGTCGGAATGGACTCAGTGGCAGCGGGTTTGGTTTGAGTTGTTTAGACCCTGTTGGTATAATTGTTTAGTTTTTCTCCTTTAATTGAATTAAGAATTTTGTTTCTAGACTTCTTGACTGGAAACCAGATTTTGAATTATAAACCCTATTGGGTTGTGTTGCGATATTCTGTCAGTATATCACTGGGTTTTATTTGCTAATTTGCTATTTAAAATTTGTCATCTTGTTTACAAGTTTATTGTTCTATAATTTTAGTTAAGTGCTATCTTCTTCATATGTTGATGTTAACTTACGATAGACTGTAAGTGTACTGGGGTCATTTCCGTATTTTTTTACATATTAGAATATTTTTGACGACATAAGCATCACAACTTATTTAAATACAAGATGTTATTAGGAGTGAAAACCAAAGAAACTGGGTAGATTTTTGGTGTGTTTATTTTTCTACCATTACTAGGCAAGTTTTGTTATTTTGCTATAAAATTGTTACATTTCCAGCAGATTTTCAAATTTATTACTGAGCCAAGCCAAGTGCCGTCGAGTTGGATCCAACTCGGCACTTAGTCTTTTAAAATACCCACTTAGTTATATCTTTTTAACATCTGTAAATGTATTCCTTTTTCACTCTGAAAGTTATATATTTTTGTTTTCTGTTTTCTATACCATTCTGTGATATTATCTATCTTACCTTTAAAATAACCAGATTTTATTTTGTTCTTTTTTATATCATTAGTTTCTAGCTTTATTTTTAACCAATTGCCTTCTAGAATCTTATACTTTATCGTATTGTTCTTAACCTAGTCCATTTTAAATATATATAAAATAGCACCTGCATTATAAATTTACCTGCCAGCATTGCTTTGGCTATAACCCCTAAATTTCTATTTTAATTTTTTGAGATAATTTGTAATTCTAAATTACTCTCTCTGTCTTTTTTGGTTCCGGCATAAGAATAGCATTCCAGCAGAATATAGAATTTTTTGAATCACATTTATTAAAATAATTTATAGATGCACTTCTATTTTCTTTCAACTTCCAGTTGCACATGAGAAGTACAATACTAATCTTATTCTCTATGCTCTGAAGAAAGTAAGCCTTTATATTTGCCATAGAGTTTATAAACTTTTATATCGACACTTGTACTTTGGAAATTCTATAAGGATGTGTCTAGATCTGAGCTGTTCAATATGGTAACCTCCAGCCTTGTGTGACTATTTAAATGTAAATATCAATTAAAGTTAAATAAAAGTTAAATTCATTTCTTTAGGCATACCAAGCGCTTCTCATGTGCTCAGTGGTCCCACATGGCTGGTGGCTACCATACTGAACAGCAGGAATATAGAATATTTCCATTATTGCAGACATTGATCAGCTCTGGTTTACATTTAGAAAACCTGGCAGTGTAGTGTTTAAGAACTATGTCTGCTAACAAAAAGGTTGGCAATTCCAATCCACCAGGCGGTTCTTACAAACTCTGTAGGGAAATTCTACCCTGTCCTAAAGGATTGCAATGAGTCAGAATCAACTTGATAGCAGTGGGTTTGGTTTTTGTTTGGTTGGTTGGTTTATATATTGGTATTATGGACATTATTACTATATTAATCCCAAATGGTAAAAAATTTCAGGTGAAACTTTGTAAATTTAAGGTTTTCTTTTACTAAAGAATGTTTTCCTTTATTATTTGTTTAATTACAATTTCCCCTTCATCTGTTCTTTTTTTGACTATTGAAACTCCCCAATAGTGGATATAAAGGATTCTTGATTTTCCAAGTCTCTCATATCTTCCTTCATTTTTTTTTCTTTCTTTTGAATTTTTCCTCATAAGACACTGAATTTGGTCTTTAGCAGCGATCATTCTCTTTGTCAGTTCTTCTATTAACTGTTTTAATTTGCAAATCCTATATTTGAGTTTTATATACATGTATATACAAGATCTGATAATTAAGTCCCCTGACTTAATTGTTTTAAGTGCTACGTACCTCATTGCTGAAAATCACTACGGTCACCGTTGAAGTACTCCCCTTGGGAAGCTATGCACCAACACCAGCGCCTAATCCACCATTCAGGTTTGGACTCTCTCTAGAATGGCCATTGTGCAAGGTGGAAAGTTCACAAACTTAAACTTACAGTTGTCTGTGATGATGTTTTTAGCCAGTAAACAAATAACTGTGTTGGAACTCCCTCCCTACTCATCTGATCTGGCACTCAATAACTTTTTTCTTTACCTGAAGATAAAGGAAGTACCAAAAGGAAGGCATTTTGATGACATTCAGGACACCAAGGGTAGTATGACAATGACAGCTTTGATGGCCACACCAGAAAACAGTTCCCAAACAGCTTTGAAGGAGACACTAGATTCTGGTGTAGGTGCATAGCTTCCCAAAGGCAGTACTTCGAAGGTGACATAGTGATATTCAGCAACAAGGTACGCAACACTTTTTCTAGGATGAGTTCACAAACTTAGCTGACAGTCCTCATATATTTGGACTCTCTGTATGCATCTCCTTGAGTATCTCCCTGTATTATCTTTCCTTTTTTTCCTCGTTTTTCTTTTTAAAACACTATTTGTTTCTGCCACTGATCTAGCTGTTTATGTTAATTCTTCCTCCCTGCATTTATTCCGGTCCTTCACTGGGGCCTCCCTTCTGGCCTCTCCATCTGTGTGATACCCCTGCAGCAGTACACACCAGTCTGTCAGCTGAGATCAGAGACAACATTTTGGGGCACAGAGCCCCTGTCTGACACCTACCCCTGTGTCTTCCTCTCAGGCTCCTCTGGAGTCTGTGGTTATCTCTCCTGACCCAGATGGTTCCTAGCTCTTCCCCATGCATCACAGACAGATGAAGACCCTCACAGGTGTCCTCCACAGCCCCGGGCTCCTCTTTTTTTTTCTTGCTCTCCCCCAAAGTTAAGAAGACTGTCAATACGAACAAGAATATGAGATACCACTATCTGGACTGTAAATCTTGAGAGGCTCACACTGTATCTTCTCTCTCATTTGAAGAGTGCCCAAGGAGTGTGCTAGATGGGACTGTCATAAAAGTTAATGGCTGTACTTGGATCCAAGACTCAAAAGAAATTAATCCCAGAAACAATTGACTAGAGTGAATGAGGTGGTTTTCAAAGGAGAGGACAAAATGACACAAGTTTTTCCAAAGACAAAATGACAATATGAATCAAAAGTCTTAAAATATGTATTCCCTGTAACCAAGCAATTATATAGACACTGACTCTGAGCAAGTAATTAAGGATGTGTAATATGATTTGACCATAAGAATATTGTTTCACACTACTTAAAATAGTAATAGGTAGATGACAGATAGCGATACACAAGAATGAAACAGCCCAAATATTCAGTAACAGCAAATCAGTTGCATAAACTGTAGAATATATGTCAATGTAAAACTGTACAGTCATTTGAAATGATATTGTAATTTACTCAGTGAAGGTAAGAGTATATGTCCCCATTGCACAGGAATGTTTAGAGCAGCTTTATTCATACTTGCCCCCCCAAAAGTAACCAAAGCATCCTTCAAATGATGAGTTGATAAAAAAAATAACTGTAATATATCTATACAGTGGAGAATTATTCTGCAATAAAAAGAAATGAGCTATCAAGACATGAAAAGACACAGAGGAACTTTAAATCATATTGCTAAGTGAAAGAAGTCAGCTTGGAAGGGGCTACATATGATTCCGACTATCACATTCTGGAAAAGGCAAACCTACAGAGGTAGTGAAGAGATCAGCGGTTACCAGGGATTTAGAGAGATGAGGGAGCGCTGAAGAGGCAGAGCACCGGGCATTTTTAGGGCAGTGAAACTACTGTGCAGGATACTGAAATGGTGGGTACAGAACATCACACATTTGTCAAAACCCATTGAATCCCGCAACACAAACAGTGAGCCTTAATGTGAATTATGGACTATAATTAATAATAATATATTTGTATTGGCTCACTAACTGTTACATAGTACCACAGGAATTAGAGACTTTAAAACTATGTGGAGGGGTGGGAGTAGGCAAACAGGTTCACTGCGGATGCTTTACCCGCCGTTCTGGCCTCCTTTAATATCCTGTAATTAGCAGTGACATTAATCTCAGTGGTTTGCATGCACCAACAGAAATTTTAAACCTGGTGTTATACACTCAAGGGAGTAGCTGTCACTCCATGATTTTGTTCCATTTTGCATGCAGACTCCACGAGTTGGGGACCTACTGGATGGTAGCTAACAACAGCGTTCACACTCACTAGATTTCAGTAACTATCTTCTAACAGAGCAGCAGTTAGAATCCACCAGCTGCTCCTTGGAAACCCTAGGGACAGTTTTACATTGTCCTATAGGGTCTTTATGAATTGGAATTGACTTGACAGCAGCGGTTCCCACCCTACCAACTACTCCCTACCCCCACCCTGCACCTAAAATGTCCATTCTGAGCGTTTAAGGGGTTAAAGAAGCCAGAGATAGTAAGAGGAAGCTCCCTCTTTCTGCATTGTGAGAATAACTACCTGAACCTGATCCAAACCTTGTTTAATGAGCACTTATTTTATACAAATAAGCTTACAGGCATGGTACTCATCACTAATTAAAGCAGAAAGGAACCAATTGTTCTAATTGGACTGTAGATCACAGGATTAATTGCAAGATTGTTTAGAATTGCAATCTTGTGGCCCATTCACCAAAAGGAAAAAAAAAGTCTTTGGGAGTCTCAATTTATTTAATTTTTTCTGGATTCTCTTTCCTTTTAATCCCTAGAAACTCTTTGTGTGAACTGAACCGACGATTTACAAACAAAAGCAAAAACTCCAAAGGGCAGCTTACTGTGCTGTTTTACAAAAGCCTTGGCAAAGGTGAGGATCACAACTCAATTTAGCAGATTATTCTAATGTGCCCCTGAGAAAGTGCCCTCATAATTAAGGATCTGCCCGATTTCTATGGGAAGAATTGTGTGTCACATTATTTATCAATATCAAAAGAATCACTTCTGTATTCTACAGCTGGAGTGCCTGAAAACAACAGATATTCTCACCAAATGCTAATTAAACTCAAGCCACATTCAGCCAAAGGTGCAGAAAGTTTTTCTTGGCACATCTGGTGCCCTTGGGTGGCATTGATTACCATCGAGTTTCTAAAGGATTACTTGACGGGGCTTGGCATGATCAGCTTGTGTGAGAGCTGCCCTGCTCAGCTTTGGCATTCTCTTTTGCATCTTGTTGGGACAGCTTGCTGACAAAAGCAGGTTGTTTGCCACCCATTCAGCTCATCCAGTTGCCGAGAGAACTCGCTAGCCCTTTGCCCTCATCATATAAAGAACAGTTTATAGCTGTGCCATTCTTGATTGCACACCCAGAACCCCTGGGGAGCAGGGGCAGATGGATCTCAGAGGATAGGGCTCTGTCTCACACCTGGGGAGTCCCTGGTCCACTGGTGCAGCTTTGCCCAGCTCTCTATGCTGTTGTGGCTAATACTCTGCCAGGGGCAAAAGAAGCCCCAGTTTGACTGCCAAGAACTAGCTTAAGCTTGTGATGCTGACACTTGGAAAAGTCTTGCTTTGACTTGTAGGTGGAGTGCATTTTGAGTTGAGTATCAGTAATGGGGAGAAGGAGGATGCTTGAAAGGGTCTCATCACAAAATACTGTGTTTTGTGTTGAGCAGCTCACATCTAGTCTAGTCCGATTCACAGTGACCCCTACGTGTGTCAGAATAGAATTACGCTCCAAGGGGTTTTTGATGGCTGAGTTTTCAGTCGTGTATCACCAGGCCTTTCTTCCAAGTCATCTGTGAATGGACTGCAACCTCCAGCCTTTTATTTAAATAGCAACTGAGTTAGCCATTTGCACCACCCAGGGACTCTCTCTTTCATGTTAAAGACCCTTTAAAGAGAGTATAACCATTGGTGGGTGCTTTCCCCACCTCATAGCCCTTACGCCTTCTCCAGATTAATAGAAAAAGTGGTGCAAGCCACACTCCAGGCAAACTTCCTTTACGATGGGGCAGGGTAGTGACCCTAGAAAGGGATTTACAGTCCCACCCAAATCCTCTTTAGTGTACAGCATATAAAAATCATAGAATGGAGGACAATCATAAAACATTGAGGATCATGGCCCACCCAAAGGGCTACACACGTTTTGGGGGGACACAGTTCAATCCATGACATCCACTCTGCCAGCACTCTATCAGTCACATTGATGGTAATAGGAAAATAAAAGGCATCACTCCTGCCCCAACAGAGGGACCAAGGAGGAACAAACCTGACAACCATGACACTCTACAATGATGGTAAGTGAATTCTTCCTAGACTGTAGCTTTTAGAGAGCTGGCAACAGTCTCTGTGTCCTTGTCCTCTGACTTGGGAGCTAGTGCTAGGCACTCACTAAGTACTTGGGAATGAATGAACAGACAGTATGAGGCAAGATATTATGAAGGTGAAACACAGATAGCGTGACCATAGGAGTTCCCAAAGGGACAGACCAATCTGAGATTAAACAAGGAAGGGTGGATAAAGCCTTGATCTAAAGAGTGATCCTGTATGTTCTGTGACCCCTAAATCTCCTGATTCCCTATTCTAGGGCTTCTTCTAGTCAGCTGAGCTATATGAGACCATTTATTGTTCAGGCTTCCTTCACTGCAGAGAAAATTTGTGTGATAGACTCCTACTTCCTGCTGCCCCGCCCCCACCCCACCCCATATTGCGTAACAACCTGAGCTGCAGTTGCTGTGGCTAGCTACCATCCAGGCGGCCCCCAACTCCTCATGGCCCTGTGCACAACAGAATGAAATGCTAGCTGGTCCTGGGCCATCCCCACGATCACTTGGGCATCACACCCTGTGATCCATGCGGTTCACACTGACAGAGTTTCAGAAGCAGCTCTCCAGGCCTCTCATCTTAGTCCGCCTTAATCTGGAAGCTCTGCTGAGTTCTGATGAGCATCACAGTCACACATAAGCTCCCATCAACAGGTGGCTGGTGGGTGCGCTTGAGGAGCATTTGCTAGGAATCAAGCCCAGAATTCTTGCAAGAAGTTCACCACTGAACCACCAATATCTCATAGGAATATCACACGTTTCCTAAAAAATACCGAGGTGGTTGAACATTTAAAATATATTCTAAGTTTCTTTAAGGACTGTTTTAGGTGTTTATTTCTTTAAAATACCAGGAACCTCCAAAATTGGAGACGGTCTTTGTCACCGCTGAACCCCAGCAGGTATTACCAGGAATAATGCAGTGAGTTTCTCTTCAAAACCAGTTTTACATCTGTGCGGAAGTCAGCCCTTCGAGACCAACGGTTCTAACCATAGACCACTACATGATAAGAAGCACACTTCATCCCGCTGGGGACCCACCACAGCAGACAAAAGCAAGGTAGAGACGAGCCCACAATGTGGACCTTTCAATGCAGGATCATGACCCAGCCTATAGGTTTGTACCTGGCCTCTAGTGTCCCAGAGGAAGGTAACTCTAGCCAACGAAACATCAAAATGTAATTTAGGGAACCTGGTCTAATTTTTTGAGTTGAGAGGACACAGGATTAGTCAGTGTGGAGAGTCCATTGCCTTTCAGAGCTAGAAGGGTGGTCCCCAGGGATGGGGGGTCTGGCCTGCGGCCACTCAGCCCCCATCACCTGAACAAATATCTCCCTGTCACACGAATGTCACTGGAGAAAGCAGTTGAAGTTAGCAAAGCTTTGCTAATGAATCCTTGACATGGTGTCAGCTCTCCCACCAGGGGGGCTGGATCCTGTCTCTGACGTTATTTTCTTTAAAAGAAAAAAACGAACCCCAAGATGATATTTATCCAGGCTAGCTGACTAAGTCAGCACAGTAGGTTTAGGGAGACCACTTAAAGATACCTCACAGAGCACCAGCTCCAAGTACTCTCGCTCTTAACACCGGCCTCCATAGGCATTCCTTCTCTGGGAGACAGATTCAAAGTGTTCTGGGTACCAAAACCACTGCTCCCTGAGACCAAGGGAAGGCAGGGAGGTGTGGGTGGTCCTTCAGAGGCTCCCAGTCCTGATTAATGCACGGAATGACAAACTCAGAGAATGACTCTGGCCCTGGGGGAGGGTGGGGAAGCTTCTTGGGGAACAGGGTGTTCTCTGTGCTTCTGGCCCAGGGCTGCCTGGGAAACCATGGAGGTGCAGGAGCCCAGGCCACAGGTGTGTGGCATAGGTGTAGACATGCTTCTGAACCTGTGCCAACTTCAGCAAAGGTTAAAGTGAAATGGGGTTGTACAGACCATTGTGTTGCTTTCTGATGCCAGGAGGGCCTTGTGTTTGAAAACATGTTTTGCATGAAAATATGGGAAAGGGGTTGACTTTCTCATACACAGCACAGACAGGACCAGATAGAGGCTATTTCCTGAGCTAAGACCAGGGTTATATGGGCTTTCAAAAAGTTTGTTGCAAAGCTTTCCAATGTTTTGACTTAAAGTATTTTGTAAGTGCCCGGTTGTGTATGTCTCTGGACTCACTTATAACTGCATGTTCACAGACATAGACTCATACGCCAAAATCTCAAAACAAACCCTTTGTTGTTAAGTTGATTGTGACTCATGGCGACCCGTGGATTATAGACAGAACTAAGCTCTGTAGGGAGGGCTTCCTTGCCTATAATCTTAATGGAAGCAGATCACCAGGGCTGTCTTCTGTGGTGCCTCCAATATTCCTCCACGGAGGAAAACCTTGCAACAAACTTTCTGAAAGCCTAAATAACCCTAGTCTTAGCTCAGGAAATAGAGAGCTTTTATCTGATCCTGTCTGTGCCCCTGTACAAGAAAGTCAACCTTTTTCCCTGTATTTTCATACAAAATACATTTTCAAATGTGTTTTGAGGGTGTCTTCAGTCTTTCTGTTAGCAGCCAAGAGCAGCCTGTTTTTTGCACTGCCCACCTAGGGATAAAAAATTTGGGGAAAAAAATCACAAGTCTTAGATGATAATTTTGGAAAGAAAATCCCTCTGGCTTTAGAAGAAGTCTTTCAGGGTGACACATCTGGTCATCTCCTTTTCAGATACTAAATTTATTTGCTGTCTAGTTCTTTCCCTTGCTTCAGCTTTATGAATAGCTGTACCTCCAAGAATTTCTTCAATAACTTATAAATTTATATTCAAGCACACTAGGAAAGCCTGCTTTTAGAAACCTAAAGAATTTATTTTTTAACCCTGATGCATATTTGAACAGCCCATGTATTTTAGACTCTCTTGCTCACCTCACTCTTACCAAAAAGTTGGGGGAAAAAAAGCATTGCCATCTAGTTTACTCTGACTCATAGCAACCCTATAGTTCAAAGTAGAACTGTCCCACAGGGGTTCCAAGGCTGTAAATCTCTACAGAAGCAGACTGCCACATCTCTCTCTACCTCACCACCTAGGAGGACTAATTTGAAATACATGAAATAAAGAAAGCAAGCAGGTTGAAATTTAGCCAAGAAATGATGAAGTCGGTATAGGATCAGGCTCTTCTGCAAACTCCCCGGCTCTGTGGGCTATGGACAAACCACGCTTCCTAAGTTACTTATTGGTGACCAACAAATGGATCCCTTCTAGCAGGTTCTTCAGACCCTTCTTTTTCTTAGAGCATTAATCCATTCAAAGAACTTACACTGATTACATCTATGACAGTGAAAGGGTGGAATCATTCATTAAAGACTGCAAGGCTCATCAGAGTGCTGGGCACGTGATTCCAAGGCATCAGCTTGAATTGATATTCTCCAAAGCACTGAACAGAGACGGAGGTCAGGTGGAACAGACGACTATTTTTAAAAGACACACGATACACGTCTCTGGGCCTCTACAGTTTACCAAGCAAATGCATTCTTTCTTTTGTTATTAGTCACCCTCAACTCAGCTCTAACCCCTGGTGACACCGTTACAACAGAACAAAACATTGCCCAGGTCTCTTCACAACTGCTGGTATTCTGGAGTCCGTTCCTGCAGATACTGTGTATTTGGAGTATGTTACAACCTAGGGGCTCATCTTTCAGCACTATACTGGAAGTATTCTTTCATGATCCATAGGATTTTCACTGGCTAATTTCCAAAAGTTGATAGCCAGACCTTTTCTCTTAGTCTTAGTCTGGAAGCTCCACTGAAACTTGCCCATGACGAGTGGTGTAGTTTCCATCATGCGTAGTTTCTATCAGTGGCATAGTTTCCAACATGCAAGCTGCCACACTAAGACAAACTGACAGATGGGTTGTGTACATTCTTTCTAGAATAAAATAAATAACCCAGAAGAATAGCTTCTGCTAAGCAAGCATTCAAATTCATATATTTATATTTTAAAAAATGAAGATAATTCTAGGTAAAACAGTAGTAATAATAGTTATTTTGTCCACAAAGTTTTGATCCAAGGAAAATAATTCTTCTGGTTTAAGAAGGGATGAGAACTCACTTTAAAATATGAAGTCAATGTCAGGGATGCATGACGATGTTAGAATTTCATTTAACAAATGTGTTCCACGCTGTTGGTGAATGTCAGGGAATGAGACAGGCTCTGTGGATGCCATGGTCAGTAGGACAGATCCAGCTGCACTTTGGAGTACCTATGAATAGGTACAATGTATGAGCATAAACCACATTAATAAAAGAATTACAAATTGCAATCAGAGCTATGAAGGAAAGAAACAGAGATCCGACTTTGAAAACAGCAAGGGGTTGGGGATTGAGTCATCTGAAACAGATCTTGTAAGAGCCCGTCTCTCTATATTGCATATGCAGACAGGTGATGCCTCAAACTTCCAGGGAGCTGTAAGCCTGCTGAGAATGAGGCACGTACACCCACTGGCATCAGACATTTCATGGGTGCTGAGTTCATCTGCCATCAAGCCAGATACATAAGACACTTGGCAAAGCAAATGCTATTACTATTATTTACAGAAAGCAGGCAGTGAACAATCACAATGGACTCTCAAAGGGGAGCAACTTATCCTTTCCTTAATTACCAATATCCATTCTTACGTCAGGAGTCTTGGTGGCACTGTGGTTAAGTGATTGGCTACTAACCAAAGGACCAAAAGTTCAGTGGTTTGAACCTACCAGGCGCTCCATGGGACAAAGGTATGTGGCAGTCTGCTTCCATAAAGGTTACAGGCCTGGAAACCTTATGACGTAGTTCTGCTTTGACCCATAGTATCATCATGAGTCAGAATTAACTCTACAGGAGTGGGTTTGTACTTTTTATTCTTATGTCATTGGGCTGGCATGCCATGGTTTGGGTCAGATGTTGTCCTGATGTCACCACTGCCTCTGGCTACCACCATGCCACCTGTGCCTGCACTGCCTAAGATCCCATGTGGTTCCTGCCTTGCTGCCAGGGGGAGAGGTGTACAATCCCTGCACAAGCCACACTCAGGTATCCACCCTTCTAAGACAAGTGTTACAGTTCTTTTAGCTCTTCCAGAAAGCCTCGTGTTCAAAGGTGTTCAGCCATCTCTCTGTGGGCTGGTAAGCCCAGTGCTTACCATCTTCAACATGATACTTCTCTCTTCTGAGTCTAGGAGATTTTTAGTGCAGAGACCCCAGGTCCAAAGAACATGCTCCGCCCCAGGATCTTCCAGATGATAGTGAGGTCCTCCTGAGCTGCTGTGGGATTGGCTTTTACATACACCTAACAGGATGCAAAACCAACCAATTCCATAGCTGGACCACAAGGGGATCAATCCTATTGGGTGGATTTTTCAGGCCATTATTTGCATAGTAAATCAACCAATCCCTTACAATATTGTGGCTTAGCTAATTATTTTATGGAAATCACAAGACTATAGCAAGTCCGTATAAAAAGCAGTTCATTGTAATGAGGAAATTTTGAGGACGTCAGATTTAAGATAAGATCTAGAGTGTGAAGAGAAGAGGGAACCATGTTTGTAAACAGAGGAACAGTAGAGCCAGAGACCCAGAGGCAGGGAATAATTTTGTACCTTTGAGAAACTAAAAGGCCAGTGAGGTTGAATCTTAGTGATCAAGAGTGAGAGTGTGCTAGAGAGGTAAGCAGCAACTAATTGATCTTGATGATTTTCCAGGCTCTGTGGGGATGTTAGATTTGATTCCACATATAGCTGGAAGGCAATAAGGGATTATTAGCAGGTGATCATGTTACAATCTTGTTTACAAATTACTAACCTGCAGATGGAGCCAAGATAGTGGCATAGCTGATCCCTCTAACAACAACTAGAAAATCAATAAAAGCAACTAAACCGAGCATCCCAGGAGGCCTGGACACTAGACGGAAAACTGAAAGAATGGACTAAGTGACAGGAAAGGGAGTACCACCAACAAGTGTCGAGATAAGTAAACTAAGCAGGAGTGAGTTAAACAAAGCAGCACCACGCTGGTCATACGAGTGCTGGGCCACCCCAGGTAAAACCACACAACATTGAAGAGAGAAACTCCACTCGCTGGAATTGAGCTGAGTGGAGGAAAACTTTCCCAGGCAAAAGAAATCTTTGGTGAAAGGCCAAGAGTTGCCACATGGGCTGAAGCAGTGTTGGGTCTGGCAAAGGAGACTGGCCCTCGCCTAAGCTACACAGCCAGGGGCTGAAGGTCCCCTGGCAGACCAGAGGGACTTGGGATCAGGAGGGCCAGCAGGGCTTAGGGCTGCATGAGTCAGAGAGACTTGGATCCAGGTGATCCAGAGAGCTGGTGCAGGGCACACGTGATCTGAGACAGTGGCACAGGGGCATACATGGACCAGCGTGGTGGCACAAGGGAGCACATGCCAGAATAATGCAGGAACAGGCTGGTGAGCATGCCAAGCCAGGCTGAAGAGAGCTGTGCTGGCCAGGCAATCACAGTGCAGGGCAGTAAGGTTGTAGGGCAGAAAGTCACCAGATCACATGCTGAAACACCAGCCAGGGTCCAAAAGAGACATGCCAGACAGGTCAACTAAATTACTAAGGCTCCAAAAATAAAACAAGCTCAAACATCTTAAACATCCATAGATACAACTTAAACCACAATTATTAAACAAACAAACAACAAAAAAAAAAGCGACTTTCTCATAGCTCAGCGAATACAATCAATTTCTAGGCTGTTTTGACAACTGTGGCAGTATAATACGTTCTAAAGTCAGGTAGTGAGAGGCTTCCCAGTGTGTTCTTCTTCTTCAGTAGTGCTTCACTTATCCAAGGTTTCTTCCCTTTCCAAACAAAGATGATGATTTGTTTCTCCATCACATTAAAAAAATGCAGCTGGAATTTGTATTGGGACTGCATTGTATAAGTAGATTGCTTTGGGCAAAATAGACATTTTCACAATGTTGAGTCTTCCTATCTGTGAGCAGGGTAGATAACTCCATTTATGTAAGTCTCTCTTAGTTCCTTGTAGTAAGGTCTTACAGTTCTCTTTGTAAAAATCTCTTATTTCTCTAGTTAGATTTATTCCTAGGTATTTTATCTTCTTGGGGGCTACAGTTAATGTAATTGATTTGGTAATTTCTTCTTTAATAATCTCATTGTTGGTATAAAGGAATCCTACTGATTTACTTATGTTTATCTTGTATCCTGATACCTTGCTGAACTCCTCTATTAGCTACAATATTTACTTATGGATTCCTTTGGATTCTCTGTATAAACAATCATACCATCTGCAAAGAGGGAGATTTTTACTTCTTCCTTGCCAATACGATGCCCTTTATTTCTTTGTCTTGTCTAATTGCTCTGGCTAAAACTTCTAGCACAGTGTTGAATAGAAGTGGTGAGAGTGGGCATCCTTGTCTAGTTCCCATTCTCAAAGAGAATTCTTTCAGTCTTTCACCATTCAGGATAATGAAGGCAGTTGGCTTTGCATAGATGCTACTGACTGCATTGAGGAATTTCCCCTCTATTCCTATTTTTCTGAGAGTTTTAAGCATGAATCAGTGTTGAACGTTGTCAAATGCCTTTTCTGCATCAATTGACAAAATCAGGCGATCCTTATATTTTGTGTTATTAATGTGGTTGATTACATTAACTGTTTTTCTGATGTTGAACGAGCCTTGCATCCTTGGGATGAAACCAATTTGATCATGATGAATGATTTTTTTTTATATGCTGTTGAATGCTATATGCCAGAATTTTGTTGAAGATTTTTGCATCTAGGTTCATGAGTGATATTTGTCTGTAATTTTCTTTTTTTGTGAGATCTTTCCTTGGCTTGGGTATCAGGGTTATGCTGGCTTCATAGAATGAGTTTGGGAGTATTCCATCCCTTTCTATGGTGTGAGATATCCTCCAATAGTATTGGAGTTAACTCTTCTCTAAGAGTTTGATAGAATTCTCTGGTGAAGCCATCCGGGCCAGGACATTTTTGGTTGGTAGATTTTTATGACTTTTTCAAACTGTTCTTTTGTGACAGATTTATTAGCATGATCTACTTCTCCTTGTGATAATCTTGGTGAGTCATATGAATCTAGAAATTGGTCCATTTCCTCTAGGTTTTCAAACCTGTTAGAGTACAGCCTTTCATAGTATTCTGTTATGATATTTTTTATTTCAGCTGGGTCTGTTGTAACATCTCCCATCTCATTTCTTAATCAGGTTACTTGTATTTTCTGTTGTTTTTCTTGTGTAAGTTTAACCAATGGTTTATCAGTTTTTTTGATCTTTTCAAGGAACCGGCTTTTGGTTTTTTAAATTTTTTCAAGTGTTTTTCTATTCTCTAATTCATTTTGTTCTGCTCTAATCCTTATAATCTGTTTTCTTCTGGTGTCTCAGGGGTTCCTCTGTTTCTCTCTTTCTACTTGTTCAAGCTGTAACTTTAATTCTTTAATTCGGGCCCCTTTTTCTTTCCAGATGTGTACAGTTATAGAGGTAAACTGATCTCTGAGCACCGCTTTTGCTGTATCCCATAAATTCTGGTAGGATGTGTTTTCATTCTCAAAATAGCCTGGTACTGGTACAAAAAGAGACAAATAGACCAAGGGAACAGAGTAGAGACCCCAGAGATGCCACCATCCTCCTGTGAGCAGTCGATATTTGACAAAGGCCCCAAGATTTTAAACTGAGGTAATGACAGTCTCTTTAACAAATGGTGCTGGCAAAATTGGATATCTATCTTCAAAAAATTGAAGCAAGACCTGTATCTCACACCTTATACAAAAACCAGCTCAAATTGGATAAAAGACCTAAATATAAAATCTAAAACGATAAAGCTCATCCAGGATAAAATAGGATCAACAGTGGAAGTTTGAATACACAGTGTAGACAGACTTCAAAATCTGACAAAGCACGATCAACAGAAGAGAAAATAGATAAATGGGAATTACTAAGAATCGAACACTTTTGCTCACCCACAGACTTCATCAAAAGAATTAAAAGATCACCTACAGAATGGGAAAAAATATTTGGCAACTCTATGTCAGACTGACGTCTGATCTCAATAATCCATAACATATTACAAAATGTCAACAAGAAACAGATAAATCATCCAATTAAGCAATGGGTGAAAGAGATCGACAGATATTTCTCTAAAGAGGATATCCAGGCAGCCAAATGACATATGCAGAATTGCTCACATTCATTAGCTATTAAAGAAATTCAAATCAAAACTACAGTGATACATCATCTCACCCCAACAAGGTTGGTCATGATCCAAAAAACACAAAACAACAAATGCTGGAGAGGCTTTGGAGAAATTGGAACTCTCCTACACTGCTGATGGGATTGCAAAATGGTACAGCCTCTTTGGAAAACAATCTGTGCTTCCTTGAAAAGCTGGAGATAGGTATACCATTTGATCCTGTGATTCCATTGCTCAGAATTTATCCCTCAGAAACAAAGGTTGTCACACAAACAGACACACGTACACAAATGTTTGTTGCAGCACAGCCCACAATAGCAAAAAGTTGGACTCAACCCTGATGCCCATCAACAGAAGAATGGACAAGCAAACTATGGTACATATACTCAATGGAACACTATACTATGATAAAACACAGTGACAATTTTAGAAAACATCTCATAACATGGTCTCATTTTGAAGAGATCATGCTGAATGAAATCAACCAGTGTCAAAAGGACAAATTTTGTATGTGATGCCTGTTATAAGGATTTAACAAAAGAATTATTCATAGAAGAAAATAACTTTGTTGGCTACATGAGTGGGTGGAGGCTGAAGATTTATCATAGATAAGATAACTGATAGATGTTAGAAATTTTATTCTTTTATTGTAATTAATAAAAAGTAAAAAAAGTTATATAAAAAACAAATCAATTTCTAAATATCTAAAGAAATGAACTATCATGGCTACCTAAAACTCCCAAAATAAAAAATCAATAAAGTCCCCAGACAAAAGAGACTTCCTACAATTATCAGAGGTAGAATACAAAAGACTGATGCACAGAACAGTTCAAGATATGAGGAGAGAGAACAGGCCAGGAGCAGCAGAGTGCACTGAAAAATTAAACAAACTGCAAGAAATGTTTGAACAGCAGTGATCTGAAATTCAACAGATTAACATAAAATTACCGAGATAGATAACTCAATAGAACCTCAAAGGAATTGGAAGGCAGAGTTAGTGAGATAGAAGACAAAATATGTGACACCAGCACACACAAGGGAAAATCAGATGACAGATTCAATAAAAATGAATCACTAAGACTTACGTGGGACTCTATGAAGATAAATAATACATAAGTGGTTAGAGTACCAGAACAAGGCAGTATAACTGAAAATACAGAAAATTGTTGAAGACCTGCTGACACAAAACTTCCCTGATATCATGAAAAATGAGAATTCAGTTCAAGATATACATCAAATACCACTGAACATAGATCCCACAGGAAATACACTGTCTTAGTCACCTGGTATTGCTCTAATGGAAAATACCACAAGTAGAAGGTTTCATGTAGAGAACCTTTTATTGTCTCAGTCTGGTAAGCCACAAATCCATTTACAAATTGTAAGTCCATTCAGTAGAAGAATTTATCACAGTCCAGTAGGCTAAGTCCACATCCAGTGAGAGCATCTCGGCACAGGAACCTCGGGTCCAAAGGACGTGCTCTGCTCTCGGTGCTTCTCTCTTGGTGGTATGAGGTTCCCAACTTCCTCAGCTCACTTCTCTCCCTTATATTCCACAAGCTTGTAGCTTGGGCCCTGCCTCACTAACACAACTGCAAACCATTCTCCATCATCAATATCACAGAGGCAGGATTCACAACACATGGGAGGAAAGGCACCATATTAGAACTCCAAACCAAGTCAAATCAACTCATACATTTTTGGGGGGACACAATTCAATCCATGACGTACACCAAGGCACATTATAGTCAAACTTAATAAAACTAAAGATGAGATACTTTAAAAGCAGCGAAGCTTAAACAAAAAATAACCTACAAAGGAAAACTATTAAGGCTAATTTTAGATTATTCAGCAGAAACCATGCTGGCAAGATGACAATGGGATGACATGTACAAAGCCTTGAAGGGAAAAAACTGTCAACCAAGAATTATATACTCAAAATTGTCTCTCAGATATGAAGATTAAATAGGACTTTCACATATAAACAGAAATTTAGAGAATTTGCAAAAACCAAACCAAAAATACCAGAAACATCGAAGGAAGCTCTTTGATTAGAAAATCAATAATATCATATATACACTCAAAGATTCAATCCTTGACAGAGCACCAAGATACTATAAAGATAGGAAACCCACAAAAGATAGCCAAATAGCAAAAATAGAAATTCAAAGATCTCAGGATGTAAATGATGACAACATTATATGAAAAAGAAGGGCAAATTAATGTACCCATAGATCATTCAGATAAGGAGGAGGTCAAGGTGATACAAAGACATTAAAGACTGGATTACTGTTAGATTAATTGAAGAAACTATTAATGAGGGTAACCACAAAATAAATCTACAATTCTGCATATCAAAATGAAAAACAAACTAAAAAGAAACAAAACATGAAGTCTCAGCACTTACAAAAAGAAATACTGAAAGACATGAAAAGAAAACATTAAAAAAAAAAAAGATTCAGCAGAGAAAATTGAATGGAATAGAGGAACTATCCACAAACACAGAAAAAAGGTATCAAAATGACAGCACCAAACTCTTACCTATCAATAATCACACTGAATGTTTATGGACTAAATGTAAACAGATGGACAGTAGCAGACTGAATAATCAACATGGCCTGTCTATATGATACCTAAGGAGACACAGCTTATACGCAAAGACACAAACTACAGCTTAAAAGATAGAAAAAAATATATCAAGCTAATAACAGTCAAAAAAGAACAAAAACAGCAATACTAATTTCTGACAACATAGACTTTAAAGTTAAACTCACCACACTGGATAAAGAGAGACACTATAGAATGGTTAAATACTTTATACAGCAGGAGGACATAACCATATTAAATATCTATGCAATCAATGACAAGGCTCCAAAATGCATGAAACAAACCCTATCCACAGTGCAAAGAGAAATACACAGCTCCACAATAACAGCAGGAGACTTCAATATACCACTGTTAGTAAAGGATAGAACATCTTGAAAAAAACTCAATAAAGACACAGAAGACTAAATGCCACAATCAACCAACTGGACCTCATAGCCTTACTGAGAACACTCCACCCAACAGCAGCCAAGTGTAGTTTATTTTCTGATACACATACAAGTGTTCTCCACACCTGAGCACATATCAGGCCACGGAGCAGTCCTTAACAATATCCAAAATATTGAAACAATACAAAGCTTCTTTTATGACCATAAAGCCATAAAACTAGAAACCAATAACAGAAAAAAATGGAAAAAAAATCAAAAACATGGAAACTGAACAACATTTTGCTCAAGAACTACTGGGTAATAGAAGAAATCAAAGATGGAATAAAGAATTTCACAGAAGCAAATGAGAATGAAAACACATCCTTCCAGAATCTATGAGACACGCTCAGAAATCAATTCATCTCAATAAACACACACATCCAAAAAGAAGAAAGGGCCCCAAACCAAAGAATTCACTCTTCAACTTGAACAACTGGAAAGATGCAAACAAAAGAACTCATCAGGCTATAAACGAAAGGGAATAATAAAAACTAGAACAGAAATAAATGAAATAGAAAAATGACTGACAGTCAGCAAGATCAAAAGCTGTTTTTTTGAAAAGGTTAACAAAATTGATAAGCCATCAGCCAAACTGACAGAAAATCAGGAGAGGAAGCAGATAACCTGAATAAGAAGTGAGATGGAAGATATCATAACAGACCCAAATGAAATTAAAAGAATCAAAACAGAATACTGTGAAAAATTGTACTCTAATAAATTTAAAAACCTAGAGAAAATGAACAATTTTCTGGAAAAGCACCACCCATGAAAACTAGCACAAATGAGATAGAGCAACTAAATAAACCCATCACAAGAAGACATTAAAAAGATTATTTAAAAACTCCCAACTGAAAAAAAAAAAAGTCTTGGCCCTGATGGCTTCACCGGACAGCACAAAAAAAGAGAGGAAAATTATAGACCAATGTCTCTCGTGACTTAGATGCAAAAATTGTTAACAAAATACTATCTGATAGAATTCAACAACATATCAAAAGAACAGTTCACCAAAACCAAGTAGGATTCACACCAGGGATTACAAGGAGGGTTTAACATTAGAAAAACAATTACTGTAATCAACTACACAATTAAACAAAAGATAAGAAACACTTGATTTGATCAACTGATGCAGAAAAGGCATTTGATAAAGTCTAATACCCATTCATGTTAAAAACTCTCAGCAGAACAGTATTAGAAGGAAATTTTCTCAAGATAAGAAGGGCATCTATGAAAAACCAGCAGTCAACATCATTCTTACTGGAGAAAAGCTGAAAGCATTTCTCTTAATAACAAGTACCAGACAAGGATGCCCATTGTCACCACTTCTATTCAACATTGTTCTAGAGGTCCTAGCTAGAGGAATCAGGCATGATAAAGAAATAAAGAGCATCCAAGTTGGTAAAGAAGAAGCTAAAGTATCACCATTTGCAGATGACATGAACTTATACACAGAAAATCCTAAAGAATCCATAAAAAAAAAAAACTAGCTGGAACTAATAGATGACTTCAGCAAAGTAGCAGGATAAAAGATAAACACACAGTTGGATTCCTTTACATCAACAAAGTGACAAAGAGGAAAACTCAAAATCACTACCATTTACTATAGTCCCCAAGATGATAAAAATACTTAGGAATAAATCTAACCAGAGATGTAAAAGACCTGTACAAAAAAAATTATAAAACCTTACTGCAAGAAACCAAAGGAACTTACAAAAATGGATAAACCTACATTGCTCTTGGATAGCAAGACTTAACAGTGTGAAAACATCTATCTACCCAGAGATCTATATACACGATGCAATCCCAATACAAATTCCAATGGCATTTTTTAATAAGATGGAGAAACAAATCATCAATTCATATGCAAAGGGAGGAAGCTTTGGATAAGTAAAACATTACTAAAGAAGAACAACAAAGTGGGAGGCTTCACTCTATCTAACTTTAAAACCTATTACACCGCCATAGTAGTCAAAACAGCCTGGTACTGGCACAATATCAGACGCATAGCCAATAGAACAGAACTGACAATCCAGCTATAACATCATCCATCTATGAGCAACTGATATTTAATAAACTTCCAAAGGCTGTGAACTGGGGAAAAGACAGTCTGTTCAACAAATGGTGTTGGCATAACTGCATAGCCATCTGCAAAAAAATGTAACAAGACCTTTACCTCACACCATGCACAAATACTAATCCAAAATATGTCAAAGACCTAAATATAAAAGGTAAAACAATAAAGATCACAGAAGAAAAAATTCAGGTGACACTGAAAGCCTTAATCTACAGCATTAACAGTCTACAAAAAATTGCCAACAACCTTCACACCCCAGAACTGAAAATAGACAATTCAGAACTCTTAAAAATCAAACACTAATGCTCATCCAATGCCTTCATCAAAAGAGTAAAAAGACTACTACAGAGTGAGAAAAGATTTTCGGCTGTCAGGTTTCCAATCGATATCTAGTCTCTCTAATCTAAAACATACTGTAAAACCTCAACAAGAAAAAGACAAATTAAAAAAAAGAAAAAATAACCCACTAAAAAATGGTCAAATGACATAAACAGACACTTCACCAAAGAAGACATGCCAAGCCAGCCAAGAGCCATCGAGTTGGATTCGACTCATGGTGACCTAAAGATGCTAAAAGATACATGAAAAAATCCTTAAGATCACTAGCCATCAGAGAAACTCAAATCAAAAGTACAGTGAGATATCATCTCACCCCAACAAAGTTGGCAATAATTAAAAAATAATAATAATAAGTGATACAGAGGATGTGGAGAGATTAGAACCCTTCTACACTGTTGCTAAGGAGAGTAATAGCATCAGATAAGGAGGGTAACAGCATCAGGAAAGGACAGTAAAGATGAGTAAACAGCCCTCACTTGTCTGTCAGTGGAGGCTTACTTGTTGCTGTGATGTTGAAAGCTATACCACTGGTATATAGGTACCAGAAGAATCACCCATGGTAGAAAAGTTTCAGCTGAGCTTCCAGACTAAGACAGACTAGGAAGAGGAACCTAGAAGTCTACTTCTGAAAAGAATTATCCAGAGAAACCTTATGAATCGCAGCCAAACATTGTCAGATATGGTGCCGGAAATTGAGCCCTCCAGTTTGAAAAGCACCCAGCAGACAACTGGGGAAAAGTTGCCTCCTTAAAGTAGAGTCCACCTTAACGATATGGATGGAGTAAGGCCTTTGGGATCTTCATTCTCTGATGGGGCATGACTCAAAATGAGAAGAAACAGCTGCAAATATCTGTTAGAAATTGGGACATGGAATGTACAAAGTATGAATCCGAGAAAATTGGAAATAATCAAAAAAGAATTGGAATGCAAAAACATTGATACCCTAGGCATTTGTGAGCTGAAATGGACTGGTGTGAGCCATTTTGAATCCAATAATCATATGGTCTACTATGCTGGCAATGAAAACTTGAAGAGGAATGGTGTTGTGTTCATCATCAAAAAGAACATTTCAATATCTGTCCTAAAGTACAATTCTGTGATAGGATAATATCCATATGCCTACAAGGAAGGCCAGATAATAAGACTATTATTCAAATTTACACATCAACCACTAAGGCCAAAGATGAAAAGACTGATGATGTTTACCAGCTTCTGCAGTCTGTAATTGATCAAACATGCAATCAGGATGTGTTGATAACTACTGGTGACTGGAATTCAAAAGTTGGAAACAAAGAAGGATTGGTAGTTGGAAAATAGGGCCTTGGGGATAGAAATAATGCTGGAGATCACATGATAGAATTTTGTAAGACTAATGACTTCTTCATTGCAAATACCTTTTTTAACCAATACAAATGGTGACTGTACACATGGACCTCACCAGATAAAATACACAGCAACCAAGTCGACTATACCTGTGGGAGAAGATGATGGAAAATCTCCATATCAGCAGTCAAAACAAGACCAGATGCTGACTGTGCCACAGATCATCAATTGCTCATATGCAAATTCAAATTGAAACTGAAGAAAATTAGAACAGTCCATGAGAGCCAAAGTATGACCTTGAATATACCCCTCTTGAGTTTAAAGACTACCTCAATAACAGATTTGATGTGTTTACCACTAATGACTGAAGACCAGACGAATTGTGGAATGACATCAAAGACATCATCCATGAAGAGAGCAAGAAATCATTAAAAAGATAGGAAAGAAATAAAAGACCAAATTGGATGTTAGAAGAGACTCTGAAACTTGTTCCTGAACATTCAGCAGCTAAAGGAAAAGGAAAGAATGGAGAAATAAAAGACCTAAACAGAAAATTTCAAAGAGCAGCTTGAGAAGACAAAATAAAATATTATGATATGTGCAAAGAGCTGCAAATGGAAAACGAAAAGGGAAGAACACGTTCAGTATTTCTCAAGCTGAAAGAACAATTCGTCTGGTCTTCAGTCATTAGTGGTAAACACATCAAATCTGTTATTGAGGTAGTCTTTAAACTCAAGAGGGGTATATTCAAGGTCATACTTTGGCTCTCATGGACTGTTCTAATTTTCTTCAGTTTCAATTTGAATTTGCATATGAGCAATTGATGATCTGTGACACAGTCAGCATCTGGTCTTGTTTTGACTGCTGATATGGAGATTTTCCATCATCTTCTCCCACAGGTATAGTCAACTTGGTTGCTGTGTATTTTATCTGGTGAGGTCCATGTGTACAGTCACCATTTGTATTGGTTAAAAAAGGTATTTGCAATGAAGAAGTCATTAGTCTTACAAAATTCTATCATGTGATCTCCAGCTTCGAGTTGCAGTAACAGAGGATCCTACAGGAAAACTATTAAACGACTCACGGAGCATCAAAAGAAGATGTGAGGAATACACAGAGTCATTATATCAGAAAGAACTGGTCAATGTTCAGCCATTTCGAGAGGTAGCATATGATCAGGAAGCAGTGGTACTGAAGGAAGAAGTCAAACCTGCATTGAAGGCATTGATGAAAAATAAGGCTCCGGAAACTGATGAAATATCAATTGATATATTTCAACAAACAGATGCAGTGCTGCAAGTAGTCACTCATCTATGCTAAGAAATTTGAAGAACAGCTACCTGGCCAACTGACTGGAAGAGATTCATATTTATGCTAATTCCAAAGAAGGATGATCCAACTGAATGTGGAAGTTACTGAACAATATCGTTAATATGACATGCAAGTAAAATTTTGTTCAAGATCATTCAAAAGCAAATGCAACTGTATATTGAAAAGGAATTGCCAGAAATTCAAGCTGGATTCAGCAGAGGACGTGGAAGCAGAGACATGGATCTTGGCTGAAAGCAGACAATACCGGAAAAATGTTTACCTGTGTTTCATTGACTATGCAAAGGCATTTGACTGTGTGGATCATAATAAATTATGGCTAACATTGAAGAGAATGGGAATTCCAGAACACCTAATTGTGCTCTTGAGAAATCTGTATATGGATCAAGAGGTGGCCGTGGAAACAGAACAAGGGAACACTGTATGTTTTAAAGTCAGGAAAGGTGTGTGTCAGGGTTGTATCCTTTCACCATACCTTTTAAATCTGCTTACTGAGCAAATAATCTGAGAAACTGGATTACATGAAGAAGAATGAGGCATCAGGACTGAAGGATGACTCATTAACAACCTTCATTATGCAGATAACACCACCTTACTTGTGGAAAGAGAAGATTTGAAGCACTTACTGATGAAGATCAAGGTCCACAGCCTTCAGTATGGATTATACTTGAACATCAAGAAAACAAAAATCCTCACAACTGGACCAGTAAGCAACATTGTCATAAATGGAGAAAGGATTGAAGTTGTCAAGGATTTCATTTTACTTAGGTCAACGATCAGTGCCCATGGAAGCGTCTATCAAGAAATCAAAAGACACATTGCCCATTGGGAAAATCACTTTATAGTGTTAAAAAGTAAAGATGTCACCTTGTAAACTAAGGTGAGCCTGACTCAAGCTGTGGTATTTTCAATCACATCACATGCATGTGAAAGCTGAACAACAAAGCAGACAGAAGAAAAACAGATGCCTTTGAATTGTGGTGTTGGCAAAGAATGTTGAATGTACCATGGACTGCCAAAAGAAAAAACAGATCTGTTCTAGAAGAAGTACAGTCAGAGTACTCCTTGGAAGCAAAGATGGCAAGACTGCATCTTATATACTTGGACATTTTATCAGGAAAATCAGTCCCTGGAGAAGGACATCATGCTTGGTAGAGCAGACGGTCATTGAGAAAGAGGAATACCCTCAATGAGATGGATTGATACAGTGGCCACAACAATGGGTTTAAGTATACTGCAGACATAGCACAAGACTAGGCAGTGTTTTGTGAGTCGCTGAGTTGGAACCCACTTGACCGCACCTAACAACAACACACTGTTGGTAGTGTTGGTTGTAAGATGGTACAACCACTATGGAAATCAATTTAGCACTTTCTCAAAACACTAAAAATAAGAGTACCATATGATCCAGCAATTCTACTCCATGGAATATATCCCAAAGGAATAAGGGCCTCCACACAAGCAAATACATGCACACCAATGCTTACTGCAGCTCTCTCCACAATAGCAAAAAAGGTGGAATTAACCTAGATGCCCATTAACAGGTGAACAGCTAAACAAACTATGGTATATTCACACAATGGAATACTACACAATGATAAAGCATAACCATGATTTAAGGAAATAACTGATAATGTGGAAACATCTGGAGGACATCATGCTCAATGAAATTAGCCAGATGCAAAAGGAAAAATATTGTGTGAGACCATTATTATAAGGATGGAACAAAAGATTTAAGCCAGAAGAAAATGATCTTTGATGATTACAAGGGTGTGGAGGAGAGAGAGAGATTTCTACAAATTAGATAGTAGTTAGGATTCAGATTAAGTATAGGATGTGACAGCACACACCAGAAAAGACGTATCCATGACTGGACTACACCGAACTAAATAGTTCCCTAAATACAACCCATCTCTTTGGAAGGATAGAGTAACAGGGACAGGGGTAGGGAAACATGCTTTCAGGAGATTTCCAGACTAACTGGCATGCCCAAGTGTTTTCTTTTTTTTTTTAAAGAAAATGTTCTGCATACTACTTGGGAGGGTGGTGTCTGGGGTTTTAAAAGCTAACAAGTTGCCACCTAAGTAACATCAATTGGTCCCAATCCACCTGGACCAGAGGCAAACAGAGGACACCAAGGACAGGAGGAAAATATGACCCCAGCAGGTGGGAGGTGAAATATGATCCAGGGATTAATTCAGCATGAGAACAGAAAAACTGGATGATGCCAGGCCACCACCAATGAGTGCCTAGATGGAGTACATTGTGTAGAGCCCCTCACGTAGCCAGAGAACCGTAAGTGTGCAGAGTAGAACTCTACCAAATGACCACACTTGATGCTCCGTCAGTCTGGAAGGTGGCCTAAGAACATGGTCCCCAAACAGTCTAACCTCAAATTGCATCCAGCACAAAAGCCACCTCTCCAGACAAAGACTATGCCAGAGTGCCTAAGACTCGGAGCGATGCTGGCAACAAATAAACCTTTGGACTTAAATATACACATGGGGCTCTCCAAAAAGTTCATCCTGGAGGCGAGATGACAGGGTGAGGGGGGATAGGTCTTGGTCAAATGGGCATGGGAAGTTCTGGATGAAAAGGGGGAGGGTGCTGTCATCAGGGGGAAGGGAAGGGAGAGCAGTTAGAGTGGAATAGCAGTGTGAATTCTGGGAGTTATATAGCAAATTGATAATGATTGTAAACGTACTTAAAGCACAATAAAATTTATTTAAATATATATCCTGGATGCTGTGTGGAAAATGTTTGGAGAGGAGTAGTTATGGATTGAAATGTGTCCCCAAAAATATATGTTGAGGTCCTAACACTCAGTATCCTGCAAATGTGACCTTGTTTGGAAACAGAGTCTTTGAAGATGCTATCTGTTAACATGAGGCCATGCTGGCACAGGGTGGGTCTTAATCCAGTCTGAGTGATCTCCTTAGAAAAGAGATAAAGTGAAATGGAAGACCATGTGACGGTGGAATTATGCTGCAGCTACAAGCTAGGGGATGGCTAGGGCAATCAGAATTTGAGAGACACAGGAAGAATCTTCTAAAGCCGTTGGAGAGAATGCGGCACTGGTGATGCCCTGATTTCAGACTGCTAGCCTCCAGGACTGTGAGACCATGGATTCCTGTTACCGTAAGCCACTCATTCCATGGTACTTAATTATAGCACCCCTAGGGAAATAATATAGGAGGTAAAGAAGAAGCCATTGGGATAATCTACCTGAGAGACAATGGCAGCCTGATTGAGGCAAATGGTGTGGAGACAGAGAAGCAAGGACCAGTTAGAGTTCTATGCTGATGTGGACACAACAGGACTACAGGCAGAGATGAACAAAGGAGAGCACTCAGATGGGACTTCTGCGGTCTTGTTTTGCCAACCAAATGGATTACATTGACATATTCTGAGGCTGTAAGAAATAAAATCTTGGGTGAACAGTAAGGAGTTTTGTTTTCTACATACTGTCTTTGACATATCTGCAAAACGTGTAAGGAAAAATAGTAAATACCAAAAAAAAAAAATTGTCCTTGAGTTGATTCCAACTCATAGTGACCCTACAGGACAGAGTGGAACTCTCCACAGGGTTTTCAAAGCTGTAATCTTTACAGAAGTAGACAGCCACAGTTTTCTTCTAAGAAAAGGCTGGTGGGATTGAAGCTTGGACCTTCAGTTAACAGTCAAGTGTTCAACTGCCAGGGAGCTTAGAAATATAAACTTGGCAGCTGTGTATAAATAGTATTTACATGTTCGGAATGAGTTCACCTGGTATGAGAATACAGAAGAAAAGAAGGACCAGGACTGAGCATTATGAACTCCTAACATGTCCATATTAAGTAGCTGATATGTAGCCAGCAGAGAAAAGAGCTTTAAATATTTAGCCCTAGCTTTGTTACTAAAAAGTCTGTCTCTGAGCAAAGAGGCTGGATTATGTGATCTCAAATGTCCCTTTAAGATTTACCATCTATGATTTCATCAGAAGGCATTTTCCCAGCCCTACGAATAGGGGATTGTTGGGCAAATGAACTGAGGATTGATGTGATAGAGGTCAGCTGGAATGACATTCACATTATCTTCCCAGGCCTCTGCAGATAAAATGCTTGCCTAAGTGAATGACGGACCTGATGTTTGCATCACTAGAACCCTCAGACCAGAGCACAGAAAACTTTAAAAGAGAGGAAGAATCAGCGATGGATGTTTGTCAGTCTAGATGTTAAATTCAAGTATGTGTTTTAGATGAGTATATAAGTGGAAAAAGACTAGTGGGAGAGCCAGGGAAATTCCCTGTCCAACCTGATAGATGTGGGCATACCACCAACCTTTAAGCCAAGGAATGTAAGTATTTTTTATTCTGTCTTTGCAAAAATATTGAAGCAGGATGCGATATCAGATCCTTTGGATAACCTAAAGCAAGTTCTTCATACACCAATAGGTGGGGGTCTAGCTCAGTGACCTTCTTTTTAGAAGAGCTCCCAGAAGATGACTATTACAGAAGGTTTCCTGACCAGTTCATTAAATTACATGCAGACTCTTGCCTCCAAGGTTGTATAGTTTGAGAAGCTATAGCAGAGAAAGAAAATAGATGGCTACTATCATTGATGGGGTCACTGGGTGACACGAATGTTTAAGTGTTTAGTTACTGACTGAAAGATTGGCAGTTCAGATCCACATAGAGTTGCTCTGAAAGAAGAGCTAGTGATCTACTCCTGAAAAATCAGCCACTGAAAAGCCTGTGGAGCACAAGCAGCCTCTGACACACATGGAATCACAATGTGTCAAAAGTGTCTTGAATGGCAACTGATTTCTTTTTGTTTTTTGTACTGCCACTGGTAGATGGTATCTTTACTCTCAGCAAACAACTCAAGAAGTTGGACTGTATGAAGAAGAACTCAGCATCAGAAATGGAGGAAGACTCATTCACAACCTACACTATGCAGATGAGACAAGGTTGCTTGCTGAAAGTGAAGCTGAAACATTTACAATTGAAAATCAGAGACTACAGCCTTCAATATGGGTTGCAACTCAACGTAAAGAAAATGGAAGTTCTCACAACTCAACCAGTAAGCAACACTGTGACAACTCGAGAACATGTGGAAGTTGTCAAGGATTGCATTTTACTTGCATTCATATCAACTCCCATGGAAACAGCAATCAAAAAATCAAATGCTGCATTGCACTGGCAAATCTACTGCAAACGACTGCTTTAAAGTATTTAAAAGCAAAGATGTCACTTTGACAACTAAGCTACTCCTGACTGAAGCCATGATATTTTCAGTCACCTCATGTGTATACAAAACTGAACAAGAAATAAAGAAGAATTGATGCCTCTGACTTACAACGTTGGCCAAGAATATCGAATATATGTCATGGACTCTCAGAAGAATGAACAAATTTGTCTTACAAGAAGAATAGCCAGAATGCTCCTTAGAAATGAGGATAGCAAGACTTCATCTCAGACTTCATCTCAGGTACTTTGGATTTGTTCTCAGAAGAGACCAGTTACCGGAGAAGAACAAAATGCTTGGTAAAGGGTCAGTGAAAAAGGAGACCCTCAGTGAGATGGACTCGCCTAGTGGCTGCAAAATCGAACTCAGACAGCAATAATTCTTAGGATGGCACAGGACCAACCAGTATTTTATTGCATTGTACATAGTAAGGTCACTAAGTATCGGAACTGACTGGATTGTACTAAGAACAGCATAATACTGATAAAAATTTTTAAAGGTATTGTGTGTGTAGTTACTGCAGTAGTTTATGTTGGCACGTAACAAACTACCTCAAAACTCATTGCTTTAAAACATTAAACATTTATCATTTCTCACAATTCTGGGTGTCAGATTAGGAGTTCTGGGCTGGGCTGGCTTGACTGATTTCTGCTGTTCACTAGGCAAATCTCCCGTGATTCAGCAGGTCAGCGTAAGTTCTTTCATGTTGTAGGGGTTGTGGATTCCAGGAGCAAGCTCCAGAGTGCAAGCACTTATTAAGTCTCTACATTGCGTTTATCTCTTTATTCATTTATTGCCATTTCAACATTGTTTTTCTTTTTATTGTGATTAAGTGAAAGTATACAAACCAAATGAATTTTCCATGCCCACCTATCTGCACCTCCTTCTGCTCTCCTTGCCCAGTGACAGCACACTTCTCCTTTTCATTCTATACTTGTAGTGTCCTCTTAACAAGCTCCTGTCCCCTCCTCTCCAATCTCTTCCCTCCCATCTAGAAAGAGACCAGTAGGATAGCTTCCTATAAATGCATAGAACCATAAAGTACACACTCCATATGGTCACACTGTATCCCCAGGTGTAATCCATTTTTGTCCAAAGAGTCGACTTAAGTAGTGTTTTTCTGGTCAGAGGCAGCAGCAGATCTAGGGGCCATGCTCCCAGGGGATCCTCCCGGCCGTTAGACAGTCAACTGTGGCCTTTTAGTAGAGCTTTCGAGCTGCACCTGTCTTTTTCTTATGTTGCCACAGGGACTCCACATTGTGTGCCCCCCCACAACTGTCTTTGGTGCTCACCAGGCACCACCTGGTTCTTCTGGTCCCATAGTGATACAGTCTCACATTCACACTGGTCTTTCTGTCTCCTGAGCTCTTTTTGCTCAGTGTCTGTTGTTCTCAGTTATCCTCTGGTCCAGACGAGTTGGGACAATTTGGTGTACCTCAGATGGCAGCTTGCTATCTTTTAAGACTCTGGATGCTTCTCACCAATATAGGGTGCAGAAGACTCTCTTAGCAATAGGCTAATTATCCCGTATGATCTCGATGTCCCTCGGGAGCTTGCTCCTAAGACCACACCCCTACTACTCTATCCTTGTAATATTGGGTTGAAATTAGAAGAGCTTTCAATTTATAATGAAGTCCAGTAATGTTGATCTACTTTCTACTGTGTTGTCACTGCTTTCACCCAACCAATTCTCTATCAACTACCTAATCTATGATCAACATTCCCCCCTCACTCTTGTAGCCATAAAAGAGTCTTTTCTTCCATATAGAAGTTTATTTGTAAGTCCTTATATCACGAGTCTTATACATTTGTCCTTTTGCCACTGACTAATTTCACTCAGCATAATGTCTTCCAAATGAAACCAGGATATGAGATGCTTCCTAAAATCATTATTGTTCTTTGTCATTGTATAGTGTTCCATTGAGTATATGTACCATAGTTTGTTTATCCATTCATCAGTTGATGGGCATCTAGGTTTATTTTATCGTTTTGCTATTGTGGTCTGTGCTGCACTAAATACTCATGTGCATGTATCTGTTCATGTGACAGCCTTTGTTTCTACAAGTATATATTCCAAGCAGTGGGATTACTGGATCAAATGGTATATCTATTTCCAGCTTTTTAAGTAAGTGCCAAATTCCTTTCCAAAGAGGTTGTACCATTTTGCAATCCCACCAGCAGTGTAGAAGAGTTCCAGTCTCTCCACAGCCTCTCCAGCATTTGTTGTTTTGTGTTTTTTGGATTATGTCCAAACTTGTTGGGGTGAGATGGTATCTTATTATAGTTTTGATTTGGATTTCTCTAATAGCTAATAATTGTATTTCCTCATATGTCTTTTGGCTGCCAGAACACCTTCTTGGGAGAAGTGTCTGTACATCTCCTTCACCCATTGCTTAATTGGGCTATTTACCTATTTCTTGTTGACATTTTGAAGTACCTTGTAGACTGTGCAGACCGAACATCAGTCCAACATGTAGTTGTCAAATATTTTTTTCCATTCTCTAAGTAATTTTTTAACTCTTTTGATAAAGTCTTTGGATAAGCAAAAATGTTTGATTCTTAGTAGTTCCCATTTATCTATTTTCTCTTCTGTTGATCATGCTTTGTTTGTCATGTTTTGAAGTCTAAGCTGTGTATTAGAACTTCCATTATTGATCCTATGTTTCCTTACATGATCTCTATTGTTTTAGATTTGATATTTAAGTATTTGATCCATTTTAAGTTAGTTTTTGTGTAAGGTGTGAGATATGGGTCTTGTTTCCATTTCTTGCAGATGAATATCCAATTATGTCAGCATTATTTGTTAAGGAGACTATCTTTTCCCCAGTTTACTACCTTCGGACTTTTATTGAATATCAACTGTTCATGAAAGGATGGAGGCATCTCTACAGACTCAACTCTGTTCTGCTGGTCTATATGTCTCTTTTTGTACCAGTACTAAGCTGTTTTGACTACCGTGGCAGTATGATAGATTCTAAGGTCAGGTAGTGAGAGGCTTCCCACTGTGTTCCTATTCTTCAATAGTGCTTTACTTATCTGGAGTTTGATTTGTTCCCCATCTCACTAAAAAATGTCACTGGAATTTGTATTGAGATTGCGTCATATATATAGATCACTTTGGGTAAAATAGACATTTTCACAATGTTAAGCATTCCTTTCCATGAGCAGAGTAGGTTTCTCCACTTATGGAAGTCTCTTTTGGTTTCTTTCAGTAAAGTCTTGTAATTCTCTCTGTATAGGTCTCTTATTTCTCTAGTTAGATTTATTAGTAGGTATTTTATCTTCTAAGGGGCTATAGTAAGTGGTAATGATTGGGTGATTTCTTCTTTGATGATCTCTTTATTGGTGTAAAGGAATCCTACTGATTTACTTATGTTTATCTTCTGTTCTGATACCTTGCTGAGCTCTTGTATTAGTTTCAGTAGTCTACTTACAGATTCCTTAGGATTGTCTGCATATACAATCATATCATTGGCAAATAGACAGAGTTTTACTTCTTCTTTGCTGATATCAATGCCTTTTATTTCTTTGCCTTGACTAATTGCCCTGGCTAGAACCTCTGCTACAGAGTTGAATAGAAGTGGAGAATGTGCATCCTTTTCTAGTTCCCATTCTCAGAGAATTCTTCCAGTCTCTCTCCATTCAAGATTATGTAAGTGGTTGGCTAACATAGACGCACCTTATTGCATTGAGGAATTTCCCCTCTATTTCTATTTTGCTGAGTTTTTAGCATGAATGGGTTTTGGACTTTGTCAAATGCCTTTTCTACATCAATTGACAAAATCAGGTGATTCTTATCTTTTGTGTTAGTTATGTGGTTGATCACATTAACTGTTTTTCTGATGTTGAATCAGCCTTACATTGCTGATATGAATCAAAATTGGTCATAATGAATTATTTTTTTGATATGTTGTTAAATTCTGTTAGTTAGAATTTTGTTAAAGATTTTAGCATCTGGGTTCATGAGTGATATTGGCCTCTAATTTTCTTTTTTTGTGTGGGATCTTTCTCTGACTTTGGCATCAGGGTTATTCTGGCTTCATAGGATGAATATGGGAGTATTTCATCCCTTTCTATGCCATGAAATAGCCTTGGTAGTTTTGGAATTAACTCCTCTCTAAAAGTTTGATAGAATTCTCCAGTGAAGTCATCTGGGCCAGGGCTTTTTTTTTGTTTGGTAGTTTTTTGATGACTTTTTCAATCTCTTCCTCTGTGATGGGTTTATTAAGTTGTTCTACTTCTCCTTATGATAATTTGGGTAGATGACGTGAATCTAGAAATTTGTACATTTGTTCTAGGTTTTCAAATCTGTTAGAGCACAGTCTTTCGTAGTATTCTGTTATGATACTTTTGATTTCAGTTGGGTCTGTTGTGGCATCCCCCATCTCATTTCTTATTTGGGTTATTTGTTTCCTCTCCTGTTTTTCTTTTGTAAGTTTAGTTAATGGTTTATCAATTTTGTTAATCTTTTCAAAGAAAAAGCTTTTGGTTTTGTTATTTTTTTCAGTTGTTCTTCTATTTTGTAATTCATTTTGTTCTGTTTTAATCTTTATTATCTGTTTTATTCTGGTGCCTGAGGGATTCCTTTGTTGCTGTCTTTCTATGTGTTCAAGCTGTAGGGCTAATTCTTTGGTTTGGGCCCTTTCTTCATTTCTGCACTCATAGAGATAACCTGACCTCGGAGCACTGCTTTTGCTATATTTCATAGGTTCTGGTCACATGTGATTTCATTCTCATTTGATTCCATAAATTTCTTTGTTTCATCTTTGATTTCTTCTATAACTGATGGATTTTTGAGCAAGGTGTTGTTCAGTTTCCACAAGTTCAAATTTCTACGTATGTTTTTTCTGCTATTGATTTCAACTTTTATGCCTTTATGGTCTGAGAAGGTGCTTTTCAATAATTCAGTGGTTTGGAATTTGTTGAGACTTGCTTTACGTCCTAACACATGGTCTATTCTGGACAACATTCCATGAGCATTCACAAACAAGGGGTACTTTGAACAAGAGGTACTTATCCATTGGTGGGTAAAAAGTCCTGTGTATGTCAATGAGATCTAGTTGGTTAAGTGTCACAATTAGATCTTCTGTGTCTTCACTGACCTTTTTTGTGGATGATCTGTCCATTACTGAAAATGGAGTGTTGAAGCCTCCAAGTATTATTGTGGAGTGATCTATCTTATTTTTCAATGTTGTCAGTGCCTCTTTGATGTATTTAGGTGCTCTGGTATCAGGTGCATAAATATTTAATATTGTTATGACCTGCTTATATATTGAACTTTTCATCAATAAATGGTGACCATCCTTGTCCACAATGATGGATTTTACCTGAAAGTCTATTTTATCTGAGATTCGTATTGCTACACCTGTTCTTCTGTGTAAGTTGTTGGCTTGATATATGTTTTCCTATCCTTTAATTTCTGTTTTTTTCATATGTTTGAGTCTGAACGGTGTTTCTTTTAAGCAACATCTCAGTCGGAACCCTAGACGGCACTTGGCTGGCTGGCTAGATGGATCATGTGTTTTGATACATGATGCCACTCGCTGTTTCTTTATTGGCACATTGAGTTCATTTACATTCAGTGTAATTATTGAGAAATATGTGTTTAGTGCTGTCATTCTGATGCATTTATTTTTGTGTTGTTTATGTTTCCTATGTTGCTCTTAATATTCTGTTCTGGGGTGTTCTTCTTTATGTGTTGACTTTTTATCTTTTTCGCTATTGGTTCTGTGTTTGTTGAGACTTCTGTATTATGTTTCTTGTTTTGATATGTCATACAGTTTTTTGCTTCGTGGCTATCCCTGATTCTCCTTAATATTGTAAGTTTAAACCAAACTTTGACTTCAACACATCTCTTTAATTTTCTCCATCTGAAAAGATTATAGCTGGTGTAATATATCCCTCTTTTTGTGTGATGATGTCATAGTTTTGTGTTAAAATTACTGGTTGCCTTCTTTTAGTATTATAGCTTTGATTGAGCTTTGTAAATTCCCTAATGAGTAGGATTCTGGATGCTGTCTCCTGTATTGTCTCTTTAAGTATACACTTCATGTTTTTGTTTTTCTCAACAAAGAGCTTCTTTCAGTATTTCTTGTAGTTTTGGTAGTCTCTAAGCTTCTGTTTATCTGCAAATGTCTTAATTTCACCTTCATGTTTGAGAGACAATTTTGCAGGATATATAATTATTGGTTGGAAGTTTTTCTCCTTCAAGGCTTTGAATGTATCATCCCACTGCCTTCTTGCCAACATCATTTCTGTGGAGAAGTCAGATGAAAGCCAATAGGGCTTCCCTTTATACATTCGCTTTGCTTCAAGCCTTGCTGCCTTTAAGAGCTGCTCTTTGTGTTTCATTTTATTAACCTCAATTACAATATGTCTTGGTGTCTTTCTTTTGTGGCCTGGTTTTTGTGGCATTTGATAAGCATCTTGGATATCTATATTCTCTTCTTTCATAATTTCAGGAAAGATTTTGTCAGCTACTTGACAACAATACTCTGTATTTTCAGCTATCCCTCCTTATTCAGGAACTCCAATTATTTCTAGATTATTTCTCTTAATAGAGTTCCACATGCATTTTTATGCTTCTTCATTTTTCTTATTTCTTTTCTTGGATTTCTCTTCATAAATGCTGATGTCAGTTGCTCTGTCCTCAAGCTCACTAACTCTCCCTTCTATGTCCTCATTTCTGCTCTTTTGGCTTTGGATTGAGTTGCCTAATTCTGTAATTTTATTACCAATCTGTTAGACTTCAGATCATTGATGTTCTGTCAGTTCAAATAGCTTACTTAATTTTTCATTTCATTCTGCTGCATTTTGTTTAATTTCTAGGGGGGCTCTATACATAATTCTTTTTTACTTGACCTTCAATAATTTCAGAAAGGCTTCTTCATCTGGTGAACTTTTTGATTCCTTATTTTGGGAGTTTTCTGGAGCCACAGTGTACTGCTTCTTTAAATGGTGAGTTATAGATAGTAGTCTTCATTCCATCAAGAAGCTATTCAATTTCTCTGTTATTACCTCAACAGGAGCTGAGGTGTAGTTTTAAGAGGGGAGTAAGGGCACTACTAGATATGGTCACCAGCCCTGTCTATGTGAAGATAAGGCTGAAAAATGAGGCTCAGAAAATGGGCAGAAACAAAGGGAGTACAGGACACAGAAACTACAGCCAAGGTTGTGTGTGGAGGATCATTGATTAACTACATCAAAGGACACATGTCTCCCTCTTCTGCACTGTTTCCAAGGCTACTGGGCTGCCATATTTGCCTAAACAAGAAGGAAAAATTCTTATTACTGCAAATGTTTAGTTTTACTCTTTGTTTTTGTTGTTCATGGTGGTAGGGATTTTGATAACAACAATTACAATGATGATGAAGTAGGTAATTTGAAAAGCTGATCTGTCATATAGAACAGGAAAAAAAATTAATTTTTTAAAAAATGTGTTTGGGTTTGCCAACAGGTTTATATTGTTCCAACTCATTTGTCTACCAAGACTTTGACTAGACTAGTTACAGTGTATCAAAACCACCCAGATAGAAGTCTGGACAGTATCAAAGCAACTAGTTAAGTTTGTCAAATAATTCCTGAGCAGTACAAATATTTAACAGTCTTGTTTGCTAATTGAAAGGTTATTGGTTCAGATCCACCCCGAGGTGTCTCAGAAGAAAGGCCTTTTGATCTACTGCAAAAAACTCAGCCATTTAAAACCCCACAGAGCCCAGCTCTACTCTGATATATGAGGGTAACCATGAGTCAGTTTCAAGTCAACAGCAACTGGTTTTTTCACTAGTCTCTGGCAAGGGTGCATGAAGAGAGATAGGATTTAGTCTAAATTGATTTGTCTGGTTAGTTGAAATAGCTGTTGGGCAACTGAGGTAGTCCAGCACTCTATTCACAAACACATTTCCATCAACCCATATTAATAGATAACAGACCATGACACATGGCAGAGGAACATCAGTTTGAGGTCACATTTGCCAGATGTCCGCTCTCAACTTGCAAGGATACAAACAAGTCTAATTTGGGTTTCTGTTTGTAAAATGGCAGAGCAGAACTGTCTAAGTGGTAGCTGGTTCCATGCCATCCCTGGCAGTGAGTGACTAATGTCTGCGATAGGACAAAACTGTTCTAAAGGAGAAAATATATTTGCTTTTGTTCCTTCATAGGTAGTAGTGTTTCATTGGTAATCTGTTAAAGGCATTTATTGGTGTGTGGTGGAACCCCCTTATGGGCCACAGAGGCTGGCACTGCTTGGCCCATAGGGGCTTAGCAAGCACTCCTTCCTTCTTCTGCATTTCAACCAGCTCCTCCTTGTGTTTGGTTCCTTTTCATCCTTCCACCTAGTCTACAATTTAGAATCTTTTTCTGACCGTTACTAGCTGCTCCACAGGAGGCCACATCCCTGTCTTCTCTTTCCCTCACTCATGACAAATACATAGGTTTTGAATTTTTAAAAGTTCACGGTTTCTTCTTATAAAACAAATCAGTTAGTGTCTAGGCCTTTCTTTTGACATGCCTCTGGGTAGACACATACCTTCAATTTTTGGTTAGCAGCCAAACACATTCATAGTTTGCATGGCCTAGCGACTCAGGTAGCCCTCTAGGACATGTATCTCCAAGGTCGCCAACGTAGAGGAAGAACCAGAACTAAAAACCAAATCTATTGCCATTAAGTCGATTCCATCTCTTAGTGACCTTATGAAACAAAGTAGAACTGCCCCACAGGGTTTCCAAACTGCCACTTGACCAGGAAGAGACACACAATACTTAGATTATAATGACTAGGACAAGTCACCTGTCCCTAACCTAATTGTAAGGGAAACTAGAAAATGTAAGAAAGTGTAGTGAACTGAATTGTGTACCCCCAGAAATGTGAGAAATTTGACTAGGCTATCATTGTGGGATTGTTTATCACTTCATGTGATTTTGTATATGTTGTAAATCCAAATTTCTGCCTGTGGTTAATAGAGCAAGACTGTATTATGTTAAAGAGACTGTAACATTCTTACTAAGGTCACCTTCCTCATCCACTGTAAGGAGAATTTCCCTGGGATGGTACTAGCACCACTTTTATCCTTTTATTCTGCAGTATGACACTGAAACAAAGCATCAAAGTGTTCAATGGGGGTCAGTGAATTCTCCCCAATCAAAAAAGTTCTGTCAGTCAAATCAAGAATCACAATGATGTTGCTAACCTTTCATGATATCAGAGGGATTGTTCATTATGAGTTTACACCAGCTGGGCAGTTAACTAGGTTTTCTTTTTTTTATTATGATTGAATGAAGATGTACATTCCCATATACATTTGCATTCCCACCTATATGTAGCTTCCACTGCTCTCCCTGCCCTGTGATAGCACACTCTCCCTCTCTATTCCACACATGTCCCACCCTCCCAACAGTCTCCTTTCCCTTCGTCTGGACCCACTTCCCTTCCTCCAGCAAGAGGTTAGCAGGATGATATCCTATAGATACATAGAACCATAAAGTGCACCCAAGATATGGTCACTCTGCATCACCAAGTCCAATAAACTCCTGTCCGAAAAGTGGACCTTCATTACGATTTACAGGCAAGGGCAGCACCAGGGCCAGGGTCCATGCTCCCAGAGGAACACCAAGGCCCCTGGACCATCATTTGGGGTCTTTTAGTGGAGATCTCAGGGTGCACCCCTTTTTATTCTTGTGTTGCCAGTGAGACTCAACTTTGTGAGCTCCATCAGGGCTATCACTAGTGGTGGCCAGACACCATCCAGTTCTTCTGGTCACTAGTTGATGTAGACACCCACTCATGTGGGTCTCTCTGTCCTCTGGGTTCTCTTTCCCACATGTCTTTCTGGTCCTCAGTGATCATCCATTCATGCTGAGTTGAGACCATTTGCTGTACCCTCAGATGGTATCTTGGCAGCTTTTAAGACCCCAGATGCCACTCACCAAAGTGGGTTGCAGAGAGCCCTCTTAGCAAAATGCTAGTTGTGCTAACTGGCAGTGATTTTGCCTGAGAGCATGGTCCCTGGCCCCCTGCCCCAGCTGCTCTATCCTTGCAATATTGGGTTAAGATGTAACGAGTACTCAAGTTATGTTGAAGTCCACTTAATATTCTTTCTAATGTGTGCTGTCACAGATTTCACCTAACCAAATTTCTATCAACTATCTAATCTAGACCCTACCCCTGTCGCCCTCCCTCCCTTCCCTCCCTTGCAGCCTTCAGTCTTTTCTTCCATGCAATAAGTCTGTTTTTGAGTTCTTATCATAGGTGTCTCATACAATATTTGTCCTTTTGTCACTGACTACTTGCACACAACATAATATCCTCCAATTAAAACCAGGTTGTGAGATGTTTCCTGAAATCATTGTTGTTCTTTATCATTGCACAGTGTTCCATTGAGTATATATACCATATTTTACCTATCCATTCCTCTGTTGTTGGGCATCTGGGTTGGTTCCATCTTTTTGCTATTGTGGACTATGCTGCAATAAACGTTCATGTGCACGTATCCGTTGGTGTGAATGGCCTTGATTTCTGTAGGCTATATTCCAAGCAGTGGAATTACTGGGTCAAATGGTATATCTATGTCCATTTTTTTAAGGGAGTTCCAGATTGCTTTTAAAAGAGGTTGTATTAACCATGTTTTCTATTTCAAAGTGCTGAAAAGGCTGCATGAAAAAATTAGATGAAAATGACCTGAACTTGTCACCAAGAACATGTGGCTCTTAGATATGGAATATTCTGTAAACAGTAATCTTCTCTGTCACAAAGGGCCATGTGCACAATTAAAATGACAAGATAGATCTTTTGACACTCCTCACCTGGTAACCAGTGCCCCTGTTTTCCTTTTACCCTTTCCCTGTGTACTCAAGCTCCTACTTGGTCTCCTTTTTCTGAGAAATTGGCTCTGCATTAATCAAAAATTAACTGCACCTTAAAAGAGAAAGTTCCTCCTTGGGGATCTGCTTTAACCATCAAGATGTAGATCAGGTCTGTATAATGATGGTGTTTCTAGCTCAGCAGCAGGCAAAGAGAACTGCCACCATGCCAATTATACATTTATCTAATTTGCGTCACTATGATGGCTCCCTTTTATTGGGTGCTTACTATGCACTGCTGCTATTATTTTCATTGTCATTACTAAAGCTTCAAAAAGCAGCATCTAAAACCAAACCACACCAGGTGTCATGTAGTTGACTCCAACTCGTGGAGACAAATCAAAGCCACGCATGACAGTGTTAGAACTGTGCTCCATAGGGTATTTGGTGATTGACTTTTCGGAAGTAGATCCCTAGGTCTTTCTTAACCAGGTGACTTCTAAGTGGATTCAAGCTGCCAACCTTTCAGCCAGCAGTTGAGTTGCTTAACTGTGTGCATTATCCAGGGGCTCCCAAAAAGAGCAGTAAGTTACTTAACCTCTGAATTCCTTGATTTCATCACAATAAAGTGGGGAAAGTAACACCCACCTCACAGTAAGAGCTGGCAGAGGTAAAATCTGGGACACAAGGCAGGTGTTCAATAAAACAACTGCAAAACCAGCCTTGTTGTTAGAAAGAGCTGCTCGACCAAAAGAAGGACTAAGAATTACAGTTCAAAGAACCAGGATGCCAAACCTAGATTATCTTCAGGGCATTCTTGAGAGGAAGAGAGAAGCTTGTAGAGAAGAAAAAAGAAGTGAGGTAACTCTGACAGGGCCCTTTGAAGCTGGGTCAGTGCCCTTATTCTTGGCCTGAGGTGCTGTTGTGCTCAGAGCCTGACACTGTCATATGGCATGATAGAGGCCATGAAGCAACCAGAAGCTCTACACCTGGTGGTCCTTCCCACAAAGCAACTTTCAGTTGCCTCTCCATGTTGTTTTCCTTCCCATGAGCTCCAGTTAGCCTTTGAATCCATGCTTGGAGAACTGGGAACATTTCCATTCAAGGAAAAAGGCTGGTGATCTGCTAAGACTGTTGACACAGCAGTGGTTTAATTAAATCTTAGTGGAAAAACATAGCTAAGAGGTAGGCCTTCCCAAGTGTCCTCCTCTTGAGCAGCCAGCTCACCAGGGGTCTGAGCTCTTGCCAACTCCTAGTACCAACACTTGAGCTAATACTGTCACTCTTGCCATGATGTCACTCTCAAAGGTGCTGAAATGTTATATCTACAGCCCAGACCATGAAACTAGACCCCTCAAGTGCAGAAGTCCCCAGGGTAGAAATCTTGGATGTGACACAGGCAAAACAGAGAGTGAATGAACTGATCTCTAGGTGATGAGAGGCGTGAGTCCAGCAGGAGCACAGACAGAGGGGACAGGTGAACCTCCAGAGACAGAGGGCTCACATTTCTGCCCAATGAAGTCACTTGCAAACTTGTCCCATGTCTTTCTTATTAGGACCTATCTGTACAGTCCATTTGAATTCATAAATTCTGAAATTTTATGATGAGGCATCACATAAGGAATAGCAAAGGGTTAAGAGAGGAACCAGCAGTCAAGATCAACAGGTCTTACGTGGTACTTGCCTCAAACACTTCTATTTTCTCCTTGTTTAAAACCAGGGTAAGGCACTTTTACCAGTTTTCATTGCTGTTTTTCAAAACAACTGCTATCATTCATGGAGCATTTGCAACGTTTGAGAACTGGTCAAGGAACCAAGCAACATGTGTAATAATGTGCCACAGAAAACCTCGGTCCTCTTACACCTTCCTTCTGAAGCTCTTTATTGCCTGCATTTCCATTGCTCCATTCTCATCTAGTTCTTACTCCTTGGAGTTATGCAAGGACAGAGTAGCAGGGACAGGAGTCTGGGCATCATAGTTTCAGGAGACATCGAGTCAATTGGCATAACTAGTATTTTCTAAGAAATTGTTCTGTATCCCATATTGGTGAGTGGCACCTGGGGTCTTAAAAGCCAGCAAGCTGTCATCTAGGGAACATCAATTGGTTTCAACCCACCTGTACCAGATAGAAACCAAGAACATCAAATACATGAGGAAAAAATGAGCCTGGAGAACTGAAGGGTCCACATGATGGAGAGACTACATCAGGATGAAACCAGAAAAATTAGATGATGCCCAGCCACCACCAAAGACTGTCCTGACAGAGAACACAATGCAGAGTCCCTGACGAAGCACAAGTAAATGGGGAGTGCAGATCTAGAACTCTATTAAAAGACCAAACTTGATGGTGTGACGACCCAGAAGCTCCCATGAGAACATGGCTCCTGGACTTGCCACTAGCCCAGAGGTGAAACCAGTACTGAAGCTAACTCTTCGAAGATTGGACTGGTTTATGAGACACAGAGAGACTCAGGTGGTGTGCTCACTTTATGATCTAACACATATACAAAGCCATCCAACGGGTTCCTCTCTAGAGGAGAGGGGAGACAGTGAAATGGGGACACGTGTTAGCTGAGTGGATACTAGAAATACAGGTGGAAAGGAAGAGTATGCTGTCACAGGGTGAGGACAGCAGACAGAGTTGCATTGAGGCAGGAGCTTGAGGTTTTATATGGCAAATTAACTTGGATTATAAACCTTCATTTACTCACAATAAAAACAAAATAAAGAAAGTTGAGAGGGTCAAGGGATTTTCTTTTCTTTAGGATGGTAAAGATTTCATTGTGTTTGCAGTATAAGACGCTTGTAATGAGGAAAAGACTGATAGTTGAAGAGAAATAAAGAAAAATTAACAGAATGAGGTTTGGAAAGAAGAGAACAAGAACACGTTATCACTAGATGTAAAGAGTACACAACAGTGCCTTTCAAAACCTCAAGAAAATAATTAATATTCAACAAAATCATCATCTCTACTTGACAAAAGAAGGAGCTGGCTCAGAGTTCAGAACACTTTATCAGGAAGCCCCAGGGTGCTTCCTCTCATGTCTTATCGGTTCAGAACTGGTGTCATGTTCACTCAAAATGCAGCCTCTGAGAAGATCAAAGTGATTATCATGGTTGTCTTAGCCCAATATGGATTTACACCTCTGTTGGACTTTGGGTCACTCCTCTGATGGGCATTTCCCTTAAAAAGTTGAGAGATTGCCTCTGCTACAGAAATCAATGCTTTTTAATATGAATTCTACTTAAAATTATTTTGAGTGTCACTAGCGGGGAGCCATCCACACAGGAAAATTCACAGTCTACAATCTTGTCTCTAAGAGAAGAAGGGTTTGTGATCATAAATTAGAGATACAAAAAGCTAGAAATAAAAATACTTTATGGTCCAGTAATCCCACTTCTGTGGTTGTTGTTAGGTGCCATCGAGTTGGTTCTGACTCATGGTGACCATACCCAAAACACTGCCCAGCCTTGTGCCATATCCACAATCGTGTTTATGCTTAAGCACGTCATTGCAGTCACTGTGTCAATCCATCTAATTGAGGATTTTTCTCTTTGTCACTGACCCTCCACTCTACCAAGCATGATGACCTTTTCCAGGAACTGATCCCTTCTGACAACAAGTCCAAAGTATGTAAGAAGCAGTCTCACCATCTTTGTTTCTAAGGTGAAATCTGATTGTACTTCTTCTAAAACAAACCTGTTTGTTCCTATGGTAGCCCATGGGACATTCAGTATTCTTCTCCAACACCACAATTCAAAGGCATCAGTTCTTCTGTCTCCCTTATTCATTGTCCAGCTTTTGCATGCATATGATGCAATTAAAAATACCATTGCTTGGGTCAGACACACCTTAATCTTCAAGGTAACATCTGTACTTTTCAATACTTTCGAGAGATCCTTTGCAGCAGATTTTCCCAATGCAATGCTTTGTTTGATTTCTTGACTGCTGCTTCAATGGATATTGATGATGGAAACAAATAAAATGAAATCCTTGACAAACTCAATCTTTCATCCATTTATCATTATGCTGCTATCTATCTAGTCCAGTTGTGCAGATTTTTGTTTTTTTGATGTTGAGGTACAATCCATTCTGAAGGCTGTGGTCTTTGATCTTCATCAGTAACAGTCCCCTTACTGCCCCTATGTTCTTTTCACGTGACTGCCTCTTGATCCACATGCAGATTCACTAAGAACACAACAAAATGTTCTGGAATTCCCATTCTCTACAATGTTAGCCATAATTTGTTGTGATCCACACAGTTGAATGACTTTGCATAGTTGATGAAACAAAGGTAAACATCTTTCTGGTATTGTCTTGCTTTCAGCCAAGATCCATCTGACACCAGTAAGAATATTCCTGGTTCCATGTCCTCTTCTCAAACCAGGTTGAATTTCTGACAGTTGCTTGTCAATGTACTGTTGCAGTCACTTTTGAATGATCTTAAGCAAAATTTTACTTGCATGTGATACTAATAATATTGTTCCGTAATTTCCACATTTGGTTGGATCACCTTTCTTGGGAATAGGCATAAATATGGATCTCTTCCAGTTGATTGACCAGGTAGCTGTCCTCCAAATTTCTTAGCATAGACAAATGAGCACTCCCAGTGCTGCATCTGTTTGCTGAAATATCTCACTTGATATTCCGTCAGTTCCTGATACCTTGTTTTTTGTTCCTTCAGTACCATTAATTCCTGATCATATGCTGCCTCTTGAAATGGCTGAACATCAACCAGTTCTTTCTGGTATACTGACTCTGTGTATTCCTTCATCGTCTTTTGATGCATCCTGAGTTATTTAATATTTTTCCTGTAGAATCCTCATTATTGCAACTTGAGGCTTGAACTTTTTCTTCAGTTCTGTCAGCTTGAGAAATGCAGAGCATAATCTTCCCTTTTAGCTTTCTATTTCCAGCTATTTGCACATGTCATTATAATACTTTATCTCCTCGAGCTGACCTTTGAAATCTGTTCATTTCTTCTACTTCATCATTCCTTACTTTTGCTTTAGCTGCTCAAGGTTCAAGAGCAAGTTTCAGAATCTCTACTGACATCCAATTTGGTTTTTTGACCTCTTGCTTTCTTCATGGATGATGTCTTTGATGTCATTCCATGATTCATCTGGTCTTCAGTAATCAGCGTTCAACTCATCAAATCTGTTCTCAAGATGGTCTCTAAACTCAGGTGGGATATACTCAAGGTCATACTTTGACTTTGTGCACTTGTTCTGAGTTTTTTCAATTTTAATTTGAACTTGCATACAAGCAATTGATGGTCTACACTGCTGTCAGCACCTTGTCTTGTTCTAACTGCTGACACAGAGCTTTTCCACCATCTTTTTCCACAGATGTAGTCAATTTGGTTACTGTGTATTCCATCTGGTGGGGTCCATGTGTATAGCTGCCATTTGTATTGGTGGGAAAAAAAGGCATTTGCAGTGAAGAACTCATAGGTCTTGTAAAATCCTATCATGCAATCTCCAGCATCATTTCTATGACCAAGGCCATATTTTCCAACTACCAGTCTTTCTGTTTCCAGCTTTTGCACTCCAATCACCAGTAATTGTCAATGCATCCTGATTGTATGTTTGATCTATTTTGGACTGCCAATGCTGGCAAAAATCTTCTATTTCTTATATTTGGCCTTGGTGGTTAGTGCATAAATTTGAATAATAATAGTATTAACTGGCCTTCCTGAAGACAAATGAGTTTTATCCTATCACTGACGGTATTGTATTTCAGGACAGATCTTGAAATGTTCCTTTTGACAATGAACACAATGCTACTCCTCCTCAAGTTTTCATTTGCAGCACAGTAGACCATATAACGGTCTGATTCAAAATGGTGAAAACCAGTCCACTCCAGCTCACTAACGCCTAGGATATTGATGTTTATGCATTCCATTTCATTTTTGGTGATTTTCAGTTTTCCTAGATTCATACTTCTTAACATTCCATGTTCCGATCATTAATGGATGTTGGCAGCTGTTTCTTCTCATTTTGAGTCATGTCATATCAGCAAATGAAGGCCCTGAAGGCTTTACTCCATCCATGTCATTAAGGTCAACTCTGAGGAGGGAGTTCTTCTCTAGCCTTCTTGAGAGTGCCTTCTAACCTGGGGGGCTCATTTTCTGGCACTATATCTGATAATGTTCTGTGGCTATTCATAAGGTTTTCACTGGCTAATTCTTTTCAGGTGAGGCCCTTCTCCCCAGTCTGTCCTAGTCTGGAAGCTCAGCTGAAACTTGTCCAACCATGGATGACTTTGCTGGTATCTAAATACTGGTGGCATAGCTTCTAGTATCATAGCAATGCACACGCCCCCACAGTACAACAAACTGACAGTGAAGTGGGGAATCCCACTCTTAGGTAGGTGTATTTCCCAGGGATACAAGAGCAATAATAGACATACGTGCACCCATGTTCACTGCCACTTTATTCGCAATAGCAAAAAGATAGAAACAGTCTAACTGCCCATCAGTGGATGAATGGATAAACAAATTGTAATAGATACACACACAGTGGATCAATGGGTAAACAGATTATGATATGTACACACACAAACTGTGATACACACACATGATGGAATACAATCAAGAATAATGATGAGTCCACGAAGCACACCACGAAGGAGTCTGGAGGACCCTGCGCTCAGGGAAATGAGTCTAAAACCAAACGATAAATTTTTCATGATACCAGTTTTATAAAAAAGCTGAGACCGTGTTTACAAACGGAAAGCAATGTTCTTTTATGACTGCCAGGGACAGGAGGAATTAGGCAGGTAATCACTTACCGGAGAGTGGGTACCTGTGAATTCTGATGTTTAGAAAGGCAATACACAATATGGGGAAAGTCAGCACAACCTGACTCGGAGTGGTACACAAGAGTAAAAGACAGCTACGGCAAATGTTGTAACACACAATTTGGCAACAGCTACAATAACAAGCAAAAATATGAGTGGTTATGTAGGTAGATATGTATGTTATATGGGAGTGGGAAGGAGTATGTAAGTACATGTGTGTGCATGTATAGCATCTGTGGATATATGTTTGTAGGTGCTGCATATATATTCATATACATAATAGAACAAGTAGGTGACACAGTTATGGATACTTCCTAGGTGTACTCAAACATCTCATTGGATTCATTTACTGGGTTTGAAGGTTCAGGATGGTAGTCTCATGGGATAGCTAGTTTAATTTGCATAACTTCATTCATAATATTCTACACCCCAGTTTGGAGAGTAGCTTTGGGGGACTTAAAAACACGCAAGCACGTCTAATACACTACCAATTGTCTCTTCCCATCTAGAACAATGGAGAGTGAAGGGAATCAAAGACTTCAGGAAGAAATTAATCCCAGGATTAATGGCCCCAACAAACACAGCATCTTCTAGCCTAAGACCAGAAGAATTAGATGATACTCAGCTGCCACTACCAACCATTCTGACTGTGGACACAATAGAAGGTCCCAGTCAGAATGTAATGAAAATGTAGAACACAACTCAGATTCATAAAAAAGACAAGATGTACTGGACTGATGAGACTAGTGGAACCTCTGAGACTATCTCCCTAAGATACCATTTAACCTGGAACTGAAACCACTCCTGGAGGTCACCTTTCAGCCAAATAATAAATCGGCCTATGAAATACGCAGTTCACACCCATGAAGAGGGTGCTCCTTTAAGCAATCAACTCTACAACACCGATGGTCAACATTTACACAAGAGCAAATGTGAGAAGGCAAGGAGGGGCAGTGAGACTGGACGGATGGAAATGGGGCAGTCAGGGTGGAAATGACGAGAGTGCAGACAGATACGGAGATAGTAACTGATGCTAAAATCGGTGTATGAATTGTTGAATGGAAATCTAATTTGCTGTGTAAATTTTCAGGTAAAACACAATAAAATATTCAAAAAAAATTAGATAAAGTAGGGCGAGACTGTACTATAGATTGGGCAGAGCAGGAAGTAGTTAGAATTAGAAAACCAATTTATTAATCAATCCAACAAGTTAACACCTTGCAGCCACCGTCCTCCGTCTGTGTGTCCTCTTCCCACATGATCAGGACTTGAAAAATTTGTTGCTAGTGAGGTTTCTGTCTTGCACTGGTCAAATGGTGTCCCCCTAAAACATGTGTCAACTTGGCTAGGCCATGATTCCCAGTATTTGTGGTTGTCCTCCATTTTGTAATCTAGTTATCCTCTTTTGTAACGTGTCATAAATCCTAACCTCTACACCTGTGGTTAATTCCATATTCAGTATTTTTCCCAATACCATAATTGAAAAGCATCAATCTTTCTTAGGTCTTCCTTATTCATTGTGCAGCTTTTGTATGTGTATGAGATGATTGAAAACACTATGGACTGCTAGAAAAAAATCTGTCTTGGAAGTTCAAATATAATGCTCCTTAGAAACAAAGATGGCAAGACTTTGTCTCACTTACTTTGGAAAAGGTTATCAGAAGGAGTCAGTCCTTGGAGAAAGATATCATGCTTGATAAAGTTAGAAGGTCAGCAAAAAAGGGCAAGATCCTCAAGAAGACAGACTGGCACAATGCCTGCAATAATGGGTTCAAATATAGCATGATCGTAAGGATGGCACAAGGCCGAGTACTGTTTTGTTCTGTTGTACACAGAGTTGCTACAAGTCAGAACCCTCCTGATGGCACCTAACAACAATGCCTGTGGTTATGGTCCCATTTAGGAGTGAGCTGTCTGTTACATTAACGATTCAGGATTAGGTTACAAGTTACTGAAGAGCTGGTTATGTTTAAAGGTGGGATGTGCTGCCTTTTTCTGCCCTACCAAAAGATAATAGCAGAGACAAGTGAGCAGAGAGAGAGAGAGACCATCTAACATCAAGAGAGAAGAGCCAGGAGCAGAGCACGTCCTTTGGACTCAGGGTCCCTGCACCAAGAAATTCCTAGATTTAGGGGAATATTGATGACAAGAAACTTCCCCCAAAGCCAACAGAGAGAAAAGGCCTTTGCCTAGAACTTGTGCCCTGAATTTTGACTTTCAGCCTCCTAAACTGTGAGAGAATCAATTTCTGTTAAAGCCATCCGCTGATGGTATTTTGCTATAGTAGCAGTAGGTATCTAAGACACTATTAATAGAAGAAACAACTTTCTATAAGATCTTTCTTAGAGGCACCTGAAGTTATAGAGGAAAAAATACCATAAACTGAAGGAATAACGTTCTAACAATGGAACTGGAGACATTGTGGGCAGGTCAGTTGTGGCAATTATTAGAGATAGGAGAATTCCATCTTTTTTAACCGGTATTTTCTCAAATTGTACTCCACAGGCAACCACCTATTATCTGCAGAAATGCTTGCACCACATGCATAATATGCATGCAGATACACAAGCGCTTATAAAGTAGTGATACTGGGACTCATTTGTGACTTAACAAAATCTGTCTCATTACATTTTAGTTAGGATAGTGCTGCTTTATCTGTTAACAACAGGAATTATTAAAAGCACTCCCATTGCTCTTCAAATTAAATGGTCATCCTAATTATATTAATGTGTTTAGAAACTTTGAGACATATGCATGTATACTCAAGGAAAACATGTATGTATACTAGACAGAGAGACAGTCTACATGTTACAGACATATTTTACAGCAATATTTTAAAAGCTAAGCAAGTAAACTGTTTGGAATTTAAAATGGATTTCCCACTAGGAATAGTCACCCACAGTGGCAGGGTTCCAGAAACTCTTTAGAAAACCATGTATATGTGAGCCCAGAACGATATGCTCCTTTTCCAGAAGGCTGGTCTGAAGGGTCTGCACTGACTGCCTCTTTCTTCTTTGGCTTCTGGTTGGACTCAGCCGTTGGGGTGAGGAGACTCAGAAGGGAGCGTTATGCCCCTTGGTCCCTATTGGGTCTGTGACCCTCTACCTGCCCAGAGGCCCTCTCTGCAGGGCTCTCTGTCTCCAAGTTTGGATAACTGAACCTCCTGTTACCTCTGCAGGCCCGAGGGTGGCACCTGAGGCCTCCCATTACTACTCCCAGGTTGCTGTAGTCGCCCTTGCGATTGCTACACCCTGCCCACATCTTTGTAAACAATACCTTTATTAAACTCACCTAAATTATCCAGTTTGAGTGTGCTGTGTGTTTCCTCCCTGACTCATACAATAGGCTTTTGTGGACTGGTCCAAGAAATCAAGCACCAAATGTAACACTGTCACACAGGAAAACTCATTCCAGGTGCACGTCACATGGCCAGGAAATTATTCCCTGCCAGTGTTGCCCTAGCAGAGAAACAGGCTCTCGCCCTCCTGTGTTGAGGAGATGGGAGTGAGCTGCTTCACTCCCTGGTCCTGAGGCCTCAACAGTTCCAGGGAATGAGATGGGAGGACAGCGAAATCTCCAGCCTTTGCAAGCAGAGCGACAGTGCTCATGGTCAACGGACACCAGTGTACCCCTCCCTGCAGGTCTCATATTCACGTGCAAGGTCTGCTTACATCTGAGAGGACATTAAGTCAGGGATGCTATTATGGATTCAACTGAGTTTGCCAAAAAGATGAGTCCCAACCCCTGAACCTGTGGATGTGACCTTGTTTGAGGAAACAGGATCTTTCTCCGAAGATATTATCAGTTAAGCCATGGTGGTAAACTCTAAGGCGTCTGTATTAGAAATACTGCAGGTGGATGGCTTTAACAAATAGAAGTTTATTCTGTCACAGTCCAGAAGACTAAAACCCAGAGTGCCAGCTCCAGGGGAAGGCTTTCTCTCTCTGTTGGCTCTGGAGGAAGATCCTTACGATGCGTCAGTCTTCCTTTTGTCTGGGAGAATCTCAGCAGAGAAACCTCAAGTCCAAAGGACATGCTGTGCTCCCAACACTCTTTACTTCATGGTATGAGGCCTCTAACTGTCTGCTTGCTTCCCTTTCCTTTCATCCCTTGTAGGATAAAAGGTGCTGCAGGCCACATCCCAGGGAAACTCCCTTTATGCTGGATCAGGGGAGTAACCTTAGTAAGGGTGTTACACTCCTACACTAATCCTCTTTAATATAACCCAATCTTGCCCTATTAACCACAGGCACAGATTAGGATTCATAACATAGGAAATGACAAAACGAAGGAGAATCACACAATACAGGGAATCACGGGCCAGCCAAATTTCTGCAATCCTTTTTAGAGTGACATACTTCAACCTATGACAGGGTTCTAGTCTTAATCCTTTCTGAGTGATGCCTCATAAAAACAGAGAAAAAACACAAAAACAGTCACACGCCAGAGGAAGACAGAGAGGATTCATCTACAAGCCAAGGAACACTGAGAAATGCCTGGGGCTACCTACAGGTAGCTAAAGGAGAGAGAGATCTTTTCTTAGCGTTGGCACGGAGAGGGCATAGCCCTGCCAACATCCTGAATTCTGACTTCTAGCTCCGGTACTATGAGACAACAAATTTCTGTTCTCTAAAGTCACCCCCTTTGTGGCATTTTGTTATGGCAGTCCTAGGGTACTAAGGTGAGTGGCTTGAGTGTATGTGTGCTTCTGTGTACAGAAATAGAAACTCACTCAGCAAGTATTTACTGAGTGCCTCCTATGCCCCGGGCATTGTTCTTGAGGGATTTTAAATCTCATGGCGACCAAGCGGTAGAAACTTTGTTTACAAATGAGGAAACTGTGTGTGTCTGTATCATATCAAAGAGATAAGATTTCAGCTAAAAGGGATAATTGACACAGAGCTTAACTGCCTCCAGAAACAGAGATTCAGAGAAGTCAGTGACTTACCTGTGAAGGACCGGTAGAGAGCTATTGTAGAAACCAGTGGTTTCTGGGCTGCAGTCTCAAAATAAGCATCCGAATAGTTGAACATCCCTCTCCGATGCATGTGCTATTTTGTATTGTCTGGTTGACAGTAAACATGGTTGCAAAAGCACTAACAGATATATGAACACCCAGAAGAAATAGTTCCCCCAATTCAAACAATGAGCTCGTCTCATGGGTGATCAACCTGAGAATGGGGTAAAAGGAAGAGAACCCAATGGATGCTGTCATGCTTGCTCTGGAAACAGGACATTGGGAGCCCCTATGATCAAGAGTGCCACTCCAGGCAGATAAGACTGCAGGCCAAGTGGCTGAGGGGACCTGGCACACACTTATGAAGCAGAAGAAGAGAAGAAAATGCACCATCACATTCGATTGTTGCAGCTCAGTCTGCCATCGACAGTGCAGAGAGATGTCACAGACCTGCACCAGGAGCCAAGGACTATGTCCTGGGATGAACGCACTTCGGTATTTTGGCCCTAGTACTCCCTTTTCCTTAGTTCCATTGCGTGTTTCATACTCTACTGCTAACTCTTAGTAGACATGGGAGGATTTTTCTGTTGTCCCACAGCCCTAACCTCTGTGCCATCGTACCAATGGCTGGTAAGCCTTCTAGGGTCAACCCAACATCTTCCTAGGAGTCAAGCCAAAACGCAAACCAGCTGCCTTTGAGTCGACCCCAATTCATGGCGATGTTCTGTGTGTCAGAGTAGAGTTATGTTCCACAGGGTTTTCAATGACTAATTTTTTGGAAGTAAATTAACAGGCCTTTTGAGGGGGCACTTTGGGTAGACTCGAACCTCCAACCTTCCAGTTAGCAGCCAAGCATGATAACCATTTGTACCACCCAGATACTCCCTTCCTAGGAACAGGAAAGGAGAAAAATCGCCTGTTGCCCTGTCTTTCCACTTCTGCTTTGTTCACCTCTAACTGCTGTCCACTGCAGTGCTCTTCCAAGTTCCAAATCCACTGCTGTTGAGCTAATTCTAAACTGCAGTGCTAGTATCCTGAAAATACCAGAAAGAACTGAGTTACGAAATGTTATCCCCTCTTGGGCTTGCTTGCTCTCGTCCAATGGTTTATGCAGTTTGGTCAAAACACAGGACCTCAAGCTGGCTGCCAGAAGACTACAGAATCCTCCTATTCCTCCTTGGGGACACTCTCCCACTTGAGCCAAAAAATGACTCATAGATTATCAGTTTCATGCTGCTAAACTCAATCCCATGACAGCATCATACCTCACTGGCTGTGACATTCTCCTTTGAAACTGAATCTTGAACAGAATTAGGTTTCTTTTACAATCATTCTTGAAAAACAGCACTGACTGCTTTGGGTAATTTTCCAGTCTGGGTCAGAGGCTAGAAGAAGAGGCCATTAATTTATAATCTGGATATTGTACTGGGAGCAAGAGACAAAATAACATTATGAGTCACGACACGCTACGGTTCAGAAGCCTATGAAACTCTGGGCACTCATTTGTTTACACCATATTAGTTTCCTTTCATAAGCATGAAATTATCTGACTGCTTTTTTCCAAAACCCCGTAGATATTATCCATTGTATACTCATTTTAAAGATAAAGAACAAAATTAAATCAGTATTTGAGGAAAAAATTAGTAGTGAATTTTCTGGCTCACTCTACAATTCTTTAGTTTCAAATTCAAACTAGCCCAATGATGCTGATGCTAAAAACACCTCATAATTATATTAAAATTATGATTCATAACTATTGTTACTGTTGAGTGAATGCGGACTCACGGAGACCCTATGTGTAAGAGAACGAAACATTGCCCAGTCACGTGCTATCTTGATCACCAGTACATTTTATGAGGCCACTGTGTTGTGGCTATTGTGCCAGTCCATCTCGTTGAGGATTTTCCTCATTTTACACTTAGTATTTACAACCTCCGTCTTCAGCACTATATGCATGTTATCTCATTTAATCACCCTAATAATCTTAATAAAGCAGGACTACTATTATCCTAATGTTATTAATGAGGAGACTGAAACTTTAAAAAGCTAAGTTAAATGTTGAGATCCTGAGGCCCAGAGTGGCAAGGTTAGGATTTGAGCTGGGTCATACTGATACCAAAACCTGGTCTTAACCTCTAAATAAAATGGAAATAAGTTTTCATCTCTCCCCTCTCGTGCTTTTTGACTCAAGTTTGTTTTCCCATTTTTCATCTGTCAGTAATGTTTGGAAAGCAGAAGAGTACAACTAAACACTAAAAGCAATTTAACATTTGCTTGAGTCAGAAGCAGTTGACCTTGAAAGAACTGGGCAAGTTTTTATTTGGAGCTTTATTTGTTAAATTGTAGTTTATCTCTGAAGGGAAAACTTTTGATGCCAAAAAAGAAAAAGAAAACACCTAATACTCACCCCAACATAAACAGTGTTGAAATTTCTGGATTTCATAAGAATTTCCCACATGAGTGGTTTATTTAACCTTGGAGAAAGGTAGTGTGTGCGTGTGTGTTTGTGTGTGTGTGTGTGTGTGTGTGTGTGTGAGTCTGTGAGTCTGTGAGTCTGTGAGTGAGTGAGTCAGTGTATGAAAGAGAGATAGTCAATGTATTTTTGAGAACTGGGTCTACAGAACCACAATTCTTTTTCCAGGCAACTTAATAGCAAGATAAACTAGGTGCTAATATTCAAATGATGTCTGGGAAGGGGGGAGAGAGAGGAAAAGAGAAAGATTGAATGTATTTTTGAGAATTGAGTCTGTAGAACCAAAATTCTTATCCCAGCCAACTTGATAGTAAGGTTAAACAAGGGCTAATATTTAAATCATGTGTGTGTGTGTGTGCATGCATGTGTGCTTGTGTGCTTGTGTGTGCATGTGTGTGTGTGTGCGTGTGTGTGTGTGTGTGTGTGTGTGTTGGTGACTAGGTCAGGATGAATGTATCATTCTACTATAAAGAGGCTGTTCTAAATTTCTCAGATTTCCAGTAGCTTAAAATTTTTCAGAAGTGTTTTAAGTTCCTCCCTGCCAAGTAGTAAATTAACTGGTTCATGCATTTGTTCACAGCTAATGTATGTGTTGATTTATTTATTCACAAAATATTTATTGATACTATTCACACTTAAGAGAGTCTAAAAATATACATAGTACAATGTTAAGTGGAAATCTTAAGGTAAAATGTAGTAAACTCATTTCTAATTACAGGAAAGAACAGTAATAAAGGCAATGTAATATTTTACCGCTATTATAATACATAAATGCTACAGCTATTGTAATACATACAATAGTATAGCTATTATGTGTATGAATGAGCTCTAGTGGTGCAGTGGTTAAGTACTCAGCGACCAATTGAAAAGTCAGTTATTTGAACCCACCAGCCACTCCCGCAGGGAAAGATGTAGCAATCAGCTGCCACAAAGATTACAGTCTTGGGAGCCCTATGCAGTGGTTCTGGTCTGCCCTGTCAGATTGCTGTGAGTTGTAATTAATTTTACAATAATAAGTTTGAGTTTTTGATTTACTGGTGGTATAAGTGGTTAAGTGCTATGTCTGCTAACCACAAGATGTGTCTTTCAAATTTGCCAGTCACATACCCAAACACATATGCAAACTCGTGGACTCACCATGCTCACTCTCCGTCTCACACACATATCCAGGTACAGACACACGATCACTCTCATATATTTACTCATACACGCATGCACTCACAATATGCTCATACACATATATACCCATACACGTTTGTTCACACACATGCATTCACTCACATATATTCACACACTGACATACTCACACACATCTTACACTGATACGACCTCACTGACAAAGCAAAGCAAATTTATTCCCAGAAGAGATTATATCCATATGTCTAAGGATCAAGATTCGGGGAGAGGGACACAATTCAGTCAGTAATACACATCGTCTTTTGTTCCCCTTGATCACATAATTTTTCCCTTTTGTAATAGTGAGAATAAGGCAAAAATTAATATCTCAATAGATTTCCTCCAAGATATTTATGTACATGAGATATAGGATGATGGTACCTTGTACACAAATCTTACAGAAATGAATGCTTTTCCAGCAGAATGCCAGACTGAACCGGATGGAATTAGCCAACAGCCTCTCCCAGGGTCACCTTGAGACTAGCCTAGCTATATGAAATATTTGGCTGGAAAGCCCAGAGGGATCTGGACAGCACACTAGAGGGGCTTTGGAACTTCACGTTGGCTAATGTGAACTGCCTCTTGGTCACCCAAGAACTTGCTGACTGCTAGAGCTCCTGCCTTCGGTCTGTAACCTCTCCCTCTTATTCTCTTGCTGTTGTTCCACCCTTTCATTTCAATGATTTTCCTTTGTTGGATCTTTCTTCTAAAGATAGGGATTGAGTAACAGTGTCCTTCTAAGCCATCTGAAAAATTCCCTCCAACACTTAGTTCTCTGAGATTCTCTTCTTTCATGTCCTTGGCTTCTTTGTATTGTTTTATCAAAGATGAAATCTCTCTGGCAGATCTTTTGTTGTATATACTCCTGGGAGACAGGACGGTGGTATTGAGTTTAATACCAGACAGAACTGGAACTGAATTTAAATTCCAGTTCCAGTGCTCAAGCAATGTAAGACTTTGCACAAGTTTTTAATCTCACAGGAACTCTACTTTCTTAGATATGCAACTTGTCATCACCTTGCTATTGAGGGGGCACACAAATCAAGATTATCCATGGATAACAGAATGAAGGAGACATCTCTTGCACTATCTTCACAATCGATTGCAGATAGGACCATCATAGGCCTTGGGTTTTCTTCAGCTGACTTTAGAAGCATATTGCTGGGCCTTTCTTTCTACTCCACCTTAGTCTAGGAGCAGCTCTGAAGCCTGTTAAGCATCATAGCTACACACGCATCTCCACTGGCAGACAGATGGCGGTTGGGCATGAGACACATTGGCAGGACACCAGGTCCCCTGCGTGGAAGGTGAGAATTCTACCGCTGAACCACCACTGCCCCCACGACCTAACGTTAGTATGTTAATTCTTCCCACTGAGTGTGGCTGTGATAATTGAAGAAGGTGCTGAGTGAAATAACCTGACCCAGTGCCAATGCCCTTTCCTGAATATGAAAAGGGACATATATTTATTTCCCCAGCACAACTGATTGGTAGGAAATCCCTGCACCTTGTTAAGCACCATCGAGTCAGTTCTGACTTGCAGTGACCCTGTGTACAACAAAACAAAATACTTCCCAGTCCTGTGCCATCCTCACAATTGCTGCTGTGTTTGAACTCTGCTTCAGCCACTGTGTCCGTGCATCTCACTGAGAGTCTTCCTTGTTTTCAGTGATGCTCTACTTTACTAAGCATGGATACCCTTCTTCAGAGACTGGTTCCCCCCTGTAACGTGTCCAAAGAGTATGAGATGAAATCTCTCCATCCTCACTTCTTAGGAACATTCTGACTATACTTCCTCCAAGTCAAACTTGTTTGCTGTTCTGGTAGTCCATGGTGTATCAGGATTCTTTGCCAACACTACAATTCAAAGACATCAGTTCTTCCATCTTCCTTATTCACTGCCCAGCTTTCACATGCATACGAGGAAAGTGAAAATACCATGACCTGGATCTGGCTCACCTAAGTCCTCAAAGTAATGTCTTTGCCTTTTTTAGCACTTTGAAGAGGACTTTTGCAGTAGATTGGTCTAATGCAATGTATCATTTGATTTCTTTATTGTTATGTCTATGGGCATTGGTTGTGGAACCAAGTAAAATGAAGTGCTTGACAACTTTGATATTTTCTCCATTTATCCCTGAACTTTATACAGTCTTACTACAAACTGTTGGGGGCAGAGAAAATATACCATTTGGGGAAAATTTCTGAACTTTCTATGGGTGATAGGGCCTTCCTCATTCACTTCTGAATTCCTCTCAGACAAGCTCAGCATTTTAGCAATACAGTTTTATGATGATCCTCTTCTGGTTACATCATATTCTTAGGCTTATGCATTTAATCTTTATGAATTTATTACCACTTTCAAGAAATGAATCAACCATTTGGGCAGTACACTGCCATCACTTAGTCCTAAGTAGCTGGTTTTTCCCAAATATGTGGCAGTCAGCCAAGGTAAGACTCCATCCCACGACTGAAACAGGTCAAACGCTACCTATCTCTCAGGGAAAGAAGGAGAAGTCTTCAAGGATATCACACCGTGACTACTCTTCCCTCTTCTATGTGAGAGGAGTATTTTGTTGTTAGCTGCTGTTAAGTCAAGGCCAACTCATGGTGACCTTACGTATCTTAGAGCAAGATGTGGCCCAGTTCATCCTAATTAAGGATTTATCTTTGTTGACTCTCTCCTTTACCAAACATGGGACAGTATTCTGCTGTGATGCACAAAGTGTTCATTGGCTGGCTTTCAGAAACAGATTGTCAGGCCCTTCTCATAGTCTCTGTTAGTTTGGAAGCTCTACCATGAGTGAACAGGTTGGTTGTTCCAATACCAGTGGTCTACCTTCTAGCACCACAGCCGCATGCAAGCCCCAACAGCATGAGAAACTGACAAACAGTGGAGAAAAACGTATAGGACCTCTGAAAAGTGCCCAGTAAAATCTTGATTAGGGTCTCAATTGGGGAGATGCTGTATTGCTGACATCAGTTAAAGAGGGTTGCACATTCTTTGCAATTCCTCTCCTCTAGAGGTGGAATCTATTTCCCCACCTTTTCATTCTGATACGGCCTTGGGATGTGCTCTGCTCAACTGAACATGATGGAACTAATACTGTATACGTCCAGGAACCTTGGTCTAATAAGATCTTATAGCTTCTGCTTTGTCATTTTTCAGCCCCACCCTGAGACTTCACATAAGGGAACCGGTACATCTTCCTGGAAGACCAGACACCACCTGGAGAACTGAGACACTCAGGCTGAGAGTCTAATTGAGAACCTATCAGTCATGTAAGTAAGGCCATTGTGGACACCTGCCCAGGTGATCCCTCAGCTGAATGCCACCACATGTATTCGCCCAAGTGAACCATCAGAAGAACCACTTAGTCAACCCACAGGAACTCAAAAACTAATAAATTATTATTGTTTTAAACCACTGAGTTTAGAGCTGATTTGTTGCATGGAAAAGGCTAATAGAACCAATGTCTAGAAGAGAGACTTATTGCAAGCATACAAGCCTAAGGCAAAAGCAGAATAGCTCTCCATCCACATGACAGAACTTGAGAATGAAGAAAGAAAGATGAGAGGTAACATGTTAATTTATTGAAAAAATTTGTGTCATAGTTAGAAGAGTTTTTTAAAATTTAAATAGTTTTTTGAGCACTGGGCTAGCAAAGGATACTAACATAGGGCAGTAACAATAAAGAAAATACTAACAATAATAATAAACATACTCCCAATCACCTAGGCCTTGTTTGGTGTGCTAGAGATACATAGGCTATGTGAACCTTTGTCGGCACACTGGTGGTGTCATAACAGTTTGTAGAAAAAAGAAACTACTTCCATTAGGGGAAATCAGGGAATGGTTCATAGAAGAAAAGACATTTGAAGAGGGTTTTTAATGAAGAGGAGAATTTAGGGATGGGATTTTAAAAGACAGAAATAAGTGATGTTGTTTGTAAAACTTTACATACATGTGTAAGTATACACATGTATATACGTGTGTATGTATTCTTTTCGTGGAAGAGACTAGACATACGGAGGCTTAGATGTTTTCATGGATAAAGAAACGCCTGAGCATGTAGCTTGCCTCTAAAGCTGTTGTCAGCTACCACCAGACACTCGGAAACACGCTACTTCTTGTTGTCTTTGCTTTACACATTTGTGAGGTCCTCTTTTGTTCATTCTTCCTTTTTTTATAACTGTATTATATCCCACTCTTCCTCAACTGATTAAAACATAAATAACCATAGTCTACTGGTCTAACTCCAGTTACTAACTCCACTAACAGTAATAAATAAAAGCACACATACACATATATGCTAACATATGTACAATGGGCACTTTGAATCATGAGAATTTTCTTAAATGTTTAATTTTATACAAGCCCTTTAACATAGTTCATTTTTTATTTATAACAAGTGGTTCTCAACTAGAGACAATCTCCTATGCTCCTAAGGTGATATTTGGCAAAGTTTGGAGACATTCTTGGTTGTCAGAACTGGGAGGGGTCATTATTGACATTTAGCGTAAAGTGGCTAGGAATTTCACTAGGCATCTTAAAAACATTCATCCACCCCCAAATATCAGTGGAGCTGAGTCTAACAAATCCAGAGGTGGGTTTTAACTCAACTCTTACTCTGTATTTAATTTTTTTAAGAATTTTTTTAGAATACTTCTAGATTCACAGAAAAGCAGAGAAGACAGTAAAGAAAGTTTCCACATTGGTGACACTCAGTTTCCCTTGTTAACATTTTATATTAGTTTGCTACATTTATTATATTTAATAAACCAATATTAAATATTACTAATGAAAAGCTTTCATTAATACTTTTATTTCAGACTGGTGGTACAGTGGTTGATGCACTTAGTCAATTAAAATTCATCAGCTGCTCCAAGGCAGAAAGATGTGACAATCCGCTTTTGTAAAGATTTGTAGAAATGGAAACCATTTGGAGCAGTTCTACTCTGTCCTGTAGGGTCACTATAAGTCAAAATCAACTCAATGGCACTAAGTTTTTTGGGTTTATACTGTTGTCACCAATTGAGATGTTATCTACAATTAATTCAATACTCAGATTCATTGTGCTCATGAGGAATTATAAACGGGTCAGGAGGCAATCATGTGAACAGAACAAGGAGACTCTGCATAGTTTAAAGTCAGGAAAGGTATGTGTCAGGGTTGTATCCTTTCACTGTATCTTTTCAGACTGTGTGCCAAGCAAATAATCTGAGAAGTTGGGCTACATGAAGACAAACAAGGCCTCAGGGTTGGAGGAAGACTTACCAACAACCTGCATTATACAGATGACACAACCTTGCTTGCCTGAGGTGAAAAGGATTTGAAACACTTACTGATGAAGATGGAAGACCACAGCTAGAATGGCCTGCACCTCAACGTCAAGAAAACAAAAGTCCTCACAACTGGACCGGTAAGCAATGTTATCATAAACTGAGAAAGGATTGAGATTCTCAAGGATTTCGTTTCACTTGTTTCCACAATCAACACCCATGGAAGCAACAGTCAAGAAAACAAAAGACACATTGCATTGTGAAAATCTGCAAAGGACTTCTTTAAAGTGTTGAAAAGTAAAGATGTCACACTGAAAACTGAAGTGTGCCTGATTCAAGCCATGGTATTTTCAATCATATCATATGCATACAGAAGTTGGAGGATGAATAAGGAAGACAGAAGAAGAATTGACACCTTTGAGCTGTGGGGTTGGAGAAGAATACTGATCATACCATAGACTGTTGGGATAACGAACAAATCCGTCTGTGAAGAGGTCCAACCAGAGAGCAAGGATGGCAAGACTTCATCTCAGGTACTTTGGAGACTTTATCAGGAGGGACCAGCACCTGGAGAAGGACATCATGTTTGGCAAAGTGGTAGATCAGCAAAGAGAGGAAGACTCTCAATGAAATGAACTAACACATTGGCACCGGATTGGGCAGTAGTTACCTTTTGTCGTGCACAGGACCACTGTGATTTAGAAGTGACCCAAGTGTACCTAACAACAACAACATACTTTATTTAGATTTCCTCAGTTTTTATCTAGTGTCCTCTTCTCATTCCTGGATCCTACCCAGGATACACATTACTTTTAGTCAGCAGGTTTCCTTGGGCTTCTCTTAACTGTAACAGTTTCTCAGATTTCCCTTGTTTTTGATGATCTTCAGGAAGTCTAGACAAGTGTTTTGCAGGATGCCTCTATACTGAGATTTGTTTTATATAGAGTTTTTCTTAAGATTAGACTTGAATCATTGAATTGTGGAAAGATGACCACAGAATACCGTTTTCAATATTTATCATTAACAATGATATCAACATTATCATTATTGACGTTGACCTTGATCACCTGGCTGAAGTAGTATTTGTCAGGTCTCTCCACTCTAATGTTACTCTTTTATCCCCCTTTCCATACTGTACTTTGTGGAAGGGAGCCACTGTAGACAGCCACATTTAAGAAGTGAGAAGTTATATTTCCATCCTAGAGAGCAGAGTGTCTACTTTAGGAATTCTAGAGTATCTTCCTTTGGAATGTTACTACAAGAGAATTTTGTGTCTCCCACTTCATTTATTTATTGATTGATTCAAACCCTTGCTTGTATCAGCAGAGTCTCATGGATATCTATTATTGACTTTGGGTTGTAATCTAATACTGTTGCTTTTTTGTTGGCTCAAATTATTCTAGGTTTGACCATTGGGAGTGGTTTCAGTTGGCCTCCTGTGTCACCTTGACACAATTCCATCATTGTGGTTTTGTTTGTTTCTTTTATTTCACTGTTGAGCAATCCTTTCCTTTCTGACACTATAAGATGTTCCAGACTCATCTTAGTACAGTTCATGCCCCAGTTCTGGTTCTTTTTATTGGAGAATGGTATTAGAAACTAAGGTCTGTGGACTGGATCAGTTCATTGCTGCTGGGCCATATTTACTTTTCTTTAAACAAAATAAAAATTAAGTATATATTGCTCCTTGAGAGCTAATATTAGTGCTACATGTGTATAATCAATCAATATAAATACGTTAAGAATATGTATAACTTTTTGTTTAATCTACATCTCCTGAAAAACAATGTTTGGCAATCACTGCTCTAAAATACTGCTATTAAGTGGCTCTAACAAATCCTAGTCTTTGTGGTGTCCCATTATGATTTACGTGTTCCTGAAAAAGAGAATCTCTTGCTCCTGTGTTGAGTATTGACTTCTTGGCCGATTACTTGTGACTAAAATTATTAAGACTTGTGCTGCCCCACCCTTCTGAGTGACAGAAGGGGTCCTGAGAAAGAGCAGTGTCCCCACAAGATGCCCAGTACAGATGGATCTGAGAAAATGGGGGCAGGGAGGGAGGTGCAACAGGAAGCAAGAGATGCTGGGCGGACGGAGCCGAGCTCACGCTGACATCAAGCAGGGCAGGGCTTCTTGGTCTCAGTCTACTTCCTGGCCACGGGCTCAGTTCCTCCATTACCTTGGGTAGCCAGCTCCCACTTACATGTCACTTTTCGCCAGGATCTCCAAGAGAAAAAGAAAACTATACATGACCACCCAAATCACTCTCAGCCCCTGGAAAGACTAACTTACACAGTAACACAGAACATTCTAGAAATGTCAGGAGGACTGATGGAAGATGAGACCATCTCTCATTGCACCCACCCTCAGGCATGTCAACCAGTTCTGTCAAAGGATTTTGTTCTTGGAAGAACAGGACCGGATTACACTGGCAAGAGGTCCTCAGCCTGGAAGATCACCTATACTTCAGTTTTTCCTAATACAAGGAAGAAACATTATTCAAAATGTCTGGAAAGTGCAAGATGTCACGACCTGAGAGTTCACCTTAGATCTCTGCAGGTCTGCTCCCGAGTTCTTGACCATCTGGACCCCAAACTGGAATGGCCAGATGGGAGCAAGAACTGCCTTCTCTGACTCGCCCTAACTTTGATTTGCCTCACTAAGAAGTCCTCGGCTGGAGCCTTGCTTCTCAACAGCTGGAATTCCACCTCAGGGGAGACAGCTGCCCCAGTCCTTCCATGTCCACTGCTGTCCTCACAAAACACTCACTCACCACAGCCTGACCAGAGAAACATAAGCATTTCTGTCAGTGAATCCACAAGACTTCAGTTTGGGGTTAAAAGCATAGAAAATCATAGTATCAGTTATCACTGTTGCAGCTCTAATGTTACCCCAGTCAAATCGCCACTGATTAAAACCAGCCCTGTTAATAAACCACAGGCTTTATTTCCCTTCAAACGTCTATAACCACTTTCTTCAACCCCTATTAAAAGGCGAAACCCAAAGAAAAACACAGCCTCAGAACCCAAGTGTGGCTCATTCCCCAGAGAGGGGAAAAAGTGAGAAAAAGAAAGAAATGGTTCTTTTTATCTTCACTTTCCCCCATTTATGGAGTCAACCCTTTCTTAATAACTGAAGGGAAAAATCAAGAAAAATCAGGCAGGCATTCTCAGTGTTCTGCAACATTAAATCAGCTGAAAACAGCCCTCTTCCTCCTTCCACAACATATGCATTTGCCAGCAATTCCCTGTGTCTGACTCACATCCTTATTGCCTCCTCCTCTTGCTTTCCCCTTAAGGGACTGCTTTTTCCTCCCATCTAAGCCAAAAAGAATTTCTCTGGATTAAGAAGACTTAGGAAAGCATTTTTAATATTTGAGTTCAGGTTTGCAAGCTCCGCGAAACCCACTTTCCCCATTGCCTGCTTTGTCTTTGGCTTTTTTTCTCTCCTTGTTGATAGTTTTCCTCCTTCATTTGCTCTACAGAAACCAGCCAAGGGCCCATCCTCCAGGTGGGGTCCCTGGCCCCCCGATGGCTCTCGCTGCCTGCTCTCAGCAGCCTCGCCTCTATTGGGCCCAGGCACAGGAAATAACATCTTTAAAAAATCTTTCAGAAAATGTATGGGGGGGTGGGGGCAGGAATGGACCAGGGTGTGGGAGGGCCTTATATGACATCTTTCATGTTGATGCCATATGTCTTTCAAGTAAAGACTGGTTTGACAATGTGCTGAGAGGCTCAGAAGAGAACATGTTTCGTACCTGGAGGGGAAAGTTTTGACAATTCATACCAGGGAAAGCTGGAACCCTTCCCCACACAACCCACCTTTGACTAATATGGAGCTGGAAAAGAGGGAGGCAGTCCTCCCAGGCCTAGAAGATAATGGTTTTGTTCTTTGTTCTGCTTACAATATAAGCGTCCTTGTTACAATATCACTTTCGCTTGCTCTTGAAGTTAATGATGCTTTGCCAAATGTAACTTAAAGTCCAGGAATCTTCAAATTATCGGGAGTAAACAGGCCTTCGTCAGAATGATCTGGCGAAGGACTGCTCAAACCTAGTTCAATTTGATGGTTCCTAGGAGACAACAGGGCCTATGTCTAAAAACAATTCTGATGGGCCATGCTGCTACTGTTGTAAGCTGGAAGCCTGAGATCCAATTACTCCAGTGGGCAACTACATCATACCAGACAACTGATCTGCCTAACTGTCTGCTGAAAGCCCCTTCTGGCTGCTGAGCAAAGCTTCACTTTGAAACAGTAAAAATGCGTCTGCTAACAAATGCCTCTGTTTGTGACATTTCCCATCCTTTCCGTATCTGATCTTATGACCATCCACAAGGTAACAATTTTCAGATGGCAGCAGTGTACTAAATAGCACACCAAGGGGTAGAGTGGCATGTGTGACACACGTTGTTTTATAATCAACACTATGCCAGTCTCTGTAAGGGCAGTGATGAATGTCATCGCAAGGTACAACAGCCAAAAGAGATTGCTGACAAAGAACAAGCAATCACAGAACAACAGCACCTTCCTGCCCACAACCCGCTAAGTGCAGAGAATCATGGGAGAAAATTGTTCCTCTGGTGCGGAAGACATGAACCTGTTTGCTTACGTGAGTAAATTTTAAAGTGTGAGCCGTTCATTGTCTTTAATGGGTATGCTCTAACAACCGCAGTATTTAAGCAGGATGTTTTCTAGCAACAACCAAAATATCATTTTGTTGGTGTTTCTCCAAAAGCCTAGAAAACCTAGTATACTTTGTGCCAGGAAATTCTTTCCCATTTACCCTTTCCATGAGTTAGATATAACAAGTCAAATGAGGCTCAGGTACCTACTCTTTAATTAGTACCAAATTTAGGCAAAGTGCTGTCTGGTATACTTTACAATTTCTTATCCTATCAGTAGCAAATGTAGGTATTTTGAATAGCCCATCACAGATGAGTAAACTAAAGCTCTGAGATTCATCAGCTGGCTCTTGATCACTCTGTTAACAAATGTCAGACTTCAGAGTCACATCCATGTCGTTGCACTTCTGAGACTCTTGGTGAGATTGTTTTAAAATACATCCACAAAATTTTTTATACTTGTCACATCAAAAGATGGGTACTATTTCTCCTCCTCTTGAAAGTAAGCTCTACTTAGTGACTCTCTTCTAACAAAGGAGGCAATGAAAGTGAATGTGTGTGACTTCCAAAATTAGGTCAAAGTATATGGCTTTTTGCTTTCACTCTCTTGGATTATTCACTTTTGGGGAAATCAAATGACCTGTCATGAGGAAATCCGAGCAGTCCTAGGGAGAGGTCCATGTGGCCTCTTGCCCACTGCCATATGAATGTGTCATCTTGTAATTAGGTCTTCCAGCCTCCAAGCCTTCAGACAACAATACCCCTGCCGACCTCTTGACAGCAATCTCATGACAGACGCTGAGCTAGAACCTCCCAGCTAAGCTGCTGATGAATCTCTGACCCACAGAAACTGATGAAATAACTGTTGTTGTTTTAATCTGCTACAATCTGGGTGTACTTTATTATGTATCAATAGGTAACTAAATAGAACTATATTTTTTCCTGTGTGTCCAATGGAATACATAGCGAAGTGGGACAAGGTAATTAAAAGTGCCTTTTCTATTATCTAGACTGGCCACAGAAGCCCATGTACCAAGTACCCCAAAGATTCATGCCTTGTCTCTTTGCCTGTATACGAAAACCCACGACCATCGAGTCAATTCCAATGCAAAGTGACCCTATAGGTCAAAGCAAAACAGCCCCATCGAGTTTCCAAAGAGTGCCTAGTGGATTTGAAATGCTGACCTTTTGGATAGCAGATGCAGTACTTAACCACCATGCCAGGAGAATTTCTTGCCTGTATAGACCCTCACAAAACTTGATTGTGATTGAACCCAGGTTCCAGTGGCCTGAGCCAAAAGTGCAAACTAATGTTGGCTTCCCGAGTCAATACTGAAACACTTCAAAGGTGCCCAGCAATAAAATAGAAAGCTCATTGTACTAATCCTGTGATGTTACGACAAGACTGCTAGTATTAGAATTATAGTTCCTTTGTACTTACACAACTTGATTGACAGCCTTCAAGACTAACTACTGAAATCCCTCAAAGTCACTTTCAGCGGGTAGAAAGTTTCCCTCAGATGAAGTATTTGTCCTGGGCAAGTCGCTCAAGCTCCCACTGATGCCTGAGGAAATCCGAGGCTAACCAGACGCTCCCACACATGAGACTGAGTGTCTCAAATAAGGTGTTTGTTTCCTGGGGCTTGGCCAGGCCCTTGATAGAAGCACTGAAATCGTCTGAGAAATGTCCACCCTGTGAGTTAAACCCACTATCACGGACCTAGGATCCCATAACAATAAGATGAAAAGTTTGAAGTGCCTAGACAAGTTCCCAAACTTCATTAGGATTTCTGAGATATCCGGACTCACTCTTCTTGTCGTTGCTTTTCCAGTGCTTAGAAGTTCTTGCACAGAAGATTAAAAAAGTAGAGGTTTTATAGAACAGCGAATAAAATATCCCCAGGAGAAGGTCCCTTGATGAAGAAACACATGACTTTGATTTGCCTGGCTCTGCAAAAGTGCTTTTGAAGTAATTCAGGCAAAATCTCCCATGGACCAAGACTCACAGGCTGCCTGGGCCCAAATCCTAGTGCAAGGATAACACACACCATGTTTTTCTTCCTTCCTCTTTTTAATCAAATGCATTACAGTTTGCGATTGCTCTTGGGGCTACATTTCTCCAGATGGCTTTCCAGCACCACAGTTCTCTCCATTTAGAAGGAAACGGAACAGTGTTTCACAGTTGAGTACCTTAAATAAAGTTATTATCTCGAGGTCTCTGCACATGCTGACCTCACTTTTTACTGAATTCCATGAGGACTAACAGTCTGTATCAAACCAGACTGAATTGTGCCAGGGATATTCTGGTGTGAAAATAAAAGGACTTTCCACGCCCATTGAAGAGGGATTGATGGTGTGGTGGTTAACACATGTCGGTTAAGTGTTCAGCTGTTGACCAAAGTGTCAACGGTTTGAACCCACCAGCTGCTTCTTGGAAACCTGATGAGGCAGTTCTACTGTGTTCTATTGGGTCATTATGAGTTGGAATATACTTGACAGCAACGAGTTTTTAAGGCTGAAACAATATTTTAAACCTCTTCTGTGCTCAGTCACTGCTGTTAGCTATCATAGAGTCAGCCCCATACTCACAGTGATCTCACACACAGTCAAATCATACTGTTGTGATCCACAGGATTTTCACTGGTTGACTTTTGAAAGGAGACTGACAGGCCTTTCTTCCTACTCTAATCTGGAAGCTCTGCTGAAATCTGTTCATGGCAACACACAAGTTCTACTGACAGACAGGTGGTGGCTGTACATGAGAGGCCTTGACGGGGAATCAAACCCAGATTTCTGTTGTGGAAGACAACAATTGTGTCACCGAACCACCACTGCCCTCTTTGTGATCATTCAGTATAGTGATATAGAGACTGTTCGTTTAATGATTAACTCAACTCATTAAAAAATTTCACATAATAGAGTTTTTAATGAGTCTGTCCAATTTGTATCCATCCTGGTTTTAAATTCTGAAGATGAAAGAACAATAAAATAACTAGCTGTTCCTTTTCCAGGAGCCCTCCTTCTGCCTCAGCACCTCCAGGTTAGGGGCCAGGCAAAGCTCCCATCTGTCTTCACTCAAGAATGACTGTGGATCATGTAGTGAAAACCCCCAACAGCCAATGATACTAACGGACTTGTTCCCCAACCCTTCTAAATCCATTATTGCAAGCTCTTCTTCTAAGGTAGCTACCACTTTAATCTTCTCTACCATAATCCAGTCTGTTAACCACAGAGATTAGGATTTACAGCATCAGAAAATCACAGCATGGAGGGCAATCACAGAATGCAGGGAATCTTAGCCAAGTCAAATTCAACCCATACAGTGGACAAACTGTAGGGGAACTTCACAGAACGGAGGATGTTTGGGCTAGATCTTGAGTGATGAGTAGTCATTGACAAAGCATGGAGTAAGAACCACTGAGAGCAGGGAAAGATCTTTAAGGAGATGGCACATCACATCACAGAGGCCCAAAGAGCATGGTTTGGGTCTTAGTTATGGTCTTAGCTACTTACTGCTACTCTAACAGAAATACCCCTAGTGGGAAGCTTTAACAAACAGAAATTTATTCTTACAGACTAGGCGGCTAGAAGTCTGAATTCAGGGTGCCAGCTCCAGGGGAAGACTTTCTCTCTCAGTAAGCTCTCAGGAAAAGTCTGTGTCATCAATCTTCCCATGGTGTAGTCGCTTCTCAGTGCAGGAATCCTGGGTGTGAAGGACACACATGCTACTGTCTCTTCTTGCTTGGTGGTAAAGAAGTCTCCCTGACTTTCTGCTCATTTCTCTTTTATATCTCAATAAAGATTGACTCAAGACACAATCTAATTTTGTAGGTGGAGTCCTGCATCATTAACTTATTTTCCTCTAATTCTGCCTCTGACATTATAGAGAAAGATTTACAACACATAGGAAAATCACATCAGATCACAAAATGGTAGACAACCACACAATGCTGGGAATCATGGCCCAGCCAAGTTGACACACATTTTGGGAGCACTATTCAGTCCATAACAGTTACCTAATACACCATAGCAGACATGCCACAAGCATGTGGCTTTAGAGAACAGAAATTTATTTTCTCACAGTTCTAGAGGATAGAAGTCCAAACCAAGGTCTCAGTTGTATCAGTTTCTTCCATGAGCCTCTCTCTTAGTTCCTGGTGTCAACCAGCAGTTCTTGGTGCTCCTTAGCCTTCCTTGATGTCTGTCCCCTACCCCCTACCACACTCCATGTATGTCTCTGCCTCTATTCTGCTCTTTTTATAACTCAGAAATGATTAGGTTTAGGACCCATCCTACACTGGTACGCCCTCATCGACACAGTGAAAGAAAATCTTGTTTCCAAACAGGATCACATTCTGAGGTACGGAGGCTGGGATTTCAATACGTATTTTGGGAGGACTCAATCCAGTTCATTACAGGGTGGCTCATTCAGAGCCACATGAAGTCTGGTGTAACCGGAGCTGAGGATATCTGAGAAGGGAGGAAAATGGAGCATAAGGACAGACAGGTGGCCTGAGAGAGGTACGAGGGCTCTTTTTGCCCTCCTAAGGACTCACATTTTATGCCGTGGATGACAGAATATCCTCAAGTATAATCATTATAAATCTGTATTTTGAAATGACACTTCTGGGAACAACATAGACCAAAGACAGGCTGCCCAGCTATCTGTTCTAAGTAATTGGTAATAGAGATTGGGAAGAGAGAGAGACGTAAAAGGTTTTTAGAATGAAGACTCATTAGGACACATGAGTTTGGAGAGGAGGCAAGTAGTAGAAACAAAGTGAATACTAAGGCAGCAATGCTGTTTCTGGGTAGATGAGAATGACCTGGAAAAAGCAAGGGGAAAAATCATTTTTTGTTGGGGAAGATATAGAGTTATGTTGTATTTTGCAGTGTGTTTTCTGTGAAACATTGATGTCTTCCATCTTGATGTTGGAATGTCCTCAAAAAGATCGGGAAGGTGCTGGCTGCAATGTAGCCACCCTTGCCAGAAAATCCAGGTCCTGCTTAGCAAGACTCATCACAGACAACAAACAAGAGGCCAAGACGGGAGATCAGAAAGGCAGCTTGATTTCACTGCACAAGAAAAAGGTCAGGGCTGGTGACTACAAAGCTGTTCAAGGATAAAGTTTAAGGAGACAGAGTTTATAGAGTTTATAAGAGGAAGATGATGTGAATTACATCAACAACATTTTAAATCATGCCACGCTGGCACAGGAGAGGTTACCTACAACTTCATAGGGTGTATGCTCAACAAATGGAAGTTAAACTTCCAGAGTTTGGAAAGTTAGTATGTATGAGGCACCTGACGAGCTGAGGTTAAATATAGGTCTCTTGAACTAGTTTAAACTGTCTCTTGCTGGTTTACTCATCTGCCTGAAAGAAAAAATACAAGCTCTGTGGCGTAATCTCTTGCTTGGTTTGCAGTCACACTTAAGAGGCACTAGGCAAGGGTGGAATTTTTTCCAATATCAGTTTGATTCTGAAACCCATCAGGAGTACCCTTAGTTCCAAGTCTCTCACATACCTGGAGAGCCTAGCGGAAAGGAATCCACATAGTCTGTACCACCTTATAGACGGCACGGAGGCCTTGGACCACAGGGCTTGAACACACTCGGGCAGCTGTCTTTGCTTTACAGTACCCGTCTAGGTCTCTTGGCCAGACTTTTAGCCACATCCAGAGGTAAAGGATGTTCTATGAAGGATCTCCCTGAAGAATAGTACCCAAATGGGACCCACAGCCCTTCTGTCCAGTTGAAGATTGTACTTGGAAGCAGAGAAGTAGCTGGAAGGCCTGCAGTTTAATTGCACTAGCACTCGTTGGGCACCTGTGGATGGCACAAATGGTTACACACCTGGCTACTAACTCAAAGGTGGAGGTTCAAGTCAACCCAGTGGTACATCAAACAAATGGTCTAGGGAATCTATTTTGAACAATCAGTCATTGAAAGCCTTAAGCAGTACAGTTCTACTCTGACATACACGGGGTCACAGAAAGTTGGAATTGACTTAACAGCAGCTGCTTCTTGTGTATCAGCCAGTCACTGTGTGGAGCACTGGTAATCGGAGCTGTAACCATGACTGTGCCTTAAAGGAGCCCACAGTCAATGCAGAACTGAGAACAGTGTGAGCAACAGAGAAGCCGGGAGGGGAAGAGAGAAACCCACCCCCCAAAAAGTCCAAAGGAGCTGTAGGGGATAGGGTCTTCCTTGTCCAAGCTCAACCTGACATCCAACTCCTGCTCATAGCTGATAAACACAAACCTGTTCTAGAACTTGGGATGTAGTCAGCAAAGCTTCCGTCTTCACATCAAGGTGCTGCTTCTTCATAGCATTGGTGATGTTTGTTGCAAGTGACATCAGTGAGTTACTTGGTAACCATTTGGTCAACGTTTGTCTCCCCAGCAGACCTGTGTGTCTTGCTTATCACTTTATCTCCTTCAGCTTTGTTTAGTATTTGGTACATAACTGGTGCTTAAGAAAACGCTTGCTGAAAGGGAAATTGGAGAACAAAGATCATATTTTCAGCGAATGTAAGGATATTGTAACCAGAGAAGTGAGAAGCCACCCAGTGTTCTTCCTCAGCCGGTAGACAGCAGAGAGGCAGCATTTCACCAGCCAGACTCATTCCATAAAGCTCTATTCCGGAAGCTTCAAGTTTCTCGCTAACATTACCATCACAAGCAGGAAAAGTGTAGGAATCTGCCTCGAAACAAACATACTCTAGAAAATCAATTTCTTCCTGAAACATATTCCTCATTTATTCCTCCACTTGCATTTTCATTCCTGAGACACTGTCCTCTAAGTGTTTTCTATCCATAAATCATCTGTGGCCATTTTAAAGGCTCCGGCTATCCACCAACACTTGAGAACTGTAACGAAACCCGCTCTCAGCTCTGGCCACCTCCCTGTTACGCATGCTCTCCTAGAGATACTGCTGAGAGTTATGTGGGGTCTCTCTGTGTTACAGAGTGAGTGTGGATTGCACGGGAGCTAGCTTTATGTAACACCTTGGCTTCTAGGAGGGTGAGGGACCTCTGACAAAGCTGAGTTAAGTTATAAAAATGCAGAAGTTAATACATGAAACTTTGTTTTGCATCACATTTTATTGTTGCAGGCATGTTCCTTGAAGACAAAGCATCTAAACTGTTCATCTTTGTTGAGACATTGCCTCACCTGGGGCTTGGCATATAGTAGGTCCTCAATAAATGTTTGATAAACTGAACTAAGCTACTAATAATCTTCTAGATGCATTTGTCTACAAGGCCAACAGGTCAAACATTCAAGATTAAATGGAAATCTTTATCCCCAAAGAGCTTATTCTGTATACTACAAGTCAACACTCCAACTCATAGAGTTAAAAGTGTTTAGCAAGTTTTCCAACAAATCTCTCTTGATTCCAAAGTCACAGGGTACTTTACATACACACACTCACATAGACACACTTATATGATGCTGCTGATTAGGGACCGGTTCTGAGAACTACTAGTAGTGAGAGAAAAAAAAAAAACACTGCTATCAAGTCGATTCTGACTCATAGCAACTCTACAGGACAGGGCAGAACTACCCCACAGAGTTTCCAAGGAGCATCTGGTGGATTTGAACTGCTGGCTTTTTGGTTAGCCAACATAGCACTTGACTACTACGCCACCAGAGTTTCCATTAGCAGACCAGTGGTTCTCAAAATATGTTACATATAAGACTAACCTGTGAATCTTGCTAAATGCTGGATTCTGATTTCAGTGTATCTCCGGTGGACATGCAGATTCTCAGCAGAGGCTCAAACTTGAATGAACTGGTTCAAAGCCCTGGAAGCAACAAACCCAGTGAGAGCACAATTGTTCCATATGCATTCAAGCAAAGATAAAGAAAGGTAAGTTCTTATTCCTGAAGTATAAAGTAAGATCATGACTCCTGGTAAGTAGAAAAACTCAGAGAGTGAGCTGAGGGCAGCCAGTCTCTGACTGTGGGCTACTTGTCCCCTTTTCTAAACTTGACCCTTCCTACATCAACTGTTCATCCCTAGTTTCCCCTACAAAGACTCTATTGATTATTTTTGCCATTAGATATTGCTGCTTTCTTAGAGTCACTGCAAACATTTAGTCTTGTTAAGGCTAACCAAGTGAGGACTCTAAATTCAATAGTGAGTCTGGATTGCATGAGAATGAGCTTTATGTCACAACTTTACTACATAAATTTACTATCATAAATTCACTACATAAATTTGCTATTAGTCATTTACACTTCAGTAAGAACTTCAGCCAAAGTGCTACATCTGTAGAAGCACTTGTCTCTTATATAACTTTTAACTGCAAGATGAAAGAAAGTCATTGAGAAAGTAATTTTAAAAATCTATGAACCAGCAGATCTGGGGGAATCAAAGGGAAGCTCCTGGTCTCTCAACCACCTGTCATTGCCTAGAATGGTAATGTTAGGTTCACTCAGATACTTGGTGACCTGAGGCTGGAGCTAAATCTTACAACTCTTTTCATTTTCAGAGCTTGCCAGTAGTAAGCACTTCCCCTCCAACTGGAATTAAAATAAAAATTTTTAAATAACATCCAAACTACATAGCCACATACAGCACTGTTCCTGCCTAGTCCACCTCAACCTCTTTTCCTTTTGCTCTGTTCTCCAAATATATTGGCTTTCCTTGAATCTCTTAAGCAAAGGAAGCTTGTTCCACCCCAGGGCCTTTGTGCATGCTGTGCCCTCTCCTGACGTCCTCTGCCCATTCATCTTCACATGGCTGACTCCTCATCATTCAGATGATGCCTCCTGATGACCCTATCAAAAACAGGTCCCCTCCCTGCCACTTCCACTACTCTCTAGCTCACTACCTTGAGAGTAGATAGAGCTTTTCATTATTGAAAATGATATTTATCAATTTACTTATTTAGTCTCTATTTTCTTTTCCCCACTAGGATACACACTTTGTAAAAGCAGAAATCTTGACTCCACTGACGTCTGTAACTTCAGCCTTTAGAAGAGTGTCCAGTGTGTAGTGGGCACCGAGTAAAGATCCCTTGAATGAAGGGAGAATTCAACACGAGATATTTGTGATGACGATGACAAATTTGATCTTCACCCAAACCCAATGCCTTTAAGTCACTTCTGACTCGTAGTGACTCCCCCAGAACAGAGTAGAACTGACCCATAGATTTTCCAAGGAGCCCAAGGTGCATTTGAATGGCTGGCCTTTTGTTAGCAGATGTAGCACTTAACCACTAAGCCACCAGCCGTTTGATCTCTAGTTGAGTTGATACAGGTAAAATGATTATAGAAACTCCATTATATGTGTTCCATTTTATTGTTGTTATTACTATGATTTTTCCTACTGGTTTTTGTTATGTTAGCCTCCTATTTCTGCACCTGTTTTGTTATTCCTTGGTTGCCACCTTCCTCCCTAGTTCTCAGTTACAGCCTTTCTCCGTCTTCTCCCAATTGATGATGTTTTCCTTTCCTTCCCTCTCCATATGTGAACACAAACATGAATAAAGGAGCATAATTTCAAAGTGACAACTCTTCCACAGATAATTACTTGTTGACACTCATCTGTGCTAAAGGGAACAACAACTGAAGAATTTCAGATATTTAATAGTAGATTGATGAATATATTTGAAATTACTGATTTTATAGAATGACCCTAATTATCAAAAAAAATAAGTGCTATTGTATATCCATACAGTTTGTACTGTTTCTTGAAAACAAGTGATGAAGATGCAGCTGTTGGCAAAAATCTAAAGATTGGCTAGATCTTTTATATTAGCTAATATAAACTTCCATGTAAAAGAAATTCATCTTTTTCCAGCACACTCAACCTTCCAATTCTTGATATATGTTGTAATCTCTATTCTCACTTTCCCGGATAGCCTGGGCCTTCTTCATTTGATTTTCTTCAGGTGTCCCACTGGAATTCACACTTACAGAACAATTTTGTAATCAGTCATTTACACTTAAGTAAAAACTATAGCCAAGGTGTTACATTTCTGCGGAAGCAGTTGTCTGCCGTATCTCATTTTTTATTGTAAAATGAAAGGAAGCTATTGAGAAAGACATTTCAGAAATCTATGAACAGAGCAGAAAAGAAAACAGGAGGGCAAAGGAAAATTTCTGATTTATGAGTTGGCATCAGCTCAATGGCACTAGGTTGGTTTGCTTTTAAACTACTTATCATTGGCCTATCCAACAGATCGAGAAAGCCTACTTCGGTTCACACTTCTTTGGTCATACCTAGATTCTTATCATCTTTCTCAGAGACAATATCCTTGAACAGAATTCTTTATAAGAAACAGCTGAATTTGCCAATTAAAGTAATCCAAGGCATGCTGGCCAGATTGGGCAGCATTCTACTGTTCATAAGTATTCTATCTATGTATTAAGGGACTGAATATGAACTAAAAAGATGCTAAGACATTTTTAGGTTGTTCCAAACAGAATGCATTTTCTCCCAACTTTTATTGAGAGACAATAATATTTAATAAACCTATTTTGGAGCAGCTTCCCCTGTTATTTCTGGGCCCATGTGTTCTTTATATAAATTTGGCTTCAACCACAACATTGTTATGAACAATGTCCTACATGACTACACCTCATCACGTGAGATTTGATTGTGAAATTCTCTGTCACATGGAGTTTTCAGTGTCACCTGTAGCACATTCTTTAACCACAGGTTAAACACGGGGGCCAAGATACAGAGAAAATTTCCTACCTGCTTGATTTATTCAACAAGCACTCTGTCCTCCTCATATGTTTCATCAGGATAGGTGACTCCCATTGCGGAACAGGTCTTAGCCTTCCTTAGCCTTCCCGGTGCTTTTACAGAGGAGAGCTAAGATTATGGCTGACTTGGGCTGTTGCTATCAGCTGCCGTTTGAGTCAGTTCCAACTCATAACTACCAGCTGTACAGCAGAGCAAAACCCTACCCAGTCCTGTGCCAGCCTCCCAAATCTTGCTTTGTTTGAGCTTATTGTTATCATGACTTTGTCAGTGCACCTCATCCAGGGTCTTCTTAGGGTTGGAGAACCAAAATCGTTTATATTAAATAGTCAGCACCTCTCTTTAAATTACAGGACAGAAAGCACATTGACATAAATTCCTGGGTTCATAAAGAGTATCACAGGATTTTAGAACTTGACTAATGCTCTCATTTTTAAACACAGAGGATCTATCAGGTCTCCTGGTCATCTGCTTATTAAGTGGAAGTCCTTGAATGAAAACTAAGTTGCTGACTCCTTGAGTTCAAGCTTGGTTAAAAGACATATATTTAGAATTTTTACTGTAGAGAAAGTACATGTAAATATATGTGTGCATACATGCTCTGCCAAGGCCACATCTTTGGAACAATAAATAAAATGGAAAGGTACACGGCTGTCTGGAATAGTCAGGCAAATTGGGTAAGACTAGAAGAATGTTTTTCATCTACTTAATCATGAAGGAGCAACTTATGGGAACCCAGACTAAGAAAACATATGGCTGCTGTTTTCTGTATGTTTTACATCTCATCATTTATAAGAAAGCTAATATATTTAGCTTTCTACTGCTAGAAAATGTGGAATATTCTAAATAATTGATCCATTTCCCTCTTCTCGATTTGGGAAATCTTTCTCGAAGACATTTTATCTTTCTATTCTTCACCTCCCTGTTGCCTTTTTCTGTTGTCAAGTGCTGGTTAGTCAATTCTAACTCATGGTGAATCCACGTGACGGAGCAGAACTGCCCCATAGAGTCTTCTAGGCTATGACCTGTACCGGAACAGATCACCAGGTCCTTCTCCCACAGAACCATATCCCAATTTAGACCTAGCAAAAGATACATTTTTCAGTGCTCTCTTGTAGCACTAAACGTCTTCATTGAGTGCTTGAATTTTAAAGTATCTACATGGATATTGTTTTAGTCAGCTAGTGCTGCTCTAACAGTAATACCACAGAATGGATGGCTTTAACAAAAGAAAGTTTATTCTTTCCCAGCCCAGTAGGCTACAAGTCCAAATTCAGGATGTCCACTTCAGGAGAAGGCTTTCCCTCTTGTTAGCTCTGGAGGAAAGTCCAGTATTGCATCATTCTTTCTCCAGGTAGCACCTTGGCGCAGGAACCTCAGGTCTGAGGGATGCGCTCTGCTCCCGGAGCTGCTTTCTTGATGGTATGAGGTTCCCAATTCTCGGCCTGCTTCTCTATTCTTTTATCTCTTGTAGGATGAAAGGATTTAGGGCGGGGCAAGCCATACTCCAGGGAAACTCCCTTTAAACTGGAGCAGGGAGGTGATCCTATAAAGGGACTTATAGTCCCACCCTAATCCTTTAACATATAGCACAGGAAAATCACAAAATGGAGCACAATCAAAATATTGGGAATCGTGGCCCAGCCACTTGGCTACACATATTTTTGGGGGGACACAATTCAGTCCATGACAGATTTGAGGGGTGCTGAAGATTCAAGTCTCAGCAACTGATGCCGGAGAAAATGAAAACTGCCCTTCGTCTGTGTGGCTCTCACACACCGTGCACCGTGTTTTCTTCTCCTAGGCTTTACTGTTAGGGTTTATACCTACACTCAGAGACCAGTCTATGTCGAGGACATGGGAGGCCGCCCTGGCTGCTACAATACTAATTCAGCTGCCCCCATGAGAGGTCCTCAGAGCTTCTGCTTCAGAGCTGGGAGCTCCAGAAAGTGGTCTTGTGCCTCTTCTCCCTCCTTGCACTCCTTTGAGATGCAGTATCATTTGTGCTTCAGATAGAAACTGAGATTGTCTTCAGGGCCCAACCTGTCACAGTCAGGGGGTGATCATCACTCTGGGGTCAAGATGCAGAAATTAGGAACAAAACCATTGGTGAGTTAAGCATTTCCCTGACCAAGTCCTTCTCCAACAAGCCCACATGCATGCAATTTTCCATTCCCCCAGTCTAAGTCATCCATCCTTAGGTCACTGAGCAGTATGGTTCTTTTGCTAGTTCAGGGGAACCATACTTTCTGCAAATCCCTGGCATTAAAACTTTCCACTTTATTAAGCATTAGGTTCTACGTTAAGCAGAAAACAGAAGTAGTCCCTGTCTCTAGTGAGGCTTACAGCAAAGAGACCAAACTCATTTCAGTCATGACGATTCCAACTCATAGTGACCCTACGGGACAAAGTAGAACTGCCCTGTAAAGCTTCCAAAGAGTGGCTGGCAGGTTCAAACTGCCAAACTTTCAGTTAGCAGTTGAACCCTTCAACTCTGTGCCACCAGGGCTCCAATATCATTACTGTTGAATTGGTTCCAACTCATTGCAACTTCACGGGATTTCCAAAACTGTGAATCTGTACAGAAGCAGACTGCCACATCTTTCTCCTGTGGAGCTGCTGGTGGATTTGTACCACCAACCTTTGGTTAGTAGTCAGTGGCTTTAACCACTGTACCACCAAAAGCTTCTAATCACCTTTTGGTTGGATCCAAATTTTGCCTATGCATAGCTGTGTGCCTGAGCACGCTTCTTCACCTCTTCAAACAGCGATTTACTTATCTGTAAAATCTGATGGCAAAAATGCTTACCTCACAAGATGTTGTGAGATTTCTGAAAGGGCTTAGAACAGTACCTACCACTAAGAAGACACTCATTATATATTATTATTAATCCTAGAATTCAGTTCTACTCTATCCTACAGGGTTGCTATGAGTCAGAATTGACTCAAAGGCATACAACAACAAAGATTTTTTTAAAAATTTCCTTCAAGTCAATTCTGACTCCCAGTGACCCTATAGGACAGAGTAGAACTGCTCCATAGAGTTTGCAAGGAATGCCTAGTGGATTCATACTGCTGACCTTTTGGTTAGCAGCCATAGCACTTACCCACTACACCATCAGGGCTTCCCAAGAATGAAGATAGTTCTGATCAAATGTCTGCTAATTCATCTTCTGTCTTCCCGCAGAAGAGCATACCATTCACATAATTGGTGTGATTTCCCTTTCTTCTAGATATGGTAAATCAAACCTCAGAATATCAAGGTGGGTAGGTAATAATAGCCCCTTTTTTCAATACATTGGTCCAAGAATTAAGCAATAGAATCCTTGGCATTTAAAAACTACCCATACAGACATCCAGACAAAACACAATAATAAAGGCAAAACTCACTGGAAAATTGGCTAACAGCTCTCAGGGGGAGTAGAGAGAGCAGGACATTTTGGTATTGGATGGTTCATACTACGCATGTTAACAGAATGAAATGGAAAAAATTACTAAACTGGCAAGTTACCCCTTCCATATTTGGTGCCAATGTTTACTTCAGTTCCTGTTATGCAGTAAGTTTGAATATTTTTCATTTCAGTAGGTTTCAAAGCATGGGTAACAGCTGCAATATGCATTGATGCTTGTTGATCCAAAGCTCAGAAACGTTAACCTGGATCTCAATAAAAGGAATAAAGCTTGAAAGGAGCTGGTTGCTGGATGACCTTAGATTCTGGCTCACCTAAGAGCCAACACAGAGATGATGCAAGGGTCATGATCTACCGCTCCACTTGCTAATTTTTAGAGGATAAAAATATTGTTAGTACAATAGTAAATCCCTGAGTATTAAGGTAGACAAAAAAATTAACATTTATTTATTCACAATATTTATGTATTCATAATCAAGACTTATGAAAATATTTAATACATTTTTGGTAACTGTAGGTGACTGTGATTGCTCAGCTACCTTTGTTTCTGCATCATGGAAAGATGTTTGAAGAAGAGGCTCACCCTGAAAGAGGAGGAAGACATTGTTTTGAAGACAGCCGTAATTGTCTTCATTCTTCTTGAAGAGCAATTGGTAGAAGAGGAAATGGTAGCCCTGGATGTAATGTTCTGTCCATCTGGAAAGGCCGCTAGGCTGACACAGAGCTGGAGGGAAAGGGGTACAGTAAGGACAGTGAATGCTCTCCCTGTATGGTCTCCGAAAATACCTCATGGCTGTTATTGAAACAATGACGAGAACGCACTTTGGTGAAGGCGGTGATAGCAAGATCCTGAGCCCCACAGGAAAGGGAGTCACAGGGCAGTCTTTTATGTGAACTTGGTTCCCGCCAGCCCCCAGCTCTCCCCAGCTCTCCCACTGTTCACAACAACCCAACACTCAATGCCGTCAAGTCCATTCCCCTACGCATAGCCACCCTATAGGACAAAGTAGATTGCTCCATAGTGTCTCCGAGGAGCACCTGGTGGATTCAAACTGTCAACATTTTGGTTAGCAGACATAGCATTTAATCACTACGCCACCAGGCTTTCTGAAGAGGGAAGGTAGAAAATACAGAGTACATCATTAACACACAAATGTGATGAACCCAGCGGCCACAGCTGACACCCTGAATTTGGACTTAGCCTACTGGATTGTGAAAAAATATATTTCTCTTTGTTAAAGGCATCCACTGTTACAGGAGCACGAGATGACTAAGATATGAATCTTTCACATTTTAGTAGATAATCCCAAATAGTCCTTGAAAGTAGCTGTCCCAGTTGAAACCAGCAATTCATGAGAGTCAGTGACATCATTAGGAGGATACAGGGGCTAAAGTAGAAAAATGGTTGAGTACCAGGGGTTAAGAAAGGTGCTTTAGATTTGGGGATAACACATACAGACTCAAATGGTGAGTCAAAGTTAGAACACTATTATAGTTGTTGTTAGCGGCTATCAAAGTGGCTTTGACTGATGACCACATTTCGTACCACCTTCGTGATCTTTGATATGTTTGTGACCATTGTTGTGGCTATTGTGTCAGTCTATCTCACTGAGGGTTTCCCAAGTTTCCAGTAACTCTCTTCTGTACCACACATGATGTCCTTTATTAGCTATGGGTCTTTCCTGATGACATGTCTAAAATAAGCAACACAAAGTTTTGCCATCCTTACTTCTAAGGAGCATTCTGGCTTTATTTATTCTAAGACATGTTTGTTTATTCTTCTGGAAATCTATGGTATAGTCTATGGTATACTCTATTTTTCTCTAATATTTCTGCTGATTTAACAAATGGCTTTGCTGGGAACTGCCTTTGAGTTTTCTGCCCTCCAGCAGAATACTGCAAACGTGGACTATGCTGAAGATGGCAAAAGACTACAGTACTTTCTAATATGCTATAAAGAAAGCAATTTTTACAGAGGAAACAAAAGTTGAAGATGTTAGAAAAGTTTCTATAATTAACATAAGAATAAAAGACAATGATAACACGTTGTCATGGTCTTAGCAGCATCCTATAGGGAAATGTTGTTAACAGATCAAATTGCAGATACCAAACAGGACTTCATTGGTCTATGAGTTCCCAAGTGGTGGACCTGAGTACATTCAGCCTTGATCAAAATATTTGCATATATTATTAATATACTATTGAATAAATTCTATATTATTGACTTTTCTGAGACAATCTTGATTTCAAAATTTTGCTGGATTCTACCTTTGGTAAATCATTTCATGTAATTGAGTCTAAATTTCCTTCTTGATAAAAAATTACATTGGTAATACATGAACACATTTTCTTTATAAAAGAAATAAAACATAATTTAAACTTAACTTTGATTATCACTGCCAATCCAGTTTCTTCTCCCTCTCTTTGAATTATCATTATTAGCTTGGTAATTGAAAAAAATATATTTTTACTTAGATGTATTTTCTTATCAGCAATATTAAAAAAAGAAAATCCACTGCCATTGAGTCAATTCCAGCTCGGAGTGAACCTATAGAAGAGAGTAGAACTTTCCCGTAGGTTTTCTGGTGCTGTAATCTTTGCAGAAGCCGACTACCACATCTTTCTTCTTCAGAGCCACTGGGGGGTTCAAACAGCTGGCCTTTTAGTTATCATCAACTCATGTTAACCACTGCACCACCGAGATTCTGCTGTATTTGTATGTTTTCCCATGGATCATATTCTCTTAAATATATCATTCATATCTTTTTTCTTCATTCCACAATATTAAGAAGCTCTTTCCACATTAGTGCATATAGACCTATGTTATTCCATGGTGGAAACCCTAGTGACATAGTGGTTAGCTGCAGCTGCTAACCAAAAGGTTAGCAGTTCCAATCCACCAAATGTTCCTAGGAAACTATGGGGCAATTTTACTCTGTCCTAAAGCGTCACTATGAGTCATAATCAACTTGACCACAATGAGTTTGGTTGTTTGGGGTTTTTATTCCATAGTGTAGATATACCATTAAGTTTTGAGCCAAGTCCCTTATCTATGAAAATTTGTTTTGCTTTGCTGAACATCTTTGTAAAATGCCTTTTTGTGAACACATGTAAGTGTATGCTGAGGTTAATAGTGTGAAATGAGCTTTCTAAGTCATGTATACTGTCAAGGATTGACCTGTGTTCCTCAAAAATACCTGTCAACTTGGCTAGTTCATGATTCCCAGTATTGTATGATCGTCTACCATTTTGTCATCTGATATGATTTCCCTATGTATTATAAATTCTATCACCATGATGTAATCAGATGAATTAGTGGCTGTTATACTGATGAAATCTGTAAGATTAGATACTGTTTTAAGTCAATCTCCCTCAAAGCATAAAAGAGAGAAACAAGCAGAGAGATATGCGGACCTCATACCACCAAGAATGGAGCACACAGCGTGTCCTTTGGGCCTGGAGTTATTGCATGGAGAAGCTCTTAGTCCAGGGAAAGTGATGACTGTGACCTTCCTCCAGACCTGACAGAGGGAGAAAGACTTCCCCTGGAGCTGACACCCTGAATTTGAACTTAGCCTAATAGATTGTGAGAAAATATACTTCTCTTTGTTAAAGACATCAACTGTTACAGGAGCACTAGATGACTAAGACAGATGTGAATCCTTTACATTTTAGTAGATCATCCCAGACTGTCCTCGAAAGTAGCCGTGTCAGCTGAAATCAGCAATTCATGAGAGTCAGTGACAACATTTTCACACCGCATCAGGTGACACTAGCAGAGGGGCTGCCACCAAAATGACTGTCTATCATGTTTGTGTGTGTTTTTCAGCAGAAATTTCATATTTTTTAAGGCAATATCCCCACAACTGGTTATGAGGCCCTGGTAGTGCTATGGTTAAGAGCTCAGCTGATAAATGAAAGGACAGTGGTTCAGATCCACCAGTCTGGAAACTCTATGGGGCAGTTCTACTCTGTCTTACAGGGTCACACTTGTAGTGATGCTGATCACATGGTTTCATCTGCATCTGCTACAAGCATGCACTGTGGTTTTCATTGTTGCCATTATTTTTATGGTCTGTTTTTTTTCAAATGTCCTGGTGTTTTAACTCCAGTATTGTGGTAATTAGTATTTGTTAACCTATATCACTAACTTTTTTGAGAATGAAGCAGTAATTAAAGGAAAAGAAGTGATATATGACAATTACAATTTACTAATAATACCAGAAATAAAAGAACATTTGCAACACAATGGATTGTGCATGATCTGCTGCAGAAGAAGACCATGGGGGGAGTGACACCATAAGTTACTGTACTAAGTGACACCAACTGTAGCGATGCCACTGATGAGAGTGCCTTCTTCTCATGGAGAATACTTGTGCTCATATCAAAGTTTGAAAACTTTTGCCAGTCTAGTAGAGGAAAGTAGTATCTAATAGTTACGTGATGTTGATTACTGGTCACACTGAGCATGTTTTCACATATTAACTTCTTTAATTTTAATTCACATCCTAATCAGAAAAACTCAGAGTACAGTCTCAGAAGGTATTCGTCAAAGCCTGTCTATGGTATTTTCCATCTGTGTCAAGTCACTGAGTCTTTCTATTCAGTTTCCTAAGCTCAAAAATGGGAACAAAGACACCTGGGTGCTGTGCTAAGACCAGACTGCTAAGAGCTAATCAGCTCTATCAGTGTGCTCAGGGTGAGCACTGGAAGTAACATAAAACAATGGTTTTATTATGGGAATTTAACTGGATATAATTTTAGGAGCTATCAGTACAAGGCTGTTGTTGTGTCTGGTGCTGGTCCTCAAGTCAGCTGGGCAAGATATAGAAAGAAAGAGGGACCAAAGAAGGAGAAAATAATGACAAACTAGAACCATTGACTGCTGCCAATTAAGTTCACAAACCCATCCTAGAAAAAGTGCTACATACTTCATTGTTGAATATCACTATGGTCACCTTTGAAGGACTCCTCTTGGGAAGCTACGCACCTGTCCCAGTGCCTAGTCCATCCTTCAGAGTAATTCTGGAACTCTTTTTTCTGGAAGGGCCATTACAGCTGTTGTCGTATTATCCTTGATGTTGGAATGTCATCAAAATGTCTTCCTTTTGATATTTCCTTTATCTTCGGTAAAGGAAGAAGTCATTGGGGGCCAGACCAGGTGAGTAGGAAGGGTGTTCCAATATACTCATTTGTTTACTGGCTAAAAACTCCCTCACAGACAACTGTACAATGAAGTTGCAAACTTACCACTTTGCCACCATGCACAATGGCCATTCCAGAAGTAGTTCCAAAATTGCTTTGAAGGGTAGACCTGGCACTGGCATTGGTGCATGGCTTCCCAAGGTTAGTACTTTGAAGGTGACCATAGTCATTTTCAGCAATGAGGTATGTAGCACTTTGAACAATTAAGTTCCCAAGCTAAACTGTCAGGTGGAGCTGGAACCCCCCAGGAAGGGCTGAAATCCTTGCTGGTCCCTTCAAACATCCAAATCTAATGCTGTGACTGTGAGGTCCTTCATCAAAGAACAAAATATGCACTTAGCACAGTAGTTGGAGAAGCTGAAAGCCAACTGGTGACTGTGGATAATGCAGTGGGGAGAGAGAAGGTGATAAATAATCTTCACTGCCAACAAAGTGAGCCCACAGAAAAACAAGCACTTGTGATGGGTACACCAGCCCCAAGCTACCAGGGTCAAAAAAACACTGTTACATATCACTACTGTCTGCAGTATCTTGTGACAGATGTCCTCACCCACAGCTACACAGGTAGAGAGTTTTGGAAAATGTAGTTCTACCCCAGCTAAATGAAGACACCACAAGTCCACCGTAACAACTCTGGGAAATAATGACAAACCCACTAATAACAGAGCCACTTTTAAAGTGTATGTTCTGTGGTTATCTTCATCATTTCATTTGCAGATTGTGTTTTCATACATTTGAACAGGAGGAGTAGGATCAATGGGGAGAAGGTCACCCACTTTCTACAGACCTCTACATGTCAGGTAAAAAATAATGGAGACAGAGAAATACCTTATACCACATACAAAAACTAACTCAAAACGAGTCAAAGACCTAAACGGATGACACAAAATCACTTAACTCTTATAAGAAACCTTAGGGATAATGCTTCAGGATCTACTCCTCATCAGTAAATGTTTAGATATGCACCAAAAGCACAAGCAAAAGACAAAATAGATACATGGGGTCTCATTCTCTACTTACAGGTCAAAGGAAATGCAAGATTTCATGAGGTAAGAGCTGAATATCACTGGCTGAAATAAAATCTGTGGATCTGCATGTTGCTCTGAGGGAAGACAGATGAAAACGAAACCTATTTCCTTCTCTGCTGACCCCAGCCACAATAAGTGCCCGGGAAATACGGTGTCATGGATTCCCCTACTGCTCACTGAAGTGCATCTTTATCTTTCAGAACAATCCTGTTTTACAGGAAAATGATACAAAACAAATGAGGACCATATTAGTACTATGTTAATTACAAGCTGGAATGTGTCAGCCAGGAATGACTTACAAGCTGGCCAGAACCTGAAAACTACAGTTAGATCTTTAATAAAGTTCAGACATGCAGCTGCTAGCACTCCTGGATGCTTGCCACCTTTTATTAAAGTGGCGCCTGGCAATACACTTGTAGTTAAGAGTCTGTCAGGCTTTCCATTCAAAACTCCATCTCTTCACAAGTTTCTAACTCTGTCTATTTAAAACACTCAAAGTAGAAACTTGTATGTGACTTGTCAAAAATGATGAAGTTTTACAGTAGTTGTTACTGTTATGTTTTCAGGTTTGAAGAACCTCAGTTTTCTTCTACTGTTGAATATCCAGGGAAAAAAAAGTAAACAGAAAAGGCAAAGTAAGTAGATAGGTTGCCAATTTGGTTCCATTTCTTCCTATAGAAATGACTTTCTCTTTTTCTGGTCTTTCCTATAGATATGACCTCTCCTTTTCTGGAACCATGATGAAAAAGAAAAATATAGTGCAGGCAAAATGTTTTACCTAAAAGATAAAACTTGTCTTTAGATAAATAGAAAGACAGCAAAAGGAGAAATCTAGTTTTTCATTCCTTGATGTGGATTTTTTAGTCTGGAAACACAAGAAATTAAGGAATAGTTTTATGCTTCAAAATATTTTCTTAAGGAGTTGTCCCTTGGGAAAATTAGATACACAATGAAAGAGTAATAGATTACTTAAGAGAACTTGCAATAATTTCTCAATTCATTGATTGAAAGAGGTATTATAAATTTAATAACAGGTACATTTTGGTACTGAGAATAGTTCTAGAGAAAGAAAATCTTAAGGATGTGTTTTCTGAGTTGATTCTCAAGTCTGACTAGTCTTAAGGTGTTGGTGAGTCCGCCTCCAGCAGTAAAGAGGGTGCTGCTGATCATTGGTATGAGGTGGAAATACTAATACACAAAATATCACCACCAATAGGTCAAGTGTTGGTAAAAAGTAAGATTCCAGGTAATCACTTGTTTGATGTTTTTCTAGTTTTATCCCAGTGAGAAGTATGGAGGAGCTAGTTTGTTGATCCTGCTCTAGCTAGACCAAGTGGTGAAAGCAAGAGATGAGGTCACGGCTTCAGAGTGGCAGCTCAAGCTCCACATAAATGATCTCATAGTTACCACTTGTGACTTGAAAGCCTTATTTCACCCAGTAGCAGAGCTGATATTGCTGAAAACAAAACCAACAGTGTTATTGTAAGAGTGGCTGAATTACAACATCAATTGAATTCCTAACCTCAAACAATGTCTGAATTGAGGGCATTGACTGAGAAGAAATGAGATCCTAAAATTTGGGATAGGGACATGTGGACAGATAATCAGGAAGCTGGGGATACTGAACCCCTACATTCTGCTGAATGTTTCCTGCTGACAAAATCAGTCCTCTTACTCCCATCTGAAGAAATCACTCCATGTTTGTCTGCAAAGGTACCCTTCCCGGGAAAACCATTATCCCTTCCACTTTCATCTACTATTAACTCCAAGTGTGTAGGAAGTATCTTGAAGGTACCACCTAGAGCGGCACCTGCAACATTGTCTAGGGCATCATGAGACAAATGTCTTATCAATCATTACTGAATGTCCCTAGCACCCACTGTTGGGGAGAGAATGGTCCAAAACAAAGGCAGAGACACACCAGTCTGAGGGCCAAGTGAAGTTCATTTGAAGAAAAGAAAGTAGGGGTCTGAGCCAAGAGTTGCTCAGTCCATTGGAAGAGAGAGAGAGAAAATGGGGTCTAAATCGAGAGGTTGCTCTGCCCGTCTGAAGAGAAAGAGTGGGGTCTGAGCTGAGAGGTATCTCAGACCATTCCAAGCCAATAGGGCAAGTTTTTTTAATAGTTTTAAAATTCTGATGAGGTAGTGTGGGGATTTATGGTTTGATAAGGAAAAAATGTTAAAAAATAGAGAGGGGTTAGCAAGAAATTCCAGTAAGGGGATTTATGGTCTGATAAGGAAGAAGTGTTGATCATAAAGGGAAAAGCTTTGCTTAGGAGGGAGGGGTTGGCAGGCATAAACTTTCGTTTGTGGTCAAATTCCTGTGGGTTGCTTTTGGGTAATGGTGGGGAAGGATAACTTGTGCTAAAGCCTCTCAGAAATCCAAGGATGTGACAGGAGAAGACAGCTTATGTTAAACCTCTCTTTAATCCAGGGACACAGTCCCCTCACCCACCTGCACTATCCAGTTTTTTCTTCTAGACTTATAACTAGACTTGAGTCTCAGCGAACTCCCAAAAGTAAAGTACAAAGCGTGACCCAAGAAGAGATGCACTGTAACCCAAAAGAACTGCTTGACTTTTCTAATACGTACCTAAGGACTAGGTGTATAAATGGTTGTTAATGGTATGAGATAATGCTGCAAGGAACATAAAGCTGGATCAGTCTGACTTTACTGATATGAGCCCACTAAGCACCTCTGCCTCTGGCATTGCTGTCTTGGTGGTATGAGGTCTTTGTATTTCTCTCTTTTATATCACAAAAGAGATTAGCTTAACTAATCTTATAGCTCTCATCAGTATAACAGCCACTTATTCATCTTATTAACTTCATACTGACAGAATTTACAGGACATATCCAATGACAAAATGTAGACAATTGTACAATACTGGGACTCACGAGCTAGCCAAACTGACACATATTTGGGGAAGACACAATCAACGCATGACAACACCCATGAAAGCCGCAGTCACAAGACCAAACAACAGATTGCATTGGACAAATCTGCCATAAATGACCTCTTGGAAGTGTTAAAAAGCAAAGATGTCACCTTGAGGACTCAGATGCGCCTGACCTAAGCCATGGTGTTTTCAGTCTCGTCATATACATGCAAAAACTGGACAATGAATAAGGAAGACCAAAGAAGAATTGATGTCTTTGAATTTCGGTGTCAGCAAAAAATATTGACTATACTATGGATGAACAGAAAAATGAACAAATCTCTCCTGGAAGAAGTACAGCCAGAATGATCCTTAGAAGTAAGGATGGCAAGACTTCTTCTTAAATTCTTTGGACATGTTATCAAAAGGAATCAGACCCAGGAGAAGGACGTCATGCTTGGTAAAGCAGAGGGTCAGTGAAAACGAGGAAGACCTTCACTGAGATGGACTGACATAGTGCCTGCAACAACGGCCTCAAACATAGCAACAATTGTGAGGATGGCACAGGACTCGGTGATGTTTGGTTCTGCTGTATGTAGGTTTGTATGTGTCAGAAGCAATTCAGTGGCACCAAACACCAACAACAACATGCAGGGAAAAAAAGAGAAAGAAACCATCACATTGTATAAACATTCACTGAAAACTTTTGAAGGAATACATCAAGTGAATTAGTACATTGATTTATACACATCACTGGTGCTAAAATACATCTTAGTTTCAGAAAGCAAATGTGCTAGGAGGAGAAAAAGTTGTAGGATGAGGGAACAGAGCCAATTCTTGCCAAATTATTCTTTCCTAACCTAGATGAAATACCAGATAGATTCCATTGCTTTTCTTGTTCCCTCACTCCATCCCTAGGTATTAAAAAACCATTTAAATGTAAAATTAAAGTGCCAGATTCCAATTTAAAATTTCTCCCCTCCTGAAGCTTGGCTGTGAAACAGCTTGGAGGCCTGCACAGATGGAAGGGGTATGATGAATTCTTTTTTTTTTTTTTTTTTTTACCTTGGTCTCCCTCTTCTTCTTCCTTCCCATTGATTGCCTCTGGCAGCTCAAGTTTGGAGCAAGGTGAGGTTTAGGGGCTATAACAGTCAGAAAGATTGTATGTACAGTGATCTCACAGTCAGTTTCTCCAAAGCAGGCCTGGCTTATCTTAGAAGCTCCCAAATAGACTTTTCTCTAGGCTTTTTTTTAATGAAGTATTTTTTATCAGCAATTATGCAAAGTTAGCCCAGATAGATCAAGTAGACCCTCGTTCTGAACTTACAGTTCCTGCCATGGTTTTGCTTGATAGCATGAGAAAGTCATGGAAAGAAAATAGACTTGTTCACATGCTGACATCTGAAAGATGACCATCATGACGTCAGAATGAAAAGACTGAAGGGCCAGGAACAGAGAAGAACAAAAGCACCAACACTTGCTCACCAAAATGACCTGGAACTACCTAATGGACAAATCCTACCATAATTCAAACTACCAGAAAGGACCAAAGAGCAAAAAGGATACAAAACCTCAGAGGGAGGAAAGAACTAGGCTCTTGGACCTTCTCTGAGCAGCCTACTTTATCCTCCTTTGCCAGGTGTACTCTCCTCTGTTACACCTCTTTCACATGCTTGACTTTTGTGTGGATGTTTCTTTGTTTGAATTTTTTCTTCCACTGAAGAGAAGAACCAAGGGATCTTTTTCCAGTAACAGTGATAACCTGCCTTCCTTGTATGGAACCTGTTTCCAATGGAAAGTCATTGACATTTCCTCCTGAAGGACAGTATGCAGGACGTTCACTGCTAAGACTGTAGCTGGGAAATCTCTACTGAACTGAAAGGTATCCTCCCCAAAATTCATGTTCACCTGGAGGTCAGAGTGTGACCTTATTTGGAATAAAGTCCTTGATGATGTAAGTAGTTAAAATTAGTTATACTACATTAGGGTGGCCCTAAATCCAATCACTAGTAGCCTTTTAAGAAGGCCATATGAAGACAAAAAAGAAACACAGGACAGAAGTGAGCCATGTGAAGACCGGCAGAAATTTGGAGTGATGCAGCTAAAAGTTAATGAATGCCAAGGATTGGTGGCAACACCAGATGCTAGGAAGTGGCAAGGAAAGAGTCTTCCCTAGAACCTTCAGAGAGATCATGGCCCTGTTGACATCTTGATTGCAAACTTGCCAGCCCCCACAATCCCATAAGCCAATTCATCTGTGTCAGTATCTACATATTTCCTGTAAGTTCTGTTTCTCTGGAGAAGTCTAATTGATACATGCTAACTCTTTCGGTGAGAACAACTTGATATATACTAGTAACTTAGTATAGCAGCTGTTGTCCCATAGACAACACTACAGCCTTCAACATGAAGAAAGCCATGAGAGAGCCAGGCAGTAGCATCAGTGGGAAAGGTGAGAAATTGCAGGCTGGCTGTATGTAAAATATGCATGAGAAACAGGCTGTGAAAACTTGGCCTGCAGAAAGTGCTTTATAGTACTCTAGCTACAAAGCTTTCCCATTTATTACACAGCATAAATCTACAGCTATTCATTTTATTTTTTTTAATAAGTGAATTATACTGTAGACAAAGGGATCTAGATTTCTCACCCTTGGAGAAAGAAGTCACAGATAAGGAAAAGGAGAGGATAGAATTAGCCTAGAGTGCTAGACTGGAATCAGAGGTATCAGTATGAACTCATGGTAGATACATATTAAATAAATGTGTACATGAGTATATAATGTACATATGAACATAAACATACATGAGGACTGCCAATTAAGTTCGTGAACTCATCTTAGAAAAAGTGCTACATACCTCACCGCTGAATATCACTATGGTCACCTTCCAAAGTACTCCCCTTGGAAAGCTATGTAACGACACCAGCACCTAGTCCACCTTCAAAGCAGTTTTAGAACTCTTTTTCTGGAAGGGCCATCAGAGCTGTCATTGCATTACACTCAATGTCCTGAATGTTATCAAAATATCTTCCTTTCAATATTTCCTCTGTCTTTGGGTAAAGAAAAATGTCACTGGGGGCCAGATCAGAAGAGTAGGGAGGGTGTTTCAATACAGTTGTTGGCTTACTGGCTAAAAACTCCCTCATAGACAACTATACAATGAAGTTTGCAAACCTTCCATCTTGCCACCATGCCACCAACACCACCATGTGCAATGGCCATTCCAGAAACAGTTCCAAAATTGCTTTGAAGGGTGGACTAGGCACTGGCATTGGTGCACAGCTTCCCAAGGGGAGTACTTGGAAGGTGACCATAGTGATATTCAGCAATGAGGTATGTAGCACTTAGAACAATTAAGTTCACAGACTTAATTGTCAGACCACATATAGCCCATAGGAAAAAGTAAATCTACATGAATGTATTTTGATATAAACAGTTGAATAAATAAATACATAAATGATGGAAAAGGGACAACTGCTCTTTACAGAAGAATCCCAGTTAATAAACGGAGACACAATGAGGAAGACACAAAATCACGGTTAGGCAAACAGCACAGTGATAACTTTTGTGTATAAAATGTATCAAGGGATGTTAAAATCATTCAACAAAATTTTAGGAGAAACAGGATTAACATAGTCTCAAAGTATTTCTCCAAGATATTTATCAATTACACAGGACACGGTAATAAGTTAATAATGAAAAAAACTCAATATATGCCTCCTTTAAAGCAAGTTATTGGGGTTAGCATTCACCAGTGATAAAATATAATGAAATCACATATTCTCTACTACAACACTTTGAGAAGGACACAGTATCACTTCTGGGATATTCTTGCCAAAAATGCCCAACCTCAATATAATCACAAATGAAATATCACACAAACTCATATTGAGAATTATTCTGCAACATAAGGGAGCAGTACTCAAATATAGCCTCAAAAGAATGCAACTCAAATTTCCATCAGTGGACAAATGGATAAACAAAATGTGGTGTACACAAACAATGGAATATTGGTTGCTGTTGTTGTTAGGTGTCACTGAGTCCTTTCCAACTCTTAGCGACCCTGTACACAACAGGACGAAACAGTGTCCAGTCTTGCGCCTTTGCCAAAATCATTTTTATGCTTAAGCCTATCATTGCAGCCACCGGGTCAATCCATCTCTTTGAAGGTCTTCCTCTTTCTTGTCAATCCTCCACTCTACGAAGCATGATGTCCTTCTCCAGGAACTGATCCCTCTTGACAACATATCCAAATTATGTAAGGCACAGTCTTGCCATCTTTGCTTTTAAAGAACACTCTGGTTGTACCCCTTCCAGAACAGACTTGTTGGTTCTTTTGGCAGTCCATGGTACATTCACTATTCTTCTCCAACACCACAATTCATCCATTCTTCTTTTGTGTTTCTTGTTCATTGTCCAGTGTATTTAAAAGGAGTTCTTACAAAGCAATAAAAAGAAATGAAGTTCTGATACATGCTATGACGGGGTGAACTTTGAAAACATTAAGCTATGTAAATAAGTCAGACTCAAAAGATAAATGTTGTGTGATCCTTCTTATATTAAATGTCTAGAATAGGCAAACATATAGAAAGTCCACAGTAACCTCAAATCTTCACTGAGAGGCAGTAGCTATGCATAAGATGCATTGGCTGTGAAATGAACTCAGGTCTTCCTCGTGGATGGTGACAATTCTATCATTGAACCACCAGTGTCCTAACAGATAAACACACAGTATACAAATAGATATGGAGGAAGAAACTGGGATTTAAAAAAAAAGTGTCTACGTAGACTTATTACCAAAAAAAAAAAAGAACCCAAATCCACTACCATTAAGTCAGGTCTGACTCATAGCAACCCAATAGGCCAGAGTAGAACTGCCCCACAGAGCTTCTAACAAGCACCTGGAGGATTGGAACTGCTGATCTTTTTTGATTAGCAGGCATAGCACTTAACCCAGTATACCACCAGGGTCTCCATAGGCTTCTTAGGGGAGAGAAAATGAAAAAGAAAGAGAGCAACACTGGTCTGTACTGCAGCTGGTCACCACTTCATTCTTCCCACCTCCAGCCACCCAATCTTGCCTCCTCCCATTCTACTTCATCCTACCTGCCAGATGACAGCTTCCTAAACTACTAGCTGTTGTTGTTGTTAGTTGCCATCAAGTCAATTCCAGTTCATGGTGACCCCATGTGTGACAGAGTAGACCTGTTTTCCACAGGGTTTCCAAGGTTGTGAACTTTCAAAGCAGACCATCAGGCCTGTCTCTTAAGGCACCTCTGGGTGTATTCAAACTGCCAACCATTCAGCTGATCCCACTGCCATTGAGCGGATTCAAACTTACAGTGGTCTTGTAGACGAAACAGAATTGTCCCATAGAGTTTCCAAGGAAGGCACGGTAGATTCAAACTGCCAACCTTTGTACTTGTGCCACCTAGGGACTCCTAAAATACCAGTTGGTTTTGTGTACACTAGGCATGACTTACCAGTCTTATGTCTCTCTACCCTAGAACTCAGCCCTGATGCCTAAGTCAGAGGGACGTTTTACTCCTTCAGCAACTCATAGCATTTCTTCTCTCTACCCCATGCCCTCTTTCACCATCTCTGCCCTTGGAAACATGACAAATTCTTCAATGTTCAGCACAAGCACCAACTCTTTTATACAGTCCTCCAGTGATCACTCCCACCAGTGTTGTTGTTTCTAATACTCCACAGCACTTTGTATATTTCTTTCAGCATTTATCTACCATAATCCTCTACTGCACTACATGAGTCTTTGGTGTTTACCCTAACCCCACTCCCAAGCTCACCCTCATGCAATGTTAAACTTGTAAGGACAGAAATTATGGATTGATTATCACTGAACCTGGCACTGCAACAGGCACAATGACCTGTCCATTGTAAATGGTCAAAACATACGAGTAGAATTAGTAAAATCAAAATCACAAACACTACATTACAGTGACATTGTGGTTGTAGCCCTTGTGGCACCGTGATTAAGAGCTCAGCTGCTAGCCCAAAGGTCAGCAGTTCAAAGCCACCAACTACTCCTTGGAAACCTTATGGGGAACCTCTTACAGTTGGTGGTGGTGGCTGTTCGAAAACACAAGAAGATCACAGGTAAGAACTGGAATACTGTAGTAACTTAAAAATAGTTACATAGGTCATTATACAGTTTAAATAACACTTTAATAGCTCTTACTGGCCTGGAATTTTATAGATCATCTCCAACTTCTACAGCAACCTAGGAGGGTCAGGAAAGTCATTTTTATTTTAAGATGAGAGAAGTGGGGGCTGAGAGCTGTAGAGTTGCCTCTCAAGCTAGGAAGAGGTAGAATTGGAATCTAAAATCAAACACAACTGGGTCTAAGTGCCATTCCCATCCCCAAATGCCTTAGCTCTCTTGGGTGAAAACTAGTTCTCATGGTCTTGGTGTATTTGGTGAAGCGAGCAATCTTTACAGAGTTGGTATAATGAAAAGCCTAAAAACTCTGGCTCTTAAATCAAGTGACCTAAGTTTAATTGCCACTGTGTCACATTTTAGCTGTGATACTTTGAATTCTGAACCAAAATTTCTCATCTATAAAATCCAGATAATGGCATCTGCCTCATGAATTTGTTGTAGGAATTATAAAATATACACATAATGCACAGTATAGTTTCTAGCACTTCATAAACCTCCAGAAACTGTATAATTAATTAATGTCCTAAAAATGACCGAATAAGAGAACTTCTTTAAATATTGCTTAAGACCTAGCATCTAAGTGACCATAATCAGATGTTCAATTACTATTCTTTTGTTTATTGGGATTTTTTTCAAACGTGTGAATGGGGCAAGCTATAACTGAAAATCAGAAAAACCAAACACACAGCTGTCTTAGTTATCTAGTGGTGTTATAAAAGAAATAGCACAAGTGGGTGGCTTTAATAAAAAGATACTTAGTCTCTCAAAGTCTAGGAGGCTAGAAGCCAACATGCAGGGTGATGATTACAGGGAAAGCCTTTTTCTCTGTCTGTTCTGAGAGCAGATCCTTGTCATCAATCTTCCTCTGGTCTGGGATCTTCTCAGTACAGGGACTCCAGGTCCAAAGGACATGCATGCTATCCTCCTGACTCCACTTTCCTGCTGGTATAAAGTCCCTCTGTCTCTCCTCTCTTTCATATCTCAAGAGACACAACCTAGTCTGATTCCTCCATCATTCATATAACTGTCTCTAATCCTGCCTCATAACATCATAGACCAACCAAACCAAACCCACTGCCACTGAGTCAATTCCAACTCATAGTGGAAGACAGATTTGGAAGACAGAGCTCTGTCTACAGGACAGAGAAGAACTGCTCCATAGAGTTTCCAAGGATTGTCTGGTAGATTCAAACTGCCTACCCTTTGGTTAGCAGCCATAGCACTTAACCACTACACCACCAGGGTTTCCTAAAATCATAAAGGTAGGATTTACAATACATGGAGAACTACATCAGATGACAAAATGGAGGACAATCACACAATACCAGGAATCAACGTCTTTCTAAGTTCATACATATTTGGGGGACAAGGGTACACAGTTCAATTCAAAATAATAGCTTTCCATTTTTCACTCATTTGCTTTTACTATGCCCCTACCTCCACTTCCAAAGTCGACAGTGATGGGTGTCTCTGTCACACCACTCTGATTTCTCCTATGAAACCCTTCTCTGACTCTCCTTTTCTGGCTCCTTCTGCTTTTATGGTTCCTTGTGATTATACCAGGCCCACTCCAATATTCCAAGCTAATCTATCTAAAGGTGAGCTGATTAGCAATCATAATTCCACCCACAGTCTTAATTCTCCTTTTCCATGTAACATAACATTTTCAGTGATTCAAGAGATTATGTACATCTTTGGGCACATTATTCTGCCTATCACATTTCTCAACTAATTAAAAAGAAGTGTACCTAGTCGGGCATAGCTAAAGGGAAGGAAATTATATTTTTGACAATTTTATATGGAGAAAGCATAGAAGGCTAGCTAACAATAGAAGATATTTCATGCTGAGGGGGCAGAGTCAAGATGGCAGACTAAACTCACACCTCCCTAAATCCCTCTGGAAACCAAGACCTGAAATGATAACTAAATGGAGCCTTGTGGACACCTAGTCAGCACTGGGGTGTGGCATAGGGCTGTTAATTTAGACTTCACAGCATTGAATGCAAAACCTCCTCTCTTTCACTGACCCTACTCTCGGTGAGCACAGGCTTGCACAGACCGAAGACAGCCAAGACAAACAACTTGGTCTATCTTCACAGCATCTCTCCCAGCCTCTGTTGACCCACATGATGCCCAACAAGCAACAAACATTGGAGAAGACGGTAATCCAGCAATCATCCATGACACCAGAAGGCCCCCAAGAGAAATCACCTCAGAACTTCCCAGACGAAGAAGCTTTTCAGAATCTATCAGAAGGTGAATACAAAAGGATTACATAGAGAGCCCTCCTAGACCTTACACAAAATGCAGCAGAGCAAAACAAAAAATTAAACAAGCTGTTCAATCTGACAGAACATCAGTACTTGGAAACCCAACAGATCAAGAACAAAATCAAAGACATAGAAGCTTCAATTCAAAGCCAACAAAAAAGAACGAAACAAATGGAAAAGAGAACTTCTGATTTGGAAGACAGAGCTACTGACTCCAGCATCTATGAGGAGAAATCAGAAAAAAGAAACAAGAAAAATGAAGAAGTATGAGGGACTCTATTAAGAAGAACAATCTACGATTAATTGAAGTTCCTGAACAGGATGAGACACCTGAGAACACAGAGAATATTGTGGCTGAGCTGCTGCTGACAGAAACTTCCCAGAAATTATGAAAGAAGAGAATATAGATTTCCAAGATATGTATTGAACACCACTCAATATATATCTCAATAGAAAGACTCCAAGACACATTATAATCAAGCTTAACAAAATGAAACATATGCAGAAACTCTTAAAGGCAACAAGACTCAAAGCAAAGCTAACATTCAGAGGGAAACTCTGTAGGTTTTCATTGGATTGCTCAGCAGAAACAATGCTGGCACAGAGACAGTGGCATGACATATTCAAAGCCTTGAAGGAGAAGAACTTCCAACCAAGAATTATATATCCTGCAAAACTATCTTTCAAATACGAAAATGAAATTTAGACCTTCACAGATAAACAGAAACTCAGAGACTTTGTGAAAACCAAACCAAAACTACAAGAAATACTGAAAGAATCTCTTGGCTTGGAAGAACAAAACTGCTAACTTTATATTTTAGAAGTACACATTATCCAGAATCCTACTTAGTTAGGGAAGGCTCTAAACACAATCAAAGCTATAATAGTGAAAGAAATGATCTACTGATCATATCATGTAAACTATGATATCATCATATTAAAAAGAGAGATGTACTACAATCGTTATAGTCCTTCCAGATGGAGAGGAAGTTGACAAGACTGGTAGCAATGAAAATTGGGTTTATACATAGTTTATTAAGGGGGATCATAGGGTCAGCCATAAAGCACAATAAAGAAGCAACATAGCATATCAAGAAATGTAATTCAGGAGTCTCAACAACCACAAAACCAACCCTGAAAAAGGTGAAAAAGCAACTCACAAAGAAGAATGCCCCAAAACAGATGAATAAGAACAACAGAGAAAACATCAACACAAAAATAAACATCACAATGACAGCACTGAATATCTACATATCAATAATTACATTGAATGTGAATGGACTGAATACTCCAGTAAAGAGACATCGAGTGACAGCTTGGATCAAAAGACATGACCCATCCAAATGTTGCCTACAAGAAACTCACCTTAGACTTAAAGATATGAACAAACTGAAAATATTTCATGCCATTATCTTACATCAATGAGCCTTTTGAAGGGAGGACCTGATCAATCAGAATTCTAAGTTCTGGCTCCACCTGCAGTCTTCTTAGCTTCAGCAAATTATATACCATTTCTGATGCTTATTTTCTTTACTTCCAAATAATGATGATACAATCACGTGGTTGTCATATGGGTCAAGCAATACAACACACATCATTTTATAGCCACAGCCATCAAGTTGATTCCAAGTCATACCAACTCCATCCATCAGTTTTCCAAAGCTATAAATTTCTATGAAAGCACACTGCCACATCATTCTCCCACAGAACCACAGTGGTTCTGAATTACTAACCTTTTCAGTCCAGAGTTCAGTGCTTTAACCACTGTGCCAATAGCTCTCCTTGCTTTTATAAGGTAGTGGCACTGACACGCTCAATATAAAAGGCTATGTTAAGGATTTCATCATGATTTCTTTAATCCTCATTGCAACCTAATGAGATAAGACAACTATTTCACAGAAGAAGAAATTGAGCTCAGGAAAGCAAATACCTTGTCCAGCTGGTGTACAGTACAGCCAGCACTGGGACACAGATTTGTATCATTCTAAACAATTTCCGCTCTTAACCACTATGACGTGGAATATAAATGTCAGCTATGAAAGTTAATTTAGGAATAATTTATTCTCTTACTAAAAAAGACTAAAGCTTTAAAATGAACACGCCCCATGAGACAAAAAACTCAAAACCCATTTCTGTTGTCAATTCCGACTCACAGCAACCCTATAGGACAGAGTAGAACTGCCTCGCAGAGTTTCCAAGGAGTACCTGATGGATTTGAACTGCCAGTCTTTTTGGTTAGCTGATGTAGCACTTAGCCACTATACCACCTGGGTTTCTATGAGAAAGAGCTATGGCAAACTCATTTTCCCACGTTCTCCCCAACTAGTGAAAGCTTCGGATTCCCTACATGGTGCAAGCAGCTAATTCACTAGGCTGCTAACCAAAAGGTTGGAAGTTCATGTCTACTCAGAGGTGCCTTAGAAGAAAAGCTTGGTGTTCTACTTCCAAAATATCATCCACTGAAAATCCAACAGAGCACAGGTCTGCCCTGATGTTGCCATCAGCTGGAGTCAACTGAACAGCAACTGGTTTTCTCTGAGGGATTTGTTTATAAGCCTGCTTCAGTGTTCTGCGTGGAATAAGAGAATGCAGGTACCAGGTATTTGTAAGTTTAGGTCCAACAAGGATGAGTACTGACACTCTAGGAGGTTCCAGCTCAAGCATTCTGGCTCATAGTTCACTTCCCCTCCCAGGCAGTTCTTTACTGCAAGCAGACATTTGGGTTCTACGCAACAGTAAGCCTGTTTTGCCTCCTTCAAGGAAAGCCATCAAGCACATCGTCTTTCAGAATATTCTTTTTAAACAACAAATATGCTAAAATATTATTTCTGTTTTTCAACTTAAAAGAAAATTAAGATGCTTTCCCTATGTGTACAACGTCTGTATGGTGTCTTTAGCAAACTATTTTCACATGTTGTCTGCTAGACCTATTGACTCTGCAAAAAGCCTGGCCTCCTCCATGCCTGGGATGACCTCTCAGCCAAAGGTCAACACCCAAAAGGCAGTGTGGGGCAACTGTGCTGCGTGCTCCATTACCCATGAGATTATGAATAATTCTGGATAAACGCTGAGGCAAATGAGTTACAGCTAATTACTAGTGTGGTCCTAATCCCAGAAACAAATGAAAACAAAAAAGCTCACTAACATTTCACTCTTTAATATAATGAAGACAACTTGCAATTACAGCTAATACCAAAACATGATTATTAACAGAGTCTGAAATCCCAAGGGAATTATATAGCTGAGTGTTTAAATATCTAAGATTTCTCTTTCCCCACTTTAAATTTGTTGTCACATATTTTGCAACTTCCTTTATCTCCTAGGCAGCCCTATAGGCCTTCTGTTACAGTTTGCCAACAGTATTTGGAGTTACGTCTCCACAATCTGCTAAAAATGTAGTATTATAGGACTTTGAGATGTAATTTTAATGATAAAATGAAAAACTATTTTAAAATTACTTGGAGAGATAAAAGTGCAGTGCAAGTATAGGGTATCATTATTATCTGCCTACAATGAGTATGTCTAATACTCCTGTATAAAAATAATTTGATAATTACTACACAGAACATTGTCGGTGATAATCAGCATTTATCTAGATAATCAGAAAAGGTAGCCTTTTTTTTTTTTAACAAGTAATTCAAGCTATTTCCTCTCATCCTCTGAGCTTGTATTTTAATTGCTCTAATTTGGAGGATTCCTTAAGTCCTGGGAAAGCCTGGTGGTGTAGTTGTAAGTGCTATGGCTGCTAACCAAATGTTGGCAGTTCAAAACCACCAGGCCCTTCTTGGAAATTTTACTGGGGCAGTTCTACTCTGTCGTGTAAGTTTGCTGTGAGTCAGAATCGACTCAACAGCAGTGGGTTGGATTGAGTTTAGATTTTTGGTTTTCAGCCTTGGTAACATAGTGATTAAAGCTATTGCTTGCTAACTAAAAGGCTGGCAGTAGGAACACACCAGCCTCCCCCTGGAAAAGGCAGGCTGCTTCCATAAAGATTACAGCTTTGGAAACCCTCTACGGCAGTTCTATAATGCCTAATAGGGTATCTACGAGTCACAATTAATTCAAGGACAGTGGGTTGGGTTGGGTTGTGTTATGGATCAGTTTCTCAGGAGGGAGTTAGCTGGCTTCCTAGGACAGGGTTAGCTGGCTTCACTTGGAGAAGGTTTGTGACTGATAGTGCAAATGAAGATGGAGACATGAAACATCACATAAGCAGCAAAGCCAAGGCTAGAATCCAGAGCTTTTCTGGTAAGTAGGTGTTTTAGTCATCTAGTGTTGCTCTAACAGAAATACCACAGAGTGGATGGCTTTAACAAACAAAAGCTTATTGTTACACAGTCTAGTAGGCTACAAGTCCAAATTCAGGATATACACTCCAGACGAAGGCTTTCCCCGTTCTCCGCTCTGGAGGAAAGTTCTTATGTTGCATCAGTCTTTGGTCTGGGAGCATCTTGGTGCAAGAACTTCAAGTCTGAAGGAAGTGCTCTTCTCCTGGTGCTGCTTGCTTGATGGTGTGAGTTTCCCAACTCTCTACTTGCTTCTCTCTCTTTTTAGCTCCCATAGTATGAGACGGTAAAAGATGATACAAGCTATACTTCAGGGAAACTCGCTTAGCAAGGGTGTTGCAGCCCCACCCTAATCCACCTTTAACATAATCATCCTATCTATTAGCCACAGGCAAAGATTTGGATGTATAGTATAGGAAAATCACAAAATATTGGGAATGATGGCTCAGCCAAATGACTACACACATTTTGTGGGGGACATACTTTAATACATGGCAGTAGCTAAATGACTTTGGACAAAATACCCAATTATTTTGAGTCCGTTTCCATACCCTTCAAAATGGCACTGGTGACTTATATCTCACTACTTGTCAGTTTGTTGTACTCTGGTGGCTTGCATGTTGTTGTGAAGCTGGAAGTTGTATCACCAGTATTTTGAATACCAGCAGGATCACACATGATAGAGGAGCTTCCAGACTATGAAAGACTAGAAAGAAAGGCCTGGATGTCTGCTTCAAAAAGATTGTCCATTGAAAATCTTGTAGGGCACACATCTACTCTGATATATAGAGCACAACAGAGCACACAACTGGTTCTAGAGACTCAGCAGTAAATAAGACAAACATCAGTCTTTGAATATAGCAGAGCAGTAAGATGAAACAAATAAATAAGAAGATGTCAGACTTCAACAAATTATTTCCAAATAACTAGAATAAGCCTATGAGATGACAAAGGAAGTCCTCTCAAGAGATGACATTATAAACTGGAATCCTGACCACAGCAAGATTCAGAAGCTGTATTAAGTTTCCTCGGGCTGCTAGAACAAAGTACCACAAATAGGGTAGTTTACAAAAACAGAAATCTATTGACTCAGAGTACTGGAAGCAAATAGTCTGAATTTAGGGTTTTGGCAGGGCTGTATTCTCTCTGAAGGCTCTAAGTGAATATGATTCTTGTGTCTCCCAGCTTCTGGTAGCTATCTACTGTGTGTCAAAACTGTACAGATCAAGACAAAGGAGCAATGGCTGCAGCCATTACCAGAGAATTAGGACTAAGGACCTTCTTCCTTCTCCTGGGCTACAAAAACATGTTGGCATTATGTACAAACAAAAGGAAGGTGATAAAGTTCCACAATCAATCGATACATGACTTAGGCCAACCTTGACAGTGAGGAATTCAACCAGATCATTTTTATTTAAAAAATTTATACATATTAGTAGTCCACTGAGTATTTTAATCAGAAGCAATTTGATCACATCATACTTCAGTTCAGTTAACCTTCAGTGATATCCCACTTTCCACACCGGGAACCGCAAATAGGCAACTCATACACTTACATACACTTACAGCCTATCAGCAGTTGTTTTTTATGAGTGGGTAGGTCGATCAAAGTTTATACCTAAGTGGCCACTGTATCAAAGATGAATACATGCATATTAGAGGCCTAGGGATACAGCTACAAATTTTTAATCTTAAATAAAATCATTCAAACACTGATTATACCGAGAATTATATCTGTTTCTTTCTAACCCAAACCAAAGCCATTGATGTTGAGTCAATTCCAACTCAGAGTAACACTATAAGACAGACTAGAACCACCTCATGGGGTTTCCAAGACTATAGATCTTTATAGAAGGAAGTAAACAGACACATCTTTCTCCCATAGAGGAGCTGGTAGGTTTGAACAGTAAACTTTTAGGTTAGCAGCCAAGGGCTTTATGCACTACACCACCAGAGCTCCTTCATTTTTCAAGAACAATGTTATCAGTTATGGCCAAGTTAAACTGCATGCCACCAGCAGCACCAATTGTGATGCTTCAGGAAAATCACTGTTTGCATTGTGACTTTGCCTCCTTCTAAGATATTGGTATGTACATCATTTTTTGGAAACAAGACATTAGAATGTTAAAATGAAGACAAATGTGAAAACTTACAGAAAACAGACTGCTCTGTAAAGGGGGCCCAACTCATTCATCAGCTCAAGTCTTGCACCCCCTAACATCACACAAGGCTCTAATTCAGGAGAAGCTTAATTATCCATGAGACCTTGCTTGGTCTCAACCAGTACAAAGGGAAATATAGGGACGATAGCAAAACAAAGAGAATAAGCACTGTTACTATGGATTGAACTGTGTCCCCTCAAAATATGTGTTGAATTCCTGGCTCTTCTACCTGTGGATCTGATACGATTTGGTTTTTCTTTTTATACATGTTAATGAGGTCAGACCAGTGTAGGGTGACTTCTAAAACTAGTCACACAAAGGTCCAACCTCTAAATTCTACAAGAAAATCCAATACCACTACAAGAAAAAGATAAGTGATCCAGTTAAAAAATGTGCAAAGGAAACATACAGACCTTAAATGCTTGCAATCACTAGCCATTAGAGAAATACAAATCAAAACCACAAAGAAATACCCCAACATTGCTGGCATAAATCAAAAAAAACAGGAAATAACAAGTACTAGAGAAGCTGTGGGGAGATGGTAGCTCTTAGGCACTGCTGCTGAGAATGCAAAATGTTACAACAAATTTGGAAAATGCTGTGGAACTTCCTTAGAAAGCTAGAAATACAGACTTACCATGAGATTTAGCAGTCTCACTCCTAGGAATACATCCTAGAGAAATAAGAGCCATGACATGAACAGATGTACACATACTCACGCTCATTGCAGCATGTTAATAATAACAAAAAAGTGGAAATGACCTACAGCCCATCAACAGAGGAATGCTAAAACAAACCAGTACATACACACAATGGAGTATTACACAACAATAAAGAACAATGATGTATCTGCGAAGCAACTCGCAAAATGGATCAACCTGAATGACATTATGTTGAGTGTAATAAGTCAGTCACAGAAGGACAAACAGTATTTGAGATCACTACTATACAAACTCATGAAAAAGTCTATACACAAAAAGAAACAATCTTTGATGGTTATGAGGTGGGGAGGGATGAGGTTGGAAAAATACTAAATAGACAACAGTTAAGTGATAACTTTAGTGACTTTAGGGTAAGACAATACACAGTACTGAGGAAGCCAGCACAGCTTGTACAAGGCAAGGTCACATAAGCTCTATAGACATATCCAGGCTTCCCTGAGGGATGGAATTTGAGGGATCAAATTACTAGGCTGAGGGCCTAGCAACATCTAGCTCATCTGGCATAATAGTTTATTAAAAAAAAAAAAAAAGGGGTTCTACACTTGTTTCAGTCAGCTAGTACTGCTCTAACAGAAGAATTATCACAAGTGGATGGCTTTAAAGAGAAATGTTTGTTCTTACATAGTCCAGATGGCTTTAAAAGAGACATGTTTGTTCTCACACAGTCCAATAGGCTACTAGTCAAAATCCAGGATGTCTGCTCCAAGAGAAGGCTTTCCCTGTGTTGGATCTGGAGGAAAGAACTTGTGTTACATCAGTCTTTGTTCAGGGAGCATCTTGGCACAGGACTCTCAGGTCTGAAGGACATACCCTACTCCTAGTCCTGCTTTCTTGATGGTGTGAGGTTCCCAATTCCCTACTTGCTTCTGTTTTCTTTTATCTCTTGTAGAATGAAAGGATAAAGGGTGGTACAAACCATACTCCAGGGAAATTCCCTTTACAGTGGAGCAGGGAGGTGATCTTACAAAGGGATTGACAGTCCCACCCTAATTCTCCAACATACAGCATAGGAAAATCACAAAATGAAAGACAATCACAAAATATTGGAAATTGGGCTAGCCACACACTTTTGGGAGGGGGGACACAGCTCAATCCTTGACAACATTCTCCTTTGGTAAGCAGCATCTTGGGTCCTAACAGCTTGTGAGACACTCCACTGGTCTCACCCTCTGAGAAGCAAGAGCGTGAAGAGAACTAAAGATACACAGTGTCCTAGATTGAACTGTGTTCCCAAAAAAATCTGTGTAACAACTTAGCTAGGCCATGATTCCTAGTATTGTATAATATCTTCTTGTTGTAAATCCTGCCTCTGAGACATGCATAAGGGTGGATGGACAGCAGTTGTGTTGGTGGGGCAGAATACAAGGTATAGGACTGTGTTATTCCTTGAGGCAGTCTCTTGAGATATAAAGGAAAGAAGCTAGCAGAGACTTTGGGAAACCTCATACCACCAAGAAAGCAGAACTGGGAGTAGAGTATGTCCTTCCGATTTGAGGATCCTGAGCTAAGACACTTCCTGACCAAAGACTGATACAACATAAGGACTTTACTCCAGAGCTGACAAAGAGAAAAGACTTCCCTGGAGCAGACCGCCGGAGTTCAGACTTCTAGTCTACTGAACTGGGTAAGAGTAAACTTTTCATTTTTAAAAGCCATCCACTTGTGGTATTTCTGCTAAAGCAGGACTGGACAACTAAAACGCAGTAGAAGACTAGCCAAAAGGACCAGGGAAGCACAGCTACGCCAACTCCCACCAGACTGAGTCCAGTCCAGCAACTACCACTGCTCTGACAAGAATCGCAATAGACTATCCTGGACAGAGGTAGAGAAAAATGTAGAACAAAATTCTAACTCACATAAAGAGACCAGACTTACCAGCTTGTCAGAGACTGAAGAGGCTCTGAAAGTATGGCACTGCACACCTTTTAGCTGAGTAATGAAGTCACTCCTGAGGTTCACTGTCAGCCAAGGATTGGACAGGCCTATAAAATGAAACAAAACTAAAGGTGCACACCAGCCCAGGGGTAAGAAGGACAAGGCAGAACAGTACAGGGAAGCCAGTAATAGAAACCCAGGGTCAAGAAGGGAGAGGGTTGACGTGTTGTGGGGTTCATAGCTAACGACATAAAACAATACGTGTACTTACCGTTTAGTGAGATGCTAGTTTGTTCATCAGAAGTAGAATAATACATAATAAAGTATAGAAATAATACATAATAAATACATAATACTACATAAACACATAATAAAGTATAGAATAATACATAATAAAGTATAAAAAGTAGAATAATAATAATAAAGAATAGATTAAGGGGCACATATATATATGCCAAGAGAAATGTATTTCTACACTTCCTTTCCATATTTATTCTCAAGAATATTGGTTCTAAAAAACATAATATGACATAGCACTTTGTTGATCTTTACACTCTATATATGTCTAGTATTTCCCAACAACAGTGTGTAGATTAGGTTTATTTTTCTCATCCTTTCATATTTTCTTATCTTTGGGGAATTACTGAAGAGTCCTCTTTTTTTTGCACCATATGAAATATAAAATTGTAAATTATGTTTAAAATTTTTGTCAATGGGATTATTGTAGCAACTTATTGTATGGCTTTGTGAGGGAGTTAATGCATCTCTAGTGTAAAATAATAGTATTGTTGTTTGCATGCCTTATACTAGGTGTTTTGGTTATCTATTGCTGTGTAACAACTACCCCAGAACTTAATGGTTTAAAACAACCAGTTTTGTTTGTTTAGTGCATCCTATTGTGGAAAGTACAAGCTATCACATCAGGAATATTGTAAATACTTTCCATGAATTGCTTTCAGTTAAGCTTTTCGCAGGAGCCCTTGGTGGCATAGCTGTTAAGCCCTTAGCTGCTAACCAAAAGGTCAGTGGTTCAAATCTACCAGAACCTCCACAGGAGAAAGATGTAGTGGTCTGCTTCCATAAAGAGTTTGGCCTTGGAAACATTTTTGAGCAGTTCTACTCTGTCCTACAAGGTCTCTGAGTTGAAATTGACTTGGCAACCATGAGTTGTCAAGTTTTTGTTTTAAGCCTTTCAATAACCCCATGAAGTTATGACTATTATTACTACTACTTTGCAGATTGCAAAACTGAGGCTCATGGACCTGAATAACTTGCCAAAAGGTTACATAGATACTAAACAGCTTATCAGACATCATGTAGTAAGGAGTCTGATTCTAGGTCCCAAATCTCTTTATCACTATTTTTTCCTGCCTATTTGACTAAATACTCCAAATCTGAGTCTATCCATGTTCTTGCGTGAACAAGGAAAATGTTTAGTCATTCCAAAGACTATTCTTTGAATGACATTTTCACATGGATATTATACCACAAGTTATGTCAGTTTGTCATACCGTGGTTGAGCGCCTGTTGCTGTGATGTCAGAAGATTTGCCACCAGTATTTCAAATACCAGCAGGGTTACTCTTGGTAGACAGGATTTGCAGAGCTTTCTGACTAAGACAGATTAGGAGGAGGGATGTGGCAGTCTACTTCAGGAAAAATTGGCCAGTGGAAACCTTATAATAAGCAATGGAACTTTGGCTGATGCAGTGCTATAAGATGAATGCCTCAGGCTGGAAGGTACTAGAATAGGACTGAGGAAGAGCTGCATGCTCAAAGTAGGTTCTGTCTTAATAACCCAGGTGGAGTCAAGATTTTGGGACCTTCATTTGCTGAGGCAGCATGACTCAAAATGAGAAGAAAAAGTTGCAAATATCCATTAACAATCAGAATGTGGAATGCACAAAGTCCAAATCTAAGAAAACTGGAGGTTGTCAAAAATAAAGTGGAACACACAAAGATCAGTATTCTAAGTATTAATGAGCTGAAATGGACCAGTATTGGCCATTTTGAATGAAATAATCTATATTGTCTATTATACCAGGGATAACAAGTTAAAGAGGAATACAGTCACATTCATTAACAAAAAGAACGTTTCAAGATCTATCCTAAAGTACAACATCACCAGCAACACGATAATATCCACACTCCTACAAGGAAAAACAGTTAATAAGGCTATTATTCAAACCTACACACCCAATGGTAATGCCAAAGATGAGGAAACTGAAGATTTTTACAACTTCTGCAGAGCTACATTGATCAAACATGCAATCAAGATGTATTGATAATTACCGGTGATTAGAATGCAAAAGTTGGAAATGAAGAAGGTAGTTGAAAAATTCAACCTTGGTGATAGAAATGATGCTGGAGATCTCATGACAAAAGTTTGCAATACTAACAACTTCTTCACTGCAAATACCTTTTTTCGATAACATAAATGGCAACTACACACATGGACCTCATTGAATGGAAAACAAAGGAATTAAATTGACTAGATCTGTGGAAAGAGATAATGGAAAAGCTCACTACTATCGATCAAAACAAGACCAGGGACTGATTACAGAACAGACCATCAATTAGTCATAACACAAATTCAAGTTGAAACTGAAGAACATTGAAGTCCACAAGAGGCAAAATATAACCTTGAGTAGATTCTGTCTGAACTTGGAAAACATCTCAAGAATTGAACATCAATGACTGAAGACCAAACAAGTTATGGGAGGGCATCAAGTACATCACACAAATGAAAGCAAAACATCATTAAAAAGACATGAAAGAAAATAAAAACACCAAAATCGATGTCAGAAGAGACTCTGAAACTTGGTCTTGAATGTGAAACAGCTAAAACAAATGAAAGGAATGATGAAGAGCTCAACAGAGGATTTTGAGAAGATGAAGTAAAGTATTATAACAACATATGCAAATACCTCAAGTTAGAGAAACTAAAGGGAAGAACACTCTCAGCATTCCTCAAGGTAAAAGTACTGAGGAAAAAAATTCAAGCCTAAGCTGTAATTTTGAAGAATTTTGTGGGTAAAACGGAAATCTTGTTGGCATAGTGATTAAGAGTTATGACTGTTAACCAGAAGGTCAGCAGTTTGAGTCCACAAGGCACTCCTTGAGAACCCTGTAGGGTAGTTCTACTCTTTCATTTATGTCTCTATGTGTTGGAATTAACCTGCCAGCTCCAGGTTTGGTATTTTTGGTTTGCTTGTTTATTTGCTTTGCTTTGTTTTTTTTCTTATGGGCAAAATAGCAAATAAGTCAAATAAGTCAGGAAGCATCAAAAGAAAACAGAAGGAACGTGCAGAATTACTAAACGAAAAGAAATAATCACCTCGAACCACTTAAAGTGGTGGCATATGATCACAAACTGATTGTATTGAAGGAGGAAGTCCAAGTTACAACAAAGGCATTGGTGAAAACCAGCCTCCAGGAATTGACAGAATGCCAATTTCCGGTGTTATAGCAAGTAAATGCAGTGCCGGAAGGGCTCAGTCATCTATGTTGAGAAATTTGAGAGTTATCTGGCCAACTGACTGAAAGAGGTCTATCTTTGTGCCCATTCTAAAGAAAGGGGATACAACACAATGTGAAAATTATCAAACAGTGTCATTAACATCACATGCAAGTGAACTTCAAGCTGAATTCAGGTGAGGACATGGAATGCATGGTATCATTGCTAATGTCAGATAGATCTAGGCTGAAAGTAGAGAATACCAGAAAGATGTTTACCTGTGCAAAGACATTCAACTGTATAAATCATAACAGATTATGGATAACATTTCAAAGAAAGGGCATTCCAAAACAGTTAACTCTGCTCATGAGGAACCTGTGCATAGACCAAGAGGCAACCATTCAGACAGGGAATGGAGGCACTTCAGGATTTAAAAACAAGAAAGGTGTGTGTCAGGTTTGCAACTGTCTTGTTCACCTAGTGCTGCTATTACAGAAATACCACAAGTGAATGGCTTTACCGAAGAGAAGTTTATTCTCTCATAGTCCAGTAGGGTGGAAGTCCAAATTTAGGGGACTAGTTTCAGGGGAAGGCTTTCTCTCCCTGTGAGCTCTGGAGAAAGGTTCCTGAGTCTTTTGTCAGGGAGCATCTCAATGCAGAAACCTCATGGTGACAGGACAAAGCTCTGTTCTTGGCACTGCTTTCTCAGTTGCGTGAGGTACCCAACTCTGCCTGCTTCCCTTTCCTTTTATTTCTTGTAAGATAAAAGGTGGTGCAGACCACACCCTAGGGAAATTCCCTGTAAATTGGATTGCCAAAGCCAAGTGCCGTCGAGTCAGATCCGACTCATGGCGACCCTAGGGGCCAGGGTAGAACTGACCTCCAGAGTATCCAAGGAGCACCTGGTGGATTTGAACTGCTGACCTTGTGGTTAGCAATAAATTGGATTAGAGATACGATTTTAGTAAGGGTATTACAGTCCTACCTTAATCCTCTTTAGCATAATCCAGTCTTCCCAATTAACCACAGGTAGAGATTAGGATTTACAACACATATGAAAATTAGTATCACAAAATATAGGCCAACCAAACAATACAAAAAACCTCTTTAAAGTGTTCAGAAATGGAGATGTCACTTTAAGGACTAAAATGCACCTGACTCAAGCCACGGTATTTTTAATCACCTCATCTAGATGTGGAATCCAGACAATGAATAAAGAAAAACAAGCAATTGATGCTTATGATGGTGGCAAGGAATGCTGACTACGCCATGTACTGCCAGAAGAGCCAACAAATAGGTTGGAGAGGAAGTACAGCCAGAATTCTCCTTAGAAGCAAGAATGGTAAAACTTTGTCTCGTGTAATTTGGACACACAATGAGGGGGGATGAATTTTTGGAGAAGGACATCATACTTACGAAGCAGAGTGTCAGCAAAACAGAGGAAGGGCTTCAACAAGAGTCACTGACACGGCGGCTGCAGCTACAGTCTCAGACACAGCAAGGATTGCCAGGACGGCACAGGATGGGGCAGTGGTTTGTTCTATTGTCCATAGGGTCACTGTGAATTGGAATTGACTTGATGGCAACTAACAACAACACTATAGCCAAAATTACTTGCTGAGTAAATTTTAAGAAAAGGTATATGAAACAATTGCCATCGAATCAATTCTAACTTACGTGTGTTCATAAAGACAATAAATTCTGCCAAATGCCCTTCGTAGACTTCTATCAGTTTATTATCCTCCCAACAGTGAATGAGACGTCTGTTTTCCATCTCTCTGCCAACAGTGTAACTTGAAGCTCTTTGATCTTTATCAAATTAGTGCATGAAATATGGTCTCTGACTGTAATTTAATCAGCTTTTCTCTCATTACGGGTGATGTTCATCTTCTCACGCAGGCAAGAACCACTCTATTTCCTCTTCTATGAACCGTCTCTTTCTATTTTTATCAATATTTTTCTACTGAAACATACATACATACATTTCTTATTCACTTCCATTAACATTTTAGATAACAAGAAAGTTATCATTTTGTCCAGCTATGTGATTATTTTTCTTACGCTGGTATATTACTTTATTTATCGTGCTTCTGCTTTCAATTGCAGATTTTTTTTTTTTGTCTTGTCTCCTGTGTTTTCTAATAGCTATAAAGGTTTTTTTCCACTCTAATATTATGAAAATTGTCTCCCATGTTCTATCTTGTAGTTCTATGAATCACACAAAACCCCACACTCCACCTGGCTGAGAAAAACTTTCAAAATTAGGAGAATCCACACGGCAATCTGGAATCTTGGTTTAGATGGTCTACAGCACTAGCCTACTGCCCACACAGTGATAACTGGCAGAAGATGGGAAGCTACCCCACCCCTATAGACTTGTGCCTTAGTTACCTAGCACTGTCTTAACAGAAATTCAACTGAGTGACTTACCAGCAGAACTTGATTTTCTCATGGCTCCGGAAGCTGAAAGTCCAAATCAGAGTTTTAGACCTATCGATTTTTTTTTTCATGCCTTGTTTCCTGGGCATCTGTTTTCTCCTGTGTGTCTCTGTGTCTATTCCAGTCTTTTTATAACTCAGAAGCAGATTTGTCACTGCGAAAAATATTTTCCCAATCTGTAGGTTCTTGTTTTACTCTTTTGGAGAAGTTGTTCGATGAGCATAAGTGTTTAATTTTTAGAAGATTCCAGTTACCTAGCTTATCTTCTGGAATTTATGTGATGTTAGCTATGGTTTGTATCCTGTTATGTAGGGTTGATACTATTTTTAGTTCTGTGATCTTTCTAGTTTTTGGTTTTATATTTAAGTTTTTGATGCATTTTTAATTAGTTTTTGTGTACAGTGTTAGGTATGCATGGGTTCTGTTTCATTCTTTTTTGCTGATGGAAATCCAGTTTTGCTATCACCTTTTGTTGAAAAGACTGACTTGCCCTCACTTGATAGACTTTGGGCACTTGCGGTGGCTATAGACAGATAGATTGGCATCTGGATTCTCAAGTCTGTTCCGTTGGTCAATGTGTCTGTCATTGTACCAGTACCAGGCTGTTTTGCCTACCATAGCTCTGTAACAGTTTCTGAGGTCAGGTGGTACGAGTCCTCCTTCTTTATTCTTCCTTAACAGTGCTTTATTTATCCAGGGCTTCTTCCTTTTCTGTTTGAAGTTAATGAGTGGTTTTTCTCATCTCTTTAAAGAATGCTGTTGGTATTTGGATCAGAATTGTGCTGCATTTGTAGATTTTTCTTGGTAGAACAGTCATTTTCACAATGTTGAGTCTGCCCACCCATGAGCATGGTATGTTTTTCCATTTATGTAGATCTCTTTTGAATTCTTGCAGTAGTGTTTTGCAGTCTTCTTTGTACAGGTCTTTTATATCCCCGTTAGATTTATTCCTAATTTTTTAGGGGCTGTTTTAGTTCTTTATCACTATCTTCCTAAGTTTGAATGAGTGTGCTGAAGCCATCTGGGCCAGGGCTTTTTTGATTGGGGGGTTTTTCTTTATTATTATTACCCTTTTAGTGTCTTATCCTGTTACGAGCCTCCTCAGACTTTCAACCTCAGTTCATGTTAGTTTGGATAGGTGGCGTGTTTCTAGAAATTTGTTCATTTCTGCTGGCGTTTCCAATTTGTTGGAGTATAGTTTGTAATACTCTCCTATGTTATGAATTTCAGTTGAGTCTGTTGTAACGTCTCCTTTTTTCTTTCTTATTTGGGTTACTTGAGTCCTGTCCTGTTTTTCCTCAGTCAGTTTGGCCAATGGTTTGTCAATTTTGTTGATTCTTTCGAAGAATCAACTTTTGGTTCTGTTGATTCTATTGTTTTTCTGTTTTCCATTTCATTTATTTTCTGCTCTGATCTTTATTATTTTCTTCCTTCTGGTGCCTGTAGTCTTCTTTTGCTGTTCTCTTACTACTTGTCTGAGTTGTGTAACTAAGGTTTTGATTTTTCCCTTTCTTGTTTTTGATTTGTGCATCCACTGCTATGAACTGACCTCTGAGAACTGTCTTTGCCGTGTCCCAAAGGTTTTGGTATGATGTGTTTTCAATTTCATTTGACTCTGGGAATTTCTTTAATTCCATCTTTGATTTCTTCTACTACCCAGTAGTTTTTAAGCTGTCTGAATAATTCAGTTTGCATATAGTTGACTTTTTCCCTTGCTCTTCTTGTTGTTAATTTCTACTTTAATGGCATTGTAATCACAGAAGATACTTTGTGTTATTTTAGTGTTTTGGCCTCTGTTGAGGGTTGCTTTACAGCCTAAGATGTGGTCTATCCTGAAGACTGTTCGGTGCACTGGAAAAGAATGTGTACTGGCTGACTGTGGCCTTGACGTCTTCTGAATCTTTATCGAGCTTCTTCTTAGGTATTCTGTCGTTTACTGAGAGTGGACTATTTAAGTTATTAGTATTGTGAAACTCTCAATTTCCTGTTTTCAGTGCTGTTAGAGTTTGTTTTATGTATTTTGGACCCCTTTCATTGTGTATGTAGATATGTACTATGGTTACATATCCATGATTAATTAATTATCCCTTTAATGAATACATAATTCCTTTCTTTGTCTTTCATGGTGGATTTTGTTCTCAAGTCTATTTTATCTGAGATTAGTATTGCCAGTCCTAAACTTTTTTGGTTGTTATTTGCTTGGTATATATTTTTTCCATCCTTTGATTTGTAATAAATTTATGTTCTTAATTTTAAGGTATGTCTTTGTAGACAGCATGTTGATGAATCCTGGTTTTTTATTCATTTCTCACTTTCTGTCTCTTTATGGATGCATTTAGGCCACTTACATTCAGTGTCATCATTGATAGGTATGAGTTTATTGCTATCATTTGTGTGTGTGTGTGTGTGTGTGTGTGTGTGTGTGTGTGTGTGTGTGTGTGTGTGTGTGTGTGTGTGTGTGTGTGTGATGCTGATGTTTTCTTTGTTCCTCTTGGTCTCCTGTGTTGAATTCCTTTTGTTTCTGGTTTTTTTTTTTCCTTTTGTTTTTGTGTGTTTTGTGTTTACTGACACTTTAATTTTTCTTCTTTGTTTCAAAGAATCAGTTTAACTTTGGTGGGGTTGCCATAAAATTTAGGGTTATCTTCTTTTGTTACTTGGTATCACCTGGCTTTTCTCTCTGTTAGAAAGTTATATGCCTACACCATACCCTCTTCTATTGTTCTGACATTGTTGTCATTTACAGATTAAGTTTTCTGGTTCCCTGTTGTAAATATTTTAGTTTTGATTAATCCATGCAAGTTAATTTCCTAGGTTGGTATCTGACTCATGTAGTCTTGTGTCCTAGATTCAGACTATCATCTGACATTGTTTGTTCTTAGACCAAGGGATTCCTTTTAATAATTCCTGTAAGTTTGGTTTGCTTTGGTTTTTACATATCCCCTTAACTTCTGTTTATCTGAAAATACCCTAATTTCACCATTATATCTGACTGAGCATTTTACAGGATATGTTGCTCTTGATTGCCAATTTTTTTTCTTCTGAGATTTCAATATGTCATCCCATTGCCTCTTGACTGTATGGTTTCTGCTGAGTAAACAGTTGTGCTGAGGATTTTCTTCTGAAGTGCTTCTAAATGGACTTGAATCTCCATCCTTTTTGTCAGCAGCCGATTGCACCAACTGTTAGCAATACTCAGGGATTCTAAAGACTCCTTAAAAAAAATGTTGTTGAGAATATAACAGCAAAATATATACCAATTCAATCATTTTTATGGACACAATTTAGTGACGTAGATTATATTCCTTAAGTTGTGCAACCATTCTTACCCTTGTTTTTGAGTTGTTCCTCTATTGTTAACATAAAGCCGTTGCTCCCTAAGGTCCCTGTCTAATCTTTTGATTGCTATCAGTTTGATCCCATAAAGATAGATCTTCAAAGAACGTAATGCTTGAGGCAGAATTGTTACTAGTTAAGCTAAACTATTATTTAGTTTTAAATCCATTGCCATTGAGTCAATTCCAGCTCATAGCAACCATACAGAACAAAGGAGAACTGCCACCGTAAGATTTCCAAGGAGCAGCTGATGGATTCAAACTGTTGACACTTAGAGTAGTAGCTAAACTCATCCAGTGCTACATCAGGCCTCCCAAGACTCCTCAGACAGGTGAAATTTCCGCACTGGAAACCAAGATAATGTTTGTACACAAAATGACCATGTAAACATTGTTTTTTCCACCCACAATTAGGCTGGTAAATACACTTCAACCCAGAGTCAGGTCCGACTCATTTAGACTACATTAGTAAAAAGTGATCGTAGTGGTTCGGTGGTTAAAGTGCTCGGCTGTTATGAGACCAGAAGAAGTGGAAGGTGGTCAGTCACAATTACTGAACATTTTGGTCAAAGATTCTGTGAAAGAATACTGATCAGAAGGGGGAAAATGCAGAACGAATTTCAGACTTACATGGACACTTAACTTTCTGGAGTCATGAAAGTTGGCTTTTGTTGTTATTAGTTGCTATCAAGTCAGTTCCAACTCATAGCGCCCCACATAAACAGAAAGAAGCAGTGTCTTGTCCTCAGTCATCCTCACGATTGTTGCTATGTTTGAGCCGGTTGTTGCAGCTGCTGTGTCCTTCCAACCTGAGGGACTCGTCCTCCAGCCCTATATCAATCTTCCATTGCTGTTTATAAGGTTTTCACTGGCCATTTTTTTTCCAAAGTAAACCAGCAGGTCCTTCTTACTAGCCTGACTTAATCTACTAAGTCATGCCCACCATAGGTGACCCTGCTGGTATTTGAAATACAAGTGACATATCTTTCAATATCACAGCAACATGTAAACCACCATAACAGGACACACTGCAGGGTGGCTGAACCCCCAAAATATTGCTCTGAGACCATCTTTAAAACCTAAACCAAAAATACGCTCTGAAGCCATCTTAAAACCAAATAATAGTTTAGCTTAACTAGCAACAATTCTGCCTCAAGCATTACGTTCTTTGAAGATCTATCTTTATGGGATCAAACTGATAGCAATCAAAAGATTAGACAGGGACCTTAGGGAGCAACGGCTTTATGTTAACAATAGAGGAACAACTCAAAAACAAGGGTAAGAATGGTTGCACAACTTAAGGAATATAATCTATGTCACTAAATTGTGTCCATAAAAATGATTGAATTGGTGTATATTTTGCTGTTATATTCTCAACAACATTTTGTTCATCTAGTACTGCTATAACAGAAACACCACAAGTGGATGCTCTTAACAGAGAGATATTTCTTTTCTCACAGCAAAGCAGGCTAAAAGTTCAAATTCAGGGCATCAGCTGCAGGAGAAGTCTTTCTTTGTTGTTTTTGGAAGAAGGTCCTTGTCTTCAATCTCCCCCTAGACTGGGAGCTTCTGAGGTGCAGGGACTCCAGGCCCTTTCCAAAGGACACACTCTGTTCCTGGCCCTGCATTCCTTGTGGTATGAGGTCCCCGACTCCCTGCTTGCTTCCCTTTCCTTTATATCCCAATAGATTGCCTCAAGGCACAAAACAATTGCAGACATTGAGTCTGTCCCACCAATATAACTGTCACACATCCTCTCCCATTAACGTCATAGAGGCATGGCTTATTGCGTATAGGAACATCACACAATACCAGGAATCATGGTGTAATCAAACGGCTACACACATTTTTTGAGGGGACACAATTCAGTCCATAACAAAACAACAAAATAAAAATCTAGATAAAGAAAAATAGAATTAAGCCTGTGGTAGATGTCCAGTAAATATCAGTCAAATTGAATTTGAAAAGATGAAGACAACCCAGCCCTGCCCTAAAGGAGAATTCAATCTAACGGTAAATACATCATAAAACAGCTATCGACCTGGTGGACAGACAGCTTCAACAAGGACACAAACATACCAATGATCAGTCATGAAGACAGCACAGGACGGGTCAGTGTTTATTTAGGTCATGCCTAGGGTCACCTAAGTCAGAGCTGACTTGATAGCAAGTAACAACAGGCAGCCTTGACATTGACAAGGACACTTTGTTTAAACAGTAATAAACCATTTAATTAATCTAATGCCTTCATCCATGGATGCATTTTCTGTTGTGATTTATGCAGAGAAACAGGAATGGGGTTCTAGATTGTGAGTACTGTTGTGTAAGGGAATCACTGCAGAGAAAAATGAAAATAGTGGTTACCAGTGGTTACATACTCACTGTGAGCCAAGCATTGTACAGACCACTTTCTGTATATTATTTTATGCAGGCTTGACAACAACAGCATGAAATTAGTATTATTATCTGGCATTGTAGTTTATGACACTGAAGTTTAGAGAAAATTTAAGTACTATGTCCCTTTCTCTTCTCTTCTACCCCACTGTCCTCCACCACTACTGCAAATATTATAAAGGTTGGAGTGTGGATTACATCTCTTATTTTAGACTACTGGGCATTCCACCTAGCCTACTCAGTGTGACTTCAGAGAGATTTAATGACAGGACTCTCTTCGTGACCTCACAAGTGACCCACCAGATTTGCTTTTCCAGAGCAAACTGAACCTCATGCCAAGTTGTTAAGTATGAAAATTAGTCAGGAGTGAATCACCAGAAGCAACATCTTTAAGAGACGTCCATGAGTTCTGTGCTTTTATATCCCCACAACTATCCTGGTTCCTGCTTTTGTCTTTATTGCACTAAACATACATGTAACAAAACATTTGCCATTTTGACACTCTTCAGCTGTCACTCTTCAATGACGTTAATTATGTTGATTACATTGTTCAGTCATCATCCTTATCTGTTTCCAATTTTTTCTGCCACATTTACAAAGCTCATTGTCTTTGCAAATAATATTGGTTTCCTCGTCAGGATTAGTGTGCAGTTTTTCACTTCTTGCTTCAACTTGGTTAGCTACCCAGTATCCTATCAACAAATTCTTTTTTCTTTTATCTTAACAGATTTGCACTGCATACAAGCAGACAACCAACAACCAATAACTTATTACCAAAAAGCACATTGAAGGAAACATGGTTATCAGTCTTTGACGGAGGCTCAATTAAGTGAGATGCTGGCCTGTCACCCATGACAGTGAGTCCACTGCAGCACTCAAAGACCAAGTAATTGCTTCCAAGGGGAAACTAGTGTCAAGACCACAAGGGAGAAGGGTTGCTCCTGAAAGCACAGGTAAGTGCAGTGCAGAATACACCATGAAAGCTGAAATTCTCAGCTCAGGCATGGAAAAAAACTCATGGCTTTTCCAGTAGTGCTGGAAGTGTTTCTTACTCCTACTGCTACCTAATAGTCAACCCAATGGTAGCAGTGTGGCTTGGGGGGCGGGAACCGGGGCGTGTAGACTGAACTGCATGGCCCTGTCAGAGGCGCTGACACCAAAATACCTGTCTGTAACATATTTGCACAAAGTTTCAGCAAAAATTTATTATTTTTTTATAAAAAAATTCACAAGCTCAGCTTACTGGTATCAATGTAACTACAAGATTGAAACTCTGGACAAATCTACTGCTTGAACTTTCTAATGTGCCCAGTCAGAGCTGTTGTTGTAACTCAATTACAGTAATGACTCAAATCACATAATCTTACCTGCACGTGCCACAGGCACAGGGTATCGTTTTTGTTGCTGCCAGTGTTTTTACAGTTGCTAATTTTGTCAAATGATGTGGTGTTTTAGTTACAATATGGTGCTAATTAGCATGGGGAGGGTTGACGCCACGACACACCACACTGGGCAGCACCAACCCTAGTGACGGCACTGCCTGATGGAAAACCACACTGGGAAGACTGAGACTGTTGTTCACTGAGTATCATTTAAATTCACAACCTTACAAAGTCTCCTATCTGAAAGTGTGGGATTTGATCAGGAAAGAGTGGCATGTTACAACAGGAGCAGGGACATCCAGATGGAATGGAGAACCTAGAGAATCCCAGTCTTGATGTCATTTAATTCTCACAAGCAAAAGACAAACTCAATCACGTCTTACAGACAAGAAAATAGGTCCAGAGATGCTCCATGCTATAAACCCCAGAGCCAGAATTCAACAAGAAAATCCATGCTCTTAACCAAATTCAGCAAACTCTGTAAGGGGTTTGCAGGTTTTAGGAGTCCCTGGATACAACAGAAGGGCAAGCCCTTGAGCTACTAGCCAAAAGGTTGGTGATTCAAACTCACGCAGCAGCACCTAGGGAGACAGGTCTGGTTCTCTGTTTCTGAAAGGTCATAGACTTGAAAGCTCTGTGCCGCAGCTCTGCAAACATGAGGTCACCATAAGTGAGAGTCAACTGAACAACAACAAATAGTGGTCTCTACAACAAAAACTCCACTCTTTTACTGTAGCACAAAAGCAGCCATCGACGATATGTGAACAAATGACCATGGCTTTGGGCCAAAGAGATTCTCTATGGATGGTAAACTTTGAATTTCATATAATTTTCACATGACACAAAATACTATTCTTTTGATTTTTTCAAAGCCATTTAAAATCATAAGAAGCCATTCTTAGTTTACAGGCCATACAAAAAGATGCCACCATAATTTGCCAGTCACAGTTGTTAACTATATTATTTCACAGCAGCAAAATGGAAATGAATCTTGAAAATGGGTCTGCGATTCCTTGAAAACCCATCTGTGAAGACTTTTCTAGGAAAATACAGTGTACAGTCTCCGATTTATGAGCAGTAGGATATCGTGTTGCCGGTGAATCACACTGTGTGTTAGGATGGGTTCTTTAGAGGAGCATAACCAATGAAACATGTACGTAAATATATAAAGAGGGATTTATTTCAAAGAAATAGCTAACACATTGTGGAGACAGGCAAGTTCCAAATCCATTGGTCAGACAGTAGACTAGAGGCTTTTCCTGGTGGTAACATGAGCTGACGAGCCCCAAATCTGCAGGTCAAGTGGAAGGCAAGACAATGATGAGACAAATGCAAGACAGAGTAAGCTTTGCCAAAGCATCCACCTGTATCATGTTCTCTACCAACTGATAGGCTGCTCACATACACCTGATCACAAAACCAGAGGTGATGACATAGTGTCATAGTGGTTTGATAAACCACAGACAGAGACAGCCCAACCAAGGAGACATATAATATTAACTGTCACACTGGGAATGAGGTAGTCAAGAATTTGAGACTGAAATTCATGCTGACATGAGGCCAGCTGAAATGGAGCTTTCTGCCAAGGAGCTGAAATACAAAGGGCTAGGCATGTTTACTTGGCATCCTATAGATGATGTATGAGAGCCTTAACATGGCTACCGAGTATACTCGTGTTCTTGTTAGGTATTTTATTTTTTGACAAAGGAAAACTTCGTAATTGAAGAACTTGATAAGTCAGCTTGGATTCTAGATTCCATGGAATATTTAAACATTTTGGAGTATCTTTCTCCTTGATCACAGTCTGCCCTACTGCCTTTCTGACCAGTGAATCATGGTCATTACAAATCACATTATTATCAATGTAGAGAAACACTGTGCACCTACTAAGAATTCTGCATTTGCTTTTGAAAGAGGTAGAGAAGGTAGGAGTGGGATGAAGGTGGGAATCAAAAAACACTTTAGACCTGGGCACAGAGATAATATACACTTGACCAAATCTATACACTAGACACAATCTTATTGCCATCTTCATACAGGTGGCCAAGAGTGTTGACCTTTTTAGAAAGGTTTGCACATATCAACCAGCTTTAGGTTTTCAAAGACAGTGAGTAAGAAAATGTGTATACCCCATACCAGTGAGAGAGTAATGACTTTAGATTCCAGGAAAGAAATGAAATTATGTCCAGGGAAGTAAATACATCTTCCCTCAATTCTATCCTGCTTTTGTTTGATTTCTGTCTTAGTCATCTTGTGCTGCTTTAACAGAAATAGCACAACTGGATGGCTTTAAAAAGGGAAATTTTACTTTGTCACAGTCTAGTAGGCTCAAAGTCCAAATTCAGGATGTCATCTCTAGGGGAAGGCTTTCTCTGTTAAATCTGGAAGAAAGTCTTCGATATCAGTCTTTCCTGAACTGGGAGCTTCTAATATGCAAGGACCCTGGGTCCTTCCCAAAAGATGCACTCAGCTTCCAACATTGCTTCTTGGTTGTATGAGGTCCCCAGATCTCTGCTTGCATCCCTTTCCTTTGTGTACCAGGAAATTGCCTCAAGGCCCAGTACAATTTTACGCATTGAATCCTGCCCCAGTAACACAACTGCCTGTCCTCATTAACATCATAGAGGCAGGGTCTACAACACATAGATACATTGCACAATACCTGTAATTATGCCCAGCCAACCTGCTATGTACATTTTTAGGAGAACACAATTCAATCCATGACTTTCTACCCTTTGGCACCCTGAAAATCACATCCTTGCCACAGCAAATCATATTCACCCCATCATAGCTACAGTCTTAAGTCCAAGTCCAAAATCCAGACATTCACCTTCACCTGTGAAATCTAGAACACATGTTATCTGCCTCCAAAATGTAATGGCAGAACAAGCACAAGCTAGACATTTCTAATACAAATAGGAGAAATTTCAAGGAGAATCCTAACAGACAACAAGCAAGCCAGCAGAACACATTACATTAACCCTCAAGACTTTGAAAGTCATCTTCCATTCTCTGGCACATTTCATACAATGGCCCTGTTCTACAGACTTCAGGTATTGGCTACACTCTCCAGATTCTGAGTGGAAGCTCCTTAGCCCAGGGCTACAGCTCTGCCTTCCAGGACCACTGGGACAGTGACTCTGCTCCCTCAGCTTTAGGTGCACTATTTTCCTAGTCCATCTGAGTGACCACTCCACCCTTAGAAACACCAGAGACCATGGTTCCACCCTTAGAAATTCCTGAGGTCATGGCCATACCTTTTAAGACTGAGGTAGCTCATCTTCTCCTGTTCCATGTCTCTTCAGCTTCTGCTTCCTGTGGCCTCATGGTCCACACCTCATGCCTACATCTGACCCACTAGGGCAAATGTTCCAAAACTCTGTAGCTGTACCAATAAAAGTGCCTGGAAGCACCACACTCTACCAGGAAGCCTCCTGCACACAGGCATTCAGCTCTCTTTCTCCATGGGTCAGCTCCATTGCTATCTCACACTGGTGTGGTTCTGTTGCTGTCCGTCCACTGCTGCTGTTGTTGTTACTGGTCCTCTTCTTCTTGTTTCTCACCATCTGCAACTTTCCTGGTATTAAAGTTCCTCTAGGTTCCTTCTGTGCCTTCTATTTATTTACAGTTTCAAAACTACTTTCATATTTTAGATATCTATTAGAACAGCACCCCACTCTTAGTACCAAAATTCTGTCTCAGTTATCTAGTGCTACTTTAACAGAAATATCACAAGTGGATAGCTTTAAAAAAGAGAAATTTTATTTTATCACAGTCCAGTTAACTAGAAGTCCAAGTGCAGGGTGTCAGCTCCAGGTGATTTCTCTTCTGGCTCTGGAGAAGGTCTTTGTCATCAGTCTTACCCTGGACTGGGAGCTTCCGAAACACAAGGTCCCCAAGTCCTTTTCAGAGGATATGCTGAACTTGGTACTGCTTTTTTGGCAGTATGAGTCCCTAGATCTCTGCTTGCTTCCTTCTCTTTTATATCCTAAGAGATTTCCTCAAGGCACAGTACAATCTTACAAACTGAATCCTGATCCACCAACACAACTGCTGTCCATCTTTCCTTATTAATGTCAAAGAGGCAGGTTTACAACATATAGGAACATCACACAATACCAGGAATCATGGCCCAGCCAAACTGCTACATACATTTTTAGGGGGACACAATTCAACCCATGACAGTTTCCACAATAATAAACATTTGTGTAAGAATTTTGAAGATGTGTCCTCCTTGTATTCTATTTGTTAACTTACATAGGGAAGACAAGAAAGGAATATACATGGATACAATGAGGAAAAGGGGGCATTGATCAGAAAATGTAGAATTGATGGACATTCTCTGGAACAAATCAATTCAAAAAGCTTACCACTGAATACGTAACAGGATTCAGATAGATGCTACAGAGTCAATAGAGTTTTTAAAGTTCTTATTTTCAGGAAGCTAATCTAATGAAGTATAGTAGAACAAAATATGTACAATAAAAGATGAAGTTTGAACCCAAGATAAAGCAGGAAAAACTCTTACAGCCCTGTACAACAAAAGATACATGTAAGCCCACAGTTGGGTAAAGAGTTAAGCACTGGGCCACAAACCAAGAGGTTTGTGGTTTGAATTCACCTAGAAGTGACTTGGAAGAAAGCCCTGGTGATTTACTTCTGAAAGATCACAGCCACTGAAAGCCCTCTAGAGACTGTTCTACTTTGACACACGTGGAGTCGCCAGGAGTCATGAGTCAACTCAACAGAGCCTGGTTGAGCTAATCTTTGCTATTTGGAATGTCTAATCCTGTTTTTGTTTGTTTGTTCCTCTCTTAGGTTTTTATCTGAAAGCCAGAGTAACTTGAAAGTCTTTCTCGCCTTTCCTCCTCCAGCCTCGGGGTCTAAGGAGCCATACCCCTATCCAAACCCTTACAGAGATATCTTAGTTTGTTAGTTCTGTTGTAACAGATAATACTACAAGTAGATGGCTTTAAAGCACAGTAATGTATTATCTCACTGTTTCGGAGGTCAGAAGTCCAAATCAAGGCATTGGTCCCGGATGTGGCTCCTTCCTTATTGGTAGCCAAGTGTTACCTTGGCATGACTTGGCTTGTAGACTATTCCTTACGTGGTCTCTTCCCCCATATGTGTGTCCTTGTCTATTCTGCTCTTTTTTATAGGACAACACTCAGAAGAGATTATTAGGTTTAGACCTACCCACCGCAGTGTGACCTCTTTAACATAAAAGAACACCTATTCCCAAACAAGGTTATATTTACAGGTACTAGAGCTAGAATACCACAATAACTTTTTGAGGGGCACAATTCAATCCATAAGAAGAAGGAGCAGAACATGTCTGGTAATTTCATCAAAAGTCAGATGCCAATGAAAATGAGAGCTTGGGTTAAAAGAGAAAACCCTGAAAAGTTACATTCTAATCTGGAATGTCAGAGGCCTCTCACAAAAACTCAAGGACATTCCCAGTGAAATCCCTCTCCCTTATGGTGACCCAATCCTTAAGAATCTGTGAAAACTTCACTTCCTGAGAACCTGAGACTAGAAACTTGAGCCTCATGCTTGTTTCTGCTTCTGTAAACTTGTTAATGCCAATAAGAAAATAGTATGGTAATTCCTTTGTCTACCTTCTTGTGGGTCTTATAAAAGAACAGGGACAAAGCTGATCAGGGAGCTGGGCCACTTTGGACATTAGTCCAGCACAGCTTCACCAGCTGGAATAAAGCCTCTTCCTCTTCAAGCACAAGTGTTCAGGTGATTCTTTCTCTCCTTTGGCCTCATTTTTCCTTCCTACAACAGAGTGAGAACAGCAGTTGGCAACTGTGGCCCTTACAACAAATGAGCTCATTGTCTGCTTTCCTTCTTCTCCACAGGCTGAGAATGGCTTTTGCATATTTAAATGGCTTCGAAAAATAGAAGGAAGACTGTGTTGTAACAATGATTTTATGAATTCAGATTTCAGTGTCGATAAACCAAGTTTTACTGGCATACAGACTCACCCATTCATTTATATATTGTTGCTGACTGCTTCCGTTCTACAGCAGCAGAGTTGGGTAGTTGTAGCAGATACAGTATGGACCACAAAGCTAAAAATATTTACTATGTGGTCTTCTAGAGAGAAAGTTTCCTGACCCCTAACCAAAAAAACAGATTTGTTGCCATAGAGTCAATTCCAACTCACAGCAATCCTACAGGACAGTACAGAACTGACCCATAGGTGGCTACTGGATTCAGACTGCTTACTTTTTTGTTAACAGCCATGGTCTTAACCACTGTACTGCCAGGGGTCCTGGGTGAGAAGGGTAAATAAGAAGTAAGGGGACTCAGCGGGAGGAAGAAAGAGGAAATGAAGGTAAGCGTGGCCTAAGGAACACTTCCTTTTCTGGGTATGGGAATTACATAGACACCCTATAAGCCTAGAGAGAGCCCCTGTGATGGTGCAATGGTTAAAAGCTCTGCTGCTCACCAGAAGGTTGGGAATTCTAAGCCACCAGCCACTCTGTGGAAGAAAGACATGACTTTCTGCTTCCTTAAAGGTTACAGCCCTGGAAATCCGGTGCGGCAGTTCTACTTTATCCTATAGGGTCACCATAAATTGGAATCAACACAGTGGCAATGGGTTACTAGGCCCTCAAACAGAAATCAATGTAGGATGGATGGACTAGAAACTCTACTTATGAATCTGTCCACGTGCTGCATTAGGCTGTTTAAATCCAAGTTAAAGGACAGATTGCACATTTCTCAGAATTTTGCACACATACTGGAACAAATGACAAGAAGCCTGCTTCATTGTCAACCAAACTTCCGTCCTTCCTCTGATAGAGCATACAGCACTGAAAAAGTACAATAAGTCTGTGTGGGTGTATGGGGGAACAAGTGACTAAGACGATAGTGCCATAGTGCAAAAACATAAAGATACAAACAGTCTGTAGCAGGGAGTAGAGCTGATTGGGGGATTGAGGCTTCGCCTTTGACTCTATTAACTTCAGAGCATTTGAATATGTCAGTAAACACTTTCAGTGAAACATAAAGCAAAAAAAAGGGGGGCATTAGAAGAGTAAGGAAAAAGTACGCACCATAAAAGAATTACAGTCACATACTGTGTGGGTTCAAAGATGATGAAAATCACATTTGGCTATTCAGGAAAGCAAAATTAAAAGAGGCAAATCAGGAAATACTTTGGGAGGATAGGACATCTGTGATACACCTTTAAGGAACCATAAGATTTGACAAGGTAAAGAGAGTGTCACATACTAAAAAAACAAAGACAGAAGGGTAGGAGCGCTCTGGCCACAATGAAGGAATGGTTTGCCTGAATGGTTTTCAAACTTACCGAGTTTGGAAAGGTGTTTGCAGAGTTTGGTTAATTGTATGTGCACAGACACACTTAACACACACATACATATACATAGTGTGTGTGTGTGTGTGTGTGTGTGTGTGTGTGTGTGTGCATGCTTGCTGTTATCAGGCACCATCGAATCTGTTCCAACTCATAGCCACCCTATATACAACAGAACAAAACACAGCCCTATTTTGCGCCATCCTCACTAAGTTTAAGGCCATTGTTGCGGTCACTATGTCAATCTATTAATCAAGGGTCTTCCTCTTTATTACCGACACTCTGCTTTACCAAGCATAATGTCCTTTTTCAAGGGCTAGCCCCTCCTGATAACATGTCTGAAGTCTAAATACCCTCACTTCTAAGGAGAACTCTGGCTGCACTTATTCCACAAAAGACTTGTTTGTTCTTCTGGCAGTCCGCAATATATATAAGTATTCTTCACCAACACCATGATCCACAGGGGCCAATCCTTCGTTGGCCTTTCTTACTCATTATTCAACATTTGCATCTATTTGATGTGATTGCAAACATCATTAATTGGATCAGGCAAGCCTTAGGTCTCAGAATGAAATCTTTGCTTTTCAATACTTTATAAAGGACTTTTAAGGCAGATTTATTTAATGCAATACTGTATTTTATTTCTAGATTATTTCTTCCATAAGCATTGATTCTGGATCCAAGTAAAATGAAATCTTGGCAATTTCAGTCTTTTCTCCATTTATCATGATGTTGTTTATTGGTCCAGTTGTGAGAAGGTCTGCTTCCCTTATGTTGCAGTGTAATTCTTACCGAAGGCTGTAGTCTTTGAACTTCATCAGTAAGTGCTTCAAGTCCTCTTCCATTTCTGCAAGCAAGGTTGTATCACCTGCATATCACAAGTTGTTAATAGACTTCCTCCAGTCGTTATACGGGGTTCTTCTTTATACAGTGTAGCTTCTTGAATTATTTACTCACCATACAAACTGAATGAGTATAATGAAAGAATACAACCCTGACACACACTTTTCCTGATTTTAAATCATACGGTATCTTCTTGTTCTGTTTGAACAACTGCCTTTGTCTATGTACAGGTTCCACATGAGCACAAATAAGTGTTCTGGCATTGCCATTCTTCACAATGTCTTCCATAATCTGTTAGGATCCACACCATCACACGCATTTGCATAGTCAGTAAAAGGCAAACATCTTTCTGGTACCCTCTGCTTTCAGCTAGGATCCATCCAACATCACAATTCATACTTCTGGCTCTGCATCCTTTTCTGAATCCAGCTTGAATTTTGGGCAGTTTCCTCTTGATGTACTGCTATAACTTTTTGAATAATGTTTGGTAAAATTTTCTCTGTGTGGGATATTAATGATATTGTTTGATAATTTCTACATTCTCTGGATCAGTTTTCCCAGGAACAGGCATAAATATGGATCTCATTCCATCCAGTGGTCAGGTATCTGTCTTCCAAATTTTTGGCATCGATGAATGAGTACCTCCAGTGCTGTGTCTGTTGGCTGAAACATCTAAGTTGGCATTCCATCAGTTTCTGGAACTTTATGTTTTGCCAATACCTTCAGTGCAGCTTGGACTTCTTCCTTCAATACCATTAGTTCTTGATCACATGCTGTCTTCTGAAATGATGGAAAAGTTAACCCGTACTTTTGGCATAATGACTCCATATATTCCTTCCATTTTTTTTGATGTCTGCATCATTCAATATTTTGCCCATAACCAAAAAAAACAAACCCACTACTGTTAAGTCATTTGCAATCCGTAGCAAACCTAGAAGGCTTCAAAATTGCAAATAAAGCTTAAATTTTCTCTTCAGTTCTTTCACCTTGAAAAATGCCAACAGTGTTCTTGCCTTTTGGTTTTCCAGCTCCTGGTCTTTGCCTGTGTCATTATCATACTTTCTTTTGTTTTCTTGAGCTGCCCTTTGAAATCTTCTGTTCAGCTCTTGTACTTTATCATTTATTCTATTTTCTTTAAAGACTATGTTCCAGAACAAGTTTTAGAGTCTCTTCAGATACTCCTTTTGATCCTTTCTTTCCTGTTTTTCTAATGACCTCTTGCTTTCTTCATGTATAATCTTCTTGATGTCATTCCACAACTTGTCTGGTCTTTTGTGGTTAGTGATCAGTATGTCAAATCTATTCTTCAGATGGTCTCTAAATTCAGACATGATATACTCAAGGTTATTTGGGCTCTTGTGGACTTGTTTTAATTTTCTTCAGCTTCAGCTTCAGCTTGTATATGAGCAGTCAATGGTCTGTCCTGTAGTTGGCCCCTGGCCCCATTCTGATTACTGATACTGAGGCTTCGCATCATCTCCTTACACAGATATGGTCAGTTTTATTCCTATGTATTCCTTGAGGCAAAGTCCATGTGTGTACTCACTGTTTAAGTTGTTGAAAAATGTATTTTCAATAATAAAGTTGTTAGCCTTGCAAAATTCTATCATGAGGTCTCTAGCACCATTCCTGTCACCAATAGTTTCCATCTGTCAATCCTTTGTTTTCAACACTCTAATTCCAATCACCAATGATTATTAATGCATCTTGATTGCACATTTGATCAATTTCAGACTTTGCAAGTTGTTAAAAACCTTCAATTTATCCATCTTTGGCTTTAGTGGTTGGTGTATAAATTTGAATAACAGTCCTATTAACTGTTGTAAATTGTAGGCATATGGATATTATCCTTTTGCTGACAGTGTTGTGCTTCAGAATAGATACTGAAGTGTTCTTTTTGACAATGGATGAAACACTATTCATCTTCAATTTGCCATTCCCAGCATAGTAGACACATGATTGTCTCCCTCAAAGTGGCCAGTACCAGTCCATTTCAGCTCACTAATGCCTCGGTTGTTTATCTTCGTGTGTTCCATTTCATTTTCGACAGCTCCCAGCTTTGCGGGAATCATACTTCATGCATTCCACATTCTGATTATTGATGGATGTTTGCAGCTGCTTCTCTTCATCTTGAATCCTGCCTCATCAGTAAATGAAGATCCCAAAAGCTTGACTCCATCTATGTCATTGAAGTCGACTCTACTTTGAGAAGGCAGTTCTTCCCATTTTGAATTTTGAGTGCCTTCTGATTGGGGAAGCTCATCATCTGACACTATATCAGACAATGTTCCACTGCTATCCGTTAGGTTTTCACTGGTCAGTTTTTTCAGCTGACCTCTGTCATGAATTGAATTGTGTCCCCTCAAAAATAGGTGTAGCCTTGTGGCCGGGCCATGATTCCCTGTATTCTAAAATTGTCTTCTATTTTGTGATTTTGTTGTGCTGCGTGTTAAAGGATTAGGATGGGACTATAAATCTCTTTATAAGTTCACCTCTCTGTTCCACTGTAAAGGGAGTTTCCCTGGAGTATGACTTGCCCCACCCTTAGTCCATTTATCCTAGAAGAGATAAAAGGAAAGGGAAGCAGCAGAGAATTGGGAACCTCACACCATCAAAAACGCAGCTCTGGGAGAAGAGCACATCCTTCAGATCTGAGGTTCCTGTGCCAAGATGCTCCCTGGACAGAGACTGATACAACACAAGGACTTTACTCTAGAGCTGACAAAGGGGAGAGCCTTCCCCTGAAGCAGACATCTTGAATTTGGACTTGTAGCCTACTGGACTGTGTAAGAATAAACTTTTCTTTGTTAAAGCCATCCACTCTGTGGTATTTCTGTTAGAGCAGCGCTGGCTGACTAAAGCAACCTCCATGTCCTTCTTCCTAATCTCTCTGAGTCTAGAAGCTCCACTGAAACCTGTCCATCATAGATGACCCCCACCCCCTGTATTTGGAATACCAGTTGCATAGCTTCCAGCATCACAACAACAGGCAAGCCATCATAGCAGAGCAAACTGATATATGTGTGTATGTGTCTGTGTGTATATGTATGTATATACACATATGTACAAATACATGCATCTCTACATATGTGCATACATACATATGTATAAAATAAAAATTAAAAAAAACAAACCTATTGCCATCAAGTAGATTCCTACTCATACAGACCCTATGGGACAGCGTAGAACTGCCTTATAGGGCTTCCAAGCAGTGGCTGGTGAACTCGAACACCTGACTTTTTGGTTAACAGCCAAGCTCTTAACTACTGAGCAACCAGGACTCCACTGTACATATACATATATACGTATATAGATACATAACAACTATAAAGAAATTTTTTGCTTCTTAACAGAAAGGACCACTGTTTACAAGAGAAACAAGAGAACCATTTCTATGAATATTTTTAATATACAAATGTCTCCACAGAGCATTTCTATCAAGCTAATGTAAATGCATAAGATAGTATACCATTCTGAATAATTCTAGCTTCACTCGTTCACCAGTGCTTCAGGGTATAACGCCTAGAGTGGGCCAGTTCAGCAACCTCATCTTCCAGATTACTTAGTGGCAATGTCTTTTTCCAGTGAACATGATCATGAGCAAAGTCTTCATGTCTATATTGTCTATCACTGTTTCCTACCTGCATAATAAAATATTGCTTCTTGGGCTCCACTCCTTACTTACTGAATCAGTATCTGTGCAGGTGTAGACTAAAAGTCTCTGTTTTTATAAAGCCCCCTGGTGACACTTGAGGACTAAATTTTGAGAACCTCTCTTCTGGAATGTCCACAGCATAGTTTCATTCTGTTTATTATTATAGCTTTTTATTAACAACAATGTGGAGCATTTGGAGATGTTGCTTCTAACTTGCCCTTTCCAATAGACAGTTGCTTCAAATTAAGGAATTTATGGTCACATTCTACAATTTCTAAGACAAGTAAGTAAAACATTATATAAAAAGCTTCAGCATAGCATCTGATACCTAGGAGATGGCTATGTGGCTTTGGCCCCTGACTCATGACACTATGCACAACAGAATGAAACTCTGTGTGGTCTTGCTCTATCTTTATGATGGATTTTGAATTGGATAGTTATGATCCATAGGGCTTTTATTGGCTGATTTTCAAAAGTACATAGCCAGGCCTTTCTAACTGGTTGTCTTAGTCTGAAAGCTCCATCAAAATCTGTTTAGCATCATAGAAACATTTAAACCTCCAGCGAGAGATGGGCAGCGGCTGTACACGAAGTGTATTGGTAAGGAATTCAGCCCATGTCTCCCACTTGGAAGGCAAGAATTCTACCACTGAACCACCACAGCCCCCTTAGAGATGTCAATAAATGTTGGTTACCTCCCTCTGTTTGATTCATCTCTTTGATTTCTTATATATTTTATCTTAGGGGTTCCCTGAAGTGGGTGAGAAATTTGTTACATGTCTTAAAGCACACAAACAACGATTCCAAGGCTCCAACACTGGCATATACTTTTCATATATGAAGATAACGTGTTCAAATTTGCACTGACATTTTGATAGAGTGGCCATATCCCCATTTCTAGCTGGTCAACCTTGAATATCAACCCTTCAGCAGTGACTTTCAGCCTTTTGTCAACTGTAGAATCCTTGATTCTAGTGGAGTCTTACACTGAGGTCACCACCTAAGCAGTGTAGAGCTGCTCTGGTTGAAGCAAGGCTGTAGGCACCTAGACCCTGCCCTCCTCAGTCTCCTCCTTGACCTCCATGGGCCTCTCGCTACTAAGTCATTGCCATCAAGTCAATTACCACCCAGAGCAACCCTGTAAGACAGAGTAGGACTACCCTCTAGAGTTTCCAAGGAGCACCTAGCAGATTCAAACCGCCAAACTTCTGGTTAGCAGCCATAGCACTTAACCACTACACCACAAGGCTTTCCTCTCCCCTGCTAGGGGCCCAGGTTAAAAACTATCCTCACAGTTTTAGAAATTCTTAGAGCGTGAGACTGAAGGAACATGTTGGGAATGCTACAGAAGCCCATATTCCTGATTATTGGAAAGAGAACAACGTCCTTCCACAAAGGGAAAATAATTTTTACTGTATTTTCTTCATTTTGAAATGAATATTTAAAAGAAAGCTAACTTAACCTCATTAGTGAAAACTTTGAGAAAAGTTTCTTTTAATCCCGTTAATACAACTAAACCCTAATACAACTGTTGGACTCTTGGAGAGGTGAAAAATGGAAAGAGAACAGGCAAAGGGTCATACAAAGTGGAATAAAGATTCCAAGTATAATCACAGAGCAAACTTACACTACAGGGAGAAAGAGGGCTATCTTTGAGATGACTTGCTGCAGAATGTGAAGTATCTGGGGATTTCTCCCAAAGCACAGGACTTCAAGGGACTGATGCTATTTCTGAAGTCCTGGCTTTGGGAGTCATCCCTGGATCTCTCATACTCTGTAGGAAGGCATCTCAGAGACAGCCCTCTCTCTCCCTACAGGGTCAGGTATGCTCTGTTATTACACTTGGAATCGTTTTGAGGCCAGGACTCTGGGAGAAAGACAGAGAGGTAGGAAAGAATAAGGAATGGAGAAAAGGAGAGGGAGAGAGACAGACAAGAGAGAGAGGAACCCCAGGATGTCCATCAGAAGTGGATTCCTAGTGAGTCACCAGCCTCCAGACTCAATGCTTACTTGTCCTCAGCTAATTGTATGGCTAGCTTTGCAGTAAAGAATTGCACACATGCACCATCCCATACCCTCAAGACATAATGGACAAAGATGCTATGTAATCAGCTTTACTGGTACCTTCAGAATAAAATCCAAATTCTGTAAGGTGGTTGACAAAAATCCTGTTGGCCTCATCAGACTTGCTCCTCACCACCCCCTACCATCAACACTCCCCATAGTGGCCTCCTTCATCACACACAACCACATCTTTTTATTCTAGTTGTATTTCTTTCCTTCTTCATCAGCTCGTTCAACAAGTATTTACTGAGTACCTACTGGGTGTCAGAAACCCTGGTGGCATGGTGGTTAAGGGCTACAGCTCCTAACCAAAAGACTGGCAGTCAAATCTACCAGGTGTTCCTTGGAAACTCTATGAGGCAGTTCTACCCTGTCTTATAGGGTAGCTATGAGTCAGAATCAACTCAATGACAAATAGATTTTTTGGTATATACTGTGTGTCATTCTAAATATACTCTATACTAAATATTGAGGAGTCACTGGTGACCAAAATCAGCAGGTGTATCCACCTTGGAGTAACGCCACACTGGCCCCCCTCTGGGAGCAGCGGCGGTTAACTGGAGATCTGCACTCAGTTACTGGTCAATGTACTTCGTGATCAGCACCACCTGTCTATCAGTGGGGACTTGGCACGTTGCTAGGATGCTGAAGAGGTTTCATTAGCTTCTGGATTAAGACAAACTAGGAAGAAAGGTCTTGCAATCTACTTTCAGAATTCAGACAATGAAAGTCCTGGGGATCACAATGGTCTGACCAAAACCAATTATGGGGATGACATAGGACTCTGCAGCATTTCGTTCCATCACGCACGGTCACTGAGTTGGGGCCGGCCAAACGACAGCTCACAGCAGCAAAAAGCTCTCCGCTCTAGGCCTTGCTCGTGCTATCACACGCCTCCCTCTGCACACACACTTCATTTTCTCTCTTCTGACTAGCTCCTACTCTTCCTTCCTAGAAGCTTGGATGTTTCTTTGTAACGGAGGTTTTCCTTGACTGTCCTACCCTTCCCTAACCAAATCGGCTGCTTCCTCCATATGTTTGCACAGCCAGAGACTCCCTGGCCCAGTCTTCATCACACTTCATCACACTATTTCCAGACCAATGGTCTGTCTTCCTGCCTAGAGCAGTGGCTGTGGGGGAAACAGGAACTGGTCCAGCCTTTGTCATCAGGTACTAGTTGTAGGCCAGAAACAGGTGACTATTTTCTCAATTTCCTTAATAATGCTACATAGCTAGGAATACTCTGCACACACAAGAGAAGAGCTAATTCATTACAAACTACAGGCAAGAGGGTGCAGTTCCCTCAGGGAACCCCAGCTGAGGACTGACAATCCAACCAAGTATCTAGCATAGATTGGCACTCAGAATCAGTCGAGAATTGCCTAATCTAACTAAATGATTAAGGTCTTCTAGTCCGGGAGTGTTATGGATTTAATTGTGTCTCCCAAAAAGACATGTTCCATACCTGTGAATGTGACTCCGTTTTGACGCAGGGCTTTTCTTTTGTTAATGAGGCCATACCAGAGTAGGGGAGGTCCTAAACCTATTCTCTTCTGAGTGGCATTGTATAAAAAGGAAAAACAGACATGGAGAGACATACAAGGGAAAAATTCCATAAGCCAAGGAATGCAAAGAAATACCTGGTACAGCCAGAAGCTGAACGAGACAACAAATTGTCTTCTCCTAGAATGGAGAGAACACTGCAAACAGTTAACATGTTCAGCTGCTAACAGAATGGCTGGAGGTTCTAGTCCACCAAGATGTACCTCAGAAGAAAGGCCTGGAGATCTAATTCTGAAAAAGCAACCATTGAAAACTCTCCATTGCACCGCTCTACTTTGACATACACAGAGTTGCTATGAATTGGAATTGACTACACAGCAACCAGTTGGTTAAAGAGTGAGACACAGTGCATAGCTCTGCTGAGTCAGTTGCATTAGTAGGGTTGGTGTTACCCAGTGTGGTAAGGTACTACGTCTCTCATCCCTGCATGCTAATTATCACAACATTGTAGCTAAAACACCAGAGAATTTGACAAAGTCAGCTACTATAAAAACACCTGCAACAACAAAAACAGTAGCACCTGCTTGTAGTGAACACAGGCAAAAACCACATTATTCAAAGCATCTTTTTAATTGGCTAACAATGACAGCTGGGACCAGAGGGCAATAGAGGGTTCAGAAAGTAAAGCAGCATGGAGTTTTAGCCTTGTAGGTATATTGATACAGCTAAGCTGGGCTTATGAAAAATGTTTTTGTTGTTATAACTAACTACAGTGATATCTTTATGAAAAATAATAAATTTCTGGTGAAAACCTTTATAGGCAGTAATTTTGGTGTCACCCCCCGACAGCATCAGCCAGTGCGGTCTGAACACGCCACACCTCCCTAATGGCACACCACTGGCTGGTGCCCTGATTTGGACTTCTAGCCCCCCAAACTGTAAGGCAATGAAACCCTGGTATGTAAAGCCACCCATTTGTGGTCTTTTTGTTATGTCTGCTAGGAAAATAAGACAGGAACAAGAAGCAGCATTCACTGTGTCCTCCGCAGCATTCAAAAGAAATACATAACATATACATATACATAACATCACTTGTCTGATTTAAAGGAATAAAACTTGCAAAGAGAGTAAGAACCGGACTTCAGGATGCTGGAGAGTCTAAACGATCTGTGATTCTTTCAGCAGGAAGGTGCCAAGACTTAAAGTAACTTCTCACCCTGCCTTCCTTCACTGTCAGCATTTACCGCTGGATGCCTTTATTACTTTCCCTTGCAGATGCCCCTGTTTCTAATTAGAGGCAGGCCCTGACCCCCTGAGAGCTGATAACAATTTTGCCCCTAGACATACCTTATTGGCTAACTGGAAAAGGCAGGTTAATGGTGTCTGCAAGGAAGGTATATTATTAGAAGTGAGTCTGTGAAGCAAGGGCCCCGTGACTCTAACCTTTGGAATGCTGACTCCTGAGGTCAGTAATTGGGCACACAGAATTCACCAGAACAGCAGGTCTAAGCCTGTCTTCAGACCTCTTTGAAATGCAGTTCCTGAGGTCAGTGAAATAATTGCTTCATTTGAAGGGGGTGGAGAGAGATGGGGGTGCGGGGGGGGGGAAACAGCGTTCATTATTTCTCCAGTTGATCAATGCGCCATGCTCTCAATATCCCACCTAATTAAAATAACACAGGCTGCTTGAGAAACTCAATCATTTCCACGGTGATTCTTGTCAGTTTGCTCCTTCTGCCAGCACGGAGATGCCTAATAGCAGATAAGCTCAGAGCCTCCTTGGCTTCATCATTAATTCAACAGCCAAGGTGCCACAGTCCTCATTAAACCTCCTTGCCCCTGTTATATTAAAGCCCTTAATTAACTGGGAGGATATTTTAACATCAGCGCTTTGCAACTTTCCAAAGAGAAATACCAATGTAATCGGCTTGAACTCTGGACCATCACTCCTAGTGCAAATGTGCCCTCTTCTCACCTCCGTGGGGATGACTGGACCCAGGTCACATTCCAAATACTCAGGCAGATAATAACCTGGACAGTGTGTTATCAGCTCTCTGAGAAGAACTTGAAAATAGCACCATTCAGAAGATTCCTCTGAAGTTCAGCCATTGTGTTGCAACCCTCGTAATCTGAGAAATGTTCCAGCCAAGATCATGGGGCCCACTTATTAAATTCAAATGCCATTCAAAAGGCAAGAGGTGATCAGACCAAAGAAGGTGCTGCTTCTCTTTTGACACAGTCTGCATAGCTCCTGTGGGCCAGACTTAATTCAGCCTCACATATAAGAAAGAAGAGAAAATAAGCATAAAAGAGATGTGAAATGAAGCCAAAATTCATAGTAAATAAAAAGGAGTAGGGGGAAAAGCTAAAAAAAGGACTCAATGCCCCAGTGGTGCTGTCAGTATTAAGTTCCTGGGTCCACATAAGGCGCGCATGGCAGAGGAAGCGATAAATCACCCAGGATCCGCTGCACAGGCAAAGGGGTGACAGCTGGCTGGAATCCTTCGCGGACCTGAGGCATTGATCTTTAATCCACACAGCTTTGGGGTCTGCCCTTTGATTAGCTTGGCTTACAGACCAGCACCTGCCTCTCATAGATCAGGATGCCTCTAGCCACGCTTCTTGGACTTCACTCTTAGGAGCAGAGGAGGATTCTGGGACACCAGAGTCCTTGAAGTTGTTGCTCCTTGTGTATCCAACTCAGCCACTGAATGTGTCTTTTTTTTAACCTATCTTATTGGTGAGTCATTAGTCATGATTAGGGCATAGATCTCAGTTGCTTTTAGTAGCCTTCAATATGTTCAAGTGGTGAGAGAATGATTTAAAGATAAATTGAAAGGTGAGGTGGTGGATACAAGCCAAGTGTATTTGAAACAAGAAAAACTTTTTTAAAATTGTAATTTCTCTCCCTATACTGTAAGACACCATTATGGGTTGAATTGTATTCCCCCAAAAGATATATGGAAGTTCTAACCCCAAGTAACTGAACATGAACTCATTTGGAAACAGAGTCTTTGAAGACATAACCAGTTAGCATGAGGTCATACTGAACTGCAAACAAACCAAACCCACTGCTGTTGAGTGGGTTCCCACTCATAGTGATCCTACATGACAAAGTAGAACTGCCTATAGGGTTTCCAAGAAACAGCTGGTGGATTAGAACTGCCAGCCTTTTGGTTAGCAGTTGAATACTTAACCATTGTGCAACCATGGCTCCAGAGTAGATCTGAATTTAACAAGAGTGGTATCCTGAGGTTTAATGTCTTAGTGATACGTCTCATGCATGGTCCCTACTTGTCTGTCAGTGGGGGCATGCGTGTCGCTCTGATTTTGAGTGGGTTTCAGTAGAACTTCTAGACTAAGATAAACTAGGAGGTAAGGCCTGGTAAGCTATACCTCCAACAATCAGGGAATGAACACCCTATGGATCACAATTACCCAATCCACAACCAATTAGGGCAATGGTGCAGGACCTGGCAGCATTTCACTCCCTTGTCCACAGCGTCACCGTAAGTTAGAGGACAGCTCAGCAATAGCTGGCAGAAACCCCCAAAACTCCACTGCCGTTGAGTTGATTCTGACTCATGGTGACCACTATAGGTAGAGTAGAACAGTTTCCCGTGAGTGCTTGGTGGATTTGAACTACCGACCTCTGGTCAGCAGCCGCAGCTCCTAATCACTATGCTATCAGGGTCTCTGCTAACAGCAGCAGATCTTATAAAACTGGAGAAACCCAGTGAGGCTCTGAGGGAAAAGAGCTATGTGAAAACAGGCAGGCACTGGGCTTTGCTGTCACAAGCCAGGGAACTCCTGGGCTACCAGAAGCTGGGAGAGAACAAGAGCTGAGTTTCCCCTGCAGCCTTCAGCTCATGTGGCCCTGCTGACACCCTGAATTTGGATGTCTAGCCTCTAGAACTGTGACAGAGTAAACTTCTATCATTTTAAGCCGTTTTGTGATATCTTGTTAAGGCAGCTCTAGGAATCTAATTCAGACACCACCGTGATAAATGCTATCAAAAGCATTTAACAGATGTTTTAAAATGTCATTTTTCTGTTCATCTTCACTGTGGACAGGCACAAAATTTTCCTTTCTCCTCAGGCCACAGCAGAAAACTATTAGAGAGAAATATATCAAAGCTCAGAGGCTGGAATTTTAGAAATGAGATTCAGATGTGTCTATAAATCTGACAAGGAGATACAAGGGGAAACTTCAAGATGGTGTGAGTGAAATATGCCTGGAATTTGGTCTGTGACCTCACCTGGCCATTTGCCTCATTAAATCTCCTCCTGTGGGCACACAAGGGCCAGGGGTCAGCCAGGATTTCTTCATCCCCCTTACAACACGCAATATTATTTGCAGGCCTTAGGGGCCACTGAGCGTTATGACTTCTGCTCAACTGTCATGAATCAGGCAAACTCAAGAGGCAGGAAACTGAGCTGGATGGATCACTGGTTTGATCTCAAGTGACAAATCCCTTGTTGTGACTTCTTCCAGACACTGGAGATTGCTGAGGGGTAAGGAAGCTAGGATGGAGGTAGGATCTCAAGGGCACATAAAAACATAGGGAATTACTTCAAGTGAGTTCTGATTCATGGTGCCACCATGTGTATCGGGGTTCTTAGTAGGTTCTCAGTAGCTGATCTGTCGTGAGTGGACCACAAGGCTTTTCTTTCAAGGTACCTCTGGGTGGACTTGAACTTCCAATCCTGCTTTATGCATCTGAGCAGGTTAACGGTTTGCACAACACCCACCAAAAACCCCACCGCCAACAAGCTGATTCGGACTCATAGCAACCTTGTAGGATAGAGGAGAACTGCCCCCACAGAGTTTCCAAGGAGCGCCTGGCAGATCTGAACAACTGACCTTTTGGTTGGCAGTGAGAGCACTTAAGCGCCATGCCACCAGGGTTTCCTTGCATTATTCAGGGGCTCCAAAAAAAACAAAGGGTAGGAGATGAGTACTGCCTTTGAATTATGATGTTGGCAAAGAAATGGGATATACCATGGACTGCGGGAAAAATGAAGCAAGTCTGTCTTAGAAGTAGAGCCAAGACGCTCCTTAGAAGCAAGGACGGGAAGACTTTGTGTTACATGGTTTGGGCCTGTTATCAGGTGGACCAGTCCCTGGAGAAGGACATCATGCCTGGTAAAGTACAATCAGCGCAAAAGAGGGAGACCCTTGATTAGATAGCTTCACATAGTGGCTGCAACAATGAGCTCAAACACAGCAAAGATTGTGAGAATGGTACAGGACCAAGAAGTATTTCCTTCAGTTGTACACAGTATCACTAAAAATCTGAACCAACTCAGCAGCACCTAACAACAACAATAATAACACCTATGTGTCGGAAAAGCTAAAAGAATTAAATATAATAACATATGCTAAGTGCTCGGTGCAAAGAACCCCATGGCAATACGTGACAGATCCTTTTTTTTCCTTTTTCCATATGATACGGAATTGTTTGTCAATTTAGCAGGCAAGTAAGGTGAAGATCCAAACAGACTAGGCTAACACAGACTAGGAAGAAAGGCCTGGCAATCCATTTCCCAAAATCAACCAATGAAAACCTTATTATAGATCATGACAGAATATTGTCAGATATTGTGCTGGAAGATGAGACCCCAGGTTGGAAAGCTTTAGACAACAGGTGAAAAATGGACTCAAACATACCAACCATTAAAAAAATGAAACGACCTTTTTTTAATTGTACTTTTAGATGGTTTACAGAACAAACTAGTTTCTCATTAGTTAGTACACATACTGTTTTATGACGTTGGTTAACAACCCCCACAACATGTCAACACTCTCCCTTCTCCAACCTTGGGTTCCTTATCATCAGCTCTCCTTTCCTCTCCTTCTAGTCCTTACCCTGGGTATGGCTTACCCATTTACAAGTTCCAGCAATTAAGCTCGTAAACTTGTCACCATGTACTCACATTGGCAGCACTGTACAAACAACTCGGTAAAGTTTCATAACGTTGGCATATGAGTGTCTCATAGCTGTGTTCAAGTAGACGTGTGGAGGGGTCTTGCCGAGTAACCTTCATCATTGTTATTGTGTGTTTTTATAAGAATGTTGTAGCTTCAATTAAAGCAACAAACAAACATTCAATTTCTTGTTCAACTTGGCAAGAGTGGAAGTGAAATCAGGGACATGTTAGTCCAAGTCTATGGGGATAACACCATGAGGAAAACAGTAGTGTACAAATGCATTAAATGTTTTCCTGGGGGGAAATTGCTTTGAATGGTGGACTAGGTTCTGGCATAGGTGCATAGCTTCCCAAGGGGAGGAAGTACTCTGGAGGTGACCGCAGTGATATTCAGCAATGAGGTATGTACCACTTCTTCTAGGATGAGTTCGTGAACTTGATTGTTAGACCTCATAGCTTTATTTTGTTTTTAGGGCCTGTCCAATCTTTGGCCAAAAGGTGAACCTCCGGAGCAGCTTTCTTACTGAGCTGAAAGATTGTTCAGAGTCCATACTCAGCATTTCTCCAGTCTGTACCAGGCTAGCAATTCTGGTCTTTCTTTCTGAGTTAGAATTTTATTCTACATTTTTCTCCAGTTCTGCCCAGGACCCTCTGCTGTGATCCCCGCCCACGCAGTCAGCAGTGGTAGCTGGGCACCATCTAGCTGTTGTGAACTCTCGTCTGGCAGAGGTGTGGTAAATGTGGCCCATCAGTCCTTCGTACTAATCTTCCCTTGTATCTTTAGTTTCCTTTTCTCTTTTTGCTTCTGAAGAGGTAAAATGAGTGGAATATCTTAGACGGCAGCTCACAGGCTTCACAGACCTCTCACAGTTACTAGTGACCAAAGTAGAATGTAGAACATTTTCTTTATAAAGTATGTTATGAAGACCAGACAACATTTTGTTCTGGTATACAAAAGTCCCCATAGTTGGAGCTAACTCGGTGACGGCCAACTGGCAACAACAAAAGGAAGATCTGAAAAATCTAATTCTGTTCTCTTAGGAATAGGGAGCAATCACAGGCTCTTCAGCCTTGCACTTACTAGCAACAAAGTGTTTAAGATGGGAAAACGCAATGGCCCATTTACCTAAAAAAAAAAAACTTTTCACAACCTAATCAACCAGCTGAGTGACTGAGCTTATTATAACCTGTCGAATTCATTTTCCAAAAAGCCTCGCCAGATAATCATGGAGGTACTTTATAGGAAATACTTAAGGGATGACTTTCTTTGATAGGTAAACTTGCTTAATAGCCCAGCCCACAGGTCCACCCCGAGTGGGTTCCGGTTCCCCACTTCCTGTCTCCTGGCTTACTGCCCTATCACAAAGTCTCGCTATGCTTCCCTCAGAGGAAATGCTCTCCAGTATGTCTACTTACCCTAGCCACGAGCTGCTGAGCGTGAGAGCCAGAGCGACACAGAAAGAGCCCTCCTCACCCGGTCCGTGGCTCAGCTCATACTTCATCCCATGCCAAAGAGCACTCTCCCCAGAGGAACCAGCAACTAGGGGTCCTCCCTTCCCTACTGCTCTTCGGCAGCCGATGACACCTAAGCTAATTGCCTTGGCGTCATTGCTAACTCCTGGTGACTCCCGTGGGCTTCAGAGCAGAGCTGCACTCCACGTCACGTTTGAGGGCTGAGTTTGCAGAAGGAAGTCACCAGGACTTTCTTCTAGGTGCCTCTGAGTAGACTGTAACCTTTTAACATTTTGGTTAGCAGCCAGTTAACTGTTGGGACCACTCGGGGACAACACATACATGCATATGTACATTTTACACCAAAAAAAAAGCTTCTTCCAAAGGCTTGAATTCAAGTCTTTTCTTTGGATAAAATGCAGTGCTTCTAATCTTTGAAATAACTGTTTTTCCATTTAGGCTTATAAGAAAGTATGAGAGACTGGATATTGGACATGTATTACTTAAATAAAATGCTGCTTATAATAATACTGCTTCCTCTTTTAGATATTCACGAACCACCCACTTAATGGCTTTTTGGATTCTTGGTCTGTATATACTTTTGCGTCTACCATCTGAACCTATTACTGACTTGTAGTGACCTCATGTTACAGAGCAACACTGCTCCGCAGGGTTTTCGTGCCTGTAACATATGCAGAAGAAGATCACCAGGCCTTCTTCTGAAGCACAACCTCATTTGGGATTTGAACAACCAACCTTTAGATCAGTAGTTGAGGGCAAATCACATGTACCATCCAGAGACCTAAACTGTTTTGAATACAAAAACACTTGCCATTTCCAACCTTTGCATCATTGTTTGAAGGTCCTCGTCTCCATCCTCATGCTCCTCTGTTACAGATTGTTTTTCCTAGGGTGTGGATGCTTCAGTGCTCGTTTTCAGTGTGCTGGAATTCTGCATTGCTGTGTCACTATCTTTGGATGCAAAGTGGCCCGCTGTAACCCTGGGGGGGATTGCGCCACGCCCTCAATTCCTCAAGTGTCAGAAGTGGCACCCACTGCACCATTTCCAGGAGATTCGATGCCTCCAACAGAACTCAGAAATATCTTCCAGAAAATCCTGACAGTGATGCAAGAATCCCATTTGAGAAAGTACCAAAATCCAACTCTTTTTTAAAACTTATGTATTTTATCATAAACTCAGAATAATATTTTCATTTGCCAAAGGGGAGGGGAGGGACATCGCCACAGAAAATTCAAGCCTATACATTTGAATTTTTGTAGAATACTTATAAACTCTGTTATAATGCTTTCTGGTTATACACCCGTTTTACCAGTGAATGTTTGCAAGAAGGTAGGAGCTTACATTTTGCTGAGCCCTTATTTAGTAACCGTCACTGTGCTGGTGTCTTCACACTCACCGCCCTGCTTACTTCCCCCGGTGCGCTTCCTCCATCGGAGAGGACGTGAGGCTTGCCGAGCTGCTGTCCCCACAGCTGGCTAGTCAAGGGCAGAGCCAGAGCTGGCCTCAGGACAGCAGCCTCCGAGCCAAGATTCCAACAGAGAACCTCTCCTTAAGGGAGAGGACAGAAACCCAGTCCCAGTCACTGACTGGGTTGTAAGGTTCTTGATTCACTTTTACATCCGTGCATCTTACTGAAGGAGAAAAGAGGAAGATCCTCAACAAGATGGACCGACGCAGTGGCCACAACACCGGACTCACCCGTAACGACGACGGCGAGGGTGGTGCAGGACTCGGCAGTGCTCCATTCTGTCGTGCGGTGCAGTCACTACGAGTGGGGACCGACTCGATAGCAACTAACGGCCACCTTCTAAACTGTGTGCAACACACTCATTTATTCATCACAGTGTTGCTCCAACAGTGACTTTTCCCATGCCATCAATTGAAATGGAATTGGCAAATGAGTTGTTCTCCTCTCTTCTCCTTGTATTTCAGTTATGCAGAAAATAGATTTTTTTCCACACCAGTGTCTAGGTTTGTAGAATATAGGGTAGACAAAAAGCGGGTCTCGGTGGCGCTCTTCAACATGCCACCCTCAAGTTTCTTGGTTTCCAGCATGAAGGAGAAAGAAGTAGGGTTTTTTAATTTAATTTTAATTGTTTTTTTCTTTATGTATGCTAAAATTTCACCACCAACCTGTCAGCATGCCGTGCAGTGGTGACTGGTGTGCTACTGTGATGCTGGAAGTCAAGGGCAGCAATATTTCAAATAGCAGCAGGGTCACCCATGGGGGACAGGTTTCAGCAGAGCTTCCAGACTAAGATTAGGAAGGACATGATGATCTACTTCCAAACATAATCCACTGAAAACCCTACTGATCACAACAGGATATTGTGATCCTCGAGATTGAAAGGTACTCATAATACACGGTGGCCACAGCAACGGCCTCAAGCCTACCAACGATAATGTCAATGGGACGGGACCAGGCAACAGTGCATGGGGTTGTAGGTGGGGTCATCACGACAGGCAACTTAACAGCAGGTAACAACAACAACAAGCTAAAATTATTTATCCTTATGAGCTTTATAAAGGGGGCAGAATCAAAGTTATAGACAGAAATTAAGAGAGGAAAGTCTGAAAAAAGGAAATATTTAGCAGTCCCTTTCCACATACCTTGGTGGCACAGCGGTTGAGTGCTATGTCTGCTAGCCAAAAGTCAGTGATTTGAATCCACCAAGCTCCTTGGAAACTTTATGGAGCAGTTCTATTCTGTCCAACAGGGTAGCTATGAGTCACAATCGACTCAGCAGTGGTGGGTTTGGCTTTGTTTGTTTGTTTGTTTCCCACAAAGGGATCTGCTACTAACCAGAAAGTCTGGCAGTTCAAACCCACTCAGAGACAATTCAAAAGAAAGGCCTTGCAATATACTTCTAAAAGATCACCGTCATGACAACCCTATACAGCATAATCCTACTCTGCACATACGGGGTTGTCCATGAGCCAGAATCAATTCCATGGCAACTCTTCCTTCACAGACATATACCTTATTGTGTAGTAAGTTCCAGAGGTACTGTACTTTATCCTACCAACCGCACATGCAGCCAAACTCCCCAGCCAGCGCCCACTAACTGACTTTTCCTTCTTTATAGGGTCCTGAATCCATGTGTTAGGAAGCCAGAATGAAGCTCAGCAAAAACCACAAACAGATTTAAGCTCTTCAGATCTGCACCATCTCTGCAAGACTCGAGTCCCGTGATAGAGGTCCGCTGGATGAGTCATGTTTGGATTTCTAGAGGCATTTTCAAGATGTGTCAGAATTTTTCTTAGGTTTCCTTTTCAAATAAATCTTCCAGCTTTGACTCCTCTGTGTCTGAGTCGGCTCCACTAAAAGCGTATTCATTTCTGTGGGAACGTTAGACCGCAGGGGGAGGGTTTGTCTTCTGCCCACAGCTGTCTCTAATCTTAGAAATCCAAATCTGTGAAGCTGATAGATCATTCAAGCTCGTGAATCCGGGGCATCGTGGCTGATAACACTGTTTCAGATCTTTCAGCTGTTAAGTGTATACAAGCTTTCTCAGGATCCCTTGGGTTTGGTCCCGTTACAAATGGCCTTCTACAGGAATGTTTTAGATGACCATAAACTGTAACAGAATCTTTCCATGGATTAAAAAAAAAAAAAAAAATTGCACTTATGTCTTCTTCCACCATGGTTCAGAATAGAACTTCTATTGATTGCTTCCCTTAAGGAGATCTTGGGGCAACACTCTCAACAAAACCATCCAGTTTGTGTGCAAAACAAACTCCGCAAAGACCTCGCACCCTTTGTGGAATATTAAAACATTAATTATTTGACAATCACAGCTGATTAAGCATTCACAGTATTATCCTGTTTGAGCAGCTGATCATATTAGAGATAGAATACACCCCTTTTATTTCCTGGAAATAGAAATAGGTTCAGAAATAGTTGTCCCCTCCCCAACTTTTGCTTTCCTACCCCTAAACACCTGAGGGATACAATGCACTCCAGTCAGACATAACAGACAACTGTGGGCAGGGTTTGGGAACAGAAGATCTAAATGCACCCCCTCCTCCATGCGGCACTCGTCACACGAGCCTATACACTCTTTACTCCCGACGGTCACCATGGAGCCTATTTCAATTCGTGGTGACCCCATGTGTGCCGACTAGAACTGTTCCATAGAGTTTTCAAAGGCTGTGACCTTTCAGAAGTACGTCACCAGATCTTTCCTTTCAGTTAGTAGTTAAGAGCGTTTAACTGTTTGCACCATGCAGAAACTCCTATTTTTAACCACAGATACCTTAAAAGCAAGCATTAGCTTAGAAAGCCAAATCAAAAATCTTCTTTCAAACATATATTTTCCTTTTTAAATATCACTTAATGTATTTTCTTTTAGGTAACTAAGTTCTACATATACATTACAGAAAATTTGAAACATAGAAGGAAATAAGAGAAACCCTATTAACCCGAGAGACAACCACTGTGATCTTACAAATGCTCAAGTCTGTGTTACCTTCTGACTTAAAATCCTGTTAAGGATGCCTCACTGGCCTTTCGGTACAGCCCCTTGCCTGACTGTGCTCTTGTCCTCCTCCTCGAGCACTCTACCTGCTCTGCCCGACTTCTCCTGCTCTATGCGCCTGAGTTGACTTCCATTCCACAAAGGAACATACTCATACCCATCCTGAGCCTACCTCAGGTGTTCTTCTCCACAGTAATTATTACAGCCCTTTTGTTAGCAGCTGTCAAGGTGGCCAACTCATGGTGACCTATGTGTGTAGAGTAGCACTGCTCCATAGGTTTTTTTCTAGGCTGTAATCATCACAGAAGCACATGACCAGGTATCGTCTTCTGCAGAGCCTCTAAGTAGGTTCAAAATGCTAACCTTTCAGTTAGCAGCTGGCAGCAAATTAGTACCAAGCTTAAAAATAAATTTACTGTTTATTTTTTGGTGATTAGAGTTTAGATTTATTAAGCTAGTTTAAATTAATTTGCATGTAAATCTAGACAAGAAAGAGTGAGGTGCTTTACTCATATTATTATCTTAGATTATTCCCAAAACAGTAAATATAAATGGCCTAGAATTTGATTTTATTAAAAAATAATGCATCCATTGTGTAACGGTTTTCATATAAAAACTTGAAAACATTTATTCTGCCCTCCCTCTCCACTCTCACCCTCGACAGAAAAAAATGAAGGCAAATAATTTATATTTGAAATAAAACCCTGAACTTTGTTGGATTCATAGTTCCTAAGAGTGTAACATCAAATCAGCAGAAATCTCTTTGGGTATGGACCGTTCAATTGAAGTAAGTTTGCAAAAATTTTCCCAAATTAGATGCTTGACTTAAACCTTTCATTTCTAAAGAGCTTTACTTCCTGTTTTCATCTTAATTTTTAAGACATCACCGGAAAAAATGGAGGAATCTGTTGAAGAATTTCTATTCTAAGCCAAGCAATAAAGCTTTGGGGCTGGTTCATTGTCTGTGTACTCGGAGCTGCATTACCAGGGAGGAAGCACCATGTCCATTCATGTGTTTGTCACTGAGAGGAAAACTGGTTCCATATGTTCCATACACACACACACCTCATCTTGAGTCTGGCCTTCAGACAAGCGGCATCCCATAGTGATACCCAGGAAACAGGGAAAAAGAAACAGTAATCTGTTTTTACTTAATGCTCCTTAGAAAATACATTCAGATTACCTACTCAGAGGCATTTTCACTTTATTCCAATTGGCTGGCAGGAAAATTCATGTGACATGAATTAATTTTCTACCTTTAAAAAATTTATAAACTAACATTTTTAATTATAGAATTGTGTTGAATCAAAGATCCAAATAAATCTCCAAGGAGATTTTCCTCTTATTCCTGGGTTTTAAAAAAATAAATCATGTGTCCAAGAAAGGCAAAGGAATCAAGTTGCAATCACTACCGACATTCAGGAATGAGAGAACATGGGTGGTATTCTGGGCACTGAGTATTCCAGGAGAATAGAAAAGGAAAGGGATTCTGATACCAGTACTGGAAGTCACATAGCAATTTGGGATGAGGGATCTTAAACATACATACTTGTTTCAACAAATGTGTCGCAGGATTTCTCCCCGGCAGAGTCTCATTACCACAGGTCTCAGGCCAGGCCAAGTTATATGCATTGGTCTAACTTCATCAACGTCAAGTCAATCAGTCTGACTTCCACCAGTTCATACTGACATTGTCAACTTGCTCATGAGATTCATGAGTCACTTACTCTACAATAGCTCAACAGCCCAACACCCTGAGCCCATTGGTACCCAGGAGGGCACGGAGAGCCTTTGCCTTCAGTCTACCCTCAAAGTACCCCAGCCCTGCTATCAGTAACATACAAACTTGTTTCTTCAATGTCAGGCCCAAGTGTGAATATGGAGATGCTCAACATCACTATGAAACATTTGTGAATTAAGTTCTCTGGGCTGTAAGTCTTTCCAAGTTTATACATTGCTATCAAGTCAATTCTGAGTGACGGTGATTCCATGTGTTACAGAGTAGAACTGCTCCAACAGGTTTTCTTGACTGTCATATTTACAGAAGCAGATTGCCAGGCCTTTCTTCCTCAGTGCTGCTGGGCAGATTTGAACCAGCAACCATTATGTTAGTAGCTACATGAAAACCACTTGAGCCATCTAGGTGGACATGGATCCAACAATCCTCTTCACAAAGACAAAATAACAACTTTCAGTCCAGCAGTAATGTATAACTTCAGTTGAATTGATTTATGACAATAAATGAACATTTTCAAAGATGAAGTAAACTGAGTCACCTACTAGCAGCTTACTTTCAGCCACCTGTGTAAGCTAATTGCCCTAGATTCACATTATGAAGCTAGCATTATCTCATTAATGTATTTACTCCTAATAATTTAAATTATGTTTAAGAGGCTCTTCAAAAGCCCAATATTGTTATTAGCAACTCGTTCTCTCTACCAGTGACTCATTCTTTCTAGCAGTCTCCTATGGCCTTACTGAATATTGATACGGACAATAGTAAAATTAAAGCATGCTAATTAGAAGTGAAAAATAAATGTACCATGTGGCCCAATTTGCTTTTTTATGTTCTTTCAATACATAAATCTAATTTTGAATGGTAGTTTTTATGTGCCCTCGATTCTGATTCAGCGACCCAACACGACAGAGCAGAGTTGCCCACGGTGTTCTCCTCCAGGCTGTACTCTTGAGGGGAGCAGATCGCCAGGTCTTTCTCCCAGAGAGCAGTGGGGAGGGGGGATTGACCCTTCCAGTTAGAAGCTGAGCCCTGAATTATTGCTCCTTTAATTTGGGCTGTCAGGTTTTAATTGTGTATCTCCTGTCTTGAAATTATACTTAGTATAGCACTGGCAAATAAAACGTTTATTCCCAGCTACAGACGGATTTGATGAACTGAAAAGGGAGCTAGTGATCCAATCCTTGAGCCTAAAGCGGAAGAAAGTACACCGAAGTGGTTAAAGGACAGCTAGGCGATCCTCCTCACTGTCAGACTTTAGACCGGTCACTAAGCTTCTCTGTTACTCAGTGTCCTAATGCATGAAGTGGAAATAATAATAGTATCTCTCTTACAGATCTGCTGTGCCGATTTAATGAATTCATATGTGTGAAGGACTTAGGTGTCCTACTGGCCCAATTGTTAGGCACTTGGCTGCTACCCAAAAGGTTTGCAGTTCGAACCCACCCAACGGCTCCATAGGAGGAAGACCAGTCAATCTGTTCCCATACAGGTTACAACCTAGAAAACCATATGGGGTGGTTCTACTCTGTCACATGGGGTCACTATGAGTTGAAAATTGTCTCCATGGCACACAACAGCAACAAAGCACTTACGACAATAAACACATAGTAAGCACTGGGTAAACTGTAGCTGCTTATGTCACGTAATGGAATTTTCAACAACTTACTGGACTTTTCCATTTGACTTTACCTCAAAATCAACACATCTAAAAACATATGGCTCATCTTCTTAGAGCAGCTCCTCCTCCCAACTTCCCTGGAAATAAAACCCAAATAACTGTCACAACAACATAGTTGATTCCACCTGCTCCCTCTTCTCCAATCTGTCACCAAAGCCTCTTGGCTTTTCCTTCAATACCAGTCACATCCTAATGTAACCTTGTGAAGGTAGGTCCTGCCTAGTGCAACCCCTCAAGTCAACTGAGAGACAGGAGGCCTTTGAGAAAGACAAGGTGGACTTGATTGCCAGTTGGGCAGGCGAGGAGCTTGGGCACACTCATATCAACCTCCCCGAGGTTGGGGGTTCCAGGGCAGTTACAGTGTTCAGAATAGCGAACTAACACAGAATGCATGAAGCTTCTGGGACTAGGTGAGCAATTTCAGGGACTAATTATGTATGCAGGTGCAGCACGGGGTGCAACTGGGAATATGTGTTTTTGTGGAAGCGTGACACAAAGTCCCCTAAGGACCACTGTGAGGCTTATTGCACATGTCCGAATGGAGGTGGCCTTAAGCAGGGGAACAGTAAGACGGCCTTGGGCTGCTCCACAGAATGCTTTGTCTGGGCCTCACAGACCCTGGGTGTGATGGTGAAACAGGATGTCAGCTTTCAATACCCCAATTTTAAAAAGGGAAGTTAAAATAGACAGCAAAGATTGATTCTCTTCATAAAATTGACTTGTTTTTTCTGCTGACTTAAAAATTCCTGGCCCTGGCAGGAAGTCACATATTAACTGATAGAGGCTATGGAAATACAGTCTTTACAATTTTCACAGCTTTGTATAAACATCAAAACAGATAAGACATGCCAGGCACCAGTCAGGAACCCCTGCTTCAGATGACAACCAAAAGGCTGGATCCTTGCTCCTGATGCATATCTTCAAATGACCCCAGAGGCCCCTGAAGCAATCTCCCCTTCACCCCCTAATCAATCACATTGTTTCCCTGCCACTGTCACGAATACTGGTGTTTACATTTATGTGCAATCCCACTCTGTTATATACCCCAACCACACTTGATTGTTTGACCAGGTTCTTGATGGAATCCTCCCTGCTCCCTGTGTCTGCTAGCACACAGTGATAAACTTCTTTCTGATCACTCACCCTCATCCATGCCTGAGAGGTTGGCTTTGGGGGGCAGGTGATGAGAATCAGGAGTTTTTTCTGGTAACAGTGGGAAGAGGCCGAACAGTTAAACCCTGCTGGTTATACTAAGGTTGTTAGTGGTTCCCAGAAATGGGAGTACAGGAGAGAAAAAAAGATACCCGTAGCCTAAGCACTGTTCAAGGGGATGGAAGATGCTGGAAATGAACAGGGGTGATGGTTGCATAACATGGTGAACACAGTGTCACTGGATTGTGCATGTGAGGAATGTTGAAATGGCAAATGTTGCCTTACCCCCAGAGTTACCCCACTGAAAATAAATAAATAAACACAAGGCAGTCACATTTGTCCCTTCCCTCCTACTCTAGCCACCACATAGCTATGGGGGACGGGCACTTGTAACTTTAAACCTTGGTAATGTGACAGCCCCCTGGTAGGGCCCCCAACTCCAGGAAGGCTGTCTTCTCGTGTCAAAACATCCGTCAACTGAATCTTTTTGAAATCACAGTGCCTTCAAGCTACTTTCGATCTCAAACTCTTCGCCCTTCACCATCTGTTCCCAAGTTGACTTCTAACCTTAACACTTTATTCTAGGTGAGCTACTCCCTGACACTTGTATCTGTGTGGCACTTTAGTTGCAGAAAAGTCACCAGCATCTCGCTCAAGTTTCCCTCCGTTGATGGGGGCATGGAGTGAGTAGTTGTGTGCATAGAATGCATGTCGTCACGTGTACAGGGCAGTAGAGAGAATAGAAAGTCAACTCACAGGGGTCATCAGAGAAAACAAGTACTAGTCCTCCTTATGCTAACAAATTGTTGTTTATTTGAAATTCAGATTTAACTCAATATTCTGTTTTATTTGCTGTTTTGTTTTGTGCTTGTTAAATCTGAAAACTCTGACTCACAGACAATCAGAACATCAAGGGTCTACATTTACAGACACAGTTTTATTGTCCCAACAGAAGAGGCCACAACATCCTACTCAAGGTCTCTAGGAAGGGGACGTGAATGTGTGAACTAGGGCCTGTGTAGAATTCTATATGGCCACTGACTTTGATCTCAAGTGTTGGGGAAAATACCCCAGGGAGCTACGGAAATGGTTATAAACTGGTGTGCACTGCACATGCGCCGTCTAAAGAAAGACATTGCTCCTTACCTCTACCTGTCGTTGCTGTCACAGACGCGGAAGATACATTCAAAAGCTTCACAAATGTCTGAGAGATTATTTGAAAACTCTTGACATTTAAGTACTGGCAACTAATACGACAGCAGTGGTGGTTCAGTGGTAGAGCTTTCACTTTCCATGACAGAGACCTAAGTTTGATGCCCAGTTGAGGTACTTCACGACACCCTCGTGTCAGTGGAGAGTTTACATGTTGCTATGATGCTGAACAGGTTTCCGTGGAGCTTCCAGGTTAAGACTGACTAGGAAGAAAGGCCTGCTGGTCAGTTTTAAAAAAAATAAGCCATTAAAAACCCTATGGACTATGTCATCCCGTGCATGGTAAAGGACCAAGCTGAGTTTTGTTCCATTACGTATGGGGTCCCTGTTAGTCAGGGACTATTCCATGGCAGCTAATAATAACAGCCAATTTAATAATAAAACATTCTGATGCACTGTGTGGGACAGACAAAAGCAGTGTGCTGGCTACGTTGACCATCCTACAGGCCACTATCTACTGCACCTGTTCCACAACTGCTCTGCAACTGGGCAAAAACATCCTTGCCTGCTACCTCTGGTCCTTCTGCTATTACAGCAGCGCTGTGCTTCTACTTCTGACCAACCGACTCTCTTGGTACCTCCCAAATTTGAATTCTCTGAAAGAGAGGATCTGATTGGTCTAGCCAGTCACCTGGTAGTATACAGCACTCTTATTGGTCAGGCTCTTCTATGTTGTTGGCCGGCCCGGAGGGTTGCCTGCCTAGTCCATCTAGTGGTGCCCAAGAGGAGCGGTACAGAGTCCAGACCTGTTACATCCCTTTTGTTTGGGGAACTGCAGGAATGCTGATTTCTTTTCATTCCTCTTTCCACCATCTTCTTTTTTACCACAGAGCTCTCTTACACACTTCCTGCTCCTTCAGATCTCAGCTTAAGGGTCACTCCTCGGGGAATCCTTCCCTACCTCTTCAGTAGGTCAAACACCACTAATACATGATCTTCCAGAGCCATGTACCCCAAGATGGTATTCAAAATATGTACTGGTGGTGCTGTGTAGATGTCTACCAAAGAGAACACAGGACCAATCAGAATGGATTCTGGCACAAGATTCGGAGGCTTCTTGCTGTGCCTGGACTTAACCTTTTAGTACTGAGAGGAGGAGCAGTCACGGAGGTCCTGAAGGCAGAGCTTGAGGCGCCTTGGTTGTAAGGGAGATGGTGCTGAGGGGTCTCATTCATTGCAGCAGCTACACTGCTGGTTAATAACCTACTGCTGTGCAACAATAAATTAAAACAACAGTTTATTTCTCACAAGTTCACAGTCTGGACTGATTTTAGTTGAGTGTTTTTTCTGCTCCACAGAGTGTCTGCAGTTGCGTGCCATCAGTCCATTTAAATTCGTAACAACCCTGTATGAGTAGAATGGCCCATGGGGTTTCCTAGACTGTAAGGTTTAAAAGAGTAGATCATCTGTTCTGTTCCCCTGAGGAGCAGCCAGTGGCTTTGAACTGCTGTACTTGCTGTTAGCAGCCAGGAGCCTAGCCCTTGTGCCAAGGTTCCTTCGTGGTGTCAGCTGAGAATGAAATGTGCAGGCGGTTTTCAACCACACATCTGGCTGTCAGCTGGGATGGCTGAACGGCTGGAACCTGGTTGGGTACTGAACTCTCCATGTGGCCTCTCCCTAGACTAGCTGGGCTGCTTCCTCACAGCATGTGGTCTCAAGCAAGTTGGGGTTTTTATATGGCAAGATTGCTTCTAAAAGAATAGAAACAGAATCTCCAGTCCTCTTAATACCTTAGCTCACAAGCCCATTATATTACCTCAGGGCATCCTTGGTCAAAGGAAGTCCCGAGGCCAGTGCAGGTTCAAGGAGAGCAGAGGGAGTTCACTGTTGATGAGAGGAGCAGCAGGTGCAGACAGAGGAAAGGAAGGATGGTGGCTATCTTACGGGACTCTCCCACAACCAGTGTGGAAGTATTTAAACATTTTAAACATTTTAACAATAGGTATAGAGGTATTTCTGTATATTAAACTAAATAGCAGTCATGCATTGAACTTTTCATTAGATCACTGTTGCCGTGTTTACACTGGTTTGTGATTTGTTTGAGAAGTCTGTCCTAGAGGACCTGGGACTATGACCATATTTCTTCCTAGCTATAGCTCTAGTGCCTAGTATAGTGCCTGTCACATTGCACCCTTTGGTAAATATTTGTTCAATAAATCAATGAAAGTTGCCTTCAAGAAGCAGCTACCAAAATCATCACTGAGTTGTTTCATTGACTGAAATGCTTTACTTTTGTGCAAGGAAAATTTGGTAGTGGGGAGTTACAAAAAGGTTGGTATCAGTGTTCTCACTGGCAGAAAGACTAGTTTTGCTTCAAGGCACTAGAATGTGTATTTTGGCACCTGGGAGCAGGTGTCTGTGAGAGGTATGGGGAGAAAGAACTGAAATGAGAAAGACAGGCTTAATAAACAGGTTTCTCCCTCCATACCCCACTTCTGGATGCTCTTTAGCACCCAGCACAGATTCCCTACAACTGATAAAATCATCAATAACGGGAGTCACCCATCAAGACTTGATGCTCAGCCACCCAGGAAGGCTCTCCTTTGGCAAGAATTAATACCTTCTTCCAGTTTGGAATGTGTAGCATAAGGTATGGATTTATTTGGAAGGTGGCCTAAGGTGAAGAAAACAGCAGGGATCAGAGAAAACTGGGCTCTATTCCAGTGTTGTCCTTTCCCCTAGGAATTAAAAAAAACAAAAACAAAAAAAGCCTTTGCCATAGAGTCAACTGCTGCTCATAGTGACTCTATAGGACAGAGTGAAACTGCTTCATAGGGTTTCCAAGCACTGACTGGTAGATTTGAACCGCGGACTTTTTGGTTAGCAGGCATAGATCTTAACCACTGTGCCACCGTGGTTTGTCCCAAGGAGCAACCCTGAGTAAACCCCTTCCCCTTGCACAGAACCGCCTCCCAATGATGTGTTGGCTTAGTTATCCCCAGGTGTCACCTTTTGTGACCTAATTAACTAAATCCTGCTCTGTCTTATGACAGCAGCAGATGGCAACCTCACCCTTCCAACCTGTTTGTCCCTGTCTATAATATCAAATCTTCCTGTGATCCAGTCTTGGAAATCTGAAGTACGTCTTCCGTTCGGCCATTCTTCCCTGCTAGATGCACTTGCTCAACAACCATGGTGACGTCTGCTTCCTCAATTTCCTATCTCACATCTCCATCCCATGCCCATTGCCACTTCCTCATCTAGAGCCTTTTGGAACACTACTATGGCTCAGTCCTGCAATTCCTGATTCTACCCTCTCCTCACTTCCACCTAAAGATTTTCTTCTTTAGGTGTGTCACAGTAGCAGACCCTAGTGGTTATAGAGCCAGAAGGTGACTTAGGATGAACCTACTGAAGTTTAAGCTTCCAGAACCCTCACTTGTTTCTGGCTCCTTTCCAAGTCTCGGGGTGAGGTGACCACTGCACTTAAGAGGCCACTTATTTGTGTAGGATATTTTAACCACAATTGGTTGTGACGACTGTCTTTTGTCACCCATTTCCCTTCCCTCACACTTTTACTTGTGCTGACTGGTGACAGGGAGTCTGTGGGTGTTTTCTGGTATACCACTAACAGGAAGTTTAGTTGGGAAGACATTTAATTTGCTTTTAGTGTAATATGTTTATGTGGTTGGCTTGAAGGTAAACCCTCAACTGTTAAAAGCAAATAGTGAGGTTTAGGAATGTTTGGATTATACTAGAACATTCTACCATAAGTAGTAATTCATCAGGAAAAAGAGATAAATTGTGGGTTTTAATGACTAGGCTCTTGGATTATTTGATAAGCTGATAAATAATTTGAATCATGTGGAGACATTAGAAACAATTGTAATGTCTTGCTTATTTGAGCCAAAATACCAACACTGTCATATTTAACATGAAATTCTTAACATACATTAGTGAGATACTGACAACCAAGTGTACTAAAGATGTAGTAAGAACCCCATGAACACGTGCCCAAACTCTACCAGCATCTGAAAAATGCTTACAAAATTACTTACAGTATTATCAAAAGCACCTACCAGACCTAAAGATAACTAATGCCTCAATCGAATCATACTCCCAAGTTTGTTTGTTTTTTTTTGTTGTTGTTGTTGTTTAATGAATGAGAATCTAAGAGCAATGTTGAGTTTGTAAAGGCCTTTTTTCCTATCTGTTTACACATGTGTGTATATAGCTATGTAAACCCTGGTGGCGTAGTTGATTAAGTGCTATATCTGCTAACCAAAAGGTCAGCGTTCAAATCTGCCAGGAGCTCCTTGAAAACTCCATGGGGCAAACTCCACGGGGCACACTCCATGGGGCAGTCTTACTCTGACCTCTGGGGTCACTATGAGTTGGGCCTGACTTGACAGTAGTGGATTTGTGCGTGTCTCTGTGTGTGTGTGTGTGTGTGTGTGTGTGTGTGTGTGGTGTATACCTACACATGTGTATACAGAAGCCCTGGTAGCACAGTGATTAAAAGCTCAGTTTCTAATCAAATGGTCAGAAGTCTGAACCCACCAGCTGCCTCTTGGAAACCCTAAAGAACAGTTCTGCTTTGAACTATAGTGTCTGATTCAGAATTGGAATTGACCCAATGACAAGTTTTTATGTGTATAGGAGTCCTTGGCAGGGCAAATGTTTTGGCTGCTACTTAAAAGATTGGAGGTTCAAGTCCACTTAAGTCTGGTCAGGTGGATACAGTTCAACCCTGGGAATTCCAAGGCATACCACTCCCCCTTTGTGGATAGGAATGTCTCAGACCCACCGGTACTGCTATGGTAGGTAGAGAAAGAGAGACAAGGTACAGTAAAAAAGAAATGTTTCGGTAGAAGTCTGTGTTTGGACGCCTTCTAACTTTGCCTGCCTCCTGGGAGTGTGGGCCCTGGGGGCGCTGATAAATTGTCTTTGGTTAGCCCCGGTAGTTATTTCACCAGAGTCAGCCTTAATATCCCAGCAGGCTTTGACTGCACAGATAAGTTTCCAGGCCCCTGGAAGGAAGGAGAGAGGAAGGAAAGAAATGTGGTAGGGATCTGTCTCAATTTTCTAGAGCTGCTGTAACAGTAGCAACACGAGTGGATGGCTTTAAAGAACAAAATTTACTTTCTCACAGTTCTGGGGACTAACGGCCCAAATCAGGGTCACAGCCATGTCGATTCCTTCCTCATGGGTAGTCCCAGCTCGGGGCCGTGGCCGTCCTCACATGGCATCTGTCTTCTCCTGGCTGTGCCTACCTCTGTCTAGCCTGTTCTTTTTCTATCTGAGAAATATTAGATTAGAATCTACCCTGCTCCAGTATGACCTAATGAATACAACAAAGAAAATCTTTTTCCAGACAGGATTATATCCATCAGGCATGGCAGTAAAGATTCCCACCCACATTTGGGGGAATACAAGTTAATTAATAACAGGATTTAATATTTGTTAGGTGCTTGCTGCAAGTGGAGTGTCATGAACATGGCTGAATGTTTTCTAAGAAGTGACATTATGTTCTTCCTCTTACACTTTTCCTTTCTGTGCTCCTCGCCTCAGGGACAGTAGACAGAGGCAGTCTGACAATTTCTCTGCACATCGTTTTCCAGGAGCCTGAACCCTGGTGACATACTGGTTAAGTGCTACAGCTGCTAACCAGAAGGCTGGCAGTTCAAATCTACCAGGTGCTCCTTGGAAACCGTATGGAGCAGTTCTATTCTGTCCCATAGGGTCTCTATGAGTCAGAATTGACTCAGTCGCAGTGGATAAGCCCAAGAAGCTCTTAGGGGATTCACACACAAAGACAAACTTGCAGCCAGAAGCTCAGCTATTGCAGGTCTGGTCCTCAAACTCTTGACAGTGAAAGTGTTCACTAGCCTAGAGAAAGGAGGGGAGAGAGAAAGATTTGTGGGTGACCCCTATCAGTTTCACAAGGAAGTGCTAGGAAACAGAGGAATGGCTGCAAGTCTACCGAGCCAGTTCTGATCCCACAACCTCCCAAGGGTTCCTATCTGGAAGCACTAGGGAGTTGCGCCTGGTGAAGCTGAGAGGACATGGCTCATCGCTCTCCACTATGACCCAGTTGTCCACTACCTAACTTGGGCACTCCAAGGAACCCTTGAGCTTGGCATATACCTAGGGACATCCAAAAGTGGAAAACTAAGGTTAGATTGTTGCTGATCAGAAGAGAATTTCAGACTTAAAATCTATTGAAAATGATACATTATACAAAGGAGGAGAACTATTATCTCTACCACCTGAATTGGAGGCTGATTCATAATAGACAACAGATAGGTAATCTGGAGCACTTTAATCCTAACAACCTACTGCAGTAATAGTCTTGGTGTCATATGCTAATGACTCTTTCAATTACTCATTCTGCCCAAAGTTGTTGAACCCCTCACTGGTTGGAGCATTGAGCTAACTTCTAGAGAAAGCAGGAAATGAAACAGATAAGATCCCTGTCCTCACACAATTAATACACGGTGGGACTAACAAAACATAAACAACTATACAAAGACAAAAAAGTCAGTAAAAACTGATAAGCATTGTTTTTCACAGGAGACCATGTGGTAAAGAATCCCTGGAACACGCACACAATCAGCCAAACCAACCCATTGCCACTGAGTCGGTTTTGATTCATAGTGGCTCCAAAGGACAGTACATAACTGCCCCATACAGTTTCCAAAAAGTTGCTGGTGGATTCCAACTGCCAACCTTTTGGTTAGCAACTAAAGGCATAACCACTGCACCACCAGGGATGAACTGGAATGGCCTCTCCGAGGATGTATTTTGTGAGCTAAGACCTAAAACATGGAAATAACTTGCCATGCAAAGAGTTTTGGGGAGACAACATAGAAAGAAATAGAAGGGTAAAGACTTGAGGTCATGTTGGGGAATAAAAAGGAAGGAAATCAGTGTTGTTGGTCTATAAAGAATGAGGGGAAAGTGTTGGCAAATGAGAGGAGAAGTCAGATCATTTGGAATCTTGCCAAGCAAAATAAGGAGTTTGAGTTTTATTCTTCCCAAACAACGGTAATCCGGTTTAGGTAGGAGAGGGACATTATAGGATTTGCCTTTGCATGGTATGTATATGAAATGAGTTAATATATGTAATGCATTTCAAACAGTAGCTAGAAGACAGCGAGCACTCTGACAGCGTTATTGTTTTTATCCTTACTATTATTAATGATGGGTTGGAGTACGCCAAGAATGAAATCAAGTATACTGATTGGGTGGCTATTTTTGTAGTGCCTGTTGGGCCCTAAGAAGCCCTGGTGGCACAGTGTTTAAGAGCTCAGGCTGCTAACCAAAAGTTCAGCCGTTCAAATTCACCATCTACTCCTTGGAAACTCTATGGGACGGTGTTACTGTGTCTTGCAGGGTCATTGTCTGTCAGAATCCACTCAACAGCAACAGGTTTTGGTACTGGGTCCCGAACCACATTTGTGCTTGTGAGACTGAACAGAAGTGGTGCATGTTTGTACATAACAAAATGAAATTCAGAAGTAGAATCAGTAGGAGTGTCTGATGAACCAGAGGGGTGGGCAGGGTATGGGAATGAGAGAAAGAAAAGAACGAAGGACACCTTCCAGGTTCCTGTCATGAACAGCCAGGTGGAGGTACATTTATCAGTCTAAAGAGGTCTGTAGAAGAAGTCAGTTTTGGAAGAAAACTCAAGATTTCCTTCCACTTCATTATGTTGTATTTGAGGTACCTATCAGACATCCAAGTGGAACCGTGAAACATGTTACTATCAGGGCCTCCACTCCAGATATACTGAATCAGAATCTTCATTTTAACAAGATCCCCAGGCAATTGTTATGCGTAATAAGCGGTGAGAAGCACTGCTCTAGTAAAGGTTCTCAGAATTAATCCCTAACCAGCAGCATTAGCATCACCTGGGAACTTGTTAGAAATGCAGATGATCAGCAGGGGTTTGAATCAGAACAAACCAATTTGAAGCCTTGGTTACTGTTTCTATTTTACAATGAGGAAACTTAGGCTCTTTTCCAACAAGGACACTAAGACTGAGAAGAGGTAAGTGATTTGTACAGTCAAATACCTGTTAAGTGGTGGTAAGCTTGGAACTTAGGGTAGAAACCTTCCATAGGTCTTTATCCTGGAGAACCGCTCCCTGTAACAGGGAAATACTTTATAAGGTGTATCATATTCTTTATTGGTGTAACTGAGGTAGAGAATAGGATACAGCAGCACCATCCATATGCATCTGTACGATGCTTGTGTGGGAGCTGGAATCTCAGAAGTTCGAGGTGGTGGTTTGAATCAGACAGAGGCCATGAACCTTATATCCCACTTCTCCAATACTTAGTGGGCAGATACCTGCCTGGGCAAGGAATTAAAACCATGAAAGAATTATATACAAGTTATGAGCTTGCTACGCTTTAGTTTCCTGATCAAGAAAACAGCAATGGAAATCCATGTAAGACCCACAGACAGCCTCAGATCTGCTATGCAGGATTATTTTAAAAACAAAAAAGAAATAAGAAAGTTGGATCACACGCATCATGAGTGTCTAAGGACTATGTGTCCATTTAACTCTTATTATAAAATTAAAAAATTAAATTGAGTATGTGCTTATATTACTGAACTGATACTAGTTTAACACACGCTTATTGTATACACAGCTTCTCCTGTGGAACTAGGCTGTGAGCGCTGTTACCTGCCTCAACACACACATGCACACCTTAGATACGGAGGAGGGCGGATTTTAACTTGGATAGGAAAGGTGCTGGAAGCAAGAAATAAGCTGTAAGTTAAAAACATGAACTTCGTTTTGTTTCGTTTAACTTGAATTAGGGCTATCTTTCAAATAGCATCTTATTTTATGAGAATGGCACCACTTTCCAAAGCAAGCTTCTGTCTAGGTTAGTTTATGATCCCCTTGGGGCCATTATATGCTTTGGCCTGTCTTTTCAATGCGCTGTCAGTGCCTCACAAAATGCTCTTACATTATTGGAAAAACTGAGTGGAGACATTTAATGACAGTGGAAAGCATTGTTAGAGAAAGAGAGAGTCCAGTGGGAGAGAGAACTACAAAGAGAAAGAACTGGAGTGCTCGTCACCCACCACCTTTATGGAACAACCAGAGCCCTGGTGGCACGGTGGCTACGTGCTATGGCTACTAACCACAAGGTCAGTAATTCAGATCAACCAGCTGCTCCTTGGAAACCCTGTGGAGCAGCTCCACTGTGTCCTGTAGGGTCGCCATCCGTCAGAATTGACTGAACCGCAATAGGTTTAGATAGCGAAGAGGTGAGTAGGTTGAGTATAGGGCATTTTGAGGGCAGTGAAACTACTCTATATGATGTTGTAATAGTGGACACTATTATGCATTTGTTAAAACCATAGGACTGTACAACATGAAGAGTGAACACTAACTATAGTTAACTAACTAAAGTTAATAATAATGTATCAATACTGGTTCATTAATTGTAACAAATGTACCATACAATGCAATATGTTAACAATAGAGGAGACAATGAAGGGAGAGAGAGAGTATTTAGGAACTCTCTATTTTCTACACAATTTTTCTGTAAACCTAAAAGTGCTCTGAAAATAAAGTCCATTGAAAAAAAAAAAACAAAATGCTAGGGACTATATTTGAACGAGTCTCAGATAAAATCAAATGGAGCCTCCCTGATTTTCAAAGCTACTCAGCTTTCTTTGGCTCTGAGTTCTCATTTAGCCAAGCCGATTTGGATATTCCTTATTTGGGGGCTGGTTTGCTTTTCACTTTGGTTGCCTGTGTTCTCCAGTGAAGACACAACTCAAAGGAGGAATGCACTCAGCCTCCGTGAAAAGCCGGCTGCCAGTGGCCTTCAGCCATGACCGGGAGCCTGGACCACAACGTGGGAGTCAAGGATTTAAGGCATTGCCTGGAGAAGAAAGGATTTCCAAGGCTCAGTTCTGCCCTGTTCGATGCTACTTTAACCTATGCTCACAGCACAGCCACCCACATCTGAGAATCTGTCACTGCCAGTGAATTCGGGCAGTATTATGTTAGTAATATTAGGTGGAGATCAGAGTTTGTTTTTAATGAAAGAATTTTAGAAATCAGTAGACATTCTTTTAATCTCAAAACACTTGAAAGTCAAACAACTTACTTCCAAACAATCCACTGGTTAAACAGAAGGAATGCTTTCTTTCATTTAAACACAGAAAATTTTAAAAACTTGGTTCTTCCAAAAAAAAAAAGTCAATAGACTCAGTAAGTCAATAGCAAGGCTTTTACAAAGATAAAAATGGGAAAAGACACAAATTACTCTGATCAGGAATAAAACAGGGTGATACAGACCCTGTAGACATTAAAAGGACAATAAGGTTATACTATGAATAATTTTACGTCCCCACATGGCACAGATGCTTACATGCTTAACTACTTGCTGAAAGGTCATCAGTTCAAGTATGCCCAAAGGGGCTTCAGAAAATAGGCCTGGGGATCTGCTTCCAAAAGATCACAGCTTTGAAAACCCTATGAAGCAGTTCTGTTCTGCACACATGGGGTTGCCCTCAGTTGGAATCAATTTGATAGCAACTAACAATAAGGTGAACAATTCTGCAAACGTAAGTTTACAGCTTCAATTGTACTGGACCAACGTTTTTTAAGGCACAGACTAACACAACTTTCCCAAGATGAAGATAATTAAAAATTTTGAATAGCCTTACAACTATTAAAGAAATTAAATTTGTAATTTCAAAGTTCAAAAAAAAAACAAACTTGAGGCCCATGATCTCCAACGATTTCAGTAAAGAATTCCTAAGACTTAAAAGCTAGTAGTATTTTGACACCAAAACCAATGACAATACAGGCAAAAAGAAAAAAAAAAAAGGAAGAAGAGGAGGAGGAAGAGAGACAGGGAGAGAGGGAAGAAGAAAACAAAACAATAGATAAATATGCCCATGAATATAGACTCAAAACTTCACAGCAAAATGTTAGCAAATAGAATTCAGCAATACATAAAAAGGATTCTACACCATGACCAGGTGGGATTTAGTCCAGATATGCAAGACTTCTCAGTATTTGAAAATTAATCAATGTAATCTACCATATTAATAGGTTAAAAACGAAAAAAAACATCATATGATCATATCGACTGATGCAGAAAAACCATTTGGCAAGAGCCAATGCCCAATCGTGACAAAAATTTTCAGAGAAAGCAGAAATAAAGGTGCATTTCCTCAACTTGGTAAAGAGAATCTATTGAAACTTACACCTAATATCATACCTATTGGTAGAAGACCAGACGTAGTCTTTCTAAAATCTGAAAGAAGGCAAAAGTCTGCTCTCACCACCCATTCAATATAGCACTGTAATTCTAGTCAGTATAGTAAAGCAATAAAATAAAACGTATAAATCAGAAACCAATGAAACTGTCTCTATTTTCAGTTTACATTATTATCTACATCTTAAAGAAAGGACTTTGCAAAAAATATTCCTACAATTAATTAATAAGTGAGGTCAGCAAAGTTGGAAGAATAAGATCAATATACAAAAATTAATTATAGTTCTCTATATAACAATAAACACTTTGTAATTGACACTTAGAATTCAGTAACATTTAAAATAACTGAAAAAAAAGAAATACTTTGGCATAAACCTAACAAAACACTTGTAAGGCATGTGTGCTGAAAATTACCAAACAGAGGAAAGAAATGAAAAAAGATGTTATTTCCTGTATAGACATGGGTAAGAAAACACAACAGAGCTTTCTGGCCTCCTCAAACTGATAAACAGGTTTAGTTTAATTTGTGTCAAAATCCCAGCAAAATTTTGTGTAGATACAAACAAAATTATTCCAAAATGTGCATAAAAAGGCAAAAAGAGTAGAATAGCTTAAACAATTTTGAAAAGAAGAATAAAGTGAGTCAAACCAGTCTTCATAACTTCAAGACTTAGTTAGTACGTACTACAGTAATCGAGACTGTGACCGTGGCAAAAGATAGACACAAAAATCAGTGGAAGAGAACACAGAATGCAGAAATAGACACAAATAAATCCAGTGTTTTATACAAAGGTACAAAGGCAATTCAATTCAGAAAGGATAGTATTGTCAACAATGGTGCTGGAGCAACTGGGCATCCATAGCCAAAAAAAAAAAAGAAGTGCAACCCGGTCTCCTGCCTTAGAAAAAAGTTAATCCAAAATACAGCACTGACTTCAATACAAAAGTATACAATTTCGGAAAAAAACTTATGAAACTATCTTCAGTAACTGGGACTATGCAAAAAGTTCTTAGACTTGACACCAAAAGCATGATCCACAAAAGGAAAAAAATTCACTCTGCAAAAGATCCTACTAAGAGAATGAAAAGACAAGCTACAGATTTGGAGAAAACATTTGCAAACCCCACATACAGCAAAGGACTAATATCTAGAATATATGAAGAACTTTTTCAAAACTCAACAGTAATAAACAATCCAGTTAGAAAATGGGCAAAAGATACGAACAGACATTTCACCAAATAGGGTATACAGATGGCAAAGATGTGCCCCATCATTAACCACTGTTGTTGTTATTGTGTAGTGTTGAATGGATTATGACTCAGCAACTCCATATAAGTAGAACTGCGCCATGGGGTTTTCTAGGCTGTAATCTTCACAAGAGCAGAGGTCTTCTCCCCCACACAGCCACCAGTTAAGTATGAATAGTGATCTTTCAGTTAGCAGCTGAGGGTTTAATCACTGTGCCACTAGGGCTCTTTCATTAGCCATTAGGGAAATACAAATTTAAACCACAATGATATTTCACTATGACCCTAGCAAAATGACTAAAATAAAAAACAGAGACAACATCAAATGCTGGCAAATAAGCAGGCAAACTTGCTCATGCCCTCATACAGTTACTCCCTAGAACATAAAATGCTACAGACACACTGGAAAAAAAAATTGGCAATTCTATTAAAAAGAAAAAAAGAGTAAACATTAACTACCATACAGCACAGCATTTGTACTCTGTCCTTTATCCCAGAAAAACCTGCATGTGAACTTCCATAGCAGCTTTATTCATAACAGCCCAACACTGGGAACAACCCAAATGTCCTTCAATGGGCCAATGGTTAAACAAACCACAGTATATTCATAACATGGAACACTATTTGGCAATAAAAGAATGAATTATCAGAATATGTAATGATTTGGATTTCTCTCCAGAGAATTATGTTGTGGGAAAACAAATTCAATCCCAAAAGGTTATATATTGTATTATATGATTCCATTTAACATTCTGAAAATGATAAAATTACAGAAATGGAGATCAGTTTAATAGTTGCAAATGGTTTACCAATGGGAAAGGAGGAGCAGTGGAGAAGCAAACGCAGCATGAAAAATCCTCGTGGGGATGGCAACATTCTTTATCTTGATTTTGTCAAGGTCAGTATCCTGATGTAATACTGTACCACAGCTTTGCAGACGCAACCACTGTAAGAAAGTTGGTAAAGGGTAAACAGCATGTGAATCTACAATTATCTCAAAATAAAATATTCACTTTTCTAAAAATGTTTTGTAGATTAATTTATTTGTTCAGATGTTTACTGAGCATCTACTAAGTGCATTAAAGTCAAATTGGCCTCCAAAGACATTACAGCTGATATTTCAACCGCGGGATTACGAAAGATGTAGAAGTTTGTCTAAGAGCTGAAGAAAGGCTTCTCTTGGAGGGTAAATTCAAACTGTGGGGCAGAAAAATATGTCTGGCCAGCTCTCCAGCAAAAAGAGAAGCAGTATAGTGGTGAAATTCTCTCTAGAAACACCCAGGTGTTTAAAACCAATGGACTAGCTGATATTAACGTTCTCAGAAGACCACTGTCCCACCTTGGGTTAACCTACACCTTGCAGTTTGAGTTTTGCTCTTTCTTTAGAGAATGAGCCCTTCCGAATCCTGTCTGTATTTCTGGGCTTCTGTGGAACCTACCAAACCAGCCTCAGCCCGGAGCATGCTGGGAGTGGGGCGGGACTGTGGTGTTCAATTTCATGTTTCAAAACGATTAGGCTTTGGTGCCCAGTGGTTTGGGCAAACATTAATTCTCATACTGCTATGAAAACACGTGATTAGCATTTATATCCATCAACCGGAAGTAAAGCAGATGACCCTCAGTAACGTGGATCTGCCTCACAGAATCAGCCAGAAGCCTTAACAGCAAAAAGCGAGCTTTCCTGAGGAAGAAGGGTTCAATCTCAGATTGAAAGTAGACATGCAGGAACTTCTAATACGTCACCTTTTCTACTGATTTTGGACACATGACTATCCACATTTTCAGCTTTCACCTGGCCCACAGATTTTGGACCTGCCACTCACCACAACTACATAAGTTAAAATTTCTTCAAATAAATCTAAGATGTGGTTAAAAGCACAGGTTGTGGAGCTGCTCATGTTTGAATTACCATTCTTTCATTCTTTCTCTGCTACCTGTTGGTTGTGAGCTCTTAGGCAAGTTACGTCTACTTCCTTAAACATAATGTTTCAACTGTAAAATGAAGTACGTACTTCCTAGGCTATGCTTTCTTCCATCTGATACGTTTTAATCAAGCATTTATAATGTGCCAGACACTGCTCTAGGCACTAGAAAAAGTGCAGTTGTTGCTGTTGGATGCTGTACAGTCGATTTCTACTCATATTGACCCATGTGACAAAGTAGAATTGTCCCATAGGGTTTTCTAGGCTGTAACCTTTATGGGCTCCCACCTGTCTGTCAGTTTGTCATACAGTGGGGCTTGCATGCTGTTACAATGCTGGAAGCTGGAAGCTACACCATGGGTATTGAAATACCAGCAGGGTCACCCATGGCAGTCAGTTTCATCTGAGCTTCCAGCCTTAGAAAGAAGGACCTGGCAACCTACTTGAATAGCAGCAGACCACTGTCAGGTATAGTGACGGGAAATGAGCACACCAGGTTGGAAGGTACTCAAAAGATGACAGGGAAAGGGTTTTCTCCTGAAAGTTGGGTCAATCTTAGTGCCACGGATGGGGTCAAGCCTGTGGGATCTTCATCTGTGGATGTGGCACAACTCAAAATGAGAAGAAACACTTACAAATACCCATTAATAATCAGAACTTGGAATGTATGAAGTATGAATCTAGGGAAATTGGAAATCATCAGAAACAGAATGTGCAAATATCGACACCCTTGACATTAGTGAGCTGAAATGGACCAGTACAGTCATTTTGAATTGGACAAACATATGGTCTACTATGTCAGGAATAAAAACTTGAAGGGGAATGATGTTGCATTCATCATCAAAAAGAACATTTCAAGATCTGTCCTGGAAGTACAAAGCTGTCAGCGATAGGATAGTATCCATAGACCTACAAGGAAAGCCAGTTAATACTACTACCATTCAAATTTACACACCAATTGCTAAGGTCAAAGATAAAGAAACTGAAGATTTATACCGCTTTCTGCAGTCCAAAAGTTATCAAATATGCAATTCGGATGCATTATCAATTACTGGTGATTGGAAAGCAAAAGCTGAAAACAAAGAAGGATCTGTAGTTGGGAAATATGGCCTTGGTTACAGAAGTGATGCCAGAGATGGTATGAAAGAATTTTGTGAGACCAACAACTTCTTTGTTCCAAATACCTTTTTTCTCCAATATAAACAGCAACTATGTTTGTGGACCTCAGCAGATCGAATACACAGAAATCAAACTGACTACTTCTGTGGGGAAAACAAAAAAAATGATGGAAAAGTTCAATATCATCAGTCAGAACAAGACCAGATGCTGACTGTGGCACAGATCATCAAATGTTCATATGCAAGTGCAAATTGAAATTGAAGAAAATTAGAAAAAGTCCACAAGAGCCAAGGTATGAACTTGAGTATATCCCACTTAAATTTAGAGACCATCTCAAGAATAGTCTTGACACATTGAACACAAATGACCAAAGATCAGATGAGTTGTGAAATGACATCAGAGACATCATATATGAAGAAAGCAAGAGGTCATTAAAAAGACAGGAAGGAAAGACCAACCTGGATGTCAGAAGGGAACCTGAAACTTGCTCCTGAAACTCCAGTAGCTAAAGCAAAAGGAAGAAATGATGACATAAAAGAACTGGAGATTTGAAAGAGTGACTCAAGAAGACAAAATAAAGCACTATAATAAGATGTGCAAAGAGCTGGAGACAGAAAACCAAAAGGGAAGAATATGTTCCATTATTTCTCAAACTGAAAGAATTGAAGAAAAATTCAAACCATGAGTCACAGTAGTAAAGACTCTACATTAAACAACTCATTAAGTATCAAAAGACAATGGAAGAAATACACTGTCATTATATGAGAAAGAATTGGTTGATGTCCAGCCACTTCACGAGGTAGCATGTAAGGACTGCCAATTAAGTTCATGAACTCATCTTAGAAAAAGGGTTACATACCTCACTGCTGAATATCACTATAGGCACCTTTCAAGTACTCCCCTTGGGAGGCTATACATAGATGCCAGAACCTAGTCCACCCTTCAAAGCAATTTTGGAACTCTTTCAGGAATGGCCATCAGAGCTGTTGCCATATTACCCTTGATGTCGTGAATGTCAAGAAAATATCTTCCTTTCAATATTTCCTTTATCTCTGGGTAAAGGAAAAATCATTGGGAGCCAGATCAGGTGAGTTGGGGGGGTGATCCAATACAGGTATTTGTTTGCTGGCTAAAAACTCCCTCCCAGACAACCACACAGTTAAGTCTATGCACTTGTCACCTTGCCAACTGTGTGCAATGGCAATTCCAGAATGAGTTCCAAAATTGCTTTGAAGCGTGGGCTAGGCACAGGCATCAGTGCATAGCTTCCCAAGGGGAGTACTTCAAAAGCGACCATAGTGGTATTAAGCAATGAGGTATGTAGCACTTAAAACAATTAATTTCATAGACTTCATCAGACCTCGTATGATCAGGAACTGATGGTACTGAATAAGAAGTTGAAACTGCATTAAAGGCATTGGCAAAAAAACAAGGCTCTAGGACTTGTTGGAATATCAGTTGAGATGTTTCAACAAGTGGATGCAGCAGTGGAAGTGCTCATTCACGTAGAACTAAGAAATTTGGAAAGCAGCCACTAGGCCAGCTGACTGAAACAGATCCATATTATACCTATTCCCAAGGAAGGTGATCCAGCTGAATGTGGAAATGATCAAACAATATCCTTAATATCACACACAAGTAGAATTTTGCTCAACATCATTCAAAAGCAACTGCAACAGTATAATGATGGAAACTGCCAGAAATTTCAGTCAGACTCAAAAGAGGATATGGAACCAGGAATATCATTGCTGATTGTTTTAGTCAGGTAGGGCTGCTCTAACAGAAATACCACAGAGTGGATGGCTTTAACAAAGGAAGGTTTATTCTTACACACTCTGGTAGGCTACAAGGCCAAATAAAGGATGTCTGCTCCAGGGAAAGGCTTTCCCCCTTGCTGGCTCTGGAGGAAAGTCCAGTATTGCATCAGTCTTTATTCAGGGGCATCTTGGTGCAGGAACCTCAGGTCTGAAGGACGCGCTCTTCTCCCGGTGCTGCCTGCTTGATGGTATGAGGTTCCCAACGCTCTGCCTGCTTGCCTTTCCTTTTATCTATTGCAGGATGAAAGGACTAAGGGTGGTGCAAGCCACACTCCAGGGAAACTCCCTTTATAGTGGAGCAGGCAGGTGATCTTCTGAAGGGATTTACAGTCCCACCCTAATCCTTTAACATACAGCACAGTAAAATCACAAAATGGAGGACAATCATAGAATACAGGGAACCATGGCCCAGCAACAGGGCTACACATATTTCTGGGGGGACACAATTTGATCCATGACATTGATGTAGATGGATCTTGGCTGGAAGGAGAAAATACCAAAAAGATGTTTACCTGTGTTTCATTGACTGTGCAAAGACATAACAAACTATGGATGACACTGTGGAGAAACAGAATTTGAGAATACTTACTTGTGCTCATGAGGAATCTGTACAGGGATCAAGAGGCAGTTGTGCAAAGAGAACAAGGAGACATTGCATGGTTTAAAGTTAGGAAAGGTGTGCTTCAGTGTTGTATCCATTCACCAACTTTTCAGTCCGTATGCTGAGCAAATAGTCTGAGAAGTTAGACTACACGTAAAAGAATGAGGCTTCAGGATTGGAGGAAGACACATTAACAACCTGTGTTACACAGATGACACAACCTCGCTTGCTTGAAACGATTACTGATGAAGATCAAAGACCAAAGCCTTCAGTACGGATTGCACCTCAGCATCAAGAAAGCGACAGTCCTCTCAATGGACCAGTGAGCAACATCATGATAAATGGATAAAAGATTGAGGTTGTCAAGGATTTCTTTACTTTGTTCCACAATCAGTGCCCACGGAAGCAGAGTCAAGAAGTCAAAAGATGCATCGCATTGGAAAAAGCTGCTGAAAAAGACCTCTTTAAGGTGTTAAAAAGTACAGATGTCACTTTGAAGACTAAGGTGTGCATGACCCAAGTCATGGAATTCTCAGTCACATCATATGTATATGAAAGCTGAATGATAAATAAGGAAGCTGGAGGAACAATTGACACCTTCGAATTGTGGTGTCAGAGAAGAATATTCAGCGTACCCTGAACCACCAAAAGAACAAACAGATCTGCTCTGGCAGAAGTACAACCAGGGTGCTCCTTGAAAGCAAAGACGGCGAGACTACATCTCACATACTTTGTGCACGTTGTCCGGAGAAATCAGTCCCTGGAGAAGGACTTCAAGCTTGGTGAAGTAGAGGGTCACAAAAAAGAGGAAGACCCTCAACAAGACGGACTGCCACGGTGGCTGCAGCAATGACCTTAAGCACGGAACACTATAGGCATGGCTCAAGACCATGTAGTATTTCATGATTTTGCATAAGATCACTATGAGTTGGAACCATTTGGACCACACCCAGCAACAACTATCTTCATGGGAGCAGATTGTCATGTCTTTCTCCTACAGGGCAGTTGGTGAGTTCAAACTGTTAACCTAATGGTTAGCAGCTGAATTCTTAACTGGTAAGCCCCCAGGGCTCCTCAGAAACTACAGTAAGCCCTAGGGAGAAAGGAAGGCAGGGAAGGAGGGAAGAAAGAAAGGAAGGACAGGAAGGAAGGCAGAAATCCCAGTTCATGGAGTTTATTGGGGGTATTCAGATGAACAGTGAAACAAATAATTAAAATACGTTACCTATTCAATAATAGTAAGTGCTTTTAAAAATTAAAGTCCAGAAAAGGAGACTAGGATGTATTGAGGGATAAGGTGGGGGGTTCAATTTTAGAGATACAGTCAGGTACAACCCTGTGTGACCTTGACCTTGAGGGTGACATGCTAGATGATGTTCGCACATGTAATCTGAATCCACTCTCCAAGTGTTAGATATTATTATTCTACTTTTAGAAGGGAAGTTCAGCCTCAAAGAATCCAGGAGCTAGAATCTGAACATAATCTGCTAGCCTCCAAATCCCGTGTTCTTTCTACTACGCCAGTGTTGTTGCTATGAACTCCCTGTTCTGCTCAGCATGACGTCGTTTGGTGCCAAAAAGACAACAAACCAAGTGCGGGAGAACCAAAGGCAAATCCATCAATCGGCCAAGCCAGAAGACAGTTGGGGATAAGTGCCTTCAACACCACTTGCAGGCAGCTTTCAGAGGCCAGCCCATACAGACAAGACCAGGTACAAAGTACAAGATGTCTCCCAAAAAGATGCCAAACATTCCAAAATGAGTAAGCATTTCCCAGGACCTCGTTTCAATTCCCCAAGCAGGAGGAAATTAGATATATTTATTTAGTAACATGTTAGCTCTTCACCCAGGGGCACAGAATTGACCATGCATGAGGCAGTTAATGAGCTAAAGACTATCTCGAGTGCCAATACAGAGGGCAGGACATGTTTTAGTCAGTTCCAGCTGGCCTGTGGCTGCTTATTTTCAGAGAAGTTCTGAGGAGAAAAGTAGTTTCAGGAAATGAGCTGGGTGAGAATCTGCTCTGAGAAGACAATGAGTTTTAAGAAAATTGTTCCAGCTCTGTCTTGAAGTCTTATGGCCAGCCAAGCCAAGTGCCGCCGATTATGTTCCACAAATGTACTGCAAAGAAGGGTGTCCCATTTACTCTGGGGCTTCCTGAAACCCAGGAGTTATGCTCCAGATCTCCAGGGTACACCAGCATACTTCAGTGTCTTACAGAGACCATGGGCCTTCAGTTCCTCCTCCTTGGACATTACGGAATATGCAATGCCATTTTCTTAAAATGCTGTCTTGACACGATTTGGGGGCCTTCCGGGAGGTTGTCCGTTTCCCTTCTTATGTGCTAATTGAGTCTACTCTCCATCCACCACCCTAATGGACTCTCACACTCCGGAGTCATGATAAAACCTCTCCTATACCTCCAGCTTGGTGTCAACTTGCACCCCACATAACCCTGTGTCAAGGCACACTGTGCCTCCCTGTCTCTGGGACCTGAGAGTGACAGACACCTGGTTTCTCCTCATGGCCTCCCTGACACCTCTTTCCCTAGTCCCATTTGGCTCACCGTTCCATGGATTTGTTAGAGCAAGCACGTAACTAGAAAAAATAAATAAAAGCAAGACAGTAACCTTGCTCACCCGAAGTTCAAACTGTTGCATATTGTGAGTACATTTTCTAAACCGAAAGAAATTAGTGCAAGGCAAATTAGTCCTTGGTCCTGACCCTCTCCGGGTCTGCCCATTTTCTGCAGACCCTGGCATCTCGGCTCCCCTTAGTCACATTAGATAACAGGCCATGTGCTTCTGAAACCCCCTGCATCAGAGCGGCCACCGACCTTCAGCCCATTAAGTTTGTGCACTGGAGGGGACATGGTTCCCCGGGTTAAGAGCTGGCAGTGGGGCGCCCAGAAGCCCAGCTACCGCCGCCAGGACTCCATGTAGGTCTCTTTTGTGAGGTTGGGTGAGGTTCCCACCACCAGTTCCGGTGACTCGGAATGCCAAGGGCCTAAACTTAATTAACTTCTCCAGGCCCAGAGACTTTTCCATCTCAGCCGGCATCTTGCTTCGTGGGGTGGCTGGGTGCAAGTGCCCCCCGCACAAACAGAAGGCCGGGGACCTCGGTGGGTGCATTGGCAAATACAACGGGGCCAGTGGCATCCTCATTAAACTCTGATTAGCGAGTGGACTCGATCCAGACCAAATCATGGCTGAAAGCGATTTCTTTCTTTCTTCTTTTTTTTGCTGCCTGTTGATCAGATGTAGGCAATTAAGAACCCACACACCTCCAGCCCTTGTGTTTTTTTGAAGCGGGGAGCTCATACCAGTCAAGCCACAAAGACCCTATTGTCCTAAGAACAATATTCCCCACTAATCTCACTTCTAGCAATTTACTTTTTCTTCCCAAGCAGATTTAGAAACTTAAAAAAAAAAAAAAAATTCTTGAAAGAGGACGGGGGAGGGGTACTCCATGGTATCTAATCCTACCGCGAAGTGGGAGTTTTCTTGTTCCTTTCAGTTTTTCTGTGAATGAGGACTGGATAAATAAACTTCTCCAGCATCCCCACATTGCTGCCGAGACCGTGAGGATCCAATTATGCGTACGGGGGGCGTGTGCGTTCTCGTTTGCAAATTTAACACCAAGAGGGCAGAAGGGCACTCCCTTGTAATCATCGCCTCTCTACACATTTAACAAACCTTCGAGGTGAGGGTGTCTCTTGTTCTGTGTCTAAAAGCAATTATTACCTTTCTTTAATTTTCTGGTGGTAATTAGGCTCCAGAATCCAGTCCAACCTGGTCGGCACGGCTTCTCTGCTCTGGCAGCCCTACCTATGGGAAGGGTGCTGGGGTGCCCTCTAAGCCTGCCGCTAGGGGATTCCTGACCACTGCAGGGAGAACATTTTTAGACTGAGGGCCAAGAGGTCGGACAGGTGTACTAGAAGAAAATGTGTCCTTTCGGGCCTCTAAAGAAAGAAGATAAAAAGACAAAAGGTTAAAAAGGGCAATGGTGAGAAGAGTAAAGCGAACAAAGATACCAGATCAGTTTTCATGGAGTTGTCGCCAATTCTTGTGACCCGATGTGTGTCGGTGAAGATTCAACGGCTGATTTTTCGAAAGCAGATTGCCAGGCCTTTCTTCTAAGACTCCTTTGGGTGGATTCGAACCTCCACTCTTTCCATTAACAGGCCACTGCCTTAATATTTGTACCACCCAGGGGCCCAGAAAGGAGGAAAGGGAAAGAGAAAGGAAGACAAAAACTGGGATGAATGGGGAAGTAAGGCAACAGAAACTTGAGACAGAAAAAATAAAAAGGATTATCAAAAACTAAAAAAAGGAGAGTCATCTCCACACGGTTACTGTATTAGCACTTCTATTCTCATAGAATTCAAGCTAATGAGTCTCCTGCCTCCAGGCACCCAAGCCTCAACGCACTGGACTGTTGTAATGAATGAAGGAGGTTAAGAGTCTCTGAAAACAAAAACTAAAAGGAAAAGAAAGCAAAAGAATCCTAAAGCCTTGAAAAACAGCTCATCAAAAAGCTATACCTCTCACCATGCCCCAAAGGTCAGCCAGCTTGGCAGGCAAGAGAAAACCAGGGAAAAAGTGCCAAGAGCTCTGGCTTATCCAGGCCAGGCATGGAGGTCGGGCCAGGAATTCTGCTCCGAGTCTCACTGTCTGTGGCCACTTCTAACCCCAGGATCCAGCTGGTGGCAAGCCACGACTGCTGTCCTCCATGTCTCTCATAAGGACTGAACTGTTGCAGATGTGGAGCTCCCGAGAATTAGGGCAGTGGTGCCTAATTGGGGGTGAGGGTGGAGTTCACGGCTAGGGAGCTGGCCAGGGAGCCAGGTGGGAAGTTTGGATACAATTGCCGCACAAGGTGGCTCCTCGTCACTATGGAGAGAGTCAGAGTAGGAACCAAACCAGGTAAAACACCCCCCTCACTGGTATCCAGGGTGATCCAAGACTACTGAGGAAATTGCAAGGCTATGAGGAAATCAAATGATGTATCATATGGGGCAAATCTGCTGAAAAATACCTCTTGAAAGTGTTAAAAAGCAAAGATGTCAGTTTGAGGACTAAGGTGCACCTGACCCATGCCACGTGTTTTCAATCGCCTCAAACGTGTATGAAAGCTGAGATAACGTATAAGGAAGACCGAAGAATCAATGCCTTTGAATTGTGGTGTTGGCAAGGAAGAGTTAATGTACCATGGATTGCAAGAAGAACAAACGACTCTTTCTTGAAAGACGGATAGTCAGAATGTTCCTTAGAAGCAAGGATGGCATGACTTCATGTCAATACTTCCGACATGTTATCGAGAGCAACAGCCCCTGGAGAAGAGACAGGTATAAATTACAGGGTCAGTGAAAGGAGGAAGACCCTCAACAAGGTAGACGGATATAGTGGCTGTGACAAAGGACACAAGTATGAAAACAATTGTGAGGCTGGTGCAGGACCAGGCTGTGTTTTCTTCTGTTGTGTGTAGAGCTCCTATGAGTCACAACTGACTCAATGGCACCTAACGACAACAACATCAGGAAAAGAGAGGAGGACGGCTTCATCTACTCTAAGTGTGCAAACTGTATGTTTTCTCATCAGAGGCATCGTTGTCCCTCAAACTGTGGGTGATGCACCTCCCCCTTGAATGATGTAGCCTTTGGAGTCATTCCAATGCTGCTCTGGCTACTGACTGGTAAAATTCCTTAATGTCTATGAGCCTTAGTTTACTTCACTCATAAATGAAGAGAGTCCCACCTGGAGACAATTAGATGAAATAATGTATTAAAAACAAATTTCAATGGTGCCTCCAGACTAAGACCAAGAAGAAAGGCCTGGCTATTTACTTGCAAACATCACCCAATGAAAACCCTGTGGATCATAACAGTCCAGTATGCAACTTAACACATGCCTGTGAGGGACCAAAAAAGTGAACCCACTGCTATAGAGTCAATTTCAACTCGTAGCAACCCTATAGGACACAGTAGAACTGTCCTATAGGATTTTCTAGTTTATAAATCATTTATAGGGTAGGCCTCAATAAATAATGTGCATGGAAAAGTTAGCCTGATAAGCTATCAATATTTGTTGATTTGAGTATGATGGTAGTCAGCAGTAGAATTCTTGAGTTTCATGCATTTGATTCCAGCCAATGCACCTCATATACTGTTACCACTATCTGTTATTGGAGGCTTGCATGTTCTGCTGCTGAACAGGTTTCAGTGGAGTTTTTAGCCTAAGAAGGACTAGGAAAAAAGTCATGGCAATTTGCTTCCAAAAGGAAGTCCATAAAAGCCAATGGATCACAACTGTCCAATCCACAAGTGATCGTGGGGAGAGCACAGAACCAGGCAATATTTTGTTCTAATGCACATGGGCTTGCCATGAGTCTGAGGCCAGCTCAACACCACTGAACAAGAACATCTATTGATTATGTTTAGGAGACTGAGTTAGAAAAGAGAAGCAAGTAGCATATCCAAGAGAAAGAGCAATGTAATTGACTGAGAGGAGAGAAATTGATGGTAGACATGAAAACATAGCTATAAAAGACAATCAAAGGTGAAATTAATGCCAATAACAAATTTTTAACCCATTCTCCACTGAATATTAACTGTTTGATAAAATCTGTCAACATCAACCTTCATAAGAAAACTTACCATTTGAGGGTAATGCAAGCTATGTAAGTACGCTACCAGGCAGAATGAGATGAGGCAAAGGACTGGAACAAAGAAACCCAGGAGTGTATTGAGAAAGGAGAGATTAGTTCCAGATAGGAGGATTAGGAAAGGCTTAAGGTTAGAGTTGGAATTAAACCAAGCTTTGGAGACAGGTAGAAATAAGAAGAAAGGATTTTCTAAGAGGAAGGAACAGCAAGCTTGCCTGAGAAGTGGTGAGAGGCCCTACTTCCCTGTGCAGGTGAATGAGACGACAACCGAAAACAAACCTGCCGCTTTCAAGTAGATTCTGATTCATAGTGACCCTAAGAACACAGCAGATTTCCCTATAGGGTTTCTAAAGAGTAATTGGTAGATTTGAACTGCCAGTCTTGTGATTAGTACACAAGTTCTTAACCACCGTGTCACTAGGAGCTGAAGGAAGTGACTACAAAAGGAAGATGACAGAGGATCTCATTTGTGATGATGTGTTGGCCTCTATTTTGTCAGTGGTGCATAGAAAGGATTGTGTTTGACCTGTTTCTCTCCCCAGCAATGACATTTTGTCATACCATGTTGGTTTGCATGTTGCTGTGGTGATGGAAGCTATGCCACTGGTATTTTAAACATCAGCAGAATCACCTATGGTAGACAGGTTTAAGTAGAGTGTCCAGACTAAGATAAACTAGAATGAAAGAGCTGGTGATTTAATTCTAAAGCAACTGGCCAGTAAAAACCTTATAAATAGCAGCAGAACATTATCTGATACAGTGTAATAATCCTTTGGGTTGGAGGTCCTCAAAATACGACAGGAGATGAGCTGCCTCTTCAAGATAGAGTTGACTTGATTGACATGTATGGAGTCAAACTTTTGGGAACTTCATTTGCTGGTGTGGCTTGACTCAGAATGAGAAGAGACAAGGCAAACATTAATAATTGGAATGTGGAGTGTATAAAGTATGAATCTAAGAAAACTGGATGTCATCAAAAATGAAATGGAACACCTAATGATCAATATGCTAGGCATTAGTGAGCTGAAATGGACTAGTATTGACCATTTTGAATCAGACAATTATATGGCTACTATGCCAGGAATGACACATTAAGAGGAATGAAGTCATATTTATAACAAAAAAAGGAAATTTCAAGATCTCTCCTGAAGTACGAAGCTGTCAGTGATAGGATAATATCTACACCCCTACGAGGAAGGCCAATTAATACAACTATTATTAAAATTTGCACGCCAATTAGGAACACCAGAGATGATAAGACTGAAGGTTTTTGCAAACTTTTTGCAGTCTGAAATTGATCAAACATGCAATCAAGATGCATTCATAATTCCTAGTGATTAGAAAGCAAAGTTGGAAACAGAAGGATTGGTAGTTGGAAAATATGATCTTAGTGATAGAAATGATGCTAGAGATCTTGTGATCGAATTTTCCATGCCCAACAACTTATTCATGCAAATAACTTTTTTCAACAACATAAATACCCACTATAAACACAGACCTCACCACAGGGAACAAATTGACCACATCTGTGGAAAGAGACAATAGAAAAGTTCAATATCATCAGTCAGAGCAGTGTCAGGGGCCAACCATGGAGTAGACCATCAATTCTTCATAAGTAAATTTAAGCTGAAGCTGAAGAAAATTAAAACAAGTCCATGAGAGCCAAAGAAATGTCTTGAGTATATTCCACCTAAATTTAGAGACTATCTGATGAACAGATTTGATATACTGAACACTAATGACCAAAGACCAGATGAGTTGTGGAATGACATCAAGGAAATCATAAATGAAGAAAGCAAAAGGTCATTAGAAAGACAGGAGAGAAGGAAAAGTCCCAAATGAGTGCCAGAAAAGACTCTGCAATTTGCTATTGAATGTAGAGTAGCTAAAGCAAAAGGAAGAAATGATGAAGTAAAAGAAATGAACAGAAGATTTCAAAGGGCAGCTCAAGCAGGCAAAGTATAACAACATTTACAAAGAGCTAGAGATAGAAAACCAACAGGGAAGGACACACGATTTCTCAAGGTGAAAGAACTGAAGAAAAAATTCAAGCATCAAGCTGCAATTTTGAAGGATTATATGGACAAAATACTGAATTACACAGGAAGCATCAAAAGAAGATGGAAGGAATACACAGAATCACTGTACCGAAAAGACTTGGTTGACATTAACTACTTTAGGAGTATCATGTGATCAAGCACCAATGATACTGAAAGAAGTCCAAGCTGCACTAAAGGCACTAGTGAAAAACAAGGCTCCAGGAATTGACAGAATACCAACTAAGATGTTTCAACAAACATATATAGTTCTGAAGAGTTCACTGATTTATGCCAAGAAACTTGAAGACAGCTACCTGGCCAACTGACTGGAAGAGATACATATGTGTTCTGTGTCTTAGTCATCTAGTGCAGCTATAAACAGAAATACCATCAGTTAATGATTTTAACAAGGAGAAAATAATTCCCTCACAGTCCAGTAGGCTACAAGTCCAAATTCAATTTGTTAGCTCCAGGGGAAAGCTTGTTCTCTCTGTTAGCTCTGGAGGAAGGGACTTGTGATGCATCAGTCTTTCTTTGGTCTAGGGACATCTCAGCAAAGGAATCTCGGGTCCAAGGGATGCACTCTTCTCACAGCACTGCTTTCTTGCTGGTAAGTTGTCCTAGAATGGGTCTGTTTGCTGCTTCTGCCCACTTTCAAGTGGTGCCTGCTTATCACATAGAACCACCTATAAACCAGGCATGAGTTTTCTCTTCTTCAGTCAGCTGATCATAAGGAATTCCTCAGGAGGCCATAGGTACATAAGATGAGATGGAAGGATTTATGACAGGAGTGAAGACCATGGGCATTTGGGCCACTTCCTTATGTAACTTACTTCTACCTTCACGTCCTGCTTTGGCCCAGTCTCATATATTCCACTTCCATTTAATGAATGAGTGGTAGTGTACACATCCAAATTTGTGACTCTGTAAGTCAGACAATGCCAGCACATGCTGGACAGCTCAGTTTGTATGGTGACTTGGGGTTCTTGTGACTAAGGCCCAGTTACATGCCAAAAGCTGTTCCTACAAGGTCTGACAATAAAGTTCAGGAACTTGCCACTGTGTACTTACAATGGCAGCACTGTACAAATAATTTGGTAAGGTTTCATAACCTTGGTATATCATAATGTCTCACAGCTGTGTTTGTGTCAGTGTGTGGCAGAGTCTCGCTGAGTGGCATTCATTATTGTGGTTCCATATTTTTGTGTGCCATCATGAAAATGTCGGAACTTGAATTAGAACAACAACAAAAAAAAAAAAAAAAAACATTAAATTTCTTGTTAAACTTAGGAAGAATGGAAGTGAAATTAGGGGCATGTTAGTCCAAATTTATGGGATTAGTGCCATGAAGAAAACAGCTGTGTACAGATGGATTAAACATTTTTCTGAGGGGAAAGAAAGCATCACTAATGAATAGAGGTCGAGGCATCCAGTAAAGAGCAGAACTGACAAAAACATTGCAAAAATTCATCAAATTGTGTGTCAAATCATCAGCTGACTGTGAAATGTTTAGCAAACCAAGTAAACATTGATAAAGAAACAGTTAGGAAAATCCTCACTGAAAATCTTGGCCTGAGAAAGGTGTGTGCAAAAATGGTCCCGAAGGAGCTCACCAATGAACAAAAGCAAAGGACAGTTGAAGTTTCCCAAGACCTTTTGGAGAGGCAAGATGATGTTCTGTGCCATGTTGTCGCTGGCGATGAAACATGGGGTACATATACAATCCTGAAATAAAGTGTCAGAGTGCACAATAGATGTCAGTCAATTCTCCATGACCAAAAAAGTTCTGTCAGTCCAAATCAAGAGTCACAACAATGTTGCTAACCCTTTTTTATATCAGCGGGATTGCTCATTATAGATTTGCACCAACCAGATAAATGGTTAACCAATTTTACTATTTGAAAGTGCTAAAAAGGCTGAATGAAAAGGTTAGATAAAAATGGCTTGAATTTTTTGCCAACAACTCATGGCCCTTACATCATGACAATGCACCAGCTCTCACGGCACTGTCTGTGAGGGAGTTTTTAGCCAGTAAACAAATATCTGTATTGAAACACCTTCCCTACTCACCTGATCTGTCTCCCAGTGAATTTTTTCTTGACCCAGAAACAAAAGAAATATTGAAAGGAAGACATCTGGATGACAGTTAGGGTATCAAGTGTAATATGATGACAGCTCTGATAGCCATTCCAGAAAAAGTTCCAAAATTGCTTTGAGGGGTGGACTAGGCACTGGCATTGGTACATAGCTCCCCAAGGGGTGTTTTTGAAGGTGACTGTAGTGATATTCAGCATGAGGTATGTAACAGTTTTTCTAGGGCGAGTTCACAAATTTAACTGACAAACCTTGTAAGAAAGAGAATAGTATCTGCAGAGGATGACAGGGCTTTACTCTGAAAACTTAATGCCTGTCACAGGGGCCTACCACAGACTCCAAAAAACATCTGTGTCTGCTACTGACACTTTAAGAACTATTGGATTGGCTGGACTATATGGGCTAAATGGCAGAGCAGGTTGCACAACAGCCAAAAACTGTTGCAGAGTTTCTCTTGTTCTGGGTCCTACTCAAACTAGCAAATGTTTTTGTATTGTGATTGAGTGACAGTTTACAGTACAATTCATATTTGCATACCTGCTGATCTGCAGCTCCCTCTGCTCTCCTTGCCCCATGACAGCACACTCCTCCTTTCCATTCTATACTTGTCATATCCTTTTAACAGTCTCCTGTCCCTCCTCTCCACCTCTCCACTCCTCTCTAGTAGGGGGCCAGTAGGATGACATCCTGTAAATACATAGTACCATAAACTTCACACACGATAAGTCACTCTGTGTCCCCAACTCCATTCCATTCCTATCTGAAGAGTTGACCTCAGTAATGATGTATGATCAGGGGCAGCATCAGGTCTAGGAGCCACACTCCCAGGGGAGCCCACAGTCTTCAACCATCAATTTCAGTCTTTTAGTGGAGTTCTTAGGGTGCACGCCTTTTTTTCTTATGCTCCCACTAGGGGCTCAACCTGTGAGCCCCATCACAGCTGTCATTGGTGGTGGCCAGGCAGCATCTGGTTCTTCTGGTTACGTGATGATACAGTTTCCCATTTATGTGGGTCTTTCTGACTTCTGGGCTCTTTTTCCTTCATGTCATTGTTGTCCTTGGTAATCATCAGTTCCAGCTGATTTGGGACCATTTGGTGTTCCTCAGATGGCAGCTTGCTAACTTTTAAGACCCCTGACACCACCCACCTATGTGGAGTACAAAAGACTCTCTTTGCAATAGGCTAAAACTAGCAACTTTTCAAGTTACTTGATAAGCAAGCCAGAATAGCACACCCAAGTGAGGAAAATGTTGCCTCCAAACTCCAACAAGGTCCACTAGGTGCTGTGCCTCTTTTTTAGTTTGTGGGAGCATCCAAATACAATAACATATCCTTTACTTTGGAAGGAATATCTTGACATGCCCCACATCACTGGGCCCCCAGAAATTTCACTGAGATGGAAAGTGCCTACATTTTTCTAGGATTAATTTTCCACTCTCTAGTTCTCAAATGTTTTACCAATTAGCATAATGTCATCCATGTAATGGATGAGTGTCAAATCTTGTGGAAGAGAAAGGAGATGAAAAGCCTGGCAGACTAAACTATGACATAGGGCTGAAGAGTTAATGTAGCTCTAAGGTAGGCAAGTGAAAGTATATTGCTGGCCTTGGCAGCTGAAGGCAAACTGCTATTTTCCTAGGTAGAGGCAGTTTCATTGGCTTCCGCTTGGCTTTTCATACTGTAATAGCCCTTACTCCATTTGTCAGGGATCCAATGTGGGGGTTCTGTCACTTGCTAAGTATACCTATTCGAATTATGTATTCTGAAACAGGGGAAATCACTACAGGATGGGTTCTGGAACACAGTGGACCTACTGTGAGACAAACATGAGCCGTGACTCCATTAATAACTAGGCCTCCAGATGCCCCTACTCTGACTAGTGGGTCACAATGATGTTTTGGATCTCCTGGAATTAGTGTCAGTTCAGAACCAGTATCCAGTAATACTGTAAAAGTCTGATCATTTTCTTTCCACAATGAACACTCTTGTTAAAGGCCATAGACCCGTTAGGGGAAGGCTGGGAGAAAGAACAGTAAATTTTGGCAGTGTATTGGAGGCCTTCCTCAAGGGGACCCAGCCTTACTTTCGGTCAACGGGTTATGGATCTTTAAACTCATTCAAATCTGGGAGTTTATTGAGGGACTACAATTCTGTTTTCTGGCAATTCGAGTTACACTGCTGTTCATCTAAACTAGAATTCATCTGTACAGATAAAGTAAATATTTAGTAGATTACCCCATCTGTTTCATTCCTAGGGACACTAAGTATCCAGTGTCATAAGCCCATATGTGTCAGGCTATTCTGATTAATACTTTGACTCTGTTGTTCCCAATAAATATCCTCACTTTAATTTCAGACATCTCCTGAGGTTGGCAGCTGAGTTGACATTGTAATCAAGCACTCTTACAAGAAGACTCTGGGTTTGGTTTTCAGCAATTTCAGCTTTATTACTACAAGAAATAAGAAGGCTTGCTTTCAAAGCAGAAGTGACAGGCTTGAGGTCATTTATTCTGCCCTGGAGCTTTGGCTCTGAAGCCCTGAGCACATCACTTTCTTTCAAAATTTTGTCTAGCAAAGTAGGACTGCCCAACCAGCTTCTTTATACTTCTCATTCTGACAAAACTGTGGAAAGATATTATACGTATGTTCACATGTACCCTCACTTTTCCTTAATACCTGATCTACTGGAAGGGGATATTTTGTGTATTTGTATTGCCACCTCACATCATGGATAAGTAATGCACTCTTTAATGCTAGAAGCAGAGTCACCAACATCTTTAAAACTAGCTAGACTTGAGAACCAATTTAGAAAACTCATCCTTACAATGTTGTTTCTCTACAACCACTCTTGGTACCAAATGTCTTAGCCTAGGTTCCCTAGAGAGAAAAACCAGTGAAGTGTATAAACATACAGATAGAGAAATTTATATCAAGGAAACAGCACATGTGATTGTACAGGCTGGAATGTTCCAAGTCTGTAGATCAGGGTGGAGGCTTCTCTCAATTCACACAGCCACCAATAAAACTAAACCAAACCCCCTGTCATCAAGTTGATTCTGACTCATAGCAGCTCTATAGGACAGAGTAGAACTGCTCCATTGAGTTTCCAAGGAGCACCTGACAGATTTGAACTGCAGACCTTTTGGTTAGCAGATGTAGCACTTAACCACTACACCACCAGGTTTCCACAGGGACTGGTAAACCCAAGATCAGCATGTCAGAGAACAGGGCTCCCTTTTTAGGCTGTGAAGATTGATGAATTCCAAGATCTGCAGATAAGCTGACAACTAAAGGTCTAACAGCTAGAGGTCAGATGATCAGAGGCAGCCACAGGATCCAGAGCAAGCAAAAAGCCAGCAGGTCTCTTATGTGTGGATGCAGGCCACACCTCCAAGGAAACTCCCTTTAAAGTGATGGGCTACTCACAGCAGATGCAGTCATGGGAGGGACCACACACAAACACTGAGAATCATGGCCAGCCAGGTAACACACAATCCTAACCATCACATGCCCATTCCAAAGAAAGACTTCCCAATGGAATGCAAAAACTATCAAACAATACCATTAATATCATACACAAGTAAAATCTTGCTGAAGATCATTCAAAAATGCTTGCAGCGGTACCTCAACAGGGAACTGTCACAAATTTAAGCCACATTTAGACAAGGATATGGAATGAGGGACATCACTTCTGTTGATGTCAGATGGATCTTGGCTGAAAGCAGAGAACTCCAGAAAGATGTTTACCTGTGTTTTATTGACTATACAAAGGCATTTGACCATGGGTCGTAACAGATTATTGATAACGTTGCAAAGAATGTAAATTCTGGGAAATTTAACTGTCCCCATGAAGAACCTGTACATAGACCATGAGGCAGTCATTCAGATAGAACAAGCGGATGCTACGCAGTTTGAAATTAGAAAAGCTATAAGCTATGCATCAGGGCTGTATCCTTTCACCATACTTACTCAGTCTGTATGCTGAGCAAACAAACTAAGAAGCGGGGCTGCATGAAGAAGAATGCGGCAATAGGATTGGAGGAAGACTAATTGACAGCCTTCATTATGCAGATGATACAACCTTGCTGGCTGAAACTGAAGAAGACTTGAAGCACTTGATGATGAAGTTCAATGACTACAGCTTGCAGTAAAGAAAACAACAATCCCTACAACTAAACATCATGATAAACAACAAGTGACATCATGATAGATGGAAAAAAGACTGACATTGTCAAGGATTCATTTTACTTGGATCCACAATCAAGGCCCCTGTAAGTGGCAGTCAGGGAATCAAATGTCATGTTACAGTGGGCAGATCTGATGCAAAAGACCTCTTCAAAATGTTGGTAAGCAAGATGCCACTTAGACAACTAAAGTACCCCTCACCCAAGACATGATATTTTCAGTTGCCTCATACACGTGTGAAACCTGGACAATGAATAGAAAAAATTAAGAACTGATAGCTTTCATCAACACAAAGAATATTGAATATACCATGGATTTCCAGGAGAATGAACAAATCTGTCTTGGAAGAAGACAGTCAGAGTGTTCTTTAGAAGGGAAGATGGTGAGACTTCGTCTAACTTACTTTGGACATGTTATTACGAGGAATCAGCCCCTGGAGAAGGACATCATGCTTGGTAAAGTAGCAGGTCATCAAAAAAGAGGAAGGCCCTCAATGACAGGGCCTGACACCGTTGTACAACACTGGGCTCAAACATAGCAATGATTATGAGGACGGCACAGGACCCAGCAATGTTTTGTTCTGTTGAATGTAGAGTCACCATGAGTCAGAACCTGCTCAGTGGGACCTAGCAACAGCGTCACTCTGGGAGTCACTTGTGTGCACTAGGGTGGGAAGAGATCAAAGGCCAGGGAGCAACAAAGACCTTTGCAGCAGAAGCACGTTGATTGTGACAGGAGTACACCTGATGGTAGGAAAGCTGACGCATCTGTAACTGGTGATTGATTGAATGTGAGTGATGGGGTAGAGAATATTGAGACTCTTTGCCTGAATATTCAGAAACATCGAGAAAGGAAAGTAGATGCATTTGTCTTGGAATATTCTAAAAAAAAGATGCACCATCTGCTTATCAGTTTGTTGTAATATGGTGGCTTCAGTGTCACTTTAATACTGGAAGCTATGTCACCAGTGTTTCAAACGAGCAGCAGGTTCACCCACACTGAACAGTTTTCAGCAGAGCTTCAGAAAGAGGATAGATTAGAAAGAAAGGCGATCTGCTTCCAAAAGTTAGCTGATAAAAACCTTATAGATTGAAATGGTCCATTTTGTTCCATTGCACATGGGGTTGCCATAAATAGGGGCCACTCTGTGACACTAACGACAAGAATTGCATTACAAAGAGAGAAGCAACTACAGTGCACCAACAATTATGAAATATTTGTGTAGGACCTTTCTCTTATGTTTTTCTTGTTTTCTCATTTGGAGCCCTGGCAGTGCGGTAGTTAAGAGCACGGGCTGCAGTTCAAATCCACCAGCTGCTTCTTGGAAGCCCTGTGGGGTGGTTCCACTCTGTCTTACAGGGTTGTTCTGAGCCGGAATCAACTCAATGGCACACAACAACAACCACATAGATCAACAGTGGTCTCATGAAAGCTTTTCCCATAGATATCCGTGAAAGGGTTTCCTGGAAAAATATGTATACGTAGGTAGTCTAATGCCGTATCTAGAGAGGACCTAACCCAACACCCCTTAATTATTGTGGGTATTATGCATCCCTTAAGCCTTTACTAAAATAATAGATCCTCAGGCCTTACCCCAGATCTACTGAATCTTACCTCTAGTTGATTCTTAAGATCATGCCAGTTTCATTTGTTTCATCAAACTCACCATTTCAAAGCTTAGGTCCAGAGAAGTGAAGGATTGCCCGAGGATGCACAAAGACTCTCGGGAGGACATCCAACAAGAATTCTGTGCTCACGCTGCATCACAGCTTACTTTCTGACAAAATGTCCTGGTACAGGAAAGTGCTACAAGCAGGCAAAAATTGATGTGTTATTGAGCAAAGGCTTTTGTTTTGTTTTTAGTTTTTAAATAGTCTAGAGCAGTTTTGGTTTACAGAAAAATTGCACAGAAAGTGCAGAGGGAGTTCCCACGTACTCCCTCCTCTCTGCACAGTCCCTCTGGTTACTAACATCTTGCATTCATTTGGTACAGTTGTTACACTTGATGAGCCAGTATCGATACACAACTATTAACTAAGGTTCACAGTTTACATTAGGGCTCACTCTGTGTTTCACAGTTTATGGGCTTTGACAAACACATGATTTCTCATCCACGGTTACAGTGTTATGCAGAATAGTTTCATGCCCTTAAAATGCACTGGGCTCTACCAATTCATCATCTACCTCCCCCTGAACCCCCAGCAACTGATCTTTTCACTGGCTCTATAGTTTTACCTTTTCCAGAATGTCACATATTTGGAATCGTACAGTACACAGCTTGATCAGACTAACTTCTTTCACCTAGCAATATGTATTTAAACTTCCTCCATATCTTTTCATAGCTTGATAGCTCCCTTTTCTTATTGCTGAATATTATGCTGCTGTATGGATGCACCGGAAACCCTAGTGGCATAGTGGGTTAAGCAAAAGATTGGCAGTTCAAATCCACCAGGCTCTCCTTGGAAACTCTGTGGGGCAGTTCTACTCTGACCTCTAGGGTCTCTGTGAATCAGACCCCACTTGATGGTAGTGGGTTCTTATTTTGGTATGGATGCACCCCAGGTTGTTAATTCACTCACCTCTTCAAGGACATCTTGGTTACTTCCAATTTGGGGCAATTATGAATACAGCTGCTATTATGTGGGGGCAGGTTCATATGTGGACAAGTATTTTGATTATCACTACAGACCTATTCATTTTTGAAAACAAATATGCAATTTTTCACATATCTTTCCATGTATACCTCAGTAAGCAGGCTGGCCTGTGAGCTTCCTGGATATACTCAGGGCCTAGCACAGTGCCTGACAGCTATCAGGTGATGAGTGAGGGCATTGTCACAGGAACTGGTGGGCTACTAGATTTCTCATCAGAAAGTTCTGGTCACGTGTGTTTTCTGCCCAGACATAGGAGTTTCCCTCTGGACATCCTGAGTCTACAATGGCATGGGTGCTGATTTGCTGCACTTTCCAAACCAGTCAGGTTAAGGGAAGGATTTCTGTGCAGCTTTTGTGTATGAATGTTATTAAACCAGTGAAGGGTCCTTTTACTCTAGCATTTCCCAAGTATGGAAGTGTTAGGAAAGAGATTCGCAGAGTTAATTACCGCCCTCACCTCCCTCCCTCTTGTTTGCCCAGCTCATTCAAACACATAAATGCCACTACAAACAACCACTAAATCTACAGAGGCTTGTTCTGGCTGTCAAACACAGCCATAAAAATAATATGCCTTCCAGCAGGGGTGGGGAGAGCAGCAGGGATGGCAAAGCACTCACTAATTTTCAACAATCCCTCCTTAGAGATGTAATCTTCAAATAAATATTTAACTTGCTCTGTCTTAGGCCTCAGATTATTTACAAATTAGGCTTTAAAAGCGATTTAAAATGATCCTTTCCTGAGTTATTAGCACACCTCAAGGTGCCTGGGGGTAGAGGTGGGCTGCCCTGAGGGCAGAAGGCCGGTGTCCCGTTACCAAATGCAGGCTGCAGTGAGCTTCAGCGCGAGGGCTCCTGGGACTGGAGAGCCTGGGCACTCTCCGCCAGGCCCCAGGGCCCTTCCGGGACTGTGAAGGGAGGGACAGGCCAGCTGTCCATGTGCAGAACTTTTCTCACCACAGCGTGCTGCCATGTGGGACTCTTACAGAGAAACGGGAGACACTGAGATAAAGAGCAAGGCGGAAGCTAGGCTTTGATTCTGCTTCAAACCCACTGCTGAGAATTTTCCACTTTCCCCTACATACACTGAATCCAAGTTCACACTGTCCCCACATGATTCTTATGTATAACTGTCTTGGAACTTGTTAGAAATGCAAATTCTCAGCACGGGCTCCAGCTGGAGGGGAAGCTCTCCATGAGCGAGAAATGAGGAAGCTGGCTCATGGCCAACAAGCAATGTGCCTGAGCTTGGCAGTGGAGATAGAGAAGACGGTGGTGTTACGGCCTGCTGACCCTAGGGTGACCCTTTCCGGGAAACTTGTGGCTCTCCCAATACTAACAAGTAGTCCAATGGAAAAAAGGAATGTAAGTGAAATCCTTGAGTATTTCTCCTTTTGGACACACAGGTATCAAACCCATTGCTGTCCAGCTGATTCCAATTCGTGGTAACCCCGCGTGTGCAGACCAGAGCTGCTCCATAGGGTTTTCCAAGTTGTGCCCTTTCCAAAGCAGATCACCAGGCAGGCCTTTCTTCTGGGGCGTACCTGGGTGGATTTGAACTGCCAGTCTTCAGTTAACAGCCAAGCGCTTAACTGTTTGTACCACACGGGGATTCTTCACAAAGAGCAGGGGTTGGCAAACTTTTCTGTAAAAGGCTAGATGGTAAATATGTTCAGCTTTGCTGCTGTACAGTGTCTGTTGCAACTATTTCACTCTACATTGTAGCCAAAAAACAGCTATAGAGAATATGTAAATAAATTGGTGTGGCTGTGTTCCAATAAAACTTTATAAAAACAGCTGGGAAGCTAAACATGGCCTGTAGGCTGAAACTTGCTGGCTCTTTCACTAAAATATTAAAGGCTCCGAGAAGTCCTATATTAAAGAAATATTTAACTTCATTTAATCCATTTTTTTACCCAGCATCTTTGACCACATAACCCTCTATCTTACTTACCTAGCGCTGCTATAACAGAAATATCACAAGGGGGTCGCTTTAACAAACAAATTTATTTTCTCACAGTTTTGGAGGCTAGAAGTCCAAATTCAGTGTATAGGCTCTTGGGGATGGTTTTCTCTCTGTGTCATCTCTGGAGAAAAGTCCTTTCCTTTTTTATTTTTTTATTTTATTTTTTATTTAACATATTTAACATATTTTTTATTTAACACGACTGAGTGAAAATGTACGTTCCATAGAAATTTACAAGCCCACCTATATGCAGCTCCCACTGCTCTCCCTGCCCACTGACAGCACACCATTCCTCTTTGTTCCATACATGTCTCATCCTCTCAACAGAAAAGTCTTTTTTATTTCAGCTTCTGCTTCCTGGTTCCTTCGAGATATCCATGGAGCCTGGTATCTCTCTTCCCCCATTCCTATTTCTTTCACTGACTTGTTTAATCTCTTTTAAATCTCAAAATATTGATTCAAGATATGCCTTGCACCAATCCTGACTCATTAACATAACAAAGACAACTTATTCCCAAGTGGAACTGTAACCACAGGCCTAAAAACCCACTGCCATCAAGTCAATTCCATCTCACAGTGACCCTATAGGTCAGAGTAGAATTAATTGCCCCATAGTGTTTCCAAGGAGCACCTGGAGGATTCCAACTGCTGATCTTTCGGTTAGCAGACACAGCACTTAATCACTAGGCCAACAGGGTTTCCACAGGCATAGAAGTTAGGGATTTACAACGTATATTTTTGGGGGACACAAATCAATCTATAACACCCACTCCCCAACCCTCCACTCACCCCCATCCCCACCCCCAACACACACGACATCAATTGACACCTTAAACTACACTAGTGTTCACAGAAAAATTTGGGAAGCAATGTCCTATGAAATGGAATCCTGGCAGCCCAGTGTTTACCAACTCAGCTGCTAACCAAAAGGTGAGCAGTTCTATCACCAAGCTCAGGAAGGTGAGTCCTTGTCTAGCATGCTGAGACCTGCCAGTTACCTGGAGGGGTTAAGTGCTACGGCTGCCAACCAGAAGGTCAGCAGTTCAAATCTGCCAGGCGACTCTTTGGAGAACTCTATGGCACAGTTCCACTCTGTCTGTAGGGTCACTATGAGTCAGAATCGACTCAACTACAGTGGGTTTGGGTTTCTTTTGGTTAGTCTGAGAAAAAGAAAGTTAACTTGATTGCAACTGGCAGAGTTAGGATCTGGGAGGAAGTTCCTCAAATCCAGCTCCTTCAGCTAGGGGCAAGCAGAGCATATATGTAATCTGGGCAGCAAGATGGTGACTGCGAAGTTATACTAAAACCAAAAAATCAAACCCACTGTGTTAAGTAGATTCCGACTCATAGCAACTCTATTGACAGAGTAGAACTGCCCCACAGAGCTTCCAAGGAGCACCTGGTGGATTTGAACTGGTTAGCAGCCAAAGCACTTAACCACCATGCCACCAGAGTTTCCCAAAGGTATACTAAATGAAAAGCAAACCAAACCCACTGCCACGGAGTCGATTCTGACTCATAGCAAAGCTGTAGGACAGCATAGAACTCCCTCATAGAGTTTCCAAAAAGTGCCTGGCTGACTCAAACTGCTGATCGCTAGGTTAACAGGCATAGCACTTAACCACTATGCAAGTATACCAGGCAGAGAAATTTCTAGAAGGTGGTCAGGAAGGAAATAGAAGGTGATATTGGTTATTGTGGGAGCTCTTGCTTCAGAATAGGGTATAGATTCATTCCACCTGTTGCTTAGTCTGCTGTTGAAGTAAATTAGTGGTCACAGCTGGCCCTTCTGTACATATGAGGTGGGCCAAATCTGGCAGGATAGTTTAAAAACTAATGGAAATACACTGGCATTCTTAAAATCAGGTTACAGTTCAAATTCACCAGCCACTCCTTGGAAACATTATGGTAGAGTTCTGTCTATGCTGTCCTATAGAGTTGCTATGAGTTGGAATTGACTCGACAGGGCAACAGGTTTGGTTTGGGGTTTTAATTCTAGGATACATGTAGGAAAGAAACATTCTACCTACCGGGTGTCTCAAAAGTTACGGGTAACTGCCCCGACCCGCTGGGCGAATCAACGGAGGAACGAGGGGGAGCCTGTGAAAATGAAGGTGGGGCAAGAAAGACGCGAAGAAATGGAGGCAAGACAAAATTCTGATCAAGCCTCAAGGTTTTATTGTTTCAGCCCGGTATATACAGCAGTGGGAATGGAGGGAGGGATCAAGTGACGTAGGGATCTGGTGACATTTGGAATGGGGTAGTTGTCAGCTGGGGATTGGGTATACATAAGACTAAGGCAGTGACATCAGGCAGGAAGTTTTTGCGCGCGGGCCTTTTGAATTTCGCGGGCGCGGACTTTTTCAAACTTGGCGCGCGCGGGCTTCTTCAACCCTTCAAGCTTCCCGTATGTTGGGGCCTGGGGGCTCACCCATGGCTCCCGACAGGTAACTTCAGCACCTAGTGCTAGAGAGAAAGCTCTGTTCACTTAAGGAATGTAATTACCAGTTGCTTCTGAGTCAGTTTCAAATCGTGGAAGTGCCATTTGTGTTAGAGTAGAACTGTGCTCCACAGGGTTCTCTGTAGCTAATCTTTTTTCAAAAGTATATCCTCAGGCCTCCCTTCCAAGGCAACTCTGGGTGGACTCTGCCATACTTTCAGTTAGCAGCCAAGCTGACTGGTTATACCACCCAGAGTCTCCTGCCACTTCTAGACTCCTGGCAAAAAATTAAGCAAGAGCAAGGATCCAGCAGCACCCAGAGATGAAAGCCAGGTGCTAGATCCGAAATCCATACCAGTCCTAAGGAGCTCCACAGCACCATCTGGAACATCAGCAAGAGACAGTCTCAAACAGCAGGTCCAAACTCCCAAGTCCAAGCCAAGCAGAGGCTCACAGCCAACATTGTTCTGACGGTCTTTCAAAATCTTAGCAGTCTTCTACACAGTTCAGGGTACAATGGAGACTATGTAAATCAGATAGGTTAGCTGCTTCAACAAACAATCCTAAAGCCAACAGAGGTTCATTTCTACTTATATAAAGTTCCAACAGGCATTCCACACAGTAATTCAGAGACCCAGGCCCTTCGTCTTACTGTTTTGACATTCCCTGAAGACTTTAGAGTCCTCTGCTATCCCCTCTGCAAGTGACCAATGGTCACAAAGAAGAAAAAGTCCCTAAGGATGGAGTCCCTGGCCTCTGTGAACACCTGTGGGCCCTGCTGAGTTGCAATACCAGAGCAAGTCCCACAGGAAGATCTTGTTCCCACAGACGACTCCAAGCCAGATGTCCAGGCTGCACACTGAGTCTTCACCTTCCCCTCATTTTACCTTCCCTTCACCACGAGTTACCTTACTACTTAGTTTACTTTCATGTTGCTGTCTCAATAAGCTAATTAGATCTCTTCTTTTGGTACAAAGAGAATCATTAAATAAAATCCAATATTAAATCATGTTTCAAGTGGGGAAAAGAAAGAAATACCCATTAAGGTCAGTGTCATTTGAAGAAACAGAACAAAATACCTAACTGGTAAGCAGAGTAGAGTTTACAGGATCTCTTGTGAGCATTTCTCTTTTCTGGTACATCGTTCAAGCTTGAATGGCTAGCTCCAAGTTGGACTCCCCAGTACCCAGAGTTCAGAATCAACTCTGCATCTGTCCCAACAGGACCATGAACAACTCAGAACTCTGTCCCATGCCCAGTAATCTGGTGGAAGACACTGATTTCATTCACTAAAAGCTAGTTCCTCCTTCCAGAAGGCTTGATGGATCCTGAACCACCACTACACCTAGATGGAGCCCAGCTTAGGGTGGGCCTCATGTCTCACTCTCCGCTCCCCTGAGGGCATGAGCGCCACCTTGTGGATCGTAACTGAACAACCTAGCCGACCAGTTATCCTGAGTAGATTTCAACTTAGAGACCCTACAAGGGCAGAGTAGAGCTGCTCCTTAGGGCTTCCAAGGCTACAAATCTTTACAGAAGCAGACTGCCACTAAAAGTTAAGTTCTAATTAGAAAAAAAAAATGATAGGGAAAGAGAAAGAAGAATCCATTTGATCTAGGCAGAAAAAAGGACTATTTGGGCTGGTTCTTGTATACACTATCTCTCTAAAGGATAGGAAGCAGGGGAGGGTAACAGGACCATGAAGACACCTTGTGGGAAACACCGTTATTTGTTTCTTTTGATATTTCTAACTGACCATTAACAAAATATTTTTTCATCAGTGAAACATTCTGTCTTTAAAAAAATTGTATGTCAAGGAACATCATTTGGAAAAACAAAAGACAGACAGGCCATAAATCCTCCTGTACTGATCTCAGATCCTTTTGGAATCATTTTTTGCCCCTATATTACTCCCCCATTATTGCCACACTTCATATAAAGCAATCACTGACTCGATGGTACTTGGCTGGCTGGCAAAAGATAGTAAGAATAATTCATATATATACAAACATAAAATCTCTACTTATATACACACATATCAATTTTTTTTTTAATTGAAAAAGCCCAAACCAATTGCCATTGAGTCAACTTCAGCTCATGGCCACACTGTGTTTGTCAGAGCAGAAACGTGCTCCATAAAGTTCTCAGTGGCTGATTTTTCAGAAGCAAAGTCTTAGACCTTTCTTCCAAAGCTTTTCTGGATGAGCTTCAATCTTGCAACCTGTTAGTTAGTACAAGGTGCATTAGCCATTTGCAACATTTACAGAGTAAAACTGCCTGAGAGTGTTTTCTGATGGGTAAACTTCAGGAAATCAGATCACTGAGACTTTTTTTCCATGAAGCCAACTGGCCACTGCTGTTGAGCCAATTTGAACTCATAGCAACTCTATAAGACAGAGTAGACCTGCCCCCATAGCGTTTACAAGGAGCACCTGGCAGATTTGAACTGCCAACCTTTTAGTTAACAGATATAACATTGAAACACTACACCAAAGGGTTTCTGTGAAGTCAACAGGTAAATTCAAACCTCCAACCTTTTAGTTAGCAACAAATTGCAAGCCACATGCACCACCCTGGTGCCAAAGTGGTCAAGAGCTTCACTGTTAACCAAAAAGTTCCCAGTTCAAAGCTACCAGTCACTCCTTAGGAACCTATGGGGCAGTTCTAGGAGCCCTGACAGCCTAGTAGAGCCCTGGTAGTGTAGCGGTTAAAAGCTCAGGCTGCTAACCAAAAGGTCAACAGTTCAAACCCACCAGCCACTCTGTGGAAACCCTCCAGGGCACTTCTACTCTGTCTTACAGGGTCACTAGAAGTTGGAATCAACTCAACGGCAATGTGTTTAGTTTGTTTTTTTCTGTATATGTTATACCGTTTCAGATTTAGAAATATATCCTAGTTAGTCTTTATAATAGCCATGTGAGGTAGGCAGAGCAGAAATGTCTCCCACTAAGAAATCACAGTGAAAGAGCTCATAGGGAGAAAGCAGCTGCCACGCAAGGACCAGACGCAGAGCTGTGAAATCTGTTCCCTCGCTCGCTGCCTCTGATAACAAGAGGGGAGAGTAATGGCCCCTTAGGTGCAGACTGCATCTCTTTTGTATACTTTGTATATCCACACATACAGACACATCCACACTTCAAGTGTGAGTTATGCTTATCTCCTCCTGGTCATTGCTTTACAGGAGTGGGAAGAAAGAAACCAGAACACAGAGACAGCTGGGCTGTCACCTTGCCGCAGCAGCTGAGGGAAGGCAGGCAGTCATCAGTTAAAAGCAGAGTGAGACTCACAGAACAGATGACATCTATCATGCTGCCTCCGCATGATTCTCTACGTGTCTGCTACTCTTGCCATCAGATCACACCACCCACACCTGTGAAGTCAGGGTGCCTAGGCTGTATCTTTAAATAAAACTCAGACACACACACATACACATGTACACAAAGCTCTAAGACAACTGAGGTAACCATTCTTTGTACTACATACTTTTGGCTCCAAAAGTATCTACATAGCCTCAGAGGACATACAGCCCCTCGTTCGTTTACTTGTGGACATGCGATGGGATGAGGGTCCTGCAGGCAGCTAAGGGCTGGCACTGTGGGAAGAAGTCTCAGATCCAGCAGTCGGCCAGGGCCTGACTCTTGTACCCATCTCACAGGGACTGGTTCTTGTATCAGTTTATGATGAAGCACCCCATATCCCACGCTTCTGTGACATCAGTGTAGAACAGGTTAGTGCATTTTAGTCAAGACATATTAATTCTTCTCAGCCTTGCAAGATGAAAAGCTTGATGCTTTTTCCAGAAATCTGGAGACATCTGATACAATTAAATCTAACGCTTTTTCTAAAATCATTGCTGCTTCTGCCCCTTGCCTGCAAACGTTATTCTTCTTTTAAAAAAGCTTATTCCCCTCTCCACAAGTCCAAGCACAAATGGACAATGACAGGGAAGAGGCAAAAGGTAGAATTTATGATTGCCTCTGGGTGGCATAAATGGTTAACACTATCTCTGCTAACTGAAACGTCTGAGGTTCAAGTCCACCTAGAGCATCTGGGAAGAAAGGCCTGTTGATCTGCTTCTGAAAATGAGAGGACTGAAAACCCTGCAGAGCATGTTTCTACCGTGAAACACATTGGTGCCGTGAGTCACAGTCCACTGTAACCCTAAATGGCCCTGCAACAAAGCCTCCTTGGCCTTTATAAGCACTGTCCCTCTCTAGAGGAAGGGACTAACAAATTTATTACAAATACAGAGGGAAATTAAAACGTTCACTATGTCAAGGGTAGAACACTATTCAAAAAGATTGTTCATGACTGTTGCTCCAAGTATGTGATCAGAGCAAATTTACGTAATGTGTATTCCATCAGGGAAAGAAGAGGATGGCTATATACAAATCACAGAGCAATTAAGATTAGAAATTAGACTGCTTCTTGAAGTGTCCCAAAGATCTCACAGTTTCCCATTCTACATCTCCCCCAGGCATTTCTGAAGCAAAGCTGTCACTACTGAGATCCCAATTATCCCTCTATACAGTGTGGTTGTCCTCTTAAAGCTTAGCTACTGAGAAACAAGATCACCTCCAACACAAAATGCAGACAGTGGGACAGACTGTTCATTTCTACCCTGAGTCAGTAACTGCACAGTGGCAACAGAAGACAGCTGTGACTGTGGCTCTCCCTCCCATGCTCCCTCTCTCGCTCCCTCTTTCTCTCTCTGTCCTTTAATCTCATTGGGGTAAAATACATGCGACTAAACACTGACCATTTTAACCATTTCCAAGGGTACCATTAACTGACAATAATCAATAATCACATTTGGCGGTTTGTTCAGCCACTACCACCACTCCAGACCTTTCATCCCCCCAAACAGAAACTTCCACTGTCTGTCAGTCTGTGGTGCTGTGGTGGCTTGTGTGTTGCTGTGACTCTGGAAGCCACGCTACAAGGGCTCAAGCAAGCCAGCAATTGTGAAGATGGTGCACAACCAGGCCACACCTCACTCTGCTCCGGATGGGGTAGCCACGACTCGGAACTGACTCACTGACAATGAAGAAAACCAGCGAAACAGAAACTCAGTATTCCTTCAGCAGTAACCCTATTCCCTAGCATCCCAACTTCCATAAACTGGTAAAATCTCTATGCATTTCTCTAGTCTAGATATTTCATATAAGTGAAATCACACAGTGCTTGGCCTTTTGTGCCTGACTTATTTGACTCAGCACAATGGTTTCAAGATCCATCCCTGTCATAGCATGTATCAGAACTCCAGTTCTCTTTACGGTTGAGTAACATTTCATTAGAAATCAAATGTCGCATTGTATCAGGCATGTCTGCTACAAAAGACCTCTTTAATGTGTTAAAAAGCAAAGATATCACCTTGAGGACTGAGGCGCACCTGACCCAAGCCATAGTGTTTTCAATCACCTCATATGCAGGCAAGAGTTAGATCATGAAAAGGAAGATGGAGAAAGAATGGAAGCATTTGACTTGCAGTGCTGGCAAAGAATATTGACTGTAACGTGAATTGCCAGAAGAATAAACAAATCTGTCTTGGAAGAAGTGCAACCTTAGAAGCAAGGACGACAAGACTGTCTCATATACTTAGGACATGTTATAAGGCGGGGATCGGTCCCTGGAGAATGACATTATGCTTGGCAAAGCAGAAGGTCAGCAAAGCAAAGGAAGATCCTCAATGAGACGGTCTGACACAGTGGCTGCAACAACGGGTTCAAGCACAGCAGCAGTTCTGTGTTTCCTTCTGTTGCTCATAGGGTTGCTGTGAGCAGAATTGACTTGATGGCACAACAGCAACAATATTCCATTATACACAAACACAAACACACACACACACTTTATCCATTCTTCCATTGGCGGACTCCCTCCCATATCCTGATGTCCCTGTCACAACCTCTTAACCCTAGAGCAGGACAAGGGAAAGCACTTGGCCTTGGAGTAAAGAGACGAGATTCAAGCCAGGCTTTGCTGCTATGTCGGTTAGACTCTCAGGAAGGTTAGTGTTTCTGGCCTTTACTTTCCTCTTGTGCAAAATGTTAAGTCTTGGTAGAGCTGGTTGGGAGGGTTCTTCTGACTCTCACATTCTCTGGCTCCTCCACCTTCCACAGCACAGAAGCGATAACTGCTCAGCCCCACTCAAGGCTTTCCCTCAGTGACACAAGGTACAGACTCACCTGTGACTTCCAATGACAGGAAATCTACTTTCTTCAGTGGCAGGAATTAACAAGTTGGGAAGCAGTGATGTGGATTGGCCTTTCTCCCTAATTGGTCCCCGTTCAGGGATGCTTTTGCCTAGAAACTTTTGTGATTCTCAACACTCAGGTATTCTGCCCACCCCTCACCCTTCTTCTTACAGCACCTCTCCCCTGGGGGCTACTCTGGCTTGGATTGTGGCCAAACCTCCAGCCAACTCCCAATTAAATATACCGCACAAGTCCTGTGCCTGATGGAGAAAGCTCACCCTTGCCCGAGGGCTTAGATCACCTGATGTGTGCTTGCCAGTTTCCCTCCATATCACATCTACTGATTAGTCTTTTTATTCCTTTTTTGAAAAAATTACTGCAGCTCATTATTTTGAAAGAAGTCTTGACAGGAGTTGGCTCAGATACAAACCAATATTTCAACCGATGGCAAAGAACACAAATCACCTCAAAGAATAAAAGGCAGAGATACCTAAGACCACCTGAGTGAAGGGTACCTGACAATATTCAGTGTCACCACATCATGACATGTCCCAGCTCATCTCTAAACACCTGGCAGAAAGTCAGGCCCGTGAACGAAAAATATCCTGCCAGGGAAGCTATTGCCTTCCTCTTTTATTTTTTTGCCAATTAATATCAGCCACAACCTATCTGTCCGTTTGTCACACTGCATGTTGCTAGGATGCTGGAAGCTGTGCCACCCATACTTTCAAATACCAGCAGAGTCACCCATGGTAGACAGATTTCAGTGGAGTAGCCAGACTAGGACAGACTAGGAAGAAAGGCGTGGTGCTTTACTTCAGAAAATCAGCCAGGGAAACTCTATGGATCACAACATCGTCTGATACAACATTGGAAGATGGGCTCCGTAGGTTGGAAGGCACTCAGATTGCACGGTGGCTGCAACAACGGCCTCAGCAGTGATAATGGCACACAGTCGGGCAACTCTTCGTTCTGCTGTCCACAGTGTCCTCACCAGTCAGAGCCTACTCACTGGCAACTAAGAAGAACAATTAACATCAGGATCACTTATTTGTGAGTCCAGTTGTGTTTCAATGCTTGAGTTCTCCCATCCCATGGCAGAGACCTGGTTCAATGCCCGGGCAATGCACGTCAAAAATCGCCACCGGGCATCGGCCAGTGGAAGCTTCTGTGTTGCTATAATGTTGAACAGGTTTGGGTGGAGCTTCCAGACTAGGACAGATCAAACACGATGACGGGCCCAGGAGCAAACAGCCTTTACGCTTTCTGAAGGGAGGGTCTGTATCTAATGTATGATTGTACCTCCAGCTTTTATCCCAGAGCTTGGCTATTAGTAAACATTCAAATGTTTATTGAATAAATCAATTAGCTCTTAAAGATCACTCGGTATCAAATAGTATCAGAACCCCAATCATGCTCAGCAAGCAGGACATGAGACTTAGAAGTCGTTAAAACTTTGTTTGTTTGTTTTAAATGACGAAAAGATGGCCAGGAAAGACCAGATAAAAATTAAAATCTTCTGCAGAGCAAGAGGAGCCCTGGAGGCACAGTGCTTAAGACCTGAGCTGCTAACCAAAATGTTAGTGGTTCAAATCTACCAGTTGATTCCTGGAAACCCTGTGAGGCAGTTCTGATCTTTTTGGTAGGGTCACTGCAAGTCAAAATCAACTCATCGGCACTGCATTTGGGTTTTTTCCCTTAATGTAACAAGAGAGATTGAAACAAAAGATTAAATCTTTAGCATATATACAGAATTCCTAAAAATCAATGTTAAAATATGGAAGACCCAATAAATAATGCCAAGCCAGCCAAGTGCCACTGAGTAATTATCAGAAAAACAATTGCAAATGGTTAAAATATAAAATATGTTTAATATCAGTAATAATTTTAAAAATGCATATTAAAATGTCTACCAAAATATCAACAATTTTAGAGGTGGAGTTTATTTAGTGCTGTTGTTGTCAGGGGCCCTTAAGCGGATCCTGACTCATACCGACCTCATGTATAACAGAACAAAACTCTGCTTAGTCAAGTGCCATCCTCACAATTGTGTCTGTCTTTGAGCCCATTGTTGCAACCACTGTGTCAGTTCGTCTTGTTGAAGGTCTTCCTCTTTTTCACTGACCCTTTGCTTTACCAAGCACGACGTCCTTCTCCAGAGTCTGATCCCTCCTGCCAGCACATCCAGAGTGCATGAGAGGAAGTCTCATCTTCACCTCTAAGGAGCCTGCTGGTTGAACTTCTTCCAAGAAAGATTTGTTTGTCCTTCCGGCAGTCCGTGGTACATTCAGTATTCTCCCCAGTACCTTGATTCAAGAACATCAGTCCTTCTCCAGCCTTCCCTACTCACTGTGTCGTTTTTTGCATGCATGTAAGGCAATTAAAAAAAAACATGGCTTGGGTCAGGCTCACTTTAGTCTGACATCTTTCCTTTTTAATAGTTAAAAGAGGTCTTTAAACCAACGCAATACATCACTGCTATTGCCGATAAAAAGAAACAGACACTTAAGCAGAATTGCTGGGCATGTAAATCAGTATAACTTACCTGAAAGAAAGGTAATTTGTCAGTATTCATCAAAATTTGAAATGTACACTGCCTTAAATTCCATGATTCTGCATTTAGGACCATATGCTACAGAAAGAAGCCCCGGTGGTGTAATGTTTAAGCGCTCAGCTGAGGGTCAGCTGACAGCTGAAAGGGTGGCTTTTCAAACCCACCGAGTGGCTTCCCTGGAGAAAAGAGCTGGTGATCTGCTTCTGTAAAAATTGTTGTTACTGCTTGTCATCCAGTCAATTACAACTCAGAACACCTCTATACAAAAGTGAAACTGCCCATAGGGTGTCCTAGTCTATATTTCTCTTCGGAGGAGACCTCTGGTCTTTTTAATCCCTGCAGAGCTTCTCGGTGTGTCTAAATTGCTGACCCTTTCATTAGCAGCCAACTGTTTAACCATTGCACCTCCATGGCTCCTTCCTGTGAAGATCGCAGCCTAGAAAACCATTTGAGGCAATCCTACTCTGTCACAGGGGTCAGTGTGAGTTGGAATCAACTCAGTGGCACACAACAACATACTACAGAAATATGACTAGCATTTGTACCTAAAAACTTATGTATAAACATGTTCTCTGCATTACTTACAAAGGCAAAATTGTAGGATACAATATTAATCAATAGCTGAATGGTAAAATAAATTTTGAACATTCCAAACGGTGGATTGATTAAGCTTTATAGCTCATTCTAGAGGTGTTAATATGTCCACATCATAGACTTAAAAATATGAGATTGACAAACAGTGTAATAATCAATTCAACTTACAAAATTTACAAAAGCACTCTAAAAGTTCTAGAATGATACACCCAAAACTGCCAACAGCATTTATTTCTGGGACTAGAAACGAAATGTATAAGAAAGCATTTGTCTCTATGCATCTGTGCTAGTTAATTTGTTGCAATTGTTTAAATTGCTCTTGTACTAGTATTTTAAAAAGCAAGGAAGTTGATTTTTTTCCCATCATATCTTTTCTTAGCTACATTGCTATTCTCCAAGATTGGTGCAGCTTCCATCAGACTACTAGTCTGTTATGGAGTGAGTTGTGTCCTGAAAAAATATGTCAACTTGGCTAGGCCATAATTTCTAGTATTGTGTGGTTGGCCTCCACTTTGTGATCTGCTGTAATTATCCTCCACTTTGTGATCTGCTGTAATTATCCTCCACTTTGTGATCTGCTGTAATTATCCTCCACTTTGTGATCTGCTGTAATTATCCTCCACTTTGTGATCTGCTGTAAACCCGTCCTTCTCTATGCAGCAGGATTAGGGTGTGGTGTACCTGAAATCACCACCATACGTGACTCAAGACACACCCTTCCTCAAGTCACACCCTTACCCTTATTCAAGTAATACCTTTACTTGAGTCACACTTTTTATCTGAAGGTGATAAAAGGAGAGAGAAACAAGCAGAGACAGGGGATCTCACCACCACCAAGAAACAAGAGCCAAGAGCAGAGATTATTCTTTACATCCAGGGGGACTGCACTGAGACTCTCCTATACCCAGGTGACAGAGAGCTGTAATACCAGAGACAGCACAAGACAGCAAAAAGGACTGGTGGAGAACCACCAGCAACAGAACCAGGAGACCAGCAGCCGACAGTGCAGTGGGTGTGCCAGCCCATGGAGCAAGAAAGCTGAGTGCCTTCGGGCAGGAGGCTTGCTAGTATAGTGAGGTGCCCCCAGGCACTTTTCAGCAAAGCTGAGGAGCTTTGTAACAAATAAGTGGGGCACAGGCCAGGCCAGGCTGAGGGGCCAGGGAGCAAAGGGGTGGAGTGCTGAGAGAGAGTGTAAGGCTGCCTACTGACATGGCTGAGAAGCTGCTCTAATCAAAGAACAGAATCCTGAGTCATTTCTGATCACGCATTGTGACCTGTTATGCAAGACACATGAAATCTCCAAAGAATACCTGGCTCACAGATGCAAAAAAGGAAACAAAGACATTTGCTGAGAGTTGACAGAGAGAAAAAGCATTCCCCTAGAGCTGGTGCCCTGAACTCAGACTTATAGCTGCCTGAACTATGAGAGAATAAATACCTATCTATTAAAACCATCCACGTGTGGTATTTCCGTTATAGCAGCATTAGATAACAAAGACATAATCTAAAGATTGGTAGTTTAAACTCATCCAGCAGCACTACGAAGGAAATGTCTGGCAATCTGTTTCCATAAAAAATACAGCCAAGAAAGCCCTGTAGACTACTTCTATCTGAAATATGTGGGTTGCCATAAGTCTGCAGAGCTAGGTCAAATATAGAAAATACTCTGAGGCTGGTAGAGGCAACTCTGTTTCAGGAATATACAACCTCAGGATCTCCTTCCCCAGCAACTCCTTCTCTCCCCGATAGCTCACAAAGAAAGAAGTTTCTTTGACACTTTCTTAACCAACTATCTACTTTCTTGGAGGCCCCAGCATTTCACAAAATGAAATGACATGGTGACTTCCCTTGATGAGTGCACTGTCCAGTAAGAAAATTAATAATCAATGTACTGATTGTATAATCCATAACACAGGATGGTACATGGTGTCATGGGGATTGGAAGGTCAAGCACATGAGTCTTCAGGAAAAGTCAGGGGTAGGCTTCCCTGGGCAGAAGTTTTATAAACTGAGGCTTAGACAATGAGTAAGAATTTTACAGGTAATTAAAATGTAATTTTATGTAATTAAAAATAAAACTATTATAACCATAAAATAATTTGAGGCAAAAGTAAATAACAAAAAAATAAGGGAATGATAAGCAATTTCTAAAGTTTCTTTCTGCTTTAAAAATGTCTGTTTTGATTACTCAAGAGTTTCAATGACTGTTGCAATGTATAGTCAGCTCTGAATGGGTACAGAGGGGAAAGGAAGATAAAAGAGCATGATGTCACAGTCTCAAAATCCTTTAGAAGCTTACAATTATGGTTAGAAAAAGAAAGACTAATGTAAGCGAAATGTTTACATAGCAGTGGCCAGTGCAACAAACCAAACTCATTGCCATCGAGTCAATTCCAACTGATAGCAACTATTTTAGTCAGCTTGGGCTGCTCTAACAGAAATACCACAGAGTGGATGGCTTTAACAAAGGAACGTTTATTCTTACACAGTCCAGTAGACTACAAGTCCGTATTCAGGCGTCTGCTCCCAGGGAAGGCTTTTGCCTTGTCGGCTCTCGAGGAAGGTCCCGTATTGCATTAGTCTTTGTCCAGGGAGCATCTTGGCGCAGGAACCTCAGGTCTGAAGGATGTGCTCTTCTCCTGGTGCTGCTTTCTTGGTGGCACAAGGTTCCCAATTCTCAGCCTGCTTCCCTTTCCTTTTATCTCTTGCAGGATGAAAGGATTTAGGGTGGGGCAAGCCATACTCCAGGAAAACTACCTTCACAGAGCAGCAGGGAGGTGATTCTATGAAGGGATTTACAGTCCCACCCTAATCCTTTAACATATAGCATATGAAAAACACAAAATGGAGGACAGTCACAAGATACTGGGAATCATGGCCCAGCCACGTGGCTACACATATTTTGGGGGGTACACAATTCAATCCATGACAGCAACCTATAGACAGAGTAGAACTGCCCCATAGAGTTTTCAAGAAGCATCTGGTAGATTTTAATTGCCAACCTTTCAGCTAGCAGCTGTAGCACTTAACCACTATACCACCAGGGTTTCCTGATGGCCAGCTCAGTAGATTAATGAAAACACTAATTGATTGACATAACTAGGTGCTAAATTATATACTGTAGACTCCAGAGATGACAGCCATTAAAAAAAACACAATAAAAAATTAGACATGCTCTGGATTTGTGTATTTATGTACCAAAAGAACACCAAAGCAAACTTATTGCCATTGAATTGTTTCCAACTCACAATGATCCTATAGGGCAGAATAAAAATGCCTCATAGAATTAAGCAATGGGCAAAGGAGATGAACAGACATTTCTCTAAAGAGGAGATCCAGGCAGCCAAAAATCACATGTGGACATGTTTGCAATCTTTAGTTATTAAAGAAATTCAAATCAAAATTACAACGAGATACCATTTCACCCCAACAAGGTTGGCCATGATCCAAAAAACACAAAACAATAAATGCTGGAGAGGCTGCGGAGAAAGTGAAACTCTCCTACACTGTTGGTAGGGTTGCAAAATGGTCCAGCCTCTTTGGAAAGCAATCTGGCGCTTCCTTAAAAGAATTGATATAGATTTACCATTTGACCCAGTAATTCTACTACTTGGAATATATGCTACAGAATCAAGGCCCTTCACATCAATGGATACATGCACAAGAATGTTTATTGCAGCACAGTCCATGATAGCAAAAAATGGAATCAACCCAGATGTCCAACGACAGAGGAATGGCTAAGTAAACTACAGTGTATATACTCAATGGAACTCTATGCAATGATAAAGAACAGCAATGATAGCAGGAAACATCTCTTAACCTGGTTTCAACTGGAGGACATTATGCTGAGTGAAAGTAGTCAGCAACAAAGGACAAATATGATAAGAACTCAAAGAAAGACTTATGCATAGAAGAAAAGACTCTTTGACGGCTGCGAGGGAGGGTGAATGGGGGAGAAATTTGGTTGGGTGAAATCAGTGACAGCACACATTAGAGACAAGAAGAATATTAAGTGAACGTCAACATAACTTGAGTACTCCTCCCATCTTGACCCAATAATGCAAGGACAGAGTAGCTGGGGTAGAGGGCAGGGGACCAGGCTCTTAGGTGAAATCAAGGCCAACTGGCACAACTAGCATTTTGCTACAAGGGCTTTCTGCACCCCACATTGGTGAGTGGCATCTGGGGTCTTAAAAGCTGCCACGCTGCCATCCAAGGGCACAGCAAATGGTCCCAACTCAGCAAGAACGGATGCTCAGCAAGGACCAAAATAACAACTCAGAAGACAGAGAGACCCATATGACTGGGTGCCTACATCGACTTGGGACCGGAAGAACCGGGTGGTGCCCGGCTACCGCCAGTGATAGCCATGATGGAGCTCACAAAGTGGAGTGTCACTGGCAACACAAGAATAAAAAGGGGTGCACCCTGAGATCTCCACTAAAAGACCGCAGATGATGGTCCAGTGGCTTTGGGGTTCCCCTGGGAGCATGGCCCTGGCCCTGATGCTGCCCTTGCCCATGGATCATAATGAAGGTCCACTCTTTGGACAGCAAGGGATTGGACTTGGCGACGCAGAGTGACTGTATACTGGGTGTACTTTATGGTCCTGTGCATTTATAGGATGTCATCCTGCTGACCTCTGACTGGAGGAAGGGGAGTGGGTGGAGAGGAGGGGAAAGGAGGCTGTTGGGAGGATGAGATGTGTATGGAGTAGAGAGAAAGAGTATGCTGTCTCCGGGCAGGGAGAGCAGTGGAAGCTGCAGATAGGTGGGCATGCAAATTTATATGGGAATGTCTATTTTCACTCAGTCATAATAAAAAAAAAAGTGCCTCATAAAGTATCCAAAGAGCAGCTGATGGATTCAAACTGCTGACCTTTTGGTTAGCAGCCGGGTTCTTTAACCACTGTGGCAGGATGCAAAAATTCAGCAATATTTAATAACACCTGTAATTAACCTATTTTTTTTAAATAGTAAAATCACATAAAATATAAAATCTGGCCACCTTTTCCATAAGCTATGAAATATGTGTTTAATCAGTATATGCAAGACAGCGTTCGTCATAACCCAAAGCTCTCCTTGTCAATTGGAGAGATCGGAAAACGAATGGCAGGAGGAAGAGGGCTTCAGCTGGGCCAAAGCGGGCAGGTATGGACAATGGACGACTAGGTAGAACACTGCAGACGGGGAAAATGCCAGGATACAGGATTCCCTTTCTGTCTGAAATATTTCCTAAAATATGTAATGAACCTACACTGTTCTTATTACCCCTTTAACTATCCATTAAATGGATAAGGTTTGCTTTTAAAAATTGTGGCAGATGGTATAGGAGGAAACTGGTTATTCTGGGGTTTTCAAAGCTATAAGTGCCTAGAAAGCCCATCCAGAATGAATAAAACTCCCACAGATTGTAAATTTGAGGGTTCAGTATTTTTGCTTTGCTTCTAGTTAGCCTGAGTTGTATACCTTTTGTTTTAAAAAAGTAAACACTATTATGATAAAAATAGCATTTCCAAAATTCTTAGAGAACATCGAGATGAGTTTGCAAGGGAAATGGAAGCGTAGGGATGTAAGCAAGAGCTGTGGGAGAGCCAGCGGGGAAGACGGAAGGGTCGGGGCAGGGGGGAGGTTGAGGGAAGGAGGGAAAAACCAGCTCTTGTTAAGTTTATGGCCAATTAACATTTGCCATACTTCAGACTCCAATGTTTAGCAAGGGCTTCTCTATATTAAAGGCCACTCTTTGAACAAGAGAGTCCTTTTTTTCTGAAGTTCACAGCTGTCAGAGATCATTTAACTCCCTATATATTTTCAAAAAGTGATGCCTTTGATAGGCAGCGTAAACACTGGGGTTAGGGCACAGCGAGGCTTGACTCAGGCGCATGGTGTTAGGGCACAGCTTGCATCTGTCGGGATTTGGAAGGGAGGCCTAAGTAAATAATGCAATAAACTACATTTTGAAAAAGAATGAAAAAAAGAAAGCAAGAAAGTGGGTAAAGTCGGGGAAAGAAAGATGAAGGAAACACACAGAGAGGAGAAGGAAAATAATACAAGGACACAAGAAAGATGTTAAATTTCTTCCAGGGACGCTGAAATGTGTGTAATAAGACCTAACCGCCTTCTTTAAATGGACCCTTCTCATTCAAATGTAGAGCTAGACATAAAGCTACACAGTGTATCTCACATGTCTGACCTAAACAAATTGCCTAGCTATTAAGGAGTTGAAGCAGGAGTTCAACTAAGAAGTCAAACGATTATCTCAACGAAGTTTCTGTTTAATTTCCAATTTGTTTTTCCTCCTTTACAATAGATCCAGGTATCGTGTACAACCTGCACTGATTTTTCTGTTTCTGTGAGTCCTTTCAATGGCTTTACTCTTCTCCAGGCCCAATGAAGCCAGTGCTGTGATGTTCCTCCTCTTGGGTAGGATGCTGTATGGGAAATAGAAATGAACTGTCGTATTAAATAAAAGATAATGAAACTTAGGTAAAAGACTCACTCTCTTAAGTAAGCACGTGTAACCTGTAAGATTGTTTTGTGAGCTTAGCAGCATTTGTAAAAATACAAGAATCCTAAAAATTTTACTTTCAAATGAGTAGTGGGAAGTAGTTACATGGACTGGAAAACATGATGAGGAGCAACAGCCCAAATGCGTTCAGGAATTTTACACCTAATCTGAAAAAAAGAGTGAAACTTAAAAAGTGAATTCAGGGAAGAATGACATATAACTGTATATTCTTAAGTAATACCTAAATTTGTAAATAAAGTCATTAAAATCTCAGCAACACAGAAAATTTCAAAGTAGGAAATAACGGACCACTCCCAATCTCACCTCCAATCATACCATTCAAAAACAAGTGGTTGACAATTTTATCGCAGAATCTTCTCTGACCAGCATACAGACAAAAAAATGAAAACTGAATTCAATAGACTGATACAAAGACACTTTTATTAGAGTAAAGCCATAGAAAATGTGCCATTTAAAGATCTTTAATTTTTACTTCAGTTGCATTTAACACAGGAAAACGAAACTGAAGTAAAACGGAGGGAATTTCAGGTAAATGTTTCTTCACCATGTAAGATTAAGAAAGAAATTGATTAAAAGCCTGGCGTCATCATTTGTTGCTGAGAGAGTCACCATAGCCACTATTCACTTCCAAATGGTTTTTCACCATCCCAAATAGAAACTTAGTGTAAGCAATAACTCCCTGCTTTTTCCTTCCCATCTGCCCCTGACAACCACTAATAAATTTCAGTCTCTTCATTTGCCTCTTCTAGATATTTCATATAAGTGGGATCACATAATTTTTGCCCTTTTGTGACTAACTTATTTCACTTAGCATAATGTTTTCAAGGTTGGCTTGTGTAGTAGCATGTGTGATGACTTCCTTTCTCTTTGTGGCTGAATAACATTCTTTCTGGGAGTTTTAAAAATATGTAACAATTTGTATCGATTCTCCCATAGAAAAGTTGCCGACCTCTTTCACTTCTTCCCTTCTCCCCTTCTCCTGCTAATTTTTGTCACTGCTTTATTATTTATTTATTTAATAATAAATCAAGGTTTAAAATATACACAGAGAGAGATGTTTCCTGCTCTGCATTATTCTTTAAAAGCAGAGAAATGCTTTTCATAAAACATTTTAGAAGTTTTATAATTTAATGCAATAGTAGAAATTCAGTAAATGTAGTAGTACATTTGCGTCATGATAAACGGAGAAAAGATTGAGGTTGTTTAGAATTTCTTTTTATGTGGATCCACAATCAACATTCGTGGAAACAGCAGTCAAGAAATCAAAGGATGTATCGTACTGGGCAAATCTGCTGCAAAGATCTCTGTAAAGTGTGAAAGAGCAAAGATGTCACTTTGAAAACTAAGGTGTACCTGACCTAAGTTATGGTGTTTTCCATTGCGTCATATGCATAATAAAGCTGGACAACGAATAACAAATACAAAAGAAGAACTCATGCCCTTAAATTATGATGGTGGTGAAGAATATTGGATGTACCACTGACTTCCAAAAGAATGAAAAAAGCTGTCTTGGAAATAATACAGCTGATGCTCCTTAGAAGGGAGGATGGTAGGACTTATTCTTCAGATACGTTATTAGGAAGGGCCAGTCCCAGCAGAAGGACATCGTGCTTGTTAAAGCAGAAGGTCAGCGAAAAAGAAGAGCCTCAAGGAGGTGGACTGATACAGTGGCTTCAGCAATGGACTCAAACACAGCAACGATTGTGAGGATGGTATAGGCCTGGACAACATTTTGTTCTGTTGTATATGAGGTTGGAAAGGACTTGATGGCACCCAACAATAACAGCAATTGTGCATTTAGCAAGAGTCAGAGAAAACATAAATCTTGGCGCTTCAGACTTTAAAACACAGTAAGTCACTGGAGATGCAATTTGTGAGAGGACCTGCTGTGTCTCCAAAGAGAAACCAAGCTGAAACCTCAGAGGGCTGACAGAAGAGGCCTCATGAGACAGGATTAAGCTGCCAAATCAGGGGACAGGAGAAGTTCTCTACAACCAGCCTCTTCAGAAGTGCCGACTAGGCAGCAAGTGCCTCTTAAAATAAGAGAAATCTAAGAGACTGCCTTGGTGCCTTCATTACTGAGAGGTGACAAGAGCTATTTTTCAGAAGCAGTGTTCTGGCTCACGGGCTGCAAATACCAAAGAAGTCCAAGAAGCTCCTGTGTCAGGGCCCAGGAACAAGAGGTCAGATGAATAACAGCCAAGTACAGGGTCTAGGGTGAGCAAAAGCCTCCGAGCCAAGCCATGAGGAATCCAGAAAGCTAATGTTTAAATGAAGAGAGAAGAGGATGTACATTTCAAGGACGCTTTAAAAGTCTTTCTGGAAGGAGAACATAAGTGCATTTTAGAGTTTTGAGCAACTGCTAATAACATAAGCAGCCCATGATGGTTTTACAACCAGCCACATGTAGTACATAGATATGACAGCATTTATCCAGCACTTTCAGGGACCTTAGATCCCAGGTACAGCCTTGCGTTACAGCCTCGTGCTGATAGCTCCTTACCTTCCCAGAAAACAGCACTCTCATTAAGTTGCCTATGCCAAAAACCTAGGAGACATTCTCAATTCTGTCCTCTCCATCTCCCCCATCATTATTCAACAATACCTCCTTAATCTCCTCTGAAGTATCGGGATGCTCCCTTTGCTCCTGTCCAAGTCTAGCACCGTCATCCCTCAGCTAGACTGTTTCAGCAGTCCCCTCCTTCATCGTTCTCACTCCAGATTGGTCTCTCCAATGACCAGCTTCAGCATGTTTTCTAAGACAGACACAAATTTGACATTTACAATACAATGGTTAAGACTCAAGCTCTGGAGTAAAACTGGCTGGGGACAATTCTGCACCCTTCTACTTATTAGCTATGTACATTTGTACAAAATACCTCTTACTTTTGTAAGGTGACATCCAGTTGGTTCCAACTCCTACAAACCCTGTGCACAACAGAACAAAACACCACCCTGTACTGAGCCATCTTCACGGTATTTGCTAAGTTTGAACCAACTGTTGTAGCCTCTGTGTCAATCCATGTCATTGAAGGTCTTCCTCTTTTGATCGCCCTCTGCCTGATCTTCTCCAGGGACTAGTCCCTCCCTATAGTACGTACAAAGTAAATAAGAGTAAGGCCCTCAATCCTTGCTTTCAAGGAGCACTCTGGCCACACCTCTTGCAAGACAGATTTGTTCGGCCTTCTGACAGCCCATGGTACATTAGATATTCTTTGTAAACATCATAATTCAGAGGCATCAATTATTCTTCTGTCTTTCTTATTCACTGCCCATCTTTCATACATATTAGGCAATTTAAAACACCATGGCTCACCTCATCAACACCTTAGTCCTCTAAGTGATATCTTTGATTTTCAACACTGCATAAAGGTCTTTTATACCCAATTTGCTCAAAAAAAAAAAAAAACATATAGACTGAGTTCTTCCTGCTGCTTTCATGGGTGTTAATTATAGACCAGAATAAAATGAAATCCTTGACAACCTCAATCTTGTCTCCATTTATCATGATTTTGGTTACTGGTCCAGTTGGAAGGATCTTTGTTCTCTTTATGTTGAAGTATAACCAGTACTGAAGGCTTGTGATCTTTGATCTTCATCAGTAAGTGCTTCAAGTCCTCTTCACTTTCAGCAAGCAAGAATGTCTCATCTGCATAAAGCAGATGAGTCTTCCCCCAGTCTTGATGCCACATTCTTCTTCATTTGGTCTAGTTTCTCAGACTATTTGCTAAGCATACAGAATGAGTAAGTACTGTGAGAAGATACAATCCTGACACACAGTTTTTCCTAATTTCAAACCATACAGTATCCCCTCCTTCTGTTTGAATGAACGCCTATTGGTCTATGTACAGGTTCCCCATGAGCACAGTCACATGTTCTGGAATTCCCATTCTTCACAATGTCATCCATAATTTGTTGTGATCCACACAGTCAGTAGTGAATAAAACCTCTTTCTGGTATTCGCTGCTATCAGTCAAGGTCCACTTGACATCAGCTATGACAGCCCTCATTCCATGCTCTCATCTGAGTACATTTTGAATTTATGACAGTTCCCTGTTGATGTATTGTTGCAACTGCTGTTGAATTTTTTTTTTTTATTGTGATTAAGTGAAAGTATACAATCCAAGCTGAATTTACATGCTGGCCTATCTGTAGCTCCTTTTGTTCTCCTTCCCCGGTGACAGTATACTCCTCTTTGTCATTCTACGTATGTCATATCCCCTTAGTAACCTCTTGTACCCTCCTCTCCACCCTCTCCTCTCCCTTCTAGTAAGAGGCCAGTAGGAGAGCATCCCATAGATGCTTAGAACCATAAAGCGCACAGACCATAGTCACAATGTGTCCCAAAGTCCAGTCCATTCCTGTCCAAAGAGTTGACCTCAGTAATGTCTTCTGGTACGGGACAGCAGTAGGTCTAGGGGCCATGCTCCCAGGGGAACCCCATAGGCCTCTGGACCATCAATTGCAGCCTTTTAGTAGAGTTCTTGAGGTCTATCCCTCTTTTTCTCATGTTGCCACTGGGACTCGACATTGTATGCCCCATCATGGCTGACTTTGGTGGTGGCCGGGCACCATCTAGTTCTTCTGAGCACATGTTGATACAGACTCCAATTCACATGGGTCCTTCTGTCTCTTGGGCTCTTTTTCCCTCGTGTCTTTGTTGTTCTCAATCATTATCTAGTCCAGCTAAGTTGGGACCATTTCGTGTACCTCAGATGGCAGCTTGTTAGCTTGTAAGAGTCCAGACACCACTCACCAGCGTGGGATGTAGAAGACTCTCTTAACAATAGGCTAGTTATGTCAATTGGCCTTGATGTGACTGAGAGCATGGTTCTCACACCCCCACCCCTGCTACTCTATCCTTGCAATATTGGGTTAAGATTACAAGTGTTTTTATTTGATGTTGAAGTCCAGTTAAGATGATCTTTCTACTGTGTGCTGTCACTGCTTTTACTCAACCAAATTTCCATCAACTATCAAATCCCATAACCAGCCCTTTCCCTACCTCCCCTCCCTTGTATCCATTCTAAGAGTCTTTTTTTCCATACATGAGTCTACTTTTAAGTCTTTATAGTAGGGGTCTCATACCATATTTGTCCTTGTGCTGCTCAGTTCATTCAGCATAATGTCTTCCAATTGAAACCAGGTGACGAGATGCTTCCTAAAATCATCATTGTTCTTTAACACTGCATAATGTTCCATTGAGTATACATACCCTAGTTTGCTTATCTGTTTGTCTGTTGTTGGGTATCTGGGTTCATTCCATCTTTTTGCTATTGTGGACTGTGCTGCAGTAAACATTCGTGTGCATGTACCTGTTTGTGTGACTACCCTTGATTCTGTAAGATATACTCTGAGCAGTGGGATTACTGGATCAAATGGCATATCTATTTCCAGCTTTCTAAGGAAGCACTAGATTGCTTTCCAAAAAGGTTGTACCATTTTGCAATCCCACCAGCAGTCTAGAAGAGTTCAAATTTCTCCGCAGCCTCTCCAGCATTTGTTGTTTTTGTGTTTTTTGAATGATGGCTGTCATGGTTGGAATCGTGTCCCTCCAAAAATGTGCGCAGCCACGTGGCTGGGATATGGTTCCCAGTATCTTGGGACTGTCCTCCATTGTGTGGTTTTGCTAACCTGTATGTTAAAGGATTAGGGTGGGGCTGTGAATTCCTGCTGTGGGGGGAGTTTCCCTGGAGTATGGCTTGCCCCACCCTTAATGCTTTTAGCTTGCAAGGAACAAAAGGAAAAAGAAGCAAAGGACAATTTGAGAACCTCGCTACCATCAAGCAAGCAGCACCGGGAGCAGAGCGCGTCCTTCAGACCAGAGGTTCTTGCGTGAGGATGCTCCCTGGACAAAAACTGATGCAATACCGGACTTTCCTCCAGAGCCGACAAGGGGAAAGTCTTTCCCTGGAGCAGACACCCTGAATATGGACTTACAATCTACCGGACTGTGTAAGAATAAATCTTTCTTTGTTAAAGCCATCCACTCTGTGGTATTTCTGTTAGAGCAGCCTAGCTGACTAAAACAATGGCCAACCTTGCTGGGGTGAGATGGTATCTCATAGTAATTTGGATTTGGATTTGTCTAATAGCTAATGATCGTGAGCATTTCCTCATGCATCTTTTGACTGCCTGGATGCTGTCTTTAGTGAAGAGTCTGTCCATCTCCTTTGCTCATTGCTTAACTGGGTTATTGACCTTTATCTTTTTGATATTTTGCAGTACTTTGTAGATTATGGAGACCAGACATCAGTCTGAACATGAAGCTGCCAAATATTTTTTCCCATTCTGTAGGTGGTCTTTCAATTCTTTCGATAAAGTCTTTGGATGAGCAACAGTGTTTGATTCTTAGTCATTCCTATTTATTTATATTTTCCTCTGTTGATCATGCTTTGTTTGTTAGATTTTGAAGCCTGTCTTAGCTGTGTATTAAGACTTCTATTGTTGATCCTATTTTTTCTAGCATGATCTTTATTATTTTAGGTTTCGTATGTAAGTCTTTGATCCAGTTTGAGTTAGTTTTCATGTAAGGTGTGAAATATGGATCTTTTTTCAATTTTTTGCAGATGGATATCCAATTTTGCAGACATCATTTGTTAAAGCAACTGTTGTTACCCCAGTTTACAATCTTAGAGCCTTTGTCAAATATCAGCTGTTCATACAAGGATGGTGGCATCTCTGTGGTTTCAACTCTGTTCCATTAGTCTAAGTGTTTCTTTTTGTACCAGTACCAGGCTCTTTTGACTACTGTGGCAGTGTAATAGGTTCTGAGTCAGCTAGTATGAAGCCTCTCACTGTATTTCTCTTCTTCAGTAGTGCTTTTCTTATCTAGGATTTTTTTTTTCCCCCTTTCCAAACAAAGCTGGTGATTTGTTTTCCCACCTCATTAAAAAATGACACTGGAATTCATATTGGGATTGCACTGTATATGTAGATCATTTGGGGTAAAATAGATATTTTCACCATGTTAAGTCTTCCTGTCCATGAGCAGGGTAGGTTTTTCCATTTATATCGATCTCTCTTAATTTGCTGCAGTAAGGTCTTGTATTTCTCTTTGTATAGGTCTCTTCTTTCTCTGGTTAGATTTATTTCTAGATATTTTATCTTCTTAGGGGCTATAATAAATAGTATCGATTTGGCAATTTCTCCTTTGATGGTCTCTTTGTTGCTATAAAAGAATCCTACCAATTTACTTATGTTTGTGCTATATCCTGATACCTTGCTGAACTCTTCTATTAGTTCAAGTAGTTTACTTATGGATTCTTTAGGATTCTCTGTGTAGACAGTCATATCAGTTGGCAAATAGGGAGATCTTTACTTCTTTTTTGCCTATGCAGATGCCCTTTATTTCTTTCTCTTATCTAATTGCTCTGGCCAGAACATTTGGTACAGTGTTGAACAGAAGTGGTGAGAGTAGGCATCCTTGTCTAGCTCTTGTTCTGAAGGGAAATTCTTTCAGTCTCTCTCCATTCAAGATGATGTAGATGTTTGGCTTTGTGTAGCTGCCCCTTATTGCTTTGAGGAATTTACCTTCTATTCTTATTTTGCTGAGAGTTTTTAGCATGAATTGGTATTGGACTTTGTCAAATGCCTTTTCTGCATCATTTGATAAAACCAGGTGATTCTTTTCTGTCATTTATGTGGTTGATCACATTAATTGCTTTTCTGATGTTGAACAAGGCTTGCATCCTTAGTATGAATCCAGCATGGTCATGGTGAATTATTTTTTTTGGTATGTTGTTGAATTCTATTGGCTAGGATTTTGTTGAAGATATTTGCATCTATGTTCATAAGTGATATTGGTCTATAGTTTTCTTTTTTTTGTGAGATCTTTTCCTGGCTTTGGTATGAGGGTTATGCTGGTTTCCTAGAGTGAATTTGGGAGTATTACATCCCTTTCTATACTGTGATATAGTCTCAGCAGTACTGGAGTTAACTCTTCTCTAAAAGTTTGGTACAAGTCATCTGGGCCAGAATGTTTTTTGGTTGGTAGTCTTTGATGACTTTTTCAATCTCTTCCTTTGTGATGAGTTTATTAAGCTGTCCTACTCCTTGTGATAATTTTGGTTGGTGATATGAATCTAGAAATTTGTCCATTTCCTCTAGGATTTCATATCTGTTAGAGTACAGTCCTTGGTAGTATTCTGTTATGATACTTTTGATTTCAGCTGGGTCTGTTGTGACATATCCCATCTCATTTCTTATTCATGTTATTTGTTTGCTCACCTGTTTTTCTTTTGTAAGGATAGCCAATGGTTTATCAATTTTGTTGATCTTATCAAAGAATCAGCTTTTGATTTTGTTAGTTTTTTCAATTGTTCTTCTATTCTCTAGGTCATTTAGTTTTGTGCTAATCTTTATCTGTTTTCTTCTGGTGCCTGAGGGGTTTCTCTGTTGCTCTCTTTCTACCTTTTCAAGCTGTAGGGTTAATTCTTTGGTTTGGGTCCTTTCATCCTTCCATGTGTGTGCATTTGCAGAGATAAATTGATCTCTGAGCACTGATTTGGCTGTATCCCATAGGTTCTGGTAGGATGTGTTTTCATTTCCATTTGATTCCAGAAATTTCTTTATTTTATCCTTCGTTTCTTCTATAACTCACGATTTTTTGAGCAAGGTGTTGTTCAGCTTCCATGAGTTCAAGTTTCTACCTATGTTTTTTTCTGCTATTGATTTTGACTTTTATGGCTTTATGATCTCAGAAGACACTTTGCCGTAATTTAGTGGTTTGGATTTTGTTAAGATTTGCTTTATGTGTTAACATATGGTCTATTCTGGAAAATGTTCCATGTGCACTGAAGAAGAAGATGTACTTATCTGTTGATGGATTAAAAAGTTCTTTATATGTTGAAGAGGCCTAGTTGGTTAATTGTTGCAATAAGATCTTCTGTGTCTTTACTGAGCTTTCGTCTGAATGATCTGCCCATTACTGAAAGTGGAGTGTTAAAGTCTCCAACTATTATTGTGGAGTGATCTATCTCATTTTTCAGTGTACTCAGTGTTTGTTCAATGTATTTAGATGCTCTGGTATTGGGTGCATACATATTTAATATTGTTAAGTCCTGCTTGCGTATTGAACCTTTCAGCAACAAATAGTGACAATCCTTGCCCACGATGGTGGATTTTACATTAAAATCTGTTTTATCTGAGATTAGTATTACCACACCTGCTCTTTTTTATATGTTGTTGGCTCAGTATATATTATTCCACCCTTTAATTTTCAGTTTGTTCATATCTTTAAATCTCAGATGTGTTTCCTGTAAATGACATATAGATGGGTCATGTCTTTTTTATCCAGAATATCACTCATTGTCTCTTTATTGGAGCATTCACTCCATTTACATTCAGCATAATTATTGATAGGTACGTGTTTAGTGCTGTCATTTTGATGTATTTGTTCTGAGTCTATCTTCTTTATGGGTTGAACTTTCATCTTTTTCAGTATTGGCTTTGTGTTTGTTAAGCCTCCGGTGTTACATTTCTTCTTCTGATATGTTGCATTGTTATCATGATTTGTGGCTACCCTTATGATCTCCCTTAAAATTCTAAATTTAAACTCAATTTTAACTTCTGCGTGTCTTTTTAACTCCCTCTCCATCAAAAGGATGCTGTGTCCTGCATTGCCTCATTAAATATACAATTAATGGTTTTGCTTTTCTCAGCAAAGAGCTTCTTTCAGTATTTCTTGTAGTTTTGGTTTGGTTTTTACAAAGTCTCTAAGCTTCTGTTTATATGCAAATGTCTTAATTTCACCTTCATACTTGAGAGACAGTTTTGCAGGATATATGATTCTTGGTTGGAAGTATTTCTCCTTGAAGGCTTTGAATGTGTCATCCCACTGCCTCCTTGCCACCATCATTTCTGCTGAGAAGTCAGATGAAAACTTGCAGGTTTTCCCTCTGATTGTTAGCTTTGCTTTGAGTCTCACTGCATTTAAAAGCTTCTGTTTAAAAAAAAAAAAAAAAAAAAGAGTTTCTGTTTATGTTTCATTTTATTAAGCTTGATTATAATATGTCTTGGTGTCTTTCTTTTGGGGTCTAGTTTTTGTGACATTTGATACACATCCTAGTTATCTATGTTCTCTTCTTTCATAATTTTGGGAAAGTTTTGTGTCAGCAACTCAACAATAATACTCTCCGTGTTTTCAGCTATTCCTCCCTGTTTAAGAACTCCAATTAATTGTAATTATTCCTTTTAATAGAGTCCCACATGTTTCTTAACCCTTCATTTTTCTTATTTCTTTTTTCCAGTTTTTCCTCATAAACGCTGGTGTCAGTTGCTCTGTCCTCAAGGTCACTAAGTCTCACCTCTATCTCCTCAATTCTGCTCTTTTGGCTTTGAATTGAATAGTCTAATTCTGTAATTTTGTTTTTGGTCTGCAGGATTTCAGAACATTAATGTTCTGTAGATTGCTTAATTTTTCATTTTGCTCTGTTGCATTTTGTTTAATCTCTAGGAAGGTTCTCTATATAATTCTTTCATACTTGACCTCAGACAGTTTCAGAAAATCTTCTTCATGTAAGAAAATTTTTTATTTCTTATTTTGGGAGTTTTCCAGAGCCTCAGTGGACTTTTTTTAAATGGTTCGAGATGGTCTTTTGCCTTTGGGCCGTCTAGAGGCTGTCTAGTTTTTCTGGTGTTACCGCAACAGGAGCTAAGGCATAGCTCTGAGGAGAGAGTTGGTCACCAGCCACCTCTGTACTCTAGTGACTGGCCCCAGTGGACTCAGTGGGCTGGTATGGTAGGCTCTGCCTCCTGACTGACAAAGACAGTGCGCTATTTATGGATTCAGTGTCAACCAACCCTATGATGTGGATCAGTAAAGCCTGCAAGATATACTTCTGGGCTACTCAGCAGTTATTTCTCCAGGCATTCTTATTTTAAAAAGCTAGGAGGTTTCCAGCAGCTGCCAAAATCAGTCAGGCCATCAGGTGTGGCAGTCCCTGCTTTCCAGCTGACAACAGAAGCACCACTTCAGCTGTCCCCAGGTGCAATGATGTAGTTCAAGTAGGGAGGGGTTAAGGACTTGCCACCATCCTCAGGTGGGCCTCACTCATGACCTAACATTGTGCTAAACACAGCCTCTCTGCTAGAAAAGTGCTTTCTGGACTAGCACTGCTTCTCAGCTTGGAATTAGCCCCTGTTGAGGCCTCCAGTTGGGTGACTCTGACTTCCAGCCAACTAAGATGTCTTCCCAGCTAAGCTGCCCTTCCCACCACGAAACAGCAGAATCTATGATGGGGCTCAGAAAAGAGAGGGTGGAGGGGCACTGGTGCCTTCATTCAGCAGCCAAGCTCTCAAAGTGTGGCTATCCCACACACTGTCTACCTGCTGTCTCTACAATGTTTACTTTAGTAGTGAAGTTCAGTATATTTGCTGGCTCATGCCCATCCCCCATCTCCCAGATAACAAACAAACAAAAAAGCATTAGTACTTGCAGTCTGCCCAAGCAGCTCGTCAGCAGAGGCCGGGCTCAGCATGTGCTGGCTCATGCCAGAGAGAGGAAGTTTCCTGTTTAGTGGTGCGTAGTCCACTCTGGCAACCCTGTGCCATATCCTGGAGCTCCCTGGGTGTCCAGAGTTCTCCACTCAATTATTAATCCAGGCCTTAATTTTCAGCTGGAATTGAGGAGATGTGTGCCATCTTGGATCCACACCCCTGTTTTTGAATTATTTTAAGCGAATTCTACTTGCATGTGATATCATTGATATTGTTCAATAATTTCTGCATTCTGTTGGATCACTTTTTTGGGAATGGACACAGTGAAAGTGGGCTAGGTAGAGGTCTTTGTAGAGGTCTCCCAAATTTCTTGGTATAGACAAGTGTCTCCAGAGCTGCATCACTGAGGCATCTCAGTTGGCAGGCCAACTGAGCCTTGTTTCTCATCAGTGCTTCCAGTCCAGCCTGAACTTCTTCCTTTATTATCTTCGGTATGTTACCTACTGAAATGACTGAATCTTAACCAATTCTTTTTGCTACAGTGATTTTGTGTATTTCTGACATCTCTTTTTGATGCTTCCTGCAATTTTCAATATTTTGTCAAAAAAAAAAAATCCTTAAAAATATCATCTCCAGTCTTGAACTCTTTCTGCAGTTCTTTAGCTCGGGAAATGCAAAGTGTGTTCTTCTCTTTTGGTTTTCGAGCTCCAATTCTTTGTGTTTGTCATTGTGATGATTGGTCTTCTCTAGACACTCTTTGAAATCTTCTGTTCAGTTCTTTTACTTTATCATTTCTTCCTTTGCTTTAGCTGCTCAACATTCAAGAGAAAGTTTCAGAGTTACTGGACATCCATTTTGGTCTTTTCTTTCTTTCCTGTCTTTTTAATGACCTTTTGATTTCTTTACATACTTTTTCTTTAATTTATATACATTTTATTTAATGCCAATTAAGTTTATGAACTCATCCTAAAAAAAAGGTACTGCATACCTCACTGCTGAATATCACTACAGTCACCTTTGAAGTACCCCCATTGGGAAGCTATGCACTCACACCAGTGCCTAATTTACCCTTCAAAGCAATCTTGAAACTCTTTTTCTGGAATGCCATCAGAGCTGTCACTGTATTACCCTTGATGTCCTGAATGTCATCAAAATGTCCTCCTTTCAATATTTCCTTTATCTTCAGGTAAAGAAAAAAGTCATGGGGGCCAGAGCGGAAGAGTAGGGAGGGTATTCCAATACAGTTATTTGTTTACTGGCTAAAAACTCCTTCACAAACAACAGTTAAGTTTGTGAACTTGCCACCTTGCCACTGTGTGCAATAGCCATTCCAGAAAGAGTTCCAAAATTGCTTTGAAAGGTGGACTAGGTGCCAGCATTGATGGATAGCTCCCCAAGAAGTGTACTTCAAAGGTATATAGCCTTTAGAACAATTAAGTTCACAGACTTAATTGTCAGACCTCATATGATGTCTTCAGTGTCATTTACAGCTTGTCTGATCTTCAGTTCTTAGTGTTCAATACGTCAAATCTGTTCACGAGATGGTCCCCAAATTCAGGCGACACATATTCAGGGTCATATTTTGGCTTTTGGGGAATTATTGTAATTTTCTTCAGCTTCAACTGGAACCAGCACTTGCATAAGAGTAATTGATGGTCCATTCCACAGTTGACCCCTGGCCTTGTTCTGACTAAGGATGTGGAGCTTTTCCATTGTCTCTTTCCATAGATGTAGACGATTTGATTTCTGTGTATCCCACCTAGTAAAATCCACATGCATAGTTGTCATTTATATTGTTGAAAAAAGGTATTTGCAATGAAGAAGTTTCTGGTCTTACAAAATGTTGTCGTATCTGGCATCATTTCTATCACCAAGGCCATGTTTTCCAGATCCTTCTTTTTTCATTTCTAATTCTCACATTCCAATTATCACTAATGATTAATGCATCTTGATTGCATATTTGATCAAGTTCAGACTGTGAAAGTTGTTAAAAATCTTCAATTTCCTCAATTTCTTCAATTTCCTTCAATTTCCTTGGCGGTTGGTGCGTAACTTTGAATTACAGTCTTTCCTGTAGGCATATGGATATTAGCCTATCCTATTTTATTTTAGTATAGATCTTGAAATGTTCTTTCTAACAATGGATATGACACGATTCCTTCTCAGTTTGTCATTCCTGGCGTAGCTAGACCATAAGATTCTCAGAATGTCCAAAACCAGTCCATTTCAGCTTGGATTTTGATTTTTAAGTATTCAGTCTTGACAATTTCCAGGTTTCCTAAATTCCTACTTTGTAATTTCTCATTCCAATTATTAGTGGATGTTTACAGCTGTTTTTTCTCATTTGAGTCATGCCATATCAGCAAATGAAGGTCCCAGAAGCTTGACTCCATCCATGTCATTAAGGTTGAGGAAGGGGGAGCACTTCCCTAGTAGTAGTTTGTTTTCCTACCAATGTGATGGGTTTATCTTCTGATACTGTATCAGCTAGTGTTCCACTGCTATTCATGATTTTCACTCTCCAGCTTTTTCAGAAGTACACTACCAGATCCTCCTTCCTGTGCTTTCTTACTCCACAGAAACCTGTCCACCTTGGGTGACTCAGCTGGTATTTGAAATACTGGTGGCAAAGCTTCCACAGCAACACATAAGCCACCACAGTACGACAAACTGACAGATATGTGGTAAACCTCTGCTTTCTAAAACCACCCATCTTTGCATTGATAAAGTAAAAATAATAACAGCATGTACCCCATAGAGTTTTGGGGAGAATCAAATGAGATCATGTATACATACATATTACCTAGCACACTGACTGTCACATAGTAAGTCACAAGAAGAAGTGATAAAGGAAACAATGAAGATGATGCTGCTGCCTTCCCTGGAAGTCTTCGCTAGGTCCCCATTGTCCAAAGAAGAAAGTCCAAACTCCTTAGCCTGGCTCACAAGGCACCACTTAATATAGACAGCACATGCTGCTCCAGCTCATGTCTTACCTGTGCTGCAGTCCTTCTGAATTGCTTACAGTCCCCCCAGAACGCCATACTGCCTCCCGGGTTCCAGGCCTTTCCAAGTGCTCCTTCTTTCTAAGAGCCTTTCTTTCTAACACTGCTTAATCCTCCCTCCCCCCAACTCCCCATATTCAGACCAACTGTTCAACTCAGACACTGTCTCTTCAAGAGATCTTTTTCTGCCCACTTCTACTTCCTTCTGGGATACTCACTACATTTGCCTCCACATCAGCCTATATTTAATTCTATTATACCACCTATCATTTTGTTCTATCTGACAAATAGATGAATATTCTTTTGTGGATTGTATCCAATTCATGAAGCCCTAGCACAGATCCTGACATGAGATGTTATTTGCAGTTAAATCTATTCCAACTCATGTCAGTGTCAACCTTACATATAACAAAATAAAACATTGCCTAGTTCTGCACCATTCTTGTGACTGTTGCTACACTCAGATCCATTGCTGTAGCTTTTGTCTCAGTCTGTCTCACTGGAAGTTTCCCTCATTTTCCCTGACTCTCTGCTTTTACCATACATGATGTCCTTTTCTAGAGATTGGTTTTTCCTAATGATGCCTCCAAAGTAAAGGAGTCAAAGTCCTACCATCCTTGTTCTCAGGTGTGTTCTGGTTATATACCTTCTAAGACTAATTTGTTCTTGGTAGTCCATGGTATAGTCTACATTATTCACCTAACATGAGTACCATAAAGTTGTTGTTATATATTTACTAAATACTTATTGAAGGAATGAATGAATATCTCTGCTTCATCGTTTGTGCTTTTAGAGAGTCTTGCTGGCTCTCTCCCACAACATACTCAATAAGCACTTCACAGAGCAGGACAAAGCACACCCAGGTGTCAGAATTTAAGGCTAAGTCTCTGGTGGATAACTACACGTTTCAAAATTATCACAGGAGTGATAAAAATGTGCTGTATTAAACCAGAGAAATCCTGGTGTGCAAACAATATGCTTATGTAAACAGCAAAGGGAGACTGCAAGCTTTTCTGTAAAAGAGGTTGAGATGTGTTCAGTAACTCTGAGGAATTTGTTACTTACAAGCACGTGCCTGACATTTTGGCCATCGGGCATTCTTCAGAAATGAAAAGCCAAGAATGTGCCTGAGAGCCACAAATGTTTCTTGTTTGCAGGCCCGTTTCTGTGCTCCTGATGGGAAGGTGTGCCCCCTGCCCCCACCCGTAGCCTCCATTCCCCTCCCGCTCCAGGCCGGATGCCCTTCTCTAGGGCAGATGCCCTTCTCCAGGGCAGATGCCCTTCTCCAGGGCCTGCCCTCCTTATCTCTACTCACATACCTTCCCTTGAGAGACAGACCTTGGAGAGTTCGTTCTACACTTAGCCATTTCTCGCAACAAATGTTAAATGGGCTACCACAGGATTAGAAGCTTTCTATTCCCCCAAAATATTTGTGTTGTGTTACTTTCTTAGTTCAGTCTCAGAAATTTTGGGCTGATGTATTTCCTTTCAGAGTCCCTAGATGGAATAAAAGGTTCAGTGCTTAGTTACTAACTGAAGAGACCCAGCAATATACTTCCAAAGGATCACAGCCATAGAGAACCCTAGAAAGCGTAATTCTTTTCTGCAATACATGGGGTTGTGATGAGTCAATATTAACTCAGCTGTATTTGCTTTTTTTTTTAATGCTTTCTTTCTAGACAGCAAAAACCAGTGAAGCATATGTATGTTGTTAAGTGCTGTCGAGTAGGTTTAGACTCATGCTGACCTTATGGACAACAAAATCAAACCCTATCTGGTCCTGTTCCATCCTCAGAGTCCTTGCTGTGTTTGAGCCCATCGTTGCAGTGACTGTGTCAATCCATCTTGTTGAGCGTCTTCCGCTTTTTCATTGACTTTTTGCTTTATCAAGCATGATGACCTTCTTTGAGCACTGATCCCTGCTGATAACGTGCTCCATAGTATATAAGATGAAGTCTCACCGTCCTCCATTTTACAGAAGATCCTGGCTGTACTTCTTCTAAGACAAATTTGTTTATTTTTCTGGCCTTCCATGGTATATTCAATTTTCTTTGCCAAAACCATAGTTCAAATGCATCAATTCTTTGGTCTCCCTTATTCATTGGTGCAGCTTTTGAATGCATATGAGGCTATTGAAAATACCATGAATTGGGTCAAGAGAAAGTCCTCAATACGTGTGTGTGTGTACACATATTGTACATATGTCTGTGTACTTGTTTGTGTGTGTCTGTGTCTGCGTGTCTGTGTAGAGAGAAAGAGAAACAGAGAGATTTATCTCAGGGAAATGGCTCACATTGTTATAGATGCTGGCGAGTCCCAAATCTGTGGGTCAGGCAAACAGTTGGAGGCTTCCCGTGACTCACATGGTCACAGGAGCTGACAAACAGAAATCAGCAGGTCATATGTCAGACTTCTGCTTCATGGGGCTGCAGAAGCTGGTAAATCAAGCCAGACAATAGGCTGCTGGCTCAGAGGACTGCAGAAGCTGGCAAATTCTAGAACTGGCGGGTAAGATGGTAGGCTACTGGCCCAAGTGCCAAGAATGGGTAGTCAGATGATGATGAGCCAGAGGCAAGATCCAGAGCAAGACATAGCTCTCTTAGAGCATTCATATGTGCTGGGTGTGGGCCATACTCTCAGGAAACCGCCCTTACTGGGCAAGGTGGTAACGTGAGCAACGGTATGACTCGAGGAAGGCTGTGACTGGAATCACACTCTTTTGAGAGGATACCGCTCAAGACAAAACCCATGCTAATCTCGCCTCATTAACATATAGAGGTTTAGGATTTACACCACATAACCACATAATTACACAGTACCATAAACTGAAGGATGATCGTGTCAGACCACAAAATGCAGAGCCATCACACAATACTGGGAATCACAGACTCGCCAAGGTGACATCTAATGTTAACCATCATAGTTTCTTTTACCAATATGTTTTGTCTTTTGCCTTAGCTCTAAGCAGTTGAGAATTACAGCAAATATTCAGTCTCTACAATGACTAGTGCTATAGGTCTATTTCCTTCTCTCCCTTCTGCATGATATTGAATTGTCAATTTTTATTGTAATGTTCAGTGTAGTATTCGAGAACATGAACATGGACTCTACAGCCAGACTATGTAGATACAGATTTGTCTTACCAGCTATGCTATGTTAGGATAGTTGACTAATCTCTCTTTACCTCAGTGTCCTCATTTGTCAAATGGCAAGAGTTAAATGAGTTAACACACATATAGAGAACTTAGACCAGTGCTTGGCCCAAAGTAACTGCTATGTCAGAATTTGCTATTGTCAGTTGTTAATACGAGTTGCTTCAAATATCTTTGGGAAGCAGTGTGAGTATAAACAGTAAATATATGATAATATTAATAAAATATTTGGGGGCTAGTAAATTATAGTCTATAATTTTATTTTATTTTTTTAATGAAGCAGTGATCTGGACAAATTTTATCCAGGACTGCATGACACACACATAAAAAGCTATATTTACTTGAAAACAAAACTGTAAGAATATTCTAATCTTAAATATGAATTTTTCTTCCTTTCCAAATTCCATGATTAACATTGCTGCGAAATCTGTATCTATCAGATAACTGCCAATCCTCTCATTTCACTCTGTTTGAATAATCTGAGTTTCAAAGGGGAATTACAGTTTAACAATACAAGAAAGAGAATACTATATCTCCATCTGGAAACCCTGGTGGCATAGTGATTAAGTGTTACAGCTGCTAACCAAAAGGTAGGCAGTTCAAATCCACCAGGCATTCCTTGGAAACTTTATGGGGCAGTTATACTCTGTCCTCTAGGGTCCCTATGAGTTGAGATCAACTTGATGGCAATGTGTTTGGGTTTTAGGTGTTTATATCTCTATCTTAATATTATTTGAGGGGCTGCACCTCATGCTGTGCATGGGCTCAGACATTAGACCGCACAAGCAAAAACTCATGGATTCTGATATTTGTTTCACAAGCTACTCTTCTGCAACTATCCGGTTAGGAACAAAAAAATATCATAAGTTCTCAGGTAAATAAAAACTACTTTTTGATGGATTAGTTCTTCTTTGCTTTGAAAGTATCTGACTCATGATTCAAAGTTTGTTTCAGGGATATGCTATATATCCAGTTCTGCAGACCTTGTACGGGCAAACAGTGGTGAACCAGAAGGGCCCAGGTTCTACTCACAGAACTTAGTAATCCAGGGGATGACACTGACAGGTAGGTGGGTAATTACAATATTGTGTCACCGTAAGTCAGAATCTAAGAACAACAACAATGCAACGTTTGTGTGCAGTCTTACCTTCCTGGGCTGGGTGCAAGTAGTAAAAGATGTGCTGTACAAAAATGTGGAAGTGTAGGCATATGTAGCCAAACATGGAAATATAGCCTAAATGTGTGGCCAAAATGTTGACAATAGCCAAGATATGGAATAGATAAACGTATAAACGTTCATCAACAGATGAACATAAAAACAAGATATATCATATGTGTGGATACATGCAATGGACTATTAGTCATCTATAAAGAGAAACAATGTCCTGATACATGCTGCAACATGGATGAACCTTGAAAACATTACACTGGGTGAAATAAGTCAGTCATACAAGGACACAACCCTGTATGATCTCACTTAGATGAAATGGTGAGAATAAGTAAATGCATACAGACTAAGCTTATCAGTGGTTACAGAGTGGGAGCGAGGGAGAAAGGGACAACCAGTGTTTAGGAAGCAGTGAGTTTTTGCTTACAGTGATGGGAAACTTGGCATTGATTAAGGGTAATAACTGTACAACATTAACGGCCTTACCCCTTCACGTGTGAAGGTTTAGGTTACCCTAACTGGTGACAAACCATGACCTACCGAGGTACTTACCAAAAGCAAAGAGAAATACTGAATGAGTTTAATTATCAGCTCTGACCAAGTGACTAGCTATAGAAAAGGATGTATTTCTTTAATGTTTTTATGAATATGTTTATGTATATACAAAAAAACCAAACCCACTGCTATCAAGCTGACTTTGATTTATAGCTACCCTATGGTAATGAGATTTTCTTACTTCTCCTTTTCCATGCCCCTAGAAAACCAGAAAACATGAATTTGATTCCAACTTTCAGTGATTCTGTAGGATACAACAGAACTACTTCTAGAGTTTCCAAGGCTGTCAGTGTTCACAGAAGCAGACTGCCACATTGTTCGCCCATGGAGCAGCTGGCAGATTCCAGCTACCAAGTTTCTGGTCAGCAGCTGAGTGTTTAACCATGTGGCACCAGAGTTCATGCCTCAATGAACATAAAAAGTGTTCACATAGCTAATTTTACATCTCAGTATTTAAGTTACAGGATGCCAACGTGTATTTTCATTTGTAAGGGCTATCTTAGCAAAATATCACAAGGTAAGTGGCTTTTAAGAACAGAAATTTCTTTTCTACAGTTCTGAAGAATAAAAGTCCAACTTAGAGTATAGACAATCCTATGTTTGCACTCTCTCTCTCTGAGCTCTAGGGGGAAGATCTTTTCTTGTCCCTTTCAGCTTCTGGTAGCCCTGGAGCATTTCTTGGGATTCCTTGGCTTATAGACAGATACCCACATGATATCCTCCCCGTGTGTAATTCTCCCTCTGTGGCTGTTTTCTTTTTTAAGACGCCTTTTAGAAGAGACTGGCACTAAGACTCACTCTGCTCCACTATGACCTAATTCATAATATCTTCTAAGAAAGACCCTATTCTCCCCCCTTAAAAGGTCACAGTAACATGTACAGACATTAGAATTTCAATATGCCTTTTTGAAAGATACAGTGCAATTCATAACACTGCAGTTCCCATTCAGCTAATATATAGGTGAACACCACCCAAAGATGGAAAGGAGACTTTCAATTCTCTTTTTGGAAAGGGTTAGTGTATTTTAGACTGACTACCAATTGTCTTATTTAACTGTGTTTGAATAATCTGGGTTTCAAAGGAGAATTGTGGTTTAATAATAAAATACGTGGTTGCATAATGTTAGGCAGATACGTGACTGTATATGTCCATTATTGCCTTTAGTCAAGAATTACGGATAATGTAAAGAATTAAATAAGAGAACCAGTTGACAGGTATGTGGGGGCTTTTTTATGTCTCAAGGTGGCTAGACTTAACAGTGTTTCCCAGAATTCCCTTCCCTGAATGTTTCCAATCAGGGCTGGCCAAATCGAAATCTTGCGAAAAGACTCGGAAGGTGAAAGTCAAGCGGTAGCCATAGTATTCTTACGCTCAAAACGTCAGGTTAGACGTATCAGGCACCGCCACAGATCGTGCCTGTCGGCTAGATTACCTGCTCTACGTGGGGCGGTGGGGGCGGAGCAGCTAGAACTCCAGTTGTTCTACCTGCCCCGAATTGTCCTTTACCTTTTCCAATTCCTGGGCTAGCTGTATGTTCTGCTCACAATTATCCATATCAATGAAGTTGCATGTAGTAAGAGACTGACGTGGGTTCCAGTGAGGCTTCATAGGTGCGAGCTTCTGCTCATGGGTTCCAGTTTGTTTTACCGTACTCTTCCCCACTTATATCCACCTTCTTTTCCTAACTGTCTGCTCTGTGGACTTCAAGCTCCAAATCAGACACAAGGAGGGTTAACCAGCTTTTCATCATAGCATAAAGTCACAGCCCTGTAAAAAATCCCAGAAGGTTTTGCTTCTCTAACCGAATCCTACATGGTACCCTAATCTAAATTAATATTTTAAAATTTTTCTACCATGGGCCCATACTCCTTAGCAGCATACTCTGATCCCTGGGAGCATGCACTCTAGTCTAAGAACAGCAAATCATTTTGTCAAAATGACATCTGATACTAGAAAAAAATCATACTCTCAAAACAGTTTCAGAAAGAACTTTCTTCTGAACACCAGTCCAGGAGAAGTCTGCGAGGCACGGCTAGAGTCACACTCCTTATTTATGGAGACAAATGTTAAGTAACAAGATGTATTTGCCTCTTGTTAAACCAAGACCACTATTGTCAATGGAATCAATGTGTTTCATTTTTCAAACAGTTGGAGTATCTGTTATTTTAGAGTTTCTATACTTGTGTGATTTTCCTAATAGGGAAAGAAAGCATTATAACCTTTCTAAGAAATATTTTGAAAAATGAAAAAAGAAAATCCCTAACACGTAATTCCTCCTCTCTGTTCTGTAAGTTTCTATAATGATCTCAAATCCCATAAAGTATACATTATAACAAATGTTTTCAAAATGCATAAGTATAAGCCTCATAATATGAACTTAAAAATAAGAAAGTCTGCCTTTGTAATGCTGCCTTATAAGTCTTATAATTTAGTAGAAACCTACAAGGTATCAGAAAGTTACTTAAAAAATTTCTAAATTTAAATGTAGAAGTATATCAAGAATGTAGCAAACAATCTTTAATAAAGTTGACTTTGACCTGATGTGCTGTGAAGATAAACCAGCCTTGAAAAATAATTCTGAACAACTTTCATAATCTCTAACGTTGAAGAAAAGAGTCATCATTTGCCTAATCTTTAACACTGGAAAAAAAGACTTAGTAATCTCTGACATCACACTGGCCCTTTTCGTGTGGAACCAAGATGACAAACTGACATATAAATCTTAAATTTCTGTGCAGTCACTGAGAGTGAGGGACCTAGGCTGAATTTGAGCTATGGAGAAGCTTTCCTCCCAAGACCTTTGAAAAACGGTAAAAAAGCTGTAAGTCTAAAGATTTGGACCCTAACCATCGAACTAACATTGTAATTGTAATTGTTAACTCTGATTCTCCAGTGCTAAAAGAAGGTCATAGGGTCTCATTTGCACGCCTTGTCGTGTCTATTGTGCAATAAACTAAAGGAGTTTATGCATGTTAAACCTGAACATCTGTCTATTAATTTTCTGAGATAGAATCCTACATGATACTCTCCAACATGCCAAATGTTTTATATATTATTTTGTAACTACAATAGCACATGATGCATTTTGGGACTCCAAAAATTTAATAAAGTAAGGTTTAATACGTAAGATTTAATACGTAAGATCACTCATCACCGTTACCCATGAGAAAAGTTTTGCAACATACCTACAAGGACCCCAGCATGTACAAAGTGGTAATAAATGAATAAGACATTTTCAACTGTGCCTTAAAAACAAGTGTCAGTGTTTATAGTCATATTTTTTTTGCGTTAGTAGGCAGTGAGTAAAGGAAGTGCCAACTTATAAGTGATTTCATGACACCAAGTGCCAAATCATTGTTTGATTAACAAGAGCATACATACAGGACTCCTTTGAAGGATTTCTGTTTGTCCTGATCTCACCAAGTTGTCCATATGACAGATTCAAACTCCAATAAGTATGTTTGCTGTGTCCAGATTGTGGTTTCTAAGGACCACTTCTCACTAATAGGAACCAGAGCTCCTTAGAAAAATGGCTCATTCCAGGCCCAAGAAACGGAGAAGAGGAATGTTGTGGAGTGGGTAGTATCTCCCCTAAACAGGTGTTGTAAATCCTAACTCCTGCTAATTGAAGGCTGGTAGTTTGAACCAAATGAGCAGCTCCATGAGACAGAGACCAGGCAATCTGCTCCCACACAGACTTAAATTTAAAAAAAAAAAAAAGTCATAGAGTCAATTCTGAGTCATAGCGACTATCATGGATTGAATTGTGTTCCCCAAAACATGCATGTAGTAATTTGGCTAGACAGTGATTACCAGTGTTGTGCGGTATTCCTATGTGCTATAAATCCTGCCTCTGCGATGTTCATGAGGAAGGATGGGTGGTAACGGTGCTGGCAAGGTAGGACTCGACCTGTTAAACTGCACTGTGTCTTGAGGCAATCTCTTGGGATATAAAGGAAATGGAAGCAAGCAGGGCATTGGAGAACACGTACTCTCAGGAAAGAAGCAGTGCCGGGAGCAGAATGTCTCCTTTGGGCCCAGGGTCCCTGTGCCTCAGAAGCTCCCAATCTAGGGCATGAGTGATGAGAAGGACCTTCCTCCAGAGCCAACAGAGAAAGACTTCCTCTGGAGCTGATACCCTGAATTTGAACTTTCAGCCTACAATTCCTCGAGAAAATTAATTTCTCTATGTTAAAGTCATCCACTTGTGGTATTTCTGTTATAGCAGCACTACACAACTACTCTGTAGGACAGAGTAGAACAGCCACACAAGGTTTCCAAGGAGCAGCTGGTAGATTAACCTGCCAACCTTTTTATTAGCCCCCAGCTCTTAACCAAGGTGACACCAGGGCTTCCACTGTAAATACTATAGCCTAAAAAATCCTATGATAAAGTTTTATTCTGTCAAGGGGGGTCACTATGCGTTAAAAATTGACTCCACAGCACCTAACAACAACAGACCTGTGGATACAATCCTGTTTGGGAATGGGATTTTCTTTAATATGTTAATGAGGCCATGTCAGTGTAGGGTGTGTCTTAAACCAAAGACTTTTCAAATACAAATGCATAGATTATGCACACAAGGAAAAAAAAACACTTGAGCACCAACACTGTCTGTGAGGAGAGGAGGCAGACCAGTCTATAAGCCCAGAAGCTCCAAAGAAATGGCCAGCTAGAGAAACTGAGACAGAGATCTTCCCCCAGAGCCGACAGAGCAAGGAAGGCTTTCTCTAGATCCAGTGCCCTGAATTTGGACTTACCTAGTCTTTCAAACTGTGAGAAAGTAGACTTTAGTTCTTTAAAACTACCCACATGGGGTATTCCTGTTATAGCAGCACTAAGAAACTAAGATACGGAGCCTAGAACCCCTCATCACACCAGAGATTCAGGAAGCTACAATGACGAAAAATGAGCTCATGTGAACATCAAAAACAGTGATGGCTACTGTGGACTGAAATTCTGTGGAAAACTCATGAGTTCATAATTACACAAAGAACAATAAACAGATCTCATCGGTCACCTCTGGAGGATGCTAGGGAAGCCCTTGTTACTCGGACAAATGGTAAACAAAGGCAAAGAATCAAGTATTTATAGTGCCTACCTTGTTCAAACTGTTTTTCAAGACAATCAAGTAGTTGGTAATTCTAGCTGATAAGCAAAAAGGCGTCACAGAATTGGAAAATTGCCATTTGACGTCTTTAGCGATCATCCAGACCAGTTACCATCAAGTTAATTCTGACTCACGGCAACCCCGTATGTGTCAGAGTAAAACTGCTTGTGCTCTGTAGGGTTTCCATTGTCTGATGTTTTAGATGTTGATCACCAGGGCTTTCATCTGAGGCACCTCTGGGTGGACTGCAACCACCAATCATTTAGCTACACCACCTGGGGAGTCTAGTAAGAAGCCTTGATAGCTTACTGGTGAAGCATTCAGATGCTAATCACAAGGTTGGCAGTTGGAACACACCAGCCACTCTGCGGGGAAAAAGACCTATTCCTGAAAAGATTTTAGCCTGGGAAAACCTATGGGCCAGTTCTGCTCTGTCACATAGGGCCACTATGAGTTAGGATTGACCAGATGGCATACAACTGCAACAGTAGGAATTCTAATCATTAACCATTGCTGTTGAGTCCATTCTAACTCATAATGACCCTATCAGACAGAGTAGAATTGCCCCATAGAGTTTCCAAGGAGCATCTGGTGGATTAAAACTGCCAACCACTTGGTGAGCTGCTGTGGCACTTAACAAGTAAGGTACCACAGTTTCCCTGTAAACATCTGTTTTAGTCAGCTAGGGCTGCTCTAACAGAAATACCACAGAGTGGATGGCTTCAACAAAGGAAGGTTTATTCTTACACAGTCCAGTAGGTTGCAAGTCCATATTCAGGGTGTCTGCTCCAGGAGATGGCTTTCCCCTTGTTGGCTCTGGAGGAAAGTCCGGTATTGCATCAGTCTTTGTCCAGGGAGCGTCTTGGCGCAGGAACCTCAGGGGAACCTCAAGGACGCACTCTTCTCCCGTGCACATTTCTTGATGGTGTGAGGCTCCTCATTCTCTTTGTTTCCCTTTTCCTTTTATCTCTTGCAAGCTGAAAGCATTAAGGATGGGGCAAGCCACACTCCAGGGAAACTCCCCCTACTGCAGAGCAAGGAAGTAATTCTATGCAGGAATTTACAGCCCCTTTAACATACAGTTTAGTGAAAACACACAATGGAGGACAGTCCCAAGATACTGGGAATCATGTCCCAGCCACACGGCTGCACATATTTTTGGGGGGACACAATTCAACCCATAACATCATCAAAAAAAAAAACAAAAAAACAACCCACTTCTGTCAAGTCAGTTCCAGCTCACTGCAAACCTACAGTGACCCTATGGGACAGAGTAGAACTGCCCCATAAAGTTTCCAAGGAGCCTTTGTGGATTCAAACTGCCAGTCTTTTGGTTAGCAGCCATAGCTCTTAACCACTATGCTACTAGAGTTTCATGCTAATGGTTAGTGACTGCTTAGAAACATTCAGTGAAAGACTGATGAAAACTTTACAAAGGATGAATCAGAATGAGAACATCTAAGGTGAATGATCAACCTTAATATCCGAAAAAGACAAAATCAAACCATAGATGTCTCCTGAAGTAAGGCAATAGGAAGTACAGAGCCCCAATCCATGGGGCTAGTCATGAGACTGAACTTCCATCTATTTAAGCTTCCGACTAAACCAGCAGTTTATAAGAAATACAGGGGCTGAAGCACGTGATAAATGGCACCCATGCACAAAATCAGCAAAGTCGTAAGTGGAGAATTCAACAGAATATTTTCCTGCCAAGCTGGACACAGTGGAGTTGTCTTTGAGTGTTCCATTTCATCAACAGTATTCCTAGTCTGCCTCAAAGCTGTGTTACTATTCCTTTGATGTTTCTCTTAAATTCGTTTTCCCCTTCTCTTCCCATAAATTAAGTCACAAATTTATTCTTGTCTTTATGCACAATCCCTTCATTTTTATAGTGCCTATCACACTTTTGGAAACCCTGGTGACATAGTAGTTAAATGCTATAGCTGCTAACCAGAAGGTCAGAGGTTCTAATCTGCCAGGCACTCCTTGGAAACTCTATGGGGCAGTTCTAGTCTGTTCTGTATGGTCTCTATGACACAGAATGGACTCAACAGCAATGGGTTTGGTTTCTTTTAATGACACTTTTATATTAAGTACTAATGACATTACATTGGTTAAATAGCAAATATCATTTCAATCAATGTTTATGTAATATTGTCGCACTTGATTCTGAAAGCTCATTTCTGTGTCACCTTCATGATCCTTGCTATGCTTCAGTCCACTCTTGTGGCCACTGTGTATTTTAAATGCTTTCCGACCTGGGGGGCTTATCTTCCAGTACTATATTGAACAATCCTCTGTTTTGATCTACAGAGCTTTTACTGGCTGTTTTTTTCACAGTAGGTTACAGTAGCCTTTCTAGTCTGTCTTAGTCTGGAAACTTAGCTGAAACATTTCTACCATGACTGACCCTACTGGTGTTTGAAATACCAGCAACGTAACTACCAGCATCACAAAAACACACGAGCCACCACTGGACAACAAATGAAACAAAAGAGAAAAGTAGTTTGTCGTCTGTTAAAAGTTACAGTTATTACTGAAGTTACTTAGTTTCATCTATAGCATCAAGCTGAACTGCTTTATTTCACATTTGAGGGCTCCAAATTTGAGCACTTCTTGTTTACCTACTGAAAGATATTTCTTACTAGTTCCCAACTTTTCTGTTCCCAGCAGAAGTGCTTCCTGGTTTTCCATACCTGCCACCCTCATTCCTGAATCAGCCCTTAGCTGGAGCTGCCTTCACCCCGGTTAGGAACGCCCTCCTTCCTCTTTTCTGATTATCTAAATCCACTGATTTGCAAGAACTTCTCCAGCTTCCCCAGTTTTCACCTACCGCAGGCACCATGAAATTCATCCGTCTGCAAACACACTATATCTGGGTTTCAAGGAACCTTGGAGTGAATTAAGTTTAACCCCTTGTGTTTTCATCTGACAAAATGGACTACAAAAGAATTAAACTGGCAGCTTACCTGGTCATTGCTAGATCAAAACTCATGTTTTGATCGCAGCCCAGTGCTCCTCCAGCTTCACACACGTAGAGTTAGATTCACACTCCTGATGAAAAAGTGGTTAAGAGGCATGGCTGCTAACCAGAGTATCAGCAGTTTGAATTCATCAGCCAGTCCTTGGAAACCCTATGGGTACAGTTTTACTCTGGCATACAGGGTTGCTGTGAGTGGGAATCAGCTCTGGGGCAACAAGTTTGGTTTTTGTTTTGTTTTGAACAGACCAGGGGTACTCAAGGGTAATATATTTCCCTGCTGGCTTAGTTATTTAGTGCTGCTGTAACAGAAATACCACAAGTGGATGGCTTTAACCAAGAGAAATTTATACTTTCACAGTCTAGGAAGCCAGAAGCCCAAATTCAAGGCCTCAGTGCTAGGAGAAGGCTTTCGCTTTCTCTCGTCTTCCCATGGTCTGGACACTTCTCAGCACAAGAACCTTGAGTCCAGTGGATACACACTGTTACTGGCAATTTTTGCTTGATGGTAATGAGGTCCTCTTGTCTCTCTAACTTCTCTCTTTTGTGTCTCAAAAAGACTGACTTAAAAGGCGACCTAATCTTGTATGTTGAGTCCTTCCTCATGAACGTCATTGTCTTTCATCCTGTCTCGTTAACATCAGAGAGACAGGAGTTCTAACACATAGGAAAATCCCATTAGATGACAGAATGGTGGACAATCACACAGCACTGGGACTCTTGACCTAGCCAACTTTATACACATTTCTGGGAGACACGAGTCAATCCATAACAACTGTGTTCTCTGAATAGAAATAGAAACAGAATTTTTAAAAGAATGACATCTAGATTAAAAGTAAATAGAAGTTCTAATATTTTCTTACTACATGCTAGTGTGCGTAGCTTGAGAAAAGTGAACAATGTCGCTCAAATCTACACAAGAAAAAAGAATCTTTTGAAACAACAGCATTTTGAAACAACAGCACCAAAAACTACATGTGTGGGCATACATGTAGGTATGTACACATGTGTGTGTATGGGAAAAAAAAACTATTTCTATTGAGTTGATTACAACTCATAGGGACCCTATAATGCAGAGTAGAACTGTCCCGCAGGCTTTCTGAGGAGCAACAAATGGACTCAAACTGCTGACCTTTTGGATGGCAGTCGTAGCTCTTAACCACTGTGCCACCAGGGCTGCTACATGTGTATAGGTACATATATATGAGTATACCGTATTTTTATGCAAACAACATGCACTTTCTGCATCTCTCTGCCAGTCATGCCCTCCCTCTGCAAGGTATTTTCCTAAGCATATTAACACTAATTTTTTACAGAAACACAAGAAAAATTGCCACAGCATCACTTATGAAAATGCTTCATGCTGGAGGGTATAAATGGTAAACAAACATAGAAGATGCATATTATTTGCATAAAAATACAGTATGTGTGTATATACAGTAGTATTATAGTAGTATACATAGGTATACGCCTCTATGTGACTATATATACAAATATTCATATATATAATAAAGCACATAGGAAGTCAGTTACAGATACTTCTTAGACATAAACAAGTACCTCATAATATTGGATTTCTGGGTTTGATGGATTGGGACCACAGTCTCATAGGACCTGTCGGTCTACTGACATAATATAGTTCATAAATTTATGTTCTACACCCTAGTTTGGTGAGCAGTGTCTGGAGTGTACGCTTGTAAGTCGTCATCTAAAACACAATTATTGGTTTCTACTGGAGCAAAAGAGACAGAAGAAAATCAAGACTCGAAGAAGAATCTAGTTTACAGGACAAAGTAGTTTGAAACTATTTGACAAACAGTGGCCTCATCTACCCTGAGATCAGAAGAGCTAGATGGTGCCTGTAAACCACTCCCAGCAGTTCTAATCAGGACCACAATAGATGATGGACCCTGATACAATGAGAGAAAAACATAGAATACAACTTCAAATTCTTAAAAAAAAAAAAAACAAACTACTTCCCTGACTGAGACTGGAGGACTCCCCACAACTGTTGCTATGAGATTGCTGTCATGATTCTTGCTGCATTACGGCACTGTGGGAACAATAGCAAAAGTCCTGGTGGCACAGCTGCTAGCGGTAAGCTTAGTATTTTGAAACCACCAGCCAATCCACAAGAGAAAGCTGCAACGTCTGCTTCTGCAAAGATAACAATTTAGGAAACCCCATGCAGTAGTTATACTCTTTCCAGTAGGGTTTCTATGAGTTGGAAATGACTCAGTGACAACGAGTTAGAACAAACTCTATAAACTTTGATCCAAAACTAGCCCCTGAGGAGTTCCTTTAGTTAAATAACATACTGGCCCACACAATAAAGAATGTCATCCCTGAGTCCTATGCTCCTTTGAAAAACCACGTATATGATCTACACTGCTGGTAGGAATATAAAATGGAGCAACCACTTTGGAAATTGATATGGTTCTTTCTTTAAAAACAGGAAATAGAAATACCATGTGATTTAGCAATCTCACTGCTTGGACTATATCCTACAGAAATAACAGCTGTCACACAAACAGGTACCTGCACACCAATGTTTATTGAATCACTGTCCACAATAGCAAAAAGATGGAACCAACCTAGGTGACCATCAACAGATGAGTGGATAAACTATGGTACAATCACACAATGGGATACTATGCAGTCATAAAGAACAAATATGATTTTAGGAGACATCTCATGACATGGAGTTGTCTGGAAGACATTATGCTGAGTGAAATTAGTCAGACACAAAAAGGAAAAATACTGTATGAGACCATTATTACAAGGACTTAAGAAAATATTTAAGCACTGAAGAAAACATTCTGTGATGGTTACAGTGTGAGGAGGAAAGAGAAGGGTATTCACAGATTAGATAGTAGATACGAATTGGGTTAGGTGAAGGGAGTGACAGCACACAGTAGAAGGGAGGTTATCACAACTGGATCACACCAAAAGCTAAAACATATTCTAAATACAACTCAACACTTTGAAGAACAGAGTAGCAGGGACAGGGGTCTGGGGTCTGCATTTTCAGGGGACATCTAGGCTAATTATCATAACTAAGTTTTTTAAAAGAAAATGTTCTGCATACCACTTTGGAGAGGAACATCTAGATTCTCCAAAAATTAACAGGTGGCCATCTAAGCAGCAGCAATTTGTCCCAGTCCACCTGGAGCAGAGAACAAAGGACATCAAAGACATAGGAAAATATAAGCCCAGCAGACAGAAGGTGCCATGTGATCCAAAGACTTCTTCAGCATGAGACCAGAAGAACTAGATGGTGCCGATTCACTACCAATAACTACTGTGATATAGAATACAACATAGTCGCTGATGCAGTGGGAGAAAAATGGATGTGCAGAATTAGAACTCTATTTAAAAACCACATGTGGTGGTCCGTTAGACTGGACGTCCTCTTGAAGACATAGCTCCCAGACACCCTGATTAGCCTAGAGCTGAAACCATTACCAAAGCCAGCTCCTCAAAGACTGGACTGGACTGTAAGACATAGAGTGAGGCTTTAAGAACATGCTTCTTGACTTAAATGTATGTATGAGGCTGCCTGAGTAGCCACACTGTAGAGGCAAGAAGAAAGAGTAGAGGGGGACAGGAGCTGGTTACATGGACATGTGAAGTACACGGTGGAAAGGAGGAGTGTACTGTCATAGGGTTAGTGGTGAGTGAGAGTATCTAAAGTGGCATAATGGTGTGTGTTTGGTGTTTTATATGGCAAATTGATTTGGACTGTAAACTTCTACTTAAAGCACAATAAAATACATACATTTTTAGTTACCTACATGAGACCAAATCATCAACAATTACTTTCAAATAAAGATGAGAATGTAACAGAGCAGGGAAACTAGATTAATGAAAACAGAACAACCAGAATGGAAACATTGAGAATGTTCATGCATTGTGAAGATTGCAACCAGTGTCATCAAACAATTTGTGTAGAGATTGTTGAATGGGAACATAAATTGCTGGGTAAACCTTCAACCAAAACACAGTAATATCATTTTTTAAAAAAGAAAGAAAACCCTATAAAGCATAGTTCTGCTCTGACACACATGGGGTGACCATCCATAGGAATCAACTCAATGGCAACTGGTGGAACGTGTATATTCCTTATAAATAAATGCAAACCACAGATACAGAGAAAAAAATAGGGATATATAAACAGGTTTTCCTTTTTTTTTTTTTTTAAACTGACAGATACGCACCACCTTAAAATTTATGATGAACATTTGCTTCTAGTCTGCCAAGCCAAATGCTGACCACCTCCCCGCCCCTCAAAAAAACCAAGCCCATTGCCCTGGAGTCAATTTCAGTTCATACCAACCCTAAAGGACAGAGTAGAACTGCCCCATAGGTTTTGAGGAGTGCCTGGTAGATTCAAACTGTGGACCATTTGGTTAGCAGCCATAGCACTTAACCACTAAGCTACCAAGGTTTCCCTTGAGCATCTAACCCACTGCTGTTGAGCCATTTCCAGCTCATAGTGACCCTATAATGCAGCCCCCAAATATGTATCTATTATCTATTTTTAGCAGAGAAACTGTTGAGCCATTTTAAAGGAGCCCTGTCTCCTCTGCACCCTGCTTTTCACTCTGAACTGACTATTTTTTAAAGCCATTCAGTAAACCCCATGGCTTCAGGCAGTTTCAATCTGTTCAAATTCCTGAGGACACTTACAGGCAATAGGTTCATTTAGAGAAGCGTTTCTCAAGGGTTGTAGAGAGGCTAAGGGAGTGAGAAGGCTAAAGATCGTGACCCCAGCTTGCTAAAGCAGCTGGACAGTATTTTTCTATGAGCTCACTAATAGTAAGTTTATTTTAGTAACTTTTTGGAGATGAATCAAATTCTAATTGAAAAGCAAGCATTTGTATATTGGGAGAGAGGAAAAATCACAACTGGCTGAAATAAGCTACACAGTGGCATTAAGACAGACAAGTCCTCTGCTAAAACCCCAATTCACAGACTTCTAGCTTGGGATAGGTCATTCATACCAAACATTTGTAGTTCCTTCCTGAGTCAAAAATGCACTATAAAACCTTCTACCTAAGGGCTGAAGTCAAAGATTGCACATTTTGGATAAAAGGTATGAAGACAATGGATGGCTGGAATTAAATGCGTTTTTGTTTCTGTTCATTATGGAAACATGTTTTCATTGAAACAACTTTTAACAGTTAGCTCTTCAAAAAAAAAAAAAAGATACAGCAAAACAGTTGACTTGACTATTATTCTTCCTCAAGGCGGCATCTCTGCCAATATAAATCATGTCCTACTTTTCCAGAGTAGTCTATTTAGGGAAATGATTGTTTTCTTCTCCAAAGTTTTGATAGCCTAGAGAATAAAAAGAATAAACTCTGCCACCTTACATGTAAGCAAAAGTTTCAAAAACTTAAGAAATACATTTTTTTATTGTAATTATCTGGATGTTTTGTTGTTTCATGTTGTTCAATTCTGTAAGTATTTCTCAAGATAAAGGATTTCTGATTGCATAATTCACCAAAGCAGTTAGTTGCTTTCTGGCTCTGGTCTGGGTCCATTCCGTCAATAAATACAGTTAGGTCAGTTGAAAGTGGAATTAATTATGGCTATAAAGTGCTGTTCAGAATGCCCTGCTAGAGAGCTACAGACCTCCCCACACCTGTGGGGTGTACGCCAGATCCAGTCTCCCTCCCTTATACAGGAAATGATTATTATTTCTCCCTAGTTTGCTTCCTGCCCTCAGAAACGCATCAGACAATGAGAGACTAAAGCACACAACCGCATTTGCTCGTGTAGAATGACAGTACGTAGGGAGGAGGTTCCCAGAGGCTCTGTCTTGCCTGTGACCTCACCAACATCTGCCAGGTGAGTTAGGTGCTAGATCAGACAAAATACTTTCCCCAAGAGAAGGTGAGTCACATGTTTCTCTGGGAGACATTTAGATTCCAAGATAGACGAGAAAGCATAGACCACATTTAATGTCCAGTAATAATCCTCAGGAAACTGTGGTGGTGTAGTGATTAAGAACTACAGCTGCTAACCAAAAGGCTGGCAGTTTGAATCCACCAGACACTTGTTGGAAACCCAATGGGTCAGTTCTCTGTCCTTTAGGGTCACTATGAACTGGGGTATTGACGTGACAGCAACAGGAATAATCCTCAGTGAGACCTTATACAGTTACATGAATGACTTGTGTATGGTGGATTTTATCCTCTCAAAATTAAAATTGGAGCCCTAGTAGCATAATGGCTAAGATCTTGACTGCTAACTAAAATACTGGTGGTTCGAATCTGGTAGATGCTCCTTAGAAACCATATGGGTCAGTTCTACTCTGTCCTGTTGGGTTACCAGGAGCCACAAACAACTGGACAGCAATGAGCACCAGTGTCGTATTAAAATGAAACTATCTCTCAGTCTAAAACTATATTTGATATAAAATTCATGAGTTGAGTCTCTGTGATCCTAAAAACCTAGTTGAAAGCTTTAAAATTTGTGAGTTAGCAAGACATCAGTCCCTGGTACAAAACGGTTTGTGCCTCAAAATTGACTGGACAGCAGCTAACTACAGATAACCTATAGGACGACAGTTTGAACCTATCCAGTGGTACCACAGAAGGAAAGCCTGACAATCTGTTCCTCTAGAGATTACAGACAAGAGAACACCATGGGGCAGTTTTACTTTGTAACATATGGGGTTGCCATGAGTCAGAATATACTTAATGGCAATAAGTTACATTTGGGTGTTTTTGGCTGCTATCTATGAAGTGCACACCAAAGAGAGACATAAAGAGACCAGTACTGGTGTTACCTTTGTGGAACGACACAATTAAAAATGGTCTCTCTCCAGAATGATAAGGTGGTAGAAGGAGTTTTGAGGAACCATATTAACCAGCAAAAAGTATTATTTGGGTTTTTGAGTCAAAAAGGGAGAAATAGAATTTGGCTGATAAAATCCATTCTGGTGGTGAAGATACCAAGAGCCCTGACTTACAGCGAAAGGGTACCATTTCAATGACAACTCTGTTGTAAGCCAATTCTGATGTAAGTCAAACACTTAATTTTTTTTTTGTTTCTGTTTTCATTATTATTGTCTTGTTATTTTGTTTATTATTAGTGTCTTTTAAAATCTGATTTTTATTTGTCATTGGGAGTTGGGAACACTAAATCTAAGAATGATGCATCAGCAAATTACACACTGCAACACTGTAAAAAAAAAAAAAAAACTCATTGCCATCAGTTGCAACTCATAGCGATCCAACAGGACAGAGTGGAACTGCCCTATGGAGTTTCCAAGGAGTTGGTTGTGGATTTGAACCACTGATATTTTGCACCATGGGGGTTCCTCACAACACTGTATAGAGTTCATATCACTAAGGACAAGATATAAAAAATAAAAATAAAAAACTCAGATGGTAATAAGTATAGTTGGTCATAACTCCAATACATTGTAAGCTAGGGACTACTTATGGCTTGTCTTTCTCTTTGCAAATATATTGCCCTTCTCTGATTAATTGAGTCAGTTGTTTGGGTCTTAGTGCTTAACATGGCCAAGATCCAGGGGTTCAGATTCTATGTGACTCAACTGGAATAAACCAAGAAAGAGAAAGTTTTCCTTCATGACCAAAGCTTGATCTACTCTCACTAAGCAGTATTCTCCTGCAAGGATGACCCATTTTGCCAAAGGAATATAATTAATGTAACATAAACTTGCTGGCATAACTGGAAGCATGAACTGCTCTCTGTGACCCTTGGTAAGATTCTTCACTTCTTTGAGGCTTAGTATCTCCATATTTAAATTAAAGCTTATAATGCTGTTGACTCTCTATGGTTGTTGAGAGGATGAAATAAGTTACCATATGGAAGAGAATCACTGGTGGCATAAACCGTTAATAAGTTTAGCTTCTAAACGAAAGTTTGGCAAGTTCCGTCCACCCAGAGTCATTCTGGAAGATGAGCTGTAAAAGCAGCCATTGAAACCCTGTCGGGCAAAGTTCTGCTACGACAAACACATGGGGTCACCGTGACTTCGGACTGACTCGACAACAAATGGTTACTCATCACTGTGTGGAAAACTCTGAGAAGACTGTGAGGTGTAGTAAGTGCTCAAAATATGTTAGTTGTAATTAATTTTATTATCTTACAAAATATTAATGATGGATCAGTAGAATAATCCTCTTTTGTGAAGACATGCTGTTAAGCAAGAATTAAGGGACCTGGCAGTCTAATCATCTAGTATTGTCATAAAAGAAATACCACAAATAGATGGCTTTAACCAACAGAAGTTTATCTTCTCACAGTATAACCAAAAACTAAAACCCGTTGCAGCTGAGTAGATTCCGAGTCATAGTGACCCTAGAAGACAGAGAAGAGCTGGCCCGTAGAGCTTTCACAGAGCCCCTGGTGCGCTGGAACTGCCCGTCTTCCGGTTAGCAGTTGTAGCACTTATCTACTACACCACCAGGGTTTCCTCTCACAGTTTAGGAGTCCAGAAGTCTGAATTCAGGTTGCCAACTTCAAGGGAAGTGTTTCTATCTCTGTCAGCACTAGAGGAAGGTCTTGGCCTCTTTGAGTTTCTGCTCTGGGTAATCTTTGTAGCTAGGCATCTCTCTTCCCCCCGTATCTGCTGACTCGCTTGCTTGTTTAATCTCTCATATCTCAGGAGAGATAGGCTTAAAATACATCCTTTGCTAATCCCTTCTTATTAACATGTTCCCAAAGGGAATTGTAACCACAGGTACAGAGGTTAGAATCAACAACACATATTTTGGAGGGACACAATTCAATCCCTAACACTGGCATTGAAACTTAACAAAGAAATGGTTAACAGTAAGAACTAAATAATAGTTAGGTAATAGGATTCAGTGGGTCATCACCTGACCAAAATGAAAAGTTGTTCAAAGATGTCTAAATAAAGCCACTCTATGCAGAATGAGTCCCTAGGTGGTGCAAAAATGTTAACACAACTTGGCTGCTAAGCGAACAGTTGGTGGCTTTGAGTTTATTCAAAAGCTCTTCAAAAGAAACTCATGGCAATCTACTTCCAGAAAATCAGCTTTTGAAAAGCCTGTGGATACAACTCTACTCTGACTCACACTGGGTCACCATGAGTTGAAAAGCAGCTGGTTTAATATTTTGCTTTTATGACAAATGAAGGAATTAAGCACAGAAACCTGAAGACTCATTTGATTAATATTAAGAACTTCAGGTGATCTAGAACCACAACTTCATATGTTCAGACCTTTCTTGAGGCAGAGAGGTGGTGGTAAGTAAACAACAGTTCAGAATCTCTTCCAACCTGAGGTCAAGGAATTACTTTTGCAGAAAGACACCTTTTGCTACAACCCAAGAAGAAAACAGCTTCATTTGTGGGGCATGAGATTACAGGCAGAAAGAGGAAATACACAAGCCTAAAAAGGGAAATTTTTTTTAAAAAACCAAGTTTCCTTAGCCCTTGGTGGCATAGTGGTTAAGTGCTACATCTGCTAACCAAAAGGTTGGTAGTTCAAATCTGCCAGGCGCTCCTTGGAAACTCTAAGTAGCGTTTCTACTCTGCCCCATAGGGTCGCTAAGAGTTGGAATCAACTCGACGGCACTAGTTTTGGTGTTGGCTTATTCTGACTCGTGGCCATCCTGTGTGTGTCAGAGTAGACCTGTGCTCCACAGGGTTTTCCGCAGCTGATTTTTCAGAAATAGATCTCCACCAGGTCTTTCTCCCAAGGAACCTATGGGTGGGACAGAACAGCCAACCATTCTGTCAACAGGAAGTTCATTAACATTTAAGTTTCCCAGATGCTCTGAAAAGAAAAAAATCCTCCCAAACCGAATCCAGAGCCATCCAGTCAATTCTGACTCATAGCGACCCTAAAAGACAGAGTAAAACTGTTCCAGAGTTTCCAAGGAGCACCTGGCAGATGCAAATCGCTGACACTTTCTGAAGAGAAAAAGATCCGCCTAAAAATACAAATTTGTACCAAGCTTTTTCTGAGGATTCCACCCCTTTCCAGAAGTGCATGCTGGTCTGTGGGGAGGTATTGCAGTGGGTGGGGGCTGCTGTTGAATTGACTGGTGGGATCAGAAGCTAAGTAAACTTCCTCTGCAACAATAAAGACCTGCTAAACAAAGGATTATCCCCAAGTGGGAAAAAAAAGGATGTCTTTTGCTGTCACTCATTGTTAACTTCAGGGAAAAAAATCTCGTGAAAGCCAGCTTCAGATGCTTACAAATAGAGCAGCTTTCCCAAATCTGATTATGAGCCCTTTGGGCTTTGAAAATTATGGCAGCTTGTGAAAAGTAACCACAGAGTCCTCTGTGGATATGGGGCAAGGCCCGGGGGTAGCCTCTGGGGGGGGGATAAATTCCCATCCAGGCCCTCAGGTCTATATGCCAAACAAAAATAAAGAGCAGTCCATCAGCTTGGAGCCATTTGTAGCTTTGACCTAAAAAAAAAGTTCTTTCAGTTGTTGTTTTTGCTTTCCTTTGTTTTGCTCACATGGATATTTGTGGTTATTACAAAATAAGATCTCTCCTGAAATTACAAAAGTTGCAAGCACGATATGAAACAGTATGAACCAAGGACAATTTTAAGTGTCTCCCTTTATAACATAGTCATAAAGAAAATGTAGCATAGCATGTGGTTGTTTTGAATCACAAACGACGGCAGAGAACTAAAAGCTAAGGTAGGGATGACAAGTCCGTGGCATCGCTGCCCCTGCTGTGACAGCCCTTACTCATCAATCAAGATACTGTTTCTTCTAAACCAAACATTCCAGGCATTTACCCATCCATCAGAGGTGGCATGGAAGTGGAGAGCAAGTTATGAAGGAGGACTCTGGGAATCACTGAATGAACTCTGAAGCAAAATATTTATAAAAGAGTATTTTAGCCCAGGCAAAGTCCCTTGGTGGTGCAAATGGTTAATATGCGTGGTTATTAACCACCATGTTAGAGGTTCCAGTCCACTCCAAGGTGCCTGGAAAGAAAGGCCTGGAGATCTACTTCCAAAAAATTAGCTTTTGGGGACCCTGCAGAGCACAGTTCTATTCTGACACACGTGGGGGCATTAGAAGCCGGTGTCCACTTGATGGTGACAGGCTTTTAGACGAGACATCAGGGTACTAAGAGGAGAACACTAGTTTAGGAGCTAGTTATCAAAGTTGGGCATGCATCAGGAGCAGCTTGAAACCCATTGCCGTTGAGTCAGTTCCAACTCATAGTGATCCTATAGATCAGAGTAGAACTGCCCCATAGAGTTTGCAAAGAGCACCTGATGGATTCACTAGAGGGCAGCTTGCTGGGCCCTGCCCCCGGAATTTCTGAAAGAGTAGAACTGGGGCTGCCACACAAAAATGTACATTTCTAAGAAGCTCCCCAGTGATGCTGATGCTGCTGGTACAGAATATATACTTTGAGAACCACGAGTCTCAGCTTAATAACACTGTGACGGGCTGATAATGGCTTCCAAATATGTTTGGGTCCTAATCCCTGGAGCTGTGAATATAACCAAATACTGTCAAGTTTTTGCAGATGTTGAGATGAGGCAACTATCCTGGATCATCGAAATTGGCCCTAAACACTATCATAAGTGTCCTCAGAACAAAAAGTGTCTTCATTTGCAAGTGTTGCTGTAACAAAGAATATCATAAGCAGGCAGCTTTAAAGAACAAGAATGTATAGCCTCACAGTTTGGGAACTAGAAGTCCGAATGAGGGCATCTGTTCTAGGGAAAGATCCCTCCTTGTGGTGGCTCTGGATAGTCCTTGGCATTCTTTGGCTTGGAGACAGTTACTCACACCACCTTTCTCCTGTGCATGTCTATGTCCAATAATATCCATGATTCTTTCCATTCTTTCTCTAACTCAGTTCTGTTAGGGCGTAAGCCATGTAAAGTAGAAATAATTTCAAAAAGTGAGGGATCCCAACACCTTTCAATAACATTTATTGAACCCTTTCTGTATGCTAGGCAGAGAGCTGATCATTTCATGTGAGTTATTCTCATCTGTGAGCCCAAACCTCCCCAGCTCCACCTCTCCCCCCAGAAGAACCTGTTGCTGTTGATTTCAAATCATAGTAACCCTATAGGACAGAACAGATCTGGTGGATTCAAACTGCCAGCCTTTGGATTAGCAACTGGTCACTAGCCAAGCTCTTAACCACTGCATCATCCACGAGTAAGTATCAATGTCATCGTCTTTCTTTATAGGAAATTGAGTGTCTAAGAAACTTGTGAGTAACCAGGAATATGTCTAAACTGCAGAAGCCCAGTGTCTTCATTCCCTAGGGCCATCATAACAAAATACCACAAATTGGTTGGCTTTAAATTTATTTTTTCATAGTTCTAGAAGCTACAAATCCAAACTGAGAATATAGGCAGAACTACACACTTTCTTGCAGCTTTGGGGAAACATTCTTCCTTTCCTCTTCCAGCTTCTGGCAGCCCTGAGCATTTGCTGTTGTTCCTGGACTTATAGATGGGATTCTTCTGTGCTGTCTTCTCCTGTGTATGACTGTTTCTTTGTTCTTCTTTTTTATAAAATGCAACTCCAAGGCGATTAGGATTAGAACCTACCTTATATCCACATGACTTTGTTAATTTAATTGATAACATCTGCAAATAAAAGTTTCATTTCCCCTGACCAGGCTACATTCACTTATGTAGGAGTTAGGACTTCACTGTGTTGGGTCAATCCATAATAGTGAGTTTATAGTCTCTACGCTATTCCTCCCTCCCAAGTGTTCTAATACCAAACCATCAACTAAATGGCATTCTACCAGAGGATCCCAAACTCAAACCTCTCAATTCGCTGAAAGATATTTGCAAAACCATGCCCATTTATTTTGGAAGAGTTTATAGCATAAAGTAACAAGATAATGGTACTGGAGAGATTCCAAACCATCTGTGGCCTTTTTCATTAAAACCAACACTCTAAATTACATTGAAGAGAGACCAGCTTCTAACACTAAAAACGGGATTTAAGGACTAATAGGATGTCCGTTAGGAAAACTTGTACAGTCATTCACACTGCACTGCAAACTCCAGAGCCAAAAGGGACCAGGATAAGCTAGGGTTAAAAATGATGGCACTTGGCTTGGCTGGCAATAATGTTTCAGTATCTTGCCGTATTATTTTGATCTAAATTGCCAAAAAAGAGCAAAAACACAGCATGTAAAGCTAGAGTGAAGCCAGTGACACTAAAAAGTAACAAGAACAACAGCAACAAAACACCTTAGCCAAAGGCAAATTCTCCCGCCCTTATCTACTTTAAATGCAAAACAATGCAATTTGTTTCCTACATAAAATGTGTTCTCCCACCAACTCTGGGAATGTGTTCCGGGAAGAGAAGAGTAAGCTGAGTTCTCCACACCGTAGCTCACCACACTGTCCATTAGCACTGAGTTGACACCAACTCTGTTTCACCCTATAAAACAGAACAGAACTGCCCCACAGGCTTTCCAAGGAGAAGCTGTGCCAATCTTTTTTAATTAGCAGCTTGAGCTCTTAACTGTTGTGCCACCAGGGCTCCCACCAATAGCTAGTCTCCTGATTTTGTGGGAGACTCGCCTGTCTACTTGAAAAAGTCAATTCCTCCAGCAACTCTCCCGGAGTCTTGCTCTTAGAGTTGCCCATGTATGAAGTAGCTCTCCGATCAACACCTGGAATAGTTGCACCTGCTTTTGTGATTTTTGATCTGGAGCTCGTATTTGAGACCACTGTTTGTTTTCTTGATTCCACAGTGTCTCTATAATACCCTGGTAGAATAGTATGGTTAACTGCTACTTCTGCTAACCAAAAGGTTGGCAGTTCAAATTCACCAGGCACTCCTTGGAAACTCGATGGCACAATTCTACACTGTCCTGTAGGGCTGCTGGGTCAGAATAGGGTGACTCAACTAGACCAGTAAGCAACATCATGGTAAACGGAGAAAGGATTGAAGTGTCTTACTTGAGTCCGCAATCAACACCGATGGAAGCGACAGACAAGAAACCAGAGGACACATTGTGCTCAGAAAATCTGCCACAAAGGACCTCTTTAAAGTGTTACAAAGTAAAGATGTCACCTTGAAGACTAAGCTGCTGACCCAAGCCATATTTTCAGTTGCAACATATACATGTGAGAGCTGGACAATGAACAAGGAAGACATAAGAAAAATTGATGCCTTTGAATCGTGGTGTTGGAGAAGAATGCTGAATATACCACAGACTGCCAAAGAACAAACAGATCTGTTCTGGAAGACATACAACCAGAGTGCTCCTTAGAAGCAGAGATGGTGAGACTCTGTCTTACATACCTGAGACATGTTGTCAGGAGGGATCAGTCCCTGGAGAAGGACATCATGCTTGTAGAGCAGAGAGTCAGTGAAAAAGAAGACCCTCAACAAGACAGATTGACACAGTGGCTTCAATGAGAGGCTTAAACATAAAAACAATTGTTGGCATGGCACAGGACTGGGCAGTGTTTCATTCTATTGTGCATAAAGTCACTATGAGCAGGAATGATTCAATGGCACCTAACAACAACAACAACGTAGTATCTTAGTTATTTAGTGTTGCTATAACAGAAACAACCACTAGTAGATGGCTTCAATAAACACAAATGCATTTCCTCATTGCCTGGTAAGCTAGAAGTTCAAATTCAGGGTGTCAGCTCCACGGGAAGGCTTTTCTCTACCAGCTCTGGAGAAGGTCCTTGCCATCAATCTCCCTCTGTCAAGGAGCTGCTCAGCACAGTTACCCTGGATCCAAAGGACACTTTATTCCCCTGGTCTTATTTTGTGGTAGTACAGCACCCTCATGTCTCTCTGCTCCCTTATCTCTTCAATATTTCAAAGGAGTTTGGATTAAGACACAGTCTGATCTTATAGATTGAGTCTTACCTCATTAACATAACTGCCACTAATCCTGCTTCATTACTGTCACTGTAGTAGGATTTACAACACAGAGGAAAGTCACATCAGGTGACAAATGATAGACAGTCACACAATGCTGGGCATCATGTTCTAGCCAAATCGACAGATATTTGGGAAGGACACAATTCAATCTACAACACATACTTCTTAAATATGTATGGGTTGTATCTCTCTTAATTCTAGAGGCTGACTACCTATATTTTTCAGGCAAATCTTTGGCCACATTGTGCCTATTATTATTGTGTTTGTAAACCTGTCTGTGGTAAGCTAGGTAAATAATGGCCTCCAAAGATCTCCCAGCCCTAATAACTGGAACCTGTGGAAGTTATATGGAAAATGTATCTTTACAGAGACAATCAAATTAAGAATCTTCAAATGCTCTGTGCTGGATTATGTGACTGGGCCCTAAATACAATCACAAGTGTCCTTATAAGATGGATGTAGATGGAAATTTGACCACAGGGAAGGAGGCATTGTAACTAAGCAGGCAGAGCTTCGAGCCAAGCAGCACTAGCTGAGGAACGCTGGCAGCCCCCAGAAGCTGGAAGAGGCAACAGTGTGGGAGATGATTTGCTACACCAGTCACAGCAAACTGATGCACTCTACTCAGTCTGAGAGACTGAACATAAGAACAGACAAAGACAACAGTCAGATGATAGGTGACAAGAGAAGTCTGTCCCCTGTCCAACGACCTTTTCAATATAAGCTCCTCTCAGGCTCTTGCTGGGATGGCTAAGGGACAACATCCTTAAGTTTCCTGGTGATGGTGGTGTGCCATCAAGACAACTCATAGCAGTCTTCTGTGACAAAAGTACAACTGTTTCATGGGGTTTTCAAGGCTGAACTGTTTCATGGGGTTTTCACGGCTGTAATCTTTATAGGAGCAAATTACCAGGTCTATTCTCCTGTGTTAGTCATCTGGTGTTGCTCCGACAGAAAACAGCAGAAGTGCATGTCTTCAACAAAGAAAAGTTTATTCTCACACAGTCCGTAGGCTGGAAGTTGGAATTCAGGGTGCCGGCTCCATGGGAACGATTCTTTCGCTGTCAGCTCTGGAGGACGGTCTTTATGTCGCATCAGTCTTTCTGTGGTCTGACAGCATCTCAGGACAGGAACTTCAGTTCCCCAAAATGTACTCTGCTCTCAGTGCTGCTTTCCTCACGGTATGAGGTTCCCAACTCTGTGCTTACTCCCCTTTCCTTTTAGCTCTTGTAGAATAAAAAGATAAAATGTAGTGCAAACCACACTCTAGGGAAACTCCCTTGTAAGGCTGTTGCAGTCTCACCCTGATTCTTTTAACATAATCTACTCTATTAACCATAGGCAGAGCTCAGGATTTACAGCAAAGGAAAATCACAAAACAGAGGACAATCACGAAATACTGGGAACCATGGCCTGGCCAAATTTTTACATACAATTTTCGGGGGACATACTTGAATTCATGACATCTCTCAAAGAGCTGTGTCTTAGAATCCATATATTTTGCCAGACAATATGTGCAGCATATCTGTAAATTCTGGAAAGGGCCCTTTGTGTGACTAAAAATCCTGACCTTTTGACCTTTCTGAGGTTCCACCAGAAGGCTGTACACTTATGTTATTGCTGTCAGCTGTGGCGGAGTCAGCCCCGAACTCCTGTAGACTCCATGCACAAAGGGACAAAATGTTGCCTGGTCCTACTCCATTCCATGAGCCAAAGGATTAGACCATCATATTCTATATGGTTTTCACTGGATGATTTTTGGAAGCAGATTACCAGGCCTTTCTTCCCAGCCTTTCCTAGTCTAGAAGCTCAGCTGAAAGCTGTTCAGCCTCACAGCAACATGCAAGCTTCCACTGACAGACTAGTACTGGTTGTGCATGATGTGTCTTGTCCAAGAATCAAACCTGGGTCTCCTCCGTGGAAGACAGGAATTCTACCACTGAATTGCCAATGCCCCCAACATACACTCATGCCTTTCACTTTTTCACTTTCTCAATTTTTTCATGTTAATTCTCATAGTTTGAGTATCTTTTGCCACCTGTAAAGTTGGAACTTTTCAAACATTCAGGTTCTGGTTCTTTTTTGTTAGCAGTTCTTTCCTACGTTTATCTCTCTCCTCTTGCATTTCATCACAAGCAGCAAGAAAAATCCAGGCAGCACCTTAAACAGGTTGCTTGGCAACCTCCGTAACTACATAACTAAGTCCAATCTGCTTTATATATAAATGCTGGAAACAACTGCACTGTCTTTTGCCACCCTGTAACAAGGAATCCTCCTTCTTCCAGTTTCCAATAACATGCTCCTCACTGCCTTTTGAACCCTCAGTGGCAGCATCCTTAAAGTAGAGATGTCTACCAACAAAGCACGATTGGCTCCCTTTCATGCTCCTCAAAATACCTTCAGCCTCTGCCTACTGCCTGCCTCCAAAAGCTGTTCCCACATTGCTACATATTTGTTACTACAACATCCTCAACTCAGTTTCAAAATCAGTATCAGTGATCATCTCTTGATCACTTGACAATTTAGCATCTTACAGTAACACACATTTTTTTCTCTCAAAGCTTCTGTGGGTCAGGAGTCTGGGCACAGCTTAGCTGGATCTCTTGCTTAGAATCTCAGTGGCTGCGATCAAGATTTCAGCCAGAGCTGGGTTCTCATCAGCAACTCATCTGAAGAAGCAGCCGATACCTTACTTGCCTGAGTTTGGTAAGTATTCAGTTTTTTGCAGTTGTAGGATTCATGGCAGCCTGCTCCTTCAAAGGTAGCAAAGGAAGAGAGACAATGTGCTAAGCAAAAGAGTCATATATATATCTATATCTATAAAACAGAAATCCACATACTCAATATACATAATCAATGCTGATGATGGAAGCAGCAGTCAATAAATCAAACAATGTTTTGCATTGGGCAAATCTGCTGCAAATGAGCTCTTTAAAGTACTAAAAATTACAATATCCTCCTGATGACTAAGGTACACCTGACCCAAACTATGATCTTCAACTGTCTCATGTGCATGTGAAAGGTGAATAATGAAAAAGTGGACAGAATAAGAATAGATGCATTGGTTAGAACTCTGGTGTTGGTGAAGACTATTGAATGTATGGAATTCCAGAAGAATGAACAAATTAGTCAGGAAAGAAACACGTCCAGAAGCTCCTTCTGGATGTGAGGATGGTGAAATGTCAGCTTGCTTCCTTAGCACACATCATCAGGGAAGATTAATCACTAGAAAAAGACATCCAGTTTGGTACAGGATTAGCAAAAAAAAAAAAAAGAGAGAGACCTCTCAATGTGATTCATTGACACAAGAGCATACCAATGAACTCAAACATCAGTGATCATGAAGATGGCCCAGGACTAGGCAACCTTTTCTTATTTTGTACAAAAAGTCTCCACGAGTTGAGCCAACTTGATGGTTACTAGCACCATTACAGAACTTAAGTCATTTCTGCAACTAAGAGTTGCAGAAATAAATGTATAAATGAAGTGTTTAAATATACAGTGATATTAAGCTATATGATACTACATTTAAGAGTGTTTAGGAGGGTTATCTGACCAAGTTTATTGTGGAGTCTTGCATGGAGATTTACATTGGTCCCCAAATGTTTTACAAGGTTCTTATGGGTATATTTATCTTTGCCTCCCCTAATTAGTGGCATATAGTAGCAACTCAATAAATGCTGCAATAAATAAGCTACCAGACCAACTCAATATATCAAATCATACTCCCACTGGAGTCAACAAAAAGCTCAGGTTACTTGCTTCTAAAAGACATAACCTGTGATGTTTGCTTTTCTTCATTTTTAAGGAAGACATTCCAGAGTTGCACACATTTAAGAGGAGGCTCTAGGGAGAAAGTCTGTGTAGCTAATGATCCAGCCTGGGATGGTTTACCTAAAGCCAGGGGAGTATTTGCTGCCTTCACCCTGTCAGCAGGGAACTGGCTCTGCAGATATGGGAGATTACAGGAGCTTTCAAGACAAAGGAACATAAATCAGAAAGAATTAAAAGAAAACAAGATCCTTTATCCTCCTCCTGTTAACATTCTTTTAAAGTATTTTGCAAGAGAGTCGGGAGGGGGAGGGTAAATAAAAGTCAAAAAAGGGAATTAAGTTAGAAGTTCAATGGCTGAAGCCAAGGTAGAGCTTGGGTCTCCCTCCTCTCTCGCCTCTCCCCCTCCCCTCCCCTCCCGTCCTTCTTCCCTGTCCGCCTCCCCCTTCTCTCTCCTGTCTTTATATCTTTTTTTTTTCTTGTCTGACCAGTTCTAACTTAAAACGATTAGTATTTAGGAAAAAAAAAAACAAAGCCATTTCCTCTGTTCCCTGCTCTCATTTCAGATGCAAATAGTTAAGTGCTTGACTAATGACTGAAAAGGCTGGCAATTCTCACCCACCCAGAGGCACTGGGAAGAATGGACTAGCAATCTGCTTACCTAAGGTCACAGCCAAGAAAACCCTGTGGGGTGAAGTTCTACATTTGGGGATCGTAGTGAGTAGGGGTCTACTCAATGAGAGCTGGTTTGGTTTTTGTTTTCTGGTTCAGAAACTGAGAGACATAGATATCCTTTAATGAAGAAGTAGTTGGGGCTCTGTTTAACAAATCAAGAACAGAGCAATGCAGCAATGAGGAGATGGGACAGAATATCTGAAACAGAATTGCTCAGTTCTGAAAGAAACCAAGTACATCTAATTTGGTTTGAATATTACATCTTCAACAAAGGTGGTTTTGAGCTGCAGAATTCCCATCCTCTCTCTAAATAGGGTAATAAACCCAACCCTCTCCGGATCCCAAGGGTAAAACATCTCAGTCTACAGCCTAGGCAGGCTCCTGGCCTCCTCAGAGACACAGCCCCAAAACTTCAGAGACGAGCATGGATTCATCCAGTAATCCTCACCTTTTAAAACTTCTGTAGGAAGTCTACTCTCGTACACTGATAGGCAATTAATCCCTGGGCTAATAAACTCCGGATTCATGATGTTCCTCTCCCAGTCCCTGTAAGCTAACACACCATTGTTCACCCTACATGTCCATGGCATGCTGCACATTCCTTTGCTCTAGTACTTAAGCACTCAACAAAAATTTATTGAACATCTACCACAAAAGGACAATATTCTATGCCTCCGAGACACATCAGTGAACAAAACCTTTGAAAATGCATGCCCTCAAAGAGCTACTTAGGGGTAGACACACCATAAATGAACCAAATAAGGAAATTATATATATTTGAAAGTTGTTAATAGTGCTATTAAAAAAAAAATAAAGCAAGGGAAGATGGGTAGAGGTTTCATAATGGGGGGTCATTTGCAGTTCTAAACTCAGGGGGTAGAGAAGACTTGGCTGAGAAGATGGCATGTGAGCTAAGACTTGAAGGTTCAGAAAAAGCAAGCAGGCAGATTCCAGGGGAAAGGAAACAGAAAATGCTTCCCAAGGGGAGCAACTCGGTGTGTCCTGGAGCAGGGAGAAGCAAGAGCAGCTGCAGAGGGAGCAAGGCGAAGCTGCAGGGGATGAAGACAGCAGTCGTGGGAAGGCAAGCTTCTGTGAGCAAGGCCTTCCCACACTGAGTTGTATAGGAGTACGAACACTCCCACCACCCAGCAGGGACACTGCTTCATTCACTTTGATACCCTGGCACTTCCCACTGTGCTGAGCACCTTCTTCTTGTTGTTGTTAGCTGCTTTCAAGTAGCCTGGACTCATGGAGCCCCCTTGCAAAACAGAACCGTCTACCGTGCCATCTCCATAGTAGTCACACAGCCAACAGTTGCGATTCACTGGGTTTTCACTAGCTCGTTTTTGGAAATAGATCTTCAGGTCTTTCTTCCTAGTCCATCTTAGTCTGGAAGCTCTGTTGAAATCTGTCCAGCATCGTAGCAACACACAAATTTCACTGACAGATGACTGCTGCACATACGATGTGCTGGCCGGGAACTGAACCGAATGCTCCTGCACGGAAAGGTGAGAATTTTATCACTGAACCACTGCTGCCCTCCCCTGACCCACCCCCAGCAGCACATTGTTAGCATTCAGAAGGGATGAGCCTAGGTTCCACTTCCCACTGGGAAAGGAAAGCAGACATGCTTTCCTCTCTACAACTTTACTGTGCGCTTCTTCCTTTCCGTACTTGGGCAGTGAGCTGGGATCTCCCTCACTGGGCTTCCAGGAAGCCCAGGCACACAGCATGAGGCCCCTTACCCCCTCGGGCTAAAGAAGGAAGAGTTGCAGTTGCCCGAATGGTGTGCTCTGGTCCCCTTTCTCTCCTTAGGGGCTCTTTGCTGACCAGCTGCCTGTGCCCTAGTTGAAAGAATTCTCCCCACCTCACTCACCTCCCCTGCCAAAAGCCTTGGCAAGGCCTCCCTCCTTTCTTTACCTGTTCGGTGCTCAAGCCTTTGAAATCTAGAGAGTAGGGAGGAATGTAGGGTGGGGAAGGGAGGTGTAAAAAGTTGGGTGAATGGGGGAGGAGTTGAGAAACAGACCGGGGCTTTCTAGGGGAAGGAGAATGAGAGACAGAACATTTTGAAGACTGTTTGTTCCAGCGGGCAGAGAGTAACAAAGGGTTAAGCCATTTGCATGACTGTATTTGTGTGCAGGCCTCGGAGGGCCGCCCCGGAGCTGCGCTTGGGTGGTCCGGTACAGTCAGGGGCAGCAACCTATTAGTGCTATCTCGGCGTGATTTATGCAGCTGTCAAGCGGCCTTCAGCAGGACAAGTGAATTGCGGGCATCGGCCTGCGGCCCATGCTCCTTCCGAGAGGGTAAGTAAATGGAAGGCAAAGAGAAAGGAAAACAGCCCAAGGTGCCCCCCACTCATCCTCGGGGTTCTCTAATGACAAGTCCACTCTATAGAAAAACAGCTGGCTGCCCACAGGAGACGGTGTGCACAGAGCTCCCCTGTCTGAGGCCGCTGCGTGCCGAGCTGCCAGGAGGCCAGAGGCTGGCAGGGAGCCACCAACATAAGCAATCTGAGAGGCGAGGCGGGATACAGAGCAGCCCCAGCGTGCACCCATGAGGGTGATCTGCATACAGGACCACCTGTCTCAGCCTGAGAGCACAGTGACATCACATGTGACTGTCTTCCAGAAGCACTGAAACGCAGATACCACTCCTGACCAGGACCCTAAGTCTGGTGACTGCACCACTAAGGAAATACGAAGCCTCGGGGTGCCCAGCCTCCTCACAGTCACTACCGTACCACATCTCCCTTTCCACACAGGTGTGGGCTAGCAGCAAGAGCCCCGGAGAGCCCGAGGCTGAGAACAGAGTCAGCAGACTCAGCATCATTCTAGAGCCAGTGTGAGAGCCTCCCTCCAGCGTCGGAGACTCCTGAGTAGCTCTACTCCTTACTCTGCCCGTACCCCGTCCAGCATAAGCACCAAGAACCCCACCCTCCACCCTGCAAAGAAAAACCAAACCCATTGCTGTGGAGTAGATTCAGACTCCTAGTGACTCTATAGGACAAAGTGCTATGGCCCCCACGGAGTTTCCGAGGAGCATCTGGTTAGCAGCCATAGCACTTAACCACTATGCCACCAGGGTTCCTCGCCTTCCAAACACACTCAATAAAACAGTTATCTTTCAATCTCTACCATACGTGGAGAGTACAACTACTTTACAGAGTTTTCAAGACTTGCTTTTGGGAAGCAGATTGTCAGGTCTTTCTTCCAAGGCACATCTGGGAAGACTCAAACCTCGAATCTTTCCGTCAGTAGACGAACACTAACTATTTGCACCACTTAGGTCCACACACACACGGTGTATATATACCTGTTATCCTCAGAGCTCTAGTCGCCATGGAGGGTGGGCTGCCCCTTTTATTCAGTGTTTGACTGACACCAGCAGTGAACATGTGCAAATCTTCAGCATCATGAGTATGTGTGTGCATGTAGAGGGGGGAATGAGCAATGGGCAGGACTTCATTTCTTAATAATGTTACTAATGGTGGGGACTTTTCTTTAATGGGCCTTTTTTCTCTCCCCTGCCAAGTGACATGAGGTGTATTACGTTTGTGGTGCAGCAGTGGAAAGCAGGTGTTTCATATTGGATTTGATTTCCAGCCAGAATATTTCAGAGGTTGAGCTGGGGGAGAGAGACACATTCCTGATGGTTGCTGAAGCAGAAGTAGAAAGGGAAGGTGCTGCCTGCTTTCTGCAAATGATAGCCATGAATTACCCTTCACCATTCCTTCCTGCTCAACACCTTGGCTTCGTCCTTGCTCTCTAGTCTTCCGGGATCCAGAATTTGGGTGCCTTGGAGAGGACATCACTTAGCTGGACTCAGACAGACACAGGTGGTAGCAGCAGCTGCATGTTCCCTGAGTTTCTTGACTTGGCGGGAGCCCTTGGACTTGGTCTTTTAACAGCCCTTTCAGCACAGGCAGGAAGGACAATGGGCATTTTTAATAGACTTCCTGTTTGCTCAGATAGGAAACTGCTAATGCCTCGCTTGGAAATGGTGCCTGGAGGTAAACGTGCCAACTTGGACTTGAAGCACCTGATCTGCCTCCTCTTTGCAACAAGTCTTGAGTGCCCATTCAGCCGGAAGCTTGCAAATTGACAGTTTAGTTCAGGACATGGCAGTGCTTCTGTTTCTCTCTGCCAGGAGCTTTTAAGGACCCTGGTGCCCTTCTGTTTTTCTGGGCACCATTATTCTGTTCTGATCCTGGATATAAAGAGAACAGCTGCACTAGAAGTAGAGGCTGAGTCAGGCCTGGCCAACAATCTTTTTACAATTCCCATCTTGGCCCTCTCACCAACACCCTATGTCCGGTCATTATGGACAGTTCTTAGTTCCTTGAGCTGGCTTCCAATTTTGGATCCAAAACATTAACCTTCTGTGCTGTCCCCCAAAGGCCTGTAATAGCTAGCTGCCCTCATGGCCCATGTCTCACAGGGGTCACAGAACAAAAGGACCCTTTTTTTGGATTTGTTTTCTGGAGAGTTCCATGGAGACCCTAGACAGAGGAAATCACAAAGAGCTGGAAAGAAGCCCTTCTCTTTTTGGTTGCTTGTTAGAAAGAAAACACTGATGACAAAGGCATGCCTGGTGCCTCTCTACACACAGGGTTACGAAGGTCATGCTCAGAAATAACACTGAGTGGTTTCTCTTGCTGATACTTGATTTAGGGTCCTGTCTAACAAAATTAGAGTCCTGGCATGGCACAAACAGTTAAGGATTTCACCGCCAATCAAAAAGTTGGCAGTTCAAATCTATGCAGAAGTGCATTGAAAAAAAGGGCCTGACGATCTGCTTCTAGAAAGGTCACAGTTTGAAAATCTTATAAGGCAGTTCTATTGTGCACACTTAGGGTTGCTATACGTTGCAACTGACTTGACAGAAACTAAGAACAGCTAACAAATTTATGTCTCCTTTATTCTCTTTTCCGTAAAACTGAGACAAGGCAAAATCCCACCACAGAGTCACATGCTTTCTTCTGCAGAAGATGTTAAACCTGTTGACCTTCATCACTGTACCTACAGCAACTCAGGCCTGTAAAGAAAGAAAACAAAAATCTTCACAACTAAGATCAATAAGCAGCACCATGACAAAGAGAAAAGATTAAAGTTGTCAAGGATTTCATTTTACTTGGATCCACAATCAATGCCCATGGAAGCAGCAGTCAGCAAAGCAAAAGATTGTGTTGCATTGGGTACACCTTGAATATCCATAAGCATGCAAAAGCTGGACAATAAATAAGGAAGACCAAAGAAGAATTGACACCTTTGAATTGTGGCATTAATGAAGAATGTTGAATAAATGTTAAATGTTGAATATGAATGGTCAAAAGAACAAGCAAAGCTGTCTTGAAAGAAGTACAACCAGAATGCTCCTTAGAGGCAAGGATGGCAAGACTACAGTTGACACACTTTGGACGTGTTATCAGGAGGGATTAGTCCCCTGGAGACGTTATGCTTGGTGAGGTGAATAGGTCAGGGAAAAAGAGGAAGACCCTCTGCAAGATGGGATGACACAGTGGCTAGAACAGTGGGCTCAAACAGCAACTGGGAGGATGGCACAGGAACTGGCAGTGTTTCATTTTGTTGGGCACAGGTTGCTATCAGTCAGAACCAGCCTGATGGCACTTAACCACAGCAAATGAGAGGCTAGAACCAAGTGTTCCATCTGCTTACCCAGGATGACACTCTTAAAAACCAAATGAAGCTGTGTCACCATTTCTTCAGATCAGATTGGTTGTGATTCTATTCTCACGTCCCTTTTGTTGTTTTTATCATGTACCACTGAGTCAACTCCAACACGTACATACCAACTTATAGGACAGAGTAGAACCACCCAGAGGATTTTGGAGCCCTCAGTGGATTAGAACCGTTGACCTCTCAGCTGGTAGCCGAGCACTAATCCGTTGCACAGCCAGCGGCCCTTTATGTCCTTTAGAACCCAAGATGAATGAATGAGTGAATGGATGGATGATAGAAGACACAGTAAAAGACCCGGAGAGAGCAAATACACAAGGTCACCAGGTCATAGCTTCTAAACCTAGAAGTACAGCTATCTGCATGCAACCAGCTGTCTCATTTTAATTTTAGCATAGGGGAGTAACTAAGGAGTGCTAGTTTTCAGTCCTCCTCAGTCTCACTATACTCTGATTTTCTCCATCTTCTTTGTCTTTTCTGGCAAAACTGAGTATTTCCAGCCAAGCCTAGGTTTACTTGGAGAATTAGTCACAAACAGAAAAATAGAACACGCAGAAGCACTGCTGTGTAGAATGAGCTTTTTGTTCTCTCATTTGCTTGCGTCCTTCTTCCCTCTTCCTTCCATTTCTTCCTTCTTATTTCTTCTTTGTTTTCCTCCTCTTCTTCTTTCTCCTCTTCTTATTCCTCTTGTTCTTTTCCTCCTTTCTTCTTTTTCTTCTTCTTCTCCTCCTTCTCCCCTTCCTTCTCTTCTTCTTCCTTATTCTTTTTCTGTTTAAACTCTTAAATGATGTCAGCCCCCTCTAGAATATTCACCAAAAGAAAGAACCACTACGTATGTGGTGAAGTGTACTGTAGCCAGGTTTGCAACTTACAAGGTCCAACAATTTGGTCCACGAACTTATTTGTTCTAAGTGCTACCTGCCGCATTCCTCAATATCACAACAGTCACCTTCGAAGCACTCACCTTGGGAAGCTACGCATCAATGCCAGTGCCTAGTCCACCTGTCAAAGCAATTTTGGAACACTTTCTGCAACAGCCATTGTGCACAGTGACAAGGTGGCAAGTTCATGAATCTAATTGCATGGTTGTCTGTGAGGGAGTTTTTAGCTAGTAAACAAATAGCTATATTGGAATACTCTCCCTAATCTTGTGATCTGGCCTTCAGTGACTTCTTTATTTACTCAGAGATAAAAGAAATATTGAAGGGAAGACATTCTGATGACATTCAGGACATCAAGGGTAATACGATGAACATCTCTGATGGCCATTCCAGAAAAAGAGTTCCAAGATTGCTTTGAAGAATGGACTAGGCTCTGGCTTCAGTGCCTAGCTTCCCAAGGGCAGTACTTCAAAGGTGACCATAGTGACATTCAGCAAGGAGGTAGTATATACGACTTTTTCTAACATGAGTTCCCGGACTTAATTATCAGAGGTTGCAGTTCAAGGGAAGAGACTGAAATCACCTTCCTCATATCCTTCAAGATACTGTATCAATTTATGTTGTTGCTGTTAATTGCCATCAAGTTGAATTCAGCTCATAGCAACCCACCATGCACAGAGCCTAACTGCTCCGTGGGATTTACACAGCCCTGACTTCTTGGAAGCAGATTGCCTGGCCTTTCTTCTGAGGCACTTATGGGTGGGCTACAATCGCCAAATGGTTAGCTAGTAGTTGAGCACTTAAGCTTTTGTACAACCCAAAGATTTGCCTTATTTATGTCATTGGTTCCTCTGAAGGTAATAACACATTTGTTCCTTTCAAGCACTACCTGTGGAGTAGTATGTGATCTCTTTTTGGTCTAGATCACAGATATTAAAGATCTCAAGAAATGGGACCAAGAGAATGTTGATAACCTAGCTTCAGCCATGTGAAACCTTACGGAGCACAGTACTACAGTGACATACTCAAGGTCGCCATGAGTCTGAGTCAACTCAACTGTGTTTTGCTTATTTATTTGTTAATCACCCATCAGATTGATCAGATAAGTACCTTATTTCTCCACAATTACCACGACTTCTACCAGACTGAGCTCAGCATGACTAGATGATACCTGGCTACCACCACCTGCTCTGCTCTGGCAAGGATCACAATACAGAGTCCCAGACAGAGCTGGAGATAAATACAGAACAAAATTCTAACTCACCAAAAAAAAAAAAAAGAAAAAAAAACCAGCCTTACTGATCTAACACGGACTGTAGAAACCCGAGAGTATGGCCCCCAAACACTTTTAATTCAATACTAGAGCCACACCTGAGGTTCAATGAAAGATTAAACAGGCCCATAAAAGAAACAATAAAGCATGTAGCTCAACCACATGTACAAGACTAAATGGACATACCAGCCTAGGGTCAAAAAGACAAGAAGCCAGAGGAAAGCAGATGAATGGAAATGGGGAACCAAGGTCAAAAAGGGAAGCACATTAACACATCTCAGGGTTGACAACTAATTTCGCCAAACAGTATGTGTATTGATTGTTTAGTAAGAAATAATTTGTTCTATAACCTTTCACTTGAAACAAAATAAAAAATTTTAAGTATCTTATTTCTCATTTGTTGAGGTTGTTCAAATTCAAACCAACCTCTTATGTATCCTAAGGCAAGAAAGAAGTGCAGGCAAAAAGTGGCTTCTTCCTACCGTATAATCAGCAGATCCTGAGGAGAGTACTGAGATCTCACCTGGGGGTTGAGTACCAGCTACCCTTGAATGCGCTACCAGGCCCCACAGGTACAGCTTGCCTTGTGTTACTGAGAAATACGGTAACCACATCTTCTCATCACTACGGGCTTTCTGTGCTTCATACCAGACTCCCAAAGAACTTTTGTCTTGGGTTTTGAAGTCTGAAAGATTCAGGGAAGTACAAATAATGTGCAAAAATATATCCAGTGACTCAATAGGACTATTCTCTTTTCTTTCTTCTGTTTAACGAAACTCCTCACAGATTTTTATTAACCTTGAGACTTAGAAGGAACCTTGACAGAAATGAATTGACTGACTGGGATGCAATGGCAAGCAAGGCAGTCAGCATCCTAAGGCAGCATTACAGTGAGGCAGAGAGCATCCTAACCAACAAGAGATGTTTCGTATTTTACCCCCCAGTGTCTACAAAATTATTAACCACAGCTCTTATAGTTTTCTTGTCTTTTACTCAAAAACTGCATCAGGTTTTTCTTCATTCTTTTTGCATAAAGCATGAAAAAGGTAACCTACAACAAGAAGGCTTGGCTGTCAGCTTTTTTATAGACAGCTTCAAGTGCTAGGACTGCCACATCACTTTTTGAGGGGCGCAGTTCAATCCTTAACAGACAAAGAGAAGACGAGTGTTCTGCTGATTGTCAGTGTAAGCAGCGCAGACCAATGAGCTCCGAACAGCACATACTCATATCACAACAACTCTTCAAGATTGAATGTGTCCCTCAAAAAATGGTGTGGAAGTCCTAGCACTTGAACCTGTGAATATGACTGTTGGAGGATTGAACTGAGTCCCCCCAAAATATCTGTCAACTTGGCTAGGCTGTGATTCCCAATATTGTGTGATTGTATACCGTCTTCTCATCTGATGTGATTTTCTTGTGTGTTGTAAATCCTATCTATAGGATGTCAATGAGGCAGGATTAGGGGCAATTGTGTTAATGAGGCAGAACTCAATCTGCAGGATTAGACAGTATTTTAAGCCAATCTCTTTTGAGACATAAAACAGAGAAGTGAGCAAAGGAAGAGAGGAAATTCTAAGAAGCTCCTCAACCAGGGGAAGATTGATGACAAGGACCTTCCTCCAGAGCCAATAGAGAAAGACTTCCCCTACAGCCAGCACCATGAATTTGGACTTCTAGCCTCCTAGACTGTGAGACATTAAACTTCTCTTTGTTCAAAGCCACCCACTTGTGGTATTTCTGTTACAACAGCATTTGAAAACTAAGACAATGATGCTTTTTGGAAGTGGGAGTTTTCTTTTCTTATGTTAATGAAATGGAGTAGGGTGGGACCCAAACCTAATCCCTTTTGAGCAGTACCTTTTAAAAAGAGGAGACACAGATACTAAGACAGGGGGCCAAGACTGCTTAAAGAGCTATCTACGGGCCAAAGGATATTAAGAAACACCCAGGGCTACCCACAAGGAAGTACCCATCATGAGAACCAAAGCTCTGATTTGGACTTCCAGCCTCCAGAACTGTGAGACAATATGTATCTTTTCTTTAAAGATGATCTCTTGTGGTGTTTTCTGTTGTGACAGTATTAGAAAACCAAGATAGTATATTTAATATAGTATACAACTGATCAACTCCGTATGTCTGGTGTTATTTCAATTCTTCTTGCTTTGTGGGTGCATTATTCTCCTCCTGCAAACCCTGTCATCTATTTTACTTGTACTGTTGCCACATGTGTAAGAGTGATGTGACATAGGCAAAGGACAAAGCTCCTTTAATGGACCTAATGGAGAACACATAGAGGGCTCCCCAAACAGGGTGACAGCAGTTTCCTCATTGGCAAGGTAGGAGTCCCTGACTTTTAATTCCCTGGGAAGGTATTCTGCTGCCAAAAGCATTGTTGGACAGGTTAAGGATTTCATCAGGTTGCTTGAGAGTCTCATCTTGGCCATTCCCAAAGAAGCGATTACACAATCCTAGCCTTCACCTTATGTTTATATTACATTCTCATATGTTTACAATAATCACACTACTGCAGAGGGGAAGGGATGTATGAGAGAGAGAGCAATGCTGTAAATTACTGTCATGAATCAAGTGGTACCATTCAACAATGTATGCTGAAGTCCTAAACCCCAGTACCTGTGAATATGAACTTACTTGCAAATAGGGTCTTTGAAGACATTAAGGTAATACTAGATCGTTCTTGAGTAAGGTAGGTCCTAAACCAATCTGAGTGGTGTCCTTGTGAAAGAGAAGAGAATGAAGAGACACACCGAGAGAAGATGGCCATGGGAAGAAGGTGGTAGAGTCTGGAAGAGAATCAATAAGCCCATACCCCTATATTTTTCCTGGACTTTCTCATCTCTCATTTAGTCAGAGAAGTTGTTTAGTCAGCTTTCTTTCTCCTCTTGTTTCCATTATTCCCTGTAACTCTTAGGGCCTCAGACATCTCAAGGTTTGATTCTGTCTTCTTTATGTCTCTCAAACAAGCAGAGATCATTGATTCCATGATGCCTAATTATATTTGCCATCTTGGCAAGGCCCAGTAGCTGGTAGTCATTTGGTCAAGCACTAGTCTAGATAGTTTCTGTAAAAGTATTTTTTAGACGTGATTAACATTTACCACTAGTTGATTCCAAGAAGATTACCCTCAATAATGTGGGTGGGCCTCACCCAGTCAGTCGAAGGTTCTGGAACAAAAACTGGTTTCTCAGAGAAGAAATTCTGCCTCAGGACTGTAACACAGAAATCCTATCTGAGTTTCTAGTCTACTACCTGATCTATGGATTTGCCATCTCTGTAGTTAGCCAATTCCATAAAATGTGGGTATGGATGTGACCTATTCATTCTGTTTCTCTGGAGAACCGTGACCAGGATGCAAGCTTTCTACTCAGGCTTTTGTTTTCACTGACCTTTAATTGACCAATCGTTACACTGTAGTAATAGTAGCTTCCATAACATCTTGAGAAACAAAATCTGTGGTTCTTGACATAGCAGTTCATCTTTGCATAAGTCTTGAGTCCTGGTAACACAGTGGTTTAGAACTATAGCTGGTAACCAAAAGGGCAGCAGTTCAAGTCCACCAGCCACTCCTTGGGAACCTTATGGGGCAGTTCTACTCCATCCTACAGTGTTGCTATGGGTCAGGATTAACTCAGCGGCAATGGATTTGTGTTTGGTCTGCATAATTCTGGATACTTATTGTCATGGGTTGAATTGTGTCACCCGAAAATGTGTATCAATTTGGCTAGACCATGCTTCCTGGGATTGTGTGATTTTCCTATTTGTTTTAAATCCTTCCTCTATGATGTTAATGAGGGAGGATGGGCAGTAGTTGTATTGGTGAAGCAGAACTCAGTCTGTAAGATTGTTTTGAGTCTTGTGGCAGTCTCTTGGGATATAACAGAAAGGAAAGCAAGCAGAGAATTGAGGACCTCATATCATCAGGAAAAAAGCAGTGCCAGGAGTAGAGTGCATCCTCTGGAAAGGACCTGGGGTCCCTGCACGTCAGAAGCTTCTAGTCCAGGGGAAAACTGACGGTAAGGACCTTCCTCCAGAGCCAATAGAGAAAGCCTTTCTCTGGAGCTGACACTCTGAATTTGGACTTCCATCCTACTTTTCAGTGAGAAAATTAATTTCTCACTGTTAAACACATCCACTTGTGGTGTTTCTGTTATAACTGTACTAGACGGCTAAGACATTTGTCTATGCTTATATATTCTACAAGTTCAAAAAGCCCTCTTTCCTTTCTTAAATGGAAAAAAAAAATGTGTCTTGTCAAAAGCAAAAGAACTTGAAGCCCTATAAGTTCAAGTTCAATTTCTGTTAGAAACAGATATATTGCAGTATTTGAGTGGAGACTAAACTTGGGTGGGCCAGTCCTCCTATCCCAACCATTCATGCCATGGTCACTTGAAATCAGGAATGCTCTGGGACACAGGGCAGTCCCCAGATGGGCTGGGTTTTTTGTTGTTGGGCCAGATTGGATCCATGCCCAGAGCCCTGCGTTCTCTCAGCTATCTCTTCTTAGTCAGACCTGCTCAGAGAAAAATTCCCTGGATCTCTTGTGCAGGCCCGCCCGTCAGGCACAGGAGGCAGAGTATCTGGGAACCAACCTACCTTCACAAAAAACATGTTCTATTTTAAAATCAGAATAATTAACTTTGGGGTAGAAGACAGTATTTTAGAATATAACACTAATTATTCATACTTGTACTTACAGAATCATAAAGCTTAATTTTTAATATTTTTGTGTATGTAGAGGAAGTGGCCCACAAGAACAAAAGTGCCTAGCCAAGAGTAAAAGTTTTAACATGACCCTGCTTCTTTCCTGTAGGAAAAGGCTTGTCACCCAACCATCATCTTGTAGGACATGCTCTACTTGCTATTACCCCAAAACTTAACAGCTTAAAACAACCATGTTTCGTGTTCACAGATTTGGTGGGTTAAGAATCTGGATACAGCATAGCAGGAATGGCATGTCTCTGCTCCACGATGTCTGAGATCTTAGCTAGGAGGACTTGAAGGTGGGGGTCCCTCAACAGTTGGGGCTGGAATTGTCTGTAAGCTCCTTCACTCACTTGTCTAAGTCTTGGACTAAGGAGACTAGGACTGCCCACGGAAGGGCTTCATAAGTCCTCTCTGCGCAGCTTGGCTTCCCCAGAGCATGGCGGTCAGAGAGGGCTCAGAGCTCCAAGAACAAGAGTTCTAGAGAAAGTTACATTGTCCTTTATTACCCAGCATTGTAGGTCTTATGGCATTGCTGCCACTGCATTGGGAGGAGACTTGGATCGCAACAGTCCCCAGAGGACTTGAATTCAGAAATCCTTGAAAGAAGTTTTGCTCAATAATTTCTTATTGTGGGCATTTACACAAGCCATACACACACACACGTACACAACACATACACAGTGAAGCTTGATGTTTTAACATTTTTCATCTATCCTTTTTATCATAAATATTTTCAAGTTCACTTTGTATGGCTATTCTATGGACACTGACAGCTAACAAATAAAACTTTCTCTTCATTCCAGTTTCACAAGTCCAAGTTATATTGTGTATCTATTCGTTTGTCTTTTAAAAACTACCCGCCAATGGGAACAACATAGTTTTCCATGGAACTCAGCTGGTACAGTGTCTGGAACTGAGCTGCTAATCAGAAGTCTGCAAGTCACTGTTTGGAAACCCTATGGAGAAGTTCCACTTGGTCCTGTAGGGTCATCATGAGTCAGAATCGACTTGACAGCAATGTTTTTTTATTTGGGGAAGTAATAGAGTACATTTCCTTTTAAACTTTGGCTGATACAGACTTTTTTCCCCCTAAGTTAAAGAGTTTTCCATTTCTTTGCCTTTGAAGATAGTTTCCAGAGAGCTGATGAGAAAAGTGCACCACATCGCCTGGGTACATGCACAGACACCTCCCCTGAGGCCCTGGGATCCGCCCATCAGAATCCGCTGTCAGCGGGCACACAGCATGGGTTTGTGGAGGAGGATGAAGCCAGGCTGATGAGTCCTGTGGTTATCTCTGTTGTGCCCAGAGGCTGTGGCAACCAGGCATGTCTGCACATTGCAAAATGAATATAATCCACAGTCCTTTGAGTCAGCAACTGGCTGGACCCAGCCTGAGCTAAGCACCTCTCAAGTGGTGTAGATCCTTAATTCCCAGGGACTAGCCAGCTCTCGGTTACACCGGTGATTCTTCCTGTTGGGTATAAGCCAAGCTCTCTACTGCTTTTTCTCCCACCATTGCCTGATCCTTTGCTCGACTCAGTTTGTTCCTGCCTCCATAGAAACACAGAAAGGCCATGGGAGGACTTGAAACTGGCCAGGCTTGCTGCTGATTAAGATGCCCTCCTGCTTCACTTAGTGCACCGTTGGATTTCTTCCTTCTCTTTAGGGTTTTGCATCATTTTTCCACGAGAATTCATTCCTCTGCGATTGTTTCCCATTTTACTTAGTGGATGATACTGAGTCTGTTTGAAAAGAAGTATCACAGAGGGAAAAGCATTTGAAATATATGAGATATTAAGTCTGTGAACCTAACTGTTCTATGTGCTACATACCTCATCGCTCAGTGTCACTGCAGTCCCCTTCAAAGTACTCCTCTTGGGAAGCTGTGCACCGATGCCGGTGCCTAGTCCAATTTTCAAAGCAATTTTGGAACTCTAACTGTATTGGAACAGCCTTCCTACTCACCTGATTTGGCCCCTGGTGACTCTGTTTTCTGAAGACAAAAGAAATATTGAAAGGAAGACATTTTGACGGCATTCAGGACATCAACGGTAATATGATAACGGCTCTGATGGCCCTTCCAGAAAAAGAGTTCCAAAATTGCTTTGACTAGGTGCTGGCATCAGTGAATAGCATCCCAAAGGGAGTACATCAAAGTGACTATAGTGACATTCAGCAGTCAGGTAGGTAGGGCTTTTTCTGGCATGAGTTCACCAACTTAATTGGCAGACATTGTATATTATCTCAATTGGCAAACTGAGGGAGGTTAGAGCTAGACCTGTTATAAATAAGCATTTTTCTGAGTGAGGTTGAATGCCTTGTCTGGGTTCATAAAAAACAGAAGTGACAACCCAAGTCTGATTCCAAATCCAGCACCCTTTTGACTGCACGGTGTTTTACTTCTTTACACGAAGTCCCTAGATTAGCTCTATGCAGTCTGTTGTTAGCTGTCATCGACATGTCTTGTGTCATCACCGAGATCCTACAGCATCCTCATGACCAGTTGCAGATGTGACCATCTTGACCCATGGCATTTGTGCTGACTGATTTCCAGAAGTAGATCTCCAGGTCTTTCTTCCTAATCCATCTTAGTCTGAAAGCTCCACTGAAACCTATTTAGCATCATAGCAACATGCAAGTCTCCGTTGACAGATGGTGGCTGTGTACAAGGTTCACTGGCTGGGAACTGAACCTGAGACTTCTTCACGGAAGACAACCACTGAACCACCGCTGACCCCTAAGAAGTCCATAAAAGTTAGCCAAATCCATTACTCTAGTCCGCGTGGCTGAAAAGAAACCTCCCATCAGATTCCAACATTCTAAGACTTTAAGGTGGTTTGCAACCACATTTCCGATTATATTACAATTTTCCCAAGCCAATAGATTGTTCCTTGTCACTCTTTAAAAATGTTATAAAGATTTAAATTAATTTTGCTCCACATATCTTTTTCTTTCTAAGAAACAAATGGTTAGTTGCTAATCTTCCGCTTGGGAATCTTAAGATGTCTTTTGTTGTTGTTCTTGGCTACCTGACAGCTCTGACCTCCTTTTAAAAATATAGATCTCCAGGTACACTTTTTTCAGCCATAAATCACGAATAAGAGGGAGTTACTGGAATGTTTAATTGTGTTATAATTATCCTTGGGCAGCCACACCACTTCTTGCTTGTTCTTCCCAAGGAAATGATACCATCTCAGTCTTTCTGGGGTGATTTATGATTATACTTTGTAGGAAAGTAATTTATCAGGCTAATAAATCCAAGACAAATTTCCCAGATACATGACATAAAGGACTGTCAACATGTACTTCATTCTTTGCTGTACCCTATCCTCAAGTGGATAGTCTGGGCAACTTCTACTACAGCTGAGAATAAACGCTGCTCTCCATTGTACCTCTATCTCCTACATTTCCTGTCTTAGTCATCTAGCGCCTCTATAACAAAAATAGTACAAGCGGAAGGCTTTAACAAAGAGAAGTTTCTTCTATCACAGTCAAGTAGGCTAGCAATCCGAATTTAGCATGTCAGCTTTATGGGAAGGCTTTCTTTGTCAACTCTGGAAGAAGGTCCTTGTGTTGCATCAGTATTCCGTCGTTCTGGGAAAATCCCAGAGCAGGAACCTCGAGTTCAAAGGACACATTCTGTTCCTGGCATTGCTTTCTTGGCGGTATGAAGTCTGCAACTCTCTGCTCACTTCCCTTTCCATTCATCTCTTGTAAGATAGAAGGTAGTGCAAGACCCAGCCAAAGGACTCCCTTTAGGTTGGATCAAGGGTGTATCCATGGTAAGGGTGTCACAGTCTTCCCCAATTCTCTTTAGCATAATCCAGTCCTGCACTATTAACCATAAGAAGAGATTATGACTTACAAAAGCTAGGAGAATTTACAATCACAAAATGGAAGGCAATCACACACTACTGGGGGTCATGGCCCAGTCAAATTGATTCACACATTTTTGAGGGGACATAATTCAATCCATGACACCTCTACTTCCTAACTAAAGCTTTACAAGAGTCTCTACCAAACTCTTTATGTAGATTGTGGTTAAACACACTCAGAGCAAGTGCCTTCTAATCTAGAGTCCAGTTTATAAGGTTCACATTTATACCTACCAAACAAAACCAAACCCACGGCTGTCAAGTGGATTCTGATTCACATAACTACTAGCTCTTTAAAAAATGGTTTCTCAATTCAAATGATATACCCATTCAGTCTCCAGGAAAACATACCTTCCAGAGCTGTGCTGTCACCACACATCTGACTAAATATCTTCAGTCCTATCATGCGCTTCAATAAACTCCCTTCTTTGTAAGTGGCTTCATCAATGCCCAGTTGTGGTCTTCTTCTTTATTTGTCAAAGTCTTCACATGGTGAAACTGTCCCAGATATGTCTGTTTTAGTCAGTTAGTGCTGCTCTAACAGAAATACCCAGAGTGGATGGCTTTAGTAAAGAAAAGTTTATTCTTACACAGTCCAGTAGATTACAAGTCCAAATTCAGGTGGTCTGCTCCAGGGGAAGGCCTTTCCTCTTCCCTAAAGAAAAGTCCTCGGGTTGCATCAGTCTTCACTTGGGGAGCATCGTGGTGCAGGAACCTCAGGTCTGAAGGACATGCTGTTATCCCAGTGCTGCTTTCTTCATGGTATGAGGTTCCCAATTCTTTGCTTGCTTCCCTTTTCTTTTATCTCTTGTACGATGAAAGGATAAAAGGTGGTGCAAGCCACACTCCAGGGAAACCCCCTTTACAGTGGAGCAGGGAGGTGCCTCTATGAAGGGATTTACAGTTCCACCATAATCCACTCTGTTAACCACAGGCAGAAATTAGGATTTTCAGCTTCAGAAAATCACAAAACGGAGGGCAATCACAGAACACAGGGAATCCTAGCCCAGCCAAATTACTACACATATTTGGGGGAGGGGGCACAATTCAACCCATGGCATCGTTAGAAACAGTGCATTCCAATCTAAATTCCAAGATGGAAAAACTAGTCACCAATTTTATATGGAAAGGAAACTGGCCCCAGATAAATTAAGCACTACTGAAGAAGAACAAAGTAAGGGGGTCACACTACCTGACCTTGGAACCTGCTCTACAACCACAGTAGTCGAAGCAACCTGGTACTGGTACATAGACCGATGGAGCATGACTGAGAACTTAGACATAACTTCATCCACCTATGGACAGCTGACCTTCCACAAAGGGTCAAAGTTCATTAAATAAGGAAAAGGCAGACTCTAACAAAGAATGCTGAAAAACTGGTGTTCTATGTATATAAAAATGGAACTGCACGCACTTCACATCATACACAAAAAACTAGCTCACAAAAGCTCAAAAACCTAAGTATAAAGCCTAAAACTATAAAGAAAATGGAAGGAAAAAAAAAGAAAATGCCAGGGGCCCCACAACATGGCATAAGTAGAATACCAACGTAACTAGAAATGCACAAACAACAGAAATGGAACCTACTGAAGCTGAAATACTTACGCTCATTGTTCTAGTTATCTGGTACTGCTCTAACTGAAAATAGCACAAGTGGAAGACTTCATGAAGAAAAATTTTATTGACACATTCCAGTAAGCCGCAAATCCATTTATGTGTCACAAGTCCACTCAGCAGGAGAAATTATTACAGTCCTGTAGGTTAAGTCCAAATAAAGTAAGAGCATCTTGGCACAGGAACCTCAGGTCCAAAAGACATGCTCTGCTCTTGGTGCTGCTTCTTAGTGGCATGAGGTTCCCAGCTTACTCGTTCACTTCTGTCCCTTGTATCCCACAGCTAGTAACTTCAGTCCCACCTCACCAACACAGCTGCTGTCCACTGTCCTTCATCAACATTACAGAGGCAGGATTCACAACACATGGGAAGAGTGGCAACATAAGGGGACTCATAGCCGAGTCAAATCAACACGTACATTTTTGGGGGGACACATTACAATCCATGACACTCATCACTTGACTTCACCAAGAGAGAGCTGATAGAAGGAGAGGAGATCTGGCAACAACATATCCAACAAGAATCTAATCTCTAAAATGTATAGTCACTTCAGTACCTCAACAACAAAAGGATTAAAAAAAAATATTAAAATAGGCAAAGATATGAACACACACTTCACCAAAGAAAACAACCTGTTGCTGTCAAGTTGATTTTGACCTCATAGAAACCCTATACAACAGAGTAGAACTGCTCCATAGAGTTTCCAAGGAGTACCTGGCAGACTTGCATTGCGGACCTTTTGGTTAGCAGACATACCTGTTAACCACTATACCACCAGGGTTTCCAGAACTGCCCGATAGGGTTTCCAAGATGCAACTGGTAGATTTGAACTGCCTACATTTTTATCTGCAGCCAAGCTCTTAACCACTGTCTCACCAGGGCTCCCATTAGCCATTAAAAAAACCAGAAACAACCCCACACTGTCGAGTCCTTCTGACCCATAGCAACCCTGTGGGACAGAATAATACTGTCCCCTAGGGTTTCCAAGTAACAGTTAGTGAATTCAAACTGCCAGCCTTTTTTTGTCAGCAGCTGTAGCTCTTAACCACTGCTCCATCACTACCAAATTATATATTCACAAATGATTAAAATAGTAAGTTTTTTGTTATATGTTTTACATACTTTTTATCACAATAAGATACAACCACTATGGAAAAGGCGTGGAGCATCCCTTAAAAGCTAGAAGAAACACAATATGATCCAGCATTCACATTCCTAGGCATATACCCTAGAGAAATGAGAGCCATCACACAAATAGACGTATGCACGCCTGCGTTCACTTCATTATTCACAACAGCAAAAAGATAGAAACAATCTGAATGCCCCTCAGTAGATGAATGTCAAAACAAACTGTGGTCGTATGAACAATGGAATACTACTGCAACAATAAAGAATGACAAATCTGTGAAACATCTCACAGCTTGAGTAAATTTGGAACACATTATGCTGAGTGAGATAAGCCAATCACATAAGGACAAATATTCTGTGAAACCACTATTATTTCTAAAAAGGAAAAAAACCAAGGAAAAGTTTACATACAGAAAGTTTATTTGGTGGCTATCATGGATGGGAGGAAGCAGAAGGAAAATTACTAACCAGATAGAGCCAAAATATAGAAGACATACATTAATGTGAATGAAGGGAAAGGAAATGCACAAGATGAGGGAACTCAACACAACATGAATAAGACCAAGGAAGACACTGAAAGGAATGCAAGAACATCGGGCAACTACAGTAATTACTGTAACATAGAGAATCCTCCAGTGGCAGTAGCAAAACAGTAGTTTATGAATGGATACATAGGTAGATAGATATGCTAAAGAGACATGAATGGGTATAAGGGAGCAGACTCATCTGCAGTGACAAGTTAGGTTGTAGCTGTTTCTACATACACGATTATAGATGCTGTGTGTATATTAATATAGACATTAGAGCACACCAGGGGCACAGTCATGAAAACTTAGACATGATCAAACATCTGGCAGGTAGTTTAGGGACAATTACACAGTAAGCAAGGTATGCACGGCTGATAGTAAGAAAAGTATACCCAGGCTTTTGTTCCCTTACTAACCCGTAGTGCACAATTCCACATGCATGATGTGCACACCTTGCTTACTGGTTAATCTCCCCCTGCCTAGGTTCAAAGGAAAAGGCCCACAGTCTTGGGGCACATCTGCATCAGTTGGCACAACTTCCTTCATAAAGATAGTGTTCTGCATTCTACTTTGGCAAACAAAGTCTGAGGTCTTAAAAGCTTGTGAATGGGCATCTAAGATACAACTATTGGTTTCGTTCAGTCCAGAGCAAAGGAGAGTAAAAATAATCAAAGACTACAGAACAATTAGTCTAATGATCACATGAACCACAGCCTGAGACCAGAACTAGACGGTGCCCAGCTACCACTACTGACCACTCTGACTGGGATTACAGCAGGAGGAGGGCTCCACACAGAGTGGGAAAAAAAAAAAAGAGAGCAAAAATCAAACTCCCCAGAAAGACCAGATTTACCGGTCTGACACTCTGAAAATACCCTCAGACTATGGCTGTAAGATATCCTCAGACCTGGAACTGAAGGCATTCCCCAAAACTACCTTTCAGTCAAATAAAAGAAAGGCCCACAAAATAAACAACAATACTTGAGAGAGACATGCTTCTCAGAACAACCAATTATACAAGATCAAAAGGACAACATTTGCCCGAAAGCAAATAAGACAAGGCAGGAAGGGGTAGAAAGTCCAGAAGAAAGGAAACAGGGACCCCAGGGCAGGGACAGAGAGAGTGCTGACACACTGTGAGGAACATAAGTAATATTATGGAATACTTTACATACAAACTACCAAATCGGAAACTGATTTGCTCTGCAAGCTTTCACCTAACGCACAATTAAAAAAAAAAAAAAAGTCTGAAAGAATCCACTCAGTAAACTACCACAGCAACTGCACCGTATGTTCAACAAGAAAATCGAATGGTAACTCACAAGTGTGAGAACGCACCAGCTGCAAAATCACACTTAATGAAAAGTCAAAAATAGTGAAACCTGCTTCCATTTTAATGAAGAAACGGGAGCTTTCCAACTCGAGGCGTCTTTGAAGATACCACAAAATCTAAAAGAGCAACGACAGCAGTAGCGACGAAAAAATCCAGCATTTCAACAAATGTCTAGTCCACTTTCAAAGAGGAGAAGATTTACTCATTGGAGACAGGATCGCCTGGTTTAGCAAATAAATAAATAAATAAATACAGATCATCCATTGAAATATGAATTTTGGATAATCAGTGAATAATTTTTAGCTCCAAACACCACATGGGACATGCTTATACATAGAAGGGTCCATGGGATTTCTGAAATTCGTAGCTAACTTGATGTCCTTTTAATTTATGTGGTACTTCATACAACTGGTCTCCTTGGAAGTCCCACGACTTTAGTGAGAAAGTGGCATGGAACAAGTCTGTCGTCTCAGGAAGGAAAACCCAAGCACAATCAGGGAACAGCAGAACTGTCCTGTTGGCCAGAACAGCTCTCATGTCCCAGGCAGCCAGTGGGGTGATGGACACATCTTCCCAGTGGTCTTCCCTTCCGATTGTGAGAGCTACATAAAACATGTGTGTTTTTTATGTCCCAGATGAGTTCCTATATTTAGTATAAATGAAATCACATTTTAACTGAAATGGAAAAACATCTTTAATGTTAAAAAAAAAAACAAAAACAAAACTCCAAACCAGTAGCTGCCAAGTCAGTTTTGACTCATGGAGACCGCAGTAGAACTGTGCTCTGTAGGGTTTTCAGTGACTGTGACCTTTTAAAAGTAGGCTGCCAGGCCTTTCTTCTGAGGGACGTCTAATCAACCTTGTGATTAGTAGTCAAGCACTTATTGAACCACCTGTGCCACCCAGGCAGCCTTCTTTATTTAAAGCAACCATTGAAATAAACTCACACACATAAATATATGCACACATAAAATCATAGAGACATACAAACAAAATCCCACTCTTTCTTACCACAAAATACCACTCTCTAATTAAAACTATATTGCATATGTATATATGTATGTGTATATACATATCTTAATCACAGCCTGGCACCAAAGACCACAAACATTTTTAACTATTTCCAATGAAATAAAAAAAAATCTACATTCTTCCCTCAAGTCTCACTTCCACGGAACATTCCACAGCACCTGCTTCTGTTTAAGCAAAGAATTGCCAAATTCTTCTCTTTCCCCCTCCAAACTGGGTTCAATTTAATTATGGTTTTTGTTTTAACCCACACCACTTGGTGATTAAGGCAAATACAGACACCCAAAGAGCCCTAGAAGCTGGCACGAAGCTTTTTTAGAAACAATTTGAAATGTGTCTTCATTTCCATATATTTTTGTCCCTGCAATCCATCCAACTGTGACATTAAATACCCTCCTGGGAAAATAACCCTGTCTTGACTACTTCCAGATAAGTTAATATAGTGTCTTCTCTTGGGAAACTTGAAAGGACCCTCAAAGATCTCTTTAAATCAGGCTCTGGCTCTTCCTGATTACTTAGGAATTACCCAGAACCATGTAAAGTTCCACGACAAGAGATGCAATGGGAATGCCTGTTTGTGTGCAGCTGGTTAGTGTTCATGGATTATTCATGAAGCACCACCATTCCAAATTAGGCTAAAGGAAACAGCAAGACAAAGGACTCAGAGGCTAGCCTGACGAACAGGAAATCTGATCAGATGAAGTTAGTGTAGTCATCAGCACTAAGGCCCCCATTGGAGTTTTGGCTGAATCTTGGGCAGCAAATATCAAGCAGCTGTCAGTACCGACTCTGCCATGGTAGATGCTAAGGCCGCTGTGCTGGAGAACTGGGACCACAAGTCTGGAGCATTACTATTAAAAGGTATTTAGTGACGTGTCTCAAAAAAAATCATGGATATTAACTCAGCCCAAAGCTGGATCCTAACAAGTGCCCAGCTCAATTTTAGTAGAGCCAAAGATAGGCACCAAGGTGATGTAGGTGCAATTGACGACTTAACTCCAATAGAAACTGAGGGACAAGATATTCCTCAAAGGAAATGGAAAAGCTCATCATCAAGGACAGAAAATGGCCTCTGGGTTGCTGCCTTATTTTAACCGAAGTAGGTCCCAGGTGTTCTCTTTTTTTGCAGGAGGAGGCTGAGATGGTGAGAAAGGATGATGGCCTGTGTCAGGGGACAGTGTTGGCCCAACACAAACTCCTGAACAAACACATAGTCTCAGGAAGGAAAACTCTAGAGTAGTTAAGGAAGAACAGGGGACCTTTCTTGTTAATCAGATCAGTTCTCCCCTCCCAGGTAGTCAATGAAGTAATGGCCAAATCTTCTCATCCACCCTCCTCCCTACAATTTGTGAAAGCTAGCTACATGAAACATGTGCATTCTTTACACCACAGCTCAGTTCCTGAGGGAAGTATTCAGGAGAGTGCTGAGATTTGGGTCAGTGCTCAAAACCCAACTCTCAAACCAGATCTAACACAGAGGGAGTTGCTGAATGCTAATACAGACAATAACAATTCTGTGCTCACCTAGTTAAAAGCTAGGAGGAAAAGCTCCTTGAAAGGAAACAGAAAAAATAAGACAAAGAGCTAAAGAGTTGCTGACAAATGGAAAGGCATACATATTTGTGAATTAGAAAACTTAATATTGTTAAAATGTCAATGCCACTTAAAGCAATCTACGAAGCCAAGGTAATCTGTCAAAATTTTAAGGTTTTTTTGTTGTTGCTCTTTTTGTCTTGTTTTTTGCACAAATGGACAATCCTCAAGTTCATATAAAATCGCAGGTAGGCTGAAATAGTCAAAAACAATCTTGAAAAAGAACAAAGCAGGAGGACCCACATGTTCCAATTTCAAAACATACTATAAAGCTACAGTAATCAAACCAGTGTAGTACTGGTGAAAGGATATACATACAGATGAATGAAATAGAATTGAGAGTCCAGAAATAAATCCATGCATCTATGTTGAACTAATTTTCAAAAAAGGGGCCAAGTCCATTCAATGGGAGGAAAATAGACTCTTCAACAGAGCTTGGAGAATTGGATCTCCACAGGGAAAACAACGACGTTCAGTCCGTATCTCATGCCGTATGTAAACATTAACTCAAAATGTATCAATGACCTAAATACAAGAGCTAAAACAATAGAACTCTTAGAAGAAAACATAACAGTGAAGTTTCAGGACATTGTTTTTGGCAACGAATACTTAAATATAATAAGGAATACATAGCAAGAAAAGAAAAAAATACATAAATTGGATATTATCAAGGGACCCTACAAGAAGGCAAAGAGGCAACTGATGGAATGGGAAAAAGTATTGAGGAACCATTTACCTGATAAGAGTTAACATCCAGAGCATATTTAAAAAAAATTTAAAAAAACTCCTACAAGTCAAAACCGAAAAGGTAAATAAAGCAATTAAAAAACAGGCAAAAGACTTTGTTCAAAGAATGTATATAAATGGCCAGTAAGTGCTTTGGGGCAGTTCTGCTCTGTCCTATACAGGTTGCTATGAGTCAAAGTTGACTTGAAGACAACGATTTTTTTTTTAGCACATGAAAAGATGCTCAACGCCATTAATCGTTAGGGTACTACCAATCAAACCCACAATGACACACCATTTCACACCCATTAGGATGGCTCCTATAAGAAAAAACTGAGAATAACAAGTGTTGGTGGAATCAGAACCATTGCATTTAGCTGGTAGGCATATAAAATGGTGCAGCTGCTGTGAAAACCAGTGTGGGGCTTTCCTAAAAAACTTAAAGCTTAAAATTGCAATACACCTCCTACATATGTGCTCAGACTTAAAAGCAGGAACTCAAGCAAACACATGTGCACCAATGTTCACTGCAGCAGTATTCACAGTAGACAAAAGGTGGACAAAAGCTGAGGGCCCATCAACAGATGACTGGATAAACAATAGGTGGTATATCCACATTGTGGAATGCTACTCAGTCACAAAGAGAGATGAAGTTTTGATCATGTTATGACATGAATGAGCCTGGAGAACATTCTGCTGAGTAAGAGAAGTCAAACAAGAAAAGAACAAATAATGTATAACCCCACTTATGTGAAACAGCTAGAGTGGACAAATATACAGAGACAGAAGAGGATCAGCGGTTACCAGGGAAGTAGGGGACACAGCAAGGAGTTATTGCCTGGGGGTACTTAGTTTCTCTTTGGGGTGATGAAAAAGCTTTGGAATCAGATAGTTTCACAAGACGATGAATGTAATTAATGTCACTGAATTCTATAGTTAAAAATGATTAAAATGGCAAATTTTTAAATGTATTTTTAGTGTATTTCACATCAATAAGAGTTTTTTTTTTAAAAAAAAAAGAGGACAAAACAAGAGAGACAAAAAGAGGGTGACACTCAATGCAAAGTGGGCAGTGAGGTAAAATCACTCTTAGGGGTTTCTTGCTGTCTTGTGTCAAGAACTCAAGGGATGCTGTCTGTAGTAGACACAACAGTGTGCCAAACAGAACTCCTTCCAGCACAGGACTGGTCATCTCATCTGGGAATTTGATTGTCACACAGGCTTCGGTTGTCAGCCCCTGTGCTACCTGAGCTACAGAAACCCACCTCAGCTGAGGCCATGCCCCTCCTGAGACAGTCAATATCCAATCTCTGATTCATCTCAGCCCCAAGAGGAACAATTCTGAAGGGCCATTCTATCTCCAGAGCTCCCAGTAGATTTAACTGAGGCTACTGTGGGTTGGATTCAGAAGAAGATATGGAACCAGGGATATCATCTCTGACGTCTGATGGATCTTGGCAGAAAGCAGAGAACATCAGAAAGATGTTTACTTGTGTTTCATTGGCTATACAAAGGCATTCAACTGTGTGGATCATAACAAATTATGACTAACATTGCATAAGATGGAAATTCCAGAACAGTTCATTGTGCTCTTAAGGAATCTGTGTATGGCTCAAAGGCAGTCATGAGAAGAGAACAAGGGGACACTACATAGTTTAAAGTAAGGAAAGGTGTGAGTTGGGGTTGTATCCCTTCCCCATATCTTTCCAATCTGCATGACAAGAAGCTGGATTATATGAAGAAAACTGAGGCATCAGGATTGGAGGACAACTCATTACCAACCTGCATTACGCAGACACTATCACTTACTTGCTAGAAGTGAAGAAGATTTGAAACACTTACTGATGAAGATCAAGGAGCATAGCCTTCAATATGAATTGCACCTCAACATAAGGAAAACAAAAATCCTCACAACTGGACCAGTAAGCAATGTTGTCATAAACAGAGAAAGGATTGAGGTTGTCAAGGATTTCTTTTGACTTGGGTTCAGAATTAACGCCCATGGAGGCAGCAGTCAAGAAACCAAAAGACACATTGCATTGGGGAAATCTGCTGCAAAGAATCTCTTTAAAGTATTGAAAAGTAAAGACGTCACCTTGAAGATTAAAGTGTGCCTAACCCAAGCCATGGCATTTTCAGACACATTGTATGCATATGAAAGCTGGACACTGAACAAAGAAGACAGAAGAACTGATGCCTTTGAATTGTAATGTTGGGGAAGAATGTTGAATGTACCATGGACTGCCAAAAGAACCAACAGATCTGTTCTGGAAGAAGTACAACCAGAGTGCTCTTAGGAAGCAAAGATGAAAAGACTGCATCTTGCACACTGGGGACATGTTGTCAGGACGGATCAGCCCCTGGAGAAAGAAATCATGCTTGATAGAGTAGAGGATCAGCGAAAAAGAGGAAGACCCTTGACAAGGTGGATTGACACAGTGGGCTTAAGCATAAAAATTATTTTGGACATGGTGCAAGACAAGGTAATATTTCATTCTGTTGTGCATAGGATGTCTATGAGTCAGAAGTGACTTGACGGCACCTAGCAACAGCAACAGCTGTGGTCTGCACCCTTCATGTTCCTGCTTATTTTTCTCCCATTATGGCATTTCCCCTTCTAACAACAACCACTACAAAGACCTACCGAGCTAGTTGCCATCAGCTCAGTTCTGATTCATTGCCACCCCTTGTATGCTCTTTAGGGTTTTCAATGGCTGATTTTTTGGAAGTAGATCACCAGGCCTTTCTTCTGAGCTACATCTAGGTGGACTCAAACCACCAACCTTTGGGATAGCATCCAAGCACTTAACCATTTGCAGTCCTTGGGGACTTTCCCCTCCCTCAGGGTACTATATAATAAACATCCTGCACCCCAAACCCTGTTGCAGATCGGGCTCCAGGGAACTCAGCTGTGACATTGTCTATACCTGGATTCTCCTTTCCAGAGTAACCTTGCTAAGCCTCCAGCTGAACCATTGATTTACCCTTGGTCAATTCATTTCTCATGCCTAAAAAGTAGTCCACAGGAAACTGGGGTCATCAGTTTATTGAGGCTCTCAGGTAGAGTACAAAAAGGATGCATGAATCATAACTTTAGGATTAAGTGTTGTCAGACATGAGACAGCAGCACTGAGAGTAACACGGATAAGAGGGGCCCAGGGGGCGGCTTTGTTGATTTCTTGAATTGTGTACTACCATCTCAGCCACAGAGACCTGGTAATTGGTCATAGATCCAAGGAACAGTGTTCAAAATTTGTCATGCATCAGTCTTTGTCCCCGCTTAGAGACAGTAGAGAAGCTCAAACTCGTAAACCTAGGTGAGGGCAGATCCTTATTCCCTTTCTTTGTTGTTAACTGCCATCGAGTCAGCCCCTGGACCCCAGGCACGATGGTACAAAATGCTACTTGCTTCTGTGCCATCCCCATAGTTGGTTGCAGATCAGATCATAGGGGTTTTGTTGGCTGATTTTCAGAACTGTTTTACTAGGTTATTCTTCCTAGTCTGTCTCAGTATGTGTCTTAGTCATCTAGAGCTGCTGTAACAAATATCACAAGCAGATGGCTTTACAAAGAGAAATTTATCCTGCCACAGTCTGGAAGGCTACAAGTCCAAATTCAAGGTGCCAGCTCCACAGGATGTCTTTCTCTGTGGGCTGGGGAGGAAAGTCCTTGTTGTCAGTCTTTACCTGGACTGGGAGCTTCTGCTCTGCTCCCAGCACTGCTTTCTTGGTGGTATGAGGTCCCCAGCTCTCTACTTGTTTCCCTTGCTTTTGTATCCCAAGAGATTGCCTCAAGGCACAGTACAATGTGATGGTGCTTCTGCCCGACCAACTCAACTGCTGCCCATCCTCCATCATCAACATCATAGAAGCAGGATTTCCAGCATTTAGGAAAATCACACAATACAGGCGATCACAGCCATTTAGGGAGGCAGAGGGGAGACACAATTGAATCCATGACAGTATGGAAGTTCCACTGAAACCTGTTTAGCATCGCACCTATAGCAACACGCAAGACTCCATGGACAGACGAGTGATAGCTGCACATGGGTGTGTCCTAGTTATCTAACGCTGCTATAGCAGAAGTACCACAAGTACAAAGCTTTAACAAACAGAAATTTATTCTCTCAAAGTCTGGAAGGCTAGGAGTCTGAATTCAGGGTGCCAGCTTTGGGGGAAGGCTTTTTCTCTGTGTTAGCTCTGGGACAAGACCTTGTCATCAACCTTCCAAGGTCTAGGAGCTTTTCAGCACGGGGACCCCAGGTCCAAAGGATGTGTTATTCTCCTAGCTTTTGTTTCTCAGTGGTACAATGATCCTGTCTCTCTGCTCACAGCTCTCTTTTATATCCCAAAAGAAATTGGCTCAAGACACATTTCAGTCTTCTATCTGGAGCCCTGTCTCATTAATGTAACTGCCACTAATCTCATCTGATTAGGATTCACAACACAAAGAAAAATCGCACTGGATGACAAGCAGGTGGACAATCGCACAATACTGAAAATCTTGACCTAGCCAAATTGATACACATACTTGGGGGGTGAGAGGAGGTACACAGTTCAATCCATGACACGGTACACTGGCCAGAACTTAAACTTGGGTCTTTCATATGAAAGGTAAGAACCACCAGTGCTTTCTTTCCCTTTAATCTCCTTGTTTTCTCTTTGAAGTACAAACCTGAACACTAACTTCAGATTCAGCCCTGAGTTCTGACAGTTCCAGCCCATCCTTTACTTGGGTTTCTCTTAGTAAGCTTGGGAGGGACCTTCCTCCAACAGTGCCCAACACACACAGCCATGGAAGAGGAAAATCTTCACCTCTAGGCTTGAACCTGCTCTTATTTCTTAGCTATTGGTCAGAACAGAGGCACAGGAGCCTGTTCAGAAAGCAATACAAATTCTCAACAACCATCGGCCGATAAGCCAAACACCCCTGGAATTAGGGCAAGGCTGGAATCTGAGGTGCTGCCTGTGTTCAGACACTGAGATTATCCCTGGGAAACTGAGAGGCTAAGAGAGACACAACCTGGCATTTGTTCTTGGAATATTCATGCATCTCTCAGCTCAGCTCGGTCACCACCTGTCACTTCTGTGGAACAGCCTCAGGACATGCTGTTCTTCCAGCATTTTGTCTTATGGGATCATGTTTCTCAGATGGTTTTCAACAAAGGTGGTCTTCTTGGCCAACAGTCCCAGGAGGACCAGTGTCAACCTGAGGTGACACAACTGAACAGTTGTACACAAGTCACTGCTCTTGGTGCCAGAAAAGGAGGTAGAAGAAGACCATGAAAGAAGGGTTATGGAGGCCAGAAGGCAGAGCAGGAAATTCTATGTCAAATTTCTCTTCTGCTCCAGCTGGAAGGCCTGCCTCACTGAAAGTCCAAGGGTGGGGCACAGTTGAGCCAGGGCAGTGGAGACAGAGTAACAAAGAAGATTGTCTACCAGGAAAAATTCTGAGAAATTAGTGGGTTGCAGGACAGGTACTTAAATCTCAGGGCTAATGGAGGGAGACCCTTCTGAGTGTTAGACGACTCTTCGCTATTCCTTTCAACATTAGGATTCATAAGAATTGCTCAGAGTGCTTATTCAAAAAGCTTATCTACTCTTCGAGTTTCTAATTCAATGCATATGAGCAGGAAAAGAGTGAAAGCAAGGAATTTATATATTTACTTTTCTAAAGTAGTAGTTGATGAGCTGCGTGGCCCACAGTTTGAGAAAGCAAGCTCGGATCTGGAGGGAGTCTTCTCCTCTCATGTTTTTGACATACGCTCCCCTTCCAGAAGGCCAATTCAGATTATTTGCATAAATGGGTCATCACAAATTCCTAAAAATCTCAGTGGGATTTGAACAAACATAACTGCCCTAAAGGGAGCAGGTTTGGAAATAAAATTACTAAGCTTTAATGACGTATCATGATCAAGCAGTCAGCTTAACCTAGTACTGCTGTTAACTGCCATCAAGCTGGCCCCATGATCACCTCATATACAAGGGAACAAAATGTATCCAGGTCCTGAATCATCCCCATGATCGGCTAAGGACTGGACCATTGTCACCCATAGAGTTACAGTGTCTGATTTTCAGAAATAGATTGTCGGTCCTTTCTTACCAGTCTGTCTGAGTCTGGACACTCCACTGAAACCTGCTCAGCATCACAGCAACATGTGAGACTCCATGGACAGATGGGTGTCAGTCACACAGGAGCTCCACTGGCTGGAAATTGAACCTGGGTCTCCTTTATGGAAGGCAAAGATTCTACCATCAAACCATCATTGCCTCCTAACCCACTATTAGTGTATTTAATTCTTACAAAATCTCCGGGGGAAAGAAGCATCTCTGTTTACAAACAGAGAAACTGAGGCTTTGTGAAGTTAAGCAAGTCATTTGCCAAGGATCACCAAGCTTATGTGACAGAGCAAAGATTTAAGCCCGGGTACGTCTGACTCCACAAGTGAACTTGCCTGAGCAGAAGAATCTTTCAGGGCATTGGTTTAAGCTCCAGAATCTCAGTCTGCTCCCCTGAGGAGTTTGATTCAGTCTTTTTATGGTAGAGCAGTGGAGTCTGTTAATAACTACTTCAGGTGATTCTTATCATGTGAGCTAGACAAAGATTCTACTACCCTTGCTGCTCCTCATAAAGTATGCACATACCTGTGGGCTCTTTCCAGAGGAATTAAACAGCTCTAAATGTCCAGTCACCCTTTGCTTTTAAGGCAAAAGAGTGGTCTATGAAATCACCTAACCATTCCCTTTCAAACCTGTCTTGGAAAAAAAAGTGTTCTATTCAGATGTTTTCTTTTCCTGCACTGTTTCTTCTCAAGGTCCATCTGTGGCATGCGTCGGAACTTCATTTCTCTTCATGGCTGCATAGTATTCTATTGTGTCATATATCACATTTTGTTTATCCACTCATGTGTTGATGGACAGTCCAGCTGTTTCCATCTTTTGGCTATTGTGAAAAGTGCAGCAATGAAATCAGTGTATATTCTTCTGTCTGCATTTCTGCCTTGACTTCTGGGTGTATATGTAGGATTGGGATTGCTAGATTATATTGTAGTTCAATACACTGAGAAACTGTCAATGTGTCTTCCATATTGGCTGTATCATTTTACATTACCACCAGCAATGAATGAGAGTTCCAGTTTCTCCACAATCTTGCCAGCAACTGTTGTTTTCTGTTTTATTGATCATGGCCATTCTAATGGGAGTGACATAGTATCTCATTGCAGTTTTCACTTGCAGCTCCCTAATAGCTAACGATATTAAACATCTTTTCTTGTGTTTGTTGACAGTTTGCATATTCTCATGGGTGAGCATACTGTTCAAGTACTTTGGTCACTTTTTGATTGGGTTATTTGTCTTTTTGTTATTAAATTATAGATGTTTATTTTGGACATTAAGCCCTTATCCACTGTTTGGTTCCCCAAAATTTTCTTCCAATCAGTGGGCTGTCTTTTGAGTTTGCTGATAAAATACTTTAATGTTTGTGATGATTAACGTTACGTGCCATTTTGGCTAGAGTAAGGTTTTCGGCAGTGTTTTGATAAGAGCAGCCAATCAATTGAAAAGGGAGTTTCTTCAGGTGGGAGTAGCCTACTTTCAGTGGATAAGTGAATGTTGTGGCAAAGGTCACTTTGTTCTGGTCATCTGACCTCTGGTTCCTGAAACTTCAGCCTGCAGTAGTCTCCCGGCTTCACCACCTCTTGGATTCACCAGCCTCTGCAACCCTGTGAGCAAACAGAGGTCTTCAGTCTGCTGTGAGACCCAGAGATTTGTCCTTGCCGGTTTCCATAACTGCATGAGCCATTTCCTTCTCTCCATATATATATATGGTAATATAAAATTATATATATATATATATATACACACATATATGCCAAGTCAGCCAAGAGGTTAGACAATTAAGTCATCAAACTTAATTGTTCTAAGTGTTACGTACCTCACTGCTGAATATCACTAGTCACCTTCGAAGTACTCACCTTGGGAAGGTATGCACCCATGCCAGGGCTTAGTGCACCCTTCAAAGCAATTTTGGAACTCTTCCTGGTCCACACTATGGTATTGTGGCAAGTTCACAAACTTATTGTATAGTTGTCTGTGAGGGAGTTTTTAGCCAGTAAACAAGTAACTGTATTGGAACCCCCTCCCTTGTCTTCTGATCTGGCCCCCAGTAACTTTTTTCTTTACCTGAAGAGAAAGGAAACATTGAAAGGAAGATATTTTGATGACATTCAGGACATCAAGGGTAATATGATGACAGCTCTGATGGCCATTCCAGGAAAGGAGTTCCAAAATTGCTTTAAAGGATGGACTGGGCACTGGCATCTGTGCATAGCTTCCCAAGGGGAGTACTTCAAAGGTGACCACAGTGATATTCAGCACTGAGATATGGAGTACTTTTTCTACGATGACTTTGAGAACTTAGTTGGCAGTCCTTGTATATGTTTTTACATATATACTCACATACATGTTTTACTTCTCTAGAGAACCTAGACTAAGACAATGTACAAAAGTATTTCCTTTTTTATGAGGTCTCATCTATTTTTGTCTTTGCCCCTTGAATTTTTGTGGTCATACCTGACTAAGCTGTTGTTAAACACTAAGTCAGCATCACACCTACATTTTTTCCAGTGAATTTTGTGATTTTTAGTTTTCACGTTTAGGTCCTTGATCCATTTTGAGTTGGTTTTTGTGTATGATATAAGACATAGATCATGATTCATTTTTCTGCATGTGGAAATCATACATTCCTGGTGTCATTTATTGAAGAGATTCTTCCTTTCCCGTTGATTGTATTTAGCATCCATGTTGAAAGTCAATTGACCATAGACATAGTGATTTATTTCTAGACTTTTAATTCTATTCCATTGACCTATACATTATCTATAAAGGAGTCCTGATAGCATAATGGTTAAGTGCTTGACTACTAGCCAAAAAGGCACGAGTTCAAACCCGCAAGCACCTCCATAAAAGAAAAGACCTGGCATTCCGTTCCTGTAAAGATTACAGCCTAGGCAACCCCGTGGGGAAGTTCTACTGTGCCATGTTCTATTGCTATGATCAGAATCGATTCCAAGACACACAACAACAACCACAACTATTATTATACCAGTACCAGCCTGCTTTCATTATTGTAGCTTTATGGTATGTTTTGAAATACAATACAGTTTTTAACAGCTAAAAGCACTGAAAACAACAAATGCGCATCAATAATCAATGCCAGTTCCACAACGGAACTCTGTATTTGTTGCTGTTAGCTGCTGCCAAGTGAACCTTGTATCATCCTCGTGATTGTGATAGACTGGACCGCTGTGATTCCTAGGTGGTTGTCTTCCTGATTTTCAGAACTAGAGTGCCCAGCCTTTCTTCCTGTTCTGTCTTAGTCTGGACGCTTTGCTGAAACCTGTTCAGCATCATAGCAACATGCAGGCAAATCCCATAGACAGACAGGTGGTGGCTGAGCATAAGGTGCGTTGGACAGGAATGAAATCCTAGTCTGCTTCATGGAATGAGAAAATTCTATCACTGAACCACCAATGTCCCCATAAGGGAACCCTAAAGGTCCTGCCTATACTTTTTATGTGAGTAACTACCAATGTAAGTGAAAGAATTCAAATGAAGCAGAGTATGTGTGGTATGATCACATTTCCCTATCAATTAGTGAAGCATTTATTTATAAAGATACTATAATAGCAACATTTGAGTCGGATCCGACTCGACGGCACTTGGCTATTAGGAAAATATTCTAAGCGATAGAATCTCTATCCCCTGAATGTCTGAATTTTTACTGGGTGCATATGTAATATTGAATTCTTTGGTTTAGTATCAGCAAGAACAATAATTTCATTTTGAAAAATGATTTACACAGTAAATGCTGAAAATAAGCATATAAAAATGATGGCTAATTCACACATTCAAAAACAAGATCAATACGTGGGAAAATGTTGAGTCTCAACACTAATCAAATCTGTGTTTATAAAGTGAAAACACACACACACACACACACACACACACATCTTCATCTGCCAGTTTAGCCCTTTCTTTTTCCCCTTTAAGACCACACCAAGGGCAGGAAAACTGCCTTGAGTTACAGGTACTACTCTAATATATTACTACACATTTGAAAACCAGCAGTCAATTAATATCTGCCAAAAAAAAAAAAAAGTTGCCTTTCAGTGATTCCAGCTCATGGCAACTCTGTGTGTTACAGAGGAGAACTGGCCCACAGGCCTTTCTTGGTTGCACTCTTTCTGGAAGCAGGTTGCTGAGCCTTTCTGTCACAGCGCTTCTGGATGACCTCAAACCCCAACGTTTTTTTTTAGAAGTGATCTTTACTTTTTACTTTACTTACTTATTTTTTTGTTATGGCACCCTAGGTGAAGATTTACAGAACAAATATTATCTCATCAAATGATTCGTACACATATTGTTTTATGATGTTAATTACTGTCATGGATTGACTTACATCCCCTCAGAAGTCTGTAGCAACTTGGCTGTGCTGAGATTCCCAGTACTGTATGGATGCGCCCTATTTTTGTGACTGTTGTTTTGTAAATTATAATCTCTGCCTGTGGTTAATAGGAAGAGATTATGTTAAAGAAGATCAGGCAGATGTTTAACACCCTTTCTAAGGTCAGCTCCTTGATTTCGTGTAAAGGAAGTTTCCCTGAGGTGTGGCTCACACCTCCTTTTATCCTACAAGAGATAAAAAGAGAGAAAAACAAGCAGAGAGTTGGGGACCTCCTAACACCAAGAAAGCAGTGCTGGGAGCAGAGTGAGTCCTTCAGTTCTGAAGTTCCTAGACCTAGGTGCTCCCAGAGCAAAGGAAGACTGACACCACTCAAAGGCCTTCCCCCAGACCGAAGAGGGAGAGAAATAATTCCCCAGAATTGAAGCCCTAAATTTGAACTTACAGACTAGACTGAGAAGAAATAAACTTCTCTTTATTAAAGTCATCCATTTGTGGTGTTTCTTTTATTGCAGCCGGATGACTTACACAGTTACCAACTCCGCAGCATGTCAACACTTTCCCTTCTCAGCTTTGGTTTCCAGATCACTGGCTTTCCTAGTGCCCCATGGCCTTCTGGCCCTTGTCCCTGGGCTGCTGAGCTCCTTTAGTCTCTTGTGTTTTGTAGGCCTGACTATCCTTAGGCTGAAAGGAGACTCTCAGGAGTCACTTCATTAGCAAGCCAAAAGGGTGTCTGAGGGGCATATTCTCAGGGCTCCTCCAATTTCTGTAGGCCAGGAAATCTGGTCTTCTTTTGTAAATTAGTATTTTTTTCACAGCTGTCTTCAGCTCTGTCTAGAGTCCTCTGCCTTGTCCCTGTCAGAGCGGTCAGTGGGCTTAGCTGGACACCATCTAGTTTTGCTGGACTCCGTCTGGTGGAAGCTGTGGTAGTTGGTGTCTTTTGGTCTAATCTTTCCCTTGATGTCTTTTGTTTTCTCCATTCTCCCTTACTCCCAATGGGGAACACCAGTGGAGTATCTTAGATAGCCACTGACAAGTTTTTAAGACTCCAGACACTCCTCGACAAAGTAGAAAGTAGAACACTTTCTTTAGAAACTATATTACACCACTTGAGCTCGATGTGTCCCAAGAATATGGTCCCGCAGCCCTCAGCCCAGTAATTCAGGCCCTTGGGGAGCTTAGATGTATCTTTGGAGCTTCCATGACCTTTTCTTGGGCAAGTTGTTCTGGCTTCCCCAGTAGTGTGCACTGTCTTACCCTTCACCAAAGATGACCACCAACCTCTGGATTAGTCATTGAATGCAAACTCTTTGTGCTACTCAGGGAAGATCTTATCTACTTCTACCATTTCCTCTGTTCCATCAAACCCCATTCTGTTCCCTGCTGTCAATGTCACATAGGAACCTTTTCTCCCTACCCAGAAACCCCAGCACTATTCTGGCACACATACTCTTTCTCCATCTAGAACTACTCTCCCCATTTGCTTCATACTCCCACCATTCACACTTGGCTTCTCTCACTTTTGACCTCTAGATTCCTTTTCCTATTTGTGACCCCACCTCATTCCTCCAAATGAATGAAGCATCTCACTATCACCCTCTTTTCTTCCCATGAAGCATGGCAAGCCCTAACTCACATACTGTTTTCTGCTAAGTCCTAGACTTTGCACCTCATGTACATTTCACAACTAAATACGATGTGAAAGCTAGAAATCTGAAAATGTATGAAGGCCGTCATTCCCTATAACACAGGCTACGTAACCTGGTTATAATTGATACTTTTGCATTGTTGTTTTGTTTGAGCTCTGCATTAACCCCATTCGCGTGGGTCCTTGTGTGCCTCAAGCCACCATCATTCTTCCCTCTACACAGACACACAGTATTGCACATAACTAACTCCAGACATGTCACAATGGGGTGGAATTAAGGAAGGAAGCAAATTAAGACCTGTGTCCTGTCTGAAAGCTGACAGAGCCCAAGTTCCCAAGGCCATTCTGTCAAAATGCAGCCAATTTTCCTTGGCCACAGATTTACTAAGCACAAGGGAAATACAGAGAAAATTAATAACTTAAGCAAGAGTTTGCATTCTTAACATACTAGGTTTTTTTTAAATTCTCTGCATTTGACATAGAAAGTAGAAAATTATCAGCTTGTATGGCAAAGACCCCAATAAATGAACAAAGGAAATACACAGCTAATTAGTAACTTAAGAAAGAGTTTGCATCCTTGCTATGTTACTTTTTGGTTTTTTTTTAGTTCTGTGCATTTCACACTGAAAATAGAAAACACATCTGGCTTATTCCTGTATTACAAAAACTTCAGTAAATGCAAAGGGAAATACAGGCACAATTAGTAATGTAAGCAAGAGTTTTCATTCTTAATACGTTTGATTTTTTTCTTCTGTGCATCTGACACAGAAAACAGAAAACGTATTCAGCTTATCCATGCAAAAACCTCAGTAAACACTTTTTCCTTGTCCATTTTCCTTCCTGTAAGAAAAGGCATGTAAGTAGAATAAAATACTATTGTGAAATCTAGGGAACCTGGAAGCATATTTAGTACTCACAGAAGATTCCTGAAAAGGCAAATGTTCTAGCCTCAGCACTTCTTTAACTGCCTTCATAATCTTTAAAATATTCCCTTGGTGGGGGAGGGAATCAGCTTCTGGTCTCATCTTCTTGATAGAGCATGAGAGTTTCAGAGTTAGATCAAGAGCTATTTACAGAGCCAGCATACCCTGCCAATCGGTTTACTTCAGTTTTCTAACAAATCCAGGTTCTACATGGAAACCAGGAGAGTTTAGCTCACAGGAAAACTGGTCAGGCCAATCTGGCTTTCTCAAGGGTATCAAAATCACTTGGTTTTGGGAAATCAGTTTCATTCATTTGTTCATTAACAAACATCTACTGAATCACTCTCTTAGGATAATCACTGTGTGTACTATAAAATGAGTCACACCTTCTAGCTCTATCACACTAAGAAAAAAAACAGAAAGCTGTTACCATCAATTCCAACTCATAGTGGCCCTGTAGGACAGAGTCGAACTGCCCCATAGGATTTCCAAGGAAGGCCTGGTAGATTCAAACTGCCAACCTATCAGTTATCAGTGGAGCTCTTAAGCATTGTGCTCCATTTTGGCAATCAACAACTCCATTTCTTTTCTATATTGAAAAAAATCTGAGACTGATTTGTAGTTAGAATCTTGTAAATTATGGGAGTGAGGGAACTTCACACTTTTTAAGCCTGTAGCCTTTCGATCTTATTCTCAGGATCAGTCAATACAACTAAGCCCCTTCTTCCTCTTGGAGACTTTTTTCTCTCCTGGTTTCTAAAATATCATGCTGTTTTGGTTTTTCTTCTAACCATGGGGTGGTTTACCTGGTTTCCATCTTGTTTTCCTTGGTTGGCACCTCTTCCTCCACCTTCAGTGACTTTTCCTTAGGGCTGCTCAGTCCTCACCTTTCCTCCTCTGTTCCTTCAGTATTTTTCTCTGTGGGAGACACCTTCTGTCCATACAACTTTAAATATCATCTGTGTGGTAACAATCCCCTAGTGTCTATCTTCTGTTTAGAACTCTTCTGTGACCTCCAGATTTCCATGCAAAACAGTCTTGTATGTTTATAGTTGGAGTTCTTCAAGCCACGCAAAAATTGACATACGGATCTCTACTGACTTCCTGATTCCACTGTCTCTCCACCAAGTCTTTTCTTTCCCCAAGTTCATCAGCGTACAAAGTGGCACCACCACCCACCGAGCCTCTTCAAGCCAAACCTGGAAGTCATTATTGATTTCTCTCCTTGACTCACTCCTTACATCCAATCAATCACCTGCTGCTGCTACTTCAAAAATGTTCCTTGATACCAGGTTTGATATTGAAACTATTTAACAGCTGTTATGCCTAAGTAATTGTGAATGATGCCTCCATGGTACTGATTTCCTCATGGGGCCCTCTAGGGGTAGGAGTTTGGCACGATGGAGCTTTCCTTCTGGTTTGTGCACACAGCAGCCATATACCCCTCTCCTCTCACCACCCACCTCCACTCCACTTTAGCTTCTGACACCTATCCTCCACTAAAAGGGCAAATCCTTGAAGAGACTTCCTCTGTCTCTCCCTTTCTAAAGTAAGGGATACCAGTACCTCCTGTTCTTTATTCCAAATGTTGTTTGTATATTCCAGAGAACTTACTTCAATGTCTAAACCTTTATTTGTGTGTTGTCCAACTAGCTCACCGTGAAGTTATAGCCTCTATGGGGATCAGGACCATTGTCCCAGCACAGTTTCTCGTACATAGCAAATCAAAAGCCCAAACCCACTGCTGTAGGGTTGACTCTGACTCGTGGCAACCCCATGCGTTACACAGTAGAACTATGCTCCGTAGGGTTTTCTTGGCTGCCATCTTAACGGAAGTGGGTCACCAGGCCAGACCTGGGATACAGTACACATTTGAATAGATAACTGACAAAATGAATGCATTTATTTTACGAATGGCAAAACAAAATACAGGAATTCATTGTGAAAATTATTCATTGTGAAAATTAGAATTCAAAAAAATCAGTTGCCATCAAGTTCGTTCTAACTCAACAAGTTCATTTCTGAGGAAAACTGCACATAGGACTTTCAATAGCTATGACTTTCAGGAAGTAGATTGCCAGTCCTGTCTTCTGATGCACCTCTGGGCGAACTCAAACCACCAACCTTTCAGTTAATGGCTGAGTGCTTAGCCATTGGCACTACTCAGAGACTCCAAACATCATAATAAAAAGGGATATCAAAAACGGGCTTTTTAAGGGTTCATTTAAGACAAAAAATTCTGAGGGAAATTATTACTCCTAAAGCTCATTCCTTGTTGTCAAATCCACCCGTCCCATCTGGATCTGACTTAGTTGGACTTCTGATGCTGTTGTTTTCTCTTTTCCTTTTTTCTTTTCTCCACTGAAATATTCCAGCATGTTTCCATTATGTCACATATTTTGTAATTTTAGCTGAAATATCTGGTTTCTTAAAAAAAATCTCTGAGCCAGCAAATCTGTTTTGCCTTAGATAAGCCCCAGACTTGTATCGCAACAGTATTTTGGATGCACCTAGGGAACCCCCCCTTTTCTGCACTACTCTTTATACAAAGAAAACTTTCTAAAAGTTTCCGGGACACCAAGGCTCCTTTTTTCCAAAATATTATGCAAATAGTAAAGATGCCTTTCCTCCACAAGGTCTTATAAATGTTTGCAGACACTGGAGATTCACACAGTGTTCTTTGTAGCAAGCAGAGCTAGGGACTGTAGAGAAGAATGTGGGTGCAGAGAGCCTCCAGGCCCAGGAACCAATAGCATTTAGAAAAACACTCAGAGGATGGTGCTTCCAAGTAAAGCAACTGCTCCCAGTGTGCATGAGACTACGGTGGTCCCCTGAACCGAGAGGAAGGTGTCCAGTGGAGCTCCTTTGTATGACTCTGTATCCAAAACAAAAAGCCAAATCTGTTGCTGGTGAGTTGATTCTGACTCATAGCAACCCTACATCGTACAGAGCAGAACTGCCCCATAAGGCTTCCAAGGAGCAGCTGGTAGATTCAAACTGCTGACCTTTGGGCTAACAGTCAAGCTCTTAACCACTGCACTACCAGGGCTCCGTCTCTGCACAGATGTGTGCTTTTCACCAGCGTGCCTTTGCACACTTGTTTCAGTTGCATTAAGATAGGTGTCAACTAACTTTTCTGTTAAGGGCCGGAGAGTAAACATTTTAAACTTTGAAGGCCACATAATTGTCTCTGTCGAATTTCCTTATTTGCTTTGTTCGTTTGTTGTTGTTGTTAGTTGTCAAGTTGGGTCAGACTCATGACAACCCCAGCTGGAGTCAACCTCATGTCTAATGTAATGAAATGTTGCCTGCCCTGCACTCTTCTAATTGTTGGTACGTTTGAGTCTGTTCTCCTGATTATTGTATCTCGTAGAGGCTGTCCCTCATTTTTACCAAGTCTACTTTAAGAAACATGACGTCCTTTGTATTTTTTGACAACTCTTTAAAAATATATGGAACCCCTGGGTGGTGCTAATAGTTGATGCCTTTGGCTACTAACCAAGAGGCTGAAGGTTGGACTTGACTCAAAGACACCTCAGAAGAAAGGCCTGGCAATCTACTTTTGAAAAATTCAGCCGCTGAAAACCCTGCAGAGCACACTTCCACTCTGACATGCTTAGTGTCACTGTAAGTCAGACTCAACTTCACTCAACTCAGTGGTGACCGGTCACCTCTCAGCCCTTGCCAAATTGGTACCTCCTTCAAGAAGCTCACCCCAGATCTCTTTTTCCTTCCGAGTGGGATTTGGATCTCTTAGCATGGCCATGGCCCTTTGCTTGTACCTTCATTCTGGTAGTTAAACTTGGAAGAGGTGTCTGAGGGTTCATGGCATATATATCTGGTTCATGTTTCTTTAAGATGGGTGTCATGGTTGGAATTGTGTCCCCCCAAAAATGTGTGCAGCCACATGGCTGGGATATGGTTCCCAGTATCTTGGAAATGTCCTCCATTGTGTGGCTTTGCTAACTGTGTATTAAAAGATTAGGGTGGGGCTAAGAATTCTGCATAGGATTACTTCCCTGTCCTGCTGTAGGGGGAGTTTCCCTGGAGTGTGGCTTGTCCCACCCTTAATGCTTTCAGATAAAAAGGAAAAAGAAACAAAGGACAATTGAGAACCTCGCTACCATCAAGCAAGCAGCACCCGCAGCAGAGCGCGTCGTTCAGACCAGAGGTTCTTGTGTGAGGACACTCCCTGGGCAAAGATTGATGCAATACCGGACTTTCCTCCAGAGCCAACAAGGGAAAAGTCTTTCCCTGGAGCGGACACCCTGAATATGGACTTGCAACCTACCGGACTGTGTAAGAATAAATCTTTCTTTGTTAAAGCCATCCACTCTGTGGTATTTCTGTTAGAGCAGCCTAGCTGACTAAAACAGAACTGGTACCATGGGAGTGGGGTGCTGCTCTAGCAAATACCTAAAATGTGGAAGCCACTTTGAAACTGCGAATGGATAGAAGATTCAGAAGGAACGAAGAAGGTGCAGATGGTGAGAAACAACAGAGGACCGGCGGCAGCAGCAGTGGCAGCAGCAGAACTAGAGGCAGCGCTGGAGCCGATCCATGGAGCGAGAGAGGTCAGAGCCTGTGCAGTGTTTTCCTCGCGGAACGGGGTGCCTCCGGGCACTTAAACCAGTGGAGCTACAGAGCTTTGGAACACTTGCCCGGCAGGGCAGATGTGGGCCTGAGGCCCGGGCCATGCGGCCAGAGGAAGCTGAAGCTGAAGAGACAAATAGCTTGAGAAGCTGAGCTGCCTCAGTCTCAAGAGGTATGGCCATGACCTCAGGGGTTTGAAAGGGTGGAACCATGGCGTCCTGTGTTCGTAAGGGTGGAATTGCCACTCAGTTGGGCTTAGGGTGGTCCTAAAGCCAATGGGACAGAGTTTCTGTCCAAGTGGGCCTTGAAGGCTGAGTTGTAGCACGGGGCTGGAGGTCTCCACTCAGAAACCTGAGAGTGTGGCCGATACCTAGAGTCTGGAGAGCATTGCTGTTGTGTAGAATGTCTCAGAAAATGTAAGAGTATTTCCAAAGCTCTGAGGGCTAATGTAATGTGTTCTGTTGACTTGCCTGTTGCCTGTTAATGCCTTCTAAGTTTCACAGATGTAGAAGAGTTTTTGTATTTTGGGCTTGGAACTGATTTAAGACTTCTGTTTTATGGATGGACATAATTTTGCTATGGTGAGATGAATGTGTTAAATGTTTTGTGATGTGATTTTTGGGTTGTCAAAGGGTGAGATGTCATGGTTGGAATTGTGTCCCCCCAAAAATGTGTGCAGCCACGTGGCTGGGATATGGTTCCCAGTATCTTTGAAATGTCTTCCATTGTGTGGCTTTGCTAACTGTGTGTTAAAAGATTAGGGTGGGGCTACGAATTCTGCATAGGATTACTTCCCTGTCCTGCTGTAGGGGGAGTTTCCCCGGAGTGTGGCTTGTCCCACCCTTAATGCTTTCAGATAAAAAGGAAAAAGAAACAAAGGACAATTGAGAACCTTGCTACCATCAAGCAAGCAGCACCGGGAGCAGAGCGAGTCGTTCAGACCAGAGGTTCTTGGGTGAGGACGCTCCCTGGACAAAGACTGATGCAATACCGGACTTTCCTCCAGAGCCAACAAGGGGAAAGTCTTTCCCTGGAGCGGACACCCTGAATATGGACTTGCAACCTACCAGACTGTGTAAGAATAAATCTTTCTTTGTTAAAGCCATCCGCTCTGTGGTATTTCTGTTAGAGCAGCCTAGCTGACTAAAACAATGGGGGAACCCAAGTCACAATCCCCTTCTACTGGACTGTCTTCAAAGCTGCCCTCCTCTCGCATTAGCTATCATACCCAGCAGTTTTGGTACCTGTCTGCCACTAAAGCCACCTCCACACACACCAGGGTTCTTGAGGGCTCACTGTCTTAGAGACTGGGCTTTGCTTTGTTTGCTAGTCTCTTGTTTATCTTAAGAATATAACTCTGTTTTAGCTAGAGTTTCAGTTTGACAGACACTGCAATTGTTGATCACTCAAGACCAAGTCTTATAAGGTAAAACACTGAGTTTGGCCTAGTCTGAAATGTCCCCCTGAGACTCACTCTTCACTGAGGACTTCAGCACTGTTGCTCACTTTCAGAGTCATATGTATCATTTTATACCTGTGTTTTTAAGGTATTTTATACTTGGTACTTTGTTTTGGTGAGCCCTGATGGCATAAATAGTTAAGGGTTTGCCTGCTAGCCAAAAGGCTGACAATTCATACTCCCCAAATAACTCCTTGGAAGAAATATCTGGCAATTTTTTCTTTTTTTCAATATTACAGCCAGGAAAATCCCGCAGTACAGTTCCACTTTGTCACATAGGGTTACTATGAGTCAAAACTCAATCAATGGTGTGTAACAACAACACTATTTCAAGTACATCACAACATTTAATGATCATAAAAAAATCCAGTGAGATAAGTGGAATATCCCCATTTTACAGATGAATAAACTGAGACTGAAAGTGGAAGAACTTACACAAAAGTCACAGTACATCCTAATCAAGCTCAAACAATGCACAACAATACCACTTCAGTGACAATATCATAAGCCCTGGACCCTTAGTCTTTCATATCCAGATGAATTTTATTCTGGCACATTTATGTGAATGTCTATACTCAAAATCTCAAGGAAGGGAGGGAGGGGGAAGGGCATATGGAGGATAAGAAATATGTGAAGACCTCTCTCCCAGGAACCTCTTGCCAGTTTCTTTGAGGCTCAGACCTTTTGTGGTATAAAGTTTTACCTTGTCCTAAAGCTTTCAACTTTGACCTCTGCAAGATTGCATTTGTTCACCTCAATCTCCTACAGGGACTTGTAAAATTTCATTCTGAGGTCACTGTATCAGACACCTTTAGAGGGGAAGATGAAACACATATATAAATATATATGAACTTTTAAATATGTATGTACATATGTACACTTCAACACCACCATTCAAAAATTATTTATACAGAGATTTAATAAAGCTCATGGGAAGATCACATAAAGTCACCTGCAAAGTACATGTAATTCTCACATGGCATCAGTTTTACACATTAAGGTAAAACTTTAAAAGATGTGGTTATAAGAATAAAAACAAACCCAAAGTTTGAACAAAAAAGTAAAAGGAACAAGGACTGAAATTCTTACATCTTACATGTTCATTGAGACAGGAGATTAGGTCATCCTGGACCCACCAACAAGAAGTGAGGACAGGTCTGGGTTTAGGAAGACTGACACAAATTGCCTGGTTACCATCATCTCCAGCCAAGAGCTTTCCTCCAGGCAAATCACTAAGCAGATTTGCAACCTCTCATAGGTTTGTCCTAAATCAAAATTGTCAAGTGAATAAATTTTGTCTTTGGAAAATTTTGTCTCATCATTTTTGATGGTGTTTCATTCAGTCAAGAAACATTGAGCTCCTGCCATGAGCCAAGCTGTCTATCAAGGGTTGTGAAGCTATAAAGATAGAACAGAGACCCAATTCTGCAGGACAGATTCGGTCTCCCAGTGGTAAATAGAAGTAAGAACTCTTAATGTTTTTAAAAATATTTTATTGTACTTCAAGTGAAAGTTTAGAATCCAAGTCAATTCGTCATACAAAAACTTGTATGCACTGCTATATGACTGTAGCTGCTCTTCTCACACTGTGACAGCGCACTCCTCCTTTCCACCCCGTATTTCCCATGTCCATTCAACTAACTCCTGTCCCCCTCTGCCTGCTCATCTCATCTCTGGGCAGGAGCTGCCCAGTTAGTCTCATGTATCTACTTAATCAAGAGGCACACTTTTCAGCACTATTATTTTATATCTTACAGCCCACGCCAGTCTTTGTTGGAAGAGTTGATTTCAGGAATGATTTCAATTTGGGACTAACAGAAGGTCCAGAGACCTTATTTTCAAAGGACCGTCCATTCTGTCAGAACATGAAGTCTGGCCTTGCTAATAGGGTTCAAGTTCAGGGCCCCAGTTTTCTCCCCGAAAGCAACAACACCTATGTGTTCAGTGCTACCCGTGTGCCATTAATTATCCTACTAATATGCATAAATATCTCACAAGGTATGTTTCTTATCTATACCTATTACAGAAACAATGGGAAACCCTGGTGGTGTAGTGGTTAAGAGCTACAGCTGCTAACCAAGAGGTCATCAGTTCGAATCCACCAGACCCTCCTTGGAAACTCTATGGGACAGTTCTACTGTGTACTATAGGGTCACTATGAGTTGGAATTGTCTCAGTGGCAACAGGTGCAGGGGGGAGGTAGATAGAAATGAGGGCTTTTAGGAGTTTACCTAGCCTCATGCCCAGCTCTGCCTCGAAGGCCCAGCCTCTACCTGCTATCCTTTACCCCAGCACTGTCTTTTGGAATTATAATGAATTGTTGTTATTGTTAGTTAGCTGCCATCAAGCCAACTCCAACTCATAGTGATCCTATGTATGACAGAAAGAAACATTGCCTGATCCTGTGCCATGTCTACAATTGTTGTTATGCTTGAGCCCACTGTCAAAGCTGCTGTGTCAATCCATCTCATCAAGGGACTTTCTCTATTTTGCTGACCGTCTACTTTACCAAGCATGATGGAATTGATCCCTCTTGACACGTCTGAAGTATGCAATATGTAGTCTTCACTATCCTTGCTTCCGAGAAACAGTCCAGTTTTACTTCATCTAAGCCGGATCTGTTTGTTCCTTCAACAATTCATGGTATATTCAATGTTCTTCTCCAGCACTACAATTCAAAGGCATCAATTCTTCTTTGGTCTTCCTTATTTTTGGTCCTAGGAAACCTGGTGGTGTGGTGGTTAAATGCTATGTCTGTTAACCAAAATGTCAGCAGTTCAAATCCGCCAGGCACTCCTTGGAAACTCTATGGCGCAGTTCTACTCTGCCCTATAGGATCACTATGAGTTGGAATTGACTCAATGGCTCTGGGTTTTTGGGTTTGGGCATTCTTTGTCCGCTTTTGCATTCATATAATGCAACTGAAAATACCATGACTTGGGTTGACATACCTTAGTCTTCAAGGTGATATCTCTGCTTCTCAACATTTTAAAGAGGCCTTTTGCATAACATTTGCTGAATGCAATGAGTCTTTTTATTTCTTGGCTACTGCTTCCATGAATGTTGGTTGTGAATCCAAGTAAAATGAAACCCATGACAACCTCAGTCTTTTCTCCATTTATCATGATATTGCTTACTGATCTAGTTGTGAGGATTTTTGTTCTCTCTATGTTGAGGTGTAGTCCATATTGAAGGCTGGGGTCTTTGCTCTTTGTCAGTAAATGCTTCATGTCCTCTTCACTTTCAGCAAGCAAGGTTATGTCATTAGCTTAAATCAGATTGTTAACGAGCTTCCTCCAGTCCCGATGCCCATTCTTCATATAGTCCATCTTCTTGGATTACTTGCTTGACATACAGCTCAAAGAGGTATGGTGAAATGATACAACCCTGACGTGCATCTTTCCTAACTTTAAACCATGCAGTGTCCTCTTGTTCTTTTCAAGCAACTGCTTCTTGATCCAATCGAGCACTGTTAAGCATTCTGGAATTCCCATTCTCTGCAATGCTATCAATAATTTGTTGTGATCCAAATAGTCAAATGCCTTTGCATAGTCAATAAAACAGAGGTAAACATTTTTTGGCATTCTCTGCTTTCAGCCAAGATCCATCTGACATCAGTAATGATATTCCTTGTTCCACATCCTCTTCTGAATCCAGCCTGAATTTCTAGCAGTTCTTTTTATCAATATACTACTACAGCCACATCTGAATGATCTTCAGCAACATTTTATCTGGGTATGATATTGATAATATTTTTTTATAATTTCCACATTCAGTTGGATCACCTTTCTTGGAAATAAGTATAGTTATGGATCTCTCACTTAGCCAGGTAGCTGTCCCCTAAATTTCTTAGCACAGATGATTGAACACTTAGAACACAACATCTACTTGTTGAAACATCTCAGTTCATATTCCATCAATTCCATCAATAGGTTTTTGCCAATGCCTTCACTGCAGCTTTGACTTCTTCCTTCACTACAACTGATTTCTGACCATGTGGTACTTCTTGAAATGGTTAAGCGCCAATCATTTCTTTTTGGTAGAATGACTCTGTGTGTTCTTTCCATCTTCTTTTGATAATTTCTGCATCACTTAATATTTTTTCCCCATAGAATACTTCACTATTGCAACTTAAGGCTTGATTTTCTTCTTCAATTTTTTCAGCTTGAGAAGTGTTGAGCATGTTCTCCCCTTTTGGTTTTCTATTTCCAGCGTTTTTCACATGTCATTGCAATACTTTGTCTTTTTGAGCCACTCTTTGAATTCTTCTATTTCGTTCTTTTACTTCATCATTTCTTCCTTTTACTGTAGCTACTCAGTGTTCAACAAGTTTCAGAGTCTTCTCTGACATCATTTTGGTCTTTTCTTTCTTTCTTTCCTGTCTTTAATGACCTCTTGGTTTCTTCATGGATGATGTCCTTGACGTCACTCCACAGTTCATCTGGTCTTTGGTCATTAGTGTTCAATGTGTCTAAATCTATTCTTGAGATGGTCTCTAAACTCAAGAGGGTTATACCCAAGGTCATGCTTTAGCTCATGTGGACTTATTCTAATGTTCTTCAGTTTCAATTGAACTTGCTTATGAGCAGTTGGTGGTTTGTGCCACAATCAGCACCTGGCTTTGTTCTGATTGATAATACTGAACTTTTCCATCATCTCTTTCCACAGATGTGGTCAATATGATTCCTGCATATTCCATCTGGTGAGGTCCATGTGTATAGTCAACAATTATGTTGGTGAAAAAAGGTATTTACAATGAAGTCATTTGTCTAGCAAAATTCTGTCATGAGATCTCTGGCATCATTTCTGACACCAACGCTGTATTTTCCAACTACCAATGTTTCTTCTTAGCTTCCAACTTTCACACTCCACTCACTAGTAATTATCAGTACACCCTGACTGCATGTTAACCACATTGAGACTGCAGAAGGTGGTAAACATTTTCAATTTAATCATCCTTGTGCATAAATTTGAATAATAATCACATTGACTGGTCTTCCTTGTTGGAATATGGATGTTATCCTGTCACTGACAGCACTGTACTTCAGGATAGATCTTGAAATGTCCTTTTTGGTGATGAATGCAACGTCATTCCCCTTCAAGCTGTCATTCCCAGCATAGCAGACCGTATCATTGTCCAATTCAGAATGGCTGATGCTAGTCCATTTTAGCTTACTCATGCATAGAATATTAATGTTCACATGTTCTGTTCCCTTTTTGACGATTTCCAGTTTTCCGAGATTCATGCTTCATACATTCCACACTCCAATTATTAAAGGATGTTTGCAGCTGTTTATTCTCATTTTAAGTCATGCTGCATCAGCATATGAAGGTCCCAAAGGCTTGACTCCACCCACGTCACTAAGGTCAAATCTACTTTGATGAGATGTTTCCCCAGTGGTCTTTTGAGTACCTTCCAACTGAGGGGGGTGCTCATCTTCTGGCACTATATCTGACAATATTGCATTGCTATTCATAAGCTTTTCATTAGCTAACTCTTTTCAGAAGTAGACCGCCAGCTCCTTCTTAGTCCATCTTAGCCTGAAAGTTCAGCTGAAACCTGTGCACCGAGGGTGATGCTGCTGGAATCTGAATGCTGGTGGCAGCGCTTCCAGCATCACAGCAACACCCAAGCCCCTATAATAGGACAAACTGACAGAAATGTATTGACAGTCATTGTTTTAGTCAGCAAGGGCTGCTCTAACATAAATACCACAGCGTGGATGGCTTTAACAAAGGCAGGTTTATTCTTACACAGTCCGGTAGGCCACAAGGCCTTGTTCAGGGCGTCCATGCCAGGCGAAGGTTTTCCCCTTGTTGGCTCTAGAGGAAAGTCCGATATTGCATCAGTCTTTGTCCAGGGAGCATCTTGGCACAGGAACCTCAGGTCTGAAGGACACGCTCTTCTCCCAGTGCTGCTTTCTTGATGGCACGGGATTCCCAATTCTCAGCGTGTCTCCCTTTCCTTTTATCTCTTGCGGGCTGAAAGGATTAAGGGTGGAGCAAGCCATACTCCTGGGAAACTCCCTTTACAGTGGAGCAGGGAGGTGATCTTATAAAGGGATTTGCAGTCCACCCTAATCCTTTAACATACAGCATAGGAAAACCACAAAATGGAGGACAGTCACAAGATGCTGGGAGTCACGGCCCAGCCACATGACTACACATATTTTGCGGGGCACACAATTCAATCCATGACAGTCATATGTAATGCTAAATTTTGTAAGAGCCACATTTGGAAAGTAAGAAGAAACAGATGAATATATAGTATGTATTTTCAGTTACCCAGTATAGTCAAAAACACTATCTGTCCAACAAGCAATAAATATAAAACTTTTTTGTGAGACATCTTATGTTTGTTCCATTTTCAAAGTCCAGTGGAACACAACAGAGCATTACACAGCTATAAAGAGAAACGGAATTCTCTTACATGCGGCAGTGTGGATGAATCCTGAGAGCATTATGCTGAATGAAATAAATCAGACACAAAAGGACAGTGTTGTCTGATCCTACTTACAGGAAATATGAGGACAGACAATTAGGTACATGAACTTAATTGTTCTAAGTGCTACATACCTTATTGCTCAATATTATTACAGTCACCTTCAAAGTACTCCCCCTGGGTAGCTATGCACTGACTCCAGTGCTTAGGCCATCCTTCCAAGTAATTTTGGAACTCTTTTTCCTGGAATGGCCATTGCTCACAATGGCAAGAAGGCAAGTTTGCAAACTTAATTGCGTAGTTGTCTGTGATGAAGTTTTCAGCCAGAAAACAAATAACTGCATTGGAACACTGTCCCTACTCACCCGATCTGGGTCCCACTGACTTTTTCCCTTACCCAAAGATAAAGAAAATACCAAAATGAAGACACTTTAAAGACATTCAGGACATCAAGGATAATACGATGACAACTCTTGATGGCCATTCCAGAAAAAGAGTTCCCAAATTGTTTTGAAGGGTCGGCTAAGTACTAGCATCGGTGCACAGCTTCACAAGGAGAGTATTTCGAAGTTGATCCTAGTGATATTCAGCAATGAGGTAGGACGAGTTTGCAAACTTCATTAGCAGTCCTCTGTATCCAGAAGAGGCAAATGCATAGAGAATGAAGTTCATTAGTGTTCCCAGGAGTGGGAGGTTGAGAGAAAGAGGGCAACGAGCTTCTCTAAGTGGTGCTAGGAAACTTGGTTGTGCCAGCGTGGCTAGGGGTCAGGAAGGGAAATATTCATATCACCATTTGAGCTAGACACTGAAGACAAGGAGGAAGCTGACGAGTGCAAGGGAGAGAGGTCATCTCAAGCTGAGTGAGCAGAAGGAGAGAGGCAGATGGGCTGAAAAGGGCAGGCTGTGAGCAGGGAAGGGAACAGCAGCTCACTTTGTCAGAGACTTAGAATTCATGAGGGGCTATGTGTCTGGAGAGCAGTTTTTAAACCCCTTTGACCATAACCCATGCTAAAAGATAAAATTTATACATAATTATATATACACACATATAAAGACTCACACTCTTACATCTTAAATATACACATATATGCACACATACCTATATAACAGAAACAAAAGTTTTACAAAACTAACCCATATTACATGTGACATGCTCAGATAGCTTCTATTTTACTAAGTTCCCTTCTATTATAGTTTTTAAATGCTGGTCATGATTCATCAAATTTATTTCATAGCCCACTCTGGGGTGTAACTGACAACCACTTTACCAAAGAGGACATGAGCTCCAGCTCTGGAATCCACTTTCCTCTCTTCTAATAACACCACACCCACCTCCTCAAGGCAGGCATATCAATGCCGTTGACCCACTTCTGGCGCCAGGAGGAAGCATGGGATTCCAGCACAGCCTACCAGCTGGTGAACACCAAAATTGGCTCCAGGATGAGTATGCAATGAATTGGAGCCAATTAGCTGTAATCCCACAATTTTTGCTGCGGTTAATCGGAACAAGAAGAACTTGCTTGGGAGACGACAGAAGCCTCCATGAACACAGGGCCTGCTGAGAGGGAAACTACAAGACCAAGAAGCAGGTCCAAGAGCAGAGAAAACCAAGTGTGGACAGTGTGTGTGGTTTGAACCTGGATCAATCCATGCCTGAAACTCCACCCCAGATACACCATGAGACCTTTTAATTACGTGAATTCATAGAGTCTCCTTTTTCTCTCAAGCACAGTTGGGTTGGATTTTCATCACTTGAAGTCAAAAGAATCTGACTGATACAATCCTTATGTATGTCATGACAGATCTCAGTGCCTTTTGATTGCCTGTTTGGCAATGCTCCAGGCATTTTTTCTTGCTAACAATTCCTTGCTGTTTAGAATATCCCTCTCTCTAGAATTCTCTTCTCTATACATTCTTTTTCACTGTGTATGTATGTCTCGTAACAGTTTTCACAGAGCTACTTCTCCTAGGAATATTTACATTTTTAAACCGACTAAGCAAAGCACTTATGGATCTAATGATAGAATTTCTGCAGTGTTGCAGGCAAGTGGAGGAGATACTTGGAAATAAAGATTAACCTGGTGCTCTGAAAAATTTTAAACCTAGTTCTATACTCAGAAGCTGGTTTAAAGCTTACTTTAAAAAAAAAAAAAAAAAACAAGTAATGTTTTTGTTTTTGTTTTTCCTGAAACTACAGGCTTCCCTCTGGATTTGTGACTCTCCAAAAATCTCTACCTTAATTTGAAACAAGGCACCCAAAGAGGTATCCCACAAATGCTTGGTTACTTAAGGGAAAATATGAAGGCTTCAAAAATAAATGCACTGCCAACCTTTCAGTGCTGTAAAAGGTTTCTGCTGAGAACTGTCAAATGTCAGAAATAATTACCAGGCAGACTGTTACTCACACATCTAGCGGGCATGATCAACACTAATCCTTCCTGCCTTCATCTGTCTGGACAAAGTTTGGTAGGAGAACTGCCGAGCCTGGCGCCTTCAGGCCTCCTAAATTTAGAGAGCAAGAGTCTACAAACTAATTCTGGAATATTCTCTGTATAACTGAAAGGGAAGACTTTACATATCCACTGGTCAGGTGCTGCTTTTGTTTGTTTTTGTACACATGCACATGTAACTTTTCATAAATGTGCAAATGGATTATGAGATACTTACCGGGATATATTAACCTTTTTATTAGAAACAAAATATAACACAGACACAGAAAACTATATCAAACATAACTTTTAATTAATTATAACTACCAGTCAAGTCACGAAATTATTTCATGGCCATCTTAGAAACCCCTGATAGATACCCATCACAGCCACTGTCTCTCTCCTCCAAAAGTAAGCACCACCCAGACTTTTACAGACATCCCTTCCTTGTGGTTCTTTATCATCTTACCATTCAAGTGTGCATTCATAGACACTACCGTTGGTAATGCCCATTTTTTAAGAACTTGCAAGTTCTTTGTCTTCTCATCTATAGGTTCCCCTTTCATCCTTTTCCTTGCAAGTTATTTATTAAAGAAAGCTGTTTCCACAATTTCTTTTTCCTTCAGGTTATTCTTAATCTTTTTCTCCCCCACCCTCATCCATATTCCACAACTCCTCTCCCCAGCTCTGCACTAAGTAACTCAGGCTGGCCAGGCAGATTCCTGCAATATTTTTCTCCATACTCTTAAACCATATACAACAATAAATGTTTATACCCTTACTGGGAAACCCTGATGGCATAGTGGTCAAGTGCTACAGCTGCTAACTAAAAAGTCAGCAGTTCCAATTCACCAAGCACTACTTGGAAAATCTATGGGACAGTTCTACTCTGTCCTATAAAGTCAGAGTCAGAAACGACTCGACAACACTTGGTTTGTTTTTTTTTTTTTGTCATAGTAATAATGAAAGTCCCTGGGTGGTACAAATACCTAATGTGCTCAAATACTGACCAAAATATTGAAGGCTTAAGTCCACACATAGGTGCCTCAGAATAAAGGCCTGGTGATCTACTACCAAAAAACCAGCCCTTGAAAATTCGGTGGAGCAGTTCTACTCTGACACATTGGAGCCACCATGAGCTGGAGTTGACTTGATGGCAGCTGCTTTTCTTAATAGTAATAACAGCTACACTTACTGAAAATTTATTGTATTCCAAGCATCGTTCTCAGTCTTTGCAAGCAACAACTAATTTAATCCTCCTGACAACCCTTTCAAATAGATACTACCTTTGTCCCTGTGTAATATATGAAAACCAGAGGAACAAAGAGGCTACATTAGATTTCCAGAGTCACATAGTGCATCCAACTCAGCATCCAACTCAGATTCATTCTTTTTTAATTGCAGCACAAACATATAGGATTCAGATATGGTCATTTTTTTCACCAACAACCAGCTGCTAATGGACCTTCCTTTTGTTTCTAGTTTTGTACTCTACGAACTGCGCTACAAATAGCATCCCTGAACACGTGTGCAGAGGTAACTGGGACGTTTACGTCTAGACGATGCATTTCCAAGAACGAAACTGCAGTGTTGGACCATGCGTGTGCTTTTAGTAGTCATTGCCAGATTAAGTTGCAAAAAAGGTTGCAACACTTCACAGTTCCACCAACAAAGCATGAGAAAGTCATCCTCACACGTCCACAACCAATACGAATTGGGCCTCTTTTCAGTTTTTTACCAATGTGATGGACATGTGGACATGGACTAATAGGTCTTTGTTTTTTTAAATCACATCTCCCTTTTATTTTATTATTATTATTATTATTTTGGCTTTTTGTCCCTCGAGTTTGCTCTTCATATCCTCTATTCCTGTTTCTACTGGGGGTGCTTGTGCTGCAGAATTGTCGCTCTGAAGGATGAGGGGCTGAGGGATTTGTCCACCAAAGCTCCTTGCCCTTGGCTGAGTTGCCCCTGGGGTGTGAGCTTCCCTACATTTCAGGGACCCTCGTGAATGTAGGCTGAGCGGTCTTCCTGAACCTAGAGGAAGCACTGAAGCATAAGAACAGACACTGTGGTAGGCTTCTGAGGTGGGATGCTGTCATTCCACACGTAACTGAATCCCACCAGCATCACAGGAGAGGGAGGGGAAAGCGGCTCAAGCACGCAGAGCGTTTGCCAATGCCTCTCTCAAACAAACCCAAACCCTGCTTCCTGCAGCCTCTCCCTTCCCTGTGGTATAACCACACAATGGAATATTATTCAGCCATAAAAAGAAACAAGGTTCTGATACATGCTACAATATTGCTGAACCTTGAAAATAGTATGCTGAGCAAAATAATTCAAACGCAAAAGGGTAGATATTCTATGGTCTAATGAAATATCTAAGATGTAGCTATGAAACATCTGCTGTTGTTATACACCACCGAGTCACGGTGACCTTCTGCACTCACAGGGACCTTATACACAACAGACCACAACCCTGCCTGGTCCCGAGCCATCCTCACAATCGCTAGGCTCAAGTCCATTGTTGCGGCCACTGTGTCCACCCATCTTGTTGAGGGTCTTCCTCTTTCTCACTGACCCTCTACTTTACCCAGCATGACACTCTTCTCCAGGGACTGATCACTCCTGATAATATGTCTAGAATAGATAAATATCTAGAACAGGCAAATGCAGAGACAAGAAATTCTTAGCGGTTGCCAGGGCTGAGGGGAGGAGGAACGGGAGTCACTGCTGAGAGTACAGAGTTTCTCTTTGGGGTAATGGATAACTTGTGGAACTGGATAGTGGTGATGTGGCATACCCTGGTGAATGTAATAAATGTCACGAAATGGACGCTTAAAAATGGCAAAAAGCTTTGTCATGTACATTTTACCACAATAATAAAAAAAATTAAAAAAAAAAAAAAAACACCTTCGAGAGAAAGCATAGGAGAGAGAAAAGAGTTCAGAATCTGGGATCCAGCAGATCTTGTTGTGAAGCCCTGGCTCAGTCTCTGCTGCTACAGCTGCACCAGAACGTCAAGTGCCAAGTCACCCAGGGTCTTGGAGAAGTGAATGTCCTTCCAGAGTACAAACCAGGTTGAAAGGGTCACTGTTGGAACTTCACTGAAGGTAAGCATCTGCCTCTGCTAAAAAATTAAATTACATTAAACTTGCAGACATCAATTCAATTCCAACTCATAGAGTAGAACTGCCCCATGGGGCTTCCAAGGAGCGCCTGGTGGAGTCAAACTGCCAACCTTTTGTTTAGCAGCTGAGCTCTGGACTACTGCCCCACCAGGGCTCCTCTGCTGCCAAAGCTTTCCCTAAAGCAGATGCCCAGGTCCAGACGTTCCATTCAGATCCCCTCTGCTTCCACGGGAACAAGGAAACATCTGCATGCAAAAAGAGTCAAAGGAGAAAAACCAGTTTTGATATTAGGTGAAACTGTTCTCCATAATCCTTTATCTAGTCCTCCGAATGCCAAAACCCCTTCAAACTGTATTCCTCCAAATCCCTCTCCGGTTACCAGAGCCTGGGTCAGAGAGAGATGTAAACACCAGGAGGAGCAGCATCTGCACTGGGGGAGCAGGAAAGGGAAAGAATTCATGTCACTCTTGAAAGGGGAAACTGTCTAGCTTTGACAAACTGGAGACAATTCAGGTACGTGCCGCTGGTCACACTGTGTAAATGTCAGCTCCCACTTCCCTCTGAGGCTAAACCATCAACACCGTCACTACCTTACGGCTGGAGAGTCATTCACTGCAAAATGACAACAAATAATTTTATCATAAACAAGTTAGCACAAACCTCCTCACCCTCTTGTCTCATTTCAGGAGATGCAATGCTAATCCTTTAATTAGGCAGCAAGTTTACCTGTCAAGCTGACTTTCTCACTGCTGACAAGTACTTTGCTATCATTGGGAAAAAAAAAATCCACTTCCATCAGCTCAATTCTGACTCTTAGTCACCCTGTAAGACAGAATAGAAGCACCCCGTAACGTTCCCAAGGAGCAGGTGGAGGATTCGAACCGCTGGCCTTTTGGTTAGCAGCCTAAAGTGTTAACCACTACACCATCAGGGCTCTTAAAGGCTGCTCATAAATACCTGAAAGAGTTTATACTGTCTCATCTTTAAAAACAAAATAAAATGAAAACATAGTAGAGACTGGAAACCTTGATCCTTTTAAGAAAATCTATTGCCACCTAGTTAGATTCACAGTGATGCTATAGGAGAGAGCAGAACTGCCCCACAGGGTTTGCAAGGAAGAGCTCGTAGATTTGAACTGCTGATCTTCTGGTTAGCAGTAGAGCCCTTAACCACCACACTACCAGGGCTCCTCCTTTTTAAGACAGTAGGCACTATGTAGGCCTGACCATCCACGGTCCCCACCATGCCAGCTTCCTGTTGGCAGAGTTTGGAGCAGCTGTCAGGACTGGGCGGGCCTGCATCTGGTTTGTTCTTGCCAGTTGCCATTCAGTCTGTGCCAACTCATGGTAACTTCACGTGCAACAGAACAAAATGTTGCCTGCTCCTGCTTCACCTTCATGGTCTATATCAGACAATTTTCTGTTGTAATCTGCAGAGTTTTCATTGGCTGGTTTTCAGAAGTTGATCATCAGGCCTTTCCTTCTGCTCTGTCTTAGTCTGGAGGCTCTGACGTCACCTGTTCAGGATCAGAGCAACACGTAAGCCTCCATTAACACACAGGTGGTGGCTGCGGTTGAGGTCACTTGGCTGGGAATCAAACATAAGTTGTCCCACAGGAAAGATGAGAGTTCTACCACTAAACCACCAATGTCCCCAGTGTATGTGATGTTGTATATGAATACTCTGTAAATTGTAAAATATTTGTATGTTAGCCAGAGAATATTAACTGGTTACCCCAATGAATTGGTTTGGAGGTACGTGGAGCCCAAGTAAGGAATTTTAACTCATTTATCCTACCCTCTTCCCATGCCACCATGCTTCCTGAAGTCCCATGGAAACGCCACACATAGCCAAATAGCTACTAAAACCACCTGCATGTGGTCAAATACACTCTGAAACTAGAATAAGCAAGCCTTCTGGTTCTAGAGCACCATGGGCACTGGTGGCTCAGTGCTAGAATTCTCCCCTTCCATGTTGGAGACCTAGGTTCAATTCCCAGCCAATGCACCTCATTTGAAACCACCACCCATCTGTCAGTGGATGATTGCTTATTATTAACGATTCTGAAAAGGTTTCAGCAGAGCTTCCAGACTAAGGCAGACGAGGAAGAAAGACCTGGAAATCTACTTCTGAAAACTAATGAAAACAGACCACAACAATTTGATGCTCCACTGATGGGGGGATTGTGAAGGGTCAGGCAGCATTTTATTCCGTTGTGCATGGGGTCGCCATCAGTAGGGGACTGATTCCAGAGCAGTTAACAACAGCAATACTAAAATCAGACAGACAGAGACAGGTCAATGGGATAGACTGAAACACCTGTGGGGGAGGGGGCGAATGAAGGTAGCATTTCATATCTGTGAGTAAAAGATGGCATTGATACACATCTAATGCTTTTCTAGGGCTTAAAATATATATGCATGAATTCTGACACTTCACAACTTTCAAGACAGAGATGTGCTTTTAAAAATCCATCCTAAACTTCTGTCCTGCAGTTTCAGCTGACTGCATATTTTGCTTTCCCCAGTGTGGGCTGGTAATGCTATGACCATGTGTTTTGTATCCATTCTTTTTTCTGAGGATCATTACTATGGCATTTTGCCTGCCTAGGAAGGTTGTCATGCAATCAATCATTATTGTTTGGTGACATTAAAACCAGAACTTAACACTATTTGGCACAGTGTGGACAGTGAGATGAACCAGGTGAGTTTGGAGTGTTGATCCTGGCCTGGCTCATTTTTCTCCAACCAACAATTGAGTGTTTGAGTGGAACTAATGACTTTTTCAACTTAGAGAAGTTATACTTTCAGAGAGACTTTTAAAAAACTTTTTCCCTTTAGTAAGTCGCTAATCCCTCTTTCACCTAACTTAAGATTTTCTTCTATAATTTTAGCCAAGTGTACGTCACTTTGTTCTTAGACTGTATTGACAGTAATAGGTTGTCATGTTTTCTTAAGAATCATTTGTGTATTGGTGGGCCATTACTTGTAACATTTTAGCACGCTTTGTATTCAATAAATATTTTTAATTAAAAAGAAAAATAGGTGGTATTGGGAAAACTAATTAGTCAGAAAAAAAAAGATAGTCAATTCATACCTTACTTCATGAATCCAAATTACTTTCAATGGAGCAAATAAATAAATAAATAAATCGTTACACCATAAAAAGTATCAGCAAAAGCATGACTAACTACAAAGTCTGACAACTAAGTTTACAAACTCATCCTAGAAAAAGTGCTATGTACTTAATTGTTGAATATCACTATGGTCACCTGTGAAATATCCCCATTGGTAAGTTATGCACAGATGCTAGTGCCCAGTCCACTCTTCAAAGAAATTTTAGAGCGCTTTTTCAAGAATGGCCATCAGGTCTGTCATCCTATTATCCTCGATGTCCTGGATGTCATCAAAATGTCTTTCATTCAATACTCCCTTGGGTTAAGAAAAAAGTCATTGGGGCCAGATCAAGTGAGTAGGGAGGATGTTCCAATACAGTTATTTGTTTACTGGCTAAAAACTCCCTCATGGACAACTATACAATTAAGTCTGCAAACTTGCCACCATGCCACGGTGGGCAACGGCCGTTCCAGAAAAAGTTTGAAAATCACTTTGAAGGGTCAACTAGGTGCCGGTGTCGGTGCATAGCCTCCCAAAGGAAGTACTTCGACTGTGACCCTAGCAATGAGCTATGTAGCACTTTGAATAATTAAGTTCACACACTTTATTGTCGCATAATACGCTTAGAATTTTAAGAATATCTAGTGGGATAAAAAGAAGTTATTAACAACATGTTAATAAATGTGACTACACAAAAGAAATGAGGAAAAAATTAACTTTATAATATACACACAAAACCACACACACGGCATTGGAATCAAAGCAAAAAGTAATTGATAAACAAAGATTTTATTTTTTAACATTATGTTAAAATATGTTAACATATGTTTTTAACATAATTGTGTTTTCATTGGATGGTATCATTAAGCTGTTTACACATTTTCCACTATTGCACTGTCCAACATTTTCTTATCACAAAGAGTTTTCTTTATACTAACTTTCTATTGTTATATTTTTAACATAACATAACCAAGACAGATAGAAAGTATTGGTTATGTTTTTAACATAACATAACCAAGACAGATAGAAAGTTAACGTAAAGAAACTCTTCACGACAAGAAAAAGTTGGACAATGCAATAATGGAAAATGTGTAAAGAGCTTAAATCTATAATCCAATGAAAAACTGGCAGTTGATAAATGAGCAATGAAATTTATGTTAAATCCACATTAAAAGTCATGAACTATCATTTTTCGCCTTTCATATAGAAGAAAAAAGTTTGATCATATTGGGCCTTTGCAAGGACATAGGATTTTTTTTTAAGATAATAGTCATTTTGGAGGGTTGTTTGGTAAGAGCTATCAAAAATTTTAAGGCACATACCAAGAAGTGTACCTTTCCTGCAGTTGTGCAAAAATTATATGTACAAGGCTATTTGTTGAAGCAATATCTATTGGCAAGAAAAGGAGGAATCCTAAATACTCATTATGACCCTATAGGACACAGTAGAACTGCCCCATGGAGTTGCCAAGGAGCACTTGGTGGATTCAAATTGCCGACCCTTTGGTTATAAGCTGTAGCTCTTACCCACTACAGCATCAGGGTTTTCAATTAACAGAAGACGAATCAAATATGTTATGAAGTGGTCTTACAGTGGAATACTATAAACCACTGCAAAAGATAAATATAATATACTTATACTGACATGCAAAAAATACCCACACATTGAAAAAATATGCATATATTGTTGAGTGACCAAATCCACGAACCACAGAAGTGTAGGGTTCAATAAAGTAAAGCCAAAGTGTGTCTATACCTCTGCATCCTCTTTTGTGCATAGAACAGTCTATAATGTCACACATTCAGGAGAGAATTTTACAGGACTGGGAAGGCAAAATAACTTCCACTTAATTTATTCAATATTATTGTGTGAAGGCTCAAAATATGAGCTTGTATTATTTTTGTATTATAAAATGGGAAAATTACTGCACTATTTTATACATACAGATGCCAACAAAAGCAAATGAAAAGCATCTTCAGAATTAAATTAGGTAGCTTTATGATCTATCCAGAAACAAATTCTAGACAAATTCTCAGAACCTTCAGAAAGTTTCTAGTACAAATGCTTCTGGCTTGTGCTTTTTCCTAAGTGTAACTGTTTTTTGTTTGTTTGTTTGTTTCTATTTTATTAATGTGTTTGTGAATACCTCCACCTCATTTTAAAAGGAAATTGAGATTTATTTAAATGTGCATAAATAGTTTCAGTTTCAAACAAGTGAGAAAATCAAATAGAAGGGAAATCGAGGTAGGACAAATAAAGGACGTCAGAAGCACAGTTAGTAGGTGGAAAAATGTGCTATATGTGGCAACATCCTGGTCTTTCACTGGCAATAATCTATAATTGGGAGCTTTGAGCACCCTAACATCCACCAGAAAGAGGGAAACACTAAAGTTTCAGACTCCACAGTGCCCGCAGAATCAAAGCAAACCAGTTATCCGGGATGGTGATTCCTCAGAGAAATTTCTTTGAAGTCTTCATAAGAAAACATATGAACATGTTAACAAAGCTCTAGAAAAGTTTCTACAAAAATGAGCTTCAAAGAGCAGTATCTGTTGCATCACAGAAAACTGGGAACAAAGAAAATATTACTGTCCTTTGTTTTCTAGCACAGAAGCTTTTTCAAAGCAACAAGAGAGAGACATTATCTCCTATTTCATGGTCGCAGCATGCAACTTAGATATTTAAATCACCAAGAATGCTAATCATAAAAGAATTCTACTGATCTACTCTTCCCCATCCCAACCAAGTGGTAAGTATAGTGCGGGACACAGAGTAAGCATTCTATAGGTGTTAAAACATGATTAACTCAGACTTTGTGTTGGTATTCTAAAAAAAACCTGCTTAGCTGTTTTCTGTGATTATTTTCATCAATGACAAACTCAATCTCTGAGGGAAAAACATACCATAGAAACTAGGGATTTCTTTCAAAACAGACTCCTTCCTTTCTCCACTCGCCTTAGGAGTGGAGAGGTGGGTGCAAAATAGTTTAATGATAAGTTTCTGGCATGAGACCAAGAACGGTTCAAAAGGTGCTATTGTGCAGCCATCAACTCAAGGAACTGTGCGACAGAACTAATAAGAATGATATGGGAACCCAGTGATTTAATCGCCCACGGTACCCAAACGGAGAAGCATCAATCAGAGTGTCAGGCGTATATTTCAGAAAGGGAGAGGGCATTTAGGAATTAGGCCAAAAGTTGAAGGTGAGAGTTTACTCAAGTACTTACTGCTGGTAGAGAACTTTATACTGGTGGTAGTTACAGGACCTCCTCACCTTCAAAAAGAAGTAGATCACTGTGCCCTCTGGCACTCACCCCACCCCACTTACCCCACACTCTGGGACTGAGATATTTGACCTGATAATTAACAGGTCCTTTTCTCATTCATGTGGGACAAAACTCATTATATGACAATCAGATATCTTACCCTCTAAAGAGTTTGTTTTGAATTTACATAGGGAACCTATCAAACCCCCCAAACCAAACCTATGGCTCTTGAGTCAACGTACCCTGAAAGTACATTTCCAACAGTACAAGAAAATATATGCGCAAGGTTAGTCACTGCAGTGTTTTTTTCTAACAGCAAAATACCGGAAACAATCCAAAGGGCCACACACAGGAATTTAGTTGAATAAATTATCGTACATTTACTCCACGGAGTACTAGAAGGTAGGAAAATGAAAAATGTCTCTGTAAACTGACATAAACTGATTTCCAAAATATATTCTTAAGTGCTTAAAAACCCAAGCTGCTAAAGACTGTATATAGAAGGCTACATTTCATGTGATAAAGTCTAAATACATACATGTCCTTGTATATTTAAATTTATATATTTCTATCTATAGATGGAAACCCTGGTGCCTTAGGAGTTACATGCTATGTCTGCAGGTCAGCAGTTCAGATCTGCCAGGCGCTCCTTGGACACTTTGGAGCAGTTTTACTCTGTCCTATAGGGTTGCTATAAGTCAGGATTCACTCCACAGCAGTGGATTGTGTTGTGTTTGTAGTGTATCTAGAAAGAAGGTGAGAGATACGAAACCCACAGCCACCAAGTTGCTTCTGACTCGTAACTACCTGATAGGGCAGAGTAGAACTAAGGGTGCACTCTTTATAGAAGCAGATTGCCACAACTTTCTCTCGTACAACCACTGGTGATTTTGAACCAGTAACTTTTCCATTAGCAGTGGATCATTTAACCATTGTTTTACTAGAGCTCCTATATATACATGCATACGTGCATATGTATGTATGATTCTGGCACACACATACATGCTCCAATGGGACTGTGATGAGTTGGAATCAACTGCAGGACAGTGGGTTTGTTTTGGGGGCTTATATTATGTGTATGGAGAAATCCTGGTGGGAGTGGTTAACTGTAACATCTACTAACCAACAGGTCAGCTGTTCAAATCCACCAGGCACTTCTGGGAAATTCCATGGAACACTTTTACTCTGTCCTATACGCTGGAATGGACTTGATGACAGTGGGTTTTTTGTTGTTGTTCTTGTTACATGAAGCCCTGGTGGTGCAGTGGTTAATAGCTTTAGCTAACCAAAAGGTTGGGAGTTGAAATTCACCTGCAACTCCTGGGAAACCCTAGGAGACAGTTCTACTCTACCCTGTGGGGTCTTATGAGTCGGAATCAACTTGAGGGCAGTAGATTAATCTATGTACATACTATAGAACCAAAAAACCAAAGCTGTTGCCATCAGGTTGATTCCAACGCACAGCAACCACATGTGTTACAGAGTAGAAATGCTCCGCAGGATCGTCTCAAGCTGTAATCTTCACGGAAACAGACTGTCAAGGGTTTCTTCTGCATTACTACTGGGTAGGTTGGAATCACCAACCCCTGGGATGGTAAGTGAAGCACAAACCATTTGTGCCACCCAGAGACGCTTGCAACCTGTCACCCCTTCCAAAGTGGCGGCAGGGACGAAAGCATGTGCTGTCTAACAGAGGTGAGGAAAGTCAGATCTATTGCTTACCTATTTTTTATACTCGTCTATCTTTCCTTCTCAGCAAGATTTCAAGGGCACACTTTCTCTCAAGTCCTAAATAAGCTAAAAATCATTGATAAATGCATATCAATATAATCTAAAAATTGGTCTAAGTAGCCAATTTAACATACAGATCAACCAAAACAGAAATTTAGGATATTTTAAAGACTTCTAAATAACAAAATTCCACATCCAATCCAAATCTTGGACTGAAATGCCGAAGTTCCAAAGTATCTGTGTCTATCACCCGTCCGTCTGTCATACCATGGTGGTTTGCATGTTACTGTGATTCTGGAAGCTAGGCCACTGGTATTTCTAATACCAGCAGGGGCACCTATGGTGAACAGATTTCAGTGGAGCTTCCAGACTAAAGTTAAGAAGAAAGGCATGTAAAAAATTACCCAGTGGATCATTACAGAATATTGTCCACATGGTGCTGGCAGGTGACAGCCCTAGGCTGGAAGGCATTCAAAATACACAGTGGTTGCATAGCAACAACCAAGCATTGCAACCAACCTGAAGGTGACTCAAGTCCAGGCAATGTTCTATTTGTTGCACATGGGGCTACCATGAGTCACCAGCAACAAACATCACCTAAGTAGGGAGGTGTGGCAGTGGGGAAATAAAGTGAGAATGCAATAAAAATTAACTTCCCTTCCCCTAGAAGATTAAAGATGCTGCTGCTGACCCTTTACAGATGGAGAACAGCACTGGGGTGGAGCTGGGACTGGAATGGAAAAGTCTGGCTGGGCAGTCCAAGGGTCCTTGCTCCCAAACGACTTCCTCTTTCTTTTACCTGAAACCTGAGATAAAATACTCTTGCCATGCCACTGAGGTGTCACCACTACAAAACACATTACAGATGCCCAAGGAAAGTTCCCTCTGCAAACAGTATCTCTTGCTAGACGTAAACACCTACTTTCAAAGCTTGAAATTTATTAGCATCAAAATGATGTTTATTACCCTGTGGCTTGTGATCCTGTCATGCCTTCTTTCAACCAAAGAGACTGGATTAGCTCAGGAACACAGGCATTTATAGCTCTGACATTGAGCCACTGTTAAAAAGGAGACCTTTGGACAGATGGAACTGATCTGCCCACAGGTGGATGAGCTCTGCTGGAACAGAAAGTGCCTGAGTGCTGGCTGAAAAAACACCCAGGCCCAAGGAGAGAAAGCAGAATAATAAAGCAGGAATTTGTACCAAAGCCAGCTGCCAGCCACAAGTCATAACCAAAAGAAGTGAGCTAACTACAAGGAAAAGCAACCAAATTCTGAAGTAGTATCACAACTGGCAATAAAATGCAGCAAGATTTTCATTGAAATAAAAATGCAAATCAAAAACATTAAGGGTGATGGAAAATTTTATTTTTATGTTGATGTTTTCTCTGTTGTTCTTATTAGTCTGTTCTGGGACACTCTTTTTTGTGAGTTGATTTTTACCTTTTTCAGAGCTGGTTTTATAGTTGTTGAGACTCGTGTGCTAGATTTCTTGAAATGGTATGATACATCTTTGTCGCGCTTTACAGCTGCCCCTATGAACCCCATTAATAAACTATTTATAAACCCAATTTTAATTACTACCAGTCTTGTCATCTTCTTCTCCATCTGGAAGGACTATAACGACTGTAGTACATCCCTCTTTTTATTATGATGACACCATAGTTTTCATGATGATCACTGGATTGCTTCTTTCCGTATCAAAGCTGTGATTTACTTTGGGGCCTTCCCTAAATGAGTAGAGTATTGAGTAGTGTGTCGTTCTAGTATATAAAGTTAGTGGTTTTGATCTTCTAAGCCAAAGCCAAGAACTTCTTTCAGTATTTCTTGTAGTTTGTGTTTGGTTTTTACAAAGTCTGAATTTCTGTTTATCTGGGAATGTCTTCATTTCATTTTCGTATTTGAAAGATAGTTTTGCAGGATATATAATTCTTGGTTGGAAGTTCTCCTCCTTCAAGACTTTGAATGTGTCGTGCCACTGTCTCCATGCCAGCATGGTTTCTGCTGAGAAATCTGACAAGAGCCTACAGGGTTTCCCTCTGAATGTTAGCTTTGCCTTGAGTCTTGCTGCCTTTAAGAGTTGCTGCTTGTGTTTCGTTTTGTTAAGCTTGATTATAATATGCCTTGGAGTCTTTCTTTTGAGATCTATATTTGGTGGTGTACGATATGCATCTGAGATGTCTATATTCTCTTCCTTCATGATTTCTGGGAAGTTTTCTTTCAGCAGCTCAGCAACAATACTCTCTGTGTTCTCAGATGTCTCACCCTGTTCAGGGACTCCAATTAATCGAAGGTTGTTCCTCTTAATAGAGTCCCACATGCTTCTTAATGTTTCTTCATTTTTCTTGTTTCTTTTTTCTGATTTCTGCTCATAGACGCTGGCATCAGTAGCTCTGTCTTCCAAGTCAGAAACTGTTTTTTCCATTTGTTCCATTCTGTTTTCTTGGCTTTGCATGGAAGTTTCTATGTCTTTGATTTTCTTCTGTTGGATTTCAGAGTACTGGTGTTCCATGAGATCGAACAACTTGCTTAATTTTTCATTTTGTTCTGCTGCATTTTGTATAAGGTCTAGAAGGGCTCTGTAGATAATCAATTTATATTCACTTCCTGATGCTTTCATAAAAGTTTCTTCATCTGGAAAACTCCTTGGTTGCTTTATTTGGGAGCCTTCTGAATCCATGAGTGATTGCTTGTATGCCACAATTGTCTGTTGCTTTTTGGGTCCCATGTGAGTCTATAGAGGCTGGAAGAGGTACTGTGAGGATGGATTGCAAATGTTTCTCTAGACTGTCTTTAAGTGTAAAGCAAAAGGTATCTGACCAGTTCACAAGTCAGTTAGGTTTTCAGGTGTAGAGGTCCCTCTTCTCATCTGACAAAGTAAGCGCCTCTATGTCCAACCCCAGATGATAACAAACTAGTTCAGAATACAGCACTGCTACTGCCCTGGTGGCCTCTGCTGACAGGGCCTAGCCTTATACAACACTGAGTCGAGTACTGGTTTTGTGATAGAAAAGCGCTCTCTTGTGGGCAGGCTCTGGCTCCCAAGCTAAGAATTAGGTCCAGCTGCGGCCACCGTATCCAAGATGGCGTCCTCCACACAGGCAGCAGACGGGGGGCTAAAGGTGCCCAGAGGCAGCGATTCCTCTGCTTCTGTTGCAGGGCCCCCAATGTAGGCAGCACTGTGCAAAATCACTACTTTTCTGTTGGAGAAGCGCTGTCCCGTTTGCAGGCGCTGGCTCCCAGGCTAAGAACGAGGTCCTGCTAAAATCTTGGTACCAACATGGCGTCCCGCACACTGACCGCGAAGCTCCGCACAAACCTGCTGAGGCAGCTACAAAACGAAAGGCTCAAAGTGGCTAGATTAACAGAGTCCCGAGCCTGGCTCTCAGAATATGGGAATTTCGCCTGCCTATCCCCCCAGCAGCGCATCTGAGTCCAGCCGCCAGGCAAGGCCCAGCTCCGCCCGCCAGCCGAGACAGAGGAAAAAAAAAGTCGAAATGGTGCGTTTACCTTCCGTCCCTGAGAGCCGGGGCTAGCCGGGAGCGGGAGTCAGCGAAAGAGAGGAGGTTTTTCGCTGAGTGGTATGAAGTCCCAATTAACAGCTCTGTGCCGTGTCCTGAGGCTGATTAGGTGACCAGAAGGCTCTGTTTGATTGTCAATTCAGGCCTTGGTTTCCAGAGGGATATACGGAGACGTGGGCTTAGTCGGCCATCTTGACTCCGCCCTCAAATTTTAGAAGTGGATCCTGGAGATGACTGCACCAAAGGATGAGTGTAAACGAGTAGTTGATTAAGTCTACCCTCCCGCCACTCCCCTAAGCAGGCTCTCTCCCTCCAGCCTCTGTGTAGTATCCATCGCCCCTTGGCAGGCACTCAGCAACTAGGGCAGCCCCTGCGCTCGGAGCCTGCAGAATTATTCAAAATGTCCCATCCCCAGGAAGCCCAGGAAACCTTCCTTAGCCTGACTGTACACCACTAAACTGTGTGTAAAGTACCTTGAAATGGTAAATGATTTTGTTACATATATTTTTACCACAATAAAAGAAATGCCCCCGCAAAAAACTAATTTCAAGGTGAAAGTTCCTAGAACTTATTTGTCACATACAAAAGGAAGGGATTTTATAAAACATTTTTTTAATTTTTCAAAAGCTAGAGATGTACGCATCTTTGAAATCCATGTAATTTTAACATCTGTGGACTCAATCAGAATCTTTCAAACAAAACCAAAAATTGGGATAAAGAGTGAGGGTTATTCACTGGGTCAGGACATCAGGAAAAGAGAAAGAAGTAGATGAGTCTACTGAAATGTACTGAAATTCTAAAGCTCCAAAAATATAGGTGTGATAAAGATTATTAATCACTTTTCATTATTTTCTGTAGTTATTTTCATTGGTACAAAGAAACTACATGGTGACAGTTGCTAAGAAGACATTTAGATTATAAACTTTCTCTTCTATCTTTAGGAGTGACTGTATTAGGCATCTTTTAGAAAGCCTTTTCAAAGACAGACTTCTAGATTCATCAGGAGAAGACGAGTCTCTAGAGGGCAGTGATGGCTCAGTGGTGGAATTCTCACCTTCCACGCATGGAAGACTCAGGTTCGATACCTGACCAGTGCACTTCAGGCTCAGCCACATGTCTGTTGGTGGGGGCTTGCAGGTTGTCACGATACTCAGCAGGTTTCAATGAAGCTTCTAGACTGAGGCAGACTAGGAAGAAAAGCCTGGGGTCAGCTTCCAAAAATCAGCCAACGAAAACCCTGTGGATCACAACAGACTGCTCTACACACAAGCAATCATGGGGTTTTGTTCGTTTGCACTCGGGTCACCATGAGTCAACTCCACAGTAGCTAACAACTGTCCTAGAGGAAACTCGGGCCTTAGGTTGCTCAGTTGACCCTGAGAGGAACGGGACCCAGGACTGGGTCTGAGTGGAGCTGACGAAGCCAGCCCCTCCACTGTGTAAATCAGGGAGGAACCGCAGTGTGCCTGGGGCAAAACACTTAACCTATTTGGGTCTCTAGCTCTCATTTGTAAAACAGGGTAATTATAACCTCCCTGCCTTATAGGGCTACTGGGAAGCTTCATTAAAGTCTGTAAATCACTTTGAGGATGGGAATGATTACTCACTGCAGGGCAGGTGGACCGGCCCCATTTCTCACTGTTTCCCTTGCTTCATCTTAGGTGACAGAGCAAAAACAGTGCTCTTTCTGTTCCCTTGTCTTACTAACACTACATCTTGGTCCTTCTGTCTACATTTCTGGGTTCTCAGCAGGGCATCGAAGCCAGTCATTTCAGCTGAAACTTTTGCCAAGAATTTGTCTTTTCATTCCAGACAGACTGAATCAGAATCTACAGTTTAACTAGATCCTTTGGTGACTCTTATTTATAAAAAAGCCTGAGACCTACTCCTCTAGAAGTGGTTCTCAGAGCTGGTCCCTACATAGTCGTTTGAGCATGCCCTGGGAACCTGTGAGAAATGTAAATTCTCAGCAGGGGTTCAAACCAGAACAAACCAGTTTGAAGCTCTGGTTTTCAGTTCTACAAGTTTTATTTACTGGGAAGCAATCATTTAAAATTAAATACTTGTAAAATTCCATAAAGTGTTTGGAATGGCCATCAATAATTATGCATCAAGTTATGCTCATCATCTTGTATTTCTATAGATTCAAAACCAGATGCATCTTGCATGCCATCTCCTTGTTAGACATTAAAATCAGTTCATCTTTAAAAAAAGAAAACACATACACACTTTTTCAAGTTGCATATAAAATATATACATATGTATGTACAAGGGTATAGAATGAACCCTGGGTATATTTTTATATGTAAAATCAAAACCAAAAAAAAAGAAAGGAAAGGCAGAATATGTACTTTTTATTAAACCCACTGTATATTTTCAAACACATTGTGCCAGAAGAAGGTCCTTGGGTAGCACGAACAGTTTGTATCCATCTACTAATCTAAAGGTTGAGGGCTTGAACCTGTCCAGCTATGCTGCAAAACAAAGGCCTGGCAATCTCCGTCTGTAAAGATTATATCCAAGCAGTATCTAAGAAGCATCAGTTGACTACACCTCATCTGGAGCAGAGGAGAATAAGAACATCAAAGACATAAGGAAAATATGAGAGTCCAGGAGAGAGAAAGGGCCATGTAAACCAGAGTGCATATCAGCATGAAACCAGATGAAATAGATGGTACCTGACTACCACTAATGACTGCCCTGGCAGGGAGCTCAACAAAGAGTCCCTAATAGAGCAGGAGAAATGTGGGGTGCAGAATTCAAACTCTAGTAAAAAGAACAGACTAGATGGTCTGACAGACTGGCGGGTCCCAGGAAGACACTGTTGTCAGAATCTCTGTTGTCCAGAACTGAAATTGTTCCTTAAGCCAACCCTTCAGATAAAGGCTGAGCTTGGTCTGTAAGATATAAAATGATACCAGTCAAGAGTGTGCTTCTTGGTTCAGGCAAATCCAAACCAAAACCCACTGCCATCAAGTTGGTTCCAACTCATAGCAACCATATAACACAGAGTAGAACTGCCCCATGGAGTTTCCAAGGAACATCCGGTAGATTCAAACGGCCAACCTTTTGGTTAACAGCTGTAGTGCTTAACCACTAAGCCATCAGGGTTTACATGAGACTAACTGGTCAACTCCGATTCAGAGGTGAGATGAAAAGGCAGAAGGGGACAGGAGCTGCTTGAATGGACATGGGAAACACGGGGTGGAGAGAAACGGCATGCTGTCACAGTGTAGGGAAAGCACCTAGGGAAAGCATGAGAAACTGACTGAATTGTAAACTTTCACTTAAGTATAAATAAATATATAACCTCTCCCTCCAAAAAAGATAGCATCCAAGAAAACCCTGTGAAGTAGTTCTACTCTGTAACACACATGGTTGTCATGAGTCAGAACTGACTTAACACCAACAGGTTTGGTTTGGGTTTTGTGTCCAAAAAAACCCATATTTTAAAGATGTATTAGCTTACTTTGACTCATTTTTAAAGTTCAAGAGCACACCTTTTTAAAAATAAATAAATAAATAAACTTATTTAAAAGCTATTTAGACTTAACTATCATTAGCATGGTGCTAGCCAGATAAATTATGGTACATCCAAACTCTGTGAATATGTGCGGAAGTAGAAAAATACATGTAAACACAGAATGGAATTCTAGATATGTTTTAATTTAAAAGAAAAAATCAGAAGTGCAAAATGGTACATGTAGTAAGTTACCATTTGTGTTCATAATAGGGATATTTTATATACACATATAGTACTTTTACCCAGATAATACATGCCTTCTACGTTTGTTTGCCAACTACGCCTTCCCTAGGAGTGAAGTATTTTTCGTAAGCATCTTTATGCTAATTTTTCATAGTACTGCGAAAATATTGATATAGTGGTGCTTACAAAACTGTCTCACAGGGGAAGTGTGCTACTGGGAAACAAAGTAGAACACTGGCATTATCTGCATAACACAGCATATGTTATACAGGTACATAAGCATTATATATTGTGTTATGTGTTGTACTTCATACATTGTATACATAAACTATCTGCAGTAGTGGTTACTTCTGGAAAGAGAGATGAGAAGATTGAGACTGAAGGAAACAGGCAAAAGTCTTAAAGTTTACATGTATTCTTTTAGGGGCATTTTATGCAAAAGCATTCAACTGTGTGGATCATAATGAATTACAGCTAACATTGCATAAAATGGGAATTCTAGAGCACTTCTCTGCACTCCTAAGGAATCAGTATATGGATCAAGAGGCAGTTGTACAAATAGAACAAGGGGCCATTGCATGCTTTAAAGTAAGAAAAGGTGTGCATCAGCGTTGTACCCTGTCACCATAACTTTTCAATCTGTATGCCGAGCAAATAATCCAGGAAGCTGGATTCCACACGGAAGAATGAGACACCAGAATTGGAAGATGACTTATTAACAGCTTGTGTTACACAGATGATGCCACCTCACTTGCTGGAAGTGAAGAAGATTTGAAGCACTTACTGATGGAGATCAAGGGCCACAGCCTTCAGTATGGATTGCACCTTAACATCAAGAAAACAAAAATCCTCACACTGGACCAGTAAGCAACATTGTCATAAATGGAGAAAGAGGTTGTCAAGGATTTCATTTTACTTGGGTCAACAATCAATGCCCATGGAAGCCACAGACAAGAAATCAAAAGATACATTGCATTGGAAAAATCTGCTGCAAAGCACCTTTTTAAAGTATTGAAAAGTAAAGATGTCACCTTGAAGACAAGGGTGCACCTGACCCAAGTCACGGTATTTTCAATCTCATCATGTGCATGTAAAAGCCGGACAGTGAACAAAGAAGACAGAAGAAGAACAGATGCCTTTGAATTGTGGTGCTGGAGAAGAATGTGGACTGTACCATGGACTGCCAAAAGAACAAACAGATCTGTTCTGGAAGAAATACAACCAGAGAGCTCCTTGGAAGCAAAGATGGCAAGACTGCATCTTACATACTCTGGACATGTCAGGAACGATCAGTCCCTGGAGAAGGACATCATGGTTGGTAGAGTGGGGGGGTCAGCAAAAAAGAGGAAGGCTCTCAGCAAGATGGACTGACACAGTAGCCACAATGATGGGCGTAAGCATAAAAACTATTGTGGACATGGTACAAAACAGGGCAATGTTCTGTTCTGTTGTACACTGGATCACTACGAGTCAGAACCAACTGAATGGCACCTAACAACAACAACAACCATAAAAATACACCATATTTTTAATTACAAATTTTAGTCACATTAGCATATTTCATTATTAAACTGACATTCTATGATATTTTATCTTTAAAACATAATTTATAGTTTATGCTGTTGATCAAAACTGTCAACTACATATAAAAAGTAAACAGATGTCATTATATTTTAAAATTATGGGATGAATATACTGTAATATAGCATCCAAAATGTGCTTACAGTTTGCTTTCGAAAGAGATAGACGCTATTGATAAATAGCCAAAATATTCATCCCAATTGTAATGTTTCATAACTCTTTATAGAATTGTTTTAGACTTTCCCCTAGAATTAAGTCTCCTTGTGGGTAAAGATATAGGGGTATAGGATTGCTGTGAGTCAGGATGGACTCAGTGGTAGTGGGTTTGGTTTTGGAAACCCTGGTGGCATACTGGTTAAGTGCATCTACTAACCAAAAGGTCAGCAGTTCAAATCCACCAGGCACTCCTTGGAAACTCTTTGGGGCAGTTCTACTCAGACCTATAGGGTCACAATGAGTCGGAATTGACTCAACAGCATTGGGGTTTTTTTTGTTTGGTGGGGTTTTTTTGTTTGGTTGGTTTTTTTGTTTGTTTCTTGACTCATAAAAAAAAAAAGACTATTCATATGGTTTCTTCCAAAAGTCTAGGTTAATATCTGGCATATAGTAGGTTTTCGCAAAATAGTCACCGTATAAATAAATACATCAGTTGACTTCGTACTACAGTTTCTTATCTTTTTTAATTAAATGGACTTCCTTAATGAGGGGCTTTTTGAAATAGCACTTTATTAATTAAGTAAGGCAAATGCAGTACACATCATTTTCCAAACTTGTTTTGCCATGAAGAAAACCATTCCCTCCTAAAGTACTTCACAGTACTAACTAGTTAAATCAAAGAAACCAAACTTGTTGCCACTGAGTGGATTTCAGCTCATAGTGACCCTGTAGAACAAAGTAGAACTGCCTCACAGGGCTTCCAAGCAGTGGCTAGAGAATTTGTACTGCCCAACTTTTGGTTAGCAGCTGAGATTTTAATCACTGTGCCACCATGGCCTCAAGTGTTAAAGAAGTCCAAATAAATAGAAATGGAAAACACTGCTTGCTCTTAACATATGCCTCACCGTTACCTCTAAGTCAAAAGCAGCAAAGACCATCAGCAATCATTGAATATTCATGGCTCCCTGTTTTTTCCCACACTCCGTGTTATTGGCTCAGGACCATGTGATTGTGATCTGGCAAACATCAATGTGAAGCAAAATGATGGCCACTTCTATTCTATTGTCTCTTCCTTCGCTGGGACTATTCTGGAAGTCAAATGTGGAAATGATGACCTCTCATGTTGAAGAGAATCCCCAAGCCAGGTGATGTAGTGGACCCTTGCAACTGACATCAGAGTTTCTAAGACAAAAACAACAACAAACACTTTTGTTGTCCTAAGCCTCTAAGATTTCATAATGGTATGACAGCCTATCCTGATTAAATGTGTTAATCACTAAGGCATTCCTTCAAATAACAAATATATAGTGCCAAGCACTCTGTAATAATACTTGGGGTATGTTATAATGTGTATATTAAAGATGGTTAAAAAAAAGAAATTAAAGAAAGAAAACATGCAGAAGGAAAAATGGAGGGATGAACAGTCTAGAAGAAAAAGTGCGAAGATGAGTATTTTTTGTCTTTGGAAGCCTAGCTATTATTTCAGAGGAATGTGTCAAAAACTAAGCTTAAATATAAATAATGTAAATTTGTCCAAAGTTGACTAGTCTTTCACCGTGTCTGTATTACTCCCTACTTTTGTAAAGACCAAGTGTTTTCTAGATAAGCTTTCTAGAACTCTTTTTGTTCTCTTGTTGTATCTATACATAGTTCTTGGCTCAAGGACGAAAGAAAAAAAGCTGTAAATCTAAAGGGGTTAGCTACAAGTGGCCTAATACATAACAGAAGTTGTCACCAGACCTTATTTGTCAATGATCTTGGGCCTTTGTCATAGCTAGGCAGTGTCTGTATGAATTTTCTGGACTAAGCTTGCTTAATACATCAGGCCCTTGATAGATGCATAATCTTCACTGAAAGAAATATTCATACAAGATTAAATTCTATTGCAGTCATGTATTTTGTACTTTAAGCCAACTTCCTTTCGATACAACAGTAAATTGGGGAGGACAGAAAATTGTTGGGAGACACTGAAGAAGAATGTTCTCTGTTCATCATTTTGAGTTATGAAATGTCAGAATAATGAGAGTTACTCCGTATCCCGTCTCTCTAAATACCAGGATCTTGTCAACATGAGCAAGATTTAAATAATCACAATAATCCATAAGAGTCTGGAATTCCAGCACAGGCTGTCAAGTAAAGCAAAACCTTCTATTAATTTTCTGTCAAACGCTCTCATCAGTTTCATGACTTTGATCAAATCTCCCCAGCCATGCAGTGCTGTGGGTTCCTTTCTTCTTTGCCTCGTCTTCCTCCTCCCACCTAAGCAGAAAGCTTTTTTAATGGCCTGTTTTGGAAAGGTTGTTCCCCGGTCTCTATGTACTGGCCAGGATTTAACCTCCGGCTTTATAGAACTCCTGGGACTCTTCATGGAAACTGCAATGACAATCCAAGTGGAAATCTGGCATGCTGGGCTAGAAATTCACCAACCTTTTCTAGGCACTTTATCAGTCCAGCCCTGCCTTTGAAAGATAAGCCCCTCTGAGACAGAAATCACGGGCAGACTAAGCTGTTGCAGATTAGCTCCCCTGGCTGCAACACACATAAACTAGGTGGGGTCTGACCCAGAGCGAATGCTGGATAAGAGCATTCCCTCTTACTATTGTCATTCTTAGCTCACTAGTAAGTTATTTAACATGCATCAAGGCCCACTAGCCTTGATTCTTTTCTGACAGAATTATTAACTACCGCCAAGCCCTTGATTACTATTAGCTTGACTGGTTTTGTTTTTCACCTTTTCTTTTGGAAAAACCATTATTATTTTGAAATAGTTCTCCATTACACAGTTTGTCAAATTACAAAAACAACAGAAGTGTAACAGCACAAAAAGTTTTGAAGAAAAATACTGCCTAACATGCCCATGTACACTTTCCATAAGATTCTTTACACTCAGATATGTTTACAACCATCCTCAAATACCCAGTTACACACACACACACATGAGTTGGTAAGTTGATAGGTTCATTGCCTGTTGATTGTACTGTTCTGGTTTCTCTGACATTTTCTTATTTTCCCTATAGGACAATTGTCTCTGCAAGTCAATAGATCAGGTTCTATCTTTTACTTCTATTCTTTTATATGTATCTGCATAGGTGCAGCTGACCCAACCCAAGATATTTTCAATGGCATCATATTGATGTAAAAGCTGGGCAATATATAAAGAAGACAGAAGAAGAACTGACACCTTTGAACAGCGGCGTTGGAGAAGAATACTGAGCATACCTTGGACCGTCAAGAGAACAAACAGATCTGTCTTGGAGTAAGTGCAACAAGAGTGCTTCTTAGAACCAAAATACATGCTATGGACAATGCTGTAGGGAAGGACCAGTCCAGATTAGTCCCTGGAGAAGGACATCATGTTTCAAACAATAGAGGGTCAGTCAAAAAGAGGAAAACCCTCAAAGAGAAGGACAGACACAGAAGCTGCAACTAACAGCTCCAGCACAGCAATGATTGTGAGAACAGGTCAGGACCAGGCTGCGTTTTGTTTTGTTATAAACAGGGCTGCTATGAGTCAGAAGGGACTCATAGCACCTAACAACAACAACAACACGTATTCATTTTACAGAAATAAAGTCATCCATCCGTATTTGATGGAGACTCGCTTACTGTACAGAGCCTTGTTCTTTCCGGTATTGCTTGCCTCCTCAAGTGTCCTACCCCTGCTGCCCTCCACACGGCCACCCAACCCTAACTAGACAGGTCAGAGTTGCACTGTGGTTTTGGCCTTCAGTCATTATTAAGACTGTCTTGTGAATCAGTCAGTCCTCCAGAATTTGGGTGGTTTTAAAATTACCAAGATCAGCAAATTAAAAAGAGTCACATTACCATGGCTGAATATCTCAGTTTCTGAACATCTGATGATTAAAAACAAATCTGTCATTTACCAATTGCCATTATACAACATGTTGTTGTCATAAAAGATAACTTACAGACAAGGACAAATGTCAGATATCTATCTAAAAGAATGCTCTTGGAATAACAACCTCAGATACCAACTTAGACATACAGATCTGTTAAAGTTTCCAAGAAAACATTGGGACAATTTTCTGGATAGTAACTTTTTTTCTCCATTTGGAACTTAATGATTATCCTGCTAATTGTTCCCATTGCTCTGTCTCCTTGAGACTTGTCCCATCACAGAAACAAATCTACTAAAATTTCACTCTGGAATGAAATCCAATTTTTCAAGATCAATTGCAAATTTAAATCTCTGGAAAATATCCTTAAAATCCCTTTGACTTTTTCCATGAAGTAATTAATTGCCCAAAATACATATTTTATTTGTAATATGGGAGTTACCAGCACTGTACCAGAGAAGGCACAAAAGTGCCCATCCATCTCCTCAAAGGTTCTGACTGGTGGACATCCAGTTGAAACATCTGCTGTGACTTCTCATTTTATTGTCAAGCCTTATTACATAAGGGTGATTTGTGTTTCACACTAATTAGCTAAGAGGTCTGGACATTAATCCATTACCTAATAAACAGCCCTCTGCAATGAGGTAGTTTTTGAAAAAGACCAGTTCTGCCTTATTGCTCTTTAACTTAGCAGGCTGAGAGTATGCTCACAACATGATCTTTACTGCCAGTTTAGGAAAGTCATACTCCATGTTTTGATACAGGAAATCTTTCCTCTTGAAGTCCTATATGTCTTGAAGGCACATCACTCAAGAGGCAAGCAGAGTTAGTTCAAGAAAATGGGCAATGCTTTTACATGGAGAACTTCAGTAAAAGAAAGCTGTGCATGTGATAAGAAATACTCGCTGGCCGTCACAGGTACAAGTGAATGGCTGGGTATGCAGTAAGAATGAGATTTCAGGTGAAGAAAACAAAAAACACTATACCCACTGCCATCAAGTCAATTTTGACTTATAGCGACCATATAAGACAGAGTAGAACTGCCCCAGAGGGTTCCCCAGGAGCAGCTGGTGGATTTGAACACTGACATTTTGGTGAGCAGCCATAGGTCTTAACTATTGCACTGTGAAAAGTCTCCAGATGTGAAGATAAAACATATATCCTATCACAATAACATCTTTAAAAAATAATTCCTAAAATCTATATAAATAGAACTGTTTTGAGTTTGCACTATATAAAATTGCCAATTTTGCAGTTCAAAAATGGTCAAATATTGGCAGTTTCATATGCTGGTATCTTAAAAAAATGCAAGCACACTAGTAAATGTAATAACATAGGCACATATATTTGTGTATGTTTTCACAAGAATAGGGAAAAGTATTACAGAATAAATACCAAGCCATTAACACTGCTTTCTCTAGAAGGTGTGTGTGTATATCGAGAATACTGATTACTTTTTCATTATGTATTTTTATATTGTTTCATTTGTGGCAACAAACCTCTATTACTTTTATAATTAAGAAGCATAATTAGAAACTCCAAATAAGAAAGAAGGCTAGAGACAGAATTCATGATCCTGATTCATGATACTTCATCTTCAAGTTCAGTTTCATGTGCAACACTGTGAGCTGTCTAGACATGAACCACCCACTGTGTACTAAGGAAATACACAGAGATGGGAATTTGCTGTGACTCTGGAACTGTCTCAGTGGTTGCTCCAAAGCAAGCACTATAAAAATAGTTTCATAACCCTTATGATAAGACTACTGTACAAAGATTGATCACTTGACATCCAAGTGCCATCTCTGTGTTTGAACACAAAGAAGTCCAGTAATATTTCATGTGCAATATGAAATACAAGAAAGGATATCAGCAGAGATAAGCTTTTAGTACATTGGTGTGTTAAAGGGGTTCCACTCTTGCTGTCCAACCTCCAAACTAATCCCCAAACATTTACTCCAAGACTGAACAGACTTGGGACAGTCTATCTTTTGTTGTTCATTTGTTTGTTTAATGAGTTGCACATATGTATGTTCTTTCTCATAGGCACTCAATATTGTTTACAGAATTATAATTTACTGAATTATATTGAGAGGCAGTGCAGGGTACTGCTGCCTGGCTTCAAATCTCAGTTCTGCTAGTTACCAGTATATGGGCTTACAGAGAACTCAACCTCAATAAGTGAAATCATCTCTAGAGATCCTTATTAGGATTAAATATGCTAATGTGGGTACAGAAACCAGCACTGGATCCTTAAGCTTTTGTTTGTTAGAAACATCTCACAGACTCTTTGTGCTTTTCAAGAACTATATGTAAACGTCTTCTTTTTACTCATTCATTCCACACACTGAAGTGGGCATCTCCTGCCTATCTCATTCCCTGTGCTAGGCATCCAGAATAAAAAATTAATTGAATAGACACAGAAATAAATCAAATGATCCCTATGTTGAATGTCCCCTTGTGTTTCTAATATCCTTTTTAAATCAGTATCTCTCTTCAAGGCATAGGACAAACGGAAGCTGTTTTTGTTATGTAACTAATGATGAAAAACCATACAAACCAGGAATAAGACAACATAAATAGAGTCCTTGAGGAAAAGCCCCACTAATACGACTGTGTGGTCACAGGGCTTGAAGCCTCAACTCTGCATCTGTTGTTTGACTGTAAATCATTGAGGCTAAATCCACAATCAGGGCAGAAATTTGATCCTGTTTCCTTATAAAGTTGGTGAGTTACATGAATGCTGGATCCCATTCAGAGCCCAGGGTCTTCAGGTAATTGTGCAAATTCCCACTAGCCCACACTCACAGGCCTGAGGGAAATCAGAGCGGGCCTAGCAAGAAACAGATAATGGTCCTCACCGAAAAAGGCTAACCTGTGCGTGCCCTTCTTTCTCCACCTTTTTCCCATGGGTTTCCTGGGACAAAGAAGAGGACTCTCCATGCACATGGTTTGTGATCTTGAAGCTTTTGGATAGGAAAACAAAGGAAGAGAAGACCACGGAAATGCTCACTGACCACTGAAAATTAGTGTCATCCGCAGCACTTTTGCGGCTCAGTGATTTTCCTAAATGCAACAAGGCTAAATGCGGGAGCTTTTGAAGCTGACTATGGTTTCCACAAGATTTCAGCAGCCTCACAAAACTTACCCATACCCCAAGGGCATCCATTCATTTGTTGACTCATTCTGCAGTTACGGTTCTTCTACGTGCCTGGCAGTAGGCTACAAGCTGGAATTCATGGCGGGCAGATGCTGTCCGGGTGACGGTGACCCATGGTGATGTCACGTGCAGCAGGAAGCAGCATCGCCCCGCCCTGCTTCATCTTCGTGATCACCGGCAAGTCTGAGTCCATTGTCACGACCACCATGTTTACCCATCTCACCGAGGGTCTCCTTTCCCTCCACTGTGTCTCTACTTTACCGTACATGACGTCACTCTCCAGCAGTTGGTCCCTCCTGTCAAAGTCTCAGACAGTGTTTTATGATCCGTAGTGGGTAATTTTCGGAAGTAGATTGTCAAGGCTTTCTTTCAAATGGTCTATTACAATCTGGAAGCTCCACTGAATCCCATCCACCACGTGTGACCCTACTGGTGTTTGAAATTCCAGAGGCATAGCGTCCAGCATCAGATCAACACACAATCCACCACGGTGTGACAAACTGACAGACGGGTAGGAGAAACACCGCTAGTATAGAGACTTAAAAATTTTTTCAGAGCGAAAAACAGGTACTGACCTCAAAAGTTTATAGTTTGTAATAGTTCAGTCAAAAAAGAATAAAAGTTTCTAACAAAACACATATGCATTTTATGACCGCTTTTATGTGGGGAAGAAACCCTGGTGACGTAATGGTTAAATGCTGTCTGCTAACCAAAATGTCACCAGTTCAGATCTACCAGGCGTTCCTTGGAAACTCTATGGGACAGTTCTACTTGGACCTGGAGGGTGACTATGACTCAGAACTCACTGGACAGCAGTGGCTTATAAATGTGGGGAGGATCCCTGGTGGTTCAGTGGTTAACAGCTAGGCTGCTAACCAAAACGTTGCTAGTTTAAATCCACCGTTTACTCCTTGGAAACCCTATGAGGCAGGTCAACTCTGTCTAGTGTCACTGCGGGTCAGAGTCAGCTCTGCAGCAATGGGTTTTAGTTTTTAAGTGGGGCAACCATCAGTATAATATGCCTTGACATCAGCTGACCCCATTTCAAGTGTAATTTCTGGGCAGATGGCGAAAAGTGGAAGATTTGAGAAGAGAGTGGATAAATAATCATTCTGATTATTGTTACTGAAGGAAAAGAATACAAGTCAAAACTATACTTAGAAGTGTTACTCCAGTTGAAGATAAATAAGCAACAGGCCATCTGGAAACATCGTCATGACAATGTACATCTTTCAGGTTTTCACAACTCCAGAAAGTTCAGGTGTGCGTAGCACAGACCTCAGAAGCCTTGTCCTGCAGTTGGCTTTCAGCTGCTCTTCAGCAAGTCACCCCCCATATGTAAACTTCGTCATCTGACATGGATCTCTGCCTAGACTTTTCTCTAGGGGCCTCAGTCATACTGTCATAGGACAACTATAAAATTTTTATAGCAGCAAGAATCTATTGACCAATGAGTAAACTATACATGCAATAAAATTACATGTGTCAGAATTCAGAAGCCAGGGCAGAGAAGGGCATGTTTGCAGCATGGCTGCTAGTATTAAGTTTCTTAGGTCAGAGACTTTTTATATTTGTACATCCCTACCTGTTCACTCAGAATGCTGATGGCATAATGATTAAGTGCTACAACTGCTAACCAAATGGTTGGCAGTTCAAATTCACCAGACGCTCCTTAGAAACTCTGTGGAGATGTTCTACTCTGTCCTATAGGGTCAGAATCAGAATCGACTTGACAGCACTGGATTTAGTTTGACCTGGTCACTCACCTCCCTGGAAAAAGGTTAACCAATAAACAACCAAGAAGGTGGGTAAAGGTAACCATAAAGAAACATTTCTTCAAAATAGAGAAGTGAAAAGATCAAGAAATCATGTTTGTTTACAGACTCAGAGGACCTAGATATCATCTTGGAGTGCCTTAGAAAGATAAAAATTGAGGAATCTTGGATACAGAAGAAAAAGAAATTTGTGGTGATTATAAGAGTTCTTGGTGTAGCAATTGATACTCAGGAAAGCTGCAGTCAGGAAATAAAAAAATGTATTATTGCACAATCACTGGAGAAAACTATCATGCTTGGTAAATAGAGGGTCAGAAAAAAAGACAGAGATTCTCAGTGGGCTAGACTAACACATGGCCACAACAAGAGGCTCAACTATACCAAAGATTGTGAAGACAGCACAGGACTGGACAACATTACTTTCTGTTATACAGAAGGCCACTGTGACTTAGAGCTGACTGGACAGAATCTAATAACAACAATAAGACTTTAATGGGAGAAGAGAAGGGAGTCTCCTTTTTTTTTTATTATGATTGAGTGAAAATGTACAATCCTGTATAAATTTGCATGCCCACCTAGGAGCAGCTCCCACTGCTCTCCCTGCCCAGTGACAGCACACTCCTTTTCTCCATTCTCTACATGTCATGTCCTCCTAACAATCTCCTATCCCCTCCTCTCCACCCTCTCTCCTGTCCCCAGTAAGAGGTCAGCAGGCTGACATCCCATAGATGCATGAAACCATAAAGTGCACACACGATATGGTCACCCTGTGTTGGCAAGTCCAATCCATTCCTGTCCAAAGAGTTCGCCTCCATTATGATTTATGGCCAGGAGCAGCATCGGGGCCAGCAGCCACGCTCCCAGGGGAACCCCAAAGCCCCCGGACATCAACTGTGGCCTTTTGGTGGAGATCTCAGGGTGCACGGAAGTCTCCTATTTAATGGAGAATAATTTAGTTTTACTTGTCAAAGTGGTGTGCTGAGAAAACACCTGACAAGGCACCTAATGATCCCATGCTGCCGCGTGAGAAGAGAGCTCTGTGGGTTATCCAATGTCCTCACCGAGTTTAGACTCACACCCGGTCTAGACCAAGGGGGCATCATCAACAACCGCTAGGTATGAAATTACCACCCATCTGTCAGTTTGTTGAACTGTGGTGACTTGCATATTGATATGAAGCTAGAAGCTATGCCACCAGTGTCTCAAATACCAGCAGGGTCACCTACGATGGACAGTTTCACTGGCACTTCTAAGCTGAGGCAGACCAGGAAGCAGAGTCTGGCGACTGGTTTCTAAAAGTTAGTCAATGAAAACTCTACGTATCACAGAATATTGTCGGAGACTTCCACTCTCTTGTTTTGAACACATCATCAGCAAAGACCGCTCACTAGAAAAAGACAATGTTTGATAAACCAGAAGGCCAACAGAAACCCTCCAAGAAATGGATTCATACTATAAGCGCAAATAGACCACTGATCATTACGATGGCTTTTGTTACGCATTTCCTTTTATTATGCATTGAGCTATGGCCATGAGTCAGAGCCAACTTGCTAGCAACTGACAACATCAACAGATATTAATGCAGAGCCTACTATGCTCAGTCTAAAAACTCTACCATAGAAAACACAAGAGGAAAACAAGCATTCTTCCTCCTCAGAGTTTGCCATTTATTACAACTACAAAATAAGGAGCCATGGTGGCAAAGTGGGTGAGAGCTCGGGCTGCGAACCAGGGGTTGCCCATTTGAATCTACCAGCTGCTCCTTGGAAACCCTGTGGGATAGTTCCACCCTGTGCTATAGGGTCACTATGAATTGAAATTGACGGGAAAGCACACAAAACACTAAAATAAAGAAAATAAAGACACCCTCAGATTTGATTCTATTCACCTGAGAGAGTGCTGAAGCCATGCTTTTCAAGCCTTTGAAAACAAAAATACTTTTCTCTAACTACTCACTGAACATTTGCTCTGACCTCTGGTGAAAAGAAAGACGCATGCCCCTGCTCCGCTACCCATGGGTTGCCGGACAAGGTTTACTGGTAAATCTCAGTGTTACCGAACTGAAATCCAACACGACTGCCTCTACCACATCCCCCTCACCACCGACACTCCCAATGGATGTAGAAGGAATATAGCTGTTGGGAATTTCCTCTTTCCAGCCCCATGTAGTCTGCCCCACCTACTTACAGGCGTGTGATCAGCTCCAAAGGTGTCCTTGTGTGATATAATGGGATAAACACTCAACTATGAACCTAAAGGCTAGTAATCCAAAACCATTCAAAGATACCTTTAAAGAACTACCAGGTAATTGGCTTCCAAATGATCACAGCCTTAAAAACTCTATGGAGCGCAATTCTACTCTGGCCTGCAGAGGGTCACCATGAGTTAAAACTGACTCGACAACAGCTGGTGCTCCTGGTAAGCAGAAAGGAACTCCTAGATACTGAAAGCAGTTGTTATGCTCAGCTGCTAACTGAAGGTTCAAGGCTTGAGTCTACCCAGAAGTTGTGGAAAGAAAGGCTTGGCAATCTACTTCCCCAAAATTAGCCATTAAAAGCCCTAGGGAGCACAGCTTGCAAACTCTAGTGATGTAGCGGTTAAGAGCCATGGCCGCTCACCAAAAGACTGGCAGTTGGAGTCCACCAGCCACACCTTGGAAATGGTATAGAGCAGTTCTATCTGTCCTGCAGGGTCACTGTGAGTCACAACTGACTTAATGGCAATAGGTTTAGTTTAGTTTTTCTCTGAAGCACAGCTCTACTCTGAAACACACTGGGTCTCAACAACTGGGAATCAAGTCTGCAGCAACTATTTTTTGGGGAGGGTTAGTGCTAAAGCATTGAAAGGGAGTTATTCCTTATATAGCAGTTGGGAAAAAGTACTTCCAAAGGTATGTAACACTTTTAGGAAATAGAGGTACTCACTGAGAACATGCCTAACCTCTTTCCTCTCTCTGCTCCAAACAAGCTGCTGTGCCAAGTTCCGTGGTTCAGCGATACAATGGTGCTGAGTAGCCAGGCACCAGCAGTGGCATACCTGACCTAATTTGTTCATTGAAGACACACTTACTGCACATCTGTCACATGCCTGGCATTTCCAATGCTCATTTTTATCACCTGGTCATATAACAGTCTAGTTCCCAAGTATGAAGTAGTAAAAGAGAGGAATAAAGATGCCACAGTTGTGTGACTTGTGTTCTGCATAAGCATATCTAACCAAGGAGGGGAGTAGGAACTAAAATCCAGCCCAGTTTTCTTCTACAAGCCAGACACCCATAAGCTGCATCTGCTCAGGGGAGACACACTTTCCTAATCTGCAGAAAGACTTTATCTAGTCTGACAGAGGACCTATGTGGGAGGTAGAGTGTACAGTCAGTTCCCCCATCACCTCCATCCTGAAAGATTATGTAAGAATCGATGAATCTCTTAATTTGTCCTTGTATGTCTCCGCATCAGTAAAATGGGGACAATAATGCTTCCTCGTATTGTAAATCAGTTGTCATCAAGTCAGTTCTAACTCACGGCAACCCTATGTGTGTCCAAGTAGATCTGTGCTCCGTGGAGTTTTCAATGGCTGCTTCTCAAGAAGTAGATTGCCAGCCCTTTCTCCTGAGGTCCTCTGGTAGACGTGAAGCTACAGCCTTTCAGTTATAGCAGCCAAGGATGTAAACCATTGACACCACCCAGAGACTCCTCATCCTGAGATAGTAGGCTGAGCTCTCGAGGAGGAAAATCTTCAAAGAATGCATTATCATGAGGATATTAAGTTTTATTTCTTCCCTTTGTCCCAAGAAAGTACCACTTACTACCTATGGATCTTCCTTTAATCACAGAGAGAAAACTAAAACCAATTCTGTAGACCTCATCAAGGAAAATGAACAGAAGTTCTTATTTTACTAGCTACACATCAGTCATGAAGAAGGCCTAGCTAGGCACTAGTTATACTGCTCAACATCTATTCAAGGATCCAACAAAAAATTAGTTAATTCTTCTCTTCCTCAGTTCTGTTCTCAGGTTTCTTGTGGAAACAAAGGTCATAAACAATGCCACTAACCAACTTTGGAGAAGAGATGGAGAAGTAGGGGCTTTCCTTCCTTGAGAGCAGATAATGTTTCTCTTGGAATGTCAGGATCTAGTATGGGGACGGGGGGAACCCTGGTGGTGCAGTGGTTAACTGCTACAGCTGTTAACCAAAACGTCAGTGGTTCAAATCCACCAGCTTCTCCTTGGAAACAGTATGGGGCAGTTTCACTTTGTCCTGTAGAGTCATTATGAGTTGGAAAGGACTTGACAACAATGGGTTTCTTAGCATGAGTGAGGGAAGGTCCCTGGGTGGTATACTTGACGGCTTATCAAAAGGGTAGGGGCTTAATCCTGGTGATCTGCTTCTGAAAGTTTACAGATATTGAAAACCTGTGGAGCACATAAGATTGCATGAGTCAGAATCTACTCAACAGCACACAATGAATGCAGTATGGGGGACCCAATAAATATTTGTTCTTTTCCAGTGTCTGACTCCCACTCTTTCCAGGGGAAAGAGGGTTATCAGAACACAGAATTAGGAAGATCTTGACTAATTCATACAAAATGATCCAATTTGGTTAGACCTGAATCTTTGATCTCTTGGCCAAGCCAAGCCAAGTGCCGTCGAGCTCTTATTTAGTAATTTATTTATATCTAACCTAAATCTTCTACATTCCTCTGATTCTTGCATTAATGGGGCCAGAAAACACAGCTATGGAATAATCTGACTGTCTTAAACCAGACTAAGCAATCGGAATTTTAAGAAGTTCTGATCTAATTACCTTAGTATGCTGTTCCTGGCACGTGAGTGAATCTTCTCAGGTAAAAATTCAAATGCGTTGCTGCTAGATTATGCTATGATAACTTGCTCTAAGTACCCAAATCACCAGTTGCTGAGGGGTTTCTTTTGGTTCACAGTGACCCCGTGTGTGTCAGAGTAGAACTGTGCCCGTAGGGTTTTCAGTGGCTGCTTTTTCTGAAGTCAATCGCTGGGCCGTTCTTCCAAGGCACCTCTGGGTGGGCTTGAACCCCCAAACTTTCAATTAGCAGCCACCCAGCGACTCCTCTCCAAGCATAATGCCTCTGAGCTGCTTTGTGTCTAATTCATTTTTCATTATGGATCATCTTTGCAGTCTTGGTAGCCCACAGAATGACTTGCATATTGTCTAACATCAATGAAAACCTCAAGACTGAAGTAAAGAGACCAAGAAGTTCTCTGGTGTCTAGCTCAAGGCTCCATTTCGGGCAGACGGCAGAGCACAGTGGCCTGAAGGTAACCTGCACTTCCCTGCTTTGCTGTCATTTCCTCTCCCGAGGTCTAAGGCAGGGATTTGCTGAGGGAGATTCTCAAGAACAACCCTCACCCGTGCTGTAATGTGTTGACTCTGAGTGCGCTAGCATCGGTGCCTACAGCGCTGAGACTTCCTACTACCTCTCCATTTCCGGGTTTTAGTTTTGTCTCCCAGCAGATAGCTCCTTAGGAGTGTATTTACCGCCACCTTGTGGAATATAAATACATTTATTTTCAAAAGTAAAGGGATTATTCTGGGCAATTTTTGTTTTGGTTTTCTGCCTCTTTTTTTTTTTTGGTGAAACTTAAAAATACTATTCTCTTTTTTATTCCAATCAGTTTTTATTCTCCCAAAGGCAGCTCTGTGCTGATCTGGCTGCCGATATATCTCACACCAGCTGGAAAAAAAACAACTCCTGCTTACTTCACTCACCGTCCTTCTCCGTCAAAATACAGAGAGCTATAACACACTGACAGCAAAAGATCCTGGCCCCTGAAAACCTCCTAAATTTCACTGCAGTGCCAAGAATTGAACCATAATCCCAGGTGATTATATTTACAAGAAAGAGCTTGTCCATAATCTCTCCCCAAAACAATGTTATTCCCATATGGTTTGTGCAGAAATCCTCATACATTGGCTTAGCTGTACTTGGATTCTAATCATAGACTAGAAAACTAGCCTGACCTAACTGAAGTGTTTAGAACTGCCCAGCCTACCTGCTTTTACCGCAGTGCATGGTCTGGTTTCTTCTCTACTGCATTTTCATACTGCAAAGACATTTCTCTAGTTGTATACATCCGGCAGCTCCAAGGAAAGGGCTTAGAAGGAAGATGAGACCTCTGTTTGGATAAGCATAACTGTTTTACCTCAGAGTGAACTAATTTACCACGGGAAAGTTTAAGTCTATTAAATAAACGCCAAAAATTTTAAATGGTTTGATTATGAACAATGTCTCTTTAAATGAAAAAGACATAACTTTTTTACTTGGAAGAAGCCGGTTTGGTGTGGCTCTTAAAACAAAATAGTTACGATCGAGTTGACTCTTGTTGATGGTGACTGAGTGTGTCAGAGCAGGACTGTGCTCCACTGTGCTTTCAGTGGCTGGTTTTTCTAAAGTAGACTTCCAGGTCTTTCTTCCAAGGCACCTCTGGGTGGACTGAGACCGCCAATGTATTGGTAAAAATGCTCCACTGGGTGCTAGGTAAAAATTTTCACAGAAGTGGATTGCCAGGTCTTCTTTCCTGGGAGCTGCAGGGTGGGTTCAAACTGCCACATTTCCAGCTTGTGCCTGAGCACTTCACCCCCAAACCACCAGGGCTCCTTGAAGCTCTTCTTCCAAAACTAAAAACCAAGTCCATTGCCACGGAGTCAATTCCTACTCACAGTGACCTACTATTTCTGATACTTAAGTGCACGAATCAGATTACCACCACTTTTGCCTAAGCGTTACAGTGGTTACTAAAACTGTATGACGTGGACATTAATCCTGAAAAGACAAAAATGTAAGTAGCTAGAATCACGTTACAGCAAAGCTCCTTTTAGGAAATTTACTTTTTTACGAAAGAAGGAAGTGACTCTAAGCAAGGTTGGATTTTTACCGCATACTTCCCTTTACATGGCCTACAAGGCTCTGGAGTCAGATACTCAAGAGAGGATAGAGGGAAGAGTGTAAGCCTCTCACGGGAAGGCTCAGGACTCTGGTAATACCAGGTAACACGTGGCTGTTTGGGAGAGAAAACCAGAAACTCTGGTGACATAGTGACTTAGTGCGATGTCTGCTAACCATGAGGTTGGTAGATTAAACCCACTGGGTGCTCCTTGGAACTCTACAGGGCAGTTCTACTCTGTCCTATAGGGTCACTATGAGTTGGAATCACCTCGACAGCAGTGGGCGGGAAAAAACTAATAATACCAAACCCTCTGCCGTCAAGTTGATTCCAACTCACAGCGACCCTATAGAATAGGGTAGAACTGCTGCTCTACAGCGTTTCCAAGGAGCACCTGGCCGATTTGGACTACTGACTTTTTAGGTTAGCAGAAGTAACACTAAATCACTACACCACAAGGTTTTGAGAAAGCACATAATACAAGGCAGAACCTAGAAAGAGAGCTAAGCGGAAGGTCTCTTTTTCCCTTAACCTCCAGTTATTAGGTCTCCAGCTTACTGTCAGAGCAAGAACAGGATATCACAGGTCTGAAGTCCCAAGAAAGGAAAAATCAATGAAAGGAAAATAAGCCAAAGACCACAGCCGACTGAAAAGTACAATGCATCCTTAATACTATATGGTTCATAAGTCCCATTTTTTCACACCTAAGGCTTCAAGAGTGAAGCATAATCAGTGTTTCAGTGATAAAAATTCTCAGCTTCCCTGTGAGAGTCCCAGGTTGGATTCCTGGCCAGTGTGCCTCCTGCGCAGTCAGCACCCATGTGTCAGCGGAAGCTTGCTGAGCACACTTCAGGGGAGCTTATGGCTAAGGTGGACCAGGAAGAAAGGTCTTGTGATCTCCTTGCTAAAATTAGTCCAAGAAAACGCTATAGACCACACCGGTCTGATCTATAACTGATCAGGTGGCACAGAACTGGTCCATGCCATCAGGCACCAGGTCACCATAAGACAGGGACCAAATTAACTGCAGCTAACGACAACAAAGCCCTCATGAAGAGTAAAAAAAGAGAACCAAATGGGAAGTAAAGAGGAAGACAAAATGAAATCTTTCACCAAATATTTATTCAGAATTTGTGATGGTCATGGGGTTTATTCTCCAAATGTGTCAGCTCCCCAGACATGGAGTAGAATTGTACTTCACAGTCTCCCTGTGACTGAGCGGGACTACGTGACTAGTTTTAGTCAGTATATAGACATATTAAAAAATAAATAAAACACTGCTGCTGAGTCAATTCTGACTCACAGCGACCTTAAAAGACAGAAGTAGAACTGTCCCACAGTTTCCAAGGAGCAGTTGGTGGATTTGAACTGCCGACCTTTGGGTTAGCAGGCTAGCACTTAATAACCACTATGCCACCAGAGTTTCCCAGTCAACATATGTGGGGCTGAAATGAAACCTGTCACCTCCATAGCAAAACCAAAACAAAAGCCATTTCTGCTCAGTAGATTCAACTCACAAGGATCCTAAAAGGCAGAATAAAATGGTTTCACAAGGTTTCCAAGACTGTCTTTCTCAGGGAAGGAGCCTGCTGTATCTTTATCCTCCTGAGCAGTTGGTGGGCTCAAACCATCAACTTCCTGTTAGCAGGTGGGCACTTAACCACTGAGCCAACAGGGCTCCTTATTTAATTGCTGATACAGGACACAGAGTTCTCCATTCCTTGTGGCACACACCCAAAAAAGGCATTGCCATCAAGCCAATTCTGACTCAGAGCAATCCTGCAGGACAGAGTCGAATTGTCCCATAGTGTTTCCAAGGAGCAACTGGTGGATTCAAACTGCCAACCTTTTGGTTAGCCAGCTCTTAACCACCGTACAGCAACCTATAATTCAAGGAGGCAGCACTCAACCATCCCGATCTGCTGAGAGAGTGCAACGAGCATAGCTACTCAGCCAAGCTGGAGAGACATGAAATGTAAGTAAAAAACACATCTTTATGGATTAAGCCACTAATGGTTTGGAGACGTTTGTTACGAAAGCATGGCCAAGTCAAATGCTAACTCAAACAGACCTACATGATTGAAGCAGGATGTTCATTTGAAGTAAACAGAAGTGTGTGACACAGGACTTACGTTTCGGCAATGAGTGAATGGAGTGCGCAGTGGGAAGGTAAGGAGGGCATTGGCTAGTACATGCCTGAAAAAAATCTTACATTTAAAAACACTTGCTGTGACCTCAGAGGAATACTGATTTCACCTTCCAAGCAACTGTTACTTTATTTTGGGAAAAAACGCTAAAACACTCCTTTTGGTTACATTAATGTAAATCACGAATACTCCCAGAGGTTCTTGGGGGGAAGGGAGGAGACTCTAATTTAATTCGGCTTTTCTAGAAGAGGAAGTTAAACCTTGATTTTGAAATGTAACTTACCGCACAGGGTTGAGTAAGAGTTATTACTCAAAGGTTCTCTTGTTTTCCTGAGTGAGGAGATATATTTCTCTTTCTTGGCTGGCTCAAATGTGCCTTGGAAGTTGGGCTAGGCTGGGCTGACCACTGCCTTACAAGGTCCCAGAAAAACAGCTTCTCTGAGGAGAATCTGGGCCTCTCAACTCCCAGCACAACTGCTTCTGGGAGCCACTGAAGTCACTTTCTCTGCTGCTTTTCTCTTCAGTTATTCCTGGGCTTTAATGCAAAACTGTCAAAAGTGATAGCCTGGCCTCAGTTTTGTGGGGAGCAAGTGTCAGGAAAATTCCCACTTGACATGCAGTGGTAAGGAGAACACTGCGCTTAAGGTCAGAGCAGTGGTGATAATTCAGTCAGGGGAAGGCGCCCATTGCCTTTTAGACAAAGATGGCTTTTTGGACAGATGGCTTCTTGGCCACGTGGTGTGCCAAGAACACTGTACAAAGTATGTAGAACTTGATCTGACTGTTAATATTGGTAGCAATGATGATGATGATCATAGCTAATGCTGCGTACCAGTTACCATCCTAAGAAAAAATATTTACGTATTTACACATACACAGACATGCATTCACATTTATTAAGTGTCACATGAAGACAGCAACCTGGGAGATTATAAAAAATAAAGAGGGTGGATTATATTGGTGTAACCCAACAGAGACAGACTGTAGAGCTCACGGTATTTTCTGATGGAAACACGAGCACGTTTTGAAGTGACACGTTGCCAGCACCTGGACACGCCACATCCAATTGCTGGGTTGGGAACTTCGGCCATAAGCACTTCTTTGTATCCAAAAAGCCCTGGCGGTGACCTGGTTGGGCACTCCGCTGCTAGCCACAACGACAGCCGCTCTGCAGCATAAAAGGTGTGAAAGTGGCCTTCTGAAAGATTACAGCCTTGGAAACCCTATGGAGAAGTTCTGTTCTATCCTACAGAATCACCATGAGTCAGAATCGACTCAGTGGCAATGAGTTTGATTTTGGTAACTATGTACCAAGCATAATCTTTATTCAACAAACACATTTTAAGTACCTACTCTATAGTGGCGCTACGAGTTGGAATCGACTGTAACAGGTTTTGTTTATGTCCCAGAGGAGTTTCTGGATGATGCAAAAAATTAACATTCTTAGCTGCTAACAAAAGGTTTGAGGTTCAAGTGCACCTACAGGCACCTTGGAAGAAAGTCAGTCTACTTCTGAAAAATCAGTCATTGAAAATCCTGTGGTGAAAGTTCTACACATGGAGTCACCATGCATCAGAGTGCACTCCTCTGGAGTGGGCTGACGTGCTGGAATCCGTGCGGAGCACTGGAGGCAGAGGGGTGACCAAGGCAGATACAGGTCTCTCCTTCTGAAGCCCCTCGACTGGTGGTGAGACAAGAAGTAAGCAAGTCAGTTGTTGGATAGTTAAGGAATTTTTATGAATGACAGCATTTGCTGTGAAAGAAACAAACCTGTGATGAAGAAGCACAGGGGCTGCTGAAAGGAATGAGCTTTACACGAGCCTCTAGACGAGGTGACTCTTGGGCTGAGATGTTAAAGAGACAAAAGGCCCAAGGAGGTTAGAATATGACAGGGAGAAGAACCCTGTCCCGCAGGGAAGTGCAGAGGGCAGCAGAGGAACTAACGAGCCCAGTGTGGTCAGCACTTTGGAAAGGGTGAGCCTGAATGTTGTTTTAAGAGCACGTTGAAAAGATTGAGGCAGGAAAGCAAAACTAATCTCACATAATTAAGAGATGATAATTAGGACTGTTAATTTAAATAAACAGTTGTTGAGCTCCCACTCTGTGCTGGACTCTTCTGGGCACTTTGAGTTATTTAATCTTCACAAGAATCCCGAAAGAGAAGTTCTTAGTGCCATTAGACAAATGAGATAATATAGCTAAGGAGACAACATAACTAAGACCTTGTCTGAGGTGGCAGGGAGGGGACACCCCACAGAATAGACTCAGAATATAAAGCATGGAATTCTTAGCACCACAGTTTCTCTCCAAACAGGGTTTAAGGCCTTATCGCCAGCAAAGGAAACCCCCGAGAGGCACCCATATTGTCTGTAGGCAAAGTAGATAATATGCCACACTCATTTTTCCAATACCTAAAAATCATCCCCATAGGACAGTGTAGACCTGCGCATAGTGTTTCCAAGGAGCAGCTGGTAGATTCCAACTACTGAGCTTTCGGTTAGCAGCCATAGCCCTTAACTAATGTATGACCAGGGCCCCTTCTATTACTTCTTACAAAACAGAACAAATAACTAACAGATACTCATTTAAATACATCTTTCTATCACTTCGCACCTTCTTCAGCAACAGGTACTAAAAGTGCTAGCTACAAACATATAGGGCTCAGTCTCAAGTTTAAAAGAAGGCCTCCCTCTGAAATAGCTGAGGAACCGTGAAGTCAGTGGGCGGTTACAAAGTTCTGATGAAAACACTTCTAAAGGGTGCACAGAACGGGGAAGTATGGGGTCCCCCGGCCAGGGACACAGTTACCACTTCTGCGTCACACCTTGCTGAAGCTCTGTTACCTACATGAATAAAAACTCACTGCCACTTGGTCAATTTCAATTCATAGCAGCCCAACAGGACAGGGTAGAACTGCCCCATAGGGTTTCCAAGGAGCGGCTGGTGAATTCAAACTGCCAGCCTTTTGATTAGCAGCCAAGCTCTTAACTGCTGTGCTACCAGGGCTCCTCCTGCATGGATAGGTGTCACTGAAAACCAGTTACCATCAGGTTGATTTCATTTCATGGCAGCCCAGTGTGTGTCAGAGTGTAACTATGCTCTAGTGGTTTTAAAAGATTGATTTCCTTAAGTGGATCACCAGTCCTTTCTTCTAAGACATCTCTGGGTAGACGCAAGCCTCCAGCCTTCCAGCTGAGCATGACCCAGGGAGCCAGATGACACCCTGCTGGCAAACTGCTAACCAAAACTCGAGCAGTTTGAAGCCACCAGATACTGCTTGGAAACTCTCTGGGGCAGTTTCACTCTGTCTCATAGGAGTCACTATGAGTTGGAATAGACTTGATGGCATGGGGTTGGGTTTTAGGGACTCAAAGCATCTTTGAGTTCTCTGTCCTCATTCACTTACTATTACAAATCTATCTACACACAGTCTCAAATACAAGTTTATCCTTCAGGCAGACCTTGTGACAATCAGAAAACTTGAGAAAAATGTGAAAGACTACAAGAGGGTCCAAAGGCAAGACGACCAGAAGACCTGCCCCTGGTGGGTCCCTTTCCGTTAAGGCACCATTTCAGCCTGATTTCTTCATACCGTGAAATTTGAGACCAAAGACAAGCTCCCAGCCTTCACTGTCACTGGCCATGTGTACCAGAATGAAAGCAAGATTCTGGTTTACCACACTGCATGAGTTTAGAGCTTGGCACCAGCAAATTTATGTTCTGTTTCCCAACACAGTGTGTAAATATACCCTCTACTTGACCCAGATCATAATAATACCTATAGCTAAAACTCATAATAAGAGGGAGATTTAAGGATTTCTGAGCTAAAAAAAGTTAGTTTGGTTTTTTTAAATCTATTGCTAATTGTATTGCGTTCCTACCTTCTGAGAGGCACTGTATTAAATGCCTTATAGTTTTTGTCTTCATTATATCCAACTACTGTATAAAACATACAATATTCCTATCTCTATTTTATGGATGAAGAAGATTAAGTTTAGAGAAATTAAGGAAATTGACCCAGGTAACTTAGCTAGGGTCTTAACAAGGTTTAAGTTGTATTTTCAGAGCCTATGTCATTAATTGAGTTTAATGGTTAAAGGTTGGAAATTTGAGTCTACCCAGAGGTGCCTCACAGGAAAGGCCTTACAATCTACTTTGGAAAAATCAGTGAGTGAAAACCTCATGGAGCACATCTCTATTCTGGCACTCACGGGATCACTGCAAGTTGGAGTCAGCTGGTTTCTGGGATGGAAGTTTAATGTATTTAATCACTCTATTCTACCCAACTCCTTCCCAGAAACTGCAGCTGCCTAAATCAGGGGCACCATGGAATACTTTTTGGTCTTTTATAAATATTTCTCACTTCAAAATGATGACTACTAGTATCAGCCCCAAATAGAGGAATGTTGAGAAGTCAGAATCATGAAAGATAGACCCGGAAAGGGCCTTAGAGCTAAAAACTCAGGTGGTGGGACTTCATTCAAAGAGAGATGAAATTAAAGAGGTGCCTACAAACAATACAATCATCTCAGTAGCTAGCTGAATTTTAGAAACTCAAATGAGTGCTGACTCCTAAAAATACCATCATGTGAATCTATAAACTCATTTTATTGTGTTTCCCATGCTCAACATGTATTTGGAGCATCACATTTAAAATGACTTCAAGATTTATTTACAAACTACCAAAGAAAAGATAACAGCCCTGGCGGCACAGGTCGGCAGTTCAGATCTACCAACTACTCCTTGGAAACTCCGTGGGGCAGCTCTATTCTGTCCCATTAGGCCATTATGAGTCGGAATCAACTGGATGTCAGCGGGTTTGGGTTGAAAAAAAGATCAAGTTACTCTATAATCATTCTTCTTTTAGTCTAAATATAGTATTATCTGGCTTAATTAACCTCTCACTTGCCAAACTTACTTCTAAATGAGTCTTGATTGGTTTGAAAAACTTATATCAACATTCTAAACATGAAGATTGTCCACCAGTCAAGAACATTAGATAATTTTTAAAAGAAAAAAGTGCCAAAAAGTTTGTGAAACAAGGCCACATTTTGGAATAAGTTCATGGTCTTCCAAAATAAACATATGCTTTTAAAGTATGAGTTTCAGGATGTTTATTTTTAAAACCAACCACTTTACTATATCATTGCACTTTGCATACACATCATCACAAATATATCTAAATAGCCATTAAAGGCAACACTACATTACTAATTGTATCATTACAGGAATAAAATGTTCACCATTTAAATGTTTTCCCCATATTTGTCTGAAATGTTTTTTTTAACAAATAGACTGCTAAGTCTTTCAATGATGATTTATGTAATTGCACAAATTTATTTTAGGGATATTTTATTTTGTGGATTTTCAATTTTAAACAAACACTTTCTTCTTCTTTAATTGTCATTTGTTTTGAATTAATCAGGCAATTATTTACATTATTCTTTCCCGAATAATTTAAAAAAACAGAATTCACTAAATATTCGTAATCAAAGCAGATTATTATCGCTTCATGCAGTTCCCACTGAGCAGGAAAAAAATTATCCAGTCTGTGACCAAACAGAAAGATGAACAAATGTTTAAAGCTAAATTCTTACTTTTTGTGTATTTAGATGATTGGTTTAACATAGATGTACACATTCAAGTGATTGGTTTAAAAATAAGCAATAAGATACTAGACATAGCCATAAGCTTAAAAAAGTATGCTAATTTCACAGACTATGATAAGCGTATGTAGTGAAGAACATCCAAGCCTGTGAGTTTTTGTCACTTTTTTACTTTCTGAAATTTTCCTTTTAAAGCTTTCTGATTTTAAAAGACGTGTTTTTTTTAAACAGGCTAAAGCAGCCTGGTTTTCTCTTTTCTTGGAAATTCTATTCAGATACAGTACTCACAGAGAAGTGAGTAAGCCATTTAACATCTTAGATTTTCACAAAATAAAGACACCCATTTAACTAGCACCTAGATCATGAAACAGCACCCTAGGGCCTCCTCAGGCCCTTTTCCAGGCACAATCCTCCACTAGTTTGGCCTAACAAGTTTGTCTCATTTTAAATTTCACATAAATGGGACCAGACACTATACAAGCTTTCTGACTGATGTCTTTCCTCAATATTATGTTGCTGACATCCATCCATGCTGTTGTGTATAGCTACAGTTTCCTTATTCTCATTGCTATTGAGTATTAAGCTGTATGAATGTACGATTTACCCACTACACTGTTGCATGAGACATACTCCTACATCCTGTGTTGTTCTTCTGAAATTTAAACTTAACTGGCCTCCTGGGTTTTATCTAGCAACTCTCATTTTGGTAACACTTAGCACTGTCTGCAGCAGCATCTATTTTATTTAAACAAACAAAAATTACTCGGTACACATGCAGAAGGCTGCATCTACAAAACAAAAATGAAGACTTGTCAGTCATTCAGTTAATCTGAAGACTACAGACAGGGAAGCTAGTTTAATGAAGGAGATCAAGAGCATCTCCTCCCATAGGGAGGGAAACCCACTTTCTGTAAAGAACTGTGTCCTTCAGCTATTTATATTTACTAAATCACTTGGAATGTGACCAAGCCTTTGCTTTATTTTTGATATATAATCAGCCTTAACTTTGTTAATAGCTCACACAGAAGTAGTAGTTATAACAATGTTTATTTAGTATTTCTATGAAGTCCTTTTATTCTTCAAAGCATGTTACAAATCAGTTAAGCTCTAGCACAGCACCACAGAGCACCTAGACGGTGCAAATGGTTAAGTGCACTTGGCTGATAACTGAAAGGCTGGGGGTTCAAGTTCATCCAGAAGCTCCTCAGGAAAAAGGTCCAGTGGTCTACTTCCCAAATGTCAGACACTGAAAACTCCAAGGATCGTAGTTCTACTCTGCCACACATGGGGTCCCCATGAGCAGCAGTCAACTTGGAGGCAACTGGCTTTTGCTGTTGTGATTTTTTGTTGTTGTTGTTTAACACAGCCCCCCACTTTCACCTGTGGAAAGAACGGAATTACTGTTTATTTTAAAGCTCTGAATCCTCATGCTAAACAGTAAATTTAAAACTTAAAAGCAAAGATCTTGTTTCCAAGTTCCAAACATCAAGCTTACATCAAAAGAAAACACTGATATTATACCTACATAAGCCTATCCATTTTGCTTTTCCATCTAAAACTAGCAAGGTGAGTCAGAGGCAAAGTAATGCTAAACTTTCAACAAGGCAGTCATCTGTATTCTTAGATATACTTTTCCAGCAAGGTCTCAGCCTCAGTAAAAATCTGATTTGCTTTGTTGATGTTCAAACTGGGCACTTGTAAAGAACACAAAGTTCCAACGAATGACAGACACAGCAAACCAGAAAAACATAGTAACAAAAATCTAGTGGGATCCAGGAGAAATTCTAGCATCAAATTTCAAACGATTATTTGCTGAATTTATTGTGAATTAGAATTATCCTCCAGTTGTTTTCTAGTATGATTACAGAACTGGCACTGAATATTACTGAATAGGAAAATAAAGCTGTTCTAAATTTCTCTCTTGACTTTTCCCATCACAAAAATGTTGGCATAAGGTGGGGGGCACAGGGAAGAGGGGTGCTCCTGTCCCAAACTGGCTGCCGTCCATTGTAGATCCAGGCTGAAAATGAGAACTTTGAGGTTCTGTTGGGGAAATAGCTGGGATATTTCTGGGAGAAGCGTTTCAGTTTAATTCCATATCCTTGTCTCCAAATATTAACCAATGATTTCTAAAACTTTCCTTGACTAACAACATTTAAAGAAATAAAACTTACATGTTCTCCAAAGCAATTTCTCCTCTGATTTACTCCCTCAGTTCCTCTTGAAATGATCCATCAAACTGCGTATACCAAAGATCATTTCCTTTTCTACTCTTCTTTTCCACTGAATGAAAGGAAATGGTAATTTAAAATATAAAGATGTAATTATAAGTATAGTTGGCAGCAATGTACTAAAAAATAAAAGTGTCAAGTCCAAAAGACCTACTGCTGGCAATGACAGAAGAAACGTCATTCACAAGGACAAAAAAAGTAACCAAAATATATTATTCAAGACAAAGAACTCTCTAACTGGTAAAGAAGTAAAACTGGAAAGTAGTCAGAGAATTAAAAAGGCATAATTTTTTGTTTTTACTTTTAAATGATTGTCTTTACAAGCATTCAGCTGTGTTCATCGTAATGTTCAATTGTGATCCAATATGGGTGGTGAAAAGTTAAGTTCTCCTGAGATAGAGTTACTTAGTTGAAAACAAGATTTTTAAGAGGTGAACTTACCCCACAAACTTGGTTACCTTCCCATCCTGCCACTCATCTTCCTCTTCTTCGTTAATGACTCCTCCACTTTCTCAAGTCACAAACCTCAGAGGCACTCTTAATTCCTTCTTTCTCTTCATTTCTCTCGTTATTCAAACCACAGCCAAATGTTGTCTTTCCTATCTCCAAACTGTATTGCAAATTCATCCACTTCACCCCATCCTGACGGACACCAGTCCTGCTCACACCCCGCTGATGTAATTAGGGTAGCAGCCTCCTTACGGGTCTCCCCGCGTTTAGTCCTAGCCCCTACAAGCCAATCTCCACAGAGCCAACAACATCAGAAAACCAAACCTACTGCCACCAAATCAATTCCAACTCATAGAGACCCCAGAGGGCTGTGCATAACTGTCCTATAGGGTTTCTGAGGCCGTAAACTTTATGCAAGCAGAGTGTCACGTCTTTCTCCCTCAGAGCAGCTGATGCAGTTAGCAGCTGAATGCTTTACCCACTGCACCACCCAGGCTACTAGACAGTAAATTAAGGGATCTTTATAAGCTCTTGCTTTTAAACTCTTAGTGTTGCTTCCTTGCTATTAAAACAACAACAACCATTCTTCAATGGATTGTTGGGGAAATTTTCAAATTTCTTAATACAACCGTAAGAAACTGCAGCTACCATCACCTTGACTCATAGGGAATGTTCAGTAGATATTTGCTGAATGAATAAATAATATAATAAAGAAAGCTCTTTAAAGGCCATTCCCAAAGAAGATGAGGCAGGTAGAAGATAAATACTACATAAAACCAGTTGCTGTGGCAGCAACTCTGATTCAGAGTGACCCCATATGTATCAGAGTAGAATTGCATTTCACAGGATTTTCGAAGGCTGATTTTTCATAGTTAAATTGCCAGGTTTTCTTCTAAGATGCCTCTGGGTAGACTCCAACTGACAATGTTTTAGTTAGTAGCCAAATACCTTAATCATTTACACCACCCAGGGACTCCTAAAATAAGGGGTGCATTCTAAAGAAGCCACCACTGCACAAAAATCAGTTTGTTGCCCGGACTAAGAAAATCTCCAGAGAGGCTGTCTTTGGACAAAGCCTCTGCTTGCTCTGCCACTCCCTTCCCACTTCCTTCCCATTTCTGGCTCCATCTGGCTCCACCACTTTAAGCAGCCACAGAGGAAGCTGGAATCTCCCACGGTCTAATCAGCGAGCTCCCAGGTGCAAGGGTCCCCCCTTTGTCAGGCAGCACCATGCATGGGGGCTCCTTGGTCTTTGGGGGTGGTGGCAGCCATGGCTGAAGCCAAGTTTTAAGCCAGTGATAATGGCAAAAGCCTTAATTCATCAGGGCTGCAAGTGCCTGAGGGGACTGGGACTAAGCCAATCTCAAGAATATTAGAATTCTGCCTAATACAACTAATAAAGAAGACTCATGTACGAATAGGTCAACAAAAGAAAAGAATACAGATCTTCTAGAGAAAGACATTTCCCTTAGCCACTCCTTCACTGACCTACACTGAGGAAGGATTAGACAATAAGCCTAGAACCACCTTAGATTTTATTTGCCATCTGTTGTTCCTAATATCTCATTCTTAATTGTATGTTCAGTTATCCTTCATCATTATCTTGCTTGCGATTGTAGACCTGACTTAAAGAAGACCTCCAGGTATATCACTGTGGGTAGATAACAGAACTGGGCAAACACTAATTTTAGTTAACTTTTGGTGAGCATAAAAAAAAAAAAAGAAGGGCCAGATTTAATTTAATTGACCTAACAGTGACTGAAGAACCTCTGACAGTATGGATCCTGGACACCCTTTTAGCTCAGTAATGAAGTCACTCCTGAGGTCCACCTTTCAGCCAAAGATTAAACAAGCTCATGACACAAAACAAGACTAGAGGGGCACACCAACCAAGAGGCAAGGGCAAGAAGCCAGGAGGGGACAGGAAAGCTGGAAATGGGGAACCCAAGGTTGAGAATGGGAGAGTGTTGGAATGTCATGCGGTTGTTAACCAGTGTCACGAAACAGTACATGTACTGACTGCTTAATGAAAAACTACTTTGTTCCGTAAACTTTCATCTAAATATTGAAAGAAAAAAACTTTTGATGAGAATCCAATCTACAGTAATTTCCACAAAACGATGTCTCAACAAGATTTACTCCTGGCTGAGTATAATAGACATTTTTCTTTCTTTCTTTCTTTTTTTACTATAATTGAGTGAAAATGTACATTTCTACAGACATTTGCTTGCCGGCCTATGTGCAGCTCCCACTCCTCTCCCTGTCCAGTGACAGCACACCGTTCCTGTCTGTTCTATACAAGTCATATCCTCCTAACAATATCCTGTCCCCTCCTCTTCATTCCTTCACCCTTTCCCCCACCTCCAGTAAGAGGTCAGCAGGATGGCATCCTATAGATGCATAGAACCATAAAGTGACCATACAATATGATCACCCTGTGTTGTCAACTCCAATCCATTCCTGCCCAAAGAGTTGACCTCCATTATGATTTAGGGACAGGGGCAGCATCAGGGCCAGGGGCCATGCTCCCAGGGAAAGCCCGAGGCCCCTGGACCATCAATCTCGGTCTTTTAGTGGTGATTTCAGGGTGCACCCCTTTTTATTCTTGTGTTGCCAGTGAGACTCAACTTTGTGAGCTCCATCACAACTATTGCTGCTGGTAGCCAGGCACCATCCAGTTCTTCGTCACATGTATATCAGACATTTTTAAGAACATCCAAGCAGCAGAAACTTCACATACAGGTGTTAGGATTAAAAAACAATTTGTGCAGTATGGAGAGACGTGATGAGTCTATGATTTATCTGTTGACAATTGCAGGAATGACTATCTCAATTACAGAAACAATAGTTGATGAAAGACAGATCATTAGAACTAAATGACAAAATGAAGAAACAGAAGAAAGATAGTATAAACAGAATGATAATCCCCAGTGTTCATTTGTAGGATGCCTGGTAGCACAATGGTTAAGTACTTGGCAGCTAACTAAAAAGGTCAGAAGTTTGAACCCACCTGCAACTCTGTAAGAGAAAAGACCTGGCAATATCCTTCTACAAACGTTACAGCCAGAAAATGTTATAGGGCAGTTCAACTCTGTCATATACAGACTCACCATGAGTTGCAGTCAACTCCACAGCAAATGACAACATCCACTTGAAAATGTGTTTTAATTCTTGAATCACCTCCTGGAGCCTATATAACAACGCCAACAAAAAAAATTTCTCAAGTATGAACCAAACACACCACTTCACTGTGTCTGCCAAACTGCAGGGCTATATATTAAGTTGTCCAGTTATCCCACTAAAGTCCCATTCCCTGGGCTTTGGGTAAGAGGAGGAAACTCTGGTGGTGTAGCAGTCAAGAGCTACAGCTATTAGCCCACAGGCCAGTATTTCAAATGTACTAGCTGCTCCTTGGAAACTCTATGTGGCAGCTCTACCCTGTCCTATGGAATTGCTGTGAGTCAGAATTAACTCGAAGGCAACAGGTTTGGATTTTGCACAGTTTTGGTAGGAGGTGGGTATCCAAAGCCCTTGTCTGTGGTTAGGGGAGTACTCATAACACATGGTCAGATGGCTCCAAAAATCCTCTCTTCTAAACTCCAAAGTCTGCCTCTATTATAACCTTGATGTGGGTAGAAGTGTATAGGAGTAATGAAGCTAAGTTCTGCCTACGCTGTTTAAAAATTCTACAACATGGTCTCGATCCTCACTTCAGACTGCTATATTTATATATAAATTATATAGAGTGGGCTTCAGCTGTAATTTCAATTTTAACATCCTCTTGCACTAATTTTTTTAATGTCCACTTTTGACTCTTTGGGTGAATCAGCACCTGAGTACGCGTGAGGAAAAAGATGCTGCAATAACATTCTAGAACAAGATTCCATAAGGCACAAAAATTTAAGTGTATGGCTACTTGGGGAAAATCTGCTGCAAATGATCTCTTTAAAGTATTCAAAAGTAAGGATGCCACAGTGAAGACTAAAGTGCACCTGATCCAAGCCATGATATTTTCATGAATATTATGCATGTGAAAGCTGGACACTGAACAAAGAAGACAGAAGAATTGATGCCTCTGAATTGTGGGAGATGAATGTTGAACATACCATGGACAGCCAGAAAACAAACAGATCTGTTCTGGAAGATGTACAAGCAGAGTGCTCCTTGGAAGCAACGATGGCAAGATTGCATCTTACATACTTTGGACAAGTTGTCAGGAAAAATCAGTCCCTGGAGAAGGAAATCGTGCTTGGTAGAGTGAGGATCAGCAAAAAAGAGGAAGACCCTCGATGAGATGGACTGACACAGTGGGCGCAACAATGGGCTTAAGCATAAGAACAAGACAGGGCAGTGTTGCATTCTATTGTTCATAGAGTCCCTGTGAGTCGGAACTAACTCCATGGCATCTAACAACAACTACTTGGGGCAAAAGGTTAGTTTGTTAAATCACTCTCAACTCTAAAATGCTACCAACATAATTAGATAGTTCCATCAAATAGTCATGAGAGCTCACAGAATTTTCTGTAACTCGACGCCAGAATTCTTCCCAAGACTACCAATTCCATCCTTTACTGCTCTCTTCCCCCAAACTGGCTGACTCCTCAGTGCCTTTCCCACCCACCTGTTTTCTGCCCTGAATCAAGCTCATGTGCTGTAAGATCACCCTCCTAATCACCATGCACAAACAGAAGAGTAGTATCAGCATCAACCCCGAACACTGGGGAACAGAAAATGCTCTCACAGTCCTGCAGTCCTCAGAGATGACAAGCTTAGGTTATGCTATATTTGTGCCCTAGGTCTTATTACTGAAGATGCTGTAGTTATTGGGTGCCACTGAGTTGGCTCCAACTCATACCAGCTCCATGAACAACAGAACAAAGTGTTGCCCCATGCCCACAATCATTGTTATGTTTAAGCCCATTGTTGCAGCCACTGTATCAATCCATCTGCTTGAGGGCCTTTCTCTTTTTTGCAGAATGTACACTGTACCAAACACAATGTCCCTCTCCAGGGAGTAATCCCTCCTGACAACATGTCCAAAGTACGTAAGATGCAGTTTCACAATCCTTACTTCCAAGGAACATGTTGGGTGTACTTTTTCCAGAACAGACTTGTCTGTTCTTTGGGCAGCAGTCCATGGTATGTTCAGTATCTTCAACACCACAATTCAAAGGTTTCAATTCTTCTGTCTTCTTATTCATTGTCCAGCTTTTGCATGCATATAATGTGATTGAAAATACATGGCTTGGGTCAGGCATACCTTAGTCCTCAAGGGATCATCTTTACTTTTCAACACTTACAAGAGGAGGTCTTTTGAGGCAGATTTTCCCAGTACAATGTGTCTTTTGATTTCTTGACTGCTGCTTCCACTGGCATTGATTATGGAACCAATCAAAATGAAATCTTTGACAAACTCAATCCTTTCTCCACTTATCATGATGTTGCTTACTAGTTTAATACAGGTGTGAGGATTTTTGTTTTCTTGATGCTGAGGTGCAACCCATACTGAAGGCTAGTGGTCTTTGATCTTCATCATTAAGCATTTCACACCCTCTTCACTTCCAGCAAACAGTTGTATCACCTGTATCACTTAAGTTGTTAATGATTGTCCTCCAATCCTGATGCCTCATTCTTCTTCATATAGTACAGTTTATTAGATTATTTGCCCCCATTTGTCTGTCACTTTGTAATACTGTGAGGCCTTGTGTGCTTCTGGGGTGCTGGATGCTATGCCACAAGTATTCAAATACCAGCAGGGTCACCCGTAGCAGACAGGTTTCAGCTGAGCTTCCAGACTAAAACAGACTAGGAAGATCCAACCGTCTACTTCTGAAAAGAATTAGCCAGTGAAAACCTTATGAATAACAGTGGAACATGGTCAGATATAGTGCCAGAAAATGAGTAACCCAGGTTGGAGGGCACTCAAAAGAAGACTGGGGAAGAGCTGCACACTCAAAACAGAGTCAACCTTAATGACACGAATGGAGTAAAGCTTTTGGGACCTTCATTTGCTGATGCGGTACAATTCAAAATGAGAAGAAATAGCTGCAAACATTCATTACAAGTCAGAACATGGTATGGAGCAGAGAGGAAGAGTGTGCTGTCACTGGGCAGGGAGAGCAGTGGAAGCTGCATCCAGGTGGGCATGGAAATTTATATGGGAATGTACATTTTCATTAAATCATAATAAAAAAATCAGAACATGTATGAAGCAGAAATTTAGGAAAACTTGAAATGGAATGAATAACCATAGACTGGTAATGAACTGGTATTGGCTATTTTGAATTGGACAGGAATGAAAACTTAAAGAAGAATGGTGTTGCATTCATCATCAAAAAGAAAATTTCAAAATCTGTCCTGAAGTACAGTGCTGTCAGTGACAGGATATTTTCCATATCCCTACAAGGAAGCCCAGTTAATACAACTATTATTCAAACTTATGCACCAACCACTAAGGCCAAAAATGAAGACTGAAGATGTTTAGCAGCTTCTGTAGTTTGGAATTGGTCAAACATGTAATCAGTGTGCACTGATAATTATTGTTGATTGGAATGCAAAAGTTGGAAACAAAGAAGAAGGATCAGTAGATTGAAAATATGGCCTTGGTGATACAAATGATGCAATGCCAGAGATCATATGATAGAATTTTGCAAGACTAACAACTTCTTTATTGCAAATACCTCATTTCACCAACATAAATGGTGACTATACACATGGACCTTGCCACACGGAATACACAAGAATCAAACTGATGACATCTGTGGAAAAGCTTAATATCAGCAGTCAGGTGCTGACTGAGGCACAGACCATCAACTGTTCATATGCAAGTCCAAACTGAAACTAAAGAGACAAAGTATCATCTTAAGTATATCTCAACTGAGTTTAGAGACCAACTCAAGAACAGATTTGATGCATTCAACACTAATGATCAAAGATTAGGTGAGTTGTGGAATGGCATCAAAGACATCATCCATGAAGAAAGCAAGAGGTCATTAGAAAGACAAGAAAGAAATAAAAGACCAAATTGGATGTCAGAAGAGACTCTGAAACTTGATCTGGAATCTTGAAGAGCTAAAGTAAAAGAAAGAAATGATGAACTGAGCAGGACATTTCCAAGGGCAACTCAAGAAGACAAAGTAAAGTATTACAATGGCACGTGCAAAGAGCTAGAAATAGAAAATCAAAAGGGAAGAACATGCTTTGCATTTATCAGGCTGAAAGAACTGACGAAACAAATCAAGCCTCAAGCTGTAATACTGAAATATTTTAAAGGGAAAATATTAAACGAATCAGAAAGCATCAAAAGAAATGGAAGGAATACAGAGTCATTATACCAGAAGGAACTGGTCAACGTTCAACCATTCCAAGGGGTAGCATATGATCAGAAACTGATGACACTGAAGAAGACAAACCTGCTTTGAAGGCATTGGTGAAAAAGAAACCTCCAGAAATTGATGGAATGTCAGCTGAGGTGTTTCAACAAACAGATGCAGCACTGGAAGGGCTCACTCTGTCTCAAGAAATTTGGAAGACAGCTACTTGGCCAATCTACTGGAAAAGACCCATGTCTATGCTTATTTCCAAGAAAGGTGATCCAACCAAATGGGGAAATTACCAAACAAAACTGCTGATACCACATGAAAGTAAAGTTTTGCTAAAGATCATTCAAAAGTGACTACAACAGTTTATTGACAGGGAACAGCCAGAAACTTAAGCTGGATTCAGAAAAGGACGTAAAACCAGGGATATCATTGCTGATGTTAGATGGATCTTGCCTAAAAGCAAGGACTACCAGAAAGATGTTTACCCGCGTTTCATTGACTTTGCAAAGGCGTTTGACTGTGTGGATCATAAAAAATTATGGATAACACTGCAGAGAATGGGAATTTCAGAACATTTAATTGTGCTCATGAGGAATCTGTAGGTGGATCAAGGGGCAGTAGTATGAACACAGCAAGGGACACTGCATGGTTTAAAGTCAGGAAAGGTGTGTGCCAGGGTTGTATCCTTTCACCATATTCCTAGAGAAAAGGCTCTTATAAAATCTTTGATGTCTGTAAGATTTATTACATAAAGGAAAGGGGCTAATAATAACTATGCTGGGACACAGGCTTAAGCATGAGCTTTACAGGTGAACAGTGCTAGTGTCCCCCTTGGCCTTCTTTCCTCCTGCCTCTGACAATTATTGTTGTCAGACAGGTCACTTTTTTCCACCAGAGCCTTACAGATACCAACTCTTGACTGGTCACTTTTGTTCTTTGGTTACCACTGAAGTCAGAATCAACTCAGCAGCCCTGGGTTTGGGTTTGGGTTTGGGGTTTGGTTAGAGTTCCAAAACTGTGCAACACTCATGAGTCTTCCATACATATAGAAATTCCTACTCAATAACAATGAGAAGAAAACAGAGGTTAAATCCTTTATGCTTATGGGTAAAAGTACAAATACAAATGGTTTAGTGCTCTCACAATTTGTTGCCAGAAACCCCGGGGTGTAGTGGTTAAGAGAAATCCACGTCGTTATAAGATTTCCACATCTTTGGAAAATACTAACTCTTTCAATTGATATTTTTATCTCTGTATAAGGAATTAGCACTGTCTTAAATCTTCCATTTTTGACCGTCATGATCTTCAGTAAAGGATTTAAGTCTAAGCTATCAACTCTGGCTGCAGAACATCACAAAGAAAGACAGGAAGCAGAAACATGTCTTATAGTATTAACATATCTCAATCAGACACGAAGAAAACACCTCAAGTGTGATTACCACTATAGTCAGCTAGCACATTTTATAAGCCCTGCTTTACTATGAACTAAAGTCACCTCAAAATATGTATATATATTTTGTCAGTGCTACATTTCTCTTTAATTTTCTTAAAATAAATGTTATATGAACCACCTGTTCCTGATGGTTTCTGACATCAAGTTATTTTTCTTTTTTATATTCTTCCCTATATAAACACCACTCACATTTCAAGTGATCTTATATATCAAATTAATTTGAAGAATTTTGAATGAAGCATTTAAGTAGGAAATGTTTTATCCTTTGAAAAGCTTAGTATAGCAATAGCTTGACATTAATAAATTCCCTTTCTGAACTATTAATATGGATTGATGTGGGTATTTCTTCCAGATGTTTTCCTTTGGAGCCCTGGTGGTGTAGTGGTCAAGAGACATAGCTGTTAACTAAAAGGTCAGCAGTTCAAATCCACCAGATGACCCTTCAAAACTCTGTGGGGCAATTTTACTCTGTCCTATGTGATATGGTTATGACAAGTTTGAACAACTCAGCAGCAACTCATTTGATTTTTGGTTTTTTATATATCTTTAAAGAGATAAACCTAATCACTATTTCACTTTAACAACAAAAGATTGTCCAAAGAATGTTAACTTATTTCTTCATCTAACATGAATGTTATCCTGGTCCTTCCTCCTTAAACTCTGGGTAGACCTTCCCATGACATTTTTCTGTAGGTGTCAGGGAAATTCCACTTCTCCCTGCACATATGAGAACAAAAGTACCTTTTCATTTAATTTTAACTAAAATTTACTTTGCATTTTATAATTTACAAAACTGAAGTTGCTCCATTTACAATGTTGTTTTTGTCACAAGGTGCCATCAAGTCTGTTCCAAATCAAAGTGACCCTATGTAAAACAGAACGAAACACTGCCTGGTCCTACACAATCCTCACAATTGTTACGCTTGAGCTCACTGTTGCAGCCACTGCATCATTCCATCTACTTGAGGGTCATCTTTTTTTTTTTTTTTGCTGACCTTCTGCTTTACCAAGCATAACGTCCTTCTCCAGGAACTGGTCCTTCCTGACAACACATCCAAAATATGTGAGACAAAGTCTGGCTGTACTTCTTCCAAGGCAGATTTGTTGGTTCTTCTGGCAGTTCACGGTATGTTCAGTATTCTTCACCAACACTATAACTCAAAGACATCAATTCTTCAGTCTTCCTTATTCATCACCATGATTTCACATACACATGAGGCAGTTGAAAACACCATGTCTTGGGTCAGGCACAGCTTTTCCCTTAAAGGGATGTGTTTGCTCTCTAACACTTCAAAGAGACCTTTTGCAGAAGATTTGTCCAACGCAATGCACCATTCAATTTCTTGACTCCTACTTCCATTTACAATACCTGTTTGTAATAACCAAAAACAGTTGAATACCAGCAATTTCATGTGATTCAATGTAATATCATCTCATTAGATCCTCATGACAATCTTGTGAGGCAGGTATTACTGTTCTTATTTTACAAATAATAAAACTAGGATTCAGAAAGATTAAGTAAATAGCACAAAATTCTTCAGTAAGTGCGTGGCCAGTATTGGAGATCCTGGTCTTGTGATGTCAAATTTTATTTTTTCCACTATAATATGTTAAACACGTTACACAGTTCATAGCTTTTGAGATGCCTTATACAAAAGATCCAGCATCTAAGAAAAGAAAGAAGTCAGACAAGAGGCTGTCTAAACCCAGGATTCCTCACCATTAGTGCCTGTGCCCACCAAGTGGCCTGTTTGCTCAAAGTCCAACTGTGAAGAATAAAGTCTCAAAGTCATTTCTTTGGAAAGGATGGTTCACCTGCTCAAGCGAGATAATGTTGCTGAAGAAGCAGAAGTTAAGACAGAGTTAGAAGTGCTGGTGATGCAGTAATTAAGAGTTCTGCTGCTAAGCCGAAGGTCAGCAGTTCGAATCCATCTGCTGGTCCTTGGAAACCACATGGGGCAGTTATACACTGTCCTACTGGGCATTATGAGTCAGAATTAACTCAACAGCAACAGTTTTGTTTACACTTTTGTAATTAACATCTGTGAAATGAAGAAGGAGAAAGCCAGCAGAGCCCACCCAATGCAGATCTGAAAAAGTCTCAGCTAGCCCAATGGATTCTCCAGTGTTGTAATATAACATTTCATAAATGTTATCTTGACCCAGTTTTGAGGTCCTAGGTGTGGTTTTTGCTGTCGTTAGTTGCCATCAAGTCTATCTCAATTCATGGCAACTGTCACAGGCAATATACAACACCCAGAACATTCACCACTATTCTATTCTAGCTGCCCCACCCCACCCCCCGCATAACAGCACACTTTCCCTTTTGTTCAGAATTTCCCATAACCTTTTGACCAAGGTCTGGCCCTCTTCACTCAATCATCTCGGCTCCAGCAAAGACCCTCTCAGACAACCCCGTGAACATGTTTAAAGGCCAGTTTGTCTCCAGTCTCACTTACGTTTTGCATAGTCCATGTCAGTCTTTGTCTGGGGAGCTGGCTCCGGTGCTGGATGCAGGTTAGGGTTAGACAGTCTGGGGGCCATGCTCCTGGGAGGACTCTGTTCAGAAGGACCATCGAGTTTGGTCTTCCAGAAGAACCGATGGTGCCTGGCCACCACCAGCAATAGCCATGATGGGGCTCACAAAGTTGAGTGTCACTGGCAACACAAGAATAAGAAGGGGTGTGCCCTGAAATCTCCACTGAAAGACCACAGTTGATGGTCCAGGATCCTCGTGGTCCCCCTGGGAGCATGGCTCCTGACCCTGATGCTGCCCCTGTCCATAAATCACAAGGGAGGTCAACTCTTTGGATAGGAATGGATTGGACTTGGTGATACAGAGTGACCACATTGTGTGTGCACTTTATGGTTCTAGGCATCTATAGGATGTCATCCTGCTGACCTCTCACTGGAGATGGGGGAGAGGTTGGAGAGGAGGGTGCAGGAGATTGTTAGGGGGATATGACATGTATAGAACAGAAAGGAAGAGTGTGCTGTCACTGGGTAGGGAGAAAAGTAGGAGCTGCACATAGGTGGGCATGCAAATTTATATAGGAATGTACATTTTCACACAATCATAATAAATATACACTCACACACAAAAGTGTGGTCTTTTAGTATAGCTCCAGCTCTGCCCTCTACTCCATCACCTGCTATGTCCAGTGCTCTGTTTCATGTACCCCATCTGGGCTGTCATTTGTGGTGGCCGGGTACCGTGTGGTTCTGATGAAGCAGACTATGGCTTATATGGCCCCTTGTATACAATGGGCTCATGTTTTCCTCCTGTCCTCAGTGTCTACTGTTCACCTCTGGTCCAAGTGGACTGAGACCATTGGGTACTATTCAGATGGCAGCTTGCTAGCTTTTAAGAGACAGTTATCTCTTTATAGAAAGGACCCAACATTACCTAATTCATACCTTAGATCAAACCACTGTGAGTTTCATGCATTTCAAGAAGAAATTGTTGCATATCTTGACCTACACACATCTCTGGCCCTACCACCACACTGCTGACCAGTAACAGCACTGACAACCTAGAAAGCACTGCTGCCTGCTTTGGTCAGCTGCCTCCCAGGGATTAGGACTCATAGGAGGGAACAGACACATAAACCCAAAGTATTCAGGAATGGGAAAATAACAGAAATGAACCAATCTAACACCCTCTGCAAAATTCCTCTGAACTGTCAACCTCTTCTCTATTACATCTTCTGAATCAGAGATCCAGGATTGTACAGGAAAGAAATGTCAGAGGCATATTGTCTCCATTAACAAAACACATTCTGCACTGAGCTGGCATTTTATGAGTAACACACTGCATTACACTTAAAGGAGCCCTGGTGGCACCGTAGTTAAGAGCTTGCCTGCTAACCAAAGGTCAGCAGTTTTAATCCACCAGCCACTCAGAAACCGTATGGGTCAGTTCTACTCTGTCCTACAGGGTTCCTATGAGTCAGAATCGACTTGATGGCAACAGATTTTCTTTGATTACAGTTAGAGGGCATGGATCTGAAAAAATTTTAAAAGCAACCAAATTTTTCCCACCTGGACAGCACAACTTCAGAATGCAATGTGCAAAAATATTTCCTAGGAGATAGAAACATATTTATGATCCTCAAGTTGTAGGTAAGTAAAACAAGACAGATTTGGTAAACTAAACTAGTAAACTACCTCTTATCTTGGAAAGAAAAGAATGATATATGCACACATAATAACTAAAGCTTCTTGAAATTTCTGGGGTGGTTAAATTAATAGACTCCAAATCCAGAGAGCACTGATTCATGAAAGAGAAATCATGTGAACAAAATGGGTTTGGGTCCTCATTTTCATTTTTTATAAATACACTTTGTGCTGCAGGAGTTCAAAGGGAGGAGAATAAACAACTGTATAACCTTGTTTCAGTACAGAACGTGCTTACAGTAGTGACATTATCATCTATTATCACAGTGGTTCTAAAACCCATTCACTACATTTATATCATTCTTCCCACTGAATTACCATATAATTAAAAAAAAAAAATTCCACCACCATCACGTCAATTCCCCCTTACAGTGACCCTATGGGTCAGAGTAGAACTGCTCCATAGAGTTTCTGAAGAGCACTTGTCAGATTCAAACTGACAACCTTTTGGCTAGTAGACATAGCACTTAACCACTATGCTACCAGGGTTTCTGAATAACCTTATTCTCCGCCTAACACTCCCTCTTGGCTTACTAATAAATCTGTGGCTGTTGAGTAGACTCTGACTCATAGGTACCCTGTAAGACCACCCTATAGGGTTTCCAAAAAGCATCTAGTAGATTTGAGCTGCTGACTTTTTGTATAGCAGCCAAGCTCTTAACCACTGCAGTGCCAGGGCTCTGGCTTACTAACAAAACCAAAAGCAAAACCCACTGCCATCCAGTTAATTCTGACTCATAGCAACCTTATAGACAGAGTAGAACTGCCCCATAGAGTTTCCAAGAAGCATCCAATGGATTTGAATTGCCAACCTTCTGGTTAGCAGATGTAGCACATAACAATTACACCACCAAGGTTTCCAGTTTACTAATACGAGCATAATATCAGAATACCTCTAAACCAGGATTTGGAGGGCAGTGGTGATGCAGAGGTAGAAAACATGCCTTCCACGCAAGAGACCTGGGTTTAATTCCCACCCAGGGCACCTCATGCACTACCATGCCCATCTGTCACTGGAGCCTTGCATACTTCACCGATGAGAGTCCAGTCTAAGATGAACCACAAAGAAAGCGCTGATCTCCAGCTGCAGGACCCAGCAGCATTTCCTTCTGTTGTGTATGGACAGTCCCCATGGGTTAGGGACCAACTTGAAGGCAGCTAATGACAACAAGGAAACCCTCGTAATGTAGCGGTTAAGTGCTAAGGCTACTAACCCAAAGGTCAGCAGTTCAAGTCCAGCAGGTACTCCTTGGAAACTCTATGGAGCAGCTCTACTCTGTTCTATAGGGTCGCTATGAGTCATAATCAACTCAACGGCACTGTATTTGTTTGTTTGTTTGTTTTTCTTTTTTTAATGACAACAAGCCAGCATTTAAACCATTTAGCTTTTTCCAATTTGTTAAAGGTGATATTTAGATAATTTAACTGGTACATTATTTTAAAGAGAGGTCTACAGAATTTTACTGTCATCCTCAATGCAAATAAAGGTTATTCAGATACAGAATGAAAAATCTTCTGGCAAATAAAAAAGGTACAACTGTCTCTTCCAGTTGTTGAGAGGGTGAATTAATCTCATGTTATAAATTATGTATATATATACCCAAGGACTTATATGTATATGTAAGTTGTTGTTGTCAGGTGCCATTGAGTCGGTTCCAACTAATAGTAAAACAGTAATCCTACAGGACAGAATAGGACTGCTCCGTAGTGTTTCCAAGGAACAGCTGGTAGATTTGACCTGCTGACCTTTTGGTTAGCATCCAGGCTCTTAACCACTACATCACCCGGGCACTCTCTCTCTCTCTCTCCCCATACCACCCCCTCCCCCCACATCTTGCTTTGTTTTAAACCAGTTGCAGCCAAATCACCTCCAGCTCACAGCAACCCCACATATATCTGAGTAGAACTGTGCACAGCAGGGTCTTCAGGGGCTGATTTTGTGGAAATAGATCACCAAGTTTTTCTTCTGAGATGCCTCTGGGTCAACTGAACCTCCAGCTTTTTAGTTAGCAGCCAAGATCATTAACTGTTTACAACCCCCAGGGACTCCCATAGGGACTTTCCCTTGTTTACATTTCTATTTGGACCTAGAGCCTGAAGTCTGGAGGTAAGAATCAAGAGTTTACGGCTGGGTAGAGAAACTCTCCCCAGGGAGGACTTTTTTCCTGCTTCTTACTCAAAACACTAGAAATTAATCTGAACTGTCTTTCTTTTCAGACATAAAAGAACCAGATTTGAACATTCTTCCTACCCTTGCAGGAGAAAGGGGAAGCATTTTTCATGTCATGTATTATCTTCCTGATTTTGTGAATTATGTTCTCTGATGAATCCTTTGTTAGGATTCAGGCAGTTTGAGCTCTAGGGTATCTAAGTGACAGGAAGTGATTTACTAAGATTTTTCCCTGGAGCACAAAGATTGGAATACAATGGTGATTTTGTGATAATATGAAAAGAGATTTTCTACATATAAATCACACATGCATATGTTTCTAGGTTAAATGTCCATAAGGTTCCAATTTAGGTTAGAAAGAAAAAAAATCATATTCAGCAATCTCACACTGTAGATTTGATACAGAACTGGTGGATTTTATTCAACATTCACCTCTGGGGGAAAACAATCTAGTATGATGAGTTGACTAAACCCCAAATATTTTGATGGTAAATTGCTAACATATTTTCAAAGAAAAGTTGTGGCAGGAGAACTTTTCCTAAAACACAAGTCTTAGATTCATGCTAATTTGTGGTGAGTTTGGTACATTTAATAGCACATTTCCAATTAGCTGCTTTACCAAAATCTCCTTCCAGCCTAATGTCAACAGATAATATATTCTTCATGTTTTAGTCAAAGAAGGCAGGAAAGTAAAAAGTCAGCCTGGCACCTAGATTTCTTCAAATTACTTCCTAAAAACATTTAAGCATCTCTAAAATTAGAGCCTGAGTCCATTTATTTATTTAGAAACATGCATCAGGAGCCTACTAGGCATCAGAGACCAATAAGGCACTGCCTGCCCTCCAGCAAAAGATCTCTGGGTGGTGCATGTGGCCTGCAATTGACTGCTAACCTGAAGTTTGGTGGTTTGAACACATCCAGGGGCCTCAGAAAGAAAGGCCCAGCCATCTGCTTCCGTAAAGACTACAATCAAGAAAACCCTACAGATTCATTCTTCTTTGTAACACATTGGGTCACCATGAGTCAGAATCAGCTTGATGGTAATAGGTTTGCTTGGAGTTTGGCCCTTAATAAGCTCATGGCCTAGTGGAAGAAAATGGCATGTAAACACTCCGAATTAAACATGTAAGTACTATTACCAGGACCAAACACTCCACAGACACCCCCATTCATGATAGTTCTCTCACTTTCAGGGATAAAACCCACCCCAAAACCTGGTGCCATTGAGTTGATTATGACTCATAGGGACCCTATGAGACAGAGCAGAACTGCTCTATAGAGTGTACAAGGAGCACCTGGTGGATTCAAACCGCCAATCTTTTGGTTAGCAGCCATAGCACTTAATTACTATGTCACCAGCGTTTCCTCCAGGATAACAAAGATTAGTAATCACATCTCTGTATATAAGAAATTTAGGTATCTATCACAAGCACTTATTAAGCCAAACCCAGCATTCACTAGTCCTTTTGTTACACTTCTGCAAACTAATGTTGTAGCAAAAGGAGCCCTTACTGAATTCTCAAGATAATTCATTTTGGAAAATTATAATTCTTCCTTCAACCATAGCATGAATTACAATAAACCATATATAGTATTAAGTTTCAGCTTTGCAACCATACTCCCCCAGAACCCAAAGACTATGGTTTCCCAGAAGTTATCCATCAGGTCATGGGAATAATGCTACCACATCACCAATCAGTGGTTTAAGCTTGGCTGCTAACCAAGAGGTCAGTAGTTCAAATCCACCAGCTGCTCCTTAGAAACCCTGTGGGACAGTTCTGCCCTGTCCCATAGTTTATCTATGAGTCACAATCCACTCAACTGTAATGTTTTGTTTGTCTTTGTGTTGTTGTTGTTGTTTTAATTACCAGTCTGCATAGTTTTGTGGTCATAACTTTTACCGTATCTGTTTGTCTTCCAAAGAAAATATGGGGATAGTGGTGGGTTTAAAGTCAGGAAAGGTGTGCATCAGGATTGTATCTTCCAGCATTCAATCCATACGCTGACCAAATAATCGGAGACACTGGACTATATGAAGAACAACAAGCTATCAGGATTGGAGGAAGACTGATTAACAACTTGTGATATGCAGATGACACAACCTTGTTTGTGGAATGGCATTTAAAGCACTTACTGATGAAGGTCAAGGTCTATGGCCTTCCATATGGATTACACCTCTACACAAAAAAACAAAAGTCTTCATAACTGGACAGAGAAGTGCCATCATGATAAACAGAAAAGACTGACGTTAAGGATTTCATTGAACTTGGATCCACAATCAACACTCATGGAAATACCAGTTAATTAATCAAAGAACACACTATATTCAGCAAATCTGCAAAAGACCTTACCACGGAATGAATCGCGTCCCCCAAACAATGAGCATAGCAATTTGCCTGGGCCATGATTCCCAGTATTGTGTGATTGCTCTCCATTTTGTGATTTTCTGATGCTGTAAATCCTAATCACTGCCTGGGGTTAACAGAGTGGATTATGGTAGGGAAGATTAGGGTGGGATTGTAACACCCTTCCTAAGGTAGCCTCCCAGCTCTAGGGTAAAAGGAATTTCCCCGGCGAGTGGCTTGCTCCACCTCTTATCCTTCATCTTACAGGAGATAAAAGGTAAGTGAAGCAAGCAGAGAGCTGGGAATCTCACATCATCAAGAAAGCAGCACCAGGAACAGTGTGTGTCCTTCAGATTTGAGGTTCCTGTGCAAAGATGCTCCCTGATCAAAGACTGATGCAACACAAGGACCTTCTTCCAGAGCCAACAAAGAGGGAAAGTCTTTCTGCTGGAGCAAATATCCTGAATTTGAACTTGTGGCCACTGGACTGTGTAAGAATAAACTTTTCTTTGTTAAAGCCATCCACTCATGGTATTTCTGTTAGAACAGCACTAGCTGACTAAAACAGATCTCTTTCAAGAGTTAAAAAGTGAAGGTATCACTTTAAGGACTAAGGTGAACCTGACCGACGCCCTTGTGTGCATGTGAGAGTTGGACAGTGAATAAGAAAAACAGAAGAAGAATCGATGCCTTTGAATTGTGGTACTGGAGAAGAATATTAAATATACCACGGACTGCCAGAAGAACAAACATGTCTTGGAAGAAGGACAGTCAGAAAGCTCCTTAGAAGCAAAGATAGTAAGAGACTTTGTCTCATATACTTTGGACATGTTATCAGAAAGGACCAATCCCTGGGAATAATATCACACTTGGTGAAGTAGAGGGTCAGAGAAAAAGAAGAAGACCCTCAACAACACGGAATGACACAGTGGCTGCAACAATGGACTCAAGCCAAACCAGTTTCCAAGGATGGTATAGGACAAGGCAGTGTTTCGTTCTGTTGTGCAAGCGGCCACTGTGAGTCAGAGCCAACTCAGGGCACCTAACAAGGATGGTAACAAAACTATCCCTGCTGAGATCCATCAGCACAAGCTCACTTGCAGCACAAGTTTACAAGTAATTAGATGTTTTACTGACTTACATGTTCAGTTCACTAAACTGCTAAATCACAGGTTTAAATAAGCATGTCTTCCTCAACAGTTTCAACCATCACTAAATTCCACCTAACCAAAGTCCCAGGCAAGACAACAATATTATGTCCCCTTGGTCTCTAGTCACAAAAAAATGTGAATCTGTCTGACTAGGAGGCTTTCCTTTCATTGTCTATATCATAGGGGTCCCCTTACATCTTAAGAGACTTAGATTCAAATGACATAGACAACCACCCACAAATAGTAAGTTTACCTTCTATCTTGACTAGTCTTTTAAGGGGTATTTACAAGAGAATCACTGTAAAAAAAAATAAGTACATATACTATAACACTTCTAAGTATATATTGCAGAGAATAACCCCCATTTTTAGAGCAAATTACTCATGGCCATTTCCTTACCCTCCACTAAGGTAGGTGAGAGATAGATACATACTTACAGACAAAGGTACTGAAGAATCAGCTCCACTTGATGCCACCTTGTGTATAACACAATAAAACTTTGCCCGGTCCTGTGCCGTCCTCATCACTGCCTGCATGTTTAAGTCCACCTTTGCAGCTGCTGTGCCCTCCACCTCACCCAGGGGCTCCCTCAGCCTTACTGGCCCTCTTCACCAAATACGATGTCCTCCTCCAGCAATTTATTCTTCCTTGTGACACGTCCAAAGCTAGTATGTCCGACAATGTTCTGTTGTGATCTGTAAGGCTTTAAAGGCTAATTTTTGGAAGCGTACTGCCATACATTTTATTCCTAGTCTATCTTCGTCTAGAAGCTACACTAAAACCTATCCACCATGAGTGACTTTGCTGATGTTGGAAATGCTAAGGGGCATAGCTTCCACCAGCACGACAATACCACCATGACAACCACCACAGTGCAACAAATTAACAGAAGTGTAACAGCCCTATACTAAAAGGGGAAAAACATGTCATTGCAGCCAATTCATTCGGTGTTTGCCCCTGACTGTGCTTATTTTTAGGACAGCATGTTCCTTTTTCATGTTCAAAATATTATCAAATTAAAGTCTGCATTGTTTGAGTTATTGGAGATACCAATAAAAGGAAGAAAGAGAATTTCTACTGGTTTCATCTCAAAAAATGTATAATGATTTTTTTTTTTTCCTGTTGAGAACAAAGTGTGTTTCCATTATTAGATATTATTTTCTGGTACTTTCTTTGTAAACAAAAACCAGTCTCGTAACTTCTACCCTTTTTTGCTGTTAGGCACCATAAAGTAGAGTTCTCCCTGCCTCCCCCTGCCCCCAACTCACTGCAATCCCGTGTGTTACAGAATAGAACTATGCTCCATCAAGTTTTCTTGACTGCTATCTTTACAGAAACAGTTCACCAGGACTTTCTTCCAGAGAGCTACTGAGTGGTTAGTAGCCAGCTGAAAACCACTGACACCACTCAGGGCCCTTCCAGCCTTCAATACCTCACCACTAATAACACAAGTATTAGCAGTTTAGTGTTTAATTTCATGTTTGAGCTTTTGAGTGTGAGGGTAAGGAAGTAAGAATTATTCTGGCTCAGGAACAGTGTGATGGACATAGAGATCAGAGGAAAAGAAACATTTCAAGGGGAAGAGAAGAATCAGAAGCATGGAAGAAAAATCTCCACTAGGAGGTGGGAGTTATTCTGCAAAAGAGGATATTGAAACAGGTTCTAAAAGCGTTACCGCACAAAAATACAGGCTTCGGCTTTTCTACGTGGATGAAGAAGAGACTTCACTGAGATCAGTGTGTTGAACAGATTTATACAATGATACACACTTAGTGCACATGTTTGCAGCCCTATATGTGATAGAGGCCAATGCACACCAAAAATACCCTTTGCCATAGAATGGATTCTAACTCACAGCAACTCTATGGGACAAAGCAGAACTACCCCATGAGGTTTCCAAGAAGTAGCTGGTGGACTCATACTAATGGCCTTTTGCTAGCAGCCAAATAAATGCTTAATGATTGCACCACCAGGGCACCCAAATGCATATAGTGATGCCAAATAAATTTTACTCACCCAAAGATTCAGGTACATCCGCTTGTCTGAAAAGGACAAGTGAGACTCCAGAGAAATAACCAGTGTTAGTTTATCGAGTCAAAACTCAATCAAGGTTAACAGCCAAGTGAGAAAAGAAGATGACTTAGGAAAAATGTGAAAAATGTAAATGTCTTCTTTACCATCTTAGGATTCAGGGACACGTACTCTATGTCCTAGACTGTGAAGGTTCCTTAAAAGCAAAGAAAAACTCTTAGGTATCTTGACCCAGGGCTTTGAGAGTATAAGATGGAGCCCCATTGGTGCAATGGCTTTCTCAGAACAACCTCTGTGCAGAGGTTGGTACCTTCAACAAGATCACTGGTATTCTCAGTGTGAGCTTCTTGGCCTTGGCCCTGCAGTGGACAATCCATTAGCAGTGATGTCACTGCAGGTGAGGACATGGAGCACAAATGCTCAGAACCAGAGCCTCAATATCTGGGGTCAAGGCTGCAGGGGGATTAGCTCCTGGCTTTGCTGTCAGCAAAATGGACCACACTACCATGTGACAGCACTTACAGACAGCACTACTACCATACAGAGAATTCCAGGCAAGAAATGGCAGATGCCACATGACACTCAAGAAATACATGTGACATTATTCCATGAGGACTCCCAAAGCATTTTAAAGAGCATTTGAGAATCTAAGATTTCCCAAGTGTGCAACAGCAGAACCAGAGAAATACTATTTTGTGGCTATTCTTTTCATCTTAGTTTTACTCCAAGCCTGGTATGACTTAGGGAATGCAAGCTATACTGATAAATCAGGTTACGTAAACAAAGTAAAAAAGAAATTGTATAGCTCCAGCCATTTTATAGCACCCACTGGCCTCCCAAGCATAAAGAAGTGCCTAGACCCGAACCAATTATGCCTGTAATATAGAAGTTTCTAATTTGTCTTCTTCTCTGAAGGTGTTAAGATGGACACCACGGTTCCTTTTTCGCCCCTCTAAGATGAAATGCTTAACATGCTGTTTGTTCATTTAGCCTGTCTCAGAGTCATCTGGGCCCCAATAAGATGCCTGAAGGTTTCTGCTTTCTAACACGTACAGTGATCAGGAAAGAAAGTTTCTTTGGCAAAAGCAAGGTAAACCGAGACACAATGGCAGGCTTTGTTCTCACAGCTAACTGGAGGAACCTGGATGGTCCTCAGGTTGGAATTCACAGATAAACTAGGAAAGCATTCCTGAACATTGTGAAGGTTTCTTACTGCAGCGTGAGAGACTCTGGAATGTCACTCAGCCTGTCTTTGCTAGAGGAAGATCTCTTACCCAAACTGAGTGCATTTGTTTAAGATTCTTTCTGAAAAAAAAAAAAGTATACTTCAGTTTTTTGTTTTTCTTTTTTTAAGGGAGTTGGGGAGAAGAGATGCTGTTTTATCAGATTACTGGGAAAGCAATGGTGGGTATCTGCCAAAGAGTCATGTTGCTTTCTTTGTATTTAAAAAACCAAAAAAATCCAAAGAAAAACTCCTGTTAATTTTGCAGTGGGAAGCCTGCCCATAGGGCAAATTAGCCAAGATGAAACACAGCGGTTTGGCATTTCTGGAAATTTAATTCTCAGGTTTTAAAAAATCTGCAGAAAACAAGAAATCTTATTGTTTGACTGGAATAAGTTAGGAGAGTAGCATCAACCCGCCTATAAGAAAAGCTCGTTTGCAAATGGGAAAGAACATTTGAAACTCAAAGGTTGTCTGTAGAAGAGCCATTTCAAATAACTAAATGGAGATAATCTAAAACACAGAGAGAAAGAACCACAGAAATAAAACAGCAAGAACCTGGCAGCTATGTCCAAGGATCTGAAAGTCCTGTACAGTTTTTATACTCTGCTTCATTTTACCCAGATGTCAGGAAGAAGGTCTCTAGGTTCTTCTGGCTGAGATTTTAAACAGAGTCAGGACACCAGACCAGGGTTAAATACCTAAAAATAAAAATCTGAAGCAGAAGAGGGGAAACAAGGTCAGGGACATGGGAGACGAGAACCAGGTCCCTGAGCCAAGATCAGGAACACTCAGGTAAGAGGAAAGGGAAAGAAAATTGCGAGGGTTCAAGGTCACTTACTTAAAAAAGGGCAAGACCAAAGAGTTCAAGCAATGGTTACAGTAGGGCTTTTCAAACTTTCCAAGGAATTGATAACGATAAAGAGTAATTCATACCCTTGAAGATCTTGGAGGTATGGCTCAAAGCCGGCAGAGGTAAAACCCAAAAACCAAACCCACTGCCATCAAGTTGGGTCCAACTTCAGAGCAACCGTAGAGGTCAGAGTAGACCTGCTCCACCGGGCTTCCAGGGAGTGCCTGGAAGATTGCAGCTGCCAACCTTCTGGTGAGCAGACACGGAACTTAACCACTGAGCCATCAAGGTTTCCAGACAAATACTTGGACAGCACTTTAGAAAATACAATGTATCTTTAAAAGTAACACAAAATGGCAGCACATAGGGCATTTTTAGGGCAGTGAAACTATTCTGGGCCATACCCTAATGGTGAGCACACAACAATGTGCATTTGTCAAAATTCTGTGATTGTATAATACAAAGAGAGGACCTTAATGAGCTTCAATTCCTAATAATGTATCAGTATTGCTTTGTTAATTGTAACAAATGTACTACAGGAAGGCAAGGTGGTAATTATGGCACAAATAATGCGAGGGGGGGGAGTAGGAGCAGGGGGCAAAAGAGATATACGGGAACACTCTGTACATTCTGCACAATGTTTACGTAAACCTAACACTATTCTTAAAAAAATGACTATACTGTATGTGTGCAGAAAAGTAAAGTTTATTGGCATCAGGAATATTCTTGCCTTCTCTTTAAGGTGTCAGGAGCTTGAGAACAAGCTGAAGCGCATTTGTTTTACAGAGTCTCCTTTAGGTAACAAGACTCTTGTCATTTAGCTGTCAACCTTGCTTTTTAAAAGTAGACAAGTGTTAACTTTGGTGAAGACAAGACAACACACAGTATAGGGGAAGTCAGCACAACTTGACCAAGGCAAAGTCACCGAAGTTTCCAAGACAAATCCAAACACATTGAGGGATCAACTTACTGGGGCTGAGGGCTAGGAACCACAGTTTTGGAGGACATCTAGGTCAATTAGCATAACATAGCTCATAAAAAAAATGTTGAGCATCCCACTTTGAAGAGCAGAATCTGGGGTCTTAAAAACTTGCAAGCAGACATCTAAGATACATCTACCGGTCCCATCCCATGCACAGCAAAGGGGAATGAAGAAAATCAAAGACACAAGGAGAATATTAGCCCAAAGGGCTAAAGAACCACATGAGTCAGAGACTCTGCCACCCTGAGCCTAGAAGAGTTAGATGGGGCCTGGCTACAGTCACCAACCACTCTGATAGGGATCCCAACAGAGAGTCCTGGACAGAGCAGTAGAAAAATGTAGAACAAAAATTGAGCTCACAAAAGAAGATCAGATTCACTGGTCTGACACAGACTGGAAGAACTCCCGACATTCTGGCCCCCAGTCACTCTGCTAATCCAGAACTGAAGCCACTTTCGCAGCCCATTTTTCAGATAAAGATTAGACAGACCTATAAAACAAACAATAACACACATGAGGAATGTACACCTTAGCACAATCAAATATACAAGACCAAATGGGCAACTTCTGTCTAAAAGCAAAATGAGTGGTAGCAAGGGACAAAAACTAGACAAATGGACACAAGGATCGCGGGGTAGGAAGAAAGTACGGCCACGTTGTAGGGATTGCAACCAATGTCACAAAACAGTACGTGTACAAATTTTGGAATAAGAAACTAACTTAGGCTATAAACTGTCACTTAAAACACAATGAAATTTAAAAAGAATTCTTTTTTAAGTGTGCTCCCATTTGGTGCTTTCTTAAAAAGCAAGGACTAGAAATGCCATATGTTTTAGTTAGCTTGGGCTGCTCTAACAGAAGCACCACAGAGTGGATGGCTTTAACAAAGGCAAGTTTGTTCTTACACAGTCCAGTAGGGCTGCAAGTCCACATTCAGGGTGTCTGCTCCAGCAGAAGGCTTTCCCCTTGTCAGCTCAGGAGGAAAGTCCGGAATTGCATCAGTCTTTGCCCAGGGAGGATCTTGGCACAGGAACCTCGAGTCTGAAGGATGCGCTCTTCTCCCGGTGCTGCTTTCTTGATGGTGCAAGGTTCCCAATTGCCTGTTTGCTTCTCTTTCCTTTTATCTCTTGCAGGCTGAAAGGATTAAGGGTGGGGCAAGCCATACTCCAGGGAAACTCCCTTTACAGTGGAGCAGAGAGGTGATCCTATGAAGGGATTTACAGCCCCACCATAATCCTTTAACATACAGTTTAGGAAAACCACAAAGTGGAAGACAGTCACAAGATACTGGGAATCATGGCCCAGTCACATGGCTACACATACTTTTGGGGGGACACAATTCAATCCATGACATCATATGATCCAGCAATCCCACTGCTTCGAATGTATCCTACAGAAGTAAGGGCTATCACACAAACAGATACATACACACAAATGTTTATTGCAGTACTGCCCACAATAGCGAAAAGATGGAACGAACCTAGGTGCCTACCAACAGATGAATGGATAAACAAACTGTGGTATATATATATATAATGTAACCCTATGCAACGATAAAGAAGAAACATAACCGGGAACCAACTGGAAGACATTATGCTGACTGAAATCAGTCAGCTGCCAAAGGACAAACATTATATGAGACCACTATTATTAGGACTTAACAAAAGACTTGTACGCAGAAGAAGATACTCTGATGGCTAGAATGGTGAGGAGGGAGGGAGAGGGTTATTCACAGAGTAGACAGCTGATAGCAGTTCAGTTAGGTAGAGGGAGTAACAGCACACAGTAGAAGGCAGATCAGCATAATTGGACTATACCATAAGCTGAAAGGTTTTCTAAATTCAACCCAACATTTCAAAGTACAGAGTAGCAGGGACACCAGTCTGGGGGCCATGTTTTGGGGGGACATAGAGGTCAATTGCCATAACTAGCCTTTTGCTAGGAGAGTCTTCTTCAACCCATATTGATGAGTGTCACCTAGGGTCTTAAAAGCCAGCAAGCTGCCATCAGAGGAACATCAGTGGGTCCCAACCCACCTGGAACAGATGATAACCAAGAATATCAAAGACATGAGGAAAAATGAGCCCAGGAGGCAGAAGGATGTGTCTGATTGGGAGACTACATCAACACGCAACCCGAAGAACTAGATGGTGCCTGTCCCCACCAAAGACAGCCCTGACAGGGGACACAATGTCGAGTCCCTGCTGTAGCATGAGAAAAAGAGGTGTGTAGATCAAGCACTCTATTAAAAGACTAGACTTGATGGTCCAACAACCTGGAGGGTCCCCTGAGAACATGGGCCCTAGACTTGTTGCTAGCCCAGAGCTGAAACCAGTACTGATGCCAGTACTGTAGACAAGGAATGGACTGGACTTGGCAACACAGAGTGATGCTCATGCTGTGTGTACTTTACAGTTTAATATATATATATATATATGTATATGAGGCTGTCCTACTGGTTTCTTTTTGAAGAGGAGAGGAGAGGGTAGAGAGGACAGGACAAGTGTTAGCTGAGTATACTAGAAGTAAGGAGTGAAAAGGAAGAGTGTCCTGTCACAGAGTGAAGAGAGTAGACAGAATTGCAGAAAGGTGGGTACTCGCGGTTTTACACGGAAAATTGACTTAGATTGTAAACTGTCACTTAATCACAATAAAAGAAAATTAAAAATAAATAAAAATGTGCACCCTGTAATGCTGACTTTGAAAACCGGAATAGTGTAAGAGGCAATAAAAATGCCCCACAACTTACTCTACCCTAAATTTTATATCACTGTCATTGGCTTTAGATGGATTCAAACTTAGTGTTGACACCAAGTTCTAAGAGAAGCTCAAGAAGACAAAATAAAGTGTTATAATGATGTGTGCAAAGAGCTGGAAATGGAAAACCAGAGGGAAGAACACGTTCTGCATTTCTCAAGCTGAAGAAAAAATGCAAGCCTCGAGCTGCAATAGTGAAGGATTCTACACAGAAAATACTATATGACTCAGGGAGCATCAAAAGGTCTGAGGAATACACAGTCATTATACCAGAAAGAATTGCTCAAGATTCAGCCATTTGAAGAGGTAGCATATGATCAGTAACTAACGGTACTGAAGGAAGAAAGAAGTCAAAGCTGTATTGAAGGCATTGGCAAAAACAAGGTTCCAGGAATTGCTGGAATATCAATTGAGATATTTCAACAAAAAGATGCAGTGCTGGAAGTGCTCACTCCTCTATGCCAAGATATTTGGAGGACAGCTGCCTGGCCCACTGACTGGAAGGAATCTATATTTATGCCCATTCCAAAGAAAGGTGATCTAACCAAATGCAGAAATTACCAAACAGTATCACTGACATCACATGCAAGTAAAATTCTACTCAAGATCATTCAGAAGTGACTGCAACAGTATATGGACAAGGAACTGCCAGAAATTCAAGCTGGATTCAGAAGAGGATGTGGAACCAGGGATATCATTGCTGATGTCAGGTGGATCTTGGCTAAAAGCAGAGAATATCAGAAAGATAATTACCTGTATTTCACTGACTTATGCAAAGGCATTCAACTGTGGAGATCCCAATAAATTTGGCTAACATTGCAGATAACTGGGATTCCAAAACACTTAATAGTGCTTTTAAGGAATCTTTATAAGGATCAAGAGGCAGTCATGTGAACAGAACAAGGGGACACTGCATGGTTTAATGTCAGGAAAGATGTGTGTCAGGATTCTATCCTTTCACCAACATTTTCCATCTGTATGCCGAGCAAATAATCCAAGAAGATGGATTACACGAAGAAGATGAGGCATCAGGATTGGAGGACAGCTCATTAACAAACTGTGTTACACAGACGACACCACCTTACTTGCAGGAAGTTAAGAAGATTTGAAACACTTAGTGATGAAGATCAAGGACCACAGTCTTCAGTACGGATTGCACCTCAACATCAAGAAAACAAAAATCCTCAGAAGTGAACCAGTAAGCAACATCATCGTAAATGGAGAAAGGGTTGAGGTTGTCAAGGATTTCATTTTACTTGGGTCCACAATCAATGCCTATGGAAGCATAAGTCAAGAAATCAAGAGACACACTGCACTGGGAAAGTCTGCTGCAAAGGATCTCTGTAAAGTATTCAAAAATAAAGATATCACCTTGAAGACTAAAGTGTGCTTGACCCAAGCCATGATATTATCAATTGCATCACATGCACGAGAAAGCTGAACAAAGAAGAAGACAGATGAAGAATTGATGCCTTTGAATTGTGATGCTGGAGAAGAATGTTGAATGTACCATGGACTGCCAAAAGAACAAACAGATCTGTTCTGGAAGAAGTACAACCAGAGTGCTCCTTAGAAGCAGAGATGACAACACTGCGTCGTACATACTTTGGACACATTGTTAGGAAGGATTAGTCCCTAGAGAAGGATATCATGCTCGGCAGAGTGGAGGGTCAGTGAAAAAAGATGAAGATTTTCAATGAGATGGATTGACACCATGGCCACAACAATGGGCTTAAGCATAAAAACAATTGTGGACATGGCACAAGACCAGGCTGTGTTTCATTCTGCTGTGCAAAGGGCCACTATGAGTTGGGACTCAGTGGCACCTAACAACAACATTCCACTACCTACTCTGGAAGATCTAAGGCTCTGGGGTGCTGGTGAAGGCAGGGAGAGCAGTCTTCTCAGCAGCTATCTGGATGACTGTAACTCTTGGCCAAAGTACTCAGGACTCCAGAAAGGGAATTTCTGCATTTTCCCTGGCCATAATTCCTTCCTGTTGAATAGTCCCTGTGAGACATTCTGCATACACTACTATAACATGAATATGTAACACCTAACCTAAACTGCTAACCTAAAGATTAGAATCTTGGACCTATCTAGTGGTATTACAGAAGAAAAGATCTGGAAATATGCTTCTGTTAAGATTACAGCCAAGAAAACTCTAAGGAGCAGTTTTACTCAGTAACAATAGGTTCACTGTGAGTTGAAATCAACTTGACAACAACTAACAACACTGAGTTAACCAAAGGCTGCAGGAGAAACAACAGACAGAAGAACTCTCTGGAGGTTATACCTCAAACTAATCTTTCATCAGTCAGAAATTCTGATGGTGTAATCATTAAGAGCTATGGCTGCTAACCAAACGGTCAACAGTTTGAATCCACGAGGTGCTCCCTGGAAACCCCATGGGGCAAATTTATTCTGTCCTACAGAGTTGCTATAAAGTTGTTATGAGGTGGAATTGACTCAGCAGCAATGGGTTGTTTTTGGTGTATGTGTGTGTAAGTCAAACTTCTCATGAACACATTCTTTAAAGAACAGACTCTTCACACTCCCCCCTAAAACTTTCTTCACGGTGAAGCTAATTCACCAACCACATGGGACTCTGCCTTTAATTTCTCATTGCAATATTTGCCTATGGGATCCGACTCGATGGCACTTAGCTTGGCTTCACTCATAAATTCTGTTACCAAAGGAAACCATGGCAATCAGAGAAGGAGAGAAGGCACAGGCAGAATCTTCACTTTCACTTGATCAGATTTCTACCAGGTAAATGACAGAATGTAAACCAGCCCAGAACGCTGTCAGTGTTTTCTCCTCTCTCTCTCACAATAACAGTAACTACTCAGAATCTGGAAAACCTAGTGGTGCAGTGGTTAAGTTCTGCAGCTGCTAACCAAAATTTCAACAACTCAGATCCCACCAGCTGCTCTTTGGAAATGCTATAAGGCAGCTGTACTCTGTCCTTTAGGGTCTCTGTGAGTTGAAATCGATTTGATAGCAACACGTTTGGTTTAATCAGAATCTACTCAACAACCAACAACAATAAATAGCAACAAAGTTGCCACTGAGTTTAATCTGACTCACAGTGACCTATCTGTGTCAGAACAGAATGGTGCTCCACAGGATTTTATGTGGCTGGGTTTTTCAGAATAGAATCAACCAGATTTGTGGTTGAGGTCATGCATTCCAACCTCAAGCTGGAGACTTCTCACATTCCCAAAAGGAGCCTGTGAAGGTCAAGACTGTGTCAACTTGGAGACTCATGTTTAGCTGCTGTATCAAGTGAAAGGGGCAAGGCCTGTGGTGGCTTCCCTCCCCTCAGTTCTCATCTCTCCACCTTCCACCACCTACTTCCTGTCAGCTCACTTTCCCAGCAGCCTGGCTTACTTTCACATCTGGTTCCTGGACCTGAGCTAGCAAATGCTGGATTCATCAGCCCTTACAGCTGGTGAGTGAGAGTCCTGTTCCCTGACCTGCTGATCCTGGGTTCACCAGCCCCTGCAGCTCTGCGAGTCAGCAGAGACCTCACAGTCTCACCACCAGCTTGGGGTCCACCAACGTACACAGCTGGTGCTCTAGAATGCTGGTCTCTGCGCTGCTGACCTCGGGTTCACCAACTCCTTTGGCCACATGGGGCTTGTGCCAGGGCTTGGGATGTTCATCTTCTACAATTGTGTGAGCTGTTTCCTTTATGTATAAATCTTTCCTTGAACATGTACATGTTACTGGTTTTGCTTCCCTAGAAAACCCAGTGTAAGACACAACTGTGGAAGACGGCCACAAGGTGGAGGCCTCTGAGCCTCCACAGCTTGTTACAGAGGCCATGAGAAAGCTCCCACACCACCTAACACTTCACTCTGACAAAAGCTGCTTTCGAAAATGTTCATTCCATTAAATGTGATGGCCTTTCCTGTACTTCAATTGCTCCTTTAACCACAGTCTTCCACTTTCTGAGCAAGGCTCATATTCTTCACTTGCTGACCACTCTAATGTCACATACTAGAAAGTGCTTGCTAGTCAAGTACTTTTTCCCTTTGAGAATGAAACACTGATTCAAATTTTTGCCATCAACTTTCCACTGGCTGCAAACATCTTGAGCTGTTCCTACACTAGACAAGGGGCGATGTTGGTTCTGCTTGCCTGCCCCCTACATTGCACCCCCCCCCCGAGAAAATATGTGAACAGTCACAACTGACAGGTAAATTGGGGAATACCCAAAATCCTTGCCCGTGTGCATCTCATGTTTTCCTCTGCAGATGGGAGCTGTCAGAAACAAATTCAGTCATTGCACGGTGTTGCTGCAGCTGTGTTCATCCTTCTTCTGCCCCCTGACTGTGCTCAAGAGATGACTCCCTCCTTGCTCAGCTTTTAAAACACTTATAATGGAAGGTGGCTTGTCAGAGCATGTTCAAGTGTTGCCAGAGAAAACAAAAAGTCAATGGAAATGACATAAATGGCATGGCACAGCTCTAGTGTCAGTGTGCATGTGTGTGTATAATAAATGCCCTGCTATCCTGTAAAAATTATTCTGGTTAACTGCTTTCATTAATTAAATTAAAAACACTCATAAAAATAGTGCCTATGGATTTTCAAATAATTCAATAAATTACAACTTACCATTTCTTATAAAAAATTATCCTGCAAGGTGAGTATTTGATTATTTTTGTGATTGACAGATGGAAGAACAGAATAAAGATAAAAATAGCTGACCACTCCAGAATATCTTGCATAAAATCTGACTTTGGTCTTCCGGATACTGATACCCTCAAAATGATTGGTTTTCTTAATTTCAGTATTCTAAAGTAGTAAGGATGAGAGAAAAAAAAATCAGATATCATTTTAAGATTTGTGCCTATTTTCTCAGGGAAATCCCTCCATCCTTGAGGGGGTAATTTTCAACAAACTGGAGTTTTATAGCTATAAAGCTACATGGATTTAATCTAATGTAGGCAAAAGTCATCTTGAGAGAAGAGAGAATATTATGTTGTGTGTGTGTGTTTACATATAAACCCATTGCTGCTGAGCCGATTGTGATTTGTGGCAACCCAACTGTAAGATCATGTGTGTGCTTTTTTTTTCTTAAGATAACACAGCATATATAAAAGCATATCATTTTACTCAGAATGTCAGAACTTCAACTACAGACAACAAAAAAGGCCAAAGAATAAAAGAACAACAAAGAAACACTAAAGAATAATACAAACAGAGAAGGTATAAACAGAAGAATCTGAGGCAGACAGGACATTCAGGAACATGACTTTCTAAGATGCTGTAGCTGGGTTGCCCTTTCAGTATAAACATTTAGAAATGGTGAGTAAAATATAGCAAAAACAACAACAAATTAATAGAAAGCCAGTCTAGAAATGAAAAAAAAAACTGCCTCCTCGCAGATAAGTACAGAAATCAAGGCAATGGGAGCCAGCCAAGTGCCGTCGAGAAAGAGAAAAAATGGAGAGGGAGAGAAAGATCTGGTGGTACAATGGTTAAGTGCTCAGCTGCTATCCAAAAGGTCAATGGTTAGAGCCTACCCGCTGCTGTGTGGGTGAAAAGATCTGGTGATTTGCTCCCATCAAGAAATCAGCCTAGGAAGCCCTACAGAGCAGTTCTTCTCTGTCCTGTAGGGTCTCTCTGGTTCAGAATCAACTCAACAGCATGCAGTCACAAAAAATATAAATGTGCTATTGATCCTGTTTCTCTGCAGAACCCTGACTAATAGAAGCACTAATTTTTTAAAAAAGTGAGAAAATCATACACTATGAAAAAGAACAGGCCAGTCTGAAAATAGATATCAAACAGAACTTCCAAAATTGAAGGACAAACTCACTGAAGTTAAAAGTTAAAAACAAATAAAAATATTCACACCTAGACATTATTTTCTTAAAAAACCTTCAGAACTTCCATGACAAAAAAAAGAAAAACAGATCAATTAGTTATAAATAAACGGCACCTACACTAACAGGCTTCTCATCAGCAATAAACAGACCTCATCAGCAATTAAAAGACTCTTCATCAGCACTAATGATCAAAAAGGCAGTGGAATATCTTTTTTAAAAATGAGGAAAAATAACCATCTGTTTAGAGTGTATTTCTCAGGTTCCAAGTGTTGCTGAAATACCACAAGTGGGAGAATTCAAAGTGCAGCAATTTATTTTCTCTCATTTCAGGAGCCTAGAGGCCTGAATTTGGAGCACTGACTCAAGGGGAAGCCTCTCTCTCAGCTCTGGGGCAAGATTCTGGATTCCTTGAGATTCTTGATTCCTTAGATCTTCAGGCAGCATCACATCTGTCTTCCTTAATTTGTGCTTTCTTGTCTCTGTGTCTAAACTGTTCCTCATCACTTAGAAGTGATTAGGTTAGAGCATGTCTGTCACATTCACAGCTACATTAACATAACAAAGAAAACCTACTTCGGAGTAGGATTACATTCATGGTATAGGGGTCAGGATTACTGCATATAATTTGGGGGGAGGCACAATTCAATTCCTAGCAGTGCATATCCAGCTAAATTACGTGGGCATAAGGGTGAAATAAAACATTTTCAAATAGATACGGAAAAAGTTACTCACACTTTCTCACTGAAACCACTGTGGTTTGAACCACATGAAACTGCTGATACTTGATCATTTTTTACACTTCAAAATGGCAATTTTCTATGATTCTGTCCAAAATTAAGAAATTTCTGTATTTCACGAAGAGGAAAGGAAGAAAGACGCATGATGCAAGAAGCAAGACTGGACTATGTTAAACAGGATTAGGGTGGGACTGTGACATTCTCAACTAGAGTCACATCCCCGATCCAATGTACAGGGAGTTTTCCTAGAGTATAACCTGCACCACCTTTTAACAAGAGATAAAAGGAAAGGGAAGTAAGCAAACAGCAGGGGAGAAAGCGGTGCTGGGGGCAGAGTGTGTCCTTTGGACCTGAGGTTCCAGCACTGAGATGCTTCCAGACAGAGAGAGAAGACTGATGCATCACAAGGACCTTCCTTCCAAGCTGACAGAGAGAGAAAGTGTTCCCCTGGAGCTGACACCCTAAATTTGGATTCACAGCCTACTTGACTGTGAAAGAATAAATTTCTCTGTGTTACGGCCATCCATTTTTGGTATTTCTATATTATTGCAGTACTATATGACTAACACAGAATTTGGTACTGAGAGAGTATAGTGCTCCTGTAACAGGTATGTAAAATGTGGAAGCAGTGTTAAAACAGAAGAGAGAGAGGAGCAGCAGTAGCAGAGAACCTGCAGTGGAAGAGAAATATCAGCAGAAGAGAACCAGCAACAGCAGAACCAAGAGACCAGCACCAAACGGCTCTGGAGCTAACCCACAGAGCAGGAGTTGTGTGCTGTTTGCAGTAAGCTTACTGGAGGAGTTGGATATTTCCAGGTGTTTATCTGTTGAGCTACAGAGCTTTGGAATGCCCAAGTAGGGCAAATGCAGGCTTGAGGTGCAAGGATCCAAGAAGTCATAAAACCAGGAAGCAGCAGCTGAAGAGACAAGAAATACAAGAAGCCAAGCTGTCTCAGTCTCAAATAGTATGGCCTGGATCTCTTGGGTTTCACAGGGTGGAAGTCACCATTCATATGGACTAGAAGAATGATGCACCTGAAGCCAAGGGAGGAGAGTTGCTATCCCACCGGTCCTGCAAGTGGAGCAGAAGCCTAGGGTTAAAGGGCCTCCACTCAGAATCTGGAGAATGAGGCTAATACCTAGAGTTTAGAGGACAGGGCTGTTGTGTACAATGTCTCAGAGAATGGAGTATTATTTTCAAAGCCTTGAAGACTAATATGATGTGCTCTACTAATTTTCTTGGTGTCTGTTACACCTTCTTTCCCTGGAATTTCTCCCCCTGATAACAGAAATGCCTAACTTGTGCCTGTTCCACCACTGTACTTTTGGAAGCAGATAACTTGTATTCTAGATTTCGCAGATGAAGAGGAATCTTTGGATTTGGGACTTGGAGTTAACACTTTTGCTAGGATATGAATATGCTTTACATATTGCAAGGATGCGATTGGGTGGGAGGGCAAAGGGTTAAATATCATGAATTGAATTGTGTCCCTCAAAAAATGTGCAGCCATTGGGCTAGGCCTTGATACCCCCTAACATGTGGTTGTCCTATGTTGTAACCCTAATCTGTACCTGTGGGTTAGTAGGGCAAGACTGGATTATATTATAGAGGATTAGGGTGGTACTGGAACACCCTTACCAAGGTCACCTCCCTGATCCAGTGTGAAGGGAGTTTCCTTGGGTTATGGCTTGTTACAAGTTTTATCCTTTTATCCAACAAGAGACTAAGAAAAGAAGCAAGCAGAGACTTTGTGACCACATGTGACCAAGAAAGCAGCACCAGGAGCAAAGTGCATCCCTTAGACCTGAGGTTCCTGTGCTAAGATGCTCTCAGATCAAGGGAAGACTGATATGTCACATAGACCTTCCCTCAGAGCCAAAAGAGAGAGAAAGCCTTCCCCTGGAGCTGAAGTCCTGCATTCGGACCTGTAGCCTGCTTGACTGTGACAGAATAAATTTATTTTTGCTAAAGCCACCCACCTGTGGCACTTCTGTTATAGCAGCACTAGATGAATAAAACAGTTCCCACCTTTATAACTTCTATTCATTATTGCATTAGAAGTCCTAGACAGAGCAAGAAGACAAGAAAAATAAAGCTGTTCAGATTAAGAAGTAAAATTTTCTCTATTTGAGGATGACATGATTTTATATATAGAAAGTCCCAAAAAGTCCTCAAGAAAACTTCTAAAATCAAGGAGAAATTTTGCAAAGTTGCAAAAAAAATCAACTTCTATATATTAGCAATGAGAAATGTGAAATGAAAATTAGGGATACTATTCTGGTCACTATGAGTCAGAACTGACTTGACAGTAGTGGGTTGATTCCATTAATAATAGCATCTAAGAGAATAAAATACCTAGGAATAAATACAACCAGGGATATGAAGACCTTATACAGCTGAAATTTTAAAACACTACTGAAAGAGATTAAAGAAGACTCAAGTAAATAGATGTTCCATGTTCGTGGATTAGAATATTTAATAACGTTAAGATGTCAATACTAACCACAGTGATCTATAGGTTAAATGCAGTTCTAGCCAAAATTCCAAAAGCCTTCTTTACAGAACTTTATAGGGAATGGCTGAAATTAGCTAAATCCATACTGAAAGAGAAGAACAAAGTAGGACTTACTGTCCTGATTTTAAAACACATTACACAGCTCCAGTAATCAGAACAGTCTTATATTGGTATAAAGAGAGAAACATTGACCAATGGAATAGAATTGGAAGTCCAGAAATAAATGCACGCATCTTTGATTAACTGATACATTACAAAGGAGCTAAGTTTGTTCGATAGGAAGAGTCTTTTCAATAAATGGTGTTGAGGAAATCATATTTTAACATGTAGGAGAGTAAGGAAGGATCTTTCCCACATACGATACACAATAACAAATTCAAAATAGACTAAAGACTTAAATATGCAAACCAAAACAACAAAGTCTTAAAAGAAAACAGAGGAGAAACGTTGCTGGGCCTAGCGTTAAACAATAGATTATTTAACATCAAACAGCCAAAGACAAAAAACTACATGAGATGTCATAAAAATCTGAAACTGTTATTCATCAAAAGAGTTTAATAAAAGAGTGAAAAAATAAGTTACTGACTGGGAGAATATGTTTGAAAATCATATATCCTATAAGACTCTAATAACCAAAATATACAGAAAATTTCAACAACTTAACAATAAAATGACAACCCACTCACACAATGGACAAAGAACTTGAAGAAACATTTTGCCAAACCCTCAAATGGCAGTCAAACACACAAAAAGATGTTTAATGTTATTAACCAAAAAAGAGATGTAATCAAAACCAGAATGAGATACTATTTTACTCCCATAACAGCTACTGGGCAGGTAGCCCAGTAGTTAAAACCTGGGCTGCTAACCATAAAAATTAGCAGTTTAAATCCATCTTTTGCTCGTCAGAAATCAAATGGGGCAGTTCCACTCTGTTTTGTAGGGTCAGTATGACTGGGAATCAACTCAGCGGCAACGGGTTTTAGGATGTCTACAATTTATAAACACAGTAACAGATGTTGGTGAGGATGTGAGGAGATTAGAATCCTTATACATTGTTGATAATAATAGAAAATGGTACAGCTATTGCAGGAAAGAGTGTGGCAGTTCTTCAAAAAACTAAAAATAGAGCTACCACACTATCCAGCAATTCCACTCCTAGATATATATCCAAAAGACTTAACAGCACAGATTCGAACAGGTATTTGTACACCACTGTCATTACAGAACTACTCACAGTAGCCAGAAGGTAGAAACAACCAAAACACCCATAGATGAATGAATGTAAACAAAAATGTGGTCACACATACAAGGGAATACTACTCAGACAAGAAAAATATAGTCTTAATAGATGCGACTACATAGATGAAGCTTGAAGACATTCTCTTGAATGAACTTCCTGGAAAAAAATATGAAGTGGATTTGTTTTCTTGGTTTGGAGGTTTATGGTTATGGTTTCTGGGCATCCCAGTTAAATCAGCCTAAAAATATGTATTTAGTGATTCTGTTCTACCTCCTACCTCATTGCATAGTGCCTGGAGTCTTAAAAGCTTACAAATATCAATTCAAGGCATTATAATTGGTTTCTATTCACCTGTAGCAACAGAGGAAGAAGAAGTCAGGAATAGGAGGAAGAAACACTAACCATCTCTATGAACAACTGCCTCCTTCACCATGAAGCCAGAAGAACTTGATAGTACCAAGCTAGGATTACTGAATATTTTGATCAAAGATTTTAGATAAGACTCCTGATCAAAAAGGGGGAAATGCAGATCAGAATTTTCAATTTTCATGGACTACAGGCTTTCTGTCAGAGCTGGATGAACCCCTGAAAATACTGCTCTGAGATAATCTTTATAACGTAAACTAAAACCATTACCTGACATCTTCTTAAACCAACAACAGTTTTACTAAGCTAGTAAAAAAAATGTCTGCCTTGAGCATTATGCTTTTTTAAGAACTATATGGGATCAAATGAACAACAGCAACTTGAAAAATTAGATAGGAAATTTAGGGGCTGGTGAGTTTATACTAATGGAGGAGGAAGAACTTGGAAACAAGAGTAAGAATGGCTGCACAACTCAAAGAATGTAATCAATGTCACAGAATTGTATACGTAAAAACCTGAATTGGTGTATGTTCTGCTGTATATGTAACTTCCAAATCAATGTTTAGAGTAGGAGGTGGAATAAAGAACAATTTTTGTTGAGTAACTGTTATATCTCAAGCTAAAATTTCAATGATAAATAGGAAAAAGAGCCTGTCTTCTTGGAGTTTACATTCTAGTGGACAAAATGCACATACATAACTTTTGAAAACAAATCACTCACGAGAAATTACACTAAAGTCTTAAATAATATGTGGCACTCAAAGTATTTCTTCACCTGTATTGCCCAGTCCCTAGTCAGTTCTCTGATAATAAATGAGACACAGTTAAGAGATTTCTTAATGTTTTAAAGGGCTCCATTTTCTTCAATGAACTTCATATGTTTGTTCACATATGTATTTGTTTCTCACTCTAACTGAGTATGATTATAGAGCTGACACCCTAGAGGATGAAATAATAAAAGACAGAATTACGTGAAACTAAATAAAGACTCAAAAGAACAGGAAGTTACTCCCAAAGCATTCATGTGGTAGACTAACAGTGTTGTTGTCTCCAGTTTATATATGCATAGGTTTATACCAAACAAAACATGTTTAAACATGTCTGTGCAATCAGTGACTGGCTGCCAACAAATTCTCTCAGTAATACGCTGTCTTAGTCTCCTTAGGGTGCCTTCAAAAAAAACCATACTTTTTGTGCCACGGAAAAAAGCAATTTTGACATCAGGGTTAGTATCAATTGTTCTTTTTTTAATGATGCGCCTTATATCATTCAGTCTTAACACTTTATTTTTGCATTGTACTTTAGGTGAAAGTTTATAGCTCAAGTTAGTTTCTCACACAAAAATTTATATAGACATTGTTATGTGACTCTAATTGCTATGCCTATAATGTGACTGCACATTCTTCCTTTCCACCCCAATTTCCTGTGTGTGTTCAACCAACTCCTACCCCTTGCTGCGGCCAGCACGCCAGTGACCAGCGCTGGATAGGGTCTGAGGCCGAGAGGGGCAAGAAAGGGATGAGAAACGCATTCACGTGTGAAACACATCATTCACAAAAGAAACACATCACACACATAAGATAATGGGGCCAAGTGGGACCATGGTCTCTGATGGAGAACTATGGACACTGGTCCACTTTCACAAGCTTTATTTATAGGCTTAACAGGTAGGAAGTCAACAGGGTGGGATATTGCCAAAAATGGTCATGATCTTTGTTACAAAGGACAGGAGCATGCAAATAGTTTTAATCAGAGCTATTATCCTGCAAACAGTTCTCAGCTTTGGGCTTATTACAACGCAATTGGCTTGGCCTGGGTCATTATACTGCAAACAGTTTCAAGGAAAACAGTTTTAGCTTAGGGTTTTTTATACTTCCAATAGTCTTAAAACACCAAACAGAGGGGTTCAAACACAGGAAGAGGGAGGAGGGCCAGGGGGCTAGGGCACAGTAGCTCCTAGCCTGCAGCAATCCCTTTCTGCCTTTTCATCTTGCCTCCAGACAGGAACTTTCCATTTAGTCTCATGTGTATACTGAAGCTAAGACTCTCTTTACAAGTAACATTTTATGCTACATTCCAGTCTATTCTCTGTCTGAAGATTTAGCGTCAGGAATGGTTTAAAGTTCTGGACTAACAGGGAGTCTGGGGGCCACATCTTCTGAGGTTCCTCTGGTCTCAGACCGTTACCTCTGGTCTTCTTACTAGAATTTTGAGTTCTGCAGTCTTCTTCTGCATCACAGGGGCCCTCTGTTATGTTCCCTATCAGGGCAGTCGTTCATGGTGTTGCTGAACCAAAGCAAGTTTATTCCATGGGTCACTGCAGCCAAACCCAAAGACGGGGAAAGGTTCCAGCAGGTTTTATTAACAGACAAGCATGCAAATCTGGGAAATAGTGAGAATGGTTTCTCTAAGACCGTTCCACCTGGGTTACAATTCCAGCAGCTTTTATAGCTAGATTACAAAGGGGATTGCCTCTGGAAAATGTCAAACCTTGTCATACGAAAGAACAGGGAGACACAAGATTCCATTACATCTTATTGAACACTGTAAATTACCCAAAGTATCATTATCTCCCTGAAGTTTTGAAATAATCAATTTACTACCCCTGAGATAGAGAAAGGATTGCAAGTCTGCTGATCCAGTTGGGAGAGTGATAATGAAACAGGAAATGGAATGTAGTTCAGTTGTCTAGGTGACCTTTATTAAGTCCCATCCCTATATCGACTAACATTCCCCACTCTTAACCATCAATTTCATATCTATAAAATAACTTTTAAATGAAAATAGATGCTCTGATTTACCACATTAACTCTATGATCAAATCTCACATTGTGGGCTAGCTCTCTACAGCATGTGGTACAGTTAGTAATAAGGCAGGATGCACCTTGCATACAGCACAAACAATCCACAAATAATAATGTTTCTGATTACAGTTATTAGTATGTGTAGCCAACCTAGGTTGGGGAGCCATGAGAATAATTTCCCAAACTCTGACCCGAAGAAGCCTCCCCACTAGACAGAAATCAGAAACATTTACTACATTCTGCACAAGATAAGTCCGCCGTACATTTTCATTTTGTCTGAAAGAGATAATGTCTTGTGAAAGTCCTAGAACTAAGTGGAGTCCAAGAAAGAGAAAGAGGATCCTGGAGGACATTTCTTGAACTTTATCTTGGTTTCTCCTTCAGGAGTGGCAGTCCTCTGCTGGTGGTTGGAATCTGTCAAGGAAGTCTGCTGAAAGGTGTGGTTTCACCTGGATACGATGTGTTCAGGTCTTTAGTCCAGCCAATTTCACAGCAGTGGGGGTGGCTAGGATGATTTCCCATGAACCAGTCCACGTCTCTTCCAGTTGTCCTTCAGGGCTCTCTCTCCAAGTTTTTAAAAGAATCTTATCCCAGGGCTGAAAAGAATGTAAACTATCTGAGGGAGAGAATGAAGACCTGGGGAGAGAAAACTGGTGAATTGAAGACAAAACTTGTTTGAGGTATTATACATATTTCTGAACTTTAAGGTTATTTTCTGCCTGTGGGGAAAGCTGTACTAAGGCAACCTGGAATTTCCTAAGGGCTCAATTTGAGCCTTCTTCTAGGGACTACCCAGATTCTAAACAATGCAATGGGTAAAACCTGATCCCAATGTAAATGAGTCTCTTCACATAGCCCCCAAAATCTGTCTCTTTAAAGTCTGGTTCATCTTCACACCCTTTCCTGACGACTGTGGTCTCCAGGCTGTGTGTAGTTTCCATCTGATGTTTAGGAATTTGTTCACTTTCCATAAGACCTCTGCAATGAATGATGGGCCATTATCACTTTGAAAGCTGGCTGGCAACCCCCGTACTTCCATCTGGAGATTCTTCTCCTCTGGGGGAAGGCGATCTGAGCATTCACTCTAGACAGTTAAGTCTCCTGCTGATAGTGAGACAGGACAGTCTGGCATATACAGAAATTGTTAGGTCATCTGATTTTCTCCAATCTGACAATCAAGAGGTTATAGGAAAAAAGTTATGTTTTACTTGTCCCTCTGTTCCTGTCACAGGGACTGAGTAGTTGCTCATGAAAGGGGGTTATGGAGGACAGAATGTGTGGCCTTAGTATCCACTAGGAAACCCACCATTTGTTCCCCCACTCTTCATTATACAGGAGGCTCCACAGCCATGGGGTGGGGCAGAGTGCAATCGCAATGCTGGTAGTTAATTCTGGCTGTAGTCTCAGGCCTCTTCAGTCATCTTCCATTGCTGACAGCGTGGCCATTTGGTGGTCTATTCTACCAGTGCTAGCAGCCTCCTTTTTAGGGCACTCATTTTTCCAGTGCCCTATTTCTTTGTAATATGCACATTCATTCTCTCTGATCAGGAGTCATCATCCTCGAGATCCCTGTTGGGCGCTTTTGCGTCCCTTAGTGTACATTGCCTCTAAGAATATAGTGGCAGCTTGGGTCTTCCTAAACTCCCTGTTATTAAATACCTTGAATGCAGTTTCCACCAGCAGGGTAGGATTCATTTCCAAAGCTCCATCCAACTTTTGTAGCTTTTTCCAGATGTCTGGTAAACTTTGGGAGATAAAAGTCATCTTTATCATTCTCTGATTTTCAGGTGCTTGGGAATGCCTATCAGTGTACTCATGGTAGGCATGAAACAGATTCTTTCCAGGAACTTGGATGGATCTTAGGTGACCTTTTGCCACACTGCTTGCATCATGTTCAAACTTTTCTGCTTAAGGACCCCATTTTGGAGGCCTACTAAAATACACCTTCTATAATGGTTTAGGAGGTAAGCCCTCATTGTTGGGTTGCCAATTAGGCTCGATCACTGGGATGACTGTTGCTGGGTTGGGAGTGTCATTTAGGCTTTCAAAGTGATGCCTCTTACCTCCCTCCTTTGATTTACCCAGGACCACGTGCCTTTCATTACTAGTGAGAAGTACATTTAACAAAGCCTGAGTACCTGCCAAATTGGAGTTACAAGTGGCAGACTCTGGTTATTAATTCTGTTACCCTGTTAAAAGTCTGCTCTGTATGAGAGATTTGAACTTTGCCAGTTTAATAAATCAGACATGGTAAATGGCATGTGTGCCCAGTAACAGCTAGCTGGTAACCCTTGTTGATAATACTTCAATTGGGAGTTGTCTAAGAGGGTATTGCCCAGGCTTGGTATCCCAAATTCCCTCACCAAACTGGGTTCCCTGCCAGTGTGTGATGGTGAGACTGCATCTAAGCTGCCTTCAGCAGATAAGGGCAAGCCAGTTCCTCAAGACAGGAGGAGACAGTTGGGGTTGAAATTTTAACAGTATTCATAATAATCTGATCATCTAACATCTCCTGTTTGTATCTGTCAGAGGAATTGCTTATACGAACAGAATCACTGAATATTTGTTCATCCATGTCTTCCTGGTTCCTTTTCCCACACTGTGCCATCAGTTGATTGCCTTTATGCCCAGCATCCTTATTATGCAAACCATAAACATCTGAACATAAGGAATTTCATCCCATTTTCCTGATGTTTGACAAAATAGCTCTAATTGCAGGATGCTAAAATAATTTATGGATCCATTCAATAGCCAACTTTCTCCAGAGTCTAGCTGGTACATTGGCCAGGCTGTATTACAGTAAAACTTCATTTGATCTTTAGTCATAGGTGGGTACCCATACCAAGACCAGTCAGACAGAATCCACCACAATGAGTGTTTCTTAGGAATAGAGGCCTTTTTTCCCATATTACAGAGTATACAGAGAAAGTTTTCTTAGCTGAGACAGAAGTTCCTTTCTTAACTGAGACAGAAGTTCAAATCCTGATGAGAACTGAGTTCTCTGTGTATGACCAGAATAAAGTTCTTGAACCATTTTAGATTTGTGAAACTACAGTGGGTGCGGATGAATGGCCTTCAAAGGCTTCCAAGAAAAAAGATTCTTGGCAGCACTGCTTAGAGTTTTCAGAAGCCGCACCTCCACTCCCATCTGTCCAGGCTGACAACAAAGACCCCTCCAAACAAGTTCCCTCCACTCTGGGCTGAGCCAAAGAAGGAGGCAAAGGAGAAGAGGCTGAGAAATCTACCTTCTATCCTATCAATGGCGTGGAGGTCCAAGTGGATAAGGGTATGTTTTGCTTGGACCAATATGTTCCTCACATTGCACAGGAAGTGTCTTGCAGAAGGCAGATACTTTCCTCATCCATTCCATGTACCCTCTTATCCTGTCACAGGAGTCTTCTAGTGGCAGGTGCCATATCGGCTCTTAAATCCTGGCCCATGCCCACAGATATTTTTATGGACCGTAGTCTCAGCCTTTGAATGGAACAGATAAATATCCTCACCCATCTGGGCCAGAGTTACTAGGGAAGCATGAGCAGCTGGACCTTCAGACCTCACCAGGGAGTTGCCTTGGTCAGAGTTCTTCAATTGCTCCACCAGTTATCTGCCTGTTCGCTAAGTGTGTTTACAAGTGCAGCAAGATAGTGGAGGAGAAAGGAATCAACTTGACTCTGGGCAAAACTTAGCAGAGAGGTCCCCATAGTCCTGCCATGGTGACCAGAAATCTTGCCAAACCAAAGAAAGTTTGTTCTGCCTACCACTGCAGCCAAACCCACAGACAGGGAAACGTTTAAGAAGGCATGTGAACCTGTAGAACAGTGAGAATGGTTTCTCCAAGACTTTTCCACCTGGGTTACAATTCTAGCAGCTTTTATAGCTAGATTATAAAGAGGTTTGACTCTGGAAAATGTCAAACCTTGTCATAAGAAAGAACAGGGAGTCACAAGATTCCATTACATCTTATCGAACAATGTAAATTATCAAAAATATCATTATCTCCCCGAAGTTTTCAAGTGATCAGTTTACTACCCTGGAGACAGAGAAAGGAATGTCAGTCTGCTGATTTGGTTGGGAACATGATAACAAAACAGGGAATGGAATGTAGCTTAGTAACCTAGGTAATCTTTATAAAGTCCCATCCCTACATCCACTAATAGTGGTAGCAGAGCACCATCCAGTTCTTTCAGCCTCGGGCTGATGGAGTCTCTGGTTTATGTGGCCTCTTTTGTCTCTTGGGCTAACATTTTCTTTGTTTGGTGTTCTTCATTCTCTTTTCCTCCAGGTGGGTTGAGACCAGTTGATGGTTCTTAGATGGCTACTTGGTAGTTTTTAAGACCCCATATGTCATTCACCAAAGTAGGATGCAGGATATTTTCTTAATAAACTTTGTTATGTCAATTGATCTAGACAGCCCCTCAAACCACAGTCACCAGACCCCTGACCCTGCTACTCTGTCCCTCAAAGTATTTGGTTGTATTTAGGAAAGTTCTTAGCTTATGGGTTAGTCCAGTTGTATTGACGTCCCCTGTGTTGTCTGTTGTCCCTCCTTTGACCTACGATAATTCTTATCTACTTTTCAGTTAGTGAATACTCTTCTCCCTCCCTCATACGATGATGGGCATAAGCATAAAAATGACTGTGGGCACAGTGAAGGACCAGGCAGTGTTTTGTTCTGTTGTTCATAGGGTCACTATGACTCAACAGCACCTAACAACAACAACAAGGTTGTCTTTTTACTCCTCTGGTGAAGTTTTCTTGAGCAAGATGTTGTTCAGTTTCCAAGAGTTCCACTTTCTATCTCTGTTTCTTCTGCTATTGATTTCAACTTTGATGGCTTTATGATCTGAGAAGATGCTTTGCAATAATTCAATGGTATGGATTTTGTTGAGCATTGCATTATGGCCTATCACGTGGTCAATTCTGGAGAATGTTCCATGTGCACTGGAGAAGAAGGTGTAGTTGTCTGCTGATGGGTGGAAAGTTCTGTATATATCAATGAGGTTTAGTTGGTTAATTGTGTCAATGAGGTCTTCTGTATCTTTACTGAGCTTTTTTCTAGATGATCTGTCTAGTAATGAGAGTGGAGTGTTAAAGTCTCCCACTATTATTGTGGAGTCATCTAACTCTCTTTTGAGCATAGTCAGTGTTTCTTCGACATATTTAGGTGCTCTGACATTAGGTGCATAAATGTTTAATATAGTTAAGTCTTGCTTGTGTACTGAACCTTTCAGAAGTAAATAGTGTCCATCTTTGTCCACGATGGTGGATTTGACATTAAAGTTGATTTTGTCTGAGATTAGAATTGCCACACCTGCTCTTCTTTGTTCATTGTTAGCTTGATATATATTCTTCCAACCTTTAATTTTCAGTTTGTTCCTGTCTTTAGGTCTCAAGTGAGTTTCTTGTAGACAACATATGGATGGGTCGTGTCTTTTGATCCAAGATGACACTCGGTGTCTCTTTACTGGAGCATTCAGTCCATTCACATTCAATGTAACTATTGATAGGTATGTGTTCACTGCTGCCATTGTGATATGTTTATTTTTATGTTGATGTTTTCTCTGTTGTTCTTATTAGTCTGTTCTGAGACACTCTTTTTTGTGAGTTGATTTTTCACCTTTTTCAGAGCTGGTTTTATAGTTGTTGAGACTCGTGTGTTAGATTTCTTGAAATGGTATGATACATCTTTGTTGTGCTTTACAGCTGCCCCTATGAACCCCCTTAATAAACTATTTATAAACCCAATTTTAATTACTACCAGTCTGGTCATTGTCCTCTCCATCTGGAAGGACTATAACGACTGTAGTACATCCCTCTTTTATTATGATGACACCATAGTTTTCATGATGATCACTGGATTGCTTCTTTCCAAATCAAAGCTGTGATTTACTTTGGAGCCTTCCCTAAATGAGTATTGAGTAGTGTGTCATTCTAAAATATGAAGTTAGTGGTTTCGTTCTTCTAAGCCAAAGCCAAGAACTTCTTTCAGTATTTCTTGTAGTTTGGGTTTGGTTTTTACAAAGTCTCTGAGTTTCTGTTTATCTGGAAATGTCTTAATTTCATTTTCATGTTTGAAAGACAGTTTTGCAGGATATATAATTCTTGGTTGGAAGTTCTTCTCCTTCAAGACTTTGAATGTGTCGTGCCACTGTCTCCATGCCAGCACGGTTTCTGCTGAGAAATCTGACGAGAGCCTACAGGGTTTCCCTCTGAATGTTAGCTTTGCCTTGAGTCTTGCTGCCTCTAAGAGTTGCTGCTTATGTTTCATTTTGTGAAGCTTGATTATAATATGTCTTGGAGTCTTTCTTTTGAGATCTATATTGGGTGGCGTACGATATGCATCTGAGATGTCTATATTCTCTTCCTTCATGATTTCTGGGAAGTTTTCTTTCAGCAGCTCAGCAACAATATTCTCTGTGTTCTCAGATGTCTCACCCTGTTCAGGGACTCCAATTAATCAAAGGTTGTTCCTCTTAATAGAGTCCCATGGTGAAGTTTTTTTGATGAGCACAAGTGTTTGATTTTTAGGAGCTCCTACGGGTATTTGTGAATTCCTAGTAATGTTTGATGTTCTATGCCTGCTATTAGGGTTTCCCAGTGTTGTCTCTATTTTCACTTCCATCATCTTAAAAATATGGAACTCTTCATGAATTTGCATGTCCTCCTTGCAGAGGGGCCATGCTAATCTTCTCTATATCCTTCCAGTTTTAGTATATGTGCTGCCAAAGTGAGCACTAACAATTTATTTTATTGCTTTGTTTTTACTAGATTATTTCTTAAAGTTTCAAGTTTACAGAAAAATTATACAGAGAGTACAGAGTTCCCTATCTCTCCCTCCCCCATACATTACTCCTTCTATTATTAACATTTATTACAACTGATGAACCAGTTGATACATTATTATTAATAAAGTCCACAGATTAGAGTAGGGCTCATTCTTTGTGTTATACATTCCTGTGGGTTCTGACTTAGACATAAAAACATGTGTGGACCACTACGGTATCATAAAGAATAGCCTCACTTCCCTGAAGGTGTCCTGTGCTCTGTCTAGTCATTCTTCTCAACTCTGATCTCCTGGACCTTTTCACTGTCTCTGTACTTTTGCCACTTCCAGAATGTCACATGGAATCATTCCGTATGTAGCTTTTTTGGACTTCCTTCTTTCACTTACCAGTAGACATCTAGTCTGTTCCCATTCAAGGTGGTCCTACGCATTAGAGTAGGATTGTGTTCCATACGGTTTTCCAGGCTGTGGCCTTTCAGAAGCAGACCATCAAGCCTTTCTTCCAAGGTGCTTCGAGGTGAGTTTGAACTGTTAACCTCTTGGCTGTAAGCGGTATTGTGCTTTTAATTAGAAATTGCAAGTGTACATTGCTTATATACAGGAAAGCAACGAACTGTTGTATATTAACTTTGTACCTTGCTATAATTGCTCATCATTTCCAGGATTTTTCTTTCTTTCTTTCTTTCTTTTTTTTTTTTTTGGTTGGTTCTTTGGGATTCTCTACATATCTCTACATATCATTTGCAACAAAGATGGCTTTATTTATTCCTTCCCACTGTGTATACGTTTTATTTCTTTCTTGTTTTAGTTGCATTAATTAGGATTTCCAGTATGAATCTGAATAGGTATAGTGAGAGATAATACCTTGTTTTGGTCATGACTTTAGGGAGAAAGCATCTAGTTTCTCACCATCAAGTATGATGTTCTTTATGACACTGAGGAAATTCTCTATTTCTAGTTTCCTGAGAGTTATTATTAAAATGGATGTTGGATTTTGTCAAAATGCTTTTTCTGCATCTACTGATATAATCCTATGATTATTTTTCTTTAGCCTATTGATAACATGAATTACATTGATTTGCAAATGTTATACTAGCCTTACATACTTAGAATAAATCTTACTTGATCATTATGTACAATTCTTTTAATGAATTATTTGGAAACCCCAGTGACATAGTGACTAAGAGCTATGGCTGCTAACCCAAAAGTTAGCAGTTCAAATCTTCCAGGCACTACTTAGAAACCACATGGTGTGGTTCTACTCTGCCCTATAGGGTCACTATGAATTGGAAGCAACTCAAAGGCAGTAGGTTTGGTTTTGGTCTTTTGTATCCAATTTGTTAATAATTTGGTGGTATTTTTGTCTCGATTTGCAAGAGACATTGGTCTGTAATTTTTCTTCATAGTAATGTCTTTGTCTTGTTTCACTATTAGGATAACACTGTATAAAGTGCTTCCTCCTCTTCTGCTTTTTGGAAGTTTAATAGGGATTGGTATTCATTCTTCTTTAAATGTCACCAGTGAAAAATCATCTAGACTCTGGTACTTTCATTTTTGGAAGGTCATTAATTATTGATTCAATTAAACTAATAGATATAGACCTATTTAGATTATCTGTTTCTTCTTTCGTCAGTTTTGGTAGACTATGTTTCAAGGAATAGTTCTGTTTCATCTAAGTTATTAATTTGTGGACATTTGATTATAGTATTCCTTTACTATATTTTCAATACCCATAGCATCACTTGCGATGACCTGCCTTGCATTTCTAATATTCGTAATTTGTGTCATCTCCCTTTTTTTCTTGTTCTAACAATTGCCTTTAAAAAAAATAATTTCACAATTATTGTTTGCGTAAACTAGAAGTATAACTGAAAACAAGAAGGAAATTCACCATGGTTCAATATTTAAGAAGTAGAAATAGCAACACAACAGTTTAGCCCACTTTTTCATCATTTGCTTTCCTCTACTAATATAAAAGTATTGATGCAGCAATCAACCGTTCACCTATGAATCATATGGCAAGGTAACATAAGGATTAAATACTGAAATCATCGGGAAACATACGTCTTTTCATGAACTGCCAAAACATACATAAAATATCCCCAAAGAACAAACTACAATAAAAAAAAATTTTTTTGGCTGTGGTCAGAATATGGTTGGCACAAGCGACCAGAAGAAATGTGGTCATGTAGCAAGTTATGTTTACTTTACATCCTGAACTATTTACAGAAATGATTAAGTATTGATGATGAATGATAAGACTGCACTTACGTGTTCTGCTATAAATACTAACAAATACAATTTTAGCCAATGTAAACATAATTCTAACAATTAGAATTAAAAAAAGGCTTGAGATTACATATGGTCCTCAAAAAAGTCAACTTGATTAAAAAGAAAAAAGAAAGATTTTCATATGATCAAAAAGCTTGCACAGAATTTAAATAAAAGTTGTAAACTTGCTTAATACTTATATAGCCCTGTTCTACTGTGTGAGACCCCATGTGTTACAGCATAAAACTGCTCCATAGGGTTTTCTTGGCCATAATCTTTACAAAAGCAGGGATTACCAGGCCTTTCTTCTGCAGTGCCACTGGGTAAGTTTGCACCTCCAGCTTTTAGGTTAGTAGGCTAGCACAAACTGTGCCAGTGAGGGATGGGGCGACCATAAGTTCAACTGGACAACAATGGGTTTGGTTGTTTGTTTTGTTTTGTTTTGTTTCTGTATAGATGATGGTATGTTCTATCTTGACTAACACATGTAGACTAGTGGTCATTTCTAAAAGTTAATGGTTACTTTACCACAGAAGACACCTAAGTAATTTTGGGTTACATCAAGGAATCTATGGCCCCAGAAGAGCAAGCATTTGATTAGAAAAGGCTTTCCTTAGGTTTAAGTTTTTGATAATGATGGCCCCCCAAATTTTGCTTACCCCTAAGTGACTTCCATTTCTCTTGCCCACTGTTACTGAATCCACTCAGAATTGTTGTGCGAATGTTCTTTAACTCACCTACAACTCCACAAACTCCTTTCCAGGATTTAATAGATGGTCTGGACTATCAGTTACCTTGCCTGCTTCTCCTGACTGTGCATCTTACGATAGAGCATGAACTGTTCACGGCCCTCCACCAGGGCATCCACTTCAAAGAGGCAGAGAGCTCTTCTTTTATTTGTTCTGTAGAGAATTGGACCGCTGCCTGATGATCTCATTACAACAGAATGAAACATTGTCGGCTCTCACAATTTCCAGCATGCTTGAGTCCATCATTGTAATTTCTGTGCCAATCCATCTCACCAACGGTGTCTTCAGCCTCACTGACCCTATATTTCACCAAACAGAACATGCTTCTCCAGCAAAGGATTCCTATCCTTCTTGATGACATGTCCAAAACAGATGAGTTGGACAATGTTTCATTGTGATCCACAGGTTTATACTGGCTAATTCACACAAGTGTTCACCAGGCTTGTCTTCCTAAATTGTCTCAGTCTGGAAATTCTGCTGAAACTTGCCTGTCATGGTGACCCTACTGATATTTGAAATACAAGGACATGGCTCCTGGCATCAGGTCAACATACAGGCCACCACAGCAAGACAAACTGACAGACAGGTGGTAGGACACAAGGCAGACTACCCAAGATAAAAGAAAAAGTGAAAACCAGATAAAGTACAATCAGAAAACCACCACAAAATTTTCTATCAGATCCTATCAGTTCAAGAAAATCTATTTCAAAAGCATTCCTTCTAATTATTCTTTTGCATGATATCTGCTTTTATGATCCTGGGGATTAGAACTGAAGATCTGACATGGTGTATTTCATTATTAGAATCAATATTTATTGAACATCTGTGCTGTTCCTGATGATGTGCTAGGCATTATGAGGAAGCATAACAATACATCAACCATATCATCAGACAATACAACTTGTCCAGAGAAATGAAAGTGAACATGGGAAAGACAATGCAGGAAAGCTAGTTGCTAAACTGTGTGAAATTAACAATAAGCACCAAAGTATTCAAAGAAAGAAGAGACAGAGCAAGAATAGTCAAAGAAGGCAAGTTGAGAGGCATGAGGGTATACAATAAGGCTTTTAAAACCTAGACTTCCATTTCCAACACTATGATGGGCTAGAAACTCTGAATGACTCTTCAGACTGAAACAGCCCAGTGTAACTTTTTGATGTGTCTCTGAGCTGGTGGTTATGAGTCAAACTGACTCAGTGGCTTTTTTTGTTTGTTTCTGAGCTGGCACAACAGTAATGAATTTGCAGAGCTCCAAAAGAGGTAAAGCCAAGAACGTCTGAGAGGTAGGCCAATGCTAAACCTATTTAACATTTTCTGTATATTCCTAGAATCCTGGAGCTTCTACTTTGATGCTTGCAAGGGGGAAGGTAGTGCACTGAGAAATAGGCGGCAGAGCCCAAGTCTGCCATGGTAAGAGACTGTAACGGAAGATCCTTGCCCAAAGTTGAGGCCACAGGGTTATACCTGCTCCGCAACGGTCAAAGAGAAGTCAACTTCACGTGACAGAAGAAGACAAGTAAGCTTGCCTATTCCGTCCTTGATGACAAATGGAAAGGAAAAGGAAAAAATCTCCCCGAGGGTTAATACCTTAAACTGGCCCACACTGGAGTTTGTGACACCAATTTATAGCACTTATATAGTCCAAAGAGAAACCCCTGTGCCACAGTGGTTAAATGTTGCAGCTATTAACCAAAAGGTCATCAGTTCAAATCCACCAGGTGTTCCTTGGAAACTTGGAAACTCTATGGGGCAGTTCTACACTCTCCTACAGGGTCACTAATTAGTCAGAACTGATTACATGACAATAGGTTTGCATGTTTTATGATCCAAAGAATCTTAAATAGAGAATTTAATTTAAAGTAGTCTTGGATTGATAGTGCTCCTAGATAAGTAGAAAAACCAAGAGAAATTCAAATGCACTCTAAGAAAATGTTTTAAGTCACAACCTACACAAAGAAACAAGGCATCTTGAATGAGAGACAGCAGAGAGCTAAAACAGACCCAAAATTATTCCAGGTACTAGAATAATGAGACATAATATAAAACAATTATGCAATATACATTTAAAGAATAAATCTTGAAAACATAAGGATATATTCAAAAACAATGAAATTTCCAAAAGTAAAATACTTTAAGTTAAAATTCAGTGCATAAAGCAGTTACAAAGTGCTAGCAATATGCAGAGCATTCTTTTAAGAGTCTTCTGATAAGGATGTCCTATTTTTGACAGCTCATGGAAGCCGTATTTGTGAAGTTATATCAGCCATATTTATCACTTATTATTAGTCTTGACAAACAGCCATGGAAAGCTACATGATTCCACAATGAGTAAAAATTAGTAAAGTTTATTATCCAAATGGGTGTTCCATTTGCCAAACATTCAATGTTTATGATATCTACGATGTGCCTAATTGTCCCACTGAGAGAGCAATTCAACATTTAATCAAAAAATTTGAGACCACTGAGTCTGCTGCCAATCAGGTAATACCTGTGCATCAATGAACCACACATTCCAATGCAAACATCACCACCATTAGTTAAAGTGTGCGTGAAAATCCATCCCAGTCAATTTCTCACCAAGGACAAAAACTGAGCCTTTAGTCAAGCACAATTTGGCAGATTTTGCATCTGGACTTGAAGCTTTACTCTTACAAAACTGTTTTAACTCAAGAACTGAAGCCCAACGATCATAGATTGCACTGTACGTTTGCTGACTAGGCTCTGCAACAATTAGAATCTGACCTTCCTTTTCGCCAAAAAAATCATCTTCAGCAACGAAGCCCATTTTTGGATGAATGATTTTGTTAACAAACAAAACTGCCACATTTGGAGTAACAAGAACCCAATGGATATTTAAGAACATCCACTTCATGCCAGACAATTTACCTTTTGGAGTTGACTTTCGTCCAGTGGAATCAATGGTCCTTATTTTTTCCAAGATCAAGAAGGAGAGGCTGTAACCATCAATGCCAAAAGATATTGGGCTATAATAACTGCTTTTTTGTGGCCCCATTTAGAAGGTGCTGTGGTGGCCATTTATGCAAAGTTCTTTTCCACACATAATGCCATCAACTGTACTTCAAAATGTCAGCAGTTCAAATCTACCAGCTACTCCCTAGAAACTCTATGGAGCAGTTCTACTCTGTCCTATAAGGGTTGCTGTGAGTCAGAATTAACTCAACAGCAATGGACTTGGTTTTTTTACTTTTTTACTGACTAAAAGGTAGCCTTGGTGACGCAGTAGTTAAGAGCTAAGCTGCTAACCAAAAGATCAGTAGTACAAATCCACCAGCTACTTCTTGGAAACACAATGGAGCAGTTCTACAGCATCCTATATGGTGGCTATGACTCAGACTCAACTTGGCAGCAGTGAGTTTGGTTTGGGTTTTAGCATTCTCTTCTTCCATTCAAACCAATGCTCCTTGGTCTATACACAGGTTCCACATGAGCACAATTACATGTTCTGAAGTTCATTCTTCACAATTTTACCCACGATTTATTATGATCCACATAGCCAAATGCCTTTGCCTAATCAATAAAACACAAGTAAACGTTTTTCCGGTATACTCTGCTTTCAGTCATGATTCATCAGACAGTAGCAGTAATATCTCTGATTCCAGGTCCTTTTCTGAATACTAAGCATATAAACCAAAAAACAAAACAAAACCCACTGCTATCAAGTTGATTTTGACTCATAGCAATGAGGCATATACCAACACAAAAACCAGTCGCTGCTGTTGTCAGTTACAACTCATGGCAACCCCATGTGTGCTAGAATAGAACTGTGCCCCCTAACATTAGCTGGTTTTTTGGAAGTACATCACCAGGCCTTTCTAAGGAGGTGTCTGGGTGGACTGGAACCTCCAACTTTTTGGTCAGGAGCCAAGTGTATTAATGTTTGTACAATCCAGGGGCTGTTGTACATTAACAAACAAAACCTAAAATCACTATATAAATATCAGACAAAATAATCACAAAGGCAACATGATTCTGTTTCCTAGAATACACTTAGAAAGCCTGGTGGCATAGTGGTTAAGTGCTATGTCTGCTCACCCTGAGTTTGGCAGCTCGATTCCACCAGGTGCTCCTTGGAAACTCTACAGAGCAGTTCTATTCTGTCCTACATGTCTCTATGAGTAGGAATCGATCTCACGGTAGTGGGTCAGTTGATTATAACAGTACAATAGCTAACTTTTGTCACAGAGTGAATTGTGTCCCCCAAAAAATTATGTATAGAAATTTGGCTAGATTGGGATTACCACTATTATGTGATTGCCTTCCATTTTGTGTTGCCTATGCTGTAGGTTAAAGAAGATTAGGGTGGGACTGTAAATCCTTTCCTAAGGTCACCACCCTGCTCCATGGTAAAGGGAGTTTCCCTGGAGTGTAGCTTGCACCATCCTTTACCCTTTTATCCTACCAGGGATAAAAGGAAACAAGCAGAAAATTGGGAACATCGTACCATCAAGAAAGCAGCACCAAGAGCAGAGCTCATTCTTCAGACCCGAGGTTCCTGCACTGAGACGCTCCCTGACTAAAGACTGATGCCACACAAGGAACATCCTCCAGAGCCGACAGACGGAAAGCCTTTCCCCTGGAGCAGACATTCTGAATTTAGACTTTTAGCCTACTAGTGTAAGAATAAACTTTTCTTTGCTAAAACCAAACACTTTGTGTTATTTCTGTTACAGCAGTACCAGCTGTCGAAAACAGTTTGGACTAAAAGAATTTGGACTTTTAGCTTACTAGTGTAAGAATAAACTTTTCTTTGCTAAAACTATCCACTTTGTCATATTTCTGTTACAACAGTGCCAGCTGACTAAAACAACCTTCTTTCATCAAATTTTGAAACTTGCATGCTAACAGTAATGACTCTTCAAACATCTTAACTTTCTGTTTATCCTTAATCTTCATGACCCCTTAAACTGCTGTTTTCCTTTCCTGTAGACATCGTCACTGGAAATCTCCATACACAATCTGATCCCTAATTCCCAGCTCTGTGCTTTATTCTTCTGCCTCTAAGCACAGTATTCTTACCGCTGGCTCTTCTTCCTCCATCATGCTCAGCTAACCCATTCTCCTTCCCTGACCCCTCAAAACTCAACCTTTGCATTTCACCCCAGTGGCAAAGATTTGGGAAAACCAAACACCAAATCAGTTGTCATCAATTTGGATTCAGGGCAAGCCCAAGGAGTAGCACAGGAGAATTGTGCTCCATGCTGTTTTCACACTCAGATTTTTTAGAAGTAAATCACCAGGCCTTCCTTGTAAGCCTTTCAGTTAGTAGCTGAGTTATGTTTACCATTTACCATTTGTGCCACCCAGGAGCTCCAGTGACTTGAAAGGCCCCAATAAAAAGCACCAAGTTTGCTTTCTTGAACTTCATACTATTGTGAAATAAGAGTAAATGAATGGAATATCATCCTTTTTTAAAAGAAAAAAGCTTTGTTTTCCCAGTTCTTACATTTAGTATCTTTTCTGAATACAGTGGCCAAAGATGTTTGCAATGATTTTGTCACTATATTCATACTCCCCAAAGGCCAATGATCAGCCTCTTTCACAGAGAATACCACATGGGAGCAAACAGTGATTAATTAAGCATTAGGTTATAATAGCCACTGTAACCTGAAACAAACACATTAGGGAATTGCCAAAAAAAAAAAAAAAAAAAAAAAGGTACAGGGGGAGGCTAAATGATTCAGTAAGACAAAGTCAAACAGAACAGGAACAAAAGAGTTGACTGTTTAACCCAGACTGCTCCTGAAAACATTAACATCTTACTGGAGATGAGCATTGACCAAAGCCTGTCAGAAAGAAGAAGGAAATCAGTTGAATCCCAAATAACACAGATTCATTTTTCTTTTTTAAAAGAAGAAAGAAAAAAATAAGAAAAGGATTTGCTGATGAGTACTGATTCATAGCTCTTTTTTCTCAAAAACATTTTGAGCCAACTAAGGCTGCGACGGCTACATAGAGGACCAGGCTCCTATCCTAACTGCAAACAGTGTCTTGTCAGCCACAGGTATTAATTCACAGAAGGCATAAACAAGAAAAACATCAAATGAAACAGAAGCTTAAACACCTGTTCCAGAAATAGAAGAGATAGCCCAAGACCAAAGGTTACTGTCAAATGAACTGTATCCAAAAGAAATGCTAGATGTGTGGGTTGGTAACATTACTAATGCATTCATTTCAATGCCAAAGACAGTAAAGGCAAAGAAAAGTCTCCCCCACCACAGGACTATCAGAGCCAGAAAGTGGAAGCCAGGGGAAAATCCAGAGGTGAAAAGAAGAGCAAATGTTGTATACACTAACAGCGTCAGAAGGGAGTGTGGGTGCAAGCTGTGGTGCAGCCTCATTCCTTCAGCCCCGAGGCCCTCCTGGGAAGGGCAAATAGCACTGTGGGAGCGAGTGAAGATGAAACTGTAGAACTTACTTCTGACAGTCAGCTAAGGAGACCACTAGAGACAAACTCTGGAAACTCAGAATGGGAGCAGATGAAACCAGGTGGAAGACTGCCTCCCAGCTGCTATACTGCTATACCACAGTCCCATAAGAGGGTTAAAAACCAAACCAAACCCACTGCCTGTGGAGTCCCTGCCGACTTGATTAAACACCTAATCTGGTCCACAAGAACTTTGCATACCCATAATCGAATCTAGTTACAAGTTTACTCAGGCTGGGTTTTTGGGTATTTGGTATGAACTCTCAGATGACTTTGCTCGAGAAACAAAAGCTTCTGAAGAATAGTACACACATTCACAGTGGTAATAAAGTTATTCACGCTTGGCTACTAATAGCATCCACACAGACATACCTCACAAGAAAGGTCTGGTGTTCTACTTCCAAAAAAATCAGCCATTGAAAAGCCCAGAGAGCACAGTTTTCCTCTGAGACACATAAGGCAGCCCTGAGTCAGAATGATTCAATGACAAATGGTTCTGTTACACTCCTGGTCTCCGTTCCCCACTGGGAGTGAAGAATCTGCTCAGATTTCACCCATGAATCACTCTGTAGTGAGGCTGTCCTTGCAGCAAGATTTTACTGAGTAAAGCAACAACAGCAAGAAGCAACAGGTTTCAGAGAGAGAAATGAGTCATCCTCTGTGAGTGGAGGAGACCCCAACAGAATTTTGGCTAGGGGTTTTTACTAGGTCTTTAACATTCTAGACCACCCCCTGGGCAGGGTAGGTGACCTCCTTGGGTAGGATGTTGGAGATTTCTGACATTCCTGGCCTGACTGCAACGTAGACTTATTATAATGTCTAATTAACATAGAAAAGTTAATTGAGGGACCCCTGCGTCCGTGTCTCACTATGTCCTTGGATGGGGAGGAATCCTTGTGACTTTTCAGGCTTGCTCTGAGGCTCACGATGGGTCTAAAACTGAGCAGCAAGCCTTGTAGCTGCCCTGTTTCCTGTCCACTTCTCTCCATCTGTCCCTAACAGTTTGCATTGTATTATTTTTTGTAACTCTTTCAATACCTTAACACAAAATCATTATTTCCAAAACTTCAAGTCACAGGCCCAGACACTTTTCTCCCTAGATGGAATGCAATCTTGGTTAGCTAGATTATTTTAACATTATCTGGACTGAGAAGCCCTGGTGGCCCAGGGGCTAAGCACTCACTGCTATTCAAAAGGTCGGTGGTTCAAAACCACCAGCGGCTCCATGGGAGAAAGATGTAACAGCCTGATTCTGTAAAGATTTGCAGTCTTCGAAACTCTCTGGGGTCTCTACGAGTGGGTGTCAACTCCAGAGCAATGGTTTTCTGGGAGAGTTTCAAGTTTTGAAAGCAAAGGCCAGGTGTACTGCTCCCTCTACTGGCCCTGCAGCTGCAGTTAAGAATGAATTTAACAATTCTCAGCCTTGGAGTTAACAGCTTTTTTTCCAGTGACCAAGATACAGATGGATGGTGCAAGTTCCTTAAAGTAAGTTTTAAACCAAAGAGTATAGCATTTTTTTGGAAAACATCATAATAAAGAGTTTAAAAACTTAACTTTTAAGCCCTTAAAAATAAATTCTGTTCATGTAGTATTTGCTGGAACTACTGAACTTTTCAGATGTTGACTACCCTGAAAAATCAAGGACTAAATAAGAGAAATTAAGAACAAAAATAGAAATGAAGCCATTTTAGGTGTTTCCAAGTAATTTAAGAGATAATATTGGAGTCATTATTCCTTGTCCTTGAGGATAAAGAATGTGACCCAAGAGGAGCTGGACTCACAGGAATTCACCAGGACACATCAAGTGGGCCCTGAGGTATAAAGACAATAGCCAGAACAGTTTGGGGAAACTTCTTTTACAAAATCTTTCACATAAACAAATTACAAACAGAGCACAAAATACCCACATACTTTCTGAACTCTTTTCTATTAGTAAGATTGGCTGGACTAATGACAACACTCCTGTCATTACTGAAACATTGACCAATAATTATTATGAAAGACCATTCAAGATGTACAATATTATGGTGACTTAGCAGTTTCTAGCCAATCTGTGAAAAGGTGAAGTTTCAAGGCTTTTGCCCATTTGAAATGCTAATATATACTGATGATTCTGTCAAGTTCCTTAGATGTAGGCAGACAGGCTCTGTCAGCATGCTGTTTTCCCACTTTTGCGTCTTTGAATATATGCTGAATAAAACTTTTCCTCTTGCTTTACAATAACTTTGTCACATTTTCACCCTAGAACAAAAGCAACGATTCCCATACACCTCCTCTTATCGCTTGCAGAACCTCTACCACTGCTCTGCCCTGACTGAAACCTACACATTCTCTACTTCCTTTTCCTCCAAACTCCCCGGAAAGAGCACACATGCAGAGATATTTTTTAAGTAAAAGTGAAATCCCTGTAGCACTCCCACCGTTTTCGCTTTAATGCAACCTACCCACTTTATCAAGGGTAATAATCCCCCTTGCTTCAAATCAGTTGATTTAGATCTTAACCACATCTACAAAACATCCTCACAGCAACATCTGCATTAGGGTCTGATTAAATAAGTGGGTGCTACAGCCTAGCCAAGTTGATACCTAAAGCCATCACCAATGCTTAAAGTCTTTGTTTCTCCTTAATTAATACCTAGCAAACAGTTCAGAGTTGATATTCTAGAATGCATCTGCCTCCTCTAAGGCCCTAATGTCAACCTTAACTCTTGAGTTTCCAATTTTGTTGAAGTGCAATTTATTTGCTAATAAAAAACAAAAACAAAAAACCTGTTGCCCTCAAGTCAATTTTGACTCAGAGCAACTTAACAGGACAGAGTAGAATTGTCCCATGGGGTTTCCAAGGACTAACTGGAAGATTCCAATGGCTAGCGTTTGTGGTTAGCAGCTGTAGCACACCATAGTTTTAACCACTGCACCACCAGAGCTCCATTTGTTAAGAGCCAAAATAAAAACAAACCAGTGCCATCGAGTTAATACCAACTCATACTGACCCTATAGGATAGTACAGAACTGCCCCATAGAGTTTCCAAGGATTGCCTGGCAGATCTGAACTGCCAATCTTTTGGTTAGCAGATGTAGCACATAACCACTGCTCCACCAGGGTTTCCCCCATTTGTTACTAGATAAAATTAATTCTATGTTTATTTGTTAAGAGATAGCGTTAATTCTATGTTTAACATTTGAAGAACCCCAATCTGTTTTCCACCACAGCTGTATCATTTTACAACCCCACCAACAGCAGATAGGTAGGGGTTCTAAAATTACTACGGAAATTATTGCACATATCTGTGAATATACTTAAAAACCAATGAAGTGTACACTTTAAGTAGAAGAATTATGTGGTAGATGAATTATATCTTATCTCAATAAAGTTGTTTTGACACTAAAGCAGGTGCAACAATACTCAAAAATAGATAAATTGGACTTCATCAAAATTAAAAACTTTTGTGCATTGAAGGATTTTACCAACAAAGAAACAATCTATAGAAAGGGAAAAAATATTTGAGAACCATATATCTGATAATATTTTAATATCCAAAAATACAAGGAACTCCTACTACTCAATAACAAAAAGACAACACAATCCAATAAAAAATGGACAAAGGACTTGAATAGATACATTACCAAAGAAGACAGACATATGGCCAAGAAGCAGTGTCATTTGTCATTAGGGAAAAGCCAATAGAAACCACAGTGAGCTAGCTCTTCTCCCCCACTAGGATGCCTATGATCAGAAAAGCAGAAAACAGCAAGTACTGGAGAGAATGTAGAGAAATTGAAATCCTCATCCATTATTACTGGGATGTAAAATGGTGCAGCTACTGTGGAAAACACTTCAGTAATTTCCCAAAAAGTTAAACATAGAATTACCATATGACTCACTCCTACATACATACCCAAAAAACTTGAAAGAGACTCAGATAGTTTATATCAATGTTCACTGAGGCACTATTTATGGTAGACAAAAGGTAGAAACCACCTAAATATCCATCCACAGATAAACAGATACAGTGCAGTGATTATTAACATGGCCCTTCCAGCCATACACAGTCTTGTGACTCCCACAAAATGACTGGGTGGGACTATGCAAACAAGGTGCGTATAGCCTACAAGAGGACTAGAGAGCTTTAAGCAGATCCAGAGGACCGAGAGGAGATGATGCTGTGGGTTCTCCCAGCTCAATGAGTGAAGCAGTTACAGTCTGCATGTCGACCCACGCACTGAGAGAACTAAGCATATTCAGGCAGGGCGCACGCTGGTAGAGTGGGGTGCCTCTGGGCACTCACTGGAAGAGCTAAGGAATTTTGTAACATTTGCCAGAGCAGAGCAGATACTAGGACAAGCAACCAAGTGCTGAGAGGCCAAAGGCCAATAAGTGGCCTGTCTGTGGGCACAGCCAAGAAGCCGTCTTGACTGAGAACTGTATCCTGAGTCATGCCTGTTCCTTAATTGTAACCTGTTACTTCCCTAATAAGTCCCATAATTGTGAGTATAGTCTGTTTTCTGTGTGGCCATTGCAATAAATTCTCAAACCCTGGAGAGAATTAGTGCCGTGGAAAGGACAGCTGATGTCAGAAATGGTAAAACAGATCGGAGGGTGGAAGTGTGTTCAATTTCCACCTCACAGGAGTCAGCCTTGAGCTGATGCTGATGATCAAGTTAGAGGTGGTCCAATTCCATGCCCGTTCCACTTATATAATAGACAAACTGTGACATATCCATACGATGGAATATTATTCAGCCATAAAGAGAAATAAATTTCTGATATGAGCTACAACACGGATAACCCTAAAAACAAAATGCTGAGCACAGTCAGGCAGACACAAAAGAACAAACACTGTATGGCTCCCCCCGTATGAAATATCTAGAAGGGGCAAATGTATAAGAGCAAAGTTTATTACTGGTCACTAGAGGCCGTGACAGGAGGCGAGAAAGGGGAGCTATGAAGATGTGCTGAGGAAGCATCAACGGCAATGGAAAAGCATCGGAAGCGGTAGTAAAGGGTGCACCACAGGGTAGACATAATCAGTGCCACTCAATCAGATACGTAAAAATGGTGGCGACTGTAAATGTTGTGTTATATATCTTTTACCACAACAAATAAAAAGAAAGACCTGCTTTAAAAAGTCCAGCCTATACTGGCAAACTGGGACAGTATAGTTCTTCTTTGGCTATCACAAGTCGCCTTCTCCATGGAAGTGCCAAAATTGCACATGTAGAACAGTTTATAATACTTTCATTGTTCCTGGCCCATGTATTAGCTGAAGTTTCCCAAGCTGCTCACAAGCTACTTAAGTGCTGCCCATGTCTTAGATCCATGTACATCCACACTATCAGACGTTGGACTGTGATTGCTTTGATCACAAAGTAGGCGGGGAGAGATGCTCGGTGCCTTGACTGGCCTGTAACTTCTGGTTCAGGAGGCAGCACGGAGCGGTGGTAGAAAGGGAAGGGGGCATCACATTCAGACCAAGTAGGTGTAAAAGCAGGTTCTACCACTTAGTTTCAAAGTACAGCTCAAGAAGACAAAGTAAAGTATTATAATGACACATGCAAAGAGCAGGAAATAGAAAACTAAAAAGGAAGAACATGTTCCATGTCTCTCAGTCTGAAAGAACTGAAGAAAAAAAGTCAAGCCTCAAGTTGCAATAAGTGAAGGATTCTACAGGGAAAATATTAAATGACCCAAAGAGTTATCAAAAGATGATAGAAGGAATACACAGAGTCATTATGTCATAAAGAACTGATCAATGTTCAGTCATCTGAGGAAGCAGCATTTGATCAGGAACCGATGGTAGTGCTGAAAAAAGTCAAAGTTGCAATGAAGGCACTGGTGTAAAACAAGGCTCCAGGAATTCATGGAATATCAACTGAGATGTTTCAACAAACAGATGCAGTGCTGCAAGGGCTCACTCATCTATGCCAAGACATTTGGAGGACAGCTACCTGGCCAAATGACTGCAAGAGATCCATATTTACGTCATTCCAAAGGAAAGTGCTCCAATTGAATGTCGAAATTACTGGACAATATCATTAATATCACATGCAAGTAAAATTTTGCTCAAGATCATTCAAAAGTGACTGCAACAGTACATGGACAAGCAGAAATTCAAGCTGGATTCAGAAGAGGGCATGGAACCAGCGATATCATTGCTGATGTCAGATGGATCCTGGCTGAAAGCAGAGAATGCCTGAAGGATGTTTACCTGTGTTTCACTGACTATGCAAAGGCATTCAGCTGAGTGGATCATAGCAAATTATGCACAACACTGCAGAGAATGGGAATTCAAGAACACTTAATTGTGCTCAGGAGGAATCTGTACATGCATCAGGAGGCAGTCATGCGGGGACCCCGCATGGTTTAAAGTCAGGAAAGCTGTGCATCAGGGTTGTATCCATTCACCATACCTTTCCAATCTGTATGCCAAGCAAATAATCCAAGAAACTGGATTATACAAAGAAGAATGAGGCATCAGAACTGGAGGAAAACTCACTAACAATCTGCATGACACAGAGGATATCACCTTACTTGCTGGAAGTGAAAAGGATTCAAACACTTACTGATAAAGATTAAAGATCAAAGATTACAGCCTTCAGTATGGATCGCACCTCAACATTAAGAAAACAAAAACCCTTACAGCTGGACCAGTAAACAACACTGCAATAAACAGAGAAAAGATTGAGGTTGTCTACGATTTCATTTTACTTGGTTCCACAATCAATGCCCATAGAAGCCACAGACAAGAAATCAAAAGACACACTGCACTGGGAAATCTGCTGCAAAGGACCTTTTTAAAGTGTTGAAAAATAATGATGTCACCTTGAAGACTAAGGTTCACCTGACCCAAGCCATGGTATTTTCAATTGCACAATAAGCATGCAAAAGCTGGAAGACAGAAGAAGAATTGATGCCTTTGAATTATGGCATTAGAGAAAAATACTTAATATCCCATGGACTGCCAAAAGAACCAATAGATCTGTTCTGAAAGAAGTTCAAGCAGACTGCTCCTTGGAAGCAAATATGGCAAGGCTGTGTCTTATATACTTTAGATAGGTGGTCAGGAGGGATCAGTCCCTGGAGAAGGACATCATGCTTGGTTGAGAGAGGGTCAGTGAAAAAGAGGAAGGTCTTTGACAAGATGGATTGACACAGTGGCCGCAACAATGGGCTTAAATATAAGGTGATTGTGGATGTGGCACAAGGCCAGGCGGTGTTTTGTTCTGTTGTGCCTAACAACACCTAACAAAAGCCACCACCAGCTAATGATAATCCAGTCTTAGACTAATGACTTAACCTCTTTGAGCCTTGATTTTCTGTTGTGTAACTCCAGGATTAATAGTGATAGTAACCACCTTATAAGACCGAGTAGAGTTTCAATAAGGTCAAGTATATAAAACACTTACTTGGCCTGTGCTAAGTACTTATTATTCACTTAAGGCACATTTATTGGTCACTGACTTTAATTCCATGCCCTCAAGGAAAAAAAGTAAAGGAAGAAAGACATGTCCACAAACTACTGTAATAAAGTGCTCTCGTGCTCTGCAAGACATCCAGAGAGAGCAAGAGAGAAAAGCAGAAACTGGATTCCCAAGCAGGAAGAGGAAGGGGCAAAGGACATCAGAAAAACATCTTAGAGAAGAAATAACACTTGAGAAGATCTTTTTTTTTTTTTAAGTTATTCATTCACCAAGTTGAGGGAGCAGCAAACAAGCACGCCCCAGACAGAGGGAATGTTGAGAGGAAAGCTTCACGTGTTCATTTGTTCAGGGAGACACAACTAGCTTAAAATGTCGGAAGTAGAGGTATGGGTCAAAACAAACAGTTGCCCTTCAGTCAGTTCTGACTCATGGTGACCCCATCTGTGCTAAAGTAGAACTGTGCTCCATAGGATTTTCAATAAGCGCATTTTTCAGAAGTATATTGTCAGGCCTTTCTTCCGAGGCACCCCGAGGCAGCTCCAACCTTTCAGTTAGCAGCTGAATGTGGTAGCTGTTGACACCACCCGGGGACTCCTAGACATAAGCACAGAAACAGAAAAGACTGGGATGCAGGCAAAAAGCCAGATATGTTCTCCCTCTTACCCACATCAGACTGAATCACCTAGTGAATGGGATTTAACCTTTCCACCTCCAACAGAGGCACTCTTTCCAGTGGGTTTTGTCTGTGGCATTGCTGTCTCCAAAGACTGTAAAGGCTAAAGAGACGAAGGCCTGAACCTTTGCCATGCTCCAAATGCTTAAATATTTCCAAAGCGTTCTGATAAATTTAATGCTGACAAGGCCAGTCCTTCACTGTTCAGTCAGCATCATGCACTTGAGGCAGCAAGATGATTACTAGGAGTGCAAAGTTTCTTTGATAAATGTGTCTGCACTTTGCATAAACAGTTTCCCTTGCATGCTCCCAACATGCGTTATTCTGACCCTGGACACCAAAAGGACTGAAACAAGATGGTTGCTCCCAGAGGAGTCCCCTCAGTTACCCAGAACAAGCTTCTGTTACATAAGCCAACCTCATAGGTGATTATGGCCATGGGTTAATCAGGTGGTTCCTCCTAATTAAGAGCCTACAGTATCGAAGAAGCCAGAAGTGACCACAACACTCCAAGATTTTGGAAACCCGCAGCTGGCTGAGTGTCAGCCTTCCATCCGAGCAAACACTGGTGTGCTGTTTAACCACATCACCCTTGCCTGGAATCCAGCCCTTTGGCTCACACTTTTCTGTGGAGACACAGTGTCCGTCTTGCAGCTCAGAAATATTATGTAGTGTTTATTCCTGCCTCAGCATTTCCATTTACCTTTCTTCCAGATTTGCACATTCATTCTTACCTTCTCTTAGAAATATGCTTGGTCTTACCCATCTTTTCCTCCCGTTTATTATATCCAGAGGATTTTTTCTTTTCCTTCAAAAGACTGACAACCTTTATTTTTGTTTCTTGATTTCTCTTTCTCTGTCTTTCCCCTCTCCCCTCCACTCTTTCTCTCTTGCCCTTCTTTGCTGTTTTACTTTTTTTAATTGATCTTCAATTAAAACAAATACACCAAACCACACATGTTGCTGTCAAACTGATCCAAACTAATGGCAGACTCCTATGTTACCCAGTAGAACTATTCCACAGAGTTTTCTTGGTGATAATCTTTACAGAAGCAGACACCAGGCCTTTCCGTGCCCCTGTGTTGGTGTGAACTGCCAGCCTTTAGGTTAGTAAGCCAGGGGCAAACTGTGCTACCCATGAACTTTTGACAACAAATAGATGAGTTGTGTCATGTGTTTTACTCCATCAACAGGCTCCATGCACAGCCTTCTTTTACTTGGTTAGTAGACTCTGTTTGTCTTTTTATCGTTTTTAATAATGTAATACTATTTTTCTGTCATGTACCATCGAATAGAACTGACCCACAGGGTCTCCTAGGCTATTGGAGGAAGACTTATCAACAATCAGCAATACATAGATGACAATCTTTACTTGCTAAAAGTGAAGAGGGCCTGAAGCACTTACTGAAGGTGAAAGACCACAACTATCGGTAGCATAAAGAAAATAAAAATCCTCACAACTGGACCAATTAGCAACATCACTATAAATGGGGAAAAGACATAGAAGATTTCATTTTACTGGTATCTACAATCACGGCTCATGGAAGCAGCAGCCAAGAAGTCAAATGATACACAGCTTTGGAAAAATCTCCTGCAAAAGATTTTTTCAAAATGTTAAAAAGCAAAAATGTCACTCTGGGGACTAAGATGTGCCAGACTCAAGCATGGTGTTGTCATTTGCATTATATGCATGAGAAAGCTGGATAATAAGGAAGACCTAAGACAAAGAATGGATGCATTTCAATTTGGGTATTGTGAAGAATACTGAGTATACCATGGACTTCCAGAAGAACAAACAAGTTGGTGAAACTTTTTCTCACATACTTTACACATGTTATCAGGAGGGACCAGCACTGGAGAAGGACATCATGCTTGTAAAAGTGAGGGTCAACAAAAAGAGGAGCACCCTCAACAACATGGATCAACACACTGACTGCAACAGTGGTTTCAAAACATAGCAGTGATTGAGAGGACAGCACAGGACTGCGCAGTGTTTTGTTCTTTTATATATAGGGTCACTAAGAGTTGGAACTGACTTGAACATTGCCTAACAACCACCACTTTATGGTAGTAAATCATCATGTCGTTTCTCTCACGGAGGTGCTGGGTAGGTCTGAAGCCCTAATCCTTCAGCTAGCAACCATGCACTTAACCACTGCACCACCATGAATCTACTAACTATTGCAACACAAACCAAAATCTCAACACAATCCTATTTATAACCAGTGGTAGCCCACTTACCCACCCAGTTCAGAAAAGGGAAGATGAGAATGGATGAACAACTTGAAGAAAGTCACTAACTTGTACATGTAAAGCTTGCTGAAGTTGTCTGTGTTTTGCTGTGTATATTCTCAAGAACAACAAAGAATAATATAAATTGGAAAAAAAAAACAGAATTATAGTCAGCTGTCATGTCTACTTTAGTCTGTCCTTGAATATGGAACATTTCCTTAATCTTTCTCTGTCTTTCATGACATTAACATCTTTTGAAGAATATAAGCCAGGTATGTTATAGAATGTCTCTTGGATTTGCCTGGGGTTCCCTTATGATTAGATTCAGGGTGTCCATTTTAACAGAAATCACACTGTGTCCTTCTTAGGAAATCATATCTGGATGTTCCTTATTGGGGACATTAGCTTTATCATTCAGATGCAGTCCTGATTTCTTGACTGCATGGTTTCATATCATTGTATATAGGACCATCATGAGGTGGCGCCAACAGAGCAACTAACAACAATTAATACAGTTGCTATGTTTGCATACATTCTTTGAGGAATTATTATTCCACTAAATACTGCATTGCTAAAATTTATCCATATGTTTCATCTCATTTCTTTCTCTCTGAAATGTTCTTTCTCTCTGCCTACCTCTTTTTCCCTCATGCTCCCTCCCCATACGTACGTGCACACAAACACTGGTTTTCTTATCCTTCTTCTTCCATGTCTTTCATTGTCCAGGCATGCTCTTGCTCAAAATAAATTTGGAGGTATACAACTCTTAGCTGAAGTACATTCTCTTGTTTGATGACTATAGACTAAATCTCCAAAAGAGTGCTCTGTAAGAAGCCAAAAATATGTGTTGTTGAGCAGCCGTGTAAGAAGCATCAATTGTTCAGAATCCACTTGGAGCAAAGGAGAATGAAGAATACCAAAAAGAAATGTAAAATATTAGCCCAAGAGACAAAAGGTTCACATAAGGCAGAGATTCCATCAGCCTGAGACCTGAAGAATTAGAAGATGCCTAGCTACCACCAATGACCGCCCTGACAGAAAACACAACACAGATGCAGCAGAAGTATTCAGCAGAACTCAAACTCTAGTAAAAAAGACCAGACTTACTGATCTGACAGAGACTGGAGAAACCCCTGAAAACATACCCAGGATATTCTGTTAACCTAGAACTGCAGCCATTCCCAAAGCCCACTCTCCAGACAAAGATTACCCAAAAAAACCAAAGCCAGTGCCATCAAGTCAATTCCAACTCATAGCGACCCTATAGGACAGAGTATATCTGCTCCATAGAGTTCCTAAGGAGCACCTGGTGGATTCGAACTGCTGAACTTTGGGTTAGCAGAGATAGCAGTTGACCACTACACTACCACGGTTTTCAAGATTAGACTGGACTACACAACAGAAATAATACTCATGAGGTGTGTGCATTTTAACTCAATCAAATACATAAGATCAAATGGACAACTCTTGTCCAGAAGGAGAATGAGAGGCAGGAAGGGGCAGGAACTAATTTAACAGACACAAGAAATCTGGGATGAAAAGAGAAGGCATGTTGTCACATTTTAGGGGTTGCAACTGATTTCACATAACAATATGTGTATAAATTTTTGTATAGGAAATTAACTTGAGCTGTAAACTTTCATCTAAAGCACAATTTAAAAAAGAAGAAAAAAAAGATTTAAAAAGCCTGAAAAGTGTAAACTCTACCCATCTCCTCCATCTCAGAAGAGTCAAACTCCTTGGGAATCACCTGAGTACTAAGGAAAGTAGACCTGACTAAAACATACTTTTCCTTTTTGTGTGTGTGTGTGTGTATGCGTGCATGTGCACATATATGTGTGCATACATGTGTGTTTTATGGAACCAGGCGGAGTCCCTTGGTGGTGCAAATGGTTAACTCTCTCTCAGCAGCTAACCAAAAGGCTAGAGGTGTGAGTTCACCTAGAGGCTCCTCGGAAAAAAGACACGGTGGTATACTTCCAAAAAAATCATCAACTGGGAACCTTATGGAGCAGAGTTCTATTCTGACACACGTGGGACTTCATGAATCACAACTGACTCAACAGCAACTAGGAAAAATAGAAAAAGGAAGTAAGTGGCTCAGGAAACAAGCAGATCCAAAGGAAATCACTGGTCCTTCACCTTTCTCACTCAATCAACATTTATTAACTGAGTAAATATAATTTTCCCAGCACCACATTTGAATAGATGGGGTAAACAAAGCACACAACTACAAAGGCCTTCCAAGACCCAAGCTTTCCCGCCCACCACTGTCCCTATGGAAATCTTTCTCAGGCTTCTTGGTACGTCTCACATGTCACCTATTCGGTAAAGCTGCCCTTTTCTGCTCTCATCCTAACCACCTCGTTTCAGTACCTACTATTTTCCAGCATTAGTCCCAGAAGGCAGACACTGCCGTCTTCATTTTTCCAAAGAGTGGGCTGAGACTCAAAATTTTAAAATGTGGATATGATCACAAAGTTGCTAGTGTACACATCTGAGTTCCAAGTTCATAGTCTTTTCACTGTTCCACATCGGTCCCAAGAGACTTAAGGGCTTTTCCTTAGAACTCAGAGCATCTTCCTTATACCTCAGTTACAGTGGTTATCACAGTTGTGTTCATATCACTAACCAGTAATTCATTTTCAGTTACCTTAGCATAACAATAAGTCATATTCATCTTTGAGTTCCCAGAATTTAGCAGAGTAACTGCATACAGTATGTGGTCAATATTATCAATTAAACTATGTCTCCCAAATACGTATGGTGAATCCTAACCCCTGTACTGTGGTAAGGATTCCTGGTGGTGCAGTGTGTAAGTTCTTGGCTCTAACTAAAACATTGGCAGTTCAAATTCATAAGCTGCTCCACTAAGATTATAGCCTTGGAAACTGTGTGCGGCAGTTCTACTCTGTCTGAATCAACTAGAATATATGGTTTATAACTAAAACCAAACCCAGCCCACTGCCACCAACTTGATTCTGACTCAAGGTGACCCTACAGAACAGAGCAGAACTGCCCCACACAGCGTCTAAGGAGCAGCTGGTGGGTTCAAACTGCGTACCTTCTGGTTAGCAGCCATACCTCCTAACTGCTATGCTATCAGGGTTTTCTTTGGTTCATACTCCTGGTTTTAATCCCATTTGGGATTGAATTTTCTTTTGTTATGTTAATAGGCCACATCAGTGTAGGGTTTGTTTAAGCCAGTCACCTTTGGGATGTTAAAAAAAGCAGATTAGGAGAGAGAAGTAAGCAGAGCTGGGAGAAGACAAAAGCCATACCACATGAAGACCACAAGGAACCATGGAACAAGAACCTTCCCTTAGAGTCAACAGAAAGAGAAAGCTTTTTCTTAGAGTCAGCATCTTAATTCAAACTTTCAGCCTTCTAAACTGTGAGAGAATAAATTTCTGTTTGTTAAAGCCACCAGCTTATGGTTTTTCTGTTACAGCTGCACCAGATAACACAGTCAATAAATTCACAATGAAAGAATGAAAGAGGAAAGAAATGTATTTGGAAATGGCATAAACAGATGAAAAGCTGTCTCATGAACCAATAGGAGGCAAAGAGATAAACATAAACAGACATATATTAACATAATGAAAAAGTGCTAGACTAAAAATAAATTATCATCTAACAAGGACCGCATACAAAGATAATGAGGTAATAAACATGTATTTCCTACCCAACTGGATGAACATATTCTGTGGCCATTTCAGTCCAAAGGACTGAATATATATACAATTATTATTATAATACACACACTATAGGACAAAATGTATTATTTTACATATTATCATGAAATTATTTATTACATAATCATCTGGATGCCCTTAATTTAACAGTCCATATTTAATAACTTTAGCTCAGTGTCTTATTGAGAACATTAAAAACCTGAATGTTTTCTGATAGCAAAAATGTAATACTATGTTTTAAACATAAAACTTGTCACAGACTCTTTTAAATTTTTTCTTACCACAGTTTTCCTAACATACATGATTATCTCTGCTTTAAAAAATATGTACAGTAGAATATTTATCTTTGAGCTCTTCATAAAGCAAGGAAAAGGAATTTGTTTGATCTTTCAGCTGACTTTATATAGCAGACTCTACACTGTTGCATGCCAAGAGAGGGCCTGACCTGCCAGCTCCTTATCCATATGATTGTGGGAAAGCAGACATAACATTATGGCCCAAACAGAACAAAGATGAGCTTACAAAAGTACATGGTTTAAATAATACCAGAGCTTTGGGACACAGACTTCTTTTTTCCTGAATTTCATGTAACCATAATCATGATTGGCGGTAAGGAATTTTAAAAACAGTCTCCCCCAAATCCTCAGACTTGGTTATGCCACAGCTAAATCAGGTGATTCCAACACATGATTCACATCCCACAAAAAGTGTTTACAAAAACAAGACTCCCAAAAGACCACGTAGGCTTTTCCCAAAATCTATTCAAATTTTTAAGCTAATATTTTTTCCTGTGTTTTGTCTTATATAAACAACCATCTTTCTTATTCTAAAATAAAAGGCTTATATAAACACAAACGCATACACAATTTTCACATGTAAGTTTCAGGGTTCTGACATATTTAAATGCAACTATGCCTTAGTAGATGTAGCAGAAGCAGGTCATTACTCAAATCTATTACTGTAGCGTTACATACACATATATATACATTCATAGGTACTTTTTTTAAGGAGTCCCCTGGTGTCTCAAACAACTAAGCACTCAAATACTAGCCAAAAGGATGGCAGCTGTAACCTATCCAGAGTCATCTCAGAAGACAGACCTGCTTCTGAAAGGTCACAGCCTTGAAAACCCTATAGTGCCCAGTTCTACTCTTACATGTGGAGGTGCTGAGTTGAAATCAACTTGACAGTAACTAACAACAACACTAACACATTTTTCTTTATCCAAAATCTTTAATCACAAACAATAGTAGGAGGAGGAATAGTATAACAAACCCTACGTACCTATTACTCAGCTGCTGAGATGATTAGGGATACTAGATACTATATATTTCAATAAAAAGATACACAGCTTCCCATCCTTTATTGCCTATACCCACAGCAAACAATAGCACCACAACCAATCCTGGATTCTTTGCAGAATATGAGCCGCTTCAGTATTGACATGAAATTCCTGCTTACAATGTCGTTGTTGTTGTTTGTTGTTGTCAAGTCAGTTCCGACTCATAGTGACCATATGCACAACAGAACAAAACAGTGTCCAGTCCTGTGCCATGCCCACAGTTTATGCTTAAGCCCATTACTGAAGCCACTGTGTCAGCCCATCTCCTTGAGGGTCTCCCTCTTTTTGACTGATGCTCTACTTTACCAACCATGATGTCCTTCACCAGGGACTGATACCTCCTGACAACATGTCCAATGTGTGTAAGACACAGTCTCTCTATATTTGGTTCCAAGGTGAACTCTGGTAGTACTTTTTCCAGAACAGATCTGTTTATTCTTGTGGAAGTCTACGGTACATTCAATATTTGTCTTCCATACTACAATTCAAAAGCATCAGTTCTTCTTCTGTCTTCCTTATTCATTGTCCAGTATTTGCATGCATACAATGTGATTGAAAACACCACGGTGGGTGTCAGGCACACCTTAGTCTTCAAGGTGACATTTTTATTTTCAACACTTTAAAGAGGTCTTATGCAACAGATCTTCCAGTGCGGTGCACCTTTTGATTTCTTGACTCCTGCTTCCATGGGCATTGATTGTGGAACAAAGTAAAATGAAATCCTTGACCACCTCAATCCTTTCTCCATTTATCGTGACGTTGCTTACCAGTGTAGTGGTGAGGACTTTTGTTTCCTTGATGTTGAGGTATAATCCATACTGAAGGCTGTGACTTTTAATCTTTATCAGTGTTTCAAATTTTCTTCACTTCCAGTAAGCAAGGTTGTTTCATCTGTATAACATAGGTTGTTAATGAGTCTTCCTCCAATCCTGATGCTTCATTCTTCTTCATATAATCCATTTTCTCAGATTATATTCTTGGCATATGGATTGAAAAAGTAGTGAAATATACGCCCTTGACACACACCTTTCCTGACTTTAAACCATGCAGTGTTCCCTTGTTGTTTGCATCATTGCTTCTTGATCCATGTACAGATTCCTCATGAGCACAACTAAGTGTTCTTGAATTCTCATGCTCCACAATATTACCCATAATTTGTTATGATTCACACAGCCAAACACCTTTGCATAGTCAATGAAACACAAGTAAACATCTTTCTGGTATTCTCTGCTTTCAGTTAAGATCCATCTGACATCAGCAATGATATTGCTGGTTCCACATCCTTTTCTGAATCCAGGTTGAATTTCTGGCAGTTCCTTGTCACTATACTGTTGAAGTCACTTTTGAATAATCTTCAGCAAAATTTTACTTGTGTGTGATATCAATGATAGTGTTTGATAATTTCTGCATTTGGTTGGATTATCTTTCTGGGGAATAGCATAAACATGGATCTCTTCCAGCCCATTGGTGAGGTAGCTGTCCTCCAAATTTCTTGGCATAGATGAATGAGCACTTCCAGCACTGTATCCATATGCTGAAACATCTCTCAACTGATATTCTATCAACTCCTGAAGCCTTGTTTTCTGCCAATGACTTTAATTTCTTCCTTCAGGACCATCAGCTCCTGATCACATGCTACTCCCCGAAATGGTTGAACATTGACCAGTTCTTTCTGGTATAACAACTATGTGTGTTCCTTCCACCTTTTTTTTTTTTTTTTAATGCCTCTTGAGTCGTCTAATATTTTCCCTGTAGAATCCTTCCCTACTGCAACTCAAGTCTTGAACTTTTTCCTCAGTTCTTTCAGCTTGAGAGAGGCCAAGGGCTTTCCTCCCTTTTGGTTTTCTGTCTCCAGCTCTTTGTACGTGTCATTGTAACACATTACTGTGTCTTCTTGAGCTGCCCTTGGAAGTCTTCAGTTCACCTCCTCTACTTCATCATCCCTTCTTTAGCTTTAGCTAACCAGCATTTGATAGCGAGTTTCAGAGTCTCTTCTGATGTCCGGTTTGGTCATTTCTTTCTTTCCTGTCTTTTTAATGACTGCTTGCTTTCTTCATGTCTGATATCTCTGATGTCATTCTGATTCATCTGATCTTTGGTCATTAGTGTTCTTTTTTTTTTTAATCCAATTTTTTTTATAATCAACATGATTCTTTAGTAACACTTTTATTATACAAGGATTTAGAAGAACTATTTTAAGCAGTCTTGTCTTTGGTCTTACTGTTTAGAATAGTTCTAAATCCCTGTATAATAAATTGTTGCTAAAAATTCATGCTGAGTATAAAAATCTGATATAAAAATTTTTTGTATCATAAAGTTATGAATTTCTATTTTGTAAAATTTACAAATACAATCATGTACATTTGTATATAGATGGGTACCTCGTGATATCATGAAATAATTGTTCATTTTATTTGGTGTGATAACAGTACCACAGTGAAGTAGAAAAATTACTACTTTTAGGGGACATGTAGTGAGGTATTTGAGGAAGAAACATTATCTCTGCAACTTGCTTTCAGATGGTTCAAATGGTTGTTTGCATGTGTGTGTAGATTAGGGGTTGACAAACTTTATTCTAGGCTCTGCCATGGCTAGCAGACTCCCAGCATAGATAGCTAAATACAGCAAAAATTAGAAAACCTTAATAACTGTTGAATCTGAGGGTACAAAAGTGTTCATTGTATTAGTCAATGTTTTGCATGTTTGAAGATTTCCGCAATAAAAGTTGGAAAAAATGCAAATACATAAAAATATAATGAAAATAAATATCCATAATACTGGCATCTAGAGATTAATACCATTAGCATCTTTATACATTACATTTTACTTTCAGTTCTGTGGTGTATTTTCCAATTAAAATGAGACCCTACTCCACATAAAGTTTCATAGTCTGCCACTTTAATCTAATGTTTACTCACACTAAATTGTGTTCCACAGGGTTTTCAATGGCTGATTTTTTAAGAAGATTATGAGACCTTTCTTCCAAGGTGCTTCTGGGTGGACTTGAACATCAAACACTTTGGTTAGCAGCCAAGGACATTAACCATCCAGGGACTTGTTTGATGATAAGGAGCTATCAGTTAAGTCTCCAGTTTTCTTGTGTGAGTGTGTTTCTCTTGTCAGGGGTTAGGGGTTAAGATAAAAACAGTAAAAATTGATGATTAATGTTGATGAAAAGTATTCCAAATCTTCAGAGTTCTTGCATATTAGTCATCTTGAGAGAATAAGCAAATAATATGAATAATAAAAAAGGAAGGCTATCTCATACTGAGCTTTCGGCATCAGTGACTGTTTTTCTTCTCAATGTTTCTATGTTGACTTGCTGGTGTGGTCTGGCCCTGACACATGTTCATCCTTTTCATCTATCTGGCTCCTTGCCCCTCACCCCAGTCCAGCTATAGTGGCTGCCGTTTGATTCCTGATTCATCAGGCATTCTTCCTGTACCTGGAATACCCCACCTCTGATACACACACAGTCTACACCCCCTACTTCCTCAGTTCTCTCCTCCAGTGACTCTCAGAAAAGCCAGTATACCTTCAGCATTCTCTCAGAAGTGACCATACCCAATCACTCTTGCTCCTAATGTCCTACTTTCCATCATTGCTCTTACCTCTATCAACCTAAAATGTTTATTGGCCTTTTGTGGTTCCTCCCAGTTGACTGTAAGCTTCAGGAGGTCAAGGATTCTGTCTAGGATTCTGTTTTAGTCAGCTAGTGCTGCTCTAACAGAAATACCAGAGAGCGGATGGCTTTAATAAAGGAAAGTTTATTCTTACATAGCCCAGTAGGTTACAAGTCTAAATTCAGGATGTCTGCTCCAGAGGAAGGCTTTCCCCCTTGTTGGCTCTGGAGGAAAGTCCAGTATTGCATCAGTCTTTGTCCAGGGAGAGTCTTGGTGCAGGAACCTCAGGTCTGAAGGACATGCTCTTCTCCCAATGCTGCTTTCTTGATGGTGTGACTTTCCCAATTCTCTGCTTGTTTACCTTTCCTTTTATCTCTTGCAGGGTAAAAGGATTAAGGGTGGCACAAGCCATACTCCAGGAAAACTCCCTTTACAGTGGAGCAGGGAAGGGTCTTATAGAGAGATTTATAGTCCCACCCTAACCCTTTAAAATAACCATAGGTAAATCACAAAATGGAGGACAATCATAAAATATTGGGAGTCATGGCCCAGCCACATGGCCACACATATTTTGGGGGGGATACAATTCAATCCATGACAATGGTGTTCACCTCTGTAACTCCTATGTGTTATCTGGCACTTAGTAGTTGTCCAATAAATATTTATTAAATGATGGGCTGAAATGAATACCAGGTTAGGGCCTGCCTATTACGCAAGACTTGACTTTGATTTACTAGCCTAGATCCCATCTAACACAGTATACTAAGTGTTTGCTATTACTGCAGAAGTGATGAGAAAATAAGCTCCACAGTAACTTCTTCTGCACATTTTCTAGGTATGTCAGTTCAGTCACACATTTTATGACTACTTTTGTTTTCCCTATTTCCAATTTTTTATTTGAAAAATTGTAACTTTCCAATAATTCTTTTTTTAAAGAATTTAGTAACCAACATATATATAAAACTTGAACAATTTCACAACAAAAAGACAAGTAACCTAATCACAAAATGGGTAAAGGATTTAAATAGTCATTTCACCAAAGAGGGCATTCAAATGGCCACCAAACACATGAAAAGATTTTTAGTGTCACAAACTGTGATGGTGAAGACTGTGTCAACTTGACTAGGTTCATATGTGATCACACACATGAAAGCATCTGCCATGAGTATCCAGTCAGTTTACAGGGAGTTTCCTTGGGCACATGGCCTGCTTTGAATATAAAGCAGACATTCTGGCTTTTGCCTGCTCTGCATCCTACAACTGGCTCCTGTTCTTCTTACCTCCAGTTCTTGGGATTTCAGCTAGAAGCTCACCTGTCAATACTAGGAATCATGGATCTTCACAGCCTATGAGCAAGAGCCCTGATCTGCAACCTGCTGATTTTGGGTTTGCCATCTGCTGTGGCTTCATAAATCAGGAGAAGCCTCTATTCCAATCCTCAGATCCAGGACATTCCAGCCTCTAGAGTCATGTGAGCTATTACCTTGATACAACTCTCTCTGTATGTATATATTTGTAGGCTTTACTGGTTTTGCTTCTCTACAAAATTCGGCCTAAGACACTAGTTATTAGAGTGATGCAACTCAAAACCATAATGAGACACCATTTCACTCCCACAAAAACAGCTAAGATTAAAAAACAAAACAGAAAACAACAAATGTTGGTGAAAATGCAGGGAAAAGGGAACTCTTATCAACTGCTGGTGAGAATGCAAAATAGTACAGTCATTGTGGAAAACAGTGTGGTGGTTCCTCAAAAAACTAAAAATAGAACCACTATATCATCCAGCGATTACAAAAAGCAGCCAAGTGCCGGTTTGACAAATTCTGTGAACTTAATTGTTTTAAGTGCTACATACCTCACAGCTGAATATCACTGTCACCTTCAAAGTACACCCCTTGGGAAGCTATGCACTGATGCCAGCACCCAGTCCACCCTTCAAAGCAATTTTGGAACTCTTCCTGGAACAGCCATTGTGCACAGAGGCACAGTGGCAAAATGTCAAATTTAATCATATAATTGTCTATGAGGGAGTTTTTAGCTAGTAAACAAATAACTGTACTGGAACTCCCTCCCTACTCACCTGATCTAGCTCCCAGTGACTTTTTATTTTACCCGAACATAAAGGAAATATTCAAAGGAAGACATTCTTGTGACATTCAGGACATCAAGAGTAATACAATGACAACTTTGATTGCCATTCCAGAAAGAGTTCCAAAACTGCTTTGAAGGGTGGACTAAGTGCTGGCCCCAGTGCATAGCTTCCTAAGTGGAGTATTTTGAATGCGGTCATAGGAATATTCATCAATGAGGTATGCAGCACTTTTTCTAGGATGAGTTTGTGAACTTAACTGGCAGTCCTTACATGTCAAGATTTGAAAGCAGAGACTCAGATACTTGCACATCAATGTTTTCTTGCAACACTATTTTCAATAACCAAAAGGTATAAACTACGTAAATGCCCATCAACAGATGAGCAGATAAACAAAATGTGGTACATACATAAAATGGACTTCTACTCAGCCAGAATGAGAAAAGAAGTCTTGACACAGGCTACAGTATGGATGGAGTTGAAGACATGCTGAGCAAAACAAGTCAGTCATAAAACGACAAGTATTATCTGAACTGACTTACATAAACAGACAAGAAAAGTCAAATGTTTAAAAACAAAGCGCATAACTCTAAGGAAGTTATAAGAATAGTACAATGAACACCATACGCCTTCTATTCAGGTTCATCAGCTGTTATATTTGGTGTATTTGTTTTATCCTCTCAACTAGTGTTATATTTTTATTACTGTTATATTTATTGTGACTCTGAGAAACTTGACATCACTCTAATTTCTTGTTAAAATGTTTGAAAACCACTAAAAAGAGCTGATTTCCTCAAGGTTTCCAATTTTCACATTATATGTCCCCTGATCTTGAATAGCAGGAAAAGGACACAGACATATTAACAAACTGAGAAGCTGTTCTTTAAGAACAAGGACATATTAAAAACTTCACTTTGCCAAGTGAAAGTCAACATCATATATTCGGAGTCTGATTTAGTAGTTCCCTAATGCTATCTACAATCACCCACTAAAGACAGAAAAAGAAAATTCTGCCCAAAATACATTTTGCCTTAATGAACCCATGACACAGTACAGTGTCATATCACACCTCTGTTGAAAGTTAACTATCTCTTTTGACAAATAGATTTTGTGGAAAAATTTAAGTCTTTGAACGGTCATTTAAGGTGTTTTTATTTAAATCTACTGCCATCTAGTGTGGGAAAAAGAGAATTCTAAGCTCTGTAAAAAAAGAAATTGAATGTGTATTAATTTGCTTCCTCGTTTGGAGTCAAAGCATGCTTTTTTATAGAATAAAATCCTGAAAATTATGCTTCCATAATCTTTCTGCTTTTATTGTAATTAAATTATACTTCTACAGAAAAAACTCTCAAAAATTAGGTTTCTTAAATTATTCTGTAAACAAGTTAGGTAACAAAGATTGGTTTGCCAGTGGCTCCGTCCCATTTTATCTCAAAAGGAATCACTGTTCACTCCATCACATAGCCTCTTGGATCTTTGGCATGGTTAGTTTACTTCTTTCCAGTGGAGTAGGTTAAGAGTAGAAAAAAGATGAAAAGTAGAAAGTCAAAGGAAACTTAGAATGAAACAGAGTCCAGATGAAATTTAAAAAAAGATAAAAAGACAATAAAGAGACTGGAAAATGGAATGTAAATATAAAAACGAAAGTGGAAATGGACAGTCCTGCTATCTTAAGATGACAGACCCAGGATCCTACAGAGACAGAAATAAACAGAAAAAAGAAATGTAGATCTCATAAATATAACTGTCACTAATCCATCTCAAGAGGCACACTGAAGTACAACATTGTCAGTGATAGGATAATATCCATACAGCTACAAAAGACCAGTTAATATGACTACTGCCACTACAGCAAAAGATGAAGAAACTGAAGATTTTTACCAGCTTCTGCAGTCTGAATTGATCAAACACATAATCAAGATGTACTGATAATTAACTGGTGATTGGAATGGAAAAGCTGGAAACAAGAAGCACTAGTAGTTGGAAACTATGGCCTTGGTGATAAGAAACTAGGTGACAGAAACCAGGAACCACATGACAGAATTCCACAAGACCAATGACTTCCTCACTGCTAACACCTTTTTTCACCAACATAAATGGTGACGACACACATGGACATCTCCAGATGGCATACACAAGAATCAAATCACTGTGTCTGTGGAAAGAGACAATGGAAAAGCCCAACATCATCAGTCAGAACAAGGTCAGGGGCCATCTGTGGAACAGACCATCAATTACTCATATGCAAGTTTGAATTGAAACTGAATAAAATTAGAACAACCGCACAAGAGCCAAAGTACAACCTTCAGTATATCCTACCTGAGTTTAGAGACCACCCCAAGAACAGATTTGATGCACTGAACACTAATGACCAAAGACCAGACAAGCTGTGGAATGATGTCAAGGACATCATACATGAAGAAAGAGGTCATTAAAAAGACAATAAAGAAAGAAAAGGCCACAGTGGATATCAAAAGAGACTTTGAAACCTACTCTTGTACACTGAGCAGTTACAGTAAAAGGGAGAATTGATGAAGTAAAAGAAATGAGCGGAAGCTTTCAAAAGGCAGCTTGCGAAGATAATGAGACATGCAAAGATCTGGACATAGAATAACAAAAGCAAAAATATGCTCTGTATTTTCCAACCTGAAAGAACAGAGGAAAAAATTCAAGCCTCGAGTTGCAATAGTGAAGGATTCCATGGCATACATATTAAACAACACTGGAAGTATCAAAAGAAGATGGAAGGACTACACACAGTCATTATACTAAAAAAGAGCTGGTGGACATTCAACCATTTCAGCAGGCATCATATGATTAAGAACTGATGATACTGAAGGAAGAATTCCAAACTGCACTGAAGATACTGACAAAAAACAAGGCTCCAGGAGCTGACAGGATGTCAACTGAGATGTTTTAACAAATGGATTCAGCCCTGGAAGTGCTCGCTAGACTATTCCAAGAAATTTGGAAGAAAGCTACATGGCCAACCAACTGGAAGAGAACCACATTTATGCCAATGCTCAAGAAAGGTGATCCAACTGAATGCAAAAATTATCAAACAATATCATTAATATTACATACAAGTAAAATTTTGCTGAAGGTCATTCAAAAGCAGCTTCAACAGAGAACTGTCAGATACTCAGGCCTGATTCAGAAGATAGCCTGGAATCAAGGATATTATTGCTGATGTCAGATGGATCCAAGCTGAAAGCACAGAATACCAGAATGATGTTTACCTGTGTTTTATTGACCATGCTAAGGTATTTGTCCATGTGGACTGTGATAAACTATGGATATCATTGCAAACAATGAGAATTCCAGAACATTTAACTGTGCTCACAAGGAACCTGTACACAGATCAAGAGGCAGTTGTTCAGATAGAACAAGAGGTTACTGTACAGTTTAAAGCCAGGGAGGTTGTCCATCAGGGTTCCATTCTTTCACCACACCTATTCAATCCACATGCGGAGCAAATAAACTGAGACACTGGACTATGTAAAGAAGAATAAGGCTTTGGAATTGGAGGAAAACTCATTAACAACCTGCATTATGAAGATAACACAACCTTTCTTGCTCAAAGTGAAGAGGACTTGAAGCACTTACTGATGAAGATGTAAAACCACAGCCTTCAATATGGATTATACCTCAACATAGAGAAAACAAAGTCCTCACAACTAGGCCAATAAGCAACATCATGACAAACAGAGAAAAGACTGAGGTTGTCAGGGATTTCCTTTTACTTGGATCCACAATCAAAACCCACGGAAACAGCTGTTAATAAATTAAAAGACACTTTGCACTGGGAAAATCTGCTGTGAAAGACCTCTTTAAGGCGCTGAAAAGCAAAGATGTCACTTCGAAGACTAAGGTTTGTCTGACTCAAGCGATGGTTATTTTCAATCACATCATATGCACAGGAAAGCTGAACAATGAATAAGGAAGCCTGAAGAAGAATTGATGCCTTTGAATCTGGGTGTTGTCAAACAAAATTAAATACACCATGGACTGTTAAAAGGATGAACAAATCTGTCTTGAAAAAGGTGCAACAAGAATGCTCCTTAGAAGCAAGGATAGAGAGACTATGTCTTATATACTTTGGACAAGGTATTGGGATGGGTCAGTCTCTGAAAAGGACATCATGCTTGGTCAAGTAGAGGGTCAGTGGAGAAGAGAGGGACTGTCAGTGAGACAGACTGACGCTGGGGCTGCAATCATGAGCTCCAGCATAGCAAGGACTCTGAGCACAGCAAGACCATGCTACGGGTTGGAATCAATACAACAGTACCTAACAATAACAACAATTCATCTCAGTACATCTTAATGACAGCATTTACAACACAAAGGGAGATCACATCAGATGACAAAATGGTAGGCAATCATACAATAATGTCAATCATTATCTAGCCAAGTTGCCAAGTATTTTGGGGACATACAATTCAATCCATGACACCCGTTGCTGTACAGTTGATAATGGTCTCCTTTTAACATTAGCCATTTACAATTCTAATTCATGGCAACCTCATCCACCTCAAATGACAGCCCTGTTTTGTACATCCAAGACTGTTCTCTTAGCAAGATTTCCTCAAACTGATGCTATCCCAATCCACACTTCTCAGGCTCTATAATTTCATGCCTGGGTTCAATATCCTGAACCACTAACTGCCCACAGTAGTGTTTCCCATGGATCATATGCACCAGAATCACCAGGGATGCTTGTTACAAAATGCAGACACTGTATTCCACTTCAACCTACTGAATCAGAATCAAAATCAAAATCTCAATTTTTATTCACATTAAATTTTGAGAATTTCAGCTATATATAGGACTATAAAGGATTGCTTCTGCAGGTAAAACCTGCTACATCTCATGCAGGTAATAACACACAAGGGTATGTTATCAGTGTAGCTGTAGTATCCAGCAGTGTCATCTTGTCATAGCTCTGATCTCCAACAGGACAGTGACAGAATGCTTAGCTTGTGCATCAGGAATTTTTCTAATGTACAAAACTGCCATAGTGGAAAAAATCAGGCATCTGTTTAGGTTTGAAAAACAAAGATCCTTATAATGGCAAAGAAAGCATTCCGCATAAAGAGGAGACACAGTGCAGGTAGAAATCCAACAACGTGTTCTGGTGGGCTGTAGTAATATAAAGACTTACGAAGAAAAATACTGTGAAAAGTAGATCACAGCTAAAACCACTCTGAGCAACATTTACACAGCTGCAGGTGATGGCACCTCAGCTAAGCAGACTGGCAAGTGTTCACATCTTCTCCAAGGATGGCTCCAGGTGACAGAATTCTGGTAGAGCAGTAAAGCCTCATGTATTTTCGCATCTAGACATCTGTAGTCCATGTTAAACTGAATTACTTTATGACATCAGTTGAACTGTGTCCCTCCAAAAAATGTGAGGCCATGATTCCTGGTATTGAGTAATTTTCATACAAGTTGTAAATCTTGCCTCTATGATGTTAATAACAGAAGATGAGCTACAGGAAGGCAGGATTCAAGTCTTTAAGACTGTATTATGCCTTGAGGTGATCTCTTGGAGTACAAGAGAAAGAAGTGGTCAGACAGACAGGGAAAGGTCACAGCACCAAGAAAGCAGACCTGGGAACAGAGATTGTCCTTTCGATCCTCAGGACCCTAGACAGAGTAGTTTCTAGTCCAGAAGAAGACTGGCGAGAAGGCGGATGGAGACAGAAAGTCTTCCCCTGCTGCTGAAACCCTGAATTTGGACTTTTAGCCTACTTTACTGTGAAGAAATAAATTTATCTTTGTTAAAGTTATCCACTTGTAGTATTTCTGTTACAGTAGCACAAGATGATTAAGATACTTTAGTGTTACGATGGAGAATTTTGTTGAAATATAAAAGGTTCTAAGTTGATTGTAAGTGAAAATGCAAAGAAGAAATAAGGGTTCTTGATAAGAGAGCCACAGTTTTGTAAAATGACTTTATTCTAAGTTTTAAGAGGGATTAAGTCTCCCTCAGGTTTAGATTGGACAAGATTTTAAAAAACAGAAGGCCCCAGGTACAGGTTAGAAAAGCATTTTTAGAAGGAAAGCAAACAATGTATTTTCTGATAACTGGCATAGCAGTTAAGGTCACATGTTTAACATTTGTTAACAACAGTATAGGTCTTGAATGATCTCTCTTTAACATCAGCCATTTCTAACTGCAAATGCATCATCAATTATTCTTCAAAGAAAATACTTTCTCACCTCTATATATTACCTAATTGGTTTAATACTAAACAAAAATTTATACAAATTAAACAAATAAAAGTCTTAATTCAAATCCTAGTCTAAAAAAAGTTCTTACACCAATTGTAAAAGCAACACCACATTTATCTGGGTAGGTTTGGGTACAGTGGAAGGCTCTGAAACAATGACAAGCACGTTATATGACAGAAAAGAACTCCAAGCTGGAGTCACTCCCAATAAGAAAAGACTGGGTCAGACCTTAGCCAGAAGCTCCACTCATACCAAGAAATCATAGTTTTGAAAAGGCCCTTTCTCACTCTGCCTTTTGATCAAGAATCTTTCTTGGGATCTGATGATCACATTTAGCAGTACCTCAGCTTGAGGATGAGTTGGTCTCATGTAGTTCACAAATGAGTAACTTTTCCTCTGGGTTACAAAGGTGGTTGCTTATCTTGTAAGTCAGTGAAGATCCTGAAAACAATCAAGAATTTGACTTCAAGCCTTAGTTAAATATCTTCAGTCTATCAAGTTATTTCTTTCAATTCAGCCATGGTTTATTCACGTATCCGTAAGAGCAGTGAATTAGTTTTTGAACAACAGCATGGTGAAAAAACATGGTGAGATAATGCCCAGTCACCCTTTACCTAGAATCTTAAGAACTTGCCAATACTAAATTGATTCAATGATTTATAAAAATGCCTATCTGTTTGTTGATACCTGGCTATCCCTCCGATCATACCCAAGTCTTGTCATTAGTCTGATTCTGGCCAAGGTTTTAAATGATTTACAAGATAAGCAGTCATCGTTTTAAACCTCACCCCCCCATGAATTATTGATCAAAAGGGGGAGTGAGAAAGGGTCTTTCCCAAAATGAGGCTCCTTGGCATGGCTGGAATTTCTGGCTAAGCTCTGAATCTAATTCTTTCTTATTATAACCATTCCATCTTAGAGTTCTTCTCTGTCATATAATGCTACTTGTCATTATTTTAAGCCTCTGCCATAACCTGACTGTCTTAGGCTGGGTTTTCTAGAGGGAAGCAAAACCAGTAATACATGTAGGTACAAGGAAAGTTTTATAATATATACATAGATAGATAGACAGATACAAATATAGGAAACAGCTAACATAATCACAGAAGCTGAATGTCCCAAGCTCTGGCACAAGCCTCACGTGGCCACGGAAGCTGAGGAACCCAAGGTCAGCAAGTCAGAGACCAGAGTTCTAGATCACCGGTTGTGTAGGACAGTGGATCCCAAGCTGGTGGCGAGACGAAGTGACAGAGGCTGGCAAAACCAGCATCAGCAGGTCAGGGAGCAGGAGTGGGCAGAGGCTGGTGAACCCAGGATCGGCAGGTCAGGGAGCAGGACTCTCAAGTGCCGACTGTAAGGATTGATGAGTCCAGCAGCTGCTAGCTCAAGCCCTGGAACCAGGTGCTGTAAGAAGAGAGCGGGAGCTCCTGGCCACGTGAGCGACCAGCAGCCGTAGTGAAAGGTTGCGAGATGAGAGCCGAGGGGCAGGGAGTCACCACAAACCCCGCCCTGCCACTTAATACAGCAGCCAAATATGTAGCAGCCAACTTGACATAATCCTGACCACCACACTGACCTACCTAGATAAGTACATTTTGCCTTTACAGTTAACATAAAACTTTTGTTAGACTACAATTTCAATTAAGACTCTTATTATTTAATTGTATATTTTTATTTACTACTAAACCAATTAGAATAATACTATATGCAGATGAAAAGCTATTTTCTTTCACATATTATAGGACTCTTTGAGGAAGTAATAATTTAAAGACCTTGTTTTACTAAATAGACAACTGATTTATTTTGGTGCACTTTTAAATGGACTAATTTCATGCTACTGAAAATCTGATTTATGGCTTTCCGAAACAAGACGAAATTTATATGTAACACTTAAACAGAGGAACCACACATACTCTTAAGAAACTAAGAAAACAAACTAGAGGTATTGCTACAAACTACAGAAGAAACCACTTGAAGCATCTGGGGGCTGCCATTTTCTCAATCATGTTTTGATTAAAAATCTTTAAAACACACATTAGTTCCTAATTTAAATATGGAGCCCTGATGGAACAGTGGTTAAGAGCTTCGCTGCTAACCAAAAGGTCAGTAGTTTGAATCCACCAGCTGCTCCTTGGAAACCTTATGAGGCAGTTCTATGCTGTCCTATAGGGTAGCTATGAGTCAGAAATGACTCATTGGCAACTGATTTGGTATAAATTTTAATATAAGCATCCAGAAGACATTATTTAAAGATTTTAAATCAAGAAGAGCTACAATTTCCTTCTTTAAAACACTAAATTTTAACTTCGTAGGAGATAAAATTAATAAAGCATGACAGGAAAGTTGGAAAAGAAAAATAGAAGAAAACCACATAAACTTACTTACATATTTTTTAATGTATATAGCAATTCTTTAATATGACAGGCTTAACTTAACCGAAAAGTAAATCTTAAATAAACTCATGAGGTTGTTAGGGTCTCAGGTAGAAGAATATTAGACCCTCTGACAAAACTTAGCAAACTCTGGTGGTGTAGTGGTTAGGTGCTACGTCTGCTAACAAAAAGGTTGGCAGTTCAAATCCACCAGGCAGCTTTGGGGCAGTGACTCTGTAGGGTCACTATGAGTCAGATTTGACTCAACAGCAGTGGGCAGGTACACAAAACTTGATGAATAAATGAAAATTCTCTGAAAAGTGTGATTTAAAGAAGAATTTATTTTCTTAGTGGTTACCAAAGGTATCTTAGGAAAAAAAAAAGTCATATACAACAGTGGTAGTTCAGACAGAATAAACTCATATCATAGCCCAGACAAGATATCCAGAATAAAATCATATCATAGTCCAGACAATTTTAGAGAGTAGCTGCTGATTTTATTTAGTTATGAAGGAATAGTATACTACTTTGATATTTTCTCAAAATTTAAATCTTAAGATACCAACAAACAGTTCTAAACAATGTAAAAGGATGCTAACACAGTTTTAGTAATGGTGCAAGCTTGTTTTAAAGTTTAAGACCCTCAGATCTAGTAAACTCTAATGGAGACTGCCATAGACTTTGGCTTTGAAGCTTATGGATTCCAAGATCCCACAAACTTGACAACTGCTAGGAAAACAGTTTACAGTCTCATACTACTGCTACTAGCGAAGGCAAATTTTGTATAAACAGCATTTGGGGATGTCAACCCAGGTAAAATTCTTAAGTTAATAAAATAAAGGCTGACAGAAGAATACAAAACAAATTGTAAAACAAATAATAATTCTTGAAGAAATTAGACTATCATTTTAAAGACCTAGTATTTGACAGTTCACCTATTGAAAATTCAGCAGGATGTATATATGGCAAACTGAAAGCAAAGGAGACAGAAAGAGGATGATAGCTGCTTCAGGTTTTAATTTTTAGAGATGCAGTTTTATTGTCCTGTTGGTTTGGAAACTGTCTTAGTTGTCTATGCTTCTGTAATAGAACTATCACAAGTGAATGGCTTCAACAAACAGAAATTTATTCTCTCACAGTCCAGAAGGCTAGAAGTCTGAATTTATGATGCCAGCTGCAGAGGCCGACTCTCTCTGTCAGCCCCTAGACTAGCAGCTTCCCAGCACAGGGTCCTAAGGATGCACTCTTCTCCGGGCTCTTCATCTGTTTCTCTGCTGACTTCTCTCATTTACACTCAAAAGAGGTTGAGTCAAAAGAACCGAATCCTACAGATTGAGTCCTGCCTCATTAACATAACTGCCACTAATCCTCCTGCATTAACATCATAGAGGCAGGACTGATAACACATAAGAAAACCACATCAGGTGACAATATGGTGAAACAGTTACATGCAGTACTGGGAATCATGGCCTAGTCAAGCTGAGAGACACTTCTGGAGGAACACATTTCAGTCCAAAACAGATGCCTCTTGGTATTAATTAAAAGGTTGATTTGCATTTTTTTAAATTTACTTTGCACGAAAAAAGTTAGTTGAGACATAAAAATTTCTCTATTTGTGTTATTTTGTCCTCATGTAGGGCATTTGCCATTTATTCTATCTTTTGTCTCTTAAAGATAGAATGCTATGCATGCAAATTTTAATCTGTTTCAGACACTTTCAAGACTAGAAGACATACTCAAAGAGTAAAGACAAATGTCCAACTCCAGATTGCCTCTCAAGGCGCAAGACTGAAACATTTGCTTAGAAACTGTGCAGGCGCCCCCTAAGGGCATTATGTGGTTTTTTTATTTGTTACTCTCCATTTCCTTTTTTAATCACAAGTGTGCCCTAAAGTTAGAATCAAAATGTGTCTGGATTCATGATTACAGGCAGAAACATTTAATCTGAACCTGGTAAGGGGATAAACAACTTTGGACCTGGAAGCAGAAACATGTAACCTGAACCTGAAGAGGAACAAATCAATTTCTGCTAATGTCACCCCACTAGAGGGCAGAGAACTCTTGATTTTTGTCTTAGGATCAAAGGTACCTAAATTTTAGAGCAAAGAACCTCACAGATCACAGGATCACAAGACTCATGTAAGTGGACCAAGGATCAACGTGTAGACTCTGTTAGAACCAGAATAGGAAGAAGAGAGGAAACAAATACAGGCCAAATTAAGAATGAAAATAAAATAATAACAATGAAAATAAACTAATAAGAATAAATGTATACCCATAAAAAAACTCAGAAGCCTTCATATGCAACAAGCAGAGATTCTCTCCAAAAGATACTCATCTGGACAGCTCCCAAAGTTTCACAGAAAAAGAAGAGCCCATTGACTCACCTGGATTCAAAGTACATTTTCTCAGCTTTCTGGGGCTTGTCAAAGGGAGTCTCCTATGGATCCCATGTTGTCTGACACCAATGTTAAGTAAATACCATGAGCCTACTTGAATTTAAAAACAGAGTTTTAGTACACTAAAGAAAGCATTCTACAAAATGAGAGACACAGTGCTGGGAGAAATTCAACAATTTGTTTTCCCATTTTGCAGAATGCTTTGTTTGTCCTAATAAAACTTTTTGTTAAGTTCAAACTGATTGTGTTTACACTACACCAAAACCAATGAGACTTTTCCCATGGATCCCCTACTTTCCACACATGAAACATTTTAGAAAATGCCCTATAGAACCATCTTCCATTAGCAAAGGTGAAGTGTCCCCTAATGGTCAAGAGCATGTGCTTGACAACAGGTCAGCCATGTGGCCACATATCAAGGAAGGTCCCTGCTATGAATTGAATTATGTCCTCCCAAAATATGTGTTGTAAGTACTAACCCCTATACCAGTGCAAGAAACCCTGAGGGTATGGCGGTTAAAAGCTTCAGCCACAAACCAAGAGGTCAGCAGTTTGAATCTATCAGGCACTGCTTAGAAACTCTGTGGGATGGTTCTACTTTGTTTCATGGGTCTGCTATGAGTAGGAATCAACTTGACAGCAATGGGTTTGGTTGGGTTTTTATACCTGTGTGTGTAATTCCATTTGGGGACATAATATTTCATTGTTTTGTTAATGAGGCTGCATCAGTGTACAGTATGTCTTAAATCAATCACTTTAGAGACACAAAAAGCAGATTAGGCATAGATGCAAGCAAGCCAGCACAGATGAAAGCAGAAAGACACAAGGAATAGAAGCTGAAGAGACATAGACTTCCACCAGAGCTGAGAGGGAAAATGCTTTCTCCTACGGTCAGCACACTGAATTTTGCCTCTTAGGCTCTTAACTATGAGAAAAATTGTTTGCTCAAGTTACCCACATATGGTATGGTATTTCTGATACAAGCAGCACTAAGACACTAAGACAGTCCCCCACTAGTCTGGTAGGTTGGTCCTCTGAGATGACTGCAGTCTTCACGTCAGAGCATTTAGTGTCCACGGCTCCTAATCAACCAATTTCAGGATTCACAGCATTTCAAAACTCCCCCTTACCCTGATTACAGATTTTAAAACACAGCTTTATGATTGTCTCCAAACCTTAGCTATCCAATGATGGGCTAGACTGTAATGAAACCACTGGGGCATCTGAAGTCTCCTCCACCTCTCCCTGTATGCCCCACTTTGCTCCATGGAGGAAGGAGCTTCCACAAACACTTTTACCTCTAAGCAAATACTGATTGGGAAGAGCTTGAAGTCCACGTTCTTGCCATTCCAAAGGAAGAGATGCATCTGATCTGGTTGGCAAGAGTTAACGTTTATAGGCCATGGGTCACTAGCAGGCAGGGGTTAGAGGTTACTGTGCTTGTCCTTATCTCTGTGTGATAAGAAGAGGCCATACTCAGTTCAGTATATCCACCATTCTCTTCTTGCTCCACCTCTTCTGCCTGTGACTAGACCTGTGAATCAGACTGACCTATGGACTTGGCTGAATTCAGCCTGCAGGAGGAGCAGGAGGCTCACCTCCAGCCTGCCAACCAAAAGGCATCTTCCATCTCAGTTTAAAAGAGTGGCCTTACTTACGGTGTCACTGGGTCCTTACTCAACACAGTATAAACTTGGTACATTGATCCCATTCTTAAGCTTTCTTAAGTCTCTTTTATATTCCTCTAGCAGCAAAGGTGGCAGCAAAAGAGTAGAAGATAACAGTTTTACTCCCCTGAATCACTTTTAATAATAAGCTGGACAGATATTCTCAAAAAATAATTTTTAAATAGAATGCACTTTTACACAAAATTTACTATCTTACTTCTTCATTTTATCCAAACTGGTGAAAATTTATTATCACCCTTCCACAAATCAGCACTGTATCTCTGACATATACTTTTGCTCTGAAACTCTGTTGCTTCTGTCTCCACTTGACCTTGGTATTTGGAGAGAATAATAGAAAACTACAGCAAAATTGAGGATTTAGCACCTAACAGGTGCTTTATGCAAATAAATATTTGACAAATAAAAATAACAAGATACTGGGGAAGTCAGCACATGTACAAGGTAAGGTCATGGAAGCTCCACAGATTCATCCAAACTCCCTGAGGGCCTGAATTACTAGGCTGAAGGCGATGGAGGCTAGGTCTCAGGGAGCATCTAGCTCAACTGAATTAACAGTTTATAGAGAATATGGTCCATGTTCTGCTCTGTGAATAGTGTCTGGGGTTTTAAAAGACTGTGAGTGGCCATATAAGATACTCCACTGCTCTCACCCCTTCAAAAGTAAGAGAAATGAAGAAAATAAAAGACATAAGGGATAGATTAATCTAAAGGAGTAGTGGAACACAACTATCACAGCCTCAACCACACTGAGCCCAGAACAACTAGACGATGTCTGGCCACCACCACTGACTGCTGTAACAAGGGTCACAATAGTGTCCTGGACAGAACTGGAGAAAAACATAGAACAAACTCTAACTCACCAAAACAAGGTCAAACTTACTCGCCTGAAAGACACTGGAGAAACCCTGAGAGTATGGCCCCCAGACACCCTTTTAGCTCAGTAATGAAGTACTCCTTGAGGTTCACTCTTCAGCCAAAGATGGAACAGGCCCATAAAATAAAATAAGATTAAAGGGGCACTCCAGCTCAGGAGCAAAGACGAGAAGGCAAGCCAGCCAAGAAGGCAAGAGGGAACAGAAAAGCTGGTAATAGGGAACCTTAGGTTGAAAAGGGAGAGTGTTGACATGTTGTGGGGTTGTCAAACAACGTCATGAAACAACATATGTACTGCTGAATGAGAAGCTAATTTGTTCTATAAACCTTCATCTAGAATACAATTTAAAAAAAAAAAAAACAGAAACAAACAAACAAACAAAAAAAAAACCTGATATCCCGGGCTGAAAAGACCCAGGGCAAATCCATCCGTTTACCGGAATCTAGCCTCCGCCTGGAATCTGGAACATCCATATGGAAATAAGTAAATAAATAAATACTAGAAAGAACCTATCCCAAGGGCAAACACCACCAACAATGATTTCACAACAGGTACCCAGTTTATTTTTACTGCAAGAGGCTGATCTCAAATTCAGGTTTCTCTGGTTCATCTCCTTTGTGTTAATATTTACTAAAATGAAATTATCTAGTCCTGTTGGAGCTCCAGCCCTTATTTTAAGCATACCATGACAGAAGTTAAAAGGGACATTAAGGTGGTTTCACTTCATAATGTTCTCTGGGTTCATGAGGACTCAAGTGTTTCTCTGAGAAGTATGAGCTTATTCTTCCCACCATTTTCCCAAGCAGAGAGGGAGAAAGAGAACTCCATGTCTCCACCCCTACATGGGAAAAAAAAAATTCTGCCTTTGTAAGCAGTGGGTGCAGTTTTCAGCTGGCACATCCCAGATTGTTCTAAAAAGAGCAGTATCATGAGAAATTGTAAGAACAAATGAATCAAAGACTCCCTGGGCACTGCTATTGCCAGCTCATTATCAGAAGCATAGGAGCAGGCAGAACATCGGTATTCTGAGTCACTTCATGTTTCTAGGAGAAAGTCATTAGCCACCCTGTTACATAAGCCTGTATGATCTGTATGCCAACCCCACCAGTGGGTTCACAGCATGCTACGTAGCTTGAGCTTGTAATAGACCCCCTCTCTTCTCTCACACAAATTTAATGTATCTTGGAGCCCTGGTGGTAAAGTGGTCAAGATCTTAGCTGGTAACCAAAAAGTCAGCAGTTCATACACACTAGCCACTCCTTGGCAACCCTATGGGGCAGCGCTACTTTGTCCTATAGGGCCAATATGAGTCAGAATCAACTCAGCAGCAATGGGCTTGTTTGAAGACATCTTAATTCATTATTAACTACCTACAGCCTAGAGAGGACTAAGTACTATATTTTGAATAATGACTACACAAAGACAACATCTGTGTGTGTTTTCAGGAAGAAGAGGTAGGTAACCTTAAAACCCTATAATGAAAAGTACTGGGACAAAGATAATTAAACAGGTTATAACGGTTCAGGAACAACATTAAGGATTTCTTTCTCTCTGTACTATATAATCTCGGTTTTACTAGGAAGCGCAAAATTATTTATTAGACACTACAACATGGAATATAAGGGGCTGATGCTTAAAGGATATAGAGTTTCTATTTGGGGTGATGAAAAAGCTTTGGAAACCAATAGTGGGCACGCAATTAATCCTTAACTGCAAACGTAATTAATGTCATTGAATTGTGTAATTAAAAATGGTTAAAATGGCATGTGTTATACATATTGTACCACCATAAAAAAAGAGACACCTCCCCTCGAAAGACCCAAAACCTATACATGTCTATACATGTTTCTGCTTTAATTCACTAAGATATGAAATTATGTAGATTCAGGGATACTGTCTTGTGTGGAGATGTGGAGATGAAAAGTGAACAGAGGAGCAGATTTTTTTTTCTGGAAAATTAAACAGAAATGCTTATTCCAATAGAATGCTAACTGAAACTTTTTTATTAATGAGTAACAAAAAAAAGATTGCAAAATAAAAGTCAGAGATTGGTTAGTGAAAATAAGAGCTAACAGCACGGCTATGTGATTCATCTGGGGAAATCTCACTGTTTGCAGTCAGAGTAAACATACTTGTTGCATTAACACTGCTTATAATTCCCCAAATCTCCAAGTACGGTAAACAGTCAAACATTTGGGCTCAAAGGATGTGGTGAGAGATGAAAGTTCAAATCTCTGGTTCAGTTATTCACAGCAGTTGTCTTAGGAAGAGCTTCTTATCCTAAGTTCCAGTCTCCACATAGGGATCATGGTGCCACCAGTTTTAAAAAGGGATTACAAGGATACGGTGAGTCACTGCCACAGCAGAGCTACCAGCATGCAGAAAACACTCAAATGTTATTGTCAATTTATCTAAATAAAATCTCACAGTTCTGAACGTCTGGTACAGAATCAAACTAAAGTTCTCCAGGATAGGTACTAAAACCTCAGACCTTAAAACAAAAACAGTATCACATGCAATGCTTGCACAAAGTACGTTTGGGTAAAAAAAATACATCAAAACCTGAAAGATGAACAGAGGATGAAGAAATATCAGCTTTGGAAACTTAGAAAGATGCGTTCAAGTGTTCATGAAACAAGGATGGTGCATTATCATTGATAATCCTTGAGCTGGTCTAAGGTCCCATCTGGTAATTCTGGGATTAAGTCGGCCTGTCCTGAAGCTGATTTTGCCCAAGAGTCCTCACAGGAACTCTTGAGAATGTGGTATTTTCTAATATTTTGTCTGAAAGTAGAAATGGAAAGAAAATGCGTGGCTAGAAAGTAACTGTAAGAGTGAGTGCTCTGCCTATACATTTTCATTGGCATATATTCCAAGGACAGAAACACTGTAAGCTTTACTTGATAGGTTTGCTCCCTAGTAACAGCAGTGAAGCATTCTGAAACTATTTTATAGATTGCAGGACTCACCAAACAATATAGCAATGTTTTGAGAAACCAGGGTTATCAATGTGGGAGAAGGAAGACACAAATATGGATTGGGGAAAAGAAAATAACTCTATACTGTTGAGCAATGTGACAACTAGAGGTATCGGTATGAGCTCACAATTTTAAAAAACTAGTTTCCTTGTTATTTCTATTGAAAGAGCCTTGTAGCAGCTTCACTCCAGAGAAATTAGCATCCAGATCTTGCTTTCTAAACACCATTCTTCAGGACCTTCAGAAAAATGGTTAATTTTAAGGTGATCCTGGAACAACTTGTGCCAGAATTTAAGGAAATGCTCAAACACTGAGGAAGACCTGTCAAGATTTAAGAATTAGCTTAAGGAACTGCCACTGGCCAAATATGGGACAATTTAAGTGTCAAAACAGGTAATGACAAAAATGAATTATTACATACTGGATAAAACAGAATCCATGACTGCACGCTTACATCAAAAAGAAATTTTTTAAGGAATTAGAAAGACAAAGGAAAGCCTTTCTTTTAAGAGTGTCAATAAATGCAGAAGGAATGACAATATAGAAAATCATTATTTTACAACTGATACGTCAGCAGTTCAAATCCACCAGCTTCTCCCTGGAAACCGTATGGAGCAGTTCTGCTCTATCCTATAGGATCACATGAGTAGGGATTGACTCAACAGCAATGCGTTTTTTTGGTTTCATATTAATATTTTATCCAGAAGAGAATCATCAATAGACAGTAAAACCACTGTCATAGATTAAATTGTGTTACCCCAAAAAACATGTATCAGTTTGACTAGGCCATGATCCCCAGTACTGCATGATTGTCCACCATTTTGTCATCTAATATGATTTCCCTATGTGTTGTAAATCCTACCTCTATAATATTAATGGGTAGAAGAGGTGGCAGTTATGTTAATGAGGCAGGACTCATGCTACAAGACTGGGTTGTGTCTTCCACCAGTCTCTTGATAGAAAAGAAATGCAACAGAGGTGGGGCCAACACAGCAGAGTAGTCAGACACTTCCTGCGACCCCTCTAAAACAAGGATCCAAAAGAACAAACGAATCAACATAAGTAACATTCCAGGAACTCCAAGCATCAAAGGGAAAGTTGAGAAATCAGACTGAGCAACAGGGAAGAGAGCGCAGCTCAGACATATCTAGGACTTGCTAAACCTGACCCAAGGGGTATCAGCTGCAAGCAGTACGTGAACAAAGCAGTGGCATTTGGAGGGCATCTTCCTCCATAGAAGAAACTTAGCAAGTCCACTCACATGTCTAGAACCAGGGAAAAATGGCACTGGATCAACAAAATCTAAGTGGCATGTGTCTAACCTACTGCACAAATCTATAACTTTCCTTCAGAATAAACCTCTCTCCTTCTTACCAGCACTTCCCCCTCACTTCTCTATACTGCACCCTGTTACCAAAGTCTGACACCAGTAAGTGAGCCATAAGTGGGACTCCTTATGTACAAGTTAGGCCATTCTCTAGACTCAGAGAGGGAACAATTTAACAGATCAGGGAAAGGGGGGAAAAAAGCCTGCCAACTCACATAAGCCAGAAATTCAGGGTGGAAACAGTTCCTTAAGACCAGGCAGAATGGGAATGCCTTCCTCACAGACATTCCAGGACTGCCATCAGCCTTGTGCCTTTCTCAGCATATGCAGCAGATATTTGTGCCTACACCAATCACCCATGTCCAACTAGGACTGTAGGGAAGAGCTTGCACCACACACTTTCTGATGAACCACGTGCATACCTGAACTGAATCCATACATAAAAAGTAAACAGATTCCCAGGTTTACACACCTCGTAACAGCTCTAATCACCTACTAATAAGATGTTGGAGCTTCAAAGGCACGACCAACCAAATTAGCACACACAACCAGCCTATCTGGATATTTCACAACAAGAAGCTAGAACACAGTAGACAAACATAAAACGAATAAATACAACAATTTACAAATGGCTCACAGCCAATAATCAATGTCATAGCATGTAAAAAGGCAGAGCAAGATGGCTTCAGAAAGCTCCCAAAACAAAGAATCAAGGAATTTTCCAGATGAAGAGAACCTCCTCGAATTATCAGAGGTAGACTATTAAAGATTAATACTTAGAACTCTTCAGCAGATCAGGAAGGAGATGAGGCAAAATGCAGAACAGCATAATGACAAATTGGCAGGCTGCAAGAAAGCATACAAAAATAGGAAGTAAAAATTTAACAAAAAAAACAATAAAATTATAAAATTAGTTAACACAACAGAAAGCCAAAGGAGCAAGACTGCAGCAGTGAAAAACTTCAGTTGAAGATAAAGTGCATGATATCAACATATTTCAGGAAAAATCAGTTAAAAGATTTTTTAAAAAATCAAGAAACACTAAGAATTATGTGGGATTCTATCAAGAGGAATAATCTATGAATGACAGAGAGAACTGCTGAAGATTTGCTGACAGAAAACTTGCCTCGTATCATGAAAGATGAATACATATATATATATCCAAGATGCTCATTAAACTCCACACAAGGCAGATACCAATAGAAAGACAACAAGGCATATCATAACCAAATTTGCCTAAACTAAAAGCCATATAGGGATAAGCAAAAAATAATCTACAAAGGAGAGTTAGTAAGACTAAGCTTGGACTACTCAGCAGAAACTAGGCAGGCAAGAAGACAGTGGGATGACATATACAGTGCCTTGAAGGAAAAGAATTACCAGTCAACAATTATATATCCAACAAAAATGTCTCTCAAATATGGTGGTGAAAGTAGCTCATTTCTAGGTAAACACAAATTTGGGAAATTTGCAAAAACAAAACCAAAATGACAAGAAATACTAAAGAGAGTCCTATAGTTAGAAAATCAGTAACACCAGATAACAATCCAAGTGTAGCATGCATAACAGAGCAACCAGATATCAACCCAGACAGGGAAATCACAAAAGCAAACTGAAGACAAAACACTGACAACAGAGAAACAGAGACACCATTATACAAAAGATGACAACACTGTAACAAAAAATAGGGATTTATAAAATGTAGTCATAGGTTTTTCATACAGAGAGGAAGTCAAGGTGATACAAAACACTTAGAGACTAGTTTAAATTTAGATAAACAGGGGTGAATATTAAGGTAAACACAAAGGACATTAACAATCCTATACATCAAAATAAAAAACAAGAAAAACATGAAGTCTCAGTAAATACAAAACCCACAAAAATGAAAAATATAAAAATGGCTCAGCACAGAAAATTAAGCGGTACTTCCATTACAGCTGTATTCAACAACTAAGAAAACCAGTGAGAGGACGGTATGGTAAAAGAAAATATTCAGCCCCAGACTATGACTCCACAAATTATTAACTACAAAAAAAGAAAAAACAAATAAAAAAAAAAACAGAGAAATCTGGTAGATACCATCTGTCTTAGGCATCTAAGGAATTCTCTACAGTGCACAAAAAAAGACAAAATGACAGTACTAAACTTTTACCTATCCACAATTACACTAAATGTAAATAGATTAAATTTATCAATAAGGAGAGGGAGAGTGGCAGATTGAATAAAAAGCACAACTTATCTACATGTTGTTTACATGACACATACCTTAGACTTACAGACACAACCTAAAACTCAAAGGGTGAAAACTGTATATATCAAGCTAACAACACTGAAAACAGAGCAGGAGTGGTGATAATAAATTTCTGATAAAACAGACTTTAAAGTAAAATCTACCACACTGGATAAGGAAGCAAACTATATAAAGTTTAAATGGCCAATACACCAAGAAGACATAACCATATTAAATATCTACACACCCAGTGACAGGCCTCCAAAACACAGAAAACAAACTCTAACTGCACTGAAAAATGAAAAGAATCAAGCAGAGAGACCAGGGTCCCTGCACCTCAGAAGCTCCCCATCTGGGGAAAGACTGATAACAAGGACCTTCCACAGAGCCAACACAGAAAGCCTTCTTATAGAGCTGACATCCTGAATGTGTACTTCTAGCCTACTAGACTGTGAACAAATAAACTTTGTTAAATCCATACACTTGTGGTACTTCCTTTACAGCTGTACTCGACAACTAAGACAACCAGTGAGAGGACGGTATGGGAAAAGAAAATATTCAGTCTCAGACTATGAATCCACAAGTTATTAACTACAAAAAAAGAAAAAAGAAACAAACAAAAACAGAGAAATCTGGTAGATACCATCTGTCTTAGGCACCTACTGCTGCTATAACAGAAACACCACAAGTAGATAACTTTAAAAGGCAAGTTTTATTCTGTCACGGTCCAGCAAGCTAAAAATCCAAATTCAGGGCATCAGCTCCAGCGGAAAGCTTTCTGTGTCAGCTTTGTAGGAAGATCCTTGTCATGAATCTTCCCCTTGAGTGGGAGCCTCTGAGACTCCAGTTCCTTTCCAAAGGACATGCTCTGCTCCCAATACTGCTTCTTGGTGGTATGAAGTTCCTAACTCTCTGCTTACTTTCTTTTCATTTTTATTCCTAGAGATTGCCTCCAGGCACAACACAATCCTACAGAGTCCTGCCCCATCAACACAAATGCCATCCACTCTTCTTCATTAACATCATACAGGCAGAGTTTACAACATATATGAATATCACACTACCAGAAATCATGACCTAGCCAAATTGGTACACACATTTTTGGGGGACACAATTCAATCCATGCCACCACTTTAGCCAAATGACCAAACACATCATCAATAAAAGAACAAATTCACATCAGATGTCCTCTAATGTGATGCAACGAGGACATTGTCATCTAGGTAGTTTTTCTGCCAAAAAATGTTTAATCTAAATCCAATCATGAAGAAACAATCAAATATCTGTGGAAGACACTCTGCAAAAGAATTAGGCTAGTGTACAGATAATTTCCAATATAAGAATCAGCACAAAGCCAATTCCTATGAGATGGAGGTTAAATATAACCCAGATTTCCCCATTCTCCACACTCCTGTACCACTGTCTGCAACATCAGTAGCCCCTTCCCCTCAATACTCTTCCCCCCTCCATATTGGTTTGGCAAAAATTATACTTACAGTTAAGTGGTTTATTAAGGAAGTAACAAGGTATAATGTGGGATCAGGATCAGGAATCATAGGCAAGCAGTCTCCATTCTTCAGTACAGGTTCAGCTTCTCTCAGCCCCCTGAAGACAGACTCCTCCTGGCCCTGCTACCTCTTGCCACAGGCTTTGCCCCTGGGCCCTTTCTGGGCCTCTTGCTGCTGTCAGTGTTACAACCCTTGACCCATGTTACAGCTGTTTAGGAGTTCCTTGCCTTTTCTCTCTGCTTCATGCTTTCTGTCTGAAAAAAAAAATGTGAGGTTGGCTGCTTATGTACATAAACTCTTTATCAATTTTAAGGCATGGCTCTCCCACCAAGGCCACAAATTGACCAATCTCTTCTAGGTAAGGCACAAAACACTTCAATTGCATAGTGGGCTACAGGTATTGTTTCACATAGTCTACTGAGCAGTCCTTGCCAGGGACATACCAATCACTGGGCAGGTTGCATTCCAGGTTTAGACAAAAATCAAATTATTTACAGCTTACTCAGGAAACATCAATCAACCTGAACAAAAATAATAAACCTTTTGGAACAGGATACCAGAGCAAAGTTAACTCTTCAAGGTTTAGCAGGGAAATTTCTCAAGTTGCTTTAACAAAGAATCAAGGCAAAAGGCCACATAAGGGAGGACATCTAGGACAAGCGGCAAAACAAAATTTTTTAAAGAAAATGTTCTGTATCCCACTTCGGTGAAGGGCATCTGGAGTCTTAAAAGCTAGTGTGCAGTCATGTAAGTAGCATCAATTGTTCCCAACCCACCTGCAGCAGAGGACAATGAAAGACACCAAAGACATCAGGCAAAGATGAGCCAAAGACACAGAAAGGGCCATGTAATCCAGAGACTACATCAGCATGAGACCAGAAGAACTAGACAGTGCCTGGCCACCACCAATGACTGCTTCTACAGGGGATAAACCATAGTCCCTGACATAGTGGGAGAAAAATGGGTATGTGGAACTCGTAGTCCTACTAATAAACAGACGAGACCTGATGGTCCAACAGAATGAAGGGTCCCCAGAAGACACTGCCCCAAGATTCTCTGTTAGCCTAGAGTTGAAACCATTCCTTAAGCCAACTCTTCGCACAAAGATTGCACTCGACTATAAGTCATAAAATGATCCTGTGAAAATGATGCTTTTTGGCTTAACTATATATATGACATTAACTGAGCAGCTCCTTTTCAGAGGTGAGATGAGAGGGTAAAGGGGGACAGCAGCTGGTTGAAGATACATGGGATATACTGAGTAGAAAGGAGGAGTGTGCTGTCACAGGGTGGAAGAGCAGCTAGAGTTACACAGCAGTGTGTGTTTAAGTTTTTGTATGACAGATTGACTTGGATTGTAAACTTTCACTTAAAGCAGAATAAAAATATATACATATATTTTTAAAAAATCTACTTACAAGTAGCTGACATTTGTCAAAGGCCGAAAGTCTGTTAAGTGGGCAAAAGGGAGTCTCTTTAACAAACAGTGTTGGCATAAGTGGATATCCATCTGCAAGAAAAAAAAAAATGAAACAAGACTGATATCTCAGACTCTGCACAAAAACTAGCTCACAATGGATCAAATAACTAAACACAAAATCTAAAATGATAAAGGTTATGGAAAAAAGAAAAGAAAAAATGGACAGTGTTGGGAACCCTAATATACAGCATGAGAACACACAATAAAACAGAGGAGAAAATAGGGCAGAGGTCAAGATGGCAGTCTAAAGACACATCTCCTCAATTCCCTCTGAGAACTAAGGCCAAAATTAATAATTGAACAGAACACTCTGGACACCCAGGAAGCCCTAGGACACGGCATAACATTGACAGATTAGACTATGTGCCACTAAATGGGAAACTACCTCTATCTCACTCACCGCTTGGGTGGACTGCAGATACTGATGCCGTCTTGTTATCTGGGAAAAGGGGATGGTCTGAGCCAGCAAACACACTGAACTGCAGCGCTAACGTTAACAGTATACAGCACAGTAGAGAGACAGTATGTGGGATAGCCACATTTTGAGAGCCCAGCTGCTGACTGAGGGTACCACTGCCCCTCCACTCTCTCTTTTCTGAGCTGCACTATAGATTCTGCAGTTTTGCAGCAGGAAGGGCACCTCGACTAGGATGCCATGTTGGTCAGTTGGGAAGCAGAGTCACCCAATTGGAGGCCTCAGCAGGGGTTAATTCCCAAGCTGAGGAGTAGTGCCAGTCTGGAAAGCACTTTTACAGCAGAACGGCTCTGTAGGAAAGTGTTACCTTGCAGGAGTGACCCAGCTGAGGATGTCAGAAAGCCAGTAAGGCCTCCCTAATTGAACTACATCATACCATCTTGGGATGGCTGAAGAGGTGCTTCCATTGTCAGTCAGAAGGCAGGGCCTACCACACCTGACAGCCTGACTGATTTCAAAAACTGTCAGTTAACTTCCAGCTTCTTAAAATAAGAGTGCCTGGAGAAAAAACTGCTGAGTGGCCTAGTAGCATCTCTTCTAGACTTTATTGACCCCCATCATAGGGTAGGTTGATGGCACCCCAGTAAATTCATAAGTATGGAGCCTTCTCTGCTAGCCAGGAGGCAGAGCCTGCTACTCCAGGGAGTCCACTGGGGCCAGTTACTAGAGTACACAGAGATGGCTGGTGACCAAACCCCTTCTCAGAACTATGCTTCAGCTCCTGCTGAGGTAACATCAGAGCCTCTAGATGGTCCAAATGCAACAAACTATTCATAACCACTTAAAGAAACAACAGTCCACTATGGCTCCAGGAAACTCCCAAAATAAAGAACCAAAGAACTTCCCAAATGGAAAAGACTTTCTGAAAGTATCAGAGGTCGAGTATAAAAGAATTACATCCAGAGCTCTCCTACAGATTAAACTAAATGCAGCAGCCAAGCCAATGAAAAATTAAACAAGCTATTGGAACTGACAGAACAACAATCTGAAATCCAGCCAATTAATCACAGGCTTACACAAATAGACAATTAAACCCTGCTGAGGCCCGTCACCCACAGAAGCCCCTGTAGCAAAGCTACAAGCCTATGTGATGGCAAGTGGAGGCATCTCACCCTTGGCATATTTTTGGCTGTACTCTCCATGATAATATTTTGCACCCTAATTAAACCTTCATCAAAAGTACCCTCTCATCTCCTGGCACAAGGATTAAGGAAGATGCCTTCTAAGAGGGGCTTTACAACCCCCTCAGCTTATGAAATAACGTTGAGGAAACCTGTACGGGAGTTCCTAGAGAAAAGAGCTTGGAGAAATGAATCCTGACACAGCATGCCCAGCCCGGGAACACCGAGGCTTGCCCAGCCCCACTGGCTTCCCCCAACCACACATCCCCCTCCACATGTGAAATACAAGATGGCAGGAAGGCCCTAGGAAGCTCCCAGGGACAACGCCCCACACAGCCCTTTGATATAGACATCCCACTCCCTGCATCAGGAAGATCGATAGGCTCCCAAGTTTATTATAATTGGTATGGCAAATGGGCAAATACTAAAGAAATACCCTTCTTAGAACAGCTTAAGAGAGGCATAGGGTGGGGAACGGTAGGCGCTTACTGTCCCCACAGGAAGGGATAAAATACGAACAAAGAAGGAACAAATAGAGACAGCCAGATAATAAACTTTAGATGAGTCTACCCCTCTTCCTGCACCTTTAACATCGAGGCATAGATAGAGCTGATTGAGCTCAAGGCATAGCTTTATTTTCACTGTTGATTATAATCACAATATACTTGTCACAGGCCATTACCTAGAAGGCCCTAATGATTAATATGAAAAGAGACCATAAAGTATCAGTTCCTTACTAGCCAACAGCGTATGTGGTCAAACAGCAGGATGAAATCACGTCACCTCATTGATTGTATAAAAAATAAAGAAAAACAGGCCTTAACGGCTGCTGACCTCCAGATTCCCGGTTGTCTGAGTCTCTTTCCTTCACTGATGCTGCCCATCCCTTCATGGTCCCAGACCCTGTTGAGGCTGGCCCCCGGCAAAACCCAAAGCCAAAAGAGCAGAATTGAGGAGATAGAATTGACTTGAGTTGATCTTGAGGATAGAGCAACTAACACCAGCATTTATGAGTAGAAATCAGAGAAAAGAAATAAGAAAAATGAAGAATCATTAAGAAACATGTGGCACTCTATTAAGAGAAATAATCTATGATGTTCCTGAATGGGGAGGAAATAGCTGAAAACACAGACAGTACTGTTGTTAAGCTGTTGACAGAAAACTTCCCTAAAATTATGAAAGAAGACATCAATATCACAATATCAAAGATGTGTATCAAATGGCACAAAAACTAGACTCCAAAGGAAAGACACCAAGACATATTATAATCAAGCTTAATAAAATGAACCATAAACAGATCCTCTTAAAGGCAGTAAAGCTCAAAGCAAAGCTAACATTCAGAAAGAAGCTTTGTAGGTTTTTCTGACATCTTGGCAGAAATGTTGGCAAGGAGGCAGTGGGACGACATATTTAAAGCCTTGAAGGAGAAAAACTTCCAACCAAGAATAATATATCCTGCAAAACTGTCTCTCAAATATGAAGATGAAATTAAGGCATTCACAGATAAACAGAAGCTTAAAGACTTCCTAAAAACTAAACCAAAACTATAAGAAATACTGAAAGAAGCTCTTTGCTTAGAAAAACAAAACAAGTATATACTTAAGGAGGCAATTCAGGACACAGCAAACAGAATCCTACTCACTTAGGGAAGCCAAAAAACTCAATCAAAGCTACCATATTAAAAGAAGGGAATCAGTGTTCATATCATGATATGGCACCACCATACTAAAAAGAGGGATGTACTAAAGTAGTTACAGTCCTTTCAGACAAGGAGGACGTGAAAAAGATATGCAGAAGTTAAAATTGAGCTTAAACTTAGAATATTCAGGGGAATCATAGGGTAGCCACAAAGCACAATAACAATGCAACATATCAAACCAAGAAACATAACACCAGAGTCTTGACAAACGCCAAAACCTACACTGAAAAAGATGAAAAGTCAACCCATAAAGAACATAGACCCAGAACAGAATATTAAAAAGCAAGACAGAAAACACCAACACAAAAATAAATACAACAAAACGACAGCATTAAATACATGCCTATCAATAATTACACTGAGTGTAAATGGACTAAATGCTCCAATAAAGAGACAATGAGTGACATCCTGGATCAAAAGACATGATTTGTCTATATGATGCTTACAAGAAACACACCTTAGACTCAACAACACGAAAAAACCGAAAAAGATGGAATAATATACATACCAAGCTAACAATATACAAAGAACAGCAAGTGTGGCAATACTAATCTCAGATAAAATAGATTTTTAATGTAAAATCCACCATCAGGGACAAGGATGGTCACTATTTAATGCTGAAAGGTTCAATACAGAAACAGAACTTAACAATATTAAGTATTTATTTACCCAATACCAGAGCATCTAAATACATTGAACAAACACTGACTACACTGAAAAATGAGATAAACCACTCCGCAATGAGAGTTGGAGATTTCACCACTTCACTTTCAGTAATGGACAGATTATCCAGAAAAAAAGCTCAGTAAAGACACAGTAGACCTTACTGCAACAACTAACCAACCAGATCTCATCAACATATACAGAACTTTTTAATCCATCAACAGATAAACATACCTTATTCTCCAATGCCCATGGAACGATTTCCAGAATAGACCATGTGTTAGGACTTAAGGCAAGTCTCAACAAAATCGAAACCACTGAATTATTGCAAAGCATCTTCTCAGATCATAAAAGTGTAAATCAACAGCAGAAAAAAACACAGACAGAAATCTGAATTTATGGAACCTAAACAACAACTTGCTCAAAAAGCCATGGGTTATAGAAAAATCAAGGACAAAATAAATTTATGAAATTTAATGAGAATGAAAACACATCGAACCAGAACCTATTGGATACAGCAAAAGCAGTGCTCAGAGGGCAATTTCTTTGTATAAACGCACACATCCAGAAGGAAGAAAAGACCCAAACCAAAGAATTTAACCCTACAGCTTGAACACATAAAAAGACAGCAACAGAGGAACCCTCAAGCACCAGAAGAAAACAGATAATATAGATTAGAGCAGAACTAAATGAATCAGAGAACAGAAGAACAATTGAAAAAATTAACAAAATCAAAAAGCTGGTTGTTTGAGAAGATCAACAAAATTGATAGACCAATCATTAAAAACAGGAAACAAATAACCCGAATAAGAAATCAGATGGGACATGTCACAACAGACCCAGCTGAAATCAAAAGTACCATAATTGTTGCAAAATTGTTGCAAAAAATTGTTTCAGAAGACTGGACTCTAACAGATTTGAAAACCCAGAGGAAATGGACAAATGCCTATGTGCAACAGAAGGAAATACTGCGTGGTCTTGAGCCATACCCACAACTGGTTTTATCCTTAAGCTCATCATTTCAGCCACTGTGTCAATTCACCTCATTGAAGGTCTTTGTCTTTTTCATTGACTCTCCACTCTACCAAGAATGATACCCTTCTCCAGGGACTAATCCCTTTGACAACATGTCCAAGGCATGTAAAGTGCAGTCTCACCATCTTTCCTTCCAAGGAGCACTCTGGTTGTACTGCTTCCCAAACAGATATGTTTGTTCTTTTGGCAGACCATGGTACATTCAGTATTCTTCTCCAACACCACAATACAAAGGTGTCATTTTTTTATTGTATTCTTATTCACTGTCCAGCTTTCACACGCATATAGTCTGACTGGAAATATAGTGGATTGGGTAAAGCACAACTTAGTCTTCAAGGTGATGTCTTTACTTTTCAATACTTTAAAGAGGTCCTTTGCAGCAGACTTCCTCAATGAAATTCATATTTTGATTTCTTGACTGCTGCGTCCATGGGGGTTGATTGTGGAACTAAGGAAAATGAAGTCTTTAACCACCTCAGTCCTTCCTCCACATATCATGATGCTGCTTCCTAGTGCAGTTGTGAGCATTTTGTTTTCTTGATGCTGAAGTATAATCCATACTGAAGACTGTGATCTTTGATCTTCATCAGTATTTCAAATCCTCTTCACTTCCAGCAAGAAAGGTTGTGTCACTTGTATAACACAGAACACAGGTTGTTAATGAGTCTTCCTCCAATCTTGATGCCTCCTTCTTCACATAGTCCAGGTTCTCAGATTATTTGCTCAGCATACAGATTGAAAAGGTACAGTGAAAGAATATAACCCTGATACACACCTTTCATAACTTTAAACTGTGCAGTGGTCTGCATCTCTTGTTCACACAACTGTCACTTGATCCACAGATTCCTCATGAACACAATTAAGTATTCTGGAATCCCTTTCTCCAAATGTGATCCATAATTTACTATGATCCCACAGTTGAATGCCTTCGCATAGTCAATGAAACAAAAGTAAACTTCTTTCTCGTATTCTTCCAGCCAAGATCCATCAGACATGAGCAATGGCACCCCTGGTTCCACATCCTCTTGTGAATCTGGCTTGAATTTCTAGTTGTAATTTCCGTGTTTGGTTGGATTACCTTTCTTGGAAACAGGCATAAATATGAATTTCTTACAGTCAGTTGGCCAGGTAGCTGTCCTCCAAATTTCTTGTCTTAGGTAAGTGAGCACCTCTAGTGCTGCATATGTTTGCTGCAACACCTCAACTGATATTCTTTGTCAGTGCCTTCAGGGCAGCTTCAAATTCTTTCTTCAGTACCGTCAGTTGGTTCCTGGTCACACACTACCCCTTCAAATGGCTGAGCACTGACCAGTTCTTTCTGGTATAATGGTTTTGTGTTCCTTCCTTCTTCTTTGGATGATTCCTCAATCATTTAATATTTTCCCTATAGAATCCTTCAGTATTGCAACTTAAGGCTTGAATTTTTTCTTCCATTCTTTCAGCCTGAGAAATGCCAGGCATGTTCTTCTCTTTCAGTGTTCTGTTTCCAGCTCCTTACACATCATTATACTACTTAATATCATCTTGTCAAGCTGCCCTTTGAAATCTTCTGTTCAGTTCTTTTACTTAGCCATTTCTTCCTTTTGATTTAGCTGCTTAACATTTAAAAGCAAGCTTCGGAGACTCTTCTGACATCCAATTTGGTCTTTCCAGTCTTCTTAATGACTGCTTGTTTTCTTCAGGTATGATGTCTTTGATGTCATTCCACAACTTATCTGATCTTCAGTCATTAGTGCTCAATGCATCACATCTGTTTTTGTGAAGGTCTCTAAACTGAGGTGGGAGATATTCAAGATCATACTTTGGCTCTTGTGGACTTGTCCTAATTTTCTTCATTTCAGTTTGAACTTGCAAATCAGCAGTTGATGGTCTGTGCCATAGTCAGCACTTGTTCTTGTTCTGACTGCTGATATGAAGTTTTTACATCATCTTTTTCCACAGATGTAGTTGATTTGACTCCTGTGTATTCCATCAGGTGTATGGCTGCCATTTGTGTTGGTGAAAAAAAATATTTTCCATGTACTCACTGGTCTTGCAAAATTCTACCATGCAATCTCCAGCATCATTTCTATCACCAAGGCTGTATTTTCCAACTAACAATCCTTCTTCTTTGTTTCCAATTTTTGCATTCCAATCACTAGTAATTATCAATGCACCCTGACTGCATGTTTCATCAATTTCAGACTGCAGAAGCTGGTAAAAATCTTCAATTTCTTCATCTTTGGCCTTAGGAGTTGGTGCATAAATTTGAATAATAGTTGATTAACTGGCTTTCCTTCTAGGTATGTGGATATTATCCTATCACTAACAGTACTGTCCTTCGGGACAGATCTTGAAATGATCTTTTTGACAATGAATGTAACACCATTCATTTTCAAGTTTTCGTTCCTGGTATAGTAGACCATACAATTGTCTGATTTAAAATGGCCAATTCTGGTCCATTTCAGCTCACTAATGCCTAGGAGATCAATGTTTTATGCATCCCATTGCATTTTTTACAATTTCCAATTTTCCTAGATTTATACTTCACACATTCCATGTTCTATTAATGGATGTCTGCAGCTGTTTCCTCTCATTGTGAGTTGTGCCACATCAGCAAATAAAGGTCCCAAGGGCTCTACTGAATCCATGTCATGAGGGTCAACTCTGCTTTGAAAAGGAAGTTCTTCTCCAGTCATCTTTTGAGTGCCTTCCAACCTGGGGGGCTTATTTTATGGCACTATATCTGACAGTGTTCTGCTGCTATTTACAAGGTTTTCACTGGGTAATTCCTTTTCAGAAGTAGATTGTCAGGTCCTGCTTCCTAGTCTGTCTTAGTCTAGAAGCTCGACTGAAACCTGTCCACCATGGGTGGCCCTGCTGGTACCTGAATACTGTGCCAAAGCTCCCAGAATCACAGTAACACACAAGACTCCAAAGTACAACAAATGGACAGACAAGTGAGGGAACTGACAGACCCATGGAGGGTCAAGATAGCAGTCAAGAATTATTTTAGATGAAGGGAAGGACAACACACAGCATAGACCAGCACAACTGAACTAACCAAAAGCTGGGAAGTCTCCTAATACAACCAAACATGTTGAGCAACAGAATAGAAGGGGTAGGAGTCTAGAGACCATGGTTTAAGGGGACATCTACATCAACCTACTTAACAAACTTTATTAAGAGGATATTTTGCATTCCACTTTCGTGAGTGGTGTCTGGGGTCTTAAAAGCTAGCAAGCAGCAATCTAAAAATCATCAATTGGTCTCAGCATGCCTGAATCAAAGGAAAATGAAGACCATCAACAACAAAAGGAAAACACAAGCTCAAGAGGCAGAAAGAGCAACATAAACCAAAGACCACCTCAGCATGAGACCAGAGTTCTTAGATAGTGCCTGGCTGCCACAAATGACTGCCCTTACAGGGAACTCAATAGCATCCCTGACGGAGAAGGAGAAATGTTAGCTGCAGAACTTGAACTCAAGAAAAAAGATCAGACTCGATGGTCCAACAGACTGGAGGGTCTATGGAAAACAAGACCCCTGGACTCAGTGTTATCACAGAACTGAAACCATTCATAGAGCCAACTCTTCAGACAAAGCTTGAACTGCTTTATAAGACAAAATGGTACTGGAGAAAACAGTGCTTCTTTGTTTAAGTACATATAAAAGACTAACTGGGAAGTTCTCGTCTGGAGGTAAGATAAGAAGAAAAAGAAGCTGGTTGAGGGGGCACTGGAAATACAGAGTAGGAGTGTGCTGTCACAATTTGGGGAAAGCACCTACAGTCACATAACAATGTGGGTGAAAGAACTCTGCCTCTGGAATTCAGGGAAGTCACTGCGAGGACTCTGTCTCTGACATTTAGGGAGGTCGTCTTATCCAGTGATCACACCCTGCCATCAGCTGAAAACAGCTTGGTAGGCCCCACCCAACACAACCATAAAACCAAATAACTTTAAGCCTGTCTTCCCTACCCTCCTAATTGAAAGATCTTCCCTTATCAAAATCTTGACCATAAACAAACCTTAGCCCTTCCCCTTCTAATCAACACTTCCTCTTATTCAGATGATAAGTCCCCTAATCAGAATTTCTTGCTGCTACTCTTTCTTTCCTTATCAAACCATAAAGCCCCCTCACCCCATACTACCTCACTGAAAACTTTAAAACTATAAAAAACCTGCCCATTAGGAAGGGGCTGGGCTGAGCCACTTGGCTCAGACTCCACTCTTTCTCTTCCAATAAACTTCACTGGACCCTTGGACTGCTGTGTCTCTGTTTCAGGCCACCATCCCCCCAACATTTTGGTGCTGAAACCCAGGACAGCCAGGCACTATCTGACAATTCTGGTCTCACGCTGAGGTAGTCTTTCGTTTATGTGGCTCTTTCTGTCTCTTGAGCTTGTCTTTTCCTTTTGTTGTTGACATTCTTCATTTTCTTTTGATTCAGCATGCTGGGACCAATTGATGCTTCTTAGATTTCTGCTTGCTAGCTTTTAAGATCCCAGGCACCACTCAAAAAGTGGGATGTGTCTGTTTTGGGGCACCCTCTCCCCAAGATCTTGGTGCTGAAACCCAGGACAGGGGTCTGTGAGGCCACCAACTCAAGGGTCCCCCCTTTCCTTGGACCTTTGCCACAGCACTCCAAATAACCAGCCACACATTGACAAAATTCTAAACTGCAGAGTTTGGATGGAGATTTCATTCTCCAGGAAGCCTTTCCATCTCTCTCTCATTTCTGTTTCCCACAAACCCCAGTGCTATGTTGAAGCTTTCCTCAGGGCACCAGAACACTGGTTCTTTGCCCCCCCCCATCTTTGCTTTCCAGGGACATCTGAACAGTGAGTTGGGACCAGCACTCAGTCACCAGTGAGAAGTGGTGACACCTACCTCTCCCTGTGAGGACTAATCCTCTGTTTTCCTCCTGCTCTTTACACTACGGTGACTAGCCAATCTAAAACCCATAAAAATGCCCCATTGGGGTGTCTCCTAAAAGATCTAGGCACCTAGAGACATTCTCCATGGTTTAGTCAACTTTACAACTCGCAATTGCAATTGGTCTGTTTCTTATATCTAAGACTTCTTTTTCCATGTCTTTGCAAAACATGTGCCACTTCCTTCCTCAGTGAAAAACCTCAGCCTTCTAAGCCACTACTTCCTGAACCTGATTTTGAATTTCCCCTCCACCTTCAGCTCCAGCAGACTCTCCCTCCACTTCTGGAATTTTGCTTTCTCCTTCTATGCCAACCCTTCCTCCCCCTTCTCACAGTCCATGACCTACCACCCACTTGGGAGTCTCCTCTGATCCTCCACCCACCCCCTTTCACCTCCACACAGCAGGTATGAGGACAGTGTTCGGCACTTGGCTTGGCATTGGCATCTTTGTTGTTCCTCCAGATTTGCTGGCTATCTGGGAATAAAACACCTTAAATCCCATGCTGTCTCTGAATTTTCAGCTACACTGACAGATAAAACAGACTTGCTTAAATTTGGCAGCATATTTCTGTCCATCACAGCAGGACTTCCGGGACCCCACTGGTAAATTCTTTCCCAGGGATGAGCTGATTTTCTTTCCTCTGCTTTTCTGCTACATCCCTAAAAGCCCTCAGTGAAGAGGTGGTTGGCTGCTGCGACAATTGAGGAGTTCTGACCAGGGCACTCCCTGGTGAATTCTGAAGGTCCAACTGCTAATACCACCCCAGCAACTCTGGCCTTGACAGGTGAGGGTGCCTATCCCATTCAAAGGCTAAGAATAAGTCCATAAAATTTGCAGGCATGGGTCAGACATTGAAGAGCCAAAGGATGTCTGCCACTAGAAGACTCCTGTGACATGGTAACAGGGTATGCAGAGCGGATGACGAAAGTGTCTGCCCCTTGAAAGATAAACTCCACATAATGTGAGGCACACACTGGTCCAAGCATAACACCTCCCACTACCCTGGACCTCCACTAACCTGTTAAGTTAAAAATCGGCCTCCTCTCCTTTCCTCCTCTTCTCTTTGACTTGACCTGGGATAGAAAGAATTTGGAGGAGTCCCCTTGTCTGCTTGGACATGCAGGTCCAGAGGTGCAACTTATGAACACTTTTAAGAGCCTTCGAAAGCTGTTTATCCATGCCTGGCATTGATTTACTAATCTAAAAAGGGTTCAAGTGCTTTATTCTAGTTGTGTGCAGAGAACTCAGGTTCTCATCAGGGTTCAAACTTCTATCTGTCTCGATATCATCTGTCTGGTAAGAAGAGAATGTCTATACCAACTAAGAAAAGTTTGTATCTGTATACTCTGTAATATGGAAAATAATGCATCTGTTCCTAAGAAAAGCTTGATGGGGTGGATTCTCTCTGTCTGGTGTCAGTATGGGTGCCCACCTGTGACTAGAGATCAAATGAGGTTTTACTATAATTGGCCTGGTAAATGTACCAACTAAACACCGGAGAAAAGTAAGGAACTGAATGGATCCATAAAGTTATTTCACCATCCTGCAACTAGAGCCCTTTTGTCAAAAATCTGGAAAGTACTTGCTAAGCTCACTGTAACTGAGAAACAAATAGGTTGTGTAAGGTGGAGCTGGATGTGTGTGTGATAAAGTTTGAGGCCCCCCTGTATGTTTGATAAATGTATTTGTGGTGTGCTTTTGCATTTGCCTTTGTGGGATTTCTGAAAAGTCTTGTCATTGTACTTACATAAGCTGTTTCTAGGGACTCCAAATTTACAATTTTCTGCAAAAAGTGTCCTGATTCCCGTAGACTAAGTGCTTAAGGTTGACTTTGGGCTACACATTTTGGCCAATTCAACCTCAGAATTGTTTTTTCCCCCAGTGCTGTCTTATACAATGCCTATTTTTGTAAGACAGCCTTTGCTTGTTAAGTGTCTTATGTCTTGTTTTTGCCAATCTATCTAATTTTAAGATATTTTTTACTCTTTTGTAACTTGTTTAACAGGTCAGAGTCTTGCTTGGACTAAATTAAGGTTAACAATGAAGTCAAATTTCAAGTAGATTCAGACATACTGTCACTGGGCTAGAGAACTTCCTTACAGCCCTTACTTAAAGTGATAATTTTGTCTTAAGGAGAAAACAATAACTTCAGAACAGTAAAAGGAAATGATCTTTGCCCTCCAAAAAGGAGTACAGGGAAAGGTAGAAATTAGCCACAGGTCACAGTCCCAGGGAAGGTTTTAAAACCCTTTATAATTAGGTGGAGACCTTCTTTTTAAGAAAAAAAAAAAAAAAGGGATTACTGTTCTATTTTGATTATCATAAACTGGATAAATCCAAAAACAACCTCTGAATATTGCAGGAAAACTGTGAGACCTATCTGAGAGTTTAGGGATATGTCAGTATCAGGGACAGGAACTTTGTGATTTCCAAGTCAGTTGAACAGAGACTTGTGTAATTTCTAAAAGTTAGCTGATAAAACTGTAGGAGTTTATTAAAGACCTAAAATGTTTAAGTAAGCTTTATTTCAGCCCTGGACTTCAGCATAATTAAACTTAACAGATACCTGGTATAATATAAATTTACATACTATTTCCTTTCCACCTTTTCAAGCAACAAGAAAACATGTTTATATTACATAAGTTTTAATGAGTTTCTTTTGCTGTTTAAGGGATTGTACTATACATGTTTATTGAAAATTATTTATTTGACAAGGTCAAAGTTTTGTTTGTTTACCAAAGTTTAATATTTTAATTTATGATATTTTTAAGAACATTCATTCTAGAAAAAAATGGCTTTTTCACTGCCAAATAGCAATTTTCTCTGATTTCTGACTAAACAGTTAATTTATTCCTTATGCAATCATTCTTAAAGGCAAAAATTTGATCTCTCATTAGAACAAAATTCCTGAGTCAAAAACCAAGCTGTGAGGTTTAGAGATAGAGAACAACTGAAAGCCAAGAGAGCCAAGGGCTAAAAGCTTTTGACACAAATTGTAATGGAAAAGGGTCCCTGATTGTCATCAGATTCAAATTTATATTGGTTAGTTCCCCTTCTATATTATTTTTATATAATATACATAATATTTTCATATACATACATCATTTTACATGTGTTATTTTTAACAAATACATATTAAGTCATCTATTGATAACTTGAAAAACCCTGGTGACACAGTAGTTGGGTGATAACCACTGCTAACCACATGGTCAGTAGATCAAGTCCACTAGGCACTTTTTAGAGACTCTACAGGATAGTTTTACTCTGTTTATGGGGTTGGTATAAATCAAAATGAACACCACAATAGGTTTGATTTGGTTTTAAGTTGCAAACTTGGCTACATTATTTAATCTAACATCACCAAAGCCAATGCTTTAACTGGAAAATTCAAATTATTTGCTCATAAATTTATTTTTTTACTATATAAACATTTAGCGAATTAATAACATACCCTGACTCTGTGATACTACACTTTAAGATTAAGTACAGTGTCGGAAATTCCTTAAAGGTATGGGTAATGATTGCCTAAGGTTTTCCAGTACATTACTGAATTTTTGTCATCTACATTGTTTACTAATTTCCTGAGAACAATTAACCAGAATATCTCAACAAATATTTTAGACTTATGAAAAGGACCATGACTTGAGATATCCAAGGCTCCTGTGTAGAAGGCCTCACAAACTTTGGTTGGTCCAGAATAGGTAAAACAGAACAACTACACAAGGCTGAGTAAATGAATATACTACAGGTTTTATGTAAAAAATATTGACGATGTTTTGAGGTCCCACTTTCTATATAAACTAACTTAACAGTTTATTAACATGAAATCTGAGATTTCATAAAATTCAATTGCTTCTGAAACACATGATAAATGATGACTGATACTACTTAGTATACAAATGCCTCATGCCTTGTTCAGAGACTGTAAGGTCATAGTTTCATTGGTTCTTTCAGATAATTGGCCTGATATTGTTGGTATTTCTGTTCTACTTCATAGTTCACTGTATGACACTTGAGATCTTAAAAACCTGATGGTATTCAATTAATATCCTTTTAAACTGTGAGCTTTAAGAAAGCTGGTTCCTAAAGCCACTGAAGTCTATCTAGAGATAAACTAGTTTGACTGTTTTACTTTGGGTATTCTGTTTTATAAGAGAAAATGGAAAGATCCTTAACGTACAGACTTTTTATGACCCTCTATCAGAACCTCAGACCCCACTCTCCCCATTGGTAGAGGATGCCTTTAAGCTGTGTAACAACAAAAGATTTGGTGGCAGGAGAAAAAATAAATGAAAAAGAAGGCCCAATTGTTGGCTATAGCCCTCCACTGCCCACCTCAGGGTAACTCAGTTGCTCCCCAAGATCAAGACTTGGATCATCTCACTGGCTGAGTCCTGACCCCAGTCAATACAGGTACTGTCAAAATATGAGTCCAGGAAAGTGGAATGTCCTTAGCACCCCCAAACCAGATGCCTAGCTAACCCTCCACAGGCCCAGATGGACAAGACCTCCTATAATGACTCTCAGGTGAGGGGTCTGAAGAAAAAGACTATGGACAGAGCCCTGAGACCCGCCAAGCACTTGGCCACACCATCAACATCTCCATGGGGAAACCAAGGGTGACACTTGACATGGAAAGGAAATTAGACTAAAAAGCCACCTTCTGTACCTTAAATGGGCCCTCTCTCCAAGCGAGACTGTGTAATTTACTGGCTTGGACTGAAAAATCCAAGATATAAAATTCACTTTTGTATCTGATGGGGTTGCAATTAGTAAGACATTCCTTTCTATATATCCCTTAATGCCCTGTTGCATTGCTGGTACAAATATATTTAAAAACTCAACTAAATGTAAGAAATGAGCACTAAGAATTACACATATTATTGGTTAATATGTTAGAAACACAAAAAAACAGGACATATACCAAAAGAAATTCTCAGTCAGGTTACATCACAAGTTTGAGAGTTGACGCATGTAGAATAGTGTGTAGGGAAACACACAATAGAAATCTTCTGACAAATGCCGTACCCCTTTGGAGTCAACAGTCAGGAGTAAGACAGGGAGCCTGAGGGACTGTGGTATGACTGAAACTAGCAACAAACAGTATTAACTATGTTCTGGGACACTGTGATAAGTCCCCCAACAACTGTGTAAACTTCCAGGGACATGTGCAGAAAGTCTGACTTCTACCACCATGTGTCATTCACGGGGGCAACAGAGAACTACTATCAGTACTGGGGAATCAAACCAAGGGACAAGCAGCTGTCATCCAAAAGGGAAATACTCCAGGTCTCACATCCCTAATTTGTCCCCAGTTTACAGCCTGGACATAGACAGGCTATAAAAAACCCAACTGGTGAATGCCACTATTATTGCCACTGGTAGTTCCCTCATTAATCATTTTAGTTACCCTTACCTTTTGGCCTCTTAATTCTTAATTTGCTTTATCTCTTCCAGACTACAAATTCAAATTAAACTCGTGGTCCTATAAGAATACCAGCCTATACTCCCATCAAGTTAACCAAATTTTGCTCCTCCAAGAGACTCAACAAAGCCTCCGTAGAAATAACCAATGGACCTCCCTCTTTACAGAATGTCAGGAGGCCAGAGGACCCCCAAATCCCCATACACCCTAGGACAAGTCAACGACCCTTGTCAACAGGAAGTAGCTAAGACATAATGATGCCACACTAACCTTAAACCAGAAGTGGGGAGCTGAGGGAACTCTGCCCCTGAAAGTCAGGGAGGTCATTGAGAGGACTCTGTCCCTGACATTCAGGGAGGTCGTCTTATCCAATGATCACACCCTGCCATCAGCTGAAAACAGCTTGGTAGGCCCCACCCAATATAACCATAAAACCATAAATAACTTTAAGCCTGTCTTCCCTACCCTCCTAATTGAAAGATCTTCCCTCATCAAAATCCTGACCATAAACAAACCTTAGCCCTTCCCCTTCTAATCAACACTTCTTCCTTATTCAGATCATGAAGTCCCCTAATCAGAATTTCTTGCTGCTACTCTTTCTTTCCTTATAAAACCATAAACCCCCCTCACTCCACACAACCTCACTGAAACTTTAAAACTATAAAAAAACCCTGCCCATTAGGGAGGGGCTGGGCTGAACCACTTGGCTCAGGCTCCACTCTCTTTCTCTTCTAATAAACTTCAACGGACCCTTGGACTGCTGTGTGTCTGCCTCTGTTTGGGGCCACCCTCTCCCCAACAGTGTGCATAAGTTGCTGTATGACAAACTGATTTGTAAACTTTTAAGACACACAGTCATGGAGTGAACTGTGTTCCCTCAAAAATCTGTAGTAATTTAGCTAGGCCATGATTCCCAGTACTGTGTAATGTTCTCCAAGCTGTAAATCCTACCTCTATGATGTTAACAAGGGTAGATGGGCAGCAGTTTCAGCGGTAGGGCAGGACTCAATGTGTAAGACTGTTTTGTGCCTTCAGGTATTCTCTTGAGATAGAAAGGAAAGAAGCCAGCAGAGAGATTGGGGGATCTCATACCACCAAGCAGCAGTGCCAGAAGCTGAATGCATCCTTTAGACAGAACTGGGGTCCCTGTGCCTCAGAAGCTTCCAGTCCAAGGAAGACTGACAACAAGGACCTTCTTCCAGTGCAGCAGAGACAGCCTTCCCATGGAACCGATGCCCTGAATTTGGACTTTCAGCCTAATGGATTGTAACAAAATAAAATTTCTTTTTAAAGTCATCCACTAGTAAGTAGTATTGCTATTAAAGCAGCACTAGCTGAACAAAACACACACACAGTTGACCCGTCATGGATTGAATTGTGTGCCCCTCAAAATATGTGTAGCCATGTGGCTGGGTTGATTCCCAATATTTTATGATTGTCCTTCATTTTGTGACTTTCCTAAGCTGTATGTTAAAGTATTAGGGTGGGACTGTAAATCCTTTCACAGGATCACCTTCCTGCTCCACTGTGAAGGGAGTTTCCCTGGAGTACAGCTTGCACCACCCTTAATCCTTTCATCATACAAGAGATTAAAGGAAAGTTAAGCAAGCAGAGAATTAGGAACCTCACACCATCAACAAATCAGCACCAGGAGAACATATCCTTCAGACCTGAGGTTCCTGTGCCAAGATGCTCCCTGAACAAAGATGCAACACAAGGACTTTCCTCCAGAGCTAACAGCGGGAATAGCCTTCCCCTGGAATGGATATCCTGAATCTGGACTTGTAATCTACTGGACTGTATAATAATAAACTCTTCTTTGATAAAGCCATTCACTCCGTGGTATTTCTGTTAGAGCAGCACTAGCTGACCAAAACAACCCCGAACTCCCAGCTCCAAGAGTAGTACATCTAACAGTCTAAAGCAGTGATTCTCAATTGGGTGGGGGATTTTGCTTCCCAAGTGACATTTGACAATACCTAGAGACATTTTTGATTGTCACAACTGGGAAGTGGATATTAATGAAATCTAATGGATAAAGGCTGGGGATGCTGCTAAACATCCTAATAACATGCAGAAGATTCCTCCACAAGAATTATCCAACTCAAAACCTCAACAGTCCCTACAAAAATGGAGAAATCCTGGCCTACAGGGAATGGCACCCCCCTAGCCAATGACTTAAGAATGAACTTTTGACCCAAGTACTGAAATTAAGGGGACACTGGTGATTCAGTGGTACAATTCTCATCTTGCATTCCTAAAGCCCGGGTTTCATTCCTGGCCAATGTACCTAACACACAGCCACCGCTCTTCAGTGGAGGCTTACATGTTGTCTCTATAGATTCCAGGCTGAACAGCTTCCAGACTAAAGAGAGACCAGAAAGAAAGGCCAACTGATGTATTTCTGAAAATCCACCAGTAATAACCTTGTGAATCACAACATTCTGATCTGTAACTGATCATTGGGATGGTGCAGCACTAAACAGCAACTTGTCCTGTTGTGTATGGGTGCATCATCATGAGTAGGGGTCAATGTGACAGCAGCTAACAAGGATACTAACATGTACAATGAAGCTTCCAAGAGTTCCTTGGGAAGTTCTTCCTGGCTTCTGGAGACTATCTTCTGTTCTGCTGGAAACTGTGGTGAGCAGATGTAAAGTTAGGAACCAGTACTATCACTGTGCAACTGCAAGGGCGGCATCTTATTTTACAGAGCTTATTTTCACCCTCAGGATGAATCTTAAAGACAACGAATTAGAAATCAGACTTGGTGAAACAGTCAAGAAAATGCCACAAAGTATTTTAAGCCCTTAAAATGATCTATCTTCTACTGCGCCTCTAAAACTGTAAGCAACTGAGTCAGTCTTTCTATACAGCAGTTCTTTTACACAAGAGTTGCTCAACTGGGTGTGGCGACGCTCCTGGCATAGTAAATGTAGTCACAGATGAACATACTTCAAAATACATATTAAGGACACTGCCTACCAGATTATGAGCTTAATTGTTGGGCATTTTCAGAACCAATTCATTTAAATAAGGAATTATACACAAGTTGTGCATATGTGTTTTAAATCCCCTTTAGAATGCCAAGTGGTTAACTACCCAGACCCTGTTTGATTGCCTGTGCTTTTAATTCCAGCTGTGTTATTTATCTCACCATAATTAATAAAGTTTTCCCATCTTTAAAATTAGAATAACATTTACTTTGTTATCGTGTGAGAATTGAATTTATAAAACCCTTAGCACACTGCCTGACTGTAGTAAGTACTGTATGTGTACCCTATTATTTTAAAATAATTGCCCCGCAGAAAGAAAACCTTGGTGATGTCGTGGTTAAGAACTACGGCTGCCTCCAGAAGGCTGGCACATTGAATCCACCAGGTGCTCCTTGTAAACCCTATGGGGCAGTTCTACCATCTTACATGGTGGTCACCATGAATCAGAATCATCTAGATGGCAATGGGCTTTTTTTAAAATGGTCCGTCACAGTCTCATGGATTTAAACTTAATGTTCTTAAAATTCAAGGAAATTAAAACTGTCAAAATCTGTCAACGTTTCAACATTCCCTAGTCTTAATGCTTTCAAAATATTTTTTAAAAACTGCTGATAGCAAAGAAGGTACTATAGCAACAATAAGAAACCACCCTAAGTGGTTTACCAGTTCAAGGACTGTACACTTTGGATAAAAAACTCAAATATTACCCTCCCTGATCATCTTTTACGATTATATTTTTCAAAGTACGCTGAAAAAGGTTTTCAATATAACTAACCCTGATACAACCCAAGAAAAAAAAAAAAAGCAAAAGCGTGTCCTTTGACCACCGTGAGGTCGCGATGAACAGTGGACGCTTCAGCTCTTGGCATTCCAGCATGTTTGGCAATTAAGGTTTCACTGAAACTTTAGGTCCTTCAGAATTGTCTGAAAAGCAGCAATAGCGCCTTGATGCCTCAGACCAAGCTTTAATTTCTTCTGAAAGCCGTTAAGCAGCATCCAGGTACCAAGCCAAGCCTCCCTCTAGACTGGCAAGAGCAGGGGCGCCCTGACCGCTCGGCCCGCGTCTCTTCCCTTGCTGTGAATAAATCTTCGATACCTAAAGGCAATTGAGAAAGCGGAAGTGAGACGAAACGATACGATACGAAGAGCAGGGAGGCTGGTTAAGCAGTATCCGAGCGAACAGCGAACTGAGAAAGGGAGAACCAAAAACTGCCGTCCGCCCGTGGACCGCCAGAGTCACCCTCACAGAGACGCGAGCCCGGACGGACCAACACTTGACGCCGGAACCCCAAAGGGAAACCACGGCGTCAGTGGCAGCACGGGCCTCCCGGACGCGGCGTGCGTTTCCGGTGTGCGCGGCGGAGCGATGGGGCGTAGACACCGGCGGAGCCCAATCGCGCACAATGAGACAGAGCTGAGCGCCGGAAGTGGGAGCGAAAGAAAACACGGAGAGGGAGCTCGGCCGGGACAGGAAGAAGCTGAGCACCGCGGCGGAGGTGGTGAGTGCCGCGGGACGCCTTCTCTCCGCGTCCCTCCCAGACTGTCCTCTGGGCTGGGTCTCCGGTGGGTTCTCCCGGTCTCCAGCGCAGAGGTCGGGCCTGGCCCCGGAGGTACGTTGGCTCCACCCTCAGACGCCCCAGTTTGGGGGACCCAGGAGTTCCCGTGCGGCCGGAGTGAACGCTCAGGTTTGAGTTCGCTGTCACTTTGTGTCATAGTCTACGGGAGCAGTTAGAAGGAATTTGGATCGTGGCACTGGGCTCCAGCCTACTGGACGGCCGGGTGGGACCCCGGAACCCCATCGAGGAGGCAGGTCACTTCCTGCTTTCTGTTTTTTGCTGTGGGTTCGTGGCTGGGAGTGTGGGAACGCCTACCCCTTCTCTGCCGTCGGCCCGGAAACTGAGGCACATTGGGGGTGGGATCACCAAGTGGGACTTGAAGAGATCGTTATTCCGCAGGGAATTGTTTGTGGCACAGCCACAGTTGTTTGGAGCTGGAGGATGAGGAATGGGAAGGTTAGCTGAAACTGTCCCTTAGTCGGAAACCCGGTACCTTGTACTGGAGCAGTACTTTCGTGGAGACCCCAACCCCGTGGTAGCCGAGGCTATCCCAGCCGGTCTGTTCTGATCGGTGGTGATAAAGGGAACAGAGGCCCCGAGATGCGGCGAAGATGCGCCAAAGTGGAGAAGGGAGGTGTATTCCGTTGACGGAAAGTTTCGGTTACTTTGTATAAACGTTTAAAATACTGTTAGCATTTAAGAAAAAATTAGACTATGAGTAGTTTTGTAACACTGTAGGCTTGGAAGGAGATTGTCTTTCAGAGGAAACATTTGTTACACGGATAAAAGTCCACCAGCTTGGTTAAAATGGAACGTTTTTGTAATATAGTTCTGAAGTCTATAGGAGCTCCCTTATGCACAGCTTTAACCTCTTTAAGTAGTAAGCGCGAAATTTTCGTGAAGAATATTACAGACCCTAGGCTCTTCTCATTCTACTAGATTGCATTGGTTATTGTGAATGTGATGAAAATGCTTTTATTAAAAGAAAAAACAGGAAGAGTTTCTGGCAGGCTTTTGGGCATCCCTGTGGTAAATATGTGTTATTTTGTATAATACATTGCTGTTATGGTTGATTTTCCCCCAAATACCTTCTTTCATGTGCAGAGTAAGAAAATTGAAGTCAAAGACCATGGGAGATGCAGCAAAACCATATTTTGTGAAGCGTGCTAAAGACCGAGGGACTGTTGATGATGATGATTTCAGAAGGGGTCACCCCCAACAAGATTATTTGATAATGGAAGATTATGCCAAAGGCCATAGCAGTAAAATGGAAAAAGGCCTTCCCAAAAAAAAAGTGACGCCAGGGAACTATGGGAATACTCCCAGAAAAGGACCATATGCTGTTTCCAACAATCTGTATGCATTTAAAAACCCAATTTACAGCCAAGCAACTTGGATAAATGACAACCACAAAGAACAGAATAAGAAAAGGCTTTCTGATGAACTTTGTGGTAATTCAGACAGTTGGAGAGAATTCAAACCTGGACCTAGAATTCCTATTATAAGCCGACCAAGAAAAGACTCCCTTCAAGAAAGTGAAGATGGTTATAGGTGGCAAGATGGGAGAGGCTGCAGAACTGTGAGACGACTGTTTCATAAAGAACTGACCAGCCTAGAAACTATGTCAGAAATGGAAACAGGAAGTCCTGGTAATGTGTTCCAGTTTGTCAACTTATAACCCCCAAATCTTTTTTCTTTCTCATTCAGATAAGTTTTGTTTTCAGTAGTGCAGTACTGGTCTATCATAGTTTCTGCTTTACTTTAAAAGTGGTCACTTACTTAAAGTTATTCTGTTTCAATACATTTCATACATTGGTCCCTTTAAAAATTTACTTTGCCATGAATTTCATTTTGCTTTAGTAATCATGTATTCTGTTTGGTGCTTTTTTGTGGAAGAGAGTAACCATATCCCCCTTGAGACCATTGCATAATTTTTGGTGTGTCTGTATATTGGAAATTACTTATTATAATTTTGTATTTGAATAATGAATGTGTCTAGTATAAGTAACAAAGCTTAAAAAAAGTCTGATTTGATGTAAAAACACAATATGCTTTGTGACATATATCCCTGCCACAAAAGGGAGGTCCAAGATTTTTTCCGCCCTCTCTAAATAAAGAGTGGCAAACTGAGGCAGAAAAAAATAAGTTTAGAAAGTCAGGAACGCGAAGGAGCTTCATTAATTAGTTTCTGTAATACCAAACCCTTCATATGCTTGGAAATAATTGTCCCAAAGTCATAAATTAGGAAAAATATATATATTTAGTCTGAAAATGCAGATTATACTTGGAAAAATGGACTTTTAAGTTCATTGGCTGAGGGCCGGATATCTAGAATGATTTGCAAACTAGCCGGCGCATGTACCTTTTTTAAAATTTAAATACTTTTAGGTGATATGGGCATTTTCCAGATCTGCAGATAACTCTTTTTAAGTCACGTTACCTCACGGTGACCAGTGTGTGTATGTTAACCTGTAAGCATTTGAGCTCGTGATTCTGGCCGTATAGTATATCTTTTATTCTCTCTCAACATAAAATGCTTACGGGAAAAGTCGTATTTTTGAATGAAAATCGCAAACGTTTGTTACTGTTAAATCGGGGGAAAGTCCTGTTTCGCATCTTTTTAAAATTTATTTTTTGTGTGGTAAATAGCTAATGAAACATTTGCTGTTTCTGTAATTTTCACATGTACAGTGACATTAATTATGTTCATTATATTCAACCATCACCATTAATGTTCTGTATTTTAATATAAGAAAATTAAGAGAAATGATTTAATGTGAAGTAGCAGAAACAGAATGGCTTGCAAACTGGCCGGCACTTTTAAAACTTTTTCAAGTTAAATGGTTTTAAGTGATGCCGGCATTTTCCACTAAAAGAATTCCTTTATTTTCCGGTAAAGGAATCAAGCACTAGAGAAAAATAAAATCTTCACCTCTGTAAGCTAAACTTTGAAGGTAAAAAGAACTTGATGGGATTATGCTGCCCTCTATCTTGATATATCGAAGGTGGAATTCTTAATCAGGCAGCTGCAGCTCAGTGATGGTTAAGTTTATCCAAACTTGTTTATGCAGAGTGGATGAGAAAGTAAAACTGAAATCTGGTACTCTGCTACTCTGGCCATTAATTCAGCCTCTGCTTGACCTAGAGTCCTCATGAGGGTAACTGAACATTTTCTTTATAATGGATGTGATTTTGTGTGTGATTTTTTTTGTTTTTTAAAAGTTTGTGAATAACTTTTTATATTACTGTGTCCAGGTGAGATGTGAAAGTTTAATTTAGTTAATCTATTGCTGGCCTTTTAGAAAAAAAAATTTGGACCGGAAGGCATTTTAAAATGAAAGATTTATAGATTAAAAAAATTTGCAACCACAGATATTAAAAGAGACTGTTTATAGACTGGAAACCTCTCAAGTTATTGGTTGGTTTTAAAAAGAAGAAGTTGCTTTATTTGTATTTTTGAACAGGAAGTACCTTTTTATGGTCTTTTAATTGAATACAATCCAAAAACTTGCATGTTTTCTCTAAGTAAAATACAAATATGTGTGTTCACAGTTCTAAATGAACTCATTCAGCCTCTATCCCTTTAAATATCTTCATGAAGGAAATAGTAAGTCTTGATATAAGCCTTGTTTACTTCAGTTCACACTTCATTCAAAGAATCCTGGAAAAGATTCTTGAACTGAAATTTGCCATGAGTCATACCTGTATTTTGATGAGAAAAGGTCTTATTACATGATGTAAGATGTAATGAAAATGATCTTAGGGTTGCCTTTTTTTAAATAATAATCTTTTCAGTTCTGCATTGTCACTCCCCGTTTCATCTCCCAAATGTTCTTGATTACCGATTTAATGTATTTGAGACAGTGTCATTAATAATCGTAACTGGGAAACACCTACCTAGACACACATGTTTTTGTGAATGGAATAATAAATCGTGCAAATAATATATGGGAAACTTAGAATATTGACCGTACAGAACTTATATTACAGTATGGCAAACATAGCATGAGCCATGTAGTCTTCCTCCTTAAGTAAGGAAGGGAATTTTTCAGCAGTACACAACTTGGTCTTCCACGATCCCTTTCTATGAGATTTTATTTGATTGTTTTTTACCATGCAGGCCTGTGAAATGCAGTTAAAAGGTTATATTGTATTGTGAGTTCTCATCTGTTCCAAATATGAATTGGTATACATTAAGAAAGGTTTTAGTAATGTATTTTCGGAACTTACATTGTTAGAAAAAAAAGCCTGAATTTAAGAATTACATCTATGATGTAGCCTTGGGCAAGTTACTTAATCTGTTGTTTTCCCTGACTGTAAAATGGGAATAATAGCATCCATGACCTAAAACTGTTGCTAGTGGCAATAGCTTTTAAAAATTGGAGGTTCTTTGCCTCCCTTTTGAGACACAATTTTTTTTTCAATCAAAAAGTTCATTGTAATTGCTCTGCAATTAATGACTGAATTGAAAACATTATACGAATTGCTTCATATAATAGGGCATCTCGGTAGGTTTGTATTTCCAAAGACTTGTTTTTAGTAAGTCATTTAAAATTTTAATCCATGTGGCCGAATTCTAATACGGCAAATTTTGCTGTCCTCTTAGGTGTTACTGGTAGCTTCATTTTGAGAACTTACCAGACCTATTTAAAATAATTTTAATACTTCATTCCCACAGTCATCTTCAGTGTCATAGACTGAAAAGTTTTATTTCAAAAGGAACAGTCAAAACTAACAGCAGAGCTTATGAACAACAAATTCATCTATACTTACAGAAAACTTATATTTCAACTGATAATTGTTTTTTTCCTTTTAGATGTGCTGAATGTATAAGCAGCTCAAAGAAGTTAAAATGAATGTAAACATAAAGTGGAAAATAGTTGTTTTCAATGTATACATTGTTGGCCAGGATTTCTTGGTGTTAGTGCTTAATTGGGAAAGGGAAGCCTTCCAGTTTCCATTTTCTGTATCAAAAGCTAAACTTGCAGCTACACGATTGTGATTTTTCCTCTAAATAATGATGTAGTTGATTTCTGGTTCTCCGGGTGGTATTAAAAATAAATAAAAATCCCCACTGCCATCAAGTTATTTCCAAGTCATATCAACCCTATAGTACAGGGTAGAACTGCTCAATAGAGTTTCCAAGGAGTGCTTGGTGGATTTGAACTGTTGACATTTTGGTTAGCAGGTGTAGCACTTAATTAGGATGCCACCGGTGGTAACATGTCCATTTTTGCTGTGTTGAGATTGTTCACTTCCACAATGTGAGAGCAGATGTGGGTGATTTTTATTCAGGTGTGCTAGAGTATATTACAAAGCCATGTGGCTCCAGAAGATTACAGTTTTCACTGTTGCTTGAATATACTTGGCAGTATACCTAGAACAGACTACAAAATTAGATAATTGAAATAATTTTTTGTAATATTTTTCAAAAAGGTGATTTCTATAGATTCATGTATCCAGTAGAGGAGTTAAAAGAATAATCGGGCAATTTATCCATGGGAAAGCTACCATTTCTTTTTCCTTTTGGTTCAGTCAAAGATAGCATTCATTCTGTCACATTTTTAAATTAATATCTAAGTTTTGATTTTAGGAGTGACATTATTCAATACAGCCAATAATATTTTTCTCCCAACTTAAGAAAACAAGAAGCAGAAGTCCAGACCTAGGAAACCAAGGAGAACTAGAAATGAGGAAAATGAGCAAGATGAAGACTTGGAAGGCCCTGTGATCGATGAATCTGTCCTTTCTGTAAAGGAGCTTCTGGGCTTACAGCAAGCTGAGGAGCGACTAAGAAGAGACTGCATTGACAGGCTAAAAAAGGTAACATCTTTGTACATACTGTAAAGTTCTTATTTTAGTCTACACTATGCTAGTAATTAAGGATAGATGTTTTGGTGAATTAGCTATCCTACATTATTAGTATTTATTACAAGTTAAAAATTGTATTTTGTTTGATTTCATAGAATTACAAATAATTGCTATTATACTTAAATCATAATGATTATTGAGAATAGTGATAAAGGGAGACAATAATATATTAAAATACATTATAATTTAAAATGTATTAAAATTAAAAATAAAGGGGAAATCAATTTCTGGTTAATATTTACCTGTATGTTTGGAGATACATATATCTGTCTGTGTATAAATCTCTTCAAATTATAGCGACCACGAAACTTCCCTACAGCCAAATACACCTGCAAACTCTGTGATGTTTTAATTGAATCCATTGCATTTGCCCATAAGCATATCAAAGAGAAAAGGCACAAGAAAAACATTAAGGTAAGTTTAATGTCAATCAGATAGGCTAACTTGTCAGTTGTTATTAGTGTTATTGTCTTCACTTTCTTCTGCCTGGTCAGAAAACAACCACCAAACTCATTGCTGTCAAGTCGATTTTGACTCATACTTACTCTGTAGGACAGATGAGATCTGTCCCATAGAATTTCCAAGGAGTACCTACCTGATAGATTTGAACTGCAGACATTTTTGGTCAGCAGTGGTAGCACTTAACCACTAGACCACCATGATTTCTTTATTCTCTTCAAGGGTGTGATTTTAATACAAAACCAAATGAAATATTATGGCATTGAGTCAATTCCAACTCAGAGTGACCCTGTAGGGCAGAGTAGAACTGCCTCCATAGAGTTTCTGGGGAGCAGCTGGTAGATTCAAACTGCTGACCTCTTGGCTGGCAGCTGTAGCTCTTAACCACTGTGCCATCAGTGCCTATGAGATTTGCTCATTAAGTTTATTGATTCATTTAAGCCAAAATATAATTATAATACTTCGCTACTTCTGTATACTGAAAGTATTTTTGCCAACACACTTTGTATTTGTCAAATAAGTTTTGCTAGGCAGTCTTGTAGATATTAGGATAGTACTAGTGTGTGAAGTTGTTGATAGAACCATGATATGTATTCTCTACCAGTAATAAAGCGCAATTAGTTTGACATTGCTGTTTTTAATATTCTGCCTTTGTACTTTCTATTCCTGCCTACCCTCTATTATTAGTAATCCATGTTATGCTCATTAAAAAGTATGTATATTGATAGGATGAAGACTAAGTCAGCTAAGATGAGCGAGATTAACAAAAAGATACAAGATAATTCCACAGTTTAGTCTCAGTGAAGTACTAGAAGATAAAAAAACCATGTGAGCCATTTTTAATCTCCATATTTATTTTAAAAGGAGAAGCAGGAAGAAGAGTTGCTCACTACGTTACCCCCACCAGTACCCTCTCAGATAAATGCAATTGGTGTTGCCATTGACAAAGTGGTAGAAGAGTTTGGCTTACACAGTGAGAACTTGGAACAGAGACAAGGAATTAAACATACCATGGAAAATGTGTTCCAACACAAGTTACCAGGTATTTTTTAGATTGGTTTTTCTCCGTGGTTGCCTGAAAGTACCTCAATTTAACCACTGATACTAATTTTCACTTACTAAAAATTGATTTTCCATGACCTGAAACTCTTGTCTTTTTTATTTTTTCTGGCTTATCCCAAGATGACAAGGATCTGCATGTATTGTCACTAAACCTGTTTTCATTATAAAAGTCACTGTGTGCTTGTGCTTTAATGTAAGCTGCTGTTAAAACCAAAACCTGTTGCCTCAAGTCGATTCTGACTCATAACAACCATGTATGGTACAGTAGAATACCCCTGAGGGTTTCCAAGACTATAATCTACAGAAGTAGACTGCCATATCTTTCCCATGGAGCAGTTGGTGGATTCAAACTAGCAACCTTTCAGTTCGCAGCTGGGTACTTGAACCACTATACCATGAGGGCATTGTAAGCTAGTACTAGTAGCCTTTAATACAAGCTAAATACTTAGCAATGTTTTATTGACTATACAAGCGTGTTTAACTGTGTGGAGCATAACCATTTATGGATAACATAGAGGAGAATGGGGATTCCAGGACACTTAATTATGCTCATAAGTAATCTGTACATGGATCAGGAGGCAGGCATGGGAGCAGAACAGGGGGATACTGCGTGGTTTAAGGTCAGAAAAGGCATGCATCAGGGTCATATCTTTTCACCATACATTTTCAATCTCTATGCTGAGCAAATCTGAGAAAGTTGGATTATATGATGAAGAGTGAGGCAGAAAGATTGGAGGAAGACTCATTAACAACTGGCATTATACAGATACCATAACCCTGCTTGCTGAAAGTGAAGAGCATTTGAAACACTAATGAAGATCAAAGACCACAGCCTTCAGTAAGGACTGAACCTCAACATCAGAAAAACAAAAATCCTCACAACTGGACTAGTAAACGACATCATGGTAAATGGAGAAAGGATTGAGATTGCCAAGGATTTCATTTTTCTTGTTTCCACAACCATTGTCCATGGAGGCAGCAGTCAGGAAATCAAATGACACATTGCCTTGGGAAAGTCTGCTGTGAAAGACCTCTTTGAAGTGTTGAAAAGTGAAGATACTACCTTGAAGACTTAAGGTGCACCTGACCTAAGCCGTAGTATTTTCACTTGCATCATATGTATCCAAAGCTGGGCAATGAATAAGGAAGATAGTAGAAGAACTGACACTTTTAAATTGTGGTGTTGGAGAATATTGAATGTGCTATGGACTACCAAAAGAAAGCACGTGGAAGCAAGGATGACAAGACTGTCTTTCTTTGGATATACTATCCAAAAAAACAAACAATAAAACCATATGCCATTGAGTTGATTCAGACTCAACAACCCTATAGGACAGAGTAAAACTGCCCCATAGAGTTTCCAAGGAGCAGGTGGTGGATTGAAACTGTCAGCCTTTTAGTTAGAAACCATAGCACTCAGCCACTATGCCACCAGGATGTCCTGGACATGTCAGGAAGGATCAATCCCTGGAGAAGGATATCATGCGTGGTAAAGTAGAGGGTCAACAAAAAAAGAGGACGAGCCTCCACAAGATGGGATGACACAGTGGCTACAACATCGGCGTTAAACATAAAAATGATTATGGGCATGGCACAGAACCAGGCAGTGTTTGGTTTTGTTGTACATAGAATCACTATGAGTCAGAGCCAACTTGACAGCACGTAACAATGACAGCACTTTGGAACTCGTAATGTATAGCTGGTTTCTCTTTTTTTCCCCTTACCTGTCCAAATCAACACAATATTTTTTTGAGTTAAAGAGATGTGTCTTTGGGGTCATTTTGGGGGCAGCCATGCTAAAAACAGGCTTTATTTTAACCAAACTTAAAAAAATTACACCTAAAATAAGCAAACTACAATACAAAAAATCAACTTGTAATGTAAAAATTAATTTGTAATGTGGTTTGTGTACAGTTGGATTTATTTTACAAGTTAATAATAAAATTACAGATTTTCCCACTCAATCTGAAACTGCAGCATTCCTATAATACCTTTCATAAGCCAAAACAGTAAAGAAGCAATTACCTCTTCTTTTAAATGAGAAAAAATTTTGAACATTCCCACACCCAAAAAATTATATACCAAATTATAGCAGTTTGCACGTAGAAGTGAGATAATAACTTGCAAAGCTATATAGGGGCCTGATGCTAAGAATGCTGAGTGTAGTTGCTGGGGAGGGGTTGCTGCATGCTGTCTTTAATGACTCATTGCCAAACAGATACTGAACGCTGTTTGTGCTTTTCCCCTTTTTTCATAAAAGAGGAAATCTTTGGATTTTGGGTAGTGAAAACAGGTTCTACTGCAAGTCTTTCATAAAGCAAAATGTGTAAAGCAAACTTTGGAAAAGCAGGGGATACTTGTAATTACTGTCCGTCTTCTTCCTGTTGCTAATCTTCAGTCCGTTAGTGGATAGGGATCATTGTTTGGAGTATGCCATTTAGATAGTGGTAAGGTCAAATATGACAAATGAGTGACAAAATCATGGACAATCCTGGACAGCACTCCACATTTATTGGCAGTTCCTGCTTAGGTAAACAATTGATTAGAAAAGCTTAATCATTCTCAGCCCTTGTTGTGCATTACAGTTACCTGTGGAGCCATGGACAGCTGTTTTTAAAAATGGTTCCAAAAGTAATTCTGATTGCTAGCCTAGGTTAGATTCATTATTTAAATGTACTACCTTACTACCCCATAGGAAACCCTGGTGGCATAGAGATTAAGTGCAACTGCTGCTAACAAAGAGGTCAGCAGTTTAAATCCACCAGGTGCTTCTTGGAAACTCTACGGGGGCAGTTCTACTCTGTCCTATAGGGTCACTGTAAGTCAAAGTCGACTTAGTGGGCAGCGAGGTTTTTTATATATATAGAACTGTTTGTGTCTCTGAATGATCATTCATATAGTGTTCTTAAGATATATATACTTTCTTAATAATGGTGGAGGGTTAAGCCATTCACTTCATTATATGAGTAAATCCTCCTTAATGTCATAGACGTGTTCCTGAAAAGTCACCTGTAATTTTGGTGATTTTTGCCACACATTTACATTGTAAAATTCAGTGGTTTGTGTCATAGAAACCTGTTACAGCCCAAAGAATGAAATATTTGAGTCAGCAAACTTAAAAACGTAATAATCTCTAAAAGACCACAATTGATGGTCCAGGGGCTTCACGGTTCCCCTGGGAGCATGGCCCCTGGCCCTGATGCTGCCCCTGTCCATAAATCGTAATGAAGGTCAACTATTTGGACAGCAATGGATTGGACTTGGCGATGCAGAGTGACCATATTTTGTGGGCACTTTGTGGTTCTAGGCATCTATAGGATGTCCTGCTGACCTCATACTGGAGGAAGGGGAGTGGGTGGAGAGGAGAGTATAGGAGGTTGTTGGGAGGATGGGACATGTATGGAGCAAAAAGGAAAAGTGTGCTGTCACTGTGCCGGGAGAGCAGTGGAAGCTACATATAGGTGAGCATGCGAATTTATATGGAAATGTATATTTTCTTTCAATCATAATTAAAAAAAAAATCTCCTGTGTGAAAGGATAATTTTTATAGGCACAGTGGCAACAAAATTTACTTTTAAATATAGGCAGTTTAAGTATTTGTATTTAAATATAGGCAGGTCGCATATACACACATCTTCCTGTGAAAAGTAAAGAACCTGGTATGGAGCATTTTAAATTATGTCAGTGATGTTAAAATTATTCAGTGTTTTCCTAAGAAATTATGTTAAATGATTTTAGTACATAATTTAGTAAGTAATTTTGAAAAGAAACTTTATACTGAAGGATTTTTATGTTTACTGTTTTACTGAAACATGTTCTCTAGAATAAATTATGTGTGTGTGTATGTTCTTAAAGGTAAAAATTAGCTCTGCAATGTACTTCAAAATATACAGTTTGTAAAAGGAAGGTTCCAGTTTTTATTTTTAAAAAAACCTCACAAGTACTTTCTGCGTAATTGGTAATCATGGTAAACTAGTTTTAACGTGCTTTGAAACAGATACAAAAGGGGAGTGGCTTTTAAGGTAAACAGTAATCAACATAGCCTTCCCTGCAAAATAAAACGAAAACAAGAAAAAGAACTGCCCATTCCTGTCCTTTGTTTATGCCAGACTTGAATACAGTTTTGCTTTTGTATGTAATTTAAACTGATGATTTCGCTTCTGAAACTACCAGGGGTTATTACTTTGATGAATGTTACTTTAATGGTTGATTTTTTTATTTATTTGCTTTTTCTAGATTGTTCTCTAAGACTATATGGGTCATCCTATAGCCGATTTGGTTTCAAAAATTCAGATGTAAACATTGACATCCAGTTTCCAGCAACTGTAAGTACAAAATGAAATTTCTGAGTATTCACAGATACTGAAAATTCTTTCTTTCAAAAGTGAGCTGCATATAAATACATTTTAGATATTTGAATATACTTTAAGTAGAATGGCGACAACTTTCATTTTTATGTCTCTGCCAGCCTTCAGCTTAAGAGCATTTTAAACGGTAAGTTAGTTTCTTTTAACTTCAGACACTGGTTTTCTAACCATGTGAGTCTAGTAGGGTATTGGGTTCTGTTAACTTGAATAAATTCTCTTAATAGAACCAGTTTTCCAATGGCACAGAAAGATTTCAGATTATAAACAGAATGGATATGTAAACATTTAACTACCAAAAAGCTTATTTTGCTCCTTGGCTTCCTCTTTTACATACATCCTTTGTTCAAAAGAAGTTTTCAAGGAATCACACCTAGTAGATTTCTGGTTTAGACAGCTCAAAAAGATGTCAATAAGTACAAATTTTGAAACTAGAAGGCGCTTGAGTAGATCACTTACGTTCATCTATTGGTGATTCCCACAGGTCAGTTTGTAGATGACTTGTGTTCAGTTAGGTTGCCTGTTAAAAATACAGATTCCTGGTCCCCTCCCCAGAGATTATATTTCATGCTGTCTCATTCTTTGCCATACCTAACTGCTGTGGCTTTATGGTCATCTAACCAATTGGTTTTATTCTTTTAATTTCAAAGTATCTTACAGTGATTTACGAGCCTAAGAAGTTATTTTGATATGACCCTGTTCATTCATTTAGCAAATGTTTACTGAGCCTCTGTTTTATACCGATCACTATACTAGATTCGGGAGAAGACAAGTGTGATGCGTCCCTCACGGAGCACATGCTACTGAAACGGATAGTTACATATATAATTAATTATATTAAGAATTTCATTATAATTCTTTTTCCAACGAAAAGAGGTTAAAGAAAATAATAAGGAATATGCAGAGACAGAGCAGTCACAAAGGCTTCTTTATAGAGGTAACATTTAAACTGAGATACAAAGGATGAAAAAGAATCAGAGCATGGGGTAGGGGATAGGGAACAGCACTTAAAACCACCCTAAGTCACTAAAGCTATTCAGGGAGCTAAAACGAAGATAGTCTAGCCATGATGAAGAGACCAAGGAAAAGAAGAGCATGGAATTAGAATGATGAGGTGGGCTGGCCGGGGTGAAGAATTTGGGTTTTGACTTAAGTGAAGCAAGAAGTCATTGGAGGGTTTTCAGGTAGGGCATGACCCTGGCTTTAAAAGGTTGTGGCTCCTGTGTGGAGTAGCAGCTGGAGAAAGGCAAGAGTAAAGGAAGAAATCAGTAAGCCATATGCTGAACTAGTTTAAGACAGACATAGTAATGTTAGCAGTTTGACATTTCAGGTACAGCTTTGAGATTTGCTAAGATACTGAATCAATCAGAAATTAACAGTGTAGTAAGTCTCTTCTACCTGTACTTATCTTTGGGGATGATGTGTCTGTCTTTGAGTTATATGTACACACAGCATAATGGTTTCTCTGATAGTAATGTGTGTGCCTGACTGGGAAAGCATTTGGGGACCATCAGGTAACCATGTATTATGTCAGAGAAACTAAAGTACTTACAGCTTATTTGATGTATTTGTTCATTTATTTCCTAGATGTCTCAACCAGATGTCCTCTTACTTGTTCAAGAATGTTTAAAGAATAGTGGTAAGGCCAAAATTTTTTACTTTTTGTAGGTTTTTTTTTTGTCTGTAATTTGAATACATCTTATTTCTCAAACTTTGAGTGGGAATGACCATATTTTTTCCTTAATTATTAATTATTAATCCAGAGTAGATGCATGTGACTTATTAGTAAATTAGAGTCCTGCTAGGAGATCTACAGGCAGAACAACCATTTCTGAAGTAAAGCTTTTACTAGACGAGAATGTTGTTACTGTAAAGGTAAAAAAGCATAGTACCAGAAGGGCTCAGAAATGTAAAATACATAAATTTGCTCTTAAGATAAAACTGGAAGATAATCTGCTTTTCAATAGAATACCAAAGACACGTAGGTGTGACCCACACTGATTAATGAGTCCACCAATAGGTTTTCCAGTGTGGTTTATCAGTTACCCAGTTCAGTGTTCACTTTGGGGCTTTCTTTTTTTTTTTTTTTGTGGTTTACATCCAGAATCCTATTGTCATCAAGTCAATTCTGAACTCATAGCAACTCCCATAGGACATCTATGTAACATTTAAATATTCTGATCTAATTATATAGTCATTTCAAATCATACTAAGTTTTCAGAAGAAGAGTTTTAGGTTAGTTTGTTTACTTGATTCTTGAATGTGGAGTTTTTTTCCTTTTGGTCATTTCAGAGCCTTATGTAATGTGGTAGTCTTGAAAAGGGCCAACTAAATAAGTCATAACTGATACTTGTACTTTATCTTGCTCTGTTGTTAACGAAAGCTGGATTGATCTACTTAATATTGTTTTCTTCTTTCCTCAGATTCTTTTATTGATGTTGATGCAGATTTCCATGCTAGAGTGCCCGTGGTGGTGTGCAGAGAAAAGCAAAGGTCTCAGCTTCTTTAAGATACTTAAACATTAAGTGTCAGCTTGACAGTAGCACATGTACTTTAAACCTCTTGCTAAGGAGTAGATGCTGATTCATGGTGAGCCTGTGTGACAGAGTAGAACTGTCCCATAGGGTTTTCCAGGGGCAGCTCGTAGATTTGAACTGCCAGTCTTTTCAGCCAAACCCTTAACTGTTGTGCCACCAAGGCTCTGAAATTTTTTTTTTTTTGAATGATTGAATGAAAATGTACATCCTCATATAAAGTTGCATGCCCACCTATATGCAACTCCCACTGGTCTCCCTGCCTGGTGACAGCACATTTTTCCTCTGTGTTCCATGCATATCTTATCCTCCCAACAATCTTCTATCGCCTCCTCTCCACCCACTCCCCTTCCTCCAGTAAGAGGTCAGCAGGATGACATTTTATAGATTCATCAAACCATAAAGTGTGCACATGATATGGTCACTCTGTGTCACCAAGTCCAATCCATTCTTGTCCAAAGAGTTGACCTCCATTATGATTTATGGACAGCGGCAGCATCAGGGCCAGGGGCCATGCTCCCAGGGGAACTTCGAGGCCCCTGGACCATCAGTTGTTGTCTTTTAGTGGAGATCTCAGGGTGCACCCCTTTTTATTCTTGTGTTGCCAGTGAGACTCAACTTTGTGAGCTCCATCACGGCTATCACTGTTGATGGCTGCATACCACCTGGTTCTTCTGATCACAAGTCGTATAGTCACCTACTCATGTGGGTCTCTGTCTTCTGGGTTCTCCTTCCCCCATGTCATTTTTGGTCCTTGGTGATCATCCATTCCCTCTGAGTTGGGACCATTTGCTGTACCCTCTGATGGCAGCTTGGCAGCTTTTAAGACCCCAGACCCCACTCACCAATGTGTGGTGCAGACGGCACTCTTAGCAAAATGCTGGTTGTGCCAGTTGGCCTCAATTTCCCCTGAGAGCCTGATCCCCGGCCCCCACCCGCCCTAGCTACTCTGTCCTTGCAATATTGGTTAAGATGGGAGGAGTAATCATGTTATGTTGAAGTCCAGTTAATATTGATCTTCTTTCTAATGTGTGCTGTCACAGATTTCACTCAACCAAGTTTCTATCAACTATCTAATCTAAACCCTTCCCCCCTTGCCCTCCCTCTCTTCCCAGCTTGGCAGCTGTCAAGTCTTTTCTTCTATGCATGAGTCTGTTTTTAAGTTCTTATCGTAGGGGGTCTCATGAAATATTTGTCTTTTTTTTTCGCTGATTACTTTCACTCAACGTAATGTCCTCCAGTTGAAACCAAGTTGTGTTTCCTAAGATCATCATTGTTCTTTATCATTGCATACTGTTCCATTGAATATATATACCGTAATTGACTTATCCATTCCTCTTTTGGGCATCTGGGTTGATTCCGTCTTTTTGCTGTTCTGGACTGTGCTGCAATAAACATTCGTGTGCATGTCCAGATTCTTAATAGAGCCTGATGGTTAATTCATGTGTTTACTAGTAGCATCCTTTCTTCCTATACTTTTGGCATTTGATGCAAGAAGGGAAGGAATGTTTTATTTTTAAAAAGGGGAAAGGAGAAAAAGGGAGCATTTAGACTCCATTGTAACTATGTAAAAAACTTCGTCAAAAGGTTGTTTGCTATTATCACATGTATTTGCTATGCTAAAAAAAGCAGCATCTGTGGCAGTGCTGAGTGACAAGTAGTGTCATTTCACTCACACGTTTCTCCTTCCATCTGGAAGCATTTACCATCACTACATGGATGGCTTGTAGGCTCCAGTGATTCTTCATTAGGCAGATTCTTCCTACTCTTGGGAAAATACTTTTATTGTTACACAGATGAATCATGCTTGTGTGAAATATTTTACAGCATTTTCCATACTTGCATTGTCCCCTGCAATAACTTTATAAAAACACAAAATTTTAGTTCTGAAAAAGGCATACCTTTTTTTAAAAATAAGAACGATTTCTTAACCAATACAAGCTAAAAGCGGTTTTACTTTAAGTAGTTATTAGTGAAAAATGAGTTGTTTGTAGGGTAAAATTTATCTAACACTTCTTTTTCCTCTTTTTCCCTCCCATTCTTGTTTCCTTTCATACCCAACAGTGGTCTTCTTTGTAAAGTGAGTGCAGGAAATGAAAATGCATGTTTGACAACAAATCATTTAACTGCTCTTGGAAAACTAGAACCAAGACTGGTTCCTTTGGTGATTGCATTTAGATACTGGGCAAAGGTAGGTATGCATGACCAGAATACTTTGGTCTTCATTCAGTTACATTAACTGAGTAAATTTAATACAACTTTTCATGTTTTATAGGCATCTTGTAGACATTGAGGTTGTGGTATCTGAGTAATAAAGCAGACGTTTTAAGGTATAGAGAATGGAAAAATAGGTATTTCTATTTTACTTTAACAATATTCCTGAAAAGATGAAAGTAATCTATAATGCTTATTAAAAATCCAACTTCTGGGCTAAATGCTGGGGCTATGACCCAAGGATTTCCATTTTAACTCATTTCTCAAGATGATTTTTAGGTAAAAGAGAAGTTTGAAATAAAAGCTCATACCATTTATAATAATATGCCCAGAGACTCTTCAGTAAGACTTTCAGAGATCTTGCTTACATTTCCATAATGTCTTAAATACAGTATCGCAATTGGATTGCTTTAGTAAACATCAGAACATTTAGCATTCTCCTGAAATAAAAGTCAAGTCATTGTTATAAAATTGCAATTCTCTGTAGATGTTTTTTAGAGAGAAACAAAAGCTTTATAAACATACAGCAGTAACAATGCGTAAGGTCTTTTGCTTGTGACCAGGATGAACACAGAATGTCCCACTCTTAGTTTGGTGAATTGTAATGATGATAGTGTGCTGTTTTTTGAATGTTGTTTCATCAATGAGTAGGCCAGGCTTTTTTTGGTGGTTGTTTCTATTTGTAATGATTATTTTGCTCACATTTCCTGCACTGATTGCCTTTGTGGCCAAAATATGCATTTGCAAGGTATACACAGTTGGTTTGCACTTTAAATTGAGCCATCATTTTCACTTTATGAATGTGCAGAAGCCAAGTGAATGTAAAGAATAAAACAGCAAGTGTTTTTTTAGGGCCTTCCATGACCAAGTTTCATTATACTTACAATTGTAACAGGATTAAATATTTGAAATTGAAATTGTGTAAAACTATAGTGTATGGTTAGTACAAAAATGTTAGAAAGGTTTCTGTTTCATCTCTGAACTGTTTGCTTTTGAGAAGTCACTGTAAATCAAGTAATACACAGAAATAAAGTTACAGGTTTAGATGAAATTTTATGAATGATGAGTTGGTACCAAAAGAGTGCTTTTCTTGTTTTTTCTCCTCTGTAGCTTTGTTGTATAGATCGTCCTGAAGAAGGTGGCTTGCCACCTTACGTGTTTGCCCTGATGGCCATCTTCTTTCTTCAACAGAGGAAAGAGCCTCTTTTGCCTGTTTACCTAGGAACATGGGTATAAAGTTTTTTTTATTAATTTCATAATGATTTTTATTACAGATCTATAATCACTTATGCATAATTTCAGAATCTTAAAAACCTAACCAGAACCGACGTGAATTGAGTTATTCTGACATGAATATTCATACATTTCACTGCTAGAATATTAATGTGTGTGATTACAAGATATTGCCCTTTACCCTACTAGGGATATTGTTACGTACTAAAATCCAGAAATTCTAATTTTTAAAACATAAGTCCGAGGGTTTCAGATAACAGGCTGTGAATCTGTGTTAGATTTTTACCGTTTGATGCATACTTTCTTTGGGTCAGTTTTCTAATTTGATACTTGAATTTACACATCATCTCCAAACAAACTGTAGGAAGCATTTGGTTGACTCTGATTTACTTTCTCGAAACCCTGGTGGTGTGGTGGTTAAGTGCTACATCTGCAGTCAATTTGCTTTCTATTTCTAATCTTTTTGTTTCTCCTTATTCACTGTACGAGGTAAAATAGAAGACAATGCACGTGCTGAGATTGCTACCTATACCATAAGATGCAGAGCTTAATAGTTTTCACTCTAGAGTAAGACATGATATCTTTAAGATGAGTTAAATTCCATAATGTGACTCAGTGGTTAAGATTAAACTATTTGTTTTAAATAGTAAGATTTAAGAAGACATGGTGTCAAAGAGTTAAAAATATGTTCAGTATCTTAGAAACCTCATTTTCAATCCCTATCTTGATGTGGGAACTCTGCTCGCATGCAGTGGTTAAGAGTTATGGCTGCTAACCAAAAGGTTAACAGTTCGAATCCACCAGCTGCTTCTTGCAAACCCAGTGGGGCAGTTCTACTCTGTCTTATATGGTTGCTGTGAGTTGGAATTCACTCTGTGGCAATGAGTTTTTTCATTTACCCTGATAAAACCTTAATGTGGACTCTTACAGACTCAGTTGGCGAAAAGTTTACTCTTGCACATTGGCTATTTAATAACCTTCTTACTGTACATGAATTTCCCTTATCATTCAAGGAAGACAGTATGTTCTAGAGTAGTAGTTCTTAACTATGAAAGCATGCCAAAAATATGGCTAGCGAAGGTGTTTTCTGTATACTTAATGGAGTAAAACTTAACCAGATTGTCTACCAGACCCTGAGACTAAAGACTGAAGTAAAATAAGTCTCATAAATGTCCATAGGTGAGAGAGAGAAATAGCTATCGAATAACTTCTCTCAGGAAAAATAAAACTGGATAAGAAGGTTACAGCAAATGAAGGGGAAACGTGTTTAGAAAAAGCAATATTTGAACAGAGTCTGAAAGAAGTGAGAGAGACTGAGCCATATGGTTGTTTAGGGAAGAGGGAATAGCAGATGTCAGCCCTGAGCGAAGAGCAGAGGAGCTGAGGTAGACAAGTGGGGAATGGCTCGATTGCATACGGCCTTCTAGGCCCCATGAAGGACCTAGAATTCCGTCTTGAGTAAGAGAGACTGAGCAAAGTAAGGAGGTGACGTGAAGTCTTAGGTTTTAATAAGATTGCTCTGTCTACTAAACCCGTGAAGTGCTCCGTTTTTTGTGGAACTACATTTGGGAAATGGGGTACCACACACAAACTCCAACCCCAGCTCGTTACATGTATGAATCTGTTTAAAGGCTGTGATAAAAATTATTTTGTGCAAAAAAGAAACTTGTTTAAGATTACCCAGACCTTTAAACCTACACTGTTTTCTTTTGTGTTAACATCTGTTAACAGACTATAGAACATGCTTTCGAAATTTCCTTTGTAATCAAAATTAACTGTTTAAAATCAACTTTTGTAGCTCAGTGATTCTAGTTTAGTTTGTAATCTCTTAATAATACCATTAGTGTAACCATTGCTTATGTTTACTGAGCAATTATTTTGTGCCAGATTGTATATCTAAGTGCTTTCTGTCCATTATTTCATATCATCACTACTCTGCCATGAAAGAGGTTTTAGTGATAACTCTTTGTACAGAAATGTGAGGCTTTAAAGAGATTGAATACTTTACCTGAGGTCCCATAGCTGGAACTTGAGGGAGCTGAGATTTGGGCCAAGACAGTTTTATTCCAGAACCCATGGCCTTAGCCACGAGGTCATGTTCTTTTCAGATCTTTAATAAAGAATTACTTCACTAAGTCTCAATTTCTTTTGTGAAGCACAACTTTTTTCCCGTATTAAAATTTTTTTCTTCATGTTTAACTGTCTCAGAGGAATTCTATAAATTGTACCTTGTATGTTTTCAGTGAATTGAGTATATGTCCTTTCCAGTGATTCTAAGATTAATAAGCTGTAATATGATATAAAGTTATTTCTATCTTATGATACATTTATCTAATGTTTTCTAGATTGAAGGATTTTCATTAAGTAAACTAGGGAACTTCAACCTTAAAGATGTCGAAAAAGATGTTGTGGTATGGGAATATGCTGATACTGCCACAGGAGATGCAGATGCAGCCAAAGAAGCAGCACCCAGAGCACCCAGAGACGTACCAGTTAAAAGGGGACAGGTGTGCACTTGCTGTTCTAGTCTTAACCACCTGTTTCTAACTCAAATGTTAATTGTGGTGTTGACAGGTTAATTGGTCATACTCCCTCCTTCGCTTAAGTATCTTAACCTATTTTATGGCTGTTTAATTTCCTGGTGCTCCCTTGAATAGACAAGTAATGACAGAAGGTAAAATTTGGTAAATTAAATCCATAGGTATTTCTGGTTTCTTCTGTGTGCAAGAATTCAAAGAAAAACCCTTTCCTCAAAAAAACCTTTGATTTTAGATGGTTTTAAGAGGTTTATATATGAAAGTTTAACTCAAATTAAATAGTAACTGAGCAGTATAATTAGACTGATCAGAAGACTAGGATTTCATCCCCAATTTGTGAATGGTTTCTTGTTCATGACCTTTTAGGGTCATGACAATACAGAGTAATACTTTGATGACCAAGATTCACAAGTCATGTCACTCCAGTATGTAGTTTATTTTGTCTAAAACAAAGAGATTATGGTATATAGATTTTTTTTTAGTTTCTGTTTTCTAGAATTCTTGATCATAGAGGAAAACAGGATGGTAGAGCCACCCTACCCCCACAGCTACCAGAATTTCTGTTTGGGGATTCCAGAAGTGGATAATGTGCAGGTAGTGGGGTCAGACTATAGGTATTGATATTTGAAACCCTCCCGTTTTCTAGATTGTCCGTGAACACCTTACTGAATGAACTTTTCAGTGCTCCAATTTCCTCACCTGTAACTGGGGATAACATCAGTACCCTCTCATCAGGTCATTGGTTTATAGAATGCTTAGCTCAGTGCCAAGCATATGGTAAGCACTTAGGGAATGTCAGGTATTGTTTTATTTGAAAAAGAAAGTGTTCTCTGCCAAAAAAAAAGAAAGAATATTCCAGATATTTCCACAGTATCTTTAATTTCATCTTGTGGTCGTTAGTCATTTTGGTGAGATGCTTCAAGTTGCTTAGTAATTCTGAAAGAGGTTTGTGGATCAAGACAGAAAATGTAATACTTTCAGTTTCTGGAGGCTTTCTGTGTGTCCTCATATATAGTGTTTAGGGCATGAACAACTTCCATTTTTAATCAGTTCTGCTGTGTAATCCATCAGATGGTTATCTTTTTGATGGAACCTTTGTGGTTGATATTTAGTGGTTAATAAAATGTTGCATTACTAGTTTTGAAGCTTGATATAATACAGTGAGATTGCAACAATTTGTAAATTTTGGAGGGGAAAGGTATTGTTTTTAATGTGACTTATTTGGTAAAGTGAAGGAAAAGCTATCCAATTAAATATTTTTACCTTCTATGCTGTTTGGAGAGATTAATCCTGCTTCTGCTTCTGGTATTAAGAGCAAGCTAGACATTGTTGAGATTGCATGGTGTTGTCAGAGAGCACTGTACTGGGATTGGGAGATGTTCTCCTGCCGCTGACCAGTGGTGTGGCCTTTAGTCAGCTATCTGAATTTGATGGGCTTCAGTTTCCTCTCCTTGTAAATAAGGGAGTTGAACTAGAGTACCTCATAAGAGCATCTCAGAGTTCTGATGTCATGTTTTAATGATACATAGATTTCGTGTCTATAAAAAGCCTGTATCTAAGTGAGAAAATATAGACAACAACGAAGTCTGCCAGATGCTTTCCCTTGTTTCTGATTTAATCATCATAACTATCCTGTGTTATAGGTGGTATCATCCCTACTCTGCAGATAATGATAGCGACCATTTTTTGAACACTGTGTGCCAGGCACTGTGCTAAGCACTTTACAGATACTATCTCATTCAGTCCTCCCAACAACCCTATGAGGTGGGTACTGTTATCCCATTTTTCAGGTTAGGAAACCACGTTTTGGGCAGATTATATGCCTTGACCAGGATCATACACAGCTGGTTGAATTTCAAACCTGAGCTTGTCCATTCCAAAGGCAGTTTGTTAGCTACTGTGCTACACTGCCAGCTTGAGAATGAAGAAGCTAAGTCACTGAGGAGTTGCAGAATCAATCAGTATTTGGACGCAGGTTTTTTGTCTTCCAAGCCCTGTGTACTTTGTAACATATTATGTCACAGAATGCTCCAACTTAAGATTTGTGACGGTAACAGTCTGACTAGGCTATACTATATAACAGTACTGGTCCTGTTAATTTGTGACTAGTATCACCGAATGTCGGTAGTTACTCAACTTGAAAACTAATTGCCATTAACAGATTCAGTGTGCTTGTGTGGTTTATTGGGGCAGATGAGAGGAATGTATTCTCTTTTTCTCTACACCTTTAGCTGCTGTCATTTCTGTGTGTCTGTAACCGTTCACAGGTACTCTCCAACAGCAGTAACAGGAAGAGTTCAGTGCTGAGAGGATTACAACCCAGGCACCTCTCTCCCATTACTAGTACTTCAAAATTAAAAGAAGAGCTCTCTGGTTAAATAAAAGTGAACCTGTCTACTCTTGTGATAATGACTGTATTAACATACTGTAAACCCCAGGAATGCAGCGAAGTAATGCTATTTTACCAGCAAGCAAAATAGAACTTGGAGTTGATTTATCTTGTCTTTGCTGAGGGTTTTCAGATTTCTTAACTTGATGCTTGACTGATCACTCATTTTTTAGATTGTACTGACATGTGAGATAACCTGTGTGTTTTCTCTTTGCTGTTAATAGGTGCCATTAATATTTGATATAAAGCACCAGTCTTCAGTACCAGTTGGGCAGCTCTGGGTGGAATTGCTTCGATTCTATGCTTTAGAATTTAATATGGCTGATTTAGTAATAAGTATACGTGTCAAAGAATCTGTATCTCGTGAATCAAAGGACTGGCCCAAAAAGCGCATTGCCATTGAAGGTATCTCAGAATGTTTACCTTTAACACCCTGTTTTTTCTTTTTACCCCCAAGGGTACCCATCTAACAGCATGCCTTTTATTTCAGTCTCTCTTCAGCTCCTACATGTAAGGTAGGCCTGATCTCAAAGGTGAAATAAATAGTCAGAATCTTGCATGTGTTTCAGTGGGTAACTCCAAGGATCCAAGCATTTCATCCTGGGTTTTTTTATATCACAATAAAACATCTTAATTACTTAAGAAGCTAAAATAAAGGCTAACTGAATCCTGCTTTCTTTATAAATTATTTTCACTTAAAAACTCCCAAGTTTTTTCCCAGTGATGGGTGAGTCCCTCTTACCTCTTCACTGTTCTCACTTGTGGATTTTAAATTTGGTACTTTCATGGACAGTTGTTGATGTTTAGTTTTGCAAAGATGAGGAAGATGCTCTCGTGAAAAATAATCTAAATCACTGGATATCTAAACTTTTGCACTTAGCTATATTCTTCTTTGGGGAAGGAAATAAGAGTTATTTTTGAAAAGTCTGCAGTAACATTTAGAGCCTATTCATAAAAACACTTCCTTAGCAAAAGCTCATTTGATGGAAACCATGGTATAAAAGTCTCACAAGCTCTGTAGACTTTGTTAACAGGGCTAGCTCTTCTTGGTTCAAAGTCAGGAGGTTGAAGCCCCTCTAGAAATCTTAATTCTCCTCCTTTGAGCAATTTTAAGAACCTCCTCAGTGGAATTCTCTTACGTTTGCTTGATTTTTTTTTCAAGCTTTCTGTTGCATAAGAGGATTTTTTTGCATTTTGCATAAATTCTGTGTGCAGTCATGGGGATCTCACATTTTTGAACCCTCCCCTGCAGTTTCTGTGGCTCAGCTCTTCTGGCCAATTGCCTAACCTGCTGGAGTTCTAGGGGAGGAGAAAAGATTGAGAGAAGTGGTGTCTCCTCCTGGTGCTTCCCTCTCGCCCCTGAAACTCAGTCCAGCCAATTCAGTGATGGGGCTCCCCAGGGCAGAAGAGTGGAGGTAAGCTCTACAAAGCACAGGGCCTGGCTGAGTGGGGAGGCAGAGCCCTCAGCAGTGCCTGCTGGGGAGACCTCCCTTCCCGAGGGCGCAAGAGCCAGGCTGGTGCCACCTACTCACCTCCACAGTCACAGAGCAAAATAGTGAAGGGGTGCTGGTTCTGAGCAGAATGGGTTCTCTTCATAGAGAAGACACTTTAGAAAACATTTCGATTTCTTTTTTATCCTTCAACTATTTCTTCTTGTTCCCCACCCTGATTTTTTTTTTTAGCATATAAAATACATGATAAAGTGTATTGTTTGATGTCTGATTTTATCTGTAGCCAGTTAACTTTTAAAATATAAAATACAAATGTGTAACATAGTGGATTTTATTTTGTTACAGATCCCTACTCTGTTAAAAGGAATGTAGCAAGGACCCTAAATAATCAACCTGTGTTTGAATATATACTTCATTGTTTAAGAACAACGTATAAATATTTTGCTCTTCCACACAAAATTTCAAAATCCAGCCCTCAAAAGCCTGTGAGTGCAGTTACAGGCATTGCAGAACATTCTAAAGAAATAGCACATCATGATCCAGGTGTACAAGCAAAAGGTGACAAGTTTAAAAACGCAGTTTTGGCTCAGGGTCATGGTGCTATCATTCCAGCTGCAACTACCCCCGAGGTAGAGTCACTTGCTCTTAAACAAATTTCTGATCGTTTTGAAGGCCCACCAACAGAGGACATGGAAAATGTGTCCATCAGTATAAGCCTGGAAAACTCGGACTGTGTCAAGGCAGAGACAAGTTGTGATGATCAAAAGGATATTGTCATGGATCCTCAAGAAACAAGAGGTGAACATGAGAAAGTAAAAATTGCAAGAAAGGGGCAGCATCATCTGACTGCTTGTGATCCAGATTTAAACAGTAACAAACAAGGGGAACTTGCCATCTGTGGCAGCACACACAATGAGGTTGACAGGACTTTGAATTTAGAAGGTTTCCGAAATCTTACAGTCCAGGGACATGATGGATTTGTTACTATAGTTGTCAAGACTGATGTTGATGAAAAAAGCATAGAAGGTTCTGATGAGTTAGAAAACTCTCTAAACCACTTTGCATCTTCAGTACAGAGCCAGGTATCAGAAATCGTTCACTCTGATGAAGAGGAGGAAGAAGAGGAGGAGGAAGAAGACCCTAAGCTCACCTTTAACCATAGGGAAGAAGAGGATGGCATGGCTAATGAAGATGAGTTAGACAACACCTACACTGGATCGGGGGAGGAGGATGCCGTGTCTGAAGAGGATGAGGAGTTGGGCGAGGCTGACAAGGATGAAGACTCGAGAGAGTATGGGAAACAAGCAGGTGGAGCTGTGCTAGTGGAACTGAATAAAATAAGCCTTAAGGAAGAGAATGAACGTGAGGAAAATTCAGCTGAGGACCAGTCTGCTCTCTTCTATGAATTTAGTAAACTCATCTTCACCAAAGGCAAGGTAATGAGTGCCACAACTAGACATAGTACTTGTGAGGATGGTGCAGGACAGGGTAGTGTTTCTGTTGTGCGTGGCATTGCTGTGGACTGGAGCCAACTCCACAGCGGCTAACAACAACACTAGACATACAGTTAGGAGATTTTGATGCATGAAATTTCAATTTTCATGTACTAGAACAAGGCTCTCCCCTCTTTTGATAGTGGTTAATGAGTTGCTGGTTCATTCTAACACAACCACTCAGTAAACTTCCCTATTTCAAGCTCATGGGAGTTTGTGTAAAAGCCATGGGATACTGTTAGCGGTAAATCCAAAATAACTGCCTTTCTCTCCTGGGTGTACCATGTGGGTCCCCTACTCTCAGGTGGCTTAAGAGTGACTGCACATTATTATTTTCAGTATTTTGTGAAGTGGAGATTAGACTGTATTAAGATTAGATTGTTTTAAGAAAAAGGTGCAAGACGCATTTGTTGGTTTGGCAAGGTTTCCCTTAAGTCTTACTTGGCTCTTCCACGTTGCTGCAGTCTCCTACAGTGGTGTGCAGTTTATGCAGACGAGAGGGTCATCTAAAGAAGGACTGTCCGGAAGACTTCAAACGAATCCAGCTGGAGCCGTTGCCACCGTTAACACCCAAATTTTTAAGTATCTTAGATCAAGTTTGCATCCAGTGTTACAGTAAGTTGTTAATGTTACTTTTGCTTTCAGTATACTAAGTTGACATAAGAGTCATCTGAATAGCTATTCTGTAACCTTCCTAAGGTTTTAAGGTTTAAGTCTTTTCCAGTTCTCTGTTATATCCACAGTGGTCTGTTTAATGCCTGTCCTATTCAAAGCATGCATTAAATGAAATAATTCTAGACAAAGGGAGGGAGGGGTGGGTCCATTTAAGGCTAAAGTGCAAGTATTTCCCAACTTGGGATCCTTGAAAATTTCCTGGGTGCTGTTAATAGTATTTTATAACAGCAAAAGCTTCACACAGACCAACTAGGGAGTAACTCTCCACACCTACCTTGCTCAGATTTATTGGGAATATTAGCACAATATGGTTTCGGAGAAACACAATTTTGAAATCATACTTAACTTTTTAATCCAACGTTGCTATATTTTATGCATAGAATATTTTTTAATTAAGGCTAATTAATAGCCTACGTGGAGCCCTTGCAGCAGAGTGGTTAAGAGCTCGGCTGTTACCCAGAAGGTTTATAGTTCAGATCTACCAGCCTGTCCTTGGAAACCCTCTGGGGCAGTTCTGCTGTGTCCTGTAGTATTGCTATGAGTCAGAACTGACCTGACAGCAACAGGTTTGGACAGATTTGGTTTATTGTTTTGGGATTTTTGTTTGTTTTGTTTTGTTTGACAGGGGCTGGAAATAGCCTACATAACAGTCTTTTAAGGAAAAATAGTTCGGGGAACCATTGTATATAGAGAGTTTAACATTCCACAAAGGAGAAAAAAGCATTTAAAAGAGAGGCATACAATGGCTTTGAGTAGAAGAACTTGATACGTCAGATTACTACGTTTGGACACGTCCGCCTGTGCCAAAGATACTTATTTTAAACCAGCACTTTTTTTTCGTTTTTTTTTTAAGCAATTTGTAGGTTATCAGCTGTGGGGAAAAAAAGACTGCATTCTCCCTTGATATAAACATATGTAGTGAAACTTCTGAGAGCCAGAACTCAGCAGGACTGCCTTGCTTTTCTGGGTCTCCCATGTTTTCTGCCTCTGATAGGGTCCAGTCTTACCACTTCTTGATTGCTTGTTTTAGTGGAAAATACTTGTGGTTTTTTTTTGTTTGTTTTTTTTTCCTCTGACAGGTTTTTGCCTTACACAGTTGCCAGCTTTTGCAGGTTTTATTTTACACGCAGACTTGTATTTATACCCAAGGGCTTCTCTGACAACCGCCTATATAGGCAGTGGGGAGGGCCTTGGAAACCCAGGGGCAGAGCCTTGTTCAGATTAGTTTCCATTTCAGAGGGGATCTGTGAGAGAAAGGCATCCTCAGCATTTTGCAGTGCTTTTTGTCTACCAAGAAGACACACAAAATTTAGGTTTTTTATTTTATTGTATAGAAGATACATTTTGTTTCAGTTTTTCCAGGAATGTCAGCAGCCCCCCTTTTTTTTCTGAATGTGTCTATTTTAAACAGAGGATTTTTCTCCGACAATTTTAGAAGAGCAGGCTCGTGAACATATTCGACAAAACCTAGAAAGTTTCATAAGACAAGAATTTCCAGGTAAATTATTTTTTATTTCAAGAAAAGAAAGAGTGCTTTTTCTTCAGAATGAGTACTTGGGTTATAAGCACATTAATTTTGAGAATGTAAATCATTTTGTGGTGATGGTGGGGACAGAGTTCTGTTTTATTATGTGATACTCTTAGGATGGCCTTTGGGCTGCAAAATCAGTTCGTCAACAGAGAAGTCAGGAACAATGTACACTTTCTATTAGCAGATGTCATGAAGGGAATTTCATCTGGTGTTACATTTAGTCAAAGTACACGGGCTCCAAAAAGTTAGTTTATTTAGCAAGTGGTAAGCTTATGTTATTAAATGTGTTAAGGTAGTCTACATTTTCCTTGAAATCTGCTTGTATTGAAGAGATAAGTGGCACACAGTTGTCTTTGATGCCATGTACACCTTGTGTGTATTTAAAGTCAACCTTGAGAAGAAAAGAAGAATAAATGAGTGGTTAATAAAGAATATTTACTTATAATGAGATCAGATAGAATAGTAACAGCTGGGTATTTTTGATGTGTGAGGGGCAATTTTAATCAGAAAATTAAATGTACTTAGGTAATTAGTTAATACTTTTCATATACCCCTAACAGGAACTAAATTGAGCCTGTTTGGCTCCTCTAAAAATGGATTTGGGTTCAAACAGAGTGACCTTGACGTCTGTATGACAATTAATGGACACGAAACTGCTGAGGTACAGTGATCACATGAAAATTCAATTTGCTCTGGCAGTGTGATTGACCACCCTTGTCTGACAGTATAGCTTGATGTTTTCTGGATTTCTCAGGGCATACTAGTCTGTGTGACCAGAATGTTAAATTTAGAGGTGAAAGGGAGGGGTAAAAAGTCATTAGGTCTTCAACCTGTAGTACAAAAGGGAGTTGAAAACAGCCTCTGGGAATTCTTCAGAGAGAAACCAGCCTCTCTGTTACCCATTGATATGGCCACTTGGCTGCTTTTGAGGCACATCACCCACACAAGGATTTCGATGATGCTTTTTACCATGTGGGCGTTGTGTTATATTGGCAAGCATGCTAAATGTATAGTCCAAAAACATGGATTTCAGACAGGCTTTGTTTTGTCAGTGCCTAAATTTGTGGTCTTGGGTAGGTCACTATAAAATAGAAATAATTTCTGTTCTTACTTGAGAAAACTGTTGTGCACATCATCTGGAATCATGTGTATCAAAATTCAGAACAGTAGGACTTGTGGACCAAATTCAGCCCACTGCCTATTTTTGTAAATAAGCTTTGTTGGCATGTAGCAATGCCCACTAATTTGCATATTATCTGTGATTGCCTTCACTCTTACCACTGCACAGCTGAGTAGTTCTAACAGAAGCTGTATGGCCCCCCAAACTGAAAATAGTCTCTAGTCTTTACAGAGAAAGTTTGCCAGCTCCTGAAGTATATGAAAGCATTTATAAAGCATAAAAAAAAAAAAATCCAAACTATAGGTCAGAGTAGAGCTGCCCACATGGAGTTTCCGAAGGGCTCTTGGTGGATTTGAACTGCCGACCTTCTGGTTAGCAGATGTAGCTATTAACCTACTATGCCACCAGAGTTTCTGTAAAGCATAAAGTTCTGTTATAAAGCCTGAGACAGTGTTAAGTTCCTTTTCTTTTTTTTTTTTTTTTAGTTTCATAGGCCAGATAATACGTACACGAATGATGCTGGTATTGTTCAACATATTTTATACCGTGTTTTAATTGCAAGTTTTTGTTTTATAAAGATCTCTATGATTTGGGAAGAGAACCAAAAGTTAGCTAGCCTGAGTTTCGTGAACAAAGTGGATGAGCTTGGTTTCAATACATGGAATAGCCTTTTACATGACTTGTAAATGAGTTTTGAGGACATTGGCAAAGTAAAATGCCGAACATGTTTTGGGATATGTAAAACTATCAAAATATATGTAAATGTGATTTTTTTTTAAATTACCGTTATTTCTGTATGACTTTGTGTATTATATTTTTGGCTAGCCATATGGTGAAATAATGTGAGTATAATCACTTTCCACAGCAGTTAAACTCTAACAAAGAACCACCTGGAGTGAGTAGCGTGGGGCACAGAAGCCACTGTTGTTTATTCTGGTACCTAGGATACTTAGAGTGACAGAATTACGTAGTTGGAAAAATGGAGACTCCTGCCCATGGTTCTGAGACTTTGCTGGAACTCTGGGCCCATAGGGTTCCTGCTCAGTGTCAGCCTTTGTTGTACCTACAAAAGCAATTAGTAGGTAGGATGTTAGCAGTTTCTCTGTCCTTAGGATATGTCCTATCAATACTGATTCCCTCCTACTTCTGTGTTTGCCTAATGGGAAAATATCTGTAGAATGAGTTAAAATTAATTTTATTATGTCTGAAGACAATGGAAACTATTTATGACCTGGTTGAAGAACCTGACTTCTATTTTTGATTCAGTACTTCATGCCAACTTTGTTGCAGGGGTTGGACTGTGTAAGAACTATTGAAGAATTAGCAAGATTCCTCAGAAAACATTCAGGTACCTCTGTAAACTTTTTATTACTTGTGTTTTACATTCTGTATGTGCTAATGCAAGTGAAGGAGTATAATGCTGAATTATAGTTACTTGCAACATTAATGTCTTAAAAAAGTCTTGTAAGTGTGAAGCACTGACGAATTGGTGATTTGTGTACATTTTGTTGCCTGGTGCAGTTTTATTTCAAGACAAAGGATAGAACAGATAGGTATGAAATTTCGGGGTGATTTTGCCTTAATCAGTATGACTCAAAGTGTAAGTGTCATAAAGTGTAATGAAAAGTCCCCCAGGCTAGGTTGTAGGTTGTATTTGCAGCTCTTCTGTTCAACTAGCTGTATGTGACCCTGGATGAGTTATTTAACTTCACTTGATCTCTTTCCCCTCACCTATAAATAAATGAGAAGGGTGATTAAGTACAGGACCCTAGCATATACTGTTGCCATTGAATCAGTTCCAGTCCACAGCACCCGTATAATGACAGCATAGAACTGCCCCATAGGTTTCCAAGGAGTAGCTGGCGGACTGAACCTGCTGACCTTTGGATTAGCACCCAAGCTCATAACTAATGTAAAACAACAACAACAAAATCATTTTTAATCCACTGCTGTTGATTCCAACTTATAGTGACCTTGTAGGACAAAGTAGAACTGCCCCATATCACTTCTAAGGAGGAGCTGGTGGATTTGAACTGATGACCTTTTGGTTAGCAGTGTTGGCCCTTAGCCACTAATGCCATCAGTGTTTCATAACCACTACGAAGTACTTGGTAAATACATGATTCCTTTCCCTTCTCCCGCCAGCATAACTCAGACTTTCTTTATCTTCCCCAGAGAACTGTTTTTCTGAAGTCCTGTGAGAGTATCCCTCTTCTATCTTCTATAGAGACATTTCCTCTGAGTTCTGAAATACCGTGTGTTTGTGGCAGTGGGGTGGGGCCCTTCTGGATGCCACCACATAGCTGTCAGGAGAAGTGCACACTGAGTTGTCTTAGATTAAACTCTTCCTCTCTGCCACCCCCACTCACCCACAGCCACCGTGTCCTGCCCTTGCTTCTGAATCCTTTTTCTTGACTTTTGAGATGCTACAATGGGGGAGGTAATGATTAGCCTGTCCTTGATTAGGTGCATTACAGGTTTGGAGTCAGCTAGACTTTGATGGGACTCCCGGCTGCGTGTTTCTAAGCAAGCTACCTAATTTTTCTAAGCTGTAGTCTCCTCTCAAGTAGGAATGACAAGCCTTGGGAGGTGGTATTGATAAAGGGTCCTTTGCATATACCTGTGGCACACAAGGTGCCAGGTAAATGGTTAATTCTTACTGTTAAAGCCCCTTCTCCCTTATCCCCCTACCACCACCATGGCCCCAGCCGTAGGGACACTCTCGCATGTCTTGTTTTCACTTTCCTTTTCCACTGCCATTGTGACAATTTATGCTCAGCCTTTCTTCGTAAGTGGAACCCTGCTTCTACTCCTGTGGCTGCGGTCTGTCCATTGCCAGGAGTGTTGTTTAAATAGATGTGACTAGTGATTTTGCCCAATTTACGCTAACTTACGGGCTTATGTTTTCTTCAAGGGTACTTCTTAGCAGATTATATAAATTTTTTATTTGCGTTCTTCTCAGTTTCTGCCACATCTTATTACTCATTATACCTTTCCCTGAAGTCTGTTCGCTAGCGTATACAATTTCATGGATGTTCCTGGAAACTTTTATTTCAGGCGTGGACCCTTTTCATGAATAGTGTTCTTGCCTGCTAAGGCTCTTTAACCTTCACTTTTTGCCTGTTAACTCGTTTTCAAAGCTTAGCTTAGGAAAAATTAAAAACTAATTCAGACAATTGCCTCTTCTATTGGAGTAGATTTATTTCTACTTCCTTTGTAACTTCTGGCTATGTGATAAGTAACTTGTTGTGATGATTCAGTTAATTGCACCATAGACTGTTCTCCAAATTAGATATGTTCCTGTGAAGAGTATAGACAAGGTCCCATATCATCCAAACTCTCTGTTGCTTCCCTTGGTTTTGGTATTTGTCACTATGAAAGCCCTGTACACATATACATACATATGCATACCTGATCCAGTAAATTCCTGGGAGACAGTGACAGCCTTGTTCGTTCCTGAAGTTCAGATACTGAATGTTTTGCTGAACAAAACATAAACTTTGCCAGAGTCTTCCTGACCTTTATTGGTGACAGAGACTTCTGGAGTTCTTTGTGTCACTTAGTGAATGCTGTGACACAAGCCAAAGTTAGGTTTACGTGGTTTTGTATTAGAACATGAACATGTGAGCCAGTCATATCCCTTAGCTGTTGTATTTAGTGATACGATCTTATTTCTCAATCTAGGTCTGAGAAACATCTTACCTATTACAACAGCAAAGGTGCCAATTGTAAAGTTCATCCATTCGAGAAGTGGTCTGGAAGTGGATATCAGTCTGTATAACACATTGGTAAGATTTTGTCTAGGCTTTTTCATTCAAGAGGTTCAGGGAGATGAATGTCTCTAAACTTAGAAAATCTCAAGTTGGGGGAGCCATTCATTTCATCTTCCTCATTCTTTTGTTAATATTTAATGAGTGCTTGCTAGATCAGGCTGAGACTGGATGTCTTAACAGAATCACATTAATATTCATATTTATTCTGATGGTGTTTATCTTCTAGGGGATATTCAGACTAAAACACAGTAACAGAGTGTAAGTCATGAAATCAAAGATTACTTATAATTCTTAGTTACTGCCTCATAAACTGTGAAGCTTATCTTGGAGGTGAAGCGATAACTGTAATTTTACCGTGTTCTTCCTGAAATGGATAGGCAGTATAAGCTGCCTATCATCAGAATATTCCATTTTAAAAAGATTTGTTATAATTGATAACTTTACAGTATAGTTTTCCATTTAACAGGCCCTTCACAATACAAGGCTCCTATCTGCTTATTCAGCCATTGATCCCAGAGTGAAATACTTGTGCTATACAATGAAAGTATTTACAAAGGTGAGTAACCTTCCTGTTGTGATTTATCAGGAAATTTTATTGCATCTTCAAACTTTTTTGAAAACATTTTTAAGGAACCATAAAAAAAACGAAATGAGTTGCATCAGAGTCAGTTTCTACTTACGGCAACTCTGTATGGCCACGTAGACCATCTCCAGGGTTTCCAAGGCTGTGACCTGTGTAGAAGCAGATTGCGAAATCTTTTTCTTGCAGAGCTGCTGATGGCTTGAAACCACTGATCTTTTGGTTAACAGTGAAGAAGCATGTACACTATGCCACTAGGACTCCTTTAAAGAACCATAGTTCCCAAAAAGTGTCTGGTGGGTTTGAACTGCTCACCTTTTTGTTAGTGGCCAGAACTCCTAACCACAACACTACCTGGGTTTCTCTTAAAGAACTGTAGCCATGTCATAGTCTTCTCTTTTTGGCAAACCTGACTCAGCTATGTAAACTTTTGTTGTTTTTGAGTTTTGCATGATAATCTGGTCTTGATTGTGGCTGAATTTTTGCTGCTTTTTTGTTATTCTGAGCTTAGTTGGTTTGCTGATCAATTTTTTTGTTTAGTTGGTTTGCTTGTTATAGTTTACCATTTTAAAATGTAATATTTATTTTGGTCCTGTAAAGCCTACTGCATGGCCATTCCATATTTAAGTGATAATAGAATTGCTGCGAGCTTACCAGAAAACATTGTTGATCTTTTCCTTGTTCCTGGTTTCTTTTCCTCTAGATGTGTGACATTGGTGATGCATCTAGAGGCAGCTTATCATCATATGCATATACTCTTATGGTGCTATATTTTCTCCAACAGAGGAATCCACCAGTCATTCCTGTCCTTCAAGAGGTACTAACAAAAGACATTGTATTTCTCATCTGTACATCTTGGTGATCTCTGAGCTTTCTTCCTGCTCTAAAAGTCTTAAGATTCTGTAGTTAAAATTTTAACTCTTTTCCTATAAGTTTTTGTTTCAATTCATTGTTTGTACTCCATACTAATATTTTATAAATTAATTTTAGATATACAAAGATGAAAAGAAACCCGAAATGTTTGTTGATGGCTGGAATACTTACTTTTTTGACCAAATAGATGAACTGGTATGTATTTTAAGAACAAAGATTTTCTTGTTTTAGGTGCAGTATGCTGTAGTGTAGATCAACTGTGACACTGCATGCTGTGTTTATCTGTGTTATGATAGTACAGGACCAGCACTTACAGATGTCTCATTTGAAGTTAAGACATTATTATTAAGGCAGGAAAGTTTATAGGTGCTATATCCAGAATTTCATTAATGCCTAATAATCCAGTGTAGTTAATTAGCTTATATGGGGGTCGCTATGCATCAGAAACTACTTGAGGAAACCTAACACCACAGGTAGGTTGTGTTCAAAATGAGTGAATATTTGCAGTTCAGGTTTTGTTCTGAGAGTTCAGAAAGACTTTTCTTGCGTTCAGAAACCTAGTAATCACCAAGATTCTTGAAATTTATTTTTGTTTCTTCCACTAACAGACTATATAAGGAGTTCTAGTGGGACACAGTGATTAAAGCACTTGGCTGTAAACCAAAAGGTTAGCAGTCCAAACTCATCAACCGCTCCATGGGAGAAGGAGGTAGCAATCTCCTTCTGTGAAGAGTACAGCCTTGGAAACCCTTCAGGGTAGTTCTGTTCTGTCATTACAGGATTGCTGAGTCAAAATCAATTCGATGACAGTGAATTAAGGTTAATAGACAGTGTGGTCTCAGGCTTGACATTCAAAATCCTGAGTTCTTGCTGTTTCCAGGTAATAGGTTAGCAATGAATGGATTCGTATACATTGCACTTTACATGAAATATGAAAGAAAAGCTATGTAATTATACATTTTATTTCTTGACACTCCACTTAATAGAAATCAGTCATAATTTATTCCCTAAGATAAAATGAAGAGTGACATTAACACTTTAGTATACAGCATGATATCCCTTGTTTCCTTTTATTTCTAGTCTGCGTATTGGCCAGAATATGGACAAAATACAGAATCTGTTGGGCAGCTGTGGTTGGGACTTCTTCGTTTCTACACAGAGGACTTTGATTTTAAAGAACATGTCATTAGCATCAGGAGAAAAAGTTTGCTTACAACTTTTAAGAAACAGTGGACCTCAAAATACATTGTTATTGAAGGTACAGATAAAATCCAGCTTAAAATTGAGCCAATGTACAGCTTTAAGTGTGAAGGCACTGCTCTTTGTCCTTACAGAGTTCTTTGTATGCGACTGGGACATGTAGTACAGCTACCTGACAACTGCCCACCTGAGGAAGGCGTGTCTCTTTGCAGCCTGAAGAATGATTTTTTAAGTGACTGGTGCCTGCCTCAACTGGGGCCTCTGACAAATCTAAAAATCTGTCCACTATGGCAAATCTTGGTGAACTTTGTCAGCTTTTTTACTGTTGTTGGACACCTGTTGGAAAATAAGGTGGCAGTTGAGAGAAGCCACCTTCAAGAGTGGAAATTTTTCATTTTCTCTAAACTTAATTGAGGTTTTGGAGAGTGCACTAATAGTAGACTTTCAAGATCCTTGTTTGCTTTTGATGGGGAAATATGGTTATTAATAATTACATGTAAATTCTAGGCATATTGTGACCTTTTCTTTCTCCACGTGAATGCAAGACTGCAGAGAGCCGTTAATGTTTATAGTTTGATTGCTTATTTCCAGTTTGTAGAGTTTTACTTTTAAAAGGACAAAATGAAGTTAAAATGCTTACAACTGATTTCAGAAATGGCTTAAGAAATATTTTGTTAATTTTTTAGTATTCTTTTTTTAAAAACTACACTCGTATCACCTCGGTAATAGGATGTGTGTTTCTTTAGGCTGTGCTTTCATCATTTTTTTCTACCTCTTGACAGTATTAAAATACATGAAACATTTGTTAAGTGAAATTCAGCACACAGTGGGTTATAGATAATGTTTTTAACTTTCTGAGACCTCATGGCAAAACCAGAACTTTGTGTTATGTTCCTTCTTACAGTGGGTTCTTGTGGTCTGACCTTTGATGTTTTCTTTTCCTTTTTGAATCATTATCTTTGGCTCTTAATTTTTACATTCTTTTCAGATGAGCCACACAGAGAATAGTTAATGTGTATACATGATATTTTAATTTTAAGTTATTGTGTAAATTTAAAGACATACAAAATAGATCATTAGTTGAAAAATAGTGCTTTTACTCCCACTTATTTCGTGAAACAATGTCTTTAGACCTGTAATACATAATTAGGATTCAAATACAAAAGAACACTTTTCTGATGGACACTTTTTATTCTTTTAGTTGTGTTTGAGTCAAAGTATACAATCCATATCAAATTTGCATACCTGCCTGTCTGCATTCTACTCTCCTTGCCTGGTGTCATATCCTCTTAACAATCTCCTGTCTCCTCATCTTCCGCCTCTCCTCCCCCTTCTAGTAAGAGACCACTAGGACAGCATCCTGTAGATGCATAGAACCGTAAAGTACACACACCATGTGGTCACTTTGTGTCCTTGAGTCCAGTCCTTTCCTATGCGAAGAGTTGACCTCAGTAATAATTTATGATCAGGGGCAGCAGCAGGTCTAGAGGCCATACTCCCAGGGAACCCCCAGGCCTTCGGACAATCAGTTGCAGTCTTTTAGTGGAGTTCTTGAGGTGCACCCCTCTTTATCTTATGTTGCCACTGGTACTCAACATTGAGTGCCCCATCACGGCTGTCTTTGGTGGTAGTCAGGCACCATCTGGTTCTTTTGGTCACATATTTATACAGTTGCCCATTCAGGTGGGTCCTTCTGTCTTCTGGGTTCTTTGTCCCCTCATGTCGTTGTCCTTGGTGATCATCTGTTCCTGCTGAGTTGGGCCCATTTGGTGTGTACCTCAGATGTCAACTTGCCAGCTTTTAAGACCCTAGACGCCACTTACCAGCATGGAGTGCAGAAGGCTTTCTTAGCTATAGGCTAGTTATGCCAGTTGGCCTCGATGTGATGGACGCTTTTAAAGAAGAGTTGTTTTAGGAATATTTATTACTTACCTATATTACAGATTTTAAACTAATTTAAGACAGTTAGTAATTTTAATACTGCTAAGCAAAGCATGTGGCACTTCTTGTTATATGTACCTCACTTACTAGAGGAGTAGTGGTACTTCTATTTTATTACCTTATTTTCTTTTCTTAGATCCCTTTGATTTGAATCATAATCTTGGAGCTGGATTATCAAGGAAAAGTAAGTTACTTTGTTGGTAAATTTTAATGAGATCTATTTTCCTTATAATCTGTTTAACCAGGCTCTTACTCCTTTCTCTCTTTAGTGACGAATTTTATAATGAAAGCTTTTATAAATGGGAGAAGAGTATTTGGAAGTCCAGTCAAAGGATTTCCGAAGGACTATCCCTCCAAAATGGTAAGTGTCTGTTGAATATATCAAAAAAACAATTTTTAAAGTCTTTATTAAGCACCTGATATGCGCGTGTGGCTTCAGCAGTGGCTTAAGTACTCTGAAAGTCTGGTTAGTCCAGCCAAGATAAACAGTCACAGTACAAAAGAATTCCTAATTTTTTTTTTATTTTGAGGATTTTGTTTTAAATCCTTGTTTGGGGACCAACCATTAGGAGAACAGGGAGAAATAACAAGTGGAATTGGGGGCAAGTTCATCACTGTGCTGCTTCCCCTTTCCCTTGGCAAAGCAGAGTAGGTGGCATTGCTGTTTTACTGGCTTCTGCTTCATGCTGGTGTCAGCCAAGCCCGGTTTGCCATATTTAAGGACTTGCTCTACTCACTTCGTGATGGCAGCAGAGTTTTTAACAAATCCCCTTGGCAGGACTAGAAGAAGGAGAGTGATTTGGATGGAAATGACAATTCTAGTATCACTTGATAGTTGTGTTTTTAAGAAACTGTACTCATGTAAAACAAAGCAAAAATTACATTATGAAATTTTATTACGAGTTACACCTTTTTTTAGAAATGTGCTTGTAAATAGTTATCTTTATGGTTAGGACAGGATAGTGTACTACATTATTAAATGGAATTAACAAAAAAATGGATTTAGGTGAAACCATCCTGAACCAGACCGTTTAATGGTTTTAGATTTTCTTGGAATTAAACACTATAATATTTATTAAAAATAGCAGCATGTGGAAGTTGAGTTGTTAGATCCCTTGTTTGAAGGTCTGCTTAGTTTCTCTGTTTTGCTGTCACACTGATAGAATTTTTTGTGTTCTTCTAGGAGTATTTCTTTGATCCAGATGTACTAACTGAAGGAGAGCTGGCGCCAAATGATAGATGTTGCCGAATTTGTGGGAAAATTGGACACTTTATGAAGGACTGTCCTATGAGGAGAAAGTAAGTTAGTATAGAAAAGGCATGGTTTTGTTTTTATTTTCTTAGTGTTTAAGCTTTTGAATGAGCTTCTGTTGAAACAGAAAAATAAATTTGCAGGAAATCCAGCAGTTTTCAAATAATATTTTTTAAAATTTTAATGAAAATGAAATGATACACAGTAACAGTTTTAAGTTCAAATGACTAGCTTTGATTCAAGTGTATGTTTTCATTTTCCAATTTTGATCATGGCCCAAATCAGGGGTGAATTACCCAACAAGCAAGGTAAGCACAGTGCTTTCTTTGCTTACTTGATCATCCATAGTGAAAATTTCACATTTTTTCACCCATCAGAGGTTCTGCTTTAGGTGTGGCTGGCATTACTCTCTCCCAACCCCGTAGCATCTTCCTACAGTATCAAAGCCACTTTTGAAATTTGCAGTCCTTGACAGGCCGAGGACCCAGTAAGCAAGAGAAGCACGGGCTTACTTATCCTTAATAGCTAATACATAGTGTAAACAGTTATTCGCTGCAGATGATCTACTAAGCAAGGTAAGCTTTGTTTTACCACGCTGATTGGATAATCTGCCCCTCACTCAAATCATCGGCTTCCAAAAGGAAGAGATCTAAAAAGCGGAAAGCTAAAATTCTCCCTTTTGCAGCAGTTAAGGTTTTAGAATCATTTCAGTCCATGAAAAGAAGTTCCTTCAGATGTCATTTCTTGTAGCTACATTAATTAAGATGTACAATGTTAGAATTTAAGCTACCTTTTTACTGGAGTATAGCATCCTTCATTTCTACTCAGCTTAACTGTACACTGATAAGTGCTATGAAGTCCCTGGGTGGTGCAAACACTTAACACTTGTGGCTGCTGACCAAAAAGTTGGAAATTCAAGTTCATGCAGCAATGTCAGAAGAGGGTCTGGCCATCTACTTCTGAAAAGTCAGCTGTTGAAAACTCTATGGATTATGTGCAACAAAATACCTCGTGGGCCTTGGCTCCTTGGTTTGGTGGTTAAAAGTCATAGTTTCATGGAACATCTCAGTTAATCAGCCTAATAACATATTTAGTAGTTCTCTTCTATCCCCTGATTCACTGTTCTGTGCCTAGCATCTTAGAAGCCTGTAGGCAGCCATCCAAGGCATGGTAATTGGTCTCAGTTCAACTGGAGCAACAGAGGATGAAGGGGAGTCAAAGACATAAGAGAAGGAAGTGTAGTATGTGGCTAATTGCCTTCATGAGCAGTTGCCTCCTTTGCTGTGAAACCAGAAAAACTAGATGGTGCCCAGCTACCATTGCTGAACATTTTGTTGAAAGAGTCTATAGAAGAATCCTGATCAAAAGGGGAGGCATGCAGAACAGAACTTTGAATTCTCCTGAAATCTGTACTTCTGGAGCCGAGGAGGGTGGATAAACCTGAAACTGTTGCACTAAGATACTCTTTAAACCTTAAACCAGAAATGTCCACTGATGGCTTCTTAAAAAGAAAAAAATTTAATCGTTTAGCTTAACTGAAGGCACTTGGCTCTTTGGTTAGCTTAACTAATAAAGAAAAGTTTGCCTTGAGCTTTATCCTCTTTTAAGACCTGTATAGGATCAAAGTGACAACAACAACTCAGAAGATTAGATAGAAACCTTAAGAGGCAGTGGGTTTATGGAATGGGGGAAAACAGCTCGGAAAAGATGAGATTGGTTACACAACTAGAAGAATACGGTCATTGTTGCAGAAATGTCCAATTAGAAATTTGATTTGGTGTATGTTTATGGTGTGTATGTCCTCAACAACAAAAATTTAATTATTAAAAAAAAAGAAAAAACTCCATGTACGTGACACATGCAGTTGCCATGGATTGGAGTCAGTAGCAACTCTGTTAACGCTCCGAGGAGGTAATCTACTCAGTTTGGTCACCATGTTTCTTCTTGTAGTTTTTCTTAGAATGGTGGAGGCCATGTGTTTTTGGTTACTTGCTTGCTGTATATTGTTATTTTTGATGGTGAGGGTGGCAGATGTTTCAGTATATACTGCTGTCTTATTTAAAGGCATATTCACCAAAACTAGTCTTCGTCTGGAATTTGAGAAGCCCTTTTTAAGTACTTTTGTTTATTCAAGTAGTAGTCCTTGACCGTATAGGGCAAGAAAGAAGTAATTTTAGTATTTTAAGAGCATAAATCTTCGTACAACCGTTGTCCCCTTATGGAACTTAAAGTTTCATATCTCAAATTTTCAGGGCCTAGTAAAGAATGCTAACTCACCAGAAAGGTTATTCAAGAAAGCATCCCAAGTTTGGATTATTTAGTTTGAGTCTCAGTACATCAGTATCAAAGAGATTATTGAACCAGGGGGTTGCACTAATTGGAAATTTGCTTTTGCAGTTTCCAAGAGTAATTGTGTGAATACAGAAAAGAAAAACGACAATTTTAAGCTCTTGGGTAGTGTTGGACTAAAGGTGACTTAGGTGTGTTAAATGCTTTCCATTTGTGATTATCACCTGTATCTGGGAGTGTCTTAATGTTTTGTTAGAGTTTTCTAATTAGTATCATATCTTCTACAGAGTGAGGCGGCGGCGAGATCAGGAAGATACCCCAAACCAAAGATACCCTGAGAGCAAAGAAAAAAGAAGCAAAGAAGACAAAGAAATTCAAAACAAGTACACGGAAAGGGAGGTGTCAGGAAAAGAAGATAAGCCCCTGCAGTGCACACCTCAGAAAGCTAAGCCAATGAGGGCTGCTATTGATCTGGGGAGAGAGAAGCTTCTCAGGCCACCAGTGGAGAAGTGGAAGAGACAGGATGACAGAGACTTAAGAGAAAAACGCTGTTTTATTTGTGGAAGAGAAGGGCACATTAAAAAAGAATGCCCACAGTTTAAAGGCTCATCAGGTATGGATACCAACTACACCTTGATGTTTGCACTGACATCTTAAGAGAAATCTCTTCTTTCACGTTCTGTTCTGTTCTGATTTTGTTTATTTCATGTGTATGTGTGTAGCCAAAGCCAAGTGCTGTCGATATGTATGTAAGTATGTATATATACACATGTATATATTTATATAGATAAATTTTCTGAAAGTAGGTTTTAATCAAGTGAAATCCTTCTCTTATAATTCTGAGCCTCTGTGTACATCTTAAATACTTATTCCTGGTTTTGTATGGAGTTGTGAAAGTCATTTGATTGATTTTTCTGAGATTGTTCTGAAAAGTGTTCTAGTCATTCCCAATAGCTAAAAATGTAGCTGAAGTGACCAGAACACAAACTGCAACTTGAGCCTCACTGCTTCTTAGTATATTCATTTAGGAAACCAAAGCATTGTTGGACAGGTAAGAGGCAATAGCTGAAGTTATCTCAGGATACCATACTTTGTAAACAAGTGAGCCAGTTGTATTTCCTTTAAATACAGATACCACATGCGTAGCAAAGGGAATTGCCAGAGATACCACAGTTACTGTTGAATTGACTCTGATTCAGGGCAAACCCATGTGTATCAGGCAGAATATGCTTCATACAGTTTCCAGTGGCTTGGTTTTCAGGAGTAGGTAGCCTGGCCTCTCTTCTGAGGTGCCTGTGGCTGGACTGAAACTGCCAACCTTTTGGTTAATAGCTGAGTTCATTAACAGTTTGTACCACCCAGGGGATTAATAACAGTGAGTATATCTGCAGTGGAGTTAGGTTATGGAGAATTTTATCAAGTTTTTACAGTGAATAAGACTACTTACAATGAGGAAAACTGTCAGTAAATAGTTTAGAATCATCTACAAATCTCTCCTTTGAGTTAAATGGGTGTCTGTTGTAGGCACCTTTTTAATAAAACATTAAAAGTAATGGAACCTTATATGTGTTCAGTAAGTTACGATTTACAAAGCAGTTTTCATACTCCTTCAGAACAAGCATATGAAAGTAAATGAAATTTGGTAAGCATAGAAAAAGAATCCTTGGGAAGTAATTGTTTTGATTCCTAATAGAAACTCAGAACTGAAATAATAAACTTTATGGCTATCTTCAGCTAATATGTCTGTGGGAAAAAAGGTAGTGCTACTTAACAATTTCTTTAAAATACTTTGTTGTTCATTACTTCTGAGGAACTCAGGCGAATTCAGACTTGTTTGCCCTGACATATGGGTGGGGGGGAGTCTTTCAGGATTGTTAAAGGAAAATCCGTTTAAAAGACATTATTCTCAATATCTAACATTAATTGAGCATTTACAATGGCCAGTTGCCATATTAAGCACTTTACATAAATTAAATCACTTGATTTTTACAGCATTAGTATGTGTGGCATTATTAAGTAGTGTGGTGGTATTTATAGCCCCATTTTACAGATGAGGAAACTGCAGTATAGGTAAGGGTTAATGTAGCTTTTTAAAAATTATTTTTGTAAGTTACCCTTCATAAAGAATACAAGGCCTGTGTTTACTAATAGCATAAAGAAAGTTAGTATTGTGCTCTACTTTGAGAAGACCAAGTAGAGAATGAGCGCCTTGTAGGCTCCCACAGTTTGGGTATATTTCTTCTTTCTGTCTGGTAGCAAGTTTTCCATACCTACTAAGGAAGTTCTCAGAAGAGTTAGAGGAGGGAGTTGGGCCGTCTTGAGGGAAGCAGCAGCAAATCAGAAAGACAAAGGTATCTGCAGAGTATGAAACCTGAGGAGAAGCATTCATCTCGAGGCTTGGTTTTTTTCAGAAGGCAGTGTTTACATGCCGATTTAAGGAGTCATCATGTCATAAAAGTAAAATAAGGGCATAGTAGGACCATAGTGATTTCAGTAGCAGTTAAGTAGAAATCATCCGCTTCTGCCTACCTGGAAATTTTGCTATTCCTTCTTGTTTCTTCAAGTATTTTTCTTTCCACACAGTATACTGAGTGGAGTTTCTGTCATGCTAGTAGAAAATCTTGATGTGAAAAATCTGAAAGCAGGGCTCTTGCTTCCAGTGGAAAGTGAGGTCAAAAAGTGCGGATTTCTCCTTTAGGTTTGTCTAAACCAGATTGTGAATTTGGATCCCATTCTTCACCTAGTTCTCTGAGACCAGCTGGCACATTTTTTCAGGTAAATGTAGCTCAAAACACGGAAGGTAGCCTTTCTGTCATCTCTTTACTCAGGAAACCCTTGCTGAGTGCTGGTGGCTCTGTGCTAGGGCTTTGGTTAGATGAGGGGACGGCCACAGGCCCAGTTCCTTCCTTTTGACTGGTGCTGCTCACTGCTCTTCCCATCTGTATCCTCAGTGCGGTGTAGCTGTTCACTGGGTGGAAGGGTGGTTCCTGGGTGGCTACTAGATGTCTCTGCAGCTGAGTCTTGCTTTTAATTTCCTGAACGAGTTTTGCCACTCACATTCCTACTTTCACCTGGCCTTCTTGGATGTGGTTACCACTTTAAGGCTATTTCAGATGCTATTCCTTTCGATTTTGTAAACTGGTCTATTTCATTTTTTAGGCAGTGCTTTTACATGAAGACAAAAAGAAACAAAAAACAGCAATATTTTTGAGTCCCCAGTCAGGTATGTGGGTTTTGTAAAGCAAACATTTTGTTCTTTCCTGTACTACATGGTTTACCACATGCCTTTTGACCTAGTTCCTCAGGAACTGGACATCGGAGTCACTTGGGGAACTTTTAAAATTACAGTTGCCTTGTTCCTACCTCCTTTTCCTAAACTTGATTCATCAGTGACTAGGTATGGACCTATGTGTTTTTAAATGTTCCCGCCTCAGTAAGCACTTCAGTTACTTGTTCCTCAGTGATGCTTGTTTCTGCTCTGAAGTTGGCACTGTCTTGCCAACAATATAATGTCCTCACAGAGGTTATTTGCCGTATACCGAGGGAAGGAATGTATCAGCCTGACGCCTACTCTTAATCTCTCTTCCATTTCATGCATTCCACAAAGTATGTTAAGCTCTGCTTGCTAAGTGCTGCGCACTCACCTGGATGCTGATGTAGAGCAGTGAGGAAGCAAAGCTCTTGTTGTCATTTACTGTGCGTTCTTGTCAGAGGAGATAGACAATAGGAGATCTGTAGATAATATTTCTTATGAAGACAAGTGTTTAGAAGAAATATAAAACAGGAAAAGAAAGTGTTGCATAGGGAGGTGGCCTCTAGGATAAAGTAACCATTAAGCAAAGAATTGAACAAAATGGAAAAACATCAAAAGGAAAGTGGACTTAAGCTATTCTATGCAGATCCTCCAACCTCACTGAGACCTGTGCAGCAGGAATGGTGTGACTGAGCGAGGGAGGAGTGCCTTGTGGCAACGGTAGGAGTGAGATTCTTTCTTGCTAAGTGAGATGGGAACTACTAGAGGATTCTGAGCAGTGGAATGTTATTGTTGGAATTAGTTCATTATGGTTGCAATGTGGAGACAGGGGGTAGGAACTCATAAGCCAACCCCAGGACTACTGTAGTAACTTGGGAGAGAGATGATGACAGTTAGACCAGGAGGTGGTAGTGATGAAGGAAGTGAGGAGTAGTCAAGTTACAGATACGCTGAATGTAGACCAGCAAGATCTATTGATGGATAGACAATAAAGCATGAGAAAAAAATGAATCAGAGATGACACTATGATATTTGGACTGAGCATCCGGAAGGACAGAAGTCAAATTTGTCGAGCTAGGGAAGACTTAGGAAGAGCAAATTTAAGGCAGAAGTCAAGTCTCGTTTTAGACATGGTAAGTTTAAGATACCCAGTAGATACCAAGGCCGAGATGACAAGTAGGTAATCGTAAATATAAGCCTGTCATGTATCAGATAATCCCTACCCTGCCCAGTGGTGTACCTGTGCATGTGACCAGTGTATGGACAGTGTTTAAAGTCCTGTTACCAGAATGAGATCACCTGGGCAGTAAATGCAGATGGGAAAGAGAAACATATTTAGAGACTAAGGCAGCAAACAGACGAGACAGCAAAAAAGTGATCAGTGAGGTAGAAGAATCAACAGAGTTGGGTCCTGGAGTCCAAATGGCGGGGCGGGGGGGGGGAATTCTTCAAAGAAGAGGGATTGGTCATTGTGTGACAAGTTGCTCATAGGGGGACATGGTACTCATAGATTCAGTGAGATGTAAACTAAGATTACACGTTGGATTTAGCAGGGTAGAAGTCACTGGAGACTTTGAAAAGAGCCATTTCTTTGGAGTAGAAGGGAGAAAAGTTTGATAGCCTTGAGTTCAAGAAATGTTATAAGAGGAACTACAGGCTGCTTCAGCTCTGCTTTAGGTGCAGTGTCAGAGCCTGAAGACCTTTTAGGGGTGTTTGAAGAGTACCCTGGGTCCTGAAAGGGAAGGAGGGGAAAATTGACAGAGTGGGCAACAGAGTAACTTCAGCGTTCTGAGTGACTTTTTTAGCTTTTATTAGAAAGAAGGAATGAAACTATAAACCCTTTGAATGTTTAGATACTCCTAGTAACTTTGTGAATGGCGGTTGTTAGAGGGAAATTATTAGAATAAGTAGTCTGTTTGAACTAGACAGTTTATGAGAAAAGTTTAGTTTTTCACAGTTTAAAACTTCATTATTTAACTTGACATTTATGAAAGATGTAAAACACCCGACATATTGTGTGCCCATCTTTTTTACATGTTATGTTTTACAAGTAATGAGCAAACAATATTTGTTTTTAGATTGGAGAAGTGTCTTAGTTACCTGGCATACAGTCTTAGCCGATCTCTGTTTTAGTCATCTAGTGCTGCTCTAACAGAAATACCACAGAGTGGATGGCATTAACAAAGAAAGATTTATTCTTACACAGTCCGATAGGTTGCAAGTCCATATTCAGGGTGTCCGCTCCAGGGGAAGGCTCTGGAGGAAAGTCTGGTATTGCATCAGTCTTTGTCCAGGGAGCGTCCTCACGCAAGAACCTCTGGTCTGAAGGATGCGCTCTGCTCCCGGTGCTGCTTGCTTGATGGTAGCGAGGTTCTCAAATTGTCCTTTGTCTCTTTTTCCTTTTATTCCTTGCAAGCTAAAAGCATTAAGGGTGGGGCAAGCCATACTCCAGGGAAACTCCCCCTACAGCAGGAATTTACAGCCCCACCCTAATCCTTTAACATGCAGGTTAGCAAAACCATACAGTGGAGGACAGTCCCAAGATACTGGGAACCATATCCCAGCCACGTGGCTGCACACATTTTTGGGGGGACACAATTCCAACCATGACAATCTCTTTACATCCATTGCCTATTAATAAAAAGTACCAGTCCTAAATTCACGCATCCTCCCACACCTGACAGTAGAGCTCTCCTCTGGTTCCACTCACTCAATCTTTAATGATCATAGTCTCAGGTACCTCACCCCAAGAAAGGTAAAGCTAAGGAAGGTACTGGCTAGCTGTTTGGTTATCTCTGTTTTCAATGTTGTAAACAGAAAAAAAAAATAAGTGGATATTAGTATTTAAATGTCTGTCAATACCAAGATGAATTCTCAAAAAGATAAAATGATCAAAGTAGAACTCCATATTTGTTTTTATGGTACATGAATTTGATGGTGGCTTTTTTTTTTTTTTTAAGAAAAGAAAATTTTTGAAGGAGCATTAAATCTGTTTACAATCAAAATTTAAAAGAAATAAGGGTTGATGATCGCATGTAGAATGAGGTGGAATTATTCAAAAAGAAAACAAATCTTCAAAGAATGTCTTCCCCTACCTGCCCACCCACCCACCCAAAAGCAATGCTTGTACATGAAAGGTAAGGAAGCAGGCAGCTCTGTGAATACAATGATCACAGCTGTTTCCTGGAGAGACTTTATAATTGATCTCAGTGAAACAAGTATGATGTAAAAATTAGGAAGCTTTACTGGGAAGAAAAATCCCCAAATCAAATAGAAGTGAAACCTGAATGGATCCTATTGTGTGGTGAGTTGATTGCTTATGAAAACAACCTTTTATGTAGAAAAAAAATCTCATCCTTCTTCGTTGAAGTGTTTACATTGGATAGGGTAGCAGGCATAGTGTTTTAAGAACATGGACTCTGCTAACACCTTACCTTGATTCTAGATTTGTGATCTTGAGCAAGCTACTAATCCTTCACATGCCTCAGTTTCCTCATCTGTGGAAAGGGGATAATAATAATAGCTGAATGGCTAGATTATTGAGAAATAAATGTCAAAGCACTTAGAACAGTCCTTGAATGTAGTAAAAGCAGGGAAAAGATGGTGAGTGGTAATGATCATGGTAGTTGCATGAATATATTGTTCTTACCAGCATTGTTCCTGCTAAAGATATTACACATCTTCAAAGTAGAGTTTATAACTAAACCAAACCCACTGCCGTCAAGTCGATTCCAACTCAGCAGCCCTAAAGGACAGAGTAAAACTGCGTGCCATAGAGTTTCTTAGGAGTGCCAAGTATTTAATCCCTTGAGTTGAAATCTGAATGATTGGAGATACTGTAAGTGATTGGATACCTAGCAGCATGATGACTGCTAACCAAAAAGTCAGCGGTTCAGATCTACCAGACGCTCTCTGCAAACTACAGCCCAGTTCTGTTCTTTCCTATAGGATCAGTAGGAGTCAGAATCAACTTGATGACAGCGAGTTTGGCTTTGGTTTGGTGTAAGAGATTGGTACATTGTCGTCTGTCCCTCATGATAATGTATGATTCTACAATTGAAAATGTACTTACTTAAAATTTCAAAAAAGCAGAGATCTTTATAATAGTAAATAAAAATAGAAATACTTTGATACTTTGACAGGTTCTCATTGTCAGAAAATATAGACGATTCTTTTTCATAACTTTCTTGATATTCTAGGATATAGATATACTGTTATTTACTTAATCAGTCCTTATTAATGGACATTTAGGCTAGTTCCATTTATTTGATATATTAGGTATCTTCAAAACATTTTTGGTTTGCATATTCTGTCTCCAAGTTTTAAAAACCTTTATATCTCCTTGCACAATTTTGTATTGGCATCCAAATTTCTCATCATAGTGTAATTTCTGGAGGTTTTTTGGTAAGTATGGACATTTTAAAATAAAACTTTTAAATCAGCTTGAGATGTATCAAAGGGACTATAAATATCATTGTATTTGATATCCACAGCATCTGTTTTCAGCTCATCTTTAACAGGATGGTATTTTAAGTATTTTATTGGTCACGATATCTCCAACAAAAATATTTCCATGAATTAAGTCTTTTTTTTTTTAACATTAAGTCTCAAAAGTATAATACTTTGTTCTAAATTGCATTTTTATGATGATTAGAGTATGTAATTGATCAAAGCAAATGTTACGAATTGTTATTAAAAATTACTTTCTATGTTTGCCTATGGAGAATTGGAAACCCAGGTAGTATAGTGGGTAAGAGCTGCAGCTGCTAAACAAAAGGTTGGCAGTTTGAATCTACTGGGCACTTCTTGGAAAATATGGGGAACTTCTACTCAGTCCTCTAGAGTCATTATATAAAGTTCACTTAGTGGAGCAGGTTTTATTGAAAAGTATTCATTTCATGGGATAAATGGGATCTTTTTTGTGTAAATTCGTGTGTGTTTAGATAAATATTATCGCATGGGTGAAACATGCTTCTTATAATTTCTACTCCTAATGTTTTAATTTTTAAATAGTTACTAAGCATTGAGAAACTTCTGTGATCTATAATGGTAAATTCAAAATAATAGAAATAGCTTGCTTTAACAGCTGGAAATGGAAGATGTTTCAGCAGTGTTGTTCAGTTACTCTAGTTCTTTCTAGATAATGTGACCAGAAATGACGGTGATGTATCATCAGAAATTACTTAATAATCATCAACTAGCATTCAGCGGGACTTTATGAAAGCTGAGAATTTGGATTTTTGTTAGAATCATTCACATTTACTGCAGATACCAGCATTTTGTTTGCTTCCTATCTCTCCCGATTGTGTTCACCTCAGGGTATCACACCATGGTAGGATTTGCATGGGCAGGAGATAACGCTGTTCTTCTGTAAAGCGCAACAGTTGAGAGAGAGTAGTTGAAAAGGAAAACGGATAGGATTTTCAGGTACTGGACCCTGAAGAACCTTAAGTGTTTGAGAACCAGCCTAAAGCCTTGACATCAAGTTCTTCTGGGACCTGCTAGTTTTGACAAAGAGCACACACAGAAGTTGAGAAACTGGAAATGGGCTCTGTCCTGGCCCACGTCCCCTGCCAGGAAGGCTGAGGATATATGGACCCTAGTTGATGACTACTGTGTATGTAGAACAATGTAAGAAGTATTTGCGTGTTTGCTGACTTACCTCCCAGGGATAAACTCCCACTTAAGAGAAGGATAGTTTAAAAAGTGTGTACATTTTGCCGGTGATGCCAGTATTGAATGTTGAAAATTCCAGAGAGCTAATTACAACCTGTTTCCCTTACCTTTACTGTCATTGGAGGGGTATAGATTTTTTTGTTTTGCCACTGTGAAGCTCTGTGATCACCCTTGAACTCGGATGTTTTTCTCAGGTTTTTATTTGTGTTTCTTTGTGTCTGCCACCTAAGTTTTGTGTTCAAGTATTCATCTTTGATTTTAGGAGCAGTTTGTCAAGTATGTTTACTACCACCCCATTTACAGTTCCAGCCGCATCGATGGTGTGTTTGGCCATCAACAAGATGTTTGTTGATCTGGCAGGTTTTGGGGGCAAGGGAAATGAGTTATACACACAGATTTTATAAGTTTCCCCCTGAGTTATATAAAAGTTCACATTGTTTTTTATTTGCGTATATTTTATATGAAGTTTCTTCAAGTAGAACAGTATTTTGTTTTTTTAATATAATTACATGTATAGGTGTATATTAAAGTGCTCTCAAAATTGTCTTCATTTTGGAAAATATGAAAAGCTATAAATAATGTAACAGCCCATCTTCAGAATTAGCTTTTTTTTTTTCTTAAAATTAAAGATCAAGCATGGCCCCTGGCCCTGATGCTGACCCTGTCCATAAATCATAATGGAGGCCAACTCTTTGGACAGGAATGGATTGCACTTGGCAACACAGAGTGAACATATCATGTGTGTACTTTATGGTTCTGTGCATATCTGGGATGTCATGCTGCTGACCTCTTACTGGAGGCAGGGGAGTGAGTGAAGAGGAGGAGATAGGAGACTGTTGGGAGGATAAGACATGTATGGAGCAGAGAGGAAGAGTGTGCTGTCACCGGACAGGGAGAACAGTGGGAGCTGCATGTAGGTGGGCATGCAAATTTATATGGGAATGTACATCTTCAATCATAATTTAAAAAAAAAAAAGATCACCAAGAGGATAGAAGTTCCCTTTGACTACCATCCCCAGGCCCACACCCCTCTGTCATGTTGCCCTTCACCCTATAGGCAGTTTAAGTAACCTTCCAGTTACTTTTTTTAAATTTGTAACTCATACATATGTATCCATTAAGATGTATCCCTGGTGAATTTTTTAATTTAAATGATATATTCATGTCCACAACCTGCTTTTTCATATGTATTTGGTAAAATATTTGTGGATTTTTTTTATGTTGCAGTATATAGATTATTTTTTCTTTTACCCTGTTCCGTCATACAAATGCAAAATTTTTTATTTATCCATTATCCAGTACCTGAACCTTTACATTGTATCTCATTTTTGCCGTGACTAACAGTGCTGTAGAGAACATCTGTGAGTCAGTGTATACATTTTCTATTTATGTAGATACTGTTAGATTTAACATCCCATTAGTCACTGAAACAGTTGTCACTCTAACCAGCAGTAGTGTGGGTTCTTACTTCAACATACTCTTTCAAATTCTTGATTTTGTGAGGCTTCTTTGATTTTTGCAAATCTGATGGGTGAAAAATACTTTGGTATTGTCCAGATGTGTCTTTTCTAGACTCTAGTGATACGGAGCATATTTTCATATGTTTATTGGTCATCTGGAGTTCCTCTTCTGTGAATTACCTGGTCAGATTATTTATATGCTCATTATTCCATTGCATTATCTTTAGCATGTTAATTTGTAAGCTTTCTTTTATTCTGAATACTGCTCCTTTGCTGTTATACACGTTCCAGTTATTTTCTTCCAGTACATCTAGTCCTTCCATTTTTTGTTTCAGGTTTTTAGTTTTGAAATAATCAGGTTACTGGTTTTTCATGATCATGATTTGGGGTTCATCTTTAAGAAGTCTTCCTCTAGCCTGAGGTCATAAAGATAGCCATCTATATTTTCTTTTAATAGCTTTAAAACTTTACCTGTTTGGGCCTTTAGTCTACTTAGCAATTTATATGTCTGTAAATTATGAAGTAGGGATCTTATCTTTTTTCCCCCCAAGTCTGTTGTCATATGCAGTTCAGAATGTCAAAGAAATGTGCCTCTGGACTAATACTCTTCTAGTATAATAAGTACTACATCAGAATGCCTCATTTCTCCCTAACTGAAAGCTTTATTTCTTACTGACTGATACTACTCATTTCACACTGTGAGTTGATTATATAGACACTTTGCTTTGAAACTCTTCATGTATATATTTTTATTTATATGATTAATATGTTTTCATTAGACAATGTAGAAAGTATAATTAAAGAAAACGAATAAAACAAACCATCCATATACTCCATCTGTTCTAGCATTAACCACTAATCAAATTTTGGAGATGAAGTCTTGCTGACTTTTTACATCTACGTAACAGAGATAGCTAACATTTACTGAGTACTTTCTGCGTGCCAAGTACTGTTCCAGTTGCTTTACATGTATTAATTCACTTAATTAATCACAATAGCTCCAAAGGAATAGGTGTGATTATTGCACTAATTTTACAGTTAAGGAAAAGGAAGCCTTTCCAAATATATGATTGGTGGAATGCTTTTGGTTTTTATGAAAATACTATTCATGTGGTTTATACCTCGCTTTTTTATATATATATATTATTTATTTTCCTTCTGTGCCTCCTTAGTATTTCATTGTATACCTGGTCTCAAATATATTTAGTCAAAGCACAGCTGTTGGACATTTCAGTCATTTGTATTTGTAAATATTGTTAATGTTTATATGACTATTTAGCGAAATTTCCTACCTGCTTTACCCTACCCTAATTTTGTTTCTTCCAACAGTAATACTCAAAAATTGATATCTTGTTTAAATTTACATTTCTTTGGTTACACATTGATGTAGAACTTTTTTTTCATATATACATATCCTGTTTTTTTTCCCTCTGTCATGTATTGCTTTTTCTTAACCCAGCTACCGGTTGTTTCCATCTTGTTCTCCACTGATTTATAATTTCTTTATATACTAGCATATTCTGATATTCTTAGGAAATATCTTCACCTCAGGATTCACTGCTTTTTGTACTTTGATAGTTTTATTTACATTTAAATCTGATTAATTTGTAATTAAATGGGAAGGAAGGATATGGTATAAGGAAAGAACTATTCTCCTAGCCCCCCCCAGAAAATGCAGTTGTTGACATAGTGCCAGTTATTGAACAATGCGTACTTTCCTCCATTGATTCGAATTCCCATCTTCATAATACACTATTTTCCTATAATCACTTTAAAATTTCTTCACCTCTTCTGTTTCACTGATCTGCTTATTCAGAACCAAGATTTATTTCTTGTTCTGTGGTATGTCTCTAATTGGCAACTCTCATGCATGTCCTTCATCTAGTAAATGTAATAAATTTTCTTTTTCTTCTGGATTTCAATGAGTTATTACAGTATTACCACCCACCATATATCTACAGGGTATTGATGGAAGATATTTATCTCTGCCCAAAGAGTTCTGCATAGTATAATCTGTTTTGTTGCAAATGAAGACACTGATCAGTGCAAAGCAGAACCTGTGAAAAAATGGGTTCACCTGGCCCTTTCTACCATCGTGAAAGTTGTTGAGAGTCATCACGTTAGTTCCAACTCATAGCAACCCCTGTGTACAACGGTTGTTGCTGTTAGAGCCCACTGTTGGCAACCACTGTGTCAAATCAAACTGGAAATAGTGAACATGCAAATGTATTAAAATTGTATCCCTCTAGCTGCTTGTCTGCACTTAAACACAGTTTTGACTGTGTAACTAGGTCATGTTCTGTTTATGGCTTTTCTCTCTAGCCTCATTGATTCAAAACCAATGACCACTTCTGTTGTGGAAAAAAATGTAAATAGTTAACAATAAGAAGTAATTTTGTAGCTTTTGAGATAAAGTGAGGCTGTTTTATTTATGTTGGGTTTTGTTTTTCCCCCTCCTCTAGGTAGCCTTTCCAGTAAATATATGACTCAGGGAAAAGCCTCACCGAAGAGGACCCACCAGGAATCATGAGGGAATGAAAATGAAGCACTGTGGCCATCCAGGCATTCATATTCACTCTGAAAATTAGGTTTACGTCACAGGACACAGCAGCATAGATCAGGCTTCACCTTAACCATTAAGGGAAATGTCTTTTTTTTTTTTAATTAATGAAATCGTTAATGAGGGAAAAAATTTTTAATAGACTCTTATGTACCACAGATTCCCATAGATTAAGGATTTTAATAGAAAGCCATGATGTCTGTATTTAAGCCAGGTTTTAAAAAAGAAAAAAAACGGCTGTAACTATGGGCCAGTATTCAATGAATACAGTTCAGTGGTTTTTAATTCTTTCAGAGTACACTAGAATGGTGTGCGCATGAACCCCCGGTAAACTAACCTTTTTTCCCGATAAATTCCAATTTTGTTTTGAAGAGGGGAAATTATATTTATTATTACTTACTGAATCCTTGTGTGGAAATGTATCAAATATGTGTGAACTACTACTGTAATTACAATTTACAAACATTTTATTGCTATTTGTAGAAAAAGTGAAAACCTAAACCTGAGTACTTATTTATGTGAACCTTCGATTAATAAGCAGTGCCCCTGAGGGTTTTGGATTTCTTCCCTCTCTAATTGTAAGGACGTTGACACATAAAAAATGAAATATGGAAAAAACAAGTGATATTGTTCACTTCTCAAAGCATTTTCAAAGGAGAAAGGACAAAATAAAAGTACTTTTTACTTTTTAAAAATTCAGAAATGAGTGTGGAGAACTTTTAAAAATCCCTCAAGATTAAAGAGGCTGTCTCTGCCAATCCCAGATTTGGCTAGTGTCATTTTTGGTTTAACTGGAGCCATCATGGAACTGTTCCTCACTTCACACGCCCTTCAGAAGCACTACATGGTCAGAACTTGGCCTTGATTTATCATTTTGAAATAAAATCAAATTTTCAATCTGTAATTTTATCCACATTATTTCCTAGCAGAAGAGTTCTGCGTTTCATGAGGAAAACAAATTAAGGTGTGAAGAACAACTCCATAATAGATCTGCACCTCTTGAAGGAGAGTGCACACACAATTCCTGTGACTTGCACTATTCACGTGTTCACTGTGGTTACTTATTGGCACCCATTGTGTGCCAAGCACTGTGGTGCACAGCCTTAATGGGCAAGGATACATGTGGGAGGGATGCATAGGGCCAGCTGGGCATGTTCTCAGATACAAGAGGGCTCAGAAAATATGTACTGACATGCCACGTTTGAAAAACTGAATACATACTCCAGCTAAGGAAGAATCATCAAAATTTAAGAACTTTCAAACCAGGAAGTTTGGTCATAAGAATGTGATCTTTCCGTACTCGTTGTTGACAAGAACTCGTGGATTCTAAGTGAATTGTGCAACCTGGGCTAAAACTTGATTTTCCATGACTTAGCTATTCTGATTTCTTCTCTTTGTCCAACAAAGTCACCGTGTCACAGTTCTTGTCACTTTTCTTTGAAAAGCTTATTTATACTGTTCTGTCTTCTGCCATCTGACACCAGCCTAATTTATTACCTTGTAGGTCATAATTTTCCACCTGGATGCTGCTGTGCTTTTTCCATAATTAAGGGAGGAAATTGCCACACTCTAGACATGTCTCTTCAGTGACTGGTCCAAAACAACAGTGATTCAATATATTTGCCTACTCAGATTTCTTTTATAATTTTAGAAAGGATCTTATAATAGAATTTTTTTTCTCAGAAACACTTCTGTCTTTTTCTCAGTATTTCTCCCTTTGTCATCTCCATATTAGAAATGCCTCTGAAATTTAATCTGCACATCACTGGCTCTACTTTTAGTGTCATTCTACTCTTTTCTGTTTCTAATGGAAATTCTGATTTTCTTAAACTTGACCTCACCTAGCGTTTCCTCTCACCTTTTTTCTCTTCTCTTTCTATGGAAACCATGTTTTCGTGTATATCCTGCTGAGGATGTCAAATGTTCCCCAAATTTGTATAGAATTTATTCAAGAGATAGTCTTCCTCTTTATCTTCAAAATACTCTCTTGCTTCTTTTCTGCCCAGTGTACTGAGGTTATTGTTTGATTTTCAGATCCTCATGCTGGATCAATGGGAAGATGACCATTGTCTGCCAGCAGACCTGGCAGAATGGATTGCCCTTGATTCTTTGTCCCTTCTTTGGATGCTGGTTAGAGCCCCTTCTCAGCACCTAGCTAGAGGACAGATGTGTCTGTTCGACACTTGGTCGAGTTCCCGGTACTCAGCTCTCTTTCACATACAGCTTGCTTGTCTTAGGCTCCATAAGCTCTGCAAAATACCCCCAACCAAGGTTCTTTGTCTCAGAAACAAAAGTAGGACACCTTTTCTATATGGTGGTGGTCTAGTGACCACAATTCACACTCTAAATCTCTTACTCACTGCATATGGCAGCCACAATTCGCAGATTTCAATGTCTTTTAAATGTGCTTAGATAATTTTTCATTTTGAAATGTGTTCTACAAATGGCTTCCCTTACAGAAAAAAAGTTGAAAGGAATTTAACCAACTCCATAAAAGTAAAATTGTGCCTCGGTATCTTTGTTTGCAAGCAGGTGAGTTTGGATAGCAGCAGTCAAGAACTCAACACCCTGTTTTCAAGCCCTGTGTGTGACAGGTAGGTCCCTTAACCTCTTGCCAGTTCACTTTCTTGCTTGTAAAATGGTGATCTCACCTGCACTTGTACAGTCAGAATCAGGTGAGGTTTTACTGCGAGAATACTTTTTTTTTTTTAGTGTTGACAATAAACCCAGCAGTTTCTACATGAACCATTTAGGAGGACCAGTAACTTTCGAGTTGTGCATCCATTTTTACCCTCCTATTCTGAGTTGCCGACTCGACGGCACTTGGCATGGCATTCTGAGTTGTCTCTGCCCATTAACATAAATTTACTGTCCCTTAAAGTTCTTATCTGTTGAGTTGCTGTTGTCACTTTGATCTCATATAGATAGTTCTTAAAAGAGCACAGTGCTCAAAGCAGACATGTTTTACTAGTTAGCGTATTGTGAGGTTTTAAGAAGACTTCAGGGCAATAAATTTCAGGGGTTCATCCAACCTTCATGGCTCTAGGAAGTCAGAACACTTTTTTTTTAGTGTTTAGAACTGAAGTTAAATCCTTAAGCATAGTGTTGAGCATTTCCTTACATTAAGCCTTTACCATTTTAGTGGAAATCTACAAGTGGTTAGAGCCTGCAAACTGCCTTCGAAGTTTTCCACACCCACCTCATTTCCATACCACAGAACAGCTGTTGCTCTGAGATAAACTCATATTGCTTGGTTATCTTCCAACACACCAACTCATCTTGCAAACCTGCAAAACAACTCATCTAATCAAAAACTGAACAGTGTATTAGGATCCACAGGATCCTGAATCACACAATTTAACTACCGCCCTGCCCTCATTTGCCCCGAACAAGGCATTTAAGCCTCACTTGTGAAATAGTCAGGCCTATGCTCCTACCGTGTTTATCTCAAAAGATGTGATGCTTGTGTGATGTAATGTGCTCCAAGTTCTTTTGAAGCCAGTAGGATGCTACACCTGTACACTATTACAATAAATGAAGAAATGACGCATGGCATCTTTAAACGTCCATTTAACAATTGGCAATGTTTATTGAGTGTTGCTAGGTTCCAGGCAGTCTTCTAAGGGCTTTTCATTTATCAACTCATTTCATCCTCAAAACGTCTATACAAAGGGCATGAAGAGTAAAATGCCTTACCCTAAATCACCAACGAGACAACGATGGGCTAGTCAAACATCACACCACCACCTCTAAATCCCACAGTTTCTCTTGTGTACAGCCAGAGTTAGGAATAAATGTCCTTTTATAGGGGCTCTGGTGGCACAGTGGTTAAAACCTATGTCTGCTAACCAAAAAGTTGGCTGACAGTTGGAAGCCACTAGCCACTCCCTAGAAACCCTATGGGGCACTTCTTCTCTGTCCTAACAGGATCACTATCTGTGGGTATCAACCAAAATGGGTTCATTGTTTTGTCTTAGGGTCCTTTTAAAATGAATGCAACTGCTTTTCAGTTCACAGAGACAGAACTTAAAGGCATTTTGAGCTGCCCTTTATGACCTTGTAGACTCTAGAGAATGAAAGAAAAAACGGCTCTAAAAACGACTTCATTTTTTTTTTATGTCAAAACACTGAGCAAGAGCTATCTATCCTCTTCCCCAGCACCGCTCTACAGAACTTTTGGCTTCCTTACTCCCTTACCTCTAGCACTAGCAGTGGAAATCATACCTGTTCAGATTTTGTCTTCTTACTAGCTACTAACCCTGCTGCACTTCCACCCTCCCGCTTGGACCTCTAATTCTGCCCCGGATCCTCTGGTTTGCTGGACTTCCTGAATATGCCCGAACCTGCTGGTCAGTGCCTGGTGGGCCATGGGTGTTCAGGAATATTTGTATCCTGAACCATCAGAACAAGGTCTGACAAACAAGTTATCAACAGAATTTGTTTGCTATAAATGTGAGTCTTTCGTGCTGTGGAATCACATCGTACAGTAGGATTCCTCCTTCAACATCCCTTGCAACACAGCTTGGGGGCTGGGTGGGGACCTCAGAGGGAGCGAGTCTGCTTATTAGACAAGTCTCTGGGGGAACTCTAACTTCTGAAGAACTGCCTGGCTGGACCAAAAGGAAGAATAGAAACATATGTAGGTGTCTAGATGCTGGAAACCATTCCAATTTGAGAATCACCATCTCCCCTTGCTGGGTTGACTTTATTCTTAAGCCTCTGTTGTTAGCTGCCCTCAAGTCACCCCAGGCTCATGATGACCCCACGCAAAACTGAACAAAACGGTGCCCAGTGTGCCATCTCTATGAACAGTTGCACACTGGACTGTTGTGATCCCTAGGCTTTCACTGACTGATGTTTGGAAGCAGGTCATGCCTCTCAAAAAACACTACCGTGGAGTCGACTCCGACTCACAGTGACCCTATAGACAGAGTAGAACTGCACCAAAGAGTTTCCAAGAAGCACCTAGCAGATCTGAACTGCTGACCTCTGAACACCAGCCAATAGCATTTAACCACCCATGCCACCAGGGTTTCACAGACTGTGCCTCTGCAGCCTATTAATGCTTTTGTTGTTGTGAGGATCAAAGGAGGTGACGCTGCACATTGCTCAGCCGGCAAGTCTTGAAGCACAACGCCTCCAGAGTCAGCAAGGTCGGGAAGGTCACTCTGAGTCCCCAAACCGCTCTTCCGACGTCACGCCAAGAACCTCCTCTAGCCAAGGAGACATTTCTCCAGGCTTTTACGGTCAACAGCCTCTGACCGCACCGGCACGCCCGTCACTCACGGAGTCCAGCCAATGGTGACGGTGGGCGGTGCGAGGGGGCGGGCGAGAGGAGGGCGGGGCCTGAGCTCCGTGAGCTAGGGCTTTGGCGTCACTGCGTGCGCCGTGTCCATGGGGAGAGGCTGAGCTGTCTTAGCTCCGGTCCCGGTCGGAGCCACCGGGGCGATAAAGATGTCGGCTTCGTTGGTCCGAGCCACTGTCCGGGCTGTGAGCAAGAGGAAGCTGCAGCCCACCCGGGCCGCCCTCACCCTGGTGAGTGCTCTGGACGCGCGACCGGGGCCGTGACATTGGCTCACCTCCGCCGCCTGTGAGGAGCGGTCACGGCGACGCAAAGTAGGAATGCGGAGAGCGGGGAAGGAGCCGAGCGGTGAGATGCTGGGTCCAGTTCCTCAGACGCGTCGCGGGTTTTCCCCCTTGGCTCCTTAGTGGGAGAGAGAAAGCTCAGGGAGCAGTGGGAACTACGTTTCCCAACAGGACGTGCGGCCGGTGAAGGGGCGGTGCGCGTGTCCTCTGGGCGGGCCCCGCGCCCGCCGTGTCCTCCGGTAGGTCCCAGAAAACGTCCCTGAAGCCTTGTTCTTTGAGGATTTTGCTGGGCTGCCGTTGGTTGATGTCTGCTGTCATTTAGAGATTGAGTGTGGTAACGAAGTGCTAAGGATATCTGGATAAAGAAATCAAGTGGCGTGCACATGGCTACTGCTAGGGTTGAGATGGGTGGTTCGAATCTACCTAGCGGCTCTTGGAAGGCAGGCCTGGCAGTCTGCTTCAGAAAGATCGCAGCCTTGAAAATCTGTAGAGAAGTTCTGCTTTGCAAACGCGGGGTCTCCGTGGTTTGAAATCCGCCCGGTGGCAGCTAACAACAACATCCCTCGCGGTGAGTCTCACCAAATGACAAACAGCATGTTAAATACAGTAAGAGTCTGTACTGAGAGCACAACGGTAACGAAGCTCATCCCCTTTGCTGTGCGCAAAAGGTTATTCCTACGGTTTTGAGATGCTTTGTGAAACATCTTCCGTACTCCCCCTCCTCCCCGCAGCCCTAGGCTGCAGTAAGCTCTTAACGTAGGACAAAGAAGAATAAAGATTCTTCCCCTGAGGGAGTGTGCGCCGCCTTCCGGGTGAAAGGTCAGACACTCAGGAAGCTCGTGGATTTACCATGTATTATCCCCTCCATACTAGCAAGAATTTTTTAATTGCAGTATAATTTATATAAACTTAACCACTTTAAAGTGTACAATTTAGTGGTATTTTGTATCTTTATAATGTTGTGGTGCAGTCACTTTGCTGTAGTTTTTAAACATTTTCATCAACGCGAGAGGAGACTTCATACTCAAAGCAGTACTTGTCACTTTGAAAGAAGTTGATTTTATAGGGAAGCAATCTATTCAGTATTCTTCATATTGTTGTACGGGAAAAGCCATCACAAGTTAAATAAATGAAAGTTTTATTTGACATATGGGCAAAAGTGGGAAACAGACAAGCATGCTGCCATGCTAATATCAGCCTGAATCCAAGGATTACAGAACAAATAAGAATGGAATAACAAACAGGCATGTGGCCACAGCCATGTCTGCCCAAGCCCAAAGGATATCACAGAATCATCTGTATGTATATATTGACATTATAAGATGGGCAAAACCGTTGAAAGTTTCACTTTTTCATAGATTGGCTAGAAATGATGGTCCTCCTTTTTAAATTGCCTTTTTTAACTAGCACTGGTACAGATTTTAGTAATGACAGTCAGGAAAGTCTTCACTGGTCAAACAAATTTTCTGTTCACTGTTAACGGAAAAAGACATGAGTGGAAAATCTTTTATGTTTTGTCTTATGGCTTATGTGTAAGGTTCTTTGAAAGATACTTTCCTTCTTTAAAAGATAATTTCCAAGATTGTCCCATGTATTGTCTTCATCTCGGTTATTGTGTCCTGTGAGTCTTTGTGAGGCCATCTCCAGCTGGCTCGTGTTCTCTGTTCTCAAGGACGGTGAATAATCATTCAAATATGATTTCCTAAATCAACACACTGTTCAAGAGAAGGCTTTGTGCAAGCATTTAGCATCTGAGACTGAAAAAATAAGTTTTCTAAGTTGAACCATGGATCCCATTCAATCTAATGGCGTAAACAGGCCTATTGCTAGAAAATCACTTACAGCAAAATAGAAGGAAGTCATGATCAGGTGTGACAATTTGTTTTTATAATAGATGGATGTCTTAGGCCCTTAAGGAAGCTATTTGTGTTCTGTGTTACCTTTTTGGGGACCAGCGACCTCATTTTTGTGTCTGTAAGAATATGCTACGTGGTCTTAGACTTCGCTAAAGTCTTGAAATCACAAGGAACCAGACATCCTCAGCAAAAGTTATTCAAAATTGGAAAGAATTCTGCCATTGATAATAGTTAAGCCAAAAAGAGTCAGGAAGTAGAGACTTTTTTTTTTTTTTTTTGCTACCGTCATCATCAGAAACCCTGGTGGCATAGTGATTAAGTGCTATGTCTGTTAGCCAAAAAGTTTGCAGTTCAAATCTGCCAGGTACTCCTTGGAACCTTTATGGGGCAGTTCTACTCAGACATACAGGATTGCTATGGGTTGGAATCGACTAGACAGTAGTGGGTTTGGTATAGTTTATCTTCATAATTAATAGGTTACCTGCCAGAGTCATTTCCTTCCTTTCCTACTCATTCAGCAGACATTTATCAAGTCCTAGAAATAATAACCAGTATTCATCTGTCAGTTTATCATGCTCTGGTGGCTTGTGTGTTCCTGTGATGTTGGAAACCATGCCACCAGTATTTCAAATACCAGCAGGGACACCCATAGTAGACAAGTCTAGCACAGCTTCCAGAGTAAGGCAGACGAGGAAGAAGGACATGGCAGTCTACTACTAAAAAAAAAAAAAAAAAAAGCCAATGAAAAACCTATGAATAGCAAAACATTGTCTGATAAAGATGAGTCCCTCAAGTTAGAAAGCACTGAAAATACAACTGGAGAACAACTGGCTCATCAAAGTAAGCCCCCCCCCCAAGCCAAACCCACTGCCACCAAGTCAATTCTGACTCATGGTGGCCATATAGGACAGTGTAGAACTGTATAGAGTTTCCAAGGAGGACCTGGTAGATCTGAACTGTCAGCCTTTTGGTTAACGGCCACAGCACTTACCCACTTCACAACCAGGGTTTCCCTTCAAAGTACAGTCAGCCTTAATGATGTGGATGCAGTAAAACTTTCATAACCGTCATGTGCTGATGTGATACAGCAAAATGAGAAGAAAACAGCTGCAAACATCTACCAATAATCAGAAGGTAGAATGTACAAAGTACAAGTATAGGAAAATTGGAAATTGTCAAAAATAAAATGGAACATTTGAAGATAGATATCATAGATATTATCTGAGTTGAAATGGACTGGAATTGGCCATTTTGGATTGCATAATCATGCAGTCTCTATATTGGAAATGACAAATGAACAGGAATGATGTTGTATTCATTGTCAAAAGAACATTTCAAGATCTACCTGTAGTATAATGTTGTTCATATACCTACAAGGGAGTCTGATTAATATGACTATTACTCAGATTTACACACCAACCACTAATGCCAGAGATGAAGAAATTGAAGATTTGTACCAGCTTCTGCATTCTGAAAGTAATCAAACATGCAGTCAAGATGCATTGATACTTACTGGTTTTCTTAGTTGTCTGGTTCTGCTAGAACAGAAATACCACAGGTGGTTGTCATCAACAAATAGAAATTTATTCTCTTCCAGTCCACTAGGCTAGAAGTCCAAATTCAGGGCATCAGCTCCTGGGGAAAGCTGTCTCTGTCAGCTGTAATGGAAAGCCCTTGTTATCAGTCTTCTGCTGGTCTAGGAACTTCTCAGCACAGGGACACCAGATCCAAAGGACACGCCCAGCTGTTGACACTGCCGTCTTGGTGGTGTGAAGTCCTGTCAGTCAGGACTTCAAAAGAGGTTGATTTAAGATAAACAAGCTTATCTCATAGATTGAGTCCTGCATCTTTAACGTTTTAGAGGTAGGATTTACAGCACATGGAAAAATCTGTGCATATGACAAAATGGTGAACAGTGACACAGCATTGGGAATCATGTCCTAGCTGAGTAGATGCACATTTTGAGGGTGCACAATTCAGTCCATAACACTGGCGATTGAAATGTGAAAGTTGAGACAAAGGAGTGGTGGTTGGAAAATAATGGTGCTGGTGATAGAAATGACACCAGAGATTGCATATAGAATTTTATAAAACCAGTGACCTATTCATTGCAAATACCTTGTGGTGTGATTCCCATTGTGTGTCACCTGTCTGTCCTTGGTTTTGTGACTCCCACCCAGCTGATTGAGTAGGGCTGTGCAAATAAGATAATTGTTTCCTGAGGGGATTGGTCAGTTTTGTATTAAAAGTGAGCCAGTTCCAGAGCAGACAAGGGAGAGGCCCACAGGAGATGGCTCAGTGGGCTTCCTGACCCATGGAGCTGAGTACCTTTGGGCAGCAACTAAGGGATAGGGAGACGTCTATGCCTACCCCACATATTTGGTACTTGCTGGCTTCTACAACCACATGAGCCCTTTGCTTTATGTGGTTCCTGAGTTCTGTGAGACATTGTAGCAAACTACAGAAGTGAAAGACAAGAGAGAGTACCAGGGGAGCCAGAGTAGCTGATGTTAGAGAACATGTATTGGTACAGCATCATGGAAACTTTGAGACATTTGAGACATCTTTAACATCCATCTCATATGAACCAGCTTTTTTGCTGATCCTTGTAAGAATAATTATTCGTTTAACCTTTTTTCAGCTACTCTACAAGTAGGTATAATACACAGGAATCAAATTGACTACTTCTGTGGAAGTGACAGTGGAGAAGCTCAATATCATTTGTCAGAACAAGGCCAGGGGCTAACTGGAACAGAGCATCAGTTGTTCAAATGCAAGTTGAAAGAAAATTAAGTCCACGAGAACTAAAGTATGACCTGGTGTATATTGCACCTGAATTTAGAGACCATCTCAGTAATAGATTTGACACATTAAACATTAATGACTGAAGAACAGATACGTTGTGGGATGGCATCAAGGATGTCACACATGAAGAAAGCAGAAGGTCATTAAAAAGATAGAGAAAAAAGGGAAAACCAAAATGGATGTCATATGAGTCTCTCTCTGTGAGTTGTTTTTGAATGTAGAGAAGCTAAAGCAAATAAGAGAAATGAAGTAGAAGAACTAAACAAAAAATTTCAAAGCATGGCTCAGAAAGGCAAAGTATTATAGAAATGTACAGAGACCTAAAGTTAGAAAACCAAAGGGACAGAACATGCTCAGCATTTCTGAAGCTGAAAGAATTCAAGAGATAATTCAAGCCTAAAGTTGTAGTACTGAAGGATTCTGTGGGTATAATATTGAAGCAGGAAGCTTCAAAAGAAGATGGTAGGAATACATAGAGTGAGTCACTGTACCAAAAAGAATTGGTTGATGTTCAACTATTTCAGGAGGTAGCATACATACAAAAACCAATGGTATTGGAGGAAAAAGTCAAGCTGTACTAAAGGCACTGGCAAAAAGCCAAACCCCAGGAATTGACTGAATACTAATTGAAATGTTTCATCAAATGAATGTTAACACAGGAAGCAGTTATTGGTCTGTACCAAGAAATTGGAAAGAAAACTAACAGGCCAACCTTCTGAAATATCTGTGCTCATTCCAAAGAAAATTGATCAGTGGAATGTGGAAATTATCACACAGTATTACTAATATCACAAAGAAGTAAAATTTTGAAGATAATTGAAAAACCAGTGCAGTAGTGTATCAACAGAGACTGCCATAGATTCAAACCAAATTCAGCAGAGGACATGGAACAAAGGGTATCATTGCTGATGTCAAATGGATTTTGGATCTAAGCAGAGAATACCAGAAAGAGGTTTACCTGTATTTTATTCATTTTGCAAAGGCTTGTGACTGTGTGGATCCTAAGAAATTATGGATAGTATTGTGAAGCATAGAAATGCCAGAACACATACTTGTGCCCATGTGAAACCTTCACATAGACCAAGAGGCAGTTGTTCAAGAAAAAGGAGGGAAGATTGCATGATTTAAAATCAGAAGAGGTGTGCATTAGGATTGTATCCTTTCACCACACTTAATTTGTATGTAGAGAAAAAAAAATCCGTGAAGCTATGAAAAAGATTGTGGCATTGGGTTTGGGGAAAAACTCAAAACAATCTGTGATATGCAAATGGCTCAACCCTGTTTGCTTAAAGTGAAAGGAACTTGAAATACAGATGACAATCAGAAACTTCAGCTTTCAATATGGATTACACTGCAATATGAAGAAAGTAAAAGTCATCCCAACTGGACCAGTAGGCAACATCATGATAAATTAAGAAAAGATTGAATCATCAAGGATTTCATTTTACCTGGATCCACAGTCAATACTGATAAAAGTGGCAGTCTTGAAATCAAATGACATTTTGCATTGTGTAAATGAGCTGCCAAATACATCTTTGAAGTGTTGAAAAGCTAAGATGTCACTTGGGAACTAAGGCGCACCTGACTTAGGACAGTAATATTTTCATTTGCCTCCTATGCATGTTGAAAGCTGCAAAGTGAATAAGGAAGACCAAAGAAGTATTGATGCCTTTAAATTATGCAGCTGGTGAAGACTAGCGAAATATACTATGGACTACCAAGGAACAAACAAGTCTGTCTTCAAAGAAGTATATGTGACTGCTCATTAAAAACGAGGATGACATCTTTAGTGAGTGGCACCTGAGATCTGAAAAGCTTGTTAGTGGCCAATCTGAGATGCACCCATTAGCCTCAGCCTACTTAAAGCAAAGAAGGAAGAACACCAAAGACACAAGGAAAGTATTAGCCTAAGAGGCAAAAGGGCTGTGTAAACCAGAGACTCCATCAGCCTGAGACCAGAATAACTAGATTATGTCTGACTACCACCAGGGACTGTGCTGATAAGGAAAAGGAACACAGCAGAGAATCCCTGACAGAACAGGAGGGAAGTGTGGTGCAGAATTCAAAGTCATATGAGACTTAATAGTCTGACTGAGACTTGAGGAACTCTCAAAACCATGGCCCCTGGATGTTCCATTAAGCTAGCACTAAAACCATTCTCACTCAAAGCCTACTCTTCAGACAAAGAGTAGACAAGACTATAAAACATTAAATGATACTCATGAAAAGTGTGCTTTTTAGTTCAAGCAGATGTGTGAGACCAAATGAGTGACTCCAGTCCAAGGGCAAGATGAGAACGTAGAAAGGGAGAGGAGCTGGTTGGATAGAGATGGAAGAACTGGAGTGAAAGAACGAAGTGTACTATCACATTGTAGGGATTGCGTCTAGTACTACATAACAATATGTATATAAATTCCTGTATGAGAAATTAAGCTGTAAACTTGGACATAAAGCACAGTTTTCTTTAAACCATGAAGATGAAGAGATTTCATCTAACTTACTTTGGACATGTTACCAGGAGGGACCAATCACTGAAGAATAACATCATGTTTATTAAGGTAGAGGGTTAGCAAAAACACTACTCTTAACAAGATAGATTGACACAGTGGCTGCAGCAGTGGGCTTTTCTGTTGTTTATAGGGTTGCTGTCGGTCAGAAACAATTTGACAACACCAAACAACAGAAGTAATGGTGACATTTCTTGTCCTAGGAGTAGTAAACACCTCACTTTGTCAGAAGCAGCTTGACTCCCTTGTGCATCACTGAATGTGTCACTTAATCAGGCTGATTCTGCAAAAATATAAAAAATTGCTTTGTCATATCCATTTTCAGTTCGCCAGGGCTCCTTGCTTGGCTCAGGTATTCCAGTTAACTAGCAGACTCCGTGTATGGATTTGTCCTACATAACCATATGGCCAACTTCAGAAGCTTCTTTCCTTGTGATTTTTGTTGCAAGCTGGTGCCAGAGACAAAGCACATTAGTACTGCTTTCTACTAATAGTATTTACATCCTTTTTTTTCTAGGCATGTGCTCCCTGGTCTCAAGACACTATTGCATATAGGGTATTTATGCTCAGTTTCCCAGTGTTACATGAACTTTTTTTTTTAATTATAGCATGTTCTGTTAAATTCAGAACCAGTAAGGTAAAAAAAGGGGTAATGAAAGAAAGCCCACTTCAAACCAAATGCACTGCCCTCAAGTCAATTCTGATTCACAGTGACCTTATATGACAGTAGAACTGCCCCATAGAGTTTCCAAAGAGTGTCTGGTGTATTCAAACTGCTGACCTTTTGGTTAGCAGTGTAGCACTTAACCACTACACCACAAGGGAATGAGACGAGAAAACAAACACAGACCCAAAATCCACTGCCTTGACTCAGTTCTGACTCATAGTGACCCTGTAGGAAAAAGTAGAACTGCTCCATAGAGTTTGCAAGAAGCACCTGGTAGATCTGAACTGCTCACTTTTTGGTTAGCAGCGGTAGGACTTAACAAGAAACACAAGTGTAATTCAGTAAAACTGATAAGAAAAGATAAGTGTTGCTACTGACTCCAGCATCTATGAGGAGAAATCAGAAAAAGAAGCAAGAAAAATGAAGAAGCATTAAGAAACACGTGAAACTCTGTTAAGAGGAACAATCTATGATTCATTGGAGTTCCTGAACAGGTCAAGACACCTGAGAACACAAGAGAGTGTTGTGGCTGAGCTGGTGACAGAAAACTTCCCAGAAATCATAAAAGAAGAATATAGATATCCAAGATGCATATTGAACACCACTCAGTATAGATCTCAAAGGAAAGACTCCAAGGCATAATCAAACTTAACAAAATGAAACATAAGCAGAAATTCTTAAAAGCAGCAAGACTCAAAGCTAGCATTCAGAGGGATACCTGTAGGCTTCATTGGATTTCTCAGCAGAAACAATGCTGGCACGGAGACAGTGGCATGACACATTCAAAGCCTTGAAGGAGAACTTCCAACCAAGAATTATATATCCTGCAAAACTATCTTTCAAATATGAAAATGAAATTAAGACATTCGCAGATAAACAGAAACTCAGAGACTTTGTAAAAACCAAACCAAAGCTACAAGAAATACTGAAAGACCCTCTTGGCTTTGGCTTAGAAGAACAAAACCACTAACTTTATATTTTAGAAGGACACATCATCCAGAATCCTACTCAGTTAGGGAAGGCTCCAAACTCAATCACAGCTTTAATACTGAAAGAAATAACCCAGTGATTATCATGAAAACTATAGTGCCATAATATTAAAAAAGAAGGATGTACTACAGTTGTTATAGTTCTGTCAGATGGAGAGGAAGTTGACAAGACTGGTAATAATTAAAATTGGATTTATGCATAGTTTATTAAGTGAGATCATAAGGGCAGCCATAAAGGATGATAAAGATGCAACATACCAAATCAAGAAACGTAGTACAGGAGTCTCAACAACCACAGAAACAACCCTGAAAAAGGGTGAAAAATCAACTCACAGAAAAGAATGTCCCAGAACAGATTAATAAGAGCAACAGAGAAAACATCAGTGCAAAAATATATCACAATGACAGCACTAAACACCTACCTATCAATAATTACACTGAATGTGAATGGACTGAATACTCCAGTAAAGAGACATCGGGTGACATCTTGGATCAGAAGACATGACCCATCCAAATGTTGCCTACAAGAAACTCAACTTAGACTTGAAGACATGAACAAACTGAAAATTAAAGGGTGGAAGAATATATATCAAGCTAACAATACACAAAGAAGAGCAGGTGTGTCAATTCTAATATCAGATAAAATAGATTTTATTGTAAAATCCACCATTGTGGACAAGGATAGACACTGTTGCTGAAAGGTTCAATACACAAACAGGACTTAACAGTATTAAATATTTGAGCATGTAAATACATTGAAGAAACACTGACTACACTAAAAAATGAGATACATCACTCCACAATAATAGTGGGAAACTTTAGCACTCCACTCTCAATATTGGACAGATCGTCTAGAAACAAGCTCAGTAAAGACACAGAAGACCTTATTGCCACAATTAACCAACTAGACCTCATTGGCATATATGGAACTTTATGTCCATCAGCAGACAACTACACTGTCTTTTCCAGTGCACATGGAACATTCTTCAGAATAGACCATGTGTTAGAACATAAAACAATTCTCAACAAAATCCACGCCATTGAATTAATGCAAAGCATCTTCTCAGATCATAAAGCCAAAAAGTCTAAATCAGTAGCAGAAAAAACATAGAAAGTAGAACTCATGGAAACTAAACAACGTGTTGCTCAAAAAGCCATGGGTTGTAGAAGAAATCAAGGATGAAATAAAGAAATTTATGGATTCCAGTGAGAATGAAAACACTTCCTACCAGAACCTATGGGATGCAGCCAAAGCAGTGCTCAGAGGTCAGTTTATCTCCATAAATACACACATCTGGAAAGAAGAAAGAAACGAAACCAAAGACCTAACCCTACAGCTTGAACAAGTAGAGCGAGAACAACAGAGAAACCCCTCAGGCACCAGGAGAAACCAGATCATAAAGATTAGAGCAGAACTAAACAAATTAGAGACTAGAAGAACAACTGAAATAATTGAAAAGACCAAAAGCTGGTTTTTTGAAAAGATCAACAAAATTGAGAAACCATTGGCTAAATTTACTAAAGAAAAACAGGAAAGAAAACAAGTAACCCAAATAAGAAATGAGAGGGGAGTTGTCACAACAGATCCAACAGAAATCAAAAATACCATAACAGAATACTATGAAAGACTGTACTCTAACAAATTTGAAAATGTAGAGAAAATGGACAAATTCCTTGAAGATGTTACTTTAAAGTGTAGGGTGATACAGTGTAAATTTTGACATCAGGAATTTGACATGTCGCAACACTTGAAAAGTGCTTATCTGTGTGGCCAGTCTACCAGAGATCAGCAAGAGGAAAAGTGATGGATAAAATAGAAAAAATGTCAACATAAATTATTTTAGTTTGTGTTAATCTAGCATAAGACTGCTGGTTTTCTTGAAAGAAGGGTTTAGACCAGAAACACACTGTCCATGAAGTATTCATGCACACCAGTGATGATTTCTTAATGGAAGCTTTAAGACTCCCACCCACCACATTAAAGCGAGTACCCTTGGATGCCTGCAGAGAACTTAAAAGAGCAACCTCTTCCCTTCCTCCTATTTTCCTGCATACTCAGCAGTTGACAAATGGACTCTCATTTGTAGGAGCCAAAGTAATGTGCTTGAATAACCCAAAGATCTCATGCTACCTTGCTGGCAGAAGCTTTATTTTCATTGAAGAGACACCACGCTGTGCAAATTAGATTAGTGAAGCCCTGATTTAGGGCAAGGAATGTACCCACAACTATGAGTAAAGCAACCATTAGTATAAATTTATTTACAAGAGAAAATGAAGTTTTCTCTGGATAAATATTTTAAGAGTAAAAGCCAGACAGTATTGCCAGCATTTACAGTTCTCTCCTGCAACATATCTCTCATATTCTGTTACGAGGTGCTATTGAGCTGATATTTGACTTCTAGTGCCCCATGTGACATAGTAGAACTGCCCCATAGCGTCTTCTCAACTGTGATCTTTATGGAAGCAGCTCACCAGATGTTTCTCCTAAGAACCTGCTGGATGTGTTCAAACCACCAGCCTTTCACTTGAAAGCCAAACACTTAACTGTTGTGCCACTGGGGTTCTTTCCTTTCATATGTTAGTCCTAGTAATTTTCAGAGTGTCACTTTGGGCTACCAGTGGACTTAAGGAGCAAGTTTTCTGTTAAATAGAGTTGGTCCTGTACCCCCTAACACAGAAGCTGTTTGAAGCTGTTGGTCTAGACATTGTCCTTGCTAATTCTCCTCTCTAATCCCCCACAGATAAACTAAATGTGTCACAGGTGTGTACTTGTTTCATTTTTTTTACCAAGGCCAACTCCTGCTCTACTCTTTCTGAATGTAATTACTAATTCACATCACTGTATACCACTTGTTCTTTGAAATTTTCATTTGTGTTTTTAGAAAGCATCAACTATCTTATGTTTATTATTCCTGTAGTACAACCTTCCTCAACAAAAGTTCTGTGAGAGAAGTGAGGCTTACAGAAAATGACTGGAGTAACTTTCAGGCCTCCTAAGGATGGTACAGGAGACCCTGGTGGTATAGTGGTTAAGTGCAGTGGCTACTAACCAGAAGGTCAGCAATTCAGATCCACCAGGTGCTCCTTGGAAATTTATGGGACAGTTCTGCTTTTTCTCTTGGGTCACTAAGAGTTGGAATCTGTGGAAGTGGGTTTGGTTTTTTTTTGGAAAGGCTGATACATACCCATTATTATTCGAATTTACAAGAGAGAACTGATTAAGTACAGCAGACGTCTTAGGTCAGTAGGGCTTACCTGTTTTGGAAAGCCCACTTGAGAAGAGCCAGGAAATGTTGGCTGTGATGTTAAATGCATTCAGCTCGCTAATGAGTTGTTAATTCGTAGAGCCCTGGTGGCACCGTGGGTAAAGTGATTTACTGCTAAGTGCAGTGTTAGCAGTTCAAAACCATCACAAGCTCCCTGGGAGAAAGTTGTGGTAGTTTGTCTCTGTAAGAGTTACAGACTTGTGGAACCCTGTGTAGTCTCTATGAGTCAGAATTGACTTGAAGGCTTGGGGGTTTTTTTGCTTGTTTGTTCATTTGTTTTTTTGTAATTCATAGAAGAACCAGCACCAGAAGTCCTTTGGAACAGCATTCAGAAGCTCGTCACCAAGTACTGGCTTTGTCTCTGAAGATAGCTTAAGGGACTATTAACCAAAACCAAACCTGTTGCTGTTGATTCCAAACCATGGGGACCCCATGTGCTGCAGAGTAGAACTGTTCCATAGGGTTTTCTTAGCTGTGCTCTTTAGGGAAGGAGATCATGTGGCCTTTCTTCTGGAGCACCTCTACATGGGTTCAAACCATCAACCTATATGCTAGTAGGCAAATACAAACCACTTGCATCACCCAACAACCTAGGGGAATGTTGCTACTGCTGTCAGTTGCTGTCAAATCACATGGCAGCCACATGTGTGGAGAATAGAACTGCCACATTGAGTATTCAGTGCTCTGCCCTGTCAGAAGCAGGTCGCCAGCCCTATCTTCTGAAGCAACTCTTGGTGGTTTCAAACTGCCAACCTTGCAGCTAGTAGTTGAGCAGTTAACCAGTTGCACCACTAAATGTCTAAAAGTGACAAAATGGTTAAGTAAATTGAAGTAGTAGATCCTATTGGTGAAGTATTATGCAGTCATTGTAAATGATTGAAAAAAAGAGTTTCAAGTCATGACTCTTGGGTCTTTTACATACTGGATGTGTAATCCTGTACTGTGTATGTTACTTAATCTTTAATGCCTAAGTTACAGAGTTGTAACAATAAAAGGATGATGCTATAAACTGTTAAATACCTATTGTTGAGTGTGGTGGAGTTGATTTCAACTTATAACCATCTACAACAGTAGAACTGCCCTGTAGGGTTTTCTTGGCTTTCATCTTCACAGGAGCGGTTTGCCAAGTCCTTTTCCTGTGGAACAACAGAGTGGATTTGAAATGACAGCCTTCCAGTTATCAGCAGAGTGCTTAACCTCTACAACCCCAGGGCTCCTTGTTAATGACCTGGAAGGCACTTATTAAGTGGTAAATCTATGCTTACTAAACCAAAAAAAAAAAAAAAGAGGAACCAAACCCACTGCTGTCGAGTCAATTCTGCCTCATAGTGGCCCTAGAACAGGGTAGAACTGCCCCATAGAGTTTCCAAGGAGCACCTGGCAGATTTGAACTGCAGACCTTTTGGTTAGCAGAGGTACCACTTAACCACTGGACCACCAGGGTTTCTGTATGCATACTACTATGTATCAAGTGATAAACATTTGACATGTTACATTTTCAGAGGGAGGCGACAACACTGTGTGTTTATACTGCGACTACAAAATGGTAAATGTACGTGTATGTGTCTATATGTACATGAACAGGAAAAGACAAGATTTGAAAGCACACCATATGCTAGCCATGGTTGTTAAAGAGTTAGAGAAAATAATACCATAGCTTTTTCCTTGACTGCCTCTATCCACCATCTTGTAAACATTCAAATGTCAGAGTTATAATGAAGTTAAAATAATAAATTACAGTTGTTGACCCATTTTCGGTATATGTAATCATAGAATCCATTGAACTAAGTTGTTGCATTTTAATTTTGCTACTTAGTAAAAGAAAAATTACTTGGTGAATTATTTAAGGAAATACACTGTTGCGAATGAAAAGTTTCTGTGATAAGGGTCAGAAACTTACTGCATCGAATTAAGTAAAAGTATGAAGTAGTCCTAAGGCTTTGTTATCTACAGTGCCTTTTCCCATAATTTTAATGACGGAAACAACCTGGAGGTAAAAAGGGTGGGAGGCAAGGTAATCACACTCAGATACTCTTCTACTTTAAAGAATGTCTCACTCCTCTGATTTTAGTATGTGACCCACAAGTGTTTTGTTTAGGACATTGCAGAGGCCTGGTCTGCGTCTTTGCCCTTCCCAGTATTTAACCAAGACTGTGCAGTGGGTGTTTATTCCAACATGTATTTTCCCACAGTTATGCCTGTGTCTCACTTTCTAGCAGCCCCTTTTGTTTGACAGTCATTAATCTCTTCAGCACTCATGCAGAAAATGTGACCAGGGAAAATTGACAGATACACAGTAAGGAAACTGGGGCTTGGTTAAAGCTTTCCTGTAATCATTTAGAAGGGTAAATGAGCACTTTAAAAGAACAATATTTTAATTTTTCCACAATTATATGAGGTTGATATTCTGTCATTTCAGAAAAATGGAAGGAAGGCTCATAATCCTGCTTTTCAGCATTTTTTCCTTCCCTGTGTCATCAGATTGCTTAACTTCAGGGTTCTTTGTTTCCTTTTTTTTTTACTGTGCTGTAAATGAAAGTTCACAGTGCAAGATTAGCTTCTTATTCAAAAGTATATATACCGACAGTGGATCAGAACTCTCTGCTTTCTCTGTGCTTTCGGACAGATGTTGCCCATTTGATCTGGTACACTTGGTTGAGCCTAGAAGCTCTTTCTCACGTGTTACTGTTTGTTTTAGAGGCCTATCTAATCTTTGACTGAAAGGTCGACTTCAGGAGTGACTTCCATTCTCAACAGGGTTTCTGGGGGCCACAATATCTGGGGTTCCTTCAGCCTCTGACAGACCAGTAATTCTGGTCTTTTTTTTTTTTTTTGAATTTGAATTCTGTTTTACGTTTTTCTCCCACTCTTTCCAGGACCCTATATTGTGATCCCTGTCAGGGAGGTCATTGAAGGTAGCCAGGTACCATCTAGTTCTGGCCTCAGGCCAGTGGGGGCTGTGTGGCTCATGGGTCCTTTAGACCTTTGGGCTTGTGTTTTCCTTGTGTCCTGTTTGAAAGAGTTGTGAGAGAAGGCCTTTAGAGACACCTCCTGGTAATTTTTTTTGTAACTTTTTTTAACAGTGACTCTAATAAAATCATACACACCATATATTAATAATTAAAATGACTAGATAGAACACACTTTTTTAAGTACACTGCATTCCTTTCTTTTCTACTGCATGTTTAAAATAAATAAATAAGTTGGTTTCAGCCTGCTCACTTCCTGACACTTTTAATTGGGATCCAGGCTTGTTTAAAACATCATCGGGTCATGCTCTAAGCCATCCCTTGGGTCTGCTCCCTTGAGGCAGGCTTGAGTGCTTGTTACTACTACCTCTAAGTAATGATTTGTAATCTCCAGACACTGGGATGTGACAGACCTGCACAGTGTCAGTGCAGACAGCTGGAGGGCCAGCGTAGCATTGCCAGCTGAAGGAGTTGATAAAACAGGAAGGAGGAAGGACAGTAATCTCTGTTCATCACTGTCATCATAATAAAAGCTGGTTTCTACTGAGCTCTTTATGGCTGGTATTATGCTGAATGCTTTAATCCTCCCAAGAACCCTAAAGATTTTACAAATGAGAGACTAGAATGAACCAAGTAACAGGACTGCCCTGGGACACAGCTAGGAAGTGGACTAGGAACACAAACAAAGCCTGATCTTAACAGCATCCTTTCCAGGAAGTAGGGCTGATAAACATGAAAAATACTATTTTTGTTGCTGTCGTTGACTAGCTTAGTTCTGTTTGTCTAGATAGTCTTAAACATTTAATCCAGATAATTATCAACAGGAAAAACCTGACTGTTGGCTTTCCCAGTGAGGAGGTAATGTATTCATTCACTGACTGTGTGCCTTCTCTGTGTCAGGCAGGGTATGTGTTGCTGAGCATATATTAGGTGAACAAAATAGATGTTGCAAGAAAATATTACTCTTAGGATGGAAGTAGATAGTACCAGAGAGATTGTGGCAGACGGGAACCTGCCCTGGGAGAGTGAGATTCAAAGGGTGTCACCGTCAGATGTTCTGAAAGTAAGGGTGACTTGAATAGAGTTGTCGTGTTTGTGTATAAAATATGTAAGGTACCCTGGCAGGAACTGAACTCAGATTTGTCACATGAATTTGCTAAAGCTAGACTTAAACAGCTTTCCAGACTGGGAGATAGAAGGCTTGGAAGAATGCAGACTTTTTGTAGTCAGAATTCAACAATGTGATTTTTTTTTTCAGACACCTTCAGCAGTCCACAAGATAAAACAACTTCTTAAAGATAAGCCTGAACATGTAAGTAAAATAATATTCAGACAGATATTTTGTTTAAAAAAAAATATTAGAGATGTATTTTTGGAATGGAAACACTGGTACCTTAGTGTGTTAAGTGCTACATCTGCTAACCAAAACATTGGCAGTTCAGATCTGCCAGACACGCCTTGGAGACTATGGGACAGTTCTACTCTGACCTCTAGGGTCGCTACAAGTCGACCTGACTCAGCAGCACAGGATTTTTTTATTGGGGGGATGAGTTGACCTTGTGCTAAAGTATAGGCTTTCATTAATTAAAGAGTTTTTACTTTAAAAAGTAATACGTGCTTGTGATTTTTAAAAAGTGAAATGATAAAGAGTGTTCCATGAACAGGAGGTGTTTCTTATCCTGGATTCTTCATCCTTTCTTCCATACATGTGGCAGCCTCCCAGGGTCCTTTCAGAGACAGTCTGTATAATTGACATGCTCAGACCAGGGATTTCCAGCCTCGACACTGGTCACATTTGGGGGTCTGATAATTCTTGGATTAAGGTGTTTATCAGCAACTCTGCCCCTACCCTCTAGGTGCCAGTAGCAGCCCCTCCCCCTGTTGTGACAACCAAAAATATCCCTCTACTTGTGGTATGCTTGTGTGTATGCTCTTCTAATTATGTTGAGAACAGTGCACACATGCTGTGCTTATTATTACTACATTTTTACCCCTAATAATAAATCTTGAAGATCTTTCCATGTCATTAATGAAGGAGTGCATTCTTTCTTCTGGCTGCATATATATTTCATCCAGCTGGTTTGATGTATTTAACCAGTCTCCTATTTAAAAGGTTATTTGAAGTTCTGTGTAGTGCTACCAGAAGCGTCATTCATTAGTGGCTGCAGTGTGCCAGCACACTGTCTTGGACTAGTGAGCATGCTGTAGCTTATCTACGTAGGAGATGCCTTTAGATGTAGAGTACATATCAGTTAGTTCAAGTAATAATTAGACGATTAACGTTAGTAACTAGACTGCCGAGCACTTGCTGAGTTCATTCGCACAACCTACAGGACAATGTTGCGGGAGTTCCTGTACTTCCCTCCTGCAGAAGGATGTCAGTGCTCCAGCTCAGTTTAGGTAGGCTCATGACTAGAGTACATTGGCCAAATGAAGTAGGAAGTTAACTTCTTAGGTATTGAGCTATGTTTGTTTGGAAAAACGATTGCTTGTGCCGTAGGTGATGCCTTGTGAAGTGTTGGCACTGGTGACCTAGAGCTATGTTTTCGTGTGTTCACTGAGTCCTTCTGTGCTCCGTTTTACCTGAGAGCTGCCTCTAAAGTTTATTTCAAGTTAAATTTAAATGTCTGTATCCATTCCTAATATCTGGAATTCCTAATTACAGAGGTGAAAACTAGGTTGAACAAGTAACTTAGGAGTATACTTCGAAATTTCAGCTAGACAGCTTATTTATCATGCCAAGTATGACATTTTCTAAACAGTCACTATGAAGAGTTGTTCTTATATAAGGACAGAAGGACTGCTCTGAATGCTACAGGTTAACATTCCTCCTGCCAAAGCAGAGAATAAATTTATTTTTCTGCTGTGAATAAAAATTATGTTCAGTGTATGTGTATGTGTAGCAAAGACAAAAAACATAAAAAATCATGCTGTTTTATTTATAGTTTTATTTTTCTTCTGTATGGTCTTTATATGTATCAGTTATCTTTTTATTATTTTTTGATGCCCATTAGTGTTATAATACAATTATTATAAATAATACAATTATATTATTATAAATAATAATACAGTTATTTTAAAATGCTTATTCTCCACTCTATGTATATTACCCACTGATATTTTATAACCTGCATGATGTTTCTCATACTTCTTAAAAAGCTTATGAGAAAAATGAATGTTAAATAAGTCTTTTAATAATATGCTTTGTTTAACCTGTAATACTTTAAAATTAATTGCACATTTACAATTCTCTTTCAGGTAGGTGTGAAAGTTGGTGTTCGAACCAGAGGTTGCAATGGCCTTTCTTATACTTTAGAATATACAAAGACAAAAGGAGATTCTGATGAAGAGGTTGTTCAAGATGGTAAATATTTAGTAGATGTTTTTCTGGGTGCTTTATTTTGCATAGCCTGAAGTAAATGGTAATATTAATAGTAGGAAAGACAAAGTGCTCACAATGTACTAGGCAGTTTGATTTATGTACCAAAGTTGAATTGTGCCATATTCTCCAAATTTTGTGAATGTAGAAACTGAAGAACAGAGCGGCAGGCAGTACTTTGCCTAAGGTTACACAGCTAGTAGGTGACCTGGTGAAAATTTCAACCCAATCACATTAACTCCAGAGACTCTTAAAACTAAGTGATGGATTATTGGATAAGTTTGTTTCTGTTTCAAAAGGTCATCTGTTTATCTTCTTTACCAGTAAGTATTTAAGATGCCTACACTTTAGAGTGAATCAACCAAATCGTTTTTGTCAGGAGTAGCAATTATACATCAATGTCAAAAAAGTAATGTCAACTTGTGATTTTAAAGAATTCTGTAATTCCAGTTCTTGTTTAAAATTTCAGAGCTTCACTGACTTTATTTGTGCAATCGCCTCCTTCTCAGTAGTCTGATAAAACTGTTTAAAACAAAGTAAGTGATGGTACAGCTCTGTGGGGACTTTCTCTTGTGGACTTGACAAGGGTGTTTTTGTGCCTTGGAGGTGAAGTGAAATGTTTGGCCAGCTTGTGGTCCTTGGCCTGTGTGAGTTGTGGGTTCCCAAGCATCTTTTCATTTTAGTAAACTGAAATTACTGATCAATAAAGACATTTTTAAAGATACTGCTTTTAAAATCAAACCAAACTGTCATACACCTTAAGGTTTTTATTCTAATTTAAAAACAGGGGATTTAAGAATTATGTGTGGTTTCTGTTTAAATAATGACTGACTTTATTGTAAGAAAACTCTCTTTAGATGTTTAAACTTGGCTATTTTTATGGTCAAATTGATTATATTTACAGAGATGCAGTAAGATGACTCATTTTTCAGCCTGTGAACAAAAAAACTACTGAGGCTGTACTAACTAGTCTGACTAGTCTGAAATGGCCTTTTATGTCACAATGCTTTTGTGTGTCCCTAGGTTGGCAGTGTGCTATGTGTATAGATGTTACAGAGTTTTCATAATTTCTGTTGATTTCATCTGTGCAAAATTGTCAAATACACATTTCCTTAATGCTGCAAATTGGAACAGTGGTAAAATATAAACCAAACTCATTGCTGTTGAGTCAGTTCTGACTCCTGAGGACCATATGGGACAGGGTAGAAGTGCCCATTGGGTTTCCAAGAAGCCCCTGGTGGATTTGAACTGCCACCCTCCTGGTTAGCAGCCGTAGCTCTTAAGTATTATACCACTAGGGTTTCTGGGTAAAATACAATGAAAGGAAAATACTCACTTTGTGCGTGGAATTGGCTTTTGTAAAAATGTGCCCTAATGTAATTGTCCCTGACCCACATTCACATGGGAAAGGGAGCTGATAGGATATAGCACTTGGTCCCTTGCAGGAAGTTGTGAAACATATTCTGAAGCTTCCTGTCTGATGGGCTTAAAGCAGCAGTTGGTGGTTCCCTCTCCACGTTCCCCGGTACCCTGACACAGCAGCTTAGCTTCACAAGACATTATCTGACACATGTTTTCTTTTCCCCAAGGGGTCAGAGTATTCATCGAGAAGAAAGCACAGCTAACCCTTTTAGGAACAGAAATGGACTATGTAGAAGACAAATTATCCAGTGAGTTTGTGTTCAATAACCCAAACATCAAAGGAACATGTGGCTGTGGAGAGAGCTTTAATATCTGAAACCTCAGGACTACTCGCCTGGCTGTGAGCTCCAGGGATGCTCACGGGAACCTTGGGCTTAAGAAGGAAATCATGAGACAGACAGAGTTCTGGGTTCACAGTGCACGGCTGCCTTTTGAGGAACATAAGAGTAACACATTTGAAAATGAAGCCAATGTATAGAATTCAAGAAGTGATGCTTATATCCTTAAGGGACAGAGAACAAGGAGCCATTGTTTCCTTTGATCATTTTTCTGTTCTATAAAGGAAAAAAGAGTGCTGCGTGGCACTTAGCTCTCTTGTGTCCTTTGTGCTGGAACCAGTCTCATCAAAGTTGCTTTCCTGATGGGATTTCAGGAAAGTCCCCTTCCAAGGAGCACTCTTTAGAACTTTGTTGAATGCTTCACGTGCACAGTGCGTAGGCATTCCCTGACCAAATTGATGACCCTTAAGATGTTTTAGAACTGTCATGCAGAAGAGTTCTGAATGATGCTATCAAAAGGTAAAAATTTAAAAATTACCTACCCACTGGTTTTTTGGTTCATCCCTATGCGTAGTCCAAGTGTCTGCTCAAAGATGGATCTTGAGCTGACTTCAATTCTTTTAAAGAGACTTGTAAAGCCATGTAGCCCACCCCTCAGTTTCCCACTTGAAGGAAGCTAAACGCCAGAGAAGCTAAGACTTGTCCATCCTCACGCTACAAGTCCGGGCCGGAGCCAAACTCTCCTGCGTCTCCCTTTCCTTATAGGTGGTCCATGCTCTATGCCGTCAGGCAGTCAGAGAAGTAAGTGAGTGGCCTGGCTTCTGTGTCTGGTCCACATTTCTTGGTAATTTGATATAGACTGTGTTAATTTGATTTTTATTCTGAATTAGAAAAATTTCATTTTGAAGCTTGTTTATGTCAGTTAATGTCGTGTTTTTAAAAACTATGAAGCAGTGGTTTACACTAGCAGTTAAGACCTAGGAACCCCAAGTTAGTCTTGGAATGTATGTGTTATTGTGAAGCAGGACATAGGGTCTTTTCTAAAAATTCCCAATATGCTTTTACTTTCTGCATCTAAAATCCAGTTGCAAAATTTTAAACCTAGTATTTTATCATAGCATTTTTGATCACCAACTTTTTATTAGTGTTCATTCTGTGATTTAGCTATTGGTTTTTCCCAAGTTTGACATGCAAATACTCTGAGTTGGCACATACAGTTTTTTTAAGAGCTGATTCTCGTCAAGTAAAGTAGTACTATTACCCTTTGTGTTTGCAGTTGTTCACTAAAGGACCCGGCACGAATGCACCAAACCTACGGGTATGTCAGCGCTCATGAGTCTGTATCATTAATGTAATTTTGGATCCACTTAACAATTTTTGTAGTACTATATTGTGTAGAAATGGAGTTGTCAATAAAAAACTGTGACCTCTGTGTGATCATAAAATTGCCTTTTCTTCTTGAGTGAGTAGGTTTTGGGGTAGTAGAAGCTAGGGAAAAAGAACACTCAGTTTGCCGTTGAGTCAACTCTGACTCATGGCAGTGTAAACCATGTTTCAGAGTGAAAGTATGCTCTGTAGGGTTTTTATTGGTTGATTTTTCAGAAGTAGCTCTCTAGACCTTCCTTTAAGACACCTCTGGGTAGATTCAAACTCCAGCCTTTATTTGGTACCGGAGTACCTAACCTTGAGCATCACCCAGAGACTCCCACTAGCAGATGTAAAACCTTTGTCATCACATTGGTTCTGACTCCGCACCACCCTGAAGGACAGAGTACAGTGCCCCGTAAGATTGTAATCTTGACAGGATCAGAGTCCCACATCTTTCTCCCATGGAGCAGCTGGTAGATTATCATCTCCATCTCTTTGGTTAATTGCTGCATTTTTCTAGCCAGCTCAAATCCACCAAGCGCTCCTTAGAAACCATAGAAGACAGTTCTGCTCCGTCCTGTAGGGTTGCTGTGAGATGGTAATCGACTTGATGACAGTGGATCTGGTGTGGTTTCTTAGGAAAATTGTATGCTTGTGTGTGGTAGCAGTGATAGTGGATAATTTCTGCATTCAGTTGGATCACTTTTTGTTGGAATAGGTACAAATGTGGATCTCTTCCTGTTGGTTAGCCCTGTAGCTGTCTTGCTAATTTCTTGGCATAGAGGAGTGAGCAGATGCAGTTATGCATCCATTTGCTGGAATACCTTAATTGGTATTCCATCAGTTTCTAGAGCCTTGTTTTTCACCGTTGTCTTCAGTGCACCATGGAGTTCTCCTTCAGGACCCTTGGCCTCTGCTCATATCATACCCCCTGAAATGACTGAATGTTGACCAATTCTTCTTGGTACAGTGACTCTGTATTCCATCTTTTTCTGATGCTCCCTGTGTAGTTCAGTGTTTTGCCTATAGAATCCTCAGTATAGCAACTCAAGGCTTGAATTTTTTTGTTTTGTTTTTTTTTCTTCTTTCAGCTTGAGAAATGCCAAGCATGTTCTTCCCTTTTGGTTTTTTAACTCCAGGTCTTTGCAAATGTCTCAGAATGCTTTGTCTTTTCAAGTCACCTGTTGAGATCTTCTGTTTAGCTCTTTATTTCATCATTTCTCCAAGTGATTTTAGCTACTCAGTGTTCATGACCAAGTTTTTGAGACTCTTCTGACATCCGTTTTGATTTCTGATTTCCTGTCTTTTTAATGACCTTGGCTCTGTTTGTGTATGATGTCCTTGATGTCCTTCCCCGCCTCACCGGGTCTTCAGTCATCAGTGTTCAGTCTATCAAACTGATGCTTGAGATGGTTTCTAAATTGAAGTGAAATATAAGAGTACTGCCAATTAAGTTTGTGAACTCATCCTAGAAAAAGCTATACATATTTCACTGCTGAATATCACTATGGTCACCTTCAGAGTACTCCCCTTGGAAAGCTATGCACTGATGCTAGTGCATAGTCCACCCCTTCAAAGCAATTTGGGAACTCTTTTTCTGAATGGCCATCAGGGCAGTTGTCATAATTACCCTTGAATGTCCTAAATGTCTTCAAAATGTCTTCCTTTCAATATTTCCTTTATCTTCTACTAAAGAAAACCATTGTTAGCGGCCAGATCAAGTGAGTAGGGAGGGTATTCCAATGCAGCTATTTGTTTACAGGATAAAAACTCCCACACAGACAGCTATACAATTAAGTTCCATGAATGTGCCATCGTGCCACCATGCACAGTGGCCATTCCAGAAAGAGTTCCAAAATTGCTTTGAAGTGTGGACTGCCGGGAGCCGGTCCCAACACTTTGTAGGGTCCCGCACGGAGGGAGGGAAAGGCGCGGCGGGAAATGAATCAAGGAGACAGGAGAGACTTTTCTGGTTTAAGGCAGCCCGACCCAGAGAGCAAGAGAGAAGGGTCGTCTTAGTTTATTGTTATCTTTTTATAGTTGGTAAGGCAGTAATACTTTGACCACGTCGGTGATTGGCTAGGCAAGAAGCAGGTACCTCGTGGTCTCTTCATGTCAATCACTGGAGTTTTCTAAATAATGGCCCGAGACTAGTGTCTCTTTTCATGTTAGCTATTAAGATCTTTAAACAATGGTTAGAGACAGTGGTCTTCTTCTTTTGTTGATTATTAGGGTCTTCTCTGTTAGTTAGTAAAGAGTAAACACTTTGTCATTCCTTTTCATGTTAACCATTAGGATCCTCTAAAGAATGATCTGAGACAGGCATATTTGTAATTAACAGCTGAAGCAAAACTAATCTTAGACTTCTGTTAACTTTACCTAAGCAGGAAGAGAGGACAAACTCATCTTCCTTATCTCTTCCTGTAAGGACAATGGGTGTCCACCATCCCTTATTCTAAGTTTCTCTTAAACTACTCTAAGAAAGGCATTTCTTTAGTATTTGTCTGATGGCTGATACCAAATGTAATAAACTTGGGAATCTAGTTATTTTCCTGAAGTAAGATGTTTACTATCTAAGAGCTGGGAAAGAGAGGAAGGGGAGTTATCTCTGGAAAGCCCTTCAGGGCCTTCTTGCAAGCTTGCTTATCTCATGTGAAGGGAGGGGTGAGCAGCTGGGAGAAGTCAGCAGAGGTTGGGCCGGCCTTGCTGCTCTCAAGCTGGCTGTGTTAGAAATCATTCCTCTGAACTCTTTTCCCTAGAAATTCCTGTACAGGTTTTCCCAATATTATTTTATAAACCAAGGAGGTAGTAAAGGGCCCCTCTCAGAAGGCATCTCCCCTGATCCTTGTGCCAGGAGAGGAGGGGGTATCTTTTTGAAGAAAATTTAATTAGGAAGCCAATTAATATCAAGGGCAGTAGGCTAAAAAACATGTCACAGGTGGGATGCTTCAGCCCGTCATTTGCAGGAGCTCGTGACTTTGTCTACAAGGCTGATGGCGGACCTCCGCAGTGGACTAGGCACTGGCATTGGTGCATAGCTTCCCGAGGGGAATACTTTGTAGGTTACCATAGTGATATTCAGCACTGAGGTATGTAGCACTTAAAACAATTAAGTTCACTGACTTAATTGTCCATCCTCATACTTTGGCTCTTGTAAACTGACTAAATTTCTTCAGCTTCAGCTTGAACTTGCATATGAGCAATTGATGGTCTGTCGCAGTCATCCTTGGGTCTTGTTCTAATTGGTGATGTAGAACTTGTCCATCATTTTTCTCCACAGATTTAGTCAATCTGATTCCTCTGTGTTCCGTCTGATGAGGTCCACATATATAGTCCCCATTTATGATGTTGAAGAAAGGTATTTGCAAAACTAATTGTTAACTTCATATGGAAAGAGAAGGCCCTCAGAGAAGTAAAAGGATTACTGAAGAAGAAGAAACTCAGAGGACTTAGAGTGCCTGACCTCAGAACCTGCTGTACAGCCCTAGCAGTCAAAACAGCGTGGTACTGGTATGATGACAGACACATTGACCAATGGAATAAAATTGAGAACCCATATGTAAATCCAGCCACCTTTGGTCATGTGATCTTCAACAAGGGATCAGAGTACATCAGATAGGGCAAAAACAGTCTTTTTAACAAGTGGTATTAGCAAAACGGAATATTCATCTGCAAAAAAATGAAACAGGATCCATACCTCAGACCATACAGAAAAAACTAATTCAAAATTGATCAAAGACCTAAATATAAATCCAAAAACTTTGAAGATCATACAAGAAAAAATCAGATCAATGCTAGAGGCCCTAACACATGGCATTAATAAGATAGAAATCATGACAACACAGAAACTCAAGAAGATAAGGTAGATAACTGGGATCTTCTAAAAAGTTAAACACTTATCAGAAGGCTTCACCTAAAGAGTAAAAAGAGAATCTACAGACTGGGAAAACATTTTTGCCCATGACAAATCTGATAAAAGTCCAATATCTAAAATCTAGAGGAAAATCAAATACCTCTACAACAAAAATAGAGATAATCCAATGAAAACATGGGCAAAGGAAATGAGCAGACACATCACCAAAGAAGACGTTCAGGCAGCTAAGAGATATCTGAAGAAATGCTTGTGATCACCAACTAAAATAGAGAAATGCAAATCAAAATCACAGGGAGATACCATCTGGGATTACTGGCATGAATCAAAAAAACAGAAAATAACAAATGTTGCCAAGGCTGTTGGGAGATTGGAACTCTTGAGCACTGCTGGTGAGAATGCAAAATACTACAACCGTTTTGGAAAGTGTAATGGTACTTCTTTAGACATGGAGTGGGACAGGGCCATGATGGCAGAGTAGTGAGATGCTTCCTGCAGTCCCTTGTACAAAAAAGACCAGAAAAAAAAAAAGTGCATTGATTATATACACAGTCTGATGTTAAGTCCACAAACTTAATTGTTCTAAGTGCTGCATGACTCTGCTGAATATAACTATGGTCACCTTCAAAGTACTCCCCTTGAGAAGGTGTGCACTGATGTCAGTACCTAGTCCACCCTTCAGAGCAATTTTGGAACTCTTTCTGGAATGGCCATTGTGCACAGTGGCAAGGTGGTAAGTTCATCAACTTAATTGTATGGTTGTCTGTGAGGGAGTTTTCAGTCAGTAAACAAATAGCTGTATTGAAACACCTCCCTACTCACCTGATCTACCTGCCCCCCCCCATGACTTTTTTGTTACCCAAAGATAAAGGAAATATTAAAAGAAAGACATTTTGATGACACTCAGGACATCAAGGGTAATGTGACGATACACTGATGGCCATTCCCGAAGAAGAGTACATGGCTTTCCAAGGGGAGTACTTCAAACATGACTTCAAACGTGATATTCAGCAACAAGGTAGGTAGCACTTTTTTCAGGATGAGTTCCTGAACTTAATTGGCAGCCTTCATATGACATTCATTTTGAACATCAAAAGCACTCTTGAAAAATTGAATTGGGTGACAAGAGTACAAGAGAAGCTTCAGCAGAAGCAAGGGGCTGCGTGTAGGATGGGCCAGATGTAATGATATACCATTTACTTTAGCAGGAGTTTGTCAACATGCACTATGGTACAAGACTCCTCAGAAGGTACCTGAAATTTTGTCAGATTACTTTCCTACCGTTTAGTATGCAAATGTTTTACCAATAAGTCCAGGATCATTAACGATTCTTCCTTACTAGGTCCAATCCATATAATGTCATCAATGTAATAGATCAGTGTTTTTTGGAAGGAAAAGTGATCAAGATCCCTGCAGACTAAATTATGACATGGAGGTGAAGAGATGATGCGTGTCTGACGTAGGACAGTTAAAGGTGCATTGCTGGCCTTGATGGCTGAGGCAGATGGTTACTGGTGGTCCTTCAAAACAAGAATGCAGAGAAAGGGATTGGCTAGGTTAATGGTGGTATACCCTAGGAGATGGATTAATTTGCAAAACACATCCCCAAGGAAACTCCTTTTCCAGTTGATTGGCTGCTTACATCGCAACATAAAAGTAGAGGATGATTACATAATGTCTGCCAAGCCCCTGAGAATCCTAGCCTTCCCAAGTTGGTAAATCACATTAACTATCACAGTAGTAGTGAATATGTTCTGAGTAGGTACTGGTGATGATGAATAGGATTGTAAAAGTACATAAAGCTACTATTACATAATTCAAAGCTATTAAAAAAATTTTTGGTTAATGGCTAGTCTACCAGTTAAAGTATAAATTAAGCTGAGAAAATACAGCAAGGAAACCAAATATACATTCACTCAGATGAAGAGAAGACTATCAGCAGGTGGCAGAGGAAAGGAATCCAGCCCTCCAACAGGCCCTGCTCTTGGTACCCAGGCCAGAGCTGGGGATGGACTACTGTGGACTACATCAACTGTGGCATTGGTGCACGAACAGGAGCTTGATTGACCTCACTTGGTGGTTCACGAACTTCGTTTGATCTTGGCTGAGGAAGAAAATCTGAACTGCCAGCAGGCTCTCTGTCAGGTGCTGTTTCTTGAGATGGTGATGGACATATTCTATCCAACTCCAGTGTTTCTTCAAGAGCTGGATCTCATTCAGACAGGAGTCAAGAAATGTGCTCTTGCAGTCATCCAGAGTAAAAATCCAGCTCTTCAGCTTAGCTGGTGTCAGTGCTGGAACTGCTCATGGAATAGCTAGTGCTCTGCTGAGCTTTGTATTGGTGCACAACCACAACTGACATCACTAGGTCATCCAACATCCAGCTCTGAGAGTGGCCCATTTTAAGAATGTGAACCTCTAGTGGGCTATCCAGCAGCTGCGGCAACCAAAGTTGGTGACAGAATAGCTGGTGCTGTCTTGACTTCCTGTGTTTGAGCAGGAGCAATATGGAGCTCAGCTCAGTGGCCTGCAGTGGAATTCCACCTCTCCATCTGATCCTGGTGTTGCAGCTGGAGAGGGACCTTGTCTACTTTGAGTTCTGGTATTGGACCAGGAGCAAGACTGAGAATAATCCGTGCTGCGGGAGCTACTTCTAGAGGTGGCTCAGGATAAGAATGTGACCCTGCAGTTGACTCCTTGTCTTGTGCCAGTGCATGAACTGGTGCTCTGTGGAGCTTCAGTGTTAGAGAAAAAGCAGAATCATCCTCACTGGGTGGCATAGGAGCTGATTTTGGAGGTGGCCCAGGATAAGACCGTTGAGTTGGCTTTTTGTTTGATGCCTGTGAAGGCCATGATGATGAAATAGCTGTTGCTCTGTAGAGCTCTGGTGTTGTAACAGGAGCAGCACTGATGTCAGCCAGTTGTCTAGGAGCTGGTTCTGGAAAGTGACCCAGGATGAGAATCCTCCCTCCAGCAGGCTTTCCAGCTGGTTCCCGTGCTAGAAATGGTGATGTCACAGGTGGTGCACTGTGGAACTTTGGTGCTGGCATAGGAGCACAGTGGTCCCATTGAGGTGGTCCAGCAGTGGGTTCCTGGAATAAAAATAGATTGTGAGGTACTGCCACAGCTGACATTAGCTCTGGTTCTGGAACTGCAAAAGGAAAAACATTCCAAAATGACTGCCTTTCCTCGTGACTTTCCAGTGATGGAAAACATTCCAGTGCTGTGAAGAGAAATCCATTCCCAAGATATCCATCTCAGGAGTTCTTCCCAGACTGAGGACTGCCAGAGGAGGCTCTGAGGTTTCTCAGAACTCTGATTCAGCCCCAGCCTCTGGGGGTCTTCCTGTGTATCCCTCACAAGATCAGATGCAGGCATGTCCTGTCTGCCTTACCCTTTGGTTCTGTCTGAGTCCTTTCCTTTGATCTAACTGGGCCAAAAGAGGTTGGGCGTGCCTCTCCGGACCTGAGCCAGGTTACGCTGATACGCAGATGCTGCCGCAGGAGCATTGGGCAGGGGAAGTATTGTGGCTAATCAGAATCCTATGGGGGTTCATCAGGCCATTTGCACAGGATAAGAGAGATGACTCTGTGGGTAGGTAGTGAAGAGAAGGGTCAGAGGCCTTGCTTTTCCCACATACTGCCTTGCCAGCATAGATAGCTCTGCAAGAGGCCTTTTCTCTCTGCCTGTTTCCAAAGATCTTTACCACCCTGTATCCTGCACTTTGGCTGTCCTGGCAGAGGCAGGCCTGGCCACTAAGCAGGTGCCTAGCACAGGGCCTCAGCCCCAAAGAAATCCCTGTTGATGGTCTGAGCACCTCTCCCACAGGGACCCTGAGTTACATCCATTTATATCCCCTAGCCCTCTCCCCACTGCAAAGTAACCCCTTGAGAGTGTGGAAGAGTATGTCTGCATGTTTACCTCACAGCCTGCCCACTGTAGTCTTCCAGGATTGTCTGATGCTGAGCTACACAGCAGTCCATCCCATGGCCCAGAATGCCCAGAGCATGCGCACTAGTGTGCAGCCTGGTTCTCTGCGCATGTGTGAGGGTCTCTTGTACAGAAAAGGTTCCCCCAAGGGTCGGAGGCCCCGTATGCAGCATAACACCCATGGCTGGAGATTAGGATGTGTGAGCAGGTTTCACCCCCACCCCTATCTCTTGTTTCAGGCCCTAAATACAGAGGGGGCAAGCGGAGATACAAGTGTGTTGTCAGGGGATGGATTCTCAGGGAACTCTTTGAGCCCTCAGCCTCCCCTCTGCTCAGAACACCCAGGCTCCACCCCCAGCTGCCTATGGGTCCTAACTTCCTGCAGGGGCACCCCTCAACTCATTCCTCCAGTGGAAACTAGATGTGTGGGACCCAGGGTCTGCCCAGCCCCAGTCCGGGTACAGGCCCCCTATAACCTGCAGCCTCTGTGGAGACAGCAGCTCGTCCTTGTACACTCAGAGTGTGCTCACCTTTTTCACTTGATCCTGGGTTCCGTCGTAGTTGGCAGAAAAGGGCTGGTAAGTCCATACCTACAAGTGGTTTGAAGGTGTTACGTCTCATGCACTGTGGACACCACCTGCTTTCTATGTCTAGTGTTTCTGTCTGACTCCTAGACTAGAATGGTAGCCTGGGAAGGCAGGGTTTCCCTTCTGCTTTGTTCACTGAATGACAGTAATTGCATAATACAGTGTTTCCAATGATCGTGGCTTTATGGATAATTGTTGAACGAATGAACCCAAACTATCACCTTTCCCAGTATCTGAGTGGGCACAGGGCCCCTTTGTCAGCCCCCAGGGTTGCTGTTCTGGTTTCACCAAGGACAAAACCAAAAAAAGAAATCCACTCCTGTCAAGTCCATTCCAACTCACGGAGTTCCTATAGAACAGAGTACAGTTGGCCCATAGAGTTTCTAAGGAGTGCATGGTGGATTCAGACTGTCGACTTTTTGGTTAGCAGCAATAGTACTTAAAGAATTTCACCACCAGGGTTTCCAAGGACAAGGATCCACTAAGTGGAATCTCAGCCCGCTTTACAAATGGAAAATAGGTTTGCTCAAGGCATGCAATCAGCCGGGGGTAAGGTGGACAGCTTTTTCATGGGTGGGAAGAAGAGAGTAATTGTAAACATCCCTGCCCCTCCACCAACTTTTACTGTAGAGCTGGGCTCCAGATGTACACGTTCTATGGTTTGTCCCGTGTGGTCATGGCAGTAATTCTGGCTGATTATTTCTTAAGGGAGCAGACTGAGGCCAATCCCATTTCTCAGGGGAGCAGACTGAGGCTGAGTAGTATAGTAATATTCCCCAGACTGACAACTGATGGGGCCAGAGTCCCCACTGGACTGTAGAAGGTGGACGCTCACCTTTGGAACAGCTGGTCTAGGACCTGCATGGTGATGGCATAGCTTCTGTTGACTCCCAGGAAGGTTTTGAAGTAGGAAAAGTCAGCCTACAGGAAGGCTGACACTAGGTGATCTACCAGCTTCTCTGATGAGACTGCTTTGATGGTTTCCATCACCCAGGCCTCGTCCTGGCTCTGGTACTGGTCGTGGTTCTGGTTCAATCCACAGACTTACTGAGGTGGAACAGAAGAGGGACTTACTATCAGAAGTAGCCCCATAAACCACTGGGAAGGCTGGGGCCAAAGCTGAGACACGTCACTCCCCTGCCCTCAGTAATCTGTGACAGGAGGTGGGACACATTTGCCTCTAGCAGAAAACAGGACTAGGCTTTCAAAGTGCAATTTGAAGTAACAGATGATTAAAACCATTAGGAACCTGAAGTTATTTTGTTAACTAATCATTGTCTTTCCCTGTTGCAGCAGCACTGTGCCAGTGAGTCCTCACAAAATACCGCATTCCAGAGGTGAGGAAACAGGCTTGGAGATGTCCAGTGTCTACTCAAAGTCCTGCATTCAGATTCCAGAACTGTCTGATGCTAGGGCTCTGTGATGTTCCTTCTGTGCTATGTGAGGCCTGCTCTGCTCCTAACTCGGAGGGGAAGGTCTGCAGCAAGCTCACTCTCCCAGCTGCCCACAGTGTACAGAGCAGACACACCCAGGAAGTCCTCTCAGATTGTGAAGAAAGACATGGATTTTTCTTTGTGTACATTAAAGGGAATTTTGAGAACCTGAAGCTGTGTGGTTCTTGCAGATGCAGCCAAGGACGAGAGCCTGGAGATCATAAATTGGCCCCACAGGACCAAGGATCCAAACAACTCAGGAAGACTGAATGGTCAGTAAAGGGCTGAGAGGAGCCTCAGCTTTTCAGGGCCAACAAACACCTCAAAGCCACCCTGCAGCTCTGTCAGCCACCTTGACACCAGACTGGTGAAATGGAAAAGAACCGTAACACCTAAAACTGGCTCAGTGCAGGAACATAGCCAGCATCACAGATTGCTGTGCCCTGTGACTATGACAGCTGTTTTGGGAATGGGGCTGGCTCTAGTAATCCTAACTTGAAATTTGCATGTGCTTCCTCGGCAGCATGCCACTCCTGACAGTTTGTCCTTAGTATGTCAGCATAGAAGGACACATGTAAGGTTCCTGCAGCCCTGCTAAAAGCGCAGGGAAGGAGGCCGTCCAGGGCCAGCAGCAGCAAGAGGCTCAATCACTGTGGAAACTGTAGTTCCTGGCTTGAGGGGTTCTATGATGTCATTCCCAGATTTCAGATTGTAGAAAAAGCTATGTCATAGCTGAGAGTCCTGAGCTTTCGAGTTAAAGAAGCCTGCTAAGAGTGACGACATGTGAGGCTGACAGAAGTGTGCAAGGACAGTCCCCCTGACCACGGTCAGGGGTCTTGAGGTGGAGAAGAAACAGGAAAACAGTAGCAACATAAAGAGACATGGGCTGATGTGAAGTGAAGACACTAGAAGAACTCATTTCTGATATTCCTACAAATATGGGAAAGGTGGATTTGGAGCCAGCCAGAGCGATAGGGCAGTAGAGTGAGGAAGAGGAAAGGCTGGTAGCTGACAGATCTGAAAGCAGACTGGGGGCCCTTGAGAGACGGAAAGTTCTGGGAGGCAGCCGGGGTCTCTGGGGCAGTTGTGGGGCCCCAAGCCCTCTTTGGTCATCTCGGGTCTCCAGGTAGAGGCCCCACTCTTCTCCATGCATACTCAGAGACTGTGCCAGACCTTCCTGGCTCTTTTCTTGGTGCTGTCCAAGTACCTGATGCACTGCTTCTCCTTCAGGATCTTCTTTAGGGAAATCTGCAGAGACAGTGCCAGCAGTCAATCAGAAGACCGTCATTTTGAATCCAGCAGCCACTCCTTGGAGACCTATGGGCCAGTTCTGCTGTGTCCTACAGAGTCACTATGAGTTGGAATTGAGCAGATGGCAGTGGGATTTGACTGGGCTTAGGTGCTATGAAAGAGTTTGCTGAATGAATCATCTTGAGAATTTTCTTCAGGAAAGTAAGGACCCCTATTTCCAGGAGTGGTGTGTTGGAGGGCTTGTGGGAAGCAGGAAACTGTTCTGTTTTGTTAAGTGAATAAAGTATATAATATAGTAGGTAGTCATGAATGGAGAAAAAAACAAAGGAAGAAAAATGTATTCACAGGTAGGTAGAATGATATTTACAGGAGGATACTTCTGAGTGAAGACTAAGAAGGTGAGGGAGTGAGCCTTATGGACTTCTGAAGAAAGTGCTGGGAGCACGAACAAAGATCCTGAGGCAGAAGTTTACTGGGAATGTGATAAATCAACAATGAGGCCATCGTGGCTGGCCTGGAGAGAACAGTGGTGGAGAGTGGGAGGAGATCATCTCACTACCAGGAATCTGGAGTGGCACAGCAGCTGAACCTGATACCCCTTTCCAAGGTGGAAAAGTTTGAGAAAGAATAAATGACAAACGGAAAGGAGGATAAATAATAGCTGAAGATAAAGGAAAGAATAAATGGGTTATGCAACAGGGGAAATCTAATATTATTGCTGATGGACCTGAGAAAGACTCAGTAAGGGAATGAGCTCTCCATTAAATTTTACCAGAGGCCACAGAGAGTGAAACAGTTTCAGGGAACCTAACCAGATCAGATGGACAGCTGCAGCAGACCTGATTGTCTGGTACCGTTAGGACTCTGTCTTGCTGAAGGGCTAATTTTCTTTTTTCTTTTTTATTTAACATGATTGAGTGAAAATGTACATTCCCATATAAATTTACATGCCCACCTAATATGCAGCTTCCACTGCTCTCCCTGCCTGGTGACAGCACACTATTCTTCTCTGCTCCATACATGTCTCATCCTCCCAACAGCCTCCTTTCCACTCCTCTCCACCCACTCTCCTTCCTTCAGCCAGAGGTCAGCAGGATGATATCCTATAGATGTATGGAACCATAAAGTGCAATCAATATATGGTCACTCTGCATTGCCAAATCCAATCCATTTCTGTCCAAAGAGTGGACCTTTGTTATAATTTATGGGTAAGGGCAGCATCAGGGCTGGGGGCCATGCTCTCAGGGGAACCCCGGAACCGCTGGACCATCAATTGAGGTCTTTTAGTGGAGATCTCAGGATGCACCCCTTTTTATTCTTGTGTTGCCAGTGAGACTCAATCTAGTGAGCTCCATCACGGCTATCACTGGTGGTGGCTGAGCACCATCCAATTCTTCCGGTCCCGAGTCAATGAAGGCACCCACTCTTGCGGGTCTCTCTGTCTTCTAGGTTGTCTTTACCGCATGTCATTTTGGTCCTCGGTGAGCATCCGTTCCTGCTGAGTTGGGACCATTTGCTGTGTCCTTGGATGGCAGCTTTTAAGACCCCAGACGTGAAGGGCTAATTGTTAATGACTGTTTTGGACTAGTAAAATGATTGAAAGGGGGGAACTCTCTTCCAAGTATGAGAGAACCATGGCTAGAAAAGCCAGGGTGTGGCCTGCAGTGTGATGAATTGTTTTGTGGGACCATTTTTATCATGGTCTTGTAACTCTCACCAAACCACCAAATGGGACTGTGCAAATGAAGTCCTTCTGGCCCACCAAGAGGAATGAATACCTTGCTAATAATGTAAACAAGGTGCCTGGCACCCTTGTGGGGAAGTAAAAAAAAACCCACTACCATCAAGGCATCTACCCCAGTCAGTGCCCCAGGCACTCACTTGAACACCTTGCCAGGTGGTAGACAAAGACTCTTCAGAAATAGCTGGTAAAAACTCATCAGATAGAGAGGATAATGGTTTAGTGAGGAAGGTGGCTTAGCAGACAAAGACGTAGTAATTTCTTCAGGGTAAGAGTGTTGGCTCTGTTGGCAGGAGTGATTCAATGGAACTCAGGAGTTCAGTGCCCCACCTTCTTGATTATGCGCCCATATGTCTGCATCCCAAGTTTCAGGATCCCAATTCATCCCAATGAACACCTTCAGTTTAATTTCAGACATCATTTAAGGTTTGGGTTTCAGCGAGCACTGTAATTCATCCACTCTTGCATTTAGACTCTGGCTTTGGTTTTTGACACTATCAGTTTGTTACTACAGGAAACATGGGTCTTTTAGAGACACTAGTGGCAACTTTGAGGTCTTTGATGCTACCCTTGATCTATGATTCTTCAGCCCAGAACTTGTCTCTTCCTTCACCACTTTCTTTAGTGAAAGTTGGACCAATACTTCCTTATACTTCTCATTCTGACAAAATTGTGTAAAAGTTTCAAACGTGATCACCCAGAGCCTTGCTTCTCACCAACTACTCATCTATTGGCAGTGATATATTGTGTATTAACATTACAACCTTATGCCGTAGACCAGCAGAGCCCTCTTAACAACTGAAACTAGAGTCATCACTGCCGTTAAGACTGGTCAGACTTGATAACAAATTTAGAAAACTCATCCTTATGATTCTGGTTCTCTAGAAACACTCTTGGGGCTAAATGTCTTAGGCCAAACCAATAAGTATATATATTAGTGTGTGTGTGTGTGTATATATACCCATACACTTCACATACATACATACACAGACACATATATGCCTCACATTGGCTTGGCTTGGCTTATATACATGCACCATATATAGTATATGTGTGTATATATATATATACACATAGATATAAATACATACACGAGAGAGAGGAAGCTTTAAATGAAAAGGCTCATGCCGTTGTAAAGGCTGGCACATATAAATTCCATGGACCAGGCATCAGGCTGGAGGCTTCTTCAGATTCACATAGCTGCAGGTGCTGGCAAAGCCAATATTTGTATGTCACATGGCAAAGTGCTGGCTTACAGGCTGCACAGGCTGACAAGTCCCAAGATAGATAGGCAGTATGGCGGGTTGCTGGCTCAAGTCCCAAGAACTGGAGGTCAGATACAGGATTCAAAGCAAGGGAACAAGCTTTGCTAGAATGTATATGTGTTGCATGCAGGCCACAGCTCCAAGAAACTCTCCCTACAGCAGATAGGCTGATCATATAAGATCACATCATGGAAGATGACTATATCACTACGTAACTGCCAAACCACTGAGAATCATGAGTCAGCCAAGTTGACAATACAATCTTAACCATCACAAATGATTACCAGGTGGGTGTCTTTATTATTACTGTTGAAACAGAAATACTGCAAGTGGGTGGCTTTAATGACAGGAAATGTATTTTGTCACAGTTTAGGAGGCAAGAAGTCTAAATTCAGGACATCAGCTATAGTTGACAGTGTGTGCTACGCTGGCTGTAAGGGAAAATCCAATCCTTGTCTCAGCTTCTCTAGCCAGCCATCCTTGGAGGTTCTGGGCTTGTAGTCTGGTTAGTGTCAGTGTGTGCCTTCTGTGCCTAATCTGCTCTTGTGTATCTCAAAAATGAGTGGTTTAAAACACACACTACACTGGTAGAGCCTCATGAATATAGCAGATAAAGTTCTCTTCTCAAATGGCATTGTATCCACAAGTATTTTTTTTTAAAAAAAACCCTACTGTAGAAGTGATTCTGACACAATAGGGACCCTATAGGACAGAGCAGAACCGCCTTCATAGGGTTTCCAAGGAGTGGCTACTTGGTTTGAACTGGTGACTTTTGGGTTAGCAGCCGAGCTGTTAATCACTATGCTACCAGGGCTCCACCATTAATACCAAAATGCTTCCTCTGCATCCCCAAAGGTAAGACTGAGCCTCACTTACTTTACAGAGTCCTAGTTTGTGCCTGTGGTCCCATCAGAATTATTCACAGTGGCCTTGTTCACTCTCAAGTGGCCCCATTTGGCTGATAAATTACATGGTGACCCTACCAAAGATTACAACCATGTTAAAACACATCTGAGGTTTTCTGAATCCTGAATTTTCCTGAGAAATGGTAGCTTTCAACCAGGGTAATTAGCTACCCAGTAGATTTCTTTCTGGAGAAACAGTGTTTGAACTAAGTTTTCAGTGACTGCTGTGAGAATTTCTGAGATTCCAGAGGTGGCTGCACAGTTTAAGGTAGAATGTGGTCACAGGCCATGAAGCGTGACACCGACTTCCAGCTGTATCATCCAGGCAGATGTCCCTGCATGGTACAAGTGGTTTGCACTCACCTACTAACTGAAAGGTTCCTGGTCCAAACCCACCCAGCAGCTCCCCGGAAAAAAGGTCTGGCAATCTAGTGCTGTGAGATTATAGCCAGTGAAAACGTTGTGGAGCAGAGTTCCATTCTCACACACATGGAGTCACCATGAATTAGAACCAACTGAACAGCAGTGTGTTTGGTTTCAGGTATTGATCTGTTGCCTGAGTTCCTCTGCCCATTTCATCCTTCCTGTAGATGGAGAAACTTGACTAATCAAACATTACATTTACAGCTCATTTACGTAAAGTTCACTTTTAAAAACATGGTTTTTCATCCTTCACCTTCCACTCATCACCCTCATGCAGGAAGACAGTCCCCTGCCCTGGGGGTCACATACCTATTTCTGTGCCCCTAGGTATGTTCAAGTGTCACAATGGACATCTCTCCATTTACTCAGAATGTCTCAGGCATTATCACATTATAGGCCTGGGCTAGGCCATGGAGCTACTGGGTAAGACCCAGGCCCTGCCCTCGAGAGCTCAGAGACTCAGGGAGGAGATGGCCACACGGCATAACAAGCAGTAAGTACAACTGTAGATGGAGTCACAGAGCGCTGAGAGAACACAGAAAAATGAAAAGTAAGCAAGCTGGGCTTGGCGGGGGAGAGGTGGGATGAGACAGGGCAGTGGGGAGAGAGACAGACTAGCACCGACAGACAAGATGATAGCTGGCTTCATTTCTGCACATGGAGTCTGGGAGATACATTTCCTGACTGACAGGTCATAGCAGCCTGGAATCTGGTCATGACAGAGCCTGTACATTTGTTCTCTTCTTTAGCCCCTTCCTACTAGCAGAGTCCTCTCATCCTAGACTGCACTGTCTCTTCCTTCCCATTCATGTTCCCTGTGACTTGTGTTCCTAATTTTCTTCTCTCATCACCCAAGTCCTTTTCTCCTCCTCCTCCTCTGCAGGTCCAGCCTGAAGTGTCCTAGAGCCCCATAAGAGCCAAGAATCTAGAGGTTCTAAAGCAGGCAGAAATAGCGTGGGACTGGTCATGTAGAGGCAGCTCTGTAGAAGTGCATCCGGCAATGTGGCCATCAGCACTACAGATTTCTTTCTTGTTGAGTGGCAGAAGCCTTTTTCTCTCTTTGTGCTTTAGGTGAAAGTTTAAAGCTCAAGTTAATTTCTCATACAAAAACTTACACCATATTGTTATGTGACCCTAGTTGTAGTCCCTATAATATGAAAGCTGCCATCAACGATACAACCAACTCCTCTCTCTGCCTTCTCATCCTGTCTCTCAACAAGAGCTACCCATTTAGTTGGGTGTATCTACTTGAACTAAGAAACATACTCTTCAGGAGTATTATTTTGCACCGAGGTGAGTCTGCTCAGTCATTTGCCTGTTTCCGGGAGATGGTGGGGAAATACCCCCCACGCCTTGCCCCACTGCAGCTCTATGGCTTTTCTGGGGTTTCAAAGGAGGTCAGAGATGGTTATTGGCACAGAGACAGAGTGGAGTCACTCATAGGTTATGTTTGGAGATGCAGTACAGCAGTGTCCCCTTCTTTAGGTTCCTCTCTTTAGGACCCTGACTGGTTTCTTTTGAAAACCCATTTTCTGGGCCCAGCTCTAGAAGTAGGCTCAGATGTCCCCTGAAACAAAGACCAGAAGCTAATCCCTCTCACATCTGAAAAGGCAGTCATCATCCTTGACCAAGGCTAAAACCACAACTACTAACACTAGAGGTGCCCCACTTGGCCCCAGCCCTCAAGGCCCTTGTGACATCACAAACTCTGAGTGCTAGCATCCTGATGTCATTGTTCCTTCTAGTGCACTGGGGGATGATGGGAGGCTGGCTCATGTAGTGGCAGCTCTGAAGAAGTGCAGCTGGCAATGTGGCCATTAGCACTCAACAGATTTCTTGACTGGTGGAAGCCTTCCCCACCCCCCACCCCCATTGTGCTTTAGGTGAAAGTTTAAAGCTCAAGTTAATTTCTCATACAAAAACTTATACCATATTGTTGTGTGACCCTAGTTGTGATCCCTACAATGTGAAAGCACACTCCTCTCCACCTTGCTGCTATCAACGATACAACCAACTCCTCTCTGCCTTGTCATCCTGTCTCTTGACAGGAGCTACCCACTTAATCTAGTGCATCTACTTGAACTAAGAAACTCACTCTTCTGGAGTATTATTTTATGTTTTATAGTCCAGTCTTACTTTTGTCTGAAGATTTGGCTTCAGAATTGGTTTTAGTTCTCGATTAACAGAAAGTCTGGGATCTGGTCTTCCAGGGTTCCTCTAGCCGCAGTCACACCACTGAGTCTGATCTTTTTATGTGAGTTTGAGTCCTGTACTGCAATTTTCTCTTGCTCTGTGAAGGACCCGTATTCCCTGTCAGGGCAGTCATTGGTTGTAGCTGTGCACCATCTAGTTCTGGTCTCAGGCTGATGCAGTCCATGGCTCACATGGTCCTTTCTGTCTCTTGGGCTAATATTTTCCTTGTGTCTGGGATGTTTCTCGTTCTCCTTTTCTCCAGGTATGTTGGGACCAGTTGATGCATCTTAGTATGGCTGTTCACAAGCTTTTCAGATTCCAGACACCACTCACCAAAGTGGGATGTACAACCCACCCACTGCCGTCAAGTCAGGTCCGACTCATAGCAACCCTAGAGGTCAGAGTAGAACTGCCCCATAGAGTTTCCAAGGAGTGCCTGGCAGATTTGAACTGCCGACCTTTCAGTTAGCACTTAACCCACTATGCCACCATGGTTTGCAGGACATACAACATTTCCTTAATAAACTTTGTCATGCCAGTTGATCAAGACATCCCCCAAAACTTTGGTCCCCAAACCCCTGCACCTGCTACTTTGTCCGTTGAAGTATTTGGTTGTGTTCAGGAAACTTCTTACCTTTTGGTTTAGTCCAGTTGTGCTGACTTGTCCTGTATTGTGTGTTGTACTTCCCTTTACCTAATTCTTGTCTACTATCTAGTTGGTGAATTTCCCTCTCCCTCCCTTCCCACCCTCATAACTATCCAAGAGTCTTTTCTTCTGTGTTTAAACTTTTTCTTGGGTTCTCGTAATAATGGTCTCATACAATATTTGCCCTTTTGTGACCAATTAATTTCACTGAACACAGTGCCTTCCAGATTCCTACATGTTATGAGATGCTTTGTGGATTCATCATTGTTCTTTATTGTTGCATAGTATTACACTGTGTGAACATACCATAATTTGTTTATTCATTCATCTCTTTATGGGCATATAGGTTGTTTCTGACTTTTTGCTGTTGTGAACAGTGCTGCAATAAACATGGGTGTGCATTCCTCTATTGGTATGACAGCTGTTATACCTCTAGTATATATTTCAAGGACTGAGATTGCTGGATCATAAGGTAGTTGTATTTCTAGTTTTTTTAAGAAAGTGCCACATCGATTTTCATAGTGGTTGTACCATTTTACATCCCCAATAGCAGCATTTAGGTGTTCCAGTCTCTCTACATCCTAACATTTATTATTTTGTGTTTTTTTAAATGAATGCTAGCATTTTGGGGGTGAGATGATACCTCATTGTAGTTTCGATTTGCATTCCTCTGAGGGCATTCCCCTGTGTATCTGTTAGCTGCCTGAACGTCTTCTTTGTTAAAGTGCCTGTTTATATTGTTTGCCCCTTTTTTAATTGAGTTATGTGTCATTTTTGTTGGTGAGGTTTTGCAGTAACTTGTAGATTTGAGAATTAGACCCTAGTGGAATATTGCATGGCCAAATTCTTTTCCTGGTCTGTAGGCTGTTAAGACTTTTTATGTGGAGGCCACAAAACTCCAGCTATTTAATCATTAATTGTTTATTGAGCCTTTGCTATAAGCCTTGTGCTTTCAGCTGTGGGGGAAACAAGATGAATCTGATAGACCTAGCCCACCAGGAACTTGCCTGCTGAAAGGAAGGCAGGTGGTGATGGGGTCACAGTAGCTCTTGGGGTGGTGATGGTGGTAGGGGCAGGAGTGGGGTGATGGAGTGAGGGCTGGGGGTGATCACGTAGGGGTTAGGATGGGGATGGGGTGGGGTATTTGGGGTGGGTAGGTGGTGGTGAAAGTGGGTGTGGTGGGGGCAGGGCGAGGATAGAGGTTAGTCATTAAACAGCTAATGTTGACGAAAACACTTCTGTGGGTTAGGCACTCTTCTAAGTACTCTACATGGGTTAGCTAATGGAATCTTGTCACAACTCTAGGTAGTAGACACCATACTTACCATTTGACATAGTAAGTGTAGAATACTAATGCCAAAGGCTAAGCAAGAAATATTTGACTATAGAGCATATTCTGTTATCACTTGTACAATCAACCATCTGTTATCTCCTGGTGCCACATTTGCAAATTCAACCAACCAAGGATAAGTAATATTCTAGGAGAAAAATAAAAGTTCTCAGAAGCAAAACTTGAAGTTTTCATCTGCCAGTCACTGTGCTGAATTCCTGTGAACTGAAATGATGTGTAGGCAGAGCCTGCTGTAGCCTCCTGCCGTTGCATAGATTTGCCTGGTGTCTTGTTCATTTGCTACTCATGCTGTTTACACCTTTTGTGTCTGTGAAAAACAGGCTCCTAAAAAGCAAGTCAGCTGTCAGAGCAAAAGGCTTACATAGCACTCTACAACTATTTACATAGCGTTTACATCATATTAGGTATTATAAGTCATGTAGAGAAGATTTAAAGTTTATGGGAGGATGTGCATAAGCTATATGCAAATACTATGCCATTTTACATAAGGGAATTGGGCATTCTCAGGTTTTGGTATTTGAAGGGGATCCTGAAACCAATCCCTTGTGGACACCAAAGGAGACTGTAGTCATGTAGGGAAAATAAGACAAGTACAAGTAATCAATACCAGTTGCTGTTGCATTGCTTCTGACTCTTGGGAATCCAATGTGTATCCGAGTAAAACTGTGCTCCATAAAATTCTCAACTGCTTATTTGTCAGAAGTAGATCACCAACCCTTTCTTCCCAGGGACAGCTGGGAAGACTTGATGTTCTGACCTTTCGGTCAGCAGCCAAATATACATTTACCTACTGTTTGCACACCCAGAGACTCCAGTATAAGTAAACTGGATGGAAAATAATAAATGCCATTGAGAAAACACAGGGACATTGTCAGGGAGGTTCCAAGAAATGGGAGATGATGATCCCAAAGGAAACAGAGAACTCCTTAGGAATAGCTTTTGGCCTGAGATTTGATAGGGGTGTAGGAGCTCTTCCCTGGGTCAAGGACTACATATGGTAGGAGGGCAAGAGGCACACCCACAGGATGTCACAACAGCCTGAGAGGGAAACCTCTTAGTTATTTAGAAGTGCCATAGCACAAATAGGAAACCTGGTGGTGTAGTGGTTAAGTGCTATGGCTGCTAACCAAAAGGTTGGCAGTTCAAATCCACCAGGTGCTCCTTGGAAACTCTATGGGGCAGTTTTACTCTGTCCTATAGGGTTGCTATGAGTCAGAATTGACTCAATGGCAGTGGGTTTGTTGTTGTTTTGCTTTGCTTTTTATAGCACAAATACCTCAAAACCTGACCTTACAGATGACAAATTTATTTTCTGACATTTCTGGTGACTAAAACTGTAAATCAGGGTCCTGTCAGTTGCCCTAAGTTTCCTTGGCTCTTGGTGAGCCTCATATGGTATCGGTCTCCCCCAGTTTGTGTCTATTCTGCTCTTTTTGCAACTCAGGTTTAGGCCACACCTTAAACTGGTATGGCTTCATTCACATAACAGAGACATCCTATTTCAAAACAGAATTACATCCACAAGTATAAACCAAAACCAAACGCATTGTATGTGAGTCAATTCCAACTCATGGTAACCTTATAGTGTCAAGTAGAACTGCTCCATAGGGTTTCTGAGGATCAGCTGGTGGATTCAAACTGCTGACCTTTGTGTAGCAGTGGAGGTTTTAAGCACTGCATCAGCAGGGTTCTCCCTTGGAAGTCCTTTGGAGCAGTGCTGGTCTGTCTTACAGGTTGTTATGAGTAGGAATAGACTCATTGGTAACGGCTTTGGTTTTTTGTTTTTTAATTCTCTATGGAAGAAGATTGCCACATCTTTCTCATGCTGAACGACTAGTCAGTTTGAATCATTCACCTTTCACTTGGTAGCTGAGCACTTAACCGCTGCACCAGCTACTAAGGCTCCTTAACCACAAGTGTAAGAGTTAGAATCACAGCACATTTTTTGAAGGACACAATTCAAACCATAATAAGTATGGGTATACACAGGTGGAGGTAGAAGTTGTGGTTGGAGGCCAAAAACTCCTGCAGTCCAGGCTAATGAGTTTCTAACCTGTGCATTAGAAAGCTGCTGATGGTTTTGAGCAAGAGCTGATCTGGATCACAACTCTTCTTCAGGAAGAGCAACCCAAAAGTGATTAGTTATAAATAGTAAGAATGAGGAGGCAGAGCCAGGATGGTGGAACAATCAGATGCTTCCTGTAATCACTGTAACAACAAAGGCCCAAAAGAACAAGTGAAATGATTATATATGACATTCTAGGCACCTTGAGCATCAAAGGGAAAGTGGAGAAATCAGACTGAGAGATAGAAAGAAAAGTAGGTCCACAAGTACCTAGGACTGGCCAGACCTGACCTGGTGGGAATCAGCTGCAGACATTGTAGTGAGTGGAGCAGGGATGTCTGCAGGGCATCCTCCTCAGTGGGAGACACTGAGCAGTGGAGAGCTCACTTATACCTCCAGAACAAGTGAAAAACAGCATCCGATCATCAGATTCTAAGTGGCTTTCAACTAATATACTGTGCACATGAATCAAAAATGTTCCTTTCTGGAAAAAACTCTGTTCCTGTTCCCAGTGCTTCCCCCTCCTTACTCTGCCCTGTGCCAGACTCCACAGACTTAACCATTCCTGGACTAGAAGTAGGTCCTCTTAAATGGGCAGCTTGAGTCATTCTCTCAGACTTGCAGAGGAACATTTTAATAAGTAGAAGGAAGAAAAAAATTCTGCCAGCAGCCCTGAGCCAGGAAATCGGGGCAGAAACAGCTCCTTCTTCTAGGTCAGGCATAAAGGGATGCATCTTACTTACAGACACTCAAGGACGACAGTCAGACCCCACCTTTCGCACCATGTGTAGCCAGATGCCTATACCTACACCAACTAACCTTGGCCACCCAAGACTGTAGGGAAGAGCCTGCACAACATGCTTGATGACTGACTACCTGAATGCCCGAGCTGAGTCCATACAGGAAACGTAAGTGGACTTCTGGGCTCATAAGCCTTAGAAAAAGCCCTAACCACCAGGTGACAGGAAATTAGAACTTTGAACTGCCAATAACAAAGCTAGCTCACACAGCCACCCTATTTGGACATTTCAAAACAAAACGAAGCTAGAACACTGTAAGCAAGTAAAAAATAAATAAATACAACCATTTACAGATAGCTTAGAGACATTGGTCAATATCAAATCATCTAAAGAAGCAGATAAGAATGGCTCCAGAGTGCTCCCAAAACAAAGAATCAAAAAAATTCCCTAAATGAAGAGAACTTCCTGGAATTATCAGAGGTAGAATACAAAGGATAATATTTAGAACTCTTCAGGAGATCAGAGAGGAGATGATGCAAAATGCAGCAAAGCATAATGACAAATTGAACAGGTTGCAAGAAAGCATAGAGAGACAGGTGGTAGAAATTGAGAAGATCAATAATAAAATTACAGAATTAGATGACTCAATAAACAGTCAAAGGAGCAGAACTGAGGCAATGGAAGTCCAAATTACTGAGATTGAAGACAAAGCAGTCAACCCAACATATATGAGGAAAAATAAGATAAAAGAATTTCTAAAAAATGAAGAAACACTAAGAATTATGTGGAACTCTGTCAAGAGTAACAATCACTTGTGATCTGAGTACCAGAACAAATGAGGGGGTAGTGGCACTTCAAATCCATGAGGCTCTCCTTGGAAACTCTGTGAAGCAGTTCTATTCTGTCCTATAGGATTGAGTCAGAATCTACTTGCTGGCCATGGGCTGACTTTTTCTCAGGGCTTTCCTGCTCATGTCCCTGATGCCTTAATCTTGGAGACTGTCTTCCCATGGAGTTTGCCTGGCACAGTGGCTGTCACATAGTAGCCAAGCCAAGCCAAGTGCCGTCGAGTCAGATCCGACTCATGGCGACCCTAGGGGCCAGGGTAGAACTGACCATAGTAGGAAAACAGTAATTATAGGCCTTCTGTCCAGGTCCTCAGAAGGTGAATTGGATATAGTACAATTGATTGAATAAGGAATACAAAAGTTACTATTAATGGTAACACAATCAGAATAGGAAACAGAGACATTTGATTCAGCACCTTGGAGAGGGAAAAAAGTCTGTGTTGCTGAGGAAAGGTAGAGTAGGTTTGGTATACCAAGACAAGGAATGAGGAAGCTATGAAGTTGTGACGTGATGGCCTCAGGGAATAGGCAGTAGGGGTAACTCAGACAATGGTTCAGGTGTTGGGGCAAAGAAAGCTCATCTGTCTGAAGCAGATGATAGATGTAAAGGCCAGACTGTCTTATGACGTGTGTTTTACATGCATACACATCTAACTGTTAAAAACACCATTTATTACTGAAAATTGTAAAGGAAAAATTAATTTTGTGGTACACAGCATGAAACTCGCAGCTGCCCTTCCTCCTTCCTTTTTGATAATTGCTTTTGAAATACAATTTTTTAAAACCTGAATTTTCATAGTAATGCAGTGTTACTATATTTTTAAAATGGAACAATACTTCTTACTTTTTATTTGATGTATAGGATTCTTAATTTCTTCTGCGGTTACTTTACTAAACTTAACCCAACCTATTGCTATCAAGGTGATTCCTACTCATAGTGACCCCATAAGACAGAGTAAACCTTTTGGTTAGCAGCTGTAGCACTTAAATACTATCCTACAAGGGTCAAGAGCTTACGAAGTCCATGCAAAGAGTGATGGAGAGAAATGTAAGGGGAGGAGATGTTGCCTTATTGGGCTCGATAGAGTTTCCAACGGATTAGAAATGTAGGAAGAGAACGAGGAGTAAAAATGAATCCCTGGTCTGCTGGGGGAAGAAGTCTTAGTTCCTGAGGGGTCTCACCTGCTTCCCAAAGAGTCCTTGCTTAAACAAGGGTTCCCAAAGTATGGAAAGTAATCATGTCTCCAGTGGGCCACAGGTGTCTTGGGGGTTTCAGAGCTAAAAAGCAATTGTTATTAGTTGCCTTTCAGCTGATTCTGACTTACGATGACCCCACGGGTGCAGGCAAGAACTGCCCCACAGACTGCCCAAGGCTATAAATTTTAACAGACTGTGATATTTTTCTCCTATGGATGAGCTGGTAGATTCAAACGACTAACCTTTCAGTTAGCAAACACTTTAACCACCACACCACCAGGGTTCCTATGGGAAGTACACCCTCCTTGAAAACCAAGTTTTCAATGTGCTAAGGATTGTTTAATGGCTCATTGCTATTTGCTGTCCTTGAATAGATTCTGACTCATAATGAGCCCAGGTACAATTGACTTGGGTTTTCAAGGCTGTGACCTTTCCAGAAGCGGATCACCAAGCCTGTCTTCCAAAGCACCTCTGGGTGCATTTCAACTGCCAAGCTTTTGACTAGTAGTTGACTTTTTAACTCTTTGTGTCACCCAGGGACTTCTGAACAATTGTTATCACATATATTTCATACATCAGAAATGTAAGGTTGTAATGATTACACAGAAATCCACTTTGCTCTTAGTAACCATTGCATATTTAAATATTGAGCATTTTTCATAGAGATATGAATCAAGTTGACTAACATTCAAAGTGAAGGGTAGAATTTTCTTAGCTGATGTATATTTCACACCTTTTGCTTATGCTTATTAAATTTGCAGTCATTATTATTGTTATTGGGTTACATTAAACTCAACTGCATTTTTGAATAAAGGACCTGTGGCTCAACAGTATTTGCTGAGGCATCGAAACAGTGACAGAAATAATAATATGTGTCCTACAAACCAGAATAATCTAATCAATGCACACAGTCACTGACTCCTGAGTGGATGAAGATTTCCTATCCATACTTACTGAGCCAAACAAACTTGCAGGTGTGGTGGTATTAGCCCAGCAGATGAAAAGTGAAACTAAGTATGAAACAGCACAAAGAATGCCCAGAAACTGGATTTGATTAGATCAAAGATCTCTTTGCTTCAGTGCCTGGAGAAAAATTACAAAACCTTGTCAAATGATTCCAGTGAAGCCTCTGAATCATTAAACAAGCAAATGTAGTGACATTCTAGTAAACCAATGGAGCCTTTACAGATGAACAAAACATTAATTTTCAGGAAAAAAATTAATTCCATTGACAAACATAGACTGGAGACAAAAATGTTCAACTTGTTATTCAAAGGTTGTACTCACTGAAGTAAAACTCGGTACATGTTATTGTTTTGCTAAGAATTTTATAAACTCAGCTACAGACTTAATCATGTGTGCTATGCACACAGAGGAACAAAGTGAGCTACTGGCAAACAGCTTAAGCAATGACCTTGTACAAGTACGGCAGAAGTATTAACAGTATACAGTGTGATGAAACAAAGTCTGACAAGTTTGCAAACTCATCCTAGAAAAAGTGCTACATAGCTCATTGCTGAATATCACTAAGGTCACCTTCAAAGTACACCCCTTGTGAAGCTATGCACTGATGCCAGCACCGAGTCCACTCTTCAAAACAACTTTTGGGTGGTGGAGTCAAGATGGCAGACTAAGTACACGTCTCCTTATATCCCTCTGGAAAACAAGACCTGAAATGATAATCAAACGGAGACTTCTGGTCACCTAGTGAGCCCCCAGGACACAGCACAGGGCTGTTATTTTGGACTTCATGCCACTGAACGAAAAACCACCTCTCTTTTGCTGACTCCTGCTCCTGGCTACCCTGGCTCTCACAGAATGAAGGTAAATGCACCATTTTGATTTTTTTTTCCTCTGTCTTGGCTGGAGGGTGGAGCTGGGTCTTGCCTGGCGGCTAGACTCAGACGCACTGCTGGTGGGATAGGCAGATGAAATTCCCATATTTTGAGAGCCAGGCTTAGGACTCTGTTCATCTAGCCACTTTGGGCCTGTCTTTATATCACTGCCACAGCATGGTTTGTATGGAACCACACTGCCAGTGTGCGGGACGCCATGTTAGATACGGAGATTTTAGTGGGACCTAATTCTTAGCCTGGAAGCCAGCGCCTGGAAAGCAGACAGTACTTCTCTGACAGAAAAGTAGTAGTTTACACAGTGTCGCCTACAGTGGGGACCTGGCAACAGAGGCAGAGGAATCACACCTCTTGGCACCTTTAGCCCCTCTACCTGCTGACTGTGTGGAGGGTGCCATCTTAGATACAGTGGCCACAGTTGGACCTATTTCTTAGCTTGGGAACCAGAGCCTGCCCACAGGAGAGCACTTTTCCACCAGAAAAGCAGTAGTTTACACAATGTCACCTCAGGCTGGGCCCTGTCCGCAGATGCAAACAGGGCAGTAGCATTGCTGTATTTTGAACTAGTTTGTATCATCTAGGGTTGGATATAGAGGTGCTGACTTTGCCAGTTGGGAAGAGGGACCTCTACACCTGAAAACCTGACTGACTTGGGAAGTGGTCAGATACCTTTTGTTTTACATTTTAGGACAGCCTAGAGAAACATCTGCGGCCCATCCTCACATTGTCTCTCCCAGCCTCTACTTACTCACGCCAAGCCAATGGGACCCAAAAAGCAATGGACACTAGTGGCATACAAGAAATCACTCATGGCTTCTGAAGGCTCCCAAACAAAGCAACCAAGGAGTTTTCCAGATGAAAAAACTTTTATGAAAGCATCAGAAAGTGAATACAAAATGATTATGTACAGAGCCCTTCTAGACCTTATACAAAATGTAGCAGAATAATAGGAAAAATAAAGCAAACTGTTCAATCCAATGGAACATCAGTAATCTGAAATCCAGCAGATCAAGAACAAAATCAAAGACATAGAAACTTCCATTCAAAGCCAAGAGAACAGAATGGAATGAATGGAAGAAAGAATTTCTGACTTGGAAGACAGAGATACTGATGCCAGCATCTATGAGCAGAAATCAGGAAAAGAAACAAGAAAAATGAAGAAGCATTAAGAAGCATGTGGAATTCTATTAAGAGGAACAACCTTCAATTAATTTAGGAGCCCCTGAACAGAATGAGACACCTGAGAACACAGAGAGTATCGTTGCTGAGCTGCTGACAGAAATCATGAAGGAAGAGAATATCGACATCTTAGATGTGTATCGTACGCCACCCAATATAGATCTCAAAAGAAAGAATCCAAGACATATTGTAATCAAGCTTAACAAAACGAAACATAAGCAGCAACTCTTAAAGGCAGCAAGACTCAAAGCAAAGCTAACATTCAGAGGGAAACCCTGTAGGCTTTCTTCAGATTTCTCAGCAGAAACCATGCTGGCACGGAGACAGTGGCATGACACATTCAAAGCCTTGAAGGAGAAGAACTTCCAACCAAGAATTATATATCCTGCAAAACTATCTTTCAAATACGAAAATGAAATGAAGACATTCCCAGATAAACCGAAACTCAGAGATTTTGTAAAAACTAAACCCAAACTACAAGAAATACTGAAAGAAGTTCTTGGCTTTGGCTTAGAAGAACGAAACCACTAACTTTATATTTTAGAACGACACACTAGTCAAAACTCTACTCAGTTACAGAAGGCTCCAAAGTAAATCACAGCTTTAATACGGAAAGAAGCAATCCAGTGATTATCATGAAAACTATGGTGTCATCATATTAAAAAGAGGGATGTACTACAGTCATTATAGTCCTTCCAGGTGGAGAGGAAGATGACAAGACTGGTAGTAATTAAAATTGGGTATATATATATATATATATAGTTTATTAAGGGGGATCATAGGGGCAGCCATAAAGCACAACAAAGATGTAACATACCATTTCAAGAAATGTAACACAGGAGTCTCAACAACTGCAAAAACAGCTCTGAAAAAGGTGAAAAATCAACTCACAAGAAAGAATGTCCCAGAACAGACTAATAATAACAACAGAGAAAACATCAACACAAAAATAAACATATCACAATCACAGCAGTGAACGCATATCTATCAACAATTAATTTGAATGTGAATGGACTGAATGCTTCAGTAAAGAGACATCTAGTGACATCTTGTATCAAAAGACATGACCCATCCACATGTTGTCTACAAGAAACTCACTTGAGACCTAAAGACAGGAACAAACTGAAAATTAAAGGATGGAAGAATATATATCAAGCTAACAATGAACAAAGGAGAGCAGGTGTGGCAATTCTAATCTCAGACAAAATCATTTTTTTTTATTATGACTGAGTGAAAATGTACATTCCCGTATAAATTTACATGCCCACCTATATGCAGCTTCCACTGCTCTCCCTGTCTGGTGACAGCACACTATTCCTCTCTGCTCCATGCATGTCTCATCCTCCCAACAGTCTCCTTTCCCCTCCTCTCCACTTGCTTTCCTTCTTCCAGCCAGAGGTCAGGAGGATGATATCCTATAGATGCATAGAACCATAAAGTGCATCCAATATATGGTCACTCTGCATCGCCAAGTCCAACCCATTCGTGTCCGAAGAGTGGACCTTCATTATGATTTATGGGCAAGGGCAGCATCAGGGCCAGGGGCCATGCTCCCAGGGGAACCCCGAAACCGCTGGACCATCAGTTGAAGTCTTTTAGTGGGGATCTCAGGGTGCACCCCTTTTTATTCTTGTGTTTCCAGTGAAACTCAACTTAGTGAGCCCCGTCGCGGCTATCACTGGTGGTGGCCAGGCACCATCTGGTTCTTCCGGTCCTAAGTCAATGTAGGCACCCATTCATTTGGGTCTCTCTATCTTCTGGGTTGCCTTTACCCCATGTCATTTTGGTCCTCGGTGAACATCCATTCCTGCTGAGTTGGGACCATCTGCTGTGCCATTGGATGGCAACTTGGCAGCTTTTAAGAACCCAGACGCCACTCACCAATGTGGGGTGCAGAGAGCCCTCTTAGCAAAATGCTGGTTGTGCCAATTGGACTCAATTTCACTTAAGAGCATGATCCCCTGCCCCCTGCCCCAGCTACTCTATCCTTTCAATATTGGGTTAAGATGGAAGGAGTATTCAAGTTATGCTGAAGTCCACTTAATATTGTTCTTGCTTCTAATGTGTGCTATCACCGATTTCACCCAACCAGATTTCTAGCAACTATCTAACCTAAACCCTCCCCACCTCATCCTTCCTCCCTTCCCTTCTTTGCGGCTGTCAAAGAGTCTCTTCTTTTATACATAAGTCTGTTTTTGCGATCTTATCATAGGGGTCTCATACAGTATTTGTCCTTTTGTCACTGACTACTTTCACTCAACATAATGTCTTCCAGTTGAAACCAGGTTAGGAGATGTTTCCTGGAATCATCATTATTCTTTATCATTGCAAAGTGCTCCATTGGGGATATATACCATAGTATATATCCATACCATATATGGTATGGATATGGATATATCCATAGGTATATCCACAGAGGTATATATCCATACCTCTGTTGTTGGGCATCTGGGTTGATTCCATTTTTTGTTATCATGGACTGTGCTGCAATAAACATCCTTGTGCATGTGTCCGTTGGTGTGACAGGCCTTGATTCTGTAGGATATATTACAAGTACTGGAATTACTGGGTCAAATGGTATATCTATATCCATTTTTTTAAGGAAGTGCCAGATTGCTTTCCAAAGAGGCTGGACCATTTTGCAACCCGACCAACAGTGTAGGAGAGTTCCACTTTCTCCACAGCCTCTCCGGCACTTGTTGTTTTGTGTTTTTTGGATCACGGCCAACCTTGTTGGGGTGAGATGGTGTCTCATTGTAGTCTTGATTTGAATTTCTTTAATAACTAAAGATCATGAACATGACTGCCCTTGTTTTTGGCTGCATGGATCTCCTCTTTAGAGAAATGTCTGTTCATCTCCTTTGCCCATTGCTTAATTGGACGATTTATCTTCTTCTTATTGATATTTTGTAGTATCTTGTAGATTATGGAGATCAGGTGTCAGTGTGATATAGAGTTACCAAATATTTTTTCCCATTCTGTAGGTGGTCTTTGAACTTTATTGATAAAGCATTTGGATGAGCAAAAGTGTTTGATTCTTAATAGTTCCTGTTTATCTATTTTCTCTTCTGTTGATTGTGGTTTGTTTGACAGATTTTGAAGTCTTTCTGTGTTGTGTATTAAAACTTCCATTGTTGTTCCTACCTTTTCTTGAATGAGTTTTATCGTCTCAGGTTTGATATTTAGGTTTTTTTTATCCAGTTGGAGTTGGTTTTTGTATAAGGTGTAAGATATGGATCTTGTTTCAATTTATTGCAGATGGATATCCATTTCTGCCAGCACCATTTGTTGAAGATATTGTTTTGACTCCAGTTTAATGTCTTAGGGCCTTTGTCGAATATCAACTGTTCATAGGCAGATGGTGCCATCTCTAGGGTCTCAATTGTGTTCCATTGATCGATCTGTCTGTTCTTGTACCAGTACCAGGCTGTTTTGACCACTGGGGCAGTGTACTATGTTCTAAGTCGGGTAATGAGAGGCCTCCCAGTGTGTTCTTCTTTAGTAGTACCTTAGTTATCCGAGGCTTCTTCCCTTTCCAAACAAATTTCGTAATTTGTTTCTCTATCTGATTAAAAAATGATGCTGGAACTTGTATTGGGATTGCGTTTATATAAGTATATTGCTTTGGGTAAAATACACATTTTCACAATGTTAAGTCTTCCTGTCCATGAACAGGGTAGCCTTTTCCATTTATCTAAGTCTCTCTTAGTTTCTTGTAGTAAGGGCTTGTAATTCTCTTTGTAAAATTCTGTTATTTCTCTGGTTAGATTAATTCCTAAGTACTTTGTCTTCTTAGGGGTATAGTAAATGGTATTGATTTGTTGATTTCTTCATTAATAGTCTCGTTGTTGGTATAAAGGAATCCTACTGATTTACTTATGTTTATCTTGTATCCTGAGACTTTGCTGAACTCTTCTATCAGTTTGAGTAGTTTACTTATAGATTCTTTGGGATTCTCTGCATATACAATCATATCGTCTGCAAACAGGGAGATTTTGACTTCTTCTTTGCCAATGCAGATTCTTGGTCTTGTCTAATTGCTCTGGCTAGAACTTCTAGTACAATGTTGAATAGGAGAGGTGAGAGTGGGCATCCTTGTCTAGTTCCTGTTCTCAAGGGAAAGTCTTTCAGTCTGTCTCCATTCAGGATGATGTAGGCAATTGGCTTTGTATAAATGGCCTTTATTGCGTTGAGGAATTTTCCGTCTGTGCCTATTTTGCTAAGAGTTTTTAGCATGAATGGGTGTTGGACTTTATCAAATGCCTTTTCTGGATCAGTGGACAAAATCAGGTGATTCTTATCTTTTGTGTTATTTATGCGGTTGATCACATTAATTGTTTTTCTGATGCTGAACAAGCCTTGCATCCCTGGTGTGAATCCCATTTGGTCAGGATGGATTATTTTTTCATATGTTGTTGTATTCTATTGGCAAGAATTTTGTTCAATTCATAAGTAATATTGGTCTGTAATTCTCCTCCTTGGTTGGGTCTTCCACTGGCTTTGGTATCAGGGTTATGCTAGCTTCATAGAATGAGTTTGGGAGTACTCCATCCCTTTCTATACTGTGAAATAATCTCAGTAGTATTGGAGATAACTCTTCCCTAAAAGCTTGGTAGAATTCTGCAGTGAAGCCATCTGGGCCCAGGCTTTTTTTGGTTGGCAGTGTCTTGATGACGTTTTCAATCTCTTCCTTTGTGATGGGTTTATTAAGTTGTTCTGCGTTACATTGTGATAATTTGGTACGTGGTATGAATCAAGGAATTTGTCCATTTCCTCTAGGTTTTCAAATTTGTTAAGAATACAGTCTTTCATAGTATTCTGTTACGATATTTTTGATTTCTGTTGGATCTGTTGTGACAACTCCCCTCTCATTTGTAATTTGGGTTATTTGTTTCCTTTCCTGCTTTTCTTTAGTAAGTTTAGCCAGTGGGTTGTCAATTTTGTTGATCTTTTCAAAAAACCAACTTTTGGGCTTTTCAACTTTTTCAATTGTTTTTCTATTCTCTAATTCATTTAGCTCTGCTCCCATCTTTATGATCTGGTTTCTTCTGGTGCCTGAGGGATTCCTCTGTTGTTCTCTCTCTACTTGATCAAGCTGTAGGGTTAGTTCCTTGATTTGGTTTCTTTCTTCCTTCCAGATGTGTGCATTTATGGAGATAAACAGACCTCTGAGCACTGCTTTGAGTGTATCCCATAGGTTCTGGTAGGAAATGTTTTCATTCTCATTGAAATCCATGAATTCCTTTATTTCATCCTTGATTTCTTCTATAGCCCATGGTTTTTTGAGCAAGATGTTGTTCAGTTTCCAAGAGTTTCACTTTCTATCTATGTTTTTTCTGCTATTGATTTCAACTTTTATGGCTTTATGATCTGAGACGATGCTTTGCAGTTATTCAGTGGTATGGATTTCGCTGAGAATTGCATTGTGTCCTAACACATAGTCTATTCTGGAGAATGTTCCATGTGCACTGGAGAAGAAGGTGTAGTTGTCAGACAAAATCAATTTTAACGTAAAATCCACCATCGTGGACAAAGATGGACACTATTGCTGAAAGGTTCAATACACAAGAGAGACTTAACTATATTAAATATTTATGCACCTAATATCAGAGCACCTAAATACATCCAAGAAACACTGACTACACTAAAAAAGAGTTAGATTACTCAACAGTAATAGTGGGAGACTTCAACATTCCACTCTCAATACTGGGTAGAACATCTAGAAAAAGGCTCAGTAAAGATACAGAAGACCTTAATCTAAACCTCATCGATACATACAGAACTTTCTACCCATCAGTGGACAATTACACCTTTTTCTCCAGTGCACATGGAACATTCTCCAGAACTGACCGTGTGTTAGAACATAATGCAATTCTCAACAAAATCCATACCATTGAATTACTGCAAAGCATCTTCTCGGATCATAAAGCCATAAAACTTGAAATCAATAGCAGAAGAAACACAGAAAGTCGAACTCTTGGAAACTGAACAACATCTTGCTCAAAAAAACAACTTTAGAACTGTTTTTCTGGAATGACCATCAGGTCTGTCATCATATTATCCTTAATGTCTTGAATGTCATCCAAATGTCTTCCTTTCAATATTTCCTTTATCTTGAGGTAAAGAAAAAGTCATTGGGGGCAAGATCAAGTGAGTAGGGAGGATGTTCCAATACCATTGTTTGCTGGCTAAAAATTCCCTCACAGTCACATGTGAGGTGGTGCGTTGTCATGATGCAAGAGCCATGAGTTGTTACCAAAAAGTTCAGGTCATTTTCATCTAATTTTTTCATGCAGTGTTTCAGCACTTCCAAATAGTAAACTTGGTTAACTCTTTGTCCAGTTGATACAAATTAATAATGAACAACCCCTCTCATATCAAAAAAAGTTAGCAACATCATTTCAACTTGGACTGATGGAATTTTTTGTTCATGGAGAATTGGCTGACTTCCATTGTGCACTTTGACACTTTGTTTCAGGATCGTATTGGTACACCCATTTTCATCACCAGTGATAATTTGGCCCAACACGTCATCTTGCCTCTCCAAAAGACCTTGGCAAGCTTCAGCTCTCCTTTGCTTTTGTTCATCAGTGAGCTCCTTTAGGACCATTTTGCACACATCTTTCTCATGCCAAGATTTTCAGTTAAGATGTTCCTGTTTCCTTATTAATGTTCACTTAGTCTGCTATGCTTCTCACAGTCACCCCACCATTCTGACACCCAATTGGATGAAGTTTGGGAATGTTTTCATCAATTCTGCTCGTTACTGGCCATCCTGACCTCTCTTCATCAATGACATTTTCTCTCGTCTCAGAAAAATGTTTAATCCATTTTTACACTGCCATTTTCTTCATGGCATTATCTGCATAAACTTGGACTAACATGTGTCTGATTTGACTTCTACTCTTGCCAAGTTTAACAAGAAGTTTAATGTTTGTTCATTGCTCTAATTCAAGCTCCAAGATTCTTGCAACATCACACAGAAATATGCAACAATAATGTATGCCACTCAGCAAGGCACTGCCACACATTGATATGAACACAGCTGTGAGACTCTGGTATACTAAGGTTATGAAAACTTACCGTGCTGTTTGTACAGTGCTGCCACTGTAAGCCCACAGTGGTAAGTTCATGAATTTAATTGCCAGACCTCCTACAGAACAAAGTATATTAGTGGTTACCAGGGATGGGGAGAGCCATTTCTTAGGAGGCTCTGAATTTCTCTAAATGGTAGTGGAACCATTTGGAAGTGGATAGTAGTGATGGTTGCACAACATGATCGATGGACTTAATGCCACTATATGGCACATGTAAAAATGGTTGAATTGGCAAATGTTCTATTTTACCATAATAAAACAATAACAAAAAACGAATCACCTTTCACTAACAGTAAATAGCCATTTTAAAATCATCTGTTGAAAGAAATTTTTATTAAAGAAATTTTTATAGTGAAAATATACAATCCAAATTAAATTTGTGTGCTTGCCTATCTGCAGCTCCTTCTGCTCTCTTTGCCCAGTGACAGCACACTCCTCCGTTTCGTTCTATATATGTCATATGCTCTTAAAAATCTCCTGTCCCCTCTTCTCCACCCTCTCCTCTCCCTTCTAGTAAAAGGCCATAAAGTACACATACCATATGGTCACATTGTGTCCCTGAGTCCAGTCCATTCCTGTCCAAAGAGTTGGCCTCAGTAATGTTTTCTGGTCAGGAGCAGCAGCCAGTCTAGGGACCACACTCCCATGGGAATCCCCAAGCTGCCAGACCATCAATTGTGGTCTTTTAGTGGAGTTCTTGAGGTGCACCCCTTTTCTTCTCATGCTGCCACTGGGACTCAACACTGTGTCCCATCACAGCTGTCTCTGGTGGTGGCCGGGCATCATCAGGTTCTTCTGGTCACATGTTGATACAGTCACCCATTCACATGGGTCGTTCTGTCTCCTGGGCTCTTTTTCACTCGTGTCTTTCTTGTTCTTGGTGATCATCTCTTTCGGATGAATTGGGACCATTTGGTGTTGAAAGAATTTTAACATAGTTGCCTAGGATTGTGTGTTGACCCCTGAATAGATCAGTTAAAATGATTCAGAGGCAAGTAAAACTCAATTCCAAATGAAGCAAGTGGCAGGAGATCTCTTATAGTATTCTGTTATTTACATGAAGTTCGAATGGATGCAAAAATGGTTCTGTGTTGTACATGGGGAGACACACATGTAAGAAAACTGAAAAGAAAAAAGCCACAGAGTGTGAATCACATAACTGAGGAAGGTAATTATCTCTTAGAGAAGAAAGAACAACGCTGGATTTGGGAATGAACTGCCAAGAGGGCTGCAGTGGTCTTGCTGACATTCTCGTTCTTAGGCTGGGTTTCAGGTGTACACACACGTACACAAAGAGTCCAGTTGTTAATGAGTCAACTCTGACCCATGTAGATTCCACGTGTGTCAGAACAATGCACCATGGGGGTTTTTGTTCTTTTTTTATTTGTCTAGTCTGTTGTTGAGAATATACACAGCAAAATGTACAGCAATCCAAACGTTTCTATACACACAATTCAGTCACACTGATTACATTCTCTTTGTTGTACAACCATTCTCACCTTGTTTTGTGAGTTGTTCCTCCCCCAGTTAATATAAACCTGCTGTCCTCTAAGGTTCCTCTCTAAGTGTTTCCAGTTGCTGTTGTCAGTTTGATCCCATATAGTTATTAAAAGAGCACAGTGCTAAAGACAGACATATTTTTACTACTTTAACTTCCTATCAGTTAAGACTCCCAGCACCAACACTGACTTCACTATAGGCCAGGCCATAACCAGTATGGCTGTGTTTTGACAGTAAATCTTAACATTGAACATCTGTGAGTTAGCATCTGTGAATAATAACCTCAGCAGATTATGCACTGCAATGCTTGTACAGTACATTTTACAAATGGTAAGATACATGTAAAAGAAAGACAGTCATAATAAGTGCTGTTTCTTGGTGACTTGAATATGTCATAAGTCAGAAACAATCTGTACATGACCTGGAAAGCAAATGTTTATAAACCCTTACCTCTCTCAGTAAGACTACTCCATGGCCTACCTTGTATGTTTTTCTTTTTTACTTTTGTTGTAATAACCAGTTTATACTTTCATGGTCATTATATCAGGTTACAGAGAGAGAGAGAAAATTCTGTGTGCTCAGTTTTCTATCATTAAACATATTCTTGAGGGTAGGAATTGTTTCAAATATTATTCGGTATCCCCCATCATGTGACTGAATACATAAATAACCTGATAGACACAAGAGGTAGGATTTGCTTTCTTTCCCATATATTCTATTTTCTCTTCAAAAACAGGAAGCTGGCTGTGTCTAAAGGGATTGTGCTGATATTATAAAAGGAACATATTTAGTATTTTAAAAATCTATGCAATGAAAAACTTTATAAATAAATTTCCTCTTTCATCTCTTTCCCACTCATTCCTTTCTACTGAAATTTGTGTATGTTCTTCCAGATGATTTGCTATGAATTCATGACTAAGTATATTTATTATCTTTATGTACAAAAAACAGGTTTTCTCTTACACATAAAATATATGTATGGCTTTATTTTTTACATGTCTAGAATCATACAGTAGAATTATTAGTTCTTTCAACATATTTTAACAATAAGTTTCTCAACACAGAAGCCAAAAAAACAAAACTCTTGGTGGTTGAGTCAGTGGTGACCCCATGAGTTAAAAAGTAGGATTGTTCCATAGGGTCTTCTTGGCTATAATAGTTACTGAAGCAGATCCCCAGGACTCTGTCTCACAGAATCATTGTGTGGGTTTCAACTATCAACCTTTTACTTAGTAGCCAAAAGCAAACTGTGCCACCCCAAAACAGTGGCCAGAGTACTCCTATAAATACATAAGTCAGAATGTATCACTGCAACGCTCCAATCCTGCATTGGCTCCCCGGTGCCCTCTCAGGAGAAACCAAAGCCCTAAGACTGCCTGCGGAAACTCAAATGATCAAGTAGTGATCAAATGCTACATCTGCCAACCAAAAGATCAGTAGTTCAAATCCTCTGGGCGCTCCTTGGAAACTCTGTAGGGCAGGTCTAGTCTGTCCTATAGGGTCACTAGGAGTCAGAATTGACTTGCTGGTGGTGGCTTGTAAGACTTCCTGCAAACTCATTGCCTTCAAGTGGATTTTGACTCACAGCAACCCTGTAGGACAGAGTAGAAGTGCTCCATAGAGTTCCACGGAGCGTCCGGTGGACTTGAACTGCAAGGCCCTATAAAAGAGAGCCCACACGCTCATCTCCTGCTTTTTTTCCCCATCATTTCTTCCAGTTGCACTTTTCTTACAGTCTGCTCTTCTTCCAGTCAGCTAAGCATATGGCCTTTGTCCTTGATGGTCCTTCTGTCTGAAAACTTCTTTCTCCAGTTTGCTTCAGGGCTCACTGTCCTAGCTCCTGCAGGCCTATGTAAAAATGATCTTCTCGGTGACATCTATCTACCTTGACCCCAGCAATCCCAATCCTCTTCTTGATCCTTGTCTTAGTTACCTAGTGTTGTTATAACACAAATGCCACAACTAAGTGGCTTAAAAAAAACCTATGTTTATTGCCTCACAACGAGTTTTGGAAGCTGAAATTTTAAACCAGGCTCTCACCCATGAGGATTCCTTCCTTACTGGTAGCTCCAGGCATACCTTGGTTCCTTGGTTTGCTGATGATGCTCACACGGCATCTCTGTTGCCCCGGATGGTATGTTATTGTGTCTATTCTGGTCTTACCAGAAATAAGTAGTTTTAGGTTCCACTCTACACTGGCATGACCTCATTAACATAACAAAGGAAAAATCCTATTTCCACACAGGGTCATAGGCACTGGGTACAGGGATTAAGATTTCAGCACATATGTTGGTGGGACATAGTTCAATCCATAACAACTGGGATCTATGTTTTTTTCATTGGTAGTGTTTATGACTGTGAAACACCATCAATTTATGTACTTTGTGTATTATTTTCTGTAGATCTCTTTTGCTCAAATGTAAACTCCACAAGAGCAGAAATCTTTATTTTGGTTAATAAGGCTCACAAGTCTCTAAACAGTGCTTTGGTCATAATAGGAGTTCAATAAATACTTGTAAGTGTTTTAGAAAGCTTTATTATTGCTTTTTCTTGTTGTGCATTAGATGAAAAGTTTACAGAGAAAATTATATTCTCATTCAGTAGTTTGTACATAAAGTGTTTTATGGCCTTGGTTTCATTTCCCACTATATGTCAGCACTCTCCCCATTTCTACCCTGGGTTTTCTGTTTCTTTTCATTATGACTTTCTGCCCCTCCCTGCCTTTTAATCTTTGCTTCCAGGCAAACATATGCCTTTTTGATCTTACATAGCTGACTGGCCTAAGAAGGACGTTCCTCTCAGGTGTTATTGTTTATTTTATGGGCCATCTATTGTTTGGCCAAGAAATTTGAGTGCCAAGAAGTTGAGAGGACAGTTACCTAGCCAACTGGCAGGAGGAGATGCATGTTTGTGCCTATTCCAAAGAAAAGTGATCCAACACAATTCGGAAGTTATCAAACAGTATCATTAACATCACATGCAAGTAAAATTTTGCTGAAGACAATTCAGAAATGGTTGCAGCAGTATATCGACAGAAAACTGCCAGGATTTCAGATAGATTCAGAAGAAGATGTAGAACAAAGGATATCATTGCAGATGTCAAATGCATCTTGGCTAAAAGCAAGGAATACCAGAAAGATGTTTAGCTGTGTTTCGTTGACTATGCAAAGGCATTTAACTATGTGAATAAAAACAAATAATGGATAACATTGCAAAGACTGGGAATTCTAGAACAGTTAATTGTGCTCATGCAAAACCTGCACATAGACCAAAAGAGAGTTGTTCATACAGAACAATGGGCCACTCTATGGTTTAAAGTCTGGAAAGGTGTGGAACAGTTGTACCCTTTTACTTTAGTTTTATAAATGCTCAGCAAATAATCAAAGAAAATGACTATCTGAAGAAGAACATGATATTAGGATTGGTGGAAGTCTCATTCACAAATTACATTGTGCAGATGACATAACTTTGATCTCTGAAACAGAAAAAGACTGGACGTTACTTCCTGATGAAGAGCAAAGATTACAGCATAGAGTATGAATTACACTTCAATGCAAAAAAAAAGAATGCACACAACTGTTTGTGAACAACTGAATTACTGCTCTGAGGGTTGGGAACCACGGTCACAGAATACATTTCGCTCAATTAGCACAACATAGTTTATAAAATAAAATGTACCATATCCTACTTTGGTGAGTATCATTTGGGGTCTTAAAAGCTTGTGAGGGGCCACCAACATACTTCACTACTCTAAACCTGTCTGAAGCAAGGGAGAATGAAGGAAACCAAAGACAAGGGGAAACGTTAGTCCAAAAAAACTAATGAACTACAATTACTACAGCCTCCCAAGACTGAGTCTAGCACAACTAGATGGTGCCCAGCTACCACATCAACTTCTCTCACAGGGATCACACTACAGGGTCCTAGGCAGGAAAAAAAATGTAGAACAAAATTGTAACTCAAGGAAAAATAAAAATAAAAATAACACCTGACTTACTGGTCTGACATATACTGGAGAAATCCCAAGAGTATGGCTCTCAAACACTTTTTTTATCTCAGTACTAAAGTCACTCCTGAGGATCACCATTTAGCCAAGGTTTAGAGAGGTCCATAGTGTCATTTTATTAATGACACTAAATGGGCAGACCAGCCCAGGAGAACAGAGAGAAGGAAGTAGGAGACAGGAAAGCTAGTAATGGAGAAGTGTTGACATGTCATGGGGGTGGCAACCAAGGCCACAAACAATATATGAACTAATTGTTAAATGAAAAACTAATTTGTTTTGTAAACCTTCATCTAAAGCACAATTTAAAAAGGAGAGAGAAGGAAATCTCACAACTAGACCAACAAACAACATTATAAAAAACAGTGGAAGGACTAAAGATGTCAAGGATTTCATTTTACTAGGTTCCACATGGAAGTAGCTGTCAAGAAATCAAACAACCTGTTGCGCTGGGCAAATCTGTTGCAAAAAGACCTCTCCACAGTGTTAAAAAACAAAGATGGCACTTTGAGGACTAAAGTGTGTTTGACTCAAGCCAAGATCTTTTCAATATCCCCTCATATGAATGCAAAAGCTGGACAGTGCCTAAGGAATACTGAAGAAGAGTTTAACCTTTTGAATCATGTTGGTGAAGAATACTGACTACATCATGGACTAACAGAAGAATGAACAAATCTCTCTTAGAAGTACAGCCAGAATGCTCCTTAGAAGCAAGAATGGCAAGATTTCATCTCATTTTAGATAGGTCATCAGGAGGGACCAGTCTCTGCAGAAGGACATCATGCTTGCAAAACTTGAGGGTCATCAAAAAAGAGGAAGACCCTATATGAGGTCGACTGACACAGTGGCTGCAACAATGGTCTCAAACATAGCAACGATTATGAGGATGGCTCAGGACTGGGCGGTGTTTTGTCCTGTTATTCATAAGGTCGCTAAGAGCATGAACAGACTCGACAGTACCTAATAACAACTGTTTTGCTGGAAAGTAGTCTCTAGGAATGACTTCAGTTCTAGGTCAGAAGGGTATCTTAAGGACATAGCCTTGAGGATTTTTCTGGTCTTTGTCAGCCAATAATAAATCTGGTACTTTTTGTGAATTTCATTTTTTGCTTTAAATTTTTCTCCCATTCTGTCTAGGCCATCTGTCAGGATCCCAGTCAGAGCAGTCAGTAATGGTGATGGAGTACTACTTAGGTTCCTGTGGTCTCAGGATTGTGTAAGCTAAGGTTTATGTGGTCCCATAGTCTTTGGAGTAACTGCTCCCTTGAGTTTATGGTTTTCTACAACCTCTTTTGCATGGACATGAAGAGGCTAAAGTTGTATCTTAGATGGATGTTGATAAGCTAAAAGCTTAGACCCCAGACTGTAATCAGTACATGCAGAATAGATCTTTATGTACTATGTTGTGCTTATTGACATAAATGTCCCGAGTTTCTAATTCTTTGCCCTTGAGCCTAGGAAATTTATCTCACAAAGCATTCAGTTATGTCTAAGATTTTTCCCTGATTGTGTTCCTTGTGTGCTCTAATTAATTGATTTTTTAATATAGTAGGAGAACCTACAACTGTGTATGTAGAAATATCCACCACCAAACCAGCAGTCGCTGATGGATGTGCTCCTTTACACCGTCCCATACCTACTGGCATATCTATTTACCTATATATCCATTTTGAGAAAGTTCAATATCATCAGTTAGAACAAGGTCAGGGACCGACTGAGGAATAGAGCAACATCAGTTGCTCATACGCAAGCTTCAGTTGAAGCAGAAATAGAAAAAGTCTATGGGAGTCAAAGCTCAACTGTAAGAATAGCCCATCAGAATTTATATACCATCTTAAGAACAGATTAGATGCACTGAAGACTAATGGCTGAAGACCAGAAGAGCTGTGAAAGTGCATGGAGGGCATCATAGACGAAGAAACCAAAAACTCATTAAAATGACAAGTAAGAAAGAAAGAAAAGACCAAAATGGATGTCAGAAGAGACTCTGAAATTTGCTCTTGAACATCAAAGCAAATGGACGAAATGATGAAGTGAAAGAACTGAACAAAAGATTTAAAAGGGTGGCTCAAGAAGGTAAAATAAAGAATCATTTTAAAAATGACATGTGGAAAGAGCTGGAGATAGAAAGCCAAAAGGGAAGAACATGATCAACATTTCTCAAGCTGAAAGAACTGAAGAAGAAACTCAAGGCTCAAGTTGTAATAGTGAAGGAGTCTACAGAGAAAATATTAAATGACACAGGAGGCATCAAAAGAAGATGGAAGAAAAACACAGAGTAATTATACCAAAAAAGGACTGGTCAGTGTTCAACCAAGAGGTAGCATGGCCAGGAACTGATGATACTGAAGGAAGAAGTCTAAGCTGCATTGATGGCATTGGTGAAAAACAAGGCTCTGGGAGTTGAGTGAACACCAACTGAGATATTTTAACAAAACGATGCACTGCTGTAAGTGCTCACTCATCTACATTAAAAATATTGGAAGACAGCTACCTGACCACTGGAGCTGGAAGAGACCCATATTTCTATCTATTTCAAAGAAAGGTGATCCAACAAAATGGGAAAATTACTGAACAATATCATTAATATCACACCCAAGTAAACTTTGCTAAAGATCATTCAAAAGTGGTTGCAGCAGTACATTAAACAGGGAATTGCCAGAAATTCAAACTGAATTCAGAAGAGGACATAGAACCAGGGATAGCACTGCTGATGTCAGATGGATTCTGGCTGAAAACAGGTAATACCAGAAAGATGTTTAAAAACGTATAAAATCCATTGCCATCAAGTCAATTTCAACTCATAGGGACCCTACAGGGCAGAGTAGAGCTGCTCCATAGAGTTTCCAAGGAGCACCTGGTGATTTGAACTGCTGACCTTCTAGTTAGCAAATGTAGCACTTAACCACAATGCCACCATGATTACTTTATTGACTATGCAAAGGTATTAGACTGTGTGGATCAAAAAATAAATAAATAAATAAATAAATAAATAAGCCATGGATGACATTGAGAAGTATGGGATTTCCAGAACACTTAACTGTACTCATGAGGAACCTGTACATAGATCAAGATACAGACATTTGAACAGGACAAAGAGGTACTGCATGGTTTAAAGTCAGGGAAGTGTGCATAAGAGTTGTGTCCTTTCATCATGCTTATTCAGTCTGCAAAGTCAGCAAATAATCCAAAAAGCTGGACTATATGAAGAAAAGGGCATCAGGATTGACAGAAGATGCATTAAAAACCTGTGTTATGACATTGGACACAAACTTGATTGCTGAAAGTGGAGAGAACTTGAAACACTGATGAAAATCAAAGACCACAGCCCGGATTACACCTTAATATAAAGAAAACAAAAGTACTCACAACTGGTACAATAAGCAACATCATGATAAATTGAGAAGAGATTGAAGTTGTCAAGGATTTCATTTTACCTGGATCCACAAAGCAGTCTTGAAATCAAACAACTCATTGCACTGGGTTAATCTGCTATGAGAGACTTCTTTAAAGTATTAAAAGCCAATATGTCACTTTGAGTTCTTTGGTGCACCTGACCCAAGCCTTGATGTTTTCATCCACCCCATATGCATCCATAAAAGCTTAATAATGATTGAGAAATATTGAAGAAGTCTTGATGCCTTTGAATTATGGTGTTGGCGAAGAATATTGAATATACCATGGACTACAAAAAGAATAAACAAATCTGGCTTGAAAGAAGTACAGCCAGAATCCTACTTGGAAGTAAGGATGAAGAGACTTTGTCTCATACACTTTGGACTTGTTAGCAGGAGTAATTAGTCCCTGAAGAAGGACATTAGACTTAGTAAATCAGAGGATCATCGAGAAAGAGGAAGACCCTCAGCAAAATGGACTGATACACTGGCTGCAACAATGAGCTCAAGCATAACAATGGTTGTGAGAATAGTGCAGGACTGGGCAGTGTTTTGTTCTGTTGTGTATGTTACCAGAGAAAGTTCCTGGTTTGTACCACCTGCTACTGAAGCCAATCTCTGAGACAGGACTTTATGTGAAGTGATCAAAAGTTTTGTTGGCAAACCAGCATGCAAAGGGATGGGGGATTTTCATCCTCAGTCTACTGAATGTCCTGTTTTAGGGTGCTCAGGACATTGCACCTCTCAGTGGCCTCACTTTTAACAGTACCTTTATTAAAATCATTCACTGGCCAGTGAGGTGATCCAAGTCCTGATCTCTGGGGACCAACTGGGTTACCTTGAGGTGGACCTTGGCTAGCCATAGCCTACAACTCAGTTTTTTGTTTTTGTTTTTGTTTTTTTAATATTTTTCTCTCTGTTGTCAAAATCTCTGCTATTAAAACACCTTAAACCTCTCCTCTATCCAATGGGAATGTGGATTCTGGTTCTGCCTCAAACTTTTGTAATTTGTTCCTGTGTCTGATGTGGACCAAACCACATACTGTATGACCATAATGGCTTTTCTATCAGTGTCCAGAGTAAAATAGTAGACTAGGTTTTGTGGACCATTATTTGACTTCAGGTTGCTGAGGAGCCAGTCTTCTCCAAAAGAAGTAGCTTCCATGAAAGTCAGAAATCTAGACCCTAAGAAGAATTGTATATCCCACTACAAAACCCTTGATCAAGATGTTCAATAAGTGGTAGCTGAACACCATCAGGTTTTCAAGATCTCAGGTACCATACAGTGAACTAAGAAGTAGACTAGAAACACTAACAATGTTAGACCAATTATCCAAAACAACCAATGAAACTATGACCCTAAGGTCTCTGAGAGAGGAAACAAACCTCAGCAGCAAGTGTCTTTTGTAAAACCTCAGATTTCAAGTTCATATAAATGCAGCAAATTTATCTGTCAAGACTTAAACTGTTTCTTGCTGAAATAGGAAACCCTAATGTGATTTTAAGTTGCAAAATAATAGCCAAAATATTTGACACTTTTCTGGTTATGATATTTACAACTTTGTTAAATTTATCCACCAGGATCTCTAGCTAAAGAATTATAACACACAAACCCACTAGTTAAGTAATTTTAGAGGAGAGGAAAATGATTCCTATATCTAGAAAGCAGGACCTCAAAACACCAGCAACACTGCCACATAAAACTCACAACATATTTTCATTTACTCAGTCTTAAGTATTTCTCTGGTTCACCTAATTCTGGATCAGCTACAGTCTGTGAGGTCACCTGCTCTGTACAAGAGTTTTGGATATCTTGACTCACAGCCCTTTTCACTAGCTTAAATCTCTGTTGGAATATTCTGGCTGTTTTCAGAATATCAACAAAAACTGTAGATGACCAAAAACTTAATATGCCCATGATGACAAAAAAAAAAAAAAAAAAAAAGAAAGAAAGAATACCAGATATTCTCAACCGTGACAGAAGTCAGTTATAAGTAGACTAGAAAGGCCAAATAAAACCCAATCCACTGGAAAAAAAAAAAAAAAAACTTTAGACAATAATATTTCTAAACACAGCCATTACTCATGTTTTTAAGAAACATCAGATACCATACACAATAATCTTGAGGTGTAATATCACATAGTCAGTATATACCAAGATTATTATGTCTCTAAATACTTATGTAGTATAAAAAAGAAAACATATAAATTTTAACCCAATAAGAACTGGACACTTTTTGATTCCAATTTGTGCCAATAACTTTTAGCCCTTTCCTCTTTTTCCAAGACTTGTGGCTCAGTTTTGACTTGAGAATCTTATTCTAATGAGAGACCCAAATCTTTGCCTTCAAGGAATAAATTAACCATTTACTCAGAAGTCAGAAAATCTTGTTACTTGACAGTGAAAAAAATCCAGTTTTTCTAACATTAATGTTCTTAGGAATCACATGAACCAAACCATTAAATTGTTAGACAAACAAAACCTTTGACAACATTGTTGTTGTTATTAGGTGCCATCAAGTCAATTCCAACTCATAGTGACCCTATACACAACAGAACGAAACACTGCCTGGTCTTGTGCTATGTCCACAGTTGTTTTCATGCTTAAGCCCATTGTTGTGACCACTGTGTCAATCCACTTCATTGAGAGTCTTCTTCTTTTTCACTTACCCTCCACTCTACCAAGCATGATATCCTTCTCCAGGGAATGATCCTGACAACATCTCTAAAGTATGTAAGACGCAGTTTTGCCATCTTTGCTTCCAAGGAGCACTCTGGTTGTACTTCTTCTAGAACAGATCTGTTTGTTCTTTTGATGGCCTATGGTACATTCGGTGTTCTTCTCCAACATCACAATTCAAAGGCGTCAATTCTTCTTCTGTCTTCTTTGTTCAGTGTCCACCTTTTGCATGCATATGATGTGATTTAAAATACCATGGCTTGGGTCAGGAGCACTTTAGTCTTCAAGCTGACACCTTTACTTTTCAACACTGTAAAGACATCCTTCACAGCAGATTTTCCCAATGCGGTGTGTCTTTTGATTTCTTGACTGTTGCTTTCATGGGTGTTGATTGTGGACCCAAGTAAAATGAAATCTTTGACACCATCACTCTTTTCTCCATTTATGATGATGTTCTTTACTGGCCCAGTTATTAGGATTTGTGTTTTCTTGATTTTGAGGTGCAATCTGTACTGAAGGCTGCGGTCCTTGATCTTCGTCAGTGAGTGTTTCAAATCTTCTTCACTTCCAGTAAGGTGGTGTCATCTGTGTAACACAGGTTATTAATGAGTCATCCTCCAATCTTGATGGCTCATTCTTCTTCATATACTCCAGCTTCTCAGATTATTTTTTCAGCATATAGATTAAATACCAAAACCAAACACACTGCCATTGAGTCAGGTCCGACTCAATAGCGCCCCTAGAGGTCAGAGTAGAACTGTCCCATAGAGTTTGCAAGGCGCACCTGGTGGATTTGAATTGCCAACCTTTTGATTAGCAGATGTAGCACTTAACCTACTATGCCAACAAGGTTTCCACGGACTGAAAAGGTATAGTGAAAGGATACAACCCTGATGCACACCTTTCCTGACTTCAAACCATGCAGTGTCCCCTTCTTCTGTTCACCCGACTGTCTCTTGATCCATATACAGATTCCTTAAGAGCACAGTTAAGTAAGTGCTCTGGAATTCCCATTCTATGCAATATAATTTGTTATGTTCCACACAGTCAAATGCCTTTGCATAGTCAATGAAACACAGGTAAACATCTTTCTGGTATTCTCTGCTTTCAGCCAAGATTCATCTGACATCAGCAATGATATCTCTGGTTCCATGTCCTCTTCCATGTCCTCTTCTGAATCCAGCTTGAATTTCTGGCAGTTCCTTGTCAATATGCTGTTGCAGTTGCTTTTCGAAGATCTTGAGCAAAATTTTACTTGTGTGTGATATTAACAATATTGTTTGGTAATTTCCACATTCAGTTGGATCACCTTTCTTTGCAATGGACATAAATGTGGATTTCCTTCAGTCAGTTGGCCAGGTAGCTGTCCTCCAAATTTCTTGGCACAGACCAGTGAACACTTCCAGCGCTGCATCTGTATGCTTAAATATCTCAAACAATGTTCCATCAATTCCTGGAGACTTGTTTTTTGTCAATGCTTTCAATGCAGCTTTGTCTTCTTCCTTCAGTACCATCAGTTCCTGATCATATACTACCTCTTCAAATGGCTGAACATCAGCCAGTTCTTTCAGGTATAATGACTCTGTGTATTCTTTCCGTCTTCTTTTGGTGCTCCCTGAGTCATTTAATATTTTCCCTGTAGAATCCTTCACTACTGCAAGTTGAGGCTTGACTTTTTTCTTCAGTTCCTTCAGCTTGAGAAATGCAGAACATGTTCTTCCCTTTTGGTTTTCCATTTCCAGCTCTTTGCACATGTCATTACAACACTTTATTTTGTCTTCTCTAGCTGCCCTTTGACTTCTTCTGTTTAGGTCTTTTACTTCACCATTCCTTCCTTTTGCTTTAGCTGCTCAACATTTGAGAGCAGTTTTCAGAGTCTCTTCTGTCATCCAATTTGGTCTTTTCTTTCTTTCTTGTCTTTTTAATGACCTCTTGCTGTCTTCACAGATGATGTCTTTGATGTCATTCCACAATTTGCCTGGTCTTCAGTCATTATTGGTCAACACATCAAATCTGTTCTTGATATTTAGGCCTTTTATCCAGTTGGAGTTGGTTTTTGTGTAAGGTGTAAGATACGGATCTTGATTCAGTTTATTGCAGATGGATAACCAATTTTGCCAGCACCATTTGTTGAAGATACTGTTTTTACCCCAGTTTAATGTCTTGGGGCCTTTGTCAAATATCAACTGTTCATAGGCAGAAAATAAAAAAATTAAAAAAAAAATCTGTTCTTGAAATGATCTTTAAACTCAGGAGGGATATACTTGAGATCACACTTTGGCTCTTGTGGACTTATTCTAATTTTCTTCATTTTCATTTTCAAATTGCATATGAGCAATTGATGATCTGTGCCACAGTCAGCACCTGGTCTTGTTCTGACTGTTGATATGGAGCTTTTCCTTCATCTTTTTCCACAGATATAGTCGATTTGCTTCCTGTGTATTCCATTTGGTGAGGTCCATGTGTACAGCCACTGTTTGTGTTGGTTAAAAAAGGTATTTGCAGTGAAGAAGTCGTTAGTCTTGCAAAATTCTATCGTGTGATCTCTGGCATTATTTCTGTCACCAAGGCTGTATTTTCCAACTTCCAATCCTTCATCTTTTTTTCCAACTTGTGTGTTCCAGTGACCTGTAATTATCAATGCACTGTGATTGCATATTCAATTTCAGACTGCAGAAGCTGGTAAAAATCTTTAATCTCTTCATCTTTGGCCTTAGTGGTTGGTGCTTAAATTTGTATAACAGTCATAGTAACCGACCTTTCTTGTAGGCATATGGATATTTTCCTATCACTTGACAGCACTGTACTTCAAGACAGATCTTGAAATGCTCATTTTGATGATGACTGAACACTGTTCCTCTTCAAGTTTTCATGCCCAGCATAGTAGACCATATGATTGTTGGATTCCAAATGGCCAGTACTGGTCCATGTCAGCTCACTAATGCCTAGGATATCAATGTTTATGAGATCCATTTTATTTTTCATGATTTCCAATATTCCTAGATTCACATGTCATACATTCCATATTCTGATTACTAATGTATGTTTGCGGCTGTTTCTTCTCATTTTTAGTCCTGCCACATCAGTGAACAAAGATCCTGAAGGCTTTACTCCATCCACATCAAGGTCTACTCTACTTTCAAGCAGTAGCCTTTCCCCAGTCATCTTCTGTGTGCCTTCCAACTGGGGGGTCACTTTCCAGCACTGTATCTGACAGTGTTCTGCTGCTATTCATAGAATTTTCCCTGGCTAATTCTTTACAAAAGTAGACTGTCAGGTCCTTCTTCCTAGTCTGTCTTAGTCTGGAAGCTCTGCTGAAACCTGTCTACCATGGGTGAGCCTGCTGGTACCTAAATACCGGCAGCATAACTTCCAGCATCACAGCAACAAGCAAGCCTCCACTGACAGACAAGGGGGGGGGTGGCTGCTCAATGCATATTTTTCAATAAACTTTCATAGCATATTCATTAAACAGCAAAAATGAACTTACTCATTAGAAGTTACATATAGATATAGATATATACAGTTGCTTGAAAAGCAAATAGTGTGTAAATTTACATTATACCAGGTATCTATTAACTCAATTTAATACCAGTAAATTGCCCAAAAGTTCCAGGAAATCATTCCAAGCCTGTAATTGAAATAAAGCTTGCTTAAACATTTCAGGTTTTTAATTAACTCCTAAGGTTATATCAACTGGCTTTAACTTCAGGAGAGGTATTTACATACGTTTAAGTTAACTGAAGAAACTTATAGGCAAAGGATCCCACCTATTGTCCTGAAGCTGTTAGCTTTCAGTACTCTCACTTATTCACTTAAGCAAACCTCCAAGTATTCACACGCTGTTACACACACCTTTTGAGCCGGCGTCACATTCACATACCTGAAATCCCTGCCAGGAGCACAGGGAAGCCATTGGCTCTCGGAACCTTCTGGCGAGGACTACCACTGTCAAGACGTCTCACTCACAGAGCGGAAACCCTAGGGAAAGGAAAAAAAACCCATCCTCCAGGGAGCCGTCAGATCTCAGAACCTTCCAGCGAGGAAAATCTTCCCCCAGAGGACCCCACCGGCCAGGAACACACAGGAGCCACTGGCTCTCGGAACTTTCCAGTGGAGGAAAACCAAGCTCTAGCCCTGGACGTCACAGGGAGGGAAAAACATGTGGAATCTTGAAACCAGGGGCCCTCTCCCTCTTTTTCTGGGGTCTGCAAACCAGAAATCCTGTAAAAGAAACTCATCCCTCCCCCATTTATTTTCCCTAAAAACATTTGATGACTTGCCGCTAGAGAGCACACTTGGGAGCCAGAAACACTAGACAGGAAGAGGAGGTCGGCAGAGATCCAGGCAGCTGCTTAAGAGAGAAGCTCAGGGAACTCTCAGTCCTGAGGCAGTGGGAGGAATGATCAGACAACTGCCGAGCCTGGATAGTGCTTTTTCCTGGCCGACTCACCAGAATTTGTTACTGGACAAAGTGTCAGGTTCTTGCTACCTGCTGCTAAAGCCAGTCTCTGAGACAGGTGCTTGGGTTTTATCTGCAAACGGTGTGCAAAGGGTCAGGGAGTATTGTTGTCCTCAGAGCCCATCGGAAGTTGCCAGGCAAGGTCAGGGTTTTAAAAGGGAGAGGCTACGTGCAGGTGCACTGGGGAGGGGCATCCATCCAGGAGCAGGCCAGGCAAAACACACATCAGAACTGAAGTCCGGGAAGCTCTTGGTTGTCCCCTGAGCGGGGGTCCTCAAGCTGGCGCCTCCACTTGTTTGATGATCCTAAGAAGAAGGCTGTAAAGGCTGCGAAGATTTTTATCTCAGTGGCTGTTACAAGTTAATATGTGATTTCCTGAGCCGGGTCGTGCTAGGGAGCCAGGAATTTTAAGAATAGCAGGTAAAGAATTAGTCCTGACTGTTGACTTCAATCTCCTCTCTGAAGGTGTCCCTTTCACCTCCAGGTTTCATACACAGGGTCGCTATGAGTTGGAACTAACTCAAAGACACCCGACAACAACACTATATATCCATCTTAGCTCTGGTGGTGCAGTGGTTAAGAGCTCAGCTGCTAACCAAAAGATTGGCAGTTGAAATCCGTCAGCCACTCCTTGGAAATCCTATGGGGCAGTTTTACTCTAGCCTATAGGATTGCTGTTATTCAGAAGCAACTCAGTGGCAGTGGGTTTTTACCTATCGATTCATAAATTGTTGTTACTTAATGCTACTGTTACCAGGCACCTTGGCACCACGGACCTACTCAAGGTTGTTGTCTTTTATGTGTCTAGAATGAATAGGTAAGGCACAAAGAGTCTTTGGACACGAGCAAGGTTTATTATTGAAGATGGACAGGGCCTGGGCAACACTAACCTCCACCTCGCTGAATATAGCATGTGTCTGAGTTTTTAAATATTCTGAGGTAGGAACGGGAATTACGACTTATTCATTACACTGTGGCAGGGAAAGACAGGGCCACAGTGATGTATGCGTGCAAACAGACTTCAAGATGAAGTTTCCCCAGTGAAGGCTTCTGGAATTTGTAGCAGGACTTCTGTGCCTGTGTAGTTTCTCATTCCCTTTGTTCGATTCCATGGTCCTGATTGTAGCTTTCATGCCAAAGTAGGACTTTCTGTATAAGTCACTGGAAATGATTTCACCTGATTCCTTCTGAAAAACTGCTCTGAGGAAGTTATACAATTGTGTGAAAGACTTATTTCACTGTCCCAGAATCTGGTTAATCATTGTGTCTTTTATCTTCTAACACCGGTTTGTAACGTCATTGTACTGTTTACTGAAAGGTATGTACGTGAAAGGTAATTAAGAGTTCTCTAAGTTTCCTGTCTCCTATTACCTGTGTGTGGCTTTGGTCACACTGTTTACTTGAAAGGTATTTACGGAGGCCTCTAGGCTGCCTGCCTGACTGCTGTTGCAGGATTGTCTGTGCTATAGCAGTTACTGTGGGAATCAAACAAACAGTAACAACAAGAAACCCAAACCTGTAGCCTTTGTCTCTTGAATAAAATATATATATATATATCTTGAGTAAGGAAAAACCAAACCAAACCCACTAATACAGAGTTGGGTCCGACTCACAGTGATCCTATAGATCAGAGCACAACTGCTCTATAGAGTTTCCAAGGAGCACCCGGCTGATTTGAACTGTTGAGCTTTTGATTAACAGATGTACCACTTAACCCACCACACCACCAGGGCTCCCCCTGAGCAAGGAAGTAAGTCAAGTTTTCTCCAGATGAAGCATAAGGTAATCAGTATCTGTAAGGCAAAAGTAAAAAATACTCCACCTAGGATTCTTTGAACTGGTGTTAAGTCCTGAACATGCATGTTGTGTAAAAATGTGGGGTGTTTCTGAGAACATGCTTCATGAAAATACTATTAATTGGTGAACCTAGACTAAAGTAGGGTGAAAATAAGGATAAAGAAAAATTGTATAAAATTAGAAAGGTCCCACTCACAAAGTCCTGAAGATTTAAAAAGTATGATCTCCACTCTGTATTGCATCTGTCTTTTTTGATAACTCATCTTGTCCTTCCTTATTAGACTTTTTTTTTTTTTTAGGACTTAGCACAATGTCCCTTACTGAAGGTATCAATCCAATCAACAACAACATGGAAGAAGTTTCTCCTACATGTTCGGTTTGTACTTAAAATTCTGTAAGAGTGTATGAAGGAAGATTTACATAAAAATTGTAAAACTTTAAATAATTGAATACCCAGGAAGATACAGTGGTGGGCCATAGGGAACATCAAATTCACTTCAGTGACATCACATTATTTGTCACAACTAGATCATGTTCTTCCAAGAGCAAGTGAGCATGAGCGTGAAGGTATTCTCCTGGGAATGGAATGAGTTTTCACAAGTCACTCGCCTCCTCTGGCCCATGTTCCACCTGGTATTCTTGTAGAAGAACCAATGTAGAGTAAAAGGAAATTGCTTTGAGCTAAATGGCTCACGTTGGCTCTAACATGAGACTTCAGCCTGTTTGTCCTTCCAATGCAGTGGCCTAAGTAGCCTTTTAGGAATACTAGGATTAGTAGGCTGAGTGCTCTAGAAAAGATTTTATTCCTTCAATATAGAATTTTAGACAAAGGAGGGGTCTAGAGGAATTATTTTTGTTTTCTGTGACAACAACTATCATTGCATCCCACAGATGCCAGAAATGTAACCATTTGCTTTAGTAGAACATTCTAGCAAATAGTTATTATAGCTTTCTCTTGCACTACGTTCTGGAACATTCTGAGCTTGGATGAATGAAGCTTTGATCTAGATTACCTGATTGCCATTCTTCCTTAAAAGAAATGTAGCATCCCTCAAAACACGGGAGTCACAACCTACATAGTGATCTCTCTCCGTGGAACCCATAGAATTTTAGACCTGGAATGATCTTAAAGACTTTGTGGACCAAGTCTAACTGGTACATTTTATAAAGAAAGGCTAGAGTGTGTCTGAATAATACACCCTCTTTTTGTGAGTAAATCTGAGGTTTGACCCCGGAAGTTTGGGCTCTGTCTTCTCTATTGTACATTGCCACTACTGACTTGGTTTATAGTCAGGTGAAAATGCCTTGCCAACATAAAATGCTTCTGTTTTCTTGACTGTTAACCTGTTTGCATTGGTCTAGGGTCTGTGATTCTGCCACACTATTATATTCTCATTCAGCTCATGATTTCTTTCTTTTCATCTCCACAGCTGCCCGAATTGTATGCATCTGTTGGGGATTTTCAAAAGGAAAGCAAGAAACGTAATATCCAAAAAGCTCACCATATGTCTCTTAGTGACGCACAGAAAATGCTTAGCCAAACCTTGCATGGCATACCCTTCATAACCAAAAGTAGGGTGGAAAGAGAAGACGCTGAACCTGTTCTCAGCAGCACACTGGTTAAAAAAGAGAGTCAGCAGAGGCCCCAATCAATGACAGACCTACTCCACCAGAGTCTCCTCTCAGGCTCCCTCTCTGTGGTGCACAAGCTCCAGAGAGCGCAAGAAAGACTCGCTGAGAGTGGCATCCCTCCGCCCGCGCACACATTCCCTTATGAGCTTATTGTCGATTATGCTAAATCATTGATGACAGCTACTGTTCAGAAGAACGTTCAGAGCACTGTGGTGGTATGCAAGCTGGGCACTCCCCAAATCTCCCTCCCGGAAAGCATCATACCTGAAGATAAAGTTCCTAAATACTTGTTAATTAGTCCAGGTAATCTAAACAGACGGGGGCCACATGGGAGACAATTAGTTGGGATCTTAATGAAAACAAAAACCAAACCCGTTGCTGTGGAGTCAGTTCTGATTCACAGCGACCTGATAGGGCAGAGGAAACCTGTTCCATAGAGTTTCCATGGCGTGGTTGGTGAATGTGAACTGTGGCCTCTTGGTCAGCAGCAGCAGAGATGAATTCTCTTACCTATAAAAGGCAAAGACCATAGCAAGTTAAAGTATATAAAGCACATGGACTCTGGCTATGATGTCGACTTTTTCTTTTTTTTTTTTTTTCTTTTCTAATAGTAAATCAATTTTTTTTTAAATTTTTATAAAAACGTACATAACATAGCATTTGCCAATTCAACATTTTTAGGTATATAATATAGTGGTATCAATACTACTAATCACTTAACTGCACAATTTACTGAGATTTTGTGAGCAGAAAAAAATCAGCTATCAACCCTTGAGATTCTTGCAGTTTTGAGGTTTGTGGCTGCTTGCAGTGGAAAACAGATATTCTGTAGTTCCAGGATCCAATCTGGGATTCACTCCCAGAAAGCTTTGTTATTTATGCAGGTTAGCTTAAACTCTGCTGTATAGAAGGAGAAGCCTGGTGACAAAGTGTTTTTAGAGTTTGGCTGCCAGGCAAAAGGATTCTGTAATTGGAATCCATTAGTCCCTCCTTGGAAACCCTATGGGGCAGTTCCACTCTGTTCTGTAGGGTTGCTGTCAATTAGAATTGACTCCACAACCACAATTTTTTTGTTTTTAATAAATGGACTCAGTTAGCCTTGGACTCTCAAACACCTGTGACTATTTGTCTTTAATTTTATCAAGTGTTTCCTACAACTGAGATTTTTATTTTTAGGACCTTTTTTTTTTCCTGAAATCTTTTTCTGCTTTGTTACAGCATCTACAGCAGGGTCTTCTATACAGACCACAAATAACAAGGTTAAACTTTGTCTTACACATGAAAGGCCAAATGTTAGACAGAGCAAGTTAAACTATTTTAAAATATGTGGCTTCTAGCTATGATGCTGAGCTTTTTGGTTTTGCTTTTTAAAATAGTAAATCAATTTGCTTTCTTTTTTATTGTTGTAAAAATGTATTTTCCAGTTCAACATTTTTCAGATGTACAAGTAGTGGTATTGATTACATTAGCCATGTTGTGTAGCCACCACCCACAATATGATGCTGAAGTTTTAATGAGAGAGGAGTGTCTTACTCCTCAGTGTCTTCGTTTTCTCCATGTAGTTTGAGGGTGGTAATACTTCATCCAGAGCCCTGGGGGCCCCGGTAGTTAAGAACTTGGCTGCTAACCAAAAGGTCTGCAGTTCAAATCTACCAATCACTCCATAGCAGAAAGATGCAGCAGTCTGCTTCAGTAAAGATTTACAGCCTTCGAAATCCTGCAGGATGGTTCTACTGTGTCCTGCAAGGTTGCTATGGGTTAGAATCAACATGATAGAAATGGATAATATTTTGTCATTCTCTGTAGCTGTAAAATTAGATTATATCAGTGATACAAATATTTGAGCTTTTCTGAAGTGGGTTCTTGAGATGACAAGAAAATGTTGGACACCATCATTTTTTATATCAAATGTAATGGGAGAGACAGAAGGAATACATATAAAGTAATAGAGTGGCCACTTGGAACGCACTTGGTCCAAGGAGTGGGAAGAGCTGAAGAGTCTTATTCTCCATCTACTATATTTACCTGGTTGTCTCTTGGATCCCTGGTTTTATACTCAGGCCCCTGCCTTGGTGTTGTTGTTTTCCTTTTTTGAGGTTTGTAATTTATTTAGACAAGGAAAAAATTGAAGGGAACGCAAAGCAAAGTGGCTGCTAAGTGGGGGAATACGTAGTATGTCTGGATTTGACTTTTCCTGGTTCATTGGCTCCTTGAGACAAATTCAAGCTAAGCCACTGCCTTTATACACTCCAGGCTCATATCTTAGAAGAAATGATTACTAACAATCCTTTTCTCTCCCCATCGACCTCAGTGCTCTGCTGGTCCCTCCATATTCCATTAGTATCCAGGCCCAAGAGAAGCCACTTTCTTTCCTTGGCTTCACTCTGTAGGCTAAGTTAGCCAGACCCACCCAGTTTCATATTTGGGGGATGGGGGAGGGATAGATGAAAAGATACCCTAAGTTCTCCCATAGCTCATAAACCTTCCTGCCAGAAGAGAGGTTGCTCAAGTTCATCAAAGGTTTATTCTATTACGCACCTCTGAGTAACTAACTATAGGTTAAAATACAACATCAAATGGTTCTTCTCAAAAGTGATTCTTTTCAGAAAAACAGTTCATGGATCTAAGGGATCTGGAGTGGAGATATTACAAAGGGATTGCAAAGTGGAAACGCACTGCTTCAGACTCATTCATAGACATAAAATACGACAAGGAGATGAGATTTATAGAGAGCCAACAGATGCCTGGTTATATTTCACCCCCTCTAGTTCGTAAGTCTTGGTTCATTTTCCCTCAGGATGATAATTATAAAAAGTAACTTGTCATTGTTGGATGGAAGGTATAGTTCATCAACTATGTTGAGCACAGATTACTGAAAACAGTGAATTTGTACATAAAAATGAAATCAGAAAAGGCACTCAGTAGAACAGAAGAATGGAAACTTTGCAATATGTATGTTAAATTCAAAATTGAACTGTTACTATGGAGTACAAAAAAAATCTAAGCTGATCTGCTTAACACGTGACCTGGTTTGGACTTGTGAAACCTGTCTGAGTCAGGGTTAAGGCAAAACATCTCATATGAAAAGAATGGTTACATAGGAAGGAAACCTCCCACAGAAGAATAGCTTTTTAAAGATTTAAGCACCTCAGAAAGTCCATTATCTTAACAATAGTCAGTAAGTTTAACATATGGAAGAATTAAGGCCTGAGGATGCAGAGATCAATTTGAAGACTTCAAAGTACTATGTTAACTACTCAAAGACAGGTATGAAACAGCAAAATGAAACAAGAACTTGAAGATCTGAGAAAGAACACATTGGGTATCTTGGAAGTAAAAAAATATATTCATAGATTAATAATGATCCTCAATAAATGGTCTCAATAGTACACTGGATGCAGCTAAAGAGAGAGAAGCAAGGAGTTTGAAGACTGCACAGACAGAGAAGTTTCTGGATTATAACACAAAATGAAAGAGAAGTTAGAATGAGTTGACAAATATACCTAATGAGAGTTTTAGCAGAAAATAGGGAGAATGAAAAAGAAATGTGAAAAAATAAAATGGCTCATACTTCTTCTAAATGAAGAAACACAGGAGATGCTGGATTGTAAAACCTGAATGATCAGGACAAAAATTTTTTTTTAATCAATGCTTAGTAGCAGTGTAGCTAACTTATAGATCATTAAGCAGCAAAGGAGAACATACTGTACAAGAAAGAAAAGGATTCCATACAAAGAAGTGATGATCGAATTGGCAGCTGAACTTTTATCAACAACAGATGTCAAAAGGCACAGTCTCATATACTAAAAATGCCAAAGGAAACAACTGTCAATCTGGAATTTTTTAACCAACAAAACCCTCTTTTAAGAGCAGGGGTAAAAGAATTTTAAAACATGTAAGAGCAAAGAAGAAAAAGGTTAATATCCATAATCCCTTACTGAGAAAACTCCTATTAAAGCAAGACCTCAGAAAGACAACAAGAATAGTAGTGAACAATAAAACTGTCAACTGTGTGTGTGTGCATGTGTTAATATTTCTGGATTCTCTGTCTTCACATTTCATTCAGAGAAGTTTCCTCGACATTTGTAAGTGAAATAATTCTCAAACTTTTATTTTTGCATTATTTTTTTAACCAGAATTTACCTTTAAAAGTTCACCTGGCTACAGCATGGTGGTTGTTTTCAGGTAATACTGCCCAGAGATGGGCTCAGGAAGGTTTATGGACTTGTTTTTCAGCTCTGTGCATAGGTGTGTTGAGTATGTAAAAATTTCTCAAGCTATGTACAACGGTCCACTATTCTCTGTTCGAGTTATATTTCTCTAAAAAGTGTTTTAAGGTTATGCTAGCTTAACAAAACGAACTGAGAAGTTTTTCTTCTTTTATGGGATCTCAAATATTTAAATCATGTTGTAAATAGTTTATTCTTCTAACTGTAGCTATAACTGACCTTACAACACCAACTGGTGCTTTGTACATGAATGTCCATTGCAGCATTACTTACAGTAGCCAAAAGGTGGAGACAACCTAAGTGTCCTTCAAGAGATGAATGAATAAACAAAGTGTGATATATACATACAATGGAATATATTAGCCATAGAAATGAATGAAGTTTGTATACATACGACAGCATGGATAAACCGTAAAAATATTATGCTGTGTGACACAAAAAGACAAATTTTCTATGATCCCACCTATATGGAATATGTAGAACGGGCAATTCTTTTTTTTTAATTTCCTTTTTTTTTCAATTATGACTGAGTGAAACTGTACATTCCCGTATAAATTTACATGCCCACCTATATGCAGCTTCCACTGCTCTCGCTGCCTGGTGACAGCACACTATTCCTCTCTGCTCCATACATGTTTCCTTCTCCCAACAGTCTCTTTTTTCCCTCCTCTCCACCCACTCTCCTTCCTCCAGCCAGAGGTCAGCAGGATGATATCCTACAGGTGTGTAGAACCATAAAGTGCATCCAATATATGGTCACTCTGCATCTCCAAGTCCAACCTATTTGTGTCCAAAGAGTGGACCTTCATTATGATTATGGGCAAGGGCAGCATCAGGGCCAGCGGCCATGCTCCCAGGGGAACCTGAAACTACTGGACCATCAGTTGAGGTCTTTTAGTGGAGATCTCAGGATGCACCCCTTTTTATTCTTGTGTTGCCAGTGAGACTCAACTTAGTGAGCTCCATTGCGGCTATCACTGGTGGTGGCCGGGCACCATCTGGTTCTTCCAGTCCCAAGTCGACGTAGGTACCCACTCATGTGGGTCTCTCTGTCTTCTGAGTTGTCTTTACCCCATGTCATTTTGGTCCTTGGTGAGCACCCGTTCCTGCTGAGTTGGGACCACTTGCTGTGCCCTCGGATGGCAGCTTGGCAGCTTTTAAGACCCTGGACGCCACTCACCAATGTGGGGTGCATAGAGCCCTCTTAGCAAAACACTAGTTGTGCCAATTGGCCTTGATTTTATATAACAGGCAATTCTTAAAGACAAAAAGCAGAGATTACCATGGGCTTGGATGCAGGGGAAATGGGAAGGTATTGCTTAATGGGTACATATCTGTGTTTCGGGTGATAAAAAAATTTGGAAATAAATAGTAGTGGTGATTATGAAAAAGAAATCTAGTCCTGGTACCTTCTTCCTCCAGTTATTTATTTTATGTTTAAATGTTCATAAAAAATAAACTGAATTGCGTAATAAATACGCATAAAACTCATCAGCCAGAATCAACAATTAAGATTTTCCATGTATCTTCTGTGTCTCCCGAAGTAATCTGAAGTAAATCCTAGACTTCATGTCTAAGATACTGATTTCGCATCCTTTGATGTGCATCATAAAGAAATACATTTCCTTTCATAACCACAATTCCATTATTAAGAAAATTTTATAGCAATTCCTTGGTATCATCTATTTATCCATATTCTACATTTCCTTGTTCTCCAAAAACATTTTACAGTTGATTTGTTTAAATTAGAATCCAAGCAAGGTCTAAAGATTGCATTTGATTGTTAGGTCTTTTAAGGTTCTTTCTAACCTAAAGCAATTCCTCACTTTTTTATGGAAGTGACTTACTGAAGACATGAGTCTGTTGTCTTATAGAAGATCTCATGTTATAGATCTGTATATACTCATGATGTGACTTAATTTATTCCTTTATCACCAACATCAAACAAAAATCTAGTTGCCCTCAAGTTGATTCTGACTCACAGCAAACCCATGTGGGCAGAGCAAGACTGCTCCATGGAGATTTCATGGTTGTGACTTTCAGAAGCAAATCGCTAGGCCTTTCTTCTCAGGCACCTCTGGGTGGGTCTGAATTCTGCTAACCTTTCAGTTAGTAGTTGACTGTTTATCCTAGTTTTACACAAATGACTGACACATTTGTTTGCCGTTGAGCCCTCCCCCCACTATATATTTTTATAAACAGCATACCATGTTTATGAAAACATCTTGGGGCAGGGTGGGAAACATGGTTAGCAGACAAAAGTAGAATGTGAGTTATTTGCTTAAAAGTTCAGCAACTGGTCGTACCACCCCCGGACTCCCTGTCATCCGTGTTTCCTGTAAATTGGATGATTGCTAAAGGCTTGGTCAGATTTAGACACGATTCTTTGTGGAAGGATTACTTTGTGAAGTGGTGCTGTGTACTTCATATTGCTTCATATCAGAAAGCAAAAAATACATGATTGTCCCTCTGTTGGTGACACTAGTGAAGTCAGCCCAGTGCCTCTTTTATGAAGTTTCCCATCAACTTTTCATCTAATGGCTTCTACTCACTGATGACGCTGTGGGTGGTTCTAACATGATTCCAATGATCCCCACCTCCTGATATTCACATCCTCCCTGTAAGTCTAGTTGGGAATTATGAAACTCTTGAGACAGTTCTACTCTGTACATAGGGTCACTATGAATCCAAATCAACTTGACAGCTCTGGGGGTGGGCAGCAGAGGCGACAGGCTATGACTGCAAGATTAAAGTGTTCAACAACCAGTGCACTAACTTGGAAAAAGGATAGCAGAATAAACCAACATAAGGTAAAGAAAGGAAATACAAGAAGAGTAGAGGGTAATGAAATAGAAAACATAGAAATGAGAGTACCGGAGGAAGGAGAGTGGGTGGAGAGGAGGGGAGAGGAGGCTGTTGGGAGAACGAGACATGTATGGAGCAGAGAGGAATAGTGTGCTGTCACCAGGCAGGGAGAGCAGTGGAAGCTGCATATAGGTGGGCATGCAAATTTATACGGGAATGTACATTTTCACTCAGTCATGTTAAATAAAAAATAAAAAAGAAATGAGAGTACCAATAAACTCAGGTGCTGGTTTTTGAAACATTCGTAAGGCACAAACAAATAATAGCAGGAATAAAATGAAGAAACAAACCAGTTGCCGTTGAGCTTATCCCAGTTCATGGCAATCCTGTGTGTGTCATGATAGAACTGTGCTCCACAGAGTTTTCAATGGCTGACTTTCAAGAAATACATTGCCAGGCCTTTCTTCTGAGACACTTCTTGGCGGACTTGAACTGCCAAGTCTTTGGCTAGCAGCCAAGAGATTGACTGTTTGCACTACCCAGGGTAAAATCAAAACCAAACCCAAGACAAGTTGATTTCTGACTCATAGCTACCCTACAGCACAGAGTAGAACTGCTCCACAGAGATTCCAGTTTGGTGGATTCAAATTGCTGACCTTTTGGTAATAGCTGACAAGGAGATGATAATAGCTTTTGCAGAGGGTAAACAATGCAAGGATATTAGGAATAACTGTATGCCCCTTATTCATAAATTGTAAGAAAGATGTAATTTACAAAAGCTGATTTGAGAAGAAATAGAAAATCACTACAGATATTTAATCAGTGATTTAAAAATATTCTCCCAGAGCAAAAGCAAATCCCAAATGATGTTAGAACTTATCTCCTTCAGCCACCACCATCTGCCACAATGGCTTCTTTTGCTCCTTTCAACTCACTAAGCTGTGGAGACTTTCGCCCTGGTCACACCTGGCCTGGAAGGCGACTCCCTGAATCCTGTGCAGCTACTTCCTCCACGTCTGTCACACAATCAAATGCCTCCCCCCCCCAGAGATGATGCCCTGCCCAGCAGATCTGTAGAGGCTACCCAGTCACTCTTTAACACACTGTCCTATTGTGACTCTCTGCTTATAAAATCACACAACTGTGATTATTAAAATTTTATCTGAATTTTTTCCTTGTTTTTTTTTTCCCAATATTCAACACTAATTGATCTGTCTTTCCCACTAGGAACCTTGGCGTTTTCTTTGTCTTCACGCCACTAGTGTGGGACACTCCTTGACACATAATACTCAGTGATAATTTGTGAAATGAATGAATAAAAATAATTCAGTGGTTGTTTGAATGAGACTATTCCTGTGGAACCACATCTTCTCCCTCTGGTGAACAATACATTTTCTCTTCTTGTAACTGTCTTTCAAGGAATTTTCCAGAGAACATAACAGTTTCCAGTATTGAGATGCTCCAAGAGTTTCAAATGTGGCTACCAACCTCTTACTGACAGATACAGTGCTTCTCAGGCTGGAGTAGTTTAGGAAGTTTTTTTTTTTAATTGGTCTCTAAATTCCTGATAGTTGACAGTGGTGGTTCAGTGGTAGAATTCTCACATTCCATATGGGAGACCTAGATTGCATTCCTGGCCAGTAGGCAGCCTGCACAACCACCACCCGTCCTTTAGCGGAGGCTTATGAGGTCTGGCAATTATGTTCGCAAACTCATCCTAAGAAAAGGTGCTACGTATCTCATTGCTGAATATCACTAAGGTCACCTTTGAAGTACTCTACTTAGGAGGCTATGCACTAATACCAGCACCTAGTCTACCCTTCAAAGTAATTTTGGAACCCTTTCTCTGGAGTGGTCATTAGAGCTGTGATCATACTACCCTTGATGTCCTGAATGTCATCCAAATGTCTTCCTTTCAGTATTCTCTTTATCTTTGGGTAAAGAAAAAAAGTCATTGGAGGCCAGATCAGGTGAGTAGGGAGGGTATTCCAATACAGTTATTTGTTTGCTGTCTAAAACTCCCTCCTCACAGACAGTGCTGTGTGAGCTGGTGCATTGTCACGATGCTGGAGCCATGAGTTGTTGGCAAAACCTTCAGTTCATTTTCATCTAACTTTTTCACATAGCCTTTCCAGCACTTCCAAACAGTAAACTTGGTTAACCGTTTGTCCAGTTGATATAAATTCATAATGAACAATCCCTCTCATATCAAAAAAGATGAGCAACATTGTTTTGATTCTTTATTTGGACTGATAGAATTTTTGGTGTGGAGAATTGGCTGACTTCCATTGTCCACTCTGACATCGTGTTTCAGGGTCATATTGGTACACCAGTGTTTCATCACCAGTGACAACATGGCCCAAAACATCATCTTGCCTCTTCGAAAGGACTTGGCAAACTTCAATTTTCCTTTGCATTTGTTCATCACTGAGCTCCTTTGTGACCATTTTTATACATACCTTTCTCACGCCAAGACTTTCAGTTAAGATTTTCCTGTTTCTCTATTAGTGTTTACTTGGTCTGCTGTGCTTCTTCTCATAGTCAGCCAACAATTTTGATCCACAATTCGATGAAGTTTTGCAATGTTTTCATCAGTTCTGCTCATTACTGGCCGCCCTCACTTCTCTTCATCTAATCTATTTGTGCACTGCCATTTTCTTCATGGTATTATCCCCATAAACTTGGACTAACATGTCCCTCATTTCATTTCCACACTTGCCAAGTATAATAAGAAAATTTAATGTTTGTTCATTGCTCTAATTTGAGCTCTGATATTCTTGTGACAGCACACAAAAACAATAATGAATGCCACTGAGCAAGACACTGCAGGGAATCAACACAAACACAGCTGTAAGATGCTGATATACCAAGGTCATGAAACCTTACCAAGTTGTTTGTGCAGCGATGCCAACGTAAGCACATTGTGGTAAGTTAGTGAAGTTAATTGTCCAACCTCATACATGTTGCTGTGAAGCTGAACAGGTTTCCTTTATCAAAGCTTCCAGACTAAGATGGACTAGGAAAAAAGTCATGGTTATCTGCTTATAAAATTCAGCAAATAAAAACACTATGGATCATGATGGTCTGATCTGTAACTGTTCATGGGGATGGCACAGGATGGGGAAGCATTTGATTTCATTTTGTTTGGGCTGACTTGAAGGTAGCTAACAATAACAATAAATCACCTACATACTTTACTATTGAAACTATGAACTCAGTTCCACTCTGGATAGTAAACAGATTCATTTTCTTTTGTTCTGGACCTTAAAGGTACAATAATACTGCTTCAAAAGCTCTCATTTAGTTGTATTTCTTTTGTTGTTACTTTTCCGACTTGTAATGAATTTCTCCCAATTTTAATACATCATGGAATTGAAAACCTGTTGTGCCAATTTCAGTTCTAATTTTCCTCCAATATGTATCTGTTTCTAGAATGATAGTAAAATTAAACCTAAATCATGTAGAAAAAAATATATATATATAGGGACTGTAGATACACATTCAGTTTCATTAAAAGCATCTGTAATATAACTAGGATTCTGAGATAATCAAAATGTAATAATCTGCAAAATCACTGTGGAACAATTAATGCTTGGATGACACAACTGTGAGATGAAAATAGGCATAGTAGTTCTGAAAGAATGTTGTTTCTTAATGAGAAATGATTACTAAAGGGGAAATGGGCCAATTAAAAGACAACTGCTGGTGTCTATTACTAGACCACAAAACACAACACATCATTTAATTAATGTCATGGCTAAGAATAGAAAATGGTCTTGAGAAAAGGCATGTTTATCATGTCACTTGAAGTATAAAGTGATGATAAGCTGGTTTTGGTGACACTAATTGAGGCAGTTAAAAGGAAGGCAGGAAGGAAAAAGGAAGACGACAAAAACCAAACTAAGCCTTAAGGCTTTTAAAACACAGAACCTTGGATGCTGGGTTTTATATCTATGACGCGAAGTCCATTATTTAGATGCCCATCTCTCAAAAACAAACAAACAAACAACAACAACAAAACACTTAGGTAGTGATTTAGTCCTATCTTAAGAGCATGACTAGGTCCCTGGGTGGTGCAAATGACTAAGTGATCAGGTCCTAACAGAAGGGCTGGCAGCATGAACGCACCCAGAAGAGCCTTGGAAGAAAGTCCTGGCAATCTATTTCTCGAAGATCTCAACCTTGAAAACCATATGATGTGTAGTTCTGTTTTGCAGCACATGGGGTCACCATGAGTTGGAATCAACTCTACCATAAGTAGTTTTTTTTTTTTTTCAGTTTAACAGCATGAACTTTGATGCAATGGTGAGGATGACGATTACCTGTTTTGAGTGTTACCATAATCTCAAATCATTTCACGGGAGATACTGTGTTAAGACAATTGTGTTGCGTTTTCAAACAAATACACTCGGAGATGAAGACACTGTTTTGTTCTCTTATATTTTTCACTCATTGTAACTAAGAAAGCACCCCTGCTCTAGTCAAGAGACTCTATCCAGAGCAAAAAGATCCGCTTCAAGTTGAATTTTTATCTTTATCTAGTCAGATAAGCAGCTGGCATATGCTGTCACTTTAAGAAGAAAGAACAGAAGTTTTAATTCTACACCAACAAATACGCCATTAAAATTAAAAAGAGCTCTTTTTATTTTTTAGAAAGCTTATTTTTCTAAAGCACTACAATTAGCAGTGCAACAATACAGCTTTCAGAAGGGCAACTTAACTACGTCTATTGAAATTTCTTAGAACATTTCATGCAAACACGCCTGCCAGCACATCTATAAGGGGTGAGGAAGGACAGAACTGAAGGGGCATGAAAAGGACACTCCTCTAAATATATCTTTTTATATGGTTCTGACTTTTGGAATTATGTTCTGTGTATTCACAAAATAAAATTAAATTGACAAAGATGGGAAAGCAAGAAAAAAAATACAATGGTTAATGTTATGCGTTAACTTGGCTAGACTATAACCCTCAGTGGTTTGGCAGACACTCTGTGTCACCTCCCATTTTGTGATCTGATGTGAGCAGCCCATCAGTTGGAAGAGGAATTTCCTTGGTGGTGTGGTCTGCACCCAAGATATAAAGAATGTTCCGGCAGAGCTATCACTGTCTTGATCCTGCATTCATCTGGTCATCCCCTGACCTCTGTCCAGTTCGTGGAACGAGAAAAGCTTTCAGTGTGCTGCTTGACTTGCAGAGTTGGGGCTTGTCAGCCTCTTCTACCATGTGAGTCCGGTGAAGCTTCCAGCCTGCTTCCTAACCCACAGATTTGGAAATTGCCAGTCTCCACTATTGTGCAAGGTGTTTCCTTGAAATAAATCTTTCTCTATTTGCATATATGCTCCACTGGTTTTGCTCCTCTAATAACCCAACTTGTAACAACATCTAAAGCTAAAAATACTGAAAACACAAAAGAGCTCAATTTTATTTCCGCTGAATAGGGCAACTATACTGAAGAGGAGAAAAAGAAAGAACTAAACCAAATGATGTAGGAGCACAGCGTGTGGCAGGGTGGAAGAACTACAAACATAATCGGCAATTATTCTTAGTAGTGGTTTTTGGTGGGTGGTAGTGGTACGGGCGAAGCAATTCTGAGATCTTTTAGATGATAGGACTGAACAAAAAAGTAAGTGTATGGGTATCATTAGGAGTCAGGGTTCTTGTGGAATCTCACAAATGTGGAATAGGGGAAGGCTCGAAGGAAGAACCTTGTGGGGATGGATTGGAAATGGAGGTATCTGTGTGAATTTGTATTTCTAAAATATGCACATGTGTATACAGGCATTTTTGTATATGCATAAGCGCATAAGTAGGTAGTATGTATATTTGTACACATGTTTATTATATGTGAATATACTGTACATGGATATATTTTCTAGCTTTGACTGCTGAACGGGCGTAGTGGCATAGACACCCCAGTAGCAGTGGGCACACCTGGCACCTAGAAATTGGTCTCTGATACCATTCACTACTAAGAAGAACCAGGAATCTTTGGCTGATTCCAGTGCTGAGGCAGGGTGGGAACAAGGTCAGCCTGGAATACTTTGTCATTCCAGAAAACATGATGGTTTTAGGTTCCCTCAAGTCAGTTCAAACTTATCACTACATTTGTACAACAGAATGAAACACTGCCTGGCCTTGCAATATCCTCACAACTGTTCCTATGCTGAGCCCATTGTTTCAGTCACTGTGCCAATCCATCTCAAAAATCATGGAAGTAGTCATCTCACATGGGCTTCTGCTGGCCAGATCTGGGACAATTTGAGCACTTACGTAATTGAGTTCAATACTGAGTTATAAACCACTGGAAAAATTAAGAATCACTGAATCCCTACCCGTAATAAAGAGGGTTTCATGGATTCAATTATGTCCCACAAAAAATGTGGGTAGCAGTTTTGCTGAACTGTAAGTCCTAGAATTGTGTGATAGTCCACTATTTGATGAGATTTTCCTGTGTTTTGTAAATTCTATCACAGTGACTTAAAAAGATGGATTAGTGGTAGTTATATTGATGTGAACCACAAGATTAGATAGTGCCTTAAGCCAATCTCTTTTGAGATATAAAGGAAAGAAGTGAGCAGAAATATATTGGAACCTCATGCCACCAAGAAAGCTTTGTTGGGAGCACAGCACATCCACTGGACCTGTGGTTCCAAAACTGAGATGCTCTCAGGCCCAGGGATGACATGCTTCAGAAGGACCTTCCTCCAGAGCCAATAGAGAGCTTTCACCTGGAACCAGCTCCATGAGTTTGGAATTCCAGCCTGCTGGACTGTGAGATGGTAAACTTCTTTTTGTTGAAGCCATCCATTCAAGATATCTCAGTTATAATAGTACTAGATGATCAAGAAAGGGGGAGAAGACCCTTGTTTACAGCAGAAAGCTGCATGCCAACTGGTAAACATGGAGAGAGTGCTAGAGTTAGCAAATCATCATGTTGCAGCCACAGTAAGAATGTTAAGCGAGTGAACAAACCAACTAGAAAGAAGTAGAAGAGAATATTGTAGTATCTTAGGTTAGAGAAGGTTACTTGCAAAAGTGGCATGGTAGGGGCGTCTGACCTCCTCTAACTTCACCCGTGGAAGGAGAATCATTATCAGCATCAACAGCCCAAGGTTGATTCCCATGAGGCGTACCCCTATGTAACAACCAGTACAAACTATGTCTATTTTCTGCTTCATGACCCAATTTAAAATCTTAATTTTAAAAAGTTCACAAAGAAGTGTATCCAGTAGGAACACAAATGGTATAGCTACTCTGGTAAACATGATGGCAGTTTCTTACAAAATTAAACATATACTAGAGCACACTCTTTCATCTAAGAGTTATTTAATTCAATGGGTGAATAAATTGTGCTCCATTCACACAATGTATTACCACTGTACAATATGAAGCAGTTAACTGTTGACTTTCAACAAAGTAGATGGAATTGAAGGACATTATGTTGAGTAGGGAGAAAAAGCCAGTCTCAAAAGGTCACCTACTATATGCTTTCATTTACACACCTTCCTTGATATAAAATTTGAGAGAGAAAGAGAACAGATCACCAGTTTCCAAGGTAACAGAAGGGGAGGGACATAATTATAAAAAGTGGCACAAAAGAGTTCCTTTTTGCAATGGATCAGTTTCATATCTTTATTGTGGTGTTGGTTATACAAATCTATACATGTAATATCACAGAATTTTGCACAAAGATATACAAAAAACAAAATAAAAGAATAGATACAAAAAAATGGTGAAACCTGATTAAAGTCTATTTTCTAGTTAATTATATTGTGTGTATAGCAATTTCCTGGTTTTGATAATGAACTACAGTCATGTAAGACATTACCGTTGGGGGAAGCTGGATGAAGAGGACAAAGAATCTCCTTGTGCTATTTTTGCAACTTCTTGTCTGTCTATGGAAAACCCTAGTGGCACCGTGGTTAAGTGTTACAGTTGCTAATCAAAACACTGGCAGTTTGAACTAACCAGGAGCTCCTTGGAAACTTTACAAAGCGGTTCCTAGGGTTGTTATGAGTTGAAATTGATGCAATGGCAGTGGGTTTGGGTATATCTATAATTATTCCAAAATACAAACGTTTTTTAAAAACTACAAAAAATTACACTTACTATGCAACCCAGTAGTCCTACTATTTACTCAAGAAAAAAGGTCTATGCAAAGATCTGTACATCAGTATTTATAGCTACATTATTCATAATTGCTAGAAACTGGGAAAAATTCACATGACTATCAGAAGATAAATGGAAAAAACAATCCGGCACATCTGTACAAGGTAACAGTATTCAGCAATAGAAAGGAACAAACCACTGATACATGCAACAAAATGAATGGATCTGAAACCTCAGTGGACTGGACTAAGGGTGAACCCTGATTCCCACCAAGCCAATCAGGTTTCCTCTCCTAGACATTAATATGAGGTGGACACTGCAGTTTAAAACAGTGTTGCTCTAAAGACAGCAGCTCACGGTAACCAGACACAGACAACCAGCTACACAGACAAGAAAGCAACATTGTCCACAGGGCAGGAAGACCAACACAGGAAGAGTCAGATGAGAGACTATCTGAACTGAAACAGTTACTGAAAGAATAGATGTGTGCTATCCAGTAGCTTTCTAGTCTCTCATTCTTCTCCTTGCTTCGCTCCAGCCCTGCCTTTGAGCTCCATGAAACAATCTTAAAACATTAGAATAAACTCCTTCTGTGTCTTCAACTAGATTGAGTTGGTAGCTGTCATTCGCTCATCAAGGAATCTTAATTAAGACAACACCAAATAGGAGATAAAGTTGAAGAGACCAGGACAGTAGAGAAGTGAGAAAAACTGAAGATGCTTTGAGGGTTTAATGAAGAATGAAGGGATTGTTTACACTCTATTTTTTTCATAAAATAAATTCAGATATTTGAAATAGACACACTTTAACTACTCATTTATGTCTTTACAGTAATATAGCAACATAGAAATGAATCTCATCAAATCAAAAGTAATGATCATAATACTAACAGAACGCATGCTGTTAACCTAATATGTATGTTTAATACTACTAGTTTACAATGTTTATATGACCTTGATAAAGTTTTGAAAAATAAACCTTTAAAAATATACCCGAGCTTGCTGTTTTAACGAATCTGTGAAGCTGTGCACAACCTTTGCCCCATAGGGTTTCCTAAACTGTAATCTTTATGGAAACAGTGCCAGGTCTTTCTCGCACTGGTTCGAAGCACCAGCCCTCCTTTTATCAGTCAAGGGCCGAACCATTGCACACCTTTTGAAGGTTAAAACCCACCGCTGTCAAGTTCATTCTGACTCTGTCCACCTTAAGGTTAGCAGCCATGCCTCTTAACCACTGTGCCACCAGAGCTCTGGTCCAAAAGCTTACTGGTTGTGGTCCATTCGATTCCAACTCCTAGTAACCCCATAGAGCAGAGCAGAACTGCTCCACAGAGTTTCCAAGGAGCACCTGGTGGACTGAAACTGCCGATCTTTTGGTTAGCAGTCTTAGCGCTTAATCACCGCTAAAGCCGAAACCAAACCTATTGCCATGGAATCCATTCCGAGTCTTAGAGACCCTATAGTACAGAGTAGAACTGCCCCGTAGAGTTTCCAAGGAGCGCCTAGTGGATTAGAACGGCTGACTTTGGGGTTAGCGGCGTTTGCACATAACCGTTGCATCACTACACTACCACAGTTTCCTCTTGAACCTTACAACAACTGTAAAACAAACATCTTAAAATCTTAGTTAATTCAGACTTGAATATTCTTCCCAGTATGCTAATGCCCCCTAGCGGCCAATGTTAAGGATGTAAACTTGAATTAACACCAGTTGAACCATCTCTTCCCAACCAAGGTGGTTGGCTTTCCATCCCCCGCCCCTGCCTCCGCCCGCATCAGTGGTCTCTGAATGGGCAACTCTCCACCTTTCCCCGGAAAACGTCGCCCCCAAAGACACAGTTTCTATCCTGGTACTCCACAGTTCTCTCCACCCCGGGCCGCGAGCTCTAAGTCAGGAAGCCTGCGAAGTCAAACAGAGAAGATACCCCAACAACATTCTCATTTGGCTGTCATGCCATGAGATGGTCCTTGGGAAGACAAAAACATAGGGAAATGGTTTCCCTCCACCTCACGAAATGCTGCGTTAAGGGGAAAACTGGGAGACTAGTGCGCTTAGGGGAAAGGGCACCAGCAAACACTCAACTCGTGCAAAAAAAAAAAAAAAAAAAAGAGGCTGTCTCATCTGGGGAAAATACTTGGGGGTTACAGTTATTGCTGAGTTACCTTGGTTCAGTATCAGTTTCTCTGGTCTGTATTTCATCTGTAAACACCTGCTGTCATGGATTGAATTGTGTCCCCCCCAAAAATGTGTGCAGTAATCTGGCTGGGTCGTGAGTCCCAGTATTGTGTGCTTGCCCTCCATTTTAAGATTTTTAAGATTTTTTAATCCTGTAAATCCTAATCTCTGCCTGTGGCTAATAGACTGGATTATGTTAAAGAGGATTGCAGTGTGACTGTAAAACTCTTCTTAAGGTCACCTCCCTACTCCAAAGGAAACAGAAGCAAGCAGAAGAGTTGGGAACCCCATATCATCAAGAAAGCAGCACTGAGAGCAGAGCACATCCTTCAGATCTGAGGTTCCTGCAGCAAGATGCTCTCAGACCAAAGAAAGACTGATGCAACAGAAGGACATTCCTTCAGAGCCAGCAGAGAGACAGTGTGTTGCCCGGGAGCCAGCACCCTGAATTCAAACTTCTAACCTTCTGGACTGTGTGAGAGTAACCCTTTTTGTGTTAAAGCCATCTACTCGTGGCATTTCTGTTAGAGCAGTACCAGATGACTAAAACACTTGCCCTGTCTAGTTTGTTCCAACCTGCTATCCCTGGCACAAATACTTATTTGCTTTGGGTGTGCCCATAGCCCTGTATATATTGCTACACATGATATTATAGTTGCTACACATGATATGAGTTCTAATTGTTTTCCCTGATGAGAAAGACAGTCTGGATGGATTTGGTCACTTTGTAGGGCAGTCCCTGGCATACTATAAAAGCTGAGATTGTCACCACAGTCTGGAATGTTCTTGATGCCTCCTTTTGCCCTCAAAAATGCCTAGCCAATGAGACAGTGCCCTGCAGTGTAGTGGGAAGGGAGTGTCCTCAAGGTAAGGAATCTTAACTCTAATAACTAGCTCTGGGCCCCTGACTAACTCACTTTGCATTTTGGGTCACAGTTTTCTTGCCAGTTTCATGAACAAGTTGAGTGGCAGATTCTCAAGGTTACTATCAATCCTGCAATTAAAAGAATGTATTATCCTCTAATTCAATATTACCAAAGTCTGCCTTCTTACTTTCACTTTTTCCTTTCTTAAAAATCGCCCCTATTGAAGACTAGAATGAACCATGCAGTATTGGATTGGAGTTGGAGACATCACTGTGAACTCATATTTAACATATATATGTATATGTATGGCCATGTATATGTATAACATATATGGTTGGAGAGACACAGAACAATTGTAGATGTGTACTTGCATGACTCAGTACTCACACATGTATTTCCTACCCTGGCAGTTGAATGGGGAGAGAAGTAATGACATCCCAGTAGCAAAGGAGCACACCCAGGGCCCCGGTGTTAGTTCCTAAAACCATTTTCTAAAAAAGTAAAAACAATAACAACAAAAAAGAACCAGTATCCAGAGAAGCGGCTGATTGTAGGGCTAGGACTGGGTACATGGAAGTTGAGCACAAAAATTGTAGTGTCAAAAAGTGAGGAAGTGCTCCAAAAAATAAACCACTGGAAGTAGGTCTAAGGGACACTAGAGCCAATGGAAAAAGCTCCCAGAGGCCAAAGCTGCAACAATTTGAACAACAAAATAAGCAACATAGTATGGATTACAAGCCAAAGAATAGAATAAGTATCCAGGAGTTCATAGTGACATAAATAAAGGAAGGACAGACAGGTATCCTGTGCAGAAGGATTCCAAATAATTTATGTGGGTTCTCTTCCCTCAGGGAGGTACAGCTTAACTCTCCAGCACTTGAGTGTGGACTGCACTTAGTAACTCACTCCTAAAGAGTACAGCGTAGAAAGAGAGAGAAGAGTAGCTTTACAGTGGAGAAACCTGCCCAATACTACCTCACCCTGGGGGTCAAAGAAAATATGAACACAATACATCATGTTGATAGCACATACTCTTGATACAGTATACCATGAGAATGGCAGCTCTCTCCAGCATTCAGAATTCCTAGAACCCATGACTGCAGTCTACCCATGAGGAAAACATCAGACAAACCCAAATGAGGGACATTCTACAAAATACCTGACCAGTCCTCCTCCTGGTAGCACAGTGGTTAAGGACTCAGTGCTAACCAGAAGGTTGACAGAGTTCACCCACTGCTCCCTAGATGCCATATGGTACAGTTCCATCCTGTCCTAAAGGGTCACTATGAGCCAGCACTGACCTGACAACAGTGGGTTTGGTTTCTGGTTTTTCACTCCTCAAAACTATCAAGGTCATCACAGCCAAGAACAATCAGAGAAGACACAAGAACGTGATAGGGAAAATGTATTCTGGAAGGGACCCTGGAACAGAAAAAGAATACTGGGGGTGAAATGAGTGAAGTAGGAACCAAGTGTAGAGTGGAATTAATCGTAATGTAGCAAGCTTGGTTCCTTAATTATGACAAATATACCATGATAATGTAACATGTTAGTCAGGGGGAAGTTACCAATTCTGTAATATCTTTATAACTCTTCTAGAAATCTAAAACTACTCTAAAATTTAAAAAATTGATTTAAATAAATAAATAAAATGACTCCCACAAATAACCGAACATTCACTCTGTAATGTCTTTGAAACTCTTCTTCTTCTTCAACCAAATCTAAAATTATTCTTCGAAAAATTGATTTAAATAAATAAAATCACTCCCACAAATAACTAAGGATTCACTGCAATTTTGACCCCTGTCCATGTTTTGGCATCTTGGTTTGCAGTTTATTGACTGATTCCAAGAGAAATTCTTAGACCATATTGCCAGACAAAAATAATAGCTAATATTTATTGCACTATCACTAAGTGACAGTATATTAGGCATCTAGTGCTGCCATAACAGAAATACCACAAGTGGATGGCTTTAACAAAGATAAATTTATTTTGTGACAGTCCAGGTAGGCTGCAAGTCCAAATTCAAGGGCATCAGTTCCAGAGGAAGTGTTTCTCTGTTGCCTTTGGAGGAAGGCCCTTGTGGTCAGTCTTACTGGACTGGAAGCTTGTTAGGCGCAGGGACCCCAGGTCCAAAGCATGTTCTCTGCTTCCTGGTAGTATGAAGTCCCCAACTCTCTGCTTGCTTCCTTTTCCTTTATATCATAAGAGATTGCCTCAGGGCACAATATAATCTTATACATTGAATCCTGTCCCACCAACACAACCACCACTCATCCTCTCCTCTTAGCAGCACAGAGGCAGGATTTACAACATATGGAAACATCACACAATACCTAGGAATCGTGGCCTAGCCAAACTGCTGCACACACTTTTGGGGGACACAATTCAACCCATGACAACTAGGGACCATGCTAACAATTTTACATGCACTAACTCACTTAATTCTCGGCAAAACTGTAGGAGGCATTCGCTGTTATTATCCCATTTTACACAATGGAAAATATACACAATTTAAGTGTGAGCACTCAGACATGTTGATGTTGGTGATGAAGGAATTCACACAAGAGCACCTTAACAAAATGACATAGCAGGCATTTGTTTAGTTGCTCCACATCCAAGTCAATATTCAACTTGCTGATGAGCGTTTCACTAGCCAAACGTAACTTCGCCTTGACTATGGACTTCGGATTCCCCAGAAGGTCTCCGGCCTTTCCTTAGCTCACTAAGTCTATTCAGGTGCTACCCACAGCTCCCAGCACTTCCCAAACTGAGCCTGCCTCCTTCAGGCCCGGTGCTGCCCCTGTTATGGACTGAATCATGCCCTCCCCACCTGCCCCACAAAGAACACATGTTGAAGTCCTAACTTCTGTACCTGTCAATCAACACGGCCTTGTTTGGAAGGAAGGAGTCTTTTTCTTTGAAGACGTTATCCTTTAAAGAGATTATACCAGAGCAGAAAACCAAATACACTGCCATAGACTGGACTGTGACTCATAGTGACCCTACAGCACAAGAAGCAGCTGGCAGATTTGAACTGTCCACCTTTCTGTTAGCAGCCAAGTTCTTAACCACTGCACCACCAGTGCTCTTATCAAAGTTAGGCAGGTCCTAATCTCTTCTGAGTGAAGGGTAGAAGGGACATAGAAACAGGGACACATGAGGAAAACAGACACTTTGTGAAGATTCATCTCCAAACCAAAAAAATGCCAAAGAACACTCAGAAACTGAGGATGCCTGGTAATATAAATGGCTAAGGTGCCCATCTGCTACCCTGGCCCCTAGGGTCGCCCTGAGTTGGATCCAACTCGACGGCACTTGGCTTGGCTTGGCCCAACTGCTAGTCAGAGGTTGTAGACTGAAACCCACCAAGAGCAGCCTCAGAAGACAGACTGGGCGATCTGCTTTCCAAAGGTCACAGCCTTGAAAGCTCTATGCAACCAAGTCCTGCTTTGCACGTGCGGGGTTACCATGAGTCAGAATCAGTTCAACAGCAGCTAGCAACAACGATAACCAGGAACTGGAAGAAACAAGACTATTCTAGAGCTGACAGAGAAGTACGGCCCTGCCAGTGCCCTGAATTCAGACTCCTAGTCCCCAGAATGCCAATACTTTTCTGTTCTTATAAGCCACCCAGTTGGTGCTTTGTTACAGCTGCCCTAAGAAGATAAGACACACCCTGGCACCCTGTGGTGTTTCTCTTTGTTCCACACTCCACCATAGGCAATACCAGGCCATTGCTTCAGATACTAGTAAGTTCTGCCAAACTCATTTCTTGTTTTTTCACCTTGAAAGGCACGTTGGAGTTCATGTAAAGCAGTTTTTCTCAACCTGAGCTGACTTTGTTTCATTTGTCAATGTTTGGGGCAGAGGCACTTACAGTAGTCACAATCGGAGTGTGGTGTTACTGGCATCTAGTGGGTAGAGATCAGAATGATCCAGCCCCAAATACCGATAGTGCTGGGGCTCAGAAACCCTGATCCAGAGAAAGGAAATAATGTCCCAAAATGACACAATCTCAGTAATGTTTTAACATTGTCTGAAGACACCAACCAACAACATATGTGTGGGTATATAGGTATGTATGTATGCAGGCACATTGCATTTTTACACAAATAATACACACATTCTATGTTTGTATGCCAATTGTGCCTTCCTTCCCTAAGTGTATTTGTATGTGTGCCCTACTAATTTCTTTTTACAGCAGCAAATAATGCATGCATTCTACTTTTTTTTTTTTTTTTGTAGCCAACCTGTAACTTCACTCCCCACAGTTTGGTAAGTGCCCTGACATTATTTTCCATGCATGCATTATTTGTTGCGGTAAAACAAATTAGCATAGAACACTTACGAAAATACCCTGGGGGGCGGGGGTATAGTTGGCAAACAAACATAAACCACATCATTTGCATAAAAATATAACAGTCACTTCTGAGTTATAAAAAGAGTAAATTAGGTCAGAGACAGCACCAACAGGAGAGGGGGAGGGGGTAGGTGACATGTGAAGGTGGCCAGAGAATGCAGAACTTATCAACAAGGAAAGAAATCAACATGACTTACACAGCTGAGACTCTGGTTTGGACTTTTTGCCTCCAGAACGTGAGAAAATAAATTTCTGTTCTTTCAAGCCACCCACTTGTTCAGCATCACTAGAAAACTAAGACATCCCACATGTAGTATTCAGCTAAGTTGCTTATGCTTTTATCGATTCCCTTTCAAAAAAGACTAATTGTTCTGGCTCCTCTAATACTGAATCTACTTCTTTTGACAAATCAACTACCAAGTTTTAAATACCCAGCGCATGCTGTTTTACCCTGTGATTCAGCTTGCCTTGGAAGAGGTTCATGAATCATTCCCCAAACCTGCACTGATTACTACTGGGTAGTGATGCAGAACAGAAGCTGAAGAAGAGTACAGAGAACAGGGCACGGGGCAGACCGGGCTGGTGGAGATAAGAGACCATCACATGCCTGTTTTAAACACTCCAGAACACAGATCATCCATCAGAGATTTATTTGGCTAAAACTCCAAAGTCCCTGAGAAGGCTAATTTCAACCTTTACTATGTAGGTTTAATGTCTGTAAATTGTTGGAGGGCAGGAATCATTTCTGAAGACATCCTTGACACTCCAATCATACCCACACATCTGTCACCAAATCCTGTCCGTATTATCCCGAAAACATTTTTCAAGTCCATCTGCTTCCATCTCTCCCAGCACCTCCACATTACTAACCACCTTTTCCTCTCTTGGGGATGAGTGCAACAGCCTCTGATTTAGTCTTCTTGCATCAGTTCTAATCTATCACTGATCCCTCTAGTCATTCTCCACATGTCAGTTAGAGTAATCTGTACGATTTCAAGCCTAATAGTGTCTACCCTTCACACGTTGAAATTCATTCAGTGCTGTCCCACTGTTCCTGGTGTAAGGCTGTGGCCTGTCTCATCACCTCTTCATGGGAGCAGAGGACCTGAAACAAATCATTAAGCACTCTGGTTTATTCTTAGCAATGTAGTCTCTCAGCCCTAGAGGACAAGAGACTAGAAAGACACAGAAAATGGCTCAGCTTATTAGTCAGCCACACATTAATACTCCTCATGTCTTAGTTATCTTTTAAAACCAAAACCAAACAAAATGCACTGACATCAAGTCAATTTTGACTCATAGCGATCCTATAGGACTGAGTAGAACTACGCTACAGAGTTTCCAAGGAGGGCCTAGTGGATGTGAAGTGCCAGCCTCTTGTCTCGCAGCTGCAGCACTTCAGCACTACAACACTCTCGTCTACAAGTGGATAAGTTATCTCCTCTCATCTACAAGAGGATGGCCTTAACAAACAAAAGTTTATTCTCTCACAGTGTAGGAAGCTAGAAGTCTAAATCCAGGATATCAGCTCTAGGGTGGTGTTTTCTTTCTTCTGTGGATTCTAGGAGCATATATTCTTGCCATTCACTTCCCCTTGATCTAGGAGCTTCTTGGCACAGGGACCCAGGGTCCAGAGGACGTGCTCACTCCAGGCTCTTTTCTCTTGGTGCCCGAGGTCTCTAGCTCTCTGCTCACTTCTCTCTCCTTTGATCTCTTGTATGATAAACGATGATCCAGGCTACACCCAGGGAAACCCTTGACATCAGATGGGGGATGTGACCTGAATAAAGATGTTGCCTCTCACCCTAATCCTCTTTAACATAACCTCATCTTGCCTTATTAACTACAGGCAAAGATTAGGGTTTACAACCCACAGGAAAATTATATCAAAGCACAAAATGGAGGACAACTACACATTACGGAAATCATTGCTTAGCAAAGTTGACACATATTTTGGGGGACACAATTCAACCCATGACATTCTATCCTACATTTAGTGCGTGGGAGGCCTTTCCATATTGGCAAATGTAGAAGTATTTCTTTTGAAAGGCTGCATAATATTTCATTGTGTGAATGTTTCATGATTTGTTTAACCAGTTCCAGTCTCATGCAAGGTGTTTCTAATGCTATCTCTATACATTATTATACATATATCTTAGGTTACCCAAACAATCAGTTGCCATTGGTTGTATTCTGACTCCAGGCAACGTTGTATGTGTCGGAGTAGAACTCTGCTCCATAGGGTTTTCAGTGGCTGATTTTCAGAAGCAGATCTCCAGGCCTTTCTTCTGATGTACTTCTGGATAGTCTGGAACTTAACTTTTTGATTAGCAGCCAAGAGCCTTAACCATATACACCATCCAGATACTCCTTCTTCCTACATGTTCTATAGAAATTTTTAAATCAATTTTCAACCTTTCTGAAAAATCATTCTGGGTTTTTTTCTTAATAAGTTTATAGATTATATACAAACAATAAACATATTTATAATTATATATAAATAGTAAACAACAAGAATATAGAATACGAGCCTCCATAGTCAAGCACAGGTAACTCTGTATGAGTAATGATTTTATACAAGACGTCAAAAAAGAAATTGCAAACCAGAAGCACAACTCAAAAAGAAAAGAAAAAAAAGGAAATTGTAATTAAATTGAACTGAGGGTCCATTAGATCCATTACATTATTTATTCATTCATTCAGATATCAATTGTGTGTTGGGGTGGTCAGGATTCCTAATATGCTGGTAACATTTTGTTTCTTAATTTCAGTTACAGTTGTTCAGATGTGTTCACTTTGCAGAAAACCGGTGACTGTACACACTTAAGCACTATCTATATGTATGCTGCAATACAGTATAAAAAAGACAAAAACTTTTTTACAAGAAAAAATAAAAAGAGAAAATAACATTTAAAGCATAATACCCATGTGGGGGAAATAACTTTGTGGAAGTTGTTCTACAATCCAAAGTCATTAAATAAAGGGAGGATTTAAAAAAAAAAAAAAAGATAACTCCTAGATTTTAGCATAAATAAATAGGCCAATATTGGTGCTATTTACTGAGATGATAAAGATGGGAAGAGAAGGGATGGTTGGTTTGTTGATAATTAATTCTTTCTCCCTTTCCAAATTATGATCTTTCCTAAGCCCCAAGTCCAAGACATCCTTGTTCCTAGTCTCTTCTCTCTGCACCTCCATCCTTATCCTTCACTCGTCTTAGATCTAGAAAATTCAGTCCTCATCTGCTCTGTCCCCACCTCACTCAACCTGCATCTCTCCCTAGGGATTCTGTACCCTTCCTGCTCTCCTGCTCACACACATACCACAGACGCCCTGTGCTAGCCCCTTTGAAACTCTGTCTGTCAGTGTACCCCACATGTCCAGATGACTCCATAAAGGGCAATTCTAGGGGCTGCTGTCTCTGAAAGATGTTAATTTGGGGTGAGAGAATGGCTTCAGAAAAGGGTGAGAGGACCCCAGTGAACAAGCACTGTAAGACTGTGGCAAATGTTGGAAGGGAGAGATGTACAGTGCTAGGATAGGCTAAAGTCGGGGAGTTTCCACTAGTCGGGAACATAAGGAGGATCTTCCCTGAGGCCCTTGTACATGAGCTGAGACATGAAGAATAAGTCTGATGTACCTAGGCAGAAAGCACTCCCTAGGGGGTGAAATGATTAACACAGCTGGCTGCTAACTGAAAGGCTGGAAGTTCAAGTCCACCCATAGCCACCTCATAAGTAAGGATTTAGCGATCTACTTCCAAAAAACAGCCACTGAGAACCCTATGGGGGACAGTTCTGCTATGCACACATGGGTTCACTGAGAGTTAGGATCAATTTGGTGGCAACTGTTTACCCAGACAGAAGTGAGGGGCAGTGATACATGACAGAAAAAGGTCACTAAATAAAGAGCATTACATCATGTTTTGATGTAGGGATGAAAAACTCCTGTAAACATCCATCTTTAAAAATGTGGACTAGAAAAATATATATATTTAAAGAACACATTAAACTTACCATTCCATCATATTGCCATGCCAGCCAAGTGCCGTCGAGTCGGATCATATTAAGATATACATTTAAATTATTTTTAAAATACACAATTTAGATAAAATATTAGTACAGATGGTATGAATATCTAGCAGAAAGCAAACATGAAATACAAGTTGCCATATTATTTTTAAGTAGACTTTTAATTTGGGGATGATTTTAGATTTATAGAAGAATTGCAAATGTAGTAATGAGAATTCCTGCATCCTCCTGACCCCGTTTCAGTTTCCCCCAAAGTTGTTATCACCATACATCACTGTGGTATATTTGTCAAAACTAAGAAACTAACGTCAGGATATTCTGGGAAGATGGTGTAAACAGACCATCGTTTTGAGTTGCTTCCACAAATATGACAGGAAACACAGCAAGTAGGCAGTGCTTGACCTTGAGGGTCTCTGACCTGGGGCGCAGAGGACAGCTGTGGGGAATGGCAGACAGAAAGAATCGTTGACTCAACAAGTAATTGCATCAACAGTCAGAAAATCACATTTCCCACTATCCCTGCTCCTCTGCCCAACTAGGCAAGCCTCTGACTGCTGTGAACTGGAAAGCTGCCCAGCAAAATAGCCTGTTTCCCTGACTATCATAGTGCCTACCTGTACAAAGAGCCTGGACCTGAGCTTCTCTTCTAAAAGACTTTCCTGAGAGTCCATTCAAAGCACGACAGCACATCTGCCCCCTGGACATCGCCAGCTACCAGGCTGCCTTGACCTGCTAAGAAGACCCCTAGAGTAGAGTCAGCTACCATAGTGAACACTCCGCCTGCCTCCATGCATACCCCACAGCTCAGGCCTCTGTGACCAACGGAACAGACCTCCTTGGTGGTCTGTTCAGGTCTGTCTGCTACCCACACAGTCAACTGAGAACCGATGATTGAGGCTGCTGTACTAGCAATCAGCCATCTCGAATGAAGACGGCTTCCACAGCCAACATGCTACGGGGGAGGGCTCTGAGAGCAGCAAGGCACATCTCCACGCTTCGTGTTTGGAGCGTGACAGCCCATCCCCAGGCACTTATAGAGGTTGCAAACACCAAATCCGTAGGTGAGGCTTCTGCTGAATGACATGGCTGCAGGGGTTGACAAGCGCCAAACTGACAGGTCAGACGGCAGACTGCTGGCCCATTTGGCAGCAGAGGCTGTCAAATTCCGGAACAGACTCATCAGGCTTCAGGCTTCTGGCTCAAGTTCCAGGAACTGAAGGTCAGATTACGAGAGCCAGGTGCAGGATCCAGAACAGCAGCAAGCTTTGCCAAAGCAGCCGTGTGTGTTGGATGTAGGTCACACTCTCAGGAAAATTCCTCTTATGCCAGATACAAGAATAAGGCAAAGAGGTGAGTAAGGGCATGACTTGAGTTAGCTGATAGTTTGAATACAAAGTGTGACTGAAGTAAAGGTGTAACTCTAGGTACGCTCCACACTAATCCTGTCTCATTAACATTGAGAGGTTTAGGATTTACAACACGTAAAATGGAGAATAATTACACAACTCCCCCAAATGCAGGACAATTACACAATACGGGGAATCATGGCCTAGCTAAGTTGACACATAATGTTAGCTGTCACAGACATGAACCTACAATCCAAGAAGCTCAGAGAACTCCAACCAGGATAAACCCGAAGAGATCTATGCCAAGACGCAACACAGTTACCCGTAAAAACCCATTGCCACTGAGTCAGTTCTGACTGTCAGCGACCCTACAGGGCAGAGCAGAACAGCCTCATAGAGTTTCCAAGGAGCACCTCACGGATTCAAACTGCCAAACTTCTGATTAGCAACCTTAGCTTCTACCATTGTGCCACCAGGACTCAAGAAAGGGATCAAACATTGATGAAAACAGTCTCTGATGTTTACAAGGGTGGGGAGAGAGCAAGAGGGATACTCACCAATCAGATAGCAGATAAAAATTAAGTTCGGGGAAGTAAGGGGCAACACACAGTAATGGAGAAGTCATCACAACTGGATGAAACTCAAAGCTAAGAAGTTTCCCAAGTATAATCCAACTCTTCAAAGGACAGAGTAGCAGGGGCAGAGGTCTGGGGACCATGGTTTCAGTGGACAACTGGGTCAATTGGTTATAACAAAGCTTTTTAAGAAAATGTTCTGCTTCCCACTTTGGTAAGTGGTAACTGGGGTTTCACTAGCTAGCAAGTTGCTATCTAAGTAGCATCGATTGGTCTCAATCCCTCTGGATCAGAGGAGAATGAAGGACATCAAAGATATAAGTAAAAAAAGAACCAAGAGACAGAAAAGGCCACATGATCCAGAGTGGCAGGAGAAAAATACTGTAGAGAACTTGAACTCTATTAAAGACCAGACTTGATGGTTGGACAGACTGGAGGGTCCCTAGAAGACCATAGGATTCTGCTAGCCAAGAAACGAATCCATTCCCAAAGCCAACTCTTCACACAAAGTTTAGATTGGACTATAAAACAAAATGATACTGGTGAAGGGGGTGTTTCTTGGTTCAAGTAGATACAGGAGAACAACTGAGCAGCTCCTGTCTAGAGGCAAGACGAGAAAGTAGAAGGGTACAGGAGCTGGCAGAACGGACACAGAAAAGAGGCCAGAGAGGAGGAGTGTGCTGTCACTTTGCAAGGAGAGAAACTAGGGTCATATAACAATGTGTGTACTATGTTTTTGTATGAGAAACTGATTTGAATTGTAAACTTTCCCTGAAAACACAGTAAGTTAAATAAAATAATTAATTTTTTAAAAAGATTCTAAGTTTCTACCCAAAGATGGGTTACAGCCATCTGTGGCTTCTTTCAGTGTTTATCTTGCAAAAGGCAATTTCAGAAGAATGTGGAACATATTTGTTCGGTGTAGGAGGAGGATAAGCTAGAGCATAGGTCTCTCAAAAAGCTGGACTCAGAGGTTGCTTGTCTTAGAAAGAGTGAAATTTATTAATGGATGAGTCTTTAATACAAGTTCTTATTATTAACACACAGAGAGAGGGCAAGTGTACTCTGTGACAGAACTCTAAATCCAGCTGGGTTTCCTGGTACCCAGGCTTCTGCACCCAAAAGCAGCTACTCTCACGTTGTGCTGATGTCGGTGTTTGGGGCTAACATTTTCTTTTTTCCTCTGAGTCTCCTATTCTGAGTGTCTTTGGTTTGTGGATATCTTTTTCCCATCTTCTGTTGTTCCAGATTTTGTTCTGATGACTTTGTTTCGCCGCCCCCCCCCCTTTCTTTATTGTGATGAGTAGGTTTGTTAATTTTCTTTGTGGCTACCTTGAAAACTACCCTTATCTTCCTATGTCTGAACAAGTCTATCATTATTTGGTGTCACCTTGCCTTGAATCCATTAGGAAGTTCCACACCTACACTGCTTATTCTTCCTCCTATTGTTCTGCTCTGGCTGTCATTGACAGGTTAACCTCTCTGGTTCCTTGCTGTAATTCTTTTAGTTTCGAATGGCCCTTGAGAGTTCATTTCCTAGGCTGGTATCTAGCTGCTGCAGTCTTGCTTCCTAAATTCAGGCTGAGATCTGATGTTGTCTGTTCTCAACTGAAAGACTTCCTGTAATAATTCTTTTAAGTTTGGCTTGGTTTTTACATATTGTCTTAATTTCTGTTTATTTTGAAATGTCCTAATCTCACCATCATATTTGAACAAGAGTTTTGCAACATATGTTACTCTTGGTTGGCATTTTTTTTCTTCCAAGGCTTTATATACATATGCATACACATACACTCTCACACACATTTACATATAACACACCATTGCCTTATTGTCTGCATGGTTTCTGCCACAATCAGAGGTTAGTCTTACTGTTTTTCCTCTCTATATGACTTTTTATTTTTCTTGAGCTATGCTTAAAACTTTTTGTCTTTGATTTTAATGAATGTGATTATGATATGCCTAGATGATTTTCTTTTGAGGTCTATCATACATTGGATTCATTGAGTTTCTTGGATGATATTATGGAAATTTCCTATAAGCAGTTCTTAAGTGATCCTCTCTGTGTTCTCTGTTTTCTCCCCCTGTTCTGGAACTCCAATCACTCAGAAATTTTTGCTTTTGATTACATCCCACATACCAGCACGTGGACAGGTAGACTCAATATTGTGAAAATGACAATTCTATGCAAATTTACAAATACAATGCAATCCTGATCCAAATATCAACAACATTCTTTAAAGAGATGGAAAAATATAACATTAACTTTAGATGAAAAGGGAAGAAGCCCTAGATAACTAAAGTACCACTGAAGAGAAAAGTTAAAGTGGTAGGACTCTTATTAGCTGGCCTCAGAATCTACTATGTATCTATGATAGTCAAAACAGCCTGGTGCTGGTACGAAGACAGATACATAGACCAATGGAACAGAATTGAGAACCCAGATGTAGATCCATCCACCTATGGTCTCCAGATCTTCAACAAGGGCCCAAAGTCAATCAAATTAGGAAAAGACACTTTTTTAAGCTAATGGTGGAGGCAAAACTAGATGTCCACCTGTAAAAACAAACAGGATGCACACTTCACACCATACACAAAAACAAATTCAAAATGGATCATAGACCTAAATATAAAGCAAAAAATATAAAGTTCACAGAAGAAAAAATAAGATCAACAATAGAAGCCCCAATGCATGGCATTAACATGATAACTAACAATACACAAATGCCAGAAAATAAACTAGATAATTGGGATCTTCTAAAAATAAAACATGTATACTCATCAAAAGACTTCACCAAAAAAGGAAAAAGAAACCCTACAGACTGGGAAAGAATTTTTCCTATTATAAATCAGACAAAGATCTGATATCTAAAATCTATAGCACCTCCAAAACAAAAAGAAAGCACAGTTAAAATTGGGAAAGGAAATAGGCAAACATATGAGGAAATACTCACTACCACTAGCCATTAGAAAAATGCAAATCAAAAACACAATGAGATAGCATCTCACCCAGGAATTACTGGCACGAATAACAAAAACAGGAAATAACAAAAGCTACAGAGATTATTGTCAGACTGGAACGCTTATGCTGGTGGGAATGCAAAATGATACAATCATTTTGGAAAATAACATGATGCTTCCGTAAAAACTAGAAATGGAGGACAAATGTTTTATGAGGCCCCTATGATAAAAACTCAAAAACAGACTTATGCATAGAAAAAAAAGACTCTTTGACAGCTGCAAGGGAGGGGAGGGAGGAAGGGTGAGGGGGGGAGGGTTTAGATTAGACAGTTGGTACAAAGTTGGTTGGGTGAAATCGGTGACAGCACACGTTAGAAACAAGAACAATATTAAGTGGATTTCAACATAACTTAAATACTCCTTCCATCTTAACCCAATATTGCAAGGTCAAAGTAGCTGGGGCAGGGGGCAGAGGACCATGCTCTTAGGTGAAATCGAGGCCAACTGGCACAATTAGCTTTTTGCTAAGAGGGCTTTCTACGCCCCACATTGGTGAGTGGCATCTGGGGTCTTAAAAGCTGCCTAGCTGGCATCTGAGGGCACAGCCAATGGTCCCAACTCAGCAGGAATGGATGCTCAGTGAGGACCAAGACAACACGGGGGAAAGAAAACCCAGAGGACAGAGAGACCCACATGAGTGGGTGCCTAAATAGACTTGGGACCGGAAGAACTGGATGGTGCCTGGCCACCGCCTGTGACAGCCGCGATGGAACTCACAAAGTTGAGTCTCACTGGCAACACAAGAATAAAAAGGGGTGCACCTGAGATCTCTACTAAAAGATCACAGTTGATGGTCCGGCGGCTTTGGGTTTCCCATGGGAGCATGGCCCCTGGCCCTGATGCTGCCCTTGCCCATAAATCATAACGAAGGTCCACTCTTTGGACACGGATGGCTTTAACTTGGCGATGCAGAGTGACCATATATTGGATGCACCTTATGGTTCTATGCATCTATAGGATATCATCCTGCTGACCTCTGACTGGAGGAAGGAGTGTGGGTGGAGAGGAGGGGAAAGGAGGCTATTGGGAGGATGAGACATATATGGAGCAGAGAGGAATAGTGTGCAGTCACCGGGCAGGGAGAGCAGTGGAAGTGACATATAGGTGGGCATGTAAATTTATATGGGAATGTACATTTTCACTCAGTCACAATAAAAAAAATATTTAACACTTAAAAAAAAAACAAACAGAAAAACTAGAAATGGAAATACCATACGATCCAGCAATCCCACTCTGAGGAATATAACCTACAGAAAAGAGTCATTGTATGAACAGACATACGCACATCTATGTTTACTGCACCATTGTTCACAATAGCAAAGAATTGGAGATATCCTAGATGCCCAACAACAGATGAATGGTTGAAAGAAACTGTGGTATATACACACAATGGAGAATTATGCAACAATAAAGAAAAATGGCAAATCTGTGAAGCATCTTACAACGTGGAGGAAACCAGAGGACATTATGCTGAATGAAGTAAGTCACTCACAAAAGGACAAATACTGTATAAGATCACTACTGTAAAAACTCATGAAAAGGTTTTACACATTAAAAGAAACAACCTGATGGTTACAAGAGAGGGGTGGGCTAGGAGTGGAAAAACGCTAGATAGACAACAGACAAATGTTAACTTTGGTGAAGGTTAAGACAGTGAACGCTACTGGGGAAGTCAGCAGAGCTCATAAAAGGCAAGGTCACAGAAGTGCCATAGACCTGTCCAAACTCCCTGAGAGACTGAACGGCTGAGCTCAGGGCTGAGGGCTGCGGGCTGCAGGTGTCATCATCTCAGGCACATCTCACTCAAGCGGCACAACATAGTTTACACAGAATGTGGTCTCCACTCTACTTTGGTAGGTGGCTTCGGGGATCTTAAAGGCCCGTGAACAGCTATCTAGGATGTCCCACTGTGCTCACCCCTTCAGGAGAAAGGAAGAATGAAGAAACCTAAAGATACAAGGGATAGATTAGTCCAAAAGATTCACAGGCCACATCTACACTAGCCTCCAAAGACCGAATCCAGTAGAACTAGCTGGTGTCCGTTACCACCGCTGACTGCTCCGACAGGGATCACAGCAGAGGGTCCTGGACAGAGCTAGAGAAAAATGTTGAACAAAATTCTAACTCAGAAAGAAAGACCAGACTTATGGACTTGACAGAGACTGGAAAAACCCTCAGAGCACGGCCCTCTTTCAGCTCCATAATGAAGTTACTTCGGAGGTTTACCCTTCAGCTGAAATGGGACAGGACCATAAAACCAAATGAGACTAAAGGGCATGCCAGCAGGTTGGGCAAGGACTGAAAGGCAGAAGGGGACAGAAAAGCTGGTGATAGAGAAACCAAGTGTGAGGAGCAAGAGTGTTGACCTGTTGTGGGGTTGTTAACCAATGCCGTAAAACAGTATGTACACTAACTGTATAACAGGAAAGTAGCTTGTTCTGTAAACTGTCGACTCAAGCATAATATAAATAAATAAATAAATAAAATCAGGAGCCCACGGCTAACACTACCCTTGAAGGTAAAAGACTGGGTGCATTCTTCCTAAGATCAGGAATGATACAAGGATGTTCATCTCATTACTTCTACTCAACATTTTGCTGGAGGGTCTAGTCAGGTCAATTAGTCAAGAATAAGAATTAAAAGATGTTACGTTGTAAAAACAGAAATAAAACTATTTATAGTCACCAATGGCATGATCTTCTACAGAAAAACCTAAGAAATCTACCAGAAACCAAACATACAAACAAACAAAACAATCAGGATACCAAAGTTCAGAAAATTTCAGGCTATAAGATCAATTAAAAAAATTGATTGTATTTCCATATACTAACAATGAACAATATCAATAAGCAATTAAGAAAAAAAATCCTTTCTGATAGCATCAAAAGAATAAAATACTTAGGAATAGATTCAAGAGAAAAAAAAAGCAGTGGAAAACAAACACAGAAAATTATGAAATATTTCTGAAAGAAATCAAAGAATAGTTAAACAAATGGAAAGACATTTTATAATCATGGATGAGAACACTTAATATTGTTAAGGTAATAACACTCCCCAAAATGATCTAAAAATTCAGTGCAATCCCACCTGGCGACTTTGTAGAAACTGACAAGCTAATCCTGATATTCATGTGGAATTCAAGGGACTCAGAATAGCTCAAATAATCTTGAAAAAGAAGAACAAAATTAAGGGGGCTCATATTTCCCAATTTCAAAACTCAGTACAAAGGAACAGTAGCCAAGAGAGTGTGGTACTAGCACAAAGCTAGACATACAGATCAGTAAAATAGAGTTAGGGGTCCGGAACAGCTGAGTCTGGCAAAAGAAAGGAAAAAACACATGTATGGTCAATTGAGTTTCATCAAAGATAAGGAAAGAAATGTCTCTTCAACAAAATGGTACTGAAACAACTAAACATTCACATCTAAAAGAATGAAAGAGGATCCTACCTCAAAACATGTTCAAAATTAACTCAAAAATAGTTTGAGATCCACATGTAAGAGCTAATAGTCTAATACTCTTAGAAGAAAACCTGAGAATAATAAATCTTTGTAAGCTTGGATTAGGCAATGGTTTCTTAGATATGACACCAAAGGCACAAGCAACCAAAGAAAAAAATAGATTGTTTGGGCTTCATAAAGTTGAAAACTGTTGTATGTCAAAGGACATGATTAAGAAAATAAAAAAGACAATCTACAGGATAACATAAACCATTTACAAATCATATACAGCCCTGTGTAGCTTAACAGCCATGAGCTGCGAAATCAGATGCTATGTAATTCGGATATTACATGAACACCATACTGTATACGTGCTGTCCCTGGACTACAAATGAGCTCTGTTCCTAAATCTGTGTTGAAGTCAAATTTGTATGTAAATCAGAACAGTCAGGTATGGTTTGTATATAATGTCAGTTAAATATTTTGTCTTAATATATAGTGTGTATACAGTGTATCTTTCTATGCATAAAAACTCTAAAGAAACACTTCTATATACACTAAAATATCTTCAAAATAATAATGTTTTGATGCATGTCACAAAAGAGCACCTGCGTGTTATTACAAACCACAGTACAAACCTTAGGCTTTTAGTGTAATAGGCTTTACAGGGGTTGGGTCACAACTACAGGTTGTGAGTTAGATGGTCATAACTCAGTGACTGTAAATGTCTGTGCAGGTGGATATTGCCTGAATGGATGTTAAGAGGCACACAACTATATCTGATAGGGAACTTGGATCTGGGATATAGCAAAACTTTTACAACTCTACAATAAAAAGGTAAATTAAAAAACAGGCAAAGGATCTGATAAACACTTCTCCAAAGGATATATACCGATGGCTAATGAGCCAAGCCAAGTGCCGTCGAGTCGGATCCGACTCGCCCCATGAGTCATGGCTAATTAATGCATTAAAAAATGCTTAACATTGGCTTGGCTTGGCTAACATTTTTAGTTATTATGGAAATATAGAGCAAAACCTCAATATGTCCATGACTCACTGCTTAAAGTCAATTCAACTCTTAGGGATCCTACGGACAGAGAAAGCTTTTCAAGGCTGTGACTCTTACAGCACCAGATTGCTACATCTTTCTATCATGGAATGGCTAAAGGGTTCAAACTGCTGACCTTTCAGTTAGCAGCCCAGTGCTTAACCACTGCACCATCCCATGTTCACACCCACTAACCAAAAAAACCCAGACTCAACGCTAAATTGATTCCAACTCAGTAACCCTGTAGGACTGAGTAGAACTGGCCCATAGTTTCCAAGGAGCCCTGGTGGATTCAAATAGCCAACTTTTGGTTAGCAGCTGTAGCTCTTAACTATGCCATGACGAGGGTTTCCTAATCATGGGAATGTATAATGGTACAGCCACTTTAGAAAACAGTGTGTACATTCCTCGAAAGATTAAACATAAATAGAATTACCATATAGCCCTGCACTCAAGAAAACTAAAAACCTATGTAATACGTGAACACTTGTACACAAATGGCCATAGAAGCATTATTCATAGTGGTTGAAAAGTGGAAACATTTCAAATACTCATCAGCTCATGAATAAACAAAGAAAACATGGTCTTTCCATGCAATAGGATATTATTCAGCCATAAAAAGGAATAAAATACTGATACATGGATGAACATGGAAAACATAAAGTTAAATAAAAGAAGCCAGTTACAAAGTATCACGTATTGCATGACTGAATTTATATGCAATACCCAGAACCATGAGTCGGAATTGACTTGATGGCAGTGGGTGGGTGTCTAGAATAGGAAAATTCGTAGAGACGGAATGTAGCCAGGGACTGAGGGAAAGAAAAAGAATATAGAGTGGCTGTTTAACGGATATGTGGTTTCTTTATGGGGTGATGAAGTGTTTCAAAATTACATAGTGTTGACGGCTGCATGACTACAGAAATATACTAAAAACCTTGGCAAAGAAAGGTGAATTTTATGGTTTATTAATTATGTCAGTTAAGCTATTAATTAAACAACAAAACAGCAGGAGAATGCAGCAGACCCTGGGAGAAGTGAAAGAGAATTCGATCCCTGTGCAAGGTGCAGCTGAGCTGGGTCTCGGCTCCCGGTTATCTAGCCCATTCTGGTATGGCTGGTCTCTGGGTGCCTTCTCCTTAGATGTCTGAGAGGCTCCAGGGTGAGTCTGTCCCTAGATCACTTCTGCACCCGAGATAGTTAAAATAAATTTCTGTTGCTTGACACTGAACAATGTCTGACCAGCACAACCTTGTTTCTGTCCTTGATTCTGGCTGACCACCGTGGGAGATCAAGACTATTGGTTTAGGCTGAGATTAAAGAAGCAGCCAAGTGTACACAGCATCCCAGACGTGGAGCAGATTCTTCTTCTTGTTTTTAATTGCCTTTGAGTCTTGGTGACCCCGTGTGCAAGAGATTGAAAAGTTGTCCAGTCCTGCATCACCTTCATGATTGTTACTACATGCAAGTGCGTTCTTACGGTCACTGTGTATTTTGAACGCCTTCTAACCTAGGGAAACTGCGGTGGGTAGCGATTAAGAGCTCTGGCTCCTAACCAAAAGATTGGCAGTTCAAATCCACCAGGCACTCCTTGGAAACTCTATGGGTACAGTTCTACTCTGCCTTGTAGGGTCATTATGAGTCAGAATCAACTCAGCAGCAATGTGTTTGGTTTTTTTGTTTTTTCATTTTTGGTTCCAACCTAGGGGGCTCATCTTCCAGCACTGTATTGGGCAATATTTTGTTGTGTCCATAAAGTTTTCACTGGCTGGTTTTTGAAAGTAGATTGCTTGGCCTTTTTTCCTAATCTGTCTTTGTCTGTATGGCTCCACTGAAATGTGTCCACCAGAGGTGACCTTGCTGGTATTTAAATTCTGGTGTCATAACTTCTACCATCATAGCAACATTTAAGCCACACAGTATGACAAACCAACAGATGGGTGGTGGTGTTATATATATACATGCATATATATGAAATATTTTTGTTATCTGTATTTTAGGATTCACTTTTATGACAAGGATATTCACGCAGGGGCAGCATGGAGGAGTCTTAAAGTACATTATAAAATCTTCACTGAATGACAACAGGTCCCAAGAAGACAGAGGCTCATTTGAAGACTTTTCCACATCTACTGGGTAGAAAACAAATTCCTGCTAACATTTTGCCTTAAAGCCCTGGTATCTTCTGCCTTTGGCAGGTGCTAACTGTGAATTATTCAGGTGACTGATTTCCTGCTGTACAGCAAGACTCACTTGGATATAAAGATGTAATTTTGTTGCATGTGATTTCTTCAAGAAAATCCTTTATTTGAACATGCACTGAGTGAGCTCAGGATACGATGGTTTTAAGAACTAATTTAAAATGTTTAGTTTGCAGTAGTAACCTTCACCCTCTGTAAAACAAACACTGAAAATATTCCCTATTTCCATAAGATCCTTTGCTGAGCTCATTTAGTTCAGAATGTCTTTTGTGTTCAGAAGAAAATTGGCTTATGGTAAGGCAAATCATTTCAAACATTATGTCTTGATTGCAGAAGACAATGTGTAGTTTCACTTTGGCTAATTTTATTCAAATAGATGCAATTTAATAAAAATCAGAATACATAGCAATGAGGAAAACCCCAAGCTCTCTTATTTTTCTTATGTACGATGAACTAGTTGTTCAAAATCTTATGAATATGAATAAGTCATAGCACATTAGATAAATATTTTAAAAATTCCAGTTATATAAGGTATCTAGAATAGACAAATTCATAAAGCCGAAAGTTTATGAGTGGTTACCAAGGGCTGAGGAGGGGAGAGAATGGGGAATTATTGCTTCGGGGCTTTTAGTTTCTGATTGTAGAGACAAAAATATTTCTAAACAGTGGTAAAGATTGTACAACACTGCAGATGCAATTAACGTCACTGAGTTGCACATTTAAAATGGGTAAAATGAAAGTATTTTTGTTATATATTTTCACCATATTTAAAAAATGTAGTCAAGTCTATAAGGATTCCTGTTCATGAAGAGATTCTTCATCTAAATATCAAACGTCTGGTGTAAACACTTTTAGGTTGAAGAGGCCAGCATAGTTGGAAACCCTGCGTTTGTAATTCCATCTAGTCCTGGGCTAGTTTTTAGTAGCTGGTCATAGAAAAGGGGCTGGAAGCTAACGGAAAGAGGGAACCTCTTCTTGTCAACCTCCCAAGTGAAAATCATGATGCCTACTCCGTACGTCCGTATTTGCGCCCATTTTTCAGACAGTAGTGATTTCCACAGATCACTCAAGAGAATCCTGCTGTTGTTAGCTGTGAAGTTTATCCCTGTCAAGTTTACCCCCGACTCACAGTGACCCCGTTTGTTACAGAGCAGAATTTCTCCACAGGATTTCTTGGCTGTAGTCTTCATGGAAGCAGATCATCAGGCCTTTCTTCTGCGGAGCACCGGGTGGATTCAAATCACCAACCTTTAGGTGAGCTGTCAGGGACAAACTTTTTATGTCACTCAGATGCCTTTAAGAGAATCCTGGAGGACTCAGACTGGTAATGGATGATGATGAGAAAGGCTAAGCTTAGCCGGTTTGAAACAATTAGCTGTAGCTAGGGGGTGATGACAGCCCCAAGCAGTGCCACTCGGTCTGTCAGCTTTGGCAAATCACATAGCCCCTCTTGTCCTCCCATCTCATCAATTCAGTAACTGCTGGATAATGTTTAAAGTTCTTGCCCTCCTGGCGCTGTGATTGAGAGCTCGTCTGCTAATCAAAACGTTAGCTGTTACAATCCATCAGCTGCTCCTTAGGAACCTTATGGGTCAGCTCTTATCTGTCCTACAGGATCTCTGTAAGTTGGAATCCACTCAATGGCAATGAGTTTTTGTTATTTTTTTTTTCTTCAGTTTTTACTGCTACTAAGGAGCCCTGATAGTGCAGTGGTTAACCTACTAATGTTTGATTCTAATATTGTCAGTGCTCACCTTCACAACAAGGAAAATAATTAGATAGACTAAAATTTGGGATTGCTGCTATGGCCTAATTTTTCAATTTGTTCATTTCTATGATAGTCCAGTCTGCTGAATCTGCAACCTTCCACGAATTGGGAATTGCATGTCCTCTTAAACTGTCCTTCCACGTGACAGCTACAGACAAGGTCTGAAATGTACTGATCATATACTCCAACACCCAGCTACTTTCTTTAGACCAATAAGGAATTAATATCACCCCAATATCATACTCATCAAGGAAGGGTATGGAACTAAGAAACAGAAGATTGTGTCTTATAGCTGTGTGGAAAGCAGAATTTGTAAGCAATAAATTTCAATATTTCACTGAAGAAATTCCTACCTAAGTGTGAAGGTGTGGTCTAGTTTATTCTTGCTCTTATATAGCAAAATGAGAGAGGAAAGAGGTAAATCATGGGAAGGACTGTTAACCAGAAAAGGGTGCTGGTTTTGAATACTGACATGATAAAATCAGAACTTAAAGAATGCTGACAGCCACCAGAAGCTGGAAGAGGCCAGCAGCAGATTCTCGACTTTAGCCTCCAGAAGGAGCATGGCCCTCCTGACACCATGATTTCTACTATATATTTTCATTAATCGTGGTTTATGAAGATAAACCAGTGATACTGATTTTAGACGTCCTGGTCTCCTCCGAACTATGAGAGAATAAATTTCTGTTGGCTTAAGTTTGAGGTAATTTGTTATAGCAGCCACAGTAAACGAACACCACTGGAAAAAAAAACTGAAAAGCATTGCCATTGATTCTGACTCATAGTGATGCCATAGGACAGACAGACAGAGTGGAATTACCCCACAGGTCTCTCGAAAACCAGTGGATTCGAACTGCTGAGCTTCTGGTTACTAAGTAGCCTGAGCTCTTAAACACACGCCACCAGGGCTCCTAAATGAGCATAACCCCAAACCAAACCTATTGCTGTCAAGTCAATTCCGACTCATAACAACCCTATAGAACAGAGTAGAACTGGTCCACAGAGATTCCAAGGAGTGCCTAGCAGGACTCAAACTGCCAGGTATTTGATTAGAAGCCATAGCACTTAGCCACTACACAACCAGGGTTTCCATCTAAGTCAGTCTTCATATATCCCTGTAATAAAATGTTGTTAACCCATTACAGTTGATCACAGGCAAGTATATTTACAGAGTCCCTTGGCAATGGCTGGCTGGCTTGGTGTCATAAGGAAACTCTGGTGATGTAGTAGTTAAAGTGCTACCACCAAAAGGTCAGCAGTTTAAATCTGCCAGGTGCTTCTTGGAAACTCTATGGGGCAGTTCTATTCTTTTCTATAGGGTCACTATGCATCAGCATCAACTTGACATCAGTGGGTCCGGTTTTTTGGTTTGGTGTCATAAATTGGTGAGCACTGAAATACTAGCTTAAACACTGGTGGTTTAAACCTACCCACTGGTGTCTTGGGAAATAGGCCTGGCAATCTGCTTCCAAAAGGTCACAGCATTAAAAATCATATGCAACATCTGTAGTCTGCACACATCTGGCTGCCATGAGTCAGAACCAACTCTATGGCAACAACAACTTGTATCATAAATATTTAAAATGAACTGTTAAAAAGGATGTGGTCCATCTTCAAACAGAAAATGTATTCAGTATCTTTAGGTATTTGATCTTTTTCATGGAGGTAATAAAGTACCAAAGAATAAAGGAATAGCAAGTTTCTTCTTTCTTAAAAGCTAGAATTTGAATTTCAAAGGGAGTAGGCTGCTTCTGACCTTTAATTCACTTTTGTGCTGCTTTCACTTTGCCTGGATCACAGATCTTCATTATATGGTTGGCTATGTCCTCTAGTACTATTATAATAGATGTATCAAAAGTGCGGACAGCTTCAACAAAGAGAACTGTATTCACCTACAGTCTCATAGCCCAGAAGCCCACACTCATGGTGTCAGCTCCAGGGGGACTGCCTTCTTTGTTGGCTGTGGAGGTAGGTCCTTGTCATGAATTTTCCTTTGTACTAGGAGCTTCTCTGTACAGGAATCACAGGTCCAAAGGGTATGCTCTGCTCCCAGCACTGCTTTCTTGGTGGTATGAGGTCCCCAGTCTCTGCTTGCTTCCCTTTCCTTTCATCTCCTGTAAGATTAAAAAGTGGTGAAGGCCATGTCCTAGGGAAACTCCCTTTACATTGAATCCGGCATGTGACCTCAACAAGGGTATTACATCCCACCCTGATCTTCTTTAACCACAGGCAGAGTAAAATTGCAAAACAGAGGACAATCACACAGCACTGGGAATCATGCTCTAACCAAGCTGATACGTATTTGGAGGGACACAATTCAATCCAAAACAATGGTATATCTGGGAATTTATTATTAACCACTTAAAGTTGATTAAATCAGAACTTGTGATTAAAACCAAAACACACATTCAGTTCCTTTTGGAAAAAGTATGGAAGAGTTTGCTTACATAGGGCCAAAACTTCACCATGAGCTTCTACGTCATCAAAAGATATGACTACCAAGTTCAGAAGTTAAGAGCAACATAAACTCCACAATATTTTCTCTCTCTTTCTATACCCAATTCATTTTTCAGATTAAATGTTGGAAGCAATGCTTTATCTGCTGGTTTATTTTTTAGACTCAAAAGTATTTTGTATTTTCCTTAAACTCAGTATGAATTTGTTATCTGCCTCAAATAGCTTAGCAGCTTCTGTCATTTTTTTTTCTAAGCAAAGATTGCATTGCGGATTCTTCCGATTTTTTCTCCATCACCCCAAAGGCACCTTTGTCTTTTCATCCAGATAGAGTCTGCAGATGTTTATATTATGAATTAGCACGTGATTAAACAAATTATTGCCAAGAAACATTGTAACAATGATGCAAATCAAGAACAGAAAAAGGCTTGGACACTCAGGGAAAAATTTACCTATTTTTATTTCTTCAAGTTACTAGTTATATGTTGTAATCATTGCGTAAATACAATATTTTATTTTCCTTTCTATACTTAAAATAACTTATGTGTATTTTCCAGGTTTGCACTTGGCTTTGACAGTTGTAGCTTTAAAGGAAACATATTTCAAAAATCACACAATTGATTTAGTTATTACTAAGACACCAAAAACCAAACCCAACCCACTGCCACTGAGTCGATTCTGACTCATAGGGATCCTATAGGACAGAGTAGAACTGTCCTATAGAATTTTCAAGGAGTGCCTGGCATATTTGAACGGTTGGACCTTTTGGTTATGATACGTAGCATTTAACCACTACACCACCAGGGTTTCCTACAGGTTAAGTTTTTTCTATTATAAATAAAACGTATATAAAAGTGTTCCTGCAAATGATTTTATCATTTTTAGAAACATGTCTTTTTAGAACAAATTTCCAGGATAAGGAACATTGATATTTCAAATTTTTCTGATACTATGAATGATAAATTTGTTTATACCCAGAACTGAGTCATATAAGCTAGAGGTAGATTTTTCTTTAATGTATTTTAGGCTTTCCATCTTTCCTTACTTAAAATTGCAAGATACTTTATACTGAAATAATGCCTAGATGACGTCAATGATGCAAATATAAAAATGTATTAACCTAAAAGCACACACATACACACGCACACACACAAGAAGAATATATAATCTTGGCAAGAAAGATCTTCTTAAGCTGAAGTTGAAGAAAAAGCCATAAATAAATTAACTGATGTTTGAGATTAATGAAAATTATAATCCTCTGCAGAACTGAAGAAAAAAATGCCAGCTGTGAAAACACATTTACCACACGTATGTTTTAGGATGGGCTGTCTAGAGGACCCAAACCAGTATAAAGGATCTTCCAATAAGGGTGTCTTATCTTTGAACTTGAATAAAACCAGTTATGTAAATGATACAGTTTTATTTTCTTATTTTGAAGTACATTTGACCCTGAGAACTCCACTAAAAGACCACAATTGATGGTCTGAAGAGCATGGCCCCTAGACCTGATGCTGCTTCCTGTTCATAAATCGTTACTGAGGTCAACTCCTCAGACAGGAACGGATTGGACTTGGTGATACAGAGTGACCATATCGTGTGTGCACTTTACGGTTCTATGCATCTATAGGATGTTGTCCTACTGGCCTCTTACTAGAGAGGAGTGGAGAAGGGGGAGAGCAGGAGACTAGGAGATTGATAAGAGGAGATGACATATATAGAAGAGGTAGGAGGAGTGTGCTGTCACCGAGCAATGAGGGCAGTAGGAGCTGCACGTATGTAGGCAGGCGAATTTAAACTGGATTGTACACTTTCACACAATCACAATAAATAAATAAAATAACATAAAAAAGAGCCCAGGAGCCACAATGGTGAAGTACATTTGATGGCATTAGGTGTGAAAAAGAACTTTGGGTAAACGGCCACCTAGGCACCTCCCAAACAGAGCCCCAAATAATCAGTTATCGTAGTTCAGTATCTTTCACCATGATAGTCACAGCCTCTCCTTGCTCATCTTGGAAAAAAACATGGGCCAGTGATTCCTGCAGACCAAAATCCACACTGAGTGGTAACTTTCTGAGGATGAAGTGGATGTTCGTGAATCTGCATTGGATTCTCATCACTCCAAATGTGACAATTTTGTTTACTAACAAAATCATTCATCCAAAAGTGGGCCTCATTGCTGAAGATGATTTTTTTGGCCAGAAGTAGGGTCAATGTCCAATTGCTCAGAACCCAGTCAGCAAATGTACAGTGCAATTTGTGGTCATTGGACTTTAATTCTTGAGTTAAAAAAGTTTTGCAAGGGTACAGCTTGAAGTTCAGATGCAAAATCTGCCAAGTTGTCATCAGTTGGAAGGGCCAGTTCTTGTGCTCGTTGAGAAATTGGTTGGGATGGATTCTTGTGTTCACTCTGACTAATGGTGGCCATGTTTTCATTGAAATGTGTGGCTCATTGATGCACAGGCATCATCTGATTGACAGCCGACCTAGTTGTCTCAAATTTCTTGACTAAATGTCGAATTGTTTTCTTGGTGAGACGATTACGTGCATTGTAAATTTCATGTAAGACAAGGAATGTTTGGCAAATGAAACACCCATTTTGACAATAAACTTTAATAATTTCTATGTGTTGAGGAATCATGTAACTTTTCATGGCTATTTGTCAAAACTTTTCAAAAATACCAGAAAATTATGGCCACTATAGCTTCACATATGTGGCCTCTGTGAGTTGTCAAAACTAAGACTGCCTTATTCGAAGATCCTCTATAACCCAAAAACCAAACCCTCTGCCATCAAGTGGATTTCAATTCAATTCAGTTCAATTCACAGCAACTCTATAGAACAGAGTAGAACTGCCCCACAGAGTTTCCAGGGAGTGCCTAGTGGATTTAAACTGCTGACTTTTTGGTTACCATCCACAGCACTTCACTACTATGCCTCCAGGGCTTCCAGAGCATATTTATAGAGAGATTTATTTCCAGAGAATAGCTCACACAGCTGTGAAGATTGGCAAGTTCCAAATCCTTGTGGGTCAGGCATCAGGCTGGAGGCTTCTCCTGACTCCTATGGTTGCAGGGGCTGATAAATCCAAAAATAGAAGGTGAGTGGAATACTGATGGCTTGTAAAGTTGTGTGAACTAGTGGATACCAAAATCTGTAGGTCTGGCACAGGTCAGAAGAGGAAGAGTCAAATGCAGGATCAAGAGAATGAGTTTTGCCAAAATATTCACCATTTATGTTGGATACTGGTCAAATCTCCAAGGAAACTCCCCTTTCTACTGACTTGCTGCTCATATCACATCACAAAAGGGAGGACAATTACACAATATCTGGCAAACCATTGAAAATTATGGTCTATAACCATCACAGTCCACGCTTTGTCAGCTTGGCACCTGCACACATCTTCTTACCATACATAACCTCTAAATAAAGACAACTATGAAATTACGCTTGTGCCTAAACTGACACAACTAACATCTGTGAAACCAAAAGTGAGCTAGCCTCATCTGTATCCTTTATTTTATAATAGCTAATGGATTTAGGGAGGGAAGAAAACAAAAATATTTGATGTATGTATACCAAGGATTTCATTTTACTTGGATCTATAGTTAACGGCCATGGAAGCAGCAGTCAACAAATCAAATCATGTATTGCATTGGGCAAATCAGCTGCAAAAGACCCCTTTCAAGTGTTATAGAAGCAAAGATATCACTTTGAGGACTAGGGTGCACCTGACCCAATAACTCTGGTATTTTCAGTCATTTCATATGCATGTGAGAGCTGGGCAATGAATGAGGAAGACAGAAGAATTGATGACTTTCAATTACAGTGTTGGCAAAAAATACTGATTATAGCATGGGTTGCCAGAAGAACAAACAAATCTGTCCTGGAAAAAGTACAGTCAAAATTCTCCTTAGAAGTGAGAATGGTGAGACTTCATCCGCATACTTTGGACATGTTATCAGGAAGGACCACCCCCCAAAGAAGGATATCATGCTTGGTCATGCAGGGTCAAGCAACGATTGTGAGGATGGTGCAGCACCGGGCAGTGTTTTGTTCTGTTGGGCTTTGGGTTACTGTGAGTCAAAACTGAATTAATGGTATCTAGCAACAACTATACGCACACCCATATATACAACAAAACAAGTAAGAAATACTAGTAACAACTACTTTCCTTGCTTCTGCAACTGCGTAGATGGCATTCAGAAATATCTTCTTCTATCAACCATGCCATATTTTCTTTGCACTTAGCAAGCACTTCAACTGGATGTGGTTCTTTGCTTTGTGGGGCAAGTCAAATGCTGATTCCTGAAGAGTCTAGACCAATAGTTGTCATGGCAGAATTGAGTTGCTATAGTTTTCCATTGGTTTTAATCACAGGTTACAGTAATACTAAGAGACATCCTAAGGAATCTCCTGCATTCCAGTAATACTCTACTTCTGTTAGATAATGTCCATCAGATTTTCTCTTGGTAATCAAGATCAGTCACACTAGCCAATATAATATCTTCCCTCTTTTCCTGTTGATCCTGAGGCATGAGGAGCCCAAAGTGGCCAGGTGGCATTCTTAACTTCCATGGAATCAGTGTGGTGTCTGCTGGCGGGAGCACTCCTCCCTCTAGGCCCATAGAGCATAGGGTCACAGGGACGGGAAGTAAAAAATCTCTGAGTGGATCACTAGGGATAACAGTGAGTGACTGCCATTTCTACTCCTTGAATCCTGGACCAATTAATCCCGGCTACGGGAGAAAGAGCATCGTATATTGGAATTAGAGCAGCAGGGAAGGGTTTAGAAAGGATAATCTCTATGAAGAGACACCACCATTGGATTTCCAAAGCAGTGATAATGATATCCAGTGGTAGGTTTCATCTGAGTGCAGTTAGTCCTAACTTTAGCAGTGCCCTGGGGAAATAAACAAAAATTGTGATCTGTGTTGATGCTTTGGGATGAAGCCAACCAAAACTGTTTACTGTATCCATAAGAATTGGTTTGGTTCACCTGCAGATGAGGGAACACTGAAAGTAACAAGCCAAAGGTTACATATAATAGAAACTTTTTTGTCTTGTGAAAATGAAATCCAAAGACAAGCAGTCCATGGCTCATATGGAATGTCCACAGTCATCAGGAACTCAGAACCCTTATTTTGCTGCTCTAAAACTTCAGTATGTGTCATCCACTGTGGTCCACGATGGCTGCATGAGCTGTAGCTGCCACATTCATGCTCCAGCCAGCAGAAGGTGAGATGGGCATGTCTCCACTCCTATGGACATTTTCTCAAAGCCCAATGATGGATATTTTCTCAAAGTCTCACACGACACTTCACAGGGACACACCTAGCTGTAAGGAAGGTTCAGATATGTAATTTTTATCTTAGGTCCCCATGACTAATATTACAAGACCTCTAGGTCTTGCTTAGCACAACAGTGAGGCAGAGCCCACAGAAAGTGAAAGAAGAAAAACTTTATTTGGTTGGCCAAGGAAAGGAGCACACTAGTTGTCTCCAGGATAACTCTCCCAGTGGCAGGCACAGGAGTTTATATATGAGAAGGAAACATGAGGTGGGCTCTTCAGGGTGCATTCAGAGGCATGGTCCATCAGGATTGGTGGCCAACCCTTGAATGACGCTAATGTCATTGGGTTGGCACAGTCATTCCAGGGCCGTAACAGAGACCTCCAACCAGCTGTCATCTGTCGGGTGCCTATCTCACTGATAACTAAAGTTGGAGGTTAGAATCCACTCAGTGAGTGGCACCACAACCATTGAAAACTCTATGAAGCACTGTTCTGTTCTGACACATGTTGCCATTAGTAGGATTGACTCAGTGGCTGTGGATGTGATATTCAGTTAAAAATGAGAAGCTCTACATCAAAGACACAGGAAAAATGAGCTCAAGAGACAGAAGAACCCATCTGATTGGGAGGCTACATCAGCACAAGACCAGAAGAACCAAATGTTGCCGGGCCACCACCAAGGACAGCCCTAACAGGGAACGCAATGTACAGTCCGTGACACAGCATGAGAAAAAGAGGTGTGCAGGTCAATAACTCTACTAAAAGACCAGAACTGACAGTCCAACAGCCTGTAGGATCCCATGAGAACATGGTCCCTAGACTTGCTGCTAGCCCAGATCTGAAACCAGTACTGAAGCTAACACTTCAGACTAAGAATGGCCTGGACTCGGGGACAAAGAGAAATGCATGTGGTGTGTGTACTTTATGGTTTTATATATATTCATAAAATCATGTGTACTTTATGGTTTTATATATATATAAAACCGTATATAAAAAAACCAGAAAGCACACACATCAATCACATGCATATAGATAGATATATATATACATACACACACATACATACATATGGCTGTCCTACTGGTTTATTTTTAGAGGGGAGAGGAGAGGATGGAGAGGAGGGGACAAGTGTTGGTTGAGTGGATATTGGAAGTAAAGAGTGAAAAACAAGAGTGCTGTCACAGGGTGAGGAGATCAGATGGAGTTGCAGAGAGGCGGGTATGGAAAGTTGACATGGATTTTAAATTTTCATTTGTTCACAATTAATTTTTTTTTTGTAAAAATGAGAAGTTCTATTAGTAAAGAAAGAGAGGAAAGTGATATTAGCACTACAGAAGGCAGAATGATAGTCCATCCAAAGTGTCCACATCCTAATCTCTGAAACCTATGACTACGTCACTTTGTAAGGAAAAACGTCTTTTGCAGACGTAATTAAGCAAGGTTAAGAAATTATTCTAAAATATCTGGGTATTTTCAGTCTAACTACATGAGTGCTTAAAATGAGAGGAACTTTCTTGGCTGCAATCAGAGAGAACAGAGTTATGGAAGAAGGGTCAGAGACTCTTTGTGGCTAATTTTTAAGATGGAAGATGGTACCATAAAGCAAGGAATAGGGATGAGCTCTAGAAGATGTAAATGGCAAGCAATCTGTCCCTGTCTTTGCTGCCAACACACTGAAAGCCTCCAGAAAGAAACGCAGCCCTGCCAACACCTTCAGTTTAGCCCAGCAAATTTAGCCCACTTTGGACTTCTGACCTACAGAACAGTAAGTAAATTAATTTATGTTGTTTTAAATCACTGAGGGTATGTTAATTTGTTACAGAAGCTACAGGAAACTAATACACGCACACAACCAGAAGCTTCTATGGCAGTCATACAGACATTAAGGCAGTCAAGAGATGGCTAGTGCAGGAGAAACCACAGCAGCGTCCACAGCAAGAGACGGTGAGCAGCAACCAATGAATTTATTAAAATTTACACACTTACCTGACATCTCTAGAAAATAATTCCTAGAGAAGAGACTGAGCTTTCTGCAGACATGCAGGCTGTGGCCTGTATTGTTATTACTGAAATGTTAAAGGAGAAGGCGATTCTAGAAGGCAAAACAATCATTCTTTTTAGATAATGAAAAGTTGGTTTGATTATCCTTCTTCCTCCTCTGAAGTTTTATTCCTAGAGCACAAGCTTCCGGTGACTGGCATAACAAGGTTCCACAAAGTAGGTGGTTTATAAGGACAGAAATCTATTGTCTCATTGTCCTGGAGGCTGGCAATCTGCATTCAAAGTGTCAGAAGGGTTGTGTTCTCTCTGAAGACTTTATCGGAAGGTCCTTTCTTGTCTCTGACAGATTCTGGCAGCCCCAGAATCTTGGTTTATTCAAGCCCAGGCTGTTGACCCTACAAGACAGACTAGAATTGTCCCATAGGGTTTCCAAGGAGCACCTGGTGGATTTGAAATGCCAGTCTTTTGGTTAACAGCCATAGCACTTAGCCACTGTACCAACAGGGCTCCCATTGACTTGTAGCTGCTGCATAACTTCTTTGTCACATTCGGCTTCTCTGTGCCTATTCGCTTTTATAAAGATACCACTCAGATTGATTTAGGTCCCACCCTACTCCAGTATGTTTTCATGTTAACTGACAACATCTTCAAAGATCTTATTTCCAAACAAGGTCATTTGTACAGGTACCATATAGTACTGAAGGACACAATTCAATACACAACATTTAGAGACTTATAGCAAGGAATAGATTTTAACTATCTAGAGATCTTAAATAGTATGAGGGAAATTCAGGGTTAAAGAATTCAGATTTCATTCATTCATTCAAAATACATTTATGGAGTACTTACAGGGTTATCCATCAAGCCTGGAAACTTAGAGATTTTTTTTATTTTCCACAAATTAAAGATGTCTTGAGTGACATTACACATATTTGCCTGTTATTGGGCTTTGGGGACACTTACAGTGGATCTAGGAGCCCCAGTGGCAAAGTGGTTAAGAGTTCAGCTGCTAACCAAAAAAGATCAATAGTTCAAATCTACCAGGTGCTCCTTGGAAACCCTATGGGGCAGTCCTACTCTATCATATAAGGTCACTATGAGTCAGACAATGAGTTTGCTTTTTTTTATGGTGTGTCCAGTGAAGCAGAGGACCAGAGAGATGGTACCCTTTTCACATGGATCTTGTGGTCTACCAGAAAGACAAGCAATTACATGAATGATAGCTATAGAAGGAGGAAAATTATGATGGCTCAGTACTTACCATAGTTGAACTGTAAGCCACTGTCTTAGTTACCTAGAGCTACTGTAACAGAAATACCACAAGCAGATGGATTCAAAGAACGAAAATTTCTCGCAATTCTGGAGTGAATTTCAAATTAAAGTTTTCACTTTGTTGAATCCTTCTTTGTCAATAGCCGGGGTATTCCTTGGTTCCTTGACATTTTTTTGCTTATAGATGATGCTCACATGGAGTTTGTCTTTCCCCAGTATGTATCGCTGTATCTATTTTAGTCTTTTGATAACTTAGAAATCACTAGGCCTAGAACCCACTCCCCACTGGGAGGACTTCATTAACATAAAAAAAGAAAATTCTGTTTTCAAACAAGATCACATCTATAGGTACAAGTGCCAGGAACACAACATATATTTTTAAAGGACACAAGCTATCTTTAAAATTAGGTTAGTTAACCTATGACTCAACTATAGAAAAACAACTTCTAGATTGTTGCTAAAATTAAATTAATTAGCACATGTATCAAGCACTAAGAGCAATTACTAGCATGTAATAAGTACCCAGCACCTATCACTACCACTATTATTGTGGCTAACCACATGACCTAGGGCCTGGGGCCCATTTCCCCATTTCAGTAGCCTCGTACGCCTCTCATAGTCTATTGCCTCTATGGAGGTAATGGATGTAACAGACATTTATGTACTATTAAAGTACGTTACAAAACATCATATCACTACATATCTGGTTACTTCTTCTGTTATTGTTTATTGTCTATGTCCTCTTCACTACATGATAGCAGGGATCTCCATCTCTTTTGTCATTCATACATCCCAAGTGTCAAGAACAGTGCCTTGTTTGTAGTAGGCATTCAATTTATTGAAGAAATAAGGATTCTGACTGTATTAATATTTCATGGATCCATTGGTTGGCTGTAGCTTGTCTCTTGCCTTGGCTTCTACTCTGGATATCTTCCAGACCTGGCCATCTCCTGGCATCTGCATTACCACCACCATGATCTTCACCTTCATCCTTACCATCAGTAACGTGTGGTTTTGTTACCAGGTGCCGTGGCATCACAGACTTTCTTTAGGTTCTTGTCCTTTACCTATAAAAAATGAACCCATAAGGCACAAAGAATCAACATGAGCAAGGTTTATTAGAGAAAGACCTAAAGGCAGAGACGGAGAGGCCCTGGCAACGCTAATGTCCATCTCACTGAACAACAGGCTTGCCACAGTTTTTTACAGATTTTGAGGCTGGAAGGGGAATTGTGACTTAGTCATTTCACAGTATGTGAGGAAAGGTATGGATAGGGTAATGAATTGCACAGGCAAGCGGGCTTCAAGATGGCTCCTGCAGTGAAGCTTTCTGGGACTTGTAGTAGCAGCTGTGATTGGGTGTTTCAGCTCTGCATTTTCAAGCTGGCGTCTGCAGTGAAGGCTTCCGGGATGTGTAGTAGGACTTCTTATGGGGTGTTGTGCTTGTGCAGTTTTTACTCTCTTGGTTCTATTCTCTAGTCCTGAATGTAGCCCTCTGATGAAAACTGGACTTCCTATACATGTCCCCAAGAAGTGATTTCACCTGGTCCCTTCTGAAAAACAACTCTAAGGAGTTTTATACAATCATTTGAGTGACTTATCTCAATGTCCCAGGAAGTGTTTAATCATTGGCTATTTTATCTTCTACTGCCTCTTTGTAGTTTTGGCCACACTGTTTTTTTTATGGAGGTCTCTGGGCTTCAGGTACACTGTTTAGTTGAAAGGTTTCTACATAAAAATTATTTACAGAGGCCTCTAGGCTCCGTGTCTCATTTTCTCCTGGTAGGCTTTTGGTTTCTTCCCAGGCTCCTTTGACTACAGTCCTAGCAAATCAAATGTCTACCATGACCAAGAAAAAAGAATTCTTTGGATTTTTACAAACTACCAAGAAGAGATGGATCCAGTAGGCCTGAACTTAAATTCTAAGTGACCTGAATACTCAGCTAGTGCAGAATTTTCTAATGTTATGGCTCTACTCTTTGAGCATCTGGCTAAAGTTCTAAAGTTCACAGAAAAATTCAGCAGGAGTTATAAGTTGCAGACCCAAAAAGATATGTTGAAGTCTTAACCTCCTGTTCCACTCTTTTTTTTTTTTTTTTAACCTTTTTTTAAGGAAATAAGGTCTTCCTTTGGACATACTGTCAATTAAATCATACTGGAGTGGGGTGGGTCTCAGTCTTTATCCATTCTGAATTATGTCTTACAAAAGGGGAGAACAGACATGGAAACACACGCACACACAGGGGGAAGAGGACGTATGACTATCCTCTATAAGACAAGAAACACCAAGAAATGTTCTGGGTTACTGTCTTAGGCAAAAAAACAAAACCAGTAAAGTGTACAAATACACACAGAAAGACATTTATGTTGAGGAAACAGCTCATGAACATTAAGAAGCTAGAAAGTTCCAAGTCCGTGGGTCAAACTGGAGGTTTCTCTGGGCTCACAGGATACCGAGACCAGCAAGTCCCAAGATCATTCACCGAGATGGCAGGTAAGCTGCTAGCTCAAGTCGAAAAAACCAGAGGTCAGATGAATACGGGCCACATGCAGGATCCAGAGCAAGCAAAAGTCCATGAGCCTTTTGCCAGAAAATCTACCTCTGTTGGACACAGGCCACAACCTGAAGTAAGCTAACTTTCAACTCACAGCAGATCCTACCATGGAGGGGATCACATCACATCAAATCTCATCGCCAAGGTGAGCACATCATCATACAACTGCCAAACTACATTATAGCTGCCAAACCACTAAGAATCACGGTCCAGCCAATTTGATACACCACTTTATGATCACAGTTACTGACAACAATGGATCTTCCCCAGCAGCCCACAGAGAAACAGCATAGGCTTGCCTACCTTGAATTTCCTAATTCTACCCTTCAAATTGTGAGACAATTGATTTCTATTTTTCAAGGCCACCCACCTTGTGGTGTTACGTTATAGCTGCTCTAGGAGGCTCAGACAGCAAATGTTAGTACTGCTTGTGAATTCTAGTATGTCTTGTAGTGCTTACGGTTTATTGTTTATTGGATGTTGTTAAGAAACTGTTGCAATATATGTTTATGTTCATTTATTTATATATTGTTTATAATATAATGAATAAACATCAAAAGACATGTTAGCAAATTAGACAGTCTGTGGCTGGGGAGCTTTTTGGTGCAGGAATCTCAGGTCTAAAGAAATTGTGGGTCCCCGGCCAAAGACTGATGCAACAACAGGACTCTCCTTCAGAGCTAACAGAAAGAAAGCCTTCCCCTGGTGTGGACATCCTCACTTTGGACTTGCAGCCTGCTGGACTGTGTAAGAATAAACTTTTCTTTGCTGGAAACATCCACTTATGGTATTTTTGTTAGGGCAGCACTAGCTAACTAAAATGATGGTTTCCAGTGGATCTTCCAGATTAAGATAAATTCTGGACTAAGAAAGGCCTGGTAATCTACTTCTGAAAAATAGCCAATGAAAATCCTACAGATCACAACCGAACACAGTCTGATACAGTGCTGGAAAACGAGTCCCTAGGTTGGAAGACTCAAAATACGTGGTGGCCACAAAAACAGTAGACTTGGGTGTACCAGTGATCACAAAAATAGCGCAAGACCAGGCAGTGATTTATGCTGCTGTGCCTGTGGTTGCTGTGAATCAGAGCCTGACTCAGCAGCAACTAACAAGCCTTACAAATGTATACAGTAGGAACTTCAAAGCCATTTCCAAAGAGACTCAGGAAGCCGCCCAGCCCTGCCCATAGGATTGTGCTTTAGCTTCAGGGTCACAAATCCAGTGGGAAAGCTGAGTTAGTAGTTACACCTGTTTCACAGTCCTGCTGGCACCCAAGAACCCAATTAAAAACCATAGGCCAGAAACTCGAGTGTCCTTTAAATATTCTAACAGTCCAGTTTAGAGTAGTTGTTATGGCAACAGTGTTTGTGAACGACCAGCTGCGCCTGCATTGCACTGAAAGAGACACGGCCTGCTTCTCACAAAGGCACACGGCGTACTGCTAAAGAAGCGGCTCAAAGGCAGGATGGCCCAGTCCTTCTTTGTAGACACTGTGTGAGTTCCGCTACAAAAAAACAGCACAAGCCCCGTCACAAACTGAGCTTGATTAGTAAAACCACCATGAATAGCTTTTCCCTAAACTGGCTCTTTGCCCTGATGGTGGCTGCATACACTGATTTTTCACAAGTTTCAGAACTCTTTGTAAGGGGTGTTGTGGAGAAAACTCCAGATGACAGTCTTTCAAAGAACACAATACAAAGGAGCATTATCAAAGACCTCGGAGCAGCCTTTCAACTGTGTAGTCTGTCCCTGAGACGTCACCTCCTCACTAATCAAAAGGAGGCTCACTCCTGCTGAGCTGCTCTTGCGTGCTTTGCAGAGCTGAGCTGTCTGGAGGCAAACCTGGCTCTCTACTCTGCCTTTGCACCCATGATTTCCAGAGCAGCACATCCCTCTGCCGTGGGGGAGATAGCTATGGATATTTGATTCCCTGCCCTCAATAAAGTCATAATCTTCTTGGACCCATAAATCAACAAAAATACAGGCTGGGACAGAAAAACACCACTTGGCTGATTCAGGGGCTTTCAGAATTAGGGTTGCACAGTCACAAACTTCAAACTTCAGAGCCCAGCAAAGGAAGGAGAATCATTTAAATGCATTACTTTGAAATACTGATGTCGGGACAACGCAGCCATGAAAAAGAAGGCAGTAGAGCCTTAGGTGCTGATACGGAACAAGTCCTGAAACACACCGGAGAGCAACAAAAGCAAGGGGCAGAACAGCGTGTACGCATGTGCGGTGTTTTCAGTCAGGTAACAGAAACACAGAGAGAGAGGGAACATATAACACACGGAGACTAGACCAAGCCGGGGCGTTTCAAGAAGCTGGTTTCACATTGATTGCTCTCAGGGACAGAAACTGCGTAGCTGTGCCAGCCAAGCCAAGTGTGTAGCTGTGAGAGGGGTATAAAAGAGACTTAGTTTTCACTCTATTTTGAATTTGTTACAGTACGGATGTATTACTTTTTCAAAACAATTTTAATTTAAAATAATACTTAAGACACACTTAGTTCTCGTAGTTACCATCAGGTCGATTCCAACTCATGGCAGCCCCATGTATGATGAGTACCATTGCACTCCTTATAGTTTTTGAGGCTGTGACCTTTCAGGAACAGATTACCAGGTCAGTCTTAGGAGGTGACCCTGGGTGCATTTGAACCACTAACCTTCTGGCTGACAGTTGAGTGCTTACCTGTTTGCCCCACCAGTGCTTCCGCACACATACACAACATTCTTTGAAATAAAAAGGAAGTAAAATCTCCTCACCCCCGCATGTGTGTGTGTGCTCTACCTACAAAATTCTAGAAGGATACACAAGAATCTAGTGACAAAGCTTATCTTACAGAGGTTGGGAGACCGGTGGATGGAGAACAGGAGAGGACATTTCTTATTGTACATGCATTTAACATTTGAATCATGTGAGCGTCATCTATTTTAAAAAAGTAAAAAAGAAGTTCAAAAGGCACCAGTGTAACTCCTAAGGCAGTTTACGCTATCTTTTCAGTAGCAAGCTATCAGGAAGTATTGCACATCTTCCTGGAGCCCTGGTGGCACAGGTTAAGAGCTCAAGCTGTTAACCAAAAGATCAGCAGTTCGAATTTATCAGCTCCTTCTTGGAAACCCTATGGGGCAGTTCTCCTCTAGCCTTAGGGTTACTGTGAGTTGAAACTGACTTGACAGTAACAGATTTGGGTTTTTTGGTTTATTGCATATCTCCCCATTTGGGCAAGAAAAGTCAAATTATTCTCAGAATCAATTTAAATGAAAATTAGGGTCTTAAGGGTCTTTGAGTTTTCAAAAGACACTACGTTATTACTTCTGAAAGCCTTAGGAAAACTGTGTAAGAAAATGACGGCTCAACCTTGTACCTACTATTCCTTGGTCACACACCCCATTCCAGAGCCAGAGAACTCTGTATCAAAGAGGAAGTCTGTCTTTCTGGTTCTCTCCTCCATCTGAGATCTAATTCAACAAGAAAACCTTTTCTCTTCCTGTTTTTTAAAGCTGTGTTAAACCAGGTGTCACAGAGTGGACTCCCTCACGGTAACGTCCTGTACGTCAGGGGAGAGTTGCTCTTCACAAGATTACTGTCCTCCAGGAGTTTCCACTCATCACCACAGATCCCCTGGTGTGGCCAGAAACTACCAGACCAAGACACCCCAGTTATTCCAAGAGTTATTTCTCTTTGCCAAAGGCCACCTTATTTAAGGTAAAACTAGTTTATTTATTCTACAACTACCAAAGGTATATGAGAGTCTCTATTCCTCCACCTATACTTGGCACTGTCAGTCTTTTAAATTTTAGCCTTTCTAACCAGTGTTTAGAGACATCTCATTGTTTCTAATGCGCATTTCCTTAAAGAATAATAATGTTGAGCATTGTTTCACAAGTTAATTTTCCATTCTTGTATCTTCCTTGGTAAAGTGTCTGTTAAAATATTTAACTCATTCTTTAAAAAGATTTTATTTATTTATTGTGAGTTTTACTCATTTTTAAAATTGGATCACTTTCTTGTTTTATTGTTGAGTTCTTAAAAGATTCTCTACATATTCTGTATATAAAGTCCATTATGAAATGTATGCTTGGTGAACATGTTTTCCACATCTGTGGCTTAAATTTTCTTTTCCTTAAAGGTGACTTTTGAAGAGCAGAAGTTTTAAATTTTAATAAAGTCCATTTTATCAATTTGTTCTTTTATGGATTTTATATCTACGAAATCTTTGGCTAGCTCAAGGGCTTAAAGATTCCTTTCTTATTTTCTTCTAGAAATTTTATAACTTTAGGTTTTACATTTAAGTTTATGATGTATTCTGTGTTAATTCTTGCAAACTATGCATTCAAGCTCATTTGTTTGTGTGTGCATGTGTGTGTGAAAGTCCAATCGTTCCATTTTCATTTGTTGAAAAGATTGTCTTTACTCCACTGCATGCCTCCAATCTTTGTCAAAAATTAGTTGCACGTGTAAGTGAGGGTTTATTTCTGGAATTTTATTCTGTACCATTCATTTTTCTTCAATCACTATGCCAGTACATGCCAGTACAGTAGCTTTCTAGTAATTCTTGATGCCAAGGAGTGTTAATCTTCCAGCTTTGTTTGTTCTAAATTGTCCTGGCTCTTCTTGATCACTTGTGTTACCATTTGAATTTTAGGATGAGTTCACTAATTGCTACAAAAAAGCATACTGTAATTTTGGTAGGGATTGTATTGCATATACAGATCAGTTTAGGGGCAAAATGACATCTTAACAACACTGAGTTTCCTGACCCATAAACAAAGTATATTTCTCCATTTACTGAAGTATCTTTAATTTTCTCTACAATATTTTGGAGTTTTCAGTACATAGATATTTCACATAAGTTGTCAGATTTATCTCTAAATATTTTGTATCCCTGATGCTATTGTAAATAGTGTTTAAAACATTTCAGCTTCGGTTGTTCATTGCTAGCAGATAAACAAAAACTCTGTGGCATAGTGTTTAAGGGGTACGTCTGCTAACCATAAGGTTGGCAGATAAAAACACAATTGATTTTTATGTATTGATCTAGATCCTTCAACATTGCTAAACCCACTTTTTGGTTCTAGTAGTTTCTTGGAGATTACATCAGATTTTCTGATGGAATGACCTGATATATGCATGTGTGTAAAAAAAAGATATTTTAACTGCTTCTGATCGGGATGCCTTTTATTTCTGTTTCTTTTCTTACTACTGTGGGTAGAATACACAGTACAATGTTAACTGAAAATGGTGACAACAAACATTCCTGTCTCATTCTTGCTCTCAGAGAAAGAATTTTGTCTTTGGGCATTAAGCATGATGTCAAACTTTGGTGTTTTTGTCAATGCACTTTGTTAGTTTGAAGGAGTTCTCTTTTTCTTCCTATTTTGCTCGATTTTTTAAAATTAAGAATTATTGTTGGATTTTATGAAATACCTTTTCTGTATCCATCGAGATAATAACTTGACTAGTTTGTGTATTCATATGGTGTTCTGAATTGAATTGTATCTTCCACCAAATAGAGTCACTTATAGGGTCACTATGAGTGAGAATCAACTCAACAGCAAAGGGTTTTTTTTTTTGGTTCAAATAAAGCCAAGTGCTGTCGATGTGTTAAATTATATATATTTGAACCAAAAAAAAAAGAAGATTTGAAACCCTTACTGGTGAAGATCAAAGACCACAGCCTTCAGTATGGATTGTACCTCAACATAAATTAAACCTGAAGAAAATTAGAACAAGGCCACAACAGCCAAAGTATGACTTCGAGTGTGTTGAACACTAATGAATGAGGACCAGAAAAATTGTGAAATAACACCAACGACATCATCCATGAAGAGAGCAAGAGGGCATTAAAAAGACAGGAAAGAAAGAAAAGACCAAACTGGATGTTAGAAGAGACTCCGAAACTTGCTCTGAAATGTTGAGCAGCTAAAACAAAAGAAAGGAATGGTGAAACAAAAGACATAAATAGAAGATTTCCAAGAGTAGCTCGAGAAGACAAAATGAATATTATAATGACGTGCAAAAAGCTAGAAACGGAAAACCAGAAAGAAAAACATTCTGCATTTCTCAAGTTGAAAGAACTGAAGAAAAAATTCAAGCCTTGAGTTGCAATAGTGAAGGATTTTACAGGGAAAATACTAAATGACTCAGTGAGCACCAAAAGAAGATGGAAGGAATACACAGAGTTATTATACCAGAAGAGCTGGTTGATGTTCAGCCATTTGAAGAGGCAGTGTATGATCAGGAACCGATGGTAGTGAGCGATGAAGTCAAAGCTGTATTGAAGGCACTGGCAAAAAACAAGGCTCCCAGAATGGATGGAATACCAACTAAGATATTTCAACAAACAAACGCAGCACTGGAAGTGCTCGCTCATCTATGCCAAGAAGTTTGGAAGAGAACTACCTGGCCAACTGACAAAAGAGATCCATATTTATGCCCATTCCAAAGAAAGGTGATCCATCTGAATGCTGAAATTAATGAATAATGTCATTAATACCACACTCAACTAATTTTGCTCAAGATTACTCAAAAGCAACTGCAATAGTATATTGACAAGGAGCTGCAAGAAATTCAAGTTGGATTCAGAAGAGGAGTGGAACCAGGGATATCATTGCTGGTGTAGGATGGATCTTGGCTAAATGAGAGAATACCAAAAGGATGTTTACCTGTGTTTCATTGACTACGCAAAAACGTTGAACTGTGTGGATCTTAATAAGTTATGGCTAACATTGCAAAGAATAGGACTTCCAGAACACTTAATTGCACTTTGAAGGAACTTGTACAAGGGCCGAGATGCAGCAGTGCAAACAGAATAATGGACATTGCATGGTTTAAAGTCAGGAAAGGTGTGTGTCATGGTTGTATCCTTTCACCATAGCTTTTCAATCTGTATGCTGAGCAAATAATCCAAGAAGCTGGATTATTGAAGAAGAACGAAGCATCAGGTTTGAAGTACAACTCATTAAGATCCTGTGTCATGCAGATGACACCACCTTACTTCCTGGAAGTGAAGAAGCATTGAAACATTTACTGAAGAAGATCAAGGGCCACAGCCTTCAGTATGGATTGCACCTCAACATCATAAAACAAAAATCCTCACAACTGGACCAGTAAGCAACACTGTCATACATGGAGAGAGGATTAAAGTTGTCAAGAATTTCATTTTACTTGGGTCCATAGTCAATGCCCATGAAAGTAGCAATCAAGAAATCAGAAGACACATTGCATTGAGAAAATCTGTTGCAAATGATCTCCTTAAAGTATTGAAAAGTAAAGAGGTCACCTTGAAGTCTAAAGTGCACCAGAACCAAGCCATGGTATTTTCAATTGCATCATAGGCATGCAAAAACCAGACAATGGCCAAAGAATACAGAAGAAGAATTGATGCCTTTGAATTGTGGGTGTTGGAGAAGAACGTTGAATGTACCAAAAGAACAAACAGATCTGTTCTGGAAGAAGTACAAGCAGAGTGCTGCTTGGAAGCAAAGATGGCAAGACTATATCTTACATCCTTTGGACATGTTGTCAGGAAGAATCACTCACTGGAGGACATCATGCTTGGTAGAGTGGAGGGTCAACAAAAAACAGAAAGACCATCGATAAGATGGATAGACACAGAGGCCACAACAATGGGCTTAAGCGTAAAAACAGTTGTGGACACAGCTAAAGACTGGGCAGTGTTTTGTTCTGTTGTACATAGGGTCACTGTAGTAAGTCAGAACCAACTCGATGGCACCTAACAACAACAACAACTGTTATAAGGACTCAAGAAAGGTTTAAATATAGAAGAAAACGTTCTTTGATGGTTACAAGGGTGGGGAGGGAGAGGAATATTCACTAACCAGACAGTAAACAAAAATTATTTTAGGTTAAGGGAAGGACAACACACACATACATGGGATGTCGGTACAACTAGACTAAACCAAAAGCTAAGTGTCCTGAATACAATCAAATATTTTGAGGGACAGAGTAGCAGGGGTTGGTGTTTGGGGGCCATGGTTTCAGGGGACATCTAGGTCAGCTGGCATAACAAAATTTAGTAACAGAATGTTCTATGTTCCATTTTGCTGAGTGGTATCTGGGGTCTTAAAAGCTGGCCAGCAGCCATCTGAGATATATCAATGGTCCATTCACCTGGAGCAAAGGAGAATGAAGAACATCAAAGACACAAGAAAAATGAGCTTTAGAGACAGAAAAAAGCACATAAACCAGAGAGTCCAACAGCCTGAGACCAGAAGAACTGGATGGCGCCTGGTTACCACTACCGACCACCCTGACAGGCAGCACAATAGACAGTCCCTGATGGGGCAGGAGAAAAATAGGCTATAGAACTTAAATTCTAGTAAAAACATCAGGTTTAATGGTCTGATCGAGACTGGAGGAACCCCGGAAGACATGACCCGTGGACTCTCTGTTAGCCCAGAACTGAAACCATTCCCAAAGCCAACTCTTCAGACAAAAATTAGACAGCAGTATAAGACATAGAATGAGGCTCGTGAAGGGAGTGCTTCTTAGTTCAGGCAGACACTTGGACTAAACGGCAGTGTCTGTGCAGAGGCAAGACAAGAAAGCAAAAAGGGGCAGACACAACTAGCGTTTTGCTAAGAGGGCTCTCTGCACCCCACGTTGGTGAGTGGCTTCTGGGGTCTTAAAAGCTGCCAAGCTACCATCCGAGGGCACAGCAAATGGTCCCAACTTAGCAGGAATGGATGCTCACCAAGGACCAAAATGGCATGGGGGAAAGACAACTCAGAAGACAGAGAGACCCACATCAGTGGGTGCCTACATCGACTTGGGACCGGAAGAACCAGACGGTGCCCGGCCACCACCAGTGATAGCCGCGATGGAGCTCACTAAGTTGAGTCTCACTGGCAACACAAGAATAAAAAGGGGTGCACCCTGAGATCCCCACTAAAAGACCTCAATTGATGGTCCAGTGGTTTTGGAGTTCCCCTCAGAGCATGGCCCCTCGCCCTGATGCTGCCCTTGACCATAAATCATAACAAAGGTCCACGCTTTGGACAGGAATGGATTGGACTTGGTGATGCAGTGACCATATATTGGATGCACTTTATGGTTCTATACATCTATAGGATGTCATCCTACTGACCTCTGGCTGGAGGAAGGAGAGTGGGTGGAGAGGAGAGGAAAGGAGGCTGTTGGAGGATGAGACATGTATGGAACAGAGAGGAATAGTGTGCTGTCACTGGACAGGGAGAGCAGTGGAAGCTGCATATAGGTGGGCATGTATATTTATATGGGAATGTACATTTTCACTCAGTCATGTTAAATAAAAAATATATATATATGTATAAACTTTGGTACAGAAACTATCTTAGACTCTAAACTTCAACTTAAAGCATTAAAAAAAAGGATATCTACACTTGTGCTCATAAAGAGTATGTTTTATTGTGATAACTTTTATCTTGTGTTAGTACCAGAGTAATCCTGGCCTAATACAAAAACTGGGTCAGTATATCTTACTGAGAAGTAAATCTTTAACTTTTTGGAAGAGGTTGCATTTAATTATTGTTTCTTCCTTAGATTTTTTTTTTTTAATTAATCAGTGAAGGCTTCTGAGATTGGAGGTTTACTCATGCAAAAGTTTTTTTAACTATAAATTCAGTTTCTTTAATAGATATCAGGCTAGTAAAGGTTTTTGTTTTCCTTCAGTGAATTAGGGTACAGTGTGTCTCTTAAAGAATTTGTCCATTTCGTCTAAGTTGCTAAGTATATTGGTTTAAAGTCCACAACAGTCCCTTATTTTCTTTTTAACATCTATATTTATTAATCCTCTCATTTCTAATATTGATAATTGCTGTCTTCTCTTTTATTCTTGACCAGGTTGGCTAGAGGTTTATTGCTGATCTTCTTTAAGAATTAGATTTTGGTTTCATTGATTTGCTCTTTGTTTTTGTTTTCTATATCATTCATTAACTGATTCCTACCTTCCTCTGGCATTAATTCATTCTCCTTTTTCTGCTTTCTTACAATGGAGAAAGAGGCCATCAAATTGAGACCTTTTTTCTTTTTTAATACCAGCATTTATTGCTATAAATTTCATCTTTCCATCCTCCCTAAACTCTCATCTGTTGTGTTTTCATTTCCATTCATTTTAAAAAAAAAAAAACTTTGAGTTTTCCTTTGATTCATGGATTTTCAGAATTGTGTACTTAGTTTTATAATCCTCCAAATATTTGGCGGTTTTCAAGAGATTTTGCTGCTGTTGACTTCTTAGTTCCTTTGTGGTCACAGACCATATTTTGTATTAGTTGAATCCTTTGAAATTTACTAAGACTCATTTTATGGCCGAGAATATGATCTAGCCCGGTAAATTTTGGTAAATGTGCACTTGAAAAGAATGTGTTCGCCTTGTTTGCTGTGTTAGATGGAAGAATAAATCCAATTCCTCTTTCTACATTTTGACCAGAAGGGAAATCCAAATTAGAAGACTTTTAAAGAAGGTGAAGAATCTCCAATTTGCAGCAACAGTTAGATAGCCTTAATGTTATGTGTACACTGGAATCACCCAAGGAGTTTTAAAGAGACAAAAAAAGAAAGACTTCAGGATCCCTCTCCCCAGAGATTGTGATTTAATCGGTCTGGGGCGGGGCTGGAGACTTGGTGAGCAGTAGTGGATTGTCACAGCTGCTAACCAAAAGGCAGGCTGTTTGAACCCACCAGCTGTTCCTTGGAAATCCCTATAGTGCAGTTCTACAGTGTTGCCATGAGTTGGAATCCATTAACAAGAACGGGTTTGGTTTGTTTTATGGGGGGAGTAGGGTTGTCCCTTAGAATCACAGTTTTCCAAGAGAAGCTTAATTTGGTGCTGACTACACTTTTACACAAAACATGAAAGTTTAAAATTTAACAGTTGTAGCCTATGTGCTCCTTCAGGACAAGTGTCCATGCCTCAGCACTAACAGCAGACATGGTTGCAGGGAACAGCAGTCCCCAATCAGCCATCCCAAACAAACACATAGGTATAAAACAATGGGTTTTCTATGCAAATATGCTCAAAACAAGCTCCTATTTGTGAAAACTGGGGTATGGACTGAGTGTAGATGATATTAAGCAGCCCTGGTGGTGCAATGGTTAAGCTTTCCACTGCTAACCAAAAGGTCAGTGGTTTGAACCCACCAACTTCTCTGCAGGAGAAAAGACCTGGCAATCTGTTCCCATAAAGATTACAGCCTAGGAAACCCTATTAGGCAGTTCTGCTCTGTCCTATAGGGTCACTAGGAGTCAGAGTTGGCTCAGCAACATAGATGGTATTAGAAAAAATATTATTAAGTTCGTTAGGTGTCATAATAGTGGTTATGAGGGATGTCAAAGGGTAAAACAGAATTCTCCATAAAACGAAAACCAAAGGGTTTTATTGATGGTAACACAAACACAGGACAGACAGGCATCTCCCCTATACTCTGAAGAATGGTGGGAGAGGTGTGTTTTTTATAGTAAAGATGAGGAAGGGAAGTATGTGATGGTTATATGGTCACAAGGTGGGTAGTCATTAGCAACTACCTTCTTCCTCGAACATCCTTAGTAAATTTGTTCTCGTGAGTTCCTGACTCGCACTTTTATTTGATATGTCTCATTGGGCAAGAGCCAGGACAACTAGACAAGATGATTTATAGGGGTTCAGGGTCCTCTCATCTATCCAGTCAGAGGCCCAAGGTCATATGCTAATGAACGAGAAGGAATGCAGACGCAGGAGCCTGCAACAGCAAGGATTTTTTCTCAGACTTCATGTCAGATGTTTTATTATGCCGAGTGTTCAGTTTTAGAGGTTGGGTAGCATAAGAACAAAAAATGTTATTTTTTCCACATGCATACTGTAAGTATTTGGGGTGAGTTTCAGAAAGTAATTTATTTTAAAATACTTAAGAATATATATGTATGCATGTATGTATTTCAGGCTCCTTCTTTCTTGTTTTCTTGCCAAAGTTAGTGTATAGCCTGCACTGACAGGGTCCAAGAAGACTCAGTTCGTCATGAACATTTCAGAAGATGACAGGAAAGAGAAGCCACACATCCTCTTCTTTTAAGAGGAATTACACACATCACTTTGCCTTGGACTTAATTGGCCAGAATTGAGTCACATGGACAGACTTTGCTGCAGCAAGGTGTTACAGAACCCTACCTAGAAAGTGGGTCTTTGTTTGGCTTGCTCTGACTTGCCAATTATCTGGACACTGGTCTTTGAGAAACAGAAAGTAACTTTATGACAATCTTCCGAGTTGGGTCCCTGAGCTAGGGAAGCCGGACTTCTCTGCCATTTGGGTAGCAAAACGGTGGCCATGCAGGCACACTGGGCAGGGAAAGTTCTAGAAGGCTGTCAGGGAACAGGGGGTGATGTAGTTCTTGTCTGACTTCACAGTCTGGAATAGGATTGGGTAATGATTTTTCTTCTAATTTTTACCCCTATTGCTATGGCCTCTGTTGAGGTCAATTAGCGGTCACAGCTGGCCCTTCTGCATGTGTGCTTTAGGGTAGATCTGGTTTGTGCTAGTTTAAGGGCCAATAGAAATTTAGTGGCATATGTGGGTTTGAAACCATCACCAAAGGTTCCCCTGGCGTTTCCCCTGTCGTTCTCCCCTCCCACTTGCAGTCTGCCAAGTTGTGGTTTCTATTTGCAGCTTAGCCAGACCCTGCTGCAGCTCCAATAACAGGTTTGAATTTGGCGCAGAAACCCAAAGCATGCCCAAACCAGGAATTTGGAGCGTGTGCAGCAGCCGAAGAACTGTGTCAACCTGATGCTGGATCTAAACTCCCTCCCAAGGGTAGGCGTTCTAGGACACCCAGCTATACCTGGATTCACTTTAGGAGTGATAATGCCTTTCCAGGGTGAATTGGCACCCAGATCTCCAAATACAGGCATGGGAGAGCTCAGAGTGTTGGATTTTGGAGCGCCAATCCCTCTGGTGGGGCTGGGAACTCATGTTCTTTCTGCTGCCAGGCACCACATTGCTCCCTGTTTGCATAAACAGTAAATTCCACTTTCTTTTTCCCCTGCAACTTGTGGTGTGGCAAATGCCTTATTTTGATTTGCGAACGAAGCAGGAAAAAAATCTGAGTTCAGTAACAGTGTCGGGGAAATTAGGGATTTGTTCAGGGTGGTCCATGCCTAGTAAAACTCAAAAGTTCTGTTACTGAGAAGAAGAGGAAAACAGCAGTGGGGAGATAATCATTAAGTTTCTGCCATCTGTAAAACTAAATGACCAAATTCTCAGTTGCTATGGGGGTTACAGAGATTATTCCAACAGGGTAATTACAATCTAGCTGGGAATTTCAGCAAAAATAAACCCTTGTTTTGTGATAAGTGTGAAAAGAATGTGTGTCCTGTTACATATGGTACTATTTGGACCTGTAACATACCACTTCTCCAACTTTAATGTACAGACTAATCACCTGGAGATGATGTTAAAATTCAGATTCTGATTCTGTGGTGTGAGGAAGGGCTTGAGTTTCTGCATTCTAACAAGCTCCCAAGTGGACTAAACTCTGATTAGCAATGGCTAACACCTTGTAATGGGTTGAATGTATCCCTCTAATCCCATGTGCCAATCCTAACCCCTAGTACTTAATGAAAATGACCTTTGAAAACAGAGACTTTGCAGATGTGATGAAAACATAGATGAGGTTGTTTTACGGTCAGGTTAACATAAGGGTGAGTCCTAAATCCAATCACTGGGTTTCTTATAAGAAGAGGAGATGATACACAAAGGCACACACAGGGAAGGAGCCATGTGGAGACAGAGGTAGAGATTGCAGTGACGCAGCTGCAGACCATGGAACACCAGGATTGCTGGGAGCAACCAGAAGCTAGAAAGAGGAAAGAAGAGATTCTTCCCAGGGCATCTTCAGAGAAAGCTTGGCCCTGCTAACACCTTGATTTCAGAACTGTGAGAGAATATATTTCTGTTTTTCTAAGGCCCCTAGTGTTTGATACTTTGTTATGGCACTTGTTAAGTGTTAAGTTGTGTCTGTTCCCTCAAATTTGTGAAGTGCTAACCCCTGGTAACTGTAAATATGACCGTGTTTGGAAATAGGGCTTTTAAAGATGTTACTAGTTAACAGGAGATCCTGTGGAGTAAGGTGGATCCTAATTCAATCTGAGTAGCATCCTAGAAAAAAGAAAAGGTGCATAAAGATGGAAGAAAAATGGCCATGGGATAAGGAAGTTATTCAGCAGCTGCAAGCTGAGGAACATCTGAGGCTACCAGAAGCTCAGAGAAACAAGAAAGGATTTTTCCTTTAAAGCCTTCAGAGAGAACACAGCCCTTAGGATATCCTGATTTTGAATTCCTAACCTCCAAAACTATAACACAATACATTTCTGTTTTTATAAGCCACCCGAATAGAGGTACTTTAATATAGCAGCCACAGAAAAGTAATACACACACCCCTTGATTTGGTGTGGTGTGTGTATAAGCTAGAAGACAATGTTATCTTACTTTATTTTATTTTATTTGCTATACCTCATTTCCTTCATTCTCAATTGCAGCATTTCTCAAAGCATAAAGCAACAATTAAGGCTTTTCAGTTAAAGTTCAGATTCACGTGCTCCACTGTGCCTATAGAATCAGTATTGCTAAAGGTTAGGCCCATTAGAATACTTTTAAATAGTTTCCCTGGGTGACAGCTCTTGGCAGCTCTTTTCTTAAGGGCCTGCAATGTAGATAGCTACTTGCTGTGATATAAATTCAAAACCAAGATGTCTAAAAGCAGCTTTTCTAATTAAGATCCCCAAATCCCACTATCAAGACCACATCCCTTATCTGAGCGACTGAATCCTATTCCTCTATCTAAAAAACCACCTACCATTACATCTTGGTGAGAAGGTCACACACATGTGTACCCTAGCAGGGTAAATCTTCAAGGTGAACATTGAGACAGCACATTCATATAGTGAGTTCATATATTCTTTATTGATGTTTTGGTCTGGGAAACACTCAAAACATTACTTTATGATGCTAAAAACATATGATAAATTGACTAAAAAAAAGCAAATACTTCTGCAATAGGGCTAGTTGTTTTCAGTTTCTCCTCAGAGAACTACCTTCCATTCACCCAATCCTTTCATCTCTATCAAAAATGCAATATGCCAGTACAACTTCTTAGGCCTCTGAACCGAGAGGCAAATAGCAGACTAAGTCTGTACACTGATCAATGGTCAAGACCTACTCAGTGGGAGTGTCTGCTGGATCTGTGATTGGTCAGTTAAACCCTAGTCTGAAAAGGACAGCTCTGGTCAGATGGAGAGAATTCTTGTGCTGCGGTTTTACAGTGTCAACAGGAGTCTACCACCTAAGCCACCTGAATCTGTTTTTTCTTCTGCAAAATGGGGCTTCAACATCTGCCCCACTCACCTGGCAGGTGGTATTGTAACCAACAAACAGGTACAGGGAGTAGGAGGCTACTCTTTTTAAAATGTATTATATCTGTTTATTGGAAACTCTGTTGGTGGTGGCTTACTGGTTAAGTGCTATGGCGGCTAACCAAAAGGTTGGCAGTTCAAATCCACTAGGTGTTCTTGGAAATTCTATGAGGCAGTTCTACTCCATCCCATAGAGTCACTATGAGTCAGAATTGACTCAACTGTAAAGGGTATCTTTCTGTCTATCATCTATCTATCTACCTACCTACCTACCTACCTGTCTCCCACTGCCACCAAGTCAATTTTGACACACAGCAACCCTACAGGATAGAGTAGAACTGCCTTATAGGGTTTCAAGGGATATATATTTTACAGAAGCACACTGCAATATCTTTTCCCCCCACAGTGACTGGTGGGCTCTAACAGCCAAACTTTTGGTTAGCAGCTGAGCACTTAACCACTGTACCACCAAGGCCACATTTAAGTAAATATATGTATCTATACTTTTATCTATATGCACATGTATATTCATGAGACAATAAATATGCCCTGCTAACCATTTTGATCCAATAATCCCAGAAACTAGACTACAGGAGGAAGCACATAGCATCAGGATTAGAGAAAGACTCATTACAAAAACTCTTTACTAACCTTTGTTATGCAGATAACACAACCTTTCTTGCTGACACAGGACTTGAAGCACTTACTGATGGAGATCAAAAACCACAGCTGTCAGTAAGGAAACAAACATAAAGAAAGACAAAAATCTTCACAACTAGACCAATAAGCAACATCATAGCAAACAGAGAAAAGACTGAAATTGTCAAGGATTTTATTGTACTTGGATTCACAATCAACATCTACAGAAACAGCAGTCAAGAAATCAAACAATGTATTTCGCATTGTGCAAATAGACCTCTTTAAAGTGCTGAAAGGACAGATGTCACTTTGAGGACTAAGATGTGCCTTTCAAAAGTAATGATATTTTAATTATCTCGCATGTGAAAGCTAGACAATGAACAGGTAAGACTGAAGAACTGATGGCTGAATTATGGTGTTGAATATACTATGGACTGCTGGAAGGACAACCGAGTCTGTCTTGGAGGAAGTGCAGCCAGAATGCTCCTTAGAAGCAAGATAGATGAGACTTTATCTCAAGCATTTTGGGCATGTTATGAGTGGGCAGCAGTCCCTGGAGAAGGACATCATGCTTGGTAAATTGGAGGGCCAGCAAAAAAGAGGAAGACCCTCTACCATGTGGATTGATTGGCACAGTGGCTACAACATTGGGCTCAAGCATGACAATGATCATGAGGAAGGCACAGGACGAGGCAATGTTTCCTTCAATTGTTCATGGGGTTGCTATGAGTCAGAATCAGCTTCACAGCATCTATCAACAACAATAACCCCATGAGCAATAACTCCATCTCACCCATTACTGATAACTACTACTAAACTTAGGTGTCTGTGTGTGTGCCTATTCTAGATATTTTATTGTATGACTATACCACGTTTTGTTTATCCATTCATCTGTTGACAGACACTTGGGTTGTTACCATCTTCCGGCTATTGTGAATAATGCTGTATGTAAACACGGGTGTTCATGTAGTTGCATCTCTGTTTTCAAGTTTGCTTTTGTGTATGTATGTAGGACTGGAATTACTGAGTCATATATTAATTTTATATTGAGCTCTTTAAGGAACCACCAAGCTAAGAGGCTACTCTTGGTAAAGGATCCAACAGAGGTGTGCAGTAGGTAGCCCTCCATCAGCCTTTAAGAAGAGACAGCTTCTCCTCTGTATACCTAGAATCTGAACCATCTGCTGGTCTTCGAAACACTGTTGTTAATTAACTGTGGCAGACTTGGTTGACTGCTGTTTTTAATCTTTCACTTGGGGGTGACTCTTGTTCTATGTAAAATTAATTTAAGTACTGTCAATATTCAGCTTCTACAGATTAAGCAAAAACGCTAAAGAAAGTAATTTTCTTCCACTGTCCCCCTTCCTCAATCGCAAATAAGCTCTGTACTCTGAAGGAGTTTGATAATGATGTAACCCACAACTTAAAGTCTTCTGGCAACCTCAGTGTAAGTGCAAATAAATAGTTAAACTCAACATGAAAGGAAAAATATCCTAACAGTGGCTGCCTTTGGGGGGTGGGGCTAGGATTGACTGGAAAGTCTTCCTAAAAGAAACTTGCTAGTACATTGGGAATGTTCTACATTTTGATTGGGTTTTGTGGTTTATACACATGAAAACATTTGCCAAAACTCGGAGAATATACACTTAATATTTGTGCATTTCATTGTATGTAAATACTAAATACAATTTCTTTCCTACCTCATGCAAATACCACATTTTGGCATATATGAAAAAACTTCATACTTGGAATATGTAGCTACAACAGTGGGCTCAAGTATAACAACATTTGTGAGGATGACTCAGGACTGGGCAGTAGTTTGTTCTATTATACATGGTAGGGTCGCTAGGAGTTGGAAATGACTTGATGGTACCTGGTAACACCACCACCATACTGCTGGATGGTGGCCAGCCGTATATGAGAAAGCACAGCCTGCTCTGAAAACGTGTTTTCTGACCATTAAGAAGCCTCAATCAGAAGAGTTCCCACTGGGATCTGCAAACTTCAGACGCTATCACAATACGAACTGTGAACTACATCCACCATGCCGTAATGGTCACTGCTCTGGGTTCTGGAGCCTGGTGTACCTGGTTTCTATTTCATCTCTACCGCTTCCAATGATTTGGACCAAGTCAACTTACCCTCCAAGCCTAAATCCTCCTTTTTAAAATAGAAGTAACAGTTGCATCTTTCTCACAGAGTTGTTACGGAAGACAAGAATTAAATAAAAAGTTAACACAAAAGTAAATTTAGTACACATAGTAATCACTGGGAATTATTGGCTTCTGTCATAAATTTTGTGTTAGTACTTATCAGACTTCAAGGTCTGTCCACTTTCTAAATCTTTACTACTTTTTGTAGGAGCAGAGTTAGCAGCTCCTGTTTTAGCATGACATGAAGCAATTAAACCTATTTAATTCTATATTCCACCACTTGTCTGTTGGTTTGTCATACTGTAGTGGTGTGTGTGTTGTCAGAAGGCTAGAAAACCATGACACCAGTGTAACAGATACCAGCAGTTCACTGTAAGACAGACTAGAAAAAAAGCTTGTGATCTTTTGCCGGGAGCCAGTCTCAACACTTTTGAGGGTCCCGCACGGAGGGGGGGAAGGTGTCAGGGAAGGCGTCAGCAGGAGATGAATAAAGAAAGACAGGAAAGACTTTTCTGGTTTAAGGCAGCTTGACCCAGAGAGCAAGAGAGGAGCTGTCTGTCTTTATTGTTTTTATAGAAGAGGTGATGTAGTGTTCTCCCTATTTTCTTCATCATATAAACTATTGGTTATCAAGAAACTAACCTAACATTATTGGCTAACAAGAAACTGACCCGTCATGGTCTTCTACTTCTAATTAATTGTCAAGGCCTTTTTAGATAATGGTCTGAGCCAGGTGTTTGTGGTGGTAAATGTCAGTAAACATAATTAATGGTTTTATTCGTACCTCAAAGTGGAAGGTACAGAAGGGTAAACTTCTCAAGTCTTCACCATTTGGCTGTCTTCATTTGTTTCTCTAAGTTTTTATTTATATCTTCCTGTGTAGATAGTAAGTGTCTGCTTTCCCCTAATCAAGCCCAGCTGCTTTAAGAAAGATGTTTCTTCAGTGTTTATCAGTTTGCCATACCAGCTATAAAGAACCCAGAAGTTTACTTGTCTTTTTTGCTGTAGGGGGTGAGATGCTTGTGTAGTTTTAATGGCTGTGTGGAGAATTGTCCTTGGAAAGCCCTTCAAGGGTTAGCTTGTAAACGTGTGTATGTGGAGAAAAGGGAGGGGGGAATGCAATTAGGGGGAAGCCAGTGAGGCTGGGCAGGCCTCAGTGCTATTAGGCATGCTGTATTGAAATCCATTCCTCTGATCTCTTTTCCCCAGAAGTTCCTGGTCAGATTGACCCAATATAATCTCATAAACCGAGGGGTTGTGAAGCCCCTCTTAGAAGGCATCTCCTTGGTCCTCATGTCAGGAGGGGAGAGGGTATTTTTTAGGAGAATTTAAGTAGGAAGCAAAATATTTTCAGGAGTAATAGGTTAAAAAACATGTCACGAGTGAGATGCTTCGGTCTATCATTTACAGAAGTTTGTGACTTTGTCTACAAGGGCCTTTCCGGATGGCGGGCCGTCACAATCTTTTGCTGTGAATTAGTCAATGAAAATCCTATGGGATCACCAAAGAATCTTGTCCAAAACAGTGCTAGAAGATAAGCCCCCTGGATTGGAAAGCACCCAAAATACACAGTGGTGGAAACAATGGAATAGAGCACACCAGTGATAACAAAGATGGTTGCGGGACTAGCCAGCATTTTGCTCTCTTGTCCATGACAGGGTCCCATCATGAACTGGAGTCAACTTAGGGGCATTTCAAATGTGTCCCCCACCAAAATGTGTGTAGCTATTTGGCTAAGCCATGATTCCCAATATTGTGCGATGTTCCTGCCTCTATGATGTTGATGACGGAGAAGGGAAGGCAATTGGGTTGGTGGGGCAGGACTCAGTGTGTAAGACTGTATTGTGTCTTGAGGTAATCTCTTGGGATATGAAAGAAAGAAGCTATCATAGAGAACAGGCGACCTGACGTCACCAAGATGCTGTGGAGGGAGCTGAGCTCAACCTTTGGAAAGAAACTGGTATCTCTGCACATCAGAAGATGCCAGTCCACGGGGAGACAGACAACATGGACCTTCTTCCAGAGCCAGCAGAGAAATCCTTCCTCTGGAGCTGACACCCTGAATTTGGACTTTTGGTATACCAGACTGGGACAAAATTTCTCTTTTTAAAGTCATCCGTGTCGGGTATTTCTGTTAAAGTAGCACTAGATGACTCAGATAGTAACCAACAACAACAGTTCTATACAACTACACTATTTTGATAACGGAGCTAACAAATAACACATCAGAAGCAAAATCCAAACCCACCGCCGTTGAGTGGATTCCAACTCACAGTGACCCTACAAGACAGAGTAGAGCTGCACAGCAAATGGTCCCAACTCAGCAGGAACAGATGCTCACCGAGGACCAAAATGACATGGGGTAAAGACAACTCAGAAGAAAGAGAGACCCACATGAGTGGGTGCCTACATCGACTTGGGGCAGGAAGAACCAAATGGTGCCTGGCCACCACCAGTGATAGCCACGATGGAGCTCACTAAGTTGGGTCTCACCGGCAACACAAGAATCAAAAAGGGTGCACCCTGAGATCTCTACTAAAAGACCACAGATGATGGTCCAGTGGTTTCAGGATTCCCCTGGGAGCATAGCCCCTGGCCCTCATGCTGCCCTTGCCCATAAATCGTAATGAAGGTCCACTCTTCGGACACGATTGGATTGGACTTGTCGATGCAGAGTGACCATACATTCGATGCACTTTATGGTTCTACACATCTATAGGATATCATCCTGCTGACCTCTTGCTGGAGGAAGGAGAGTGGGTAGAGAGGAGGGGAAAGAAGACTGGTGGGAGGATGAGACATGTATGGAGCAGAGAGGAATAGTGTGCTGTCACCGGACAGGGAGAGCAGTGGAAGCTGCATATAGGTGGGCATGTAAATTTATACGGGAATGTACATTTTCACTCAGTCATATTAAATAAAAAATAAAAAAAAAAAGAACTGCCTCATAGGGTTTCCACAAAGTGACTAGTAGATTTGAACTGCTGATCTTTTGGTTAACTGCTAAACTCTTAACTACTGCACCACCAAGGCTCCACAAGTAACCCAGGAGCCTTTATTTTACAAATGTAAATATGTATCAACAAACAATATTAAAAAGATGAAGTATGATTAGATAACTTTTTAATTCAAAAAGTAAGAGTGACCTGTCATCTTTTAATATGCAACTTTACATTGATAAATGAAACAGGTTCTTGGCCCTGTTTTATAAAAAAAAGAACAAGTCACAACACAAATTAGCTCTCAGGCTATATTTTACATTGTATTATTTACACTTCAATAAATAGAATTTGCTGATGTCCAGCACATTGTTTCAAGTTTCCCATCAGAGAAATGTCACTCCTAAATTTGATTACTGTAAATGTAATTTTAGCATTGAATTTATCAAAGGCAGCTGTTATTTTAATACTCGAAATACAGTGGAAGGTTTCAGGAGCATATGCTTGGGGAGCACACGCTGAACCCCAAGATTGTTGTGGATTGAATCTATCGCCTCAGAAGATGCACTGATATCCTAATACCTAGTATCTGTGAATGCGACCTTGTTTGGAAATAGATGTCTGAAGATGCCACCAGTTAATATGGCTTCATACAGGAGTATGATGGGTTCTAATCATATATGATTGTCCCCCTTATAAAAGACAAGAAGATACATGGAGACAGAGAGGCAGAGGAACGACATCACATGACACTCTAGCTGTCATCCAGGACAGACCAGGAGACCCACCTTCTGAAAGAGGCATGGAATAGCTTCTTCCTCAAAACCTCAGAAGGAATCAATACAGCTGATACCCTGATTTCAGACTCCTTGTCAGACAAAACTGCTCTTTACAGCCACCCACTTAGTGGTATTTTGTTACGGCTGCTCTAGTAAACTACTAAAACCCCAAACCCCATCAATTCCAAGTCACTGTAACTCTATAGGATAGTGTAGAACTGCCCCATCGAGTTTCCAAGGAGCACTTGGTGGATTTGAACTGCCAACTTTTGACTAGCGGCGGAAGCACTTAACCACTGTGCCACCAGGTTTTCCGTAGTAAAGTAAGACAGTATTTAGTACCTGATGACATGCTAACTCAAAAGGGTCTGCAAGGAAGGACTTCAGTCTTGATACTGTTAGTGTTGTTTATTACCACTGAGACAACCTTGACTTACAGCAAACTCATGTCCAACAGAAAGAAAGGCTGCCCAGTCCTGCGCATCCACGTGTTTGGTTAGACAGAACCTCCTGATCCTGGGGTTTCTGTGCATGGCTAGGTTCTCATCTCCACAATTGTCTCTTGATGATGCTCCAAGTTCTAAGCTGGATTTGCATTCCCTCAGTTTAAGACTCTAATTCCTTATGAAACACAAATGTTGCTGAAAAGAGAAATTGGTTATGCTGCCATCACTCTTAAACTTCACAGTATGGATGTAAGAGTGAACTGTGAAAGCGCGGGGCTGAGGCATGGGAGAGGGGAAGACAGAAAAGGTGTTTTTACTGCTGCTGTTGGTAAACACCTTTTCTAACTCATTTTTTCTTCAATATTTTGCTTTTGATGATTAAGAAAAGGATTCTAGGTGTGTGAACCTTGATTTTTTTTCCTTTTTCTTCTTCCTCTGTTTCTTTCCTGTCTTAGTTTCTGACCTCATTGTAATCAGTATAGCTGATTCAGATAAACCTCAAGTTTTATTGTTAACTTGGAAAAGGAACATTTGGACAACTAATCATCTTTGAATAACAATAACAGAAGTTACAGAAGTGATAAACAGGTTAAGATCTAACTCTCACAATATGAAAACAGCCAGTTAACAGACTCCTACATCCTATTTTCTTAAATTCTATCTAGAAATGCATGTATATATTTCTAATTAGTCCTGTTCTTTCAGACATTTCTCCTGTCATAGGTGATAAGTGACAGTGAGAATGGTGGAGCCTAAGGCATCACCACATGGGGGAAGCAGAGTGAAAGGAATCCAGAGCACCAAGTGGAATCATCGTTACCTGTGGCCATTGAGCTGACCCTGACTCAAGTCCACCCCATGTATGTCAGAGTAGCACTGTACTCCACAGAGGTTTCAGTGACTGGTTTTTCAGAAGTAGATCACCAGATCATTCTTCCAAGTCAAAAGCTGAGTGCATTAAGTACGGGCACCAACCTGGGACTCCACAACTATCATTAGCCATGATGATTCTCTAATTGGCTGTCTCCCTGGATTCTTCTCATTCATTGACATCTGCCACATGGCGATTGCTTCTCAGAATCCCAATCCCTTCATTCAAGGGGGAGGTTGAGCTAAATGTTCAATTTCATAATTTGACATCTCAGCAAATCTGAGTCTTCATGACAAATAACTTAATTTTGGCTGTGTTAATGTCTTTAAGTATGAACAGAAATGCAAGTTGTTCCTAACATGCAGAGAAATGAGTTGTATTAACCTGGGATCTTGGATATGTCATCTTGGGACCTGTAATTAGGAGGTCTACTTCAATTACTGAAGGCCTGTCTTTAATACTCTTTACTCGTCCGTGCATTGACTAAAAGGTGAAGGGCTGGTCCTGGAACAGGCAGAGTAAAACGAGTGGCTGCATCTTGAGTAGAACGCGTACCATGTTGTCTCTGAGCACATATTCTCAAGCGTGAGTCCATTGTTCTCCCTCAGTTTCTCTCAAGGCTAATCTATGCTGTTTTTAGGACTGCTCTTTGTCAATCTATTTTTGCAGTTGATTTTGAATAATCTTGAGCAACATACGATGTGGAACCAGGGATATCATTATTGATGTCAGATGGCTGAAAGCAGAGAATACCAGAAAGATGTTTACCTATACTGTAGTGACTATGGAAAGGCATTTGACCATGTGTAGTATAACAGATTATTGTTAACATTGCACAGAATAAGAATTCTAGAACACTTACGTGTGCTCATGAGGTATCTGTACATGGATCAATAGGCAGTCACGGGAGCAGAACCAGGGGGTACTGCGTAGTTTAAAGTCAGGAAAGGTGTGCGTCAGAGTTGCATCCTTTCACTATACCTTTTCAGTCTATATGTTGAGCAAACAGTCCAAGAAGCTGGATTATATGAAAAATTAATAGCCTGCATTATGCAGATGACAGATGGTTCTATTTTGCAGATGAAAGATTCATAGCCTGTGTTATGCAGATGACACACACCCCTGCTTGTTGGTAGTGAAGAGGATTTGAAACACTTACTGGTGAAGATCAAAGACCACAGCCTTCAGTATGGATTGTACTTCAATATCAAGAGAAGAAAAAACCTCACAAATGGACCAGTAAGCAACATCATGGTAAATGGAAAAAGGATTGAGGTTGTCAAGCATTTCATTGTACTCGTTTCTGCAATCAGTGCCCATGGAAACAACAGTCAAGAAATCAAAAGACATATTGCAACACTTTAAAGTGTTGAAAAGGAAATATATCACCTTGAAGACTAAGGTGTGCATGACCCAAGCCGTGGTATTTTCAATCGCATAATATATATGTGAAAGCTAGACAATGAATAACAAAGACAGAAGAAGAATTGATGCTTTTGAATTGTGGTGTTGGAGAAGAAATTTGAATAAGCAAGTGTGGCGATACTGCATCTTGCATACTTTGGACATGTTGTCAGGAGGGTTCGGTCCTGGAGAATGGCATCACGCTTGGTAACTTAGAGGGTTGGCTCAAAAGAGGAAGACCCTCAACAAGACAGACCAACAGAATGGATGCTCAATTGGCTAAGCATAACAACTGCGGGCATGGTGCAGAGCCAGCCAGTGTGCGTAGGGTTATGATGAGCCACTGATGGCACCTAGTAACAACAACTTTAAGACTGTGGAAAAACCAATGATAATAATCTGAATCCATAAAGGAAAACGAATGAATTTACCTTAGAGCTGGAAACATATAGACTGATCAGACTACCTCCTGGCCCACAACATCAATTAAGTTATCAAGACATTGGGACATGGCCTCTGCAACCACTCAAAGAAGAATTAATGTTTTACAGGTACTGAGGACACACTAAACCTTGTCTCCAATGTCATAGATTGAATCGTGTCCCCCTACCTCCCTACCGTCCATCTTGCAAGTTGTATGTGGCGGTTTGGCTAGGCCATGAATTCTGGCATTGTGTGGCATTATCATGCGCCTCTATTACGTTAATGAGAAAGGACGGGAGGTGGTTTTGTTACTGAGGTAGAACTCCATCTACAAGATTGTACTGTGTCTTTAAGCAGTCTCTTGGGACATAAAGGAAAGGGAAGCAAGCAGAAAGTTAGGGACTTCATTCCACCAAGAAAGCAGTGCTAGAGAGCTTCCTCTGGACCTGGGGTCTCATGTCTCAGAGCTCCCAGTGCAGGGAAACATTGTCTCAAAGACTGGCTATTTGCAGCATGTGGCATGAACTCTCCCTAGGTTTGTGGTAAGAGCCTCAGGACTCCAGTAGCTTCCCTCCAGACTGCCTTCCTCTTCCTCCTTCAGCCCACTTCTGGCCCTCTTGCCACATGTGAACAGTCTCCATACCTCAATCATTTTGTCTCTCTGGAGAGACTGCTTTAAAGAACACACACACATTAGGGAGAGGGCCGTGTACACACATAGGAGATAATACAATCTAATGGTGGCATATGAGGTATATGGACCAGTTGGAGTAACCTTGGTGGTGTAGTGGTTAAGAACTTGGCTACTAATCAGAAGGTCACCAGGCTGAGTCCCCTAGGTGCTCCTTGGAAACTCTATAGGTGAAATGAGGATAGGTATGTTGTCTGTATATACATATGTATGTATGTACATGCATGTGTGTGTGTGTATATATTAAAACAGAACATACAGTAAAGTGGAGTCTTGTCATAAACCTAAGTTAAAATCGGGTAAACTATGCGTTTGCTAAATAAACTATTAAAACACAAAGTGGCTGTGCTTGAGCCAAGTAAGGTGGTAAGGGAATACAAGGTCACAGTAAAGAAATGAAAGGGAGAAAAACAACTGCCAGGTGGACATGGCTGCAGAAGGTCAGAGAGATGACAAAGACAATAACCAATCAGAAAGAAGTCAACACCTAACGGTACCAGAAGATAAGACTTATGGACAGACCAATAAAAACCAGTGCCAAGCAAACAACTTGTTTAAAAACCCAGCACTCGATTCAGGGTACAGCAGTCCCCTCCAGGAGTCTGTGTCCACGGTCTGATGTTGTCACCTCATTTGCCTCATCCCTGAAGGCCTGGGGGCACAATCTCCCTCGCGTCTTTGCCTGCAGTCTGTTCCCATGCCTTGTCTTCAGAGGCCTGGGGCCCAGCCTGTTCCTGAGAGTCTGTATCTGCTGGTTTGCTGTGCTGTGACCTGATTCTGGGACCTCATCCGCTTCACCCCCAAAAATTGGTTCAAGTGGCTGTGACTGTTTTCCTTTTGCTGCCTAAGCCTCCTGTGCTGTCCCTCCTGGAGGATCTGCCTCCGAGAAGCCTTATCATTGTCCTGATGTCTACAACAGCCAGCTTCCAGTGACTATGACAGCCTTGTGTTAGTGTCTGAGCCTCCTGTGGTGTCCCTGCCAGCTTCACCTCCAGAGGTCCCCTTCTCGTAAAATTCTACTTCTAATTCTCCCGAGGTCAGAACGGGGAGAGCAGAGCCAATCCTTAAAGTCCTTACAAGGAAACTCGCTTTTAGGGAAGTGAGTCTGTTGACACACTAATCTTACGACTTGACTGCTGCTGTCCCTGTGGGACCCAGTGGGATCTCTATGGGTCTTAACCAATGTAAACAAGAGTTCATAACTAAAATAAATGTAGATTAGAGGTCTTAAGTAATGTGAATAAGAGTGCTTTCTACCCTGGTGCGAGTACCTCCCTTCTTCATGGCTTGATTGTACATGTGTGGTTTGATTAAATAAAACTTACTACTGACCCCAAGCCTTGTTAGTTACTTATTTTCCTCTTGCAACCCCCAACATTTTCTGAGTGTTCACAACAATAAGATAATTCTATCCTGTCCTGTAACATCGCTACGAGTGGGAATCAACTTGATGGCAGTAGTTTCAGCGTTGACCGGATCAGTTGAGCTTTTTCAGGGAGGCGCTCGGTAGCAGGATAAGCTATGCCCACGGCTTGCAAAGTGAGTCTGTCTACAAAGCAACCCTTCTGCTTCTCGTTGGGTAGTCTGGCTCTACTGTTCTATTTTTCCCATTATTCATTCAAATGCTCATGTCTGTCTTCTGTGCCTCCTATCCAAATTTCAAACTGCAGCTCTGATTTATCCTTTCTTTTATGAAGGCTGCTCTTCCTGGCTGGCTTGAAAAGCTTCCACAGCTCATTACCATAGCAATAGAATTACTCTGCTGAAATCAGCACCATCAGAGGGCTGAGCAGAGCAGCTGGGAGAGGTCCGTCTCTGCCCCTCCCTGCAAGCCCACCCATGCATGCCTCTGCAAACAATACCAGAGCTCAGATCACGCCACTTTAAGCCTGCTAAAGGTGTAACTCTCACGGAGTCTCTGGCTCACAGGCATTACAAATAGGGATAATATTATTATCTCTTGAGCAAATTACTGCATGCCTGCAGACTTCTTTCCTCTCCCATATGGGATGGAAGTCTTACTACATCCCAGCTCAGAGGAGAATCTCAAAAGACAATTCTGTCCAGACCCTTCCAATATAAGACAGCGGGCTTATCATTCACAATACACTACTCCTCTATGGGTTCAGACCCTACTCTCCATCTCAGGGGGTTTATCTCATGGGGATGGAGCGGTTGTTCAGGAATGACAACAGTTTGGTGACACATGAAAGCCTCTCAGCCTGCTGAGGAAGTGACCTTCATCAAACAACCAGGTGGAAAGCAGGTGAAGTAGTCCTGTGGCCTAACAGGACACTTACTGAGAGGGAGGCCAAGTGGCTATAGGCCCTGGGATGCTAGCAGAAAGCCTCCTGGAAATCAAGAGGAAGCTAGAGCCCTCTGTCCTCCAGATTCTGTATCCCTATCTAGACATTAACAACCTCACCCTATATCCAGAGACTTGCCCAAATTAGGGAATCCTTTCCAGGCCCTGGTGCTGTGGGCTTCATACTTCTTTCAGGCTATCTTCTTCCAAAGCTATTTCTAGGTGTATGCATTCCTCTATTTTCTCTGGCACTGAAGCTTTTGAAAAAGGGCAATAATTGGAACTTTTCATTTTTTTTTCTTTCTAGCTTCTCCTGTGTGACTTATACTCTGACTAATGAATAAATAAGAATGCATAATTAGAGATTGCTTTAATCTTTTTTTGGTGCAGTCTGTTTGAACCTATAGATCCCCTCTCAGAAAAAAATGTTTAAAAGCTTAACAATAAAATACATATAATTTCAAAGGAAACCAATCATACTGAAATAGTGGTCAATACATTTAAAAACAAGTTTATTATCTGGCTTGGTTTATTATACTGTAGTATATTTACTTTCAATAATATAATTAATCAAAATGTTGATGTTCATAAATGTTGTTTCTAGACTTTCACCACTAATTGAATGCGTTTTGAAAATATCTGTGTTTTTCTAATTGTTCCAAAGTCATGGGTGCTGTTAATACTATGAGTTCTATTGCCTGCATTCATAACTGAAGGGAATGCTAAATTTTACTTAGAGGCCCTGTCACAAACTGTAAGGGGTCTGACATTTTACTCTACTTGCAAAGTATAAATTAGCATGTGACAGTGTCATGGATGCTGGTAGGAGAAGTGAAACTCATGGGTCAGAGACAAACGTCAGTTTATTACCCACAAGAATAGTGGTAGCCAGAGTACCAGAATCTGTGCCAGTTCTCTGAGACTCGTTTCCCACTGGACAATTGGAAGATGACACAACAATTCCTGCACACAGTGAGTTGTCTTATTTGTGTTTTCAAGTAAGAGGGTTATTGTGTTAAAATCATTAATATACTTTTTTTTATTTCTAAAATATCCATAGTTAAAGTCACATTATTAAATGCTCTTTGGAGTCATTAATAATTTCTAAGTACACAAAGGATCCTGAGACCAAAAATTGGAGAACCTCTGTCTTAGATGATCAAATAGCATGGATAGGATAGTGGGCAGAGGGCCGAAAGAAATATTGGCATTAAAAAACATTTTTGTTGTGGTGGTTTGTTGTTAAGTTGGCCTATGAGTCATGGCAATTCCATGCACAACTGGACTTCCAAACCTTTCTTCCTAGTCTGTCATAGTCTGGAAGCTCTGCTGAAACCTGTTCAGCAACACATAAGCCTCCACTGACAGACAGGTGGTGACTGAGTAAGGGGTGGACAGGCCAGGGATGGAACCTGTGTCTTCTGCATGGAAGGGGAGAATTCTACCACCAAATCACCAATCTCTCTTTCTCTCTATCAGTCTCTCTCTCTCTGTAGCCCCGCTCCCCCCACAACTTGCTAATAGCAGAAAAACATCGAAAACGATGGTGCTAGGCTATATGAGCTTTAGGCCCTCTACATTTTGATTCTGTGACATGTTGAGAGCAGGGTAAAACTCTTTTCAATTTTGAAATCAAAGATACATCGGAAGAGGGTAAGAGCATATTAGGAGAGACTGGATCTTCTCAGTAGCCTAATTAATCCAAAGTTTACTCCTCTCATCTAATACAGTATCACCTAAGTCCCCATCATAACTCATCAAGAGCAGAGGAACAATGAAAAAGCCAGAAAAACTGAGCACTTATCTAAATGAGACTGAAATGAATGCTAACTGGACGGTTTAAAGCTCTCTCTCCCACTCCCCTCTGCTTCCTGATGAGGACTCAAGAGGATGGGGAGACCCAGCTGACGAAGGAGAGTAACAGCGTTGTCTTTGTACACCCTGGTCCCTGTCTCTCACCCTGCAGTGCCGTGGGAAGGGTCTGAGTGTCAAAGAGGTTGTGGAAACGCTGAGTTAAGGCTTTGTATCTGGGGTGGTTAAGACTGTGCCAGCTTGGCTGGACAACAATTCTGCATGTTTGGCAGCTGCTTATCGAGTGGCATGGGCGGGGCCTCTGGTTGCTTCCCACCCGTCAGCTCTCATCTCTCCACATTCTGCGTCTTACCTCTGTCTGCTCATGTTTCCAGCAGTTCCTGCTCTCTTCTCTTTTTGCGTCTGGTTCCTGGGACTTGAACTAGCGGCTGTTGGTTCATCAAGCCTTACAGCCTGCAAGTGCGAGTCTTGTTCCCTGACCTGCTTATCCTGAGTTGGCCATCCCCTGCCCTTCCGTGAGGCTGTGGAAACCTTGCAGTCTCGCCTGGTAGCATGGCATCTGCCAACCCACACAGCCTGTGATCTAGAACTCTACTCTCTGATCCGCCAACCTTGGATTCACTAGCTCCCGTGGCTGTGTGGGGCTTGTGCTAGGACTTGGGACAGTTCAGCTTTTACAATTCTGTGAGCTCTTTCCTTTATATAAATCTTTCCTTGTACATATTATACGCGTTACTGGTTTTGCTTCCCTAGAAAACCCAGCATAAGACAGCATCTCCAGGATTTACAGGGTTAGTGTTAGGTGATCTTCAGCCAATAATCCAGTGGTATATGGGCTTTTGAAATCATAAACTAACCCACCAAGAAACCTGGGGAGAAGTGGACATAAGGAAACTGGAATAAGAAAACCCCAGAAACAGAGATAAAGTTACCTCCACTAAGATTTTGCCTGAGGTGGAAATGGAAGGCAAGAATGTCCAGTCATCTGTTGATATCTTTGGGTGATTAGTTCCAGGAGCCCCACGCATACCAAAATCCGGGGGATGCTCAAGTCCCTTATGTAAAATAGCATGGTATTTGCATATGACCTACATACTTCACCCCTTATATTTTAAATCGTCTTTAGATTACTTATAATACTTAATACCATGTAAGTTCTATGTAAATAATTGACTCACAACAATTGAAGACTTTCTCTGGAAGGTAGCTATTATAAATTAATAATGAATTGTGTCCCCCCTAAAATGTGTGTCCGCTTGATTAGTCCAAGATTCCCAGTATTCTATGATTTTCCACAGAGTTTATTGTGAGTTTATTACATGTGTAAATCCTGCCTCTATGATGTTAACAAGGTAGGATTAGAGGCAGCTATGTTAACCAGGTAGATTGACCTACTGCTAGGTCAATCTCTTTCAAAATATAAAAGAGAGAAATGAACAGAGAGACATGGAGATCTCAAACCATCAAGAAAGCATAGCTGGGAGCAGAGCATATCCTTTGGACCTGGGGTCCCCATGCCTGAGAAGTTCCCACACCAAGGGAAGACCTCCCTGAAGCGTCAACAGACAGAAAAAGCCTTCCCTTTTAGGCTAGCATGCTGACTTTGGACTTGTAGCCTTGTAGACTGACAGAATAAATTTCTCTTTGTTAAACCCATTTGCCTGTGCTATTTCTATCACAGCAGCACTAGCTAACTAAGACAGTAAGTAACCATTCTCTTCTCTAAGTTTCTTGAGCTCTTCTAGAGATGCTGATGCTGCCTGCCAATTCACCATTGATGCTGAAGTTCTTGAGGGTTGAGCCCTTTATAGGCCTAGCCAGCCATCCCTTACTAGCCTGAAACTCCTTTGTCTCCTTCTCAACTACTCACATTTAGCCTTGGAAGGATTGCTCTGACCGCACGCACAGTAACTTTTCAGGAGCCATTTTTTCACAGAAACAAAGGGTGCACACAACACCAGTAGCAAATGAATGAGACAGGAGATGAACAATGCTCAGAAAGAAGAGCTGGAGAAACCCTGAGGCTCTGTGGCATGATGGGAAGTGACAGCACGGGCTGCCTGCACATCTTCTCGCTTGTGTGGATTAGCATAGTGCTTCATGCAGTGAATTCAAGTTTTGCTTTCTGGAAACTTTTCTCAAATATTTTTGATCCTGTTTTGGATTGCATACATGGAACCTGCAGATACAGAGTGCTCACTGTATATAATTGGGATCCTAATCTTTCCATATTTCCAGTTTTGGTCTGTTGGCATACTAAGCTAGAATTTAAAGTGGCACAATAGGGCTTTTCGTCTTCTTCTTTTCCCTTGTATCCCCATTTCCATTCACATTACACAGTTTGTTCTAGAAGTATCATGTGATAATGGAATGCTTCAGGTTGATGATGGAAGAAGATTCTCTTGGCAAGGAACAGTAGTGGCATCTCTTCCCACTCTACCCCTACTCCCTGGCCAGCTTGCTCGCTTCCCCTGGAGTCTGATTCACCATGTCCTTGGTGTCTGCCCTGATGGATTTCACTTTGTGGCCTCAGAAAGGCACCGGAAAAGCAATCACTTCCAAAGTACTAGTGCCAGGCTGCATGCTTTGGTTATGTCTTGCTGCATAATAAACCATCTCAAAATTTAGTGGCTCAAGACAAACCCCAAACCCATTGCCTTCAAGTTGATTCTGTCACACAGCAACTCCACAGGACAGAGTAGACTTGCCCCATTGGGTTTCCAAGGAATGACTGGTGGACTTGAGCTGCAGACATTCTGTAGCAGACAAATATTTGACCACTGTGACACTATAGCTCCAGCTGAAAATAACCATCCTTTTATTGTTATCTCTTATGATTCTGGCTGTGGTGTTAAGCTCAGCTGGGTATTCTTGCTCAGGGTCTGTCTTGCCGTTGCACTCAGATAGGAAACTCAAAGACTGCAGGTGGGTGATTTCAGAGTTCAAAGGGGAATTATGTGGAGGCTCCTTTGGTCGCATCTGGAAGCTGATGGTACCAGCTGAATACATACATGTGGCCTGGGCTGCCTGACAGTATGCCCAATTAAGTTTGAACTTAAAGAACAATTTTTTTCTTTTAGTATCAGTACATTTCATGCAATATTTGGGAAATACTTATACTAAAACATTATCTGTGGTTTACCTGAAGTTCATATTTAACTGGGCATCCCATATTTTACGTAGCTATGTTGTTGAACCCTATGTTACTATCATTAGTTGTCACTGAGTAGTCCGACTCATGGTGACTCTGTGTGTGCAGAGTAGACCTGCTCAATTGTGTTTTCAATGCTGTGATGTTTCAGAAGTAGACTGCCAGGTCTAGCTTTCAAGATGCCTCCAGGTGAGTTAAAACCACCAACCTTTCGGTTAATTGTCAAGTGTTGAACGATTTGTGTCACCCAAGGACTCAAAAACTTCAGAAAGGCCATGATCTCAGGGGATATCCAGATTAATTGGGATACCCAAGGTTTTTCTCTCTCCCTCTCTCAAGATACCACTCCACATACCACCTAAGTGGCAACTGGGATTTTAAAAGTTAGCAAGCTGTCATCTAAACAGTACTAAATGGTCCCAATCCACCTGGACCTGGGGCAAATGGAGGACATCAGGGACAGAAGAAAACTATGAACCCAGCAGATGTAAGGGTCCTTATGAACCGTATCCTGTTTCAGTATGGGACAAGAATAACTAGATGGTGCCCGGCCACCACAAACGACAGGCTGGATGGGGTACATGGAACAGAGCTCTGGACACAGCAGGGGATGAAGAAGAGTGAAGAGCTTGAACTCTACCAAAAGACCTCACTTCATTGTCTTTCTGAACAGAAGGCTGCCTAGGAGCATGGCCCCTGGCCTCTCTAACCCCAAGCTGCATCCAGCACTGGGGCCAGCTCACCAAAAACTGACCTGGACCATAGAAGACACAGAAGGATACTGGAGGTAAGCAGACCTTTAAAAATATACATGGGGTTGTCTGAGGGACACTTTGCTGGAGCTGAATTGATTGGGTGAGGAGGTCCAGACCTTTATCAAAAGGTCACAGGAAGTTCCAAACAAAAGGGGAAGCATGCTGCCACATAGGGGGCAGGAAGAATAGAATAGAGGTGTAAGTGCTGGATGTTATATGGCAACATGATATAGACTGTAAAGTTGTTCTTAATTCACAATAAAAGTTTTAAAAAAAACACCTATAGAGAAAACAATAGGACTTTATTCGTCAGGATTATCTTGGTTGCTTGTGACAGAAACTCTCCTCAAATTGGCTTAAGTAAAACGGGAAGTTATGGGCTTATATGACAGATTCTGAAATAGGGCTGGCATCAGATATGGTTGCATCTAGATCAAATGACATCATCAGGACTTGGCTATTGTCTCTGACCCTTTTCCAACATATTTGGCTCATGTCTCGACATGATGGCCCTCAGCAGCTCTAGGCTTATAATCTTTCAGTCTTAGTGAAAAAAAAGACCTTCCTTTCCTTACTAGGTCTGTTTTTTTTTCATAGGCATCCCAGTCTCCTTTTGGGGGAGCCCACTGGAATAATTGGGTCATATGCGCATCTCCAAACAATCATGATAGCCTTTGGAACTAGACACTGTATTAGTTTCTTGTGGCTGCAGTAACAAATTGCAACAAACTGGGTGGCTTAAAACAGCAGAAAATTCTTCTGTCCCAGCTCTTTGATTGCACTTGGGGTCCAACCAGATAATCCAAGATAGACTCCTTTTCTCAAGATCCTTAATTATACCTTTTGCCATTGTTAAGAAATGAACTGTGTCCCTCCAAAATCTCTGTTGGAATCTTATTCTCTATACCTGTGGATAGAATCACATTTAACAATAGGTTTTCTTTGTTAAAGTTATGAGGCTATATCACTATGGGTGTGTCTTACAACTAATCATTTCTGCGGAGAAGACAGATAACATGTGAAGATCCCCAAGTAACTGAAGAATGCTGGGACTGCAGAAGCTGAGACGACACAGAGAAAACCTTCCCCTATAGCTGGTAACCTGAATGTGGACTTTCAGCTTCTTTTAACTGTAAGAAAAGAAATTTCTGTTCTTTAAAACCAGCCACTTGTGGTATTTCTGTTACAGTCACAGTTTAAGAGTCTAGGGATTAGGACATGGATATACCTTTGCTGGGGTCACCATTAAGACCACTACAGTTATTTAGGATTGGAAAGTGAGTGAAGAATACCTCTCAAAGCAAAAATGGTGATGCTGGAAAGCAAACACACCGCATTGTTTATGAGAAGGACTTCCTTCCTATTCCGTTCTGTTTATTTCATGTATGTAACTACTATTTGGAGAATACCTACAAGGTGCTAGATTGTGAGCTGTCCATAGTAGCTTATACTCCAGGTTAGAATGTTCACCCAGCACCTACCCTGCAAATGTTGAGAAGAATTCAAAGCTAACAAAAAGTGTCCCTTTCTTTGGCAACCTTGCAGATTTTCTATTATAGTGCAGAATGTGATGAAGACTGAGAGTTTGTTCTGACTAGAGCTTTTCAGCTGAGCCTGGAGACAAGAGGAGAGAAAAGGGAAACTTCTGGGACTGTGAATAGGAGGGGAAAGATTGGCTGGGGGAAGGGCAGGACAGCAGCCTGAGGGAATCTGGTCAGGTAATAATAGAATGGTAAGGTTTTCATATTCAAGGAAAAAAACACCAGTAAGTTATTCAGACAGAGTATTGACATGACTAGATGGGTTATTTTAGAGAGATAAGGATGTTGTACACAAAGGATTAGAGAGACTTGGGCATCAATTGCCCAACCCCAACTGGCTCCCTAACAAGTCTGCCTCATGTGCTTCTTCTCCTAGGACCTTCGCCATGCTGAGTGTTCCTCCTCCGTATGTCTGCTTTTATATAGATATCCATCCACTCCCCTAGACACAGGCTAGACTCCTGCAGCACAGGTGGCTTCCAGAGTGCCTGGTTTCAGCACCTAGCAGCATCCCTTGACAGCTTTGCCATAGTGGCTCTGGAGAAACACCTACCTGTGAACAGCTTTCTAGTAGCCAAACCCTTATCACTCCAGTCTCCTACTCCAGTTAATAATTCTTTCTTTCAACTTTCCCTGGTCAAATCACTGTGTGTTTTCTCCTGATCAGACCCAGACTGATACACCATTCTTCTAAACTTGTGTTGTACAGCATGGTAGCCACTAGCCACATGTGGTTATTGAGTATTTGAAATATGGCTGATGACACCCAGGAACTGAATTTTTATCTAATTGAAATAAAAAAACCCTGAAATAGCATGCAATATTTTCTATTAAGTACTTAATTTAAAACATCAAATAAATATTTTATATATGATACGCAGCCTGATGTTGATAATATTTATGGATGGGTTGGGTTAAATAAATCATTACAAATATTTTTTTCTTTTAAAACTTTCTTCATGTGGCTATTAGAAAATCTTAAATTTCATATGTGGTTTGCACTTTATTTCTATAGGACAACAGTATTCTATACCTACCTTCTACAGAGACTTCTCAGATGTGTCTAAAGAGATATATCTGCCACTTTGGACTTCCATAACTCTTTGAATTTCTCTTAAGACATCTGTGGGGAATTCTTATTAGTTCTTTACACCTATTGCCAGCATCCTATCTCTTTTTGTGGGCATTCCAATGCTCTTTTTGGAGAATGCTCCACAGTGCATAGCTTGTTGAGAATTAGTGGCCATATTCCACTAGGAACCAAAAGAGTTGTCCTTTTAGTAGCTTGGGTGATGGGCATACAAATAAGACTCTTCCAAAGGAAAGTGCCTTGAACAAGTGTTAGAAGAACAGTCATTTGGAAATCCTATCTGTTCCTAAAGCCTGAAGCAGAGTGTGACCCATATTCTATACCTGCTCACTATTGTGTCACTTCTGCACTGACTTCTGTTGTCTAGCTTTTTTCAAACCTATCTCATCACTGACTTTATAAGACCTTGATACCTGTCCAATAAATTCTCTTTTCTTTATGATTGGTAGAGTCTGTTTCTGCAGTTTGGAACCAAGAACGCTGATTGATACTGCCATCAATGTTGCTCTACTATACACCGCAGTCAGTTCCAGCAAGGTATAGTCTATGGGAAAACTCCCAGAATTAAAGGCTAAGCTGAAAAGCCAGGTTTGGGGAAGGACAGGAGCCACCAGCCTTTCAGAGCTCTGTACCAAGAAAAGGGAGCATCATCAACGAGATGAATGTACATCAATACTTTTCAGTCCCTAGGTCATCACTTTGTTTATTCCAGGAACAGAGCGTAATGACCTGATCCGAGGTTAGACAGAAGAATGGCCCACCAAAGATATCTGTATCCCAGAGCTTGTGAATATTTTACCTTACATGGCCATCATAGTCATCTAGTCGTGTTCTAACAGAAGCATCTCCAGTGGATGGCTTTAACAAAAAAAGTGTTTCCTCTCACAGTCCAGTAGGTTGGAAGTCTAAATTTAGGGTGCTGGCTCCAGGGCAACAGTCTCGCTCTGTGGGCTCTAGAGGAAGGTGCTTGTGTTACATCAGTCTTTCTTTGGTCTGACAGCATTACTGTGTGGGAACCTCAGGTTGGAAGGATGTGCTCTGCTCTTGGTGCTGCTTTCTTGATGGTATGAAGTCCTCCACTCTGCTTGCTTCCCATTCTTTTTATCTCTTGTGTAGGATAAAAGGTGGTGCAAGCTGTACTTCAGGGAAACTCCCTTTACATTGCAGCAGGGGAAGTGGCCACAGAAAGGGTGCTATAATCCCAGCGTAATCCCCTTTAACTTAATCCAGTCTATTAAACACAGGCAGAGATAACGATTTACATACTGAGACACATTTTTTAGGGGGGAGGGCACAATCCACCCCACGACAATGGTAAAGGAACTTTGCAGATATGATTTGAGGACAGTGAGACATAGAGATTATCTTGAATTACTAGGGTGGATCCAATGTAAACAAAACCAAACCAGCCACCATTGAGTTCATTCTGACTTATGGAGAGCCCACATATCCTATGGACTGTAGAGTAAAACTGTACTCCACAGGGGTTTTGTGGTTGTGACCTTTTGGAAGCAAATCTCCAGGTCTTTCTTCTGAGGCCCTTCTGGGTGGCTCTGAATCACCAACACTTCAGTTAGTAGTTGAGTGCTTAACTGTTTGTACCACCCAAGGATTCCTAACGTAATCACAAAACAAAAATCAAACCCACTGTTGTTGATTCTGACTCATAGCAACTGTTCTATAGGGTTTCCAAGGAGCATGTGGTAGATTCAAGCTGCCAGCTTTTTGGTCAGCAGCGAAGTTCTTAACCACTGTGCCACCAGGGCTCTGACGTATTCACAACAGTTCTTAAAAGCAGAGAACCCTTTCCAGCTGGATCACACAGATGTGACTAAAGAAGCCAAATTAGAAAGATGTTACATTGCTGTCTTTGAAGACAGAGGAAGGGAGCCACAAGTCAAGGAATGTGGGAAGCCTCTAGAAGCTGGAAAAGGCAAGGAAACAGTCTCCCCTAGAGCCTCTGGAGGGAACACAGCCCTGTTGATGCCTTGATTTTAGCCTAGTGAGACATGTGTCTGATTTCTCACCTATAGAACTGTAAGATAATAAAGTTGAGTGCTTTAAGCCACTGAGTTTATGGTAATTTGTTGTTGCAGCAAACAGAAAACTAACAAGTCCACCCTATGAACTGGAGTTGACAGTACTTTGACAGTCCTACCACGGTTTTATTTCCTGAGAGCAGGGAGGAAATTTCTTGTGTAAAAATCAGTTGCCATCAGCAAACGAAGGAAAAGATGCTGAACAAGCCAAACACGATACTTGTTGAAGCCAACCACCATGGCCCCTTGCACATAAAGATATTTCATCAAAATCTGTCCAGTTGAACACTTAGGGCCAGCAGCTGATGAGGTTAAACATTCTGGGTGAGAACCCTTGAGGAAACAGGAGAGCTTTATAAGGAATGCAAATCTAATATTCACATATGCAAAATACACATACATAGGTACATAGGTTGTGTGCCTATACATACATGTATGTTAAGAATCCTGAATTTTGTCATAAACAATCTCATGAAACTTGAAAAGGTCTGATTCTCCCTTAGTAACTCAAACCCACTGCTGTCAATTCCAACTCACAGCCACCTGCCCCACTGGGTTTTCAAGGCTACTACATCTTTCTCCCAAGGAATTGCTAGTGGATTTGAAGGTGCCAGTCTTTGGTTAGCAGCGAAACACTTTAACCACTGCACCATTAGGGTGCCTTCCCCCTTTAAAGATGTAGCTATTTCAGTGGGCTACCCTGGCTGCTAAACATACAGACCTGTTCTACAGAGGGTTTAAGAATCACTCGCTTAGTCACTGACTAATTAGTTCTTGATAAATGAGAGACACTGACAGAGACCTATTTAAAGGCACATAAAATGAGACAAAAGTTATGGTCCACCAGTCTAAGAATGCATAACTAGGAGAGCTAAAAGAGCAATAAAGGGGATTTACTATAGTTGTCCAAACATCCTGATTGTGGACTTAAGGTCACTGGAAGATTGCAGTAAAGTGATTCAAATCATCTGCAGAGCGAGGCTTATGTCCAACACAACCCCAGCTTCTGAACATTTGGTCTGACTCTGCAGCAGTTTAATAACAAGCAACAAAAACATCATTTTGGACTGTAGTAGAACATTACTCTCAAGGAATCATGCATTGTCAGCTCATAATTCAGCTAAGAGAATTTGGTATCTGAAGGTATTTTTCCTGCAGTTCACAAGATCTACGCTCAGGTGGCAGTAAGGTTATCATGGTCACCTTTTTCAAGGTGAGTTTTTACTCTGGTGAAACAAATTTTGGCAGACAGCATTCCCCAGCGAGTCTATGTATTTGTGTTTTTGTTGGGATTTGGGAAAGGTGCCAAGGGATTCCCTTCCCAGAGACCAGAAACCAGAGTAGAACATGTCAAAAAGAGATGATTCTAGGAGAATTATTGTTAATCCAGCTCATATAGTAGAATATCTCTAAAACAAGCAAACAAACAAGAACACCAATATCTGGTTTCAGTACTTCAAAGGTGCAACTCAAGCATCTGGATGCTCTAAAAGCTCCCGAAACCAACCAATGACTCTCAATGCATTCTGACTCCTGAGGACCCCATGTGCTTCCAGAGTAGAAGTACCACCTCCACAGGGCTTTTATAGCTGTGACTTTTCAGAAGCAGATGACAAGTCTTTCTTCTGAAGCTTCTGGAGGTAGGTTTGAACCTCCAACCTATCTGTTAGTAGCCTGGGGCTTAACATTTTGCACCATTGAGGGGCTCCTAGCAGCTCTCTAGGTAATTGTGATGACTGGTCAGTGCTGCCAGTGTTAAGAACCACTGCTTGAGAATTTGATAGTATGGTTACCTTTGTAGGCCATTAGTTTCACGGTGTCCTGTCAGGGGAGATACAGCCTAACAAAGTTTCTCAAAACTCAGTGTGTCATGCAGACATTAAGACACTGTTTAAAATTCAGACTACCATGTTTCCTCGGAGCCTAGGAATTCACTCTTGTGTGGTGCCTTGTTGCTGTTCTTAGGTGCCACTGAATCTGTTCCAACTCATAGCAACCCCATGTGTGAGGGAAGGAAATAGTGCCTGGTCCTGTGCCAGCCTCACAATCGTTGCTAGGTTTGAAACCATTTTGTAGCCAGTGTCTATTCATTTTTTCGAAGGTCCTCCTCTTCTTCACTGACCCTCTACTTTACCAAGCATGAAGTCCTTCTCCAGGGTCTGAATCCGCCTGATAACATGTCCAGAGTACACAAGACAAAGTCTTACCACCTTCACCTCTAAGGAGCATCCTGTCTGTACTTCTTCCAAGGCAGGTTCATTCTTCTGGCGATCCAATATTCTTCAGCAGTTTATAGCCCATTCAGAGTGTATCAATTCTTCCTTGGTCCTCCTTACTCACTGTCCAGCTTTCACATGCATAGGAAGCAACAGAAAATAGTAAGGTGCACCACAGCCCTCAGACTGACATCTTTTGAACCTTACAAAGTAGTCTTTTGCAGCAGATTTGCCCAATGCAATATATTGTTTGATTTCTTGTCCTCTGCTTTCATGGTGCCTAAAGAATCTTCATTTTTCAAGTAGTCTGACGATCAATCTGAAAAAAATAGAGTTTACAAAAAACAACACACAAAATAAGAAGACTTCTGTCAGTTTATGGTGATCTAAGCATTTCTAGAAACTCTGCAGGCAAGTAGTGGTTAAGAGCTATGCTGCTCCTTGAAACTCTATGGGGCAGTCTGTAATGTTCACTGCTGAGTCGGAATCAATTCGATGGCTTTTTTGGCGGGGGCGGGTGGGGGAATGCCTGGAAAAAGGGAAAAAAGACAACTGCGTAAAACAGTCCCATAACGCCCATGTAGTGTCGCTCCCTATACTCTGGGCAGTTATATACCGGTCTTAGTTTCCACAGCTGCGTTGTCCCAGTTACTCTGAGCATTTCCGGCAGTATCCACTGCAGAAGACCGAAGTTTGGCAAGGTGTGTGGCGCTGGCTGTGGGTGGCTCTGGGTTCAGGAAAAGTCCCCGAGGGCCAGGACGCGGGTAGCTTTTCTTTGTAACCGCTTCCTTCTGACGGGCTGGCTCTTCAGCAAGGTTCTCCATTGTTCCATTCGGTCCTCTGCTCTCACTGCGGGTTCCCGCGCCTGCTAGGAGCACGGTTGAGAACGCGAAGCGACTGTACCCGCAGCCGGGCTGCCGGGAGGGTGCGAGACGCGGGCCTCCGGGCTCCCGCGCCAAGGAGCGGCCCTCAGCGGGGTACGCGCAGAGCGGGGCTGGCCGCCGGGGCGCAGCCTCGCGCCCGGCCTCGCCTCCCCGCGCTCCCGTCACCGCCCCCCCCCTGCTGGCGTTGCCCGGGGGCGGGGACTCTCCGCCGCTGCGGAGGCCGGAGACGCGGCGGCGCGGTGGCGAGTCGTGGAGCGGCTCGGAGCGGCTCGGAGCGCCCGGCCAGTGGTCTAGAGAGCGGTGCGGCGTCAGGAGAGCAGCGCGGGACGGCCTCGAAGCGAGGCACCGCGGAGCCCAGCAGCCGACCGAGCCTCAGAAGAGGTGAGTCGGCCAGCGCGTCCTCTCGGCGCGCCCTCTCGCCGCCTTCTCGCGCCTTCCCCCTCAGCCTTAAGTCCTGCGCCCAGCGTCCAGAGACCCCACTCGGTGTCCCGGACCCCACCCGGCTAGTGCCCAGATTGGCCCCTTGTATCGAATTCAGCTCGGAGGTGACACTGCCCCACCCGGCGGTGACTGCCCCTTTGGGCCGGCTGTGAGGCGGAGAAGCCCTTTGCCGCCGCGACCCCGCAGCTTTCCGCTTCCTTGGCGAGGGCGCGCTGACACCGGGCCCGACTGGGAGGCGCCGTGCGAAGATTCCCTGTCCCTGTGGAGGCTAATGTGGGGCTCTTCAGGGGCTTTGCTTTTTGTTGAGATTTTGTCAGGCACGTCAGTATGAAAAGTGTAAAGCGTTCATCCCAAGAGTCGCGCAAATTCTAATTCTGCAGCCGTGATTTGCAAGATGTGAAGGCGGGTCGTGCTGGGAGCCGCTCTCGTGTGCATCCTCTTCCTGCCTCCTCAACCCTAGGGACGCTCAGGCTCCTCGGGTGCCCACCTAGACAGCAGTTGCGTCCTGGCAGGTGATGGTGATGTGGCGACCCAGAGGTCGGCCGCAGGTCTTTCCCCCGCTGCGCCACTGGCTCACAGCCATGGTCACCAGAGCACATAGCGATTAGGCGTGCTGGCAGGTTGTGTCTTAAACCTGCATTTTCCACCTTTGACGTGTGAAGGACCCGGAAAACTTTTGCTCTGCTGTAAAAATAGTCTTCCTGGGTATTACAGAATGTATATATACACATGTTTATGTATGTGTACAATATATATTTAATGGACATTTACTTCATACTCTGTTAAATATTTTTAATGATTTTTTTCTCTCTTTTTTTTTTAGTAAAACACAATTGGAAAATTACATGTTTTGGTAAACGTTCTTTAGCGGGATTTAAGAGTTATTACTCTATTGGGAATGCCCTGACTATGCTTTGGTCACTTTGAGACATTCGTTCTCCAAAGGTATAAAACCAAACGTGTGGCTTTCATGGTTTTGCAAATTTCTTTTTGTTTTGGGCGTTTGTCACACCTATTTGGGAATCTGAGCCCTTCAATGCCAATGTTGAGGACCATTCCTAGGGTCGGGTTGTTAAGATATTTAACAATCAGATGTGAATGTTTTAGAGCTCTGGAGTGACTGTATGTTTGGCTTGAGACCATCAGATGGCTGAGATTTAGGCAGTTTTACTGTTTTTGGATTTCTTGGTACAAGAGCAGTAGAATAAAGATCTTGGTTGCCCTTGTGGATCCTAGCCTCTTCTACTTGTATTCTAAAAGATAAACTTCATGTTTTTGGAAGGAATGATTTTATTTGCACATAGTGACCAGTAACTTGCTAAAACTTGCTGTTCTTAGGCCACTCAGTTTTTAAGGTGTCAATGGAAATTAAATTCTTAGGGTTTTTAAAAACGCAGATTCACTTATGATGACCTTTGAACCTCTATAGAGAGATTGACACATTTTTTTTTCATTGATTTTGAGCAGAAATGCAAAACCAAGAGGAAAGGAAAGGAGAATTGAGAGGGAGGTCAGGTGACAGTAGTATCACTGTTAGGAGCTAAAGAATGCCGTCCATTTCCAGATTGCTGGATATAGGTCCAATTTTTGGTGGAGACGAAAAGATTTTGCTTTTACCTTTTTTTTTGGAGAGAGAGTGGGGCAGAAACAGCATTGAGGACAAATGACTGTGAGGCCCCAAACTCAAAAATAAAATAAAATAAAAACCCACTACCGTTGAGTTGATTCTAACTCATAGCTATCCTACAGGACAGGGTAGAACTGCCCTGTAGAGTTTCCAAGGAGTGCCTGGTAGATTTGAAGTGCTGACCTGTTAGTTAGCAGACATAGCACTTAACCTGCTGTACCACCAGGGTTTCCTATATGATACCCAGGGATACCTTGTCCCAGCCAGGGAGGGAGCTGCTGGACTTGTTCAGCATCTGTGGAAGGTACAGGCTGGCTTTCTGCATCAGAAGCACCAAGGATGGAACTTCAGAGGCTGGGAAACTGACTACCTGTGGAACAGCTGGGAAGGTTGGCCATCACTATGAGCAGGTTTTGCTCAGGAGAGTAGGAAAGGTCTGGCAGTGGGTTCTGTTAGAGACACAGCTTGAAGGCAAGATAGCACCTGATAACAAGCCCTCCTCCTAAAAGTATCTGGTGTGTGAGGACTGTGGGGACTATGGTCTCGGGAAACATCTGGTGCAGTGGGCGTGATATAGTTTATAAAGAAAACACTCTACATTCTACTTTGATAAGCAGCGCCTGGGGCCTTAAAACCCTGTGAGTGGTCATTTAGGAAACATCACTGGTCTTACCCCTTCCGTAAGCAAGGGAGAACAAAGAAAACTAAAGCCACAAGGGAAAGGTTAGTGCAAGGAGCTAATGGACCACAGCTCCCACAGCCTCACCAGACTGAGTCCAGCTACCACCACTGATTACTCTGACAGGGATACAGTAGAGAGTCCGGGACAGAGCTGGGGAAATGTGTAGAGCAAAACTCTTGACTCACAAAAGAAGACCAGACTCATTGGCCTGACAGAGAGGGGAAAAACCCTAAGAAGATGGTCCCTGGACATGCTTTTGGCTCAGTAATGAGCTCAGTCCTAGAATTGATCCCTCAGCCAAAGAGATCCAAAAAAAAAAAAAAGAGCAAAACCCATGGCTGTCGAGTCCCTTGCGACTCATACGGTCATGGATTGAATTGTGTTCCACATAAAATGTGTGTAGCAGTTCGGCTAGGCCTTGATTGCAGTGAGTATGATTTTCCTACATGTTGTAACTCTTGCCTCTGTGATGTTGATGAGGGAGGACAGATGGCAGTAGTGTTGGTGAGGCAGAACTCAACGTGTGAGACTGTTGTGCCTTGAGGCAATCTCTTGGGATATAAAGGAAGAGGAAGTAAGCAGAGGATTGGGGATCTCTTAACCACCAGGAAAGAAACAGGTCTGGGAACAGAGCGTGTCCTCTGGACACAGGGTACGTGTTCCTCCAAATCTCCTAGTAAAGGGGAAGATTGATGTCAAGGACCTTCATCCTTACAAGGTCCAACAGAAAAACAAAGAAAGACTGCCCTTGGAGCAGGTGTCCTGAATTTGGGTTTGTAGCCCACTGGGCTGTGACAGAATAAAATTTCTCTTTCTAAAGCCACCCTCTTGTGATATTTCTGTTAAAGCAGCACTAGATGACTGACACTCATAATGACCCTATGGGAGATAATAGAACTACCTATAGGGTTTCCAAGGAGTGCCTGGTAGATTTGAACTGCTGACCATTAACCAGTATACCAGCAGGGGTTCCAGCCAAAGATTAGACAGTCCTGTAAAGTAAAATAAGACTGAAGGGGCTCACCTGCCCAGAGGCAAGGTCTAAAAGGCAGAAGGGGACAGGAAGGCTGGTAACAGGGAACCCAGGGTCAAGAATGGAGCGGGGTTGACATGTTGTGGAGTTGTTACCCAGTGTCATAAAAGAGTATGTATAGTAATCGTTTAATAAGGAGCAATTTTTAAAAAAATAATCTTTCATCTAAATTATAATAAAAACAATTATAGAAATGGCCAGACTTGGCCTGACAGAACTGGAGAAACCCCTAGCGTAGGGCCCCATGCACCCTTTAGCTCAGTACTGAAGTCACTCGTAAGGTTCACTCTTCGGCCGAAGATGTGACAGGTGCATAAAACAGAATGAGACTAAAGGATCATACCTGCCCAGGAAGGATGAGAAGACAGGAGAGGCAGGAAAACTGGTAATAGGTCATGAGGACAGAGTGTTGACACATTGTGAGGTTGTATGAAACAATATGTGTACTAACAGTTTAATGGAAAGCTGCTTTGTCCTGTCAGCCTTCATCCAAGGTTCAAAAAGAAAAGTGCCTGATGTCTTTGCCTTTAACCTACCCAGTGATTCTGTGGGTGAAAGGCTGGGTGATGTGCTTCCATAAAGATTACAGTGAAGAAAGCCCCATAAGGAGCTCTGATCTAATCTGTCCCATGTGAGGCCACCATGAATGGAAGTCAACTCAACTGCAGTGTGTTTGGTTTTATTATTTTTCTTTAGGAAAAAACAAAAGTTACCCTAGGAAAAGATTCATTTCTTTTTAAATGAGCCAACAGGATAGATGACATGTATGATCCACAAGTGGGATAAAAGAAAAATAATTTTTTTTTGTAAAAACTTTTTTTTTCCTCCTGAATATCTATAAAAGTAAAAGGAATAGCTTTTGTAAGTTTTGCTCTGACCTTAGAAGAGGAAGAGTGGGATTTTACCTCTGTCCCTCCCTGTATATGCCCTTAAAGCGTGGGGTCATTTTCTAGGCTTTCCATGTGACTGATGAAAACACATCAAGAGAGAGACTGGTATTGAAGTTTAGAAAGTGTTTCCCAGCTTCTTTCCCTGAGTGTCTTTCTTTTGCCTCATAAGAATTTTCCCATAAGTTCAACAGGGGAAAAGGCATGCTTTGTCAGACTGTTAAAATATTTTATTTTAAACCTCTTAGGGTCTCCATGAGTCGGATCCGACTTGATGGCACTTGGTTTTGGCTAAGGGTTATATTAATAAATCTTTGCTAAAATTTCAAAAATTAATAATGGCTGATTTAAAAAATGTATAAATACAATGTTACATGATTATAGTGATTTATGTTGTATTTTGCAGTGGTTTCTAAATTTTTTGATCATTCTTGTTGTAAGTATTTTTAGCATTCCCCCATATGTGTGTTTGTTATTTGTAAATTATAGATTCTTGCCCAAAGGTGCCTCAGAAGACAGGCCTGGCAGTCTGCTTCTGAAAGTTCACAGCCTTGAAAGCCTTGTGGATAATTCTGCTTTGCACACAGGGGGTCACCATGAATTGGAATCATCTTGCGGGTAACTAACAACACCTATAATGGTTCTCTGCTATCTCAGATAGGCTCAGGACTGGATTCATGGTTAATGATAGTGGAGGTAAAACCCTATTTCAAATAGTCTTTCTTTTAATTTTGAGTATTTTTGGCTAGTTTCTTGTCGGATATGTCTACATCACTGTTTTAGTCAGCTAGTGCTGCTTCAGTGGAGATACCTCAAGTGGATGGCTTTAAAGGAGAAATTTTATTTCATCACAGTCTAGTAGGTTAAAAGTTGAAATTCAGGGTGTTAGCTCCAGGGGAAGGCACACGTTTTTGAGGGGACACAATTCTGTCCATGACATTCCACCCTTTGCTCCCCTAAAAATCACATCCTTGCAGTACACAAAACATACTCTCCTGTCATAGCACGTCCCACAGATTCTCCTGTCATAGCACGTCCAAGTCCAAAATCCAAAAATTCCTCTTCATCTGTGAAATCCAGAAAGCAAGTTATCTGTTTCCAAAATACACTGGCAGGACAGGTGCAAGCTAGATATTGCCATTATAAATAGGAGGAAGGGAAAGGACCCATAACAGGCACCAAACAAATCAGCAGAACACATTGCATTAGCCCTCAAGGCTTTGAAAATAATCTTCTGTTCTCTGAGACATTGTACAGAATGGCTGTGCCCTCCAGATTCTTTGGCTACTCTCTCTCGATTCTGAGTGTGGGCCACAGCTCTGCCTTCCAGGTGCACTGGGACAGCAACTCAGTTTCTTCCATTTTCTTTGTGCAGAGTGCAGACTCCACTCTTAAAAACACCAGAGGCCATTGCTTCACCCTTTGAAACCCCTGAGGTCATGGCCATACCTTTTGTGACTGAGGCAGCTCAGCTTCTTGTGCTCCTCGTCCTTAGCTTCTGCTTCCTATGGCCTCATCCCCACATCTGCCGTGGTGGGGCAGGTGTTCTAGAGCTCTATAGCTTCACCAGTAAGTGCCTGGAGGCATTTGTAAACTTCAGCTGGAAGGCTCTGTCGGTTGGCAAGCCTAGCTCCACCAGTAAGTGCTCAGAGGTACCTCACTGTGCCAGGAAGTCTGCTGAGCACAGGGAAACTTGGCTTCACCACCGTCTCATGCTGGTCTCTTGGTTTTGCTGTTGTTGGCTCTCTGAAGCCACCACTCATCGCTGCTGCCAGCTCTCCACTACTGCCTGTCCTCCGCCGCCTCTCTGTCACTGAGGGTTGCCAGTCACCTGTTGCTTTTGGATCCCGGCTGACGGTCTGCTAGCAGCAATGCACTACTAGTTTATACGTAAACATTGGTAAAACATAGTTTCTATCTTTTTTTTTTTTGGATACAAATATATGTGGAACATCATCCACATCCTCTGGAGAGCATCTACCCTGCTAGTAATTTCTTACTTCTGCTTCTCGTAATTCTTTCATTTGACTCTTAGAAGAAGCCTCACAAGGGCAGATAGAACTGATCCTCCTCTTTTTTCTAAATGAGTAAACTGAAACTTAAAAAGGTCAATTAATACCACAGTAATAATTCTTTTTAACTGTTTGCTTGTTGGTACTCATCACCTTGATGGCTGTCGTATAGTGTTCACACCAGCCTCAGTAGACACCTCCCAATGTATCTTTTACAGATGAGCTCATGAGGTGTGGAGAAGATATGAAACTTACCTTGTGTCGCCCAAGAAGTGAGTATGTGAGTGCTTATGTCCTCTCAGTTAGTTGCATCAGGCAGGAACCTGGGTTGTGTTTATGTTCCTTGACGACAAAGATCTTCCTTGCATGTTTTTTTAATCCCCATTTTCAAAGAGACCTTTGAAATATGTTTGAATGAGTCTTTCTTTTTTCCTGTTTACTTAATGATATGTTCATATGGTGTAATGACTTTTTCTTTGAATGAAGAGGCCATAAATTTATATAACTGAATCTGAGAATACTGGAAATACAGCTTCAGAACTTGTGAATGTTACCATTTTTATCTTACTTTCATGTAGACTTTTATTGTTATTGCTTGACTTCTGTATTATAATACTTAAAGCATAAAAAATTACAGAATTTGTAAAGTAAGAAATGAAAGAGGGAGCAGTGGTTCAGTTATAGAATTCTCACCTTCGTAATGGGAGACCCAGGTTTGAAACCTGGCCTGTGCACCTCATAGGCAGCCCTTACCCATGTAGCATGGGAGATAGGGATGTCACGGTGATGGTGAATAGGTTTTAACAGAGTTTCCAGACTTAGAAGGACTAGGAAGAAAGATCTGGTGATCTACATCTGAAAATCGGCCAGTGTAAACCTTATATGTCACAGCTGTTTGTGGGGATGATGAAGGACTGGGCAGTATTTGGTTCCATGGTACACAAAGTGATGCTGAGTCCAGGATGGACTCAATGGAAGCTAATAACAGCAACAACAAAACTTGAAAGGTTAGTTATTTCTTCCTTCCCTATACACATTTCCACTCTCACAATACAGTTTTTGTGTGTACTTGGCTATAAACCTTTTTCTGTGCATCCTACCAACTGCTTTTGAGTTGACTCTGACTCGTAGCAACCCTACAGACAGCGTAGAACTGCCCCATGGAGTTTCCAAGGAGTGCTTGGTAGATTTGAACTGCTGACCTTGTAGTTAGCAGCCATAGCACGTAAGCACTAAATCACCAGGGTTTCCATGCTTAGACAGCTATATTTCCATACTAAGAGTATTTCTAAAATTTTTTCAAGGAAATGTTTATTACTGTTTTGAAACTTTTCTCACTCAGCAATTTATATGTTGATTGTTGCTGCATAACAAACCATCTCAAAGCTTAAACCACCATTTTATGGTCTCTCATCAGTCTTCTGTGGGCTGACAGGACTCAGCTGAGTGGTTGTTGTATTTCACATGATAATTGGCTGGGGCTGCAGTCAATTGGCAGTTCATTTGGTCTGGAACTTAAAGATGGCTCGTTGGCTAACTTCATTCTTCAGAAATGTTACCCTGCTGAATCCTTAGAGACAAAATTTTAGTATATTAGTGATTGATTGGTTAAGAGGAAAAGCTAGTAGTTACATTCGTCATTTGATTCCAGTGCTCTCAAAATCCAAGAGACTCCAGCCCATTCTTTCTTTGTTATCTGTCATGATTATTCTTTATGTTTCATCATATTCTTTGCAGCTTTGATGGCTGGGCTCAGTGATTATTTTCATTGAAGTTAAAGAACAGATACCTTTGTACAAAACCTTGTGGTGACTTTGATTGAGATGCCCAAAGGGAGAGGACTCTGCACTAAGAGTTTATTTTACAAACAGTCCCTTTTAGGTTACTCGATGGCACTTGGCTTGGCTTTTTTCATATAACCTTATTTCTCTGGGGCAGACAGTAGTAGATAAGGTTTAAGAAAAAGGCTTCAGGTTGTTAATACAGATGGAAAGTGGGAGACAGTAGTTACTGATTCAGTAGACTGATGGTGCTGCCTAGCAATTTCCATTTCTATAAGTTCCCCTGTGATGCTGATGCCGCTGGTCCAGAGACTGTGAGAACCTCTGAACTAGAGCAGGAGCTGGCATACTTATTCTGTGAAGGGCAGCTAGTAAATATTTTAGGCTTTGCGGGTCGTACAGTTTCTTGTCTCAACTATTCTGTTGTAGTAGCCCGGAGAAGCCATAGATGCTATCTTAATGAATGAGTGTGGCTGTGAGCTAATAAAACCTCATGGACACAGAAATTTTAATTTCACATGTCATAAAATATTATCACAGTTTCCCCCCATGTAGAAAAACTGGTGGCAGGCAAGATTTGGTTCTTTACTGACTAGGGGAAAATTGGGAAACCCTTACCGCAAGATGGAGTTCTGGTATCCATGCGGGAGTTGGCTTTTCTTTAGGAAATTCCAAGCGTTGGATCAAACAAGATAGAATTTGGTTCTTTCGTTCACTTTTACTCATCCACATTGCTTTTTGGTGTTTTTACCACATGATATTAATTATGTATATTATTTAAAAAAAATATTTATATATTATCAGCTTCCAAAATTGGGGAAAGCATAGTGTTTGGGGTTCGGGCTATAAGAGGAAGTGATTCTGCTTCAGTCGTAGTAACTTTTTAAAAGAGTGATTTAGTCAGAATGCAATGAATTTAACCCTAGCGGCCTAAAGCAGGAGTTGACAGACTTGCTGTAGAGGGCCAGATAGTATTTTAACACATTCAATCCTAATAATAACCCTTTGTGTAAGCCTCTGCTGCAGCTTTTCCAGCTTTGCCTTGTAGCCAGAAAGCAGCTGTAGACGATACTTAAATGACTGGAGGGCGTGGCTGTGGTTGGTAAAACAGGTGCGTGTGGCCTTGTAGCCTGTGGCCTGTTTGGTGATTGTGGGCTTAGAGGCATTCTTGGAACAGGGGAGAGTATTTCTAAACCCTTAAAAAGTGCTGGTGACCAGGATCTTCACATACCCGGAACTGCAGGGGGTGGTTTTCAGTACTGTTTGCTCGCTACTGGGTACTGGGCAGACTCCGGTCTCTGAGACTTCATGTGGGGCCATATCCGCTGAGAAGGTATATAGGTGTGGCTCCACCACTGTTTGGAGAAGCTGTGTTGTTCCTGCAGTAGTGACATAGGTCAAGCAAGGAAGTCTGATTTGATTGCCTTTGGATAGTTATCTGTTCAATGATTAAAAACACTGCATGAAAATAACACATTAACCGGGAAGTTCAGGAGGCACATTCATCTGGCAGGTTATCTGTTTTCACATCCTTTTCTTTAGAATTTTTTTTTATTAGCATTTTAAATTTTAATGGAGGTTGGCAGTTCAAACTCACAAGAGTAACTCTTACTTTCGTTAAAAAATTTTTTTTACATAAACCATCCAATTAAGCAGTGGGCAAAGGAGATGGACAGACATTTCACTAAAGAGGAGATCCAGGCAGCCAAAAAACACATGAGGACATGTTCACGATCTTTAGTTATTAAGGAAATTCAAATCAGATGACAATGAGATACCATCTCCCCCCAACAAGATTGGCCATGATCCAGAAAACACAAAACAACAAATGCTGGAGAGGCTATGGAGAAAGTGGAACCCTCCTACACTGTTGGTGGGGTTGCAAAATGGTCCAGCCTCTTTGGAAGGCAATCTGGCGCTTCCTTAAAAAAATGGATATCGATATACCATTTGACCCAGTAATTCCACTACTTGGAATATATCCTACAGAATCAAGGCCTTTCACACCAACGGACCTGCACCAGAATGTTTATCGCAGCACTGTCCACGATAGCAAAAAGATGGAATCAACCCAGATGCCCAACAACAGAAGGATGGCTAGGTAAACTATGGTACATATACTCAATGGAGCACTACGCAATGATAAAGAACAACGATGATTCCAGGAAACATCTCCTAACCTGGTTTCAACTGGAAGACATTATGTTGAGTGAAAGTAGTCAGCGACAAAAGGACAAATACTGTATGAGACCTCTATGATAAGATCTCAAAAACAGACTTGTGTATAGAAGAAAAGACTCTTTGACAGCTGCAAGGGAGGGGAAGGAGGGAGGGTGAGGGGGGGAGGGTTTAGGTTAGATAGTTGCTAGAAATCTGGTTGGGAGAAAGCGGTGATAGCACACATTAGAAACAAGAACAACGTTAAGTGGACTTCAGCATAACTTGAGTACTCCTTCCATCTTAACCCAATATTGCAAGGATAGAGTAGCTGGGACGGGGGGCAGGGGACCATGCTCTTAGGTGAAATCGAGGCCAATTGGCACAACTAGCATTTTGCTAAGAGAGCTCTCTGCACCCCACATTGGTGAGTGGGGTCTGGGGTCTTAAAAGCTGCCAAGCTGCCATCTGAGGACACAGCAAGTGGTCCCAACTCAGCAGGAACAGATGCTCACCGAGGACCAAAATGACATGTGGTAAAGACAACCTAGAAGACAGAGAGACCCACAAGAGTGGGTGCCTACATCGACTTGGGACCAGAAGAACCAGATGGTGCCTGGCCACCACCAGTGATAGCCACGATGGAGCTCACAGAGAGGAGTCTCACTGGCAACACAAGAATAAAAAGGGGTGCATTCTGAGATCTCCACTAAAAGACTTCAAATGATGGTCCAGTGGTTTTGGGCTTCCCCTGAGAGCATGACCCCCGGCCCTGATACTGCCCTTACCCATAAATTATAACGAAGGTCCACTCTTTGGATAGGAATAGATTGGACTTGGCAATGCAGAGTGACTGTATATTGGATGCAGTTTATTGTTCTACACATCTATAGGATATCATCCTGCTGACCTCTGGCTGGAGGAAGGAGAGTGGGTGGAGAGGAGGGGAAAGGAGACTGCTGGGAAGATGAGACATGCATGGAGCAGAGAGGAATAGTGTGCTGTCACTGGGCAGGGAGAGCAGTGGAAGCTGCATATAGGTGGGCATGTAAATTTATACGGGAATGTACATTTTCACTCAGTCATGTTAAATAAAAAAAAAAATTATTGTGATTGAGTGAAAGTTTGCATTACCATTCAAATTTGCATGCCGGCCCATCTCCGGCTCCCTCTGCTCTACTTGCCTGGTGACAGCACACTCCTTTCTATTCCATACATGCCATATCCTCTTATCTCCTGTTCCCTCCTCTGCACCCTCTCCACTCCCCTCTGGTAAGAGACCAGTGGGACGACATCCTGTAGATGCATAGAACCATCAAGTGTGCACATGGTATGGTCACTCTGTGCCCCCGAGTCCAGTCCATTCCTATCTGAAGAGTTGACCTCACTGGTGATCTGTGATCAGGGCCAGCATCAGGTCTAGGGGCCATGCTCCTAGGGGATCTCCCCAGCCTTCAGACTGTCAATTAAGGTCTTTTAGTGGAATTGTTAGGGTGGACCTGTTTTTTTCATCTTGCCACTGGGACTCAACATTGTGAGCCCCACTGTGGCTGTCACTGGTGATGGCCAGGTACCTTCTGGTTCTTCTGGTCACATGTTCATACAGTCACCCATTTACATGGGTCTTTCTGTCTTCTGAGCTCTTTTACCCTCATGTCATCGTTGTCCCTAGTAATAGTCTGTTCCAGCTGAGTTGGGACCATTTGGTGCACCTCACATGCCACCTTGCTAGCTTTTAATACCCCAGACACTACTCACCAACATGGGGTGCAGAAGACTCTCTTAGCAACAGGTTAGTTAGGCCAGTTGGCCTTGATGTCCTCTGAGAGCATGGTCACTGGACCCTCACCCCTGCTAATTTGCCATTGCCCTGTTGGGTTAAGCTTGGAGGAGTTTTCAGGTTACATTGAAGTCCAGTTAGACTGATCTTTCTAATGTGTGCTATCACTGGTTTCACCCAACCAAATTTCTGTCAACTATTTAATCTATAACCAACCTTCTCCCTCTTTCCCTCCCCTCCCTTGCAGCCATCAAAGAATCTTTTCTTCTGTACATGAGTGTGTTTCTAAGTCCTTATAGTAGGGATCTCATATGATAGTTGTCATTGTGCTGCTTACTGATGTCACTCAACATGATGTCTTCCAACTGAAACCAGGTTATGAGATGCTTCCTAAAATCATCATTGTTCTTTATCATTGCATAGTGTTCCACTGAGTATATATACCATAGCTTCTTTATTCATTCATCTGTTGTTGGGCGTCTGGGTTGATTCCAACTTTTTGCTGTTGTGGACTGTGCTGCAATAAGCATTTGTGTGCGTGTATCTGTTTGTGTGACTGCCCTTGATTCTGTAAGATATATTCCAAGCAGTGGGATTATTGGGTCAAATGGTATGTCTATTTCCAGCTTTTTAAGGAAGTGCCAGATTGCTTTACAAAGAAATTATACAATTTCGTGTCCTCACCAGCAGTGTAGGAGAGTTCCAATTTCTCCACAGCCTGTCCAGCGTTTGTTGTTTTGTGTTTTTCGGATCATGGACAACCTTGTTGGAGTGAGATGGTATCTCATCATCGTTTTGATTTAGATTTCATTCATAGCTAGTGATCGTGAGCATGTCCGTATGTGTTTCTTGGCTGCCTGGATATCCTCTTTAGAGAAGTGTCTGTCCATCTACTTTGCTTACAAATTTTTTGGACATATTAACATTTTATGACTCTAAGTTTTAAAACTGGCAAGTCAGTGTTCCTGCTTGAACTTCCTCACATATTCAGTAATGTTTTACTTACTTACAAGTTATGATTTTTAAATAACTGAGCCAGTAGGTGAGGACCTGAAACTTTTCATTACTCTCCTGGTTTATCGAGTTACTTTCAACCCAGAAACACATTTGCCCAGATGAAACCCACTGCCATCAAGTCTATTCTAACTCAAGGCAATCTCATAGAGTTTGTAAGACTGCCACATCTTTGTCCCATGGAACTGCTTGCAGTTTTGAACCACTTATCTTTCTTTTGGTTAGTAGTTGATTGCTTCAGCCACTGTGCCACCAGGCCTCCTACAAAAATGCATCATTTACCTTCAGATCAGGAAAACTTTCAGTATCACAGATTTGAGTGTAAGCTGGTTTAAGTTAATCAGTATACCAGATGCCTGTAATTGAATATGAGACATAATATGTTGCAAAGCCTAGACTTTTAAATTCATTTTCCTTTTCATGTAGTGTCTCTTCCACCCATTCCCATCCTATACCCTATTTAAATTAATTCTCAGGTAGTGGATAGGAGAGTTTTTCAAGTATTTCCACAACTTGAAGTTCTAGATCTGCTCTCCTGCTTCTGCTTTGGACACTCTTAGTAAGTGCTCTTCATCAGTCTTTGTGCCTTCATGCCTATAACTTTCCTTCTTACTCAGCAGTAGTGGTTTCAGTGGCAAAATGCCCTGGAGACCTGAAGTCTCCGTGTTCTCCTCCCTTTCTTATTGTTACTTTCTCCCAGGATTCCCCCAGTGATGCTGTTTGGCCCAGTCTACACTTTCCTGTTCAGCTAAGTATTGGGTCACTGAAATGAGGATATGTATGTGTTGGTACATATGCATATATATATATGTATATATATATGAAAATAGAATATAGTACAGTGGAATCTTGTCATAAACATAAGTTAAGAATGGCTAAACCATGAATTGGCTAAACTATTAAAACACAAAATGGCTGTACTTAAGCTAAGTAATGCGGTGAAAAAATACAAGGTCACGGCAAAGAAATCAAAATGAGAAAAACAACTGCCAGATGGACATGGCCACAGATGGTCAGAGAGATGACAAAGACCATAACCAGTTAGAAGGAAGTCAGCAGCTTGAGGTACCAGAAGATAAGAACCTCTGGACTGGACGATAGCAGCCAGAACCAAGTAAAAAACTTGTATAAAAATAGAGCACTCTGGATCTGGGATGTGCAGCCTCCTCCTGAGAGTCTTTGCCCACCAGTCTGCTGTGCTGTGAACTGATCCTGAAACCTATCCACCTTCACCTGCTTCATCCTCGAACCAAAGGCCTAGTTTGAGTGACTGTGACTGTGACTGTGTTGGTACCCGAGGCTCCTGGTGTGTTCCTGTCAGCCTCATCCCCCCCGGACTTCTTGTCACCATTAAAGTCTACTTCGAGTCCGAATGGTGAGAGTACAGCCAATCCTTAAATTCCTTAGAGTGAAGCCCACTTTTAGGGAAGTAAGTATGTTGACATACTAAGGTTATGACTTGACTGTTGTAGTCCCTTTGAAACCCAGATAGGATTCTGCATGGGTCTTAACTAATGCAAATAAGAGTTCCCAACCAATGTAAATGCACATAAGAGTTCTTAAGTAATGTAAGTAAAAGTGCTTTGTGTCCTGGTGCTAACACCTCCCCCTCCTTTGCTTAACTGTGAGTATAAGGGGTGATTAAATAAAACATATTATTGACTCCAAACCTTGTTAGTTACTGGTTGTCCTCTCGTGACCACTGACGTTTTCTGGGGGCTCACAGTAGTCACAGTGCAGGGCTTTCAAGACCATCCTTGTGTGTGGCTTCCTGAAACCTGTTTGAAGGGACGCATCTCTTATTTCATAAAATGTCCTGAGCTAGGGCATGCATGATTCTGGCACCACCCCTGAGTCAGACCTGCTGACTACGCAGATGGCCTACAGGAGGAGGGAAGCAGGTGGCTGATTACTACAAGCAGGTTGATCAATGGAAGGAGGGATGTTCATCATCTTTTCAGAATTCAGAAGATAGTAAGATGTGTTTATTGCATATTATATGATACTCTTAGGTGTAGCGAGGAACAAAACCAAAAAAAAAAAAAAAACCTATTGTTGTTGAGTCAGTTCTGACTCATAGCGACTCTATAGGACAGAATAGAACTGTTCCATAGAGTATTCAGGGAGTGCCAGGTGGATTCAAACTGCTCATCTTTTGGTTTGCAGATGTAGTACTTAACCACTATATCACCAGGGTTTCCTAGCTGGGACAGCACCCTGTAATTCAGGGCTAATCTTTGTACTGCAAAATGTGAATATTCATGTGAAGAGAGAAAGGTTAAAAAAGCCTCAGGTTCAGAGTAGATCTTGTCTGAGGTTAGATCAGGCTTTGTGGCTGTATGAGTTGCTGGCATATTGAGAAACTCAGTATTTTTATGAATTTTTAGAGGATGTTAGATTTTAGACAAGGATCATGCACCCGGATGTGAGTTTGCAAACACAGAGATGGACATACAAGGCTATTTGTGGCACCCTTGTTGGAGATAAGCCTGGAAATGCCTGAATGATCCTCACTAGGAGATTGATTAAATACTACACAATAGAGCACTATTCAGTGAACCATAATGTGCTACTAGGAAAAGGGCAGCAAGATGTGTTACTAAGGGATTCATGACATTTACAGAACAATATGAATGGTGTATTCTTCCATTTGTGGCTTTTCTGCCTGCTCATCCCATCAGCAGTGTGGCTGAGCTTTGCTGTCAGTGAAGCCTAAGCCCTGCCTGTCAGCTGAGACAGAGGGAAAAAATTAAAGTCGCAAGTTATCGAGAGCTGGCATTCAGCAAGGGCGGGGGTCAGTGAAAGAGTGGAAGTCTCCTGTTCAGTGGCATGTAGTCCAAATTGACAGCACTATGCTGTGCCCTAGAGCTCACTTGGTGTCCAGTAGGATCTGTTTAATTATCAGCACAGGCCTTAGTTTTCAGAGGAAACTAAGGAGTCATGTGTCTAGTCTGCTATCTTGACTCTGCCGTGAATGGTGTATTCTGGTTTGGATTAAAGAAAATATGTATAGGTGTGTACATATTCATAGAAGCAAATAGCATAACATCTAGAAATATCCAGAGTAGTGGCTATATATGAGAATCATTTGGGGAGATTAAAAAAATACCAGAATGCCTAGGCCCTACTCTAAAGGAGATGAATTAGAAAGGAATGCAGAGGTGTGGCCCAGGTATTGGTATTTTTAAAAAAGTGTCCCAGGTGGTTCTGAAACCCATTGAGGGTTGAGAGCAGTTGGTGAAGAAGGGAAATGAACACCAGAAAACCAAAACCCACTGTCACAAGTTGATCCCAGCTCATAGTGACCTTATGTGATGAGAAAGGTACTGATTGAGTCAGCTAGGGCTGCTCTAACAGAAATACCGCGGGGTGGATGGCTTTAACAAAGGAAGGTTTATTCTTACACAGTCTGGTAGGCTGCAAGTCCAAATTCAGGATGTCTGCTCCAGGGGAAGGCTTTCCCCTTGTCGGCTCTGGAGGGAGGTCCAGTATTGTATCAGTCTTTGTCCAGGGAGCATCTTGGTGCAGGAACCTCAGGTCTGAAGGACACACTCTTCTCCCAGTGCTGCTTTCTTGATGGAACGAGGTCCCCAATTCTCTGTCTGCTCCTCTGTCCTTTTATCTCTCATGGGATGAAAGAACTAAGGGTGGGGCAAGCCATACTCCAGGGAAACTCCCTTTACAGTGGAGCAAGGAGTTGATCCTATGAAGGGATTTACAGCCCCACCTTAATCCTTTAACATACAGCTTAGGAAAACTACAAAATGGGGGACAGTCACAAGATATAGGGAATCATGGCCTGGCCACATGGCTACACATATTTTTGGGGGGACACAATTCGGTCTATGACGGGTATAGACATTAGAAAATGCTATTACTTTAGGAGAAAGGGGGAGACTCTTTGTTTTATATTTTTCTGTATTGTGTGTGGTTTTTCCAAAATCGTGTTTAGTCTTCTTATACTTCAAAAAGGTTAAAATATCCACTAAAAGACTGCAATTGATGGTCCAAAGGCCTGGGGCTTCCCCTGCGAGCATGGCCCCTAGACCAATGTTGCCCCTGATCATAAATCAATACTGAAGTCAGCTCTTCGGACAAGAATGGATTGGACCCAGGGACACAGTGACCATATTGTATGTGCACTTTCTCGTTGTGTGCATCTACAGAATGTCGTCCTAGTGGCCTCTTACTAGGGGGGAGTGGAGAAGATGGAGAGGAGGGGATAGGAGATTGTTAAGAAGATATGCCATATATAGAACAGAAAGGAGGAGTGTGCTGTCACCAGGCAAGGAGAGCAGAAGGAGCTGCAGATAGGCAGGCATGTAAATTTAAACTGGATTGTACACTTTCACTCAATCACAATTTAAAAAAAGGTTAAAATAGTTTTTTTTAAAAGAAGACTTGTATTCAAAATAAGGTATGGATGCCAAGCCAAGTGCCGTCGAGTCGGATCCTACTCATGGCGACCCTAGGGGCCAGGGTAGATAGAGATACATTTTCAGCACCTCTAAGACACTTCTAGAAGTTGAGTGTTTTTGAGCATTGCTCTTCCTTGGCATGTATTGAGGTTTGCAGTTACTAACCTATAATTGACTTAAAAATATTTTTTCTTCTTCATCCTTGACACCAGAAGCAGGTAAATAAGACACCAGTAGATGCTGTATGGAATCATCAGCTGTATACAAAGTAGCTCTTTAAAAAAAAGAAAACTATATGTAGAGAGAGTTTTATACTTTAAAAAGAAAAACATGAATTTATTAAAAATAAAAGGATGAAAGAAACATATCAAGCAAACATCTACCAAAAAAAGAGCAGAAAGGCAATACTAATCTCAAATAAAATAGCTTTTAAAGGAAAATCCACTGTAAAAGAAGGAGGATACTATATAATGATTAAAAGAATGATCTGTCATGAAGGCATAAACATAATAAACAGCTACGCATCCAATGACAGACTGCAAAATACATAAAACAGACTCTAACAACATTGAAAAGAGAAACTGCCAGTTCTGCAGTAATAGTAGGAGACTTCAACACACTACCCTACAATAAAAGGCAGAACATCTAGAGAGAAACTCAGCAAAGATACGGAAGAACTAAAGGGCAAGTTAGCCAACTAGGCCTCACAGACATATAAAGAACACTCAGCAGTTTCAAAGTACACCTTCTTTCCCAAAGCACATGGAACATTGTACAGAATAGACCACATGTTAGGTCACAGAGCAACCCTTAACAAAATCCCCAAACATGAGATTCTACAAACTGTTTGGCCACAGTGCCATCAGGGTAGAAATTAACAACAGGGAAAACGAGAAAAAAAAAATAGTTACATGGAAACTGAATAATATTCTGCTTAAACACCGCTAGGTAATAGAAGAAATCAAATAAAAAAATTTCTAGACTCAAATGAGAATGAAATGAAGTCATACCAAAATCTTTGGTACACAGTAGAGATAGTCCTGAGATGTCAACTTCTTTGTGATAGATGTACACATCAAAAAACACGAAACAAAATCAAAACATTAGCTACACAACTTGAACAAATAGAAAAGAGTAAAACAAGCTCTCAGCCACCAGAAGAAAGGAAACAATAAAGATCAGAGCAGAAATAAATGAATTAGAGAATAGAAAAACAGTAGAAAGAATCCATAAAACCAAAAGTAACAGTAAGTTCTACAAAAGGATCAACAAAACCAACAAATCAATTACCAAACTGACTAAAGTAAAGTAGACGACACAACCCAAATAAGAAATGAAAGTAGGGACACTGAAAGAAACCCAACTGAAATAAAAAGGATCATAACAGAGTATTATGAAAAACTGTACGCCAACAAATTTGAAAACCTAGAGAAAACGGGCAAATTTCTAGAAATGCACTGCCTACCCAAACTAGCACAAAATGAAGTTGAAAATCTGAATAGACCCATAAGAAGAGACTGAAAAGGTAATTTAAAAAAAAAAAAAAACAACCAAACCTCTGGCCCAAATGACTTCCCTGGAGAATTCCATCAAAAAATTCAGTGTTTCAGAACATAGAGAAGGAAGGGATACTTCTGAATTTATTCTGTGAAGCCAGCATAACCCTGATACCAAAACCAGGCAGAGACACCACAAAAAAAGGTAAGTGTACAGTCCAATATATCTCATGAATGTAGATGCAGATAATCTCAACAAAATTCTGGCCAATAGAATTCAGCATCATATATATTAAAAAAAAAAAAAATACCACCTATGACCAAGTAGGATTCATTCATACCAGGGATACAAAGATGATTCAGCATTAGAAAATCAATGAACCTAATCTACCACATAAATAAAAGAATAAAACAGTCATAATATCACTTCATTTGTCACAGAAAAGGCATTTGAAAGAGTCCAGCACCTATTCCTGATAAAAACTCATAATAAAATACATAGTGAAAAGAAGTTTCTCAACATAATAAAGGGTGTCTACACAATACCAATGACCAACATCATTCTTAGTGGACAGAGGCTAAAGAACATTCCCTTTGAGAACAGGAACAAGATAAGAATGCCATTTATGCCATTCCTATTTAACGTTGTGTTGGAAGTCCTAGCTACAGCAGTAAGGCAAGAAAAAGAAATAAAAAGCATCCACATTGGTAATGAAGAAGTTAAACTGTCATATTTGTGGATGATACACTACCATACATAGACAACTCGAAAGGCTCCACAAGAAAACTACTGGAACTAACAGAAAGATTGCATGGAGTGGCAGGATGCAAGATCAGCATGCAAAAAATCAAAAGTTAGATTTCTGTAAACTGATAAAGAGAACACTGAAATCAGGAAAACAATACCATTTATGATAGTCCATAAAAAAATAAAATACTTAGGAATAAACATAGCAAGAGTTGTAAAAGACCTGTACAAAGAAAACTAGAAAACACTACTTCAGGAAACCAAAAAAAGTCTACATAAATGAAAGAAACATTCCATACTCATGGATGGATAGACTGAATAGTGTGAAAATGACAGCTCTACCCAAAGCAGTTTATAAGACAGTGCAATCTTGGTCAAAATACCAACAACATTCTTTAAAGAGATGAAAAAACTAATCATTAACTTTATGTGGAAAGAGGAGAAGTAAAGAAAGCATTATCAAAGAAGAGAACCAAAGTAAGAGGACTTGCATACTTGACCTTTGAACCTGCTTTACAGCTGTGGTAGTCAAAACAATCCGACACTGGTACAACAACGGATACACTGACTAATGGAACAAACCAAGACAAAAACCCATCCACCTGTGCTCACGTAATCTTTGACAATGGCTCAAAGTCTATCAAATGGGGAAAAGACAATCTTTTTAACAAATGGTGCTGGCAGAACTGGATGTCCATCTGCAAAAAAATGAAACAGGACTCTTGTCTCACACCACACACAAAAACGAATTCTAAATGGGTCAAAGACGTAGGTATAAAGCCCCAAACTGTGAGGTTCATAGGAGAAAAAAGTTAGAGCAACAGTAGAGTCTCTAATATGGCATTAACAAGATGCAAACCATAAACAACAACACACAAACTCCAGAAGAGAAGCTGAATAACTGGGATCTTCTAAAAATGAAACTTACGCTTATCAAAAGATTTCACCAAAAGACTAAAAAGAACCTACAGATGGGGGGAAAAATGGCTATTACGAGTCAGACAAAGGTCTAATCTCTAAAATCTGTAGGAAAATCCAGCACCGCTATAACAAAGACAAAAATAATCCAATTGAAAAATGGACAAAGGAAATGAACTGCCGTTTCACCAACAAAGACATTCAGGCAGCCAACAGGCACATGAAGAATGCTTGCGGCCAGTAGCTGTTAAGAGAAATGTAAGTCAAAAGCACAGTGAGATAACCATTTCACCCCAGCATTACTGACAGAAATGAAAAATAATAGTAATAATAATAAATTTTGGAGAGGCTAGGGGGAGATTGGAACTCTTATGGACTGCTGGTGGGAGTGCAATGTGATCCAGCCATTTTGGAAAATGATATGGTGCTTCCTTATAAAGTTAGAAATACAAATACAATATGACCCAGCAATCCCACTCCTAGGAATATACCCTAGGGAAATAAGAGCCATCACACAAATAGACATATGCATACCCATATTCAAACATTGCAGTATGTTGACAGTAGCAAAAATATGGAAGCAATTTGGATGCCTATCAACAGATGTATGGATATGTAAACTCTGGTACATACATGCAGTGGAGTATTATGCAAAGATAAAGAACAATGAGGGATCTGTAAAGTATCTCATAACATGGAGAAAACTGGAGGACATTCTGGTGAGTGAAATTAGTCAGTCACAAAAGGATGGATACTGTATGAGATCAGTGCTGTAAAAACTCATGAGAAGGTTTACATACAAAAGGAAACAATCACCGATGAGGGAGGGATAGAGATGGAAAAGCACTGAATAGATAATAGATAAGTGGTAACTTTGGTGAAAAGTCAAACAGTGCACAATACTGGGGAAACCAGTTCAACCTGTCACCAAGACAAGAGCATGGAGGCCTTTTTTTTATTAAAAAAAAAAAAAACCCGATGCCATCAAGTTGATTCCAAATGGTAGTGACCCTAAAGGACAGAGTGGAACTGCATCGTAAAGTTTCCTAGGAGCACTGGGACCAAGTTGCTAGACTGACAGCTGTGGGGACCATAGTTTCAGGGAACACTTAACTCAGTTGTCATAGCATAGTTTATAAAGAAAATTTTCTACATTCTACTTTCGTGAGTAGTGCCTGGGGTCTGAAAAGCCTGTAAGCAGCTGTCTAAGGTACTCCACTGGTCTCACCCCTTCTGGAGCAATGAAGAGTAAAGAAAACTGAAGATACAAGAGAAAGATTAGTCCAGGGGACTAGTGGACCACAACTGCCACAGCCTCCAGCAAACAAAACCAGTGCAACTAAATGGTGCCCAGCTACTATCACTGACTGTTCTGAAGTGGATCAAATTAGGAGAGGCCTGGACAGAGCCGGGGGGAAAAATGTAGAGCAAAGTTCTAAGTCACAAACAAAGACCAAACGTATATGCCTGATAGAGACTGGAGAAACCCCAAGAGTATGGCCCCTGGGCACCCTTTTAGCTGAGTAATGAACTCACTCTTGAGGTTCGTCTTTCAGCCAAAGGAGAGCTGTTGACGTTAGGTGCCTTTGAGTCAGTTCTGACTCATAGCAACCCTATGCACAACAGAATGAAACACTGTCTGGTCTTGCACCATGTCCACAGTTGTTTTTATGCTTAAGCCCATCATTGCAGGCACTGTGTCAATCTGTCTTGTCAAGAGTCTTCCTCATTTTCACTGACCTGCCCTCTATCAAGCCTGATATCCTTCTCCAGGGACTGATCTCTCCTGACAACGTCAAAGGTATGTAAGATACATACTCGCCATGTTTGCTTCCAATAAGCACTATCGTTACACTTCTTGCAGAACAGATCTGTTTGTTCTTTTGGTGGTCCATGATACATTCAGTATTGTTTTCTAACACCACAATTCAAAGGCATCAATTCTTCTTCTGTCTTCTGTGTTCATTGTCCAGCTTTTCCATGCATAATGTGATTGAGAATACCATGGGTTCGGTCAGGAGCACCTTAGTCTTCAAGGTAACGTCTTTACTTTTCAGTACTTTAAAGAGGTCCTTTGCACTAGATTTTCGTAACGTAACATGTCTTTTGATTTCTTGACTGCTGTTTTCATGGGCATTGGTTGTGGACCCAAGTAAAATGAAACCTTTGGCAACATCAGTTGTTTCTGCATTTATGATGATGTTGCTCACTGGTCCAGTTGTGAGGATTTTTGTTTTCTTGTTGTCGAGGGGAATCCATACTGAAGGCTGGGGTCTTTGATATCCATCAGTAAGTATTTAAAATCCTCTTCTCTTCCAGCAAGTAAGCTGATGTCATCTGTGTAATGCAAGTTGTTAATGTGTCATCCTCCAATCCTGATGCCTCATTCTTCTTCATGTAATTCAGCATCTCAGATTATTTGTTCAGCATACAAATTGAAAAGGTATGGTGAAAGGATACAACCTGATGCACACTTTTCCTGACTCTAAACCATGCAGTGTCCCCTTGTTCTGTTCACGTGACTGCCTCTTGGTCTGTGTGCAGATTCCTTAAGAGCACAATTAAGTATTCTGGAGTTGCCATTCTCTGCAATGTTATCTATAATTTATTATGATCGACACAGTTGAATGCCTTTGCATGGTCAACAAAACACAGGTAAATATCTTTCTGGTATTCTCTGCTTTTAGCTAGCATCCATGTGGTAATCAGCAATGATATCCCTGGTTCCACATCCTCTTCTGAATCCAGCTTGAATTTCTGGCAGTTCCTTGTCAGTATACTGTTGCAGTTGATTTTCGATGGTATTGAGCAAAATTTGACTTGCATGTAATATTAGCGATATTGTTCAGTAATTTCCACATTTGATTGGATCACTTTTATTTGGAGTGGGCATAAATATGGATCTCTTTCAGTCAGTTGGCCAGATAGCTGTCTTCCAAATTTCTTGGCATAGACAAGTGAGCACTTCCAGCACTGCATCTGTTTGCTGAAATATCTCAATTGATATTCCTTCAACACATGGAGCCTTGTTTTTTGCCAGTGTCTTCAGTGCAGCTTCTACTTCTTCCTACAGTACCATCAGTTTCTGGTCACGTGCTAACTCTTCAAATGGCTGAACATCGACCAGTTCTTTCTGGTATAATGGCTCTGTGTATTCCTTCCATTTTCTTTTCATGCTCCCTGAGTCATTTAATATTGTCCCTGTGGAGTCCTCCACTATTGCAACTTGAGGCTTGAATTTTTTCTTCAGTTCTTTCAACTTGAGAAATACAGTGTATTCTTCCCTTTTGGATTTCTGTTTCCAGCACTTTGCACATGCCGTAATACTTTATTTTGTCTTCACGAGCTTCCCTTTGAAATTTTCTGTTCAGCTCTTTTACTTGATCATTCCTTTTGCTTTAGTTAATCAGTGTTAGAGAGCAAGTTTGTGAGTCTCTTGTGACATTCAATTTGGTCATTTCTTTCTTTCTGATCTTTTTAATGACTTCTTGCTTTCTTCATGGATGATGTCTTTGATATCATTCCACTATTTGCCTGGTCTTCGGTTGTTAGTGTTCAGCACATCAGATCTATTCTTGAGATGGTCCTTGAACAGGTGGGATATATTCAAGGGCATACTGTGGCTCTCGTGGACTTGTTCCAATTTTCTTCAGATTCAGTTTTAATTTGCGTATGAACAGTTGGTGGTTTATGCACCTGGTCTTGTTCTGACTGCTGATATGGAACTTTTCCATCATTTCTTTTCACAGACATTGTCAGTTTGATTCCTGTGTATTTCATCTGGTGAGATCCATTGGTATGGTTGCTGTTTGTGTTGGTCAAAATGTATTTGCAATGAAGGAGTTGTTAGTCTGGCAAAATTCTATCATGTGATCTCTGGCATCATTTCTATTACTGAGGCTGTGTTTTCCAACTACTGATGCTGCTTCTTTGTTTCCAACTTTGGATTCCAGTCACCGGTGATTATCAATGCATCTTGATTGTGTGTTCAATCATTTTAGACTGCAGAAGCTGGTAAAAATCTTTAAGAGACAGGCCCATAAAACAAAAGGAGACTAAAGGGTCACAGAAACACAGGGGCAAGGACAAGGAAGCAGAAGGGGACAGGAAAGCTGATGTTAGAGAACCCAGAGTTGAGAAGGGGTGGTGCTGATGTGTTGTAGAGCTGTTAGCCTGTGTCCTAAAATGTGTACCAAAAGTATGACCTTGAATATATCCCTCCTGAGTTTAAAGACCATCTGAAGAACAGATTTGATGTGGTGATCACTAATAACCGAAGACCAGATGAATTGTGGAATGACATGAAAGACATCATCCATGAAGAGAGCAAGAGGTCATTAAAAAGACAGGAAAGAAAGAAAAGACCAAATTGGATGTCAGAGGAGACTCTGATACTTGCTCTTGAACATCGAGCAGCTAAAGCAAAAGGAAGGAATGGCGAAGTAAAAGACCTAAACAGAAGATTTCAGAGAGCATCTCGAGAAGACTAAAGAAAGTCTTATAATGACATGTGCAAAGAGCTGGCAATGGGAAACTAGAAGGGAAGAACACGTTCTGCATTTCTCAAGCTGAAAGAACTGATGAAAAAATTCAAGCCTCAAGTTGCAATAGTGAAGGATTCTACAGGGAAACTATTAAATGGCTCAGAGAGCATCTAAAGAAGATGGAAGGAATACACAGAATCATTATACCAGAAAGAGCTAGTTGATGTTTAGCCATTTGAAGAGGTAGTACATGGTCAGGAACCAGTGGTACTTAAGGAAGAATTTGAAGCTGCAGTGAAGGCATTGGCAAAAAACAAGGCTCCTGGAATTGATGGAATATCAGTTGAGATATTTCTACAAACAGCTGCAGTGCTGGAAGTGCTCACATGTCTATGTCAAGAAATTTGGAGGACAGCTGCCTGGCCAACTGACTGAAAGAGATCCATATTTATGCCCATTCCGAATAAAAGTGATCCAACTGAGTGTGGAAATCACCAAACAATATTGTTGATATCACATGCAAGTAAAATTCTGCTGAAAATCATTCAAAAGTGACTACAACAATGTATTGACAAGGAATTGCCAGAAATTCAAGCTGGATTCAGAAGAGGATATGGAACCAGGGATATCATCACTGATATCAGATGGATCTTGGCTGAAAGCAGAGAATACCAGCAAGATGTTTACTTGTGTTTCATCGACTACGGAAAAGCATTCAACTGTGTGGATCATACTAAACTATTGCTGACATTGTGGAGAATGGGAATTCCAGAACACCTAATTGTGCTTGTAAGGAATCTGTGTATGGATCAGGAGGCAGTCGTGTGGACAGAACAAGGGGGTACAGCATGTTTTAAAGTTAGGAAAGGCATGTGTCAAGGTTGTATCCTTTCACCATGTCCTTTTTTTTATTATGATTGAATGAAAATGTACATTCTCATGTAAATTTGCATGCTCACTTATATGCAGCTTTCACTGCTCTCCCTGCATAGTGACAGCATACTCTCTCTCTGCTCCATACATGTCCTATCCTCCTAACATTTTCCTATTTTCTCCTCTCCACCCAGTCCCCTTCCTCCAGAATGAGATCAGCAGGACGGCATCCTATAGATGCATAGAACCATAAAGTGCCCACAGAATATGGTCACTCTGCATTGTCAAGTGCAATCCATTGCTGTCTGAAGAGTTGACCTTCATTATGATGTATGAACAGGGGCAGCATTGAGGCCAGGGGCCATGCTCTCAGGGGAACCCTGAAACCCCTGGACCATCAATTGTGATCTTTTAGTGGAGATCTCATGGTGCACCCCTGTTTATTCTTGTTTCAACATACCTTTTTAATCTGTACGCTGGGCAAATAATACTAGAAGTGGGATTATACAAAGAAGAATGAGACATCAGGATTGGAAGACATCTCATTAACAACCTGCGTTATGCAGATGACACCACCTTAACTTGCTGGAAATGAAGAAGATTTGAAGCATTTACTGATGAAGATAAAGGACCACAGCGTTCAGTGTGGATTGCAGCTGAACATCGGGAAAGCAAAAATCCTCACAACTGGACCAGGAAGTAAAATTGTCATAAGTGGAGAAAGGGTTGAGATTGTCAAAGATTTCATTTTACTTGGGTCCACAATCAATGCCTTGGGAAGCAGCAGTAAAGAAATCAAAAGATGTATTGTGGAGGGCGGAGGAGTCAAGATGGTAGACTAAACAGGTGTCTCCCTAAATCCCTCAGGAAACCAAGACCTGAATTGATAATTAAATGGAGCCTTCTGGACACCTGGTAAGCCTTAGGACACAGCATAGGGCTGTTAATTTATACTTCATACCACTGAATGCAAAACCTCCTCTCTTTCACTGACCCCACTCTTGGCGAGAGCAAGCTTACACAGACTGAAGGTATCTGACCATTTTAATTTTTTTTTCTCTGCCTTATCCAGTGGGTGGAGCTGGGACTTGACTAGCCACTAGTCTGAGATGCACTGCTGGTGGGATCAGCAGGGAAATTTCCATAACTTGAGAGCCCGGCTTTGGACTCTGTGCATCTCGGCACCTTTGGCCTACGTTTCTGCCTCTGCCATATTGTAGCTGGTACCGAGGCGGTGTCAAGCTTGTGTGGGATGCCATCTTGTTCCATTGGGAGGTGGACACACCCATATGGAGGCCCCAGCAGGACTTAGTTCCTAGGCTTGGAGGTAGCGCCAGCCCAGGGGAGAGCGCTTTTCTGGCAGAAAAGCAGTATTTTAGTGTCTCCTATGACTGGGACCTGGCAACAGAGGCTGTGGACTCTGTGCTTCTCGGCATCTTTGGCCTCTTCTGATCCCAGCCAGGTGGTGAGCTTGTGGGGGGCACCATCTTGTTCCACTGGGAGGTGGACATACCCATATGGAATCCTCAGCTGGACGTAATTTCTGGGCCGGGAGGCAGCGCTTGCCTGGAGGAGAGTGCTTTTCTGGCAGAAAACCAGGATCCTACATAGTGTCGCCTACAGCTGGGGCTTGACAGCAGAGGCCAGCAGGGCAATAGCCTTTCTGTATTTTGAGCTAGTTTATAACATCTGCAGTTCGATATAGAGGTACTTACTTTGCCAGCTAGCAAGAGGGACCTATACACCTGAAAACCTGACTGACTTTGGAAGTTGTCAGATGCTTTTTACATCTCATTTTAAGACAGCTTAGAGAAACAACTGTGGTCCATCTTCACAGCATCTTTCCTAGCCTCTATTGACTCGTACAATGCCACAGAAGCAACAAATTCTGGAGAAAACCATAACCAAGGAAAGTACCTCACAACTTCCCTGACTAACAAGCTTTTCTGAAACTATCAGAAGGTGAACACAAAAGGATATACATAGAGCCCTTGTAGACCTTATACAAAATGCAGCAGAGCAAAACGAAAAATTAAGCGGTTCCGTCTGATGGAACACCAGTACTCTGAAATCCAGCAGATCAAGAGCAAAATCAGAGACATAGAAACTTCAGTTCAAACCCAAGAAAACAGAATGAAACAAATGGAAAATAGACTTTCTGATTTGGAAGACAGATTTACTGACCCCAGAATCTATGAGGAGAAATCAGAAAAAAGAAACAAGAAAAATGAAGAAACATTAAGAGACATGTGAGACTCTATTAAGAGGAACAATCTACAATTCATTGGAGTTCCTGAACAGGGCAAGACACTTGAGAACACAAGAGAGTATTGTTGCTAAGCTGCTGATGAAAAACTTCCTAGAAATTATGAAAAAAGAGAATATAGATATCCAAAATGCATATTGAATGCCACTCAATGTAGATCTCAAAAGAAAGATTCCAAGACATATTATAATAAAGCTCAACAAAATGAAACGTAAGCAGAAACTCTTAAAGGCAGTGAGACTCAAAGCAAAGCTAACATTCAGAGGGAAACCTTGTAGGCTTTCATCAGATTTCTCAGCAGAAACCGTGCTGGCATGGAGACAGTGGCATGACACATTCAAAGCCTTGAAGGAGAAGAACTTCCAACCAAAAATTATATATCCTGCAAAACTATCTTTCAGATGTGAAAATGAAATTAAGACATTCACAGATAAACAGAAAGAGAATTTGTAAAAATCAAACCAGAGCTACAAGAAGTACTGAAAGAATCTCTTGGCTTACAAGAACAAAACCACTAACTTTATAATTTTAGAAGCAAATACAGGACACATCACCCAGAATCCTACTCAATTAGGGAAGGCTCCAAACTCAATCAAAGCAGTAATGGTGAAAGAAAGAATCCAGTGATCATATTATGATAACTCTGATGTCATCATATTAAAAAGAAGGATGTACTACAGTTATGTTAGTCCTTCCAGATGGAGTGGAAGTTGATAAGAATGGTAGTAATTCAAATTGGATTTACACATAGTTTATTAAGGGTGATCTTTGGGGCAGCCGTAAAGTGCAATAAAGATACAACATGTCAAATCAAGAAATGTAATACAGGAGTCTGAACAACCACAAAACCACCCCTCAGAAAGGTGAAAACTCAAATCACAAAGAAGAATGTCCCAGAACAGGTTAATAAGAATGACAGAGAAAACATCAACACAAAAATAAACGTATCACAGTGGCAACACTGAACACATACCTATCAGTAATCACATTGAGTGTGAATGTGCTGAATGCTCCAGCAAAGAGACATTGAGTGACATCTTGGATCAAAAGACATGACCCATCGATTTTTTTGCCTACAAGAAACTCACCTTAGACCTAAAGATATGAACAAACTGAAAATTAAAGTATGGAAGAATATATATCAAGCTAACAGTGAACAAAGAAGAGCAGGTGTGTCAATTCTAATCTCAGATAAAATCGATTTTAATGTAAAATCTGCCATTGTGGACAAGGGTGGACATTATTACTGAAAGTTTCAGTATACAACAGGACTTAACAATATTAAATACTTATGCACCTAATATTAGAACACCTAAAGGTATCAGAGAAACACTGACTACACTCAAAAGTGAGGTACATCACTCCACAATAATAGTGAGAGATTTCATCACTCTACTCTCAGTATTAGATCATCTAGAAAAAAGCTCAGTGAAGACATAGAAGACCCTTATTGCCACAATTAGCCAACTAGACCTCATCGACATATACAGAACTTTCTTTCCATCAGCGGACAACTACACCTTCTTCTCCAGTGCACGTGGAACATTCTCCAGAATAGACCATGTGTTACGACATAAAGCAATTCTCAACAAAATCTATACCGTTGAATTAATGCAGAGCATCTTCTCAGATCATGAAGCCATAAAAGTTGGAATCAGTAGCAGAAAAAACATAGAAAGTGGAACTCACGGAAACTGAACAGTATCTTTCTCAAAAACTCATGGGTTATAGAAGAAATCAAGGATGAAATAAATTTATGGATTCCCATGAGAAGAAAAACACTTCCTACCAGAACCTGTGGGATACTGCCAAAGCAGTGCTCAGAGGTCAGTTTATCTCCATAAATGCACGCATCTGAAAGGAATAAAGAAACCAAATCAAGGAACTAACTCTACAGCTTGAACAAGTAGAGAGAGAAAAACAGAGGAACCCCTCAGTCACCAGAAGAAAACAGATCATAAAGATTAGAGCAGAACAAAACAAATTAGAGACTAGAAGAACAGTTGAAAAAATTGAAAAGACCAAAAGCTGATTTTTTGAAAGGATCAACAAAATTGACCAACCGTTGGCTAAACTTACTACAGAAAAACAGGAAAGGAAACAAATAAACCAAATAAAAAATGAGAGAGCATTTGTCGTAACAGATCCAACAGAAATCAAAAGTGTCATAACAGAATACTATGAAAGACTGTACTCTAACAAATTTGAAAACCTAAAGGAAATGTACAAATTCTTTGATTCCCATCACGTACCAAAATTATCACAAGCCGAAGCAGAACAACTTAATAAACCTATCACAAAGGAAGAGATTCAAAAAGTCATCAAAAAACTACGAACGAAAAACAGCCTGAGCCCAGATGGCTTCACCGCAGAATTCTACCAAGCTTTTAGAGAAGAATTATCTCCAATACTACTGAGGCTATTTCCCAGTGTAGAAAGGGATGGAATAGTCCCAAATTTATTCTATGAAGCCAGCATAACCCTGGTACCAAAGCCAGGGCAAGACCCAACCAAAAAGAAGAATTACAGACCGATATCACTCAGAAATCTAGATGCAAAAATCTTCAACAATATTCTTACCAATAGAATACAACATTTCAAGGAAATAATGGTTTCAATTGGAGGACATTATATTGAGTGAAAGTAGTCAGTGACAAAAGGACAAATATTGTATGAGACCCCTATGATAAGAACTTAAAACAGACTCATGCATAGAAGAAAAGACTCTCACAGCTGCAAGGGTTGGGTGTGAGAGAGGGCAAGGGAGGGAGGATTTAGATTAGATAGTTGATAGAAATTTCGTTGGGTGAAATCAGTGACAGCACATATTAGAAAAAAATCAATCTTAACTGGACTTCAGCATAACATGATTACTCCCCCCATCTTATCCAATATTACAAGGAGAGAGTAGCTGGGGTGGTGGGCCGGAGACCTTGCTGTTAGGGGAAACTGAGGCCAATTGGCACAATTAGTGATTTGCTAAGGGAGCCTTCTGCAGCCTACATTGGTGAGTGGTGTCTGGAGTCTTAAAAGCTTCCAAGCTGCCATCTGAGGATACAGGAATTCATCCCAACTTAGCAGGAATGTGTGATCACCAAGGACCAAAACGACATGGGGGAAGGAGAACCCCGAAGACAGAGAGACCCATGTGAGTGGGTGACTGCATCAACTTGCGACAGGAAGAGCTGGATGGTGCTCGGCCACTGCCGGTCATAGCCGTGATGGAGCTCACAAAGTTGAGTCTCACAGGCAACACATGAATAAAAAGGGGTGCACCCTGAGATCTCCATTAAAAGACCACAACTGATGGTTTTTGGGCTTCGGAGTTCCCCTTACAGCATGGCCCCGGGCCCTGATGCTGCCCCGTCCATAAAACATAATGGAGGTAAACTCTCGGACAGGAATGGATTGGACTTGGCGACACAGAGTGACCATATCATGTGTGCAACTCATGGTTCTGTGCATCTATAGGATGTCGTCCTGCTGACCTCTTACTGGAGGAGTGGGAGTGGGTGGAGAGGAGGGGATAGGAGTTTGTTGGGAGGATAAGACATGTATGGAGCAGAGAGGAGGAGTGTGCTGTCACCGGGCAGGGAGAGCAGTGGCAGCTGTATATAGATCGTCATGCAAATTTATATGGCAATATACATTTTCATTCTGTCATAATTAAAAAAAAAAAAAACCTAATATTATTTTCTGCCCCCCCCCCCCCAAATCCATTGCACTGGGAAAATTTGTTGCAGGGGACCTCTTCGGAGTATTCAAAAGTAAGGATGTCACCTTGACGACTAAAACATGCCTGACCCAAGCCATGACATTGTCAGTGGCATCATATGCATGTGAAAGCTGGACTATGAACAAAGAAGACAGAAGAAGAATTGATGCCTTTGAATTGTGGTGTTGGAGAAGAATGTTGAATCTGTGATGGACTGCCAAAAGAACAAGGAGATCTGTTCTGGGAGAAGTACAACCAGAGTGCTTCTTGCAAGACTGCATCATACATACTTTGGACTTGTTATCAGGAAGATCAGTCCCTGGAGAAGGACATCATGCTTGGTAGAGTGGAGGGTCAGCGAAAAAGAGGAAGACCCTAGACGAGATGGATCAACACAGTGGCCACAACAGTGGACTTAAGCATGAATACAATTGTGGACACGGTGCAATACCAGGCAGTGTTTTGTTCTGTCATTCATAGGGTCATTATGAGTTGGAACCAACTTTGACAGTACCGAACAACAACAAGAAGTGTTTAGTGAGAATCTAGTTAGTTCTGTAAACCTTTATCTAAAAAACAGAGTAAAACAAACCCACTGCTGTTGAGTCAATTCTGACTCATAGTGGCTCTATAAACCTTTGTCTAAGGTACAGTTATATGTATGTGTGTGTGTGTATATATATGTGTATATAAAACCTATATGAAAATTTACATAGGAAATGTGGCTCCAGTTTAACAATTTTTATACAGTTTGTACCATGACATTGATTACATTTTTGCAGTATGTCAATGTTCTCATTATTTCCATTCTTTTGTTCTGTTTCTATTACACCCATTACTCATTTATGAACATGGCTAGGTACCAAAGACCAGGTTATTATGCAAAAATTGGTGTTATGCAAAAAGAAGGGTGAGTACAGCATTTCAGAACTACCAGATTATATCATTACTTAGCTGCCAGACCACTGAGAATCATGGCCCAGCCAAGCTGACACATAACCCCCACAAGCATCTCACACCTCAGCATTCGTTACTGTCAGATGTATACTGTTAATATGCAAGATTGACAGTAGATTTACTGTTGTCATAAATAAGAAATATCAGATAATGAAATAGTTGGTAAGTGAGGAATAAGTATATTCTGTCTTCCCCACGTGTCCTTGGCTTGTCTTTAGAGTACTTGTTGGCTGTTTAGTCTCATATAGTTGATTTTTTAAGTGTGCACAGTATTCACGGGTGATGATGTTTATTTTATAAGCCTTTCTGTTATTTGGATGAAAGGTGACCACTGGGAGTAGCTTCATTTCCTAGTTCAAAGGATGACTTAAAGTAGTAAGTAGCCCCAGCACCTCCTCTAGCCCATAATGGTACAGTGAGTCTGGCCTTGTTTTAGAAATTTTAGTTTGTTTGGGCATTCTTTTCAGTTTCTCTCTAAGATCTTGGATTGTGTACCTGGGCAGAATGATTTGTAGTGGTAGCTGGGCACTATCTATTTCTTCTGGTCTCAGGCTAGATGGGCAGTGGTTCATAGGGGTTGTTAGTTCTGTGGACTAGTGTTTTAGTTATGTGGTGCTCGTACAACAGAAATAACACTAGTGGATGGCTTTAGCAAAGAGAAATTTATTCTTTCACACTCCAGGAAGCTAGGTGTCCAAATTAAGGGTGCCAACTCCAAAGGAAGGCCTTCTCTGTGTGTCAGCTTTGGGGGAAGGTCCTTGTTAATCATTCTTCCCTGGCTGAGGAGCTTCTTAGTGTAGAGATGGCTTTAGTCCAAAGGATGGGCTCTTCTCCTAGCACTGCTTTCGTGGTGGTGTGAGGTCCATCTGTCTCACTCCTTGCTTCTTTCTCTTTTATAAATCTCAAAAGATATTGATTGAAGACACAGCCTAAACTTATAGACTGAGTTCTGCCTCCTAAGTGCTTCTAATCCTGCCTCATTAACATGATACAGGCAGGATTTACAACACAAAACAAAGTCATACCAGATGACAGAATGGTGGACCACCACACAGTACTGTGAATCATGGTTTAGCCTAGTTGACCCACATTCTGGTGTCCGCATGACTGCCACAACACAGTTCAGTCCATGACAACTAATTTCTTCGAGTCTTTGATTTCCTTCATTCTCTTTTGCTCCAGACAGGTAGAGACCAATAGGTGCATCGTAGGTGGCTGCCTGCATGCTTTTAAGACCCCAGACACTACTCACCAAACTAGAATGTAGAACCTTTTTTTTTTTTTAATTGTACTTTAGATGAAAGTTTACAGAACAAGCTAGCTTCTTATTAAACAGTTAGTGCACATATTGTTTTATGACATGTCTCTACTCTCCCTCCTCAATCTTGGATTCCATGTTACCAGCTTTCATTTCCCCTCCTGCTTTTCTGTCCTTGCCCCTGGGCTCGTGTGCCCCTTTAGTTTCCTTATGTTCTGTGGACCTGTCTCATCTTTGGCTGAAGGGTGAGCCTCAGCAGTGATGTAATTGCTGAGCTGAATGAGTGTCTGGAGACCATGCTGTCATGGTTTATCCAGTCTCTGTGAGACCAGTAAGTCCGTTTTTTTTTTTTCCTGTGAGTTAGATTTTGTTCTGTGTTTTTCTCCTCCATTGTGATTGCTGTCACAGCAGTCAGTGGTGGTAGCTGGACATCATCTAGTTGTACTGGGCTCAGTGTGGTGGAGGCTGTGGTAGTTGTGTTCCATTAGTCCTTTAGACTAATCTTTCCCATGTATCTGTAATTTTCTTCATTTTCCTTTGTTCCCAGAGGGGTGAGAGCAGTAGGTTATCACATGGCGTGGTAGCCATTAGAACATTATTTCTGTGGAGCTGTTAAAACATTATCTTTACAAATTGTTTATGCCAGGTGACTAATTGTCCATGAGACTATGGTCCCAAGCCTTCAGATGAGTAATCCAGTCATGTGAGGTACTTCATTAGGTCAAGGAAGTAGATGAGAATGTATGCAGTGCACACCAACATGTATACACATATGCCTACATATACAGCAGTACATACACATATACTCATAAGGGTTTTGCTGTATACATATTTTGGAAGCCCTAGTGGTGTAGTGGTTAAGTGCTATCTGGCTGCTAAGTAAAGCTCCACCACACTGAGCCCAGTACAACTAGATGATTTCCAGCTACCACCACTGACTGCTGTGACAGTCTGTCAGGTGCTTCTTGGAAAGTATGTACAATAATTCTTCTCAGACCTGTAGAGTCGCTTTGAGTAGAAATCAGCTTGACGGCAGTGGGGATGCATATATTTGTGTACATGTCTACCTGTATAACCACGTGTTTTTTTGTTACTATTGTAAAATTATATAATATTTACTAGAATGGTCCCTTCGTCCTGTTGTACTTCTTTGTGTTTTTGTTTACCTTAGACATGTTGTGTAGACTTCCTCTATAGTGGGTATTGCCTTTCCTGTTGCCCAAAATAAGAAGTTTCTGCTATCTAGAAAGTGATTCCCCCTCCTATCCCCGGTAACCGTCAAACCACATTGCTTTCTGTGTGTAAACCTATTCTTGACTTTTTATAAAAGTGCAGCCATACAATATTTCTCCTTTTGTGATTGACTTATTTCACTCAGTATAGTGACCTCTCGATTCTTCCATGTTTTGAGATGTTTCACAGACACCTCATTATTCCTTATCCTCCTGCCGTCTAGTCTATTCTAATAGCAACCCCTGTAGGTCAGAGTAGAACTGCTGTATAGAGTTTCCAAAGAGCACCTGGCAAATTTGAACTGCCCACTTTTTGGTTAGCAGATAGAACACTTACCCACTGCGACATCAGGGTGTCCCATTATTCCTTGTACTTGCATGATATTCCACAGTATGTGTGTACCACAATTTGTGTATCTATTTTTCTATCAGTGGGCACTTAGGTTATGTGAGGTATTGCTTGCAGTGGTTTTGTTTAGATGATATAACTAGATTGCTGATTTATCCATATAGGCATATATAGTTGTGTGTAACTAGTAAGACAGAGGATGCTTTTCAGTGAACTCATAAGTAAAAATACTATATAGTCAGAACCAGCTATGTTGGCCATTGTGTGGAACCTTCGAAAGAATTTTATCTTAAAGGTGAGTCTCAGATGGTTGCAAAAGCCTGTCCCAGAGAAGTGGCTTCTCTGCCACCATCTCCTCTTCCTTACATACCCAGAAAGAAAAGGTCATTGTTCTCAGAATGTTCTTACAGTGTCTACCCTCACTCTTAAGGTGCTGTTTTATCTGCCTCAATAAACTCCATTTGGAAAAGTCAGACTTTTGTTCTTGGTGGCTAATACTTGGATCCAACCAGGTTTTGAACTGAAGCATGTAAATGTAATTTAAACCTCATGCAAACAATGAACACACCTGACTGCTAATGGAAAGACTGGAAGTTGGAGTTTACTCAGAGGTGCCTTGGGGGAAAAGCCTGGTGATCTACTTCTGAAAAATCAGCTATTGAAAACCCAGGGGAGCACAGCTCTACCCTGATACACATGACGTCACTGAATCAACTTGATAGCAGCTGGTTTTTGTTTTTTTCTTTTAAGCTGTATCTTTGTTTCTTTTAACAAGTTTTAAGGTATTCAGTAGTTGTCACACTGAGTCACTCCTCTCAGTTTCTTAACACCAGTGTGAGGCTCACCACACTGATGTAGAAAAACGAGGGACATGAAAACTCACAGGAAGGTGACATCAGTCAGGTTAAATACCTTCGTCTCCTGTTGTATGCTGAGTGAGAAGGCCACTCATAGCAGTCAGTGCCTGTGTAAGCAGTGCGTCCCTGGTCATAACTTATACAGTGGAAATTCACCTTCAGCGTCAGTATGGGTTTCCTCCTTCAGCTCAAGAAATGCTTTAATTGGGGTTGTGAATAGTAACTCCGTCAGGGGGTAAAAACCCTCCCATCTTAGGAGTCAAATCTAAAAGGCCTCTCTAGGAAATGATGAGAAGTGTCTTCTTTTTAATGTGAAGTGGCACCACTTTATATCTACTGTTGCTCTTTGTGCATTAGCTGATGTTGAGTCACCCCCTGACTTGTGGTTACCCCATAAACAAGAAAATGAAATAAATGCTGCCCAGCCCTGTGCCATCCCCATTATGGGTAGCAGAGTGGATTGTTGTGATCCATAGGCTTTAGGCTGATTTCCTTTGAAAAATCATCCATTGGCTGTGGGTTTTTGTTTGTTTGTTTGTTTGTTTTTTGCAAGTAGATTTCTACAGTGTTTCTTTCTGGGAAGCTCTTCTGAAAGATTTTCAGCATCATAGCAACACAGAAGCTGACAGACAGGAGTGGCCAAGCAGGCAGTGCATTGGTAGGGAGGTGAACTCAAGTTTTCCTCATGGAAAAGAGAATTCTGCCACTCCACCACCGCTGCCCTCATGCTGTTTGCTTAGATTGTTAATTTAATTCTCACACTGTATTGGGGAGGCAGGTACTATAATTATTCCCATTTTATGGAAGGGGGAACTGAAGGATAAGAGAAATTGCTGCTTGCCCAAGGTCTTGAGCTAGTATGTGATGGGTTGTCTGCAATCCCATGAAGCTTCCCTGGGGGGTTGACCACAGTGCCCACAGCTCATAGAACTGTGGGTGTGCAGTTTACGTGCTCTCCATTGAAGGTTTACATTTCAAAGAGAAAGTCTTGCCTTGCTCATGCTTTAAGTGTGGCAGGGCACTGTCTCTGGGCTCGTGATGGTGTGTTTTCCTTCTTCTGGGATGGTGATGACAGTATTGAGGTTTATTTGTTTGTGCTTCTTTGGTAGCTTCTCAGCCCTGCCCTTGAGATGATGGGACTGGGAAACGGGCGTCGGAGCATGAAGTCACCACCGCTCGTCCTGGCCGCCCTTGTGGCCTGTGTCATCGTCTTGGGCTTCAACTACTGGATTGCGAGCTCTCGGAGTGTGGATCTCCAGGTGTCTTTCTTTTTTTAAAATAACCTTTCTATTTTAGAGTAGTCTTAGAGTTGTGGAAACATTTCAGAGATAGTACAGAGTCCCCATATATCCTACAGCTAGTTCCCCCTGTTATTTATTTTACATCTTACATTAGTATGGTGAATTTATCATACATAGTGAACCATGTTGCTGGTGAGTCAATTCCAAATCATGGTAACCCAATGGGACAGGTTAGAACTACCCTGTGAGGTTTCCAAGGAGTAGCTGGTAAATTTGAACTGCTGACTTTTGGTTAGCAGCAGAGCTTGTAACTTCTCAGCCACTAGGGCTCTTGTGAACCAATAATGAGATCTTATTGTTAACTAAGGGGGCTTTGGTGATGAAGTGGTTACATTTTCTGCTATCAGGGCAGTTTTACTGTGTCCCGTAGGGTCTATTTGGCAGTTTGAATCCACCAGGTGTTCCTTGGAGACTATAGGTCAGCTCTCTGTCCTATAGGGTTGCTGTGAGTTGGAACTGACTTTATGGCAACAGGTTTGGTTTGTAGGGTCACTGTGAGTCAGAATTGATTCAATGGCAATGGGTCTGGTTTTGTTGTTATTACTGTTAACTAAAGTCCGTGGCTGGAAACCCTGGTGGCTTAGTGCATTAAGTGCTAATGTCTGCTAACCAAAAGGTTGGCAGTTCAAATCGTTCAGGTGCTCCTTGGGAACTCTGTAGGACAGTTCTCCTCTGACCTCTAGGGTCGCTAAGAGTGGACTGTACTCAACAGCAGTGGGTTACGTTTAAAGTCCATAGTTAATTCAGATTTTCTTAGTTTTCACCTAATAACTCGTTTTATGTTTTAGGATCTCTTCTAGGATACCTCCAGGATTTTTGCATGTTTGTTTTGTGTCATCTGAAATATCATAAAGTGTTTAAGGTTTCTGGGCATTGAGGTCTAAGTAGTTTGTTATGTTTCACCACTATCGGTGGTGTGTGTAATGGCCTGACTCCATACTCATGGTACTGTGCTTTCCCTCAGCTCTGCCCTTGGGTAGGAGAGCTTTTTGGCACTCTTTTGCCAGCCACCATTGTTATTGGACAAAACTCTGGGTTCACGCCACCTGCCATGAAACCAATATGTGAGAACAAAGCTTGGGGTAAGATAAGCAAATGTTTATTTGCAAGCTGGAATGTGGAGACTCAAAGTCTGTCCAAATTTGTCAGGCAGGGTCAAGGTTTTTAAAGGAGATGCTGTGTGCCAGAGCAGAGGCAGGTGTCAAGGAAGAAACAGTATGGGCAAGTGGGGGGCCATCCATCCAAAGGCAGGTCTCATGTGAAATAGGTATCAGAAGTGGGGTCTGGAGGCTCTCAGTTGTCACTTGAGCAGGGCATCATCAAACTGGCACCTCTACTTATTTGATGATTCTAAGAAGAGGATGCAAAGGCTACAGAGGTTTTCTCTTGGTGGTTCCTGTAAGTTAATGTGTGATTTCCCACTTGAGGCAGGTAGTGTTAAGAAGCCAGGAATTTTAAGAAAAACAAGTGAAAATTAGTCCTGACTGCCTATTTCAGTTCCTCCTGTTGTTTGTAAACAGTGCACTTTTCAGGCCTCCGGTTTCTACCCCTCTGTTGTTTCTTAGGAAGAAGGAGCACAGACTGTTCTGGCTACTTCTTGCTGAGTAGGGGTACAGGAGGAGGTGAAGGCTGTCAGTACAGGAAGCCACATCAGAGACGTGAAAAGCCCCCACATCCTGTTGGACACAGGAGTAAGTGGGGCTGGGGCAGTTGTCAAGAACAAACACTCCTCCAGCCTTCAGGGGCTGGGCCATTCCGTTGGTAACTGTTTTCGGGATACAAGGCCCAAAGATTGAGATGAGGACAATCATTATAACAGTAAACAAAGGGGAAATGGCCCAGGAATTTACAGACTCAAGCCATTCAGCTTGCTCTACCAAGCTGAGTGATATAGGTGACCAAATTAGGCATTTCTTTAGAGAGTGATGTGGAATCAGTTACTTATAGGATCTTAAAACCTGACTCGGTAACAGACTTGTGCACGTATAATGGACATTCTAGTTTAAATGGCACAACTGTTTTTGGTGTGGTGATGTCTCAAACTTTTCATGTAACCAGACTATTTCTTTGGTATGTATCCTTAAACCAACAATACAACCAATTTTAAGTCTTCATTTTTATGTTCATCAAGTTTTTTAAATGTACTAGTCCTCTAATTAGTAATTTTTGTCCCAGCAAGTCAACAGGGCATTTAAGGACACATAGAGTGTCTTTTTAACTGTGGCCCCATTAGACATTATCAGACGTAAGAGTAATCCTTATAAGACATAAGGAGCAAACTTTGCACAGTCCCACTTTGGGAAGGGCCCGTTGAGTAATTTAAGGTAGAGAAGATGACCCTCTTGTCTGAAACAAGTCTAATTCATTTTCATTCCAAGTCTGTGTCAAGTGTAATCCTTCGCTTTCCCATGGAGATATTGATGGTGTGGCCAGGAGGCAGACAGGCCTTTGACATCCCCCTGTCAGTGGTCAGTTTCTTTGGACTCCTCTTCTGAGCGAGTCTAGGAGGGCCTGTCCATCTGGACCTTCAGGAAAGTCAGTTTGGCATCCTGTTTTACAGCACTGAGGATGCTCTGCCTTCCAGTGGCCTCATTTTGACACTACCTGTATTAATTGTATTATTGGCCAGTGAGGTGATCCAAGTCCTCATCTCTGGGGACCCGCTGGGTTACCTTGAGGTGGACCTTGGCTAGTCATAGCCAACAGCTGGGCTTTCTTTTCATCTTTTTGTGTCTGTCACCAATATCTCTCTTATTAAAATACCTTAAAGGTCTCCTCTACCAGTTGGGAGTGGACTGAGATTCTGCCTCAAGCTTTTGTAATTTGTCTTTTGTCTGATGTGGACTAGGATGTGAAATGCATGGCAATAATGACTTTTTCTTTTCTATTTTCAGGATTAGTAGTGATAATATTTTCCAGAGATTTAGTAAGCCTAGCCAGAGCAAGACAGCTAGATTTTCTTCAGGTCCCTACCTGAAAGAGAGTTTGATGGTGAATCTTTTACTCTTTTCTAATGTTAATAAGACACTTAGCTTTTAGGTCTCTGCCCTGATAGGGGCCATAGAATTCTATATGTAGAGATCCCCCCCGCCCCCCATTTGTCCTTACAGAGTAAACCACCAGGCCAGGAACAGTAGGCCAGTTTATCTGGGCCATTATTTGACTTATGGTGGCTTGAGGAACCAGTCTTTTAAGCTTACAGTTTAAAGGATATCTAAAAGCAGTACTTGCATGGGCCACCTGTCTCTCCATGGAAGCCAGAAATCCAGACCCTAGAACAATTATGTATCCTACTACAAAACCCTTGACGACATTGTTCAATAAATGGTAATTGTTTTTAAGATCTCAGGCACCATATAGTAGACTAGGAAGTAGAATAGAGACACTAATAACACTAGTAGGCCAATTATCTGAAATAGCCAATGATATTATGACTAAGTTCTCTGAGACAGAAAATAGTCTCATAAGGTGTTTATATATAGCATTGGTAACCTTTTTATGTGCCTCAGCAACAAGTGTATTCAGTAAAACCTCAGGTTTCGTGTTAATATAAATACAGCAAGATTTATCTGTCAAAACTTAAACTGTTTTGTGATGGAATAGGAAACCTAATGTGATTTTAATTTCTAAAATCATAACTAAAATTTCATACACATCTTTGGTTATAATTTACAACTTTGTTAAATTTACCCATAGGGTTTTCTAACTGGAGAATTACAACACCTAAAGTAGGATCTTAAAGCATCAGCAATATTTCCATGTAAAACCCATAGCATAAATATTTTCATTTACTCAGCCTTAAGTGGTTGTTCTCTGTTTCACCTTATTGTGGATCAGCTGCAGTCTGTGAGCTCATCATTTCTGCATAAGAGTTTTGGATATCTCGAGTCAGAGTACTTTTCACCAGTCTAAAATCTATGGAGATATTCTGGTTAATTGTTTTTAGAAAATTAGTGAAAACTGTAGATGACAAAAACATAGAAGTCAATTATGAGCAGGATGTAAAGACAAATATAAACTCAGTCTACTGGAAAACCTTAGACAATAGTATTTCCAAACACAATCATTACCCATATTTTTAAGGAATATCAGACACCATACATAATAATCTTGAGGCATGATACCACATAGTCAGGATATACCAAGCTTACTAACTCTCTAAATATTTACGTAGTGTAAGAAATAAATTTACAGGCAAATAATTTGAATGTCACAGTCAAAACATTGGTGTGGATGATGTCAGATTAAATAAAATAATATATCCATGACATCCCACCCTTTGTTCTCTAAAAAAAATCACAACCTTGCAATATGTAAAACATATTTATCTCATCATAGCAAAAGTCTTAAAGTCCAAGTCCAAAATCCTGAAATCCTTTTCAGCTGTGAAATCTAGAACATGAGTTAGCTACTTCTAAAATACAATGGCAGGCACAATTTAAAGATATTCACTTTACAAATGGGAGAAATCACAGGGAAAGAAGGCATCTAACAGGCACGAAGAAAATTAACAGAACAGATCACATTAGCTGTCAAGGCTTTCAAAAGCATTTACCTTTCTCTGAGACATTTTACACTATGGCCCTGCCGTCCAGATTCTAGATATCAGCCACACCCTCCAGATTTTGAGTGGAAGCTCCCAGCTCTGTACTACAGCTCTGCCTTCTAGGCCTACTGGGACAGCAACTTTTGCTCCCTTGGCTTCAGGTGCACAATTTTCGAAGTCCACATGAGTGGCAACTCCACAGTTAGAAACATCAGGGACCGTGGTTCTACACTTTCAAACCCTTTAAGTCTGAGGTGACTCAACTTTTCATGCTCAGCTTGTGCTTTTTGTAGCGTCATGGCCTGGGTCTCAGGCCCATAACTGTCCCTCTTGGGCGAGGGTCCCAAAGCTCTGTAGCTCCACCGATTCAAGTGCCCAGAGGCATCTCACTCCACCAGGAAGCCTCTGTGCACAGACACTCAGCTCTCTTGCTCTATGTGTCAGCTCCAGCGCTGTGGTCTGATTCTGCTGTTGCTGCTGTCGGTGGTGCTGTGCTGTTTTCTCACCAAGTCAAATTAGCAATTAAAGCCAAATCAGACCCACAGTTGTGGAATTGATTCTAATGTATAGTGACTCCATAGACAGAGTGTAACTGTCCCATAGAGTCTCTAAGGAGTGCCTGGCAGACTTCAACTGGAGACCTTCTAGTCAACAAACATGGCACCCAACCAGTATGTCACAGGGGTTTTTCCAAATAGCAATTGAGAAATAACAATAAAATTATAACTTAATATTATGCATTTGTTAGATAATATTAAGAAAATATGAATTTTAATCCAATGAGAATTAGATACTTTTTCAGTTCTAATCTGTACCAAAACCTTTTAGCCTTCTTCCTTTTAGAAAAGGATATTCATGAATTTCTATGAAGTTCTAGAGTTTGCTGCAGGTTGACAAGAAGCGATATCAGGATTATTTACCAAAGATCTTAAAAAAAACATAGGTTTTTTTTTTTTCCAAGTCGTGTGGCTCAGCTTTATGACTCAGGAATCTTATATTCTAATGAGAGATCAAATCTTTGCCTTTAAGGGAGGTTACACAAGGAATAAATTAACTGTTTAATCAGAAATCAGAGAAAATTTTGTTACTTGACAGCAAAAAAACTCAATTCTTTCTGACATTAATGTTCTTAAAAATCTCATGAATGAAACCACTAAATTGCTAAACAAATAATTGTTAAACAAAATTGACCATCTGAAGTAAATATTTTTCAATAAATCTCTTTAGTATATCCCTTAAACAGCAAAAATGAACTCATTAAGACTTGTGTATGTATTCTTGTTGCTTGAAAAGCAAACAGTATATAAATTTACATTATACCAGATATCTATTAATTTAACACCAGTAAATTATCTGAAAAGTTTAGGAACTCACTCCATGCCTATAACTGAAATAAAGCTTACTTAAACAATGCAGGTTTTTAATTCTTACTGTATCTCATAGTTTTCCCAATCTAATTTTAACTCATAAGGTTTTATCAACTGACTCTAGGAATCACAAAGTCTCTGTTCAGCTAACCAATTACTGATATACACATAACTTTAAATCCTTCATTAGGGGTGAAACAATCTTTCAGGCCATTTCAGATGTATCTCAGAGCTCCCTTACAATAGAGAAAACCTGCTTACCCTTTGGATCTACCCAATTTATAATAGCTCAAGTGACAATTCTTACTTGTTTGTCTCCAAAAGGTCTCTATAGTCAGTTGTAAAGAGTTTTCTAAAAAGGTTTTCCTGGAGCTCTTTGATCTTGAGAGCTGGGAAAACTGAAAGGCCTGATCTTGACAAGGTTAGGTAGGGAATGACTGCCACCGCCTGAGATATGGGAGGAGCAATCTCCTGACAGTTGTGATACAGACACAGCAATTCTTTTGGCTGCCTGGACACTGCCACAAGTACAGAAGGATGACCTGGAAGTGACCCAGCCCCCACTTCTATCCTTCCTCCATTACCAGTATGTTGAAGGGTGCCCAAATCTATATAGGGTCTCCCTCCACTTGCAGAGACCATCCCTCTTTGGAACACACTTTGTCTTAACAAACCTTTCCGTAGTAAAACTGTTTCACCACTTGTCACCAGAAAAGTAGGGCCTTTGTGCCATGGGAAAAAAGGGGTGCCTGGTTTGCCTTTGGGAGGCTGAATATGCTAGACTGGTCTCCCCAGGGAGTCAAAAAAACCTTAGGGGAGCCAGGAAAATCTGTCTACCAGGAACAACCATCCAATGGAGGAAAATAACCCCAAGGAAACTTGTCCATCAAAGAAAAACCTGTCTTCTGGGAATCTGTATGAGGACACCAAGACTCTGTCCTCAGCACTACAGGAGGGGAAATATATGGTGCTCGAAAACCAGGCATGCCCCACTTTTGGGATCCACACATCAGAAATCCTAAAACCCACCCCTCCCCTTTACCTGAAACCTTTGATTACTTTCCCCTTGAGAGCATGGTGATACCATGGCAAGAGGACAGAGTCTGTGGGGGTCATGTATTTTGCAGCTGCTTAAGGAGTTGAGCTGGTCCCTTGTCCTGCCAGGGGGCTGCTGATCCCTGTTCAGGTGCCAGAATTGTTACCAGACAAAACTCCGGGTTCACACCACCTGCTGCAAAGCCAATTTCTTTGAGACAGGAGCTTGGGATAAGATAATCAAAGGCTTATTTGCAAGCTGGCATGCAAAGAGACAGGGGACATTATTGTCCTCAGAGCCTGTCTAAATTTGTCAGGCAAGGTCAGAGTTTTTAAAGGGAGAGGCTGCATGCCAGTGCAGAGGCGGGTGTCAAGGAAGAAATTATATGGGCAACTGGGAGAGACATCCATCCAGGGGCAGGCCTCAGGTGAAATATGCATTAGAATTGGGGTCTGGAGGTTTGACGTTGTCACCTAGCAGGGTGTCATCAAACTGGCGTCTTCACTTGTTTGGTGATCCTAAGAAGAGATGTGGAAGCTCCAAAGGTTTTCTCTCAGTGATTCCTGTAAGTTAATGTCTGATTGCCTGCTGAGGCAGGTAGTGTTAAGAAGCCAGGAATTTTAAGAAAAACAAATAAAGAATTAGTCCTGATTGCTATTTCAGTCTCCCCTGTTGTAGCAGGAAAAAGGTAAGTTCAGCCTGCAGAGGAGAAAGCACCTCAAACAACACTTTGTAGAGGAAGAGGCTGTTTATTAGCTAGCAGTGCGGCAGATGGACTGAAGTCCAAAAAATAGCAGTGTACTGTGTTCCGTTATCAGGCATATTTATTTATATGTTTTTCCAAGAAAGATAAAGGAATTTCCATTTAGTCTCTTAATTGGGAGTTACAGGTGTATACAGATTTTTGTATTGTATTCCTATTGGCCTAGTATACTTAAAAAGGCACTAGATAACAGCATTAAGTTACATAGGAAGAAATTACCCTCTCCTTAGAAACTGTGCTTATCTCAGGATTTCTGTGGGGGGTAGAGGGAAGTTGGTATATGATGCCCCAACTGTAATTAGGCATCAGGCAGAAAGTAGGCATTGACTGGAATAAGGTTTGGGAAGTTCCTCACAAAGCAGACTGGTGCCTTCTTATCTAAACAGTATAACAAAGACTTCTTCCTCAGGTGAATTCACCTCTCAAGGAGGAAAGCACGTAGGCCTGGGAGTGGGTTCAGAGGTCACATTCAGCAGGCCAGACCCATTGTTTTTGACGGTCTGATGTCATGCATTCCAGCCATTTTCAGCTGTTCACAGTCATTCATTGGCAGGCTCACAAGCTCTGCACTGAGGCCTTCTGGAATTTAAGTGATATCTTGCCAGGAGCCAGCCCTGACAACTTTGGGGGGCCCCACGGAGGGAGGGAGAGGCGTCAGTGCAGAAATGAATTGAGAGAGACAGGAAAGAGTTTTGGATTAAGGCAGCCCGACAAAGGTCTGTCTTGTCTTTATTTTTTATAGATAAGATGACGTGATTTTCACCCTATTTTCTTCATCATATGAGCTATTGGCTAACAAGAAACTAACCCATCATTATTGGCTAACAAGAAACTGTCTTCTCGTGGTCTTCTTTTTCTAGTTAATTGTTAAGGCTTTTTGGATAATGGCCTGAGGCAGGCGTTTGTGGTGATAAGTGTCAGTGAAAACAAAGTTAACAGTGAAAGCAAAGTTATGCTTTGAACTTAATGGTTCTATTCGTACCTCGAGGTGAAAGGCACAGAAGGGTAGACTCCTCAAAGCTTCGTTAATTGGCTGTCTCTATTTGTCTCTGTAAGTTTTCATCTTATCTTTTCCTGTGCAGATCGTAAGTGTCTACCGTCCCCCAAGCCAACCCAGCTGCTCTAAAAAAGATGTTTCTGTAGTGACTATTCATTTGTCGTACCAATTATAATGAACTTGGAAGTTTATCTATCTTTCTGCTGTAGGGAGTGAGATGCTTGTATAGCTTTAAGGGCTGTGTGGAGAATTGTCCTTGGGAAGCCTTTTCAGGGGGTTTTCTGCAAACTTGTATTTTATATGTGGAAAAGGGAGGAGGGAGACGCAGTCAGGGGAAGCCAGTGGAGCTAGGCAGGCCTCGATACTTTCAGGCATGTTGTATTGAAGTTCATTCCTCTGAGCTCTTTCCCTAGAAGTTCCTGGTCAGACATTCCCAATATAATTTCATAAGCCGAGGGGGTTGTAAAGCCCCTCTCAGAAGGCATCTTCCTTGATCCTCATGCCAGGGGATAACAGGATATTTTTGAGGAAGATTTAATCAGGAAGGAAAATACTATCAGGGGCAGTAGGCTAAAAAACATATCACGGGTGAGATGTCTCCACCTGTCATTTACAGAAGTTTGTGACTTTGTCTACAGGGGCTTTTGTGGATGGCAAGCCTCGACAGTATCTTCTTAAAAGCTTGTTCTTCCTCTCTCATTCCCCACTTTGAGAACCTATAAGTATATATTTTTTAATTTGGGGTCTCACCATTTGCCTGTTCTTGTAGAGATCGGTAATGTCTTGCATAAAACAAGCATGAGGCTGCTCTTTGATTAATAGTGGCCTTGACCATAGAGCATAGAACTCTTGCTAATGGGAGAAGGCAAGGAACAATGAGACATAGCCCCATCATGGCTAGTACTTTCACTAAGGTCTTTATTTATAATTCTGAAGGCGGAGAACCATCTTCCTCATCGTCTTCGAGGGTTCTACTTGCTCCATGTCTGTACTGGGACATGGGCTAATGTTTGAATCTCCTGTACTGTATCTGCTATGACTTCTCCCTGGTCATTAATTTTTAGAGAGCAGTTTGTTAAACTGAACTCTCCAGACACTCCTCCTTCTTGGGCTAGTAAATAGTCCAGGACTAGTCTGTTCTGATAAATCGTTTTTTGTGTTTGGGACTGTTGTTGTGCTATGAACACCAGAGCTCTGCTCGTTTCATTAGTTATGAATGTAAGTCTCCTGGTGAGTTCTCTTGTATTCATAAAAGCCAAAGAATAACAGCATAGTTGTTAACTTTTGTCCCACCTTAATAGTGTGAATACACAAACTACACTCTTCTTTCCCTTTCCCTGAGGTCCACAGTCCAATTAAGAGGAGTTTTACAATGGATGTCCTCAAGCTTCGGCCATGCGTAGAACAGCCAATTTTCTGGCTGGGGCTGGGGCCAGGCGTGTTGGACGTCTCAGTATTACCTTGCAGGGGTTGGTTGGGTTGGCCTCTGTCTCCCGCTGTGGTGATGACGCCTTGTTTAATCTTCTGGGTAGGATCAAAAAAAAAAAAAACACTTTTGTCTCCAAGTTAGTTTTAGCATGGGAGATCAGGCAAGGATTTTCCAATCAAAATTTTATAGTTATTAGCACTTCCATTTCTCGTAGAAGTAATTATCCTGGTCATTAGCACTCTGGAGAGATTTCATACTCAAAATCTTCGTGGGAAAATGGATAGAGGTGTCTTCTTCTGTATCTGCTTCATGTTGAGTAAGGGTGTAGGCCTGCCTGCCTGAGTAGAAAGTTCTCCTTGACAGTGTCAATCATTTATAATGGCCAGGATAACAATTACTAAGCATTAATCAGGGCCCATGAACATTATTTTATTTGGAACTGTTGATAACAATTACTAAGCATTAGTCAGGGCCCATGAACATTATTTTATATGGAACTTTTGTAGTCTGAGAGATGTAAGTTGTCCTGGAAACCCAGACTGGAGTTACTTGGTTTTATATCTTTCTTTTTCTACTCTTTCTCTACCTTCACTTCACTTACTTAGTCTTTCTTCCTTTCTCTCTTTCACTTTCCTCATCTTCATTCTTTTCCCTTTTTCTATCTCTTCTTTACCTTTTCTGTACTTTCTTAGTCTTTCCTTCTTACATGGCAATGTCTCAACAACTGTGACCCCACTGGACACAAAAGCAACTTTTTATTTCAGATTTTTAGTCTAAGTCAATAAGTACCTAGTCCCTCTTGGGAAGTAGACCCATTGGGTAAATTAAGGTAGAGAAAGTGGCTGTTGTGTCTAAGACAAAATTAATTTTCTTACCTTTCACGGTGAATGTAACCCTTAGCTCTCTGATATGGCCAAGAGGCTGACAGGCTTTGAGGTCCCCATCAGTGATCAGTTTTTCAAACTCTTCTTTTGAGAGAGTCCAGGAGGAGGCCTGGGGCCTTGGTTGTAGAGGTCTATGAACATCCTGTTGTAGAAGATTCAGGACACTGTACCTTAAAATGGCCTCATTTTTGACAGCACCTGTAGTGACTGGGGTCCATATATACTGGCCAGCGAGATAGTTTAAGTCTTGAACACCAACTAGGTTACCTGCACGGTAGCTGTTTTAGTCAGCTAGGCTGCTCTAACAGAAATACCACAGAGTGGATGGCTTTAACAAAGAAAGATTTATTCTTACACAGTCCGGTAGGTTGCAAGTCCGTATTCAGGGTGTCCACACCAGGGAAAGACTTTCCCCTTGTCGGCTCTGTAGGAAAGTCCGGTATTGCATCAGTCTTTGTCCAGGGAGCGTCCTCACGCAAGAACCTCTGGTCTGAAGGGCGCACTCTGCTCCCGGTGCTGCTTGCTTGATGGTAGCGAGGTTCTCAAATTGTCCTTTGTTTCTTTTTCCTTTTATTCCTTGCAAGCTAAAAGCATTAAGGGTGGGGCAAGCCATACTCCAGGGAAACTTCCCCCACAGCAGGAATTCACAGCCCCACCCTAATCCTTTAACATACAGGTTAGCAAAACCACACAATGGCGGACAGTCCCAAGATACTGGGAACCATATCCCAGCCACGTGGCTGCACACATTTTTGGGGGGACACACTTCCACCCATGACAGTAGCCAGTGACAGCCTTTCTTTCTTTTTTCTTTTTCTGTCACTAAATCTCTGAACACCTTAAGGGTATCCTCTACCAGTGGGAGAGTGGGGTCTAGGATTTTGTCTCAAGCTGTGTAATCTTTGTTTCATGTCTGATGTGTACCAGGATAAAAATATACTGCCATAATGGCCTTTTATCACATTTAAAACTGGCACCAGCATTTCAAAAAGGCTTGGTGAGTCTGTCAGGGTAAAACCTCAGACTAAAACCGCTGCCTCTTTCCCTCCAGGTCTCCAGCAGAGAACTACCCTTTATCTTTCTTAATGTAAATCTCTCAGGCCTCTTCTTTGGTGGGGTGGGGAGGACCACAAAGCTGTAAACAGGGGCTTTTTCCCATTTTGTCCCTTACAACAAAACAGTTCAGTGGGTTGAGAAGACAACCCCTCTCTTTGAAATTGAATACTATCAAGTTTCTAGAACTTTAGACACCACACATTGAATTAGGAAGTAAGAGAAATGTTAATAGCATCAGGCCAACTTGTCTTGAATAACCAAAGAAACAGTGACCCTCAGGTCTTTGAACTAGGAACCCACTCTACTAAACTCACTGCTGTTGAGTCGTGTCTGACTGTCTCATAGCTACCCTAGAGGCCAAACTAGAACTGTCCCATAGAGTTTCTAAGGAGCACCTCGTTGAACAAGGAAGTAAATTTAAATACCTCTTGGCTTGGCATAAATTGAGTCAGTAATTGTTTTATGTCTTCACAGCAATTGTACTCCGCAGAACCTCAGACTTAAACCCATTAGTTAAATATCTTAAGAGAAAAGAATTTTTTTTTTAAATATCTTAAAAAGAACCTTAAAACATCACAGTATTTTTCATACATAAGACCCATAATATATTTATTTTACCCAGCCTTGTATAATTGTTCTCTGTTTTATTTATTCTGGAGAGCCTTCACTATCTCAAGTCACAGTCCTTCTCAGAAGTCTAAAATTTTCATTGAAATAACTTTTAGACAATAATTTTAAATATAATTATTTATATTATTTAGAACTTTAGATATTATATGTAATAATCTTAAGATATAATATCCCATATTCAGGGCATATCAAGATTATTAACTCTAAATACTTATATAATGTAAAATGGATTTATAAGTAATATTTGAACTCCCTAGTCAAAGCATTGGCTTTGATGAAGTTAGGTAAATTTATAATCAAGTTAGCGATTAATACCAAACTAAGCCAAGTGTTATGGAGTTAATCTTGAATCACAGCAGCCCTATCAGGCAGAACAGGATTGTTTAACAGAGCTGTAACTGTTGACTTCTCGATAGCAGACACAGCAACTTAACCAGGGTTTTTCCAGATAGTAATTAAAAAATATTAAAATTATTACTTAATATTATGTATTTGTTAGACGATATTAGGCAAAAACACAAGAGGAAATAACCAACCTAAATTATAATCCAGTGAGAATGAGGCACCTGATTTTAACTCATATCATATAATATATGAAATAAGACTCTTTTGACTTTCTTTCCCTTAGAAAAGGACACTCATGGCTTTCTGTGAAGTTTTAGAGCTATTAAGAGTTTGTTACAGGTCAACAAGAAACAATATTAAAGTTGTTTAAAGATCTAAAAAGTCTTAGCTTTTCTTTTACTGAGTCCTTGTGACATGATTTACTGACTCAAAGAATCTTATTTTAGTGAGAGATCAAATCTTTTGTCTTTAAGAAAGATTATACAAGGAATAAATTGTTTCTTCAGAAACTAGAGAAAATTGTTATTTAGCAGTGAACAAGCCAATGTCTTCTAATATTATTGTTTTTAAAGAATCTTATAAGTTATTCAACTTTTGTCAAACAAAATCTTTGACCATCTCAAACACTTATTAACAGACCCATAAAAATCTCCTATCAAACAATCCCCTGTGATGTTGTCTCTTATCAACAAACTTTTACAATATAATTTTTTAAATAGCAAAGACCTCAGTAAGACTTATTTTTTTTGTTGTCTGAAAAGTAAACAGTGTATTAGATATTTGTTTAGTTCAATTATCCTTAAAGTCCGGGGCTTATGTAAAGCTTATTTACACCTTTTAGGTCCCCAGCTGACTCCTAAGGTTTTGTTAGCTGACTTTTACAAGTATTGTTTAACTGACTTGGGAATCCTGTTTCTGTACTTCCCAGATAAGCCTCAAAAATCTCATTTTATGACAGTCACAGTGGAGTAGTAATCTTTACCTGTTTTTTTTTTTTTTTCCTCTCAAAAGTTTCCCTGTAGCTGTGACTTGAGGGCAATTTCTGCCCTGCTCTCTGTTTTTTTCTGGAGAAAAAGAGTATCAACTTCCCTTTTACTCTTTTGGAATTGTTACTGTCTCCTTAAGACAAAGCTGTCTCTACCTAACGGCTGTGAAATTAGGTTTTTCTTTAGCCAAGCCACAACATGCCTCCATCTGTTTGAAATTTAGCTCTTTATCGACTTAGGTTAGTTTTAGTAAGACTCTTAAAATCAGGAACATTGGGAAAGACAAAAGATACTTCTTCAACAAAAATATAAACATGTGCAATGACAAAAATATTCTCAAAACCCCACAAAGGCAAAGCAAAGCACACCACAAACACATTTATCTTGTCCAGTGCACACAGGAGGCCTCACACTTTATCACACACACCTATCTAGCTTCACCAGGACATACGCAAACTATTTCTTTAACTAAAAATGAGCTCATGTGCACCTTTATTGTAGGATGAAAAGATAACTTTATGGATCCATTTAGTAGTTAAACTTCTCTCCAGAGTCCAGTACCTTGCCCAGACCATATTATCACAAGTGGCTACCCATACAGAGGCTAATCAGACAGAATTCACCCCAGTGGGCTCTGTTAAGGAACAGAGGCCTTATTTCCCACATTACAGAGTATACAGGTACAGCGAAATCTTTTTAAAGTGGGACAGACATTCCTTTCTTACCAGACAGATGATACCAAGACAGACAGGAACTCCAGACTTGGTGAGAACCTGAATTCTCTGCGCACAAATAGAAAAAAGTAGTTGAACCCTCTTTAATTTAATGAATTGATGCTGGAGTGGGTGTATAGCTTTCTAAGGTGGAAGCCGTACCTCCAGACCCATCTATCCAGACGGAGAAGGAGAACTCCGCTAAGCACCCTTTGTCCTGGGTTGAGCTGAAGCAGGAGGAGGAAAGGAAGGAATGCCAACGAATCTGCTTTTTAACCTGATGGGGTAGCAGAGTCCAGGGAAATGGGAAGTGTTATGTTTAGAACTGTGTGCCTCACGTTGTGCAGAGTTTGTCGGGCAGGAGGCAGACACTCTCCTTGTCCACTCTCAGCACTCCCTCATCTTGTCAGTGGCAGATGCCCTTTGGCTCTTAAATGTCTGACTCATGCCTGCAAATTATCTTATGGACCCAATCCTCAGCCTTTGAATGGAACAGACAGAGACCTTCACCCTTCTGGGCCAGAGTTACTGAGCTGGAAGTAGCTGGGCCTTCAGAATCCACCAGGCAGTGCCCTGGCCCAAATTCCTCAGTTACCGTAGTCACTCTCCAACCTGTTCACAGAGGGCTTTAGCAGATGTTAGCAAGTAAAGGAGAGGAGAGAAAGTTGGCTCTTCCTGGGAAAGGACTTACGGCAGGAGTCCCCTTGCTCCTGGGTGGCTTGCCACAATATGTTGCTGAATTGAATCCAAGTTCATCCACGTATTGCTATAACTGAAAAGTGCAGAGACAGTATAGGGTTCAAGGAATAATTTATTTGCAGGTTTCTGCAGCAAGCCTGGGGGAACAGGGGCCAATTCAAACCATCTGCTTTTTCCTGTCAACCTACCTGTTCTCTTCTGACTCCAGGTCGATCCCCCTTCTCCAGCCTCACTCTAGAGCGCTGTGGGGAGGTAGGCAGGACCCCTGCTTCACTTGGGGACTGTCCCTTCCTCTCAGGGTCTTTTGCCACTACCCAGGGGCTTCAGGAAGCACTCACTTTCCTGCATGGCTGCTCCCTCCTGGAGACTTTCAAAGTTGTGAGGGGGAGTCGGGACCCACACCTCATGGTGCATCTCGGTCAACGTGCAGTCACACACTCTCACACAACTGTACTCTTTGTCTAAACCTTGACAATCTCATTTTCCTGCTGTAGAATCCTTCACAGTACTAGGGAGATGCCGGGAAGTGGTCAGGCTCCTCCTCTGCCACCTTATACCTAGGCTACCTCAGTTTCCCATTCAAGCACTCCTGTAGTGCGACCTGTGAATGGTACTTGGGAGGTGCCAGAAGGTGACCAAGCTCCCTTCTACCCACAGTGGGCAAACCATTTCCAAGTTATACTTTATACCTAGGCTGCCTCAGTTTCCCATTCAGGGAAACTACTTTAGTGTGACCTGTGGATGGTAATCAAGAGGTGTCGGGAGGTGATCAAACTCCTCTTCTCTTACAGAGGCAACCTTCCTATCCTATCCTTTTATCCAAGACCAGTCTTAGCGTGATTCAGACATCTGCTTTCCAAGGCCTGTTCCTCCTGGCATTCGACTCCTCGAGAGCCCTCCAAAGGAGGCCTTCCCTCTACCCTACTGAGGTGACCATATAGGAGGACAAAATTAGTCACTCCTGGTGCACTCAGAGGCTCACTTCACCTAGGGTCGAAGGAGCCGCCTCTGGGTACTTTCGGAGGGTGGGTGAAAAATCACTAGGTAAGTCTGCTCTTTATAGGCATCTCGCTTTCTGATCAGGGAACCAGAAATGTAGCAGGAAAAAGATAAGTTTGTCCTGCAGAGCAGAAAGCACCTCGAACACCACTTTGTTTGTAGAGAAAGAGGCTGTTTATTAGCTAGCAGTGTAGGTGGATGGACTCAAGTCTGAAAAATAGCCGTGTACCCTGTTCCATTATCAGACATATCTATTTATATGTTTTTCCAGGAAAGCAGACAAAGGAATTTCCATGTATTCTCTTAATCGGCAGTTATAGGTATACAGATTTTCATAGTGTATTCCTATTGACTAGTATACTTAAAGAGGCACTAGATAAGCAGTTAGCATTAAGTTATATAGGAAAAAGCTACTCTCTCCTTAGAAACTGAGTTTATCTCAGAATTTCTGTGGGAGGCGGAGGGAAGCTGGTATCTGATGCCCCAACCCTAATTTAGGCATCAGGCAGAAAGCAAGCATTGATTGGAATAGGGTTTGGGAAATTCCTCACAAAGCAAACTGGTGCCTCTTATCTAAACAGTGTAACAAAGGCTACTTCCTTGGGTGAATTCACCTCTCAAGGAGGAAAGCACGTAGGCCTGGGTGTGAGTTCAGAGGTCACATTCAGCAGGCCAGACCCATCGTTTTTGAGGGTCTGATGTCATGCATTCCAGCCTTTTTTGGCTATTTACGATCATTCATTGGCAGGTGCACAAGCCCTTCACTGAGGCCTTCTGGAATTTAAGTGTTATCTTCTTAAAAGCTTTTTATTCCTCTCTGACTGTTGTTTGAAAATGGGGTGCTTTTCAGGCCTCTGGTTTCACTATGACTTCGTAGGAGCTATTTTGGTCGGCTAGTGGTGCTCTAACAGAAATAACAGAGTGGATGGCTTTAACAAGGAAAGTTTATTCTTACACAGTCAGATAGGCTACGAGTCCAAATTCAGGGTGTCTGCTTCAGGGGAGGGCTCTCCCCTTTGTCAGCTCTGGAGGAAAGTCTTGGTGTTGCATCAGTCTCTGTTCAGGGAGCATCTTGCTGCAGAAACCTCAGGTCTGAAGAACGGGCTCTTCTCCACATGCTGCTTTCTTGGTGGTGTGAGGTTGCAGAATCTCTTTGCCAGATTTTTCCTTTTATAACTCAAGAGATGTCTCAAGGCATAAAACAAACTTAAACACTGAATCCTGCTCTACAAACACAGATGTTGCACATCTACCCTTATTAACATGATAGAGACAGGAATTGAAACATGGAGGGACATCACATAATACCAGGAGTTATAGCACAGCCAAACTGTTACAGATCTTTTAGGGAACATATTCAATCCATGACAGGAGCCCTGGTTGTACATGGTGTGACTAAGAGCTAAACTGCTAACCAAAAGGTAAGCAGTTCAAATCTGCCAGCTGACCTATCTTGTAAGATTGCTTTGAGTTGAAATTGACTTGATGGCAACAGATTTAGTTGTTTGTTTTTTTGTAAATGACTTAGGATTTCTGCCAAAATATCCCCCTCTCCTTTTCGTGCTGGGTAACAGGTTTCAGCTAGCTGTTTAGGCTGGTTTGGGGAAGATAATTCGCGTAAGTACACTGACCACAGCTCATCTCCTTATCCTCAGATCCACACTGAATGTCACAGTGTGATGCTGGAAATGTGTTTGGATGATGGGTCTGAGGAATGTGTTATTAAATGTATCAGTCTTTAGTATCACCACATAATAATGACAGTGACACTGGTTTTCCCCACTTACTGTTGCCCATAAAAAGTCAGATGCACTCATGTGCACTTGGTACATGCTGTCTTCTTTTGTTCACAAACCCTGCGAGGTTGGAACTTTGTTTTCCTCATGCCAGTACAGAAAGCATTGTACAGGTGCATCTGGGATTCCAGACCAGCTCAGTCTGATGGTGGAGCTTGGACTCTTGACAGTGAACCGTCATCTCATCTGAGCTTTGTTAGTGTTCTGCCCTGGTCTTGTGTTTACTTCCCTGAAGTTGTGGACCCAGTGTCTCAGCTTCCAACAGAAGTGTGTTCTCTGGGCAGATGTGAGGTTGGGGTCTGGAGTCAGAGAACAAAACTGACTTTCTCAAGTAATACATATCTTGTGAAGAGGCATTAGGTATTTTGGTAGTAGGTGAAAAGACCTGAGTATCTGAGAACTAAGCATCTGAGCACCCTCTTGTGCTGATGAAGCCCTGGGGCTTGTACATACTTACCTCAGTGAAGCCCATAGAGCTCTGAGGCACATTGTAGGATCTCCATTTGATGGTGGACACACTAAAGCTCAGACATGTGAATACCTCCATTTGTATCACTGTTTCTGTAGAAAACTCTGTTCTAGCTTCTGTGCAGTTGATGTGAAACATGAGCCTTTGGAACCCATGCAGGACATAAGACCTGATGCCAGTTCTGGGGCCCAGTATGTTCCTGTTGTGGGGGCTCAGGTTGGGTGGTCTGCAGTGGCAGCTCAATATTTGCCCTTATGCTGTCGCCTTCTTGTAGACACGCATCGTGGAGCTGGAAGGCAGGGTCCGCAGAGCGGCTGCAGAGAGAGGTGCTGTGGAACTGAAAAAGAATGAGTTTCAGGGAGAACTGGAGAAGCAGCGGGAGCAGCTGGACAAGATCCAGTCAAGTCACAACTTCCAGCTGGAGAGTGTCAACAAGTTGTACCAGGATGAAAAGGTGAGGCCTGCTTGCTCTTCTTAGCTCTGTCTTGGTAGCACTTGGGGAGCTGTCAAATTCTTCTCAGTGGGAAGATAAATGGCTGTGCGTATTCATGGAATTAGCTCTTGAGTGAGCCTTGGATCTAGACCCCACTCTACTTCCCAACTCCCATATGCCCAAATCTATGGGTGGGCTTTCTGTGAACCTTTTGCAAAGGCAGTGAGTAGGAGAAATTCAAAAGCCTAGGATCATATCAGAACATCTTCTTGTTGGCTTTCTCTTCTCTTTTACTTTCTACAGATGTTATTTATGTAATTTTTTATTATGATTAAGTGAAAGTATACAATGCGAGTCAATTTTGCCTACCTGCCTCTCTATCTGCTCTTACCACCCTGTGACAGTGCATTCCTTTGTTTCACTCTTCTAGTATCCTCCCAAGAAACACCAGTTCTGTCCTCTCCACCTTCTCCTCTCCCTTCTAGATAGAAACCCATAGGACAGCCTTCTGTAAGTATGTAAAACCATAAAGTACACACCCCACATGCTTATTCTGTACCCCTGATTCCAGTCCATTCTTTGTCTGAAGTGTTGACCTCAGTACTGGTTTGAGGTCTGGGCCAGCAGCAAGTCTAGAGGCCATATTCCCAGGGAGCCCTCCAGGCTACTGGACCATCAATTCTGGTATTTTAGTAGAGTTCTTGATCTGCACACCTCTTTTTCTCATGCTATGTCAGGGACTCCACATTGTGTCCCCCATCGTGGCTGTCTTGGGTGGTGGCTGGACACCAGTTGGTTCTTCTGGTCTCGTGCTGGTGTAGTCTTCCAATCATCTGGGCCCTTCTGCGTCCTGGGCTCGTTTCCCCTTGTGTTTTTAATATTCTCTCCAAATACTGTTAAATACCTACTCTGTCAGGCCAGCCCTGGGGGCACAGTGTTCAAAGCTTGGCTGCTGACTGAAAGATTGGCAGTGTAAAACCACCAGTGGCCCTCCGGAAGAAAGATGTGGCCATCAAGTTGATTCCAACTCATAGCAACCCTGTAGGACAGAGTAGAACTGTTCCATAGTGTTTCCAAGGAGCACCTGGTGAATTCATGCTGCTGGCCTTTTTGTTAGAAGTTGTAACTCTTAACTACTTAGTGTGCTGTAACTTTGGAACTCTATGGGACAATTCTCTTCTGTCCTATAGGATCTCTGTGAGTTGGAATTGATTTAATAGCAATGGGTTTGGTATTCTTTGGATGTGTGGTCTGTGAGAACTGCTTGTGCTGTTAAGTGTGTCATGGGATTGAGTTGCAGACTTCTAGAAAAATACTAACAAAGTAGGGGCCTCAAGACTGTTGGTTTTTAAGTTAAAAAAAAATCAGATTCTGCATAAAGGGGCTTCCTATTAATTAAAATATCTAAGCTTTTTGTATCTTTTTCTGTTTTCAGTGGTAAATGAATAGTTTCTTTTATAAGAATCAGCACAAAACTGGTTTCTGTGAGCGGAGGTTAAAGATGTCCTGGATGTCCAGCTTTTCCAAATTCCGTCATCCCTGACATCACCTACTCCCTCGCCACTTAGTGCTGTCCTTCCCATCTTTTGGGTTCTGTGATTTAGTGCAACGTCTCACAGTACTCCCAAGCCATAGTTGTGATTATGGGGTTTATTAGGGAGATAGCAGGTTATGATTTGGGATTGAGATCAACTCAAAGGTAACAGGAATGACTTAGGACACAGTTCTTGATCAGGACAGCTGCGTTTTGGCTGCTGCCTCTGGCACCTGCTTGGAAAAGCATTACAGCTTTTAGCTTTGTCAGTCGGTAAGCCGCACCACAGCCATCTTGCCCCGTTCTCTTGGTTCTTGCTAACTCATAGAATCGTTGCTCTTGTTGCTGCTGTGCTGCGTCGTGCTGCCTCCAGTGTCTTAGCTCCTCCTGTCTCCCTTCATGTCTCCCTCTAAAATTCTGCCAGGGAAGCTGGATAAATAGCAAGCGCCTTGTCAGTTCCCAAGTGTTACTCCCACCACCTCCACCAGTAAGACCATGAACTATCGAGTCATCTGCAAGGATTCCATGTACCTGTTGGCATCAGTGGGCTATCCAGTCCCCAAAAGGTTCTGTGCATTTTTTTTTTTTTTTTTGCATAGTCTCAGCCAGTCACTCAGAGGAGTTACAAGAATGTGACTAAAAAGGCTATGTAAGCAATTTATTGCATTTCAGTTAGGAATATGTGACTGTTCTGTCTTGTTTATTAAGTTGCATCAGTGTACAGGTTACTCTGAAGTGCTTCACACTCATGGCCATTCATAACCTAAGGGTTTGACTGATATGTGTGTGTGCCTCTCTCTGTAAAATGGTTAGTGTGTTAGAAGGAGGTGCTGTCCTTAGATCTGTTATCACAAATGTAGACACAGCCTTAGTATGAACTGGTGGAGTCCCTGGAGAGGGTAGAAGGGGTTAATGTGCTCGGTTAGTAACCAAAAACTTAGCTGTTTGAGTCCAGCTGGGAAGAAAGGCCTGGCGATCTCAAAAATGAGCCCTTGAAAACCCTATGGAACACAATTGCCCTCTGAGGCACATGGGGTCACCACAAGTGAGAGTCAAGTTGGTGACAGCTGGTTTTATTCCATTGGCCAGCACTTCACTGGAAAAGGAATCATTTCTACCTAGACTCTTAAAGACTTTTCTTTTCTTGCATGTTCTTGTTAGCTGCTGTTGAGTTAGCTCCTGGCTCATGGTGTCACCATTCCCAGTGACCAAAATGTCATCTAGTCCTGTGTCCTTTGCACAACTTGATGTGAATAAGAACATTGTGATATATAGTTTTGTTGGCTGAGGTGTGAAAATAGGTTGCCAGGCCTTTCTTCCTAGGTTGTGTTAGTCTGAAAGTGCAGCTGAAATCTGTTCGCCATTGCACTTGGCTTGGATCAAAGCTTTCACTGAAAGATGGGTGGCATATAATCAGTTTAAAATGTGAGAAGTATTCTCTTGTTCGTAGAGTATTTTTCCATATTCACAAACTCGTGTTTCTTCTCTGGTAACTGTTCCAATTTTAAGTGCTGTTTAATAAAGTGCTTTTCTATTTGTGCTTACTTTTCTTGTATGTAGATAAAGCTCCTGAAACCCCTTTTAACTGAATAGAATAGGATCAGGTGTTTTTCGTAATGTATCAACAGGCAGAACCTATTAAAGCTCATTTTTTGGGAGGAGATGGAGTTTATCCTTGTTGTTAGGGGTCATGAAGTTGATTCAGACTTACAGCAATCCTGTGTAAATCACAGTGAAACACAATACGTCCTGTGCCAGTCTCACAGCTGTGGCTGTGTTGGAATCCGTTGTTGCAGCGTGTGTGTCGGTCCATTTTGTTGAGGGTCTTCCTCCTCTTTGCCGACCCTTTATCTTACCAAGCATGAAGTCATTCTCTAGGGACTGATCCCTCCTAATAACATGTCCAAAGTACTTCAGATGAAGTCCTGCCATCCTTGCTTCTAAGAAGCTTTCTGGCTCTTCTTCTTTCAAGAGAGATTTGTTCATATTTCAGTACATGGTATATTCCAGTGGTGTATTCAGTATTCTTTGCCCACATTATAGTTCAAAGATGACAGCTCTTTGGATTTCCTTATTCATTTCCCACCTTTTGCATGCACATTAGACAACTGAAAGTATCATAGCTTGGGTCAGGCACACTTCAGTCCTCAAGATGACATCTTTGCTTTTTAACACTTTAAAGAGCTTCTGTAGCACATTGGCCAGTTGTAGTAGATCATTTGCTGTAACAGATTGGCCAGATGTAATAGACCATTTGGATTTTTTTGACTGCTGCTTCCATTGATGTTGACATGGATCTTAGTAACATGAAATCCTTGAGAGCTTTAAATCTTTTCTCTGTTTATCATGATGCTTCTTTTTGGTCTAGTTAGGATTTTTGTTTTCTTTATATTGAGTTGAAATCCACATTGAAGCTAGTAATCTTGATCTTTGTCAGTGAGTGCTTTAAGTCTGTGTCACTTTTAGCAAGCAGAGTTAGATCATCTCCTGTTACAGGTTGTTAATAAGTCTTCTGAGTATTCTTTTTCATATAGTCTAACTTCTTTGGATATTAACTCAGCATACAGATTGAATAAGTGCGGTCAAGGATGCACATCTTTCCTGATTTTAAACCATACAGTATTTCCTTGTTTTGTTCAGACTGCCTCCCAGTCTGTATAGAGGTTCCTTGTGAAAACGATTCAGTGTTTTGGAATTCCCGTTCTTTGCAGTGTTTTCTGTAATTTGTTGTGATCCAAACAATTGAATGCCTTTTGGGGGAGTCAATCTCTTTTTACTATTATTAAACAAATTTTATTGTGATTAAGAAGAATTTAACAATTTATATGCATTTGTCATGTAACACCCAGAACTTTCACCTCTACTGTATTCTAACTGCTACCCCTCAATGACAGCATACTTCCCCCTTTTCATCCAGAACTTCCCGTGACCCTTTGACCAAGATCTGACCCCCTTTATCATCTCGGCTCCAGTGCTGAGCTCTAGAACAGCCTCATGTATTAAAGTCCAAAAGTTTGTTCATTGGCAACTGTACTCCTTACTTTGTATAGCCCAGTTCAGTCTTTGTCCAGAGACCTGGCAGTGGTGTGGATGCTGTTTAGGTTTAGAGTGTCTAGGGGCCATGCTCTTACAGGACCCTCCAGTTTGACAGACCATCAGATGTGCTCTTATGGTAGAATTCCAGCTCTGCCTTCTAGTCTTTCTCCCTCTGTGTCTGGGATTCCGTACTGTATACCTTCTTTGGAAAGTTATTGGTGGTGGCCAGGCACCATTTACTTCTTCTGGTTCCTTTCTGAAACTGACACTGATTCATATGGCCCCATCCATCTGATTTACTCATCTTTTCCACCTGTCTTTGATGTCCGCCATTTACGTCTGATCTGGGTGTAGTGGGACGCATTGATGACAGCTTGCTAGCTTTTAAGACTCCAGATACCACTCCCCCAGGTGGTATTCAGAGCATTTTCTTAAAAGAAAAACAAAGGAAAACTTGGATATGGCAGTTAGTCTGGATGTCTCCCACGAGAGTGGGCCCCCCCCAACCCCAGACCCTGCTACTCTGTCTTTCCAAAGAGGTGGGCTGCGTTTAGGGAACAGTTCAGTTTTGAAGTAGAGCAGTTATAGGTGTCAGTTTTCTAGTACATGCTGTCACATCCTATACCCAGTCCAGATCCTAAGCCTATCTTATATGTATAAAGCCCTTTCTCTCCCACCCTACCCTTGTAACCATGAAAGATTGATTTCTTCCCTCCTGAAATGATTTGTTGTGTTCTTATAATAATGGTCTCGCACAGTATTTGTCCTTTTGCTTCTGGCTAATTTCACTCAGCATAAATGTCCTCCAAATCCCATATTATCAATTATTTCCCTGAGCCATCATTGTTTCTTAATCATTGCATAGTATTCCGTTGTGTGAATATACCAGAGTCATTGGTATATTCCAGTGGTATATGCCATGTTGATTGGCATCTGAGTTGTGTCCATCTTTTTGCTGTTGTGAAGAGAGTTTCAGTAAACACTAAGATGCATGTGTCTGTCTGAGTGGTGGTCCTCATTTCTCTGGGATATATTCCAAGGAGTGGGATTGCTGGATCATGTGGTATTTCTATTTCTAGTTTTCTAAGAAAGCACCAAATTGATTTCCACAGTGGTTGTACCATTATATGCTCCCACCAACAGTGTAGAAAATTACCAAACTGTCCAGCATTTATTATTTTGTGTTTCTTGGAGTATTGCCAGCTTTCTTGGGGTGGGATAGTATCTCATTGTAGTTTTGATTTGGATTTCTCTGATGGCTAGTGATCATGAGCATTTTCTCATATTATCTGTTGGCATCCTGTGTATCTTCTTTGCTGAAGTACCTGTTTATGTCCTTTGTCCATTTTTCAGTTGGGTTGTTTGTCTTTTTCTTGTTGAGGTTTTGCGGTATATTGTAGATTAGGGAGATCAGACGTTGATTGGAAGCATTAGCTAAAGATTATTTCCCACTCTTTAGATAGTCTTTTTACTCTTTTGATGAAGGGTTTGGATGGTCATGTGTGTATGACTTTTGAGAGTTCTCATTTGTCAATTTTCAGTTTCAGAGTTTGAGGGTTATTGATAATTTTCTGTAGGCTGTTAATGCCATTAATTAGGGCTTCCATTGTTTTCCCAATTTTTTGTTTCAAGATCCTTGTTGTTTTATGTTTTATGTTTAGGTCTTTGATCCATTTTGAGCTAGCTTTTGTACATGGTGTGAGATAAGGATCTAGTTTCATTTTTTGCAGATGGAGATTTAGTTATGCCAGCACCATTTGTTGAAAAGACTGCCCCAGTTCACGGGCTTTGGGCCTTTATCACATAGCAGTTTTTCTCTTAGGTGGAAAATGTTATATTTGGATTCTCAGTTCCGTTCCACTGGTCTGTGGGTCTGATTTTGTGCCAGTACCTGGCTGTATTGACTACCGTGGTAGTATAATAGGTTTTAAGATCATTTAGTTTGAGGTGTCCAGCTTTGTTTTGCTCCTTTAGTAATGTTTTACTTATCCACGGTGCCCTCCCTTTCCGTATGAAGTTGGTGATTTGTTTCTCCATCTCATTAAACAATTTCAGTGGGATTTGTATTGGGATTGCCTTGTATGTACAGATCACTTTGGGTAGAAGAGGTCGTTTTCACTGTGTTGAGTCTTCCTATCCAAGAGCAAGGTAGTTTTCTCCACTTACGTAAGTCACTTTTAGTCCTTTGCAGTATGGTCTTGTAGTTTTCTTTGTATAGGACTTTTATATCTCTGGTTAGATTTGTTCCTAGGTATTTGATCGTCATGGAGACTGTAGTAAATGGTAGTGGTTTCAAGACTTCTTTTTTGATTGTCTCTTTGTTGGTGTACAGAAATCCAGCTGATTTATGTATGTTTATCTTATATCCTGATACTTTGCTGCAGTCTTCTGCTAGATCCAGCAATTTTTGGTGGATTCTTTAGGCTTTCTGTGTATAGGATGATGCCATCAGTCAATAGGGTACTTTAACTTCTTCTTTACCAATCTGGATGCCCCATATTTCTTTATCATACCTGATTGCTCTGGCTAGGGTGTCCAGAACACTGTTGGATGGAAGGGGTGACACTGGGTATCTTTGTCTGGTGCCTGTTCTTAAGGAGAATGAGTCGAATGCTTTTGCATAGTCAATAAAACACAAGTAAACATCTTTGTAATGTTTTCTGCTTTTAGCCACGTTCCCTCTGACATCAGGTGTGATATCCTTGGTTCCATGTCTTCTTCTGAATCTGGCTTGAATTTCTGACAGTTCTGTTTGATATATTGCTGCAACTATTTTTGAATTATCTTCAGCAAAATTTGCTAGCATGTAATATTAATGATATTGTTTGATAATTTCTGCGTTCGGTTGGATCACCTTTCTTTGTAATGAGCACAAGTATGGATGTCTTGCAGTTGGTTGGCCAGGTAACTGTCTTCTAAATTTCTTGACATAGACAGCTGAGCACTTTAGTGCTGTATGCATTTATGGAAACACATCAGTTGGTCGTCTGTCAGTTCCTGGAGTCTTGTGTATTCGCCAGTGCCTTTCAGTGCATTTGGGTGTCTTCCTTCAGCCCCATCAGTTCTTGATTATATGCTGACTCCTGGAATGGTTAGCAATCAATTTTTTTTTTTTTTTTTTTTGGTGCAGTGACTCTGTATTCTTTCTTGGGATGCTTCCTGCATCATTCAGTAGTTTGTCCATAGCCAGCCAAGCCAAGAGCCGTCGAGTCGGATCCAACTCATGGTGACCCATAGAATCCTTTAATATTTCTACTCAAGGCTTGAATTTTTTCTTCAGTTCTTTCAGCTTGAGAAATGCTGAGCCTGTTTTTCCCCTTTCAGTTTTGTAACTCCAAATTTATCCTTTGGGAATAGACTGTAGAAATGCCACTGTGATATATAGGACATGCAGAGAATCTTGCCAGCCCCCAGGCTCTCTGTGATGGAGCAGGAGATGGGTGATGGGAACTGGGCTGAGGTAGGGGGCCAAGGAGAGCCAGGCACAGTTGCCCCTGGGATCTGAGCCGAGATGGGCTCTCCTACACAGCAGGGAAAGTGAAGAAATACCATCCATGCATGCTCCCTTAGTACTTCTTCAGTGCTTGAGTGCAGTCTGGGACCAGCTAGGACCAATTTTTTTCCCATCTGCAGGAGGTAAGCAAAAAGAGGAAGTATGGTGTGTCTTTCTGTCAACCCTCCCAAATTTATGAGTATATGTATTATTTAACTGTCTTTTTCTTAGAATGAATTGCCTTTTTACTCTGAGCCTCTAGCCTTGCTACATTTTGTTTTCAAAGTAAAGCTTTTCTTTTTGAAATACAGGGAAAGGAGATAGTGGGATATGCATGTGTGAGAGAGATTGTGTATGAATGAGTATGTGTTTGAGTTTGAGAGTGTGTATGTGAATGTAAGACAGTGTGTTTGAGTATGTATGTGAGAGCGAGCGTGTGTGTGTATATGTGAGTTAGGTGCTGCTTTTAAGTATCTTTGTTATCTTAACTTGCTCGGTCCCCAAATATATCTAAAATTTTAGCGGCCTGTGGATTCCAAAATTCTAGGACCTTCGAATCTCTCTCCTCATACTCCTCGGAGCTCCTGGATATGTTTGTGCATTGCTTGGAAGTGTGGCCACTGCCTTGTGTGGAGAGTAGAGATAGCAGGGTAAATGCTCATCGTCAGGGCACAGGAACGTTTCCCCTTTGCCTGGTTGCACTCTCAGGAGGCTATATAATGATATATCTGGGAGCATCCGGGGTCATGTGGGCACTCAGAGAACATGCTGTACAGAACCATACTTGAAGGGAATGCACAGTAACTCAGTCAGGAAAGCATCCTCACCACAAGCATGTCCCAGATCTGGAAATACTGGTTTTTTTTGTGTATGATCTACTGTGGGTATAGAATTTTTTGAAATGTGACCTGTTGTTACCTAAAGGGAGCCCTGATGGCACACTGGTTAAAACACTCAGCTGCTAACTGAAGGGCTGGTGATTTCAACCCAGCAGCCATTCTGTGGGAGAAAGGTGTGGCAATCTGCTTCCATAAAGATTATAGCCATGAAAACTCTATGGGGCAGTTCTGCTCTGTCCTCCAGGGTCACTGTGAGTTAAGATCAACTTGATGGCAATGGTGTTTTTTGTTTTTTCCCTTGTGGGGTTGGTACCTAAAAATGTCTGCCTAGAGGAAGAAATGAAGAAAGCATCCACCAGCAAGAAACAGGGTGACTGGTTCACTTTAGTTCTTAATGTTTTCATTTTATGGCTTCTTTTGAAAATAGGAGGTATAATGCAAAAGATCTCTCCTCTACCTTCTACCTCCACTTTCAAGAAACCGAGGATCCAGAGGGGAGGAACGCTATTCTCGCCAAAATAAACAACTTAGGATGTATATGTGCAGAGTAAACATGGTAAAATAGACCTTGAAAGAGAGATAAATATCCACTTGAAAAGAATCCGTGTTCTTTTAACTTTTGTAATATATGATGGAAGTTTTTTCAACTGTGCATGGGTGGGCCTTGTGGAGGTGGGGTGCACAGCTGGTTTCCGTCATCAAATCAGTGCTCCAGAAAGATTTGAGCTGTACTTCAGTGCAGTGGTAAGGGGCGTGGGATTCTGGGTTAGACAGACCAGGCTCAAGTTCCTTTCCTTAGCTATGTGGTGTTAGGCAAGTCAGTCAGAATCTCTAGCTGTTTCTCAACTGTCGTACAGAAATAACAGTGTTTTTACAAGGCAGCAGTGAGAATTAAATGAAAAGTGTTTAGTGCAGTCCTTGAGATACATTAAAACTTCAGGAAATGATAGTTCATGTTAGTACAGCTAGTCGTGGTAGTAAGGAGTAATAATAGTCATAATCAGCAGTTGTAGTAATAACAGCAGCAGTAGTATTAACAGCAATAGGAATAAGAATCCCTGGGTGGTGTAGATGGTTAACACATGCTTGGCTGCTAGTTGAGAGGGTGGCAGTTTGAGTCTATCCAGAAGAAAGGCCTAGGGATCTACTTTTGAAAAATCATCCATGATCACTGGTAGTAACAGCAGCAGCAGAAGTGGTACTAACAGCAGGTAGTAGGAGAGGTGGTAGTAACACCTGTAGCAGTTGTTGTTGGGTGTTGCTGAGTTGTCTCCTGACGAATAGTGACCCCACACGACATACCAGAGCAGTCTCATAGAGTTTTCTAGGCTGTAATCTTTCTCCTGTGGAACCACCGAGTGGGCTCAAGCCCACCTACCTTTTGGTCAGTATCTTAGCACTTAACTAACAGTAATTGTGATAAGTATGATTTTTGTTGTTGTTGCACAGATCTTTTTTTCTCTCGGATTGAAACCAGGTTGTGGTAGCTTTGAAAGGACTAGGTAGATGCCGGGTAGCTGTTAGAATGCACAGGCAGACGGTGTGCAACTAGGCCATGAGCAGAGTAGTAACTGTGGTTACAACAGCAATGCTGATTGCTCCTGGTTGTTGAATCAGCTTAGCTAGACATCAAGCCGAACATTTCATGAGGATTATTTCAGGTATTTTTCTCAACCTTATTTTTCTCAGCCGTAACAGGTGAGGAAACAGGCTCAGAGAGCGTTAGTAACTGTCCACTAGGTCCTGAGCAGCTGTGGGACTGTCTCCAGGTTTTGCCCTCTTTCCCTCTGGGTACAGACACAGCTTCTCTGTTGCCCACCCACCTGAAGGGTGGCAGAGGCCTCTCCATCCTTCAGAATAACATGACGGGGTCGGGGGCTGGGGAAGCACACTGGCCTGGAGCTGAGCATTGTTGAAGCTAGGTGGTAGGTGTCAGGGGGTTGTTACACTGCACAAGATTTCTGCATCTGTATTCATTAATGTTTTTCACTGTAGAAAGTTAAAACACTTTTATATTTGCTTTCTTCAAAGGATTACTGTTCTAACTCATTCTCTTTTGGTTCCACTTCCAAATTCTTAGATGACAAGAAGCTGATTCTTGCAGGATATCCAGGCAGTTCCTAGGCAAGTGGGCTGATCTGTCAGCTTATTACTTGTCTCTGCATAATTTTTGTTTTCTGTAGTAGGTTAAAATATGTGGTTTGAATCAGAATGAGGGTCCTCTTTTAGAATTTTGAAGAGTCGTCTGATCTAATAGTGATTCTCACTCATAGGAGGGATGAGTGTTGAGCGGTTTGCAAATCTGAAATGACTTAAAAAGGTTGACGCTCTCTCTGCCTCTGTCATCGTCCACTGTCTCAGGCAATTGCAGTTGGTTACTTACCTGTTGTCATGGAGCCATGCCTACTTGGTGTGACCCATGTGTGCAGAGTAGAAGTGGTCTGTGCAGTTTTCAAGGCTGTCACATTTGGAAGAAGATACCCAGGCCTTTCTTCCAAGGTGCTTTTGGATGGACTCAAACTGCCAGCCTTTCAGTTAGCAGGTAAGCACATAATTGTTTGTGCTACTCAGGGACTTCTGTCAGTGATGCAAGAATATTGCATCCTTCAACTAGGGGCCTGGATGAATCTTGAAAACCAAATGTACCAGGGAAAATGTGATGAACACATACCGTCTAATGAAATAAATGCTTTGGGTCAGCCCTGATGGCAGAAATGTGGTGGTAGAAATGTGATGTATCTGCACTATGCATGAGTACAGCCGCTACTAGCCATGTGTGGGGCTGTTGAATACCTGAACGGTGGCTAGTGGGACTGACAGGCTGACTTGTTAAAAGAAATAACTAAATTCAGATAACCAAATGTGACGAAAAAAGCAAAACCCTTAGCCAGTGAGTCACTTCCAACTCCTAGGGGCCCTATAGGACAGAATGGAACTGTCTCCTGTGGTTTCCAAAGGAGCACCTGGTGGGTTTGAAACTTTTGGGTAGCAGCCGAGCCCTTAACCACTGTGCCACCAGGGCTCCTGCGCAAGGCCAGCTACTCCTGTCTCGGGCAGTACACAGAAGATCCTGGGATTGACAGGTGGTGCAGTGGGATTGTCTCTTGCTTCATCGTTGGCTAGTGGCTGCCGTACTGGACAGGACAGCTGTGGATGACAGATGGCAGAACTCTGGTAAAAACACACATTTGGGCCCCTGAATTATAAACTGATGTTCTGTGGGGAAGCCAGTGAGCAGAGACATGCTCTCATTCAGTTCCTTGATGCCTTTTCCACCTTTAGATCTGGAAGGTTCAGAAGCAAGGGGTGAGGAATTAAGTAAAGGAAGATGGGATTCCCTTCTGATGGCCTAGTTTTGCTTAGTGCATCTGGACTAGCTTACTAGGGCTGTAGTGATTAAGTCACCACAAACTGAAAACTAAAAACTCGGTACTATCAAGTCGATCTGACTCACCGTTACTCTACAGGACAGGGTGGAAACGTCCTTTAGAATTTCCAAGGAGTGCCTGTTGGATTGAAACTGCTGACCTTTTGGTTAGTAGCCCTGTCACTTAACCACTAAATCACTGTGGTTTCCTACCACAACTAGGTGCTTGGAAAAAAGAGAGATTTATTTTCTCTTTTGACTTCTTTGACCAGAAGTCTGAAGTCCAGGTGTCTGAAGCCCAGGATTGATAAGAGGCCGTTTTCCCTTGCCTCTTCCAGTTCCCAGTGGCCACAACCTGTGGGAGCATCATTTCCTTCTCTGCTTGTTCTTATGGGGCCAGCTTTCCTCTGTGTCCTCACATGCTGTTCTCCTTGTATGTCTGTGCTTCTTCTCTTTTTAAGGACTAATCATACTATATCAGGGTCCACCCTATTCTAATATGACCCCATGTTAAGCAGTTACCTCTGTAAAAACCCCCATTTCCATATAAGGTCATGTTCATGCACCAGAGTTTCGGACTTCAGTGGAGGACAGTGCTGGTTCACTGGTAGCATTCTCATCCATATGGGAAACTCGGTTTCAACTCCTGGCCGGTGTACCTCATGTGCTGTCTGTCAGGGGAGGCATGCTGCTGTGCTGCTGAGCACATTTCAGGGGAGCTTCCAGACTCAGACAGACTAGGAATAAAGGACTGATCCGACTCGACGGCACTTGGCAGTGTCTTTTTGAAAATCAGCTAATGAAAAGCCATGGATTACAGTAGTCGAATCTGCAACTCACCGTTGGGAAGGTACAGGACCAGGTAGTCTTTTGTTCTATCTCTGTAAGTTGGGGTAACTTAGCAGCAGGCTAACAACAACAAAGGACTTCAGCGTATCTTTTGGGGGGATATGATTCCATTCTAGACAGCATCTGTTGCTTGCTAGTGTTCTGTGATGCAAAATTTTCAGTTTATCAGATTGGCTGTTTGTGGTGTGTGGTGGGGTGTTTGAATTTATTTATTGTGGAAGTTGCTTAAGAGCAGTCAATCACAGACTGGCTGCACATCAGTCACCTGGGAGCTTATGAAAAATACAGATTTTTAAAACACTAAGAGTTTCTGGGCTTCAGAGGCTATGTAACTTTTTAAAAAATCACGCACACACACACCTTTTTTTTTCTAGGCTTCCAGATAATGGCAATGAAGTTGAGCTTATGTATCCTGTGGTACTGTACATTAAAAATTTTAAGAATAAGAATGCATTTCATATTTTCATATTTTCGACCCTCCATGAAATGATTTTAAAAAGTAAAGAACATGATAATTAAGAGGTATAATCTAGTTAAAAATATTTTGGAAATGCCAATGTAAAGTTGTTAATTCCTAAGATATTTTTTCATGTTGGCCCATGTTCACTACAACACTTGAAACTTTTCAGAAGATACGTCAGGTTGGAAACTTAACTAATCTGACATTCTCCCTCACCCTAAGACTGCCAGTTCACCCAGAACATGATCATAGACGTATCCTGATGTCCTCAGTATTGTGGCCACTTTGCTTAGATTCCCCTCGTGTACCCCTGGAATAGATATAAACCAGCTGCCCTCTAGTTGGTTTCAACTCATAGTGAGCCTCTAGGACAGAGTAGTACTACCCCGTAGGATTTTCAGGGAGTGACTGGTGGATGCAAACTGGCCTATCACTTAACTAACAGCTTCCTTCCTGTACCGTCAGGAGTCTGGGCATACACAGAGGCAGAATAATTAGCTAACATTCATGCTCCTCACTCCAGTAGTACTTAAAATCATTATATATAAAGTTGAAGTTCAGTCTCTTCTTCTCCTTTTTACCTATAACCCTAAACCAAACCCATTGCTATAGAGTTAGTTTTGACTTACAGCAACTCTGTAGGACAGAGTAGGACTGCCTTACAGACTTTCCAAGGAACACCTGGTGGATACAGACTGTTTAACATTTTATTCCCAGCTGTAGCTCCAAACTACTATGCCACTAGGGTTTTCATAGATAGCCAGTATTATGATTTTAGTGATTGTTATAGATTGAATTATGTCCCCTCAATTTATGTGTTGCAAATCCTAACCCCTATGCCTGTGGTTATAATACCATTTGGGAATGGATTTCCTTTGTTGTGTTAATGAGAGAGTATTAGTGTAGTGTGTGTCTTAAATCAGTCTCCTGCAACATGGAAAAGCAGGCTGAGCGAGCAGCCAGACACAGATAGGAAAGGATCAGTGCCATGCCTCGTGAACCAAGGAACCAAGAAACAGAAGCTGAAAAGAGACAGGGCCCTCCTTTTCCCAGAACCTTTAGGGAAAGTGTCAGAGAATTTGTGGCCGTGCTTTAAAGCAACCACAATGTGTATATTTAAATATGTTCATATAACCACCCAGTGAAATACTGTTCATCCACTCCTTACTGACATGGTTAGGTTCCAAAGACCAGGTCATTATGTGAAAATCAGTGTTATATGAAAATGGAGGATGACCACATCAGATCACAAAGTGGATCTGCATCATTACACAACTGCCAAACCACTGAGAATTACAGTCCAGCCAAGGTGACATATAACCCACAAGACAATATGAAAATATGGTTCCTGCCTCATTCCTGAAGGGGAGTAACTGACCTAACCAAGAACCATCACTGGGTAGAGGAAAAAGAAAAGGCTTTATAAATAGAGACAGGCAGGCAAGGTAGAGGCAACCCAGGTGGTACAAAGATTAAGCACTGGGCTGCTAATTGAAAAGCCAATAGTTTAAATAAACTCAAAGGCACCTTGGAAGACAGTCCTGGTGATCTGCTTTGGAAAAGCAACAGCCTTAAAAATCCTATGGAGCCACTCTGCTCCACATGTCAGGGGTCACCTCGTCAGCAACCAGTTTGTAAGGATTTTGAGGGATCAAGGTAAAGGGAGGACAGTCTCAAACCAGGACTTCACACTGGTGGGAACCGGATCATCCATGCTTGCAAAGTGGGACTGGAGCAGACCTGAATTTTTACAGTTTGGGTGTCCTGAAACAGTAACTGGAATGGGGGAAATTATGGGTTGAAGCCCTTAATGGGAGACCCTGGAGAGGCATAGTGAGCCCATAAGGAAGTTAATGCATGAGATTGGGTTGCTGGCAGAACCGTGGGGAGCAACACGTTCCAAGTGGGGCATCGGTCTCCGTCTTTGAGTAGGACCCTGTGGGTCTGACTCAGCTCAGTTTTGGTTGCTCTGCAACTAGTATACTGCCCTTGTTTTCTAACAGGGAGGTTAAGTTTCTAGTAGGGCTTCGACCCATGATTTTTCCCTTCTGGTGATTGGTCTGCTTCATCCAAATTTACAAAAATTCAAATCTGTCCCAGTTTTGCCGCCTCCACCATGATTGAACCCTGGAAGCAGCAGTTGGAAGCCCTGCCTCTGACTCAGCTTTGTCACTTCACCTGTGTGACCTTAGCCCTTCTCCGGGGAGGCCCTGCGACCTTGCAGGTGTCTCTTCTCTCACATGGTGATTGGGGGGTAAGGCGAGCTCTGCAGAGCATTATTTCAGGTATGTGGTGTGAAAATATTGTATGTCTAAGTGTCCTTTCCTGTCTTAAGCAGCAGGTTATTGGAGTTTGGGTTGTTGGTAGAGGCTGAAGGACAGGGATCCTGAGAGCCGGCAGTCTGGCTGGGTGGTTCTGGTGCAGGCGTGGACATGGGTGAGGGGCTCGGAAGCTGCTTCATTCAGTGTCTGTGAATGGCTTTCTTCGTTAAGATTCTGCCTCTCAAAGAGAAAAGAATGGTGAGAAGCCTGGTCATTGGGCCTTACACTAGACTTTTTCAAGAGCTTTCTCATACACCATGTTTAATTTTTCAAACTGTGCAACTGCTTTAAGAGACAGGTATTATGATGCCTGAGCCCGTGAGAGGTGGCATGAAGGCTCCCAGAACCTGGTCAGTGGCTTGTAGGGTTGAACTGGGCAGCTGGCCCCGCTGCAGTGATCTTTCTCCTTCACTAGCCATGCCAGACTAATTCTTATACAGTGAGATGTATCCTCAAGATAGTTCCAATTTCTTCTGTCTAGACTAACATTTTCTTGACTAGCTAAGAGTATGATGCTTTTCTTCTGGAGGATTGATTTTCTTAGAGAGCCAGAATGGACTTGTGCTGATGACAGTGACTTCTTTGATTTTTATCCCTGGGATTGATTGATGAATCAGGGGTTCTAGAACAGCTTTTCTCTCTCTCCCTTTTTAGATTTTATTATAGTAAAATATGTATAACAAAAATTTGCCATTTTAACTGCTTCTAACTGTACAGTTCAGTGACATTAATTACATTTACTACGTTGTGCATTTATTTACAAAACTTATTCATCAACGTGAATTGAAACTGTCCATGTTCAGCAGTAGCTTCTTATTTTCCAATTCGCTCCAACTCCTGGTTTCACTAATCTACTTTCACGTAAGTTGGGTTGTACAATATTTGTGCTTTTGTGTCTGACTTATTTCACTGAGGGGCCCTGGTGGCCTGTGGTTAAGAGCTCAGCTACTAACCAAAAGGTGAACAGTTCAAATCGACCAGCTGCTCTTTGGAAATCTCATGTGGCAATTCTGCTGGGTCCTGTAGAGTTACTATGAGTTAGAATTGACTTGATGGCAATGGTCGGTTTGTTTTATTTCTCTCAGAATAATGTTTTCAAAGTTAATCCATCTGATAGCATGTATCAGAAGTTCATTGCTCTTTATGGCTGAGTGATACTCCGTTGTATGGACATACCACATTTTGTTTGTCTGTTCCTTGATTGGAAATCCTGATGGCAAAGTGGGTAAGTGCTATGGCTGCTAACCGAAGTGTCCGCAGTTCAAGTCTGCCAGGCATTCCTCGGAAACCCTGGGGGAGTTGTACTCTGTCCTGTAGGATTGCTGTGAGTCAGAATCAACTCGATGGCAGTGGGTTTGGTTTTTGTATGTTACTTGATTGACAGCTTTCTTCTGTTTGCATTATTTTTCCATGCCTGGTTTCTTTTTATCCGTTTGTTGTGTGCTGTGCACATTGTGAAGCAGGCCATGCCACATGTCAGGGCCTTTCCCAACTGGTGCTGGTGAAAGACAAGTACACGAGTGTATTGGGGTTCACTTATAGACAATTGAGGCCACTCATGAAGGGAATGCACTAGGCCATGAACCACCAGAGCATGAGAGGCCCCAGGGGTGCCACTCTCAAGGCCATAACCAAGAAGTGGAGATCAGGACATTGGCTTCGCAGAATAAGCTCCAGAGCCCAGTTCAGCATCTTCAGCTTTCTAACTGAGCTCAGAATTCAAGTCTCAAGTGGTTGCACCTGATTGGAATCAAAATCCCACTGAAATGAGCCTACAAAATGTGTTTTAGCTTCTGAGCCTTGGTGGTACCAGACCTAAAAAAAGCCAAACCTGTTGCCATTGAGTCCTGGCGGCCCTATAGGACAGAATAGAACTGCTGTATAGGATTTCCAGGGAGCAAGTGGTGCTTTGAAACTGCTGAACTTTTAGATAGCAGCCGAGCTTAATCACTGAGCTGCCAGAACTTCTTGGTACAGGACAGCATGGTGAAAGAGTGTGGAGCAGACTTGGGGTTGGGGAGGAGACATAGGGATCATCTACCAGGCAGGCTTGGGTGAGGGGATGAAGTGTCATGGGAACTCAGTGGAGAGCCATTCCCATTCCCAGGTTGTCTAACCTGGAAGTGCGTGCATGGTGTGGGTGTCCCAGGATGTCGGGAGGGAACAGAGCTCGGCAGAGTCGAGTTGTAGTGAGCTGGAAGGTGGTGAGATGGGAGAGGAAAGACTAAGCAGGGCTAGAGAGGAAAGCAGGGGCCCTTGCCTTAGGGGTCTTTTAAGTTTGAGGGTAGGGGAGCCTTCACGGGGTTTCATCAGTGTACCAGTGTTGTCACACTTGGTTGTGGAGAAGGCTTGGGGGCCAGGAGAGGGTGAGGAAGCAGGTAAGTTGGGCACTCCTGCAGTATTCCCAGCAGAAAAAGTGTTGCTGTGAACCCAGGTGGGATTCAAATGCATTTTACTAAGTCCATAGATTAGAGTCTAAAAAGGGGGACTCGATAGGCCTCGGTGACAGATAAAGGTGGGTGATCAGGGAGAGGTCTGAAAAGAGTCAGAAGGTGAAGCAGAACAAGGATATCAGTTGGAAATCTGTTGCTCAGAAAAGACATGTTTGTTTTCGCAAGATTTTCAGCTTAAAAGATTGTAAATTCTCCAGCTTGATACTTCTGAGACAGCTTTGTAATTAAACCCAAGTGATTCACTTCCACATTAAAAGCTTGTAGGGGGATTGGTGAAATAAATGAGGTCCGCGTAAATGCCCTTCACTGTCCTTTACTGAAGACTGTTGTACACAGGGGCGTTTTTCCATACCTTTCACCTAACCCTCATCTCCCCTGCCCTGGGGAGGGGGCCTGGGCATGGCTTGGCAGGCACTGGGCCATGGGAGGAAACTCAGAGAAAGCTCACTTGATTAAAGACCTGATTTTACTTGAAAATATACCTTGAATTAATTCCACTTGGAAAACATTATCTTGCAATGTGAAGATGCCCTTGATGATCAGTGGTTGACAAGCCTGCAGGTATTTTCTGTGCAGAGGGTGGAGTTGTACCCTGTGGGTAGGCTTCCTCTCTAGTTTGGTTTCTTACTTAACAAACAGGAAGAGCATTTTGATATTTTGCTTCCATAGCATTTTACTTCTGTGATTGGCTTTCTTCTTGCTGTCTGCTCAGGCAGAATCCCTTTGGTGAGTTGGAATTGACTTTTAGGAGATAAGAATTGACATAAATCTAATTCCCAGCAGATAAAGACTTCGCAAAGCCCCACTTTGCCACTTTTCTATCTTCTCTGACTGCAGGGGCCCACTTGGTGCTGTCTCTCTGCCCTAAGCCATCCAGAGCTAGCTCAGAGCTCACAAGATGAAAGAACATTGCCCTTCAGACCGTCAGTGCCAGTCTAAACACCAGAGTCTGCATGGTATCTGTACGTCTGACTTGCTGGCTGCAGATCCAGAGTTTTCCCCCTAGCCCCTCAAAATGTCAGCCATGAGCCCCTCGCTTTCATGCACTGGCCGCAGCCACTGTCCTTGGGGTTTGTAATTCACTGCAGCAAGTCATAGAGAACTCACAGGAAGTGTTATATAATTTATGATTACAGATTAGAGCAAAAGCATGCAAATTAGGACCATCATACAGAAGAACCTCTGTATCCCAAAGAGGGTGTTTCACCCTGTGTTTGCGAATGCAGAAGTTCTTGGAGCACTTACTGGGCAGTCCTTCAGTAGTCAAGGCTGGGGCTCCCTGCCTGTGTGTCATCATTTAAATCGTGCCTGCTGAGATTAGCTGACAGTGGCTACCAGTGGGTCCTTCTGGTTTGGCAGGCCCCAGCTCATAGACACTAATCCTCAGCTGTGGTATGTAGTTTAGATAATAAAAATACAGTTACTTAAGAAATTCCAAAGGTTACCCTCTCAGGAACCAAGGACAGAAGCCAAATTGTGTTTTCTTAAAAACATGTATACCTTGCTGTGCTGCTTAACCCAACACCACAAGATAAGCATTTGGTATGAAATATATAAAGAAAATATGACCTAGCTATCTTTTATTTCCTTTTTTTTTTGTTTTGGCCAAGGCATCAACATAAATGAGGCTTGATGGTTCATTCAGATGTAAGAATAAGGTGTGGGATCTAATTTTTTTCCTTAAATTTTATTTATTTTGTTGTTGAGAACATATACAGCAAAACATGCACCAACCAGTTCATTTCTGCACGTACAGTTTAATGACATTGATTATATTCTGAGTTGTACAGCCATTCTCACCGTCCTCTTCTGCGTCGTTTCTCTCCCTCATTAACATAAACTCTCGGCTCCCCAGTGTGCCTAGCTAGTCTTCCAGCTTGCTGCTGTTGATAGGATCCTGCACGGATAGTTCTTAAAAGTGCACAGTGCTTGAGGCAGATTTTTTTTTTTTTTTCCACTAGTTAAACTAAACTGTTGTTCTATTTTCAGACTTCAGGGGATGTTTTTGGTATAAGGTTGGAGGATTTCTCAGGGAAATAGTTTCATGGGTTCATCTACCCTTCATGGCTCCAGAAAGTCTAGAATCTATGAGACTTTGAAATTCTGTTTTTCATTTTTCCCCTTTTGTTCAGGACTCTTCTGTGGAAATTGATAAAAATGTTCAGTTTTGGTAGCCAAATGCCTTTCAGCTTTTCTGGTTTTATGGCAAAAAAGGCAGTTCTTGGAGGTGTTTAGCCACATGAGATCTATTCTTAAACATCAGTTATTGACCTGTATGCTTAGCTCTGTTTTCTTTTGCTCTTTAACCCCTGAATGTCTTTGTGTACCTTTTTACAGAAAGTCAGAATTTTCAGATTTGTCACCTCTCCCACAGGTGAGAGCACAGTGTTTGTTTGGATTAAAACCCACGGAAGGAGCTTGGCCCAGGGCTTCTCTCAGGCATCTGTATGCTGGAGGCAGTTGAGGTTAGACGTCTCCAGCACCACCGGTAGGGAAATCTGAGCAGCATCTCAACAGCTAGGGAATGTACTGGATTGCTGGTGCTGTAAGTGATGACATGATGTGCTTTTCCTCCTCCAACGAAATGGAGATGAAGATTTTTCAAGGCCCCTGCCTTCTCCCTGTTAAACACATGTGTTGTGCTCTTCTGACTTGGGCAGCTTTACCCAGCTACAAGCTTTCTTCAGCAGTGTTGGAGAATTAAAACCAGAGTTGAGCTGAGGGGTAGGAAGGCATGTTGCTGAGGAAGTGGATAAATGAATGCCAGTGCTCCAGGGGGAAGGAACTTGGATTCCCTAGCAGCAGGTAACAATAAGAAGACTCAGGGTCTGGGGATCAAGAAGGAGGGGCCTGTATTCTACCATAGAGTCGACTGCTAGAGACACATCAAAGAATGCTGTGGGATTCCCACTACCTGTCACATTTGGGTCCCATCGAGAGGTCTCTTTGGCCCAAGTTATTGTGAGATAGAGGTACATAGGTGGGGTATGACCCCAGGAGGCATTTGAAGCAGATTCTTAAAATTAGGGGCCAGTCTCCTCAGTTTCTTTCTCTCACTTCTCTCCCTTTCTCTCTCCTCATCTGTCTTGCGCTTGTTCTTGTGGTCAGAACCACCCTGGAGGAGCCCCTGGTTAGGGTCAGTCCTGGATCCTCCCAGCGAGTTGCGGATCGTGCTCTCCTGTGCCGGCTGGGCTGTGAAGTTGACAGGGGTGGGAGCACGTTGTTCCTTTCTGTATAACAGCATGGAAATGTTTTGGCAGGAGCTGTTTTGCGTGTGAAGAGTCATTATGCCTGTGTGTGCTAGGTGTTTTCCTGGAGAAATGCTCCTCTGTTTCTCAATCTCTCTCTTTTTTTTTAAAAGAAATAAAAAACCCAACTTTGTATAGAGTTGTGCTTAGTTCCGCACAGCACCTTCGTTAAAACTCCATAATATGTGCACACCTCCGTGCTATCTTGGCTCCAGACCGGTGCTACTGCCCATCCAGTGGATGCACCTGCTGTTGGTGGTCTTCTCAGAGTCTTCTGACGTGGGTCTTACTCTTGATTCTTGTGTCTACAACGACTGCCAGTTAAGCTTGCAAACTTCATACCTCATCACCTTTGAAGTACTCACCTAGAAAAAGCACTTCATGCCTCATCACCTTTAAAGTACTACCCTTAAGAAGCTATGCACCGATGCCAGTGCCTAGTCCACCCTTCAAAGCAATTTTAGAACTTTATTTCTGGAATGGCCGTCAGAGCTGTCATTGTATTACCCTGGATGTCCTCAATGTCATCAGAATGTCTTCCTTTCCATATTTCCTTTATCTCTGGGTGAAGAAAAAAGTCACTGGGGGCCAGATTAGGTGAGTAGGGAGGGTGTCCCAATACAGTTATTATTATATTTTTATGATGATTGAGTGAAAATGTAAGTTCTCTTATAAATTTGCATGCCTACCTATATGCCACTTCCACTGCTCTCCCTGCCCGGTGACAGCACACTATTCCTCTCTGTTCCATACATGTCTCATCTTCCCAACAGTTTCCTTTTCCCTCCTCTCCACCCACACCACTTACTCCAGCCAGATATCCTATAGATGCATAGAACCATAAAGTAGTACATCCAATATGTGGTCTCTCTGTATTGCCAAGTCCAATCCATTTGTGTTCGAAGAGTGGACCTTCATAAGGATTTATGCGCAAGGGCAGCATCAGGGCCAGGGACCATGCTCCCAGGGGAACCCCAAAGCTGCTGGACCATCAGTTATGGTCTTTTAGTGGAGATCTCAGGTGCACGCCTTTTCATTCTTGTGTTGCCAGTGAGACTCAACTTTGAGAGCTCCGTCGTGGCTGTCACAAGTGGTGGCTGGGCACCATCTGGTTCTTCCGGTCCCAAGTCAATGTAGGCACCCACACATGTGGGTCTCTCTGTCTTCTGGGTTGTCTTTCCCCCATGTCGTTTTGGTCCTCAGAGAACATCTGTTCCTGCTCAGTTGGGACCATTTGCTGTGCCCTCAGATGGCAGCTAGGCAGCTTTTAAGACCCCAGACGCCACTCACCAATGTGGGGTGCAGAGAGCTCTCTTAGCAAAATGCTAGTTGTGCCAGTTGGCCTCGATTTCGCCTAAGAACATGGTCCCCTGCCCCCTGCCCCAGCTACTCTGACCTTGCAATATTGGGTTAAGATGGAAGGAGTATTCAAGTTATGTTGAAGTCCACTTAATATTGTTCTTGTTTCTAATGTGTGTTATCACCGATTTCAACCAACCAAATTTCTACCAACTATCTAATCTAAACCCTTGCCCTCCCCGTCGCTCCCTCCCCTCCCTTGCAGCTGTCAAAGAGTCTTTTCTTCTATGCATAAGTCTGTTTTTGAGTTTTTATCATTGAGGTACCATACAATATTTGTCCTTTTGTCTCAATGCAGTTATTTTTTACTGGCTGCAAACTCTCTCACAGACAACAGTTAAGTTTGTAAACTTGCCACCATGCAAAATGGCCATTCCAGAAAGAGATCCTAAATTGCTTTCAAGGGCAAACTAGGTCTTTGCATCAATGCATAGCTTCCCAAGGGAAGTACTTCGAAGGTGACCATAGTGATACTCAGCTAGTGATACTCAGCAATGAAGTATGTAGCATTTAGAACATTAAGTTCGTGGACGTAATTGTCAGACCTTGTAATTCTGTCTCACTCACTCACTTTCCTTCACTGACAGGTGCTTGTGTGCACTACTGCAGACGCACTCACAGTCTTAACACTGATTTGAGCTTGCTTATATTCACACTCAAAGACATTCCTACAGGAGCGTACTGACTCATGCAGTCTGAAGTTGACTCACACAGCCGTATCCGTGCATTTCATTGGCAGCTTATTGACAGCAATTTCAGGAACCAGCTGTGCAGTGGTAACCTTAATCAGTACGATTTTTCCATTACCATGGAGTGTCATACAAGAAACCCCTGGTAGCTCCTTAATATCAAGTATCCAGTGAGTGTTCTTTTGAGAGTGTGTGTGTGTTTCCTGTGTGGTAAGCTGTGGATGTGTATTCTGTTTTTTAAATTTTATTTACTTTTGTTGTTACTGAGAATATACACAGCAAGACAGACACCGTTTCATAAGTGTCTTTCTGCATGTATCATTTAGTGACACTGCTCACATTCTCTGAGTTATGCAACCATTGTCACCCTCTCTTGTGAGTTGTTCATTCCTCATTAACAGAAACTCACTGCTCCCTAAACTTCCTATCTAATCTTTCAAGTTGCTGTTATCAGTTTTATCCCAGATAGTTCAGGAAAGGAGCACAATGTTCAAGGCAGACCTTTTTTACTAGTTAAGCTAAACTGTTACTGCTTTTAAGATGACTTCAGGAGATATATTTGGTTAGATTACCTCAGGGCAGTAGTTTTAAGAGTTTCTCTGTCTTCTGTGGCTCCAGAAAGTTTAGTGTCCATGATAATTGGAGGATCTGTTCTGCATTTCCCCCTTCTGATCAGGACTTTACTATAAAATCTTCGATCAAAATGTTAGTAATAGTAACCAAGCACCACTCATTTCTTCAGGCCTTGTAGCAATGGAGGCAGTTATTCACGGAGGCAAATAGCCACACATTCCATTCCCTCCTTCTAGTCCTCACTCTCCTTCTTCCTGTGTTGCTGCAGATAGAGACCAGTTGTTGGGCTTTACAAGCTTTTTTTTTTTTTAAATAGTACTTTAAATGAAGGTTTACAACAAAACTGGCATTGGTTAACAACCCCAGACATATTAATGTTCTCCCTTTTCAACCTTGGGTTCCTTATTGCCAGTTTTCCTAACCCCTCCTGTATTCTAGTCCTTGTCCCTGGGATGGTGTGCCTTTTTAGCCTCATTTAGCTTTATGGGCCTGTCAGATCTTTGGCTGAAGAGTGAACCTCAGTAGTGACTTCATTACAGACCTGAAAGGGTGTCCCAGGATTGTAGTCTCAGCATTTCTCCAGTCTCTGTTGGACAAATAAGTTGGACAAATAAGCCTTTTTTTGTGATCTAGAATGTTGTTTACAGTTTTCTCCAGGTGTGTCGGGAACCTTCTCATGTGATCTCTGCTGGAACAGTCAGTGGCGGGGCACCATCTAGTTGCACTGGACTCAGATTGGTGGAGACCGTGGTAGTTGTGGCCTATTTGTCTGCCTTGCAAGCTTTTAAGATTCAGACACCATAAAGTGAAGTAGGCTAGTAGAACAGAAGAGCTAAGCACATCGTTAGGACAATTAAGTGGGAGTCTGATGAAACCATGACCCTGAACTCTAAACCAAGGAACCAAATTCCATATGTGTTTGATTTTAAAATCAGCCTTACGAGCTGTGGTGTTTTGTTGTTTTTTGTTTTTTTTTTGTTGTTTTTTTTGGTAAAATTGTTGTAAATGCATTATCACACAGCTTTTGCCAGTTTATCTTTTTACTGGTGTATAGCTTACGTATAACAATTACAATAAACCTCTGTGCAACCTTACCCTTAGTCAATGGAAATTTTCCATCCCTGTTAATTCCCCTTTTTCTCCCCCCTCTCACCCATGGTAACCACTAATTAAACTTGGGTCTCTGTTCATTCACTTTGTATAAGTGAGGTTGTATAATATTTGTCCTTTTGTGATTGGCTTATTTCACTCAGCATAATGTTTTCAAGCTCTATAGTACTGTACTGAAGATCAAGACTTCATTTCTCGTGCTGGCTGAGTGGTATTTATTGTATGTATATACCACATTTTGTTTATCTGGTTGTCTCCTGGTGGGCATTCAGGTTGTTTCCACCTCTTGGCTATTGGGAATAGTGCTGAACATTGGTGTCCAGGTCCCTTAAGTCTTTGCTTTCAAACATTTTGAGTGTGTACCTAGTAGAATTGCCGGGTCATATAGTAGTTCTATTTTTTAGTTTTTTTTGAGGAAGTCCCACATTGTTTTCTATATCAGCTGTACCATTTTACATTCTCACCAATGATAGATATGGATTCCAGTTTCTCTACATCTACGCCAACATATTTTTCGTTGTTTTAATCTTAGCCATCCTAGTGTTAACTGAGGACTGTGTCTGCTTCCTGTCTTAGTTATCTAGTGGTGCTGTAATTGAAATACCACAAGTGGATGGCTTTAACAAACAGAAATGTATGCTGTCATAGTCTAGGAGTCTGAATTCAGGGTGCCAGCTCTAGGGGAAGTCCCTCTCCGTTGACTCTGAGGGACAGTCAATCACCCTGTGATCTGGAAACTTCTCAGTGCAGGTATCCTAGATCCAAGGGGCTCACTTTGCTCTTGGCCCATCTTTCTTAGTGGTACGAGGACCCCTCTCTCTTTGCCCCCCCTCTTTTTATATCAAGTGACTCGTGATACAACCTAATTCTGTAGACTTCGTCCTGACTCATTCGTATAACCGACACCAATCCTGCTTCGTTAACATCGTAGTGGCTAGGATTTACAACACATAGCATAGTTACATCAGATTACAAGTTGGAAGACAACCACACGATTAGGAATCAGGGCCTAGGCAAGTCGACACATATTTTATGGGACACAGTTCAAGGCTTAGCATTCCCTAAGCACTTTGTGCTATTCCTACAAGAGACTACATCAGTGCATCGATACGTGGCCCATGGGGGCTGCAGGCATGACATAATTTGGTAACAAGGAAAAACCAGTTGGATTCCTATATGCCAATAAAGAAAACTACTAGAAGGAAATCAGGTAAAGAATACCATTTATAATAGCCCTTTAAAAAGACAAAAATTTAGGAATAAGTCTAACTAGGGTTTTAAAAACGTATGCAAAGAAAACTACAAAATGCAAGAGACCTACATAAACAGAAAAGTGTATTATGCTTATGGATAGGTAGACTTAATATTGTGAAAATGTCAGTTCTACCCAAAGCAATTCATAAATGCAGTACAATCCTGATGCATATACCAGTTGCTTTCTTTAAAGAGATGGAAAGCTTCTTAACTTTTTACAGAGAGAGGGAAGACACCCTTGGCTACGTCAAGCATTACTGAAGAGGAAGTAGGAGGACTGGTACTACCTGATCACAGGAACCTGCTGTACAGCTGCAGTAGTCAAAGTAGCATGGTACCAGTGTAAGGACAGATACATTGACCAATGGAACAGAATTGAGAACAGAGATAGAAGTCCACTCAATGACATTTACCTGGTCTTCGCCAAAGGTCCAGACTCTGTTAAATGGGGAAAAGACAGTTTTTTAACAAATTGTGTTGGCAAAACTGGATGTCCATCTTTAAAAAACAAGATCTGTATCTCACACCATACACAAAAATGAATACAAAATGGATCAAAGACCTAAATATAAAGCCCACAGCTATGAAGGTCACATAATCAAAAAACAGAGTTTACACTAGAAACCCTAATACATAACATTATCAGGATGTAAACTGTAGCTAACAATACACAAATACCAGAAGATAAGCTAGATAATGGGGATCTTCTAAAAATTAAACACTTAGGCTTTTCAACAGACTAGGGGAAAATTTTGGCTGTGACAAATCTGACAAAGGCCTAAACTGTAAAATCTATGCTTCTGCAATAGAAAGACAGACAGTCAAATTAAAAAAGGATATGAACAGACACTTTCCCAAAAAAGACATTCAAACAGCTAGCAGATACATGAGGAAATGCTTGCAATCACTAGCCATTAGAGAACTATGGATTAGAAGCACAATGAGACACTATCCCACTCTGGCATCACTGGCACAAATCACAAAAACAGGAAATAACCAGTGTTAGGCTGCATGGAGATCAGAACTCTTACATGTTGTTGGTGGGAATGCAAAATGATACAACAGTTTTGGAGATCAGTATGATGATTCCTTAGAAAGCTAGAAATAGAACTACCATATGATCCAGCTGTCCCACTCTTAGGATTGAATATGTCTTACAGAAATAAGAGCCATCACTGTAATAGACATAAGCACTCCCATGTTCATTGCAGTATTGTTCACAATAGCAAAAAATAGGAAACAAATCTAGATGTCCATCAGTAGATTAATGGATAAACAAGCTATGTGGTACATACACATAGTGGAGTATAGGTAATAATAAAGGACAGTGATGAATTCTGTGAAACATCTCACAACATGGATCAATCAAGTGCTTTATGGTGAGTGAAATAAGTCAGTCACAAAAGGACAAATAGTGTATGAAACCACTACTTTAAAAACTGTTGAAAAAGTTTGCACACTAAAAGAAATAATCTTTGATGGTAACAGGGAGGGGAGGGGTAGAGAAGGGAAGACTCTAAATAGACAGTAGGTAAATGGCAACTTTGGTAAAGGGTAAGATAGTGCACAATACTGGGGAAGCCAGCACAACTTGTGCAAGGCGTGGTCATGGAGCTCCATAGAGACCTGCACATGCCCCGAGGCACCAGATTATTGGGCTGAGGGCTCTGAAGACCACAGTCGTGGGAACATGTAGCACAATTGCCATAACATAGTTTGTAAAGGAAATAGTTTACATTCTGCTGTGATGAGTAGCATCTGGGGTCCTGAAAGCTTGTGAATGGCCATTAGAGATAACTGCAGTGGTCTTACCCCATCTAGAGCAAGGGAGAATTAAGAAAACCCAAGATGTAAGGGAAAGTTTAGTCCCACATGACTGATGGACCACAAGTACTACAGCCTCCACCAGACTGAGTACAGCATAGCTAGGTGATGGTCAGCTTTGAAGGGGATTACAAAAGATGGTGCTGGCCAGAGCTGGAGAAAAATGTGTAACAACATTCTAACTCAGACACACACAATGATCCGGCTTACTGGTCTGACAGAGACTGGAGATACCCCACATGTATGCCCCCAAACATCTTTGTAGCTCAGTAGTGAAGTCACTTCCTGAGGGGCCCTCTCCAGCCAAAGATTAGATAGGCCCATAAAACAAAAGGAGACTAAGGGAGCACACCACCCCAGAGTCAAAGACAAGAAGTCAGGAATGACAGCAAAGCTGGTAATGGAGAACTGAAGGTTGAGAAGGTGAGAGAGTTGAAATGTTTGAGGCTGGCAACCAGTGTCACAAAACAATATTCGTGTTGTTAAATGAGGACCATGTTTGCTGTATAAACCTTCATCTAAAGGACAATAATAATAAAGTTAAAAAAAATGAAGATAAAGTAATTTGGTGCAGTTGTTGGTTGATTGCTGATTAATGTTGTGTCATCTTAGCAGGAGGCCATAAGTAAGTAATAGCTAATTTGCACTGTCCAGTTACTGGAACTCTCTTTTTCTGTCTTTCCTGTTTTTATCCTTCTGAAATGCTGTGTCCCTAGCTGCATGTGGAAACTGCACGCATGAGATATCCCAATTGAGATGTACTGTAAGTGTAAAAGAAAGTAGATTTCACTCACTTGATTTTGTATGGGATAAAAAACTAAAATACTTCATTAACACTGTTTTTTATTAATTATATCTTGAAACAATAATTTGGATTTAAAAAACCATTTCTGTCAAGTTGATCCCAACTCATAACAACCTTATAGGACAGAGGAGCACCTGGTAGATTTGAACTGCTAACCTTTTATTTAATTAGCAGCTGAATTCTTAACTACTGCACCACTGGGATTTCTGATTTGGATATATTAAACTAAATGAAATATTAATCATCACCTTTTAAAAATTGAGATGAAATTTACATTACATACAGTTTAACATTCTAACTACATATACAGCAGTTGAGTGATTTTGTCATATTCACATTGTTATGTAATCCTCACCAGCATCTAATTCCAAAATGCCTCCAAAACCTCAAGAAGGAACCTTATGAAGTAGTAAAAGTATCTGTATTTGCAGATGGTATGATCTTATGCACAGAAAACCCTAAAGAATCAAAAAAAAAAAAAAAAACTACTGGAACTATTAACAAAGCTATCAGGATACAAGATAAACATACAAAAATCAGTTGGATTCCTTTACTCCAACAAAGATGTCTTCAGCACCTAATGCTGCCTTAACAGAAATAGAAGTGTATGGCTTTAAAAAGAGAAATTTTGTTCTGCAGTAGTCCATGAGGCTACAAGTCTAAGTTCAAGGCATCAGCTCCAGGGGAAAGCTTTCTCTGCTGGCTCTGTAGAAAGGTCTTTGTCATCAGTCTTTCCCTGGCCTGGGAGCTTCTAGGGGTCAGGGACACAAGGTCCCTTCCCAAGGATGTGTGCAGCTCCTGGTGCTGATTCTTTGTGGTTTGAGGTTCTCTACTTCTCCTCTGGCCTCCCTTTCCTTTGTACTCTAAGAGACTACCTAAGGTACAATATGATCCCACACATTGAATCCTGCCCCACTGACACAATTGCTGCCCATCGTCCCTTATGAGCATGACAGAGGCAGGGTTTACAGGGAGGAATTTCACATGGTACCAGGAATCAAGGCATAGCCAAATCAATACACAAATTTTGGGGGGGACACAATTCAATCCATGACAAAAGAGAACATCAAGGAGAAAATCATCAAATCAATGCCATTTACAGTAGCCCTCAAGAAGATAAAATACTTAGGAGTAAATCTAACCAGAGATGTAAAACACCTGTGTAAAGAAAATCATAAGACTACTGCAGGAAACTAAGAGACTACATCGGTGGAGAAACCTGCCTTGTTCTTGGATAGAAAGACAATACTGTGAAAATGTCTGTTCTAGCCAAAGTGATCTATAGATACAGTGCAATCCCAATACAAATTCCAATGGCTTTTTTTTTAGTGGGGAAATAAATCACCAACTTTCATATGGAAAGGGAAGAAGCCCTGGATAAGTAAAGCATTACTGAAAAAGAACAAAGTAGGAAGCCTCACACTACCTGACTTGAGAACCTATTATACTGCCATGGTAGTCAAAACAGCCTGATACTGGTATAAAACAAGATAATGAGGCCTGACAGTAAAAGCCATGAACTGAATTGTTATAAATGCTACTTACCTCGTTGCTGAATATCACTACGGTGACCTTTGAAGTACTTTCCTTGGGAAACTATGCACTGATGCCAGCACCAAGTCCACCCGTCAAAGCAGCTTGGGAACTCTTTCTGGAATGGCCATTGTGCATGATGGCAAGGTCATGAACTTAATTGTATAGTTGTCTGTGAGGGAGTTTTTAGCCAGTAAAAAAATAACTGTATTGGGACACCAGTCCTACTCACCTGATCTGGCCCCCGATGAATTTTTTCTTTACCTGAAGATAAAGGAAATATTGAAAGGAAGACATTTTGATGACATTCAGAACATCAAGGGTAATATGATAACAGCTCTCATGACTATTCTAGAAAAAGAGTTCCAAAATTACTCTGCAAGGTGGAGTAGGCACTGGCATCAGTGCGTAACTTCCCAAGGGGAGCAGTTTGAAGGGGACCATAGTGATTTTCAGCAATGAAATGTGGAGCACTTTTTCTAGGATAAGTTTGTGAATGTCATTGGCAGTCCTTGTACTTACACTGATGGAACAGAATTGGCAATCCACATGTAAAATCATCTACCTATGAGCAGCTCATATTGGACAAAGGCCCAAAGTCTGTAAACTGGGGAAAAGATGGTCTCTTTAACAAATGGTATTAGCGTAGCTGGATAGCCATCTGCAAAAAAAAATGAAACAAGACCCTGTCTCATACCATGTGCAGAAACTAACTCAAAATGAACTCAAAGACATAAAAATCAAATCTAAAATGTTAAAGATCATGGAAGAAAAAAGAGGGACAATGTTGGGAACCCTAATAAACAACATAAACAGAATACAAAACATTACTAACAATGGACAAACACCAGAAGAGAAAATAGATTAACTGGGAACTCCTGAAAATCAAACACTTATGCTTATGCGATGAACAAGGGATATCATTGCTGATGTCAGATGGGTCATGGCTGAAAGCAGAGAATAACTGTGTTTCATTGACTATGCAGGGTCATTTTACTGTGTGGATCATAACAAATTATGGTTAACATTTCAGACAATGGGAGGTCTAGAACCCTTAATTGTGCTCGTGAGGAATCTGTACATGGATCAAGAGGCAGTCATGCGAACAGAACACGGGGACACTGCATAGCTTTAAGTCAGGAAAGGTGTCTATATGCTAGAGCAAATAATACAAGAAGCTGGACTATATCAAGAACGAGGCATCAGGACTAGAGCTCCACGTATTAAGAAACCTGCATTACACAGATGACACAGCCCTGTTTGCTGGAAGTGAAGAGGATTTGAAACACTGATGAAGATCAAAGACCATTGCCTTCAGTCTGGATTGTGCCTTACCATCAAGAAAACAGAAATCCTCACAACTGGACCAGTAAGCAATATCATGTAAGTGGAGAAAGGATTGAGATTGTCAAGGATTTAGTTTTACTTGAGTCCACAGTCAGCACCCATGGAGGTAGCAGTCAAGAAATCAAAAGATACGTTGCCTTGAGAAAACTTGCTACAAAGGACGTCTTTAAAGTGTTGAAAAGTAAAGGTGTCACCTTGAAGACTAAGGTGCACCTGACCCAAGCTATGGTATTCTCAGTTGTGTCATACGCATGCAAAAACTGGACAATTAATAAGAAAGATAGAAGAATTGATGCTTTTGAATTGTGGTGTTACAGAAGAACGTTGAGTGTACCGTGCACTGCCAAAGAACCAAAGATAGAGAGACTGCCTCTCACATACATTAAAGATGTTGTCAAGAGGGATGAGTCCCTGGAGAAGGCTATCATGCTTGGTAGAGTAGATGGTCAGTGAAAAAGAGGAAGGCCCTCCAGGATTGTCACAGTGGCTGCAACGACGAGCATAAGCATAAAGATGATTGTGGGCATGATGAGGACCGGGCAGTGTTGTTCTGTGGATTACAGGGTCCCTGTGAGTCAGAACTGACTTGAAGGTGCCTAACGGTAGCAGCATTCATGAGTTGAACGTTTGTGGTGTTTTCACTTTTGGGCTGCTAAGAGTAATGCTGCTCTAAACAGTCACACTCAAGTTTTTGCGTGAATGTCTGTTTTCAGTTGTCTTGAGTCTGTACCTAGGAGTGGAATTACTGGTTCATACCGTGCCTCTAAGGAGTGCCAGTGGTGCAACGGTTATGTGCCCGGCTGATAACCAGGTGGCAGCTGGAACTCAGCCAGTGATTCCTTGGGACTAAAGTCCTGGCGATCTGCTCCTGTAAAGATGACTGCCGAGGAAACTGTATGGGGCAGTTCTGCTGCATCACATGGGGCCGCCAAGAGTCAGAACTGAGTCTGCTTCCTCCAACACCGTCGTAACTATGTTAAACTTTCCCGGGAACTGCCAAACTTCTCCATGGCTGCAGCAACATTTTACTTTTTATCAGCAGTATGTGAGGCTTCCAATTTCTTCATATCCTTGCCAACACTTGCTATTTTTCTTATTATTTTTTTATTGTGATTAAGTGAAAGTTTACAGTCCAAGACAACGTGCCGTATAAAACCCCCAAGCACCAGCCACTCTGCAGCTCTGTCGGCTCTCTTTATCCTGTGACATCACACACTCTTCCTTTCCACTCCTTCACTTCCAGTATCCACCCAGCCAGCACTGTCCCCTCTAACTCTACCCTCTCCTCTCCTGTTTTCTTACTTTTTGATAATAGCCATCGAGGGACAGTGGTTTTGATTTGCATTTTCCTGAGGGATAATGATGTTTAGCTTCTTTTCTTGTGCTTATTGACCTTTACATATGGGAAAAATGATTGTTTAGAGTAGGATATAAAATTTCTTTAAAAATAATTTTGTTTGATGGATTTTTAACTGTATTGAGCCCAAGAAAAAGCAAGGAAGCATTTTTATAGTTTTCTAAAAATCGTTCTGCAAGATTTTTTATAAATATAAAACTATGTATAAAATACCTTGATGGCATTTTATGATCCTTTTTTCATTTTCTAAATGGGTTCTTTTTTCATGCATGAGTAAGTAGGTAGAAAGGTTGTATGTCTTCCTAGGAAAAATAAAGTTTGCATGAGCAACAGAAATATCTCCAGACTTTTCAAACTGCAGCCATGTCAAAAACTTGAGACAGTTACAAATTCTACTATGGATTTATTTGAGGGGGAGTGGTAAGTGGAATGGTTGGGGGAGGGGCCATAAATTTTGTAGAAATGATTTAACAAGAAGACAGCCCCTTACTAGGCAATCAGTGTATAATAATGCGGTATACTGTTTTCCTCTTTTTGTCGTTATCATTTAATGCTCAGAGGAAAGGTAGAGGAGAGTGTATCAGCATACTTTTATTTCTAAACATGAAGCTTTGTGTGCTTGTGGAATTTTTTGTTTTTTTGCAGTTTATAGATTAGCATGTGTATTTAACTCATAAAGTGCTTCTGTCTTCGAGGGGAGAGGTAGATAACTAAGGGCTGATTGTGAACCAGCCCTTGATGAATTGCCCAAGGCCTCTGTCCTCAGGGAATTAACTAGGGTTTCTTTTTCTTCTGAGTTTCATCATTACCTCTCCCCTCTCTCACCATCAGGTGAGTTTGTGAGAATCACGGGTGGAGCTGGGAGTGACAAAGTATTCCTCTCCTCTAGGTGGGCTAATCTGCATCCCCCCACACTTCTAGGGTTTGTTTTCTCTAAACCTTCTCGAACATCTCTTCTTACAGTACGTGTTCTGTGTTGTCTTTTTATTGAGTTTCTCTAGGCTTCTTTCCTGCATAGAGGAAATTGTGAGCTTTGTAAACCTGATTCCCTGCTGTATGTGTAAGTCCTGCCTTCACTTCCTGTTCTCGGCCCTCCCTAACCTCTGGAATGCTTGTAATCACACTCCTCCTCATAGTCTCCCTGAGAGATTAGAAGTCACTATGACTTCTTTCTTTTGGTGCCAGGAAATGTTCTGTGCACTCAGACCTTAAGTCAACACCTGTAGTTCAATTTGGCCAGATACCATTTCTTGGAATACATCCTTGTATTCATAAAACACCTTATCTCCATCCTGTGCAAAGGAGGAAGGCTAGCCAGAGAGGTCAGAGGGGAAATCAGAAGCACAGAAAGGGGAGATGGCACGGCTGTCATTGTTCCCACTTCAGGGATGGGAACCTTTATGAGTGGTGGAGGGTTTTGTAAATTGTGCTGACTGACATGATAAGGCACTCACATTACAGCCCAGTGCACGTCTATGCTGTGTGCGTGTGTGTGTGCTTACAAAATAGCATTCACAAGTGTGGTTCACTCATGTTTAATACTGTATTTCCCTTTTCCCCAGGTTTTTGTTTGCTTAAGTACTGGGTGGGGTCCACTAAATTGGTGGCCTGCTTGGGTTTTGTCCCTAATTTGGTGATAAGCAGCATGGACCTGCCAGGCCTGAGCTATGGCTCTGGTTTTTTTAATGGCCGTGTGATGCTGGGCCACTCAGGCGATGTGTGCCTCCGTGCACTTTTCCCTCACGTGTGCTGATACACTGCCCATTTTGCACTGCTGTCCTTTCTACTGCAGCGGGCAGCGTAAAGTAACTGTTCATACTCTCCACTGGCTGTTAGACCTAGCCTCAGTTTTACTAATTTGTAGTTTTTCTTACTGTTACCTTAAGTCAGTTGTTGCTTCTGCCTTCCTCTCACTTCGTTGAGTTTCCTAATTTGGGGTCCTGATCAGTACGTCATAGTCTCTGCTGGTTTTTTAGAACTGCTGTAACTAAGGATCATGATTGGGAGGCTTATGAAACAGAAAAAGCCTATTCTGTCACAGGGAGGCTGAGAGTCTGCTGTCAGGGCGTCGGTTCTTTCTGAGGGCTCTGCGTTGATCAGTTCCAGGCCTCTCTCCTGGTTTCTGGTGACGATCCACAGTCCTTGTTGTTCCAGCCTCTGCCTTCATCTGCACCCTGCTGACTTCCTCCTGTGTCTTCTCGTTTAGTAGGACAATGCTTCTGTTGGTTTCAAACCCACCCTACTCCAGTATTATGAGTTTGTTTACTCCAGTATGTCTTCCTGTTAATGGATAACATCTTCAAAGATCCTGTTTCCAAACAAGGTTGGCTTCAGAGATCCCAGGGATTAGGACTTGAACGTATCTTTTGGGGGGACACAGTTCAGTCTATACCACCACTATCCTTTAAGCTTGTGTACACTGTGGAGGGAAGCAGCAAGGCTAGCAGGTAAAACACCCTGAGAGGTTTTGCTGGTGGAGTGACCACTGAATTGCCTTCTCTTTTTTCAGCTAAGCTAGCTTGGAATTCAGAGTTTAACTTTTGGTTTAGGGTGTGCCTGTTCCTGGTCTCACAAAGGGCTTGTAATATGTGGTCCTGGGGTTCCCGTGAAGGTTGCTTATGGAGACCACTGGGAGTTGTTTGGGCCCTGGGAGGGATGAGAAACCAGGCCATCTGGGGTCATTGTTGAAAGAGGCAGTCAGTGTCCTGGAACTGAAATAGAGCTGTGGCCTGCTCCTGCCTTCCTTGGCCACAGGCTGGTGGTTGGAAAGCAGGTCTCCCAGCACAGAGAGCATATCTCACAGCGTGCGCGCTCCGTTACAGGTGAGACACTTGAGAGTCCAGCCAGAGAGCTGTGTGCAGCCTCGCAGACACCAAGTGTGGATGGGGAGGGGCCACGCCTTCCAGAAAGAAAGAAGTGTTTTCCTCTTTTTCTGCCAACATGAGTATCTTTCACATTTCTTTTAAGTTGTTGAGTTATGGGGTTTAATTTTGCACTTATATTCCTTGCAGGCAGTTTTAGTGAATAATATTACCACTGGGGAGAAACTCATCAGGACCCTCCAAGGTAAGCTCTGCCCTTGTGGACACCAGACCCTTGACCAGGGTCTTAGGTGGTTTTTGTATTGTAACCTGGTGATAGGTAGCATTGTATAATTGAGTAATCTTTAGTTTTTTTCTTTTTGCCTAAATATATTTCCTTAAAGATGTTTTTCTTTTAAAAGTAATATTGATCAATCATAATAATAAAAGTAATATTGAGTAAATATCCATTAAAACCAAAAACCAAGCCCATTGCTGTGTATTCGATTCTGAGTCATAGCAACTCTGTCACTGGACAGAGTAGAACTACTTTCCAAGAAGAGTGTCCAAGGAATGTCTGGTGGATTTGAACTGCTGACTTTTTGGTTAGCAGACACAGCACTTAACTACTATGCCACCAGGGTTTCTGAAATATACATTACTAGCTTTTATGTACAGAAAAATTCAGACTCATTAACAGTACCTTAAGTATGTGTATATGCGTGCGCACGCGCGCGCGCGCGCGCGCGCGCGCGTGTGTGTGTGTGTGTGTGTGTGGTGGTGGTGTTAGCTGCTGCTGAGTCAGCTTCCAACTTAGGGCAACCCACGCACAGTGCTACCCGGGGCCTGTGCCATCAGTTTCTGATTAGACTGTTGTGATCGATAGGGTTATCACTGGCTGATTTTCAGAAGCAGATTACCAGGCCTTTCTTCCTAGCCCACCTTAGTCTGGCGCTCCACTGAAACCTTTCTGGCGTCATAGCAACGTGCACGCCCCGACTGACAGACCGGTGGTAGCTGTGCGTGAGGGGCACTGGCTGGGAGTCACACCTGGGTCTCCCGCGTGGAAGCTGAGGGTTCTGCCACTGAAACACCACTGCCCTAGAAGTTATGGGGCTGTGCGTGTGTACAGAGATGTGTAGGAAACCCTGGTGACATAGTGGTTAAGTGCTACGACTGCTGAACAAAAGGTTGGCAGTGGAAATCCACCAGGTACTCTGGAAACTCGATGGGGCAGTTCTACTCTGTCCTATAGAGTTGCTATGAATTGGCATCAATTCAATGGCAATGGATTTTATGTATATACATGTGTGTGTGTAGACAGAGGTATATGTAAACACATACATTTAATCAGATCACCCTGAATTCAGATATTCTTCATGGAACTTATATAAACCATCCAAGTCAGTTGAACTCCATTTCTACTGCTAATTCCGTTTGGTAGTCCAGCTTATGATTTTCTTTGAGTCTTTGTAAAGCAGCTGTAGAGGTGGTAAGCTTGGTGAACTCCTTGTGTCTGTGTCCCCCATCCACTGTGACAGGCCAGTCTGCAGGGGCCTGTGAGGCCTTAGGACACGGTGAGAGGAACACTGAGTGATGTGTGGTTCCTGACCTGATTTGAGTCTCAGCTTTACCACTAATGAACTCCTCTCATTATCACTTTCCACCTCTCTAAAATGGGAAGGCTGATCTAGACTCACAGTGTCCAGAATAGTATCCATTAACTCTGTATGACTAAAGAGTACTTGAAATGTGACTGGCTAGTAGACAAAGAATTGAATTTTGAATTTTCAGTAATTTACATTTAAAAGAGACACAACTCAATTATTGGAAAACTTAGGTATGTTTGGGACAACTTGAGTATATCAATCTACTTTTTAAACTAAGTTTTGTGAAATCTAAATTCAGATCAAGAATTTCCGGTGAAAACTAGTGTCTGAATGAAGAAGATGTGCTACACATGAAAAGGAGCCCTGTTGATGCAGTGGCTGAAAGCTTGGCTGCTAACCAGATTTCATAGACACACCAGATTTCATAGACTTAGTATGAGAAAACCAGTTGCTGTCGTCTCAGTTCCAGCTCTGTAGGTCAGAGTAGAACTGTGCTCCATAGGGTTTTCAGTGGCTGCTTTTTGGGAAGTAGAACACCAGGCCTTACTTCTGAGTTGCCTCTGGGTAGACTTGAACCTGGCACTACTAATCTAGAGGTTTAGAGGTTCAAGTCTACTCAGAGGTGCCTCGGAAGAAAAGCCTGTCAGACGGGCCTTCCAGGAAGATAGTGGCTTGAGAGGAGTCTAAATTGCTGAGCAAACCCCAAGCTGGATCAACATAAAAAAATCCACACCTAGACGCATCATGGACGCCTGAGACACAGATGCAGTCTTTATACAGCCAGAGGACATAAGGCAAAGTACATTCCTGATGACCATGATAAGAATTCTGACTGACTTCTCTTGAGGATGAACGAGGGCCAGAAGATAATGAAACCACATCTTTAAAGTGCTTAAAAAAAAAGACTTATCAACCTAGAAATACATACCGAGTAAAATTGTTCTTCCAAAAAGAGGTGTAAATTCATTCATTTTTCAGCCAACCGAAAGCTGTAAGAATCTATCTGCAGCAGAACTGAAAGGTTTTAGGATTAAGTAACATGAAACCACTGGGCATGGCACAAGACTGGGCAGTGTTTTGTTCCATTGTGTGTAGGATTGCTGTGAGTTGGAATTGACTGAGCAGCACCTAACAACAACAGCATGAAACCAGAGACAGTCACGTAACAATGCTGGAAGAAGGGGGAAAAAAGAAAAGCCTGGTAACCTGCCTCTAGAACATCAAGGCCAGGAAAACCCTGTGGAGCACAGTTCTCCTCTGACCCACACGGGGTCACTGGGAGTCAGCATGGACTTGAAGGCAACTGGTTTAAAAGGAGACAAGGGATTTAGAATAGCGCATTAATAACTTTTTGTAGTCATCATAGGTTGAAACGATATTTTGTCTATGTTGTATGAAATAAAATATATCGCTAAAATTAATAATTGAAATTTATATTAAAACTAAATGGGGTTACTAGAAAATTCAGCTAGACCTGTCTAGCTTTGTTCTATTTCTGTTTGATGGTATTGGTCTAGAATTCTAGTTCTAGCTCAGTTTCTGAGAATGTGAAGTGGGTTTTCTATGAAGTGTTATTTTGTCAAATTGGCTTTGGGGAAGTGCAGTTAAACAGAGTTACAGTCACTTGACTTGGGGGCTTCTTAGAGCCTGTAACCTGCTGATATGATTGCTCAGTCACCAAGAAAGAGGTACAGCCTGTGGCCTTTCCTATTCGTTATATTTTGAAACAGCTTTGATCAGGCATAATTGACATATAGTTAACTGCACTTACTTAAAATATACAGTTTGACAAATTGTGACTTATTTATGGATCTCAAGAAAACAAACTAAACTCTTGCCATCAATTCATTTCTGACTCGTAGCCATTTCCCAAAGTTTTCTGTCTCCCCAAATAGAAGCTCCATACCTCTTCAACAGTAACTTGCACCCCTCCAGCTCCTTTTGTCTGTATGTACTTGCCTGCTCTAGATATTTCACATGAGCAGGGTGATACAGTATTTTTCCTTTTGTGGCTGACTTCTTTGACTATTCTATTTAACTTCATTTTCATTGAGAGGCTGGTAGGTCCTGGGCCCTGAGAAGAAACCTTGGGGCTGCAGTGACTGTGCAGGGACAGCCTGCCCACACTGCTGTCCCCTCTCTGCTCCATCGCTTGTACCCTGCTTGGCTCTTCGCTTAGCGGCTGTTCTTAGAGTTTTCATCAAGAGCCAAGTCATTAAGGCGACATGGATGGGGCGGGTGAATTTCCTCAAAGAAAGCACTTATCTTCCCAGATGGGAGGGCTGGTGATTAAATGAACACAGGCCTCTGAGACTAGCTGGACTCTAAGTCAGTGGCAGGAGAGTAAGGCTGGTGGGGGCCCGGTGGCTGCAGGCTGTGTGTTCGGCCGCGGTGGCTACTTATCTGACCAAATGTCGGATCAGTGCCGCGTGGGACAGAGAATAAAGCTGCTGGGGGTGGAGACACCATGGCATGTGATCCTATGGGACACCTCAGGCTCATTTGGTCAAAGAAACAGGTAAATAGAACCTCCTAGTGCATTTGAGGGTTGGGAGTCAGAAAGGGAGATTTAAGAGACAAAAAACAGAGACATTTGAGAAAGATGCAGGTTCATTAAAGATTGTGAGTCTTCTGGAGCTTCATGGCTAGAAAATGGTGATTCCTGGGGAGAGATTGTGTTCTTATCCTCTTCTCTCTGCCCTGCTAATTGTCCTTTATGTTCCCATCCTTGGGTTTAATGTGTCTGCTGTGCTCAACCACTAACCTAAAGGTTGGCGATTTGAATCCACCCAGCAGTGCTGCGGAAGAACGGCCTGGCAATCTGCTTTGACAAAGATTATGGCCAAGAGAACTCCGAGGAGCAGTTCTACGCTGTAACACATGGGGTTGTGATGAGTTGCAATCCACTTGACTCAATGGCAGAGGTTTAGTTGTTTGGGGGTTGCCATTGTCCTGTTTTGGTGAATGGCGTGACAGCTGTGTTGGTGACTTGTGCAATTTCTCGTCCTCTCTTTCACCAGACCAGCTAAAGGCCCTGCAGAGGGATTACAGCAGGCAGCAGCAGGATATTCTCCAGTTTCAGAAGAACCAGACCAACTTGGAAAGGAAGTTCTCCTATGACCTGTAAGTGCAACTCCAGAATGATACATGTGTGCCCCTTGGGAGGCCAGTGTATTTGAAGCTGAGAGCTCTGCAGAGGCCAGCGTGATGTCCACTCCCCCTTCTGGTCAGAGAGCATGACCTGTCTGGTGCGTACAGGGCCCTGTGAGAGAGGTGCCTCGCCTTGAAGGACGCATGGCCGTTGGAAATCATGGGTTTTGTGTGAGTACCAGCAGTCTCCAGGGAGCCATGGACAAGTGTTGGCCACTGGGCTCATAAGACAAGATAAACAGAAAAGGTGCAAATACACACACGTGGGTGCACACATGTGGCAGTGCTCCTTAGCTGGAAGTGACTTACAAACATACCTGAAAGCTGTTGTGAGTTAAGCTGCTGATGTGCTGGTTATGGCAGTGCAGTAAGTCCCTTGATTATGAAGACCAGTTTAAAGACAGCTTGTACTTGTAGTCTCTGTGATTTATAGTTTCTGCTTTTTTTCCTTAATACTGCTGTGTAGATTTGCCTTCACTCTGAAATGATTGAACATCCCTTGCAACAAATACTTCTTCTCTGTTGCCTGCAGTTGCTACACGTGCAGCTTTTCAGTCATTGAAAAGTGTTCAAGCGTGTTCTCGCACTAAAAACCCACTACTGTCAAGTCCATTCCTACTCACAGTGACCCTAGCGACCCTATGGACAGAGTAGAACTGCCCCGTAGAGTTTTCAAGGAGCGCCTGGTAGATTCAAACTGCTCACCTTTTAGTTAGCAACCGTAACTAGGGTTTAGTGTACAGTTAGTTAGGAATTGCCAAATGGCTTTCTGAAAGTATGTTACTGAACTGGTTAAAGTGCCTGGCGGTAGCTAGAAGGTCAGTAAGTTGAGCTTGCAGCCACTCTGCCTGAGAAAGGTGTGGCAGTCTACTTCTGTAAGGATTTATAGCATTGGAAATTTGGTGACGCAGTTCTTTGGACTTCAGGGCTGCTGTGAGTCAGATTTGACTTGATGTCAGTGGGTTTGGGTACTGTCTTAGTCATCTAGTGCTGCTATAACAGAAATACCACAAGTGGATGGCTTTGAAAAGAGAAATGTCTTTCTGTCACAGTCACGTAGGCTAAAAGTCTAAATTCAAGGTGTCAATTCCTGGTGAAGGCTTTCTCTTTTGGCTCTGGAAGAAGGTCCTTGTCCTCAATCTTCCTCTGGAGTGGGAGTGTCTGATGCACTCTGCTCTTAGTGGGATGAGGTCCCCAACTCTCCGTTTGCCTCCCTTCCCTTTGTATGACAAGGGCTTGCCTGAAGGCACAGTGTAACCCTACGCATTGGGCCCTGCCCCGCCAATACAACTGCCACCCATCTTCCCTCATTAACCTCCTAGAGGCAGGTTTACAACATAAAGGAACGTGCATGACACCAGCAACCAAGGCCCAGCCAAATTAATATACAGCTTTCTTGGGGTGGGGGGACACAATTCAATCCATGACAGATACTGTTACCAGTAGTCCAAGAGAGTAACAGTTTCTTCTATCAGTGGCCCTCATGCGTTTCCTTTTGTTCTTACAGAAGACTATCTTCTCACCTAATGTCTTGCTGGTCCCTTCAAAGCCAGCTACAACTAAAAACATGAAGCCCCAAATACGTGAACGTGCAAAGGATGTAGATAGTCATTACAGAGGAAATATAATTAGAAAGTAAGCATGCAGAAACTCAGCCAACTCAGTGGTTCTCAAGGAGCACAACTTTGTTCCCCAGGGGACATTTGATAAAGTCTGTAGACAGTTTTTGGTTGTCACGGCTGGAGGAGAGGGTTGCTACTAGCATGTTGTAGCTAGAGGCCAAGAATGCAGCTGAACATCTTCGAATGCACAGGACAGCTGCTACCACTAAGAGGTATCTGGTCCAGGTGTCAGTTGTCAAGGTTGAGAAGGCCTCAACTAGGGTAATAATCAAAGAAATGTATTCAGACAAAAAGGAAGTACTTTTTATTATTCATCCTTAAAAGATACTTTAATGCTATACTCCCCTTCCATTGACTGAACTACAGGAAGCTATTAATGGTCTTGCTTGATAAGTATAGTTGACCTAGCTCCAGATGAGCTGAGTCCAGTGCCATGGAAGGGCGTGGCCCGCTCTCCCTGGGCTGGGCTTGTTCCTTTCCTTCCTAGGAGGTAGGTAGCTAGATTGAGAACTTGGGCCGACTGCGTTTTTCTCACTATTTGTGTCCATGCCCTGTACCCGTGACAGAATACTGGAAGCCGAAAGAGCTAGTTGTTCGTACTTTCACTGGCTTCATGATAATCTGATGAAGGATACGTACGCCTTGTTATCAGATTAATACATGAATATGTTAATAAGGAGCCTTGGTGGCACAGTTACTAGAACTATGGCAGTTAACCAATAGGTAGGCAGCTCCAGTCCATCAGCTGTTTGTTGGGAACACAGTGGGGCAGTTCCGTTCTGTTCCGGAGGGCCACTCTGAGTTGGAATTGACTCAGCATCAACAACTTTGTTTTGTTTTGGTTTTGGTTATATTAATAAAGTTTACATTCAGTTTGTGAGTGCCCCTAGGCTCCCTGAAGCACACCTTGAGCCTCACAGTTAAAACAATCCGGTTTAATCTTTTCACAGCAGACAGTGCTGCCCACGTTAGTGCTTCTTCCTCCATATCAGCATCAACAAGTCCCTGGGGCACACGTTCGTGCTTCCTGCTTCTTCAGCTGCAGCAGACACCGCTAAGTGATCATTGTGTGTCATCCAAGCACAGCTGCCCATCTGTCTTCTCAAAGCACTTGAAAGGAATCTGCTCACTCTTTCATCTCTGTACTGGGGAAACTAGAATTTATAATAACTGTACTGGAATGTAATAGAAATACTGTAGCAAGAAGTGTGTTGATGATCAGGTCACTTGCCTAGATGGATTCTGGTATTCAGCATGTTACAGTAGTGATATACTGTCAGTAGTAGTTATGCTGTTAGACTAATCACTGGTGGCCAAGTCCTGTATGTCCCTACAGTTTAGCTCAAGTTATTGCCTGGACGGAGTCCCTGGGTAGAGTTGACATACTTGACTGCTAATCAAAAGGTTGGAAGTTCTAGTCTACCTAGAAGCACTGCAGAAGAAAGGCCTGGCATTCCACTTCTGAAAAATCAACCATTGAAAATCCTGTGGAACACAATTTTACTCCTATACACGTGGAATGGGGTTGCAATGAATCAGAATCAACTCTGTGGCACCTGGTATTTTGTGTTTTTGTTGCCTAGACATTTACTGTCTAGTGGTAAGAAAAAAATGGACCAGATGCCTGTGGGAAGTAACACCCACTGGCAACCTGTGTGCTGAGAGTCTAGGAATTTGAGACTTGTGCTGAAGTTGTTCTTTGTATTGCTGTTAGGAGGAACATTGATGCAGAACTTCATCTGCAAGGCAGATACAGAAAGTTTTTCCCTCCTGATTTTGGCAGGGGCTGGAGAGAGGTAGGAAACCCTGGTGGTGTGGTGGTGACGTGCTGTAGCCAGTAACCAGAAGGTTGGATTGACAGTTGGAATCTACTAGGTGCTCCTTGGAAGCTGTGAGGTGGTTCTACTCTGTTCTGTAGTGTTACTGTGAATCGGAATCAACTTGACAGCAATTGGTTTTTGTTGGAGGGAGGTGCACAAGTGAAAGCAGAATTCACCACCACACCTTACTTACTTTTTTTAGGTTTAAAAGTTCAGGAGCTGACATGCACCTGCTTATTTATTAACCTGTGTTTTTGTGATACTGTCCAATAACAGGAGCCATGGTGGTGCAGTGGTTAAAGCAAATGACTGTTAGCCAGAAGGTCAGCGTCTGAAAGCACCGTGGCTCTACAGGAGAAAGATGTGGGAGTCTTCCTCCAGGGAGAGTTTCAGCCTTTGAAACCCTGTGAGGTCTCTGTGAGTTGAAATCGACTCAGATGACAGTAGGTTAGAGAGTTAGGTTATTTCATAACAGGGAGTCAGTTCTTTCAGTTTACAGCTGTCCCTCTCTGTTGGGCTTATGCCACTGTGCCAGAGTTAACCAGCTGTGGCTCATGTGTTGTGAGACTTGATTTAAATGAAATTTTCAGCAAGCCCTCGATCTATAACCTGCCAGAGGTCAGGAACTCTGTCTTTTGTTCTTTCTCAAGCACCTGATAGCCTCTGTGAAGGGGGTATACTGTGACCCAAGAAGTGCTTGGGGACTTGGTGTCATGCCCACTCTTGGCTCCAGCGCGCCTGGGACTCAGGAGCGTCAGGCTGCATGGCAGGGAGCGCACAGCCTCACAGTCTGTGTGGCAGAGAGCGCGCGGCACAGAGGTGTAAAAGCACGAGCCTGATTCCAGCTCCCTTGCCAGCTGCTCCGTCGGTGACCATGGTGCAGGTCTGACAATAGTTTCTTTATTTGCAAAAGGGAGTATGACCAGAAGACCTTACAGTTACATTATAGCTCTGGTGCTTGTTGGGATATCCTTTAAACAAATGGCTGACACGGAGCTGAGACAGTGCCCCATAGTATCTTAGCTGTAGCTTGGGCTGAATTAGATCATGTTTTAAAAAATGCTTTTCCTAACCAGTGAAGTTCACTGGTTTTAGAACAACATGATGGGTTTATAGTAAGCTTGGGTTGACTATGGTTTTCCGTTGCTGTCAAGTTGTTTCTGACTCATAGTGACTGTATAGGACTGAGCAAAACTATCCCATGGTGTTTCCAAGGAGTGACTCATGGTAATTTGAGCTACTGACCTTTTTTTACATTTTAAAAAAATACTGTGCTGTAAGTTCACAGTCTAAGTCCATTTGCCATGTAAAACCCTGCACCCACCTTGCTATGCAATTGTACCATTCTCCCTACCCTGTGACAGCGCACTCCTTCTTTCCACCCTGTACTTCCTGTATTAATTCAAGCAACTCCTGCCCCCTTCTTGCTTCTGGACAGGAGCTGTTCCAACAGCCTCAGGTATGTGTTTAAGCCAAGAAGCACATTCTTCACCAGCATCACTCTGTGTCTTATAGTCTAATCCAATCTTTGTCTGAAAAGTTGGCTTTGGTACTGGATTCAGCTCTGGGATAATAGAGATTCCGAGGGCCTTGTCCTCAGAGAACCCTTCAGTCTGTGGGACCATCAAGTGTGGTCTTTTAATAGAGTTCTAGTTCTGCGTACCCATTTTCCTCCCGTGATTTCAGGGACTTTAATTGCTGCCCTTTTGGTTAGCAATCAGGCTCTTAACCACTCTGACACCAGGGCTCCAGAACTTACTTTGTCGTCCTTTAGAGCTCCCTTAAGATAGGAAGTGCTTGAAGTGTCAAAACAATGATTGTGTCGTCACCAACATGCATGTCACAGTCACAAGAGGAATTTGCTCTGTGTACAGACATTCCATCAGTGTTTGCCCTTTCTTTGCTTTCTGTCACTAAAGGAACCAGTGCATCAATCAAATGAAAGAGGTGCAAGAACAGTGTGATGAGCAGATACAGGAAGTCATCCGAAAGGGGAATGAAGCCGTAGCTTCCAGAGACCTGAATGAAAAAAAAGACCAAAGTCAGCAGGTAATTCTCGTTTTTTTGGTCAAGGTTCCCTAGAATGTATTCCTGTCCTCTGTCTATGGATTTCATTCCTTTTATCTGCTGCCTGATGAGCTCTAATCTCTCTTATCCCTTGGAGGGCTGGTTCCCTGCAATGGCTTGACTCCAGAAGGTGTACTGGCTCCAGACCAGTATCTGTGCTCAAGGCTTTATGGGAATTGTTGCCTTTATACCCCACAGCTACCCTGGAAGAGAGTTACTGTTGTTTTCCTGGTTTGAGACCCTTCAGGGCCGTGGAGATAGTTAAGAACCTTGCATGAGTTTGCATACCTGGTCAGTGGGATGAAGACTGTCAGCCAAGCTCTGTCTGACTCCACGTCTCGTGCTGGCAGCCTCTATCCTGTGTAAAGCGGAGCCCAGGAAACTGCTGATCAGAGCCTTCTGGGACATTTTTTTTTTTTTAGTAACAGCGGCTTTATTGAGATATAATGCACATACCATGTAATTCACCCACGTAAAGTTGGCAGTTCATTGGTTTTTATTGTATTTACAGAGCTGTACAGTCATCACTGCAACTTAAAAGCATTTTCATCACTCTAGAAGAAGCCCTGTACCCATTAGCAGTCACTCCCCATTCACACATAGCCTCTCCCCAGCCCTGACATCCATTGCTGTTGAGTTAGTCCCTGTAGAGTTGCTGTGAGTCCCTAGTGACCACTAACTGCGTCTGTCTGTGGATTTGCCTACTCTAGACGTTTCATGTAGAAGTAATCATACATATGTGGTCTCTTGTGACTTGTTTCTTTCACCTAGCATAATGTTTTTAAGCTTCATTCATAACTTGCCTGTATCAGTACTCTATTCCTTTTTGTGGCTCAATAATATTCCACCCTGAATATAGTACATTAGTTGATTCATTCACATTTTGTTTATCAAAACATGTGGACACTTAGGTTGTTTTCACTTTGGATTGTTATGGGTAATGCTGTTATAAACGTTTGTGTTCTTGTTTTTGTGTGTATATTGTGTTCAGTTATCTTGGGTGTGCCTGTGTGTGCACATCTGTGTATACGTACACATACACACACACATATATATCTCAGGTATATGATCTACAAGTGTTTTCTCCCATTCTTTGAGTTATCTTTTTAGTTTCTTGGGTGGTGTTCACTGAAGCACCCAAAACCAAAACCAAACACCCATTGCCATCGAATTGATTCTGACTCATAGCAGTCCTACAAGACAGGGTATAACTACGCCAGAGAGTTTACAAGGAGTACCTGGTGGACTTGAACTGCTGACCTTTTGGTTAGCAGCCATAGCAGTTAACCACTATGCCACCAGAGTTTTCCATTGAAGCACCAACATTTTTTATTTTAATGAAGTCCAGGTTTATCTGTTGCATTCTTTTACTTATGCTTTGGAATCCTGTCTTGAGAATGCTTTACCAACCCAGGGGCACAAAGATTTATACCTACTTTCCAGCTCCTACATTTTTGTCTGTGACTCATTCTGAGTTAACTTGTGTCTAGGGCATGATGTGGGAGGTCTGTCTGCATTGTTTTACATGTAGCTAACCATCTGTCTTAGCACCATTTCTTGTCAAGACTATTCTTTCCTCCATTCTCCATTGAAGTGTGTTGGCATCTTTGTCACAAATCAGTTGACCATAAACGTAAGAGTTCATTTCTGAACTGTTTTATTCAGTTCATCTATCCTCAAACTGTACTGGTACACAGTCTTCCTTGCTGTCACTTTGTAAATAAGTTTTGAAATCAGGAAGCTTGAGTCTTCCAGCATACTTCTTTGTGTTGGTGATTTTGACTAATATGCATCCTTTGAATATTCATATGCATTTCAGGATCAACTTGTCTGTTTCTTCAAAGGAGCCATCTGGGAATTTGACTGGGACTATGCTGAATCTGTAGATCAATTATTTTCTAGTTTATGCATATGGGATACCATTACATTGAGATCATCTTTAATTTCTTTCAAAACAGTGTATTGTACTTCTTTTGTTCTACTTAGTCATATACATTATTTTTAATGCCATTATAAATGGAGTTATTTTCTTCATTTTTGGATTGTTAATTGCTAGTATAAGAAATACAGTTGATTTTTGAATCTTGATCTTATGTCCTATAACCTTGCTGAACTTATTAGTTCTAATAATTTTTTTTGTGAGTTCCTTAGGATTTTTTACATATAACATGTCATCTACAAATAGAGATAGCTGTACTTCTTCCTTTTTAATCTGGATGCCTTTCATTTCTCTGTCTTGCCTAATTTCCTTGACTAGAACCTCCAGTACCCTGCAGTGTGCTGTTGAATAGAAGTGGTGGCAGTAGGCCTCCTTACTGTTTTGAATATAGGGGGATAGCACGCTGTCATTTTGTCTTTATGTTTGATGTTACTTCTGTGTTTTTCAGAAGTGGCTCCTTATCAGGTTGAGGAAGTTCCATTTGTAGTCCTAACTTGTTTCAGAGATCTTTTTGTTTGTTTGTTTAAAAAAAGAAGGGAAAAAACCCCACAAAGAAGTGTTAAATTTTTCCAAATTTTTTTTCTGTTTTGGGGTGAATGAGCATGTGTTTTCTGTCCTTTGTCATATTTTGTGACATATTAACTGATTTTGGGATGTTAAACCTTGCCTTCTTGGCCAAATGCTATTTGGTTGCAGTATATAATCCTTTTGTACATTACTGGATTTATTTTTCTAATATGTTGTCAAGGATTTTCATGGGTATAGCTTAGTGATGTTTTTGTCTGACTTTGGTATTAGGATAACACTGGGCTCTCAGAAGAAGTTGAAAAATGTTCTTTCTTGGACAGTTTGTAAAAAAGTAGCATTAATTTCTTAATTAAGAAATTATTCTTTAAATGTTTGATAGAATTCACGAATGAAGCCCCCTAGGCCTATACTTTTCTGTGTAGGAAGTTTTAAAGTAAATCTCTACTTATTACAGGTCTTCTTAGATTTTCTATTTCTTCTTGAGTCACTTTTGGCAGTTTGTGTCACTTGTGGCAATTGTATAATTTGTTGGCCTCTGTTTGTAGTATTCTCTTATAGTATTATTCAGATAACATGTGCCTTCTGTGTTTGACAACTGTGCCCTCCCACTGTGAGGTATTCTTATAAGTGTGCTATGCTGTTTTTTTTTAATACCAATATTTAAAAAAGTGGTGCTTATGAAAATAACTCACATGAGAAGGGCACAGTTGGCAAACAAATGTGGAAGGTGCACTTTATTTGAGTAAAAATACAGTAATGTTTTTTATTTCTGTGAAGTTGGTAGTGATGTCCTTTTTCTTTCTTTTTTATTTTTAAATAATTCAAATGTTCCCTTTTTCTTGGCTAGTCTAGTTAAGGGTTTGGCAGTTTTGTCCATACTTTCAAAGAGCTAACTTGGTTTCTGTGATTTTTCTTATTGGCATTCTGTTCTCTATTTCATTAAAGTGTTTTCTAATCTTTATTGTTTCCTTCATATTGCTTGTTTCAGTATGGAAAGTTAGGCTTTTGAGAGCCATCTTATTTTTTTTGTGTGCAGGTGTTTGCAGCTCTAACTTTGGCTTAAGCTGCCTCTTACAAGCTTTGTTCTGCTGGGATTTTGTTTTCATTCATCTTAAAGTATTTCCTAAATATACCGTACGATGTATTTTATTGGCCCATTAGTTAACTTAGGATTGTGTTTATTGAATCTCCACATATTTGTGAATTTCTAAAATTTCGTTCTGTTTCTGATACATAATTTCCTCACATTATGTTTAGAGAACATAGTTTGCATGATTTCATTCTTCAAGTTTGAGTGACATTTTATGGCCTAACATCCTAGAGAATAATCCATGTACACTTCAAAAGAAGGTATGTTTTGCTCATGTTGAGCTATGTCTCTTGCATCTTGTCTTAGTCACCTGGTACTGCCCCAGCAGAAAACACCACCAGTGGCAGGTTTCATAAAGAGGAGTTTTTATTGTCACAGTCCAGTAAGCCACAAATCCACTCGAAAGTGACAAATCCATTCAATAGGAGAAATCATCACAGTCCAGTAGGCCAGGAGTCCAAATTCAATGAGAGCAATCTCAGGTCCAAAGGACATGCTGTGCTCTCAGCACTGCACCCTTGATGGTATGAGGTTCCCAACTTCCTGAGCTCACTTCTCTCCCTTATATCTCACAAGCTGGTCACTTGAGTTCTGCTTGGACAACACAACTGCAGCCCATTCTCCATCATCAGTATCACAGAGGCAGGATTCACAATACTTGGGAGGAATGGCACTATATTGGGACTCATGGCCTCATAGCCAAGTCAAATCAATATATACATTTTTAGGGTGACACAGTTCAATCTGTTACAGGTCTGGTAGGTAGAGAGGGTTAAATGATCTATTTCCTTGTGGATCTCTGCCTCTTTGTTCTAAATTATGATTGAAACTAGTTTCTGGGTGATCTTGACTCAGCTTCAAGTTTTTTGATGTAAGTTCTGCCAGTGTCATGTGACAGGGACTGATCATGGCATTTCTCAGGGTTTCAGTGTTCTCAGTTGTCAGATGGATGTGGCAGTCCATTGCATTGCTCAGACATTGGTTTATGGTTACAGAGTCCTAGCTCACCATCTCCTGCTTCCCTTTCAGCTTCACTCCCTCAGTGAGCCTCAGGCCAGGTTGCAGGAACCAGGCTTGCCACAGGCAGAGGTGCCACAAGAGAAAAGAACTGTCCCCAGCGATGCTCAGCCCCAGACGCCAGCCCCCAGTTCTCAAACAGCTTTGCACTTAAAGAGGCAAGGTGAGAAGGTTAAGTTGAGGCCAGACAGTGACCCATATAAGGCCTCTCCAGAGTCCCACCTAAAGAAAAACAAAGCAGCTACTCCTGGCTTCCATGCCACATACATGTGCAAAGGCACCTGCTGTCTCCTTGTGTAAAGCAGAGTCTAGGCCATAGGCTGTACATTTATTGGGGATATTGGTGGGTTTGAGAGGTGGCTAAGTCCTGGGCAGCTGCCATGTGGGAGCGGTGGGGGTTGCCGTGTCCCTGCAGGCTGGCATGCCCAGCTCCTAATACTTGTCTCAGACAACAGCAGTCATATAAACCCACCAGCAAGCACACCTCCTCCACCTGATTCATTACAGTAATTGCAGTTTTTTTCTAAATGACTTTTATCCTATTCACAGTTTGGAAGATGAGCCTCAGGCACAGAGAGGCCTGAGCTCACAAAATAAATGTACCCAGCTGCTACCCCAGCTGCAACCTGCTCCATCCACACCCTTGGGAGGGCTTTGGTGATCAAATGGTACATGTTGTTTATTTTTAATTCGAATTAAATGCTGTAAGGTGACGGTTGTGTTCTGTGCACAGAGGAAACCAATGAGATTCCGGTTGTCCGCGAAGTGGACACTCAGAGGCTCAGCCTGGACGTGGCACAGGGGCCGGGCCAAGAGCAGGCTGCCGGAAACGACAAGGTCATGGAGGGAAGAGGTGTTGGAAAAGCTGGAGAACTTGGCCAAGCCCCACAGGTGCCAGCTGGCCTGTTGGTGAGCCAGGAAAATACAGACCCTGGTAGCCCTGAGCGGGACCAGCTTGTCATCCGTGAGGGCCAGGCAGAGGAGCCGGGTGCTGAAGTGCAAGGTGGGTAGAGGGCCTCAGGCTGCCTGCTGACTCCACTCTTGCAGCACTTGGCCTTCTTGGCCTCCTTCCTGACAGAGCAAGATCTTAGGAGTTCTACCCAGTAGTAGCTTACAGTTTTGGTGATTCATTTGTTGGTTACCCGTTGGAGGTTACAAGCTGGAGGCAGGAAGGAGGAGCAGGGCACTCTCCAGCACTTGGAGATTCAAAACATTAACAGGAAGTTGAGGGACTTTTAGGTGAAGACTTTGAGGTGACTGCCTAACACTGAGGAAATGGGCATCCTGGCAGGCAGGCAGGCCGCATGTCCCAGGTACAGTGTAGATACTCAGTGAAGGCCTGCTGAACGAAGGGATGGCTGGATGGCTGGATGGTTAGGCAGATGGCGTTTAATGTGTATTTCAGCACTGAGAAAAGCAACGCAGGAATCTGCCCTTCTGGATAGGTTGATTTTTTACAGAAATATGGAAGTGTGGGAAACTGAGAGTCACAGAATCTTCTGTATTTTGGTTCTTTCAAGATTCTGAAAATTTCAATACCAGCTGAGCCAGGAACAGATGAGGAAACAAGGCCTGTGTTCTATGGCAGAACAAGACATGAAAGTTGTGTTTGCTGATTTCATCTAATTCTCATTAATGCTGTTTTTCTGAAGAATGTCTCCTCATAAGTTCCAGCTACAAAACTGCATTTTGTCAGCCTCCCCACGTGGCCCCTGCTGTCCACACTGCTGTATAGTGACATGTACCCATGGTGGGAGGGAGGGAATGAAAAGCCAGTATTCCTCACTTGGGTGCTGGTGGGGCAGACTGTTCAGCAGTTGGTCACAGAGATGCATGGGCCCGTGTAATGCCCTCACTCTAACATGCCTTTGTCATGGACTGATTGCAGAGTAAACCTTGCAGGCTTGGCTCTGAGTCTGCCTCAGGCCACACAGAGAAAAATAGTCATAACTGACTTCCAGGCACGCTTTTACAAAACAGATTGTCTGTCTGTATATGGATAGAAAATATGTTAAACTGTAAATATGTTTCCTGAGTACTTTTCAGCCTGTTCTTCTTTGTGAGTTGCTGTACTGTCCAAGGAGGAACATGGTCATAAATGATGTAATTGTCTGTAATGGACATTTATCCTTTGGCTCACAGTAGGAACTGTTTCCTTCTATTAGAGCGATGAGTCCTTCTTAAGTGTTGCTGGTAACTAGAAATCTCATGTTTCCTGAAACAAGAGTACCTTCCTTTAACCTTGAAAGCATCTCCTACAACCTGGGATTTGAGTTTAGTCTGTGTCCCCACCACAGTTTGAAATGTAGTCTTTTGTTCAGGGCTGTTTTCTACAGAGTAAAAGTGGTGCCTACGTACCAGCAGCGCTGGAAGCAGGCATTCAACAAGCCCTGCCAAGGCCTGAAAGGAAGGAGACAGACAGATATACCTGTCAGATGATGAGCCCCAGTACCTGGGGGTGGGGGCTCTTCTGGCATAATAGAGAAGTAGTGTAGCTCCTGTCTTACGTGTCTGCATCTGATTTTACAGGAAAAAAACAGCAAAAACAAGGAGCAGATGACTATAATGTGGATGAAAATGAGGCAGAATCTGAGACAGACAAGCAGGCGGCCCTTGTGGAGAATGACAAAGGCCTGAATGGTAAACACCGTGATAGGGGCCACTTGTCTTGTGTTTTTCTGGGGGGAGTTCTTCATGTTCCCTTTCTGGTTCTTCACTTTAGGGCTGACCATACAGTGAATTACAACAATAACGTTGTTAAGTAATTGATCATTTGAAGGAGACTTTTTTCCCCCTCAGAAACCATTTAAAGTAGGGGTGGTAGAGGGAGGTGAAGGGTTGACGCCCAGCATCATAAAGATGTTTCAGGAAGTCTGTGTACTCACTGGGTTCAAGCCCTTAGGTTATCAGTTACAGGATTTTTTTTTTTTTCCAGTGACAGGGACTTGTAACAAAATGACTAGGTGACCCCTTGATCACTGTACATTACTGTTTTAGTTATAAGTGGATGGTTTTAAGAAACAAGTTCATTCTTTCATAGTCTAGGAAGCTAGAAGTTTGAACTCAGGGTGCTAGCTCTAGGGAAAGCTTTCTCTTTTTCTTGGCTCTGAAGGAAGGTCCTTGGCATCAGTCTTTCTCTGGACGAGGAGCTTCTTGGCATCGGGACCCCCAGGTCCAAACGGTGAGCTCCGTTCCTGGCACTACTCTCTCAGCTGCATGAGGCCCTCCTGTCTCTCATTGCTTCTTCTGTATCTCAAAAGAAACTGACATAAGATACAGTCCAGCTGTACAGAGTCCTACCTCAGTAACACCACAGAGGCAGGGTTTACAATACACAGGAAGGTATGTCAGATGACAATACTGGGAACCATGGCCTAGCTAAGTTGACACACATTTTGGGGGGACACAATTCAGTCCCTAATAATTATCAAAAAAGAAGTTCCAGCTTATGCACACAGAGCATCCTGGCAGCTTTTCATAAATTGAACTGCACTTCGTATTATTATTTTGAATGACAAGCATCCAGGCCTGTGTCTTTTCAAATGAATCACAGTCTGGATGTGTCCACTTCCGTGGGGTTGGACCCAGGTTGAACACTGTGCAGCTGATGTGCTCCTCTGGCGTCACACTAGGCCCGTAATGGCAGGTGGCCCCACAGTTGGTGATGCCATGCCTGATGCCAGGGCTCCCATGCAGAGGCACCTTTTCCTTTGGTAAGTGGTAAGTAATCTGTGAGGACACTTTGAGGGAGAGTGGCTCAGCCATTAATTCGGGAACGTTGCTTCAATCTTTTATTGCCTTGGGGATTGCAAACTGGTGACTTCTAAACCATCATCCCCTCATTTTTTGTGAGTTGGAATTCTTTAAGGAAATCCTGCCTCCCTCAGCACACAACATTAATTCTTCTTTCTCAGTTTTTAAGTATTTTTTTTTTTAATACATGACTTTTATCTGTGATAAAAGTTGTAGACTTTTTTTGCCAGTTACTTGGTTTGGTAATGACATTTTTTTGCCATGCAGAATTTCAGAGAATGTCGTCTGCTCGTTTACTGCTTCCAGGTGTTGAGTCCTGGTTAGAAAGGTTTTCTCCACATCTAGCGTTTAGAAGAATTTGTGTTCTATTTGAATGCTTTCAATTTTTTCTTTTAGTCTCTGTAAAACACAGCTTCAAAAAAACCATATAAAATGAGTTCTTAGAAGGTGAATACCTTCCTAGGTCAAGAAATAGAGCATGGCCAGCTGCTCCTGAGACCCTTCTGAGTCACCTGCCCCAGTGCCAGCACCCTCCTACCTCCTCAATAATAGCCACCATCCTGACCTTTACAGTCATCCTTCTCTTGTGCTTCTTTATAGTTTGCCACCAAGGAAGGCATCCCTGGGCACAGTAGTTTTAGTCTTGCCTACTTTCTTAAATTTGATGTCTTTGTCTTAAGTCTCTCTTAATCTCCAGATTCCCCCGCCATTCCTTTCTGTTTCTATCAATTATGCAACCCAAGCCATTTGACCTGTGGAGTGCCCCACAGCCTGGATGTTGCTGGATCTTGCTGCTGTTTTAGCATGCTCCTTAGTGGTGCAGCAGTGAAGAGCTTTGTGAGCTGTGGCTACTAACCAGGTCAGCAGTTCAAGTCCACTAGCCAGTCCTTGGAAACCCTATGGGGCAGTTCTACTCTGTCCTGTAAGGTCACTATGAGTCAGAATGGACTCAACGACAATGAATTTGGTTTTTCATGCCCTGCAGATCAGTAGCTGAATCCAGACGCTTGATCAGGCTTAGGTTAAAGCTCAAGCCCGTGGTCAGACACTAGTTAGTGGTGTGTTCTTTCTTTAGAGGCATTCATTAGCTGTCTGGTGCCTTTCTCCTTGTGATGTTAGCAGCGGTTGAGGCTCAGTGCCTGTTTCTATTGGGAGTCCCTGGGTAGTGTAAATTGTGAAGTGCTTGGCTACTAGCAGGTGGGTTGGCAGTGCAAGCCCACCCAGAGGCATTTTGGAAGACAGGCCTGATGATCTGTTTCTGAAAGGTAACAGCTTTGAAAACCCTATAGCAGCTGTATTCTACACATAGGAGACCACTATAAGTCAGAATTGATGCAGCAACCACCACCACCATCCCAGTTCTGTCATTCCTTTTTCATTTGTGCACTGGAATATTTTTATAAAAAGACACTTGCCCGTCATCTACTGTTTGTTTAGCCAGTGGTATTGTCCTACAGGACAGACAGTGTCAGTGCTTGCTTCTTTCTTGCTGTTTACCAGTTTTCATCATAATGAATTGTTTCCTGTCAGTCTCTGAAGGTGACCATGTAAAATGCCTGTACACTCTTGGATTTAAACATAATTTGGAAGGTTTTGTTCAGTTTCCTGTATTATCCTTTCTGCAGCTTGGACTGCCCCATCTTCTGTAGCCACTGGAGGCACCCCGACTTCTACCTGGACCTTCAGGTTCCTCTGTCTCTCTCGTCCTGCTCAGTCGTCACTCCCCACTCAACAGTTTCCTCTCTCTGGACAGGAGCCGTGCAGTTCAGTGTCGGGGGTCCCTGAGGCTTGCAGTTGGCCTTCTCTGCTCATCTTTACCATGGACGCCTTGTCATGGGCTGCCGTGGGAGCTCGCTGCCATCAGCCTTCTGGTGTGTCATTGGCTCTTGGGGTTCTGTTCCCAGCTGCACTGATGTTCCTTTGCTTTCCTGTTGTGTTGACACACAGATGTTGCTGTTGTGTGCATGACTGTGGTTCATCTGACTGCTCATGTTTTCACTATAGGATTCCTACTTATCTAGTTTTGTTGTAAATGTCCGTGGCTTTTGAGTTTACCTAGTTGCTTTAGGTAGAGATTCTGCAAAATTAAACTGCCACCATTATTCCAGAATCCTCCCCTGCTTTCACATTTGACATTTTGATGAGTCATTTGCTTCACTTGAAGTTTACAAGGGTATATGGCCTGAAGTGAGAGTCCAGTTTTCTTTTTTCTAAAGGGCTACCCAGTTAGTGTCATCTCTAAGCTAGTGATTTGAGATTCCATCTTTAGACCCATACGTACTCGGGTCTGTTCTTAGATTTTCTGTTCAGTTGATTTCCCCATCACTTCACATTGTACCACACTGTTCAGAGTATAACAGCTTTAAGATCTGGCAAGCCAAGTCCCCTTGGGAAATCTCAGACATCTCTTTGAAAAATATTCCTCTTCTTACACTGTTGTGAACTCATGATTAAAAGTTGTATCTTCTCATTCTATCCTTAATGTTTGCCTCTCTGGGCAGCACTCGGGATTCCTCTTTTAAGGTGTGTTAGCTTTGTTTTGTAGCACATTGTTGGCAACAGAGTGTCTCTTTTTTAATATCCTGAATTCCAAATGACAGTGTTGTGTTGAGGTGCACTCTTTTTAATGGCGAATTACTGACATATATGCCACACTGGATCTGCCTGGGCTGGTTTCTTCAACTGGTCAGTATTAGATGCATGTGTATATTTGTCATGTTTTGTCCTTTTCTTTTTAGCTTTTAATGCTGAAGATAAAAAAAGAGACATCAATTTACTTGATCTGCGTGAAAAGAAGAATCACACAGTCTGAATCAAAATGGAACCACATACTTCACATCAGGATTGAAGAGACATGACTAAAGAAATTCATGTGGAACTGAACATGTAAAACTGAAAAGTAAAACATACATCTAAAGATGATTACTGGCAGAATTTTAGTCTGTACCTTGGGTGGGAAAAATGGCATTGTCTTTTAGACACTTTGGCAGGATACTTGGAAGCGTCTGTATCAGGGTGTCAGAATTTGTTATGTTTTTGGTTTATAGAATCTCATGAAGGATCAATACCAAAAAATAGAATATAAATCCTTATTGTAAGTCTGCTGACAGTGATGATTGTTTATTTGGGAACAGAACTTTCCTTAGAAACAAACAAAATGGCCTGAGGGCAGAGGCCATCTTCTAACTTTCTGGAGAGCCACCAACCTTAGAGGACCCCCTCCTCTCCATGCCTTCTGGAGTGGCCATCTCCTCCAGCTGTGCTGACTCAGGAACAGCCCGCTGCTTCTGGTCTTCCTGGTAAAAACTGAATGAGGATTGCTGTCTCCTGTCATGCCCTCACTTCTGACAGTCAGTGGTCCAGAACACTATTAACAGAAATGTCACCCGGCAACAGTCTGAACAAATCTAAAACAGAAAACTGTTTTATGTGAGAAGTTCTAAAAAGACTACTTGTATTATAATCCTCATCATCTTTGATGTACAAAAAGCTTTTAAATAGTTGGTGATTTGAACGTTTGTGGTCTGTACTTACTTTGGTCAGCACATGTGGACAGAAAGCAAGACCTCCAGTAGTAAGTACATCTTACCGAAAGGTGACACTGTGGGCTGGACTTCCAACCCAGCTGGGGCCTGGCGAAGGGTGCCTGCAGCCAGCAGCAGAGGCCAGGTGGGGAGGCACAGCCCTGTGAGGTCTGCCTGTTGTGGACAAATCTCTATCTGCGGCTACTTTATTACAAGAGTCAGAGTTAACTGATATGGAAGGATGTTCACAGTATTACAAGTTTGGGCCATTTCAGAAAGGCAAAAGAAATGCAATGCTTGATATGACTCGAGGGCACTTGGCTTTGGCTGGCCAGTTTATACATCTAGCTGTGGCAAAGTAACTATCACAGAACTGATTTAAAAATCGATGGTTAATTTTGAAAGTGGCTTTACAGTGACTATAATCAACATTGGTAGCAGTGATGGGAGGTTTTTAATTCAGTTGGTTCCTTGTATTTAAGGGAGGGGTTCAGCTCCTCCTTGCAAATAAATGGCTGGCAGCCAGGTCCCTGACTTGCTTTCAGTGAGGAGCTCTAAAGGGTGAATGGTGGTGGTGCCTGTTAACAATGTATTTAGAGCCACAGAATTTGAGCTGCAGGGGTCTGAGGTCATTTGGTATAAGCTTCCCCAGGCACCCTCCAGTTTTCAGGAGAGGACAGTCAGATCTCGAGAGGTTACCTAACTTACATACAGGGGCCAGAAGGCAGGGCAGTCTCGCACCTGGATTCACACTCGTGTGTGCCGACATACTGCATTCATAGTAAGACTTCAAACTGAACATTTTTCATGTGACAAGATTAGCTGCTTTAAAGTATTTCCAAGAAAGTTTCAGTATCATGTTTGCAAAAAAAGGTGTCAGATCAGTGTTAAGACAGCTGGAAGCTCAGAACGCTATTAACCATGTAGTTACTGTTGCCACTGAGTGACTCCCACACTGGGTGACCTGCACACAAATGAAACAAAGTAGTGCCTCGTCTGTGCCTGCCATCTTCAGGATCACTTGAGTGTTTGAATCTGTTGATGGAGTTACTGGGTCTCTCTTATTAAGGTTCTCCTTCCTTTTCGCTGACCCTTTACCAACCTTTAAGCATACATGACGTTGCATGAGAGGCTCTTCCTGGGAGCAGAGATGGTGGGTGAGGGGAGCCAGATGTCAAAGGGTCACAGAAATTGAGGGAAAAAGAGGAAGCCTGTTGTCACCTGGTGGGGGGGTGGGGGGGGTGCGTGGGACAGCTAGAATAGCCAGGACAGTTCTGGCTGTTCTATGGCAAAATGATCCAGATTGTAAAACTGTTCTTAAATTACAATTTCATGTATCTGTATACACATAGATATATAAAGAAGTACACAAAAAAGCATATCTTTAAACCTAGATCTTAAAATTATTTCTGGAAACCCTGGTGACAATGGTGGTTAAATGCTGTGTCTGATAACCAAAAGGATAGCAATTCAAGTCTGCTAGATGTTCCTTGGAAACACTATCGAGCAGGTTTGCTCTGTCCTATAGGGTTGTTGTGAGTCATAGGGTTGCTATGAGTCTGAATCAACTCAACAGCACTGGGTTTTTTGGTTTTGGTATATTATGTCAACCCTTTAAAGGTTTCTAGCAAACAAAATCTGTAATCTTTTAAAAGTGCCAAAAGTTGAAGAATGTTTCTAAAAATCTGTGTTCCTGTAGGGAGTTATCATTTATATCAGAATATACAATCATACTCCTTGTGTAACTTAACTCCCCTTTATGGCTCAAAGGCCCTGTTAAGATGTATTTTTACCAAAATCTCATATAAATGTTAATCTTTTCATCTGACACTTCTTTTGGAATACTCAGATTTCCGTTTCTGAATACTCAAATGTTAAATAGCCAATGCCTTTAGTTCTAAACATGTATCAACAAAGTTACTAGTTTTTCATCTCCGGCAGTGCATTTTTGTCAAGAAATTTATTAACCTTTACAAACACTATTTTCACCCGATCATTCATAAAAAATGATTTATGATTAAATCTGTAATAAAACCATGTAACGTTCATCAATAAGACCAGTTTCATCCATGGAACATAAGAAACCACTTTAAAACAGCAGTTTTCATTCCTATCATGTAAGGCTGTCCAACTGAAAGTATCCCTTATAATGAGCTGTTATCCAAGAAATCCATTCACTCCACGTTATGTGATTAAGACTGATGAAGTATGCTCTGAGAAGAATCTGAAATTAGATTCCACCCCTTAATGACCAGTTTTTCAGTCTCTCTTCAAACAAGTTTCACAACAGGAAAATATTTGTGGGCAGAGAAATCAAATTCAGGAGGAACCTGTAAAGAAAATCAGAAAGTTTATACAAATTTGGGGACAGCAATAAAAACCTATTTTAGTTTCCTGTGCTTTTACTGAAGCAGCAGCAAAATGATACAATATTGATTAAAGTTAGGCATGACGTTGGAGGAAAAAAACGACCAGTTTGTCTGGTTTATGAAGGCTGCCAGACAACATACTGACCAGCTGTTTGCTACCTTCACCTAACAAGGGAAAAGGACTGCAGTTACAGGAAAGGAGTTCAGTTGGATCACGGTGCAGCAACTCTGTAGTTCCAGGGTCACTAATAGTGTCAGGCAAGGCCAAGGAGAGTCCCTGATCAAGTACAGCCGGGAAGAAGGACGGCAACAGGGAAAAACAAGAATTAACAGATTGGGGACAGTCACACAAATGCCACCAAAATGTCTCAGAGGCCAGCCTCCTATTCAGGCAGAACTTGGGAGTGAAGTGCTGGTTAAACACTGTTCTACTAGCTGAAGAAAGCATACAGATCTCCCATCTCCAAAGCCATTGAAAAAGCTAATTACTGAAACAGTCACCTTTCCAAAGAGCAGACACTTTATAAATACTTCCGCCAGAAACTTGTCTTTATCTTTTTCATCCCAAGTCACTCTGTATTTACATGGAGGAAAGGAGGAGAAGGGAAGGGCAGGCTCTCAAAGTCTCTTTTACGTTTTGATGTCAAATGGCAAGTGCTAGTTAATTTCCTATCTGCTAGATCTTTTAGGATGCTTAATGAGTGTTTTCTTTTACTGTAATAACATTTATGTAAAAGAGCGTTTTCAAAAATTTAAAGCCATTTTCCCCACAATATACTTACCTTGGATTCCTTTTTATGTCCTCCTGCCAATAACTTCATAACCACAAAATTGGGTTTGGCAACCTTTAATATTCTAGTGACCTAAACAATGAGCAACATTATCAAAACAAAGTTAACACGTCTTTACATTTATAGGTACGAATTAGAATTTGGCACAGTGTTAAAATTTCATATTTAAAACTACATACTTTTTTTAGTCATAGAAACTGCATTTTAATCAATCTTAGAAACATATGAGAGCACCACTGTGCCTCCCTGTCAGTAGCACAGTTTTAAAAGCAAGTGTCACCAATGTCTCATCAGCTGTGAACCTGGCACGATGTACTCCATCCCTCTTCCTCAGTGAAAAGGAGAGTAATAACTCGATCTACCCAACAAAGATTTGTTGTGAGGAGTAAATGTTAATTAATCTATGCTCAGAGCTCTGATCCATAACTGGAAGGCAGTGAATGTCCTTTACGAGTTATCTGTTGGCAGTAGTTCTGACTACCCCTTACCTGAGAGACTTCATTTGAAACAGTTGAGTAACAGTGGGCTGGTATATTGTTTTCTTCTTGAGAATAATGTAAAACTGAAGAAAAGCCATCTTCCCACCCAACTCAGTGCATCCAGCTGCTCAGCCAAAACCCTTCCACGCACTTGACTCCCTTTTTCTCCTGTATCCATCCCACATCACTTCCCCAGCCAATCCTGATGACTCAACCTTAAAGTACACTTGAAAATGCAGTTTACTCTGACTACCCCCGTAATCACCACTGCCTTCCACCTAGATTACCATGACAGATTACTGCCGTAGCTCCTGGCTTCTAACCTTTGCCCCTACTATGGCCTAGTTTGGCACAGTGGTCAAGGCTCGGCTTTAAAATGTAAATCAGATCGATCACTCCTCCGGTCCAAAGCCTCCAAGAGTTTACCCCCTCACTCAGAGGAAAAGCCCGATGGGATCTGGTCACCCTGCTACCTCTCTAACCTCATTTTTCACTTGCCTGCCACACTCCATCCGTGCCAGGCCCTGGCTGTTCCGCCAATACTCCAGGCATCTTCCTGCCTCAGGACCTTTACATGCTCCCTCTGCCTAAAGACTCCAGCCTTATCTAACCACATGACTTGTTTCTCCACTGTCTTCTAAAATTTGCTAAAAGGCTACCTTTATTTTGAAATATCTAACCCCTCCACCTCCCTACTTCCTGTAGCATTCCCTATCCTCATCCCCAGATCACTTAGAGCCTTCTTATCATTTGTTTACCGTCTCTGTAACATACCGTTTCTCCTCTGGTTCTATTATAAGGGCAAGGATTTCTGTCCTCCCCTTCCCCCATCAATAGCCCTGGAAATCCTGTTGGCATAGTGATTAAGTGCTACAGTTGCTAACCAAAAGGCCAGCAGTTCAAATCCACCAGGCACTCCTTAGAAACTCAGTGGGCCAGTTTTACTGTGTCCTACAGGGTGGCTATAAATCAGTATTGATGTGTCGGCCAATAGTTTTTGTTTTTTTTGGTTTTACCATACCCGTAGAATTTACCTCAATACTGGGAGTGTAGCAGGTGCTCAATAAATACCTGCTGAATACATGAAGTTTCCATTAAATAAAATATGCTACCTATTTAAGGCATCTCCCTCTATCCTTTACAGTTCCTTTTTTGTTACATGGGTAAATACATTTTTAGAAAGTTTCTCTCCTATCCCTCCCTTATCCACTAGACATCCAGCTCTTCTTCTGTTCCAAGGAACAAATATTGTTATTAATTTTTAAGTAGTTTTCCATACACATGCGGTCTTCCTTGTTGCTTTTTGACTGAAATGGCAGTACATTATACAGAAAATTTTACATCTTCCTTTTTTTTAAAATTTCCAAATCCTTACAACACAATTACTGGGCCTAAGCATTTGTGGTTTGTACAGATACTGCTAAACTAACCCTCTTTATAAGTTTTACCACGATATATGCTCAAAACAGTGGCATACGTACTTCAAGTTAACTTTCATTTTTCAGAAAATTAGGTATATAGCAAATTATAAAAATAGCAAATGCTTTCTATCTATATTGTCAATCTTATGCTCCGTAAAATAATCTCAAAATAATGTCATAAAGAGTGACAGCCTTTAAAGAGTCATGTAGGGTAAGACCGCTTTTGTTTCTGTTATTATCAGCCAGGTCATTTTTCAGATTTAAGATTTTATATAACTGTTTTTAGTATAATGAATTACCACACATTAAAAAAAAAGTTAACTGTTACTACTGCTCAGAGCTACAAATCAGTCTAGATCTCATTTCTATTTTATTTTATGGTTCTAGGTCTTAATTTCCCTTTGCATTGATTTTTAAATTTACACAATGGAGGTGCTTACATCACCTCTTTCGTAAAATACTAAGTCTGAAAATGGCAGCTGAGCAAAGCTATATAAAAATCCTTGGCTGAAAGAAGGCAGGCCATTTATTAATACTATTCCTTAAAGTTCATTTTTATAACTAAATTTTCATCTATAAGTAAGAAATGTACTTCCTACCAAGTGTTTTCCCGAGAATCACAGTGATCCCAGCCTCACCTCATGGTCTGGGTTTGGGATGTTTTCCAGGATCATTTTCGCCTGCTGAAAGTGTTTACTGGCCGCCACGTACAGTTCTGGCGACTGAGGAGGAGGGCTGTACTTACTGAGGTCAGACATTTCCTGAAAAGGGGAAGCAGTATGCAAAACACAGTTAACACGCACACCAAAAAAACCCTAAAACGTTCTTTTTATAGTTACCAAAGAAGTCTATGCTGAATATTTACTCAAACACCCTAAAGTGAAACTCGGCACATCTCCGTTTCCATTTTTCCCTATGTGATGTTCAATTCTCAACCCTTAGACACTGCTGTTAGGGGCTGTCACGTCAGTTCCACCTCCCGGTGACGCTGTGAACACCACAACGAGAGACTGCCCTGCCCCGTGCCGTGCCCAGTCACCTTTATGCTCAGCCACTGCTGCAGTCACTGTGTGAATCCATCTTGTTGGGGGGCGTCCTCTTTTTCACTGACCCTTCGCTCCACCGAGCTTGACGACCTTCTCCAGGGACTGATCCCTCTTGACAGCACATCCCAAGTACGTAAGATGCAGTCTCACCATCTTCGCTTCTAAGAAGCACTCTGGGCGACTTCTTCCAGAACAGATTGGTTGGTTCTTTCGGCAGTCCGTGATACATTTAATGTTCTTCCCTAACACCACAATTCAAAGACATCAGTTCTTCTGTCTTCCTTATTCCCTGTCCAGCTTTCACATGCATGTGATGTGAGTGAAAATACCATGGCTTGGGTCAGGATCACCTTAGTCTTCAAACTGACATCTTTACTTTTCAACACTTTAAAGAGGTCCTTTGCAACAGGTTTTCTCAATGCAGTACACCTTTTGATTTCTTAACTGCTGCTTCTATGGGCGGTGACTGTGGAAACAACGTCAGTCCTTTCTCTGTTTATGATGATGTTGGCTTACTGGTCCAGCTGGGAGGATCTCTTGTTTTCTTGATGTTGATACTGAAGGCTGTGGCCTTGGATCTTCATCTGTAAGTGTCCCAAGTCCTCTTCACTTCCAGCAACCAGAGCTGTGTCATCTGCCTAACACAGGCTGTTGATGAGTCTTCTCCAATTCTGATGCCTTGTTCTTCATATAATCCAGCTTCTCACATTACCTGCTCTGTATACAGACTGAAAAGGTATGGTGAGAGAATATAACTTTGATACACACATTTCCTGACTTTAAACCATGCAGTGTCCCTTTATTCTGTTTGCATGAGTGCCACTTGATCCATACACAGATTTTTCATGAACACGATTAAGTGTTACGGAATTCCCATTCTCTGCAATGTTCACTGTAACTTGTTATGATCCCCACAGTCAAATGCCTTGGCACAGCCAGTGAAACACAGGGAAACATCCTTCTGGTATTCTCTGCTTTCAGCCAAGATCCACATGATATCAGAAATGATACCTTTGGTTCCATGTCCTCTTCTTGAATCTGGCTTGAATTTCTAGCAGTTCCCTGTCAAAATACTGTTGCAGTTGCTTCTGAACAACCTTTAGCATAATTTCACTTGTGTGTGATACTAATGATACCACTGGATAATTTCTGTGTCTGGTTCCATCACCTGTCTTGGAAATATGCATAAATAGGGACCTCTTCTAGTCACTTGGTCAGGTAGCCATCTTCCAAATTTCTTGGCATAGATGAGTGAGCATTTCCAGTGCTGCATCTGTTTGTTGAAGCATGTCAGCTGGTATTCCACCACTTCCTGGAGCCTTGTTTTTTGGCCAGCGCTTGCAATGCAACTTAGACTTCTTCCTTCAGTGCCATTGCTACCTCTTGAAATGGTTGAACATCAACCAGTTGTGTCTGGTATAATGACTCTGTATTCCTTTCATCTTCTGATGCTTCCTGAGTAGTATTTTCCCGGTAGAATCCTCATACACTAGCTCATGTTATTCTCATACCTTAAACATCTGTCATTGTGGTAAGTACATCCAAGAGACCCAAATTGTTTTCATACTATTTACACTGCTTTTTGTTACCTTGTCCCACTATTCTACCAAGGGTTTGATCTGTTTATTAAATAAGAAATTCTCAGTACAACCAGCATATCTAAGGAGTCTGAGGCAAAATATTTTAAAATTATCTCAGTGAACAGGTTCACCTTGAACTGTAGATAGTGCACTGGTGGTGGTGTCATCACACTGTTGAAGGGAGCAAACCGGTGTTCGTAACGAACTTGTTCACTATCAAGCTCAAACTTGGGTTTCCGTACTTTGCCATCCATGTCAAATGCTACCATGGTCTAGAGGGGAATAAAAAGGGAATGAGAAAGATGATATCAGTATGGAAAAGCATACATCTTCATTGTAACAGACTGGAAAAAGAGAAACAGCTATATACGTATGGCTCAGAAATCAGAAGAGAAAAATTAGCATGTTAGCATTCATTTTTATTGTATGTGCCGTCTCTTACATAAAAAATTTTCAATTCCAGTATTTAACATATTACTGTCTATTTTCCCACCACTGTCAGTCTGTTGTGCTGTGATGGCTTGTGCACTGCAACAACGCTAGGAGCAGCTATGCAACGGGATTTCAAATACCGCCAGGGTTACCCATGGTGGGCAGGTTTCAGCACAGCTTCCAGACTGAGACATACTAGAAGACAGGCCTTAATGTACTTCTAAAAATTAGCTAATAAAAACCTCATGGATCACAACATAACAGTGTCGTATTCATTCGCTTCGGCTACGCCATCAGGAAGGATCAGAAGCTTGAGTAGGACACCATGCTCAGTGAAGCAGAGGGCCAGCAGAGGGGAGGCCGACTCTCAGGAGAGACGGACTGACACCACAGCCACCACGGTGGACTCAAACGTGGTGGCTATCACAAGGATGACGCAAGTCTGGGCAGCCGTGCGTTCTGTTGCACCTAAGGTTGCCAGGAATCACAGCAGACTCAATGGCAGCTGCCTGTTTGTCTTGGATTCCAAGTGGAATTAATGATTACACGTACACATAACTCATGTCTCACACTCTACAACAGCTTTGAAACCTTCACATCAAGCTTCTCAAAAAACAAGCAGTATGTAACTTTTATAAGAAAGCACATGTTTTTCACATGGAAGTCCATACTGTTTGATGCATTTTCATGTAAGTTGGCTCAAATTTTTTCTTAAATTGCCAAGTAAAACTTAAAATAGTGTTTATGACCTCTTGAAAATGCCTGCTTTTGCTTATCTATTCATTGTGATACCTATCTCCTTCCTATTGTCCTCCTAAAATAACCCCCAAACCCTATCTTTTCCAACAAAATCTTGATCATCAGTTGGAAGTAAATACTCCTTTTTTTTGCTGCTCCTGTCACATCTATGTCACCTGTACTGTCTACCATTAACCAGGTACTTGCGAGCAATGACCACATCTGTTCAGACTGGGTGTTCCACTCCTCCAGGTAAACTACCTGACATATAGCAAGAGTTTAACAGTTGTTGAATAAATTAATGAAAACCACTTGATCTCAAAACAGGTCATCTTCAAGTAGATGAGAAGCAAAACAAAGGTGAAATGAGAACACAGAAAGAATCACAGACAAAAGGTGACTTGTAATGAAACCATACAACAGCAGTGGAGTTCAACAGCAAAAAGAATTTAGTGTTCAACTCATTACCTTAAACATCCCAGCACACATGTTCTGATAAGCCTGGCTCATGGTGATCTCTCGGCTGAGTGGGCGAACTGTAATGAGAAAGGAAACCATTCCAACTCTTTTCTCCCCTGCTCCTGCATTTTTTTGTAAGAGAAAGTCTGACTTGAACAAACTTTCTACTCTGTTTACAAATCAAAACATCAGACAGTTTGCTCCTACAGGCTAAACTTTAAGGTCAAATTCTTTAAATAATGTAACAGAAAAGCTAAGCAATGACTGTGTTCCCAAAATAGCTAATGCCATAAAACTCTACTATGAAACAATCTTATCTTCCTCTGAATTCACCACATTAAGACTTAAGTGTTCATACAGAAAGTCCATTAAGAATCATTCAGTGACCCACCCAACTATTTAAATGCTAAGAAAACACAAAGTGCTATTTTTTAAGGACAATAGTCACATCTATGCCCTTTCCTGAAGCACTGACCGGCTGGTCCCTCTGAAACGTTCCTCCTTTCTCAGAGTTCTTGGATGACGCCTCACGGTGCTCCGCGTCAACAGCACACCCGAGGGTCTGTTTCCCCCTAAGCTGTCAGGCTTCTCTCAAAACATCTATTGTCTCGTTTCCTAATCTCTTTTGCTTGTTCACGCCACATGGTTACTTCTTGTCCTAAAATCCTCTGATACAGAGAGCAGCAAAGACATAAAACAAAGCAAAGAGAGCAAGGACACCTACATGGCTAAAAACAGAACTCTGTCTCTACCTTATACTTTCTGAAGAACACCTGAGCAAGGCTTACTATAATGATAAATCACCTACCACAACTCATGAGTAGCCTCTACCTATTTATTTGCAGAAATTAAGATTCTTTATTTCTTATATCAAAGAATAATCCACAGCACCTTTCTTCTTTTTCTTGGTTTTTTTACTGCTACGGCCTTTCTGCTGCTCTTCCATTATCCTTTCCTCTGCCATTTGAGAGCCATCAGCACGACTCAATGTCGACATCAACCAGGCATAAAGGAATTCAGACAGATACCTTAAAGGATTCAAAGTGTTAGTTAAAAGGAGATCTCTCAGTGAGATAACTTCATCAGTGCATGCATTGTTACTAATAAGGAGGTACTTGCCTACAATGGTTTCAAAGGGTCTTTATAAAAAAATCATCAGATTATCCAATTAGGTAATTGATAGATTTGCTCTTAGAAGAAATGAATACTGTAAGTAACTAACTTTTCCCTTCTTTGTTACTGTACCTGTACAATTGTTTAACTGCCTACAATGATACACAGTTCACAATTTTTCAAAAACTTTCTTGATAATTGTAAGTGTACATAAACACACATATAATCAAATGAATGCCATTAAAATATTTTTACTGTATCAGGACATATTTTAACCTTAATCTAAATAAATATTTCCTTCACCTGTCAACCACAAAAGGAAACAATTTCACAAGATAAAAATTTGTACTATACAAAACCACTGTAAAGAAATTCAGAACATTCAAGCTTATATTTTACTTGAGTTTATTCAGCAAATGAATGTAATATAAGAATACTAGATAATTGATTTTTCAAAAGTTTAAATTAACATTCTACCCTGCTACGCCAACAAAGGAGTTCAAATCTAGGATACATATATATATACATAATCTGAAATACAATCCATAATAAACAAAACCAAGGATTACTATTACATTAAGCAAAAATCCAAGATTTGCAAGAGCTTTTATTATAATGCAGTTTGAGTATATATCTATTTCCACAGTTCCCCCAAAAGATGTTATGTCAGGACACAATATTGTAACACATCTAAAAGAGAACATGTTAAAGCAGTATAAAAACTACTCAAAAGATCTACCTGTATTCACTAAAGGTTCTGTATTTTAAGGCTAAACCTAGCACTATGCTTCCTGGCAGCTACAGCAAAAAGTCACGTATCTTTTTATATGATGAAAAAGAAAACATGTAGTTTCTTATACAGGGAGAGTAACTCCCAACACTGAATTTCTTCCCACACCCCGTGACAAAATCTGGAAACTAACCTGCATCTTAACTCCATGAGGGGACTTTGATAGGGAGCAAACGCTGCCTTCTGATTATCAAATCTAAGGACAGCTGAGTGGAACAGCTGATGTGATTAAATATCAGATCCCTCAATGAGCCTAAGTGCTTTATTAAAATTAATTCACAACTGTTAATATCTAAGCAGAGCCAGAGTGCTGACATTCTAAGCCAGTGGTTCTTAAAGAGTGATCCCTGGACCAACAGCAGCAGCAGCACTTGGGAATTCGAAATGCAAATGATTACATTCCCACACTGATCTACTGCTGTCGGTGGACTCCAAGTCACAGTGACCCTAGAGGAGAACAGAACTGTCCCAGAGGCTTTCTAGCTGGCAGATTCCAACTGACCTTTTGATTAGCAGCCGTAGCTCTTAATCACTGTGTCACCAAGGCTCTGCGTCCCAGTAATCTTTGTATTTACATAATTTCCAAGTGATTGAGATGAACATTAAAGTTTCATAGCTGTTTTTTACTATGGGTTTTAAAAAGGTCCACGTGCTTTAAGGATCATGTCCATGAACAAAAAATTACCTTGTGAAAGTGCAGGAGTCCAATCTAATTTTGAGACCAAAAGGCAGTTCTAAACTTAAGGAAAAAGACCAAGGGTGCTTACAGACAGAAAAGAATCTCCTCAACTATCTAAATTTATTGTGGAATATTTACCATTCATTTGCTGAGTGAAGATCTAAGTTCTTTGTGTAAAAAAGCATGTAAAAAATTGTATTTTGATTTTTGAAATCAAGAGCAAAAGCTCTCCATTAACTGCCTCAAACCACAAAAGACAGAACTTGAATCATGTCTCTCTATAAAATGTTTGATTTTAAAACACTGAATCAGATTGTCTAACACTCAGGACACCCTATGTGTGCTCCATAGTGTTTTCTTCGCTGTGACCTTTTAGAAGGATCACCAGTCTTTTCTTCTGCAGGGCTGCTGGGTAGGTCTGAACTGCCAACATTTAAGTTATGAGTTCAGTGCAATCTCTCTCTACAGACTTATCTTTCCCATTTCATACAAATGCAATCCCATGGTATATGTTCAGTTAAATACATTCCTAGTACCTAGCACCACCAAAGTCAGGGCAGAATGGGTGTTAATTCTCCCTTTACCACTGTTCCAGACACAAAAAAGTCTTTAATTGACCCATTTACCCCGGAGTATCTTTTATTAGTGTTTTTTTTAAAGTAAGTATTCGAATGGCAAAAAACAAATCATATTTGTACAGTGCTATGACACTTTAAAGCTGTTCCAGATATTTGGCTCTAATTTTCAGTATCTGTCTAACTGGTCTTACAACTACAGTTAAAACACACACGGGAAAGTGCCTGGAAATTATGCCCTGTTCTGGAAATCTCATCCAGCCACCCACCACCAACTTGATTACAAACTGTTCCCTTACCAATATATGTAGTAGTACTCATGCATGCTGTAGAGCTCCAACTCAAAGCCACTTAGAAGATACTGGATCATAATCCGAAGGTTGTGGTAAAGGACCCAGGTACCTAAACAAGCCAAATGCTGCCTCTGGGGTTCTTGCTTCAATAGCATCGTGTGAAGTGCTGCATCAACCTTCTCTGCCTAGCAGGAAAAATGTCGGAACACTGACTGTTTTTAAAGTCATGAAAACTTATTCTTTGGTTATACTACTGCTGCTACTCAGTATTTTAAAATTAATATATTTTCATTATGTGAGCTTGCTACAAAATTATAATTTCATACATATTTCATAATTTATCCTGATTATCAAAGAAACAATTTAAGATGTTTGTCAGTTTGGATTACTGTTTTTTTCTCTTTGGTATATGAAACGATTACTTTTAAGTGACAAACCAGTTTACACATTAAAAACTTAAATAATAAAAATAACATTCCAAAGACTGCTTAAAAATCTGGTCAAGGTATGTGAATTGCTTAATTTTAGAACTGAGGGGAGCTTCTTGACTCTTACCTCATCCTGTAAGGTAGCAAATTCCTCAAGAATATGACCGAGCTTATCTCTCTGTCGAGCCCTGTTATGTCCATGAATCTGAATAAGACTACAGAATGGCTGCAACACACACAGTTTGTTAGTGGTCAATATGAAATTTTCCCGATACTGAGGAAACTTAATTTTTCAAAATCTGGCTTATGCGGAACGGGCACTGCAAATATAAAAATCATGCCTATGTTTATTTCGGACACAGGCATTTATTTTTAAGAACCTCAACACTAGAATTTCTGAAAGCTACAAAAAGCAGCTGTATGTGAAACTTGTTTTCATATAAGAAAAGCCTTTTCTTCAATCTTTAGATAGATCTCTGCACTATCCAAAGGATAGTTCCTTTTCTGCTATTTCAAGCTAACAGCCAGTGTTCAAGGTTGACATTCTTGTCCTGCTTTAAGTATCTAGAATGCCTGGTAATAATACGACTTGAGTAATGGCTGAGACCTATAAATCCTGACACAAAGTTCTCCAACTCCTACTCCCTCTATGCAATATTCTCATATCAAATCCTCTAACATTTCAATAATCAGATAACAGGCACTGGCAATAGGATGCTTGGATTTAAGATGTGTGTATTATAAGGTTCTGTATGCATGCTGCTGCTGTTTTGTTGTTGGGTGCCCTAAAGAGTTGGTTCTGACTCACAGTGACCCTATGTGCAATAGAATGAAATGAACCAATCCTGCGCCATCTTCACAATCGTTATTAAGTTGAAGGCCACTGCTGCAGCCACTGTGTCAATCCACCTCATTGAGGGCTCCCTCTTTTTCACTGACACTCTAACTTACCAAGTATTATGTCCATCTCCAGGGACTGGGTTCCTCCTTTAAGTATAATACTGTTCTATATTTGTATACTCTAACTGGTACTACTGCATTTACTTAATAATTACCCAATAAGAAACACAGAGGAGATACAGTATTTCACATTTTAAAGACTGAGAAATTTACAGAAAAGTCAATGATCTTCATAATAATAAAATACCAGTGATAAAGATTACATCTTGTCTTCCATTGATTCTTCTTTCACCACAGTGCTGCCTTCTTCTATAGATACTTAGGAACTGGAATGAGACCCCAAAGAACTACCTGCTTGAGTTCTCCAAGAACAATAATTAAATAAAAACTATGTATAATTAACTTAATCCATTACAAGGTTTCCATTTCCTAATTAGGATCTGAAAAACATTTGTGATGTCATCTAAATTAACAATTTTAATTTTACTATAATCCTGTTCATTAAAGCAGCACATAAATAAAAAGAAAAAAAGCAGCACAAACATAAGCAGAAAGGGACATTACATCAAATATTACTAACTAAAAAAGACAAAAAAGTTTTCATGTCCATTTACAAAAAGCCTTCCAGAAACAACTGCTGTTTTTCAATTCTGGAGTCTAACTTATCCTGCTTCTACGGGCCCCTAGGGCTGCACTGAGGGGCCAGCAAGAGCTGACTCTCTGTTTAACAACCACCACTAAGAATACATGTCATGAAGCCATCCACTAATGGGTACACAGTAAGAGAAGACATAAATTAGATACAAAATATTCGATGAAAAATAACACAAATTAATAATCCTAAACAATTAAACCGCACAATTTTTTAAGTGCCCAACACAGAGATCTGCATTGTAATTCTTACCCGAACACAGTGAGTAACAAAGGAGTCAATACAGTCCTTAGCCTGGTGATTATTATAGAGGCAGCACCTGTAAGACAACAGTCACCTTATTAAAATCACACTATCTGGCCCGGACAATAGCAGCAGTGACTACTGCGGGTACTACCAGTAGCTGGGGACAGTGGAAAGAAAGGAATGGAAGAAACAGAAAACAGAGCAAATCCATCACGAAGGTAGAGGATTGCTAGCATTATATGAAGAAATATTCCACTATTACCGTGTTGTTCACACAATAAATGTGTAATGTTTCCAATTCCTTCAGTTCTCTATTTGGACAACAAGATTCAGATCTAGTACGATCACATTATGGAGAAAAGGAAAAGCCTAGAGCGGCACTTTTTCATGCATCTGTATGTCATGAATTTTCTGATAATTAATATCCTCCTGGATTGTGCTCACTAGTAATTGTGAAGAACACAATATACAGAATACTAACTTTTTCAAGATTTGTCCACATTTCCAACCACTGGCTATAAATCAGCACCTGTGCACCCTCCTGGGACCTTGTATCCTTATACGGTATAGTCTGATGCAGTGTTCCTTACCTCGTACCGCTTAGCACCTGACATTACCTACTGATCTATTGTCTAGTCTCTCCCCCCAGAATGTAAGCTTCTTGTAAGCAGGTCTTTTGACCTCCTTTTCCCTAGAATTCAGAAAGAAACCCAGCAATAAGAACAGGCATTCAAGAATAATTTATTAAATGGAAGAATGGATAAAAATAAAAACACTACTTAAACTCAATGATGGTACAAGTATCTGTCACGTTACACATGTCTACATATTTGATACACTTCATCATTAAAAAAGTTGAAATAACTTTAAAATTTTGAAGAGGAAGGAAACAAAAACTCAGTAAGATACTAAGTCCCAAGAAGTTGGCAGGGTGCAAGACAGGGGAGAAATAAGGGGAGCCTGCTACGAGGAGAAGGAAGTATTCTCCAGTCTCATCCTGCTGGGTGGAGCAGAGAGAAAAGCGGGGAAATGGAGCCCCTTGGTGGTGACAAACAGACAATGTCTTGATCCCGTTAAGCTGTAGGGGGGGGAAAAAAAAAGTGCTTGGTTGTAAATCTCTGGCAAGGCAGCATTATCACTTGGAGAAAGGATAGATGTAAAAGAACTTCCAAAATGAGAAAGAAAAGGAGTAAAAATTGGATCAAACCAGGCAAAGTAAGAATTGGGGGGAGGTGAGGTTAAAGAACACAGGAAACAGCCAACAGCCAAATTAAGGAGGAAAAACTTACACCAAATGTGAACACGCAAAACCCCACTTTAAGGTTGAAAGCATCATACGTGACAACGAGGAACAATGCAGAACGATAAAGACACAGGCAATCGGGTCAGTGCACCTGGTTAAAATCTTATGCACTAAAGCAGCAACCGACTGTACAAAGCCAAAACTATTAGGAAAGCAAGGAGGATATATGGACAGTAGATTATTTTGTGTGTGTGTGTGTGTGTGTGTGTGTGTGTCAGAATGAGAACAAAAACAGACACACACATAAACACTGTTCAGAAATAAGAATATGAGAAATTGAATAACTCAATTAACAAACTCAAACAGATGAATATCAAACTTTACATCCTAAAAGGCAAGACCGTTTTCTTAAATGCCTAACAGACATGAAAATCTATGATGTATTTGGTCACAGAAAGTTTTAAATTAACAGTACTTTACTGTGATCATTGAATGTCGCTATTTGGCACTGTTTTAAAGTCTATCAAAGCAATGACACAAAATGAAATAACCAGGGTAAAGAGTGGAAAATAAAAAACTATCTCTTTTTGGGAAAAGATACTCTATATTCACCCTACAGTAATAGCAGCAACAAAAAAACACAAAGACAAAGCAATAGGAAACAAAACCCTGCAGAAACCAGAGACACAACAAGAACATGAAGGGCTCACATAAAGAAAAACAGCTGCAGTTAGTTCATTAGATAATACAATGTTGTTTGGTTAGGCAATTTAATGTACATGAAAACATCAGGTCTTGCAAAGTTATTATGCAAATTAATTCTGATTAGAATTCCAACCCTTTTCAGGACTGTATAAAATTATCTTAAAATTTATATGCAAGAATGAACACCAAAGAAGAGGCCGGAAAAGAAAAAAAAAAAAAATCCCAAAAAAGAAAGGTACAAGAAGCCATATCTCAACAGATACTAAAACTTAAGAAAGTCACAATAAAATAAAAAGGTTATGCTGTCACTTCAACGTAAGATATTTTAAAGTAAAATTAAGAAGGTAGTTCAAGTTAAAAATACTTGCAAAAAAAGTTAAAGATGGTTTCTATTATTAATGGTGACCATCCACTTGGTTATCCATCTAGTGTGAAATGAAGTTTAATCTCTGTTATTTACACCATTTATAAGAAACAATTCCTAAAGGATTAAAGAAATAAAACGAAATCATAGTAATCTTTAGAAGATTTAAGTGACTAAAAATATAACCTACAGTTTGAGGTAAATGCTTTATCTCACATAAAAACCCTAGACATTATAAAGGACAAAATAACTAGACAAGAGTTGTTATATAAAAAGGTAAAAATTTTGATGTGGCAAAGGAAAGACTAAGGGAAACAATTATCTTTGATGGCTCTCACACAAAAAGGATTAACCTTTCACAGCATATAAGGCAATCTTACAAATTTCCAAGGAAAAAAAACTTAAAAGCCAATGGGCAAAGGATATAAATGAGTAACTCATAGAAAAATAGTTCTAAATGTCAATAAAGACTGTATTACTTGCCCAAATTAAAATAACGATCAGATATAACTTCTCAGCCCACATACTGGAAAAAATTAAAAGAATGGTAACATCTACTGCTCGTGTGGATTCAGGGAACCTTCACCCAGTAACTCTACCCCTTAGTATACGCACAAATGCACAATGAAATATTTAGTGGTCCTTTAAAAGAACCAGTGAAATCTATGGAAATCCTGGTGGTGCAGTGGGTTAAGGGCTACATCTGCCAACCAAAAACTTGGCAGTTCAAATCTGCCAGCTGCTCCTTGGATGGGGCAGTTGTACTCTGTCCTACAGGGTTGCTATAAGTTGGAATCGACTTGACAGCAGTGGGTTTGATGTGTTTTTTGGCAATTAGACCTACATCACATAATCTGGGACATAAAGAATTTTAAAAATAAAAATTTAACTCACGAAAAATAGTAAAAAATTCATGATAAAAACAGCCTATCTAATGTGATCCCATTTGTATCAAGTTACAGACGTGTAAACAGGTCCTGGTGTACACAGGTTAAGTGTCTGGCCGCCAACGAAAAGGCTGGCAGCGTGAACCCATCCAGCAGCTTCCAAGAGAATGATCTGGAGGCTAGGAAGCCTTATAGGCAGTTCCACACTGTCACGTGGGGTCATTATGAATCAAAACTGACTCAGTGGCACCTAACAACAACAGCATAATGTGTGTACCTCTATTCACACTGGCAGCCACAAGGATGGTCATCAGAACAGAAGTTATCTCCGAGGAAGGAAGGTGATTTTTGCTGTCTTTCATATCACTCTCCTGCACTGTCTGAATTTCGGAGCATGTCAGAGTATTTACATAATCAGTTCCTTAAACACAAAAACTTAATTGCCTTCTCTTTCCTTCCTCTATTGAATCAACTGTCACTTCCTACTGATTTTACCTCAGAATGTTTCTCAAACCTGTCCCAGACGTTAAGCCTTCATCATCTCTCTCACCTGTACTGCAGAAAGCAACCTATACAAACTGCCTCCAATCATTACTCCTGCTCACTTCCTTTGCTCTCTATTATAAGAAACAAACCCAGCTATGCTAAAACTCTCTAAAAACTTTTAGTAGTTACTCAACAACCACAAAATAAAGTTCAAAACCTTCGTATCACTTAAGACTCCCCCTAAGTTTTCTCTTGTCTTTGCATTCAACTCCCATATATTTGTTCAGCCAAGTTTTTACTGAGCACTTATTATGTGCCAGACACCACTGTGTCACCCAAGATGTATCAGTGAACAAAGTGCCAGTTACCTGTCCTGACTCTGTGGAGCTTATATTCTAATGGGGGACACAGGGAAAGGAAAGATGGAAAATAATAAAGATGTCAATTATACAGTATGTGAGAGGGTAACTGTCATATAAGAAATGGAGCACTGGGTTGAAGGACAAGGGGTGGTAGCAATTTAACAACAGGGTGGCCAAGGTAGCTCTTATTGAGGTGAGGGAGTTAGCCCTAGGTATTTCTGAGGAACATGTTCCTGTCGATCCCCTAGCCTCTGTCAAGGCCCTGGGGTAAGAGAGCGCCTGCCTGGATGGTCCGGGAATACCAACGGAGCCAGTGTGGCTGAATGTGAGATCAGAGGGGAGACAGAACGGGCTTCATACTGAACTTTGCATGCCATTAAAAGGACTTTGGCTTTTCTGCGAACGAAATGCTGAATGTTACAAACACTGAAAATACCTAGGAAGTAAGACCCTCCCTGGAGAACCTTTAAGTATCTAAGGTGTCAGATGTGTGGGCTACATTTTCAAGGTCCCTTGTCAGAAAAATGAGGGAGACTCTCAAAAATGGACTCCACATAACCAATGACTGTGAGGATGGTGCAGAACACAGCAACATTTTGTTCTGTTCCACATAAAGCTGCCAGGAGTCACAAGCTGACTCGACGGCACCTAAACACACCAACAGAAGTAGCACTAAGCTGACAGAGATGTGGGCTAAGTACTCAAGCTCCCACATCTCTGACTAGGACAACTCCGAGCTGTGACCTACACTGTCTCAGGGGGCCTTGTGGGGCTGAATCAATTACTTTCCAGAGAGCCCTGGGGCACTGTCCTACAGCTGTAAGTGCACCTCTGCATGGCTCTCTTCCCTTTCATCTCCCACTTGCCCACAGTCCTGCTGGTGTTCCCTGGGATCACCTCCTAAACTACATTTCTATGAATCCCCGACTCAGGGTCTGCTTCTGGGGAACCCAACCCAAGATACGAAGCTACTAGAGTACATCACAAGAGACACGACATGACATATTCAACAAATTGTCGGTAAGAACGCTGACCCACTAAGTTATTCTTAGAATATATACTTTCATACCCTCATGTCTTCATACATGCTGGCTTCTTTGCTGACAAACAGTGAGTCCTTTTATTCCTCCCCATCAAAAAAGCCCTGCTCATCTCTCAAAATATCAACTGAAAATAATTCTCTCTGCATTAAATCTTTTCCAGCCTCTGCAAGTGGCATATTTTCAAGAGTTCAAGTTCTGATTTATACCTAGACTTGGATCATTGACAACACAGACTGTATCCACTTCTACAACTGTCTCCCAAAGTGATTCACACAGTGTTGTGCACAAAGATCCCATACAAGTTTCTGAATTTCTGATAACACCTTAGTTTTTCTTTCCATATTATAAAACTACCTGATTTCAACCTCATAAAAGCCTCATTTTAATCAGAATGATACACAGAAGAGTTAATTTTCACATGATTTTTTTTTTTTTTTAAGATAGAGATTTGTTTTTATGGGAAGCTGGGCTTTCACAGAAACACATACCATTACCAACTATCTTACAATACTTACTTGGGAGAAAGCACCGGAGGACTGACAAACGACCGAAGTGCATCTTTCACCATGTCTTGCATGAGATGGGTTCCAAAAACCTTTTTGTTATCTACCAGGAAAGTGGTCTTAGAACAAATAGTATGTATTAGTAATGCTGCCACACCTTGATATCATTTTACAGATAGCTGCCATTACTGTGACGACTGTATTTCTTAGAAATAATGTTGAATAAAAAAGTGATTAAAATACTGAAAAGTTGGTGGAAATTTTTTATAAATCATTGCCTCTACAATGGGAATTACTTCTTAATCCTTATTTAACTCTGATGCAGGAGAATAAAAAAAATCCAGAAAAAATTCTGCCAAGTCAAGAGTAGTATTATTAAACTGATTTAGTAAACAAACAAGTTTAAAGTTGAATAATCAAATACATGGAAGGGGTTTGGCAAGCTATGAAATATCAAACGCCCATAAATGTCAAGACACTCGACAGTCTTTCTAATGAAAGTTTTGCAATACACATAAAATTTCTGAAACAGAAAGAAAAATCACATTTAAAACAATCTGAGTTTACTTTTCTTCCATTAACAACTACATGTGTATTAATAGTTAACACACACCTTGCTTGAATTCCTCATTCAAAATTTTAAAACTTTGAAACTTTACATGAAGTCTACTTTTCTGTTGTACAGTGCTACAATTTTCACAAACATTCATACATGTAACCACCACCATAATCAAGATACACAATGATTCCATCACTCCAAAACTACTTCCTCATGTGATCTCTCTGTGCCTAAGTCCTCTTCACAACCTTAGCCCCTGGTCACTACTGATCTGTTTTCCTTCTATAGTTTTGCCTTTTCTATGATGTTATTAAAATGACTTCTTTCATCCAGCACAGTGAACTGCTGCTAATCTACGCTGGCGAGTGTATCAGTAGTTCACTCCTTTTTACTAGTAGTATGTGATTGTGTGTATGTGTCACAGTTTTTTATCCTTTCACCAGCTGAAGAATAGTTTGGTCACTTCCAATCTGAGCAACTGCATTAAAAAAATGGCTATAAACACTCACATACCAATTTCTATTACAATATACATTTCCATTTCTCTCAGGAAAAAGTACGAATGGGATGGCTAGCTGTATGGCACACATACACTGTCAAACTACTTTGCATAATGGTTGTACCACTTTACATTCCTATCAGCAATGCTTTTTTTTTTTTCTTTTTCAGTTTTGGGTTCTTTTTAAAGATACTCTAAAAAGTGAATTTTCGTTTGTATTTCCCCAGCAAAAATGATGTAAGGTATCTTTTCTCACACGCATAGTTGCTCTGTCTATTTGAGTGTTCTATTTTCTGTCTATTCTAAACATTAGGCTGTCTGTTTTCTCACTGTTAACCTCACAGGGTTCTTTGTGTTGTAAATGCAAGTCCTTTGTCAGACATACGATTTGCACGAATTTTTTCCCACTGTAACATCTTTTCATTTTCTTAACAATGCACTACATGAAATAAGTTTTAGATTTACTGATTTTTTTAAGTGCACTGTATTTTTGATGACTGTTTTCCCAAAGATTTTCTCCTATTTCACCTCCGTTCTACAGTCTCACATTTTACAGTTTGGTCTATGGTCCAAGACCAATTTTTTGCATGTACATGTCTAACTGATCATTCACTGTTCACTGAAAAGACTATCTTATCCATTAACCTGCTTCTGTGCCTTAGTCGAAATGAAGCGTACTGGCTAATGACTAATTAACTGAGCAGACTAGTCTGTCTCTGAGCCCCCACTCTGTCCCCTCATCTCCGTGACTACACTCTGCCAATACCACAAGCGCATTACCATTAGTAGGAGCTGGGCAACTTTTTTTTTTTTCTTTTTCAAAATTGTTTCGCCTGTTTTCTTTGTCTTTCCATATACATTTTAGGATCAGCTTGGCCTCATTTACATAACTTCTGTGATTTTGACTGGAACTGCTTTGAATCTGTAGATCAACTTGGGAAAAACTGACATCTTCAAAACACCACATCTTCCAATCCATGAACAAGGTATATATTTCCATTTATTTAGGTCTTTCAAAAATTTCTTTCATCAGTGTTTTGTAGTTTTTCATTTCTACACAGGCATTTTGTTTTTGAAGTTATCAGAACGAGTACTGTCTTTAATTTTTTTACTTCCTATCATTCACTGTGGCTGAGCTCCTAATTGAAAGGTCAGCAGTTCAAACCCACACTGCTCTGCAGGAGACAGACGTGGTAATGTGCTTCCACCAAGACTGCAGCCTTGGAAACCCCATGGAGCAGTTATACTTTGTACGACAGCATTGCTACAAATAAGAATCAACTCACCTGCAGTGGGATTTTTTTGGTATCGTACATCGCAAGTACACAGAAACAAGTGCTTTTTCATATACTGGCCTCATATCCTGTGACTTCATTAAACTCACCAATCAGTTCTAGGAACATTCTGGTAGATACTTCGGGACTTTTATAGAAAATCATGTCACCTGTAGGGAATTTTATTTCTTCCTTTTTAATCTTTTCTTTCTGTTACTTCCCTTATTGTATCAGTTAAGACTTCTATTATGATTTTAAGTAAGAGTGATAAAGGTGGATATCCTTACCTTCTTCCCAATCTTGGAAAATATTTAGTCATTCATCATTAAATATGTTGTCTACCACAGGTTTCCATACATGTTTTATTACATTAAGGACGTTCTCTTCTATTCCTAGTATGCTGCAAAGTTTCATCATGAGTTGATGTTGAACTTTGCCAAATGCTTTTCCTGAATGTATTAAACAGACTATCCAATGAATCATTTATGGACTTCTGAATACAATCAGTGTTGTATTCTTGGGACAAATTCCACTTGATCATGACGCATTATCTTTTTTTTTTTTTTAATGTGTTACTTAGATTCAATTTGCTCCTACTTGGCTGAAGATTTTTACATCAGTATTTATAACGGATAGTAATCTGTGGTCTTTTTTTCTTGCAGTGTCTTTGTTTCCTTTTGGTGTCACGGTAATGTTCACCTCTTAAGAGTTGAGAAGTATTCCTGTCTCTTCTATTTTCTAGAAGACACTGCAGAATTGGCCTTGTGTTTCATTTAAGTTTTAGAATTTATGATGTTCATATTATTTCCACATTATCCCTATAATCTCTATGTGGTCTGCAGTGCCATTCCTTCCCTCATTCCTGATTATTAGTCATTTCTATCTTCTCACTCTTTTGGGGGGACGGGGAAGGCAGTAAGTTACAGGTTTATCAACTTGCTTGATACTTTCAAAGAACTACCTTTTGGCTCATTAATCTCACTCTCAAAACTCACTGGGTTTTTTTGTTTCCTATTTCACTGATATCTGCTCTTTATCTTGTCCTTTCTTCTGCTTGCTCTGAATTTAATTTGCTCTTCTTTTCTTGGTTTTTGAAAGTGAAAGCTTAGATATTAAATTCAGACCTCTCTTCTTTTTTAATTTAACTATTTAATGATATAAATTTCCCCCTAAAAAGTTCTTTAGTTGTGCCTCTTAGATTTTAATATGGTGTATTTTCATTAGCTCACACTGTTTATAGACTTTTTTGGCCCACAGGAAATTTAGAATGTGTTCATTTCCAAATATTCACATTTTTTCAAGCGTATTTCTGTTACTGGGTACTAGTTTAATTTTGAAACCATCAAAGAACATATTTCAGTTGTTTTAAAAATACTGAGGTTTATATTATAGCCCAGAATGTGAAATTCATAAATGTTTAACATTCTGAATCAATATTTTGAGTAGAAAATATTAATTGTGGGCTATCTTTTAAAAACATCTACCTTTTGTTCCATCTATGAATGAAATAGTATCATTACATGTATAATTTAATACTTAAATAAGCATTTCAACACTAAGTGAAACTTACTTGCAACAGAGATCTTGAAAGAACGCAAGGTGACTGTTCACTAAATTCACAGAAAAAATCCTAACAGATACATTAAGAGAAAAGGTAATGTCATTAAAAGATAAAACAATAGTGGGAAATGTTTGCATTTAAAGTGCAATTTTTACTAGGTCTCTGAAAATGATATCTTAACATGACAAATACTTATAGGTCATCTCTGTAAGAACTGTCTAATTGTACCAAAACGACAACAGATAATTTCAGAACCTAATTTTTTTTTTAACTGATCAACAGTTGTATTTTGTGGATACCAATACTAAATTTGTATACCATGAAAATAATTAAGAATATTATAACAGTTTACTATTTTCCACTAAGTCCTCTATTGCAGCCTAACCAGCCTCTGGAGCATGACACTCATCAATATCTCAGAGGCAGTACTCAAGGTGAAACTGATCTGCCATTCCGACTCCATCCAAGAAAGTCAGTATTACTGGCAGATCTTAGAATTTCCAAGTCACTAGTATGTAACATCACTAAAATTAGAAATATGAGAGGAGAAAGGGAGGGAAGGACAGAGAGCGAGAACAGAAGTGGTGAGGACACAGGGGAGAAAAGTGGAGAGACAAAACATTCCTTAAAACAAACCAAAAAAAAAAAAAAAAAAATACCCGTTGCCATTGAGTCAATTACAACTCACAACAATGCTATGAGACAGAGCAGAACTGCCCAATGGAGTTTCCAAGCTGTGCCTGGTAGAGGTCAGCTGACCTTTTGGTTAGCAGCTATGGCGCTCAACCATTATGCCAACAGGATTTCCAATGCTCCTTAAGGTTTATTAATAGGTTTCTTAAAAGATACTTAAGTCTCATCTATTTCTTAAATATTATAGTAAAATACGTAACACAGACTTTGTTGTTTTAGTTTAAGCATACAATTTAATGACATTAATTATATGCACAGGAGTCCCTGGGTGGCACAGTTAACTGATGAACAACCAAAAGTGTGGTTTGACCCACCCAGAGGTGCCCTGGATGGAAAGCCTGGCAATCTGCTTCTGCAAACACACAGCCTTAAAAGCTCTATGAAGTGCAGCTCTACTCTCACATACATGGGGCTGCCAGGAGTTGGAACTGTTACTACTAATAGTTTTCACTGGTTATACTTCAAGACTTTACAACTAATAAGGGGAACACAAATATATACCATTGTAAAAATTAAGGATTAAAAATGTAGATGCAGCAGAAAGAATAACAGAGTCTCTGTTCTAAATTCAGACAGGTCACTAACTAGTCACCTAATTTGGTTACAACCCTTCTGAACCTTAGTTTGCTCAGCTATAAAATAAACTGAATTATCTCTATTATCTTAAGATGGAAGCAAGTACATGACATAAAGATGTTACATAAAAAGATGTTCATCCTAGTATTGTCTATAACAGGGAAACATAAAAAATAAATGTAAGTAAATATCAACAAGCTGAAAAACTTGTTGTAGACACTTATAAAATATTTAAGCAACCAATAAAATACAGAAATATGTGTATTTCTTGACACAAAAAGAAAGATGTCTACAATGTTAAGATGAGTAACAAACACTATGATCCCACTTTTGTATGAGAAATATTTACACACACACACACACGTGTGTGAGCATGCATTCTATAAAAGACTTACTTGGATGAGTTACCTAAGCTTTCTAAACTTTAGTTTATTTCTAAAGCAGAATAAACTTCTTTTGAAGACTAAACAGAATTTACATACACAAACACACGTACGGTAAAACCTATAAAAGTCAGAAGCTGTGTAAGACAGAAACCTGTCAGAGAAGGAACACTCAAATATTTTACACTAAGAGAGACCAACAGAAAAGTGCTATGTCTGTACCCTGTCAAGTTAGAAACCTTGGGACATCCAGAAAAACAAGGGAGTCTCATCGAGTTCTGGCTCTAAACAGGTTTTACCGTACACATAAACCTGATGCCATGAAGTTGATTCTGACGCACAGTGACCCTACAGAACCTAAGAGTGTCCAAGGCTGTAATCTTTATGGAAGCAGACTCCCACTTCTTTCTGGGTTTGAACTGCAGGTCTTTCAGTTATCAAACAAGTGCTTAACCACTATGCAACCAAGGCTCCTCACACACATACATATAACACATAAATAACAGTGGCTGGTATTCAGCAAATATTCAACATACTTTGATCCTGCGTGATGGAATTAAAAATTACTGGTTTTGTCCTCCTATTTATTTTTCAACAAGAGATCATGAACTACTCTGTCACTGTACTTGTTTTTTTAAAATATGCCACAGGTTGAAAACACAATAATTTTACAATACATATTTTACCTAATTAAAAACACAAAATGTGCTGAAGAATCTTAATTTCCAATGTGAATGACAGAAAACGATTAAATCCAAAATTCTTTTAAAATTTCTCCAGCTATAATAAACAACACATTATTTACCCTTGAGACAACCAAGCTCTAAAAAGGGATAAACTACTGTTACTAAATCAAAGGTTATACTCCAGAGTAGAGATCTGTACTTACCAAGATACAATGTAAATTTGTTAAATTGACAACCTCACAGACAGTTTTTATTCTATCTATTAATCTTGCAAAATAGTTGACCATTTCTTCCCTTTTAATTATTTTTGCATATCGAGGGAAGGTAGGTGGAAGCAGCCTCTGGTTAACAAGGGGTTCAAATCCCATCATAATTGGATGATCTAAAAAGGAAACATGAAACAGGTAAGATTTTCAATATTTCTCTCCATGTTAAACCTCAAATGCTATTAAATACAGAAAGAAAAATCAGTTTCAAAAGCACCTCCAAATTCTAGTCATCATACAAGGCCTGACAATTAAGTCCGCGAACTTAACTGTTCTAAGTGCTATGTACCTCATGGCTGAATATCACTGTGGTCACCTTTGAAGTATTCCCCTTGGGAAGCTATGCACTGTCACCAGTGCCTAGTCCACCCTTCAAAGCAATTTCAGAACATCTTTATGGAATGGCCATTGTACACTGTGACAAGGTGGCAAGTTCGTGAACTGAATTGTATAGTTGTCTGTGAGGGAGTTTTTAGCCAGTAAACAAATAACGGTATTGGAACACCCTCCCTACTCACCTGATCTGGCCCCCAGTGACTTTTTTCTGCACCAAATGATAAAGGAAATATTGAAGGAAGACATTTTAATGACATTCAGAACATTAAGGGTAATATGATGATAGCTCTGACCACCATTCCAGGAAGAGTTTCAAAATTGCCTTGAAGAGCGGACTGGGCACCACTCAGTGCCAGTGCACAGCTTCCCAAGGGAAGTACTTCAAAGGTGACTGTAGTGATACTCAGCAAAGACGCAAGTAGCAATTTTTCTACGATGAGTTCTCAAACTTCATTGACAGTCCTTGTACACTGTGTGGCTGATTCTATGGGAACTAAGTTACCAATCAATAAATTGTAGGTAACTGATAGACATACAAATTCTGATTCAACTGATTCTACCCACTCCTGTGAAAAAAAGTTTAGCTCCATTTTCAATTTATTTTGGCATTTCATTACTTCGCGTAAATCTATGCTTTCTAAAAGTTTTCATGGAGCCAATTGTAATATCTGCCTGTTTACCTCACTGAATGAGTTTAATAAAATTCTTAACAAGTGTTCATTTTGATATCTGTATGAATTATAAAATTCATATTTTTCAGAAAATTACCTTTTAATATCCTAAGTGCCATAAGCTTAAAGTGAGGACAGTAAAAATATCTTTTTGGGGGGAGCTCTTTACTTTTCCATGAACTGTTCTCTCTACATACAAAGTTTATTCCTCATTCTTCTTCTGCTATCCTTGATACAGCTTCGATGCTCCTTGGATGCCCTCTTCTCCCTTGTCCTCCCACCTGCAGTGCTGTGTAAACACCACTACTCCACTGTCTTTATGGGATTACATCATTTCTCTCTGAGCTTTTTAGAGCAGTGTCCAGTTTGTATCCCAAATACCTAAATGCCTGGCTCATTAACGGCTACTAGATAGATATCTGCTGACTCACAAGGTAAGAATGCTCAAAACAAAATCAAAGACTGCTTATCACTACAGTAAGACAATTTGAATTCCTGGTTCATATCATTTATCACTAAGGTAAAAGGAACACTGTCAATGCTATGAGAAGCTTCTTTACAATACCAGTATTAATATATTTAGGGTTTTAATAATCAATAATGCAGAGTATCCAGATACTTAAATAATATATTACCCTTATCTTCCCACAAGTCATTCTAACATCTAACATTATTCTTTTGTTCTTCACACATACAATTTTAGGCTTTAAACCACCAGTACTAAGATAAAAGGTAACAGTTGCTCATGAAAATTTAAATTATCATGAGAGAAGTAAATATTGATGGGGAACAGACATCAAATACATTACATCCTGTACGTCTATTGTTTTTAAACAAATGAAAAAGCACAGTATTATCTTTTGTAACTAACTGAGTTGTCCTGCATGCTATACAGTATTTAGCAACAGACATGAGCTCTACCCAGCAGGTGCCGGTAGCATCTTTCCTAACTGTGAAGACCAAAAATGGCTGCAGATATTGCTCAATGTCCCTGGAGGGGTAAAAATCATCCCTAATTGAGAAACACTGGTCTAGATTAAAAAAATAAACAATTGCAATCCTGTGTCCACACACCCAGGATGTCACAGGAATTCATAATCCAAAGAAAATTTTGAAAAAAGAGTACTAGAGGAAGTGAAGTCTAAGGAAAGACCTAAGAAGTTAGCTCACCAAAGGACAAAATATTTCAGTAAGAAAAAAGCATTTCAAACAGATAAAAGACCTATTGTTGTTGTTGTTAGGTGCTATCAAGTCAGTTCCGACTCGCAGAGACCCTATGCACAACAGAAGTAAACACTGCTCAGTCTCGCACCACATCCACAATCGTTTTCATGCATAAGCTCATTGTTGCAGCCACTGTGTCAACCCATCTCGTCGAGGGTTTTCCTCTTTTTCGCTGACCACTCCATTCTACCAAGCATGATGTCCTTCTCCAGGGAATGATCCCTCCTGATAACACGTTCAAAGTATGTAAGATGCAGTCTCATCATCTTTGCTTCCAAGGAGCACTCTGGGTGTACTTCTTCTGGAACAGGTCTGTTTGTTCTTTTGGTGACCCACGGTACATTCAACATTCTTCTCAAATACCACAATTCAAAGGCATCAATTCTTCTTCTGTCTTCCTTATTCATTGCCCAGCTTTCACACGCATATGATGTGACTGAAAATACCATGGCTTGGGTCACGTGCATTTTAGTCTTCAAGGTGACATCTCCACTTCTCAATACTTTAAAGAGTTCCTTTGCAGCAGATTTTCCTAATGCAATGTGTCTTGACTTCTTCACTGCTGCTTCCATGGGCACTGACTGTGGACCCAAGTAAAATGAAATTCTTGTCAACCTCAATCCCTTCTCCATTTATCAGGATGTTACTTACTGGTCCAGTTGTGAGAATTTTTCTTTTCTTGATGTAGAGGCGCAATCCCTACTGAGGACTATGGTCCTTGATCTTCATCAGTGTTTCAAAAATCCTGTTCACTTCCAGCAAGTAAGGTGGTATCATCTGCATAACACAAGATGTGCATGAGTCGTCCTCCAATCCTGATGCCTCATCCTTCTTTGTATAATCCAGCTTCTCAGATTATCTGCTCAGCATACAGATTGAAAGGATTTGGTGAAAGGATACAACCCTGATGTATAGCTTTCCCGACTTTAAAACATGCAGCGTCCCCTTGTTCTGTTTGCATGACCCCTCTTGATCAATATACACATTCCTTAAGAGGACAATTAAGTGTTCTGGAATTTCCATTTTACACACAGGCCTAGGGGACAAAGAATATGGCACTTTTTCTTCACCCAGGGAGCAGCAATTTTCCAAGTAATAATTTCTGCAAACTTGGGACGTGGACAAACTCCAACGCATGAGCTTATGAATTATCTGCATTGTCCTCTACATCTTCAGCATAGACTTTAATTTTTTCCAGACATCATCTTCAATGGTCCCAACAGGTATTTATAAGTCTCAGTTCTTAAGAAAACCTCATGCATAAGGACTTTGTAGCCAGCACTAGTCAGTTTTTATTTTTTAATCTCTGGAAACATAATCAAGTACAACTACCATTTTCTAAACATTAAGACACATTAAAGTGTCATAAAATTAAAATTCCTATGGTCTATCCTCTGTCCTTTTCAATCCAGCTGTCAGTATTTCCTGTGATATTCTCAATGCCCACTGACGTCTTTACAGGTGCTCACACCAGTAGACCTGTGGGTCCCTGTCCTCCACAGATCTTTCCTTCCTAACACTCTCTGTCTTAGTCATCTAGTGCCACTCTAACAAAAATACTACAAATGGCTGGCTTTAGAAAGAGAAATTCTGTTCTGTCAGTCTGGTAGGCTACAAGTCCAAATTCAGAGCATCAGCTTTACTGGCTCTGGAAGAAAGCTCTTGTCATCAATGTTGCCCTGAACTGGGAGCTTCTGAGGTGCAGGGACCCCAAGTCCTTTCCAAAGGATGTGCTCTGCTCTCCATCACCTGATTTGGCACTGTTTTCTTGATGGTATGAGGTGCCCAACTTTCTGACAGCTTCTTTATCTTCTCTTTCAGAAGACTGCTTCAAGGCACAATTTAATCCCACACACTGAGTCCTACCCCACCAACACAACTCCTCCTAACACCATAGAGGTAGGGTTTACAGCATTTAAGACTAGCACACAAGGCAGGGAATCAAGGTCTAGCCAATTGCTACATCTATTTTTGGGTGGACACAATTCAATCCCTGACACCAGCAGAGTCAATTCTGACTCACAGTGATCCTATACGCTCTCTATTCCTGGCTTCTCCTGAGATGGTCAAGTGAGTCACATGCCTATCTATGAGGGCTGCCAATTAAGTCTGCAAACTTATCCTAGAAAAAGACGTTTACACCTCAGTGCTGAATATTACTATGGTCACCTTCAAAGTATTCTCCTTGGGAAGCTATGCACTGACGCCAGCAGCTAGTCCGCCCCTCAAAGCTATTTCAGAACTCTTTTTCTGGAATGGCCATCACAGTTGTCATCATATTACCCCTGATGTCCTCAATGTCATCAAAATGTCTTCCTTTCAATATTTCCTGTATCTTTGGGTGCATAAAAAAGTCACTGGGGGCCAGATCAGGTGAGTATGGAGAGTGTTCCAATACAGTTATTTGTTTACTGGCTTAAAAAGTCCCTTACAGACAACTATACAATTGAGTTTGCCACCTTGCCACAGTGCACAATGGCCATTTCAGAAAGTTCCAAAACTGCTTTCAAGGGTGGACTAGGCACTGGCGCCGGTGCATAGCTTCCTAAGGGGAGTACTTTGAAGGTGACCGTCGTGATATTCAGCAATGAGGTAGCACTCAGAACACTAAAGTTTGTGGATTTAATTGTCAGACCTCATACTCAGTATTAGAAGAAGGTTCCAGCTACTTCCTTGGTAGTCTCTCAGAGTATGCTTTTCTAATAGTGAATCTCCTAATCATAGCCTCTTTTGCAATGTGGATAGACTGAGAATTTCCCAAATCATCAAATATTGATTCCAATTCCTTTCTGCATCATGGGTTTCCTCCCAACTCAGTTTTCTTTACACATTCAACTATAAACAGGAAGAAGAAACCAGGCCACACATTTCAACACACAGTTCCTCAACACAATATCCATGTCATGGATTACTATTTCTGCTTTCCAAAAAACTGTAGGATTTAGTTAAGTTTTCTACCACTATGTAACAATGTTCACCTATCCTCTAGTTTCCCATAACATGTTCCTAATTTCAAGGCCACCACAAGAAGCACCTTTCAATACTTACATTTCTACCACTACCCTGTTTATATCTATTCAGCAAAATAATATGCTACCATGCTCATCTTCCTTCTCAGCTCTCAAAAGATGCAGCTTAAACATCCACATTCCTATCAACAGTGTCTTCACGGCAATAACAGGCTTTCTCTATTATACGTCCCAAAATTCTTCCACCCTCTACCAATTATCCAGTTCCAAAAGCAAACCAAATCAAACCGAACCAAATCCACTGCCCCACAAGCTATGATCTTCAAGAACAGAGATTATCACACCTTTCTCCCATGGAGCAGATGGTGGTTTTGAACTGCCAACCACCTGGTTAGCAGCTGAATGCTTAATCCACTGTATGTCTAGGGCTCCTTCATCCAGTTCTAAAGCCACTTCTATTTGTTACATCAGAACTCCCACTTCCTAGTACCAGAATCTGTATTAGTTTCCTGTAACTGTTGCAACAAATGATCACAAATTGGGTAGCTTAAAACCACAGAAAATTCATTCTTTCACAATTTTAGGGGCCAGGAAGTTCATCAGCTTCAGTGGACTGAAATCTATGTGTCAGCAGGACCAAATTTGTTCTGAAGCCTCTAGGGGAGAATGTTTCTTGCTTTTTCCAGCTCTAGGTGATTACTGGACTTCTTCATTTACAGCCGTATCTTTCCAATTATCCCCATTGTTCTCAGTCTCCGCATCCGACTTTACATGGTCTTCTCCTCTTCTGTGTATGTAATACCTATGTCCGTGTCTCTCTTAAATGATACTTGTCATGACATTTATAGTTCACCCAGAAAATCCAGGATTATCTCATTTCAAGATCCTTGGTCACATCTACAAAGACCTCTTTTTTAAATAAAATAATATTTATGAGTTCCAAGTATTAGGCTCTAGTATCTTCAGAGCCACCGTTACGTCTACTGTAATGTCCCATCACTGACACCTACACAGACATGCTCTCATCTTACTCGGGTTCCAACATCCCAGGTCAGGCCACTGTCATTTCTACCCGATCTGGGTTTGTACACCTTGTGCCTGGCCACTCCTCCACAGACATCATTATCACTCCGTTTAGGCTCTAAAACCCCACGCCATGCCACCTTCCTTACAGATATTACTCCTCAATCTACTAAGAGTGCAAATCACACATGAGATCAACCTTTCATTCCTTACCTGGTTTGGTTCCCATGCTGGGTTGTCTTCCCGTACAAACAGCCTCTGCAATGTACTCGCAATCTGACAGCCTGCACCAGGCACAGAGATGCTGTCCTCCACATGCTTAGGCTCTGACAGGCCACCCCCCATACACAGATGTCCTCCTCACCCTGTTTAGATCCTGACAGTTCTGCGTATAGCTGCTACATCACTCTATTTTGGGTTGCAAAACTGTATGCCAGGCTACCTCCACATGAAGATGCCCTCTTCATGCTGCCTGGTCTCCCACATGCCATGCCAACCTCCTCTCCCCTGTTTCAGGCTCCAAACTCTTAGGCTGCCCTCATATGGACACATCCTCGTCACCCCACTTAGGCTCTTGACAACAATGCCAGGATGCCCCCATGTGGTCATCCTCCTGGACTGTGCTTAGGCTCAGACGCACAAGCTCAGCTGTCTTTCTGGGCTGATACCCTTCTCACTCCACATGGAACTACTGAATCTAACCAGGCCCCCTGTTCATGGTGACACCCTCTCCAAGCCACTTAACTCTGAAGCTCTATTCTAGGGCTACCCTCTTTGCAGACACCTTTGTCACCTTGCTATCCCACACACCTTATTCTACCCCAACTCTGATAGCCTGTGCTAGGCTGTCCGAGAGGAATGCCCTGCTACAGAGACACTCTTCCTACCTATGTGGCTGTAACACCTGCTGTCAGGTCACCCCACCCCCTATATATGCTGTCTTAACCTCAGGTCAGGCTCCAGCACACTGCTCTAGTTTTTCAGGACTAGCAAGAAAGAAGAGCAAGAGCCTGCTCCTCAATTCTGTCCCCAATTAGCAAGATACACAAGCTCTCCTGGGTAATGCTTTTTTTACTACACAGCTATCATTAGTGTATCAAATTTCTGACAATTTAAAAGATTTTCTAATTACTTTTAATAAAGTTAATAGAGATGTTAATAAAGCCACAATTTTATTATACTCTCTAAGCTTCTATTTCTTCAGACAGGCATCTATTGACCTCCCTTGCCTATGAAAAACAATGAAGATATTAATGAACTTTCCTACCTCCCTTAATACACCAATTTGAACCATCGTATCTCTATTACCATTGGTTATCTTTATGATGAAATATGCCTACATCTCTATTAAGATTTAATAACTTTAAACAGCATCTACTGGACTCCTACAATATAAAAGAAAGAAAATCAGTCTTCTCTCCCCTTTTACCTCTTAACTTTAGCTATGGTATTACTTTTATATTGTTAAGATTAGTAACACTTATGTTACCTTATATGTAACAAAAGGAATTCTCATGATTGTTTTAACTATAGTTCTGCACTGAAAGGATTCAGTTCTCACTTCTGCAAGTTTTCCCACTTATGTCTCAGTACTCTTGATTTTAGTCTTCCCCCACCAAACAAGTCATGGGAAAAATAGTCCTTCAGTTCCTGCCAAGTCTGCAAATACCTGTCTGAATATCACTTAAGAGACACACAGAATGAGTAGGGAATTCTTGGGTCCCATTTTTCCTTTTTTTTAAAAGAAAATCATTACTCTGCAAAAATTTTACCCCACTACTTTCTGTGTCAAATGCTGATGTGAAGAATTCCAAAGCCAGGCTGCACATAATTGTTGCTTTAAATCTGAAATAATTTACTGAAAAATTTGGCCATTAATAATTATCAAATTTTCCCAGGAACACATTATATATTTTCAATCTGTGGAGTGAATTTTATTTTCTTATTTCTAAACATTTTTAGCATTTTGTTTGTTTGTTTGCACCACTATATGGTCTCTTTTATAAAGGATACCAACTGTGAATACGTAAGTCTTACTTGGCCATAATTTCCTCCTTAATACAGGCCTGTTGAAAATGAGCCAATCCCCACCCAGAGACCCTACAGGAGATAGAATTATGCCCCATCGAGTTTCCAAGGAGTGTCTGAGAACAAGCTCCATTCTTAACTCTGTCTTTAGGCTGAACGTGTACATAAACTGGAACAATTAGGTATGGTTTGTATCTAATGTCAGTCAGTCAAATGTCTTATTATACAGTAGTGTACCTCTCTTACATAAAAAATGTTCAAGAACATTTTCGGATATACTAAAACATCTTTGACTTGTTGCGGCCAACTACCCCACAGAGTTTTCAAGGACTACCTGTTGGATTCAAACTGCTCTTTAACTACCACATTATCAAGGTTTCCTTAGCATAACACAGTAATAATCATGTTTTGATGTGTGCTGCAAAGTAGCATCCACTTGTGCATACTTCAAATTTTTATTTTATTTTTTTACTATGATTAACTGAAAGTTTACAATCCAAGTCGATTTGCCATATAAAACCCTGAGCACCTGCCTCTGCAACTCTATCTCCTCTCCTCATCCTGTGACAGCACTCCGTTTTTTCACTCTTTATTTCCAGTATCCACTCAACCAATACTTGTCCCCTCCTCTCTACCCTCTCTTCTCCCCTCTATACAGAATTCAGTAGGACAGCCTCATAGATATATTAAATCATAAAGTACACATACCACCTCCATCACTCTGGGTCCTTGAGTCCAGTCCATCCTTTGTCTGAAGTGTTGGCGTCAGTACTGGTTTCTGCTCTGGGCTAGCAGCAAATCTAGGAGCCATGCCCTTGGGTCCCTCCAGGTTGTCAGACACCTCTGATTTTTGTAATAGGCTCTAACCCAGGGCTTGGTTTATAACTACACGTTGTGCCATAAATCAGACCCAAGGACTGACAATACTTCAATTGTCTTTGTTCATTTCTATTTCACTTAGTTTTTTTTTTCTCAGTCCTGACCTGCATGTCCTTGATAGCTCAGAAATGCTTAGCATACTTTTTGTTATTTTCATTTTATTTTTCTTTCCAACTTTTTTGCTGAGCTCTACCTGGTTACTTTTACTCAACTTCTGTTGTCATTACTTTCTTTAGTCCTCTTTTGTGCTCATTTATCTAAAGGTTATTTTATTTTTATATAAATTATTTAAATTCTCACCAAAAAACGTTTCTGGTGTGTGTTTTTAAATCTCCCTTTTTCTTCTCCCTGTTCTTTTGTTTAGTTTTCTTGTAATACCTGTGTATACATACTACGTAGTTTCTTTTTTGATGATTGCATCATTGAAAAATTGCTTTCTAAACAAGTTATTTGGATGAAGTGTTAGAGAGTACTCTAGACTAGCAGAAGCCTCACTGACTTGCTGTTACACCCCAAATGACATACTTCACATGTGCTTGCAAAAGAGTTTACCTTCCTCTTTCTTAGTGACAAAGATTAGCAGTTACTAGAACAGTACCATCCACAGTATCTCCTGTATCTTGTAGCCTTAACAAAGACATAGATGTATGATTTCCAGTCGAGTGTCACCTCCTTTGCCTCTCCAGGTACTAGATTCCCCCAGACAGCTTGTGCACCCTACAATTGTTACAAAAGAGTATGTCATTTTGCCCTTCAGGTTATGATGACTACTTTGAGGACACAGTGTTTTTAGGTCTACTTATGGTTATATCACGAAAATATTGGTATCCATTCTCCAGTGTCCCCCTCACCTGGGTCCCACTGTCACTGCATTTGGCAGACCTTTCGTTTGGGTTCTCATTATAAGCATTTCCTATGTTTTAAAAAGTTTGGAGGGTACTGTTTTTCATATTTCTTACAGTTTTCAGCTTGTTTGAGACAGAAGTCAGTCAACAGAGGCATTTTTGGTACACACACACACTACAGCATCCTATTCTTTTACGGCTGCACTGATTCTTCTCATTTCTCTTGAGGATTGCTTTTGTTCTTTTTCTTTTACAGATATCCACTCCTGATTATTTATTTGCTCAAATTTGAAACTGCAGCACAAAATCTCCATTAAGATCGCCATGAATACAGGGTAGGCTTCTTGACTGAACTATTTTATGAGGAGATATCAGTGTATTTAGATTAGTATACACAGATTTGGCTGACATTTTTCTCCCAGTTAGGTTAGTGCGATTTCCTTATGAAGAGTCTTCTAAATTCTTAAGTAGAGTACATGAGCCTGGCTGTACTGTTCTGGAAGCCCAGTGGAGAAAAAAAGGCTAGGGTTTAGCATAAGCTACAGGAGTGGGAACAGGTTACAATAACTGGCATTTAAATTTTCCTGTAATCTCCTCATAATGCTTACCCCTCACCTATGACTGGTAGCCCTTAGTCCCGGATTCTTGCCTACTACTCAAGGGAAACATTATTTACCGTCTCAGGTACTAGAAGGTTAATCACCGCATGGTGCAAAAAGAGGAAACTTCTTCTACACAGATTCTTCAGTCAGTTCTGACATCATCAGCTCAGTTCTCATCCCCACTTCCAGAGATACCCAGAATACTAATTCTGCAATTTTTCAGAGGACCAGAAGTTCAAACCAAGTTGCCTGTTCAGTTTCCCCACATTGAAGAATTCAGTTTTGGGGGGAACAGCTAAAATAGAGTCTATTTGAGTTTCTGTTTTCCAACTTCTAAAATTCTGCTGCTATTGTATCCTCTCCCTGTTTTTGTTTCTCTTTATGCATTTGGTATATTTTTTTTAATTTTTTATTTAACATAACTGAGTGAAAATGTACATTCCCATATAAATTTACATACCCACCTATCTGCAGCTTCCACTGCTCTCCCTGCCCGCTGACAGCACACTATTCCTCTCTGCTCCATACATGTCTCGTTCTCCATTTGGTGTATTTTTTTAAAAAATCACTAATCATTTCATTTGGATTTCACAAGGTCAAAATACTCTGAAAGCACCTATCAATTTCAGGCAATACAGAACTTATATAACTCTTTCCATTTCCACTATTGTTCTACTGTTAGGTATCTTCAAGTCAGTTCTGACTCACAGCAACCCTATGACCCTATGAAACAGAATGAAACACTGCCTGGTCTTGCACTACCCTGGAGGCCATATTGGCCCTACTTTCAGGCACTGTGTCAATCTATCTCACTGAGGGTCTTCCTCTTTTTTGCTTACCTCTTTTTGCTTGGGTTTACTTTACCAAGCATGATGTTCTTCTCCAGGACGAATCCCTCCTGATAACAGGTCCAAATTATGTAAGTGTCACCACCCTTACTTCTAAGGAGCATTCTGGCTGTACTTCACCATGACAAGATTTGCTCATTATTCTAGCAACAACAAAACTCAAAGGTGCCAATTCTTCAGTTTTTTTTATTTATTGTCTAGCTTTTGCAGGCAGATGAGATAATTGAAAACATCATGGCATGGGTCAGGAACACCTCAGTCTTCCAGGTCACATCGTAGCTTTTTTGCAGTTTATCTGCGCAATGCACTAAGTAATTGTTAAAAGATATTAGCAATGTAGAGGGTAAACCAGACCTAACCCACAGAAAACCAGGTAACTATGAAAGAAGATGGGAGAAAAAAAAATTTTGACACATGGAACTAAGAAACTACACTGGGAAAGAAGATATGAACATCATTTTGAAGAACGGGTACATATTTCACCAAACCAAACCCACTGCCATCGAGACAATTCTGACTCATAGTGACCATATAAAACAGAGTAGAACTGCCTCACAGAATTTCCAAGGAGCACCTAGTGGATCTAAACTGCCAACTTTTGGTTAGCAGATACAGCACTTGACCATTACACAACCGGGGTTTCCCAACATTCCACAGACATATAAAAAGCAGCAACTGTCCTGACATGGAACACAACAGAAAATTCCTGATCGAACAGGAGAAAAAGGACGCAGAATTCAAACTCTAGCAAAAGACCAGACGTGACGGTCTGACTGAGACTGGAAGGACCCAGCTCTTGGATCCTGTGAGCCCAGAGCTGAAATCGTTCCCAAAGCCAACTCTTCAGACAATTATTTTGAAGTCTTGTGTCATACAGTGGTTTCCATAAAAGTATTCTTGTACTAGATTTCAAAGTACTAATAAGCTGTGGATACATTACACCTCTATGTAATCATGTACTACTGAACAGCTCCCAAAGCATAATCTTTTTGTTGTATTCCATAATTACAAAATGATACCAACTCAGTTACTTCATAAATACATTCTCCAAACGAGAGAAAATGTAAATGAATACAAATTTAAAACAGTTACTAGAAACAGATTATGACAATACTCATTTCCAAATTCACATTACCTTCTGGATTCCTCTACTACCAAAAGCATGATTAAGAAAAAATTTGTAGACAGGGAACACAACTGCTGTCCAGAACTAAACCCAAACGAAACCCACTATCTTTGAGTCAATTACAACTCATATGACCCTACAAGACAGAGTAGAACTGCCTCACAGAATTTCCAAGGAGCACCTGGGAGCTCTGAACTGCTAACTTTTTGGTTAACAGCTGCAGCACTTAACCACAATGCCACCAAGAGAGGTACGGAAAAGCAAAGGGGTATGAAATAGTAAAAAATCTGTCTCCCTGGTCATACGAACAACTAGGAAGCTATAATATAAAGAATGTAAACATCATCTAATTTTAATGAACTTTAGCTATACTCAAAATTGCTACAGAATATCTGTTAATTCATTGGCAAATTTACATAAAAAGATACTTTGTTGCTTTTACTTTAAGATGTATTTCATGAATAAATCCAGTGAGTGCCAATAATATGCCAAGCACTGCAGAGATAATACAAGTAAGATGGTCTGTAGCCTAAAAGCACTCAAAATTTTACAGAACGACAAGTAGGCAATCAATTAAAACACAATTATTAAAAACTGCTCTAACAGAGACATGTATGAGGTGCAACGAGAGCACAGAAAGCAATACACAGGCCTGGCTGGTGGAGTCAAGGACAGCTGTGCCACAGAGGTGATGATCTCTCAGGCAAAGCAGTACAGTGAAGAGGTTATACAAAAAGAGTGTACTCCTGACATCACAGCAGTATTACAAGACAGAGTGAATATTACGACTCCAAATGGTAACATACAGAAGATAACCAAGTTGTGTACTATGTTTCTGGTCTAGAATAAGCAAGTATTTTTCAACACTCTATGGAGTAAAACAATGTAAAGTTCACACAGACTGACTTAAATGAAATTTAAGAATAAATCAAACGCTGTGTACTCTGAAAGTGAAGGGAAAAGAGTAGGAGCAAAATGAACAATTACCTCCTTTCGTGGTATCATTCTGGGCCTGGATGCCATGATGCAATGAATTATGAATGGCAGAAAGAAGATCTGCTGCTTGAACCATCAATTTTTGAGCTTCTGCAACAGCACTGGTCTAGCAAATAAATCACCAAAAACATTCTTACATATTCTTTCACTGAAAGATATACATTAAATAGGAAAATCCTATAAACAATAATGAAATTAAATGCTTTCTGTAATGACATTGGTTTTCACAAACTATTCACTTAATACAGATGCCCAGAAACTATTAGGATAGAAATTGTTATTGTTTTTTTTATGTACACCTGGTTTATTCTGTTAATCTTATATTGAAAAACAAAAACAATGCAGGCAACTGGAAAATTTCAACATTTTTACTCTGTCACTCATCAAGGTAGAAAAGTGAAATTACAGAAGTCAGGTCAATGGTTAACGGCTGAATCTCCAACTCAGCACACATTAACTACTCACAAATTAGCCTGTAACTGAGTTTACACAAACATACACAAAAGATAAAAAAAATAACCATCGAGGGCTTGCTTTCGGCTCTACACAAATACAACAGTTATTTGTTAACTAACGGGAAAAAAAGAGGCCTACCTAAAATTCTTGTTTTTACTTTCTCCTTCTAATACCCACTATTACACAATCCACAAGCAATTTCAGCTTCTATTATCTTACTCATGGACAAGTAATATCAGTGAATATTATTTTTACCTTAACAGACATGGATATGTTATGCAGTGGAATGTAAATTTCATATGACTTTGCAGGAAAAACACCTGGACTACTCTGGTGTAAATACACCAAATATTAAGGGCTGTTTACATGCCATCAGGGGCATTTCAATGCAAAAGTCTCAGAATTACTTCAGTAAGACATTCCACCCAAAAAAACACTACAACACAGATGGAAAAACTATCATAAATGCCCTTACCTCTTTCTTAGTAAAGGCTATAAGCACTGTCAGTAACACACGAGTAAATTTCACTCTGCTGAATACTGCTAAACACTGTTGATGCTAAAAAAAGAAAGGACTAGAAGTTAAAAGATGCAAAGCCTGTCAAAGGAATTTCATTTTAAAACATATTACTTTAACTCCTGAGTCTCAATGTCAGTAACTTACTACACTGCAAACACCTTAACTTTTACAATGCCTGAAAACATAATAGAAGAAAACCTATTCTTTCAAAACAGAAATACAAAAAGTTCTATACAAACAGTACTGATTTTTAACTATGTCAGAAGTGATACCCTTATTTAAAATTTTTTTTTAATTCATGTGAAAACAGACTCATTAAAAAGTGCATTAAGCAGAGTCACAAAATTTAGGATCTTGTCAAGGATTGAGCAATTTCTGATCCTTGCTCTGCAAGTTCTTGAATTTTGCCAAGCTTTGATTTGTCTTCTATAAAACGGCCCCATTTTTTTCTTTTTTGCTTCCTACCTCATACGAATATTGAAGAGCTTTGAAATCATGTATTTGAAAGAGCTGTACACTCATTCAATTAAAATAAATACAAGGGAAATAAAATCCCTTGTAATGTCTAATTTTTAAAGAAATACCTTCAAAAGGGCTTCCACAAATTATAACGCAGTTCATAAAACTACAACATTAAGAGGCAGACTTCTCTGATATTATCTACCAGAAAATAAGTTCAATTACTTCTAACTCAACTTCTGGGTCTCTTTCTTCTCCTTGTCGACTTCGAGTACTCTAAAATTTTAAAAAAGGTTGCATTAAACACAAACTTGTAAAAGTATTAGATTACAAACATACAAGGAAAGCACTCAAATAATTTACTAAGTATAAGCCAGCCCACTGCGGTCAAGTCGACTCTAACACAGTCACCCTGTAAGACAGAGCAGTACCACCTCCAAGGAGCGGCTGATAGATTCGAACTGCAAAACAATCCAGCTGTGTCTAACATTAACTTTCGCCCTGTGAGTACTACATATTAAAGCTCATTTAGATTGAAGTTACACAGATCAGATAAAAGAATCAGGAACTAAAAACAGCAAAAGCAAGAAAACGAAGTAACAAAAGGAAAAGGACATGGCATGCAGTTCTGGTTTCCTTTAAAGGATCTACTAATTGCAATTCCTGATGCTATCAAAACTAACACTGTCAGCAGGTCCTATCTAGAGGCAAGTTGAGAAGAAGGGGATAGGAGCTGGCTGACCAAACATAGAAAATTCAGGGTAGAAGGGAAGAGTGTCCTATCATAGTGTGGGGAGAGCAGCTAGGGTCACATAAAGTCTTTGCACATTTTTGTATGAGAAATTGACTCAAATTGTAAACTTTCACTTAAAACACAATTTTAAAAAATGTTTTCTAACTCTTAGAAAAAAATAGTAATCTTTACAAATCACATCATAAAAAAACAAACCTGTTGCTACTGACTCTAACTCAAAGTCCCATAGTAAATACCAGTATGTTCTACACCAAAATGTAAAACATACTGCTAACAAAAGAGTAATCTATGAATAAACTATTTTATATGACAAAATCCCAGGGACGTACCACAGGAAGGTCTGGCAGAAGATCTGGGTTCTAGCTCTGCAACTGTGACTTACTTGCGACATCCCCTTAAGACTCAGAGAGATTACTTAATTCCTCTGAGCCTTCTTTCCCTCATCTAAAAGTGGGGCACTGTACATATGCATTTAATTGGCTACTTCACTGAATACTCTATCAAATACTGAAGTAATGTAAAACTGCTTTGACAGTCATGCTGTTATAATAAATGTAAGAAAAAAAAGGAGAAATACAATTTTTTTCATTCTTTAATCTTTATATGCAAGCCAAATTACCAGAGTCACATGGCTGAAGGATGTCATACGAAAGGCTAGTTGTCTACTTTCACCAGTCTGGGATACTACTGAGCCATCTACTGTGTTCTAGACAGTTAACCAAAAAGCAAACGCACTGCCATTGAGTCAGTTCCAACTCATAATGACCCTATAGATACTTACTAGGTATTAAAGATATAAAGATTAAGAAGAAGATACTCTCTACTTCTAAGGAACTTAAAACTCTATTGAGGAAAAAAATGCTATTCTTAAAATAGCATACTAAAATTCTAAAACACTGGCAAAATTTGAAAACACTGAAAAGATTAAGAAGGTTATAATTAATATACTTAAAAGTGACATTAAGTGATTTAGAAGAAACTCCTCCTGCATTCTTCAAATTTATTACAAAAAAAAAGGCATGGAATATAAAGAAGGAAGGTGGTCCTACCAGACTAGCTAGAGAGTTAACCTGACATTTAGAATACCAAATCCATATAACAAACAATAGAGAAAAATACGTACCTTTACTCTTCTTTGCATGTCATCTTCTACATCTTTTAGCATGCCTAAAAAGAGACATAATGAGTGTAAAAACGAAGCCAAACCTAAATGTAAAGTTTGTGGATTATCTTTATAAATAGTTTTACCTGTAACTCGAAGGTCAGTCACACTGTTAGCCATTTTAAATCCATAAGTCATTGACTGAAAGTCTTCCTACACAGAAAAAGAATAATTAGACCCCTGAAGAGTAGCCACATTTTCCATTTCTCTTACAAAATCACTGTTTGTTAACAAGAAAATGTCAACAGAATGTCATCCTCCTTGTCTACACACTGCTATCATACATCTAAGCTTTCTTTACAGAAGTACCCTTAAAATGCCACATTCTAATGCTGACTACGCCCTTAACTTCAACTGGTATCCTCAGATACTTTACATACATACACTTGAGCCAAGCCAAGTGCCGTTGAGTCAGATCCAACTCATGGCTTACATTTAACATACTCATTTCCAAAGACTAAGTAAGTATAATTTTACAAAATAATAATTTACACTTACAAAGCAGTCTCTCATTTATAAATAGTAAATATGTAATAATCACTGGCTAATAATAGAGGTTTTAAGGTTTAGGTAAAATTCTTAGTTCAAAAATTATTAAATAATACATGTTTACACACTGTTGAGCCAAAAAGGTTAAGACTTATTAAGGAAAAAGTACTCAAAGTGTTAACAAAATTCACATTGTAAAGAAAGTTATCCATACATGGGCTCATCTACCCTCCAAATCATTTAAAACATCGCTGAGTCATTAACAAATTAATGGTTTGCTGGACTTCTTTTGAAGACTATCAGTTTAATGTTATCTGACTCATTCAATTAAGAAGTCACAAGTCCCATTACAAGAACGTGTCTGCCTTAAGAATGTCTATTCAAAACACTAAGACGAAGATGGCAGACTAAACACACATGTCCCTAAATCCCTCTGGAAATGAAGTCCTGAACTGATGATTAAACAGAGCCTTCTGCACACCTAGTCAACCCTAGGACACAGCATAAGGCTATCTATTCAGACTACATACCACTGAGCGAGAAACTTCTCTTTGGCCGTCCCCTGCCCTTGTTGAGTGCTAGCTCTCGTGGACTGAAGGTAATACCAGAGAGACAAATTAACCTCCAGATGCTGAAAAAGCAGCAAACTCTTGAGAAAAACAGTAAGAAGAGTTCACCTATGACTTCGGAAGGCCCACAAAAGAAAGAACCAAAGAACTTCTGAGACAAAGAAGTCTTTCTGAAACTATCGGAGGGCAAATACAAAAAGATTACATACAGAGCCTTCCTAGACCTTATACAAAATGCAGCAGTGCAAAATGAAAAATTAAGTAAGCCATTCTATAGGATGAAACACCAGTACTCTGAAATCCAACAGATCAATAGCAAAATCAAAGAGACAGAAACTTCAATTCAAAGTCAAGAAAACAGAATGGAACAAATGGAAAATAGACTTTTTAACTTGGAAGACAGAGCTACTGACTCCAGCATCTTTGAGGAGAAATCAGAAAAAAGAAGTAAAAAAAATGAAGAAGTATTAAGAAGCATGTGGGACTGTATTAAAAGGAACAGTCTACAATTAACTGGAGTTCCCGAACAAGACGGGACACCTAAGAATACAGAGAGTATTGCTGCTGAACTGCTGACAGGAAATTTCCCAGAAATTATGAAAGAACACAATATACACATCTAAGATGCATATCAAACACCACTCAATATACATCTCAAAAGAAAGACTCCAAGACATATTATAATCAAGCTTAAGAAAACGAAACATAAGCAGAAACTCTTAAAGGCAGCAAGACTCAAAGCAAAGCTAACATTCAGAGGGAAACTCTGTAGGCTTTTGTCGGATTTCTCAGCAGAAATGATACTGTCACAGAGACAATGGCATGACACATTCAAAGCCTTGAAGGAGACGAATTATTTATTCTGCAAAACTCTTTCAAATATGAAAATGAAATACATTCACAGATAAACAGAAACTCTGAGATTTTGTGAAAACCAAACCGAAGCTACACGAAATACCGAAAGAAACTCTTAGCTTAGAACAACAAAACTTTATATTTTAGGAGGAAATACAGGACACATCATCCAGAAACCTACTCAGTTAGGGAAGGCTCCAAATTCAATCAAAGCTGTAATATTAAAAGAAGTGATACAGTGATCAAAGCATGAAAATTATGATGACATCATATTAAAATGAGGTATGTACCACAGTCGTTATAGTCCTTCCAGATGGACAGGAAGTTAACAAGACTTGTCCTAGCTGAAACTGGGTCTAAACACAGATTATTAAGGGGGATGACAGGGTCAGCTGCAAAGCACAATAAAGATGCAACATATCAAATCAAGAAACGTGATACAGCAGTCTGAACAATCATGAAACCAACCCTGAAAAAAGGTGAAAATTCAACTTATAAAGAAGACTGTCCCAGAACAGATAAGTAAGAACTACAGAGAAAACTTCAACACAAAAATGAACTTATCACCATGACAGCACTAAACACACACGTATCAAGAATTACGTTAAACGTGAATGGACTGAACACTCCAGTAAAGAGACAACGAGGGATATCATGGATCAAAAGACACGACCTGTCCATATGTTGCTTACAAGAAACTCACCTTATACTTAAAAATATGAATAAACTAAAATTAAAGGATGGAAGATTATGTATCAAGCTAACAATGAACAAAGAAGAGCAGGTGTGGCAATAATAATCTCAGATAAAATAGATTTTAATGTAAAATTAACCACTGTGAACAAGGATGGACACTATTTGCTGAAAGGCTCAATATACAGACAGGATGTAACAACATTAAGTATTTATGCACCTAATATTAGAGCACCTAAATACATCAAAGAAACACTGACTACACTCAAAAATGAGATGCATCACTCCACAGTAACAGTGGGAGACTTCAACACTCCACTCTCAATATTGGACAGATCATCTACAAAAAAGCTCAATAAAGACACAGAAGATCTTTATGCCACAATTAACCAACTAGACCTCATCAACATATACAGAACTTTCTATCCATCAGCGGATGACTACACCTTCTTCTTCAGGGCACATGCAACATACTCCAGAACAGACCATGTGCTAGGACATAAAGCAAATCTCAACAAAACCCATACCACTGAATTACTGCAAAGTATCTTCTCACACCACAAAACCATAAAAGTCAAAATATATAGAAGTAAAAACATAGATAGAAAGTGGAACTCACGGAAACTGAACATCTTGCTCAAAAAGCCATCGGGTATAGAAGACATCAAGGATGAAATAAAGAAATTTATGGATTCCAATGAGAATGAAAATACTTCCTATAAGAATCTATGGGATACAGCCAAAGCAGTCCTCAGAGGTCAGTTTATCTCTATAAATGCACATATCCAGAAGGAAGAAAGAATCCAAACCAAAGAACTAACTTACAGCTTGAACAAATAAAAAGAAAACAACAGAGGAATCCCTCAGGCACCAGAAGAAAACAGATCATAGAGATTAGAGCAAAACTAAACAAATTAGACAATAGAAGAACAACTGAAACAACTGAAAAGACCAAAAGCTGGTTTTGTGAAAAGATCAACAAAATTGACAAACCATTGTCTAAACTTACTAAAGAAAAATAGGAAAGGAAACAAGTAACCCAAATAAATGAGAGGGGGAGATATCACAACAGATCCAACAAAAATAAAAAGTATTATAACAGAATACTATGAAAGACTGTACTCTAACAAATTTGAAAACCTAGATGAAATTCCTAGATTCATAACACCTACCAAAATTATCACAAGGTGAAGCAGAACAACTTAATAAACCCATCACTAAGGAAGAGACTGAAACAATCAAAAAATTACCAACCAAAAAAAGCCCTGACCCAGATGGCTTCACTGCAGAATTCCCCCAAGCTTTTAGAGAAGTGCTATTTCCAAACTACTGAGACTATTTCACAGCACAGAAAGGGATGGAATACTCCCAAATTCATTCTATGAAGCCAGCATAACCTTGATAGCAAAGCAAGGGAAAGACCCAACAAGAAAAGCAGAACTGCAGACCAATAACACTCATGAATCTAGATGCAAAAATCTTAAACAAAATGCTCCCCAATAGAATATAATAACATACCCAGAAAATAATTCATCATGACCAAGTTAGATTCACAGCAGGGAGGCAAGGCTGCTTCAACATCAGGAAAACAACTAATGTGATCAACCACATAAATGACACAAAAGACAAGAATCACCTAATTTTGTCTACTGATGCAGAAAAGGCATCTGATACAGTCCAACACGCATTCATGCTAAAAACTCCCAGCAAAATAGGAATAGACAGCAACTTCCTCAATGCAATAAGGACCATTTATGCAAAGCCAACTGCCTACATCATCCTCAATGGAGAGAGACTGAAACAATTCCCCTTCAGAGTGGAAAATATACAAGGATGTCCACTCTCACCTCTCCTATTCAACACTGTACAAGAAGTTCTAGCCAGAGCAAGCAGACAAGACCAAGAAATAAAGGGCATCTGCATCGGCAAAGAAGAAATAAAAAATCTCACTATTTGCACATGGTATGATTGTATATGCATAGAATCCTAAAGAATCTATAACTACTCAAACTGACAGAAGAGTTCAGCAAAGTCTTAGAATACAAGATGCCAAGCCAAGCCAAGTGCCGTCGAGTGGGATCCGACATAAGTAAATCAGCAGGATTCCTTTATACCAACAATAAGAGTATTAAAGAAGAAATCATCAAGTCAATATCATTTTCCACAGCCCCCGAGAAGATAAAATACCTAGGAATAAATCTAACCAGAGAAATAACAGATCTTGTACAAAGAGTACTACAAGACCTTACCACACAAGAACTAAGAGAGACTTACATAAATGGAGAAACCTACCCTGCTCAAGGATAGGAAGACTTAACATTGTGAAAATGTCTATTTTACCCAAACTAATCTACTTATACAATGCAATCCCAACAGAAATTCCTGTGACATTTTTTAAGGAGATGCAGAAACAAAGCACCAACTTTGTTTTAAAGGGAATAAACCCCGGATAAGTAAAGCACTACTGAAGAAGAACACATTGTAAGATGTCTCAATATCCAACTTCAGAACCTATTACACTGCCACAGTAGTCAAAACAGCCTGGTACTGGTACAAAAAGAGACAGATACATCACTGAAACAGAGTTGAAACCCCCAGAGATGACACCATATTCTTATGAACAGTTGATATTCGACAAAGGCCCTAAGACATTAAACTGGTGTAAAAGCAACCTCTTCAACAAATGGTGCTGATACAATTGGATATCCATCTGCAAAAAACTGAAACAAGGCCCATATCTTACACCTTATGTAAAAAATAACTCAAACAGGGTAAAAGACCTAAATACCAAATCTAAAACAATAAAGCTCATCCAAGAAAAAGTAGAACCAACAATGGAAGTTCTAATACACAACACAGACAGACTTCAAAACCTGACAAACAAAGCACAATGAATAGAAGAGAAAATAGACAAATGGGAACTACTAAGAATCAAATACTTTTGCTCATCCAAAGACTTCATCAAAAAATTTAAGACTACCTACAGAATGGGAAAAAATATTTGGCAACTATATATCAGACTGAAGTCTGATCTCCATAATTTATAAGATACTACAAAATATCAATAAGAAAAAAGATAAATAATCCAACTGAGCAATGGGCAAAGGAGATGGACAGACACTTCTCTAAAGAGGAGACCCAGTCAGCCGAAATACACATGCAGATATGCTCATGATCATTAGCTATTAAAGAATTTCAAATTGAAACTACAGTGAGATATCATCTCAAACCAACAAGGTTGGCCATGATCCAAAAAACACAAAACAACAAATGCTGGAGAGGCTGTGGAGAAACTGGAACTCTCCTACACTGCTGGTGGGACTGCAAAACGTTGCAACCTCTCTGGAAAGCAATCTAGCGCTTGCTTAAAAAGCTGGAAATAGATATACCATTTGACCCAGTAATTCCACTGCTTGGACTATATTCTACAGAATCAAGGCTATTCACACCAACTGACACATGCACACACATGTTTATCACAGCACAATCCACAATAGCAAAATGATGGAATCAACTCAGATGCCCAACAACAGAGGAATGGATAGGTAAACTACTGTATATATACTCAATGGAACACTATGCATAAAGATCAATGATGATTTTAGGAAACGTCTCATAACCCGGTTTCAGTTGGAGGACACTATGTTGATTGAAAGTACTCAGCCACAAAAGGACAAATGTTGTATGAGACCCCTTGCAATAAGACCTTAAAAACAGACTCATACACAAAAGAAAGGACTCTTTGACAGCTCCAAGGGTAGGGAGGAAGGGTTGGGTACAGATTAGACTGTTGATGGAAATTTGGTTCGGTGAAATCTGTGACAGCACACATTAGAAAGAAGATCAATTTCAACTGGACTTCAACATAACACGATTACTCCTCCCATCTTAACCCAATATTGCAAGGACAGAGTAGCTGGGGTGCAGGGCCAGGGACCATGTCTTCAGGGGAAATCGAGGCCAACTAGCACAACTAGCATTTTGCTAAGAGACTCTTTTGCACCCACATTGGTGAGTGACGTCTGGGTGTGTTTTTTTTTTTTTTTATTTAACATAACTGAGTGAAAATGTACATTCCCGTATAAATTTACATGCCCACCTATATGCAGCTTCCACTGCTCTCCCTGTCTGGTGACTGCACACTATTCCTCTCTGCTCCATACATGTCTCATCCTCCCAACAGTCTCCTTTCCCCTCCTCTCCGTCCACTCCCCTTCCTCCAGCCGGAGGTCAGCAAGATGATACCCTATAGATGTATAGAACCATAAAGTGCTTCCACTATATGGTCACTCTGCATTGCGAAGTCCAATCCATTCCTGTCCAAAGAGTGGACCTTTGTTATAATTTATGGGAAAGGGCAGCATCAGGGCAGGGGGCCATGCTCTCAGAGGAACCCCAAAACCGCTGGACCATCAATTGAGGTCTTTTAGTGGAGATCTCAGGATGCACCCCTTTTTATTCTTGTGTTGCCAGTGAGACTCCTCTCTGTGATCTCCATCGTGGCTATCACTGGTGGTGGCCGGGCACCATCCAGTTCTTCCGGTCTCAAGTCGATGCAGGCACCCACTCTTGTGGGTCTCTCTGTCTTCTTGGTTGTCTTTACCGCATGTCATTTTGGTCCTCGGTGAGCATCCGTTCCTGCTGAGTTGGGACCATTTGCTGTGTCCTCGGATGGCAGCTTGGCAGCTTTTAAGACCCCAGATGCCACTCACCAATGTGAGGTGCAGAGAGCTCTCTAGCAAAATGCTAGTTGTGCCAATTGGCCTGGAATTCACCTAAGAGCATGGTCCCCCGCCCACGTCTGGGGTTTTAAAAGCTGCCAAGCTGCCATCTTAGATACAACAAATAGTCCCAACTCAACAGGAATCAATGACCACAAAGGACCAAAACAACACAGAGGAAAGAGAACCCACAAGACAGAGACACCCTCGTGAGTGGGCAACTGTATCAACATGTGACTGGAAGAACCAGAAAGCGCCCAGCGACCACCAGCAATAGCTATGCTGGGACTCACAAAATTGAGTGTCACTGGCAACACAAGAATAAAAACGGGTGCACCCTGAGATCTCCACCAGAAGACAACAAATGACGGTCCAGGTGCTTCAGGGTTCCCCTGGGAGCATGGCCCCTAGCCCTGATGCTGTCCCTGTCCATAAATCATAACAGAGGTCATCTCTTCACATAGGAATGGACTGGACTTGGCGACTCAGAGTGACCATATAGTGTGTGCACTTTACGGTTCCATGTACTATAAGGTGTCATCCTGCTGACTTCTTACTGGAGGCGGGGGAGATGGTGGAGAGGACAGGAGATTGTTAGGAGGATATGCCATATATAGAACAGAGAGGAAGAATGTGCTGTCACTGGGCAAGGAGAGCAGTGGGAGCTGCACAAAGGCAAGCATGCAAATTTATATGGGAATGTACATTTTCACTCAATCATAATTAAAAAAAAAAAACTAAGACAAAAATTAAACCTGTTGATAATGAGTCAAGTTTAACTCATATCGACCCTGCAAAACAGAAAAGAACTACCCCGCAAGGTTTCCAAGAAGCAGGTGGTAGATTTGAACTGCTAACCCTGGGCTCCATGAATGTATACAGAAGTCTAATACAGTAACAAATAGTTACAGAAGTGGTCACAACTGCAGCAAAATTTATTGCTTCTGGACAAAAATATCAGTGAACATCTACCTTACGTCAAGTACCATATCTAACAAACAGAAAAAAAGACAGTATGTCTGGCCTCAAAGGACTCATGTGGGGTACTGTAAGACTCACAGGATTGACTCTTAAAATCTTGCACTGTATTACAGAACTGGAAGCTTATTCTGTCAGGTGAAGTTTATACTATCTATACTTGGACATCAAACAAGATTTCTCAAGCTTCACATGTCCATTCTCTCAATGTGTAGCAAACTGCTAGGTGGTACCACAATCTGTTCCAATACTCAGGCCTAGAGCATGGATCTACCGGCTCATATTTTCCCACTTTCCATACCAAACCCAAGGGAAAACCCTGCTGGCTTTATCTTCTAATTACATCCCTATCCTGCCACTTTGCATCCCTTTCACAGTTATCTCTAGCCCTAATCACCATTATCTCTCACTAGTTCAGCTGCAACCGTGTCTCAATAGGTCCCTCCCACCTTCCACATTAGTCCCTGCTGTAATTCTCCACCAGAAGCCAGAGAGTTCATTTTAAAGTAAGTCAAACTATGTCATTTCCCTCCTCAAAACTCAACAGTTTCCTACAGTAAAACCCAAACTCCCACCATAGCCTGGAAGGCTGTGTGTGGCTGGCCCTGGCTCTTCTCTAACTGCATTTCTGACCACTCTTCTCCATGTTCACTGCACTCCAGCCTGATAAGGCCTTCCAACATGCCAATCTCTGGGTCTATGTATTTGCTTGCCCCTCTTCAAAATGCTTTTCTTCAAAAATGTTTACAAGGCTAATTCCAGTCTCTGTCCCAATGCGAATTCCTCATACAGAAGTTTCCCCTGCACTGTCTAACACAGCACCCTCCACTACTATGTATCCCCTTATCCTGCTTTACTTTTCTCCAGGATACCAACTGAATGAAATTTCTTTGGTCATCCAAATAAAGATCTCAGGAATGTACTTGCTTAAGTCTGAAAATCAGGTAAGGAATAAGGGCTAGAGACAAAAATTGGGGCTTATTAGCAGAAAAACCAAATCCAATGCCATCGAGTTGATCCCAAACTCCCAACCTTTTGGTTAGCATGTGTAGCACTTAACCACTATGCCACCAGGGTTTCCTCAATAGCATATAGCTGGTATTAAAAGCCACAGAACTAGAGGACATCAACTAGGGAAAGGGGAGGGCTCAACCTAGGTAGAGAGGAAGCGAGGGGAGGGGAGGGGGAGAGGACGGGAGGGAGGATTCCACTGTCTAGAGGAGCAAGCAAAGGAGAGACTAAGCAGTGAGACAGTAGGAAATTTAAGAGACTGTCCTATCACAAAGATGAAAAAAAAAGTATTTCAATGAATGCTCAACTGAGTACAGTGATGCTAGTATGATGAAAAGGGAGGGGTGAGAACACTGAGTTAGCAAGATGGGTATCATTAAGGACCCCGATGGATCAGGTTTTGAGGAGTAGTGATGAAGAATGTCCAACTAACGTGGCTAAGGACAGACTGACAGAGAAAGTAGAATAAGCAAATATTAACAGCTCACTCAAGGCATGTCTGGTGGAGATTAGCAAAGAAATGGGACTGTGGGTGTAAAAAGCCATGGGGTAAATGGAAGCAATGTTTTGGTTTCATCTTAAAATGACTGTTATTATAGTATGCTTAAATGCCAATAATAATAATCTAGTATGAAGTAGAGACTAGTAACACAATACAAAAAAAAAGGTTGATAGCTGCAGTAGGTAAGAGAGGCCAGAATCTGGAATACAGTAGAAGGGCTAAGCTTAGACTGTTACAGGAATACTCTGATATTAACAGAATAGAAGGCGGCAGAGTTATAAGGACACCAAAGAGTGAGAGTGAGAAGATGAGGTACTGCTCATTACATTTGATGGCACCCAGTATTTTTATAAAGTATGGAACAAGCATAAGGTGAGAAAGGCTGGCATCAGAGATTTGAAAAGAGAAAAAGACACAAACAATCTCAGAGACTGAAAACACAAATGCACTACAGAAGTGTTAGACAGGACTGCTCTGAAGTGCTGAGTACCCACCTGAGATTTTCATGCAGTTTCTCTAGCAGGCTTTGCTGCTTGGGTGCAGGAAGGGAACAGGGCAGTTGGCTGAAATTTTGCCAGATAAGCAACACAAAAGAAGGGCAAAGGAGTTAAAGGTGTTTAGAAGAGAGTGATTTCAGCACTGGACCATGGAAATGAAAATATGAGGAAGACAAATGACAACAAAGTGTCAACATGTACGACTTAAAGGTCTCAAGGGAACTAAAGGACAGAGGGAATTAGAGAATCAGAGTAAATAAGTTGGAAGATTTTTGTGGAAATCAAAAGACAGCATGTTTAAAATCAAGATTTCAGCAGTGAGAAAATTAGTGGGGGAAAAATTTTGCTCTTTTATTTACTCCTTCCTAAACCAACCCATGGTAGCTGGTACAGGCTTGATACTGGGGATACAATAGTCAAGTTAAAAAATTCCTGCCATTATGGAGCCTACTGTCCAATGAGGAATAACTGGACCTTCCTTAGGAGATAATTAATGCCCTTATTCCTTACTCCACAGGGCCTTTACACCAAGGCATAATTACTGAAGGTTATCAGAGATATTTAGGGTTCTACAGAATATATCACTTAAAATAATATACCTGAAAGAAAATTTAGAACAGTAAAATAATTACTATCAAAAGAGAACATGATTCCATAAAAACAAGAATGCTGATTGTACTAATAATATTCTAACAAATTAAAAATATTAATGTTTTAAAACTTTAACAATTTACTATTGCTTTAAAAATGCATTTTACAGATAAAATTTTTTGCTCAGAAAGTTGTAAGAGTTCCTGAAGTGATTTAATTCATGCAGTCAAATCTGAATACCTACTACAGACCAGATACCAGGTAACATAGTGAGGGTACAAGCAAAATATACACAGAGATATTAGAGATGAAGACTTGAAACACCTTAAATGTTCCCTAGTAAGTGGCTACTAATTTATTACACATACAGTGAAATACTACTAGTAACAGCCAGTGAAAATATCAGTTGCCGCTGAGCTGGTTCTGCCTCACAGTCACCCTACTGTGTCAGAACAGAATGGTGCACCACTGAGCTTTCAGTGGCTGATTCTTCAGAAGTAAGCCACCATGTCTTTTTTTTTGTGGTTCCTCTAGGTGGACTTGAACAGCCTTTCAGTTAGCCACCAAGAGTGTCAACCATCTGCACTACCCAAGGACTCCACAAATAATAACAGCTAACATTCACTACATGCTTACTATGTGCCAGGCACTGTTCTTTAAACATTTTGTTTGCATTAAATTTATTAACGCTCTAAGATGGGTATATTATCAAGTATATTTTACAGATCAGGAAACTCAGACACAGACAGGTTACATTCCCCAAAACCACAAAGCTAATGACAGAGCCAGAAAAAAAACTTAAGTTGTCTCATTCCCCAGAGCTGTACTTTTTTATATTTTAGAACTTTTACGTTGACTGCAAAGCTACAAAAATAGTAAAAAGAATGGTCATATTCCCCCCACTCATAGTCCTTAACTGAAGTAAACTTTACCACATATGCAATATAATTTCTTCTGAATCTTTGAGACTAAGTTGCAGAGCTGATGCCTCCTTACCTTCAGTTATGATTTCTAAAAACAAAAACTTTCTCTTACATAACCCAGTATAATGACAAAAATCAGAAAACTGACAATTCCAACATCTAATCTATACACATGACTATTTATGCTACTGTCCCACTAATGTCCTTTATATACTAAAGGGGGCATTTTCTTCTTCTGGTCCAGGACTCACACCACGATCCTAAGCTGCTTTTAGCTATCATTATCACACCTCTTAATTCTCCATTAACCTCTAGCGGTTCCTCTGTCTTTGTCTTTCATGCTCTGACATTTTGAAATATTACAGGACACAGCTACTTTGTGGTATGTCCTTCAATTTGAGTTTGCCTGAAGTTTCTTCATGAATAAATTCAAGTTATGTGCATATTTGATAGGGATACCTCAAAATGATGTTGTGTCATTCTGACAGCACTGTGTCAAGCATATGATGCCGATTTATCCATTATTAGTGATGTTAACTCTGGTCACTGTGGGGAGATAACTCTGAGACTAAGTACATATCTTATATCTCATTATATCTTTGTCTACCAGTTTTAGCATCTTTTAATGATTACTACCAGAGATAATTTTTCTGAGTCTGTACTCTCAACACAATGCTATGCAGCCAACAAAAACAATAAAGTCTATCTACCTACATGTGTAGGTATGCACAGAAGTCTATTTTCTATTGCCTAGGAAAACAGGCAAGTTGTAAACAGCTTATACAATTCCATCACGTTACATAAAATATACATTTATACACATCAGAGAAAACATCTGGAAAAATCTATCAAATGGATAACAATATTTACTCTTTGCCAAGAAAATATGAACTTCTGCAGTTTTATTTATTTTGTATTAATGAAAAAAATTTGGCTACAAATAAGAGCAAACTCCAATTCTAGTGGCTTAAATGATGCAGACTTTCATTATCCCAAATTCCCACATTAGAAGCAATTTCTATCAGTCTCAACATGTTAAACACTGTTTCAGATTTGCATGCTGCCTTAAGATTTTCAAGTTCACCATTTCACATTCACAAAAGTAAGCAATACCTCTAAACATCATATCCATGTTCAAGGAAAATGGTAAGAGAAGGGATAGCACCACTGTGTGTTCTTTTTATAAAGAAACCAAAGTACTGCAATGCAAAGGTCCTGAGACCATAGCATGCTTGGAATGTTCAAGGAAAAGCAATGAGGGTTACTGAAAAAGGGAGAGGGAGTGGATGCCCACATCATTTTGGGTTAAGTTCTAGGCAGAGTTTAGGTTTATCCTGAGTGACCTAAGAAGGCCCTACAAGCTTCTGAGTAGGGAGTGATGTGATCTAACTTCCATCTTGAAGGATCACTGCTGACTGCAGGATAACTGTAGACAAGGCAGGAAATCAGTGAGGGAAGCTACTATAAGAAGCCAGCTTACAATGCCTATGACTTGTAACAGGATGTACTAGTAAAGAAGTGAGAATGGTCACAGACTAGAAGTCTAAAAGTAAAGCAGACAAAACGCTCTAAAAGACTGTTTATGGAGTGTGAAAAAACTAAAGAACTCAATGACAGCTCCAGAACTTATGGCCTAAGTAAGTGGAATTGCCGCCAACTGAGATGGAGAAGACTGAGAAAGGAACAGAATGTATGTGCACATGAGGGCAGGAGGGGTAAGATTAGAAGCTTAGTAGTTTTTGGTGTGTTAAACATCCAAATGGAGATGCCAAGTGGGCAGTTGGAAATCTAAGAATGGCATTCAGAGGGAAGGTCACCAGGTGGACGTAACACAGCAATGTTTAGAAAAAAGGAAGCTGATAAAAAATGACTGAGTGACAGATGGCAAAAGACTCATCAAGGAGATAAATACTAAGAGTAAGAGTACGTTTATAGAATTCAAGCAAAGAAAGTGTTCAGCAACAAAAGAAGGATTAACTGTACCCAGTTGTAAAGTGAACTAGATTTAGCAACATGTCAGATGACAGTCCATCACTCATCTATGAGTTTGTCATACTGTGATGCTGGAAGCTAGGCCAGTGGCATTTCAAGTACCAGGAGGGGGCACTAGTGGCAGACACGTTTCAGCAGAGCTTCCAGACTAAGACTAGGAGTAAGGACCTAGCAATCTGCTTCTGAAACAATTAGTCAGAGAAAACTTGATGAACAGCAGCAGAACACTATGTGACGTAGTGCTGGAAGAGAAGTCATCAGGCCAAAGGCACTCAAAATACTACTGGAGAAGAGATGTCTCTTCGAAGAAGTCTCTTAATAATGTGAATGGAGTCAACCTTACTTACTCAAGTGGCATGACTCAAAATGAAGAGAAATTGCTGCAAATATCCCTGGAACACAGAATGTACAAAATAGGAATCTACAAAAGTATGAGTTCTCTAAAATGAAATGGAACACCTAAAGAACAACATTCTACAGGAAGACCAGTTAAGATGACTATTCAAATTTATGTACCAACTACTCACTAATGACAGAAATGATGAAATTGCAGATTTTTCACCAACTGCTGCAGTCAGAATGCTCAAACATGCAATCATGATGCATTGATAATTACTGGTGATCTGAATGTGACAGTTGGAAAGACAGGAAGATAAGCAGTTGGAAAACACATCCTTGGTGACAGAAATGACACCTGAGATTGGAGGGCAGAATTTTGCGAGAACAATGACTTCTGTATCATAAATATCTTTTCTTCACCAATATAAACAATGACTACACATGTGGCCCTTACTGGATGGAATATATAAGAATCAAATCAACTACAACTGTCGAAAGAGACAAAAGTGAAGCTGAGCATCATTAGTCAGAATAAGGCCATAGTCAACTGCAGAAGAGACCATCAACTGCTCATACACAAGTTAAAGTTGAAGCTGAAAAGAATTAAAACAAGCCCAGAAAAGTCCAAGTATACCCTTGAAGATATTCCACCTGAATTAGGAAACTATTTTAAGAGCAGATTTGACATATCGAACATTAATGACTGAAGACCAGTAGAGTTGTGGGATATACAAAGGACATCATACATGGAAGCACTAGGTTATTCAACACAAGAAAGAAAAAAAAAATGACCAGAATGAATGTCAGAACATTGAGCGACTAAAGGGAATGGAATAATGAAATAAAAGAGCTGAAGAGCAGATTTCAAAGTTTAGCTGAAGAAGACAAAGCAAATTACTATAACGAAACACGCAAAGACATAGAGTTAGAATACCAAAATGGTAGAACTTCTCAAACAGAAAAAACTGAAAAAAAATTCAAGTTTTGATAACGAAGGATTCTACAGGCAAGATACTGAATGACACAGGGAGGTATCAAAACATTATGGGATGAATACAGTCACTGTATCAAAAATAATTGGGTCAACAATCAACCATTTCAGCAGACAGCAAATGACCGAGAACCAATGATAATGAAAGAAGTCCAAGCTGCACTAAAGGGAACAGCAAAAAACAAGGCTCCAAGAATTAATGGAATATCAACTGAGGTATTTCAAACAGAGACAATGGTGGAAGCACTCATTTATGCCAAGATTTAGGACACAGCTACCTAGCCAACCAACTCTTAAGAAAGCCATTATTTGTGTCCATTACAAAGAAAGCTGGTGAAACAGAATGTGGACATAACTGAACATCATTAATACCACACACAAACAAAATCTTGCTGAATATAATTTAAAAATGGTGGCAGCAACTTACTGACAGAGAACTGCCAGAAGTTTAACTCAGGTTAAGATGAAGACATGGAATAAGGAATATCACTGCTGCTACCAACTGTATTTTGGCTAAAAGCACAGAATATCACAAAGATGTTTACTTGTGTTTTATTGACTATGCACAGGCATTTGACTGTGTGCGTTTTAACAAATTACAGATAACATTTCAAGGATAGGAATTACAGAACATTTAACGATGCTGATGCAGAACCCATTTGTAGACCAACAGACAGTCGTTCAAAGAGAAAAACGGGATACTGAGTGGTTTAAAATTAGAAACAGGGAATGTCAGGGGTGTTCCCTTTAGACATTCTTATTCAACCTGTATGCTGAACAAATAATTCAAGAAATCAAAGGTTATATGAAGAAGAATGAGTCATCAGGAAAGGAAGAAGATACATTAACAATCTGCCATATGTAGACAACACAACTTTGTTTGCAGAAAGTTAAGAGGATTTGATGCATTTACTGATGAAGATCAAAGACCACAGCCTTCAGTATGGATTACTACTCAAAGAAAACAAATATCCTCAGAACTGGACCAATAAGCAACATCATGATAAACATAGAAAGACTAATGTTGACAAGGATTTCATTTTAAAGGATCTTCCAATAATGGTGTCCTATCTTTGAATTTGAATGAAACAAGTTGTGTAAATGATAGTTTTGCTTTCTTACTTTGAAGTACACTTGATGGTATTATGTGTGGAAAAGAACTCTCGGTAAATGGCTGTCAAGGCACCTTCCAAATGGGGCCCAAAATAATCAGTTATCATAATCTGGTATCTTTTGCCATTGACAGTCACAGCCTCTCCCTTTTCCTCTTGGAAAAAATAAGGGCCAATTATTCCACTGGACCAAAATCCACACCAAATGGTAATTTTGGGGGATGAAGCAGATGCTCTTAAATTGGATTCTCACTGCTCTGCATGTGACAGTTTTCTTTGTTAACAAAACCATTCATCCCAAATGGGCCTCATTACTGAAGATGATTTTTTGGTCCAAAGCAGGGTCAACTTCCAGTTGCTCCAGAGCCCAGTCAGCAGATGGTACGGTACAATCTATGGTCACTGGACTTCAGTTTTTTAGTTAAAATAATTTTCTAAGGGTAAAGCTTCAAGTCCAGATGCAAAATGTACCACACTGTGGTTGACGAAAGGATCAGTTCTTGTGCTTGACAAGAAACTGACTGGGATGGATTCTTGCATACATTCTTGATGAACAGTGGTGATGCTTTCTTTGGAATGTGCAGTTTGCTGGTGCCCAGGGGACACTATTATATTATTATGGCAGGACAAAAGACACAAACTATTCTGTATTAACTAGGATGTACACACAAATGTGTTCAAAAAAAGGGCAAAGAAGAAAACTGAACTCTATGTGAGGGAGTCAGGAGAGTTGAACCCAAGTTTAAAGATAAGTAGCAGTTAGGAAAATTCTGTTCTGGAATAATGGATAAGGGATGGGCGGAGGACTACAATGTTCCAGTTTAAGGCTTTTTGAATGATGTACATGTATTAGTACTCTTATTAAAACACATATACACACATCCCAGTGAAGTTTTTGAACAGCATAAAGGAATACGACCAGGTCAAGTATTTTTAGGAAGATAACTGGTGGTCAGTCATGTGGAATGTGGGCTAGTGGAAGAGAATGGGCCAGAAAGACTTTTAGAAATTCTCAGAGGAGTCTATACCTTACTAAAGCTGACAAAGGCATGAAATAAAGCACCAATAATGAAAGAGAAGGAAAAATTAAAAATAAGCAATTTCAATGGAAAAAGAAAGGATCTGAATATAGGTAATATAAAAGAAATAATCTATGGTTTAAGACTAAAGATACCATTTTGTAATATACAGAATACAAACACAGAAGTAATGTGATGAGGGAACACTGGTTTCCATCTTACATGTGAGACCAAAAGATTAATGAAGAAATGAGTTAGGAAGCTTGAAATGTCTAGTGCTGAGGAGTAAAAACAAAACTGGAGACAGATCTGAAAACAAAATATACCTGCCCTTAGGAACTTCAGAGCACTCATTTCAAACAAACAAAACATGTGTGTACTATAAACCATTCTTCTTATATATTATCAGGTCTTTTAGTGCATTTTGCTAGGTGACCCATATGTATGAATATTTACATACTTTTTCTTTCTCCTAATTATGAAACCAAGATGAGGTTACCTGGAAAATCTGAAAAGTGTAACGAAACCAGAAAAATATAATCTTTCCAGCCCCAAAGCTAATCTGTTTATATTTCTTTCCAGATTTCTCATTTTTACATAGTTGGTGACATTGTATACAGCTTTTTAAACCTTTTTAAAGTATGCATTTCCCAACGCCATTAGATGATCTGTTATCAGGCTACTGGCATATATTCAAACATCATCCTAACAGTGGCATTTTGGTTGATGTGAATTTTTCACTATTGCAAATTCTGATCAACAAGCTTGGGCATAAATTACTCACATTTTAAATTATTCCTTCAAAGCTGAGCTCTACATGTAATAATTACTAGTTTAAATGGCATCAATATGTTTAAGATACTTGATACACACATTGCTAAAGTGCTTCTCAAAACAGCTGTGCTCAAGCAAATTCCACCAGTAAAAATCAGGTGCAAGTTACTACTTCCTTGCCAACATCGAGTAGTCTCATTCTACAATGTCTAATACAATTTAAAAGTGAATAATGAACTAATTATCTTAATTTACATTTCTTAGATCATTCTGAGGAGAAATTTTAAAAATATTATGGCCATTTGTGTAACTTTCCTCTATGAATAAGCCATTTATTTTATGTCCCATAACTAATATGGGTCTTAGTGTTATGCTTGTTTGAATCTTACTATATAAAAGTTATTTATCATGCTTTTCCTAAAAAAAAATTTATAGATTTTTCTCTAGTAGCCTTTCATTATTTCTTATATTTGCCAGAAGCCCTTCATCCAGAGAATACATACACAGACATTTGGCTATAATTTCTCTCATTAAGAAATATTTTAAAACAATAAAATACATGCACATAATGAAAACTGCAATAGTACAAATAGGTATATATCCCAATCCTCAGTATCCCAGTTATCCACTCATATATGCAGATTTGCTTATCTATCTCTCTTTTTAAAAAATAAAAGTGGTAGGAATCAATAAACTGTAAATGGTAAAGAAGTTAAAGTTGTTGAAGATTTCAGTCTTGGATCAACAGTTGTGCCTATGGAAGCAACAGTCAAGAAATGAAACATACTTTATTGGGCTTATCTCTGGCAAAAGACCACTCTAAAGTGGTAAAAAAAAAAAAAAAAAAAAGTCACTTTGATGACTAAAGTGTGCTGACCCAAGCCATGGTATTTCTAATTCCCTCATATGCAGGCTAAAACTGCACAACAGAAAAAGGAAGACCAAAGAAGAATTAACACAGTCAAATTGTGGTGTTGCAAAGAATACTTAATGTATCACGGACAGTCAGAAGAAATTTGTCTAGGAAGAAGCACAACCTGAATGCTCCTTCGAAGTGGGGATGGTTACACTTCATCTTACCTTGGACGTGTTATCAAGAGGCACCAATCTCTGGAGAAAGATACTGTGTTTCACAAAACAGAGGGCCAGCAAAAAACACGGAGACTCTCAATGAGATGGACTGACACAATGGCTGCAACAACTGACTTAACTGTAGCAAGGACTGTGAGAATGGTACAAAATCTGAGAATACTTTCTTTAGTTATACAGGCAAAGTTTATTAGTATTGTGAGTTCAGTTTGAGGCTAGCATGATAAAATGAATATCACAATAAAAATAAATAATAGTGGTAGGAAGCTATACCTCCTTTTCTACACCTGACTTTTGAAACTTTATTTTGGTGATATAATTGTACACATACATAAAATTACCCCATTTTTAAAGGCTGCTGTATGAATACAGCATATGCTATATTCTGAGGCAGTCTCTAGCCTTTTGTTATTATAGACAGTACTACAATTAATATCCTTAAATGACAACTAATGTCCTTGTACACAGGCATCTGTGTACACACACAAATACTCATGTAAGATAAATTCCTAGGAATGAAACTGAGACAAACAGCTTATTCATTTTAAATTCAGACACATATTATAAAATTATCCTTTTAAAAAACTGTATGAATGCTTACTCCCAATGAAAATGAGTCTTGCTTTCAGAAGAATGCTGAGTACTGGGGACCGACATATGTGGAAGGAATAGGAGTCAGAGTCATCATTTGCAACCACCGCAGTCAAGATTAGTTCAGGCAAGAAGCACGCCCGGATGCTACATCTGGGTGGGGAGGAGATTTTAGTGCACAGGATATCTACATGATCTTCAGGTGTTTCCTTACGAATTATTTACTAATTATAATGTAAAACAGTAACCACATAGCAATCAGACAACACTCTGATACCCTGATCATGGAGGGAGCAGCTGTGCTTCCGTATGTTAAACCTGAAAAGGACACAGCACCATTTATGTGGCATTCCTGTCTTTCATGTATAATCGAAATTGAATCATGAGAAAATAGGAGACAAACCCCAAAGAAGGAACCCAAAATGCCAAAAAACCATCACCGCGGAGTCGAGTCCGACTCACAACAACCCTAGAGGTCAGAGCAGAACTGCCCCAGCAAGTTTCCAAGGAGCACTTTGTGGATTTGAACTGCCAACCTTTTGGTTAGCAGACATAGACTTAACCCACTATGCCACCAGGGTTTCCAAATGAGGTACAGTTTATTAAAAAAAGCAGGAGAGACTGTGCTCTCCAAAAATATCAATGTCAGAAGAGAAAAAGAAAGGCTGAAGTACTGTTGCAAACTGGAGGATACTAAAACAATATGAAATCAAATGCAGGATGTGATCCTAGACTGGATCCTCTACTGTAGGGGAAAAAAAAATGCCAAGAAGGGTTCACTGATAGAACCTGTACTGCAGTTGTATGCAAGACTGCCCCTGTGCTCACGGGATGCATGAAGAATGCAACTTACTCTCTACTGGTTCAAGAAAAAAAAACATACATGACAGGGAGCAAATGAAAAAGAGACACTATGTTAATAGCAGAGAAGTGATGCGAGGGGTGTATGGCGTTCTTCATGCCATTATTGTAACTTCTCTGTAAGTTAGTTCTATAAGTTACTACCGTAACTTCTCTATACATTATTTCTAAATAAGTTTAAAAAAACGAAAGCTCAGACCAAGGTTGAGAAGGAAGAGTGCTGACATGTCATAGTGTTATTAACTAATGTCATAAAACAATGTATGTACTAAGTGTTTAATGAGAAACTAGTTTGTTCTGTAAACCTTCATCTAAAGTACAATAAGAAAAAATTCAGAGGGAAAAACTGATTATTCATATAACACACACGACTGTTTTCTCACCCATATTAACGTGATTTATTATTAAAAATTTCTAATGTTTGCCAAAACAAGCAGCAACCAGTATCTCAGTTTTAGTCTGTATTTCTCTTATGTGAGGTTAACCATTTTTCACATATTTAAAATTTAAAACACATTTTATTTTCCATGAATTATCTTTTTTTTTTTACATTTATATTTCATCTATCTAGAATGAAGCAGGATGTGAAATCATGACCACGTAATTTTCAAAGGTGTTAACCAACTGTTCTAGCACCATACATGAAATGAATCCTTTCCCTGTCCCTGGCAATACAGTGGTCAAGAGCTTGGTTGCTAAGGAAAATGAGAGCGGTTTGACCTCACCAGCTGCTCCTTGGGAGAAAGACGTGGCAGTCTGCTCCCGCAAATATTACAGCCTTGGAGACCCCATCCTTCAGCTCTTCCCTGCCCTAGGGAGTTGTTTGGAGTCAGAACTGACTCAATAAACAGGTTTGGGTTCCCTCTCCCAGTGATTTTTTAAATATTCTTTTTGGTGTATTTTGACAATATTAAAAATGATTTTTTATTTTTCTTCTTACTTATTAACTCACACCAAAGAAACTTTTACTTCATCTAAGGTAGTAAGATTTTCCATGACACTCATTATCAATTCAAATATGTAGCTCAAAAACCAAAGAATATGTAAATATTAAATGGCATCTCATAAGCAACTCACAAGATATACACCCATTCGTATTAGGTATAAATTTACTTTTCCTTACATATATAAATTTAGGAAAGATTTACATACTATGCATTACAGTTTGCACTCAAGCACTCTCTCACTGGAGTGAACTAGCAACTTGAGACAATTTTGCGTATAATAGGCAAGTTTCTTACAGCTACTGTAAAATGATTTTATACTCAAACAGATATATACAATAATGCATTTTAACATTTTATATATTTCTAAACCTCACAAAACAAAATCTTTGAAATATTACGCTCTGTAATTGTTTTTTGTATGGTATTTTATGAAACAATCCCAGAGGTGCATCCTTGGTCAGGGCATGTATCACAATAAAAAACACATGACATTAACCCTCAAAGCTTTGAAAATACTCTTACATTTTCTGAGACATTCTACATAATGGCCCTGCCCTCCAGACTCAAGATATTGGTCACACTCTGGATTCTGAGTGAAGACCCCTGGCCCTGTGCTACAACTCTGCATAGAAAGGTTCACCTGGACAACAACTCGGCCTCCTCAGCTTTAGGTGCACCCCAAGCCCAACTGAGTGGCAGTTTCACCCTTACAAATACAAAAAGACCTGGCTCCACACCTTCAAACCCCTGAAGTCGTGGCCACACCCTTTGAGACTGAGGCAGCTCAGCTTCTCAGGCTGTTGGTCGCTTCAGCTTCTGCTTCCCTATGGCTGCATGGCCTGGACATTAGGCCTACATCTGGCCTGCCGGGGCAAGTATTTCAAAGCTCTGTAGCTCCATTCTTGCTAGAAAGCCTTCTGCAGAAAGGAACTTAAAGGTTTTTGCAGAAAACTGTATGTCGAGGCATACTGATCTGCTCAGTCAACACCACTCGTATATTTTACGTAATTTATTATAATACTAGGTTTCTGGATGTTGACTTCCACACCACCTCATAGAATCCTTTTTCTGTTAGTCACTCTTGTGTTATCCCAAGTGGTGAAACAAGTGATGGTCCTTTTACCGTTCCACACTAGAAGTACAGTGTTACCTTTTTGATATACTTCTGTGGATTTTTTTGGAGTTTTGGTTTTTTTTACCTCACCTGGTAGTTCCTTTCTGTTTGTTACAGTGGTCCTGGTTAAGAACAAGAATTGTCGCCACTCAGCCGCCTGAGACGCACTTCTCGAATTATTGCATGCAGTGCGGTGGTGCCTGAGAGGGGCCTCTCAGAGTTATCACATGAAACGCTACTGGTGCCTGACAGGGGCCTCTTGAGAGCAAAGGGCTACACTATTATTTGAGCATAAGATACTTATTATGGAATAGTAACAGCATTAAAAACAATAGTTTAATAGAGAGGAAAATTAAGGAAAAAACACCACTTATCACTAATTTCAAAAGCTATCACATTTTCCCTTACATTTATCAGGTCTGAAACCTTATCTTTTATGACAAGGAGAAAAGTTTTTTTTTGTCTAAAACACATAACACTTTCTTGGGGGAAGGCATTTAGTACTACCTACAAGAAACTATTTCTACACTAAATATTCCTCATATCTTCATTTTCCTTAGCTGTTATTCAAAGACTGAAAGTAAAGCACTTCTGTGTTACACTTTGTAAGAGGTCTGATGGCAAGGGCTCTTTTTTTTCCCCCTCCTTAGCATACAAGGACTGCCAACTAAATTCATGAATTTATCCTAGAAAAAGTGCTACATACATGCTGAATACCACAGGGGACATCACTGCTGAATACCACTGCTGAATATCACTTGGCAGAGTTGCTGTCCAAGTGAGCCTTTCTAGGCAGAGTTGTAGTACAGTTCACCTTTCAAGTACTCCCTCTGGGAAGATATTATGCACTGACGCCAGCACCTAGTCCATCATTCAAAGCAATTTTGGGACTCTTTTTCTGGAACTGCCATCAGAGCTGTCATTGTATTACCCTTGATGTCCTGAATGCCATCAAAATGTCTCCTTTTCAGTGTTTCCTTTATTTGGGGGTAAAGAAAAAAAAATCACTGGGGGTCAGATCAGGTGAGCAGGGAGGGTGTTCCTACACAGTTATTTGTTCACTGGCTAAAAACTCCCTCACAGATAACTACTACAATTAAGGTCATGAACTTGCCACCATGCCACCATGCACAATGGCCATTCCAGAAAGAGCTCTGAAACTGCTCTGAAGGGTAGAGTAGGCACTGGCGTTGGTGGATAGCTTCCCAAGGGGAGTTGGCATAGTGATCTTTAGCAAAGAGGTATGCAGCCCTTAGAACAATTAAATTCGCAGACTTAGTGTCGGACCTCATATATCATTTTTACGTTATACTTACAAGGGTCTTTTTTTTTCCTTTTTTAACTACACTGCAGATTTTTGCAGAGCAAATCAGTCTCTTGTTAAATAACCGATACACATTGCTTTGTGGCACTGGTTGCCAACCCCAAGACACGTCAACACTCTCCTCTTCTCAACCCTGGGCTCTCCATTACCAGCTTTCCTGCCCACTTATTGTCTTCTCACCCCCACTCCTGGGCTGGTGTATTCATTTAGTTCCATTCTGCCTGTCTAATCTTTGCTGAAAGGGTGAGTCTCAGGAGTGACTTCAGTACTGAGTTAAAAGGGTGTCCAGGGGCAAATCTCTTCGTGTTTGTCCAGTCTCACTCACACCAGCAAGTCTGGTATCTCTGTGAGTTTAAATTTTGTCCTACATATTTCTCCAGCTCGGTGTGGAATCCTCTGTGACCCTTCTCAGGCAGTTAGTGGGGGCACCCAGCTGTGTTGGACTCAGTCAGGCGGAGACTACAGCAGTCATGGTCCATTAGTCCTTTGGATTAAACTTTCCCTTGCATCTTTGGTATTCTTCATTCTCCCTTACTTCAGACAGCATGGGGCCAGTAGAGTACACCAGGCGGCCACTTAGCCAACCAAGTGCCACCAAGTGCCAAAGGGCCACTCACAAGCTTTTAAGGTCTCAGATGCTACTCATCAAAAAAGGCTGGCATGATTGAAAAACCACAAAACAACAAATGCTGGAGAGGCTGTGGAGAAACTGGAACTCTCCTACACTGCTGGTGGGACCGCAGAATGGTGTAATCTCTTTGGAAAGCAATCTGGTGCTCCTTTAAAAAGATGGAAGCAGATATACCATTTGACCCAGTAATTCCAGTTCTTGGAATATATCCTACAGAATCAAGGGCATTCACACCAACAGATACATGCACACGAATGTTTACTGCAGCATAGTCCACAACAGCAAAAAGATGGAATCAACCCAGATGCCCAACAGCAGAGGAATGGATAGGTAAACTATGGTATATATACTCAATGGAACACTATGCAATGGTAAAGAACAACAATGATTTTAGGCAGCATCTCATAACCTGGCTTCAATTGGAAGACAATATGTTGAGTGAAAGTAGTCAGTGGCAAAAAGACAAATACTTTGTGAGACCCCTACAGTAAGAACTTAAAAACAGACTCATATATAGACGAAAAGATTCTGATGGCTGCAAGGGTGGGGTGGGAAGGAGGGTGAGAGTTGGTTATAGACAGCTGATAGAAACTCGGTTGGGTGAAATCAGTGACAGCAAATATTAGAAAGAAGCTCAGTTTAACTAGACTTCAACATAACAAGAACACTCCTCCAATCTTAACCCAATATGGCAAGGACACAGTAGCGGAGGCAGGGATCCAGGGACCATACTCTCAGTGGACATCAAGGCCACCTGGCAATGCTAGTGTATTGTTAAGAGAGTCTTTTGCACCCCATTTTGGTGAGTGGTGTCTGGGGTCTTAAAAGCTAGCAAGCTGCCATCTGAGGTACACCAAATGGTCCCAACTCAGGAGGAACAGATGACCACCAAATACCAAACAACATGTGGGAAAGAGAACCCAGAAGACAGAAAGACCCACGTAAGTGGGTGACTACATCAACACATGACCGGAGGAACCAGATGGTACCGGGCCACCAACAGTGATAGCCGTGATGGGGCTCACAAAGTTGAGTCTCACTGGCCACATGAGGATAAAAAGGGGTACACCCTGAGAACTCCACTAAAAGACCACAATTGATGGTCCAGAGGCCTGGGGATTCCCTTGGGAGCATGGCCCCTGGTGCTGATGCTGCCTCTGTCTATAAATCATTACTGAGGTCAACTCTCCAGACAGGAATGGATAGGACTTTGTGCCACAGAGTGACCATACTTTATGGTTCTATGCATCTATAGGATGTCATCCTGCTGACCTCTTACTGGAGGGGGTGAAGAGGGTGGAGTGTAGGGGACAGGAGGAGACTTAGGAGGATATGACATGTATAGAACGAATAGGAGGAGTGTGCTGTCAGTAGGCAGGGAGAGCAGCAGGAGCTGCACACAGGCAGGGATTTAAATTTACACTGGATTGTACACTTTCACTCAATCACAATAAATAAAAAATATAAAAAAGGCTGAGAACATGTTCTTTATAAACTATGCTATACTAGTTGCGGATGATATCCCCCAAGACCAAGGTCCTCAACTTTTAGCCCAGTAATTCAGTCCCTCAGCATGTCTCTCTTATTTTCTTGGTGAATCTCCACAATATCTAGAACGTAAAGGATATTCAACAAATGGTGCTGACAAGCCAGTGCTAAGAAAGAAAGTACTTTCTTAGAGATAACTAGCAAAGTTTAGCCAACATATTGTAAGGAGCTATAGTAGTGTATTTAAAAAACATTTTTAACTACGTATGCGGACAAGAATATGTATCATAAAATCGTTTAAATGCACCACACTGAATAAGGCAGCCAACGAGCATCAAGGGTTTTCAAATTAGGAAATCTTACCTCTTCAAAAACTGCAGCTTTATTTACTTTTTCCCTTGCAATGTCACAGATTTTCAGGATTCCTAGTGCAAAAGCCTTCATGGCAGGATCTTCTATAAAGTCTGGATTATGAATATAAAGGCACGTAAATACTGTCTGTGCCAAGGAATGGCCTTCTAACCATGTGATCTATAAAGAAATCAAAGGGTATATATACATGTTTAAGGGTGATAAACAGAGTCTGTAACATCTAAATTGATCCAGCAAAGGCCAGAGTGTCCCAGAACCAAAAAAAAAGTGAGTTTATTCACAAGCTCTAAATGGTGATTAAAGGAAAGTCAGGCAAGACAGGAGTTAGAATTTACTTTTCTTTAAGTTTTTTCAAGAATCACATACTACAAATATGGGTAGTTATTGACAGGAGTCATTCTTAGATATAAATAACTTGGGAATATATTCAGAGACTAATGAAATTAGAGTGCCTCCTTATGATGATCAGAAAGCGGTCAATTCCAAAATGTACAAAATAAAACAACTAACTAGGTCATTCACACTTTTAGAACAGAATCCTTAGTAACTTAATCAGTTCTTTTTTTTTTTTACAAGATAGTCTGTGTTTTCAGAATGACCATATCGTGTGTGTGTTTTATGGTTCTATGCATCTATAGCATGTTGTCTACCGGCCTCTTACTTGAAGGGAGTGGAGAGGGTGGAGAGCAGGGGACAGGAGATTGTTAAGAGGATATGACATGTATAGAACAGAAAGGAGGCGTGTGCCAGGCAAGGAGAGCAGAAGGAGCTGAAGACAGGCAAGCACGCAAATTTACACTGGATTGTACACTTTCATTCACAGTAAGTCTGTATTTTATTTTACATTGTTATCGCAGAGAATTTACATAGAACATATACCAATACAACAATTTTACACATACATACCATTCACTGAGACTGATTTCCATTCCCTGAGTTGTGCAACCATTTTCACCCTTCTTTTACGAGTTCTTCCTTCTCTAGCAACATAAACTCACTGACTCCTTGTTTCCTAAACAATCTTTCATTGCTTATTGCTGTTACCAGTTTGATCACATATACAAAGATCTTAAAATAGCACAATGCTTAGGGTAGATGGTCTTTACCAGTTAAGCTAAACTATCTGGTTTTAAGAAAACTTTACAGGACACTTTTGGTTTAAGGCTGAAAGATGACCTTACAGCAACAGTTTCAGGGGTTCATCTAGTCTCTGTGGAGGATGGATTCTGTGAGAATTTGAAATCATACCTTCTTTTTCATCCACCCCACCATCAGCCTAGCCAAGACAATTGTATCTAACTTGACTATTGCAAGAAACTATGCAATGCCCATTTCCAATTCAACAGCCCTAACCAGGAAGATATTTCTGAAACACAAAGGTAATCAATGAACTCTATTTTACTGAGCACTATCATACCCTAGGTACCATGTGCTAGAAGCCGAAAATAGCAAAAAAAGCCACAACTAATCAACTACTATATCTCAAGTACTATACTATATATTTCTACTATCTTGGACCATTTTTCCTAATACTTTGAGAAAAATTGTATTTTTCTCCTTTTACAAGTAAGCAAATGGATTCACAAAGGTTAAATGATTTGCCCAAGTTTACAGTTACTTTTACACTAAAGCCCAAGAATTTTGCAATAGAGCAAGAAACAAGTTGTTTCACCATCAAATGACAAATACACATTAAAAATACTATGTATATTTGATATTACCAGGGTGCAGAAGAGATCTTTCATATTAAAAGCCACCTGACTATTTAAGGCTAAACTCTTGGAAATGGTCTCAAGGATATCATAGAAACATTTTCTCAACTTTGACAAAAATTCTCCCCCTTTCCTGCCTCTAACTGCCGATCCCACTTTCTCCACCATTCTCACTGTTTACACGTTTCTCCCAGACTTCAGCCATAAGCAGCTGTTTGTGATTCCCCCAATCTTAGCATTTTTACATGGTCATGCCTATACAACATACTCCTTCTGCCTGCGATCCTATTATTCCTCCCGTCACATACCTACCATTTTCCAGGGCCTCCGGCCAGCACCACCTCCTTTCTACAGCCTTTCCGACCCTCCCAGACATGAGCACTCTCCTCCTGGTTGCCACAGCTACATTATAAAAGCCAAGCCAAGTGCCATTTGTCCAGATTGTTGTCGTTACTTATCTGTTTCCAGCAACCCTTGCTTCCCTCTCCTATCCCACTAAACAGGAGCCCTGGTCAGACAATGATTAAAGTGCCAGGCTGCTAATCAAAGGTCAGAGGTTAGAAGTCACCAGGCAATCCCTGTGAGAAAGATGTGGCAGTCTGCCTCTGTACAGATTAGCTCTGGAAACCCTACGGGGCAGTTCTACTCTGTCCTATAGCATCACTATGAGCTGGAATCCATCCCATGGCAACAGGTTTTGTCTTTCCTTTATCCCACCAAGACTGTTCCTGAAAGCAACAGTTTTGGGGGTAAAAGGACCAAGAGTAGGACTTGAGCTATGTTCCCTTCTAGAAATGAAAGCCTAGGAAAATCAGGTAAAATGATAGCAGATACTAATAGAACTGATGTAAGACCTAAGTAAAAAATATACATGTAAAACAACCCCCCAAAAAAAGACTTCACACATTTTGGACATGAATATTTGCTTAATTTCATTTACATAACATATGAATGAAAACTAAATATTCAGAATATATGCTGAATAAACAAATGAATAAATTTTACATATTTCTAACAATGATGACTTCACATCAAGTTAAAAAATGCCCAGCAAGTAGGCAAGTTAAAAAGACAGTACAAATCATAAGTTTTCCACAATTAAACAATACTGGCTAGGGAAGCAAATTACCTAACACACAGAAGTAACTGAAACATTTTCTTCAGACTAGAATCTAACAGCTTACCAAAATTTATCCAAGGTTAGGGGAAAAAAAACAACAACAACCCTCTCCAAAGCCAGGCCAGAGCTCTCTTTGTTTCTGTTCCACGCTTTTTTCATGGTACCACCTAATTAAGGATTTGCTTCCCTGGACACCAACAGAACAAAAAGCATACTCTGAACAATGACTATGATATTAATCTTCATTAGATAGACAATATTACTACATCCAGGAAATGAGAATTTAAAATTACATAAATCATCAGTGAGGTCAACTCCTCAAACAGGAATGGATTTGACTTGGCGACACAGAGTGACCATATCGTGTGCGCACTTTATGGTTCTATGCATCTATAGGATGTTATCCTACTGGCCTCTTACTACAGGGGAGTGGAGAAGATGGAGAAGAGGGGACAGGAGATTGTTAAGAGGATACGACATGTATAGAACAGAAAGGAGGAGGAGTGTGTGGTCACCGGGCAAGGAGAGTAGTAGGAGCTGCACATAGGCGGGCATGCTAAAACTGGATTGTACACGTTCACTTAATCACAGTAAAAAAAAAAAAAATTACATAGATAGGGAGACGAAATGTTTTCCAAAGCATAGCTTAGCCTAGTAATCTTATACCTCTAGGACTAGGATCAGAAACCCTGGTGGCATAGTGGTTAACTGCTACAAGAGCTAACCAAAAGGTTGGCAGTTCAAGTCCATCAGGTGCTCCTTGCAAACTCTATGGGGCAATTTTACTGTGTCCTATAAGTTCGCTAGGAGTCAGAACCAACTCGAGAGTGTTGGGTTTGGATTTTGTTTCTTTTTAGGCCCAGTATTATATAGATTCATCTTTGACATCTGTATACATACTTATGAAATGAAAGGTTGAGGTAAGTCATAGTTTTTAAATCAACCAATAATCTTATTTTAATACTTACCAAACAGCAAAAACATGTATCCATTATCCCTATCAATTCAGGCAAGTTTAGGTCTTTAATTTTAATAGTGCCATCCTAAAGAGACAGGGGAAAACAAGACACATTAGCAGAAATTTTCTAAAATTTATAGTTTCTAAATACAGTAACATCTGCTTTCAGAAATTAAATACTGAAAAATAGTAATTTTAAGAAATTTATCTCATCATCTAATAAAACTAAGACCAAATTAACTCCTTCTAGAAATAATATATCTTAAACAGATACTTTTTAAAAAATATCTTAAACAAGAAAAGCCAAAGCCTCTCTAATTTGAAAGGCCTTTATAAAGTCAAACATGTATTTTTAAAGCAAAGTAAAATTACTTTTAAGCATTAATAATAGATGTAGATCATTTTAATGAATGAAACTTGCTGCAACAAACCTAACACTTTCAAAACATTTCCCCTTACATCAATGTAACTATAAACCCACTGCTGTTGCTTTTGACTTACAGAGACAGCAGAGGACATAAACAGCGTTTTCAAGTCTGTACATCTTTTCAGAAGCAGACTGTCACCATCTTTCCTCCACAGAGTGGCTACTCAGTTAGACTCACTGACCATTCATAGTCAGCTGCCAAGCACGTGGCCACTGGGCTACATGGCTCCTCTGATCAACTATACTAAATGTAAATTTTGTTCACACTATTCATTTGCTTAGCAAAACTTCACTCATGAAATATGTAACATTAAATTCTCTGGCAACTATAAACGAAATTTTAAATCAGTTCACACTGACCAAACTTCAAATTCATTAGAATTCAATCCCAAACCAATCATCCTGGCACATACTTGACTGCTTCCAAAAAATAATAAATTAAACACACATATAAATACATTTACAGTGCATTTTCAATGAACACCTCAAATAATTCCAGATTTCAAAAGAAAGAGATAATTAAAGGTTAATCTGAATTCCTGTTTCTATATTCCCCAAAAGCTTTTACGAAAACTTCACTTTCAGTTAATATAATAAGTTTGATTCATTATTAAGTACAAACTTTTAATGTATGATATAACAAATAATAAAAGAAAATACAAAAAAGTACAATAGTAACTACCTTGATAGCCTGCTCAAAATTGAGAACTTTTCGATTAACCTGATTTCCAATCATGCCAGCATCCATCTTGGGATCCATCATTTCAATAGCAGACATGGCCTCAAAAAGACCAAACCTGCAAATAAAAAAATTGACCTCATATATTATTTTTAAACCAGTATGTTTAATCAGACTTCCACAATGGCATAAAAATTATTAGTACTTTTAAAACAAAAGATGTCTTTTATCTGTAGAAAGTTTTTTGAAAAAGGAAGTAGATCATTTGGTATTAGAAGACTTCACTTTGCCTCTCTTAAAAAATTTTCTATAACTAAATCGAGGCCAATTGTCACAACTAGCGTTTTGCTAAGAGAGCTCTCTGCATCCCACATTGGTGAGTGGCGTCTGGGGTCTTAAAAGCTGCCAAGCTGCCATCCGAGGACACAGCAAATAGTCCCACTCAGCAGGAACGGATGCTCACCGAGGGCCAAAATGACATGCAGTAAAGACAACCTAGAAGACCAGAGAGACCCGCAAGAGTGGGTGCCTTCATCGACTTGGGACCGGAAGAACCAGATGGTGCCCGGCCACCACCAGTGATGGCCATGATGGAGCTCACTAGGCTGAGTCTCATTGGCAACACAAGAATACAAAGGGGTGCACCCTGAGACATCCACTAAAAGACCTCAACTGATGGTACAGCGGTTTCGGGATTCCCCTGAGAGCATGGCCCCTGGCCCTGATGCTGCCCTTACCCATAAATTATAACGAAGGTCCACTCTTTGGACAGGAATGGATTGGACTTGGCAATGCAGAGTGACCATATATTGGTTGCACTTTATGGTTCTATACATCTACAGGATTTCATCCTGCTGACCTCTGGCTGGAGGAAGGAGAGTGGGTGGAGAGGAGGGGAAAGGAGACTGTTGGGAGGATGAGACAGGTATGGAGCAGAGAGGAATAGTGTGCTGTCACCAGGCAGGGAGAGCAGTGGAAGCTGCATATAGGTGGGCATGTAAATTTATATGGGAATGCACATTTTCACTCAGTCATGTTAAATAAAAAAGAAAAAAAAATTTCTATAACTAATCAACATTTAGAGTCATGTTTGAAATAAATATGTAGATTTTACTTGTTTTTCATTTCCTTTGTATCTTAAAAGTCTAATAATCTTGCACACTACTGACTGCAATATCCAAAGTTTTGGCAATTACTTAATGAAAAATAATCCCAAAATTGTGATTGTCTGGTATTTTGGGCTAATGAGCCTTAAAAGCAGAGAGTGGCCACCTGGAACAGAGAAGAACAAAGGACTTCAAAGACAAAGAAAATATGAGTCTAAGAGACTGCACCTGCACAAGACCAGAAGCACTAGATGGTACCCGTCCGCTACCAATGACTGCCCTGACAGTGAACACAACAGAGTCCCTGCCATAGGGAAAAAACAGGGTACAGAACTGAAACTCTATTAAAAGACCAGACCTGATGGTATGACAGACTGGAGGGTCCCCCGAAGACACGGCTCCTGGGTTCTCTGTTAGCTGAACACTGAAACCATTCCCAAAGTTAACTCTTCAGACAAAAACTACTCTAGATTATAAGAAATAAAACAATACTGGCCAAGAGTGTGTTTCTTGGCTTTAGTATACACATAAGGCTAATTGAGCAGCTCCTGTACAGAGAAGAGATAAGAGGTCACAGGGGTACAGGAACTCGTTAAATGGACATGGGAAATACAAGATGGAAAGGAAGAGTGTGCTGTCACAGGGTAGGAAGAACAGCTACAGTTAGACAGCAAAGTATATGTAAGTTTTTGTAGGACAGATTGACTTGGATAGTAAACTTTCACTTAAAGCACAATAATTTGTTTTTTTTAAGAAGGCAGATGCATTGTGGACTGATGAGCAAAGTATATCATTAACTGAAATATAGTTCAAACAATGAGAAGAAAAGAGAAGCCTAAAAGAAGGCTTGGTTGTTCATGAAGCTAATGACTCCACATTTTGTGTAGACTACCAGTAAAATAAAATCTCTTGTTACCATAATGCACTGCTCTCACTACAAAAAAAAGAAATGAAAAGAAAGAAAAAGTAGTAAGATATCCAACAGAACTTTAAGGAGACAGTCTTTCCCTGAAATCTCTCTTACCTGTTAATACTTAAGCTACTACGACAATCTAATCACATTGAAAGTACTGTTGAAGACAGCCCTCAGCTATAAATTTGGTGCAAAGCTAATTCAAATTGTTATTTATAAAAGGGCCTGCCAAGCCACAAAGGAACATAAGCAAGAATGGAAAAGTCTTGAAAAATTTTTATTGGAAAAATGAAAATACTGGGGATTTATAAGATAACAGATAATACTACAAAGCTACAAATAAGTGTTCTAAAACAGAAAGATCAATGTGGGAATTACGTATGATACAGACAGACTTTCAAACTAGTGGGAAAACACTGATTAGTCAATAAGTGATGTTGAGACAAAGTGCTAAAACTCAACAATAAGTTACATCTTTAATTCAAACTATCTGAAAATACAAACATCAGACAGGTTTAAATTTGAAGCCTCAAAGAAAACAACCACAATTTAAAAAAAAAAAAAACCACAACTCTTCAATCACTATAAAGACCTATTAAGGAAAAACCCAATAGTTTTAAATGCGTAAAAAATTTAAAAGTATATACAACAGCAACAAATCACAGACAGACACTGACAATAATTGTGGGCAAACACTTTTAACACAAACATTTTTAAAAAGGTTTATATATAGGATATATAATACAAATAAAAAAAGGAAGATAACCCAAAGAAAAACAGGCGAAGAAGAGAAATACAATTCACAGACTAGCAAAGATAAACTGCTAATAAAAAAGTGAAAACCTAGAAGAACACACTGGGAGGCCTCTCATTACCCGACCTTAGAACATACTACACTGCCACAGTGGTCAAAACAGCCTGGTACTGGTACAAGAACAGACAGATCGATCAATGGAACAGAATTGAGACCCCAGAGATGACACCATCTGCCTATGAACAGTTGATATTCGACAAAGGCCCTAAGACATTAAACTGGGGTAAAAACAGTCTCTTCAACAAATGGTGCTGGCAAAATTGGCTATCCATCTGCAATAAACTGAGTCAAGATCCATATCTTACACCTTATGCAAAAACCAACTCCAACTGGATAAAAGACCTAAATATCAAACCTAAAACGATAAAGCTCATCCACGAAAAGGTAGGACCAACAATGGAAGTTTTAATACACAATGAGGACAGACTCCAAAATCTGTCAAAGAAACCTCAATCAACAGAAGAGAAAATAGATAAATGGGAACTATTAAGAATCAAACACTTTTGCTCATCCAAAGACTTTATTAATAGAATTAAAAGAACACCCACAGAGTGGGAAAAAATATTTGGCAACTCTGTGTCAGACTGACGCCTGATCTCCATAATCTATAAGATACTACAAAATATCAATAAGAAGAAGACAATCCATCCAATTAAGCGATGGGCAAAGGAGATGGACAGACACTTCACTAAAGAGGAGACCCAGGCAGCCACAAAACACATGCGGACATGTTCACGATCTTTAGTTATTAAAGAAATTCAAATCAAGACAACAATGAGATACCATCTCACCCCAACAAGATTGGCCATGATCCAGAAAACACAAAACAACAAATGCTGGAGAGGCTGTGGAGAAACTGGAACCCTCCTACACTGTTGGTGGGGTTGCAAAATGGTCCAGCCTCTTTGGAAGGCAATTTGGCGCTTCCTTAAAAAAATGGATATTGATATATATATTTGACCCAGTAATTCCACTACTTGGAATATATCCTACAGATTCAAGGTGTTTCACACCAACAGACACATGCACCAGAATGTTTACTGCAGCACAGTCCACGATAGCAAAAAGATGGAACCAACCCAGATGCCCAACAATAGAAGAATGGATAGGTAAACTATGATACATATACTCAATGGAGCACTACGCAATGATAAAGAATAACGATGATTCCAGGAAACATCTCCTAACCTGGTTTCAACTGGAAGACATTATGTTGAGTGAGAGTAGTCAGCGACAAAAGGACAAATACTGTATGAGACCTCTACGATAAGATCTCAAAAACAGACTTGTGTATAGAAGAAAAGACTCTTTGACAGCTGCAAGGAAGGGGAAGGAGGGAGGGAGGGCGAGGGGGGGAGGGTTAAGTTTAGGTAGTTACTAGAAATCTAGTTGGGAGAAAGTGGTGACAGCACACATTAGGAACAAGAACAACAGTAAGTGGACTTCAGCATAACTTGAGTACTCCTTCCATCTTAACTCAATACTGCAAGGATAGAGTAGCTGGGGCGGGGGGCGGGGGACCATGCTGTTAGGCGAATTCCAGGCCAACTGGCAAAACTAGCATTTTGCTAAGAGAGCTCTCTGCACCCCACATTGGTGAGTGGTGTCTGGGGTCTTAAAAGCTGCCAAGCTGCCATCCGAGGACACAGCAAATGGTCCCAACTCAGCAGGAACGGATGCTCACCGAGGGCCAAAATGACATGCGGTAAAGACAACCGAGAAGACAGAGAGACCCACAAGAGTGGGTGCCTACATCGAACTGGGACCAGAAGAACCGGATGGTGCCCGGCCACCACCAGTGATAGCCATGACGGAGCTCACAGAGAGGAGCCTCACTGGCAACACAAGAATAAAAAGAGGTGCATCATGAGATCTCCACTAAAAGACCTCAATTGATGGTCCAGCAGTTTTGGGGTTCCTCTGACAGCATGGCCCCCGGCCCTGATGCTGCCCGTTCCCATAAATTATAACAAAGGTCCACTCTTTGGACAGGAATGGATTGGACTTGGCAATGCAGAGTAACCATATATTGGAAGCACTTTATGGTTCTATACATCTATAGGATATCATCTTGCTGACCTCTGGCTGGAGGAAGGGGAGTGGGCGGAGAGGAGGGGAAAGGAGACTGTTGGGAGGATGAGACATGTATGGAGCAGAGAGGAATAGTGTGCAGTCACCAGACAGGGAGAGCAGTGGAAGCTGCACATAGGGGGGCATGTAAATTTACATGTGAATGTACATTTTCACTCAGTTATGTTAAATAAAAAAAAAAAAAGAATAACAATGATTCCAGGAAACATCTCCTAACCTGGTTTCAACTGGAAGACATTATGTTGAGTGAAAGTAGTCAGCGACAAAGGGACAAATACTGTATGAGACCTCTACAATAAGACCTCAAAAACAGACTTGTGTATAGAAGAAAAGACTCTTTGACAGCTGCAAGAGAGGGAAGGAGGGAGAGGGAGGGGGGAGGGTTTAGTTTAGATAGTTACTGGAAATCTAGTTGGGAGAAATAGGTGATAGCACACATTAGAAACAAGAACAACATAAAGTGGATTTCAGCACAACTTGAGTAGTCCTTCCATTGTAACTCAATACTGCAAGGATAGAGTAGCTGGGGCAGGGGCGGGGGACCATGCTCTTAGGTGAATTCCAGGCCAACTGGCACAACTAGCATTTTGCTAAGAGAGCTCTCTGCACCCCACATTGGTGAGTGGTGTCTGGGGTCTTAAAAGCTGCCAAGCTGCCATCCGAGGACACAGCAAATGGTCCCAACTCAGCAGGAATGGATGCTCACCGAGGACCAAAATGACATGTGGTAAAGACAACCGAGAAGACAGAGAGACCCACAAGAGTGGGTGCCTACATCGACTTGGGACCGGAAGAACCGGATGGTGCCCGGCCACCACCAGTGATAGCCACGATGGAGCTCACAGAGAGGAGTCTCACTGGCGACACAAGAATAAAAAGGGGTGCATCCTGAGATCTCCACTAAAAGACCTCAATTGATGGTCCAGCGGTTTTGGGGTTCCTCTGAGAGCACGGCCCCCGGCCCTGATGCTGCCCGTTCCCATAAATTATAACAAAGGTCCACTCTTTGGACAGGAATGGATTGGACTTGGCAATGCAGAGTGACCACATATTGGAAGCACTTTGTGGTTATAAACATCTACAGGATTTCATCTTGCTGACCTCTGGCTGGAGGAAGGGGAGTGGACGGAGAGGAGGGGAAAGGAGGTTGTTGGGAGGCTGAGACATGTATGGAGCAGAGAGGAATAGTGTGCAGTCACCGGACAGGGAGAGCAGTGGAAGCTGCATATAGGTGGGCATGTAAATTTATACGTGAATGTACATTTTCACTCAGTTATGTTAAATTAAAAAAAAAAAGTGAAAATCTATACAAAGTGAAATGGAATCAGATAATGAAAACTAAGTCTTTTGTCATTAGATAGAAAAAATTAAAAAATACCTATCTGTGCACTCTCAAACACTATTGGTGGAAATGTAAATAAAGAACAGGAAAAATCTGGCTTAATCCATTAAAACATGAAGCACTTCACGCATTTCATTTCCAGGCTTCTCCCCTAGTAAATTATTTTTACATTTATATGTATGAAAAGGCTTATGTATATTGAAACGTCTTCAACTTTCCCACGTTATCAAAATCCATGCAGAGGCAATACAAGTCAGAAATTAGTGAGACTGAAGACACAGCACTTGACGTCAACATATTTGAGAAAAATCAGATACAAGAATTTTTAAAAACTGAAGAAACTCTAATAATTATGCAAGACTAGATCAAAAGGAATAACCTATGAATCACTGGAGTACCAGAATAGGGGGTGTAAGAGAAAACAGAATTGTTAAAGATTAGTTGGCAGAAAAACACCTTGACATCATTACATATAAGATGATATCTATCCAAGATACTCATTAAACTCCACACAAGGCAGATCCCAAAACAGTCATCAAGATATATTATAATCAAACTTGTCAAAACCAAAGATAAGCTGAAAATTCTAAAAATGGCTAGGGATAAACGAAAAATAATTTACACAGGAGAATCAGTAAAACTAAGGTTGAGCTACTCAGCAGAAACCATGCAGGCAGGAAGGCAAAACTGTCTCTCAAATATGATGGCATAATTAGGACATTTCCTAAAAACAGAAATTTAGAGAATATGGAAAAAACAAATCAGTATTATAAGAAATTTTAAAAGAAGTCCTTCAGTCAGAAAATCTGTAACATCAGATAGCAACCCGAGAGTAGAATGCAGAGCAATCTGTAACCTAGATAGGGAAATCATAAAAATAAATCAAAGCTAAAACATTGAAAATAAGGAAACAGAGATGTCAATATGTAAAAGTTAACATTATAACAAAAAGCAAAGACTAAAAACTGTAGTCACAGATTTTTCATATGAAGAAGTCAAGATGATATAAATTAAAAAAAAAAAAAAAAAAAAACTAGTTTAATCTTAGAAAAAAAACAGGAATAAGTACCATGGTAACCACAAAGGAAAGTAACAATCCTACACATCAAAATAAAAACCAAGCAAACCATAAGGATTCTGCAGATAAAAAAACTGCAATCCAAATGTTCATCAACAAGGACACTACAATACAGATTTTGGTAAATTCACTTACAGGATAATATATAGCATAGAATCCTATTTATATTTCCCTTTTTATTCATGTGGGTAAACATTTTTTAAAAGGCAACATGATAGCGCAACTTTGAGTAGCAATGATGAAAAAACCAGTTGTCATCAAGCTGACTCCAATTCATGGTGACCCCATGTGTGTCAAAACAGAATTTCACAGGTTTTTTTCCAATGGTAGATTTTTCAAAAGTAGATCACCAGACCTCTTCCCAAGGCATCTGTCTGGATTCAAACTTCTCACCTTTCAATTAGCAGGTGAGTATGTTAACCATTTACATTACTCAGAAACTCCATAACAAGGAGGATAGGTGTCATGGGAAACTTTTGTTTCATCTCTGACATCTGGATTTATTAAAAACAAAGGATCCATTTGTTGTTTACATGAGAACTTTTTAAAAAAGGTTTTAATATCATAATCAAAACCCTAAACAAATTAGATATTCGCCTAGCTGGCAAAAAAAAAGAAAGAAAAAAAAAGCTACGAAAACTACAGCACCATTAAATGAGCTGCTTCATGCATTCAACAATTATTGAGCACCCAATGTGCTACACACTGTTCGAGGCACTTGGGATACATGTGTGAAAAAAATTAATTTGCCTGTTTCATGGAGCTTATATTCTAGGAGGAGGAAATAGACAATAAATGATAAAAATAAGTAAATTTTATAGTGTGTTAGAAAATTATTCACTGTTAAAAGATTACTTATGCTAGGGAGAAACGAAAGAACATGCTAAAACACATATGGGTAGAAGAAGTGCACACAAGTTTAACGTATGCTAGGTGGTCAGAGTAGGCTGCTGGCAAGCATGGGCTCCAGATCAGCAGCAGTAGCAGCAGCAGCAGCAGGATCTGGGAACTTAACGCACATGAACTGGGTCATTTAAAAAGTAACAAGCTCCTTTAAAAGCCCTCCAGGTGATTGCAATGAACATTACAGCATGAGAACAGGATTTCAGTTCTAACTGTCCCACAGAAAAAGTCCAATGTTGTCCACTTAAATTACTGTATGTAAAATTTCACACTCCTAACCTTAAAAACTGAGCCTGGTCACAGCAGTATGAGAACTGAAGTGAATCTATGTGTGCAGAAATACAATCAATCACTGACTTCCCTTTATTTTGCCTTTCCAGAGCCTCCATTCACTCCTACCTGGACATTTAGTGATCTCTGGTCATCAGCAAATTATACATTAGACATAACTGATACCTTTTCTTCAAGAAATTCCATATCCTGTACATCTACTCTCAAGGAAAGCTATAGTTTCACTGGGTACACTAGGGTGAGTGCCTTTAAAATAGCTAAGGTTAAAAACACACTTAAAATATTGTTTTTCTTTTCTTTTTTTCACAGTTTTGAAACGTAAACTTATTCAGACCTTAAGGACTACTACAGGCACAGGAGAGGATAAGCTGAAATACTGCATTACATTACTTCCAAGGGCATTTAAATACTTACAGCTTATCATGAAGCAGTTCTCCCAACTTTAACTCTAAAAGAAACAAAGAAAAAAACCCTTTGAATTATGCCATACTTATATTCAACTTTTAATTCTGAGAAAAAAAGCAAAATAGTACTTAAAAAAAGGGGGGGTTGCTTTACTTCAAAATTCATTTTAAGAAATGGTTCTATTATTTCTAGTCAATGATTAGTGTTTCCTACAATGAGTAAATCCTAGGAATACTATATATTAAGTGGTTCAGAAATAAGCTGAAACTATTTTTGAGAATTAACAAGTGACTCAACATGGGCTATAATACCCCAATTGTAAAAAAAAAAATAAATAAATCACAGTAAATTTTGCCTAAGCAAACTCTTCCAGGAAACTCACCACCATTTCCAAGCTGTTTTTTTAAGCAATCTGTTTTTATTCTAGGAACAGAGTCTGAACTGCCTTTAAAAATTTAAATAATGTAGAAAATATTTGCATAAACAGCTAGTAAAATAGTGCCCATTCTCTATAAAGCAGTGGTTCTCAACCTTAGCTGCATGTTAGAATCACCTGGGGAGCTTTTTATAAATCCCAGGGTCCAAGCAGTAACACCCAAACCAATTAAATCTAGAGATAAGGCCTACACAGAGATTTAAAAGCACTCCAGGAGATTTCAACTAGACAGGGTAGGGTGACTATTACTTGTTAAGTTAAATAGGGATGGTCACATCTTCTGGAAGATGTATGTAAAAGAGTGAATCTTCAGAACTTGACCCAACCTCCTAGATAACTCTAAATGACAATTTAACAGTTTCAGATATCAAAGCAGACAAACAAATGAAAAACATAGATCAAAATACAGCAATAAAGCATAATAAAATATATACTCATACCTAGCAGTTCTCCAAGAGTATTCTGGGAATCCAGTAGCCCACAAAATCAAAATTACTTTTAGCATAATACTAAAAGGTTATTTGCTTTTTCACTCTGTTGACATTTGCAGTGATGATACAAAAGCAATGGTGGGATGGAAAATAAGCAAAGGAGAGAAACTGACATAGCCTCAGCACAAATCACGTCTGAGACATGTAATTAAACTGACTTTACCTAGATGCACTTGCAGATTAAAAAAAAAGTTTCTTTTTTGTCCCCTCCCCCACCCCCCCCTCCCAATTTCACTTAAGAATGTCCTTGACAAAGCAGTAAAAAGTATTATCTCTGGGCCAGGAACAGGGTAAGGAAAAAAAACCCATTGCCATCAAGCTGATTCCAACTCATAGCACCGCTTACAGGACAGAACTGAACTGTCCTATAGGGTTCACTAGGCTGTACTCTTTACGGAAGCAGCCTGCCGCATCTTTCTCCCAAGGAAGGCTGGTGAGTTCAAACCCCCAGCCTCTCAGCACGCAACCACTGTGCCACCATGGCTCCTAAAGGTAAACGGAAGTGAGGTGCAAGTTCTACAGCACAAAGTTGAAGGAGGCATTCAATTTCAGGTCAAGCCTTACTGAACTCTGCATCATAGGCACCTTACACATTACCCTAATGCAGGCAGGCTCTGGTTAATTATCAAATCTCATACCTTGAGATTTAATATTATTTGATGAAATGCTATATGCACATAAACATTTTGGCTGCATAACAAAATAAGATGGTAGTGCTGAGGAAATGCATTTGCAAATTATCAGAGAGCACCATTTTTACTTGAAAGAATAAATAACTTGTTCAGACTTGCGAATGTGGTATTTTCTTGAAAATGAATTAACTGAGCTTGCCACTTCAAGAACAATTGATGATGCTTGTTTCCAACAGTAAAATTTGAGCATTCAAAAAAAAACTAGAATCTTGCAAAACAAGTATCTATTACTGTGAGCTTGTTCTGGTGATATTTTAACAACTCACTTTTCAGTATTATAAATGAAAGGTGTCAACATTTGAAAGATCTACATAACTCACTGAATCAGTATTTTCCAAATGGCCAATGCATGATGTTACAAAATCAGCCATGAATAAAAAACAAATTCAAAGTTCAAGAGAGATCACTGGATTTTAATGTAGCAGAGCATTTTAATGTAGCAAAGCATGGAAGTTCACTGATACAGTTTCAGATTCCACATTGCAATTAACCTTTAAGAAACTGCTATCTATAGTTTTGGCAGAGTATCAAAGAAGAATATGTAAAATTATCTTAAAATACTATTAAAATATTCCTCTATTTTTTAACTACATTATTTATTGAGGCCAGATTTACCTCACATACCTCAACCAAAATATATGGTAACAGACTGGACATACAAGCAAGTGTGTGAGTTCAGGTTTCCTCTATTTTATGAGACATTAAATAGATTAGCAAAATGTAAACCAATTATACTTGTTTAAAAAATTGTTTTTTATACTGGAAAATATATTTTTCACTAAAAACATTATTTACATTAACACACTGGGTTTTTTAATCACTGTTTTAACATGAATTCATACATATTTTTTTATTTCTTGGTTCTAAATTCTATGGTATCAATATTAGACAAACATTTAAAAAAAAACCCATTGTTATAAGAAGAAGATAAATCATCCAGTTAAGCGATGGGCAAAGGAGATGGACAGACATTCTCTAAAGAGGAGGTCCAGTCAGCTGAAATACACATGCAGATATGCTCATGATCATTAGCTATTAAAGAAATTCAAATCAAGATGACAATGAGACACCATCTCACCCCAACAAGATTGGCCATGATCCAGAAAACACAAAACAACAAATGCTGGAGAGGCTGTGGAGAAACTGGAACCCTCCTACACTGTTGGTGGGGTTGCAAAATGGTCCAGCCTCTTGGGAAAGCAATCGGCGCTTCCTTAAAAAAATGGATATCGATATACCATTTGACCCAGTAATTCCACTACTTGGAATATATCCTACAGAATCAAGGCCTTTCGCACCAACAGACACACGCACCAGAATGTTTATTGCAGCACAGTCCATGATAGCAAAAAGATGGAATCAACCCAGATGCCCAACAACAGAAGAATGGCTAGGTAAGCTATGGTATATATACTCAGTGGAGCACTACGCAATGATAAAGAATAACGATGATTCCAGGAAACATCTCCTAACCTGGTTTCAACTGGAAGACATTATGTTGAGTGAAAGTAGTCAGTGACAAAAGGACAAATATTATATGAGACCTCTACGATAAGATCTCAAAAACAGACTTGTGTATAGAAGAAAAGACTCTTTGACAGCTGCAAGGGGGGGAGGAAGGGCTTAGTTTAGACAGTTGCTAGAAATCTGGTTGGGAGAAAGCGGTGATAGCACACATTAGAAACAAGAACAACATTAAGTGGACTTCAGTATAACTTGAGTACTCCCTCCATCTTAACCCAATATTGCAAGGATAGAGTAGCTGGGACAGGGGGCAGGGGACTATGCTCTTAGGCGAAATCCAGGCCAACTGGCACAATTAGCGTTTTGCTAAGAGAGCTCTCTGCACCTCACATTGGTGAGTGGTGTCTGGGGTCTTAAAAGCTGCCAAGCTGCCATCCAAGGACACAGCAAATGGTCCCAACTCAGCAGGAACAGATGCTCACTGAGGACCAAAAAGACATGTGGTAAAGACAACCTAGAAGACAGAGAGACCCACAAGAATGGGTGCCTTCATCAACTTAGGACCGGAAGAACCAGATGGTGCCCGGTCACCACCAGTGATAGCCACGATGGAGCTCACAGAGAGGAGTCTCACTGGCAACACAAGAATAAAAAGGGGTGCATCCTGAGATCTCCACTAAAAGACCTCAATCGATGGTCCAGTGGTTTCGGGGTTCCCCTGAGAACACGGCCCCCGGCCCTGATGCTGCCCTTACCCATAAATTATAATGAAGGTCCACTCTTTGGACAAGAATGGATTGGACTTGGCAATGCAGAGTAACCATATATTGGATGCACTTTATGGTTCTATACATCTACAGGGTATCATCCTGCTGACCTCTGGCTGGAGGAAGGAGAGTGGGTGGAGAGGAGGGGAAAGGAGGCTGTTGGGAGGATGAGACAGGTATGGAGCAGAGAGGAATAGTGTGCTGTCACTGGACAGGGAGAGCAGTGGAAGCTGCATATAGGTGGGCATGTCAATTTATACAGCCAAGCCAAGTGCCGTCGAGTCGGAAATTTATACAGGAATGTACATTTTCATTCAGTCATGTTAAATAAAAAATTTTTTTTAAAAAAACCCATTGTTATAGACTCATTTTCAACTCATAACAACCCTATGGAACCCTCCCAGGGTTTCCAATACACACATATACATGCATGTATACAAATGTGTGTACATAAATATGTGTGTATGCATGTGCATCTCTGTATATGATGCAGATAATAATTTTTAAGAGTCTAAGAATGTAATTTTTAAGAGTGCAACAGAGAACTGAGACCAAACAGTTTGAGAACTGCCATAATGTGCCCAGGAAACCCTGGTAGTGTAGTAGGTACGAGCTATGGCTGCTAACCAAAAAGCTGGCAGTTCAAATCCACCAAGCATTTCCTGGAAACTCTATGGGGCAGTTCTACAGCACAGAATTGGCCTATACTAACACTATGAGTCAGAGTTGACTTTATAGCAACGGTCATTTTGGAGGGGCGAGGTGGACAATACACCCACTCCTCACTAATTGACAAGGATAGGTTCCAAAGACCAGGTCATTGTAGAAAAATCAGAATTACACGAAAACAGGTTTTTTCTTTCTGTTTTCAGACCATCCATCTGTCCAGTGTTTGTTTACTTAGAAAATATGATCACAGGAATAATACTACGTAAGACTTACTATGTGCTTAATACTGAGATGAGTCCAATACTGGGATGACTCTGCTGCAGAGTCAATTCCAACTCACAGCGACCCTACAGAGTAAAACTGCCCCTGACAGAATTTCCAAGGAGCAGCTGGTAGATACAAACTGCTGACCTTCTGGTGAGTAGTTGCAGCACTATGCTACCAGAGTCCAGTTATGGATTATTACTGTGTGGAGAAGGCTTGATGCAAACAAAGCTGGATGAAGTTGGCTATGTGAGCGGAGGGCCCAGGCCTTAACCACTTTGCCCTCCTCCTGTGCTGGGTCAGAGCTTCCCGTGGGGAGCTGCCTCCCAGTTCCATTCCCACCCCTGCTAGCCTATTCACCATCACAAAACCTGCTCTGCCCTCTGTGTCTACAGAGGCACTGAGGTTCAGGTCTTCCTGCAAGGGTGCTGGTAACCTTGCCACACATCCAGCCCCAGCAAGGCAGAGGCTTCCAGGTCGATGTTGGCTTGGCTCACTTTGGGACATCATTAAACGGACACACACTTCTTTCAAACACCCTTTCTGATCCCTGTATTTCCTGCCTTCCCACCTCACAGCAATTCTGAGCTATAAGACTTCAGGAAGCATACGCACCGGTAACCCAGAATAGATAACTGGTTGGCTTCATGCCCACCCAGAAACTGTGGCCACAGAGGATGCTGGCTCACAGGGCAACTGGGCATGGCACTGACAAGAAGCGAGCAGGTCACTGGTCAGTATGGCTGAGCCTTCCAAAGGCCACCCAGAGATGGCCCTGGTAGGGAAGCTCTGCAACTGCTGCCACCATACCCTCTGCTTCCTTAATGCACAGATTTTTTTTTTTCCCCTAGCTATTGTCATAAATGTGAAATGAGAGATGATGAGACAGTGAAGTGAACAGAATGTGCAATCATACTATGGTGGAGCTGGGTACCAAACAGCTCACCAAACTTAAAAAAGAAAAACATTCCATAGACCTTGGTTTATTCATCGGTAAAATGAACAGATAGGCTATATGACTTAGTCTAGTAATCGTACTAACAAATAATAGTCAGTAAACATTAAAACTTACACAATCAGCAATATATAATCACTTCCACTGCATAATCAATAACTGGATACCAACTCATGACGTTGTACAGCATTATAAAAGTTGTAAATTAAGCCTTATTCAAGCAGGCAGTAAGTCTCGTAAAATTTAGTGAGAAGGACAATGTTTTATGTTGATCATTAGCTATTACAGAGATATTATCACCTATCATGTAGCCACTGTATACCAATGAGAAAATGAGAGTCAAAAAGTCAAGTAACAAACTTCCGGCCAGCATGGCACCATATTCAGGAGCAACATGCCATCCCTCCACAACAAACACCCGAAAAACTATATAAAACAGACAAAAGTCACTCCTGGAACTTGAACCATCAAATTAAGAGAGAAAGATCTCAACCAAACCCAGAATAGGATTCAGAGAACAGAAAGCAAGGAGAGACAAGAGCTCCCAACTCTATGGGAAAGTAGCATCAGAGAAATCTCAGCAAAAGACAATGAAAACCAATGATAAAGGCCTTCCTACCCCTCCATCCTCTGCCTGATGCTCTACCTCCAACACTTCCTGATGGCTGCAGTATCTCCACCAGCCAGGAAGTACAACAACTGTGCTCACTGGATTCACTCTGCCTGTATGGGAGAAGTGCAGACAGAATGTGAAGGCAGCTTCAGAGGTATCCAACAAAACAGCAACCAGCCTGTAACCAACAATATACACTTTCCTAACCTCACATTTCCCCCTCCTCAGTTTCTTCTGCTTCCCACTAACCACAAAGAAACTCTTGCAGCCCTGGCTGCTTGGATCTGTCCCACACACAACAGGCAGCCACCGAGTGCCATGTGGCTACAGCTCTTATTTCTTTTTTTTGTTTCCTTTAGTTTCTTTCATGCCTTCTACCACCCTTTGTCTCGTCTCTCTCAAACATCTGGCTCCACGTGCCATCTCTGTCTCTTCTTGAAAGGGTATACATAGCACTGCTCAACTGGGGAACCATTCACTGAGCCATGATATCACACTGATAAGATCCTTCAGGCTGATTTCTTTTGTTGTGTTCTGTTTTGTCTGCTCCCTTTTCACAGCTTGACTGTCCTAGCAGGGCGCTTCTGCACAGCTTACAATCCATATCTCTAGTCTGTGTACCTCTATCAGTGAGATCTCTGAGGGCATTTCTTTTTCACTTCCTGTATCTCTTCAATTCTCAGTTCTTGTCTCACTATACTTAACTTCTTTCCTTGCTTCCTGAATTCCTGACACTACATGATAGCTACAGCCCTTGTAGTAAGATGACATTATGCTGCCTGAAGACACTTCCCAGGTCTTCACAGCAGCAATGATGGGGCCCGTGGGGACCATTCTTCATTTTTTCTTTTGCAAATTTTTATCTAACAATGTTTTTCTTCCCACCTTTCTTCCATTTTTCTCTATTTCTCTGTTTCTCATCTCCCACTTTAACACTAAGCTCCATTACTACTCTTTTTGTTTGTTTTGGGCTCCTGTTTCTCTCTACACCCTCTCCTCGTTCCCATACCCATCTAAGCTCCACGCTTCACACAATCTCTTCCCTCCTTCCTGCCAATGTGCACCATGTGTTGAACACCATACTGCTAAGTAGCACAGGCATGGCCTACCAGACCCTACCCACCACTGACGCCTGGCTAGCCCTGCTGACCTTAGTATACACCACAAACAATCCACCCCAGCCCTCTTGCCTGCAGCTAGACTTACCCTGCTACACTATAACAGAGTAAGTGGCCCTGTGCATTGGAAAAAGAGGTAAACGATATTGTGACCACAAATGAGCAAACAAGATAGAATGCAAAGCCCATCTGATCTGACATTAAAAAAAAAAGACAGGTTGAAACAATCAATAAACAAAACAAGTGAATGTCCCAAAGAAAGCAGACAATATAATAAATATCAAAAAAATAAAAATAACAAGACAGGATAACTCTAGTAGGTATACAAAATAAAACACCAAAGACTTTCCAGTAGCTGGCAAGGCACTAAAACCACTGAATTCAAATAACTAATCTTCAGATATCCAAGAGTTTAAGCAAAAAGAGTAGACAAAAATGAGGGAAAGACAAATGCATGGAACACATAGGCAAATTCACAGATGAATTCAGGAAAATAATACAGTAAACAAATTCAAAAATAAAATCACAAATAGAAATCATACAAAAGTAACAATTAGAAATCTAAAAGATAAACAAGATTTCAAAGATGGACAGTGTCATAGATAGACTGAGGACCAGGTTCAAAACGACAGAAGACAGGATCAGTTTAACTGAAGACAAAAATGTGGACACAACTCTGAGGAAAGATCAGAAAACAGAAAAAAGAAAAATGAAGAAACCTTGAAAATATGTGGGATACCATCAAAAACAAAACTTGGTGAGTGATCCAAGTTCTAGAACAAGGCAAGAAAATGGAAAACACAGAGAGTGCACTGAAGAACTGCTAAGAGAAAACCTCCCTAATAGCACAAAAGACAAAAAGCTGACCATTCAAGATGCTAAACGAATCCCATGGAGGACAGACCCTACATTACCTACATTAGCTAAAACCAAAGACAAAGAAAAAATACTGAGAGCAACTAGAGAAAAACAAAAAGGCACATACAGAAGAGAAACAGTGAGACTAAGCTCTGATTATTCAGTAGAGCCCATGCAGGTAAGAAGGCAATGGAACGATACATAAAAAATCTTGACAGAGAAAGAGCTGCCAAAGAACAACGACATATCTCCCAGCTTTCTCATTCAGGGGTAACAGGGAAATGAAGACTCTTCCAGATGAACAGAAATTAAGAGAATAGATACAAATTAAATTTAGCTTAGAAGAATTATTAAAGGGAGTGCTTCAGCCACATAACGAACATCAGACCACAGCCTGAATCTTGGATGCAAAACAGTATCAGGCAGATACCAGCATAGGAAATGAATTCTCAAGAACTACATAAAACCAAAAGAGACCTAGAGAGATTAATCTGTAAACAACAACAATGTCACAACAATAAAAAAGGGACTAAATGGTGTAGGTATAAAACTTTTTAATGGAGTGGAAGGTAAGCTGATAACATGTTAATAACAGACTAGTTCGAACCTAGAAAGTTCACAAACTTACTCATCAAAATAAAGAAGAAAAACATAAAGTTTCAATAAAAGACAAATCTATAAAACAAAGAACTCACAGGGAGTTTGGGCCAAGATGCAGGAGTAGTCATGGTCCTGTAATCCTCCTAGTAATAGAGACCCAAAAGAATACATGAATCTGTTACATATGACATTCTAGGAGCCCTGACCATCAAAGGGAAAGCAGAGAAATTAGACTGAGTAACAGGGTAGGACGACTAGGTACAGAAGTACACAGGATTCGCCAAACATGACTTACCAAGGAAACAGCTGAGGCCAGCGCAATAAGTGGAGTAGTGGTAGTTGATGGTTGGAGTATGTCACCCACAGCAGAAGAAACTGAATGGAGAATCGCTCATACTTCCAAAACCAGTGAACAGCACTGGACCATCAAAAGCTAAATCTAAATCTTTCCTTTGAGATAAAACCTCCTTCCACTTCTCTCAGTACTTTCCCCCCACCCTTCCCTGCTCAGTGCTCAGTTCTGGAGTCTGGCACCATTAACTGAGCCAGAAATAAGATGCCTTAAGTCCACTCTGAGTCATTCTCCAAAACTCTGAGAGGGAACAATTTAACAAACTGGGGGAAAAAAGAAAATCTGCTGACTCCCCTGAGCCAGAAATTCAGGGCACAAATAGCTCCTTTACCTAGATTCAGACACAAGGAGACACATCATCTTCACAGACACTCAGAGACAGCTGTTTACCCCCTACCTTTCTCAGTGACTGCAGCCAGATACCTGTCAGAACAATAAAACCTTTCCCGTCCTGCACCACACAAACAACAACTGACTACCTGGACACCTGAGCTGAATCCAGACTAGAGAAGTAAACTATTGGGCGTGCATTTCTAGTAACACCTTTAACCACTAGGTGACAGGACATTAAAACTTCAAAGGAGCCAATAACCAAACCAGCACACACAACCAGCCTATCTGGACATTTCTACATAAAATACAGCAAGAATCTAAAACAGTAGAAAAACATAAAATAAGTACAACTAACTGATGGCTTGGACAAGAGTGCATTTCATATCACTTAAAGAGGCAGACCACAATGGCTTCGGAAAGCTCCCAAAACAAAGAATGAACAAATTTTTCAGAGGAAGAGAACGTCCAAGAATTATGAGAGGTAAAATACAAAAGATTCATACTCAGAACTCTTCAAGAGATCGGGAAAGGGATTAGACAAAATGTAGCAGAGCATAATGACAAACAGAACAGGATGCAAGAAAGCATAGAGGCAGGTGTTACAAATTCAGAAGATTCATAATGAAATTACCAAATTAGAGAACTCAACAGCAAGATAAAGAATCAGAAAGGAGGCCAGGGAAGGCTGAATTAGCAAAACTGAAGATAAAGCATGTAACACCAACATATTTAAAGAAAAATCAGATAAAAGAGTTTTTAAAAATCAAGAAACACTAAGAATTATGCAGGACTCTGTTCAGAGGATCAATCTATGAATGACTTGAGTATCTGAACTGGGGAGATAACAGAAAATATAGAGAGCTCTCAAAGTCTTCTTGACAGAAAACTTCTCTGCTATCAAGAAGGATAAGAAGAATCACTTGAAGACACTTATCAGTTCAATACAAAACAGATTTCAAAAGAAAGATAGCATGGCTCATTATAGTCAAACTTGCCAAAAATGAAGATGAGACAATCTACAATTTTAAAAACGGCTAGTGACAAACAAAATTAACCTACAAAGGACAAACTACAAGACTAAACAGACTACTAAGCAGAAATCATGCAGGCAAGAAGGCAATGGGGGGATATACACAAAGCCTTGAAGAAAAATAACTGCTAGCCAAGAATCATATCTCCAGCAAAACTGTGTCTCAAATATGATAATGATATTAGGACATTTCCCAATAAACAAAAATTTAGGGAATTTGCAAAAACCGAATCAAAATTAGAAAATATACTAAAGGAAGTTCTTTGGTTAGAAAATCAGTAACATCAAGTAACAACCAAAGAATAGAACACAGAACAGAGGACCTGGATATCAAACCAAATAGAAGAATCACAACATTAACTCGAAGGAAAAAGACTAACAACAGGGAAACACAGAAGTCCTTATGCAAGCATTATAACCAAAAAATGTACTTAAAAGAAACTGTAGCCACAGATCTTTCATATGGAAAGATAGTCAAGGTGATATCAAGAAATTAAAGTGTGTTTTAAATTTCAAAAAATAAGGTAAATACTAAGGTAACCACAAAGGAAACTATCAACCCTATGCATCAAAATAAAAACCAAGAAAACCATGAAGTCTCAGGAAATACAAAACCACCAACACTGAAAATGTGAAAACACAAAAAGGAAGACTCAGAAAATTAAATGGAAAAAAGTAACTCTACAGCAGACAAGACAAGACACTGAAACAATAGCACTAAACTCATACCATCAAAAACTGCACTAAATGTAAATGGGTACAAGTCACCAATAAAAGAGACAGAGAATGGCAGAGTTGATTAAAAAACCATGATCCACCTATATGCTGCCCACAGAAGACATACCTTAAAGACATGAACAAACTAAAACTGAAAGGATGGGTAAAAAAAATGTACCAGGATAACATCATGCAAAGAAGAACAGGAATGGCAACATTAACCTCTGATAAAATAGACTTTAAAGTCAAATCCACCACACTGGTTAAGAAAGGACCCTCTAAAGTGATTAAAGGCTCAATACTTCAGGAGTATATAATCATATTAAATATCTACACACCCAATGACAGGGTTCCAAAATACATAAAACAAAATGCATTGAAAAAATAAGCTGACAGCTCCACAATAATAGGAAACTTACACACTTTCAGTGAAGGTCAGAATAACCAGAAAAAAGCTCAATGAATCTAAACACCACAATCAACCAACTTGACCTCACAAATATATACAAAACACTACACCTGTTAATCAGTCACATATAATTTCTTTTCCAACGCACGTGGAATGTTCGCCAGAACTGACCACGTATTAGGCCACAAAGCAATCTTTAACAAAATTCACAGTACTGAAATATTACAATCTTTTCAGACCACAAAGCCATAGAAGTAGAAATCAGTAACAGAAAAAGGAAGGAAAACAAAGTCAAACACATGGAAACTGAGCAATACCTTGCTCAAAAACTACTAGGTTATAAAAAAAAGTCAAGGAAAGAATAAATTCACAGAATCATATGAAAACAAAAACATACCCTACCATGAGTCGGATCCGACTCGACGGCTCTTGGCTGGCTTTTACCAGAACCTTCGGGACACAGCAAAAACAGCTGTTCAGATGTCAATTTATCTCAGTAAATGCAAATATCCAAAAAGAAGAACTCAAAACAATAAATCCTACAACTCGGACAAACAGAGAGCAGCAGGGGAAAAAAACCTGAAAGCACCAGAAAGCAAAAAATATAAATTAGCACAGAACTGAATCAATTAGAGGACAGAAAAATTATCTGAAGAGTTAGCAAGACCAAAAGCATGCTTTCTTGAAAAGATGAACAAAACTGATGAACTACTGGCTAAACTGACAAAAGAAAAACAGGACAGGAAACAAATAATTAAAAAACAAGAAACAAGACACGTGATATCACAACAGATCCAAATGAAATTTAAAAAAAAAAAAAATCACAACAGAATACTATGAAAAACTACACGCTTAAAAATCGAGACCAAATGAACAAATCTTTAGAAAAATACTGCCTACCTAAACTAATACAAACAGAAGTAGAACAAATAAATAAATAAACCCATCAAAAAAGAGACTCAAAAGGCAATTTAAAAACTTCCAATCAAAAAACCCCTGACTGTGAAGGCATCACAGGAGAATTCTATGAAGCTTTTAGAGAAGAGTTTACATCAGTATTATGAAAGGTGTTTCAGAAAACAGACAACAACAAAATACCCCCAAACTCATTCTATAAAGCCAGCATAACCCTGAGACCAAAACCACGTAAAGACAGCACAACAATGGAAAATTACAAACCAATACCTCTCAGAAACTTACATACAAAAATCCTCAACAAAATTCTAGCCAACAGAATTCAAAAATGTATCAAAAAAAAATAATTCATCATGACCATGAGTTCATACCATTGACACAGGGTCAACATTAGAAAAAAATAATGAAATCACTCATGTAAGTAAAATAAAAGACAAGAACCACTAGATCTTATCAACTGGCTCAGAAAAGGAACTTGACAAAGCTCAATACACATTCATGTTAAATTCTCAGCAAAACAGGAATACAAGGGAAATTCCTCAACACAGTAAGGGGCATTTATGTAAAGCCAACAGCCAACATCATCCTACATGGAGAAAGTTTGAAAGCATTTTCCCTTGACAACAGGAACCAGACAAGGATGCCCACTGTCACCACTTTTATTCAACACTGTGCTAGAGGTTCTAGTCTGAGCAATCAGGCAAGATAAATAAACGGCATCCAAACTGACAAGGAAGAAGTAAAGGTATCTTTATTTGCATGTGACATGATCTTATACACGGAAAACCTTAAAGAATCCACAAAAGAACTAGTGAATTAATAGAAGAGTTCTCAAAAATACCGGGAAGTAAGACAAACATAACAAAATCAGTTGGATTCCTTTACACCAACGACTACGATATCAAAGGGGAAATTATCACATCAATACCATTTATGATAACCACCAGAAAAATACTTTGGAATAAATTCAACCAGAGACATAAAAGAACTAGACAAAGAGAACAGCAACACTTTACTGCAAGAAACGAAGAGACCTACATAAGTGGAAAAACCCGCCATGCTTACAGACAGAAGACTCAACATCATGAAAATGTCTCTTCTACCGAAAGCTATCTATAGATACAATGCAATCCCAATGCATATTCCAATGGCATATTTTAATGACATGGAGAAACAAATCACCAACTTCACATGGAAAGGGAAGAAGTCTCAGATAGTAAAGCATGACTACAGAACAAAAAAACTGGGAGCCCTCATATGACCTGACTTTAAAACCTATGACAGGTAGGCAAAACAGCCTGGTATTGGTACAAAATTATATACACAGACCAGTGGAACAGAATAGAGAATCCAAATATAACATCATCCACCAAAGAGCAGCTGACACTTGATAAAGGACCAAAGTCCATAAACGGAAAAAGACAGTATCTTTAACAAATGGTGTTGGCATAACTGTATACGCATCTGCAAAAAAAAAACAGTAACAATACCCACATCTCACATCATGCATGAAAACTAACTCAAAAGGTATCGAAGACCTAAATATAAAATCTACAGCAATACAGATCATGGGAAAAAAAACACAAACAATACCGAGAACCCTAATACATAACATAAACATACTATAAACATTACTAACAGTGTACAAACACCAGAAGAGAAAATAGATAACCTTCAACTCTTAAATATCAAACATTTCATCCCAAGACTTTATCAAGAGAGTTGAAAGACTACCTGCAGAATAGGAAAAAATACTCCACAAGCTACAACAAAATATCAACAAGAAAACAATAAATAATCCAATTAAGAAATGAAGAGACAGACACTTCACCAAAGAAGGCATCCAGGCAGCCAAAAGACACATGAGGAAATGCTTACAATCATTAGCTATTGGAGAAATCCAAATTGAAACTACAATGCGATACCATCTCACCCCCACAGGTTGGCGATAATGCAAAAAAACAGGAAATAACAAGTGCTAGAGAGGCTGTGGAGAGACTGAAATTCTCCTACCCAGCTGGCGGGAATGCAAGATGGTAAGCAATTTGCATTACCATTTGGAAAAGCAATTTGGCACTTTAGAAGGCAATCTGGCACTTCCTTAAAAAGCCAGAAATAGAAGTACTGTATGATCCAGCAATCCCACTGCTCGGAAAATACCCTACAGAAATAAAGGCATTCACAAGAACAGATAAATGCATACCAATGTTTATTGCAGCACTGTCTCCAACAGCAAAAAGAGGGAATCAACCTAGGATCCCATCAACAGATGAATGGATAAACAAACTATGGTACATATACTCATGCAGTGATAAAGAACAATGATGATTTTAGGAAGGATCTTATAACCTGGTTTCAACTAAAAGACATTATAATGAGTGAAACTAGCCAGCTGCAAGAAGACAAGCATTGTATGAGATTCTGCTATAAAGACTTAAAAATAGATTTATGTACAGAAGAAAAGACTCTTTGATGGCTACAAGTGTGAGGAGGGAAGGAGAGGGTTGGTCACATATTTGATAGTAGACCAGAATTTGGTTAGGTGAAGGGAGTGGTAGCAGGCAGTAGAGGGCAGATCAACATAACTGGACTATACCATAAACTGAAAGGCTTTCTAAACTCAGGCCAATATTTCAAAGGATACAGTAGCTGGGACACGGTTTGGGGCACCATGTTTTCAGGGGACATCGAGGTCAACTGACATAACTAGCCTTCTGTTAGGAGAGTCTTCTGCACCCCATACTGGTGAGTGATGCCTGGGGTCTTAAAAGCTAGCAAGCACCATCTGAGGTACATCAAATGTTCCTAACTCATCTGGAATAGATGATGACTGAGAACAACAAAAGACATGAGGATAAAAGATCCCAGGAGACAGAATGACCCACACAAATGGGAGACTGTTTCAACATCAGACCAAAAGAACCACTTGGTACCCAGCCACCATTAAAAGACAGCCATGATGGGGGACACAATGTAGAGTCCCTGAGGCAACACAAGAAAAAGAGGTGTGCAGTTCAAGAACTCGACTAAAAGACCAGAATTGATGGTTCAACAGCCTGGAGGGTTCCCTAGGTACATGGCCACTAGATATGCCGCTGGTCATGACTGGAAACCAGTACTGAGGTCAACTCTTCAGAAGAGTGGACTGTACTTGGGGACACAGTGTAACCATACGGTGTGCGTACTGTATGGCTTTATACATTTATAGGTAGCTGTCCTACTAGTTTCTTTCTAGATGGGAGAAAAGAGGGTGGAAAGCAGAGGACAGGTGCTCGTTAAGAAGATAACAAGAAACAGAGTGAAAGGCGGAATGTGCTGTCAACAGGCAGGGAGAGCAGACAGAGCTACAGTTAGGCAGGCATGCAAAATTGATGTGGATTGTATACTTAATCACAATAAAAAAAAAAAGAGAAAAAACATTTCTCAGAACTGAAGACAAAGTGAAAGTCCCCAGAGATGACAACATGACACACAATGTGAAAGTTCTGAGTACAGGGGACAAATGGAAGATTTTAAAATGTTACATACAGAAGTTTAGGAATCAGAATGTCATCAGACTTCTTAACAGCAATATAGGTGCAACAAATCAATGGACCATGCCATACTATCAACCAAGGAGGGCAGAAAAAAGGCATTTTCAGAAATTCAGGGCCTCAAAAAATTGAATCTCCCATGCACTTTACTCAGGCAGATAACAAAGATGTCACATCAAAACAAAGGACTAAAGAAACCCCAAGCTGCTAATGATGAAATTGTACACTAGGTACAAAAGGCAAACAGTACAAATTGGAGCAAATTAGGAGACTCAATTAGAAATTTCTTTAAGGAGATGAAATTGACAGGATGTCTGATGTGCCCTACAGAGATGTAGACATCAGTGAAGAGTCTAAAGTAGAATTAATAATAAGTACATAAGATTTGAGTATAATTTTTTGTGTAAAACATAAAAATTGTGAAAGAAGGGAAAAGTAGCAATTTTATTCCTTGGCTAAGCTTTGAGTAACATCTGCATATCTATCATACAGCCAAGGTGCTCTGGTGGCACAGAGGTTAAGAACTTGGCTGCTGACCAAAAGATGGGCAGTTCAAATCCACCAGTTACTCCTTGGAAACCCTCTGGGGCAGTTCTGCTCTATTCTACAGGGTTACTATGAATCGGAACCAACTTGATGGCACCTACCAACAGAACAGTGTAGCTATAATTATGTCATAATGTAAATGTGTCAACTTGGCTAGACTATGATTCTAAGGGGTTTGGCAAACATATATTTATACACCTCACTGATTTTGCTCCTCTAGAGAATCCATCACTCTGTCTGTTTTATGGAGACAAATTTAGGTAATGCCTAAACTGGAAGAAGGTAGAAATGAAAAAGTTGCAGTAAAAGCACACCATCTAGAATCATGAAGGTTAATACCAAGCTAATTATCTAAAGGGAGGAAAGTGGTAGCTTCTGGAGCCAACTGCCCTTTACATTAGCCACCGTGCTAAAGAAAAGCAGGATAAACAATACATGATTAATGGGAAAATCTAATAAAATACAGTATGCAATGCAGATGAGCTCTCAAAATGCACCAAAGGTCCCACTCCCTTTGTACTGCTTGCTCTAAGCTAACGTTAGGGGTAGACAGGTTTAAGTGGTAGCTGGTTCTGAACACTCTTAACAGTAATGTTATATACTACTCACAGCAATCCTATGTAACAGCAGAACTGTCCCATGGGTTTTCTTGGCTGCAATCTTTATGCAAACAGATCATAAACAGAGTAAATTAAGTAACATTTCCTAATAACATTTAATAATCGACATTTCAGGCTGAACAGTTTTACTGGAAGCTATCTTGTGCATTGTGGAATGTTTAGCAGTAGCCCTGACCTCTATCCATTAGATTCCAGCAGTGACTCCCTCAACTGTGACAACAAAAAATGTCTTGAGACCCTCACAAATGTCTCTGAGGGACAAAAATCACCCTGGCTGAAAACCACTATTCCAGAATGACTACCAGTGCTACCCACTCCATCTACACACCCCTTGCCAAAAACCTTTTTGATGGCATAGGGCAAGGACATAAGATGTTCACATTCAAAAACAAAAATTCATTTTAAAATGTATTTTACACATTGTCTAGATCTTTCACCAGAACAATTTAGGGAAGCCTAAATTGAACGAAAGAGCCCTGGTAGCACACGGTTACAGTGCCTGACTGCTAATGAAAAGGTCAGCAGTTTAAATCTACCAGCCATTCTGCAGGAGAAAGATACGGCAGTCTACTTCCATAAAAATACTGTCTTGGAAACCATGGTGCAATTCTACTCTGTCCTACATGGTTGCTGTTAAGTCAAAAGCAATTCCTATGGCAATGGGCTTTTGAGTTTTAAACTGAAAGACATGATTTCCATCTATTCTTTTCCTCTTACAATAGTGCTAACAAACAGCAAATTCCTAACACAATGATTCTCAAATGAGAATTCATGGATTGGTGGCAGAAAGAGAGAAATATCCATGAAAGTGTTATCAAGAATCTATACTTTTTTTACAGGAATTTTTAAATGACATGCAACCATTTCAATGACAATCTTTAAAAAGATTGTAGAAGCATATTCCAGATCACAGTATAATCAAATACTGCCATAATTTCAGTGTCCAAATTGGTGTTTATAATTATGGGGGAATCCAGACAAACACACAAAATGACAGTATTCAATGTATGCAGTGGTTCTCAAACTTCTGAAGCCTAAAGTTTACACATTCTCACGTCTGATGAAACATGGCCTTAGAATACTCATTTATTCTTAAAATACACATTGAACACTGAAAAATACGTCAGGTGAGAGAGGCAGAATAGGAAGGAAGAGAATCAAGAAGCGTTAAGTATCCCAGATTATCGGAGAGAAGAGAAAGCAATAAAAGATATTTTCCTCAAGTACTGGGCAAGAGCTGAAGAAATGAGACAAGAGGAAGTTTCGAATTTAATGATACCTATAAAAAAAAGGCAGCCTAAGGAATAATGAACTAAGCCATCAACCTAAGACATGCACCCATTTCTTCCTGGACCAGAGCATCAAAGGACTAAAAGTAATGACAGCCCACCTTGAGACCCTCTGGACACCTGATGGAGGCATCATTCTGGGTGAGGTTGGTGACCATCCAAAAGAAACAAGTAAGAGCAGAGCCTCAGGCAAGACAAAGCAGTGTACGTCTTTTGATCATTCATGTACAAGCAAAATTTCTAAACCATGTATTTATAATTCAGAAAGCATCTAAATAACAGGAAATCAAAAGGAAAGTGACAATGAGAGACTTTTTACAGGAAATAACAAGAGATGGTTTAAATTAGGCAAAGCTTCCCAGGGAAGGAAAGCCTTGAGGTACAACTCCAAATGATACATTACCTATATCAGGCAAAATGATACCATACATTCAGAAAAATTTATACTGCCCAAAGCAATTTACAGAATGAACACAACCCTGATCAAAATCCCAACATCATTTTTACAGAAATGGAAAAGCTCATTCTCAACTGTGTATGAAAACAGACCCTGAAAAGCCAAAGGAATTTTGAAGAACAACAAAGTAGGAGGCCTCACACTCCCCAATTTCAGAACTTACTATACAGCGAAAACCAAAAACACCACTGCTGCTGAGTAAATACCAACTCATTGCAACACTGTAAAACAGAGTAGAGCTGCCCCAGATGGTTTCCAAGGAGCAACTGGTAGATTTGAACTGCTGACCTTCTGGAGAGCAGCCAGCATCTTAACCACTGCACCACCACGGCTTCACTATACAGCTACAGTCATCAAAACTGCCTGGTACTTGTTTAACGACAGACACATAGACCAATGGAATAAAACAGAGAATCTAAAATTAAATCCATGCAACTATAGACAAGTAATCTTCAACAAGTGTGCTAAATCCCTTCAATCCAGAAGGACTCAACAAGTCATGGTGGCAAAACTGGACTTTCACATGCAGAAAAACGAAGGACTGACACCTTACCCGACATGGCACTTGGCTTGGCTACCCAAATGTTGAAACTAAATCTATAAAGTTCTTGGAAGAAAGCATAGTGGTAAAGTAACAGGATCTAATTTTCTTTAACAATAGACAACTACACAGCAACAAATGCACTAACAACAGGACACAAAACAGATAACCAGGACCTCAAAAATTAAATACTTGTATTCACCAAAAGACTTCATCAATAACTTGAGAAACCACATATCTAGTAAAGGTTTAAAATCTACAATACATACAAAACTTAAACAACCTAACAACAAAAAGGCAAACAATAAAGAAATGGGCAAAAAACTCAAACACACTGCTCCAAAGAGATTTACGCAGCCAACAAACACGGAAAAGATACTGTTCTTAGCAACTTAAAGCAAAAACCCTATTGTGGTGGAGTCAATCCTGACTCATAGCCACCCACTAGCAATTAGAAAGATGTAAATCAAAACTACAGTGAGATACCATCTCAACCCTACTAGAAAGGCAGTGATCAAAAGAAAAAAAATCAAAAAACAAGTCAATCTTTGTTAATGTGGAGACCTAGGAACGCTTATCCACTCCATGGGAATGTAAAATGAAAAACTGTTGTGGAAAACAGTATGGCAATTAGTCAAAAAATCAGAAATAGAGCTACCATACGATCCAGTAAATCCTCTCCTACGTATATACCCTAATACCTAAAAGTGAGGACATGCACAGACATATGTACTTGGATGTTCACAGCAGCACTATGCCCAACGGCAAAAAATGGAAGACATTACACTGAATGAAATAAATCACTCACAAAAGGACAAATACTGTACAGTCTGACATGAAATGACAAGACTAAATATATTAAAGCCAATTGTTAACTCATAGTTGGGGGGAGGGAGGAGGAATCATTCTGTAAGTACGTAATGTCTGTCTACGGTGATACGAAATTTGGCACTGACTTGTCAGAATCGACTCTATACCTTGGAGATATTGAGGGGTTTGGTTCCAGACCATAGCAATAAAGCAAATATTGCACTAAAACAGGTCACACACATTTTTCAGTTTCTTAGTGCACATAAAACTTATGTTTGCCTCATACCATAGTCTATTGTGTGCAATAACATTGTCTAAAACAACAATGTACACACTCAGAGATAACAGTGAAGTTTGCTGCATCAACTGATTTTTCCTTTTATGAAAGACCTATCACAATTGAACAGCATTTTACCGCAAGAGAACTTCTTCCAAAAAGTCAATCAATCCTCCGAAAACTTGCCACTGCTTGGTCAACTAAAGTTTATTTAACACTGTTAAGTCCTTTGTTTGTATTTCAACATCGCTCATAGCATCTTTACCTGTAGATTTCATCTCAAGAAGTTTTCTTTGCCTACCCATGAGAAACAAGTCCATATCCATTTAAGTTGTACCATGAGATTACAGCAATTCAGTCATACCTCTAGGCTCCAATGTTAACTCTAGTTTTCTCATTTCCACCCATTTGCAGTTACTTCTTCCACTGAGGTCTTGAACCCCTCAAAGTCATTCATGAGGGTTAGAATCAACTTTCAAACTCCTGTTAACACTGATAATATGACGTTCTCCCATGAATCACAAACATTCTTAACGCTATCTAGACTGGTGAGTCTTTTGCAGGTTTTCAATTTGCTTGCCTCCACTCCATCAGAGGAATCACTACATATGGCAGCTATATAGCCTTACAGAACATATTTCTTAAATAAGACTTTCAAGTCAAAAGTACTCCTTGACCCATGGGTTGCATAACGGATGTTGTGTTCCTCATACATCTATCTCATAGGAACTCTTGGGTGACCAGGTATATTGTCAGTAAGCAGTAATATTCTGAAATGTATCTTCTTCTGAGCACTAGGTCTCAGCAGTGGGCTTAAAATAATTAGTAAACCAAGTTATAAACTGATGTACTGTCACTCAGAATCTTCTGACCCATTTATAAAGCACAGGCAGAGTAGCTTTAGCCTAACTCTTAAGGGCCTTACGATTTGGGGGATGGCAAATGAGCAATGATTTCAACTAAAAGTCACCAACTTCATTAGCCCCTAACAAGAGTTAGCCTGTCCTTTGAAGCTTCACACTAGGCACTGACATCTCTCTAGCTATGAACATCCTAGATGGCCAACAGAAGGCTGTTTTCATCTACACTGAAAATCCGTTTCACACAGCCACCTTCATCAACTATTTTAGCTAGATCTGGATAACTTGCTCCTTCACGTTGCACTTTTATACTGTGGAAACGGCTTCTCTACTTAGGCAACATGAACCAACCTCTGTTAGCTTCAAACTATTCTTCTGCAGCTTCCTCACATCTCTGCCTTCACAGTATTAAAGAGGGTCAGGGTCTTGCTTTGAGTAAGGCTTTGGCTTAAGAGAATGTTGTGGCTGCTTTGACCTTCTACCCAGATCACTAAAACTTTCTCCATATCAGAAATAAGGCTGTTTTACTTCCTGATTACTCACATGTTCATTTTAATTTAAAAGTAGCACTTTTAATTTGCTTTAAGAACTTTTCCTCTGCATTTATAACTTGGCTGTCTGCTGCAGAGGCCTAGCTTTTGGCCAATATTGGCTTTCAACAAGCATTCCTCACTAAGCTTAAAATCATTTCTAGCTTTTTATTTAAAATAAGAGATACACAGCTTTTCCTTTCACTTGAACATTTACACGCCACTGTAGGATTATTAACTGGCGTACTTTCAATGTTGTTGTGTCTCAGGGAATAGGGAGGTCCATGGAGAAGCAGAGACACAGGGGAATGGCTGGTTGGTAGAACAATCAGCACTCACACATTTATTGATTAACTTCACCATCTTAGACGGACACAGTTCATGGTGCTCCCAAACAATTACAGTACTAAGACCAAACATTACTGATCACACTTTGCCCTAACAGATATAATAATGAAAAAGTGTGAAAATCTGCAAGAATTACCAAAATGTGACAGACATGAAGTGAGCACATGCTGTTGGAAAAATGAGGCCCAAAGGCTTGCTCACCACAGGGTTGCCTCAAACCTTCAATTTCTAAAAAATGCAGTATCTACAAAGCAAAATAAGGCAAAGGCAAAGTACAATAAAATGAAGTATGTCTGTAGTTACATAATTTGACTATCACAACTGTTATCGCTAAGCTGTATTCTAGAAAAAATTTTAATGGAGGGGGGAAAATGACAAATGTTATATTTAACCTTACAATAAAAACTTAACAGCCAAAAAACAAGAGGCTGCAGCTGTTGATACTACTTAGATACAAACAAATACATCATGGGATTAGTTTTCTTGGATCAAAGGTTTGGGGTGGTGATCTAACACACTTGTTCAGTCAATTGGCCTAATACTATTTTAAGAATCTCTACTCCTCCTCTCAGTTCAGTGGGTAATGAACTGAGAGGTCTTAAAAGCTTCTAAACAGTCATCCAAGATACAACAACTGGTCTCTAATCACTGGAATCAACACAAGAAGAAACAGATTCAGCAATCTTAGGAGGATACAGATAGTAATGGACTACTGTTACTGAACACTCTGATCAGGGATCAAACAGATGGATATTGACCAAAATGAGAAAAACGGAGACATGGAATGTCAAATTCTTACTGGAAACCACACTTTCTGGACACATGGAGACTAGAGGGACCCCTGACCCTATCGTAGGAAACAATTTTTCAATCTTGAGCTGAAACTATGCACCAAGTCATCTTTAAACTAAACAATTTAGATTAAAAAAATAATTTGTCTTCAGCACAACACCCTGCTGAAGAATAATCTATCACATATGAGAGTGTAATGACAACAGTAACTCTAAAGCCAGATGTGAATTTTAAGAGGCAGAGTATAAATTAACAGTGATGAAACATTAGGAGCAGAGAAAAGTAGAATGGTAACATAATGTGAAGAGTATAACCATGTCAAAGTGCACATGTAAAAACTGCTGAGTAGGTTATCTGTTTTACTGTACATAATTTCACTAAAAATCAAGAAATTATAATTTAGAAAACAAAACAGAAAAACTGCCTTGAGATCAGTTACAGGCACCTCAACCAGAAAAAGACAAATAAGCCAACTAAAAAATGGGCAAAGCAATTCACCAAAGAGGACATCTGGGATGATAACAAGATACATGAGGAAACGCTTATGACCATGAGCCATTACAGAAATCCTAATCAAAACTTCAATGAGGCACCATCTCACTCAACAAGGCCAACATTACTCCCCAAAAAACGAAATAATAAACGTTGGAGAGGCTGTGGAGAGACTGGAACTCTTTTACGCTGCTCGTGGGAACACAAAATGGTACAAACACTTCGGAAATCTATATGATACTTTCTTAAAAAGCTAGAAATAGAAATACCATTTGACCCAGCAATCCAATGTCTTGGAATATATCCCAGAGGCATAAAGGCTGTCACATGAACAGTTACACAAATACCAATGTGTACTGCAGCACTGTCCACAATAGCAAAAAAATGCAATCAACCTAGGTGCCTATCAACAGATGAATGGATAAACAAACTATGGCATATTCACACAATGGAATTCTATGCAATGATAAAGAACAAGGATGATTTTAGGAAACAGCTCATAACATGAAGTCATCTGGAAGACATTACGCTGAGTAAAATTAGCTGCAAAAAGACAAATATTGTATGAGACCACTATTATAAGGACTTAAGAAAACATAAGAACAAAAACAGAAGAAAATAATCTTTGATGCTTACAAGGGTGGAGAGGGAAGGAGAAGAAGTATTCCTAGATTAGATTAAAAAAAAAATTCTTCCACTGCTGTAGAGTAGATTTCAACTCAGTGACCCTACAGGACAGAATAAAAATGCTCCACACAGTTTCCAAGGAGTATCTAGTATATTCAAACTGCTGACCTTTTGGTCAGCAGCCACCGCACTTAACCACTGTGGGTTTCCAATAGATTAGACAGGAATTAGGATAGGTGGCACAAACGACAACACATAGTAGGTGATCAACGTAACGGTACTACACCAAAAGCTAAATGGTTTTCTAAATGCAACTCAGCATTTTGAAGGACAGAGTACCAAGGGTCTGGGGACCACGGTTTCAGGTGGCATCTAGGCTAACTGGCATAATTAACTTTTTTTAAGAGTATGTTCTGCTCACTACTTTGGTGAGTTGTATCTGGGGTCTCAAAAACTAGCAAGTGGCTATCTAAGTGGCACCAACTGGTCCCAATCCATCTGGAGCACAGGAGAATGATGAAAATCTAAGACCTAAGGAAAGTATGAGCACAGGAGAAAGAAGGGGCCATGTGATCACAAGATTACATCAGCCTGAGACCAGAAAAACTGCTCTGACAGGGAACACTGATGTAGTCACAGAAAAATGGGTGTGCAGAACTAGAATTCTATTAAAAGACCACACTTGATGGTCTGACAGACTGCAGAGTCCCCTGAGGACATGACCCCCAGACTCTCTGTTAGTCCACAGCTGAAACCAGTACTAAAGTCAACTTTACAGACAAAGACTGGACTGGACTGTATAACATACGCTGATGTTAGTGAAGAATGTGGTTCTTGGCTTAAACATATATACATGAGGCTGTCCGAGCAGGCCTTGTCTGGGGACGAGATGACAGGATGGAGGGGGACAAGAGTTGGCTGAACGGATGCTGGAGGTACGGTGTCGAAGGGAGGAGTGTGCTATCACGGGGGTTGGGGGGACAGCAACTAGAGTTGCACAGTGGTGTGGGTGCAAGGTTTCATATGGCAAACTGATTTGGACTGTAAACTTTCACTTACAGTACAACAAAATATTTTTTTTAAAAAAAGACCAATTACAGGCAATATGTAAAGAATATGTGCCATCTGCCTCACAGACAAAAAAAAGGAATGATGAAAAAAGTACGTACTTGATCCAGAGGACTTAGAAGACTCACTAAAACAATAAGTAGAAACAGGCATGAAAAACAACTTTGTCGTCGGTATGCAGGTTGCTTTACAGTGCCAAAACAATAAATCAGCAAAGGCTAGCCAAGTGTTCTCCTGCTGTTACCAGAGGATAAAGTTAGCTGAAACAAGACAGTGTGATGGCATAGGTTTTAAATGTTGTTTTCAGAAGTCACTATAACACAAGTCTACATTACAATCAAGGCTATGAATCTGAGTATTTCAAGAAGGGAAAATAAATTATTAATACCACATGCTCAAGGGCTACCAGCAGCCATTGATCCAAAAATCTACATGTAAACATAGATTAATTCCACAATATCAACTTTTTAGTTTCAAAATGTATACATCTGTACCATTTGAGACACTGAAAGAGTTATCATGGAGGGGTTAAACAGGATGGTATGAAGCTGGCAAGAAAATGACTTGCTACCCATCTCGATCCACACTTGAAGCAGGAATTAAACCATGTTTCCTATCAAACACTCCCTCCATTAGGAAACAAGGCTAATTTACCATATAAAGCCAAGCCAAACCACCTCATCCCACCAGCACTCTGAACAACTTTCTTGGGTTTAATTCTCTTTACAACCCCAAAACTGAAAACAAGTGAGATAAAAACGAGAGGACTATCAAAGTCAGAATTATTTGAGACAAAATTCCACAGACCTGTGTTCTTCAACTGCACTGTCCACAAACTCAGATGAATGTGATGTCCTAAGATTACCCAAAGCCACAGGATGAAAATGGTACACCTGCCTAGACTGCCAAATTTACATAACAATCTGATAGGGAAAAGTGTTTAAGTAAAAAAAGCACGTAACAGAAAAATTTTCCATGTATTTTTAAAGGCAGAATACCAACTCCCATCGAGTTCATTTTAACTCATAGCAACCCTGTAAGTCAGGGTAGAACTGCCCTCACAGCGGTAAACTTTTATGCCAGTGGACTGCCACATCCTTCTCCTGAGGAGCAGCTGGCTGGTTCAACTCAGGAACCTTTAGTTTAGCAGCCAAGCACTTAAACACTGTGCCGCCAGGACAGGGAAGGTACTACAATGGTTATTTCCTACTTGTGAATGAGCTGCTTTGAACTCTTAACTACAACATATGGTAAGAGGCGGAAGGATTTATGTGCTCACTCTTGTCATTGAGGGAAGTGTTTGAAGAACATCATGTCTTAATGTTCTTTTTACCACTGTATTCACCACCGAAAGCACATGAACTTTCTTTGTTCTCCTATACAGCCCTTCCGTTCCAATCTGTTCATCACTATCCTAGTCCAAGGCATTACAACCTCAGTTGGGATGACTATAAAAGCTTATCTCAAGGTTATAGGTGCTATTCATCCAAATCCTTCAAAAGTAATGCTATTAGATTAACCTACTACATACCTTCACTTCTGAATCAAACAAACACCATGAATAACAGCTACCATTACTGAATGTTTACTATAGACCAAGTACTTTACATTCATTATCTCATTTAACTCCCAAAATCCCATAAAGTAGAAGCTCTACTTTAAAGACACCAAGGTAACTGAGTTAAAAGCAGCCAAGCTGGGACTTCCACCATTTCTGTTTGACTCAAGAGCTTACTATACTATTTACTGAGAAGCTACTATGTCCAAGGAGTCCCTGGACAGCATCAACAATTAAGCATTTGGGTACTAACCAAACTGCAGCAGTTTGAATCCACTCAGAGGCACCTCTAAAGAAAGACCTGGAGATCTACTTACGATAGATCACAGCCATTGAAAACCATATGGCACATAATTCTACTCTGAAACAGAGTCTACTTAATACTAACTGGTTTGGTTACTATGGCCAAACTATTGTGGTAAACATTAAGGGGAATACAGTCTCAATTTTACAACCAAAACATTTCAAGACTTCCCAATGCCTGTAAAACAAGCTCAAATTACAAAAACAAAATGGCACTTGAAGTCCCTCTACAATTCCCACCATTGAAAATCCTGCTACAGCCAAGCAAAATTATTCAATATTCCCCAAACATACGCCTCTCACTAAACTCTGGCTCATACAGTTCATCTCAGCCTAGAGAGGACAATGCCTTATGCTTTCACATACAGATTCTCAGTCTCTACTTTTAAGGTCAAATTAAGCCACGTAACTTTCATGAAACCTTCTCTAATTGCTTAGGTTCATAAATGGCAACCCCCTAATACAGGTCACTTAAAAAGCAATGAAAATGTTATGTATGATTTTCATTTACCAACTTAACAGTCTAACTTCCTTCAGCACAAAAACAGCACACTACTTCTCTCTTCCTTAGATGGACACACATGGGCAACTAAACCCCCAGTTGAATGTTCTTTCCACTCTCTCACTCAGGCATATTTTAACTAGACATTTCAAAACAAAGGTCAGGCACAGGATTTATCATTTTGCTTACTGTACTCAGCTGGCTCCCCTTCCACCTAAAGCTTTACCCCTCTCCTTCAGAACAGTCTCCCAAATACACATGGACCATCTCCTTCTCACTAAAAGACCTAAGCTTTCCATGTACTAAGAAAAATCATTATGCAAGAATTCTTTACCATTCCTCCCCTTCCACTTAAAAGTATACCTACAGTTTCACCATCTTAACCTCAGTTCCTTCTCAGTGTACTTTTAATCTTTTCCAAAATTAATTTTTCCACCATTTTCCTAATCACATGCTCTTTTAGAGTTCAAGTTATCATTGCATGTTTTATTCTTTTATCTTCAATCTTTTCTAAGACTCTTCCCTTCAGACAATAGGCCTATTTCTTCACTTATTTATTCATCAACATTTATTTTACTATATACCCATCCAAAAACCAATTCCAATTCGAGTCAATTCCAACACATAGTGATGTCTAGGGTTTCCAAGGCTATGAATCTCTGCAGAAGCTGACTGTCATATTTCTCTTGCAGCCAGATACTGTTCTGGGTGCTAAAGTTACAGATAAGGTCTCTGCTGTCACACAGCTTGTGTTCCAGTGGGTCAGACTGACAACAAACACAAAAATAATTGAAAATGATGGTTTCTGACAAAGATAGGTGCTATGAGGAAAACAAAACAGATGATTCAACTGAGGTAGAGTTGGAGACAACAGAATGAGGGGGTGCATCTGTTTAGATCGGCTGTTTTGCAAAGTCCTCACTAGAAAGGTAACGTGAGTGATGACTGAAAGTCAGGAAAGAGTCAACCACCTGAAAACCCAGGGGCAAAACAATCTAGGACAAAACAAAAATATTCAAAAGCCCAGGGAGTAACTACCTTAATCAGTGAGAGAAAAGGAGACTTGTGACTGTGTGCAATGAGCCCAGCCGGGCAGTAGCATAAAAGGAAGTCTGAGTGCTAGGTGGGAAGCAGGTGAGACACGTCTTGAGGAAGGAGTTTGGATTTATTTTATGTGCAAACAGACTCTACTGGAGAATCTTATGCAGAAACTTGAACATTTCCAAATCTTAAAGATACAAAACTACTATCAATGCCTTTAGTTTGAAAGAGTTATTTGTATAGTTAGAAATTATTACGCACTGACGGCACTTGGCTGGCCAACCTGTTAGAAAAATTTAACAGGAGAAATTGCCTCACCATCTGTATTTAATTTTACATCAAATTCGTACAAATTGTAAATGAAAGGTAAAGTTAGAGCTTCGAGAACAATTAAGTAATTAACACACTGCATAAACCACACTTTACTGCGGATTTTTTTTTTCATTTGTTCAAACAATCTAGAACTCACAATCAAGGTTTCATTTTACCCTTTTCCAGATTTCAGAATTTGCAATCAGAATATTCTAACTCACCTCGACAAGCTTCTTCAAAATCTTGGGTTATGTCCACCCAGCTTGTATTGCTTTTTTCCATTTTTTCTGGTATACTGAGCTCCCATCCTGAATCATCATCTTCTACTGGAGCTTTCATAACCATTATGCCTGCAAAATCAACACTGGTGTCAAAGAGAAGATCTAATTTTCAGAGGATGAGTTATCTGCAAAACATGTGTTTGTTTTTAAAAGTACTGGATGAAAGTCTTACTAAACTAAGTAAAACTCTTCTGAGTTTGAGAATGGTACTACAAAAAATCACCTTAAACCTACTGATGTTACAATAATTAACATCACTGCTCCTCATTTACTAATAACCGTCTACCTACCAGGGCTTATAAAGCAGTTTGAATTTTCAAGAGTTCAATTTTCTGTGTGTGTGAAAAATCACAAATTATCACAACCACCGGCCCAAAGAGAACCAACTCCAGAGCTTGCAGCTTTCAACACTGGCCATCAACAATCAAGGCACTATTCGGAGCACACTCGCGCAGCCCAAAACCCCAAGGCGCAGCTACTCAAGTCAAGGTAGCCCCTCTTCTACCCGAAGCTCGCTGAGCCAATCTTTCCCTGACAAGGGCCGGACCCAGGCTCAGCTTCGCAGGGGACACGGCGTGGGCGATCACCTCAAGATCCCACCTGCCAGGCCCAAGGCGGGGACGCACCTGAGGCGGGGACCCGCACCAGGTCTGCCTGGCTCGGCCCCTACCCCACAGGGCGCGGGAGCAAGGACAGTGCTGTTTCCACGCCGGAGGGCGGGCACGCCGGGTGCCAGGTCTGTGGTCCTCGTAACACTTGGCGAGGCCTGGGCCTCAGCAGGCACTGGGCACAGGGAAGCCTACGGCTCCTACCTTGAAGCACGGTGGAAGGACCGGGGCCGCAGGGTGACCCGGCGTCCCCAGGGTCTGCCACACGCGCAGGGGGCTGAGGCTCTCGGAACCGGGAAGGAGGGGATCCCAATGGCTCCGCAAAGGAGATCCCTACCTACTTCTCCTGTGGCCACCCGCGCCGCCACGCACAGTCTTGACCGCGGAAATAACGACACCGCCTGTGCCGCCGCCGCCCCCTCCCCTGTCAGCCCAGCCCGACCGGCGGCGTGCGCGCATGCGTACGGCCGTTGCGCGAGACCCCGCCCCCTCCCCCCTACTCCCGGGGACATAGCGCTTCTCGACCACACCCCCTCCCTCGCTACAGCCTTGGTTCGGCCGGAGGGGGGAAAAAAAAAAAAAAATCGCCTCATCTTCTCGCGGGATTAATGAAATATCGCGAGAGCAAACACATTAATTTTCCCTACCCTTGGGCCAAGTGTGGGGTAGTGGGCGGGTCCCAGTAGGGGGGCGGGTCCTCTGCTTCGAAACTATATTGCCCCGCGCCGCGGACTGGAGATTTTTCAGAAGGTGGCGAGGAGGAGGAGGGCGACAGCAGAGAAGTAACCTGTAGGCCCTTGTAGTTGTCCTAATCAACCTATAGCCCGACTGCAAGAGCACCACAGAGCTACTGCTGACTGATAAACAAAGGATTTATGTTTCCTAAACAGCACCTGGGGATTTCACGAAGGAAAACAGAAACGAAATACATTAGAGTCAAGGCGACCATTTTCTTTCAGATTCTTACGTTTTATGATTTTGTTGAAGTTTATTTCCGAAATATTTAAATGGAGCTACATAAACAGGCAGGAGTAAGGAACGTACCTATACCAGCATACACAGACACATACAGACCACCTTTGCCACTGAGTTGATGCAGACTCATAGTGACCTTGTAGGACAGAGTAGAACTGCCCTGCCCGTAGTATCCTAGGCAAGCCTAGTGGATATCAATTGGCAGCCTTTTTGATAGCAACTGTAGCACTTAACCACTATGCCACCACAGTTTCTAGGCATGCCCATTAAACCTAAAAAACAAACCCAGTGCCATCAAGTCAATTCTGACTCATAGCGACCCAGTAGGCCAGAGTAGAACTGCCTGGCAGATTTGAACTGCCAACCTTTCGGTTAGCAGAGGTAGCACTTAACCCACTATGCCACCAGGGTTTCCTTCAACCCATTAGAAGGGCCAAAATTCAGAAGAGAACCAGCTGTTGGTGAGGATTTGAAACAGCTGAACCACTCATGCATTGCTGGTACAACCACTTTGGAAAACAGTTTGTCTTTTCTTAAAAAGTTAATTATACAGTTATGATATAATGCAACAATTTCACTCCTAGGCAACTACCTAGGAAAGAAAACATATCCACACAATGACTTATTCATTAATGTTTATAGCATTTAAAAGAAAAAAAGCTAACTAAAAGCAACCGAAATATTTATCAACTAGCAGAGGATAAACAACTTGCAGCTTGTCCCTATAATATAATGAACACTAATTGGCATTAGAAAGGAATGAACTGTTTGTAATGAGACAACATGATGAAACTCAAAAATGTGCTAAAGAAACCAGGTATGAAAGAATACATGAAAGTCTAAAAAAAAAAAAAAGACAAACTACAGTGACAGATCAGTGGTTTACATGGAGATCAGGAGAGGATTGACTAGGATGCCACTGGATGATTTGAGATGATGGAATTGTTCTGCATCTTTATCATGGCCGAAGCTATGAGTGAATATTTGTAAAAACTCCTTTAAAAAACATTTTCCTTGGAGAAAGCTTTATGACATTCAACATGCTTCAGTATTTTAAAAATGATATTTTAGGCATAGACTCTATGAAGCGTTGCTGGATACAAAAGAACTGATTGACAGTAAGCTGGACTACAGGCTATAGACACGCAAGCCTATAGATAAATAGTAGATGAATGTTTTTAGAGAGCTAGAAATAAATTCCTCAATCCTGTTGTTGATGGTATGAAAACTCCTAAGTATTCCTTGCTTAAACACTTACACTGAGAGAACATTAATTCATAACCATATTGTACTGACACCGAGAACCAATGTAATGTGGATTTGGTAAATGTTGAGATACAAGGCAAAGTGAATTTTACATTTGGCTGTGTTCAGTCTTTCCACTACATAAAAGAAAAGAAGTACATTTTAAAGTCTATAGAGAGGGCAAACAAATATTTTTTTAAAGGAAACAGGAAAGGTAAAAACATCCTACAGTCATTGGACAGAAATGTGGTATTGTTACTTTTTATTATACATAGGCATTATCTGTTTAATTAGTCCCATTCTGAAGCCCTGATGGCACAATAGTTAAGAGCTACCACGAAAAGCCAGCACTCTGAATCCACCAGCCACTCCCTGGAAATGCTACGCGGGAGTTCTACTCTGCTCTATAGGGTCACTTTGAGTCTGAATCGACTCACGGCAATGTTTCTTTTTTTTTAATTATAATTACATTCTCCTTTTTGAAAGTCTTATATTTACGCATCTTAACAATACACAACAATCCAATAGCTACAAGAAAGTTTAATTGCTGTTCCAGATGATTATATATATAAAACATCATAATACATGTAATGTTTATAATGTGTCAGCATTACATTGTTGTTTTTCTCATATTTTAATTAGTTCCTGGTATCCTGGTGGCATAGATTAAGGATTTGGCTGTCTACTCAAAAGGTGGGCAGTTCAAATTCTCTAGGCACTCCTTGGAAACCCTATAGGGCAGTTCTACTCTGTCCTATAGGGTCGCTGTGAGTTGGAATCGACTCAAGAGCAACAGGTTTGGTTTGGGTTACTATTAATTACTACTAATTGCTACTGTTTTAACTACTTTTATTCTTGCTTTGTTTAAATAACAGCATTTATCCAATATGAATTAAATAATGGAGAATATGCAATTTCAAATAAACATCTATTTTTCATAATTTCATGTTAATATAATAATACAAATGTGTATAATTATTCATTATATAGTTTGATTTTTTTTTTTTTTTCCTGTTATGGCTATGTCCTGTATTGGCTGTCTCCAAAGACTGCCCACCCTACTTCATTCAGTGAATGTATCATGATTTATTCAACCAGTTTTCTATTGATGAGCATTTAGGTTGTTCCCAGGCTTTTACTACTAAAAATAGTGCCACTATGAATAGCTGTGTGTGTACGCCTTTTTATAATTCTTTCAGTGTCTTTTTTTTTTTCTTTAATGTAATTGAGTGAAGGTAGTGTACAATCTCAGTTAAATTTGCATGCATGCCTATTTGCAGTTCCCTCTGGTTTCCTTGCCCGGTGACAGCACACTCTTCCCTTCCGTTCTATGCCTGTCATATCCTGCTAATAATCTCCTATCCCCTCCTCTCCACTCTCTCCTTCCCTTTTTAATAAGGGGCCAAAAGGATGGCATCCTGTAGATACATAGAGCCATAAAGTGGACACAGCGCATAGTCACCTTATGTCCCTGAGTCCAATCCATTCCTGTCCAAAGAATTTACCTCAGTAATGAATAATGGCCAGGGACAGCAGGAGGTCTGGGGCCACACTCCCAGGGGAAGCCTCAGGCCACTGGGCCATTGATTGCAGTCTTCTAGTTCTTGAGGTGCACCCCTCTTTTTGTGTGCGTGTGTGTTGCCACTGGGACCTGACATTGTGTGCCCCATCACAGCTGTCATTGGTGGCGCCAGTGTCTTTTAATTACATTCCTGTAAGTAGAATTTCAGGGTCAAAGTGTATGAAAAACCAAAAAACTCACTAACATCAAGTTGATTCGGACAGACAATGATGCTAAAGGAGAGACTAGAACTTCCCTATAGGGTTTCCAAGGCTTTAACTCTCTGTGGAAGCAGACTGCTACATCCTTCTCCCAGGAAGCAGCTGGTGGGTTCAGATTAACAGCCTGTCGGTTAGTAGCTGAGTACTTGAACCACTCAGAGTTCCTCTCTAATTGTACATGAATATATAATTTTGTCAGTGCCAAATTCATCTCCATAGTTTGTTTCATTTTTCATATCCACCAGCAATGTGTGAGAGTGCCCATTTTCCTATAGACCCACAATAGTGGGTATAGTGTAGTTCTAATTTCTGTTTCCTATCATAAGGGGAGAATCTTTCTATCTTTACAAGAAGTGTTTACATATCTTTTTATGTAATCTGTCTTTTTGTACCTCTAGCCCATTCTTCTACAGGAATATTGATAATTTTTTGTTATTTTTCTTTTGTTGGCTTTTTTCTTTTATTACATAAATGGATTTTTTACTCAAATTTATCATTAAAGATGTTGTTTAGAACCATAAATATTGAAAGCTCAGAGGAAGATTGTGTCAAGAGGCTATCAGGCTCAAAATCAGCTACTAAGGAATCTCAGAATTTAGAGATCATCTGGAAAAAGAGGCCCTGAGCAGGAGAAAGATCAGGGAAGGTTTGATCTCTGAATCAGAGAGAAACATTAATGCGCATTGTCCCTTTAATAATCAACCCACGCACATAGCGTAGCTTGTGACATTTTTATTTTTCTTGCTAAAAAAAAATCTTTCAAATTCATTTTCATAAGCAGTTTTCAAGCAAGTTCCTAGTACTTTTCAATATGTAAATTGTTTACTAAAAAAGGTTAACCAAATATGTCCATTTCCTTTTCATTAACGAGTTACTTCATGCATAAATATGGAAACTCTTAAACATCTATCAAAAGGAAATGAATGTAAGAAACATACTAATTATGTGAACATCAAATACGAAGATACTGAATTAGAAAATAAATGGGACAAAAAATATTGAAAGAAAAACTTATTTGGATAGAATTTAGATCTCAACTGAAATAAATTGTAAACAGTTTGGAACTACTGAAAAAGTTTGAACACTGACTGGACAGCAGATAGTAAGAAATTTTAAAACAAAAATATTTAAGTGTGATTATTGTTGTGATCTTTTTTTTTCCAAAGAAATTCCTCTGAAATATTATACATGGAACGGTGTTTGTTATGGATTGAATTGTGTCCCCCTAAATATGTGTAGCCGTGTGGCTGGGCCGTGATACCCAATATTTCGTGATTGTCCTCCATTTCGTGATTTTCCTGTGTAGTATATTGTAAATCCCCTCATAGGAATATCTCCCTGCTCTACTGTAAAGGGAGTTTCCCTGGAATATGGCTTGGCCAGTGCCCCACCCTTAATCCTTTCATCCCAGAAGAAATGAAAGAGAAGTAAGCAGAGAACTGGAAACTCACACCATCAAGAAAGCAGTACCGGGAGAAGAGCGCGTCCTTCAAACCTGAGGTTGCTGCACCAAGAAGCTCCCTGGACACAGACAGATGGAATACCAGACTTTCCTCCGGAGCCAACGAGGGAGAAAGCCTTCCCCTGGAGCGGGCGTTCTGAATTTGGACTTGTAGCCTACCAGACTGTGTAAAAATAAACCTTCCTCTGTTAAAGCCATCTCCTCTGTGGTATTTCTGTTAGAGCAACGCTAGCTGTCTGAAACAGTGTTATTCCCAATGTCATAGACTGAATTACAGCCCGACTCCCCCAAAAAGTATCTGTTTGAGTGGGCCGCGATCCTCACTATTGTATGGTTGTCTTCCATTTGGTGATTGTAAATTTATGTAAAAGAGGATTAGGTGGTATTGTAACAGCCTGACCTAGGTCACAATCCCTAATCTAACATAAAAGGAGTTGCTCTGGGTGTGGCTAAACCCCTAAAAAACCCACCGCTGTCAAGTTGGGTCAGACTCATGGCGACCCTAGAGGTCAGAGCAGCGCTGACCCATAGTCTCCAAGGACCACCTGGCAGATTTCAACTGCTGAACTTTTGGTTAACAGATGTAGCACTGTACCCACGATGCCGCCAGGGTTCCCTGAGGTGTGACTAGCACCCCTTTTTGTGTCTCAGGAGGTAAATGGAAAGGAAAAAAACCAAAGAGTTGGGAATCTTATACTACCAGAAAAGAAGTACCTGGAGCATAACGCTGGGGCTGAGAAGTTCCCTAACTGGGAGACGACTCATGAGAAAGGATGTGAAGTAGGTGACATAAAAAAACTAAGCAGGACTCACTCCAATTCTTTCCATACATACCTGCTTTTTTAGTCTTGGTGTCCTGGCACTACCTAGCTCCAGGTGAATTTAAGGGAGATTGTGAGGAGGGGAAATGACACAGAGATAAAACCTTTAGTCATTTTTTTCTTAGGATCATCAAAACAGAGGGGCCCCACTCCCACCCCCACCCCCACCCCGGCCCAGAGCCAGTGACCCTGACCTCCTGCTGAGATTATCAATGCTGAGAACCTCCGGGTGGACGTCCCCACCTCTGTTCCCCCTCCCCACACGCTCCAGGTGCCTGTCTCCAGATAGATCTCCTCTGGGGCACGGGATGGGGGACCGCCTCCACCAAACTGCCACATTCTTCCATCCCTGACACCTAAAGTTTACCCTTAGCTGCTTGAGAAAAATCCCCAGCCTGACTAAAGAAGGCCAGCAGGCTCCGAGGACCTGGATTCCTCCTGTCCCTTGTAAGCTAGTATATAAAATAAATCTCTTGGTCACGCACCCCAGCCCAGTCTCAGTATTGGCTTTGCAGCAGGTGGCATGAATCTGTGTTTTATGGTAACAGTGCTACATTTGAAATATTTAACAGTGATCAATATATTTTCTAATATTTAAAAAACGTTTCATTGAAGTAGCTATTGAGTATATTTCTTTTTCACCCTTTATTTTTTTGTGTGGAAAATAAACACATAACAAAAAATTTTCCATTTCAATATACTTCACATGTACAATTCAGTGAAATTAATGATGTTTATTAAATTGTTCAAACATCACCATTACCCATTTTTTAATTTTTCTATCAGGTATATTTCTTATTACAAAATGAATATAAATTCCAATATGAAAAAATTAAGGACATATGTAAGCAAGAAGAATATAAAACTCACAATCTCATGCTCAAACACAACCTTTGCTCATAATGTGAAAGCTAACATTCCTTTTATTCCCATGCATATTGTTGTTAGGTACCCCCAACTCTATTCTAACTAACAGCAACTGTCATGAGTTGAATTTTTTTGCTTGTTGAAAATTATTTTCCTTGTTAAAAAAAAATCTTTCAAATTATTTTCATAAGCAGTTTTCAAGCAAATTCCTGGTACTTTTCAATATGTGAATTGTTTATTAAAAAAGACTGACACCAAAAAAAATGTGTGCATCCTTTGGCTGGGCCATGGTTCCTGGTATTGTGTAACATTCCTCCACGTTGTAAGCTCTACCTCTGTGGTGTCAATGAGGGTAAATGGGTAGCAGTTGTGTTTGTGGGGCAGGTTTCAGTGTGTAAGTTTGTTTTGTGCATCGGGGCAGTGTCTGGAGATGTAAAGGAAAGAAGCTAGCAGAGAGATGTGGAGACCTCACGCCACCCAGAGGCAGTGCCAGAAGATGACTGCATCCTTTGGAAACAAACGAGCATCTGTGCCTCAGAAGCTTCCAGTCCAGGGGAAGGATGACTACAAAGACCCTCCTCCAGAGCCAGCAGAGAAAGACTTCCCCTGGAGCAGACACCCTGAATTTGGAGTTTTACCCTACTGGACTGTGACAAAATAAAATTTCTCCTTTTAAAGCCGTCCACTTGTGGTATTTCTGTTAAAGCAGTACTAGCTGACTAAGAGACTGACCCTACGCACACTGAATGAAACACCACCTGGTCTTGCACCGTCCTCATTATGCCGGTTATTCTTAAGCTCACTGTCATAGACCCTTGGTCATTCCATCTGGTTGAGGGTCTTCTTCTTCTTTGCTGAATCTCTACGAAGCATGATGTACTCCAGGAACTGAGTCCTCCTGATAACGTGTCCAAAGTACATGAGGTGAAGCCTTGCCATCCCACCTTCTTAAGGAACATTCTAGCTGTACTTCTTCCAAGACAGATTTGTTCACTCTTTGGGCAGTCCGTGGTATGCGTATTCAATATTCTTCACCAACACTATGATTCAAAGGGATCAGTTCTTCTTTGTTCTTCCTCATTTATTGTCCAGTTTTTGGATACGTATGGCCAAGTATGAGGCAACTGAAAATACTGTGGCTTGGGTCAGGCCCATCTTGCGCTTTAAAGTAACATCTGTGCTTTTGCAGTAGTTTTGCCCAATGCAATGCACTTTTGATTTCTTGACTGCTGATTCCATGGACGTTGACTGAGAATTCAAGTAAAATGAAATCCTTGACAACCTCAGTATTTTCTCCATTTATCACGATATTGTTTATTGGTCCAGATGTGAGGATTTTTGTTTTCTTTATGCAGACATGTAACCTATACTGAAGCCTATTTTCTTTAATCTTCATCAGTAATTGCTTCTAGTCCTTTTTACTTCATGCAAACAAGGTTATGTCATCTGCATAATGCAAGCTGTTAATGAGTCTTCCTGCAATCCTGATGCCCTGTTCTTCTTCATACAGTCCATCTTCTTGGATTATTATTTGCTCAGCATACAAACTGAATGAATATGGTGAAAGGATACACTCTTTTCCTGACTTTAAAACCACCCAGTGTCCCTTGTTCTGTTTGAATGACTCACTCTTGATCTAAGTACAAGTTCCTTATAAGCACAAATATGTGTTCTGAAATTCTCATTCTTCACAATGTTATTCATAATTTGTTATGATCCACAGTCAAATGCTTTTCCATAGTCAATAAAACACAAGCAAACATCTTTCTGGTATTCTCTGTTTTTAGCCAGGATCTGTTTAACATCAACAATGCTACTGCTGGTTACACATCCTCTTCTGAATCCTAACTGAATGACTGGCGGTTCCCTGTTGATGCACTGCTGCAATTGCTTTTGAACGATCTTCAGCATAATTTTTCTTGCTTGTGATATTAATGATATTGTTCAATAATTTTTACATTCAGCTGGATCACTTTTCTTTGGAGTAGGCATAAATATGGGTCTCTTCCAGTCGGTTGGCCAGATAGCTGGCTCCCAAATTTCTTGGCATAGACGAGTGAGCACATTCAGTGTTGAAACATCTCAATTTGTAGTCAGTCAACTCCTAGAGCCTTGTTTCTCACTAGTGTCGTCAGTATAATTTGGACTTCTTCCTTCAGTTCTTGATCATATTGTATCTCCTGAAATGGTTAAATGTCAACAAATTCTTTTTAGTACAGGGACTCTATGTATTCCTTCCATCTTCTTTTGATGCTTCCCATGTCATTCAGTATTTTGCCCACAGAATTCTTCACTGTTGTAACTCAAAGTTTGAATTTTTTCTTTAGTTATTTCAGCTTGAGAAACGTGGAATACATTCTTTCATTTTGGTTTGCTAATTCCAGGTCTTTACACATGTCACTTTAATCTTACTTTGCCTATTCCAGTAACCCTTCGAAATCTTCAGTTTAGTTCTTTTGTTTCATCATTTCTTCCTTTCACTTTAGCTACTTGAGGTTCAAGAGCAAGTTCTGGAGTTTCTTCTGACATCCATTTAGGTCTTTCCTTTCTTTCCTCTATTTTCAATGACTTCTTTCTTTCTTCATGTATGATGTCCTAGATGTTACCACAATTTGTCTGGTCTTCTTCATTCATTAGTGTTCAGTGTATCAAATCTACCTTGAGATGGTCTTTAAAGTCAGGTGGAACATACTCAAGGTCGTACTTTGGCTCTTGTAGACTTGTTCTAATTTTCTTCAGCTTTAACTTTAATTTGTACATGAGGAACTGATGGTCTGCTCTGCCGTTGATCCCTAGGCTTGTTTTGATTGATGATATCCAGATTTTCAATTGTTTCTTTCCACCAAAAGCTAACCAAACCCATTGCCATGAAATTGATTTCAACTCATAGTGACCCTATAGGACATAGTAAAACTGCCCCATACAGTTTCCAGGGAGTACTTGGTAGATTTGAATTGCCAGTTCTTTGGTTAGTAGCCACAGCTCTTAATCATTAAGCCACCAGAGTTTCCTCTGTTTTCATAGATTAGTCAATTTGATTCCCATTTTCTTTTGTTTTAAAGAGTTCCTACTGCACATACTGTTTTGTTAAAAAAATTATTCTATAACATACAGACACATGATACTGTCCACTTCTATTTATTGTTGTTTCTAGGTACCTTTGAGTTGGTTTGGACTTACAGTGACCCTATATATAGCAGTGCCAGTCTTGTGCCATCCTCAAAGTTGATACTATGTTTGAGCTCATTGTTGTAACCACCCAGTTAGGGTACATGCTGTGGAACAGTCAAGCCAATGAAACGCACTCCAAGCCACAAAAAAAAAGAGAAGGTGACACAATAAGAAGTTCATGGCAACTCAGGCTGTCTTTAAGTAGTCCCAAAAAACCGTTTATACACCAGAGCTTAAAAGGATCACCTAATGTTTCTAAGCCTATAGCCCACAAAACAACTATGAGAAACTCTTCATTAAGCTAAAGATATGAGCATGCCAGACTTCTGTATCTAATCTGTGTGTTCCTAACAGGCAGAAAAAGTGCATAAAATTCTCTCAGCTAGTGGATTTGGCCTGCGAAGTCCACTCTGAGACAAGGAACAAGAAAGAAAGTTGAAGACCAAAAGTGCCAGGCAGTCTTGCTAGATGCTATCTTACAGGCTGAAGGCCAACCCCAGGAGAACTAAGACAAGGAAGGAGATCAAGGCCACAAGGGCTGAGAAGGCCCTGCTTCTGTTTAGAAAGAGACCGGTGAAGCTGGTGAAATTAAAAAAAAAAGAAACCAAAATCTTGCAGGTTACTTAAAATATCATTATGTTGTTAGTTACGTCAAGCTCTCAAAAGCCCATTTTGAAAAGGTAAAAACATGCTGTTAGGTATTAGGGTAACAAATCGATCTTGTTAAGGGTCTACCTCTTTTTTGCTGACCTTCATGTTTATCAAGCATGATGCCCTTGTGCAGGAAACTAGTCCTTTTTGATACTGTGTCCAAAGGACAGGAGACAAGTCTTGCCATCCTTGCTCCTAAGGAGAATGCTGGTTGTATCTCTTCCAAGATAGACTTGTTTGTTGTTCTGGAGTCCACGGTATAGTTGGTATTCTCACCAATATCATAAATCAAAGGCATCAATTCTTCTTCAGTCTTCCTTATCCATTGTTCAGCTTTCACATGCATACGAAACCAAAAACCAAACATCGTGCAGTTGAATCAATTCCGATTCATAGTGACCTTACGGGACAGAGTAGAACTGCTCCATAGAGTTTCCAAGGAGCACCTGGCAGATTTGTACCATTGACCCTTTTGGTTATCACACATAGCACTTAACCACTACACCACCAGGATTTCCACATGCATCTGTGGCCACTGAAAATACCATGCCTTGTTTCAAGGGCACTTTAGTTTTTGAAGTGACTTATTTGTTGTTGTTGTTTTTTTTTTTAACACCTTAAAGAGGTCTTTTGCTGCAGAGTTGCTCAAAGCAACACATTTTTTGATTTCTTGAATGCTGCTTCCTTGGAAATTCATCATGGATCTAAGTTACATGAAATCCTTGACAACTTCAATATATTCTCTGTTTATCAGGATGTTGCTTATTGGTCCAGTTGTAAGAATTTTTGTTTTCTTTATATTTAAGTGCAATCTGTACTGAAGGCTGTGTTGATCATCATCGGTAAGTACATCAAGAACACTTCATTTTCAGAAAAATTGTATTGTCTAGTTATCACAGGTGTTAACAAGTTTTCCTCCAGTCCTGATGCCTCATTCTTCATAGAGGCCAGCTTCTCGGACTTTTTGGTCAGCATATGATTAAATATGGTGAAAGGATACACCCCTGATACACAGCTTTCCTGGTTCCAAGTCACAGTTTCCCCTTTTCTGTTGAAACAACTATGAACAACTGCCTTTGGCCAATGTACAGGTTGTCCATAAGTATCAATATTGTCCTAAAATTCCCATTCTTCTAACTTTATGCTTAATTTGTTATGATCCACACAGGTGAGTGCCTTTGCTTAGTCAGTAAAACACAGGTAGATATTTTAGACTCCATCTGCTTAGGATCCTTTTAAAGGTCAGTCGTATCTGTTGTTATTTCTTGTTTCTAGTTGCTCATTTTAATTCTCTCTCCTCATTTTTTTTTCCTTTCCCCTTCATGAGGCTTGCAAGAAGTTTTGCTAGTTTTTAAGTTTTTTTTTTTCTTATTTGTTTTCGGTTTTTTGAAAACCAGATTTTAATTTCTTAGTCCGTGCTCTGTGTTTTCTATTTTACTATTTTCATAGCTTGTCTTTGTGCACCTCAGGCTCTTCTGCTGATTTTTAAGTTGAGTAATTGGTTCCTTTCATTGTCATCTTTTCCATTAATAATGAAGACCTTAAAAATCCCCCTTTTTCCTTTTACAGATTTTGGTTATAATATCTTCCTATTTCCATTGATATCTTGATTTTATTTCTCTTTTAAATTCTTCCTTGATGCAAAGCTTATTTCAAAGTATCTAAAAATTTGAGGAGTCATCAATTTATTATTACATGTTTTGAGTCTTATTGGCTAATAATCAGATGCAAGAGAAAGATGTGGCAGTCAACTTCTGCAAAGATTCCATCATTGGAAACTCTATGGTGCAGTTCTGTTTTGTCCTACAGGGTCACTATAAGTCAAAGTTTTCTCAGAAGCCTTGATTTCTGGCTGATATGATCAGTTAATATCATTAAAACACTGCAATTTCATGATGAATGTGTGATTCTGTTTTCATTTATGTTTTTGGGCACCAATGGACTCCTGAGTTTGGAATTCACATCTCTTAGTTCTTGAGAGTTCCATAAGTTACTTATTTGATTGTTTCTTCCTCTCTTTTTCCTCTGTCCTCAACTTCCAGAAGTCTTACTGTTCAGATGTGGGCTTTCCTGAGTTGGTTGTTTAATTTTTCTATTTTCTTTATTTTAAGTTTATTTGTTTGCATTTTACTTCCTGAAAGGGTTCTTCAACTTTCTATAGAGTTTCTCAGTTTTGCTATGACGTTTATTGATTTCCAAGAGGTCTTTCTTGTCTTCTGAATGTTTCTTACTGTTATACGCGTTATCTTTGCATATTTCTCTGATAATCTTAATGATTTTTTGTCTTCTTCCCAGATTCAACATGAGAGACTTCCTTAAGTCTAGCAGTTGTTGGCCTCATATTGAAGCATGGAATTCCAAAGAGCAGATTTGTCAGCCTGTGTGCCCATAGGAGGAACTTGCCAAACACTAGCTTCGCATAGGATGATGTAGCTGGGCCACTGAATTGGTGAATTTCTGACATCATTGTCTTTACAAATTTTTCCTCAGGCTGATTTCTCAGAGCATATACTTCTAATAGAGCGCTGCCGTGTACAGTTATGTAAGCTGGTCACTGCACAACTACAAGATACGTTATTCACATCAACTGTGTATTTAAAAGACTCCCCTGGGGCCATGCAATATAGCAATCTTATTCCAAAAACTTATTTGAAGTTTACTAAGCTAGCTGCCAGACATCTGGAGTGGAGGAAGAAGGCTGGGAAGGGGAGAAGGGGGAATCACAACATCTATTATTAAATATTTCCTTAATCTTCCCTCATTGGAAGATAATCTGCTTTCAAGCATTCCAGTGTATCTTTCCTACATAGCCCCCAGGACCTTCTTACAAGAAATTCTCACCTTTACCATTTCTAATCTTCTATTGGAGTCCCTGGGTGGTACAAATGTTAATACTCTGGCGCCTAACCGAATGGTTGACAGTTCAGATGCACCAGCATTACCTCAGAAGAAAAGCTTGATAATCTACTTCCAAAAAAAAACAGGTATTGAAACCAAAAAATCAGCTATCGAAAACCCTATGGGGCTCAGTTCCGCTCTGACACATGTGATCATGAGCCAGAACTAACCCAGTGGCAACTGGTAACCTCAATCTTGTACAGAAGATTGAGAAGATAACCTCAATATTCTACAGAAGATTGAGAAGATACCGAAGCCACAAGCCAAATGGAATTAGAGCGAAATGTCAGATGGTGGTGCTTTTTATAGTCGACTCCCTGATTTTAACCTCAACCTAATGTCCACTTCTGGAGGTAACTGGTGCCATCACTTCCTGAGTTATTTGGGTGATTTCATGGTACAAAACGGGTGACTTCCTGGTTTTCTCCACCAGTGGCTCATCTTCAGCTTTCACACTGTAGCTCTTTCTCTTTCGCTCACTTCATCCTTGTGAACGTGGCCCTCTTTTACTTGCATTTCACGGCAGTACCTTGCCAATCCTCCTCATTTAAGCAAGCCTCCTGAACTTACTCTCTCTCAGGTTACTTCATTTGTAAAACATGACTTTGTATTTCTTACAGGGTTGTGTGGGAATCAGAAAGCTGTATGAATCGTAATATTGCATGATTAAAGTCATTATTATTCTCAATTCTCTGAAACTTCGGTTATTTGTTACCACTTGACAACACCATCTTAAAAATTCTTTTTAAAAAATCATTGCTGTCAAGGGGATTACAACTCATAGTGACCCCACAGGAGAGAGTAGAATTGCCCCATTGGATTTCCAAAGAGCAGCTGGTGGATTCAAAGTGCTGACCTATTGGTTAGCAGGCAAGCTCTAGTTAATCACTGAGCTACCAGTGTTTCTTTCTGGAAAGCTGTTTATCTGAGTTCTGAAAGTGAAGTTCCAGATTTTACTGGCATAACACTCAGATACTTGGCTACTTATCCCATTTTTAAACATCTCTGACAGAAAAAATGCCCTTTATTTTATGCTTCTGTTTCTTCAAAATTTGGTTCCAATGACTTCAGTTCCCAAAGCTCTAATGAAAACTGCTGCATCTTTTTCCCACAGAGCAGCTAGCCAGTGGGTTTGAACCTCCAACTTTTTAGTTAGCAACCTAGTGCTTAACCACTGTGCAACCAGGGCTCCTTATAAAATTATTACTTGTTTTAAATGAAAGCACTTATGTTACTAGACAAAGCTTCCAAATTCTTGTTACCTGCCCCCAAAAGCCAATCTCTGAGACAGGTATTTGGGTGAGTGATCAAAACCTTTATTTGTATGCCATCAGTAGCACATGGGTCAGATAACATGTTCGTTCTCCCAGCCTGTCCAAATTGGCCAGGCATAACTAGGAATTTTATAGGAGGAGCTATGTGCTAGGCCCTAGCACAAGGGGGCACGGTCTGGAGAACAATGGGAGCAGCTGGGAAGAGCCCCTGGCTGAGAACAGGCCTCAATTGTTGGAGCAAGCATCAGGTATCATATATGCACATCAAAAACTGGGGTCTGGAAGCTCTGGCTGTCTCCAGTGCCTGAGTTGGCTAGCACCTTTATTCAGTGGCTCTACTTGCTCGGTATACCTGAAGAAGCTGCAAGGACTGCTATTTCTTTTTTTTTTTTAATTTAATATGACTGAGTGAAAATGTACATTCCTGTATAAATTTACACGCTCACCTATATGCAGCTTCCACTGCTCTCCCTGCCCGGTGACAGCACACTACTCTTCTCTGCTCCATACATATCTCATCCTCCCAACAGCCTCCTTTCCCCTCTTCTCCACCCACTCTCCTTCCTCCAGCAAGAGGTCAGCAGGATGATATCCTATAGATATATAGAACCATAAAGTGCATTCAATATATGATCACTCATTGCCAAGTCCAATCCATTCTTAAGGGCTGCTATTTCGGTGGCTCCTGTCAGTTAATTTGTGACTTCCTGGCCCATGGCTTAGGTGAAGGAAACCAGGAATTTTTAAGACAGAAGAAAAGACAAGAAAAAGTCAGTTTTACAAAAAGAATTAAATCCTGGCTATTTTAACTTCTGTTTTAAGATCGGGGCACTGAAGGCTTCTGCCCTGTTTTACTCATAATTCTGTTTTCTGTAACTTAAGAGAAAGTACTCAGAATAGATGACAAAAATCACTTCAGGTTGCCTGAAAAGCAGTCTTTCAGATGCTTGAAGGTTTATATGAAGTCTCTTGTGATTGTCAACCCTGAGATAAAATATAAAACCACTTTCACTTAAAATAAACTGAACCAAAAATGCAGATGCTTACATAGGATATAACTTTATAAATTTCTCATTACCTTTTATGGCTAACTTACTAAAAAATATAAGCTATCATGTTTGCCTTTTTTAAAAAAGAAATATAATGTGCTATGTCTGTCTGCACAATCTCAAAAATATCTGAAGTCTTTGGAGAACTCTGGTAAAGCTAAAAAAATGTTTGGATAACTCAACTAAATGTAGCAAATTATGAAGAGAATTTTGTTATTTATAGAATGGTATATTCTGTTTTTCTGGCCTAGTTATTCTTAAAATATACTTAAACAAAAGCAAAAGAGATTTACTGCGATTGATGTCATTAAAGGTAAATATATAATGTGAAGTTAAGGCTAAAAAAAATGACTTACTAAAACCTGGAAGAGAATAGCTTAAGAAGAATCCAAAATGAAAGCTACTTGACTCATCTTTATCACAAAATAGCAAAATAATTTCAAAATAATTCAGATAAAATATATTGGCATGCATGTAAGGAAAAAAGATCATAACAAAATATGATTAATACCTTTTCCAGTAATACTTTAGTCTTTTTATCCTTAGGAACATTCAAAATCTAGAATTTCTAAAGATATCACTATGAGTGAGAACCGACTCAATAGCCCCTAACAACAGCACACCAATATAAGGAATTTAGAACGGACAACCAGAAGATGCACGCTGTGTACCTGGGTCCAGAAGAGCTCGATGCCTGGCCCGAGAGCGCTCTGTGAGCCCCTCAAGATTGGGATGCGCTGTTGCTCCACAAGGCCCAGATCATGGCGTTAGCAGAAGACAGATCTGACCTTGAAGACAGTGTGATGCAGAACAAAGCAGAAACCCTCAAACTTTCTATCAATCATGTAGAAGAAGATGGAGAAATTAAAGATTATGGGAAAGAAGATTTACAGGTTAGACACATCAAGAGACCCAAGAAGCGGAAGCCGAGTGATAAAGCGCATAAAAGCATCGAGGCAGTGGCAGCCCGGCTGGAGAAGCATAACAGCCTGAGCTTGGGCCACAGCACGTGTCCAGAAGAGATCTTTGTGGAGGCTTCTCAGGGCACGGAGGACATGGCCAATCTGTAGGATGCCAGCATGGCCCAGGCTCTGTATGAGGAGCTGCTGCACAAGGGCCAGCAACAGCAGGGGCAGATGCGCCACCTCCAGCAGGAGCTGGAGTGGACTCGAAGGCAGGTGGTCCAGCAGGCCAAGACGCTCAGGAGTACGGGCATTCATGTCTGAAATGAAGGAGCTCTGCGACCTCAGCCAGAGGCTCTAGGACGTGCTGCTCCTGCGGCTTGGCCGCGGTCCATCTTGGAAGCTGGATTTGAGTTGATAAGGAGAAATGGCACCAGCTATAAGGGACCCAAGGAGATTCCAAGTACACGAAGAACCTGGCGGTTTTGATTTGGGCAACAGATATTCTAAAGAACAGAAGCGTCGCAGGAATTGTTACCCCCCAAAAATAAGAAAGAAAGAAAGATGCAGTCCCTAAACCGCCCTTCTTGCATCACAAAGTAAGCATTGTCAGAGAGTATATGACAGCATAGCACAGGAAACTGGATGAAAGTGAAATCACACAGAGACCCTCCAAAGTCAAGTACGTCTGTGAAAAAAATCATGGATCTCAATAAATCCCATAAAAATGAAGAACGAAGGGAAGCAAAATACAATTTGCAATAAACTTAGGAGTTTTCATTTTTAAAAAAAATTAGAACTAAAAGAAGCTGTAATAGGAGCACAGGAATGATAGAATAACTGGAGTTAAACTAAAGAATTTCAGAAGCTTCATAACTTCCAGAGAATCTAAGATAGGAAACATGCCCTTCTATGCACACGTATTACAACTAAAGCAATGACAACTTAAAAGCTCTACAATGTATTATTCACAGTCCTGACTTTATTATTTTCTCATCCTTCCTAGAAACTAAGGTAGACTGGGGAAGATGTACAATGCCTATTTCTTACAATTTTTGTATGAACATTCATTGCTAGACATTCTTTTTGTTCTACTGGCAGACTGCATTTATGTTATGACAACATTTTCCATGCACAGATTCTTAAAAGTTGTATGATTTCTTGAATCTTCATGTGGTGCTGGGTCTCTCTATCACATATGAAAAAAAAATTAGATAAGACAATTAGCCCTTTTTTTCCTTATCAAGTCCATCACTGTATTCCAAACTCTACTTATTTTTCAGTTCCAGTGCTTTTTTATTGTTCAGAAACCCTGGTGGCACAGTGGTAAGAGGTATGGCTGCTAACCAAAAGGTCGGTTGGCAGTTAGAACCCACCAGGCAGTCACTGGAAAACCAGTACAGTATTTCTACTCTGTCTTATAGTGTCACCATGAGTCACAATTGACTTGATGGCAAGGGATTTGGTTTGAGTTTTTAAATATAATTCAACACTTATTTATTAAGCATAGTGGAAATACTTCTGCATAGAATGCAAACAAAGTCCTTGTTCTCATAGATGTTATGATTTAGGAAGATCTTGGGTTTTATTTTAAAAGTAACTTTAAGCAACTGGGGGCAATTTGAACAACAACAACAAAAAAGTCATAAAAACTAATTCCCCTGAACACAATTATTGTTAGCATTTTGTTTACTTTATTTCTAGTCTTTTTTTTTTTTTTTTTTTTTTTTTGCCTTCTGTCAGGATTTGCTATTGTCTTATTTTATTTAGATTTACTTCCTTCGACGCACTTGGCTTGGCTGGCTCCTTTGTTGGATGTGTGGGGATATTGTTTAACGTACTGGATGTGTATTTTGCATCCTGGGTTTCTCACATACAAATATGCACCTATGTGACTGCATACAGTATCCAAATGCTCACAGTTTCATGAGATTAGTGTTTGGGTAGGACCCCAAACTTAGCTACACATATTGCATCTTTAGGAATGACAAGTCCCTAATGGGGAAAAAATACTCCTTATACCTCAAAATCTTCCTTTTACCTTAGGCTTGTTGATCAGAGGCCACTACGTCTATAACAGGGTTACTGTTGCCCAGTGCGAAAACACACTTTCACATAGAACAGCCTGATGAATGATGCTTTAATTTCCAGGTAAGGACAGAACAGGAATGGCTCTCTCAGTCTATGTTGTACTCAGTGTAATCTTAGCACTAAAACCTGTTGCCATCGAGTTGATTCCAACTCACAACACCCCCCACATGTGTTAGAGTCAAACTGTGCTCTATAGGTTTTTTAATGATAGGCAGTAGATCTTCAGGCCTGTCTTCTGAGGTGTCTCTGATGGACTCCAACTTCCAGCAGTTCCGTGAGCAGCTAAGCATATTAACCATATGCACCACCCAGGGATTCCAGTCTTAACATTAAATTTCTTAAAAAATCCGATTGACTTCGAGTACTAGAACTGTAAACTGAGCCATCATACTAGTATTAGGTGGAAATATGTTCAGCATTCCAAATAAATGCTCTACAAATGAATTTTTGGAATATGACTTATTTACAAAACATTGACAGATACAGCAATGTTATTTTTCTTGTTAAATTAGGGAGCAATTGTTGATGAGTAGAACCAATTGCATTCATTCACTTTATGCAGCTGGATTGCCTTCACTTGGAAAACAAAGTGGTTCTGAAATACTTCAGATGATAGGACATAGAATTCAGCCCTCAAATCTCAAATTTGCTAAGCACATGCAGAAAACAATCTAGGTTTCTGAGAGTATGTCAAAATAAAGGTGTGGCCCTCAATTAGTTTCTGATTTCAAGGGAGAGTGAAAATTAAATATTAATAACTAACTACTACATGAGCCAAAATGAAGTCAGTACTGTAAGAGTGGTAGACCAGGTTTCCATGGGAGTGTGACAAAATAAACATCTAAATGATACAGGAAGAATGAGATAGTATGTGTTGTTATACACCTTTGAGTCAGTTTTGACTCATGAGTGACTCTACATTATAGAGGAGAACCACTGCAGTTTCCTAAGTTGCAATGTTTTTTAAAAAAATAATGATTTAGATGAAAGTTTGCATAGCAAATTAGTTTCTCATTAAACAATTAATACGTAAATTGTTTCATGATAGCCTCTAATCTTTACAGAAACAGATTGCCAGAGGTTTTGCCTCACAGACTGGCTGATGTGTTTGAACCATTGAACTTTCAGTTAGCAACTGAGTGCCTAACCATTTAGCAACCAGGGCTTTTTGAGCTGGCATGAACCTGACCATATTTTCCAGCGTTCCTGGCTATGTGACTGAATTCTTCACCACCTACCCTGCTGAAAATCAATATGCAACTGGTTGGTTGGAGCTGGTGAGGTACTATCACTAATACCTCTCTCTGTGGGTTGAGTAGATAAATCTCTGCAGTGGCACCAGCTAGTCCTCCAAAGCGCTGACTTACAGATTTCCTACTTCAGGCAACATAACTGTCCTCCAGTTTGGGTTCTGATCAAGATGAAACCCTAAGACTTCCAAGAATTTTCATCAAAAAAAAAAAAGTTCTACTGAAGAACAATTTATATGCCACAAAACTCATTCCCGTGATAGGAAGAGAGAAAGAAAACTAACATAGATATCTCTACAAGCCCAGGAACACCAAAAGCTATCAGAAGCTACCAGAAGCTGAGCTAGGTAAGGAAAGACCTCTCTCCAGAGTCTCCAGAGTCTCCAGAGCCATGTCCAGAATTCAGATTTCTATCCTCCTCAACCCCCATGTATCTATCTGTCGCCACATTGGAAAGCACTCCAAAGATAACTGGGAAAGAGATGCCTTCTCAAGGTAGTGACATAGATGGAGTCAAGCTTAGTGGCATAGACAGAGTCAAGCTTTTGAGAACTTCATTTCTTGATGTGACATGACTCGAAATGAGAAGAAACAACTACAAGCATTCATTAATCAGAACATGGAATGCTGAAGTATGAAAGTAGGAAAGCTGGAAATACAAATATGAAATGAAATCTATAAATATCAATATCCTAGTCATTGCGAGCTGAAATGGACAAATACTGGCCATTTTGAATGAGACATTTAAGGTCTACCATGACGGGAATGACAAATTGAAAAGGAATGGCATTGCATTTATCATCAAAAAGAATACTTCAATATCTATCCTGAAGTACAATGCTGTGAGTGATAGGATAATATTCATATACCTACAAGGAAGACAAGTTAATATGACTATATTCAAATTTATGCACTGATCATTAAGGCCAAAGATGAAGAAACTGAAGATTTTACCAGCCTCTGCAGTCTGAAGTTGATCAAACGTGCAGTCAGGATGCACTGATAACTACTGGTGATTGGAATGCAAAAGGTGAAAACAAAGGTCAGTTGCTGGAAAATATAGCCTTGGTGATAGAAATGATGCCAGAGATCACGTGATAGAACTTTGCAAGACCAACAACTTTTTCATTGCAAATATCTTTTATCATCAACATGAATAACAACTATACACATGGACCTCTCCTGTTGGAATACACAGGAATCAGATCAACTGTATCTGTGCAAAGAGATGATGAAAAAACTCAATATCATTAGTCAGTATAAGACCAGAGACCCGTTGTAGAGCAATCAATTGCTCATATGCAAGTTCAAATAAAAACTGAAGAAAGTTAGAACAAGTTCACAACAAACTATGAACATGAGTATATCCCACCTGAGTTTAGAGACCATCTCAAAAAGAGATTTGATGTGTTTAACACTAGTGGTTGAAGACCAGAATAACATCAAAGACATCATCTGTGAAGAAAGCAGCTTACTAAAAAGACAGGAAAGAAAGAAAACACCTACATGGATCTTAAAAGAGACTCCAAAACTTGCTCTTGAACATTGAGTAGCTAAAGCAAAAGGAAGAAATGATGAACTAAAAGAACTGAAGATTTCAAAGGGCAGCTCAGGAAAACAAAGAAAATATTATAAGGACACGTACAAAGAGCTGGAGATAGTAAACCAAAAGGAAAGAACATGTTCACTGTTTCTCAAGCTGAAAGAACTGAAGCAAAAATTAAGCCTTGAGTTGCAATAGAAAAGAATTCTAAGGAGAAAATATTAAATGATGCATGAAGCACCAAATGAAGACAGAAGGAATATAGAGAGTCGCTATATCAAAAAGTCTTAGCCAACATTCAACCATTTTAAGAGATAAAATATGATCAGAAACCAACGACACTGAAGAAAGAAATTGAAGCCACACTGAAGGCACCAGCAAAAAACAGGGCTTCTGGAACTGATGGATTATTAACTGAGATGTTTCAGGAAACAGATGCAGCTCTGAAAAGGCTCACCTGCTATGCCAATAAATTCAGAAGATGGATATTCTGGGCCAGCAACTGGAAGAGATTCATACTTACGCCTATTTCCAAGAAAGATGATACAATCAAATGTAGAAATCACCGAATATTGTCATCAATACCATACACAAGTAAAATTTTGTTAAAGATCATTCAAAAGCTTGTGCAGCCATGTATTATCAGGGAACTACCAGAAATTCAGGATTCAGAAAAGGATGTGGACCTAGGGATATTACTGTTGATGTCAGGTAGATCTTGGCCAAAAGCAGAGTATACCAAAAAGATGTTTACCTGTTTATTGACTATGCAAAGACATTTTATTGTGTGGATCTTAACCAATTACGGACAACATTGCAGAGAATGGGAATTTCATAACATGCAGTTGTGCTCATGAGTACTCTGTTCATGAATCAGGAAGCAGTTGTTTTAACAAAACAAGGAGACACTGCATGTTTTAAAGTCAGGAAAGGTGTGGGTCAGGGATGTGTCCTTTTATGATACCTATTAAAGCTGTAAACTGAATAAATAATCTGAAAAGCTGAACTACATGGAAAATAGGGCATCAGGATTGGAGGAAGACTCATTAACAACCTGCGTTATGCAGATGACACAACCTTCCCTCTCTGCAAGTGAAGAGGATTTGAAACAGTGATGATGATCAAAGATTACAGCTTTCAGTATCAATTGTACCTCAACAGCAAAAAAACAAAAATCTTCACAGTTTGACCAATAACCAACATCATGATAAATTCTGAAGAGATTCAGGTTTTCAAGGGTTTCATTTTACTTGGATCCACAATCAACACCCATAGAACAAGCAGTCAAGAAATCAAAAGATGCATTGCACTGGGCAAATCTGCTGAAAATAAAACCTCTTCAAAATGTTGAAAAGTAAAAATTTCACCGTGAAGACTAAAGTCAGCTTGACCCAAACTATAGTGTTTTCAATCACATTGTAAGCATGTGAAAGTGCACAGTGAACAAGGAACACAGAAGATGAACTGACGCCTTTGAATTGTGGTGTTGGGGAAGATTATACCAGAGAGTGCCAAAACAATGAAGAAATCTCTTGCAAGAAGTACAACCAGAGTGCTCATTAAAAAGAAGGATGGCAAGACTATGGCTTTCATACTTTGAATGTGTTGTAAGGACGGCTCACTCCCCAGAGAAGGACATTGTTTTAGTCAGCTATTGCTGCTTTAACAGAAATAGAGTAGATTGCTTTAAAAAGAGAAGTTTTATTTCTCATAGTTCAGTATCCTAAAAGTCCAAATGCAGGCTGTTAGCTCCAAGGGAAGGATTTCTCTGTTGGTACTGGAAAAAGGTCTTGTCATCAATCTTCCCCTGGACTAGGAGCTTCTGAGGTACAGAGACCCCAGTCTTTTCCAAAGGACATGCTCACCTCCCAACACTGCTGTCTTTTGTGATGGTATGAGGTCCACAAATCTCTCTGCTAGATTGTTTTTCGTATTTCAAGACATCACTTCAAGGTACAAAACAATCTTACATATTAAATTCACCCCCAGCAACACAATACCACCCATCTACCCTTATTAACATCATACAGGCAGGAATTCCATCATGGAGGAACGTCACAACACCTGGGAACCATAGCCCAGACAAACTGCTACACAGATTTTGGGGGGAGCATAATTCACTCTACAGCAGATGGCATGCTTGGTAATGTAGAGGGTCAGTGAAAAAGAGGAAGACGCTCAAGAAGATAAACTAACACAATAGCTGCAACAATGGCCTCAAGCATAACAATGATAATGGGCATGTTGCTTGACCAGGTGTTGTTTTGTTCTGTTGTACACAGGATCGCCATGAATCAGAACTGACTCAACAGCACTATTTTAGTCAGCTAGTGCTGCTCTAACAGAAATACCACACAGTGGATAGCTTTTAACAAAGGAAGGTTTATTCTTATACAGTCCGGTAGGCTACAAGCCCAAATTCAGGATGCCTGCTCCAGGGGAAGACTTTCCCTCTTGTCAGCTCTGGAGGAAAGCCTGGTATTGCATAAGCATATTGGTGCAGGAACCTCAGGTCTGAAGGACGTGCTCTTCTCCTGGTGCTGCTTTTCTGATGGTATGAGGTTCCCAATTCTCTGCTTGCTTTCCTTTCCTTTTATCTCTTGCAGGATGAAAGGATTAAGAGTGGTGCAAGCTGAACTCCAGGGAAACTCCCTTTACAGTGGAGCAGGGAGGTAATCCTATGAAGGGATTTATAGCCCCACCCTAATCCTTTAACATACAGTGGAACAAAAGCACAAAACGGAGGACAATCACAGAATACAGGGAATCATGGCCCAGCCACATGGCTACACATATTTTTGGGGGTGTTAGGGTCCGTGATTTTCAAGATGCGACACTGTTACTTTAAAGGTTAAATTTTATTAAAAAATATGCCCAATAGGAAAAATACTGGTGTACCAGGGACGCACCCCAAGCTACACAGAGCAGGGGGCGACGGGGAGTTTCCTCAGCGCCCAGTATTTAAGTCATAAGATTGCAAAGTAGGGAGGGTGAACTGACCTTTACATTGATTGGTTAACTCCTATAAGTTGTAAAATGTGGTCAAGGTCTAGGGGTCACTTGCAGGCTGTCACTTGCAAGGTTGCCCCCAGGCTTGTCTTGTGACAGTGTTTTGTAAGACAAAGGTAAGATTATTCTACGGTATTTTCTGCTATTAAGTTGTTTCCTGGGGCTTTCTACAATACCTCCAATTTTTACCGGGCCCTTCCTCATTTCAACAGGGGGACACAATTCAGCCCATGACAAGCACTTAGCAACAATAATGACATTCACCTAAACTGTAAGAAAATATATTTGCAATAGTTTCTTGCTATATCTCAAGTGTATCATATATAAATCCACCTGTGTTTTAGGTTTATCAAATATGAAATGAGGCCATTTTGTCTGTACCCATGAAGCCTCAGAAGTGAGTGAAATAACTCCATCAAAAAAACTAGGGGGATGGCAGAGTAGCCACATGTGTTCTCTGATCTCTCAAACAACAAAGAACCAGAAAAACTGCTGAACAGAACATATTCAGGAACCCTAAATAAGAGGTGAAAAGCTGAGAGATGAGACTGGGTAACAGGAAAGAGAGAACCGGAAGCAGACCTTGGACAAAATCAAATCTGCACCCACAGAGGGGCCCACTTCTGCCAGGCAAGCAGAGCCACAGTACAGCAGCAAGTTAGCTGAACAGAGCAGGGGTGTTGTGAGCAGAGCACATTTTTTTTTTCAGTAGGAAAGCTGAGCTTTAGACAGTTGTACCTACAAAACCATAGAGAAATTTCACCTGAGCATCATAAGTTAAATGCTTGAGAATTCTTGTGGAATCAAACCTTTCCTACACACTGATTTCTCTCCTCTTCCCCAGTGCTTCTCCCTCCCTTCTTTGCTTGCAGTGGGGTACAAAACAGTGATGTAGTACCTGGGACAGAAACTCAGTTGGTTCTTTGCTCTGCAGTGGGTGCTACACTATGACAAACTGCATGGGCCAGAAGTGGCACATCTTATGTCCATGGCCTAAGTATTATCCCAGAACTGGAGATGGGGAAAAAAGGGAGGGGTAGAAAAAAAAGTTGTGCCAGCTCCTCTGAGTCAGCAACTCTTCCTACCTTTCTCAGCACACTCACAGCTCCAATTATCTGGTGACAGGGCACTGGAATTATTACAGCTTCAAAAATGAAACTAGCTCAAATGTCTAGACTACTTGGATAATTGAAAACTAAATATTTGTGTGTATATATGTATATATACACAAATATACATATATACACACAAATACATATGTATATGTATACACACACACACATGTGTTAGAACACAATTACCAAACAAATAAATTACAACAACCTTCTAATGGCTCAGAGAAACAATTTCTGGTCATTTAAAGAAACAGATCATCATGGCTTCAGGTAACACCCAAAACAAAGAATCAAAAATTTTTCCAGGAGGTGGGGCCAAACTGGCATGCTAGTCACATGTCTCCTCAATTCCCTCTAGGAACTAAGGCCTAGAGAAAAAACTGAAGGTTACAGAATGGACATTTTAGGAGCCCCAAGATCAGGCAGAAAATTATAATATTGGACTGGGTGACAGAAAGGGGAACAACTACCTATGTCTGAGGCAAGATGACAGCACAAAAAGTCCCACTGCTGCTGGTGCAGTGGCAGAGAGGCTTAGAGATATGATAGCATCTTTGTCAACTGGCAGACTGGGACTGAAGCCGGCTGCCACACTGAGCAGCATCATCTGACAGGAAAGCGAGTCTCTCAGGAGAGCTATTAAGGCAACTGCACTTAGAGAACACAGCAGTGGCTGGTGGCCAAGTGCGACAGCACTCTTCTGCTCTGCCTTTTCTGAGCTACACCATAAAGTTTACTGGTGTTGCTCCAGATAGACTACACAAGTAGTTTGCCATTTTTTTCAGCCAGGAAGTGGGGTCTGCTGCACCTTAGGGGCCAGCTGGAACCAGCTGCCATGCTTAGTATCAGCACCTGAGTGGACATCATCTCTCTCAGCAGAGAAACTGTTCAAAGACAGCTGCACCTATAAAATGCAGTGGTGACTGGAAGGCAAGTGCAGCAGTGCCCTTGACCCCTCCCTTCTCTGAGCTATGCCATAGCTTCTGCTTGTGTGACACTGGAGAAACTGAACCGCTTTCTGACGGCTAGAAGACCACAATCAATATCTAATCATTTAAAGAAGCAGAACAACATGGCTCTGGAAAACTCTCAAAGAATCAAAAAACATCCCAGAGAAAGAAGCCTTCCTGAAATTATTAGAGGTAGATTACAAAAAGATTATCTTTAGAGTGCTTCTAGATCTTAGGATGAAGATTAAACAAAATGCAGCAGAAATGAATTTTTCATTAAGAAAATGAAATTTATAATTAAAAAAATGAAAAATTAAGCTATACAAATTGCTAGAATAACAACAATCTGAAATTCAGTAGATCAATAGTAAAATCATAGTGTTAGGTAATTCAAATGAAAGCCAAAGCAGAAGGATTAGGAAATGGAAAACAGAATTAGTGAGACTGAAGGTAAAGCAACTGATGTCAGCATTTAACAGGAGAAATCAGACAAAAGAATCAAGAAAAATGAATTGTTAAGAATTATGCAGTATTCTATCAAGAGGAACAGTTTATGAGTAATCAGAGTTCCAGAACAGAGAAGGACAGCAGAAAATACAGAGAACTGACTGTTGAAGAGTTGTTGACAGAAAACTTCCCTGACATCATGAAAGAAGATAGCCATTCAAGATGATCATTGAACTCCACAAAAGGTATATCCCAAAAGAAAGATACCAAGAGACATACTACAATCAAGCACAATAAAATGAAATATGAGGAGTAGCTCATAAGGTAGCTAGGCTTAAACCAAAGCTGACTTATAAAGGATAATCTGTTAGACTGAGTTCCAACTATCCAACTGAAACCACGTTGGCTCAAAGACAATGGGATAATACACACAAAGCCTTGAAGGAGAAAACTTCCAACCAAGAATTATATGTCTACAAAATCGTCTCTCAAATATTGTGGTGAAATTACAACATTCTCAGATAAACAGAAGCTTAGAGACTTTGGAAAAACCAAACCCAAATTACAAGAAATACTGAAGGAATTTCCTTGATTAGAATATCAGTAACACCAGAAGTATACTCAAGGATACAATGCATGACACAGCAGCCACAGTCCTACTTAGCCAAGTTAAATATTAAAACTAGAGAAACAGAGATCTCAGAGTATAACTTATAATAACATTACACTATAAAGAGGTACAAGTGGAGAGAAAGTTAAGGAGATACAAAGAAGTTAAAGACTAGTTTAAACTTAGAACATTAGGGGGAACAGTGGGATAGCCACAAAACAAACTAAAAATACTACATTATCAAAACAAGAAACATAATATGGAAGTCTCAAAGACACAAAAACAACAACAAAAAGGATGAAAAGAAAACCCATAAACAAAAATGACCCAGAACAGAATATTAAGTGGAACAAAGAAAAGGTCAACAGCCTAAAAATAAAAGCACCAAAATGGCAGGACTAAATATATACCTATTAATAATTGCACCGAATGTAAATAGACTAAATGTTCCAATACAGACGCAAGCTCTAATAGGTTGGGGAAAATTATATGATCCATTTACATGCTGCTTACAAGAAATGCCTTAAACTCAAAGATATGAACAAACTGAAAAGCAGAAGGAGAGCAACAGAGGAACCCATCAGGCACCAGAAGAAAACAGTTAATAAAGATTAGAGCAGAACTATATGAATTCAGGAATAGAAGAACAACTGAAAAAATTAACAAAAAGCAAAAGCTGGTTCTTTCAAAAGATCAACAAAATTGATAAACCACTGGCTAAACTTACAAAAGAAAAACAGGAGAGGAAACAAACAACCTAAATAAGAAATGAGATGGGAGATGTCACAACAGACCCCACTGAAATCAAAAGTATCATAACAGAATACTGCAAAAGATTGTACTCTAACAGACTTGAAGACCTGGAGGAAATGGACAAATTTCTAGATCCATATCACCTACCAAAATTATTACAAGAAGTAGAACAACTTAATAAACCCATCACAAAGGAAGAGATTGAAAAGGTTGTCAAAAAACTGCCAATGAAATAAAGTCCTGGCTGATATGGCTTCACTGGAGAATTCTACCAAACTTTTAGAGAAGAGTTAACTCCAATACTACTGAGGCTATTTCACACCACAGAAAGGGATGGAATACTCCCAAGTTCATTCTTTGAAGCCACCATAATGCTGATACCAAAGCAGGGGAAAGACCCCACTACAAAAGAAAATTACAGAACAATATCGCTCATGAACCTAGATGTGAAAATCTTCAACAAAATCCTAGCCAATATAATTCAATAACATATCAAAAAAATCATTCATCACGATCAAGTTGGATTCACACCAAGGGTGCAAGACTGATTCAACATCAGAAAAACAATTACTGTGATCAACCATGTAAACAGCACACAGGATAAGAATCACCTGATTTTGTCAAATCATGCCAAAAAGGCATTTGACAAAGTCCAACACCCATTCATGCTAAAAAGTCTCAGCAAAACAGAATAGATGTCAACTTCCTCAATGCAATAAGGGCCATTTGTACAAAGTGCACTGCTTACATCATCCTGAATGAAGAGAGACTGAAACAATTGCCCTTGAGAATGGGAACTAGACTAGGATGCTCACTCTCACTACTTCTATTTGACATTGTACAAGAGGTTCTAACCATAACAATTAGACAAGACAAAGAAATAAAGGGCATTCACATGGTCAAAGAAGAAGTAAAAAACCCCTACCTGCAGATGTTATAATTGTATACACAGAGAATTCTGAAGAATCCATAAGTAAACTACTGGAACTAATACAGGAGTTCAACAAAGTATCGGGATACAAGATAAACATAAGTAAATCAATAGGATTCCTTTATATCAACAAAGAGATAATTAAAGAAGAAATCACCAAGTTAATACCATTTACTGTAGCCTCCAAGAAGCCAAAATACTCAGGAATAAATCTAACTAGAGAAGTAACAGACTTATGCAGAGAGAACTACAAGACCTTACTGCAAGAAACCAAAAGAGACTTACGTAAATCAAGAAACCCACCCTGCTCATGAATAAGAAGACTTAACGTTGTGAAAATGTCTGTCTTACCCAAAGTGATCTACATATACAATACAACTGCAACATAAATTACAGTGTCATTTTTTAATGAGATGGAGAAACAAATCACCAACTTTATTTAGAAAGGGAAGAAAGCCCACATAAGCAAAGCACTACTGAAGAAGAGGAACACAGTGGGAGGCTTCATACTACCAGACCCTAGAACCTATTATATTGCCACAGTAGTCAAGACAGCCTGGCACTGGTACACAAAGAGACATAGATCAATGGAACAGAGCTGAGACCCCAGAGACGCCACCATCCTCCTATGAACAACTGATATTTGACAAAGGCACAAAGATTGTAAACTGGGATAAAAACAATCTCTTTAACAAATAGTATTGGCAAAATTAGATATCCATCTGCAAAAAGCTGAAATAAGACCCATATCTTACACCTTACACAAAAAACTAACTCAAAATGGATCAAAGACCTAAACGTCAAACCTAAAGTGATAAAGATCATCCAAGAAAAAATAGAGATGACAATGGAAGTTCTAATATATGGCTTAGACAGACTACAAAAGCTTACTAACAATGCACAAACAAGTGAAAAGAAAACAGGTAAGTGGGAACCATTAAAAATCACTTATGATCATACAAAGACTATCAAGAGAGTTGAAAGACTGCCTACAGAATGGGAAAAAATATTCAGCAACCACGTATCTACACAGTACTACAAAACATAAGAAAGAAAAACACAAATAATCCAGACACTTAGCCAAAGAAGACATCAGGGCAGCCAAAAAACAAATGAAGACATGCTCACAATCATTAGCTATTAGAGAAATCCAAATCAAAACTACAATGAGGTAACATCTCACCCCACCAAGTTTAGAATACTAAAAAAACACAAAACAACAAATGTTGGAGAGGCTGTGGAGAGATTGGAACTCTCCTACATTGCTCACAGGAATGCAAAACGGTACAACCTCTTTGGAAACCAATTTGCCGCTTTCTTCAAAAGCTAGAACTAGAGCTACCACATAGTCCACCAATACCACTGCTTAGACAAACAGATACATGCACAAGAGCGTTTACTGAGGCACTGTGAACAAAAACAAAAAAATGGTATCAACCTAGATGCCCATCAACAGATGAAGGAATAAACAAACTATGGTATATATACACAATGGAGCCAAGCCAAGCCAAGCGCCGTTTTGCAATTATAAAAATCAGTGATAATTTTAAGAAACATCTCTTAACCTGGTATCAACTAGAAGAAATTACACTGAGTGAAATCAGTCAGCTGCAAAGGGACGAATATTGTATGAGACCACTATTGTAAGGACTTTAAAAAGTACTTATACACAGAAGAAAAGAGTCTATGATGGCTATAAGGGTTGGGAGGGAGGGAGAAGATTGTTCATAGTTTAGAGAGTTGATAGCAGTTTGGTTAGGTGAAGGGAGTGACAGCATGTAGTCGAATGCAGATCAGCATAACTTGACTACACCATAAAGCTATAAGGTTTTCTAAATTCGACCCAACATTTCAAAGGATAGAGTAGCAGAGACAGAGGTTTGGGGACCATGTTCTCAGGGAAAATTGAGGTTAATTGGCATAACTATTCTTTTGGTAACAGAATCTGCTGCACCCTGTGTTGATGTGTGGCATCTATGTCTTAAAAGCCCACAGGCTGCTGTGCTAGAAACATCAACTGAACTTAGCACACCTGGAACAGATGACAACTGGGAACATCAAAGACACGAGGAAAAATGAGCCCAGGAGACAGAAGATCCCATGTGACTGGGGAACTACATCAGTAGAAGACCAGAAGAAACAGATGGTGACCAGTCTCAACCAAAGACAGCCCTGTCAGGTAACACAAAGTAGACCCTCTGACATAGCATGAGAAAAAAGTCTTGCTGATCAAGAACTGCATGTTAAAGACCTGAACTGATGGTCTGACCACCTGGAGGGTGCCCTGTGAACATGGTCCCTAAACTTGCTGCTAGGCCAGACCTTAAACCTGTACTGAGGCCAGCACTTCAGACAGGGAATAGACTGGACTTGGAGACACAGAGTGAACACGTGGTACACATACTTTCTGGTTTTATACGTATATAGGAGGTTTTCCTATTGGTTTTTTTCTAGATGGGAGAGGAGACAGCAGAGATGATGGAACAGGTGTTCATTAAGTGGATACTGAAAGTAAAGAGTGAAAAGAAGGAGTGTTCTCTCAAAGCTGAAGAGAGCAGATAGAGTTGCAGATGGGTGAGCATGCAAAATTGACTTGGACTGTATATACACTCGCTTATTCATAATAAAAACAAAATTTTCCAGAAGGAGAAGAGTTCCTGCAATTATCTGAGGTAGAATACAGAACAGTGAGGTACAGAGCTCTTCAAGAAATCAGGAAGGAGATCAGGTAAAGTGCAGCAGAACATAATAAAAAACTAAATAGGCTGCAAGAAGCTCTTGATCAACAATGATCTGAAATTCACCAGATGAACAATGAAATTACTGAATTAGAGAATTCAGTAGAAAGTCAAAGGAGCAGAATTGAGGCAATAAAACACAAAATTAGAGAGACTGAAGATAAAGCTACTGACACCAGCAAAATGAAGAAAAATCAGGTAAAAGAATTTTAAAAATGAAGAATCCCTGAGAGTTACATGGGACTCTATCAAGAGGAATCATTAGTAATGATTGGAGTACCAGAACAGGGGAGCATAACAGAAAAGATAGGGGAAATTGTTGAAGTTATGTTGACAAAAAACATTTTTAATGTAATGAAAGATGAGAAGATAGAATCTAAGATGCTCATTGAACGTCACACAAGGTAGATCCCCCTAAAGACACCAAGACATATTATAATCAAACTTAACAAAACTAAAGATAAAGGAATAATTAAAAGGCAGCTAAGTTTAAACAAAAGTAGTGTACAAAGGAGAGTCAAACAGACTTAGCCCAGATTACTCAGTGGAAACCGTGTTGACAAGATGGCAATGGGATAATACATACAAAGCTTTGAAAGAAAAAGATTGGTAACCAAGAATTATATATCCTGAAAAACTGTCTGCCAAATATGACAGCATTAGGATATACACACATGAACAGAGAATTTTCAAAACCCAAATCAAATTATAAGAAACACTGAAGAAAATTTTTTGATTAGAATATCAATAACATCAGATACATATTCAAGGATACAATGCAGGACAGAGTATCCAGATACTAACATGAGTTGATAATCCATGCAAGTAAATCAAAGCTGAAAGATTAATATAGGGAAACAGAAATCTCAGTATAAAAATGGTAACATTATATCAAAAGAGGGATGAATTAATATATTCATAGATCTTTCAGATGGAAAAGTCTAGGCAATACAAAGAATTTAAAAACTCGTTTAAACTTAGATCAACGGGGGAAACCGTTGGGATAACTGTAAAGGAAATGAACAGTCCTACACATGAAAACAAGAAACAAAATCAGGAAGTCTCAACAGATATAAAACCAACAACAATGAAAACATGAAAAGAAAATCCGTTAAGAAAAATGACTCAGTGCAGAAAATTCAGTGGAACAGAGAAATGGTCAATAACACACACAAAAAGGCACCAAAACGACAGCACTAAATTCATTCCTAACAGTAATTACCCTGAATGTAAATGGGTTAAATGCAGCAATTAAGAGACAAAGAGTGGCAGAATGGATTAAAAAAACATGATCTGTCTATATGCTGCTTACAAGTAATACACCTTAGGCTTAAAAATACAAACAAACTGAAACTCAAAGGATGGAAAAGTATATATCAAGCTAACAACATGCAAGAGAGAGCAGCAGTGGTAACATTAATTTCTGATAAAATAGACTTTAAACTAAAATCCACCACAGTGGACAATAATTGTCACTATGTACTGCCTAAAAGGTAAATACATCAGGAGGACATAACCATGTTAAATATTTAAGCACCCAATGACATGACTTCTAAGTATATCAAATGAATGATAACAGAATCAAAAAGTAAGATAGGCTACCCCACAGTAATAGTAGGAGACTTCCACATACCACTTTTGGTGATGGACAGAACATTCAGAAAGAAACTCAATAAAGATACAGAACACCTAAACGCTACAATCAACCAACTTGACCTTATAGACATATACAGAACTCTTCACCCAACAACAGACAAGTATACTTTCTTTTCCAGTGCATGTGGAACATTGTCCAGAATAAACCATGTATTAGGCCATAAAGCAAGTCCTAATAAAATCCAAGGCTTTAAAATTTTGCAAAGCATCCTCTCAAACCATAAAGCCATAAAAGTCTAAATAGTAGAAAAAGCAAGGGTAAAAACTCAAACACATGGAAACTGAATAACACCTTGCTCAAAAACTTTCAGTTATAGAAAAAAGATCAAAGATGGAATAAAGAAAACCATAGTCTCAAATGAGAAAGAATTCACCCTACCAGAACCTGTGGGTCACAACAAAAGCAGTGCCCAGAGATCAATTTATCTTAATAAAGGTACACATCCAAAATGAAGAAAGAGCCCAAATCAAAGAATGAATACTATAACTTGAACAAGGAGAAAAACAGAAACAAAAAATCCTTCAAGAACCAGAAGAAAATGAATAACAAAAATTAGTCCAGAACTAATAATGCTAAAAGAGTCTTCTGCACCCCATATTGGTGAGTGGTATCTAGGGTCTCAAAAGCTAGAAAGCTGTCATCTGAGGCACACCAAATGGTCCCAACTCATCCAGAACAGATGATCACTGAGAACAACAAACACACGAGTTAAAAAAGAGCTCAGAAGACAGAACGACCCATGTAAATGGGAGACTGTATCAACATGTGACCAGAAGAACCAGATGGTGCCCAGCCACCACCATTGACAGCCGTGATGGAGCACACATGTTGAGTCCCTGTGGCAACATGAGAATAAGAGGGGTGCAGCTCAAGAACTCTAATAAAAGACGATAAATGATGGCCCGATGGCCTGGGAGATCCCCCAGGAGCATGGCCCCTAGACCTGCTGCTGCCCCTGACCAGAAAACACTACTGAGATCAATTCTTTGGACAAAAACGGACTGGACTCTGGGACATAATGTGATCATATGGTGTGTGTACTTTATTGTTCTGTGCATTTATAGGATGCTGTCTGACCAGTCTCTTTCTTGAAGAGGTTGGAGAGGAAGGGACAGGAGTTTGTTAAGCAGATATGACAAGTATAGAATGAACACGAAGTGTGTGCTGTCACCAGGCAAGGAGAGAAGACAGAGCTGCAGACAGGTGGGCATGCAAAATTAATTTAGATTGTATACTTTCATTTACTCCCCCCTCCAAAAAAATTAGAGCAGAATTAAATGAATTAGAGAATAGAAAAACAGTTGAAAGAGTTAACAAGACCAAAAGCTGATTTCTTGAAAAGATCAACAAAATGAAAAGAAACGCTATGAGGAAGTTCTGCTCTGTTCCAATAGGGTCACTATGAGTCAGAATTGAAAAACAAATGAACAGCAAAATAGATGAACCAGTGGTCAAACTAATGGAAGAAAAACAAGATACAAAGCAAATTACTCTAATAAGAAATGAGGTGGGCAACAGCACAACTGACCCAACTGAAATTACTAGAATCAAAACAAAACACTGTGGAATCTTGTTGTCTAACAAATTTGAAAACAAATTTCTAGAATCATATTGCTTACCAAAACCAACACAAACAGAAGTAAAACAACTTAATAAACATATCACAAAAAGAGAGACTGAAAAAGTAATTATAAAGATACCAACCAAAAAAAATTCCTGTTCCAGATGGCTTCACATGAGAATTCTATCAAACTTTTACAAAAGAGTTAACATCAGTATTACTAAGGGTATTTCAGAGCATAGAAAAGGATGGAACATTCCCAAATTCATTCTATGAAGCCAGCATAACCCTGATACCAAAACCCGGTAAAAATAGCACAAGAAAGGAAAATTATAGACCAATATCTCTCATGAACTTTGATGCAAAAACCATCAACAAAACATTCTAACCAATAGAATTCAGCAACATATTAAAAAACAATTCACCATGACAAAGTAGGATTCATACCAGGGATTCAGGGTGGTTTAACATTAGAAAAAACAATTAATGTAGCTAACCACAGACATGAAACAAAAGATAAGAATAACTTGATTTTATCAATTGATACAGAAAAGGCATATGACAAAGTCCAACACCCATTCATGCTAAAAGCCCTCAGGCAAATAGGAAGAGAAATTCCTCAGTATAACAAGAGGCATCTATGCAAAGCCAACAGGCAACATCATCCTAAACAGACAGTGCCTGAAAGCATTCCTCCTGAGAATGGGAACCAGACATGGATGCCCACTGTCACCACTTTTATTTGACATTGTGCTGGAGTTTCTAGCCAGATAATCAGACAAGGTAAAGAAATAAAGGACATCCACATTAGTAAGGAGGAAGTAAAAGTACCTCATTTAGAGATGATATAATCTTACACACAGAAAACTCTGAAGAATCAACACAAAACAAACAAAAACTACTATAACTAATAATAGAGTTGTGCAAAGTGTCAGAATACAAGATAAACATATGTAAATCACTTAGATTCATTTACAGCAACAAAGAGACCATCAAAGAGGAAATCACCAAATCAGTATCATTTACAATACCTGCAAGAAGACAAAGACAAAATATCTAGGAACAATCTAAGCAGAGATATAAAAAACCTATACAAAGAAAATTATAAGACCCTACTGCAAGAAACCAAAAGAGACCTACATAAGTGGAGAAAACTACCTTGCTCATGGATAGGAAGACTTAGCATCATGAAAATGTCTGTGAGGTCTGACAATTAAGTCTATGAACTTAATTATCCCAAGTGCTACATATCTCAGTGCTGAATTTCACTACAGCCACCTTCAAAGTACTCCATTTGGGAAGTTATTCACCAATACCAGTACCTAGTCCAGCCTTCGAAGCAATTATGGAACTCTTCTGGAATGGCCATTTCACATGGTAACATGGTGGCAAGTTCTCAAACTTAATTATATAGTTTTCTGTGAGGGAATTTTTAGCTAGTAAACAAATAACTGAATTGGAGCACCCTCCCTACTCACCTGATCTGGCCTCCAATGACATTTTTCTTGACCCAAAGATAAAGGAAATATTGAGAGGAAGATATTTTGATGACATTCAGGACATCAAGGGTAATATGACGACAGCTGTGATGGTCATTCCAGAAAAAGAGTTCCAAAACTGTTTTGAAAGGTAGATTAGATGCTAGTGTCAGTGCATAGCTTTCCAAGGGGAGTACTTTGATGGTGATGATAGTGATGGTCAACAATGAAGTACATAGCACTTTTTCTAGGATGAGTTTGTAAGCATAATTGACAGACCTTGTATATATACAATGCAATCCCAATACAAATCACAATGTTGTTTCTTAATGAAATGGAGAAATAAATTACAAACATCATATGCAAAAAGGAACAGGCCTCAGAAAAACAAAACATTCATGAAGAAGAACAAAGTGTGAGGTGGCACATTACCTGCCTTTAGAATGTATTATACTGCCACAGTGGTCAAAACAGCCTTGTAATGGTACAAAAACAGATATATAAACTAATGGAACAGAATAGAGAACCCAGAGATAGCAGTATCCACCTGTGAGCAGCTGATGCTTGACAAAGTCCCAAAGTCTGTGAACTGGGGCAAACAGTCTCTTCAACAAATAGTGTTGGCAAAACTGGATATCCAACTGCCAAAAAATGAAACAAGACCCATATCTTACACCATGCATAAAAACTATCTCAAAGTGGACCAAAAACTTAAGTATAAAAATCTAAAATGATAAAGATCATGGAGGAAAAAGTAATTATTGATAGGTGTGTGTTCACTGCTGTCATTGTGATATGTTTATTTTTATGTTGATGTTTTCTCTGTTGCTCTTATTAGTCTATTCTGGGACATTCTTTTTCGTGAGTTGATTTTTCACCTTTTTCAGAGCTGGTTTTGTAGTTGCGGAGACTCCTGTGTTACATTTCTTGAAATGGTATGATACAACTTTGTTGCGCTTTACAGCTGCTCCTACGATCCCCCTTAATAAACTATATATAAACCCAATTTTAATTACTACCAGTCTTGTCATCTTCCTCTTCATCTGGAAGGACTATAACAACTGTAGTACATCCCTCTTTTTATTATGATGACACCAATAGTTTTCATGATGATCACTGGATTGCTTCTTTCCATATCAAAGCTGTGATCGACTTTGGAGCCTTCCCTAAGTGAGTATTGAGTAGTGTGTCATTCTAAAATATAAAGTTAGTGGTTTCGTTCTTCTAAGCCAGAGCCAAGAACTTCTTTCAGTATTTTTTGTAGTTTGGGTTTGGTTTTTATGAAGTCTCTGAATTTCTGTTTATCTGGGAATGTCTTCGTTTCATTTTCATGTTTGAAAGATAGTTTTGCAGGATATTTAGTTCTTGGTTGGAAGTTCTTCTCCTTCAAGGCTTTGAATGTGTCATGACACTGTCTCCGTGCCAGCATGGTTTCTGCTGAGAAATCTGAAGAGAGCCTACAGGGTTTCCCTCTGAATGTTAGCTTTGCTTTGAGTCTTGCTGCCTTTAAGAGTTGCTGCTTATGTTTCATTTTGTTGAGCTTGGTTATAATATGTCTTGGAGTCTTTCTTTTGAGATCTATATTGGGTGGCATATGATATGCATCTGAGACGTCTATATTCTCTTCCTTCATGATTTCTGGGAAGTTTTCTTTCAACAGCTCAGCAACGATACTCTCTGTGTTCTCAGATGCCTCACCTTGTTCAGGGACTCCAATTAATCGAAGGTTGTTCCTCTTAATCGAGTCCCACATGCTTCTTAATGTTTCTTCATTTTTCTTGTTTCTTTTTTCTGATTTCTGCTCATAGACGCTGGCATCAGTAGCTCTGTCTTCCAAGTCAGAAATTCTTTTTTCTATTTGCTATATACTGTTTTCTTAGCTTTGCATGGAAGTTTGTATGTCTTTGATTTTTCTTGATCTGTTGGATTTCGGAGTACTGGTGTTCCATCAGATTGAACAGCTTGCTTAATTTTCCCTTTTGTTCTGCTGCATTTTGTATAAGGTCTAGAAGGGCTCTGTATTTACTTCCTGATGCTTTCATAAAAGTTTCTTCATCTGGAAAACTCTTTGGTTGCTTTGTTTGGGAGCCTTCTGAAGCCATGGGTGATTTCTTGTATGCCACAAGTGTCTGTTGCTTTTTGGGTCCCATGTGAGTATGTAGAGGCTGGAAGAGGTACTGTGAGGATGGATTGCAAATGTTTCTCTAGGCTGTCTTAAAATGTAAAGCAAAAAGTATCTGACCACTTCACAAGTCAGTTAGGTTTTCAGGTGTAGGGGTCCTACTTCTCAACTGACAAAGTAAGCACCACTATATCCAACTCCAGATGATAGCAAACTAGTTCAGAATACAGCAATGCTACTGCCCTGTTGGCCTCTGCTGACAGGGCCTAGCCTTAGGTAACACTGCATCGAGTACTGCTTTTGTGATAGAAAAGCGCTCTCTTGTGGGCAGGCTCTGGCTCCCAAGCTAAGAATTAGGTCCAGCTGCAGCCACCGTATCCAAGATGGCGTCCATGGAGGAAAAAGTAGCGATAATGCTGAGAGCCTTAATACATGGCATAAAAAGACTACAAAATATTACCAACAATGAACAAACACCAGTAGAGAAAATAGGTAGATGGGAACTCCTAAAAATCAAACACTTATGCTTATCTAAAGACTTCACCAAAAAAGTAAAAAGACTACCTATAGACTGGGAAAAAGTTTCCAGCAACTTCAAATCTGATTGGTGTCTAATTTCTAAGATCTACAAGGTACTGCAAAATTTCAGCAATAAGACAACCCAACTAAAAAATGAGGAAAGGATATGAACAGACACTTGACTAAATAAAACATCCAGGCAGCAAAAAGATACATGAGGAGATGCTCATGATCATTAGCCATTACAGAATTCCAACTCAGAACTAGAATAAAATACCATCTCACCCTAACAAGGTTGGCATTAATCCAGAAAACACAAAACTATAAAAGTTGAAGAGGTTGGAGGGAGACTGGAACTCTTCTACACTGCTGCTGGGAATGTAAGATGGTATAACCACTTTGGAAATTGTTTTGGTGGTGTCTTAAGATGCTAGAAATAGAAATACCATGTGGTCCAGCAATCCCACTGTTTGGAATATACCCTAGAGAAATAAGGGCTGTCAGGAATGGATATATGTGCACCAATTTTATTATACATTGTCCACAACAGCAAAAAGATGGAATCAACCTAAATGCCCGTCAACAGATGAATGGATAAACTATGGTATATTCATGCAATACTGCAGTGATAAAGAACAATTATTTTAGGAAATGTGATAAAATGGAGTCATCTGGAAGATACGCTGTATGAAATTAGTTGTAAAAGGACAAACATGAGAATGCTATTATAAGGACTCAAGAAAGGTTGAAGCAGAGAACAAAGTAAGTTTTGATGGTTACAAAGGGGGAAGGGGAGGTTAGTTATTCACAGATTAGACAGTAGACAGGATTTAGATTAAGTAAAGGAAGTCACAGCACAAGATAAAAGGGAGACTAACAATGCTGGACTACTCTGAAAGCTAAGAGGTTTCCTAAATACAGCCAAACATTCCGAAGGTTAGACTAGCAGGGGCAGGGGTTTGGGGCCCATGATTTCAGGGGATATCTAGGTCTCTTGGTATAACTGTTTTTTTTGTTCGGTTTTTAAAGGGAATATTCTGCTTCCCGTTTTGGTGAGTGGTATCTGGATTCTTAAATGCTAGCAAGCTGCCATCTAAGAAGCATCAGTTGGTACAACAAGAGCAGAAGAGAATGAAGGACATGAAAGACCAGAGGAAAATAGGAGCCCAGGAAACAGAAGACGCCACATGATTGTTAGACTGCATCAGTAGGACACAGAAGAACTAGATGGTGCCTGGCCAGCACAATGATTGCCCTCATAGGGAACACAAAGAGTTCCTCTCACAGTAGGAGAAACACTTGGGGGCAAGTCTAGAACTCTGTTAAAAGACTAGACTTAATGGTCTGATATCCTGGAGGGTCCCCTGAGGACATGTCCCCAGGACTCTGTTTACCCAGAGGTGAAATGAGTGCTGAAAGCAAAACTGAACTGCACTGTAAGACACAGAGTGATGCTGGTGAAATGTGAGCTTCTTGGCTTAAATATATATATATATATAAGTGTTTATATATATATATATATATATATATATATAAAAGGCTGTTGGAACAGCTCCTGTCCAGAGGTGAGATGGGAGGGAGGAGAAAAGGGAACAGGAACTGGTGGAATGAATAGGGCAATTACAGGGTGGAAAGGAGGAGTGTGCTGTCACAGAGTGGGGAGTGCAGCTAGAGTCTCACTGAGGTGTGTGTGCAAAGTTTTATATGGCAAATTGATTTGGACTGTAAACTTTCACTTAAAGCACATTTTTTTTAAAGGATCTACATTGAGAGAGGAAATGGACAGAAACACTTAATGATACAGAATTTTAGGAAACACTTATCTGAGGATGCATTTCATGTTGCTGATAATTTTTTAAAGTTCAGTAAAAACTGAAGTTATCAAGATAGTTATTTCTGCTTAAATATAAAATGAGGTATGTTTACATAACAAATTTTCAAGAAAAACTGGAAAAATTTCAAACACTGAATAATAATTTTAACTGTGTAATATTTCAGTGAATGAGTCGGAACCGACTTGATGGCAGTGGTGGGTCTTGGAGGTGACTATTTTATTAAGAAATTTTATTCAAGTTACTCTAAACTGAGTTTTGGTTACAAACTCAATTTATTATCAGATTACAAATAACATGTTGGTATTGAGAGTTATTATATTTCTTCTGCATAATATTATGAAGCTGATAACCCAAGACATCGCCTATGTATGTTTTCTCCATAGATAATGTCATTTATCATCCAAACCAGGACATGCTGGAGAATGCAAGACCTTACTAATAATTATCACTGGACAGTAAGTGAAACATTGGGATTGTCTGAGGCAAATTTGGATGCATAGTCAAACTACTCAACCTACTCATATGTAATTAACCAATCCAAAATGAACCAGAGACAACATGTTGGTGAGATGACCCTGAGCACATTAACACTCTGTGTTAGACTCTACAGTTTCCTTCTATGTTCTGAAGGAATAATAGAATTAGGAACAGCTAACTTAGATACACACAGAGAAAAACCAGCAGCTTTGAGGTCTGAAAGCATCAAATATTGTTTTCGCCTTAATTATTTTTTCTGGAAAATGAAAATTATCAAAATTGGTTTAGCAGAAATAAAAACTCAAGCATTCTAATAACAAATACACCAGTATTTAAAAAGGGAATTGGTAGTAAAATGTCACCACCATCCCTGACATATACGCCAAAGTTACAGATTTTTTATTTAAACGACAGGTTCAGGTTTATTTAAAATCTTGATACTGATTCATTATGGTTTATTCTTCAATCTTCAGTTTTCTTAAATGAGTTATAATTTGTATTCAATTATATGGACACACCTTAAGTTTCCAGTTCTGTGAGTTTTGACAAATGCATATGCATACATAACTTCACATACAATCCACACATGTAACACAGTAGAGGAAATTTTCCATCATCCCTTATGCCCCTTACCATTCAATTTATACTTAGCTCAAAAGTAACCACTGCTCTGATTTCTTGCACAACATATTACATTTCCATGGGCTAAAACTTTACATAAAAGGGTCATATAGTTTGTGTACTTTTGTGTTTGGCTTCTCTCAGCATGTTTTTGAGATTCATCCATGTAATGGCATGTATTAGCAGTTCAATCCCCCTTTATTGTTCCATTAGTGTTCCATTAGGTCACTGGGTGGTACAATAGTTGGTGCTTGACCATTAACCTAAAGATTGATGGTTTGAACCTAAACCAGCAACACTGAAGAGTAAGGGTTAGGCGATCTGCTTATGTGAAAATTAAAGCCAAGAAAACTCTATGGAGCAATTTTCTACTACACATGGGGTTACAGAGTTGGAACTGATTCAACAGCAGCAAGTTTTTTAGTATCACTACACACAGCCATAGCAATGGGCTCAAACATATCAGAGATCATGAAGATCGTGCAAGACTGGGCAATGTTTCATTCTGTAATACATAAAGTCACAATGAGTCAGAGCAGATTCCGTGACAACTCACAAGAATAGTATTCCTTTGTATGATTATACCACGTAGGATTGTCTCCAGTCGAGCGGAATGGCTAAAACTTCCTATATAGTTCAAGTACCTCAGATGCTGAGAATCTGGTTCTTTAGGCAATTCCTTGTCCAACTGACAGTGACAATCAGTGTCCAGTTTGTTCACCCAGTCTCGTGGATTGACTTGTCTGCTTTCAAAAACATGTGCAGCAATTTACCTAGGCCATGATTCCCAGTACTGGTACCTTGTTATATCCTATGTGTTGTAAACCCTGCCTCTATGATGTTAATGAGGGATGATGGGCAGCAGTAGTATCGGTGGGGCAGGACTCAATGTAGAAGGTTGCATTGTGCCTAGAGGCAATCTATTGGGATACAAAGAGAGGAGAAGCAAGCAGAGAGCTGGGGGCCTCATACCACCAAAAGCAGTGCTGGGAGCAGAGTACGCCCTTTGGAAAGGACCTGGGGTCCCTATACTTCATAAACTCCCAGTCGAGGGGAAGATTAATGACAAAGACCTTCCTCCAGAGCCAAGGCAGAAAGACTTCTCCTGGAGCTGATGCCCTGAATTTGGACTTTTCTGTGAAAAAACAAATTTCTGTTTGTTAAAGCCATCCACTTGTAGTATTTCTGTTACAGCAACACTGGAGGACTAAAACACCCACTTCAATCTTCAGTTTTCTTAAGTGAGTTATAATTTATATTCAATTGTATGGCCGCACCTTAAATTTCCAGTTTTGTGAGTTTTGACAAATGCATATGCACATATAACTTCATACACAACCCACACACATAACACAGTAGAGGAAATTTTCCATCATCATGCTTGTCCTTTTAGGAAGAAGGGCAATAAGGAGGTTGAATCCCTCTATTGACACAGATTTGCTGTGAGTTCACCAGTGCCTGTCCCCTCAGACCTCTTTTTGACATACAGGAAGGTAAGAGACCTTCTTTTGATGACCCTTAGTCTGTAGTCTTCCTCAATAAAACCTGTTCTTTAACTTTTACCGTATGAGTTTAGGGAACTCTCTCACAACAGTCAGAAAACTTATAGACTACTGGTGAGTAGCCACATGGGATGACTAGTCGTGGATTTAAAATGAAATCCGTTCAGTAAGTAGTGTGATTTTCTCTTATAACTGTCATTTCCCAGGGATGTGAGAAGAGCAAGTAAGCAGCTGGTTTCTTTCAGAGTTGTGATGTGGCAGAAAAATATGAGAATGTGAAAGAGGAAGACAGCTGAATGTGTTTGCATGCGAATGCTTGTCATAAATTGAACAGAGGGTGTTTACAAAGAAGGGGTTCTTTGATTGAGTTAGGGAGTAAATCCCAAACAAGCAGTGGGAAGTGAGGCCAGGGTCAGTGGATTCAAGTTCTCAGCTAGGTAGAAGAATAGTCCAAAACCAAGCCAGTTGCTGTTGAGTCAGTTCCAACTGATGATGACCCTGTGGCTGTCAGAGGATAACCAGCTCCGTAAAGTTTCTGATGGCTGGCTTTTGGAAGCAGATTGCGAGACATTTCTTCTGAGGTGCTTCTGGATAGACTCAAATCTCTAGAAGAAGGGTTTTAGGGTGTGGGTATTCGGATAAAGTAGAAAGAGAAGAGATATTTATTAGTGAGCATCATACGTAAAGCATGATCTGAAGATGGTAGAGATACTGATGATGAAATGATCTAGGGTGTAACTAGAAATAAGAAGCCAAAGTGGGGTACAGAGGGCAATCACTGTAAGAGAAACAGTCAGAAAATGAGAAGACAAAGCAATGAATGATTGTGTCATGGATGCCAAGGTGACCAAATGGTGGCCACAGAGTGGAGACAGTAAGTTTGGAGCTAAAGAACTTAATGGATAAGATCATGAATGACATTCATGCTGACAGCTGACAGACAGGGAGAAACTGGGAATGTTAGCAAGAGCAGGGGCTTTAAAAGAGCTAAGAAAATTGTTTGTCTTCTTTTAGGAAGGAAGAAAGGGAAATAGTTTGGAAGAGGCACTGGGCAGCTACAGGTGCTCTAAGTCATATCTTGCCCCTGAGGCATATGGGAGATGCAAGTGTCAGTTGATAGATCTGTGGGTGAAGTGGCTGTGCTGTGAGTATAGTTCAGAAGGTCATGTCCACATGAATGAGGACTGGGGTGGTCTAGCACTGCTTGTCCATGGGGAAGTCATTATCCGGCTCTGGTGGTCAAGATTAGGAGAATATTTGTCTGTATGAATCAGCTACATTCTCCAATTTCAGCTTTATCAGCATTTTAGTCAGCTAGTGCTGCTCTAACAGAGATACCACCAGTAGATGGCTTTAACAAAGGAAAATTTATTCTTACTGGTAGGCTACAAGTCCAAATTCAGGATGTCTGCTCCAAGGGAAGGCTTTCCCACTTGTCGGCTCTGGAGGAAAGGCCCTGTGTTGCATCAGTCTTTGTTCTGGGAGCATCCTGGCACAGGAACCTCAGGCAGGAAAGACTGCGCTCTTCTCTCAGGGCTGCTTTCTTGATGGTGTGAGGTTCCTAATTCTCTCTGCCAGATTTTTCCCTTTACAGTTTAAGAGATCGCCTCAAGGTACAAAACAAATTTACAGATTGAATCTTGTTCTACCAACACGAGTACTTCCCATCCACCCTCATTGACATCATAAAGGGCTTCCCGTCCACCCTCATTAACATCAAAGAGGCAGGAATTCCAACAATGGAGAAACATCAGACACTAGCAGGAATTATGGCATGGCCAAATGGCTACAAATTTTTTAGAGAATACATTCAGTTTGTCACAATCAGTAATAAAGGCCAAATTTTGTCCTTTGTCATCCTTATTGTCTCTGCTTTTCAGTCGATTTGGAACTTTGGAGAGGAAGAGGTGTGCCGTTTACAAAGTGCCCTAAAATTCCAAAATAACCTGGCAAATAGTAGTGCTCATTAAGTGTTTTGGGAATTAGAACTTTATCATCTCATTAATAAAAGGAATCTAAAATACAGACTACTTTTCTGATATTTGTTCTGATTTGCTTTGCTCAGTGATAGAAACTTAAAGCAGTTTGAGTTGTGCATTAACATCATCTGCAGCAACTTCTGGCATTGACTTTGTTGGCCTTGGAAGAGAAGTGATGTGTGCCCCGCTAAGATTATGAATCATTGCATGGGAGAATGAATGGCTGTACTCAACGTAGATCCAAACTGCTGACTTTCATTTTTCCACCCATGAGGGAGCCTAGGTTAGTGGTTCAAACCACAAGCTCTGATATTGTGCTGCCTTGGTTTGAATTCTACTTCCTGAAGTGTGTGACCCAGGAAAATGAGATTGTATTAGGGTTTCGGAGCCCTGGTGGTTCAGTGGTTAAGAGCTCAGCTACTACCCAAGAGTTCAGCAGGTGTCACTATCTCCACTTTAGAGAGGTTAAGTAGTAGGTCCCCAAATCTCACAGCTGGTGAATAGTGATGTAGTAGATATTTTAAAACAGCAATTTTGACTTTTCATGCAGTTATTTTGACACCACACCAGGTCTCCTATAAAATATACAGACTTTAAAAGACTTTCAAATCATGCCTGCCATCTAAAAAATATGTATGCAGTTTGTCAAATACTGATATGCTATTTCCATTCACTAGGGAGCTTATCAGGTCAGAAGCAGCAGTTTTATTATTACGTGATCACAAGGGCTCAGATAGCCAAGGTCAAGTAAGACGACACTAGCATGCCTAACCAGTCAGGCCTGATCTCTGCCACCTTTTCTCACCTCAGTAAATCCAGAATTAATCAAAGGATACACTGGTGTTTTTAAAATACAGCGAGGGAGTTTTATTCATATTGGAGTTTAGGCTGCCACACAGGCCTCGTTTGGCTAATGAGTGAAGGGTGTATTATTTTCAGGAGAATAGCACAAATGCAACCACAGGGTAAAACTCTATCTAGAGTTATGAGTCCAGCTAGAATCTGACTTTTCATCCAACTGCTCCTAGGCTAAGAACATGGTAGGCTGCACAGGGAAAATAACGTCTGAAAAACTGATTTGATGGAAATGCACCAGTTTAGTGAAAATTATGTTAAAGAAAGGTTAACATGGGATCCCAGGGTTTCTTTGGAGACATATTGCTATGTTTTCCTTAAAGAAATCCTACTCACAGAATTAATACTACTTACTGGCCCTTGTGGCATGCTGGCTAAGCATTTGGCTGCAGTCTTAGTCACCTGGTACCGCTCCAACAGAAAACACCATGAATGGAAGTCTTCATAAAGAGAAACTTTTATTGTCACAGTCCGGTAAGCCACAAATCCACCCCTAAGTTACAAGTCCATTCAGTATGAGAAATTGTCACGGTCCTGTACGCTAAATCCAAGTACAAGGAGAGCATCTCAGCACAGAGACCTGGGATCCAAAGGATGTGCTCCGCTCTCAGTGCTGCTCTCTTGGTGGTGTAAGGTTCTGAACCTCCTTGGCTCTCTTCTTTCCCTTATATCGCACACGCTGGTAGCTTGGCAATACGCTTGGCACCGTATTGGTACTCATAGCCAAGCCAAATCAACACACAAATTTTAAGGGGACACAATTCAATCCAGGACAGCTGCTAAATGAGACGTCAGCAGTTCAAATTCAGCAGCTATTCCTTGGAAACCCTGTGGGGCAATTCTACTCTTTTCTATAGATTTGCTATGAGTTAGGATCTATAGCAATGGGTCACTTATACTGGAAATACTTAATGTACTTGGCTGCTAACCAAATGCTTGCAGTTTGACTTCACCGCAGGATACCTTGGAGGAAAGTTCTGATGATCCACTTCCAAAAATTCAGCCATTGAAACTCTGCAGAGCCCAGTTTTGTCTGAACTATAGGGTTGCCATTAGTTGCAGTAGACTCAGTGACAACTAGTTTAGTCACTTGTACAGACAAATGGAGCCATGATGGCACAATGGGGATGTGCTCAGCTTGGAGCCGAAAGGCTTGTGGTTTGAACCTACCAGCCATTCCATAGGAGAAAGGTGTGGTAGTCAGATTCTGTAAAGCTTTACAGTCTTGGGAACCCACGGGGCAGTTCTACTCTGCCCTACAGCACTGTTATGAATTGGCTCCATGGCAGTAGGTTTGGCTTTTGTTTTTGTTATTGTTGTTTGTGCATAGGTAAAGGCAAATTTCATCCTCATCTACTTCCTGGGACCTCCAGAAAGATATATTATCTGCCAGAACTGGGGAAAGGAGAGAAAAAGAAACTAAGTAATTATCACTCCTATGTCCCAACCTAACCTCTCTGCTACCCCGACGGGCTGGATGGGTTGTTTCAGCTGATGGGAACAAGCCTTTAGGACAGAGACGAAAGAGCAGATTTTCAGGTTAGGCATGTTCTCAAGGTGGAGAGAAGTAGCTCCACTCCTAGCTGAGACTCGTATGAGGCACCGTCTACTTTGGATCTTCTTACAGCTGGTGGGAGTAAGAGAAAAACAATGTCTCAAGACTGGACAAATTCCTATTGTGATGTCCACAGCTTAGCTCCCAAGCCAAGGCTGGGGAGGGAGGATACTGGTGTAAAACAGGGATATCCTCAGGGCAGATCATGTTAAAAGCACTGGTTTTGAGCCTGACAGAACTGTGGGTCCTTGGACAAGTCCCTTACTGAGTGAAGAAATGGTCACTGAGTTTTTAGGTATTCTGAAGTACAGTATTCTGAAATTCAAATACAGCAACTGCATAAAAAGTTCACGCAGGGGCATGTCTGAAACATTAAAAACAACTAACACAGGGAATTCTCTTGGAGATTGAGGGATGGCAGAGAACAGAATTTGGCTGTGGGATACCCCTGCTTATTTCAAATTTAAATGTTTATTTGAGACTTTGAAAGCAATTAAAGAAAATTCAAAGCCTTCTCTGGAATACTAAGACTAATTTATGATGACAATCATGCAGATTTTATTGGTTCACTTTTTCTGTGATCTTGATGAAGCTTGTCTAAGTTAAAGCATTTAAAATAATTTACAATAGAAACTAAGGTTTTACACACTCTTTCAAAAGTCGAAGATCTTTTTTCTTCTGCATTCAAAATATAGAATAACCTTAAACAACTGATTGAATTTAATTTCACTAATAAAGGGACAAACCAACATCATGTACCTCCTGATATACAGTTAGAAAAATGGAAAAACATACATCAAAAAAGTAGAGTTTGAAATTAGTCGTGATAAAACATCACACAAACTCAAACTGAAGGAAGTCTACCAAAATAACTGGGCTGTACTCTCCAAAACTACCAAAATCAAGATGGGAAAGACTAAGTAATTGTTCCATATTAAAAGAGAAACAGCAACAAAATATAGCATGTGACGCCTGACCGCATCCTGAAGTGGGAGAGAAATCACTGTAAAGGATATCATCAAGGCAGCCATCAAATTTGAATATGGACTTATGCTTTTTGCATTATTGTTAATTTTCATTATGTTATGACTTTTGTCATTATGTTATGGTTATGTAGGAGAATATTGTTGTTTTCAAGAAATGGACACTGAAACATTTAGGAATAAAGAAGCATGATATCTGCAACTCATTCTCCAACGATTTGTAGAAAAAAAAATTTGTGTGTCTGTGTGGGACAAAAAACAAACAATTGGTGATACAGGTTAAATTATAAGGGTTAATTAATTATTAGATAGTTAATTATAAGAGTTCTCTTGCAACTTTTCACTAAGTCTAAAATTATATTAAGATGAAAGGTTGCCAAGAAGTTGAACATACATTAAAAAGACGGGGAAAAAAAAAACAAAAAACTGCTTGTGGAGGCGTTTCTACCTCACGGCAACTCCGTATGAGCCAGAGTAGAGCTGTGTTCCTTAGAATTTCCAGTGCCCAATTTTTCACAAGTAGATTGCCAGGCCGCTCTTTTCAGCCATCTCTGGGTGGACAGGAACCTCTAACCTTTTGGTTGGCAGCTGAGCATGTTAAGGGTTTCTGCCACCAGGGACTCCAAGATGAATATATGCCCCCCACCCCTCAAAAAATTCAGAATAAAGTCACAAAATGGAATTTAAGGTTGATGATTTCAAAGAGGAGAGAAACCTTAGCCAGTGTACAGTAAAAAAAAGGGAAGATTTAATTAATGCTACTGATAGTTTGGAAACTCCAGTGGCACAATGCTTAAGTGCTGTGACCAGCTAACCAAAAAGTGTGCAGTTCAAATCCACCAGGTGCTCCTTATAAACCCTATGAGACAGTTCTACTATGTCCTATTGGGTCACTATCAGTCAGAAATGACTCAATTGTAATAGTAGTAGTAGTACTGATAGTTCAGAACCAATGAAAATATATCAGAACTTAATTTTTTTAATATTTGGGGTAGGATGAAATGTCAATGCTTGTCTAACTCAAAGGCAAATCTGTCTTCCCTAACTGAGGGCAAGGAGTGACCTTGCAATACTCCCTGTGTCTGGACTTCCTGGTTACCATTTGTAAAAGGTGGATAAAAAATAAAGTATAAAAAATAAATCCATAAAACTATCTAGACAACATACCAAAAACCCAAAATGGCAGAAAAGGGGCAACATTTTAAAAATACAAAATGACAGAAGAGATGTAAAGAATAAGCTATGATAAAAAACAGAAATTAATTTTAAAATCAAAGGAAAAAGTAGTTTTTTCTTTTTCTTTTTTTTAGATAAACCTTTTAAAAGCAGACAATTTAAGAAACAATGACGCTGAAAGTCAATCAACTATGTGAACGTAGGTATAAGACAGAAGTATTACAATTATATAAGTTCTGATAAGAGTATACAAAAAAGGAAAAAAATAGAGTTCTATATTTTGCCAAAGAAATGCTATACATGACCAGGGATCAATAAGGTTCTTGGGTGGTGCAAGTAGTTTGTACTCCAATATTAACTGAAATGTTGGTAGTGTAACCGAGTAATGCTATTTTTCTTTTCATAGAAGAGAAAATTTAGAGTGGACAATTAGAACTAATGTTTCATCTTTTTTTTTTTTTTTTCAGGGCTAACCCTTTTACCTTTTTGTTTTTCTCTGTCTTAAATTCCTGGTTTCTTTCCCCTAGGGTCTGGCAGGAAGTCAAGTATTGACTGACAAGAGCCATGGAGATAACGTCTTTGCAGTTTTTACAGCCTTTTAGAGATATCAAACTAGATGGGGCCAGAGGAGGCTGTGAGACATTAGGCGAGACCACACCTCTGCTTCACATGGAAACTAAAAGCTTCAGGATCCCTGCTCCTGATACTATTCCAAAGAACCCTTAGGTTCTTTCCAAAGAACCAGTTTCACTCCCAATCAACTACATTGTTTCCCTTCCTCGGCTACAGTGCCTATACCTGCAGGCACCTTTCCTCTCTCTTATATATCCCATCTAGCACCCAGTGATTTTGAGCAGGCTTTTGATAGCCTGCTAGCATGCAGAAGTAAAACTTTTCGATCGCTGATGAGATTTCTGTCTCAAAATTTGGCTTCTTGGGGCAGATGATGAGAATCCAGAGGTTTGTCCATGTCTTAGGCTGGGTTTTCTAGGGAAGCAAAACCAGTAACATGTATAGATACAAGGAAAGATTTGTGATAGACAGACAGACAGACGACCGACTGACGACCGGCAGGCAGGCAGACGACCGGCAGGCAGGCAGGCGACCGGCAGGCGGGCGGGCGGGCGACCGGCAGGCCGGCGGGCGGGCAGGCAGGCAGATGATAGATGATAGATAGATAGATGATAGATAGATAGATGACAGATAGATAGATGATAGATAGATGGATGATAGATAGATAGATGATAGATAGATGATAGATGATAGATAGAAAGATGATAGATAGATGATAGACAGATGATAAATAGATGATAGATGATAGATAGATGACAGATAGATGATAGATAGATAGATAGATGATAGATAGATGACAGGTGACAGATGATAGATAGATGATAGATGATAGATGACAGATAGATGATAGATAGATAGATGATAGATGATAGATAGACTGATTGATAGATAGATGATAGATGATAGATAGACTGATTGATAGATAGATTGATAGATGATAGACAGATGATAGACAGACGATAGATGATAGATGATAGATGATGGATGGATGGATGGATGGATGGATGGATGGATGGATGGGTGGGTGGGTGGGTGGATGGGTGGGTGGATGGATAGATACAAATATAGGAAACAGCTCATGTAATCACAGTAGCTGAATGTCCCAAGCTCTGGCACAAGCCTCACGTGGCCACAGAAGCTGAGGAACCCAAAGTCAGCAAGTCAGAGACCAGAGTTCTAGATCACCAGTTGTGTAGGTCAGTCGATCCCAAGCTGGTGGCGAGACGAAGTGACAGAGGCTGGCAAAACCAGGATCAGGAGGTCAGGGAGCAGGAGCAGGCAGAGGCTGGCGAACCCAGGATCAGCACATCAGGGAGCAGGACTCTCAAGTGCCGACTACAAGGACTGATGAGTCCAACAGCTGCTAGTTAAGTCCCGGAACCAGACGCTGGAACCAGAGAGCAGGAGCTCCTGGCCACGTGAGCGACCAGCAGCCATAGTAAAAGATCATGAGATGAGAGCCGAGGGGCAGGGAGCCCCCACAAACCCCACCCTGCCACTTAATACAGGAGCCAAATATGTAGTAGACAAGTTGACATAATCCTGACCACCACAGTCCAGTAACAGTAGTTTGAACACAAAAAGGATTGGCAATCTGTCGGTTTAAAGAATAGAGCTGAGAAAACCCCGTGGAACACCATTCATTTCTGACACATGTGGGGTTGCCTCAAGTTAGAACTGAATAGTCGTTACAGGGATAACCAAAGGGTTATCAAAGCCCCATGTCTCTTTGGGGCAAACAGTGTTTCCACCGGTTTCCCAGTCCATGTTCGTTTGGAAGACAGGGTCTCTGAAGAGGAGATCCCAGGGAAGAGAAAGACAGCCACTAGCCAGATGGTTCCTTTGAAGGGTTAGAAAACCCATAACTCAACCATAATTACCATCTTGAGGCACTACTGTGACACCTGAACTTTCTTTTTACCTTAATTAACTCATGCCAGCATGTTATACAGAGTAATTGGCCTGAATGAGAGTTGGTTCAGGCCTATTTGGTAGGGCATACAAATGTGTCTTCTACTTAGAGAAGATTGTCTCATGGCTTAGTGGTTAAGCACTACAGCTGCTAACCAAAAATTGACAGTTTGAGTCCATGAGGCAGTTCTACTCTGTCCTACCGAGCTGCTATGAGTTGGAATCAACTGGACAGCAGTGGGTAGTGTGGTGGATCTGTAGACAGAGGCAGAACAAGAGGCCTGTTATGTGTGTACACACGTGAAGAGCACAAACTCCAGTGCCAGGAACTTCCTAGGTTTAAATGCCAGCTCTACCATTAACTTGGTCAGATTACTGAATCTCCCTGTCTCACTCTCCCCCCCCCCCACCCCGATTTAAAAAGGTGGAGTTGACAGCTACAGTACGGCAGGAAGCTGGAGGGAATTCAGATGGACTAAGAAGAAAGAAATGCCCAGGAGATAGCAACAGTGTTCAGCAAGCTATTTATGACAGTCTCATGTAGGTGCAACCGCTCCTCTCACCCGCTCCCCAAAGCAGGAGGTTGTTTAGAGGTAACTATGCACGGAGCCAGCAGAAAGGGAAGAGGTCATGAAAAATTACCTGGGGAAGAGGAGAAGGGAGAGAACAGGAAAGCCTTGTATGCCCATGCTTGATGATCTCCTACGGCAAGATGGGGTATATCCGAGTCAGGGAGCTCCAAAGGCAGCAGCAGATCCTTAAAACCCACTAAGAAACCCATTGCTGTCAAGTCAATTCCAATTCTTAGTGACTCTACAGGACAGAGAAGCAGTGTTTCATAGAGTTTCCAAGGAGTATCAGGTGAACTTGAACTGCCAATCTTTTTGTTAGCATGTATATCTCTTTAACCACTATGTAACCAGCACCCCATTAGGGTCCTTGTAACTGCAGGGTTATATCTTAACTATGGCTAGTAGAAGTTAGGTGCAGTGTCCAGGGGTATATAAAGGAGATGGGCTCTAAGTGGCTAAAATTCTGTTTATTTGAACTTATTCTAAACAACTGAATGTTTAAGCATTTCAGTTTGGTGCCAATGGGCTTTAGCGTTCCTTTGAGTCAGAATCAACTTAGTGGCAACCGGTTTGGTTTTTGAGTTTTGGCCTTTTTATAGGTTAACAGGTCTCAGCTTACTGTGAAGAAATAACATTTTGGGATCAATACTCAGAGACTACCTGTGGCTCATTACATATAACAAATAGTTACCTAATAAGGTAGTTTTTGGATTTATTACTTAAAGTATATGAAGTGTTTGGTAGCTAGCTAGCCATGTCAGGATTGGTTAAATTGCAAAAAACAAGGGATAGTAAGGAAATGTATTTCTCATCATCTATATAAAATTGAAAACATAGATATTTTCTTTAAAAACAAGAAAATGATGATAGTGATTGTTGAACATCACTAACTTAATGAATGCCACTGAATTGTGCATACAAAAAAAGGTTAAAATGTCAAATACTTTGTTATGTGTATATACATATATCTATGTAACACAATAAGAAAAGTAGGAACATGAAATATTTTTAACTCTACTCACAGCTTCCACTTGCTCCTGGTGTGGGGGCCAGTCCATGACAACACCTAGAAAATACTGGATGACAAGAAGGAGAGGTGGGTTCAGTTGCATTTAAACATCTGAGTATCCAAATGCTCATAATACACAGCATAATGAAGGGCATTTTTGAAATAACTTCAGCAACTTTAGAACACTAGTTCCTGTAATTCTTGCTGATATTCAGGAAGAGATGACATAGAAAGGATTTCAGTATGAATCAGCAGACACATAAGGTAACTCCTTTTACCTGCCCTGCCCCCTTAATAATTTCTGTGACAAATATATTAGTTATGTTTGAATCATTAAAAGAGAACCAAGGCTGCAGATCCAAATGAGAATCTGGGCAAGGTGTAGATTTGCTTGTAAGTAGCATACGTGTTCAGTAACAAAAGATAATTAGCCCAGGAAGAGCCTTTCAAAGGGAAAACAACTTTTCTAATTTAGAACTTAAACATACTAGTTTCTCCAACAGGAAAGTGCCAATACGTGTCTGCTGATTTGACAAACTGTGTCATTAGGGAGTTCAAGCCATAAACCCAAATATAAACAAGGTGTAGAGTTATAGTTTCTTGGCCACATAGCAAGCTGGAGTTACACTAGCAGAATCCTCTGCTTTCTTGGACCTGGCAGACCCCATTTGGAGACAGACCTAGTGCTACAAAGCAACAAATACACCAAAGTTACAATAAATACCAGATTCAATCTAATGGGGATTACTGAGGTGCTCTCCAAGTGTCCCATGAGACTATAAACCAAAGGGCTTTTGCAGATACTGTATCTTTGCCCAATGAGCTCTGTAGCAGAACAAGTCAGCTACTTTGGATCCCACTTCTGACACCAAGAATTGTCAAAAACCTAACATACAGGGAAGCTCCAGAAATGAGTGTAACTAAATAGATTTATCATGAGTAGATACAATTCAGTTCAGGCACGTCAAATCAAGAGCACCAAGGAGGCAGTCTGAAGAGGAAATAGTGAAAACAGTTTATATAAGCAGAGTCTAGACAGGACAGTCTCCTAAAGATCATTATAAATTCCTTTCATGTTGATTTTTCAGGAGACAGAATCAGAGAATGTGCAGGGTTTCAGAGTCAGTCAGTTGTAAAAACAGAGTCATTAAGGACATGCTGTACATCAAAGGACAGCTGGAAATTTAATCATCAATGAATTTTGCTTTAAGGGAGGGTTCTGATTCCTGACCTTGAGTTCAGCTCCTTTAACTGGCTCAGCACAGCCTGTTTAAAATTTAGAGTGTCTTACAAAATGCACCCAGAGACTCTTTGGAAGACAAACCTGGTCATCTACTTCCAAAAGATCACAGCCTTGAAAATTCTATGGAGTAGTTCTACTCTGTACACTTGCAGTTACTGTGTGTTGGAACAGACTTGACAGTAACTAGCAACAACAATTTTGAAACAGAAAAGTAAAAAGTATAAAAACTTCATGTTGAATAAGGTTTAGGTTGTTATTTCAATAAGCATCGAATCATGCAATGAATAAAAAATCAAGTGTTGATTTCTGCAGGACCATAAGAATTGCCATCTTTTACTTCAGTATTTCTGCAAAAATACTTAAGGACATCACTAAATTTCTCAACAAGCCTTCCTTTTGGTGCATAAATCATTCTCTTTTGACATCCCTCTCATATCCTAATCAGTCTCACTAATTTTCTCCTTTACTGTCTTAAATATGCCAGTTCATGTAATATTCCTCTTTTTCTTGCAACCTCAGAAATGCAATAGTTAAACAATAGTTAATAGTTAATCTGAAAATAAACTCCTTATAGAACAATTTTTGTTTTCATCTTCTAAGAAAATGTAAATAACATTGTGTTATTTACATTGTGGTTTATTTTGTTGAAGTAAAGTTCACATAAGATAAAATCAATCCTATTAAAGTAAACAACTAGTGGCATTTACTACAGTCACAATGTTACATAAGTACCATCTCTATCTAGTACCAGAACATTTCAATCACTCCAAGACTTTTCCATCACTCTCTGTATCTATTAAACTGTTGCTTGCCAACCTCCTGACCTTCCTGTCCCTGCCAACCACCAATTTGCTTTCTTTTTCTCTGAATTTGCCTAACAGGAATATTTCATGTAAATGGAATCATACAAAATGTGACAGTTTGTGTCTGGCTTCTTTCACTTAATGTGATGTTTTCAAGGTTCATTCATGTTGTAGCATGTATCAGTACTTCATTTTTTTTATGGGTGAATAATATTCCACTATATGTGTACACTACAATTTGTTTATCTGGTCATCATTTGATGGACATTTGGATTGTTTCCACCTTTTTACTATTATGAGTAATGCTGCAGTGAACCTTCACATATAAGAATTTGTTTGAGTGTCTATTTTCAATTATTTTGGGTATTTGCAATTCATATCTAGGCATAAAATTATTAGGTCCAATGTAATTCTAAATTTAAATTTTTGAGTAACTACCAAACTGACTTTCCATAGTGGCTGCACATATCACATTCTCACTAGCAGTGACGAGGGTTCCAATTTCTCCATCTTCTCACCAGTATTTGTTGATATCCATTTTTAAATTATTGGCATCCTAGTGGATGTGAAGTAGTATCCCATGTGGTTTTAACTGAAAAGTTTTGATTTTCTTAGTAGCTAATGACATTAAACAACTTTTCATGTGCTTTTGTCCATTTGTAATATCTTCTTTGGTGTAACATCTGGTCAAGATTTTTGCCACTCTTTGTTTGGGTTGTGCTTTTGTTGTTAAGTTGTATGTTGTAAGAGTTCTTCATATATTCTGGATACCTGTTGCTGTCAAGCCAATTCCAATTTATAGTGACCCTATAGGACAGAGTAGAACTGGCGCACATGGTTTCTAAGGAGTTCCTGGGGAATTTTAACTGCTGACCTTTTGATTAGGAGCTATAGAAGCTCTTAATCACTATGCTGCCAGGGTTTCCTATATTCTCTATACTATATCCTATTAAGACATATGGTTTGTAAATACTTTTCATTTTAAGGAGGTTGTCTTTTTACATTCCTGATAATGTCTTTTGCAGCACAAAAATTTTTAAAATTAATATTTTAATGCAAATAATTCAGTAAAACTTGGAGATTCTGTCAGTTTCTTATGTATTAATTTAACTGACTATCCCTTTGATGCTTTATAATTCATTAATTTGTTCAGCACATTTTTATTTTTTACATACTTTGGATGATGAACTGCAGTGCAAACTATCTTCTCATTAAACAACACACCTGCTGTTTTGTGAAACACGATACTTCAACATTCTTCCCTTTTCTACCTTAGGTTCCCTGTTACCTGCTTTTCTGTCCCTCCTGTCTTCTTGTCCTTGCCCCTGGATTGGTGTACTTGTTTAGTCTTGTTTTGTTTTACGGGGCTGTCTAATTTAGGGCTAAAGCATGAACCTCTGCGGTAATGTCATTACTGAGCTAAAAATGTGTCCAGGGGCTATAATCTCAGGGTTTATCCAATCTGTGTTTTACAAGTAAGTCTGGTCTTTTTTTTAGCGTGTGTCTGTGTGTAAGCTAGAATTTTGTTCTACCGTTTTCTCTGTCTCTATTCAGGACCCTCTATAGCAACTTCTGCCAGAGCAGTCAGCGGTAGCTAGCTGCTATCTCATTATGCTGGACTGTCTGGTGGTGGTTGTGGTAACTGTGGTCCGTTAGTCCCTTGGACTAATCTTTTCCCTGTGTGTTTGATTTTCTTCACTCTCCCTTGCTCCAGACACAACGAGAGCAATGAAGTATCTTAGATGGCTGTTCACAAGCTTTTAAGCCCCAGACACTGTTAACCAAGTAGAAAGAAAAATATTTTTTCCACACTGTGTTACGGCAGTTGAGCCCCATGTTCCCTAAGACCACAGTCCCCTCAGCCCTTCAGTCCAGTAATTCAGTCCCTCAGGGAGTTTGGATGTGTCCACAAAGCTTCCATGACCCTGCCTTGGTCACGTCGTGCTGGCTTCCCCAGTGGTACACACTATCTACTCTTTACCAAAGTTGCCACTTATCCGTTGTTTATTTAATGTTAAGCAAATTTTATGCACACCAGCGAGGTTCTGCTCCAGGCATTGGGACTTTGGGAATACAGCAGTGAACAAGACTGACACAGTCTCATGTAAATCCCAAGACTGCATTTTAGGAGAAAGGCACAAAGTAGCAGAACAAATTAATGAATGAGATAATTTACAATTTTGATAATAGGTCAGGATGATGCAATAGAAAGCACCCCAGGGTGGAACATAAATTGGTCAGAGAAGGTCTTGGAGGAGGTGACATTTGCACATATGCACAGAAATTTGTTCACTCTGATAAGAATTATACACCCAAAAAACTTGGTAGCACTAACACAATGCCTTATTCCTTAGAGCTGGTTGGCATTCGAAAACTTAACTGGAAAACCATCACACATAAATAAAATACTTGTAATCACAGATGTCAGTCATGAAAGAATAAACAACTTTAATGCCTGCTTCAAGATGTTGAAGGGTGGTATCTAGATGTGCGGGTAAGGTTCATGGAAGACTGCAGAGGTCCGCCATCAGCCTTGTAGACAAAGTCACGAGCTCCTGCAAATGACGGGCTGAAGCATCTCACCTGTGACATGTTTTTTAGCCTACTGTCCTTGATATTATTTGGCTTCCTAATCAAATTTTCTTCAAAAAGATACCCCCTCCTCTCCTGGCACAAGGATCAGGGGAGATGCCTTCTGAGAGGGGCCCTTTACTACCCCCTTGGTCTGTGAGATAATATTGGGAAAACCTGTACAGGAATCTCTGGAGAAAGAGCTCAGAGGAATGATTTCTAACACAGCCAGCTTGAGAGCAGCAAGGCCAGCCCAACCTCTGCTGACTTCCCCCAACTGCACATCCCCACCCATGTGAAAGGAATTGTCCTCTTTAGAACAGCTTGAGAAGGACATAGGGTGGGGGACGGTAGATGTTTACTATCCCCGCAGGAGGAGATAAAGAGCAAAGTAGGAACAAATAGAGATCATAAACTTTAGACCCTTCCTCGTGAACCTTTTAACCTTGAGGTATAAGTAGGGCTGATTGAGCTCGAGGCATCCTTAGGCCATTATCTAAAAAGCTTTGACAGTTAAAAGGATCACCAGGTTTCAGTTAACTGATAGCTCATGTGGCAGGGTAAAAAATTACATCACCTCAAGACCACGAGGATTTTGGTTTCAAATTTGCCAACCACGAGGTTTTGGTTTTGAACTAGCCAATAGATTGTGTGGTCAGTGGGCAGGGTAAAATTCACGTCACTCTTACTATAAAAACAATAAAGACAGACAGCCTTCTCTCTTGCTCTCTGGGTCGGGCTGCCTTAAACCAGAAAAGTCTTTTCTGTCTCCTTGATTCATTTCCCGCCGCGCCTCTCCCTCCCTCCGTGCGTGACCCTGTAAAGTGTCGGGGCTGGCCCCCGGCAGAAGACTTAGGGAAAAGGTAGAAATCTGTAATTTCTATTTTCAGTTTAACCAGACCCACTGCTGTATAGGGGATTCCAGTTCACAGCAACCCTGTAGAACGGAGTAGCACTTCCTGATAAGGCTTCCAAGGTGCAGGTAACAGTTCCATCTGCTGACCTTTTGGTTAGCAGCTTAAGGCTTGACTGCTGCTCCACACAATTTCAATTACCATAGACTCATCAAATGCTCTTGGTGCAAATTTAGGTATTTTTGGCTGTTATTTTTGCTGCTTGATTTTAAGTTGTGATACAAGCAATTTTTCATAGCTTTTCTTTTTTAAATATGCCTTTCTTAAGGATTTCCATTGGTTTCCATTGTAAGATTATAGATGCAGTCAAAACAGAAATATGACATGCTATTGTCTAAAATATGCCAACTGGTAATCTTTTGTAAATATGCATATACCAAACACGTCCCTGCCCTCATCCTTTTCTCTAACGTTCCAAACCCCAAATACCAAACACTCTGCAACCAAGTTCATTCTGACTCATAGTGACACAGTAGGACAGAGCAGAATTGTTGCATAGAGCTTCCAAGGAGCGCCTAGTGGATTCAAACTGCCAAACTTTAGGTTAGCAGACGTAGCACTTAACCACTACACCACCAGGGTTTCCTCTAATTAGTTTAAAGCAAGGCTTTAGAAAATTTTCAGGAATGGTGTGATTTTGTAAATGTTTACAGTGGCTTAAAAACTGTGATGTAACTTCTACCTCACACCAAATAAAAAATGTACTCAAAATGTACTAATGACCTTAATGGAAGAGCTAAAATCACAAACTCTTAAAAGACAATATAAGGTGAATCTTTTATGACTTTTGATTTGGCAATAGGCTCTTAGATATTGCAACAAAATGTATGATTGATAAAAGAAAAATAAAGTGGATTTAAACAAAATTAATAAAAGACAAACTTTGTGCTTCAAAGGACATTATCAAGAAATTAAAAAGACAACCTACATAAAGAGAAAAATAATTGCAAACCACATATGTTAATAGGATATAGCATCCAGAATATAGGAAACCCTAGTGGCACAGTGATTAAGAGCTACTGTGGCTGCTAACCAAAAGGCCTACAGTTCAAATTCACCCTGGAAACCATATGAGGCAGTTGTAGTCTGTCTTGTAGGTTAACTACGAATCTTTCCACCTCACCCATACTTCAGTCATCTCCTTGGAATTCAAGAGCTATTACTGTTGTGTTGGAGAATCTTATGGGAATGTATATAGGTACATAGCTAGGGACTGAGCTAGTTTCGTAGTAGTTCCATATAGAATTCTTGCCTCCTGTGCAGAAGGCCTGGGCTGGATTCCCAGACAAGGCACCTAATGTACAGCCACCACCCCTCAGTCTACAAGGTCTTACATGTTGCTGAGAAGCCGAACAGGCTTCAGCTAAATTTCTACATTAAGATGAACTAGAAAGAAAGGCTTGGCAGTCTACTTCTGAAAATCAGTCAGAGGAAGTCACGTAGACCACATTGGTCTGATCCACAGTCATATATGGGGATGGCACAAGATTGGGCAGAATTTTGTTTTACTGCGGATGGGGTCACTGTGAGTAGGAATTATCTTCATGGCAGCCAGCGTCATCCATAACAAGGTAGGAAGTAATGAAAATACACCCTGCTGTGTGTATTCTCAGGTCAGCCAGTTTGCACCGTCGGCTGCCTTCCTTAGAATCTTGCTGCCTTATGTCTGCTGTTTTAAAAGTCAGGAAAGAAACATTGGCTTAAGTCTAGGAGTCTAATTTGCATTCTAGATTGACAAATCTTGTCAGGATCCTATGATTGATTCACCAACATTCACTCAACTTTAGAAAAACAGTCAGAGTCAACTATGGTAATGCCATCTGTCTCCTGAAGTGCGATGATGGGACAAAACAAAAATCCTGGTTGTGTGTGATAAAACTGTGCTGCTGAATCCACCAATCCTGAAACTGCTCTGCCTCTTGGAGATTGCTTAGGCGAAATAATGAATTTCTTTACCATTTACACAGAAAACATCCTAACTTACACAGTTGCCTTGGGAAAGGAATCCATGACCCATGCTATGATTATAATTCACTAAGAAGGACCTCAGAGTCCTGATACTATTCCTCCCTTCTTCCTCCCCCAAGCCCAAACCCATCACCATTGAGTTGATTTCAAGAGTAGAACTACTCCACGGGATTTCCAATGTCACAGACCTTCACAGAAGCCAACTGCCACAGTTTTTTCTCACTGGTAGGTCTGAACTGCTGATCTTTTGGTTAGCAGCTGAGTGCTTAATCACTGTCCACCAGGGCTCCTCATTCTAGTATTACTATAAATCAAATGCCCCAAAGAATATTTTCATATAGACTTTCTGAGACCAGTACCCTTCTGGGCCTCATGAATAAATCTCTTTGTAACTTTTTGGAGTATAGAAGACTTTGGTCTATCTTGATGTTCTTTGTAACAGCCCCTGAAGACTCTGAAGGCAACAGACCAAACGCTCACGCTTTGGGACCAGGTGGATTTCTCCAGTACTTCAAAGACCTAAAGCATCCCAATGTGACATTGTCTCTTTAAAGTAAAAGCAAGTAGCTTCACTGCCTGTAGATGGGTCAGGGGCCAGGTTTTCACATTTGTCCCAACCTAAACCTGCAGAATAGAATTTTTTATAGCTCCCCTTCTGTTCCCATAAATTCATGGACATTAGATTTACTACCATTCCTGAGGTTATTAGCTTTAGTCTGGCAAGCAGAGCTAGACTATCTGAACTTTAAGCAGACATATAACAAGTTCTCTCATTCTGATTTTGTGGACAAGCTGTAGAAATAAATGTGAGCTGGCTACTATTACACATGGACAGATTTATTAGTGTTTAAATTTGCTTATCTTCTGAATGCTGATTAAAGGATCAAGGAAGATAAAGTTCTCTGATGCGTGCTTTCAAGTACTGTCAACAGATGTATTATATCCAACATTTTCTCAGTGGCTAATATGAAGATACAAAAAGAACACTTTTCATATTGTTTCAAAATTATGTGAAATAAAAAAAAAGCCAATATAACAGACAACTGAAGCAGAGTCCAAAAATAATTCAACAACCTGGAGCAACAAACCAAATCTAAAAAGAGGTTGAGTCTTTTATAATTAACACAAAAGTATCGTGAAGAGATACAAAAGTATATTGTGTAAGAATTTTTAAAGAGAACTTGGGATACGTAGGAAAAATACATAGCCATAGTTGTGTATTGGAGCCCCGGTGACACAGTGGTTAAGAACTCAGCTGCCAACCAAAAGGTCAGCGGTTTGAATCTAACACCTGCTCCTTGGAAACCTTATGGAGCAGTTCTGCTCGCTTGTACTGAATCACTATGAGTTGGAATTCACTTGATGGCAACAGGATTGATTTTAGTTTTATTCATGTGTTAAAGGACTTTCATGTGGAGTTAAAAATAGACATTCTCTGTGTTTTTACAAGGGAGAACCATGACGGATTATTTTGTGGCTCAACAAAGAAAGGAATCTTTACTATTTGGAGGCCTGTTGTCATGGATTGAATTGTGTCCCCCCCCCAATATGTGTAGTCGTGTGGCTGGGCCATGATTCCATGTATTCTGTGGCTGTCCTCCATTGTGCGATTTTGCTGTGCTGTATGTTAAAAGATTAGGGTGGAACTGTAAATCCCTTCAGAAGATCACCTCCCTGCTCCACTGTAAAGAGAGTTTCCCTGGAGTGTGGCTAGCTAGCACCATCCTCAATCCTTTCATCCTGCAAGAGATAAAAGGAAAGGGAAACAGGCTGAGAACTGGGAACCTCACACTGTCAAGAAAGCAGCACTGGGAGAAGAGCACGTCCTTCAGACTTGAGGTTCCTGTGCCAAGATGCTCCCTGGACAAAGACTGAAACAGTACCTGACTTTCCTCTAGAGCCGACTAGGGGGAAAGCCTTCCTCTGGAGAGACATCCTGAATTTGGACTCATCGCCTACCGACTGTGTAAGAATAAACCTTCTGTTGTTAAAGCCATCCACTCTGTGGTATTTCTGTTAGAGCAGCCCTAGCTGACTAAAATACCTATCATCTGAATTTAAAAAATTATGTGAATTAGGACATAATGAGACAATGAGGACCCTTTGCTGCACATATTCAGATGAAAGCTGAGTGGCTGAATATTGTCAGTTTCACATTAGACATAATTTGAGGTAGATGAACTCTAAACTCTCTTTTTAGGGGTTTATGTTTTAAACTTTATTCTAAGTGCTTTAATTGGAGCATTTAGTTGCTTTATATTCACTGTAATTATTGGCAGAATAAATGCAATATCATTTTCTAAAAATGTTGTCTTGACCCAGTTCCGAGGCTCTGCCTAAAAGCTAGTCCATTCACCTCCTTCAGCAGCTGATTCAGTCTGTTCTCCAACCACAACCCTCATTAGGGTCTCATATTCCTGGGCTACTTTGTACCCATCCAAATTGCCCCTAGGCCAGGTATCCAACAACTAGGGACAATCACTACACTCCTGAGACTGCAGAATTCTTCAAAATGCCCCATCTCCAGAAAACATACCCCTGAATCTGCAGAAATCTTCAGAACGCCCAAATCCCAGAAAGCCCAAGCCACCTAACCCTACACTGCTTGCCACACGTAAGCCATCTTTTACAATCCAAGCATGCTGTCACCTTGTCCCAGGTGCAGCACTCTGTGTGGTCATATGTCATGGCATGTTATGCCTCCTTGTCCCAAGGTACTGTGTGTATAATAAACCTAGTTACTTTTCATGGTGTCCCTGACTCCTCATCACTGTGTTGAACCTGGTTTACAATCCTACGAATCCGTTAGAGAGATAACAGCAAGCTGGAGCCATAGGAGATGGCCTAAGTGTGGAAAGTAAGCTATGGTTAGGTAGGCTTCCCTGGCCTCCTGTAGATTGACTAATCTGAATACTTTCATGGGCTCCAAGGCACAGACCTGTTTTTAGTTGTTAGGGGTGAGTTCTTGGTGGCCCTTGAGTGTGATAGCCCAATAAGGGAAGTGTTTAGGGTGTGGATTTAGCAAACACCCTTAAAGAGCAGTTGATCTCAAAACTGGGTCAAGACAGCACTTGTGAAATACTGTATTGCAGTACAACTTGGTACTCACATGTACGTAACCTGCAAGTCCAGGAGAATCACTCTATGTACTGGACTCTGTCCAGGGGCAGAAGGGAACCAGTGGATAATTTTCTCTCCCTTCCTCCTCCCAACCAGATTGTTGGAGACACAGTTGCTCATGTAACCTTTCTGATGAGGTCTGGTGAAACTAAATAACAAGCTTGTCATGAATTTATGGCCAGCTTGGTATAACACATTCTTTATATTAGTATTTTTTCCTTTCCAGTCTCCTACCACTATTATTGCACTTCTATTTCTGTGGGGTTGTACTTCCCAATAAAGAATTTATACAGCTATGCTTTTGCCTCAGGCTCTGTTTTCTTGGGGATCTGAACCATGACAGTCTCTTTCATCAGTTTGTAAAATTCCCAGAAACAATCTTGACAGATGCTTCTTACCCTCTGAGTTCTCTCTTTCTGGGACTCCAGTGAAATGTATGTTCAGTTTTTTTCCCACTATGTTCACTGGGTTTGTAACTCTCTTTTCTGTAATTGTTATTTATTTTTCCCTCTATGCTTCATTCTGAATATTTTCTTCTGTCCTATGTTAACAACAGCTCTCTTCAGATGTATCTGATTTGATCTAAATTCATCACTGAATCCTTAATTTCTGTTCTAAATTTCTGAGTATTTTAAAAATCCTGTCATTTCTGTATGATTTTTAATTTTTATCTGAATCTTCTGTCTTAAGATTTAATTAATCTTCTATCTTAAGATTTAATTTACCAGAATATAGTTAAGTATAGTTGTTTTTATATCTATATCTGTTATTTATAGTATCTGGAATGCTTACTGATCTAGTTTTCTTAGATATGGTTTCTGCTGATTCGCATTTGTCTTGTCTGGTCTCCTCATGTACCTGGCTACCTAGAAATGCATGCTGGATGCTTTATTTAAAACACTGATCAAGTAATGAGAGCCTTAAGACATTGTTATCTACCCCTAGAAAGGATTTCCTTTGTTTTGCTTTGTTTTGAGTGGGTGCTTATAAGCACTACCATCTTGGATCCTTTAATCCAACTTCAGGGAGTGAGACTTTTACAGTTCACCTGAGTAACTGGAAACTGCATTACAATCTGAGGAAGGACGGTTGGTTGTGCTTTGGGTAACTCCTAGGTTACTGTTAGAAGGTAGTGTGTTCACTAGGACCTTTTTCAGGTGTGTCCTAAACTCTAGCTTTTGACCTTTTCTTCTGCCCAGGCTGGGAAAATTGTCATTTAACTTTTCAGTTGACAAGTATTCTAAAGGTAAAGAGCCCAATAGCCAGGGTTTTGATCTTCTCCTGGATTTTGATCTAACAAGTTTCTTCTACGCTTAGCCCTCTTCTTGAGTCCTCATAATAATGGTCTAATACAATATTTGTCCTTTTGAGACTAACTAGTTTCACTCAGCGTAATGTATTCCAGATGACTCTATGTAATCAGGTGTTTCCCAAGATTGTCCTTGTTCTTTATTGTTGCATAGTATCTCACTGTGTGAATATACCACAGTTTATTCTTCTGTTGATCAGCACCTAGCTTGATTACATCTTTTTGCTGTTGTGGACAGTGCTGCAATAAACACTGGAGCACTTATATCTGATTGTGTGGCAGTCCTTGTTTCTGTAGGATATAGTCCAAGGAGTAGAATTGTTGGATCATCGGTATTTCTATTTCTAGCTTTTAAAGAAAGAGCCAAGTGGATTTGTAAAGTGCTTGTACCATTTTAAATTTCCACCAGCTGCGTAGAAGATTTCTAGTCTCTCCACAACCTCTCCAACATTTGTTGTTTTGTGTTTTTTGGAATAATGTCAGTCTTGTTGGGGTGAGATGGTATCTCATTGTGGTTTTGATTTGGTTTTCTCTAATGCCTGATGATTGTGAGCATTTCCTCATGTATATATCATTTGCTTGGATGTCTTCTTTGGTGCAGTGACTGTTCATATCCTTTGCCCATTTTTTAACTAGGTCATTTGTCTGTTTCTTATTGAAGTTCTGAAGTACCTTGTAGATTATAAAGATTAGACACCAATCAGATACGTGATTGACCCCTTTTTTTCCTCCAGTCTGTAGGCAATCTCTTCATTGTCTTGGTGAAGTCTGAAGATGAGCACAAGTGCTTGATTTTTGCCAGCCAAGTACCGTCGAGTCAGATCCGCTTCATGGCGACCTGAGTTGTTTGATTTTTAGGGGTTCTCATTTATGTATTTTCTCTTCTGGTGTTTGTGCATTGTCAGTAATATTTTGTAGTCATGTATTAGGACTCCCAGTGTTGCAGTAGTCTTTTTCTTCTATAATCTTTATCATTTTAGATTTTACATGTAGGTCTTTGATCCATTTTGAGTTAGCTTTTGTGCATAATGTGAGATTTCAGTCTATTTCCTTTTTTTTGTTTGCAGATGGATATCCGGTTTTGCCAACATCATTTGTTGAAAAGACTATTTTTTCCCAAGTTGATGGACTTTGGACCTTTGTCAAATATCAGGTGTTCAAAGGTAGGTGGTATTATATTTGGATTCTTTCTTCTGTTCTACCAGTCTATGTATCTTTTTTTCCACCAGTACTAGGCTCTTTAACTACCATGGCAGCGAAACAGGTTCTAGTGGGGTAATGTGAGGCCTCCCACTTTATTTTTCTTCTTCAGTAATACTGTATTCATCTGGGGCTTCTTCCCTTTCCATATGAAGCTGGTGATTTTTTCATAAAAAAATAACATTGGAATTTGTATGGGGATTTCAGTGTATGAATATTCTTATAAAAGGTTTTACAGTAATGTTTTATTAAATAAGATTCTTTGAATTTGATTTATAATGCAAAACAAAATCCTCTCTCTTTTTAGTTGAAGAGGAGATGGTACATATCCTGTATTTCTTTTATAGACTTAGTAATTTACAAAGATTCAAATGAAAAGAAAGAGAGAAACGTATGGACATTGAATTTACTTGTTTGTATAGAGAAAAGACTAGTAAGAATATTACCTAGTAGTAGTGAAATAAGGAGTTGATAGCACTTTTTCTTTGTCTCTTATTTCCCATTTTTGTTATTATCAACTTTAAATCTGCTTTGGATCTCCTATCACTAAATCTTCAGATTTGCTTTCTGTTAAACATAAAATGTTCCCTTTCAAACTTTAGGCAAAAAAGCTTTTGATGTATTCCTCTAAGATTACAATATATGCAATGTGTTTATCAGCATTACCACCTTGTACAGTCTTATCATTCACAATACTGGTGACACACTTTGTACAATTTTTGACTCCTAAATTTCCAAAAGATGACCTGTTCATGTAACTAAGTCCCCTCTCCTCAGACTGCTGCAATATGGCAGTTTCTTTTTCACATGTAAGTACATAAATCTTAAACGAATTTCAATTTATAAAAATAGGCCAAGAGTATACACTCCTCCTTTGTTTTCTAAGGTGAAATCAGACTCAACAGTGGAGGATTTTGTTGTTGTTGTTATTTTATTTTATTCATAACTATACTGAGATAGCAAGCATAAACCAGGATAAAAACTAAACCCTTTGTTGTTGAGTCAGTTCTGACACATACCATGCAAAATGGTAAGGTAAGAAACAGAGAGTCACTGATTGAATTGTGCCTCCCAGTATGTGTCAACTCAGATAGGACAGGATTCCCAGTATTGTGTAGTTGTCCTCCATTCTGTGATTGGAATTTTGTATCCAAGAAGATTAGAGTAGGATTGTAGCAGCCTTAACCAGATCATATCCCTGATCCAATGTAAAGAGAATTTCGCTGGGGTGTGGCCTGCATGGAAGCTAGCAGAGAGTGGGGACCTTGTGCCACCAAGAAAGCAATGCCAGGAGCAGAGCATATCCTTTGGATTCAGGGTCTCTATGTTGAGAAGCTCCTAGTCCAGGGAAAGATTCCTGAGAAGGACCTTCCTCCAGAGATGACAGAGAAAGCCTTTCCCTGAAGCTGACACCCTGAATTTGGGATTGTAGCCTACCAGACTGCAAAAAAATAAATTTCTCCTTGTTACAGCCATCTACCTGTTGTATTTCTGTTACAGCAGCACTAGATAATCAAGACATAAACCAATTAAACAGCAAATGTAAGCACTCATGTTTCCCAAATAAAACAGATGCCTTTATAAAGCTATATGTTTCACCACATAAACAAAGGGGAAACATATATTGCAATGCCCATACTTTCAGCACATCCATGACCATTAGGGTCATAGTCCTTTGGAGTTCTGTGGTTCTTGATTACATCATTATCCATGAAGCCAGTATTGTTGCCATAGGATGAAACAGAGAAGTACCAATTCTACAGTCAGAATAGTGTTGTACTCAAATCAACGTGAAGCTAGATTTTACATTAATCATTCCAGCCATCATATCTACTATCTCAGGTGAAAAGGAAGGCAGTATAGTGATTCCTCAGACAGTGATGAATGGCACATGAGAACAGATACATAAGTTAGGAATATTTACATTTTTGGCATGTTATAACAATAAAAGAATACTTTGATAGTCTGAAAAAGTTATATACTGCATAATTCCAAATTCATGACATTCTAGAAAAGGCAAAACCATAAAGACAGTAAAAATATCAATGGTTTCCAGGGATTCAAGGAAAGGAGGAGAGGGCTGAATAGGTAGAGCAAAGGGCATTTTTAAGGCAGTGAAACTATTCTATAGGATACCATAAAGGTAGACACACAACATTAGGCAAAATTCAAAATCTGTATGGTTGTACAACACAGGGAACCCTAACATAAATCAGAGACTTCAGTTAACAATCTTTCAATATTCGTTTATCAACTATAACAAATTTTCCATATGTATACAAGATATTAATAATCAGAGAAACAGTAGACAGTGGTAGGTGGAAGTGCACAGATATGAATCAAATGTAATTATTCACTTTCTACCTCTCTGTTGAGTTCTATACTGGTGCCACAAGCAGCATTCCTTCTCTGACCCCAGCCACTAGAATCAGATCAGATGTCACTAGTTAAAAGGACAATGCCCTTCAGACTGCCAGGCAGATCTAGCATTTCAAATACCACCTACAACCTTGGGAGTCCTCAGGGCTCCTCTTGCTTCCCTCTGCCTTTTCAAGATGTCAACTGTAAGCTCAGGGGCTCCCTGTTCACCTTAATTCTGACCTGCTGACTCCTATTATTCCTTTGGGTTTGATAATTCACTGAAACTACTCACAGAACTCATAGAAAGCTCAATAATTTGAATTAGATTTAGTGTACAAGACATAAATCAGGATCATCATAAAGAAGAGATGGTCTTGGGAGATTTCCAGTGCAGAACTCTTACATCTCAAGGGATGCGCCACATGAGCGCTGATGTCTCTGGCCAACCAGGAAGCTCACGGAGCTTCAGAGTCCCTAGCTTTTACTGAGGGACATTGTATAACACAAACCCCAGCCCCTTACCCTGATGTCCGTCAATGTCACCAGGTGATCACTATGTACGAAAAGGTAAAATTTTGTCCTGGTCCACACCCACCCCAGACTCACTTCATTACCTCACCAGCATAACCTGTTAGATAGGTGCTATTTGAGTTTGAACTAGAGTCCTTATCAAAGGCACTTAGATCCCAAGGGTTTATTCTCTTTCTCTTTTTTTGTAGAGATTATCTCCTAGAACTGAGGACAAATACCAAATTCTTTTGGTAAAGTTAATGTAAATCACACAGGGAATGTAGGGGAACTCTTCGTATTTCCTGCTTCATTTTCCTGTAAGCCTAAAATTGCCTAAAGAAAAAAAAAGAGTCTATTGGAAATGCATCGTTACTGTACTCTCAGACTATTAAGTCATATGTGCAGTTACATATACCAAGTATAAGCTCATCGTGCTTAATGAAGATCAGCTTTGCTGTTTTCTTGTCAGAGAATCCTGTTCACTTTGCAACCGTGACTTAGTCTTCAGTTAGAATGACACAGTATTGAGCAACTATCCTGATTGATGAAGTACACTTTTGGTTTCAGTGATGGTTTTTGTACTAGTCTTTGTCAATGGGAGAGAAAGGATTAACAGTTTTGCTCAGAAGGAGCTACAATAGAAGGGCATTCTAAATTGATTTGGATTGTACATTTTCACTTAATCACACACACACACACACACACACACGAAGTTGCTCAGTCCCTACACTGAGTGAAAAAGGGTCTCAAGTAAGGACTTATCTCCTGGTAAAAATGAGTTTTAATCCATTTCTGGCACACAAAAAGGAGGGGGAGCTGTAAGTAAATCAGGCTAACTTAAAAGTTTTTATAGAATCTGGTCCCAATTCACTGTTAAACAGGGCAGCTTTGATCATTCTGTTGAGCCACTACCAAAAAACTGTGGATGGGAGTATGTCAATTATTCCTACTTATTTCTAACATCCCCCTCTTGGGTTGCATGAGCAAAATGAGGGAGCACAACTTCAGTGTCACCAAGTAGCTACCGGGGAGCATCAGAGACAACGTGAGTGCACAAGATATTGGTCAGGTTTGTGATTTGGGAGTAGAACAAAGAACAAAAAAGGAAGCAGCACAGCTGGATTATAAACAACACAGTAGTAATTAATGTCCTATAACAGCCATAGGAGAAGGTGCCATACTAATCTTTAGGAATCTTAGCATGTACAAAAGTGAGGAATTGTTAGAGTTTTGTTGTCATTGTTCTTTTGGTTTTTATAATTATCTATAGGCATGAAGAATCTAAAGGCATAGCTAGAGTCAGCAAAAATGTTAACAGCCTTTTGAATAGTAAGAGTTTACACCAGGTTCTAGCAGTAACTCAGCCACCTAGAAAGAAGGCAAAGAATCGTTTTTGCTAGCTCACATTGAAACAGCCTGCAAACTCACAGACCAAATCGTCTGAACTTGCAGTTCTTTTTCTCTATTATATACCATTTCTTTCATTCATTAATTTTTACAGATTTTGATACATATTTGTATACGACATGTACATAGTCATACCAAACAATGTTTAAGTGATAGAATTAAAGCTCTAAAGATGTAGTTTTTAAAAACATATGAGATGTTGCCATTATATGATAATGATTAAAATGCACTCAATATGCCATAATAATTTGAGTTTTATGATACATAAATGAATGCACTTTTTTTTTCTGTTCTCAGAAAGTACAACTAAAAACTCTGGACAGTACATATTAAAACAAATACAGAAACGGAAAACAAGTTAGCATTTTCCAGGGGTACAGAAAGGACTGAGGGCTGGAGGAAAGTAGGTGTGGCTATGAAAGCGCCACGTTTTTATCAGGAGACAAGTCCTTACTTGAGACTCTTTTTTACTCAGTGTAGGGAATGAGCCACTGTGTGTGTGTGTGTGTGTGTGTGTGTGTGTGTGTGTGTGTGTGTGTGTGTGTGTGTGTGTGTGTGTGTGTGTGTGTGTACCCTGTCGCTGTCAGCATTCTTGCTGTGATGTTATACTGTGGTTTTGGAAGATGTTTTCATTGAGGGAACTGGGTAAAGGATCCATGAGGTCTCTCTCTATTTTTTCTTAAAACAGTGTGTGCATTTAACATTAGTCAAGATGACACATTTAGAAAAACACACACAGGTACCACAACATACATATATACACACATGTATGCATATATAAAATATAATACACACATATATAAATCTGCTGACATCAAGTCGATTCTGACAGAGTAGAACTGCCTCATAGAATTTCCAAGGACTGTCTGGTGGATTTGCACTGCTGACCTTTGGGTTAGCAGCCACAGCACTGAACCACTACGCCACCAGGATTTACACACACAGGCACATACACACACACATTCACACACATATAGGCACCCTGGTGGCACAGTGGTTAAGAGCTTGACTACTAACCAACAGGTCAGCAATTCAAATCCACCAGCAGCTACTTGGAAGCCCTATGGGTCAGTTCTACTCTGTCCTATAGGGTTGCTGAAAGTCACAATTGACTGGACAGCATGCACTTGTTTTTGTATATACAAGTACACACAGACATATATGTATAGACACATGTGTGCATGCATGTTTGTACGCACATGTGTACATGCATGTATATGTGCGCATGTGTATACACATACATGTACATGTATATACACACGTGTATATATTTAAGTGCTATATCTGCCAACCAAAGGATTGACAGTTCGAATCCTCCAGGTGCTCTTTGGAAACTCTGTGGAGCAGACTCTGCTCTACAGTGTCACTATGAGTCAGAATCAAATCGTCAGCAGTGGATTTGGATTTATATATGTATGTTTGTGTGTATCAAGGAGTCATGTGGCATAGTAGTTAAAGAAATCGACTGCTGACCAAGAGACTGGCAGTTTGAAACCACTAGCCCTCCATGAAAGAAAATGTGGCATGGAGTCTGATTCCATTAATATTTACAGCCTTGGAAACCTTGAGAGCTCAATTGCTGAGAGGTTGGTGGTTTGAACCCAACAAGTGCTCTACAGAAGAAAGATGTAGCAGTCACTCTCTATAAAGATTTACAACCTTAGAAACTCTATGGGGCAGTTCTACTCTGTTCTACAGGGTCACTGTGAGTCAGAATTGACTTGATGCTGATGAGTTCACCTTTTTTCTTTTCAAAAGCCTGTTCCCCACAGCTTGACTTGGTACATTTTTACATTTATGTCAGATATATCTATTTGTTCTGAGGGAAAGAAACCAGCTTCAGGTTGCTTGGGAAGAGTTTAAGGAGGAATAGACTTTGTGCACAGGTGCCATTTCACCTGCCACCCAATATTTAAAGTATTAGAAGGAATGGATTCAAACAGATGTTTTGAGGACTTGTTCTGTTGCCAGGAGTCATTCAACAGAATTTATGGGTTTAGGATCTTCAGCTTCGTGATTATTTGCCCATATGTCCCCATCCCATTTCATGTCAATTAATGTCCTCACTTTAACCTTCAGACGAGATTTAAGGTTAGGAATTCAACTGGCATTTTAATTCAGCCACTCTTACAATAAAACTCTGAGACTGGTTTTTAGCAGTACCAGCTCTGTTACTACCAGAAATAAGGCTTTCTTTCAAGGTACAAGTGAAAACTTTGAGGTCATTTGTGTTGTGGTTGAGCTTTGAATTTGAAATCCTGAGTGAGCTCTGAGGGCATCCCTTTCTTTCACCACTTTGTTTAGCTACAGAAGGACCAACCAGTCAGCTTCCTGACATTTCTTACTATGACACTATGGTGGAAAGGTTTCAAACATACAATCACCCAGAGCCTTGCCTTCACCAGTACTGATGTATTGGTGGTGATATTTTGTGTATTTCTATTGTCACCTCATGTTATAGAAGTACCCTCTTTTCTGTTGGAAGCAGAGCTATCAACATCTTTAAAACTAACTAGATTTAAGGACCAATTTAGAAAATCCATCCTTGGAATTTTGTTTCTCTAGAGCCACTGTCAATATCAAATGTCTTATGCTGGGTTCCCTAGAGATGACAAACCAACAAAAGCATATATGTATGTATGCGTGTGTGTGTGTGTGTGTGTGTGTGTGTGTGTGTGTCTGTGTGTGTGTCTGTGTATGTATACATGGAGAGAGATCAAGGAAATAACTTTTGTGGTTGTAGAGGCTAGAATGTCCCCAGTCTGTGGGTTAGGCTGGAGGCTTCTCTTGATTCATGTAGCCATGGGGGGCTGGTGAACCCATGGGCAGGTGAGACAGCAAGGCTCTTGCTCACAGGCTGTAAACACCAAACAATCTCCACATTGGCAGGCAAGTTGGAGATAAACTGCTAGCTAAGGTCCCAAAATCCAGAAAGGAGATGAACAGAAGCCAACTGCAGGATCCAATGAGAACAAAAGCCCATAAGCCCCTCCCCCAAGAAAGTCCACTGATATTTGATGCAGCCACACACCCAATGCAACTCCCTTTAAAGTGATTGTCTATTCACAGCAGATTCTGTCATGAAAGTGATCATATTACCTGAAATCTCATCATGAAGAGATCACATCATCGCATGACTGCCAAAATACATTGTAACTGCCAAACCACTGAAAATGATTTCCCAGGCAAATTGACACAGAACCTTATTTACGTTCATCATGATTATCGGTAGGTCTAAGTTTACTTGTGTCATTTTGTTATACTTTTTTTAGTAGTGTTTGCAGTTGTTTGTTTTACCAATTTTTCTGTGCTGAGTTCTTTATGTTTGTGAATTTTCATTTCTTTCATTCTTGCTGATTTCCAGTTTATTGAGTCTTTATGATTTTTTTTTTTCTTCTTATAGGCATGTTTGTTAATTTTCTTTGTGGTTACCATTAGTGTTCCTAAGCTATACTAGTCTTTTATTTATCTCTGTTTGAAAGTTCTCTTTATTGTCTTGATGTTTTTACCATTTACATAGTAATATCTTTGGTTCCCTGTTTTCAGTGTTTTATTTTTGAGAATTCTTTACTTGGGTTGTGATCTGGCTGCTCTATCCTTTGTTCTTGTCTGATGTTGTTAGTTTCCTACCTGAAAACTTCTCGTTGATGTTTCTTATAATTTTGTTCTAATTTTTACAAATTCCCTTAATTTCTGTTTATCTGGAAATGTGTTAATTTTGACATCATATATGACACAAAATTATGCTGGATATGTAATTTTTAGCCGTCAATTTTTTTTCAAGGCTTTATACACATTATTCCATTGCCTTCTTGCCTGCATGGTTTTTTGCTGACTAATCAGAACTTAGTCTTATTGGTTCCCATTTGTAGGTGACTTTTAGCTTTTCCATAGCTGCTTGCAAGATTCTTTCTTTGTCTTTGTCTAAGTCTTAGTGAAATTTCTTTTGGAGTCTCTCCTGTATGGATATTGATTAGCTTCTTAAATGTGTATCTTCTGATCTTTCATGATAATAAGGAAGTTTTTGCCAGCAAATCTTTGAAAATTTATTGTGTTTTCCATTGCTTCCCCCTCATTCTGGAATTCTGATTGTATGCAAGCTTTTCCTCTTGATAGTTATTCATATAATTCTTAGGCTTTGTTCATATTTCTTCATTCTTTTCTAATTTCTCCTCAAACAAACTGCTTTCAAGAGATTTGTCTTCTTTTTTGTTAATTCTGTATTCCATTGTTTCAAATGTCCTATAGCCTTCTATTGAGTTGTCTATTTCTGAAATTTTATTGTTAATCTTTTGGATTTCTAGTTGCTGTTTTTGTATGGTTTATAATTGTCTATTTATTTTGTCATTTTGTTCTTCTATTGGTTCCCCAAATTCTTCTATTGCTTTGTTTGTGTTTCTGTTGATTTTGTCTATATTTTCCTTGCTTTTACCTGTGTTTTCAGTGATTTCTTGGAGAGCTCTGTCTATTAGTCATTTGAATTCCTTATTAGGTAGTTTCACTGGTTTTTTTTTCTTTTTTCTGGAAGGTTTTCTGGTTCTTTACTTTGATCACTTGCTGGAACCATGTTGCCCAGCTTCTTTATATGATTTGATACTGTCTGTTGTTTCTGAGGCATCAGACAGTTACTATATTTACTTATCTATTGTATGTTTGTTTGCTGTATCTTTAATTTTTATATATATTTTTTATAATATGTGTGCAGGTTGGGTATGTGTGCTATTCTGGTGGCTAATTTGGTCAAGTCTCTAGATAGATGGCAGGTATACAAGTGTGGATCTTGGTTGGCCATGCAGGGCTGCTGAGGATATAGATGGCATTTGCTGGCTGTGGGTGCTGGATGTCTTCTCTCTGGTTACCGGTTCGGCAGTTGTCTCTGCACTCAGCTGATTGCCAGGTGGCTTGGACTGAGGGCACCCAGGATGCTAGTCACTGGATGGTTGGTGCAGAAATGCTCACTGATAGTCCCAGAGTGGCAGGGATGCTTAGGGTGGGGGGCAGGTGTTCAAAGTGGGAAAAAGTCTCTGGTTGCAGGGGTTGGGGTGAAGCGGGGCAAGGCATGGGAATTGTCATCTGTACGTAGGTACCCGGTTGAGGACATGCTCTTTTCTGTTAGAACACATCATAGGGGAAGTTGTGCAGCCAGTTCTCAGGATCCTGGAGCCTGAAGACAGTAGGAAGTACCACTTACTGGTCCTTGGGTCCCTGATGTAAGGGACTTGAAGGAGTAGGAGGCACTGCTGGTCCCCAGATCCCCAGCACATGTTGTTAGAGACGGTGCAAGGCACTACTAGCCATCAGATCTCTGGTGCAACAGGAGACACTGCATTGGATAAGAGACACTTGAAGCCCTTAGACCCACATTATGGTTACCAGAAGAATTACAAGGTTCTGCAGATTGTAGGCCCTCAACAAAAGCTGAGCAAAGAGGAAAGTGCCTTCAGATCACAGGCTCCTGGTTTAGTGATCAGAGTGGTGCTAAGTGCCACTGGATTGTAGCTGCAGTGGGGAGGCAGAGGGGCAAGAAGAGTGGGGACACCCACGGGCCCTTGGACCTGTATCATAGATGGATTCTTGGGAGAGTGTAGGGGGTGTGGTGTGTGAAATTAACTTCTGTAGGACAGACCTACCTGGCTCTGGCCATCGGCACAAACTAGCTCATGCTTAGTTGCAGCAGGTGTTGTGAATTTTGGCTGGGAATGCTACTTGCTTGTGTCAGGATGGCCACAATGTGGAAGTCTGGCTAGCTGAGCACTGATGAGGGTGTTTGGAGGAAGAAGAAGGTACGGCATATCTGTGGGTCCTCAGTGTTGGGAGCTGAAATCATCTTAAAGAAAATCTTAAAGAAATTTACTGGGCAAGGCTCACTTAAGAAAAATATGGTGCCAGCAAGGTCATGAGAACTGACTGCTTAGCAATCTCCCAGGAAAGAATAAACAACATGTGGCTGCCCTTGGATAGGGCTATTATTAGATCAGAGGTTTTGAGAACTAGGGAACACAGGTGTTTGAGATAGACCAGAGTTAAGAATAAACAAAGTGTGTGCTGTATAAAAGTTTGCTCAGTAAAGAAATAAACATCTCAGCTGGACTGGATCCCTCCTGATGCGAGCATCTTTCTTTAAGCTCCCACACCCTCCCTTCAGTCCTGTTCACCTGTAGACAGACAGCTGGCACCCGTCACCCCAGTACAAGTTACTGAGTGAAGGGTTACTGACTTAGGTGTCAGGATGGTGATGAGTATCTCTAGGTTGTAATCACATGTAGGAAAGGCAGATGAATGAGAAGACTGGGGATGCCCCACATGCCCATGGGCATCTGGCACAAGGGTCTGGAGTGGGAACAGTGTGTAGCGTACATGCGCTTGACTTTTGCCAAGTGGGAAGCACTTCTCCCTGAGCGTGAGTACAGAGTTACTCCTGTTTCACTGCACCAGGTGATGAAAGTTTTGCCTGGAAGTGCTGCTTGTTTCACCTCAACATGGATGCAGTATTCGGGTTCAGCCAGCAGGGCATTGGTGATTCATAATTCTCTACGTCTGCATGGTGTGTATTGTCTCTCCTTCCACTTGGCACTTGGTCCTATTCTTCAGTATTGTCTTTGATGTGCTTAAGGTTCTGGAGTTGCCATCTGTATCCAATTCACTTGTCTTAGCAGATCTTTGTTGTAAGAGGTATCTTATGAAGCCCCTGACTGCTCCACCATCTTTAACAACCTCAAATTAAGTGTATTTTTTATAAGAAAGAAAATAGCATTCATTCATTGATTGTAAGGCACGGTATAGAGCCCTATCCTTCAGTTTGCTTATACTTCAACATTGAAGAAATAAGGTACGTGCATAAATTTTTGACACAGTAATTAGTGATAGGTACCAAAAATGGATCTAGAAATTATTAAATTTGAAAATATTCTATATGCTAACAGTATGCATGTGTGTTTCAGATTGACTCATATTTAGCTCAAAAATGTTTTTATTTCAAAAGCATGTACTATAGACCAAAGTTAGAATCATTTCTACTTTTAGTTTTGGGGATGGAAAAACAGAAATAAAAATAAGTAATGTACAGATGTTTTCAGGGTTTAAAGGCCTCATATACTCCCAAAATAAATAACTACTTTAAGACCTACAGAAAAAAAAACAAGGCAAAATCACCAGTTGTAAATGTAATCAACAAAATTTTAGAAAATACTTGGGCAGTAGTACAGAAAAGCTCTAGTTAAAATGGTTAAAGTTGCAATTGGAACATAGCAAAGGCAGGAAAGTTTCCTGGACACACTCAAACACTTTGAGGAGCAGAATAGTCTGGGCTGGTTCCTGGGGACCATAATTTTTGGGGACATCTAGGTCAATTGATGTAACAAAATTTATTAAGAAAGTGTTCTGTATCCCACTTTGGTGAGTATCCTCTGGGGTCTTAAAAGCTTGTGAATTGTCATCCAAGATACATCATTTAGTCTAATCCCATTCAGAACAAAAACAGAATAAGGAAAACCAAAGACAAAGGAAAAATCCTTTTCCAAAGAATTAAAGGACCAAATGAACCAGAGACTCCAGCAATTTCAGATCAGAACTAGATGGTGCCTGGCTGACACCAATGACTCCCTTGACAGTAAACAACAAAGAGTCCTAAACAGAGCAGGAGAAAAACATAGAACAGAACTCAAATTCACATTTAAAAAAAACACAGATAAATGACAGAGACTGGTAGAACCTCCAAAACTACAGCTTCCAGCTGCACTGTTAATCCAGAAGTGAAAACATTCCCAAAGTTCACTCTTCAGACAAAGATTAGACAAGACTATAAAACAAAAAATGCGTGCAAGAAGTCTTTTCTAGCTCAATCAGATACGTGAGACCAAATGGGCAGCTTCTATCCAAAATTAAGATGTATGTACATAAAGTATTTCATTGCTGTCTTAAGAGAATTTCAAGAGTAATTTTGTCTAAATTTTATTATTTTTGTTGTTGTTGAGAATATACACAGCAAAATGTACACTAATTCAACATTTCCTGTGTGTGCTACTTAATGACATTGATTACATTCTTTGAGTTATGCAACAGTTCTTACTCATGTTCTGAGTTGTTCTTCCCTCATTAACATAAACCCACTGCCCCCTAAGTTTCTTACCTGATCTTTCAAGTTGCTGTTGTCAGTCTAATACTGTAGAAACATCTCTTTGAAAAGCCCAGTGATGAAGGCAGACATTTTTTACTAATTAAACTGAACTCTTGCTTAGTTTTAAGATTGCTTCAGTGGATATTTTTTGGCTTAAGGTTTAAAAGATTGCCTCAAAGGAAAGTCTAGTGCCAGGGACTATTAGACCACATCTACAGTGGCCTACGGAAGACTGAATCCAGTCCAACTGGACAGTGCCTGGCTACCACCACTGACTGCACTGACTGCTCTGACAGGGATCACAACATAGGGTCCCAGACACATCTGGAGAAAAATCTAAAACTCTCCGGAGTCTCAATTCTGTTCCATTGATCAATCTGTCTGTTCTTGTACCAGTACCAGGCTGTTTTGACCATGGTGGCAGTGTAGTATGTTCTAATGTCGGGTAATGAGAGGCCTCACAGTGTGTTCTTCTTCTTTAGTAGTACCTTATTTATCCAGGGCTTTTTCCTTTCCAAACAAATTTGGTGATTTGTTTCTCCATCTCATTAAAAAAAGGCACTGGAACTTGTATTGGGATTGCATTATATAAGCAGATTGCTTTGGGTAAAATAGACATTTTCACAATATAGTCTTGCTATCCATGAACAGGGTAGGTTTCTCCATTTATCTAAGTCTTTCTTAGTTTCTTGTAGTAAGGGTTTGTAGTTCTCTTTGTAAAGGTCTGTTATTTCTCTGGTTAGATGAATTTCTAGGTACTTTATCTTCTTAGGGGCTATAGTAAATGATATTGATTTGATGATTTCTTCATTAAGAGTCTTGTTGTTGGTATAAAGGAATCTTACTGATTTACTTATGTTTATCTTGTATCGTAAGACTTTGCTGAAGTATTCTATCAGTTGAAAATTTTTGCATCTAGATTCATGAATGATATCAGTCTGTAGTTCTCCTTTTTTGTTGAGTCTTTCCCTGGCCTTGGTATCAGGGTTATGCTGGCTTCATAGAAGGAGTTTGGGGTACTCCATTCTTTCCTGTACTGTGAAATAGTCTCAGTAGTATTGGAGATAACTCCTCTCTAAAACCTTGGCAGAATTTAGCAGGTTTTTGATGACATTTTCAATCTCTTCCTTTGTGATGGGTTTGTTAAGTTGTTCTGCTTCACGTTGTGATAATTTGTGTAGGTGGTATAAATCAAGGAATCTGTCCATTTCCTCTAGGTTTTCAAATTTGTTAGAGTACAGTCTTTCATAGTATTCTGTTATGATATTTTTGATTTCTGTTGGATCTGTTGTGACAACTCCTCTCTCATTTCTAATTTGGGTTATTTGTTTCCTTTCCTGCTTTTCTTTAGTAAATTTAGCCAGTGGTTTGTCAATTTTGTCGATCTTTTCGAACAACCAGATTTTGTCTTTTCAATTTTTTCAATTCGCTAATTCATTTAGCTCTGCCCTGATCTTTATGATTTGGTTTCTTCTGAGGGGCTCCACAGTTGTTCTCTCTCTACTTGTTCAAGCTGTATGGTTAGTTCCTTGATTCGGTTTCTTTCTTCCTTCCAGATGTGTTCATTTATGGAGATAAACAGACCTCTGAGCACTACTTTGGCTGTATCCCATAGGTTCTGATAGGAAGTGTTTTTGTTTTCACTGGAATCCATGAATTTCTTTATTTCATTCTTGATTTCTTCTATAACTCATGTTTTTTTGAGCAAGATGTTGTTCAGTTTCCAAGAGCTCCACTTTCCATCTATGTTTTTTCTTCTATTGATTTCTACTTTTGTGGCTTTATGATCTGAAAAGATGCTTTGCAGTAAGTCAGTGGTATGGATTTTGTTGAGAATTGCATTATGTCCTAACACATGGTCAATTTTGGAGATTATTCCATGTGCACTGGAGAAGAAGGTGTAGTTGTCTGCTAACGGATGGAAAGTTCTGTATGAATCGATGAGGTTTAGTTGGTTAATTGTGGCACTGAGGTCTTCTGTATCTTTACTGAGCTTTTTTCTAGATGATCTGTCCAGTATTGACAGTGGAGTGTTGAAGTCTCCCACTATTATTGTGGAGTGATCTAACTCTTTTTTGAGTGTAGTCAGTGTTTCTTCAATGTATTTAGGTGCTCTGATATCAGGTGCATAAATATTTAATATAGTTAAGTCTTGCTTGTGTACCGAACCTTTCAACAACAAATAGTGTCCATCTTTGTCCACGATGGTGGATTTGACATTAAAATTGACTTTGTCTGAGATTAGAATTGCCACACCTGATCTTCTTTGTTCATTGTTAGCTTGATATATGTTCTTCCAACCTTTAATTTTCAGTTTGTTCCTATCTTTAGGTCTCAAGTGAGTTTCTTGTAGACAACATATGGATGGGTCATGTGTTTTGATCCAAGATGTCACTTGATCTCTCTTTACTGGAGCATTCAATCCATTCACATTCAATGTAATTATTGATAGGTGTGTGTTCACTGCTGCCATTGTGACATGTTTATTTTTTGTGTTGATGTTTTCTCTGTTGTTCTTATTAGTCTGTTCTGGGACATTCTTTTAGGTGAGTTGATATTTCACTTTTTTCAGAGCTGTGTTTGTAGTTGTTGAGACTCCTGTGTTACATTTCTTGAAATGGTATGATACATCTTTGTTGGGCTTTACAGCTGCCCCTATGATCCGTCTTAATAAACTGTGTATATAAACCCAGTTTTAATTATTACCAGTCTTGTCATCTTCCTCTCCATCTGGAAGGACTATAACGACTGTAGTACATCCCTCTTTTTAATATGATCCACCATAGTTTTCATGATAATAACTGGAATGCTTCTTTCAGTATTAAAGCTGTGATTGACTTTGGGGCCTTCCCTAACCGAGTAGCGTTCTGAGTAATGTGTCGTTCTAAAATATGAAATTAGTGCTTTTGTTCTTCTAAGCCAAAGCCAAGAACTTCTTTCAGTATTTCTTGTAGTTTTGGTTTGGTTTTTACAAAGTCTCTGAGTTTCTGTTTATCTGGGAATGTCTTAATTTCATTTTCGTATTTGAAAGATAGTTTTGCAGGATATAGAATTCTTGGTTGGAAGTTCTTCTCCTTCAAGGCTTTGACTGTGTCATACCACTGTCTCCGTGCCACCGTGGTTTCTGCTGAGAAATCTGAAGAAAGCCTACAGGGTTTCCCTCTGAATGTTAGCTTTGCTTTGAGTCTTACTACCTTTAAGAGTTGCTGCTTATATTTAATTTTGTTAAGCTTGATTACAATATATCTTGGAGTCTTTCTTTTGAGATCTATATTGGGTGGCATATGATATGCCTCTGAGATGTCTATATTCTCTTCCTTCATGATTTCTGGGAATTTTTCTGTCAGCAACTCAGCAATGATACTCTCTGTGTTCTCAGGTGTCTCAACCTTTTCAGGGGCTCCAATTAATTGAAGGTTGTTCCTCTTAATAGAGTCCCACATGCTTCGTAATGCTTCTTCATTTTTCTTGTTTCTTTTTTCTGATTTCTGCTCATAGATGCTGGTGTCAGTAGCTCTGTCTTCCAAGTCAGAAATTCTTTTTTCCATTTGTTTCTTTCTGTTTACTTGGCTTTGAGTGGAAGTTTCTACGTCTTTGATTTTGTTCTTGATCTGTTGGATCTCGTGTTCCATCAGATCAAACAGCTTGTTTAATTTTTCCTTTGTTCTGCTGCATTTGTATAAGTTCTAGAAGGGCTCTGTATATAATCGTTTTGTATTCACTTTCTGATGATTTCATAAAAGTTTCTTCCTCTGGAAAACTCCTTGGTTGCTTTGTTTGGGAGCCTTCTGAAGCCATGGGTGATTTCTTGTATGCCACAAGTGTCTGTTGCTCTTTGGGTCCCATGTGAGTAAGTAGAGGCTGGAAGAGACACTGTGAGGATAGACTGCAGATGTTTCTCAAGGCTGTCTAAAGCAAAAAGTATCTGACCGCTTCCCAAGTCAGTTAGGTTTTCAGGAGTAGAGGTCTCTCTTCCCAGCTGGCAAAGTAAGCACCTCTATATCCAACCCCAGGTGATACAAACTAGTTCATAATACAGCAATGCTACTTCCCTGTTTGCATCTGCTGACAGGGCTCAGCGTTAGGTGACATTGTGTAAACTAGTGCTTTTCTGGTAGAAAAGCATTCTTTTGTGGGCAGGCTCTGGCTCCCAAGCTAAAGAATAGGTCCAGGTGCAGCCACTGTATCCAAGATGGCACCCTCCACACAGGCAGCAGATAGGAGCTAAAGGTGCAGAGAGGTAGTGATTCCTGTACCTGTGTTCCTGGGCCCCCACCGTAGGCGACACTGTGTAAATTACTGCTTTTCTGTCAGAGATATATTGTCGTGTTTGCAGGCACTGGCTCCCAGGCTAAAAATTAAGACCCACTAAAATCCCTGTATTCAATACGGCGTCTCACACACTGGCAGTGCAGTTCTGTACAAAGCACACTGTGGCAGTGACAAAAAGACAGCCCCAAAGTGGCTAGATTAACAGAGTCCCAAGCCTGGCTCTCAAAATATGGGAATTTCACCTGCCTGTCTCCCCAGCAGCATGTCTGAGTCTAGCCGCTAGGCAAGACCCAGCTCTGCCCACTGGACGAGACAGAGGAAAAAATACTCAAAATGGTGCGTTTCCTTTCAGTCCGTGAAAGCCAGGGCTAGCCAGGAGCGGGAGTCAGCGGAAGAGAGGAGGTTTTTTGCTCAGTGGTATGAATTCCAAATTAACAGCCCTGTGCCGTGTCCTGGAGGGTCACCAGGTGACCAGAAGGCTCCATTTGATTATAAGTTCAAGTCTTGGTTTCCAGAGCAATATAAGGAGACATGTGCTTAGTCTGCCATCCTGACTCTGCCTCCTGTTTTATGGAATCTTTAATCAAAATGCTTAGTGATGGAGGTAATTTTTCTTTTGGTCTCATGGCAAGGGAAGCAATTGTTCATAGAGGCAATTACCCATGATTTTCATATTCTGCTCCTATTCCTGACTCTTCTTATTCCTCTATTGCTCCAAAGAGTAGAGACCAGTTACTGAAACTTGGATGACTGCTTGTAATCTCTTAAAACCCCAGGCACTATGGAATGAACTAGGAGATAGAGCAGAAGCACTAGACACGTTATTAGGCCATTAAACTGGAATGTCCCACAAACCAGAACCCCAAACCTCCAAACTAAAGAACCCAATCCCATGAAGTCTTTGGTTGTACATAAACAGCCTCAGCAAGTTACTCTGTTTTTGTCATTGTTGTAAATAGATCTATCACATAGCTTGTGCCAATCAAGTTTATTAAAAGGTATACAACTTACTGACAGTAGTTACAATAATCAGTTGTACAATTCTACCCTTAACCAGTGTAATTTCTCTATCAATGTTAACCCCTCTTTTCCACCTGTCTCTCACTCATGGTTATGACTAATGAACTTTGGTTTTTATACACTTGTCTTTTCTTGTCTTTTTCTGTAAGTGAGGTCACATAATATTTATGCTTTTGTGATTGGCTTATCTCACTCAGTGTAATGTTTTCAGGATCCATCCATACTGTAGAATGTATCAAGACTTCATTTCTTCTACTAGCTGAATAGCATTCTCTTCTACAAGTATACCACATTTTTCTAGGGTTATATTACCTTGTACATATTTTTGCGGGGACATTTAAGTTGTTGTCATCTTTTTGCTATTGTTAATATTGTTGCAATGAACATTGTTATACAAGTTTCTTTTTGAGGCTCTGCTGTCAAGTGTTTTGGGCATATATACATAGGATTAGAATTGCTGGGTCATACAGTAGTTCTGTTTTTAGGTTTTTGAGGAAATGCCCACAGTTTTCTGCAACAGCTGGGCCATATTCATTCCCACCAGAAGTGGTTAAAGATCCCAATTTCCCAACATCTTTGCCACCACTTGTTTTCTATGTGCGTGTGTTTCGTTTGTTTTAGGCATGCTAGAGGGAATGAAGTGGTATCTCACTACAGTTTTGATTTACATCTCTGATGATTAATGATGTTGAGTATCTTCTCATGTGTTTGGTGGTCATTTAAGTGCTTTTTTTGGTGAAATGTCTGCTCAAGTTGTTTGACCATTTTATGATTGGGTTTTTCTCTTTTTGTTGAGATGCTAAAATTTTATATAGGTTTGGTTTTTAGATTCTTCAACATCCATGGTTTCAAAGACATTCTTCCAGTTAGTAGCATGTCGTTTCACTTTTTTTGACGGGGGGGAAGGATGGTCTTTTAATCAACAAGTTGTTGACTTTTATGAAGTCTCATTTATTTATGTCTTTTGCTGTTTGTGCTTTTGTTATTATGTTAGATAATCCATTATTGAAAGCTAAGACTCACAGTATTGCCTCTGTTTGTTCTTTTAAGAATTTCGTGGTTTTGGCTTGTGCATGTAGGTCCTTGATCCATTCAGAATGTGTTTTGGGCTTTGATATGAGGCATGAATCCTGTTTCATTTTTCTGCATGTGGAAACCAGTTTTCCTAGAATCATTTATTGACAGGCCTTGTCTTTCTCCACCAGGTGGACTTAGCACTCTTGTCGAAAAATCATTTGAACACAGACGTGTGAGTTTTTCCCAAACTCTGAATTTTATTGCATTGGTCTATGCATCCATTGTTATACCAGCACCAGGCTGTTTAAATTACTGTAGCTGCATGTTGTGTGTTAAAATCAAGGTATGTGAGCTCACCTACTTTGTTCTTCTTTTTCTTTCTTTCTTTTTTTTCTCTTTCAATGTCATTTTAGCCATTCAGAGTCTCTTTCCATACCACGTAAAGCTGACAATTGGTTTCTTTATTTTAGTAAAGAATTCTGTTGGAATTTTGATCAGGATTGCATTGACTCCAAAGATCACTTAGCATAGTATTGATGTCTCAGCAATGCTGAATCTTCCATTCCATGAACAGGAACATATTTCCACTTATTTATTCTTTAATCTCTTTCAACAGTCTTTCATAGTTTTCAGTGTATGAGCCCTTCGTGTCTCTGGTTATATTTACTCCTAGGTATTTTATTCTTTTAGATGCTGTTATGTATGGAATTGTTTCCCTAAATTATTTTTCAGATTTCTCATTTCTAGTTTATAGAAATCCAATTTATTTTTGTTTATTGATCTTGTACTGTGTAATTTTGCTCAATTTTCTGTTAGTTCCAGAACTTTTCTTATGGATTTACACACACACAGACACACACAGAATCATATCATCTGTGATGACAGGAACTTCTTTTTCATTCTGGGTCTTTTTATTTCTTTTTTCTTTCTTATTGCGCTGGCTAGGACTTCTAATACAATATTGAATTGAAATGATGGGAGCAACAACTCTCATCTCGTTCCTGGTTTCAAGGACAGTTTCTCCATTAAGCGTATTATTGGCTGTTGGCTATTCATATATTTCCCAAGTAATGTTGAGGAAATTCCTTTTATTTCAATTTTCTTTAGGATTTTCATCAAGAAAGTGTGTTGTGTTTTATCAAATGCTGTACTGCATCCATAGAGATGATCATCTGGTTCTTTGCTCCATTTATGTGATGAACTATTTGGATTGATTTTCTAGTGTTGAACCATCCCTACTTCCCTAGAATAAATCTTGCTTGATTATGGTGTATGGCTGATGGACTCTGCTTTAACATGCTGTTACATTCTGTTTGGTAGTATTTTGTTGAGGATTTTGCATCTATTTTCAAGAAAGATATTGGCATATAGTTTTCTTTTCTTGTAGTGTCTTTCATTTGGGTATCAAGGTTATGTTTGCTCCATGGAATGAAGCAGGGAGTAGTCCTTCCTCCTCTATGTTTTAGAAAAGTTGAAACAGTGTTGTTGCCAATTCTTCTCTAAATCTTTGATAGAATTCCTAGTGAAGACAGATGGTCAAGCCTTTTTTTTTGGCTGGGAGGTTTTTGATCACTGATTCAACGTCTTCACTTGTTGTTCTGTTAAGACTTTCTATTACCTCTTAAACGAGTATAAGTAGTTTATGTGCTTCCAAGTATTTGCCCATTTCCATCTAGATTATACAAGGTGTTGCCACATAGTTGTTTATAATACTCTGTCATAATTCTCTTTATTTCTATCAGGTCAGTCATAATGCCCCCTCTTTCATTTTTCATTTTGATAACTTGCATCTTTTTTCTCTCTTCTTTGTCAGTGTAGATAAAGGTTTGTCAAGGTCTTGATCTTTTCAAAGAACCAACTTCTGGTTTTAGTGATTCTCTATTCTTTTGTGTTTGGGATTCTATTTATTTATTTATTTGTGGTCTGAGTTTTGTTATTTCCTTTCTTCCGGTAGGTTTGGGCTTACTTTGCTCTTCTCTTTCTAGTTTCTGAAGCTGTTGGGTTAGGCTGTTAGTTTGAGGTCTTCATTTTTAAAACGTAAGCATTCATTACTGTAAGTTTCTCTCTGCATACTGCTTTTGTTGCACCCCATAAGTTTTGATATACTGTGCTTTGATTTTCATTTGACTATAAGAAATTTGTGAGTTTTCTTTTGATTTCTTCTTTAACCCATCAATAGTTTAATAGTGTGTTAATTTCCATATGTTCGTGTATTTTCCAGGTCAGAGAAAACACTTTATATGATTATAATCTTTTAAAATTTGTCAGTACTTGCTTTGCAACCTAACATTCAGTCTGTCCTGAAGAATTAACCATGTGCACTGAAGTAGAATGTCTAATATGCTGTTTTTGTGTAGTTGGTTTATAGTGTATTCAGGTCCTCTGTTTCCATGTTGGTGTTCTTTCTAGGTGTTCTGCACAATATTGAAAATGATGTATCAAAAGCTTTAACTACTACTGTAGTACTATCAATTTTTTTCTTCAGTTCTATCGATGTTTGCTTTATATATTTATGTACCCTTATGTTGTGTACATATATATTTATGGTGGTTAAATCTTCTTGATTAATTGGCCCTTTCATCACTATATAATGTCAATTTTTATGTTTTCTGACAAATATTTTATAATTGGTCTTTAAGTGAAAGTACAATTCACATCAGTTTGTCATACAACAGCTTACACGTGCATTGTTATGTGACTGTAGTTGTTCTCCCTACAACGTGACAGTACACTCCTCTTCTCCACCCAATATTTCCCGTTCTCATTCAACCAGTTCCTCCCCTTTCTGCCTTCTTATCTTGCCTCTGGACAGAAGGTATTTAGTCTCATGAATCTACTTGAGCCAGGAAGCATATCCTGCATCAATATCATTTCATGTTGTGTAGTTTAGTCCAATCTTTGTGTGAAGAGTTGGCTTCAGGAATGGTTTTAGTGGGCTAAAAGAGAGTCTGGGGGCCGTGTCTTCCAAGGACCCTCCAATCTGTCAGGTCATCAAGTCTCTTTACAAGAGTTTGAGTTCTGTACTCCACATTTCTCCCACTCCATCTGGAACTCTTTGTTGCATTTCCTATCAGAGCACTCATTGGTGGTAGCCAGGCACCATCTAGTACTTCTGGTCTCAAGCAGATGTAGTCTTGACAGTTTGTGTGGCCCTTTCTGTCTCTTGAGCTCATATTTTCCTTATGTCTTTGGTGATCTTCATTCTGCTTTGCTCCAGGTGGGTTGGGACCAATTGATGCTTCTTAGGGGTGCTTGCTAGTTTTTAAGACCCCAGAAGCTACTCCCCAAAGTGGATGAAGAACATTTTCTTAATAAACTTTGTTGGTCCAGCTGACCTAGATGATCCCTGATACCATGGTCCTCAGACATCTCTCTTACTATTCTGTCCTTCAGAGTGTTTGGTTGTATTCAGAAAACTTCTTAGCTTTTGATTTAGTCCACTTTCGCTGACTTGTCCCGTATTGTGTTGTCCTTCCCTTCACCTAAAATAAATCCTGTCTACTGTCTAACTAGTAAATATCTCTCTTCCTCTCTCCCAGCCTTCATAACCATCAAAAATATTTTCTTCTGTGTTTATAGCTTTTCTTGGGTTCTTATAATAGTGATCTCATACAATATTTGCCTTTTTGAGATTAATTTCATTCAGTATAATGTCTTCCAGATTCCACCATGTTATGAGTTGCTTCACAGACATACTATTGTCCTTTACTGTTATGGAACATTCTACTGTGTGAATGTACTATAATTTGTTAATCCATAGATCCACTGATGGGCAGGCACCTTTATTGTTTCAATCTTTTTATAGTTGTCAACAGTGCTAAAATCATTATGGGTGTACATATATCTATTTGTGTGAGGGTTCTATTTTCTCTAAGATATATTTCAAAAAGTGAGATTGCTGAATCATGTGGTATTTCTATTTCTAGCATCAAATAGATTTCTAAATTGGTTGTACCACTGTACATTCCTATCAGCAGGGTATAAGTGTTCTTATCCCTACAAACTTACTAGCATTTATTATTTTGGGTTTTTTAGATTAATATTAGTCTTGTTGTGTTGAAACAACATCTTGTTATAGTTTTGATTTTCATTTCTCTAATGGTTAATGACTGTGATTTTCTCATGTAGCTGTTAGCTGCCTGAGTACCTTCTTCCATAAGGTGTCTTCCTATCATTCACCCATGCTTTAATTGAGTTATTTGTCTTTTTGTCATTGAGGTTTTGCAATATCTTGTAGATTTTTAGATGCTGATCAGATTTGTACCCAATTTGTACCCAAATTTGTACCCAAAAATTGTACCTCAATTTTCCCCCCACTCTATACATTATCTTTTTAGTCTTTTGGTGAAGTTTTGAATAAGCATGAGTGTTTGATTTTTAGGAGTTCCTGGTTATCTATTTTTCTTCTGTTGTTTGTATATTGTTAGTTATGGTTTATAATCTGTTTATTCCATGTGTTAGGGGTTCTAGTGTTGTCCCTATCTTTTCTTCATAATCTTTGTCACTTTAGATTTTATATTTAGGTCTTTGATTCATTTTGAATTAGTTTTTGTGCATGGTGTGAGGTACGGATCATGTTTCTTTTTTTTGTGGATGGTTGTCTATCTAGTTCTGCCAACACTATTTGTTAAAGTGGCAGTCTTTTTCCCAGATAACAGACTTTTGGCTTTGTCAAACATCTGCTTCTGATAGGTGGGAGACTTTATGTCTAGATTTTCAATTCTGTTCCATTCATCTATGTATCTGTTGTATTAGTAGTAGGCTATATTGACTATTGTTGTGTATAATTGGTTCTGAAGTCAGGTAGTACGAAGTTTCCCACTTTGTTCTTCTTCAGGATTACCTTACTTATCCAGAGACTCTTCCATTTCCACAGGAAGTTGATCTTTTGTATCTCCATCTCATTAAAAAATGCCATTGGGATTGGATTGTGTTAACATTATGCCTATAGATCACTTTGGGTAGAATCGACATTTTTACACCATTGAAATTTTCTATCCATGAGTAAGGTAAGTTTTTCCATTTATAGTAGGTCTCATTTGGTTTACTGCAGTAGTGTCTTATATTTCTCCTCATGTCTTAGTTGTCTAGTGCTGCCTTAACAGAAGTACCACAGGTGGATGTCTTTAAAAAGAGAAATTTTATTTTATCACAGTCCAGTGGGCTAAAAGTCCAAATTCAGGATGTCAGGCCCAGGGGAAGGCTTTCTCTCCTGGCTCTGGAAGAAGATCCTTGTTGTCAGTCTTCCCCAAACTGAAAGTTTCTGAGGTGCAGGGACCCTGGTCCTTTTTGAAGGATGTGTTCAGCTCTTAGTGCTGGTTTTTGGGTGTTATGAGGTCCCCAGCACTCTGCTTGCCTTCCTTTCCTTTATATCCCAAAAGGCTGTCTCAAGGCGCAAAACAGGCCCACACGCTGAGTCTTGCCCCACCAACACAAAGTGCTGCCCATCCTCCATCATTAACATTATAGAGGCAGGGTTTACAACATAAAGAAACATCATACAATACTAATAATCATGTTTAGCCAAATGGCTACACAGATTTTGAGGGAAACACAATTCAATCCATGACACCTTGTGTAAGTCTTTCATGTCTCTGTTTAGATTTATACCTTAGTATTTTATCTTCTTAGTGGCTATTATCAATAGTGTTGATTTGACGATTTCCTCTTTGAAATTCTCTTTGTTGGTGTAGGGGCGTCCAAATGATTTTTGTGTGTTCACCTTGTGTCTTGATACCTTACCAAACTCTTCTATTAGCTCAAGTAGTATTTTTGTGGATTCTTCAGGGTTTCATGTATGTAGGATCCTATCATCTGCAAATAGAGATACTTTTATATCTTTCCTACCAATATGAATGTGCTTTATTTGTTTTTGCAACATAATTGCTCTGGCTAGAACCTCAAGCACACTGTTGAATAAAAGTGGTGACACAGGGCATCCTTGTCTGTTTTCTGTTCTCAAGGTGAATGCTTTTTAGACTGTCTCCATGTAGCATGATGTTGGCTACTGGTTTTGTATAGATGCCCTTTATTATGTGAAGGGATTTCTCATCTATTCCTATTTCACTGAGAGTTTTTATCGTGAATAGGTGTTAGACTTTATCAAATGCCTCTTCTGCATCATTTGATTAAATCATATAGTTCTGATCTTTCATTTTAAATTTCTGTGATAGATTACACTGATTGTTTTTCTCATGTTGGAACATCCCTGCATATCTGGTATGAAACTCACATGGTATTGGTGAATTATGAGGTCCATTACCCTGTCAACTTGATTATTGCAAATGCTACACACCTCTTTGCACTAGGGTCACCTTCAAAGTATTCCCCTTGGGAAGCACCTAGTCTACACTGTACCATAAAGGTTTCCTTTGTCAGTTTGACTGATGGTTTATCAGTTTTGTTCATCTTTCCAAAGAACCAGCTTTTGGTCTTGTTAACTCTTTCAATTGTTTTTCTATTCTCTATCTTTAATTCTACTCCAGTTTTTATTATTCACTTTCTTCTGGTGCCTGGGGGCTTCTTTAATGTTCTCTTTCTATTTGTTTGAGCTGTAGAATTAATAGTTTCAGTTGGGCCATTTTTTTTGTGCATTTATTTACTGTAAATTAACCTCTGAGCACTGCTTTTGCTGTGTCCCAAGGTTCTGGTAGGATGAGTTTTCATTCTCATTTGATTCAATGAATTTCTTTATTCTGGCCCTAATTTTTTTCTATAATGCAGTAGTTTGGGGGCAAGGTGTTGTTCAGCTTCCATGTGGTTGATTTTTTTTTTCCTTACTTTTTCTGTTATCAATTTCTACTTTCATGGTTTTATGGTCAGAAAAGATGTTTAGTAAAATGTCAATAGTTTGGATTCTGTTAAGACTTGCTTTGTGGCCTAATTTGTGGTCTATTCTGTAGATTTCACATGCATTGAAAAGAAAGTCTACTTGGCTGCTGTTGCGTGGAGTGTTCTGTATATGTCTATAAGGTCAAGTTGGTTGATTGTGGCATTTAGATCTTCCACGTCTTTACTCAGCTTATTTCTCAATATTCTGTCCTTATTGAAAGTGTTGTGTTGAAGTATCCTACTATTATTTTCTGGAGCTGTCTGTTTCTCTTTTCAATGCTGGTTAGAGTTTGTTTTATTTATTTTGGAGTCATGTTATCGGGTGAGGACTCTGGTGGTGTAGTGGTTAAGAATTATGGTTGATAAGCAAAAGGTCAACAATCTGAATCTGCCAGGCATTCCTTAGAATGAAAACTACCTTAGAAAAACTACTCCCCATGGGATAGTTCTACTTTGTCCTTTAGGGTTGCTATGAGTTAGAACCTACTTGATGGCAGTGAATTTTGGTTGTTGATTTCGTAACTATTTAATACAGTTATGTCCTCTTTTTTCGTTATGTAGTGTCCTTCCTTATCCACTGTAGTGGATTTTACTTTACAGTCTATTTCGTTAGAAGTTAATATTGCTACCCCTGCTCTTTTTAAATACTATTTGCTTGATATATTTCTTTCCATCCTTTGAGTTTTAGTGTGTGTCTTTAAGTCTAAGGTATGACTCTTGTAGGTAGCATTTAGGTGGATTGTACTTTTTTTCCTATTCTGCCACTTACTGTTTCTTCATTGGTGCATTTAATCCATTTACATTCAGGTTATTGTTGATAGGTATGATTTTATTGCTGTCATTTTGATGTCTTTTTTGTGCATATTGACAGTTTCTTTGCTTCACTTAGTGTTCCATGCTGAGTTCTTTTTATTCACGTATTGTCTTTTCATCCTTTTTCATTGTTGTTAGTTTTGTATTTGCTGAAGCTTTATGTTTTTCTTGCTTTTTATTTTGATGTCAAAGATTGTTAGTTTCTTTTGTGGTTACCTTAATTTTTATCCCAGTTTTCTAAGTTTAAGCCAGTCCTTTAGTTCTTTATATCACCTTGAATTTCTCTCCATATGAAAGTTCTGTAACTACATTTTTTAGTCTTTTTTTGTTATAATGTTGTCATCTTCTACGTGACATCTCAGTTTTCCTAATTTCAGTGTTTCAGCTTTTATTTATTTTTGTAATTTCTGTGTCTAAACAGAGGACTCCTGTTAGTGTTTTCTGGAATTTTTGTTTGGTTTTTGCAAATTCTGTAAACTTCTGCTTATCTGGAAAGGTCCTCATTCCCCCCATCAATTTGAGAGAACAGTTTTGCTGGATATACAATGCTTGGCTGGCATTTTTTCCTTCAGGGCTTTGTGTATACCATCCCACTGCCTTCTTGTTTACATAGGTTCCCAGACCTGTTGGTTATAAGTATTGGGAGGTACCACTTATTCTCAGGGACTACCTGGATAAACAGAAGTATCTCTTAATCTCAAGATCTTTATTATAAAAATGTCTGCAAAAGACCCTTTTTTCAAATAACATAGCATTCACAGGCTCCAGGGATTTGGCATGGATATCTTTGAGTAGAGATTTTTCAGTTTTTCACAATATACTCTCTGTCCTTCAAAGACCCATCCACCTGTAAAGTACATTCATTCACCCTACCCTACCTTACCCTACCCTACCCTACTTAGTTGATCCTACCCTACCCTACCCTACCCTACCTTCCCTACCGTACCGTACCCTATCCTACCCTCCCCAACCCAAACCAAACCTATTGCTGTTGAGTCAATTCCAACTCTTATAGCTGTTGTTAGGTGCTGTTGTGTCAGCTCTGACTCATAGTGACCCTATGTAGAACAGAAAGAAACACTGCCCGGTCCTGTGTCATCCTCACAATCGTTGTTATGCTGGAACTCATTTTTGTAGTCTATTTGTCAATCCATTTCATTGAAGGCCTTTTTCTTTTTCCTTGATCTTCTATTTTACCAAGAATGATGTCCTTTTCCAGGGACTGATTCTTCCTAATGATGTGTCCAAAGTATGTGAGACATACTCTTGCCATCCTTCCTTTTGAGAAGTATTCTAGCTGTATGTCTTCCAAGACAGACTTATTCATTCTTTTAGAAGTCCATGTCAGTCAATGTTCTTTGCCACCAACACAATTCATATGATATGATTGAAAACATCATGGCTTGGGCTAGGCACACCTTAGTCTTCAAGGTGACAGCTATGCTTTTAAATACTTTAAAGACATCTTTTGCAGTAAATTTTCCCAATACAACCCTTTGTTTGAGTTCTAGACTGCTACTTCCATGGTATTGGTTATGAATCTTCATGAAATGAAAGCTTTGACAACTTCAATCTTTTCTCCATTTATCATGATATTGGAAATCCTAGTAGTGTAGGGGAACTCTGGTGGCATGGTGGTTAAGTGCTATGCTTGCTGACCAAAAGGTTTGCAGTTCAAATCTGCCAACTACTCCTTGGAAACTCTACGGAACAGTTCTATTCTGTCCTATAGTGTTGCTATGAGTCAGAATTGACTTGACTGCAGTGGGTTTTTGGTCTTATCATGATGTTGTTTATTGGTCCAGTTCCGGGGATCTTTGTTTTCTTTGTATTGAAATGTGTCTTAGGCTGGGTTCTCTAGGGAAGCAAAACTAGTAAAGCATGTATGTGGATGTATATGTAGAAAGAGAGAGCTTTATGTCAAGGAAATGGTTTAAGTGGTTTTTAGAGGCTGTAATGTCCCAAGTCTGTGAGGCTGGAAAGAGGATTCTTCTGATTGACATAGCTTCAGGTGTAAGCAAATTCCAGATTGACGTATGAGAGAGTGGGGCTACTGCAGCCTCAGGATTGGCAGGCACGACCACAGGTAAGCTTCTTGTTCAAGCTGCGAGAACCAGTGGTCAGGCAAGTAGGAGACAGCTGTAAGATCTAGAACAAAAGACTTAACAAGGAGAGCAGGAAAGACTAGGCAGAGAGGGCAGATAGATGAAGGCTGAGGAGGCAGTAAGCTGCCACAGGCCCTGCTGCTGCCAGTACAACACGGAGCAGCTCCCTTCATGGGGGTGATCATGTATCGGATTTCAAAAGGAAAGTTGTCACAACATTATATGACTACCAAAATACTGAGAACCATGGCCCAGCCAAGTGGACAGATAATCCTAATCAGTACAAGGTGTAATCCGTACTGAAGGTTGTGGTCTTTGGGCTTTATCAGTAAATGTTTCAAGACCTTTTCGCTTTCAGCAAGCCAGGTTGCATCATCTCCATAATATGGATTGTGAATGAGTTTTGCTCCAATCCTGATGCCTCATTCTTCTACATATAGTCTAGCTTCTTGGATTATTTGCTCATCATACAGACTGATTAAGTATGGTGAAAGGATACCACCCTGACATACACCTTTCTTGACTTTAAGCACTCAGTATCTGTTTAAGTCAGCTAGTGTTGCCGTAACTGATTACTACAAAGTGGATGGCTTTAACAAAGAAAGGTTTATTCTTACACAGTCCAGTAGGCTACAAGTCTGAATTCAGGATGTCCGCTCCAGGGATTGGCTCTGGATGGAGGTCTTTGTGTTGCATCAGTCTTTGGTCAGGGAGCAGCTCAGTGCAGGAATCTCAGGTCTGAAGGAGGGTTCTTCTCCTGATGCTATGGTGTGAGGTTCTGAAAGCTCCCTGCTAGATTCTTTGATTTTGTAAGGAGTTGTCTCAAGGCACAGAACAATCTCACACATTAAATCTTGCCGCACCAACACAACAGCACCCACATACTCTCATTAACATCACAGAGCTAGGAATTCCAATATGAAGGACCATCACAGAATACCAGGAATTATGGCCCAGTCAAATTGCTACAGATTTTGGGTGGGACACAATTCAGTTCATGACAGTATCTTCCTGTTCTATTTGAGTAACTGCCTCTTGATCCATGTGTAGGTTCCTCATGAGCCTTATTAAGTGTTCTGGAATTTCTGTTCTTTGCAATGTTGTCCATAATTTGTAATGATTCACACAGTGTAATGCCTTTGCATAGTCAGCAAAACACAGGTTAATATCTTTCTTGTATTCTCTGCTTTCAGCCAGGATCAATCTGACATGAGCAATGATATCACTGATTGTGTATCCTCTTCTGAATCAGCTTGAATTTCTGGCAGTTCCCTGTTGATGTACTTGCTGTAACTGCTTCTGAATAATTTGCAGCAAAATGCTACCTGTGATATTGTTTGATAATTCCTAAATTCTGTTGGATCACTTTTCTTGGGAATGTTGCAAAATTGAAGTCAGGCTTGTCTCATCTGTCACTGTAACTGAAAACTTTAGAGACAGCGTAGAGTGCAAGGAATAATTTATTGGCAGATGTGCAAGAAGTCTGGAGGACAGTGGCCCAAAACTGTCTTGCTTGGGTTACAATTCTAGTGGTTTTTATAGCCAGAATTTAAAGGGGAGGTGGTTTGTCACAGAACAATAGTCAGGAGTCACAAGATTTCTTTACATCATAAGGTTTCATTACATCTAACAAGCACTGTGAATTGCCCAAAAGTTTGTAAAGGGTAATCAAACAAAGTAAATCCAAAGGCTTGTCACAGGATAATCAAACAGAGTAAACCACTCAAAATTTTTTTACCTTTCTCTAAGGTCTTAATCAACTCTATACATTCAGAGATAGGGAGAAAGAGAAGAATGCAGACCTGCTAGTCTGGTCTGGGCATAATTATTGAGGCTGAAGATAGAATGTAGCCTAATAACCTAAATGAGCCTTGCTGGGTTTCTACCATCAGAAACAGGCATAAATGTGCACCTCTTCTAGTTGGTTGGGCAGGTAGCTGTCTTTCACATTTCTTAGTATAGACATGTGAACACTTCCAGCACTGCATCCATTTGTTAAAACATCTCAATTGCTGTTCTGTGAATTCTTGGAGTCTTGTTCTTCATTAATGCCTTCAGTGCAGCTTGGATGTCTTCCTTCAATACTATCAGTTGCTGATAATATGCTACCTCCTGAAACAGTTGAATGTTGATCAAGTCTTTTTGTTATAGTGACTTGGTATATTCCTTTCATCTTCTTTTGGTACTTCCTGTGTTGTTGAAGATTTTCCCCATAGAAGCCTTCCATATTGCAACTTGAGACTTGAATGCTTTCTTGAATTCCCTCAGCTTGAGAAATCTTGAACATGTTCTTCCCTTTTGGTTTTCTGTCTCCAAGTTTTTTTTACATATTGTTATAATACTGTTTTTTTTTTCCTTGAGTTGCTCTTTGAAATCTGTTCTGCTCTTTTACTTCATAATTTTTTTCCTTTCACTTTAGCTACTCCATTTTTAAGAGTAAATTTCAATCTCTTTTGACATCCATTTTGATCTTTTCTTTCTTTCCTGTCTTTTTAATACCTTTTTTGCTTCCTTCCTGTATGATATCATCCCACAACTTCTCTGGTCTTCATCATTAGTATTCAATATGTCAAATCTATTCTTCAAATGATCTCCTAATTTAGGTGGGATGTACTCAAGATCTTTTATGCTAAACTGTGCCTTTTTCAATTTATCTTTTCCTTTTACATTTTACTATAAACCATAGGAAGAAACCAGGGTATATCTTCAACACTTTGTGTAGAAATTTCCTCAGCAAAATACTCAAGTTTACCACTTGGCCATTCTATTTTCCACATACATGTGGAAATTAATTTGGAAATGTAGAAAACCACAGCAATGTATTTTTTCCTAGTTCTGGAGGCTAGAGTCTGACATGAAGGTGTTGGCACAACCATATTCCCTCCAAAGGCTCTGGGGGGACTATTTGTCCCTTGGCTGTCCCAGCTTCTGGTACTCCATGACTTCTTGCTACATCACTCCAGTCTCTGCCTCCACGGCCGCATTGTGGTCTCCTCTTCTCTGTGTGTCCCTCCCTTATAAGAATGCTTATGCTGGTATTTCTGGCCCACCTGGATAACCCAAGATTGCCTCTCCATCTTAAGATCCTTAACTTGGTCACAAAAGTTCTTTTTCAAATAATTTAATAGTCACAGATTCTAGTGATTTAAGCTTGATATCTTTGCTGAAGGGGTTTATTTTTCAGCCTACACCACGCGTCTTATATACCCACATGTATTTCTTAGTTCAGTTAGCTAAGAGCACCTAAGTGAAACAATACCCCAGGAGCAACAGTCATACATGTGTCCAGATCTCAGTTTATAGTACTTTTCCCTTAGAGCAGGAACCAAGATTCCTTGGAGAGATGAAATATTCTTGGACTGGGGCAGTGAATATACAAGATGAGCCTGGAATGCAGACAGCTATTTGAAAATAAATATATAAATGAAAAAGCCTGGAGTATCCAAAAGTAATGAAGTGCTGTAAACAAAACAAAAATACTTCCCTAAAATGCATTTATGGGAGTATTTCAAAAGAACACTGTCAAGGATTGAATTGTGTTCCCCCCAGAATCGATTTAGCAATTTAGCTGGGCCATGATTCCTGGCATTATGTGATATCCTCCGTGTTGGAAATCCTGCCCCTATGACAGTAATGAGGGTGGAGGGGCAACAGTTGGGTTGATGGGGCAGGACTCATTGTGGATGATGGTTTTATGCCTTGAGGCAGTCTCTTGAGGCACAAAGGAAAGGAGCTAGCAGAGAGATTTGGGGACCTCATACTACCAAGCAGCAGTACCAGAAGCTGAGCACATCCTTTGGAAAAGACCAGATTCCCTGTACCCCAGAAGCGTCCAGTCCAGGGGAAGACTGACAACAAAGACCTGAAACCAGAGGCTGAAAAGTGCTGGGGCACATCTAAGACTGAGCGCCTGGTAGGCATTGTTTCAGATCTACCACTCCTAGCCTGCATGGAAGACATGACTTTCACATTCCACCACCCCCAGGTGGTGGTGCTAGCACAGGGCTCTCAGATGCACCACCATAGATTTAGTAAAGTACAGGCTGTGAATAGCACTTCTTGTCTTCATAATCAGGCTCTAACCAATAACAAAAAATTAACCAGGAGGCCAGGGAGGACAAGAAAATAACTTGTTTTTGAGCATTCTTCCTTTAGATAGATGATTTTTGACACCATTTTGGTTTCCTTGATGGCCATGGATGGCCTATGAGATTGTGATGCAGATGGCACCCTTATCACCTAGATGACCTAGAGAGATCAAAAGACTAGAGGAATCCAGCCCACTCCTAAAACCCCTTTGAACCCCTATGCTGACCTTGCTGAAAAGGGCAGACAGGCTCTGAGGACAAGAATGCCACCTGTCTCTTTGCATGCTGGCTTGCAAATAAACATTTGATTACTTTATTCCAACCCCCTGTCTCAGAGATTGGCTTTATGGCAGGTGGTGTGAACCCAGAGTTTTGTCTGATAACAGATTTCCCTCCAAGTTAAGCAAAGAAAGCCTTCCCCTAGAGGTGACACCCTGAATTTGGACTTTTAGCCTACTAGACTGTGACAAAATAGAATTTCTCCTTTTAAAGTCATCCACTTACAGTGTTTTTGTTAGAGCAGTACCAGATGACTAAGACAAACACAAAAACTAACTGAAAGGGGTCCCAGTGGCCAAATCTGGAACAGTCTGAGCAATAAAACAAACATAGTAATACTGGATTATAGGGACACTGGTAAAAAGCTGTGGTCATTAATCAGAAAGGTCAGCAGTTTGAATCCAGCAGCTACTCCTTGGCAACCCTATGGAGCAGTTCTATCAATACAAACAAAAGACTCAATAAATTAATAAATCAGGGTCCCAGAGAGAGACAAATGTCCTGTGCAGAAGAATCTAAATAAATTATGTAGATAGTAGGCCCTGGAGAAAACCTGCTGGCATCAAGTCAATTCAGACTCACAGCGATGCTATAGGACAAAGCAGAACTGCCTCATAGAGTTCCCAAGGAACACCTGGTAGATTTGAACTACCAGGCTTTTGGTTATCTGCCATAGCACTTAACCACTGTGTCACCAGGGTTTCTGTAAATCTTCATCCCTTCATTGTGGGCTATGCATAGTAAATTCCTTCCAAATAACACAGTATGGAAAGATGGGATGCAGGAAGAGTAAATTTACAGTGGAGGAACTGACAAGCAGTACTTCAAGCAGGTGACCAAGGTCAACATCAACAATCACAAATCATGTTAATAGCATGTACCCTTGACATGATGTGACAAAAACTGAACTTTACTGCTGTGGTCTTTCTCCTCAAAACCCATAACCGTGTCTCATCACAATAAAAATATCAGATAGATCCCAACCGAAAGGCATTCTACAAAATAATTGACCAGTACTCTTCACAACTCTCAAGAACATCAAAGCCAAAGAAAGTCTGAGAAACTGTCATGGACAAGAGAAACCTAAGGAAACATGACCACAATATGTAACATGGTGTTCTTGGATGCTACCCTAGAACAAAACAAGGGACTCTGGAGGAAAACTAAGGAAATCTGAACAAACTGTATTGTTGTCAGTTTATCTGGGTGACCTCATGAACAACACAAGAAGTGTTGCCCACTTACCTTCATGATTGTTGGTATGCTCCCAGGCCAATGTTGCAGCTCTGTGTATTTTGAGTACCTTCCAACCTAGGTGGCTCATCTTACAGCATGATATTAGATAATATTCCGTTGCTGTCGTTAGGTTTTATTTGACTAAATTTTGGCAGTAGATTGCCAGGCCTATCTTCCTAGTCTGTCTTGGTCCAGAGGCTCCACTGAAATGTGTTCACTCTGGGTGACCCTGCAGTTATTTGAAATACCAATACATGACACACAAACTACCACAGTAATGCAGACCACAGACCAATGGTGGGAGTAAACTACAGACGTTAGCTAATAATAATGTATCAATATTAGTTTATCATTTGTAGTAAGTGTACCACGCTGATAATGTAAGATGCTAGTAAAGGGACACTGTGTGTGGGAGAGAAAGGGAGTATACTGGTATTCTATGTTATCTGCTTGATTTTTCTGTAATTATAAAATTGTTCTAAATAATACTCTATTGACTTTAGAAAATTCACTTTTTTCATAGTTAGCTTACTTTGGCGGTAGGTATGTGGCGGTTTAAAGAACTTAACATTCTGCTGTCTAACTGATGGGCAGCAATAGATGTGTTTAGCCTGTGGAATGAGCTTTGGATCCCGCCTCCTTCAGTGATCTGCACAGGTGCAGAAAACATCCTTAACTTCTTTGTGCCTTGGTTGTCTCTTAGGCATAATCACAATGTACCTTAGCTGCCTCATGGAGCTGCCTCTCCCCCAGACTTGTAAGACTTAAATGAGATAGTACCTTGGTAGCAAATTTTGTGAGACAAGAACTCTTGTCTTTTGTGACTTATGAGAATATCCTTCACGCTGGTTATACTTAGTACACTGGTTGGCAAACTTTTGTTGTAAAGAGCCAGACAGTGACTATTTTTAGGTTTGGTAGGCTATCTGGTGTCTACTGAAACTACTCAGCTCTGCTGTTCGAGCATGAAAGGTATGCAGACTGTGTGTAAATAAGTGAGTGTGGTTGAGTCTCAATTAAGTTGTCTTTATGAATAATAAAATTTGAATTTCATACATAATTTTAGGGCATTAGGAAATACTATTCTTCCTTTGATTTTTTTCCCCCAATCATTTCAAATTATAAAAAGAACTGTTAGGCAGGTTATGAAGCTCACTCCAGCTCCCACACATCAGAATTAGCCAGGCAGAGAGTTATGTATTTCAACTGCCAAAAAAAAAAAAAGAATTAATTTACTAGGAAGAAACTGAAATAGTAATTGTAGTGGAAATATACATAACAAAACATATACCATCTCAACACTTTCTACATGTACAATATAGTGGCATAGATTATGTTCTTCATGTTGTGCTACCATTGTTACTGCCCTTTCCCAAATCATTTCACCACAATTAGCATGAACTGAATGCATCCTACGCAAAAACTCCCCTTTCTCTTCCTTTTCTCTCTTGATAACCGCTAATAATCTTCCATTTCTCTGTATGTCCTTTTGTGATTGATTTATTTCATTCAGCATGGTATTTTCAAGGTTCATTCACGTTGTAGGATGTATTAGGATTTCCTTTCTTTTATGGCTGAGTAGTAGTTCATTGTGTGTATGCACCACATTTTATTTATCTATTCTTCTCTTGATGGACTTTTCAGTTGTTTTTCACCTTTTGCCTATTATGGAAAGTGCTTCAAATGGACATTGGTACACAGGTGAGGGTACTGTTTCTTTTTTTTTTATTTCTTAAATCTAGCCAGTGGCTAGATGTGGCCTGACAGCCACCGTTTTCTGACCTTCTCCTGTGAACCTAGTACAAGGCAAAACCTACTGCTATGGAGTGGATTCTAACTCACAGTGACCCTATAAGATTTCCAAGTCAGCAAATTGCTATGGAAGCCGATTGCCTTATCTTTCTCCTGCAGAGCCACTAGTTGTTTCAAACCACTGACTTTTTGGTTAGCAGTCAGTCACCTGAACCACTGTGCCATGAGAGCTCCTTAGTAGAAGGCAAGTATTCACTAAACTCAAAAGGTATTAATCATTAATATTCGAACCACAGTGATAGTATTAGTATTATTACCTATTTCTTTAGCAGCGAGAAAGTCCTTGAATGTTTACAGGATCATGCAATTTTGGCTTACAATTTCAACTGCATATTTGCAAAAACCTCATTTAAAAAACAAGCAAAATAACATCTTCCTATTCACATTCTCTAAGTTTTATAAGGACAGATCTTTGGATCCTTAACTTCCCAGATGGCTGGAACATTGGGAGAAAATCACAATCATTTTTCCATTTTCATGATTTTTTTCCACCTAATTGTGGTGTTTTAGAAACAAAATATAGAATTAAAATTTATGCATGGACTCATCTTCTTTTAGTTTTTTCACAGATAGTTTGTGAAACTGTTTTAACCAGCTTTCTTTCAGAGAAGATAGTCTGGAGAGTCCAGTGGAAAGCCTCCGAGAGGAAGCAGCTGTTGCTGTGTGTAAGTATTATGTAACTCTCACTGACAGCATGCTCTCCTTATTTTCTCTTAGCCTCTGTTCAGGGCATCAACATTCCATGTTGGTGGTAGCCATTGGCAGTTACCTTGTTGCTATTCCCCCCCCCCTTAGAAAGTTGAAGCTCTTTACAGAACCATGGGTTTGAACCCAAAGTCAGAAGTGAGTTTTTCTACAATTAATCTAAAAAGAAATAAGGAAACAACAGCATTTTAATTGATTCCCAAACCCTGGTTCAAAAATGTTACATATGGTGAGATTTCCTAGAAAATGTAAATTCTATGAGAAGTAGGGATGTTTTCAGTGAACAAAAAATGCCTGAAGATTGTTGAAAAGGCTTAAAAAAAAAAAAAAAAAAAAAAAGACTCAAGCCCTAGCTTCTAGAAACAAGGACTGGGACTCGCTTTTTGTTGTATGTCACATGGCACCTAGCAACCGCTTTCCAAACTGTATGTAGCTAAAGTGATTTACAAATTCTGATTAATTTAATGTAGCTATTGGAGTGGAATCAAGAAAGAATGGAGGGGTCTGAGCCAAATAACAGCTGGCAACATGCATTAGTTAACTCACAGCACTTGCTTCATTTGGGGGAAGACTGAGTGAGATACATTGTTGTGCACCCTGTGGAATAACCTGGAGGCAAAAAGCCCAGGTCACCCAAGTCTTTGTAATTTTCAGAGAAGGGGGATGTGTGTCTTTCAGAATCATATATTATTTCAGAATAGGTCCTTAAAGAGACTTAATCATGTATGTTCCTCTAAGTTCCTTACACAATGCTATTGTGCATAAAAGAAGACTTCTGTAAACTACGAAATTCTAGGCAGATGTATGGTTTAAGAAAATCACTCTCATTACCTGTCTTAGTCATCACATACTGTTCTGATAGTACTGTGAGTGGATAGCTTTAACAAAGCAAAGTTTTTCCTAACACAGTCCAGTAGCCTGGAGGTCTGCGTTCAGGCTGCCAGCTCCGGGAAGGAAGATCCTTGTGTTGTGTCAATCCTTTGAACTGAGAGAGTCTTGGCATAGGAAACTCAGGTCGGAAGTGGGTGCTCTGCTGCCGGAACTGCTTTCTGGAAGTTATGAGGTCTCCAGTTCTCTGCTTGCTTCTCTTTCCTTTTATCTCAGGATAAAAGGTCCGGCAAACCACACTCCAGGGAAACTTACTTAGTAAAGGTGTTACATAGTTTCCCTCTAATTCTCTTCACCATAATCCAATCTTGCCTTGTTAACTATAGACAGAGATTAGGATTTACAATACAGGAAAATTGCAAAATGGAGAACAATCCCAGAATGCTGAGAATCATGACCAGCCAGATGGCTACACACATTTTAGGGGGGATACAATTCAATCCATGACATGGAATGGTGCAAACAGAATGATTTACAGTACTAAGTCAAAGGATTTAAAATTAACAATAATGGATAAACCATTACTTTAAGAAAAAAACACATTACCCTTGTACACCAGTGCTCATTGCTCCACTATTCACGATAGCTGAAAGATAGAAACAACCTTAATATCCATCAGCAGAAAGTGGATAAATAAAACATGACACATACTTATGATAAAATATTATACTGCCATAAAGAGAGATGAAGTCCCAATACAGTCTACAACATAAATGAATCTTGAAAACATTATATTGAGTGAAATCAGCCAGTCACAAAAGGGTAAATATTGTATGATCCCACTTATATTAAATAGACAATTGTATAGATATTAATATTTATTAATGGTTACAAAGAGGGGGAGGAAGGAGGGTAAAGGGAGTCGTTGCTTAAGCAGCATGGAGTTTCTATCAGTGGTGGTAGAATAATCTGAAAGAGAATAGTAGTGATGGTCGCACAACACAATGACTATAACCAGTATCACTGAGCCCTAAGTACGAAAAATGCGGAATTGGCAATTTATGTATATATTGTTGTTGTTAGGTGTCATCGAGTCGGTTCTGACTCATAGTGACCCTATAAGTAAGAATAGAACCACCTCGGAGAGTTTCCAAGGAGGACTTGGCAGATTTTAACTGCTGACTTCTTAGTTTGCAGCCGTAGCACTTCACCACGTACACATATATGTTTTGCCATGAAATATTAAAAACAGGTTACCTGTCATGAAACAAAAGAATCCCTGGTGATGCAAAGGGTTAATCACTTAACTACTAATCAAAAGACTGAAAGATCTAACTCACCCAGAACTGCCTCAAAAGAAAGCTCTGGCAATCCACTTTTGAAAGATCACAGCTATTTAAACACTATGGAGCACAGTTCAACTCTGCAACACAGAGGGTTGCTATAAGGTGACACTGACCAGATGACAACTCGTTTGGTTTAGATTAAACCCCAAACCCAAACTCACTGCTGTTGAGCTGGATCCAACTCATAGCTACCCTGAGTTGGTTTAGATTAGGAGAGAGAAAATTGGAGACGACAGAGAAAGAATTTATATTTTCTGTCAAATTTTACTTATGTATTTGATTTTCAAATGTGTAAATACTTTAATTATTTATAATGTAAAATTAAATGCAAAAGTGGAAGTACAGTTCAAACAAACAAACTTAAGAAGAAATTCAGTTGGTGGCAGCAATCAACTAGGTCCCATAGACGTATACAGAACACTTCAGCCAGCAGTATCCAAGTATATTTTGTTTTTCAAGGAACATGGAACATTCTCCAACATAGCCACACAGCCAGCCTTAACAGAATCAAAAGCATCAGGATATTAAAAAGCATCTTTTCTGACGATAAAGCCGTAGAAGTAGAAATCAATAGCAGCAAAAGTGAGAGGAAAAGAAAAATCAGGTACATGAAAACTCAGCAACACCTTGCTCAAAAACTACTGGGTTATAGAAGAAATTAAGGATAAGATAAACAAATACACAGAATCAAATGAGAATGAAAACACGTCTGCCTTTGTTATAGAATGCTGCTATAGTAGAAATACTACAAGTAGGTGGATTTAACAAAGATAAATTTATTTCTTCACTGTAAAGCAGGCGAAAAGTCCATATTCAGGACATCAGCTCTAGGGGAAGACGTTCTCTTTCTCTGTTGGCCTTCTCGTCATCTTTCTCCTGTACTGGCAGTTTATTTGCACAGAGAATCTGGGCCTGAAGGATGTGCTCTGCTCCTGGCCTTGCTTTCTTGGTAGCATGAGGTCCTTACTCTCTACTTGCTTCTCTTTCTGTTTATTTCTTGTAAGATAAAAAGTGGTACAGGCCATATCCTAGGGAAACTCCCTTTACATCGGATCAAGGATTTGATCTAGTTCTCTTTAATATAAAATTACAATCATAAAAACAGAGAACAACCACACAGTAATGAGAATCACATTCTATCCAAGTTGATGCTTTTTTTTTTTCTTTGAGACACAATTCATTTCTCGGCACACACCAGAGAGCACTTCCAGTGCAGCATCTATTTGATGAAATACGTCATTTGTTCCATGACAACATTCTACCAAAACCTTTGGAACAGAGCAAAAGAAGTGCTCAGAGGTTAATTTACAGAAATAAATGTACACACCCAAAAAGAAGGGCCCAAATCTAAGCACTAACCCTACAATACAAACAGATAGAGAGCAGAAAAAGAAGCCCTCAAGCACCAGAATAAAGCAAATAATAAAAATTACAGCAGAATTAAGTTAAACAGAGAATAGAAAAACAAATGAAAGTGTTAACAAGACCAAAAGCTAGTTCACTGAGAAGTTCAGCAAAATTGATAAACCACTGTTGAAACTGACAAAAGAAAAACAGGACAGGAAGCCAACAACCCAAATAAGAAATTAAGTGGGTGATATCACAACAAACTCAACTGCAGTTAAAAGAATCACAACAGAATACTATGAAAAATTATCCTCTAAAAAATTTGAAAACCTAGAAGAAATGGCCATATTTCTAGAAACATATTACCTACCCAAACTAATACAAACAGGGGTAAAATAACTAAATAAACCTATCACAAAAAAAGATATTGAAAAGGTACTTCAAAAACTCCCAACAAAAAGAAGCCCTGACCCTGATGGCTCCACAGGAGAATTATAGCAAACTTTCAGAAAGTTAATAGCCACTGCTACTACAGGTATTTTAGAGCATGGAAAAGGCTGAAATATTCCCCAAATCGTTCTATCAAGCCAGCTTAACCCTGATACCAAAACTAGGTAAAGACGCCACCAAAAAAGAACATCACAGACCAATATCCCTCTTGAATATAGTTGCAAAAATCCTGAACAAAATTCTGCTCAATAGAATTCAACAACATATCAAAAAAAGAAAAAAATAGTAACTCACCAGAATCAAGTGTGATTCATACAAGCTGTGTAGGGATGATCCCTGGCCCCTAGGGTCGCCGTGAGTCGAATCCGACTCGACGGCACTTGGCTTGGCTATATAGGGATGACACAACATAAGGCAAACAACCAAGTTAACCCATCACATAAATGAAACAAAAGATAGGAAGCGTATAATCTTGTCAAGTAATGCAGAGAAGACATTTGACAAATTCCAATATCCATTCATAATTTTTTTGCTAAAAGTTACCAAAATAGAAATAGAAGGAAAATCCCTCAACATAATAAACAGCATTTACACCAAGTCAACAGTCAACATTATCTTAAATAGAGAGAGTCTAAAGTGTTCCCCTTGAGAATAGGAACCAGACAAGCATGCTCTTGATCACCATTCTGACTAAACATTGTGCTAGAGGTCTTAGCCAGAGCAATTAAGCTAGAAAAAGAAATAAAGGGCATTTGGATTGTTAAGGAAGAGCTAAAAGTATCTCCATTTGCAGATGATATGCTCTTATACACAGAATACCCTAAAGAGTTCACAAAAAAATACCAATAGGAGCTAAAAGAGTTCAACAAATATCAGGACATAAGATAAACATACAAATATCAGTTGGATTCCCCTATACCAGCAAAGAGAACTTCTAAGAGGAAATCGTCAGATCAATAACATTTACAAAGACTCCAAGAAGACAAAATACTTAGGGGTAAATCTAACAAGATGTCATGAACTGAATTGTGTTCCCCAAAAGATCTATGTAGCAGTTTAGCTGGGCCATGATTTCTGGCATTGTGTTAAGTTCCTCTGTTTTGTAAATCCTGTCCCTGTGATGTTAATGAGGGTGGATGGGAGGTAGCTGGTTGGGAGGGCAGGACTTATTTTGTAAGATTATTTTGTGCCTTGAGGCAGTCTCTTGAGATATAAAGGAAAGAAGCTAGCAGAGAGATTTGCGGGACTTCATACCACTAAGAAGCTGTGCCGGAAGCTGAGCACATTCTTTGGGAAAGGGCTGAGGTCCCTGTGCTTCAGAAGTTTCCAGTCCAGGGGAAGACTGATGACAAGGACATTCCTTCCAAAGCCAGCAGAGAAGGGCTTACCCTGGAGCTGACACCTTGAATTTAGACTTTTAACATACTGTACTGTGATAAAATCAGATTTACCTTTTTAAAGCCATCCACTTGTGGTATTTCTGTTTAGAGCAGTACCAGATGACTAACACATAAGAAATTTATATAAAGAAAAATACAAGACACTACCACAAGAAACCTACTATAACTGAAAAAAATCTACCTTGCTCGTAGACAGAAAGACTCAACATAGTGAAAATATCAATTCTACCCAATGCAATCCTGATCTGAATTCTGATATCATTTCTTAATGAGATGAAAGAACAAATAGCCAACTTCGTATGGAAAAGGAAGAGTCCCCAGATAAGTGCATTACTGAGGAAGAACAGAGTAGGAGGCCTCAAACTACCTGATTTTAAAGTTGTCATACTGCGGTGGTAGTCAAGTAGCCTGGTACTGGTACAAAAACAGGTACATAGACCAAAGGAACAGAACTGAGAATCCAGACACAAAATAATCTACCTATGAGCAGCTGATATTTGACAAATGCTCAAAGTTCAGTAAGTGGGGAAAAGACAGTCTCTTTAACAAACAGTGCTGGCATAACAACTGGACAGCCATCTGCAAGAAAATGAAACAAGATCCGTATCTCACACCATGCAGAAAAACTAAATGTATCAAAGACCTAAATATAAAATTTAAAATGCTAACGATCATGGAAGAAAAAATGCAGGTGATGGCTGAAGCCCTAATACGTAGCATAAACAGAATAGAAACCATAACTAACAGTACACAAGCACCAGAAGAAAAACTAGATAACTGGAAGCTCTTAAAAATCAAACACTTATGCTTATCCAAATACTTCACCAAAGGAGTAAAAAGACAACTTAAAGACTAAGAAAGAATATTTGACTGTGTCAAATCTAATCAGGATCTAATCTCTAAAATCTACAAAACCTCAAGAACAAAAAGATAAATAAGCCAATTAAAAAATCAGCAAAGAATATAAATAGACACTTATCCAAAGAAGACATTCAGGCAGCTAAGAGGTACACAAGGAAACGCTTATGATCGTTAGCCATTAGAGAAATGCAAATGAAAACTACAGTGAGATACCATCTCACCCAACAAAGCTAACACTAATTCAAAACACACAAAATAATAAATGTTAGAAAGGTTGTAGAGAGACTGGCATACTTCTACACTGCCGGAGGGAATGCAGAATGTACAACCACTTTGGAAAATCAATTTGGCACTTCCTTAGAAAGCTACAAGTACTGTATGGTCCAGCTATCCCATTCTTTGGAATATATCCTAAAGGAGTAAGAACTGTCACATGAGCAAATAGTTATATAAACACCCATGTTCACTGCAGTACTGTCAACAATAGCGAAAACATGGAAACAATCCAGGTGCCCATCAAAGTACGCATAGATAAACAAATTGTGGTATATTTACACAATAGAATACTATACTAGGATAAAGAACAACAATGAATCAGTGAAATATCTCATAACTTGGATGAAAATGGAAGGCATTATGTTGAGTGAAATCAATTGTGAAAGGCCAAATATTGCATGAGACTACTATTACAAGAAATTAAGAAAAGATTTAAGTGCAGAAGAAAAGATTCTTTGATGGTTATGAAAGTGGGAAGAAAGGGATAGAGATTTTAGTTAACCAAATAGTGCACAGAGTCTTTATATAAAAAATCTGGAAGACTTTCAACCATTTCAGGACATAACATACGATCAGGAACTAAAGTTGCTGAAGGAAGAATTCCAAGCTGTGCTGAAGGTACTGCTGAAAATCAAGGCTCTAGGAACTGATGGAATATCAACTGATAGGTTTCATCAAACAGATTCGGCACTGGAAATGCTCACTTGTCTATGCCAAGAAATTTGGAAGACAGATAGATACCTGACTTGGTGGCTGGAAGAGATCCGTATTTATGCTTATACCCAAGAAACGTGATCCAACTGAATGTGGAAATTATCAAACAGTATCTCTAATATCACAAGAAAGTAAAATTTTGAAAAAGCATTCAAAAGTAGCTGCAGAAGGATATTGACAGGTAATTGCCAGAAATTCAGTCTGGATTCAGAAGCAGATGTGGAGCAAGAAATACCGTTGCTGATGCCAAATGGATCTTAGCTGAAAGCAGAGAATACTAGAAAGATGTTTACTTTTATTTTATTGACTATGCAAATACATTCAACTGTGTGGATCATAAGTTATGGATAACACTGTGGAGAATGGAAATTCCAGATCACTAATTGTGCTCACGAGGAATCTATACACGGATTGGGAGGCAGTCATTCAAACAGAATGAGGGAACACTGCGTGGTTTAAAGTCAAGGAAGGTGTGTGTCAGAGTTGAACTCTTTTACTATATCTATTCAATCTGTGTGCAGAGCAAATAATCCAAGAAGGTAGACGATATGAAGAACAGGGCATCAGGATTGAAGGAAGATCAATCAACAGTCCGTGTCCATGCTGATAACACAATCTTTCTTGCTGAAAGGGAAGAGGACTCGAAACAGTGGTGAAGATCGAACACCACACAGTCTTCAGTTACATAAAGAAGACAAAAGTCCTCAGACCTGGTTGAATAAGCAATATCATGATAAATGGAGAAAAGTTTGAGGTTGTAAAGGATTTCATTTTACTTGGACCCATCATTACAAATTCACTGTAAAAGACTTCTTTGAAGTGTTGAAAAGCAAAGATGTCACCTTGAAGGCTAAGGTGTGCCTGACCCAAGTCATGGTATTTTCAGTCACATCATATGCATGTCAAAGCTGGACAATGAATAAAGAAAGCCGAAGAAGGATAGATGCCTTTGAATTGTGTGGTATTGGCAAGGAATATTAAAGATACCATTGACTACCAAAAGAATGAACAGATCTGTGTGGGAAGAAATATTACCAGAACGCTCCTTAGGGACAAGCATGGAGAGACTACATCTTAGATACTTTGGATGTGTCAGGAGGGATCATTTCCTGGAGAAGGACATCATGCTTCATAGAGTGGAGAGTCAGTGAAAAAGAGGAAGACACGCAATGAGATGGTTTGACACAGTAGCTGTGACAATGGGCTCCAGCAGAGCAATGATCGTGGGCATGGGCACGACTCTGCGGTGTTTCATTCTATTATACACAGGGTCACTATGAGTTGGAACTGACTCAACGGCACCTAACAACACCAACGAAGAGTAGACAAGAATTATCCTAGGTGAAGGGAGGGACAATATACAACACAGGGGAAATTGTGTAAGTGGGCTTAACCGAAATCTAAGAAGTTTCCTGAATACAGTCAAACACTTTGAGGAACCAAGCAGCATAAAGAGGGGTGTGAGGACCATAGTTTCATAGGACATCTAGGTCAATTGGTATAACAAAGTTTACTAAGAAAATGTTCTGTATTCCACTTTGGTGAGTGGCATCTGGGGTCTTCCAAGCTAGCAAGCAGCCATCGAACCTGCATCAGTTAGTTCCAACTCAGCTGGAACAAAGGGGAATGGAGAACACCAAAGGCACAAAGAAAATATTAGCCCAAGAGACAGAAAGGGTGAATTAAACCAGAGATTCTATCAGCCTAAAACCAGGAGAATTACATGGTATCCAGCTACCACCAATGATCTCCCTGACAGGGAACACACATAGAGTTCTTGAAGAAGCAGAAGAAAAGTGGGGTACAGAACTCAAATTCTAGTAAAAAGACCAGACGTATGATTTGACTGAGACTGAGGAGACCCTAAAATAATACATGGCCTCCAGATTCTCTGTGAGCCCAGAACTGAAACCATTCTCAAAGCCAACTCTTCAGACAAACATTAGACAGAAGTGTAAGTCGTAAAATGATACTTCTGAAAAGTATGATTCCTAGATCAAGTAGATACATGAGACAAATGGAGAGCTCCTGTCTGGAGACGAGATGAGAAGGCAGAAAGGGACAGGAGCTGTTTGAATGGTCATGGGAAATCAGAGACGGAAAGGAGGGTGGGAAACTCTGGTGGCATAGTGCGTTAAATACTACGTCTGCTAAGCAAAAAGTAGGCAGTTCAAATCCACCAGGCACTCTTTGGAAACTCTACAAGGCAGTTCTATCCTGACCTGTAGAGTTGCTATGAGTTAGACCCAACTACACGGCAGTGGGTTAAGGAGGCGTGTGGTGTTACGCTGTAGGGAGGTAATTGGGGTCATGTAACAATGGGTACATAGATTTTTGTATGAGAAAATAACTTGAATTACAAACTTCACTTAAATCACAATTTGCTTTGGTGACAGATTAGTGATAAACTTGTTTTGATTCTCCCGGAATCCATATTTCTGGGTTTGTGGAATTGGGATAGCCCACCGAGACCATCTACCATTAGGTGTCCTTTTGAACTTTGCAGGAGCTGGTTCCCTGGAATCACCTTCAGGTGAAATACAGCTTAGTAAACAACTTATGGGGGATTTATTATGCCTTAGGCATTGGGTTTGGGGGGAAAAATTATCTACAGCATACCCTGAAGATATTGCAGGTTTAGTTCCAGACTACTTCAATAAAACAAACATTGCAATAAAGTGAATCACATGAACATTTTAGTTCCCCAGTATGTATAAAAGTTATGTTTACAGTATATTGTAGACTACAAAGTGTATAATAACATTACATCTAAAAAAGTGTACATACCTCAGTTAAAAATACTTTGTTGCTAAAAATTACTGTCACCTGAGCCTTTGGCAAGTCATAGTATTTTTGCTGGTAGAGGGTTTTGCCTCTATGTTGATGGCTGCTGACTGATCAGGGTGGTGGCTGCTAAGGGTTGAGTTGGCTGTGGTAGTTTCATAAGACAGCAATGAAGTTCATGGCATCAGTCAACTCTTTCACGAAATACAGCAGAATTAACATTTGATTTGAAGATTCTCCTGGTGGTGTAGTGGCTGAGTGCTATGCCTGCTAACTAAAAGGTCAGCAGTTAAAATCTGCCAAGCCCTCCTTGGGAACTATATGGAGCAGTTCTACTCAGTTCTGTAGGGTTGCTGTAAGTAGGAATTGACTCAGCAGCAGTGGGGTTGCCTTGGGTTTTGAAGATTGCTGTTGCATTTACCTTCCTTCCTGTTTTCTGTGGTCTGTTTTCTTTATTCTCTGAAGAGAACCTTCTTTTGTGTCTTTGCTAGCTGTTCCCCATTTCACCACCCAAGACCAATTGTCAGTCCTTCTTGGCCCTTTTGTATTCCAGGATGCTACCTCTAGGGATTGCACTACGCAGGCTCTGTTATCAACTGCTATACGGTCGAGTTAAGCCGGTGGAGTGAGGGAGGCGAGGTTAGGGTGTATCTTCCACCATTTCCTGCCTACTTGGGCACTAAAGTTTTGTCAGTGGCTACTTCCTTCCACAGTTACTGCCTCTGCAGGACAACCTCTCCTCCACAGAGCTGCTCTCACTGGGCTCTGATAACACCATTTCCTTTCCTTGTCTGTCTTTGGCTTCTTTGTCATTTCTAGGGATGGTAATGGGTTCCCATTGTTGCATGCTCTCAGTGCCTTGACATCCTTTGCTGGCCTTGCACCCTTCCTGTGCCTCTTTATGCAGTTGCTTCATCAAGACCTTCTCATTTAAAACATCTGAGCCTAATTCTGTTTTCTGCCAGGACCTGAATGAACACAGTTCCCTATTTTCAACACAGGTCCTGTTTTCAACAGTAAAATTTTCTTCTTTACCGTGCTTTTTTTAGCTGCCGTTGAGTCAGCCAGACTCATGGCGAGTCTGTATACAACAGAAGGCAGTGCTTTCCGGCCCGTCAGTATCCTAGAGGTGGTTGCAGATCAGACCACTGTGATCTGTAGGGTTTTTCTCAGCTGATTTTCAGAAGTAGGTTGCCAGGCTTTTCTTCCTTGTCTTCTTTAGTCTGGAAGCTCCACTGAAACCCATTCAGCATCATAGCAACACACAAGCTTCCACTGACAGATAAGTGGTGGTTGTGCATGAAGTGCATTGGCCAGGAATTGAACCTGGATCTCCTACAAAGGAGGGGAAAATTCTACCATGGAATTACTAAAATCAGAGTTGAATTAATTTGGTAATTAATTAATTCAGCAAATATTTACTGAGCACTTATTACATGCTGCACACAGTACAGATGTCTGCTTATCCAATGGTGAATGAGATGGTAAATGTCTCTGCCCTCATGGGATGTATAGTCTACCGGGGGAGTAAAATGATGTAACAGGATCTGAAAAAGCTGAACTTAAACTAGCAGAAGTAAAAGGGGAATTTATGGCTCATTAAAAAAAATAGTGCAGAAATAGCACTTGCTTCATATTGAGTTTCAGCTAGAATCTCAAGCAACGATGCCCAAACCAATATCTCTGCCTCTCCTGTCTTGGTCCTACTTTACCTGTGTGGGCTCTTTCTCAAACATTGGCTCTCTTCTTGGGGAAGCAAACTGGCTGCAGCAGCTACAAGTAAAAAAGTGAGTCCCAGGATGTATTTCTTTCCTTCTCATTGGCTGATTGGAAGGACAGGTGAACGAGTTGGTCTGATTGGCCAGGAGCCTCTTGGAGGTTTTTAGAACTGTGAGTGGAGACTAGGTATGAAGCATGTAGATTGAGAACACAGGGGCTTTCCAGAAAAAAGATGCTCAAAGACAACAGATACTCATAAACAATGATAAACAATGATGTAAGTTGATAAAATAATTAAAGATGGTCAGTGTTGCACAGGAGCAATATAGCTGGTAGCTGTCATGAGTCCAGTTCTGACTCCTGGTGACCTTATGTACAACAGAATCACTGCCCAGGCCTGCAGTATCCTCATAATCACCGACATGTTCAAGCCCATCACTCAGGCTGTGATGCTAACTATCTAACCAAGGGTCTCCGTGTCTTCACTGGCCCTCTGCTTCACCAAATTTAATGTCTTCCCCTAGCAACTGATCCCTCCTCATGATGTGTCTAAAGCAAATAAGTTGGATCATATTCTCCTGTGAACCATAACGTTTTCCGTAGCTAATTTTCAGAAGTAGTTCACCAGGACTTTCTCCCTCATTTATCTTAGTCCAGAAGCTCTACTAAAACCTGTTTGTCATGAGTGATCCTGCTGGTATTTGAAATACCGATGACATAGCTTCCAGCATCACAGCCGTCGTAATAGGACAAGCTGACAGGTAGGCGGTAAAGAGTAATAAACCATTTGTTACCAAATGAACCCTGATTCACATTCACCCCATCCATGTGTGTTAGAGTACAACTGTCAGTTGTCCATAGTATTTTCAATGGCTGACTTTTTCAGAAGTAGATAACCAAGCCTTTCACCTGAGGCACCTCTGGGTACACTCGAACCTCCAAACTTTCAGTTAGCTGGTTAGCACATTAACAATCTGTACCACCCAGGGACCCTGAAGAGCAATAGAAAGGGTACTTTTTTTAGCAGAATGGTCAGTCTGGGCCTCTTAGCAGGTCTCAATGCTGCTTTAGTGCTCTGTGCCACTATCCTGTGGCCCACCTCTGATTTCTGTTTCAGCTCTAGGAGTTCCGTTGTGCGTGGACAGCGTCCCACCTCTAATTCTGCCTCAGGGCTTTCTTGGTACACTTGGGAGTGCTCTCTTCTCACACGCAGGGCAAACTAGAAGTGTAAACCAGGGGCACAAGGGGCAACCCTTAACTAAAAGTTATAAATGCCCCTGCCCCTACACCTTTTAGGAGGACAGCTGAGCACACTCTACAGCTTCATTGGAGGGTTCCCAGGGGAGGGAGCCCGAGCTGCCCACAGCCGTAACCAGCCGAAGGTAGACCCTTTTTGGAGCTTTTGTCCTCTTCCGTGTCACTCTTCTCCACTCCCTCACTGTTGCTTCCAGGAGCGTCTTATCTCAGTCTCTGCTCAGTCCTTGGAAGAGCTGTTTCTGCAAAGAGGAAGAGGAAGAGTGTGGCTTTGCAAAGGATAGTAAAACTCTTTGGTCAAACAAGAAAACTAAATTATATCAGCTTGAGGTCTCAGGGGAGAGTAAACGAAAAGTAAAAATTATAAAGTACATTCAATGAAGGTGCAACTTAAAGGTACTTCCACAGTTTTACGTTAATAAACATCCTTACAACTATTTACATATTAATAAGCATAGTTTATCATGTTAGTAAATGTCATGTTTATAATTATTAGAGTTGATTAGCTTAGTCCCACCCTTCATGCACTACAAATATTTTGAAAGCTGGAAGTGCTCTCAGTAGATATCTGTAATTTAAATTAAATTCAGCAAGAATGCATTCAGGGTGTACTGTATCCAGGACACTTTGCTAAGTAGAGTAAAACCAACTGTTTTTGTTTAAGAGACACTCAGAGCCTAGTAGAGGTAGCAGATACACAGAAATGGCTGGTTCGAGACTTACAGGAACTCTGGGGTTGCAGGTATAGCTGTAGACATCCTCTGGCCACGTAGCAAAATCATTCATTCATTCAACTTTTACTGAACACATACCTCACCAGATCTGTATTATTATTATGATTATTCAGGAGCCCCCATATGTTAATATCTTTGCAGGCCAACTCTTTTTACGAATACCAGAAGTTCTCTGCCTTTTCTTTAAGTACTTCTCTTTTTTTCCAGTGAATTGCATTTTTATTTTGTGTTTCTGTTCTCAGAAGGTAACTGCTTGTTTAAAGTGTTTGATGAATAAAACATCTTGCCCAAAGCACACGATTTATGAAACTCAAACACACTCACAGGAGGAAATAGAATGATTGAACTTTGTAGTGGAAAAGGACCTTTAAGGATGTCTGATTCAACCTCTCTCCCAGTGTAGGAATCTTTAACAAATGGTTCCTTGTCTTGTGCTTAAAGCACTCACAAACAAACAAAACCCAAATTAACAACTATCACAATCCATCTTTTCACCCATTGTGCCACCAAAATCAAAACTGTTGTGAGGTTTCTGTTTCAGGGAGACTATAGGACAGAGCAAAACTGTGCCATCTAGTTTCCAAAGAGCAGCTGGAGGACTCGCACTGCCGTTCTTTTGTAATAAAGCTCCCAACCACTGTACTACCAGGGCTTCTTTGTGCCACCAAGGCTCCATCAAACGTTCCTGGATCATGTTATTTTGTAGTTCCACTGATGGACAGCTCTGACTGTCCAACAGTTTGTGTGGGTGGTAGTCTAAAAACTCCGTTCATTGAACACCCAGCTCCTGAAACAACAGAGAGCAAGGCCATTCTTGCTAATTCATGACAAATGTTCAGTCAATAGAAGACAGCTCTGTGTTGTTCCTTGGTTCTCATTTTCAAGCTAAACATTACTACTATGGCAGCTGTGTCCATGTCTCTCATCATTCTGGCTATGTTCCTCTTCATTAGTATTTCTCAATTTTTTTGACTATGACGCACAGGAAGAAATCCATTTAATGCACTGTCAAGACATATATACATACATAGAACTGAAACAGAAGTTTCATAAAACAATACTTAACCTTAGTATCTGCAATGAATTCTAATATATTTTTCAATTAAACTCTATTCGATTGTGTTTATATCCTTTAAGGCTGATTGGTAACCACTAAGTGGATATTACACCCACTCATAGTTTGAATGGAGACCCTAGTGGGTTAGTGGTTAAGTGCTATGGCCAAAAGGTTAGCAGTTCAGATACACCAGGTGCTGTTTGGAAACCCTATGGAGCAGTTGTACTCTCACATACGGTCGCTATGAGTCAGAATTGACTCAATGGCGATGGGTTTGATTTTTGGTTATAGTTTGAAAAACTTTGTTCCAGAAACATTCTGACCTGTAAATAATCTTGGAAAATGGTGCCTGATAATGCAAGCTGATGTGACCCATCACAAGGGACTTCGACCTTTCAAACTCAGAACTTACTGTCTTTATTTCAAGGATGTCTTAAGTGCATTCAACATTTAAAAAAAAATTATGTTCTAGGCTAAAGTTTATGACACAAATTATTGTCCCATTCAAAAATTTGCACACAGATTGTTTTGTGGCATTGGTTACAATCCCCACATTGTGTTGGCGCTCTCTTCCTTTCCCTTTACAGTCTAAATTCTGTGTGTCTGTTCATTGGGTTGTCTAGTCTCTTCCTGTCTTGTCATCTCTGCATTTGGGCAGGTGTTACCCTTTTGGTCTCGTATACTTGATTGCAATAAGAACCACATTTCTCATGTGTATTACTTATAAAATCCCAAAACTCAGTGTTCAGTTGATTACAACTCATAGCAACCCAATAGGCAGAGTAGAATTGCCCCACAGAGTTCTCGAAGGACCACGTGGTGGATTTGAACTGCCAACCTTCTAGTTAGAAGTCATAGCATTTAATCACTATGCTACCAGAATTTCTTGTTATTTGTAAGTCTTGGATAATCTTTGGCTTAAAGGTGGACTTTGGGAACGGTTCAGTTCTGAGCAGTGAGGTGTCTGGCTGCCATAGTTTTAGGGGTCTTACCAGCTTCTGTCAAAACAGTAAGTCTGATCTTTTGTTAAGAATTTGAATTTTGTTCCACATTTTTCTTCAGCTCTGTCCAGAACTCTCTACTGTGATGTCTGGTAGCCAGACATAGTAGCTGGTAGCCAGGCACCATCTAGTTCTTGTGGGCTTAGGCTAGAAGAGACTGTGATTCATGTGGGCCGTTTGTTCTCTGTACTGATATTTTCTTTGTATCTTTGATTTTCTTTGTTCTGCTTTGTTCCAGATGAGATGGGACCAATAGGTGTATTTTTAAATGGCTGTTTACAAGCTTTTCAGATCCCAAATAATACTCGCCAAAGTAGGGTATACAACATGTTATGAACTGTTATTCTGATTGACCTAGACATCCCCTAAGAGCATTGTCCCCAGCCCTCATCTCCATTCACATATCTTTCTTGTCTTTTGAAGACATCCCCCCAAACTCTTCCTACCTTGTCCTTTTTCTCCAGTTTGATCTTTTTCATGGTCTCTCACATGTATTCTCTGAGGATTATGGAACCATTCCCTTTGGACAATGAAGTGATATGTGTACAGATATGCTGAATGTTAGCCCTGAAAGGGACTGTCACACTTCCGGCTTGCTATTTGTACTGCACGTTGTGGGGAAATGTAAAGGAAGGTTTGTGAATAGGAGTGGGGAGCCTGGGAGCTCCAGCTGTTCTGGGGGCTGGTGGGGTGTCAATACTTCTTCATGCCTATAACCAAGGGAGATGCTCACAATATTTACAATGTTTACTCCACAGGGGCTGACATCACAATGGACACCTGATCCTGGTGCCCAAAGTGACTGTCAGCTTACCTATAAGTCAGTCCTGTCACATCATTTCTTGGCACACCCATTTGGAAACAGCACCTCAGAGACTGTTTAGCACATGCCTCCAGTTTTGCAAAGGAGAGAGCCCAGTCCCATAGAAGTGCATGGCTTACTTATGGGCACATACTGAATCTGGCTGTCTTTCACTAACTCTGTTTAGAGGTAGCTTCTTTCATAAACTCCTAATCTCTTGTTCCTTTGTTTATGTTCACCTCTGTCTGGAAAGCCTGCCTCTGTATTCTGTCATCCCTATTCCACCTCTCTTCTTGGTGAACCCTTAATCTTCCTTCAAAGCCCATTTTTTCTATTATCTCATTTAAGTAACCTTTTTACCCACACCTGGCCATTAGCCATGCCCTCCTCTCTTATCCATTCCCTCTTTTACCAGCTTTTTAATTTTTTAAATTAGATTTAATAAGGTATAATTTATATACAATATAATGCACTCATTTTAAGTGTACAGTTCAATTTTGAAAAATGTATACACTTGTATAACCACCACCATAATTCAATATACAGAAAACTTCATTCACTCCAAAAATACCCCCATGCCCCTTTGGAGCTAATCATCCTGCATCCCAGCTCCAGCCCGAGACAACCACTAACCTATTTTCCATCACTATAGATTTATGTTTTCTAGAATTTGACATAAATTTTATCACGTGCTATGTACTCTTTTGTGTCTGGCTTATTTTGCTCAACATTACATTGTTGGGAGTATCAGTACTGTGTTCTTTCTTTGGCTGACATTCTGTCTTATGGATAGAACCATTCACATGTTGCTGGACATTTGGGTTGTTATCAGTGGGGCTATTGTGAATTAAACTGCTGATCTGACTCCATGACAGTGAGTTTTTGTTTGTTTTGTTGTACTCCCACAGTATTTTGCATAGCACTGTTTCCATCCATTGTAATCATGGTTTACACATGGCAGAAAGAGCACTAAAACCAGATCTCCACATTTCTGTTTCTAAAATAATTTATGTAAATTTCCTACCACAGTTTCAGCACATGGTAAATCATAATAAAAAATAACTACAATATGGGAGCACTGATGGTACAGTGAGATCCCTGCTGGTGCAGTAGTTAAGAGGTTGACTGCTAACCAAAGGTCAGCAGTTCAAATCTACCAGCCCCTACCTGCAAACCCTATGGGGCAGTTTTACTCTGTTGGAGTCAACTTGATAGCAGTAAGTTTGGTTCTTTATTTTCAGTTGGTCTTTTTAGCTGTGTGACCAAATGTAAGTTACTCAACCTCTCTGAGTTTCAGTTTCATCATAAGTAAAGTGAGAAATCAGGGTTATCTTGAAATCTTGCAGGGAGTTGAGGAGGCATGCTGTGCTAGTGGCCAGTGAAGCCATAGGGAGTGGTTGTAGTTGAGACTGGTTGGGAGTGGTATGCTAAGCCAGTGCAGGGAGAGGAGAGCTGAAGGAAGAAAGCTGCTGAAGACAGAGTAGATCATGCCTATGAAATAAGGGTAGGCAGTAGAGAGGGATGAGAGGGTGTTCATGTGTGTGGGCAAGGGGACAGTAGTAAAGTTAATGCAAAGTTACCTGAAGAAACACAGGATATGGAGCAGAATACTCCTTGAGTTTTACAGAGCATATCCAAAATGGGCTTAGGTTCTGAAGATAATGGATTACGATGACTTCCCCAAAACAGCTTGGATTTAGAGCTAAGGATGCTCAGCGAAGCTCAAGGATGTGCAAGCCTTTCTGCCACAGCCCTTCGCTAATCAAATTAAACTCCTTGCCAATAATGTAGTCTTCCAAAGAGCTGACCGGAAGGATCAATTTTGCACATATTATGATTTGGATTTCCAGTTGCTGTGGGCTGCTTGCCTCAGCTCAAATTCCTCTTACTTTCGTTTACTGTCTCCTTTCATCTTCCTGTGACAGTTAGTGATACTTGATCCAATTCCACACTGGTGACCTTCCAGGCATAGTGTGTTGACTAATACTGTGATTGCTGCTAATTCAGCTACTGGGCGCATACATTCTCATGCGGTGCTTCACATGCTCTGCAGTTTCAGCTACAAGTTCAGAAAAACTGAAAGCCCTTTAGGTGTAAAGGAGAAGGTTGCTTCTTGTTTTCAGGAATCATATATACTCTAGAATCAAAGCTAGCCAAAAGAAAAAAGTCACAAAATTGAAGTTTTTCTTCCATGCCCTCATCTTTTACTGCTGTAAGCTACTTCTCACTTTCAAAGCTAACTCTGCCTTACTTTGCCCAGTGCTTTCACATGATATTCTTTCAAGCTCTGAACCTTTCTTCCCATTTTTTTTTAAATGATAATTTCTCTTCTGTAGCACTATTTACCTGTCATTAAACTCATGGATGTTTAAAAATTGTATTTCTAACTGCTGAAGCCTCCCTATCATAGGTTAAATAGTTCACCCCTATAAGTTCCCTCGGGGAATTGTAATTTATCTCAAAGCAGTGACTGATTCCTGGGCTGAGTGTTTCAGGTAACTTGATGTACGTGTAATGGAGATATCTTGTGAAAGGAATTCATTTTTTCTTTGCAACACACCAATTGCTGCCTGGGAAAACAGCCAGCCAAGCCAAGTGCCGTCGAGTCGGATCTGACTGATGGCAACCCTAGGGGCCAGCGTAGAACTGACCCCCAGAATATTCAAGGAGCACCTGGTGGATTTGAACTGCTGACCTTGTGGTGGGGAAAATAAGCAGTAATATTTTACAGTGTCTGGGATTCTGTGTAAGACTATAATTGGTTTTACCTGATTGTATGAAAAACTGATACAGGAGTTACTTTAACTATCATGGAAAGTAGATTTAGTAATCCAGGTCCTCACTATGAAGCTAGAACACATGAATGACAAACAGTAACATTGGACTAACTCAATTATTTGTTCAGGTCCAATTCTTCCATAATCATATAAACACAATATTTATTTCAAATTGTCCATCTCTTTTCCAGGAATAAATGGCGGCATGACTCATAAACGAGGAACAAGCCTGATGACTATGAAATCTTTACCAAGCCAAAGACATATCTACAGTTTTCCAAAAATTACTGTTGCCAATAAACAATGGGACTTTCCAGATTTGGTTGCCCTCTCAGCGAAGCCAGTAAGACACATGATACATGATGTGTTTGTTTACTTTTTACAAAAACTACCCAGACATAGTATGTGAACATGTAATTGTTAGAGATGCAGGCAAAGACAGACACAAAGCCTAGCTGTGGCTCAATAAACTATGTTGTAATTCAAATGTATGAACAGATAAAGAAGAAACAGCAGGTTGTGTTCTGCATGGAGCACACATAATGTAACAATCAACAAGGGCTTTTCTGGCAGTGGTGTGCTGCAGCCAGCTGATACAGGTTTACAAGAACTAATCACTAAATATGCAGGAATTTTGTTACTATTAACAAGTTCTGTTGGTAACATCAAATTCTACTATGTGTCCATCAGTTTGTTGTACTGTGGTGGCTTACATATTTCTGTGATGCTGGGAGTTATGCCACCCATACTTAAAAAACCAGAGGGTCACCTGTGGTAGACAGAATTCAGCCCATCTTCCAGGCTAAGACAGATTAGAAGGAAATGCCTGGAGATCTACTTTTCCGCTAGCCAGTGAAAACCCTGCGGATCACAACAGAGTATGTTCTGATGGTGTGCTCAATGATGAGCGCCCTGGGTCAGAAGGCACTACACAATTACCATGACAATGGATTCAAACATAGCAAATGATCCTGGAGGTGTTGCAGGACTAGTGAATGGTTTGTTCTTTTGTGCATAAGGTCACCATGACTCCAGGCAACTATCAACAATAAACTTGAAATTGGCCATTGTTGGAGTACTTATACCACAGTAATTGGCAATTGCCATACATCTGGGATTTGCTTCTTTTGTTTTTCGAGACCAGGTTTACCAGCCCGCCACTGCCAAGTGCTAGGTTGAAGGCGAGGAAAATCTACCTGTCAAAAAAGAATATTCTCATCTCTCAGAGAAGGGGTGCAAGTCTGGAACTGGGAAAGCTCAACAGAAATTTTTCAGAACGCAGATTTAATATTCTTCTGGTTCCCTTCGGGTCAACACTTAACCAAGCAACTTTCTGCTTATTCATTTGGTACCAGTAGTTGGAAAACCCTAGTGATGTAGTGGTTAAGTGATGTGGTTGCTAACCAAGAGGCTGGCAGTTTGAATCGACCAGATGCTCTTTGAAAACTCTGTGGGGCAGTTCTACTCTGTCCAACAGAGTTGCTATGAGTCAGAATTGACTTGATGGCAGTGGGTTTGGTTTTGGCTTATCAGTAGTTGAAATGTTGTTAAATTATATTCTTGACGCTCATTCAGAGTACTCTGGAGCAAGGGTGGCTGGGCAGATCATTCATCTGTTGTCAATCAGAGCAGCTTTATTTTCTCTGTTTTATATATTAGTCATACACAAAATCAAAAATGAAACGAATATATCATCTGCTTAAAGAAAGAATGCCACTGGTGAAGAACTTTTGAAATCTGTAGGCCAGAGCTGTTTTCTCACCAGAAAGGTACACACCTTACATCAACAAATTCTTATTTTGCCTACCATTCAGCCACTTACGAGTTTAGTTAGCACATTTAGTTTCCCATCAACTGATAGAGCTGGGAGGTGTCATAGATTGGATTGTGTCCACCGAAAAATACATGTAGCTGTTACCGTCAAAGCTCGGGAGTTCTGCTACCTGCCACGAAAAGCCAGGTCAATGAGATAGGAGATTTTGGGGTGTTAGGGTCCGCGATTTTCAAGATGCGACACTGTTACTTTAAAGGTTAAATTTTGTTAAAAAATATGCCCAATAGGAAAAATACTGGTGCACCAGGGACGCACCCCAAGCTACACAGAGCAGGGGGCGACGGGGAGTTTCCTCAGCGCCCAGTATTTAAGTCGTGAGATTGCAAAGTAGGGAGGGTGAACTGACCTTTACACTGATTGGTTAACTCCTATTAGTTGTAAAATGTGGTCAAGGTCTAGGGGTCACTTGCAGGCTGTCACTTGCAAGGTTGCCCCCAGGCTTGTCTTGTGACAGTGTTTTGTAAGACAAAGGTAAGATTATTCTATGGTATTTTCTGCTATTAAGTTGTTTCCTGGGGCTTTCTTCAATACCTCCAATTTTTACCGGGCCCTTCCTCATTTCAACAGGGGTGAGATCAAAAGTTTTATTTCCAAGCCAGCGTTGCAAAGGGATGTGAAGATATTCTCATCCTCAGATCCTGTCCAAATTGGTCAGGCAAAGTCTGAGTATTTAAAGGGAAAGACCACATGCAGATTTAGGGAACAATCTGGGCAAGGAGGGGCAATGTGGGGGTCAACTGAGTGGTGGTCAACTGGATGGAGGCTGACTGGGCAGAGGCAATCAATTTGGTCAAGGTCAGCTTCACAATCTCTCCAGCCATCAAGGAAAACAGAGTGATGTTAGACTCCTTTGGCCAGAAACCTAGAAAAGAATAATGCCCAAACACAAGTTACTTCTCTATCCTCTGGGCCTCCTGCTTGATTCTTTTATCATTGGTTTTATCTATAGTTCACTGAATCGATAGTGGAGTCTAGAGAGGGCCACACCCTGGTGTCACCACTGGGGGCTTGTGCAGTGTGGAGGTCATGTTTTCCCCCCCGTGTGTTAGAGGTGATCTGAAACAATGTCACCTAGATCTCCTTCGTTTTGAGCACCCCTGACATGTGGGCTATTTCAGCCTCTGGTTTCATAGCCACATGGCTGGGCCATGATTCCCGATATTTTATGATTGTCCTCCATTTGTGATTTTCCTATGCTATATGCTAAAGGGTTATGGCAGGCTGGTAAATCCTTTTATAAGATGACCTCCCTGCTCCACTATAAAGGGAATTTCCTTGGAGTACGGCTTGCATAACCACCCTTAATCCTTACGTCTTACAAGAGATAAAAGGAAAGGGAAGCAAGCAGAGAATTGGGAGTGTCACATCATCAAAAAAGCAGCACCAGAAAAGCCTGTCTTTCAGACCTGAGCTTCCTGTGTCAAGAAGCTCCCCAGAAAAAGGCTGATGCAATACTGGACTTTCATCCAGTGCGGACAACAGGGAAAGCCTTCCCCTAGAGCAAAGATCCTGAATTTGGACTTACAGTGTACTGGACTGTTTAAGAATAAACTTTCATTTGTTAAAACCATCCACTCTGTGTTATTTCTGTTAGAGCAGTACTAGATGACTGAAACAGGAGGTTTGACCAAAAAGCCCATTTTTTTTGACTAATCACATTACAGACCAGATCTATCAGTGAGGAACTGCTCTTCTAGGATCTTTACCTGGGTTGTCAGTAGGCTGTCTTCTCTAGTAGCTTAGTTTTAAGGATAGCAACCAGGAAACTTGCTCTTTGCTACAAGGAAACTGGAAAATGGGTCAATAAGATGATCTGGCACAGGTGATGGGAAGTTTTCATCTTTTAAGACAGTTTTCTTTCTAATTACAAAAGTGACTGTATTGTTCACGACAATTTAGGAAATGAGAAAATAAAAATCGCTTATCTACCATCCAAAGAAAGTTGCTCTTACATTTGGTGTGCTCTATATGAATTACTCAATAAACAAATTAGTGTGCAATTTCTTTGATGTAATGGAAACCAGGTGAATTGCACACTGTGGATTAGTAAGTAAACACAATTAAACCCACGCCTACCTTGCTTACTGTAAGCATTCCAGGCTTGCTGTTCAATCTGTTTCTGATTTTGTCTGCTTATTGTTGGTGTTAGTCACTGATGAATCACCTCCAACTCCTAAGACCTTATGTGTGATAGAATGGAACGTTGCCTGGTCCTGTGCTATCTTTATACTCATTGGTATGCTTGAGTTCATTGCTGTTTATACAAACATATACATAAAATTTTATTAGTTTTTTTTTAACTTTGAGTAATGCAATGCCACTTGACCAGCTCTAACCTTAGTTTTCTCATCTGTTTACATGGGTAGGAGCTGATCTTCACATGAAAGGGCTCTTCCCTGTATATAATTCTAAATGTAAGCTAATGCAAAAGCTTCAGTTAAAACAAAAAATCCAGTAGTTATTTTAGTAGGTACTACATTCGCAATAATGCCTTTGAATTGTGATGGTGGTAAAGAATATTGACTATACCATAGATTGAAGAAGAACAAACAAATCTGTCTTAAAAGAGACATCAGATTGTTCCTTAGAAGTAGGGATGATGAGACTTCATGTCACGTACTTGGGACATGTTATCAGGAGGAATCAGTCCCCAGAGAAAGATTGGTAGAGTCAGTGAAAAGAGGAAGATCCTCAAGGTGACTTGGAAAGAAGAGAGAAGATTGTAAGACTGTGGCAAGAAAACTGAAGGAAGAAGCAAATTTATGTAAATAAACCTCTCTGAATGGTCATAGACTGTGAAGATAATTGTGCTCTACATGAATGCCCAACAAAGCACATCTACTTCATAGGAGGCTCTTAATATTCAAGCGTACACAATGATGCTCTCTGGGGATCTCAACCTCTTTCCTCAGCAACCCTATGTTTGCCAAATGGGCCCAAGAACAAAGTGGTTGGGGCTAGAGATGGAGGCTATATATGGGCTCAACAATATGGATTTATCTTCATTAAGACTGACTTGGAAACCCTGCAGTGGTTAAGTATTAGAGCTGTTAATCAAAAGATTAGCAGTTTGAATCCAGCAGACACTTCTGAGAAACTCTGCGGGACAGTTCTGCTCTGTCCTATAGGGTCACCGTGAGTTGAATTCAACTTGATGGCAACAGGTTTGTTTTTTCTTTGTTTAACACTGACTTAGGTAACACTACTGATGTGTTCCTAAGTGGTCAACAGTAGAGACTAACATTAAGTCCCTTTTGGTGACTCCTGCAGTCCTTGGTAGTCACCAATAGCTGCCATCCCCTTAATAGCCGAGTGCATCTGGTGAGACACCTCCCTGTGATCAGTTTCTCACAGCACCTCAGAAGGTGGATTTCCAGCAAGTTCTGCCAGCATGGCATCACACTGATTTCTATGGCATTTGGTACACCACATCTGTGGTCCATTCAGCAAGGCTTGTTCTCAGTTCTGGGAGACTAATATTGTTACTTGACAAAACTCCAGATTCTCATTACCTGCTCCTCAAAGCCAATCTCTGAGACAGATATTTTGGGTGAGTGATCAAAAAGTTCATTAACTATATTCTGCTGGCAAGAACACAAGGGTAGAAATACATCTACAGGGCTGTCCAAATTGGGTAGTCTTAACCCAGGGTTTACATAGTGGAAAGGGGGCACTCGTGCGTGTGTGCTCACGGGGTTGGAGGGGGTTGGGGTGTATGTCTCGGGTCTCAGGAGAACAATAGGGGCAGTTGGGAAGGGCATTCTGTCCCAAGAGCAGATTGGTGGAACCTGCTCAGGATCTGGACACTCTCCCCAGCCATCTCTTTGAGAAGTGGGCCTCCATGTCTTCACTCATCTCTCCATTTCTTTAACATACCTAAAGAAGTTGTAAAAAGCTACAAAGGCTATTATCTCAGTGGTTCCTGTCAGTTAATGGGTGACCTCCTTGGCCCAGCCCCAGGCTGAGATGAGAACTATCTTCCTGATATTTTTAAGGCAGGAGAAAAGACAAGTAAAAAGGTTTAATTCTGGTGTCTATTTTAAATTTCCCTTTTAAAATCAGGGTATCTAAAGCTTCTTCCCTGTTTCAATATCATCTTTTAATTTTATTAGTTACCAGTTGTTATGGATTCAATTGGGTCCTCAACATTTTGTGTATCAACTTGGCTAGACCATGATTCTCAGTATTGCATGGTTGTTCAGTGTTTTGTGATCCAAAGCGATTTTACAGTATTTTAAATCCTAATCTTTGCCTGCAGTTAATGAGGCAGGATTTAAGTTACAGTAAGCACGATTAGGGTAGGCTGCAACAGCTTTACTCAGGTCACATCCCTAATCTGATGTAAAGGAAATTTCTCTGGGGTGTAGCCTGCATCACATTTTGTCTTATGAAAGAAAGAAGGAGACGGAAACAAGCTGAGAGAAAGGACCTAATACTGCCAGAAAGAAGCGCCAAGAGCAGAGAGCATCATTTGGACGTGGGCCCCCTGTCCTGAGAGGTTTATAGACCGGGGGAAGACTGATGACAAGAATTGACGGAGAGAGAAAATCTTAGCCTAGAATTTGGACATCTGGTCTTTTAAACTGTGACAGAATGAAATAGAAATACCACGCACTGCGGTATTTCTGTTACAGTAGTCTAGATAACTAAGACATCCGGTTACCAGTTGCTATGGAGTTGATCGACACTCACGGCAACACTGTGCATGTCAGAGTAAGACTGTGTGCCAGGGGATTTTCAACGGCTGACATTTGAGCAGTAGATCACCAAACCTTTCTTCCAAGGGCCTCTTACACACTTAAATTTCTAGCTTTTTGTTAGCAGCCCAGCTAGTCAACGGTTAGTACCACCCAGGAACTCCTGATATGATAGATTAGTCCTTTGAAATTTCTGTCTCACTGTGATCACGAGAATCAAAGTCTGATGTAGTCGTAGTAAAGTAGAGAGTCAGAGAAAAAGAGGAAGGCCTTCAACAAGACGGATTGACCCAGTGGCTGCAACAACGGGCTTATGTGTAAAAATGATGGTGAGCATGGAGCAGGACCAACAGCATTTCATCCCCTTGTGCATGGGGTCATTACGAGTTGGAACCACCAACTCAATGGAAGCTAACAACAACAAGAAGTCTCGGTCGAAGTAGACTGCTGCATATTTCTCCCAAGGAGCAGTTGGTGGGTTTGAACGGCCAATCTTTTGGTTAGCAGGTGAGTGTTTAATCACTCTGCCACCAATATTCTTTTTAAAGTGCATGACTTTTAATTTTTTTGTTAAAGTATTGTATGTTGATTATAGAAAACTCAGCTAGTATCAGAAATAACACCACTGAGAAGCAAAAACAACAAATTTTAAAAGATGTATAATCCCACATCAAGTGATAACAATTATTAAAACTATAATGTAAAAAGCATGTGTCTTTATAAAAATGAGATCATGTTATCTGAAGCCTGCTAACTTCCTTAGTAATATGTCATGACTGTATTTTAATGTCGTTAAATATTCCTCTGAAGCCATGCCTTTGTATTAGGACATTTTAAAGAATCTAATGAAATCTCTGTCCCACAGTCCCCAAGAGAAGCACTACTTAAATACGCAGTCATAGATTGAATTCTATCCCCCCAAAAGCGTGCTTAGCAATTTGACTGGTCCGTGATTCCTAGTATTGTGTGATTGTCTTCCATTTTGTGAGTTTCCTATGATGTAAATCCTAATCTCTGCCTGTGGTTAATAGACAGGATTATGTTGAAAGAGGTGGGATTGCAACACTCTTACTAGAGGAGTTTCCCTGTTGTGCCACCTTTGCATCCCCACATCCCTGAGTTTGCTTTGATCTCCATCCTTTTGTCTCTCCTCCCCAATCCACTTGAGCCCCAGGGGCCACCACTAGTACTAGATGCCTCTAGGAGCTCCTCTGTAGCTCCCCAGCTCATGTCTCCAACACACCTGAAGTGGGGCTCCCTACTGGCCGCTAGATTTGGCCTCATAACTGGGTCCCCAGCCAAGTCAGATCCATCAAGCAGGGCTTTACCCCCTAACAGTCTCCAGCTGGAGACACAGGTATGGTACTTAAGAAAGCTCACAAAGAAGCCATTAAGTGTCATGCCAGTCAGGTCCCAAACTGGGCAGGAGCTGATGCCATTCCCCTTAAGGTCCCCATCTAAGATCCTAATGTGCAGAAACAATGAAACTTTCTCATTTTTATTGTGGCTGTCTCCTAGCAGCGCTCAAGAACAAAGGAATGTCAATAAGGTGTACGAGGTGAGATAGATATCAGATGAGGACTCACCTCATTTCTCAAAAAAATCTTTTCAGCTTTCAGACAATATACTGATCTAGATCCAACATCCCCTGAAAATTGCTAGGCTGATTAATGTCATTTTCATAAGGCAAAGTGCCACTGACGTCCAGAGGAAATTTCAGAAAGTTGAAGAGAGCGTAGCTGTGTCAGTTGGTTGAAACTGCCTTCAGGGTCTACACAGGCAAAGAAAGGAAGAAAGAAAAATTTTCAGAACAGAGAGAAGCTAGCCAAGCAAAATAGAAGGCTAATTTGTGGCTGCCTTACAAGGATCAGGAGTTTGGCAGGGAGTCTAAGGAAAAGGAGGAACTACCAAGCAGACAAGACTGAAGCCTAGTGATAAACCTCAGTTGGCTAGAAACCAGTGTGCCTATTGCAAGGAGATAAAGACACTGGAGAAATGACTGCCCCAAGAGACCTGAAAACAAGTGCCTGTTGAACCCAAACAAATCTCTGGGAGTGGCCAGGCTCCTAGCCATAGAATACTCTGAGGACGATTCAGACTGAAGAGGACCAGAGATAAGCCTTCCACTCTAGTCGCTGCTTACAACTAACATGGAAGGACAGTCCACTAAGTTTCTAGTGGACAATGAGGCCTCTCATTCTGGCTTAACTCAAAAACAAGCCCCTCCTTTGGCAGAAACAACTACTGTTGTGGGAGAGTCAGAGAAAGAAGTCTTCAGGCCTTTCCTTCAACATTCGCCTTTTCCCTTTCCAGAAAAACAATTGGGCTTACTCCTTCCTGTCCTCAGCTAATATTGCCTCGAGGAAATCAATCACCACATTAACATGAAAGGACAGGTATGTGGTGAGAAGGAAACAAGGTTGAGGTTGGTTATACACTCTGACAGGAAAAGTTTTCCCTCCCTATACTCTGGTCACCCTGGTCCTTCTGGAAGCCTACCAGTCCACTCACTACAGACATGATGCCCTATACAATTGTATAAAGAAACATTTGACTGGACAGCAAATTTATAAGGCTATTGAAATCGAGTACAACAGTGTGTCATCTGTGGCAAGAATAACCCCATAGGGCACAGTGGGAAGGGATGAAATCTGGAGAAGCCTGTCAGGTAGATTTCACTGAGATGCTCAGAATGCCTAGAAATCATAAATATTTACTTGTATTTATGGGTACTTTCACCATCTGCACTGATACTCTTCCATGCTGAACTGAGGCCACTGAGGTAGTCCCACAACTCCTAGAATAAATCATTCCAAGATTTGCATTGACCTGATTCTCTGGAAGCAATGACGGACCTCATTTTGTGGTAAAAATTGCTTAAGATGTGGCAGCTGCCTTGGATGTCAGTTGGAATGTGCATTCAGAGTGGAGACCCCAATTAAATGGGAAGGTCGAAAGACCTAACCAGCAGCTCAAGAAGCACATAGCAGAACTTTGTCAGGAAACTAGTTTGGACTAGGGTACTCCCAATGGCTCTACTTTGGTTCCAGGATACCGCAGGTCCAATTCAAAAGTCAAACCCTTTAATCTGATATATGGCTGTCCTTTGCTGAAGAATCATGAGATGGAAATCCCCAGGAATACATGACACTTTGGATGTTTGGGAGTCAGCTCCCTTCACAAATAAGATACCCAGTTTTTAAAAGAATACTTTCTGTCTGATGTGTTATGCTCTCTCTACAGACACGTTCATCTTTGAGATCCTGGACCTAACCTCGCCCAGACTGAGAGCCTGGATTCATCACATCAGATTTAAAAAAGAGCTTACCACCAGACATCAAAGGACAAACTTACCAGAACCAGGAACTTATACCTTCATAAGGGACCTTAAGTACCTGTTCCTTCAGTATCCCCAGTATGTTAGTGTCATGGATTGAATTGTGTCCCTCTAAATTATCTGTTAACTTGGCTATGTCATGATTCCCAGTACTGTATAGTGTGACTGTCTGCCATTTTGTTATCTGATGTGATTTACCTATATATTGAAAATCATATCGCTATGATGCAATGAGATGGGTTAGCAGCAGTTGTATTGATGAGATCTACAAGATTAAATAGTGTCTTAAGCCAATCTCTTTTCAGATATAAAAGAGAGAAGACAGTAGAGAGACTTGGGGTGGTATGCCACCAAGAAAGCAGCACTGGTGTCACTTGGACCTGAGGTTCTAATGCTGAGATATTCCCAGACCAAGGGAAGACTGATGTCAAGGAACTTCCTACAGAGCCAACAGAGAGAGAAAGCCTTCCCCTGGAAGTGATGGCCTGATTGTGGACTTGCAGCCTACTGAACTGTGAGAGAATAACCTTTCCTTCGCTAATGCCATCCACTTGTAGTGTTTCCACTACAGCAACACTAGGTAACCAAGCCAGATAGTAAGTGACAAAGAAATCTTAGATATAAGTTTTATTCTTGCCTTCCAGCTGATGTTTGTTTTGAGTTTCAGTTGTGCCATTGCCCTGTTCGGAACCACTTCTGTCAGCTGGTGTTAAGTACAACACCTTCCCTAGACCATGGCCCTACAATGACATCTCTTCAAGACAAATTGAACCGTGAGTCATTATAAGACCTGAAGTATCTTTTTGAGAGAGTGTGTTTAGCCGTCAATGTTTACATTTTGTTAAGTGTGATTTTTACCTTCCCATTCATATTTTACTTTTTTTAAATAGTTGGGCTTTTAAGCTCAACCCTGTTTCACACCAGTGTGAAGCTGTGGTACCTCATCTTCACTTTTAACTCTGACCGTCACATGGTCTTGGCAGCAAAATGCTTTTGTCACGTTAACCTGATCAGTAAGAGGTACAACCAACAACCAACAGAAATAAATGTTGGATTTGCCACCCACCCAAGGTCAAAATCAACTCATGAAAAATCAGACCCATTAGCCATTCCAGCATACAACCAGAGCCTAGTTCCTAATGCTCCCGTTAACTTTATAGCAAGCTTTAGGCAGGGTTTACACCTCAGCCTGTGGCACTCTGGAGCCCAGACACCTTGTTGCAACCTAGCACAACACACCTGAGTAAATGACACTGAAAAGGCAGAAGAAAATTGCTCACACAATGAGAATAAAGTGGTCATTTGGCAGCTGTCCTGGTTAGATGACCGAACCCCCAAATAATCCCCAGTTTACCCAACAGCTTTCAAACGAGCCCTGCAAAAGAGGCTCAGAGACAAATTTCAAACACAGACCACCTACGTGTAGCCAGTTACATGTCCCTACTACCTGGGAGGTTATTATCTGTGTGTAACGATAGAGTAAGTGAGCCATGGCTGAATCAGCTGAACAGGACAGTTTCCTTTTCATATATTCCTAACCCCAAAACCAACGCTCAAACCCTATGGCCAGGCAATGCAATGTTTAGGTATCTCAAAAATCTTTGTGCTCTTATTTTCCTCTTTCCTGCCGTAGGACTAATTGCACACTTTCTTGTCTGTATGTTTGGACCCAGCCTTCTAAGCCTCCTAGCCAAATAGTTTGCTGAAAGACTAAACTCGATAAAGCTGAATATTGTGACACAACAGCCAGACTATCAAACCATAGTATGACCTCCACCTTGTGATTTTAGGCTGGAAAGTACACAGCCGTTCAGAGAGGGAAAGCTCTCTAAGGTTTTAGAGTTACTGCATCCCAGTTCACTGCTCTTTCTCAGCAGGAAGCAATTAGAAGAATCATCACGTGTCCCCCTTGTTTCCATCTTACCACTGACTAATAACTGTTAATGCCAAAAGAAAATGAAGGACTAATACAAGCTAGAGCCATTCTGAACCCTGGTGGCATAGTGGTTAAGAGCTATGGCTGCTAACCAAAAAGTCAGCAGTTTGAATTCACCGCGCACTCCTTGGAAACGATATAGCGTGGTTCTAATCTGTCCTAAAGGGTCGCTATGAGCCGGAATTGACTCAACAGCAATTTTTGTTTGTTTGTGTTTGTTATAGACGTTTTCTTAACATCATTGTTTCTTTGAGTAAAACCTTTACCCAGCCTATTTCCACAAGCTGTTTTGCTCCTCAGAACTTCTTCGAAGAAAAACAAGTACCTGCTAGCCAGCACCAGCTGAAGTGGGCCCTGCCCTCCGTCTTGGCACCCCAGATAACCTTTAGCTCATTATCTGTCTCGTACATGATAAATTCTCTGCTCAGGGATGGAGAGTAAACATGCTAATAGACAGAAATGGCTAATTTCTTCCTGTGTGGGGAGTCAATTTCCAGCCCTAGAAATTGCTTCCTTATTCTACAATCTCCTATATATCTGTGAGTTTGCCTCATTGTGGGGCTTGCCTGTTGCTATGATGCTGGAAGCTATGTCACTAATATTCAGATACCAGCAGAGTTACCCACAGCAGAGAGATTTCAGCTGAGCTTCCCGACCAAGACTGACTGGGAAGAAGGACCTGACAGTCTACTTCTGAAAAGAATTAGCAAGCAAAAGCCTTAGGAATAGCAACTTCCAGCACTATATTGGGATACAGTCCAATATAGTGCTGGAGGTGGAGCCCTTCAGGTTGGATGGCACTGAAAATACTGCTAAGGAAGAGCTGCCTCTTCAAAGTAGAGTTGACCTTAATGACATGGGTGGAGTCTAGTTTTCAGGCCTTTACTGCTGATGTGACATGACTCAAAATGAGAATAGCTGCAAATACCCATTAATAAATGGAACCTGGAATGTACAAAGTATGAATTTAGGAAAACTGGAAATTGTCCCAAATGCAATTGAATGCATCCATTTTGATATCCTAGGCATTAGTGAGCTAAAATGGACTTATGGTCAACTATGCTGGGAATGACAACTTGAAGACGAATGGTGTTGCATTCATCCTCAAAAAGAACATGTCAGGATGCATCCTGAAGTAAAATGCTGGAATTGATAGGATAGTATGACTGCTATTCAAATATAGTTACCAACCACTAAGGCCAAAGATGAAGAAAAGGAAGACTTTTACCAACTTCTGAAGCCTCTTTGCTTGGCCAAATAATAAAGATGCTGTCCATTTTGGCCTAGGTGGAGTCACAATTAACAGAATCTAAAATTCAAAGCAACATGATTAGTTTCCTCTCTCTCTCTCTTTTTTTTTTTTTTTTTTTGTCTGTAGTAAAGAGATGCTTATTCTTTCACAGTTCAGGAGACTGGAAGTCTGAATTTGGGGCTCAGCTCTCAGGAAATGCTTTTTGTCTCTTTTAACCCCGGGGGAGAAATCTTTATCATCAACCTGCACTTGTCTAGGAGCTTCTCAGAGCGGGGACCGCAGGTCCAAAGATAACTCTCTGCTCCTGGTTCTTCTTTCTTGGTGGTAGGAAATCCCTCTTCTCTCTGCTTTATTCTCTCAAAAGAGATAGATTTAAGGTACAACAAAATCATATAGACTGAATCCTACTTCATTAATATAATTGCCTCTAATTTTGCCTCATTAATGGTTAGGAGGAGGTTAGGATTTACAGTATGTAGGTTAGGATTTACAGTATGTAGGATAATCACACCAGATCACAAAATAGTAAGACGACCACATGATCCTGAGACTCATGGCCTAGCCAAGTTGGTACTTGTTTTTGTGGGAACACCATTTAATCCATAACACCCTTTATTGTCCAGCAGCCAGGCTCAGCTAGACTTAGGCCTCTCTTTTGTGGGCAAAACTCAACACAGAAGTTCAGGTCAGTGGTCACTTTGGCTGAGTTACGCCTTGTTTGTTAGCTTCGAAAGTCAATCTGTAGAGTAAAATTGCATTTGGAAATTCTCTAAATCGTTAGTAGCCCTTAAAGGATTGAGACACAAATTAAATTCTTTTGTCTCAGCCAAGTTCCTGTAGTTGGTTTTGGCTGGAGTATGGGGTATAAAGAAGGAAATTTGTATGTAATATACATTCCCACCTGATTGTTACAATTTCTAAATTCTGGCATTATGGTATCTAAAGAGACTTCTTTTTTTGCTGATATCATGGGCCAATTTCTAGCCTCTTACCACACCTTGAAAGTATCTTATCTGTTTAAATCTTGTTGGTTTTGGTTTTTATAAAATGCTTGTCATTCTCCTTTTCTCCTGTGTCACTCCTATCAATTAAGTATCAATTAAATAAGTATACCACTTATATCTACTTTGATTAATTAATATTCAACTTATTGAAGTTGAACTTTTAAAAATTTACTTTTAAGTTTTTAAGCTTGATCTGTAAGCCTATTTATAAATACAGTGGTTTTGTATAAAAGTGAGAACAATTGGTTTCCCTCATTGTTTACTCTGAATTCAGTTAATTTATACACTCAAAAAGATTAAATTTCCTCCAACAATTGGACACCTTTAAAAATGTAATTAATTTCCTAAGATTTCAAATACTTTTTCAATGTAAATACCTTTCTGAAACATATGCCTAGTGAAGCTTATTTACAAACATAGCATATAAATTTTTCCCACATCTGAAACAACTGTTACAAGTCTAACAGAACTAACTTATACTTGTAGAAAATAAGGTTATCTGAAACATTTAAAGGTTATTTACAAATATATTCATTTATTTTATAACTTTGAATTAAAACCACAAATCCAATATCAGTTTAGTATCTCAAAATACAATCACAAGTCTGGTATGTCAGATACTCTTAAATATTTCAAAATTCTTAAATAACAAACACAATCTGAATGATGGTAAATGTAAAGACCTAACAAAGTCACTTAGGTGATTACGCTACGTTCTATTTTCTGCCTCAATTACCACCCTCGGACTGGATTAGCAAGTCGGCATTCCTCTCCCTATCCCTGAGGATACAGAGTTGATTAAGACCCCAGAGAAAGATAATGAAATTTTGGGTAATTTACACAGTTTGTTAGATGTAACGAAACCTTGTGATGTAACAAGATCTTGTGACTTCTGATTATCGTGCTGTGACAAACCCTACTCCTTTGAATTCCAGCTATAGAAACCACTGGAAGTGTAACCCCAATGGGACAGCTTTTGGCTCGCTGTCTCCCAGATTGCTAGTAAATCTGCAAACAAATTATTCCTTGAACCCCATGCTGTCTGTGAGTTTTTGGCTACACTGACAGGAGGAACAATCTTGCTCCAGTTGGGCAACATGATCATCACAATAGTTACAAAACTTGCAGCTAAAACATAATACAAAAATGTAATACTATGAATTGATGGGCTTCTCTATTTACACACTTTGTGTACACCTTCTTTGGGGAACCAAAGTCGCTTTCTTCAGCCAAAGAGAACAGGAAGTAATTCCTGGCATAGTGGGTTAAGAGCTATGTTTGCTAACCAAGAGGTTCGCAGTTTCAATCTGCCAGGTGCTGCCTGGAAAATGTGGGGCAGTTCTACTCTAACCTCTAGGGTTGCTATGGGTTGGAATTGACCTGAGGGCAGTGGGTTTTATTGCTATTTAGAGCTAAAATACAGATTATCATTAGATTTGTGTCATGGATTGAATGTGTTACCTAAAAAATCGGTCACACTTTGGCTGTGCCATAATTCATGGCCCTCCACGTTGGAATTCCTGCTTTTATGATGTTAGTGAGGGTGGATGGGAAGCACCTGTGTTGGTAGAGCAAGATTCAATGTGCCTTGAGGCATTCTCTGGAGCTGTAAAGGAAAAAGTCTGGCAGAGAGAATTTGGAACCTCACAGCATCAAGAAAGCAGCACCAGGGGAAGAGCATGTCCTTCAGAGGTTCCTGCCGCCAGATGCTTCCTGAACAAAGACTGACACAACACAAGGACTTTTCTCCAGAACTGACAAGTGGGAAAGCCTTCCTCTGGAGCAGACATCCTGAATTTGGACTTGTAGCCTACTGTGTAGGCTGTGTAGGACTGTGTAAGAATAAAAATAAAAAGTCCTACTGTGTAGGACTGTGTAAGAATAAACCTTTCATTTGTTAAAGCCATCCACTGGTGGTATCTCTGTTAGAGAAGATTTAGCTGACTAACACAATTTGTAAGACTGAGAATTTGTCTGGAACGACTGTGCCTGACAAAGCTGTTACCACACGAAGCAACTTTTTATTGGTGAGTTTGTTCCATTTATTGTGCAACCAGAGAGGAGTAAACTAGATGTCCCCAGAGTATCTTTTAAGTCTTACCCTTAGCATAACCTCTAAGCCTGTTTCACCTGTTTCTACTTTTTACTGTTATACTTTAGTTGAAGGTTTATGGAACAAACTGGCTTGTCTTTGAGCAGTTAGTATACATACTGTTTTGTAACACTGGTTACCATCTCACAACACATCAACACTCTTCTGTTCTTGGCCTTGTGTTCTCTTTACCAGCTTTCCTGTCTCCTGCTTTCTAGTCCTTATCTCTGGGCTGGTATACCTCTTTAGCCTCTTCTTTCCTTATAGGTCTGCCTAATCTCTGGAGGAAGGGTAAACCTTAGGATTGATTTATTAGTGATCTAAGAGCATGTCTGAGGGCCCCACTCTAGGGTCTTCAACCGTCTCTCTCAGGCCACTAATTCAGGTCTACTTCTGTGAGTTAGAGTTTTGTTCTACATTTTTCTCAAACTCTATGTATAACCCTCATTGTGACCCCTGTCAGAGCAGTTAGTGGCATAGCCAGGCACCATCTAGCTGTGGTGGACTCAGTCTGGTAGAGGTCGGGGTAGTTACGCTCAGCTAGTCCTCTGGACTAATTGTTTCCCTTGTGTCTTTGGTTTTCTTCATTTTCCTTTGCTCCAGACGTGGTGATATCTGGGGAGTACCTTGGATGGCAGCTCACAAGCTTTTAAGACTGCAGATGCAACTCACCAGTAGAATATAAAACACTTCCTTCGTAAACGATGTCAGCTGAGCCAGACAGTCTCTGAGACCATCATCCCCACTGTTATCAGCCTGGTGACGAGGTCCTTCAGGGAGTTTGGATGTGTCTCTGGAGCTTCGATGATCTTCCTTTCCTTGTACAAGTTGTGCCGACTTCCTCAGTTACTGTGTGCTGTGTTACTGTTCACCAAAGTTACCACTTGTCTCTCATCTAGTGATTTGCCATCCTTACCCCTCCCCTCCCTTACAACCATCAAAGATTGCTTCATTCTATGTGTAAACCTTTCCTTGAGTTTTTATAGTGCTGGCCTCATACAATATTTGTTGTTTCGTAATTGACTAATTTCACTCAACATAATGTCCTCCAGATGGAATTATGTTGTGAGATGCTTTGCAAATACATCATAGTTATTTGTCATTGCGTGGTATTCCATTGTGTGTATGTATTACAGTTTGTTTATCCACTCATCTGTTAATAGACATCTAGGTTGCTTCCATCTTTTTGCTATTGTGAACAATGCTACAATGAACATGGATGTGTACGTGTCTATTCGTTTGTAGGACAGCTTTTATTTCTTTAGGATATGTTCCTAAGAGTAGAATTGCTGTATCATATGGTATTTCTATTTCTAGCTTTTAAAGAAATCATCATACTGTTTTTCAGAATGATAGTACCATTTTGCATTCCCACCAGCAGTGCATAGGAATTTTAAATTCCCCTGAGCCTCTCGGATCCGACTCGACGGCACTTGGCTTGGCTGAGCCTCTCCAACATTTGTTTCCTGACTTTCTGATCTGTGCCACTGATGATGGAGTGAGATGGTATCTCATTTTGGTTTTAATTTGTATTTCTCTAATTGTAAATGGGAAACCTTGGTGGCAAAGTGGTAACAGCTGTGGCTGCTAATCAAAAAGTTCGTTCAAATCCAGCAGTCAGTCTTGGCAACCCTAACAGATTGCTAGACATTTAATTCCACTTGATGGTAGCAGGCTTTTCTTTTTTTTTTTTCGGATTTAATGGCTAGTGATCGTGAACATTTCCTCATGTGTCTGTTAGCTGCTTGAATGTCTTCTTTGCTGAAGCATCTGTTCATTTCCTTTGCCCACTTTTTTTTTTTTTATTATGATGGAATGAAAATGCATTCCCAAATAAATTGCATGCATACCTATATGTAGTTCCCACTGCTCTCCCTGTCTAGTCTGTACATGTCTTATCCTCCCAACAATCTCCTATCCTCTCCTCTCCACCCACTCCCCTTCCTCCAGTAAGAGGTCAGCAGGACAACATCCTATAGATGCATAGAACCATAAAGTGTACACATGATATGGTCACTCTGTGTCACCAAGTCCAGTCCATTGCTGTCCGAGAGTTGACCTCCATTATCATTTATGGATAGGGGCAGCATCAGGGCTGGGGGCCATGCTTGCAGGGGAACTTCGAGGCCCCAGACCGTTAATTGTCCTTCGCCATTTTTAATTGGATTATTTTCCTTTATGTTATAGAGGTGTTGAATTTTCTTGTAGATTTTAGAGGTTAGGCCTTTGTTTAATTTGTCATAGCCAATTTTCTCCCCCATTCTGTATGTTCTTTTCTTACTCTTTGGGCAAAGTCTTTGGTTGAGCGAAGTGTTTAATTTTTAGAAGATCCCAGTTATATAGCTTATCTTCTGGGGTTTCTGTGTTATTAGCTATGGCTTGTATCCTGTTAATGGAATGTATTATGGCCTCTAACATTGATCTTCTTTGATCTTTATAGTTTTTGGTTTTATATTCAGGTCTGTTAAACGATTTGTATCTGTGCTCTGGAACAGTCAAGCCACTAAAATACACTCCAAGTTAGAAAGAAGAAGAAAGTTTATAGGAGGTATGATACCATGAAAGACTAGACAGCAAGGCAAGCTGTTCTCCATGGACTCACAGATACAGTTTTTTAGATTAGAGTTTATATATAATTTTGGCAAGGATTACTCCATGTTTTAAATCATGTAGCCCACAGATGATTGTATACATTACAAAATAATCACAAGAAACTTTATTAAACTGTCAGACATCTGAACTCTAATCTGCACGTTTGTAACAGGCAAAGACAAAACTTACACAAAAATTCCTTGGCTAGTGGAGCTAGCCTGCCAAGTCCACTCTGCCTGAGATAAGCAGCGGAACGAAAGTTATGTATACAAAAAAATGCCAGGCAGCCTTCCTTGCTGCTGTTTCCCAGGCTGAAGGCCATTTCTCAAGAGAGCAAAATACAGGAGTGAGACCAAGGTCACAGGAGCTGAGGGGGCTCTGTGCCTCTTTGGAAAGAGGCCAGTGTAGCTGGTGCAGTAAAAAAACACTTTCAGATTATTTAGAGTGTCATTACGGATCCGACTCGATGGCACTTGTCCTGGCTATGACATTAGTTATGTCCAGCTCTAAATTACACATTTTGAATAGGAGAAATCATGTTGCAAGGTATTAGGGTTACAGGTCTTTGTTCCATTTAAAATTAGCTTTTCCATATGATGTGAGGTATGTGTGTAACCTCATTACTTTTTGAGCCACTGCTAAACCTGCTTAATTTTGTCTGAACGTTATGATAAGAAAACAAAATAAAAACCTCATAGTTCTCAATTTATTTCCGTAGTTTGCTCTGATAATGTTACATTCCTTACCAGTTACTATAAACTGCAGCAAACATAATCTATGTTCTTTATAAAAAGAAAAACAATATCAGAATTTATTAAGACTATTCTACAGTGCAGTTGAGTTTAGTTACAACAGGATATATCAGTATTATCAATTTACTTTTGGGATCCAATAATTTTTCGGGGGCGGGGGCTGTAATAATTTTACATTCTTTACCAGTTATCATAGATAGCAGCAAACATGATTCATGCTCTTAAAAAGTAAATAATGTCAAGATGTATTAAACATACATTACAGTGAATTTTTTAGTCACAATAAAAGGATGTATTTGTGTGTAATCTTTCTTGATCCATTTCTTCGGCTTCATCAAAACGCTCTGTGTTTGCCTTTGGAGGCCAATGTAGTATTACCATTTTCGTGAGTATGTTGGCAGGAGAAAAAAAAAAAAAGCACATCCATTTGTTCGAGGCAACGTCTAATTTATTGAGGTTTGGCCACAAGATGCAATTTAATTTATTTTTAGGAGCCTGGTGTGGTAATTCCATGTTTCCTCCAAACTTCTTGTGTTTTCTTCCCAGCTTCTTCTTGAGGTCAAGGAAGGTCTAAGCTTTACAACACTCTGCGGGTTCTGATGCTGTCCCTGGCAGCACTTGGGGAGAGTTAAGAATGGCTTGTTCATTGTGATTTAAAGCTTGTTAACAGTGTGCTGCCTGATCTTGATGGGGTGGGTGCTGGCTTAGTTTGCGCAAGAGGCAAGAACCCTTGCAGGGCGCGCAAGGGGCGGGGATTTGACTTCAAACAGGCGGATTCCTGTCCTTCGGCGCCGGGCGAGCAGCTGTCTGCAGCGGGCGGAGAGGGAAGCGCGGCGGTAGCGCGCGCAGCAGCTCGTGGTCGAGCCCCGCGTGCCCGCGCGCGCGCCCAGACACCCAGTCTCCTAGGGCGCGCCAGGCGGAGGCGAGCGGTGGGCGGGGCGCCGCGCTGACGTTACCCGGGATGCGGGCAGATTCCGACGCTACCGCCGCCTCCGCCTCTACTGCCACCAGGTTTTGTATGAAAACACCCGGCGGCGGGCGGCGGGGGAGTCTGCCGTACGGCCGAGAGAGGAACCTGCAGCGCCGCAGAGTTGGTGTTTCGGCTCTGCTCCGTCCCTGCCAGCGCCCCAACCTGAGCTGGTGAGAGCCCTGTGTGCAGTCAGCGAGTCAGGGTTGGGGAGCGCCTCTCGGCCGCAGCTTTCCCGCTGGGCAGGGCGTCCCTCCGCTCTCTCTGGGCCGCGGGAGCGGCCGGCGGTGTTCTGGGGACAGGAGAAGCCGGGGGCGAGGCCACCAGGTGCTTGCCTCAGTCGGTTCCTGGGGACTCCTGCGCCCCTCCCCTGACACGTTTTGTATCGTGTATCTTTTATGGGGGTTGGGTGGACCGAATTTACCAGAGTCCTGAAGGGCTGGGCTTAGGTTTGTTTCTGGAGAATGCCTCCGTCTGTTCTCACCTACGAACACTGGTCTCCCCTCCTCCCCGATGCACACGGAGGGCCCCTAGAGCGGTCTCTGGGGAGAGGCGGCCCTTCTGTGCCCTGCATCTTCTCTAAGGCCCTAGCGATGCAGTGCGGAGCCGAGGGGCGGCGGGGCCGGGGGCGAGCCCGTGGCCCGCTGCTCCACTCCCAGCACCCACTGCCTTTGTAAGGCAGCCTCACAAATCTGGGGCCTCTGTGCTTTGGCAGTCCTGGGTAGCTAGCTGGCAGAGAGCAAGGTGGAAGGTGATAAGGAATTCGGCGGTGGTTGTGCTTGCTTCCCCTCACTGGATCGTTGGTGCTAAAGTGTCTTCTCTGTTGACAACCTGTCACCTTCTGGGTTTGATTTGAACCTGAAGCACATCACCCTGGATGACAGTGCAGAGTCTTCGCGGCTGTGTCCTTCCAGAGTTGCTGCTTATTAGCAAGTATTAAAGGACTGCTGTAAAGCAAACGCAGAAGCTTGGTTGGTTTTACTATTGTTTCACCGCCTTATGCCAGTGTCGTTTTAAGTTGGTAGGGTTTCCTTTCCTGGTCGTTTCCCCGTTATAGAATGGAGTTTTAATTTACCATAGTGTAATCGATGTGAATGTTGATGATTTAAAGCTCGTTGCCCTCTTAACCCAACTGCTCAAGTGCATGGAGATCACTTAGCAGAAGTTACCTCAGCAGTATTCATGCTTTCCCTCCCACTTCAGGTATTTAAAATTGTAGCAGAGTCTGCGTGTAATACAAGCTTTGTATTTGGAATGGACTTAAACACAGTCGTCTTGATCACTTTTCGCCTCTTTTTTGTCCATGTTGTAATTTTTATGTAAATCGAGTTCTCACTTTCTTGTTAACCTTTGAATTCTTATCATAAATTGCTCGTTTACTCGAGAAGGTAAGATTGTTTTTGTAATTGTATTGCGGAATGTTTTCAGTTCAGTAGGCCAAAAAAGAGATAATTTATTTAAGGCTTTTTAAATTATAGTTATTTTAAAACATGTGCAGATGTTTAATAAAACTCAGCCCAATCTTCAAAGAGCCATATGCATTTGTGTAGAATTACAATTAGGAATGCCTTATGCACTTCTTGAGAATCTTTTTTCAATTTCTCATCACACTGCTCTTGAGTTTCTCCTGTGAAATTATAGGTTCATTTTTAATAACCTACAGACACTTCCTTGAATTGATCCATCACACATTTATGACTGCAGTCTCACCGTAATCTCCGGAAGAGTAGGCTGGAAACTGCCCTTTGAATTAGCAAATGTCACCAGACGTTTAAATATATTAATGTAAATTAAACTTTAAAAACAGTTTTATAAAACTTTATTCAGTTGACTTAAACTGAGGCGTTATTCTCTTTAGAAAAGCCTAATTAGATTGCTTTATAATAATGTTTTTATCGTCACTAGCAGAGGGAAGGTCCTTGTGTGGGTGCAAACAGTTTGCCCTCAAATACTAACCTAAAAGTTGACAGCTCAGACCCACCCAGCGGCACCACCCGTGAAAGGCCTGGTGATCTGCTTTCATAAAGACTATAACTAAGAAAAAGAAGCCCTGGTGGTACAGTGGTTAAAGCTCTTGGCTGCTGATGGAAAAGCTGGCTGTCTGAATCCTCTGGAGCAGTTCTGTTCTGTAATACATAGAGTCACCATGAGTTGGAATGGACTCGATGGCACGAGGTTTAGCAGGGAAAAGAGGTCTTAGAATCTGTGTAATTATTTGTTTGTTGTAGCCTACATTTTAGTTTAGGTTTTGTTTTTTAAGTAACTCTTCTATGGTATTTACCTTCCAGAGTGTACTCTTCTTGCATGAAGTCCACAGTGCTGGAAGTTGAGCAATGAGTAAATGGTAACAGATAATCCAGTCTGAGGATGCTGTGCAGGTTGGGAGCATCCTTTAGGCATTGGGGTCACAGTGTAAAGAGTAGTGATAGTCTAGGATTGGCAATAAATTGTAGACTTTTCATGTTAGTGTTGGTTACGGTGCATGTATATCATGGTGTAGGGATTAAGGGGTTTGGGCCTTAGCCAGATTTGCTGTTTTCTTTTTGTTTTTAAATTTGATTTTGTTTTAGGCAAGTGATTTATCCTCTTTGTGCTTCGCTTTTCTGAGTTCTAAACATGTGAATAATGATGATGCATAGCCCTAAGATTATCTTTGGGTATGAGAGTAAAAAAAACAAACTCATTGCCATCAAGTTGTTTACCACTCGTAGCAACCCTATAGGCAGAGTAGATTAGTTTTCCAAGGAGCAGCTGGTGGATTCATACTTTTGACTTTCTGGTTAGTAGCTGAGCCCTGTGACGCCAGGGCTTCACATCATTGACTGTGCAATAAGTTAATGTGTGTGAAATGCCTAGACCCCAGTGCTTGCTGCATAGTAAGTGCTCAATAAATGTTACAACTACCAGTACTTTTCATAAGTCTTCCAAGGAATCCAAGGAATCTAGCAACCTGAAAATGACTTTAGGCTGATGGGTCATTATTCCTACAGTTTAATCCACTATAACCCAAACTCCCTGGGACTGAATGAGAACTTAGTCTCACTGTCCTGCCTTGGAAACATGTAAGTCAGTTTTAAATAGAACAGCTAGACCTTGAGCTCTGGGTGCCCTAGGGATGCTGCTAGAGCGAGCTGCTAAGTGACTCTGCCTGTTCTTGGACAGAACCTTGTATTATTGTCTCTCTTACTTTGGTGGTGGCTGCTATTTTAATCACCTGTTTCTGAGTGTGTGATTTAGTGTTTCTTTGTCACGTGCTGCCCTCCAAAATATCACATATTAAAATATTAATAGCCTTTAGTGTTCATCTCATGAGGATGAGGATATTACATGGTGTTTCCAGGATATAGAAAATTACTCCTGTCCAGGTATTGTTTTGTTTTTCTTGTTTATTGATGTTATCGAGAGTGAGATTAGTTTTGATTGGATGTTCTGTTCCCCTTTAGCTTTGATGGAATTTTCGTAGGAAAGGTTTTTTTTTTCCTCTTTTAGGAAAGCCAAGCCAAGTTTTTTAATTAATGATGTTATGTATTCCTTGTTCTTGCTTTGCATGGATCTGATACTAATACTCTTCTCTTGAAGTTAGATGATCTCAAACATTTTGGTCTCAGAATCCTTTTGTACTCTTACAAAATCCAGGAACCCAAAGAACTCCTGTGGATTATGTCCATGTATATTTACAGTGTCAGAAATTAAAATGACCATAACAACTTTTCTCCATTTTAAAGTGGCAGTTACAAACCTGTTACATGTTAACGTAGACAACCTAGTTTTAACAAAAAATAACTTTTTCAAAACAAAAAAGGATATAGTGAGAAGAGTGGCATTGCTTTACATTTTTGTGTCATCTAAAGACAGCCTCTGAATGGTACTTCTAAGTTGAATGTTAGTTGAGCTTTTTATACTGTGCTTTCACTAATTACTTGTTTATTATGTACAATCTCCCCAGATTGGCTGTAGCATTATGGAGAAATGTATTACCAAATCTGATTTTTATTTTTAGAAGACAGCATTGCAGATTGCTAACACTGTAGTCCTCTTAGGTCAGCACCTCAGTGAAACTTCTAAGGAACCTTTTAACTTTCCATGAATTAAAATTTTGCTATACTTAAAATAATTTTTCTCTAATAAGGCCTTTTCCAGGGTCCAAATGTCTGAAACAAAAACACAGTAGATGTTAAATGTCACTGCCATTTTCCTGCTACATAAAAGTTTGGTAGGAATCCTAATTATGACTTAAACCAGCACCTTTCCAAGTGTGGTTCCTGGACCCTGGTACTTTTTCAGAGGGTTCTAGGAGGATGAAATTATTTTTAAAATAATGCTAGGGTATTATTAGTCTTTTCTCACTGTATTAACATTTACACTAATGGTGCAAAGCAATGGTGTGTAAAATTACTGCTGTTGTGGAACAAATTAAGGCAGCAGCACCAAATTATACTGTAGTCTTTTTACCACCAACCACTAGCAATTTAAAAAATTAAATAAAACCAGTTTCACAAGGATGTCCTTGAGACAGTGGAAATTTAATTTTATTAAATATTAGCCTCTAAATATGCCACCTTTCAATTCTGTGGTCCCTGGATGGTGCAGTTACTGCACTTGGCTGCTGACCTTAAGGCAGGTTGGTGGTTTAAGTCTGCCTGGAGGCACCCTGGAAGAAAAGCCTGTGGACCTACTTTTGAAAAATCAGCTGTGGAAACCCTGTGGAGCACAGTTCTACTCTGACACACATGAGGCTGTTATGAGTTGGGGTCAACTCCAGGACACCTGGTTCCCCTTGATGAAATGAGTAATATACACGAAGCACTTCTCCTTCATAATGAATTACGATGGTTAATGACTGCCTCAGGAGAACTGCTTGTGTAACTTGTAATTGAGAGCTTGAACTAGCCTTAGCGTCATTTTTCATGAAACACCAATTTTACTTGAAAGAGTAGCTGATATACTATGGATTTTCACACTTGCATATTTTGGCAGTTTTCTCAGACGTTAATGAAGTGAGTCTGCTACTTAAAGGACACAACTGCCAGCTGTATTTGTTGCCAAGGATAAAATTTGAGCTTTCAGGAAAATGTTTGGATTCTGGAAAATAGGTAACCTAATACTTAAAGAGGTTTCTGATGGAATGGTGGTGATGTTAACAAGCATGATTTTTGATACTGCATAATGGGAAAGGCTAATTCATCGAATCAGTATTTTCCACATGATTAAGATACGGTATTATAAATTCAGGCACAGAAAAAAGACCCATTCAAAGTTCAGACCAATAGGTTTTACTATAACAGTATGAAAATTTCATTCATGTGGTTTCAGGTTCTACATTGGAACTGGCTGTTCAGAAACTACCACTTGCCCAGTTTTGATGTAGCATCAAAAAAGAATATCCACAATTATCTGAGAAGATTATTATAGCAGTCCTCTCTTTACCAGCCATTATGTGAGGCTGGATTTTCTCCATTATGCTTCAACCCAAAAACCTGTTAAAATAGACTAAGTACAGAAGCAGATTTGAGAATCCAGTGGTTTGTATTAAACCAGTTACTGGATTGTTGTTGTTAGTTGTTGTCAGTTTGATTACAGCTGATGTTAACACCATGTGTTGCAGAGTAGAGTAGAGTGTGCTCTGTAGAGTTTTCAAGGCTGTGGCCTTTCAGAAGCAGATTGCCAGGTCTTTCAAGGTGCCTTTGAGTAGATTTCAGTCCCCAACCTTTTGGGTATTGTTTGAGGACCTGGGGACTCCTTTCTTGCACTAGAGGAAACCAAATTGCTTGCTTTTCCTTAGGTGTGGGCTAGCTGGAGCAGATTGCTGCTGCTTTGATTGACTGCTAATGTAGTCAAATCCCCATGTTTATTTAATTCTAGTACATAACATTTTTAAATATATAAAAATTAACTCCTACCCAACCCAACCCAGCCCAGTGCTGTCAGTCAGTTTGAACTCATAGTCAGTTTCAACTCACAGTTACCCTATAGCAGAACTTCCTGTTTAGGGAAATAAATATTGTGACTCTTTATATGGTAGCACTGATGTTTCAGTGTAGCTTTTTATGTTTGCTGGAGAAATAGTATGTCTCCCAAAGACCTGAATGGGTAGGCAGTTCTGCTTTTGTGTAAAGGGACATTGTGTTCTTTCCTCACCAAAGGGGATACTGAGGTACAACGGGCATAATCTCCTATCCCTAATTTAGTAATATTAAGAAAGAACTCTCCCACAGCCACTCATTTTTTTTTAATTGTGGTAAAAAAGATACAACAAAAATTTTCATTTAATTCATTGATGTGTATGACATTGCCCGTGTTGTGTTATCAGTGCTCTTCATTTTCAATTTTTTTATCTCTCCAAACAAAGTCATCATCCCATTCTTTCTTGCCCCCATAGCCCTTTGAAACCGCTGATAAAACTTGCCTTTATACATTTGTCTGGGATAAACACTTCATTTAGGTGGGACTGTACAATATTCGTCCTTTCGTGTCTGACTCACTTCACTCAACATGATATCCTTAAGGTTTATCTATGTTGTAGCATGTATAAAAATTTCCTGTTTTTCTTTATGGCTGAGTAATATTTTGTTGTATGGATATACCACGTTTTGTTTATACATTCATCTGTTGATGGAATCTGGGTCATTTTCCGCTGTTCCGCTGTTGTGAATAATGCTGCAGTGAACCCTGATGTCAATTATCTGTTTGAGTTTCTGGCTTTTAGGTATATGTGTAGTGTTGTAATGGTTAGGGTTACATGGTAATTTTATGATTAACTTTTGAGGAACTGCCAAATTATTTTACAGCAGTGCACCATTTTGCATTCCCATTGGTGCTGTATAAGGGTTCTAGTTTCTGTAAATCCTCACCAACACTTCTTATTTTATTTTTTTATTTTTTCTGATAATAGCCGTCTTAGTTGGCGTGAAGTGGTATATCTCATTGTGGTTTTGATTTGTGTTTCCCTAATAAGTTTTTTTTTTTTTTTTTTAAAAAAAACATCTTTATTGAGATATAATTCACAATATCAGACGATTCACCCAATGGGTACAATGGTTTGATGTGCAAAGTTAAAATTTTTTTTTATTTTTTAAATTTAATTCCAGTGTAATCTTCCAAACAACTCTAGAAACATTTTGTGAAACCCAAGTTGAGAAATCTTGAACTGGACTCGAGGACCTCTGCACATTCTGCTGTAGAAAAACTAAACATATCTGTCTGTGTCTGTATTTCAGCCTTCAGAATCAGACAGCCTTCTTGAAATTTCTCATAAACGATGAGATTGCTTGATCTAAATCACTTGTGCAACCCTAGGATTCTGGGAAATGGATTTTTTATTTTTATTTTTTTTAAGCTTTTAAGCTCCTGTAATACCGGAAAGCATCTAGAGTATAGATGCTAAACACCAGTATACCATTATCTACCATATTGCAGGATTTTAAAAAATGGAGACTTTCTTGCTTACTTGTATAGTAACATTTTCACCAAAGAAAACATGAAAGCATTTGCGTGTTTGTTCAAAAATTTATTTAGCACCTACATTGTGCCAGCACTGTTCTAGGCACTTGGGAGACGTTTCATGAGCAATGCAAAGATCTTCGTCCTGGGAGAACTTTTATTCTAGTGGAGAGAGATAGATAATGAATACTATTTAAAAAAAAAAACAAATCCAGCGTCACTGAGTTGATTCTGACTCATAGCAAACCCTGTAAGTACAGAGTAGACCTGCTCCATAGAGTTTCCGAGGAGTGCCTGCCAGACTTGAACTACTGACGTTTTGGTTAGCAGCAGTAGCATCTAATCACCGTGCCACCAGTGTTTCCCTGTGAATGTTATACATAGTTAAATTATCTAGTTTACAGGATGATTCAGAAGACTCAAAAAGTGATCACTGAGATATTAACTGTTATGCTGTGGGTCTTTTAAAAGTAGCAATATCAAGAACCTTGGGTTTCTACTACCCACCTCATCTTGTATTAGAATGTCATAAAAAACCAAGCCAAACCAAGCCCACTGCCATCCACTCAGGTCCGACTCTTAGCAACTCTAGAGATCAGGGTAGAACTGCCCCCTAGAGTTTCCAAGGAGTGCCTGGCAGGTTGAGCTGCTGACCTTTTGGTTAGCAGACGTGGGACTTAACCCACTATACCTCAGCTTTTCTGAAAAGTCATTAGTGATCTGGAAAAAGACAAAGTAAATCTGGTCGGGGGCATTTGGCATGCTAGGGCTTAGAAGATGGTTTGTAGTATTAACTAGGGTGGTTGACATAAGCTTTATTGAAAAGATGGTATTTGATCAAAAGACATGAAGGAGTTGGTTTTTTGGATATCTGGCAGAAGAGCATTCTAGGCAGAGGGGTTCATTTGTGTGAACCTGGTGTATTGGAGAAAAACAAGGATCCTAGTCACTATGTTTGGAATAGAGTGAATGAGGACCGTTGTAGGAGATGAGGACATTCCTCTATGCTTTTTAATGCTATTGATTTGTGGAACATTGCACAGCTTTGAACGAAGTGGTGACACTGTTGTGGATATATTTTCAAAGTAGTACAACCAGGACTTCCGGTTGCATTGGCGGTGATTGTAAGACAGGAGCCAAGAATGAAGAACCAACAGCTAGAGAAAAGGAATATTGTCTTTAATTCACATGGGGAATCAGAAAGCAAAGCAGGTTTGAAAAAGATCATGAGATCAGTTAGGGATCTTTTGAGTTTATAATTTTATTAGAGATTCAAGTAGAAGTGTTCAGTATGAGTCCACCAAGGAAGAGGTAGTAGTTAGAAGAGGGGAACGGCTGAGCCCAAGGCCCTTTACTAAAGGAAATTTAGAAGGAGGGGCTGGCCGGTGAGTTGGGCAGAAAGTAGTATGGCCAAATGAAGTAAATATTTCCAAGAAGAGGGAATAATCAGTTGTATTAAATTCTGTCATAACAGAAATACTGTAAGTAGGCGGCTTTAACAAACAAATTTATTTTCTCACAGTTTAGGAGGCTTGAAGTCCGTATTCTCTCTCTGTTGGCTTTGGATGCTTGTTTGGAAGCTCAGTGAACTTCTGTTTCTGGGTCTCTCCATGTGTCTTGGCATCTCCTCGCATATCTGCTTCTGTTTACTTCTTTAATTTCTTTTATAGCTCAAAAAAGATTGACTCCAAATATACCCTACAAAACATATCCTGTCTCATTAGCTTAACAAAAGCAATCCGTTCCAAATGGCAGAGAGGTTAGAATTTACATCACATGTTTTTGGGAGGCACAGTTCAGTCTATAACAGCTGCTGATAGGGCAAGTAAGAAAGATGAGGACTAAGAATCGATGGATTTAGGAACATGGAAATCATTGGTGATTCACAAAAGCCTGATTTGAAATGTGTTTCGAAGAGAATGGGCAGAGAGTAATTGTTAACAGTAAGCATAGATGTTCTTCAGAGTGTGCAGTAGAGACGTGGGGCAGTGGTTGGATTCAGGAAGTGGGAGCAAGAAAATAAGTTTTTTTCCTCTTTGAGACAAAAATAACAGCATGATTATATGGTCATGAAAAAGATACAGTAAAGAGGAATGAGCAGATTGTACTTAATGTGCTGTGGTCAGTCATTATAGTCTTTCTGTGTGAGCACTTCGAACAACGTTCAAATAGTGCCCCCTTTTGCTTTGTTAGGAGCCCTGGTTGCCCAGTGATTAAGTGCTCAGCTGATAACTGAAAGGTGTAACGGTCTGCTTCCTTAAAGATTTACAACCTTGAAAAACCGATGGGCAGTTCTACTGTGACCTGTAGGGTCTCTGTGAGTCAGAATTAACTTGATGGTAATGAATTCTTGCTTTGTGACATTTCCTTGGCAAAACCACAAACAGTGAAATACAGCACTTTCGGTGTCAGCTGTCTGTTTTTTCTGTTACGTTATTATATATTGCTGTGATGACCACAGACTTTTATAGCCAAAGTTTTTCATGTGTTCTGATGTGCTCTGGGTTCAGGCCTTAGTAATAAAAAGTGGACTCTGAGTCTGTGTATAGGACTCAAGGGGTAGGTCCAAGGTAATGGGATTAATAGCTGACTTTTTCCTTTGAGGGACTTTTAAATTCCAGAAATCAGAAGTCTGGGGGTTATCAGTTTCTTTGATGAAAAGTTCTTTGGTTATTTGTCAGGAGTTAGCTTCTTGGCTGTTGAGCATTTTCTACAGTCATGGGGCTTGAGGGCATTGAAGTGTAGGAAGTTATTTGCAATTACAAAGTTCTAGGTGTTTTTTAGTCTCTTTCTCTGTGGCCCTTGACATTTCCACATCCCTGGCTTTCGATGAGTTGGGGCAGAAGGCCCTCACTGCCACCGTGAATTTTCTCATCTTCTTATCTCTTCCCTGAAACTCCCGCCTCTCCCTTGGTTTCTTTTTTGTCACTGTGGCCTTTAACATGATTTTATTTCCATACTGTCTATTTTAATGGAGTCCTGGAAGGGAAAGGAGAGACCTACTTATGTTATACTGTGTGAGCTGGAAGTAGGAGTCATATCTTAACAGCTGAAGCAGCATTGATGGTGACATACTGTCTAACATTAGTGTCTTCAACTCTGTAAATTACTGAAATTTATAGTGAACTGTTTATGAGAGGTGCTGTTATTGTAGCTTTAGAGCAAGTCAGACCAATCAACAAGTAAAAGTGACTTACTCTTCTGATTTTGGCAGCAGCTACACATTTGAAAGCACATAGGATCTTTTTCTCATTGAATATATAGTTATTCTAAATTAAATTGTAAATTGAAAGACAGTTACTTTGATTTTGTAGTCATTTTTAAGAGAGTCAGTGGGTTGATAGGAAAAATGAAAAAACAATTACATGTATTCTGCTGACTTAAAAATATCCAGAATATCTGTATTTTCAGATTTTGTTAGTTAAAACACTTTGGAGTCTGCTCTTTTGTGTTTCTTGTTCTTTAGATACTATTAAATACTGCATAAATACAAGGACTGCCAAGTAAGTTCATGAACTCGTCCTAGAAAAGGTGTTGCATACATCATTGCTGAATATCACTACAGTTAGTACTCCCCTTGGGAAACTGTGCACCGATGCTGGTGCCTCTTTCTGGAATGATCAGAGCTGTTGTCCTATCACCCTTGATGTCTTGAATGTCATCCAAATGTTTTCCTTTCAATGTTTCTTTATCTTTGGGTAAAGAAAACAGTCATTGGGGGCCAGACCAGGTGAGTCGGGAAGGTATTCCAATACAGGTAGTTGTTTACTGGCTAAAAACTCCCTCACAGACAACTATACAATTAAGTTTGTGAATTTGTCACTGTGTTACTGTATGCAATGGCCATTCCAGAAGGAATTTCAGAATTGCTTTGAAGGGTGAACTGGGTGCTGGCATTAGCGCATAGCTTCCCAAGGGGAGTGCTTCGAAGGTAACCATGGTGGGATTCAGCTATGAGGTATGTAGCACTTAGAACAATTAAGTTTGTAGACTTGTCAGACCTGATATGCGATTAACTTGTAAAATGGCACTAATGTTGAGTAATGTCATAAAATTCTGCTTCACTAAGTATGAGTGTGTAAAATTAAAAAATATTCAGTGTTTTTGGGGTGAATTGCTGTAATGTTTGCAAATCGTACACTAGCCTCTCCTTGGAAACCCTATATACCGTTCTTTTCTGTCCTATAGGGTTCCTTTGAGTCAGAATCAACTTGATGGTAGTGAGTTTCAACGGTTTTTCAGTTGCCTCATCTGAAAAATTATAAAAATCGTGTGAATCAAGATTTATGGTTGTTTTACTTTAAGTAGACAATAGATAAGTGGGAACTTTGGTGAAGGGTAAGATCAGTACACAGTATTGGGGAAGCACGTTTGATCCAAGGCACAGTTGTAGAAGCTCCTTAGGCACATCCAGACTCTCTGAGGAGCCAAATTACTGGGCTCAGGGCTGTGGGGACCATGGTCTCAGGGAACATCTAACTCAGTTGGCATGGCATGCTTTATAAAGAAAATGTTCTACCGTGTGTTTTGGTGAGTAACGTCTGGGGTCCTAAAAGACTGTGAGCACCCGTCTGAGATACTTCACTGGTCTTACTCTGTCTGGAGCAAGGGATAATGAAGAAAACCAAAGACACAAGTGAAAGATTAGTCCGAAGGACTGATGGACCGCGAGTTCCGTATCCTTCACCAGGTTGACTGTAGCACAGCTGGATGGTACCTGGCCACCACTGCTAACTGCTTTGACAGAGGTCACAGTAGAGTAGGAGAAAAATGTATACACACACACCTTAGTCTGACAGAGACCGGAATTGAAGTCACTATTGGGGTTCATGCTTCAGCCAAAGATTAGACAGGCCCATAAAACAAAGTGAGACTAATTGGGCACATGAGCCCAGAAGCAAGGCCAAGAAGGCAGGAAGGGACAGGAAAGCTGGTAAAGGGGAACTTAAAAGTTGAGAAGGGGAGAGTGGCAACCAGTGTCGTGGAACAATATGTAAATTGTTTAATGAGATGCTAGTTTGCTCTCTAAAGTACAATTAAAAGGACTTAAAGTTTTAAACAAATTCATAAAGTTTATTTTCTAAAGATGAAATATGTATTTAAATGAAAATGTACATTAAGTATGTTAAATAAGATAATGCTATATAAGGTTTTTACACTGCCTGTAAACATCATTGGAAACCCTAGTGGCATAGCAGTTAAGTCCTGTCTCTGCTGACCAAAAGGTTGGCAGTTTGAATCTACCAGGCATTCCTCGGAAGCTCTGTTAGACAGTTCTACTGTGCGCTGTGGGGTCACAGTAAGTCATAATCAACTCAACAGTACTGGGTTTGGTTTTTTGTTTCGTTATAAAAATCATTAATTAAAAAATATTTTCTTGTAGAATTAATCATTCATGTTTACCAGCATTTACTACTCTATAATTGATAGAGGCTGTAAGTATGCTAGTCATAGAATATACTAGTAGAGTTCAGTATTTTAAGGAGGATTGTAATAACAGGAATGATAATTTGAATTGTCTCAGAAGATAGGTGTGCTAGGTATCTGCTTTTTTGTGGCTCAAGAATTTGACAGCATTTCATTGGCTCATTTTAAGTAATTTAATAGGCACGCATTGCACATTGAAGTGAACATTCATTTTTGATTTCCAGTGTTATCTTGCATTCATTGCCTGTAGTAAAGAATTTGTAGTTGTGTGGATTTAATGACATCTAACAGACTTGTGTGTTTAATATCTCTGAACATTTTTCTTTTAGAGTATCTGCAATGTTGAAATGAAGTAACTCAGGATGAGCAAGTTAAAAGTGGTATCAGAAAAAAGGTACTGTAATTCTAGATACCAGTATATAAATCATGAGAATAATACATGAAATGAATGTTTAGAACTTTCTTAAAATGTTTGTGTTAAATAATATGTTGTGGTATATTTATCTTACTGACTTTTTTTTAATGTTTAATTTTACACTTAAAGCTGGAATCAGCAAACTAAAACCCATGGGCCAAATCTATTTTTGTATGGACTGTGAACTAAGATTAGTTTTTACATTTTTAAATTTTTGAAAAAAAATTTTTGTGACACATGAAAGTTATATGAAATTCAAATTTCACTGTATGTAAAGTTGTATTATTTATTATTAAAGAAAGCCATGATAATTTGTGTACAGATTAACATCTGATTTTGCACTAAAATGGCAGTTGAATAGTTTCAGTGGAATTGTATGACCTGTAGTACCTTTTTATGCTACCTGACCCTTTACAGAGAAAGCTCTTATTTACAAAGAATTGGCTTAACATTGGCTTAACTATGGACTTTTTCAATTAAAAGTCTGAGAAATCTGATTGTTGGAATTTGTTAGCTATTCAGCTGTGGAATTTATATTAGCTTTTTACCAATAACATTTGGTCTCTGTTCTCAGTTCCTGAGAGATTAAAAAGCACCTTGGAATTTTAGTGTCTTCAGTAAGGACTCCAGACCACACCTAAAGAACAGGTTAGGTAAGGTACCGAGGTGACTGCAGTAGGGACTGGCCAGTCCAGAAAGACCTGCTGTGTGTGCTAGCTCCTGTAGGGGTCAACCTCAGGAAAGAGGGACTGGAGTTTGTATTACATAATGTGACCCTGCAGTGAAAGCTCTGGACACTGAAGCTCTGTGGACTTCCTGGTTGGTGAGCAACATCAAATGAGGGTAGTGCATACAGGGGGGCATGGAAACTCTGTGTTGGGGACCCTCTCCGTTGTTACCACGTGTTGTCTTTTCATTTGTATCCTTTTTCCCACAGTAAAGCTAATCATAAATACATTACTTTCCATGAGTTTTGTGAGTTTTTTCCAGTGAATTATTGAACTTGAGGGAGCCAGTAGGTCAGAAGCAAAAGAGTTTGTGAGTGTGTGAGTGGCATCCTTTGGGAGATGGAATGAGGAATTCAGGGGTGGGGTGGGGTAGGGTGTAAACCCATTGTGTTGAGTTGATTCTAACTTAAAAACGATCCTGTAGAATAAACTACCCCACAGAGTTTCCAAGGAGTGGCTGGCGAATTTGAGCTGGTGACCATTTGGTTAGTAGCCTGAGCTTTTAACCACTGCACTTGTGGCTGGCATCTGGCAGGGGTAGTAGGGAAACCGTGAATTTGTAGCCAGCGGAATTAAGGGTGTTGTGTGGACTCCAAGACTTGGGGCTAGCATCTGAAGTCCATGGTCTGTTTCCTGGGCAGTCTGGAGGACTGTACCCTTTTGATTTGTGAGCTCTGATCTAGCTCCGGGTGGATGCAGTCAGAGCAAGAAATGCTGTGTGGCCATCTGGTGTCAGAACCGAATTAGAGGTGGAAAGTGGATGTTTGACTTGATGTTTGGATATGGTATGTACACAACAACTTGAACAAATGGTGTAACTTTGTTAAGCCTCAGTTATCTCATAAAAGTCCTAAAATGAGTTTAAAGACAATACTGTTGTTTTAAGGTTGTGAAGGTTAAATAATACCTGGCTGGCTTAGTAAATGGTAGCTTATTAAGTTTCTACTTTGTTGTTGTGTTTTCATTTTATGTTTGTATATATACAACTGTGTTTATAAGTATGTTTTAAATCTGTTGTATAATAAGAGATAGTGATGCAGTTTGTGTAGATCAGATGTACTACTTAAATTATTAGGTTTCCCACTTGACTCTAAAATACAATCTGTTATAGATTTCCTTTTTTCAAGCACTGTATGATTTTTTTTTTCTCTTGCATATGTGTGTATGATTTATTTATTTATTGTGTTTTAGGTGAAGGTTCATGTAACAAGTTAGTTTTTCTTGCTACCCGTGTTTCTAAGGAGCAATCTGGTTGTATTTCTTCCAAAACAGGTTTGGTCATTCTTCTGGCAGTCCATGATATATTTGTTATTCCTTGCCAGTGCCGTAATTCCAGTGCATCAGTTCTTCAATCCTTATTATTCTTTGTTGTGTTTTGGTGTGCATATGAGGCAATTGGAAATGCCGTGGCTTGGGTCAGGCATATCTTAGTTTTGTAAAAACTTTTATTGTGCGTTAGGTGGAAAATTTGTATCTCAAGTGAGTTTCTCATATAAAAATTTATGTGCATATTGTTATGTGACCCTAGTTGCAAATCCTATAATATGACAGTACACTCCTCTTTTCCATCCAGCATTACCCTTGTGCATTTAACCAGCTCCTGTTTCTTTGTGCCTTCTCATCTCACCTCTGGATAGGAGCTGTGCATTTAGTCTTGAACTACTTGAACTAAGAAATACTCTTCAAAAGTGTTTTTTTTCAATAGTCCAGCCTAATCTTTATCTAATGGGTTGGCTTTGGGAGTGGTCTTAGTTATGGATGAACAGAAAGTCTGTGGATCATGTCTTTTTTTTTTTAATTATGATTGAATGAAAACGTACATTCCCATATAAATTTGCGTGCTCACCTATATGCAGCTTTCACTGGTCTCCCTGCATGGTGACAACACACTTTTCCTCTCTGCTCCATACATGTCCTATCCTCCCAGCAGTCTCCTATTTCCTCCTCTCCACCCACTCCCCTTCCTCCAGTATGAGGTCAGCAGGATAACATCCTATAGATGCATAGAACCATAAAATGCCCACAAAATATGGTCACTCTGCGTCGCTAAGTCCAATACATTGCTGTCCGAAGAGTTGACCTTCATTATGATTTATGGACAGGGCCCACATCAGGGCCAGGGGAAGTGCTCCCAGGGGAACCCTGAAGCCCCTGGACCATCAGTTGTGGTCTTTTAGTGAAGATCTCAGGGTGCACCCCTATTTATTCTTGTGTTGCCAGTGATACTCAACTTTGTGAGCTCCATCATGGCTGGTGGTAGCCAGGCACCGTCTGGTTCTTCTGAAAACAAGTCAGTGTAGACGCCCACTCATGTGGGTGTCTCTGTCTTCTGGGTTCTCTTTCCCCCATGTGGTTATGGACCTTGGTGATCATCTGTTCCTGCTGAATTGGGACCATTTGCTGTACCCTCAGATGGCAGCTTGGCAGCTTTTAAGACCCCAGACACCACTCACCAATGTGGGGTGACAAGAGTCCTCTTCAGCAAAATGCTAGTTGTACCAATTGGCCTAGATTTCCTCTGAGAGCATGGTCCCCAACCGCCTGCTGTAGCTACTCTGTCCTTGCAATTTTGGGTTAAGGTGGGAGGAGTACTCGCGTTGTATTGAAGTCCAGTTAATATTGATCTTCTTACTAATGTGTTCTGTCATTGATCTTACCCAACCAAATTTCTAGCAACTGTTTAATCTAAACCCTCCCCTCCTCACTGTCCCACCCTCCCCCTCCCCCTTGAAGCCATCAGAGTCTTTTCTTCAGTGCATGAGTCTGTTTTTAAGTTCTCATAGTAGGGGTCTCATACAGTACTTGTCCTTCTGTGACTGACTGCTTTCAGTGAACCTAATGTCCTCCAGTTGAAACCAGGTTATGTTTCCTGAAATCATTGTTGTTCTTTATTGTTGCATAGTGTTCCATTGAGTATATATGCCATAGTTTACCTATCCATTCCTCTGTTGTTGGGCATCTGGTTTGATTCCATCCTTTACCTATTGTGGACTGCCGTACTGCGATAAACATTTGTGTGCATGTGTCAGTTGGTGGGAATGGCCTTGATTCTGTAGGATATATTCCAAGCAGTGGAATTACTGGGTCAAATGGTATATCTGTATCCATTTTTTTAAGGGAGCACCAGAATGCTTTCCAAAGAGGTTGCACTGTTTTGCAATCCCCCCACAGTGAGGAGAGTTCCAGTTGTTCCACAGCATTTGTTGTTTTTGGTTTTTTGGATCGTGGCCAACCTTGTTGTGGTGAGATGGTATCTTAGTGTCGTTTTGATTTGAATTTCTTTAATAGCTAATGATTGCGAGCATGTCTGCACGTGTTTTTTGGCTGACTGGATCTCCTCTTTAGAGAAGTATCTGTCCATCTCCTTTGCCCATTGCTTAATTGGATGATTTATCTTTTTCTTATTGATGTTCTGTAGTACCTTATATATTATGGAGATCAGCTGTCAGTATGACGTACAGTTGCCAAATGTTTCTTCCCATTCTGTAGGTGATCTTTAATTCTATTAATAAAGTCTTTGGATAAGCAAAAGTGTTTGATTCTTAATAGTTCCCATTTATCTATTTTCTGTTGATTGTGGTTTGTTTGACAGATTTTAAAGTCTGTCTGTGTTGTGTATTAAAACTTCCAATGTTGTTCCTACTTTTTCTTGGATGAGCGTTATCATTTTAGATTTGATATTTAGATCTTTTATCCACTTGGAGGTGGTTTTTGTATAAGGTGTAAGATACGGGTCTCATTTCAATTTATTGCAGATAGATATCCAATTTTACCAACACCATTTGTTGAAGATACTGTTTTTACCCCAGTTTAATGTCTCAGGACCTTTGTCGAATACCAACTGTTAATAGGCAGATGGTGTCATCTTGGGGTCTCACTTCTTTTCCATTGATCTGTCTGTTTTTGTACCAGTACCAGGCTGTTTTGACTACTGTGGCAGTGTAGTAGGTTCTAAAGTTGGGTAATGAGAGGCCTCCCAGTGTGGTATTCTTTAGTAGTACCTTACTTATCCAGGGCGTCTTCCCTTTCCAGACAGAGTTGGTAATTTGTTTCTCCATCTCATTAAAAAATGTCACTGGAACTTGTATTGGGATTGCATTATGTAAGTAGATTGCTTTGGGCAAAATAGATGTTTTCACAATGTTAAGTCTTCCTACCATCATGAGCAGGGTAGGTTTCTCCATTTATGTAAATCTCTCTTAGTTTCTTTTAGTAAGGGCTTATAGTTCTCTTTGTAAAGGTTTGTTATTTCTCTGGCTAGATTAATTCCTAGGTACTTTGTCTTCTTTGGGGCTACAGTAAATGGTATTGACTTGGTGATTTCTTCCTTAATAATCTCATTGTTAGTATAAAGAAATCCTACTGATTTACTTATGTTTATCTTGTATCCTGAGTTTTGGCTGAACTCTTCTATCAGTTTGAGTAGTTTCCTTATGGATTCTTTGGGATTCTCTGCATATACAAGCATATCATCTGCAAATAGGGAGATTTTGACTTTTTCTTTGCTGACACAGATGCCCTTTATTTCTTGGGCTTTTCTAATTGCTCTGGCTAGAACTTCTAGTACAGTGTTGAATAGGAGAGGTGAGAGTGGGCGTCCTGGTCTAGTTCCTCATCTCAAGGGAAAGTCTTTCAATCTCTCTCCATTCAGTGTGACATGGGCAATTGGCTTTGTATAAATGGCCCTTATTGCATTGAGGAATTTGCATCTATACCTGTTTTGCTAAGAGTTTTTAGCATGAATGGGTATTGGACTTTATCAAATGCCTTTTCTGCATCAATGGACAAAATCAGGTGATTCTCGTCTTTTGTGGTATTTATGTGGTTGGTCAGATGAATTGTTTTTCTGGTGTTGAAGCAGTCTTGCATCCCTGGTATGAATCCAACTTGGTCATGATGGATTATTTTTTTGATATGTTGTTGTATTCTATTGGCAAGAATTTTGTTGGAAGATTTTTTGCATCTAGATTCATGAGTGTTATTGGTCTATAGTTTTCCTTTTTCGTTCAGTCTTTCCCTGGCTTTGGTATCAGGGTTATGCTGGCTTCATAGAATGAGTTTGGGAGAACTCCATCCTTTTCTATACTGTGAAATAGTCTCAGTAGTATTGGAGATAACTCCTCTCTAAAAGCTTATTAGAATTTGGCAGTTTTTTGATGACATTTTCAATCTCTTCCTTTGTGATGGGTTTGTTAAGTTGTTCTGCTTCACGTTGTAATAATTTGGGTAAGTGGTATGAGTCAAGGAATTTGTCCATTTCCGCTAGGTTTTCAAATTTGTTAGAGTACAGTCTTTCATAGTATTCTGTTATGATATTTTTGATTTTTGTTGCATCTGTGGTGACAACTCCCCTCTCATTTCTAATTTGGGTTATTTGTTTCCTTTCCTGCTTTTCTTTAGTAAGTTTAGCCAATGGTTTGTCAATTTTGTTGATCTTTTCAAAAAACCAGCTTTTGGTCTTTTCAATTTTTTCAATTGTTTTTCTGTTCTCTAATTCATTTAGCTGTGCTGTAATCTTTATGATCTCGTTTCTTCTGGTGCCCGAGGGGTTCCTCTGTTGTTCTCTTTCTACTTGTTCAAGCTGTAGGGTTAGTTCCTTGATTTGGTTTCTTTCTTCCTTCCAGATGTGTGCATTTATGGAGATAAACAGACCTCTGAGCACTGCTTTGGCTGTATCCCATAGGTTCTGGTAGGAAGTGTTTTCGTTCTCAGTTTGTTCTCATTGGAATCCATGAATTTCTTTAATTCGTCCTTGATTTCCTCTGTAACCCATGTTTTTTTGAGCAAGATGTTGTTCAGTTTCCAAGAGCTCCACTTTCTATCTATGTTTTTTCTTCTATTGATTTCAACTTTTATGGCTTTATGGTCTGAGAAGATGCTTTGCAGTAATTCAATGGTATGGATTTTGTTGAGCATTGCATTATGGCCTATCACGTGATCAATTCCAGAGAATGTTCCATGTGCACTGGAGAAGAAGGTGTAGTTGTCTGCTGATGCGTGGAAAGTTCTGTATGTATCAATGAGGTTTAGTTGGTTAATTGTGTCAGTGAGGTCTTCTGTATCTTTACTGAGCTTTTTTCTAGATGATCTGTCTAGTAATGAGAGTGGAATGTCGAAATCTAACATCTAACTCTCTTTTGAGTGTAGTCAGTGTTTCTTCGACGTATTTAGGTGCTGTGATATTAGGTGCATAAATATTTAATATAGTTAAGTCTTGCTTGTGTACTGAACCTTTCAGCAATAAATAGTGTCTATGACTTTCTTAATTTTTTATTTTTATTTTTTTTATTATGATTGAATGAAAGTGTACATTCCCATATGAATTTGCATGCTCACCTGTGTGCAGCTCCCACTGCTCTCCCTGCTCGGTGACAGCACACTCTTCCTCTCTGCTCCATATATGTCATATCTTCCCAACAGTCTCCTATCCCCTCCTCTCCACCCACTCCCCTTTCTCCGGTAAGAGATTGGCAGGCAGCATGACATCCTATAGATGCATAGAACCATGAAGTTCCCACAAGAAACAGTCACACTGTGTCACCAAGTCCAATCTATTACTGTCCTAAAAGTTGACCTTCATTATGATTTATGGAGAGGGTCAGCATCAGGGCTAGGGATCATGCTCCCAGGGGAACCCCAAAGCCCTTGTATCATCAATTGCAGTCTTTTATTGGGGATCTCAGAGTGAACCCCTATTTATTCTTGTGTTGCCAATTTTGTGAGCTCCATCGTGGCTATAACTGGTGGTGGCTGGGCACCATCCGGTTCTTCTGGTCACGAGTCAATGCAGAGACCCACTCATGTGGGTCTCTCTGTCTTCTGGGTTCTTGTCCTTGGTGATCATCCATTCCTGTTGAGTTTGGACCATTTCCTGTACCCTTAGATGGCAGCTTGGCAGCTTTTAGGACCCCAGACGCCAGTCACCAATGTGGGATGGAGAGAGTCCTCATTAGCAAAATGCTAGCTGTGCCACTTGGGCTCAGTTTCACCTGAGAGCATGGTGCCTGGCCCCCTGCCCTAGCTACTCTGTCCTTGCAATATTGGGTTAGGATGGGAGGAGTACTCAAATTGTGTTGAAGTCCAGTTGTTATTGATCTTCTTTCTACTGTGTGCTGTCACCAATATCACCCAACCAAATTTCTACCAACTATCTAATCTAAACCCTCCCCCCTTGCCCTCGCTCCCTTTCCCCCTTTGAAGCCGTCAGAGAGTCTTTTCTTCTATGCATCAGTCTGTTTTTAAGTTCTTATCATAGGTGTCTCATACAGTATTTGTCCTTTTGTCTTTGACTACTTTCACTTAGCATAACATCCTGCAGTTGAAAACAGGTTAAGAGATGTTTTCTGCTATCATCGTTGTTCTCTATCTTTGCATAGGGTTTTTCCATTGAGTGAATATACCATAGTTTACCTATCCATTCCTCTGTTGTTGGGCATCTGGGTTGTGGGCTCTCTTAATTTTAGACTGCACCTTTATGTTACTACTCAGTTGATCTGATTTTTTTTTAGAAGCCAAGAATTTTGAAATAGTCTGTAAGCACAGTCTATGTCTCGTTTCACAGTCCATTTCTGTGTAGTTGATGCCTTACTCGTTGCCTGTAATGTTTTAAATTGTGTTACTGAGGAGTAATCAGTGTTCAACAAACCACCTATTTAACATGTGCAGTTGGAATAAGTTTTAACCTATGTGTACTTGTGAAACCACCTCATTCAAGATAGTGAGGGTATGTAGTATACTCTGCTGTTTCCTCGTACCTATTTATCATCCTTCTAGTCTCCATTCTCCACTTGGGATACCTACTAATCACCTTTCTATCACTACAGATTAATTTGCTTTTCCAGAAACTTACATACGTTTGTCTTCTTTTGGGGAATGAGGCAGTTTGGCATCTTAGAAGAGTTAGCTTTGAGATTTGTGTGTATCAATTATCTTTTTTTTAAAGAAAAATTGCTGAGTAGTATTCTGTTGTATAGGTATACCACAGTTTCTTTAGCCGTTGAACTTTGGGACATTGGGATTTTTTCCAGTTTTTGGCTACTATAGATAAAGCAAATTGTGAGCATTTGTGGAGAAATTTTTGTATGGACACTTATACATTGTTTTTGCTTATTTAAAAAGCTAAAAGTGGAATAACTGGATTATATAGTACGTCTGTGTTTATCTTTTTGAGAAACTGTCAATAAAAACCTGTTTTCCAAAGAGACTGTACTGTTCTTTATTCCCTTCAGCAGTTGATGAGAGTTACAGTTCTGCAGCCTTACCAACACTTGGTATGGTCATTCTTTTTTAAATTTTAGCCATTCTTATTGTGATTTTAATCTGCATTTCCCTAATGACTTATGTTGAGCATTTTTTCATGCATTTATATTTGGTCTAGTATCTTTTCAGTGCTTGTATTTGTTAGATTGGGATGTTTTCTCATTACTGAGTTTTGGGAGTTTTCTATAGGTTACTATTTCAAGTACTTTATACAGATGCTGTATTGCAAATATTTTTCCTAGTCTGTGCTTTTTCTTTTGTTTTATTGAAGTATCTTTTAAAGAGAAGAACTCTTAATTTAGATGACGTTAATTTTGTTTGTTCTTTTATGGATTATGCTTTTAGGGATGTATATAAGATATACCTACCTAGTACAAGTTTACCATGGTTTTCTCCTATATTATATTCTAGAGGTTTTATAATTCAAGATACTTAGGTCTGTTTGTTATTACTGAGTTTAGTTTTAAATATAGTGTGAGATATGCCTTTCAGATTCCTTGGTGCAGATGAGTGCTTTCAGTGCTGCATCCATTTGTTGAAACATTTCAGCTGATACTCTGTCGATTCCTGGGGCTGTGTTTTTTGCAAGTGCCTTCATTGCAGCTTGGACTTCTTCATTTAATTCATTCAGTTCCTGATCATATGTTACCTCCTGAAATGGCTAAACATTGACCATTTCTTTTTGGTACTGTAACTTGGTGTATTCCTTCCGTTTTTTTTTTTTTTTTTGGATGCTTCCTGTGTTATGTACTATTTTCCCTATACAAGAGATTGAAGTTGTCAGCGGTGTCAATGGACACCTGTGGAAGTAGCATTTAAGAAATCAGAAGACTCATTGCATTGGGTGAGTATACTGCAAAAAGATCTCTTTGAAGTGTTGAAAAGCGAAGATATCACCTTGAAGACAAAGGTGTGCCTGACCCAAGCCAGGGTGTTTTCAATCACCTTATGTGAGTATGAAAGCTGGACAGTGAATAAGGGAGACCAAAGAAAAAGAATCGATACCTTTGAATATTGAATATACTGTAGGCTGCCGAAAGAATGAAGAAATCTGTTTCAGAAGAAGTATAACTGGAATCCTGCTTTAGAAGCATCTGGATGAAGCGACTGTGTCTCACATGCTTTGGATGTCTTATTGGTAGGGATTAGTTCCTGGAGGAGAACATAGTGTTTGGTAAAGTAGAATATCAGCAAAGGAGAGGAGGGCCCTCCACAGGATGGATTGACAACAGTGGCTGCAGTAAGCCTATTAGTGATTGTGAGGATGGTGCAGGACGAGGCACTGTTTTGTTCTGTTGTACACAGGATCCGTATGAATTGGAAGTGACTTGATGACACCCAACAACAACAAGATTAGGGATGAGTCACAGTTATTATTATTTTTAACATGTAGATATTAAGTATTTCCAACACTGTTGTTAAAAACTATCCTTTCTTCACTGAATTACTGTTTGACCTTTGTGAAAAGTCAGTTCTCCATGTATGTATAGATCTATTTTAGGGCTCTGTTTTGTTCTGTAGAGCTAACTGTCTGGCTTGGTGCCAACACCATACTACTTTGATAGCTGTAGCCTTTTAATGAGCCTTGAAATCAGGAAGTACTGGTTTTCCAGCCCCCACAAAGTTTGGGCTGTTGTAGGTTCTTTACTTTTCCGTATGAATTTAATATCGGTTTTACCATTTCTATGAAGTAGCTTGCTGGGATTTTGATTAGAATTGCTTTTATTTTGTACCTGTATTTAGTTTGGGAAGTCTAAAGCTTGAGGAGAATAGACATCTTCATGATATTGTGTCGTCTTACCATATTTTAATTTAGGTATTTTAAAATTTACGGCTTGAGGAGAATAGACATCTTAATGATATTGTCATTGTACCATTTTTTAAAATTTAGATCTTTTAAAATTTCAGCTGTGTTTTGCCATATGTGGTGTACTGTTGTTTCACATTCTCAGATTTATCTCTGTTTCGTATTTTTTTGCTGCTGTTATCAGTAGGCCTTTTTTTTTTTACATCATTACCCATTGTTAGTTGAAATATAATTGATTTTGTATGTTTTTCTTATATTTTGAAACTTTACCATACTGTTTGCTCTAGTAGCTTTTTAAATAAAGATTTTTCCATGTAGATGATCATGACATCTATGAATAAAGACAGTTTTACTTCTTGCACATTTTGAGATCTTTTGTTTCTTTTCATTCCTGAACTATACTGGATATAACTCCAGTGATGAGAATGGACATCCTTGTCTTGTTTCTGATCGTAGGGGATAAGAGTTCATTCTTTTCACCTTTAAGCATGATTTTAGCTGTAGGTTTCTGTAGATAGTTTTTATCATGTTGAAGAAAGTCTTGTCTTTTCTAACTTGCTCAGAGTTTTTATCCAGAATGAATGTTGGATTCTGTCAGATGTTTTTCTGTGTGCATTGAGATGATCCTACATTTTTTCTCTTTTAGTTTGTTAATATGGTAAATTGTGTTGAATGATTTATAAATACTAAACTGTCCTTTTGCATTTCTGGACCAACCCCACTTGATTATGATGTGTTATTTAAATCTTTGTCATATACTGTTGTATATGATTTGGTTATAATTTTTATTCTGTGTTTATGAGACATATTTTCAGTCTAATTTTTTTATAGTGTTTTTGTCTGGTTTAGTACTGAGATATTATTGACCAGACCTCAAGAAATTTTAGATTTAGGAAGTATTCCTTTATTTTAAATTATTGGTATAATTTTATCTGTAATTGTTAGTATTTCTTTTTTCAGTGTTTAGTAGAACTCACCAGTGAAGCCATCTCAATCTAAAATTTTCTTGGTGGGAAGCTTTTTAAGTATAAATCCATTTTTTTTAATACATACAACATTCCTCAGGTTTTTCAGTTTCTTCTTGGATGAATTTTGGTAATATGAATGTGGTGGGCTGAATAAATGGCCCTACATAAATATCCATCTCCTATTCCCCAAAATGTTTGAAAACGTTACTTTAGATGGTAAAAGAATTTTGCAAATGTGATGAAGTTAACTATGCTGCGATGGGGAGATTATCCTGGATTATCTGAATGGTCGCAGTGTAATCACAAAGATCCTTATAAGATGGAGACAGGAGGAACAGTGTCAGGAGTGTTAAAACCTTTCAGTATTAAAACATACTTCTGTTTTTCCCTCTTGATCTTTGTGTTGTTGTTGTTATATATTTACATTTGGGATAAATCCAACACTAGTCTGTTACTGTGTTGTTTAAATAGTCGGTTCTTAAAAAGATTTTCCGTAAATAAGGACACCCCACTGTCTTATCACTTGCTGAAGCGTTTTCTGAGGATAATTCTCTTGTCATCCTTACCTTTGTTCCTCGGCATATAACCTTTTTTTTAATTTGAATCTAGCCGTTTTTTGCTTTTTGTTTTTGTTACTAATTTTAGGCAATTGGATTATGATGAGCTTTGGTGTAGTTTTCCTCATGTTTCTTGTACTTGTGCTTTATTGAGTTTAGATGTGTAACTTATCAAAATTGGAAAAACTTTGGCTATTATTTCTTTAAATGTTGTTTTGTCCATCCTCCTGTCTTTCAGGAACTTCGGTTACACATATCTTTGATTCCTTGAAGTTGTTCTCTAGCTCACTGCTCTGCTAATTTTCCCCCTAGATTCTCTTTTCTCTCTGTTTCATGTTTTTATTGTTTTCATTGCTATATCTGTCTTCAGATGTACTCATCTTTTGCAGTGTTGAATCTGCCTCTAATCTCATCTAGTGTGTTTTTCATTTCAGACATTGTGATTGTGTTTGGTCTTTTTATATTTTCTATGTGACTACTTTTGTGCACACATATAATAAAACCCATTGCTGTCAAGTGAATTCTGACTCATAGCAACCTTATAGGACAAAGTAGGGTTGTCCCGTAGAGTTTCCAAAGAGTGGCTGGTGTATTCAAACTGCTGACCTTTGGTTAGCGGTCATGATTCTTAACCACTGTACCACCAGGGCTCCATACGTGTCATACAGTTAATAGTTACTATTGTCATGTCCTTGTCTGTCACTTTATCTAAGTGTTTGTGTCAGTCCTTTGTTGATTTTGATTGATTGTTCTCATTAAATATACTGGATAATTTTTGATGGATGAATTTTGCCATGTTTGATTTAGGATTTTTTTGTATTCCTGTAAGTATTCTTAAGCCTTAACTCTGGAATACAGTTAAGTTATGTGGAAGTAGTTTGATTTTTTTTTTTTTTTTTGAGTCTTGCTGTGTTGGTTGAGACTGGAGCCATTCTCTAAAGCAAACCCATTGCTGTTAAGTTGATCCTAACTCGTAGCAATCCTGTAAGACAAAGTAGAACTGCCTCATGTGGTTTGCAGGGAACAACTGGTAGGTTCCAACTGCTGTCCTTTTTGTTAGCAGCTGTAGCTCTTAAGCACTGTGCCACCAGGGCCTGGGAGCTATTCTTAGTCTGTGGCAAACTATTCCTCACTCCTTTGGAAACTCAGCGGCAGTGGGTTGGTTTGGTTTTGGAAACTCTGTGGGGCCGTGCTGCTCTATCCTATAGGGTCGCTGTGTGTCAGAAGTGACTTGATGGCAACAAGATTTTTTTTTTTATTTAATATAACTGACTGAAAATCTACATTCCCTTATAAATTTACATACCCACCTATATGCAGCTTCCACTGCTGTCCCTGCCCGGTGACAGCACACTATTCGTCTCTGCTCCATACATGTCTCGTTCTCCCAACAGTCTCTTTTTTCCCTCCTCTCCACCCACTCTCCTTCCTCCAGCCAGAGGTCAGCAGGATGACATCCTATAGATGTATAGAGCCATAAAGTGCATCCAATATATAGTCACTGCATCGCCAAGTCCAATCCATTCCTGTCCGAAGTGTGGACCTTCGTTACGATTTATGGTCAAGGGCAGCATCAGGGCGAGGGGCCATGCTCCCAGGGGAACCCCGAAACCACTGGACCATCAATTGAGGTCTTTTAGTGGAGATCTCAGGATGCACCCCTTTTTATTCTTGTGTTGCCGGTGAGACTCAACTTAGTGAGCTCCATCGCGGCTGTCACTGGTGGTGGCTGGGCGCCATCCGGTTCGTCCAGTCCCAAGCCGATGTAGGCACCCACTGATGTGGGTCTCTTTGTCTTCTGGGTTGTCTTTCCCCCATGTCATTTTGGTCCTCGGTCAGCATCCGTTCCTGCTGAGTTGGGACCATTTGCTGTGCCCTCGGATGGCAGCTTGCCAGCTTTTAAGACCTCAGACGCCACTCACCAACGTGGGGTGCAGAGAACCCTCTTAGCAAAATGCTAGTTGTGCCAATTGGCCTTGCTTTCGCCTGAGAGCATGGTCCCCTGCCCCCTGCCCCAGCTACTCTATCCTTGTAATATTGAGTTAAGATGAAAGGAGTACTCATGTTAGGTTAAATCCACTTAATATTGTTCTTGTTTCTAATGTGTGCTATCACCAGTTTCATCCAATCAGATACCTAGCAACTATCTAATCTAAACCCTCCCTCCTCCCTCCCTCCCTCCCATCCCTTGCAGCTGTCAAAGGATCTTTTCTTCTATAGACAAGTCTTTTTGAGATCTTATTGTAGAGGTCTCATACAATATTTGTCCTTTTGTCGCTGACTACTTTCACTCAACATAATATCTTCCAGCTGAAACCAGGTAATGAGATGTTTCCTGAAGTCATCATTGTTCTTTATCATTGCGTAGTGCTCCATTGAGTATATATACCATAGTTTACCTAGCCATTTTTCTGTTGTTGGGCATCTGGGTTGATTCCATCTTTTTGCTATTGTGGACTATGCTGCGATAAACATTCTGGTGCACGTGTCCGTTGGTGTGAAAGGCCTTAATTCTGTAGGATATATTCCAAGTAGTGGAATTACTGGGTCAAATGGTATATTAATATCCATTTTTTTAAGGAATCACCAGATTGCTTTCCAAAGAGGCTGGACCATTTTGCAACCCCACCAGCAGTGTAGGAGGATTCCGCTTTCTCCACAGCCTCTCCAGCATTTGTTGTTTTGTGTTTTTTGGATGATGGCCAACCTTGTTGGGGTGAAATGGTATCTCATTGTCGTCTTGATTTGAATTTCTTTAATAACTAAAGATCGTGAACATGTCTGCATGTGTTTTTTGGCTTACTGGATCTCTTCTTTAGTGAAATGTCTGTCCATCTCCTTTGCCCATCGCTTAATTGGATGGTTTATCTTCTTCTTGTTGATATTTTGTAGTATCTTATAGATTATGGAAATCAGGTGTTGGTCTGACATAGAGTTTCCAAATATTTTTTCCCATTCTGTATGTGTTTTTTTAATTCTATTAATAAAGTCTTCAGATGAGCAAAAGTGTTTAATTCTTAATAGATCCCATGTATCTATTTTCTCTTCTGATGATTGTGGTTTGTTTGACAGATTTTGGAGTCTGTCCATATTGTATATTAAAACTTCCATTGTTGTTCCTACCTTTTCTTGGATGAGCTTTATCATTTTAGGTTTGATATTTAGGTCTTTTATCCATTTGGAGTTGGTTTTTGTGTAAGGTGTAAGATACGGATCTTGTTTCAGTTTCTTGCAGATGGATATCCAGTTTTGCCAGCACCATTTGTTGAAGATACTGTTTTTACCCCAGTTTAATGTCTTAGGGCCTTTGTTGAATATCAGTTGTTCATAGGCAGATGGTGTCATCTCTGGGGTCTCAGTTCTGTTCCACTGATCGATCTATCTGTTCTTATACCAGTACCAGGCTATTTTGACCATTGTGGCAGTGTAATATGTTCTAAAGTCAGGTAATGAGATGCCTCCCAGTGTGTTCTTCTTCTTTAGTAGTACCTTGCTTATCTGGGGCTTCTTCTCTTTCCAAACAAAATTGGTGATTTGTTTTTCCATCTCATTAAAAAATGTCACTGGAACTTGTATTGGGATTGCATTATATAAATAGATTGCTTTGGGTAAAATAGACATTTTCACAATGTTAAGTCTTCCTATCCATGAGCAGGGTAGATTTTTCCGTTTGTCTAAGTGTCTCTTAGTTTCTTGTAGTAAAGGTTTGTAGTTCTCCTTGTAAAGGTCTGTTATTTCTCTGGTTAGATTAATTCCTAGGTACTTTATCTTCTTCGGGGCTATAGTAAATGGTATTGATTTGATAATTTCTTCCTTAACAGTCTCGTTGTTGGTATAAAGGAATTCTACTGATTTACTTATGTTTATCTTGTATCCTGAGACTTTGCTGAACTCTTCTATCAGCTCGAGTAATTTACTTATAGATTCCTTGGGATTCTTTGCATATACAGTCATATCATCTGCAAACAGGGAGATTTTAACTTCCTCTTTGCCGATGCAGATGCCCTTTATTTCTTGGTCTTGTCTAATTGCTCTGGCTAAAACTTCTAGCACAATGTTGAATAGAAGAGGTGAGAATGGACATCCTTGTCTAGTTCCTGATCTCAAGGGAAAGTCTTTCAGTCTCTCTCCATTCAGGATGACGTGGGCAATTGGCTTTGTATAAATGGCCCTTATTGCATTGAGGAATTTGCCGTCTATGCCCATTTTGCTAAGAGTTTTTAGCATGAATGGGTATTGGACTTTATCAAATGCTTTTTCTGCATCAATAGACAAAATCAGGTGATCCTTGTCTTTTGTGTTATTTATGTGGTTAATCACATTAATTGTTTTTCTGATGTTGAGCCAGCCTTGCATTCCTGGTATGAATCCCACTTGGTCATGATGGATTATTTTCTTGATATGTTATTGTATTCTATTGGCAAGAATTTTGTTTAAGATTTTTGCATCTGGATTCATGAGGGATATCTTTCTTTGTTGGGTCTTTCCCTGGCTTAGGTATCAGAGTTATGCTGGCTTCATAGAATGAGTTTGGGAGTATTCCATCCCTTTCTATACTGTGAAGTAGTTTCAGTAGTATTGGAGATAACTTGTCTCTAAATGCTTGGTAGAATTCTGCAGTGAAGCCATCTAGATCCGGACTTTTTTTTGGTTGGCAGTGTTTTCATGACATTTTCAATCTCTTCCTTTGTAATGGATTTATTAAGTTGTTCTGCTTCACGTTGTGATAATTTGGGTAGGTGGTATGAGTCAAGGAATTTGTCCATTTCGCCTAGGTTTTCAAATTTGTTAGAGTACAGTCTTTCATAGTATTCTGTTATGATATTTTTGATTTCTGTTGTGTCTGTGGTGGCAACCCCCATCTCATTTCTAATTTGGGTTATTTGTTTCCTTTCCTGCTTTTCTTTAGTAAGTTTAGCCAGTGGTTTATCAATTTTGTTGATCTTTTCAAAAAACCAGCTTTTGGTCTTTTCAATTTTTTCAATTGCTTGTCTATTCTCTAATTCATTTATCTCTGTTCTAATCTTTATGATCTTGTTTCTACTGGTGCCTGAGGGGTTCCTCTGTTGTTCTCTTTCTACTTGTTCAAGCTGTAGGGTTTGTTCCTTGATTTGGTTTCTTTCTTCTTTCCAGATGCGTGCATTTATGGAGATAAACAGACCTCTGAGCACTGCTTTGGCTGTATCCCATAGGTTCTGGTAGGAAGTGTTTTCATTCTCATTGGAATCCATGAATTTCTTTTCTACATCCTTGATTTCCTCTATAACCCATGTTTTTTTGAGCAAGATGTTGTTCAGTTTCTAAGAGTTCCACTTTCTATCTATGTTTTTTCTGCTATTGATTTCAACTTTTGTGGCTTTATGATCTGAGAAGATGCTTTGTGGTAATTCAGTGGTATGGATTTTGTTGAGCATTGCATTATGGCCTATCACATGGTCAATTCTGGAGAATGTTCCATGTGCACTGGAGAAGAAGGTGTAGTTGTCTGCTGATGGGTGGAAAGTTCTGTATATATCAATGAGGTTTAGTTGGTTAATTGTGTCAGTGAGGTCTTCTGTATCTTTACTGAGTTTTTTTCTGGATGATCTGTCTAGTATTGAGAGTGGAGTGTTGAAGTCTCCCACTGTTATGGTGGAGTCATCTAACTCTCTTTTGAGTGTAGTCAGTGTTTCCTCGACGTATTTAGGTGCTCTGACGTTAGGTGCATAAATATTTAATATAGTTAAGTCTTGCTTGTGTACTGAACCTTTCAGCAATAAATAGTGTCCATCTTTGTCCTCGATGGTGGATTTGACATTAAAATTGATTTTGTCTGAGATTAGAATTGCCACCCCTGCTCTTCTTTGTTCATTGTTAGCTTGATATATATTCTTCCAACCTTTAATTTTCAGTTTGTTCCTATCTTTAGGTCTCAAGTGAGTTTCTTGTAGACAACATATGAATGGGTCATGTCTTTTGATCCAAGATGTCACTCAATGTCTCTTTACTGGAGCATTCAGTCCATTCACATTCAGTGTAATTATTTGTAGGTGTGTGTTCAGTGGTGCCATTGTGATGTGTTCATTTTTATGTCGATATATTCTCTGTTATTCTTAGTAGTCTGTTCTGGGATGTTCTTTTTTGTGAGCTGATTTTTCACCTTTTTCAGAGCTGGTTTTGTGGTTGTTGAGACTCCTGTGTTACATTTCTTGATATGATACATCATTGTTGTGCTTTACAGCTGCCCCTGTGATCCCCCTTAATAAACTATATAGAAACCCAATTTTAATTACTACCAGTCTTGTCATCTTCCTCTCCATCTGGAAGGACTGTAGCAACTGTTGTACATCCCTCTTGATGATCACTGGATTGCTTCTTTCCTTATCAAAGCTGTGATTGGCTTTGGAGGCTTCCCTAACTGAGTAGAGTTTTGAGTCGTAAAGTCATTCTAAAATATAAAGTTAGTGATTTTATTCTTCTAAGCCAAAGCCAAGAACTTCTTTCAGTATTTCTTGTAGTTTTGGTTTGGTTTTTACAAAGTCTCTGAGTTTCTGTTTATCTGGGAATGTCTTCATTTCATTTTCGTATTTGAAAGATAGTTTTGCAGGATATTTAGTTTTTGGTTGGAAGTTCTTCTCCTTCAAGGCTTTGAATGTGTCATGCCACTGTCTCTGTGCCAGCATGGTTTCTGCTGAGAAATCTGAAGAAAGCCCACAGGGTTTCCCTCTGAATGTTAGCTTTGCTTTGAGTCTTGCTGCCTTTAAGAGTTACTGCTTATGTTTCATTTTGTTAAGCTTGATTATAATATGTCTTGGAGTCTTTCTTTTGAGATCTATATTGGGTGGTGTACAATATGCATCTGAGACGTCTATATTCTCTTCCTTCATGATTTCTGGGAAGTTTTCTTTCAGCAGCTCAGCAATGATACTCTCTGTGTTCTCAGATGTCTCACCCTGTTCAGAGACTCCAATTAATTGAAGGTTGTTCCTCTTAATAGAGTCCCACATGCTTCTTAATGTTTCTTCATTTTTTTTTGTTTCTTTTTTCTGATTTCTGTTCATAAGTACTGGCCTTGGTAGCTGTGTCTTCCAAGTCAGAAATTCTTTTTTCTATTTGTTCCATTCTGTTCTCTTGGCTTTGAATGGAAGTTCGTTTGTCTTTGATTTTGTTCTTGATCTTTTGGATTTCAGAGTACTGGTGTTCCATCAGATCGAACATCTTGCTTAATTTTTCATTTTGTTCTTCTGCATTTTGTATAAGGTCTAGAAGGGCTGTGTATAGAATCATTTTGTATTCACTTTCTGATGCTTTCATAAAAGTTTCTTCCTCTGGAAAACTCCTTGGTTGCTTTGTTTGGGAGCCTTCTGAAGCCATGGCTGATTTCTTGTATGCCACAAGTGTCTGTTGCTTTTTAGGACCCATGTGAGTATGTAGAGGCTGGAAGAGATACTGTGAGGATGGACTGCAGATGTTTCTCTAGGCAGTCTTAAAATGTAAAGCAAAAGGTATCTGACCACTTCGCAAGTCAGTTAGGTTTTCAGGTGTAGAGGTCCCTCTTCTCAACTGGGAAAGTAAGCGCCACTATATCCAACCCCAGATAATACAAACTAGTTCAGAATATAGCAATGCTACTGCCCTGTTGGCCTCTGCTGACAGGGCCTAGCCTTAAATGACACTGAGTAGAGTATTGCTTTTGTGATAGAAAAGCACTCTCTGTGGGCAGGCTCTGGCTCCCAAGCTAAGAATTAGGTCCAGCTGTGGCCACCGTATACAAGGTGGCGCCCTCCACACAGGCAGCAGTCAGAAGGGTTAAAGGTGCTGAGAGATAGTAATTCCTCTGATTCTGTTGCAGGACCCCCAAAGCAGGTGGCACTAGGTAAATTACTGCTTTTCTGACAGAGAAGCACTGTCCTGTTTGCAGGCACTGGCTCCCAGGCTAAGAATGAGGTCCCGCTATAATCTCTGTATCTAACATGGTGTCCCGCACACTTACTGTGAAACTCCGTACAAATACCACCGAGGCAGATATAAAACGACACGCTCAAAGTAGCTACAGAGTCCCAAGCCTGGCTCTCAAAATATGGGAATTTCGCCTGCCTGTTCCCCCAGTAGCGTGTCCGAGTCTAGCCTCTAGGCAAGACCCAGCTCTGCCCGCCGGCCAAGACAGAGGAAAAAAAATGTCAAAATGGTGCGTTTACCTTTAGTCCATGAGAGCCAGGGATAGCCAGGCACGGGAGTCAGTGAAAGAGAGGAAGTTTTTTGGTCAGTAGTATGAAGTCCAAAGTAAGAGCCCTGTGCCGTGTCCTCGGGCTGATTAGGTGACCAGAAGGCTCCGTTTGATTATCACTTCAGGTCTTGGTTTCCAGATGGATATAAGGAGACGTGTGCTTAGTCCACCATCTTGACTCCGCCCCCCCATTTTTTTTTTAACTGAAGCAAGACCCTTGGTATATTCTACCCAGTGCCCTGTTAATTATGTAGTTTTCTGTTTTGATGAGTGGGAAGAGACATTGTTCTCTGTAGTATGAGCACTTGGCACTGCTAGCTCTAATTCTTTCAAGCAGTTCCTTTTCTAGCCTTGAATAGTTAGTTTCCTTATACTTACACACTGATTTGTACTCAAATGAATATTTGAGAACATCCCTCTACAGATTCTGAGGTTCTCTCTATACAACTTTCTCCTCTTTGGTAATTTTTCTTTGAAAACCTAGCCACTTTGATATCTTCAGCTTCAGGAGTCTGATGGGCTGTGCTTGGGTTCTCCCTCCTGTACAGCTTGGAATCTTCAATACAGTAAGCAAGAGCAACTCATTAATTTCCTGTTTCTCAGGGACCACTGTTGTCTGTTACCCCATGTCCACTGTCTTGAGAAAGTGTTGTTTCTTATGTTTTGTCCTTCTTTATTCATTTTGTGAGGAGTGTGTTATCCATTCCTATTATTGTGTCTTGGTGGGATATGGAAGATTGCCTTTAATTTTTGTAACTGTAAGTCAGTGGAATTTGGGGGTTCTCTAATTTAACCTCTTAAGGAGTAGTTTGCCCAGTTGACATTTCCTTTTGATATTTTTTTCATCTTATTTGAAACACTCTTTATTTGGTTTCTGTGCCACCATCTGTGCTCTTTTGCTTTTCCTCCTCCTCAGCTGACCTTTCTTAATCTGCTTTCTTAATCTATCTGTTGCTGTTGAGTAATTTCTGATTCATAGGGAGCCCATAGGACAGAGCAGAACTGCTCCATAGGGTTTCCAAGGAGCAGCTGATGAATATGAACTGCCGAAATTTTTGTTAGCAGCTGTACCTGTTAACCACTCTGCCACCAGGGCTCAGTCCTAAACCTTTTCTTTCTCAGCCTACACACTGTCCTTATGTATACAGTTTCACTGAGTCCTATTGATTCATATTTTTCTGCAGTGAAGATCTATTCTTTTATAACTAAATGCCTGTTAGATATTGCCTCTTGGAGATCTCAGTTATCTCCAGCGCAGTGTATTTCCTAAATTGAACCTTTGCACATCTTCTCATCCTCTAGCATTAGACTCTCTCAGTTGATGACATTCTAGCTATGCAAAAGTGGAAGCTAAAAACCAGGAGTCACCCTTTACTGTTTTCTGTTAGTACTGCTTGTCTAGGCTGTCAGTGAAGCCTGTATGTTTTATCTCTAGAACATATGTCACTAATCTGTACATGGTTCTATGTCCACTGTTGATCGATTGACCAGGCTTTCATCATCATTCTATTGGATTACTTGTCTTAGTCATCTAGTGCTGCTATTGTAGAAATAAAATACCGCAAATGGATGGCTTTAACAAAGATAAGTTTATTGTCATAGTCTAGTAGGCTAGAAGTCCAAATTTAGGTACTGGCTCCAGGGGAAGGCTTTCTCTGTCTGTCAGCTGTGGAGGAATGGCCTTGTGATGTGTCTGTCTTTCCTTGGTCTGGGAGCATCTTAGTGCAGGAACCTCAGCTCCAAAGGGCATGCTTTTGTCTCACAACTGCTGTCTCTCATGATTGTGATCTTGATGGTATGAGGTTTCCCAACTTTCTGCTTGGTTCCCTAACTCCCTCCTTGGTTCTCTTTCCTTTTTCTCTCTTGAGAAATAAAAGGTGGTACAGGCCATACCCCCCCTGTACAGGGAAGCTCCCTTTACATTGGATCAGGGATTGCAGCTTTAGTAAGGGTGTTACAGTCTCACCCCAGTCCTCTCTAACCAATCTAACCCTTTTAATCACAGACAGAGGTTAGCATTTACAACATACATGAAAAATATGATTACAAAATAAAGGACAACCACACAGTGCTGGGATTCATGGCCCATCCAAATTGTTACATTTCTTGGAGGACATAATTCCCTGCATGATACTACTTAAATAGCCTTAACTATTTCTCTGCTTCTACTCGTGATTCCCTTTTCTGAGCCATTTCCTTCTCAAAATCCAAGGGACCTTTAAAAATTGTAACTCTAAGCTTCTAGTTTGAATATCACTGGGTAGTTATCTTTTCCCTGTCTCCTCCTGGGAATTAGAAAAACAACAACAAAAAACTACTAAGAGAACTGAACAACCCTACGGTTTTGTCAACCCCATTTTTGGAAAAATGAAGGAACATATATAAACTCAGCAGTGCTTGTACAGATTGCCAGCTGCAGCCAAGATTGGACAGGAGCCACATGGGGTGAAACATAGAGAAAGTGCAAAGGAGGACCAAAGGGTCCAGAATAGCATAACTTAGGAAGATATACAGCAAGAGCATACTTGCAGAAGGTGATGGGTGTACACTGAAATTGTTCTACAGCACATTGCAACCCATTGTCCTTGGATTGTGCAAGGCTAGAGTGGAACCTTTTTTGGACCTGTTGGTTTAGAGAAGCAGGGTGTGTGGGTTGTATAATAATCATGTAACTAAACAGAATTTACCCAAAGCAGTTTGTCTGTGTGGCAGCAGATGAGAGAGCCATTGCATTGTGAGAACTGATTAGCCTGGAATGCTACCCTAGCCTTTCTCTCACTTCCTGACTTTCAATGAAAGTGTGTGTGAATAGCCCATCAAAGAAAATTCAATCGTGAGTAATTAAAAAGTTATTCTTAAATAAAACAAGAAGAAGATGGTTAGCATCCCGTACCAGAGTATCTTTACAAGAAATAATGCTGTGGAGCAGGTCAAAATTTTCATAAAGTATTCTACTGTAAACTAAAAAAAAATCCAAACTAAGACTAAAAAGCCTGAATGATACAATTACCTCTGTGAATGATGATCATAAAGTGGGAATGTGTGAACCTGATGGACTTATTTTGGAGATGATACAGTGTATCAGCAAGTGGAGATTGTATGTGACCTGGCAAATAAGAAAAAATTACCACAGAAACTGAGACTAAGTTAGAAGAAGCATAAGTGCAGATAGATACTATAAAAGTATAGCAAGTGACATATAGAATAGTAGCAGAGAAAATGAACACGGTTTAGTGGATATAAACAAAGAGTGAAAGGTTTAGAGAAAAAAAAGATGACGTTGAAAATTGGCAAAACAAATCCTATATCCACGTCATTTGAATTCCTAAAAAAATGAAAATTGAAATAATGTAGTAGACATATATTCAAAAGATGAGGTTTCAGAAACATATCAAGAAAACTTTTGGTGGAGGAGAGAAGGAGGAGGAGCAATAAGTTGAAAGAAACATACTGTGCAGGAAAAATTAACCAGAATAGTCAACCCTGAGACATATATCCTAGAAAAGTTTTATACTTTAGGGATGACTTTGGTTAGCCAGGTAAAAAGAACAAGTTACTTATATAGGAGAAAATGTGTCAGGCTGCTTATAGCAACAGAGTCCTTCCTCCTTGAAATTATACCTCTTGAACAATTCTTAAATCCAAGAGGAAATACAACAGAAATTACAGGGTATCTAGAAAATGGGAATGTATTAGATTCAGCCTCTGGAGACAGGTGAAACAGTCCTCAAAAAGAGCTTGTGTTTTTTTCTTTTTTAAATTAAACTATTGGTAGGATAAATAAAAGGTAGTCCAGCTTTCAGCATATGCAGTTTGCTATCTTTCCAGTTGCAAGTATATTTAGGAGTGTTGGAAGGGAGATGGATTATTTTTTCTCTGTAATCTGTTTGGGTCTGGTTTTTATCTTCTGTTACAGTGTTCTTGCACTGACTTGTGCTAATGATATTATGGTCTTTTGTTGCCTGGTGTTCTGTTATGGTGTTCACCTGATGATAGGCTGACTAAATTAGTTGATTTAATTAATGTTTCTTTCATTCAGACAGAAAACAGTGCTTAATACAGTGCTTGATACAGCACTGTACTAGTTCTGGTATAGTCTGAGCTGGTATAACAGAGACCTTGAAAACACAGTGGCTAAATATTCAGGTTCATTTCTGTCTTAATCTAGGTTGGTTGTCGGGTGGCAAAGTAGCTTTGCTTTCTGTGGAGTGTGTTTTCTATCTCTGGGACTAAGGCATTTTCTCTACTTCTCACCACTTCATCATCAAGAGCAGGGAGAGAGGATGTACATCCTAAATCTTTTAAAGAGCAAAACCTGGAAAGTGGCATTTTTATCACTTCTCTTCTGTACATATCTTACTGATCAGAACTTCGGCATTGGCTGTTTCTGGTGTGGTACTCTCTAGGGCTGGACACACATATTCTAGGTGTCTTCCTTTAGGACACGTGCCAAGATTGCATTTTCTCTTCTTTGAAGTTAATACATGACTGTGACTTTCCAGTGAAATGTGAGCAGAAGTGACATGTATTGCGTCCAGATGAGAACTTCAAGAGGGAATGTGTCATTTGTTACCTTTTTCTTTTCCCCTCATGCTGTTTTGAAGCATCTCTAGCAGCCTGGGTCCCTAAGAGGCTATGAGGATTAAAGGCCTTTGCTGAACTGTGTTGAATGAGTCATGTTTAATAGCAGTTAAACTTTTGTTATGTTGAACAAACCTCAGGGATTGTGGGATTGTTTGTTTTGGTAGTGTAACCTAGCATAGGGGTTCTCTAAAAGTATGATCTGTAGACCTCAGGGTTATGAGGTGAACTGTTTTCATAATAATACTGAGACATTATTTGCCTTTTTCATTCTTACTTTCTTTCTCATGTGTAGTGGCTGCATGATGTGGATACTGCATTACATTGAATGCAAAAGAAGATATGACAATCTAGTTATTATTTCTTGAGCTAGACACTGAAGAGATTTTTAAAAAATGTGAAACTGTACCACTCTTCTCACTAAATTTTTGTCTTGGAAACAATTGTTTTTCATAAAGATCTGTTATATAAACATGTAATGGATTTAGTATTACTTTAGGTGAATTAACATTAATGAATACATGTTTAAAAATTAAAATTTATAATACTAAAAAATGTACATACACACACGCGCATGCACAAAACAGCCTTTGAAGGGTCTCCAATAATTTAAAATGTACCATGAGGTCAAAAAAGTGAGAACCTCTGATGTAGCCTATACTGATTTGCATTTTAAGCTAAAAGGGAGTCTTAGAAATGTGGCTTTAATTGAGTGGCCATATGCTTGGCTGTAATTCATGTTACTGTGGAACAAATTACCTAAAAATCTCAGTAGAATATAACCCAGAGAAGTTAGAAAAAACAATATAAACAAAATAATGAGCATTAGTTAACATTAGTGAAGGAATTTAAAGAACAACCTAATAAATTATTGCTGATCTTAATAAATCCAGACAGTTTGCAAGTTTAATAAGGCTTTATTGGTTGTCTCTGACAGGTCATTTGATAGTATTGAGCTAGACTTGATGGTTTAATGTAATTATAGAAGAGGTAGTTGGACAAGTAAATAACTATGTTCCCTTCAGTTCACAAAGGGGTATTTTTTTTTTAAATTTAAATATTTATTGTTATCAAGGAATGATAAAGAAATTTCTGTTTTTCATTGTCCTTTGATTTATGCTGGGGGAAAGTAAAGGTTGTGTTTAGTATTTGGAGTGAAAGTAAAAATGCAATTAAAGCAAGAATAATAGTTACGTAAATAAAGAACAAACAATTCTGAAAGATAATAATATGCATTTTGGAAAAAAATGTTTAAAATCAAATCTTGATTTCTGTGAGTCCTATTTCAGTAAAAAACTTTAGCATACTTTTCTAGATCTTTAAAAAAATTTTTTGTATTGTGACTTATTGAAAATATACGATCCAAGGTAAATTTGCATGCCCGCCTATCTGCAGCTTCTTCTGCTCTCCTTGCCTGGTGACAGCACACTCTTCCTTTCCATTCTGTACATGTCATATCCTCATAACAATCTCCTGTCCCCTCCTGTCCACCCTCCCCTCTCCCTACTAGTAAGAGGCCAGTAGGGCAGCATCCTGTAGATGAGTAGAACTATAAAATGGATACACCATATGGCCACTTTGTGTCCCCAGGTCCAATCCACTGCTGCCTGAAGAGTTGATCTCAGCAATGATTTATCATCAGGGGCAGCAGCAGGTCTAGAGGCCACGCTCCTAAGGAAACTCCCAGGCCTTCGGACCATCAATTGCAGTGTTTTAGTAGAGTTATTGAAGTGCACTCTTTTCTCGATTTTTGTTTGTAATGTATTTTATCTTGTTTGTGAGAACATCTTTATTGGGTCAGACTTAGATTTTAAGCTGGAAAAGGTATAAAATTTATTATGTGAAAATAGGTTTTATAGCCGTTGCCCTTACCTTGGGAAATTATTTGTTTTAAAAATATATCTCTACCATTAGAGATTTTGCAGTATCCAAGAAATTATATATTTAAAGAGAATGAGATTTAGTATAAGCTCAGAAGGATCAAAAGCAGTGTGAGACTGTCTAATGAAGCAAATATTTGAGTGACAGGGCCTGTAAAACATGGCTTTTAAAGTTAACTTGAATTAATGTTTTTCACATTGATTATAGTTTTGATTGAATGACTTTCTCAGTATAAGAAATAGTAATTGGAAATGAAATACCCGGATTGGTCTTTAGCTTCATTTTGACTCATGTAAACAGTAAGTATGTTAGGAAAGGTATCTTCTTTGAGAAGTGTCTCTGTTTAGCTTTCCTTGCTTTGCAGTGTAGCTCAAATTGATGATTGTATAGCCCTCCCCCTTATTTGCCTTCTGGCTCCACCCTTGTATTTTCTGTAGTTTAAAAATTATTCAAAAGATACAGCTGCTGTCTGGTATTCACCCTGTGACTCTCTGAATAATGTCAGTACATTACCATATTAGATCTGAATTGGAGAGTGGCTTAGAATATTACTTTGTTCAGCTTTAATTTCAGATATGAGAAAAATAGAGGAAAATTACACTTGCTTATATCAACGTTCATTTATTTAGCCTTCCTTAGGGTCGCCATGAGTCGGATCTGACTCGACGGCACTTGGCTTGGCTGTATTCATCTATTCCGTCTATCCATTATTTGGAAGAATGTGATTATCAGAAAGGAATTATCCAGATGGAGGTTTTTTTTTTAGTAGTTGGGTTATTTAATATTGGGGGGTTACCAATTAAGCAAACTCAATTTGAAAACTATGAGTCACAGTCAACTTGATGGCAGCAAATGTGGTATGTGCTGTGCATATTTATAAATTGATGTTGAGTTTTTTTTGAGTAGTTTTGGTAACTACTGAAAAATACTAACAGGTAATGGTTAAGAGAAAAATAATTGAAGGAAACAAAAGTATTTAATTGTTAAATTTTAAAATTTTAGTTTCTATATACAGCATCATGAAAAAACAGTTATCAAGTATCTCATTTTGCCTAGATCTACAGCTTGCATAAGAAATCAAGTGATACATTGCACTGGGCTAATCTGCTGCAAAAGACCTCTTTAAAGTGTTAAATAGCAAAGATGTCGCTTTGAGGACTAAGGTACTCTTGACCCAACCACAAACTAAACTAAACCAAACCCATTGCCGCTGAGCTGATTCTGACCCGTAGCAGCCTTACAGGACAGAGTAGTACTGTTCCCTAGTTTCCAAGGAGTTCCTGGTGGATTCAAACCGCTGACCTTCTGGTTAGCAGCTGTAGTACTTAACCACTGCGACACCAGTATTTCCACACTTGACCCAAGCCATGGGATTTTCAGTTAACTGAAATGCACAGGAAAGCTGGAGAATGAATAAGGAAGACTGAAGAGTTAGATGCCTTTGAGTTTAAGTTGCTGGCAAAGAAGAGTAATCAACTCTGTCTTGGATGATAGCCCCAATGCTCTTTGGAAGCAAGAATGAAACTTTGTCTCACAACTTTGGATGTGTTATCAGGAGGGACCAGTTCCAGGAGGATGACATTATGCTTGGTAAAGTAAACGGTCAGCAAAAAAAGAGGAAGAACCTTAATAAAACGGATTAGTCCAGTAGCTGTGACAGCCAGCTCAATTGGGGCTCAAATATAGCAGTAGTTGTGAGGATGGTACAGGACTTGGGCAGCGTTTCATTCTTTTGTATGTAGGATTGCTATGAGTTGGAACTAATTGACGTCAACTAAACATAAATGCGAATTTCTCTCAAGTCTTAATTACAGGGCTTTTTTATTTTTTAAGGGTATGTATGCTAATTAATATGTAGATAGTGGTATCTTAAGTACCTTTTCTTTCTAGAAATAACAAAGGCTCCCTGGAGAAAGAGTCTATCCCAGATCAGAAACAGAAAATGTACAAGATAAACCTGAAACAAAGTTTCTCAAACTCAAATTAGTGAAGACCCCCAAAAAGTTTTTAGGTGGGTTATAACATCTGTTATTAACTAAGTTACTAATTAAAACTGAAGTATTAAAAATATGTACTAATTCATTTAGAATAACATGAAATCTGTTAATAACAAGTTAACATTTTTTATGTTAAAGATAATGTATTATCCAAAATAAAAATTTTGAGTGATAAGAGTACCATTGTTTTATTACCTTTTTTTTCATATCTCTTTAATGTATGGCTTAATAGAAGACAGCTGGATTCTTTTTATCTTCTATGTTCAGTGTGTCACTGTAGATGTATACTTGTATATTGATAGGTGCTGTCTGTTTGCTTCTGACTCATAGCACCCGAATACAACAGCTGAAACCCTGCCCACTCCTGTGCCATCCTCACAATCGCTGTTATGCTTGAGCCCATTTTTGTAGCCATGGTGTCAGTCCATCTTTTTGAGCATTATAGACGTTTTCACTGACCTTCTTCTGGGGACTGATAAATGTCCACAGTGTGTGAGACAAAGTCTCACCTTCCTCACTTCTAAGGAACATTCTGTCCATACTTCAAGACAGATTTGTTGTTTGTTCTAGCATCCGTGGTATATTCAGTACTCTTGGCCAGAACTTAATTCAAAGACATCAGTTCTTCTTTGGTCTTCCTTATTCATTGCCCAGCTTCTGCGTGCGTGCGTACAAGGTCGTTGAAAAATCCTGTGGGTTGGGTCAGGCACACCTTAGTTTTCAAAGTGAAGTCTTTGATTTTCAGCCTTTTAAACAGGTCTTTTGTAACAAATTTTCCTGGTGCAATGCTGTGTTTTATTTTGTGACTGCTGTTTCCTGGCTGCTGATTGTGGCTTCAAGTAAAGTGAAATCCTTGACAAATTCAATCTTTTCCCTGTTCATTATGTTGTTTATTGGTACAGTTGTGAGGATTTTTGTTTTCTTTTGTGTTGAGATACAATCCATACTGAATGTTGTAGTCTGTTCTTCATCAGTAAATGCTTCAAATTCTCTTCATACTGTGCAAACCAGGTTGTACTCATCTGCATACAAGTCTCTGAAGTTTCATTCTTCTTCAACTAGTCCAGCTTTTTGGATTATTTGCTCAGTATACAGATTGAATAAGTGTGGTGAAAGGATGTAATCCTGAGCCACATCCTTCCTGATTTGAAGCCACATAATAGCACATTGTCTTCCTCCAGTCCTGTGCATTCTTCTTCATATAGTCCGCTTCTCGGATTGTTTGCTCAGTGTGTGGATTGAATAAGTGTGGGGAAAGTATATAACTCTGAGCTGCATCCTTCTGATTTGAAACCACATAGTGTCGCCTAATGTCTGCTTCTGGGTCTGCGTTTTAATCTGTAAAGATTACAGCCTTGGAAACCCTTACAGGGCAGCCCTACTCTGTTTTGTAAAGTCAATGTGAGTTGGAATTGATTCAACTGCAGTAGGGTTTTTTTTTTTTTTTTGGTATCTTCTCCAGAGCCCTTCTGTTTACAGTGCTATATGTGATTTTATTAATTAATTAACAGTCTCTCCTGTAATTACACAGGATATTCAAAAAATGTGTACTTATAAGTGAAGGTGGCTGCTTTTTTTTATTTTTATGTTATGAGTGTATGGTGATCATGAGTACAGCAGCTCTTCGTATGATCTGGTCGGGTGCCAGCACTTGACCTGCCATTGTCTTTGAGCATCAGTGTAAGTATCAATACAGTGACAAAGGCAAATAGTGTCTCAATATTTTTATGAAAGTAGTTACTGACTTCACAGGTCTCTGTAGACCACACTTTTTGAGAACTGCTGGCCTGTGACAGTCATGTTGTACCAGAAAGTTACAAAGCTGTAAAAGACTAGGATTGTATCGAAAAGATTCTTCAAGGGCTGACTTGAAAAGGACTCCCACTGATCATATATGGGGCAATTTGAGCATAATAGCTGCAATGGACAAAACATCCAATGTGTTTGAACTTGTGAGTCCATATTGATACTTGAAATACTTTATTGATCACATGATGGAAGGTTCCAAGAAATAAACTACTTTTTCTCAAAAGAGGCTACTATGTAAATTAGAAATCCAGTGTTTTATTTGCCTTTCTTTGATGACTGCACCAACTATATATTAACTATTCTAGTTAGTGAATGAAGGAGGACTGGAATGTAGAGTACCTCTCTTTTTCAGTTGCTAATGAAATAATGGATCTGGGCAATGATCATTAGTGACTGCTTAATTTACAAAGAAAGATAACCAGACACTATTTGACTGGTTATGTATGATTGCATTATCATCTGCAAAAAATTCTTGTAAACTGATGAAGCTTCAAGCATATTACGTCTTTATATCCAATTGTGAGTTTTCAGAAAATGCTGAGGATGGAGAAACATACTAATCATGCTATAGATATGTAATTAGCAAAATGCAGATTGTTGGTATCTCTACTAGAAAAAAATTTTCTTCAGCAACAAATGAATTGTCAGAAAAGGAAAGAAAAGGCAATATTAAGAAAATTACAAATTGAAAGACTAATACAATATGCAGAGTTTGGTTTCTACAAACAACCATTAAGAAAATAACAGAGAATTTGATAAAATTTTAAAACTTAGACTAGATTTTGTTAGTAAAGAATTATTGGTTTTAGTATGTTTGTTATGTCTGTATCTATATACGTACTGTGGTGTAGTGTATGTGTGTATACACACACGTAACATGCACATATACATTAACCTTGTGTCAGTTTGCTGTACTGTGATGGCGCTGTGATGCTGGAAGCTATGCTATCAGTATTTAGAATACCAGCAGGGTCACTCATGGTGGGTGGACATGCTTCGGTGAAGCTTCTGGACTAAGACAGACTAGGAAAGAAGGCATGGTGATGTACTTCTGATAATTAGGCAGGGAAAACCTGTGGATCGTAACAGACCATTTTCTGACTCACAATTGACACTGATTACATTCTTCTACTTGTACAACCATTCTCACCCTCTTTTTCTGAATTGTTCCTACCTTATTACTGTATAGTGGCTGCCTGGTTAGGTTCTTACCTAAGCTTTTGTGTTGCTGTTGTCAATTGGATCTATTAAAGGATCATAATACTCAAGGCAAATCTTTTTTACTAGTGAAGCAAAAGTATATTTTAACCATTTTTAAGTGTTGTTATGGATTGAATTGTGTTTGCCCAGAATTATCTGTTATAAATCCATACTCTTCTACTTGTGGATGGAACCCCATTTGGGAATAGGGATTTCTGTTATGTTAATGAGGTCATGTGAGGGTAGAGTGTGCATAAGCCCACCTGCAGTTTTGAGGTATAGAAGAGCAAATAAGGCACAGAAAAGAGAGGCCTAGGTGGAGAAAGATTGATGCCACATGGAGATCACAGAGCAGCCAAGGAAGACAAGCCCAAGAGACAAGGATTTTTCTCCCAGAGCAAACAAAGGAAGCCTTCTGCTAGAGCTGTCGCCCTGAATTTGGGCTTCTACCCTCTTAATTGTGAGAAAATAGATTTCTGTTATAGCTGCCCTAAGAAACTGAGACAGCTGTCTAGTCAGTAATCTGACTGACATTCACCATGTTGTGCATATGTTGTCATCGTTGGTGGCTGACTCATAGTGACTCCATACAGGTAGCAGTAGGACTGCTCCGTCGGGTTTCTGAAGTGTTTTAACTTTTCAGAAGCACACTGCCTTCTGGGGCCCCTGTGGCTAAGTTCCAGCTGCCAACATTTTGGGCTATTAGTTGAAGTCTTAACCTTTTATGCTACCCTGGATTTCCATGCAACCATTACTCTCATTTATTTCCATTTGTTTATCAATACCATGCAGAGAAACTCAGTACCCATTAAGCAACCAATTTCTGTTCTTCCCTACTGCCTGCCCCTGATTACCCCTAATAAATTTTTTGTGTCCATGCAGTTTGCCTATTCTAGATTTTCCATGTAAATGGAATCGTGATATTTGTCAATTTTTGGCTTATTTCACTTACCTTAATGGTTCTGAGATTCATTCATGTTGTAGTATGTATCAGAATTTCATTTCTCTTTATGGCTGAATAATATTCCATTGTATAGGTATGCCACATTTTATTTATCCATTCATCTGTTGATGGAAACTTTGGTGGAGTCCATATTTTGACTTTTATAAATCATGCTGCAGTAAACATTGATGTACAAGTATCTCTGTTTAAGGTCTTACTTTCAAATCTTATGTGTGTGTGTATATAGGATTGGAAGTGCTAATTACAGTTCATTCAGTGTTTAACTTTCTGAGGTACCACAGGATAGTTACCCATAGTGGCTGTCCCCTTTATGTATTCCTGACAGCAGTAGATAAGGGTTCTGTGTAGTTACATGTTTTTAAAAAAAGAGTTCTTATTAACATAAATATTTACAGAGGAAATGGAGTTTCTGAGATTTGCAACAAAATTAACCAGGGTATGTGTGTGCTTGTCGGCTATATGTCAAAAAAGACTGTCTGCAAATTGGTAGTTGTTGGAGCTCAGTCATGGTACGTTAAGGTTTCTTATACTGTTTTATCTTCTTTGTTAATGTTTGGAATTTTCTATAGTAAAATACTAAAGTTTTTGCTCATTCATATATGATAACCATATTAAGCATTTCTTCCATCTGCAATATTTTAAGAAAAATAAAATGTGTAAAAATTTAAACACATAAATTTTGTTTCTTCAGAATTTTTATTTGGAAATTATGAAATATTTTCCTAAAATAAAAAAAATAGAGAGTAATGTGAGTACCTGTGTATCCGTCACCAAACACATACAAAATTAGAAATACAGTGTATACTTTTGCCTAATAACATTTTCCTCCCTAACTCCTTGAGGTTATTAAACGCACTGCTGTTGAGTTGGGTCTCACTCATAGCAACCCTAGAGGTCACAGTAGAACTGCCCCATAGGGTTTCCAAGGAATGCCTGACAGATTTGAACTGCCGACCTTTTGGTTAGCAGACACAGTGCTTAACCAACTATGCTACCAGAGTTTTCTCTTAAGGTCATTACTATTCTGAATTTGAAGTTTTTCATTTCCATGCATGTCTTTATAATTACAGGTAGAGAGGGAGATAGATTTAAGGACATGGGAGTGGAAAGTTGAATGTATTCTTATTTGATAATATAACAGTTATGAAGCAGGCCATGGAGTGGGGAAAAAGGTAAAGGATAGTTTGAGTTTCGAGAAGACTAAAAAAGCTGTCAAACTCTTCTTGGAGAGTGGAAAGGCAGACTTGAGGGTAATGTAAGGTTGCTGGGCAGGGTTCAATGCACATTTGAGAGTTGTTGTTTTCCAAAGTAAAATGTATTTCTTAGGTGAATTAATAGAATTTTAATGATGTAAAGCTATGAAACAGTAAAGAAATATGGCTTAACATTGTGGAAATGCTTAACAGAAAGGCAGAGTTTCAGAAATGTTTTAAACAGTGGTTTTTGTTGTGCTGACTTTGCAGTTGATGTCCTATGTGCCCTAATATAGATTAACTGTCTTTTTAGCCTTACCAATAATAATTCTCGGATTGTGGGACTCCTGGCTCAGCTGGAGAAGATCAATACTGAATCTACAGAATCAGATAATGCCAGATATGTTACATCAAAAATTCTTCATCTGGCTCAGAGTCAAGGTGAGTTATACACTTTTCCTTGTTTTTGATTTACTCAAATTTTGATGAAACAGAGGATTCTGTAAACATTAAACATTTTTCACACTGACTAAAGTAGAAAACTGAATAACTTTGGAAGGAGTTGGTCTTCAAAGCATTTTCTGAAAAAATGATTATGATTTTTACTTGTGTGATAATTTCATTATCCTGGAGGTTCAGGTCGTTGAAATAAGGTGTTTAGTATACATTTACTGTTTTTAGGAGTCCATTATCTGTTAACTCTTCTTTGTACCCATGCATCAAACCAAACTCACTGTCATGGAATTGATTGTACTGATAGCAACCTTATAGGATAGGGTAGAATTGTACCATAGAGTTGCTAAGTCTCTGATCTTTCGCTCAGGAGATGCCACGTCTTTGTCCTGTGGAGTGGCTGGTAGGTTTGAACTACTGACCTTTCAATTAGGAGCCTGTTGCTTAATCACTGTACCACCAAGGTACCTTTAGTGTTCTTAGATTCTTAATTTGTTTTGATAATTTCTTCGTATGCAGCTTGTATGTTCTGTGGATAGTATTTCACACCCTAAAATACAAGGGAGGTCTCTGATAGATTGTACTTACTTACAGCAAATTTTTAAATATCTGTAGTTTTTAATTCAGAAAGTCACTATATCAGTGTGTCAGGATTCTTTAGAGAAAAAGAACCAGTAGGATAGAATGAGAGATTATTTTAAGGAATTAGGTTGTATGATTGTGGGACTTGGCAAACCCAAAATCTGAAGGTGGCAACAGGCGAGAAATTCTGACAGTCTGTGTCCCAAATTGGTAGGTCAGGTATGGAAACAGAGGGATTCTGTCAGAATGTCTGTTTCTAGTTCAGAGATAAACTCATTCTCCCTGGAGAAACCTCTAGTTTAAATTTAAGGTCTTCACGGTGATAGCACACATTAGAAACAAGAACAACATTAAGTGGACTTCAGCATAACTTGAGTACTCCTTCCATCTTAACTCAATACTGCAAGGATAGAGTAGCTGGGGCGGGGGGCGGGGGACCATGCTCTTAGGCAAATTCCAGGCCAACTGGCACAACTAGCATTTTGCTAAGAGAGCTGTCTGCACCCCACATTGGTGAGTGGCGTCTGGGGTCTTAAAAGCTGCCAAGCTGCCATCCGAGGACACAGCAAATGGTCCCAACTCAGCAGGAACGGATGCTCACCGAGGACCAAAATGACATGCGGTAAAGACAACCGAGAAAACAGAGAGACCCACAAGAGTGGGTGCCTACATCGACTTGGGACTGGTAGAACCGGATGGTGCCCGGCCACCACCAATGATAGCCACGATGGAGCTCACAGAGAGGAGTCTCACTGGCAACACAAGAATAAAAAGGGGTGCATCCTGAGATCTCCACTAAAAGACCTCAGTTGATGGTCCAGCGGTTTTGGGGTTCCTCTGAGAGCATGGCCCCCGGCCCTGATGCTGCCCTTTCCCATCAATTATAAGAAAGGTCCACTCTTTGGACAGGAATGGATTGGACTTGGCAATGCAGAGTGACCATATATTGGAAGCAGTTTATGGTTCTGTGCATCTGTAGGATATCATCTTGCTGACCTCTGGCTGGAGGAAGGGGAGTGGACGGAGAGGAGGGTAAAGGAGGCTGCTGGGAGGATGAGACATGTATGGAGCAGAGAGGAATAGTGTGCAGTCACCGGACAGGGAGAGCAGTAGAAGCTGCATATAGGTGGGCATGTAAATTTATACGTGAATGTACATTTTCACTCAATTATGTTAAATAAAAAAAAAAAAAAATTAAGGTCTTCAGCAGATTGAATGAGTCCCATCCCACCCACATTGTGGAGAGTAATCTGCTTTACTTAAGGCCAGTTGTTGAAATGTTAATCACATATAAATACTTCATAGCAACATCTAGACTAGTGTCTGACCAAATAACCATAACCTGGCCAAGTTGTCACTTAAAACTAACCATGACAATTGATATTATAGCTTTTAGAAATATTGGTGCTTTTAAATTAAGCTAGATGCACAAGTGTCAGTACTAAGTTTAAAGTACCAGGTATATTCAGTGAGCTGCTGAAAGAAAACCTCTTTCTCCTCTCCAGAATATAGCAAAATGTGAATTCCCTACCCATTCCCATCGAGTCATTTCTGACTCATAGCGACCCTGTAGTTCTGAGTAGAACTGTCCCAGAGTTTCCAAGGAGTACCTGGTGAGTTTGAACTGCTGACGTTTTTGTTAGCAGACACGGCACTTAACCACTATGCCACCAGGGTTTCCGCAAATTCCCTAAACCTATAAATTACATTTATTTATACTGCTCCCGTCATTGTAGACTTCTCTTATTACAGCCTGGAAACACCTATCCTAGCTTATTACTGGAAATGCCTCCAGCCACACCACTACTAGAGACTACCCCTTTCTCCTAGACTGTTGCCTACCACTGGTGGCCTAGCCCTGAATAGTGCTCCTGATAATTGTGTAATACAGTGACTCTGCTTATAGTACCTTGTATTAGCCAGCAAATCCAGTACATGTAGTTCCTGATTTATGATGAAGTTTCATTCTGGTGACTGTAAGTCTTTTTTGATGACTGTTGTGAGTTCTAACTTAAGTAGAGTACCTCATTTTTTTCCTATGTTTTGGTTTTCTTTATTATTGCCTTTATTATCAGTATCTATAAGTCCAATATTTGTCATTGGAGTTGTCATGAGAATGACAAGGTCAGCAAATTATGTGCTGAAACAGTCAGTGTCGTGCATATTACTAACAATGGGATATAAAAGATGGTCCTAAGTGTGGTTCATAGTAACTCAAGTCACAGACTACCTATGCAAGTTAATACTCAAAGATTATCCCATCATCATTTATAGGATGATTCACTTTGCTATCCATTTAGTAGGCAAAGATTGTTTTTGTCAAATGTTTTTGAGTTGGTTCTAATTCATAGTCACTGTATATACAACAGAATGAAACACTGTCTCGTCCTTCGCCATCCACACAGTCATTACTATGGTTGAGCCTATCCTTGCAGCCACTGTGTCAGCCCATCTCATTTAGAGTCTTCCTCTTTTTTGCTGACCCTCTGCTTTACCAGGCATGATGTCCTTCTCCAGAAATTGGTCCCTCCTGATAAAACATGTCCGAAGTACATGAAACGAAGTCTCACCATCCTTGCTTCTAAGAAGCATCCTGATTGTACTTCTTTAAGACAAATTTTTTGTTCTCACATTCCATGGTGTATTCAATATTCTTTGCTGTAAAAAGAGCATGGAAGCTGTGTCTTCCTCCTCCAGCCCCGTAAGCAAGAAGGAAAAGCAGATCAACAGTGCATGGCTTACTACCCTGAGGTGGAGACAGACAAGCCTCCTCTCTCCGCCATTTCCTTCAGTTGCACTCTCTCCTCTCTTGGGTTCAATAATTCCTTTGCAATGGCCACACAGAACTCAGAGACCATGCTTGCAATTATGAGTTTTGTTAGGGAAGTAACAAGTTACAGTTTAGGGGCAGAAATCCTTAAGGATACAGTTCTTCCACCAGGATAGTCTCTTCTGAGCCATGCTTGCGTGCACACCTCTCCCTAGCCCCTAGTCTCTGCTCAAAGGCACTCAGCTTTCTTGCTCTGTGGGCGAGAAAGTCCGCCGAGCCATCTCTTGTGAGTTTTTCCTGCCAACTTCTCCTCCTTTGGTGCTGGTAGGCTCTTCCTTCTGCCTCTGGGATGGCTTATTTCAAGTCCAGCAGAGTGGCAAAACTGACCAGTCCCTTTGGTAGGCCAGTTTCTGTATCTGCACGGTAAAGGCCACATGACAGCCATGCATGGCACTGCATTCACCAACACCATCATTTCTTCTTGGGTCTTTCTTATTCATTATATAGCTTTTGTGTGCATGTGAAGCGATTAAAAACAGCATGGCTTGTGTAAGGCTTACCCTTACCCTAAGCTCTCAAAGTGACTTTTATGACATTAAAGAGATCTTTTGCAGCACATTTGCCCAGTGCCATACATGGTTTGATTTCTTGGTGGCTGCTTTCAGGAGTGTTGATTGCGAGTTCAAGTAAAATGAAATCTCTGACAACTTTGATAATTTTTCCATTTATCATAGTGTTCGACGGCACTTGGCTTGGCATCATAGTGTTGCACATAGAAACTGAAATTCAACAATTAGATATTCTGTTTTTTCCAATTATTTTTCTTTGGATGACAGAATTTAGATTTTAGAGAGAGATTAGGAATTTATAAAAGGAAATGCAGATGACCAGTAAACATCGTGAAAGGGTTCTTGGCATCCTATAAAGTCATCAGATGAAAGCAACAAAGATACTTTTCACCTGTCACATTGATGGGAGTTAGAAAGGGGCAGTGTCTGGAGTCGTTTAGGCCACCAGAAAGAGAGTACTCACACACACTGTGGTTGGTGCAGTAATTGTTATAAATTTGGGAGGAAGTACTCAGGGAATGTTTATTAAAGTGAAAAGTGAACTGGCTGTTTGAAGGCAATTTCACTTTTAGATACTTCTCTGAAATATGCATATGAAGGATTATCATTCAACTATTCTCTTAGTGAGGATACTCATGCTGTTTCTTGATCTCTGATACTGTAAATAACCAACTAAGCTGCATTGTGGGAGTGGGAGTTGGGGGGGGGGAGAGGTGGAGAATGGGAGCAGCCATAGATTCCCACTCTTTTCACTTGCAGTTCAGTAGTTTTTCGTTAATAGATGCCTCTCAGTTTGCTGTTGGATCCGACTCATGGCACTTGGCTGGCAGTTTGCTGTTGATTTTTCAGAGACCTGGAATAGTTGTTTTTGGCCCAGTCTTGTCTTATTTTATGGGGAAAGGATTAGCCAGCCCTTATGCTTTCTAAACACCAGAAGTTGAAAAACTGTATTAAATATATATATAGTTTATAAAATCAAAATAGACCTAAAGAATGGGCATAAGTTCCTAAACAAATTAACCACCACTAGAAAAATTCTGTAATTCTTGGTTAAATGCTATGGCTAACCAGAGGTTGGCAGTTTGAATTCACGAGGTGCTCCTTGGAAACTGTGGGGTGGTTCTGCTCTGTCGAGTTTTTGGTTTAGGAAAATTTTATGTTGTGTAACTGACAAATTCTACTGGTAATTGTGTACTTTTTAATTTCTAATGTTGCTGAGTGTATGAGAAAACAGTACTTTTTCCATGCTGTTGGTGGAATGTTAATTGTAACAGCCTACTTGAAGACCAGTTTAGCAAGATTTAGTAGTTAAAATACAGATATATACTTTGGTATAATTGTGGTTTTATTTCTTGATAGCTAAGAAAAATACTCATATATACAAATCAAAACTATACCTACTGTTGTGAGTTGATTCTAACTCTTAGTAATCCTGTAGGATGTGGTAGAATTGTCCCATAGGGTTTTCAAGGCTGTAAATTTTTATGGAGGCAGACTGTGACCTCTTTCTCCTGAGAAGTGGCTGGTGGGTTTGAACCACCACCGCTTTTGGTTAAAAGCTAAATGCTTTAACACTGCACTACTAAGGCTTATTTCATATATGCAGAAACAAAAATCCAAGAACTGTTGAGTTGATTCTACTTCATAGCAGCCATGTAGTGGAATCCCTGGTTGTGTAGTGGTTAAATGCTGCAGATGCTGATCAGAAGGCTGGTGGTTTGAATCCATCACGTGATCCTTGGAAACTCACAGGGGCAGTTCTGCTCTGTCCTGTAGGGTTTCTGTGAGTCAGAACCGACTCAGCAGCAGTGTGTTTGGTGTTTTGGTTCTATAGTGCAGAGTAGAACTGTCCCATAGTGCTTCCAAAGAGTGACTGGTGGATTTGAACTACCATCCTTTTGGTTAAAAGATGACCTCTTAACTACTGTGTTATGAGGGTTCCATATGTGCAAAAACAAAACCAAAAACCAAACCCATTGCTGCTGAGTCAATTCTGACTCATAGTGACCCTGTAGGACAGAGTAGAACTGCCTGTACTGTTTCCAGGGAGCACCTGTTGCATGTGAACTGCTGCCCTTTTGATTAGCAGTCGTAGCCCTTAACTGCTTTGCCGACAGTTTCAAAGGGGGCATCATTAGCCACCTCAATGGTAAGAACATCCGGGGTCCAATTTAGAATATTTACTGGACTGATGAAAAGTTATTGATTCTCCATTAGCTCTCTGATAATAAAACTATGCTTCCTTTTTTATTTTTCTTTCATGCTTAGAATAAAAATTTTTATACTTTTCAGAAAAAACAAGAAAAGAAATGACAGCCAAAGGTTCTACAGGAATGGAAGTTTTGCTTTCAACATTAGAGGTAAATCACCAACAGCCTTTCAGTAGTAAATAATAAGCAATACTGAAGGAAAAGGAACATATATAATATATACAATTTTTATCTTAGAGGTAAAGACAACTATTAAAAATTTGTTATATGTGTTAAACTATCCCTTACAACAGTGATAATTAATATGTATTAGGTGAATATCTAAGTGTATTTCTCTGATTATAATAGTAAGCATAAATTTTAATCTTAACATGTTGGTGATATAAAATAAAGCTGTAGTAGGAAAACAAATGATTGAACTGAGAGTTATTGTTTATTGTATTGTTAGCTGATATACATTTGTCATTTGTTCACATCTGTGTATATGGATTGAATAGCTATTATGTTGATAATAATTAAATTCCTGTGCCAGTTGAAAAGTTTTGGATGGGCCATCAGGATTCATTCAGAATCAAGATTGTATATTTTTTCAATGCAGTGTTACGCACAGGGAGTGAATTTATGTTCTTTGATAGAAAGGCTTAGGATCATAATGGTTGTTTCTCCCTCAGTTGATTTGTCAGTTTAAAGTGGTCTCAGTAAAATCAATAATAGTTTTGTTTCTAAAGTCCAGCTGTAAAAAATAGGCGAGAATAAGAAGAACATTGATTAAAAGAAAAGAGATCGGAGAAAGTAAACCCCAAATCAAAAACCAAACCTGTTGCTGTCAAGTCAATTCCAGTTCATAGGAACATAATGGGACAGAGTAGAACTGCTGCCCTGTAGGGTTTCCAGGGAGTGGCTGGTAGATGCCCTGAAACAGAGGCAGAGACACACCAGTCCAAGCGTCCAGTGAAGTTTACTGGAAGAAAAAGAGAGTGGGGTATGAGCCAAGTGGCTCAGCCCAGCCCCTCCCTAGCAGGGCAGGTAGTGGGGTGAGGGCAGTTTATGGTTTGATAAGGAAAGAAAGAGGAGTAGCAAGAAATTCTGGTCGGGGGGACTTATGGTCTGAATAAGGAAGAAATTAGAAGAGGAAGGGCTAAGGTTTGTTTATTGTCAAGATTTTGATAAGGGAAGAGTTTTCAATTAGGAGGGTGGGGAAGACAGGCTTAAAGTTATTTATGGTTATACCGGGTGGGACCTACAAGGCTGTTTTCAGCTGATGGCGGGTCTGATCATTGGCTAAGACAACCTCCCTGAAGGATAGAGACCTCTCAGTGGCCTCCCAGAATTTCAGGGACAGAGTTCCCTCAGATTTGAACTGCCATCTTTTTTGGTCAGCAGCTGAACTCTTAATCACTGTGCCACCGGGACTCAAAGAAAGGACTATCCCTACTAAATGTTAAACCATATTATAAAGCTTTAGTAAATAAAATAGGTTAGAAAATTGACATGAATAGACAGACACTAGTATAATAGAAGAGAAAGTTGAAAACTAAATTAAAATACTTTGTGGAGTTTTAGTACTGTTTGATAAAGGTAGCACGTTGGATCAGTGGACAGTGGAGGGGTTATTTAATAAGTTATGTTGGGACAGATTGGTAGCTACCTGGAGAAGTGGCTCCTTCTCACATTCTCCCAAACTAAATTCTCTGTCAGGCAATAATTAAAACACAAAAATGAAATAAAAAATACCAGAAGGATCAATGAGAGAAATTTTAACATACTCTCATGACAGGGAAGACTTTTCTAAGTCTGGGGGGTGGGGTGGAAGGAACTGTGAAAGCAAAGATTGATAAATTCAACAGCATTAACAGAAGTGGTTTAAAAAACGACATAAAAAAGCAAAAGACATTTGGCAAACAAAAATATTTTCAGCTTCTGTAGCTTCTTTAATATATTTAAGGAAGTTCTATAAATTAATAAGAAGAAAATGTGTAAGGTTGTGGACCGACACGTCTCAGAAGTAGCAGCATAAGTGGCACTTAGGGTCAGCACCACTTTTAATAGGAGAAATGTAACCCAAGTGGCATTGAAACATTTTCACCTGTTACATTGCTTGTCCAAGTTTTGGGAAATAAGCACTTGTCTCACTCATCTAGTGGGGCTTTAACAGAGAGATACCGCAAGTGGATAGCTTTAAAAAGAGAAATTTTATTTTGTCCCAGTCCAGTAGGCTAAATGTCCAAATTTACGCTGTCAGCTCCAGAAGTCTGTCTTTGCTGGCACTGGAGGAAAGCCCTTGGCGTCAGTCTTTCCCAGACTGGAAGCCGCTGAAGCCTGGGGACCTTGGTCCTTTCCAGAGGACTCACTGAGCTTCTGGCACAGCGTCTTGGTGATGTGAGGTCGCCACTTCTCTCTGCTAGCTTCTTTCCTTTGTATCTGAAGAGAGTGCCTCAAGGCACAAAACGGTCTTACACATTTGAGTCCTGCCCTGCCAGCACAACTGCTGCCCATCCACCCTTGTTAACATCATAGAGGCAGGATTGGTAACATGGAGGAGCAGAACACAATGCCAGAAATCTGGTATTGTGACCTAGCTAAATTGCTATGCGTATTTTTTGGGTGACAAACACTTTTCTACTTTGCTAGTGAGTTTGTAAATTGTTCCTTGGAGAGCAGTTTTAAATTTATCACAAGAACGAGTCATATTCTTTGATCTAGAAATTCTAGAAGTTTATCCCATTTATAGCTATACTTGATTACAGGTAAATGTATGTATTTAGTTTTTTTAATAATGTTTTAATTGGAAAAGGTTAAAAATAACATGAAAATTCATTGAAGGATGACTGATTACAGAAATAGTAGAATAGCTTTATAATGAAATTTAAAATGAATAAATGTAAAGATACATTTATAGACATGTAGAAATATCAAGGTGCCTTGCTTATATGTGTGCTTATCACATTGGAAAGATGTACAAGAAACTGATAACCAGGCTGCTTTCTGAGAAGAGCTAGATGACTAGCTAGTCACTTACATAATTATGTCGTAAATTTTGACTCAGTTATTTATATGTTTGATAGAAACATAAGTGACAAATTTATTCTTCTTATAATAGTGTTGATATTAATAAAATAATAGCTCAGATGACCTGGAAAAATTCTTAAGGGCAACAAGAGACCAGAGTGATCAGTGAGAATAGTGGCAACCTGAATGTATTTGTTCCTACAGAAATCAAAAAGGTCATTTGTAAAATATAGGTAGTTTCCAACAGATAGCAACTAAGTTTGAGAGTAGCATGTATACAGTGTTTTCATAAATCAACCAAATTTTTTATTTCAGAACACGAAAGATCTTCAAACTACACTAAATATCTTAAACATTCTTGTTGAGCTGGTGTCAGCTGGTAAGTTTTTGTTTGCTCTAACTTCTGTTTGTCAGCAGTGGTCAACAGTGTATCATGTGCTTTATTTGGAATTTTCTGTAACAAGTATTGGGATTTGGAAACTATCACACACTTCCCTAGTTGCTGTGTTTGCGGTACCTTGCAGTATTTTTGACTACTCTTATAACCCATGTATTTTAGAGCCTGGAGTAGCAGGCGTTTAGCCATCAACTGTGTATATTCTTTCGGCAACATTTTTTAACTAAATGATCTAACATGTGATTTTGGTGCTGTTCATATAAATTTAGCACTCATCATTTTGAAGGTTTATTAGTGCTATCAAGTTGTAATATTTAACATATCAAGGGAAGATTTGCTCTTTTTTTAAAAAAAAATACTCTTAAAATTTTTAGGTGGAGGTCGAAGAGCTAGTTTTTTAGTTGCCAAAGGTGGTTCACAAATATTGTTACAGTTACTGATGAATGCCAGCAAAGAATCACCCCCAAACGAAGAGTTGATGGTACAGATTCATTCTATTCTTGCAAAGATTGGGCCCAAAGGTAAGGATTTCACTTGTGTAATCACTGAATCTGGAATCGTCTTTGTAATACTGTTTATCAGCCCTGAAACTACTAAATATGTTGAATCTAAGATGCTGCTGCCTTTTCTTGATTTTAGTAATAGAATGCTTTGTGTGGGCAACTAGCAAGGGACCTGTAAGGATTAAGAATCCAAGTTCATAAATTTGTACCTCATAGAAAAAGGAAGAAAAGTGTTTCAGAATCACAAGTGAGTCTCTGTGTGCTGGTATGGTTGTGTATGCTTGTTTGTGGATACTGTTGAGGCTAGAAGGAGGGAGAATGGGTAGGAGTAGTTTGAATAACATGGCGGCAAAAACAGCCAGCCTCTTGGTTAGCAGATATGGTTCTTAACCATTATGCCACCAGGGTTTCCAAAGACAAAATAGACATGAAAAATCAGTAGACTGATTGTTAAATAGTAGTCTCACATGCAAAATATTAAAAATGCAAATTGAGGGAATATGATATATAGAACAAAGGAGGAAGCTGATTTAGGTTAGATTACTGGAGGAAGGTGTCCTTTTAGTGGAACCCAAGTTCAGCTTACAGTTGTCTACCTACCAAAAGATTCAGTTGGCTCCTGAAATGTGTTTTCAAGAATTCTTGCCATTTCCTTGTGGCTTATGTTTATATTTTAATTCTTGAAGTATTTGATTGAAATGTTTATTTAAAACAGTAAGGATGTATTGTGTATATATTTTATGTATTTCTATTTTGCATGTATTTTTTTAAATCATATAAATTAGTTAGATATCACTTTTAGGAGGTGTTTTACAGAAATCATCCCTGAGATACCTTTAATTTTCCAGCTCTCTTTGGGATATTAGATTTAAATATACTTGGTGTATTTAAGAAGTATTTTAGCTGTCTTTTATTTTCCCTTAACTCTTTCATTTGAGATTTGAATTCTTTCTGAGATTTTTGCTGAAAAATGATTTTTCTTCTAAACTTAAAATAAGAAAACCTTATAATTGATGTTTTGTTGTGTCTTTTCTCTTCTAATTAGAAGCAAGTTAAATCTTTTTTTGCTGATGTATTTAATTTACATTTTATATGTCTTTAATGTTTAAGTTGTTGTTTTCTAAATGTTTAAGTTGTAGTTTATTTTTTTTTTAAACATATGCTGTTTCCTTTGCTTTTTGTCTTAGTTTTTCATTTTTAGGTCATTCAAGGACATTATGAAGTGACTTTCTGTGATTTTTCTGTCATTTTTTTCTTGTCTTTTAAGATAAGTGTAATTTTCCTTCAGAACTACTCAGCCTTAAAGTTCTTGTTGTTCATAAAGTACATTGATCCTGCTATTTTCTTTGTGTAGAATCTTAATATTTTAAGTGCTTGGTAACCAGATTTACTTTTAGTCTCTTTGTGAGAAGAATGATCTTATTTTATTGGTATATCAAGAAATACATCACTTTAGAACTAAGTTTCTTAGTGCCACTGTAGCAGAAGTAGCACCTGTTCATTTGTTACCTATCTGATTATCTGACATGCCACATTTAAGACAATAGTCAGAAAATCTACTATCTGACTGTTTTGCTCATTGATGACATATGTTTGGCATATTGAATGCCAAGGTACAAGGTGAGAGTAGTGCTGATGGTAATGGTTAAGTGTCAGTGGTGTGTGACAACTTGATGGCGTGTGTCAACTTTTGTGGGTCATGATTCTCAGTGGTTTGTCAGTTTTGTAATGATGTAATCTGGCATCTATGTGATGACGTAGTCATCCTCCGTTTTGTGATCTGATATGGTTATTCTCCATTTTTCATAATGTTGATTTTTCTACAATGACCTGGTCTTTGGATCCTAATCATGTCAATAAGTGAGGAGTGAGTGTAAGACAAATGGGTGGCTTTAAAGAACATAAAAACCCATTGCCATCGAGTCAGGTCTGACTCATGGCAACCCTAGAAGTCGGGGTAGAACTGCCCCCTAGGGTTTCCAGTGAATGTCTGGTAGACTTGAACTGCTGATGTTTTGGTTAGCAGAGGTAGCCCTTAACCCACTGTGCCACCAGGGTTTCCATAAAGCATATAGGATGCTGTAAAGTCCAAATTAACAGCATCAGCTGTAAGAGGAAAGCTCTCTTTGTTAATTCCGGAGGAAGGTCCTTGTCTCAGAAGATCCTTGGTTCCTTAGTGATCTTCACAGGACTTTGTATCTCCTCTGCTGTCGTGGATTGGATTGTCCCTCAAAAATAAGTGTATCATGATTACCACTATTATGTGATTTCTACCATTTTGCTATCTGATGTGATTTTTGTCTGTTGTAAATCCTATCACTGTGATGTTAATGAAATAGATTAGCAACCATTGTGTTGATAAGATCTAGAAGATTGTTGTTGTCAGGTGCCATCAAGTCAGTTCTGACTCATAGTGACCCTATGAACAACAGAATGAAACACTGCCTGGTCTTGAGCCATGTCCATAATCGTTTTTATGCTTAAGCACATTGTTGTGGCCACTGTGTCAATCCATCTTGTTGAGGGTCTTCCTCTTTTTCGCTGACCCTCCACTCTGCCAAGCATGATGTCCTTCTCCAGGGACTGACCCTTTCTGATGAGATTGTGTTTTAAGCCAGTCTCTTTTGAGATATAAAGAGAGAACCCAGCAGAGAGATGGAGACCTCTTAGAAAAGTAGCACTCCAAAGTCACACTGGGAGTAGAGTGTGTCCTTAGAACCTTGCGTTGCTATGCCTGAGAAACTACTGGACCAGTGGAGGGTTGATGACAAGAGCCAACAGAGAGAGAAAACCTTCTCCTGGAGCCAACTTAGCCTACTAGACTCTGAGGGAAAAATTTTGCTTTGTTAAAGACATAAACTTGTGGTATTTCTCTTATAGCAGTACTAGATAACTTAAGACATCTACTGTCTGTATTTCCTACTGTGTATAATCTGCTGTTCTCATAGGGCAGAAGTGGTTAGGCTTGGTACACACACTATGCAGATATGGCGTCATTAACATAACAAAGAAAAACCTGTTTCCAAATAAGAAACACATATTTTAGGGGACACAGTACAGTGCTTAACAGTAACTTTTGATAATATTTGCAAAATTATTTTCTGTTTGAACTGTTAATCTTTTCTTTTTATTTGAAGTCTGAAAATAATAAGATTTGGTGAAATAAAAATACTGTAAGGTCCGCCAGGCAGAAACTCTGCAGGGCAGTTCTGTTGTGTCCTGTAGGGTTGCTGTGTGTTGGAATTGACTTCATGGCAGTGGACATTTAGATTCTTAACTACTACCCTTAACTGCAGTGGCGTTCCTGGGAAAGATGCTGACATGGCCTGCTTTAGACATGTAGTGGATTGGCCGTGTTTTGCTTTTTGTGATAACCCGATGCCAGAGTCCTGTGCTTGCCTCCTCCCTGCCCTGTTTGCCTCCCTGTCCCTGTGTCTGTCCCTTAGTACATTATCTTAAGCTAGCTTTCAGAAATACAGAGTATGCTTTAAAGATTCCACATCAAAATAATTACAGTTGTAATTGTTCCAGGACAACTTGATGTTCAATATTATGCATTCATAACACAATTTAAAAATATTGCTTTATGTCTTTTTTTTTAACAGACAAAAAATTTGGAGTGAAAGCTAGAATTAATGGAGCTCTGACTATAACTCTGAATTTGGTCAAACAGAATTTGCAGAATCATCGCTTGGTTTTGCCTTGTCTTCAGCTTTTAAGAGTATATTCTGCTAACTGTGAGTATTTCAGAGCAGCTTTTGGTTTACTCAGTGTTTTGCAAAAATGGAAAACTTAAAGTACTCTAATTCCATAAACCTTCAAAATTTGTGGACAAGGGAAGAAAAGACTTAATGTGCCCTTCACCACTATAGAGGGATGTGAGGAAAGGTGATTGGACAAAATCTTGAGAACGTTCATTAATTACATAAAGTACTGGAGGGAGGAGGCTGAGTAGTCAGCCTGTGGGAAACATGGAGGAGACTGTGAAGGCACTGGCAGTTTTCCTAAATGAGAGAAAAGCTGAGAAGGAAGCCCGGACATGGGGTAGTCATGTGGGAATCAATGGAGAAGTAGCAGAATGGAAATGAAATAATGCAGGAGACTTTGAGGAAGCTGGCAGGAAGAGGGATCGCACAGAGAGAGCCCCAGCTGTAGTGTCCTCCGAGACACACACATTTGCGTTAAGTATTAGGTCCCTAACCCATGAGGCGTGAATTTTCTTTCTGTTATTCTCTAACTGTGGAACTGGAGTGGTTAAACAAAGAACCCAAACTTGAAATGGCAAAACGCACTCAAATCTGTGGCAGCCAGAACCTGTGTAATGTGGAAACAGCAAGTATTTTCTACTACTAAAATAGAAAAATGCTGAGACAGCACCCTGGAAAACTTGTGAGACCTGGAGAAACAAGGCACTCCCATCTAGTTCTGGCTATCACAATTTCTCTGTATATGTTATTGTAGAATGTGATTATATACAATAGTGATAATGAAAGTGTGTGTTTGTATGTATGTATGTGTTTCTTTATGTACAGATATGCATGTGTATGATTACATGTGTATGTATTTACATATATGTGCACACACATGTATTTGTATGTGCTCATATGTACACACATACATCTCCCTTGACAATATGGGTAGTGCAGATGGTTAAAATGGTGAACCACTAGTCAAAGATTGATGGTTTGAACTCACAGAGAAGGTGAGTCTTGGGGAATAAGCTGCCGGTCGGCTTCTGAAAGATCCCAGCCTTGAAAACCCTTGCAGCAGTTCTGTGCTGGGAGTCAGAGCCAACTTGACAGTAAATGGGCAACAGCAACTACATGCTCAAAGGAAAAGAATGTTGAGCACTTAAAAAACACTAACATATTTATAAAGAACTTAAGGAAATGAAGTTGTTCTCTAACCAAAGAAGTTAGAAACAGAGAAATAAACACAGAGAAGCAGAAAAATAAGATAGTAAAGGAAAACATGAAAAATTATGCAAAGCCATCTTAGTGGAAGTATAGCCAGAATGCTGTTGGGAAGCAAGGCTGGTAAGACTTTGTCTCATGTACTTCAAGCATGTTATCAAGCGTAGTCAGTCCCTGGAGAAGGACATCCTGCTTGGTAAAGTTGAGGGTCCTCAAAACAGAGGAACAACAGGAGGGACTGTTGTAGTGGCGGGAGCAGTGGTGGGCAAGACCGTAACAGTGACTGAGGATGGGCGCAGGACTGGGCACTGTTTCTTTCTTTTATACAGAAGGGTCACTGATTGGAAGAGACTCAACAGCATCTTAACAGTAGCATACATTAGAACATAGGAAAACAGTTTAAACACTGGCATAAATTTTAAAAGCATTAGGGACAAAATTAGAAGGGATGATGTGGTAGTAAACAGATACAGAGGAAATGAAAATCATCATGGAAAGCATTAGGAGCTATATTTTTGATGGTGTCTTATTGAATTAACCATTGCTTATAATTTTAATAAAGTTAGAGTTGAAAAATGTAGTGCTGGATTTTCTTGTTAGGTAACTGCACGTTTCATGTGAAACACTAAGATTTTTCTCTCTTTTTTCCATGTTACAACTACTTCAGTTAAGTCTCTTACTTGGACCACAGCTTGTTAATGCATTTTGCAAATCTGTCAGTATGAGTCGTAATTGATCCAGCCGCAGTGGGTTTGGTTTTGGGGATTTTCCTCAGAGTGGTGTGAGTTTGAGCCTGTTTATTTAAAAAGCAAGTCTGATTTGTTGTTCCTTTTGGGTGATTCTTGGTAGCTGAAAGAATTACCAAGTTACAGAGCCTTTCATAATTTGTGTCTTAGCTTCTTTTTCCATCCCATCTTCTCATTTGTGTGCTTTTGTCTGATACAGTGTGCTTTAACAACATGTAACTGCTCTTGCTCAGGGTGTTCATTGTGTCTGCTCTAGCGTCCCTGGTACTCCTGTCTTCAGAGATACACCGGAGCCACATTCACTCTTTAGCTTCAACTTCTTCCCTAGCTAACACGAACTGTTAAAAATTGAGCTGAAGCATCCCTTTCTCTAGAAGTGCCTTCTGTCGTGTTCTGGATTATGGAGTCCTCAGTGGTGTATAGCCTAAGTAACCCACAATTCTTATTCTCTTCAGAGAGTAATTAAACATGGGTATTTTTTGTGTCATTCTTCTCTACACTTGTTTACAGTGAATGCAGAGATTGTTTATTTCCGTCTGTCAGTCCCCACATCCTAGTAATTATTGGAATTCACCAAATTTACCAAATAACGAATGGAGCAACTTAAATATTTTTTATAACAATATTTTTTGTTATTTCTATTACTGGTTTCAGAATTTCTTTGCAACGTCTCATAAACTAAATATAATAGTCCTCCCTTTGAGTGATTGGCTAAGGTGGACCTTGTGAGTAACTTAATTTTGTATTTATTAAACCGTTCATGTGTGTTTTTGGCTGTGTAGCTCAACAGGTGTTGTGCATTTTTTGTTACTGAAGTTTTTAATCATTGTATCTTTTTTGCCCACAGCTGTGAATTCAGTGTCCTTAGGGAAAAATGGAGTTGTAGAACTGATGTTTAAAATTATTGGACCATTTAGTAAGAAGAATTCAGGTCTTATGAAGTGAGTAAATGTTTTGAATATAAAGAAAGGTTGTCTGTGTAATACTGAACCTCATTATCTTGGTTAATACAACAAGCTAGTTGAATTAAATTGTATCTGGAGTCCTTTCTTAGTTCTTAAATAATAATTCTGTTATAAAGATTTTATTTTGTGTATGGTTTAACCTAACATATCAAAATTAGAGTATATTATATTCATTTAATATAATGTTTCTATAAATTTAGATTTTGAACATTTCTGGATACTGTGAATAAGAGGAAAAAAGATCATTTATAGAGTAACATTCATTCAGAAATATTTTATTGAGTGCCTACTATGTTCCTCACCCAGATTTGCAGTTTTTAAAATGACTGCTTCCTTCGTTTTCATGATTAGCTGAACATGTCTTAAATTTATATATTTCCATTTTTTCAGAATTGCATGATTCTTTTTTCATCATATTGATGTATTCATAGATCTTTCAAACTAGAAAATGAAAGCAGTTTTCAACCACTAGATTTTATTGAATATATTTTTCAATCATCTTAGAGGTCTTTTTTTTAAAAAAAAAAAAGTTTATCATGGAACTTTTCAAATATACATACAAAGTATAGTGACTGTCATATTTTGTTAAACTAATTAAATATACTCATTTGATTATATCAATTATTTTTATTGAGTGTAACAGTTATAAATATTCTGTCACTTTGACTAAGTCATTCCTCCTTTATGCTTCTCTTTGTTTTTGCTGAGATAGTTTAAGCAAATCTTGGACCTTATATATGCATGTATAGATAGGTAGGTAGGTAGATAGGTAAATGTATGTTTTTTTCTATAAACCAATCCTGTACATTTTATCACTTCCCCCTAAATGTTATCAATATATAGCTCTAATAAATAAGCCCAAACCAGACCTGTTACTGTGGAGTTGATTCCAACTTATAGTGATCTTACAGGGCAGAATAGAACTGCCCAGTAGGGTTTCTAAGGAGAGGCTGGTAGATTTAAACTGCAGGCATTTTGGTCAGCAGCTGAGCTCTTAACCATTGAGCCACCAGGCCTCCAAACAGTTACTGCAGGCAATGACCTTATAAGACTGAGTAGAGCTGCCCCATAAGTTTTCTAAGGAACCATTGGTGGATTAAGACTGCTCACCTTTTGATTACCTCTTGACTACTGGGACAGCAGTCCTCATAAAGAAGGACATGATAGTGTAATTATAGTTAGCAGTGTTATTAAAATCTAAAATCCATCCTGAGTTTAGTTTTCTCCAGTTTTATCAAAATTACCCTTTTGCAATTGATTTGTTTGAACTAGCGTCTGTACTTCATTCCTCGTACTTAGGAAATTTCTAAACATACACAGAAGTTGAAAGAATAGTATAATGAACTTTGATATTGATACATATGATACCTGGGTTTGGTTTTGGGTTTATATAGCACCCAATTTAAAAAATTTGCAACATTCTGCAATTTTCATTTTATCTGTTACTCTCCTACCTCCCCCTGCCCCTTGGAGTATTTTAAAACACCAGCTTTACATTTAATCTGTAAATTCTATAATACACTCAGTTTCAAACATTATAAATATTTTTCTTGCAGTATTTCCACCGCATCATTTCCGTGCCCTATAATGTTAATTCCTTAATAATCATCATATTTTATGATGATATAAGAAAAGACTTTTTATAGTTTGTTCAAGTCAGGTTTCAGATAAGGTCTCTACAGTGATTGATGTGTCTCATGTTCTTTTAAAATCAATAATGATGCCTCCTGTTTTATTTGTTAAAGGAGAGGATTGACATGTCTTACAGAATGCCTCACATTCTGGGCTAGGGTAACTATCCTTGGGTGGTTTATCATGTAGGTATGTCTCTCATAAAATCTGTAGACTTTTAGAGCTAGAGCCCTGATTATATTTGGTCCTTGTGGTCAAAATTATTTCATCACTGGTGCTAGATACCTTGTTTTGCATCACTTAAGAATACTGAATTTATTTGATAACATCCTTTAGAAATATTCCCATCAACTTTTCACGTAATGGTATAGAGGCCTTTCATGACATTGCCTAGATCCATTATTTCAGTAGGGATTGCACAACTTGAATTTTCTGATTTTCTCATTCTTTCTGTACTTATTTAGCTGTGGGTCTTCTGTAAAGATCTTTTGCGTGTCAACTATTTTTAAATTTTACTCTTAGACAAATAGGGTTTACTTATTGAAGCAAATAAGGTTGAGAACATTTCTAGTCTTTTCACTCTTTCTTTATAAAGATCAGAACATTTGAGATTGAGCTCCCTGTCCAGAGGTGAGATGAGAGGGTGGAGGGCGCAGGACACGGGAAATACAGGGTAGAAAAAGGAGGCATGTGCTGTCATAGAGTAGGGAGAGCAGCTAGCGTTACATAGTAGTGTATGCAAGTTTTTCTATGAGAGACTGAGTTGGACTGTAAGTTTCATTTAAAACACAATAAAATATTAAAATATTTTAGACTGAACACTTCAAAATTGGCTCTTGCATGTACATTTATTAAAATATTGTTTGGTAAGGTGGCTCAACGTACTTATGCAAAGATATGCACAGTCCTAAGCTTCTGATGAAATGTAGCAAGGCAAGGAAAATCATTGCATCCCTGTCATGCAGATGTTTAGACAATGCCTCTGCTACTTACAGGCTCTTGGACGGAGATGGTTAACCTATTATGTTGCATTGTATATGTTAATGTAATATAGTTAGTATAGGTGGCCAGTGTAGTAATTGGGGTTGAGTGAACCCAGCTAAGAATAAATCTGTATTCTTTATTTTTTATTAATGTACTATTACTACCCTTGATCTTTAAAGTATTTTGCAATTTATGATTTATCTAATGGCTCTTATCTACCTATGATTCAGGCTACCCTATTATGACCAAGTTACTAAATCCAGCATAAAACTTCCTAGGAGAAATGAAATAGTTCCAAAATGTTTCAAAGTGTCTTTGATATACTACATGGGTTATATGTTTAAAACCATGTTAAAATCATTGAATCTCAAACTTCTGTAAAGACTATAGTTATCTGAATTACTCCTTCATTCTTTTTTTTCTATTCCTACTTTAAAAAGAAAAATTAAATCTTTTTACTTAAAAAATTGTTTAAACATCTTTATCTGATTTCTTGCCATTTTTAGTAATCAGAATGTTCTCTCTACTAATTAAAAAAACTCAAACTTCTAGAGCTTTCTATGTAAGTTCTTCTCCCCTTCAACAATACCCTGCATTTAGTGGGAAGAAGAATGAGAGAAGTCATTTATGTTTGAGGGATGATGCTTCTCTTTAGGATTTCCTTACTTTTTCAGTAGTAGGTTTTGGATTTAAACACTTAATTCACAAGGAAATAACTCAGAACATTTTAATTCCATCTGTCTCCTTGAGTTTCTCCACAAGTTTGGAAGTTAGTGCAAGGATATAACTTAGGTGGATGTAACTTTATGGCTACCTGGTGACTTTTCTTCCTTCACTCTTCTAAGCCACAGGTTGCTTTTGTTGCCGTTGTTTGTTCACTGTTTGTATGACATTGATAAACTAATTCTGGAGTGTGTGAGAAGAAAACTGTATAAATTTTGTAAATGTTCTTTGTGGGAATATGCAGATTAGGAAAAATATGAGGAAGCATAAATTCATAGTGAGAATTTTTGTATGATGATTTCTTTTTTATTATGATTGGGCTAAAATCTGCCATCTCATATAAATTTGCATACCCGCCAATGAGCAGCTCCCACTGCTCTCCTTGCTTGGTGACAGAACACTCCTCCTCTCCGTTCCATAGTGAGAAATTTTAATCAATTAACATACTATAAACTCTGTACGGCAGTAAATCTAATGTTTTAAACTTCTTTTGTAACTTTTGTATTGTAAATTCATACTGGTTATAAGTATACAACCTCAGTAATCCTTATTTTTTTAAAGCGTTTTTATTAAGATTTTGGCAAAAGTATAAAGATGACTTTGCATTAAACTTTTTTAATCTAGTAAATAATTGATTTTCTTCCCTAAATTTTATTTATTGTTTAGACTATACACATAAAATATACACCAATGTAATCATTTCTCATGTACCATTTAGTGACCGATTACATTCTTCAGGTTGTGCAGCCATTCTCACCCTCCTTTTCGAGTTATTCTTCACATTAACATAAATTCACTGCTCCCTAAGATTCCTAGCTAATAGTATTTCAACTTGTGGTTGTCAATTTGATTACATATAGATAGTTGCTAACAGAACTTAGTGCTCAAGATGGGCATTTTTTACAAGTTAAGCTGAATTATGTTTTGGTTTTAAGAAGACAAGAGGTTATTTTTGGCTTCAGGTTTTATGGTGATCCTAGGGCAATAATTTCAGAGGCTCACCTACCTTCCACAGCTCCTGAAAGCCTGCAGTCCATGAGAATTTGAAATTCTGTTGTGCATTTTCCCCCTTTTGGTCAGGATTATTTTATGGAATCTTTGATCAAAATGTGCAGTAATGGTAGCGGGACACCAGTTCTTCTGGTTTCATGACAGAGCAGGCTGTTGTTCATGGAGGCAGTTAGCTATAAATTCCATGCCTATTCCTGACTTTCTTTCCTCTGTTTTTCCAGGTGAGTAGAGACCCACTGTGCCTTGGATAGCTACTCACAAAGCCTTTAAGATCCCAGACACTTCACATCAAAGTAGGAGATAGAAACAGATTTTTAGGCCAGTTAATTAGAATGTCTTATGAAACCATGACCTTAAAGCTGTAAACCAAAGAAGCAAATCCTGTGCAGTGTTTGGTTGTGCATAAGTGGCGTCAACTGCCACTCTTGTTTATTGAAGGTTGGTTTTTCTGTATCTGCAACGAGGCTGGTGGAATGATTGCATTGACTCTGTAGATTGCTTTGGGTAGTATGGATATCTTAACAGTGTTTAGTCTTCTATCCCTTGAACATAGAACATCTTTCTATTTGTTTAAGTTCCTATATGTCTTCCAGCAGTACTTTCTATTTTTCATTATATAAATCCTTAATGTTTCTGGGTAGATTTATTCATGGGTATTTTATTCTCTTAGATGCTAATGTAAATGGAATTGTTTCCTAATTTCCTTTTCAGGATTTCTCATTACTGGTGTATAGAAATCCAGCTGAGTTTTATTTGTTGACCTTGTACCTTGAAACTTGGCTTATTGCCTCTATTAGCCCTAAAAATTTTGTGAACTCTTTAGAATTTTCTGTATACAGGATCATTTCTGTATACGGGATCATATTACTTGTGAATAATTTAGTAGTAATTTTAGTTTTTCTTTTCCAATCTGGATATCTTTTATTTCTTTTTTTTGTCGTATTACCCAGGCTGAGACTTCTAATACAATATTGAATAAAAGTGGTGAATGCAGGTACCCTTGTGTTGTCCCCAATTTCAAGAGGAAGGCTCTCAGTCTTTGTTAAGGATAATCTTGTCTGTTGGTTTTTCGTGTATGCCTTAAATTGTATTGAGGAATTTCCCTTCTATTCTTATCCTTTTTTAGCATTTTCATTAAGGAAGTGTGTTGAATTTTATCAAATGTTTTTTCTGTGTACATAGACATGATCATGTTTTTGTTTTTTTCCCTTTGTTTTGTTTATATATTGATGTAGTGCATTATGTTGATTGATTTTCTTAAGTTGAAATGTCCCTACATTCTGGCAATACATCCTTTCTGGTCATGGTGTGTGACTCTGTGCATTTGGATTCTCTTTGGTAGTGTTTTGGTAAGTTTTTTTGCGTCTTTGTTCGTAAGAGATATTGGCTGGTAGTTTTTTTTTCTTGTGGTGTTTTTGTTGGTTTGGGTATCAGGATTATGTTTGCTGCATATACTTTAATTTAGGATGAATCTTTCCTGCTTTATCTTTTGGGAAAGTTTAAATAGTATAGATGTCAGTTCTTTTAAATGTTTTATAGTATTCCTCAGTGAAGCCATCTATCTGGTCCAGGACTTTTATTCGTTGGAGATTTTGACCACTGATTCTATCTCTTCACTTGCTATGAGTCTGTTGAGACTTTCTGTTTTCTTTGGGTCATTTTGGGTACGTTGTATGCTTTTAAGTATTCATTTCATTTAGGTAATACAGATTTTTGTCTTACAGTTTTTCATAATCTGTCACAAGTCTCAGATGTAGTGTTTTTCATTTTCATCTGAGTTATTTGTATTTTTTTATGGTCATTCTAGCTAAAACTTTGTCAATTTTAAAATATTTTCAAAGAACCAACATCTGGTTTTATTGATTCTGTAGTTTTTTTTTTTTTAAATTAAATAAAAAATGAAAGTGTACATACTCTGTGCTTACAATATTGGGTTAAGAGAGGAGGAGTACACAAGTTGTGTCGAAGTCTCATTAATATTGATCTTCTTACTAATGTGTATTGTCACCAGTTTCACCCAACCAAATTTCTAACAACTATCTAATCTAAACCCTCACCCCTCGCCCTCCCGCCCTCTCACCCTACCCACCCTTGTAGCCGTCAAAGGGTCTTTTTTATTATGTATGAGTATGCTTTTAAGTTTTTATTGTAGGGGTCTCATATAATAGTTGTCCTTCTGTCGCTAACTAGTTTCACTCAACATAATGTCCTCCAGTTGAGACTGAATTGAGAGATGTTTCTTGCTATCATCGTTGTTTTTTATCAATGTATAGTACTCCATTGAGTATATACACCAAAGTTTACCCATCCATTCTTCTGTTGTTGGGCATCTGGGTTGATTCCAACTTTTTGCTATTGTGGACTGTGCTGCAATGAACATTTGTGTGCATGTAGCAGTTGGTGTGAATGGCCTTGATTTTGTAGGATATATTCCAAGCAGAGGAATTATTGGGTCAAATGGTAAATCTATATCCATTATTTTAAGGTAATGCCAGATTGCTTTCTAAAGAGGTTGCACCATTCTGCGATCCCACCAACAGTGAAGGAGAGTTTCAGTCTCTCCACAGCCTCTCCAGCATTTATTGTTTTGCATTTTTTGGATCATGGCCAATCTTGTTGGGGTGAGATGGTATCTCATTGTTGTTTTGATATGAATTTCTTTAATAATCAGTGATCATGAGCATGTCTGCATGTGTTTTTTGGCTGCCTGGATCTCTTCTTTAGAGAAGTGTCTGTCCATCTCCTTTGCCCATCACTTAATTGGATGACAAGTCTTTTTCTTACTGATATTTTGTAGAACCTTATAGATAATGGAGATCAGGCGTCAGTCTGACATAGAGTTGCCAAATATTTTTTCCCATTCTGTAGGTGGTCTTTTAATTCTTTTGATGAAGTCTTTGGATGAGCAGAAGTGTTTGATTCTTATTAATTCCCATTTATCTATTTTCTCTTCTGATGAATGTGTTGTTTTCTGTTTTAAACTTTATTTATTTTCGTTCTGATCTTTGTTATTTGCTTTCTTTTATTTTTTGGAGTTGTTGAGTTGGGCTGTTGGTCTGAGATCTTTTGCCTTTTTTTAAAGTAGGGATTTATAGCTATGATGTTCCCTGTGAGTATTGCCTCTGCTGTGTCCTGTAAATTCTGGTGTGTTATGCTTTCATTTTGATTTTGCTGTGGGAAATTTGTGACTTCTTCCTTGACCTGTTGGTAGTTTAGTAGTATGTTGTATAATTTACATATGTTTATGTATATTCCAGTTTTTTCCCTGGTACTGATTTCTAGCTTCACTTGTGATCAGAGAAAATACTCTGCATGATTTCAGTCATTTTAGATTTATTGAGACTTTTTTTTGATGACCTAAAATGTGTTCTCTCCTGGAACATCATTATGTGTGCTAGAGTAGAATGTATATGGTGCTCTTGGGGTAGAATGTGCTGTGTATGTCTATAAACTGTAATTGTCTCTAGTGTCCCTTAAGTCCTCTCTTTCCTTGTTAATTTTTATTCTGGATGTTTTGTCCAGTAGCGAAAGGGGTATATTGGTCTCCAACTATTACTGTATTACTCTCTGTTTCTGTGTTCAATAGTATCAGTGTTTACATATTTAAGTGCTTGATGTTGGGTGTGTATATATTTATGATTGTTATATCTTCTTGATTAATCAACTCTTTTATCAGTGTGTAATGTCCCTTTTTCTCTCTTCTGACAGATTTTTCTTGAAGTCTGCTTTGTCTGATACTAAGATTGCCACCATTCTCTTTAGGCTATTACTTGCATGAAGTTTTTTTTTTTCATCTTTTTACTTTCAACTTATTTATGTCCTTGGGTTTAAGGTATGTCTCTCGTAAACAGCATATAGTGGGTGATGCTTTTTTTTATCCATTATGCTGTTTTTTTAATTTTTTTGTCATAAGAGGAAAATGATTTATTTAGAATAAAATGATTTAATATGTTAATATATTTGTCATTACATGGATGCAGTTGTAAAATACAATTTAATTTTTTTTTTTTTTTTTAATGGAGAAAGAGGCCCATGAAGATAAAAAGGGCTTGGTACCAATGAAAAGCATAATGTGCTTTGGGCATATATAAACCCTTGAAACCATTGCCACATCAAGATAATGAATATTTTCATCATCTTCAGAAGTTCTTTGTATCCTTTTGTAATCTCCCTTTCCTGCCCCTTACCTCTTTTAGTCTCTTGTCACACACTCTTCTATTTTCTGGCACTATAGGTTACTTTGCATTCTTAGAAATTTTATATACATGAAATCATCTAGTATATGCTCTTTTTGTGATGAAACTTTTTTATGCATCACCATTGTTTCACAGTTTACATAAGGGTTGTTGCTTTTACTAGTAATTTATTCCTTGTAATCATAGAGTCATATTCCATGGTATGGGGATACCTCACTTTATCTGTTTACTTGTTGATAGGCATATGGGAAGTTTCTAGTTTACGGCTATTAAAAACATTTATTTCCATATCTTTGTATGACAGTATATATTTTTATTTCTGTTGGGTAAATACCTAGGAATGGAATGACTAGATCACAGTTGTCTGTTATCTGTTTTACTTTTAGAAAAACTCTTTTCTTATGTTAAATCTTTTCCTCTAGCTTTTTGAACGCATAGAGTACAGTTATAACAACTGGTTTTATGTTCTTCCAGTATTTGTGTCAGTTCTGGGTTGGTTGTAATTGTTTTGTCTGCCCCCACCCCCGCCTCCCCTCTCAGCATTATAGAACTTATTTCCTCTTTTTTTCATGCCTCGTAATTTTTGGCTGTATACCAGGCATTGTGAAGTTCACTTCGTTGAGTGCTGTATGCAGTTGTATTATTGTAAATATCCTTGAGTTTCATTCTGGGATGCAGTTAAATTATTTAGAAACAGTTTGATCTGTTTGAGTCCTACCTTTAAAATTTATTAGATGATACAGAGCAGTGTTTAGAACTGACTATTACACACTTCTGAATACTCTATCCTAAGTTGAATGAATTATGCAAATTTACAGCCTGGTTAGAAGCAACTAATACTACTCCCATTCCTATGAGAGCTCTGGCACTGTTCCCCAGTGCTTTTACATAGAGTTCCCCCCAGCTTCGTATAGGTAGTTATCCCTCAGAAAACCTCTGGTCTTCTCTTACTGTATAATTTTTTTTCTTGAGTACTCTTACCTGTGAACTGTGCCAACTTGGAGTCTCTGGATTCCATATGTCCTCAGCTCTAACTGAGGGAATCCATGTGTTCAGCTCAGGGAATCTGGTCTCAATTAGGTTCAGCCTCTCTACACTGTGGCATTGTAGCTCTCTCAAGGGGTAGTAATTTGGAGTAGGGTTTACCTAATTTGTTTACTGTTGATTATGGATCACTGTCTTTCATTTCAGACACTGACGTCCAGTGTGTGATACAGCAGTATGTATTTTGTTTGTTTGTTTCTTGTTTTCCGTTGTGTCAGGAGGGTAGATCTAGTTCCTGTTACTTTATCCTGGCTGAAGTAGAAGTTCAGATTCTCTTCTTGAAAGGAGACTGACATTTCTGATTTCACAGCTTCGTTTCTCAACAGATGCATTTAAATTATTCATTGTCCATACCATTTGGTTTTTATGTGACCCTAGGCAAGTTGTATAATCCTTAGTTTCCTTATCCATAAAATATGCCAGTGCTATGGATCACAGTTGTTTTAAGAATTAAAATAGAAAACAGTTATATAATGCCTCTGGCATTTACCAGTCCTTGGTGTAGTGGTGAAGTGCTATGTCTGCTAACTAAAAGATCAGTAGGTCGAATCTGCCAGGCTCTCCTTGGAAACTGTATGGAGCAGTTCTGCTGTTTCCTATAGGGTCACTGTCAGTCAGAATTGACTCAGTGGCACTGGGCTTGGTTTGGTTTGGTTGCTGAATTAGTTTTCTTCCTCATTTTTTTCTTAAGTTGTACTTCACTCAAAATATCTGTTTAATTCTATGTAAGCATAGAACCAATTTAAAATCCTCCTCATTTTGATAGTTGTATAATCTGATGTACATTATATTGTATAACTATAAAATTTTGAAAATGTTTTGACTGATAATTCAGTGTTATGAAAATTCAGTACATGACTTCACAACGTTCATTTCCTTTTTCATTGTGGTAAGTATGTATATGTAAAACATTTGCCCTTTCAGCGTGTTTTACATGTACAATTTTGTGACATTATTTACATTCATCATGGTTTACAACTGTCACCATCATGCATTTCTAGATTTTTCTGTCACCCTTAACAATTTTCCTTTTATTTTACAAATGTCATCATAGATAGGAGCCCTCGTGGTGCAGTAGTTGAGTGCTGAGTGGCTAACAAAAAAGCGGGCAGTGTGAACTCCTCAGCCTGTTTGTGGGAGAAGGATGAGGTAGTTCACTTCCCATGGGGCAGTTCTCCTCACAGTCACCAAGAGTCAACATTGACTCAGTGGTGGCAAGTTTTGTATATACGTATAAATAAATACATAAATAAATGCATATGTACATATATACTGTAAATAAAGGTTTACATGGCTGCTTATTTGTGTTAACAAATGAAAGTGTAGCTATTAACAGCTTGCTTTAGCACTTAATACTAATGAACATTGTTGAGCACTTGTTCTGTACTTAGCCGTGAATTGCATTTTTAGGTTTTATGGGGAGTCATTATCCATCTTAAACTTAATTCTAATCAGTTGTGTGCTTTATCTTTCCCCATATTTGGACATATTACCTATTCTTTACCACTAACATATGCAGCTTCTACTCTCTTGCCTCATTTTGGTTTTTTAACTTGTTGAATAGTATAGGTGTTTACATTTTCTTACTTTATTTAGGTTGCAAAATTGTCGTGGAAGAGATAAGTTTGTCTTTTATAGTTATATCCATGAAGAATCTGCTACTGTGGGTACCTAGTAGGCATTCAATAAATGCTTAATGATGAATGAAATGTTTAAGCTGGAAAACATACATGTTTTTAATGCAGATTAATTATACTACTTGAAATCTTACCGAGAGGCACTGTAGTGTGTAGCCATATATTTTTATAGTTACTGAAATTCAGTGCCATTTCTTCAGTAACTCATTTTTGAATTACGGATTTTTTACAGCTGTGTTATTAAAAAAGCGGTGCTTCTTAAAGTTGCCTAATGGCTGTTGATTTCACTGTGTGTACTCATTATTAAAGAAAATAAAAGCGCCTTCAGTATTTATAACTATTCCTTTGTTGTCTAATAGATAGTTTTTGAAACATTAGTTAGGCTTCTTCTTCTCTTTGGTGCCTAAGGCTAAAAAAATACTAGGGGCCTCTTCTTCCCGAACCTTCAATTTCCAAAATATTTTATATTTGTTACAATCTATACATATGATATTTACTTGATAAAGCTAAGATATTTTCAAGTTAGAAAGTTGAGAAAATGTGTAGAATTATGGACTGAATTTGTGTTACTTTTATTTTAATCTGTTTGTGAGTCAGGGTGATTTTCAAAATAGTGTGTTTCATTTGTGAACTGTTACCAGGATCAAATACAGATACGACAATCTATTCCATTGCCATTTATCTAACTTCTAGTGTACTTAGGTGTTGCTAATTTTCTTCTTTTTTAAACAAGTTTTTGTTGTTTTTCTGTTGATATTTCATTCTCCCTCACGTCTGATTTTAAGCTGAAGAGAGAGATGCATATTAAGAAATGCTTTATGTAATTGTCTATAACAAGGATAAATTTTGCAATAGATAATAGAATAATTACTTACCTAAAAAGATTGAATGGATTTCCTATTCTAGATTAATTTTACTAGTTTTGTTGTTGTTTGTGTTTTCTTGTTGTGTTGACAGGGTTGCTTTAGACACTCTTGCTGCATTGCTAAAATCAAGTAAGTTTTTAAATACTAGACATACTAGATTCTATTTCTCTGAGTAATATATCTACAATGTTAAAGAAACTGGAGTTGCACATAGTCTGTGTTCAAACTTCCATAGTTGTAAAGCTGAATTATGATATTTTAATATAAAAACGACTTAGTCATCATCTGGTACAGTTGATATACACTGTAATTAATGTCATATTTTGTTGCTTGAGCTGTAATTTATTTAGCAAAGTTATATAATTTATTCTAGTACATTGACTTCCTATTATTAAAAACACAACTCTACTACTACTCATTGTTAGTAGAGGAAAATAGTTATGTAAATATTATATATTACCTAATAAAGTTAACATGGTATTGAGCTCTTTCATTGTGAAAAATACTTTTAACAACCACTGTATCTCTCTGTAACACATCATTTTCACTTAGAAATCTCTTATTAAAAATGTTTTTACCATAAATTCAATTTATAACATTAAAAAAGTGACTATTGATAACAATTGTTTTTTTTTTTTTTTTTTTTGGCTAACTTGAATTGGAAATAAAACGCTATTTTCTTGATTTTCGAAACTTAGAATGAATGTGTCTTACCATGATGTGTTGCCTTTGCAGGATAGTCATGTACTTTTATTTATTTATTTTCCTCTCCAGTATACTCATGTCTCTTTTAAATAGTGATAATGAGTAATAGCTATTAAATAGAAGACACTTCCATGGAGGCTAGGTTGATTACAATTAATATTTTATGTAGCCCAAATCAGATTTTAGTCTTAAAGCTCTGTGTTTGTGGATTTTGGTGCTCTGCCCTCCCACTGGAGAAATAATGGACATGTGGTTCATAAAAAACTATCTAACAAGGATAAAGCCCAACTTGAATTCAGATTAATACTTAAATTAACAGAGGTATATATTATTTATTTAGAGTAGATTAGAATAGCTATTAAAATTAAACTTTTAGTAAACCTTATTAATTATTAGACTCATTGATGAAAAGTCAGTAATTCTGAATCAGTGAAAACCGTAAAATTCTTAAAAATATCAGGTTTTTCATGGAAGTCAGTTAGCCTAAAATGATTGAAATCTGTTACCTTGAGTTTTAAATAGTCTTCCTTTTTCTACCTCTGTCATTCTTCTTCAAAGGAGAGTGGTGGGAAAACAGATCTGTTTATTCTGTCGGAACAAAAAAAGTAACTCGACAAGTAGAATGAGCATAGTTTTCACTCAGCATGTTTTCACATGATACGTGGCATGGCACTAAATTTGATGAAAAGTTAACAAAGCAAAATAACATTTAGCAGCACACTACATAGTTTTTAAATTTACTATGACCTTTTAGAACATTCTTATTCATTGATTTTTTTTTTTTTAAATAGCTTTTTTCAGGGGATAAGGTAGCAGTAGTTCACTTTAAAGGGATAAATTACACTGCTGCATTATGCATGGAGAATGTAGAGCAAAGAAGACATATTCACACACTGTGCAGGAAGACAGCTCATTCTCCACTGCTGGAGTATAGATTAGAAGCTATAGCCTAATCTTAAATTGTGTTTTAGTTAGAGAGAAAACAAGAGCTAGGAAGCTAAAAGCTCGCATATTCCAGGTAGTGTAAGCTAAGTATATATATATATATATGTATGTATGTATATACACATATGTATGTATATATATATATATATACACACACATATACACACACATATGTACTCTGTAAAGATGCATGGAACTTTTTTTAGACATAGCCTTAGCAAACCTGGCTATTCTGGGCACAATAGGAGTTTTGAAGCTTTCGTGTAAGAAAGCTTTCTCCCCCAGCATATTTTTTTTGCTCTCTAATGTCAAACCATAATTTCTCAGGGGGAAATAATAAGTTTGATTATCCCAGTATCTTTACATTATGTTTTGAATATATATTAGCCCACTTGGGAGCCCTGGTGACAGTGGTTAGAGCACTTGACTGCTAACGGAAGGGTCAGTGGTTTGAACCCATAGGCAATTCCAGAGAGGAACATGTGGCAGTCTGTTTCCAAAGGATTATAGCCTTGGAAATCCTACAGGACAGTTCTGCTTTCTCCTATAGGGCCACTGTGAGTCAGAATCAACTTGATGGCTCCAGGTTTGGGTTTTGGTATTAGCATGTTTGGAAACTGCAGTAATTTTTTCAAACATCTAAAAGCAGCAGGGCCTTACTGTTGTGCTACCTTAGTTTTCATGCCGTGAACCAGAGGTCATTTTGTGAGTTTAGGAAGAGATAGTCTTCCTTTATAATGCAACAGCCTCTGCTGGTTACTGCACACCATTACCTCCTGCCTGTTACAGTTATCCCACTGATACAGTGCTGGGTGGCTCAGTGTGTTGATGTGCTAGGATGATTCCCTGCTGCCTCCTTATTAAAATGCAACCTTTGGGTTAACCATATTAAATGTTAACACTTCAAAAGTGTTACATTTAGGTCAAAGTGTAGATTTATTTCTGTTAATTGAAAGAAATTGGCCATTTACAAAAAAACTTGAATGTTGTTTTTGTTACATTAAAAAATTAGTGACTAGAAAGGATTGTCTTCTAGTCATCTGATATTTCTTACATTTTCTTTACTGAAAAGTTATGTCAAGTATTGTTAATTTAGTATTGTTATGACACGGCTATTTGTATAACTATGGAGTAATTAGAGAAATTATTTTCAGTGGAAACACATACAGTATGGAATAAGAGATACAGTTCAGTGGCGTGTCAGTGGTAACACACAAAGTTTGTAATAGAAGTTACAGTGATAGCTTTTAATGAAATCATATTCATAGCTAATAAGTTAAAGGCTACATATTCCATTTGGTGTAATCAAAGTAGGTATATCCATAAGTTTTAAAATAAATGAAAATTTTGTTAGTGTGAACATTTAAAAAAGTAAACTTTATTTGAAGGAGATTTTTGCATTTATAAAATACTAAACAACGTATGGAAACCCTGGTGGTGTATTGGGTTAAGTACTATGTCTGCTAACCAAAAGGTCAGCAGTTCAAGTCCACCAGGTGCTCTTTGGAAACTCTGTGGGCAGTTCTACTCTGACCTCTAGGGTTACTATGAATCAGACATGACTCGACAACAGTGGGTTAGACAACATATGGACCGATTTCTGGAAAGTGCTGTAATTTGTCCTGTAGAACTTCCAATATTTATTAGATAAAAAGTAATTTAAATATGTGAAGGCTATTTTTTCCTTTGGGGAAAAAATAAGGATTCATCACCATATTGAGGTAATATTTTAATTTGATTTATCCTGTTGTCTTGTGTCATTTTTTTAATATCCTTTCTTAATTTTCTTTTGTTAAAGAAACAAATGCCAGGAGAGCTGTAGACAGAGGATATGTCCATGTGCTTTTAACAATTTATGTAGATTGGCATCGCCATGATAATCGGCATAGAAACATGCTCATTCGGAAAGGAATTTTACAGAGTTTAAAAAGTGTTACAAACATCAAGTTGGGAAGAAAAGCATTTATTGATGCCAATGGGATGAAAATTTTATATAACACTTCACAAGTGAGTGTTTTTACTTCTTTTTGTGATTATGTGCTAATGATATGATGGTTCTTAAGAAAGCCAAACTGGTATCTAGATACGTAGAAAAGTAAAAATATTATAAATCTATTTATGCATATTTTAAAACCAAAAGGTGCAGTCGTTCCTCACAAGTGACTTCAGACTAAGCTGGAGAAACTGGTCAGTACACATCTCTACAATGTAGGCTTTCCATCTGTCCCCCAAAGAGGGAGGGGAAGATCAGTAATTCCATTCGCTGGGCAGAAAGGAATTCTGTGTAGCCATGTTTTCTGGGATCTGTAGTTGGCGGAACTTAGCTTTAGGTGTTCCCCCAGAAAGAATTTTTGGGCCTTTTCCCAGTGGAGCCTTGTTGATGTAGTAATTAAGAGCTCATAGCAGTTAAGAGCTGCTAACCAAAAGATCAGAATTTCGAATCCATCAGTCACTCCAACCCCTGAGGCAGTTCTACTTTGCCTTATAAGGTCAGTATGAATCCAAATTGAGTGGACAGCAGTGGGTTTCACTGCTAATAATGTAGTGTTGTTTGTGCATGTTCTGTGTATCTTCTGCTGGATAAGACCTTTTTGAATAGAGGAGGTATACAGGTGCACCCTGGAGCAGATGATTCTAGTTCTGCCAGCCATCTTCAGTATAAACACTCTTTAAAGTTTCATCATCAATGATCTTATCTATACAGGATTGTCAGCTATGAGGCATGGGGATGTTCTGAAGTAGCCCTTTTGACATATCAGAATGCTGTAACTAATTATTAGAAATCTCTTGAGAATTCCAGTCATTTTCCTTGATTGTATTCTCTTGATATTACATATGACAAATGTGATTTCTTTTCTTCATGAGAGTAGTAAAAATGTCTGAGCATATGTTTCATATTTACCCTAGATTTTGTCTTCTAGGTTGATCTTTGTACCTCTTTTTATTATTCCTAGTACAGTCATGTTTAGGTACTTGATATACAAGAAAGAGCCATGGTATTCAAACGAAGAAATTCTGGGTTTAAAACCTTGTGACCTTGTTTATGATGCTTATTATTTCTGACTCTTAATTTCTTCTCTCTTGTGAGGGGTCAGTTGTGAAAAATATATTGAAAATTTTACAGCATGTTAAAGCATTATTTAAGTGCCAATCATTAGTACTGTAACATGACATAGTTTCAAATCCACAATTCATCTCAGCCCTTCTAAAGATTATATTTCAGGACAGAAATTAGTCTCTTAAAACTTGAAGTAGTAATATTTAGTTTATTCTTTTATAAGTTGAACATCCAAGTTAAGAAATACAGTTCTAAGAAAGACTCAGCTGAATACACATCATCTCTCTTCCTGTTTATTTCTTAGATTGTTAATTTCTGTATTTAATCCTTCTCCTTGTCCCCCCCACCCCCCGCCACTTCTTCCTTAAAATGTCTCTTATTTTTATATCCCTGGTTTGCTAAATGTCTCTGTAAGTCATTCCTGGATAGTAATTTGGTGACTCCTAACCCCAAAGATGGTACTGATTTCTATGTAATCAAAGTTTTTAAGGAGAAGAGGACTAAGTTTTCAGCATGGAGTTCATTTGTCTTGCCTTTGAAAACAGGAATGTTTGGCGGTCAGGACTCTTGATCCGCTTGTCAACACCTCCAGCCTGATAATGAGGAAGTGTTTCCCTAAAAATCGCCTGCCACTCCCAACAATTAAAAGTTCCTTTCATTTCCAGTTACCGGTCATTCCTGTGACTGGACCGGTGGCACAGCTCTACAGTTTACCGCCTGAAGGTAGGTCTGGGTGGTGACTGCTGGCTGTGGATGACTTGATTGACTGTGTTCAACTCTTTGGTAAAGGAAGCCTTTAATGAACATAAGAAACCTTCACATTTTATTTTAGTTAATGTTTCTATCATTATAATAAATTGAGGCCTAGTAATTAAGGATAGTAGTTTGGAATGCATTACATCTATGTAAGTATGAGACGTGGAAAAAAAGTATCACGTAAGCGTATACTTTGATAGGTTATATAAATTTTCACAATTAAAAATATAAACAAATAAGAAATTGTATTTGGGTTCATACTGGTAATTTTTAATGAACTTTAATTTCTTAAGTTAAAAAAAACCCTAATAACCAAAAATGTTACAGCTTATGCTTAACCCAAACTTGCATGTGATGTACATGAATGAAAATATGCAGGTATCTGGGGTAGGCTGCTTGACATTTTTCTGTACAATATAATGGATATGTAGTAAAAGGAAGTAAAAATTTAAACTTGTTAATGTGTTGAAAAGTAGTTCACTTGATTCAGTTTATCAAAATGGAAAAGAAAAAATAGTCTAGGTTCTTAACAGAACTACAGTATTTTCTTGTCAGTTGATCACTTTTTTGGAAAAACAAATTGAAAGTCCTTTTTTATGAAAGTAGTTACTTGAGAGAAGTGATTTAAAATAATTTTAGATAATTACTGGTTTTATTATCCTTGATATAAATTTATCAGTGGTATATATCATAGCCAAAGCCAAGTGTGAGTCGAATATATCATAGGTGATGCTATTATGATCTTATTTTTAAAGTAATTATTAAAGTTCAAGTTTAGTTGACACAAAATATAAAAGGAATTATTAAGAAATCTGCTGTAAGAGGTTTAAAAATTAAGTCTTATGAGGAAGACAGATAAATGAAAACAATGATTTAATTCCTTCTTCCTGTTGGATTTGACATTACCAACAAATTTTTTTTTTTAATTTTTTTTTTTTCTATTTAATATAACTGAGTGAAAATGTACATTCCCATATAAATTTACATACCCACCTATATGCAGCTTCCACTGCTCTCCCTGCCCGGTGACAACACACTCTTCCTCTCTGTTCCGTACGTGTGTCGTTCTCCCAACAGCCTCTTTTTTCCTGCCTCTCCACCCACTCTCCTTCCTCCAGCCAGAGGTCAGCAGGATGACATCCTATAGATGTATAGAACCATAAAGTGCATCCAATATATGGTCACTGCATCGCCAAGTCCAATCCATTCCTGTCCGAAGCGTGGACCTTCGTTATGATTTATGGTTGAGGGCAGCATCAGGGTGAGGGACCATGCTCCCAGGGGAACCCTGAAACCACTGGACCATCAATTGAGGTCTTTTAGTGGGGATCTCAGGGTGCACCCCTTTTTATTCTTGTGTTGCCAGTGAGACTCAATTTAGTGAGCTCCATCGCGGCTATCACTGGTGGTGGCCAGGCATCATCCAGTTCTTCCGGTCCCAAGTCTTATGTAGGCACCCACCGATGTGGGTCTCTCTATCTTCTGGGTTGTCTTTCCCCCATGTCATTTTGGTCCTTAGTGAGCATCCGTTCCTGCTGAGTTGGGACCATTTGCTGTGCCCTCAGATGGCAACTTGACATTACCAACAAATTTTAAAAACTGGAGAATCAGTGCCAAATGAGAAACTAGGTAAGAGTAGCATCATAGAACATAGATGGTTTTGTGGTATGTATGGAGAAACAGATTAAAGAGAGTCAACGCTGCCTTCTAAAAAATGTAATATGTCTGGCTGCAATTGAGTTGCCTTTATCCCCTAATTTGGAGGGGCAATCAGGAAGCAGTTGGAATGCCTTTGTATTCTGTATCTTATCCTAGGATTACGAGTGTTTAAATGGTAGTTCTAATTGATAGAGAGTTGGTGTGGCTTCTGTATGATGCAGCAGGTAGTACCACCAGGAAGGAGGTGTAGGATATATGCCCTGGTGCTCTTTATTTGGTGTCCAGAGCAATCAAATGGCAGTATTCTAGTTCAGTGAATTCATCAAACCTGGGGGAAAATAATAGGAGGGATAAGCTTTTCCTGTTGGCTCTTTTTCTGCCTCTCTTCCGACTGATGGCTCAATGAACTAGCATGCACATTTACACTGACAGCTAACCTTCATGATTAAGATGTGAGGATGATTAAGTAGTGATTTCATAGACACGGAAAATACTCTTTATTCTGCTCTATGTGACTTTCCCACATATTAGCCTCTGTAACATTTATCACAATCTCTAAAACTTTTTTCTTTCTTAGCTAGAATATGAGCTCCTTGAGGAAAAGATAGCTGTTTTTGTTCTGTATTTTTATCATCAGCATCCATTTGATGGCATAGCATGTATTAAGTGTGTGCTTAATATTTGTTGAATGAATGTATTGAGCTATCCTCAAGACTTACTCTCTGGAACATTAAGTGCTAAAAAGGTGGTGAAGAAGTATCTACAGAGAATTTTAAGGAAAAGGATTTTGATTCAACATTTCTAGACTCTTAACTTATCCATAAGTAAAGGTGACAAATGCACTTTTAGGTTAGGTAGAGATACAAAAGATTGTTATTCAGGTGTCCTTCCTAAAATAATTACATCAGCTAGCCAAAGGATGAATTAGAGATGTCAGCAGCACAGACGACATGAAGAGTATCTGTACTAAACTTTAAAACCTGTTAAATATATAATGCTAAGTAATTTCTATAATATGACAGATATAGAATAATTTTTGGCCAAGGATGCATTAAGTACAAGTATAATAAACTTTGTCTTTTACACAAACTAAAATTTATTTTGAAACGTTTCCCAGTGTCACACAATTCTTTCATTTCTGACATGATAATTATAGAAAATGTGGTCCAGATACATGTTTTCAAATGTAAACCCAAACGAAACCAAACCCACTCCTGTTGAGTCGATTCTGACTCATAGAGGCCCTATAGGACAGGGTAGAAATGCCCCATAGAGTTTCTGAGGAGCTCCTGGTTGATTCAAACTGCAGACCTTATTTTGGTTAGCAGCCATAGCAGTTAACCATGAAACCACCAGAGTTTTCTTTCAAATGTAAAGGTAAATGTAAATGTTAGTTTAGAAAAGAGCTCCTTAGGACCTAATCCGTAGTTAAATTTCAAGAGACTGTGGACACTTTGGAATTCTATATAAATTACATATCCTTGTTTTTTTCCATTGGAAAAATTCCTAACCTGAAATTTCCATCACTGCAGTATAAAAGTCAGAAAAGTAAGTACAAAGCAAAACAAAAGTAAAAGAAAAGCCTGAGCAGCAGCATACAAGGCAGTTCTATAGTAAGATGTCCAAATGGGTAGAATATTAAAAGAAAGAGACCCTCAGTGTGGATTAAAAAATAAAATCCAACTAGCTAAAAAGTACTGGAAACTCTTAAACTAGACAGATGAAAACCTGAAAGAGTGGCAAATGTGTATCTATTTTCCACAGTGCAAAAGTTGGGGGAAAGACAGGCTTACTGGCTTATAAAATACAAGTACAGGACAAAAATGTGAAACAGGAAAGCAAAGATTATCTTCTACAAACTAGATAATAACACATGTGCCAAACAGTCAGGATAGCAAAAGCTGTGATTATTTACTAATGAGGAGAAATTCACAGAAACACAGTGTTCGTTTGTGATTATAGTATACCTCTAAGATCTTGGAAAATTAGAGGTGGTTAAACAACATTAGGAAACCCTGGTGGTGTAGCGGTTAAGTGATTTGACTGCTAACCAGTTCGTATCCACCAGGAACTCCTTGGAAACCCTACAGGGTATTTCTTCTCTGCCCTATAGAGCTCCTATGAGTTGGAAATGGCTTTGACAGTGGTGAGTTTGGATTTGTTTAAACCAGTATTAAATGAATGGTCAAGATAGCTCTTACAAATACATTTGAAAGTATGATTAAAATGGAAAATAATTTAGAAAAATAAAAATAGCTAACATGGACCTAAGCAGTGCAACACCTGAAATGGAATGTTCATTTGAGTTGTCTTCAGTGAAGATACCAAATGCTGATGATTTTGTAGATTATTTCTCCCAACTTTCTAGAAATTTTTCTGTGCATTATTTTTCCAGAGCATAGAAAAAAAGGAATGCTTAGAAGCTAGCATGATGTTGAAAACAAAGCCTGGTAAGGATCCTGAAAGCACATATAGCGCAGTGTCACTCAAAAATAAATGTTCAAGTCCCGAATAAAATATTAACAAATTGTATTAAACAGGATTTTTCAAGAATAGGACACCTTAACCAAGAGAAGATTGTTTCTAGAAAGTAAGTTCAGTGTAATATTAAGACTTTAATTAATAAAAGCTATCATCAGTAGGTCCAAGGAAGCAAACCAAATGATTATCTCAGTAATGCCACAAAGAGATGTCTTAAAAATAATGATCAGGGTCAGATGACATCTCTCAAGGAAACTAGGGGTAGGGTGGAGGCATTTGCTGAACAAGCTGAGTATTGTCTAACCCAGATCACTAGCTAACATCGCAAGTCAATTTTAGTGAAGTGTTAAGACAATGCCTCTCTCAACCATTATTATTTAACATGGCTTTGGAAGCTATAGCCAAGTTAGTAAAATAGAAAAAGGTAACATCTTAATGATTGAAAGAGTAAGGTGTGGGTTATGTTTATCATTAACTGTGGAGGATATTACTGTCTGTCAAAAAAATCTAAGAGAATCAATTGTAAAACATAACTTAGATAAAAGTTTAATAAAGTACTAGTTACACACTGAATAAAATTTTGTAACTTTCCTGTGTGTACATGTGTGGGTTTTAGTAAAAACCAGTTAAAAAACTGGAAAAGTATCCTTTGAAGTATACTTTCTGTATTGTTATAGAGAGTGCTGATGCATTTCTTTAATGGTTGCATCTCATAGGTGTAGTATAGTTTAACTAATTTCATGTTGGCAGACCTGTCTTCGTACTATTTTTATAATAATGAATGATAAATCAGTGAACCAAGGACATTTTGAGTTGATTTTTATTCTCTGGTTTAATAGTTTGATTAAGCTATGATAATGCTCACTGTTGGTAATGGTACAAGAATAGATCATTGGAATGGAAAAGGTACTTCAAGCTACATGACTTTTTATATCTGGAATATAAACCCCAAAGAAATGCCATTATAAAGAAAAATATTTGAAAAATTTGACCAAAAATTTGGGAAGTGCTTTCTCTTTGATGCTGAACTGCATTTTTCCCCCCAGGCACTCATCTGTCTCATTTGCAGTAGAATTTTCTAAATTCAGTCTTTGTTACTTTCTCTCTCTCTTTCCAAATGTCGGTTTGTTTATCCATGACTGACTTGTGTTAGGGCATTTATTGGTAACCCGGGTTACCATATACCGTGCAAGCACTTCAGTTTTGCTGTCCACACTCTTTCCAAACAGCATGTAAGGCAAGTTGGTAATTGTAAAGGTTAGGATAGATCAAGCTGCTGTTGTAAAGAGACCCAGTTGGACAGTGATGCAAAAACAGAGGTAACAAACATTTTTATAATACGTACTCTGCCTGGCATTTTATGTGTATTAACTCATTTCATGCTCACAAGCACATTGTACAGTAGTTATCTTAATTTTATAGATGAAGAAACAAACACAGAAGGCTTATTGTAACTTGCTCAGATGTCTAGTACGTGAATGCAGGTATTCTAAAAAGCTTATGCTGTTAACCACTGAGCTACATTGCCTCGAGATAAGAAGTTTTTTCCTCACTTAACAGTCTAGAGGCTAGGCAGGTTGTCCTGAGCAGGAAGTAGGATCTTTGTATTTTGATTTTCATTACATTCTTCCTCATGTGCATGTGGTAAATGGGACTGAAAGGAATTGGAAAGAACAATTTTCTTTTTAAAGAAAGCAACCAAGAGTTTACACATGTAACTTACCCTTACATTGATTCCTTCGCCAAAAATCAGTCATATGGCTATAACAGCTGCAGTGAAGGCAGGAATCTATAACCTCTAGCTACAACTTGGGGATTCTCTGTCTAAATGGAAGGAGAGTAGAACAGATACTCAGGAAATAGTTAATCTTCGTTACAGGTTTCTTTGGAAATGGAAATTAAAGAATTAAAAAAATCCTCTGTTTTGTTTAAAAATGCCTGTTATACAAGAAGTCTCAAAATACTCTTCTACGTTTCTGCCCTGTCTCCCCCATATTCATTATTTTCATAACCTTCTACATTCTACTTTCTGAGTTTTTCTTTAATGTATATTGGGGGTTTTTATTACTATTCTACTGGTCCAGACAGCTATTGTCTTTTCCCCTGTTAATTAATGTCCATCCATCTATACTCTTTCTCCATCACACCTGTTAGAGGAATCTTTTGAAAATGCAAATAGAATTAAGGTACACTGTTCTTGGAAATATTCAATACTTATTTTCTATCAGTTAAAAATACAAGTTTTGTGGCCTTAATACATATACATTTCACTGTCTCATTTTATTGGTCACTCTTACTCACATATACTGTGTATATGTGTATACTGTGTATATATGTATATACTGTGTATCCTACTCTTACTTTTTGCTGTTTTCCAGGGACTCACCTCACTTACCTTAGCAAGCCACGCTTAGCCACTCTTTTATCTAGAGATCTGCTACACTTTCAAGGTTTAGTTCAAGAGTCATAACACTTTGAAGCATATGCTTCTATTAGTGTTTGTCTTCTATATTTTAATTAACTCATTTACCTCTTTTTGCTGTTTAACCTCATGAGCTTCCTGAAGGCAGGGACTGTATCTTTTTTAAATTGATATCTTTTTTAAAATTCTAACAAGGGAATGCGTGGTAGGCGTTGAAATGTTCTTTCAAATGAAGTCATACTGATCAACACCTGTCTCCAAGTAGTTTGCTGTTAGTTACGCTGTCCCTGGTTTTCCAATAACTTTTTTGGGGGAACAAGATTCAACATTTTCTTTAGTAATATTAGCAGTAAAAGGTGGGGTAAAGAATACAGGCAGCCAAAACTTTGGCTGATCCACAGATGACTGAAGTATACCTAAGAGATTAGAAATGTGGTAGAGATGGAAAACATGATTTTATAAAGCTCTGAAGGAACCATTCAGCTTGGTTCAGAGTTAGAAAAGGAAACAGGATGCACCATATGACGTTATTAATTGGTGCATGAGTCGGATCTGACTCAGTGACACTTGGCTGGCTGTTGTAAAAAATATATAGCGCATTGGTGAATTCATCTTTTTTTTTAATTATGATTGAATGAAAATGTACATTCCCATGTAAATTTGCATGCTTACCTATATGCAGCTCCCAGTGCTCTCTCTGTCCAGTGACAGCACACCCCTTCTCTCTGCTCCATGCATGTGCTATCCTCCCAACAGTCTCCTGTCCCCTCCTCTCTACCCACTCCCCTTCCTCCAGCAAGAGATCAGCAGGATGACATCCTATAGATGCATAGAACCATAAGATTTGCACAAGATATGGTCACTCTGCATCGCCAAGTCCAGAATTCATCATTTTTCGGGTATACGATTTAGCGATGTCAGTTACATTAATCGTGTTGTGTAACCATCATCTTTTCTTAATTTTCTTTCACCATAAATAGTCACTACTTTCTAAACAATGGCTGCTTGTCTACCCCTCTCTTTCGTCCCCAGTAAGCACTAATAAACTTTGGTGTCTATACATTTGCCTATTCTTGTTATTTCATGTAAATCAGACCATATCATGTTTGTCCTTGATTGACTGACTTCAGTGAGTTTTCAGGGTTCATCCATGTTGTAACATGAATCAGGACTTCATTCTTCTTCATAGCTAAGTAGTATTACATTGATATTAAGTTTTTAAAATTGAGAACAGTAGTAAAAATCCACTAAGATTTTTTTTTCAGTACTTTCAACATTTAAATCAGTTTCACATATTAACTCACTGGTTTTTAACACTGGAGATAGCCTAAGAAGCGTATTTCATAAAGACAATCTCACTTACCTTTTTTTGGTGATTAAAAATTCTTGATATATATAACATTCTACCTTTGGATGTGCATGTTGTAGAATGCTTACCTGTGGACTACTTATAGCTCATTTTGTATCACAGTGGATGACGTAGTAGATGAAAGTGATGACAACGATGATACTGATTTAGAAGCTGAAAACGAAACCGAAAATGAAGATGATGTAGATCAAAATTTTAAGGTTAGTATACATTCTATTATTAATCAAGTGGATAGATTATATTCTACAGTTGTAAAACAAAAATTGAGTAAACAGAGATAGCTTTTTCTTTTTGTTGTTATGTGCCATCCAGTCAGTTGCAACTCGTAGTGACTCCATGTGATAAAGTAGAATTGTCCCATAGGGTTTTCTGGGTTGTAAGCATTCCAGGAGCAGATTGCCAGGTCTTTTCTCTTATGGAGCTCCCGAATGGGTTTGAACCATCAGCCTCTCAGCAGCTAAGTGCTTATTTATTGTACTACCAGAGTTACGATTTGTTTTTCCACATCTTTTTATTGTGGATGACTACAGTATGCTAAAAGGAGCCCTGGTCGCACAGTGGTTGCAGCACTCAGCTGCTGAATAAAAGGTTTGTGCTTCGAACCCACCAGCTGCCAGGGAAAAGATGTCTACTGTCGTAAGACAGTTGTTGTTTGTTGTTAGGTGCTGTCCAGTCAGTTCTGACGCGTAGCAGTCGTGTGCACGACAGAATGTGACACAGCCCAGCCCTGTGCCATGTCTGCAGTTGTGTTTATGCTTAAGCCCATTGTTGTAGCCACTGTGTCAGTCCATCTTGTTGAAGGTCTTCTTCTTTGCTGTCCCCGTACTTTACCAAGCCACTGAAGATTACAGCCTAGGAAAGCTTATGGGGGCAGTTCGGCTCTGTCACAGAGGGTCACTGTGAGTTGAAATCAACTTGGTGGGACCTAAGAGTAACAGCAATATACTATTGATGGGCAAGGGATGTTGCTTTGAAATCACTGCCCTAGAAAGGACCTGAAAATAACTTCTTTTTCCTCTGTCTGATCAGGAAGGTTTGTCTCATTTTTCTAATTTAGATTTTGAAAGTATTTCAAGGGAAGTGGTTTGAGAATGTATTATGGAAAGTTATTCTAAAATGTGTTACCTTCCCAGTAATCTTGTGAGGATTCCAAAATAGTAGGAGAATGGTCTATAACTGATAAGTTTTTGTGAGAACTAGTGTTTACATAATAATTTTTAGGTTTCAGTTAACTGGACAGTAAATAATTATTGAATTGGGAAAAGATTACGTTATTGTCATGTTATATGAGATGTTAGGTAAAAGAGGCAGGTAAGTTTCTGGAGTTTTATTGCACCTCTGGAAGCTGGACCACAGTACTATCTCACAGTGACTTTGTACAGTTTCCAAGGCTCTAAATCTCTATGGAAACAGACCAGGAAGCTGGATATTCTGGTATATTGTGCTTTATTCAGTGGTAGAGAGGACCACCTCAGCCTCTAGAATAATGGATACTGATTTCTTTCATTTGCAGCTGCTTGGGTAATTGGCTGGTTTGTTTTTAGGTGAAGGAGGGCAAATAGTTTTATTTATATCTGGGCCTTTTTGTCTTGGAGTACCAAAACCCACTGCTGTTGAGTCAGTTCTGACTCATAGCAACTCTATAGGACAGTAGAACTGCCTCATAGTGTTTGGGCCAAAGCACACCTAGCAGATTTGGACTGCTGAGCGTTTGGGTAGCAGCTATAGCACTTAACCACTATACAACCAGGTTTTCCACTCTTCAGTGACAGAATCTAAAATACTGGAAGGAGACTTTTTAATAGGAGATAGAGAAACATTTTCATTACTGCCGAATGTGATCATTTAGGCAAGCTTTGACAGAATTGTCAGGTGTACAGATTAGCCAGTCTGGACCACATGATGGTCTGTATCCTCCTCCAGAAGCTGGAAAGAAGAAAAACTTGTAGGCAGTGATGGTCAAGGAAGTAAAATCTAGGGTAAATGAGTTTTGCCTTACAAGGGTTGGTGTGACTGGTAAAACCTGTGTGCCTGTGGTTCTGAAATGTTGTAAGTTTAAGAACTGGTGGGATATGAGCTAGGAGAATTTTAATTCTGTATATATGTAAAGTTTTACTTAGATAATAGTTGCTATATGCACATCTACTGTTTGGTTTCTTTGTGTATGCTTTGGGGTAATAAACTTTCCCAGATTAATAAGATAAAATCTGTAACTTTAAAATACTGTTTTATTTTGTCCTGATAGAAAACTTCGACATGTGCTGTATACTTCCATGTCTTTTAAAAACAAATTTTGTCGAGTATAATGTGTTTTATTCTTCATGGCTCAGGGATCTCATTAAAAAAATCTATTGATGACTACAGGTGTAAGGACAGCTTGGTGGGCAAATAAAACTGGTAGGGATTATAATGGTGACTCTGATATTGCTGTTTGGAAATTGTTAAGTGTGTGAGAAATAAAAGTTTTTTTTTTAAACTTTTGAGGGTAAGTTAGTTATATGGTGTGTCTTGTCCATTTACTCCTAAGTATGTCAGTTTGTATTTTCTGAGAATAGTGATGATTCCTCCCGTAACCACGACGTAGCTGTCTTAATTATCTGGTGCTGCCGTAACAGAAAACCACAAGTGGATGGCTTTAACAAACAGAAATTTGTTTTCTCACAGTTTAGGAGGCTGGAAGTCCAAATTCAGAGTCCTGGCTCTAGGGGAAGTCTTTCTCTTCCTGTCAGCTCTGGAGGAACGTCCTTGTGTCTTCAGCTTCTGCTTCTTGGTTCCTTGGAGATATCCGTGTAGCGTAGTATCTACGTGACCCATCCCCCCCACTGCTGTCTTGTTTAAGCTCTTTGTATCTCAAAAGAAATAGACTCAAAAGGCAACCAACACTAATCGTGCTTCATTAACCTAACAAAGACAAGCCGTTGTGAAATGGGATTATAAACACAGGCATAGAGGTTAGCATTTTCAACACATAATTTTCAGACACAGTTTAATCTGTAACAGTAGTTATCAACATCATAAAGTTACAGTAGTATGACACCTGTATCGAATCAACCACCTATATTCGAGTTTGTCAGTTGGTCTGTAATAATATCCTTTATGAGATTTTTTTCTCTTTCTAGTGTAAGCTCTAGCATCAGGTATGGCATATAATGATCTTGTGTGTCTTAGTCTGCTTTAATGTGGGACATTTTTACAGGTAGGTCTTTTATGACAATGATGTCTTTGAAAAATGCAGTTATTCATGTTGTTCACTGATTGTTCACTTTTCCCCACTTATTCTACCTGAGTTGAGTAGTTATAATAAAAATTGCTGGTAATTGTCAAACATTTACCCAGTGCTGGACCAAGCACGTTGTGTATACATTGACCATCTAATCCTCATAGCAGTCCTATGAGCTACGTCATCTTACTAGCCCTGCTTGTGTAGGTGAGAAAATTGAGGTACAGGATGGTTATTAGTCTAGCCTAAACATAGTGGAACGAAGCTTCAGAATTGAAGAGTGATGTGAATGCTCACTGTCTTTACCACTGTATTGCAGTAAAAAAAATTTTTATTTCCCCAGTCCATCACATGGTACATCTTGGCTGATTTGTTTACTTGACAGTTTTGCCAAAGCTTGCCCTAATGATCATGCACAGTTGGCAGTTATGGAAATGTTTTATAGGGCTTATAAGATTGTTGGCTCTTTGAAATTGCTAAGCTATATTGTCATCTTTTAACTACTGTCTGCTTATTTTCATGGGCTGTTGCATATGGACATGGTTAATTTTTCTTTTATCTGAATTACATCACTTTGCTACATTAGGTAAATTGCTACATTTTAGTGGGTATAATAGTTGTGTTGTTTTTTTTAAAGAGACTTTTTTTTTTTTTAATATATCATAGTTTATGTGTAGCCTGGAGCATTTATACAATCTCGAAGGCTCTAGAGGACTCATTTCCAGTTAGCCAGAACTTCTCTATATATAAACTTCAATACATTTCACCTCTCCCCTGTAAGATGGAGTACAACCGCCAGATCTTTCTCCTATAGAGTGGCTGGTACATTCGAAATGCTAGCCTTTTGGTTAGTAGCTGAACACTTTAACCACTGAGCAACCAGGGCTCCTTCTGAACAGCATATAGACCAAATATTCTGTTTGTCTGAGGACATACTTTACTTTTATCCTCTTGCTTTCCTAAAGGGGCATGAGAACAATTTCTGGTCTTTGCTCTTTTCTTGACTCCCACCTCTCAAAAACCACAATGATTGGTGACATTGAGCTTTTTAAATGACCTTAATTGACTATAGGCTGTAAGAGTGCTTGATAACCATTAGTCTGTCGTAAGGCAATGCATCATGTTGGGTAGAAATATATCCTGTAAATCATTCTGACTCACTTAACTCTGGCTCTTTTCTTTGCAGGCTGTGTAATTTTTGACAAGCCACTTAACCTCTCTGTCTGCATTTCTTTTTTCAGTTAAATGGGGGTTAAAGATACTATCTACTTCATAAGATTCATATACAGATTAAGTTAGATAATCTATGTAAAGTGCCTAGCATAGTGCTTTATACATTCAATGTTTTATATAACTGTTACCTCTTTTGATTATCACCTCTACCACCACCATGTACATATGTTTTTCAATTTCATTATTTTAAGTATAACTGCCCTTAATATGAGCATAATGGTGACAGTTTGGGAGATTGGGAAAAGCATATTTCAGCTTTGATCTTGATACTGTGGTATCCTGGAGGGTTTTTAATTTTAGTAATTTAGACATTAATAGAAATTCAGATTTGTCACACATAAACTCAGTTTACTACCTGGTACAGAGATAAGACCTTAAGACATATATTTTAAGCATTGGAAAATCAGAATTTAACAATTACAATGTTAGTTTAATGGCCAGAATCCTGATCTTTACACTTTAGGCTTTTATCTTTTATGAGCCATCACAGGAGGAAAGCTTGATCATGTCTTGAGCTTAGTGGCAGTCATAGCTAGTGTCTGAGGTTTTCAGTGGTGGGTAAGGTCTCAGTCTTCCTTTCTAGCAGGATCCCCTCTTTGGAGGGTGACTGTTCGAGTCTAGAGAGGGGTCTCTTGCCTCTGCCCTTTTCTCAAAGCAGTAAGCTAAAACTCATTGTTTTGTAGCCTTGATTCTCATAAGATAGAACCAAGTGATGTCATCTTTAGTGTGTTACACTTTCAAGGATAGTATTTTGCTTAATGTTGCATCTTTTAGAGAGTAAAGGTTGTGTATGACTTCATTAATGTTGCTTTTTGAGAGATTAAGGAGTTGTTTAAAAAAATGATTTCTCAATTCATAAAGTTAGACGTTTTCTAAGTAACTTTTTTGATGACTTACAGCTTCTAAAAGCTTGTAAGCTGCTAATGACATAAAGATTTTATGGTTAGAGAGCATCGTAGCAGTGTACTTGTGTATTTCTGGTTTAATTTCATATCTTGAACCAGTTGTACATATGCAATTTGAAAGTGTATCGGTGTTAAAGGAATAGGTAATTGTAACCTACCAGTGTGGTTTGAAATACCATGTAGACTTACATATGGTTTTTCTGTCTTGAAGAGCCCAAATACTGTTATATTAGAATATTTGGCAAAAATTGAACAAAAATTAATGATGTTAACAGCAATCCTAAAATAGTGAGCAAATTTGAATGTGAGGTGAAACTAAATAAAACTTGTAGTGATTATGTTCTGATTCTAATAACATGTGTCATAGTCATCTTAGTGGTGCTTAAACAGAAATATCACAAATAGTTGGCTTTAAAAGGAAAAATACTGTTTTGTCACAATCCAGGAGGCTAAAAGTCCCAATTTAGAGTGTCAGCTCCAAGGGCAGGCTTTCTCTGCTGGCCCTGGAGAAAAGTCCTTGCTGTCAGTCTTCCCCTAGACTGAGAAAATCTGATGCTCAGGGTCCTCAGGTCTTTTCTAGGCACTGCTTCCCTTATTGCCCAGGAGACTGCTTTGAGGCACAATACAGTCCTTAAACACAGTGAGTCCTGCCCCACTGACACAGCTGTCACCGGTCCACGCTCATGAAGGTCATAAAGGTAGGATTTACAGCATGGAGGAACATCATACAATACCAGGTATCGTGGCCTAGGCAAATTGATACACACAATTTTGGGGACACATAATTCAGTCCATGACAACATATAATTAGTAACTTAGAAGATTTTAAATCTGAAAATGTATTCTGTAGTTTTTATGGTTTTCTTTACGTGGTGACATGCTGTTTGTCTTATTTCAGAATGAAGATATTGAAACGGACATTAACAAACTAAAACCCCAGCAAGAACTAGGACGAGCCTTAGAAGAACTAAAAATGTATGAACACCTTTTCCCTGAGCTTTTTGATGATTTTCAGGTATAAACATAGAAAATTCACCATCTTACTTGATTTTAATAAAGATTTTTTTTTTTTTTAAATCCCTTAGAACTATAGTCACTGCTTTCCTTCCTAAGAAGGAAAAATAGTATTGCTTTTCTGAGGGACTTTGGACAGTTATTTAATTATTATTAATTATTTAAACATTCAGAGCTGCAAATAGCTTATCTATAAAATGACAGAGGTTGGACCAGCTGTGTAATTTTTTGTCTTTGGTTCATCACTTTTAACTCACATAGTTTTTTATTCTTTTATATTTAAAAAATGACATTTCAGAATCATATGCTAGAGTCATCTTTGTATCAGTTTTGTTCTGTTAAGATAGAGAGATAAGAGCTAACAAAATAGTGATTTAAAAATAGAATCTGTGCATATTAAATTTTCTCCCCTGCTTGCCCCACTCCCCACAGCTGTAGTACACTGAATAACTAGGGGCAGGTGGAGAAAAGAAGGAGAAGAAATGGAAATCTTCAAATCTGAATTGGTTCCCAGGGAGAGTGACTTACTCACATATTTTACCCTCTGTCTCAGTTGTCTGTTGCTGTACAACAGAAATTCCACAAGTGGATGGGTGTAACAAACACATTTGTCTTCTCCCAGTTTAAGAAGCTAGCAGTCTAATTCAAGTTGCCAACTCCTAGGGAAAGCTTTGTGTGTCTCTTTCTGCTGGGGTAGAGGGGTGAAGGTCTTGGCATTAATCTTCCCCTGAGTTGAAGGCTTTTTCAGCACAAGGAACCCAGGTCCAAAAGAATGCACTGTGCTACTACTGGCTTTCCTTGGTAATTAGGAGGTCCCTCCTCTCTACTTCTGTCTTTTATATCTTGGAAGACATAGACTTAAGATACAGACTAATTCTGTAGATCGTGTCCTGCCTCATTTAACATAACTACCTCTACAACAGCGTAATACTGGGAATCGTGGCTTAGCTATGCATGTATTTGGGGTACCCAGTTCAATCTGTAGCACCCTCATTTGCTAGAATCTAATTATTCAGCCTAGATCACACAGCAAATAATGGTAAATTTGATTGGATTGATGACATTTAATACATCTAATTTCTCATTCTCACTCTGCTGCTGACCTGTCCTGGGTACTTGGGTAAGTCCCTGGAACTACAGAGGACGTTAAACTGTAAAATACAGGAATGAACTACATAATCTCCAAGATTTATTTAGCTTCTGCTGCAGAAGTCCTCCCTCTTCATTTCTATATACTTCATTCCTGCCTCCTTAAAGGAAAAAAAAAATTATATATGAGGGGTGAAATGAAAAGAAGTATTTGCCAACTAGTGTTTGCATTTCAAAGTTCTAGTGATTCAGATATTGAATGAAGTGGGAGAAGCAGCAGCAAGTCCACCAATACTCCTTCTACTACGTTTTGGGACTTCTTGTAGATTTGAAGCTTGTTGCGAGGTAGTAGAGAGAGAGCAGGAATAAAGTTGAGGGTCTTTGTCAATAAGCAGCTGAGAAAGGGTACAGGGTATTTTTCTTTTTTTTCATTGAACCTATAGCAAATTTCTTGCTTTTCTTTTCATATCTTTGCACCTAGCTAAGAACTCCTTGAAATTAAAATTCTCACAGACAACAAATACTGCTGAATCAAAGCAGAAAATTACTGTGGGAAGGAATGAATGATTGTATGAAGAAGTAGATGTATTTTCTTCTTGGTTTACAAAATATAATTTTGATGTGGTGATAGAGCAGAATAATTTTGTAAATGGTGTCAAGGCCAGAACTCTTCATCTGTTGCCCGTGTTACGGGAAATAGTACATTATATTTTATTGGAAAATTGTTTCTCAGGTAGTTGTGTTGGCACTTTATCTTTTTCAGTTTTAAGTTTCAGGGTAGTACACTGTTCAGAGACATGAGTGTCTGTTTTATGAAATGTGTGTTTACAGTGTATTTAAGTGATGTGCTTTTGAGGATTAAAAAAAATGGTTGGTTCCTGTAAGGAAGTGTTGGAAATAATTTTAGTCAATCATTACTTATTGCTTTCCTGATAGATCATGAGATATTAAACGTAAATTAATTTTGGTAATGGCTAGTAAGTTGGATTTGCATGTCTTTCTCAACATCACCTATACAAACTTAAAATGACTTACTGTGTTGTGTTTGGACCCTGATACCACCTACTGTGTTCCTAGATGTGTATTCAGTACCCACATGGTGGCAAAATGACTTTCATTTGAAAGTGGCATATGGAATTAATTACCAACAGACTTTCTGAGGAAACTTTAATCCTCCTTTTGCCACCTAAATTTTATTTTGTTGTTTTTGAGATGATACACAGCAAAATATACTTTAGTTGAACCTGTACAATTTAGTGACATTGATTACATTCTTCAAGTTGTATAACCATCTTCACCTTTTCCTCTTCTGAGTTGTTCCTCCCTCATTGCCATAAACATGTTAACCCCATGGTTCGTATCTAACCTTTCGAGTTGCTGTTGTCAGTGTGATCCATATAGGTAGTTGCTAAAAGTGCGTAACACAGACCATTTTTATTGGTTAAACTCAAATGTTGTTTGGTTTTAAGAAGACGTTAGGGCATATTTTTGTTTTAAGGTTTATAGATAATCTCAAGGCAGTAGTGTCAGGCGTTCTACTTTTCCATGACTCCAGAAAATCTGCAGCTCATGAAAATTTTAAATTCTGTTCAGCATTTTCTCCCTTTTGATCAGGATTCTTCTATGGAATCTTTGATCAAAATGTGTAGTGATGGTAGCCAGGTACCATCTAGTTCTTCTGGTCTTGTGGCAAAGAAAGTAGTTGTTCATGGGAACAATTAACCACACATTTCATATCCTCTTCTTATTCCTGATTCTCTTTCTTCCTCTGTGGTTCCAGGAAAATAGAGACCAATTGTGTCTTGAATGACAATTTGCAAGCTTTTAGGACCCCAGGAAGTATGTAAGGAATTAGGAGATATAATAGAAGTACTAAACACATTATTAAGCCAGGTAACTGGGATGTCTCATGTAACTATGACCCTGAACCTCCAAACCAAGGAACTAAACCCCGTGACATGTTTGGTTGTACATAAGTAGCCTCAGCAACTATTCTTTTTTCTTTTTTGTAAATATATGTATCACACGACTTTTGCCAGTTGAGATTTTTAGAGGTATACAACTTGTTGACAGCAATTACAGTAATTGACTGTACAGCCTACCCTTAATCAATTTGGTTTTTCCATCACTGTTAACCTTCTTTCTGCACTACTCCCAGCCCTTGGTAACCGCTAATGAACTTTGTGATTGCTATACATTTGCTGTTTCTTGTGAAGTCATACAGTTAATTTGTCCTTTTATGATTGGCTTATTTTGCTCAGCATGGTGTCTTCAAACTCCATCCATACTTTAGCGTGTATCAAGGCTTTGTTTTTTCTACTGGCTGAGTAGTATTCCACTCTATGTATGTACCACATTTTGTTTAACTATTCATCTGTTGATGGGCATTTAGGTTGTCTCCACCTTTTGCCTGTGGTGAATAGTGCTGCAGTGAACATTGCAAGTCTATTTTTTGAGCCTCTGCTTTCAAGTCTTTTGGGGTATGTACCTAGCATTGAAACTGCCAGATTGTATGGTAGTTCAGGAAACCCTGGTGATGCAGTGGTTAAGAGTATGCCTGCTAACCAAAAGACTGGCAGTTAAATGGAAACTGTATGGAGCATTTCTGCTCGTTCCTCTAGGACCATTATGAGTTGGAAGTGACTCGTAGGCGATGAGTTTTGGGTGTTTTATGGTAGTTGTATTTTTAATTTTTTGAGGAACTGTTGTACTGTTTTCCATAATGGCTGTGCCATTTTGCATTCCTACCAGCAACAGATAAGTGTACCACATTTTCCTGTATCCTCTCCAACATTTGCCATTTTCTGTTTATTATTTTAGCCATCCTAGTGGGAGTGAAATGATATCTCTTTGAGATCTTGACTTGCATCTGTCTAATGGATAATGATGCTGAGTGTCTTTCCATGTGTTTGATGGCAATTTGAATGTCCTCTTTGGTGAAATGTCTATTCAAGTCCTTTGCCTCTTACATAATTGTGTTACATACCTTTTTTTTATTGTTAAAGTGTCAAAGTTTTGTATATATTTTGGTTGTTATATTTTTGTGAGATACAGTTTCTGAAGATTACTCTCCCAGTCGGTGGCTTGTCTTTTTACTTTTTTTTGATAAAGTCTTTTGTGAAAAAAAGCTTTTAAGTTTTAAGGAGTTTCATTTATTTTGTCTTTTGCGCTTTGTGCTTTTGTTATTGTAGATGATCCACTGTTGAAAGCTAGGCCTGAGAGCATTGCCCCTGCTTCTTTTTCTAAGCATTTTATGGCTTTAGTTTGCATGTTTTCTTATGCATAAAATTGCTATGAGTTGGAACTGACTTGATGGCATCTAAGAAAAACAACACAGTTTACACATTTAGGTCTATAATGTATTTTGAATTTGGCTTCGTGTATGGTATGAGGTATAGATCTTGTTTGATTTTTTTTCTGCATGTGGAAATCCAATTTTCCCAGCACTGTTAATTGAAGAGACTCTTCTTTCCCCATTGAATGGTGATAGCAGCCGTGTCAAAAATAAGTTGTGGGTTTATTTTTGGACCCTCTGTTCTGCTCCTTTGGACTTTGTGTCTGTTGTTATACCCTACCATACTGTAGCCATACAGTATGGTTTAATTAGGTAATGAGTAACAGAGTTCTCCTACTTTGATCTTCCCTTTCAACATTGTTTTAACTATTTGGGTCCTATTGCCATTTCATATACAGTTGAGGATTGGTTTTTCTGTTTCTGTAAAGAAGGCTGTTGGAATTTTGATCAGGATTACATTGAATCTATAGATTGCTTTGAGTAGTACTGACAGCTTAGCAATGCTACGTTTTCTAATCCATGAACCTGGAACATTTTTCTATCTAAAAGTCTCTTGAATCCGCTTCAGCAATACTTTATAGTTTTCATTATGTAGACCCTTTATATCTTTGGTTAGATTTATTCCTGGGTATTTTATTCTCTCAGATTCTGTTGTGAATGGAATTATTTCCCTTTCAGATTTCTCACTGCTGGTGTAAATAAACTCAACTAATTTTTGTTTGTTGATGTTACATATACTGAGCCAAGCCAACTGCTGTCGAGTCAGATCTGACTCATGGCGACCCTGAAACTTTGCTAAATTCCTCTATTAGTTTTAAAAGTTGTCTTGGGTACTCTGTGTGATTTTTTTATATGTAGGCTCATGTCATCTATGAATAGAGATAATTTTATGTCTTTTCCAATCTAGATAGCTTTTATTTCTTTTTCTTGTCTTGTTGTTCTGGCTAGGGCTTGTGATGTACATTGTCGAACAGAAGTGACGAGAGCAAACATTGTCTTCTTTCCGGTTTCAGTGGAAAGCTTTCAGTCCTTCTCTGTTAAGTGTTAATGATGGCTGGTTGTTTTTCTCAGGATACTTTTTAAGTTAGGATAATTTGGTCTTAGTGACAGTTTTTTTTTGTAGTTTCATTTGCTCTTGTATCTCCATGGCAGAATATTGGAAGTATTAAAATTTTACTTTTTCACAGCTCTTTACTAATTCTTCTGTGGTAGCTTAATTTTAATTATATTGACCGTATGGCCTTTTATATTTTGTTTTCTCTACTTTTTTCTCTTTTTAATTTGATTTTATATTTTTATCAAAGCAAAATATGCACAGACTTTAGAGACGCAAATAATTTTACATGGTTTAATCTGGACAGATAGGCCTTATTCAACCTGCTGTGTCATGCAGTCACTTTTAACATGGTTTGCAAGTTAGTTCTCCCATCTCTAAAGGTGTACTTAAAATTTTGTGTCTTAATTTCTCCTGCCTTCTTTTTTGGTTTTATTTATTTTGCATTATGTTTTTAAGATTGACACCCTTTAATTATCCCATACTGTAGGTTGTCTTTTCATTTTCTTTATCCTGTCCTTTGTGCACTGAGGTTTCGAAGATTTGGTGATACCTGGTTTATCTGTTTTTGTATGTTAATGCTCTTGCTTTTGGTGTCATATGTATAAAAAAACCACCTTGAAGCTTCTTGTGCTTTCTTCTAAGAATATTGTAGTTTTAGCCCATATGTTCAGGTCACTGATCCATTTTGAATCAATTATTGTATATGGTATGAGTATGAGCCCAACTTTATTCTTTTGTATGTGAAGATATAGTTGTCTCTCACCCATTTGTTGAAGAGATTTTTCCTCCTTGAATGGATTTGGCTTCCTTACAAAAATCACTGGGCCATAGATGTATGGGTTTTAGACCTTTGATTCTTTTGCACTGGTCTATATGTCTGTCCTTTTATCAGCACCACACTGTTTCGATTAGTATGCCAAGCCACGTGCTGTCGCTTTATCATATGTTTTGAAATTGGGGTGTGTGGATTTTCTTCTTATTTAATGAAGATTGTTTTGCCTGTTTGGGACACCTTATGATTCCACGTGAATTTGAAGAGTGTATGATCTTAAGTTTGATAATACTGACTGCCGTCAACTTGATTCTGACTCATAGCTGTGCAGTTTGTTAATACATTTTAATATTAACAGCTAAAAGAGTAAACTTACTATTTATTTTTTTAATTTTCAAAGGACTGTGATTTAATCTCCAAAGAACCGAAGCCTTTTGTATTTGAAAGGAAAGTACATGGTCCTATTGTCGTTCCCACAGCAGGAGAGGAACCATCTGGCAATTCAGGCAATTTAAGGAAAGACGTTGTAATGAAGGAGAATATAGCTGTTACAAGAGACGAAGACAACAAGAAGCCTACCTTTGTGGATCTTGCAAAAGAAGAAACTAAAAATAATGACAGAACATTACAGCAGCAGCCAGATGATCAGACTAGAACTATTCCACAAATCCATGGTGTAAATAATGATATTGTAAAGGCCTTGGACCGAATTACATTACAGAATATTCCTTCTCAAACATCCCCGAGTTTTGCTGTAGGAATGAAGAAAGATTACAGTCTTCCTCTTACTGTGCTTTCATGCACTAAAGCTTGTCCACATGTAGCTACTTGTGGAAATGTTCTCTTTGAGGGAAGAACAGTTCAGCTAGGGAAACTTTGCTGTACTGGAGTTGAAACTGAAGATGATGAAGATTCTGAGTCTAATTCATCAGTAGAGCAAGCATTAGTCGATGTGCCTGATGGACCAACACTCCATGACTCAGATCTGTATGTTGAGATTGTAAAAAATACAAAGTCTGTCCCAGAGTATTCAGAGGTGGCTTATCCTGATTATTTTGGTCACATTCCACCTCCATTCAAGGAGCCTATTTTAGAAAGGCCTTACGGTGTACAGAGGTGAGTTGCAGATTTTTTTTCCCTTGTAAATAAGACCATTGTGAGAGTATGAAGCACACTTAAAAAAAATTACTTTGGTATTTAAGAAAAGTTTACTTCAAATTAAAGTTATTGTAATTCTTTTACCCAGCCAAGTAAATTTTGTGTTGCTTAGAAAATTGTCCTTTTGCTTCTACTTTGTTACTTTTCTAAACTTGTTACCATTCAAAAGAAGCCAGCATGATAAACCTGACCATTGAACAACTTAGAAGTTTTTATTTAGATTGAATTTCAAAATAAAGACCAGATTGTTTAATAATCTCTGGATAAATATTCCATTTACTTAGTAATTTGCTAATTATTTCAAGTTGGTTTAAGTATATGCTTTAAAAACAAGCTCTAAATGAAGCAGTACAAACGCTATTATTTTGTTGTAAAACCAAAAACCTGTTGCCATCAAGTTGATTCAGACTCACAGCAACTCTGTGGGACAGAATAGAACTGCCCCATAGTGTTTCCAGGGAGCAGCTGGTAGATTTGAACTGCTGACCTGTTGGCTTTCAGCTGAGCTTTTAACTACTATGCCCCCAGGTCTCTCTCCATTTTGTTATACAGTTTCAAATTTAAAATTGGAAATAGAGAATGTAAAATAATTTGGGATTCATAAAGACAGTGATTAAGATTATTGAATTTAGCCAGGCAGTATTAGATATTACAAATACAATTAAGTTTTGCCAAGTAGTGAACTGTTATTTGACATATAAATACTTTTTTTTTAATTTAATATGACTGAATGAAAATGTACATTCACATATAAATTTACATGCCCACCTATATGCAGCTTCCACTGCTCTCCCTGTCCGGTGACAGCACACTATTCCTCTCTGCTCCATACATGTCTCATCCTCCCAGCAGCCTCCTTTCTGCTCCTTTCCACCCACTCTCCTTCCTTCAGCCAGAGGTCAGCAGGATGATATCCTATAGATGTATAGAACCATAAAGTGCAACCAGTATATGGTCACTCTGCATTGCCAAGTCCAATCCATTCCTGTCCAAAGAGTGGACCTTTGTTATAATTTATGGGTAAGGGCAGCATCAGGGCCGGGGGCCATGCTCTCAGGGGAACCCCAAAACCGCTGGACCATCAATTGAGGTCTTTTAGTGGAGGTCTCAGGATGCACCCCTTTTTATTCTTGTGTTGCCAGTGAGACTCCTCTCTGTGATCTCCATCGTGACTATCACTGGTGGTGGCCGGGCACCATCCGGTTCTTCCGGTCCCAAGTCAGTGTAGGCACCCACTCTTGTGGGTCTCTCTGTCTTCTCGGTTGTCTTTACTCCATGTCATTTTGGTTCTCGGTGAGCATCCGTTCCTGCTGAGTTGGGACCATTTGCTGTGTCCTCGGATGGCAGCTTGGCAGCTTTTAAGACCCCAGACGCCACTCACCAATGTGGGGTGCAGGCAGCCCTCTTAGCAAAACGCTGCTTGTGCCAGTTGGCCTTGATTTCGCATAAGAGCATGGTCCCCTGCCCCCCGCCCCAGCTACTCTATCCTCACAATATTGAGTTAAGATAGAAGGAGTACTCAAGTTGTGCTGAAGTCCACTTAATGTTGTTCTTGTTTCTAATGTGTGCTATCACCGCTTTCTCCCAACCAGATTTCTAGCAACTACCTAATCTAAACTGTCCCCCCCTCGCCCTCCCTCCCTCCTCTCCCTTGCAACTGTCGAAGAGTCTTTTCTTCTATACACAAGTCTGTTTTTGAGATCTTATCGTAGAGGTCTCATACAATATTTGTCCTTTTGTCGCTGACTGCTTTTACTCAACATAATGTCTTCCAGTTGAAACTAGGTTAGGAGATGTTTCCTGGAATCATCGTTATTCTTTATCATTGTGTAGTGCTCCATTGAGTATATGTACCACAGTTTACCTATCCATTCTTCTATTGTTGGGCATCTGAATTGTTTCCATCTTTTTGCTATCATGGACTGTGCTGCAATAAACATTCTTGTGCATGTGTCCGTTGGTGTGGAAGGCCTTGATTCTGGGGGATGTATTCCAGGCAGTGGAATTACTGGGTCAAATGGTATATCGATACACATTTTTTTAAGGAAGCGCCAGTTTGCTTTCCAAAGAGGCTGGACCATTTTGCAACCCCACCAAGAGTGTAGGAGAGTTCCACTTTCTCCACAGCCTCTCCAGTATTTGTTGTTTTGTGATAAATACTTTGATGAGCCTAGATTATTCTCAGAGATTATAGTTTAGTTTTTGTTTTGGTGGTTTATCAATGTAAAAAGCACGTGCATACTTTTGGTATCAGTACAGTATGTAATGATAAAGGAGGACAGCGCTGTAGGCCTTTGATTCTTTTTAGGGCAATAACTGTCTGTTTTGTCTTCTGTGTCTGCTGTAATTCATCTTTTTTACCTAGAAGCTTATCATGTGTCTTGTGCTTCTAGTTGTCCTCTTGATCCACAGGTCTGAGATGCCACACCGTACAGCATCAGAGGCCAGAGACTCACTTCACTGAGAAGGATGTTAGAGTCAGCCTATGCTTGGCACCCACTCGTTGTGTCACATAGTGCACCACCAAGAGGCAGCTGGCCTCATGGAATGAGAAAATGGCCTATCAAAGGCTTAAGTGAAGGTGTGCCTCAGAGGAAACGATTTGTTACTGTCTTTTAGGATGCTGCGCGTGTCCTAAGTTTGAACTTCTGCATGGCTCTGTATCCCAAGTGGGAAAAAAATAACAGAAGGGCAGAACATAAGGAGCCTACTTACTGTCTTTCCATTGTACCACAGTGGAATTTTGTACTTCCTGTGCGGGCACCTCTAGGCTCTGCAGGGTCAGAAGTCCTGGTCCCCAGAGTGGGTGCAGTCTTACTGTCTGGCTACAGTTACCTCAGAATGTGTGCAGTTTAAGGAACCAGGAAGCAAGTAGAAGTTTTACTATCTTGGCACAGGTAACTGATCTTTATCAGTTAGAGGAGGTAGGCTTGCTTTCACACAGTGGTACCAGGCAGAAATCAGTGTGTGTGCAACTCAGGCAATCAACTTGCTTCCTTTTGGTACTTCGTTGCCCAGTTTTAAGTATAAATAGGCAGGTAGCAACCACTCTTGATTGAGAATGGTGTGATTACCAGGGCCTAATACCCATCAGGAGTGAGGCTTTGGGTCACTTAAACAGGTGCCGGGAACTACAGGAGATGATAGCTGAGGTCGGGGTGGGGTAGGCTTTAGACAGTTAGTGGAGAATGGAGATGATGAGTTGCAGCCCTGAGGACCATTGGCAATAGTGGGGGTGAAGTTTGTCCTGCTAAAGTTGTTCTTTTAAGTTACCCTGTAAGAGAGACCTGCAGTAACTGTGCGGGAGGTGCGTTTCAAATATGGGGCAAGAATTGGCGTAGGCGGCTCAAGAAGTAGACTGTGGCAGCCCTGGGAATAAGCCACTCAGATCTGCCTTCAAGAGAGAACTTCTGGGAGGTTTCCAGTGGCTGATAGTTTTCAGCTGCCACTCCTTTGAGATCTGTCAGCTTTTATTCTGAGGCCATACCCTCTCTGTCCGCCAGTGACTAAGCCATTCCTGAGCAGTGTAGCAGCCTGCTTAGAGGCAGTCTTTGCTCTGGGCCTCCGCTTTGACGTGGCTGAGACTTGCCAGAGCTGCTTTGCCATCTGAGGCTCTTCCCTCTGAGTGTAGTCCAGGTGATACACCTACTTGGCTGATGGCCCTTTCTCACCTACTGTTGCTCTCTTTCCCCTTTGTTCTGTTGCTTTTCCCTCAGTACTTGATTTTTTTTTTTAATTGTACTTCAGGTGAACATTTACAGACAAACAAGTTTCTCACTAGATGGATAGCACACATACTGTTTTATGACATTGGTTAACAACCGATGGTATGTCAGCACTGCCCTTCTTGACCTTGGGTTCCCTGTTACCAGCTTTCCTGTACCATCCTGCTTTCTGTTCCTTGCCCCTGGTTTGGCATGCCCCTGTAGTCAGCTTTATTTATGGGCCTGTCCAATCTTTGGCTAAAGGGTGAACCTCAGGAGTGACTTCATTACTGAGCTGAAAGGGCTTCTCGTGGCCATGCTGTAGAACTTCCTGCAGTCTCTGTCAGGCACCTAAGTCTGGTCTTTTGTAGTAAGAATTTTGTTCTGTGTATTTGTCCAGCTCTGTCCAGGATCTTCTATTGTGATTCTTGTAGTGGCTAGTAGTGGTAGCCAGGTGCTATCTAGTGTACTGGACTCAGTCTGGTGGAAGCCATGGTAGCTGTGGTCCCTCAGTTCTTTGGACTAGCTCTTCTCTTGTATCTTTAGTGTTCTTTGTTCTGCCTTGCTCCAGAAGAAGCGAGACCAGTGGAATATCTTAGGTAGGTGCTCATAGGCTGTTAAGACTGTTTTAAGGCTGTTTACCAAAGTAGAATATATAATATTTAAAGAAATTTTTTTTTATTGTGCCTTAAGTGAAAGTATGCAATTCAAGTCAGTTCGTCATATAAAAACTTACACACAGATTGTTAATGTGACCCTAGTTGCTGTCTCTACAATGTAACAGTGTATTCTGTCCACTCTGCATTTTCCATGTAAGAACATTTTCTTTACAAACCATGTTATGCTAGTTGAGCTAGATGTTCCCCAAGGCTGTGTTCTTCATAGGCGTCAGGCTAGTAATTTGGTCCCTCAGGGAGTTTGGATGTGATTTTTGATGGTGGCTTAGTCTTTGGCTGGCTTGATCTTTCAGAGAATATTGTTCATCACTGGTTGTAAGTTGTACCTCATCTTTCTCCTGAGCCTATCCTGATGGGTAGGAGTGTATATAGACTAGAAATTACTGTGACTCTTCTGCCGCCCTTTCCATTCTCCATATTTATGATGAATTCTCTCACCTCATCCCTCAAACATTGACCTTGGAATTGCTAGAGTCTATCCTTTTCAGCATGTTAGGCCACATGTAGGTCTTTTTTCCTGAAGTAATAGGTTTTATTATGTGTATTATATATACATATATGCACACACACAATGTGGCATAATACTGAGTTTGCTATTAAAACCAAAGCTTTATTATTTCGGTGCTGTGAGATAACAGCATGATGAAAGATCAAAAGTAAATGACAATTGGTATGTATGTTTTAGAGATAAATGTGTTAGTATGCAGATAAAAGTCCTAAGGAGTTAGAGCTCAAGGGAACCCAAACACAGAAAACCCAGTGATTTACAAGTCTGGTACCTGCATTTGCTCCTGGAAAATTTGTAATGAGAAAAAGAGAACTGGGCTCCAAAATACTGTTGAAGATTAAGTGATCCATGTCTTCCAGATGTTTCTAAGATTTTTTCCATGTAGAGAGATATTCCTCCTGATTTTCGTGATTCTAAGGAAGGTATTCTTTGGCTTTCCAATTTGTTGTAGGAGTATTAAGCTGTAAGTTTTGAATCAATCTGAAACTGTTGGCTAATGTACATCATTACGTATTTTGTGTGATGGTGACTGTTAGTTTAATTGATTTGTATAACCTCGTAGAAAACTACATATGCTGTGTTACAAAATCAACATTTATGGTATTTGTTGTAAATTCCATTTCCCTATCATGTTTGCCGTAATTGCCAAGTCTATCAGAGCCTTGATCTGAGACAGAAATACAACCTGTTTCAGTGAAACGGTATGGCTCTGATAACATTATTTAATTTTATAGGACTTTTCCAGTAATCTTAATTACTTTAGGTATTTAAGAAAAACAAACCAAACCTATTGTTGTCAAGTTAAGTCCAAGTTATAGTGACCCCATAGGACAGAGTAGAACTGCCTACATAGTTTCCGAGGAACACCTGGCGAGTTTGAACTGCCAGCCTTTGGATTAGCAGCCGTAGCACTTCACTGCTATGCCACCAGGGTTTCCTACTTAGTTATAGTGACGGCAACAAAAATGTGTACAAATTATCTGGTAGTTTTATATTTGAAGAATATTGGTTACATTACATACTTATTTGGTAAGTATTTGTCAGATGTGTATGTGGAAGTTTGGCTGAGTAGTGTAGTTACTGTGCTTAAAGGTATGGGTGCCTCAGAGCCTCCTTTCTCTCTTTTCAACCATCATTATCTGTTTAGAATTATTTGTTCCTTCGTTACTTTAACTAGAGGCTGGGAGAAGAAGTGCATAGGGCAGAAGGCAGTTGGATTTGACTTGATAAGAGTGGTCAGGCGGTGTGGTGTGCTGAGACATGGTGGCAGGGCAACAAGTACTTTGAAAGGAGATGCTTAGATTCTAGAATTGACTCTCCCAGTGCCTCTTTGTTTTCCCAACTATTAGCATAGAATGTAATATTTATGAATATTTATTATTAACCCATATTAAGATAGTAAAGAAAATATATCACATATGTTACAACTAAGTATTGTTTTGTGAAACTTTGTTTCAGTTGTGTGTGTACATGTGTGTGTTCAGTCATGACTTTTCTTTGAATTTTATTTTTATTGTGGTTATGTGAAAACATACAGTCCAAGTCAATTTGCTGTATAAAACCCCAAATGCATGCCTCTGTGCAGTTCTATCTTCTCTCCTCACCCTGTGACAGCGCACCTCTCCTTTCCACTCTGTGCTTCCAGCATTCATTCATCAGTGCTTATCCCCTCGTACCCACCCTCGCGTGTCACCTCTAGGGAGGAACTCTTCAGATAGCCTCATGTATGTATTTAAACCAAGAAGTACACACATCACTTGCGTCACTCTGTGTCTTACAGTACAGTCTAATGTTTGTCTGAAGAGTTGGCATCAGTACTGATTTCAGCTCTGGGCTAGCAGCAAGTCCAGGGGCCGTGATCTCAGGGGACCTTCCAAGGTGTTGGACCATCAGGTCTGATCTTTGAATAGAGTTCTAGATCTGTACTCCCCTTGTTCTTGTGTTTTATCAGCAGCTCTACATCGTGTGCCCTATGGGGGCAGTCATTGGTGGTGGCTAGGCACCATCCAGTTCTTCTGGTGTCATGCTGATACAGTCTCCAAATCATAAGGACTCTTCTGTTGCCTGGGCTCATATTTTTCTCCTGTCTTTGATGTTCTTGGTTTTCGTCTGCTCTAGGTGGATTGGTACCAGTTGATGTTCCTTAGATGGCATCTTGCTGGCTTTTGAGACCCCAGGTGCCCCTCACCAATATGGGGATGCATAGTATTTTCGTAGAAAAAAACTAGTTTTACCACTTGACCTCAGTGTCTCCTAAAACTGTGGTCCTCAGCAAGTCATGATTTTTTAAATATATTTCTTGTAGGTCATGAGCAAAAAAGTTTGATAGTTATTCACCCAGATCATAGTTAGGAAAATCTGGCCTGTGTGCCAAATCTAGCCAACTGTCTGTCTGTGTTTAGCACACAATCTAAGAATGTTTTTTACATTTTTAAATGGTTGAAAATGAAAAGAAATTAATGTTTTTTGACACATGAAAATTATATGAAATTCATATTTTGATATTTTTTGGAACACAAGCTTGCCCACTTATGTATTGTCTGTGACTGTGTGTATGCCACCTTAGTGGGAGGTAGTTATAGTGACAGAGACCATGTGACTTACATGTATTATTTGGCTCTGTACAGAAAAGGGAAACCTTGGTGGCATAGTGGTTAAGTGCTACAGCTGAACATTGGCAGTTCAGATATGCCAGGCATTCTTTGGAAACCTCTGTATAGAAATTTTACTCTGTCCTATTCTGTAGGGTTGCTATTAGTCAGAATTAACTTGATGGCAGTGGGTTTGGTGTTTTGGTTTATACAGAAAAGGTAGGAGCCCTGGTGGCGTAAACCCAAAACCGAACCAAACCCAGTCCTGCTGAGTGGATTTCAACTCACTACAACCCTGTAGGGCAGAGTAGAACTGCCCCATACAGTTTCTAAGGAGCTCCTGGCAGATTTGAACTGCTCGTCTTTTGGTTAGCAGCTGTAGCACTTAACCACGATGCCCTGGTGGCACAGTAGTTAAGAAATCAGCAGCTTGCCAGAAGACTGGCATTTCAGATCTACCAGTAGTTCACCCTATGATGCCCTGGTGGCATACTAGTTAAGAAATCAGCAGCTAGCCAAAAGACTGGCGTTTCAAATCTACCAGTAGTTCACCCTGTGGGGCAGTTCTGCTTTGTCCTGTAGGGTCACTATGAGTAAGAACTGACTTGATAGCACCTAACAGAAACAACTGCAGGAAAGGTTTTTTGAGCTCTGTACTATGTGGTCTGGAGGCTTTATGGTTCTGAAAAATAGTCAGATGTCGGCCAGGTAATAGGTATTTCTGATAGGCTGAGAAATGCTTCTTTTTTGAAATACATTGAGAATGCGCGTATTTTACTTGCTTATTTTTCTAGCTTTCCGCAGTTTATTTTTTAAGCAAAGCATAAACGTTTTGTAAATTTTCAGCATTAGCCTCTGAGTGCAGTGGAAACCCTGTTGGCACAGTAGTTACGTGCTGTGCCTGCCAACCAAAAGGTCGGCAGATTAGCTCTGACAGGTGCTCCTTGGAAACACTATGGGGCAGTTCTGCTCTGGTCTGTAGGGCGGCTGTGAGTCAGCATCTACTCGACAGCTGTGGGTTGGGTTTGGTTTTTGGTTCTGAATGCAGTCACAATGTAATTGAATGCAGTCGGCAGTATGACTGTCTGTGTACTGTTTATCTTTTCAGAAGAAGTAGCAGTTAGGCTCTTTTACAATTATTCAGTGAAAATAACTATATGTTATTTTGTGTAATACTTTTATGGCTGTCTTTCCTGTGTGCCATCATGTTTTTAAAAAATGCAGCATAAAATGAAAGAAGCTTCGTTAAACATCTCTTAGCCTCATTTAGAAGTGCTCTGCCATCAAGCTGATTCCGACTCCCAGAAACAGGCAGAACTGTCTCATAGGTTCCCAAGACTGTAATCTTGACAGAAGCAGACTGCGACATCTTTCTCTCTCAGAGTAGCTGATGGATTTGAACTGCCACCCTTTCTGTTAGTAGTGAATGCTTTGACCACTTTGCCCCAGGGATCCTTCCATGTAGGTAACACACTAGTATTTAATAAATCTTTTACTGTAGAGACAGTGATGAGTATTTGAACACATTTTCGTGTAGGTTAGATTTAAAAATTAAAAGACGTATTTCTTTTTAAAAAATAGGCTGAATATTTTTTCTGTTTTTGAGTTCCTCTGAATTAGAAAATGGGAAGAACGAGAAAGCAGAAAGATCACTCATTGTCTCATTTCCTGCCCCCCATGAGAGATAATGGGGGATGTTAGCATTTTGATTTACTTTTTTCTCTCCACTTTCTCTCTTTTTTTAAAAGAAAATTATGGTAAATATATGTGTGGAAAAATATTAGCTATTTCAACAGTTTTCGTATATACAGTTCAGGGACATTTAATCATGTTCATCATACTGTTCCACCACCACCCTTATCCTTCCCACCATTGAACCATCGCCCTTAACAGAACTTCATTGTTTCCTAAGCGTTGGTCTCAGTGTGGTAAAAAAAAAAAAACAGAAAAAATATCTGGCTGTACTTTATAATGCATGTTTATTATAAAATGTGTAATTTATATTGCCTTCTTTCAAAAAGCATTTACGGTATTTTAGAAAGACACATTGATCAAAATGAAATGACAAATAAAGAGAAAGGACTGCTGTTGACTCTTAACCACAGGAAGCTGTGGTGGCGCAGTGATGAAGAGTTCAGTTGTTAAAAGGGGCCAGCAGTTCGAATCCAGCAGCCACTCCTTGGGAACCCTGTAGGATGTTTGTTATGTCCTGTAGTTCCTTTGGAGTCTGAATGGCAACACGAGTTGGTTGGGTTTGGTTTTTCTTAACCACAAAAACATGTTCAACTTTGCTCAAGGTAAGACAGGGCAAAGCGGTTACTGATTCCATTTTGATGAAATTCGGCTTTGGTTGCATATGAAAAGAAGTCTCATCCCTGTATGATCTTTTCAGGTCTTTACCTCTTCGAAGAATGTTACTACTTTTCAAAATTATTTGCCTGCATCTGTGCCACTTCTGTGTAGAAAGACAGAATAGACATTCAAGATAGTTTTTCTGTTTGTTTGACAAACTGTTGAGTTTGTGACTATATGCTATCTACATGGTTGTTTTCTAGAACCCAAACTCATCACTTGTAAGAGTCTGCTAAACACTGACTTTTGGATAATTATGCATAGATAATCTTTGTATACAAGATACATAGAAGGATTATTTTTTTTCTTTTTTATGAAATTTTTATCATTTATATGTTTTATCTAATCTTGTTTTGGAGAAAGTTGTGTGTTGGCGTATACAATAATAAATTTTCTTCAAACTTCTGTTTTGTGATTTCAGAACAAAAATTGCACAGGATATTGAGAGACTGATACATCAGAGTGATATCATAGATCGAGTGGTATATGACTTAGATAACCCAAAGTAAGTTTTTTTTTTGGTTGGTTTCTGTCTCGTTTGTCCTCACTGTATTTTTATTTTTTGGCAGAAAGGTGATGGTGAGTCCTGGTTATTTACTTAGGCTGACAGTATCACGAGCTTTTGTTTGTTCTTAGGTGGGTATTTAATGGGGTTAAGGTGGAGATCACAAATTGATTACCTGTCTTCATGTAGTTGAAATTAGCTGCACTGATTCACATGACGTTCTGGTTTGTCTGTCGTGTGGCTCTGTCATTTCCTTGGGGGATCAGAGTAGAGGGAACATGTGCTGATTCTTCACAGTTGCCACCTCTCCCTCTTGTCTGTTACTGCTTGTAGTGGGCTTTAGGTGTTTGAGTTACCTGCCAGGCCTTTGAAGCCACTTCTCATCCTTGGTGTGTTAGCATGTTTTACAATTTAGGATTGTTACTGACATCATTAGATTTTAGGATTGGAATATAAGTAAGTGAAAAATCATACATGTTGAATATCATTGCTACTCATTTGCTTCCCTCATATGAGAATTTTTGTTAGCCCTTAGTGAATTTCCCAGCAGCAACATTTTAGTTTCTGTAGGAAATGTCATATTTTACTGACCTTTGATTTGAGAAAATTAAAATCTTTTTTTAATTAGGTTTTGTGTTACAGAGGTAAGCCAAAGCTAAGTGCCATTGAGTAAAGGCTATATATTACAGCTAATGAGTGAACATAATATTCTTAAAGACAAAGTATCTAATCTATTTATAAAACTCAATTATTTCACAGTTTATAATGTCAGGTATATCACACAGATGTGGTAAAAACAGTAACTCAAGAACTGTGAGTGCGGCATACAGTGCTGTCTGTAACTGAAACCACTTCAGGCAAAATCATTCAGCCTTTTGTGGTCTTAGTTTCCCTCTAGTCGAATGTACGCTGTGAAAGAGCAAGACTGATAAATCAAACAGAGATAACTACAACAGTAGCTGATGCTATTAGGCTTTCAATAAACATTACTAAGGTAATGAATATGTGAAATGATAACTGTACCTGTTCCTTTTTGGTGCTAATTAAATAAGATAACAGATAATGAAGCTCTCTAAATTTAAGACAGTGTTATTAACTGAGAGCTGCATAGTTTTAGAATTACTGCCACTCATACAAGTCATGAATTTTAAAAATCTGTCTGGTCTTTACTATATGATAATGAGTATTATAGAAATAACAATTCAGCCATGCAGAGATCTTCTCTGTAGACCTGGGAATATGTGTCTAATTACAGTTTTTTTGTCTATAAAAATTAGCCAGAGTTTGTATTTTCCTTGTGCTGGTTATGTTCTTTGCTTTTTTTTTTTTAAAAAAAGGGATACTATAGCATTGGTAGTATATTTTTAATCTGTAGCATAGTTTTGTTTATTTTTGTTCACCTGTTTAAATGCTGTGTGCCTTATTAAGCTTTCAAAAATTTGTTTAGTTACATCATTCCAGAAGATGGAGATATTTTGAAGTTTAACTCCAAATTTGAATCTGGGAATCTACGTAAAGTAATTCAAATTAGAAAGTAAGTCATTTAAAACTTTCTTATTTTGTATGTATACATGTTTTTTCTAATTTTCATCAGATTTCTTTATCTTTTCCTTTCAGAAATGAATATGATCTTATTCTGAACTCAGATATAAACAGCAATCATTATCATCAGTGGTTTTACTTTGAAGTCAGTGGAATGAGGCCAGGTGTTGCTTATAGGTTTAACATCATTAACTGTGAAAAGTCCAACAGTCAGTTTAATTATGGTAAGACTATTTACTCTTCTGATTGACAGACTTGCAGACATCTTAATTCTAAGACAGAGTGTTTTTTTAATGTTCCCAACATCTTTGTAATGTTTGAATATTCATCTTTCTGTAATTCTCAGAATTTAGGCATTTATTATGCAAAATATGAAATTGGCTAAGCTTTGATTTGTTCACGAAGAGTTACCCTTAGCAAGGGAAGCCCTAATGGGCGTGGTTGATTTCATCTGCACTAAGTACAATTAAATATTCATCATGAGTAGTGCTTAACATCAGAGTTTAAGTATGTTTATCTAGAAGAAAATTATGTGAAGCATTTTTTTACTTTGAAATAATAGTAACAATAATTTTGAAACAGAGATTCACAAGAAATTAAAATTACTGCAGTGTCCCATGTTTTCTTTAGCAAGTCTCTAATGGTGTATCTTACCTAACTGTAGAACAAGATCAAAACCAGGAAGTTGAAATTGGTGCAGTGAGAGTATATAGTTCTTTGCTGTTTAATCACATTTGTAGTTTCTTGTAACTATCACTATAATCAAGATAGAGAGTGATTCCATCATTACAAAGATCTTCCTTGTGTTACTTCTTTATAATTACCAATAAGTATGATGTTTGCTACAAGTTTTTTGTACATTTTTAAATGTGGTTAAAGTTTTCCTTCTCTTTGTAATTTCCTGAGAGTTTTTGTAATGAATGACTGTTGAATTTTGTCAGCTGTGTTATCTGCATCAATTGATACAATCCTATGATTTTTACATTTATATTAGTGAAAGATATTAGTTGATAATTTTCCTTCTTTGTGAAGTATCTGGCTGTGCTATCATGGTAATGTAATACCAGAGTCTTCATGAAATGCTTTGAAGTGTTCATGCCTCCACTCCCTTACATTTCAAAAAGGGTTATGTAGAATTGGTGTTAATTCTTCCTTAAATGTTTGGTAGCATTCTCCAGTGAAACCATCTGGCCTGGAGACTCCTTTTGGCGGGAATTTTTTTTTTTTATTATGACTGAGTGAAAATGTACATTCCCGTATAAATTTACATGCCCACCTATATGCATCTTCCACTGCTCTCCCTGTCCGGTGACAGCACACTATTCCTCTCTGCTCCATACATGTCTCATCCTCCCAACAGTGTCCTTTCCCCTCCTCTCCACTCACTCTCCTTCCTCCAGCCAGAGGTCAGCAGGATGATATCCTATAGGTGCATAGAACCATAAAGTGCACCCAGTATATGGTCACTCTGCATCGCCAAGTCCAATCCATTTGTGTCCGAAGAGTGGACCTTCATTATGATTTATGGGCAAGGGCAGCTTCAGGGCCGGGGGCCATGCTCTCAGGGGACCCATTGGGGGGAATTTTTAGAATTAGAAATTCAATTTCTTGAATAGTTACACCAAAAAACCCGGTCCCCCTGCCATTGAATTAATTCTGTAGTAATCCGATATGACCAACAGAACTGCCTTGTGTGGTTTCCAAGGCTGTGAATCTTTACAGAAGCAGACTGTTGCATCTTCCACCTGCAGAACACCTGGTGAGTTGGGACCACTCACCTTTCTATTAGCATCTGAGTGCTTTAACCACCACATCACCAAGATAATAGTTACACTCGCAAACCCAAGCCCACTGCCATCAAGTTGACTCTAACTCACAGCAGCCCTATAGGACAAAGTAGAATAGGGTTTCCAAGGCTGTAATTTTTAGGAAGCAAGCTATCTTGTCTTTTCTCCCGTGGAGTGGCTGGTGGGTTTGAACTTCTGACCTTTCAGTCAGCAGCTGAGTGCTTGACCACTATGCCACCAGGGCTTCTCTCAGTGGTTATAGGGCTATACAAGTTATCTAGTTTCATATTGAGTGAGTCCTAGTTTGTAATTTTTGATTAATTGATCCATTTAATCTGAGTTATAGAATGTCTACAGTTGTTACTTTATTATTTTTTGATATTTGCAGAGTTTGTAATAATATTTCCCATTTTATTCTCAATATTGCTAAATTGTGTCTTCTGTCATTGTTTTTCTTTGTCATGCTAGATGTTTGTCAGTTTTATGGAGATTTTCAAAGAGCTACCTTTTTATTTCTTTGACTGTGTCTGCTGTTTCTCTCACAAGACAGTTTTTTTTTTTTTATTTAACATAACTGAGTAAAAATGTACATTCACATGTAAATTTACATGCCCCGCTATATGCAGCTTCCACTGCTCTCCCTGTCCGGTGACTGCACACTATTCCTCTCTGCTCCACACATGTCTCATCCTCCCAACAGTCTCCTTTCCCCTCCTCTCCGTCCACTCCCCTTCCTCCAGCCAGAGGTCAGCAAGATGATATCCTATAGATGTATAGAACCATAAAGTGCTTCCAATATATGGTTACTCTGCATTGCCAAGTCCATTCCATTCCTGTCCAAAGAGTGGACCTTTGTTATAATTTATGGGAACGGGCAGCATCAGGGCCGGGGGCCATGCTCTCAGAGGAACCCCCAAACCGCTGGACCATCAATTGAGGTCTTTTAGTGGAGATCTCATGATGCACCTCTTTTTATTCTTGTGTTGCCAGTGAGGCTCCTCTCTGTGAGCTCCGTCATGGCTATCACTGGTGGTGGCCGGGCACCATCCGGTTCTTCCGGTCCCAGGTCGATGTAGGCACCCACTCTTGTGGGTCTCTCTGTTCACAAGACAGTTTTTAAAACTCTGGTGTTATTCCAGCAAAAATCTTGAGTATAGCCACTTAAGGATTAAGGGTTTAGAAATTTAATAAATACAGAATTAAGGGTTGTCAGGTGTCTGGACTTTCCAGTCAAACATTTTGTCAGTGGAAGATAGTGTAATTATATAAACCTGGTATCAGTAACTTGACATTGAACCATTAAATTTCAAGTATTTAATAACAGTAGATTTTTGTATTAAAGAACTTTTTTTTTTTAATACACACACACACACACAAACAGTTGGTACTGGGGATTGAGTAAAATAGTGTTTATTATGTGTGGCAAGTCAGCCAAATCTCAGAGGCCTCAATCATTTTTGTAAAGATTGAAAGCTTTTAACAACTGAAGCATGCAATGCCATTTTAAATGTTTCAGAGTTACTTGTCATATGGAATTTTATTTAAAAAATTAATAGTACTCAGATTTATCATGCATAACATTTAGTTAGTTTATTGCAAAGAATTATTGGCAAGACATTCAAGTAAGACCTTTCATTTAAAACTGGAGAATCACAAGTAATAATTGCACTGAAGTTTAGTGGTTAGAGTGTAAATCTTTAGATTTAAGACTCCCCCCACCTTTTATTCTTTTTTTACCTTTTATGAGAGCTCTCAGGAGGCAATCCTGACCATGGCTTTAACTCAGAGTCTCACCAGGCTCTCAGTCTTCAGAGAGAATAAGTTATTAGAGAACGATGCTTTGGACTGTCCCTTCTCTCCCTGAAGGAGCAGAAATTCAGGATTTATATATAAAATTCTCACTTTGACTTCACACAGTGAGAGCCAATGTCACTTCAAAGACTACTGTGTTAAGTGGTTTTCTCCACTGTTAGAGATTGTGTGAATCTTCTGGTTTTTCTTCAACGTTAGAGTTTAGGGAAGTTATTTAAATTTATGTCTCAAGGCTAGTGTACAAAGATTAACTGTGCTATAGAAACCTTGGTGGTATAGTGGTTAAATGCTATGACTGCTACCAAAACATGGGCAGTTCAAAACCTCCAGGTGGTCCTTGGGAACTCTGTGGGGCAGTTCTACTATGATCTATAGGGTTAGAATCGACTTGATGGCAATGGGTTTGGTGTTTTTGGGTATCTTCTTTTATCACAGCATGTGAAACCAAAATCAACTTAAAGTTGTTTACCACATGTTTCATATGCTTCAGTGTTTCTATGTCATAAATTCAGAAATTTTCTAAATAAGTTTCTTCTTACTTACAGGTTTCTAATGGCTAATAGTTAATGTTAGCTCACACAGGTACATACATTTCACAGTCCACATTGTGAGTCATTATACATATGTAGTGTGAAAGCATAATATGACTTATACTACATGAGATTTAAGATGATTATGGAAACATATAGAACAGTGCTGTAAGTTGTTAAAAGCACATGTGTGATAGCCCTGCTTAAAGAAGGCATCTAAAATTGAAGCTGACAGTAGATGAACAGCTTCAAGTTTTCCATTGTCATTAGTTATTAGGAAAAGAAGAAATAATAGTACACAGTTTGCTCTTCATATCACCATGTTACATGTGCATGGATTCAGCCAATCCCAAATGGAAATATTCTGGGGTGTGAGAGGGGAGGAGAGTTTTGAAAAGAAGAATGTGAGTTTGTGGTGCACCAAACACTACGCTCTTGCAAATGAGGCGATGCACAGGCGTCCACTGCCGTGGCCTCGTGCCGATTCACAGTTCCTCAGTTCTCTCCGGCACTCCTTCCGTGAGCATTGCTTACCTCCCTTCGCATTCCTTACTACTGGTGTGCACCCTTTGTGTGAAAAAATGGCTCTTAGAAAGCAGTTACACGGTTAAAGCACCCCCTCAAAGACTAGGTGTGAGGGGGCTGAAGAGATTAAGGGAAGGAGTTTCAGGCAAGTGAGGGATGGCTGGCTGGTTCTGTAACACACTTGAGCCTCCAGAACTTCAGGGTCGTGCCAGCCAACACTGGCTGATGTCCAGGCAGCATCGTTGTTCCCAGAAGATCTCAAGAAACTCATAGAAGAGAAAGACTGCCTTCTAGAGCAAGTTTCCAATTGTGATGAAACCACTATTTATATAGCATTTACATTGTATTAGGTATTATAAATAATCTAAAGACGATTTAAGGTATACCAGAGAAAATATGTGGAGGCTCTATGCAAATACTATGCCCTTTTGTATAGAGGACTTGAAAATCTTTGGGGATTTTTATACCAGAAAGTGCTGCTGGAACCAATGCCCTATAGATACTAAGGGATGATTGTATGCAAGAATAACTTCGCATGTATGGGATAAAAGTTTTAGTCATAGTTGTTTATTTAATGTGATAGTGATAGAAAGACTAGGTAGCATACTGTATGATTCAGTTCTAAACATTTTAAAATATTTTAAGTAATTAATTTTTAAATGATTTATTTTTTAAATGTATATATTTTGATGATTCAGTGATTACATTGATTTGTGCAGTGATGAGAATATTGTTGATATTCACATTCTTTTATGATTTTAGACTGTATATAGGCTACTAATCATTGAATATAATCTTCCTTGAAAATATGTTTCCTGTGACTAAACATTCTATCACTTTAAAATTTACCTTAATTGAAACTATTTCAAAGTTTTCAGTTATTGTTTTGACTTTATAGGTTAACATCTTTGTTACTCTACTGCACTCTTTTAATTATTTTAGCTTTATGATATAGTTTAACTTTTTAATATAGTTTAATTATTTTAATTTTATAATATATCCAAAAATAACTAAAAAACTTCTTTTCAACCAGTTTGTTTCCTGAGTAGTTTCTTCTGAATGCTATTCACAATTATTTTAGCAAGTGCCAAAAAAATTCCCATTGCATTAATCTTCTAGAATAATTTGAAAGAAGGTTGACTTGCTTTATGAAATCTTACAGCTTAGAAACGTGGTATACGGTTTTATTTATTCAAGTTTTTATGTCCTGGTTTGATTTTTTTAGTTTCCGTTTTGTAAATTTTATAAATTTCTCTTGACCTTTATTCTTAAGCATTTTGTATGGTTTTTGTTTTCCCCTGTTGTACAAGAGTACTCTTCTATGTTTTCAAACTGGTTATTTTAATTAAGAAAGCTGTTGCTTGTAATTCTTACTTGAAAACCAACCTTCTTATTCAACTTCCTTACTAGTTGTATTAGTTTCTTAGTTGATACTTTGGATTCTCTTGGTAGCTACCTAGAATTCCTCTTGCTTGTTCATTGTTACTAAGTTACATGTCTCTCATTGGTTTTTGGATAGATCTTTGAGAATGTTTTGTGTGAAATAAAAAAAAGGAGACCTAGTGTAAAATAAAAAAGGAGACATGAGACATTCTTGTTTTATTTGGACTTGAACATGAATGCAGCTCGTGTTATCATTATAGCCTGTTAGCTCTTGTTTGGAAATGTATAGTCTTTATCACTCTAAAGAATTTTAATTTTCACTGTTTTAAAAATCAGAATCATTAATCTTTGTTTTCTTTAAGAGTTATTAATGTGACCATATAATGCTACTGTTATGCTGTGTTAGTAATAATTCTGATACTAACTATCCTTTCATTTACAAATAATGATTTGGTTATGTGAATTTTTTAACATTTGGCTATTTTTGGAAACCCTCTTGATGTAGTGGGTTAAGTAGTGGGTTAAGTGCTACGTTTGCCAAGCAAAAGATCAGCAGTTCCAATCTGCCAGGTGCTCCTTGGAAACTCTATGGGGCAGTTCTACTCTGACCTCTAGGGTCGCTATGAGTCAGACCCCACTGGTGACAGTAGGTTTTTCTAAATTTTAGATTTGTTATGCTCCCTCTCCCCCAAAGTTTTGTATTTGTGGTTATAAGTGAAACAAGTCAGTTTCCTTTTTGGAGAACTAACCTCCAGGGTGATGTTAATTTTGAAAGCTTAAAAGGCTTATAAACTCCCTTCCTCCCATTTTCAGAATCAGTTTAAATAGCATTGAAATGTTGTCATGAGATTTATAAAGAATATACCTCTAGAACTGCCTGACTCTGTTGGCCTTTGTTTGGGGAGGGAATGAAGAGCAACTTCATAATATTTTCAGTTTTCTATGGCTTTCAGTATGCTCTGGTTTTGTACTTCTTATTGAGACAGTCTGGATAATTTTTGTTTTCTAAAGTGACATTTAGATTTTCAGATTCATTAGCTGAGAGTTGTGTGTGATACCTGCAATATATGTGCTTCCTTATGTTTCCTTGTTTCATATTTTTTTGTTTGTACTTGAAACATTTTTTATTATTTAAAAAAACAAAACAAAACAAAAAAAACCTAGCTGTTGGCTCTATTCATTATTTCATTATCTATGTTATTTATTAATTTCTGTTTTACATTACTTTCTAACTGCTTTCAGGCTAATATTTTGGTCATCTAACTTGTAGATTATTTAATTGACTTTTGTTTGATTATCAAAGTGTTTGTTTTGAATTTGTTTTGATTACACTTTAATATTTTATCCTTCAAATTTTAACACCTACAAGGGTATGTTTCTTGTTTTCTGTATCACTTCTAATTGTATGTAGTTTCAGTGTCCTTTTTTAAAAATTTTAATTTAATTGTGCTTTACAGTGCAAACTAGCTTCTCTTTCAAAAGTTTATGCAGATCTTATTTTGTGACATTGGTTGCAATCCTTGTAATGTGTCGGCAGTCTCTGCCTTTCTGCTTGGGTTTCTTGTGTCCATTATTCCATTTTTCTGTTCCTTCCGGCCTTGTCTTTGCTTTTAGGAAGGTGTTGCCTGTTTGGTCATGTATATTTGATTGAACTAATAAGCATGTCCCTCATGTGCGGTGTTGTTTGTTTTATAGAGCTGTTTAATCTTTGGCTGAAGGTGTACGTGGGAGTGACTTCATTTCTTAGTTAGAAGGGTATTCAGAGGCCATAACATCAGGTCTTCTTCTGTCAGCCCAGTACATCTGTTCCTTTTTTTGAATTGGAATTTTATTCTATATTTTTCTCCCACTGTCTCTAGCACACTCTACTGTGATCTCTACAGAGTGGTCAGTGGTGGTAGCTGGACACCACCTAGTTCTTCTGGGCTTAGGCTGATGGAGGCAGGGGTTCATGTGGTTCATTAGTCCTTTAGAGTGATATTTTCATGTGTGTTTGGCTTTCTTCATTCTGGACAGGATGGGACCAATAGATGTATCTTTTTTTTTCTTTTTTATTGTGATTGAGTGTAAATGTGCAATCCTGTATAGATTTGCATGCCTGCCTGTGTGCAGCTTGCACTGCTCTCCCTGCTCAGTGACAGCACACTCCTCCTCTCTGTTCTGTACATGTCATATCCTCCTAACAATCTCCTATACCTTCCTCTTCACCCTCTCCCCGACTTCCAGGAAGAGGTCAGCAGGATGACATCCTATATCCTATAGATGCGTAGAACCGTAAAGTGCACACACGACAGGGCCACTCTTTGTCACCAAGTCCAATCCATTCCTTTCCAAAGAGTTGACCTCCATTATGACTTATAGACAGGGGCAGCATCAAGGCCAGGGGCCATGCTCCCAGGGGAACCCCAATGCCTCTGGACCATCAATTACGGTCTTTTAGTGGATACCTCAGGGTGCATCCCTTTTTGTTCTCTTGCCAGTGAGACTCAACTTTGTGAGCCCCATCATGGCTATTGCTGGTGACAGCTGGGCACCATCTGATTCCTCCGGTCACATGTCAGTTTAGTCACCCACTCACATGGGTCTCTCTGTCTTCTGGATTTTCTTGCCCCCATATCATTTTGGTCCTTGGTAATCCTCCGTTACTGTGAGTTGGGAACATTTGGTGTACCTCACATGGCAGCTTGGCAGTTTTTAAGACCCCAGACGCCACTCACCAATGTGGGGTGCAGAAGAATCTCTTAGCAAAATGCAAGTTATGCCAATTGGCCTTGACGTCCCCTGAGAGCCTGGTCCCTGGACCCCTACCCCTGCTACTCTGTCCTTGAAATATTGAGTTAAGATGCGAGGAGTAATCATGTTACGTTGAAGTCCAGTTAGAATTGGTTTTCCTTCTAATGTGTGCTGTCACTGACTTCACCCAACCAAATTTCTATCAACTATCTAATATATACCTTACCTTCTCTCTCCCTCCCTCCCCACCCTTGCAGCCATCAAAGAATCTTTTCTTCTATGCATGAGTCTGTTTTTAAGTTCTTATTGTAGGAGTCTCATATGATATTTGTCCTCTCCTCTTGCCACTGACTGCTTTCACTCAATATAATGTCTTCCAGTAGATGTATCTTAAATGGCTTTTGTGGTTGACGTACTTCACTCAGCAGAGTGCCCTCTAGAGTTATCTGTGTTGTGAGATGTTTCATGGATTGTTCTTTATCATTGTGTAGTATGTCATTGTGTGTATGTGCCATAATTTGTTTATTCATTCGTTTGTTGGGAAACCTTGGTGGCATAATGTTAAGTGCTACCTTTGCTAGCTGAAAGGTTGGCTGTTCAAATCCACCAGGTGTGCCTTGGCGACTCTAGGGGGCAGTTCTACTGTGACTCGCCATGAATCCGACCCAACTCGATGGCAGTGGGTGTTGGGTTTATTAATTCGTTGATGAGCACTTAGGTTGTGTACTTCTTTTTGTTCTGCAGTGGACATGAGTATGCATATGTTTATTCGTGTGACAGCTCTTATTTCTCTAGGATATATTCCTAGGTAGGAGATTGCTGGATCATATGGTATTTCTATTTCTAGCCTTTTAAGGAAGCCCCATGTTGTTTTCCATAGTGGCTATACCATTTTTACATTCCCACTGACAGTGTATAGAGCCCTGGTGGTGCAGTGGTTCAGCACTTGGCTGCTAATAAAAAAGTTGACAGTTCGAATCCACCAGTCACTTCTTGGGATCCCTATGGAGCAGTTCTATTCTGTCTTACAGGGTTGTTTATGAGACAGAATTGGCTTGACAGTGGTACATTCAGCAGTGCGTTAAACTTCCAATCTTCTTCCAGCGTTTCCTACTTTTGTTATTTTCTGTTTTTAAGATTAGTGCCAGTAATATTGTGCTAAGGTGGTGTCATTGTAGTTTTGATTTGCATTAGTCTAATGACTAGTCTGTATATGGGTCAAGAGGCAGTTGTGCAAACAGAACAAGGGGATACTGCATGGTCTAAAGTCAGGAAAGGTGTGTGTCAGTGTTGTATCCTCTCACCATACCTTTTCAATCCATATGCCAAGCAAATAATCTGAGAAACTGCATTATACGACGAAGAATGAGACATCAGGATTGGAGGAGGACTCTTTAACAACCTGTGTTATACAGATGACACTACCTTGCTTGCTAACAGTGAAGAAGATTTGAAACAGTTACTAGTGAGGACCAAGGACCAAGTGTTCAGTATGGATTGCACTTCAACATCAAGAAAACAGGAATCCTCACAACTGGACCAGTGAGCAGCATCGTCATCAGTGGAGAAAGGACTGAGGTTGTCAAGGATTTCATTTTACTCGGGCCGCCAGTAAATGCCCATGGAAGTAGCAGTCAAGAAATCAGAAGATGCATTGCCTTGGAATAATGTATTGTAAAGGATCTTTTTAAAGTATTGAAAACTAAAGATGTAGTCTTGAAGACATATTTTCACTCACAGCATATGCATGCAAAAGCTGGACAATCAACAAAGAAGACAGTACACTTGGAAAGTAATATGTATCTGTGTAAACAACATAATTTAATGTACACTGTTTAATCTTATCTGGGAAACTGGTGGCTTAGTGGTTAAGTGCTGTGGCTGCTAGCCAGAAGGCCAGCAGTTTGAATCCACCAGGCACTCCTTGGAACTCTGTCCTTTAGTGTCACTATGAAGCAGAATGGAATGGACAGCAGCAGGTTTGGATTGTGATGTTACCTGATTATTCAGTTTTTGTTATGTTTTTTATTTTTCACCATCTGTATCTGTTTGAGACTTAAAAGCAAGTTAAGCCAGTTCTATTATGCTTCTCTTAATTCTTCATTAAAAAATTTTTTCCTATTCTAGTATAGTGTTATTTGGCATATAGAGAATTACAGTTTTTACATATTCCTTTTGCTCATATTAACAATATAACATAATCCTATTTATCCCATTAAATGTCTTTTGCCCTGAACTCTCTTTTTATATTAAAAGTATGAGCCTTAGTTCTTATGATTTGAATTTGCCTCTTCTTGTCCATTGGGTTTGGATTTTGTGATTTGACTCTATGTTTTTACTAGGTGATTTTTATTTAAGATTCTTTTTATAACTGGTATATTTACTTTTTTACACAACTATTTTTGTGCTTTGTTGTTTTCTTTGTCATTTAAGGGGCTTTAAGGTGCGGTGCAACACTTGGTTTAGCTGTAGAACGCAAAACAAAATACAGTGTATATACATAAAAAAATTAAAATTTAAACCATAAAACATTAAATCATAGCTGGCCAATTACTAGCCTTCCCTTCACTTTCTGTTGTACAGTGAATGGTAGAAAGTGAAGGTTGATGGAAATAGTGTTCTACTGCAAGAGTCAGCACCCGTGCAAAGGTGGCGGTCCCATTTTTACTTAGTTTTTGATTGGCATATACTGTGTGTCTTTCTGTGGGATTCAGTTAGGTAGGGGAGATGAGAAGTTTCATAGCATATTTTCTCTGGAAGACTTTGTGTCTTAAGGCATATTCTGCACTGAATTTTTGTCAGTCCTGCTCTGTGTTCTCAGTACAGGTTTAGTAGAGATTCCTCCCAGATTCTGACAAGAAGTTGTCCTTGTGTTTCCTTTTTATTTCCATATACTTGTATGTATTTAATTAGTTGGTAGAAGCTGTAAAAGCAATGCTAGGTGGTTGTTGTTTAGTACCACTGAGTGGATTCCGACTCTGGGTGACCCTGTGCACAACAGAGTGATACACTGCCCAGTCCTGCTCTGTGTCTACAAGTGTGTTTATATTTCAGCTCATTGTTGCAGCCACTGTGTGAATCTGTCTTGTTGAGAGCCTTTCTCTTTTTTGCTGAACCTCCACTTTGCCAAGCATGGTGTCCTTCTTCAGAAACTCATCCGTCTTGACGACATGTCCAAAGTATGGTAGATGCACCAAAGTATGGAAGATACACTGTCTCCAGCTTTGCTTCTAAGGAGCACTTTAGTGGTACTTCCAGAACAGATCTGTTTGTTCTTTTGGCAGTCTATGATACATTCAATATTGTTCTCCAGCACCACAGTTCAAAGCCATCAGTTCTTCTGTCTTCCTTGTTCACTGTCCAGTTTTTGCATGCATATGGTGTGGTTGAAAATACCATGGCTTGGGTCAGGCATGCCTTAGTCTTCAAGGTAACTTTTCAACAGTTTAAACAGGTCCTTTTAAGCAGATTTTTCCAATGCAGTGTGTCTTGATTTCTTAGCTGTTTCCATGAATGCTGATTGTGAAACCAAGTAAAATGAAATCCTTGGCAACCTCATCTTTTCTCCATTTGTTGTGATGTTGCTTATTTGTTTGGTTGTGAGGATTTTTGTTTTCTTGATGTTGAAGTGCAATCTATACTGAAGGCTGTGGTCTTTGCTCTTCATTGATATGGGTTTCAAATCTTCTCTTTCAGCAAGCAGTGTTAGTTAGATGTAATTTTCTTATGGAGCTCTATCATTAGATGTTTGTTTTAATAGTAATAGAGTTAGAAGAAGCAAGAGATTGGTATTTTAGTAAACCGGATTACAGCTCTCCAGAAGTTATAACTATGTAGCTAATATTGTTACATCCATTTTGAATTTAGATTGATGATACAAATGGTTAAAGAAAATAGATTTGCAGTGGAAACTTTTTCAGCTGAAAGTTAGTTTTCATACACAAATGAAACCCAGAAATAGTAATTAGGAGAGTAGCTTATTTGTTGTCTGTTAAATATTCTTTCTTTGATTGGGAACTGCTGGTTGTACACATATTTAAGTGCTGACTTCTAGCTAATTTTCCTAATACCAGCCTTGTTTTTTAGCAGTACCCAGGAAAGAGACAGGCTGATAGTTGGCTTGTGTTACTCAAGCTGTCCTTTAGTGGGGTTTTGCTTGTTTGTTTTTGATATTTTTTCACAAGTGGATTGCCTTAAAGTTAATCAGTTTTACTGAATTTATGTCTTACTATTTTTAATTAGAAGAGGAATGCTACTTTTGAAATGCTGAATTTGGAAATTTCTGTTACTACATGCTATTACTATTACTGTAATCTGTTGACCCCCACCCTGTACTTAGAAGAGATTTGCCAAAACTACCACTAGATGGCAGTCTTTCGTCTTTACTAGCTTGGAGCTTTCCTAACAAGCTTCTCTCTCCACCTTCCTGTCTTCTCCTAGCTGTTTCTCCTTCCCTCATTGCTATCCCCCTCCCTCCATTCTAGCTTTATCTCTCTTGCCTTCTGTCACTCTTTCACTCCTTCTTCTCTCCTTTCCATTTCTCTGCCTTCTCCATCTCTACCCAAGAAATGAAGATTTTTAACTACCTTCTATATAAATTAAACATTTTTGGGAACCAGCCAACAAAGTAGGATCTTAGAGTTTATTCAGTAGCATTCTTACCTCCTCAACCCTCAACCACATTAAAAAAATAAACAAAACCTGTGTTGTTAAGTCTTTCCAACTCATGGTGACCCTACAGGGCAGAGTAGAACTGCACCCATAGAGTTTCCAGGGAGCACCTGGTGGATTCAGACTGCTGATGTTTTTGTAAGCAGCATGCCACCAGGGTTTCCTCATATGTTAGAGTTGAGCCTAGCAATCACTTGACTAGGAGAATCTTCCTTGACTACCCGACTGGCTTAGTCCACCTGATAAATGTTTCTTGTATTTTATCTTTTACAGTGCCCTTTATAATTTTATTTATGCGTGTGGCTTGATTAATACCTTTCCTGTGCCCTTTCTGATCCTTACCACTTGTTTGTAAATTCCTTGAGGTTAGGGACAGTACCTTTTTGGAGTGTGGTGTCTTTAGCAAGACACTTAGTACATGTTCATTAAATATTTGTTAAATGAATGAGGCAACTATGAAGTAGATCTCCTTATGAGCATAAAATGAACACATGTATGAGACACTCATCAATTAGACCGTAGTTTAATTTGTGATCACTATTTTTAAATATAATAATATTCTAAATAATTTCAAACTTATAAAAAAGTTACATCTTGTATCTGGATGTTGATCATCTCTCTGTGTCTCTTTTTAGCCTATTCATTCATCTTCTTTGGAAAAATGGCTTCATCCTTTGCCCATCTTTTCATTGTGTTGTCTTTTTATTGAGTTGTAGTTCTTTATATTAGGTACAACTCTCATCAGATAGATTATTTGTAGAAGTTTTTTTCGGTTTTGGGGGTTGTGTTTTCATTTTCTTGATGATGTGCTATGAAGCCCAAATGTTTTTAATTTTGATGAAGTACAGTTAACCCAATTTTTCCTTTTTAGCTTGTGTTTTTGATGTTGTGTCTAAGACATTCCTAAGTAAACCAAAACCCACTGCTGTTGAGCCAATTCTGGCTCACAGTAACCCTGTAGGACAAAGTAGAACTACTGTATAGGGTTTCCAACGGGTGCCTGGTAGATTTGAACTGCCAACCTTTTGGCTGTAGCTCTTGACCACTACTACATCACCAGGAGTTTCAAGAAATTGCTAAATACAAGACAAATATTTGCTCCTATATTTTCTTCTAAGAGTTTTATAGCTTTAATTGATATTAGGTCAATAATTCATTTTCAGTTAATTTTTCTGTGTGATACGAGGAAGAATCTACTTTCATTCTTTTGTATAGAAACCCACTTGATCTAGTATCGTTTGTTCAAAAGACTCTTCTTTCCCCGTCTAAGAAACTTAGCTCCAGTGGTGAAAATCACTTGGCTATGGCTGTATGGGTTTGTTTCTGGACACTCACTTCTGTTCCATTGGTCTGTATGCGTGTCCTTATAGCAGTTCCTAAGTGGTGCAAATTGTTAATGTGCTTGTTTGCTAACCAAAAGGTTGGAGGTTCAAGTTTATCTCTGGGAGGAAAGGCCTGGTGATCTACTTATGAAAAATCAGACATTGAAAACCCTGTGGAGCACAATGATACTGAGCCACACATGGAATCACTAAGAGTCAGAGTTCACCTGTTTAAGCTAAAAAGGTTAATGTTAAAATTAATGTATTAGATCAGATACATATAAAATTAATACAAAAATTAATTTTTCACTGTTGCAATAACCAGTTAGAAGTGGAAAAAGAAACACAAATAATTACAGATAAATTCAACAAAATGTTTTTTTAACGACATGAAATTTTTTTTTTTTTAATAAGAATTTAAGGTAGAACATTCCAGGTCTCAATAAAAATATTAACCTACCCAAAGTGGTCTACAGATTCAATACAGTGTCTGTCAAAATTGTAGCAGCTTTTCTTGCAAAAGTGAAAAGCTGGTCTTCACAACATATTTAAAGGGGCCCTGAAGGCAAAAGAATCTTCATAAAGAAGAACAAATTAGGAGAACTCATTTCCTGGTTTTGAAATGTGCTGTAAAACTGTAGCCATCAAAACAGTGTGGTATGATAACAGACTGGTGGAATAGAACTGAGAGTCAAGAAAGAAGGTCATACATATATGGTCAACTGACTTTTAACAAGAGTGCCAAGTCCATTCAATGGGAAAGAAAAAATCTCTTCAACAAGTCATACTGAAACAGTTTCACATCATTTGTGGGCATTTAATCAGCATAGATCAAAGATGGAAGTGTAAAATCATGAAAGAAAACATAAAGCTTGGAGACCTTTTGACAATGAATTCTTAGATATGGCACCAAAAAGATGAGCAACAAAAGAGAAAGAAAGAAACATACAGATAAATCAGATTTTATCAAAATTGAAAAGTTTTTGTGCATCAAAGACTTTATCAGCTAAGAGACAACCTATGGAACGGGAGAGAACATTTGGGAATCATGTATCTGATAGGGACTGAATATTCAGAATACATAAAAAACTACGGCTGAATAACAAAAAGACTAACAACCTTACTAAAATTTGGGTAAGGGTCTTGAATAGATATACCTTCAAAGAAGACAGCCAATAAGCACATGATAAGATTCTGGTAGTCATTAATAATCAAGAAAATACAAATGAAAATTCCAGTTAGATACCGTGTCACGCCTGATATCTAAAGTCAGCAAATGCATCGAGACAAAATGAGCTTAGTGATAACCAGGGACTGGTGGGGGTGACAAATGGGGGAGTTATTGCTCAGGTGTACTGAGTTCCTGTTAAGGGATTGAAACCATTGATAATGGTAAATGGTCATACAACATGGTGAGCATGATGTCACTGGATTTTATACTTAAAATGGTTAAAATGGCTAAATTGGCAATTTTTTGTCACATGTGTTTTACTACAATGGAATCACCTTTTTAAAATGCCAACTTTTTTACAATTAACGTATCAACAGTTTCAGTTAGAATCCTAGTGAATTAGGAAATTAGATGATTTTAAAGTTCATACAGAAAATAGATTTTTAAGAATACACAAGAAGATGTACTATGTAATTAATTCCACTTCTGTTAACAGTAACCCTCTCCTTCTCCCACTACAAAAATTAGTTTGTATGGAGAAGGATGAGGAAGAATGCACATAGGCCATTTCAGTGGTGTTTTTCTCCTTAACCTCAGTGTAGACGGAAATGCACAGAGAATTGGGGTGCTGGGAGGGTCGGTGACTCATGTAGTATTTTTATCTATCTTTTGATTGGTTTACTTGTTACAACAAATAGATGTGTGGTTGATCTGGTATAGAAAATTTTATAGAAAGATATTTAGTAATTTTCCACTCATTAAAGTTGTATTCTCCTTTTAAAGTGGAAACAAAAGTATATATTGTTGGTTAACTTAGGAGATTTTTGAGATTTTTAAAATATATACTGTAAAACTGAAAAGTGTTTTAGTTTAGCTGTCCTGAAAGTTTGCTTCTTTGTATACAGATAAAATAAATTTTTTAATTCAGGACTTCTGAATTTCCTCTGTCTTCTGTTTCTGTCTCAAAGGTATGCAGCCACTCATGTATTCTGTTCAGGAAGCATTAAATGCCAGACCATGGTGGATTCGTGTGGGGACTGACATTTGTTACTATAAGTAAGTATAATAGGCCCTTAGCATTTGTTGGAAGAAAAGACCTGTAGCTTGGAATGTTCCCACTTTTTCTTCCACTTAGCTGTCAAGAACACTGTCTTTTAGAGTATACTACTTTAATTTTTTTTTCATTGTTCATATAAGGGAGTATTTTATTTTGGCACAGAGATAAATAGTGGAATTATTACTGCAGTTTTCATTCGTGATGCCATAACTTAGTACTTTAACAGAGTACTGCAGAATTTGAGTTCCATTCATGGTGTGTACATATACCAAAACCAAATCAAACCCATTCCTGTTGCACCTGTCCTGAGTTAGTATACATATAGGACAGAGTAGATCTGCCCTGTTGGGTTTCTAAGGCTGTAATCTTGATGGAAACAGACTGTCACATTTTTTTCCTGCAGAGTGGCTGGTAGGTGTGAACTGCCAACCTTTCAATTAGCAGCAAAGTTCTTAACCACTGTACCCTCAGAGCTCCTTCAGGAGTAAGTAGTGGAAGTACAGTGTATTTTATTGATAGATGGATTTGGGTCTAAGTCTTGTCTTTGCTACTTAGCTGTATATCCTTAGCTTTTTTTCAACTTTGTTAGTTGATAATGAGTCGATTCTAACTTACGGCAACCGCATATGTGCAGAATAGAAATGCTCCTAAGAGTTTTCAAGACTGCGACCTTTCAGAAGTAGATCACCAGGCATGTTTTCCAGGGTGCTTCTGGCAGTGTTGGGGTCGCCTGCCTTTTGGATGGTAGTCAAGCACTTAATGCATTTGCACCAGCTAAGGACTCTCCTCTCAGTTTTAAAACTCCTGAAATATCATTGAATAAAATTGAAATGAGAAATTCTGGAAATAATTTTCAGTGATGTTTTGTTATTTCTATGATATTAAAGTGTATTTCTTTTCTGTTTTTATATTCACATCTTAATTTCCAAAATATTTTATCTGATGTATTTCCCACAGTTAAGTTACATCATTTTGTAAGTTTAATGTTGACATTAAATAGGTGGTATAGTGGTTAAGGGGTACATTTGCTAACCAAGAGGTTGGCAGTTCAAATTCACCAGGTGCTCCTTGGAAACTCTGTGGAGTGGTTCTACTCTGTGTTATAGGATCGCTATTGAGTTGAAATTGACTTGATGGCAGTGGGTTTGCTTTTTTGGTTTTAATTAGTGAGTTAGAGGTAAGCACTAAAAATCATTTACTGTTTCTGTGAAGAAACTGGATTATCCTTCAACTCTCCACTTTGAAGTAATAGGATTATCATAACCTTGCTTCCTATTTTTACTCTATTTCTGGGTGTAATATGTTTCCAGATCACTTTCACTAGTGGATCCACTTGGCATCCTTGCTTCTTCTCTGTTATCAATCTCTGTCTTGAGATTTTTATACAGTAGATTTTGACTTAATACTGTGTTTAGCACTGTTTCTGGATCATAATGGTTTGTATTTTTAGCTTTATATGAAAGTACCAAATTGATTTCCAAAGTGTTTGTACCATTTTACATTTCTACCAGCCATGTATAAGTGTGTCAGTCTCTTCACAGCATCTCCAACATTTTTTGTTTTGTGTTTTTTGGGATTAATACCAGCCTTAGTGGAGTGGGATGATAATCTCCTTGTAGTTTTGGTTTGCATTTCCCTTACTGGCTAGTGATTGTGTGCATTTCTTTATGTATCTGTTAGCTGCTTGAATATCTTCTTTGGTGACATACATGTTCTCATCCTTTGCCCATTGATTTGGCTTCTGTTGTTGATTTGTGACTTTGGAGACTCTCATGTGCTTTACAAAGTAGAACTGCTCCAGAGGGTTTTCTCGGCTGGCAACTTAATGGAAGCAGACTGCTAGGTTTCTTTGGTGGTGCTACCAGTGAGTTTGATCCACCAATCTCTTGGTTACCAGCTGAGTGCAGAGCTGAGCACAGGCCGCTTGCATGCTGCCCTTTCAGAAGTGTTGATAGTGACACTTTTCCCTCGAGTGAGGAGATTTTTAGAAAATTATTTATTCTTTTTTGTTTTCTAAATTTTCTGTAATATACATAAAAACATTCACAGTATTATTCCTTTGAGACCAAAACAATCACAAGTAGTAAGATTCTGTCACATAGTAAATATTCTGAAAATCTAAGGTGCGAGTAATTTGTAGGTGTATTTCAGAGGGCAAGAGGAACGAACTAGCAGTCTGGGAGTATACTAACTGATAATTTTCCATCCTAACTCTAACTAGTCTGAGATGTCTTTGAGGTAATGTACGTACAAATTCTACTTGAGTTGCAAAAAAAAGGAGATTCAGTTGTTTTATCACACTTAGGTCTGGAAAAAGCTATGGCAAATTGGGAGAAGTTATCAAACTGCATTTTATTCCGCAGTTTATTCTTTTTGATATTTTTGACATAGTATTGTTGAACCTGGTTAAAATTACCTTGCAACATTTTGCGCTGCATATACGCAGCCTTTCTTGAAGTTTGTCTCAACTGGTTTTGAGCTTTTCTCTTCCGATGTGGCACGAGTGGCAGGTGACCTCCTCATGAAGCTCTCGCAGTGCCCGTGTGAGTGGCTGCGGTCATGGCTGCATGAGTGGTTTCACAGAAAGACACTCATCGCTGGCTGTTAGGATACTACAGTTGTTTGGTATGTCTGATAAACTTCTTCCAGTTTTTCTCCTTCCTTTAAAATTCGTTGTAAAGATACTGTATTGAGGATGTTTCCTGAGGCCTTGATTTCATTTTACTCTTTGGTCATTCATCTCATAAAGTTGTAGTAAAGCAGTGATGATCTAGACAGTGCTTGGCTGGCTAGGCTTTGGCAGAATTATTTAGACTATTAAAAGGTGAAACAGTATTTTTCAAAAACTATTTCTCCTGTGATTTTTACATAGTAAAATTGATTTTACATAGTAACATTGCAAGTTGAATGGTTAGAGCATGGCAGGTGGTGGTTCTGGTCTGTGTTAAGAAACAATGGTAAGGGTTTTAGTTTGTTTAGTTTTTTATTTTGGCAACTTCTAGAACTGTCACTGGATTTCAGTTCAATTCAGGAAACATTCGTTAACCACTTTCTATGTAACAGGCCCAGTTTTAGTTGGTTTTGTAAAGTCTGACAACCATACTGTGAAGGTTGTAATCTGCTGTCTGCATTGTTTTTTTTTCATGTTGGCTGAATCCTCTGATTCTTGTTTTTCTCATCTGTGAAATGGGAATAAAACTACCTTCCACCAATATAGGAGCTATAATGTATCTTATACATTAGTAAGATATGAAGGAAAATTACAGTGTGGTGGCTTCAAATACTTCTCTGATTAGGTGATAAACTTTTGGGGGAGAAGAGTTGACAGGAACTGGTTCTTGAACTTACTGTCTATTTCCCTTAGTTCTTAGCACTTTGTCATCGAGTATGTATTCAAGATATAGTGGCTAAATTAATGAAGACGTAATTTGGCAATATGCTGAATATTTATATGAGCGAATAAACAGCCTATAAGTCCTGATTTTTCTTTATTTCATGACTTTAGTGGTGCAAGATGGTTTGTGTCATCATATGTCAGTAATATTGAAAATCAGGAAAATAGTCTGCAGTTTTAAAAACTGTCGTAAAGATTCTCAAACATTTACAAAAGCATAAAATAAGATGATGAGACCCCGTGTAGTTAACATCTGGTTCCATGTGATTAGCTTTGTTTTAGTTGTGCTTTCACCTCCACCTCCCGACAGAATGTTTAAAAGCAGTTTTCAAAAATTGTGTTTTATCTGTAAATGTGTATATGTCTCTTTTTGAGGAAACTTAACCACAGTACTGTTACCACAGCTAAGAAATATTGAGAAAATTCCTTAATATGATGAACTGTCCAGTCAGTTTTTCAGATTTCCCCACTTGTTGTACAGATGTTGTTTTATAGTTGACTTGTTCCAGTTCTCTTCGTTTTTCTTTCCCATTTACTTATTCAAGAAACCAGATCGTTTGTCATGCAGTATTTTTCACATTTGAGTTTTTCATGGTCTCACTAGGTGACTGTGTCTCAGTGGTTAGTAACCATTTTTTGCCTCACTTCTAACTGGTAGTTAGATATAGAACCATGATCAACTTCAGGTTTGATTTTTGACAAGAATGCTTTGTAGGTGGTGCTGCAAAATTATGATGTGATAAACATCATGTCGGTTATTGCTGTTTTTATAATATTGATTGATGAATGTCTTCAGGTATTATCACCGGGTTGACCTACTGTAAAGATGTCCCTTAGCCTTTCATCCAGTGGTTATAACAACTGTTCATGATCATTGCCTAGATCCAGTACTATGTTTGGATATCGAAAATAGAGTTCTGAAAGTTTCATTGGTGTGTAGAGTGTTTGCTTCATTTAATCAGTAAGTATAGATGAGAAGAATACTATTGTTGGCTGATAGCAATTAATTGCTTTCTTAGTACTTCTGTTTTTGTAGGGTAGTTAGCATTAGGATTTTTAAGGACTGCGGCTATTCTTTTTTCATTAAGGTCTGTTTAATAAATGTAAGAAAAATCATACTTTTTGTGTGGATGAAATAAACATTTTATAACTTCTTTATTGCAGAAATCATTTTTCAAGAAGTTCAGTCGCTGCTGGTGGGCAGAAGGGAAAGTCTTACTATACAATTACATTCACTGTCAGTTTTCCACATAAAGAGGATGTTTGCTACTTTGCTTACCACTATCCGTACACATACTCAACCTTGCAGGTGAGGACTCATTTAATTGAATTATGACAATTATGTCATGTGCATATTGTCAGATAATTGAAGAGAAATTTTTAATTAAATAACAAATAGAAAAGAGATTGGTGTTAATGATTTTTAAAAGAACACCAGAAGATGTGTTGTAAACATTACGGGGAATAAATAGGAGTGTGGTCCTTATTTACTGGAAAGAAATTTTAAACGAACATGACATGAATTTTGCTTTTCGTCTTTTTGTACATGTCATCAGTTTTTTTAATATTCCATGATTTACTGGTTTTAACTGTGTGAAATTTCTACTTGTTTAGCCAAAAATGTTGAATCTCACAGAAAATTAAAGAGAAAAATGTGGATACATTTCGAGTTTTTCTGTTAGAATTTTATTTCTTCTAATGGTTGCGTTATAGATTTCTAGATCCAAATTATTTAAAGTATGAAGTGTAAAATTTGTTCTGTAGGTTCTGTTGAAACTGGTTGAATATTTGCATTGTAAAACAAAGCTATGCATCTATTGGTTTATTCAGGTAATTAAGTTACCAATCATGGTAGATTTACTGTCAGAATGGACTGTCTTCACTTGGTCAAGGATTATGAAGATGTGATCAATTTACCAAGTAAGAAATTGGAGACTACTGTGATTAGAAACAAGCTTCCAAATTATTCCGGAACCTCCATACCCACTGCCGTCATGTCAGTTCTGACTCATAGTGGCTCTGTAGGACAGGGTAGAGTTGTCCCATAGAGTTCTCAAGGAGCACCTGGTAGATTTGAACTGCCAGCCTTTTGGTGAGCAGTCACAGCTCTTAACCATTATCCAACCAGGGTTTCCAAATTATTAGGGAGGGAGAAAACGAAAGAAAAACTTAGTTCTTAGAGCAGAATAGGTAGCAAGGCTGAGAACACTGAATAAGGCAGAGGATCGTTTTATTTTAATTAAAGTTGTAATTGGCATAATGTAGATACAATAGTCAGGTAGATTTCTGTGCCAAATAATATAAGCATCAGCAAACATACTTACTGACTTAGCAGTTCCATCTTTGGCTAATTCATCCTGGGAAAATAATTACACATGTATATACAGATATGTCTTCATTGTTATATGTAATTTGCGTGGTTAGATGTAGTTGTTCATTACTGATCTTACTTTTTAAGTATGTTTTGAATTCTCCTACTTCTTTCAATCCCACTACTATGCAGCCTTTTCCAGGCTACTGTTGGTTTTCACCTGGACTTATGCCAACCTGTTTTAACTGGTGTCCTGGGATTCTTCAGTCTTTTTTTGCCCTGCTGCAGTCAGGGGGGTTTTCAGTGGCAAATACAGTCGTATATAACCCCTCTGCTTAGTGATTCTCTTGACCTTTGTATGACATCTAAAGTTGCATGGTTCATGTAGTCATTTTTGTACTATTTTCCACAGTATCCACATACTGTTTAGGCTATTTAATATTTAAAAATTATCCTTGTTCTAACTGTCCATGGATTTGTTTTTTTTGTTTTTTTTTGATTCATGGTAAAATACGTATCTGTTAAAAATTTAAAAATGTTATCCCTGTACACTTGGTTATCTCAATTTCCAGAAGTATATTCAGCATGGTTCGGGAAAGACTGGTCTAACCAGGCTCCTTCTTCTGTTTCAGATTGTCTGTTTTTCATTGTTGTTCTTTCTGGCCTAGCTATCATGAAGCTTACTCAGTTCCCTGAAATGACTCATATGCTGTCCTGTCTTGCAGTGTCCGACACACTTTTTCTCTGCCTGCAAGCACTCTTGTCTGTCCTCTCTGCTCATCCATAAAATCTCAGTTTGAATCTCCTTTTCTCCAGAAGAACTTTCCTTACTGCCCCGATGAGGCCAGGCTCCCTTCTCCACTTGTTAATAGCCACATCCCACAGTCTCTGGTTGCTACGGACCTCTGAGTAGATAGTGGGTATGAGAATGGACCTAGGCAAATGTTTGGAAACCAACTATTGTAAAGTAAAGGATTAGACAATTTATTTTTGGTTTAACTAAAATAAATGCATTGAAAGTTTTTTATTTTTTTCTGAAAGAACACATTAAATGTGTTTACAGGTATGTTGTAATATTCATAATTATTGATATATACATGTGTGTATAAATTGTTGAGTGATAGATGCAGATTATAAAAAAGCCTTATATTTAATCACAGTTTTGTTCATATAGATTACATTTGTTGATGTAATCTAGGTGATGTGCAATTGTGGGTGTTTAAAAATTTTTTTTGTACTTTCTGTATTTTCCAGTGAACTGTGTTAATTTTGAAGCTAGGGAAAGGAGTTATTAAAAATATTTATGCTACATAATTTACTTTCTTCAATTTTAGGTTACCTTTGCAGGTCTAGAGTCATTTTTCCACAGTTTTAAGCCTAGAGATCTTTGAAAACCAAAAACTTTTTTATAGCTAATTTGGGAGTAAGCCTGACCTGAACTGATGTGACTTGATAGAATCTTGGTTCCCCCTCAGGGTGAGTCTTCAGGTGTTTTGCTGCAGCTGTAATAATTATAGTGGGTGCTGCCCCAGACCCTGTGGATGGCATTACACACTTCATGATATTTGCACTGTGTCACCTTTCTCAAATTCCTCAAATGCTGACATTTGAAGTACACCTGGCCCTGAGGGTGTCAAGTAAGGGATTATGAATCTGATCTGCTTTTAGTTACGTGGCAATCTGGATGCATTATTTCTACATATCATATGGAGGTTTTAAATGATTGTATGCTTTACTTTTAAATTTTTCTCAAGATGCATCTTCAGAAATTGGAATCGGCACACAATCCTCAGCAAATCTATTTTCGAAAAGATGTGTTGTGTGAAACCCTGTCTGGAAACAGCTGTCCCTTGGTCACTATAACAGCAATGCCAGAGTCTAATTACTATGAACATATCTGTCAATTCAGTAAGTCTGTCTGCTTCACTCAAAAATGCCGTTAATTCTCACTTATTTTTCTTTTTCTCATATATATTCTGTAATGGAACTAACTCTAGGACTAGTAGGCATCAGAGGACTTGTGTTCTAGTCTTTATCCTGTTACTGTCCAGTTCTGGACCTCAGTCAGTTTCCTCATTTCAGAAATAAAGGAGCTGGATCAGATCTCTGAGGTCCCTTTTGGTAATAATGTATTTTAATTCTTATGCTTAGAAATTATACTCCAAGTATAATACGACATTCTTTTAATAGCTCATGTAATGCTATCAGTTTTTAAATTGACAAGTAATGTTGTTTATAGATGGAACGTCCAGAAACCTATCAAATCTTTTAATAGCTGGTACTGAATAGCTGCCTGTTGTCGCTCCCATTTATATTTTAAATATTGCTTCGGATGTACAGCTGTGATGGTTAAACAAAACAAAACAAACAAAAAAAACTTTTCCAGTTTTAATAAGCAGGTAAACTATTTTCAGGTAAAAGAAAGACCTTGATATATATTAAAATGTGAGAGAGTAAACTAAGTGGAGTATTTTGTAGACATGTATGCTTAATTGTATAGTGAAAAATTATTTTTCTTTCTAAATTGCCAAACAGATACACTTTTTTCTCTTATCATAGTGATTATAAGACAAAGATAAGCTATTTTCCTTCTTTTTCCCATGGATTTATGAAAAATATTTTTATGTTGAAAACTTCCCCAGCTACTTATTCCTTATAAAACCAAGATTGTATTAAATAATTAATATATAATCTTGGACGAAGTGAATTTTGCATTAGCTCAAAAACAACTTACTGTGTTGTGTTCATATTATGAGCTCCTTAAGACTTCATGTTTGTTTCCTCTGTAGGGACCTCCTGCAGTGCTTGCATATAGTAGGTGCACTGTGAATTCTGTTATGAATTTATCAGAATTCCCAGTTGAATAGTAACACTTCTAAAGCCCCAAAGTAAAATACCATAAAAACTGCAGTAGTTGTTCATTTTAATTTGAGATTTTATGTGTACTCTAGGAAATCGCCCTTACGTTTTCTTATCTGCTCGGGTACACCCTGGAGAAACCAATGCAAGTTGGGTTATGAAAGGAACACTGGAGTATCTCATGAGTAATAACCCTACTGCTCAGAGCTTACGAGAATCCTATATTTTTAAAATTGTCCCTATGCTAAATCCAGATGGTGTCATCAATGGAAAGTAAGTTAAGAAATAATTTAATAGAAATGCTGTAAAGTATTGTGATTGACTTCCATAAACTTGTCGAAACAGTAGTATCCAGGTTAATTTGGAAAAGAAATCTTGTAATTTTTCTAGAACAAAGAAAATTTTGGTGAGAGATTCATCTACAGTGCATTTTTAAAATGAAAATATATTTTGTATGCTAGTAGTAGGAAACTGTTATGAGGAATTTAATGTCTGTGTGTCTTGGTTTCAGTTGCTTTAATAAGGAAATCACAGTTTCAAGATATGAATAAGGTTTTTAATACATATTCTTGTATTTCGCTCTTATTTGTCAGTGGCATGATCTTGGATTGTCTTAAGTTAGAATCTTCAAGGATCACATCCTTTTAATATGGCATGTTAGTGCTATCCGCTACACTCTTCCAGATACTAGGAGGTATCATTCCTGAGAGAGAGAATTTCTTAGACAGAAATATCTTTGGGTTCCATCGAGGTGATTTTGACTCTTAGCAACCCCATGTGACAGAGTAAAACTTCCCCATAGGGCTTTCTTGGCTGTAATCTTTATAGACGAACCCGTGTGGTACAATGGTTAAACGTTCAGCTGCTAACTAGAAGGTAGGTGGTTTGAACTCATTATCTGCTCCTTGAGAGAAAGATGTGACAGACTGCTTCTGTAAAGATTACAGCCTTGGAAATGCTGTGGAACAGTTCTCCTGTGTCCTGTTAGGGCCATTATGAGTTGGAATTGACTTGACTGCCCACACTTACCAGTCTTAAATAGAAGCAGTTGCCAAGTGTTTCTCCATTAGGTAGGTTCCACCACCAACTTTTTGGTTAGCAGCCCAGTGCTTAATCATCAAACCACCATACTGCTTTTGGACTGAAATGTTGTTACGGGCTGTAGAGTCCATTCTGGCCCAGCAATCCCATGAACAACAGCACAGAACACTGCCTAGTCCTCTGCCATCCTCACAGTCCCTGATGTGCATGAGACCAGTGTTGCAGCCACTGTGTTAGTCCATTTTATTGAGGGTCTTCCTCTTTCTTCTCTAACTCTACAAGACTGGAATACTAGAATATAAATACTTTTGAAGTGGTTTCATTGTATGAAATCATTGAATGAAATGATTTCTTATAGTGTCTGTGTGTCTTGGTTACAGGTGCTTTAAGGAAATCACAGTTTCAGGATACGAATAAGGTTTTTAATGCGTATTCTTGTGTTTCTCTCTGATTTGTCAGTGGCGTGATCTTGGATTGTCTTAAGTTAGAATCTTCAAGGATCACGTCATATTAATACAGCATGTTAGTGCTATAATTTGTTTCTGGCAGTTGGACAAAGTCTTCAGGAGTGTTTCTACAAGGTGGGGTTTAGTTTAGTTTCCATGAGCTTGTCCGAAGATAAGGATACCATATTATTTGGTAGAAATAACATGAATATTTCTTGTGTTTTAGAAATTATTGAACTTCTAGCAAATACAATAATTTCTTTTTAGTTACTCTGTTATGATTATGGAACTACAATGAGATCTTATGTGTAGTTTTAGTTCAGAAACAGTTTGAACAGTTAGAATTGTGTTTATGTGTTTATGTTACTACCTTGTGATTTTTTTTGTCAATTTTTACTGGATGGCTTTAATAATTAGTGACTTTAGGTGAAAATATATTTGAATTTGTACAATATGCATATTTTTCACATCCTTGTCTTTCTAAGAAGACGTTTTTATGTAATCATTACAATAAAGATGTAGACTTGAAGTATAATAAAGCTTGTGAAAACTGGAACCTGTGTAAGGCACAAGCCTGTCAGAGAGGGAAAACTCACATGCTTCCACTAATATAGAATGACAGGAACATGGTGAGACTGCATCCTGTCAAAGAAGGAAAACTTAACAAGACTTAGAAAAACAAGGCAGTCTCGGTGAGATCTGGCTCTTACGGGTTTCGTTGTGTAGGAGATGATTAATAAGTCATCAAATGGAGAATGTCACCATTAAAACATTTTATAAAGTACATAGCAAACCTCAGGATTGAGAATTGATTTTTTTCTGTAGCTTGAAGGTTTTGACCTGTGAATCTGAGAACTTACCGCTGTTAAATATATATAACACAAGATCTTGAATGTAATAAATCTCTAATAAATGTTAATGGAATGCATATACATTCAGTTGAGCCGACCATCCATACCTCCTTGAAAATGTAGATTAGAACCATAAAATCAAACCAGAAACTTATATAAAGGTCTACTGGTACCAGTGTTTTTCTGTTATTGTCTCTTTTTATGTGTATCTAGCCACCGCTGTTCTTTAAGTGGAGAGGATCTGAACAGACAGTGGCAAAGTCCAAATCCAGATTTGCATCCTACAATTTACCATGCTAAAGGGCTATTGCAATACTTGGCTGCAGTGAAGCGTTTACCCCTGGTAAGTGGCAATATTTGTTTTTATTTTGCATTGCCAAAGAAATATTTTTGTTGATTAGCTTTTTAGTGTTTTGCACATTAGTTTCTACTTATAAAAGCTGAATGTTAATAATTGCAAAGCATTTTCTGTAAAATTTTTTCCTGTTAGTCATTGGGTTTTACTTATGGTGTCAAATTATTATCCAGATTAATAAAGTATATACAGTATTCATATTTCATCAGTTTTACTGTTTATAGGTCTCATAGTCCTTTATTTTTTCTTTTTTGTTCATCAATTTCCTGGTTGTGAAGTTTAGATTTTCAGTTTCATTGTTTGAACAACACTGAGATAACCATAGTTATCTCCCAAATTCTTAAATTCTGAAACTAGTAGAAGTATTATTTCTGAGGTGTTTAGTTAGCCTTCAAACCATGAAATCTTTAGGACTTAAAGGGCAGTGTAGTATAGGCATGGTGTAGACTAATACTGGACTATGTGTGTGTCTGTCTGTCTGTCTATCATCTGTCTATTTTAATATATATGTTTCTTCTACTTCCAGTTTTTATTTAGAGTGTTCGTATTATATTATAGTTTAAATTGTCTAATTTTCCTTTGGGAAAGCTTGCAAAACTTTGTAGAGGGTTAACATTGACGTGTGAGTCTGTCCTTTATTATTTATTTTAAAAATATTCTTAAAATTTAAGTTTAAAATACACCCTTTTGAGTTGTATTTTTCATGAGAGTGTTTTCATGTTCTTTTAAATTAGGTAAATGTTTTATCAGTCCTTCATAGCAATCAGTGGTGGTTGCAGTCATAGGTTTGAGCTATAACTGAATTTATTATTATTTTTAAAATAGTGAATAGTAGATTTATAAGAAAGAGTGGACCTTGTGGTTTGCTCCAAGACCTTCAAAAGATTTATCAATTCTAGAATTAATTACAGCTCCTTTTCAAAACTATTTTATTTATTTTACATGTGAAATGATTCTAACAAAGGTCTGTGTACTAGTCATTTAATGGCTTGATGTTAACTAGCTTTACTTGGTAACATGCGAATTTGAAATTTTTAATTTTTAAAACCTGTCACTGTCTTTTCAAGGTTTTTTGTGATTATCATGGCCACTCTCGAAAGAAAAATGTATTTATGTATGGCTGTAGCATCAAAGAGACAGTGTGGCATACCAGTGATAATGCGACTTCATGTGATATAGTGGAAGATACGGGATACAGGGTAATTATTACAGATTATGCATGAGTTTTAAATTTCAAATGCGTTTAAAACTACAGAAAATAATTCAGCATATAAAAACATGTATAAAACTACTGAAAATAATTCAGCATTTAAAAAGATGTGTAAAACTACAGAAAATATTTCAGCATATAAAAACATGTATAAAACTACAGAAAATAATTCAGCATGTAAAAACTACCAGAATTCAATAATTGCTGACATTTTGCATTTTTGCTTCAGATTCTTTGTTTTACATGTTTGTTCCAGAAGTTTTTACTTTTTACATTTAGACTTTTAATCTGTTTGGAATATGTTTTTTATGATATATGAGCATCTAATTCTATTTTCCTTCTAGATAACCAGTTAAGCACTATTTATTAAATATTATCTGCTTCCTCTGCCAATTTTATAAACTGTTTCTATTACATATTATGTTCTTATATACTTGAGTCTGGTACTCTATTTTTATTATGATTTTGTCTTTCTGTATACCACATAGTTTTAGTTATTGTAGATTTCTGATAAGTACTGATAACTGTTACAGCAAATTTTTTTCCTTTTAAGAAATTACTTTAGCTCTTTTATTATCCTTCATTGTGAATTTTAAGATCAGTTTGTGGCTAAACCTTATTAAGATTTAGACCAAAGTTGCAGTGAATTTTCATTAAATTGGAATTGCTATTTTTATGATATACAGTATTGCTGTCTGTAAATGGTGCTAATCTCTCATCATTTTTGGTTTTTATATTCTTTTGTAAAGTTTAAAAATTTCTCACCATAGGTTTGATATTTTTGTTAGATTTATTCCTAAGAACTTTATGAATTTTGTTATAGTTGGGAATGGGAACACGTCTGCCCACCCTAACAAATTGATTGTTGATTAAAAAATAAGAACTAAACCCACTGCTGTCGAGTTGATTCCGACTCCTACTGACCCTATAGATCAGAGTAGAACTGCTCCGTAGAGTTTCCAAGGAGTGCCTGGCAGATTTGAACTGCCGACCTTTTGGTTAGCAGCCGTAGCACTTAATGACTATGCCACCAGGGTTTCTAGTAGTACTGTAGAAAGCTATTGACTGTGTTCAGAAGAAATTTCTTTAAGTTTTCAGATAACATCTATAAAAGATTGCATATGAAAATAGTATTAGATTTCTCACCAGCAGCACTGTAAGCAAAAAGTTAGTGGACAGAAAACTTCACAATTCTCAATTAGATTTCCAAATTACAGTTCTATACCAATCAGTTGTAACTATCAAGAAAGGTAGATAAAGTATATCCTAAAGGGAGGAGACAAGACAGCCACTTACACATACCATACAGCAGATACCTGAGAAACCAAGTGAAACAGTTAACAGATGATAGTCTGGAACATTGAATGTAAAATGAAAGTAAATAATTAGATTGACCACTGGACGTAAGAAACTGACAGTGAGCAGGAAGATATATAGAGCAGAGGTTTACTGCCAAGTGGCCTGGCCTGGCCTGACCATCTTGAGACAAAGTCAGCATCAGTCCCAGATGAGGAGGTAAGGCAGCTTTATGGAATTACTAACAGGAGACAGAGAAACTGTAAACATACCTGGAGTGAAGCAAGGTTAGCGAGAAATTGACAGGATCCAACAAGGGACAGTACAGGAAAGATGACAAGAGCTCCAGGGATTTTGGCATACACAGAACAAAGAAGAAGCCGGGACCCAGAGATAGTGGCAGTCACCTGACCACTGGGTTGGGAGGCACAGATGGAGTAATAGTTCTGTAGTGTCAGCAGGAAATCTGCTATTCAACTGGACTACAAGCAACCACACCCTTCACCCCTTCTCCCCCATTTTGTTGGGGCCATGTCCCAGTTGGCTGCAGCCAATGGGACATGCTCATACATCTTTCACCAAAGGAGAATGTTCCCCACTTCTCCCACCCTTGTCATGATTAGTGGCATAAACTCACCTATTCCTGCACCCCGACTACCGGGGATCACACTATAAATGCTTGCTTTCTCTGTTACTCAGCTCTGTCCACCCCTTCTCCCATCCACCCAGAGCAGTAGAGTCCACCTGTGCTCCCTATTCCCTAACCTACCCCACACTTGCCAGGCAGCATGTGAGTACTTCCACACTCCTAGCCACACACCCCCTCCCACGTACCTTCTGAATAGCTATTTCAACAGTAAGCAGCAATGTGAGCTCTTGCTGCCTGACACTGCCCTCCTCATCTGGAGACAGGTGGTGAGCACCTGTGTACCACTAGACAAGTGGTCAGCAAAACATGCCTGATTACTTGTCCTGATTTGTCAGAACAAAGAATCAGAATGAGACAAGCAAATATACAGTCTATTTAATAAATAAAATAGCATCTTAATTCCTCAGGGATAGCAGACAATAACAAATCTTAAAACAGGTTAAGGTGGTTCAAATAAAAAATCAAAATAAAGAAGCAGGAAACCTTCCTAAGGAAGAAGTAGTAATGGCACTACGTGATAAGGAATTGAAAAGACTTATATACCAGGATCCTTAAAGAGATCAAGGAAACAGATAAAACCCTACAAAAATTCAGGAAAACAATACAAGAACAAAATGACAAAACAGATAGGTAACTAGGAAATACACATACAAAAAAACCCCAGAAATCCAGAAGATTTACAGTAAAATACCAGAAGTAATGCTGTGGAAAGACATAGCAATAGAATTGAATGAACAGAAGAAAGAATTGGTGGAGGAGAGGACACATCCCTTGATACTTACTTGTTTGAGGAACAATCAGAAGAATGTAAGATGTAGAAAGCCAGTGTGAGACATGAGAAATAAGTTATATGAAAGAGGACCTCTAGGAGGAGAAAAAAGTAGTACAGAAATAATTTTTTTATATTGGCTGTAAACTTCTCAAATATTGTGAAACATAAGGTGGTTACCATTTATGAAGCTCAATGAAGCCCATGTAGGGTAGGCCTTCTAAAAACATCACCAAGAGATATCATAATCAATCTTTCTAAAACCAAAGACAAAGAAAATATTCTGATAGTTCATGGAAGACAAAATATTGCTTACCAAAGGCTCAGATAATTCTGAGGGCTGTTTTAGCAGGAGAAACCATGCAGGAAAGAAGATAATGGAATGATGTATACACTTTTGAAAGAAAAGTGACAACAAAAAATCATGTATCTCACAAAACCATCTTTCAAAAGTGCTAGTCAAACCAAGACATTTCCAAGATAAGCAGAAACTAAGGAAATTTATAGAAAGCAGAGCAGGCTTGAATTAAAGGGAGACATTTGGATAGAGAACCAATGATGTTAGGCAACAACCTGAGATAAAGACACATGACAGCATTACCCAGATACCATCCCAGAAGAAGATTTTGCAAAAAACAAAATAAAGCTAAAAATTGACTATGAGGAACCAGAGGAACTAAGCTGTAAATGAAAACAGCTTCAAAACAGAGGGAATAAGATGTAGCTGTAGAACTTCCATATGGGGAGGAAGACGGTGATTTCAAGACATAACAGATTGTTTCAGTTTTAAGAGGATGAATGTAAACTTCAGGATAACCGCAAAGAAAAGTAATAAAATGTATTCACCAAAATAAAGAAGAAATCCAAAAAGATCCAGCAAACACAGAAACAGCAGTGATTGACACGAAAAGAAAATCCGTACACAGAGAAAACTCAGCACAGAAAATTGAGGAACAAAGAAACCACTGACATCATAAAAGTGTAACAGAATGACAGCACTGAATCTATACCTATCAGTAATCACACTGAATATAAGTTGATTAAATGGACCTATAAAGGGACAGGGAGTGGCAGAATGGATATAAAAATATGACCAATATGTATGTTACAGGAGAGACACCTTAGACACAAAGATGTAAACATTAAAAATCAAAGAATGTAAAAAACAAAACAAAAAGAAAAAACAGTATCCAAAAGAGAGCAGGAGTAGTAACACGCCAAAGCCAAGTGCCATCAAGTCAGATCCGACTCATGGCGACCCAGTCGTGCCATATACCACCTACTCGGGCAATGTCTGACTGCACATACATCTGTGGTCCCGTGCATGCCCTCTGTTGTATGCTCACAACCCGACTTGGCAGCAGGCCCACCCCTACTCATGGAACACTCCTGCTGCTACGAGAAGGGGGCACCCAGTCCTGCTCCTGAGTGCCCAAGTTCAGCAGATTACTGCAGGGCCCAGTCAGGGAAGGGTCTCTGGATTACCAGTGCCCTCTACTCCCTGAGCATCCTTTCTGTGACCTTCACAAACTGCAGGGTGGGACACAGCCAAGAACTCACCTTTGGCATCTACAGTCAGAGCTACTTGGACTGGGTGCCACACAGGTGTTCACACAATGGGCAGATATACTATAACGTCCTGTTTCACAGAAGGCACTGTGAACGTTAAGAGATATGTAGCTGTATTAACTTTGGACAAAACAGACTTTCAGTCAAAATCCATTATAAGAGACAAAGACATTATATAATAATTAAAAGGTCAGTCCACCAAGACACCAAGAATGCCAAGCCAAGTGCCAAGTGCCGTTGAGTCGGATCCGACTCATGGCGACCAAGAATACATAACAGTAATAAATAATCAGTACACCTAATGACAGCTCCAAAATATGTAAAAACTAACAGAATTGTAAAAAGAAATAGTCCAATAATAACAGTGGGAGACTTGAACATAGCTCAACAATGGGCAGAATAGGATGAAACTCATAGACACAGACAGTCTAAATTAACCAGTGTAACATCCTATACAGAACACACCATGCAGTGGCAGCACAGTACACGTGTTTTCTCCAGTGCCACATGGGTTATTGTCCAGAATAGACTATATTCTAAATCCCAAAGCCAGCCTCAATAAATATGAAGACATTGATGTAATACAAAGTATCTTTCGTGACCATAACAACATAAAGCTAGAAAGCAATAACAGGAAGGAAAAAAGAATACATGAAAACTGAATTACACCTTACTTAAATACTACTTGGTCCTAAAAGAAATTCAAACTGAAATTTAGAAATTGTTAAATGGAAATGAAGGCACAACATGATAGAACCTCTGGGGCATAGGAAGGCAGTGTTCGGAGGACAATTTTTAGCAACAAGTTCACACATCAAAAAGGAGGAAAGATCCAAAATCTACAGCATAAAACAACGTGAATAAATAGAAGAGGAACAGAAAAAGAAATAGCTTGAAGAAAAGAAATAAAGGTCAGGATAGAAATAAAGGAAACAGAAAACAAAAATAGGAACAATCACAAAACCAGAAGCTGATTCTTTGAGAGGATCAATAAAATTGACAAACGACTGGCCAAATTAACAAAGGAAAAAATGACAGAAATCAAATCAAATAAAAAATGAAATAAGGAACAGCACAACAGATAAAGAAGATTGTTATAGAATATTATTTAAAATAATTGAAGACCTGGGAGAAATGCATGAATTTTTAGAAACACACTATTGACATAAACTAACACACCAGAGATAGAAAATCTAAATAGATCCCAAGAAAAGAAAAAATCGCTGATGTTGTGAAAACAGACAGGCAGACTCCTAACAAATGTAAGTGCTGGCCTGGATGGTTTTATTAGAGAGTCCTACTCAATATTTATAGGAGGATTGACACCGATTCTACTCAGCTATTTCAAAATGTAGAAAAGGAGGGAATACTCCCTAATTTATTGTATGAAGCCAGCATAACTCTGATAGGAAAACCAGGCGGAGATAACCACACACAGAGAAAAATGCAGATTGATATCCCTCATGGGTGTAGATGAAAAAATTCTCAACATTCTAGCCAACAGAATACAACAGCATATAAAAAAAACAATACATCATGGTCAGATGGAATTTATACCAAAGATATAAGGGTGTTTAATCAACAGAAAATCTACCAACAAAATTTACAACACAAACAAAGCAAAGGAAAAGAACCATGTGATCATCTCAATTGTTGCGGAAAAGGCATTTGATAAAATCCAACCCCCTGTCCTGATTAAAACTCTCAGCAAAATAGGAGTAAAAGGGAAATTCCTCAACATAATTAAGGGCATATATATAGAATGTCAGCCAACAAGATTATTCTCTTCACTGATGGCGAGAGATTATAAGCATTCCTTTTGAGAATGAGTGCCCATTATCAACACTCCTATTCAGTATCACACTGGAAGCCCTAGCCAGAGCAATAAGGTAAGAAAGAGAAATAAAGAGCATCCAAATCAATAAGGAATAAATAGAACTTCCTTATTTGCAGATGAAATGCTACTGTATTTAGAAAATCCTTGGGACTCCACAAGAAAGGTACTGGAACTGATAGCAAAGTGTCAGGTTACCAGATCAACACACAAAAATCAGCTGCATTCATCTTTACTAAAAGGAAATTAAGAAAACAATACCTTTTTCAAAAATCTCTCAAAAAGCTAACCAGATACATAAAAGACTTATAAAAGAAAACTACAAAGTACTACTGCAAGAAACCTAAAGAGACGTACTTAAATCGGAAAATATTCTGTGCTCATGGATTGGAAGATTTAACACTGTGAAAATGTCAGTACCACCAGAAGTAACCTGTAGGTGTAATGGAAGCCTTCTCCAAATCCCCATAACATTTTTTAATGAAATGGAAAAATAAATCTCTAACTTTATGTAGAAAGGATAGAGGTCCCAAATAGCTAAAGCATTAGTGAAGAGCAAAATAGGAGGCCTCACATGTTCCTGTCTCAGGACTTGCTGTACACCAGTGGTAGTCAAAACATTCTTCATGCTTAGGGCAATGACAGACACGTAGACCAATGAAACCGAATTGAGAACCCAGAAGTAAATCTAACTGTCTGTGGATAACTGGTCCTCAGCAAAGGGTTGAAGTCCGCAGAGGGGGGAAAAATAGTCTCTTTAACAGATAGTGCTGGCAAAACTGAATATCCGTTTACAGAAGAGGCTATGATTCTTGTGAGCCATTAGTCTTTGACTAATTGGTTCCTTGAATCTTTGGTTTCCTTCACTCTCCGTATGAACGAATCAGCCTCCTCTGGCTTGAGACCAGAAGATTTAGATGGTGCTCAGCCACTACTACCGACCACTCTGACCAGGCAGGCACTCAACAGAAGGTCTTGGTTAGAATAGGAGAAAAAGTTAGAACAAAATTCAGATTCATAGATAAAAAAGACCAGACTTACTGGAATGATAGGGACGGGAGGAACCCCTGAGACTGTTGTCTTAAGACAGACTTTTAACTTGCAACTGAAGGGTCTCCAGGTGGTCACCTTTCAGCTGAATAAAGGATTTGCTTATACAATAAACAGCAAAAGCCATGAAGAAAGTGCTCCTTAAAAACAATCAACTGTATGAGACCAAACCTGCAACATTTGCCCAAAAGCGAAGATCAGAAGGCAAGGAATGGCAGGAAAACTGAAGGGGCAGAAACAGGGAGAGTGCTGACGCATTGTGAGGGCAGCAACCAGTGTCATAAAACAAAGTGTCTATGAATAATTGAATGGGAAACTAACTTGCTATGTGAACCTTCACTTACAACATGATAAAATGTTAAAAAAATAAAATAGCGTAGTCCAAGGCAGTTTACCTCCCACATCATCTTTCTCTGACAGCTAGTGGAAGTTACGCTTCACCAGAATGAAAGAGTACTGTGAGAGAGGCAGAAGCACTGGGACAGTAAATCTAAGGGAGAGACAAAGCCCACAGTGGAAGTGAAGGCAGAGACGGTCAACATTTGACAAATGTTTCTGTCACAAGATCTTTAGTAGAAGTTTAGAGTCTTACGAGGTTAGTCCATGTTAAATTAAGAAAACAGTAAGTTAGCAGAGCTCAGGGATATAGAAAAGGAGCATATTTAGTTTAGACTTACTTAACGATGAAAGAAAGTGAGAATGGTGAGAGTTCCAGAGAATGCAAGGTAGCTAGGTAGAAGAGCAGACACGAAGAGCTTTTATGTGTGCTCTTCTACTGCACCACTGCCGCCACCATCACCACCACCACTACCACCATGCCTTTACCTGGTCGTTTCTGCTTCTTGGTCATATTTCAGGTCAGTCGCTACTCTTCACGGAATGCTTACATACCCACCAAAATGAACCACAGTACACTTTTGCAAGATTGTCTCTCCTTGATATCACTCATTTTAATCTTTTTGTTAGTTGTTTAATAATGTTTTTGTTCATACCAGATAGCAAGCTCCACAATGCTACTAAGTCTTTCTGCTCACTTTTCTGAACACTGCCAATGTGCAGCATGGTACCGTATCACAACAGGTGCCTGTAGACTCAGTTCTGATGCATGATGACCTCATGCGTGTTAGAGTAGGACTGTGCTGTGTAGGATTTTCAATGGCTTGGACCTTTAGGAGGTAGATTGCAGAACTTCTAAGACCCCCCCCGGGTGGATCCAAACATCCAGTGTTTTGGTTAGCAGCGAAGCACTTAACTGTTTGCATCACCATCTGCTCAGTGAGTGTTTGATAGATGAGAGGATGGGTGAGTGGTAGTCAGGTATGTGGGAGGAGAAATACAAGGCATATTCCTCCCACCGTAACGGATGAAGTTACCAGATTATCCTCGGTCTCAAGTATCTTTCATTAGTTCTCTCATCCCAAATTTCTTTATTAATGCTCTTGATTTTGTTATAAAAGGAAATATAAATGTGTCCTGTAGGTTAGATGAAATTACAGTGGAGTTTTTTTTAAGTGCGTTTCTCAAGACATTGATAGGTATTTTCATCCCTCTTCACTTTTCCCCAAGATACAAAACAGACCTCATGGTTGGCAGTGTGTAGGTGATTGCATAGATGCAGAAAACTCAGGTTCTTCATATGCTAATGAGCATTTTATATTTCTGGGGACATTGGCATGTGTGTGTATGAGTGAGGTGGGAAAGGAGATTGTACCCAGTTTTTCTCATAATTTTATGACTGTGTTAGTTTCTTATTGCTGCTTTAACAAATTACCACAAATTTAGTGGCTTAAAATGATAACACACTGTTATGTTACAGTTCTGTAGATCAGAATTGTATGCCACAGTTCTGATGGCATAGTGGTTAAGTGCCACAGCTGCTAACCAAGAGGGTGGCAGTTTGAATCTACCAGGTGCTCCTTGGAAATTCTATGAGACAGTTCTACTCTGTGCTACAGGGTTGTTGTGAGTCAGAATCAACTTGATGGTGTTTGGTGGGTTTTGGTAGATCAGAAGTCTGGTGCAGCCTCACAGGGTCAAAATGAGGTCATAAACAGAGCTGTTACCTTTTGAAGGTCCTAGAAAAGAATTGGCTTCCTTGCCTTTTCCAGCTTTTTAGAAATTGCCTGTATTCCTTGGCTCATAGTTTGCTTCTAGCCAGCAGTCACATCCCTCTGACATCTGCTTTCAGTGTCACATTGTCTTCCCTAACTCTCCTGCCTTTCACATTTCTTAGAAGGACTTTGCAATTTCATGGGTCCACTGGGGTAACCCAAGATTCCCCATTGCAAAACTCTTAATCACATCTTTGAAGTCCTTTTTGCCATGTAAAAGAACATATTTATAGGTTCCAGTGATTAAAATGTGGATATCTTTGGTAGATTATTATTTTGCGTGCTACACTATGGAACCCTTTTTTGCATTTGGTTTGGAAAATGATGAACATACTTAAATTGGTGTATGTTTTTGATGATGCATCATAATAACCCTTTGTCCTAATACAGTTGTTTATGTTTTGGGGTCAAATACAAAATTTGTAGCATATCAGTTGAACGACATTTGACAAAATAGACTGGTCAGTACTTTTCCAAAGTGTCAAGATTGTAAAGACAAAGAAAGACTAAGCAACCGTTTTATGCACTGGGGGGGACTAAGCAGAAGTAATAACTAAAGACAATGTGGGATTCTGAATAGGATTCCGAACCAGGAAAAGGACATTGGTAGAAAAACTGGTGAAATTGGAATGAGATCTATAGTTAATACAATTAAGTCAACATTAAATTTTGTTTTGATAATTGTACCTTGAAAACCTTGGTGGTGTAGTGGTTAAATGCTACATCCACTAACGAAAAGGTGGGCAGTTCAAATCTGTCAGATACTCCTTGGAAACTGTGGAGCAGATCTACTGTGTCCTATATGGTCACTATGAGTCAGAATCGACTCAACAGCACTGGGTCTGACTTGTGTCATGGTTACATCAAGATGTGAGCATCAGAGGATGCCACTATTGAGGTAACTTATTCTAGCAGCAATAGAAAACTGATACATCTGGCCCATCTTAGTCTCAGCAAGAGTCTTGATCTGCTGTAAGAGGTTCTATCTAGAAGCAGAAATTTATACTTTAGCCTTCTGTTATCAGGGTGATCCAGTATCCATGGATGCAGTATTGTTATAAATAAGTGTAGGTTTGTTATGAATTGAAAATCAGTTCAGTTGTATGCAATACAACATAGATTCTAGCACAGTTTGAGTTTCTAACAACACTTAACTGATACTTGAAACAATGATTTCACATATTTTGATGTCATCCCCATATCAAGCTGGTACTGTCTTTACTGTCTGCCTTTTAGATACGAAATCGTGTCACTGGATCTGTGCTTTTTCTTGAAATTAAAGCTGCAGCTTGATTTTCAAACAATGATTTGAGAGAGTTCCAACTACTTCCAGCAGAAAATTCTATAATAACAAGAGAATCATTTGGTGTTTTGAGTAGCACATGATATAGCAGGAAGATCCACATGGCCTGCTCTAATCATATTATTAGGAAACAAACCTCCTTGATTGATTTTATTATTATCCTTATTTTACAGACTTTGCCTAAGGTACTGAGCCATATTGCCCCAGCATTTTGCATGAGCAGCTGTAGCTTTGTAGTAGAAAAATCTAAGGAATCAACGGCACGTGTTGTTGTCTGGAGGGAAATAGGAGTACAAAGAAGCTATACCATGGAGAGTACTTTGTGTGGCTGTGATCAGGGAAGATACAAGGTAAAACACCTCAAGACTTTCCTTCCATATTTTCTATGGCAGTTCTCAAGTATATACTAAATGATGTTTGTTATCCTGAGTTATATATAATTTGCAGTGTTGGAATCATTTGTTGTCTTCGGAATAGGCTGTTTTTTCACTAAACAGATTGCTTAAGGTCCTTATGGAATTCTTGGTTGTTTGAACCTATTTACATTTATATGTTTTTTAGAAAGCATGTTTTGTACACATTTAAATACTGATTAGTATATAATGAACTTTACAAATAGTGCTGTGTTTTATAATATCTTGTATTTTGCTTGTGATATTTATACATTTAAAAAATAAACACATTTATTAAGTGCTGGTTTGTTAGCTTTAGATTTTTGTGCATATACTTTTAAATGCATATACGTTTGCTAAATTTTTATCTGTACTAAAACTGCTCTACTCGGTGCCATATACTTTTGTTGGAAACAACCAGAGTTTAAAATTTACTTCTGAACTTAATGGATTAGTAAAATGCTAATTGATTTTGAATTTTTTAAAGATGGAGGATTTCATGGGCAATAGTAGCCTTGTATATGTTTAAGCTAAGAAGTTCACAGTTCACCAGCATCAGTGTATATCTTATAGTCCAGTCTAGTTTTTATCTAGCGTGTTGGCTTTGTACCGATTTCAGCTCTGGGCTAGCAGTGAGTCCAGGGGCCTTCAGTGTTTCTTTTAACTTTCATTTGGCTTTTGCGAATTCTCTATACTTTTGTTTATCTGGGAATATCCTAATTTTATTGTCATATTTGAGAGATGCAGAACATGTATTTCTTGGTTGGCAGTTTTTTTTTTCCTTCCAGGCTTTGTTTATGTCATCCCATTACCTCCTTGCCTGCATGGTTTCTGCTGAATAATCTGAACTTGGTCTTAGTGACTACTTTGCATGTCATTTTTTTGTTTAAATCTAGCTGCCTTTAAACGCATCTTTGTATCTTTAGTTTTGGGAAGTTTGTTGATAATATGTCTTGATGTCTTTCCTTGGGAATCTACCTTGTGTGGAGCTCAGTGAGTATCTTGGATGGATATCTTCTCATCTTTCATGGTATCAGAGTTTTCTGTCAACATATCTTCAGCAATTCTGTCTGCATTTTATCTTATTCCTCCCCTTTTTTGGTACTCTAGTCACTCATAAATTATTCCACTTGAGAGAGTCCTATGTAACTTATAGTGATTCTTCATTATTTTATTTATTTATTTATTTAGTTTTTTTTTTAGTATGACTGAGTGAAAATGTACATTCTCATATAAATTTGCATGCCCACCTATATGCAGCTTCCACTGTTCTCCCTTCCTGGTGACAGCACACTATTCCTCTTTGTTCCATACATGTCTCATTCTCCCAACAGTCTCCTTTCCCCTCCTCTCCACCCACTCTCCGTCCTCCAGCCAGACATTCAGCAGGATGATATCCTATAGATGCGTAAAACCATAAAGTGCATCCAATATATGGTCACTCTGCATTGCCGAGTCCAATCCATTCGTGTCCGAGATTCATTATTTTAAATTCTTTTATCTGATTTTTCCTCATGTATGCTGATGTCAGTTGCTTTATCTTCAGTCTCACTAATTCTGCATTCTGTTTTTTAAATCTTGCTTCTGTGACTTTCCATTGAATTGTCTAATTGTGTCATTTTATTGTTAACTTGCTGAATTTCAGATCATTGTTGCTCAAGTATTTTTTGCAGCTTTTTAAAGTTTTTATTATGTTCTGCTGCACTTTGCCCAGTCTCCTACCTGATGTCTTACAGAGCTCTAAGCATTATTCTTTGTATTCTATCTTTGATAACTGGAGGAAATCTTTTTTGGAAAATGTTTTAATTCTTTGTTTTGGGAGTTATCTGAGGCCATAGTGGTCTGCTTCTTTAAGTGATTAGAAACTGATTGTTGTCGCCAAGCCATCAGGACATTGCAATTTATTTGCTTGATTATTGTGTTGTAATTCGTATATATATCTACTTTTTAAATTTAGGTTTTGAGTGTCCAGATATTTTGGTCTTTTGAGCTAGATTGATTACTGAAGCCTTATAACTTCCATTGTCCTTTCACCAGGTGGTTAGATCTGTGAGTGCACTGAGAAGGACATAGGGGGTTGTCAGCTCAGGGGATCCAGCAGTACTTTTTTTTGTTACCCTTTCCAAGTCCAGGCACATAGATTTTGCAATTGACATTCAAACTTTTGGCACCTGTTTGAAAGATTTTGCAGTTGACATTCAAACTTTTGAGACCTGCTTGAGTAGAACTTGATGAAATTCTAGAACTTTGTTTTGAAGTGACTCTTCCTTAAATTTTAAATTGACCACATTTTAATATTTTTCCTAGTTTGATATCTTTAGCTCTCTGTTTGAATGTTGTAGAACAGTGGCTTCTAGTTTACTAGGGCAAGATGGTTGTGAGAGATAGGGTACAACATGAGCACCATTGGTGGCTTACTGGTTAGACTGCTATCTAAAAGGTCGGCAGTTCCAGTCCTCCAGGAGCTCCTTAGAAACTCTGTTGGGCCATTGAGACCAAATTTCCAACTCGCCTCTGTCCTGTAGTGTTGCTGTGAGTCGTAATTAGCTTTGACGAAGGTTCTCTTAATTCTGTAGTGTGTGCAGTGGGGGAAACAAAAAACTTGAGAATCACTTTTTGTGACTTAAACCATCAGTGTCTTTGAAACCAGCCTCTGGGAAGTGGGGAAAGAAGAACTGTACTTTTACACAAATAATGTGTTTGTTCTATCCTTTTTTGCCAGCTGTGGCCACCACCCAAAGTGTTTTTGTAAGCACTCTCTGCTAATTTTTGTACAGCAACATGTACAAAACAGACTAGCTTGCTGTATGAGAATACCTTACAGATGGATAGAGGAAGGGCATAGCTAACCAAAAAAAGGTAGAATGCCAGTGACATTTGTGTAAAAGTAATCAGGGACTTTAATGCCCTTCACCTCATCTGCAGCATATAAAATAGTAATTTTTGGTTTTTATATGTTGATTCCATTGATAGACTTGGAATGGATTTTTAAAAATAATTTTGTGTTTTGATAAATTTACTTGGTTATAGAAGAAACTATATTTTAAAAAATAGATAAAATGTGTTTTGAAACAAAATATTTGAACACTTCTAAAAAGTTACTTTTGTTTTTAATCTTGACTCTATTGCCATTGAGTCAGTTCTGACTCATAGTGATGTTAAAGAACAGAGTAGAACTGCCCCATAGAGTTTTGAAGGAGCTGCTGGTGGGTTTGAACTGCTGGCATTTTGGCTAGCAGGTGAGCTCTTAACCACTGAGCACCCAGTCTTTAAAATTTTAAAAATGAAATGGGTACCGGATACTCATTTGTCTTGTATGACTTCAGTAAGCATACATTGTTTTAAAGCTGTTATGAAGAAAAATTTGTCTTAGTGAACCAGGTTTTTCATGTGCAAAATTCAAGGCTCTTAATGCATATGTTTTAATAAATTGTATTAGCATTGTAATATGTAATAAACTGAATTTAATAATATTTTAATAAGTGGCTTTCTTTCACCCTCAAGAATATTTTCATGTTACTAAGTTTTAGACTGTCAGTGTTCTTTATTTTTATTTTCTAAACTAATTCAAAAACAGGTATATACCACCAGAAACTTTTACATTCAGGAGCAATGAATGTTGTAATACATATAGTTAGCTAATGGCTTGACTAACTTAGGATATTTGGAACATGCCCTGAGGAGCTGTGGCAGTTAATGGTTAAGTTATCAGCTACTAATAGAAAGGTTGGTGGTATTCAGAACCCACTGGTGGCTCTACTAGAAAAAAGACCTGGCCATCTGCTCCCATAAAGCTCACAGTGTAGAAAGTTTGATGGGGCAGTCCTATTTGGGATTGATATGACTTGAAAATCTACTTGATGGCACCTAACAATAGCATACTATTTATTGAGAAGCTGTTGGTTAAAAACTGTGTAAGGAGAATGTGATAAAATTTTGTTTTTGATTTAGTTTCAGTTGACATGGAACTTAGTTGCCTATTTTACTGTTAATTCATTGACATATATATAGATTGATATTAAATACTAATATTTGTAGCTTTCTTTTTACCTACAATTTCTTTTACCATATAGTAAAATTACATATAAGGTGATGTTCAAGTATACATATTAGAGCTTTATTTTTAATAACCAAGTAGTAGATTGCAGGACTTTGTTAAAAATATAGTCTCACACGTTATTTTCGGGACAGAATTATCACAAAATTTTCATCTAATTTTTTTATTTCTTAGAGTGTTGGAGAAAATAGCTTGCTTTATAGTGAATGAGGATAGACCTTTTAGAAAAGGTCTTTTAACACAGTTTGTTTCCTTTATGACCTAGAAAAATCTTGTATTGTTGGGAAATTGTGTTTATTGAATCTAAGCTTTTTGTTTTATTGATATTAATATAAATTAGTTATATTGTTTTATTAATATTAGTATAAATTAGTTATATTAATATAGTTATTAATTTCTTTTAGTATGTAATTTATATGTGATGCAGCCAAAGGATCATGCTTTTTCAAGTTGTGTGTGCAATGTTTCTTTATTTCTAGGGTTTACAAATTGGTACTCGTGAATTGGAAGAGATGGGAGCAAAATTTTGTGTTGGTTTATTACGTTTGAAAAGACTGACATCCCCATTGGAGTATAATCTGCCTTCTAGCCTTCTTGACTTTGAAAATGACTTGATTGAATCAAGCTGCAAAGTAACTAGGTAGGATGAATTCATTTTATTCTTTAATTAAGTTGTAGTTAGCTGTTAGACTTCATTAAAATAACTAAGGAGAGGAAAGGCACAGAGATACTGACAGTTCAGAACATTTTTAGAATTGATACAATTGAACTTAAACATCTAATATTTGCTTTAAATTGTGACAGTACTCTTAATTCGTTATTATAGTGTGAGTATGTATGTACACATACGTGCATATATAAAAGTAAACATTTACCAGTTGATACTGATTATGTTCATCGTGTTGTGTAATCGTTACCACCACTATCCTTTTCCAGATTATTCTACCACCTTCACAGACGCTCAGTGCTCCCTAAGCATTGACTCCCTCTTTTCCCCTCTCTGCTAACCCTGGTGACCACTAATAAGCACTGGTCTATTCATGAGACTTTTTAAATGAAATATCTTAACATTTTGATTGCTACTGTTAGTGATTTTAATTGTTACTATTTTAACCCACCCCCAAAAAAGACTTGATTGCCATCCAGTTGATTGTGACTCATAGTGACCCTTTGTAAATGAAATTTTTAACCTGGAAATATGTAGTATGAGTAATATAACACTTATATCAGATAACATCTAAATTAAGGGAGTTTAGAGTCTGGATTCATATTTCAAAATAAACTTGTTGATGTCTACATACCTAAAATGATTGTTCAGTAACGTGGTGACATATGACTGAAATGGCTAATTTATCATTCCTTTGATCATTTAGCTACATCTGCCTAATTTCCTTCTAAATAGGTAATCTTTTCCACCTGAAGTTCGATATGCAAAAAATTTGGTCAGTTATGAATTCAGAGACAATTCAGTGTCATAATTCTTAATCATAATATCAAGAGCTTAACATTTTATAGCTTAGTGTTTATGAGTAAGAATAATCTCATTTTATAGAGTGTTTAGAATTTTTGCTGTTAGCTATAGGCTTGTCTTCAGATATGTTAATTTATTGCCATAAGCTGTTTCATATATCATTGTACAGTTTTAGGTGCAGTAAAACATTAATGGAGATGCCATTCTTCATAAATGTAGTAATTTAGACTTGTGATTGCCTGCATTTCTTTACTTTTCAAAGTGCTTGCTAAGCAATAATGGAAATGAGTATAATGATTTACAGTTGGTTCATTGATATTTAAGAAACCTCCTTTTAAGTTTTATTCATATATTCGAAGCCTCCTAGTTCTGGTCTCAAGAGATCCATGGATTCAGAATGTCCATGAATTAGAATGGAATAGAAGTTACGTCTTTATTTCCACTAACTTCTTGTTGAATTGTAATGTAGGTAATAAACTACAGTAGTATATAGTAATAATGCCTGTGGCTTTTTTTACCAATAAAAATCCAGATCAAGTTGCTTCACATAATCTGAAATGTCATGTATGCTTATCAGTACTTTATGATTATGGGTATTAGACCCTCCATTAGTCTGAACTGTTTTAAAAGAAGTCTACCTTTTAGTGAAATCACATGTACTGCTGTATAACATCTTTCTTTTTTTTTTTTAAATTGTGATTAAGTGGAACTATATAATCCAAATCGGTTTTGTGTGCCTGCCTATCTGCAAATCCCTCTGCTCTCCCCACCTGGTAACAGCACACACTTCCTTTTCACTCTGTGTATCTGGTATCCTCTTAACAAGCGTCTGTCCCCTCCTCCCCACCCTCTTGTCTCCCATCTAGAAAGAGATCAGTAGGACAGCCTCCTGTAAATGCACAGAACGATGAAGTACACACACCATATGATCACACTCTGTCCCAGAGTCCAGTCTGTTCTTTCTGAAGAGTTGACCCATTACTGATTTCCAGTCAGAGACAGCAGCAGGTCTAGGAGCCATGTTCCCAGGGGATCCTGCAGGCTGTTAGACCAGCAATTCAGATTTTTTAGTAGAGTTCTTGGGCTGCACACCTATTTTTTGCCATGTTGCCACAGGGACTCTACCTTGTGTCCCCCCGTCATGGCTGTCTTTGGTGGTGGCTGAGCACCATCTGGTTCTTCAGGTCTCATGTTGATACAGTCTCCCATTTGTATGGGTCCTTCTGTCTCCTGGGCTCTGTTTTCCTCGTATCTTTGTGATCTTGGTGATCGTCTGTTCCATATGAGTTAGGACCATTTGGTGTACCTCAGATGGCAGCTTGTTAGCTTTTAAGACCCTAGACGCCACTCACCAATATGGGGTGCAGAAGACTTTCTTAGCAATAGACTAGTTATACTAGTTGGCTTCAGGCAGTATTCATCCTTTTGCCGCCAACTGATTTTACTCAGCATAATGTCTTCAAGTTGAAACCTGGTCATGAGATACTTCCTGACATCATCTTTGTTCTTTATCATTCCATAGTGTTCCATTGAGTATATGTACCGTAGTTTATTTATCCACTCATCTGTAGATGGGCATCTAGGTTGATTCCATCTTCTTGCTGTTGTGGACAGTGCTGCAATAAATATTCTTGTGCATGTGTCTGTTTGTTTGACCACCTTTATTTCTGTAGGATATATTCCAAGCAGTGGAATTACTGGATCAAATGGCTATTTCCGTTTCTAGCTTTTTGAGGAAGGGCCAAATTGCTTTCCAAAGAGGTTGTACCATTGTGCCGTCCTATCAGCAATATAAGAGAGTTCCAGTCTCTCTGTAGCCTCTCCAGCGTTTGTTGTTTTGTGTTTTTGGGTCATGGCCAGCCTTTTGGGGTGAGACGATAGCTCATTGTAATTTTGATTTGGACTTCTCTAATAGCTAATGATTGTGACCATTTCCTCATTTGTCTTTTGGCTGCCTAAATATCTTCTTTGGTGAAGTGTGTGCCCTTCTCCTTTGCACATTGCTTAATTGGGCTATTTACCTTTTTTGTTGTTGTTGATATTTTGCAGTACCTTGTAGACTATGGAAATCAGACATCATTCCAACATGTAGTTGCCGAGTATTTTTTCCCATTCCGTGGGTAGTCTTTTAATTCTCTTGATAAAGGCTTTGGATGAGCGTGTCTGATTTTTAGTAGTTCCCATTAATCTATTTTCTGTTGTTTGTGCTTTGTCAGATTTTGAAGTCTGTAAGCTGTGTGTTAGAACTTCCATTGTTGACCCTGCTTTTTCTTGCATGATCTTTATCATTTTAGGTTTGTTATTCAGGTCTTTGATCTATTTTGAGTTAGTTTTTGTGTAAGGTGTGAGGTATGGGTCCTGTTTCAGGTTTTTTGCAGATGGATATCCAATTTTGCCAACACCATTTGTTAAAGAGACTGGTTTTCTCCAGTTTACGACCTTTGGGCCTTTGTCAAATATCAGCTGTTCCTAAGAACATGGTGACACTTCTGGGGTCTCAATTCTGTTCCATTGGTCTATATGTCTCTTTTTGTACCAGTACTGGTCTGTTTTGACCACTTGTGCAGTGTAATGGGTTCTAAGATCAGGTAGTGTGAGGCCTCCCAGTGTGTTCATCTTCATCAGTACCGTTTTACTTATCTGGGGTTTCTTCCCTTTCCAAACATAGTTGGTGAATTGTTTCTCCATATCGTTAAAAAATGACATTGGATTTTTGTTGGGATTCCTTTGTATCTGTAGATCACTTCATGTAAAATAGACATTTTCACAATGCTAAGTTTTCTCATCCATGAGCAGAGTAGGTTTCTCCATTTCCATAAATCTCTTTTGGTTTCTTGCAGTAAGTCTTGTAATTGTCTCTGTCCAGGTCTCTTGTTTCTGGTATAAAAGAGTCCTACCGATTTACTTATGTTTATTTTCTATCCTGATACTTTGCTATTAGTTCTAGTAGTTTACTTATGGATTCTTTAGGATCCTGTGTACATACAATCATATCATCTGCAAATGGGGAGATTTTTACTTCATCTTTGCCAATGCAGATGCGTTTTATTTCTTTGTCTAGTCTAATTCCTCTGGGTAGAACCTCCAGCACAATGTTGAATAGAAGTGGTGACAGTAGGCATCCTTGTCTTTTTCCCATGTCTAAGGGGGAATTGTTTCAGTCTCTGTCCATTCAGGATGATGTAGGCAGCTGGCTTTGCATAGAAGAATTTTTGCTCTATTCCTCGTTTACTGAGAGTTTTTAGTGGAATGTTGGACTTTGTCAAATTCCTTTTCTGCATCAGTTGATAAATTCGGGTAATTCTTATCCTTTGAATTATTTTGTGGTTGATCACATTAATCGTTTTTCTGATGTTAAACCAGCCTTGCGTCCCTGGTATGAACCCAAATTGGTCATGATGAATAATTTCTTTTTGTATGTTGCTGAATTCTCTTGGCGAGGATTTCGTTGAAGATTTATGCATCTAGGTTCATGAGTGATATTGGTGTGTAATTTTCCTTTTTTGTGGAATCTTTCCATGACTTTGGTATCAGTGTGTCACATCTTTTTAACATTTTGATACAGGCTCTTCATTACAATTGATTTATTGTGTAATAATTTTATTTTGTTTTATATGTTTAAAAAGATTATTGCAGCAGGGAGTTAGTAGGCTTCATCAGACTCTCAGCTGGGTCTGTGGCACAAAAACAAAGGTTAAGAAGACTGATTCTGGTCACTCTGGGCACTTGAAAATGCAAACCTGATAGTAAACAATTAAAATTTCAGAAATTTCCTTTCAGAATTTGACTCTGGTGTTTTCCTGTGTTATTTGCTTGCATCATTAGGAAGTGAACCACTTCTTCATGTTGCCATTCTTCTTTTTCTCAACTGCGTTTCCACATATGTCTACTTCAGCATGTACTCTTTTGTATTAACTGAACATTTTGTATTGACACAGTTGTGTCTTCTAGTTTTCATTTCTCAAGAGCAGGGACTTTTTTTTAGTGTTTATCTATTGAAGTAATCATAAACTTAACGTAAAACCTGGAAGTATAGTGAAAATAATTTTTTTCTTGATCTGAGAGTAAGTTGCCAGACCAGTGCCCTGTTACCCTAATATAACTTTACTTTTGAGCAGTGCTGTCTGATAGAGATATCGTGCAAATCATATTATAATTTTAAATTTTTAGTGGTAGTGTTGCAAATGTAAAAAGTGGTGTAATTAATTGTAATGATATATTTTATTTAGTCAAATAGATCTAAAATGTTATTTTAGCATGCATTCATTATAAAAATAAGATATTTCATGTTCTTTCTTCATACTAAGTCTTTGAAAGGTAGAGTGTATATTATACCTTTAGCACATTTCAGTTGAGACTGGACACATTTTAAGTACTCAGCATATGGCTAGTGTCTACTGTATCGGAAAGTAAGAAATACTTCTTGTGAACAAGTAAAACATATGTCTTATAAATGAGAAAATTATCTCTCTAACCACCATACAACTGTCAGAACCAGGTAGTTAACACTGATGCTAAATATTCCATCTGAGCTTTTTCTTTCTTTTTTTTTTCCTTTTAATAATATTATATTTTAGGTGAAAGTTTACACAGCAAATTAGGTTCTTCTTTACCAAGTTTTATACAAATTGTTCTATGCTGTTGGTTATAACTGTTATAAGTGTCATCATTCTCTTTTCCATGCAGTCTGTTCTATTTCCGTTGATACAGCTTCCCTTCCCCTCTGTGCTGTTTCTTCTTGTTGTTTTATTTTTTGGTAACTCCTGACAATTTGGTGTCATAGAATTAATTTTTAAAGGGAGCATGTTACTCATGGGTGCTATTATTTGTTTTATAAGCCACTTTATTATTTGTTTGTCAGACTGGCTTCACAGAATGGATTAAGGAGCATTCCTTCTTTTCTGTGTTCTGTAATAGTTTGAGTAAAATTGGTGTCACACCTTCTCTGAAAGTTTGATGCAATTGTCTCCTGAAGTCATCTGAGCAGGGACTTTTTTTGGTTGGTATTTTTTTAATGACATCTTAGTTTCTTTTGTTATGAGTCCATTCACATTTTTTACTTCTGTTTGTGTTTAGATCTGTAGTGCATTTCTAGAAATTTGTTCTATCTAAGGTTTTAAATTTGTTGGAGTACGGTTTTTCTTAATATTTTGTTGTGATTCTTTTTATCTCGGTTGGTGCTAAGTAACTTACCCATCTCATTTCTTGTTCTGATTGTTTGCTTTCTTACTGTTTTTATTCCTTTGTCAGTTTGCTGAGTGGTTTGTCAGCTTTATCGATCCTTCCAAAGAAGTAGTTTGTAGTCTGGTTGATTCTTTTTTTTTGTTTTATTTATTTCTAATGTGATCTTCATTATTTCTTTTTTTCCTAGTGACTGGACTTCTTTTGCTGCTCCTTTTCTGTTTGTTCTTGTAGGGTGAAACTATTGATTTTGGACTTTTATTTTGTGTGTGTGTGTGTGTGCTGGCTGTGTGTGTGTGTGTGTTTGCAGAATACAGAGGTTCTTCCAAAATAGTTATTTTCTAGTTTATCTCCCCTAGGCTGCTTCCCCAGAAAGCATTTTATATTTAACAAAGCTGACACAGATTGAGATTTAAATTTGGATTCTTTACGTTTCTTTTCTTAGACTCCAATTGTTTTTGTCAAGTTTAAGTGCTTTATTAGCTTTCTAACTCATGGCAAACCTATAGGCAGCAGTAGAATTGTTCTCCAGAGGGTTTTCAATGGCTAAGTTTTCGTAAGTAGATCACTAGATCTTTCTTGGGTACCTTTGGGTTGACTTGAATGTCTGCTCTTTGGGTTAGCAGCTGAGCATTTTCTGTCCATTTGCATCACCCAGGAACTCCCGTTTAGTGTCTTGCTAAATTTCTGGTTCTAGCACTCCATTCTTGAGTGTTAATTTGTGTTGACTTTTCTTTTTAGATGGATATATTTATTGCTGTATATTCTTCTCTGAGCAGTAGATCTAATCTGGAGACGCCATTGAAGCTTTTACAGTCATCCCAATAATGTTACCTTTAGCAAAAGCTCTAGTTCAGAATTACCTGCTACATTTATTTATTTTTTCTCTGTAGTTTCTACTTTAACCTGGAATAATTCCACAATTTTTCCTTGACTTTTGTATTGTGGAGCCTTTGAAGATTGTAGGTCCTCCATCAGAGTTTGTGTTTGCTCCTGATTATGTTCAGGAGTATGATAGGAATGTTGGATACTGTGGTCTTGTCATTGCATTTTGTTCAGTTTTAATTTGTTCTGTGACTCATAGTGTTCACTATGACCACATGATGAACATGGTATCTGCCAGACATTTTCATTGTAGTTACCATTTTTCCATTTTTTAGTAAGTATTTCTATGGAGACATGTGTTGAAAATATGTAAATAAATCCTATTTCTCATCAAACTGGCAGTTTTCTTATTTTTAAATTTATATGTGTTAGACTCATGATTTCTGATTTTATTCAGTAAATTTTAATTTGTCGCTCCCATGTGTTTTGATTTTCAATTTTTTTTTTTTTTTTTTTCTGATTTGGCTACTTTAAACAACTTCTATAAATGTTTTTGACACACTCCTATCATTCTTTGAGTATTTCCCTCTTTCTGGTACAACATGACTTCCAGGCTTATTTTTGTACTTAAGTTTACCTCAGGCCATGAATCAGCCATTTCTTAAACTCTCCCTGTTTCCTTTTGGTAGAGATTAGTACTTAGATATAAGCCTAGCTTTAGGAAGTCAACTTTCCATCTCTGGGAGCTATGAGATGAGCTAAGGAATTGGGTCTGAAGATCTAACTACTTTTTACAAAATCTTTTAAACCAGGTCTTCTGTTTTCATCCCTATTCTGAAACTCGTCTTTTTAAAATAACCAGTGTCTTAGTCATCTGGACTCTTTAACAGAAATACCACAAGTGGATTGCAGTAACAGAGAAAAGTTTATTCTCACACGGTCCAGTAGGCTGAAAGTCTGAATTCAGGGTGCTGGCTCCAGCAGAACACACATTCTCTCTCTGTTGGCTCTGGAGGAAGGTCCTTGTGTTGCATCAGTCTTTGGTCTGAGAGCATCTTCGCATAGGAACCTCAGATCTGAAGGATACACTGTGCCCTTGGTGCTGATTTCTTGATGGTATGAGGTTCCCAGCCCTTTGCTTGCTTCTCTTTCCTTTCATCCCTTGTAGGATAAAAGGATAAAAGCTACTCCAGGGAAAAAAGCTACTCCAGGAAACTCCCATTACATTAGAGCAGGGAAGTGACCTTAACATAATCCAATCCGTTAACCACAGGCAGAGATTAGGATTTATGACATAGAAAAATCACAAAATGGAGGACAGTCACAAAGTACTGGGAATTGTGGCCCAGCCAAATTGCTACATTCATTTTGGGGGGACACAATTCAATCCATGACAGTCTCTAATTCCTGAATTTTTGTGGGCTTGGTGGTACAGTTCAATATTCTTCTTGTTGACTCTCCCTACTGCAGGTGCTTGGCAATGTGAAAGAAGCTGGAACTCAAACCTATTACTTTCATACATTTACCTGACTTCTTCCAGCATCTTGTTAGTATCTCTTCTTTGCTGTCATCTTCTCTTCAGTTTTCTTTTTCCTTGTGGATTTGTCCTTTAAAAAAAAAAAGAAAGGAAAGTTTTGGGGTTTTTTTTGCCATTTTTGTGGTATTTGTGGAACATTCACGTTAAATACATGTTTTACCCAGAAGTTACAGAATTCCCTTTTCAGTGAAGCCTGTGGTGGAAAATTAAATACGTTGTATATTCGTAGAGTCATCTATTGGAAATTACCACATATAAATCATTTTAATTTAACTTGTGTTTGTTGTGTAATAGGAGTTCCATCTGATGCAATACTAAGTCTGTGTTACATGTTTGCCACATGGTATATTCTTCTGTGTCAAAGCTGGGAATGTTGGTGAAACTCCTGTAGAAACTTATGGCTGTAGTGTTTTGTTCTTAAGAAAAAGTAGTTTTAATTTATTGGCTGCTTGAACTATTAAACAATCTCATTTAAAGGATTTGAGAATGAGACTGATAAAACATTTAAAAATATCAGTAATGTGTACTACCTACAGGGTTGTAGCCTGTGATGATGCTATACTCAGATGTTCACTTGTAGATGTTCAATGTTATGACTTACAAAAATACTGATAATAAAGGGAAATAATAATGAAAATTTTAAAAAAAGAGGCATTTGACTTATCATCAGAACCAACTTATGTTGGAACAGAAACCTGTCATGAGTCAAGAACTACCTGTATTCACAAGTCCCAGAGAGGATGCTATAGCACAGACTCAGCATAGGACCACATAGAGGATTGCACTGGGGAGAAAGCAAGAAAAAGCTGGAATTCCAGAAGAGGGCTTCTGTATGGCAAGCAGGGTGGGGCGTCATGATTAGGGCACACTGAATGAAGTCTTACTGGTCAGTGTAAAAGTTTCTAGTGTACTGCCATTAGTAATTAAAGCTTTTAAGAGACTAGGTTGTAACAATGCATTTCTCTCACAAGAAACCATGATGGGGTATGCCCAGGAAGGGCAAGGAGAGACCTGGAGACAGATAGGAGCGTCCATGTCAGAAACTAGGTGAAAGGACAACAGGGACAGTTAATAGGCACCAAGGCAGCAAATTATGTAGATCACAAATTGAATTTATGACCCTGGGTCATGTAGTAATTCTATGTTCAGTTGTTTGAGGGACTACCACACTGTTTTCCACAGTGGCTGGGCCATTTTACGGATTCCACCAACAATGGATGAAGGTTCTAGTTTCTCCATATCTTTGCCAGTGTTTGTTATATTCCATTTTTCTTACGATAGCCACCTTAGTGGCTGTAAACTGATCCCACTGTGGTTTTGATTTGCATTTCCCTAGTAACTATCCTGAACTTCATTTCATGTTCTTGATTGCCATTGTGTATCTTTGGAGAGAAGTCAATTCTTTTATCCATTTTTAAATTGGTTTGTTCTTCCTTTTTGTGTTGAGTTTTAAAAAGCGTCCTTTATATGTTCTTGGTACTAGAACGTTATCAGATATAAATACAAAAACCCAGACCCATTGCTGTCTAATTGATTCTGATTTATAGGGACCCTATGTATGCTAACTGAAAGATCAGCAGTTCAAATCCACCAGCTGCTCTTTGAAAATGCTGTGGGGCAGATCTCCTCTGTCCTATAGGGTCACGATCAGTTGGAGTTAACTCAGAGGCAAGGAGTCTTTATTTTTTTTTTAAACATATGACTTGCGAATATTTTTTCTCATGCTGTAGGTTGTCTTTTCACTTTCTTAATGGTGTCTTTTGATGCACAAAAGTTTAAGTTTTTAGGAAATTTGTTTTTTCTTTTGTTATATGTACTTTTGGTGCCGTATCTAAGAAGCAGTTTTGAAATCCAAGGTTGTGAAGGGTACTCCTGTGTTTTCTTCTGAGAAGCATAGAAATATATTTTCTTCTCTTACTTGATAGTTTTAGCTCTTACATTTAGATCTTTGATCCATTTTGAGTTAATTTTCATATATGGTGTGAGGCAAGGATCCAGTTTCGTTCTCTTGTTTTTTGCATGAGGAGATCTTAGTTGTCCCAGCACCATTTATCAAAGAGCCCTTTCTTTCCCCCACTGAGTGGTTTTGGAATGTTTGTTTAAAACTGTTTGTCCATAGAAGTATGGAGCTATTTCTGGACTCTCAATTCTGTGGCATTACCCTAAATTTTTAATTCCTCTGTCACAATGTTTTGATCACTGTAGCTTTGTCTTAAAGTTTGAGATTAATAATTGTTAGTACTCCTGTTTTGTTCTTTTTTTAAGATCTAGTTTTGATTTTTTAATAAGTCAAACTTGTTTCCAAATCTTGGAAGATGTTGTATGAGTTTATAAATATATGCTGTGGACATGTTGTCTGATTTAATTCAAGTTGTCAGATCAGAGTTTGTTTTTCCCACCTCGCAATAATAGTAATTAAGAAAACACAAACCAACAAACCAGTTGCTGTTGAGTTTGATTATAACTCATGATAAGCCCATGTATAACAAGAAAATTGCTCTTCCTAGGGTTTTCAGGGTTGTGACTGTCAGGCATAGATCACCAGGCATTTCTTTTGAGGTGCCTCTGAGTTCAAACCACCGAAACTTTTCGCTTAGTACTTGAGTGCTTAACCATTTGTATCATTCATGAATGTATACAGTGATAAGTTCTAAATTAATTGTCACTTTTTTAAAAATCAATATTCTGTTTTTTTCTAGGGTTTTTTTTTTTTTTTTAATGTTACTTAAAATATTGTACCCATATTTCTCTATTTGGAAATATTTGAAAAGTAATACATCTTAATTAAGAAATGGTCTACTGTAAAATTTTGCATGCATTATAGACATTAGAAAATTTAGTAAGATTAAAGTTAAATTGGACTTAAGCTAGGGCAAAAAAAGAATTTAAGGTACTTAGCATTAGTTACATTTTCTGTTAATATTTTTTTAAAGTTTAATTTGATGTATTTTGATAAAGTTAGAATACTTTTCTGATGTAGTATATGGAATGGGTTTTGGTTGGTGAACCAGTTAGTGTCATCATATTTCTCATTAAAGTCTCAACTGCTGCCTCCATTACAACAGAGATTGGGCAGAAGTTATTGGTTAGGTAGACAAAGGCGTTGCTTGCTACAGACCGTTAACTGTAGAGTGAAGTCTTAACCTATTATCTTTAAAATTTCTGTATGTGGTGCTAGTGTTTGCTTCTAAGTTGCAGACATATTTTCTTCTGAGATAACTAAAGTGATAGAGACTGAGCTGTGACCAAACGTTAAAGGAAATACCTGATCTACCCAGACAGTCAAGAATGAAATGTCACTGGTATCAGTATACATGATTCTTAATGTATACTTTACAGGCTAATCAAACTAACCTTTAAAAAAATATCCTCCACTTTAATGACTGTGATACATGTGCCTAAGTCTGGTTTATTTTTCTGTGAGTGATTTATTTCTACTGTATAGAAAATACTCACACCTACAGTTGCTATTGAAATCTGTCATGCCATGTAATTGAAGATGATGACTTCTCATCCACTGAACATCATAGCTACTCGACTAAAAATGAGCCAGTTTATATTTTTGCTAAGTAGGTGACATGTTGTTGCCCCTACAAATTAAGGGGAAATTGAAGCCATCCAGAAATGACAGGACTAATGTGAGCACTTCACGACACCAGGCTACATTTGATTGTAGAAGACGAAGTAAATGACTCTTGTGATCGAGATCCAGATAGTAATTGTTAATGTCTAAGACTTAGCTATATACAAGAGATTTGATGGCCATATATTTATGTACTGTGTGCTTGGCAGCCTCTTGGAAGAATGAAGTTATTATTTTCATGTGTCCTTTTGAAAGTTTAAAATTAAGAACTACTTTTCATTTTTCTTTTGGTGCATGTCTGCTGGCCACAAATTAGTTTTTGCTGACATATTCTTATTTCTTCTTCACTTTTGTAAACTGGTTTTCAGGATTGAATTCTAGTTTGGCTCTCCCCTCCTCCTTTGCAATTCTTCAGAGATGTCAGTGCACTGAATATTTGGCTTCCACTGTTTTTGTTGAAGAATTATCTATTAGTCTTATTTTTGCTCCTTGAAAAGGTAGTGTCTCTGGATCATTTTTTTATTTTCTTTTGATCTCTGATTTTTAGCAGTTTAACTGTGAGAGCCTAACCATGGTTTTCTTTGTATTTATCCTGATGAGTTTAGGCTTTGTAGTGCTTACCTAACTCTGTACGTCGAGTCTTTCATTGCTTTTGGAAAATTCTCAACCATTAACTCTTCAGATTTGCTTCTGCCACATTTTTCTTAGAAGTTTTAATTTACATGGATGTTTAATCTGTTTTATTTTCTGTTATATGTGCTGTTTGCATCAATCTGGAAATTTTCCACTCACCTATTTTTCTGTTTCACTGATTCTTTTTTCAGCTCTGTCCAAAAGATTTTATGTTAAACCTGTCTTTGAGTTCTTAATTTCAGTTTTATATTTTCTGGTTAAGTTTTTCACTTGAATTTTTTTAAAACAGAAAATAGATGGCGAGATTCTTAATCTTGTCTGTTTTGTTGAATGTATTAGTCGTATTTTTTTTTTCTTTTTAAAGCATTTTATTATGGTTTGTGGAAAAGTTTACAAAGGAAATTAGTTTCCCATTCAGCAATTTATTCAAGTTTTGTTTCTTGACATGAGTTGTAATTCCCTCAGTATGACAACGCTCTGTCCCCCTCCTCCCTGAGTTTCTCCTTTCCTTTGCCTGTCTTTCCTGCTCCTTTGTGTCGAACTTTGTTTATGGGTGGATGCTGCCCTTTTGGTCTTTCATAGTTGATGGTTCTGAGGACCACATTCCTCATGGATGGTGGTGTTCACTGCATAAGCCTGCCTTGTTTACCTAACATATGATCTCTGGGAGTGGGTTCTGTTACAGGTTTGAAGGGTATTTAAGGGCCACAGTCTAGGGGATTCCACCAGTGTCTCTCAGACCAGTAAGTGTGGTCTTTTTAAAATTTCATCTTTTTTTTTATTATGATAAAGTGAAAGTATACAATCCACATTGATTTTGCATGCCTGCCTATGTGCAAATCCATCTACTCTCCTCACCCCATGACAGTACATTTTTCGTTCTCACTCTGTACTTCTAGTGTCCTCTTAATAAGCACCTGCTACCTCCTCTTCACCCTCTTCTCTCCCCTCTAGAAAGAAACCGGTAGGACAACCTCCTATAAATGTGTAAAACATAAAGTACACACACCACATGCTCACACTGCGTCCCCAAGTCTGGTTCATGCTTGTCTGAAGTATTGACTGGTTTCAGGTCAGGGCCAGCAGCAAGTGTAGAGGCCATGTTCCCAGGGGACCCTCCAGACTCTTGGACCATCAGTTCAGGTCTTTTAGTAGAGTTCTTGAACTGTGCACCTCTTTTTCTCATCTTGTCTCATGGACTCTACCTTGTGTCATGCACTGTGGCTGCCTTTGGTGGTAGCTGGGCACTGTCTCGTTCTTCTGGTCTCCTACTGATGCAGTCTTCCATTCATGTGAGTCCTTCTGTCTCCCGGGCTCATTTTTTCTTGTGTCTTTGATGCTCGTGGTCATGTGTTCCAGATAGGTTGGGACCATTTGCTGTACCTCAGATGGCAGCTTGCTATCTTTTAAGACGCCAGATGTCTCTCACCAATGTGGGGTACAAAAGACTTCCTTAGCAAAAGGCTAGTTATGCCAGCTGATCTGAAGGTCCCCTGAAAGCATGGTCCCCAGATCTCTGTCCTTGCTACTGTATCGTTTGAAATGTTGTGTTGAGTCTAGAAAACCTTTCCGTTTGTGGTGTAGTCCAGTTATACTGTGTGATGTCACTCCCTTCCCCTGACCAAATTCCTATCTACTGTCTAATCTGTGAACATCTCTCTCCCTCCTTCCCCATTCTTGTAGCTGTCAAAGAGTCTTTTCTTCTGTACATAAGTCCATTTTTAAGTCTTTATATTGGAGGTGTCATACAGTACTTATCCTTTTGCAGCCAACTGCTTTTGCAGCCAACTGCTTTTGCTCAGCATAATATCTTCTAGCTGAAACCAGGTTATGAGATGCTTCCTAAAATCCTAATTGTCCTTTATCATTGCATAGTGTTCCATTGTATATATGTACCATAGTTTGCTTATCCATTCATCTGTTGATGGGAACCTAGATTGATTCCATCTTTATGCTATTGTCATCAGTGCTGCAGTAAACATTTGTGTGCATATACCTGTTTGTGTGACTGCCTTTATTTCTGTAGCATATATTCCAAGCAGTGTAATTGCTGGATCAAATGCTAATTTCTATTTCTAGCTTTTTAAGGAAGTGCCAAGTTGTTTTCCAAAGAGGTTGTACCATTTTAACATTCCCACCAACAGTGGAGGAGAGTTCCAGTCTCTCAACAAACTTTCCAGAATTTGTTGTTTTTTGTTTTTTGGATTAGGACCAACCTTGTTGGGGTGAGATGGTAGCTAATTGTAGTTTTGATTTGGATTTCTCAAATAGTTAATGATCGTGAGCATTTCCTCATGTGTGCTTTGGATGCCTAGAAGTCTTCTTTAGTAAAGTATCCATCTCTTTTGCCCATTGCTTAATTGGGTTACTTACCTTTTTCTTGTTGATATTTTGCAGTACCTTATAGATTATGGAGATCAGACATTTGTCCAACATGTAGTTGCCAAATATTTTTTCCCATTCTGTAGGTAGTCTTTTACCTCTCTTGATAAAGCCTTTGGATGAGGAAAAGTGTTTGATTTTTAGTACCTCTCATATATCTGTTTTCTGCTGTTTGTGCATTGTTAGTAAGATTTATAGTCTATTTAAGCCATGTATTAGAACTTCCAGTGTTGTCCCTATTTTTTCTTACATAATCTTTATTGTTTTAGATTTGATCTTCAGGTCTCTGATCCATTTTGAGTATTTTTTTAAAATATATTTATATGTTATGATTGAGTGAGAATATACAATCCCATATGAATTTGCATACTGCCAATGAGAGGCTCCCACTGCTCTCCCTGCCCGGTGACAGCACACTCCTCTTCTCCATTCTGTACATGTCATATCCTCCTAACAATCTCCTGTCTCCCACCCTCCACCCTCTCCCCTGTGTCCAGTAAGAGGTCAGCTGGGTGACATTCTGTAGATGCATAGAACCGTAAAGTGCATACATGATATAGCTGCCCTGTGTCACCAAGTCCAATCGATTTCTGCCCGAAGAGTTGACCTCCATTATGACTTATGGACAGGGGCAGCATCAGGGCCAGGGGCCATGCTCCCGGGGGAACCCCAAGGCCCTTGGACCATCAGCTGTGGTCTTTTAATGGAGATCTCAGGGTAGACCCCTTTTTGTTTTTGTGTTGCCTGTGAGACTCAACTTTATGAGCCCCATCACGGCTATGAGTGGTGGTGGCTGGGCACCATCCATTTCTCCGGTCACCTGTCAGTGTAGTTACCTGCTCATGTGGGTTTCTCTCTCTTCTTGGTTCTCCTTCCTCCGTGTCATTTTGGTCCTTGGAGATCATCCATTCCTGCTGAGTTGGGACCATTTGGTGTACCTCAGATGGCAGCTTGGCAGCTTTTAAGACCCCAGACGCCACTCACCAATTTGGGATGCGGAAGACTCTCTTAGTGAAACGCTAGTTGTGCCAATTGGCCTTTATTTCCTCTGAGAGCATGGCCCCCGGAACCCCGCCCCAGCTGCTCTGTCCTGGAGATATTGGGTTAATATGGGAAGAGTAATCATGTTATGTTGAAGTCCAGTTAAAATTGATATGCTTTCTAATGTGTGCTGTCACTGATTTCACCAAACCAAATTTCTGTCAACTATCTAATCTATACCCCGCTGTCTCCCTCCCTCCCTCCCCGCTCTTGCAGCCTTCAAAGTGTCTTTTCTTCTGTTTAAGTTAGTTTTTGTGTCAAGTGTGAGATACGGATCTTGTTTCAGTTTTTTTACAGATGGATATCCAATTTTGCCAACACCATTTGTTAAAGAGACTGTTTTTACCCATGTCATGTCCTTTGTGCCTTTGTCAAATGTCAGCTGTTTGTAGGTGGATGGTGTTATTTCTAGATTCTCTGTTCTCTTCCATTGGTCTATATATTTGTTTTTGTACCAGTACCAGCCTATTTTGACTACTGTGTCAGAGCAGTAAGTTTTAAGGTTGGGTAATGTGAGGTGTCCCACTGTGTTCCTCTTTTTCAGTAGTACTTCACTTGTCTGGGATTTCTCCCCTTTCCAAACAAAGTTGGTGATTTGTTTCTCCATCATATTAAAAAATGACACTGGAATTTGTATACAGATTGCACTGTATGTACAGATTGCTTTGGGTAAAACAGACATTTTCATAATGTTAAGTCTTCCTATCAATGAGCAGGATGGGTTTCTCCACTTAAACTCAAGTCTCTTTTGATTCCTTTCAGTAGGGTCTTGTAATTTTCCTTGTCTAGGTCTCTTACATTTCTGGTTAGATTTATTCCTAGGTATTTTATTTTCTTGGAGGCTGTTGTGGAGAAGTCTTTTGATGTATGTAAGTGTTTAATTTTTAGGGGCCTGATTGTCTGGTTTATCTTCTGTTATTTGTATATTTTTAAGTTATATTTGATAGTCTTTTTATGCCATAAATTGGAGCCTCTATGCTTGCCGCTGTGATACCTTCCAAGAACTTTTTAGGTTTTACATTTAGGTCTTTATCTTGCGCTAGTCTTACTATAGTGTGAGGTGTGGAGCCTGTTTAGTTTGTATGCCAATGAATATCCAGTTGTGCCAGCATCATCTCTTCTCTATTTAGTGGGTTTTGACTCTTTGTTGAAGACTGGCTGTCTTCTATAGGTGGATAGATTTATCTAGGAATCGTTGTATAAATTTTGCAAACGAATAATTTGTCCTCACTTTTCTTTCATGTTAGATGTGACGTTTCAACCCAGGAAACCCAAATAACAATTAGCAGGTCAGAAATAGCTGATAGTTTAGGTAGTTGGTCTTTTTTTAATTTGTCATCTCTGCTGTAAACAATTGAAAACTGATGCTTGAAGAGCACATTGCCAGCCAAGTGCCTTCGAGTCGTATCTGACTCATGGCACATTAGCATAAACAATTTAAACAATTGAAAACTGATGCTTGAAGAGCACATTGCCAGCCAAGTGCCTTCGAGTCGTATCTGACTCATGGCACATTAGCATAAACAATTTAAACAATTGAAAACTGATGCTTGAAGAGCACACGTAGCATAGCCGAGGCCACACCGCTGGTAAGTAGAGGAGGAGGAGTATAGGTCCAGAGCTACCTCCTCCACCTGCAGTGCTGTGTTTCCACCGTGGGCACGGAGCCAGAGAGTTGCACTGTGCTGTCTTAGATGTAAAATCAGCTGTGTTGAAACTGGGGTGATGTAAATTTAAAGAGCATGGTGATTTTTTATTTTTAGGACACATCGGTGGCCTGGTGGTTAAGTGCTATGTCTGCTAACCAAAAGGTGGGCAGTTCAGATCTACCAAGTGCTCCGTGGAAACTCTATGGGGCAGTTCTCTCTGTCCTGTAGGGTTTCTATGAGTCAGAATCAACTGGATCACACTGGGTTTGGTTTTCTGGTTTTGGATGATTTTTTTCAGCTGAACTTTGTGTTTAACATGAGTGTAGCCAGCAAACTTTTTCAATCTGAATGAAGCAGAATCTTTTCTCTTCTCTTTAGAAATCATTTGGAATTATAAACTGTTTCTGCATCATACAGCAGAGATTTCAGTGCATTCGTCCTGTGAAAAGGCCCTTTGGGTGAAGGTTTTGATGTTTCTTGGAGCAGCATGGGGAGGATTTATTTGCAGACTAAAATGCTCTTCTCTTTTAGAATTCAGTGTTTCTTACTGAATTATTTTTTGCCTTAGTCACCTTTACCCTAAGCATTAAAATTCTGAATAGACAGATGTTAAGGCAGGGGTAGACAAGGCAGCTTTTGGAGAATAAGGCAAAACAGAGCAAAAGGAATAAGTTTCTGTGAAGAAAATGAGACAAACAAAGACATAGTGGTAGAAAAAGTAATAGTGATGGGAAATACTGTTAGAGTTTCTTTTTCTTATGGTTGAAAAGATGTTTGAATTCCTATCTGGTGATGTAAAGGAAACAAGTCTTTTATAATCACAGGACAAATTACCTTGAAATCTTTTTTTAAAGTTAAGATTATTGTGAGTATCGTAGAGGTAATCTATATGAAGGCACTTTATAAATTGTAAAGTGCTCCAAGTGTATGTTGGAATTATTAATAAAAGTAAAATTTTTATGATTGGTGTCATGCTTCAAATTTTTTTCACTGAAGTAAAATCGGTAGGATGGAGTAATAAAAAAATTGTGAACTTCATGGTTGCTCACAAAGAGTTCGCAAGCATTTATTCAGTGACTGCAGTGAGTCAGACACTTGGAGCTGAAAGGAGGTGGTACTAAGATGCGTAAGTCACAACTGTGACCGCAAGTGGCCTATGATTTACTACTGAGAAGATAGGCACACAAATAGATGGTTTCAGCTGCATACTATAACTGATCAGGTAGACCATTTGTGGGGCAGGTGGAGAGAGAGTTTATATAAAGGGCAGTTATCCCAAGAGAGCCTTTAAGGAAGGACATTTGAAGATGACTTTGAGCTGTAGTTTGAAGGAAATCAGAACTGGTTAGGAGAAGGAAGTGTACCCTGAGCAGAGGAAACTGTTGGTAAAGGCTTGTCAGGAGATAGGTTACTGAGATTTACTGATTTGCTTTCTGAGAAATTTGACTTGACTGTCTCACTTGAGTGCGTGATACTGAGAGGATGAGATACTGGGGAGAATGGTGAGTTCAGTTGTGAGCATGCTGTATTTAGGGTGCTTGGGTGATAGCCATGTGAGTGAATTTAGTAAGTCCATGCATATAAAAGAGACGTTCTGGGGACAGGTCAGGGCTAGAAATGCAAATTGGGAGATTATCACAGTATAGATTAAAATGTAAGAAGAGCTGTTGGCCAAGATGGCATTTTAGAGACATACTGCTTGAGACATAGACAGAGAATGAGGAGTGCATGGTCAACACTGAAGAGGGACAGAGAGGAATGCGGCCAACCAGGAGAGACGAGGATCAGAGCTATCAGAATTTTCCCAACAGTTAAACATGACAGAGAGATTCAGTAAAAATGGTTTGGAAAATGGTGATTGGACATAGTATTATAAAGGGTGGTTTCAGTGAAACGATAGAGGTTGTGATCTTTAGCCCATCCACTTTCCCCTTATCTCGTTCTTCTCTTAGTCCCTTAAGCCTAAATTAACTGATATCTTAGCACTGGTGACTCCATCCTGATTACTGGATGTATTCTATCTGCTTCGGTTACAGGGCAGACTTGAACGAAGCTGAGAGTAGGAACATAAATTTGTTAAGATCTGTAGACATAGGTGTTAAATACCAGGGCCAGTATGGGTCACAGGAGTGGAGTATTTGAGTGTGCAGCTGTTCCATTCCTGGGCACTGGAACGGGTGATGCCAGAAGGTGACTGGAATTTATGTCACAGTCAGCATTGTGAATGAGCCGAGATCAAGAACTGATAGGATCAAATTACTTTCTGGATCCTGAGCCCTGAAAATGCTGTATTACATGGTTTCTTTGAATTTCCAGGAGCTCGCCTTCTAGGTCTTGAATTAAAGGTTCACATCCATATCTGACACCAGCAGCACTCCCATTCTCCTTGCTGTCCAAGCTCTGGTGTGGAAGTCTTTGTTGCTCTTAAATCACTTCCCTCCTGTTTCCTCATTGATAGGCAGCTTATAAGACTATGTTGACTTTTCCTTTCACCTCTTTCCCTTAGTTCAAAGTGATCAACTTTCTAGTATTCATCTCCCCATGTGGTGCTAGATCCTTGCTCTCATCCCAGTGCAGTGGCTGGGCTGCTTGCAACCAGGTTCACTGGTGCCAGTCTTCCTGGGCTGAAGTTCTTCTATGTCTAGATATCCTGCCTGGTGCTACTCTTCTGCTTCCCTGCTCACTCACTGTGTGGATTTTTTGCTCTTCCTACTTGTGGGAGACTCTGGGATGCTGCTGGCCATCACACACTGGCTACTGTGTCTCAGCTCTGAAGAGCCAGCCTCTTCAGTCCAGTTAGTTTCCCAGCCCCTGCACTAGTGCCTGTGCATGACTTTTGAGCAGCATTTCAAATCTGCCTTCTTCCTTGCCGGTTCCAGTATCCATATCCTCTCTTCATCTTATGGCAGGCTCCAGAAGATCACAAGTGTGTGGCAGGAGATAGGTCTTTCCTTACTTTTTTTCCTGAGCTGCTGTCTTTTTTCCCTCCTTTGCTTCAGCAAGTCACTCATCTCTTCTAAGAACCACCTGGGACTCCTCTGGGAATTTAAAACACCAAATAAAGAGAAGACACCAATTATTGTTCTTCAGAACAAAAGAGAGAACTGTTTTAAAAGGCAAACTGTCTTTTAATGTAATGTATATTTGTTTTTCCCCCTAAAGACCTGTGCTAAATATTCTAGTTCATAATGAAAACTTGTGAAATTGTTTTTTACGAGCGGTAGGTTTGTTGTCAAGTCTTACACAACCCTCCAGGCTGAATGGCACCGCTCAGCAGTACCCTTATCATGGTACAAATGCTGCACTTTTAAAAGAAAGTTCGGTATGTAAGATCAAGGTGGCTTTTGCAATACATTTTCTCTTCAGTAAGCAAGAGTATACCTAGGCTGGGAAAAACATGACTCCAGGTGAACGTGCTTTCCTTTTCATAAAATTAACCCACTGCTGTAGAGTCCATTACAACTCACAGTGACCCTATAGGACAGAATAAAACTGCCCTGTAAGGTTCCCAAGGAGCACCTGGGAGATTCCTTCAGAAAATTAGGATCATGTAATCCACTAACTTTTCCTTTCAGCTTTAACTGCCAGGTAGCTGAACTGTGTTTAATATTTAGTTGCAATTACTCGCTCATTTTAGGTGACTAATAACATCTGCTTCTCTGTTCCTTTTAACAGATTATTACTCTCTTTTCATTATGTAATTTCATAGCTTTTTATTGCGTCAGCTGTAAGAAATTCTTATTTTGGAAGCAGGTGGGGTATAAACAAACATGTCTGTGAAATTAATGCAGCTTTGGTCACCAAATGGAGACACTGAAGTGTTTCTGTAGTGAGTTAGTGTGTGTGTGTGTGTGTAAGTAAAATCTGGTAAATGGGGAGAAATCAGAATAATGTGATGCTGGAAGAGGAAAGGATATGTTATAGATCCTGGTGAAATGGTTGTCTTAATTCCAAGCCAACAACCTAATTAAATATTTAAAAGCACTTAGTGCTTTTAAGCAAGTATCTTATTCTACATCCCATGGGAAAGTAATTAATCTGGATGTGGAGTCTTCACTTGTTTTTCTATTCCTTTTTCTTTAACCAGTGAAAACCGGGGACAGGAATATGGGCTGTTTTTATGGCAGATAATCACTTTATAGACTTAGAGTAAGTAAGTAGGTTCCATGTACTGCTTAAGGAACCAATGAAATACCCACAGTTTCTTATAAAACTTTCTGAAGTTATCTGTTGCCTGATTTACAGTGATTAAAATAGAATTTCAAAAATAAATCTTAGTGGCCTGCAAATTGATGAAAGCCTTCAAAGGAGTAGTCAGTGAGAAAGTTCATTGTTTTTGCTGCTAGCTAATTGTAGGCAGTGTATTGACATTCTTGATACATGTTTAAAAGTCAGCTTCTCACCCTTTGTTGTCCATACAAGAAACTTTCAACTATTATAAGTCTTTTGACATGTTCATTTGCATAACATTTTAAAAGTTCATTGAAATTACTTATTTTAGAATTAAAGTTAAGCCAGTATGGTGAAATTATCTAATTTTAGAACTTTAAAATCTAATGAAGGTCTTGTATGTTCTGTGTGCTTTGGCTACAGCCCTACCACTTATGTTATGGATGAAGATGAACCTCGATTCCTTGAAGAAGTTGATTACAGTGCAGAAAGTAATGATGAGTTAGATATTGAATTGGCTGAAAATGCAGGAGATTATGAAACTTTTGCTCAAGAAGAAGTACTTTCTGACTCTGAATTATCAAGAACATAACTACCTTGAGCCCTCTGTCATCTTTTGTTAACTGCAAAGAAGAAATGAGATCTTGGTTATTATTATACAGGAAATATGAGAGAAGTCAGTACCTAGAGAACTAACTCAGAAAGGCAAAAAGTAACTTGGGCCAGCTTCGTTTCAAGATAATAAATGTATTATTAGTTCATGATGAAATTGGCACTTGTTTCATTTTAGATATTCAATGCACTTACGCAGCATTGAATTATCAAACATTGGATTTACTTTTGGGAAGAACTTCAGTATCATTGCATGGGTTTTTATCTACTTACGGTTATATCCTACATCAAGTGGGTAATTTTGAAGTGTCAAAAGTATAATATCTAAATTCTAGATAATTGTGGTCCTGAGTTGTTGAAAACTAATATATATGTACATGGGTTTCTGTAGATGTGTTTGTGTGGAGGGGTGGGTAGATACTGAAGGTAAGACTGTTCTTGAGAATCATGTGAACTGTTGGGTTGTGACTGAAATAATCCAGCGCTTGCCTTGAAACCAGTACATTCTACATTTACCAAATTAAACAAATAAAAATGCTATCTGATGTTGCATTCATTTTGTCATCCTTTTTAACAAACACATCACTTGGTTTGCAGCTTTGTGAGTATATTGTAAGTTTTAAAAGATGCTTAACTTAGTCTTTGATTTTTTTTTTTAAATGGTGAAAGCATACCTGTACCTGTCGTGAAAGATACACAGCATGAAGAGAGCTCTTTTCTATGCAGTTGTCTCATTCTGTGAACTGTTGTACATGATTCAATTTATTGAAGTGGACTCATTTAGGGCATGCTGGTGTTGCTGCCAGAATCATATATGACTGGAACAAATTTAAGCTACCTTTTGTAGTGATGTCTTCCTGAGTTTTAAGCTGTTCTGCTGTAAGAATGACCTTGTGGTCGTATAAAATAAACCAAGGACTTTCAATAAGTTCTTTAAAAACTGAGTTTCTGTTGGAACAAAAATCCAGAAAGATACCTCATTAGCTGATAATGAAATCAAAATACAGATTGTGAAGTTGAACCAGTCCTCTTAGTGGGTGGTGAGCTGATGTAGTAAAGAGTGGACTACTTTAGCTGGACAAAGAATTAGTTAATAATATATTATTATTATAAAAGTATATTATTCACATAATTCATGAATACCATTATGTATTTTATTAGTATTACAAATAATTATCTATAGTTCTTTTCAGAGAATAGATTATGAAGCCATTATGTCCTCACATCAACTTTTCATGATTCGTAAATTAGAAATTGAAACCCTCAGTAGTCATATGTGAAAAGCAACTATAGTTACTGTAATGTGCAGAATAACTCAGAAACTTCTATTTACTATGTTAGCATTGTAAAAACTCATCAGCATGTACTTTTAAAGTCTTTTGCATTGAAGTATATCTTTTAAGATATGTTACAAACCTGAATATGCCTTTTATTAACTAGTTATTCACAAGATTGAAAAGAAAGTGTAGTTAGGAAATGATTTTTCCTCACAAATGATTTTGGAAAAGTAATTTAAAATCCTAACTTTACTCACTAGGGATATAACTTGGTTTCATTGCTATTTGTAGGTAAAATTGCCCTGATTTCTACCTTTATGACCTCACTGTTTCGATCCATAATCCTCATAGTGAATATGCTTCTCTGTGTAGTATTGATAAGGTCTGATAAACTGAGTCAAATGATAGATCTTAGATTTACTTAATTTACCTTATGTTTGGAACTCTGATTTTCTTTGAATGTATTTTTGGTCTAATCAGTGGTTTAGTGGTTTTCCAGTTTTAGTGTGCATTAGAATGATCTGAAAGGCTTCTGAAAAGTGCACAGATGACTGGTCAACCTCATCCCTGAGTTTCTGATCATGTAGATCTCGGGTGATAGTGTCTGTTGTCAGTTGTTAACTCATAATGAGCTCCTACATGCAGAGTAGAACTGCTCCATAGAATGGGTCCCGCAGTTCTACTTAGTTCCCCAGTTAGGATGCTGCTGGTCCAAGAACCACACGTTAAAAACTAGTGCTATAATCAACGTGCTGTTTGCTACACCATCACAGTTTCCTGAGAGACCAAAAACTGAAGAAGTGGAAATTGGCACAGGAGATAGTCTAGATCACACTAACGTACAGAATCAAGGAATGACCCATGGAGGTCGAGCCAGCCCGGGGTCACTCAGACAGAGCCATGGTTAGTCCGGGTTTCCTGACATCCAGCCTCAAGTTCTTCCCACAAGAGAAGGTGCTACTATTCTTTGCCTTTCCCCAGACAGTAAAGACTGGAAAGCTTCTGTGTCTTTCTTGCAGTGATAAGGTTCATTCACACAAGGCGTGTGCTGAAACTGTGGCTCACATCATTGGCTCTTCTTTCATCACAGTCACAGTCTTGTTGAAATGTGATATTATGTCCTGCGGTTGATTTTTGCCACTTTTGTCAGTTTTTGTGTGGAATTTAGAAACATGGATATTAGCTTGGATTTTAATTCCGAATAAGTAACCTGGAGTTCCACTTCAAATGGTGCAATGAGTACTTACACTTCTGAATTTTGAATACCCAAGTTAAGGTGACTAGAATTAATTGTAAGCACTGAAGTGATTTATACAAGAAATGTACTTATGTAATTTCCTTGTGCATGCTTCACAAATAAACAACAGTAATGAAACTACACATTCTTATAAATCATTCTTTTGTATATGCATACTGTAATTATTACAAAATATTGTTTGGAAGCTAGTGGATTTTGCTGAAGGTTTAGTTCTTTCTACTAGGAAAAAATCTGCTAATGCAAGTTTTAATCAGAAGGTTATTCTGCTTTGCACAATGAAATATTAAGTAAATATTTCTTTGGTTACACTACATAGAGATTCCTGAGACACAAATGAAAATTCAGGAGAAAATCTAATTTCCTTTATGAGAGCTAGTGTTTTGAAGGTTTAGTCCTTGAAAGGTCACATTTCAGTTCTTTTCTGCTATGAGTGATACTGTCATTACAGTATATCTTGTGACAGTCAGAATGTGTTTAAAGTGGAAACCTGTCAGAGAAGGAAAACACAGATCTTTTCCACTAAATAGAGAGTGGTAGAAAAGTGGTAACTACATCCTGTCCAAGGCAGAAAACTTGCCAGACCTGGAAAAACAAGGCAGTCCCGTCCGGCTTTGGTTCTCACTGGCTTCACTACATTTATAAAGCATTTTTACTGACCTCACCTGGGCTAATACTGGGCAGACAGAAGACCTGTCTTTAGTGCCTCCCTGTTTCTGAGCCCTGCACAGTAATTGAGGTTTGTCTCTCCTCTTTTCCTCCTTTCCGTCTTACAAGTCTTCTTTATACTTCATATCTTTTTGACCTCCTGGCCGCCTCTGTCAACTCTCTTATTTCTTCAGAGCTTCGCTGGGGGCTGCAGTCGTTGACTAGCTAAACATTTTTCTCTACAATTTGAGGTTGCTAAATGTACAGTGCCTGAGTCCAAAGGAATGATTGGTCTTGCAATGGCATCTGGCAGGCCAGTCAGAATGCTGCTTTGGAGCATGGGACATGATTGACAGTGTGGTTGAGTGCTGAAGTGATCTTTGGTTGTGTGCACCTGTACAGACATCCTCACAAACCCCTGTGAAGTGCAGGTGGTTTCCTCCTGCTTGTCAACACGGACAGTTTTAAAAGGCCTGAAGAGGCTACACCTTTGAAAATAGATGGGCTTCTCTGTAGACTTTTCCTTAGCTGAAGTTGTAATTCTGTAGAGTTTTAAGACTGGAGGCTTACTTTCTGTTTGTGTAAAAACAATTACTAACGTCAAGCTATATTAATAGTGTAAGACATTTATTGTTTATATTTGCCCATTCTTACCTCATACAATCTATATCGGATTGCTTATTTCTCCTGTTTTTACTAATCTTAGAAAACAAACCCTGGTGGTGTAGTGGGTTAAGTGCTACATCTGCTAACCAAAGATCCAGCAGTTCAAATCCACCAGGTACTGCATGAAAACTCTATGGGGCAGTTCTACTCTGACCTCTAGAGTCTCTGTAAGTCAGACCCAACTCTGTGGCAGTGGGCCTGGGCCAATCCTAGAAATGTTTGACGTTTCTTAGATTTCCTTTTTCTTTTAGAATGTGGGGCACTTGAAACAGTGAATGAGTCATGTGATTTCATAAAAAACAGATGAATTTCAAGATCTGAAAATAACCCTGTTCAGGAATAATAATTACTGTTTAATGTAGAGAGAGAGATGTATCCAGTGCACACCTGTTTGCCAACCTTTTCCCCTTTCTGCCATGCTATACAAGATTAAAACATATGGAAAACTACATTACTGCTATCATTGCATACGCTAAAATCCAGATATCTTACAGGACAGAGTGCATGCTTGTGTGATTGCCTCACAAAATCCATTCTCCCCTTTGCCCTGCCTAATGTTCGTGATTCATGCTTTCTGAGCCCCCAGCTTCTCCCACCGCATCAGAAGTGGAGCACATGACCTGTTCCAGACCAGCCAGCACTTTCTTTCTGCAGAGAACAAAGATAGGTTTGGCATCAGCATGTGACCTAAGCCATTCTACATTAAAATGAATGTCAGGCAAATCTAGGACAAAGACCCTTCCTTAATAGAGAGGGATGTAGTGACCAGTGGGCCACAAGGCAACCCTGAGATGAGAGCATTCTTGAGACAAGCCAACATCGAAGATGCAGAGCCAAGGCATTTGAGAGATGCTGGTCCTTTTGTTGCTGGAGTACTGAATCAAGCTGTACCTGAAACCTCAAATTGTGGCAGCTGTATGGACCTGTGGAGCCCATCCACATAGGTCCACAAGGATATTGCAATTTTAGGTTTCATGTGCTTGATACAAAAGATGAGCAATTTGAATCCATGAGCTGCTTCTTGAAAACCCTAGGAAGCATTCTGTTGTGTCCTGTAGGGTTGCTGTGCGTTGGAATTGACTCGATGGCCTCTGGCTGTATGGACCTGTAAAATCCCTTTTATTGCTAATGCATTTGGAATTAAATTTACTATTGCAGGCATGCCGGTTACACAGGTATGTCTGGAACATATCTTGAGTGAAGCCCAGTGTCTGTCCCTGAAGGGGCAGCTCCACCGAAAGCACATGTCCTAAGGGAAGTTAAAGAGATGGGTTCTTTTATCCACAGAGTTACAAGGCAGGCTAAAACGAGATGTCCGTTCATACGTTTCAGACTTAAACTAACGTTTATCTTGTGTTTACCAAAAAATGTCTGCTGGGTGGGGTGGAAATGAGCCATATTTTTGTCATTGTCTGCTCTAAACTCAGATTATTTCCTCCAGTGATGAGATTTGCCTTTGCTTTGTTCAGAGATAATATTGTCCCAAGAGCTGGCTTTTCAGCTTTTTGAAAGTCATCTTCAGTCGTAATGAAGGACACAGATGTGGTTAAATATTAATAATGAAGTTGAGTACCTCTTTAATGGTATATCATAAGAATAAGATGGACCCAGAGAGCAAGCTGAGAGATCCCTTTATTGAGTTACATCAATTAGACCAGTTATGCAAAGATGGAGAGTACACGTTTGAAGTCTCTAGTATCCACAAATATAACTGGAAGAGGTCTTAGTACTATTGAATCACCAGTTTCAAAGCTGTATCTATCCACTCTTTGAAACTGCAAATCTCTGTGTTTTAATCTATCCAGGACTCGTAGATAAAAAAAAAACCTTTGAACTTTCCTTTAAGGAAGTGCTTTCCTGAAAGTTACTTCAGTTGAGTATCACCAAAACATTACTGAACAGGTATTACCAGCATTTCTATTTTGCATATGTGTGTGTGTGTGTCCTTTGCCTGGGCTTACTGGTATGTAGCAGATGGGAACTCGGACCAGAGCATAGGATTCATCTCCTGAAAACACTGTTTTCTCAAATCTGGCTGACTTAAGACCAGTGACATCTCTGCAAAGGAGTGGACAGACCCAGTCAACCTCATGTAGTGTGGGAACAGTGGGAAAATCTGCAGCTGCTTTATCACCACACGCCGTAATGCTTTGGGGGAGGATGGGGAGAACTGACAAAATATCTCATGTGGTAGGCACTCGTACTGGTGCTTTATGAAAACCGTCTTAAAGGAATGTCTTTTCTTAGCCCATGGAAAGATGCATGTATTTTCCCAATCGCTATTTTGTGGGTAGTTGGAATGAAGTCAGTTACATCCAGCATTTGTTTCTAGCCATTTTATGTGCATCTGTTTTTAAAGGAAAGACTCTTGAGCCTTTTTTGTTTAACAAAACAGGTAATTGTTTAGTATAAACCTGTCTCCATCTATCTTTTGTGGTCTCTCTTATGGCTTGGAAAGGTTGCTTATATACCTGTGACGCTGCAAATAATTTTGTCCAACACACTAAAAGTAAATTTTGTATACTAGACTTATCTAAAGTATATTTCTGCATTATTTTTCCTAAAGAATTGGTGCTATTTACTGGGAAGATAATCATGGAGCTTCACTTGGCAGGGCCAAGAAGTCAGTGTTGTATCTCAGAAAAGGAAAGTGTTACATACTTTGTCTTAGTCCTCTGGTACTATCTTAACAGAAGTACCACAAGTGGATGGCTTTAAAAAGAAGTTTTGTTACAGTGCAGTACTTTAAAAGTCCAAATTCAGGGTGTCAGCTCCAGGGGAAGGCTTGGTCTGCTGGCTGTGGAAGGAAGGTCCTTGTTGTCAACCTTCCCCTGGACTGGCGCTTCTGAGGCACAGGCACCCGGCCACTTTCCAGAGGATGAGCTCAGCTCCCAGCACTGCTTCTTGGCAGTGTGAGATCCTGAGATCTCTCTGTGGTTAGCTTCTGTCCTCCTTTATGTCTCAAGAAACTGCTTCAAGGAAGAAAACCATCTTACACCTTGAGTCGGGCCCCACTAACACAACTGCTGCCCATACTCCCTCATTAACATCCTAGGGGGAGGGCTTACAACATAAACTAACATCACACAATAACAGGAGTTGTGGCCCAGCCAAACAGCCACACACATTTTGGGGGGAAACACATTTCAATCCATGACATACTTCTTCTCTTAAATTACACAGCATGAGGAATGCTGAAGTCATTGGGTTAATTTGTAAAGGCTGCTGTAACAAACTATCACCAAATATATACCTTTAAAGAACTGAAAGGTGTGTTCTCTTAGTTCTGGCGCCCAGAAGTCCAATGCAGGGTGTGCACTGAGTTCATTCCTTCTGAAGGCTTCGTGAGAACAAGTTGCACACCCCTCTCTTAGTTTCTGTCCTGCCTGCAGTCCTGGGCTTTCCTTTGGTTTTGCTTATCATCTGCCTCCAGTGTCACACAGTGTGTCTGTCTGCCCTCTAGGTGCAGCCCTGTTCTGTGTCTTTTATAAGACACCCATCAGAAAGGATTGGCATTAGGAACAACCCACTCTATTCTGATAATGGCTCAATTAAGTAGTAATATCTGCAAAGAAAAAGCTTATTTCCCCAAACACAGCCACAGATACAGGGGCTAAGACTCCACAACGTATCTTTTTCGGCATCGCATTTTAGTTGATTCACAGTTGTTATGCAAATATTTACAAGCCCACAAGTATCTGTTTTCTTGGGTGTGATGGAACCCATTTATAGAACAAAATAAGATGACTTTTTTAAAACATCAACTTTATATTAATCTATGATAGTGTTGGCAAAATTTGTATTCCTAGGTTAGCTAAGCTTAGCTTGTGTCATCTTCATAGTTTTCAGTTCTTGGAGTGAATGCACTAGTTATAAACTGGGAAGCTGGGTAACAGCCGGGTTAAGTATTTTGACCAGGTGCTGCTTTGTAAAAGGCATCCTTCATGGGTAATTGTTAGTAAAACAAACTCAAAAGGATAAGCATCCTAAACAATTAAGAGAGCTCTAGGATCTATATTTCCTGTAAATTTGATCTATGTTTCACTGTTATCTTTACAGATAAAACAACCACCTCTGTGTGAGAGCATGCTAGTATGTCCAACACTACAGTAAATAAAAAAATGACTTTGATGTTAAAAAGGCTCACATTTACAGAGTGCCTACTGTGTTACAGTCACTTATCTGTGTGATACTTGTGTGATGTGTATTAAGTAGGCATATATGTACGCCTATTTTATTCTCACCTCAAACCTGTGATAGATATTACTGTTGTTGTTGTTAAGTGATGTTGAGTTGGTTCTGACTCATAATGATCAGAGGAGAGTTGCTCCCTAGGGTTTTCAAGGAGAGGCTGGTGGGTTTGAGCTGTCAGCTTTTTTTGGTTAGCAGCCAAGCTCTAAACCACTGCACCACCGTGTACCCCCACTTTACAGAAGAAGAAACTAACCTGTTAAAGGTCACACAACTAATGCTGGAAAAATCAGTTGATTGTTGCTCAGTTAATGCAAGAAAGAAGCCACTGAGACCTGCTTTAGGGAATGTACTTTTTTGTCATCCTAGATTCCATGCCATCCGACGAAGGAGCACATTTCGTAGCCAATTTGGTTCAAAAATAGGCTTATAATTATGGAACCTGCATTTTGCCAGTCACCCTCAAGAGGCTGGTACAATGGAATGTACACTGTAAAGTCCAAGTTCAGGATCCTTACTATAGAACTTAGCAGGGTGGCATTCTGTTCCATCACATGCTGTTTAAATCTCAGAAGTAGTTATTTCTGGTACTGCTGTCATGTCATGTGGCTCATTGATGGACTGGGCAAAAGTTTGGGTAAAACTCATTGCCACTGAGTTGATTCCAACTCGTAGTGATCCTATAGGACAGAGTAGAACTGCCCCATAGAGTTTCCAAGGAGCACTTGGTAGATTTGAACTGCTAACTTTTTGGTTAGCAGTGGTAGTTCTTAACCATGGTACCAGCAGGGTTTCCAAGTATGGGTAAGAATGGTGGAATTCAGGTAGCACTTCCACCAATACATGATCCAGTTCTCTAATTATACCCACCATGAACAGGTCCAGTGGCGAGTGAAGTGAGATGTTACAGACTTTTTTTGTTGTTGCTAAAAGGGGGAGAGAAGCAGAACTGGCTTGTTGTCTAGGCTGGAATCAGTAGAACATGGGTAATTGGGAAAAGATTCATGGACTGAAAAAAAAAAAAAAGCAAATAGATGGTTCTAAATATCTCCCGTGCTATTTATTTATAAATCTAGAGTATCAGTATGATGAGAAACCAGTGATAAAGTCAGCATGTGAGCACTCTTGTGGGAAATGCCACAATTTATAACACATCCTGCTGTCCCTTAGGCACCAGAATGGGACACACTGGACAGGTACTGCAAGGGAGGCTATAGGAGACTAGCCGTGGATGCTAATGCTTATAATAACCTGATCACCCCTCAGATGCCATATGTGAGTGAAACCTGGGTTGTGGGCTGTCTCACAACTATAGGATGACTGAGACTGCTCACAGAGTAGACCCAAAGAACTGAAGTTGTGGGTTATACACAAATACCAACTTGCATAAGAAAAATGAAATATTTTTACAGTCTTACAGAAGTGGAAAGTTGTTTGAGGTGTCATTTTGCAAGATCCACATAGAAAGGTAAACAGGTAAAAAGCTGGAGATACCAGATCCAGGCATGTTTGGTGTCTTTGTCCTGGCATCACAGATGGTGAAATGCTCAACCATTAATCAGAAGGTTGGAAGTCCATCCACACCCCGTGGCTTTACAGGAGAAAGACCTAGTGACCTGCTTCTGTAAAGATAACAGCCTAGAAAACTTGATGGGCAGTTCTGCTCAGTCACATGGCTTTGCTAAGAGTCTGAATCCTCTGGGCCACACAGCAGCAACCCGCAGTTTCCCTTCCAAGTCAAAACTCTGTGCCTGACATTGTGCTGACTGACATTAGTCAGTTACAAAAGGCCACCATTATAAGGACTCAGGAAAAGGTTTAAACACAGAAGAAAAGAGTCTTTGATGGTTACAAGGGTGGGGATGGAGAGACAGGGGTATTCATGGATTAGATAAACAAAAACCAAACCAAACCCAGAGACCCTGTAAGTAGTAGATAAAGATTAGGTGAAGGGAGGGACAGCATACAGTAGAGAAGTTAGTACAATCAGACTAAACCAAAAGATAAGACGTTTCCTAAACATAACCCAATAATTTAAAGGACAGAGTAGCAGGGACAGGGGCCTAGGGTCCATAGTTTCAAGAGACATCTAGGTCAATTGGCGTAACAAAGTTTTTTAAGAAAATGTTCTGTGTCCCACTTTGGTAAGTAGCATCTGGAGTCTTAAAAGCTAGTAAGTGGCAATCTAAGTAGTATCAATGGGTCTCAACCTACCTGGAGCAGAGGAGAATGAAAGACATCAATGACGTAAAATATGAGCCCAAGAGACAGAAAGGGCCATGTGATCCAGAGACTGCGTCAGCATGAGACCAGAAGAACTAGATGGTGCCTGTCCACCACCAATGACTGCCCTGACAGGGAACACAACACAGAGTTCTTGATCAAGTGGCAGAAAAATGTGTATGCAGAACTTGAACTTTATTTAAAAAAACTAGACTTGATGGTCCGACAGACAGGAGGATCCCTGGAAAACATGACACCTGGACTGTTTGCTAGCCCAGAATGGAAACCGTTCCTGAAGCCAACTCTTCAGACAAAGATTGGACTGGACTGTAAGACATAAATGGTACTGGTGAAGTGTGTGCTTCTTGGCTGAAGCAGATACATCAGATTAACTAGGAGCTCCTGTTCAGAAGTGAGAGGAGAGGGCAGAAGGGGACAGGAACTGATGGAATAGATACAAGAAGTACAGGGTGGAAAAGAGGAGTGTGCTGTCCCAGGATGGGGACAGCAGCTAGACTTACACTGTGTGTAAGTTTTTCTATGACAAACTGACTTGGATTGTAAACTTTCACCAAACACACAGTAAAATATTAAAACCAAAAAAACGCCTATTTGCCTGGGAATTTGCAAGGGATGGATGCAACATCCAGAGGTGTAAGCTCACCGCAGTTCTTTCCAACGATCACTTTAATCTTGGACATCCCTACTTTAAGTAGTACGGCCCGTATGTTCTCCAGCCGTCTGTCATACGTTTGTGTTACTGGCCTAGCTCCCCAAACCCCAAACGCCCATTGCAGTTGGATCGATTCTAACTCACAGTGACCTTGTGGGTCAGAGTGGAACTGGCCCACAGAGTTTCCAAGGAGCACCTAGTGGAATCAAACTGCCGATCTTCGGGTTAGCGGCCGTATTTACCCTATGCCACCAGGGTTTCCATTGCCCTAGCTTAGGAACTTTGAAATTTTACTAATCTTTCAGATTATCTGACCGTGTTCTAATGGGAGGATGCCACTCATTGGATACCGCTTCTCTAATGTGGGATTAGTTTGCATTGGGTGGATCATTTAATGCCTGTTGAATTAAACTGCCAAATATTCCTCCTCAGCTTGGGGACTTTGGAGACCCAAACTGTAGCAGCAGCCTGTTGGCTGAAGGATAGTCGCAGAGTTTGGAGGGCCAAAGTTTAGTCTGTTCTGTTACCACAAGGTATGTATGTATGTCTTAAGAGAGGGAGGGAAAGCAAGAGGTGTGTACAATCTTTATGTCTCACTTAAAACTGCCTAGAAGATGTCTCTACACTTGGATCAAAGACTTCCCTCAAACATCATAGATCCTGGAGACCCTTTAGTCAGTGAAATACTTGCAGGGCAAGCTCCAGAGATCTCTGTACTCAACTAATCCAGCCTTTGGGTCTCTATCAGATGCAGGAGGATTTAAAAGTTTCCCTGGGTGGCTGGCACGAACAGTTTGTGCATGTCTACTAACCAAAGATTAATGGTTTGAACCAGTCCAGCAGTCCCATGGAAAAAAGGCCTGGCCATCTCTGTAAAGATTACAGCCAAGAAAAGTTTATGGAATATCTCTAATCTGTGACACATGAGGTCACCATAAGTTGGAATCAACAACAGCCATTTTTTTTTTTTTTTTTTTTTTTTTTTTTGGAAGCATTGATGGCTCGGTGGTAGAATTTTCTCAGCTTCCGTGCAGGAGACTCTGGTTCCATTCTTCACTGATGCACCTCTGTTGCAGCTGCCATCTGTCCCTCAGTGGAGGCTTGTGTATTGCTGTGGTGCTGAACAGGTTTCAGGGGAGCTTCCAGACTGAGACAGACTAGGGAGACAGGCCTGGTGATTTACTCTTGAAGATCAGCCAGTGAAAACCTGATGGGTCGCAACAGCCTGATCTGCAACTGTTCATGGGGATAGTGCAAGACCTGGGAGCTAATAGCAAAACTAGTGAAGCTCAGACCTAATTCTTCTGGGTGAGTGAGTGAGTGGCCACATCAGAGTCATCACCAGACGTGTCACATGACCAGGTATATGGCCTTGGAAAGTCACCCACACTGTATAAGTGGAGCCTGATTTGAATAACTTATCAGGGCAAACTTGAAAGGAAAGGTAGGAGGTAACACAAGAGTGCAGTGTGTGAGATTATGCATTCAAAAACCCATAATAAACACAGTGGTACCCTTTCCCCTTTTAATAAGAAGTGTCATTTAGCAGTACCTGTGTGGTGCAGTGGGAAACCCTCGTGGCGTGGTTAAGTGCTATGGCTGCTAATCAAAAGATCGATAGTTCTAATCCGCCAGGTGCTCCTTGGAAGTTTTATGAGGCAGTTCGCCTCTGACCCTGTAGGGTCGCTGTGAGTTAGAATCGACTCAGCAATAGTGGTTTGGCTTGATTTTGGTGTGGTACAAACAGTTAACACACTGGGCTGCTAACTGAAAGGATGGAGGTCAAGGTCCACCCAGGGGCGCCTCAGAAGAAAGGCCTGGCTGTCTACTTCTGATAGCCATTGAGAGCCCTGTGGAATACAGTTCTGTGCTGACACACATGGGTTTGCTGTGAGTAGAACTCAAACTGACAGCAACCGTTTTTTGTTTTTTTTTTTTTTAGGAGGGTGCTAGCTTAGTTGGATCCTACTCGACAGCACTTGGCTGGCAGCTTAGTTGAAAGAGAAGACCCTGGTGGCATAGTGGTTAAGTGCTACAGCTGATAACTGACAAGTCAGCAGTTCGAATCCACCACACAGTCTTTGGAAACTATAGGGCACTTTGTCCTTAGACCTATAGGGTTCCTATGAGTCAGAATTGGCTTGACTGCAGTGCGAAATGGGTTGTTTAGTTAAAAGAGCTTGAGTGCTTGATTTGGGTTCAGATGCTACCCTCCTGTTACTTCACCAGCTCATTGGCCCTGTTGTCTTGGTACCTGCATCTCCTTAAGCCTCAGTTTCCACATCTGTAAAATGCCAATAATGGTGCCTGAGTCATGGGATTATTGTGGGGATCAAATGACATTTATAGGGTGTCAGGCACAAAGCAACAATCTATTGGCTGAAGGAAAATGGTGCAGCTGAAGAGAGCACAACTTAGTCTGTTCTATTCCCATGAGATAATTTATGTGTATTTGGAACAAGGAAAGATAAGGAAAATAGGACATGTTCTACAGCTTCTGTAGATCACTAAGTAGGCTCCCTCGCTCAATTTCATGTATTCTACTTAGTGTTTTCGACTTTTTGGCCTTTCATAGAATCTTTAGTACTCTAAAAACCTCAGAGGTCATCGAGTCTCATTTTCTTTATGAAATGAAGTAATTCAGTCTAAGAGAAGTTAGACAACTTCCCTAAGTTCACTCAGTTTTCTGACCTGCTCCCTGAACCGTTCCATCAGATCCTGTATGAGGTCCACCCTTCTAGGCTGAGCCAATGGTTTCATGTCCTGTTGATAATTAGATTGTTCATCGTGACATGTATAACTTTGACTTTATAGCTTTTATAAGCACCTTAAAAAATAATTGCAGACACTCTGCCTATCCAAATGTGCACTCCTTGTGCCTAATAATAAGGCTTTTAAGTGGTGACACAAGAAAGCAGCAAGATGATAGCTCACGTGAAATGAGAAGTTGAAACAAATGGGATTTGGTAATGGGCTTTTCAGAGCCACTAGTGGTGTGATCATTAGTCCACAGTAGTGTTGGTATAGTTTGTATTTTGGAAGCCCCCAAATGTCAGGACATTAGTGCTTAAGATTTTTTATTCTTTTGCAGAACTGTAGTGAAGTGCAGTAGTTCTGATATTTTTTCTTTTTGAAACTTTATTTTTGATGTGAGTTCTGCCTAAAGCAGTCTACAAATGCAATGTGATCCTGATCCAGATACCACCAGCATTCTTTAATGGGATAGAGAAACTCATCATTAGCTTTATATGGAAAGGATAAGTAAAGCACTATTAGAAAAGGAGACCAAAGTAGGAGGGCTCATGCTACCTCACACCTCAAAACCTGCTATACAAGAGTCAAAACAGCCTGGCACTGGTACAGCCTGACAGACACAGAACCGAGACCCAGATGTAAATCCGTCTACACTGGGTTAGCAACCAGTGTCACACAACAATTTGTATCTTAGTTGTTTAATGTGAAACTTACTTGTTCTGTAAACTTTCACCTACGGTGAAATAAAAATAAAAACAGAAGCAAAAATTTTATTTTTGATGTTCCTGCCATTCAGTTAGAAGTTGTACTTTCTGCTGCTGTGTGTTTGTCAAAAATAAATGTTTTTCTCTTCCCGTGTCTCAGTAATCTGGTTGGTTGATTAGTGTGTGTGTGTGAAAATTTACAGAGCGCACTAGTTTCTGATTCTGATATTTATACACAGATCGTTTTGTGACATTGGTTGCAATCCCTGCAATGTGTCAGCACTCTTCTCCACCCTTGGCTCCCCATTTCCGTTTGTCCAGTTTTCTGTCCCTTCTTGCCTCCTGTTCCTTGCTTTTGGACAAGTGTTGCCCATTTCATCTCACACTTGGTTTAAGAACTATGTTTCTCATGTGTGTTATTGTTCATTTTATAGGCCTGTCTAATCTGTGGCTGAAAGGTGGCCTTTGGGAATGGCTTCAGGTTTAAGTTAGTGGAGTGTCTGGTGGGCCATAGTGCTGGGGGCTTATCTGATCTCTGTCAGACCAGTGTCTGGTCTTTTTTGCGAATTTGAATTTTTTTCTACATTTTTCTCCCACTCTGTCTGAGACCCTCTATTGTGATCCCTATCAGAGCCATCAATGGTGGTAGCCAGGGACCACCTAGTCTTCCTGGGGCTCAGGCTAGTGGAGGCTGTGGTTCCTGTGGTTTGTCAGTCCTCTGGACTGCTGTTTTCCTTGTATTGTTTTTCTGCATTCTCTTTTGCTTCGGATGAGTTAAGACCAATGGCAATAGCTTAGATGGTCACTTGCAAGGTTTTAAGACCCCAGACCTACTTACTAAAGTCAGCCAAGTGCCATCGAGTCGATGTGTAAAATTATGAATTATGTTATGCCAGTTGAGCTAGATGTCTCCTGAAACCATGGTCCTCAGGCTTCAGTTCCACTAACTCAGTCCCTCAAGGTGTTTGGATGTGTCTAGGAAGTTTTGATGACTGTGCTTACTTTGTGTTTTGTTATATATATGGATAAATATCCACAGACTGACCTATATGTGAGCATAATCTTATACACCTTCATCTCCCTATTTGGTGGAAGTATCTACCTACGTGTCTGCTTGTAAGTTATTATTTGGTTTTACTGTTGTTGTGGAAATCCTGATGGCATGGTGGTTAAGCGCTACAGCTGGTAACCCAAAGGTTGGCGTTTTGAATCCACCAGGCACTCCATGGAAACTCTGTAAGGCAGTTCTGTTTTGTTCTACAGAGTTGCTATGAGTCAGAATCAACTCAACAGCAGTGAATTTTGGTTTGTGTGGGTTGTAAGATTGTGTGTGTTATGGTATTTACTGTCATTTCTTCTTTTTGTCTTGTGTTCCTCTAGATGTCTTCCTTTGCTTTGGGGGTCTATTGTCTAGGCAGCTCATAAGATTTTATTTCCCTTCCCTCCCTTCCCAATCCCCCTCACTCTCTTACTTGTATTTATTGAGTACTTTTGTCAAGTCTGACTCCACAGCTCTTGGCTGGCTGGCTTTGTTGAGTACTTATGTGCAGTGCACCAGAGGAGGCAAAAGGAAAGCAAAAGCAAATAAACCATGGTCCTTGTCCTCAAGGAACTCAAGATTCCGATGGAGGTAGTAGGCACTGCTCTGACAAACAATGATAAAGAGAGAACATGATGTGTCGGGAGAAGGGACAGTGCCCAGGACACATAGGAACAACTAAACCTGAAGTGGGCCTCAGGGAAAGACGTCATGGTGATGTGAGACTGAGCAGGGCTAGGTTACCAGCAGAGAAAGAAGTGGAAAGATGGAGAGTGAGAGGCAGGGGACCAAGGGGAAGGAGGGTGGGGATGCCAGCTATCAGGAACACATGAGTACAGGTAGAGGTTGGTAGGCGAGGACAGGTAAACAGAGGTCAGACCAGGAAGAGTGTTAGAAGTTATGATGTGGTATTGGTACCCAGAGGTCAATGGGGAGCTATAGGATTTGGTTTGTGTTTTAGAAAGCGGAAGAAGGATTGAAAGTGTGTAAACCCTTGGTTTCACCTTTGGATCCTATAATTAATTGGGATTCTTGCATTTACCTTTTAATTTCCTTCCTTGGAAATAGGTTTGTATCTGACCCTCCTCCGGCCCACTGAGTAATGAGCTCTCACTCTGCCTAAGCCCAGGCCTGTTGTAGTCTGCTGGAGCACCCTGGAAAGAAAAACAGACAGCTACAGTCCTTTGCCAACCCCAAGTTACTACTGCTTCTGCCTAAGGCACCATGAGCTTGAATGTGACGAGCACATGCAAAATTATGTATCATGAAATTTCACCTAAGGATTCTAGGCTAGAGCAAAACTGAAATAATAGCTGTTCTCAGGGTAACTCTAAACACAACAGAATCAGACGCTTCTCAGTCCTGAACCATCCCCGTGATCAGTTGTGGATCGGACTGTTGTGATCCACAGGGCTTTTGTTGGCTGATTTTTGGAAGTAGATCACTGGGATGCTTCTCCTAGTCCATCTTTGTCTAGAAGCTCTGCTGAAACCTGTTCATAGCAATGCACAAGCCTTCACTGATGGTAGCTGTGCGTGAGGGGTACAGTCATTGAACCGGGCTCTCCTGCATGGAAGGCAAGAACTCTACTACTGAGCCTACGAGGTCTTATATAAGTTGACAAATAATCATCCTTCTCACCACAACTGCAAACAAATTCTGATTAATGAATTTTCTGAGAGTTAACTCTCAGAGAGTCAACCTGGGAATGTGGAGAGAACTCATTTGAGACCCAGATTGGCAACTCAATTTACTACCATCAAATTTTAGGCAAGTGATGCATTGTTTAGAAATTCAGTTTCTTTATCTATAAAGTAAAAAGTTTGTAATAGAAAAATCCTAAGGCTCCTCAGCTGTGCCATTCTATGATTTGACCCAACTTTATCTTTTAAAATGTATGTAAGAGAGGTTTCTTTGGTTTTGTTTTAGCTGCATAAATGGGTGATATTTTTCTCAGTCACATTAACTTAGGTAAGTGGGAGCTATGCAGAGCAGTCTTTGGCAAAAAAAAAGGAAAGGAACCAGTAACTTTTTCAGATGCTACATTATTCATGGCAATGTGTGTACTTTCTACTAATAGCTCCAACAAAGAATTTTTACATCTGGTTAGATTTTTTTAAACTCAAGTATAATTCAAGAGACTTAGGGCTCAAGATGGTAGATTGAGTGTATATATAAATTTTACTGTCTCCCAACACTTCACTGAAATGAGACTGGAAGGATTTTAAAAAATCTGTTTTGTAATAATTACATATTCACACTGTTGTTGCTGTTAGTTGCCATCAAGTTGATTCCAATTCATGACAGCCCCATGTGCGTGGAATAGAACTGCTTCTTGTGGTTTTCAAGACAGTCACCTGTCAGAAGCAGGTTATCAGCCCTATCTTCCCAGGTGCCTCTGGGTAGTTTAGAACAACCAATCTTTTGGCTAGTAACCAAGTGCTTAACCATTTAAGTTACTGAAAAAATGTAAAGGAGGTTCTGTTTACCCTTTACCCAGTTTCTCCCAAGGCCACATATTACATATATATAAATGATCATGAAGATGTCACGGAACTGGACAGCATTTTGTTCTGTTACATACAAGGTCACTGTGAGTTGGTACCAACTCAAAGGTAACTAACAGTAACAAAACTCACAAGGGCAAAGAGTACAGGAAATTAGACAGCAGCAACACAATTTTGTTGTTAGGTGCTGTTGGGTTGGCTCTGACTCATAGTGACCTTACGTACAAGAGAACAGAACACTGCCAGGTTCTGTGCCATGTCCAAAATCATTGTTGTAGACTCTGTTATCAATCCATCTCTTTGAAGCTCTTCTTTTTTTTTGCTGACCCTCTACTTTACCAAACATGTTGTCCTTCTCCATGACTGACAACATGTCCAAAGTATGTAAGACATAGTCTCGCCATTCTTGCTTCTAAGGAGCATTCTCATACTTCTTTCAAGACAGATCTGTTGGTCTTTTGGCAGTGCATGGTATATTCAGTATTCTTCTCCAATACCACAATTCAGAGGTGTCAGTTCTTCTGTCTACCTTATTCATTGTCCAGCTTTCACATGCATGTAATGCAATTGGAAATGTCATGGCTTCAGTCGGGCACATCTTAGTCCTCAAGGTGACATCTTTGCTTTTCAATACTTCAAAGAACCCTTTTTGCAGCAGATTTTCCCAGTGCAATGTGTCTTTTGATTTCTTGACTGCTGCTTCCATGGGCACTCATTGTCAATCTAAGTAAAATGAAATCCATGTCAGCGTCAGTCTTTTCTCCATTTATCATGATGTTGCTTCTTGATACATTTGTGAGGATTTTTGGTTTTTTGGTGTTGAGGTGTAATCCGTGTTGAAGGCTTTGCTCTTTGATCTTGATGAGTAAATGTTTCAAATCCTCTTCACTTTCAGCAAGCAGGGTTATATCATCTGCATGACACAGGTTATTATTGAGTCTTCTTCCAGTCCTGATGCTGTGTTCTTCTTCATATAGTTTAGCTTCTCAAATTATTTGATTGGCATACAGATTGAGTAGGTATAGTGAAAGGATACAATCCTGACTTTAAACCATGCAGTGTCTCCTTATTCTGTTCGCATGATTACCTCTTGATCCATATATAAATTTCTCATGAGGACAATTAAGTGTCCTGGAATTATCAGTCTCCACAAGGTTAGCTATAATTTGTTATGATCCACACAGCCAAATGCTTCTGCATAGTCAGCAAAACACAGTAAACACAATTTGGGAAGTTAGAAAACAAAACAATTGCTAACTGACTTAGTAACCTGAGAATGCTGACTATTCAGCCAGCTATAGGGAAAGGGAGGACAGAACCAATCCAAGAATTGAGAATAATACCTAATCATACCTAATCAGTTCCGTTATAAAAAGAGCAGAAGGGACAGAGACGCACAGAGGGAGAAGAGGAAGGGAGATAGACCATGGTGATGGTTACAGCTACAGGGATTGCTGGCAACCACTGGAAGCTGAACTAGGCAGAGAAAGACCTCGCCCTGCAGCCATGCCCTTAGTTCAGACCTCTACTTTCCTCAACTTTGAGAAAATAAATTTCTACTCTTTAAAGCTACCTATTTTAAATACCGCTTGTGACATTTGTGTTGTATCAACACTCTGTAACTAAGGCAGATGGATATGAGCAGGGGTCTTAAGTGTGCTTGCTCAATTTGGCTTGGCTTTTTGGCTGGCTGGTTTACCCTCTGGTAATACTGGTTGGTGCAAATAGTTAATGTGTGTGGTTGCCAACTAAATGGTTGGTGGTTAGAGTCTACCCAGAGGTGCCTTGGAAGAAAGCCCAGGAATCTACTTCTAAAAAATCAGCCGTTGAAGACCTCTGACACATGGGCACTTACCATAAGTCAGAATTTGCTTGATGGCCGTTGGTTTTTGATGTCATGGGGAGAATGCTCTGGATCGCTGAAGCTATCAGCCCCCAAGAAGATACACACAGAGCAGACCTGAACCAGTCTGCAGCTTGGAGCCAAGCCCAGCTCCACTGCAGCCTGAATCAGAGACATCATGCTGAGCCCTGCTTGGAGCAGTTCAATCCTAGTAGACCTGAAGACCTGTGAGCATGAGGATAGATGCTTGTTGTGGAAGATCACTGAATTTTGTTGTCACTTGTTACGTAGCATTGTTGAGGGAATGGCAGAAGACTGCAGTGCCTACCTTGTGATGTTAACATGAGAATTGACGCAATGCATGTGGAGTGTCTGAGCAGCACCTTAGCGTGCGTATGGCTATTGGTCTTCTTGTTGCCATTCTCATTAACCTCACATTGGACTTTGCTCGTCACTTCTCAGAAGCCAAGCTCTAGATACCCTCCTGGCGGGACCAGGCAAGCGTATGTTGGATCAGCGTGTACAGAGTACTTAATTAGGAGTGATGAGGCCTCGCTCTCAGTGTTTGAGGAAGATGATACCTGAAGGGTAAGGCTACGTTCTAGGGCACCCATTGTCTATACTTAGCAGCCTGCCATTTTGTCCTGGCCACGGTTCATGTCTTGTCACCTTTGGGAAGTCTGTGAGGGAGACACCTCCTTCTACCTCACCAGGGTAACAGGGAGGGGAATTGACGTCGTCCTCTCCAGCTGGGTCAGCACCTGTTGGATCTACAACTGGTTCAGTGACTACCTGATGAGTACATACCTCGGGTTCTGCTGAACTTCTTTGTGGAGGAGCTGAGAGAATATTCCGGTGACTTACGTATTTAGATTAGAGAGAAGGTGAGAAAAATTGAAGTTGAGCCCTTGGTTTCTCTCAGCTGCTCTCTGAGCTTCACGAGGTGACACACTTTACTGGGTGGGCCTTCCATGGGCAACGACAGGAAAACAAGTGCGTTTCCCACCTCTCTGTGTTTCCTCTGTCACCACAGTCCTGCTTGGCACTTTCATCTGTCCAGTTTCCTGGAGCTGGGCCCCTTCCCTCTCCTGGGGTGAAGAAATCCCGGCCCATCTGTATTTTCTTGTATTGTAAAAATTCTTCTGCTTCAGTCAATGGATATTGGCTGTGTGATGGGCAGGGAAAAAGGCAGGAACTTCAGCCCTGAGTTGTGCTGTCGATGCTGCTGGGGCTAGAAGACCTGAAGACAAACACAGGACGCCACCAGGGCCCAATTAAGCCTGTGGGAGCTCTGAGCACTGATGATCTTGGTAGTCTGCGGTGCCCCTCCTCTGGTTACTCACACATGTGATATGACATATATGAAGTGTATATGTGTTTGTGTGTGTGTGTGTGTGTGTGTGTGTATGGAAACCATAGTGGCATAGTGGGTTAAATGCTATGGCTGCTAACTGAAAGGTTAGCAGTTCCAGTCCTCCAGGTGCTCCTTGGAAATTCCATCGGGCTGTTCTGCTGTGTCACGTGGAGTCACTGTGAGTCAGAATCTACTGGACAGCAGTGTGCTTGGTTTATGCATGCTCATACACACACACACACACACACACACACACACAGAGAGTAATCTTATCCAATGTGCACCTTCTGCATTTGTCTGACAACCACCCCATCCTCCCACAGGGTATTTCTATAACTTCTGCTTTGCAAATTTGCTTTTTCACAAGTTGCTGTAAAAAAACTTGGTTAGCTTGCTTGAGAAACTACCTTGATGAGGGAGAGCATGGTTGTTAAACAAATGTAGAAGGTTCATGTTGAGTAAAACATGATGTGTTTGTGTGTGTGTGTATATATGTATGTATACATAAGGAGTCCTGGTGGTAGAGTGGTTAAGAGTTCAACCGCTAATCAAAAGACTGACAGTTCAAATCCACCAACCATCCCTTGAAAGACCTAGGAGTTAGTTCTACTCTGTTTTGTAGGGTTGCTATGGGTGAGAACTGACTCCACGGCACCTAACAACAATAATATGTATAGATATGTATATGTTAGCTACTTACGATATAACTTCTTTTTAAATGCAACTATATTATTGAATGCCAAGGTCACCTATGCAGTTTTAGCAGAATGAGATGAACCAGATCATAAAATTTTTGGTGGATTCAACATACTAAGATCGGTACACATTTTCTATGAAAAGAATATTCAGTTTGTTGTAAATGATTCATACTTCAGTTTTGATGCTTGTCTCATAATTAGTGTTATAATTGTAAATGAACAAATGAAAATATGTCGTAAAAATGTAATGATCAGAATATAAGTATTACAATGAATTATTTTGTTTTTTGATAGGTCTTTAATCTCTAATATGTTATAACTCAACTCAAAACATTTCCGTTCTTTGCTTTTACAAATTCTTCAGTGATTTTGGCACAAACTGCCAAACGTAATAAGGGTAACGTACTAAGTCTTTCTTGGTCACTGTTGTGTGCTCAGGGTTTTGAGTCTCTTTAGGAGTGAAAATGAGCATTCGCTTGTGCAGTTTGTGATCATTAAAGTTAGGAATATGCACAAGTCAATTTCAATATTAGGAAGTATATACACTGCATTTTTTCTTCTGCTGTGGAAACCCTAGTGGCACAGTGGTTGAGAGCTACGGCTGTTAAACCATGAAGGCCAGCAGTTTGAATCTACCAGGTGCTTCTTGGAAACGCTGTAGGATAGCAGGGCAGTTCTGCTCTGTCTGATAGAGTTGCTGTGAGTTGAAATTGATTTAATGGCAACAGGTTTAGTTTTGATTTGGTATGGTTTGGTTATGGAGTCATGCATAGCTTCATGAGTAAAAAAGATGGTCTTTTCTGAGTCTGTAAACTTAGTTCTCGTGTAAGAAAGAAATTGTAATTCTCTGTAAAAGTTTGCTTTTAAGCCATGGAGATAAACTTACGACGATTATTTGGACGCTTTCATGCATTCTGTGTCATGTATGCCCACATTGTTTGGGAAGGAAAGTTTATTTGAAAGAGCTTTATACACTTTCTCCCTCCTTTTCTTGTAAAATATGTCAATAGTAGTGTCATATGTAGTTGCATAAAATTGATCTCTAGCACTCAATACTTAAGAGCACTTCTGTCATGTACTTGCTTCTTTCTACTGCTTGATTATCAGTATTTGACAGTATTTGTTTTCAAAATATCTTAACTTATGTACATAAATTACTAATAGCTGGTAGAGATCTGTATATGTTTTAAATTTACTTCTGAATCTTGGAAAGCTTGACTCATTCAGCAGAGGTACTGCCACATATTATGTCACATCAGACCCATTGCTGTTGAATCTGTTATGGCTCATGATAATCCTATAGAACAGAGTAGAATTGTCCCATAGAGTCTCCAAACTCCTGGGTCTTTCTTGCGCTGAGTGGCTGGTGGGTTTAAGCTGCTGACCTTTCGGTTAGCAGCTGAGAATTCATTTGATGGCAATGCAAATGATTGCAAACAACCGAACATAAATACATCCTCTATTGTTCGCATCCTGTTGGCAGTGTTTTCAGTATCTCCTTTTTGTGTCTGGCCTTCAGCGCTATTTTCTAAGGTATCTAGAATCTGAGTGTATAGTTCCAGGATTGCACCTATTACTATAACATGTACTTAATAATATGTAGTGGAAAGACATTTTAATACTTGATCATTGCCTAAATATATTTTAAAAACTGCCCATGGGTAAGTAGAGGTGGCAAGAAAAATGTAGAGTAACTAAACAGTATAGACAACAATCTACTGTGCCTACATACTACAAGATTAAGTGACTGTGCAGGACATGGTATGAAAATGGCATGTTTGTTATGTTCTAAAAGTTTCTATCACATGCCTTCGTAATGCCCTGACATATTGTCAAGAGAACTGGTCTCTGCACTTAGAAAAATTAATTTTCGAGCTTCACAGAAGTAATGAAGGACTTGATTTGCAGTTTCTTCATCAGTGACTTTTTAAGCTAGTAAATGTGATAAATATCTGATAAAAGTTTCTATCTGTTGGAGATGTATGTCTTAAAACAATGCTTAGCTGATCTGTATGAAACATTAGGAATGTATTCTACAGACAAGCTGAAATACTGAGCTATAGTTATGTCACTGAATAGAGTTGATTGAACTTTATCACTCACTACATTTATGAATCCTTTACGTGTTTTAGACATATATGATGGGTTGTCCTTTCTGTATTACTATATTTTGAGATATGACCTGCTGAAAGTGGATTAAACTCAGCAAAAAGTTCAAGGAAATCCCCCATATTTTCTATTTTGTGGGGACCTAAATACTTCATTTATTCTATGAAAAGACAGTACACATCCAGCAAGTAGTATAATGACAGCAACAATGTGTTGCATAACGACTTTCCACCACTGCTGTTGCTGATTAATTTGTGTTTTCTGTTAATGAGTTAAACCAAAGCCATGTCGTTGGTTTAAGTAAGATAACATTTAGGCTCTGTCAGTAGAACTGTTTTTGTGTTTATCAATTCAAATCACGTTTCACCGGTTGCTAAATCTGTCCACACAAATCAAGAATTACGTGATTTAGAACTGAATAGTTTGCAAACCAAACCGTTTACAGAGCTGACTGATGGAGAATACAATAGCCACGCCCTCTTAAAATTTTTACCGTTAGCTTTGCATCCTAGAAATGTATCCTGGTTACAGAACCTTGTTTGTTTACCATCCCAAAGTTTTTAGCACACATTTTTAAATGGTACACTGCAGTGTTGACAATCACTGGATCATCTTTTCATCCAGTAATTGACACATGAAAAGAAAAATTATTCCACATAGCAGGACCCGTATTTCTGTTATATGTAGGATCTACAGATGCAACAATTTTAGATTCTAAAATAGTTTCACTTTCTACACCATCTTTTTACTACAGCAGTGAATGAATGCAGAATTTGAAACAAATTCTGTTACACTGCCGTTAGTAATTTCAGCAGTGGCAGTAGTAGTACAATGATTTGCACACATTAAACTTGAGTGTTCAACAGAAGATGTTTCTTCTGATTCATTATGTTTTTAAAAAGGAAATTAATTTGGGAATTGTTTAGGAATCTACAACTGCTTTTCTCTTTGTCTTCTGCCAGCTTTCATTTTTCTACTCTTCTTAGTTATTGCCATTTCATTTTACCTGGACATATCACTTTTGAAATTTGATTCTACCATAGGAAATAAATTTGAATAATTAAAAATAAATAAAATTTATAAAACAATTTGCATTTCAATTTGGACATTAACACAAAAGTATATTTGAAAATTAGTAAGTAAAAGTAATTGATTTGGAATATGTAATTTTGTTCTTTCTGTCTGAGATAGCCAAAAGAAGTTGTACTTACAATGCATTTGGAAATAATGTCATTCATTTGTCATAAGCAGTGTTTGTTAACAGGCCCTTCACGGGTTTCCATGAGTGTTTTTCAACTTGAAACAATACATAAAAACTTGGAGACTCACTTTCTCTGATGCTGCATCTTCACAGTTCACTGGACTGCCGCTGATACCTGAACTTGGAGAGGAATTGCAAAGGACATGGTACAAGAGGATGCTCAATCGGAGGACAAATGTTGGTTCGTTTTGCACAGGACAGGACCAGATGTCTCAGGAGCCATGTCATTACAGTGCAGTTGGAATATTCTTAACGTGGTCAACAAGAGAGAACTAAATGTGAGACTACGGTCGATCAGTCCAAAATGAAAATGAAATTGTTATTGTATGCAAATTTGTAAAATATACATTTTATTTCTTTGTGTTCAACCTCTTGTACATAACTGATGTAACAATTGCACCACTTCTCAATGAGCGAGTTCGAGAGTCGTAACAATATAAATGAATTTCTTTAAAGTCAGTCTGAAGGGAAATGGAAAATAAAATGCATTTATATAATTTTTATTATCTAAATATTCATTTAATTTATTTCCTTGAGGAATTGTTCAGTTTTCTTATGCAAAGATTCATAAATATTCTGATAAAATATAAATGTAATTTTCTGATAAGCACTCTTTTTTGCTTCCTTGGAAGATGAATTTAGAAACACAGTCATGTTTGCAAGACAGAAACATATTTTGCATGATAAATATTAAATCTTGCATCATCTTGATATACACAATACATCATTTATTATAGAGTAATATTGAGCACTTTCCCACACAACGGAAAATAAAACAAACTCGCTTGATATGTAAGTTAGAACTTTTCAGGTTAGGTAGATACTGATATTTGTAGTGTTTTTGGATGCTAGTATTAAATTATCACCCATGTTAGTGTTATAATAAATGTATGCTAGATTGTGTCTACATGAATTCCAAACATGTTTTAAAGTTATAGATGTTATTGTTTACAAAACTTAGGTCATTACTTTGTATAGAAAGACTATGCTGTTAAAAAGTAACTGGATTGGATACATCGCAATGGTTGACTTTTTCAAGTTCCCTTGCTTTTGTGCATCATATGGGACTGGAGTTCCCATTGTATGTTTACCAGGACATGTGGAAGAGTGTGCCCTGTGTTTGTATCAAGGCAAAGAGCATTACTGGCCTTCCTAGCTGGAGTTGCTGGATCAGCAGACATGGATATAGAAGACAATTTCTCTCAAAATACACCAAATTATTAATATAATCCATCCTTGCCAAGTAACCACTCATGTTGGATCCAGTTGCGTGTTGAGTGACTGTAGCAACAGTTAAACTCAACAGTCCACTGTCACCTTTTGTTATATGAAAGAAATAATATAGTCCTAAGACACTTCGTGAGATAAGGAGATAAGGAGGGGACCATAGGAGACAGATGTCAATGAAGGTCCTCGAGTGGTGGGGCCCTCATAGCTTAAATTCCCTTGCTTGTGGGCACCCTTGTGAACTTGAGTGAACCTTATTTCTGGCGGCCACATTTTCGTGCACTGGAGCTGGTATCAGTGTCATTCAGTGCCTGCCAGTTTCCTTCTCTTGCAGTGCTCCCTTCCTTGTGTCCTGTCTGCTTGGCATCTGTGGGTCTTTGCTTTGGACAACTGGTACCCCTGCTTTATTGATGTCCTAAGCATGTTCTGACCTTGTTAATTGGATAGTCCATCCCTGGTGCCACCATTAGGTCTCTGTGTGGTGTGTATACTTCTCCTGTTAAGATGATGTTTTCCTGAAAGACGTGGCCCTAGGACTCTCTGTTAGCCCAGAACTGAAACCATCCCCAGAGTCAACTCTTCAGACAAAGATTGGACTGGACCATAAGATATAAAATGATACTGGCAAAGAGTGTGTTTCTTGGCTTAAGTAGATACATGAAACTAACTGGGCAGCTCTAGTCCCTAGAGCAAGATGAGAAGGCAGAGAGGAACAAGAAAGAATGAAACAGACAGAAAATATAGGGTGGAGAGGAGGAGTCACAGTTTGGGAGGTCAATACACATTGTTACATTCTGTAAGTTTTTGTATAACAAACTGACTTGAATTGTATGCTTTCACTTAAAGCACAGTAAAATATTAAAAAAAAAAAAAGAGGACTGTATTCCACTAGATGAATTACCTATTTGTCAAAAGAATTCCCTTATTAACCAAGTGTTTTGAACAAATGAAACTATTTTCTAATCATTGTTTTCCTTATCTGCAAGTTTCTAGATTATTCTCTGGTAAGAGATATGTGTGTGTGTGTGTGTGTTTCCTGTGTTTAAAAGCATCCGTGATGGCTGGAGCTGTTGCAGCCCTCATTAGACCAAGAGTACCAACAGCAAACTAGCAGAGGATGGTGGAGCAGAAACTGTCAGTGTCTTTGTTGATATTGCTGACATGCTGAACCAGCTCTGGACTTAAGCCATTTTGCACTCCATTGTTTAGGCTTTTGTTAGTGGGGATTTCTGTCACATGCAGCACAACACATTTTAACATTTACAGTGGTGCAGTTTTTCTCTCTGATTTACACACCATCCAAAGGAGTATTGGCAAACAATTTTCCAGGGGTCTGTTCTGCATCTGCACATCATGTGGGCAGAGGCAATAAAAGTTTCTGTTCTGCACTCTCTTTTCAAGGATGGTGGAATGGATTGAATTATGTTTCCTGAAAACATGTGTATCAGTTTGGCTAGGCCGTGGTTCCTAGTGTTGTGTGATTTTCCACCATTTTGTCATCTAAGTGATTTTCCGGTAGGTTGTCTTTCCTACCTCTATCATGTCAATGAGGTGGGACAGGCAGCATTCTGTCTGATTTTTTTTCCTCAAATGTATTGGTGTCCAGTGCTTTATCGTCAGTGTCACTAATTCTGCATTCTGTTGCCTCAATTCTGCTCCTTTGGCTTTCTGTTGAATTGTCCAATTCTTTGATTTTATTATTAATCAGCTGAATTTCTGCATGCTGTCTGTAATTTCTTGCTGCTTGTTCAATTTGTCATTATGCTTTGCTGTGTTTTGCTCGATCTTCCTGATCTCTTAAAGAGTTCTAAATATTAATCTTTTGTCTTCTACCGCTGATAATTCTAGGATGTTCTCTTTATCTGGAAAATTTCTTGATTCTTTGGGAGCTTTCTGAAACCATCAGGGCCTGTCTCTTTATGTGATTTGATATTAACTGTTGTCTCTGAGCCATCAAGAAGTTGTATTCATTTTTGCTGCTGTGTTTTAGCTTCTTGTTTTATTTTGTTTTGAAATGTGCTGTTCATATGAGATAGCTTGATTATTTGCACTTTGCAGGCTCAAATGTCTATCACCAGGTAGTTAGAGCTGTTACTAGGCATGAGAGCCCAGGAGTCTGTTTTCCTTTCTTGTATGGATTCAGTTCAGGTGTCCAGGTAGCTGGCCACCAAGTGTATGTTGCACATTCTACTTTATAGTCCCAGACAGGCATGGATGATTGGTATAAGTACAGGTATCTGGCTGTATGTGCTAGAAAAGCAGGGACTGATAGTCATCTGTGAATGTCTGTGAGGAAAACATGTCCCTGTTCCTTAAATTGCGCAGTAGGTAGGTAGGTTTTGCTGCTGGACTATGGGTGCTTGATGCTGTATGCAGACATGTGAGGTATTCAAGGTCCATAGATGCCTTAGGACTGCACCTAGGTAAAGGAACTATTTCTGCCCTGAACTGCTGGTTTAGGGGGGCTGGCAGATTATTATTACTGCCTATACCCCCGCCCACCCACTCCCCTGTTTGTTAAATTATTTCCTCTCTAAATCAGGGAGGATGGCTCAAGGCTCATATAAGGAATCATACTTTGGGGTGCAATACAGAGAAGGGAGGGAGAAGTGCTCTTAAAGGGAGAGAAGTTTATCCTGAAGGAAAGTTTTAGATCTGTGCATGGTAGTTTAGACTCAAGCTACTTAGCTTTTGAAGATCAAATGCTGTTTTTCACAGATTCTGGGAGTATGAATGGGCTCTCTGCCACTTGGTCTTTTGCACTGTGTAGGATGCTTTCCAAATGCTAATACTCCCCTCACCATGCTTACAATTCTCCTGCAGAGCGCCAGTTCCTGCTGGGTCAGGTCTGGCCAGTTCTAGGTGCTTCTGGACCCACTCTCCCTTCCCAGTTGCTCAGTCTGGTTTCTCAATTTCCCTTTGATATTTAGGGCTCCTAGAGTGTCATATATAGTTGACTCATTTGTTTTTTGGAGTCTTTGTTGTTAGACGGATCATGGGAAGCATCGACTACTCAGGCAGCAAGTATGTTAATGTGGCAGAAGTCATTCTACAAGGTTGGATTGTGTCTTGAGCTAGTGTTGTTTGAGATATAAAAGGAGAGGCAAGCAGAGAGTTGAAGACCTCAGACCACTAAGAAAACAGTGCTAGGAGCAGAGCACATTCTTTGGACCTGGAGTTCCTGCATAAAGAAGCTCCTAGTCCAGGGAAAGCTTGATGACAAAGCCCTTCCTCCAGAGCCAACAGAGAAAGCCTTCTGGAGCTGACACCCTGAATTTGGACTTCGAGCTTACTAGACTGTGAGACAATAAACTTCTGTTTGTGAAACCCTTACACTTGTATTTCTGTTACCGCAGCACTAGATAACTAAGAGGCTGCTATATAACAAATAGCATTGGAAGACAGAGGTAATGTCTCTTTAAAAGCAGAGGGCAGATTTGCTTGCAGACCAGTGTAATAAAGAAGTCTCCTTTGGGGACAAAGGTCAGGCGTTCTTGCTTATTGCCCTTTAAAGGATTGGGTTTCCTACACTTGTAATCTGAAGAATACTGTGGCAGTGGCAGAACTTGACGATGGGCTAGATATAGGGGCAAAGGAAATAAGGAGAAATCAGTGTTTTGGCTTCAGAGTATAGCCTTTATTTGAGACGGGAAAGATGGTGTAGGGGGAAGGAAGAGGAAGGAGAAAAAGAAAAAGTGAAAACTAAGTAAATGGGGAGGTAAAACAATAAGATGTAGGTGGTGTGTGCATTGCTGATGAGGGGTGGGGAAGGAGCCCGCGAATGCCAGCGCTGGCTTTGTCTGGCTGCCAGAATGAATTATTTCTTTTGAGATGTTTCAAAGAGCCATTGCTTCTTTTTCATCTTCAGGAGACCTCTGTCCTTGGTCCCTGGTCCTTTAGGATAGCTCAGCATTTGTCAGAAGTTGGCACTGGGGCATCAGTTGGGGGGACTGTTCTTCTGTTAACAAAATGAGCTGCATGCCAACTGTGTACTCAGTGCTCAGAGACAGTCACAAACAAGGCATGGTTCTTGCCCCAAAGGAGGGATGAATCTAATGGGATGAAGAAGGAATTACAGTAGAATTTTAAAACCAAAAACCAAACCTACTATTGTCAGGTCAATTTCAACTCGTGATGACCCCGTGACTCATGTGTTAGAGTAGAACTACCCCACAGGGTTTTCTTAGCTGCCAGGCCTTTACATAGACTGCCAGGTCTTTCTTTCTTTTTTTCAATTTTTATTTAACATAACTGAGTGAAAATGTACATTCACATATAAATTTACATGCCCCCCTATATGCAGCTTCCACTGCTCTCCCTGTCCGGTGACTGCACACTGTTCCTCTCTGCTCCATACATGTCTCATCCTCCCAACAGCCTCCTTTCCCCTCCTCTCCGTCCACTCCCCTTCCTCCAGCCAGAGGTCAGCAGGATGACATCCTATAGATGTATAGAACCATAAAGTGCTTCCAATATATGGTCACTCTGCCTTGCCAAGTCCAATCCATTCCTGTCCAAAGAGTGGACCTTTGTTATAATTTATGGGAAAGGGCAGCATCAAGGCCAGGGGCCATGCTCTCAGGCCAAGCCAGCCCTCTCATGAGGGACCCCAAAACCGCTGGACCATCAATTGAGGTCTTTTAGTGGAGATCTCATGATGCACCTCTTTACTGTTGTGTGACTGCCAGGTCTTTCTATGTGAAAAGTAAAAACTAAGGTAGCAAATAGGAGGGCAAAGAGAGTGCAGTTGGCAGAACTGAAAAGATCCCATCCCACCCCACACCCCCGCCCCCACCACACCAGATTCCCATTGCCTGGTTATTCAGTCAAACACTAATCTAGATATTACTATGACAGGACTTTGTACATGGAATTAAGTTTACTAATGAGATGACCTTAAAATAGGGAGATTGTCTTGGATTATGTTAATATAAACATAAACCCCAAACCAAACCAGCTGCCACCTAGGGAACTCCAGCTCATGGAGACCCTATGTGTGTCAGTGTGAAACTGTCCTCCACAGGTTTTCCATGTTAGATTTTTCAGAAGTAGATCATCAGGCTGTTCTTCTGCGGTACCTCTGGGTGGACTCGAACCTCTGACCTTTTGTTTTGCAGCAGAGAATGGTAGACATTTGTGCCACTAGGAACTCCTAATGTAAGCATAAAAACAACCAAATGAGGAAAGTTGCTGTCATGTCACTTCCAACTCATAGTGCCCCATATGTGGCAGAGTAGAGCTGCTCCATAGAGTTTTCAGTGACTGTGGTGTTTTGGAAGTAGACTTCCAGGGCTTTCTTCTGAATGCAAACATAGGAACCTTTAAAAGTGGAAGAATCAGAGATAGCTGTAAGTAGAGCGCAGAGAGATTTGAAGAGTGAGAAGCATTTGAACGGCTGTTATTGGCTTTGAAGATGGAGGAAAGGAACCGTGAGCCAAGAAATGCGGGCAGCCTCTAGCAGCTGAAAAGAACTCCAGTCAACAGCCGGCAAGGGGACCTCAGCCCTATAGCCACGTGGAAAGGAATTCTGCTAATAACCTGGATGAGACTGGAAGCAAGTTCATCTCCTGAGAGGCTCCAGAAGAGAATGTAGCCCTGGAAACACCTTGATTTCACTATTATGAGACTTCTCAGCTGACTCTAAGCTACCTGTGCCCAGACTTGTGGCCTTACAGAAACTGTGAGGTTACAAATTTGGAAATTTGTGTTGTTTAATCCTCTACAGTTTTGGTAATTTTTTTTGTTTGTTTGTTTTCTGCAGCGGTAGAAAAATAGTACCAGAGAGAGGGAATGGAAAATGCAGAGAGAATAACCAAATGCCCATTGTTAAGCCGTCATGTGATGAGTTCTACACGTAGCTAAATAACAAGAAGAACCACCTTTCACATGGCTTCAACTAAAACCTTTTGTGTTTGGCTTCAGGTTCAAGGTGGTGCTCTTTTGAGTGTGTGAGTCTGTGGAAAGTTTTAATTTCAGTTTGAGTTAGGAGAGTATGAGAATGGGGGAAATAAGCTTTTCTCATTGAAAAAGTTGAATTTATGCTGTCTATGTGCTTAACACTGTGGAATAATAGTGCAGTGTCAGTTTAGGGGAAAAGAGATAGAAACCTGATAGAGGTTGTTGTACGCAGCCTAGTGCTGTCCTTTCTGACTGCCAGGCCGTTTGGGAAGCTGCCTGATTCAGTCGGGCCATGATGGCTCAGCCAGTTTTGGTTTCCGTATTTGCGGGGGGGTGTTTATGACATGGGAATGTCGTAGGAGAGAACGGTACAACTCAGTGGCACTGTCAGCCACCAATTCTTGTTTTTCTTGATTTGTGAGTGCATTAAGATGTGTGCCATTTTATTGAAGTATGAATTTGTGACCTTGGCCATTTAACTTTCTAAGATCAGAAAGTTGAAATTCTCTGACTTTAAACAAAAATTGTCTTTTAATTTATAAGCCTGTGTGACTGTCATCACTATTGCCAAAGTTTTTTATCACTCCAAAGGAAACTCAGTACCCACTGAGCAAGAACGCCCCATGCGCCCATATCCTGAGCCCCTGGTAACCATTAATTTGGTTTCTGTTTTCTTTCTTTATGTGTTTGCCTAGTCTAGGTATTTCATGTAAGTGGGATCATACAACATTTGTCCTTTTGGGACTTTTTTCACTCAGCATAATGATTTCACAGTTCATTCATGTCATTGCATGCCTTTTAGTCAGTCATCTGGTGCTGTAACAGAGATACAACAAGTGGATGGCTTTAGCAAAGAAATGTTTAGTTTTACACAGTCCAGTAGGCTGGAAGTCTGAATTCATAGTGGCGTCTTGCTCTCTCTTTCTCCGTCAGCTCTGGAGGAAGGTCCTTGTGTTGCATCAATCCTTCTTTGGTCTGAGAGTATCTCAGCACAGGAACTTCTGTGCAGGAGCATCTCAGAGTGAGTTCTTCAGAGTGTGAAAGATGCACTCTGCTCATGGTGCTGCTTTCTTGATGATATGAGGTCCCTAACTCTCTGCTTGCTTCTCTTTCCTTTTATCTCTTGCAGGCCACGCTCCAGGGAAACTCTTTTGACAAGAGTGTACAGTTCTACCCTAATCTGCTTTAATATAATCCAATCTATTAATTACAGGCAAAACCAAAACTACAGCTGTTGAGTCAATTCCAACTCAATGAACCTATAGAACATAGTAGAACTGCTTCATAGAGTTTCTAAGGAGCACTTGGTGGATTCAAGCTGCCAACACCATAGTTAGCAGATGCTGGCACTTAACCATTCCACCACCAGGGTTTCCAACCACAGGCAGAAGTTAGGATTTACAGCAGAGGAACATCACAAAATGAAGGGCAGTCACACAGTACTTGGAACCACGGCCTAGGAAAATTGCTGAACACATTTTTGGAGGGGACACAATTTACTGTGTGACAGCATGTATCAGGACTTCATTTCTTTTTATGACTGAATAATATTCTATTGCATGTATGTACCGTATTTGTTTACTCCATCAGTTTATTGACACCTAAGTTGTTTCCACTGTTTGGCTGTTGTAGATGATGCTGCAGTGAACACTGGTGTTCGTGACTTCCTGCTTTCAAGTCTCTGGGCATATACCTAGAATTGCTGGATCATATGGAAGTTCTGTGTTTAACTTTTTTGAGGAACTGTCAGCAGTTTTCCACAGTGGCTACAATGCTTTATAGTCCCATTGGTAATAGGTGAGGATTGCAGTTTCCCCACATCCCTGCCAACATTTGTTACCTTCCTTTTTTTTTTTTTTTTTGAATAATAGCGATCTTAGTGGTGTGATGTGGTCTCTGGCTATTTTTTTACCAACCATGGTTTTTATGCCTGTGCCTTCCATGCATATGGGAGTACTCATACACAAAGTGCTCTGAACCAGTGGGCCATATAGGAAAGGCAAACAGAGGATGCATGAGTTTCCTGTGGGCCCATGAAATGCCCTGTGGAAGGAAGCTGGCTGGAGACTATTTCATGGAATCTCACTCAACAGAATGCCCCGCAAGTCCCAAGGTTGTGGGACACATGCTGGTGGGGTGAACTGAGGGCATTAGAAAGACTGTGCAGGGCACTTTCGCATATGGAAGATCCTACAGAGCCCTCTCAAGAATTAAGACACATGCCTTCTGAAATACCTACCCACAGAGGATGCCAACAGCCACAAGGTGTATGAGCCAGAAGAGCATCAAGATCAAGAACCTAGACAGGTTTGGCACTACCCAAATCTTGTTGACAGCTCTTAGCCAGAGAAGGAGATGTAGCTTAGAGGAGTGGACTACCTCTGAACCCAGTGAACTAAAGACATACTTGTTCATTTTCCTCTTCTGGTGGTGCAAACAGCTGATATACTAGCTGCTAACTGAAAGATCGGAGGTTCAAGGCCACTCAAAGGTGACTTGGAAGAACGGCCTGGTGACTTATTTCCAAAAAACCAGCCTTTAGCAGTTCTACTGTGACACACAAGGAGTTGCTGTGAGTCGGGATCAACTCAGTGGCAACCGGATGGAACTTTTGGCTCCTCAACAGAACTCTAGAAATTCTGTCTTGGAGAGGTGGGGAGGAGTTGTCTCAGAACTCAGCCACAAATATTCAGGGCTTCTCTCAAACTAACTAACACTAGAGTAGGGGAAAAGAACTAAAACCATAACCCAAACCATATGCGTTGTTTCTGAGTCAATTCTGACTTACAGTGACTCTACAAGACTGAGCAAAACTGTCTCATAGGCTTCCAAGACTATATCTCTACAGAAGCAGACTGCCACATCTTTCTCTTGTGGAGTAGCTGCTGGATTTGAACTGCCACCTTTTCAATTAGCTTCTGAGTGGTTTCATCACTGTGCCATGAGGACTCCTAGGGGAGAAGACAAAACCCACTGCCATTGGTTTGGTTTATGAAGGGGAGAAGAGGAGGCTTAAAATCAGGGCAGAGGTGAAAGCTGTGGTGTGAAGTCAAAGTGTCATCAAGGGAAGAAAACAGGAGACTTGACAGAGTAAGATAAAATAATGATTGGATTAAAAAATGAAACTTCCATGCTTCTGTCCCCACGGAGTTGAGGACTGCTTAATAATTTGGTAAAGGTGTCATCAGTGAAAGGCCTATACTGGCTTAAATGGTACCTGGAGGTTCTAGGTGTGATGGATTTGGACTCAAGGAAATAAGTGGAGGTGACACAAGCTGACCAAGGAGCAGTGAACACCCTTTCTCTGGAAGGATTCATGCAGAGGTGGGAAGTTGGGGAGATAGACATTCCTTAAAGCCACTTCTAACCTGGGCCTCTTGTCCTCTTCTGGGACCCATGGGAGAGATGGGTGGGAGGTGTAGGAAAAGAAAGTAGGCCATATTTTGTTATGATTCACACAGTCAAATGTCTTTACATAACCAAAGAAACACAGATAAACATCTTTCTGATGTTCTCTGCTTTCAACCAAGATCTATCTGACATCAGCAATGATAGTATGAATAATAATCATACTAACTGATTTTCCCTGTAGACATATGGATATTACCCTATAACTGACAGCACCGTAATTCAGGATAGATCTTGGGGTGTTCTTTTTAACAATGAATGCAACACCATTCCTCTTCAAGTTTTGATTCCTGACATAGTAGACCTTAGGACTGTCTGATTCAAAATGGGCAATACCAGTGCATTTCAGCTCACTAGTGCCTAGAATCTAGATGTTTATGCAGTCCATTTCATTTTTGACAGTTTCCAATTTTCCCAGATCTATACTTCATACATTCCACTTTTTAATTATTAACGGATGTTTGCAGCTGCTGCTTCTCATTTTGAGTTGTGCTACATCAGCAAAGGAGGGTCCAGAAGGCTTTACTCCATCCACATCATTAAGGTCAACTCTACTTTGAGGAGGAAGCTCTTCCCCAGTCATCTTTGGTCCATGTACAGATTCCTCATGAACACGATTAAGAATTCTGGAATCCCATCAGTTGAAACTGACTTGACAGAACTTAACAACAGCAAGGTCGGGTTCTTCTGCTGGCCACCACTTTCTGCTGGTGCATTGGGTCTGGCCTGAGGACTCTTGAGAGGAGATGCAGTAGTGACTGCCTTCTAAGGGTACCATCCGGAATCCTTGGGTTTCCTTTTTTTTGTTTGTTGTTTTGTCTTTGAAACCTACAAGCCACCTTCTCTTTGCTCTGGTGAGGGGTATGCAGCCACCGCTCCTTCCACTTGGTCTTCGCACCTTTCCTGTAGATGTGGAGTTGGACAGTAGCATCCTCACGTGGGAAGGGCCAAGTGTGGAGCCCTTGCTAGCGGCAGCCAGCAGGTGACTCTGGGACTTAGTCATGGGACCTTGTGAACTCACTACTAGAGGGCACATGGAGGGGCAGGAGGTCGGGTTCACAGCTTCCAGGGCCTCCTCCCTCTCCAAACATACTTCTCTGAGGCATTTGCTGCCATTTCTTTCCTATTGACTAAATAAAAATACCACTCCAACTCACCAACCTCGTTTTTTGCGTGGCCCAACCACTTTCTCCGACCCAAGGAAAAATGGTTGAGTGCTCTGTGATTTGTACTGGGAGCACACAGACAAAAGAGGCCCCAGTTAGATTTTGCAATGGGGTGAGCGCTGTCAGACTGAGCAAATAAAAGCACAAGGCCCCCGGTTAAATTGGAATTTCATATAAACAAGTAAGTTTTTAGTACAAACCAAACCCATTGCCACTTTGTTGATTCTGACTCAGAGTGACCCTACAGGACGGAGTAGAACTACTGCGTAGGATTCCAAGGAGCAGTTGGTGGATTCAAACTGCCAACCTTTTGGTTAGCAGTCGAGCTCTTAACCACAAGATCTTCCATTTAGTGCAAGTGTGTCTGATATACTGCATCACTGTTCTTGTGAAAATTTTAAATTTAATTGAGCATCCTGTATATTCTCCGGTTACCTTAAATGTGCTGATTGTCCCAGTTTATGCCCAGTCCCCACACACAGTGAATGCATTCAGTTCTTGGAGCTGGAATAAGCTTCACCAAAGGGAATATTCTATTCTTTCTTTACCTACTAGAAGATGAGATTTGAGCTACTGGGGGTGACCCAAATGACCTGCTTTAGCAACCAGAGATGGTGACATCTTCTCTTAGTACTCACATTTTGGTTACAGTCATTCACTTGCCCACCTTGGAAAAGGTCAAGATTGTTTTTGGAGTGTTCTTGCCACCTTGGGGTTTGTTTAGCTTCAAGGGGTCAGTCTCCTGTGAAAATTTCAGCCCATTGTTCTTTCTCAGAAGAACTGGAGAATCCAACTCTTTCACCTGTTATGGATGCATGTTGTGTTGCTATTATAAGCTATTGCTGGGGTTGGATGTGCCTCTGTCTAGATACGCTGGTGGTAAAGTGCTACATCTGCTAACCAGATGGTTGGCAGTTCAAATCTGCCAGGAGTTCTACTCTGTCCTGCGTGGTCGCTATGAGTTGGAATTGACTCAAGGGCGCTAGATGTTTTAGGTTTTTCTCTCCAGTGCTGTGATGGATCTTTTGAGACAGGCGATGGTGGTCTTCTGAGAGTAGCCACTGAAACATTTGGCTAAGGTCATGACAGGTGTCTGGTGTGTCAGGGTGTCCAGTTTAGGACGGCTGCCCAGGTAGCTGCTCCAGGTGTTGGCCTAGGCCCACCTGTCAGACTCTGCTTCTCCCCAGGGTGTTTTCTCATGACACACTTGATTCTTTCCTGCCAGCTGGCTTTGGCCAGAATGTTGCAATACAACAGAGAGGCTCTGCTATCAGAGAGTCTTATTGACACAGGTCAGTTCTCCATCGCTGGGCTCTTAGAGAGCTTTCAGCCCCACAGCAAACATTTTCAGTTTCTTTCCAGCAACCTGTTCTGTGTGTAACCGAGAGATGCCTTCTGCCTGAGTCTTCCTTGAGCAAAATGTGCTGGGCCCACATAGACAGAAGGCAGTTAGAGATTTTAAGGTGGCAGCTTCTTAAAATTCTGCCTAATCAGGCCTTTGCCATATCTACATGAATGGGAGAGAGAAAACTGGGGACCTTGTACTGTTTTGGTGAACTTGATTACCTCTCAGTGTTGTTTAAAAGAGTGTTAGCAGCTCATGTGGAATTGCTGTAGCGTGTAAGATCAGCCTGGTGGGACGCTTGTGTGTGTGTTTGTGTGTGTGTGTGTGTGTGTTATACACATCCATGTGTGCTGTATATGTACATATATACATATATATATATAGTATATTCAACCCATGAGCATGGTATATGTAATTGTATGTGTTTGTATGTGGTTAGTGCAACCTTAATAAGTTCATCGACCCAAGAACGCAATCAGGCCACTAGAACAACCTGTCAGCATGTCTCATGTCACAAAGCATCTCTTTAAAGCAATAAACAAACATAAAACCATATTGTGTTTTAATAAGACAGTTACTTCAAAGAGTTTATGGATTATTTTTAATACTGAAGTCTGGAAGGAAAATGATGTCATATGCTGGCAAAAGTACCCAAATATTTCAAGCAGACCACAGCGGAAGCATTCTTGATTTTATTTGTTTCTCTCAGGGTTGAGATTGTTCAAAAAAAAAGTGATTTTCAAATCCCTCATTCCAGAAAGCTTTGCAGCTTGAGATGTGCCTGGAGCTGCTTTCTTTCCTGTGGTCTGTCAGACAGGCATGAAAGCTCCCACAAACCAGGAGCTTGTATGAAAGTGGATGAGCTGGTGGAAGAGGAGGAGGGACCTCCTGGTAGGAAGAGATGGCCTTGCATTACAGGAGCAAAAGGCCAGCATGTTCAAGAAAAAAAAAAAAATGTGATCGTATCAGGACTTCTTGACCCTGTCATGTCATCTTGGACAGGTTACTGAGACTGTTTTTTTAATCATCTCATTTGCATTTAATCATCTCATCTGTCTCAGAAGATTGTTGCGAATATTGATGAGACAATGAAAACAATTATTATGGGACGTAGCACAGACTAGATTCAGTGTAAAGACTGGTCGTCTCTCTCCTTGGTCCTTGATATTTGTTCAGCTTCAGGGTTCAGTCTTGTGTGAAAGCTTCAACCTCTCCTGCCCCCACCGAAAAGCTGGAGAGTCTGGTTCTTCTGCCTGTTACTGTGTTGCTGTTATAAACTGTCCTTGGGGTCAGCATCCATACTAGATGCTGAGCAAATATTAGATTTTTCCATGACGGTATTTTATTGTCTTCTGTGTTTTATTAGGAGACAAGTGGTACGAAGATCTCCCCACTCTCACGTTATTCTGACCTACTGCCTTTAAGTGAGAAAGAGCACATAGAAAAAATAAAGGCATGGGAATGTGTGTTTCAGAAACAGAAAGTATAATTGTGACTTTTCTCTCCCTTTAGGAGCGAGGACTCATCTTTTTCTAGGAAATGGTGGTTTTACTTGCAGAAGGTAGACCTTAATATCGCCCGTGCACTGGCTGGGACTCAGGGGGGTGGGCTTTTCATTTTGAGCTTTAAATTGTCAATAAACCCTAAACCAAACCCATTGCCACTGAGCTGAAACTGGCTCACAGGGGCCGTCTAGGACAGAGTGGTACTGCGCCATGCAGTTTCCAAGGAGTGGCGGGTGGATTTGCACTACTAACGTTTTGGTTAGCCGCTGAGCTCTTAACCACTGTGCAACTAGGGCCCCAAATTGCCTGCTAGAGGAAGGATGATAGCTCCTGGTCAGCATTCCCAGAGCAACTCGGGCCTGCTTTTGGTGTTTAGGTCTGTCTTAGGTTGGGTTTTCTAGAGAAGCAAAAGCAGTAAAATATATATACATATATACATAGAGAGAAAGAGAGAGAGACAACATCCCAAGTTTGTGGTCAGGATAGATGCTTCTCTTGATTGATAACAGCTGCAGACGCTGGTGATCCAAAGATGAGCAGGTCAGAAAGCAGGCTGTTGCTCGCAGTCTCCAAAGATGGATGAATCCTGGGATCGGCAGGCAAGACCACGCGTAAGCTGTTAGCTCAAGTCTCAAGAATTGGAAATCATATGAACAGGAGCCAGCTGCGGGATCCAGCATGACCAGAAGCTCTCTACCCTTGTCAGAATGTCCACTTACATTCAGATGCAGGCCACATGCCCGAGAAAACTCTCAACTGACTGGCTACTCAGCAAATCCCATTATAGTGCAGATCATGTATCAAATATCAATAGACACCTGATCACAACATCATACGACTACCCTAGTACTGAGAGCCACAGCCCGGTCAAGTGGACATGCAGTCGTAACCATCACAATGTCCAACACAACCAGACAAAGGGAGCCCAGATGATGGACCTCTCACCTGAACTTGCATTATTAAGGATGTCTTTCTGGAGGAAACGGTCTGAATTGGTGATTTATGAGATAAACTTTAGACTCCAGAGACAGGCAAGACAATTCTCAGAAATAGGAACAGAAGACTGTTCCTACAAAGGCTGGAGGAGAGACTTGGCAGAGTGTTTGGAGAAGCTTATAGATGCTCAGGAGCCCTGATGGCACCGTGGTTGAAAGATCTCAGCTGCTAATTGAAAAGTCGGTCATTTGGTTGCTGTGGAAACCCTGTGGGGTAGTTCTACCCTGTCTTAGCAGGTCACTATGGCAACGGGTGTTTTTTTTTTTTTGTTGTTGTTGTTTTGTTTTAGTTTTACAGACACTCGGTCTTGTCAGCACACACCGTGTAAGGAGTGAGCACTAAGGTTGGAGAGCTGAGCAGGTGCTGGGTCATGCAGGGATTTTACAGAGACGTGACCGGGCTTGGTGGGTTGAAGAAGCCCTCCCTGCCAGCACCTCTACCGTGCGAGCTCAGAGTAGAGATGAAAGTCTAGAAGCACGTAACACGTAACCGGTGGTGCCCTGTGTGTCTGTCCTTACCCTGACCACCTCGGTGTACATGAGTCAACTCTCAGCGGCAGCGCCAGCATTGCTTCACCTGAGGGCTTGCTTTGTCTTCCAAACCATCTTTGCTGCCCGTGTGCTAGGCTGGGAGTGCTGAAAACGGAATGCCCCAGGAGCAGCACTCAACCGATGGTGCTCGGAAGTCGGTGAGTGAATATCGCAGCTTCCTCACCTCCATGGGAGGGATAAGTGGAGTATGTTTGACACTCACTTTCAGAGTTCCCCACTGTGAGTTTTAAACTCCGTCTGTCCAAACCTAGATGTTCAAATATGCTCAGAACCCAAAGTTCAGTTTCCTGATGTCTTTTTTCCCTCTCTTAAATCACTTTGGAAGGCCTGAATGCCTTCCAAAATTTGATCTCTTATAGATGATTTCATTAGCAAGGCAACAGTTTGGTTGCTAAACAGCCAAAATCACAGTGAATTTGAAAGACACAGTTTGTTTCCCTCTCTCACTGATGTGAGCAACTGAGGAGTGACTGTGGTGCTGTGATTCTGGCGATCCAGGATCCTTCTGTCTTGTTGCTTGACGCATTAGGCAGGGAAGACTAAATTATGCAGCTTTACAAACAATCCCTAAATTTCCGTTGCTGCAGTAATAGAGGTTCATTTCTCCCTGATGCCAGCCATTCACTGAGGGTTAATGGAAGGACTCTGATGTTATGTGGGACTCAGGTGGGTGGAAGAACCACTGTCTGCAATATTTCTGGTGATTGTGCTAGAGGCACTATTTCAGCAATTAAATGCTCAGTAGCCAGAGATATGGCCCCATACCAGTTATCAGGAAGGCGGCACAAGCAGTGTTTTGTTTTGTGATGCATAAGACTGCCATGAGTTGGAGCTGATTAGACAGCAAATAACAATAACAATAAAAATAACCACAAGGAAACCAGGATGCCAGGATGGGGAATCCTACTTTTATGCCAGAAGGAAAATGAGAACTAGCTACCAAAGCTGCTCTCATGTTTACACACTCTGTCGTTCCCAGCAGGCCACCAGCTTTTAGGTCCAACACGGCTGCTCTGACTCCTACCAGCACGTCTGTGTCCCAGCTAGAAGAGAGTGGGAAGGCAGGCCTTTGCTTCTTACGGTCATGGCGCAGATGGCTGCGCATACCACCGCAGAGCACATCCCATTGGTCCAGACTAGTAACAGGCTAATATAGCTGCATGAGAGTTTGGGAACTGTAGTCCTTATGTAAATGCCTGTATGTCTTCATAGAACCTGTAGACAAATTGGAGTCTGGATCTTAAGTTTATTCTTTGTGGTGATACTGGAATACATAGAAAAGATGGATGAAGGAGGTCTTTAGAGGTAGTCTGATTTCTAAGAGTGGTTGTCTGTTTCCAGTCTCACAGTATAAGCTTGCCCAAGTAGACACCTTTTTTTATAGTCAAAATTTAAAATACTGAAAAAACACAGGTCTCAGTAAATACTTGTCACAGATACTTGGGAATTTACCCAGGATGCAGTTTTGAGTTGAGCGGCAATAAGAGGGTATTGGCACTTAACATTTATGACAGGTGGATTGTCTACCTTTCTGGGCAGCCTTAGGAGCTCTGGTGGTGCAGTGGCTCAGCAGCCAGTTGCTAACTGAAAGTTCAGCGTTTCAAATCCACCAGCTACTCTGTAGGAGAAATATATGACAGTTGGCTTGTAAAAATTACAGCCTTGGAAACCGTGTGGGGCAGCTGTACTCTGTCCTATAGGACCACTAGGAGTCAGCATTAGAATTAATGAGGTGGCAATGGGATGGGCAGTCCTATCTTTCTATTATAGTTGAAATAGGAAAATAAAGCTTTGTGAAGAAGTTGATAATCAATGAAAGTTACTTAAAACAAAATTTGGAATTCCTCCTAAATTTTACCAGCAATAGTGATAATTGCTGGGCTGGGCTGGAGTGGAGTGGGGATCAGAATTCAATTAGGTCCTTCCATTTACGTGATTGTTTATGCCTAATTCTAGACTTCCAGCCTCCGGGACTGTGAGACAATAGATTTCTGTTCTTATGAGCCTCCCACTTTGTGCTGCTTTGTTAGGACAGTCCCAGGAGATGAACACATTGTCGATCAGAGGTTAACATCCCAAATACTCAGCCTGGCATTTGAAGTCTCCATGATCTGTTACCACCCAAGCTTTCCCAAATTTATGTCCCTCTATCCACTACAAACACTGGTGGTGTAGTGGTTAAGTGCTACATCTGCTAACCAAAAGATTGGCAGTTCACATCTGCCAGGCACTCCTTGGAAACTCTATGGGGCAGTTCTACTCTGACCTATAGGGTCGCTATGAGTCGGAATCAACTTGATGGCACTAGGATGGGTATCCACCTCTCCTGTAAGTGGTTCTCAGTTTTCTAACTTTTAAACAAAGTGAGGTAGATTGAAGATGGCCACACATTCTTTGCTACTCTCCTCACTGAGAGGTAGAATCTAATGTGCTACTCCTCTTGAATCTTGGCTAGCCTTAGTAAACTTGCTTGACCAATGCAATACAGCTGGAGTGATGGTGTGGGATTTCTGAGGCTAGGTCATAAGAAGCCTTGTACTCTCATGTGGGCCTCTTGGAAGGTTCCCTCATGTAAGCCAGTTGCCACTCTACGAGAAGCCACATGGAGAAGACATGAGCAGGCATTCCAGTCTTCAATCCCAGGTGAGTTTTTGGCTGGTAGCCTATACCAAGTGCCTGCCGCATGAGTGGCCCAGCTTGGATGACTAGCCGAGGTGAGCCTCCAGATGATGCAGACCCATCCATCATCTGGTTGTAGCCACATAAAAGACTTCGTAAGAACCTCTAGCTGAACCCAGTAAACCCACACAACTATGAGTGATAATAGGTTATTGTTTTATAAGAACAACTGACAGGGAGCTTTGTTATGTGACAATAAAGGACTGGGACATGAAGGACTTGTACAGCTGTCTTAAGGTACTTTTGAGATTTGTGGTAGTTGTTAGAGGCCACTGAGTCACTTCTGACTCACAGCGACCCTGTGTATGATGAAACGCTGCCCTGCCCAGTCCTGTGCCACCCTCCCAATCCTTCTATGTTTGAGTGCATTGATGCAGCCACTGTGTCAAACTTTAGTGAGCACCGATTCTCTGAGTGCAGTGATGGATCTTCGTGTGAAGGGAACTTGAGTACACCAAGTATGAGTCAGAGTGGAGAGGGTAAAGTGGGTATCACACAGCCATCCTCTCAGAGTGGAGGGGAACATAATAGTGACGGGCATTTCCCAAAGAGAGGAAAAATGCTTATTTGAGGAAACAGCAGACATTCTAAGGGCAAGAATATTCTTCTAATATCAGCAGCGAACTACTGATAAAGGGAATGTGATCCAAAAGAGAAAAAGGAGAGCACAAGAGGAGAGTTTCCTTCTCCTTCCTTAGTAACTTGCTTGACTAATGCATTGTTTTGGGAGTAGTGTTATGGTTCTTGCCCCAGGTGCTTAGGGATAGACTGTATTTCACCTGCAGGAAAGCAGGCAACTACAGAACCTTTTTCAGTCTGCCAGTGGTAGATGAATTCTTCTTAGTCCTTTTGCTATGAGGGATTGAGGGAGAAAGCATAGTAGAGACACGAGATAACTGTGGCAGGCACTCCCATTTCACTACCCAGTGGCTCTTCCTCTCCTTGTTTAGTGACTGAAACTTGGCTCACTGGGAAGGTTTACTAGAGATTCTAATGGGCCCAACACCAAAACTACATTTCCCAGTCTTCATGCAAAGAATAGTAGCATACGATGCAGTTCTGATTTCTAGAAAGTTTGTAAAAGGGTATAGATTTACTTGGCCTGCACTCTCTTCCCTTTACCCTCCCCTTTCAGTAGGTCGAGGTGGGACCTAAGCATTTGCCTTTCTCACGAGTGCATAGATGATGCTGATCTGCTGAGTGTGGGACCACACCTTTGGAACTGTTGCTCTATGACTCAGAGCCTGTGAGGCCCACCAGAGAAGCAGTCATCCTAAGGCAGTGGTTTGGGAAGTCATGTGTGAGTGGTTTGAGAGTCCTTCCAGTCTCTAGAACAACCAGAGGATGTTGGAAAAGGGGCAAACCTGAGTGATCTGGGTTGTAACTGAAAACAGAGAAAGCATTGGATGACATCACAACTGTCACCATTGGAATAAACAATGCTTGCCTCTTGTTTTCTGGGAATGGCAGAGATGTGACCAGATAAGAGTGTCCTCCTCCATGAGCACATACAGCTCCCCTCCCGTCCCAGGCTGTGGTCTGCTCTCCATCACCTGTCCCGCTGCGGCTTGCCTTCTGCAAATCTGAGGCTGGGCCATGGCAGTGGTTCTGGAGCTCAGGCATGTTTTATCCATCATACTTTGGTTGTTATGATACACAGTGTTTATTTTTCTTCATAAAAAGATACAAGCTGTGTGCCTCCAAATGCTGGAAGCTCAGAATATTCCATTTGTTTGTGGAGAGACAGACTGGATGGCATGATTTCAATCAAACTCTAAAGTTGGAGCTTGGCGTGCCTAAAGAGAAAAAGGGAGAAGCATGACACTTTGTACTCTTCTTTCTGAAAGTGGGAGGATGTGTGCATCCATGATTAACTCATCAGTCCCTGGAAGGCATCCTGGTGGCAATATTACAATGGTGATGGTAATCAGGGTACTCTGTCAAGAACGGCCCATCCTCTTCTTGGGGACAAGCCGGGCTATGTAGCATACGTTGCACTCCTATTCATTTACTCTGCCTAAAGCAGGAGGTGGCCTTTGTTCCCACATGGAATAACTGTATTTTTCCCCCAGTGGCAAAAGAAATCAACAGCCATTTAAAAATTTTGAGGAAAACAAAGATTAAAGACCAAGAAAAAAAATCCGCATAATATCTACCAAGGATCCCTGGTTGCACAGTAGTTAAAGTACTCACCTGCTAATCAAATGTTGGCAGTTCTACACTGAATCTACTGGAAAGCAGTAGATTGGTTTTTTTGTTTATCTACCTGTTGGAAACCCTGGTGTCTTAGTGGTTAAGCTCTAGGGCTGCGAACCAAAAATTAGGCAGCTCGAGTCCACCAGGTGCTCCTTGAAAACTCTATGGACAGTTCAACTCTGTCCTGCTGAGTCACTAAGTTGGAATTCACTTGACAGCAACAGGTATCACCTGTTTATCTCTAACCTGCCTCTTTGAACTGTGGATATCTTTCCAACCTAACACATATACATCTAGATAGCATAATTTTTTAAATAGATATTTTATTGTGCTTTAAGTGAAAGTTTACATCCAAGTCAATTTGTCATTAAAACACACACACACTGCTGTGTAACTCTAACTATGCTCCTCACACTGTGGGAGAACACATCTCCTTTCTACCCTGTATATCCCATGTCCGTTCAACCAGCTCCTGCTGCCCTCTGCCTTCCTGTCTTGCCTCTGAATAGGAGCTGTGCAGTTAGTTTCATGTATCTATTAAGCCAAGAAGCACACTTTTTCAGCAGCGTAATTTATGTCTTTTAGTTTGGTCCAAAATTGGTCTGAGGAGTTTGCTACTGGAATGGTTTCAGTTCTGGGCTAACAGACAGCTTGGAGATCTTGTTTTCCAGGGTCCCTCCAGTCTGTTGGGCCATCAAGTTCAGTCTTTCTAATTACAGTAGAATTTTTAATGATGGAATTTTATCATTTAAAAAAAAAAAGCCATCAAGCTGATTTTGACTCATGTTGGCCTCGTGTATTAGAGTAGAATAGCGTTCCGTAGGGTTTTCTATGGCTGATTTTTCAGAAGTAGATCTCCAGTCATTTGTTCTGAGGAGCCTCTGGGTGGACTTACATCTCCAGCGTTTTGGTTAGCAGCTAAGCAGTTAACTATTTGTATCACCCATGGGCTGTAGCAAAAAACCAAACCTGTTGCTGTTGAGTCAATTCTGACTCATAGTTACCCCATATTTCAGAGAGTAGTACTACCCATAAGATTTACTTGGTTGTAATCTTTAAGGAAACAGATTGCCAGGCCTTTCTTCCTTGGTACTGTTGGATATATTCAAACTGCTAACCTTTTATATATGTATATGTTTATTTATACTGTGCTTTAGGTGAAAGTTAACAGATCAATTTCTCATTCAAAAATTTATACGCATATTGTTTTGTGACATTGCTTGCAGTCACCACAATGTAACACCAAGTTCTCCTATTCCACCTTGGGTTTCCTGTTTCCATTTGTCAAATTCCTGTCCTGTCCTGCCGTCTTGTCCTGGCTTTGGACAGGAACTGCCCATTGGGTCCACTATATTTGATTGAATTAAGAAGCTCAATCTTCATTTGTGTGTAATTTGTTGTGTTTTTTTTTATAGGCCTATTTGGTCTTTGTCTGAAAAGTAGACTTTGTGCATGGTTGAAGTCCTAGATTAGCAGAGTGTCTGGGAGCCGGTGGTTTTGGTCATTTTATGGGAATTTGAATTCTATTCTACATTTTTCTCCTGTTCTGCCTGGAACTGTCTGCTGTGATCCCTCTCAGGGAGATTGTTGGTGATAGCTGGGCACCGTCTACTTCTGTTCTCTGGCGGGGGGGATCTCTGGTTCATACGATCCTTTAGTCCTTTTCCTAGTGTCTTTGGTTTTCTTCATTCTCCTTCATTCTGGGTGAGATGGAACCAATAGATGTACCTTAGATGGCTGCTCCCAAGGTTCTAAGACCCCAGATGCTACTCATCAAAGTGAGATGTAAAACATTTTCTTTAGGAGCTACAAGATATGTCCTGAGACTATGGTCTCTCAAAGTTTTTGGATGTGTCTAGGAAACTGCTCTGCTTTTGTTTTGGTCCAGTTGTGCTGACTTCCCTTACATTGAGATTAACTCTTGTCTACTATTTAGTTAGTAACTTTCCCTCCTTGCTCTCGTAACCATCAAAGAGTGCTTTTTTTCTGCATGTAAATCTTGACTTGAGTTCTTATAATAGTGGTCTTATACAATATTGGTCCTTTTGTGACTGACTTATGTCACTCAGCACAATGCCCTCCAGATTCATCCATGTGTGACGTTGCTCAGATTCAACGTTGTTTTTTACTGTAGCATATTATTACATTATGTCTACAAGTATGAACTATAATCTGTTTTTCCACTGATGGGCACTTAGGTTATTTCAATCTTTTAGTTATTGTGAATAATGCTGCAGTGAACACAAGTGTACATATGTTTATTTGTGTGATAGCTCTTATTTCTTTAGGGCATATTTTAAGGAGTGGGCTTGCTATTCTAGCTTTTTAAGGAAGCACTATATCATTTTACAAAACGATTCTTCTGTTCTCAGGCTGGTGGGATCTCCAATTCATATGATCCGTTGATTCTTTGCATTTCTACCAGCGGTGCATAAGAGTTCCAGTCTCCCATAGCCTCTCCAATATTTGTTGCTTTGTGATTTTTGGATTAGTGCTGGTATTGTAGAGGTTAGATGACATCTTCTTGTACTTTCGAGTTGCACTTCTCTAATGGCTAATGATCACCAGCATTTCCTCATGCATCTATTAGACACCTTAATGTTTTCTTTGGCAAAATGTCCATGTCTTTTTTTATTAAATATAGATTGTTTTTTTTATTGTTGAGGCATTGTAGTATCTTGCAGATTTTGGAGATTAGATGCTGATTGGATATGTCACAGTCAAAATTTTTTCCCAGTCTGTGGATTGTCTTTTTACTCTTTTAGTGAAGTCTTTGGATGGGCACAAGTGTTTCATTTTTAGGAGCTCCCAGTTACCTAGTTTCTTTTCTGGTATTTGTACATTGTTAGTTGCGGTTGTGCCAATCTTTTAGGTTACCAGCTGATTACAAACTGTTCGCACTACTCAGAGACCTTTCCATGTGTCTATAAATAAAAACAAACTTTGGGTCAATTTGGACTGACAGTGGTGCTATAGGACAGAGTAGAGCTGCCCTGTAGGGTTTCCAAGGAGTGTCTGAGAGATGTGAACTGCCAGCCTTTGGGTTGGCGATGATAGCTGTCAATCAGTATGCCACCAGGGTTTCCCATGTGACTATAACTGCCTTTTATTGAGGGACAATTGGTTGGTTGCTAGTTGTTTTGCCTTTATGAACTGTCCTGCATTAATATTCCCATGCATACGTCCTAGCCTCTTTGTACTAGGGTGAATTCCTAGCAGTGGAATTGCTGGGTGTATGTTTTTGATTAACATTCCCGACCGCCCTACCCAAAGTCTTTGCAAATGATACACCCGTAGGTTAAGAGGGTGTTCACAGCCTCACCCCTTGCTAATTCCTCAGAGCACAATTCTTTTTCATTTTCTAGTATCATATTATTTTATGTTTCTAAAAAAGTAATGTACTTTTAAGAGGGGACTACTTTATAGGATGAAAACATTTTTCCTTCTAAACATAAATTGAAGTTAAATGACTTTTATTTGATTCTTTCTTTATTTTTACTTTTTGTTATGAATGTGTTCAAACTTTGGAAAAAATATGTGTGTATGTATATATTTAAATCTTGGTACAAAATCACAATTGTATTGTCACACTTAAGTATTAATAATTCCATAATATCATCTTGTGTCTATGTAGTCCATACTTAAACTTACTCAGAGTGTGCAAAGTATTAATTCAATATAAAACTAATTGCCATGGAGTCGATTCTGACTCATGGCAACCACATGTGTGTCAGAGTGAAGCTGTGTACCATAGGGTTTTCAGAGGCTGTTTTGAAACTATATTGCCAGGCCTTTCTTCTGAGCGACCTTTGGGTGAACTCACACTGCAAACCTTTCAGCTAGCAAAAACTACCTGGGACTATATGTTTAACATGTTTGGGGTCTTGAATTCAAAATTCTAAATTCTCTAAGAAGGAGGTCCTGGGTCTTAGTGGAGGTAGGGTGTCCTGTAATGGCAAAACAGTTACTGTGTTGCCTCAGCGCCAAGCTGTGAGGGGAATGAGAGACTGTTGTCACAAGCTTTTGCGTTTTGGAACTTGAGGGCAAGGCACGCATCCCTCAAAAGAGAAGACGTGGGGACTCTGGCCTTCCTCTGAACCCCACTGTCTTGCCAGAGTCTGAGATGAGGAGCAGCCCAGCCTAGTCCGAGAAAGATGAAGCACGCTGGTGAGAGTGAGAACGCCCCTTCCCACCATCCCGCCCTATTCAGAAGCATCTCAGCCTTAACCTAGTCCTGGAAGGAGAAAGAGAGAAAGACTGTTTCCTTCAGGCGGGAACCTGAAGAGGGCAGAAGGATGTGGGCAGGTGGGATTCTTTAAATTGGAAGTTTTCTTGCATGTAAGGGGCTCCCGGCATAAAGGGTAAACAGAAGCGGCGTAGCCTCCTGTGCGGGGAAGAGAACTTCGGCAGCCTGCTCAGTGCCGTGCTGCACCAGGTAGCCCCACACAAAGGAAGCCACGGTGCACTGAGAAAGTGTCAGAAGAGGAGATTTGAGATTTGGGGCTGAAGACAGTGGCGGTGGTATCCTACTAGGCCAATGAAGACCCCTTCTCATTTATACAGAACTATTGTTCGTTGTTGTTGTTGTAATGAAGGACTGGGATGTTGACGGTCCCTGTAACCTGCAGGGCACTCTTTCCATTGCTCAGACCCAAATGCGGAGGCACTACAGCCGCATTTCTGAGGCCCTGAGACAGAAACCAAAGGGTCTAGTCTGAAGATACCGGGCCTCCCATTGCCAGCAGAGTGCCCTTCATTTAGAACTTGGAACCACCACCATTTTCAACAGCACACTTACTGAGCTGGGGCCCGCGAAACAGGCAATAAGCTTTTGGGCCTGCTCAATGGAGCAGCGTCTCTCTTTCACTGCCAGCAATAATGTGTCTTATTTCCTTACTTTTTATTAACTCTCACTAAAGACCGGGCTACAAGAGCCTGTGGCCTTCTTTTGGGAAGCAGTGGAAATCTCAGCTTCACATTTGCATTCTGAGTACATCAAACATCCTCCAGTCCTTTTGAGTGGCACCCCAAAATCGTTGAAAATGAAATTTCAGTCTTGGTAATAATTTGCCATATTCTGCAGACTATCCATCTTATAGTCCCCTTCCCCGACTTTTATACTGGTCTTGGCTGTATAAGTTTGCAAGATCTTTTTAACGAGATGGGCGATGTCAACCAAAGAGTTAAAACCCCTTATCATCACATACAACTCAGAGAGAAGTGGAGACTGCACAACAGGATGTTTCTGAGATCTGTCCTAGAGTTAGACTTTGGCTCTGTTAACAGAGTATGACTCTGTTTTGAACAGTAGGTCTTTGCATTAGGTTTGAAAGCATGGTTAATTAGTTAATTGGTGGCTAAAATTTGCTACTCATAGTGGAGGGCAGAGAGAAAGAGATGTGAGTTGGGAGTGGGGTGTCAGTTTCAAGTAGTGCTTTTTGAAGCCCAAAGACCACTCTGAGCCTCAGTTTCCTCAAATCTCTATTATCTCCAACTGTCCTCTAGTATCCCACTACAGATCTGAGAGTCTGTCCACACAAATGAGCTCTTCAAAACCAGAATACTGCAATTTTTATTGCATTTATTGGGGTGATATACACAGATCCCACCTTTCCCTCTTATAACTATGAGGTTTGTGTTTAACCATAATTAAATCCATTGCCATTGAGTGTGTTCTTACTCATAGTAACCCTGTGGTTCAGAGTAGAACTGTTGCACTGGGTTTCCAAGGAGTGGCTGGTAGATCCAAGCTGCTGACGTTTTGGTTAGCACTCAGCCCTTAATCACTGGGCCACCGTGGCTTGTAACCATAATTTGTAGGAAAAAGTTGTGAATAAATGGTGTCTGCAAGATATATCTACTATAGCCAGGTTAGGAAAGAAAACTGTTGTTATTTCTCAAGTTTTTCTTAGAATTAGTTTTGGGGAAAATTTTAATTCTCTTTTATTTAAAATATGCGAAGAACTGAAACAGAAAAAATTGAAACACTTCAGTAATCTCTGGAGACTATATTAAAACTATTAGCATGTGAATTATCCATGGATCTGTCTGTACATCCATGCATCTGTCCTCTGAATAATCCATCTATCTGGTCACTCTTTCTACTTATTTCAGGAACCTTCTGTGTGCCAGGCATTGTGCTGGGCACTATGATGGTAAAAATTTACAACACGGGGGGTGAGGGGAGTGCTAGATTCTTGATTATACTGTAAGCATAAAAGGAAAGGAGTGAGGACCTTTGACGAAAGTAAAGAGAGTGATTCTGAGCTGATTTTGAAAGAAAGGAAGGGGACACAGAGCTGGAAGGGGTGTGGTATAGGAAGGAGTGGCAAGTAGTACAGTACGGCTGTCACACAGGGTTGGAGGATGGCAGGAGATGAACTTGGGAAGGCTCAGATGGTGGCCTGCTTGGATTGTTGATGTTAAACTCTGAGTAATGATGTATCAGTCTCCTGGGCTGCTGTAACACGGTACCACAAAGTCAGGGACTTATAAGACGAGAAATGTATTGTCTCAGAATTCTGGAGGCTGAAAGTGTGCACCCAAGGTGTCAATCATATTGATTCCTTCTGAGGGCTCTGAAGGGGAATCAGTCCCACGTCTTTCTCTTTCTAGTGATTCTTAGTGTTCCTTGGCTTGTGGCTCAATGCAGTCTACGCCCCCATCATCACATGGCCGTCTTCCCTCTGTGTCTGGCTTTCCTCTCCTCTTTCATAAAAACACCACTCAGATTGGATCACAACACACCTGACTCCAGTATGACCTCATATTAACTGAGAACATTTTCAAAGGCTCTGTTTCCAAACAAGGTCATGGTTACAGGTACCGAGAGTTAGGGCTTCAACACATCTTTGGGGGGGAATCAGTTCAACCGTTAACGTGTGAGGAGCCACTGAATGCTTTTCGGCAGGCGACATGATCAAAATTTCAGGTAGACATCTGTGGCAATGTAGAGTCCTGAAGGGGAGACTAGAGTCAGTGAACTATAGAGACTCTATAGGACAGTGTGGAGATGGTTCCACAGGGTTTCTAAGGAGCACCTGGTAGATTGGAACCACTGACCTTTTGGTTAGCAGCCAAGCTCTTAAGCACTGTGCCACCAGGGCTCTGGACCAGGGATGTGTCCTCTGATATTACCAACAGAGATGCTCAAGAATGAGCAAAGCATTGACGGTGAAAAAGGATTCAAGAAACATTTCGCAGCTAGAAGACAGGTGGTGACTCGCTAGGATTGTTGATGTTAATCTCTGAGTAACGATGTATGAGTGAGTAACGATGCCTGGAGACAGGCAGACTTTGACCCAATTTGGGGGCTCCTGCGCTTGTGCAGATGGGTCACAGGTGGGTGATGATGATGTTGTTCCGTGACATTGGGCATGCAGGGGTGGGCCACATGTAAAGGACAGAAGAAGGAAGGGAAGGGTTTGGATTGAGCAAATAGAATTTTATGTATTTGTAGAATCTTAAGGGGAAGAAAAAGGAATTGTCTATGCATATAGCGTTGGCCATAACTTAGTTTAGTAGTGTAGTACAAACCATTTGTCCTACTCAGGGACTGAAGTGAACCATGGGGGTGGTAGGAACAGTGACAGAAAGTTGAAAACAGACACCTGAGATGACCAGTGTGTAATAATGTGTATGGCAATGCTCTTTCGCCAACTTCTTTGAATTCCTCTCCTCTGTCTCCTTCCCTGGCTCCTTTTTTCCTTCCTGATTTGTTGCATGTTGAGTCTGCACGTGTGTGTGTGCGTGCGCACATGTGCACATTTGTGTGTATCTGTGTGAGGCTGACTTGAACATGCTTGGAGGCTGAGATGAGTAGTAAAAGAGAAGAGGCTGAAGTATCAGGAAAGAAGATGGTTATTTGATGACACAAGGACCTGAGAAAGAATAGAATCAAGGGTGGACCTTTGGTGTGGAGAAAGATCTTCTAAGGCAGGAGGGGAGCAGGTGAGAACTGGCCCAGACAGGATGGTTTAGAAGTGGAGGAAATAATCATGCTTGAATGTTTCTCTTTTGTCTGTGAATCAGTGAGAGTAGAAGCTGGAAGTGTAAGGCAGCTTGGAGCACATTGCAGGGCTTACCAAGAGTGAAAGAAATACTGTTCAATAAATGCTGTTGGCGTGAGCAACTCTTAATGAGCACATGCTGTGCACTGGAACTGTGTAGGCTTCAGAGATGAATATCACAGCATTTTGCCCTGTGGAACTTTGGTCTTGTGATGGAATCAGGTCAGCTCACTCCTAGCTACAAGGACAAAGTAGAATAAGGAAAATGCCCCAACAACTGTGGGCATAATGTCGAGGGAGGCTAAACCCCAGGGCATAAGAGCCGCTTCCCACAGGATAGGTGTTTGAGGTTGGCTTTAAAGGCTGCTTATGGTGCCAATGGACGGAAGAAAGGGGCCCATCCTTTGGCTGCAAATGTGTAACACACAAACACAAACCCTCATTGGTAGAAAAATAAAAGTCAGCCCAAGGGCCACTGGTGAGAGCTGCTGCTTTTCCCCTGTCTTGACAGTGGAGAGCCTGAGTAGCATCTGAACAGCACCAAGCATGTTTCTCATTATCACATTGGGTCTTTCATCTGTTTTAATTGTTTGTTTCCCTTGCAAATACAAATTTGATTCACTAGTGCTGTGTTTAGCCAGCTGCTGTACTTGGAGATGCTTGGCCATACATGCTTTCCAAATGAAATGCAAATTCTCTGACTTCCTGTTCAGCTCTATGTGTCTTCCTTGGGCATGATGTCCTTCTCCAGGGGCTGGTCCCTCCTGATAACATGTCCAAAGAATGTTAAGACACAGTCTTGCCATTCTCGCTTCCAAGGAGCATTCTTGCACACAGCACGAGGTTTTTGAGGTTGATCGTTGTAATAGCACCTGTTTTCCTTTTATTGCTGACTCATATTCTATTGTATGGCTATACTGCATCTTATTTATCTATTCATCTGATGATGGATATTTGAGTTGTTTCCAATTGGGGCTATTAAGAATAGTGCTGCATGAGCATTTGTATGCAAGTCTTCAAGAGAATAACTTCTGTCATTGGCAATAAGAAGTTCTGTCCTGATTCTTAGTTATGCAGAATGCTGCATTAACCACAGAAAAGGGAAACCACAAAAACAAAAACAAAAACAGAACTTGACCAGAGTTTTATGTGCAGTACACTGCACTAGGTGCCAACTGAGTGGATACAAAAGGAAGAACACTTAACTTCCATGTCTAAAAAGATCATAATGAGACCTGGAGACACAACATGGCTGTGACAATGAGGTTGAGTTGGCAGGTCCTTCTGAATGTCAGGCTGTTGAAACCTGGGCACTTGAATCAATCTGGATGTTTAGCTGGCAAATAGCAAGAAACCCGAGATGATCAGGCTTCAACAACAGAGCATCAGGTGTAACTTGATGTAGAAGCTCAAATAGTATTGTCAGTTTTTGGTTTCTTCTCAACTTGTCCATTTATTCACAGGTTCCACGTGATGGTGGAGACTTTGAAGACTGTGACGCACCTGACCCAAGCCATGATATTTTCCTTTTAATACTTAATTTGCTTTAAATGAAAGTTTACAATCCAGGTCAGTTTGTCATACAAAAACTTACACGTTGTTATGTAATTTTAGCTGTTCTCCCTACACTGTGACGGCACACTTCTTTCCACCCTGGATTTCCTGTGTCCATTCAACCAGCTCCTTTTTTCCTCTCCCCTCTCATCTTACCTCTGAACAGGAGCTGCCCAGTTAGTCTCATATACCTACTTAAGCCAAGAAGCACACTCTTCACTGTTATCATTTTATGTCTACAGTCTAATCTTTGAAGCATTGGCTTCAGGAATGGGTTCAGTTCTGGGCTAAAAGAGAGTCCGAAGCCGTGTTTTCTAGGAATAAGCCGTGGTGTTTTCAACTGCATCATGTGCATGTGAAAGCTGGACATTGAATAATGAAGACCAAAGAATTGATGCCTGTGAATTGCATTGGTGAAGCATATTGAATATACCGTGGACTGCCAAAAGAATTAGTAGATGAGTCTTAGAAGAAGTACAACCAGAATGCTCCTCAGAAGCTTGGATGTTGAGACTACATCTTATGTACTTTGGACGTGTCAGGAGGGATCAGCCCTGGAGAAGAACATCAAGCTTGGTGAAGCACAGGGTTAGAGGAAAAGAGGAAAACCCTCAAAGAGACAGACTGACACAGTGGCTGCAACAATGGGCTCAAGCATAACAACTGTGTGCTTGGGGCTGGCCAGGGCAGTGTTTCTGTGGTACATAGGGTCACTGTGAGTCAGAACCAAATTAATGACAGCTAAAAAGAAGGGCCTGAGTGTCCTCTGGTCTTGGGGTAAGGACTGCATTTCTCTCCTGGAATTGTATGATAATAGAAGTATCCCTTTGTAGTGAGAAGGTTACTGGCCCCTCTTCTTCTTGACTTCATGTTCAGGTTCAAGTTCATAGAATAGGTCTGTACTTCTAACGACATCAGAAAAGCTCTCATTATGTTTCAGTTGTGTTGACTGGGTCACAGTCCCACTCTGAATCCATGCTGTGGCCAGGGGGAAAATAATCCCAGAATGGCCAGTGCTGGCTGCATGCTCCTGCCCTGGAGTTGTAGGTACAGCACAAGGATTGAGTCTGTAGAAGTGATGGCCTTCAGAGGTAGGTTGGGGTACTCTTACCAGCAGCAGAATAAGTTGCTCCTAGGGGAGAAAATCACAAATATGGGATCCACAAATAATGAAAATCAACTGTAGATCACTTACCCACAAGAATCCCATTTTCAGAAAAGAAAACTGAGGTTCAGAAGATTTAAGTAAATAGCATAAGGTTACAAGGCTGGCAAGTGACAGTTTCTTTCTTGGAACTCATCATTTTGAATGCCTTAAGGCTCAGGATTCTGCAAGACCCCTTAAGGAAAAGGCTACATTTTGGTCACCTGGAAAAGCTCTGAGTTTCTCTGGTCTCCTTAAATGTGTGACAATAGTGGTGTCCCTTGGTACAGAGTCATGTAGGGGTGTTCACTAGCAGTAGACAAGAATAGGTCCACTTGTTCCCATCCAAAAGATGGGATAACACTGCCGTCTATGATCCGAGGTGAGAAAGGACCCCAAAGAACAAAGACCGTGTGTGGGAAACCTGAATATCTTTCTGGGACCCCCAACTTTTGCAGCTAACCAGTGACCATACCTAAGCCAGGCTGAGGGGAGGTTTAGGGCTGTGAGTCTGGGGTAGTTCTTGCTGAGCCTATTGGTACCGGCTTTCCCTTATAGCAGTATGACTGCCCTCAGTGTGGAAACAAGTCCAGTTTGGGGTTTTTTGATATTTGTGTTCTCATCATCCTCCTTTTCCTTTGTCCCTGAGATTTTTTTTTTTTAAATATTATTCCGAGTGACTTGATGGCATTTGGCTGGCATTCCAAGTCCAGCTCTTAGCTAAAGCAAGGGAAGGAACTTATTTCTCTGTATAAAAAGCTTCAAAAAACCCACAACTGTCAAGTTGATTCCAACTTATGGTGACCCTATAGGTCAGGGTAGGACTGCCCCACAGAGTTTCCAAAGAGCAAGCACCTGGTGGATTTGAACTGCCACCCTTTTGATTAGCAGGCATAACACTTAACTGCTACACCACCAGGGTTTTCCTTAATAGAAAGGAGCCTGGTAAAGTAGAGATGGGATGGCAGCCTGGCCATTGTAATGGTTGGACTCTTCCATGTAGGCTTTCTGGCACTTTCTCCATCTCAGTGCACCTCCTAGGCTGTGTGTGTCTCAGGTTGAAAAGAGTGGGAAATGGCACATACCAACTAGGACTTTTGTTTCCCTTCTGTCCCTCGTTGGAATGGAGAATGGTCAGGTCATCTACAGGTGTTTAGAGCAAGACTGGAAAGCTTTTTCTGTGAAGGGAAAGAGAGTAAATATTTCAGGCTCTGTGGGTCACACAGTTGGCCACGCTACTCAACTCTGCTGCTGTGGTGTGAATGCAGTCAGATGAAATATGCAGTGAAGGGATGTGGCTCTGTGCCAATAAAATTTTTCTTTATCAGAACAGGTTGTCTCAGGATTCCCATAACAAAAATATCACAAGTGGGTGACTTTAAGGAACTAAAATTTATTTACTCACAGTTTGGGAGACTAGAGGACTGAGTTCATGGCATGGTTCTGGGGCTGAGAAGAGGTCGTTTCTTTATCTATTTTAGCTTCTAGTTGCTGCTGGCATTCCTTGTAAATGCATCTGTCTCCATAGTCCATCTTCCACTTCTCCCTTGGTGTGAGTCTCTATGTCCATTCTGCTCTTCTTATAACTCGGCAGAGATTAGATTTAGAACCCACACTACTCAGGTATCACCTAATTAACTTAACAAAGCACACCATATTTCCAAATTACTTCTCTGGGCCTCTGGTTTCATGGAGGAGAAAGCATTTACACTTGGCTTTGAAGGGTGGGCCAGTTTCAACAGTTGGGAGCAATGATGATAGACGTAGTGTCGGGAGTGCCTGGCTAGCAACCAGCGCTTTAGTATGGCTCTCAATACATATTTGGAGAGGAAATAGTTCAATTTATACCATAGCCGATAGGAGGCAAGATTTGGCCCCTGGGCTGTAGTTTGCCATCTAGTCAAGAAGTTGGAGAAGCCAGTCGCTACACAAACACCATTATCCAAACGGGAAAGACATCTCAAACTGATCTGAGGCTCCCTGTGACCCCAACACAGAATTTGTACACCAAGAGCTTTCTGTGCCAGACTTGCTTGTGCAGCCCTAAGGCAATGTCTGTCTGGCCTAAAAGGCCAGTCCCATCTGAAAGCAGCATGCAGGAAAGTAACAGGCCTGCACAGTGTAGGTGACGATGTCCAGCTTGTCCACTTGCTCTTTGGAGCCTGCCAGCTGGGGCTTTGCCCAGGCTGGGACTGCATCCAAAGGCTGATAAATTTTGCAGCAACACTTCACTGAAAGAACACGTCCCCAGCATATGTTGTTCCCATCACTCTGGTGCCTCATAGTGGTATCTTGTGAAACTTAAATGGGATTTGAACCTACCATTCATAAGGCCACTTTTCAGGTGCTGGAGGGCCACAGGGAGGTGTGGGAAATGACTCATGCTGGCCAGGAGGAGACTAGGCTGGCCAAGACACCTAGGACACAAGGTAGGACAGGGACTTGAGAAGTACAGCTACAGTACTGCAAGTGCCAGAGAGGGGCGAGCTCTGGGCCTCTGGTTTCATGGAGGAGCAAGCATTTACGCTGGGCTTTGAAGGGTGGGCCAGTTTCGACAGTAGAGAGTAATCATTATAGATGCAAGACAGCGCGGCGTGTGCCTGGCTAGCAACCAGTGGTTTAGTATGGCCCTCATGTGTTTTGACAGATTGTATTTTCCAAAAATGACCACAACAGTATCTCGCATGCCACATGCCTTTCTCCTCCTTCAAGAGGTGAAGACAAACTCCCTTCCTTTTGAATCTCTGTCTTGAATGTAACCATTAGAATGCAGCAAAAGTGATGCTGCATGACTTCCCAGGCTAGGGAGTTGCCTTGCAAATGGAAACATGCCTGTGCCTTCATAAAAAAGTCCGTGTACCCTGAGCCTGCCGTGTTGTGAGGAAGTTTAAGCTACAGAGGTAATGTATGTAGTCACTCTGTTGAACAGTCTTCATCTTCCTCCCAGCCCAGGCCCTGGGCATTTAGATGATTCTGGCCTTCAGCTTCTGAGTCACTATTAGCTTCCAAGTCTTTCAGTGGAGACCTTAGGTATCCTGGAACAGCAACAAGGCACCCCCGCTATGCCCTTTCTTAATTCCTGACCCAAGGAAACCATGGCATAATAAAAGGATTGTCATTTTACACCACTAAGGTTAGGGTGGTTTGTTATGTGGACTGTGTGTGAAGTGGGAAGAAGAGTGTGGACAAGCTGCTTGACTTTGAGTGTAGGTGATCCTGAAACTAGGTTAAACAGCTTGGAATTGGTGAATAGGCAATGGAAACATACTAGAGAGTTTCACCAAAGGGAATGGCTTACTTCAAGTAATGCCTTAATAAACCTACAGCAAAATCCTGGACAGACAGCTAGGTGGTGACTAGAGGGTGGAGGTCAAGAAACTTTGCACTTGCAGGCTTTGTGGACTGAAAGGACACATGAGGAATCTCAGCTGTGGTTGTGGAGATTGAAAGAAATTGTCAAGGTAAAGGACACTGGTGTGGCATAGCTATTTCTTCCTTTCTCCTCCAGAGCTCCCAGTTCACATCTGAGCCAACTCAGAGCAAATGTAGCACTTTCTTTGAACCTGGATGGATGCCAGTTTTATAAAAGCAGGACTTTCTGCTTAGATCACAGCTGAGGTTCCTCATCAGCCAGTGAAATAATAACACACAGAGTTAGTTTTGGTCAGACTGTGTTATGTGTGTATGTGTAGCTGGAATATCAAGCGAGAGCTGTATCAGTAACAAAGATGGTCATCAGACATTGATATGTGAGGGACAGAAGGATCAACAGTTATGATAGATTTGAGATGACAAGCAAACAGAAATCACCTTAATAACATTAAGTAAGATTGGTCTGCTTTATAGTTTGTTCTTGTGGGCTCTACTGTGTAGTTATTTCAGAGATAAAGATCACACTGGTATCGATGTGTCTTTCATGGTGACTCAGCCTTTTCTTCTACAGTCAGGGATAAAGTTCACTGTTCAGATGCATTAGTGTCTAAATTCATAGTTTTGTGCAAGTGAGGGATAGAAGAACCTTCCCCGACTCAGAATTCTGAAGCAAAGCACACTGGGCCACATGGCAGCATTGGACTCCTGAAGGAGACAGGCCATGAGGGAGGGATAGGAGAGGATACGAAAACTGGAAGCTGCTGGAAAACAACTAACTGACCTCATGCTTTGGGTTTGTCAGGGATTGCCTACAGCTAGGGTGGCTATTCGGTTGGCACCAGTAGCACCTAACACATTGTTAATGGCCAGCATTAGTTGTTATTGGTTGTGCATCATTTCTAACTTGTTGGGCATCTATTCTTGATTGACTGAATGTCCATTATGATTGGTTTGGCTTCTATGGATTACTGCCCATGGCATAATGGATGAGAAATATTCCAAATATTCCTCTTGCCTGAAACCCAGATGGATTGCTGTCTGTCTTCTTTGTGATACCCAGGTGATTTGCGGGAGAGTAATTTGGCTCTCTTTTTTTTCACCATCTTGTTACTGTCTAGTGAAATAATTTTAGTCAAAGTTACATCCCATGTTTGAACTTTAATCTACAAATTTGAGTGTGCAAGAAATACCACTCCATCTTCTTTTGTTGTTCGTGGTAGGTGCCATTCATTGCCGCTAATTTAGGTGACTCCAGGCACAATAGGATTAGACCACTGTGAGCCACAAGGTTTTCATGGGCTGATTTTGGGAAATGGAACACTACTTGTTTCTTCCTAGATCATCTTAGTCTGGAAGCTTTGCTGAAAGCTGCTAATATGCAAGTCTTCACTGACGGGCAGCTGTTGGCTGTGCCTCAGGCATATTAGCCAGGAATGGAACCTAGGTCTCTTGCGTGGAAGGTACAGATTCCACCACTGAACTGCCCTTGTCCTTCCTCCTTTAAAGCATATTGAATCTGACTCCAAACAACTACCTTGATGGGCTGGAGGGAAACCAATTTTAGTCGGGATATTAGTGGGACTCCCGGCTCTATCTGCTCCCATGGCCATGGCAAGGCCCCAGGAGTCTGACCCAGAGCAAAACATCCGAGGACCTCTGTCTCCAGTCTCCTCCAGGCCTCATGGTGGAGCCAGTGTCACCCCTGATATCCAGCCACCCTGTCTTTGTCTTCCACATTTGGGGACCAGAAATCATTCCTGATGCTGGGATCTAGCCTTCTTAGGTGCACTCCTCAGCTGCTCCTCCTCCATCCTCAGTCCTGTCACCTTCCTGGCACCCAAAGAGGACATATACCTCAGGTCTTGACCACCTTACTTGTGAAACTTCAAATTCTCAGAGACCTTTTCATTCCATGGAATTTTCTTCTTCCTCTTTCTAGTAGTCCTCAATGGTACTCACCCTCCTCCCTCCTTTTAACATAACCCCAGTGGCGGATACTGTAGCGTTCCTCCCATCTCCTCTCAGCCTTCCGGATTCCCAAGCTCCTCTCAGCTGCAAGTGTGCATGAACTCTTTGAAGGATTTCCTTAGCCATGCTGCCCTCTTAGTATAATCACAGGGCAGGTTGGAAGTACTGGCCAGTTACTGTTCCCCAGAAGCAACCTACAACCAACGATAGACGGGATTTGCTGGAAAATACCCCAGATCAAGGTAACTCTGCGGCATCATTTACACTGTCTCCCAAAGTTCTGCCACAAGACTGAGCCTTAGCCACCTATCTTGATAATATATCTGTTCCCTCTATTGGTTTCTTGCCATTCCTTATCCTCCCCTGTGCTGCCTCCTAGATCAGATCCCAAATCAGCTATGTGTACAACATCCTTGTCTCAGTCTCTGTGTTCTGAGGAACTCAAACTCAGACACTTTCTGAAGGATGCCACATTTCAGGGAAACAGGCAAATGGTGTCCAGGGGCCGAAAAGGTTTGGCTGCCTTCATGGTTCTCAGAGGGCGCAAGCCAGCCAAGCCAAGGGCCATCGAGTCAGACCCGACTCATGAGGGTGCAAACAAAACATAAATTAATCATATAATGAATGGCCTTGTCCCAATTTTTATGCTGAAATTTCTAATACAAGGTTAATACAAAATAAAATTACATCCTTCCCCAGTACTCCTCTCTGGCAATGGATTTCTCTCGTTAAAAAGATTGCTTTTTCAGCTACTAGTGACATGTGCTTTACCCTTTCAAATTCTGCTCCCTCTAATGATTAGATGACATTAGAAGAAGATCTAAGCATCTGTAGTGAAAAGCACACCCTAACAGATGCTCTGGCCCCCCAGTGTGGACCCCCTCCTCAATTAACATGCGGTTGACTTTGTGGGAACACCAGCCATCAGTAAGCTCTACAGGGAGTGCTGCTCCCTGTTTTGTGGATTTTTCTTTTGATGGACACAAAAGATCATGTTTTCTGTTCACTTCTTTAAACCTGGTGTTTTGAAGTTAGAACTAGAAGCAGTGAAGGTGGAAAAAATAGAACTTCAAGGTTAGGAAAAACATGCAGATCTGAGCCATATCCCCATGACTAATTTGGAAACTGATATGAAAGATGGGATTCCACTTTTTGGCAGGAATTCAGTCTGATTTCCTTTTGATAAAGCCTCTTTTTCAGTCATGTTAAGAGTACAGGAGCCTTTCAAGCAAAGTCTTTTCCTTGTTGCAGGTCAACGGATGCTGAGGGGAGATGATAATATGTGCGTAGAGCTGATGTCTATAGACAGCCTATTCTGGAGGTGTCCCTGGCAATGACTGCAAGAACTGTCTTCAGCATTGTATTCAGTGTTCTACTCCTCTTACTGGTTTATAATAAACGAGTTTATCCCCAAATTCCAAGTAAAGTTAAGAATGAATACTTTTGGCTTAACTTATTCCTCCAATTCCTTCTCTTCTTCCTTTCCCTTTCCATTTTCCCTCTTCTCTACTTCTGTCCCCAGAAATGGTCTTGCTTGTTGTTAGTTGCCACCAAGTCACCTCCAACTTGTGGTGAGCCGTGTGCGACAGTACAAAATGTTGGCTGGTCCTGTGCCAACTTCACTATTGTTGGTATGCTCCAGTCCGTTGTTGTGACCCCTGTATTTTGAGTGACTTCCAGCCTGTGGGTTCATCTTTCAGAACTGCGTGTATCATTTTTCTCCGTCTCTGTCTGTGCCTCTGCATTTGATCCCTGTCATAGCAGTTGGTGGTGGCACCTAAGCACTGTAATTGTGCAGACTCAGTCAGGTGGATGCTGTGGTAGCTGCAGTCCATTAGTCCTTTTGACTAATTTTTCCTTTGTGTCTTTTGTTTCCTTCATTCTCCTTTGCTTCAGGTAAGATGAGACCAGTAGAGTTTTAGATGGCCACTCACAGAATTTTAAGACCTTAGACACTACTCACCAAAATAGAATATAGAACATTTTCTTTATAAACTATATTATGCCATTTGAGCTATGTGTACCCTGAAACCGTGGTCCCCAGCCTTCAGCCCAGTAGTTTGGTCTTTGGGGACTTTGAGTGCCTCTGAAGCTTCCATGACCTTGCCTTGGCCAAGCTGTGCTTACTTTTCCACTACTGTGCACTTTCTGCCTTCACCAAAGTTACAGATTATCAGCTAGTTAGCATTTCTCCCTCCCCACCTCTCTTTCCTGGTCATCATCAAAGGCTGTTTATTTCTGTGTGTAAACCTTTTCATGAATTTTTATAATAGTGATCTCATACAATATTTGTTCATTTGTGATTGACTTATTTCACTGAGAGTAATGGCTTCTGGATTCATTCATGTTGTGAGATGTTTCACAGAATCATAATTCTTCCTCACTGTGTAGTATTCCATTGCATATATCATTTGTTTATTCATTCATCTGTTGATGGGCACTTAGGTTGTTTCCATCTTTTTGCTATTGTGAGTAATGCAGGTGCTGTGTCTTGTGCTGGGGGCTCTGTGAAGTTGGCTGTCTGTCTTTGTGCTGCTGTTTAAAATGGTGACTCTGTGCTCTGTTAGCTGGTAGGTGACAGCCAATCTGTAGCTTTCCTTTTTAACTGTGTTATGTCAGTTTCTTATTCCATTCAGCGCTTGACTGAAGTCTTCATTCCTTCTTTTGATGCTTTGGGTTCCAGGATCGCTGCTTGCATTGTTTTACTTCGTTTTCTAGGTCTTGCAATATGGTGGATTTGCATAACACAAGCTGCCTTGAAAGCCTTTTTACTTCTTAAAAAAAAAAAAAAAAAATCTACTGTTTTAATTGTTGCTTTGTGCTGCATGCTAAAGGGTTTTCTTGGTGTCAGGATCTGCTTAGCTCCTTCAACTCCTCCAGCCCCATTGTTGGAAGGCTTTGAGCAATGGCTGTGGGACTGTTCCCTTAACCTCTGAGTCTCCCATCTTTACAGACCTGCAGGTGAGCATTTCTAGTTGCTCATCCTGTTTGCAGATGTGGCTACTCAGCATGTCAGTTGTGCCCTCACGTGACTGCCGCATATCCCTTTCCAACTGTAACTCATTCTGCAAAGCTCTCATATGCACTTCAGCAGCTAGGAGAGTTTTGGTGGCCAACCAGGACTTCCCCCACAAAAAAGACACATGGGGCCAGACCTCTCCACATGGAGGTCGCTAAACAGTTTGAAATTTTTCCCACCAAAAGACATATGAAGCAGATCTCCCCACATGGATTCACTGACCAGCTCAGGATTTCCCCTGCCTCATCCCCACTCACCACTCCTTCTGTCTCCTGGCTGGCTCACCAGTTGGCCAGGCATGGACTGGTAACTTGAAATTTGCCCCCTAAAAATGGAGGATGTTGAGAGACCAGAGAAAGAGGCAAGCAAATCCATTGTGAAAGGAAAGGAATGTATTAGGGAAACCTATATACGAGGTAGTGACTTCTGGCAACTGAAGGACTAAAGCAGATCTCTACACCCTGCATTGGAAGGGTAGAGGTTTTATAATGGTGGAGTACGATATTGGCTGCATGCCAGGTACTTACATAAGAATGCAGATTGCAGTGAAGTAGCAGACCACATAGGGGCTCATGTTCAGCCTTGCAAAGCCTATTTCCCCTATTTCCCCTTCTTAGTCTTCTTAGTCTGTTTTAGTCTGGTAGCTCTGCTGAAAGCTGAGCTATTGGTGATACATGTAGGGTGCTTGGCCCAGCAGTTGATGAGCAAGAGGTACAGTCTAGATGTTATCTCTTGTTCCCTCCTCCCTCCTCCCCTGACTTCCCTGTGCTTGTTGTTGTTTAGCCAGAATAACTGATCACCCTTTGAGAAGTTGTCTCTAAATGCCCTTTTGAAGCATTGGGCTATAGTGACTACCTAAGAATCAGAACTGGGGTTCTTGATCAACAGATGAATTCCCTAGCTCTGTTCCAAGATGGTAGAATTGGTGTCGAGAAATCCAGCTCCTTAGATGATTTGGATGTTACCAGGTTTGGGAATGGTTTTAGTGGAGCCCTCGTGGCAAAATGGTTAAGTTCGCAGCTGTTAATCAGCAGGTTGGCAGTTCCAACCCACCAGCTGCTCCGTAGTATCAACCTGTCTCTGTAAAAATTGCAGCATTAGAAACACTATGGGAAGGTTCTACTTTGTCCTATAGGGTCACTACAAATCAATTGACATGATGACAATGAGTCTTCCCTAGAGGTTATTGTTTTTTAAAGTTTTAGGTTTAATTCAATTTACTTAATAGACATAATGGTTTAAAGTTTATCATCATATTTGCTTCTGTTTCTCTAATTCACTGACTTGACCTGTGTTCATATGCTCATGTGCTCATATGCTCCTCTACAGGTCGGGTGACAGGAAGAGTTCAGATTAAAGCTCTGTCAAATTGCCTGCTTCTATTCTGGAGGAGAACACACCCTAGGGAAACTCCCTTATCAATCTATTTATTACATTACATTCTATTACATTATGAAAATTAATTATATTACAGTTTACATTAGATTACATCATGGAAGAGCAACCAGAGCAGTGTTTTGCCAAACAACTGGGAACCACAGCTGAGACAAGTCAACACAAAATTAACTGTCACACTGTAAAATGAATTTTAAAAAAATCACACTTTTTCTGTGAAGCTGCACATTTGTGGTAAAATAACTTTGGCTAGTTTCCCCACAGAAATGAAAATAGTCAAACTGTCATTGTTATTAGGGGTAAGAGAGTTGATTTAAAATCATAGTGACCTCATGTGACGGAGTAGATCTGCCCCAGATGTTCTTCTAGGCTTTAACCTTTATGGAAACAGATCACCAGATCTTTCTCAACTGGAACCTCTTGGTGGATTCAAACAACTAACCTTGTGGTATGCAGCTGAACACTTAACTGTTGTACCACTAGAGCTCCTAGACTTGGTCTACAAACCCTGATTTAATTGAGTTCAATTTCAACATACTCAAAGCCCAGAAGTGTCATTCCTAAGACTCTGTGGTGCCAGTATGTGGATTTTCAGTTTTACTGAGTGTAATTATGATATGCCTTGATGATTTTCTTTTGGGATCTACCTTATGTGGTGTTTGTTCAGCTTCTTGGATGGTCATCTTTTCGTCTTTCATGATTTTAGGAAAGTTTTCTATCATCGGTTCTTCAATCGATCTCAGTGTTTTTGGTTTTCTTCCCCTGCTCACTTGCATAGTTTTCTTTTTGATTGTATCCTACATAATTCTAGGGATTTCTTCATTCTTTTTTTCCTCAAACAAAGTGGCATCCAAGGATTTGTCTTCAGTTTCACTGAACCTGTCTTGCGTTGTTTTAAATGTGTTTCTCAAACCTTCTATGATGTTGTTTATTTCTGAAATCTTGTTGGGTTTCTTTTGGATTACAAATTGTTGCTTTTGTATGATTTCTAGTTTTGAGTTTATTTTGACATTTTGGTTTTTTTTATTAAATAAAAAAGGAAAGTGTACATACTCTGTGCTTACAATATTGGGTTAAGATAGGAGGAGTACACAAGTTGTGTCGAAGTCCCATTAATATTGATCTTTTTAGTAATGCATATTGCCATCAATTTCACCCAACCAAATTTCTAACAACTATCTAATCTAAACCCTCACCCCTTGCCCTACCTCCTTCCCACCTTCCCCACTCTTGAAGCCATCAAAGAGTCTTTTCTGTTATGTATGAGTATGCTTTTAAGTTTTTATCATAGGGGTCTCATATAATAATTGTCCCTCTGTCACTGACTAGTTTCACTCAACATAATGTCCACCAGTTGAGACCAAATTGAGAGATGTTTCCTGCTATCATTATTGTTCTTTATCAATGCATAGTACTCCACTGAGTACATGTACCAAAGTTTACCCATCCATTCTTCTGTTGTTGGGCATCTGGGTTGATTCGATCTTTCTGATATCATGGACTGTGCTGCAATGAACATTTGTGTGCATGTATCAGTTGGTGTGAATGACCTTGATTCTGTAGGATATATTCCAAGCAAAGGAATTACTGGGTCAAATGGTATATCTATATCCTTTATTTTAGGTAATGCCAAGTTGCTTTCCAAAGAGGTTGTACCATTCTGCAATCCCACCAATAGTGTGTCGGGGGCCATGAAAAAACTTCAGGCCCCAAAAAACAGGAAGTCTGGAAAGCCCCTGAAAACGCGCGTGCGCGAAGATTACCCGGCGTCACTGCCCAGTGTCACCACCCCCCACGTCACTGTCTAACGTCAACTGTACAGGCATACTGTCTGCCCAATCATAGAACGCCAACTGTCTCATACCAGCTATCTTCCGGTCCTAAGCCCTTCCCCTCCCCAACTTCTATATATATTACTCTGCTACAATAAAACCTCGAGGCTTGATCAGAATTTTGTCTTGCCTCCATTTCTTCGCATCCCTTGCTCCACTTTCATTTTCACAGGCTCCCCCTCATCCCTCTGTTGATTTGCCCCGCGTGAGGTCCCCGATGTAAGAAGGGCAAACATTGGGCCGCAGATTGTTTTTCTAAAACTGACATCAACAGTCAGCCTCTCCCCCCAAAACAGGGAAACTCCCAGTGGGGCCAGCCCCTGGCCCCACCCTTGGGACAGAACCTAGGGGCAGTCAGGTTCGTCCCCCAGAAACAGACACAAAGACAAGTATCAGCTCCCTCTGCCGTGCCACCCCTGGAAGTGCAGGATTGGACCTCTGTTCCGCCACCAATACAGTATTAGTGCCCGATCAGGGTGTTCAACTAATCCCTACAGGGGTCTATGGGCCGCTACCCCGGGAATGTTTGGTTTGATCTTAGGGCGTGGCAGTTCCTCATTGGCCGGCCTTCATGTCATCCCTGGGGTCATTGATAATGACTGGCCAAGCCAAGTGCCGTCAGGACAAATTACTCTTTTGGCCTCGGATCCATTGGGGCCCCTGTCTGTTCCAAAAGGAAAGAGAAAGCACAACTTACATTACTTCCCTTAGATTCCACACCCACCAAACACATACAGTCCATTAGGTTGAATTCTGCCTTTGGGTCTTCCGACACCTATTGGGTGCAACCAGTAACCCCTGATAGGCCAAGACTCACCCTCCAATTAGATGGTAAGGCTTTTGAAGGGATAGTGGATACAGGGGCAGATGCCACAGTAATTTCAGCTAAATATTGGCCTTCCAACTGGCCCTGTGAGGCCTCAATAACTCATCTTGAAGGCATTGGCCAGTCTGTCAACCCTAAACAAAGCTCAAAAATTCTTACTTGGAAGGACTCTGAGGGTAACTCAGGACAGATTCAACCTTACATTGTTCCGGGTTTACCTGTTAATCTACGGGGTTGTGATGTCTTATCCCAGCTGGGGATCATCGTGTGTAGCCCAAATGAGATAAATTACCCAACAGATGCTTAACCTCGGTTTCCTACCGGTACAAGGACTGGGAAAAAATAACCAAGGTATAAAACAGCCTCTCCCTGGAATGCCTAAAAATAATCGTTCAGGCTTGGGAAGTGAAAATTTTCCTTAGCGGTCATTGACTCCCCTGCACCCCACGCTGATAAGATTAAGTGGAAATCTGAGTCTCCAGTGTGGGTAGATCAATGGCCCTTGACTGAACAAAAACTCGCAGCTGCCACAGCTTTAGTGCAGGAACAGCTGGCTGCTGGACATTTAGAACCAACCACCTCTCCCTGGAATACTCCTATATTTGTGATCAAAAAGAAAAATGGGTCATGGCGACTCCTTCAGGACCTCAGAGAAATTAATAAAACCATGTTTACAATGGGGGCTCTGCAACCTGGACTCCCCTCCCCCGTTGCCATTCCAGCTAACTATTTTAAAATCATTATTGATCTCAAAGATTGCTTCTTTACCATTCCTCTTCACCCACTTGATAGAGAACGCTTTGCGTTTAGCTTCCCAGTTATTAATTTTAAAGGACCAATGCAGTGCTATCAGTGGAAAGTTCTTCCTCAGGCCATGGCCAATAGTCCCACTCTGTGTCAAAAATTTGTTGCTCAGACTGTAGACCCTCTTAGGCGTCGGTGGTCTTCCATTTATATCATTCGTTACATGGATGGTATTTTACTGGCGGGGGCCTCCAGTTTAGAGGTACTTAAGTGCAGCCAGGACCTAACTTGCCAACTAACTTCCCTTAGACTTCAAATTGCCCCGAACAAAATACAGCTTACTGACCCTTATTATTACCTCGGTTTTGAATTAAATAATAATCAAATCACCACTCAAAAACTTAACCTAAAAACCCCTCATCTACACACACTTAATGATTTTCAAAAGTTCCTGGGAGATATTAATTGGCTCCGACCGTACCTCAAACTTACAACAGGGGAATTAAAACCATTGTTTGATACTCTTCATGGAGATGCCAGCCCCCTCTCTCCCCGTCACCTTAACCCTGAGGCAAAAAGGGCCCTTCACATTGTTGAAAAGGCCATACAACAACAACAGGTTACCTTCATAACTTATGAGCAGCCCTTTGCCCTTATTGTCTGTGCCACACAACATACACCCACGGGGGTTTTGTGGCAGAATGGCCGCCTCTTGTGGATACATCTATCCTCCACCCCAACTAAAGTTCTCCTCACCTATCCCTCCCTAGTGGCCAAACTTATAAGACTGGGCCGAGAAAAGAGCCGCCAACATTTTGGCAGGGACCCTGACCAACTTATCCTTCCTTACACCAAGGAACAAATAGACTGGCTTTCCCAAAATGATGATGATTGGATAATAACCCTATTCACGTTTCTAGGTACGGTTGATAACCACTATCCGTCCCATAAACTCCTTCAGTTTGCGCGGCTACATCCTTTTACCTTCCCCAAAATAACCTCTTTAAGTCCTTTGAAAGAAGCCTCTCTGGTCTTCTCAGATGGATCCTTCTCTGGCATTGTGGCATGGGTCATAAATTCACAGCCTTACAGTGCCCAATCTCCCTTTAAGTCAGCCCAGCTTGTGGAACTTTTCGCTATCTTACAGGTCTTCACAATACTACACGATGTCCCCTTCAATCTTTACACCGACAGTGCTTACATAGCTCTCTCAGTCCCAGTGTTAGAGACAGTTCCTTATATCAAACCATCTTCCAATGCTGTGTCTCTTTTTCAACAACTCCTCTACACTTTCATCCAGTAACTGTAGCCTCAGTCCACCTTTTCGAACACAGCCTGTTGGCTTTAATTCTTCCCATTGCTACCAAGGGTCATTCCAAAATAACAGCTTTGATCTAGATGTTGGATTTATAACATTTAATAATTGTACCAATACCACCAACCATACAGAGCCCCTCTGTCCAGCCCCTGGACAGGTTTTTATATGTGGAAATAACTTAGCCTATACAGCCTTACCCAGAAACTGGACAGGACTCTGTGTTCAGGCTAACCTCCTCCCAGATATTTCTATCATATCAGGAGACATCCCTGTCCCTGTCCCCAGTTTTGATTACATAGCCGGACGATCAAAACGAGCTCTTCAATTCATACCCCTTCTTGTGGGCCTGGGAGTTGCTGGGGCTACAGCCACCGGCTCTGCTGGCCTGGGCATCACCATAGACAAATACAATAAGTTATCCCATCAATTAATAGATGATGTCCAAACCCTCTCCGGTACTACCAATGATTTACAAGATCAAATTGACTCCTTAGCTGAGGTAGCCTTACAAAATCGAAGGGGCTTAGACCTTCTTACTGCAGTAAAAGGCGGTATCTGTTTAGTTTTACAGGAACACTGCTGCTTCTATGCCAATAAATCCGGGATTGTCCGAAACAAGATAAAGGATTTACAAGAAGATCTACAAAACAGACGAAGAAAACTACAAGAAAATCCATTTTGGACTGGACTGAACGGATTCCTTCCCTATCTCCTCCCCATCCTCGGCCCCCTTCTCGGTTTAATGTTAATTCTGTCTTTTGGCCCTTGGGCCTTCAAAAGACTTACAAGCCTTATCAAACAGCAGATAGACTCCGCTTTAGCTAAACCTATCCAGGTTCACTATCATCACCTGGCAGTTGATGAAGAATATGCCACCAATAACGGATACTCCGACTTCCTTCCTCAGGGAACAGCATGAAAAGTAGAGGCATGCTTACCTCCTTGTCAACTTGGGAAGAGAGGTATGGGTATCGGGAGGAGTGCGAAGCAAAGCATTGCAAGGGAAAGTTATCATTAACTCCTCTACGTTTCCCTGGAGCATACCTGGCTTGCATAGAGGTTGGTATCTATCCTAAAAACATTAAAACAGCTCTGCCTCTCCTCCCCAAAAGAAACCAAGAGCCAAATACTATAACAGGAGGAGCCAGGTCACTACTCCCTCTCCCGGTTAAAGCCCACCTCCCAAAACAAAACAAAAAGGGAGGATATGTCGGGGGCCATGAAAAAACTTCAGGCCCCAAAAAACAGGAAGTCTGGAAAGCCCCTGAAAACGCGCGTGTGTGAAGATTACCCGGCGTCACTGCCCAGCGTCACCACCCCCCACGTCACTGTCTAACGTCAACTGTACAGGCATACTGTCTGCCCAATCATAGAACGCCAACTGTCTCATACCAGCTATCTTCCGGTCCTAAGCCCTTCCCCTCCCCAACTTCTATATATATTACTCTGCTACAATAAAACCTCGAGGCTTGATCAGAATTTTGTCTTGCCTCCATTTCTTCGCATCCCTTGCTCCACTTTCATTTTCACAGGCTCCCCCTCGTCCCTCCGTTGATTCGCCCCGCGGGTCGGGGCAACAGTGTAGGAGAGTTCCAATCTCTCCACAGTCTCTTCAACATTTAGTGTTTTGTGTTTTTTGGATCATGGCCAATCTTGTTGGGGTGAGATCGTATGTCATTGTCTTTTTGATTTGAATTTCTTTAATAATTAATGATTGTGAGCATGGCCACATGTGTTTTTTGGCTGCCTGGATCTCTTCTTTAGAGAAGTGTCTGTCCATCTCCTTTGCCCATTGCTTAATTGGATGATTTGTCTTTTTCTTATTGATATTTTGTAGAACCTCATAGATTATGGAGATCAGGCATCGATCTGACATAGAGTTGCCAAATTTTTTTTCCCATTCTGTAGGTGGTCTTTTAATTCTTTTGATGAAGTCTTTGGATGAGCAGAAGTGTTTGATTCTTATTAATTCCCATTTATCTATTTTCTCTTCTGATGAATGTGTTTTGTTTGTCAGATTTTGAAGTTTGTCTATATTGTGTATTCAAACTTCCATTGCTGACCCTATTTTATCTTGGATGAGCTTTATCGTTTTAGCTTTTATATTTAGGTCTTTTATCCAGTTTGAGTCCATTTTTGTATAAGGTGTGAGATATGAGTCTTGTTTCAGTTTTTTGCAGATGAATATCCAATTATGCTAGCACCATTTGTTAAAGAGACTGTTCTTACCCCAGTTTAAAATCTTAGGACCTTTGTCAAATATCAACTGTTCATAGGAGGATGGTGGCATCTCTGGGGTCTCTACTTTGTTCCATTGGTCTATATATCTCTTTTTGTACCACTACCAAGCTGTTTTGACTACTATGGCAGTGTAATAGGTTTTAAAGTCAGGTAGTGAGAGGCCTCCCAGTATGGTCTTCCTTTTAGTAGTGCTTTACTTATCTGGGGTTTCTTCCCTTTTCAAATAAAGCTTATAATTTGTTACTCCATCTCATTAAAAAATGTCTCTGGAATTTGTATTGTGATTGCAGTATATAAGTAGAGTGCTTTGGGCAAAATAGACATTTTCACAATATTGAGTCTTCCTATCCTTGAGCAGGGCAGATTACTCCACTTACGTAAGTCTCTCCTAGTTTTTGTAATAAGGTCTTGTAGTTTTCTGTGTAAAGATCTCTTATTTCTCTAGTTAGATTTATTCCTAGATATTTTATCTTCCTGGGGGCTATAGTAAATGGAATTGATTTGGTGATTTCTTCTTTAATAATTTCACTGTTGGTATAAAGCCAAAGGAATCCTATTGATTTAGTTTTGTTTATCTTGTGTCCTGATACTTTGCTGAATTCTTCTATTAGCTCTGCTAGTTTACTTTGGATTTGTTCTGAAATTGTTTTCTTGAATTCTTTCATCGTTTTGTCTTTCTTTTCCGTAATTTTGACTATTTTTACTCACTTTTGTCTGCTTTTTCCTTCAACTCTTGAGTAGCCCTCAGTGTTAGAGATTTCAAGTCCATAGCTGATTTCAAGTCAGATAGGTGAAGTGCCTTTTCTTCTCCTGGGAGGTCATCTGGTATTTTATTTTGGAAAGCTACTATAACCATCCTGGGCTTCTTTTTTATGTGTTTTAATATTGTCTGATATCTTTGGGACATCTAATAATTATTTTCTTTGTTTATGGAATGTAGATTTATTTGTTTCATCCTGATTTTTTGTTTTACTTGGTATGTCTAAACAGGCAGATTGAGTGTTCTTTGTTGTTTGCTCATCTGTGGGCACAATACTTCTCACCATCTTGTCCAATGGACAGGGCCAGTTACTCAGCTGTGGTGCAGCAGGGTAGGTCCTTTGGAAAGAATGGAGCTGGCATGAGTCATTTGTGGCACATATTGTTCTGACAGACAGAGGTAGGGGTTGACGCAGGCTAAGTTCCAGTAGACTATGCCTGTGCTGCTCAAGGGTATGATGCTCAGTGCAGAGGCAGGAAGGATGAAGGAGGTTGTACTGTGTGGAGCTAAGTGGGTATGGGAAAACAGAGAAAGAAAAGAACAAACAAAAGCCAAAAAAAAAAAGGGCTGAAAAACCTGCCATTGGAGTGGTGAAGAGAAGAAAACCTGGGGAAACGGTGTTTCAGTGGCTTTCAAATCAGATGGTACGGCAAAGCCTGTCAAGAAGTAAGAGATTACAACACATGAAGGTGGGTAGGTAGGAGAAAGAAAGGAAAGATGGGGGAGGGGAGAGGGAGAGTAGAAACTAGATTAAAAAAGAAGAGAGAGAAAAAGGCACACATAGCTGGGTGACTGGGAGAAAAGAAAGGAAGGAAAGAGACCATCAAGAAACTGAGGGAAAGAAAGAAGAAAAAATGCCCCAAAAGGGTCCACTAGAAGCAAGTCTCCAGCCAAGTGGTGCTGCACAGCCTATCAAGAAGTGGAGATAGCACATGGTGCCAAATGATCGAAGGAAGGAAAGGAAGAAAGACAGAAGGAGATAAGAAGTGGAGCAGATAAAAAAATAAATTGTCCTAACGGAGTCAACTGGTGTGGTAGCATGGACCTGGCAAGTGAAGGATGTGACACAGAGAGAAGAAACCGAAATAAGACAAAAAAGAAAGAAAGAAAAAAAAAGTTAACAGAAACAAAAAATGACACTGAAGAAGCTCTTCAGTAAGAAGCCAGCATCTTCTGACCCTGAGTCACCATGGCCTGCTGGAAATCACAAGGGGCCAAGCAGGGGTAAGAAAAGGGGGGAAGTAGGAAAGTGTGTATTGGTGGTTACAGGTGCTCTGTCTTCTTCTGGGAGTGTCATAAAGCTGCCACCCTGTACTTCCTGTCTGTCATTCCTGATGGCTGAGGGTTTGGAGATGGTAAATCCGTGCTGTATTAGCTGACAGGAGACCTCCACTCCTTAGGTCTCCTGCGTTCTTTTCTCTGCCCGTTTCCTACTCCATTTGGTGTTTGTTTGAGTTCTTTATCCCTTCATTTGGTGTTTAGTCTTCCAGGATTGACATTTTTCTCTGTTTTACTTAGTTTTTTTGATCTTTGCTGTGGAGAGTTGGCAAGATACTTCTGTACATAGTGCCATGTTCACTTTGTCTCCAGCATGTAACTTCTCATTGGTCAACTCCTAGTACTTTGTTTTTAAAAATTGTACTGCAGTTATTGTGACATTAGTTGCAGTTCCTGTAATATGACACCACATTCCCCTTTTCCACCCTGGGTTTTCTGTGTCCGTCTAACAAGCTCCTGTCCCTTGCCTTCTCATTTTGTCTCCCAGACAGGAACTGCCGCTTGGTCTTTTGTATCTGGTTGAACTAAGAAAGACATGTAAGCATATTCTTCATGAGTGTTATTTTATGTTTTATAGTCTAATCTTTGTCTGAAGAGTGGGCTTCAGGAATGATTTTAATTCTGGGTTAGCAGAGTGTCTGTGTGCCATGGCTTTGGGAGTTATTCCAGCCTCAGTCAGACCGTTAAGTCAGGCATTTTTATGCAAATTTGCGTGCTGCTCCACACTTTCTTCCTTCCCCACCACAGACTCACTGTTGTGTTTTGTGTCAGGGTGGTCACTGCTAGCAGTCGGGCACCATCTAGTTCTTCTGGTCTCTGGCTCATGGAGTCTCTGGTTTATGTGGCCCTTTTGTCTCTTGGGAAACCTGGTCACACAGTGCTTAAGTGACTCATCTGCCAACCAAAAAGTCGTCAGCTAGAATCTACCAGATTCTCCTTGGAAACTCTACGGAGCAGATCTACTCTGCTGTATAGGATACTATGAGTCAGAATTGACTCAGCGGCAGTGGGTTTGTTTTTTTTGATTTTTGTTTCTTGGGCTAATATTTTTCTTGTGTCTTTGATGTTCTTCTTCTTTGCTCCAAGTGTGCTGGGGTCAATTGATGCATCTTAGATGGCTGTTTGCAAGCTTTTTAAATCCCAGATGCCACTTACCAAAATGGGGTGCATAACTTTTTCTTAATGAACTTTGTTATACCAATTGACCTAAATGTCCCCTCAAACCGTGACCCAGACCCCAGCTTCAGCCACTCTGACCCTTGAAGTGTTTGGTTGTGTTCAGGAAACTTCTTATCTTTTGGCTTAGTCCAGTTGTACTGACTTCCCCTGCATTGTTTATGGTTTCTGGATCAAGAAATAGAAGTTTAAGTATACTCAAAAGTATAATGGCAAACCTTAAAGTACCAATCAGATTATATAATGGAATAAAATAAAATTAGGAGGTATAGGGAGAGGGTATGGCAGGTAGTTTAGGGACAGTGATTTCCCATTTTTCATAGTGGCAATGTCAATGGATAGTGACTGAACTTGATGAATTAAGAAATGGAGTGGGTGACTACATCAACCTGTGGGGTGACTATGCCAACATGTGACTAGAAGAACTAGATGGTGCCTGGCTACCACCAGTGACAGCCCACAATGTTGAGTCTCAATGCAACATGAGAAAAAAAAAAGAGTGCACCCTCAGAACTCCACCAAAAAAACACAACTGATGGTCTGAAAGTCTGGGGGTTCCCCTGGGAGCATGGCCCCTAGACCAGTGTTGCCCCTGATCATAAATCATTACTGAGGTCAATTCTTTGGTCAGGAATGATTTGGACTCAGGGACACAGAGTGGCTATATCATGTGTGCACTGTGTGTTTCTATGCATCTATAGGATGTCCTGCTACTAGCCTCTTACTAGTGGAGAGTGGAGAGGATGGAGAGGAGGGGACAGGAGATTGTTAAGAGGATATGACTTGTATAGAACAGAAAGGAGGAGGGTGTTATCACCAGGCAAGGAGAGCAGAAGAAGCTGCAGACTTTTGGGCATGCAAATTTAAATTAGATTGTACACTTTCACTCAATCACAATAAAAAAAAAGAGAACGTTAATATTAAAAAGAAAAAAATATTTAAAAATAGGAGAAAAAGAAAAGAAATGGAAGTTTATTGTCCCTGTTAGCTGAATATTTGTTATGCAGTTTTCTGTAGTTACGAGGTCATAAAGAAAATGAAAAGTTGTCAAAATACACATATTTTCAATAACTATCTGAGTGTTGATGACATTAGTTCACATTAAAAGAACCTCCCTTCTTGGGTTTTGCAGTTTTTTTTACTATCGTATGAATTATGACAACTCTAAATCTAAAATAAGATGGAAGGTTTACACAAACTCTGAAGTGAGGACTACAGCTGTGTGACTTACACTCAAAGCCACAGACACGTGAGAGCTGGAGGAGTGAGGCCAGTCAACCATCGAGAAGAGGAAAGCTGACGGGGATAATTACACTACGCTGACTTCAAAGGAAATGGATTTGGATGTTAAAAAGAGAAGCCTTCTGGAAAATTTATGAAATCTTCAAATACTCTTGCAAAGAAAGCCATTTTATAACTGAGATGTGAGTGCCAAATATGAAATCAAAGAGACTGTATCCTGTTATTGTATCATTTTGTCTGAAAAATTACTCTTGAAACCCTTCAAATGTTTGCTTTGTTTTTTACTCCAAGAATTAGTACCCAGTTGCAATTGTGACTAAATTTTATTAAGAAAAATACATTTAAAAAGTAAGTATTATATGAGATCCCTGTTGTAAGGACTTAAAAAGAGAATTATCTACTGAAGAAAATGACTGTGTTGGCTACAAGGGCGGATGGTGGGGTGAGAGTTTATCATAGATGAGATAATTGATAGATCTTAGAAATTTTTACTGTAATTAATAAATAAAAAAATTAAAAAAATAATTTTAAGTTTCAGTTTTCAAGATAGTCTCCTAGTGAACATTTATCATGAAATTTTGATTTCTGTTTTAAATAGATTCATTTTAAGTGGCTTTTTTTCCAGTGCCAGTGATCCTTGGAGGTGTATCTACTGTCTATGTATATTATTTAGAGGGATGATGGTAGCTAACAGTTTAAAACAAAAACTGTTGAATAAGTGGATTCAGAGTACAGCTGTGCTTCGCTGGGCTTTCAGTGGATGATTTTCAGAAGTAGGTTGCCCACCCTTTCTTCTGAGGCTCCTCTGAGGGACATGAGCCTCCAATCTTTCAGGTGGCAGTTGAACTTGCTAACTTTTTGCGTCACCCTGGGTATTAGAAAGTGGAGACCTCCATGCCATGTGGGAGAGAGGCAAAGAGATAGAAAGTGACTTCTATTTTGCTTGTGAGCATTTGTTGAACTCGTTTCTTTGTGTTTTATTTTGCTGACAACACAGACATTTAGAATTTGACCTATTTCTCATTTGATAAAAATATCTCAGGGAAGTATTGACAAGCAAGGGCCATGATGTGGGGTCTCCTGCAGTTCCTCCAATATGAGTTTCTGAGAGGTGCTGTTGGTGACTATAATGAATTGGAGGGAGTTCAGGCCTTGTCAAAGAAAAAGATGTGCCTTCAAAACAGTAGGGTTGGAAAACGAGGTATGCATTGGTGCTGATGCTTTGACAGCTGCATGCAATGCATGCAAGGAGTGGTCCCCGCAGCAGAGCCTGTCTGGAGACAAGCAGAGCAGAGAGCCACCAAAAAGGTAAGAGGGAGGAGAGAAGAAAAAGGGCTTACTTGCGGCTAGAGTCCCATGATGGTGCAAATGGTTACTGTTCTTGGCTGCCAACTAAAAATTTGGAGGTTCCAGTCCACCCAGAGGTGCCTCAGAAGAAAGGCTTGGCCATCTACTTATAATAAAGTCCATCACTGAAAATCCTATAGAGTGCAGTTCTGCTTTTACATACATGAGATCATCATGAGTCAGACTTGGCTCAGGGCACCTGGTCTTCTATGTGATTAGGAAATGTCCCTTTGTAGTAAAGGGCATCAGGAACTTAGGGTCCTTATAACGACAAGATTTTTGTCTCATCTAAGGCTAACAAATCTCAGTTCAAGTTTTGTGAGGGACAAAAAGCAGGCAAGCTCTAAATGGATAGATATCTGTTTATTAGAGTTCTTTTAAAAATAATTAGATGTATACAAATTTGAATTCGGTATTGGCGGACTTTTTGTGCTAATGGGCCCTGCCTGTTATGAAGCAATAAACTATCTGAGTCCGATAAACAGAGCCTGCCTTGGAGTCCTGTTTGTAACAGTGCCCAGTCTATACTCCTTCAAACCTTCCCTTTTCTGTGCTGTGCATGCTGGCTGCTTTCTCTTGCCCAAATTTGTGGTTATCTGCCTGGGACTGTCTCTGGCTGACAGGCCATACGTGGAATTGATGCCCCTGGAAGCTACCTTTAGCCCTGATAACTGGCATCTGGAAGGTGGCTATCCCAGCTTCTACCTTCTGGATGTGACAACTTTGAGGCGTGTTCTATAGAATGTTTGCGCACAATAGCTACCTGCTCATTAGCACCTCCTCAGCTGGCCTCCTTCCTTCTCTGCCTCACTTCCCCAGTACCCACCTGGTGCTTCCAGGGATCCCTTCCCAAATAGGCTACTTGCACCAGAATCCTGGTCTCAGCATCTGCTTCTGGGGAAACTCAAAGACATAAGTTCCAATATGTGTGTATGTGTGTATGTGTGTGTGTGTGAGAGAGAGAGCAACATTAACTGCTTCTGTCCCACGAGTAGGTGAAGTGGGTTGAGGAAGTATGTATGCTTGAGAGACAAGGGTCCTTCTGCAGAAGGAGAGAGGAAGTCTTCTCAGAAGTTAGTCCTTCCTCTACACCCAGGTGCACATGGAACATGTAGGAAATTCTTTCTCATGTACTGCCTAGACAAAAACCAACCAAAACACACCACCATCAAGTCAATTCCTTATGGAACTGGATGGAGTAGAACTGCCCCATCGAGTTTCCGAGGAGCACCTGGCAGATTTGAACTGCCGACCTTCGGTTAGCAGCCATAGCACTTAATTCCTACAACACCAGGGGCTATCAAAGTGCTCTTTCATACCCTTCACTCTTTTGTTAGAATGATGACATCAGGGGTGGGGGTGCTTTCTCCTGTCCGCTGGTTGGAAACACCTCAGGGCCCACATATGAGTGTAAGCCTGTGCTTCAGGGGCCCTTCAGAGCCTCTGGATCTGGATGCACAGACACTTTTTTTGGGTCTCCAGGATGCAGCTTGACTGCAGAGCTGGTAAGAGGTTGCAAACCTACCTTCTAAAACAGGTAGAAAATTACCACATAGGTCTGAAAGATTGTTTATGCTCTCATGGAGCCATTCTCAAACACATGATTAAATGATAACGTACAAATCCAGAAACTCAGACTTTGTTTACCTGAGGAAGCAACGGGATTTTATACATGAAATCAAATTAGTTTGATGGTTCTCCTGACTGCTTTGACCAGGCTGACACAGTGGGAATAACTGTGTGTTAGGATCTCAGTCTGTGGCATAGTTGTTAAGAGGTCAACTGCTAACCAAAAGGTCAACAGTATGAGTCCTTGGAAATCCTATGAGGCAGTTCTACCCTGTAGGGTAGCTATGAGTTGGAATTGACTCAATGGCAACGAGTTTGGTTTTGGTTTCAGAGTACCTGGACCTAGTACTTAAAAGACAGCAAGCTTTCATTGTCTTTCTCTAGGAACATTTTCTCCTGGTGTTCGGAGTCTCATCCAAATTTCTGACTCACAAAATTGTAAAACCTAATAAAATGATGATTGTTTTATACCACCAAGTTTAGAGGTCATGCAGCAATAGAAAACTGAACTTGGTACGTTGGAGCAGAACCGTGACCTTTACAACCCATCCTCAGTAATACTATGTAAATCAATGTTTTGTGGAGTATGAAACATACTTGGAACCCTATTTTCTTAATCACAGTTTTTTATCTTCATATACCCCAGCTCAAAAAACTGTAGGCTTTGAATCATTTAACGAATCTAATTAAAAATTCTTAGTTTCCCATTGGGTAGATTGATGACATTAATAGTCCTAAATCTTTGTGCCTTCTAGTATCCATGTCCTTTGGTCTCTCCTCCTACACTAATGGTGGACTTGTCCATGTGACTTCCTTCTGCCAGTGGGATAGTCACCTACTTTATCCAAGTAGAACCTTGAAAAAGTGCTTGTAAATTTCTGCATCTTCTCTTCTGCCTGTGGTATCACAAAGAGAACGTGCATGCCCAAAGTAGCCGCTGAAAGAATGTGAGAGACACATAGAAGAGACCCAGGACCTCCCGGCTGAACCAGACTAGGTCAACCAGCTCTACTGTTGGTCGTGCAACCTACCACTGACTACAGATCTTGAGCAAACATAGTTAAATCTGCCAAATTGGACTTAGATCAGCAGGACAACTCTGGATTCATTTGTGGGAAATAATAGATGGTTGATGTTTGAAGCCACTTGGGATATTTTGTTATGTGGCATCATTGTGTAAACAGAGACAACTGCCGTCACGTTCATTCTGGCTCATGACAACCTATGTAGAACAGAATGAAATGTTGCCATGTCTCCTGTCATCCTTGCAATCACTTGCATGTTCAAGTCCATTGTTGCAGCTACTGTGTTAATCTGTCTTCCTGAGGGTTCCCATCACCCTCAGTGACCCTCCATTTCACAAATGCCCTCCTCTAGCAGGTGGTCCCATGTAATGTCATGTACAAAGCAAACAAGTTGCACAGTGTTTTATTGTGATCCATAGGGCTTTTATTGGCTGCCTTTGGAAGTGGATCACCAGTCCTTTTTTCCTAGTCTGTCTTAGTCTTGAAGCTCTGTTGAAACCTGTCACCTTGAGTGACCCTACCGGTTTTTGAAATACCAGTGGCGTGGCTCACTGTATTCTAACAACATGCAAGCCACCACACCACCACAAACTGACCCAGGTGGTAGGTGATGGTGGGCGTAGCTGATACTCCCCATTCAAGACCTTCCACAGTATGCTGAGCTTCACCTCTGTCTCAGACGTCTTGTGCTGCTGTAACAAAAATACCACAAGCGGATGGCTTTAACACAGGTAACTTTATTTTCTCACAGAAAAGCAGGCTAAAAGTCTAAATTCAGGACATCAGCTATAGGGGAAGTTTTCCTTTTTTGGATCTGCAGGAAATTCTTGTTGCCATTTTCCCTGGAGCAGAAGCTTCCAAGGCACAGGACCCTGGGTCCTGAGGACATGCTTGCTCCCAGCACTGCTTCTTTTCTGATGGTATGGGGACCCAAATTCTTTGCTTGCTTCCTTTTTCTTTATATCCCAAGAGATTGCCTCGAGGCAAAAACAATCTTACAGGTTGAGTCCCACCTTACTAATACAGCACCCTTCTACCTCGCTAACATTATAGACGCAAGATTTGCAACATATTGAAGCAGCACACTGTACCAGGAATCATGGCCTAGCCAAATTGCTACACACATTTTTGAGGGGACACAATTCAATCCATAACATCTTCCTACTTTCCACTGTTCTCCACTGAGGGAAGCCTGTCCCTGGAATTCAGGGGGGCCATCTTATGCGGTGATCAGACCCTGCCTTTAGCTGAAAACAGCCTGGTGTGTGTGCCCCACAGGCACATAACTATAAAATTATAAGTAAATTTTGTGCCAACCACCCCCACCTCTTTACTAGAGCTTTCTGCTATAAAACCATAAATAACTTTTTTATCAAGTCACCCCTCACTTCTTCACTGGAACTTCAAAACTATAAAAACTGTCCCTATCAGCTATGGGTTGGGCTGAACCACATTATGATTCAGACCCCGTTCTCTTCTAATAAACTTCACTGGACTCTCAGACTGGTGTGCCTCTGCCCTTGTTTTGTGCCATTCTCTTTCCAACATCTGTCTGCAGAACAACATAAAAAAGTTACAGCAGGTCTCCGTAAGCACATACGATTTTAAATCTCTATCCACTGCTTGAATGGTCCCTTTTGCCTGGGATGCCCCAACCCATTGCCCTTATATTGTCTTCCTGAAACTTTCTGTTTAGTTGTCAAAACCTAAATCTGCTCTCTTTCAAAACTGCCTTCCTAACCTTCTGTAAAGGAGCCATGCTAGTACAATGGCTAACCCTGGGCTGCTAACTAAAAAGTCGGTAATTCAAATTCATGAGCAGCTGGTAATACGCTTCTATAAAGATTACAGCCTAGGAAAACTTAAGAGGCAGCTCAACTCTGTCACGTAGTGTTGCTTGAGTCGGAATAGATTCAACGGCACATAAGAACAACAACCTTCTGTGTTAGCTTCCTATTGTTGCTGTAATGCACTACCATGAGTGCATTACAGATAAATTCTCTTGGCATTTTGTGGTCAAAAGTCTAAACTCTAAGGTGTCAGCAGGACTGTATTCCTTCTGCAGTTTTCAGGAGAAACTGTTCACCTTTTCCAACTTTCAGAGGTTGCCTGCGTTTCATGGCTTGTGGTCCTTTCTCCGTCTTCAGAAGGCGTCACTCTGACCTCTTCTCCCATCATCACATCTCTTACTAGTAACTTAGATCTTCCTACCTCTGTCTTAGATCTTCCTACCTCTGTCTTAGAAGGACCCTTGTGATTAATTACACTGGGTCCAGGATAATGCAAGGCAATCGCCCCATCTCTCCATCTCAAGATCCTCAATTGCATTTGCAAAATCTCTTTTGTCATGTAAGGTAACATATTCACAGATTCTGTGAATTTGGTTATGGGTATGTACGATGACGGTTAGTCAGCCCACCACGTCCTCTTCTGGATAATGCCATTCTGTTCCTCCTCTGAGCATTCTTTAAACCTGACAAAAATGTCTATTGTTGTATTTGGTAAGCAGGCTGAGCTTGTTTAGAAGTCTGTATTCACTACCAGACACTGAGCTCTACAGGAAAAACATTCTTTGCATTATTCAGTTTTCAATCCATAGCACTTAGCACAGACCTAGCACAGAATAGGAGTTCTGCAAACATTTGTAGATGTTGAATGTGTATGGTAATCAAAAGTCTTTCTATGTACAACTGTATATAAGGAGTGTGTGTCTGTGTTCATATAACCAAACCAAACCTGGTGACACTGAGATAATTCTGGTTCATGGTGGCCAGTAGGGAATTAATAGAACTGAACACCATAGGGTTTTCATGACTGTAATCTTTTGGAAACAGATCCCTGAATGTTTCTTCTGAGGTGCCCCTGGGTGGGTTTGAACTGTTAACCTTCTGATTAGTTGCCCAGCATTTGTCTTACGTATCTTATAAACATATATGTGTATCTTGTTGTTGTTAGCTGCTGTCAGTCAGTTTCAACTCGGCAATCCTGTGTGACGAAGTAGAATGGCCCCTCAGGCTTTCCTCGGCTGTAATCTTTACAGAAGTGCGTTGCCAGGTCTTTCTCCTGCAGAGACTCTGGGAGGGTTCAAATCACCAAACCTGTGGTCAGCAGCTGAGCGCTTAACCATTGTGCCCCTAGGGCTCCTTACAGAATGTCTTATGTATACACATATATCTGAAGAAATTTGCATGTAATATATTTACACACAGTGTTTTTGAGGCTGTGAAGTAGGAAACACTGCTTTTTGAGTGGATGATACCAAAACATTTAGTCACCAAGTGAGATCGAAGACAACTGTCTTCCAAAGAGTATTTCCATGCTTCCTGCTTAGATTTGTACACTGTCCTTCTTGGAGTGACTCAGACCGCACAACCGCGCACAGTGGATTCTCTCATACTCTGCTCACAGCATCCCCAGGGAGGGGAAGTGAGCCCACGGCCGCAGTTAAGGACTGGCCAAGTTGCGGAGGTGTGAATCCAGTCCAGATGCCTGGGCTCGCGGACCAGCGTCCGCCCCTCTAGGTGGCACTGATGAGCTTGCTGTGTTTCATCCTGGTGGGCATCGTTGCCAGCCCCGGATCAGCAGCACAACTTTGGGAGGGAACACTCCTCTGGGTGCGAATTTTCCATGCTTGGTCTATATTCCAAGGGAGACAGAAGGTAAAACTTAAAAAAGTTTCTTTGCTTTACAGCTATATGGGATAACGGTTGTTGTTGTTGTTGTTGTTGTTGTGTGTGTGTGTGTGTGTGTGTGTGTGTAACATCCAAAAAAGAAATAAAAAGAATTTCTCTGCCTCACAGATAACAGAAGAACATCTGGCATTTACAAAATGAAACCTTCCACGTGGTAAACTCTCTACGATGAAACATATGCCTATAAAGCTTGGAAAAAGGGAACATTGTCATTACTCAGGAAACCCTGGTGGCATAGTGAGTTAAGTGCTATGTCTGCAGTTCAAATCTGCCAGGTGCTCCCTGGAAACTCTCTGGGGCAGTTCTACTCTGACCTCTAGGGTCACTATGAGTTGGACCAGACTCTACAGCAGTGGTTTTTTTTCCTCATTACTCAAACTTCTCTGGCTAACTTCATTCACGGCTTTATGAGCCTGAGGAGCTTCACAGTGCTGCGTATTTTGATACAATATGACAGGCTTCACCAAAACAAGGAGCTGCACAGGGAAGATCAGGTCATTTTTAGTTCTCCTGGTGTCACTGGAATGAAGCTAGGGGTCAGGGAAACAGCTGGTCACAGTGGATGGAATCAAGGTCCCTCCAGCATGCCTTTTAATCTCTTCCCCTTGGAGACCTTTCCACAGTGAGAATTCCTTCCCAGCAACCAAGAAAAAATGGTCACATGGTTTGCAACTCAGTGAAGATCTCTGACGTTGGAACAGCCAAGAGCTCTCATCGTATGTCGTTCTAGGGAGGCCCTGGGTTGTAGACCAGGCATGAATCATTTCAGCAGCTTTTTGTATGAGGAACCAGACCTCTTCCATTCTCTATCCTTGCTGCTTAGTTGATTCACTCCAACTCTGACCACTCCCTGGAACAAACAACTTCTACGTTCAACTGCTTACGTCTCGTATTCATTTGGATATCTAACCAGCATCTCCATAGCCCAGATGGAAGTCTTGGCCCCTACTCTCCAATCTCCTTCTCCCCAGTGCCTCTCCGTCTCAGGCCTTCTCAGGCAAATGGCACCACCATCCATGCTGTAGTTCAAGTGCAAAACCCAGAACCACTCATGATTTTTTTTTTTCATGATGCTTCCTTGGTTAACTGCTTTCACTCCCAAGAGTCATATAGGAATTAACTAGCAAGTTGATTCAGATCTGCCTCAGGAATGGTCTCGAAATGGTCCACTTTCCTGCATTTTACAGTTTCTACCTCGAAACTTTCATCAGACCCCCATCATTCCACTTTGGAACTACTGTAATAACCCCCAGACTAGTCTTACTGCTTTCACTCTGTTCTCCAACATAAGCCAGGGCAGTCATTTCTGTTGTTTTCAGTACACTTTATCTTTTAGGTCAGTTTTAGATTTGTAGAAAAATTGTGCAGGAAGTGCAGAGTTTCCATATATCCCTTTGCCCAGAAACCCTGATCAAGCAGTGGTTAAATGCTACGTCTGCTAACCAAAAGGTCAGCAGTTCAGATCTGCCAGGTGCTCCTTGGAAACTCTGCGGGGCAGTTCTACTCTGACCTATAGGGTTGCTATGAGCTGGAATCGACTCGATGGCAGGGGGTTTGGGTTTTTATTCTCTGCCTGCTGTTTCTCCTGTGATTAGCATCTTACACTCTTGTGGTACATTTGTTACCACGGAAGATTCAATACTGATAGACTATTAGTAACTAAAGTCCATACTTTACGTTAGCATTTACTCTGTGTTGTTAAGTGCCGTGGGTTATGACAAATGCGTAATATTATGTGTCCAGCATTACAGTATCATACAGAACAGTTTCACTGCACTAAAAATGCCCTCTGTTCCACCTACTCATCCCTTCCCACCACCACACACCGCTGATCTTTTTTATGCTTTCCATAGCTTAGCCTTTTCCAGAATATCATACAGTTGAAGTCATACACTATGTAACTATTTCAGACTGGCTTCTCTCACTTAGCAGTAGGCATTTAATTTCGCCATGTCTTTTTGTAGCTTGGTAGTTCATTTCTTTTAATCAATAAATAATACTGATTATGGATTGATTTGTTTCCCCCTTAAAAGGTTTATTGATATCCTAACCCCTGTGCTGGCTAATGTGACATGGCTTGGAAATTGTCTTTGTTGTTGTTATTGCTATCAGTTAATAAAGACATATTGGAGTCAAAGAACCCACCGCCATGGGCTTGATTCTGACTTATAGTAACCCTACAGGAGAGAGCAGAACTGTCTCGTACAGCTTCCAAAGAGCACCTGATGGCTTTGAACTGCTGACTTTTTACTTAGCAGCTGTAGAGTTTAACTGCTATGCCACCAGGGTTTCCTAGAATAGCTTGGGTCCTGATCTTTTCTGAGTGGTGTCTTATAAAAGAAGAAGACAGACAGGGACATAAAATCACAGAGGGGGGAGGCAATGAGGAGCCACCTACAAGTCAATCAAGCAATGACGAAAAAACACCCCTAAACCAAACGCACTGCTATCAATCCAGGTCTGACCTAGCAGTCAGAGTAGAACTGCCCTACAGAGTTTCCAAGGAGCGTCTGTTGGATTTGAACTGCCAGCCTCTTGCTTAACAGATATAGCCCTTAACCCACTACACCACCAGGGTTTCTCAGAGCTATTGACAGCTGAAGGAGGCAGGGAAGGATCTTCTCCAGAAGCCAGCAGAGAGTGCTAAAGCAAAAGCTGGATAAATTCAGACTTCTAGATGCCAAACTGGGAGAAAATAAATTTCTGCTCTTTACCCACTTTGTGTATCTTGTTTTGGCAATGCTCAGAAACCAAGGCAATACTTCGTTACATGGATGTACCACAGTTTACCCCTTTACCTATAGAGAGATATCTTGGTTGCTTCTGCATTTTGGCTGTTAAAACTGCCACAAGCATTTGTGTGTGGTTTTTATGTGGACATACATTTTTAACTCCTTTGAATAAATTTTTAAATTCTTAAGAGTGTGATTTCTGGGTCATACAGTGAATCTATGCTTAGCGTTTAGGGAAACTGCCAGACTGGCTTCCAAAGTGACCATACCATTGTGCAATCCCACTTTTGTAGTTATCTAGTGCTGTTATGTAACTGAAATACTGAAACCCCCAGTCCGCATCCTTGCTCCTCTTTTCTTTGTCTTGCTAACCACAAGCTTCCTTTGAGCAATCTTTTTCAGGAAATCACAGTGGGTGGTGGCTCCTTCTGCTGAACCTGGAGCAAGTACAGACTGAGAAGTTGTGTCCTTCACCCAGGCCTAGTCTCCATTATCCTTGGGAAAGAAGATATTTCCCAGCCTACACCTTTACCCAGACCACCTGAGAACTGAGGGGTACACTACACTAACATCTGATGGAAGATGATGTAGCATCTGGCCCTGCAAATATGGACACAGGAGGGCTAAGGGTAGAGAGTTCCAGTACAGGACCTAATCCCTGGATGCCGCTGTAAACAAAAAACTCCCCAACCCTTTGGTAAAAGGACCATGTGGTATTATGGTCACTAGACATCTTGTTGTTCTTTGTCTGTGCAGACAGTAAACTGGCCACTTTCTGCTTTCTTTGGAATTAGTGTCCATCTTATTTTGATTGGCCAGAAAGATAGGACAAGAACTTGAGCAACACTGGGTTCTGTTATCCGATTTGGGTCCATGGCCTGAAACAGCTGAGCCAATGAAACACACTCCAAGTTAGACAGAGGAAGAAGGTTTATTAGGAGGTAGGATACCACTGGAGACCAGACAGTGACACAGGCTGTTCTACTGGAAGTCTCAAAAGAGTTTTTACATCAGAGTTTATGTATAATTTCATCAAGGAATACTTTATATTTTTAAGCACATAGCCCACAGATAACTGTATACATCACAAAATAGTAAAAGATATATATGTCAGACACCTGGACTCTAATGTGTATGTTTGTAACAGGCAAAGACAAAACTTATACAAAATTTCCTCAGCTGAGGAAACTAGTCTGCTGGGTCTACTCTGAGGTAAGGAGCAAGAAAGAAACTTGTGGATACACAGAATGCCAGGTGGCCTTCCTCTCTGCTGTTTTCAGGGCTGAAGGTTGTTTCTCAGCAGAGCAAAGAAGACAAGGGAGATCAAGGTCACAGGAGCTGGGAGAGCTCTGTGCCCTTTGGGAAGAGACTAGTACAGAGGCCAGAGTAGACAGCACATTCCCAAATGGGATTATAACCACAGGTTTAGAGGTGAGAATTCACAACACTGACTTTTCGAAGACATAATTCAATCTGTGACACCAAAAGTGAATGAGAGCTTCCTTTTGCTCCATATCCTTTCCAACTGAAAAAAATTGAGCATTGAAAACCCTACGGTACACAGCTCCACTCTTACACACATAGGTTCCGTATGAGTTGGAAATGACTCTATGGCAACTGGTTTTTTTTTAATAGGTGTGCAGTAATATCTTATTGTCATTTTAATTTGTAGCTCCCTGACGGCACTTGGCTTGGCTTAATGACACATTGGAAACCCTGGTGGCATGATGGTTAAGTACTACATCTGCTAACCCAAAGGCTAGCATTTCTAATCTACCAGGTGCTCCTTGGAAACCATGCAGAATAGTTCTACTCTGTCCTATAGGGTCACACTGAGTCTGAGTGAACTCTAAAGCAGTAGGAATGAAACACGATGTTAAGCATCTTTTCACTTGATTAGTTGCTTTCTTTATCGCTTTCTTGGTAAGGTTTCTGCTCCATTTTTTTGTTTTTCTTTTTTTGCTCATTTTGTAATTGGGTTGTTTGTTTTCTTATTGTTGAATTTTAAGAGTTTTTATATATCTTGGAAAGACGTCCTTTATTTGTTACATGTTTTGCAAATAGTTTTTCCTTGTCTGTAGCTTGTCTTGCACTCACTTAGCAGGTGCAGATGGTATCATTTCTCTGCAAAAAACCCTGTAATGGCTTCCCACTATATTTTAGAATAAAATTCAGCCACGGCCAGTGAGGTCCTGTTTGACTAAGATCTTGCTTCACTCTGACCTCTCCTATACTAGTCTGTCATTTGTTTTTTCCTTCTTTAGCCAGACCTCTCTGCGTTCTTAGAACCAAGCATAACGTAGAAGATGTTCACTTAGTATCTGTTGAAAGAGAAGCCACTGCACTTTCTGTGACGCCAAAGCACAGCCCGTAGGCCCGAAGGGTTGTGGCCAGAGGGTCAGCCGGGTCAGGAGGCCCCTGTGGCCATGTGGTGGAAGGACAGTTCGTAAATGCATCTTAAAGTCAGAGGACAAGAGTTAAATCCCAACAACCTCTGGCTTCCTTGCATCTCACCTCTTATCTTTGCTGAGATGGAGCTTCTTCACGTATACAGCGAAGCTGACAGCACTTTATTTAGGTTGGTGTTTGTGGATTAAGTAATACCCCAAATGTGACAGCTCTGGGTGCACAACAAAGGGTCGTGCCTCCCCCCGCACACGTGTGGTGTGTTCCCTATCTTCTGTTGAGCTTGTTAGGTGAGAACAGAGAGCTAACAGGATGAGGGCATCATTTACTTACCCTCTCATGAGCTGGTTACAGCGGCTAGATGCAGGCTAGACTTACCCTGGTCGTCATCTCTCCGGAAAAGCCATCTCAAAATGCATGTCACATGACACGAGGCCTGAATCATAAAACAGATAATCATGGTATCCAGTGAGCTGTCATTCACATGCAGGACCTCAGCAAAGGGATGGGGGATAGATGGGAGTTTACCAGGTGGAAGAGAGAAATGGAAGCGGCATTCACTGAGCTGCTGTTCAATTGTAGCTGCTCAAATATTGCGGTCACAGCAATCTGATGAGGGAGGCACCGTTGTCCTCATGAGAAAATCCAGGCAGAGGATGATTGCATCAACGAGTAGGCATGCATTTTGTTAACATGCCATGTCAGTTTGCAGAAACTTTGTTCTGATTTATGGCATCACTAACAACTGATTCCATCTCATGTTTGCAGTAGTGTTTGTTGTTGTTGTTGGTTTGGGGGAGGATGACACCTAGTTTTTGTTGATTCAATCAATTCATGTGGAATTTAGCAGTAAGTTAATAACAGTTACAAAATCTCTTGCCTTACGAAGTTTAAATTGTTTTGTGCAATCTATAGCAACCTAAAACCATAAGAACACATCTGAAGGGCTAAAGCACTTATCTATCGTGCCTGAAATAAGTTTGTTAGCAAATTCCTACCAAAGCCTTCTAGTGCAAAGGATACGTCATCTGATAGCTCCACTGCTGTGGTTATTCTCTTGTTTTCTTCTATAAAGGACCACGACTAAATGTGAAGTAAAGCAGATGTAGGTAACACTTGAAACCTTCCCAGCTGGCTTTGTTGCCTGTTTTAACAACCCTTGCATATGTCTTGAGCTGATCCTAGCCACGTCGGCAATCAAGCCTATTTGTGGCTGTCCTTTGACACCACATGTAATGTTATGGGTTGAATTGACCAAACCAAACCCATTGCTATCGAGTCAATTCTGGCTCACAGTGACCTTATAGAACAGAGTAAAATTACCACACAGAGTTTCCATGGAGCATCTGGTGGATTCAAATTGTCAGCCTCTTGTTTAGCAGCCATAGCACTTTACCACTACACCATCAGGGTTTCCAGATTGAATTAAGTCCCCTCAAAAGTTTATATAAAGTCTTTACCTCTAGTACTTGTGAAGAAGACCTTGCTTGAAAATAGGGTCTTTGAAGATGTTATCAGTTCAGTTAACACGAAGTCATACTGGAGTAGGCTGAGTCCTAACCCCACATGGTTGGTGTCCATAAGAAAGAGAAGAGATACAGAGAGACAGGAAGGACAGCCGTGTGAAGATGCGTCTACAAGCCAAGGACCATCTTGAGAGGTTCTGTGTCTACCAGAAGCGGGGAGGGACAAGAAAGTTTCTTCCCCTGGAGATTTCAGTGGGAGAACACCTGGCAGACATACTAATTCAGACTTCTAGCTTGTAGAACTCTAAGACGATAAATTTCTGTTCTCATAAATATCCCAAATTTATGGCGTGTTTGTTATGGCAGCCTTAAGAAGCTAAAACAGCTAGTTTATTCCTGAAATCCATGTGGAGAATACTCGTCTGCTCTGGAAAGGGGTCCTGGACCCAGGCACTGTAGGTCTTTGGCTTAATGGCTACACCAACCAACCTACCAGCCAACCAGCCAACCAGCCAACCAGTTGCCGTAGAGAGTCGATTCTAATTTATGACAACCCCATGAGTTTCAGGGTAAAACTATGTTTTCAATGGTTGATTTTTAAAAATAGATCACTTGGCCATTCTTCTGAGGGGTCCCTGGGTGGAGTCCAATCACCAACCTTTGGTTGGTAGCTGAGTACTTAACCACTTGCACCCCCCAGGGACTCGAGTTTTGTACAAGCATTTATAAAAAAATTGAAGCAACAAGAAAAAAGTAAAAACAGAAGGTAACAAGCAAGCATTATAAAAAACTGAAGTGACAAAAAAAAAGCAAAAACAGAAGGCAACAAACCATCCAACCATCCAGAAGAAAAAAATCTGTATTTGTATTTTTCTGAACATTCTAATAGCCATATTTCTATGTTTCTATACGTGTGTGGGAAACCCTGGTTGCACAGTGGTTAAGAACTACAGCTACTAACCAAAAGATTGGCAATTTGAATCCACCATACACTCCTTAGAAACTGCATGGGGCAATCCCACTCTGTCCTATAGGGTTGCTATGAGTCAGAATCTACTGGGCAGCAACAGTAGGTGTGGTTATTTCATTTTTTGGTATACGTGTGTGGGAAATCCCAGTGGAGTAGTGATTGAGGTCTGTGGCTGCTAACCAAAGGGTCAGCAGTCAAATCCACCAGGTGCTCCTTGAAAACTCTATGTGACAGTTCTACTCTGTCCTATAGGGCCTTCGTGAGTCAGAATTGATTCAACAGCAGTGGGTTTGGTTTGGTTTGGTATGTGCACACAGACACACACACACACACACAGACACACATATACAGACATACATACTGAAATAATTTCAGAAGAATGGGACCATGATATACACGGTGCCTTAAAAACATTGATTAAAGTTAACTGTTATTTGAAATCTTTTTAAAAGGAAGCTTAAGTGAAACTGAAGGAAGTGCTAAATTTCAGATAAATGTGTCTTTATTGCAAGAGATCATTGCAACTTTTAAGAAATTATTGAACACGCAAATGGTATTAATATACAATGAAAACCGTGAATCCACCATCATCCAGCTGTGATGTTTGATGTTACCAAAGCAAAAACCAAACCCGTTGCCACTGAATTGTTCTGACTCATAGTGACCCTGCAGGATGGTGTAGAACTGTCCCATGGAGATTCCAAGGCTGTTAATCTTTTCGGAAGAAGACTGCCACATCTTTCACCTGCAGAGTAGCTGGTGGGTCCCAGCTGACATTTTGGTTAGCAGCTGAGTGATTTAACCACTGTACCACCATAGCTCCTTAAAGTTGAACATTATAGTTTTTAATATTCACAGTTGATCTACCAGACTCCTTGGGTTTCGACATGTTCTGGCATCAGCAGATTGGTGGTACTGGAACCCACATCTCCTTGCAAAGCATGCCCGGGTGGGTCCTGCTGCCTTCCACCCTCATAGTGGGCTCTTTTCGTGGACCGGTTCATGGTTATAAAGGTGTGCTAGTGGCTTGTCTTCTGGGTTCCTTATCAGTCAACTTAGGTGGCATTCAACAACATCAGGTATTGCTGCCAAGTCAGCAGTGCCATTTTAGGATACCAGGGCCAGTTATATCTGTTGCTAGCATCCTAAAGGAGTCCCCGGGTAGAACAAATAGTTAGTATGCTCTGCTGCTAATTCAAAGTTTGGCAATTTCAGTTAGAAAAGCCTAGTCATCTACTTCTGAAAAATCAGTCATGAAAAACTTGACAGAGCACAGTTCTACTGTGATGCACATGTGATCTCTAAGAGATGAAGTTGAGTGGATGGCATCTGGTAGTGGTGGCAGAATGTACTGAATCCTTTTTCAGATGCTTGCTGTGGATTTGGATTATTCAGAGTTTCTAGCGGGTGAGCTTTCTACTGTCTCTGAGTTTATGGGATCCTCAGGTCTATTCAGTTTTGCCATCAGTCCTTTCCTTTGTGTTCTCTTTCAGTGATTTATCGCTACCTGGAGTCTTCTGGTGGCACTGCTGTAGCTTCTCTGCTTTGGATTTATTTCAATAACTTGTGTTTCTTCTACTAGTTAGGAGGGATTTGTCAGAGAGAAAAGGCAAATAGTTATATCCAGTTGATAATCTTGAATGGCAAGTCACATTCTATTGTTAAAAATGAGAAAAAGAGGATTACTTAAAAAATAGTGAAAGCTTTCATTTTTTTAATGCTCTTTATTAATCATAACTTTTGGCCCCATGTCTTTAATGCATTTACTGAATTGTTATCAGTATCTTCACTGATTTAAGTGATACATAAATGAGTAATTTCTTTTATATGGATCAGCTCAAAGCTGGTTATTACGTCTAATTTTTCCAAACTGCTGTACCACTCTTTCATCTCTAACATCACCTAATCTTCTTTTTCTCTGTAGTCTCTCTCCTATCTTTGGGTTCCATAATTTGCTGCAGCGTTTCATAGAACTTACAAACTGTATCAAGGAAATGGCTCACACACTTGTAGAGGCTGGAAAGTCCCAAATCCATAGATCAGGCTTAGGCTTCCCCTGACCCACATGGCTGCAGAAACTGATAAGGTGAAATTGGCGGGTCAGACCACAGGCTGCTGGCCCACAGTGATGTGAAACATGGAGCATCAGGTCCGACAATAGGCCACCGGCCCATGAGGCTGTAGGCAATGACAAATCCCAGAACTGGCAGATCAGAAGGCAGGCCGCTGACTCAAGTCCAAGAACCAAAGGTCAGATGATCACAAACCAGACACGAGATCCACATGCAGAGAGAGAGAGTGCTATCTGATTATTCAGATGTGTACCTTGGATGTGGGCCACTTCCCAGGGAAGGACGTGACTTGGGTAATAGAGGGACTTGACTCCTGACCTCCTGCAAGGCTGTAACTCAAGAATACACTTCAAACTAATCCTGCTTCAATAACATATAGAGGTTAGGATTTTCAGTATAAAAATAGAGGATAATTAGTATAATTACATCCTATCACAAATACAGGACAACTGTACCATACTAGGAAACATGGCCTAGCCGAATTGACATGTAATCCCAACCATCACAAATACCAAATACATTCTTTACACAGTCCTACTCAATCACTGGGAGTCACAAGGACTGTGGTTAGAAAGACTATGCAATTCATTATACCACAGATGACTTAATAAGGGTGTCAAGTGGCATTTGATTATACAGGTCTAGAAAGCAATGTACAACAGCCGTGAGTAGATGGGCTGTTGTTTTGATGTATAGTACAATAGAATGAAACTCTGCCCAGTCCTACACCACCCTCAGAATCTTTGTTATGTTCGAGCCCATTATTGCACCCACTGAGTCAAACCAGCTCCTGAAATCTTTCTCTAGGAACTAGTCTGTCCTTATAACATGTCCCAGGTATGTTAGATGAAGTATCACCATTCTCACTTTCAAGAAGCAGTCTAGGTACACTTCTTCCAAGACAGATTTGTTCATCCTTCTGAAAGTTCATGGTATAGTCAATATTCTTTGCTAATGTCACAGTTCTCTTCTTCTGTCTTTCTTATTCATCATCCAGCTTTTGAGTGCATTTGAGGTGATTGACAATACCATAGTTGGGGTAAGGCACACTTTAGTTCTCAAGGTGACATTTTTGATTTTTAACACTTTAAAGAGGTTTTTTTTTCCTCCCTCCCAGCAGATTTGTCCAATGCAATAAATCATTTAATTTCTTGACTGCTGCTCCCATGGGCATTGATTGTGGATCTAAGTAAAGTGAAATCCTTAACAACTTCAATCTTTTCGCTGTTGCACATGATATTGTTTATTGGTCCATTTTGTGGGGATTTTTGTTTTCTTTATGCTGAGATGTAATCCATAGTGAAGGCTGTGATCTTTGATCTTCATTAGTAAATGCTTCATTCAAGTCTTCTATAGTTTCAGCAAGCAAGGCTGTATCATGGGCATAGTGCAGGTTGTTAATGAGTCTTCCTTCAACGTGATGCTCTATTCTTCTTCATAAAGTGTAACTTCTCAGACTATTTTCTCAGCATGTACACTGAATAAATATGGTGAAAGGATGCAATCCTGACTTACACCTTTCCTGACTTGAAACCATGCCATATTCCCTATGCTGTCTAAAGGACTGTCTCTTGATCTGTGTTCCTCATGAGCAGAGTTAAGTGTTCTGGGCTTCTCAGTTCTGTTCAGTGCTATCCATAATTTGTCATGATCCACAGAGTCAAATGGCTTCGCATAGTCAATAAAGCACAAACAAACCTCTTTCTGCTACTCTCTCTTTTCAGCCATGATACATCTGACATCAGCAATGCTCTCCCTCATCTACATCCTCTTCTGAATTCAGCTGGAATTTCTGGCAATTCCTGTTGATGTAATTGCATGTGATATTAATGATATTGTTAAATAATTTCAGCTTTCTGTTGAATCGCCTTTCTTTGGGATGGACAGATAGGAATCTGTTACAGTTGGTTGGCCGGGTAGCTGCCTTCCAGAAGAATTAGCACTTGCAGTGTTGCATTTGTTTGGTGAAACATCTCATTTGGTGTTCTGTCAACTCCTGGAGGCTTGTCTTTCACCAATACTTTCAGTGTAGCTTAGACTTCTTCCTTCAGTGCCACTGATTTTTGATTACATGCACATCCTGAAATGGTTGAGTGCTGACCAGTTCTTTTTGGTACCGTGACTCGATGTACTCCTTCCACTTTCTTTTGATGCTTGTCATTTTGTTCACTATTTGCTCATAGAATCCTTCAGTATTCCATCTTGGGGTTTGAATTTTTTCTTCAGTTTTTTCAGCTTGAGAAATGCTGAGTATGTTCTCGCTTTTGGTTTTCTAACTCCAATTATTTGCACATTTCCATATAATACCTTTGTCTTCCTGAGCCTCCCTTTGACATTTTCTGTTTTGCTCTTTGATTCTGTCATTTCTTTCTATTGCTTTAGCTACTCTATGTTCAAGAACAAATTTCAGAGTCTCTTCTGACATCCATTTTAGTCTTTTCTTTCTTTCCTGCCTCTTAATGACCTTTTGCTTTCTTCACATATGATACCTTTGATGTCATTCCACAATTCACCTTTGGTCATTAGTGTTCAATGTGTCAAATCTGTTCTTGAGGTGATCTTTAAATTCAGGTGGAATGTAGTTGTCTTAGCTATCAAGTGCTGCTCTAACAGGAATACCACAAGTAGATGACTTTAACAGAGAAATTTATTTCTTTACAGAACAGTAGAATGACAGTCCAAATTTAGGGCATCAACTCGAGGAGAAGCATTCCTCTGTTGGCTTTGGAGGAAGGTCCTTGTCATCAATCTTCCCTTGGACTGGGAGCTTCTGAGACACAGAGACCCCAGGACCAAAGTATGAGCTCTGCTCCCAGCACTGTTTCTTTGTGATAAGCAGTGCCCAAATCCCTCTGTTAGTTTCTCTTTCCTTTATAGCACAAGAGAGTGCCTCAAGGCGCAATACAATCGTACACATCGAGTCTCGACTCTAACGCTATGTCCCTCCTTCCTCACTAACATTATAGAAGTAGGATATACAATGTATGGGAACGTCACCCGATACCAAGAATCATGGCTCAGCTAAACTGCTACACACAGTTTTGGGAGGACATAATTCAATCCACCTCAATTCAATCTGTGGTACTTTGGTTCTGGTGGACTTCCTTTAATTTTCTTCAGCTGCCTCTTGAACTTGCTTTGGAGCAATTGATTGTCTGTTCTGCAGTTGTCCCCTGGCCTTTTTCTGGCTGATGATATAGAACTTCTCCATGGTGTCTTTCCATGATGTAGTCTATTTGATTCTTGTGTATTCTACCTAGTGAGGTCCACCTGTATAGTTGCTACCTATGTTGTTGGAAAAAGATATTTCCAAAGAATATATCATCTTTCAAAATTCTATCATGCAGTCTCCAGGATCATTTCTATCACCAATACTATATTTTCCAACTATGGATCGATTCTTCTTGTTTTCAACTTTTGCATTCTAATCACCAGTAATTATCAATGCATCTTGTTTGCACGTTTGATCCTTTTTACACAGCTGAAGTTGGTAAAAATCTTGAATTTCTTCATCCTGGGCATTAGTGTTTAGTGTGTAAATTTGAATAAAAGTCATATTAACTAATCTTCTTCATAGGTATGTGGATGTTATTGTATCACTGACAGCATTGTACTTCAGGATCAATCTTGAAGCCTTTGTTTTGACAATGAATGTGACTCTGTTCCTCTTTACTTTGTCACTCTTGGCATAGTAGACCTTGTGCTACTGAGACAGGGAGACTAGGGACCTCTGTAAATGGTTTTCATGCAAAAAAACCTTTCAAGTAATAGTGTGCCCCAAACCACACATAGATGATAGGAGACAAGAAACCTAGACATCTTCATAAAAAAAATCTTTCTGTAATGAACGAGACTCAAACTACAAATACGTATTAGAGGATGAAATTCCCAATGATTAAGAACCTCCTGGGACGTTGACCTAAGTTATTATTGTGTATAATTCTCCGGAGTTGTTTGTTAGAAGGAACTCAGTGAAACCAGCTCCAGGGACATGCATAGAAAAACCCAGTTTTGATCAGAGGGCTACAATCAGGACTGGGGAATTGAACCATGGGGCAAAGAAACTGTGCAGGTACAGCACCCCATCGTAAGTCCTACTACAAGTGCCAGAAGCCTTCGCTGCATAAGCCACTGCAAGTCTACTTGCAAGCACACTTTATTACCCCGGCCCCATCCTCTCCCCCTACCTTGTAATGAATAAATCATAATTCTTCCCACTGCAAAATCTTTAAAAACTCAGACAAACCCTGTGTTCAGTGAAAGGGAGGCTAGCTTTGCCCAGGTATTCTCCATCTTTGCCTGCAGGCCTTTCTTGAATAAATCTTGCTCACGTGGAAAGACTCTTGTGCCTTACATGTTCATTCCTGAGAGGTAAAGGACAATAGCCTCAAGTAAACTGGTGGCACCAGGGCGCCTGGTAGCAGTACCAGTCCATTTCAGATTAGCTAATGCCTAGGATGTCTATTTTCACACATTCCATTTCATTTTTTTCTTTCTTTTTTATTGCGACTGAGTGAAAGCATACAATCCAAATTAAATTCCATCATTTTTGATGACCTCTAATTTTCCTAGATGTATACATTGTACATTCTATATTCTGACTATTAACGGGTGTTTGCAGCTGTTTCTTCTCATTTGGAGTCATGTTACAACAGCAAATGAAGGTCCTGAAAACTTGCCACCATCTGCATCGTTAAGATTGACTCTCCTTTGAGAAGACAGCTCTTCCAGAGTTGTATTTTGAGTGCCTTCCCACTGAGGGACTCCACTTCTGGCATTGTATGTTCCATTGCTATTCATGAGGTTTTCACTGCCCAGTTGTTTCAGAAGTAGGTTGTCAGGTCCTTCTTTCTAGTGTGTCTTAGTCTGGAAGCTCTGCTAAAGCTTGTTCACCAAGGGTGATCCTGCTGATATTTGAAACACGTAGCTTCTAGTATCATAGCAACAAGCAAACCATCACAGCATGACAAACGTACAGACCAGTAGTGGGAGTAGATGGGAGAATGGTTCATTTTGGTTTGAGGATTGGCTACATCTGTTTCCTAATCATCTTGGGTTGACTGAACTAATTTCTAAGTTGTTAGAGGGATCTTTAGGAGAGCTGGGTGCCTGTTTTAGACCTAGGGTCTGGGACTGAATGTTTTCTCTATCCTTTCACATCTATTCTATCCCTTTCCCTACCCTGCTTTTTTTCCCATACTGATAAGGGACTTACCTAATGGATTCCTTTGCCCTCTAGCCTCTATTTGGCTTCAGTCAATGGAAAGGTAAGAGAGAGATTGGAGGTATTCTTCTTGATCCTTCTTGTGGACTTGGCTTCAATGGCTATCCCTTTAAAAGAAACTCACAGCACTCCAGATGGCATTTTCTAGTTGAGTTGTTCTTTCCAGTTGCTAACCACTCCTTCCCTTCCTCTCTTGAGTCCTGAGTGTCAAATCCTAATGAGATTGTTGGGGGGTCATGGTGTGCTACATTATTCCTTGCGGTTTTCCTATGAGGTTTTAAATAGTTACTTTAATGTTTCTTAAATTAGCCTAATTTTAGTATGTCATTTCTTTCCTGCTGGAAATTTGACTAATACAAGTTCTATGAGAAATTATCATTAATTAAGCATAAGCATGATATTAATAACATAATTCTAAATTTGAGAGGACTCAAGAGAATGTGTAATGTCTGACGTATCTTCCTATTTCAGTGTGCACTCTTGATTTTACACTTCTTTAATTTCTTATATCTCTTGTGATCTTGGACAAATGACTAAATCCAAGACTACAACTGCAGAAGAGATAGTGTGTTCTTGTTGGGTGCTGTTGAGTTGTTTCTGACTCATAGGAACCATATAGGTCTGGGTCGAAATGCCCCATAGAGTTTCCAAGGAGTACCTGGTGGATTTGAACTTCTAGCCTCTTGGTTAGCAGCTGTACCACTTCACTACGCACTGACATATAGCAGCATTTCCACAGAAGAGATAGATCAGCATGATTTTCTGATTTGAAATGGGAATTCCTGTTCTGTATCACTCTTAAAGTGAAACCCTGGTGGCATAGTGAGTTAAGTGCTACATCTGCTAACCAAAAGGTTGGCAGTTCAAATCTGCCAGATGCTCCTTGGAAAACCTATGGGGTACATCCACCCTGACCTGTAGGGTCACTATGAGTTGGACACGACTCGATGGCAATGGGTTTGGTTTCTTATCACTCTTAAATCATCTCCAGTGTATGGGAAATCCTAGTGGCATAGAGGTTAAATGCTACAACTGCTAACCAAAGGGTCAGCAGTTGGAATTTGCCAGGCATTCCTTGGAAACTCTATGAAGCAGTTCTACCCTGCCCTATGGGCTCGCTATGAGTTGGAACTGACTTGATGGCAATAGGTACGATTTTTTTTGGATTTCCAGGGTATAACGTGATTAATTCTAAGATACTTAAAAACAATCTTCTTCCACCCTGTTCTTTTCCTTGATCATATGTCATGGGGTCATCTCTCACCACCCCCTGCCCCACTGTTCTACCCTCATACTCCTTCCCACCGTATGCTTTCTTATTTCTGGGAGGGGTTACAGGAGACTCAGTCTTCACGGCTGTTATGGATTGAATTTTGTCCCCCCAAATCCTAACTCCTATTTTGTTAGTGTTTTCGTGTTTGGAAATATGTTTTTCTTTGTTTTGTTAATGAGGCCACAGAATGGATTCTAAATCGAATCACTTTAAATGATAAGAAGAGCAAATTAGACACAGACATAAGACAATTAAGAGGAAAATAAATGCTACCAGACGATTGTCACAGAACCTAGGGATGCTGGGTCTAAATAAGCTGAAAGAGATAGGGGATCTTTCCACAAAGCTAATAGAACTCTGGTTTCCTGGACTGTGAGAAAAGAAATTTCTGTTCTTTCAAGGCACCCACTTGTGACATTTTGTTACAGTTGACCTAGATAGACAACTAAGACAATCACCTTGCTACAATTCTGGGGTGTTTTCATGTTCCTCACAGTGACCCCTTCCTGACAGTGTACCCTCAGTCTAGCTCTGGAGAGCTAAGGAGAGACTAGAAAGAAGATGCTGAGTTTAAGATATCAGTGGTGGAGTGGGGCACATCTAACTAGCTGCCAGGCTTGGGTGTTTGTAAGGAAGACAGTTTTCTCTTGAACATGAGAAAAAGCGCAGCATAAGGATCAGAAATCACATTCAGAAGGTAGTGGTTTCTGCACTGGTCTGAGACAGAAGAAGTCAACCTTAAGAGCTGATGCACTCCTGGTAAGTGAGGGGAACGTGCTTATGACAGTGCTTATAACCACCTGTCTTGTCTGTCTGTCATCTGTGTCCCCACAGTGCAGGGAAATAGATTTTTGACTCTGAACGTGGATTATAGACTTGGACCCAGCATGTGCCTGTCAGAGCAACAAGAGAAGGTCTTGGATGCAGGGCACTCCCCCAACACTTTGACACATGCATAAATACACATAGGCACACACAGAGAAACATAGAACCACACACACAGACATAGACATGTCTACACATCCATAGACACAGAATCATATAGGCACATACACAGAACTACACACAGACATACACACATCCATACACAAAGAACCACATACACACATACACACACACATCTGTACGTCCATACACATAGAACTATATAGATATACACAGAACCACACCCACACACCCACAAAGACACACACAGAAACACACACATTCATACCAACACACACACGTATTCACACAGATGCAAACACAGACAGAGACCTCTCTACTGTCCTGGAATCCTCCCAGTAGGGACTGTCCTAGGACTTTAATTCCTTTTAGAAATACTCCTGCTGAGTCTTAAGAGAAGTTTATGTGTGTGTTTTCTGCCTGGGGCAAGAAACAAATGAGATACCTATCTTTATCTGGTAATAAATAGTGTTATTGTTTCCTTTTCCTCTGCTGTGGTTAATTGTAGCTAATAATGGCAAAATTGAAAATTAGGAGAAAGTACATTACGTACTATTTCTGCTCCTTGGAGTTAAAACGTAATAACAAATAGATCAGGACAACTAAAATTCTTATGGCGTTGGACAAGAATTGTTGATTACAAGAAAGAGCAGTGTTGGGTAGTTTTGTCTTGAGGTAGATTTTTCTAGTTTTATGATTCAGGGTTAATAGTTTTTTCACATGAGCAGAATGAGCTCTTAGAGCATTATAGAAGAAATTGACTTAGTGAAATAACAGCTTTTACAAGCTGCTTTTAGCTTCTTTGGCAACTCTGGTGGCATAGTGGTTAACAGCTACAGCTGCTAACTGAAAGGTTAGCAGTTTGAATCTGCCAGGTACTCCTTAGAAACTCCATGGGGCAGTTCTCCTCTGTCCTGCAGGGTCACTATGAGTCAATTGATTCAACAGGAGTGGGTTTATTAGCTCCTTTATTCCCTTACGGCTTAGGGTCACTTCCTGCAGTTACTCTGATTTAGGCTTTGATTGTTGCCAGTGCAAATGGCCCAAGGCACCCAGATGCCAGGCCAGCTGGAGCAAGCTCACTGGGGGCAGCTGCAGGGAGACAAAATCAGTAGCAGGCATGTGGCTCCACGTTGCTCACTGCACTTGGAACAGCTCTTGTCGGACAGATGGAGCCAATTGACATGGTCCGGGAGGGTTCCCTGACCCTGGAGCAGAGGCTTTTAAGCTATCATTAGATGTTCATGGGCCTCTCTCTGGTGAGAAGTTGGGCCATGACACAATAACAACCAACAAGGCTGGACCTTAGGGACAGTGCCAGCTGGCAAAATCATGGCAAGTTGCATCTGAATAATGAGGCAACCTAGCAACAGATTGTTACTTCAGGGATCATAGTTGGGGAAACACCAGATCCTTCTCTGGCAAGATGAGGGTGGGGAATCTGGGCTTCAAGCCTTGATGTTAACCAGGGGTTTCCATGGAAGCATGCATGAGACCAGCTGCTCTTCTAGGAGGCCAGACTATAACTCAGTCTTGGGTAGGTTAAGGCTTGGCTTTCAACTGCACACAGATTTTCCATGTACTATGTTCTGCAAACTTTCTTTACACAGCTGAGCCAAAATCATGCTTCCAGGAAGTCCTAGACTCTGATGCGTCTGATGTGGGGTGTCTGATGCCGCTCCTTGGAGTTAACACATAAGTAACAAGTGGAACAGGGCAAGAAAAACTAGATCTGCTTCGTCTCTGTTATCTGTACTTGAAGATAAATCATTTATGGGTAATACATCAGGGTGTTCTCCTTTGGTACATGGAAATAACAATACAGTTAATACAACACAGTTAATTAGGGATCTTACTGTAGTAGGCAGTTTTAGATATACTTGTGTATATATTTTTAATGTGCTTTAAGTAAAAGTTTACAGTCCAAATCAATTTACCTTGTAACACCCTGAGCACACACCACTATGCTACTCTAACTGCTGTTCCCCTCTCCACCACCTATGACAGCACACTCTTCCTTTCCTCCCTGTACCTCCTGTATCCTTTCAACCAACTTCTGGCCCCCTCCACTCTCTCGTCTGGCCTTTAGAGAGGAACTAGTCAGACAGCTTGTGTGTATGTATTTAAGCCGAGAAGCATATTCTTCACAAGCATCACTCTGTGTCTCATAGTCTAGTCTAGTCTTTGTCTGAAGAGTTGACTTTGGTACTTGTTTCCGTTTTGGACTAACAGAGAGGCCAGGGACCATGTCCTCAGTGGACCCTCCAGTCTGACACACCATTAATAGAGTTCTAGTCCTGTACATTCATTTTTCTCCTGCTACATCAAGAGCTTTATGTTATGTATGAGTCAGGGCAGTCACTGGTGGTGGCCAGGCACCATCTAGCTCTTCTGGCCTCATGCTGAAGTAATCTCTGGATCATATGGCATCTTCTGTCTGGGCTTCTATTTCTCTTGTCATTGATGTCCTTCATTCTCTTGTGCTCCAGGTGGATTGGGATCCATTGATGCTACTTAGATGGCAGGTTGGTAGCTTTTAAGACCCCAGACACCACTCACCAAAGTGGTATGCAGAACCTTTTTTTTTTTAAACTTAGTTACGCCGATTAGCCTAGATGTGCCCTGAAACCGTGGTCAGAGGCCCTTGTCTCTGCTACTCTGTTCTTCAGTATGTTGGGTTGTATTTAGGAAAAATTTTAGTTTTGATGTAGTCCAGTTGTACTAACCTCTTGCTACACCATTCACCTAACTCAATTCCTATCTACTGTGTAATCTATGAATACTCCTCTTCCTTTTACCCTCCCCACTCCTGCAACTGTCGAAGATTATTTTCTTGTGTTCAAACCTTTTAAGTCCTTATAATAATGATTTCATACAATATTTGTCCTTTTTCACCAGACTAATTTCACTCAGTGTGTCTTCTAAATGATTTCACTTTATGAGGTATTTCCTAAAATCATCGTTGTTCTTTATTGTTACATAGTGTTCCATTGTGTGAGTACAGCATAGTTTGTTTATTCATTTATCAGTTGATGGGCACCTAGGTTGATTCCATCTTTTTGCTGTTGTGCATAGTGCTGTGTGCATGTATGTGTTTGTGTGATAGCCTTCATTTCTCTGGAATATATCTCAGAGTGCAACTGCTGGATCATGTGGTGTTTCTACTTGTAGCTTTTTAAGAAAGCACGTGTCATGAGTTTATTTGTGTTCTCCAAAAAATATGAGTAGAAATTTGGCTGAGGTAGGATTCCTGGTAGTGTGTGATGTTTCTCTACTTTGGAAATCCTGCCTCTATGATGTTAATGAGGGTGAACAGTGGCAGTTGTGTTGGTGGGGTTGGATTCAATGTGTAAGATTGTTTAGAGCCTTGAGGTAGTCTCCTGAGGTATAAAGGAAAGAAGCTAACAGAGAGATCCAGAGACCTCATACCACCAAGAAGCTATGCCAGAAGCTGGGTGTGTCCTTTGGAAAGACCAGGGTCCTTGAGCTTCAGAAGCTTCCAGTCCTGAAGAAGATTAATAACAAGGACCTTTCTCCAGATCCAGCAAAGAAAAGCCTTCCCCTGGATCTGACACCCTGGATTTGGACTTTGAGGCTGTCAGACCGTGACAAAAAGAAATTTCTCTTTTTAAAGCCATCCACTTATGCTATTTCTGTTGAAACAGCACCAATTGACCAAGACAGTGCCAAACCAATTTCAAAAGTGGTTGTACCATTTTACATTCTCATCGACAGTATAAAAGAGTTCTATTGGCTAGAATTTAGTTGAGAATTTTCACATCTAACTTCATGAGAGGTATTGGTCTGTAATTTTCCTTTTTTTGTGCTATCTTTACCTGGTTTTGGTATCAGGGTTACACTGGTTTCATAAAATGAATTTGAGAGTATTCCATCTGTTTCTATGCTCTGGAATACCTTTAGCAGCAGTGATGTTAACTCTTTTCTAAAAGTTTGGTAGAATTCTGCAGTGAAGCCATAAGGGTCAGAGCTTTTTTTAGTTGGGAGTTTTTAATTACCTTGTCAATGTCTTCTCTTGTGATGGGTTTATTTAGTTAGTCTACTTCTATTTGTGCTAGTTATGGTAGATGATGTGTCTCTAGAAGTTTGTCCATTTCCTCTAGGCTTTTACATTTATTAGAGTACAATTTTTCCTAGTATTCTGTTATGATTCTTTTAATTTCAGTTGGATCTGTTGTGATTTTGCCCATCTCATTTCTTACTTGAGTTATTTGCTTCCTCTCCAGTTTTTCTTTTGTCATTTTGGTCAATGGTTTATCAATTTTCTTGGTCTTTTCAAAAAATAGTTTGGGTAACATTAAGTCTTTCAATCATTATTCTCTATTTCACTTATTTCTGCTCTTATTTTTATTATACACTTTCCTCTGGTATAAGGATTTCTTTTGCCACTCTCTTTCCACCTGTTCGAGTTGTAGAGTTAATTCTTTGATTTGGGACCTTCTTTCTGGATGTGTGCATTTAATGAGATAAACTGACCCACGACTATTGTTTTTCTATGTCTCAGAATCTGGTAGGATGTGTTTTCATTCTAATTTGATTCTATGAATTTCTTTATTCTATCCTAATTTCTTTTATTAGTCAGTTTTGAGAAAAATGTTAGTTGGTTTCCATGTTTTTTTGGGGGTGGGGGCATCTTTTTTTCTGTTACTGATTTCTACTTTTATGACTTCATGGTCTGAAATGATGCATTGTACTACTTTAACAATTTTAATTTTGTTTAAGATTGCTCTGTGGCCTAAAATCTGGTCAATTCTGGGGATGTTCCATGTATATTGGAAAAGAAAGTATGCTGCTACTGGGTGGAATGTTCTATATATGTCTATGAGGTCAAATTTGTTTATTGTGGCACTTAAATCTTCTCTGCCTTTATTGAGCCTTTTTCCTAGATGTTCTGTCCTTCAATGAGTGTGGTGTGTTGAAGCCTCCTACTATTACTGTGGAACTGTCTATTTCTGTTTTCAATGCAGATAACATTTGTTTTATGTATTTTGGAGCCCTGTTGTTGGGTAAAAAGATATTTAATATGGTTACATTCTACTGGAGTATTGCGCCTTTAGCCATTGCGTAATGTCCTTCCTTATCCAGTGTGGTGGATTTAACTTTAGAGTCTATTTTGTCAGAGGTTAATACTGTCAGTCTTGCTCTTTTTTTGAATGTCGTTAGCCTGATACATTTTTTCCATCATTCAAAGTTACTGTTTGCTTGTGTCTTTGAGTCTAAGGTATGTCTCATGTAGGCAGTAGATAGATAGGTTATGGTTTTTGATCCAGTCTGCGACTCTCTATCTCCTCATTGGTACATTTAGTTCATTTACATTCAGTGTGTTTATTGTTATGTATGAGCTTAGTGTTGTAATTTTGATGTCTTTTTTGTATGTTGTAGACAATTCCTTTTATCCATTTATGTTTCTGTCTGAGTCTTTATTCTTTATGTGTTTTCTTTTATCTTTTTCTGTTTGTCTCATATTTGCTGAGGCTACATATTATTCTCTTTTTTTATTTTGTTTTGATTTGTAGAATTGTTAATTTCCTTTGTAGTTACCTCAATATTTCCTTCTATGGTTCTCAATTTAAACTGGTCTTTAATTTCTTTGTATTGGCTTGATTTCCTCTCTGTCTGGAAGATGTATGAATACGTTAATTTGTTCTTTTTTTTTTAGTGTAATGTTCTCATCATTTATATACTGAGATCTCTTTTCCTCTATTTTTAACATTTTAGCTTTATTAACTTTTGTGGATTCCCTACTTGTATTGGCATCTGGGTGCTCTGTCTTGCACTGAACCTTTGAGTATATATCTGCTGTTACTGATTTTCTAATCAAAGAGCTTCCTTTACTGTTTCTTGTAATATTATTGCAAAATCTCTAAACTTCTGTTTATCTGGTAATGTCTTCATTTCACTATCATATTTGAGAGACAGTTTAACAAGATACATAATTCTTGGTTGCCAGTTGTTTTCCTTCAAGGCCTTCTGTATATCATCCATTACCTTCTTGCTAGCCTGGTTTCCACTGAGTAATCTGAGTTTAGTTTTAATGACTTTCTTTTGAAGGTTATTTTTTGTTTAAGACTAACTACCTTTAAAAGCTTCTATTTATCTTTAGTTTTCTTAAGTTTGGTTATAATACGTCTTGGTGTCTATCTTGTGGAGTTTGATGAGCATCTTACTGGATATTCTCTCATGTTTCATGATGTCAGGGAAGTCTTCTGTTAGCAAATCTTCAATAATTCAGTATTTTTTGTTATCCCCCTCTGCTCCTTTCTGGTATTCCAATTATTCATAAATTATTCTTTTGGATAGAATACCACATAACTGTTAGTGAGTCTTCATTTTTTAAAATTCTTTTATCAGATTTTTCCTCATGTTTGCTGATGTCAGTTGCTTTATCTTCACTCTCACTATTTCTACATCCCATTGTCTTGATCCTGCACCTTTGATTTTCTGTGGGATTGTCTAATTCTGTAATTTTATTGTTAATTTGCTGAATTTCAGTTTGTTGTTGTTTAAGAATTTCTTGCAGCCTGTTTAGTTTTTCAATGTGTTCTGCTGCAGTTTTCCTAATCTCTTTCCTGATTCCTTGCATAGCTCTGTACATCATTCTTTTGTATTCTCCCTCTGATAAGTGCAAAAAAGTCTTCATCTGGAAAATTTATTGATTCTTTGTTTTGGGAGTTTTCTGAAGCCACGGTAGTGTGCTTCTTTAAATACTTGGAAATTGGTTGTTGTATCTGAGCCATCAGAAAGTTGTTGCAATTTGTTTGTTTTTGTGTTCTAAGTTATATATATATAAGTATATTTTATTTTAGTTTTTGATCTTCCAAGTGGTCTAGTCATTTGGTCTAGTTTGCTTTTGGAGTGTTAATAATTTGATGCCCTTTCAGCGGATGGTTGGAGCTGTGAGTCTGCTGAGAAAGAAAGAAGTTGCTGGCTTAGGGGAGGTTTCAGAACTTTTATTCTACCCCTCCTTTTGTTTCGCTTTCCAAATCCTGGACACAATAGCTCAGGCATGCACATAAGATGTTCTACTTCCAACCTAGATGGTGTGTAAGAGTTTAATGCCCAATGTAAAGCAGAGAAGACAGGTGGAACCACTGGGGAAAAGGAGAGAAATCAACACATAGGAGAGGTTTGAGCCTATCATAAGCAAGCACTTAACTTTTGTACAGGTAGAAGTCCTCTGCAGTTGTGTAGATGCTGCCCATTGAAGCTCAGCTTTCCTGCTGAGACAGATGAGTGCTGCATTTTTTTTTCCTGGCTTGCTGTGTTACTTCGATGCCAGTTTTAGTGCTTCTCTACCCAGGATGGCACTCTTTTGCCTGGACTGGCATTGTGCTCCTTTGCCCTGTATGGCACTACTCTGCCCAGTGCAGCATTCCACTTACTCAATGTGGCCCTGGCCTTTTCAGCTCACCACTGCTTTGTTTTCTGGCTGAGGTGGTTGCTACCAGTAATCCCTTTCCTGTCACCCATTTTGATCTTTCAGCTGTCCACCTGATATTCAGGCCTCCTGGCATGTCTTATTTAGTTAGTTCAGTTGTTTTTCCAGTTCTTTGTTGTCTGAGGGTCCAGCGAGGATGTGTGGCTACTACACCACCTTGGCGTCACCTCCAGAATTAATGTTTTTGACACCTAAATGTTTATGTTTATGAAAAGAAAGAAGTCCAGCTGGTGGCTCAGTGGTTAATCATTTGGGTGCTGACCAAAAAGTTGACAGATCGAAACCCTGTGAGATAGTTCTACTCTGTCCTGTAGGGTCTCTTTGAGTTGGAATTGGCTCAACAGTGCACAACAGCAATAATAACACGTTAGGCGCTGTCATAGATTGAACTGTGTCCCTTAAAAACATGTGTATCAATTTGGCTAGGCTATAATTCCCAGTACTGTGTGATTCTCCACAATTTTGTCATCTGATGTGATTTTGCTATGTGAAGTGAATTCTGCCTCTGTGATGCTAATGAGGGAGGATAGGTGGCAGTTGTGTTGATGAGGCAGGACTCAATTTATAGGATTGAACTGTGTCTTGAGAAGGCTTCTTTTTGGATTTAAAGGAGAAAAACAAGTGGACAGATAGGGGACCTCACACCACCAAAAACTGGAACTGGGATCAGAGTTTGTCCTGTTATTGTGGAGTTCCTGTGTGGAGAATCTCCTGGTCCAGAGGAAGACTGATGAGAAGTGCCTTTCTCCAGAGCCAGTGGAGAGGGAAATCTTTGCCTTGGAGCTGACACCCTGAATCTGAACTTTTAGCCTACTTTACTGTGAAGAAATATGTTTCTCTTTGTGAAAGTCACTCGCTTGTATTAGTTCCGTTATAGCAGCACTAGGCGACCAAGATAGGTGCCAACTGGCATTCCTGGGTGTTGCAAAAGGTTAACATGTCCAGCTGTGAACAGAAAAGCTGATGGTTTGAGTCTCATCAGAGCATCTCAGAATGTGGCAATCTGCTTCCAAAACATCACAGTGATTGAAAACCCTGTAGTGAACAGTTCTTCTCTGACACATGTCAAGTAGGTCACCACGAGTCACAATCCATTCATGGTCACTGCTTTTCTTTTCTTTTCTTTTCTTTATTTTTAAATGTTAGGTGCTCCAGAAATAAAGATTCATTCAGTCAACAACAGATATTTCCTGGTCATTTACCAAGTGCTGCATATTATTTTAGACATTAAGCTATGAGTAGATAAAAAGGAGCCCTCTTGGGACTTACACTAATGTAGTCCTGCCAGAAATTGCTCACACTAGGAGAAATAAATTCGTTAACAGATTCTATAAGTACAATCGGGTAATTATTCATAAAGTGCATTGCAAACTGACTGTTAGTAGGGGTGGCAAAAGAGAGGAAGGAGGTCAAGGAAGGTTTCACAGAAGACTGAGTAGGTGAACTTTTTCCTGGGTTGGAGTTAACCAGTAGAGAACCAGGGAGTTTTCAGGAAATCAATGCAGTGCTAGTTCTGTAGTAGACTTCTCACCTTTAATACAAAAGACCTGAGTTTGGTTTCTAGCTAGTGTAACTCATGCGTACACACAAACCCCCATACCCACTGCTGTCGAGTCACTTCCAACTCATAGGAAACTCTGGTGGCATAGTATTTAAGTGCTACGTCTGCTAGACGAAAGTTGAGCAGTTTGAATCTTCCAGGCAGTCCTTGGAAACTCTACGGAGCAGTTCTACTTTGTCCTATACGGTTGCTGTGAGTCCGAATTGACTTAATGGCAGTGGCTTTACCTCATGCGTGGCCATCACCAAGCTGTCTCTGAAGACTTTCTGTGTTACTAGGATGCTGAACAGATTTCAGCGGAGCTTCCAGACTTACTCAGTGCTGCTTTAACACAATAAATACCACAAGTTGGTAGCTGTAAAAAACAGAAATTTATTTTCTCACATTTTAGGAGGCTAGAAGTCTGAATTTAGGGTGCCATCTCCAGGGGAAGCTTTTCTCTGTCAGTCTGCTCTGGGGGAAGGTCTTTGTCTCTTCTTAGCTTCCATTCTTACCTACCTTAGCAATCACACAGCATGCATCTTCCCCTCCATGTGTGCTTGCTTGTTTGATTAATCTGCTTGCTTATATCTCAAAACAGATCAATTTAAGACACAGACTACATTAATACTGCCTCATTAACATACCAAAATCCATTCCCAAGTGGGATTATAGTCATGGGTATATCAGTTAAGATTTATAACACATAGTTTTGGGGGGGGGGCATAATTCAATCCATAACATAGATTAAAAGGAAACTTTTCATCAGAGGGTCCCCATAAATAATTTTGTGTGACAAATGGCACAATTGTATTTTTAATCTGACAGCACTGTGAAATGAATTGGAGCTGGTCTGGATGGGAGACAGGAAGACTGGTTATAAGACTCCTGCTATACTTTAGATGTGATGAAGATCTGTTGCTGGTTTACATCCTTGCTGTATATTAGAGTCACTGGGAGAGATTTAAAAATGATGGGTAGTGTGTCCTGAGATGGGGTGCAGGTAGAATTACTTCTTAACCTCCCCTAAGATGATTCTAATGTGCATCCAGTGTTGGGAGACACTGATGTTAAATAATAGACTCATGAGATGAGGGCAGATGGGAAGGAGTTAAGGGATGTTTACGTGATCCATCTCTTAAGATTTGGTGACCAGTCAGGTTATGTAAATTAGGTGTAGAGCAGGATGGAAGGAGCTGAGAATAAGTCCTAGAAGTTATTAATTTTTTAATTATCACGTGTAAAATAGTTTCTTCTAGGTTCTGGAATTAAGATGAATAAGATCTTTTTTTTCTATTTGTAAGAAATTTCTAACAAAATCAGTTACTGTCTTTAAGATCTGTGATGAAAGAGTATTATCACAGCTTAATCATAAACTTTTTTTAAAAGATAAAAGGATGACTCATAAGACTGTAAATATATGCCAAAGATTTTATTTCTCATTAATTAATAAGGGAACAAGCAGGATGTTTCAGTTGATTCAAAGGATAATCCAAAGAGCAAATACACATGTGGGCAATCAGGAATACAGAAATGAATTTGTTGAGGAGAGGCAAAATTGGCTTATTCTTTGGTGGGGAGAGAGTATTAGCTATACTTCCACCAGACAAGATAAACTCCATTTCTATGGGCAAGACAGTCATCCACAACTGAAAGAATTGTAAAATAGCTCAAAGTCAATGAAATGAGCACAAAATCCAAAGAATTAGGTAACTGCCGTCAAAGACATCCTGTAATCTTCTTGCTCCTTTTAAAAGCTTTCCACATTTTCACCTGTGGTATTTGTGATTCCTAAGACAGACTTAATTTTGTGAAAAAGGAATACAGACACAACAGTTAGTCATTTTTAAGTTGTTAACAGTGTGCTCAAACTGGAACCTTAGAAGGGATCATGAAGGTCCTTGCTCAGGATGGGGCCTGGGTTTGTGGCCATGCTCGTAAACATGTTCTGGCTAATAGAAAACCGACGAGTCTTCTTGGGAAGGAACGCAGATTCTTGGGGCTTAATTTGTTGGGTTAAACTTACCTTCACTTAGTTTGGCAGGTGAGTCTGAGACAATTAGTTTAGGAGGAATTTAGCTTAAGGGAGTGACTTTCCCTTATCTGTTGGATGAATGCAGCTATCACAGGATTATACAAACCATTTTCTATTGACTGATTGAGAACTCCTGATGGACAAGGATTTTGATTGTTTCATCTTTATTACTAACATCTCACTGGGTGTCTGGCAAATAGGGCAAATGGAGATGCTAAATCAGTACTTGCTGAGTGAGCTGTATAGAACCCTATTACTCTAGGGAGCCTGGGGAGGCCAATTCTTCATTCCCCTGTCCCTAGTGGACCCTCCAATATGAGTAAGAGTACCTCCCTCGATAGCCACATCTAAAGCTTTTTCATTCACACATTTGATATCTTTTTTTATTACAAAAATTTACCATTTTAAGTGTATAATTCTACTAGTGACCTTAATTATATTCACCATATTGTGTAATCATCACTACTGTCTATTTCCAAAAGGTTGTGATCACCCCATAGAGCATCTCTGTGCCCCTTAAAAGCAATAACTGCCACTCCCTACTTCCTCCAGTCCCTAGTAACCATGAATAGACTTCAGATACTGTGCATTTGCCTAGTCTATACGAGGATGGACAGTTGAATTTGCAAACTCATCCTCGGAAAAGTCTGAATGTTATTATGGTTACCTTTGAAGTACTCCCCTTGGGAAGCTGTACACTAATGCCAGTGCCTAGTCCACCCTTCAAAGCAATTTTGGAACTCTATTGCTGGAATGGCCATCAGAGCTGTCGCTGTATTACCCTCGATGTCCTGAATGTCATCCAAATGTTTTCCTTACCCTCGATGTCCTGAATGTCATCCAAATGTTTTCCTTTCAATATTTTCTTTATCTGTAGGTGGAGAAAAAAGTCATTGGGGCCTCAATCAGGTGAGTAGGAAGGGTGTTTGAATACAGTTATTTGTTTACTGGCTAAAAACTCCCTCACAGATGACTATACTACTAAGTTTGCAAACTTGTCACTGTGTCACTGTGTGCCATGGCCATTCCAGAAGGAGTTGCAAAATTGCTTTGAAGCATGGACTAGGCACCAACACTGGTGTGTAGCTTCCCCAGAGGAATACTTCAAAAGTGATAGTAGTGATGTTCAGCAGTGAGGTATGTAGCTCTTAGAACAATTAAGTTCAAGGACTTAATTGTTGGACCTCATGTATTTCGCATCAGTAGGATGAGACAACGTTTGTCCTTTTGTGCCTGCTTTATTTCACTCAACATAATGTTTTCAAGGTTCATCTATGTTACAGCATATATTAAGACAAAGGTCTCAGATTGTAGAGAATTACACTGCCTCAGTCAGCTTGCTTCGCATGCCCTGTAATTTTATTTTAGAATTCTGGTTCCTTTGCTTGTCGTGTCCCATAGCTTTGCATTAAAATTCTGATTCCCCTCTCCTTAACTGCTGCCCTCAAACTAGAGGAAATTGTCTGAAACTGGCTTAGGTGCCCTGTTGGTATTCAGGATAACATTTTTAGCTCATTAAATACCTCATGCACGGTAGCCTCCCCACACCTGAGTAGAGTTTAACCACCGTTTCTGAGCAAGCAAGGCATGAAGTTATACGTAATCCTTTTTGCATGAATGTAGCATGATTAAGAATGCTGCTGAATGTTGTATGAACTTCTGTTTGTAAACCCCTTAAAAGTAACTTTGTACTTGCCCTTCATGATCAGTCCTGGTGGCAGCAGAGCTGTTTCCTTTCATTGTGCAACGAAATAAAAGCACCTTTTCACTCTTTTACTCATTCTCTCGTTTATTGGTTGAGATGAGTTGCACCAAGCTGAACCTAAAGTTTCCACCTGGCAACAACATCAGAACTTCATTTCTCTTTATGGCTGAATAATATTCCACTGTATATGTATACCACATTTTGTTTTTCATTCATCTGTTTATAGATGATTGGTTGTTTCTACCTTTTTTGGCTATTGTGAATAATGTTGCAGTAAACATTGTTGTACAAGCATCTATTTGAGTCCTGATTTTTTTGAGTCTATGCCTAAGAATAGAATTGCTGGGTCACACGAAATTCTATGTTTAACTCTTTGAGGAACTGCCTGTTTTCCACGGTGATGTTAGTTGTTGTTAGGTGCCGTCAAGTAGGTTTCAACCCATAGAAACCCTGTGTATAATGGGATGAAACATTGTCCTGTAATGTGCCATGCTCACAATCATTGTTACCTTTCAGCCCATTGTTCCAGCCACTATGTCAATCCATTTCATTGAGAGTCTTCATCTTTGAACTGATCCTCTACTTTAGCAAACATAATATCCATCTCCAGGGCCTGGCCCTTCTGACAACATGTTCAAAGTCTGACTGTACCTGTCTTCTTCTGAGACAGGCCTGTGTGTTCTTTTGGAAATCCACAGTGTATTCAATATTCTCTGCCAATTCCACAACTTAAAGGTATTAATTCTTTTTCGGTCTTCCTAATTCATTGTTCAGCTTTCATGTACTTATGAGGTAACTCAAAACACCATGACTAGGGAAAGGCACACCTTAGTCTTCAAGGTGACATCTTCACTTTTTAACATTATAGATTTGCCCAGTACGTTGTGTCTTTTTATTTGTTGACTTCCACTTTCAGGTTGTTGATTGTAGATCTAAGTAAAATAAGATACTTGACAATTTCAATCTTTTCTGTTTATTATGATGTTTTTTATATTGAGATGTAATCCATACTGAAGACTGTGATCTGGGATCTTCATCAGTAAGTGCTTCAAGTCTTCTTCACTTTCAGAAAGCAAGGTTGTGTTGTCTATATAATGCAGGTTCTTAACAAGCCTTCCTCGAATCTGATATCCTGTTCTTCTCCATGTAGTTCAGCTTCTCAGATTACTCTCTCAGCATACTGATTGAATAAGTATAGTGAAAGGATACAGCCCTGGCTTATACGTTTCCTGACTTTAAACCACGTGGTAGCCCTTGTGTTGCTTGAACAAATGCCTCTTGATCTACATGTAGATCCCTCACGAGCACAATTAGTGTTATGGAACTCCCATTCTTTGCAGTGTTATCCATAATTTGTTATGGTCAATACGGACAAATATCTTTGCGTAATCGATAAAACACAGGCAAACATCTTTCTGGTATTCTGTTTTCAGATGGGAGCCATCTGACATCAGCAATGATATGCCTTATTCCATGTCCTCTTCTGAATCCAACTTGCATTTCTGGCAGTTTCCTGGCAATGTACTGCTGTAGCTGCTTTTGAAAGAGCTTTGGCAAAATTTTACTTTTTGTGTGATATTGATGACATTGTTTGATAATTTCTGTATTCATTTGGATTACCTTTCTTCGGATTGGCGTAAGTATCAGTCTCTTCCAGTCAGTTGGCCAAGTAGCTGTCTTCCAAATTTCTTGGCATAGTTGAGTGAGTACTTTCAGTATTGCATTCATTTTTTGAAACATCCTAATTCGTGTTTTGTCAATGCCTGCAGCCTTGATTCTTATCAACGAGTTTGGTGCCTCTTGGGCCTCTTCCTTTAGTATCTTTGGTTCCTGATCATGTTACCTCCTGAAATGATGGAAGGTCAACCCATCATTTATGGTACAGTGACTGAGTATTCCTTCTATCTTCTTTTGATGCTTCCTGCATTGTTTAATATTTTCCTCCTTAGAATCCTTCAATATTGCAACTCAGGGCCTTAAATTTTTCTGAAATTTGTTCAGCATAAGAAATGTCAACTGTATTCTTCTTTCTTGGCTTCATAACTCTAGTTGTCTGCACATTTCACTGTAATATTTTACTTTGGCTTCTCAAGTCACCCTTTAAAATCTTTTGTTCAGCTCTTTGGCTTCATAATTTCTTCCTTTTGCTTTAGCTACTCTGTGTTCAAGAGCAAGTTTTGGAGTCTCTCCTGACATCCATTTTGGTCTTTTCTTTCGTTCTCTTCTTTTAAATGAGCTTTTGCTTTCTTCCTCTGTGACCTTCTCATTGTCATTCCTTAGCTCACCTGGTCTCAGTCATTAATGTTCAGTGGATCACCTCAATTCTTGAGAGGTTCTCTAAATTCAGGTGGGATATTACTCAGGGTCATAGTTTGACTCTGGTGAGCTTGTTCTTGGTTCCTTCAATTTCAGCTTGAACTTGCATATGAGCAATCGATGGTCTTTTCAGGATATAGCCCCTGCTGGCCTTATTCTGAGTGATGATATTGAGCTTTCCCATTGCTTCTTTCTGCAGATGTAGTCCATCTGATTCCTATATATTCCACCTGGTGAGATCCATGTGTATAGTTGCCGTTGCATTATTGAAAAAAAGGTTTACATACTTGCAATGAAGAAGTCTTTAGTCTTGCAAAATTCTATCACACCATCTCTAGCATTGTTTCTGTCACTGAGGCCATATTTTCCAAGGAACAATCCTTTGTTTCCAACTTTCTCATTCTAATCACCAGTATTCATCAGTGCATCCTGATAGCATGTTCAATCAGTTTCAGACTGCAGAAGCTGGTAAGAATGTTCAGTTTCTTCATCTTTGGCCTTAGTGGTTGGTGTATAAATTTGAATAGCAGTTGTACTAGCTGGTTTTTCTTGTAGGAATATGGATACTATCCTATCATGGCCAGCATTGTATTTCAGGATAGATCTTGAAATGTCCTTTTCAACGATGAATGCAACACCATTTCTCTTCAAGTTGTTATTCACATACTGTATAGTTTGCCAATTCAAAATGGCCATTTTAGAGCACTAATGCCTAGGATATTGATGCTCATGTGTTCTATTTTGTTTTTGATGATTTCCAATTTTCCTAGATTTGTACTACATATATCCCATGTTCCAATTATTAATAGATGTTTGCAGCTGTTTCTTCTTATTTTGAGTCATGTCACATCAGAAAATTGTTTCAAAGCTCAACTTCATGTCATTAAAGGTGACTCTATTTTGAGGAGGTGGCTGTTTCCCGGTCACCTTTATAGTGCTGTCTTAGTTATCTGGTAATGCTCTAACAGGAATACCACCAGTGCATGGCTTTCATAAAGCAAAGTTTATTCCTGCACAGTCCAGTAGGCTACAAGTTTGAATTCAGGGTGTCACCTCCAGTGAATGCACTGTCTCTGTCAGCTCTGGAGGGAAGTCCTTGCGTTAGAGCATTCTGTCTTTGGCCTGAGAGCACCTGGCTCAGGAACCTCAGGTGTGAAGGATGTGCTCTGCTCCTGGTGCTGCTTTCTTGATGGCAAATGGTTCCCAACTCTCTGCTTGCTTTCCTTTCCTTTCATCTTTCATGGGCTAAAAGGATAAAAGGTGGTGCAAGCCACAATCCAGGCAAACTCCTTTCATAAGGATGTTGCGGTCCCACTCTAATCCTCCTTTAACATAATCTTATCTATTAACCACAGGCAGAGACTAGGATTCATGGTGTAGGAAAAAGCACAAAATGGAGGGTAATCACACAACAGTGGGAATCATGACCCAGTCAAATTTTTATGCACATTTTTTGGGGGGACATAGTTCAATCCGTAATAGGTGGCATCCAACTTGAGGGGCTCATCTTCTGGCACTGTATCATACAATGTTCTGCTGCTGTTTATAAGGTTTTCACTAGCTAATTCTTTTCAGTAGGAGACTGGTGGTTCCTTCTTCCTAGTCTGTATTAGTATGGAAGCTCTGGTGAAAACTGTCCCCTGTGGGTGACTCTGCTGGCATTTGACCAGGGCATAGCTGCAGCATCACAGCAACAAACAAACCCTCACTGTATGGCAAACTGACAGGCATGTGGCGGACTGTGGTGGTAGGTGAAGCTAAATTTTGTTCTTGTTGTTAGGTAGCACAGAGTTGGCTCCAGTTCATGGTGAGCTCACAGAATAAAATGTTACCTGGTTCTATGCCATCCTCACAGTCATCGTTGTGTCTGAGCCCGTCATTGCAGCTACTTTGTCAGTCTGTCTCATTGAAGATCTGACCTCAAGTCAAATGTTACTGACTTTAAATAATAATGAATGGCAAGAGCCTCATGAATGACAACCCTGTTTATATCTGAAGGGATTCAAAGCTTCCTTGATGTCTTTCTCTTTCCTTTCTTTCTGGGCTAAATTAGTTAATTTCTTAAAAACTTCCCAGGACTAAAATTGAAAAGATTATGATGAAATCAGCTAGAGGCATCTGAATTTACATTGCAGCTGGTTTCAGATGGTGCTTCCCGGAATTCTTCTGTCTTATAGTGCCGCATGTTTAAGAATCCAGATGATTCAGAGGCCAGCCACTGGCCCTGGGCTACCTCCTCTAAGGCACTTCATTTCCCTTTGTAGTGTTAGGGGAGAGGATGGCAAGGAAGAGAGAATGATTGAAAATAAATCTTTTAATCCAACCAGGGATTATGGGCTTTAGCTAGTAATGCAGACAGTTGGTGGCATCAAACCAGGCACATAGGCAAAAAGGAACGGGTCAGTTTACATTCTTAAATCATAGGACAATTCATTCAACTTGCCACAAAGGGAAAAAAAGGGGAAAGAATTAAGACTGGAAAGACTGAAGTGTATTTTTCCTGCACCTGTGTATGAGACAATCCCTTGAGTTAGCCAGAGCAGATAAAAGCAGAGGAAAATAGGTAAAGCTTTCCTTTTAATTAACTGAGCTTAATCAGGGAATTTGAACAATCACAACTGAAACAAGTCTAGATCTCTGGAAGGAGCAATAAGGGACACACGCTGTTTTAGTCAGCTAGGGCTACTCTAACAGAAATACCACAGAATGGATGGCTTTAGCAAAGGAAGGTTTATTCTTACACAGTCTGATAAGCTACAAGTCCACATTCAGGATGTTGGCTCAGGAGAAGGCTTTCCCCACTTACTGGCTCTGGAGAGAAGTCCAGTATTGCATCAGTCTTTGTCCAGGAAGCATCTTGGCACAGGAACCTCAGGTCTGAAGGATGCGCTCTTTTCCTGGTGCTGCTTTCTTGATGATGTGAGGTTCCCAGTTCTCTGCTTGTTTCTCTTTCCTTTTATCTCTTGTAGGACGAAAGAATTAAGGGTGTGACAAGCCATACTCCAGGGAAACTCCCTTTGCAGTGGAGCGGGGAAGTGATTCTATGAAGGAATTTACAGTCCCACCCCAGTCCTTTAACATACAGCACAGGAAAATCACAGATGGAGGACAATCACAAAATACTGGGAATAGTGGCCCAGCCACACACGACTGCACATTATTTTGGAGGGGACACAATTCAATCCATGACACACACCTATTGATTTTCAGCTGTTGAACTGATTCTGACTCGTGGCACTAGTTCCAGAGGGCTTTCTTGGCTGCAGTTTTTATGGATCTGGCACCATTAGCTGGGTTTGAATCATCAAATTTTAAGTTAGCAGCTGATCACAAACTATGCACCAGCATCTTGTTGATTTTCTGGCCTCTGGTCAAATTAAAAAAACCAAAGATCAAACACGTTGCCGACAAGTTGATGCTGACTCATGACAACCCCGTATGTTATATAGTATACTCGGACTCAATAACATTTTCCTGGCTGTGATCCTTGCATAAACAGATTATCAAACCTTTCTTCTGAGACCCTGTTGCACTGGTATGAACTGATTTTGAGTCAATTCCAACTCATAGAGACCCTGTAGTTTTGGTTAGTGGCCAAGAGCAAACTGTTGGCACAATCCACGGGCCTTCTGGTTAAATCAACTACTTGACAATACTCTGAGAGTGGCAAATACGTTTTCTAAACGCTAAAGATTTCCCTCTAGGTGCGCCCCTAGTGGTAAATCCGGAGAAGTTCAGGGGAATATTTTGTCTCCAGGAGTCCCTCAGGAGCCTGATTTGACTCCTAGTGCTAAGTAGACCTTAAGCAACGTGGATGAAACTTGAAAATACTATGCTGAGGACAAAGGACAAATACTGCGTTATCTCACTCATATGGGTAGAATAGGCAAATGTATATAAAACGAAGTTTACTAGTAGTAACCAGGGTCACATGGAGGGGAAAAAGGGAGTCACAGTTTAGGAAGCCTTGAGTATCTCTGTTCAAGGTAAGGAAAAATTTGGCAATGGATGGTTGCATACCATACTTAATGTAATCAATGGCATTAAATTATACTTGTGAGAAACATTAAACTGGCAAATGCTATGTTATACATATATATGTTTACATTTTTAAAAAATGTGAGCTGTTTCTATACTGAAAAGAGCCCTAGCAGTGTAGTTGAGGAGCTCACAGCTGCTACTCAAAAGTTGTAGGTTAAAGCTCAACAACTGCTTCACAAGAGAAAGTTGTGGCAGTCTGCTTCCATAAACACTGCAGCCCTGGAAACACTATGTGGCCGTTCTCCTCTGTCCAACAATGTTGCTGTAAGTCAGAATCAATGCCATGCCAATGGGTGTATGAGATCTATATTAAGGTATAAAGCAGTTTATTTTATTAACAACAGGCTCTGAATTTGTGTATGCAGTAAGGAGAAAGCTATTGCTCTGAAAACTACACTAAGAGCTCTGGATAGGGGTGATCCTGAGAGTTTAGGTGTTTGGCTCTATAAAAGGTTTTTGCTCTACAAAAGAAAGAAATTATTATTATTATTATCTTTTTTTTTTTTGAGGAAAGAAGCCCGACCGCCCTGCCCGCCCCCCGCCTCCTGCCCCCGCAAAAAGTCTGCTGCTGTTAAGTCAATTGCTCACAGTGAACCTATAGGACAGAGTAGACCTGCCTCACAGAGTTTCCAGGGAACAACCTGTGCATTTGAACTGCTAACCTCTTGATTAGCAGCCATAGCACTTAAGCACCACACCTCTGGGGTTTAAGAAGACACAGGAAGGGGGAGAGCAGAGGGAGGAAGGGAAGGAAAGAAGGGAAGGAGTGAGGGAGACAGAGGGAGAGAGAGAAGTGGGGAGAGAGAGAGAAGTGGAATGAGATGAGCTACCAAGACAGGATAAACTGGTGTCAGATGAGTAGTCAACAGAAATTTAGGAATGATGATGCCCAGCGCAGAAGCTGCATATGTTGTGCACTGCCCACACTGCACATCTAAGAAGAGCTATTTATTTTGCAGGCGTGCACAGATGAGCTTGAATATTCGTTATGACAGTTGTCCACCAGATGTCAGTAAAGTGACCTGTTCTAACGTGGTGAGTATACTAAAGACAATTTTGTACCCTATGAAAATATCTCAAGGAAGGATGCTTTAAGACAAAAAATTGCACAAAGGTAGAGTAAGTCCTGGCGGATCCCCGATAATGGGTCTTCTTCCATTTATTATTTCAAACACCCCACCTTCACACCCTCTTAGAGATAGAAAGAAAATAAATGAGAAAAACAAAAGAAGAAAAGAATCCCCAATTTTCTACCCTCTGTGAGCTATTTATTTCCCCAAATCTAAAACAAAACAACTGTATTGAACACAATTTTAATCATTCTCAAGGAACTCTGGTAGTGCAGTGGTTAAGTGCTCAGCTATTGACTGAAAAGTCAGCTTCTTGGAAGAAAGACGAAGTACTTGGCTTCTCTAAAAATTCTTTTGGAAACCCTGTGGGGAAGGTCTACCTTGTCCTGTAGGGCTGCTAAGAGTCAGAATTTTGACTCCTCTGTGTTTAAACAGATCTTAGAACTTTTGTTGTGATTCACTTGTAATATAGCATTCTTCCTTTTGGATGTTTGTAGTAGGTAGTACAACCAAAATATTTTTGGAAGCATAGTGAGACTGCATGTCAGATACTTTGGACATGTTGTTAGGAGACATCAGTCCCTGGAGAAGGACATCAAGCTTGGTAAAGTGGATGGCCAGCACAGCAGAGGAAGAACCTCCAAGAGATGATGTTTCTTTCAGTCAACTGGTGGTGCTTTAACAGACATACCACAGATGGATGATTTAAAAAGAGGAATTTTATTTGTCATGGCCCAGCAGACTAAAAGTCCAAATTCAAGGTGTCAGCTTCAGGAGAAGGCTTCCTCTATTGGCACTAGAGGAAGGTTCTCGTAGTCAGTCTTCCCTTAGACTGGAAGCTTCTGACATGCAGGGACCCTGGTCCTTTCCAAAGGACAAACTCACCACACGGCACTGCTTTCTTTCTTCGTAGTATGAAGTCCTCAAATGTCTCTGCTAGCTTCTTTCCTTCATACCTCCAGACACTGCCTCAAGGCACAAAACAAACTCACATATTCAATAGCGTCCTACGAAAATAAATGCCTTTACACACCCTTGTTAACATCATAGAGGCAGAAATTCCAACATGGAGGAATATCACACAATACCAGGAATTACGGCCCAGCTAAGTTGCTACAGATTTTGGGGGGAACACAGTTCAATCCATGACAGATGGATTGACACAGTGACTATGACAACGGCTCAGGCGTGGAAACAGTTCTGAGGATGATGCAGGACTAGGCAGGGTTTTGTTCTGCTGCACACAGGGCCACTGAGTTGGAACTGACTCGATGGCGCCTAACAACAACAGCAGCATAGCAGGTGTGATAAGTTTGTGTCAGCTTCTCCTTTTGGCTTATGCCAGCCAAGTGCCGTCGAGTCAGATCCGACTCATGGCGACCTAAAATTGATCATCTATATTACAGTTTGTTATGCATGCTTCTAGTTAAAAGTTAAATATTGCCATAAGACCTGTGATGAAAACCTACACTCACCTATGTTGCCCTAACTTCCTCTCCCAGTCCTGCTCCTTGGGTACACCCACTCCAACTCTTTTGCCCACTTGCTGTGCTGTATACATCCAGATTTCTAAATAAAATGCTTCAGTATTGATTTGTTGACTTGTCAAGTTCAGATTTTTCATTGTTGTCCTATTCTAATGGCTGAGTACATTAGCTGTGAACTCTGTGGTGTGATTAACTACTTCTGTGTGTGGCCTTTCAAGCCATGGTCTGGTAACTGGGCAGGACTATGTGACAGGGTAATTGTGGCCCACCAAGGGGACTGGTCAGTTTCACCTCAGAAGAGAGCCATTTGCAGAGAAGAGAAGAGAACCCCAGCACCATTAAGGAAGACCAGCCAGGAGCCAGTGTGTCCTTTGGACCTGGTGTCCCTGCACTGAGGAGCACCTGGCCCTAGGGCGTAGGTAGTGAAATGTAATGAAGATGGTGAGAGGCAGTGGCAGCAGAGATCCATCAGTAAGCATTGCTGCACCGTGCTTCCCAGCCCGGGGAGTGAGAAAGCTGAGTGCCTTTTGGTGGAGGCCTAGGGCCTGGGAGAGGATTGGGAAGAGGCTGTCCTGGGGGAAGAACTGTATCTTTGAATGCTCCTGAGGCCGAACTGTGACCTGTTACTTCCCTAATAAACCCCACAATTGTGAGTACTTTGAAGGTGGCTGTAGTGATGTTCAGCAATGAAGTATGTAGCACTTAGAACAAATAAGTTCACGAACTTAATAGTCAGGCCTCCTAAAGCACGGCAGAAAAGTGGAGAGTGCTGTTGGAGGAACGGTTGGCGTCAGAATTGGTAGAGGTGGTGGAGAGAGGAGGCATGTTGACTACCACCTCACGGGAATCAGCCTTGCCTGTTAGTTCTGCTTCCTCGCTGTGAAGTTGAGAAGATCAGACACCACGCTCACATCGTTTTTACAGCTGACAAAAGAACAAATTAGTCATAAGGAAAACACAACCAGAATCCTCCTTAGAAGAGAGAATTCTGAGACTTTGACTCAATTACCTTGGACACATTATCAGGAAAGAGCAACTGCTAGGATGGGATATCATGTTTGGTAAAGTTCAGGGTCAGTGACAGCGAGGGAAACCCTCCCTTACATGGACCGACAATACCAGTGAGCACGGGGGTGGTGCAGGACCAAGCAGAGTTCCCTTCTGCTGAATGTGTAAGATCACTGTGGGTTGGAGCCCACCAGATAGATGGCCACTGTTGCTGTTGTTGGGTGCCTTTGAGTTGATTTTGACTCATAGTGACTCTAGGACAAAGTACAACTGTCCCATAGGGTTTCCAAAGCTGTAATCTTTATGGAAGCAGGTTGTCACATCTTCCTCTTGCAGATAACAACTAACAATGACGTTAAGTAATGCTGGCTGCTGTAATAAACAACCTCCACATTGCAGTAGCTTAACACAAGTTTATTTTTTTCTCAGTGTAGGTCATCGGGGCAGGTGTTAGTAAAAGTGTGTTCTCCTGCACATCTTCAGGGGCTCAGGCTCCTTCCGTCTTTGATACTGTTGCCAGATGATGTCTCAGATGCCACAACTCATATGAGCGTCTTGTCCTTCACTGATCAGGAAATGAACCAGCTTTCCCCATGAACGAAACTTTATTAAAGAGGCTTGTAAGCAGAGATGGGTAGGGCCTAGGCAATGCTTGCCCCTGCCTTCCTGAAAACAGATTGTGTCAGGGCTTATAAACTATTTGGGGAAGGAAAGGTCTCCTGTTTTATTCATATTGGAGGTAGAGATTTCCAGGAAGCGTGGGCGCTAGGCAAATTAGGCTGCACATGCCTCTGGACAAAATGAAGTTGGCAGCAAAGGGTCCTAGGAGACACTGGCAGACTTCCTATGGGATGTTGCTTATGTGTAGTCCTTTGAGATTTTAGTTCTTTATGCTCTTGTGTGTTTCTTCTGGAAGGTCACATAGTGCTCACTCCTGGCACCATGGCCCATGCACATTCTGATTCATCCTGAAAAGCAACATAAAGAAGTTCTTATTCTTTTGGTATCTGTCGTATATTAATCAGAAGTCTGGATTAGATCACCCTCATACTGTATAAGACTTAATTGTCCTTGGGGGTTTCCAAACTACCAAGAGGACATCGTATGCTTTTCCTATCCCAGTATTCCAGGATGTGGCTAATTATTAGGTCCTTTAGACACTCCTTGGAACTCTATGGGGCAGTTCTACCCTGACCTCCATGGTCACTATGAGTCCGACACAACTCAACAGCAGTGGGTGGAATTTTTCATCCCCTGCAAAACCGTGGTGGCATAGCAGTTAACTGCTACGTCTGTTAACCAGAAGGTTGGCAGTTTGAATCTGCCAGGTGCTCCTTGGAAGCTCTGTGGAATAGTTCTATCTCGTCCTGTAGAGTTGCTAGGAGTCAGAATTGACTCAGTGGCACTGGGTTTTTTTTCTTTTTCTTTTTTTGGTTATTATCCCCTACTACCTCTTTGTAGTTACAACATTTACTGAAAGGTGTTTACAGAGGTGTGTGGGTTCCCTGTCTCAGTAGCACCATTTCAACATGTGACCTCCAAGGTTTCCTCGGAACGGAAAGACAGAACAGATCCTTAACTGTGAGAGGTGTTATGGGCCAGGTCAGAAAGTGGCGCACAACACTTCTGTTCATCCCAAGATGACAATCTTACTGCTGCGGAGCTGGTTGTGTAGTCTCACTGTGTGCCTGAAAGGAAAGGAAATGGAGTTGAACACAGTGTTGTTCCTGCCACAGTAGTTCATGCTGTCTTGATTTCTTGTGTCCTCCTCTAAACCCTGTGGAGCAGTTCTACTCTGTCCTGCAGGGCTGATAGGAGTCGGAAGTGACGTGACAGCAATCGGTTTTTATTTTTGGTTTATTTGATATGTAGTGGGTTATCAAGAAAGGCATTTGGATCATTTGGATATGAATTTCAAGGTCTGGGAAGAGATCTAGGGTAGAAAGTTGTATGTAGAAGTTTTAAGCCTCTGGATGGTATCTGAAGCCACAGGACGGAATGAGATCCCTGAGAGGGTGAGTATAGGTAAGAGGAGAAGGGAATGGGAAGGCAGGGGAGGAGAGAGGAAGGGACAGGCAGGACAGGGACTGAGGTCCGAGACAGAGAAACCTGCAAATGCAAGGAGAAAGGAGTAGTCAATGACAGGGCCGCGATGTGTGGTCCTGGGGAAGCCAAGAGAAGAAAACGTGAGAGGAACCAGTGAATAAATAAATCAATAATTAAAAGCTGCCATCCAGTCGATTCTCACATAGTGTCAAGCATGGGGAGTGGTAAATGGAGTCAAGCGCCTGTGAGTCTGTTTACTAAGTAAGGACAGAATTGGCTGTTGGTGTAACAACATGGATGTTGTCAGGAACCTTGATTACCTTGTGGGGATAAAAAAAAAAATTCTTGATCAGATTGGGTTTAAAAGACAGTGGGAGGGAGAGAAATTGGAATAGAGCACGAAATGGTTTTGAAAAGCTTTTGTGTAGAGAAATGAGGCAATAACTGAAGGACGAAGTCGAGGGAAGACGGGGGGCTGCTTGTTCGTAGGCTGGTGGGATGATCCTTAGAGAAAGATGAAGATGAGCGATTCCGGAGGGCTCCTGGAGCAGCCTCAGAGTGTCTGGACCTCAGACACACAGAGCAGCCTTCGGTACCAGCACCCAGTTTATTGTTTGTCTCATTTCTTGTATCTTTTAGGAACTGAATTAAGCTTTGTAATTCTCTTTAGACATACACTGTACATTCCCTACTGATTTTATTTCTAGTTATTTTGTCTTACTTGCTGTGAGAAAGGAATTTCTTTCCTTAATATTTCCTAACAAATAATGCTGATCTGTAGAAACAACTGATTTTTATATACATAAATGATGTGTAGAATGTGTTTGCTTCTCAGTAGCTGACACTAACCTTTGTTTTATGAAGAGCTTGGTTTATTAAAAGGGGTTATAACAAGCCTGCTGAGGGGTAGAGTGATCATGTGGCTGATTTTTAGGTTTCATGAAAATTAAAATAAGCTTTTCTGCATGATAAAAATGGAAACCTTGGTGGCATAGTGGCTAAGTGCTATGTTAACCCAAAGGTGGGCTATTCAAATCCACCAGGTGCTTCTCGAAACTCTATAGGGTAATTCTAACCTGACCTATAGGGTCACTATGAGTTGGAATTGACTCGACAGCAGTGGCTTTGGCTTTTCTTTGTTATAACAATAAAAAATAAAACAAGGAAGGGAATGCTTCTCAGAAGCAAGGACGGTAAGATATCAGCTTGGTACCCTTGGCAAGAGACATTTAGAAAAGGAGATTGTTCTATGGAAGCAGTGTGTGCCGTGTGAGGTAAACTCTCTGATTTCTCTATACAATTAGCCAATCTGAATTTCTCAGTAATACTTTTGGTGCTATAGTATTGTTTGTTGAGACTGGAGATATGCTCATATAGCCTGGCTGAGTTTTCTTAATCAAGTTTGCCATGAAGCAAAATCAGAATCTACATATGGACACAACTGGATATTAAAACCAGGTACCACCAGTCCATTCTGATTCATGGTGACTCTGTGTGTCAGTAGAAGTGGGCTCTGTGGGGTTTTCAAGGGCTAGCTTTTCAGACGGAAATAACCCAGCTTTTCTTCCAAAGTGCCTCTAGATGGACTCAAACTTCCAATGCTTCAGTTAGCAGCCAATTGCATTAACCATCTGTACAGCCCTGGGAATCCAGTTGTATGTTAGGTTTTATTTATAGTAATATTAGATTATATATACACTTAAAGTACATCAATTCACATGTTTTCTTTGCTTGAAAAAACAGAGGAGAGGAAAGAGATATATTAACCTGAAGTCTGGTGGTAGGAACCTAGCGAGAGGCACCATGGAGGAAAGCCTGGTGATTTGCTTCCATAAAGACCACAGTCAAGAAAACCCCATGTAGCAGTGCTACTCTGTAGCATACAAGGTTGCTATGAGTCAGATTCAACTCGATTGCAATGGATTTGGTTTTTTGGTTATTCTGTCCAATATAATTATAGCCAAGAGTGAGCACCAGAACGGGAAAATGAGCTGTTGTTTCCTGTAATGATGTGAGCAGTTTTCCATGCTGAGTACAAATGTTAAGATATTCATTTTTCGTAGAACATGTACCTTTAATTCTAGCCATTTACTTAATTTGTTGTTCCACTGAAGACAATATTCCAGTATTGTAGGACAAATTGCCTTTATTGAACACATTGACAAGTTGTATGTATGTCTGTCTCTATTATGATAGATTTTCAGTGGTAATTTTGATTGGTTAAGATGATCATACATTTTTCTGCTTGAACTCATTTTGATAAATTACATTCATTTTTCTTAATATTTAATCATGCTTGCATTCTTGGAGTGGAGTCAACTTGTAATGGTGTATTACTATTATGTACTTCTAGATTTGGATTGCTTATTTTTTATTTATGATTTTCATGTCTATATTCATAAGTGAATTTCGTTTATTTTTTCCCTATCCTTATGAGATTCAGATTCTGAACTATCTTTTATCTTATCTTTTCCATCTTGTTCCATGGAGCCTGTGCTTTTTTGTTTTTGACAAAAAGTTCTTCTTTATTACAAAATTTTCGGAAAGCATAAACCTACTGCTGATGAGTGGATTTCAATTCACAGCAACTCTATAGGACAAAGTAGAACTTCCTAGTAGGGATTCCAAAGAGCAGCTATTGGATTTAAACTGCTATTGTTTTGGTTAGTAGCCAAGTTATTAACCACTTTGCCATAGATTTGAACCTGAATGCACCTATAACCCAGCTATTCTACTCTTAGATAGAAACTCTATTTTAATTCTTCGGCGTGTCATAGTAAGCCTGGTGGTATAGTGGTTAAGTGCTACAGCTGTTAACCAAAAGGCCAGCAGCTTGAACCCACAAGGCAGTCCTGGAAAACTCTTTGGGGCAGTTCTGCTCTGTTCTGTAGGGTTGCTATGAGTCAGAATCGACTGGAGAGCAGTGGGTTATAGTCTCGTATTGATACAAGTGTGTATCAGGAGACATATATAAGACGGCTCACAGTAATGTATATTTTTTTAATACAAAATATTGGAAACAACTTAAGTGTCATTAATAGCAGCATAAATAAATTCATCATATCATCATATACACGATATTATGGATTGGCTGTTATCCACAAGGTTGACAGTCCAAATCCGCTGGTAACTCCTTGGAAACCCCGTGGAGACGTTCTACTCTATCCTGTAGGGTTGCAGTGAGGCAGTGTTGACTCCACAGCAATCATTTTATATAATATTATGCACTGCCTTGAATTAACCTCAAAAACAAAGTATTGTGTAACAAAATGTAAGAGACAAATCTATATATAAAGTGTATGTTAATATAAAAGCTGAAAACATTGGTACATTTGAGTCCAAAACACTGTATTGTTTGGGGACATGTTCATACGTATGAACAAAGAAACTACAAAAGGAAAAAAGGGAATACTTAACATAAATTTCCAGATACTAGTGATATGGGGTGCGGGCTGTGATTAAGTAGCATCATCACACATGGCTTCAAAGTTATCAGTCATTTTTTAAGTTTGATTATCTGTATGTATGCTTACATCATTGTCATTTTTGAATTGACCATTTACTTTATATACTTTATGGATTTCATTTTATAAGTTAAAAGAAAGGAAAGTGGTTTAGGGCTATAAGTTGTGGGAATAACTTTTTCTTTCATTTGCATGATTGTCTTTCTTTTTAAAAATGAATGCAGTAATTTTTGTTCCAAAAAAAAAAAATACATCTTCTCTGTGCAGCATTCATGCGCTGTTGCCCTTTTCTCTGTTCCTTCACGGTTTCCAGTGCTCCATGTTCTCTTTTCTGTTTATTTGGCTTTGAAGAAGGGAGGGCTGTTCAGGTCTGACTCAGCTGGAGGCATAGGTGATGGATTAGTCTGGGTCTCCCTCACGGTCTCCCTGAGGATGGTCGGAGTCTTTCTCTTGGATCCTAAGTAGGGGATGAGTTTCTGTTCACGGTAATCGGTTAAATGACTGCTGACTTAGGCATGCGTGGACTGTACAGGAATCTCCTCTTTCTGGGAGAACTGCAAATAACTGCATGTAGGTGTAGCCCTGGGCATTGGAAACAGTGTATCATTGTAAGTCAGAAGCAAAAAATGAAAAAAAACGTTTCTCAGGGCACTTCCTCTTGGCCATTCCTGATTTGGCTCCTCCTTCCGTGAAATCACACATCCTGAGATAGCTTTCTTGACTATTTCAACTGTTAGCTGGGTCACACTGCAGTTGTGAGTCAGCTCCAACTCGTGGTGACTCCATGTATAACCAACAGAATGAAAGGCTGCCAGCTCTTGAGGCGTCTTCATGAGCACTGGTAAGTTTGAGTACATTGTTTTGGCAGTTGTGTCAATACATCTCATTTAGCTTCTCTCGCCTTTGATTGTCCTTCTCTTTCCCAAATAAGTCTTTTCTTGCAATTGGTCCCTTCTGATGACATATTTAAAATAAGTGAGTTAAAGTCTCAGACGATATTCAGTGAATCATAGAATTTTCATATTGGCTAGTTTCCAGAAGGAGATCACTAAGTCTTTCTACCTACTCTGTCCTAGTCTGGAAGCCCCCCGAAACCTGTACATCATGGGTGATCCTGCTGCTATTTGAAATACTGGTGGCACAGCTTCCAGCATCATAGTGGTATGCAAGTCATGACAGTATAGCAAAGTGACAGATGAGTGATGGCATGTTGTATTACAGGTGGTCGCAATCTCAGAATATGTAATCTCAGCCACAGCTGCAGACGCTAGAGAGTTGCTCGAACTGAGTAGTAGAAGAAATTATTTTTGTTTCTAATTTATTAAATAGAAAAATCTAGAAAATTCCTAATTTATTAAATAGATAACATAAATGCTTGAAGTAAGACATATACAAATTCCTTTTTTCCAAATTACTTGGTTTAACAATTTTTAAATCTTTGTTGTTTTATTGCTGGATATTATTCCAATACAAGAATATGTACACTTTCACTCAATCACAATTAAAAAAAAAAGAATATGTCATCACTTATCAACTCTACTCTTGAGGGACACCTAAAATGCTTCCAATCTGGGCCCTAAATAACTGGTATAAAAGACCCCAAACATTCCTATACATTTTTGTAGATGTTCGGATTTCTGATGAGTGTGTGCTGAACCATAAGTGATATGTGTGTTCATCTTTCACAGATGACACCCAAGAGTTTTCCAAAGTACCAGCAGCAATTTGCTGCCAGCAACGTGAGCATTCCAGTTCTTCCACGCATTTGTTAACTTAGTATTGCTCATTTTAAAAGCTTTATTCATGCTCATGAATATTTAGTGATATCTCATTGAGTCCAAGGGTATTGAGCATCTTTTGTATGCTTATTGGTCATTTGGATATCCTCTTTAATTAACTATCAAGTTTAAGTCATTGGCCTTTTAAAAAACATTGAATTATCTATCTTCTTCTTCTGGATATTAAAGAGTTCTTTACATGTTCTGAGTATAAACACTTTTGTTGCTGTATATGTTACAAATATCTGTTCCTACAGTGTGGCTTAGGAAACCCTGGTGGCATAGTGGGTTAAGTACTACATCTGCTAACCAAAATGTCGGCAGTTCAAACCCATCAGGTACTCCTTGGAAACTCTATGGGGCAGTTCCATTCTGACTTCTACGGTCACTATGCGTCAGACTTGACTTGAAAGCAGTGGCATTTTTTGTTGTTGTTTAATGGTGTGTCTTGGATCCGACTCAACAGCACTTGGCTTGGCTTGGCTTTTCACTTAGGTCTTATTATATGTATATATATAAGTTCCTGTATATTATATTGTTTTAATCACTGTTTAGATTTTTTAAATTTAAGTTTCTAATTGATTATTGTTAATTTGAAGGGGCTATAATTTTTTGTATGTTTATCCTGCATTTAGTCCCGTCACCAGATTAATTCTGTGTTTTTGAGACTTGGATTTTCTAGTAACACAATGCAAAGACAGATATTTCTCTTCTTTGTCAATATTTATCCTGCTTATTTTGACTTAGTGGGTCAATTAAAGTGTTCTCACTATTGTGAAAAATAAAGGTGACAGTAGACCTCTTTATCTTGGAGATTTTAATGGAAATAACTTTAGTAATTCATGGTTGAATATAATATTTGCTGTAGTTTCATGTTTAGATAATGTGAGCTTCAAGTAAAAATGGGTTTTCTTTGTCGAGTTAATATGACAGTGTTGGTTTAACATGTGTTTTAAATCAATTTCTTTTGAGATATAAAAAAGCAGATTAAACAAACAAGCAGGCAACTGAGATAGGGAAGACAGATGCCATGCCATAAGAATGTGACCAAGGAACCGAGAAACAGAAATTGAGAAGAGACAAGGACCTTCCTGCAGAGTCCACAGAAAAAGAAAGCCTTCCCCTAGAGCCTGCACCCTAAATTTGAACTTCTAGTCTCCTCAATTGTGAGAAAATAATTTTCTGTCTGTTAAAGCCACCCATTGGTGATATTTTGTTATGGTAGAACTAGATAGCTAAGACAGGTAATAATTCAGCAAGTATAGGAAATACTTGAATATGCATCACCCATTACTTCAAAATCTTATCCTGGTGTACTATTTGAAAATAATAATTTTTTGGAAAGTTTCCTGGTTATTAGGCTTAATCACACTTGGTGGCTCTGTTTATTAAGAATTGAGACATTTTTACTGCATCAATGAATATTTCATTATTTGTAAATCATGATTTTCCATATGGCAATATAAAAAATATTTTCAGATTAAAAAAAAAGACCACTAATAGCTCTATTAGTCAACTATTGCTGTGGCAGTACTGAATAACAAATGAGTCCAGAATCCCAGTGACTTACAATGGCAAACACTGATTTTCCTCACTCAAACAGGTCTGCAGGTCAGTAGAGCAGTCCTGCTTTAGGCTGTGTTGGGCTCAGGTCTGCTCCGAATGTGCCCTATCTCGGATCGCCAGCTTGCCTGGGTGCATTTTCCTCACGGAAGGTGATAGAAGTGTAAGAGGGGTAAGAAAGTTCATCAGTCAAACCCACTGTCACTGAGGGATTCCAGCTCACGGTGACCTTGTGTGTGTCAGAGTAGAACTGTGCTCTACAGTTATGTCAGTGGCCAATTTTTCAGAAACAGATTGTCAGGCCTTTTTTCTGAGACTCCCTTGAGTAGATTTGAACTACCCATCTTCAGCTTACTAGTCAAGTAATTAACTGATGGTACCACTCAGAAATTCAGTAAGCCCACTAGAGTCTCTTGAAAAGCCTCCTTTTGGAAATGGCATGTTGTGACTTCTGCCACATCCATTGGTCCACTCTAGTAGGTGACTGAGCCCAGCACCAATGGGGTGAGGAAGTCAGCTGCCTGCAGAGCATGACTGCAGGGGTAAGAAAGGAAGAACTAGGAGCAAGTCATGTCATCTGCTACAATGGCCAGAAGTTACAGAACTCTGACTCTATTTTATTTATTCACTTGTTTCTCTACTCATCAAATTGAAAAAGAAAGGAAAAATTAGTTACCCTCAAGTCATTTCTGACTTACAGCAATCCTGTGTGTATCAGAGTAAAACTGTGCTCCACAGTGTTTTCTGTAGCTTAGTTTTTAGAAATAGATCACCAGGCCTTTTTTTTCTGAGATGCCACTGGCTGGACTTGAATCTTTGTCTTTCATTAACAGCCAAGTACATTAATTGTTTGCATCAGTCAGGTACTTCAGCCATAAGATACACTGCTCAAATTAATAACTAAATTGCACCTCTGTTTCTTTTTTAAACAAACATTTTCTTTTACTATAAAGAAAATTTAATTCTTGGATAAAACGAATTTTTTGTTTTTTGAAAAAAAAGCAAGAGCTGTATTTGCGTTGTTCATGCAGTTGTATTTTCTACTATATTTAGTTGAAAATTCTACAAGAGAGGCATTAAATATTTATGCAAGAACATTTAAGGTCCCCAGAGAAATATGTCAATCGGAAAATTTTGTATATTGTATTTTGCATGGGCACCAGTGCATGTAGCATTTCTTGTAGTAAATCTCTAACCATGGATAAAATCCAAATAATTTAATGGCTGTTACTTAGGGAAAAAAGACTTCTTCCCTAATTCACTTTAAGCTTAAATTCTTCCTTTGACTGCACCATTTCTGTCCCTATGGAGCCAACGCAGTTATTTAATTAATAGAGGCTCTAAAATAGTTGAAATTATTTTGTTATCATGCTTTGAGTCCTGTCCTGAATGCAGTTGTAAAAATATTTTTCAGTGTAATAATCAAAAATGCGTTAGTCAATAATGAAGCTGAACAGTGTGGAAAGTCAGTGCAAAATCAATTCGGTTTCCTCGTCAATACTCTGTATCAGAGGCTGGCGAACTGTGGTCCACAGGCAAATCCAGCCTGTTTTTACAACTAAAGTTTTATTAAAATGCTGCCCTGTTCATTCATGTATACATGGTGACTGTTTTGGTGCTACAGAGGCAGAACTGAATACTTGCAACAAAGACCTTAATGCCTACAGGGCCTAAAATATTTACTATCTGATCCTTTACAGAAAAGTTCTGTAGTTATTCTAAGGCAAAAGAATAGCTTCAAAAATACAACTGTTAGAAAATTAAAACCTTTTTGTTTATTAAAAAAAATTAAATGCGCTTTTCATGCTCACATCCACTGGAGATGTCTGATGTCGGGGGAGGGTGCTGATAAATGCAAAGATTCTGTGGCAACTTTAGTATGGGAAACGTGTACAAGTCAGCATAGGCTAGGTTATGCTGCAGTAACAAACAACCCACCACGCTCAGTGACTTAACACAGTACCCTTACTTCTCACCCCTCTTGCATGCCCACTGTGTGCTGGCAGAGGCACCCCGAGGGCCAGGCTTTTTGAGCAGTCACTATCTGGTCAGCATATCAGAAACAAAAGGAGTGTGGCTAATTATGTACTGGGTGTTAAAACTTCCATCCAGAATGGACATGTATCGCTTTCTCTGGCCAAATGGAGTCACATGACTACCTAATTGTAAGGGACTGGGGAAACATAACCCTACATATACCCATGATGAGAGATGGAAATGTTTGGTGGATGGCTTTAATGACTACTATGGAAAATGGTTTCACAAAAGTAGGAGAATGCCTGCCTGTGTTATGATCAACAAAGCCCCAGTGTCTCAGATGTAGAGGTTTGCAGTGATAGGCTGTCATTATTAGTTGTTGCTGAGTCAGCTCCAACTCATGGGGACTTCATGTACAACAGAGTAAAATATAGCCTGCACTTGAGCCATTCTCCTGAACCTTAGTATGCTCTAGTCCATTGTCAGGGCCACTGTATGTTTTGTGTCTTCCAACCTAGGGGGATTCATCTTATGGCACTGTATTAGACAATATTCTGTTGTGAGACATAAAGTTTTCATTGACTAAATTTTAGAAGTAGTTCATCAAGCCTTTCTTGCTAGTCCTTCTTAATCTAGACTCTCCACTGAAACCCATTCGCTGTAGGTGAGCCTGCTGCTACTTGAAATACCAATGCCATACCTTCCAGCAACGTGGAAGCCGCCACAGTGCAACAAACTGACAGATGTGTGCGCGGTGGACAGTGATGTGAGGGACAGAAAAATCTCTTTTTTACTTTGTTTCTCTCTTCTTCCCTCCCAGGACTTCATCTGTGCTTTAGCTGATATAAATTTCTCCTGGGGAAGGTAGGACATTAATCTCCTGTTTCTAGTGTTGTTAGAACTTGGCATCTTTTTTTATTTTCATAAATATTTGATGTGTCAGTTGGAAAAGTTAGATCCAAGTTACTAGTTGGCCTCAACTGAACTGGAAAGCTCTACTATTTTTTTTTTTTAACACAACACTGGGACAAGCAAAAATCATTTAAAAGTACATGGAAAAACAAACCAATAACACCCACCACCTCGTGGCTAATTCGCAAACTGGTACCAGAAATGAAGTGATTTACTTTTTTCTTAATCCCAGACAGTCTTTCAAGGACAGAGATAGAGTATCAAAGTTGCTACAAACTGAACTCAAGTAGATTTATATCTTGGAATACCTTGCTTAAAGAAGGCACTTCATTTCATTTATCCTTCCTAACCTTCTTAACAGTGAGAGCAGCAGTGGTTCAGTGGCAGAATTTTTACCCTCCATGTGGGAGACCGTGGTTCCAGTCCTGGCCAATGCGCCTCACATGCAGCCACCACCTGTCTGTTAGTGGAGCGTTGTCTGTTGCAGTGATGCTGAGCCGGTTTCAGTGGAGCGTCCAGACTAAGATGGGCTAGGGAGAAAGGCTTGGCCATCTACTGCTGGTCATCAGTCAGTGAAAACCCTATGGATCACAACAATCTGAGCCGGTTGGATGTGGGTCTGCCCTGAATCAGGGTAGTTAACAGCAACAACAATCTTCTAAATGATTCCAGAGATAGAATAGCTCCATGGGGGTGTACTGGACATAGCCATGGTAGTCTCAGAGGACAAGAGTCTGTGTCTGGTCTAGACTGCTTATCAGAAAAGGAAATTACAAGGAACTGAGTTTGTCTAGATCCTTTTTGCTTGAGGCAAGTATCGAGAGTCCATCAAAGGAACTTCTGAGAATTGAGAGGCCTGTATTTTTTAGGACTGTGTGCCTTACTGTAGTCTATCAGGATTTATTGAATCTTGCTTATAGAATGTTCCATGTAGCATTTATATCCTTTGTGATGAGATTTGCACTTGGGGTGCAAAGGGTTAAATTGTGTTCAGGCCTGGCAAGTCAGAATCTATTACAAGAAATCAGGATTCTAACACAAAGCAATCCAGAGTAAATCTGAACGTAATCTCTAGGGGATTGAAATTTTCAATAGTTTTGTTTACTGATACATCCTCAGTGCCCACAACAGTGCTGGGAACAGAGTAGGTAGTCAATCAATATTTTCCAGATGAACAAAGCACCAAGTCCAGAATCAAGACTGAAGTACAAATTGAAGAGCCAGGAGGTCACTAGGACAGTGGAGAGTGGGATTTGAAGGATAAAGTAGGTGTCAGACAAAGGTGAGAGGTTCAGTCTTCACTGTGATTGGAGGCAGTCTGTGTGCAACCCGCTGGTCGTCTGTGACACAGGGTCAGAGGCAGGGCAGATGTAACAGGATTTTTGAAAACTGAAGTGAAATGCAGTGGGTTTTATTTTTAGAATTTGTGTGTAGGGGGAGGCAGCACTTAGATAAATTTAAAGAATGATTTTTTAACATCATGCTTTTATTCATATACCACCTGCAGTGTCACAATACTTGCATATACATACATCTAGTCCTTGAGGCCGCCACTTGTCTGTTAGTTTGGCATATGATGCTACCTTATGTGTTGCTGTGGTGCTGATATTTCAAGTACCAGCAAGGTCACTCAGGGTTGACAGGGTTCAGTGGAATTTCCAGACTAAGACAGACTAGAAAGAAATGCCTGTTCATCTACTTGGAAAAGTCAGTGAATGGAAACTTCATGGATCGCAACAGAATGTTTCCTGATTTACTGGCTTTGGATATGTTACCAGGATGGATTAATCCCTAGAGGTGAGCGTCATGTTAGGTGAAGCTGAGGCCAGTGAGGGTAAGGAACAAGGAAGAGTCTTGGTGAGATGAATTGGTACAACAGCCTCTACGATGAACTTAAACAAGTCATTGATTGTGAGATGATGCAAGACTGAGCCAAGTTTTGTTCCGTCGTACGTAAAACAGCCATGAGTTGGGCTCACCTCCTTGGCAGCTGTCTCCCTCACGCCCTTCCTTTTTTCCTGCCTCCCTCCTCATGTGTGTGCAAAAACTGGGCAGTAAATAAGGAGGACTGAGGAATTTACACTTTTGAATTGTGTTGGCAAAGAGTGTTGAAGATACCATGAACTAGCAAAAGGGTGAACAAATCTGTCTTGGAAGAAGTAGAGCTAGAATGCTCCTCAGAAGCGAAGATGGCAAGGCTTCATCTTACATGTTTTGGGCATGTTATCAGGAGGGACTGATCCCTGGAGAAGGACATGGTCATGGATTGAATAGTGTTCCCTAAAAAATCTGTAGCAATTTGACTGGGCCATAATTCCTGGTATTGTGTGATGTTCCTCCATACCGGAATTCCTGCCTCTGTGATGTTAGTGAGGGTAGAGGAGTGCTCTTGTGTTGGTAGAACAAGACAGTGTAGAAGTTTGTCTTGTTCCTTGAGGCAGTCTCTTGATATATAAAGAAGACAAGGTAGCAGAGACATTTGGGGGCCTCATACCACCCAAAAGCAGTGCTGGGAGCTGAGCGCATCCTTTGGAAAGGACCAAGGTCCCTGCACCTCAGAAGCTCCAGTCCTGGGAAGACTGACCCCAAGGACCTTCCTCCAGTGCCAGCAGAGGAAGCCTTCCCCTGAAGCTGGCACCCTGAATTTGGGCTTTTAGCTTACTGCACTGAGACAAATAAAATCTGTTTTTAAGCCATCCACTTGTGGTATTTCTACTAGAGCAGCACTAGCTGACTAAAACAGACACCATGCTGGGTAAACTAGAGGGTCAAAGAAAAAGGGGAAGGCCCTCAAAGAGATGGATTGACACAGTGGCCACAACAGTTGGCCTCAAGCATGAAAATAATTATGAAAATGGCTCAGTACTGGGCAGGGTTTTGTTCTGTTGTACATAGGGTAGCTATGAGTCAGAGCCAACTTGACAGAACCTAACAACAGTAACATCTATCTATCTACCTACCTACCTGTCTATCAAGCATCCATCTGTCCATCCGTCCATCCATCCATCCGTTCGTCTGTCCGTCCGTCCATCCGTCTATCCATCCATCCATTCTTGAGGTAGATATTACCCTTTTTGACTGTAGGCAAGAATGAGACAGGTTACATAACTTCAGATCTCATAGTAGAGCTGTGACTTGAACTGTAAACTTATAAATTCAAATTCAATATTATTTCTAAAACACTAGCTACCATTACAGAAACCCTGGTAGCATAGTAGTTAAGTGCTACAGCTGCAGTTCAAATTCACCTCCTTGGAAACTGGATGGGGAAGTTCTACTCTGTCCTATAGGATTGCTACGAGTAGCAATTGACTCAATGACAATTTTTTTTTTTTTTTTTTTTTTTAAGCTACTGTGACACACTTTAGGGAAGGAAGGGTACCCATTCTGGAACCTAAAGACCACACTTCTCCAACCAGGCGAGCTTTCTAGTGAAGGGTTCTGAGTTCCCGGAGTGCACAGAAGAGAGTGCCTCCTTAGGGAACCCTGGCTTTTCTCCTCATGCTCTGCCAGGAAACTGAGGAAGCTGTTAGATAGTGCTGATAGGAGAAATCATAGCAAGGTTTTCCTAAAGGAAATCACTTATGGGAGAACAAAGAATTCTGGGAAAGCTGTGAAATGGAGCTTAATAATGAATACTCAAGTGGCTGCGCTGCATGTCAGGTATTGTATTATGATAATTTTTAAAATCATTCTAGAGAAGAGCTGAAGAAAAGTGATGGCAGAGGAGACCCTCAGTGTACAGGTGATATTGAGAAGTGATCATTTGGATATAGTAGGAAAGAACAGTAGCTTTGGGGTTGATCTTTCCTGTCAAGGAACACATTTTTTTTTTTTACTTCCGTGAGGGTTTTTTTCTTAACGTGATTTTCCTGACTCTTAGTTGTTGAACAGTCAGCGGAAGGTGCAGGGGATTCTCAGAGCTCCTGCAGGGGCTGATGCATCATGAAGTGTGAGAATGCCTAGATACCTCTTCCTCTGGAATAGTAGTGACTGTGTTGGGGCTCAGTTTTAAAAGAGCTTCTTTCCTATGTCAGTTTTGAAATTTAGGGGTGTGGGTGAGGTTGTTGCTATGTTGTTGTTAGGTGCCATGGAGTCAATTCTGGCTCACAGTGACCCCATGTGTCAGAGTAGAACTGCCCCCCAGGGTTTCTTTATACATGTATATATAATGTTTTCTTTTGTTTTTGTTGCTGGGAACACAACAGAATATAAACCAATTAAAAAATTTGTACATGCACAATTCAGTGATGTTGATTAATTCTTTGAGTTGTGCAACCATTCTCATGCTTCTTTTTGAAGTTGTTCTCCCTCTGTTAACACAAACTCACTGTCCCCTGAGGTTCCTGTCTAATTTTTCAAGCTGTTGTCAGTTTGATCCCATGTAGATAGATCCTAAAAGACTGTAGTGCTCAAGGCAGGCATTCTTTACTAGTTAAACTAAATTATTATTTAGTTTTAAGAAGACTTCAGGGGATTTTTTTTGGCTTAGAGCTTAGGGATTATTTCAGGGTGGCCATTTCAGAGGTTCATTCAGCTCCCATGGCTTCACAAAGTCTAGAGAATGTGAGCATTTAAAATGATGTTATATGCTTCCCATTTTTTTTTATCAGGATTCTTCTGTAACACATTGGGTTTTCTCAGCTGTAATCTTTCTGGGAGCAGATCTCCAGGCCTTTTTCCTGCAGTGCTGCTGGGTGGGTTTGAACCACCAACCTTTCAGGTAGCAGCCCAGGGCTTAACCATTTGTACCACCAGAGAAAAGCAAAATATATATATATATATTTGTGGTATTATTACCACTCTAGTCTGCTTAATGATCTAGAAATGACTTTGCAGGGATCAAAACTATTCATTCTGCAATTACAGGCAAGATGTTAGTGCTTCAGCGTGGTAACTTTGCCTAAGAGTGCAGGGAAGAAATTAGACTCCACAGCCCTGGGCATGCCTGAAGTGGAGGGGTAAGATCAGGATGGGAAGTGGTGACTTTTTCACGATTTGCTTGAGCCCTCTTGGTGATCTGTGTTCATTTCTGCCATCTGTGTGTCGTCTTCAGTGTGGCCGTCCCCTCCCCCTTCACTGTGTCCTGCTGTGGTGACTCATGTACCGGTAGGATGCTGGAAGCTATGTCACCAATATTTCAAATCCCAGTGGGGTCACTCATGGTGGAAAGGTTTCAGTGGTGCTCCTAGACTAAGATAGCCTACCAAGAAAGGTCTAGAGATCGACTTCAGTAAATTAACTAATAAAAAATCATGTGGCCCACAGCAGAATATTATCCAATATACGAGGATTGCCAATTAACTTTGTGAACTCATCCTAGAACAAGTGCCACATACCTCTTTGCTCAATATCACTACCGTCACCTTTGAAGTCCTCCCCTTGGGAAGCTATGCTCTGATGCCAGTGCCTAGTCCACCCTTCAAAGCAATTTGGTAACTTTTCATGAAATGGCCATCAGAGCTGTTGTTGTATTACTCTTGATGTCGTGAGTGTCATCCAGATGTCTTCCTTTCAATGTTTACTTTATCTCTGGGTCAAGAAAAAAGTCACTGGGGGCCAGGTCAGGTGAGTAGGGAGGGTGTTCCAATACAGTTGTTCTTTTACTCGTTGAAAACTCCCTGGCAGACAAATATACAATTAAGTTTGCTGACTTTCCACTGTGCCACCGTGAGCAATGGCCATTCCAGAAAGAGCTCCAAAACTACTTTGAAGCATGGGCTAAGTGCTGACATCAGTGCATAGCTTCCCAGAGAGAGTACCTCGAAGGTGACTGTAGTGATAATCAGCAATGAGGTGTGTAGTACTTAGAATGATTAAGTTCACAGACTTAATTGTTGGACCTCGGACCTCAGGGTGCTAGATGATTATTAGAAGGTAGCAATGGACTGAAGCGTGCTAGTGAGCATGAAGATTCCATGGGACAGGGCAACATTTCACTGTACTCCACGGCCGACTCCCTGACAACTAACAACAACAGTGTGGCACCAGCAACATAGTGTTGTGTCCAGTGGGCTGTGCTTGGTGTTTTCCCCTGAGGAGCAGGTTTTAAAAGGACAGTGGAAGGGCAAGGAAAGGAGTGGGCTTCCTCGATAATGACAGTCCATTGATCAAAATGCTCTAGAATAAACACCAAAGTCAAAGAAGCCTTCAGGTGTGTTTCTGGTACCTGCAGTATGTTGATACACTAGTGTAAATTGGTGCCTCTTGTACCAGAGGTAGATCATACTTTAATAGTAATAATTTAAATATTGGTTCTTCCATGCTGTATGTGCCTGGAATAAAAAACCAAACTAAACTCTGTCAAGTTGGTTCCAACTCATAGTGACCCTACAGAACAGAGTAGGACTGCCCCAGAGTTTCTAAGGAGTGCCTGGTGGATTTTAACTGCAGAGCTCTTGGTTAGCAGCTATAGCACTTAACCACTACACCACTGCGTGCCTGGAATACATGCCATGAAACTGAGATTCTGCTCATAAACACTGAACATTTTCATTCCAGTTAGGATGTTGCTTTTGTTGTTAGTGGCTGGTGAGTTAGTTCTGCTCATGGGAACACCATGTATGCAGAGTATAGCTGCTTCATAAGGTTTTCAAGTGTGTGACATTTCAGAAGTATATTAGCAGGTCTTTCTTCTGAGCCATCTCTGGGTGGGTTTGACTTGCCAATCTTTTAGCTAGTAGTCCAGCCCTAAAAAAAAATGATTAGACAGCAGGTAACAGTTAAATATATGTCTTTGCCTTTGTTGACGGCTTTCCTAAATGCAAAGGCAATAACTAACTCCATTATGCTTTCTTTCTACCCCTTCCTTGACATGTTCTCTCCGCTTGTGGGTTACCTGAATTTTATCTGGGTATTTCAGATGACAGTGTCTTCCTTTCCTGATTGAGCCATGTTAGTATGCAGTGGTAGAATTCTCTCCATACACATAGGAGCCCTAGGTTCAGTTCTCCACCAAATGCAGCTTCTATGTAGTCATCACTTTTCTGTCAGTGGAGGTTTGTGTGTTGCTATGATGTGGAACAGGTTCCAGCAGTACTTACAGACTAAGATGGACTAGGAAGAAAGGCCTGGTGATCTACTGAGAAAGTAGCCACTGAAAACCCTATGGATCGCAATGATTCAGTTTGCAATTACCATGGAGCTGGCACAGGACTGGGCAGTGTTCCATTCCATTGTACATGGGGTGGCCATGAGTCAGGAGACAACTTGATAGCAGCTAACAACAGCAGCAGTGCTATCTCATTTTAACCATTGTTCCACTGAGATTCTGTTATTTGTAGCCACACTTATTCCTAACCAAGGGCAGACACTGAGCAGTGAACGTTTTCCTCTTGCTTCCATGGCGATGGGCAATCCACAGAAACTGGCCCTCTGTCCCTAGGAAAAGCAGTGCAGTACCTGCTAAAAGTCAGAAAATGGGTAAAGAGGAAATCTGTCAGAGAAGGAAAACTCAAACAGTTTCCACTAGAAGGAGAGGTAGAAAAGTGGTAGGATTGTACCCTGTCAAAAGCAGAAAACTTGCAAGATCTAGAAAAATAAGGCAGTCTTGCTGAGTTCAGTCTATAGCACCATGTTTTTGCCTAGAGCACCACGCTGGCTTCACCCTCTCCACTTGAGTTCTCACTCTCACAAGGATCATTGTAGTAATATCCACTTTTTGCCCCAAATAGGTCTCTCACTTTTAAAAAGTGTTAGATTCTGGACAGCAGGCTGAGTAAGATCATGGACAAAATGAAGTATTATCTATTCTCTTCACTCGTTTCCTGCTTTTAGAGGGCAATTGCATGAACTCTTTCGAGTTTGAATAGCTTTAGAAAACAGCTCCTGGTAATTTTATTGACTCAGTGCCCTTAACACATACAGCCATAGTTGATGCTGCTCAGCTGCAGTTTGTAATGAGCATGACCCGTTTGAAAAATAGGCGGCTTGTTAGAACAGCAGTTTTCGGAACTGGCTTTCTCTTAAAAAGAAATCAGCAGAGAATGTGCTAACTCCACTAAAACAGTACACTACTGCAATAAAATATGGTGAAAATACTTAGAAGCTATGAAATACTGTATAAATGGAATATATTATTATTATTATTATCATACATTCCTGTTCTGTTTATAGTCTAATACAGAATTATTGCTAAAACCATTTAACTTGAATGAAAGGGATTTGATTTTAAATGGAGGATGGTTTTCTCTTTAAGTGAGTTTGGTTCACGTCTTCAGATGGTCCAGCTGTATGCACCCAACATTACAGTTGGCCAAACATGTTCCCTTCAAGGCTGTTAGTTCGTTTAATCCTCATGACAGTCTTCAACCGGAGTACTGTGGCTGGAGGTCTCCGGGTTGTGGAAGCAGTTTCTGCTCAACTGCTAACTGAAAAGTTGGTGGTTCAGAGCCACCCAGAGGTACCATGAAAGGAAGGGCTGGCAATCTGCTCCTGAAAGATTACAGACACTGAAGACACTATGGAGACACGAAGTTGACATGAGTCAAAATTGACAATGAAGGGTTTGGTTTGGGTTTGGTTTATATGACTGGAATAGCTATGATTCCATCTAGATTTAAAATCTGGCAGCAAGGGGGAGGTGACAAGAGAGAAAGAAGAGACACTTTAAGTTTCCCATGATCCGCAAACCCTAGTATGGGGAAATGAGCAGTATGCCCATACACACTAGGTATAGTTCATCCCTCACCACCCAGCTGACAGTTTTTCCTGCTGTGGTGACTTGCATGTTGGTATCATGTTGAAAACTATGCCACCACTGTTTTAAATACCAGCAGAGTAACCTATGGTGGACAAGTTTTAGCAGAGCTTCCAGAATGAGACAGAGTAGGAAGAACAGCCAGGCTAGCTACCTCTGAAAGTTAGCCAGTGAAAACCCTATGGATCACAACAGGATGTTGCATGATATAGTGCTGGAAGATGAGGCCCCCTAGGTTGCAAAGTACTCAAAATACACAGTGGCTGCAACAGTGGACTCAAACAAACCAAACGTGGTGAGGATGGCTCAAGTCCAGGCAACCGTTCCTTCTGTCGTACCTGGAATTGTCATGATTTGGAGCCAACTGGACAGGGCCCAACAGCACAGTCCACGCCACATGCCTTTCCTAGAAAAAGGGGCCCATGACAACCTGAAGTGAGACTCCCACCCTGTTTGCCTGCACAGATTCTCCTTTTCAAGGCATGTTGACTTCAGAACCAACATTGGCATTCTGGACACATCTGCAGAGCTTGCAAGAAAAGCCTCTCCGAGCAGCTGAAGTGCAGCCGCCTCTTAGCAGATGGTGGTTAATAATAGGCTTTGTTCTCCAGGTTCTTCTATTTTCAGCCAACGAGTACAATTTATAAAGGGGGGAGAAAAAAACCCACCACTCCCCCACACCCCTTATCAGATCTTTTATAATTATAGAATAAGGTGTCTTGGAACAGCACAGGGAGCTGGTTTCCATGGCAACGACAAGCTATTCTATTCTAAAGGCCAATTTAGAACTCGGCCCCCTCTTCCTCGCCATTGCTTTGCATCTTGTTATTGCTGTGTTCCAAAATAAACTTGCTGCCTAATTGCAAATCCCATATAATTACAGATGAGCTAATCGTTACCCTACTACCTTTGTGCAGCCCACTTGTCATGCCAGCAGCTTCTGGAACAGTGATGCTGAAGGACTGCTTGATGTCAGAACAGACCTTCTTCCACCAGGATCTGGGTGTGGCATATATCCATGTTTGGATCTGCACTCTCTGGCCGGAAAGGCACACAGAGCTAAGTAACCTGCCTGAGAATGAACCTCCTGGAAATGGGGGGGTCTTAGTGTCACAGTGGTTAAGAGCTATAGCTGTGATCCAAAATGCCTGCAATTCAATCAACCAGGCCCTCCTTGGATGCCATATGGGGCAGTTCTACTCTCCCATAAGGTTTCTTAAGTCAGAAGTGCCTCAGTGGTTAATGTGAGAAGCTGCTAACCAAAAGGCTGGAAGTTTGAGTCCACCCAGGTACCTGTGGAATGAAAGACCTGTTGATCTACTTCCAAGAGGTCACAGATAAGAAAAGCCTGTGAAGTACAGTTCTACTCTGCAGCACATGGAGCCACCACAGATTAGAACTGACTCCACTGCAACTATTTGTTTCCCCTTTTTTTGTTTCACCTAGTGTTGTAGATGGAGTTGTGCCCCCTAAAGTGTGTATCAACTTGAGCAGACCGTGATTTCCAGTATTGTGTGATTGTCCTGCATCTTGTGATGTGATGTACTTATCCTATGTGTTGCAAATGCTAACCTTTATGATGTTATAAGGTGGAGTTAGAGGCTGTTATATTAAGAAGACAGGACACAATTAACAAGACTAGGTTATACCTGGAGTCAATCTGTTTAAGTTATGAAAGAGAGAAGCGGGCAGAGAAGAGGAGAACTCCATTACTACCAGAGAAGAGGGGGACATCATTACCACCAAGCAAGACGAGCCAGGAGGGGAGCACATCATTCAGACTCAGGGGCCCTGTGCTGAAAATCTCCTAGGCCAGGGGAAAATCGATGGCAAAGAGTTTCCTCCAGAGCTGAGGAAGAAGACCTTCCCCTGGAGGCTGCCATCCTTAATTTGAACTTCTAGCCTCCTAAGCTGTGAGACAATAAATTTCTGTTTGTTAAAGCCACACACTTGTGGTGTTTCTGTTGTAGCAGCACTAGGTAAGACACCAAGGCAGTAACTGGACACGAGACAGGTGACTCTCTCTAGTTCTCTGTTAGGAAGGGACAGAGAAATATCTTTAGATGAATCATAGAACTCATAATTTTCCTTCCTGGTATATAATGGAGTCCCTTGGTGACGCAAATGATTGAGCTCGGCCGCTAAACAAGAGGTTACCTCAGAAGGCAGTCGTGGGGATCCACTTCTGAAAATCTAGCCACTGAAAACCCTCCAGAGCACAGTGCTACTCTGACACAGCTGGGGTGGCCACAAGTCAGAAGGCTCCACAGCAACTGGTTTTAACTGGATATTTATAAAAAAAGATCTGCTGTTTCAACCTTTTTCACATGTACACTTCAGTGATGTTAATTCCACCCATCATACTGTGCGGCCATGACCACTTGCATTTCCAAAATCCCGATCACTCTCCAGAGAGGCCAATGCTCAATTTTCATAGAAATACTGGAACTGTGCTTAGATTTTATAAAATTTATAACTGACAAAGTAGACTGATAGACCGAAGTTGTCTCAGCGGCTGTCATAATTTTTGACCACCAGCTGTGAACCAGCATCAGGCTGAGCACGTGGCTCGGGAAAGGAGTTGCGCACCTTGTTCTCTTTCTCTTTGTTCTCCCTCTCTCGTTTCTTGCCCTGCTCTTTAGCTACTTCTTTGTAGACTGGATGTTGGATTTTTGCACAATTTGGCTGTGGAATTTGTGTGCCTTGTTCTCATCCACGAGAGATCATGGTCCAGAATTCAGCATGTGGGAGCCAGGTAACTTCTACCAGGTGACTTCCACCCATCCCGTTTCCTTCCTGATAACTGCTTCCTGCTGTACCTTTTTAATTCAGTCATTCACCTTTCTCTTTTCTTTCAGCTGCAGAAGTGACAGTCAACTTGAGTAGGGAAAAATCAAAGCCTCAGTGGTTATCATTACGTGCTTTCATTTATCCAGGATTAAATTCAAACGACACATTGCGTTAGGCAAATCTGCTGCAAAAGACTTCTTTAACATGTTGAAAAGCAAAGCTGTCAAAGGACTAAACCGTGGTGTTTTCAATCATCTCATGTGCTTATGAAAGCAGGACAAAGAATAAGGATGACCAGAGAAGAACTGACGCTTTTGAATCACGACGTTGGTGAAGAATACTGAATATAGCGTGGGCTGCCAAAAGAATGAACAAATCTGTCTTGGAAGAAGTGCAGCCAGATGCTCCTTAGAAACAAAGATGGTAAGGCTACGTCTCACATACTTTGGACATGTTATCAGGAGGAATCAGTCCGTGGAGAAGGTCAGCCTGTTTGGTAGCCAAGCCAAGTGCCGTCGAGTCAGATCTGATAGAGGACCGGTGGAAAAGGAAGACGCTCTACGGATAAGTGGACACAGCGGCTGCAGCAATGAGCTGATGCACGGCAGTGATTGTGAGGACGGTGCAAGGACCGAGCAGTGTTTCGGAACTGAAGTCTAAAAAAATTTCTTTTCATTTGATTGCATTACTGAGGTAAAAATGTATATAGGTAGCCCGTGAGTTACAATGGGCTTCTGCTCTGATGACTCGGTTGTTAACTTGGTTCTGATGTAAGTCGAAAATCTTTTTTCCCCCATTTTTACTATTATTGTCTTTTATTAGTAGTATCTTTATAAATCTGATCTTTGTTCTTGAAGATTGGAACTATTACTTATAAATTTACAGATATATTTTAATATCTATATTTTAATCCATACACAAAAAATATAGAACTCATAAAAATTTAGTCCAGTGATGACACTGGCATTTTGTCAGTGCTGGTAACTCCACCTGTGGAAGATGCTGGGTCATCTGGATTGTACCTGGGAATGGGGGTGGTGTTTCCAGTCAGAAAATTAGTGAGAGTTGTCCATATGATCCTTGTCTTCTTTTCTTCCTATATTCCACAGTAACATCTTATTGCCTCTTGAGCCAGTTGTAAGAGAAGTTGGTCATATCTCAAATATGTCATAAATTGGACATTTCCTGTATAAGAAAACATTCACAATTTCAACATTTTTTACACATACACTCAGCGACATTGGTTACCTTCATCACGTTGTACAACCATCAGTGCTAGCTATATCCAAATTTTTCATCACTTTCAGTGTCTCCTAAGCAATGACTCCCCATTTCCCTGTCTCTCTCGCCCCTGCTAGCCACTAATAAACTGTGGTGGGTATATATATTTGTCTATTTCATTTAAGTAGGCTCATATGATATTTGTCCTTTTGTGACTGACTTATTTCACTCAATGTTATCAAGATTCATCCAGGTTGTAGCATGTTTTGGGACTTCATTTCTCTTTACAGGACAGTAATATTTCATTAAGGAATCCCGATGGAATGGTGGTTAAAGTGCTGGACTGCTGTCTCTGTTATTTAGTGCTGCTATAATAGAAGCATCACAAGTGGATGGCTTTAACAAAGAGATTTATTATCTAACGGTTTAGGAGACTAGGAAGTTCAAATTCAGAGTGCCAGCTCCAGAAGAAGTCTTTCTCTCTCTGTAGGCGCTGGAGAAAGGTATCTTTCTTTTCAGCAACTGCTTCACTGTTCTTTGGAGACTTCCATGTGGCTTGGCATCTGTTTTACCCCACGGGTACTTCGCTAATTTGTTTAATCTCTTTTACATCTCAAGAGAAAACCCTGGTGGTATGGTGGTTAAGAACCACAGCTGCTAACCAAAAGGTCAGCACTTCAAATCCACCAGGTACTCCTTGGATATCCCATGGGGGCAGTTTTGCTCTGTCCTATAGTGTTGTTATGAGTCAGAATCTACTTGAATGGGAACAGACACTTCTCAAAAGAGGTTGATTCTTGTACACCTTACAAGAAGCTGGAATCATTAACATAACAAAGACATGCCATTTAATTCCATCCCAAGGAAGAAGCCAGCTGCCACTGGATTGACTCCGACTCTTAGCAACTCTATAGGACAGAGTAGAACAGCTCCATAGAGTTTCCAGGGAGCACCTGGTGGATATGAACTGCTGACCTTTTGGTTAGCAGATGAAACACTTAACCACCATGCCACCAAAGTTTCTATCCTATCCCCAGTGGGATTAAAACTGCAGGTATAGAGATTAGGATTTAAAACACATATTTTGGGGGGACATAATTCAATCCATGATAGCTGCTAACCAAAAGGTTGGCAGTTCAAATCCACCAGACACTCCTCAAATGAAAAACGTGGCAGTCCACTTGATAAATATTTATAGCCTTGGAACCTCTATGGGCAGGGATAGTTCCACTGTGTCTTATAGGGTCGCTATGAGTCTAATGGATTTTTTCCTGATATTTCAGTATATGCACAAGGCTCCCAATTACATCAGCGAACTCATACTAGAAAAAGTGCTACGTACCTCATTGCTGAATATCACTGCAGCCACCTTCAAAGTACTCCCCTTGGGAAGCTACGCACCAATGCCAGTGTCTAGTCCCTTCTAAGCAATTTTGGTACTCTTTTCCTGGAATGGCCAAAGGAACTGTAATTGTATTATCCTTGATGTCCTCAATGTCATCCAAATGTCTTTGTTTCAATATTTCCTTTGTGTTTGGGTCAAGAAAAAAAATCACTGGGGGTCAAATCAGGTGAGTAGGGAGTGTGTTCCAATACAGTTATTGTTTTACTAGCTAAAAACTCCCTGACAGAGAACTATACAATTAAGTTCACCAACTTGCCACAGTGCCACTGTGCCACTGTGCTCAGTGGCCAATCCAGAAAAAAACCCAAAAACCAAACCCACTGCTGTTGAGTCCGGTCCGATTCATAGTGACCCTAGATGTCAGAGTAGAACTGGCCCAAAGAGTTTCCAAGGAGTACCTGGCAGATTTCAATTGCCGACCTTTTGGTTACCAGCTGCAGCACTTAACCCACTAGACCACCAGAGTTTCCAGCCATTCCAGAAAGAGTTCCAAAATCACTTTGAGGGGTGAAGTAGGTACTGGTGTCAGTGTGTAGCTTCCCAAGAGGAGTACTTCTAAGGTAACCACGGTGATATTCAGCACTTAGAACAATTAACTTTGTGGACTTAATTGTTGGACCTAGTATATACCACATTTTGTTTTTCCACTAATCTGTTGGTAGACATTTAGGTTTCATCCGCTTTTTGGCTATTGTAAAAAGTGCTCCAGTGAACACTGGTGTGAAAGTTTCTGTTTGTATCTACTTTCGCTTCTTCTGGGTATATACTTAGAATTGGGGTCTTGGAGGCATATGGGAGTTCTATGTTTAACTTTTTGAGGAAGTGCCAATACTGAATTTTTCGTTTTATTGAATTTTAATTAATTTAAATGCTCATTAAATTGAAATAGCTGCATGCGTCTGGTGGCTTATGTGTGTCCGAGTGGCTGTGCCTGGCCCAGCCCTCGCTTTCCCACTCCCATGGTGGGCTAGTCATTCCAATCATCTCCAGGACGAGAAACCACAGTATTTTTTATTCCTTCCTGACCCATATTTTCTCATATCTAGGCTGCTGCCAAGTGCTACTACCATTTTTCCCTTTAAAATTTCTCTCAGACTCAAAGCTTTTTCTCACTGTTGTCCTGGCCATCTCCTTCTCCTGGATGGGTGAGCAGCGTCTACCTACCACCTGTAGATTCACCTCCTTGGAATAGCGTTGCCTGGCCTTCACTACTCTGCCAACTTGGAGCCACCTGTGCAGGTGCCCTGCCTTTCCTCCAGTGGCAAGAGTTTTGCTTCTTTCTCCATCTCATCATTTCAGTATGCAGGGTATGTGCAGAGTTGGTCAGCTGGGGTTCAGCTGCACAGCTGGTTCTCCTCCCATGGTGCTCCTCTGCTGCTGACAGTGAGGTCATGTGCATGGCAGTTGGCTCATCTCGCTTACTGTAGACAAGGGCCTGAAGGCCGCGGTTCTCCTAGAGAGACATCGCTCATGCACTCGCTCACTCACATGCACTCACACACTTACATGCTCACACTCACAACTCACTTGCTTATGTGCTTTTACACACACTCATTCACACTCACGCTCACTTGCTTACACTCACACACGTTTACTCATATAGCATTCACAGCCATGTACTCACATGAACTCACGAACTCACCCTCACACACTCACTGTCCCACAGTCTCACTCGTTCACATACCCACCACCACGTATTCAGTCTCTCACACACATTCACTCACACACGCACACTCAGTCACTCACACATTCACACTCTCACTCACCCTCATGCTCCCTCACGCGCTCTCACACTCACTCACCCCCTGGAGTAATACTAACTGAGCGTGCTCTGTGGGCCAGGAATTTTTCTAAGTGCTGGGAGCACAGCAGCAAACCAGAGACTCTCAGGAGCTCACAATCTCACGGAGGGAGTGGGGAGCAGATATGAAAAAGCAAACAGAAGTACAAAACAAAAAAGAATATGTGGAACAATGAGCAGCATCATTTCAGGTAAGATCTATGGGGAAAATGAAGCATGGTTGATGTCTGAGAGTATGTTTGGAGTTTACAAAACCATTTCCACTAAATGGTGTCTTTACCTGTCCTGGCTGAGGCTCTATTCCCTGTCTTGAACAGCTGATGAAGCCCACTTTCCAACCGCTCTGCTTATCAGGTTCTCGTTCCTGGGCCACTCTGCACCGTCCTAATCTCCCCAGGGCAGGGACTCAAGAACTAGGGATAGCTCCTATGACCTGGAGCTGGGAGAATGATTCAAGATGCTCCATTTCTAGGAGACCTGAGAAACCTAGCTAACCACCCTCTTTCTATACCTAGAGCCTCACCTACAATTCCAGGGTGCTGTCACTGTTCCCCAGGTGCACCTCCATGTGGCCCTGGTATGTGGTGTGCTGTGCCTCCCTGTCTGTGGGACCTGCAAGTAGAATAGACTCTCTCATGGCCTCCCTGACTCCTCTTTTCTGGGTTGCTCCTGATATATCATTCCACGAATCTGTTAGAATAGGGCTCGGGGCCAGGTGGTCTAGTATTTGAACAGAGGGCCAAATGTAATTCACCTCTTCAGGTGGCTTCACACTCCAGCCCAAATCCTTATCAAGTAGAGCACGTTGCTTCAGTGCTTGGCATTGTCATGCTCTCTAGGTAGTCTGCTTCATCTCTCTGTTTTTCCCCAGGTTCACTCTCTGCCCGCCCATCCATACTGCTGCTTCAGCCCTTTGTAGGCATCACTGGGTTCTCTGATGTCTGGGTGGGCTTAGTCAGCATGAGGCACTGATAGGGGATTGGAAGGGAGCTGGCAGGGGGTTAAGCTATTCCTCTCTGCAGGGTCATTGTGGAGTGGTTGCCTCCCTCTACCAAAGTCACAAACGTTGGCAGGTGGTTTCTCCAGAGAGCTCCCCTTTCTGGGTATGGTGACCACTGATTCCCTTTGTCCTTTATGCTTAAGGGTTACAACAGCTCCCCACTGTTGCTAGCTCCAGGGAATTTCTCTATCACATGTTGTTTCTTTACACCCTGCCATTATATTTGTAGACAACAAGAACAACAACAAATAAAAGAATCCTCCGCAAACAAACCAGGCCTTTGCCATTGAGTTGATTGCAACTCATGGCGACTTTGTGTGTTACAGAATAGATCTGCTCTGTAGAGAATAGATCTGCTCCATAGGGTTTTCTTGGCTCCTACAGAAAGGTTGCTGGGTCGTGTCAGAGCAGTTTGCACTTAGCTACTAACCTGAAAGTTGGCAGTTTGAACCCACCCAAAGGCACCTTGGAAGAAAGGTCTGCTTCCATAAAGACTACAGACATAAAAGCCATATGGGAGCACAGTTCTGCTTTGTAACACACAGGGTGGCCAAGAGTTGGAATCAGCTTGACAGCAGCAGGCTTGATTTTTTTCGTTTAATCACACCAAAGTGGACTGTCAGGCCTTTCTTCTGCAGTGCTGCTAGGGTAGATTTCCACTGCTAACTTTTTAGGTTAGCAACCGAGCATAACCTGTTTCTACTACCCAGAGACCGTCAGCTAAACTCTGCTTCCCACGGTGTTTGAGAGTGTTCTTTTGATTCCCAGACCCGAAGCCGATGAGGCCTTGCTCCTTCCCTCCCTCGTATTAGCTTCTGTCTCATCTTTGTTCCTTTACTCTAATTACTCACCCACAACCTAAATGCTTCCCCCGTCATCTCTGCCTGTTTTCATCCGTTGATTCAAGGCTCAGCTCAAGCCCCAAGCCTCAAGCCTCCTCTGACCTACCTCCCTTCTTCCAAATGCTTGCTTGGTTTTCTAAGAATCACCTTTCATGCCTTAGCAGTCACTTCCTTGCTGTCTGTTGATTTTATTTCTTCTGCTAGACTTTCACCTTCTGCAGGGACAGGGACGATAGCAGAGGTTTTCTTTGGTAAGTGACTTTCGAAGGAGTAGATGTAGCTTGCCTGCTTGAGAAACTGTCTCCAACTGGCTGTGTTAGCTGACTGCTGCTTGGTCTGTGTCTCAGGAAGGTGAGTTGTCAGATTATGAATTTTGGCAAGATGCTAGGAAGACAGGGAAATATATTTAAGTGTTTCCTTTGGGGGTTCTGATGTGTGACATCATGGCCGAATAGCAGGAGATCGCCCTCTCTTTCATGTCCTAAGATCTAACTTCTTGTTGTTGGTTGTCATTGAGTCCCCTCCAACTATTGGCAACCTTATGTATAATGGAACAAAATGCTGCACAGTCCTGTGCCCATCACGATCTTTGGAATATTAATCTGAGTCCAATGTTTCAGCTCTTGCGTCAGTTCATCTCACTGAGAGTTTTCTCATTTCACTGACTCTCTACCAAATATATTCTTTTCTGATGACACGTCCAAAGCAAGCAAGACAAAGCCTTGTTACCCTCTCTTCTGGGGATGTTTTGGTTGTATTTTTAAGACTGCTCTGTTCAACCAGAGGAGCTCATCTTTCCGCACTGCATCAGCCAGTGCAATAGTGTGATCCATAAGGTTTTCACTGGCTAATTTTCAGAAGCAGATCACCAGGCCTTTCTTCCTCATCTGTTTTAGTCTGGAAGCTCTGCTGAAACCTGTCTACACGGGTGACTCTGCTGGTATTTGAACAATGGTTAGCACAGCTTCTAGAATTACAGCAGCATTCAAGCCACCAGAGTACAACAAACTGATGGATGGGTGGTGGCAGGTAATTCCAAAGACCTCATCTGGATTTTCTTCACAAAACAGTGTTTGAAACCAAAGCAAAAAGCTGTTTGAGAAAACACATTGCAAACCCTGTCCACAAAGACAGAAGCAATTAACAGAGGAAAGAATGGGGGTTGGGGTTTGGAGAGGTGGAGACTGGACGCTCCTGTAATGAAGATGTGTGTGTGAATTGGATAGCAGTTCCAACAGGGCAGGAAGGGAAAAGTAAATAAGCGATGATAGTGCCCATGCTCAGGATCACAGGTAAGGCTTGCAGCAATTTATTTTTAGACTCTTTAGCATATTAAAGAACCCTGGGGAGACAAGCGAAATCAATAGATTTTTGTTGCTGCCTTTGACTGAAAGAAAAATGTGGCTGATTTTACAGAGTACTCCTAGAGAGCAATCTATTGGAAAAGCAAGACTCTGGAGAGTTGTTAGGAGTTCAAAATGACAGGAGAAAACCAAAGGCAAAACTCAAAAATCCAACCAGATCAACAGAGTGTAGCTTTCCAGGATGCCAACATACTGATTTTTTTTTTTTTCAATTGACAAAATTGTCTGTTAATTGTCTTTTGGGAATACCTTTGCAGCCTTATTATGGGATTTCCTAACCAACACTTTGTTACTAAGGAGCTTTGCAGCATTCTATCTTGTTCTGATACCTGCTATTGCTTGGCTTATCTAAAGACCTGTCAGATTAATTTTTTTGGATTCTGGCAGCTGGGGTAATTTAAGGCATCACTGGAGTGGGACAGGTCACCACAGGTTGAGCTATAGAAGCTGATTCCAGTATAATTTTGCTTAAGGTAATGTACTGCTAAGTGCTTTGATGGGTTGTCCGTCAAGATTAAAAATTATTTCTTGGTAATAGTTCTGTTTACTACAGGAAGGTGATTTGTTACAGGGTCCTTCAGGGTAGAAAACTTTGTCCTGATAATATTCCTGAATTTAATTCTCTATTTCATCCCATAGGATGTGGGAAGGAAGGCAGGACTGATCGGAGACCTTTCTAACAGAATGTAGCACATAGAAGGTGAGGGAAAATGTCTCTTCCATTTTACCATGGGCCACCACACATCTCTGGCTCCTGGGGTCTTACTGCAGCAGCAGCAATCCCAGCTGAGGTAGTGAATGTATACGAATCTAGCAAGAGCAGAGCTCTGGCTAGTAAAGGATCTCATGCTGTGGGGACGGTGGTGTGCCCAGGTAATTGGTTGGGGTAAAGGATATGATATACCTAGTGTACAGGAGTGGAGGGAGGATTAAATTCGCTGATGCCATGTGACATTTTCATACGGGCTTGCTTGAGAATGGATAGGCTGCTATCTCTGAGTTCCCTAAAAGGACTTGGAATTGGGGGTCATTATGAATTGACTGAGACCTGGTTTTTGCAGATAGGGTAGTAGCTAGAAAGTCATGGATTCTGAGCAGAGTTAGGGCAGGTAGTATGGGGATGCAACCTGGCTGGTGGGGTAAGTTAGCAATATGATAATAATAATGGCTTTAGGTTCCATTGGAGGAGCCTGAACATCCAAGTCAAGTGTGCTATGATGTTCTTCAGCAGGCAGTGGATGTCTGAGTATTGGGAGTTTTAAATGACATATTTTCCCCAGAAAGGAGATCCTTAAAACTCCAGTAAGTCATTTACATGTTAGTATAAATGAAATTCTGTAAATAGGTTTTGAGTGGAAAAATAAAGAACCACATATAAATGCTTATAGAAATGTAGATATCAACGAGGAAAGAAATGCAAGCCACAACGGCAGCCTGAAGGCACCAAAGTCTATTTTTGTGACAGTGCCCCGTAACTGCTCTGCTGTGGGTGGCCATCTCCCCAGCAAGTGTATCTCTAGTTTTATTTCCACATTTAATGGAGAAACACATCTACCTAAACCTGCCTCTCTTGGACTCCCATATCACACCATTATTATTATTAGCTGTACTACATTTTTTTCACACCATGTCTTGTAGATAAGATTAGCCTATCATAAACTTTACCCATTTAAAGTGTATGATTCAACGGGTCTGAGTAAGTTGACTGAGTTGTGCCACTGCCTCCATGATATTTCGAGAACATTTTAGAACACCAGAGTTTCAGGCTGGTTCTGTTACCCCAATGACCATTTACAGTTAATACCAGTTTCCATCTCCAGCATTATTTTTATTGTGGGAAATGAAGATTCAAGAGAGCTTCCAAGTTCCTCTGAGAAGTAGAAAGCAGAGAAGATTGTGTGCTGCATACTGTTCTGGAGCCAGGAAGGCCTGAGTCCCAATCTTGGATCTCTCACTTAGTAGTTAAGGAGCTTACTCAAGGGTTCGGAGCTCCATCTGAGCATTGGGAAAGTACAAATAATAACAGCTACCTTGCAGGATTGTTCTGATGATTAGAAATACTGTAATAGGTATTCAGTGAAGAGATTATTTTATTATGACTATGCAGTTGCTTGCAAACATGTGTGCAGGGCTTAACTGGATATGGGGACTGAATCCTGAGATTTGTTGCTTTGCTATTTTGTAACTTTGTAAAAGGGATGGAGTAGGAAGGAGAATACACATTTTATTTGTAACAGATATTGTTTGCTTTTAAAAATCAAATGTGTTTCTAACTCTTAATTCCCTTGATTTACATTGCTCTTTTTTTCCCCCATCTTAAAACTACACAGAGATTTGCCCTCCAAAGAGCATTTCCAAATACTTGACTCTCCCTGGCCTCCTCCCTACTCCTAAAGCCCAACCCTTTGTGCTACAATCTGGTCCTGCTTTCTTTTGAAATGGGTTTGAAAAGATAAGACTCTGCTTTCAGATTTTCAAAGCCCAGTAGTGATATTCCCTACTTCTATGAAATGCAAGACCCATAAAATGCAGTTGCTATTTCCTGTGGATGTTTCACTCCTGTGGTCTGATTTCATATTTATTGCCATATGGGTCGACATCATACTAAGTCACTCCACTGTTCTGTGTCATCGATACAGTGTCATCCATTTGTGTGTGTGTGTGTGTGTGTGTGTGTGTGTGTGTGTGTGTGTGTGTGGTGGGGGGTTAACTACCTCCTGTGTGCCTGTTGCTAGCTAGTAGGGGGCACTTTTCTCCCAGAGTCTTATTTTGCGTCTTAATTAGGGAAGTTGCCACTTGTCAGCCAGTTTGTTGTACTGTGGTAGCTTGTGTGTTGCTTTGATGCTGGAAGCTGTGTGTTTGGTGTTTCAAATACCAACAGGGTCGCACATGGCAGACAGGTTTTAGTGAAGTTTCCAAACTGAGACAGGCTAAAAAGACAGGCAATGTACTTTGAAAATTAGACAATGAACACCCTGTGAATCACAACTGAGTATGTCCAACACAGTGCCGAAACATGAGCTCTTAGATTAGAAGTCAGCCAAAATACAAGGTGGCTACAAAAATGGTCTCAGGCTTAACAATACTCCATGAAAATGGTGCAGGACCTGGTACAGTTTTGTTCTTTTGTATGTGGGGCCACCGTAGGTTGGAATCAACTGGACAACAACTGATAAATTGGTGCCGGGGGGACCCATGCAGAATTTCAGTCTTGGTCAACCGCAAAATATGCTTACTACAAACTTCCCTTAATTCAGTCTTTGAACTCTGTGACTCATCCTTCCCTTGGTTGAGAGTCCCACAACTTCTGTTTGGTGCTGTTTTAAGGAGGAAAATAAAGGAAACCACAAAGATCTAAATTACTGTGACTCTTGGAGTCAGAAGGAACTTCAAGCCTTTGTTTGATACATGCATACTCTATCCAGCACCTTGAACAAGAGGCTGGCCAACCTTCTGCACAGCTCCTTTGTTAAAGCTCTCACTACATGCTAAGAGAGCTTAAAGAAGACAAGGCAGCACCCAGGTTAACCTATGCTGACTACAGTGCCAAGACACTAAGAAACATGTAGGCCATAATAGCTATTTTTGTCCTTAAAGCCCGATTAGGAGAACAGCACTTGACTATCAAAGGAAGAAAACCAAACAAAACTGGGGTGGGGGGTGGGGGCTGGGGGGTGGGGGGCCTGCCTGAGGGCACGGTGGCATCCTCTATGTCAGGGGAACACTGCCTTCTAGAGCATTCTTTCCAGATGCCAGTTGTAAAATATCAAGCCCAACTCTCGGCGAGGCTTGGGATGTAAATTCTATGGTGGTTTCTCTCAAAAGCTAACAGTCACTGTAGGGCCTCTATGAGTCAGGATTGATTCAGCAGGAATGGGTTAGGTACTTCTGTTTTTGTTTTTTAGTGAAGGGTCTAGGGGAGGGATGTGCTGAGGAGAGACTCCTCCATTTGTTTATCATGCTGCCCTGAGGGCAGGAGAAAGGAGCCTGGGCCGGGACAAGGGCCCTCTGCTCACTGGAAAGAGGCTCTGCACCTGGAGCAAGGTGCCCTCCGCTTGTCTGAGGCCTGGTGGTTTTGGAAAGTGTGTTTTCAAGGTTGCCATATGTGACAGTAATGTCGGGCTACCTACTCAGTTACTGAATGGCTCTCTGCATGCGTGGCACCATAGCTACCTCATGTGTGTGAAGGGGTAAAGAAAGCTTCCTGTCAGGTGGCTGCTGTGTTTCCTGATGATTTGAAAATGCCCTACCATTTGTACCTCAGTTTCTGCATCCTTCCCTAAAGGTCAGGAAACATGGCACTTGGGTAAAACTTATTTGCATCTTACAGGTTGATTGCCATCTCCCACAATGACTGCTGTGCCAGAACAAGACCCCAAATGATTTTTATTAAGACTAAGCAGCCTCATTTTGTTCCTTCATTCACAATAACTTTTTTATCATCCTTGTACATGAATCTCTTTTAAGTTGCTTAAAATCCTTTTTTTTTTTTTTGAATGGATGAGAAATGTAAGTAATTTCTATAAGTACAACTAAAAAGGTTTTCTCATCAATGACCACCTTCTGTTAGAATCTAAAATACTGGATCTTCAGGATTAGTTGGTGTGAGCCTCTGTGGGAAGAGGCCATTGCACCGGCAGAGGGCAGGGAGTTGTCACTGAGAAGTGCCGTAGGTGGGTTTTGAAGTCAGGAGACCTAAAATGAAAGCCAGATGCTACCCTTAGAGCTATGAGGTCTTGGAAAATTTATTTAACCTTTATGAGCCTCAGTTGCCTTATCTCTACCTTGGTAATACATCTTAGTATAATTATGTGAAATAGTATTAGATACAACTTCAAGCATAGTGCCTGATACATAACAGGTTCTCTACACGTGTTAGTTTCCTCTTTTCTTTTGTGGGATAATAGTAATAATTACAGAAATAGTAATAATAATGCTAATACCTACCACAAATGTTACACTTTCCCACTTACCGTGGCATGTAGTTAAGAGCGTGGGCTCTGCAATCAGGATGCTGGGTTCAAATTCTTGTTCTTTCCTTTAGTAGCTGAGTAACTATGAGCAAAATATTTCACTTCTTTGTGGTTCATTTGCTTCACCTATAATGTAATAGTATCTACTTCATAAGATCAGTGTCAAGGTTGCAGAAGATGATAGGGAAGCATTTGGCCTAGCGCCTGTCACATGTTAATATGGGAGGGGGTGGGGAAGGTATACCAGAACTGCCAATTAAGTTTGCAGACTCATCCTAGAAAAAGTGCTACATATCTCATTGCTGCTGACTATTACTATGGTCACGTCTGAAGGACTCCCCTTGGGAAGCTATGCTCTGATGCCAGCACCTAGTCTACCTTTCAAAGTAATTTTGGAATGCTTTGCTGGAATGGCCATCAGAGCTGTGATCCTATTGCCCTTGATGTCCTGAATGTCATCAAAATGTCTTCCTTTCAATATTTCCTTTACCTTTGAGTAAAGAAAAAAGTCACTGGGGGCCACAGCAAGTGCGTAGGGAGGGTGTTGCAATACAGTTATTTGTTTACTGGCTAAAACTCCCTCACAGACAACTATACAGTTAAGTTCACTAACCTGCCACCATGAGCAATGGCCATTCAGGAAAGAGTTCCAAAATTGCTTTGAAGGGTGGACTGGGCAATGACATCAGTGCACCGCGTCCCATGGGGAGTACTTCAAAGGTGACTGTAGTGATATTCAACAATGAGGTGTGCAGCACTTAGAACAATTAAGTTTGTGGACTTAATTGCCAGACTTCGTGTGTGCATGTGTGTGTGTGCATGTCTGTGTGTATGCGTGCACACACACATACACACACACACATGCTCAGGTTTTGTCTCTTAGTCATTTGCCCATAATTGACAGAGCTTGGGCTCAAAGCAAAGTCTCCTGATTTGGGACTTAGTCTGTGTTAGCACTGTGCTGGGCTTTAGGGACACACAAGGCATGAATGAGATAAAATTTGGCTTCTGTTTTCAAGGAGCTGCTTTACAGACATTGGGTGTTTGGAGAATGAGAATATTCAGGTTTATAGCCCTTTAACACCCCAAACTATCTGAACTTTATTCCCCCTAAAAAACAGAGAAGATGCACCCCAAACCTGAAGAGACTGCTGTCTGTGCCAATGGGAGGTAAGTCAGCAGCTGAGTGACCAGGCCTTGCTCCATTCACCCTCTCCTCCGCTGTTCCTACCGCGAGTCGTGAAGCCAATTCCCTCACGGATTTATGTAACTTATCATCACAGTCACGTCTCTGTGTTTTGTTGATGCCATTTAAATTCTGTTACTATTTAATACCAAGAATATCTAAAAAGAACATTTTGAGGGACTTGAAAAATCCAATTGGTCTCTTAGTAATTTGATTTGTAGGAAATAGGAGAAGATAGTATTCTGAATAGAGTGCTTTTAAGTGAATCTTCATTGCTTTCTTGTACAGACAGTTGATGGGCTAAGACTGGGGGCCCTGCTAACTCTCTCATTAGATGAGAGATGCATTCTGTATTGGTTAGGAAAGTCTCAGCTGCATGTGGCAGATAATCCAAAATAATAACGGCTTTAATGAGATCGAAGCTTATTTCTTTCTCATGAAAACGACACATGATAGGAGATTGTCACGGCCAGTGGGTGGCTTCGTGGAATCCTCAGGGAACAGACTCCTTCTATTGCCCTGTTCTACCATCTTTAGAAGATAACTTTTTAACTAATGATCCAAAGCCACTCAAACTCTATCATTTATGTCTGCATTCCAACCCATAAGAAGGAAAAGGGTAGAGGAAGAGAATGAACTCTTACTTTGGGGGCATTTCCCAGGAATATGCTTTTGCCAAGTAATATTGGCCAGTACCTCCTTACATGGTTACATTTAGCTGCAAGGAATATTTTATTCCTAGCTGAAAGAGAGTTGCATCATTAAGGAGGAAGGGAGAGTGAATAATGGGGCTTTAGCCAGCAGGCTTTACAAAACTTTTGTATGAGACATAACAACACCTTTTTCTCTACTAGCAAAGGTTCGTTTGTTTGGGATAATAACAGAGAACAGCAGCAATGCAATCCCTACTATAGACTAGACTGCACAAATAAAGACATGGGATTAGGAAAACTCTAGCGAATTACGAGGCTCAGTTAGAGACAGAGTTGAAGAAGCTTTGGAGATCATCCAAGGGTCCCAATGAACTCCCTTAGGATACATGTGAAGCTGTAGCATGAAGGAGTTGGACCTAGGCTCAGATGATCTCCAAATGGCCTTGAGTTCTATCTTTGAAGGATGAGGGGTTAAGTAGGGAGAGAAATGAGCTGGCATGGTGTGTTTCGGGTCCCTAGATCTCCCCTTCAGCTTAATGATTAGCTAGACGGACTCTCAGAACTCAAAAACAAAACAAACAAACAAACAAACAAAAAACTCAAACAAAAAAACCTGTTAGCTTCATGGTTATGGTTAATTACAATGAAAGGATACATATTAAAATCAGCAAATGAAAAGGCACAGAAGATAAAGTCCAGAGAGAGACTGGGTATGTGCTTTCAGCTGTCTTCCCCTCATAGACTTGCTCAGACAGCTATCAATTCTCCCTGAAAACATATGTAACAATATGCCTAAAATATTGTTAACTGTGGAAACTGACTAAGCCTTGTGTTTAGGGTTTTTTTCTTTTGATGGGGGAGGGTGGTGGTCAATGTATAGACATGTGTTGTCTGTGTAGCTAATCTTAGCTACTCAGCCTACAGCAGACCTTCCAGAGGTCAAAATCATATAGTGTGGCCCCAAATTCCTGGGCACACAAAAACAGGCATTGACCACAACTAACCAGCTTTGCATGGCCCACACTCCTAGGTATAAAAAAATATACTTATCAGGCAGGATGTTCCATGGGTTCAGAAATTATCTCCCCGGAGCTGGTCAAGGGCCAGTCCTCCTGGAGACCCTTGTAATATACAGGACTTGGACAGCCCAAACCTGCCAAGTTAACCCTTTACTATACACTTGACCAAAGTCAGGCACCTATGACTGACTCAGGTCCCGAAAGTTCATTGAGGAGTGAGTTGTCTTGTCCATGGCAGAAAAAGGTCTGGGGTGTCCTGTTCTGACTTCCTTCTAGGATAGCAATGCAACCAAGAACATGGCCTAGAGCAGGCCCCTGCAACCACATTGGCTGACACTCACTAGCTGTATCACTGGAAAAAGTTACATAGCCTCTCAGTTGTTTCAGTTTGTTCCTTTGCAAATGCGACTGTCGTCTGCTCACAAATTTGCTGTGATGGTGCAATAAGTTAATAAACATAAAGCTCTTACGATAGTGCCTGGCACATTATAGGTGCTCAATAAGTGAAAGCCATTAGTGTGTTGAATTATTGTTCATATCACACGGCTGCTCCTCCAAGTTGCTTCTTATCTCTGAAGACACTCTGGAGCTGGCTGAGAACCTTGCTATTGATAAACATGTTCAGCAAAGGAGGGTCTTCTGCCAGAGTAGGACAACCACCCTGCCATGAATGTGTTCCAGAAAACTCCAGGGTTCTGTTTGCATCACTGAAAACTGAAGTCTTATCTATATTTAAAATTGTCCCTACTGCCAAGTTTTTTTTTTACAATCATTTAATGCTGTTTTTTAGCAAAGTAATCTGCTCTGTGTAAAACTTTTTGTCTGTTTTTTTTGTCTGTCGGATCTTTTCTCATGTCCAGAATCATCTCAAACAAACCTCGCCTGTAAGGGGGTTCTCTCCAGTATGTCGGTATTCTCCAGTGGAAAGATTCCCATTTATTTTTGTTACTTGTTTGGTCAAAGTTGGCCCAACAATGCAGGGGCAAAGGATTCTGGGAAGTTTTTGCCTGAATTCGCTGTTAAGATGTGTAATATTTGAAGTTTTTGACTTCTCTGAGCTTCAGTTCTTTCATCTCTAAATTTAGGGGAAAGGGAGATGGTTGCTAAGATTCCTTCTGCCTTTGCTCTCTTTGTTGAATGTGAATATGGTTGATCTGTGTCTGAAGCTGTTAGTCATCACAGTTATACAAATGGGGGGGGTGTGTGTCTGTGTATCTGTGTGTGTGTGTGCTACTATGCAGGGACCGGGTGGCTGGAAGATAGGGAAGCAGCAGGGATTCAGCTAACGTTGTTTCCCCACGTTTCATGTTGCTGTGCAGTCCTGAATCACAGGCCTATCAACGCGGAGGCTGTGTTTGGGGTAAGAAACCCTTCGGCTTCCGCTGGCTTCCTCCTCCACCCCCTCTCTCCATGCTGTAAATGCCAACGCACTTGGAAGCTTTGGAAAAGAGACTCTAAAAAGTTGAAAGCTCTGCAGTTCCGGTCAGAACTCTGGGCCTCGCGGTTGCCTAGGGGCCCAGACTCTCAAGTAAGCCAGTGTCTCTTACTCCTCCCAGAATGAGTTTTAACCCACAACTTTGGATTTAGAAGTGTCAGATAGGAGAATTACAACTTTGGATTTAGAAGTGTCAAGTAAGAGAATTAATAACATACATCTTTCTTTTATTTTAAGGTTTTTCTTATATATGAAACCAAATATTAACCCTAAAAAACCCCAACCTAAACTGCTTTTTAGCAATGTAAATTGTCTTGTCCTGCTAAAAAAAAAAGATAAGTTGTTAAAATATTACTTCTTAGTTGAAATTTAAATCCTAAAAAATTTCATAGCTGCAAGTGAGTGCAGGGCCAAATTATTAGGAGCCAGGCCAGAAGTTACCTGCTGTCAGCAGAGGGGGAGGCAGGTCTCACTCAGTCAACGATAAGACAGCCAGCAGTTGATCTTCTGTATTTCTCCCTCGTCTTTTCATAAGGAAACCTTAGTGGCCTAGTGGTTAAGTGCTATAGCTGCTAACTAAAAGACTGTGTGAATTCACTAGTTGCTTCTTGGAAACTCTGTGGGGCAGTTCTACTGTATCGGACAGATTCTCTAGGAATCAGAATTGACTCCATGGCAGTGAGTTTGGTCTCTCTGTTTTCTGTTTATAAGTACCGTTTTACCTAACCTCTTGTAGCCATCTGCTCTTTCTGGAATCAAAACTACCTCCCTATAGGTGTATAGGGAGCCCTTTGAGGCAGTGGTTAAGCACTTGGCTGCTAACGGAAAGGTCAGTGGTCGGCATCCCCAGCCCTCCTGGGGAGAAATATATGGTAGTTTGTTTCTATAAAGATTCACAACCTTGGAAATCCCGTGGGGGAATTTATACTCCGTCTTACAGACTTACAGTGGGTTGGAAGGACTGGATGGCAATGGTTTGGGTTTGGTTTTTGGAACAACTGCTCAGAATAAACCTTATGTTCAAATTCTGATGAGTTCGATTATTTTTAACAGAAGGCGCACTGCGTGGTGGTTAAAAAGAGGATGATCCCAGGAAGACCCTACATCCCCTGCGCTTTCTCTCTCTCCCACGGGCTTCTTTCTGTGGCCCACCTCCTACCAGCTTCCTGCCTTCCGGGCCCAGCCCTGTGATTCTAGAGAGTTCCACCGTCCTGCACTCCCCACCCTGCACCTAGAAAACCAGGCAGAGGGGGCTTGCGTGCCTCTGCTGTCCCGCAGTGCCCCCGAGAAGGCGCCTAAGCTCAGCGTTCTTTTTAAAGCGATTTAAAAAAGGAAACAGACGCTCCGCATGAAGCCTGAATAGCAGCATTTCTATCATCCGTTGTCATGACATGGGCTGACATGGGAGCAGCCCTGGCAACAGGGCTGACAGCTTGATGGGTTTAATTTCGGTGCATATTTCTGCTAAGAGGCAGCTGCCAGGAAGGCGCCACTGGCGGCTTGGGAGGAAGAAGGGCGAATAAACAGGCTGGGTCTCTTGATGTAGACAGTCGCGATAACGCCTCCCTCCCCCCGCCACCAGCAAAGTGATCGGTACTGGTGCTTGTGCTTTCTCCACAATAGCTTCCTAATTCCAGCCTCTCCACGGGCTCCTTCAGCATCCATCCAATTCACAATGCCCGGTGGGGGCGGGGGAGCGGGGGTGGGCCAGCAAATAAATCGCATTGAGGTGAGGAAGGGGTGTTGGATTCGAAGTGTCACAGGAACCCGTATTCTTGTTTGTGGTCCTGGTGCAAATCGGTTTGTGAAGCAGAGACAGATGGACAAAAGTAATATCGTATCCCACTTCCACTCTTAACCCGAGGTGGTGTATAAGGTGAGGACCCGTGAATACAACGGAGCATTCAATGCTGAGGGGGGAGAAACAGGCACAGCAAGAAGAGCCCTTCCTCCCAGCTGTGCGGCTTTGTTTCAGTTCTCCTGTATTGATGTGAGATTTAACTTGCCTGGGATGTGATTGTTCTGCGTTCCGTTGCCCTTCCTTATCTTTCTTGTCCTGACTTCCTATTTTGTTCCCTTTGAGCCCTAAGGATTGCGAGGACTGCAAACAACCATCGTTTATTCACTCCATAAACATTAATTAGTCCTACACACTGGATGTTGTGCTACACGCGGAAGCCACAAAGCTGAATTATTAATGTTCCCTGCATTGCAGAAAGAGATCATCTGGTAGAGAGGACTAATGTGCAACAAGGTAATCTTTAGAAGTGCAAACTAAAGGCCACCTTTTGATGTCGTTTTACATTCCCCAAATCGGTAAAACTTTGAAGTCTGAATGCATTAACTGTTATTGAAGACATAAGGCATCTACATGTTTTATACAGTGCTATTGGGAATATAAATTGGCACAAGTACTTGGAAAATAATTTGGTATCAATTAATAAAGGAGAAAGGAGTCCTGGGTGGTACAAATGGTTAAGTACTCGACTACTAACCAAAAGGCTGACAGTTTGAACCTACCCAGAGATGCCTTGGAAGAAAGGCCTGGTGATCTACTTCTGAAAGGTTGCAGCCTTGGAACTCTATGAAGTGCAGTTCTATTCTGTAACATATGGGCTTACCATGAATTCAAACTGTTTTGACAGCAACTGGCTTGGGTTTTTGGAATAAAAGAGATATGTATGTGGTATGACTGGGTAATTCTGTCATTAAGTAGACACACCCAGGAGAAACTATTGCACACTGATGGCAGTGTTCAAAACAGTAAAAAACCAGAAACACTAACAGGAGAATGACTGAAAAGACTTACGAATGCTGTACTCATTGCCATCAAGCTGATTTCAACTGATAATGACACCACAGGATAGAGTAGAACCGCCCCATGGAGCTGCCTAGGAACTGCTGTTAAATTTCAACTGTTGATCAAATTCTTAGCCTTTGAGACAATCACAGAATAATATGTAGAATATAATTTTGTTTATGTAGAGGACAAAAACTAGCAAAACTAAGCTCCCTACATGGTAAGCATACTCATAAAAACAGTAAGAGGAATGCTAAACACAAAGACAGGAAACTGGTTACCTCTGTGGGTGGGGTGGACTAGAGAAGGGTGCAGCCGTAGGGGTGTAATAGCCTATGAGCCTGCATACGCAGTTTCCTATGCCTGAAATGTAAGAAAGTTTTTTTGAAGTATGGTTGAAACAAATTACACGTAAGAGGTGTAATAAGTTTTAATATATGTACACATCAAGATAGTGAACATATCCATCACCTCCCAAAGTTTCTTTTGGTCCTTCTTCCTGCCCCTCCTTGATACCTACCCACTCCATCAGGCACCAGTCAACCACTGATCTGCTTTCTGTTGCTGTGTAAACTAATCTATATTTTCAGGAATTGTATATAAATGGAACCATATAGTATATCTTCCTCTGTAACTGGTTACTTTCATTCACATTATTATTTTGAGACTAAAGTATTTTGTAGTGTGTCTCAGTAATTCATTCTTGTTTATTATTGAGTAGTATTCCATTGTTTTCTTTACGCTGAGGTGTAACCCATAGTGAAGGCTGTAGTCTTTAATCTACATCAGTATGTGTTTCAAGTCCTTTCACTTTTACATGCAAGGTTGTGTCATCTACATACCACAGGTTGTTAATGAGTCTTTCTTCAGTCCTGATGCCACATTCTTCATGTAACCCCACTTTCTGAATTACTTGCTGAGCTAGAGACATCCACCTGCAAACTCTATGTTTGCAGATGAGTGTGTTCCCTTACCTCCTCCCTTATCTCGTGGTGTATTGTTCATTTGTAAATTATTCTTTGTCATTACTATTGCTGCAGGATTGTCTAAGCTATAGTAGTTACGATAGTTCTACTTTGTTCTTGGATTCCTTTCAGTGTCCTCTCTTGCCTGCGTCATATTGTGCTGACTTATCATATATCATGTATTGCTTTTCCCTTCACCAATATTAACTTGTGTCTTCTATCTAATTGGTTATTTTTTCTCCCTAACCTGCCTGTCCCTGGTAATCACCAAATATGATTTTTTCTTTTTCAGGTGTATTAACCTTCTGTTTTTACTATATAGTAGTAGTCTAACACAGTATTTGTTCTTTGAGTATTGATTTAATTCACTCCACACAATGTCTTCCAAATTCATCCATGCTATGATGTGTTTCACAAATTTGTCATTTTTCTGTGTAGTATCCCATTTTGTGTAGGTACCCCAGTTTGTTAACCTGTTCAGTTGGTGATGGGCGTTTAGGTGGGCATTTAGATTGTTTCTATCTTTTTACTTTTGTGAGTAATGCTGCAGTGGCCATGGGTGTGCATATGTCTGTTCATGTTATGGCTCATGTCTCTATGGTGTACATGTAAGAGTGGGCTTGGTGAAACGTGTGGCATGTCTATGTCTAGCTTTTTGAGAAAGCGACGTATCATTTTGCAAAGTGGTTATATTTTATACTTCTATCAGTGATGTGTAAGAGTTCCAGTCTCCCCACAATCTCACCAACACTTGTTGTTTTCTTTCTTTTTTTTTTTTATTAGTGCTAGTAATGTGGGGCTGAGATTGTATCTCACTGTAGTTTTCATTTGCATTTCTCTAACAGGTAATGATTGAGAACATTTCGTCATGTGCTTCTGCGTCACCTACATGTCTTCTTTGATGAACTATCTGTTCATATTTTTGTCTGTTTTTTAATTAGATTGTCATTTTATTGTCAAAATGTTGAAGTTTGCTATAAATTTGAGAGATTTAGTCCCTTGTTGGATATGTCCCGGTCAGAAATTTTTCTTGGTCTGTGGTTTCTCTTTTGACTCTTTGGAGGAATATTTTGTTAAGCATAAGTGTTTAATTTTTAGGAGGTCCTCTTTAGTAAAGACTGCACACACACACACACACACACACACACACACACGCACATAAAACCCTAGTGGCATAGTAATTAAGAGCATAGCCACTAGTCAAAAGGTTGGCAGTTCAAATTCACCAGGTGTTCCTTGGAAATCCTATAGTGCAGTTCTACTCTGTTGTTTAGGGTCACTATGAGTTAGACTCAGGTAAGTCAGGTAAGGAGGATAACAGCATCAGGTAAGGAGGGTAACAAAATCAGGTAAGGAGGGCAGTAGCGTGAGATAAGGAGGGTAACAGTATTGGGTAAGGAAGGTAATAGCATTAGTAAGGAGGGTAACAGCATCAGGTAAGAAGGGTGACAGTATCGGGTAAGCAGGGTAATAATATCAGGTAAGGAGGATAACAGGTCACATAAGGAGAGTAACAGCATCAGGTAAGGAGGCTAACAGCATCACGTAGGGGTAATAACATCAGGTAAGAAGGGTAGTAATATCGGGTAAGGAAGGTCATGGTATCAGGTAAGCAGGGTAATAGATCACGTTAGGAGGACAATAGTATCAGGTAAGGAGGGTAACAGCATCAGATAAGGCGGGTAATAGCATCATGTAAAGAGGAGAACAGCACCAGGTCAGAAGGGTAACAACACCAGGGAGGGTGATAGCATCAGATAAGGAGGATGACAGCATCTGGTAAGGAGGGTAAAGATAGAGTGAACCACCCCCACTTGTTGGTCAGTGGGGGCTTGCTTCTTGTGATGCTGGAAGCTATGCCACTCATATAGATACCAGCAGGGTCACCCATGGTAGACAAGTTTCAGCTGAGCTTCCAGACTAAGACAGACTAGGAAGAAGGGCCCAGCAGTCTACTTCTGAAATGAATTAGCTAGGGAAAACCTTATGAATAGCAGTGGAACATTGTCAGATACGGTGCTGGAAATTGAGTTCTCCAGGTTGGAAGGCACTTGAAAGACAAGTGGGAAACAGCTGCCTCCTCAAGGTGGAGTCAACCTTGGTGACATGGATGGAGTAAGGCCTTCAAGATCTTTGTTCACGGATGTGGCTCAACCCAAAATGAGAACAAACAGCTGAAAATATCCATTAATAATTGGGAAATGGAATTGGGAAGTATGAATCCAAGAAAACTAGAAATCACCAAAAATGACATGGAGCACATAAACATTTATGTCCTAGGCATTAGTTAAATGAACTAGTCTTGGCCATTTTGAATCTGACAATCATGTGGTCTACTATGTTGGGAATGAAAACTTGAAGAGAAATGAAAGAGAACATTTCAAGATCTGTCCTAAAGTACAGTGCTGTCAGTGATAATATCCATATACCTACAAGGAAGGCCAGTTAATATGACTATTATTCAAATTTACAAACCAGCCACTAAGGCCAAAGATGAAAAGACTGAGAATTTTTACCAGCTTCTGCTGTCTGAAATTGATCCAACATGCAATCAGGGCACATAGATAATTACTGGTGACTGGAATGCAAAAGTTGGATACAAAGAAGGATCAGCAGTTGGAAAATACAGCTTTGAGGGTAGAAATAATGCCAGAGATCACATGATAGAATTTTGCAAGACTAATGACTTCTTCATTGCAAATACCCTTTTTAACCAAAACACATGGACCTCACCACATGGAAGACGTAACAACCAAATTGACTATATCTGTGGAAAAAGACAATGGAAAAGCTCCATATCAGCAATCAGAACAAGACCAGGTGCTGACTGTGGCACAGATCATCAATTGCAAATTCATATGCAAATTCAGCTGAAACTGAAGAAAACTAGAACAAGTCCATGAGATCCAAAGTATGACCTTGAGTATATCCCTCCTGAGTTTGAACACCATCTCAAAAACAGATTTGATGTGTGAATTGCTAATTACCAACAACCAGATGGGTTGGGGAGTAAGTGAAAGACATTAACCATGAAGAGAGCAAGCAGTCATTAAAAAGACAGGAAAGAAAGAAAAGACCAAAGTGGATGTCCAAAGAGACTCTGAAACATGCTCTCGAACATTGAGCAGCTAAAGCAAAAGGAAGGAATGGCGAAATAAAAGACCTAAACAGAAGATTTCAAAGAGCAGTTCAAGAAGACAATATGATGAAAGTCAAAGATTATAGCCTTCAGTATGGATTACACCTCAGCGTAAAGACAACAGAAATTCTCACAACTGGACCAAAAAACAGCATCATGATGAACAGAGAAAACATGAAGTTTTCAAGGACTGCATTTCACTGAGATCCACAGTCAACATCCATGGAGGAAGCAGTCAGGAAACCAAATGTGCAAGACCTCTTTAAGGTGTTGACAAGCAAATGTCACTTTGAGATCTAAGGTGTGCCTGACCGTGATATTTTTAATCATCTCGTGCATGTGAAAGCAGGACAGTTAATAAGGAAAACTAAAGAATTATGGTGCTGGCAAAGAATATTTAACATACCATGGACTGCCAGAAGAATGACCATGTCTGTCTCAGAAGAAGGATAGTCAGAGTGCTTCTTAAAAGCAAAGGGAGTAAGGCTTTCTCCCATGCACCAGTTCTTGAAGAAGGACATCTTGTTTTGTGGAGGGTTAGCAAAAACTGAAGGCCCTCAGTAAGACGTTTTGATGGAGTGGCTGCAATGATGGGCTCAAGTACAGTGGCAATCGGAAGGATGGTAAAGGGCTGGCCAGTTTTTGTTCTGTTATGCGAAGCATAACTCTGAGTTTGAACCAACTCTACGGCACTAATTAACAACAACACCACCCCACTGTATATTTTTACCACAATTTGTTTATTCATTCATTAACAGGTTGTTTCTAGTTTTGGGCTTTCATGAATAAAGCTGATATGGTCATTCACAAACAAGGCTTTTTAATGGACATCAGCTTTTATTTTTCTTGGGTGCATACATAAGAGTGGAAAAGCTGGATCCTATGTTTAACTTTTTGAGAAGCTGCCTAACTTCTTCAAAGTACTTGTACCATTTAGATATCCCCACAACAGAGTATGAGAGTTGTGATTCGTCATATTCTTGCCAACACTTGGTACAGTCAATCTTCTGAAGTTTTTGTCATTACATAATAGGTGTGAAGTACTATCTCTTGGAGGTTTTGATCTGCATTTCTTTAATGACTAAGGAGGAACTCTAGTGGTACGGTTGTTAAGAGTTCATCTGCTAACACGAAAGTCGGCACTTCAGATATTCCAGCTGCTCCTTGTAAATCATACAGGGCAGTGCTCCTCTGTCCTGTAGGGTTGCTATGAGCTGGGGTTAACTTGATTACGATGGTTTTTTTGTTTGTTTGTTTGGTGTCTAAAGAAGATGTTTTGCATCTTCTCAGGTGCTTATTAGCTGTTTATGTATCTTATTTGCCACCACCAGTCTATCAATTTGTTATTGTCTGGTAGCACATGTGCTGTGATGCTGGAGTCAGTGACACCAGTATTTCAAATACCAGCAGGGTCACCTGGTAGGCAGGTTTCAGTAGAGCTTTCCGGAGTAAAACAGGGTAGGAACAAAGGGCTGGCTACCCACTTCTAAAAATTAGTCAGTGAAAGCTCTGTGGAAAACAGTCTGCCTACCAGTGTCATAAACTCCTTGGAGTCTCTCTGCCTAAGCCAGAATTATCAGCAAACTCTCTTTCCCCCAAACTCACATATGCACAAGTATGTTTGCAGTGTGTATCAGAAAGCTCAGGGAAACAGTTGCAAAGGACATGTGTCATCTTTTGTCTGGCTGGCACCCACACCCCCCTTTCTTTTAAGTGTGCTGATCGCCTGTTTGGGGGTGGTTCCTCATGCTGCATCATCTTGGTGGGTGGTCACTCCTGGTGACACCACCCCACTGCCTCCCACTGTAGGAGATGGTGGAAGCCAGATTCTTTCTCTCTCTCACTGATGAGCCCAGTGATGTGCACATCCCTAAGCTTAGCTTGGCAGGTGCTGACTGTGGGACATTGAACCAGGAACCAATGGAGCCGAGACGGAGGGTGACGTGGAGATGAGACTCAGAGCAGAGCAGAGGCTGGGACACACTGATCTGTTCATGTATGGTGATACTCTGCTGTCCTTTCACTGTTCTTGTTACATAAAAGATTCTTAGTAAGGCATTATCTTCAGTGTTGTTGTGTGCCATCTCGTCACTTCCGACTCACAGTGACTGTCATGGATTGTATACCCACAAAAACGTGTGTAGTAGTTTGGTGGCCATGATCCTTAGTATTGTGTGATGTTCCTGTATACTGTAAACACTGCTTCTATATGTTAATGAGAGAGGGTGAGTGACAGTTGTATAGGTGGGACAGAACTTGACGTGTAAGATTGTACCACGCCTTGAGGCAATCCCTTGGGATGAAAAGGAAAGAGACGCAAGCAGAGAACTGGGAACCTCATGCCAGCAAGAAGCAGTATCAGGAGCAGAGTATGTGCTTTGAAAAGGACCTGGGTTCCCTGAGCCTTAGAGGTTCCTATTCCAAGAGAAGACTGACATCCTCCGGAGCTAGCAGAGACAGCTTTCCCGTGGAGCCCTGAATTTGGACTTGCAGCCTACTAGACTGACCAAGTAAAACTTCTCTCTTTAAAGCCATTTACCTGTTGTATTTCTGTTACAGTAGCATTATATACTGAGATACTGACCCTATGGGAAAAGGTACGACTGCCCCATGGGATTTCCAGGGCTGTAATCTTTATGGAAGTAGAGCACCGTGTATTTCTCCCACAGAGTGGCTGTTGGGCTCAAACGCCAAACTTCTGGTTAGTAGCCAAGTTTGGAACCACTGTGTCACCACAGCTCCTTATTATCTTCAGCACTAAAGTTAATTTTCCAGGTTTCATTTTCCATACATGTGACGTTAGCATCTCTCCTCTCTCTGCAGACTGGTCAAAGTGGAAGACAGCTTGGCTTACTTTTCTTAGCTAACACAAACCCTTGATCTTCTTGATAAGCAAGTCCAATGGACTTGCCCCAAATTGTCTTCTTCATTCCTTCCATACTAACAGAGCTGGGACCAAGATACTCAAACTCCCAGTCCATTTTTCTTTCAGCTACTCCATCTCTAATACTTATAAAATATTTTCAGATATTTATCTATTTAACTGGACACACAGACATAAATATATTTACAGCACAACCATGGACAATGTTGTCTGTGGGAAACAGACCTGATACCAGACTAGATTCAGGAGAGAGAAATTCAAGGTATTAAATAGTAGGACTAAGCATAGCTACTACCCGTCTGTTGGTGGATGCGTGAATGTTGCTGTCATGCTGAACAGGCTTCAGCAGAACTTCTAGACTAAGAGAGACTGGGAAGAAAGACCTCGTGATCCACTTCTGAAAATCAGTCAGTGGAAACTTGATGTATCACAAAGACCTGAGCCCATTCTGTATGGGGTCACTGTAAGTCAAGATCCAACTCAGAAACAGCTAACAACAACTAGAACAACAAAGGCAGGTTAAATTCTGAATGACTTTTAGAATCCTAAGCATCTCCTTACTTTCTTGATTAATCTGGCCAGAATTTACTCTGATCTGCTGTAAGTTTATTTTCTTAAGTCACTTAGCTAAACTCTCGGAAATCGGCCAACAGCTCTGCTCTGTGGATGGGACTAATGAATTACTGGATGCACGATGGTCTTCTAGAACTAAAACATGTTTGGCTGAAAAACGAGTATGCTCCAATTGCATATTTGCTTCAGCAAAGGTTTTAAAATGCTCTCTAGTTCATTTTTTAAACAGCCTAATGACCAGTGTCCATATCCGTTACCCCACAGACAGGAGAGAAGCTTCAGAAATGCCTAAAGCTGTATTTCCCTGAAGGTATTGTGATGAGTCTGGAAGAAACAAATCATATTTTGTTAAATCTCCACAAGTCTGGTATTGATTAGAAATGTAAAATCTCAGTGGTTAAAGAAAAGGACTAACTGTAAGCATTTCAATTTGAGTCTTTCCCAAATCAGATCTCAAGGCAAGGATTTTGGTACGAATGGTGTATTACAGAAGTAGAATGAGAATAAGGTGTGGACAGAGACAGAGAAGAAGGAAGTCGCTAAAAGGTGCTGTTGTGAGCAGGTTACTTCTGTTTTGTAACTGGGTATGCTTTGAGAGGCAAATTCATCCCACTGCCAAATGAGGAAGACATGACATTATCCAACAGCTCTTGTCCTCTTAGGCTGAGAATTACTCCTGAAGTATTAAATCCCCAGCATTTCTTTTGCAGGTGACCTCTGCGATTGACTAAGCCTTGTCGGTGGGGCACCAATGTCGTATGTTACAGTAAGGAAATACTCTTTCACTTACTTTGAGGAAAGAGAACCTTTGTATAGTACTTTATAGTTCTCCCTTCTTTAAACATCACCATGACAACTATCACAAAATAGAAACCTAAAGTTAGATATCATTTAAATTTTCAGAGAATGTAGACTATAGAAGAGAAGAGTTGAATTTCCATTTGATAAGAAAATTTCATAGGAAAAATTTAACACTAAATGCAATGCTCTAACCCTTCCTTGACGACACTTGGCTTTTCTCCTTTCTTTCCTGTCCTCATCTTGCCCTCTTCCCCCTTTCTACCTCTCCCTCTCCTCTTGCTCTTCTTCTTTCTTCAATATATTGCATAACTACAGTATAATATGACAACCAGGGTATTGACATTGATATAGTCTGGCAACCTGATTTAGATTTTATCAGTTTAGCATGCACTCATTGTTTATACATGTGTATTCTTTACCACTTTATAACATGCAAATTTGCATCATCGTGACTACAGCCAAGGTACGGAACAGTTCCATCACAAGGGTCTCACATGCAACCTTTTATGGACACGACTATGGCTCTTTCCTTCCCCCCAAGACCCCGGCAACTGCTAATCAATCTGTTGTCCATCTCTAGAATTTTGACATTTCAGAATGTTGTATAAATGCAGCTATACAGCATGTAACCTCTTGAGACTTTTTAATTTTTTTGCATTCAGTGTAGCTCCTTTTAGATCCATCCAAGTTGTTTGTATTGATAGTTGTTCCTGTTTATTGCTGAATAGTATTTCATGGTATGGATGTACTACAGTTTTTTTTTTTCCTTTAAAAAAATTCCAGTTGAAGGCTATTTAGTTGTTTCCTGATTTGGGTTATTTTGAATACAGATGCTATGAACATCTGTGGACAGGTTTTTTTGGTGAGCTTAAGTTTTCATTCCTCTGGCATAAATTTCCAAGAGTGTAATTGCTGGGTCATAGGGCAAAAACATGTTTAGCTTTGTAAGAACCTGCCCTACTCTTTTATAAAGTGACTCTCCTAAAGCCTTTCAATTGACTAACTCACCTTAAGTTAAAAAATAAAGGGCCAGTCCTCAATCTACAGTGGCTCGGGTGTAGCTGAATCGATGTAGGAAGATGGAAAACGGGAGTAAAATAAGATGAGACAAGATGGCAAAAAAAAAAATGATCAAAGAAATCTGTTATTCATAAAATGTAACGAATGTTGGGACAGTTTGTGAAACAGGCTAAATACCTTCAGTAAACACAGTAATGAAAAGACATGTATTTCTATTGACATTGTGTTGGGATCTACTTTAGAATTAACTGATTATGTGGAATCAAGACCAGTAAACCAGTTCCCCTGGAGTCAATTCCAGCTCATGGCAACCCTACGTATGTCAGAGTAGAACTGTGCTCCTTATAGTTTACAATGACTGATCTTTCAGATCGGATCTTACATCTCTAAGTCTTTAAAGAGCTCTGGGTGAACTTCAACTTTCACCTTTCTGGTTAGCAGCTGAGCATGTTAACAGTTTATACCACCCAGGGGCTCCCTGTGGAAACTCGGGTGGTGTAGTGGTTAAGAGGTATGGCTAATGACCAAGAGCTTGACAGTTTGAACCTACCAGCCACTCCTTAGAGACTCTAGGAGACAGTTCTGCTTTGTCTGATAAAGTCACTCTAAGTTGGACTGATTCTATGGCAACAGATTTGGTTTTGGGCTTAGGGATTCCGTATAGAATTAAAGTACTTGTTAGAATTACAAAATCTGGATTGAAAAGGACTTAAGTTATAATCCGTTCAAATCTTATGACTTTGGAAGTGATGCGACTGTTGCCCAGTGCAGTGAAATTGCTTGTCAGCACCACACTGAGCTGACTGCAGACAGGCCAGGACCCTCCACCGCACAACTCGAGCTGCTACCAAACAGCTATTTGGGGTAATGCAATTTTTAATGCATTTTAGTTTTAGAGCAGTTTTCCATTTACAGAAAAGCTACAAGGAAGTATAGAGGATTCTCCGATACTTCCCCTGCCCCTTGCTCACTGTTTTTCGTATTATGAACATCTTGTATTTCTGTAGGACATTTGTTACCACTGATGAATCAATACTGATACATTGTCATTAACCAAAGTCTGTAGGTTACAATAGAGTTCTCTCTTTGTGTTGTGTTGCTGTGTGGATTTCCACACTTAACATCATGTGTCCAGCATTATGGTGTTGTTGTTTGTCGTCATCTAGTTTGTTCTGACTTATAGTGACTCTGTGTGTGTGAAGTAAAACTGTGCTCCTTGGGATTTTCAAGGCTATGAACTCTCTAAAGGAGATCATCAGGTCTGTCTGCTGATGTGCCTCTGGGTGGGTTTGAACTGCCAACCTTTTGACTAGCAGTTGAGTGCTTAACCACTTATGCTATTGAGAGATTCCACTACTGCAGTATCATGCAAAATAGCTTCACTGTTATAAAAACACTCTGGGAGCTCTGGTGGCGCAGTGGTTAAGAACTCTGCTGCTTAACCAAAAGTCAGCAGTTTGAACCCACCGGATTCTGAGAGGGGAGAAGGACATAAAGATTCATAGCCTTGGAAACCTTGGCGGGAGGCAGTTCTACTGCTGTTTACAGGGTCACTATGAATTGGCATTGACTCAACTGAAATGGGTAGGTAAAAATGTCTTGTTTTCCACCTACTTATCTGCACCTCTCCAACTGGACCCATGAAAACCTCTAGTCCTTTTACTGTTTCTATAGTTTAGCTTTTTCCAAAGTGTCATATAGTTGGAATTATACAGCCTGTAGAATTTTTAGACTGTCTTCTTTCACTTAGCAGTGCACATTTAAGGGCCCTCCATGTCTTTTCATAGCTTGATATTTCATTTCTTTTTATCATGAATCATGCTCTGTTGTGTGATACAGCACAATCCATAGATTCATCTATTGAAGCATAAGGAATGTATTTTTTAAGAACATTTTTGTTTTGACTGGTGTCTGATGTTTTTACGTCAGCCCACACTATGCTCCACCTTCCTAGACATACAACCCTTTTTCAGATTTGAAGCCTCTCCTTTTTTTTTAACTTTGTTTTCATTTTTGAAAAGCAATAACATCCAGTTTGCTCCTCTCTCCCCGCTCCACTCCCAGCCCTGGTAAGCATTAATATACTTCTATCTGTATGCATTTACCTGTTTTAGATATTTCTTACAAGTTGGGATCACACAGTATGTGTCCTTTTCTGTATGACTTAATTCACTCATGTTTTCATGGTTCACCCAGGTTGTAGCCAGTATCGGAACTCCATTTCTCTTTGTGGCTGGATAATATTCTGCTGTATGGATATACCACATTTTGTTTCTCTACCCATCTATTGATGGACACTTGGGTTGTCTCCACCTTTTGGCTATTGTGAATAGGCTGGAATGAAGTTTAGTGTTTGCATCTCTGCTTTTGGTTTACATGGATACACACTGATGAGTGGAATTGCTTCCGGATGGTAGTCCCACATTCAGCTTTTTGAGGAATCACCAAACTATTTTCCACAACAGCTGCACTATTTCACAATCCCATCAGCAGTGGCTGAGGGTTCCAGTTTCTCCACATTCTCACCAATACTTGTTATTTTCTGTTTTATTTTTTTGTAGTAGTCTTTCTAGTGCATGTGAAGTGGTAGAAGTTGTCCCATTTTTCTTTACACACTTTTGTTGTTGTCAGCTGCCATTCAGTTAGCTCCTGAATTGTAGTGACCGCATGTACAGTGCCACAAAAATCTGCTTGGTCTGCACCATTTCCATAGCTCGTTGTAGATGGACTGTTATGATCCAAAAGGTTTTCATTTGCTCAATTTTGGAAGTAGATATCTAGGCCTTTCTTCCTAGTCCATTTTAGTCCATAAGCTCTGCTGAAACCTAGTCAGTATCATAGCAACATGCAAGACTCAAATGATATATGGGTAGTGGCTATATTGGCCAGAAATCACATCCACATCCACATAGAAAATGATAATTCTACCACTAAATTTCCAGTGTTCCTGCATATTTACTAGTCTTTAGAGAAGGGACTCTAGAAGGTAAGTGAAATATCTCTGTACAAAATCACAGTATTGTTTACAAAAGAGTTATCTTGTGTTCAGATATGTTTATAGCTTCAGTGGCCGTATTGACTCTCTTTTGTAGATTATTTTTCATTTATCTCTAGCTGCTTTTAAAATTCTCTCCTTATATTAGGTTTGATAAGTCTGAATATAACGTATCTTAGTGTCTTTCTTTTGGGATCTACCTTGTGTGGAGTTTTATGAGCATCTTAGATAGACACTTTCTCTCACTTTTTGTGATATCAGGGAAGTTTTCTGTCAACAAATCATCAACACTTTTCTCTTTACTTTCTGTTATCCTCCCCTAATCTGTTACTCCAGTCACTCAGAGATTATTTCTTTTGGTAGAGTCCTATATAATTCTTATTATTTCTTCATTTTTTTCTAGTCCTTTTTTTCTGATTTTTCCTCAAACAGTTACTCTCTAGTGCTTTGTTGTCAATCTCACCAATTAAGTTTTCATTGTCTTGATTCTACTCCTTTGACTTTCTATACAGTCATCCAGTTTTGTAATTTTATTATTAATTTTCTGAATTTCCCCATGCTGTTTCACTATGCTTTCTTGCAGCCTGTTCAGTTTTGTCATTGTGCTCCACTGCGTTTTGTCTGATCTTTTTCCTGATCATTTCAATAATTCTAAATAGTAATCTTTTGTATTTTACCTCTGATAATTACAGGAAGTTGTCTTCACCAGGAAAATTTCTTGATTCTTTGTTTGGGGAGATTTATGAAGCCATTATAGTCTACCCTTTTGAGGGATTTTATATTGACTGTTATCTCTGAGCCATTAGTAAGTTGTTGAATTTATTTTATGTTTGCTGACTATGTTCTAGTGTCTTGTTTTGAAATTCCAGAGCAGACTGGTTATGTGAGATAGCTTGATTATTGGCACCTGTGAGGCTCTAACATCCTGTCACCAGGTAGTGAGAGCTGTTACTAGGTAGGTGAGCCAGGCATCTGTTTACTTTTCTTGTAGGATTTAGTTTAGGTGCCCAAGTGGTTGGTCACCAAATATGTGGTGCAGGCTCTTCTCTCCAGTCTTAGATAGGCAGGGGTGATTTGTGTAGACACATGTATCTGGCTGCACATGCTGAGAAAGACAGGGGCTGGCAGTGGTCAGTGAGTGTCTGGGAGGAGGACGTGACTGCTTGTGGCTGAGCCTAGGCGATGGAACTTTTTCTATCCTGAGTTGTCAGCTTAGGGGAGCAGGCATATTATTTTATTGATTTTTTTTACCCCCATGTTTGTTAGACTGTTCCCTCTCTGAGTCTAGGAGGATGGCTTAGGACACTTGCAAGGAGTTCTACTTCTGGCCCAGGCAATGGCGTCAGGCTCTGGCGGCAGGTGTGGTGTAGAGAGGCGAGTGAAAAGTGCTGGGAAAACAGACAGAGGTCTATCCTGAAGAAAAGATTTATATCCTCCAGTGGTTGATTAGATGCAATCCAATTACTTTTGATGAGTGAATGTGGCAACTCTGACTGATTCCAGAGGCATGAACAGGCCCCCTACCACCTGGTCTCTCCTTCTGAGGAAGATGTCCTGGGAAAGCCACTGCTCTTTCCCCAAGCTCACTACCACCAATCCGCCCGTGGGGCGCCGAGTCCTGGTGCATCAGGTCTTGCCAGCTGTAGGCACTTTCGGACCTACCTTCCCTGATGCTCAGTCTGATTTCTGAACTTTACTGTTGATGTTTAAGGCTCCTAGAATGTCATATATAATCTATTCATTTATATTTTAGCGTCTTCGTTGTTAGAAGGAACACAGGAAGCACCTCATGATCGCACCATCTTAGGCCCACCTCCTCCACAGCCTCAGTAGCGAAAAAGAAGAGCTGGCTGTTTAAAAAAGCAGATTCGCCAGAACAGGTTTTAAAATAGCAAGACTTAAAGTGATTCAATGTTAATTGAATATTGAGTAAGGAAGAGGTAGGAAGTTAATTGAATGAGTGAGGTTGGGGTTTCAGATAATTTTTTCATGATGTGAAGGAAATTATTATAGAGTTGGATACAGATCAGGGCAGAGAGAGGCAGCATGTTCTTTGAAACTAGAAAAAGAAAGTCATTTAGTCTGGCGAGGGAAAAATAAAACTGCCAGTTTGTTTTTCCTGAAAGCCTGTAAAATTTTCCTCTAAAATAACGCTTTTTGAAATTATTACAAAAAAAAAATGTGAACTGAAGAACATTTACCAACTCTCGACAAGTAAAAGAGGGAAGCATTGCCTATGATCTCACTACAGATATCCATTACTGACATTTTAGCTCATATTCTTTCAGTCTTTCTCTATAAATTTTTGTCATTTGCGTATTTATATATGTTATATATATGCAGTCCCTAGGTTGTGGAAATGGTTAATGTGCCTAGCTGAAAAGTTGGAGATTCAAGTCCACCCAGAAGTGCCTGGAAAGAAAGACCTGGTGATCTACTTCCAGAAAGTCAGCCATTGAAAATCTTATGGAGTGGAGTTTTATTCTGACATATATGGGGTACCATGAATTGAAGTTATTCTGTGGCAACTGATCTGGTTTTATACAAATACATAAATATACATACATACACATGCATACATACCTACATATATAAACGCCAAGCCAAGTGCCGTCGAGTCGGATCCGATATATATGTAAACACCTACGTATACACACTTACATAAGTAGGTATGTATGCATATATAAGTGTGTATATGTAGGTGTGTACATATATACACACATATATGTAGGTATGTAAGTGTGTATATGTAGGTGTGTACATATATACGCACTTATATATGTAGGTATGTATGTATGGAAACAGTGTTGTAGTGGTTAAGAGCTATGGCTGCTAACCAAAAGGTCAGCAGTTTGAATCCATCAGGTTCTTACTGGAAACCTTATGGGACACTTTTACTCTGTTCTGTAAGGTTAGAACTGACAGCAATATATACATATTTTTTAATGTATACACACACATGCACACACACACAGGAAACTTTGGTGATGTAGTGGTTAAGTGCTGCATCTGCAGCTCACATCTACTAGGCACCCTTGGAAACTGTGAGACATTTCTGCTCTGTCCTATAGGGTTGCTATGAGTTGGAATTTGACTTGACAGCAGTGAGGGTTTTTTTTTTTTTTTTATGTACATACACACATATGTGGTCTGTAGTTTATTTACACAATAATATTTCCTTCTTATAAACAACCCTGAAATAAATATTGCAGCTTTATTTTGGGGGTTTATCTGCAAGTGTTTCTTTGGGGTAATATTGGAATTCCAATGTTAAATGAAATGCAAATTGTAGGGTTTCGATATCTAATGTCAAATACCATCCTGAAAAGAAAATTATCAATTATCCTTCCTATTAGTAGTTTACAGGCCTCCCTGCATCCTCGCCAACAATCTGTTTTGTTATTTCTTTTTAAATTGCCAACTTGAAAAAGGAAAAATCATACTTACATTAAAACTTTTCATTTTTTCTATTACTACAAATGGCATTTTTTCAAAGAAATATGTTTATTTGTGTTTCTGTATTTGTAAATTGGCTATTTTTTTCTCTATTGTTGTGTCATCCTTTTCTTTGTGAATTGTAATTACTTTGTGAGCATTATACATGCTCATCCTTCATTCGATAACTATGTTATCAACCTTTTTTTTCTTATTGGTTGTAGAATTTTTTGTGTGTGTGTAAGTACTTTTTAATGTTAGTGACTTTTGTCTCTCTTATTGTTTTATTTTCTTGATTGTTTTTAGCTTTCGGGTATTATGTCTTTCGCCATGAGTCGGATCCGACTCGACGGCACTTGGCTTGGCAAAGTCTATTAGTGTTTTCACTCCTGTCATTGATATCATGCTTAGAAAGACCATCCCCACTCTCAGATCATATAAATATTTGCTCACATTTTCGTCTAGTCATTTTACCTTTTCATCTGCAATTTATTCTGGTGAGACATCTTATTTCAGCTTTAAACTATTACCTTCTAATTAAATTTGGGAAACAATCACTAGGTTGGTTAACGGCTGATACTAGTATGTTTCTGCCTTGAATTTATTTGCCTGTGCTATGTATGTATAGTCCTGCTAAACACCATCATGCTTACCTAGGTTTGGGCCCACCATGAGTATCGTTTAACCTCCTAGAAGTCAGGATGGGCTTTGCATTCCCAGCGTGCTAAGTACATTGCCATAATGCCAGTTGGGGCATTCAAACTTCTTTTTCCTTTTTGTTGATCTGGAATCTTAAGCACTTTTAAAATTATGGTCATGCTTTATTCCTTGAGACCTGGAGAGTAAGTGAGTATGTTTCTACTTAACTGCTCAAAGACCTCATAGGTTTGTGAGAAAAGCTCCCTGGAATATGGTGGAAAACAGTGAGCAGGCCACCTGTCTGCTCCAGACACTACAACTTTTCCTTACCAAGACATTCCTAGCTGGGGGCATTGCACAGTCCAATATACTATTGGCTTAGTTACCTACTGCTGCTGTAACACAATAATCCCACAGGTGGGTGGCTATAAGGAGCAGAAATTTGGGGGCAACACAATTCAATCCGTAACAACCACAAAGCCGTCTTTCCTCTGTGTTGCCTATCTCTGAATGTTCCAGTTGCAGGATAGTCTCCTACTTTATAGTTACACTTTGTTTTTCTTTGTTTATGCTGAGCTAGAGCTAAGATTCTAGTTGTAGGAACAGGGGATTTTTTATGCATCCCCCAAATGCTCTTAGCTATACCAGATTCATAAATACACAAAGGAAGGTTGTTGTTATTAGGTTCTGTTGTGTCAGTTCTGACTCATGGTGACTCCGTGTACAACAGAATGAAACACAACCTAGTCCTGTGGCGTCCTCATAATCATTACTATGTTTGAGGCTATTGTTGCAGCCACTGTGTCAATGCATCCTGTTGAAGATCTTCCTCTTTTTTTGTTAACTCTCTACTGTGCCAATCACAGTGTTCCCTGCTGATAGCATGTCCAAAAGATGTGAGACAAAGTCTTGCCACCTTTGCTTCTGAGGATCATTCTGGCTGTATTCTTCCAGACAGATTTGTTTGTTGTTCTGATAATCCACAGTATATCCAGTGTTCTTCACCAAAAGGATAATTCAAAGGTATCAATTCTTCTTTGGTCTTCCTTTTGATTGTCTAGCTTTTGCTTGCATGTGAGGTGATTGAAAATACCATGGCTTGGATCAAGTGCACCTTAGTCGTCAAAGTGACTTCTCTGCTTTTAAATACTTTAAAGAAGTCTTTTGCAGTAGATTTGCTCAATGCAATATGTTGATTTCCCTACTGCTGTTTCTATGGAGCACTGATCAAAGGAGGGTTTACCTTGCTGTTCCTGTTGCTAAGATTCCTAATCTCACATGGTGTGCTAAGAAGGCAGCAGTGGTTCAGTGGCAGAATTCTCCCCTTCTATGTGGCCGATGTATCTAATGCACATCTATCACCCATCTGTCCCCAGAGGCTTGCATGTTGCTATGATGCTGAACAGGTTACAGTGGAGCTTCCAGACTCAGACAGACTAGAAAGCCTGGGGACCTGCTTCTAAAAGATGAACAAGTGAACACCGTGTGGATCACAATGATCTGATCTCACCATGCATGGGTCCCATGAGACAGGGGCTGACTGTATGTAGCTAACAAACAACAACAACAACAATCTTACATCTCAGGAAATTCTAGGTGTGGGGATGTAAGGGTGTTTGGCAGGTGGATGTGACTCAGGCTGGGAGGAATGGCATACACTAGGGAAATACTCCCACTCATGTTTTGTATTTGTGTTTTCAGTCCTGGGAGGAGATCACAGGCACTTAGCAAAAGAAACGGATTAAATTAACCTTAGCAGTAATGAGGTTTCCTTGCTTCTTGGCTCTCAGAACTCACTGGCTGAGAGCTGTTTAGCTGACATCTGGGTGGCAGGTGAAAACAGTGTGGGCTGAGCCCCACTTTAACAAGTTTTACGGTACATGAAAATAGCTGTGCTATATCCAGATGTTATCAAAATTAAGAAGGGGTAGGCTGAATGGTTTGTATCCCTTAATCACACAAAACAGATTTTTATGATCTGTTTTCCTTAGGCACAGTAAATTAGGGCTGGTGTGTTGAGTGAGAAGTCTTGAGGTGGTACAGATGATTAAGCTAGGCTGGTAACTGAAAAATTGGAGGTTCCAGGCCACCACAGGTACCACAGAAGAGAGACCTGGTGATTTATTTTAAAAAAATCCACCACTGAAAACTGTATGGAGGATGGTTCTACACTGACACAACTGGGGGCATAAGGAGTCCGAGCTGACTGGATAGCAGCTGGTTTTTGGTTTTCTGTTGAGTGAAGTGAAGTTTTTGCCTGTTCTTGCATGCCAGCTATTATAGCAACCCTCCTGTTTTGATGGTATTTGTAAGCAATAAGTGATATTCTTAATAACACTTGCCTTTCAAATGTCTTGTTGGAATTCAATGTTTGGAAAACTGGATTTCTGAGAAATGAGGTGGGAAAAGAAGGAGATAGAGTGTGAACTATGGCTGAAGTTCTTGAAAGGGACCTGAAGAAGCTAGACATGCAAAGAATTGAACATTTTTTTGTCAGTTATCCTTTACAACCACAGCGTGGTGAACCCAGCATGGCCCGGTGCAGAGGTACTCTGCCTGAAAGCGTGAGGCTGAGTCTCTCAGCTGTGCCACACATTGCAGCATAACTCTGCTCTGGGCCTCTGATTCCTCTCGTATAAAAAGAAGAGTCCCTGGGCAGTGCTGATGGTTAACAGCTTGGCTACTAACCAAAAGGCTGGCGGTTTGAATCTACTAAGAAGTGCCTCAGAAGAAAGATCTAGTGATCTACTTCCAACAAGTGTACTACTGAAAACCCTATGGAGAACATTTCTACTCTGACACACATGGGGTTGCCATGAGCTGGAATCTACTAGATGGCAGCTGGCTTATTTACATGTAAGCAAACACTGGCACTCTCAGTGCTGTGCCTGAGTTACCTGGTTGTGGAAGGTAAGGATTTGGCTGAGTCCAGGTGCTCTGGGGGTTGTCTTCACAGGACAGTGGTGGTAGGCTCTTAGGCCACGGATGCAGGGACTGGGATCTTCAAGTACAAGTGTGCATTCAAGATACCTTAACCTCAGCTCAAAGAAGGCCACTATTACGTCCCTCCCAGGTGCACTTGGTTTCTTCTGAATGTTCCCAAGAGCCCGTTTCAGAACGACCAGTGTCTTTAAGTCAGCTCTGCAACTTATTTCTGGAGGTAGCCTGAGGATCTCTGCTCCCACAACACCGTGAATGGGATCAGGGAAAGGCAGCTCCATGAGAGCTTTAAGGAAACATTATGTGAAAGGGAAGAGCCGAGGGAGACGACACTGAGCTTCAGAAAAGCTGGCGAGTGCCGAAGGTGTGGCCCTTGGGGAAATTACCTGCCTTCATCTGGGGTGAAATAAGCACAGACTTACATGGTGTCTAAATACGATAAGAAGATTCTGGGAAATAAGTTAATTGAATTAGCTAATGTGGATATAAGCTCTGCAGTGTATAAAAGACTTTCACATGCATGACCTTATTGATTCTTAGCACAATTCTGCATTGGGTTCCATATTTACTTCTCAATGAGAGAAGTGTGAATCAGAGAAGTGAAATGACCTATGTCACAGAGCTCATACACGGCAGGTTGGAGACTTGGTCCCAGAAATCCTGATTACTCACATTTCGCTCTCTTAGACAGTGGAATGCAATGGAGTTTAGTGGGTGTGGGTGGGGATGGAGAGAAATATTATGTGTCATTCCCCCTATTTCTCTCTGCTGCACTCCACTTGATCAAGATCTAGATACTTGCTTCCACAGAACAGAGCCTCTATCTCTATTCTAAGGAGTTCTGATTTCTCAGTGGTTAGAGCCCCTAGCTGTGAAGCCAAAGGTCAGTGGTTTGAACCCACCAGCTACTCAGTGGGAGAAAGACGTGGCAGTCTGCTTCCATAAAGATTTATAGCCTCGGATATCCTGTGGGACATTTCTACTCTGTCCTACAGGTTCACTATAAGCAGGATCAACGAGACAGAGTGAGTCTGGTTGTTTTTTTGAGGGGACACGGTACCCACACTCCATGCTTCCTTTGTTATGTGGTGTAATTTGGTTGCTAAAAGGGAACAGATGAATGGAATCCCGGGGTTGTATAAGCATTTACTATCACTGATGGTAAATAAAAGGCTGGAGGTTTGAGTCTACCCAAAGACATCTCAGAAGAAAGTCCTGATGATCTACTTGTGAAATATCAGCTTCTAAAAACCTACAGAGCCTAGTTTTCTACTCTGATATACATGAGGGTCATTCTGAGTTGGAGCCAACTTGATGGAAAACTTTTTTGTAAATGACTGAGAGTGCCAAAAGGTAGGAAAGAACATCTTCTTGAAGAGAATCTTAAACGTTTCAAAACTAAAACTATCTAGACACAGGAAAGTTTCTCGGCCTTCGTGCCAACTCTGTACCTTTATCCCGTGTACCGGCTTTCTACGTAATTCAGTGAAGTAGGCCTGAACCGTGAGGGCGTGTTCCCATGTAACTTCTTTCTCAGCTGGTGACCTGACCCCTTGTGTACAAAGTGCATGTCACGGACATCAGGAGTGGAAGGGTGTTAGATATGGAGAGTGTGTGTCAGGGACGTCAGGAGTGGAAGGGTGTTTGAGATAAAGGGTAAGGCTTCTTTCACAGCCTCTCTCCCTAAGCTGAACACACTCCCAATACAGGCTGCAAATCAGGAATAACCACATACATAGTGATTTTCCTCATAACTTGGCCTTAGCTGTCCAGAACATATATCCTCTCTGCTCCAGTGCTTCGCCCAGAGCGTCTATGCCTCAGAGAAGTGGGGACTAAAATAGACTCTCTTAGTGAGATACCAAATTTTGATCGTTTGTAAAATATTCATGACCAGTAAAGCTCAATCTCTTTTCTTCATTATCTGTTATATTATTGTTTTATTTAAACTATTTATTGTTAATCAGTTATCTAGGGACTGTTCAACTGAGTGAGCTATTTGCTTTTCCTCCTTGTTCAAGAAGTTTTTATTGACCACCTACTATGTGCTGGATGGGATCTCTGGTGGTGCAATGGTTAAGAGCTTACCTGCTACCAAAAATGTTAGCAGTTGAAACCTACCAGCCACTCCTTGGAAACCTGACGGGGCAGTTCTACTCTGTCGCATAAAGTTGCTATGAGTCAGAATTGACTGGGTACCAGTGGATTTGGTTTCCAGTACTCTGGCCTTCACATCAGGCATGGAGAATGCCATGGAAAAGACAAAACAAAATATTAGACACAGAACCTGCACTCGAGGACTTACCATTAGAAAAGAATCCCATTGAGGACATGCAGTTACAACTAGAGATTCGGACAAGAAGGAAGGGGGCTCTGTGGGGGTGTTAAACTACTGAGCTGAGGCAGACTAGTGCTCTGTGAGGTTGAGAGGCCAGAGCTGTGTTCTGGATAAATAAGAGGAGCCAACCAGGAGTTTATGAACAGAAAGAACTGTCCAGTTACAGCAGCTGGAGCTCAGAGAGAGATATTGGGGCAAGTCAAGGCTGCAGAGGCAGGTGGGGGCAAGCTCCAAGATACTTTTACCAAAAAAAAAAAAAAAATCAGGAAAACACAAACCCATTGCTGTCAAGTCAGTTCTGACTTGTAGAACTGACCCATCAAGTTTCCAAAGGGCCCAGTGGGCACTATGGCACCAGGACTTTAGGCCATGTTAAATATTTAGATAATGATCACAGGCCATTTGAGGAGCCACAGAGGAATTCTAAGGGGGACTATGTGTGTAAAGGGTCACTGTGAGTTGGAATTGACTCTACAGCAATGAATGTATATGTACATATAGGTGTGTGTATGTGTGCACATATCCGTGAGTGGATAATTAGACTTGTATTTTGAAAAGTTAACTGGCTACAGTGAGGACCCTGTGTGGGCAGGGAGACATGTCTGGAGGCTGTTGTGATCACCTTGATAAGACATGTTGGCATCCGCGGTAAAGACGGTGAACAGTGGAGGGACATTACAGGTCAGGATGGACTGGACACGGACATGAAGGAGTGGGTGGTGTCAGGGATATTTCTCAGGATATCTGGCCTATACACCAGAAGGATGGAAGTTTTATCTTAAATAATCTATGAAAAGGACACTGATTTAAAATATAGTCACATCTGTATTTTGGGAAGCAACTGATGATGCCAGAAAAGAATCTATGAAAATCTAAGTACAGTGATAACTAAAGTTATGAGGAGCCCTGGTGGTGCAGGAGTTAAGAGATATGGCTGCTAATCAAAAGGCTGGTAGTTCAAATCCACCAGTTGCCACTTGAAAACCCTATAGGACAATTCCACTCCGTTCTTTAGGGTTGTTGTGAATGGGAATTGGCTCTTTGGCAATGACTGTGGGTAGTAGCGGGCGATAGGACCTGATGGTTAAGGGCATACACTTTAGAACTTTGGGGATCCTGTTTTTACCACTTTGAAGCTTGGGCAAGTAATTCACCTTCTCAGGAATTCAGATTTGGACAGTGTACTACCTATTTCCTAGGACTGTTGTGTAGATTAAATGATCAATAAATGAATTAGCATGGATAGGACACTTAGAAGAATGCCCATAAATCTGTTATCTGTTAGCCATCATTGCTATCCCAAGGTTACTGGGAGAGGGAAGGATGTAGAATCTGCCAAAGGCCAGAATAGTAGGATTTTAGGACTTTGAAGGAAAGGCAGAAGGAAGGATGTGAAATGGAGGAACTTCAGGTGGAGGGAGCCGGGCTACAGAACAATGAAATGTGAAAGGGACACAGGATGTGGAGGGAGCCAATGGAGGGGGCTAGAAAGCTAGTGACAGCAGAGGTGATTCAAGAAAATGTCATGGGGGAAATTCTGGGAAGCAGGACACAGCACATACTTCGGAATCATTCTTCCTGAGGAATGAATGAGCTGGGGTGTTTTTTACTCCAACTCCTCATTGGTTGAAGGTTGCTCCCAAGATGTGCTGATTTTTGGCCTGCAAATGTGGGCAGAGTAGTCTCCTGCGTCTCCTGAAAAGGTACTCAGGCCTAGCAATGCAAACTGGCACTGAGATCATTCAAAGCACAGAGAAATGACAGGGTCTGAGGGATCCTGGGGAAGTGTCAACAGTTCTTGCTACCTCTCTTCCCACTGACTGCATGAGCTGCTTCCTTGTTAAGTGCTAGTTTTGGTAAAAGACTTCTAACATAGATCTGTAACTTTGTCAGTGCCCACCATAGGCCATATGCTCTTCAAAATAAGTGACCAGACTTGTATAATTTAATGGGCACAGCACATAGCACATACACACACAGAATAAAGAAAAAAAAGAAAACCAAAAAACAACCCCCACCAAACCCTACAGCCATCAAGCTGATTCTGACTCACGATGACCCCGTACATTACAAAGCAGAACTGCTCCATATGGTTTTCTGGGCTCTAATCTTTATGGAAACAGATTGCCAGGCCTTTCTTCTGTGGCACTGCTGGTGGCTTTCAACTGCCAACAGTTAGGTTAGTAGTTGAGCACAAACTGTGCCACCTAGGGACCTTATCAAGCATAGTACTGTATATAAAAAATTACTTTCACATGCATTTTTGTGGTGTCAAAGTCAGGCTAAGAATAATTTCTTCCATGTCAGAAAATCCCAAACACTGACAGAATTTTTCCAGTCAAACAAGTGGGCTCACTGGTAAAGTCATTATAGACTATACTCTGGTAACACAGGGTGGCCCTCTCAACACCATGGGAAGCAGGCAGTGGGTGGATCTGCATTAGTTTAATGTGAGTAATCAACCGTGTGAAAGAATTCTGCAGTCCAAATTCTGGAACCACAGGCACACCTTAGACCTAGAGGTTTCCATCTGTCTCCTTTAAATCCAAACTCGGATAAGCATAACAGTTTTTAAAGTCATTATGTGGAGACTAAGCTGTTTTTATAAATGTGGAATACCTCATTGAGAATATAAGTAATGTCGAGGAGGCATCCTAAGAAAACCTTGCTTTTGATGTAATCGAGTCAATTATTTTCTACCCCGCCCCCAATTCCTTGGTTCATTTTTGCCAAAATGAGTTTCCATATGCTTCATCTAAATGAGTCACATTCAGAGAAATCATTCAAATTATCTCTGGGCACAGACACTTTTCTTTCATTTGTGGCTCGAAGGTGGGTGGTTACAAAGAGTGGAAATGATGGCGGGCTCTTCTCCAAGCTCTAAACCCTTTTGCTTGCTCAAATTCCCTGAACTCACTGCATCTTCCACTTTATTCTATACCACAGGGAAATAGCCACAGTAAATTGCAAAGATTATTCAATTTCAGGCCACTTTAAGTGCCCTTAAAGGGAGACTGCACTCATGACTTCTCAGGGGATAGGCAATGCTTCTTCTTGCCATGGTTAAAGTGCTGGTTGAGAGGTTTTAAATCACATTTGTAGCTTGGGAGACCAGTGCTGGAAGCAGTCCTCATCCTAAAAAGTAATACTGTCTAGGTGTCTGAGTGGATGGAGCATGAGTTTGGGAGACCACAGCTAACTTGTTTAAAGAACGATAGAGCCATTTACAGGGAGTCCTTCTAGGGACACAAACACCTTACCCAGGTTAAGGAAGACTGTCTTTGCATGTTGCACATTTATCTCAAGGGATGCAATTGTTCCCTGGATCTCCCCATGCCACTTTACAACGTCAACCTCAAATACGTACAAATCTGATAGCAGATGAGACAAGGCATTTAGTATACGCTAGAAAAAGACATCTTCTCTGTTGATTGAGCTTAACACTCTTGTTTGAGTTTTACGCTTCTCACTATAGTCTGTCTCTATAAATGAATGTCTATGGAGTACTCACAGCTGAATGGCTGAGGTGCTGAATGGTTATTATTGACTTTTCTTATGTTTGACTAACGTTCTCAAATGCATGGGCACATTGTAGATTGCTTTGTGAATTTCTTTGCCACTTGGCTTCAGCAGTCTCTACGGTCTCTTGGAAAAGGCCCGCTCGGTCCAAGTCCATACACTGGGGTCGAGCCCTGACTGTCCCGGACGCTGGCGCAACAGGCTGGCAACCTCTGTCTAGGAACCTGACCTGCTGCTAGTTTCTCCTGTAGATCATCTGCAGTTTATTCTCCCTCTCATTTGGTTCTATCCAAGGAAAGGGTAAAGGAAGGTGGAAGGAAAGAGGGAAAAAGGAAAGAAAAGAAACAAGGCAGAAAGAAAAGAAGAAGAAAGGAAGGGAGGGAAAAAGAAGCTGAAGGAGAACAAGAAGGGAAAGAATGCAGGAAGAAAGCTATAAAAATTTCAGCTTATTTCAGGCAGAAATGATGTCTGCGACAGAAAAGTAGTTGAGGTGGAGGAAAAGAACGTCTTTTCCGTTTGCATCTGTGAGTGTCACTCTGGTGGACACATTCCAAGTTGTGGGCTGTGTGACTGCCTCCACTTGAGCTCTGTAAATGTTTCTAAAACTGGTGAATCTGAAGTCTTTCTATGCAGATGGGGTGGCTCACATCCCATCCTGGCTGCTCTCTTTCTGCTTAAACAACTCTGTTGGCTGGGTCACTCTTTTCCCTTGGTGAGTGGGCAGGATTCCTGCCGCAACAAACCAGCTTCCGGTTAGGCTGACTTAGTTGGTGGGCCCAGGTGTGTGGGAGCTGGTTATGATCTGTGTAAGCAGCAGAGCTGAGAAGTCATCGGGATGTTTCTTTCCAGATTGTCATTATTTGATGGTGCAGTGGTTCAGTGCTCAGCTGTTAACCAAAAGTTCCACGGTTCAAATCCCACAGCTGTCATAGAGATTATAGCCTTGGAAGTCCTGTAGGGCAGTTCTACTTGTTTTGAGTCAGAATCAGCTTGACAGCAACAGGTTTTAATGTCACATTGATAGTAACAGGCAACAAGCCCTGGTGATTAAATTCATATACACTGGAACCTTGGGAATCCTGTTTCTACCACTTAGCCATTGTGGGAACTTGGGCAAAGGGTTTGGGTTTTAGTGTGTCATTATTTGTGTATCCATGAGTCATAGATTTAATTGTGTTCCCCTAGAAATATGTGTAGCAATTGCCTGTGCCATGATTCCCAGTATTGCGGGATTGGTCTCTATTTCTGTGCTATAAATTTTAATCTCTGCCTATAGTTATTAGATTGGATTATGTTAAAAAGCATTAGGGTGAGACTATAGCACTTTCTAAGGTCACCTCCCTACTCTGAGGTAAAGGGGGTTTCCCTGGAGTGTAGCTTGCAACACCTTTTATCCTGTGAGAATTAAAAGGAAAGGAAAGAAAGCAGAGAGTTGGGGACCGCATACTATCAATACACCAGCACCAGGAACCGGGAGTAGAGCACATCCTTCAGACCAGATGTTCCTGCGCTGAGATGCTCTCAGACCAAAGAAAGAGGGATGCAACACAGAGAGCTTCCTCTGGAACTGACAAAGAGGGTGAGTCTTTCCCTGGAGTGGGCACACTGAATTCAGACCTGTAGCCTACTGGACTGTGTAAGAATAGCCTTTTCTTGTTAAAGCCATCCACTCACGTTATCTCTGTTAGAGCAGTACCAGATGACTAAAACATCATGTATTTATTATTTAGACTCAGTCTATTTCTAAAACCCCTTTTAGCTGACTTGCAATAGAAGACGTATATAATTAGACTCATACAACAAAAAGAAAAAATTAAAACTTACATAATGAATGAAATTACAAACCTGGGCTGTAAGAGCTGTTGCAGTTTAATGCTCATTTTAGGAGCGGGCTCTTTGGTGGCGGTGCCTGTTGCTAGACGCCGTCGAGTTGGTTTGTAACTCGTAACCCCACGTGATGGAGCAGAACTGCCCTGTAGGGTTTTCCTGGTCACTTTATAGTAGCAGATCACTGGGTCCTTTTCCCACATGAAGTAGCTATATGGGTTCAAACCACCAGGCTTTCAGTTAACAAGTGATTAACTACCTTCATTTGCATTACCAGGGCAACAATTAATATTTAAAAATGTATTGAGAATTGTAACTTTTGTTACCTGATAAAATAATGTGTGCTAGTTTATTAATGGAAACACTGGTGCTGTAGTGGTTGAGTGCCGTGGCTGCCAACCAAAAGGTTGGCAGTTTGAATCCGCAGGTGCTCCTTGGAAACCCTGTGGGGCAGTTCTACTCCATCCTATGGGGCCACTATGCATCAGAATTGACTTGATGGCAATGGGTTTGGTTTTTTCCTTTGATTTAGTTTATTAAGAGGTTAACATTTTCCTTAGATCATGCTTTGTGTATGTTTATTGTGAATGAAACACACATAAGAAAGCATTTGCCATTTCCGACACTTTTAAGTACGCAATACACTAACATTAATTACATTCACCATGTCGTGCAACTATAGCATTATTCTTTGCAAATTTTGTCATTACTCTTAACAGGGAGCCCTTACATTATAAGCATTATCTCCCCGTTTTCCCCTTCCACTTGCCACTGGTAACCACTAATGAACTTTGATCTCTATGCATTTGCGTATCCTAGATATATCATACAATACTTGTTATGATCAGTTGCCTTAAAGCCGATGCCAACTCATGGCAAGTGTGTGTGTTACAGAGTAGAAATGCCTCATAGGTTTTTTTTTTTTTTTTTATCAGTAACCGTAGCAGAAGGAGTTGACCAGGGCTTTTCTTTCATAGTAGCACTGGCTAGATTTGAAACTCCAACCATTAGGAAAGCAGTCAAGCACAAACATTTGTGGCACCTAGGGACGTACAGAAAACCCTGGTGGTGTGATGATTAAGTGCTATGTCTGCTAACCAAAAGGTCGTTGGTTCGAATCTGCCAGGTGTTCCTTGGAAACTATGGCACAGTTCTACCCTGTCCTATAGGGTTGCTGAATCAGAAGTGACTTGATGGCACTGGATTTGGTTTTTGGTTTAGAGGCTTGCAAAAATTCTCTCTTTTTAAAACTGTGTTGTGCTTTTGGTGAAAGTTTCTCATTCAAAAATTTAAAAACAATTTGTTGTGTGACACTGATTGCAATCTCTGCAACGTGTCAGCTCTCTACTCCTTTACACCCCACGTGTCCTGTATTCATTCATCCAGTTTCCCTGTCCCTTCTTGCCATCTCATCTTTGCTTTGGGGCAGATGGTGCCCATTTTGCGTAGAACACTTGATTGAAAGGAGAAGCACAGTTCCTCACATGTGTAACTGTTTTTAATAGGCCTGTCTTACCTTTGACTGACAAGTGAACTTTAGAAGTGGCTTCAGTTCCGGGTTAGCAGAGTGTCTGTGAGGCACAGTCTCATGAATTCTCCCAGCCTCTGCTGGAAAGTAAATCTGGTCTCTTTGTGAATGTGAATTTTGTTGTACACTTTTCTCCCACTCTGACTAGGACCTACTATTGTGATCCCTGTCAGAGTAGTGAATGGTGGTAGCCAGGCACTATTTACTTGTTCTAGGCTCAGGCTGGTGGAGGCTGTGGTTTGAGGGCCATGAATCCTTTGGACTAATATTTTCCGTGTGTCTTTGGTTTTCTTCATTTTCCTTTGCTTTGGGCAGATCGAAAAAATAGACATATCTTAAATGGCCAGTTCTAAGCTTCTGAGAACTCAGATGCTACTCACCAAAGTAGGATGTAAAACATTTCGTTTATGAACTATATTATGCCAGTTGACCTAGCTGTCCCCTGAGAGCATGGTCCTCAGCCCTTAGTCCCAGCAAGTTGGTCCTTCAGGTGTTTGAATGTGTTTAGAAGCTTCTATGACTTTGTTTTGGTAAAGGTGTGTTGATTTCCCATCCCCTATATTGTGTGTTGTCTTTCCTTTCACCAAAGTTAACGCTTGTCTACTATCTAGTTAGTCATCTTCCCTTGCAGCTTTCCCCTTCCCTTGTAACCATCAAATATTATTTTCTACGTGTAAACCTTTTCTTGAGTTTTTATAATAGTGTTCTTACACAGTATTTACCCTTTTGTAATTGACTTAGTTCACTCAACGTGATGCCTTCTAGATTCTTCCATGTTGTAAGGTATTTCATGGATTCATCGTTGTTCTTTATAGTTGCATAGTATTCCACTGTTTGTATAGTACCCTAATTTGTTTATCCATTCTTCTGTTGATGGGCCCTTGGATTATTTCCATCATTTTGCTATTCTTGAATAATCCTGCAATGAATGTCTGTAAGCATATGTCTGTTTATGTGAAGTCTCTTACTTCTGTGGGTGTTAGTCAGCTAGTGCTGCTTTAACAGAAATACCACAAGCGGATGGCTTTTGAAAGAGAAATTTTATTTCGTCACAGTCCAGTAGGCTAAAAGTCCAAATTCAGGGTGTCAGCTCCAGGGGAAGGCTTTCTTTGCTGGCTCTGAAGGTCTTTGTTGTCTTTTTCTGAACTGGGAGCTTCTGAGGTGCAGGCATCCCAGTTCCTTTCCAAAGTTTGGGCTCAGTTTCTGGTACAGCTTCTTGATAGTATTTCCCCGAATCCCTGTGTTAGCTTCTTTCCTTTATATCTCATGAGACTGCCTCAAGGCACAGAACAGTCTTACACATTGAGTCTTGCCTCACCAACATTACTAGGCCCATCTGCCCTCTTTAATATCTTAGAGGCAGCATTTACGACATGGACGAGTAGTGCACATCACCAGGAGTCACAGCCTAGCTGAACTGTTACACAGTTTTTTTTTTTTTTTTTTTGGAAACACAGTTCAATCCATGACATTAGTTATATTCTTAGGAGTGAGATGGCTGGATTCAATGATATTTCTATTTCTAGCTTTTTGAGGAGGCGTTGTATCATTTTCCAAAGTGGTTGTACCATTTTGCATTACCACTAACAATGCTTAAGAGTTCCAATCTCCTCACAACTTCTCCAACATTTGTTGTTTTCTGTTTTTTTTTTTTTGATTCGTGCCAGTAATGTTGACGAGAGATGGTATCTCATTGTAGTTTTGATTTGCATTCCTCTAATGGCTAATGGTTGTGGGCACCTCCTTATGTATCTGTCAGTTGCCTGATGGTTTTCTTTGATGAAATGTGTATTTATATCTTTTGCTCTGTTTTTAATAGAACTGTCTTTTTATTATTGAGTGACTGAAGTATTCTATAGATTTTAGAGATTAAAGCCTTGTCAGATATGTTGTAATAAATTTTTTTTTTTCAGTTCATAGGTTGTCTTGTTTTACTCTTTTAGTGAAGTCTTTTGGTGGGCATTAGTGTTTAATTTTTAGGACCTCCCAATTACCTAGTTACTCTTCTAGTGTTTGTGCGCTATTAGTTATGGTTTGTATTCTATTTATGCCATATATTAAGGTCCCTGGGATAGTTCCTATTTTTTCTTCCATGATGTTTATCACTTTAAGTTTTTTATGTTTAAGTCTTTGATCCATGGTATGTGCTATGAGGTATAGGTCCAGTTTCATTTTTTAACAGATGGCATCAAGTTTTGTTAGCACCATTTGTTAAAGAGATTGTCTTCCTCATTTAATGGACTTTGGCCCTTTGTCAAATATTAATTCCTAATGGATGATGGCAGTCCTGGTTGCCAAATGGTTAAGGTCTCAGCAGCTAATCCAAAAGTTAGCAGTGCAAATCTACCAGCTTCTCCCTGGAAACTCTATGTGACAGTTCTATTCTGTCCTACAGGTTCTCCATGAGGCAGAATGAAATCAATGACAATGGGGTTGGTTTGATAGATGGATGGATTTACATCGGGGTTCTAAATTCTGTTCCGTTGGTCTGTCTGTCTGTTGCTGTACCAGTACTGGACTGTTCTGACTACCTCGGCTATACAAGAGGTTCCAAGATCACGTAGCATGTGGCTTCTCATTTTGTTCTTCTTCAGTAATGCTTTGCTTTTCTGGGGTCTCTTTCCTTTCTGTATAAAGTTGATGATTAGTTTTTCCGTCTCATTGAAGAACACTATTGGTATTGGGATTGGAGTTTCATTGTATATCAGTAGATAATTTTGGGTAGTATTGACATTTTCACAACGTTGAGTCTTCTCATTCATGAGCAAGATGTATGTTTTTCTACTTACGTAGGTCTGTTTTGGTTCTTGCAGTAGTGTTTTCTACTTGTCTTGTGTCTTTAGTTAGATTTATTTCTAAGTATTTTATCCTAGAAGGGGCTATTATAACTGGTATTATTTGCTGATTTTCTTTTCTATGTTCTCTTTATTGCTGTAGAGGAATCCAATTGATTTTTGTAATGCAACTGATTTTTGTATGGTAGCGGATTTTTGTCTGGTAATCTTGCATCCTACTTCTTTGCTGAATTCTTCTGTTAGTTCCAGTAGCTTTCTAGTGGATTCTTTGAGGTTTTCTATGCACACGATCATATCATCAGCAAACAGAGGTAGTCTTACTTCTTCCTTACCAATTTGTATGCCTTTTATTTCTTTTTCTTGCCTTGTTGCTCTAGCTAGGACTTCTTTAGCTTGATGCTGACTGATAGTGGTGATAAAGATATCTTTGCTTACCTTTCTCAAGAGGAATGGTTTCAGTGTATTTCCTTTTTTAAAAAAATAATTTTATTTATTACCCAAGCCAAGTGCCGTCAAGTAGGGTCTGACAGTGAATGAATAAAATTTCTAACATCTATCAACTATCTCATCTATGATAAACCCTCACCCTCCCACCCTTGTAGCCTTCAAAGAGTATATGAGAGGTAGTTGTACTATAGGTATATAATTCTTTACTGGCAGGTTTTTTATTTTATTTTGTTTTTTAAGTTTACTATTTTTTACTATTGTTTATTATTTATTATATCATTATTATATAGTTATATTATTATTATTTATTTAATACTTACTACTATGCCAAGCCAACTCTAAGGGCCATCGAGTCAGATCTGACGGAACTTATTACTATAGATATTTATTTTTTTATATTTACTATAGATATATAATTCTTTACTGGCAGGTTTTTTATTTTATTTTATTTTTCCTTCAGGGCTTCATATATGCCATCCTATTGCCTTCTTGCTTACATGATTTCTGCAACTAATTAGAGCTTAGTATTATTTATTCTCCTTCATAGGTGGCTTTTCATTTTTTCCTTAGCCATTCTCAGGATCCTTGCCTTGCCTTTCATTTAAGAAAGTTTGATTATGGTTTGTCTTAGAGACTTTCTTTTGGGGTCTCTCCTAAATGGGGTATGTTGAGCTTCTTGGGTGCCTATCTTCTTGGCTTTCATGAAGTTAGAAGTTTTCTGCCAGCTAATCTTCAGCGATTCTCTCTGAGTTTTCCATTACTACTCCTCTGCTTTGGAAATCTGGTCACATGTAGATTTTTTTACTCTCAATAGCATTCCATGTAATTCCTAGTCTTTCTTCATTCTTTTTTTCTGATTTTCCTTGAATTAGTGTCAATTAACTTGTTTTCATTCTCATTAATTCTGCTTTATATTGTCTCAGTTCTGCTTCTATGTTTCTCTGTTGAATTGTTTAGTTCTACAATTTCATTTTAAATCTTTTGGATTCCTAGTTGTTGTTTTTTGTGTCATTTCTAGTAGACTATTCTGTGGTTTTGTTGTTGTATTGTTTTCCTGAAGTCTTATACTGCTTTGTCTATGTTCCTTGGTTTTGAATGCTTTCCCTGACTTTTTGTAAAGCTCTGTATATTGGCCTTTTGAATTCTTGATTAGGTAGTTCCTTTGTCTTACCTTTCTCCACAAGGTTTTCTGGTTCTTTATTTTGATCACTTGATGAAACCATCTTGTTCTGCTTCTTTATTTGATATTGACTATCTCTGAGGCATCAAGAACTTATAGCGTTTATTACTTACTGTATTTTGTTTACTACATCTTGAATTTTTGTTTTGTTTTCATACGTTGAGTAGACTGGGCATATGTGTGCTCTGGTTACTAATCTGCCCACATCAAAGCTCTCAGTTCCTGTTGCCAGGTGGGCAGAGTAACTACTAGGTATGTGGGCACAGCACTTGGTTCACTTTTCTTGTGGGGCTGCTGAGGATGTAGGTGGCAGTTTTGGTGAAGTGATATATTTGTCTTGCTGGTCTCTGGCTGTGGGAACATGGAATGTTTTTCTTGGTTGTTAGGTTTCATTGTGCTCTGCTGATTGCTGGAACATTGGGGTGAGGGTACCTAGGCTGTCAGTCATTGAGTAGGTGGTACAGAGACTCTTACCTACATTCCTGGACAGGAAGTGTTTCATGGGGCATAAGGGGTGGGCACAAGTCTCTGGATACAGTGTGTGTGTGTCAGGGGACAATGTAGGATCCTGATGGTTGATGGCTGCCCATGAGGTTCCCTCTGTAGAGTATTCCTCAGTCCATGAGAGTGTGTATTAGTGAGTTAGTACAGCTAGTTCTTGGGTAGCCAGTGTCATTGGCTGGTGGAATTAGAGGATAAGACTCATCCTCAGGCCCCCATTGAGGGTAGCTGGATGGAGTCAGTGGTACTACCATCCCTGAAGGCCATGATGTGGGTGGTTGCAGTCCCTTCTTAGGAAGCAAAGCAGTTGAAAATGCCACAGGTCTGCATTTCCCACTCAGTTGTTGTAGGTGAAGCAGACTTCAATTGGGTATATTTCCCGTCCTGCCCAAAGGTGGGCATGCTCTGCTGGCTCAGCCAGCAAGGTGCTGGTATATCTAATTGGAGGAGGTGAAGGACACTGCAAACCCTTGGACCTTGTGAGTCAGTGGGTCATGGGCAGGCACTTCAGGCCGGGCTAGGAACTACTGGCTTAGGGGACAGGGTGGCATTGAATACCACAGATATGTAGCTCCTACTTGTCTACTTCAGGTGAAAATGAGCTTCTGCTGGAATCCCTGCCCACCTTGACCTAATCAAGGTGTGCTGTACCAGCTTTGCCAGCAAGGCACTAGTGTAGGCAATCAGTGCTTCGGTTCTGCTTCATAAAGTGTGTCTTACCCATGCTACAAACAAGGAGATGAACTTTTTTACAGGAAGCATGATCACCAGCACACTTTATCTTTACCTAAGTTGTTTTGTATCCCCAGACTCTTCTGCAGTGAGTCCCTGAGTGATTCAAATAGTTAACAACCCTCAGCTACTAACCAAAAGGTTGACAGTTTAAGTTCGGCCAGGACAGTCCTGGCAATCCACTGAAAAATTAACCATTAAAAACCCTATGTAGTACGTTCTATTCTGACACACATGGGATCACCCTGAGTCATAGTCAATTTGATGGTAACTGGCTCTTCCTCTCAAGTGTATCCTGACTCACCTCAGAAGTTCTTGGGGTGCAATCTAGGGACCCATTCAGTACTTATGTCTGTTTGTAAAATCTCTGATTATTTTAGTGGAAGACTCAGATCTGCTTAACATCTTTTCCATATTTATAAGAGGTGGTGCTCTGTTACATGAGATATCACTTGTGATATGTGCTAATGCCAACCACTGTGCTCCATCACTCAGGAAATGAGAATCAAAGTCTTACAGAGGCCCTAAGAATTAGATATCACTTAATTCCAGCAGTCAGCACCATCAATAGTTTGGGTAAGCTTTAGCGTTTGACAAAATTGTTCTCCATCATTAATAGAGTATTTGATTTCTAAAATCCTGTTAAGTGCAATGACATCACAAATGAGTGATGCTATATATTCCAACTTCAAAGACTGACAAATAGTTTGATAAAGGCAGCAAATAGAGTCTGGCTCAGAGCCTCTCACAGAGCAGGCATGAAACCCAGATGTCAAATGTCAACTACTGTTTAAGATAGGAGTGCACTTAGGCAACGGAACGTTTTACCTGCATGAGTAATATCTTCCCATCAACAGAGAACAAAGAGGAAAATGATGTCAGGAACAGAAAAACACATGAGAAATATTCAGTAACTTTCAGAACATATGGAAATTAATGATATTCAGAGCTTGCACAATACCAAGATTTTTCAACTTAAAATAATCTTCCCGCTGACGTGCAGTTGCTGGAGGACTCCCAAAATGCCACAGAAAAAATTAGATGCTAGAAAAAAGAAGCAAATCTCTGAGATTCAGGGAATGAAATAGAATTAGAATGTAATTATATGTGAAGAATTGAAGAGACAGAGCAATGTGGAGAGCACAGTGGATTGGGACTTAAGCTCATGCCCCAGCTCTATCCTTAACTACCTTAACTGACCATGGGCAAGATTTTTGTCCTTAATTTCTTTATTTGTAGGATTATTATCAGGATTTTAAGACACCTGACATCTTTAAAACTGTATAATCTATGAACCTACTAAAGACCTGGTAGTCAGAACGACTTCTATCAGAAAAATCTACACTGATGTGGCTAGTGTTTCATTCCAGGCCACCCAGTGTTAGCAAATCCAATAAGACCTTCTAGCAGAAAGAAGACCTGCCCAACTTCCAAGCCAATGTTCCTACACTTCATCACCACACTGCCTCAAGGATAGAGCATGAGGTAAGGAAAAGATGGACACAGAAATGGATAGTTAATGTATTGGAAGCCAATATTTAATCACATTACCCATTCATTCTAACCTACATCTGCTTGAAATGGGTGCTAAATTGATGAAAGAGTTGACTGTATCCCCAAATCCTGGGGACAAGATTTCTCTAGTGGTAGAATCCCCAATTAAAAAAACAAAAACAAAAAACAACTAGAGACGTCCCTTAGGTCTGGGTAAATGTTCTTAACAGTGACATAGTCATTTACTGTAATTGAATCAGAGCTTCACAATCCTTTAACTCTGTCGTCCATTTAACCCCAAGACCAAATGGTAAACTGCATGCCCTTTGGAGCACGGAAGAAACCAGAAAGCTTTTAGCTGATCCTGCATTCTAGAGTGACAGTCTTTCTTCAAAGAGCTCTGAGGCCTGGGAAAATCACAGAAGTGTTAGAAGGTCATCCAGTGAATTTTTGAATTATTAACACATGTTTAACAATTAAAGAAAGACATACTGTTGGACTATCAAGGCAATTAATTATTTAGTTGTACAAAGTAAAGACTGGAAAAACAGATTAAGCACGGGGCCTAATGAATCTTAGGCAGCAAAGGCAGGTATGCACAAAACGCCTGTCACAACACTTTATTATGTGTCTGAAATCAAATCATGTCTGACTTCAAGCCGGTATTCCACTGAGCTGGGGTAAAATTTAATCTCAGTCATCTTTAACGTCTGGCTGGCATCTTTAACGTTCATTCCCTAATCTCTTCCAGAGTCATGCAAATGTCCTTATTGAGAGTGAAGTCCCTGGATAATTCTCAACCATTAACATACTCAACTGGAATTTCATATCTACTCAGAGACACCTGAGAAGCAAGGCCTGGAAATATACTTCCAAAAAACCAAACCTGTTGCCTATGAATCGATTCCAATAGGACAGTGTAGAACTGCCCCATAGAATTTCCAGGAAGTATGTGGTGGATTCAAACTGTTGACCTTTTTGTCAGCGGCCATAGTATTTAATCACTGCACCACCAGGGTTTCCTCCAAAGCAACAGCCATTAAAAGCTACGGAGTACAGTTCTACTCTGATATGCATAGAGTCACTGTAAGTCAGAATCAGCTCAATGGCGATTCATGGTAGTGGTGGTATATGGAACCAAGTGCTCCAGGACGGCTCTCACTGATTCTTGGGTTCCAGACCTATCCTGGCGGGTTTAGGTCCAAAGGCTCTGCTAATTCTGAACTACATTTAGAGTCAGCAAAAAAATCCACTGTGCTTCAGGTGAAACTTCACAGAACAAATTAGTTTGTCATTCAACAATTTATATACAAATTGTTTTGTGACACTGGTTGCAATCCCTGTGACGTGGCAAAACTCTACCCTTCCAAGTCCCAATCCCCCGTTTCTGTCCATTCATTTTTCCTGTATTTTCACGCCCTCTTGTCATTGCTTTTGGGCAGGAGTTTCCCTTTTGGTATCATATACATGATCGCACTAAGAAGCACGTTCTTACTTGTGGTATTGTTTGTTTTATAGACCTGTCTAATCTTTGACTGCAGGGTGAACTTTGGGAATGGTTTTGGTTAGAGTTACAAGGGCATTTGGGGCCACAGTCTCTGTCAGACCATGAAGTCTGGTCTTTTTGTTGTTGTTTTTTGGTGAATTTGAATTTTATTCTACAATTTTCTACTGCTCCTTATGGGACTCTCTTATGATCCCTATCAGAGCTTTTGTTGCTAGCCAGGCACCATCTGCTTATTCTAGACTTAGTCTGGTAAAGGTTGTGGTATTTGTGGTCCATTAGTCCTTTGTACTAATATTTTCCATGTGTCTTTGGCTTTCTTCATTCTTCTTTGCTCCAGACACTATGAGATACTTTAGATATATCTTGGATGGCTGTTCACAGGCTTTTAAGATGGAGTCAGGAAATTTTTTGCCTAGGAATTAGTCTTCTTAGATATAATTCTCCTTCCATTGTTTCTGAAGGCATGAGAAGGCACCAACTTAGAGTGCCCTGTGTTGGAAACCCAAGCGCCTTCCACCTTTGCTTGAGTAAATTCAGGGCTATCTCATTTCTCCCTTGCTGTGCTTGTTTTCTCATGAAAGCTTGCACTGATCTACACCCAGTTTGGAATACTTGTCACATTTGCTTCTCTGAATCTTTGACTTTAATCTTCTCTAGGTAGGATCTTAGGTTTTCACAAGAGAAAGGAAGAGATGCTGTCTTCAAGAAGCTTCTTATTTCTGCCCAGTATTACAAACTTCTCTCACTGCAAGAGAGCACTTGGTAGCCTGTGTGGAAATGGAGGTGGGAGATGGGGAGGGAATGAAACTACTTCAAAAACAAACTCAGACCCACGTCTCAGTGAGTCACCGCGTGCTTTTCTCCTTTTAGGTCACTCAGATACCCAGGGCTCCGTCCTAAGTCATGCCCGTACACAGAGTCAGCTGGGTAGGTGATAGTTCTCTCACACTTTTAAAGGGCTAAGTAGTAAGCCCAGGTACGAGGGAACACTTTTGCCTTCTGGAATGAAGTGGGGGCTCTGTGTGAAGATTAAGCATAGACCTGTCGAAAATATATTAGGGTAAGTAATTATGAAGATATACAATGTAATGAGTTAAGGAAAAGTAATATTCCAACACATTGCCCATGTGGCAGAGTGGTTAAGCCACTCAGCTGCCAACCAAAAGGTTGGTGGTAGCTGTGGCAATCTGCTTCTTTACGGGTTACAGCCTTGCAAACCCTCTGAAGCAGTTCTACTCTGTCCTCTGTGGTTGACAAGAATTTGGAATCCACTTGATGACAATAAATTTGGTTTCTCATTTTTTAATATTCTAGCTCTCCTTGGTCTCTCCAAAATAAGGAGGGATCTGCATAAAATAGTATTTGGGATAAATTGATTCAAAGTGTTATAGTGCCATGGTGGAAATTTTGGAAGTGACCAAGGGCTACTCTGGCCATTATGTAACTGAAAGACACATGGATAGTTCCAGAAATTCCATATGATTATAACAATTGGAGTACAGAGAAAATTGCTTAACTAAATTTTTAAATTAGGAGTGACCACCTCTCTCCTTATGCCTCTAATGAAATTCCCCCTAAATTGGAGGAGTTCCTGGCTGGTACAGATGTTTTACATGCTTGGCTACTCACCAAAATTTGGAGGTTTGAGTCCACACAGATGCAGCTAAGGAGAAAGACCTGGAGATCTATTTCTGAAAAGTCAGCCACTGAAAACCATTATGGAGCTCAGTTCTAGTCTGATGCTTAAGATGACAAGCTTAATGATATCAATCTACAGTGTTTTCACATTAAAGTATTAGAAGTAGATCCCATCATGTGATAATCTAATTTAAAACAAGGTATGCTTATATATATGTTGTAAGTAGACCAAAAAGAAAACTGTAAGTCACTGTTTAAAATCATCAAATACATTTTTGGAATTAGAGGAGAAAGTTAATTAACTTTTGCCTTCAAGAAGTTGATTAAGTCAGTTTTTATCAGCCCCTAGTGAGTTCAGAAGTGCTTGGGGGAAGAGACTGATACTGTATTTCTAGAATAAATAAAGGAAGAAATCTTTCTTGAATACTCTCAACAGAACTGAATGACTAAAAGACAAATGGCTTGATGGAAGCTTGAAGGAGAAGAAATGTTAGCTTGAAAACAAGTTGATTCACTTTGCCAAATTAAAAAAGATTTTTTTCCATTTGCCTGGTAAGGCCAGCTAGTGCGTGAATCAGTTACTTATCAGTGTTGAAACAGCCTTGGTGGCACAACAGTTAGGTCCTTTGCTGCTAATTGAAAGGTTGCCGTTGTGACCCCACCCAGATGCTCCGCAGCAAAAAGACTTAGCAATTTGCTCTCTGTTTTCATTATCTAGTGCTGTTCTAACAGAAATATCACAAAGTGGATGGTTTCAACAAGGAAAGTTTATTCTTACACAATCTAGTAGGCTATAAATCCAAAATTCAAGATGTCCACTCCAGGGAAGGCTTTCTACCTTGTCACCTCTAGAAGAAAGTCCGGTGTTGTGTCAGTCTTTGTTCGAGAAGCATCTTAGCACAGGAACCTCAGGTCTGAAGGATGTGCTCTTCTACTGGTGCTGTTTTCTCAATGGTATGAGGTGCCCAACTCTCTGCTTGCTTCCCTTTCCTTTTATCTCTTGTAAGATAAAAGGATAAAGGGTAGCAAGCCATAGTCCAGGGAAACTCCCTTTACAGTGGGACACTAAAGTGATCTTATGAAGGGATTTATAATATCAGAAAGTCATAAAATGGAGGGCAGTCACAGACTACAGGGAATCCTGGCTCAGCCAAATTACTACACAGATTTTTGGGGGGCACAATTCAAACCATGACATCCCACCTTTGGCCCCCCAAAATTGCATCTCTGAAACATGTAACATATTCATCCCGCCATAGCAAAATCATGTCCATCCCACATGATAAAAGTCTTAAATCAATTCCAAGTTCAAAATACACAAATTTTCTACATCTGTGAAATCAAGAATACAAGTTATCTGTCTCTAAAGGTGCAGTGGCAGAACAAGCACAAGTTAGACATTCCAGTACAAGTGGGAGAAATTTCAGGGAAAGAAGGCATTAACAGGCAACAAGCAAGTTAACAGAATACAGTACAATAGCCCTCAAAGCTTTGAAAATAATCTTCCATTCTCTGAGACACTTTGCACAACGGCCCTGCCTTAAAGACACTAGGTATTAACCACACTCTCTGGATTCTGAGTGAAGACCCCTGGCCCTGTGCTACAACTCTGTCTTCTAGGCCCACTTGGACAATGACTCTGTCCCCTTGGCTTTAGGTGCACCCTAAGTCCATCTGAGTAGCAATTCCACCCTTACAAACACAGGAAGTCATGGATCCACACTTTTAAACTCCTGAGTTCATGGCCATAACTTTTGAGATTGAGGAGGCTCAGCTTCTCATGCTCTTTGTCTCTTTAGCTTCTGCTTCCTATGGCCTCATGGCCTGGGCCTCAGGTCCATATCTGCCTTGCAGGAGCAAGTGTTCCAAAGCTCTGTAGTTCCACCAACTCCAGTGCATGAAGGTACCCCATTCCACCATGTACCCTCCTGCACACAGGCACTCAGCTCTCCTGCTCTGCGGGTTGGCAAGCCTAGCTCCACTGATTCAAATGTCTAGAGGTGCCCCACTCCACCAGGAAACATCTGTGTACAGCCACTCAGCTCTCTTGCTCCATGGGTTGCCTCCAGGTTCTGCTTTGCCCGTTTGCTGCTGCTTCTCATCATCTGTGCCTTCTTTGGTGTTCTCTGTGGTTCCTTCTGAGTCTTCCATCCATTCAGTTTCAAAACTGCTTCCACATTTTAGGTGTTTGTTATAGCAACACTGTACTGTCTTGGTACCGAATTCTGTTTCAGTTACCTAGTGCTAGTCCAATAGAAATACCACAAAGTGGATGGTTTTAACAAAGGAAAGTTTATTCTTTCACAGTCTGGTAGGCTATAAGTCCCAAATTCAGGCTGTCTGCTCCAAGGGAAGACTTTTCCCCTTGTTGGCTCTAGAGGAAAGTCTGGTGTTACATCAGTCTTTGTTCAGGGAGCATCTTGGCACGGGAACCTCAGGTCTGAAGGATGCGCTATTATCCTGGTGCTGCTTCCTTGATGGTGTGAGGGTCCCAATTCTCTGTTTGCTTCCCTTTCCTTTTATCTCTTGTGGGATGAAAGGATAAAGAGTGGTACAAGCCATACTCCAGCAAGACTCCCTTTACAGTGGAGCAGGAAGGTAATCTTATGAAGAGATTTACAGCATCAGAAAATCACAAAGTGGAGGGCAGTCACAGTATACAGGGAATCCTGGTCCAGCCAAATTACTACACATATTTTGGGGAGGGGGTGGATGCAATATAGTCCATGACAGTTCCTTAAAGAGTGTAGCCTAGAAAACACTGTGGGGCAGTTCTCCTCTGTCACATACGGTTGCTATGAGTTGAAAATTGACTTGATGGCATCCAAGAGCACCAACATGATGATGAACAAACAACAGCAGCAAACGCTTGGCCACTCTTCTCTTTGAATGTTGGTATAAACTCTTTGGGGCCAGAAAAAGAGAAGGGCAGAGCATAGAGGGAGCCTTTCCAGGCCTTCCTCATTCATTACTCAGCATGGCTTTTAGGGTCAAGTAGACCCACTTAGCATTAACACATGGCCTCTGACCTCCCATGAGACCATGGTTTGCTCCAAGGGAAAGTTCACTCAGGAACAAGAGCATAAGAATATCCTCATTGCAGGATTGCTTTGAACACTAAAAGAGATAATGTTTGTAAAATTCCTATCACAGTGACTGTAGATGCAGAGAGGTCCCTGGATAGCACAAGCGGCTAACAGATGCGCACGGGGTCATTATGATTCAGAATTCACTGAACAGCAAATGGGAAACAAAACACAGACAAAAACAAACATTAGAAACTGTAGTCTTCTTCTGTGTCTTTTCTGCCCTATCTGAAGATAAAAATAATTCTTGTGGACAAGAAAAATCCCGTAACTAACTCTTCAACAGTTCCCAATTTATCTCATTGCTTTTCCTCCTTTCAGACTGGAGTTGACATCTACTGCTCTCTCTCTCTCTCTTTTTTTAATGAATCCATCTGGTATTTACAATGGCAAACAGAGCACATCACCACCTTCTGGGCTGTCACACTGGGATGGAATGTGTATTGCAGCCTAAGCAGAAAGATAGAATGTATTTTGTGATGACAGTATGTTGCCCTTTTGGTCTGGGTATTGGTAAAGATCAGGATGCCAAAAGCCAAGTGCCGTCGAGTCGGATAGCTATATATTATTTTATCTCTGAAAGACACTTTAAATTAGTTACATGGATTGATAAATTGTTATTTAACTTACATCATGAACAACTACTATAGTTTTTATAGGTAAGTGATGTGCTCTGGAGTGACATGTCTCAGATCTAAAAAACTGCAAGTCATAAACTGGCAAGCTAAAAACTGTAAAGATGTGTTCTCAGCCCCAAGGGAGTCTAAAAAGAGCAGAAGATAGGACTTTCTTTTGCTTTCTAGCATGACAAAGGGAAATGACACACAAAATTCATGAAGCACTGCCCCTAAACCCATCTTACTACATTTTTTTTTTTTTTTTGAAGGCACACACTTCAAATTTGTTTTCTCAGGGGCTAGAAAATGTGGTCAACTTTGGTCATTTTCAGCTGACCAAAGTGTATTAAGTTTTGTTACCCTGCTTGAGATACAGAATAGTATCATATCATAGTGTCGTCAGTAAGAAGATGAATTCTGGAGCCATACTAAAAACCAAACTAACAGCAACAAGAACAATTGCGGTGGAGTTGATTCTGATTCATGGCAACTGCACAGTGTATCAGCTCTGAGCTTCTGGCCAGTTACATTTCTGAGTCTCAAGTTAAAAGAGTTTGTATATGAGTGCGCTTTGAAGACTATTTGGCACCTGCTAAGTACCTGTAAGTATTTGCTTCATATTTCAGAAGCAGAAGTAGAGTTTGCATGTTTACCTCAGAAATTATGGGAGGTAGCTTTGAATCACTGAAATCCAACACTAGTGAGTTTTCTCTCAGATTAATGTGTGAAACACGTTCTAACCCACAGCTGTTGAGTTGATTGCAATTCATAGTGAGCCAGTAGGACAGAGCAGAACTGCCCTGTAGGGTTTCCAAGGCCATAAATCTTTATAGAAGCAGACTGCCATACGTTATTCTCACTGAGTAACTGGTTGGATTGAATCTTTGACTTTTTGGTTAGCAGCCAAACACTTAACCAGTACACCATCAGAACTCCTGAAACCTGAGCTGTTAGGTGTCCTTGAGTCACTTTCAAGTCACAGCCATCATACGTGCTACAGAATGAGACATGGCAGGGTCCCGCGCCATCCTCACGGTCATTGCAGTGTTGTAGCCTGTTGTCGCAGCCACTGCGTCAGTCCATTTCCTTGAGGGTCTTCTTTTTCCCCAAACCTCAGCTTTACCAGCATGACGTCCTTCTCCAGGGACTGCTCCCTCTTGATATCATGTCCCAAGTACGTGAGATCAAGTGAAACTTGCACTAGACCCTTGCTGTGAAGTTCATTCCGTCTCATAGCCGTCCTATACTGGCACTACATCCATATAATTAAAAGTTTCCTTCTTGGGGATTTTTTTCCTCCCCAAATTAATCTGATATAAGCTGACTCAGTAAACTTATCACTAGAAACAAATTCCCAGCAACCATCCTCCTAAAAATAAAATAATAAAGTTCCGTACCACCCAGCACTCTGTCATACCCATGCTTGGTTCTCGGTGGCTTCAGAGGTGCAGGAAAGACAGATTATTGTCACTCTGGCTGACACATCTCCAATATGGCACTTCCTCAGGGGATCTCAGACAGGATACTTTATTAGTAAACCCTGAGACTTAGTTTAGATTGGGGATAGAGTTGGGTTTTTATTTCATTAGTTGTTGTTAGGTGCTATCATGAATTGAATTGTGTTCTCCCCAAATATGTGTCAACTTGGTTAAGCCATGATTGCCATTATTGTGTAGTTGTCTCCCATTATGTGATCGTCATTTTATGTTAAAGAGGATCAGGGTGGTTGTGTGAGGGTTGTAACACCCTCACTCAGGTCACATCCCTGAGACAATGTAAAGGGAGTTCCCTGGGATGTGTCTTGCACCACCCTTTATCTCTAAAGAGGTAAAAAGGAAAGAGAGCAAGCAGAGAGTTGAGGACCTCATCTCACCAACAAAACGGTGCCACGAGCAGAACATGTCCTTTGGAGCCGGGGACCCTGTACAGAGAAGCTCCTAGTCAGGGGAGAGATTGACAAGAAGGCCACCAGAGGAAGAGATTCGCTTGGAGGTGACACCCTAATTTTGGGCTTTCAATAATCTCTTTGTTGAAAGTCATCTGTGTGGAATTTCCGTTATAGCAGCACTAGATGCCTAAGATAGGTGCCACCTAGTTGATGTGGACTCCTAGTAACCCCATTTTTAAGTGTCAGATGGAGGCCTTTGCTCTGAAGGTGAATGCCCAGGCTATCCCAGCCTTTGTAACAACTTTCAGGTATTGAAATATTATCTCTCCCCAGTAGACGAATGCCCTGGGCTTCTAAATTACTGTGTGGTGATCATATTAGTCTCGTTAAAACTGTTAATGTGCCCCATTGAAACAAGCACATTGGATTTCAGATACATACAGTGACAGAAAGCAGAGCTGCCAACCCACTCCAACAGTCACTTTTTTATGCTATTCCCTGAAGCTGCTTAGCATTATTTACTGTTTAAAATAGACAATTTGTAACGGTACCTCAGAAACCAATGTGGCCACAAAGAGGGGAAAATTGGCCCTTGGGGTCTGGGAAGACTTTGTGGTCAGATACATATTTAAGTTTACTTTGATTCAATGCATCTCATTATTCATTCTGAGTGACCCTATAGCCTGCTGCATTAAAGTGCTCGAGCTCACCGCACAGTGATTAAATGGAAATACACAGCCCACTTCGTCTTTTAACCCTCCATATGAAACTAATGTGCTTAAATACCTAAGGAAGATCCCCCTGATTCTAGGATTCAATGGTCACAGCTTAGCTGAATTAGCTTTCAGTCTGGTTTCTACATCCTAATTAAGTTTGCTGAATGCAGGATCTTTCTAGAAGTTGAAATGTTGTGTTAACCCAGCAAATTTTTCTTTTAAGCCAATTTGTGAAAAAAGGCACTAAGTAGTATAACAAAGAGAGGGAGTGAAAAAGAGAAAGGGAGCTGGAGATGAAGACAGTGATTTAGGCTCTGTTTGTATATAAGCTGGCCTAGAAAAGCTGAGCACTTGAGTCATTGTCATGACTAGTATAAATCAACACGAGTGAATGGACTGCTGCGAGATGCAGACGGCTCATTAGAAGGGCTGTGCAGCATTTTTTACACCTAAACTGGACCTCAGATAAGTACACTTTTTGAAGGCAGACTAGTTAACAATGCGAATAACAACACGGTCACAGAAACTCAAGGAAGATATTCTACAGATACCTTCCCAGTCATTAAAGAAAGTAAGGCATAGAGAAAACGGGATGGAACAAAAACAGAGCTAAAAAAGTTCTCTTAATCTGCTCCAGGACCCAAGAGCTTTTCTTGCTTTTTCTCAATGTCATACTGGAAATTAAAGTATATAGAAGTCAAGAAAATTCCCCGGGCATTTTCCGGCAGTCAGTCTTGATTAATACATGTGGACATCGAGAAAAAAAATGGGAATTTGGATGCTTTATGTATAAAAATCAGTTGTTTGTTTTTCTGAAAAATTATTTGCTAACACATTGAGCAAGGATTTATGGTATTTATTGCCTGTGAAATACATTTTAAATTGCCTTTTATTTACATTTGAATGAGATATCTGTTTTTTTTTCCCTTAGTAATTCAGATGGTTTTCTTTTCTACTGTGAAATTTGAACTTAAAAAAAAAAAAATTCAGGAAATCTTTTGAAAGTCCAATATTTTTCAAATTAAATCCATTACTTTTTCAGAAAGTAGAAATTTACTTTGAAAAACTGCAAAAGACAGATCGTGTTTAAGTACCCAGGGTTTTAAATCACACTTTTGTTAGATGACAATCTCCTATACAGTAAGAAAAATACTAATACTGTTTTGGTGGAGGAATTAAGAAGTTGAACGCTACTACAGGAGAAGGGGAAGGGGAAGGGAAAGGGGAGGGGAGGGGGAAGGGGAGGGAAAGGAGAGTCTTGCTGGGTAATGCAAATGGTTAACGTTCTCTACTACTAACGGAAAGGCTGGAGGTTGGAGGTCACCCAAAGATGCCTTGGAAGAAAGACTTGGCAATCCACTTCTGAAAGATCAGCCATTGAAAACCCTGGGGAGTGCAGGTCTGCTCTGACACACACACTCGTGGGGTCATCATGTGTGTCAGAGTAGACCGGTGCTCCGTAGGGTTTCCAAAGTGAGCAGCCAGGTCCATTGCTTGAAGTTCAGCTCATTGAGGAAATTCCCCTTCACTGGTGGCATTCATGGAAGTCTTAACAGGGGCGTTAGCACTGCTGCTGTCCACTTTCAAGTGATGTCCGCATGTTGTGTGGAATCCACCTGTACGCCAAGCTCGAGTTTCCACTTCCTCAGTCAACTGATCATAGGGAACATCCCATGAGGCCATACACGCAGATTGAGAGATGGCAGATAATGGGACAGGAGTGGAGAGCATGGGCATTTGGACACTTCTTCAGGCAACTTGCTGGTGCCTGTAGGTCCTGCTCAGGCTCAGTCTCATGTATACCACTTCCACTGGATGACAGAGTGCTACTATACAAGGCAGACTTTATGACTCTTTGGGTCAGAAAACACTCTACTCATGACGGGCAGCTCTGGACACATGGTTAAGTGTTCAGTCTCTACTAACGGCCAGCAATAAGCCTATAGCTGTTTCTCAACAGGAGAGTAGTTATCTATGGAGGATGGCAGGGCTTTGCTCCAAAATCCTAAGGGTCTAGCTGTGGTTCACCAACAGGGACCTGCCAAAAACTCCAAACAGTATTTCTATCTGATATGAACACTTAAAGGATCACCAGGTCGTATGACCTAAGGGGCAGAACAGCTTGCATGGCAGCCTGAAGCTATTGCAGAGCCACTCAAAACTAGCAGCTTTCTGAGTCACTTGGTACAGAGACCAGAGTAGCAAACTCAAATCAGGGATAAGTTGCCTCCAGAATCCAAAGAGGACCCACCAGGTATTGTGGGAAGGGTAAGATGCAATAACTTATTCTTCACTTTAGAAGGATTATCTACACATGCCTCAAAACACTGGAGATCTAGAAATTTCACTGAAGTGGAAGACTCCTGAATTTTTGTCAGTTTGATTTCCTGCTCTGACATGCAATATTTTACCAGTCAGTCCAGAATGTCTGATGTTTCTTTCTTAGTAGGTCCAATCGAAACATCATCAACATAATGGACCAGTTCCGTGGAAGAAAAAGGTGATGTGATCCCTGATGATGTATGAGATAGAACTAAAGAGTTGATATACCTCTGATACAGAACAATAAAGGTGTACTGCCGGCCTTGCCGACTGAAGGTAAACTGTATCTGGTGATCCTTTGAAACAAGTATGGAGAAAAAGTCATTAGCCAGATCAACAGCTGTATCAGAATCAGTATTAGAATATGTATTAATTTGCTTAAGCAATGAAACCACGTCTGGAACAGCAGCTGCAATTGGAGTGACTACCTGGTTAAGTTTTCAATAGTTCACTGCTGTTCTCCAAGGTCCATCTGCTTTCTGCACAGGCTGAATAGGTAAGCTGAATAGGAATACGGTGGGAATCACTACCTCTGCACCCTTCAAGTCCTTGGCAGTGGTAGCAATCTCTGCAATCCCTCCTGGAATGTCATACTCCTTTAGGTCTACTATTTTCCAAAGTAGGGGCAGTTCTAATGGCTTCTACCTGGCTTTTCCTACAACAGTAGTTCATATTCCTCTTGTCAGGGGTCCAATGTGGCAGTTACACCAGTTGCTGAGTATATATGTATCTATATGTATATATCCCAAGTATGCATTCTCTAACTGGGGATTATGCATTCTTTAAGTTGTTTAACTGGGAAAAACTCTACAGAAGGGGTTCAGGGTTCCGCTGTCCCTACTATGCGTTGAACATGAGCTAAGATTCCATTAACAATCCGACATTCATATCCCCACTCTGACTGGTGGGCCATAGTGATGTTCAGGGCTCCTGGAATTAGTGTCAGTTCAGAGTCAGTGTCCAGTAACCCCTGAAAATTCTTATTATTTTTTTGTACCCAATGAACAGTCAGTCTCCTAAAGGGCTGTAGATCCTTTTGTGGGAAACTGGGGAAAGATTAACAGTATAAACTTTTGGCAGTATAGTGGAGCCCTTCTTCAAGGGGACTTGGCCTCCCCTTCTTTCAGGGGGCTATGGTCTCTAAGCTGACTCAGGTCTGGGAATTGGCTGAAGGCCATGACTCTCTATTCTGCTTACTTAAGATGGACTATCCCTAGCGGCATAGGGGTCAAGAGGTTTGGCTGCTAGCCAATAGGGTGGCATTTTAAATCCACCAAGTATTCCTTGGAAACCGTATCTAGCAGAGTCACTGTGAGCTGGAATAGACTTGATGGTAATGGGTTTTGGCCTAGATGATGCTAGAGATGAGTTAAAGAAATAAAGTTGTGGAAACTCTTGTGGTATAGTGGTTAAGAACTGAAACTGCTAACCAAAAGATTGGCAGTTCAAATCCACCCAAAACACTATGGGGCTGTTCTACTCTGTCCTATAGGGTCTCTGGGAGTCAGAATCAACTCGATGGCAGTGGGTTTCATTTTTTGGGGTTTTGGTCATTCACTTGACCTAGAATTCTTCTGATTGTACCAATCAAGTCAATATTTAGTAGATTTCTCTTCTATTTCACTCCTAGAGATACCACGTCTAAGTAGCCAGTATCATAAGTCCATATGAGTCAGACTATTCTGATTGGTGCTTTGATTCATCCATTACAGTAATGATACTTGTCTTGTCTTTGTCAGTTGAATACCACCACCTGGCTACTAAAATCATGAGGTTCAGTCACCCATGTTATAGTTAGATGTTTTAATTTAGTTATGGCAGTTTCCATTGTTAAGTCTGACGTAAAATAGCAATCACAGCAATCCTCAAGGGCGCTGGGGCTCCCTTCACAAATTTGTTTTTCACCATTGTTGTGAAAGGTATGTCCTCTGGTGACCACATGTGACAGTACCAGCCGTCAGACGAACAGAGCTGAGGGGAAAGCATGGGAGCCGAATAAGACCGAAACAATCACATCAGGGGGGACTCAGTCAAGCTGAGATGTTTATTTCTTTACTGAGCAAACTTTTATACAGCACACACTTCTTTGTTTATTCTTAACTCTGGTCTTTCTCACACACCTGTGTTCTCTAGTTCTCAAAACCTCTGATCTAATAATTAGCCCTATCCAAGGACAGCCACATGTTGTTATTCTTTCTTGGGATATTGCTAAGCAGTCAGTTCTCACGACCTTGCTGGCACAATATTTTTCTTAAGTGAGCCTTGCCCAGTAAATTTATTTGAGATTTTCTTTAAGATGATTTTGGCTCCCGACACACATGTGTGGGTCTGTGGGTCCAAACTGATAAATCCACTCTAACATAAAATTTCCCTAAGCCCCTTTGAATTTCTTCTTCTACAGTGGCAGTTCTGTCACTTCAACTTGGTTTAGAGTGAGCCATCACATAACCTATACTTCAGTGAAATAAACAAACTATTACTTCATTTCCTAATCTCTCAGGCTGAAATATCGAATGAAGAATTTGTGCTTACAGGCCTAGTATCAGTCAGCTCAGACTGATTCAACCTTTATGTTCCTTGTACCGTTATTCCCTGATGAATTATGATGTAGCTATTCCCACACACATTATCCAGGTTTCTGTTTGTACATATTGGAAAAGTCAAACAGTTATTCTGGGGTTAACTGGGGCATAAGTCTAGTTACAGGTCTAGAAGCAAAGATGGGTGGTGGGAATGTGTTCTGAGAGCATTTCATAATGTCTCATTAGGTACGTATCACAGGAGATGGTCAATGACTGAGACAACTTTCCAAGGGATGACTGAAGTGAACGCTCTTCAGGCACAGTTGAGTTAATCTCTTTGGATGACATAGAGGGGCTAATGAAACCAGCATGGTTTCTTCAAAAATGGAGTAACATCTTCAGATGGAAGTGAGAGGACTTGTTCTGTTACCAGGAATGATTCAATAGAATTTAGGGGTCCAGTATCCCAAGTTTCTTGATTATCCACCCATGTGTCCCCATCTCAAGTTTCAGGATCCCATTTCTCTCCAATCAGTGCCCTTACTTTAACTTCATACACCATTCAAGCTTGGAGATTCAGTTGGCATTGTAGCTCAGCAATGCTTACAGTAAGACTCTGAGTTTGGTTTACTTCAATACAAGCTATTACTAGAAAAAAAGGACACTTTCTTTGAAGGCACTAAGAGAAAACTTTGAGGTTGTTGATGCAGTACTTGAGCTGTGATGATGAACCCTGAGTTTATTTCTTTCACAGCTCTGTCCAGAGAAACTAGGACTAACCAAGCAGCTTCCTTATACTTCTCATTCTGACACAATTTTAGAAAGGTATCAAATGTGCTGTCTCCCAAAGCCTTGCCTCTCGCCAATACCCAATCTATCGGTAGTGATATTTTATGTGTTTCTATTGCCACTTCATACCATGAATTAGCAGTGCCTTCTACTATTGGAAGCAGAGTCCTCAATATCTTTAAGACTAATTAGACTTGAGAACCAATTTAGGAAACTCACCCTTACAATTTTATTTCTGTAGAACCACTCTTGGATGGTTCACTGTTGGTGTTAGCCAAGCCAAGTGCCGTCGAGTCGGATCCGACTCATGGGTAGATGCTGTCAATTTGGTTCCAATTCATAGCAAGCCTATGTATAAAATGAAATACTGCTTGATCCTGCATCACCATTAAGACTGTTACATATGACCTCATTGTTGCATTTACTGTGTCTGTCAATCTCATTGAGAATTTTTCTCCTTTTCACTGACTGTCTCCCTTATCAAGCATGATGTCTTTTCTGGGCATTGTTCCCTCCTGAAAACATACCACAGTATGAGACATAGTCTCACTATCCTTGCTTCTAAGGAGCATTCTGGCTGTACAAGACAGATTTGTTCATTCCTTTGTCCATGATATATTCAATTTTCTTCACCAACACCATGATTCAAAGACATTGATTCTTCTTGGGTCTTGCTTGTTCATCATCCAGCTTTCATAGGCATAGGAGGCAATTGAAAACTCCATAGCCTGTGTTAGTCACACTTTAGTTTTCAACATGACATCTTTGCTTTTTAACACTTGAAATATGTCTTTTTGCAGTTGATTTACACAATGCAGTTTGTCATTTGATTTCTTGACCGCTGCTTCCATGGGTGCCGATTATGGATCCAGGTAAAATGAAATCCTTGACAACTCCACTCTTTTCTTTGTCTGTCATGATGTTACTTATTGGTCCAATTATGAGGATTTTTCTTTTCCTTATATTTATATGTAATCTATAATATAGGTTGTGGTCTTTGATCTTTACCAGTAAGTACTTCAAGTCCTCTTCACTTTCAGCAAGCAAAGTTGTGTCATCTGCACAACACAAGTTGTTAATGGGTCTTCTTCCAACTCTAATGTCCTCTTCTTCATATAATCAAGCTTCTTGGACTGTTTGCTTGGCATGTAGTTTGAATAAGTATGGTGAAAGGATACAGCACTGACACACACTTTCTTGGCTTTAAGCACTCAGTATCCTCTTGTTCTTTCAGAATAACTGCCTCTTGATCTATGTACACATTCCTTATGAGCACAAGTAATTGTTCTGGAATATCTGTTCTTCACAATGTTATACATAATCTGTTATGATACACACAATTGAGTGCCTTTGCATAGTCAGTAAAATATAGGTAAACACCTTCACTTTCAGCTGGGATTCATCTGACATCAGCAATGATATCCTTGCTTCCACTTTCTCTTCTAAATTTGGCTTGAATTTCTGTTAGTTTCCTATCAGCATACTGTTACAGCCACTTTTGAATGGTATTCAGCAAAAATTTGCTGGCATAGGACATTAGTGATATGTTCAATAATTTCCACATTTGGTGGGATCATCTTTATTGAGAATATGCATGAATATGGATCTTTTCTGTCAGTTGTTCAGGTACCTATCTTCCAAATTTCTTGGCATAGACAGGATGCAGTGCTTCATCATATGTTGAAATATCTCAATTTATATTCCATCAATTCCTGGAGCCTTGTTTCTCACCAATGCCTTCAGTGAGCTTCGGCTTCTTCCTTCAGTACCAGCAGTTCCTGACCATATGCTACTTCCTGAAATGGTTCTCTAGAGAAGAAAAATCAGAGAAGTGCATGTGTAGTGTATGTGTATATAGAGAGTGACTTATATCAAGGAAATGGCTCATGTGGTTTTAGAGGCTGGGAAGACCCAAGTTTGTGGATGAGGCTGGAGGTTTTCCCTGACTCACATAAATGTAGGGGCTGGAAAACCCAAAATCAGTGGACCTCAGGGTCAGTACACCTGACTGAAGCAGTGGTATTTTCAGTCACTTCATATACATGCGAAAGCTAGATGATGTGTAAGGAAGACCAAAGAAGAACCTTTGGCCTTTGAATTATGGTGTTGGTGAAGAATTTTGAGTATATCTTAGACTGCCAGAAGAATGAACAAATTGGTCTTGGAGGAAGTACATTCAGAATGCTCCTTAGAAACAAGATGGCAAGACTTCATCTCATGTACTTTGGACTCATCATCAGGAGGGACCAATGTCCAGAAAAGACATCATGCTTGATAAGGGAGACAGTCAGTGAAAAGGAGAACAATTCTCAATGAGATCGATGGACACAGTAATTGCTTTAATGGGGTTAAGTGTAGCAACAGTTATGAGGATGACTCAGGACCAGGCAGTGTTTTGTTTCATTGTTGGCAGGGTCACTATAAGTCAGAACTGACTTGATAGTATCTAGCAGTAATGAGAGATCAGAGAATACTAGAAAGGTGTTCACCTATGTTTTACCGACTATTCAAAGACATTTGACTTTGTGAATCATAACAAATTATGGGTAACACTGAGGAGAATGGGAATTCCAGAACACTTAACCGTGCTCATCAGGAATCTGTACATGTATGGAGAGGTAGGCATTCAAATAGAACAAGGGAGCACTGCATGATTTGAAGTCAGAAAAAGTGTATATCAAGGTTGTGTCCTTTCACCATACATTATCAGTTGTATGCTTAGCAAATAGTCCAAGAAACTAGATTCTATGAAAAAGAACGAGGCAACAAAATTGGAGGAAAACTCACTAACAACTTGTGTTATGCAGATGACACTACTTTGCTTGTGGAAAGTAAGGAGACTTCAAAACACTCTGATGAAGCTGAAATACCACAGCCTTCAGTAAGGATTTCACTTCAACATCAAGAAAACAAAAATTCACACAACTGGACCAGTAGGCAACAGCATAATAAATGGAGAAAAGATTGAGGTTGTCCAGGATTTCATTCTATTTGGTTCCACAATCAATGTCTATGGAAGTAGCAGTTGAGAAATCAAAAGATGCTTTGTGTTGAGAGAATGTGCTGCAAAAGACCCCTTTAATGTGTTGAAAAGATGTCACCTTGAAAACTAAGGTGCACCTGACCAAAGCCATCATATTTACAGTCACATCATGTACATGCAAAAGCTGGACAATGAATAAGGAAGACAGAAGAAGAATCAGTGACTTGAACTGTGGTGTTAGAGAAGAACATTGAATGTACCGTGGACTGCCTGGAGAACAAGCAGATCTGTTCCAGGAGAGGTACAACCACAGTGTGCCTTGGAAGCAGGGATGGTGAGACTGTGTCTCACATACTTGGGACATGTTGTCAGGAGGGATCAGTCCCTGGAGAGGACATCATGCATGGTAGAGGGTCACTGGAAAAGAAGAAGACCAACGAGATGGATTGACACAGTCGCTGCAACAATGGACTTAAGCATAAAAACAACAGTAGGCTTGGAACAGGACTGGGCATCATTTTGTTCTATAGTGTATAAGTTGCTATGAGTGAGAACTGACTCAGCAGCACCTATCCACAGCAACAACAACAATAAAGGACCAAGATCCTCATATGCAGCAGATGTATGGTCTTAAAACTTCCTGTTAAGATTGAAATGATCACATTGGACATTTAGGAGTCATAGAATCCAAGGACTGACAGTTGACTCTGGACATATCATTATGACCATCTTGGACACTGGACCAGGATCACTTAGGAGGTTACTTGTCTGTTTCTGCATGGGAGAGTTTCCTGGTTAGAACTGCAAAAATGAGCTCAAGAACATTCTGCACCCTTAAACCCATCATACCTTTGGGCACTTTGGGAGGGTGGCTGGGTTGGTTTCCATGCACAGAAAGGAAAGTAAGGCTCGGCAAAGTGGACAACTAGCCTGGGCAAGGGAGATGGGGCAGACTGTTATGGGAGCATTAGCCTCAGCTAGAAAGGAATGGCCAGGGTGGCAGGCACATATGTGGTGGGCTCAGTCTATCTATTACCTCACATTGACCAAGGCCTTTTCTCTTCATTGACCTTTATTTCCCTCTGAAAGAGGTCAGTGATACTGGGGGCTTTTCATGAGCTTGCTATTCCAGGAGGACCAGAGCAGATGGTCCCAGACAAGGCCTTGAGTGAAGATGAGGATAATCTCAACCTGAAATAAAATTGATTTGTTCACTTCCAGATCCAACTCCAGCCTCACTCTCCCTGTCTCAGAAGATGACTTTGAGTTCAAATGGAGGTACAAAGAGGTGTGACATGTGACAGGTTTTTAAGAGACACCACTAGTATTTATAGGGCCCCAAGCAAGAGCACAAATTAAGTTCCAACTACCACATGCCTGAATACCTAGAATATAAACATTGGGCTACAGACTGTGTAATAAAATTTTTCTGTATTTAAAATGGGGCTAGGAGAAAACTGGACAGTGTTTTGTCTTTTGCTGGGGCTGTGGTTCTTGGAGAAAAGAAATCATCCCCCATATCTGCAGTTTGTTTTTACATCTTAGATTTTCTCTACCCTGATTACACATAAGACTGACGGGGGGGCGGGTTAAAAAAATACATTGTTACCTAAGCCCCAATCCAGAATAACTAAATACAAATATTGTGAGTGTGTATTTTTCAAAAGCCTCAAGGGATTCTAGTGCGCAGCCAAAGCGATAACCATTTGTTTATTAGAGAAGGTATTTATTCTCTTGAGACTCTTAATGTGCCAGATTCTATGAAAATTTATTTTAATGTCCTCAAGTTTGATTTATTCATACGTACTATGAATTGAATTGTGTCTTCCCAAAACATGTATTGAAATTTTAGTCCCTATACTTGATAGTTAAGAAGCCATTGTTGCTCAATGGTTAAGCTCTTGGGTGCTAATCAAATGATGTGTCGTTTGAACCTACCAGCTTCTCAGTGGAGAAATATGTGGTAGTCTGCTTCTATAATATAGCCTTGGAAACCCTATAGAGTAGTTCTACTCTGTCTTATGGGATCACTGAGTTGGTGTTGACTTGGTGGCAATGGATTTGGTACCTGTAGATATGACTCTGTTTGGAAATAGGGATTTTCTTTTTTTATGTTAATAAGATCATGCCAGAATAGAGTGGTAGGACCAGCGTTACACCTAATCACTTCTAAGTCATAAAACAGCAGAACAGATACAGAGACACATACAAGGGAAGACAAACACTAGGGAATGGTAAGGAATACCAAGGAACACTAAAGGACTCCTAGGGCTACTGATGAGTAGTAACTCTCCCCTATGCCCTTATTTCGACCTCTAGTCTTCAAAACTGTGAGAAGACAAATTTCTGTTTCATAAAGCCACCCACCTGTGGTATGTTTTATTATGGCAGCACCAGGTGACTAAGACAATACACTTTTCTCCGTAACTAAATCATTCTATTTCTAAATTGATTATATGGCCTTTGCTAGAAAAATAACATGATAATATTTTGAGACCCCAAATTCTGCTTCATTTTGATATTCCCGAATGAGAGCACCTAACTGGATAGCAGACCATTCAGGGCACAGCTTGTTCCATATGTACAAGGTGCTTGATGAGGCCTTCAGAATATCAAGCATTCCATCATTTTCATCAGGGAGGAAATCATGAATATTTGAAAGTAACTGTTGTTTCTCCTAAGAAATGCTGATTAAATGCTTGGCTGCTAACCAAAAGGTCAGGGCTCAAATCCATCAGCCGTTCTATGGGAGAAATACGTGGCAGTCAGCTTCTCTAAAGATTATCAAAACCTGTTGTCATTGAATTGATTTTAACGCATAGGAATAGCCTTAGAAACCCCATAGGGCAATTCTCCTCTGTCTTACAGGGTCACCATGAGTCAGAATTGACTTGATGGCAACAGGCTTGTTTATTTATTTCCTCCAGAGTAAACCTGACCAGTCCCTAACTTGACAAGGTTTCCCAAGTCTTTCTGGCCTTCTTCCCCGCAAGGAATTTCAGTATGCACAAGTCCTTCTTCAAACAGTGAAACTCAAGCCCGTTTATATGTAGTATTATCATTAGGTCCTACTAGTTACTTTTAGATCCTGGCGTTTTGTTTATTGGGAATAAATTAAAACACAAATCTTATTGGTAGGAGAAATAGTTTTATTTGATTAACCAATAAAATCAAATTGCCTTTGAATTGATTTCAGCTCACAGTGAACTGACCTCATGCATCAGAGTAGAATTGTGCTCCATAAGATCTTTAATGCAGATTTTTCAGAAGTGGATCACCAGACCTTTAGTCTGAGGTGCCTCTGGGTGGACTCAAACCTCGAATCTGTTCTTAGGAGCCAAGCGTGTTAACTGTTTGTACCACCTCGTGTCTCATTTTTATGCCTCCTCTATAAGCTCCAAACTCTCACTTGAAATACCAGGGAAGGATACTTAAAAGACTTTCTTCACTTCAGTAGATGCATGTGGGAGACTTACTGTGTATTCAACAGAGCCAGAGACAGAGGGTTGTCACATATGGTCCCTGAGGTTTCCACACTTTTTGGGAAATAATACATGACAAGAAGTGATTTCCTCCCAACAATAGAGACTGATCATCTTTTACTCCATCTGGTCCCTGATTTATCCACTTCCCTGAAATTCTAAGCAAATATTAACCATGGTGAGGGGAGGGGACAGATCAATTCCCCACAGAGAGGCCTGTGTTTCCAGGCCATTGTCTTGCTATCTAGTGCTGCTATGATAGAAATTCTACAAGTGGATGACTTTAACAAACGGAATTTTTTTTTCACAGTTTAGAAGTCTAGAAGTCCCAATTCAGAGTGCTGGCTTTATGGGAAACCTTTCTGTCTCTGTTGACTCTGAACAAAAGTACTTGGCCTGTTCAGCTTCTGCTCTGTTGTCTCTTGGAGATCCTGCCTCATTAATGGGACAAATACATGGTCCCAAACGAGGTTATAAAAACATAGTATAAGTTAGGACTTACAATACGTATTTTGGGGGGGACATAATTCAATCCATAGTAGCTGCCTTCATACTCTAAAGCCTGACAACTGTTTTGTAAGAATCATAACAATCTAATAGTGGTTCTTACTTTTCAGTCTCATAGATGATTTTCCTGCCAAAATTAATTGTATCTACTTAATACATAGCCATTCTTAAGTCAAAAAATATAGTTTGTCCTTTCTAAAGTTATGTCTCTTTGTGCATCAGCGTGCACACTTTACTCTGTCTGGCCAGGCTCTTGCTGGTTAAAGTATTAGCCAGCAAGAGAGATTCACTTATTCATCAATTTGTTGAACAGATGTTTACACTGGGTCCGAAGTGTGTTCTTGGTCTTCTCTGAGGTGGTTTCAAATGCTTGTAACTCATGTGCATAGCTGTACTGTGCATAGCTGTAATTCTAATATTGTAGGATGTTAGTCCACCTGCCTTTTAGTAGGAGAATGGTCACAATTCTTAGCCCAGAAAGATGTAGGGGATATATTTTGGCAAAGGAGGAAGAATACAGAAGTGTTCTCTTTTTGGACTCATCCACGCTTTGAGTTAGAACTGCCTGTGTTGTGCAAATGGTTGCATGACCCAAAGGTTTGAGGTTCAAGTCCACCCAGAGGCACCTCGGAAGAAATCTCTGATAATATACTTCCAAAAAACAGCCAATGAAAGCCCTATGAAGCACAATTCTACTCTGACACACATGGTGTAGCCATGAGTAGGAATAAACCTGGTGGCATCTGGTGTGCTTTGGATTAATGCAAGTTACTTGTTGACTTCCGTTTTCCTCTTAATTGTTAACAATTGGAGTGGCAAAATATCCCGGACCCAAAGAGATAAAGAAAATAACAGTACAGCAGGTGCCTTTGGTGTGTGATTTCTGCTGAAACCACAGGAAGCACTCCATTCAAAGAAAATGGTTATAGTTATCAAGGGCAAGGGCAAGCCTCTGAGCTCCCTCTCCATCTCAGTCCCCTGCTCTGAGATACTCCTTTGACGGTGTTCCAATGGTGTGGGTCCTGGGCTTCACTGTATAGCAAAAATAAGCAGCAGCAAGGGCTTGGAGAGATCCTGAGCCTTCTGAAGCCACCAGATGCTAGGACCCAGCTTTGCCCTCGGTAGTGTTCCCGTTATAACAAATATTTTTGTGGTTGATGGCAATAAATCTTTTCTTGCTTAAGTGGCAGCTTGTTGGCATTGTTTCTTTTAACTGTGGCAAATTCACAGGTGAAAATCAAACTCACATGATCTGGAAAGAGGAGATTTAGGGAACTGCTGCAATGGACACTAACTTGGAAGGAACATAGGGAGTGAGGGGGAGCCTGAGGTTTTTGGACAACCCCTTCCCCACCATGAATATAATGCTAGGAATATATACAGAGATGCAAGATGTTGTTTTGGGGGAGAACTTGCTGTTGATTGCATAAAAAAATTAAACAAAACAACAACAAAATGATTAATAGATCATCTCAGAATGTGGAAAGAGATAAAATACGGTGACCAAGGTACTTAGAGATGAAAGAAGTGGGCCCTTATCCAGTCTACGAGCCTTGAAGGATTAAGTGGATAGGAGAAGAGGTGGTACCTGAATGTTACTACTAGAGTGGACAGCATCAACAAAAGCAGGGGAATATGAAACAGCTGTGGAAAAAAAACAGCTTATTGCTGACACTGTGGAGTCAATTCTGACCCATGGTGATCCTGTGTGTTATCAGGGGAACTGCTCGATAGGATCTTCTTGACCGTAATCTTAATGGAAGCAGATTGCCAGGCCTTTCTTCTGTGGTACTTCCTGGTGGATTAGAACTGCCACCCATTAGGTTAGAAGCTGAGTGCAAGCCATTTGTACCTCCCAGGGACCTTAAAGAAACTGCTAGTGATCACATAAAGTATGAGGCAGGTGTGGAGGGAAATGTGAAGGGCTTCACATATCATTGCTTATGTTGACTGAAAACCAAAGTATCATCTGTTTAAATGAATATGCTCTGATGAAAACTGCAGTCTTGGAACACTATCAGTTTCACTAACATGTTTCGGCTGAAGAGCAATCATATTCTTGATATTCCATTGAAAATGAAAACACACTGAAAATACAGATGCATATCATATATCTTTTTTGTCTAGGAAGCTCTTTGTGAAATTAACCTGGCATGTTTGTGATGAGTGTTTATTATTCCTGTAAGGGTAGAGAAGTCACCTTTGGGTATCTTAAATCATTAAGCACTGGACTACGAACTGAAAAGTTGGCGGTTCAAACCCATCCAGAGGCACTTCAGAGGCAAGGCCTAGCTATTTCTTTCCAAAATGTATTCTCTGCGTGCACGTGGCTGCCGTGAGTTAGAACTGACTCTGTGGCAACTACAACAAGGGTAGAGTTAGGGAAGAGTGCCTTCTGTGGGATAGCAGGAGAGCTGGCACCACGGGGATGTAAAACGTGATCTACCTGACTCGGAACTGATGGTGTGAAATGGAGAAACGCTTGACCTGAGCTTCACATTTGCAAAAGTTCTCAAATACAGACTTTTTCGCTTGTTTTTATTTTGGTTAAGTGAAAATATACAATCCAAATCAATTGTGCATGTCCACGTATCTGCAGCTCCATCTGCTCTCCTTATCCAGTAACAGCACATTCCTCCTTTTCATTCCGTATTTCTAGCATCCTCTTAAAGAGGCCTGTCCCCACCTCTCCACTCTCTTCCCTCTCATCTAGAAAGAAACCAGTAGGACAGTTTCCCATAAACGTATACAACTGTAAAGTACACACATCCTATGGTCACACTCTGTCCCCGAGTCCAGTCCGTTCTTGTCTGAAGAGTTGACCTCAGTACTGGTTTCCAGTCACAGGCAGCAGCTATAGGAGGTCCATGTTCCCGGGGGACCTTCAAGGCTGTCGTATCATCAACTGTGGCCTTTTAGTAGAGTTCTTAAGCTGCATATCTTTTTTTCTCATGTTGCGTCAGGGTTTTTGGTAGTGGCTGGGCACCACTTGGTTCTTCTGATCTCATGTTGATACAGTCTCCCATTCATATGAGTCCTTCTGACTCCTGGGCTCTTTTTCCTCCTGTCTTTGCTGTTTTTATTCATCATCTGTTCCAGATGAGTTGGGATCATTTGGTGTATCTCAGATGGCAGCTTGCTAGCTTTCAAGATCTGCACCAATGTGTGGTGCGGAAGACTCTCCTAGCAAAAGACTGATTACACCAGTTGGCCTTGATGTCCTCTGAAAACATGGTCCCCAGATCCCCATCCCTGCTACTCTACCCTTTGAAATATTGAGTTGAGTTTAGAAGACCTTTCAGTTTGTGGTATAGTCCAGTTATGCTGATCTACTCTCTACTGCATGCTGTCACTGCTTTCACATAACCAAATTCCTATTGACTATCTTATCTAAGACCAACCCTCTCCCTCCGTCCCCACCCATGTAGCCGCCAGAGTGTTTTCTTCAGTAGTACATAAGTCTATTTTTCAGTCCTTATGACAGAGGTCTCATATAATACTTATCGTTTTGCTTCTGACTGACTTCACTCAGCATAATGTCTTCTAGTAGAAACCAAGTTATGAGATGCTCCTAAAATCATCACCATTCTTTATCATTGGATAATGTTCTATTGAGTACATGTACCATGGTTTGTTTATCCATTCCTCTGTTGATGGGCACCTAGGTTGGTTCAATATTTTTGCTATTGTATTACAAATTTTTTTTAGTACAAAGTTTTCATTTTAGAATAATTTTAGATTTACTCATAAATTGTAAAGATAGTATAGAGAGTTCCCATACACTTGATACCCAACTTCTTCTGTTACTAACGTTTTACAGTGGTATGGTACATTTTTTCAGTTAATGAGTCAATACTGGCACATCATTTTAAACTAAAGTCTATTTTTTCCAGATTTCTTTAGCTTTACATAACGGGTTTTTTTTTTTTTTTTTTTTTTTTCTAGTTTCAGGATCCTATCCAGGATATCACATTCCATTCAGTCATCATGGATGCTCTTCATAGTGACTATTTCTTGACCATTTCTTGTTTTTGGTGACCTTGACAGCTTTAAGGTGTTTTGTGGAGTGTCTCTTAGTTTAGGTTTGTCTGATGTTTTTCTCAGGGTTAGACCACAGTTACAGTTTGGGGAGAAAGACTATAAAAATAAAGAGCCATTTCCATCACATCATTACGTGCTAGCAACATGATTTTGTCACTAATGGCGCTAGATTTTGATCACCTGGTTGCTGTAGTGTTTATTAAGTTTCTTCATTGTAAGGTTACTTGTACTCCCTCTTGTTTTCATACTGCAATTTTTGGGAAGGAATTCAATGTGAAAAGCCCACCCCTAAGCAGTAGGGAGTTAATGCGTCTCCTCACTGAGGGCTGAGCGTCTACATAGGAGGTCTGGCAATTAAACTCTTGAACTCATTCTAGAACAAGTGTTTTGAAGGGTCGACTCGGTGCTGGCCTCAGTATATAGCTTCCCAAGAGGAGTACTGTAAAGGTGAGCATCATGATATTCAGAAATGAGGTATGTAGCAATTTTGCTAGGATGAGTTCTTGAACTTAATTATCAGATCGCATATGCCAATAACTCTGAGGAACATTCCAGGAAAAAAGTTCCAAAATTGCTCTGAAGGGTAGACCAGGTGCTGGCGTTAGTGCACAACTTCCCAAGGGGAGTACTTTAAAGGTGACTGCAGTGATATTTGCCAAGGAAGTATGCAGCACTTTTTCTAGGACGAGTTCAGGAATTTAATTGTTGAGCTCTATTTTTAGATTTTCCTACATGGGAGATTTGTCTATTCTACCCCATTTGGTTGTTTATTTAATAATTTATTCTTATTCATATGAATGCATGGATATTCACTTTATATTTTGGGTTATAAATATTGCTTTCTTAATTTTATTGCACAAATTGCCCCAGTTTTCATCACTAAGATCTCATTTAGATGGCTCCTGTGTCTCTTTGACTATTATAACCTTTTTTTTTTTTTTTTTAACAGCACTTGCTTTCTAGCACTACAAGATATTCCAGGCTTACATTTTGCACTTCCTAGAACCAGCTGTTTTTGCAAAAGTTTCTTGTTAGTTTGATCGGAGAATGGCATTAGAAATCAAGATCTGGGCAGTAAGTGTGCTGCTCAGTACTGGGATACCATGCCTTCCGACCCTTTCAGCTGATAGGGCAAGGAAATATATGTGTGCATACTAATAAATGTATATACACATCTGTATAAACATTTCTGTATGTAACAATCAGTATCTACATTAAGCTAAACATCAGTTCATACTGATGTCTCTGGCTAATTGGTTACCTCGTGGGTTACTCTAACCTTTTGCTTATCGGTAACTTTTTAAACAATAAGAAATCTGGCACTCCACTCACAATCTGATTAATTACTCAGTTCCACTCTATATGTATAGTAATTACAGAATTGTTAACTCATACCTCCATGGTTCATCACATGTCTATCAGTTTGTGTGTTGCTGTGATGCTGGAAGCTTTGCCACTGATGTTACAAATATCTGGACAGTCACCCTTAATGGACAGGTTTCAGTGGAGTTTCCAGAATAAAACAGTCTAGGAAGGAAGGCCTGTTGGTCTACTGAAAAAATTGACTGTATGAATATCAACAGGACATTGTCTGGCATAGTGGCATAGTGGTAGAAGATGAGCCCGTCAGATTGGAAGGCATTCAGAATACAACGGAGGAAGAGCTGCTTCCTCAGAGTAGAGTTAACTTTAATGATGTAGGTCATGTAGAGCTTTCAGGACTTTCATTTACTGATGTGGCATGTCTCAAAATGAGAAAAACAGCTGCAAACATCCATTAATAATCAGAACATGGAACATATGAAGTACGAATGTAGAAAAATTGGAAATTATCAAAAATGAAACAGAAAGCATAAATATCAATATTCTAGGTATTAGCAAGCTGAAATAGATTGGTACTGGCCAAATTGAATCAGTCAGATGCTCTACTCTGCCAGGGATAACAAATTGAAGAGGAATCATATAAAAAGAACATGTAAAAGTTTGTCCTAAAATACGGTGCTGTCAGTGATAGGATAATATTCACGTTTACAAGGAAGACAAGCTAAGATGAATTTTAATCACATTTGCACACCAACCACTAATGCCAAAGATGGGGAGATTGACACCAACTTCTGCAGTCTGAAATTGATCAAACATCAGATCAAGATGCCTTGATAGTTACTGGATACTGGATTGTAAAAGTTGGAAACAAAAAGTGTCAGTAATTGAAAAACAGAACTTGGTGATAGAAATGACTCTGGAGATTGCAAGATAGAGTTTTGCAAGGCCAAGGACTTATTTATTGCAAATACACTTTTCAACAACGTCAGTAGTGGCTGTACACGTGGACTTCACTGGATGGAGAACATTGTAATCAAACTGACTACACTTATGGAAAGAGATGACAGAGAAGTTCAACAAGTAAGACTGAAGAATTGATGTCTTTGAATTATGGCGCTGATGAAGAATATTGAATATATCATGGACCTCCAAAAGAGAACACATCTGTCTTGGAAGAAGACCATCCAGAGTGCTCCTTGGAGGTGAAAATGCTAAGACTTTGTCTCACATACTTTGGACAAGTCATCAGAAGGGGCTAGTCCCTTGAGAAAGACAACATTCTTGGTAGAGGGTCAATGAAAAAGAAGAAGATTTTGATAAGATGGATAGCAACAGTGGCTGTAACAATGAGCTCAAGCATAATGATTATGAGGATGGCTCAAGACTGGGCAGTTTTCATTTAGTTGTATATAGGTGCTCTGGCTGAGTCAGAACCAATAGCAGTTATTGATCTGCTTATTTGTATACAGTTTTGCCTTTCCCAAAATGGCACTTGGCTGGCTTGGCTTTTCTAAAATGTTATAGGACTTGAATTATCTCATATATGGTCTCTTACAGATTGTCTTCTTTCAACTAGTGGATTGATCTATATCTTTGTGTGAATTGGCAACTAATTCCTTTTTATTGCTGAATCGCATTCCACTCCATTCAACTACTGAAGGATATCTTAGTTGGTCCAGTTTTTCATAGTTATGAATGAAGTTGTTATAAATTCAAGCATGCTTTTTTTTTTGTGGACATAAGTCTTTAAATTAGTTGGGTAAATAGATAGGATTGTGATTGCTGTATTGTATGGTTTGGCTGTTTGGCTTTGAAAGAAACCACACAACTGTGTTCCAAAGAGCGGGTCCATTTTACATTCCCACTAGCAATGAATGAGCATTCCTGTTGCTCTGCATCCTCACCAGCAATTAGTTTTGTCTTTCTTTTTTTTTTTAACCCATTCTAATAGATATGTAGTGGTGTCTCATTGTTTTAATTTGCAGTTCCTTAATGACATATGATGCTGAGCATCTTTTCATATGCATATTTGCCATCTGTGTATCTTCTTTGTTGAAGTGTCTGTTTAGTTCTTCTGCTCATTTTGTAATTGGGCTGTTTGTTTTCTTAAGTGTTGAGTATTAAGAGTTCTTTGAATACTTTGGAACCAAGTCATTTATAAAATACGTGTTTTGTAATTCTTTACTTGTAGTCTCTAATTTGGCTTTTCATTCTCTTAACAATGTCTCTCATTGAGCAACAAATTTTAACTATAAAATCCAACTTACCATTATTTTCTTTCATTGGCCATGCTTTTGGTGTTGTATATAAAAATTCATTACTAAACTTAAGATCATGTAGATAATGTGCTATGTTATCTCCTAGGAGATTTGCAGTTTTGCATAATACATATAGGTGTGTGATCTATTTTGAGTTAATTTTTGTGAAGGGTATAAAATGTTCCCAGGTTTTTTTTTTTTTTTTGGAACATATGGACATCCAATTGTTCAAGCACAATTTGTTGAAAAGACTATCTGTTTTTCCTTGAATTGTCTTTGTGTTTTTGTCAGAGCAATTAACTATATTTGTTTGAGTCTAGTTACACACTATCTGTTAGGTTTAGTTGTTCTTTATTGTTCAATTGCTGTCTATTCTTTCACCATGCTGTCTTTTTACTACACTTTCATAGTAAGTCCTGCAGTCAAGTAGGGTAAGTTCCCTAAGTTTGCTCTTTGTTAGTACTGTTTTGGTTTTTCTACATCTTTTGCATTTCTTTATAAACCTTAAAATCAGTTTGTCAATTTCTCCAACATAGCTTTCTGGAGGTTAAGTGTAATTGTGTTGAATTATAGGCAAGCTGGGGAAAGTTGACATTTGAAAAATGTTGAGATTCCAGAAACATGGACTATCTGTTATTTATTTGGATCTTCTTAGATATCAGTGTTTTGTAATTTTTCACATAGAGTATCCTATACCATTTTGATAAATTTATGTGTACTGCCAATTAATTGTGTGAACTCATCCTAGAAAAGGTGCTATATACCTCATTGCTGAATATCACTACAGTCACCTTCAAAGTAGGAAGCTCTGCACTCATGCCAGTGTCTAGTCCATATTTTAAAGCAATTTTGGAAATCTTTTCCTGGAATGGCTATCAGAGATGTCATTGTATTACCCTCAATGTCCTGAATGTCATCAAAATGTCTACCTTTTAACATTTCCTTTATCTTTGGGTACAGTAAAAAGTAATTGGGGGTCAGATCAGGTGAGTAGGGGGGTTTTCCAAGACACTCATTTGTTTACTGGCTAAAAACTCCCTCACAGACAACTACACAATTAAGTTCGCAAACTGGCCACCATGCCATCATGTGCAATGGCCATTCCAGAAAGAGTTCCAAAATTACTCTGAAGGGTGGGCTAGGCACTGACAGTGCATAGCTTCCCCAGGGGAGTACTTTGAAAGTGACTGTAGTGATATTTAGCAATGACATGGAACACTCAGAACAATTAAATTCGTGGACTTAATTGCTATACCTCATATAGCTAAGTATTTCAGTTTTTCACTTCTACTATAAATGTGTTTCTTTTTAAATTTTAAATTCTAGTTTTTATTGCTGGTATATAGGAAGCAATAGACTTTTGTATATCTACCTCGTAGTCTATGACCTAACTATATTCATTTATTATTTCCAGGGGAGTTTTTTTTTTTTTCTTTTTTTTGCTACATCCTTCAGAATTTTCTACTCAGGTGATCATCTAATCTGTAAATAAAGACAGTTTAGTTTTTTCCTTTTTGTATACCTTTTACTTCTTTTTCTTGTTTTATTGCACTATTTAGAAATTCCAGTGCGATGCCGAACAGCAGTGGTAGGAGGACATGCTTGCCTTGTCCTTGATCTTGGAAAGAATCCAGTTTCTTACCATTAAGTATAGTGTTAGCTGTAGGTTTTTGTAGATGGTCCTTATTAAGTCTAGGGAGTTCTCTTCTATGGCTAGTTTTTTAAAATGTTTTATCATTGAATAGTGGTTTTTTTTCTTTTTCTGCATTAACTGAGATAATCATATGGCATTTTCTTTAACCTTTAGCTTCGTCACATGTGGGTTACATTGATTGATATTCTAATGTGGATCCAGCCTTACATACCTGGAATATTTCTCACTAGTCTTGGTCATAATTCTTTTAAAAAATTACTGGTTTTGGTTTGTCACTGTTTTGCTGAGGATTTTTGTCTATGTTGTTGGGAGGTGTGGAAACACTGGTGGTGAATTGGTTAAGTGCCACAGCTGCTAACCAAAAGATCAGCAGTTTGAATCCATCAGATACTCCTTGGAAGCTCTATGAGGTAGTTCTACTCTATCCTGCAGGCTAACTGTGAGTTAGAATCCACTTGACAACAACAGGTTTATCTGGCTCCATCCTCTCACTATAACTTTTTGATCTGTATGCTGAGCAAATAATCTGAGAAGCTGGATTATACAAAGAAGAATGAGGCATCAGGATTGGAGGATGACTCATTAACAACTGGGTTCGCAGATGACATCACCTTACATGCTGGAAGTGAAGAAGATTTGAAATGCTTACTGATGAGGATCAAGGACCATAGCCTTCAGTGTGGATTGCACCTCAACATCAAGAAAACAAAAACCCTCACAACATCATAATAAATTGAGAAAGGATTGAGATTGTCAAGGATTTCATTTTACCTGGGCCCACATCGAATGCCCATGGAAGCAGTAGTCAAGAAATTACAAGACAAATTGCATTGGGAAAATCTGCTGCAAAGGATTTCTAAACTATTAAAAAGTGAAGATGTCATCTGGAAGACTCATATGGGCCTGACCCAAGCCATGGTATTCTCAGTTGTATCATATGCATACAAAAACTGGACAATAAGCAAACAAGATGAAGAAGAATTGATGCCTTTGAATTGTGGTGATGGAGAAGAATGTTGAACGTACCACGGACCTCCAAAAGAATAAACAGATCTGTTCTGGAAGAAGTACAACCAGACATGTTGCCAGGAAGGATCGGTCCCTGGAGAAGGACATCACACTTGGTAAAGTGGAGAGTTAGCAAAAAAGAGGAAGAATGCTGATGAGATGGATTGACACAGTGACTGCAACAATGAACTTAAGCATAAAATTGATTGTGGATCTCGCACAAGACCAGGCAGTGTTTTGTTCTGTTGTTCATAGAGTCACTACGAGTCGGAACCAACTTGACCTCAGCTAACAACAACAACAATAGCTAATGATCATGAGCATTTCCTCACGTATCTTTTGGCTGCCTGAATGCCTTCCTTCATGAGGTGTCTATGCCATGTCTTTGCCCATTCTTTAATTGAGTTATTTGTCTTCTTGTGGTTGATGCTTTGCAGTATCTTTTAGATTACGGAAATCAGACATCGATCTGATACGTAGTTGTCAAATATTTTTTCCCATTCTGTAGGCAGTATTTTAACTCTGTTGATTAAGTCTTTGGATAAGCATGTTTGATTTTTAGTCATTCCCATTTATCCATTTTCTCTTCTGTTATTTGTGCATTGTCAGTAAGATTTTGTAGTCTGTCTCAGCTGTTGTCTCTATTTTTTCTTGCATGATTTTTGCATTTTAGATTTGATAGGTCTTTGATCTATTTTGAGTTAGTTTTTGTGTAGGGTGTCAGATATGGCCCTTGTTTCAGTTTTGTTTTTCAGATGGATATCCAATTTTGCCAACACCGTTTGTTAGAGAGACTGTTTTTACCCCAGTACTACCTTTGGGCCTTTGTCGAATTATAAACTGTTGATAGAAGGTTGGTGATATTTCTGGGTTCTCTATTCTGTTCTACTGGTCTACATGTATGTTTCTGTACCAGTATCAGGTTGTTTTGACTACTGTGGCAGTGTAATAGATTCTGAGGTTGGATAGTGTGAAGCCTCCCACTGTGTTTCTCTTCTTCATTAGTATTTTGCTTATCTGTGGCTTCTTCCCTTTCCAAACAAAGTTGGTGATTTGTTCCTCTATTTCATTAAAATTGGAATTTGTACTGAGATTGCATTGATTTGTAGATCGCTTTGGGTAGAATGGATATTTTCACAATATTAAGTCCTCCTATCCATGAGCAGGGTAGGTTTCTGCACTTACATAAGTCTCTTTTGGTTTTTGCAGTAGGATCTTGTAATTTTCTCTATATAGATCTCTTACAACTCTGGTTAGATTTATTCCCAAGTATTTTATCTTCTTAGGCACTACAGTAAATGGTATTGATTTGATGATTTTTTCTTTGATGATCTCTTTGTTGATGTAAAGGAATCCTACCAATTTATTTATGTTTCTCTTACATCCTGATACTTTGCTGAACTCTTCTATTAGTTTCAGTAGTTTATTTATGAGTTCTTTAGTGTTTTCTGTGCATATGATCATATCATCTGCAAATAGGGATACTTTTATTTCTTTACTGATGTGGGTGCTCTTTATTTCTTTGTCTTGTCTGATAGCTCTGGCAAGAAATTCTACGACAATGTTGAAAAGAAGTCGTGACAGTGGGCGTCATTGTCTAGTTTCCATTCTCAGGGGACTTTCTTCAGTCTCTTTCCATTCAGGATAATGTAGGCTGTTGGCTTTGTATGGATGCCCCTTACTACATTGAGGAGTTTCGCCTCTATTCCTATTTTGCTGAGAGTTTTTAACATGAATGGGTGTTGGACTTTGTCAGATGCCTTTTCTGCATCAACTGACAAAAATCAGGTGATTCTTATCCTTTGTTATCCTAGGGGAACCCCAGGACTTCGGACCATCAGTTGTAATCTTTTAGTGAAGTTCTTAGGGTGTACTCCCTTTTCTTTTTCTTGTGTTGCCACTGGGGCTCAACATTGTGAGTCCCATACCAACCGTAATCAGTGGTGGCCAGGCACCATCCGGTTCTTCTGGTCACATGGTGATCTAGTCACTCATTCATGTGGGTCTTTTTGTCTTCTGGGTTCTTTTTCCCTCACGTTGTTGTTGTGCTTTGTGACATTCTGTTCCAGCTGAGTCGGGACTATTTGTTGTACTTCAGATGGCAGGTGGCTAGCTTTTAAGACCCCAGATGCTACTGACCAATAAGGGGTGCAGAAGACTCTCTTAGCAATAGGCTAGTTATGCCAGTAGCCCTCGATGTCCCCTGTCCCCAGACTCCCACCCCTGCTACTCTATCCTTGCAATACTGGGTTAAGGCTGGAAGCGTTTTCAGGTTATGCCGAAGTCCAGTTAAATTGATCTTTCTAATGCGTGCCATCACTGATTTCACCCAACCAAATTTCTATCAACTATCTAATCTATAACCAACCTTCCCCCTGTCTTCCTCCCTTCTCCCTTCTCCCTTCTCCCTTTCCTCTTTTGCAGCCTTCAAAGAGTCGTCTTCTGTACATGAGTCTGTTTTTAAGTCCTTATGGTAGGGGTCTCATACAATATTTGTTCTTGTGCCAGTGACCTACTATGAGTTGGACCTGACTCAACAGCAGTGGGTTAATGTCTTCCAGTTGAAACCAGCTTATGAGATGCTCCCTAAAAGCACAATTGTTCTTCATTGTTGCATAGTGTTCCACTGAGTATATATACCATAGTTTGTTTATCCATTCACTTGTTGTTGGGCATCTGGATTGGTTCCATCTTTTTGCTGTTGTGGACTGTGCTGCAATAAACATTTGTGTGCAGCATCTGTTTGTGTGACTGCCCTTGATTCTGTAGGATATAGTCCAAGCAGTGGGATTACTGGGTCAAATGGTATATCTATTTCCAGCTTTATAAGGAAGTGCCAGATTGCTTTCTGTCATGGATTGAATTGTGTCCCCCCAAAAATGTATGTGTTGATTTGAATTGGTTTGGCGTTCCAACATGATGCCCTTCCATGTGTTGCGAATCCTGCCTCTGTGATACTGATGATGTAGAATGGTTTGCAGTTGTGTTAGTGAGGCAGGATCCAAGCTACAAGCTTGTGGAACATAAGGGAGAGAAGTGAGCTGAGGAAGTTGGGAACCTCACACCACCAAGAGAGAAGCACCGAGAGCAGAGCACGTCCTTTGGACCCAAGGTTCCTGTGTCGAGATGCTCTCACTGGATGCGGACTTAGCCTACTGGACTGTGATAAATTCTCCTACTGAATGGACTTACAATTTGTAAATGGATTTGTGGCTTACTGGACTGAGACAATAAAAGCTTCTGACGGCACTTGGCTTGGCACGTGAAACCTTCCACTTGTGGTATTTTCTGTTAGAGCAGTACCAGGTGACTAGGACACTTTCCAAAGAGGTACCATTTAGCAATCCCATCAGCAGTGTAGGAGAGTTCCCATTTCTCCACAACCTCTCTAGCATTTGCTGTTTTGTGTTTTTTGGATCATGGTTAACCTTGTTGGGGTCAGATGGTATCCCCTTGTAGTTTTGATTTGGACTTCTGTAGTATCTAATGATCGTGAGCATTTCCTCACCTGTCTTTTGGCTGCCTGGATATCCTCTTTAGTGAAGTGTCTGTCCATCTCCTTTGCCCAACACTTAATTGGGTTATTTACCCTTTTCTTGCTGATATTTTGCAGTAACTTGTAGATTATGGAGATCAGACATCAGTCTGACACAGAGTTGCCAAATATTTTTTCCCATGCTGTAGGTGGTCTTTTAATTTTTTTGATAAAGTCTTTGTATGAGCAAAAGTGTTTGAGTCTTAATAGTTCACATTGATCTATTTTCTCTTCCGTTGATCGTGCTTTGTCAGATTTTGAAAGTCTGTCTACACTGTTTATTAAAACTGCTGTTGTTGATCCTATTTTTTCTTGCATGATCTTTATCGTTTTAAGTTTGATACTTAGGTGTTTTATCCAGCTTGAGTTGGCTTTTGTATAACATGTGAGATGTGGGTCTTGTTTCATTTTTTTGCAGATGGATATCCAATTTTGCCAGCAACCATTCTTTAAAGAGATTGTTTTTACCTCAGTTTACAATTCTTAGGGCCTTTCTCCAATAATAAAGTTTCATAAGAGGATGGTAGCATCTCTGGAGTTTCAACTTAGTTCCATTGGTCGATGTGTCTCTTTTTGTACCAGTCTACCAGGTTGTTTTGACTACTGTGGAAGAGAGTGAGAGCCCTCCCAGTGTGTTCTTCTTCAGTAGTGCTTTGCTTATCTAAGGCTTCTTCCCTTTCCAAACAAAGTTGGTGATTTGTTTCTCCATCTCATTAAAAATGTGACTGGAGTTTGTATTGGGATTGCATTGTATATGTAGATCACATTGGGTAAAATAGATGTTTCTTGATGTTAAGTCTTCCTATCCATGAACTTCTCCATTTATGTAAGTCTCTCTTGGTTTCTTGCAGTAAGGTCTTGTAGTTCTCTTTGTATAGGTCTCTTATTTCTCTGGTTAGATTTATTCCTAGGTATTTTGTCTTCTTGGGGGCTGTAGTAAATGGTACTGATTTGGTGATTTATTCTTGAATGACCTCTTTGATTTACTTATGTTTATCTCATATCCTGATGCTTTGCTGAACTCTTCTATTAGTTCCAGTGGTTTATTTGTGGATTCTTTAGGATGATCTGCATATATAATCTCATCATCTGCAAATATGGATATTTTTACTTCTTTGTTGATGTGGATGCCCTTTATTTCTTTGGCTTGTCTAAATATTTTGGCTAGAACTTCTAGTACAATGCTGAATAGGAGAGGTGACAGTGGGCATCCGTGTCTAGTTCCCATTCTCAGAGGATTCTTTCAGTCTCTCTCCATCCAGGGTGATGTGAGTGGCTGACTTTGCAGAGATGGCCCTTATTGCATTGAGGAATTTGCCACCTATTCCTACTTTGCTGAGTGTTTTTAGCATGAATGGGTGTTGGACTTTGTCAAATGCCTTTTCTGCATCAATTGACAAAATGAGGTGATTCTTGTCTTTTGTTTTAGTTACATGGTTGATCACTTTAATTGTTTTTCAGATGTTGAACCAGTCTTGCATCCCAGGTAGGATACCAACTTGCTCATGATGAATTATTTTTTTGATACGATGTTGAGTTCTAGTGGCATTGATTTTGTTGATTTTTCATCTATGTTCCTGAATGATATTGGTCTCTTTTGGGGTAAAAAGCTCTGTATACATCTATGAAGTTTTGCTGGTTCATTGTCACAATAAGATCTTCTGTATCTTTACGAACTTTTTTCTGGATGATCCGTCCATTACAAAAAGTGGAGTGTTGAAGTCTCCTACTATTATTGAGGTGAGATCTTTCTCATTTTTCAATGTTGTCAGCATTTGTTTGAGATATTTAGATGCTGTGATATTGGGTGCATGAATATTTAATATTGTTATGTCCTCCTTATGTATTGAACCTTTAAGCAATAAATAGTGACCATCCCTGTCCACAATGGTGGATTTTATTTTAAAATCTGTTTTATCTGAGATTATTATTGCCACTCCTGCTCTTCTTTGCATGTTGCTAGCTTGGTATATATTTTTCCATCCTTTGATTTTCAGTTTGATTATATCTTTGGGTCTAAGGTGTTGCTTGTAAGCCTTGTATAGATGAATTGTGGTTTCTGATCTAACTTGTTATTCTGTTTCCTTATTGGATTGTTCATTTGCATTCAGTGTAATTATCGATAGATATGTATTTAGTGCTGCATTTTGTTGCCTTTTTTGTGTTGTTGATATTTTCTTTGTTCCACTTAATATTCTGTTCTGGGTCATTTTTCTTCATAGATTTTCTTTTTATCCTTTTGAGTGTTGGTTTTGTGTCTGTTGAGACTTCTGTATTGTGTTTCTTGTTTTGATATGTTATATTGTTAGTTTCCTTTGTGGGTACCCCTCTATTCCTTCCTAATGTCCTAAGCTTAAACCAGTCTTTAACTTCTTTATTTCTCCTTAGCTTCTTCTCCAGCTGAAAGGTTTATGAATACCATAACATATCCGTTTTATAGTGTAATATCAGAGTTTACATGATGAGGTATTTTGTTTCTTTAATTTTAATATTTTAGCTTTTAGCTTTGTGACTTCCCTAAGTAGTACTCTGCACTGCATCCTTGAGTATGCCTCTGACATTGCTGATTTTCTAATCAAAGAACTTCCTTCATTATTTCTTGTAATTTTGGTTTGGTTTTTGTAAGTCTGTAAGTTTCTGTTTATCTAAGAATGTCTTGAGTTCACTGTCATATTTGAGAGACAGTTTTGCAGGGTATATTATTGTTGGTTGAAAGTTTCTTTTTTCTTCGAGTCTTTGTGTATGCTGTCCCATTACCTTCTTGCCAACATTGTTTTGGGTGAGTAGTTGGAGGCGAGTTAAAAAGACTTCCCTTTGTACATTAGTTTTGGTCGAAGCCTAGCTGCCTTTAATGGCCTCTCCTTATGGTTCATATTATTAAGCTTGATTACAATATGTCTTGGTCTTTCTTTTGGGGATTCCCTTTTGTGGAGTTTGATGAGCATCTTGAATAACTGCCTTCTCTTCTTTCATGATGTCAAAGAAGCTTTCTGTCAGCAACTCTTCAACAATTCTCTCTGTATTTTCTGCTATCCCTCCTTTTTATGGAACTCTAATTACTCATAAATTGTTCCTTTTGATAGAGTCCCACATGATTCTTAATGAGTCTTCATTTTTCTTGATTCTTTTATCTGATTTTCCTCATAAATGCTGGTGTCAGTTACTGTATCTTCAGTCTTGCCAGTTCTGCATTCCATTTTCTCAGTCCTGCTCTTTTGGCTTTCAGTTGAATTGTCTGACCCTGTAATTTTATTATTGATCTGTTGAATTTCAGATCATTGTTGTTCTAGCAGTTCGTATAGCTTGTTTAATTTTTCATTTTGTTGTGCTGCATTTTGTCTAATCTCTATCCTGAGATCTAGAAGGGCTCTATACATAATTCTCTTGTATTCTACTTCTGACAATTTCAGGAAGGCTTCTTCTTCTGGAAAACTTTTTCATTCTTTATTTTGGGAGTTTTCAGGAGCCTTGGTGGTCTGTTTCTTTAAATTGTTAGATATCGGCTGTTGTCTTCAAGACATCAGAAAGCTGTTCAGCTTCTCTAGTGTTGCACTAACAGAAGCTACAGCATAGCTCAGAGAAAGCATTGGAGAAGGGCACTGTTTTACTTGGCTGCCAGTTGCTGCTGCTTTCTCAAGGTGTGGCTGTTGTAAGTACAGCTTCTCTCCTGACAGATGCTGTCCAGTCAGGTAGTGCTGCTCAGCTTGGCAGCTGGCCCCACCTGGTCCCTCAGGGATGGCAGGCCCCACCTCCTGGCTGACAAAGATGGCAACCTATTTGTACAGATTCTCTGGAGTCATGCCAACAGATGCTGTGGTGTAGCTCAGCTGTCGTGTAGCTCAGCTGTGTAGCCACAGCTGTATTCTCTAGATTTGACTGTCTCTGCTGAGAGAGATGCTGTCCAGCAGCAGCCAGTTCCAGTCAGGCCCTCAGGCTTGAAAGACTTGACCTTCTGGCTGAGAAAGATGGCAACCTACTTGTGGAGTCTCTCTGGAGCCATGTCAGCAGATACCATGGCATGGCTTATAGAAGTGAGGGGTGAATGGGCCCCTGCACTCAGCTGCCAGCCATTGCTGAGTCTCCAGGTGAGGTAGTCTTAAAAACAGGGTTTTGTTTTATTTTTCTTTCTGCTGAGAGAAGCACTGTCCAGTCAGGCTCTGTGACTTAGCATGGTTTCTAGCCCTAGATATATCCTCAGTCATGGCTGACTCTACCTCTTGGCTGACTAAGATGGTGTCATACCTGTGCTTGCTGTCCTGTGCTGCACCAGCAGAATCTATGGCATAGCTCAGAGAGCGGAGAAGGGCACTTCTGGACTTGGCTGCAAGCTGCCGCTGGGTTCTGTAGACATGACTGTCTTAAGGATAGCCTCTCTACTGGGAAGAGATGCTGTCCACTTCGGTGCTGCTGCCTAGTGTGGCAGCTGATCCCAGTCAGGCTCTAAGCACAACAGCCCCAGTTCTAGTCTCTCAGTTGACAAAGATGGTGTCCATGTCTGTAAGCCTCTCCACTGCTGCACTCGCAAAAGTGAGACCCTTTGTGCTGCCATTTCACCTCTGACAAAGGTAGTTTTCCCCTTGCTGTCACCCAGTCCCATCTCACAACTTTCCTCCTGAAATTGGGACTCCTAAAATGTCCACTCTGCTCTATTCAGTTGTTTTTGTAGGTCTTAGTTCTCAGAGGGAATCAAGGAGATGTGTGACTAGTCTGCCATAATGGCCCCATCTCCTAATTCTTGATTAAATTTTGAATAATATATAGGAATCTTCAGTTATCTACTTCTTCTTGTATATGTTTTGATTGTGTGTTTCAAGGAATTAGTCCATTTCAACCAAGTTATCAAATTTGTGGGCATAGAATTGTTTAGAATATTCTTTTACTAACCTTTTAATGTTCCTAGAATCAGTAGTGATGAAGCCGCTTTCATTTTTAATGTTGTCAATTTATTTTTTTTTCCTCTCTATTTTCTTTCTTAGCTTGGCTAGAGGTTTATGAATTTTATTGCTTTTTTTTTTCCCAAAGAACTTGGTTTTAGTTTTGTTGACTTTCTCCATGTTTTCCTGTTTCAAATTTAAAGAAAATTACATTCAAGTTTTATTTTTTATTTTCTTTACCTTGCTTTTTGCTTTTATCTTCTTTCCTAAGGTCACTGATATTAGATCTTTCTTTAATGCACACCTTTAACAGTATAAATTTCCCCTAAGAACTTTCACCAAAACACATAAATTTTTTTTATAAGTTTTATCTTGTTTTTATTTGCTCAAAATATTTTATTTTATTTTTCCTAGTGACTTCTTTGACCCATGCATTATTTATGTTTTTTGTTGTTGTTGTTGTTGTTGTTTTTGTTTGTTTTAATTTCCAAACGTTTGTGACTTTTCTGGTAGCCATTTTTTCACTGTTCATTTCATGTTTGCTTCCATTGTAGTCAGACATGATTTGTATAATACTTGTTTTTTAAATTTGTGAAGGTGTGTTTATGGCCCGCAGTGTGGCCTGTGTTGGTGCATTTTAGATCTGAGCTTGAGAAGAAAGTATATACTGTTGTTGTTGAATAGAGTATCTTGTAAGTGTCTGTTGGAGCAAGTTGATTGTGCTATTCAGGTTAACTATATCCTTACTGATTTTCTGCCCCCTACAACTGCTGAAGGGGTCAAGGGATGGTGGTATTGCAATCTCTAATAGTGGATATGTCTATTTCTTCTTTTATGTCTATCAGTTTTTGTCTCTTGTATTTTGACACACTGTTGTTAGGTGCATACTCATTTAGGATTACTATATTCCTGAAGGGCTGACTCCTTTATCATTATGAAATCCCTCTTCATCTCTGAAAACTGTTATCCTTATGAAGTCTGCTTTGTCTTAAATTAATAAAGTCTAGGTTTCTTTTTTAGAAACTTTTTGGTGAAAACATACACAGTAAAACATTCCCTTTTAACAAATTTTGCATGCATAGTTTGACAGTGGTTATGTGGTTGACGTTGTGTTGCCATTATTGCTATTTCTGCCTGTGTCATTTTACACTGTTAACTTAGACTCTGTTCCTTTAAGTAATCATCTTGTTGTAGAGTTACTGTTGTCCATTTAATATCGTATAGATAATTCTTTGTAAGCATGCAATGCTGAAGGCAAACATTCTTTATTAAATGTATGAAATTGTTTAATTTAAAGACAACTTTGTGGGATAGTTCTGGTTCAAAGCTAAAGTTGTTTCTACGCAATAGATTCCAGTCTCAGTGTATCTAGTTAGTATGGTTTCCAATAAGACTTTGAAGGTCTGTACCACATTTTATCCTCATTTTAATCAAGATCCAACTCTTGGGTCTTCTGTTAAAACAGTCAGTAATGGTATCTGGACAGCATCCATTTCTTCTGCTTTTGTGGCAAAGAAGGTAGTAGTCATAGAGGCAATTAGTCCTGTAGACCATTTTCTTCTCTGACTCTTAGGTTTCCCTGTCCTCTGTTGCTCCAGGCATACAGAGACTGGCTGCACCTTGGGCGACAGCTCACAAGATTTTAAGAGCTCTGATAAAACTTACTGAACTAGGAGGTAGAACAGAGTAATGGTTAATCTTATGTGTCAACTTGACTAGGCCGTTATTCTCAGTATGTGTAATTGTCTTTCATTTGTGATCTGATGTAATTGTTCTCCATTTTGCAGTATTGTGTAACTATCGGCTGATTTATGTGCTGTAAATCCGAAATGGCTATATGTTAATGAAGTAGAATTGCTGTTGTTATGCGCTGTTGAGTTATTTTCCACTCATAGTGACCCTGTGTACAACAGAATGAAACACTGCCTGGCCCTGTGCTGTGCCCACAATCATTGTTATGCTGGAGGCAGGAATGTTGTTGTTGTTAGGTGCTGTCAAGTTGATTCGGACTATTGGCAGCCCTATCCACAACTGAATGAAACACTGCTAAGTTCTGTGCCGTGGCCACAGTTATTTTCATGCTTGAGCCCATCGTTGCAGCCACTGTGTCAGTTCATCTTGCTGAGGTCTTGCTCCTTTTCACTGACCCTCCACTCTACCAAGCACAAAATTTTTCTCAGGGATTGATCCATGTTGGTAACATGTCCAAAGTATGTAAGATGTCATCTCTCCATCTTGTTTCCAAGAAGCACTCTGGTTATACTTCTTCCAAAACAGATCTGTTTTGTTCTTTTGGGAATCCATGCCTTCAATATTCTTCTCCAACCCCACAATTCAAAGACATCAATTCTGTGTTTCTTATTCATTGTCCATATGAAAATACTATGGCTTGGGCCAGGTGTACTTTAGTTTTCAAGGTGATATCCTTACTTTTCAATACTTTAAAGAGGTCTATTGTGGCAGATTTTTCCAATGCACTGCATCTTTTGCCTTCTTGACTGCTGCTTCCATGGGCACTGATTGTGGAACCAAGTAAAATGAAATCCTTGGCAACCTCAATCCTTTCTCCATTTATCATGATGTTACTGGTCCAGTCGTGAAGACTTTTGTTTTCCTGATGTTGTGATGCAATCCATACTGAAGTATAGTCTTTGATCTTCATCAGTAAGTGTTTCAAATCCTCTGCACTTCCAGCAAGCAGGGTCGTGTCATCTGTAGAACACAGGTTGGTAATGAGTCTTCCTCCAATCCTGATGTCTTGTTCATATATTCCAGTTTCTCAGATTACTTGCTTGGCATACAGACTTAAAAGGTATGGGAAAGGATACAACCCTGATTCATACCTGAGGTTAAACCATGCAGTGTCTCCTTGTTCTGTGCACACAGCTAACTCTTAATCAGTATACAGATTCCTCATGAGTACAGTAGTGTTCTGGATTTCCGTTCTCTGCAGTGTTCTCCATAATTTGTCATGATCCACATGGTCGAATGCCTTTGCATAGCCAATGAAACACAGCTAAACATCTTTCAGATATTCCCTGCTTTCAGCTAAGAGCCATCTGACATCAACGTCTGTTTGCTGAAACATCTTGACTGATATTCGAAGCTCCTGCAGCCTTGTTTTTCTTCAATGCCTTCAATACAGTTTCAACTTCTTCTTTCAGTACCATCAGCTCCTGATCATATGCTACTTCTGGAAATGGTTGAATGTTGATCAATTATTTCCAGTATAATTATTCTATGTATTCTTTCCATCTTCTTTTGATGTTTCCTAAGTCATTTAATATTTTCCCTGTCAAATCCTTCACTAATGCAACTTGAGGCTTGAATTTTTATTTCTGTTCTTTCATCTTGAGAAATGCACAGTATGTTTTTCTCTTTTGGTTTTCTATTTCCAGCTGCTTGGATATGTCATTATAGTATTTTGTCTCCTCAATCCACTGCTTGAAATCTTCTACTTAGTTCTTTTACTTCATCATTACTTCCTTTTGCTTTAGCTACTCAACATTAAAGAGGGAGTTTCAGAGTCTCTTGACATCCAGTTTCTTTTATCCCTGTTTTTTAATGACCTCTTGCTTTCTTCACTGACAAGGTCTTTGATGTAAATCCACAACTCTCCTGGCCTTCAGTTATTAGTGTTCAACACTTCAAATTTGTTCGTGAGATCAAGTGAGATATACTTAAGGTCATGTTTTGGCTCTTGTGAACTTAGTCTAATTTTCTTCAATTTCAGTTTGACCTTGCATATGAATGTTTGATGGTCTGTGTTGCAGTCTGCACCTGGTCTTGTTCTGACTGCTGATACTGAGTTTTCCATTGTTTCTTTCCACAGATACAGTCAATTTGGTTCTATCATTTAATCTTAGGCATCATTTCTGCCACTAATGCTGTATTTTTCAACTACTGATCCTTCTTCTCTGTTTCCAGATGGTGCATTCCAATCACCAGTAATCATCAATGCATCCTGATTGCATGTTTGATCAATTTCAGAGGCACAATCTGGTAAAAAAAATCTTCAATTTCTTCATCTTTGGGCTTAGTGATTGCTACATAAATTTCAATAATAGTCGTATTAACTGACCTTTATAAACATGGCCCCTAGGGTCGCCATGAGTCGGATCCGACTCGACGGCACTTGGCATATTATCTTATCACTGACAGCACTGTACTTCAGGACAATCTTGAAATGTCCTTTTTGATGATAAATGCACCACCATTCCTCTTCAAGTTTTTATTCTGGGTGTAGTGCACCATATGATTGTCTGATTCAGAATGGCCAATACCAGTCCATTTCAGCTCACTAATTTCTAGTCTATTGATGTTTATGTTTTCTTTTTCATTTTGCATGACTTCCAGTTTTCCTACATTTACACTTCATATATTCCACATTCCAATTATTAATAGATGTTTTCAGCTTTTTCTTCTCATTTTCAGTCAAACCACATCAGGCCCCAAAGGCTTTACTCTATCCACACCACTGAGGTAGACTTTACTTTGAGGAGGTAGCTCTTTCCCAGTCATCTTTGGAGTGCCTTCCAACCTGGGGGGCTCATTTGCTGGCACTCTATCTGACAGTGTTCCACTGCTGTTCATAACATTTTCACTGACTAATTCTTTTCAGAAGCAGCCTTCCGTGTCCTGCTTCCTACTCTGTCTTAGTCTGGAAGCTCAGCTGAAACCTGAGCCCTGCTCAGGTGGCCCTGCTGGTAAATGAACACCAATGGCATAGCTTACAGCATCACAGCAACACACAACTCCCCACAGTATGACACACTGACAGACGGGTAGGGAAGAGGTTGGAATAGTGTAGAGTATTTGCTGAGTCACACCCTTTAGTCACAGCCTTACTCAAATCACAGTTTTATTTAAGTCACATCCTTGCTCAAGTCACTACTTGACTGTATACAGACACTCTGGCAAAGCTTGCTCTTGCTCTGGATCCTGCATTCAGTTTGTCATCTTCTGACCTCTGTTTCTTTAGACTTGAGCTAACAACCTGTCACCTGACCTGCTGGTTCTGGGATTCACCAGTTTCCGCAGCCATGTGGGCTAGCAGCCTGCCCTCTGACCAGACTCAGCAGCTTCTGCAGTTCTGTGAGCAGCAGCCTGCCCTCTGATCTGACGCATCAGCTCCTGCAGTCCCATGGGCCAGCAGTAACGGTAGCTGGACGCTATGCATTTCTTCTGGTATCGTGACCAGGTAGGAGCTCCTAGAGGCAATTAGTCCTACAAACTGTTTTCTTCTCTGATTCCTAGGTTTTCCCTTCCTCTGTTGCTCCTGGGAAACTCTGGGGGCACAGTGGTTTCTTGCAATGTCTGCAAACCAAAAGGTTGGCAGTTTGAACCTGCCAGGCACTCCTTGGAAACTTCTATGGAGCAGTTCTACTCTCTGCTGTTGGGTCACTGTGAGTCAGAATTGACTTGACTTCAGTGTGTTTAGTGAGTTTTTTTTGTTCCAGACAAATAGACAGCAGTTGTCATCTGATCTACCAGTCTGAGCTTGTCAACCCCTGTGACAATGTGAGTCAGGAGAGACTTCCAGCCTGATGCCTGATGCAGGGATTTGGGGCTTGTCAGCCTCCACAACTACCTGAACTATTTCCTCGAGAAGAGATCTTTTCATATAGATGTGTATGCGTATATGTGTATACCTATGTATGTATATATACATATGCTACATATGTATATATACATACACATGCATGTATGTATGTGTCACAATTACATTGCACTATGTTTTGAATTGTATTTTTTCAGGTTAATAAAGTTAAATTGCTGAGTGCCAGCATTTAAAATATACCAATTTGGTGACCCTATTTTGATATTAAAAGAATTTCTTAATATGAAAGCAACTTTAAAAGAAAAAAAAGAGAGTGGTCAGGATATCTCTTGGTTCCTGGGAGATATTGTGGTGTAAGACGATGTTTCTAATATCAAGGAACTGGCCACCTGGTTGGGCTTTATGTTTAAGTGGCGAGAATCTCTTTTCAGTTCTGTTGCATTAGGACTTGGCAAATGAAAGTTTTCTTAAATGTCATTTGGGAAAATGAATAAAGTCTAGGTTTACCATGTCCCCATTCTTTGGAAAGAATGATGGTTTCAAGTTTTATTGTTTCACAGTTCATTCCATTACCCTGACATACTGGACTCATTTTCTTGCAGCATTGTTAAAAAAAAAAAAAAAAAAAAAAAATTGAAGGCTATTCATTTGCTACTGTTAGAGGAGAAAAGAGATGCTATGTGTATGCCAGGCTCATGGTAGCTGCAGGCAACCACATACTTGGGTTTCTTCATTTCTTGGTTCAAAAGACTCAAAAGCAGATGTATTGATCGCGTGAGAATCTGTTCTTTCTGGTTTGGGAAGTAAGACATTAATTTATATCAAAGGCTTCTAACTGACTCATTCAGGTTTGAACCTCCACTGAGGATTTGTATTTCTGACCAGTTCCCAGGAAGTCACACCTGCGAGTCATCTGAGGATCTCGTTAAAATACAGATTCTGATTTAGTACATCTGGAGTACACACGCAGATTACCAACAGGAAACTTTCTAAATGGAAATTCTCAGAATGAGTTTAAACTGGAATAAACTGGTTCAGAGCCCTGATTATAAGTGGGCAGCATAGAATCATTTACCCTAGATTCTTCTCTTCCCCATTTGTTATTTTCATATTTTTATAGAAATGTTGAGAAGCATTTTAACACAAATAATTAGACAGACAAGTAGAAGATGTTTTGTTGTTACTCAGTTGTCTTGAAATCCGTCTGGATTATGTGACAAAAAACACAATACTCTATTATCAAAATATATTTTAAACAGCTGACAACTGATAGGCTATCAATTTTTAAAAATAAATAAGTGTTCTCTGATTTACAAAATAAGTTTAATTCAGTAAATTGAGTCACTCACGTTCTTAATACCAATGCTGATATTTCAGATTGTTCTTTTGCGTGTTGTTCAGAGTTTTCACAAGTTTGCACATAATTTGCTACACTGATTCGTAAGTATTTTTGGTGGCATTGTAAATATTATTTTTAATACTATATTAACCAATTGCTTGTGATTAGTATATGGAAAAACAATTTGGTTTTTGTATACTAACCTTGTGTCTTGCAACCTCGGTAAATTCACTCATTAATTTCCAGTTGTTCATTTATATATTTCTTAGGATTTTCTACTTACACAACCATATTATCTGAGAATACATGCAACTTTACTTCATTCTTTCTAATCATTATTTTTTTTATTAACTTTTTTTCTTTATTTTACCGGCTAAATCCTTTAGTACAATATTGACTAGAAACAGTGAGGGCAGACATTTTCTTCCCGTTCTTGAACAACAAGAGAGGGGCAACGAGAAGGGAAGTTTCTAGGTGTCACAGCATGGGACATGAAATTAGCTCTAGGTTTTTTTGTAGATGCCCTTTATCACATGAAAAATCTTTTAGTCCTAATGTACAAGGTGCAGAGTTCTTTTCCTAATTATGAATACATTTTGAATTTTTGCGTCTCCTGAAATGGTTGGGGATTTTTTTTTCCTGTTTTAATCTCTACATAGTCGATTACATTAATAGATATTTAAGTGTTGAGCCAAACTTGCATTCAGGAATAAACCCCACTTGTTGATTTTGTAGTATTCTTTTTACATATTCCTATTGTTGGGTTAAGGAACTCTGGTGCCATGCTGGTTGAGGGCTCGACTGCTGACTGAGAGATGGAAGGATGGAGCCCACCCAGTGGCTCCTCAGGAGAAAGATGTGGCAGTAGGCTTCCACAAGGCTTAAAACAAAACTTGTTCCCACTAAGTTTATTCTGATGCTTAGTAACCCTATAGGACAGAATAGAACAGCCTCAGGCTTTCCAAGGAGAAGTTGGTGGATTTGAACTGCTGGTTTTCTGGTTATAGCCACTATGCAACTAGGGTTCCTTAAGGCAGTTTTATTCTGTCCTGCAGAGCTGCTGTGTCACTTTAAGCCGGAATGAATTTGATCGCAGTGCTGTTGTTTGGTACTGATAGATTGTATTTGCTAATATAGTTCTTTTAAGGTTTGCTCTCAGGGTTATAGAAACCCTGGTGGCTTAGTGGTTAAGGGCGTAGTCTTTCCTGTCAGGGTTAAGTGCATAGTGCTTCCCGTCTGCTCAACGAAAGGTCGGTAGTTCAAATCTACCGGACGTTCCTTGGAAACTCTGTGGGGCAGTTCCATTCTGACCTATAGGGTTGCTATGAGTCAGAATCGACTTAACAGCAGTGATTTGTTTACTTTGGTTATCAAGGTTACGTTGGTCATATAAAATGTTGAAAACTGTAGTCTTTTGCACTATTTTCTGAAAGCGTTTTTAGAATATTGGTTCGTTTTATTTCTTCCTTAAATGTTTAGCTGGGCTTTGGCAATGAAGCCATCTGATCATTTGGTTCTGAAGTTTTCTGACTGGAGTTTTGCTTTTGTTTTTAAAAAATTACAAATTCAATTTCTTTAACAGATATAGCATTATTCAAATTTAACATTTTTTTGCTGCATTTACTAATTGCGTCTTTTATGGAATTTGCCCATTTGATTTAATTTGTCACATTTATTGTTGTAAAATTCTTCCTAATTTGTCATTATTCTATTAACGTTTCAGGGAGCTGTAATGATGTTTTCTTTCATGGGTGAAATTGGTAATTTGTGTTTCCTCTCTTGCTTCATTGACCAGTCTAGCTAGAAGTTTATGACTTTTATTAATCAATTCCTGAACTCGTTCTCAATTTTGGTGAATTTTGTATCCTTTGTCTATTTTTAATTTTACTGATTTCTTCTCTGCTTCTGTTCATTGTTTTGGTCCTGGTACTATCTGTATAAGGGAAAAATCTATCTTCTGTCTAGCCTAGGGTTTGCCTTTAATCTTTGTTTTAATTGTATTCCACAAAATTTTTACTTGTTTTGCTTTCATTCACTTCAAAATATTTTCTAATTTGTCTTGTGGTTTATTTTTTAGGTTTTGGTATCGGGGATACCAATTATCCACTGGCAATTTAGAAATCAGTTGCTTAATAAATATTTTGTGATTTTCCTGACATCTTCTTTTCATTGAATTTTTCCATCAGAATCATGCTTTTATTATTTTCAAAGAATGCACTTTGTATAATATCAGTTATCTGAAAAATTTTGGGGATTTTTTTATATGACCAAGTATACATGTAGATGGTGAATGTACCATGGACTCTTAAAAATTATGTGTATTGTACAGTTACGGCACTTGGCTTGGCTGTGTGTAGTGTTCTGTATTTGTCAGTAAAGTCTGCTGACAGTGCTGTTCAAATCCTTTATATCCTTAGTGATTTTCTGTATAATCATTGTATTTGTTTTGAGAAAGGAATGTTAGAATCTCTAACTCTAACAGGAGACTTTTGTCTTTCTGCCCTAGCTCTGTCAGGTTTTGTTCCATGTATTTTGAACCTCTGTATTAGATGCACATGTATTCAGGTTTGTTGTGTTTGAAATGTCTATCATTGCGTCTGGTAGTATTCCTTATCTCAAATTCTACTTCTTATGATATTAATATAGCTACTCAGTCTTTCTCATAATTAATACTTGCATGGAGTCATAGTCTTCTAGTGCTATTGTAACAGAAACACTGTAAGTGGGTGACTTTAAAGAACAAACACTATTTTCTCACATTTCAGGAGGTTAGAATTCCAAATTCAGAATGTCACCTCTAGGGAAAGTCCTCTTTATGTTGGATCTGGAGGAAGATCTTTCTTGCAGCTTCTGTAGTCCCAGAGATCCTCAGTTCCTTGTCATCTGTAATATGGTATCTATTTCCTACCCTCACATGCTTCTTCTGTGTCTAATTTTCAGTTTTTATAACTCAGATGTGATTAAGTTAGAGTACACCCTACACTCATATCACGTCATCAACATAATGAAGAAAACTCTATTCCTAAACAGAATTACAACCATAGGTATAGAGGTTAGGGTTCTATGATATAGTTTGAGGGTATACAATTCAATTCATAACACATGTTATAACTTTCCCTAACCTTTTACCTTTCAACCTCTCTGTGTCTTATACTTGAAGCTTATTTATTGAAAACAGCATATAGAAATGTCTTTCTTAGCAATAATCTCTATTTATTTGCATTTTTTACACAAAATTGAAGAATTATTGATATGGTTGAATTTAAGTCTACCATTTTCCTACTTGTATTTCATTTGTGTCATGTTTTCTTAGTTCTTGTTTTCCTTCTGTCTTAGGTTGGGTTTTCTAGGGAAGCAAAGCCGTAACATGTATATGTACAAGAAAAGATTTGTATATAAAGGAAAGAGCTTGCACAATTGCAGAAGCTGAATGTCCCAAGTCCTGGCACGAGCCTCATGTGGCCATGAGAGCTGGCGAACTCAAGGTCAGCAGGTCATAAACCAGCGTTCTAGATCTCCAGCTGTGTAGGTTAGGGGATCCCAAGCTGGTGGTGAGACTGTGCGGTCTCTGCGGACTCACGGAGCTGCACGGGCTGGCGAACCCAGGATCAGCAGGTCAGGGAACGCAACTCTCACTCACCGGCTGTAAGCGTTGCTGAATCCAACAGCTGCTGGTTCAGGTCCAGGAACCAGACACAAAAGAGAGCAGGAGCTGCTGGCAATGTGAGCAGACAGGAAGTAGGTGGCGGAAGGTGGAGAGCAGAGAGTTGAGAGGAGGGAGGCGACGACAGGCCCTGCCCCTGCCGCCTGGTACACCAGCCAAACATGGAGCTGCCAAGTTGACACAGTCTTGACTGCCACACTTTCTTATTTTTTAAATTATTATTATTATTTTTTATTGTGATTAAGTAAAACTGTACAACCCAAATTAAACTTGCATGCCTGCCTATAGGCAGCTCCTTCTGCTCTCCTTGCCCGGTGACAGCACACTCCTCCTTTTCATTCTATATATGTCGTATCCTCTTAACAATCTCCTGTTCCCTCCTCTCCACCCTCTCCTCTCCCTTCTAGTAAGAGGCCGGTGGTACAGCATCCTATAGATGCATAGAATCGTGAAGTACACACACTATATGACCACATTGTGTCCCTGAGTCCAGTCCACTCCTGTCCAAAGAGTTGACCTCAGTAATGTTTTCTGGTTAGCACAGCACCAGGTCTAGGGGCCATGCACTCAGATGAACCCCCACACCACCAGACAACGAATTGTGATCTTTTAGTGGAGTTCTTGATGTGTGTGCCTCTTTTTCTGGTGTTGTCACCGGGGCTCAACATTGTGTACCCCATCACAGCTTTTTCTGATGATGGCTGGGCATCATCTGGTTCTTCTGGTAGCATATTGATACCATCACCCATTCACATGGGTCTTTCTGTCTCCTGAGCTCTTCTTCCATTATGTCTTTGTTGTCCTTGGTGATCATCTGTTCTGGATGAATTGGGACAATTTGGTGTATCTTAGATGGCAGCTTGCTAGCTTTTAAGACCCTAGATGCCTTGTACCAATATGGGCTGCAGAAGACTCTCTTAGCAATAGGCTAGTTATGACAACTGACCTCGATGTGCCCTGAGAGCATAGTCCCAGACCCTCACTCCTGCTACTCTATCCTTGCAACATTGGGTTAAGATTAGGAGAGTTTTCTGTTTATGTTGAAGCCCAGTTAAGTTGATCTTCTTTCTACTGTGTGCTATCACTGCTTTCATGCAGCCAAATTTCTATCAACTATCTAATCTATGACCTGCTCTCTCACTTCCTCCCCTCCTTTGCAGCCATCAGAGTTTTTTCTTCCATATATGAGTCTATTTTTAAGTCCTTATAGTAGGGGGTCTCATACAATATTTTTCCTTGTGCCTCTAACTGATTTCATTCAACATAATGTCTTCCAGTTCAAACCAGCTTATGAGATGCTTTCTTAAAGCATCATTATTCTTTATCATTGCATAATATTTATTCCATTGAGTTTATGTACCATAGTTTGTTTATCCATTCATCTGTTGTTAGGCATCTGGGTTGATTCCTTCTTTTAACTATTGTGGACAGTGCTACAGTTAACATTCATATGCATGTATCTGTTCATGTGACTGCCCTTGATTCTGTAGGATACATTCTGAGCAGTGGGATTACTTTATTAAATGACATATCTCTTTCTAGCTTTTTAAGGAAGCACCAGATTGCTTTCTAAACAGGCTGGACGATTTTGCAATACCACCAGCAATATAGGCAAGTTTCAATCTCTCCACAGCCTCTGCAGCATTTGCTGTTTTGTGTTTTTTGGATCATAGCCAACCTTGTTGGGGTGAGAAAGTGTCTCGTAGTTTTGATTTCGATTTCTCTAGTAGCTAATGATCATGAACATTTCCTCATGTGTCTTTTGGTTGCCTGGATTTACCTTCTTTGGTGAAGTGTCTGTCCATCTTCTTTGCCCATTGCTTAATTGGGTTATTTAGCTTTTTCTTGCTGATATTTTGCAGCACCTTGTAGATTATAAAGATCAGACATTGGTCTGGCATGTAGTTGCCAAATATTCTTTCCCGTTCTGTACATGGTCTTTAATTCTTTTGATAAAGTCTTTGGTTGAGCAAAAGCGCTCGATTCTTAGTAGTTCTCATTTATCTGTTTTCTCTTCTGTTGACTGTGCTTTGTCAGATTTTGAAGTCTGTCTAAGCGGTGTACTAAAGCTTTCATTGTTGACCATATTTTTTCTTGCATGATCTTTATTGTTTTAGGTTTGATATTTAGGTCTTTTACCCAATTTGAGTTAGCTTTTGTATAAGGTGTGAGATATGGGTCTTGTGGACACCCAGTTTGCCAGCAGCATTTGTTAAAGACACTTTTTTACCCCAGATAAACCTTAGGGCCCTTGTCGAATATCAGCTATTCACAGTAGGATGGTGGCATCTCTGGGGTCTCAACTCTGTTCCATGGTCCTGTATATCTCTTTTTGTCCCAGTATCAGGCTCTTTTGACTACTGTGGCAGTGTAATAAGTTCTGAGGTTGGATAGTGTGAGACCTCCCACTGTGTCCCTGTTCTTCAGTAGTGCTTTGCTTATCCGAGGTTTCTTCCCTTTCCGAAAAGAGTTGGTGATTTGTTTCTCCATCTTGTTAAAAAAGTGTCACTGGATTTTGTATTGGGATTGCACTGTACATATAGATCGCTTTGGGTAAAATAAACATTTTTACCGTGTTAAGTCTTCCTATCCATGAACAGCGTAGATTTCTCCATTTATGAAAATCTCTTTTGGTTTCTTGCAGTAAGGTCTTGCAGTTCTCATGTCTAGGTCTCTTATTTCTCTAGTTAGATTTATTCCTGGATATTTTATCTTCCTGGGGGCTTTAGTAAACAGTCTTGATTTGGTGATTTCTTCTTCGATGATCTCTTTGTTGGTATAAAGGAATCTTACTGATTTAATTTAGTTATGTTTATCTTGTATCCTGACACTTTGCTGAACTCTTCTGTTCAACTAGTTCACTTATGGATTCTTTTGGATCTCTGCATATACAATCATATGATCTGCAAATAGGGAGATTTTACTTCTTCTTTGCCAATGTGGATGCCTTTTACTTCTTTGTCTTGTCTGATTGCTGGGGCCAAAACTTCTAGTACAATGTTGAATAGAAGTGGTGAGAGTGGGCATCCTTGTCTGGTTCCCATTCTCAAGGGGAATTCCTTCAGTCTCTCTCTATTCAGTATGGCGTAGGCAACTGGCTTTGTGTAGATGCCCCTTACTGCACTGAGGAATTTCTCTCCTATTCTTATTTTGCTGAGAGTTTTTAGCATGAATGAGTGTTGGACTTTGTCAAGTGCCTTTTCTGCATCAATTGACAAAATCAGGCATTTCTTATCTGTTGTGTTATTTATGCTGTTGATCACATTAACTGTTTTTCTGATGTTGAACCAAGTTTGCATCTCTGATACGAATCCCACTTGGCCCTGATGAATTATTTTTTTGATATCTTGTTGAATTCTATTAGCAATGATTTTATTGAAGATTTTTGCATCTAGGTTCATAAATGATCTTGGTCTGCAATTCTCCTTTTTTGTGAGATCTTTCCCTGGCTTTGGTATCAGGGTTCTGCTGGTATGAATTTGGGACTATTCCATCTTTTTCTATGCTGTGAAATAGTCTCAGTGGTATTGGAGCTAACCCTTCTCTAAAAGTTTGGTAGAATTCTCCAGTGAAGCCATCTGGGCCAGGACTTTTTTGGGTTGGTAGTTTTTTGATAACTTCTTCTGTCTCTTCCTTTGTGACAGGCTTAAGGTGTTCTGCTCCTCTTTGTGATAAGTTTAGTAGGTAATATGAATCTAGAAATTGGTCCATTTCCTCTAGGCTTTCAAATCTGTTAGAGTACAGTCTTTTGTAGTATTCTGTTATGGTGCTTTTGATTTCTATTGAGTCTGCTGTGACATCTCACATCTAATTTCTTAGTGAGGTTATTTGTTGCCTCTCCTGGTTTTCTTTTGTAAGTTTAGCCAATAGTTTATCAATTTGGTTGATCTTTTCAAAAAACCCAGCTTTTGGTTTGTTAATTTTTTCAGTTATTCTTCTGTCCTTCTAAAGCTGGTTTTTTGAAAAGATTGACCATGATAAACCATTGGCTAAACTTTATTATCTAATCTTTATTATCTGTTTTCTTCTGGTGACTTAGGGGTTCCTCTGTTGCTCTTTTTCTACTTCTTCAAGCTGTAAAGTTAATTCTTTGGTTTGGGTCCTTCCTTCCAGATGTTGCATTTATCGAGATAAATTGATCTCGGAGCACTGCTTTGGCTGTATCCCATAAGTTCTGGTTGGGTGGGTTTTGATTCTCATTTGCTTGCATAAATTTCTTTATTTCATCCTTGACTTCTAAAATAATCCATGGTTTTTTGAGCAAAGTGCTGTTCAATTTTCACGAGTTCCAATTTCTAGCTATTCTTTTTTTTCTGCTATTGATTTTGACTTTCATGTTTTTATGGTCTGAGAAGACGCTTTACAATAATTAAATGGTTTGGATTTTGTTGAGATTTTCTTTATGTCCTACCACAAGGTCTATTCTGGAAAATGTTCCATGTGCATTGGAGAAGAAGGTGTATTTATCTGTTGATGGATACAAAGTTCTGTATATGTTGATGAGGTATAGTTGGTTAATTGTCTCAATAAGATCTGTGTCTTTACTCAGCTTATTTCTGGACGATCTGTCCATTACTGAAAGTGAGATGTTGAAGTCTCCACCTATTATTGTGGAGTGACCTGTCTCATTTTTCAACGTAGTCAGTATTTGTTTGATGTATTTAGATGCTCTAGTACTGGGTGAATAAGTATTTAATATTGTTAAGTCCTGCTTGCATATTGAACATTTCAGCAACAAATAGTGACCATCCTTGTCCATGGTGGTGGATTTTACATTAAAATCTATTTTATCTGAGATTAATATTTTCATACCTGCTGTTCTTTGTATATGGTCAGCTTGGTATATGTTATTCCATCCTTTAATTTTTGGTTTGTTCATATCTTTAAGTCTAAGGTGTGTTTCTTGTAAGCAACATATAGATGAGTTGTGTCTTTTGATCCAAGATATCAGTCATTGTCTACTTATTGCAGCGTTAAATTTACTTACATTCAGTGTTACTGTTGTTAGATATGTGTTTAGTGCTGTCACTTTAATGTATGTATTTTTGTGTTGGTGTTTTCTATGCTGTTCTTGATATTCTGCTCTGGGTCGTTCTTCTTTATGGGTTGGCTTTTCATCTTTGGCAGTGGAGGTTTTGTGGTCGTTGAGACTCCTGTATTATGTTTCTTGTTTTGATATGTTACATATCTCTGTTGTGCTTTGTGGCTATCCCTATGATCCCCCTTACTATTCTAAGTTTAAACCCAATTTTAACTTCTACATACCTTTTTAACTTCCTCTCCATTTGAAAGGACTATAATTACTGTAGTATATGCCTTTTTTAGTGTGATGGTGTCACAGTTTCAAGATATGATCACTGGTTCCCTTCTTTTAATATTGTAGCTTTTATTGAGTTTTGTGACTTGCCTGACCATGTTTCTATATTCTGTGTCCTGCATTGCCTCCTTAAATATACAGTTCATGGTTTTGTTTTTCTAAACAAAGAGTTTCTTTTGGTATTTCTTGTAGTTTTTGGTTTGGTTTTTACAAAGTCTCTAAGCTTCTATTCATCTGAAAATGCCTTAATTTCATTTTTATATCTGAGAGACAATGTTGTAGGATATATAATTTTTGGACATTTTATATATATAATTCTTTTGTACTAGACCTCTGAGTATTTCAGAAAGCCTTCTTCATCTGGGAAGTTTTTTGATTCTTTATTTTGGGAGTTTTCCAGAGCCACGGTGGGCTGTTTCTTTAAATGGTTAGACATGGTTTGTTGCCTTTGGGCCATCTAGAGGCTGTTTAGTCTATCTGGTGTTACTTCCACAGGGGCTTAGGCATAGTTCTCAGAAGGGAGTTGGTCATCAGCCACATCTGTATACTCTAGTGACTGGCCCCGGTGGACTCTCTGAGGTGGTTCACTCCACCTCCTATCTGGGAAAGACAGTGCCCTACTTATGGAGTCTCTGGGGACCATCAACCAACCCTATGATTTGGGTCAGTAAAGAGATGCTGTTGGGCTGCTTGGCAGTTATTTTTCCAGACACTCTTATTTGAAAATTTTGGGAGCTATCCAACAGGTGCCAAAATCAGTCAGGCCATCAGGTGTGGCATGTCCTGCCTTCCAGCTGGCAATGGAAGGACCTCTTCAGCAGTCCCCAGATGCTATGATGTAGTTCAAAGTAGGTAGGGGTTATAGCCTTGCTGCCATCCTCAGCAGAGCCCTACCTGAAAGGTAACACTATGCTAAACACAGTGTTTCTGCTGGAAAATCACTTTTCAGAGTGGCACTGTTTATCAGCTTGGGAATTAGTCCCTGCTAAAACCTCCAGTTGGGTGACTCTGCCTCCCAGCCAGTCAAGATAGCATCCTGGCTGAGCTGCCCTTCCTGCTGTGAAACAGTAGAATCTATGGCAGAAAAGAAAGTGGGGGCAGTGGTGCCCTCAGTCAGGAGCTGGGCTCTCAAAATGTGGCTATCCCATGCACTGTGTCTCTGCTGCACTATACACTGTTGAATCTAGCACTGCAATTGAGTACATTTGCCCACTCATGCCACCCCCCACCTTCGAGATAACAAAAAAAGAAAAAAACATCAGTACCTGTGGTCTACCCAAGCAGTAAGTGAGCAGGAGAGGGGCTCAGCATGTAATGGCTTGGGCCAGAGATTAGAAGTTTCCTGTTTAGTGGTATGTAGTCCAATCTGACAAGCTTATGCTGTATCCTAGGGCTCCCTGGGTGTCCAGAGTGTTCTGTTCAGTTATCAATTCTGGCCTTAGTTTTCAGAGGGAATTAAGGAGACGTGTGTCTAGTCCACCATCTTGGCTTCGCCCTGTCCCTTATTTCATTTTTGACTAATTAAGTATTTTTAAAAATTGCTTTATATTAACCTATCTATTAGTGATGGCCCTTGGCTTGGGATTAGCTTTAACTCTTTTAATAATTTTCCTAGGAATTATAATATATCCTTATAGTATTATTGTCTTCTTTGAATGAATATTTTACCTCTTGATGTGTAATGGTAACACATTGAATTGGAGTCTCACTAAGGCTTAAATAACAGCAGATACTGTTGTGAGGGCAAGTTGCTGTGGAGTAGGATAGAGATGACCTGAAAAGATTATACGGATATGCTGGTAGAGAAAAGAGAAGGCTTTTAAAAAGGGAGAGGTCCTGGGTGATGCAAACAGTTAAGCACTGGACTACCGACCATAAAGGTTAACAGTTCAAATCCACCCAGAGGCACATTGCAAGAAAGGACTGGCGTTGTACTTTTGAAAAACTAGCCATTGAAAACCCTGTGAAGTACAGTTCTATTCTGACACAAATGAGGTTTCCACGAGTTGAAATCAACTTGATGGCAATCAGTTTGGTTTTGTTTTTTTCTAAAGTAAGGTATGCATGAGGTCGTTATGAGTCAGAATCAGTGACACACAACAACAGCAACATGTTGTGGTTAGCAAAGACATGTTTTGGAGATGTCACACATAGGTGCCCTATGGTTCGTTTTTTAAATGTTAGAAGGAAGGATATAAAATCATTAGCAATCCTTCTTGTTGGCTACCATTTCTTGTGGATAAACCCAAAGAGTCAATTTAGACAGGTTTGAGGTAGAACGTATCTTCTTGAATTCCTATGTCTCATGGCTATGGTTAGAACTGAGCCTGTAGATAAATTTTAAAAAGGTTTTAGTCAACTTTGTTACATTCTGAATGTGGAAACTGAGGCCTAGAAAAGCTCTATTTTAAGGAGTTTTCTTACACAAGTGCCTGTTTGGTAGTTCTGGAAAGAGTTATAGTGTAAAGAATAGTCTTTTGTTCTTTTATTTCATATTAGTTGAGTCTAAATCATGGCAAGTGTATGTACACGGTCTGACAATTAAGTTTATGAACTTGCCACTGTACCCTCATGTTGGCAGCACTGTACAAACAGCTTCACAAGGTTTCATAAAGTTGGTATACCAGTGTCTCACAGCTGTGTTGATGTTGACATGTGGTGTCTTTGCTGAGTGATGTTCATTATTGTTGTTGCATGTTTTTGTGTGCTGTAACGAGAATGTCAGAGCTTGAATTAAAGCAGTGAACAAATAATTAGATTTCTTGTAAACTTGGCAAGAGTGAAAGTGAAATCAGGGACATGTTAGTCCAAGTTTATGAGGATAATGCCATGAAGAAAACAGCAGTGTACAATGGATTAGATGTTTTTCTGAGGGGAGAAAAAGCATCAATGATGAAGAGAGGTCAGGGTGTCCAGTAATAAACAGAACTGACAAAAAAAAAAGCAAAACTTCATCAAATTGTGCATCAAAATCATCAGCTGACTGTGAGAAGTGTAGCAGACAAAGTAAATTTCTATACAGAAATGGTTATGGAAATCTTAACTGAAAATCTTGGCATGAGAAAGGTGTGTGCAAAAATGGTCCCAAAGGAGCTCACCAAATGAACAAAAGCAAAAGAGATTAGACGTTTGCCAAGACCTTTTGGAGAGGCAACATGATGTTTTAGGCTGTGTTATTCCTGGTAATGAAACACAAGCGTACAAACACAACCTTGAAACACAGCGTCACAATGGAAGTCAGCCAATTCTACATGACCAAAAAGTTCTGTCAGTCCAAATTGAGTCAAAATGATGTTGCTAAACTTTTTTGGTATCTGAGGGACTGTTCACTACAAATTTGTACCAACTGGATGAGCAGTTAACCAAGTTTACGATTTGGAAGTGCTGAAAAAGCTGCCAGAAAAAGTTAGATGAAAATGATCTGATCTTTTTGCCAACAATTCGTGCTCTTGTATCACAACAATGCACCAGTTCACACAGCACTGTCTATGAGGGAGTTTGTAGCTGGTAAACAAATAGCCATATCAAAACACCACACCCCACTTACTTGATCTGGCACTCAATGACTTTTTTCTTTACCTGAAAATAAAGAAAACATTGAAACGAAGACATTTTGATGACTTTCAGGGCATCCAGGGTAATAGAATGACAGCTCTGATGGCCATTCCAGAGCAAGAGTTCCAAAATTTCTTTGAAGGGTGGACGAGGTGCTGGCATAAGTGCATAGCTTCCCAAGGGAGTACTTCAAAGGTGACTGTAGTGACATTCAGCAATGAATTATATAACACTTTTTCTAGGGTGAGTTTGTAAACTTAATCGTCAGACCTCATGTAACAGAATGAGACCTTGTTTGGTCTTGTACCATCTTTATGATAGTTGGCATGCTGAGCCCATTGTTGTAGCCACTATGTCAATCTATTGCATTGATCCATCATTTCTCTCTGCTGACACCCTATATGATGGATCACTAGCAAAGAAAATGACTTATTGAATCACACCATTGCAATTCTGTGTCTTCCTCTCTTTGTCCAGTCCTCTGTCTGGACTCTGTTTAAAAATCTAGAATTGACCTACAGCAAGTCCAGCAGCAATGACTTTCAGAGTTAAAAATGCTTGCAGTCGAATTTTATCTATACTTACTGGATTATTTTCCCTGTGGCAGTTGCTATTTACCTGTAGCTCTTTTCTTTCAAAGTAGACCTTTACGTATCTTGCTTTAAATATGGGCTATTATGAGCAGCAGCAGCAGAATTAAAAACAACAAAAAGAAAAAACCAAACATTTCTTTGCTTTTGAAGTTGAAGAAATTGTTTTGGTTTTTAAGAACCTGGACTTTTGAGCTACAATGTCTGACGTCAGAGGTCAGAAGGAAGATTTCTTTTTTCTTTTTTCCTTAAGAGTTAATTCCTTTTTCTATTCCTAGTTCTCTGAGAGAAGATAAAGACTCTCAAGTATGGGGTGCAGAGAAGAAAGTCAGAGAGAGGACAATGATGGTTAAATGTTCATGAGCGCCCCATAAATGGGCCCCATACACTTCCTCTAACCTGACCAAGTTCTGATGCAGCACGGAGAATCTGAAAAGATCAGAGGATTTCTGCTGTCCTCCTAGTTGACTGTTTCTAGTTTCTCAAAGTGGCAAAAGTCAAAGTATGATTTTCAGGATTTAAAAACATGACATATATATCTATTTATAAAAATACATTCTATATATTGGTATATATTTTTGACCATGTGACAAAAATATGTTTAACTAATTAATGAAGTAACCAGCTAAATGACATAGCTAGTCTAAAAGAGAATATAAGACAGCAATCAATAATTGATTAATGTATTTTTATATGGCAATAAAACTACATATATTTTGTGATTTGTAGATCTCTAAAATAATCTTAGATATTGCAATGGTTACTGGTCCTCCACAGTTCATCTTTACTTGGAAAACCATTATTTCTTAGTATTTTAATGTCTCTTACCAGAGATAAATTAATTAACTGTTTGTTTGATTAATTAATTACATTAACTTACTTAAAACTATCTCCTTGGGGTGATAATCAACAAAAGGTCAAGAAATGCTTCCCAAGAGCATCAGATGTCCTCTAAGAGGGCTTGTTAAATATTCCTCCACTATTAATTCAAAAGACACCCATTAATTATTCTGTCTTATTTTCAAGTTGTGAATAATTTTTTTTTTTTAACTTAAAAGAAGCATAGAGTAGAGGTGGCTGTGTGGGACAAAGAGATCTGGCTTTAGAGATTCCCCATAGAAGTGTGGAAAACTAAAAATATGTGCTGTGGGATTCCAGAGTCCCAGGAGTTAGACTGAATGACAATCAGACATAGCTTGGGCCTAATCTGCATGCGAGGGATGCAACAGCAGCATCCACATTCATCCCAGTGGGCACCAGAGAAAACAGTTGATACTGTTATCAGCCAACACTTGTACCTACCATTCACCACGCCCTGGCATTAGTCCTTCTAAAATATTCCTGCTAGTTAGGAATAGAACTACTCTGAATCAACTCATCTTATGTTTCCACCAGCAAGTACAATGGGGACTCAAAATACAAATTAAATTCAGGTAAAGGAAAATATAGAACATCATATTTATTATACCCCTGACTTTGTAACATAAGATTTTGTCAAGAGAAGAGAAAAATTCAATAATGTGGTGGTGATAGAGTATTGGATTCTCCTGTTACTTCTTGGTTATTATTGTGGTAAAAACATATATGACAAAACCTTCACCAACACAGCATGAAAAACTGTAGAATTCAGTGACACAAATCACATTCCACTACGTTGTACAACCATTGTCAACATCTTATAAATTATCTCATCACCATTAACATAAACTCACTGCTCCCTAAACAAAAATTCCCCCTTCCCTTTCCCCTCCACATCTGCTAATCACTAATAATTTTCAGTTTCTATATATTTGCTTGGTGGTACAGTGGTTAAGAGTTGGTTTGCCAAACAAAATAATGGCAGTTCGAGTCTACCAGCTTCTCCTTGGAAACAATATGGAGCAATTGTACTCTGCCCTGAAGGGTCGCTATATATCTGAAATGGCTCAACAACAGTGGGTATGGATTCCGTAATTCATGTAAGTGAGACCATACAGTATTTGTCCTTTTGTGGCTTTCTGTATGGCTGAGTAATATTCTGTTGGTGGCATAGTGGTTTTAGTGGTTAAGTGCTACATCTGCTAATGAGAAGGTCAGCAGCCCAAATCTGCTAGGCACGCCTTAGCAACTCTATGTGGGCCATTCTACTCTGACCTATAGGGTCACTATGAGTCAGAACTGACTCGATGGCACTGGATTTGGTTTTGGCTTTATGTATATATATATATATATATATATAGGCATATAAACAGTCCTCTATGCGGACAAGATCCATTTCTAAATCTGTCTCTAAGTTCAGTATATATGTAAGTGAGAACAGTTGCATGCAGTACTTATTTAGCCTTACTTTAGTGCAATAAAAAGTTTGAAGTATTTTCAATGACTTAAAAGACATATATGCAGCAAGTGAAGGTGATTGTAGTGAAGAATGTATTGCTAGTAGGGCTGGTTCACCTGTTTTAAAGTGAGGGAAAAGTTTGATAACGTTAAAGTGCTTGTACGAGTTGTCTATAAGCAGACGTTCATAACCAGAGGACTTACTGTACCACATTTTGTTCACCCATTCATTTGTTGAAGGACATTTTAGTTGTTTCCATATTTCAGCTACTGTGAAAAGTGCTTCAGTGCTTAAAACTTGTTGAAAACCTGTAACAGTCACTGGCCCATGCCACAGAAGAACGTACTCCAGGTTTAGGGGAAGTTTTCCTGTAGACATTTTTACATTTGTTTTGATATAAGTGCAAAGGGTTTGTTAACATCTTTAATCAAAGGCCAAAAACACAGGAGAATTAGCAGAGATGGTGTTCTTATTCCAGAAATTTCTGCTGGCCTGCCAAGCCAAGTGCCATCGAGTCAGATCTGACTCTTTCCTTATACTCATTGAATCAAAAATTTCTTTTTGAAGGATCATAACAAAGCTGGTTCCTAGGAGGGAGACGTTAAAGATGTCCTAAATGTCTAATCTTTCCAAAGTGGTACGTGACTCCATCATCTCTCGTATCTACTCCTCCTCCCCTCGGTATTCCCCTCCTGTCTTTGGGTTCCATAACTCACTATAGTGACTCACAGAATTCACACATCAACAGCAAAATGGCTCACACAGTTGTGGAGGCTGGCAATTCCCCAGTGCATGAGTCCGACGTCAGGCTAGAGCTGCTCCTGATTCATGTGGTTGCAGAAGCTGATGAACTCAGACTGGCAGGTCAGACAACAGGCTGCTGGTTTGGAAGGCTGTGGAAGCTGGCAAATCAGGTCAGATGATCAGGCTGCTGGCTCAGATTTCAAGAGCTGGAGGTAAGATGGTCATGAGCCAGATGCAAGATCCAGAGCAAAGAGAGAGCTTCGCTAAAGCATTCACGTATATATTGAATACAGACTCTGTCTTCAAGGAATTGCCTCTTATCTGAGCAAGGCTGTACAAGGGTATGATCTGTATAAGGACGGTAAGTGTGGTGGCTAGAGAAAGGGTAGCAACTTGAGTCATACCCTCTAGGAAGATGGTGACTCAAGATGCACCCCACCCTAATCCTGCCATTCACATAGGGGACAACTCACTCCCAAATGGGACCATGCCCACATGCACAGAGGTTAAGATTTCAACACATCACAAAATGGAAGATAATTATGTTGGATCATAAAATGGAGAGCAATACTAGACCACAAAATGGAGGATGACTTAGGTAACTGACAAATTACATCATTGCATATCTGCCAAACCACTGAAAATCATGGCCCAGCCAAGTTCTCCCATAATCTTAACCATTGCAGTTTCCATCAACCTTATTTGCATAGTCTCCCCCCATTATTGCACAGAAATCACAAAGATTAGAAGGATCGTATGAGGTAACTCACTGAACTGTACCCACCCTGCTATCTTTCCAGGTAGTCAAATCCTGTCTGAATTGAAGTGCTTAGTGATTTTCTTCCTGAGTTGCGTAAAGCCCAAAGAAATAGCAGTGAGTGATGTGAAATGAAAGCTCTGAAAAACACACTACTGTCAAGTGGTATGGTATTCTCTGAGCTAAGTTAACCAACTCTGCAAAATGAGAAAGACAGCCAAAGGAGTATGCCAGGCCTGCTGCTCCAGTTTCATGGCCACAGGAAGCTCCATTGAAACTTTTGCGGTGTCAAAACAGAATTTTGAAAACGTTGAAAATGTGACTCTTACAGACACATAAAATGAACTTGTGTCAAAGATTTACGCAACTCCCTAATGAGGGGACCAGTAAGATGCTAAAGCTGGTTCAAAGAGGAACTGGTAATTAAAAGCATTTTAAAAAATATTAAAATAAATTACTAGGTTAGGTACAAAACTTGTTAATGTCCTACATGGCATATAAAACCCAAATCTCTGTAGTTATTTTATGGATCAGACAGAAGTCATTATTGCCTCCCTTGGACAGAAATCTGTACCTTATAAAGCTTCCCAGAATCTAATTATTAGATGGAAAAGTCAAACACAGGTATATTCTCCTAGATAATTAAATAAAATTCAGAAAGATCTGTTAAACCTTGTCCTAGTATACATGTGTTTGAAAGGAAGTGCTTCCTCCTCTTTGTCTTTATTCCCAAGTTTTGAATAATATATTTAACAGTGGTTTCTTCAAAGTACTGATGACACTGTCTATGGCTTATCTCAGAGCTATAAAAACCAATTGCTGTTGAGTCAATTACAACTCTAGGCATCCTCATGTGTATCAGAACTGTGTTCCACAGGGTTTTTAATGGCACAGTTTTTGGAAATAGATAATCAGGTATTTAATCTGAGGAGCCTCTGTTTGAACTTGAACCTCCAATCTTTTGGTTACAGTCAAGGACATTGGCTGTTTGCACCACCAAGGGACCTTGTTAAATCAGTGCTTTAGGGCAGGAATACATATGGATCTCATTTCAGGAAAATACACAGTGCATGTTTCTCTCAATGTATTCTACCGAAACACTGAGCTTCCTTGGGGGACACATCATAAATAATGTAGGAGAGCTCTGATATGGAGAAGAGGCAGAGATCAGCTGGGAGAGGCATAGAGGTTAAGACATTTGCTATTATTGGGCTTCAAGTGATTATTACTTTGGGCTCAAGTGGTGATTTTAGCTGAGCTCAGGTGAACTCCAGCCTTCAAAGGAAAGTAGTGTGAAGAGAATAAGTTGAGTTCTGGCTCAGTCACTAACTAAATGTGTGACATAGTCAATTCATGTAGGATCTCTACGTGAGGCAGCTTGTCTCCAGATATGAGTCCCCATCGCCTATGGCTCTGTGTTTCTCTCCTCTGTGAAGTCCTGTCTCACCACGATCTGGTTTAGCCCTATGCTTTGTTTTAACCAGCAGAATGTGACAGAGGTGATGTGGCCAACATTCACACTAACTCAAGGTAGATCAAAGACCTAACTACAAAACCTACAACTATAAAGATCATGAAAGAAAAAGATGGATAACCACAGAGGCCCTAAGACATGGCATAAATAATATGCTAACCATAACATAAACCAGTGGAAGATATGCTAAATGAATGGGACTTCCTAAAAATTAAACACTTAAGCTCATCAGAAGACTTTTCTGAATATATAAAAAGAGAACCTACACACTGGGAAAAAAATTTGGCAATGATATATTCTTCAAGGGGTTATTCTCTAAAATACATAGAAACCTCTATCACCTCAACAACAAAAAGACAAGCAATCTTGTTAGAAAATGTGCAAAGGACATGAATACATGCTTCTCCAAAGAAAACGTTCAGGTGGCTAACAAACACATGAAGAAAATGTTTTGTGGTCATTAACCATTAGACACATGCAAAGCAAAACTATAGCGAGATACTTTCTCACCCTGACACCAATGACATTGTCATCATTTGAATTGTGTCCCCCCAAAAATGTGTGCAGCAATTTGGCTGGGCCATGATTCCCAGCGGTATTGTGTGATGTCCCTGCATGTTGTAAGTCCTGCCTCTACGATGTTAATCAGGGAGGATGGGCAGCAGTTGTGTTGGTAGCGCAGGACTTAATGGGTAAAACTGTGTTGTGCTTTGATGCAGTCTCTTGGAACATAAAGGAAAGGGAAGCAGGCAGAGAGTTGGGGACCTCATACTATCAGGAAAGAAGTAGTGCCAGGAGCCAAGTGTACCCTTTGGGCCCAGGGTCCCCGCACTTCAGAAGCTTGCAGTCCAGGGGAGGGTTGATGACAAAGGCCTTCCCCCAGAGCCAACAGAGAAAGACTTTCCCTGGACCTGATACCCTGAATTTGGACTTATAGCCTACCGAATTGTGACAAAATATATTTCTCTTTGTTAAAGCCAACTACTTATGGTATTTCTCTTATAGGAGTACTAGAGGTTTCAGACATGCACTAACCAAAAATCAGAAAACAACGAACACTGGTAAGATTGTGGGGAGACTGGAACTCTTATACACTGCTGGTGGTAATGTAAAATGGTACAACCACTGTGGAAAATGATATGGTGCTGCTTTAGAAAGCTAGAATTAGTAATACTACATGATCCAGCATTTCCACTCCTAGGCATGTACCCTACAGAAATAAGAGCTATGGCATAAATAGACACGTGCACACTCATGTCCATTGCATCATTATTTATAATAGCACCAAGATGAAAACAATCTAAACGTCCATCAACAGCTGAAAGGATAAACAAACTGTGGTACATACATATAACAGATTACTATAAAATTTATAAATAATAATAATGAACCTACATTTCACAAAGTGGATGAATTTGGAAGATGTGAAATAAGCCCATCACAAAAGGACAAATATATATGTATATATATTCTATTATGATTGAATGAAAATATACATTCCCATATAAATTTGCATGCCTACCTATATGGAACTCCCACAGCTCTCTCTGTCCAGTGACAGCACACTCTTCCTCTCTGCTCCATATGTGTTCCATCCTCCCAGCAGTCTCCTTTCCCCTCATCTTCACCCACTCCCTTTTCTCCAGTCAGAGGTCAGCAGGACGATATCCTATAGATGCACGGAACCATAAAGTGCACCCAAGATGTGGTCACTCTGTGTCACCAAGTCCAATCCATTCCTGTCTGCAAGAGTGGACCTTTATTATGATTTATTTGCAGGGTCAGCATCATGCCCAGGGGTCATGCTCCCAGGGAAGCACTATAAGCCCCTGTACCACCAGATGCGCTCTTTTATTGGAGATCTCAGGGTGCACCCTTTTTTATTCTTGTGTTGCTAGTTAGACTAACCTTGTGAGCTCCATCATGGCTATCACTGGTGGTGGCCGGGTGCCATCCAGTTCTTCAGGTCACAAGTTGATGTGACTCACTTGTGTGGGTCTCTCTGTCCTCTGGGTTCTCTTTCCCCCATGTCATTTTAGTCCTTAGTGATCATCCATTTCTGCTGAGTTGGGCCCATTTGCTGTACCCTCAGATGGCAGCTTTTAAGACCCCAGATGCCGCTCACCAATGTGGGGTGCAGAGAGCCCTCTTAGCAAAATGCTAGTTGTGCCAATTGGCCTCCATTTCACCTGAGAGTGTGGTCCCTGGCCCCCGGCCCTAGCTACTCTGTAAAAAGACAAATATTGTATGGGACCACTAGCACAAAGGAACAAAAAAAAGGGTTTACATACAGAAGAAGTCATTCCTTGGTGGTTAACAGGAAGAGAAGTAGAGTGAGGATACATTACTAAATAGAAGACACATGGTAATACCAGTGAAGGGAAAGGCATCACACGATATGGGAGAAATCAACACAACATGACAAAGGCAAAGGAAGACCTTGAAACGAATGCAAGAACAAAGGACAACTACAATAATTACTATAACGCAGACAATTCTGAAACATCAGTATTAACACACAATGATTTACAAAAAGATAGATAGATAGGCAGGGATGCTAAGGAGGCATGGCGAGGTGTAAGGGAGTGCCCCATCTGCAAACACAGGTTAGGCTGGGGCCATCTCTACATACGTGGGTGTAGATGGTGCAAATCTATAAATTTAGACAATAGGACACTCACGAGGCAGTCATGGAAACTTCCTGTGCACAAACAAATACTTCCTGGGATGAAGATATTAGGCTTGAAGGTGAAGGACCGTAGACTCAGGAGATACCTAGGTACATTGGTATAACATAGTATGCAAAACCAGTTCTAGATCCTACTTAAAAAGTAGCATCTGGTATCTTAAAAGCTTGTGAGTAGCCACCTAAGATAAGACTAGTGGTCTCTTCCTGTTTAGAGTACAGAGAATGAAGAAAACTGAAGACTCGAGAGCAATTACTCCAAAGGACTAGTGAACCATATGTATCACAGCCTACAACACTGAGATCAGAACTAGATAGTGACTGGCTGCCACTACTGATAGCCATGACCAGGATTAAAACAGAGGGTCCTGGACATCCCTTGTGGAATAGTGGGGAAGTGCTGTAGTTGCTAACCAAAAGGTCAGCAGCTTGAATCTAGCAGGCACTCCTTGGAAACTCTGTGGGGCAGTTCTACTCTATCCTATAGGGTCACTATGAGTCAGCATTGACTCAGCAGCATTAATTGGGACAGAGCAGGAGAAAATGTACAAAAAAGAACAAATTCACAAAAAAAGGACTGTTTCAGTCAGCTAGGGTTGCTCTAACAGAAATACCACAGAATGGATGGCTTTAACAAAGGAAGGTTTATTCTTACACTGTCCGGTAGGCTACAAGTCCATATTCAGGGTGTCCACTCCAGGGGAAGGCTTTCCCCTTGTCGGCTCTGGAGGAAAGTCCAGTGATTGCATCGGTCTTTGACCAGGGAGCATCTTGGCTCAGGAACCTCAGGTCTGAAGGACACGGTCTTTTCCTGGTGCTGCTTTCTTGACGGTATCGAGGTTCCCAATTCTCTGCCTGCTTCCCTTTCCTTTTATCTCTTGCAGGATGAAAGGATTAAGGGTGGGGCAAGCCACACTCAGGGAAACTCTCTTTACAATGGAGCAGGGAGGTGATCCTATAAAGGGATTTACAGTCCCACCCCAATCCTTTAACATACAGCATAGGAAAAACACAAAATGGAGGACAGTCACAAGATACTGGGAATTATGGCCAAGCCACATGGCTACATGTGTTTTTGGGGGGACATAATTCAATCCATGACAAGGACCAAACTTATTGTCCTGATAGAGACTGGAAGAACCCCCGAGACTACGGCCCTAAGGCATCCTCTGACTTGGAACTGCAACCATTCCGAGAAACCACCTTCCAGCCAAGCAACAGATGGTCCTATAAAGTCAACAATTAGACTCAAAAACAACATGCTGTATAGAATGTACAATTATATGAAACCAAAAGGGGAAAATCACTAGTCCCAAAGAAAAGATGAGAAGGCAGGAAGGGATAGGAAAACCAGTCCAAGGGAAACAAGGATTCCAGGACAGAAATGGGCAAAGCGTTGACACAATGGGAGGATTGCAGCCTGTGTTATGGAACACTTTGTGTACAATTTGTTGTGTGAGAAACCAATTTGCTATCTAAACTTTTATAGAACAGTATTTCACAATAAAATACTGAAAACAAACAAATAAAAAAGGAACTGATGCTGAAGCTGCCTAAGATTAAAAAGTCCTGATGGCCTCACCTCTTAAGCTCTCGGAAGTCAGCCAGCATGCAGGAAGTCTGACTGTCCTGCCAGAGAGAGTGGCCGCACAAAGGGGCCCTGGAGGATAAAAGACCAGTTGGAGAGTGAGATTTCTTCGAGGAGCTCCGAGGTACTGGTTATATTTGAGTGAGGAACCACCTTTGAAGTTCCAGCCCAACTGAGCTTTCAGAGGATGCTAGTTCTGTCATACGTTGAATTATGTCCCCCACAAAGTGTGTGTGTCACTTTGGTTAGACCATGATTCTGAGTAGCATGTGGTTGTTCTTCATTCAATGATTGTAATTTTATGTTTGAGATGATTGGAGTGGGATTGTAACACCCTTATTAAGGTCATATCCCTGAGCCAGTGATGAAGGAGTTCCCCTGGAGTATGGCCTGCACCACTTTTTATCTTAAAAGAGATAAAAGGCAAGAGAAGCAAGCAGAGTAGAAGGACCTCATACCACCAAGAAAGCAGCCTGGGGAGTAGAGAACATCTTTGGACCTGGGGTCCCTGTGTAGAGAAGGTCTTAATTTTGGGGGGAATATTGATGAGAAGGCATACAGAGACAGAAAGCTTTCCCCTGGAGCAGACTCCCTGAATTGGAACTTTTAGCCTACATGACTGTGAGGAAATAAGCTTCTCTTTGTTAAAGCCATCCACTTGTGGAATTTCTGTTATAGCAGCACTAGATGACTAAGACAAGTCTCATCCGTCATCTCACCACAAACAAGTGAGAGACCCCCAAGTAAGCATAGCAGAACTGCCTAGGCAGCTCAACTCAGCTTTGTCAGAGTTACCAGTAAGCAGCTGTTCAGTCCTCTCCTCACACAGCGATATAGAAGTAGAACACGGTCCCTCAGTAGTGGCTTGGAAGATTGATTTCCAGATTACAGTTTCTTGATTCTAGGTCTGATGGGCATGGATGGACAGTGCCTACACCCTATGAGAATAGCTTTGTTCTGTAATGACCGGCACTCGGCTTGCATTTTGAGTAAAAGGAGTGTTTTGTTGAATTTGACAGGAGTGGTAACACTATCCTGGGAATGTGAGTTACAGGAAATTATAGTGAGGAACTTGAGCGAGTTTCTCTTTATCTCAAAGGAAGGTATCAATTTAGCAACTATCAAGGAAATCTCTCGGCTCGTGGCTGGAATTTTTAGTTTCAGTCGGATCTTTGGCCAAACATCACCTTCTTACAGAAATCTACCTGCAGTCCTTATCTGAAGTATATCCCTTTATCCTGCTGGGAGGTGCTAATGTTTGATGTGCTTGGCTGGTAACCAAACTATTGGTGGTGCAAGTCCATCTATAGATACCTTGAAAGCGATGTCTTGCTATCTACTTCTGAAAAATTAGGCACTGAAAACCCTATGGCGCACAGTCCTACTCTGACACACATAGGGTCATCATGAGCCAGAATCAAGCACATGGCAAGTGTTTTAACAGAAGTACTGGGAGATAAAAATCTCTTTTTCCCCCAGCCTGGAGATAATATAACAGAACAAATGCCAGGATGCTAGGGGAAAGCAGAAGAATTCAGAGGTAAACTTCAGTATCCATGAAATGCTTGGGCTAAATGCCTTAAAAGCAAGCAAACTAAAGCCATTTAAAAGGGCTAAAGATGTCATCACCAAGCGAAGACAGAACCATGTGGGAGGACCCCTAGGGTAAGTTTAGCCTAATGAGAAAAAGAGACTTTAGGAGGGAGAAAATTAAGCTTAATTGCAGCAATGAAAATTTTGTGGCATCTTGTCTTAAACAAGACTAGGGGTACACTGCTTCTTGAGTTATGAAGTTGTATGAACTGTTGGAGAAAATGCCTTCAGGAAGAATCTTGAGCAATACTTGATGAGAAAAAGAGGACTTAGACAACCAAATTTATCTTTTCCATTGCTTTGTCATTGGTTTTGTAGCTGCGTAGCTGAAAGTCCACCGCAAACCTGAAAAAGAAAAAATTTACTTGGGGATGAGATTTACTATGGCAACAAAATATTTGTCTTCCAAAGAGACCTGGTAGAAAACAAAGTTTACAAGATTTTAAACAGAAACATGCTTTATCTTTAAAAAACACAATAGTCTCAGAATTGTTTGGAAATATTTGAATCTACCTTTTTATTTAAAAAAAGTTCTCCATCAATTTTGTCTGCAGAATGATTTTTGAATTTGGAAAAAGTATCATTTGAAACCTACAATAGAGTTAAAGTTTTTTTCCCTTTGACTTATTTAGAACCCTGAATTACAGTACTTATTGAAGTGTAAACACCGCCGGGTTTCAAGCTCCCCAATACGATATCAGCAAAGAAACAGCAACACCAGATGCAGGCTTAGATGTGGTTCTTGGTTTTTCTTAAAGGAGCCTAAAACTTCCAACCTCAAACTATTTCTTTTTGTCTCCTGCTTGCACTGTGTTAGTGATTCGGTTTATGTTTCATGAGCCATCTGCAGACACCATGGTTTTGCATTGTCTCTCTGCAGTCTGTTTTTGGGATTCAGGAAAGGATTGTACTGTATGCTGAAAAAGGGACTGTTTTGCCTTTCAGAGCTCTAAGAAATGAGAAACTACGGTCATGAAGCCACACACAAGCAGTGTAGTTATTGTGAAAGAGATGTGGACACAAACTTGATTCTGATTGTATCTACTACTCATCATTCACAAGTTTTGATCTGAAAGGGGCTTCAAAAATCATTTAATTCCCACTCTGATATTCAATTTCTAGTAGAGAAAAAACATCATATTTTATAAGAACACTTCTAAAGTGGGTCAACACGCTAGGCTGCTAACCAAAAGGTAGGGGATTCAAGTCCACCCAGAGGCACCTTGGAAGAATGGCCTGGAGATGTACATCTGAAAAGTCATCCATTGAACACCCCATGGAACACTGCTCTACTCTGACACACATGGGGTTGACATGAGTCAGAATCAACTGGAAGGCACCTTTTTTTTAGTGTTGTAGATATAGAAATTGGGCTCATGGAGGTTAAGTAACTTTCCTAAAGATCTAGAATGAATCAGTGATAGAGTTTGGGCTAGCAAGAATAATGTTTCAGGGACACTTAGGAAAATATTTCAGTGAGAGAAAATTGTGGTCAATCTTAGCATGCCATGGCCTTGCATGTTTATGTGTGTCTTGTCCCATTGGTACAACTAACTGGAAAGCATTTTGTTTTGAGAGCCACTTGGGGAACTTCAAGTCTATTAGGCTTCTGGACTATGGATTCAGGAAATAGATATAACAAACCTCTGTGCATGTGAAAACTAGTGCCTAGAAGTTTCTAGTCTAACTTTATTAAGTTTAAGTCTAACGTTATTAACATGATCAATACACTCAGTTTAAAAGACGTATGGGTATTAGTGGACTCAGCAATAAAAAACAATTCTCTGTCTTGCTTGATTCCCACTATGCAACTTTTCTTTCAAAATGCAGTCACTTTTTCTTTGTTTTATGCTGATCTTTATATCCATATTGCTGCATTATATGCTTATTTAATGTGTAGGATAGGCAAATTTTCCTTAATTTTAGGTATTACTTATTTATTAACTTTCTATTATGGTAGCTGAGGGTTTAGTTCAGTCCAAAATTGGAACCTGAGTGAGACTGCGTTTCTCAGTCCCTAGCAAGTGTGGACTTGGAATCAGATTCACTGATTTTGGAAAAGAAAACCGTGTGAGAGTTCTGCACCCACTTACTGTGAGTTCAAGGACATAGATGTTACTATGTGCAAATGCTAAATTATCTACGACTCACATCTTCTGAGATAAGTATCATTATCTCTGTTCACAATTTTTTGTAATCAGTCTGAAGGAACTTAAGTACAAGGTTTCATAGAAAATAAATTTTAAAGCAAGAATTTAAACTCAGATTTCTTTAATTCCAAAGACCAACCTTTTCCTAATATTTCATAATACCACTAAAAGAAAATTTATCCAAGCAAAAATTTCTTTGTACTCTTTCAGTGTTGTCTTAGTCTGGCTTCTGTAGAGAAGAAAAACCACTAAAGCAATTCTCTCTCTCTCTCAAAATCTTCTCTGTCTTAATTGATTCCTACCATGCAGTTTTTCACTCAGCATATATAGAGAGAGACGAAGAGAGTTTTCTTTTTAAATGTAGTTATTTTTTCTTTGTTTTATTCTGGTCTTTTTAGCCGCAGTTCTATACTACATGCTTATTTTGTAGAAATAGCAATATGTGCAGGATAGGCTAATTCTCTTTTAGACAACATTTATTAACTTTCTATTATAGTAGTTGAGGATTTAACTCAGTCCAAAACTAGAACCTGAGATTGCATTTCTCAGTCCCTAGCAAGTGTGGGCTTGGAATAAGATTCACTGATTTGGGAAAAGAAAACCATGTGAGAGAGAGAGGAAAAGAGAGAGAGAGAAACAAATTTATATCAAATAGCTCAGATAGTTATAGAGGCTAGAAAGTCCAAAATCTGTGAATCAGATTGAATTTATATAGCCACGGGGCCTGGCAAACCGCTGGCTCACAAATTGTGGAAGCTGATGAATACCAAGATCAGCAGGCAAGCTGTTGACTCAAGTCCCGGGAAGAGTGGTCAGATGAATAGTAGCCAGCTGCAGGATCCAGAGCAAGCAAACACCATCAAGTCTTGCCAGAAAGTCTACCTGTATTGGATGCAGGCCATACTCCCAGGAAAATTTCCTTTCACTGATTGGGTGAAAGCTGATCCCCTCACATTTTATGCTATCTCATCATGGAGGTAATTACATCATTATATACTATCATAACCATCAAATCACTAAGAATCATGGCCCAGCCAAGCTGACACACAACCTGGTGATCACAGGCATCATTAGGTGCCGTATCTGTTTCTGTTAGAGGGATGTTTTGTTTGGCTACTAACCAAAAGATTGGAGATTCGAACAGAACCAGTGACACCACAGAAGAAAGGCCTGGTGATCTGTTTCTGTGAAGATTACACTCAAGAAATAATAAAAAAAAAATTCTTTTTCTGTGATTAAATGACAGTTTACAATCCAAGTCGATTTTCTGTACTTAGCTATGTGCAACTCTATCTACTCTCATTGCCCTGGAACAGTACATTCTTCTTTTTCACCCTACTTCCAGTATCCACTCAACCAACACCTGTCCCATCCTCTCTCCCCTCTCCTCTCTGCTCTTAGAAAGAAACCAGTAAGACAGCCACAGAAATATACAGAAAAACCACAAAGCACATAACACTTACTGCTGAAGATCAAGGTCCACAGCCTTCAGTGTGGATTTCACTTCAACATCAAGAAAACAAAAATCCTTGCAACCAGACCAGTAAGCAACATCATCATAAATGGAGAAAGGATTGAGGTTGTCAAGGATTTTATTTTACTTAGGTCCATAATCAGTGCCCAGGGCAGCAGCAGTCAGCAAATCAAAAGACACATTATAGTGGGTAAAACTGCTGCAAAGGATCTCTTTAAAGTACTGAAAAGTAAAGATGTCGAAGACCAAAGCACACTTGACCCAAGCCATGGTATTTTCAGTCACATCACATGCATGTGAAAGCTGAACAATGAACAAAGAAGACAGAAGGAGAATTGATGCCTTTGAATTATGCTGTTAGAGAAGCATGTTGAATGTACCATGGACCACCAAAAAGAACAAATAGATCTGTTCTGAAAAAAAGTACAACCAGAGTGCTCCTTGGAAGCAAAGACGGCAAGACTGCATTTTACATACTTTGGAGATGTTGTCAGGAAGGATCAGTCTCTGGAGGAGGGCATCATACTTGGTGGAGTGGAGGGTCAGCAAAAAAGAACAAGACTCTTAATGAGATGGATTGACAAAGAGGTCAATGGTTGGCTTAAGCAAAAAACAATTGTGGACATGGTGCAAGACAGGGCAGTATTTCATTCTTTTGTGCCTAGAGTTGCAACTGTCTCAATGGTACTTAACAACAGCACATACATCATTCTGTGTCCTCGAGTCCAGTCCCTTCTTTGTCTGAAGTAGTTGTCTTCAGTACTGGTGTCAGGTCTGGTTTAGCAGCAAGTCTGGGTGCCATATTCTCAGGGGGCTCTCCAGGCTGTCGGACTGTCAATTCCAGTCTATCAATAGAGTTCTTGATCTGCACATCCCTTTTTCTCCTGCTACATCAGGGACTTTACATTGTGTTCCCTGTCAGGCCATCTTTGGTGGTAGCTGAGCACCGTCTGGTTCTTCTGGTCTCATGCTGATGTGGTCTCCCAATCACAGGATCTTTGTGTCTCTTGGGCTCATTTTTCCTTGTGTCTTTGACATCCTTGGAAGATTACACTCAAGAAAGTTTAATGGAGCAGTTCCACTCTCTAACACATGGGGTCACCATGAGTCAGAAGTGACTTGATGGCAGTGAGTTTGGTTTTTGGTTTTTTGAAGAAGAAATAATGTCATCAGAATAACTAATTGCATTAGGAGATATGAGTGCGACAGAAAAGGGTGCCTGGCATCTGGTGACAGAAGAGAGAATGGCCAGGCTCCCCACTTGATTCTGAGACAGCAGAGAAAAAAGCAGAGAAAGGTAGCAGATGTCAAGTATTTGGTCCTGGGATGATTTACTCTCTTGACTCTCTGAGATTCTTTGAACTTGGGCATCTAGCTGGTTGGGGACAACTTAGGCTGCCAGGAGTAATCTCTCTGAGAGCTGTCATGTGGTCATGTACCTTGTACATTGAGTAGTTCTGATATCTCCATTCCTCAGAAAGTACCATGGTCTTATAAGATATTACTGACTGTAAATGGAAAAAGGAGAGTGACTTCTGTTCATTCCTCCCTCCCTAGACTGAAGAAGATAGTCTTTGCAGAAGAATACAACTGCAGTCTTAAAAGGAATAATATCAAATATTGGCAACATCTTTGGTTAGCTATGGAAATGGCCATTATTATGAAGCTGAGAAGACATTCCGAACTTCCTAGCACTAGCAGGCTTGAAAAGTTGTGTGTGGATGATGGTGGAAGTGAATGGGCTTTTAGTGGGCCAAATTCCAAAGGAACCCATTACCACGGAGTCAGCTTGATTCTGGGCAACTCCGCGTATGTCAAAGAACGGAGATTAACACGGTTTACAACGGCTGTTGTTTTTTGAAATAACCAGTCAGATCTTTCTTCTGTGGTACTGCTTGGTGGATTCAAACAGCCAGCCTTTCTTAGTAGTCAACTGCAAACTGCTTGCATCACCCAGAGACCTTCAGTGGGCCAAAGTAACCCCAAATCTTCTGTATAGCAAGGTGAAGAGGCAACTCCGCTATGAGAGATGTGGCATTCCAAATCAAGGCACAGTGGAAACATCTTGTGCTCTTTCTGATGGTTTTAAACCTTGCTGTATCTGAGAATTAATAACTGCCCTTGTAAAGAGTGTGTGTGTGTGTGTGTGTGTGTGTTTCTGTCTACTGATTGACTTAACAGTTTTTCTTTGGACAAAGAGAAGAACATAGGAGCAAATCTGCAGTTCACACTGGTGGAAAGACCTAGAAGGGAACAGAGCTTAGAGTACTTACAAGGACTAGTCTGCAGATGTGGTGTGTCCTCTGGGGGCCCTCAGAACTTGCATTAACATCACTATGTGGCACTGAGGAAATGCAGTATCATGAAGACACTAGAAAGACAAATCTCTATGGGTCACAGGAGACTTCCTAGTGGGTGGAAATGCATGTGGGGAGGTTACATGAGGGAAATTTTGCAAAAATGCCTGGGCCTCAGTACAGAAGAGTATTTTTAGGAACTGGGAACATCCATTAAAGTTCTCTTTGTGGAATTTTAGCTTCTCAGATGCTTTTTTTCTTTTAGTCCAGTGGGAAAACCTTAACTAGACTGTACAAGTATTTCTGCTTTCTAATGGCCTTGTTACTTCAACTCTTACATAAAGTCTTGTTTGTGAAGTCGTGGAGAGAAGAGGAGTGACAGTGAGAGTAGACGTGTCTTATCTGACGTCCACGCCTCTGATGGAGCCTGCAAGGAGGGAGGAAGCCGTCTGGGTAGGGACAAACTGTGTGGTAGGAGAAAGCATGGCAAGGGACATTGAGGACTAACGGCCAAGGGAACAACTCAGGAGAGAGTCAAAGGAATCTCTTTCCTTTCCTTTCTTAGTGTGTGTGTGTTTTATTACACTCTAGATGACAATTTATAGAACAAACTAGTTTCTCATTAGACAGTACACATATTGTTTTATGACATTGGTTAGCAAACCCATGACACGTCAACATTCTTCCTTCTCAACCTCAGGTTTCTATACCAGTTTTCCTGTTCTCTCTTGCCTTCTGGTCCTTGTCCCTGGATGCCAAGCCAAGTGCCATTGAGTCAGATCCGACTCATGGCGAACCTAGAGGCCAGAGTAGAACTGCCCTCTAGAGTTAGGAGCGCCTGGAGGATTTGAACTGCCGACCTTGTCCCTGGATAGCACTCACCTTTAGTCTTATTTTATGGGCCTGCCTAATCTTTGTCTGAATGGTAGACAGTGGGAGTGACTTCATTACTGGGCTGAAAGGGCATCTGGGGCCATACTCTCAGCTTCCCTTGTCTCTCTTGGCCAGTAAGTCTGGTCTTTCTTTTTGAGTTGGTATTTACATTTTTCTCCAGCTCTGTCCAGGACCCTCTGTTGTGATCCCTATCAGACCAGTGAGTGGTGGTAGCCGGGAAACACCGAGTTGTGCTGGACTCAGCCTGGTGGAGGCTGTGGTGGATGCTGTTCGTTAGTTCTTCGAGCTAATCTTTTCCTCGTATCTTTAGTTTCTTCATTCTTCCTTGCTCCCAAACGGGGAGACCAGTGCAATATCCCAGATGGCTGCTCACAAGCTTTTAAAACCCTAGACAGTACTCGTAAATGTAGAATGTAGAACATTTACTTTATAATCTATGTCACGCCAGATGAGCTAAATGTTCCCAGAGACCATGGTCCCCACAGCTCTCAGCCCCAGCAATTTAGGCTGTCAGGGAATCTGGATGTATCTATTGAGTTTTTGTAGTCTTGCCTTGTACAGTTTGCATTGGCTTCACCAGTATTGTGTTTGTCTTACCCTTCACCAAAGTTGCCACTTGTCTATTTAGTGTTTTTCCATCACTCCCCTCACCCGCAACCATTAAAGATTGTTTCATTTTGTGTGTTAACCTTTTCATGAGTTTTTACAGTAGTGGTCTCATTCAGTATTTGTCCTTTTGTGACTGACTTATTTCATGCAACATAATGTCATCCAGATTTGGGCATGTTATGAGATGCTTCACAGATTCACTATTGTTCTTTATTATTGTATAATACTTCACTGTGTGTATGTTTATCCGTTCAACTATCGATGAACATTTAGGTTGTTTCCATCTTTCTGCTATTTTGAACAATGCTGTAATGAACATGGGTATACATTTGTCTGTCTGTATGAAGACTCTTATTTTTCTAGGATATAGTCCTAGGAGTGGAATTGCTGGATCATATGGTATTTCTATTTCTGGTTTTCTGAGGACATTCCCTACTATCATTTTGCAAAATGGTTGTGTCATTTTGCACTCCCGCCAGCAGTGCAGAAGAGTTCCAGTCTCCCCACAGCCTCTCAATATTTGTTATTTCCTGTTTCTTTTTTATTTGTGCCAGTAATGCTGGGACGAGATGGTCACTTATTGTGGTTTTGATTTGCATTTCTCTATTGGGTTGTTATGAGGTTGGAATTGACTCCTTGGTAGTGGGTATTTTTAGTGGCTACTGAACACAAGTGTTTGTTTTGTGTCTGTTGGCCTCCTGAATGTCTTTTTTGGTGAAGTATCTGTTCATTATCTTTGCCTATTTTGTAAGTGGATTGCTTGTCGTTGTTGTAGAAGTGTTGGGTTTTCTTTTAGATTTTAGAGATCAGAACTTTGTATGATTTGTAATAGCCCCCAATTTTTCCATGTCTGTAGGTTCTTTTCTTACTCTTCTGATGAAGTTGTTTGATGAATATAAGTGTTTAATTTTAGAAGATCTCAGCTATCTAGCTTATCTTCTGGAGTTTGTCTACTGTTGGTTATGGTTTGCATCCTGTTTAGGATATTAGGGCCTCTAGTATTGGTTCTATTTTTAAAGCTATGAACTTTATAGTTTAGGGCTTTATACCCAGGTCTTTGATCCATTTTGAATTAGCTTTTGTATATGGTGTGACATATGGGTCCTATTTCTTTCCTTTTTTTGATTTTTTGTTTTTTTTTTTTTTTGCAGGTAGACATCCAGTTTTGTCAGCATTGTTTGTTTAAAAGACTGTCTTTTCCTCATTTGATGGACTTTGGACCCTTGTTGAAGATCAGCTGACTATTGGTGGATTGATTTACATTTGAGTTCTCAGCTACGTTCCACTGGTCAATATATCCATCATTACACCTTTAACAGGCTGTTTGGATTACCGTACTGATATAACAGGTTCTGAGATCAGATAGTGTGAGCCCTCCTACTTTATTTTTCTTCCTCAGTAGTGCTTTACTTATCTGAGACTTCTTCCCTTTTCATATGAAGTTAATGGTGAACTTTTGTGTCTCTTTAAAGAATGCTGTTAGTACTTGGATTGGGATTGCATTGTAATTTGTAAATTGCTTTAGATAGAATGTTGAGTCTACCTACATCTATGAGCACAGTATGTTTTTCTGTTTATGTAGCTCTCTTGTGATTTCTCACAGTAGTGTTCTGCAGTTTTATTTGTATAGGTCTTTTATATCCCTGGTTAGATTCATTCCTGTTTTATTTTTTTAGGGGATGTTATAAATGGTATTGGTTTCCTGGTTTTATTTTCATCATTCTCTTTATTGGTGTACAGGAATCGAACTGATTTTTTGTGTTTATCTTATATCGTGCTACTCTGCTGAATCTTTTTATTAGTTTCATTAATTTTCTCATGGAATCTTTTGGACTTCTTTCTTTTTATTTTAAGTGTATCTTTATTTTTATTTTCTTAACTTTTTTACTTTTTATTAATTACAGTAAAAGAATAAAATTTCTAACATCTGTCAACTATCTCATCTGTGATAAACCCTTAGCCCCTCACTCACCCATACAGTGTGGTCTGGATTTCTTATGTATAGTTTCATATCATCTACATATGCAGACAATGTAACCTCTTCATTAACAATTCGTATGCCCTTCATTTCTTTCTTTTTTGTTGTTGGGAGTTTTTGTTTTTGTTTTTGGTTGCCTTTTCAATCTCTTTTTCTTGTTATGGTTTCATTCAGATTTTCAACATCATTTGTGTTAGTTTGGGTAGGTAGTATGTCTCTAGAAATCTGCTCACTTCCTGTAGGTTTTCAAATTTGTTGAAGTATAGTTTTCCTTAAAACTCTGTTATGATTCTTTTTATTGCAGTTGGGCCTGTTTAAATGTCCCTGTTTCATTTCTTATTTGGGTTATTTGCATCCTCTCCTGTTTTTCTTTTGTCATTTTGGCCAGTGGTTTGTCAATTTTGTTGATTTTTTCTAAGAACCAACTTTCAGCTTTGTTGAATCTTTCCATTGTTTTCTTTCTGTATTTCATTGATTTCTGCTTTGATCTTTATTATCTCTTGGCTGTTTCTTTTCCTATTTGAGTTGTGCACCTAATGTCTTGATTTTGTCTTTTTCTAATTTTTTGATGTGTGCATCCATTACTGTCAGTTGATATCTGAGGACTGCCTTCACTGTGTCTTAGTGGATTGAGTACGTTCTTGTTTAATTCTAGGAATTTTTTGATTCTGTCTCTGATTTCTTCTATTTTCCAGTGGTTTTCAGGTAGTATGTTTTTCAGTTTATTTGTATTAATTTTTTTCTCATGTTCTTCCTGTTGTTAATTTCTACTTTGATGCTTTTATAGTCAGGAGAAGACACTTTATGTTATCTCAGTGTTTTCGATTTTTTTCGGGAGTTACTTTGTGTCCTAAGATGTGGTCTATTCTGGAGAACTGTTCTATGTGAGTCAGAAAAGAATGTGTACTTTGCAGCTGTTCGGTGAAGTCTTCTACATGTGTCTGTGAGGTTATGTTGGCTGATTATGCCCTTCAGCTTTTCCATATCTGCAGAGTTTCTTTCTAGACATTCTATCCTTTATGGAGAATGATGTGTTGAAGTCTCTTACTGTTACAGTGGAACTGTCAGTTTCTCTTTTCAGTGCTTTTAGTTTGTTTCATGTATTTTGGAGCCCTACCATTGGATGTATATGTGTTTATTATGGTTATATTTTCATGATGGATTATCTCTTTAAATGATATAATTTTCCTCTTTGTTTTTTTTATAGCGTATTTTGCTTTAAAGTCTGTTTTCTCTGAGATTAGTCTCGCCACTCCTATTCTTTTTTGGTAGCTATTTTCTTGATTTTTTTTTTCCATCTTTTGATTTTTAGTATTTTTATGTGTTTGTTTCTAAGGTTTGTCTCTTGTAAACAACATATTGATGGATCTTTTTTCTGTCTTTCTTTCTTTTGATCCATTCTACCACTCTCTCTTTATGGGTGTTTTTAGGCCGCTTAAATTCAGTGTAATTATTGATAGCTGTGAATTTACTGCTGTCATTTTGTAGTGTTTTTTTCCCCTTTTGTTGTGGTGCTGATATTTTCTTTGTTTCTTTTACATTCGTGACCTGAATTCCTTTAGTTTGTGAATTTCTTTTATTTCTGTAGATTTTGTTTCTATGGAGACTTTACATTTTTCTTCTTTATTTTGATGAGTAGGTTGGTTAACTTTCTTTGTGTTTACTTTGAAATTTACCCTTGTCTTCCTAGGTTTGAACCAGTCTGTTACAGACAGTGGAAGTGTACCAGAAATATACACCACTTATGTTGTTTAACCCCTTTATTTTATGATGAGGAAATTGACAACAAATTGAAATTTGTTAAGTGGCAATGTTTCATAAAATCAAATAGCTGCAGAGCTAAGAATCTAGGCCATAAACATTTAGGTAACCCCATCATCTTTAATCAGAAACCTTGGTAGTGTGATGGTTAAGTGCTCCATCTATTAACCAAAAGGTCAACAGTTAGAATCTGCCAAGTGTTCCTCAGAAACTCTATGGAGCAATTATACACTGACCTATAAGGTCGCTATGAGTTAGAATTGACTTGATAGCAGTGGGTTGTTTTTTGTTTTTGTTTTAAATCATCTCTAATCTGTTCCTTTAAAAAATCTTGGATGGCTTTGAATCCTTTTTTGAAATAGTTATTCCTTTTTATCTCTATGTGAAGCAGAGGCTGGAATATAAATTCTCTTCAGAAGAACTACGTGGCACCAGCTACAATTTATGACTCCAAGCTTACTTTACCCATTAAGACTTAAAACAACAACAACAACAACAAAAAAAAAAAATAAACGCAATTTAAAGGAGAGAGTCTTTCATGAAGGAACCCATAATCTTTTAGTGACAATTTAATGGATAAATATTAGGTGTACATATTGATATTTAATCACAACCCCCCCTTACAGTTAGATTTCAGAAGCTAAATGGGGCTAAAAGGAAATAGGCCAAGAAAAGTTGAAAATTACTTATTTCTCAGATTTTTTGGTGAACTTGAATTTGTGCGTGTGTGACAGAGAGAAAAAAGGAGTGAGGAAGATGAAGAGAGAGAGAAGAAGAGGGGAGAAGACAAGGGGGAGAGGAAGGGGAACAGAGGGAAGGAAGAGAATGGAAGAGAAAAGAAGATGATAGGGAAAGGGAAAAGAGAAAAGACACAAAGAAAGGAGTTAATAATGAGCTATGGTTTTTCCTCCCTAAGGCTGAGGAAGTATTCTGTTTTGTGGATTTGCTAATGTTAAGATTTGCAAATGTTGTTATTCTTGGTCTCAGGTCTGTGGGGTCTTCAAATTGCTTCTTTATAATGGTAATTGGTGAAGTTTTCCCTTCATGTTATCACCAACTCTTGGTCTTCCTTCTGATACAAAATAGAGGAGTAAGAGATTTACATAGGGTTCATTAAGGCCCAGAAGAGCTTCATTTCCAACCATTGCCTCAGTGGGGATAGTTTGGTGACCCCATATGGGCCTTGTGTGGATGGCTACAAGTGGGTCAGTTTAGGGCTGCGTATGCTTCTACTTGGCTTTCTACTGCGCCCCAGAAGATTATTTTCCTCCAGAATTCAAGTTTTCCACTTCTATTTTCCCTCATGTTGAAATTCTGCTCACTCTTTCTCTTTCTTTCATCAGGCTTTGATATTTATATTTAGTATATAATATCTGTGAGTGAGAAACTAGTTCTGGACTCTCGCTTTCTCTCACATTATTTCTGACTGTCCCTTTATGTTTTTCCAGCAAGTGATTAACGTCTGTTTGGTTACAGTGAGGAAAGAGTTCTTTAGAGTACAGTTGAAAGAATTTGGTGGGTACCAAATGGGGAAGAAACACAGATTAATATTTAGAAACAGTGCATAACACCTGACATTATATGAACCGGAAGAATATGGTTCTTTGCTCGATTGTGTCTTCACAACTGGTGTTACATACAGCTCTTGATGGCCATCTCTCTAAGAGAGGGTGAGGATATCACCTTAATAGAACTGGGAAAACGGACATAGAAAAACAAAGACAGCAAACAAAACCAAACTATATAACAGAGGGCACATCTGGCAAAGTCTCCACTTACGTGCAATAAATTTGCTATGTGTACACAAGAGATCGGAATTTGTAATGTTGAGAGAACCCACATCTTGACCTCTGAGGCTAACCTGTTTGGATAACTGCAGAGCTTGCATATCTAAGTCATTCTGTGTTGGTATACTCTGGCTGTCGGCCAACACAAAGCCTGAGGTCTAGACCTCCCAGTGACTGATTACAGAAAACTGTTAATGCTTTGGATGTGTTTCAAGTCTTTAAGGCTATTAGTGGACTATCTTTTTCTTTTATTGTGATTGAATGAAAGTTTACAATACAATTCAAATTTCTATGCCCGCATGTCAGCAGCTCCCTCTGCTCTCCTTGCTGGCTGAGAGCAAACTCTTCCTTTCTCTTCTATACATGTCCTATCCTCTTAACAATCTGTTGTGCCTTCCTCTCCACCCTCTCCACTCCCGTCTAGTAAGAGGCTAGTAGGATGATATCCTATAGATGCACAGAACCATAAAGTGCGCACATGATACGGTCACTCTGTGAGGGGACTGTTTTGTGTTCTAAGAAAGATAAGTCACTAAAACAAATTATAATAATATGAAATAGCTAATGCAACTCTCTAAGTCAGTCAAATTGTTTATTTCTTATTCCCTAACAGACTAAGAGCACCCCAGTTGCCATTTGTCTTTCCACTAGTTCTTACATTGTCCTTTGAGTGTTACATAGTCTATTGCAACACTTGGGCCAATGTGCCTTGTGTCAAATATGTTTTATAAGTTAAACCAGACTGTGTCATTAGTGTGTCATATGGAGAATGGCTTAGTGGAGGATCAGGTGGACTCAAGAGCCCATGGGAGACCCAGTAGGATAAGGAGGGACTCCTTGGCCTGGGCAGAAACAACAATAGTGAGAAGGAACGTTGGATGGTCACTTCTAACGAGAGCAATACGTTCTCTCTAGTAACTTCAGACAGGTTTTAGCACCTTGTTTGCACTAGGCAGCAAACAGCTTAGACAAGTAACACCTCCTATCCAGCACTGTAATTTCAGGAAGGTGGGCAATGATGGAACAGCAAGCATAGCAAATGGGGAAGGGACAGAAGAGGTGGCAGTTTGACTGGGGCTGAATTAAGGAAGACCTAGAAGTTTTAAGACTTATTTCACACACATTAATATTTAGCAATATTACTCACCACCTGAAATTATGTAGACAGCAAGATTATTGGTTCTTTGCTCCATCACTTCTTCATAACTGGTGCTGTATACAACTCATGATGGTTGTCTCCCTGAAACAGGGTGAGAGTATCACTGAAAAAATTTCTTGGAGTCCTAAGAAGTCTGTGAACCTAACTCAGAGTACATGTCAGCATCTCCTGTGACACTTCTAGAAAACTATGGACAGACTTCCTTACCATAAACATTTATCTCTGGTTTCTCCCCTAAAATGTTTCTGAATTGATGCATAGTAGGAGTCAACCCTCACCACTATATACATTTTGGGCTGGATGAGTCTATCCAGGGAGGCTGTCCTGAGCACTGTAGGGTGTTTAGATGCATCCATGGCCTCTATTCACCGTATTGCTCCCCTGTTGTGACAAGCAAAATTGTCTCATGATGTTTGGTGAAACTCCCCTGGGAGTCAAAATTCTGCTTCACTCCTCTTGAGAATTCCTGATTTAAAGTGAGTGTATTCATCATTGTAAAAGGAAATGTATAGCTTCTCAAGTGCTGGGCTTGTCTACTCATTTAAACAACATGCTTGGGGACCTCAGACTATCAAGAAAGAAGACTGTGCTGGGAGGTGAGTGTGTCCTTTGGAAAGAACTGGGGCCCCTGTACCTCAGAAGTGTCCAGTCCAGGGGAAGTTTGACAACAAGGACCTTCCTTCAGAGCCAGCAGAGAAAGCTTTCCCCTGGAGCTGATGCCCTGAATTTGGACTTTTAGCTTACCAGGCAGTAACACATAATAACAATAATAAAGAAAAAAAAAATGTTTATCTTGTTCCCTTATGTATGTCTGTACTTGAATTCCATTATATACATATATTTGAACACCCAATTTCTAAATGATTTCTTGCTTTCAAGGAAGGAAATGGTATTTGGGTCAAAAAATTCTTATAGAAGAGAATGCCAGAACACTTCAAATAAAATATGTATTGGTGTGTTTGTGTATTTCTCTTTCAAAACTCAACAGATATACAAATTATTTCAGAATGACTTTTCCTGTAAGCATTGCATACTGAGAACCCTAAACAATACCTTTAAGAAGCCCTGGTAGTACAGTGGTTAAAGTGCTCATCGGCTAACCAAAAAGATGAATTGTTCAGACTCACCAACTGTCAGAGGGAAGAAGCTGTGGTAGTCTGCTTCCACAAAGACCATGGCCTTGGAAACCCTATGGAACGCTTAGTTCCACCCTACCTTGTAAGATTATTATGAGTTAAAGCTGGCAATAAGCTTGTTTTGATTCTGGATACCATCCCTTTTCTTGACAGCAAAATCGTCTCTAAGTGACAGAGACTTCTTTTCTGAGGCTGTCACCATTAGAAGCTGCGTGAATATCATTTCCAACTTTAACTCTTTAACAAGTGCAGCATTTGTATGGCTGTTGAAATGTGGATGAAAGAAAAGCCAAATTGAAGAATACATACAAAACTGTTCAAAATATAACACTGAGGGCAGTATCTGAAAGGTGAAGAGTAATAAGGGATTTTGTGACATTTTAATTTATGTAGGAATAAAAACGCCCATGGTGAAAGGTTAGCAAACTGCTGGTTTTGCATCTTTTGTTACACATTCTATGGAACATTTTGTGTGCAGCAGTAGAGACTGCTGGGAAACGAGAGAATAGTAGTCACGGAAAAAGGCAGCGAATCAACAGGTGAGTTAAGGTTCATATCGGCATTCCTTGAAGAAACTTTCATCATAAAGAAGTGGAAAGGGTCATTTCATTTTCAATATTCCTTTGCTAGGCAAGGTGAAGAGAGAGTATGAGGACTCATGCACTTCTTCTTCTTTTTCTTTGTTTTTAACCTTATTGTTCAACCACAAGGCTACCAGTGTTAGAGAGCCCAGAATGTTAGTCTTTCGAATTCCATGTCTGCCTTTTTTTGTACTATAAGGTCATCTGATTTTTATTTTTGTTCACTTGATGGAGCCACTATCTCCTGCTTCTTTTTTCTCCTTAAATATGATTTGATAGCCAAGTGCCCTCGAGTCGGAAGCGTTAGCTATTTTCAAGACATTAAAGTATTATTTTTTTAATTTATTCATTGTCTGTTCATTTGTTTTATCTTGCTTCTTTGTTGTGCCAAGGCCGGCAGCCCAGGTGTGATTTGCCGCTTGCTTATCTGTGGGCATGACAACGCTCACCACTGTGTTCAGATGGGCAGGGCAGCACGTGCACTAGTTTGTACAGTGTCTGAGGATTAACTGGGCAGACTGTGCCTGTCTCCTGTTGTTGACCCAACAGTGAGAGAGTGTTCACAGTTCCTCACCAGACAGGCAGTGGTGTCAGGCAGAGAGTGTCGTGGGCATGCTTCGCACCGTTTAGCAGCTGGTGGAGTGATAGGAGAGGAGGCCCAGTGTAGCAGCGGGCCTGAGCTGGGGGTGCTGTAGCTGGGGTAGCACAGTGACGGCCCGCGGGGAGGAGGAGGGGAGTGCTGGGCTAGGGTGGAGGAAGAAAGAGGGACATGTGGCTGGCAGGTGGGAGTGGGGTGGAGGTGGGCATCTGTGGAGTTGGTATATGGGGCTAGGTGGAAGGGAGAAAGCAAAGGAAGAAAGGGAAAGAGAAAAACAGTGATGTGGTGGGTGGGGGCTGGTGGTTGGGGGCTGGATGGACCCGGGCTGGTGGTCCGCAGGCGGCTGTATACTTCTGGTGATGTTGCCCGGCCTGGTAGGAAAGGGTACAGGGTATGCGGCGTACAGGGCTAGAAGGGAGGGGGAAGAAAAGGAGGAAAGGAAAAAACACATGGCGTGGCTGGAAATGACAGGTGGGGCTGGCTGGACCCTAGGGTGGTGCGGCACGGCCCAGCTGGGGGAGACAGGAGGGCATACTGAGATAACTAGAAGGGACAAAGTGAAGGAAGAAAGAGGAAAAAGAAAAAAAAAAAGAGTGGTGGTTGCCAGCAGTGGGGGCAGGATGGACCCAGGGTGGCAGAGGACCAGCGGCTCTCTAGCCAAGGCTGCACGCCGTGAGCTGACGGGGAAGGGGTGGACGCGGGGTTCTGGCTAGGCAGGAGGGGCAGAGTAGACCTGGGCTGTTGGCAGGCAGGTGGCTTTCTAGCCAAGGCAGTGTGGAGTGGCCCGGTGGGAAGGGGGAGAGGTGGTGTATGAGACTTGGTAAGAGGGATAAAGAAAAGGAAGAGAAGTGGTGTAACAGAAGCCAGCGGACAAAGGCGGACTGCTGGCGGATGAGCGGTTCTGTACGTGCAGTGATGCAGCACGGCCTGGTTGGAAGGTTTAGAGGTGGCATAAAACTATGTGGGAGGGAGAAAGAAAAGGAGGAAAGGAAAAAACTGGCCTGTGGGAAGTGACAGGTGAGGGTGGGGCAGACCGGGGCTGGCGGTTAGCTCTGTGCCCCTGGGAACACCACACGGCCTGTCGGGAAGGGGTGAAGGTTGCTCACTGGACTTACTGGCTGCTCGTTTTCCCGCTGGGAGCTCTGTGGTGTTCCCTGCCTTTACTCCTCGCCTGGGGTTGCTGCTGGCTTTGCTCCAAGACGGTGATACTGTGCCATGTTAGTTGACAGGGGAACTCCACTCTGTATCTCTCTTCCTTCTGTTTTCCTTCAGTTTCTTCCATTCTGTGTTTGACTTAGACCTTTATCCCTTAATTTGGTACCCAGAGTTCCAGGGTTGATGTTTGTACGTATTTTACTTAGTTTTCAGGTCTTCGCTGCAGAGGGGACGGCATGCTGTGTCTGTGTCTAGGGTGCCATGTTGACTCCATCTCCTTTAATTTTACGTTGCAGTATAGTTGGAGTACAAAATACCGTAAATAGGGTTACCACTGGAAAATGTGGACAGATAATTTTGCAAAGAAAACAACAACACATGCTCAGTATTATTGTTGATATATGTGGCAAGCTTACACCAGTAGAGAGGCCAAGCCAAACGCCAAGTGCCAACGAGTCGGATGGGGAGAGGAGGATGATAAATTAGCTCAGTGTTGAAAGACAGATTCTTTTCTGGAACTCACTTCAGGGATCCTGAATAGGGCACTGCATCTCAGGAAAAAAGGCACCTGGTCCTTTGGCCCTTCTCAAGAAGATATTTTGCTTATCCAGTGAATAATGAGGACCCTGGTGGTGCTATGGTTAAGAGTTTGGCTGATAACCAAAATGACAGCAACTTGAATCCACCAGCTGTTCACTGGAAACTCTATGGGGCAGTCCTATAGGGACCTATAGGATCACCGTGAGTCTGAATCTACTCAGCGGAAATGGGTTTCAGTTTTTTTGGTTCAATGAGTAACCAACAAGTAGCATCCAATAAATATATCAGTTTTGTTTAAAAGAAAGCAAGGTTACTCTGGCTAGATATTGTTAGAACATCATTAGCATTTCTAATTTAAACATTAAAAAATGTAAATAAAATCACACCCCATTGAAATTTCTTATGAATTAAATATTTCTCTTTGGAAAGGATTCTGAAAATAAAGAATAGAAATAAATTTAGATAAAGAAAAAATTCCAACAGGATAAATTAGACATTTAGTAAGATTCTAAAAAAAAATTATTTTACCACTAGAATCTAAAGTCAAACGACATAAATCATGACTGTAAAACTAAACCACTTAAGTTTCTTTTATAGGAGTTTAAGTGAAAGTTAGCAATACAAGTCACTTTGTCATACAAAAACTCACACACACACATTGTTATGTGACACTAGTTGCTCTCCCCACACTGTGACAACACACTCCTCTCCACATCGTATTTCTCATGTTCATTCAACAGCTTCTGTGTCCCTCTGCCTTCTCATCTTGCTTCTGGACAGGCACTGCCCAGCTGGTCTCAAGTATCTGCTTGAGCAAAGAAGCACAGTATTTACCAGTACGATTTTTATGTCTTATGGTCTAGTTCAATCTTTGTCCGAAGTATTAGCTTTGGGAATGACTTCAGTTCTGGGCTAAGAGAGAGTGTGGTGGCCATGTCTTCTGGGACCCTCAATCTGTCAGATAGTCAAGTCTGGTCTTTTTTGAAACTAGCGTTTGAGTTGGGCACCTCACTGTTCTCCTGTTGTGTCAGGGATTCTTTGTTGTGTCCTCTGTTAGGGAAGTCATTGATGGTAGCTGAGCACGAGCTAGTTCTCCCGGTCTCGTGGTGATGTTGTCTCAGGTTTATGTGGCTCTTTCTAACCCTTGGGTTCATGTTTTCCTTATGTCTTCGGTGTTCTTTGTTCTCCTTTGCTCCAGATGGGTCAGCACCAGTTCATGCTTTTTAGAAGGCTGCTTGCTAGCTTTTAAGACCCCAGACACCATTCACCAAAGTGAGATACATTTTCTTGATAAACTTTGTTACGCCAGTTGACCCAGATATCCTCTGATACCATGGTCCCAAGACTCCTGTCCTGCTACTCTGTCCCTCAAGGTGTTTAATTGTGATCAGAAAACTTCTTAGCTTTTGGTTTAATCCAGCTGTGCTGACATACCCTGTGTCATGTGTTGTCCTTCCCTCATCTAAGACTGTTCTTGTCTACTATCTAATTAACGAATACCTTAACCACTGAAGACTGTTTTCTTCTGTGTTTAAACATTTTCCTGAGTTCTTACAATAGTGGCCTCATATAATATGTGTCCTTTTGTGACTGACTTATTTCACTGAGCATAATGTCTTCTGGATTCCTCCATGTTATGAGATATTTCAGAAATTCATCACTGTTCTTTGTCGTTGTGCAGTATTCCACTGTGTGAATATAGCAGATTTGTTTATCCATTCATTCGTTGATGGTTACCTAGGTTGATTCCATCTTTTTGCTGTTGTGGACTGTGCTGCAATGAATATTAGGATTTGTATATCAGTTTGTATGACAGCTCTGACTTCTCTAGGGTATATTCCTAGGAGTGAGGGGACTGCTGGATCATGATTTCTGTTTCTAGTTTTTCAAGGAAGTGCCAAATTAATTTCCAAAGTGGTTGTACCACTGTACATTTCCACCAGCAGGGTATGAGCGTTCTAGTCTCTCTAACATTTACATTTTGTGTTTTGGGGATTAATGTTAACTTTAAGGGAGTGACATGGCATCTTGTACTTTTGATTTACATTTCTCTAATGGCTATAGTGATTGTAAGCATTTCCTCATGCACCTGTGAGTCATTTGCAAGTCTTTGGTGGAAGTGCCTATTCATATCCTTTTCCAATTTTTTAAATTATTTGTCCTTTTGTTGTTCAGATTTTTCATATCTTACAGATTTTAAAGATTAGATGCTGATCAGATTTGTCACTGCTAATTTTTTTTCCTCAGTCCATAGATTGTTCTTTTATTTTTTTGGTAAAGTCTTTGGATGGGTATAAGTGTTTGATTTTTAGATGTCCCCACTCATCTATTTTATCTTCTAGAGTCTGTGGACTGTTAGTAATGTTTTGTGTTCTGTTTAGACCATGTATTAGGGCTCCTTAATTTTTCTTTCGTGATCATGATCATTTTACATTTTATATTTAGGTCTTTTATCCATTTTGAGTTAGTTTTTGTGCATGGTGTTATGTACCGGTTTGTTTCACTTTTTTTTGCGGATGGACAACAAGTTATGCTATGACCGTTTGTTAGAGACTATCTTTTCCTCAGTTAACATACTTTTGGGCTTTTCTGAAATTGCCAGCTGCTTATAGATGGATCATTTGTGACTGGACTCTCAATTCTATTCCATTTGTCTATATATCTGTTTTTTTGGTACCAGTACAAAGCTGTTTTGACTACTATGGTAGTATAACAGGTTCTAAACTGTGAGGTCTCCCACTTTGTTCCTCTTTAGGAATGCTTTCTTTATCTGAGGCCACTTCCCTTTCCATATGAGGTTGTTGGTTCGTTCTTCACCTCCTTAAAAAAAAGTCATTGGATTTGTATCAGAACTGCATTGTATCTATAGATAGGCTTTGGGCAGAATAGACATTTTCACAGCATTGAGTTTTTGTATTTAGAACTAAGGTATGTTTCTCCACTTATGTAGGTCATTTCTTGCACTAGTGTCATGTAGCTTTCTTTGTGTAGGTCTATTATGTCTCTGGTTAGCTTTATTCCTAAGTGTTTTATCATCTTGGAGGCTGTTGCAAATGGAATTGGTTAGGTGATTTCCCCTTTGACAGTCTCTTTGTTGGTACAGATGAATCCAACTGATTTTTCTTGTATACTGATTGTCCAATATTGAGTTGTGCCCCCCAGAAAATGTGTGTATTAGTTTGTGTGGGCCATGAATCCTGGTATTTTATGATTTCCCTGTATGTTGTAAATCCTGCCTCTACGAGTTAATGAGGGAAGATGGACTGCAGTTGTATTGATGAGGCAGGACGCCGTATACAAGATTGTATTGTGTCTTGAGGCAATCTCTTGGGAGATAAAAGAAAAGGGAAGAAAGCAGAGAGTTCAGGACTTCACACCACCAGTAAAGAAACACTGGGAGCACAGTGTATCCTTCAGACTCAGGGGCCCTGAGCCTGAGAAACTACCAGACCATGGGAAGGTTGACATCAACGACCTTCTTCCAGAGCCAGAACCTGGAGCTGATGCCCTGAATTTGGATTTTTAGCTTACTTTTCTGTGAGAATGTAATTTTTTCTTTGTTAAAGCCACTCATTGGTGGCATTTCAGTTACAGCAGCCCTAGATGATTAAATAACTGACTGACACTTTGCTGAACTCTTCTATTAGTTCCAGGTAGGTTTTTTTAATGTATTCTTTAGGGTTTTCTGTGTATATAATCATACCATCTTCAAGTATAGATATTTTTACTTTTTGCTCTTTGGAAGTCCTGTATTTCTTTTTTTTCTAGTCTGATTGTTCTGGCTAGAACAGTGTGTTGAAAAGAAGTGGTGACAAAGGCCATCCTTGTCTGTTCCTTGTTCTCAAGAGTAATGCTTTCAGACTCTCTCCATTTAGAGTGATGTTGGCTGTTGACTTTGTATAAATACCTTTTATTATACTGAGGAATTTCCTTTCTATTCTTATTTTGCTGAAAGGTTTTAGCACAAATGCATGTTGGACTTTGTCAAATGCCTTTTCTGCATCAATTGATAAAATTATGTGGTTCTTGTCTTTTTTTATTTATGTGATTGATTACATTTGATTGTTTTTCTAATGTTGAATCATCACTGTATCCTGTTGTGAGTCCTATGTGGTCATGGTGAATTATTATTCTTTATATTTTGTCAAATTCTAGAATTTCGTTGAGCATTTTCATATCTAAGTTCATGAGTCTGATGGTGTCTTTACCTAGCTTTTGAAAACCTTGATGGCATAGTGGTTACATGCTACATCTGCTAACCAAAAGGTTGGCAGTTTGAATGCACCAGGTGCTTCTTGTAAACTCTATGGAATGGTTCTAACTCTATCCTATAGGGTCACTATGAGTCAGAATTGACTCAACGGCAGTGGGATTGGGTTTGACCTGATTTGGGTATCAATGTTATATTGGCTTCATAGAATGAATTAGGGAGCATTCCATCCTTTTTTATGCTCTGAAATACTTTTAGTAGCAGTAGTGTTAACTCTTTTCCAAAAGTTTGATAGGATTTTCCAACGAAGCTGTCAGGATCAGGGCTTTTTTTGGTTGGGAGTTTTTAAAGTTCCTTTTCACTCTCTCTTTTTTTGTTACAGGTTTACTTAGTTATTCTACCTCTTTTTGTGTTAGTTTAGGTAGGAAGTATGTTTCTAGAAAACTGTCTATTCTATGTTTTCAAATTTGCTAGAGTAAAATTATTCATAGTATTCTGTTATGACTCTTATAATTTCAGTTAGGTCTGTTTTGATATCTCCTGTCTCATTTCTTATTCAGGTTGTTGCTTCCTCTCCTGTTTTTCTTTTGCAGATTTGACCAATGGTTTATTGATTTTGTTGATATTTTCACATAACCAGCTTTCTGTTTTGTTAACTTTTTCATTTTTTTCTATTCTCTGTTTCATTTAATTCTGCTCTAATCTTTATTATTTGTTTCTGTTATGGTACCTGAAGGTTTCTTGCTGTTCTCTTTACACTTGCTCAAAATGTACGGTTAATGTTTTGATTTAGGCCTTTTCTTCTTCTTGGATGTGTGCATTTATTGAGGAAAAAATGACCTCTTAGTGCTTCTTTTACTGTGTTCTGAAGGTCCTAATAGCATATGTCTTCATTCTCATTTGTTTCTGTGAATTTCTTTATTCTGTCCTTCATTTCTTTTACAACCCAGTAGTTTTTATTGTTCAGCTTCCATGTATTTGATTTTTTTTCCTCTTGGTTTTTCTGTTATTGATTTCTACTCTTACGGCTTTATGGTCAGAAAGATGTTTTGTAATATTTCAATGGTCTAGATTCTGTTAAAAATTGCTTTATGGCCTAATATGTGATCTAGAGCATGTTCTATGTGCCCTGGAAAAGAAAATACAGTTGGCTGGTGTTGTGTGGAGTGTTCTGTATACGTCTATGAGGTCAAGTTACTTGAGTGTGGCATTTAGATCTTCCGTGTGTGTGTGGGTGGGTTTTTTTTAGCTTCCTTGTTTGGATGTTTTCTTCCTCACTGAAAGTGGTGTGCTGAAATCTCCTAGTATTATTGTGGAGCTGCATGTCTCTCTCTTCTGTACGGTTAGGGTATAAGTGTTTAGGTGGCCTGCCACTGGTTGCATAAATATTTAATTTGGTTGTGTTTTCCTTTTTTAATCATTCTGTAGTGTCCTTCACTATCCATTTTGGTGGATTTTACTTCAAAGTCCTTTTTGCCAGTAATTCGTATTGCCACTTCTGCTTTTTTTTGAATGTTGTTGACTTGATATATTTTATTTTCCATCCTTTGAGATTTAGTTTGTTTGTGTCTTTAAGTTCATGATGTGTCCCTTGTAGGCACTGTGTAGATGAATTATATTTTTTGAATCCATATGCCAGTCCCTCTTTACTGCCACTCTTTAATATATTTATATGAAGCATAATTGTTGAGTTTAGTGCTGTCTTTTTAATGTCTTTTTTATGTGATCTTGACAATTTCTTTGTTTTACTTAATTTTTTGCACTGAGTCATTTCTGTTTATGTATTTTATTTTCATCTTTTTCATTATTGTTAGTTTTGTATTTGCTAAGTCTTTTTTTATCTTTTGATGTGTAGGATTGTTAATTTTCTTTTTGGTTACCTTACTATTTACCCCTACTTTTCTAAGTTTGTGCCAGTCTTTTATTTCGTTATGTCACCTTGACTTCCTCTCTGTGTGAAAGACCTATGAGTACATTTTCTAGTCCCTCTTTTTTTGTTACAATGTTGTCATCTTTGGCAGAATGCTGTTTCTGTTTTCCTATTTGCAGTGTTTTAGCTGATTTGCCTTGTGATTTCCCTATCTGTGTTGTTATCTGGTTCCTCTGTCCTGTGTTCTAATCTTGGATTGATATCTGATGTTATTTATTTTCTAACCTAAGTATTCACTTTAGTATTTCTTGAAATTTCAGTTTGGGTTTTGCAACTTCCCTAAACTTCTGTTTATCTGGAAATATCCTAATTTTGCCATCAAGTTTGAGAGATAGTTTTTCTTGATATATACATCTTGGCTGGTAATGTTTTTCATTCAAGGATTTTTATATGTCATCCCATTATGTTCTTGCCTGCATGGTTTCTGCCAAGCAGTCGAAGCTTAGTCTTATTGATTCTCCTTTGTAAATGATTTTTCATTTATCCCTAGTCACTCTTAAAATTCTGTGTTTGGTTTCAGCAAGTGTAATTGTAATATGTCTTAGTGACTCTCTTGTGGGATCTTCCTTGTATGGAGTTTGATGAGCATCTTGGATAGTTATCTTTTTGTCTTTCAAAATATCTGGGAAGTTTTCTGTCAACATATTTTCAATTATTTTCTCTGTATTTTCTGTTACCCCTTCCTGTTGCGTTACTACAATTACTCGTAGATTATTCTTATTGATAGAGTCCACATGATTCTTAGTGTTTCTTCATTTTAAAAATGCTTTTATCTGATTTTTCCTCAAATATGTTGGTGTCAAGTGCTTTACCTTCAGTCTCACTTATTTTTACTTTCATTGCCTCAATTCTACTCTTTTGACTTTCTATAGAGTTGTGTAATTCTGAAATTTTATTGTTACTCTTCTGAATTTCTGATTCTCTATAGATTCTTGCAGCCTGTTCAGTTTTTCATCATGCTCAGCTCTAAATTTCTTAAGTTTCTCAATTGCTGTGTCTGTGTGTTTCTTGGCTTGTTCTGCATTTTGCCTGATTTCTTGAAGAATTCTGTCTATTAATCTTTTGTATTCAGCATCTTACAATTCTAAGAAGTTCTTTTCATGATTCTTGTTTTGGAAGCCTCTGTGTAATTTAATATTGACTGTTGTCTCAGAGCCATTAATAAGCTATTGTATTCATTTATTTTATATTTGCTAACTATGTTTTATCTTCTTGTTTTGTAATGCCCTGATAGATTGGTCATGTGAGCTAGTTTGATTATTGGTTCCTTTAAAGCTTTAACATCCTGTCACCAGGTGGTTAGATATGTTATTAGGTGTGTAAGCCCAGGAGTCTGTTTACTTTTCTTGCATGAATTCAGCTCAGGTATCCAAGTAGTTAGTCACTAAGTGTGGTGCAGGCTCTCACCTTCCGTTCTAGACAGGAAAGCTTGATTGGTGCAAGCACAAGTATGTTACTATACATGCTGAGCAAGGAGGGGAACAGTCACCATGAGTGTCTGTGAGAAAAGTGTGTACCTGCTTCCTAGATTGTGTAGGTGGCTGGGTTTTACAGCCAGACTGTGGATGCCCAGTGTTGTTGACTGTAGGGACTGGGAAACACTACTTATTCTTGGACTCCTGTTCCAGGTGGCTTGGTGTTGCTGGTGGAGCCACCAGCCTTCAGGTCTCTGCTATAAGGTAGGTGAGAATCCTGCTTAACAGGCAGCTTGGTATTAAATATCTGGGATCTGCCTTTCTACCATGTAGCTGTTACAGTAAAATTAGTGTTCTAGTACATTCCTTGTTGTACTGTACTAATAAAGGCCTGAGCTGTCATTGTGGGCCCACACAGGTCTATGTAAGGATGAAAGACATTCAAAGTCCCTTTATACTTGTGTTTAAGCAGAAGAACTATCTGTGGCCTGAATTCCTAGCTTAGGGGAGTTGCCAAATTATTTTTTCCATGTTTGTTAATTTCTTCCCTCTCCAAGGCTGAAGAACGGCACAGGGCACATAAGCGGTCTCACTTCTGGCCCAGGGAATATATTAGTCTCTGGAGCTCGCTCATGTCCTCTACAAGTAGGAGGAAGCCAGGTAAAAGACAGAGAGAGCTTTATTTCAATGGAGAGTTTTTTTGATCTGTGCATGGTACTTTAGATACAAGTTACTTATCATTAGATGACCTAGTTCCACTTTCCACTGATTATGGAGGTGTGGGTGTATTCTCCACCAAAAGGTCTCTTCAGAAGCGGAAAACACATCCCACACTACACTACTTGTATCAGTGTGCACATGCTAGTGGGTCAGGCCTGTGGAGTGCCGATGTCCACTGAGTCAGTCTGGCAACTCTTGGCTGCTTCTGAACCTCTGCTGTCACTCAGCCGCATTTGTCAACTTTGCCTTTGATGACCAGGGCTTCTAGAATGTCATACATAATTGCTTCATTTGCTTTGTAAAAGAGATCACAGGAAGCATTTGACTACTATGCGATCTTGGCTCTGCCTCTAAATCACTTAAGTTTTTAAATCAATAATTAATTAATGTCCAATGATTTATTATTAATCACCAATACCAGACTGTCACTTTGTCACCTTGTGGTGGCTTGCATGTTTTTAAGATGCTGGAACCTATGCTACTAGTATTTAAAAAACAGCAGGGTCATCTACAGTGAAAAGGTTTCAGTGGTGCTCCAGACTTAAGTTAGGGAGAGGGTCTTTGGTCTTCTGCTTCCAAAACCTACCTAGTGAAATCCTTATGGTTCACAATAGAATATTTGCTTTGGACACAAACAAGAGGAACAAATCTCTGAAGAAGGACATCATGTTTGGTAAAGCAGAGGGCCAGTGAGGGGCAGAGATCTGCAGATGGATTGGTACAACAGTCACAATGATGGACTGAAACATGCTGCTAATCCTGCTGATGTTATAAATTACATAAAGGTCTCCATTAGTCAGTGTGAAATTGACAGCAACTAATGACAATTATTAAGCATCTGGAGGGGGAGAAAAGTTTGGTTGAATACACATCCTGATAAAGTGAAAATGACATTTAGAATAGGATGTTACCAGTGATGATATTCAGAATATTTGTGTAATGGAGGGCATGGGGAAATCCATACATGTGAAGGTGGTTCACCTGGTTTAGTGTCTGGATTGGGATTGTTTCCTGGTAGTTGCAATGTGTTTGAATTGACTTGATGGCAATGAGTTTTTTGTTCCATAGCCACTGGGCATAGCAAGGGTCCACTGCTATCACCTGTGCCCATGAGTTTTGGCAACTGCTGTACCCTCCCACTAGGACCCCTCAAGATATCCACATGAGGCTGAAGTCTCTGGAAGTCAACTCCTCTGAGCTAGAGTGGAGAAGCTGCTTCCCCTTTCTCTCAACATAATGCATGCTGTTACACCCCTATATCTTTCAGAAATGTTTAAGGAATACTGTTTAGAATCCAGTACCTTTACCTTACTATTCAGATATAGGAGAGAACTTGAATCTGTGGGGAGGGGAGGGGTTTCATTCCTCCCAGTGTCCTGCATAAACCCTCAGAGACTGCCTGTCCCTGTCTACCTATCACCAAGACATACATTTTCCCAGTAAAAGGTGCTCAGAACCCTACACGCCCATGTGCTCCGTAATCATGACAAATGGGGAGAGTGGGGAGAACATATGTTTGAAAGTCAAAGAAAAGAATGGCATCATCTTGACTTGCTAAACTACTTTGAATGATGAAGAGATGGGATTAATAACCAGTATAGTCTTCCTGAACTGTCACCTCTCTTCAACAACCCTAGGATATTCACTATTGGAACTGAGCTGGATTTCCCACCAGTACTGTAAGACAGTGACTCAGTCATATTTATAAATTTTAAGAAGATGACTTTTCCTCCTTATGTGAGCTTGTGAGGGAATATTCATTCTTGTGACTCTTATCTGCCAGTCTTCTCCTATAGAATAAGCTCTTCCCAGTAGCTTCTCAATCTCTTTTGTAAATGGGCTTTTTGGTGGCCCACCCACACATTCTGCTTCTCAGACCTGACCTAAAGAAAACCAAACCCATTGCCGTCGAGTCAATTATGACTCACAGATACCCCATAGGACAGAGTAGAGGTGGCCCATAGAGTTTCCAAGGAGTACCTGGTGGCTTGAAACTGCCAGCCTTTTGCTTAGCAGCCATAGCACTTAACCACTACATGACCAGGGTTTCAAAGACCAAACCTATTGCCATTGATTCCCACTTGTAGCAATCCTATAGGGCAGAGTAGAACTGCCCCATAGAGTTTCCAAAGAGTGCCTGGTGGGTTCAAACTGCTGATCTTTGAGTAAGCAGCCTTAGCACTTACCTGCTACACCACCAGAGTTTACATATGCCAAGTGCCGTCGAGTTTACATATATATATGTGGAATTCACTTACGATGAAAAACTTTTATCTCTCTTTGTGCTTTCAACCCAGAGGAACTCCCATCCTCATCTGAAAGTAAAAATGAATTCAGCCCTAGAATTAGTCCATCAGTTGAGTGATTGGGGGCAACTTCAGATTTCTGTTTCTACTTTCATTTCTCCCTCCATAAAGCTGATTGCTTTAGCAGATTCTGTCAACAGTGAGATCGAATTTCACCTCTAGAAGCTGCTGTAGGCCTGTATATTTATTATAAAACTTAAACTAGGCTTCTTAAGCATTCTTGTTTCTACTTTCATAAAGCTTAAATGAAATATTTAATTTTTCTCAATATAATTTTCCTATTGAACTAACAACTCATGGTCAGCCGTAACGCTTCATTCAGATCATGCTCCTTGTAGGTCTGGAAACAAAAGATTATTTATAGAATGGAATATTCTCGACTTAGTCATCTGTAGCTTTCTAGGTAATTCTGTGAAAACTTTTTACAGTGATGAATTTGACCACTTTTGATATTGTCAAGAATAGAAGTTTAGTGTGAAGTCCTACTGCTGCCTTTGTGTTTTCAATTTGAAAGTAAACAAATACGGCCAAATGAGAGTTTGAAGATAACCTTTTCAGGAATTGTCCTTTATACCAGTAACATTTTCATCATATGATTCACATTCTTGACATTTTGTGGATGATATATCAAGAATGAGAGTAATAGTAGCTTCTCATAGGGTTGTGATATTTGTGTAGAAGTTGATTTCTTGTCGATCTTTTGTCAGTGCAGCAGGCAAATTGTGTCTGTCTTTGGTGCAGTCTGCATTTTCTAGTCTTCAGTGAATTTATTCTATGTGTTGACAGCCAGCCTCACATTAATTCCACACTTGTTGCTGTTAGTTGCTGTGAGTCGACTCTGACTAATGGCAAACGTATGTACAACAGAAGGAAACGTTGTCTGGTCTCATGCCATCTTCATGATCACTGGAGTTCAGATTCTGAACTTAATTATACACCATTTTGTTTGTTGTTAAGTTTGTTCATCTTGCTTTTGTAGTTAGACTTGAAAGTCTTAGGCCTCTGTGTCCTCAGAGTGGCTCACACTTTGATGAATGATGTTCAGTTTCAATAAATACTTGCTGATTTATTCTTCTTTCTTGTTTTCAAATTCATGGCCTTGAAACCAAATGTTATTGCTGAATTAACCAACGCTGGGTTTATTCCAAGCTTTCTTTGTTTTGGCAGGCTGGGGTAAGGGTATTCCTTGTGTCACAGCTCTTAGAAACGCATTCTGAAACCTGTTGACGTCGAGTTGCTTCTGACTCACAGTGACCCTATAGGATGGAATAGAACTGCACTATGCATTCCAAGAAGAAGCCAGTATATTTGAACAGCTGATATTTTTGGTTAGCAGCCAAGTAGTGAACCACTATGACACTAGGGCTCCAGAAACACGTTAAAGAGTGGTTATTTCCCATTGGAGCTGTTGATATGCTTCATAAAACAAACAATATTTATGAGGAGGGTGTTGATTAAGTGAACATGTCTCCATGTTTTAAAGAAGGCTGAGGAGACAGATGAGCTAACTCTTCTCTTTACTAATAGGACCTCTGCCAACAAATGCCAAAATTAGATGAGCTAACTCTTCTCTTTACTAATAGGACCTCTGCCAACAAGTGCCAAAATCTGCCCTGGAGTAAAGCATGAGGAAGAAAATGTGTGAACAACACAGCCAGATCCATCCCCAGATGACAAGACTTCTGAGGAAGACCATAAACAATGCCTGCCAATTAAGTTTGTGTACTTGCCACTGTGCACTTACACTGGCAGCACTGTACAAACAACTCAGTAAGGTTTCACAGCCTTGGTATATCAGTGTCTCACAGCTCTGTTTGTGTTGATGTGTGGCAGTGTCTGGCTGAGTGGCATTCATTATTGTTATGCACTTTTGAGTGTGTTGAGAGAATGTCAGAGCTTGAAGTAGAGCAACAAACCAACATTAAATTTCTTGTTCAACTTGGCAAAAGTGGAAGTGAAATCAAGGGCATGTTAGTCCAAGTTTATGAGATAATGCCATGAAGAAAATGGCAGTGTACAAATGGATTAAACGTTTTTCCAAATGGAGAGAAAACATGACTGATAAAGGGAGGTCAGGACAACAAGTAATGAGCAGAACTGAAGAGAACCTGGCAAAAGTTCATTGAATGGTGAGTGAAAATTGCAAGCTGACAGTGAGAAGCACAGCAGGCCAAGCAAACACTGACAGAGAGACAGGAACGTCTTAACTGAAAATCTTGGCACGAGAAAGGTGTGTGCAAAAATGGTCCCACAGGAGCTCATAGATAAACAAAAGCAAAGGAGAGTCCAAGTTTGCCAAGACCTTTTGGGAGAGTCAAGATGATGTTTGGGGCTGTGTTATCTCTGGTAATGAAATATGAGTATACCAATACGACCCTGAAACGAAGTGTCAAAGTGTTGCAGTGGAAGTCAGCCAGTTTTTCACAATGAAAACAGTTCTGTCAGTCCAAATCAAGAGTCAAAACAATGTTCCTAACTTTTATGATATCAGAGGGATTGTTGATTATGAATTTGTACCAACTGGATAGACAGTTAACCAAGTTTACGGTTTAGAAGTGCAGAAAAGGCTGCCTGAAAACGTTAGATGAAAATGACCTGAACTTTTCGCCAACAACTCATGGTTTTTGCATCACCGCAGTGCTCCAGCTCACACGGCACTGTACCTGAAGGACTTTTTAACCAGTAAGCAAATAACTGTATTGGAACGCCCCCCATCTACTCACCTAATCTGGCCTCCAGTGACTTTTTTCTTTACCTGGAGATAAAGGAAACATTGAAAAGAAGACATTTTCATGACATTCAGGACGTCAAGGGTAATATGATGACAGTTCTGATGGCCATTCCAGGAAAAGAGTTCCAAAATTGCTTTGAAGGGTGGACTAGGTGCTGGCATCAGTGGAGAACTCCCAAGGAGGTGGGTTCATGAACCTAATTGTCAGACCTCATATAATGAACTTAAGCACATTCTTAAATAAGCAGATTTCAAGAGGTGGATCTTCCACTTGCTGTCTGATTCTGGGCACTGTTTCAGTAGGCATGGTCTTGGTGAACATGGTTGCCATCATGTACTTTGAAGTCCCTGTTATTCTGTATCTTCCCAGGGTCCCTCCTTTTAGGAACCCAAGTGATGAAAACAGTAGAGCAGGATGGCCACAAGCATGGGGTTTGGAGTCACTCAACGTTAGGTGTAGATATTTTGTTTCATTACTTTCTGCCTGTGTGATTTGGAAGCTTTGTTTAATCTCTCTAATACATCTAAGTTGCCTCAGGTAGCAAATGTGATAGGCAAACACATATCTTATAGGTATACTGTGATGCTTAATTAAGATCATGTTTATAAAACATTTATGGTGGTTCCTGATGATTGATGTTGGCTTAGAGACCTGCTTCCATGACATACAAGAGCTTTCTCCTGCAGACTTCCCAGACAGAAAGGCCAAACTGTAAGAGTCACCAGCTCAGATCCTGTGCAGGGCTGGCAGCTGTGTGTAAAGATGAGCCTGGCAAGGAGAGACCCACTGAGATCAAAGAAAAGTTGTGTCTGCAGGGAAAAGAGGCTTTTTTCTCCCTTGTAGCAAAAAGTGACTCTACAGACATCCCAAAATAAACCATTCAACAAAGACTTCAGACCATGAGACGTCATTCACCTCTTCTCCTTCCTGCTCTTCCTTAGGGGATGGCTGGTGCTCTGTAGATTTAATTGAAAAAGCCTCCCTTTACAATGGTAAATCTGCTTAGAGATCATACTTCTTTGTCAATTTCTTATGCAGACTTTATTACCCGGGCGTCTGCATGGAACTAAGCATTTGTTTGAAGAGATAGGAGAGTTTAGTTGTCTGAGCATTTGGCCAGGCGCACTCAGACTCTGTGGCACCGTGGATATGACTCCTTGGAGGGTAACCCCGTCTCGTTTTCCTTCCAGGGTAGTTTAGCAGGACAAGATGGTGCCATCCGTTTCTTTGAGTTTCACATATAAACTCTCTTCCTACCTTCCTTCATCATTGTTACAAAGTACATGGGCATGCAGGGTCCTAGGCATTCTTTGGGGGATGATATTGTAGGTCTATGTCATAGGTAGACTAAACCCACAAGGGATCTGACAGTCTCTATGGGTTTATGCAGGAGACTGGGAAGAAAGCAGACTTGATTTCTGTTTTGCAGATTCCCTGTCTCTGGTGGGCATTCCTATGGAGTTTCAGGCAGGGTGAAAGTCACTAGATATTAGATACAAGCATCTCTGCAAATGAGGAGTATGCCAAATGAGTAGAAGACATGGGGAGAAAGGTTGGTGATGGAGGCCATGGCCCTTCCGTCTGCTTTGGAGGCCTTCTCAAAGCTTTCTGGGAAATGCTTTATTATGCTCCCTGAAAGCTCCTTCAGTTACTGATTGGTGATTTCTCTTAGGTGGAGAATCCCCCGCTGCCCCCAGATCTGATTCTGTTATTCTGTTTGCAGCCTGTACTAGAGCGCAAAGACTTCAGACATCTAGTTGCTCTTCCATCTCCCTCTTAATAACTTACACAAGTGACAAAGCTCCTTAGACACCTCTGCTCTAGATGTTAGAGTGTCCTTAGGGGCACTCATTGGGGAGCAGTCACTGAAAAGCCTCAGAAAGCATTTATGAATAAAGTAAATTCTTCCCCAGGATAAGGCAGGAATAACCTGTAGCTGCCGTGACCAGGACTCAGTTGTGGAGTATCCTTGTTCCTTTGATGCAGCCAAAGCCACTCTTCTATTTAAAATAAAGTCACTGACCTATTGATTGCTGAGATGTGTTTTAAGAACAATCTGGAATCAGGCAATTAGTTACTACTTAATGCAGAATGTCCAAACAGGACCACCATTTCTCTAGCTGACCAATTGATTCATGATTTCCCTTGCCTGGTTAGATGTGGACTCTGGCCAACGAGAGAAGTAAAGTCAAAGAAAAAGTTGAGAAAGTAGAACCAAAGCTTTCTTAGCCCCACAAAGAAATACGTTGTTTATCTGTTCGTTTTCCAGTAATTGCCTGTTTATTAAGGCAACCACTCAAACAGAAAGCTGATAAGAAAGAGGGGTTATGTGTTTACTGTAACTAGATGGCATTGTATTTCAGATATTAAATCTTCCAGGTCATAAAGAAGAATGGAGAAAGTTCCTAGCTATAAAATGAAGTATCAGCCATTGTCCATTATGAAAGAGAATTTCTCTAGAGCCTGTGGGCTTGGAGAGCTGTTTCAGGGAAAGAAAAGTTACTGGATGTGATAGCTTTTCTTTGTCTTGTGTCCTTGGAAGGCAATATGCTGCATTCCAATGAATGCGGCTTTTAGGTCAGTTAGTCAAGAATTCAAATATAGCTTTTGTGACACATGAACTGCACGAATAACTACATGACCTCACTTTTTTCTTAATATCTCTGAACTTTCTTATCTGAGAGGTGAAACAATATTGTGGTTAAGAACATGGACTCTGTAGCCAGCCAGCCAGTAGAAATCCCCAGCTCTGCCACTTTCTAGCTATGTGATCTTGAGTAAGTTACTCCCTGTGCCTTTGCTTCCTCTCCTTGTCCAAAGTGGGTGATAGAGTTGAACAGAATCTATCTACACCTGGGTCCAGAATCCACTGGTCCACCTGAGCTTACCTACAGCTGAGTTTCCCATGAAGCTGGGGTCTCATACTTCTCATCTCAAGCATTGCTGTCTTCTCCTGAAGCTGGAGCGTTTTCTCCTACCACTAGGTAAGCTTGCTGCATTTCAGAGGTTCAGCCTGGAGAGTGCTGGAGCTAACGGCCCTAGGGGGCAAACTTCAAGCAATGGCAATTGGGACAAACCTAGTGCTATCAAGTCAACTCCAACATCTGGGGATCCCCTGTGTCTCAGTGTAGATCTGAGCTCCACAGGATGTTCTGTGGCTGGCTTTTTTCACAAGTAGATCACTAGACCTTTCTTCTGATGTGCCTCTGGATGGACTTGAATCTCTAAACTTCTGGTTAGTGGACAACCACCAGGGATGGGGCTCCAGTGGATATGAGAATCATGGATTAATGTCCTTTGGTAGAATAGTTTAAAAAGCACTGTAGCCAGTTTCTTAGAGGGACCTCAGTGGAACTGAACCCCAACTACCAATAAGGCTCAGTCCCATGTCTGTTATTGGGCTTTTACACTTTAATCTTACTGTGCTATCTTAACGTTAATGCACTATTTCATGCATTCTTCTGTGCTCATCTCCCTAAATAAACTTCCTGCACCCAGGTTTCTGTCTCAGGGTCTGGTTAGGGGAAGCCCAAATTAAAACACAGTGGTGTCTATTCTAAAGAAGTTAGTTACTGCACAGCACTTGGAGCAGTCCCTGGCATGCATGGTAAGTACTTAGTTCATGCTAGCTGTTTATATCAGTTATCTTTTGAAGATTTGGACAGTTAAATCAATGCATAATATGTAATACAGAGTCCAATACAACGTATATCAATACCAGTTGTAGTTAAGTTGATTCCAACTCATAACAACCCTATAGGACAGAGTGGACCTGCCCAAGGGTTTCCAAGGAGTAGATCATGGATTGGAACTACCAGTCTTTTGATTAGCAGCCATAGCACTTAACCATTGTCCGGACAGCCAGCCAAGTGCCGTCGAGTCGGATCCGACTCATGGTTAACCATTGTAGGCACTCGATAAACATCAGTTTCCTTTCTTGTTACATCCCTTCCCTCAACCCCCATTCCTGCGCATTCCTTGTGCACTGCTCTGAGAATCTAACACTGGGCAACTATGAAGTTTCAGGCTTTGTTCTAGAAGCTTTAATGCTTAACATTTACTGTAACATGTAAAATACACACTTGTTAGCAAAGATAGAAATGATATATAGCTATCAACTTTTAATTGCCACTGTCATAATAATATCTTTTAAAGATTAGAATTAAAAAAAATCATATTGTGCTTTAGGTGAAAATGTGCTGTGCAAATTAGTGTCTCATTCAAAAATTTATATACACTTTGTTTTGTGACACTAGTTGCAATCCCACAATGTGTCAGCACTCTCCCTTTTTTAACATCCCCCATATTCCTAGATTACAACTTGTCCAGTTTTCCTATTCCTTCCTGCCTTCTCATCTTTGCTTTGGCACTGTGTTGCCCATTTGATCTTGTATACTTGATCGAACTAAGAAGCAGGTTTCCCACGTGTATTATTATTTGTTTTATAGGCTTGTCTTATCCTTGGCAGAAAGGTAGATTTTGGGAGTGACTTCAATTCTGAGTTAGCTGTCTCTATTAAACCAGTAAATGTGGTACTCTCATTCCTTTCTTTCTTTTTGTGATTTTGAATTTTGTCCTACATTTTTCTCCTGCTCTGCCTGGGACACTCTGAAGGTGAGTAGAAACTTTGGTAAAGGGTAAAATGGTACACAATATTGGGCCAGTCAGCACAACTTGACCAAAGGAAAGTACAGAAGCTTCACAGATACATCTAAACACCTTGAGGGGCCAAGTTACTGGGTTGAAGGATAGGAACCGTGGTCTTGGGGGACATCTAGCTGAATTGGCTTGAGACAGATTGAATAAAAAAATGTTCTGTATTCTGTTTTGGTGAATAGTGTCTAGGTTCTTAAAAGCTAGTGAGCAGCCATCTAAGACACAACTGGTCCCACTCTATCTGGAGCAAGGGAGAAACAAAAAAACCAAAGACGAAAGGGAAAGATTAGTTCGAAGGATACAAATCACTAGACTGGGTTCAGCACAACTAGATGATGCCTAGCTATCACCACCGACTGCGCTGGCGGGGACCATGATTTTAGTCAGCTAGTGCTGCCCTAACAGAGATACCACAAGGGAGATGGCTTTAACAAAGAAAAGTTTATTTTTATATGATCCGGTAGGCTACAAGTCCAAATTCAGGATGTCTGCTCCAGGGGAAGGTTTTTCCCCTTTTTAGCTCTAGAGGAAAGTCCTGTGTTGCATCAGTCTCTGTTCAGGGAGTATTTTGGCATAGGAACCTCAGGTCTGCAAGACACGCTCTTCTCCCGGTGCTGCTTTCCTGGTGGTGTGAAGTTCCCAATTCTCTGCTGGTTTCATTCTCTTTTTATCTCTCATAGGATGAAAGGATAAGGTGTGGTGCAAGCTGCACTCCAGGGAAGCTCCCTTAGCAAAGGTATTGCAGTCCTACCCTAACCCTCTTTTAACATAATCATCTTGTCTATTAGCCACAGACAGAGATTAGGATTTACGGCATCAGAAAAATCACAAAGTGAAGAGCAGTCACACAATACAGGGAATCCTGGCCCAGTCAAATTACTATATACATATGGGGAGGTAGGGTAGAGCACGGTCCAACCCATGACATCCCACAGTAGAGGGTCCTGGCAGAAGAGGAGAAAAATGTAGAAAAAAATTCAAACTCTGCTTTCTGGGGAACTCGTTGACCTTTTCGAAGAATTTTCATCTGCCTGAAATGGGCTTGCCTTCCTACTCTAGGTGATACATGCCGCTTCTTTTAGAACCTGATCATCTCTACTTCTTCCTGGCAGCTTTCTGGAATAACCCTGATGGAGCTAAAATTCCCTGTCTTTTAGCACTCTTCTCAAGCATCTGCAACAGTGCATGTCACTTAGTGTTATCTTTTTGAGTGTCGCCTCCCACTCTAGATTGGAGTCCTTTATCCTTACAGCAGGAACTGTGTTTGCTTTATCTTCGGGTGTCTATCGTTTGCCACATTGTAACTGCCTAATAAATGCTTATAAACAATTGAGTGAATGAGGAATAATGCTAACCAGGTTGACCTCTGCTTTTTTTTCTTCAGTTATCTCTCAACGGTCTGAGTTACCTGTTCTTAGTGCCAAAGTGTTTTAACATGATACTTGATTTTGTATTTTTTTCAGTGTCTCTTCCCACAATAAACTTGCTGCAATATTGCATATTTCTTCTTTTCTCTACTTTGAATTCATTTACACTTGAAATCTTGTTCTAAGAAATGTCACTAATGTATGTGTGGTTGTATATCAAATATCCCTTAGTATATGACCATTTGAAAAATACTAAAATCGTCCAAAAAAGCTTGAGAAGTAGATAAACCCCAACCTCATAGGCCAGGAATAAGAAAGGTATATACCTTGAAAACTGATTGCTTTAAAGATTAATTTGTGACTATCTTTTTAAGCAAAAAATTGATCTATGTTCAACCTTGTAATTTTTAATGATTGTATATTCATTACATGTATATAAAACAATTTATTTTATTTACTTCCTCTAGGTGTACACATAAGGTGTTTCAATTTTTTTACCGTTACTAACAATGCTATAACACAAATCCTTGTGCAGTTTTCTCTTTAGAATAAATTTCTAACAGTGAGTTTTATAGGTTCAAGAATATACATATTTAACAACTTTATAATTTGATACAGCCAACTAACCCTTCAGAAAGGATGTAGCATTTTACACTTCCATTTGTCCATGTCAATTTGATATCACATGTTATCAGCAATGAGTTTTATCATTCTCTTCAAAATTTTCCTAGTCTAATAAACCTGCTTCTGTCAAGTCGATTCTGGCTCATAGCAACACTAGGGAACTGCACAAAACTGCCCCACAGAGTTTCCAAGGCATGCCTGGTGGCTTTGAACTGCCTACCTTTTGGTTAGCAGCGTAGCACTTATCCTCTGTGCTACCAGAGTTTCCCTGCTAATCTAATAAGTGAGCAGTTTCTTATTACTTTTTTAAATTTGCATTTGTTTTGTTTGCTAGTGACACTGGAGTTATGTTATTTTCATTTCTGTTGGTCATTTCTGTCTCTCTGTGTGTGGATTGCTTGTTATTAGTATTTTGTATTTTTCTTATTTATAAGTTTAGTGTGTAAAGGAACATTAAAACTTTGTCACGTGTGTTGCAACTATTTTTCTACTTTATTTTTTATCCTTAATCTTGTTTAAAAGTGAGTTACTGATTTTGTTTTGCTAAAAAACAGATTTAAGGTAGAAATTTAAAATTCACCAATTTATGACTTTATATATATCTACATACATCTTTTTACAAGTAACTTAGAAAGACCTAAAAATGTAAAGAATGTGTTCACGTAAGTTTTCTTCTATTAATTTTTATGGTGCTTTTTTTTTTTACACTGAATTTCTTTTTTTATTCATCTAGAATCTATTTATTTTAAAGAATGAAGTAGAGAGGCAGCTTTTCTTCTCCAAAACATTAATCAATCTTCCACTGTGTGTCCTTTCCTCATATGTGAAGAAATGTTCAGTTGCAATGGAGCTGTCTGACTCATAGAAACCCCACCTTTACCAGAGCGGAACTGTTTCATAGGATTTTCAGTGGCTGAATTTTTAGAAGTTAATCACTAGGCCTTTCTTTTGAAAAAGGCACACTGGGCAGACTTGAACTTCTAATCTTCTTGTTAGCAGTAGAGCATATTAAACATTTGCGCCACTGAGAAACTCTCCTATCTCTACTCCTCTTCTCACTGCGGGAAACTCTGGTAGTATAGTGGTCAAGAACTACATCTGCTCACCAAAAGGTCAGCTGTTCAGATCCATCAGGCACACCTTAGAAATTCTAGGAAGCATTCCTACCCTGTCCTTCAGGGTCACTACGAGTTGGAATTGACTTAGTGGCCACAAGTTTGTTCGTTTGTTTTTTTCCTCACTAAGACTTTGCGTTGTGAAGCAATTTCCTTTACTCTTTCTCCTTAGCTGTTAAATACACCTGTTAGACGAGGTGAGCTCAATCAAGTTACAGGAATTTCTGGCCCTTTGCTTCTCCATTGTGTCATCAGATTGGCGAAAAACCTTCAGAGGCCTGCAGGCACTCTGAGGACCATAAGCCTTTAATAGAGTTTCTTAGATGAGTCTCTTGTCTTCACGCAATCTATAATAGATCTCTCTCGTGTTTCAAGCTGCCTTTGAAGTCTCTGGGAACAATGTGAGTGTAACTCAGATACTGAGGAGTGGAAGATGTGGACATTAGCCAAGTAAAGGCTGGAATGAAAGGTTTTCTGGAAAAAACCTTGGGTAGAGTTTGGAGTACCAGGACTGTTTTATAGACAGATGCGAAACAAGGTGAAATAAATGTTCTGGGACTTCAGAATGTCAAATAATGAATCTCAAGTGGTTTTCATGTGCTTAGAGGGATTTCATAACTTGTATGTTAATACTTCCCGCCCTCCACCCCACTCCCAAACACACCCAACAGCAGATGAGTTTGCCTGGTGAGGAAGTTTTGGGGCTGCCCAGTGTGGAAGTTCCCCCAGGATCCACAATTCTTTTCATCTGCCTTCATTTTTCTCTCTTTCATCCCATCCAGGAGAAATGGATCTTTACCTCAATCTCTCCTTTCTATTGCATCCTTTTCTGCAAAAATATCATTTTATGTATTAAGAATGATGGCGTAACTTCCCCCAGTCCTTTTTTCTCTTCCATCTACACTGTATCACTCTGTTGTGTTTGTAACAACTTTTCGCAGTTCCCCTCAGCCCATTGCAGTCTGGTTTCCATCCTCACTGTATTATCAAAACTTCTCTCACTCAGGTCGCCAATGACCTCCCGTTAGCCACTCCAATGACACATCAGGCCATACCTCACGTGACCTATCTGAGATTTCCCTTTATTCGCTATTTTCTGTTTTTCAACTCTTGCTTGCTGTGAGAAGCATCGTTGGCACCCAGGACACAGCTCCAGTTTCTCCTGGCAACCGGCGGCAGGTATAAACCCCTGATCCTCCTTGATGGTTGAGGCAAGCCGCCTTATCCTTATGAGGTGACCAACAGGTAGTTACCAGTGTCTTTTGCCGACCAAGGCTCAAGAAATCCAATTCAAATCCGTTTAGCGAGAGTGAGGCTTTATTAGTTGATTTTGCAAAGTTGGACACCTGAGCCCACAGCCGAGGCAGGTCAGAGAAGGAGCGCTAAACAGTTTCTCACGAGGCCTTTTTATCTTCTGAGGCGCGAGTCCCGCCCCCAGCTCCTCATTGGCTGAGTACTAGGGTGGTTACAGTCTCGCCCGATGTCTTCTAAATCTTAACATTTCTTTGGTGGTTACAGCTCCTGTTTCCCCAACAGGTCAACACTCCCTTCATCTCTTCTTTTGGTTTAACTAGTAACTTCTTATCTTGGCCTTTGTTCTGAAGATGGACCATTTTGAATGTTATTTCTCATACTTACTGGGATCCCACGACTCCCTTCTTTCGATGTTCCTAAGTATTCCACCCCCAGTTCCTTCTTTGTCTCCCTTTTTTCAAAATCTGTCAAAAACGGATGTTCCTCCGCACCCTTCTTTCCCTTCTTTCTCAGTCTAGCAAGACTCTGTCTTTGGTTCCTGTATTAGTTTTGATTTTTGCAGAGCAACAGAACCGGAACAGGGTACACCTGTAATTCTGTATCGGTGTCTTACAAAACAAAGTGTCACACTGATGCCTAAGGTGTGCCAGACCAAAGTCATGGTCTTTTCAGTTGCCTCATGTGTATTCAAATACTGAACTTTTGGGGGGAGGGGGAGGAAGGAGGGGAGAAAAGAACTGATGCATTTGAATTGGCGTTGGTGAAGAACATTGAATATTTAATGGGCCGTCAGAAGAAAGAACAAACCAGCCTTAGGGGAGGTACAACTAGCATGCTCATGAGAAGTGAGGACGGTGAAACTTCCTCTTGCTTTCTGTTGTTAGGTGCCGTCTAGTCGATTCCAGCTCATAGTGATGCTGTGTACAACAGAACGAAACACTTTCAGTCTTGCACAGTGTCCATCGTTTTTATGCTTAAGCCCGTCATTGCAGCCATTATGCCAATCCATCTCATCAAGGGTCTTCCTCTTTCTCTGACACCTATATCAAGCATGATGTCCTTCTCTGGAACTGATCCTTCCTGACATCGTGACATCTTGCTGACTTGGAGCAAATCACCAGGAAAGGCCAAGCATGAGAAGACAGAGGATCAGCAAAAATGAAAGAAGCCCTCAAAGAGATGGATCAACATCATGTTAGGTGCCACCCTAACAAAACGTAGTAAGAACTGACTTTCCCTGATAAGCAGTGAGCCAATTAGAGCCCATAGAAAGACTACAGTGAAGTTTGCAGGTGCTTTGTAGTTATTCTCATTATTCAACATCATGTTTGGGACATAATGAATAGGTAATATATATTTGAAGAATTAATGGGTACACTCAAGCAAAATCATTTTCAGGATGTGAAACATGATTCCGTTATCACTTGTTCTCTCTTCTTTCTAGGAAGAATAAATAAATTCAGCTATCAGGAAGCATGCTTCAGTTTTGTATTCTTGGCTAAAACCTCTGATTTCTGGTGTGCAGATCTAGAAAATAAAGATAACATATGCACAGAAGTTTTTACAACAAGTGGCCATGAAGCATTTACTAATAGAAAGCGTCATCTCCAATAGGTTGTCATTATAAACAGTTCCTGCTATTCTAAGAATAAACTTTTAAAAAATAAAAGAAGACCATCTTTAGGTAACTATTGCAGGCTTGTTTGCTCTTAAGCTAAGTAATTGCCCAGTGACTCATATTTATTTCTGGTTTAAACATACTTCAATAGCAGTAGCTAGTCCCTGTCTGGAGACCAAATGGCTGTGCTGTTGCAAACAGGTGATTCTCAGAGTCCAGGTATCCAGAGTGTGTGTTGGGAAGGAGACAATGGAGGATGTAAGCAACTGGATTGATTTTAGCACAGAGAAAACATTTCCCCATGCTCTGGGACCTGCTTCCATGGGGCTACATGTGGGTTGAAGTCCCTGGGTGGTGCAGACAGTTACCATGTTTGGCTGCTCACTCACTAGTTGGAGGCTTGAGTCTACCCAGAGGAACATGAGACAGAAGCCTTGCAGACCTACTTCAGAAAAATCAGCCATTGAAAATGCACTGAATTGTACATGTGAAATTGTTGAGATGGTGTGTGTTCTGTTATGTATGTTTTCACCACCACAAAAGGAAAACAAAATAAGAAAAAGCAACAGTTTTAGTCTGACACATATGGAGTTACCATGAGGTAGAAATGACTCAACAGCAAATTGTTTGTAAGTTAGCTTGTGGCCCTATTCGGTTTTAGGACCGTTTCTGCTTTGCTTCTTCTGAGAGAATAGCATATGCGAATCTTGGGTGGAAATTAAGAACTAGGATTACATATAATCATGAAGGCATTTTTGAAAGCAGTAGATCACATGTGTTCTACATTGCAGTAGTCGACTCCCCTGCTTTAAATCCAAGCAAGGTTTCTTGGGGGCCTCAGGGTGGCTAACATGTGCTTTCAGCGTCCCTCCTCATGGTCATCTGTGTCATGTTCCCTGAAAGGAAGCGATTTAACATATGGAAACACTTTTCTTCTTTGACACTTTGTGGGGTTATCGAGTTCATTTCTGTTGAAGACAGGTAACTGTAAGCGGGGGTAGGAAACCTCATCATTCTACGTGAAGTAGCTTGTAAGATACTTGAATCTTTACTGATGTGAGATTCTGTGAAACATAAGCTTGTAAAATAATCTTAAATTGTTGACTTTCTTGTAAAGGATTTTAGTAATGCTTGGAAATCCTGGTAGCAAAGAGGTTAAGAGCTATGGCTGCTAACCAAATGGTCAGCAGTTCAAATCCACCAGATGCTTCTTGGAAACTCTATGGGGGGCTGTTCTACCCTGTCCTGTAGGAGTCACTATAAGTCAGAATTGACTTGATGGCAATGAGTGTGTGTGTGTGGGTGTATGTGTATAACAATACGAATCTTAATGTCAAGAGTTAGTACAGTAGTTGTAGTAATAAAAGTTGTAGTTATGAAAAACAGAAAAACTTTTTCTTTAATTTAATCTATTATAATTTATTGCACTTAGATAGGCATAATGTGCTACTCAAACCATCTTCACAGTGGTTTCCATGGAACTATAGCCCTGTCAATATTTACAAGAAAGCTACATGATACAACACAGGCTCCCTGAAGTATATCTAAAACTAAAGTCCACTAATAGACCATAAAAATGAGTCAGAATAGTGAATTTCCCAGATATGTTTCATAAAGGCAAGCATATACTGCTATAGGTACTTTTTCTTATCTTCCATTGTAATTAACAATGGATAGGTGAAGGAAGCCATTGAGGTCTCTGTTATTTCTTTGTTATTTTGGTTGAGCTGCTCTGTGTCACAATCTAGGGTAGCATTTCTGTCATGGATTGAATTGTGTCTCCCCCCAAATATATGTAGCAATGTGCCTGGGCCATGATTCCCAATATTTTGTGACTGTCCTCCACTTTGTGATTTTCCTATTCTGTATGTTAAAGGATTAGGGTGGGACTGTAAATCCCTTCATAGGATCACGTCCCTGCTCCACTGTAAAGGGAGTTTCCCTGGAGTATGCCTTACACACCCTTATTCCTTTCATCATACAAGAGATAAAAGGAAAGGGAAGCAAGCAGAGAATTGGGAACCTCACACTATCAAGAAAGCGGCACTGGGAAAAGAGCGCGTCCTTCAGACCTGAGGTTCCTGTGCCAAGATGCTCCCTGGACAAAGACTGATGCAATGCCACACTTTCCTCCAGAGACAACAGGGGGAAAGCTTTCCCTTGGAGCAGACGTCTTGAATTTGGACTTGTAGCGTACCAGACTGTGTGAGAATAAACTTTCCTTTGTTAAAGCCATCCATTCTGTGGTATTTCTGTTAGAGCAGCATGAGCTAACTAGAACAATTTGCAAACCAAATGCACAAGTAAATTTGGAAATGCTGAATATTTGTATCCTTTCTGGAGAAATGCACTGCTTTGTAGCCTAATACAGACTGCAAATAGACAAGGGAAGTGCATTCAAAGTCATCTTTATTTTTTATTCATGAACTATCTAGTAACATCTTACAGATTACCAGTGTTGCAAGAAAGACAGTTTGGGAGATGGAAACTTAGAGGGAATGAAGAAAACACAGTCTAAATCTACATATAATCACCATCTACCAGTCACAGAACTACAGACTTGGCTATCTTAACTACACAATTTTGATTGAGATCTTTTTAGTTTGTTTCTGTACTGTTTTTAACTATGTTTATTTTGAAGGTGAGTGTTAAGGAATGTGTACTGAAACCTCTAAATATTACCAATAATAAATCTTCAAATGGCTATGATGCCTACGGCAATTTATACGTGCAAAAATACCACACATATATATGATTTTCTAAGGGAATAACTATCATTGTGTACATGAAAGACACCTCCTGGAGGAAGCCATGTATGTGCAGATGTATACACATCTACACACATACACACAAAATTAGGAACTACAAGGAAATCTGATGAAGCAATTTCACCAGAGTAGGGGTGAAACAGAAGTACCGCTGTAAAGCCTACTGTTGTGAATTGAATTGTGCTCCCCCTAAAAGTCATGCTGAAGCCCAACCCCTATACTTCTTGATGTAAACTTGGTTGGAAATGGGCTCTTCATAGATATTATTACCTAACATGAGGTCATACTGGAGTAGGATGGGTCCTAATCCAATATGAGTGATTTCTCTATAAAAGAAGAGAAACGCAGAGACACACAGAGGGGAAAACACCGTGTCGCAATGGAAACAGAGTTGGAGTTAAGCTGAAACTGCAAACTAAGGCATGCCTGGGGCTTCCAGAAGCCAGGAGAAACCAGAATGCTCTTCCTGGACTTTTCGAGAGAAGCCCTGAATTTAGATTTCAGCCACCAGGACTGCAAGACAATATATTTCTATATTTCAAGCCAAACAATTTTGTGGTAATTTGTGATGGCAGCCCTAAGAAACAAGCAGACTTACCTCAACAGGTCAGGGCTCAGGGAGAGCAGTTTTTCTCTGCCTCTTCCCATTTCAAAATTGCTTTCCATATTAACATTCTGTTCCTGCTATGTGGTGCTGTCTAGTATAATATTTTCTCTTCCTTTTGGAAAATACTCCTTTAAGATCTACTTCATTATCAAAACAAACAGGAGCTTCTGAAAGCAGTAATCAAGAATTTAAGGTAGATGCCATTGTTATTTCTTGACATTCAAGTCACCTTCTATTTATGATGACCTCATGTATAACAGAAAGAAGTATTACCCAGTTCTGTGCCATCTTCTTGATCATTGGTATGTTTGAGTTTATTGTTCCAACTATTGTGTAGCGCCTTTCTACCTATGGAGCTTATCTTCCAGCACTAAATTTGACTATATTCTGTTGTGATCTGAAAGGTTTTCACTGGATAAGTTTTGAAAGTTTATAGATAAGTCTTCCTTCTTTCCTTTTTTTTTTTTTTTATTATCTAGTCTAAAGTTTCACTGCAATCTATCATGAATGACCCTGCTCATGCTTGCAATACTGGTGGTATATCTTCCACTGTTATAGTAACACACAAGTCCCTGTGACTGTATGACAGACTTTCAGGCGTATGGTGAAAAATACGTGCAGTAAAAGGTAACTTTAAAGAGAGTTTTGAGTCATGAGAGAATCTAAAGCATTATTCCCACCTTGAGGTAACCACTGTCCCAAGTTTGATGTGCTTGCTGTCTTCCTTTTCTTTTCCCTTTTTTTATGCAACCCAGAAAAATAGATTTGTCTGCTTTTGAACTTTATATGAATGGAATAGACTACATAGTATCGCATTCAACACTATAGGGTATTGCATGGAATTCTCGTTTATTCATTTTCATTGCTATGCACTGTTATGAAGCATGGATACACTATAGCTTATTTATTCTGCTATTGATTCATATTTTGTCTTTGCATGTTTTCGAAGAACCTTGTGTCTGCAGCTTGAAGGAGAGTCACAAATTAGAGTGAGAAATAAGCCTTTGTGTTTCTAAGGCACCCACTGAGAATTAGGGTGTGTTTGTTAGTGCAGAAGACTTTATCTAACTCTAAGTAGTACAACTAGTGTCATGGATTGAATTGTGTCACCTCAAAATATCTGTCAAGTTGACTGGCCCATGAGTCCCAGTATTGTGCGATAGTCCATCATTTTATGGGATTTCGTTATGTGTTGTCAATCCTTTCACTGTGATGAAATGAAATGGATTAGTGGCGATTATATTGATGAGATACACAAGATTAGATAGTGCTTTAAGCCAATCTCTAGGAGATATAAAAGAGAGAAGCGAGCAGAAAGACATGGGGGATCTCACAGCACCAAGAAAGCAGTTCCAGGATCACAGTGTGTTCTTTGCACCTGAGTTGCCTGCATTGAATGTTCCCAGACCAAGAAGAGAAGACTGATGACAAGGAAGGCCTCTAGAGCAGACAGAAGGGGAAAACTTTTCCCTGGAGTTGTTGCCCTGAATTCAGACTTCTAGCCTACTAGACTGTAAGAGAATAAACTTCTCATTGTTAAAGCCTTTCACTTGTGGTATATTTCTGTTATCGCAGCGCTAGATGAATGAGACAACTACTAAACAAAAATTTTTCTCACTGAGAAAATCTAGACTCTTGTGTCTTCGCTGGCAAGTTTTATGAAACCTTCAAGAAAGGGAAAAGATTCAAATTCATCATAAACTGTTTCAGACACTAGAAAGGGTAGCAAAATCCCTGGTTTATTGGTTGTGATACGCAGAATAAAACCAAATCCAACCCACTGCTGTCAAGTAAATTCTGACACAGTGATCTTACGGGGCAGAGTAGAACTGTCCCATAGGGTTTCCAAGGAACAGCTGGTAGATCCCAACTGCTGATCTTTAGCAGTTGAACTCTTAACTGCTATACCACTAGGGCTCTGATAGGCAGAATAATGGCCTTCAAAGATACCATGACCTAATCCCTGGAAAATGTGGATTTATTAATTTATATGACAAAAGGAACTTTGCAGATGTGTTAAGTTACGATCGCTGAGGTGGGTTGATTATTCAAGTGGGCCCAGTCCAGTCACACAAGTTATTAGAAGTAAATAACCTTTCCTGGTTGCACTCAGAGCAACTGAAACTATGGAAGAAGAAGGTAGAGAGATTCAACAAGAGGGCCTCTGACCTGCTGTTACTGGCTTTGAAGACAAAAGGAAGTATATTGTCAGACCAAGTGATCAGTAGCCTCTGGAAGCTGAGAATAGCCCTAAGTTACAACCAGTAAGAAAACAGGAACCTTGGTTTTATAATCTCGCAGAACTGAATTTTGTCAACACCCAGATGAGCCGGAGATAGGTTCTCTCCCAGAGCCTGCAGAAAGCAGTGCGGACATTCTGTTGCCTTGAGTTTAGCCAATGAGAGTCTTATAGGATTTCTGATCTCCAGAGGTGTATGACAATAAATTTGTGTTGTTTAGGCTGTTAAATTTGTGGTAATTTGTTATAACATCAACATGAAACTAATACATTGGTGTAACTAACCTTGATTTCACAACCTGGCAAGGACATTATGAAAAAGACAACTTTCTAGATTAGTTTCATTTATAAACATAAATGTTCTCCTAAACACAATATTAGCAAAGTAAATCCAACAATACATTTTATATATACATATATATATATATACATATACATATACATATATATATATATACAAGGAGAGACCAAATTGTGTTTATGCCAAGAATGCAAGTTTGCTTTCACCCGGAAAACAGTCAGTATAGTAACACATTTATGGATTTAAGGCAGATATTATATAATTTCCTCAATGATTGCAAAATAGTACCTGATAAAATTTCATATTCATTTACAATTAATAAAGAAACAGCCAATAAGACTGGAAAGAAAATTTTTTTCTATTTTTTTTTAAATAATGATTGAGTGAAAATGTACATTCCCATATAAACTTGCATACCCACCTATGAGCAACTCCCACTATTCTTCTTGCCTGGTGACGGCACACTCTTCCTCCCCATTATATATGTGTCATATCCTCCAAACAAACTCCTGTCCCCTCTTCTCCACCCTCTCCCCGGTCTCCAGGAGGAGGTCAGTAGGACAATATCCTAGAGATGCATAGAACCATAAAGTGCACACATGATGTGGTCACTCTGTGTCGCCAAGTCCAATCCACTCCTGTCCAAGAGCTGACCTCCATTATGATTTGTAGACAGGGGCAGCATCAGGGCCATGGGTCACACTCCCAGGGGGACCCTGAGGCCCCTGGACCATCAGTTGTGGTTTTTTAGTGGAGACCTCAGGGTGCACCGCTTTTTATTCTTGTATTGCCAGTGAGACTCAACTTTGTGAGCTATCACAGTGGTGGCTGGGCACCATCCGGTTCTTTCAGTCAATGTAGTCCCCCACTCACGTGGTTCTCTCTGTCTTCTGGGTTCTCTTTTCACCATGTTGTTTTGGTCCTTGGTGATCATCTGTTCCTGTTGAGTTGGGACCATTTGTTGTATCACAGATGTCATCTTGGCAGCTTTTAAGACTCCAGACCCACTCACCCCAGCTACTCTGTCCTTGCAATATTGGGTTTAGATGAGAGGAGTAATCATGTTATGTTGAAGTCCGGTTAAAATTGGTCTTCTTTCTCATGCGTGCTGTCACTGATTTCACCCAACCAAATTTCTATCAACTGTCTAATCTATACCCTACCTTCTCCCTCCCTCTTACCCTCCCCACCTTTGCAGCGATCAAAGAGTTTTTTCTTCTATGTGTGAGTCTGGTTTTCAGTTCTTATTGTAGGGGTCTCACACAGTACTTGTCCTTTTGTCACTGACTACTTTCAGTCAACATAATTTCCTCCAATTGAAACCAGGTTGTAAGATGTTTCCTAAAATCATCATTGTTTTTTATTATTGCATAGTGTTATATTGAGTATATCCACCATAGTTTAGCTATCCATTCCTCTGCTGTTGTGTTTCTGGGTTGATTCCATCTTTTTGCTATTGTGGACTGTGTTGCAATAAACATTGGTGTGCATATATCAGTTGGTGTGAGTGACCTTGATTCTGTAGGATATATTACAAGCAGTAGAATTACTGGGTCAGATCGTATATCTAGATCCAGCTTTTTAAGGAAGCGCCAGATTGCTTTCCAAAGAGGTGACACCATTTTGCAATTCCACCAACAGTGTAGGAGAGCTCCAGTTTCTCCACAGCCTCTCCAGCATTTGTTGTTCTGTGTTTTGGGGGTCATGGCCAACCTTGTCAAGGTGAGATGGTATCTCATTGTAGTTTTTATTTCAATTTCTTTAATAACTAGTTACTAAATTTATTATTAATAATAATTCAATTTCTTTAACAACTAATGATCATGAGCATGTCCGTGTGTGTTTTTTGGCTGCCTGGAGCTCTCTTTAGAGCAGTGTCTGTCCATCTCCTTTGCCCATCGCTTAATTGGATTATCTGGCTTTGTCTTAGTGATATTTTGTAGTAACTTATAGATTATGGAGATCAGACATCGGTCTGAAATGTAGTTGCCAAGTATTTTTTCCATTCTGTAGGTGGCCTTTTAATTCTTTTGATGAAGTCTTTGGATGAGCAAAAGTGATTCTTAGTAGTTCCCATTTGTCTCTTCTGTTGATTGTGCTTTGTCAGATTTTGAAGTCTGTCTACATTGTGTATTAAAACTTTCATTGTTGATCCTTTTTTTCCTTGGATGAGCTTTATCATTTTAGATTTGATATTTAGTTCTTTTAACCAGTTTGAGTTGATTTTTGTATAAGGTGTGAGATATGGGTCTTGTTTCAGTTTCTTTGCAGATGGACATCCAATTTTGCCAGCACCATTTGTTGAAGAGATTGCTTTTATCCCAGTTAAATGTCTTAGGGCCTTTGTTGAATATCAACTGTTCATAGGAGGATGGTGTCATCTCTGGGGTCTCAACTCTGTTCCATTGATGTATCTGTATTCTTTTGTCCCAGTCCCAGGCTGTTTTGACAACTGTGGCAGTGTAATAGGTTCTAAAGTGGAGTAGTGAGAGGAATCCCAGTGTGTTCATCTTCTTCAGCAGTGCTTTACTTATCCGGGGCTTCTTCCCTTTCCAAACAATTTGGTGATTTGTTTTTCCATCTCCTTAAAAAATTCACAGGAATTTGTATTGGGATTGCATTATATACACAGATTGTTCTGAGTAAAATAAACATTTTCACAATGTTAAGTCTTCCTATCCATGAGCTGGGTAGGTTTCTCCATTTATGTAAGTCTCTCTTAGTTTCATGTGGTAAGATTTTGTAGTTCTCTTTGTAAGGGTATGTTATTTCTCTGGTTAGATTTATTCCCAGGTATTTTATCTTCTTGACAGCCATGGAAAATGGTATTGACTTGGCGATTTCTTCTTTAATAATCTCACGGTTGGTATAAAGGAATGCTACTGATTTACTTATGTTTATCTTGTGTCCTGAGACTTTGTTGAACTCTTCTATCAGTTGGAGTAGTTTACTTATGGATTCTTTAGGATTCTCTGAGTATGCAATCATATCATCTGCGAAGAGGGAGATTTTTACTTCAGCTTTGCCGATGCACATGCCCTTTATTTCTTGGTCCTGTCTAATTGCTCTGGCTAGAAATTCTAGTACAGTGTTGATCAGGAGAGGTGAGAGTGGGCATCCTTGTCTAGTTCCTGCTCTCAAGGGGAATTGTTTCAGTCTCTCTCCATTTAGGATGATGTAGGCAATTGGCTTTGTATAAATGGCCCTAATTGCATTGAGGAATTTACCATCTATTTCTATTTTGCTGAGAATTTTTAGCACGAATGGGTGTTTGACTTTATAAAATGCCTTTTCTGCATCAATAGACAAAATCAGGTGATTCTTGTCTTTTGTTTATTTAAGTGGTTGATGACATTAATTGTTTTTATGGTGTTGAACCAGCCTTGCATCCCTGGTATGAGTCCAACTTGGTCGTGATGAATTATTTTGTTTGATATCTTGTTGTATTCTATTGGCAAGTATTTTGTTGAAGATTTTTGCATCTAGATTCAAGAATGATATTGGTCTGTAGTTCTCCTTTTTTTGTCGGGTCTTTCCCTGGCTTTGGTACCAGGGTTATGTTGGCCTCATAGAATGAATTTGGGAGTATTCCATCCCTTTATAGGCTGTGAAATAGTCTCAGAAGTATGGGAGATAACTCTTCTCTAAAAGCTCGGTAGAAATCTGTGGTGAAGCCACCTGGGCCAGGGGTTTTTTCAGTTGGCAGTTTTTTGATGACTTTTTCAATCACTTCCTTTGTGATTGGTTTATTAAGTTGTTCCGCTTCATGTTGTAATAATTTGGGTAGGTGGTATGAGTCAAAGAATTTGTCCACTTCCTCTAGGTTTTCGAATTTGTTAGAGTACAGTCTTTTGTAGTATTCTGTTATGATATTTTTTATTTCTGTTGGGTCTATTGTGACAACTGCTGTCTAATTTCTTAGTTGGGTTATTTTTTTCCTTTCCCGTTTTTCTGTAGTAAATTTAGTCAGTGGTTTGTCAATTTTGTTGATCTTTTAAAAAACCAGCTTTTGGTCTTTTCAATTTTTTCAATTTTTCTTCTATTCTCTAATTCATTTAGTTCTGCTCTAATCTTTATGGTCTGTTTTCTACTGGTGACCGAGAGGTTCCTCTGTTGCTCTCTCTCTACTTGTTCAAGCTGTAGGTTTAGTTCTTTGGTTTGAAGTCTTTCTTCCTTCCATATGTTTGCATTTCTAGAGATAAACTGACCTCTGAGCACTGCTTTAGCTGTATCCCACAGGTTCTGGTAGGACATCTTTTCATTCTCATCGAAATCTGTAAATTTCTTTATTTCATGCTTGATTTCTTCTATAACCTGTGGCTTTTTGTGCAAGGTGTTGTTCAGTTTCCATGAGTTCCACTTTCTATTTTTTTTCTGCTATTAATTTAGACTTTTATGGCTTTATGATCTGAGAAGATGCTTTGCAATAATTCAGTGGTATGATTTTGTTGAGATTTGCTCTATGTCCTGACACGTGTTCTATTCTGAAAAGTGTTCCATGTGCACTGGAGAAGGAGGTATAGTTGTCTGCTGATGGATAGAAAGTTCTGTATTGTCAGTGAGATCTGTTAGTTAATTGTGGAAATAAGATCTTCTGTGTCTTTACTGAGCTTTCTTCTAGACAATCTGTCCAATATTGAAAGTGGAGTATTGAAGTCTCCCACTATTATTGTGGAGTAATCTATCTCGTTTTTGAGTGTAATCAGTGTTTCTTTGATGTATTTTGGTGGTCTATTATTAGGTGCATAAATATTTAATATGATGAAGTCCTGCTTGTGTATTGACCCTTTCAGCAATATTGTGCATCCTTGTCTATGATGGTGGATTTTACATTAAAATCTATTTTACCCGAGATTAGTATTGCCACACCTCCTCTTCCGTGTATATTGTTAGCTTGATATATATTCTTCCATCCTTTAATTTTCAGTTTGTTCATATCTTTAAGTCTAAGGTGAGTTTCTTCTAAGCAACATATGGACGGGTCGTATCTTTTGATTGAAGATATCACTCATTGTCTCTTTACTGGAGCATTCAGTCCATTGACACTTAATGCAATTATTGATAAGTATGTGTTTAGTGCTATCATTGCAATAAGTTTATTTTTATGTTGGTGTTTTCCCTGTTGCTCTTATTTATCTGTTTTGGGACACACTGTGAGTTGAGTTTTCACCTTTTTCAGTGTTGGTTTTGTGGTTGTTGAGACTCCTGTATTATGTTTCTTGATTTGACACATTGCATCTTTATTGTGCTTTGTGGCTGTCCCTATATCCCCCTTAATAATCTGTGTTTAAACACAATTTTAATTACTGAAAGTCTTATTAACTTCATCTCCATCTGGAAGGACTATAACAACTGTAGTGCATCCCTCTTTTTGATATGATGACATCATAGTTTTCATGATATGATCACTGGATCACTTCTTTTAATATTATAGCTTTGATTGAGTTTGGAGCCTTCCCTAAATGAGTAGGTTTCTGGATGATGTGCCCTGTGTTTTCTCCTAAAATATAAAGTTAATGGTTTTGTTCTTCCAAGTGAAAAACTTCTTGTAGCTTTGGTTTGGTTTTTACAAAGTCTCTGAGTTTCTGTTTATCTCCAAATGTCTTAATTTCATTTTCATATTTGAAAGACAGTTTTGCAGGATAAATAATTCTTGGTTGGAAGTTTTTCTCCTTCAAGGCTTTGAATGTGTCTTCCCATTGAATCCATGCCAGCATTGTTTCTGCTGAGAAATGAGAAGAAAACCTACAGGGTTCCCCTCTGAATGTTAGTTTGTTTTGAGTCTTACTGCCTTTAAGAGTTTCTGCTTATGTTTCCTTTTGTTAAGCTTGAGTATAATATGCCTTGAAGTCTTTCTTTTGAGATCTATGTTGAGTGGCATTTGATATGCATTTTGGATATCTATATTCTCTTATAATTTCTGGGGAGTTTTCTGTCAGCAGCTCAGCAATAATACTCTCTGTGTTCTCAGGTGTCCTGCCTTTTTCAGGAACTCCAATTAATAGTAGATTGTTCCTTTTAATAGAGTCCCACATGCTTCTTAATGCTTCTTCATTTTTTTAATTTCTTTTTTCTGATTTATCCTCATAGATGCTGGAGTCAGTAGCACTGTCTTCCAAGTCAGAAAGTCTCTTTCCCATTTGTTCCATTCTGTTTTATTGGCTTTGAATTGAAGTTTCTGTGTGTTTGATTTTGTTCTTAATCTGCTGGATTTCAGAGTACTGGTGTTCCATCAGATCAAACAGCTTGCTTAATTTTTTGTTTTCTTCTGCTCATTTTGTACAACGTCTTGGAGGGCTCCATGTATAATCCTTCTGTACTTACCCTTCAATAGTTGCAGAAAGGCTTCTTTGTCTGGGAAATTCTTTAGTTCTTTCTTTTTGGGCCTTCTGAACTCGTAGGTGAATTCTTCTTAATGTTTTTGCCCAAAGTTTGTTGCTTTTTGGACATCTAGAAGTTGTTTTGTTTCTCTGGTGATACCTTAATGAGACCTAAAGGTCAATCTGAAAAGGAAGTTGATCATCAGATACCTCTATGTACTCCAGTGACTGACTGGGCTCAGTGGTATTTCTGGGGTAGCAGGCTCCATCTCCTGATTGCTAAAGAGACAGCTCTGCTTACAGAGTTACCAGAGAGCTATCAGTTGACCGTATAATGTGAGATCTGGGAAAGTGAGCACCTCTATATCCAACCCTAGATGCTGTAAACTAGTTCAAAATACAGAAATGCTTCTTCTCTGCTGTCGTCTCTTGGCCACACAGTTCAAAAGACTGCTTTTCTGTTGGAAAAGCACTCTCTGGGCATGTGCTGCCTCCCAGCCTGGGAATTAAGTCTAGCTGAGGCCTCTGTATGAGTAACTCCACCTACCAGGCAATCAAGATGGCTTCCTGCACAAGCTCTCCCACCCACCTCGGAATAGGCTATTCAGTGACAGAGAATCGGGGAGAAAAGCCAAAAGCATCAAGGTGCATAGATTCCAAGGCCAGGCTCTCAAAATGTAGTGACTCTGCTTGCTGATCCCATCAATAGTGTGTCCGAGTCCTGCCATCAGTCAAGTCCCAGCCCCACCCACACGCTAAGACAGAGCAAAGAAAAAGTTAAAATGGCATGTTACCTTCAGGCCATGAGATCTGGTACTCAACAAGGTGGAGTGTTGGCAAAAGTGATGACGTTTCCCTCTCAGTGGTATGTAATCTGAATAGACAGCCCTGTGCTATGTCCTAGGGTTCACTAGGTGTCCAGAAGGCTCTGTTTAATCATCAATTCAGGCCTTGGTTTCCAGAGTGATTTAGGGAGACATGTGTTTAGTTGGTCATCTTGACTCTACCCCATAGAAGGAAAATTTTTAAACTTTGTAAAGATTATCTATAAAATCATGTAGGAAATATTATACTAAATTGAATCACATTAAAATTTGCCTTTGAGATGGGGGACAAGCAATTATGCTTGAGATTGTCACTTCGTTTCAACATTGTACTGGAGTCTTTAGCCAGCACAGCACTGTAAAATTTAAGTGTTGGAAAGAAAGAAACAAAGTCATCTTTATTTGTAGATTGTGTGTTCACATATGTAGCAAACCCAAAAAAATACATAAATTTTAATTATTCAATTTTTAATACAATTCAGTAAGTTCATTGCATAAAAATATAAAGTATATTTCTCTGTATCCAGAACACACTAGTGCCTAGTAACACATCATAAGATAACATGTAAGATGCTCATGGTGAAAATTAAAAAACTTTTTTTGAGAAATATTAAAGATATATCATATTTATCAAATGGGAAGCTCAAAATTTTGAAGATGTTTATTTTCTCTAAATTGATCTGTAGGTTCAAGGCCAATGAATTAAAATCCATAGTGGAGATATTTTTGGCAGAAACTGACAAATTGATTCCAGAATTTAAATAGAAACACAAAAGAGTAATAGTTGAAAACATTGTTGCAGAAAAAATGAGAGAATTTTATCACTTTATGATAAAACAATAAAAGAAACTGAAACCAAATTTACTGTCATCAAGTTGATTGTAGCTTGTATTGACCTACTAGGGCAGAGTAGAATCAGACCATAGCGTTTCCAAAGAGTTTAAGCTATTGACCTTTTGGTTAGCAGCAGAGTTCTTAACCACTGTACAAAAGGGCTCCAACAAAACAACGTTAATATAAAAGGTTATACTATTGTCATATATCATGGATTAAATTGTGTCCCCCAGATATATGAGGACTGCCAATTAAGCTCACAAACTCATCCTAGAAAAAGTGCCACATATCTCATTGCTGAATGTCACTACAGTCAACTTTGAATTACTCCTCCTGGCAAGCTGTGCATCAACACCAGTGCCTAGTCCATGCTTCAGCTCAACTTTGGAACTGTCTTTCTGGAATGGCCATCAGAGCTGTCACCTCATATTACCCTTGATGTCCTGAATATCATCAAAATGTCTTCTTTTCCTTTATTTTTGGGAAAGAAAAAAGTCATAGGGGGGCCAGATCAGGTGAGTACAGAAGATATTCCAATAGAATTATTTGCTTACTGGCTGAAGATTCCCTCACAGACAATTATACAATTAAGTTCATAAACTTGCCACCATGTAACTGTGTGCAATGGTCATTCCAGAAAGTGTTCGAAAACTGCTTTGAAAGGTAGACTATCAATGCATAGCTTCCCAAGGTAGTACATTGAAGGTGACCACAGTGCTATTCAGCAATGAGAGCAATTCAGTTTGCAGACATAACTGCTGGACGTTGTGTGTATATCAGTTTGACCAGATTATGATTGCTTGTATTGTGTGACTATCTCCCATTTTGTCATTTGATGTGATTTTTCTGTGTTGGAAATTCTATCTCTATAATGTTAAGGAGATGAGATTGGTGACAATTATATGGATGAGGTAGGACTCAATCTATAATATTGGATTGTGCCTTCAGCCAATCTCTTTCAAGACAAAAGAGAATGGTGAGCAGAGGGACATGAGGAACTCATACTGAGAAACAATAGCCAGAAGAGTAGTGTGGCCTTTGGGCATGGGCACCTTGTGCTGAGAAGCTTCTGGACTGGTGAATATTGACTACAAGGATCTTCCTTCAGGGGCTCTGGAGAAAGAAAGGCTTTTTTTGGAGCTGGTGCCTTGAACTTAGACTTATACTGTATTAGATTATGAAAGAAACAATTTATCTTTGTTATAGCCATCCACTTGTGGTATTTTTGTTATAGCAGTCCTAGATAACCAAATCAGCATAGGAATAGAAAAATAGACCATAGGAACAGAACAGAAATTCCAGAAACAGATTCACTTAATTTGTGAGAAAGCTGGCACTGCAGAGAAGGGGAAAAAATTGACTTTTTGATTAAGTACTGCTGAGGTACTCAAAGTTCCATAAAGGAAAAATAACAATCACATTGCTACTTCACATGATACACAGAAAGTAATTCTAGGTGGATTGTTGACTTAAATGTGCAGAGAAAATTAACGTAGCTTGCAGAAGTCACATAGAAGGATATTTCATGCCCTCAGAAGAGAGAAAGATTTCCTAAAGACCCAACAAGCACAACCATAAAGGATATTATTTGACTGCTTTCAATTTCATTTCCTGTCCTTTTGCTCTGCTCAGTCTACTAGGGTGCTGCTCATAAAAATTACTTTGCCCAGACTGGTTTGGGCCAGTGATATCTACTGACACTATCTTAGTGGGAACGAGTAAGAGAGAAGCTTCTCCTTCTCTTACTAAGGTAGTGACTCCTCTGGCAGCAAATTTATGTCTTCCGTGATTCCTGCTTCCAGAAACTCCCTTGTTCCACAGCCCCAGCTCCCACCAAGCACTTCATGTCATGAATCTAGGTGCCACCAGGTGGTGCCAACTCCTTCTTCAAGCCAAACTCATTGCTGTTCAGTTGGTTTCTGACTCATAATGACCCTATGGACAGAACAGAACTGTCTCACAGGGCTTCCAAGCCTGTAAATCTTTATTTGAAATACAGATACTCCTTGGAAACTCTGTGAGGTAGTTCTACTTTGTCCTATAGGTGGGCTATGAGCCAGAATCAACTCTATAGCAACAGTTTTTTTTAAAAAAATAGTATTTCATATAGGTGATATCATGCAATATTAATCATTTCATATCTGGATTATTTTATGTAGCATATAGGTTTCATCCATGTCATAGCATATATCAGAATCTCATTTTGTAGAACAGAAACTCTTAACTGTAATTTAAAATCATCTCTATGTTTTCCTTAGATGGTCAGAGACAACTGAAAAAAACAAGTAGTTCAAACAGGGAGAAAATTATGGAATACCTACAGTAGGCATAGACATAGACAAAAAACTAAATTAGTAATTACCAGGGACTAGTGAGGGACAGCAGCCCTAGTGGCACAGTGGTTAAGAGCTCAGCTGCTAACCAAAAGGCTGGCAGTATAAATTCACCAGCTACTTCCTGGAAACTCTATGGGGAAGTTCTATTCTGTCCTATAGGGTTGCTATGAATCAGAATCAATTTATCAGTCTAATAACAACAACATTATAGATGTGTATGAGAGAAGGAGAATACAGGAAGTTATTTTAAAATGGAGAGCAAGTTGACTTAAGATTTTTGTCGGAAGAAGTAATGCCAAGATGGCAGAGTAGTTAGATACGTTCTGTGATCCCTCTAACAACAAAGACTGTAAATAACAAATAAGTCAATTATGTAGGACATTCTAGGAGCCCTGACCATCAATGGGAAAGTTGAGAAATTGTACCTGAACAATGAGGAAGGGAGCACACATGAACAATGAGGAAGGGAGCATACATGTAGAAGTACCCATGACTAGCCAGACCTGACCCATTGGGAATTGGTGGCAGCAGTCTGATGAATAGAGCAGTGGTATTTGGTGGGCAGCCTCCTCAGAGTGAGAGACAGAGCAGCAGAGAGCATACTCACACCCACAGAACCAGTGAAAAGCTGCACTTGATGGCCAAAAGCTACTTAGCTTGTATCTAACCTACTGCATGAATATCTAAATCTTTCCTTTGGAATAAACTGCTCTCCCCTTTCCCAGTGCTTTCACCTCCCTTTTCTGCATTGCACCTGGCTCTGGCATCTGATACCATTACCTGAGCTGGAAGTATGACTCCTTAAGCATGCCCAAAGCCATTCTCCTAGACTCTGACAAGGACAGTTTAATAAAATAGGGGGAAGGACAAAAAAAATCTACCAAATTCCCTGAGCTGGACACTCACGGTGGAAACAGTTCCTTTAGCTAGGATCAGATATAAGGTCGCAAGCCTTTCTCATAGACATTCAAGGATGGTTGCTAGCCCCCTGCATTTCTCAATGCTTCCAGCCAGACACCTGTGCCTACGCTGATCACCCTTGCACATCTAGAACTGTAGGGGAAAACAAGCACCATGAACTTGGTGACTGAGTACTTGGACACCTGAGGTGAATCCATACAAGCAAAATAAATGGACTCCTGGGCTTGCAAGTCTAGTAACAGCTCCAGCCACCTGGTGATAGGATGTTAGAATTTCAAAGGCACCAATAACCAAACTATCACACATGACTAGCTTATTCAGACACTTTGAAAGAAAGCAAAACAAGAAGCTAGAACACAGTAAGCAAAAATAAAATAAATAAATTCAACAACTTACTCATGGCTCAGATACATCAGTCATTATCAAATCATTTAAAGAAACAGGCCACAATAACTTCAGAAAGCTCCCACAGAAAAAAATCAAGAAATTTTCTAGAGAAGAAAACTTCCTGTAATTACCAGAGGTAGAACACAAAAGATTAATATTTAGAATTCCTTCAAAGATCAAGAAGGAGTTGAAGCCAAACGTGGCAGAGCATAATGACAAATTCAACAAGGTGCAGTAACAACATATAGAGACAGGAAGTAGAAATTCAGAAAATTATAAAATTACAGAATTAGACAAATCAATGGAAAGTCAAAGGAGCATAACTGAGGCAAAGGAAGGCCAAAATTAGTGAAACTGAAGATAAAAAATGTGACACCAACATATCTGAGGAAAATTTAGATAAAAGAATTTTAAAAAATACACTAAAAATTATATAATACTCTACCAAGAGGAGTAATCTATGAGTGATAGGAGTAACAGAATGGGGTTGACAGAAAACTTTCCCGATATGATGAAAGATGAGAAGATATCCATCCAAGATGGACCTGAACTTCACACAACATAAATCACAAAAGAAATACACCAAGGCATATTATAATCAAACTTGCCAAAACTAAATATAAGGAGACAATTTTAAATTTGAGTAGGCCCCTAGGGTCGCCATGAGTCGGATTCGACTTGAAGGCACTTGGCCAGGGATAAACAACAAATATCTACAAAGCCAAGCCAAGTGTGGTTGAGTTGGATCTGACTCATGGCGACCCTAGAGGCCAGAATAGAACTGCACTCTAGAGTATTCAAGGAGTGCTAATCTTGGACTACTCAGCAGAAACCATGCAGGAAAGAAGGTAATGGGATCACATATACAAAGCCTTGAAAGAAAATAATCACTAGCCAAGAATTATGGATCCAGCCAAACTGTCTCTCACATGTGATGGTGAAATTAGGATACTTCCAGATAAACAGAAATGTAGGAAATTTGCCAAAAAAAAATCATAATTACAAAAAATACTAAAAGAAGTTCTTTGGCTAGAAAATCAGTAACATCAGATAACAAACCAACACTAGAATGCAGAACAGAGCAATTGAATATCAACCTAAATAGGGAAATCACAAAAATAATTCAAAGACAAAACACTGCAAATAGCGATATCGTTATGTAAATATTATAGCAAACAAGAGGAACTTAAAAAATGTAGTCATAGATCATTCATATGGAGAAGAAAGATGATATAAAGAAATTAAAGACTGGTTTAAGTTTAGAAAAATGTGTGCAAATAGTAAAGTAACCACAAAGGAAACAATACTCCTACACATCAGGATAAAAAAAAGAAAAGAAAATAAAGAAGTCTCAACAAATGCAAAGCCACTAACATTGAAAAAGAAGAAAAGAAAACAAAACAAACCCTAAAGAAAAAGGGCTCAGCACAGAACATTACGTCAAACAAAGAAAAAGTCTACAACACATGCAAAAAAGACATCAAAATGGTAGCGCTAAACTCATACCTATCAATAATGCTGAATATAAAAAATGGATTAAATGCACCAATAAAGAGACAAAGAGTGGCAGATAGAATAAAATGACACCATCTGTCTGTATACTGCCTACAATAGACATGCCAGCCAGCCAAGTGCCGTCGAGTGGGAGCCAACTCATGGTGCTAGACATACCTTAGACTTAAAGACATGAACAAACTAAAACTCAAAGGATGGAAAAAATACATTAAGCAAACAAAATTAAAACAAACAAACAAACAGGAGTGGCAATGTTATTTTCTGATAAAATCCACCACATTGGATAAGAAAGGACACTATATGGTGATTAAAGGGTAACACTCCAGGAGGACACAACTGTTATGGATTGAATTGTGCTCCCCCTAAAAATGTCTATAATAATTTGACTGGGCCATAATTCCCAATAACGTGTGATTGTCCTCCATTTTGTGATTTTCCTATGCTGTAGATCCTAATCTATGCCTACGGTTAATGGATTGGATTATGTTGAAAGAGGATTAGGGTGAGACATTAATGCCCTTACTAAGGGAGTTTCCTTGGAGTGTGGCTTGTATCACCTTTTATCCTACAAGAGATAAAAGGAAAAGGAAGTAAGCAGAGAGTTGGAAACCACATACCATCAAGAAAGCAGCTCTAGGAACAGAATGTGTCCTTAAGACCTGAAGTTCTTACACAAAAATACTCTCAGAGCAAAGAAAGACTGATGCAACATGAAGACCTTTCTTCTGAGCTGACAGAGAGAGAGCAAGCATGTTCCCCTGGAGCTAGTGCCTGGAATTGGAACTTTCAGCCTACTAGATGATGTAAGAATAAACTTTTCTTTGTTAAAGCCATCAATTTGTAGTATTTCTGTTATAGCAGTACTAGATGACTAAGACAGTAACCATATTCAGTACTTACACACCCAGTGACAGGGCATCAGAACACATACAACAAACTCTAACTGCACTGGAAAGAGATATGGCAGATCTACAATAATAGGAGACTTCAACGCAACTCTTTCAGTGAAGGACAGGACATCCAGAAAAAAGCTCCATAAAAACACCAAAGTTCTAAGTGCTACAATCAGCCAATCTGACCTCATAGACATATACAGAACACTCCACCCAACACCAGCAAAGTGTACTTTATTTTCCAGTGTGTATGGAACACTGTCCAGAAGAGACAACATATTAGGCCATAAAGCAAGCCTTAACAAAATTCAAAGCATCAAAATATTACATAGCATCTTTTCAGACCATAAAGTCACAAAAGTAGAAATCAAAAAGAAAAAGCAAGGAAAAAAAAAAATGAAACACTAGAAACTGAACATCTTACTCAAAAACTACTAGGTTTGAGAAGAAATCAATGATAGGATAAAGAAAGTCATGAAATCAAATGAGAATGAAAACACATTATACCATAACCTTTTAAACACAACAAAAACGATGCTCAGAGGTTAATATATCTCAAAAATGCAGACACTTAAAGAGAAGAAAAGGTCCAAATCAGCTCATTAATCCTACATCTTCAAGAAGTAGAAAGAGAGCAGCAAAAGCACCCACTCAGACACAAGAAGAAAGCAAATAATAAAAATTACAGCAGAACTAAATGAATTAGAGAATGGAAAATGATTGAGATAGTTAAGACAAGAAGCTGTTTCTTAGAGAAGTTCAACAAAATAAAAAAAAAATGGGCCAAACCAACAAGAGATAAACAAGAGAGAAAGCAAATAACCTGAATAAGAAATAAGATGGGCGACAATTACAACACACCCAATTAAAACTAAAAAAAATCTTAACAGAATACTATGAAAAACTGTACCCTAACAAATTTGAAAACCTAGAGGATATGAATTTATAGAAACACAGTACCTACCTAAAGTAATAAAACAGAGGTAGAACAACTAAAGAAACCCATAACAAAAGAAGATATTGAAAAGGCTGTTAGAAGCTCCCAACCAAAGAAATGCTGATTGTGTTGGCATCACTGCAGAATTCTACCAAACTTTTAGAGATAAGTTACGACTACTATTGCTAAAGGTACTTCAGAGCATAGAAAAGGATGGAATACTGCCAAATTCCTTCTGTGAAGCCAGCATAACCTGACACCCAAACCAGGCAAAGACAGCACAAAAAAAAAAAAAAAAAAGGAAAATCACAGACCAATATCTCCCATGAATTTAGATGTAAAAAATCCTCAACAAAGTTCTAATCAGTAGATTTCAACAACATATCAAATAATAATAATAATTCACCCGGACCAAGTGTGATTCTTACTAGGTGTGCAGGGGCGGTTCAATCTTAGAAAAACAACTAATGTAATCAACCACACAAATAAAAGACAAGAACTTATCAGTATCTAATCTCTTTAACTGGATATCTAATTCATGAAGACAAAATCCAACACTCATTCATATTAAAAACTCTCAGACAAACAGGAATAGAAGGGAAATTCCTCAACATATTAAAAAGGCATTTATACAAAGTCAAAGGCCAACATAATCCTAAATGAAGAGAGTCTGAAAGTATTTCCCTTGAGAACAGGAACCAGGCAAGATGTCCATTGGCACCACTCTTATTCAACATTGTGCTGGAGGTTCTAGCCAGAGCAATTGGACAAGGTAAATAAAGGGCATGTGGATTTATAAGGAAGACCTAAAAGAATCCACCAAAAATTGACTGTAACTAATGGAAGAGTTCAGCAAAAGATCATGAAATAAATATATATAAATCAATTGGATTCCTTGATACCAACAAAGAGAATATTAAAGAGGAAATCACCAAATCAATACCATTTACAATAGCCCCCAAGAAGATAAAATTCTTAGGAATACATCTAACTGGAGATGTAAAAGACTTATAAGGAAAATTACAGAACCCAACTGCAAGAAACTAAAAGAGATGAACATAAACAGAGAAGTCTGCCTTGCTCATGGATAGAAAGAGTCAACATTGTGAATATGTCTATTCTATCCAAAGTGATCTATAGACACAGTCCAATCCCAATGCAATTCCAAAGGCATTTTTTAATGAGATAGAGAAACAAATGATCAACTTCATATAGAAAGGGAAGAGGCCTCATATTGCCTGTCTTTAGACACTCTTATACTGCCACAGTAGTCAAAAGAGCCTGGTACTGGTACCATAACAGATAAGTAGACCAATGTAACAGAACTGAGAATGCAGACATAAAATAGTCTGCCTGTGAGTAGTGCTATTTGACAAAGGCCCAAAGTCCTTAAGTTGTGGAAATGACAGCCTCTTTAATAAATGGTATTGGCATAGCTGTATATTCATCTGCAAAAAATAAAAGAAGACCCGTATCTCACACCATGTAGAAAAACTAATTCAAAATGGATCAAAGACCTAAATATAAAATCTAAAACAATAAAGATCATGAAAGAAAAAATAGGGACAACACTAGGAGCCTCAATATGTAGCACAAATAGAATATAAAACATTGCTAACAATGCACAAACACAGAGGTAATAGATAACTGGGAACTTCTCAAAATCAAACAACTTATGCTCATCCAAAGACTTTAGCAAGGATAGAGACAACCTACATACTGGGGAAAAAAATTCTGGCTACTGCAAATCTGATCAGTGTATAATCTCCATAATCTACAATATACTGCAAAACCTCAAAAACAAAAAGATAAATAATCCAAGTAAAAAATGAGCAAAAGATATGAACAAGCACTTCATTGAAGAAGACATCCTAGCAGCTGACAGATACATGGTAAAATGCCCACGATCATTAGCCATTAGAGAAATGTAAATCAAAACTGCCATGAAATATCGTTTTACCCTGACAAGGCTAAAATTAATCCAAAATACAAAATAATAATGTTGGAGAGGCTGTGGAGAGACTGGAACACTTATACACTGCTAGTGGAAATGAAAAGTGGTACAACCACCGTGGAAATTTAGTGCTTTTTTAAAAAACTAGAAATAGGAATACCATACATATGATTCAGCAATCCCACTTCTTGGAATATAGTATAGAGAAATAAGGGTTGTCACATGAATGGATACCTGTACATCAATGTTTATTGCAGCACTATCAACAATAGCAAAAAGACAAAATCAGTGTAGGTGCCCATCAGCAAACAAATGGATAAACAAACTACAAATATATTAACACAATGGAATACTATGCAATTACTAGGAACAATGATGAACTTGGGAAACATCTCTCAACATGGAAGATATTACACTGAGTGACATTAGTCAGCTTCAAAAGGACAAATATTGTAGCGGACTACTGTTACATGGACTCAGGAAAAAGTTTAAACACAGAAGAAAACAGTCTTTCATGGTTACAAAGGTGGGGAGGCAGGGAGATGGGTATTCATTGATTAGAGTGTAGGTAAGAATTGAGTCAGGTAAAGAGAGGGGCAGTCCGTAGTAAAGGGGCTGCTACGGACTGAATTGTGTCCTCTCGAAACTGTGTGTAGCCTTGTGGCTAGGCCGTGATTCCCAATATTGTGTGATGTTCCTGTATATTGTAAATTTTGCCTCTATGATGTTGATGAAGGAGGATGGGCAGCAGTTGTGTTGGTGGAATAGGACTCAATGTGTAAAATTTTATTGTGCCCTAAGGCAATTTCTTGAAATATAAGGGAAAAGCAAGCAAGCAGAAAGTGGGGGACCTCAAATTTTCAAGAAACAGGCAGTGCTAAGAGCAGAGCATGCCTTTTGGACAAGACTCAGGGTCACTCTGCCTCAGAAGCTCCCAATCCAGGAGAAGACTGCCATCAAGAACCTTCCTCCAGAGCCAGCAAAGAAAGCCTTCCCCTGGAACTAATGTCTTGAATCTGGCCTTGTAGCCTAGTGACGACGGAATAATTTTTTTTTGTTGTTAAAGCCATATACTTCTGCTATTTCTGTTGCAGCAGCACTAGATCAGTAAGACAGGGAGGTCAGCACAGCCCGACTAAACCAAAAGCTAAGAGGCTTCTGAAATATGAGGTCTGACATTAAGTTCGTGAACTCATTCTAGAAAATGTGCTACATACCTCAGCGCTGAATATCACAATTGTCACCTTTGAAATACTCCCCTTGGGAAGCTAAAGACTGCTGCCAGTATCTAGTCTCTGCTTCAAAGTAATTTTGGAACTTTTTTTGGGGAATGGCCGTCAGAGTTGTCATCATATTACCCTTGATGTCCTGAATGTCATAAAAAAATCTTCCTTTCAGTATTTCCTTTATCTTCTGGTAAAGAAAAAAGTAATTGGGTACCAGATCAGGTCAGTAAGGAGGGTGTTCTAACACAGTTCTTTGTTTATTGACTAAAAACTCCCTGACAGACAGCTATACCATTAAGGTCAAAACCTTGCCGACATGCCACCATGAACAATGGCCATTCCAGTAAGAGCTGCAAAATTACTCTGAAGGGTAGACTAGGCACTGGCATTGGTGCGTAGCTTTCCAAGGGGAGTACTTCAAAGGTGACCATAGTGATATATAGCAATGAGGTATTGTTACTCGATTTGGGTTCATGCCCTAGAGCAGTCAAGCCAATGAAACATAGCTCCAAGTTAGAAAGAGGAAGAAAGTTTATTAGGAGGCTCAACAGCACTGCAGGCTGTTCTCAGAAGACAAGTTTTACATCAGAGTTTATTTATCATTTCAACAAGAAATACTTCATGTTTTTAAGCATGTAGCCCACAGAGAACTGTATACATCACAAAACGTTTATTAAACTATAAATATGTATGTCAGACACCTGGACTCTAATCTGTGTGTTTGTAACCAGCAAAGACAAAATTATATAAAAATTCCTTAGTGAAACTAGTCTGCCAAGTTCCCTCTGAGATAAGGAGCAAGAAAGTAAGTTATGAATGCACAAAGTGCCAGGCAGCCTTCTTAGTGGTTGTTTTCCAGGCTGAAGGCCATTTCTTAGGAGAGCAAGGAACAGGAGGGAGACCAAGGTCACAGGCACTGAGGATGCTCTGAGCTCCTTTGGAAAGAGACCAGTGCAGAGGCCAGAGTAGCTAGTGCAGTAAAATACACTTAACAGATTATTTAGAGTATCATTATGGCATTAGTTATGTAATGTTCTCAATTACAAATTTTGAAAAGGGGAAAACATGTTGCAAGGTATTAGAGTTACAGTATATAGCACTTAGAACAATTAAGTTAGCAAACTTAACAGTTTGATCTCATATAATGCAAAACTTTGAAGAACAGAGTAGCAGAGGCAGGGGTCTGGGGATTATGGCTTCAGGGGACATCTAGGTAACTGGCATAACAAAGTTTATTAGGAAAATATTCTGCATCCCGCTTTGGTGAATGGTGTCTGCGCTCTTAAAAGCTAGCAAGTGACTGTCTGAGAGTGTCAATTAGTCCCAACCCACTTGTAACAGAAGAGAATGAAAGACTTCTAAGACAAGGACAGTATGAGCCCAGGAGACAAAAAGGCCACACAATTCAGAGACTAGTGTGATACGAGAACTAGATGGTGCCTGGACATCACCAATAACTGTCCTGATAAGGAACACAACATACAGTCTCTAACATAGAGGGAGAAAAATGGGTGTGTAGAAAGACCAAACTTGATGGCCCAACAGACTAGAGAGTCCCCAGAAGTCATGGCCCCTGGACTGTTAGCCCAGAGCTGAAACTACTTCTGAAGCCAACTCTTCAGGCAGATATTGGACTGAACTATAAGACATCAAAGGATACTGAGAAAGAATATGCTTTCTTGGCTTAAGTGTATATACGAGGCCAGCAGGGCAGCTCCTGTCCAGAGGTAAGACAACAAGACTGAAGGGGAGAGGACCTGGATGAACAGACATGGGAAATACAGGATGGAAAGCAGGAGAGCAGCTAGCAGTGTCTGGGTAAGTTTTTGTATCACCAACTGACATGAACTGCAAACTTCCACTTAAAGCACAACATTAAAAATTGTTTTTTGTTGGAAACAAGACCATTTTAAGTGGCTGCCTAATACTCCATTAAATACAATTTAAGCATCCTTTACTCTTGATAAAAACCCTGGTGGTGTAGTGGTTAAGTGTTACAGCTGCCAACCAAAAGGTCAGCTGTTCAAATCCACCAGGAGCTCCTTGGATGCTATGGGACAGTTCTACTCTGTCTTATGGGGTTTCTATGAACCAGAATTGACTCAACAACAACTTTTTTTTACTCTTAATAATGTAAGTTGTTTTAAATATTTTTAACATTACGAACATCAAAGAACACATAACAACACAATGACTACCCTTGTGTGTAAATCTTTATCTAACATGTTCCTAAGCGATGATTATTTCTAATACCTAACACTTAATGCAAATAAAGTACAGGTCCCTTCCTTACCCTCTTCCTTTCCTTCCTCTCCCCTTCCACTCCCCTTTCTTGCCCTGCCCTCTCTCTGACACTCCTCCCCTCCTCTTGACACTCACTTAGCAGATGGAAGGCTCTAGTCCTTGAATGTATGGTGGCCAGATGATACCCAGTATTTCCCACAAACAGAAACTTTAAAAGCATGGAAATAAAACTTGTCTGTTATTTCCATGGAGTCCCTAGTGATGCAAACAATTAAAGTGTTTAGCTGGTAACTGAAAGACTGGAGGTTTTAGTTCACCCAAAGACACCTCAGAAGAAAGGCTTGGTGATCTACTTCTAAAAAATCAGCCACTGAAAACCCTATGGACACAGTTCTACTCTATACATATGGGATTGCCATGATTTGGAATCAGCTCAGTGGCAGGTGGTTTTCATTGTTTTCACAGGCATTTGATGTTTAGTATTTGACAGTGAAAAGGTATCCCCAAGTGACAAGTGAGTGCAAAACCCCAATTCATTCTGTGACTTTCATTTGTTTTCCTGTTACATATTCATTTTTTTTTTTTAAATAGTTTGTTAAAAATACACACGAAATATTCATCTCGGAAAGCTCAGCTCCAGGCACAGATAAAAGATGCCTATAGAAGGGATGTACATTAGATCTGCTCTTTGGGTATTTGATTGCCTACACATTGAAATGATTGCTCTTCTGGCTCACGAGTTCTAAGCAAACCATATGACCAAAGACACCCACCCTTCATTCAGTGCCCAATTGGATGTTTTGTTTGTCATAAAAACTTAAACATTCCAATCAGATCCTTGGACAGAGAAACTGTAAATGATTCAAACAGAAGATTCTTGCTACTATGGAAATAATAGTAGTGTCAGAATTAATATCTGAGTTTTCTTTTTTAAGTCTCAGTATGCTGCCATTTCCCACTCTGACAGTTGTTTGTTGAAAGAAATTTTTAGGAGTAGTATCCTGGGGCAGTTCTGGCCACAGGGCTCACCAGAAGTGTGTTAAAGTTTGTTTTCTTGGTGTGAAAATTTTTTTCTCTCTTCACAAGTATTCTTGCTACTGCACTCCATCTCTCCTCTCAGAATGCATCCTCAGGAAAGGATCCAAAACTTGTAAGGTATAAATGTCATGCTGTCCTAGACTTGCCATCCTGCTGAGATGGCAACATTTTAAAAACAGAATTTCAGGTGGGAGAAGGATGTTGATTTAGGGGTTGAGGAACTCTCAGTGTGGATGCCCTTGAAATTTTACTCATCAGTAACCCAGACATGCTCATCCCCATACAGTCTTGAGAATCAGGTTGAATATATACATCTTTGTTCCCTACTGTTCAAACACCATTGTATACCCTGGAATAGAGAAGATCTCAATTTATCAGGGGAATCTGTTGCTGACAAAGGAGCCACCTGGGTTTTACTCATTTTGTGATTTTCATCTGTTGCTAGAGGACACCATGATTGCTAAAGCAAAGGATCAGTGTAAAAAAAAAAGGAAGAACCTCAACAAGACGGATCAAGACAGTGACTGTTCAGGACAGGACTGAGCTTCATTTTGTTGTTCTGAATGTCTCTATGAGTTCGAACTGACTTGATAGCACCTAATAACAGTAACAACATCTTTCTAGAAGACTGTAAAAACCATTTCTAATTTTGAATACTGATAGTCATTGTTGAGCCAATAGTACAACTAGGAACAGTGTTAGCATGTCCCAACCCACTCCTCAGCTTTCCAGGCCATCTTGCTTGCTTTACTTCACAAAACAAATGAATCTCTCACCTTTTGTCCTGCCCAAGGTTTTCTTTTGACCCATTTGCAAGAGATGAGACAACATGACATCTATCTACCCTCTTTAACATGCACCACTTCTTTTAGGAAGAATATGCAAGCAATCAGCTATTAACTTTTTTTTTTTAATATATAAATCATGTGTGGTAGGGATCAGACATCATTCCTAAGAGCTACCAACGCTGTGCCTAGGCTTGCAATAACATTTTTTACCCTTTACGTCTAATGGAATTGAGGACTCTCAATTGTTATATTATTCCTCTCTTTTGTTAATAAAATAATTGTTAAACCCAGTTGGTTCTATGGTCAAAAATTTAAATGGTGGGTGGGGCCAAGATGGCAAAGTAGTCACATGTCTCCTCAATTCCCTCTGAAGACCAAGGCCTGGAAAAACAATTGAACAGAGCAGAATGGTCATTCCGATAGTCCTAAGATCAGGATTGTGAGATCAGACTGGGCAAGATGAAGGGGTAAACTACCTTTGTCAGAGGTGAGATGGCAGTAGAAGGAGTCCTGCTTGTGCTGCTGCAGCAGCTAAGAAGCTTGCAGGTACTGCGTCATCTTTGTTAACCAGGAGACTGAGACTGGGACAGCTGAGCCGGAGAGCCTAGCAGGTGCTTGCTGCTATGATGAGCTGCAGTGCCTAAGTAGAAAGCATCTTTCACAGCTGAGAGGCTGTGCTTAAGATAGTCACATCAAGAGAACCCAGCATTGGCTGACAGCTGAGGGTACCAGTGTCCTTTACCCCTCTCTTCTCTGAGCTGTGCCATAGGGTCTGTTGGCTGAATGCAGGAGAGGTAGCTCAGAGACAGTATACCATCTTAGTCAGCAGAAAGACAGAGTTAGCTATGCCTGAGGGCCCAGCTGCGACTGGCTGCCATGCTGAGCAACAATGGCTGACTGGGCAGTGACTTTCTCAGCAGAAAAGCTGTTTTTAAGACAGTCATGCCTAGAGCATGTACTGGTTGTTGGCAGCTGAGTGTGATGGTGCCTTTACCCCTTCCTTCTTTGAGCTATGTCATAGTATCTCCAGATGCAACCCCTGTAAGACTCCACAAGTAAGTTGCCATTTTCGTCAGCTAGGAGGTGGCGCCTGCCATCCCTGAGGATCCAGCTGATACCCGCTGGTGCTGGACAGCACCTCTCTAGGCAGAAAAGCAGTTCTCAAGAAAATCACGTCAAGTGCTGACTGTGGTGGCACCATTCTGCCTCACTTCACTGAGCCACTCCGTAGCATCTGTTGGTGGACCCCAGAGAGATTCCATAAGTAGGATGCCATCTTTATCAGCCAGGAGGGGGGAATTGTCACTGTTGAATGCCCAACTGCCACTGGCTGCTGCTGGACAGCACCTTTCTCAGCAGAAAAGTGGTTTTTAAGATAAGCACATCTAAAGAATGCTACAGTGGTTGGTGGCTGAGTGTGGTGGTACCCTTCTTGCCTCCCTTCTCTGAGCTATGCCATAGTGTCTGCTGGCGTGACTCTGGGCAGCTGGCACAAATAAGTCACCATCATTGTCAGACAGGATGCACGGCCTGCCACCCGTGGGAGCCCAGCTGGGGCCAGCCACCAAGCCAAGCAGCATTGTGGGGTTGGACAGTGTCTCTCTCATCAGAGAAATTGTATTTAAGGTAGCTGCATCTAGAGAACACAGCAGCCGCCTGGTGGCTCAGTCTAGCAGTACCCTTACTCACTCCATTCTTAAAGTTACACCATAGCTTCAGTTGGTGCAAAGCCAGAGAAGCTGAACAGCTTTCTGATGGTGTAAAAACAATATCAGTATCTAGTCATTTAGAGAATCAGACCACCATGGCTCTGGAAAACTCCCAAAATAATTGAAAAACTTCCCAGATGAAGACTATGTGAAATCATTGGGAATAGAATACAAAAGAAATACGCATAGAGCCCTTCTAGAGATTAAACAGTGTGCAGCAGAACAAAATGAAAAATTAAGGAAGCTATATGAACTGCTAGAACATCAATGATCTGAAATTCATCAGATCAATAATAAAATTATAGTTAGACAATACATTGTAAGTCCCAAAGAGTAGGACTGAAGAAATGGAATGCAGAATTAGTGACACTGAAGATAAAGTAACTGACACTAGCATTTATGAGGAGAAATCAGATAAAAGAATCAAGAAAAAAATGAAGGTGCATTAAGAAACATGTGAGACTCTATCAAGAGGAACAATCTACAAGTAAGTGGAGGTCCTGAACAGGGAGGGATGGCAGAGAGAATTGTTGAAGAGTTGTTGACACAAAACTTCCCAGACATCATGAAAGAAGAGAACATAGCTATTCAAGAAGGTTATTGAACTCCACAAAAAGTAGACCCCCCCCAAAAGACACCAAGATGTACTATAATCAAATTTAATAAAAAATGAAGCATAAGGAGAAGATCTTAAAAGTAGCTAGGCTTAAATCAAAACTGATTTACAAAGGGAAGTATTGTAGTCTGTCCTCTGACTTCTTGGTAGAAACCATGTTGCCAAGACAGCAGTGGGATGACACACACAAAGCCTTGAAGGAAAATTTCCAACCAAGAATTATATATCCTGCAAAAGTGTCTCTCAAATATGACAGTGAATTTATAACATTCTCAGATAAACAGAAGCTTAGAAACTTTGCCAAAACCAAACCAAAATTACAAGAAATACTGAAAGAAGCAGTTTGATTAGAAAAGCAATAGCTTCATATGTGTACTCAGGATGCAATGTAGGACACAGCATCCAAATTCCTACTCATGTAGGGAAGTCACAGAGCTCAATCAAAGCTAAAATATTAAAATTAGGGAAACGGAGATCTTAACGTATAAACTATGAGATCATCACACTATAAAGAGGGATATATTATAGTGATTATAGCTCTTTCAGATGGAGAAGAAGTTAAGGAGATATATAGAAGCTAAAGATTGGTTTAAACTTAGAACATTGAGGAAACAAAGAGGTAGCCACAAAGCAAACTAAACACACTACATATCAAAGTAAGAAACATAATACGGGAGTTTCAACAAATACAAAACTAACATTGAAAAGAAGATCCATAAAGAAAAAATGGCACAGAACAGAATATTAAGTAGAACAAAGAAAATGTCAACAACACAAAAATAAAGGTACCAAAAAGACAGCACTAAATACATATCTATCAATAATTACAGTGAATGTAAATGGATTGAACACTACATTAAAGACACAGTGAGTAACAGGTTGGATCAAAAAATACAACCTATCTATATGCTGTTTACAAGAAACGTACCATAGACTCAAGGATATGAACAAACTGAAAATCAAAGGATGGAAAAATATACACCAAGTTAATGACATGCAAAGAAGAGCAGGAGTGGTAATACTATCTCAGATAAAATAGATTTTAAAGTAAAATTTGCTATTGTGGACAAGGATGATCACTATTTATTGTTTAAAGGTTCAATATATAAGTAGGATGTAGCAATATTAAACATCTATGCACCCAATATCAGGGCATCTAAAACATTGAAAAAATGCTGACAACATTGAAAAATGAGATAGATCACGCCACAATAATAGGAGAAGACTTCAATACTCTGCTTTCAGTAACGGACATATCATCCAGGTAAAAGCTCAATAAAGATACACATGATCTTATTGTGACAAACAAACAACTCCACCTCACAGACATATACAGAACTATTTACCCAGCAACAGACAAATACACCTTCTTTTCCAATGCACATGGAATATTCTCCAGAATAGAACATGCCTTAGGCCATAAAGCAAGTCTCAACAAAATCAAAACCACTGAATTCATTGCAAAGCATCTTCTCAGACCATAAAGCCACAAAAGTTGAAATCAGTAGCAGGAAAAATGTGGATAGAAATTCAAACTCATAGAAAGTGAACAACACCTAGCTCAAAAATTCATGGGTTATGGAAAAAATCAAAGATGTAATAAAGAAATTCTTGGAATCAAATGAGAATGAAAACACATCTTACCAGAACCTATGGGATACAGCAAAAACAGTGCTCAGAGGTCAGTTTATCACTATAAATGCATACATCCAGAATGAAGAAAGGGTGTAAACAAAAGACTTAACCCTACAACTTGAAAAAGTAGACAGAGAACAACAAAAAAAATCCCTCAAGCACCAGAAAAAAAGAGATAACAAAGATTAGAGCACAACTTAATGAATTCGAGAGTAGAAAAGCAATTGAAAAAATAAATGAAACCAAAAGCTGATTTTTTGAAAAGATCAAAAAAATTGATAAACCATTGGCTAAACTACAAAAGAAAACCAGGAGAAGAAACAAATAACCTGAATAAGAAATGAGACAGGAGATGTTACAACAGACACAACCAAAATCAAAAGTATCAAAACACTCTTAACAGATTTGAAAACCTAGGGGAAATGGACAAATTTCCAGATTCACATCACCTACAAAAATTATCACAAGGAGAAGTAAAAACAACTAAAAAACTACAAAAAACAACAACAAAAAAAATTCCAATCCAAAAAAGTGCTGGCCAAGATGGCTTCACCAGAGAATTCTACCAAACTTCTAGAGAGGAGTTACTTCCAACACTACTGAAGCTATTTCACAGCATAGACAAGGATGGAATATTCCCAAATTCATTCTACGAAGCCAGCATAACCATGATGCCAAAGCCAGGCAAAGATCACACCAAAAAAGAAAATTACAGACCAATATCACTTATGAACCTAGATGCAAAAATCTTCAGTAGAATTCTAACTAATAGAATTCAACAACATATCAACAAAATAACTCATCATGACCAAGTTGAATTCATACCAGAGATGCAGGGCTGGTTCAACATCAGAAAAACAATTAATATGATCAACCACATAAAGAATACAATAGAATCACCTGGTTTTGTCAATTGATGCAGAAAAGGCTTTTGACAAAGTCCAACACCCATTTGTGTTAAAAACTCAGCAAAATAGGAACAGAAGGGAAATTTTTCAATACAATAAGACACATCTACGCAAAACAAACTGCCAGCATCATCCTGAATGGACAGTGAGTGAAAGAATTCCCCCTGAGAAGGGGAACTAGTTAAGGATGCCCACTGTCACAACTTCTATACAACATTGTGCTAGAGGTTCTGGCCAGAGCCATCAGACAAGAAAAAGAAATAAAGGTCATTTGCATCAGTAAAGAAGAAGTAGAAGTATCCCTATTTGCAGATGATGTGATCATATACACAGAGAATCCTAAAGAATCCATAAGAAATCTACTGGAACCAATAGAAGAGTTCAGCAAAGTATCAGGACATAAGATAAACGCAAATAAATCAGTAGGATTCCTTTACTCCAACAAAGAGATCATCAAAGGGGAAATCACCAAATCAATACCATTTACTACAACCCCCAAGAAGATTAAATACTTAGGAACAAATCTAACCAGAGAAGTAAGAGACCTATACAGAGAAAATTATAAGACCTTTCTGCAGAAAACCAAGAGACTTACGTAAGTGGAGAAACCTACTGTGATGGTTAAGATTGTGTCAAGTTGTTTGGACAACGATTCTCCATGTTTGGCAGCTGCATCAAGTGGCAGGGATGGGGCTTGTTGTGGGTTTCCACCACTCAACTCTTATCTCTCTGCCTTCCATCACTTACTTCCTATCTGTTCACTTTACCAGCAGCTCCTACTCTCCTCTTTTTGCTACGGTTCCTGGGACTTGAACTAGTAGCTGGTGGAGTCATCCATCCTTGCAGCCAGTGAGTGAGAGTCCTGTTCTCTGAGCTGCTGATAGTGGATTTGCCAGTCCCTGCAGCTCCATAAGTCTTGCAGTCTCTCTCACCAGTTTGGGATCTGCTGACACACAGCCTGTGATCTAGAACTCTGATCTCTTACCTACTGACTTGGATTCACCAGCTCCTGTGGCCAAGTGAGTCTTGTGTCAAGACTTGAGACAGTTCAGCTTCTACAATTGCTTGAGCTGTTTCCTTTATATAAATCTTTCCTTGTACGTATTATATGTTACTCATTTTCTTTCCCTAGAAATCCCAGCCTAAGACACCTACCTTGCTCTTGGATAGGAAGACTTAACATTGTGAATATGTCTGTTCTACCCAAAGTAATCTACATGTGTAGTGCAATCCTGATATATATTCCAGTGTCATTTTCCCAAATGCTTGGAAAGGGAAGAAATCCCAGATAAGTAAAGCACTGCTGAAGAAGAGAGCATGGAGACCTCACACTATCTGACCTTAGAACACACTGCTGTGTGGTGGTAGACCAAACTGCCTGGTACTGGTACAAAAACAGAAATATAGACCAATGGAACAGAATAGACATCCCAAGAATATCACCACCCTCTTATGAACAGTTGATATTCAAGAAAGACCCAAAGGTTGTGAACTGGGGTAAAAACAGCCTCTTTAACAGATGGTGTTGGCAAAATTGGATATCCATTTGCTGAAAACTGAAACAAGACCCATTTCTCACACCTTATATAAAACTAATTCGAAATGGAGCAAAGGCCTAAATATCAGACCTAAAATGATGCAGATCATGCAAGAGAAAACAGGGACAACAACGGAAGTTCTAATACATGGCTTGCATAGACCACAAAATCTGGCCAACAACACACAAACAACAGAAGAGAAAACAGATAAATTAGAACTACTAAAAATAAAACTCATCTAAAGACGTCATCAAGAGAGTTAAAAGACTACCTACAGAATGGGAAAAAATATTTGGCAAGTATGTATCTGATGGACATCTAACTTCCATAATCTACAAGATACTGCAAAATATCAACAAGCAGAAGACAAATAGCCCAATTAAACAATTGGCAAAGACATGGACAAACACTGTCCCAAGAAGACATCCAGGCAGCCAAAACACACATGAGGAAATGTTTACAATCATTAGCGATTACTGAAATCTAAATCAAAATTATAATAAGATACCATCTGTTTTAGTCAGTTAGTGCTGCTCTAACAGAAATACCGCAGAATGGATGGCTTTAACAAAGGAAAGTTTATTCTTACACAGTCCAGTAGGCTACAAGTCTAAATTCAGGATGCCTGCTCCAGGGGAAGGCTTTCCCCCTTGTAGACTCTGGAGGAAAGTCCAGTATTGCAACAGTCTTTGTTCAGGGAGCGTCTTGGTGCAGGAACCTCAGGTCTAAAGGACGGCTCTTCTCTAGGTGCTGCTTGCTTAATGGTGTGAGGTTCCCAATTCTCTACCTGCTTCCCTTTCCTTTTATCTCTTGCAGGATGAAAGGATAAATGGTGGTACAAGTCATACTCCAGGGAACTCCCTTTACAGTGGTGCAGGGAGGTGATCCTATGAAGGGATTTACAGTCCCACCCTAATCCTTTAACATACAGTATAGCAAAAGCACAAAATGGAAAACAATCACAAAGTGATTGGGAATCATGGGCCAACCACATGGCTACACATATTTTGGGGGGGACACAGTTCAATCCATGACAGCAGTGTAACCAGAAATTGACTATCTGTCCTGGCTATTTGTGACAGGTGGTATGATCCTGGACAAGTTAGGACCCTCCATAGCCTCATCTTTAAAATCTTTTTTCTTTTCTATCTTAGGAAGAAAATGGAGATAAAAATACAATTTAGTAAACTCAAATATAAATTCAATGCCAGCTATGATTATTGTCCCAAAGGACTTTGGAGACAAAGTGTTAGGTATCAGAACAGATGCTGAAGTTGACCCTGAGGCCACATCAAAATCTGATGATGGCAAAAACCCCTCTTACCAGAGAGATTTGTTCTGGCTGCTAAGCAGTGGTCAATCTGTGAGTAGAGCAAGTAGGAAGGCCAAAGAGTTAATGCCCCTTAGCAGAGATTCATGGGAAACATGGTAGGTAACCACTGTAGTTTTCTTGAGGCGTTTTCCCTTTCTCTTCTCCCTTCCTGCTCAGTAAGGCTGAGCTCTGGTGGCCCACAGTAATCACTGGCTCGTGTCACACATTTTATCCACCTCCTTCTTTTCCCTCTTTCATTTTCCTAACCCCCTGCTAGTGTTTCCTGGATCCACTTCCAAATAAATCCTGCTCAAATCCTTGTCTCTGGCAAATCAGGGTCCTTAGTCTACTAAAGGCATTCATTTCTGAAAATAAAGTAACCTAATGACTACAAGTAAAAGCTCCCTGGTTGTCAAAGTGTCAGATGTGCCTCTTTGTAACATGCTTGGTTGCTGTGCTTTTAAATAAGAGGAGGCGCTGCAGACAGCCAGCAGCTCTGCGGACAGCCAGCAGCTCTTAGACTTGAGTACTGACAGTCAGAGGTCCTGGAGCAGTGAGCTGAGGAGGGTGCAGCAGGCTGAATGACTCTCCCTACCCTGCAAAATATAAATGGATAGAAAGAGAGATCATGTCTTAATCCCTGGAACCTGTGACTGCTACCAGATATGTGAAAAGAGGACTTTGAAATGTGATTGAGTTAGGGGTCTTGAGGTGGGAAGATTATCTTAGATTATCTGGGCAGATCCTGAATGCAGTAACAGGTATTCTTAAGAGAGCGAAGTAGAGGGAGATTTGAAGACAGAATAGAAGTAAGATGACCGTAGAAGCAGAGACTGGCATGATAAGACCACGAACCAAGAAATGCTGGCAGTCGAGGAGCGGATCCTCCGCTAGAGACTCCCAAGAGAGTGTAACAACTTAATTTCAGACCAGTGATACTGATTTCAGATACCTGGCCTCCCGAACAGAGGAAGAACAAATTTCTGTTGTTTTAAGGCAGCAAGTTGTGGTCATTTTCTACGGCAGCCCTAAAATACCAATATAGAGAGATAAATGGGGGACAAAAAGGTAAAGTGTGCTATGTGGGTCTGCAGCCTCTGTTTAGATCTAGCCTATTTACCCATCTCTGAACCATATCAAGGGCCAAGCTCTACGCCATAGCTGTCGTGAATGTCTGTGGGAAGCCTTGTGTCAAAGCCAAGAGCCAAGGAAACCGCAGCCAGCCCCAGTGAGACAGCCAACTGCTATTCTTTACCAAAATTTATCCTGTTTTAAAAAAGTGCATTCACATCCTTCCTTTGCCTCAACTGCCTCAAAGAATTTCATTCTTTCTTGGCATAACTATTCACCAAATTATAGGATAAGGGAGAAGTTAGCATTTTTCTTTCTGTGAGGTGAGCCTTCAATACCTTTGCATCAGAGCTAATTTTACTAGTAATGTCTTGTGTAGCTGATTATTTGCAAGATGACCACTATTTCCATTCCAGTATCCAAACATTGGTGGTATAGTAGTTAAGTGCTACGTCTGCTAATCAAAAGGTCAGCAGTTTGAATTCACTGGGCGCTCCTCAGAAACTCTATAGAGCAGTCTACTCTGTCCTACAGGGTCGCTATGAGTAGGAGTCGACTATGGCAGTGCATTTTCTCCTTACCTGTCTTAGATTCCTCCTGATGTTATAACATGAATACCACAAGTGAGTAGTTTTAAAGAACAGAAATTTATTTTCTCAGAGTTCTGAAGGTGAAAAGCCCAAATCATAGGGCTGACCATATTGATTCTTTCTGTCAGCCTCTCTCCTAGTTTTTTGGGTCTGCCGGCAAACTTAGGCATTCCATTGCTTGTAGATGACCCTCGCATGTCATCTTGCCCTGTGTGTATGTGTGTGTTTCTGCGTCCATTCTGGTCTTTTAATAACTCGGAAGTGATTAGGTTTAGGATCCACCTACCCTGACAGGACCTTAAGTGATTGACTGATTTACATTTCATTAGATTGCATTTGGAAAGTGACCATGTTACATTATATAAGATGTAAAGTAATAGCCTCATATTACATTACCCTAAATTGTACTATATATGGTAATCAGCTTTAACTAAGGCTAATAGATTTAATCACATGTAACTACTCCGTAACAGCAACTAGACTTTTGTTTAGTCACATCACTGGTGGGACGACCCTCACAGTATCTCTTTGCAATGTGTTCTTTCAGCTCTTCCATCAAAAGACTGAGTTCATCTTCCCTCCCCTTGAATCTAGACTAGCTTTGAGACCAATGGAATGTGGCAGTGTTGATGTTGTACAGTTCTGACTGAGGCCCCAATAAATCTTCCACACTTCTACGTTTCTCTTGGAACCCTGTCCAGCTGCCATGCGAGCAAATCCGACACAAGGGACGGAGACGGGCTCTCCCAGTGAGGGCTAGCCAAGATCAGCCAGTCTTCAGCTAAGCAGAGACACATGAGTGAACCTAGGCAAAATCAGTAGAACCATCTGGTTGATCCACCAACTCACGTGCTAAATAAATTGCTACTGTTTTAAGCTATTAAATTTTGGGATGATTAATACTGCAGCAGCAGAAAGTTGATACACTATGTCTCTATGGTCTCTCAGTATTCGAACCATGATACCATACGAAGGACCTATAATCACAGCCCACAGGTATGTGTTTTCTCACTTGAAGGTCTGCCAAACTGCCCTACCCCCAAGCCAATTCTAATAGTACACTTGCAGCACCAGGGAAGAGACTGATATATGAAGTGTCAGTATAAGCTCCTCTGAGCTTGGAGTAAACCCAGAGAATTATAAAGGATTGCAAGCATCTGAGGAGAAGAGGAAATATTAAAATCTACCAGATTTGCTATAAATTTGCTTCCCATCCCTTCAAATTGTCTTAAATTGGAAAATTTGAGAATTAAGTGAATTGTAGAGCCAAACTTTTAATGGATCTGATGCAAAAGTAATTTTTGGTCCAATTAGAAGCAGAGTTAGTTGTTATATCTGAGGAAAGTTGCAAAATCATAACCAGAAGCTCATAGACTTCATTACTATAAATATATTTCACCATTTTAAATCCTTGATCATGGGTGAATGCATTCCACTAAGTGTGCTACAGCCACTTGTCTGCTTCTTACACTATGATAGATGGCAAGAGGTGGGGGCAGCAGGACTTAAATGACCACTCAGGACAACATATGACTCGGAGACATAGGGCCATGTTTACTGAAGCAAGTCCTCTCCTGGGAATGATCATTTCATCTTTCCTCCCATGAACTATTCGTTTCCAGAGCATGTATCAGTCTAGTATTTGTAGGACTTACGTTTCCTAGATGCAAATCTGTTACCTGATGCTCAACCAGTGAGCAAGGAGGAGTGTCCACTTCTCTGCTTTATCAAGTTAAGTCATGGTCTCTAATCCTGCTACAGGGTGTGTTTTATCTGGTCATTCCATTTCTGTTCACAAGCAATTCACAAGCATTCCCAAAGAAACCGAAACATCTTGCTACATTGCACCTTATCAAATACACATTTCATTTAGAGGTAAAAACTTTTATAAACCTTATGATTCTTTTTTATTAGTCTGATCTAACCCAGAGATACTCTATTTTCTGAACAGATAAATGCCTCTGGTAGTTCCAGTAGGGTTCTCCCAAAGCAGTATAAAAAATTAGGCTGGATCAAACATTTAAAAAAAATTATAAGCAAAAGCTGGAAGAGCTCTTGTCAAGATGAGCAATAAACAACTTCTGTTTCTCAGATTCTCCAATTATCCTTTGCTAATCCTTTGTAGTTGTTCCAAAGGATTTTGAAAAAAAGATAATGGTAAAAACATTTTCTCTTTTTTTACACATGTGTACATTAGCTTTTAGTTTTTATTTGCAAGTAAATGCTCATCATAATTGTAAAACCACTTATATTTAGCACTGGAAGAGATCTTAAAGATTGTATAGATTGATCACCTAATATTTGAATCCCTCAGCAACCTCCAACTAATGGTCATTTAATTTGTGCTTGCATACCTACAAAGAAAGAAACATACCTTCTCCTGCAAAGCTTTCTTTGGACATCCCTGAAAGGCGTTCTGGTGATGCTGCTGTTAACACACATTTAGGAGAAAAATTGAAGATTCAAGTCCACCCAGAGGCACCTTGGAAGAAAGCCTTTATTAACTACTTCCAAAAAATTAACCATTAGGCATTCTGGTGATGCTACTGTTAACACATATTTAGCAGAAAAATTGAAGATTCAAGTCCACCCAGAGGTGCCTTGAAAGAAAGCTTTTATTAACTACTTCCAAAAAATTAACTATTTCCATTAGGTGGGAAACTCTTGTGGCATAGTGGATTAAGTGCTATAGCTGCTAACCAAAAGGTCGGCAGTTTCCAGGCACTCCTTGGAAACGCTATGGGGCAGTTCTACTCTGTCCTGTAGGGTCACTGTGAGTTGGACCCAATTTGATGGCAGTAGGTTTGGTTTTGGGTTTGGTCCGTTAGGTGGCCCACTGAAAATTCTATGGAGTGCTGTTCTACTCTGATACTTATGTGGTCACCAGGAGTAGGAATAGTCTCCATGGCAACCTGCTTTTTTTTCCCTATGTCATTGTTGTTGTTAGATGCTGCTGAATAGATTCCAGTTCTCAACAAACTACGTACAACAGAATGAAACACTGCCCAGTCTTGCACCATCCTCAAAATCCTTGCTGAGCCTGAGCCCATTGTTGCAGCCATTGTGTTAGTACGTCTTGTTGACGGTCTTCCCCTTTTTTTTGTCGACCCTCTACTTTACCAAACATGATGTCGTCCTGCGGGGACTGGTCCCTCGTGGTAATGCCTCCAAAGTTAAGTGAGGCGAAGTTTCCCTGTTCTTGCTTCTAAGGAGCATTCTGGCTGTGCTTCTTCCAAGACAGATTTGTTTTGTTTTTCTGACAGTCCACGGGATATTCAGTATTCTTTGGCAACATCATAATTTAAAGGCATCAGTTCTGTATATTTCTGTATATATTGTAATTGTTCTGTTTATTCAGCTGCAAGAGATTTCTCAGAATCTCCCAGTGGTCTATTATTGTTCACAGAATTATTGAATGCCAGGCTAAAAAGAACTTTCTTCCAGTGTTTTCCAAACTGCTAAAACCATTAGTGGACTCTAAAAATCAAGTTAATGGGGCACAACCAGCATCTTCTAACAATGAAATAGAACAGGATATCAAAGTGCATCCCTTGTAAGGGATAAATTTTATTTTGTTAAATTTTGCTTTAGTCGTCAGTATTTGTATGTCCCTTTTGGGTTTTAATGTAAAATTTTCTGCTAAAGGTTGAATTTGAAAGACTTTAAAAAACATGTTTTGGATAAGATAACTGAAGCTCGGAAAGCAAAATGATTTGTTCAAGATCTCCAACTGATCAGTGGAAGAGTCAGCCAGAAATTCTCTTGACTTACGTCTAGTGTTCTTTCTGCTACAAACAAGCACTTCTTGTTGTTAGCTGTCCTTGAGTCAGCCCTGAATTGTGGTGACTCCAATGTATTACAGAGTAGAGTTGATCCAGAATTTTTTTGGCCATAACCTTTTCAGTTAGCAGATGATTGCAGACCACTTGTGTTTCCTATGTTCCTCAAAATACTTGAAGTCTTGAAAAATAAATTAAACATAATTTCCATGTATCAGTCCTTCCAGTGTTGGATACCTACCTTGTATCCTTCCTGAGTTTTCTGTTCTTTATGTGAAATATTTATTGTTTCAAATGCAGTGGTCATGAAGCCCTTAATCAGGCCATCAAACATATGCTTCAAACTGTTTCTACCTGTTTTTGAGTATTGTACGCAAAACTTAAAAAACAAAAATAGATCTATGAATGCAGTATTATCTGTACCTCTACAAAAGCAATGTAAGCTTGGCTTATCATTTTGAGGAACCATATCATGCTACTGAATTCAACTATCAAGTTCCTTTTAGTCATTGTAAGAAATCAGAAAAGAAGTGAGGAAAGGAAACAATGAAGGAAGAAAAGAAATGAGCATTTCTGAAGTGCCTCTTTCTACCCTGGAGCCCTGGTGACACAATGGTTAAGAGCTTGGCTGCTACATAAAAAGTCAGCAGTTTAAATCCATAAGCATCTCTTCGTAAACTCCTCTGGGGTAGTACTCAGTCCTGTAGGGTCTCTATGCATTAGAATCGACTTTATGACTGTGGGTTTGGCTTTGGTTTCCACTCAATCCCAGGTGCTTTTGCAAGATTGACTCCTTTCTTAAAATAATTTTGTGAGACATTTGTTTGCATAATTTTCTAGGTGAATAAACAGAATTCAGGGATGTCAAGAAACTTCTGAAGATCATGTAAAGTGTCAGAATCAGGGACTGAGCAGTGATTAGAAACTGGTCTGTCATTCCAATATATAACCTTGATTCCCTTCATGGTGAGAAATTAGAAGTTTGGTTCATAGGAAGGAAACTTGTATCTTATTTTTCTCACTACACACACACACAATTATCCTCTTGCTGTGCAAGGAAGTTCTACCTATAATCAGGTCACTTGAGGATCTCACTTCTTCCTGATGAAATTTATTCCAAACACAGCTTTACTCCTTAAGGAATTTCTAGCGAATATAATTTTCTGTCTCTCACTATACCACTATTAAATTTCACATTAGTATACAGTACTATAAGGGAGAACTTGCCTACTTCAGTTTTGTCTGAGTCTACAAAAGCTGTGGAGAATGAAGTAGGCACCAAACACCCTGGCATCCTAGAGAGAAAAATTAGACCACGCAGGCAGAATGCAGACTATACTAACTACTGTACAGGTTTAGCCAGAGTATCCTATTGACTTTGGTGACTGTGTGAAAAAATCGAGGTGGAGGAGGCCAAGGGAGAGTGATTTCTTTGGAGAGGGTGGCTGCAGTTCCATGCCATTGTTCTCTTGCCCCCATAGGGAGGGGAGGGGAGTAAGTCTCCACTTTCAGCCTTATAAGATGAGCTTCATGGTGACAATGTGGAGAGCTGTCCTGTGTTCCAGAGAGTCTGGGAACATAAGGACTGATATTTGACCCTTGCCAGGGTAAATCTAAGGAAACGCTGGTGGCGTAGTGAGTTAAGTGCTACATCTGCTAACTCAAAGACCAGCAGTTCAAATCCACCAGATGCTCCCTGGAAACTCCATGGGGCAGTTCTACTCTGTCCTATAGTGTAGCTATGATTCACAATTGACTTGGCAGTCGTGGGTTTGGTGGGTTTTTTTGTTTGTTTGTTTAGTTTGATTCTAAAGGCAGGAAGGTGTATGAGGATGAGAATAAGCCACAGAACTAGGCAGATTGTGAGCTGTACATTCACTGAGCAAGGAAAAGAGGCTATGCTTCCCGTGACCCAGGTGAAAAAGGAACCTAGTTTCAGTTGGACAAGAAAATGTTGTGTCGAAGATGAAACTGTTGAAGTTGGACACAGGGGTGTTTACCAGAATCCTTACGGGGCAGGGGAAGAGTCTTAAATGGTCATCTGGGAGAAAGGGATTTCCTAGTTGATGGAGCTGCAGATGGAGCCCCAGTGGAGAATCTCTGAGGAACCTGCAAATGCACCCCACAAAATAGAGTCAGCTCCCATTACTCCATGTGCCCGGAGTGTATCAGTCATAGATCACCACATACTGGTCAAAACAGAGTGCTTCTTCCTCCACTGCTCCTCTGATTTTGGCCTGCTCCATCCTTGCAAGGACTAGCAGCCGTATATAGCTAGCTGTTCGCTCGAGTTGTGGGAACAGTGAGGAAGCCGACTTAGTCTGCTCCCCTCATTCCAAACTTGAATCACCTGAGCTGAGCAGCAGCAGAAGCTTTGGACTGGACGAGAGTTCCAAGTTTTTAGGATTTTCCTGGGATGACTGGGAGGTGTGTGATTATTAAGCTACTTGGACATTTTAAAGCCCTAGGGAAGGAACTATTTGATTACTTGTGAAAGTAATTAGAAGGCCTGTAGGACAGGGTGAGGATTCCATTCAGTGATAAGAAAAGAATGGGCTTATGGAATGAGTTTAGCAGACAGTGGTAAGAAAAAAAAATAAAGTTTTTTTGTCCTACCTATCAGTGCCTGTTTATTCAGTTAACGATGAACAAAATAGGACTTGTGCTTGCCAGCAAATATCCTTGAGGATTTCGTTTATCTCTTTGCATGTATTTGCTCTCCCTTCCAGTGTCTTATCACTCACAAATTTGAAAAGCCATTTTCATTAGACTTGCAAGAAGGTACTCTGTGAAGCTAACAGCTGGTCTGTGGCACTGTATTCTGGCTAGGTTGTAACAAAGGCTCTCTGGTGGCAATGAATAAATCTCACTGGACAGTTCCTATGTTTGTGTAGCATATTGAAAACAAAAACAAAAAAATCCAATCCAAATCAGCTGCCTTTGAGTCAGCTGTCCTTCATGGGGGCCCATGTGCTTCAGAGTAGAACTGTGCTCTATCCTGGGTTTTCGTGGCTGTGACTTTTAAGAAGCAGGTAATCAGGCCTTTCTTTTAAGGCACCTCCATCTCTTTGATTGGCTTGAATCTCTATCTCTTTGATTAGCATTTCAGTGGCTTGAATCTCTATCTCTTTGATTAGCATTTCAGCACTTAACCACTTGCACCACTAGAGAGTCCTGTTTGTCACATGAAGGGTTTGCTAAACCATGCAGCACTGTCACAAATGCTAGGGCTAATGTAACTTTTTGTCCTTATTGCCATACCGTCTTATTGTTATTTGTAAAACGATAGATGTGATTACAGGTGACAACTCATTTTTGTAAGTTATCTGTTTCTCACTGTGAACTAGTTGAAATAAAATGACTAAAATATACAATGCTAACTATTATTTTCGTCAGAAGGATTGCTTTGGGACAGCAAGTGGCTATTTTATGACTATTTTAGAAACAGTATTATAAGGTCACTATGCATGGGTATTGTCTCAACTGCATCTTTTTTTTTTTTTGGTTGCTACCTATTCACTTTTCACTTATTAGATTATAAAGTCTGTAATGTCAAGTGTCTCAACTTTTATTTAATTGCGTCCTGGATATGCCCTGATGTTTGAATAGGTCCTGCGCTTAAGTGTAGATCCTTGGTTGCCGGCCTTAGTCTACCTTGTCCTGAGAAGTCACTCAAGGCCACATTGTGTCTATTTTCTTTAAAATCAGTATCTTTCTCTAGGTACAGTATTATGGTTGATACTATCTGAAGTACTGTTAAGAAAGAGGGAAAAGTTCTTTCTATGGAACTTATTCTTGAATTTCAAAAGGGTACTGTTTTGTTTCAAAGACTACTCTTAAAAATATAATAATGGAAAACACAATCCTATGAAATTGCAAATACTGCGTATTACTGGACATTTTAATAGATTCATGGTTGAAAGACTGTTACATTTGATTTCTATTTGGTTTGCTCTTTTAGTATGGGTTCTCTAAAAAGCAGACACTGAGACAAAGATTCCATTGCAAGGAGATTATTTGGAAATGGAGAGGAGTAAAGTGACGCGGAAGGGAAGGCGACCAGCGAGGTGTGTGCTATTAAGCCAGTGGTGGGTTCCACGTGGGAGACACAGGCTAGATTCTGGTCAGGGCTGGATTCTGGTCTGGTCTCGTGGCTAGCTACCACTTATCTGTCAGTGAAAGCTTGTGTGTTGCTATGATGCTGAAAAGGTTTCAGTGAAGCTTCCAGACTAAGGCAAATTAGGAAGAAAGGCCTGGAGATATACTTCTGAAATTCGGCCAATAGAACCCTGTGGATCACAACAGTTGGATCCTGCTGTACACGAGATTGCCATGAGTTGGAGACTGACTTACAGCAACTACAGCCTCAATAGCAACCCTGATACCACTGTGGGTAAACAGAGCTTCCTTTCCATTCCTCTGGGAACTTTGGAAGTCAGTATAAAGCACCTCGCAGTTATCCCAGCCCAAGAGCGAGAACGCAGGTGTTTATCCATTAGCTCCCATTGCTCGTTAGTGGGAGCTCCCAGGAGGATTAACTTTCTGGAAATTTCAGACTCCCTATAGCATGCTGTGTAGATTCCCGTGGTAAGAAAAAAGAGCCCTCATGTGTCGTCTTCCAGACTGAGCCCACTGCAACTAGATATGGTGCCTGGCTACCGGCCGACTATTCTGCCAGGGATCACAACACGGCATCCCAGACAGAGCTGGAGGGAAACAGAGAGCAAAATTCTAACTCTCAAAAACAGATCAGATTTACTGAGCTGACAAAGACGGGAGAAACCCCAAAGTATGAATCTACACAAGCTTTGAGCTCAGTAATGATGTCATTCCTGATGTTCAATCTTCAGTCAAAGATTGGACAGACCCCCCCAGAACAAAACGAGACTAAAGGAGCACAGCAGTCCAGGAGCAAGGACCACAAGGCAGGAGGGGACAGGAAAGCTGCTCATTGGAGCCTAAGATCAAAAGTGAGAATGCTGTCATATTGTGGGGTTGTCAATGAATGTTATATGTGTACTAACGGTTTCATCAGAAGCTAGTCTGTTTTGAAAACCTTCACCTAAAGTGCAATTTAAAAAAGAAAAAGAAAGTAAAAAAGAGCCCTCAGTCCGTCATGTGAGCTGGCCTTAAGCCAAGTTCAGACTGTAGACCCCAGAGCTGGAAAATGTTCAGAGGAGGTAGATTGAACGCTGACTTCATCTCTCACACTTGAACCAAAAATATGAAAATTACTGGTGAGATAGAGAAGGATACCTGCTGGAAATCACAAGACAGTGCTTAGTTTCAAGTTGGTAAGTCTTTTCTTTAGGTGAATAGAATGTGTAAATGTTACTTGTAGAAACCAACACATTTTGAATAACGGAGGTCACTGAGAGGCGAGGATGTTAAAAGGGCCCAGTAAAATGTCACATGACCCCCAAAAGGGAACAAAACTCAGAAGAGTTTGAATCATCAGAAAGACTTTATATTCCACTGTAATCAATTTGGAGGAAAAAAAAAAATACATACACATGTTTAGGTCTCTCTCTCTCTCTACGTATTTCAATATTGTAGAAATCATAAACACTTTGGAGATTTTTACCCCCTCTCTTAAATCCAAACCAAACTCATTGCTGTCTAGTTATTTCAATCATAGCCACCGTATAGGACAGAGTGGAGTTGCCCCATAGAGCTTCCAAAGAGAGGCTGGTGGATTTGAAGTGCTGACCTTTTAGTTAGCAGCTGGGCACTTAACCACTGTACCACCAGGATTCTCCTTTATTAGAAAACAAAACCAAATCAAACCTGTTTTCTTCAAGTCAATTCTAACTCATAGTGACCCCATAGGACAGAGTAGAGCTGTCCCACAGTCTTTCTAAGGAGGAGCTGGTGGATTCAAACTGCTGCCCTTTGTACTTAACTCTTAAGAACTACACAAGTAGGGCTCCTCTTTATTAAAAAACAAACAACAAAAACAACAAACGTTGCCATCAGTCAGCTCCAACTCTTAACAGCCCTAGACGAAGGGGTAGAATTGCCCCCACAGGGTTTCCAAGGAGCACCTGGTGGATTTACCTTGTCAACCCTGTAAGCAGCTGGAGCTTTTAACCACTGTGTCGCCAGGGAGAACCTGTGAATTTGAATCTTAGCTGCCTTGTCAAACTAATGAATGTCCACAAGCAACTGATCTATTTTATTGCCAAGGTAACATCTAGAAATCTCTTCTCTGTCCTCTGAATAACTGTAGTATCCTAAGAATCTAATTGGTGCCTTGTAAATGATAGCTTTCCATCTCCTGACATTTATTTAAAAGTTCTACAAAAACACCAGCTAACAGGAACTTTTCCCCCCCTTCTTCTAGTGTCTCTGTTGTTTCCCAGCTGTTTGAAACATGTTGTGGCTTTGACTTATTTAAACTCCCTCTTGCGATGAAGATTACCTTAATTGCTTGTTTGTGGAACATTCAATCAGAGACAGAATATGCTGTAACAATTACCAATAGGTGAAGACTGACATTTTACATTCCTTGTTACTTCATTGAGCAGTTTCTCATGACTTTTTGTTTGGCTTTGTTTTTGGTTTCCTTTTCCTTTTTTTTCCCCTTGAAGCCAGAATTTCCTTTGAAGTTTTATAATTATAGTTCTACCAGAGAAAAGTCTTGTTTCTTTCAAACAACATTCAACACCGTTTTTATTGAGCACTTATCAAGTGCCAGATACTAGTCTAGGTGTAGAAGAGACACATGTGGACTCATCGGACCAGGTCACGCCCCCTGTGGGGCCTACATTCTTGTGGAGAACACAGAAGATAAACATGGGAGAAAATCAAAATGTGAGGTAATTCTGGGTAATGGTAGTGCTAGGAAGAAAAATTAGCAGCAACTGTAAACAACCAATGTTATGACTGTTTTGTTTTTCTCCAGAGCTATTTTATGTGCACATGACAAGTATAAATATATATTATTTTCCTTTCTTCTATGGACAAACGATGGTTGTCATTGAGATTGTTGCTGTTGCTGTTAGATGCTGTTGAATCATTTCTGACTCACAGTGACTCTGTGAACAACAAAAGGAAATACTGCCCGGTCCTGTGTCACAGCCACAATCATTTTTATGCTTAAGCCCATCCTTCCAGCCACTGTGTCAACCCGTCTCATTGAGAGTCTTCCCCCTTTTCACTGACCTTCCGCTGTGCTAATTGTGGTATCCTTCTCCAGGGATTGATCCCTGCTGATCACATGACCAAAGTACATGAGACGTAGTCTTGTCTTCTTTGCTTCCAAGGAGAACTCTGATTGTACTTCTTCCAGAAGAGATGTGTTTGTCTTTTTGACAATCCATGGCATATGCAATATTCTTCTCCAACACCACAATTCAAAGGTGCCAATTCTTCTGTCTTCTTTGTTCATTATCCAGTTCTCACATGCATATGATGAGATTGTACACAGCAAAACATACACCAACTTAAGTTTCTACAGGTATACCTCAATGACACTGACTACATTCCTTTATTTGTGTAACCATTCTCACTGTACTTCCTTGTTTACCACCTTATCTTTTTCGATAATATCTTTTATCTAAGATATGAGTCAGTATCAGTACTTAACGAGTATCTTAATTGTTTTTTACAAGGGTACTAGGGATTATTCAGGGTGTTGTTAGCTGCCACTGACTTGATTTTGACCCTATAGGATAAACTAGTACTGCCCCATAAAGTTTCCAAGGAACAGCTGGTGAATTTGCACTGCCAACTTCTGCATAGCAGCTCACCTCTTAACCACTGGGTCACCAGTGCTCTATTCAGGGAGCATAGTTAATTTCATCAGGCTTTTTTGTTTGTTTGTTTAGTGAATATACAGATCATTCATAGTCATTTGCTCTTACAATCGATACTGTAAAGAATATTCCTTTGCATACAACATTTTTGCATTTATTTGGGAATTGGATAAATTCCTATAGACACATTGTTGGGTCAAGATATATGTAGCTGCAATTTTTAAGAAAATGTATTTTACTTGATAATTTTTTTGAATAAGTAACACACACAAACACAGTGAATCTTCAAAAGGAGAAAAACTCTATGTAAAGCAAAGTAAGTCCTTACACCTTTCCTTCCTACCAAGGAACTTCCTACCCCAAAGACCTCAAGTATAACTTGTCTTCTGTACGTCGTGCCAGAGACAGTCTACGTACCCACAGATGCTTATCTCTCTCTACCTGCCTACCTGCTGTCTGGCTGGCTTCAGGATAAACACTTCTTTTAAGAACATATGTCATTGTTGGCTTATCTTTGTATTTCAGCCACGTAGCATTGTCACTCTGGACATCTTTGGTAAAACTGCTGGTTCCATTGATTCTCCTTTTGCCTTTCTTTGTTTTGTACGGAAAGGCAGCTATGGATATGGAGTCCTATATAAATTTTTGAACCTGTTCCAGTATGCGCTTGTTTTCCTCTGTACTTGTTGCAGAGAAATCATCTTAAGATTCTTCTTAATTATCATCCTATAGAGTTCCTTGGCTCGTGTGTCTGTGTGTGTGTGTGTGTGTGTGTGTGTGTACATGCATTGTATTCCCGTGTCCTGTGAATTTTTCTTGAATGGTTTCCTCTTACCTTTAGAGGATGGTGGGAGGTAAATTTTATGAGACCTAAAGCATCTGAAAATGTTTTCATTTTATCTTTTCATATAAATAGATTGCTTGGCTGGGTGTAGAATTATAAGGTAGAATATAATTTTCTTCAGAATTTTGAAGTCATTCTTTAACTGTATGTGTTGCTCTCTAAAATCCAAAACAGTTTTCATTATTAATCCTTTGTAAATGATCTTTCAATTCCTTTTTGGGCTTCAACAGTTGTTTATCCAGGTGTTTTGTAATTCTTGGTGCAGGACTACATGTATTTTTATCCATTGTGTGGATATTAAGGAGACAATATTAATCAATTAACCTGTAAAAATAATTTTTCAGATCCTGTTAATTTTGTTGAATTCTCTTATTGAATATTTCCTCCCTATGTTCTTGATTCTGTCCTTCCAGACCTCCTGTTACTCAGATGTTGCAATTTCTGGACTAATGATTCTACAACTTTATTAACTTTTTACTCCTGTATTTTATCTTTGTCTTTTTTCTCAGATTGTGTGAGATTTTCTCAGTTTTACCTCCTAAGACTTGCACTGGCGTTTTTCTCTTATGCTGTTGTTTTTATTTCCAATGCTTAGTTTTTAATCTCTGAAAGCTTGTTTCTCATAGGATCCTATTCTTTGTTCATGGAAGAATTATATTTATTCTTTTATCTCTCCGTGTGTTTTGAAACTAATTAAAATACTTTTTTCTCATGCATGATGTTGATTTCCTTCAATTTATCTTTTTCACTTACACGAAGAAAGGGAATTGGAAGTACCGCTTAAGTACTGCTGTGACACTGACAACTGAGAAGCAGTAGAGTCAGAAACCACACAGGAAAGGTCAACCACAGGCCAAGGCAACAGAAAAGTGGCCATAAATCAACTTCTCGGCTTCAAGTCTCCTCCTGTGGGCTGTTGCCATGTACAGGTTAATCCTCCGTTCATTTCTGTGTCCTCCCAGCCCATAGGACAGATGAGCCGGAAAGGTCCAGTACCACAGATGCAAAAGAACGTTGAGGTGGGATTGCAATGGAAAGTGGGAGCTAGAGACCTTGGTCTTGTGATCAGTGACGGAGATTTTAAAAACTACATTGAAAATTTAACAGGCTCATCTAAGTTTACAGCAGTAAACTAAATTATCTCCTTTAGGTGAGATAGGTTGCTATGGGTTGGAACTAGCTTGTTGGCGATGGTCTTTTTTTTAGGTAGTGTAGGAGTTCAAAGTTAAGGAAATACGTACACCTGTAAAAGCAAAATAAGTCTAATATTTATGCATATGTAATCTAATCTCACCTGTCAATTATATTATGCACCTGTTTCTGCAGGTTTGTGAGTGACATTGAAATCCTCATGTACCTGTTGTAGAGTAGCAGTGTTATGATCATGATTCCTTACTCATGGACCACTATAAAAAAGATAGTGGCTGGCTACGAAAAGTTCCTCTTCTTCTTCCAAGTGGCTGCTGACTCTGACAGCATCGTATCCCTTGTATCTAGGCAGATCATGTAATTAATTCTTTCCAGAAAAGTATGAACAGAAGTGATTTCCTGTTTGAGGCTAATATCCATTACGTGATCCTACATACTCTTTCCCTCTTCTCAGGGAATTTGAGATGAGAAAGCCACAGGAAAGAAGCACTGGAGGAAAGCCTCTGCCTTAACTCAAACTGAACCGTGAGAAAGAAATTATTGTGTTAAGTCATTAAGATATTAGGGTTTTTTGTTATAATACTTAATCCTGGTAAACACATATATAAACATAGTTTTTCTACTTACTTGAATAGCCATGGCTGATGGGACTTCTCTTGAGATACTGACACTCCCACATTATCCAGTAACACCATAGGGTATTTCTCTCAGGAACACAAACCATGAGGAAACAATGGAAATCCCAGCCACCTCAGGCTCAAAATACCCATTTCACCTCGGTTGGGACTATGTAGTCTGGGTATGTTCTCTGGATTGTCATTCGAAGCCCACCAGTATCTGTGACTTGCCATTTGCCAGATTGCCACAGGACGTGCCCACTTCAGTTTCCTCTGAAAATCGTGGAGGACATACCCTCTTAGCATTTGTGCTGAGTCACTCCAAAAGGGTTGCCTCACAAGTAAACCTCCTTAGCTTTGGAGATAAGGAAAGCCTCTTGAAATGATCTTACCTCCTCTTTCTACTTTTTGCCATTCTTCCTGGGAAAGACAGCAAAAGTGAAATAAATTTCAAATTCCAGTGAATCAGTGGACATTCCAACTTTCCTGTTCCCTAGCAACAGATCTAAGTATTCTTAGACAACATTTGAGTGTCATGATATTTTTAGGAATATACCTATTGTAAAAAATGTACAACTATAGCCGTGATAACTAATGTTTGCTGAGTACTTGCTATGTGCCAACTACTGTTCTAGTCCTTTAAAACTATTTTATTCCCCATAATTATTCTTGGTAGTTTTAAAGTGTGATGGTGAATTGCCCAATAAATATTGGCTGTTATCATCCAGTGTACTCATCCAGATGGCCTTCTCCTGTTAGTGTGATTCTTCTGTCCTGTGAGTCCATCCAATTCTGGGACACTGTGGTAGTTAAGGTTGTGTGTCAGCCTAGCTGGGCCTCAGTGATTTGACAGATGGGATGTAATTTGGCTGCATTTTAACGATGTAATCACCTCTATAATGAGATCTGATGTAATGTAATCACCTCTGTGACAAGATCTGGTGTGAGCAGTCAATCAGGTGAAAGGCAGTTTCCCTTGAGGGTATGGCCTGCATTCAATACATGTGAAATTTCTGGAAAGTCTCACTGGCTTTTGCTCACTCTGGATCTTGCAGCTGACTCTTGTTCATCCAATGGATCAGATCCAAATCTTGGGATCTGAGCTGGCAGCTTATCTGCCCTCTTACCTGATGATGTTAGAATTTGTCAGCTTCCACAGCTTGCAAGCCAGAGGCCTGCTGTCTGATCTTCTGATCTTGAATTCATCAACTCCTGTGGCTTCTTGAGGTAGAGGAAGCCTCCAGCTAACCCATGGAGTTGGGACCTTGCAGCCTCTACAATTGTGTGAATCATTTCCTTGATATAAATCTCTCTTTATATATTTATATGCTGCACTAGTTTTACTTCTCTACAGAACCCAGCCTAAGACAGTCCTTGTCCCTCAGGCCTTGCTCTTCTGGCCTCTGACTAAACTAGATTTTGACACCTGACTACAGTTGTTTTGGTTCCCTTTCTGCAATTTCTGCAACATTCTCTTCCATACTGTCCCTTCCCTTCCACATATCCTTATCTTCAGTTGTAATAAAAACATATAGTATAAAATGATTTGATATCTGAAAATTAAGTTTTGAAAATTGTGGTGAAAATATAAAGTGAAACATTTGCCAATTCAACAATTTTACACATACAATTCAGTGACATTGATCGTGTTCATCACACTGTACAACTGTTGCCATCTTTTTCCAAATTATCACACCACCAGTAGCAGAGACTCACTGCCTCCTAGGCACTCACTTCCCTATAACCACTGATAAGCTTTGGTCTCTGTATGTTTGCCTACTTTGTATAAACAGGATCACACAAAATTTGTCCTTTTGTGATTAACTTACTTCAGGCAGCATGTTATTAAGTTTCCTTCATGTAGTAGAATGTAGAAGACTTCATTTCTATTTACAGTACAGTGATATTGTATTGAATGTATGCACCACATTGTGTTTATTCTTTCAGCTATTGATGGAGATTTAGGATATTTTTGCCTTTTGACTATCATGAATAATGCCACTGTAAATGTTAGTGTACATGTTTCTGTTTGTGGTCTTGCTTTCAGTTGTTGAGGGTCAGAATAGTTTTTAATACTATAAAATCTTCTGCTTTGATCAGTGGAAGGAACCTTGTAATACTTTCTGCTTTTTATAGATATGGAAGCTGAGTCCAGAGAGATGAGGTTACTTGCTTGAGATTACACAGTTGACTTAATTGTTCAGCTGCACGAGACTTTGGAAAGGCTGTTTCCAGTCCTTCTTCATTATTTCAAACACAGTGAAAGAGAAAAGGGCCTTTATCTTAAAGCTTATTTCAACCCATGAAGTAGATAAAAACATCAGTCTATCTGTGTCTCTTTGTCTCTCTCTCTCACATTCATTCATCTGCTCTTGTGTCAAAGGAAGTGCTTATTTAAGTTTTCTCAATTTTCACATAGATATAATTTTTAGGTGATCATGCCATTCACATTGCCTATTAGCATGGAAGGTTACATTGGTTATGTGACAATCATTTCTACTAATTTATACATGTTAGTGTATAGGTAGTAATAATTTATAAGAATTACATGAGTTTCAGAGTATGTTGTCATAAATCACATTTATCTTCTTGAAGGTTTAGAAGTTTTAAGAAAATGGTTAAACTACATATAAGAAGACATAGAAGAAATGCTAATGAGGAAAGATCAAATGGAGTTTTAGACTGAATTGAGACTCAGTGTTGATAAAGTTGAAAATGGATAGAAAAATTAAGAATACAATGTAATGGATGATCAAGCAGCATACAAGTTTAAGAGCACAACAGAAGAAACTCACTAAAATTAAGAACTTGGGAGTAGAAGATTTTAAGAACAATCTTTAAATATACCAAATGAATCCCTCATTGCTGTCAAGATGAGAAGATTTCTTTGAGATAGACAGTTATAAAATCACTGTGGGTAAATGTAAAGAAAATAACTGATAACGTATATACAGAAAAACACAACTCAGCAACGCATTAGCATCACTGGATGCCAAGATGAAGTTACCAACTGGAAATACCAGGTTACTTTCAAATATTTGGCCAGATAAACAAATACCTCAATATTTTATTAATAGCTATTAAATACTGCTTAATGCATATGTTCTACAGAGCATGACTAAGTTATTATTGATTTCACATATGGGGAAATGAAGACCCCAGTGTGTGTTTAACAGAGCCACCAACCCATTAGGGTCCCACATACTGGGATTCTAACTTAGTTACCAGTGACCTCAAAGGAAGAAAGGCAGAAATAAGATTAGTTGAAACCGAAACACAGATAACCCCAAATTTTAGATTTCTGTTTTAGAGTTTTTCCTCCCTTTGTTGGATTCAGGATCCAGGGTGACTCTGGAAATCAAGTTTTGGTGGAATATTGACAGACTGAGGATACACGCAGGGGCACAAGCAGGATCCTGGATAACCTAGTGGTCACGGCACAGGGGAAACGCTTGAAGAGACAGAGATATAGTAATGAATAAGGAAGTAGAATCCTTTCCTTCATGAAGCTATGCTTTAGTGGTGGAGACAGACAAATGAATCTATGATTCTAATATAGTACACTGATATTTAGAGAGTGGATTACCAGGAGAGTACATTGGAAAGGGCTCTCATCCGCTAAGCGGATGAGTCTGACAGTAGGAGAACTGGCTTCGCTGACTGGGGAAGAGTGTTCAGAGGCAGAGTGCCTGTGCTAATAGCCGCATGGGAGAAGAAGATAGGTTTAAACAAACCCAAACTAAATCCATGGAAGTTAAGTCAATTCCAACTCATAGTGGCCCTATAGGAAGGAGAATTCCCCCACAGAGTTTCCAAGGAGCACCTGCTAGAGGTTTTGGGAACTCAAATAATTCAGTGTTTGGTAGATTTTGTGTTAAAAGGAAGGATTGGTGAATGAAGAAAGGTACAACTTAGAGACGAAAGAGTTAAAAAATTGAGTTTTGCCTTGACAGCAGTAAGAAGCTATCTGAAGTGTGTATATTTTTTAAAAGAAGGACTTATTTGTTTTGGAAATGTTATTCAGGCAAATGTACTAAGAATGGATTAGCGAAGGTAAGGCTAGAAGCAGGGAGTTTTCATAGGTCACCAGGAAAAATTCACAGGAAAAGATGTAATGGAAATGAGAATAGAGAGGAATGGGCAGTTACTGGATGTAACTAGGTGTGTTAAGGAGGTAGAACTGACACAACTTTATGTTTGATAGAACAACAGGCATATATTTTCAAATATTTGAAAGACTATTATTTGGAAGTTCTTATGGGTGAATGGTAGAAATCACATCACTGAGTAGAATCAAGTTTATAATCACACAGAACTTTGAAACAATGAGCATGATTTACCAATGGGATAGGCTGATTTGGGAGGCCATGGGGTCTTGGCAATACTACTGGGCAATCCCAAGTAGAAGTTGGGACAAATGCCTGTTAGGGGTTCTGTAGAGCATATTCCTATGTGGTTCTTGGTTTGCGTGACTTTGCATGTCTACTCAAATTCTGAGATTCTGTTATTACGGTTGTCGTTATCTCCGTGAGACATCTCCCAAGACTGTCTTCAGGGTAATAATAGATCCTGACATTAATCTAGGTACTTGAAACTACAGTTCAGTGAGCACTCTAGGCTTATTGTATGTGCACTTCTTGTTCTGAAATACCGGTATTTAGAAAAACATGAAGAGGAAATACAAAAGAATTAGGGCAATAACATTTGTCTTTCTCTGTCAAAACCACTTCAGGCTAATGTCTGACCACCATGGTGACACCAGGATGTAGAAAGGAGTTCAGAATTTGAACTCAGTCTTTCAGCTTGCAATTCCGTGTGTGCTCTGTCCACTGAGTTTATTGATGTGATATGTTAAGATCTGTTTGGAGCAGTCATTAACAACATATAACTCATGAAGTTTCTTAACTCCAGTTTCCTGCAGATGTTGCTGAAACAACATTGCATGAACTAGATAAAACATGAAGGGAAATTCTACAACAACCAAACCACAGAGAAAATATATCCACATTCAGCCACTGGTTCAACTTTTTTCCTGGTCCAACTTTTCTAAACAATTCAACTCATCAACTCATGTTGAAGTTGTTTTAGTATTATAGAAATTGGGTCATACTCTTTTTGCTTTCCTCCTAATTCATAATTGATAGCACAGTGTATAGGAGCTCAGCTGCTAGCCAAAAAGTTGGCAGTTCAAATTCACCAGCTGCTCCTTGGAGGGAATTCTAGCATGGGGCGGTTCACCTCTGTTCTATTGGGTTGCTGTGAATTAGAATCAACTCAGTGACAACGGGTTTGGTTTGGCTTTTGGTGATTCATAATGATTGTCGTATCCATTTGAAGGTATAAGGCTCCAGGACATTTATTTTTGATCAGATTAGAAACCATTCAGATTTCTTGATAGTTGACAAACTAACATGGAATATTTAGTGGCAGAAATCTAAACTGTTGACACCCTGAGCTCTTAGAGTGAATTGTGAACTTAAGGAAATAGTACCATCACCACTCTTGTCAAAATTAAGGTATTATTTTTCACTGGTTTATTTGCTTGTTTAATTAGTATTGTCAGAATTTACTGAAAAACAATGTTACTAATCACTGTCATCTATTTATAGCTAGTCTTCTATACCCAAGGTTTATTATTTGTGTAAACAAGGGTTTTTGCTTTTATTGAGGCTGCTAATATGTGAAAAGAAGCTGGTAGAATAGCATTTCTGGGATGAGATAAACACATTTTCCTAGTTTAACGGCTCTACTTAAGGTGGAAGGCGGAAATCTTTACACAGTCGTGAAAAGAACAAGGTAAACCAAAGAAAAAAATGTGGTAATTGTGTTTGTCTTATAGAAGCAATTAATAAACTTTAGTTTCTTCTAGTGAAATAATTAAAGACAACCTTGATGATATGTTATTTATAATTCATTCAATCTGCTTCAAAGGACGTCTTTAAAGTATCAAAAAGTAAAGATGTTATCTTGAAGCCTGAAAGTGCATCTGACCCAAGCCGTAGTATTTTTGCTTGCATCATATGCACATGAAGCTGTACAGCGGTAAGGCAGACAGCAGAAGAATTGATGCCTTGGAGTTGCGGTATGGAGAATACTGAATGTGCCCTGGACTGCTAAAAGAACAAGCAGATGTATTCTGGAAGAAGTACAACCACAGTGCTCCTCAGAAGCAAAGGTAGTGAGAATGTCTCATGTACTTTGGACATGTTGTCAGGAAAGATCCGTCCTTGGAGAAGGACATCATGCTTGGTAGAGTGGAGGGTCAGTGAAAAAGAGGAAGACCCTTGCTTTAGTCAGTTAGTGCTATTCTAACAGAAATACCACAAAGTGGATTGTTTTAACAGAGAGAAGTTTATTTGTAGTGAAGTAGGTTACAAGTCTGCATTTAGGGTGTCCTCTCTGGGGGAAGGCTTTCCCTCTGTATCAGCTCAGCCATTTTTTTGTTAGTAGCTGAATGCTTAACCGCTGTATTTCATCAGTTTCAGCAGTCTTTGTTCAGGGAGCGTCTTGTTGCAGGAATCTCAGGTCTGAAGGTTGTGCTCTTCTCCTAGTGCTTCTTTCTTGATGGTGTGAGGTTCCTAATTCTATGCTTGCTTCCCTTTCTTTTTATCTCTTGTAGGATGAAAGGATAAAAGGTGATACAAGCCATATTCCAGGGAAACTCCCTTTACAGTGGAGCAGGGAGGTGATCTTATGAAGGGATTTACAGTCCCACCTACTCCTCTAACATACAGCGTAAGAAAGCCACAAAATGAAGGACTATTACAAAATATTGGGAATCATGGCCCAGCCACACAGCTACACACACTTTCGGGGGACACAGTCCAATCCATGACAACTCTGAACAAAATGGATTGAGGCAGTTTCTGGAACTATGGGTTTAAGCATGAAAATGATTGTGAGCATGGCACAGGAACAAGCAGTGCTTTGTTCTGCTGTACATACGGTTGCCGTGAGTCAGAACTGACTCAACAGCACCTAACAACAACAACAATATAATTAATTCATTCAGTTTTCACCCATTCAACCACAAATACCTACTGGGATGAGACAAACATTTTCACAGTTAAATGGCTCTACCTAAGTTGAATACTCTGGAGGTCAGCTCTACCCTGGCCCCTAGGGTCGCCATGAGTCGGATCCGACTCAACGGCACTTGGCTTGGCTGTCAAGGTTGAAATCTTTACATGGTCTTAAATAGAACAATGTAAACCAAAGCAAAAATATGCCACACTTACAATGTGCCAGATGCTATGCTATGCTTTAAGGATTCAAAGACAGGGTAAGACCCATCCAAGATGTTCAGGAGCTCATGGCCCAGTTCTGGAAAGACGTAAGCTCAACTGTCCTACATGGTAATTGTTAGTTTTTAATTCCATGCCCTAAAATAGCTTTATATTCCTGCTACCACTTTAGAACGGCACTGAGAGGACTTCAGGGGTTGTGTTCACTGTGGGAGAATTACTCATGTAATGCTCATTAGTGCAAATGGGAAAGAGGTGTAAATCCACAGTGATCAAGCTGAGAAAACAAACACTCCTTCTCTGACTTCTGTTGTTTGTTTTTATTTGTTCTGGGTTGAGTCAGGGAAATAATCAGGAAAATTATACATGTTCAATTGCCCGGTTGCTCCAGAACCCTTGGAGTATCTAATCACGGTTAATAATTAAAACAAAGTTAGGAGACTCAAATGCTGGATTTAAGTGCTATCAGGAGAGAAAGAAATCATTTGAGGTGGAAAGTATGAAGAATGCTTTGTGGTACATAGCTTTTTATAGACAAAAACAGGGGCTATAAAAGGAGAATAGTTTTAAAATGGACGTGGACTAAGGCAGATCAATCAGTCAATATTCATTAAGTTCCTACTGTCTCTCTGGAGGAAACTCTGATGGTATAGTGGTTAAGTGCTACGTCCGCTAGCTAAAAGGTCAGCAGTTTGAATCCACCAGGTGCTCCTTGGAAACTCAATGGAACTATTCTACTCTGCCCTATAGCATCACTATGAGTTGGAATCGATTCAATAGTAGTGGGTCTGGGTTTTTTAGTCTTTCCAAAAACCTTGGTAGCATAGTGGTAGATAAAGTGCTGTGACTGCTAACTAAGACTCAAACTCACCAGATACTCCTTGGAAACTCTACGGGGCAGTCGTACTCTGTCACAGAGGGTTTGTATGAGTCAGAGTTGACTTGACAGCAATGGGTTTGGTTTAGTTTTGGGTACTATGTCTCTAGACATATCAGACTGTGTGGAGTCGCAGAGTAAGTTTATCTGGGAAGATAGAGCCAGTCAACTATACATGGTAGAAACAAAAGCTGAGACCTGTGATTTAAAAACAGGACAGGGTATTTGAAATAAGAACTGGCAGATATTGCATGATATGTGGTCACAGTTTCAGCTAAGATGAATTAGAATAGGTTAGGTTATGGGAGCCCAGGTGGCACAGTGGTTAAAAATTCAGCTACTAGCAAAAAGGTGGCAGTCTGAATCTACCAGCTGCTTCCTAGAAACCCTGTGGGGAAGTTCTACTCTGCCCTACTCTGCCCAAGTTGAACTGACTTGGCAGCAGAAGTTTAGGCTATGTTATAGCTGCAGCAGCAAATAATCGTATCTTAGTGGCTTATAACAGCAGTAATTGGAGACCGTTTTCCATATCTCCTCACTTTGAGTCTCAGACTGAGAGATCAGCTGGTATCTTGACTATTTATTATAAAGGGAGAGGGAAAACTCAGTAGAGTCTCACAATGGCAATTGTTGTTGTTAGGTGTTGTCGAGTCAGTTCCAACTCAAAGCGACCCTAAGCACGACAGAACAAAACACTGGTCCTCCACCATGTCCAGAGTCATTTTAATGCTTAAGCCCATTGTTGCAGCCACTGTGTCAATCCATCTCATCGAGGGTCTTCCTCTTTTTTGCTGATGCCTCACTCTACCAAGCATGATGTCCTTCTCCAGGGACTGATTCTTCCTGACAACTTGTCCAAAGTATGCAAGATGCAGTCTTACCATCTTTGCTTCCAAGGAGCACTCTAGTTATACTTCTTCCTGAACACATCTGCTTGCTCTTTGGGAAGTCCATGGTACATTCAATACTCTTCTCCAACACTACAATTCAAAGCCATCAATTCTTCTGTCTTTTTTGTTCACTGTCTAGCTTTTGCACATATATGATGTGATTGAGAATACCATGGCATGGGTCAGGCTCACTTTAGTCTTCAAGGTGACATCTTTACTTCTCAATACTTTAAAGAGATCCTTTGCAGCAGATTTACCCAATGCAATGCATCTTTTGATTTCTTGACTGCTGCTTCTACGGGCAATGAAATCCTTGACAACCTCAATCCTTTCCCCACTGATGACCATGTTGCTTACTGGCCCAGTTGCGAGGATTTTTATTTTCTTGGTATTGAGGTGCAATCTACACTGAAGTTTGTGGTCCTTGATCTTTATCAGTATTTCAAATCTTCTTCACTTCCAGCAAATAAAGCGGTGTCATCTGTGTAATACAGATTGTTAATGAATAGTCCTCCAATCCTGATGCCTTGTTCTTCCATACAGTCCAGCTTCTTGGATTATTTGCTCCACATACAGATTGAAAAGTTATGATGAGAGGATACAACACTGATGCACATCTTTCCTGACTTTAAGCCATGCAGTGTCTCCTTGTTCTGTTCACGTGACTGCCTCTTGATCCATATACAGATTCCTTTAAGAGCATAGTTCGGTGTTCTGGAATTACCATTCTCTACCGTATTAGCCATACTTTATTATGGTCCACATAGTCAAGTGTCCTTGCATAGTCAGTGGAACACAAGTAAACATCTTTCTGGTATTCTCTGCTTTCTGCCAAGATCCATCTGACATCAGCAGTGATATCCCTGTTTCCATGTCCTCTTCTGAATCCAACCTGAATTTCTGGCCGTTTCTTGTCAATATACTGTTGCAATTGCTTTTGAATGATGTTGAGCAAAATTTTACTTGCATGTGATATCAGTGATATTGTTCAGTAATTTCCACATTTGGTTGGATCATTTTTCTTTGGAATTGGGTAAACATGGATCTCTTCCAGTCAGCTGACCAGGTAGCTGTTCTCCAACGGCAATTAAATCCTCCTTTTACAACTCATGGAGCCCTGGTGGCGCAATGGTTAAGAGGTCAGCTGTTAACCGAAAGTTCAAAAGTTCAAATCCACCAGCTGCTTCTTGGAAACCATATGGGGGGAGTTCTATTCTGTCCAGTAGGGTTGCTCTGAATTTGAATTGACTCAATAGCAACAGGTTTGGGTTTTTGTTTTTCACAACTCATTGGCAAAAAACTGGACTTGTGGGCCCATCGAGCCATAAAGGTATAACTAAATGCAATCCCAGAGGAGATCCTGGGTCCTACAAATAGCTAACATTCTCATCTGCTATCTGAAAGGCTGGAAGATAGGGTCCACTTGAGGGTGCCTCAGGAGAAAGATCTGATGATATATTTCCAAAAAATTAACCATTGAAAACCCCATGGAACATAATTCTATTCCGACACACATAGAATTGCCATAAATTGAATCCACAGCAACTGAAGTATCGGTGGATACGTACAGAAAGTAGATAGCTAAAAAGTATTTGGTGACTGGCATTAGAATAGTGATTGATTCAGACCTCACCAGGCAGTGCAAATAAGTCACATTAAATACTAAATTCAGCTTGACACCCTGCAAGTGTGGGAGATTTTACTGCAAGCTTATACAAAAAGCAAAACAAAATACCCAAACCTATTGCCATGATGTCGAGTCTGACTCACAGTAACCCTGTAGGACAGAGTAGAACTGCCCCATGGAATTTTCAAGGGGCCAGTAGTGGATTCAAATTGCAAACTTTTTGGTTAGCAACAGAGCTTTTAACCATGGTGCCAGTGGGGCTCCACTGCCAACCTAAAACCCACTGCTGTCAAATTGATTCCAACTCACAGAGACCCTGTAGGACAGAGTAGAATTATTACATAGGCACTCTATAGAACACAGTAGGAACTGTCCCATGGGGTTTCCAAGGAGCGACTAGTAGAGTTAGCAAACTTTTTGGTTAACATCCAAACACTTAACCACCGCACAACCTGAGCGCCAACCTAATGTTTCTGTTATTTGAGCATGAACAGAATCCCCTGGGGAACTTGTTAAACCATAGGTTACTGGGCTCCACCCTCAGAGTTCTAAATTCAGTAAATACTGAATAGGGATCCAAAATCTGCATTCCCTAGTTGATGCCAATGTTGCTGATTTTAGAACTGTACTTTGAGAACTGCTGGTCCCAGAAAACTCAATGGAAGACTTGTCTCTGTCTTTTCAAGCTATCAGTAAAATTGTACTGAATGTAACGTCTGACTTAAGTTCCAGGGAATGGGTGGAGGGAGGGTGCATGCCCACACCTCGGTGAGAGTGTGGGCTGCTTTGAGAGCTCACAGGGTCTGACCCAGGTTCACGATGTGACTCTAAGAGCCGTCTGTCCCTTACTTGTTGGAAGCTTCCTTATGGCAGAGACCATCTTTCTCCCACTGTCTGGAAGTATCCAGAATCTTGTCTTCAGAGTCTATACTACAAGAAGAAAACCAAGAGAGAAGAATCTGTACCTTTTGTCTCAACCAAAGTCCAGGTTTCTAAGTCTTCATTTCTTGCTGTGGAGCCTTCATTTTCCCAGGCTTGCTGACAATTTAAAAATATCCATGTCCCTTTGGATAACCCATAAATGTGTAGCTGCCATGCACAATCACATCAAAAAATAATAATGGCACATCCTTTAAACAGATAAACAAAAAGTAATGTGGGAAGGGGTGGGAGGTCATTCCCATTGCATCTCTCCATTTGTACTACAAAGAAAGCACGGCTCCTTTAAGTATTTTCTGGAATCTGGATTGTTTAGGCGTAAGTAAAACCACATGTAGGTCATTAGCCCTTCAGACCGGACTGAGCTCTGCCAAATGCACCCAAGTTTCTTTTTGTGATTCTCCCTCTAGGTCATCCTCATCCTGCTGGCATTCTCCTGATTCTCATGCTTTTGACTTCCTGTGAGCATCAGGGTGAATGCGAGTACACACTTAACTGTTAGGGAACAAGCAAGAGTGCTGGCATGACACCATCTACAAGGGACCTGCAGAACCTACAGGAAAAATAACTCTCTGCAACACACACTGTCCTCTGAGTATCACACCAAGCACCTCTGCTGTGTGGACTCATCTTTTAATTGGCCTCAGCTTCATGTCTGCATGGATGGCCCAGTTAAGCTGACTTCACAGAAATGGAGGTGTATTCAAAGCTCTAGCTCTGATAATTCAGAAAACTGTAGTTTTGAAGTGAGTTTTACTAGCTTCTCCCATCCTTGTCAAGGTTTCAAAGGCTTAAAGCTAAGTTTTAAGTCAGAGTTCATGTTTATGGTACCACAGCAACCTTAGTGGCATAGTGGTTAAGTGCTATGGCTGCTAACCAAAAAGTTGGCAGTTCAAACCCACCAGACATTCCTTGGAAACTCTCTGGGGCAATTCCACTCTCTCCTATAAGGTGACTCTGAGTCAGAATCAACTCAGCGGCAGTAGGTTTGTCTTTTTGGTGCTCTTCATTTCTCTATAAGCCTTTAAAAATAACTAAAACAAAATTAAAACTGCAGCAAAAACTAGCTCTTTTTGGTTTTTGTTTTAATTTGAGTTAGAATCAGACACTCGTTTTTGAAATGTCAGTAGGGCAAGGACACTTTTGCTTTCATGTCATCTATTCTTTCTTTCAGTATATTACATTCTTTTGAACATTTTCTGTGTTAAAGTCTTTAAGACAAATCTTCAAGAGAACCCATTGTTTGTTGCTATTCATATGGAAATACAGTTGTCTTATATCCAACTTCCTGGTGTGGAGGAATAGAGTGGCAGGCTGTATTGAGATCTGTTCACTTCAGGAGTTAGCAAAGTCCTCAGGGTATCCTTCAAAACTAACACCTACATGCTGTGATGTAATGCTGTGAAATTTAGGGCATCTAGACTAGGATGCCCTGGTTCAAATATGTAGAAACTAGCTCTGTGAACTTGAGCCAGTCTATTTAACTTCCCTGGGATTAAATGTTATCACTTATAAAATAATACATATTAATGTTTATTTCATACAATTGTTAATTTTTCTGTAAATGTCAAAGTATTTTATAATTTAATTTGTCTTCATGCATTGTATACATAATACATGCATACGTATGAGGACTGCCAGTTAAGTTTGTGAAATCCTAGAAAAAGTGTTACATACTTCATTGCTGAATATCACTATCGTCACCTTTGAAATACTCCCTTTGGGAAACTATGCATCAACACCAGTACCTAGTTCAGCCTTCAGAGCAACTTTGGAACTCCTTTTCTGGAGTGGCCGTCAGAGCTGTCGTTGTATTACCCTTGATGTCTTGAATGTCATCAAAAAGTCTTCCTTTCAATGTTCCTTTATCTTCAGGCAAAGAAAAAAGTCATTGAGAGCCAGATCAGGTGAGTAAGATGTTTCAATACAGTCATTTATTTACTGGCTAAAAACTCTGTCATTAACAACCATACAGTTAAGTTCACAAACTTGCCACCTGGCCACCAAGCACAAAGGCCATTCCAGAAAGAGTTTCCAAATTGCTTTGAAGGGTGGACAAGGAGGTGATGTTAGTGCCTAGTTTCCCAAGGGGAGTACCTTGAAAGTGACCACAGTGGTATTCAGCAATGAGGTATGTAGTACTTAGAACAATTAAGCTCATAGACTTAGTTGTCAGATCTCATGTGTGTGTGTGTGTGTGTGTGATGATATATGAAAACCCTGACTGTGCGGTGGTTAAGTGCTATGACTGCTAACGAAAAGGTCCACAGTTCAAATCTACCAAGTGCTCCTTGGAGACTTTAGGGGGAAATTCTACTTCTTTCTTTAGGGTTGCTGTGAGTCGGCATTGCCTGGATGGCAATGGGTGTATGATACAGATACACTATATGATATGCATATATGTTTTAGATAGGTGATACAGATAAAGGTGAAAACTTATTTAAGGGACTCCAAATGAGCTTGTTAAAGGCTTTATTCAGCAGGTGCATACCAGGTAACCCCCGACTGAATCAGGGTCAGTCTTTATAAGGGAATATTGACTACTTGCCCTTGTGGTTTGGGCTACAGCAGCAGTTTTCACCTTGAACTTAACCTTGTAGATGGGAATCATTCCTATCTTGTACCCCTTGCCTGGTAAGCACCATAACTAGTATTTTCTGCAGCCTAGTAGTCTTGCAATCTACTGGCTAGTTAAAGTTATAGGGCAGAGACTGTAAATGGCAAAAAAGAAAGGTAGAAGAAATCAGAAGGCAAGGAGAAATAAGGGACTGTTCTGTATTCCTTTCAGTCCTTTTATGATAGCTATAATAAAAAAAAAGCTGCTGTCAAGTTGATTATAACAATAAAAAAAATCAAACCCACTGCCTTTGAGTTGGGTCTGACTCATAGCGACACTACAGGTTAGAGTAGAACTGCCCCATAGAGTTTCCAAGGAGAGCCTGGCAAATTTGAACTGCTGACCTTTTGATTAGCAGATATAGTACTCAACCCACTGTGCCACCAGGGTTTCCAGTTATAGCTAAAGCCAAGCCAAGTGCAGGTAGATATAAATTTATAGGTAAATACAGATAAGTGAAATAACACAATTATTAATATGAGTTAGTGTTCACAGATTTCTCACTTCATACTCTATACCTCCAACCAGCACACACGTATCTCACTATGGCTTCCTGTATAGCCTGTGTTGAAGATACCATATGCAATGGAAAAATTAAGATTGCAAAGAGTCTTAGCTGATGTGTAGAACAAAATAAAATTAGGTGCAATGAGAGAAAAGTTGTCAAGATTGGAATTAGCAGAGTTTTGAGGCATAAGAGGTAAAGAATGGGAAAGAAAATTTTGGGAAATAGGATTCCTGTGGATGGATACTAAGAAGGAAAGAAATGCAGAGAGAAAAGTATAAATTGTCCCCCCTGTGTACACAGTGCATTCCTTTTTGTTCATTTACTTAATATACTGAGTAAACATTTTACCTGCTGATGTGATCAAACTATATTTGTTTCTTCTTTTTTTTTAAGAAACCAAAGCTTAATAACCACCAGGGACAGCAGCGAGGGTAAAGGAAGAGTTTATTGCTTATAGAGCATTGAGTTTTGGTGTATGGTGATGAAAAAGTCACAATGACCAAGCAAAAGTCACACTGACCAAACATAAAGCATTGCACAGCTGATGAAGGTCATGGTGTCAATAAGTTGTACAAGTCCTAGTTGTAGGGCCCAGAGTCTCAAAGGCCTACAAGCAGGCATCCAAGGTATAACAATCAAGTAACTGCAACACTCCATGTGAAGGTCCTTTTCTTTTTTAATATTTTTATTGTAGTAAACACACACACATACATATACATTTCGTGGCACAGTGGTTAACAGCTTAGCTGCTAACCAGAAGATCAGCGATTTGATCTACCAGTTGTTTGTTGAAAACCTTTTGCGGTAGTTCTACTTTGTCTTGTAGAGTTACTGTTAGAATTGATTCAATGACAATGGTTTGGGTTACAGTGAGGTCTGACAAATAAGTCCACGAACTTAATTGTTCTAACAGCTACATACCTCATTGCTGAATATCACTACAGTCACCTTGAAATACCCGCCTCGGAAAATCACACACCAATGCCAGCTTCTAGTCCACCCTTCAGAGCAATTTTGGAATCTTTATGGAATGGCCGTTGTGCATGGTGACAAAATGGCAAGTGTGCAAACTTAGTTGCATAGCTGTCTGTGAGGGAGTTTTTAGCCAGTAAACAAAAAACTGTATTGGAACACCCTCCCTACTCACATGATCTGGGCACCAATGACATTTTCTTTGTCCAAAGATAAATGAAATATTGAAAGGAAGAGTTGTAGATGACATTCAGAACACCAAGGGTAATACAACGACAACTCAGATGGCCACTCCAGAAAAAGAGTTCCAAAATTGCTCTGAAGTGTGAACTAGGTGCTGGTATCAGTTCAGTTTCCCAAGAGGAGTACTCTGAAGGTAACCACGGTGATATCGATGGCACTTGGCTTGGCATGGTGATATTCAGCAAAGAGGCATATGATACTTTTTTCTAGGCTGAATTCGCAAACTTAGTTGGCAGTCCTCACATACACATTTATGTTAAAGAGTCCTGGTGGGGCAGTGGTCAAAGCACTGGGCTGCTGAATGAAAAGTCCACAGTGTGAACCCTCCAGCTGTTGCACGGGGGAAAGGTGTGTCAGTCTGCTTCTGTAAAGATTACAGCCTTGAGAAACTCTGTGGGACAGTTCTACTCTGCCCAATAGGCTTGTTATGAGTCATTATTGCCTGGACAACAGTGGGTTTGATTTTTGGTTTGTTACTTTACATTTATACAGAAAACAAAACATTTGCTATTTAAACATTTTTTACACACACACTCATTTACATTAATTAATCTCATCATGTTATGTATCCATCATGATGATCTGTTTCTTCTTGAGGGTCTTGCTAAGGAGTACTCAGTAGTTACAGCCTCTGAGAATAGCCCACCATCAATGACTCATGGTGGTTAGTGGATGAATATCTCGGCTTCTTTGCTTCTTCCTGGGGATAACTCAGAGTTTCTGTATTCTCAATTAGAGTCTTCAGTTGCCCCTTTGGAAATTTTCTAGATGATTCATTCTTTACTGGTTTCCTTCCTTTTTCTTTGTCATTTGTCAACAATTTTACCAGAGCTTTCCAGGATCACCTCCTAGGTCAGCTTTCATTGTTGTTAGCAGAGTTCGGCTGACTCATGGTGCTCTGTGTACAACAGAACACAATGTTGCCTGGTCCAGGACTTTCTTCGTGATTGTTGGTATGTTTGCTTTACCCTTCCAGTAATGTACTGGGCAGTGCTTTGTGGTGATCCATAGAATTTTCATTCATAATTTTCAGAGGTGGATTACCAAGCCTTTCTTTCTAGTTTGTTTTAGTCTGAAAGCCCTGTGTATCTTTGGGACACTACTGGTATTTGAAATAGCGCTGTCATAAACTTCCAGCACTGTGTAAGCAAACCATCACAGTTTGGCAAAACTGCCAGATGAGCAAATACTGCTTGAACACAGTATTTGCACTAATATTCTCGGATTAGCATCTGCTTCTGGAAACAGCCATTCTGAGGCAGGGGTGTGGAAGGCATTTGAAAGGAGAGCACAGCTCAATGGCAAACTTTCCCTGTATCCTCACTGTTCCTCGTTTCACCTCCACCCCTTCTCCCATATTCTTTCCTGTGTAGTTTTACAAACACAGCCCTGTTGTTCACTTTCAGTTGAAATAAAAAGATTTGAATAACTGCATGATGAACACGAATGGATGGGATGTCACGTTTAACAGGACAAAGATGTGCAGGGAAGTTTGTGCTTTCTATAATACACTGAGAACAAGAATCCATTTCTGATTGATTTCTTTCTTCACATTTCCCTTGCTCCCCACACCCTTCATCTCATAAATCTGGGCAGCTCTCTACTCCAGGTTTCAGGCAACTTGCCTATGACCTGGATTGTCTTCCAGAAAACCTTGACAAGAGATCTGGTTTTAAATATTTTGTACCATGCCAGTGCTATATTTAGTTTTCCAATCATCTGTCAGAGAATTCTTTTCCTAGTACACTGAAGACAGCAGTCAGAAAGGGAATAAGAACAGAAAATGAGTAGTTACAGTGTCCAAAGGAGCTAATGCTCAATACTTTTAGAAACTAAGTATTAGGGATAATTTGTCACTCAACCACGTATATAAATCATCTCCAGAACAGCCAAGTAACCTGGGCTCTATACTGAAGTAGATAGCATGCCTTGTCTGTAGGGGTGGCCATTATTCAGCTTATACAAGCAGTGTTTGGAGGGATTATGGTCTTGGCTGGCCAGATGCACCACCAAAAGGTGCTAGATTCAGAACTTTGTGACATCTCCAAAAGTTTTCTATGCTGCTTACTAAAGTAAAAATGTTTAAAAACACTGTGTGGGTCACACCAAAGCATCTCTGTGCCAGTAAGACCTGGGAGCTGACAGTTTGCTATCTTTGTTATCTGCTTATTAAGCAAGCAAACAAATAAGTTTCTGTGAATTCCAGCTTATTATGATTACAGACCCCATGTATTTTCACAGCTGTGACCTTCTGGAAGCAGATCACCAAGCCTTCTTCCAATGCACCTCTGGGTGGACTTGAACCTCCAAACTTTGGTTAGTCGCTTAATGTGTTAACAGTTTGTACCACCCCAAAACCCCACCATATGCTGAGAAGTGTAGAGAGCTGGGTGACTCCCACCTTACCCACTGCCTCCCGTAAACAAATGCTAAGTACCAGTCCTGGCTAGGCTACAATTGACCTTAAACTCAGCAGGAATGCTTCCTTTATAATGTATTAGCATATGAAAACCAGCATTTAAGCAAGCATTTGTACATTCCCACATCTAAGCCAAACAAACTGCCTCTTGTTTTGCTGGTGAGTAGAGCTTTGACCCATTTAAGCCTGACAGCAAAAATAGCAATTAGAGGGGTGTTGGTGGTGGTGTTTTGATTGGGAGGGAATAAAAAGGTTTGGAGGGAAAAGGGTGAGAGAAGGGAAACTTCCTGGAGGACAAGAGTTCACCAGTTTTCCCTTGAAATCAATTTAAGGGCAACAGAATGGCATCAATAAAAATCTAAGTGAATTGTTTCTGGGAAAACAGAAACAAAAAACAGTCCCTCTTATTATTTTTGGCTTTTGCTGAAGATCTTTTACTCCTGGGCTTTCATGAATTCTCCTTTAATGGTGGAAGAAAGAACTGCGTATCCTTCTTCCACAGCTTCCCCTGCTTTGAGCTGCCCCAGACACTGGAGGCCTAGGGGGGCTTTGTCATCTAGGAGGAGTAAGACAAGAATGAAGTGGAAGGAGGTGTTCCTTGCAGAACCAAGGCGTGCATACTCAGGATAGTGCCAAGCTAGGGGCAGCTTTATAAAGAAGCGTCACGAAGTAGAGATTAGGGGGGTCTGCGACCTCACTGGAGTCTCTGGTTGGTGAAAACCTTAGTGAACTAGGCTGCTAACTAAAACTTACAAATCTGAGTCCACTCAGATGTGCCTCAGGAAAAAAAATCTTCAGCTATGGAACGTGTGTATTTTTTGATGCTTGTTATTGTTAGTTGCCGTCAAGTTGGCTCTAACTCATGGCATTCTAGGTACAACAAAACAAAACACTGCTGGATCCTGCACCAGCTTCATGATCTTTGACGTGTCTGAGTCATTGTGTAGACTCCTGTGTCAGTTCAACTTGCTGAGGGTTTGCCTCACTTTCTCTGATTCTCAACTTTACCAAGCATGCTGTTTTCTATCGAGTGGTCTGCAGTGATGTGTCCAAACTAAGCAAGACCAGGTCTTGTCATCTTTGCTCTGAAAGAACATTCTGGTTGTATTTCTTCTAAGACTGATTTGTTCATTCTTGCAGCAGACCCTGCATATTCAATATTTTTCACAAGTTCAGATGCATCCATTCTCTATTCTTCTTTTTTCATTGGCTCTGCATGCTAACAGATATTTGTGCACTTAGAAAAACTTGATCTGAGAATCCCTTTCATTATAACATAGTATCTGAAGACAGGTGGTAAGGTAGAGGACATATGGGCCCCACTTATTCAGAAATCACTTGTATTTATCTAAAGAAACTGACATCTACTGATGAGCTGAATTGATATGGAATAATTTGGAACAGGGAGATGTAGGTTTTTTGTGGTCTTATGATGTTACAAGTAATGCTATAATGAATAACCATGTGTATAGGTTCTTGTGTACATGTGAGTAACTTCAACAGATGACTTTACTTGGGGAAACCTTTTGCCAATTGAGCATAGTCAAATTGAATAACTCTGGATGTTGTTAGATGAATGCCACATAATTTGGAGAAAGAAAAAGAGAATTGTCTTAGCATTTCAAATTTTCCAAACTCTATTATTTGTATTTGTTTCACATAGAGTTCTCAAACTTTTGTTTTGCAGTCATTCTAGGAAAAAAATTATCAGAGAAAGGGTCATGTTGCATGTTATTACTTTAAACATTTCACTTACTCAGACTCATCAAATCCTCTAAAAAAATAAACCCTTTGTGGCATTGTTACTGGGCGAAACCTGCCCCCAAAAGCCAACCTCTGAGACAGGTATTTTGAGTGTGTGATCGAAAGGAAGTTAATACTATGTACTAGCAGACACAGGGAGTAGGAAAAAATTTCAAGATCCTTCTCAAAAATCATCAGGTGATTAGGGTATGTTTATAAGGGAGTGGATGCAAAATGTAAATACAGGTATTGGTGCCGGCACCAGGGAAGCAATGTGATTGATTAGGGGTGAAGCCAAGCCTGCCAACCGCTATCTAGTCAGAGGGGTAAAGAGGGATATCCATTTGGAGGGCCCAGGGGCACTTTGCAGTGATGCTTCAGGAACAGGGATAAGGAACGCCTTCAGTTAGAGGTCCTGACTGGTGCCTTGGCTTCCCCTGGCTTCTTGTCTGTTTTGATGTTTCTAAAAAGCTGTGAAGAGCTGTCAGTCAGTGTGTGACTTCCTGCCAGGGCCAGGAATTTTTAAGACAGGAGAAAAGATAAATCAATTTTACAAAGAGAATTAAATCTTTGCTGTCTATTTTAACTTCCCTTTTTAAAATCAGGGTGTCTAAAGCTTCCCTCCTGTTTCAGTATTGTGTCCTAAAGATAAAAACTGACAGGTCATTTTGGGTTTAGAGGTTTAGCCATATTCACAAGGTTCAGTAAGTGGTAGTCTGAGGTTTTGAATCTTTCAGTCAGCAACTATTTATTGAGCGTTATAGCAGAGACTGGAAACCCTGGTGCGGTAGTGATTAAGAGCTATGGTTATTAACCAAAATTTTGGGTCAGCAGTTCAAAACTGCCAGCTGTTTCTTGGAAACTCTAAGGGTCAGTTCTACTCTGTCCTACAGGGCTGTGATGAGTTGGAATTGACTTGATGACAAACAGGTTTGCATTTTCTTTGGTTTGGTATCAGAGTCTAGGTAGATGCCCCATCTGTTTCCAATTTCTTCTGGGCCCACAACAGACTGGTTTCCCAGCCCCTCTTGTGAGTTGGCAAGGACAAATCATTCAGTAAGCAAGGTACACATGGACTTGTTTCTGCTTGCTTAGTAATCTGTAGTATACAAATAAGCCTTTACGTACCAGTTAATCTGCCTCTGTGATCGCATATAGCCATGTGACTGAGTTCTGATCAATGTGATGGGTAGAAATATGTGGACCTCTCCTGCATCTGACCTGTAACAGCTTCTCACAAAATCTTCACTGCTTTTTGATGACCCAAATAACAGCATGGTTGGAAGATGGCAAAACCTGTATCATCCCAGATGTCTAACCTACTATTTGACAAAGGAATAAACTTATATTATGCCAACCTGTTGGCAGTGGGTGGTTTCATTGATGTTTGAATGTTCTCCTGTTACAACAGCTAATATGACTTTGACAGATATAAACTCCTATCATGTAACTCACATAGTGGTAAACACCAGGTCTTTAAGCTCCAAAATCAACACATTCTTCACTAGATTGTAGTCGCCTTCAGTGTCAAGGCGTGTGAAAAAGATAGAGGATCTTGAAAACTAGCCTACTATTGGCTGAAGTGAAATATTAATTCTAGACCACCCAAAGGAAGTTCTTGATGTTGATCGTAAATATACTTAATGCTTAGAACTCTCCCAAGGTGTACTGAAATCTTAAGAGGGGGACATATTTGAACTAGAGTAACCCTTTAGCTGAAGAATAGAAGCAGAAGTGTTCAACTGGACGAGTGAGTGACTAGGGGGCTGGGCAACATTGCCAGGTGTATGTTGCAGAGGATGTTAATTGTGGGTCACACTATCAATGTACCAGGGGCTCTTCCTTTTTGTAAGAAACGAATTAGCCTTTTGAAAATAAATGGCATCAAAGAAAAAGTTTATAAACCATTGTTACCACAAATAAGGGACTCATAGACACCTGACCAGAAGAAGAAATCCAAAACAGCCCAAAACCAAATTTCAGAGTTCAGCTTCTCTTGTACCCTTTCAGCTGCCAATCAAACAAGGCCCACCTGAGGTAAAACTGTAAGGCTAGCAAACTTCTTTTCTATAAGCGTCACCTCTGGTGGTGACCTTTTCTCTCCTTTGGGCTGACCAGGGTCTTGACCCCCAACTCCTTTTCTCATAATATAGAGAGATCTGATAACCAGTCATTCGTACTTGTTGACTGACTGACTGATTATATTTTGACTGGAATGCATATTCCTCAACACTTCATCTCAGATAGGCCTGTGAAGTTTAAGCCTTAGCAATAATTACTGGATTATAAGGGTATTCCACTCAAGGGAAAGGAATTTCAGGCATCAGCAAATAGGAAGGGAGAGGTGAAGGTCTGCCTTCACAGGGGTTTGAGGAGTCACAAGCAAGGTAGGCAGGGGCAGGTTTGGTGGCTATGTCCCCACACATACTGCCATGGGAATCCTGGAAGCTCATCAGCAGCTGGGTTTGGGGCTGGCACAGAAGTAGTTTTGTGCTTTAGTATCTTTAGTTCTACAAAGAGATAGTTATCATTTTTAACACTGGTTTAAAATCTGGGGGATCTATTTGAAGGTACCCAATGATTATCACTATATACTTCTTTTTCTTGCACATTTTTTATATCATTTGATTGTGGTAAAATAGATAACAGAAGGTTTGACATTTTAGCTATTTTTCATTGCAAAACTCAGTGACATTAATTATATATACCATGTTGAACAACCATTCCCATTACCCGTTTTCAAAACCTTTCCATCTTCCCAAACAGAAACGCAACGCATCTTAGGTGATAACTCTCATCTAATTCCTCTCCTCACCACTAATAAACTCTCTCTATGCATTAACCTATTCTAGATATTTCAGAGGTGGGATCATACAATTTATTTTTTCTTTCACGTCTGACTTATTTCACTCAGCATGATGTTTCTAAGGTTCATCCATGTCATAGCACATGTGAGAACTTTACTTTTTTATGGCTGAATAGTGTTTCATTGTGTCATAGGAGGTCTGACAATTAAGATCACAAGCTTGCCCCTGTGTGCTTATATTGGTAGCACTGCACAAATAAGTTGGTAAGGTTTCATAACTTTAATATATCAGTGTCTCGTAGCCGTATTCGTGTCGATGTGTGGCGGTCCCTTGCTGAGTGGCACTCATTATTGCTGTTGCGTGTCTTTGTGTGCCATTGCAAGAATGTCAGAACTTGAATTAGAGCAAAGAACAAACATTAAACTTCCTGTTAAACTGTGCAAGAGTGAGAGTGAAATGAAGGCCATCTTAGTGAGATTTACAAGGGTTATGCCATGTAGTAAATGACAATGTACAAATGGAGTGAATGTTTTTCTGAGGGGAGATAAAGTGTCACTGATGAAGAGAGGTCATATACCTCATATACCACAGTTTTTTTTAACCTAGTCATCTGCTGATGAACACTTTGTTTGTTTCTACCATTTGGCTATTGTCCATAATGCTACAGTGGACATCGTTATTGTTTCATTGCTTTCTTCCAAATTTTGAACAGTCCAGAATTTTCTAAAGAAAGGAGTTTTAGTAATTTCCAGATTATAATGGTCCTGTCTTTTGCCGGAAGCCATCAGTACTTGTGAAATGTCAAGTGGACAGAGTAGATTGTTACTTTTAAACCAGTAATTATTCATGAAAAAAAAAAAAGACAAAGAGGTCTTTTATGAGACAGAAGACATGAACTCATGTCTCTCTCTTGGTAGACGTAAGTTTTACAGAATAGGTTAAAAGTTTACCATAATACACTTTCGTTATCTGTTCAATTTCAAATGCAGGATTGATAAGGCTTATCAGACCATTTTTATGACTTCAGGGAGGTTATCACCATCTTAATACAGTGATGAAGACACAAGCCAGACCTCAGAAGAGGTCAGAACTGAGCAATCAAATTAACCATCTGTTAAAAATGACTTGAGCCAATATTCAAGGTCAATATATTCACAGATGTCAGAAGTGTCTGAATAGAGAGATGATAATCATTGACCTGGGAACGTTCTGGGGCTTGGCGGGCAGCTGTAGAGGAGATAAGGAGATTTCTTTGTTGAGATAACAAAAACACATTAGAATGCATACTTCCTTATTTCTCTTTTTTAAATTAGGGAAAATGTTCAAAGCTATGTTTCAGCCATAGACCTAGCGAGTTGGAGATGAAGGAGATCACTGAAGTTCTCCTTTCCACACTACCACATTCATCAGGAATCAGAATTCAGGTCTCAACTGCATGCTCTTTCCTTTACTTGTTAATACAGAAAAGGAATAGGAAGGAGGTGGGCAGCTAGAAAAAGAGGGGAAAGAAAAGAGGTTGCCGCTGTTGTTAGGTATCGTTGAGTTGGTACCAATTCATAGTGACCCTACACACAACAGACCGAAACACTGCCTAGTCCTGTGCCATGTCCACAACAGTTTTTAGGCGAAAGCTCATCGTTGCAGCCACTGTGTCAATCCGTCTCATCAAGGGTCTTCCTCTTTGGCGCTGCCCCTCGGCTCTACCAAGCATGATGTCCTTCTCCAGGGATTGATCCCCCCTGACAACATTTCCAAAGTGCGAGATGCAGTCTTGCTATCTTTGCTTTCAAGGAGCACTCTGGTTATACTTTTTCCAGAATAGATCTGTTTGTTCTTCTGTACATTCAATATTCTTCTCTAACACCACAATTCAAAGCCATCAATTCTTAGTCTGTCTTCCTTATTCATTGTCCAGTTTTCACAAGCATATGATTATATTGGAAATACCACAGCCTTGGTTAGGTGCTCCTTAGTTTTTAAAGTGACATCTTTACTTTACAATACTTTAAAGAGATCCTTTGCAGCAGATTTTCCCAACGCAATGCAGGGGAAAGGTTAGATATTGCTAATCAATCAAGGGACAGGGCAATTTGACTGTAGAGGAAAGCTCTGAATTTCACAAAGGTTTGGTGTACCATGATTAACCAGCTGAACTCTTAACAAGATCTTTCCCTACTGTGAGTGGGAAATTGAGTTCCTAATTGTAACATAGCTCTGAATTTGTCTTAATAAAACAAAAATCTTAGTAAAGCTGACAACTGTGTCCTTATAGTCAGGGGCCTAAATGAATATTATCTACTGGTTGCATAAATGTCACAGGAAAGGAACTTTATTTTGTTCTCCAGAGTAGTCTCAATAACCAGAGAGTACAAGTTGCTGTCTGTGGTGCCATCATAAACTCTGCTGGTACATTTCCTCTTACAGTGTGAAGCAAACCAAGCAGCTGGACTCAGTTAAACCAACCCCCTTATGGCGAACATACTGCGACCAGTGAGGTCATCTGGAGCAGAGGCTCTGGGCCTCGTCGGTGAATCTTGCAAAAGAAGATCTGAATTATTAGTTGAGAAAATCAATATTTTATGAATTTTTTTCACTTAATACATTATGCAATTGAGAAATAGTGCTAATCAAGATCAACTTGTAATTTGATTTTATGCCAGTCAAGACTGACTTGACATTAACGTATGGCCAGAGGTTTCGTGGTGATGGCTGTATCTACACACTGGCCACAGAACAGATGAGAGCTGTGAAATACTGCTGGAAATCACCAAAAACTTCACAAAACTGCAGCTAAGTGGCTGACAGAAAAGAATCTCCCTATTCCCTAGGTATTAAAATGGCTCATGATTTTGCCAAGTTGGCACTGATCCAAGCCAACCCAGGAACAACAACACAAAAGGTCTGCTGCCATCTTTAGGATTGTTGGTATGTTTAATTGTTGTGGTTACTGTGGATTTTGAGAACCTTCAAATCTAGAGGGTTCATCTTTCAGCACTATATTAGACCATATTCTGTTACGATCCATAGAAATTGTGTTGGTTGAGTTTTAAGAAGTAGATTGCCAGGTCTTTCTTTCTGATCTAACTCTGGAAATTCTGCTGAAACGGGTCCATGAAGGGTGGACCTGCCGGTATTTGAAATATTGGTGGCATAGCTCCCAGTATTATAGGAACATACTACACAGCAACACACAAGCCACTACAGCACAACAAATTAACAGATGGATAGTAGAAAATGGCCCATAGATGTGCAGAAAAGATAATTGTCATCAGTGAAGAGTCTAGATGGTCTTTTGGGGACTGACACCATCAAGTAGTTTAATTGAGACAGGAGATCTAGATTCAGATACTAACTCTGCCAATGCTTAGAAGTTCTGCTACCTTGCAAAACTTACCTATGTCTCTGTGGGGTTATTATGAGGGACCCCCCCTTTAGGATTCTCCTGAAACGAAATGCTACCATTCAAAATAATGCCCTAAAGCAAAGGGTATAAGACCCTGGTGGTTCATTAGTCGAAGTCTCATATTCCATGCAGGAGATTCAGGTTCCAATCCTGAAAAATGCACAGCCACTACCATCTGTCAGTGCAGGCCTGCATGACTCTGTAATATTGAACAGGTTCCAGTGGGGCTCCCCACTAAGCTGAACTAGGAAGAAAGGCCTGGTGATGTACTTCCCAAAAGTCAGCCACTAAAAACATTATGGATCACAACAATCTGAGTGGCAAGAGATCGTGGGGATGGCATAGGACAGAGCAATCTTTCGTTCTGCTGCACATAGGGTTGCCCTAAGTCAGGGTTTACCGTAAGTTGTGCGCTAATCAATGGCAGCTAACAAAAACAGCAAAAAATAGTTGGGGCATCTCTCACTTTTTTTGCTTATGAATCATACATAATGTAGATAGATTTCCTACTATGATTTTCAATCTTAAATTGGCTTCTCCTGCTGCTTGTTGGACACTCTAACAAGTTCTCCCTGCCAAACAGCCAGTATGTTCATGGGAATGAATAGTGAGCTGAATTCTCATGTTCTCATTCCTCAAAGAGAAAAAGCACACCTTTCCAAGCTGTATGGGATGAAAACTCCTCAGAGGCCTGTCTTATCTTATCCTGAAGTTAAACATTCCTGGTCCTACATAAATCCATTAAATGCCTTCTCCTGCCAATGTTTATCACCACAGCCTCCAATAATAATAAGGATAATGATAACAGTGTTAATAATAATGTAGAGATTCCTGAGACATGGCCTGTGGCCCTCCAGCAACCTCAGACTCTTGGTTGTATAAGGAGAATCTGGCCCCCATTGGTCCCATTTGTCAAGATTGCATGAAAGGCATTAGTTGCCTGTGTTGATGAAAAAGCTGTCTGTTTTCACAATGGGGTAAAGAGCTAACCTAAGTTTTCAGTAAAAGCGAGTAACATCATTAGAAAAGCATGCTTACTAAGTCAAGTCTCCAAGTTTCCATTTGTAGAAATACAACACGAATCTTGGTGCAAATGCCTTCTTATTGGCAATCTAAGAGGTTTTTTTTTTTTTTTAAATTATGGAATCAACAACAAGTTGCCATGCAGTTGACTCAGACTCAGCACTGATGGTTCCAGAGTTCTCACTCCCCGTGGAGACCCAGGTTTGAGTCCAACCAATATACTTCACGGACAGCTGGTTCCTATTTGTCAGCGAAGGCTTGAACAGATTGCTGTGAGGCTTCCAGGCTAAGACAGTGTAGGAAGACAAAGCTCTGGCTGTTTTCTAAAAATCGACCAATGGAAACCCAGTGGATCAAAGCGGAGCGATCCACAGCCGATCATGGCAATGGCGCAGGATCAGGCAGTGCTCAGTTCTGCTGTGCTTGGGGTCTCCATGAGTTAGAGACTGACTGGACAGCCACGAACAACAGCAACTTGGAGTTAAAGAGACAGTGAGTGATCATAACAAAAAAATCAGACTGATGTCAAGCTCGCAAAATGGTAGTGTTTGGTTATTTTTTCTCTCTGTCCTGCTTTTCCTGTCGTGTTTTTTCCTGTTTGCATGGCAGTAGGCATTGAAAGAGAGTGACCCAGTTTTTGCAGATTCTGTCTTAGAACATGTACAGTGCTACTGGAGTGAAGAGAGTAAAGAAGGGACTACCTTACCTTACTGAGCACCGGCCATATGCCAGGTTCGGTTTCATGATCTGTGAAGTGTTTCTGGATAATAAGCATTCATACCTTTTAGAGTTATCGGGAGCACTAACTAGAGTTATTGGGAGCATCAATTAAGTAACAGAAATCCTGGTGCCGTAGTGGTTAGGTGCTATGTCTGCTAACCAAAAGGTCGGATAACTAGCAGGTGCTCCTTGGAAATGCTATGGGGCAGTTCTACTGTGTCCTATAGGGTGGCTGTGAGTCAGAATTGACTCGATGGCAATGGGTTAACTAAGTAACATGTGTGGACTGAGTAAGTCGAGTTTATCCTTAGTATAGAACTTCTCTTCCTGAACCTCATTCCTAGGATTCTAAGAAGCCGAGTGTCCCCGAGCCAAGCCAAGCCAAGTACTCAAAGGCTTTCCTTTTGTCTAAGGTCAAAAAAAGAGCTGCATACACTCATTCTCACAAATAGGTAAGTGACTCCTGATTTCTGAAAGTGAATCTTCATAGAAAATTTCATTTCTTCAGGATGGCTGGCCTAAAGACTAATACAGATACTTACAGGTGTTGATTTCAGGAGTGAGGAACTTGATGGGAAAGATTCTTTGTGGGGAAACGGAGCGTGGGAGGGTCAGCTTCTGGAAGCACAGCTCCCTCTTCCTCACCTGTGGGGAAGGCAGGCAGAGGCTGAGAGCTGTCGAGTGCTATGCTGGATTTATCTTTGGGAGATGGGATGCACAGTTCCCCTGAAGATACTTCACAGCTCATCCATGAGAGGGCACTGGTGCTCTAGACAGACCCTAGAGCTTTGTCTGAGGAGGGACTTGCTTCCTAGAAATTCAGGGGTGGTAGATAGCCACTTGATCCACATCTGTGCTTGTGTGTGATAGAAGCTAAATAGAGGGAACCATGGGGGTTCGGTCCTTTCTCCCATCATGATATGTCTGTGGTCTTCAGACTCGGGCTGCCAATTGCTAAACCCATTTCACTGTGTAGGAGAACCGATCACAGGGGCAACTGGGCAATCTTAAAGTGAGGGCTATAAGTCTGTCATCCAGGATTATATTACAGAGGGTTCCATGAACCCCCAGGAGGACCTCCAAGGGAAGGAAAGAGGACTCTTCCAGGGGAAGGTGTAAGAAGAAAAATAAAAAATGGAGAGCTTGCAGTTTCTAGTGAAAGGGGTCTTGCCCCTGTGCTCCATAACCTGAACTGAGAAAGGTCTTCTCACGTGGCACCTGAGAAAAGACAGCTGAGCTGGAAGGTCAGTGGCTCCCACACTAGCTGGCGTGTGGTTCTACTTGCATTTATAGATTTTTAGATCAGCACAACCTGAGCATCACAGCACTAAACTGACCACCTGATGCAGTTTCCACCACTTCTCATAGCCATTCACTTTCATGGGAACTTTTTTTCCCTCCAAACTGGTTTATTTTCTACATAACACTTACTACCAAATGAAATAATTTTAACTGTTTAGTTGTTTATTTATTGTCTGTTATCTTTGCTGGAATATAAGCTCTGCAAGGGCTCAGGCTTTGGCTGTCTTGTTCACTGCTGTGTTCTTAGCTCCTAGAAATGCCACCTGGCACAGCAGACACCAATAAACATCCACTGAGTGAATAACAATGCTTGAAGGTGTGGAAGTTTCTCAAAGAGAGCCAAAGTAAGTATATTCAATGAAGGGCTATAGCTTCAGAGAGATGGAAAGACAATCTACAAAGCAGCACAACCCAGTGTCTTCTGAATGTGGACAAAATGAATCATTTTCTTTCTGATCAAGGTGATGGTAGAATTCTCACTGGCCATATACTGTCTATACACATGCACACACACATATACACTGCATACTACATACATGGAGACACAGACACACATAGAGACAGATACACAAACACACAACACCATACACAGACACAGATACACACTGACACATCTATAGACGTAATAATTTTATAAACTTGTTTATAACTGTGGAAAGAGGTCTTATCTGGCTGATTGCGTATTTCTAGAATTTGGAGGAACTATATGATTCCACTGGGCAATATTCCATGAAACAAACTACCGGGGGGCATTCAAGGAGATCTGTATATGTGGCTGTTACAGCTTTGGGAATAAGTGATCAAATGGCCAGAATTCTGCAGGAAATTCTCATATGTCTTCATTATGAGATTCATAAGATTTGGCTACAATATGTATAAAGAAACTGTTAAGGGACTTGGAAATAGAAATACGATCTATTGTTTGAGTTAATCTAGATTTGCGCTATGAGCTCTAAATAACCATATGATGAGATTAGGCTGAACAACTTTAGGTAGGATGCCAAGAATTTAGGACCAGTTCTGACTTGGACAGACGAGCTACAAAGCAGGTTGGCCATGGTCATTATGTATTTATCCCTACTTTTTACTTACAGAATGAAATGGAATAGAAAAATCCAGAAAGTCAATGAAGCAATGCATTTTTGAATGACGACCACGTACTTTGTTTTTGGCTAAGGCTCTATGGAGTGCTCAGCGTGGACCTCCTTTTAAGCATCTTAAATTATATGAGGAAATATGACACACTTGTATCAGTCCAAATCTTTTTGCTTCCAAGTGTCTTTTTAGTTCCAAGTAAAGAAAACTCAAATTGGCTGAAATAAAAAATATGAAGATAGTGTTTCACGTAACTGGAAAGTCCAGGCTTCAGGCTGACTTCAGGCACTACTAGATGTAAGACTAAGAATTTCTCTGTCTCCTAGCTGGGATCTTCTGCCCTCCACCTGCCTTGGTTTCCTTCTTAGACTCCCTGAGCTCAAGCCTCTTCCCCATTCTTCCAGCCTGAGCCTTAAGAAGAATTCTGACAGGGCCTAATTTACATGATTTACCTAAATAAGACCTCAAAAAGCCAAATCAGTTTGTTACGCAGTTCAACTCATGGTGACCCCATGTGTGTTAGAGTGGAGCTGTGCTCCAGAGGGTTTCCAAGGCTGTGACCTTTCTGAAGGAAATAGCCAGGCTTTTCTGGCAAGCCTCCTGTGGGTGAGTGTAGTAGTAAAGGATTTAACCTCTTGTGCCCACCAGGGACTTGCCCAAATAAGATGTGGGGTTTATGAACTGAAGCCCTATGGGTAGATGAGGAGGTCTGGAACACACCAGTTTGGGTACAAAGACAATGAACAGTACAGATAATTTAGCCAGGAAGCAATTTCTGGATTCAAGAGAAGACAAAGGGGTAGATGTGGTACCAGACAAAGATAAGCCTGGCCAGGGTCTTGAAGGAATTTTGGGGACTCTTTGTATCTGCTGCTCTGCCTAAGATACTCAGTACAGGACTCAGTATTTGTGAAACGATGAGCTGGCTTTACAGACAACAAGCCTGTTAAATAGCCGTTGTCCTATATAAAATTTGCTACCTTCAAAGTATAGTGAAGAAATCTGATTCTGTAAATTCCTCTAGTCATCAAGTAGCACCGCTAACATACTTGGCTGTTAATGGAAAGGTTGACTGTTCAGCTCTACCCAGAAGTCATTTACTTAGCTAGCGAGAACTAGGAAGCAGGGTTCTACCGGGGCATGTGGGAGGTTGCTTTAAGTCAGAGCTGACTCAGTGTAGCTAGTTTTTAAGTGCTGAAGTTCCTCTAGGCCCAGAGCTATGTGATGACTCCGGAAGTGCTTAGTTGATAAGTTTGTTGCCTCACAGTGATGGGGCAAGGCGTATTTCAATTTTTGGTGCCTGTGTTTGTCTTAGTCATGCTTGAGAAGATGATGTGCCCTACCACTAAGGACATTCTCCAAGGTGGCCTTGAAATTTCAGGGCTCAAGAAGTTCTCTCCCTCACCTATCTGTCAGTTTGTTGTATTGCGGTGACTTAAGTGTGGTTATGATGCCAGAAGCTATGTCACCAGTGTTTCAGATACTAGCAGGGTCATCCACAGTGCAGGTTTTAGGGGAGCTTCAAACCAAGACAGACTACAATTTTACTGGCTGATTTTAGAAGTCAACCAATAAAAACCCTGTGGATTAGGCAGAATATGGTGTTATTGTGTGATACAGGGCTGGAAGATGAATCTCTTAGCTAGGAAGGCACTCAAAATATGTTAAGTGGCCACAGCAATGGACTCAAGCGTATCAGTGATTGTGAAGGTGCTGTGTGACTGGGCAATATTTCATTCTGTTGCACACAGGGTTGCCACGAGTCAGAGCTGACTCCACAGCAACAAATAACAACAGACAATACTCTATTACTGCAGGAGCAAGTTTGTGAGCAAGATGGAAATAGCTCAGTCCATATGGGGGAGATCCCAGTGGTCCTCTATGGTGTGATGTAGAATATTATTTCTGAAAGGAGGACTTCATATACTTAGCTAATTTATGATGCTTTCTTATTGACCTACCACTAGAGAAGACATTGATAGACGTGTTCATTTATAAACATGCTTCTCTGATTGTGTCATGGCATTTCTTGTCTGAATTACCAGTAGGAAGACATATGTGGTTGTGGTGTCAGACTTGGATATAAACCATTGTTGTCTTTTCTGTTGGAGCTCAACAACAGAATATGTCAGTATTGACCTATGTCACAGGGTTGTGTGTCTGGTTTTTCTGGAGGCTATGAAACATAGGTTCTCAGAGTATTTTCAATACATTGAAAATTTGTTTCTGTGTGAAGTTTAAAAGGAAGATAATCAGAAGTCAAAGGATGTACATACTCCTATGGACAGGAAGGATTGGTTAACTGAGCTCTCTGAAATCATGTAGGATTCTAAATATGCATTCATTGTCAGCTTCCTGGGGAAAGTACATGACAATGGATTTCTCTTGTGCTTAGATTTCACAACTGTTACGGTGGAACCAAATCCATTGCCCTCTTTCACTTTGTATTGGTAAAATGGACTACTTGCTGCTTTTTCCTCCTGAGAATGCTGAGATTTTGTTTTTAAACCCCAGAGTATTTCTCAAGAGTATCTGAACACATTTTTCTAGAATGCTTTCTCTCTTCCTGTGTCTTAAACATATTTTTATTGGTGTACACTAAAGCTTTAGGGTGTTTCATAATTAGTTAATATATTCTCAGTCACCACTAAAAGTCAGTGACTAAATGTAACTTGAAGATTTCACAAATTAGAATTCTATTTTTATTCAGATGAGGTGCTTAACAATTCTTTCACTCGACAAGTATTTATTGAACATATTTATCTGTCAAATACTGCTTAAATATTACTTCTATTATTCTTAGTGTAAGACATCACTATGTTTATATTGACTGTTTCTCTCTCCCAGGTGTGAAAATACTATGCATGGGATAGACAGTAATATGCTCAGCTACTAATTGAGAAGTCAAGTCCACTCAGAGGTGCCTTGGAAGAAAGACCTGGTGATCTACTTCTAAAAAACTAGCCATCGAAAAGCCTACGAAGCACAGTTTTACTTTGATAGGTTTGGAGTCACCAGGAGCTGGAATGACCCGATGGGAACTTGTTTACACACACAAATGAGAACAGATTATGTCTACATATGCACACATGTATACATATATACATACACATAAACATAAATTTATATTTAGAAAAAAATCAAGGAAATTATCATTTACTGAAAACCCTACCTGATTTTAATGAAGGTAGAGGATCTTAGCTAGATAAGTAACTTGTCACAAGAAAGGGAGACTGTCCAAAATGACTGACTTTGTGAAATATTAGTAGCTAAGAAATAACAAGTAGTTGATAAGAAGGATTTTTTATGTTTTAGTGAGTTAGGAGTATTTTGCGATCATGTTTTGATTGCTGCTGATTGGCATATATTCTACTTCCCATGTAACCTTATAGTCTAGGTGTTTTTTCTTTTAACTAAAATTAAGTGAGAGTGGGATTAGGGAGTAAAGGAGTTCTGTAATGGGAGTAGTGAATCAAATCATAATTTGCTGAGCACTAGCTGCTTAGGCTACTTTTGTTCCAGGCCACGTTTTACTGCACTGTGCACATGCAGCCACCATGAGCAGAGGGCCTTGGACAGCAACTCACAACAGTAACAATGACCCTTCTGAGTGAACACAGGAGGAGCTGAGAATTTGGTTTGAATTTGAGACAAACTTCACTTAACTCCTGGTTCCTCAACTTCCTCCTTTCTAAACTTGGGTAAGCTGTTTTACTCCTTAATGATTGGTTTTCTCATCTGTAAAATGGTAGTCTTAATAACCTAATATTAACTCGTTGGGCCAGGGGGTGGGTGAGATTAAACGGGATAACACAGATCAGGTACTTAACACAGCGAGTGGTTGAGTCATAGTCTACTTATGGAAGTCATCTAGGAGGACAACGACTTATTAATTTGTTCCCTGATCTCTAGTCTTGCAAAGTCAAGTAAATAGGGTAGCGGAGGCTCAGACGAAGCAAGACGGCAGCGAAAGCAGGGAGACTGGACTTGTATCTCTGAACAGGATCACCCTGGGGGGCCTCGTGTGCTATTTATGGCCTGCTATCGTCAGAGTACCCAGAAGGGATATTGGCTGCGGAGTCTACACAACTTAAAAAGCACTTAGAGGAATGTAGTTCCATTAGACCGGGCATAATGGACCCACTCAGGGCCATGCTTTGTAAATACACGCCTAATGTCACTCTGATGTGTTTACAGGCCAGGGCAAGCTTCACTTGGGTCAAGACCTCCAGAGTGAATGTACTAACTCTCAGGTCCCTTACCTCTCATACCCAGGACTCCACTCTTATTACTTGAACATGAAAACAAAAACTGCTTTTAAAAAAATGCCAGTAAGTAAATTGTTGTTCCCAAACAAAAACTGCGTTTAAAAAAATGTCAGTAAGTAACTTACTGTTCCAAAAGTCTGTGGAATGACCTTTAAGGTACATGTCAGACCAGCACAAGGCCAATTGCCTAGAGGTTAAGAATAGCCGTTATCATACTCCATAGCTGGTTAATTAAAGGCTATTTTTGTCATCTTCAATTCAGAGAAAATCAAGCAACCTATAGTTAAACTCTCACTAGAAAAATTTCTGAAGTGATAGGGATTGTAGGGGATATTACCCTGTGGCTAAGTGATTATACGAATTTTCTTTTTCGAAGCGGAATCACACACTTGTCCTTCTTACATCCTCTAAAATTTGCTTAGTGCAGTGTAAACCAAGATTTCAGCACTTTTTTCTTGCGGGCTTCCTGGAGTCTAAATAACTTGCAGATGATCCTACAGGAGGATCTTAATGTTGCATTTCATCTGATGTCTTGTCCCTACTTTCCAAGGTCACTGGCATTCCTGATGATAGAAAGTCATAGATCTTAATAGTATGTGTTAAAAGCTCATGGAAGTATTTCTTAGAATTTCTCCCTTTAAATTCTGAAGACAAATTCTTTTTTAATTTTGTTTTTAACTCCTTTGCCTACTGTCCTCACTCAGAGCAATTTTGAATGTATTCCTAATATTTTATACCAGCAGGCTTTTTTATGGTAATTTTTGACATCCTTTTGCAAGACTGAAATGATTTTATTATCAAAAAATGTACATAATTCAAAAATTAGCTCATGTCAGTAACCTCTTGTTTTAGGAGACCTTGTTGCTGGTAGGTGTCATTGAGTCAGTTGTGACTTGTAATGACTCTACGTGTAACAGTATGAAACACCACCTGGTCCTGTGCTGTCCTCACAACTGTTGTTATGCTCAGGCCTGCTGTGGCAGGCACTGTGTCAATCTATCTCACTGAGGGTCTTCCTCTTTTTCACTGACCATCTACTTTATCAAGTATGATGTCCTTCTCCAGGGACTGGTCCTTCCTGATAAGATGTCCAAAGTACATAAGACAAAGTCTTGCCATCCTAGCTTCTAAGGAGCATTCCTGCCTATACTGATTACCCTCGTAAGCATCCCATAGAAGCACCGCGTCACCTTATCAGTAAGAGGAGTGATATGCTGTCTTTACTCTTTCTTCTCTTTTTACAGGCAGAAAATTACACATATACTTGAGTTCACTTGTTACTTTTGTTTGCTGTCAAGTCAGTTTCAACTTGTAGAGACCTGGTATGACAGAATAGAACTGCCCCGCAGGGTTTCCTTGGTTAAAATTTTGTTATGGAAGCTGGCTGCCAGGTCTTTTCTCCCCCAGAGCAGCCAGTGGGCTCCAATTGCCAGCACCATTTGGTTAGCAGTTGAGCACACAACAACTGCGCCACCAGGGCTCCTTCTCAAAGTAAATAAGCAATTGAATTTTCAAGTCAAGTGATTCTGGTTTACAAGCTAGATGTTTACATTGAGTTTCCAAGTAGTCAGTATTTAGAAATCTATCTTAATTGCCACAAATTTGTTGTGCTGTAATGGCTTACAGTTTGGTATGAGGCTAGCTAGTATTTCAAATACCATGGTTTACAGGTCTCAGTGGAGTTTCCAGGCTAATGCAGCCCAGGAGAGAGGTCCTGGTGATCCACTTCTAAAAATTAGACAATGAAAACTCTTTGGATTATGATAGAATGTTGTCTGATATAGTGCAGAAAGAGGAAGCCCCAGAGTTAGAAATCCCTTGACCTGTGGAACAATGGGCTAGAGCAAACCAGTGATCATGAAGAGGACTCACAACTGGCCAGTGTTTCTTTGTTATATGTACAGTGGAGGCAACTCAGTGGCAACTGACAAAAACATCTTCATTTTGGAATTGACCAATGGAAATGACTCACAACCCTCAGTTCTAAGGTTCTAAGAATAAATTCCATCATTCAAACAGTTAGGGTTCCCCAGTGGTGCATACCAAAGGAGCAGGATCAGGCTCATGAGGAGGAGGGGGAAATGAGTTGTTAACCAAGAAAGAAGAAAGAGTTACTTGGGATCTATGACCCGTAACTCCTCCCACTGAGCTGGATTACTTCATTGCCCAGAGTTTGTAACTAGTCTTTGCTCTGACATCATGGAATTACTTTCTAACAGACATTGGTAACCTTTGCAGGCTGAGAAGAAACTGGCATACATAAGGCTTTTGTGATGACCCAAGTAGTTTGTGGCAGGATCAATGTAATGCACAACACTGCACATACGCAGCATGCTGGATCTTTGTGCATGTTGCTTTCTCTGCACGTTGCTGTCTCTGCTATTTACATTCCTTTCCATACTTGCAGTACCAAAAGCAGTGGCATCTTCTTTCGCCCACAGAGCACCATAGGTAGGAAACAACTCTGCCGCAACCAACAGGTCCACAGAACAGAAATATTTGACCATGTCATTTTCTTTTTCCCATTGTCCCCGTCTCTATCATAGTACATGCTGTATTGTATCATGATGGCTCATGTTTCTCTTTTTCTCTCTAGAATTTGAACCCCAAAGTGCTGGAATCACACTGTGTTCACTCATTAATCCTAGGATCTCAGGCCCGGGCAAATTATAAGAAAGCAATAGAAGTCTTAAAAAGTGAATGAATGAAGCAGCCCGGATTCTCAAGTTTCTCCTTTTTCCTCCGATTTCCTTTCCTTCCTTGAATCCCTCATATTCACCCTACTCCTCTTCCATTCTCTGGCCATGTCAGAAGGTTCTGGTATTGTGATACTCTCCAAGAGGCAACACAGGGGATTGGGTTTCCCATTTGAAACACACCACCAATGCTAACTGAATTATGCAATCGTGTATCAGATTGCTCTTCATGGTTGCACGTCAGTGTCCTGGGTGGAGTGAGGATTCCTAGAGATAAAAATCATTAATCCAGATGTTCATTTATCGTGGGCGTAGGAGCTAGCTGTAACTAAGAAATGCTAGGCAGAGCATTGCTTTTGCATGTGACTTCAGAAAAGCCTCTGTTCTTAATGGCTAACATGTCATTTTGTTTCTTTCCTCGGTTTCTGATCATCTCCCAAATCTACAAAGCTTGGAAGCATTGTCTATCTGGCCACATTTTGTATGATTCACACAACCAAATCAAGCTGAACTAGTTTCCATCAAGTTGATTCTGGCTCATATATGTCACAGTAGAACTGTGCTCCACAGGGTTTTCAATGGCTGATTTTTCAGAAGTACATCACCAGTGTTTCTTTGACAATGTGTCCAAGTGGTCTTGAAACTCTAACCTTTTCATTAGCGGCTAAGCATGCCAGCACTTACTAATCAAATCTGTAGCCTTCAGTATGGATTATACCTCAACATAAAGAAGATAACAGCCCTTACAACTAAACTAATAAGCCACATCATGATAAACGGAGAAAAGTTTGAAGTTGTCAAAGATTTCATTTTACTTGGCTCCCATGGAAGCAGCAGCCGAAAAACAGGCTTCACAGCACTTAACAACAACAACACGCACGCCTGTTGTTGTTAGGCGCCATCAAGTCAGTTCTGACTCACAGAGACCCTATGCACAACAGAATGAAACGCTGCAAGGTCCCGTGTTATGTCCATAATCATTTTTATGCTTAAGCCCATGGTTGCAGCCACTGTGTAAGTCCATTTCATCCAGGGCCTCCCTCTTTTTCACTGACTTTCCACTCTAACAAGCATGAAGTCCTTCTCCAGGGACTGATTCTTCAGACAACATGACCAAAGTGTGTAAGATGCAGTCTTGCCATCTTTGCTTCCAAGGAGCACTCTGGTTGTACTTTTTCCAGAACAGGTCTCTTTTGGTGGCCCATGGTACATCCACCATTCTTTTCCAACACCACAATTCAAAGGCATCAATTCCTCTTTTATCATCTTTGCTCATTGTCCAGCTTTCACATGCATGTGATTCAACTGAGAATGCCATGACTTGGGTCAGGCTCACTTTAGTCTTCAAGATGACATCTTTACTTTTCAATACTTTAAAGAGATCTTTTACAGCAGATTTTCTCAATGCAATGCGTCTTTTGATTTCTTGACTGCTGCTTCCATAGGCATTGATTGTAGACCCAAGTAGAATGAAATCCTTGATAATCTCAATTCTTTCTCCATTTATGATGATGTTGTGAGGATTTTTATTTTCCTGATGTTGAGGTGCAATCCATACTGAAGGCTGTGGTCTTTGATCTTAGTCAGTAAGTGTTTCAAATCTTTTTCACTTCCAGCAAGTAAGGTAGTGAGAAGGTGGTGTCCTCTGCATAACTCATGTGGTCAATGAGTTGTCCTCCAATCCTGATGTCTCATTCTTCTTCATGTAATCCAGCGTCTTGGATTATTTGCTTAGCATACAGATTAAAAAGGTATGGTGAAAGGATACAACCTTGATGCACACCTTTCCTGACCTCAAACCACGCCATGTCCCCTTGTTCAGTTTGCACGACTGCCTGTTGAGTCATATACAGATCCCTTAGTGTTCTGGAATTCCCATTTTACAAAATGTTAGCCATAATTTGTTATGATCCACACAGTTGAATGCCTTTGCATAGTCAGCAAAATACAAGTAAACATCTTTCTGGTATTCTCCACTTTCAGCCAAGATCCATCTGACATCAGCAATGATATCCCCAATTCCATGTCCTCTTCTGAATCCACCTTCAATTTTTGGCAGTTTCTTCTCAATATACCGTTGCAGTCACTTTTGAAATGATCTTGAGCAGAATTAATGATATCATTCAGTAATTTTCACATTCAGTTGGATCACCTTTCTTTGGAATGGGCAAAAATGTGGATTTCTTCCAGTCAGTTGGCCAGGTAGCTGTCCTCCAAATTTCTTGGCATAGACAAGTAAGCACTTCCAGTGCTGCATTTGTTGAAATATCTCAGTTGATATTCAGTCAATTCTTAGAGCCTTGATTTTTTTTTTTTTTTTGCCAATGCCTTCAACGCAGCTTTGACTTCTTCCTTCAGTACCACTGGCTCCTGATGATATACTACCTCTTCAAATGGCTGAACATCAAGCAGTTATTTCTGGTATAATGACTCTGTGTATTCTTCCCATCTTCTTTTGATGTTCCCTGAGTCATTTAATATTTTCTGTGTAGAATCCTTCACTATTGCAACCCAAGGCTTATGTTTTTCTTCAGTTGTTTCAGCTTGAGAAATGCAGAATTTGTTCTTCCCTCTGGTTTTCCACTTCCAGCTCTTTGCACATGTCATTATAATATTTTATTTCGTCTTCTTGAGCAGCCTTTTGAAATCTTCTATTTAGGTCTTTTACTTCACCATTCCTTCCTTTTGCATTAGCTGCTCAATGTTTGACAGTAAGTTTCAGAGTCCCTTCTGACATCTGGTTTGGTCTTTTCTTTTTTTCCTGCCTCTTGCTGTCTTTGTGGATGATGTCTTTGATGCCATTCCACAGTTTGTCCGGTATTTGGTCATTAGTGGTAAATACATCAAATCTGTTCTTGAGATGGTCTTTACCACCTAGGGACGCCGTATAATTCACTACCCACTTCTAAATCTACTTCCCTTCTGAGAGTCAAAATAGAGACAAGGACTGTTGCCTTAGATCTGGACCACCACTAGATGGCTTTTCTCTCTTGGCATATACACTGCCATATGAAGCTAGGGACAATTTCATTGCAATTGCCTTTTTTTTTTTTTTAACTGATAGAGTAATACCTTACTGACTTTTTGGGCTCATCTGCTGGGTTGCCAATCGGTAGAGCATATGAAATCAAGACAGATAATGAAACCAGGGGATATTTATTTATGGGTCACCATGAGTCAGATCCGACTCGATGGCACTTGGCTTGGCTAGCTGTCTTCGTAACGTACTAGATGTATTTCATTAATATGATAGCTGATTTTTTATTCGTTTTGGTGTTAAATTGATTTCTGTTTCACACAGAGATGTGGTATTTTCCAAACACAGATAAGTCTTCAGGGTTTTCTTGTTTTGGCCTATGCTGTTCTTTCTACTTACCTGTATTCGTTTTCACTTTTCTCCTCCTACCAGTCTCTTGCTTGCTGCAGTGTTTACACAGCCTGTCATGTCTTTTGGAAAAGAAAAATGCTAAGGTAACTGTAACTGCATGTGGAGACATGGGCTTCTGAAATGAACTTAGGATGTACCTGCTGTGTCTAATTCTTATATAATTAGAGATAACAGATTTTCTCTGATTTGTGTAAACTGACAAACAGTGCCGTTGTTTTAGCCCTTCAGTGATGGAATCTATATCATTCTTGTCAGGTGTCATCGAGCTGGTTCCAACTCACCACTATTCCGTGTACAGCAGAATGAAACACTGTCCAGTTCGGTGCCTGCCTCAGAGTCACTGCTGTTTCAACTCATTGTTGCAGCCGTGATGTCAACTCATCTCATGGAGAGTCTTCCTTTTTTTGGATGATTTCCTGCTTTACCAAGCATTATGTCCTTCTTCAAGGACTAGTCCCTCTGGATAACGCGCCCAAATTATGCGAGACGGAGTCTTGCCATCCTTCCTGCTAAGGAGCATTCTGCATATTCTTTATTGAAGAAAGATTCGTTTGTTCTTCTGGCAGTCTGTGAAATATTCAGTATTCTTTGTCAACACCCTGGTGTAAACGCATCAACTCTTCCACGTTCCTTACTCACCGTGCAGCTTTCGTGTACATGTGGGGTGATTGAATGACATCTTTGCTTTTTAACACTTTAAACCTATCATTTGCAGCAGATTTGTCCAATGAAATATGTGGTTTGATTTCTTGATGGGTGCTCCCGTGGGCACTGATTACGGATCCAAGTAAAATGAACTCTGACAATATCAGTATTTTCTCCATTTATCATGGTGTTGCTTATTGGTTTAGTTGTGAGGATTTCAACAGAAAGTCTTTATGTTAAGGTGTAATTCATTCTGTAGGCTTTCATCTATGATTTTTATCAATAAGTGCATTAAGTTCTCTTCACTTTCAGCAAGCAAGGGTGCATCATCTGCATATTGCAGGTTGTTACTGAGTCTTCCTCCAATCGTTATGCAACATTCTGTCTTGTATTGTCCAGTTTCCTGGATTACTTGGTCAGCATACAGATTGTGTGGTGATAAGTATGGATAAGTATGGTGATAGGATACAACCTGTGATATACTTTTCCTGATTCTAAAAAACCTGATATCCCATCATTCCTTTTGAATGAGTACCTCTTGGTCTATGTATAAGTTCCTCATAAGCACAATGAAATGTTCTGTAATTTGTGTTCTTCCCAGTGTTACCCATAATTTGTTATGATCCACAGAGTTGAATGCCCTTGCATTCAACACGGATAAATAGCTTTCTGATATTGTCTGCTTTCAGTCAAGATCCATCTAACATCAGCAGTGATATCCCTTTCTCCATGTCCTTGTCTGAATCTAGCTTGAATCTACTTGAATCTAGCTTGAATCTACTGCAACCATTTTTGAATTATCTTCAGTAAAATTATACCTGTGTGTGATATTAATGATACAGTTCAATAATTGTTGCATTCATTTGGTTATCTTTTCTTTGGAATGGACACACATCTGAATCTCTTCCAGTCCATACAGCAGGTAGCTGTCTTCCAAATATCTTGGCAAATATCACTGTTTCCAGCACTGTATCCATTTATTGAAACATGTCCCTTGGTATTCTGTCAGTTTCTGAAGGCTTCTTTATCGTCAATAGCTTTAGTGCAGATTGGACTTCTTGCTTCATATTATTGGTCCTTTATCATATGCCACCTCCCCAAAAGGTGGTATGTCATCGGCAATTTTTTTGGGTACAGTTACTCTGTGTCTTCCCTCTATCTTCTTTTGAAACTTCATGTGTTGTTCAATATTTTCTCCATAGAATTGCTAAGTATTGCTATTAGAGGTCTGAATGTTTTTTCTTTCTTTCAGCTTGAGAAATGCTGAGTATGTCCTTTTGGATTTCTTACTCTGTGTCTTGGCACATTCATTATAATACTTTGTCTTTTCAAGCAACCTTTTGAAACTTTCTGGTCAGCTCTATTCATAATTTCTTCGATTTGCTTTTAGCTACTCTGTGTTAAAGAGTGTCAGATTTTCTTCTGACACGCATTTTGGTCTTTTTTTTCTTTCCTGTCTTTTTGCTGACCTTTTGCTTTCTTCATGTATGATGTCCCTGAGGTCATCCCACCACTGTTTGGTCTGTGGTCATTAGTGTTTAGTATGTCAGCTCTATTCCTGAGGTGTTCTCTAAATGCAGGTGATAGGGTCTATAACCTTTAATAATATATATTTTTCTAGAGTCAGATGCGACTTGATGACACTTGGCTTTGGCTAGAGTAAAATAGGTGAGGCTAAAACAATAAGCAAATTATTGTGTTCAGCATATACCCATACATTCTGGTGTAGGCATGTAGAGAGATGGAGAACAAAATTCTGGCCTAAGCCTTTGATCTTGAAATATGGTCGATAGCTGTAAGTTCCCAAGAGTATTAGTTTTTCTGATTTTGTATGTAGGGATATTATGCAGTGTTATAACTCTTCTCAAGGAAGTCTGTGGTGTAAAGGTAAAATACAACGTGGCTGCTACGAGAAAGGTTGGTGGTTCACACCCATTCAGAGGCCCTACAGGAGAAATTCCTCCTAATCTGCTTTTGTAAAGATACCTGCTTTTGTAAATGTAACAGCCAATGAAAGCCATAGGCAGCTGCACTCTATAACACATGGGGTTGTACGGGTTAGAATTGACTTGATATCCTGCAACAGCAGCATACCTCTCCTTGCATGCTGTGTAGTATGTGCTGTGTAATATGTATAAATAATTGCATCTCTTTGCATGTATGTTATTATGTAAAGTACATAGATAAGAAAGGCTAGGTTATTTACAGTTTTGTGCTCAGGGTGGCCCAGTGGGAGAATTCATACTGCTATTTTTCTGTTTCAGGAACTACTGACCATGCTTTGCACTATAATGAAATGAGGATTTAATGAGATGAACAGTGTGCTTTTCTTCTCTTTAGGTGACATATTAAAAAGCATTCTCTTGTCTACAGGCAATGCATCGAAGGTTATGTAATAAGCCATGTGATGGTTATTGGGAGATGATAGTGAATATCTTGGACAGCTCACTTACATTCTCATTAACTGCCTTTGCCTCCACTTGTGGGAAAAGAGAAATCCAAGAAATCCAAGTTCTCAAAGAGGTTAAATTATCTTTCTTTGCATTAGAAGTTCCAACATCAGCAGTTGAACTCACAGGAAGTAACATGCTTCAGAATTGGAAGTAGGGATTGAATAGCATCACATTACCTGTGTCAAGAGAGCCTTGGACACTTCTGATGAGGCTAGGCAATGGGGTGGACTCTAGGGATGCAGAATTCCTGGAAATGGGGTCTCCGGGAAGCTATGACACTCCTTTGACATCATTAGTGTTAAGGGTAATGAGGAGAGTTGAAGTGTCCTTTGAATCATTTTTTTGCATAGTGAGTACTAGAAAGTGTCCCAAAACATTTAGAAAAACAGAAGGCCAAAAAGAACAAACAAACAAACAAAAAACAAGCAAAATGAAAAAATCCATTGCTGTCAAATCAGCTCTGACTCACAGCAATCCTACTGGGCAGAGTAGAATCGCCCTTGTGAGGTTTCCAAGGAGTGCTGGTAGGTTTGAACTACCAACCTTTTATTTAGCAGCCATAGTAATTAGCCACTACACCACCAGGGTTTCTGTAGAAAATGGAAAGGTTCTCTTCCCAAAAGGTGCTTTAACAAAAGATAAGACTCTCTTAGGGATTTTCACTGTCATCCAAACATTCCTTGTTCTTCATCTCTGCTCATGGTAGTCTTCCCTTGATACTAGTCCTTTCCCAATTCTACTTCTTTGGTGACTGAATCCTATCGAGCCTTCAAAACCCAATGTAAACCCTACCTTCTCTGTGTAGCCATTCCAGATGGAGAAGTAACAGAGTTCTGAATATAGAGCTGGGAGTCTTTTTTGTAGTGCTGATAACAGCAGTGATGGGTGGATGCATTCTGAAGGGGAGAGGATATAGCAAGAGTGAACTCACATCTTAAAGGGTTTACACATTTAGGAGACAGCAGCAGGAAGATGGGTTTTCGCAGGAGCAGATCCACAGAGGTATAGGAAGAATAGGAATGTCCACAAAGCCCAGGGAAATGACCTCCAGATAGGTTACAGGATCAGACCTCCTGAGAGATCCAGAGGGGTGAGATCAGAGCAATGGCCATTAGGTTTGGTCGCTGTAGGATCACTTGAGAATTTGTGATGAAAGGTGGATAAAAGGCAGCACTTTGAAAGTCTAAGGATAAAAGAAAAGCTCTGTATGGTTATAAAAGTCATGATTTTTATAGTTTTATAGAATGTTTCCCATCACTGTCTTCTGCTGTCATGATTTCTTTGGTTTAAGACTGCTTCCAGGAGGATTGGGGGCAAAGATTTCTATTTCTTCTCTGCCTCTTTTTCTCATTAGTGGCCACCAAAAACACAGGAGGCTGAGTTCTTTAACAGGTCCTTTTCCATCTAATTGCCATTCTCTCTCATATTGAAAACAAACTCAATGTTAGCTGTTTAAACAATCTATTTAGAAGCTGTCAAGTTTAATTAAAGCTGAATATTTTTCTAGGTGGTGTATTAAGGGGCAATATAATGAACTGTGTTTAGGGACAGAGTCTTGCTATTCAAGAGAGTCTCTATGCAAGGAGGAAAAACACCTATTTATGAGTGACATATTGAGGTAAGCTTTCTCTGGCCAATCTAGGAAAAATGACTTCCATTCCTTTACCACTCATGCATTAAGATTGGATGTGCTTCCAGTTAGTTTCGTCTAGGGAGAGAAAGACAAGTAGATCAATAATACTTACGATTTTTTGAAAGACGTTTCTCTGCTATACCAATGCTCCATTAAGCACAGGCTCTTTCCTATTAATAGAGTTGTGTTGGTTGTAATGGGGGTGTTAGCCAGGGTTCATGATATGAAGGGAGCTATTACAAGTGTCTTTGCTATTGCCCAGCTAAGGAGGCCTGGTTGCACAGTGGTTAAAGTGCTTGGCTGCTAACCGAAAGGTTGGCTCTTTGAACCCACCAGCCACTCTACAGGAGGAGATGTGGCAGGCAATTCTACTCTGTCCTGTAGGGTTGCTGTGAGTCATAATCAACTCAATGGCAGTGTGTACTACTCAGCTGAAAATTTTTGTAAACTTCATATTAACTTTGGTGCAGGGGTGATATGCTAAAGAATAATAATTTGGGGATGGCATCCTTTTATGACAAAATAATACCAATGAATTAAGAACACAGACAGGAGGTATCTTTCATTGACTGCTTTCCATGTACTAAGATCTGTGGTAAGTTCTTTGCATATACTATTCAGTTCTCATTGTGGGTGTTTCTGGGTGGCACAAATGGTTAAACACTCAACTGCTAGCCAAAAGGTTGGCAGTTGAAACCCACCTAGAGCCACCTTGCAAAATAGACCTGCAGTCTGCTTCCAAAAGGCCACAGCCTTGAAACCCTGCTCATGTGGAATCACCAAGAATCCAGTTTGACTCCATGACAAAAACTAAGAAGGACAACAACAATCCTCATAGAGGACAGTCTTGTGCCGTTTTCAAACAAGGAATTTGAAGGCTCAGATTACTTACTGGGCAGGTTAAATAACTTTCTCAAGGTCACATACAGGATTAAATTTTAAACCCCAACCTTCCTGATTCTAGTACTCAACTTCTCTTAACCTGATTACTCGCCCTTTATTGTTGTCAGTGATTTATGCATCTGCAACATATAATATTAATCCTGCAGCATAAATTCCCCATTTAGAAATGTGTACCACTCTGCTTTTGGAAAAGTCACAAATATAATTCATTTAATATGCATACTTAAGTGTTCTATTAAGCAGTCTAACTCAGAGCTTTCTGTGGCTTGATGTGTCAGATAAAATTATTCAGAACATTTATTAAAAAATATTTTTTCATGCTATTCTTTATAACCGCAACATTAAATCTAACAAATTTATTCCACTGTAAAATTAGACTATTAATAATATTGCCTATAGCTTTTAATCAACTTGAGAACATTATAAAAATCAGTACAGACACCATCAGTAATACATATTCATCTGTGCTGGTTAATAGATCTGAAAAATTAGCTGCAGATGGCTTCATGTTTATGGATGTGCACATGCATTTTGGGATAGTTAATGAGGATCCATTTGGGGCACTGGAATATATGCCTAACAGGTAGAAAAGATGAAGCACAGGTATAGGATCTATTTCTCAGTCCCTATATACTCCCCAATCCTTGTTTTATTACTGATGACTTAACAGGCAGTATCACTGATGAATTCTACTCTAAGCAATCTAGGAAGTTTTACTTCAAACTCAAGTATAGATGTAGTTCCTACCTTCAAGGGTTTTACAGAAGAATTGGACAGATAAGACTAAGCCATGTAACAAGTACGTAATGTTGATCACATAGTATTATTGTTGTTGTTAGCAACTATCGAGTCAGCCTCTTTGCTGGCTGACTTTCAGCAGTGGATCACCAGGTCTTTCTTCCCAGTCTGTTTTTCAGTCTGGAAGCTCTACTGAAACCTGTTCAGCATCCTAGCAACACATAAGCTTCCACTAACAGCAGGTGGTAGTTTCACATGAGGTGCAATGCTAGAAATTGAATGCTAGAAATTGAATGCCTCTGTATGGAAGACAGGAACTCTGTCTGAACCACAGCTACCCCCTCAGATGCTATAGATAATCAGTGTGGTAGGGATTCAAACTTTAAAGAGATCATGATGGACTGAAGAGGTCAGAAAAGATGTTGTACAGGTTAGCAGGTGGGCAGAATTCGGGGAGAGCTACTTATGGGAAGTTAGGGAGCTAGGGGGCTAGGGATGAATGGGGCGGTTGATGGAATAGTAAGGAGAACGGCCGCACTGTGCAAACGCAGCTTCAGAAGTAATGGGGGATAAATTTGCCTGGATAAGGTGGAGCTATAGGATGGAAGATGCATAAGAGGTCTGCCTGATGTATAACAGGATGGGTAGGGGACAGTAAGTAGCGCTTCCTGCCCTTCAGTTGCTCACAGGGGAAGAGGTAGGAGTTGGCAAGACAAGGGTAAAGAAAACAAAGGCAACTACAAAGAAAGAATTGCCTTGTGGGGTTGCGTATGGAATACATGAGCAGGAATGATTGATTCATGTTGCAGTGGTTAACCACTCGCGTCTGATGCTTTGTTGGTATTGCTCATGTATTGGTGCAACCATTAAGTGCTTGGCTGTTAGTTGAAATGTTGATGATTTGAAATCATCCTACAGATCTGTGGAAGAAAAACCTGACAATCAACTTCCGCAAAGATTACAGCCAAGGAAAGCCTAGGAGGCAGTTCTACTATGTCATGCAGGGTCCCTATGAATCAGAATTGATTGGACAACACCAAACAATGAAATATCAGTCAGTGGTAAAGAAAAATGAAGACTTGGAGCATACCATTTACAATATGCATGAACCTTGAAAACATTATGCTGGACAGAGCGAGTCACTTGGAAAATAACAAGCATTGGCATAATCCCACTTACATGAAGAATCTGGAATAGGCAAGGTGGTGGGATGACAGAGAGGAAGAAGGAAGACACAGCACTTAGAGAATGCTGAGATTCTCTTAAGGGTGATGGAAAAATTGAATAACGTGATGAGCATAGTTTATGTTACTGAACTGTACGTGTGAAGATTAATGAAATGGCAAAAGTTTACCTACTTATATATTCACCACAATAAAAAAAACAAAAAGAAAGAAAAAGCAGTGTTACAGTATCAAAGGAATTTTTAAAGAGGAGAAGTCTATATTTTCACGATATTCACCTGAGACAAAAACCTGTCTCATTTTTGTGGCTTCTTTTGTACTCTGGCTTCACATAATTATAATAAGAGGATAAATAGAATTTTGCATTCTGCTCTTTTCACACAATAGTGCACAGTTTTCTGTGTTTCCACCTAGTATCTATAATTATGATATTTAATGGGTGCAGAGTATCCCATGGAGTCATTTTACACAATTTGCTAACACATTCTAGTTATTATTGGGCACTTAGATTGTTCCCTACATTTTGTTTATTATCAGTGCTGCTTCAAGGGACATCAGCATGTGTGCAACGATTTTTTGGCTTCTATTGAATTATTTCCTAAATGCACATCCCCAAGAGAGTGATTACTGGTTCACAGGAGAGAAACACATTGTCATAATTTCCATATACTATCAGGCTGCACTACAAAGGCCTTTATTGATTGAAGATGCCACTGGCAGAAATGAAGGTGGCAATGTCACCTCAAATTTGGAGCAGAGGGAATACAAAGCACTGTTTTGTAGATGTTAAAATACCATTTCATTCACTGGAATTTCTAAGCAACTATAAATTTCATGTCTTTTACAGCATTTATTTCAAAATGGTGAGACAAAAGAGACTGAAGTGGATCTGAAAGAAAAGCATTTGATAGAGGATGGGAAAGAAACAGAGAGGAGGAAAAGGAGGAGAAAGCAATGGATCTCTGTGAAGGAGAGCTGAGAAAAGGGAGCAGGAAAAGGGAGGAACATAGTCTAACTCTATGCTGATGTCGTTAGCTGCTGTTGAATTGACTGTGACTCATGGAGACACTGTGCACAACAGAACAAAATACTACCCAGTCCTAGATCATCCTCGTGATTTCCAGCATGTTCAGGCCCATCAAATGCTAATTCATCTCCCCAAGGGTCTCCTTGGCCCTCACCAGCCCTCTGCTTCACCAAACACGATGTCTTCCTCCAGCAGCTGATCCGTCGTGATGACGTGTGCGGAGTAAATGAGTGGGACAACATTCTGCTGTGATCAGTAGAGCTTTTGTTGGCTGATTTGGGGCAGTAGCTCACCAGGCCTGTCCTTCTGTTTGAAATACCAGTGACATAGCTCCAAGTACCATAGCAACAAGAAGCTACGACAGCACAACAGACTGGCAGAGGTGTAGTGGATAACTGCGTAACAGTAGGATAACGGTATAACAGTAGTTAAATGGTGAAGGAACCTACTGCAATCTGTTTTCTGGATGCTGTCAGCCTAATCTCTCGTGACCTGAGAGTTTCTGAGAGAGTCAGATCTGAAACCTGCTATTCCATCTCTTCAGCTCTAGGCGCTACCTGAGTTTCTGTGTTTGTGTTTCTTAGACACATTTCACCAAGGCCCTCTCTTTTTCTTTATGACTTCTATCTGTGTCTTAGAGCCCTGGTGGTATGGTGATTAAGCATTTGGCTGCTAACTAAAAGGTCAGCAGTGCGAATCCTTCAGCTGCTTCTTGGGAACCCCATGGGGCAGTCCTACTCTGTTGTGTAGATTCGAGTCAGAATCAGTTCAACAGCAGCGGGTTGAGTATTTGCAGCTAGTGGTAACGATCTTGCTGCTGGGTCACTTGGACAAGGAGGTGCGAATTCTGCGGTGGGCCAGCTGGACCCCAGGCCTTCCTCCTGAGTCCTGTGCCCTCACTTACAGTCTCATCTCGGGCAGGTGTTGGGGAGAAGCCTTGACAGTTAAGACTGATCTCTAGGTTTGCCCTCCCATTATCTTAGATCTCTGTGGATAGCAGCTGTGACAAGGGAGTGAAAAAAATTGTGGTTTTAATTTTCTTTGGAAGGAAGTTTCAAAGACAGCTATTTATTATGCAGGACAATAAGACCTTGTCTACATTAGCTGAGAAACATTTAGAAATAGAGTGTGCTGGGATGACAAGCTCTCCCCTAGTATTTCATGTGCTTTCTAGCCTTTTCATATTTTCTGTCAGTGCTTCACGAACACAAGTCTGAGCCTCAAGAGTTTTAAGACAATTTTAACCATCACAGCATATTTGGAGAGAAGAAATATGGGCTATAAGAAAGGTACTTTTTTCCTGCTTAATTTTCAGCTCCTAAGCAATGGAGGGAAACCCTGGCAGCACAGTGGTTAAGTGCTATGTCTGCTAACCAAAAAGCCAGCTGTTCAAGTCCACCAGCTGCTCCTTGGAAGCTCTATGGGGCAGGTCTACTCTGTCCTATAGGGTTGCTATGAGTTGGAATCGACCCAATTACAATGACATTATTATTATTATTTTTGGTTAAGCAACCGAGATATGTCCCCAAAGCCTAAATGGTCTTCCTCTAGCTGTTCACATGTGTTGCTCCTGAAGTTAGTTCTTAGTTCAAATATCACCTCCACAAAGAAGGTTTCTTCCATTGTCCTAGGTAAGAGTCCTTCCTGTCTCACACTTTATTCCCTTATCTACTTTGGTTTTCTTAAGAGCAGCTGTCTGCTACTTGTTAGTTGCCAGTGATTTGATTCTGACTTATGTAATTTTACGTATAACAGAACAAATCATTGCCCAGTCCTGTGCTATCTTCCCGATCTTTGGTAAGTGTTATGGGTTGTATTGTGTGTGTCCCCTCATATGTCTGTCACTTTGGCTAGGCCACGATTCCCAGTATCGTATGCTTGTCCATCATTTTGTGATCTGTTGTAATTATGCTATGTGTTGTAAATCCTAATCTCTATGGTGTTAATGAGGCGGGATTAGGGGCAGTTATGCTAACAAGGCAGGCCTCCATCCACAAGACTAGGTTGCATCTTGAATCAGTCTCCTTTGAGATATAAAAGAATCTAGCAGAGAGGAGGGGAACCTTATACCATGAAGAAGGAAGGAAGAGCTGGGAGCACAGTACGTCCTTTGCATCTGGGGTTCCTGAGCTAAGAAGCTCCTAGGCCAGGGAAATATTAATGATAAGAACATACTCCCAGAGCTGACAGAGTGAGAAAGCCATCTCCCTGGAGCTGGCACCATAAATTTGGATTTCTAGTCTCCTGAACTGAGAGAATACATTTCTGTTTGTTACAGCCCTCCATTTGTGGTATTTCTGCTATAGCAGCACTAGGTAACCAAGACAGTTAATTTTGCATCTTCTAGCACTATGCTGGATAATTCTTTGTTCTGATCCATAAAATTTTCTTTGCTTGATTTTCATAAGTAGATCAGACCTTTCTTCCTAGTCTGTCATAGTCTGAAAGCTCTGCTAAAACCTGTCTACCAAGAGCGATCCTGCTAGTATTGAAATAGTTGTGGCATAGCTTCCAACATCATAGCATCATGTACGTCACCAGAGTATGCCAAATTGACAGATAGATGTTGGAATCTGATACTATATTCATTTTTTTTTTCTCTCCTACCACAACAAAAGCTCTAAGGGTTTAGAGACTCAGGGTCTTTGTAAAAACACCCTGAGGGCAGTGTCTGACCTCTTCTTACCTCACAAGGTAATGAGACAATCCAGATCAGCAGCCCAAGGCTGATTCCTACAAGGTGGAGATCAGACATGCCTTCTCTCTACCCTCTCTACTAATTCTGATACCAGTTGTCCCTCCCACAGCATTCTCCATGTAGCAGTGATGACATGTAATTCAGAAACCATACTCACAGTTACGGGGCTCATTAGGAAAGTAACAACTACAGCTCAGTCTCAGGAGCACTCAAGATACAGTTCTTCCATCAAGATTCTTCCCAGCCATGCTTGCAGGGATGCCTCTGCCTGGCCCTCAGTTTCTGCCTCTAGGCACTAGGCTGCCTCTCCCCATGGGTCAGGAAGTACACTGCTACCATGTCTGCGGCTGGGTCTCTCCTAGTGGTCTCTCTTTCCTTGTTAGTAGTGGGTTCCTCCTCTCTGCTCAGTAACTGGCTCTCTTTTAAAGCAGATTTGATCAATGCTCTTGGTAGTCCTCGATTACTCTATCACACAGTCACTTGGGGGCAAGTTACAAGACTATGGCTAGAAATGCCACACATGAAAGTAATTCATCATACTGCAATCTTGCTTAACACTGTATCCTTAACTCCTGGAACAATGTCTGATATATAACAGGGACTCAAGGAACATATGTGAGGTGAATGAATGAATTAATGAATGAAATAAACATATTAGATCTTTTGACTCAAAACAGAAAACAAAAATTGCAAAAAAGATCACAATTGGAAATACTGCTAACAAAGCAAGAGTTGACAAAGGCCTGAATTGAAGTCCTGTGAAGAATAAAATGATCAAGAGGCTTTTACAGAGGCCAACTGAATAGGCTGAGAAAGTCAACTGAACATCATAACAACCGTGAGAGAGAAGGACCAAAGATGACTCAGCAGGAGGAAATGTCTTAGAAGAGAGATGAGTATGGAATGAAGATGGCTTAGGGGAAGATAGCATCCCCAGCACTAGAAATTTAAGTGTGTGCCCAGTTGACAATCCAATCTTCCTGTGTGCAGTGAAGCTGGTAATCCTCATGTGGCTGATTAAGGCAGCTGACACAGGGAAACATGGCCGCAGAGGAGGAAGCTATGGTTCCTGGGAGTGAGTAACAGGGAAGGCGGTAGTGGTTGATAGTACAGAACCTGAGAAGAGTCAGGAAGAGGTGATGCTACCAGAGACGGGCTGACTAAGATTAGAGTCAGAGATACAGGAAATGGCTTTTTCCTGTTCCTTCTCGCTCTCTTCTTCCAACACATAGTCATATCTTTGTCATGATAGGTTTCTGTACTTGAGGAAAATCTGGGTGCCTAGTGGAATAGATTGCTCATAAAAATAGACACAATTCTCCACCACGTCTTGCATTCATGCCCTTTAAACTGTGACTTTGAAGCTCCTCTCATCAAAGAACTAAGTCTACTTCCTCACCTCTTGAGAGCAACTGAAATGACAACATAGGCCTCAGGAAGCTTTTAGGAGAAAGTGGTCTTCCATGGCTTTGTGTCCTGAGAGGTACAAGGAAGGGCAGATGTGTAAAGAAGAGCATCTGTTCTTTACATCATCATTAAGTCTGCAAAACTGAAAAGATGACAGTAGAGGAAAAAATGTATTGTTCAGAAGAAAAACTATAGCGAGTATAGTTGCAAACATAAGTACGGGTTTCAATGTTTGTTGCATAGCAAACTATCACAAAATTCTCCTTTGGAGCCCTGCCACAGCCATATGAATGAGCCCGCTGAATGATAAGATATACATGACTCAGTTGCCACTGTCACCCAGCCGTCAGACAGCCAATATCCAGATACATGAGTGAGCCGATGCTAGACCATCCAGCACCTCATTGACATGCTAGGTGAATACAGAAGCATGAGCTAGCATAGCCAAAATCAGTAGACCCTTTATACTCACAAGCAATAACAAATGGTTGATGTTTTAAGACATTATGTTTGGTGGGGGTATTTGTTATATAATAGATAATTAATACATCTAGCCTTAGGGTACTTGAGATTCCTTGAGTTGGGAGTCCCTTCCTACTCACTCACTCTGAGGGGCAAATTGTTAGGTGAGTGTCCATACTACAGTATTGAGCTAGAGTAGCTAGCCTCCAGATGCTGCCATGGCGTCCCTTATGTGAGACTATGTCTAAATTCTGGCTCAACAACAGCAGCCAAGACCGGCCCCTTGGATACTTCCCCAATGTTGGATGTAACAGAGATGGGGAAGGGCAGCACTGGAGAAGGTTAAAACCAATTGCCGTTAAGTTGACTCTGACTTAGGGAGACATGTGTGTGCTGCCACTTGTTTTCAGTGGCTAGCTTGTCAAGAGTAGATTGCCCAGCCTTGGTTCTGAGGTTCCTCTGGGTGCACTCCAACCTCCAACCTTTCCATTAACAGCTGAGTGTGCTAACCATTTGCCCTACCTACGGACTCCTGAGGAAGATTAGACCTGATCATTCAGGCAGGAAATACTATGAAGTTGAGAGCATTATCTGCATTTCAAGCCATGACATGGGAGACTGCAGTTGTATTTATAAAATGATACTGTTGGGTGGCTGGTCTTGGCCACTTTTCTTCTCAGCATTTACTCCACACACAGGCTGTCAGGCTGTCTCCAAATTTCACACAGATCCACGTCCTGAATGGCAAGATGTCTACCCTACTGGAACGGAGAAGGGGTAGATGCGAGGGAAGAAGAGCGAGCAGGGCAGCGTAAGCGAAGCACTTGGTGGTAACAGAGAAGGATGAAGTCACAGGAAGGACAGATGGAATAAGGAGCTTCCAAACTGCAATCACCAAACTTAGAGGTGCCCGTATAGTCCCCAGCTCTACTTGCCACACTAATCCCATTTCTACTTGCAACCTGTGTCAAGAATTTCAAGCTTTTGTTCTGTCGTAGAACTTTTCATGGCTAAATGCTAAAGTTAGATTTGTATTTTCTTTAGAGCTAAAAGTTCAGGACTGAAAACTTCCATATCTCTGTGGCGAAGTGGCACTCTGGTACAATTCAAAGAAGTTCTGTATTTGTCATATGCCCTAGACGGTAATTTTGAGGGATGTATCAGTCACAGTGTCTCTCATGTTCTGTAGAATACAATTTAACTCCGGTGGCGGGCTGATGTCTGGAGAATAAAAAGACCTCCTATGGTTTCTGAAGATGGCGTTGTGGCCTCTGTGGAGACAGATGATGAGTACTTGTTTACAGCCTTGTTTATCGTTTTTTTCATGCTAATGCTGAAGGCTCCGTGATGTTACTCAGAGCACTTTGTCTTGTGTGTAGTTAAAGTGTTCTTAATTGATTTGACAGAGATGATGGCGTTCAGTCTCAGCTGCTCCCTCTGCTGCTTCCTTTCTCTTTCTGGAAGCTTTGGTCATATCTTATTTCCTCTGTGGTTAGAGTTTCAGATGAATATTTTGAAAATGTGTCATGGAAAGAATCATATTTTCTAATACTTAAAATTTAGACTTTAGTATCCTTTAAAATATTAATGTGTTCTTGGTTAGGTTAAGTCATTGCTTATTTGTCTCTGTGTATTTGCTTTGGTTCTTAGTCACAAATTTCGAACTCAACTGAGATTTTGTTTGACTCCAAATATCAAAGGGGAAGGGAAATTAAAGTAACAGGTGTGTCCTCCACAGGTTAGAGTGCAAATCCCACCCCCCGATCCTTCCCTCTGTGCATTGCTCCAGAACCCACAGCTAGTGCTCTACCATGCCACTGGATGAGATGCACAGTAATGTACTATAATGAGAGTACAGGGACGCTGATCCCCTGTAGACTCCAGCCACATCCTGTTGATCTATGAGCGTCTGCAGAGGAGAAGTGTACTCTGCCTTGGTCCAGTGTTGCTGTGCTCTGATGACAGAGGCCCTGGTAAACTGTCCCCAAATTGCAGGCAGAGTCCTTGGCTCCCAGCAGGATCCAGGTGCTCACGTGTCCTCACCCTCAGGGAAACTGATCTTCACAGACCATCTCCCCTCTCTGCAAATTTCCTCTTGTTAAAAGGTTCCCAACTAAGTTGTCTGGGATAGTTAGCTGGAAGATCTTTCAAATGTTGTTCTTCCTTCATAAGTATGAGGCCGTGGGGATCTAGGTTGCAGAGGCAGGGCTTCTAAGGAGTCTAAGATGTTGGAAGGATAAGATATCTGAGGCAGGTGGAAGTAGTGAGCCTCTCCCCAGCAGAAGACTATGTCTCAATCATCTGGTACTGCTCTAGTAGAAATTCCACAAGCAGATGGCTTCAACAAAGAAAAGTTTATTCTCACACAGTTCAGTAGGCTAGAAGTCCTAATTCAGGGTGTTGGCTCCAAGCAGAATGAGCTGTCTCTCTGTCAGTGCTGGAGGAAGGTCCTTGTGTTGCATCAGTCTTTGGTCAGGGAGCATCTTGGCACGGGAACCTCAGATCTGATGGACACAGTCTACTCCTGATGCTGCATTCTTGATGGTATGAGGTGTCCAACTCTCTGCTTGCTGCCCTTTCCTTATTATCTCTTGCATGGTTAAAGGATAAAAGGTGGTACAAGCCACACTCCAGGGAAACTCCTTTAGTGAGGGTGTTGCAGTCCCACACTAAGTCTCTTTCAACATAATTCTGTCTATTAACCACAGGCAGAGATTAGGATTAATAGCACAGGAATATCACAAAATGGAGGGAAATCACACAATACTGGGAATCATGGCCTAGTCAAAATTCTGTGCACGTTTCTGGGGGGACACAAAACCTCCAATAACATGATGACAGTAGAATTTCTCCAGGGGTGGACACAGACTCCTCAGGGAGGTGAAGCAGTGGTGGGGGTAACTGTACCTTTATCACAGCTACACACCTAAAAGCATACAATGCTTAACCATCACCTTTTTCAATTCTTGAACAGATACGTATCCCAAAGAGCAAGTGTGCATTAGGAGCACTGGGTTAAGGGAGTATCAAGCATCCAACCATGGGGCCTAGAATCATGTCCACCTCTTCTACAGCCAATATTACCTCTCTGAAAGGAATCATTCCTTCTCCAAGGTCTTTAGCCTTTGCACCTACCCTTTGGTCTTTGTTCAAGTTTCCTCTCAGGCAAACTGTGAGATAAGAACATGAGTATGAACAGATTATTTGGGAAGGGATTCTATTAAGCATAGTTGGGATGTGAGCCAGAAAAGAGGCAAAGACGTTGAAAGTGTATTAGTGAGCAGGTAGCCGCTGCGGGCATCAGGCCCGGACCTGATTTAAAGCCTTTAAGGGATACTGTAGAACATTATACTGAGGTCCAAGGAAGTTGAGATGTTTACCAACCTATTGTTATGTGCCATCAGGCTGATTCTGCCTCATAGTGTCCTTATGCGACGGAGTAGAACTGTAGGATGTCCTAAACTGTAATCTTTGTAGGTTCAGATTGCCAAGTCCTGTGCTCTGTGGAACTCCTGGGTAGGCTTGAACCCTCAAACTTTTGGTTATCATCTAAGGTCGTAGCCATCACACTACCAAGACTATGTGGTCCTTCTGGCCTGCCTGGTCCGTGGGAAATCACCCATTTGCCGTCAGAAGTCACCTTTAAGATGAGAGATGTAGGAAGCCCTTGGTGTATGTGATGGTTTATTTTGTGTGTTAACCTGGTAAGGCTGTGATGCCCAGTTGGTTAGCCAAACCCTAACTAGTCTAGATGTTTTTGTAAAGGTACTTCATAGATGTGGTTAGCATCCATCATCAATTGACTTTAAGTAAGAGGTTACCCTCAGTTGTGTCAGTGGGCCTATTCAAATCAGCTGAAGGTTTAAGAGCAGAAACTGACGTTTCCAAAAGGAGAAGGAATTCTGCCGTAAGACTGGATATAAAACTTCTGCCTGAGTTTCTATCCTGCTAGCCTCTGCTCTTGGAATTTCAGACTTGCTAGCCTCCATAATCAGGTGAGCCAGTTTCTTAAAATGACTCTTCCTATATATACTACAAAAATGGAACAAACCTGTTTTGTCAGGTTGACTCCAGCTTATAGTACCTCTAGAAGACAAAGGAGAACTGCCCCATAAGTTTCCAAGGAGGAGCTGGTGGATTTGGACTGCTGACCTGTTGTTTAGCAGCTGAGCTCTTAACCACTGCACCATCAGGGCTCCTTCTATCTCTGTATGTAGATGGGATATACTCAAGGTTGTACTTTAAGTCTTGTGGGTTTATTTTAATTTTTTTCAGCTTCAACCTGAGCTTGTGTATGAGCAATTAGTTGTATGTTCCATAGTTGGCCCTTGGCCTTGTTCTTACTGGTGATATTGACTTTTCTGTAGTCTCTTTCCACATCTGTAGTTGCTTTGATTCCTGTGTATTCTATCTTGTGAGGTCCACACGTATAGGGACCATTTATGTTGTTGAACAAAGGTATTTGTAATAAAAAAAAGTCACTGGTCTTGCAAAATTCTACCACGTGATCTCCATGTCATTTCCATCATCAAGGCTTTGTTACCTAGCTAACAATCTTGCTTCTTTGTTTCCATCTCTCACATGCCAATCACCAGTAATTGTCAATGTATCTTGAATGAATGTTTGATCGATTTCAGGTTGTGGAAACTGGTAAAAATCTTTAATTCCTTCATCTTTTGCTTTAGTGGTTGGTGTGTAAACTTGAATAACAGCCATGTTAGCTAGTTTTCCTTGCAGGTGTTTGGCTATTATCCCATCAATGACAGTGTTGGACTTCAGGATAGCACTTGAAAGGTTCTTTCTGACACTGAATGTTCTCATTGTGTACTGGCTGGAAATTTTTCTTATTAAAAAGAAAAGAAAAAAGAATGCATGAATTTAGTACCTAGTTGGAGTCAATGAGATAGCAATAGATTTTTGTTTGATTGATTTTGATTAGGGAAGCCTACCACACTAAAAACATGAATTTGTGAAAACAGCGATATGGATATATACAATGAAAAACATCCTGGGGTAAACAGTCAGTCCGTAGTATCTTTCTCCTTCGGTCACTGGCTATAGTTTGCATGGAGTCGGTTGGGAGTGGCATGTGTGTGTAACCTCCTGACTGTCAGCAATTTCCTGAGAAGGTGGCCACCTGGGACTCACAGTTTGCTGGAAGATGGGTACACTGGGATCAATGTAGGAGGCAACAGCGTCCCCAGTATACCTTCTCTCATCACTGTTCTGGTGCTTAATAGCAACTTAAAATTTTTATTTGATGGTGGTTTCAGCGCATTGAAGACACTGTTGTGTTAAGAGTATCTAATGATGATTAAATATTGTTGTTTTCTATCCTATCTATTGTTGCTTAACATGACTTTGATTAAATCAAATGTGGAAGTCAGACAAAAGAATTGCAGGTAGTTCTATCACTTGCTGGTGACGGTGTTATGTTGATGGGCCACCTGGTGTTTCTTCTGCTCTCAAACAAATCTCTGTTGAATTGGTTCTGCTTCAGGTCTGGCAACCCCATGCATGCTAGAGTAGAACTCTGCTCCATATGGCTTTTCAATGTCTGACTTTTCAGAAGCAGGTCTTTAGGGCTTTTTTTCTGAGGCACCTCTGGGTGAACTGAGACCACCAGTCTTCCAGTTAGCAGTCAAGCACATTAATCATTTGCAGGGACTTCTCCTCTGCCCTAATGTGTTGTTATTAAGTAAAAATGTCTTTCGTCATCCTCAGAGAGTTTCAAAACATGTTCCCAAGTGGGGCACTGCTACTTTCCCTGGGATGGCACATGGAAAATTTGAGCAACTTTTCAATGTTGCCTAAACTTTTCATAATGGAAGGGGTCCCTTGGATGTCAATTAGCCTGAGTCAGAAACAGAAGCTACTGTTCCTTCTGCTTGGCCTTCAGGCTGACACACATTGAAATTGCAGAATTGCTGTCCTTCCTAATGTCCCCTCTTTGACATGCCAAAGAAGAACAACAAACTCATTTCTCTACCTCTTGGAGAAATCTTGCCTTCCTCAGAGAAGCATTTTTATATTCTAAAGAAAACTCTCCTAAATTGTAGCATTCAGTTAGAAATCTTGCTTATCTTTCTAAAAATAACTGTAACTTTAGTTAATTTGGAGGAGGAAAAATACATTTTTTCTTTTTAATTATACTTTAGATGAAAGTTTACACAGCAAACTGGTTTCTTGTTAAATAGGTAGTAAACGTATTGTTTTATGACACATGTCAACACTCTCCCTTCTCAACTTTGGGTTTCCTATTATCAGCTTTCCTGTTCTCTCCTGCCTTCTAGTCCTTGCTCATGTGCTGGTATGCCCCTTTAGTCTTATTTTGTTTTATGGGCCTGTCAAATCATTGGCTGAAGGGTGAACCTCAGGAGTGACTTTATTATTGATCTGAAAAGGTGTCTAGGGGCCATAATATCAGGGTTTCTGCAATCTCTGTCAGGCCAGCAAGTCTGGTATTTCTGAAAAAACATGAGTTTTATTCCAAGAAGAAGAATCTAGAATGTGTCTTATGCCTTGGATATGTAATGGCTATGGGAGGGATTATGTGCCATAGAAAGAAAGGTGATTGGACTTTTTAGATGAGGCTTTGAACTAATCTCTCTTGCAGTTAGAAACAAAAGACTGCTGTAGGTTCAAATTCAGCTATAGGTTCTGCAGAAGGTAGGTCCGTCTATCTCCTTCCAAAAGTTATAGCCTTGAAAACCTGATGGAGGAGTTTTACTCTGCACATATGCAGTCACTGTGAGTTGGAATCAACTTGATGACAGCTAACAACAACAATATAGGACGTGCCTAAGTTAAGTGTTGGAAGCGCTGTGGGCTCAGGGACCTTCCACTACTTAGGAATAGCACACGTCCTCATAATGTCTAAACCAAAACCTTAGTTACTGCTATATTTGTTATTTTTGGCATCAAGAGAGTAATCTGAGAAGATGCTGATTTAGCCGATGTACCAATATATCAGAAAAATGCTTACTTTGCAAATCATGTATGTGAAATCCTTGTGAAACTGAAAAGCGCTATACAAATGAGAATCATTTTTACTATTTTACAAGTATTTGCTAGGACATAATTGGCCTTCAAGTGGAATACATAGGACCCCAGAATTTGACCCTAGGAACGGAGACCTTGCAACTCATTGATCTTTTGGTCTCCTTGGGTTGATTTGGAAACCCTGGTGGCGTAGTGGGTTAAGTGCTACGTCTGCTAACCAACAGGTCGGCAGTTCAAATCTACCAGGTGCTCCTTGGAAACACTACCGAGCAGTTCTGCTCTGACCCATAGGGTTGCTATGAGTCAGACCTGACTCAATGGCACTGGGTTTGGTTATTTTGGCTTGGCGGGTTGATGTAGAGTCAGAGTGTAACCTGGCAACAGAAACTAGCCCTGACCGGGCTCCATTCTGTAAAGACTTCCGGATGATCTGCTCTCGATCACAGTTTGATTACAGCTATCTGATTTAAGTGCTCCATATTAAGTATGTACCAGGTGCTGTTGAGTTGACCTCAAGTCATGCAGACTCCATGTGTCTTATAGGGTTTTCAGTGCCTGCTTTTTCCAAAGTGGATTGCTGGGCGCCTCTGGGTGGACTCAAATTTGCAACCTTTTGGTTGACATTAATCATCCGCACCACCCAGAAACTTTTAAGTGTATAATACTATATAAACATAGCAAAATAATTAACTGATAATGGCTGAATGCAATGAAGTTGTAGATTTAACTAACATAAAAGCAGGTACTTCAGTTAAGCAAGAAGAAATTAGGGAAAAATTACAAAGGAAATTTCATCTTAACCCGCATGTTTTCAAAGGAAAGAAGGCCACGGCCAAAATGCAAAGAAAAATGATATAAGTTACCTTTTGGGTTTTGAACTCTGCAGGGTCTGTGTCTTGGTGAATTCAAATACGCTGAGTGGATTTTCAAGGATAACTTAGGCAAATGTAATTTTTGGAGTCAAACTCCTATACAAGCTACACATTGTGGAAACACTATTTATGGTAACTAGAGTTTATTTGGAACCCTGGTGACAAAGTGAAGTAGTTTAGACCTCAGGCTGTTAACCAAAATGTTAGCAGTTTGAACCAATCAGCCATCACTTGGGAACTCTATGGGGCAGTTCTGCTCTGTCCCACAGGGTTGCCGTGAGTTGGAATTGACTCAGTGTCACTTAACAACAGGGTTTCTTTAACCATCAATGTATCCACACCTGTTGTCAACATTTTCATTGTATCTAGTTACACCTGCATACCCCCAGACACACAAAGAAACCTCAGTGAATTCATTTCATGACATTTTATCAGACAGAATGCAGTAAATGTCTGATGGGCATTAATCACCAGTTTCTCCTCACAGGGCCTTGGAGAATCACAGCTCATCCAGGTCTAGTCTGGTCCCTTTTCCTCACTGGTTTTCTGGTTGGTTCTGTGTTGACTGAAGAGGTCTATGTACCATAGTAGAATTTTCATAACACTGATCACTTTCTTCTGCTTAAGTAAATCCGAAGGAGTCTCAGTCGGTAAGTCTTCAGCAACTCAGCTTTCTACCTTACGTATAGTCTGCAGCTTTCATAGACGTTTAAGTTCTAGCTACTTAGGTGTCATTTTCTATGCCGTATATCTATGAAATACATGAAGAGTGACACTTTTCTTATTTCAAGATTCTCTACCAGCTCCCGTTGTGAGTGCTGGTATACTGACGATTCACAGTACTCCCTGAATTTTGGTACAAAGAAAATACTTGTGCTGAGTGATCCCGGAGAACTTCAATCCCTTACGCAAGAGAAGCTTTTTCTTTCCAGTTAGTTTCAATTTGTACTGTCATCTATTCTAGCTGCTCAATGGAGGTAAACAATAAACAAGCTAAACAGAAACCACTGTTTGTGGTGCTCTAGGAGGAAGAGAGTTTTGATGGACTGATGTGGTAGGCAGAATAAAGACTCTGTCAAATGTCCACTTCCTAATTCCTGACACCTGTGAACATTTTGCGCTCCATGGCTAAGGTGAATTAAGGTTGCAGATAGTGAAAGTTGCTAACTACCTAACTTTTACATAGGGAGCAACTTTTCAATTACCCAGGTGATGCCAGTGGAGTGCCAAGCATCTTTCAAAGAGGAAAAGGGAGGTAGAAAACATGGGAATGATATACTATGAGAAGGATTTGCTCTGCCACTTCTAATCTTGAAAAGGAGGTAAAAGGCCATGAGCCTAGAAAAGCGAGAGGCCTATAGAAATTGGAAAAGCAAAGGAAATGGATTCTCCCCTAGAGTCCTCCAGAAAACAACACAGTACTACAAACACATTGACTTTAACCCAGTGAATCTACATTGACTTCTGACATACGGAACTGTAGCGTACATTTGTGTTGTTTCAAGTCACTAAGTTTGGTATGATTGGCTATAGCCAAACCTGATGCCATCAAGTCAAGTGTGATTCATGGCAACCCCATGTATTACAGAGCAGAACTGCACAGTAGTAAAACTGTTCCATAGGGTTTTCCAGTCTGTAATCTTTAATCACCAGGCCTTTCTTTTTTAGTGCTGCTGTGTGGGTTTGAATCACTGACATTTAAATTAGCAGCTGAGGGCAATCCGTCTGTGCTACCCAAGGACCTTAGGAGAGAAATATAATTGTTTTGTTCCAAACTATATATGAGATCCCTTGCAATGGGGCAATTTTATACTCTATAAATTGGTTATTTAATAATGGCTAACATTCATTGGGAGCCTTGGCAGTACAGTATTTAAAAACTTGGCTACTAACCAAAAGGTTGGCAGTTCGAATCCACTAGCCACTCCATGGAAACCCTATGAGGAGGTTCTACTCTGTCCCATAGGGCTGCTATGAGCCTGAATTGACTTGACAGCAACAGGTTTGGTCTTTGGTTAACATTTCTTGAGCACTTAATGGAGACATAGGCAATGCTGTAAGTGCTTCATGAAGCATGATTTGTTTCACCTGTATGTCAAGTCTAGGATGTAAGGATTATTGATACTATTCCTGTGTTATCAAGAAGAGGAAACCCTGGAGGCGCAGTGATTAAGGTCTACAGCTGCTAACCAGAAGTTTGGCAGTTTGATTCCACAGGGCACTCCTTGGAAACTCCATAGGATGGTTCTAATCTGTCCTCTAGGGTTGCTAGGAGTTGGAATCGACTCACCGGTGATTTTTTTTTTTTTTAATTGAGGAGAGAACAGAGACTTGGGGAAATTGTGTGCAACTTGTTCTTGGTAGAACTGTGATTTAACCCAATCAGATTTTAGAAGCAGGTTGTTGCTGTTGTTAGTTGCCGTCAACTTGGACCTCAATTCGTGGCAACTGCTTGCCAACAAAACTGAATGCTGTGTGGTCTTGCAACATCCCCTTGACTGGCTGCTGATCAGACTGGTGGTTCTTAAGGGGCTTCAATGACTGATCTTCAGAAGTAAATTACCAGACTTTTCTTCCTGTCATAGTCTACAAGGTCTTCTAAAATCTTTCCAGCATCAAAGCAACACACAAGCCTCCGGTGACAGATGGGAGTTGGCTGTGCATGAGATGCATTGGTCTGCAATTGAATCTCGTTCTCTCACTGGAAAGGCAAGAATTCTACCACGGAACCACCACTGCCTCTTCAGGCCAGGTTCTCCTAATTTCTATGCTGTATTGGCTCCTTGCGTTGTTACATGGAAAACTATGTCTATTTATAGATGGAAAAATATAAGATCTCAGTCGCCTGATGAGAGAGTAACCTCCTCTGAACATTTATTCCCCAGAGTCCTGCGTTTTAGCAAATCATGATACTTCCTGAGAAACACAAAGGCTCCCAGACTGGATGGGAAAATCTTTTCAGATGGGTATTATAGCAAATGTGGGATTAGGAAGTGGAGTTGGGTCAAAGGTAAAGAGAGCACGAGATCAGGACAGTAGTCCTAGGCTCCCGATTTGTGAACAGACATGCAGTCTCTTCTTCTATAAAATGAGTATTTGATTAAGTACTATGTCTGTAATGGAGTCTGTACTGGTTTAATGATTAACAGCGCAGCTATGAACTAAAAGGTCAGACGTTCAAATCCACCAGCTACTCCTTGGAAACCTCATGATGCAGTTCCTCCTGTATTCTATAGGGTCACTGTGAGTTGGAAGGGACTTGATGGCCATGGTTTGGTTTGGGTTTATGTCTACAGTAGCCACAACAGTGGACTGAAATACAGCAATGGTCATAAGGATGGTACAGGACTGAGCAAATTATTCTTTCCATTATGTGTACTGACTCCATGAACTGGAACCAACACGAAACAAATAACAACATTTCATCTGTTGGAGCCAAGAGTATGGGGACAGCATTTTAAGAGTCTATTCTATTTTTCTGATACTGTGATGAGTGTGGAATAAAAGCAGGAAGGTGACTTTAAAGCTTAGTTCTCACAACCATGCTTCTCCTTTTATGGGCTACAGACCATTTCACTGGAGAGGACCTCTTACTCCATCTGTTTCCATTCAACCCTCTAATCAAAAAAAAAAAAAAAAATCATCGCACTGTGAGACAAATCATGCTGCTTATGAAGAGTGATCAATGAGATGATTTCTTAGCTTTTATTAAAGACTACAAAGTAAAAGTATTTAATCATACGGAGGGGACATTGTTGTATGAAAATAAAAATAAAGGATTCTTTCATCCCTGCATTCACTATTCCATCATACTCTAAGGATCTTACCACAGGACATCTGGACATTACCAGTTCATGGAATGAGTGTTTGTGAAGGTATGTACTCTCACATCCCAGGTCATTCAGCTTTTGTCTTTATTTTGTAAAACCAAAATGTACATTTTAAAAAACTTCTTTGAAACTTTATTTTGAAAAAATTCAAGCACATGGCCAAGTAAAGAATTTTACAGTGGACACCATTTCTCCACTACCGAATTCTCTTCTTAACAATTTACTGCACATGTTTATCATGTATCTATTCATCTGTTTGTCCCTCTATCCATCCATTGATTTTATTTTCTTCTTTTTCTTATTCTACTCTAGATGAAGGTTTACAGATGAACTGTTTTCTCATTAAGCAATTAATACCCTTATTGTTTTGTGATATTAGTTGTCAACCCTGCAATGTATTAACACTCTCCCTGTCTTGACCTCGGATTCCCCTTTTCCATTTGTCCAGCTTTCCTGTCCCCTCCTACCTTCTCATCCTTGCCCTTTGGCTGGTGTGCCTGTTTCATCTACAATACATGATTGAGCTACTTGTAATATTTTTTTGTTTTATGGGCCTGTCTAATCTTTGGCTGAAGGGTGAAGCTCAGCAACATTTGTTTTTCAACAGGTTGAGCTGAGGCTTTTTGTTTTTCTATCTTTTACTCTTCAGTCATTCTAAGCTTCAGTATTGTCCAAGCAAATTAAAACTCATCTCAATAATTTAGATTAACATCAATTTCTTCAATGGAGTCTGGTATAAGTTACATAAAAAATGAGACTCCATTAAAAGACTTCTGTGGCAGCTTTCTTTAGAAATGCAAGCATGCAGTATAACAGTAATATTAATAATATATTGTTTGATGTACCTTTTATCCCAAAGGTTTTCAAAGAGCTTTACCAACTTTACAAATAATGTTTGTGTATGCAGATAATGCAGGTGAGCATTAAGCCTAATATCATTAGCTCCTCCAAAATGGGCCTCCACATTTCTAGTGGTATTCTGCATGTTTTACAAATTATGCCTCTTCTCTTCTTATCAGTTAGGTGCAGTGAACTCCAAACATTTTTGTTTGTGAAGTTCTATCAAAAGTATTGGAGGCTGCACCCCTACATGTATATGTGTTGTTATCATCAGTTGCTGTCGAGTTGGCTTTGATTCATGGTGACCCCATCTATGTACAACAGAATGAAATGTTGCCCAGCCCTGAGCTGCCTTCACATTTGATGGCATGGTCAAGTCCATTGCTGCAGTTGCTGCATATTTTGAGTGCCTTCCAACCATGGAGACTCATTTTCCATCACTGATCTTCAGAAATAGATAAGTAGGCCTTTAGTCTGGAAGGTCTGCTGAAACCTGTTCACCCTGGGTGGTCTGCTGGCATTTGAAATACTAGTGATGTAGCTTCCAGCACCATTGCAATACAGAAGTTATCACAGTATTATAAACTGACAAATGGGTGGTAGACAGGTACATGTAGTTTTATAAATCATTCTCCCACGTTACCATACTGATGTATTATATGCTTCATAAAACATACCTACCCAAACCAAACCCACTGCCAACGAATTGATTCCAGTTCATAGTGACTCAATAGGACAGGAATGCCTGATGAATTTGAATTTTGGTTAGCAGATATAGCACTTAAGCACGGTGCCACCAGGGTTTCCAAAACATATCAAGACAAAGAGAAATTAAAGAAAATGATAAAAAGATGCAATTCTTTTTCAAAAGCAAAACATTAGAAAAGTTTTACCACTTCTGATTGCTTTGCACTTTCATTAGCTAACTCTCAAGACATGATCACTTAGAAGTACAGTGTTAATGATGCCGGAGATGAGAAGAGATTTCAAATAATCTTCTTGATAATTTCACCATTTTGACTAATTTATGATTAAAAAAAAAAGCTATGGAAAATTTAAACATGGCAAAAGTAGGAAGAATAGTGGAATGAACCTCCATATTTTGTCATTCACCTTCAAGAAGTAACAATATTTTTGTTCATCATTGTTTTTACCTGGTAATAAAACTGATGAAGAGTTCAGAGTAGAAGAGAAGCCGGTCTTAATGCTGCCATTTTCTTTTCATTCACTAATGCTAGTAAACTAGTTGTCATTGAGTTGACAGTGACTCCGGGAAGTGCCACGTGTGTCAGAGTAGAACTGTGTTCCTCAAGGTTTTCAACAGCCGATGTTTTGGAAGTAGATTGCCAGGCTTTTCTTTTGATGTGTCTCTGGGTAGATTTGAACCTCCAACCTTTTGGTTAGTAGCCAAGTGCTTAGCATCTGTGCCACCCAAGGACTCTTCATGTTCGTTATTGCTGATATTTTTAGTATTACCATTAATCCTTGACTTCATGGGTGAAATCTATTAACATACTGGTCTATTTTTTGATAGCTAGTTTATGTGATGCCAGATAAGGCATACTTAACTATAATATGTTACAGTGTGTTGAAAAAGTATGAATGAGGGAGGGAGTCACTGTCTGTGAAGCCCCCTACTGAGGTATATGGCTTGAGGAAGGCCACCCATGTCAGTGACTGAATTAAATATTAGTTCAGATGGGCTTTTGTTTATTTTTAAGAGTAAAACATATGGCACCAGAGGTTTTGATATTTTTTTTCCCTAATAACTGTCTTTCAATCAGCTCTTCTATTTAACTGCATTTCAGTAAATTCATGAAAACCAGAATTTTGTTCACTCCAGTCTTTTGGATAGTATCTATCTTGGCCAGATGAATTAAACACAGAAGGAAAACACACTGACTTTACTTTGTTTTAAAAACAAAAATTATTTCACTTGAATGGAAAAGACTACAGTGTTTGGCTACTATCTGTAGAGCTTGGCCACATAAAATAACCACAATAAGCCAGTCCGAGTATATTTAACTTACAGTGTTCACTGACTATTGATTCCACATTTATTCTGTCAACAGATACCTACTGAGCACATGCTGTATACATTGAACTGTTGCTGTTGCTTGGTCAAAATCAGTGAGTTAAAAATGGAGCTGATGTTCAAGTGGAGTAAGATGGGTAAAAAACTCAATAAATATTACAGATTTGTATATTTTGCAGAAAACTAGAAGAGATAAGCGCTACTGAAAAATTTTAAGACAGCTGGGCAGGGAAGAGTGTGGTATGTGTTTTGTTTTTAAGCGCAGTGGTTCACATAGACCTCATTGAGAAGGTGAGATTTGAGTAAATATTTGAAAGCAGTGAAAAAGTTAACTGTGTAGCTAGAATGTTCTGACCAGAGTGATTAGCCCCTGCAAAAGCCTGGAAACAGAAATATAAAGGGTGTGTTTAACCACTAGTTTGGTGGGAGGTAGGAGGTGATGAGAAGGAGTCAGAAAGGACAATTAACAGGCACCTAGATTATGTAGGGCTTTCATGTCATAATCATCTCATTTTAAATCTTTGAGTGAAATGGGAGGACATTGCAGGCTTTTGAGGGGAAGTGGGGTATGATTCGATTATGTTTTTTACGGATCACCCTGGCTGCGACGTTGAGAGTAGAGAACAGAGGGCAAAGGAAGGCCTGAGCTGAAAAATAGCAATTTGGAAATTGTTGATATAACGAACCCTTACTATGCACTGGTACCATGCTGGGGGCGTACAGATTTTCCCACACTGACTGTGGTTCCAGAGAGGTTGTTTCCAAATGGTTTAATGAACATCTTGACGGAAAAAAGGTCTATGGTAATCAATGTGGGAAACTCTTTGGAGTCATAATTCATAATACTATTTAAAAGGCTCTGAGAAGTCCTTAGTTAGAAAAAACAAAACAAAACAAAACAACTCTAGTTGCATATGTTTAACCCAGATTTTCAGATTTTAGAAGAGTGGTCAAACTGCTCACTGAGAAGATCAAGAACTGACTTATTTTCTACAGCCGTAATTGTGTTAAAGTAGCCTAGACAACTTGCTTTTGGATTTGTCAATAATTTTCGCTAAGTTGAATTACCCAACATGAGATATTTATAATTGAACTAGTATTCTCAATCACCATCTCCTATTTCTTCATCCCATCATGCCCACCTGAGCTAAAGTCTGGCTCTTTCCATCTGTTTCTTCTGTTGGTGACTGGAGCCAACATCCCCTTGATAGCACAAGACCAAACCTAGGAGTTTCCTTTGGTACCTCGCTGAACTTCAGTTCCAGTACTCAGAACAAAGACTTATTCATTCTGACCTCTAAATATATCTCAAAGACACTTTTCTGTTTCATCACCACCACCATCCCAACCCAAACAACCACTGTTTCTCATGTGGACTACTACAGTGACCTGCTAATAGTCTGCTTCTCATCTCCATCTCCACCCTTTTTCCTACATTATACCCAGAATGACTAAATCGAAATGTTGGTCTGAGTATATCTCCTCTCCATCCCCCACTTTAATGGTACCCTATCACTTTTAGGCTGAAGAGCAAATTCTTTAAACAAGACCAATAAGGGCTTGCACAGGAGGGTGCCCACCTTGAGATCTAGCCCCAATAAGGGCTTGCACAGGAGGGTGCCCACCTTGTGATCTAGAGCCACCTCTCTTTATTCTTCCCTCGCTGAACTTCAGCTGCACTGACCTTCTTTCAGCCACACACAGCTACACTCTTCCTCCCTGATGTTTGCCATGCTCTTTGCTCTGCTTGTAGCCTCACTGCTCATCTTTGCCGTAATTCTGCTTATCTTTTAGTCCCCATGTTCTCTCCACAGCTTCCTTGACCCCCAGGCTGGGTCATGTTCTCTCATTAACTGGTATCACCTGGCCTGTCTGCTCCTTTACAGCCTTTCAGAGTGGTGATTTTTGTAAGTAATTCTTTGGTGCCTTCATTCATGTCCGTCTCTGTCACTAGTCTGTAAGCAACAGAAAGGTAAGGACTGTATCTCTGTCTGTATCTGCATCTGGAGTCCCTGGATGGTGCAGACAGTTAGTGTACTTGGCTATTAAATAAAAAGCTAGAGATGCAAGTCCACCCAAAGTCACCTCACAAATAAGACCTGGAGATCTGCTTCTGAAAATTCAGTCATTGAAAACCACACAAAACACAGGCTCTGACACACACGGGGTAGCCATGAGCCGCAACTAACTTAACAGTGATGAATTTTTATATCTATATCTTTTAAGTCTATGTTCAATATATATATATATTCAAATTCAGAATTAAAATATTATTCATATGTATATCCAAAATTGTACATCAGCTTTTTAATAGAGATTCTGGCACTAGTAGGAGTTCAATTAATGTTCAGAGAATTAATTAATAACTTCTGATTTGCTATCTGGTTCACATGTAAAACTTTCCCAGACTGGTTGCCCCTCACTCTGTCAAAGCAGGAGCCCTTGCGGCATGGTAGTTAAGATCCCAGCTGCTAACCCAAAGGCCAGCAGTTTGAACCTGCTGGCTGATCCTTGTAAAGCCTACCCGGCGTTTCCACAGTTTTTTGCAGTGTTGCTATGAGTTGGAACAACACCATTTGTTTGTTTGCCTTTTAGGTTTTTTTTTTTTTTGTCTGTTAACTCAGGAAGAAACCTGCTTCTCTCTCATTTGTTCCTTTCTAAGAATTCTTTGTCAAAGACCTGGCCTTGGCTGGGCCTTCTTTAACCATCCCTTGTCTGTATTTCCTCTACTGTGTCTCTCCGACTCTGTATCTTATGTCTTACTCATTTCTCTTTCTAACTTACATTAAAGTTAGAAAGTGTACATCTGGGGTTCCATCACTTTCATTTTGTAGTGCACAGTGCTGCAACATGAACAGAGAGGTGCTGTGCTATTAAGTGACTTTTTTTTTTAATCATGGGAATGATAAAAGCATTGCTCTGTATTTGCATTCAACTCTCAATAACCTCACTTCCTCCTTGATGACTGAAGCAGTGTTGATGGAAATACAGTTTCTCTTCCATGAGATCAGGTCACAAACATTGCACCCCAACATCTTCTTGTGGCATAACACATCCACGAGGGCATTACTGGGTTGTCATGATGTGGTAATGACTCAGAGGGAAAATATGCCTCTCCCCTCTGCAAAATGATCAACGGCTTCATGTAGCACATTGCTTTTCCAGCTTCCCAAGGGCTAAGTGCATGCAAATGGATTAGATAAACCAATCTATAATCTCAGTGAACCATTTCACAAATTTACATGAAATATCCATGAACATAAAAAATTAACAAACTAAGCAATGATTTATAAACAATATTCTCTAAAGAACTTTTTATTTTTAGACAACTGTCATGTGCTCTTGAGTTGATTCGGACTCAGAGTGATCCTGTATGACAGAACAGAGCTTAGAACCGCCCCATAGAATTTCTTAGGCGTGGCTCAGTGAAGTGAGTAAGAGCTCTGGCTGCTAACACAAAAGTTGGCAGTTCAAATCCACCAGCAGCTCCTTGGAAACCATAGGGAGCAGCTCTACTCTGTCCTAGAGGGTCATTATGGGTCAGAACTGACTCAGTGGCAATGAGTCTGGTGATACAGTGAACACTAGAATATCTTTGCTTTCTAATGAGGCAATCTGAACCTCAGCTTTTCCTTCTAATTGTGAAATTAGAATCACAATGCCTCTCACGTGGGATGTTTTAAGACAAAATAAGATAAACCAAAAAACTAAACCCACTGCCACTGAGTCTATTCCAATTCATAGTGATGTTATAGGTCAGAGTAGAATGGCCTCACAGTTTCTAGGGAGTGCCAGGTAGATTGCAACTGCTGACCTTTTGGTTGGCAGACCTAACACTTAACCACACACACACACACACACACACACACACACACGCACACACGCACACACATACACACACACACACACCCCAATGCAAATGCTTTGTTGTTCATGTTGCTATTTATCATTATCAAGTGGAAGCAGTCTGAGGGTTATATGTCAAAATTTTATAATCTCAAGATACGAAAATCATCTCAGGAATAAAAGCATCTCAGGAATCTACTTGTTTTAATGAAGATATGGTAACAGTTATGGATGGTGGCAAGGTGAGAGTGTCACTCATTCTTAACCATCCCAGATACCAGCAACCCAGTGAACCAGCCTGCAGGTATGACTATACACTCACCCACATGTGTGCACGTTAGTACATATGTGTAGACCGTTAACTTCATCTTGAGCACTGTCACAAGGTAGGTGTGCAAAAATGAGTGCTAAACACTCTCTTGGTCCAGGAAGAAATAAATTCTGGCAGCTAAAGAATCCACAAAAATTATCAAACTTCAGTAAATATTAAAAGAACAAAAGTTTCTCAGCTGAGTCAAGACAAATTCTTTTCTCCCCAAATGTCAAAGCAAAAATCTCAAAAATCTACAAACATGTCTCTTATTCAAATACAGAGCGAATACAAGTTAACATTTATTAATTTCGTTGCTGAAGGAATCAGTAAGATTGCAAAGAAAATGTAAGGAGCTAGGGTTTATTTAGTCCTTTAGGGGAGGCACACTGACATATTTAATGTGTACACACACAAGACCAGGTAACGTTTTGTTGTATTGTACATGGAGTCAGCATAGTCAGTGCCCACTTAATGGCAACTAACAACAGGTTTTGGGCTGGAAGATATGCAAATTATTTCCATTAGATAGCAAAGATTCCTCCGAAGTTTATGGTTTTACTACCCTGTGGGAAATTACAAAACCCTGGTGGCATAGTGGTTAAGTGCTATGGCTGCTAGCCCAAAGGTGTCAGTTCAAATCCACCGGGTACTCCTTGGAAACTCCATATGGCAGTTTTATTCTGTCCTAAAAGGTTGCTGTGAGTCAGAATTGACTCTATGACAATGGGTAGGAAATTAACTGGGTTTGTCTCTAACTGAAGGACACACATTCATGCATGTGTGTGCATGTGAACATACAAACATTTCAATGCGCGTAATCCTTGGTTTGCTCAAGTGCGTTGTTATGGTCACTGTATTTTGTGTACATTTCAACCTAGGAAACTCATCTTCCAGTAATAAATCAGACAAAATTCTGTTGTTATCCTTAGGGTTTTCATTGGTAATTTTTGGAAGTAGGTCACCAGGCCTTTCTTCCTAGTCTGTCTTAGTCTGTAAGCTGTGCTGAAACCTGCCCACCACATGTGACCCTGTTAGTGCTTGAAATACTGATGGCACAGTTTCCAGCATCACAGCAATGTGCAAGCCACCACAGTGTGATAAATTAACAGATAGGTGATGCAGCCAAAAATCTACCAGTTAACACCTAACTCATAGTGTCTGGGTTCTAATCAGTAATAAGTAGCCGTATCAACAGAAGTACATTTCTCCCAGAGAATTAGATCATCCCTTCTGGGGCAATTAAACAGTGTGTCTGCATGGCACTGAAAGAGTTTGCGGTCATTCTCTTAGCCTTGTTTCAAAGTATGGGTCTGCTTTATGAAAAAAAAAATGATGAGTTTTATCCAATTTCTCAAGGCAGAGAATCCACCTTGAGTATTTGGAATCTTTTTAGCTTCAGGGGTAAAGCTCAGGGGTGCTTGTCAGCAACATGATAAACTCTGGGGCTTTGCACAGGATGGCAGGAAATACCCTTCCTGAGCAATACAGATGCTGAAACATTCTAGTCAAGCCTTCCTTCTGCAGGTGAGGAAACTGAGGCCCAGAGAGGCAAAGTGACTTGCCCGGCATGCCCCTAGTTTGCCTTGTTTTTCAAAGCCAAACGTAGAAGTTATCTTCTTTCTTTAATTTTGATATATAAAGTTCAAACCCTACCCTTTGAAGGAGAAGATGACTTCCTCCACTGCTCTGTTCCCAGAATTTTTCTTTCATACCAGTGCCGGTTGTCACTGAGTTGATTCTGCCTCACAGAGACCCCCAAGTGTGTCAGAGTAAAATTGTGCCCCATGGTTTTACAACGTTGGTTTTATGGAAATAGATCACCAGGCCTTTCTTTCAGTGCACTTCTGGGTGGAACCAGTCCTTCCATTAGCAGCTGACCAAGCTAACTTTTCGTGTCACCCCGGGACTTCTGCTTTTACTCATTTCCCTTATTCAAGTACAGGAAACATTAAAATAAATAAGGAGACAAAGAGCTTCTGGACCACCATGGTTTCTCTGCCATTTATCTATTTGTTTTACGTTCTCTTCACCTCTTTGCTCTTCCTTCAATTTAACTCAGGACTGTTCTTCTGTATGAGCAGCTAGCCAAAGCCAACCCAAGTGCCGTCGGGTAACCATGGCCAATGGACAGATCACAGCAGCGCAATTGATTGTCATGACTAAGATGTTTCACTCCCGTTGATGACATCTGTGATTCTGAAAAGAAAATTAAAAAGGAAGAAAGAGACTAAACAAGTCAAAATTGCCTAAGTAGGAACCATATGCTTTTAACTATTGATGAATCATTGAAAATGGCTATTTCAACAATCTCCCTGGGAGTGAAATGTTTTCCATGTGTGTGACTGCCGAGGCTGTCTTGGTAGAGTTGGGCACCTGGAAGAGTTGTACCACGGCTTGCTACATGACTTTGCCAATTCTTTTCTAACATCTTCAGAAATGACTCAAGTCCTGAAGTGGTTATTTTTTTCTGAATTTTAATTAATGAAGTGGAAGCTGAGAACATAATAGGCCTGAGAAGTGATTTGATGAAAGCTTTGTCTGGATGTCCTGAGGTCAGACCTTGACTGCAAAGTTGACCCTTGTTGCCTTTTTCCTCTTGTGCTTTGCCTGTTTGTTTCCTTCTCTTGCAAAAGGCTCCCCCCCTTTCAGAGGCATTGATCCTCAAACATGTATAGATACGGCGGCATCAAATCAATGCATCTGTGAAAGATTAAAACTGAGAGAATGGGGCTGGGGGTGGGAGGTCAGTGGTAGGGAAACCACATGTGGTTAATAATTTTTTCATGAACATTTCAAGGAACTATTAGACAGTGGTCTTTCCTGCTTTCCTTTTTGCTATCCTTACTTGGAAGGTGAAGAAACACGTGTATGAGCATTTATTTAAAAACAAGCACAAAAACAGCTGTTATTGAGTCAACTCTGACTCACAACAACCCATGTGTGTCAGAAGTAGAGCTGATCTCTATTGGTCTCCAGTGGCTAATGTTTCAGAAGTAGATCACCAGGTCTTTCTTCCAAGGATTCTCTGGGTAGACTTGAACTTTGAACCTTCTAGTTACAGCTGAGCACATGAACAGTTTGCAGCACCCAAGAACATTTTGTGTAATAGAGGACATTTATAAAGGAAGTTGCAGAGCTGGCTTTCGCTGTAGCAATGATGGGTGTCACTTCTCTTACGTCCCCAGGTCCAGTGGTCCTCCTAAACTGACATTTAAGTACTGGTTTAGAAACCTGAGCACCCACCCACCACAGGGCCACAGGAGACACTCCAGTTTAGGTAGAGGATTTCTTTGGAGAAAGCCATGCTGTGAGTCCATTCTGACCTCTCTGGTCCTTTGCCTAGTGAGCTGGGCTTCACGGTTACCAGTGGAGGGATGCCTTGGCATGTGACTTCTTGAGCCTGGGAAAATGGTGTCTGATCCCCACTAAAGAAATTCAAAGGCCTGCAAGCTGTCTGCCGCAGCCTGTGTTAGCAGAGCTGAAAGCTACACTTCAGCAGCGGGGCTGTAACCACAAAAGCAAGAGCCGGGGGACCAGGCGGGGACTACATTACACCATCTTGCCAGAATCCAGCAGGTGAGAGACTCCCACAGCTGTGTGCACCCCCCAAATCAGCAAAGCACCCCATAGGAGGGTGCCTTCCAAATCTAGGAAAAAACAGCAGGAAAGTATTGTCAGTGTCATGAGAATTTTCCACTCTTTTCTTCTCCTTCCCCTCTTCTTGCCTTTACCTCCAAGAGTCTAGGCACTGGGAGAGGAAAAGGGACCGTCGCAAGCCAGGAATACAGACATCCGTCACGCCTTCCCCAGCCCCAAGTCTTCTGGCCCAAGGTGATCTGAATGGGTAAAACAGGTAGTTTACATTTCAGTGAAAGTTAGAATTTAGTTGTTACCATGAACTGGATATGCAAAATACTGAAATGAGATACATCGAGGAACTAAAGTGAACAAAAGTTGGTTTGTTATCTAAGGATTAACAGTGTGTAGTGAAGAATTAACACTATCTAAAAAGAGTCAGTGAGTTCCAGCTGGGTGGTCCCAGTGGCTAACGAGCTCATCTGCTAACAGAAAGGTTGAAGTTTCCAGTCCACCTTGAGGCACTTCAGAAGGAAAGCTGGCAATCTACTTCTGGAAAATCAGTCACTGAAAACTATTAATCACGGTTCTACTCTGAAATGCATGGGAGCATCACAAGTCAGAGGGGACTCAAGGGGGACTGGTTAAAGAGAGGTCTGGCCTTTGCTCTCAGCTTCAGAGAGGTGATCTCTAGGCCCGTGAATGTCTTGCTGGTAAATATGTTTTAGTTTACATGGACATCAAACAGTTTAACAATGTGGTGGCGATTTAGACCCCCCACCTTATCAGTTCTGACCTCTGGAGGAACAGAAGACTAAAGGATTAGTCTGACCTTTGGGAAGAGCTAGAGATGACAGGTGTCTTAGTCGTCTAGTGCTGCTGTAACAAAGACGGCACAAGTGAATGACTTTTAACAAAGAGAAATTTATTTTCTCACACTCCAAAAACCTAGAAGTTCAAATCCAGGGACCAGCTCCAAGGAAAGGCTTTCTCTCTTTGTTGCCTATGCAGAAAGGTCCTTATGATGTATCAATTTTTCCTTGGTCTGGGAGGATCTTGGGGCAGAAACCTCAGATACAAAGGATGAGCTCTGCTCCCAGCACTGCTTTCTTAATTTGATGAGGTCACTGAGTCTTTCTGCTTGCTTGTCTCTTTTATGTCTCAAAAGAGATTGGTTTAAGACACAGTTCAGTCTTGTGGACCTCATCAATATAACTGCCATCTTATTAAATCCTAATGAATTTATAACACATAGTAAAATCCCACCAAATGACAAAATGGGAGACAAATTATATAACACTAAGAGTCATGGCCCAGCCAAACTGATACACATATTTTTGAGGGAACATAAATCAATTTTTGTCATTATCCTGCCTATAGAAGTGTCTGTTTGCATAAACGTCAGAGCGTCTAACAATGTGGTCAGAGCTTTGAGATCTACCTTATCAGTTCTGACCTCCGAAGGAACTGAAACCTAGAGGATTAGTCTGCCTTCTTGGAGGAGCGAAAGATGGCGGGTAAGCTACACGGGCAGTATGTGATGGGAACCCCAACAAATACTCTGCACACCAGAGGCTCAGATGGGTTCTCCTGTCTGGCAATACTTTGAGTATCATCACACATCATATGTGAGGGGAGGTGATGCTATCCCAGAACTCCACAGAAAGGACTAGAGTATCCGAGTCTGGCCTGCACTCAGGTTTTACCTTCTGAGTCTCTTTCCACAGATAGTTACTAACAAGTTGTGGCCTTTAACTATAATAAAACTGTGATGGTAAATACAGTGTTTTCCTGTGAAACTTATTAAACAATACTTTATATATATATATATATATATATATATCTCACAGGCTTGTAAAATTTTGCTGAAGATAACTAAAAAGGATTTACAGCAGTATATCAATAGGAAACTACCAGAAACTGAAGACAGATTCAGAAGAAGACATGGAACCAGACATATCACTGCTGATGTCAGATGGATCTTGGCTGACAGCAGAGAATACCAGAAAGATGGTTTCTTGTGTTTTATTGACTTTGTAAAGGTATTTGGCTGGGTGGATTACAACAAACTATGGATAATATTATGAAGTCTGGGAATTCCAGAACACTTAGCTGTGCTTATAAGGAACCTGTTAGACGGTCACTGGAACAGAACAAGGGGATACTGCATGTTTTAAATTGAGGAAAAGTATGCACCAGAATTTTATCCTTTTACCATATTTATTCAATCTGTATGCTGAGACTGATAAATGGAAAAATATTTAACTTGTCAAGAATTTCTTTTTATGTGGATCCATGATCAATGCCCATGAAGACAGCAGTCAAGAAATCGAAAGACATATTGTGTCAGACAAATCTACTGCAAAAGACCTCTTTTAAGTGTTGAAAAGCAAAGATGTCACTTCAAGGACTAAGGTGTGCCCAACTCAAGGCATGATATTTTCAGTCACCTCATATGCACATGAAATCTGGACAATGGATAAGGGACACCAAAGAATGGATGCCTTTGAATTATGGTGTGGAGAAAAGGATTGAATATACCATACACTGCCAAAAGAACAAACAAATCTTTGGAAGAAGTACAGCCAGGATGTTCTTTAGAAGCAAGGATGGTGAGATTTCATCTCGAATTATTTAGGCATGTAGTCAGGAGAGGTCAGTCCCCAGAGAAGGACATCATGTTTGATAAAGTAGAAGGTCAGCAAAGAGAAGAAGATCCTCAATGAGGTGGATTGGCCCAGAGGCTGCGACGACGAACTCGAGCATAACGAGCTTTGTGAGGATGGTGCAGGGTTGGGTAGTGTCAGGTGTCGCACATAGAGTGTTGATGGTACTAACAACAACATGAGTCATTGTAGTAAATTATTAAAACTGAAGATGTTTTTGGGAAACCCTTGAATTTACAGTGAGCTGGTATTGAAGGAAAGAGGACTTGAGAATCCTGAAATTTGTAGCTGGTGTCTGAAGTGAGGTCAGTCTTGTAGAAACTGTTCCTTCAAACTGTGCAGTTCGCAAGCTCATTGAAAGCAGATAAGATGCCTACTAATGATATATCTATGCCACAGAACAGGTTGAAGCAGGCAGTAGGAGAAATAAAGAAATTCACTTTGTGAGTTGTTAATGTGAGCACTACATTTTACATACAGGTTGTGTCAATTATTTAAAAACAAATTTTAATATACATTAAAATGCTTATATTTAATTTTGAAAGACCATAATGTCTGTGCCTACAAAGTAAGTCACTATGCTATAAAGAGTCAAAAAATTCTACAACTTAAAATAAATATACTCTCGCCCCAATATTGTATCAATCATGGCACTATATAAACATCAGAATACAATGGCTTTTAGTATTGGGAAAGCAGTTAAAATTTAGGGTCCGACCATCCCAGAGTGGCAAAGTTACTGTATAGGCCTAACTTGAGTTATTATCAAAATGTTCTTCTCTTCCATGGGAAATGGCCCAAAGCAATCACTCTTATTTGAGGCAGCCTGTTAGTTAATTATTAATGTACAAAAAATCACCCCAAATTCAGTGTCATAAAACAACATCTATTGTCACTCCTGAAACTAATGGTTAGCTGTGGTGAGCAGATTTAGCCTGAGTTTTACTGGGTCACTGATTCAAGTTGTTGCTGAGTCAGTTCAGACTCATGGCCACCCCATGTGTGTTAGAGTAGAATTGTGCTCCATAGGGTTTTCAGTGGCTTATTTTTCAGAAGCAGACTGCAGAAGTAGGTTTCTTCCAAGGTACCTCTGGGTAGACTTGAACCTACAACATTTTGGTTAGCAGCTGAATATATTAACTGTTTGCACTACTCAGGGTTTTTGAGCTTATCCTGGGAGAAGATTGTGAGCAAGAATCTTGGGAAACTCTTCCATCCTCTAACAAATCTTTAGAGGCTAGGAATCTGGGAAGGTTGACTGGGTGGTGGCAGCTACTAAGGGGCTGAGAAAAGCTGTCAGAGCCCTGAAGTCCACTGTAGGGAGAGAAAAGAAGAGAACATATTATTTATTAATTTTTTACTGCAGTCCATCTGCTATATATACACACACACATATACACACACATATATATATTGTGTGTGTGTGTGAACACCTGATTTAATCTTAACTAAACAAAGTTAAAGGTGGTCATTATATCTCTTTGTAATGAATGTGGAAATGTATATAAAAATCAGTGAATAAACTTCTCAAGGTCACATTACTAGCATGCAGCTGAAGTAATCTGTGTTGCATCTACCACGCCAACATGCACCTGAGAGAAGGTGTGATGTTTAAGACCGGGGGTCATGTTGGCTGGGCCCTGATCCTCAGTGGTTTGGCATTTATGATGCTGTCTGGCAGCTTTTACGTAACAGTCTGATCATCTCCATGATGAGATCTGATATAATGTAATTACTTCCATGATGAGACCAACTGTGAGCGGACAATCAGTTGAAGGGAGTTTCCTTAGGGGTGTGGCCTGTATCCAACATAAGTGGACTTTCTGGCAGAGTGCTGGGTTTTGCTTGCTCTTGATCCTGTAGCTGGCTGTTCACCTGACTTCTGGTTCTTGAGCTAGCAGCTTACCTGCTGATCTTGGGATGCATCAGCCTCTGCAGCCTATGAGCCAGCTACATGCTGTCTGACCTGCCAATGCTGAGTTCGCCAGCCCCTGCACTACATGAGTCAGGAGAAACCTTCAGCCCCAGTGACTTCGGGCTTTCTAGCCTCTACAACTGTGTAAGTCATTTCACTGACACAAATATCTCTCTCTACATATATATGCTTTACTGCTTTTGCTTCTCTATAAAACCCAGCCTAAAACATAAAGATTTATTGTAGAAATGGTTCTTCAGTATTTCCATAGCCATAGAATAAATCTATTATTCTTTCTGTTTGTTGTACTGTGGTGTCACATGTTGCTATGATGCTGGAAGTTATTTCAAATACTAGCATGTCACCCATGGTAGGCAGGTTTCAGCAGAACTTCCAGACTAAAACAGACTAGTAAGAAAGGCTTGGCCACCTATTTCCAAAAATTAGCCAATGAAAACCTTGGGGATCCTAACAGAGCATTGTCCAATTTACTTGCTTTGGGCATGTCACTAGGAGAGTCATTTGTAGAAAAGAGCATCAATTTGGTGAAGTAGAAGGCCAGTAAAGGAGACGGAGATACTAGGTGAGATATACTGGCGTAATAGCTGCAATGATGGACTTGAACATGCTGGTGATGGTAAGGGAGATGCAGGACTGGGTAGGATTTTGTTCTGTTGTATGTAAGGTCTCAGTGAGTTGTAGTTTACTTGACAGTGGCTAAGGACAGCAATAGATTTAAGCACTTCCACTGCTTTCAAATTCTTACTGAGACCCAGAAAAGAATAGCGTAGGGTAGTGTAGATGGGTTGAGTGCCTTCTCGGGAGGAAGCACGTGATGGGGCTTAACTCTGCCACCTGGTTGAGCCTGAAATGCAATACTGTCAGAGACAGTGAACTTCCTAATGGTTATACAGTCTCCTCTCTTAAACTGAATGTCCCTGTCCCCAGCATGAAAAAAAAGTTGAATCTACATCCAGTTTGTATTTCTGTGTGACAGTAGCTTTGCCTTTCCCAAATCAGCAAAGATGTCCCCACTTGGTCCCACTGAGTATCTGCTCCCCTTGTGCAGCAGCCTTTGGTGAGTGAAAACATAGGCTCTGCAGCTCACCACCACCCTTTCGTAGGCGAAGGTAGCAGAACATTACCATGGCGGTCAAGGAAGAATTTAGGACATGGAGGATATTTTGGCCCTAGTGCACCTTTGACCCAAAGTTAGACCTGGTAGTATGATGGTATTGTGGTGAGTGTTCATTCAGGCTCTGCTGTACGGCTCCCCTCAAAGTCAATAGCATTTGGGTTAGTCACTTTCCACGCTCATACACTGATCTTCTAAACTCTATGTCATGGATGGAATTGAGTCCTCCAAAATATGTGTCAACTTTGTTAGGCCGTGATTCCCAGTATTGTGTTTTCCTAGGGTCTGGTTGTACCATCTTTTATCTTACAAGAGATAAAAGGAAAGAGAATCAAGTAGAGAGGTGGGGACATCACACCAGCAAGAGAGTAGCACCAGGAGCAAAATATGTCCCTTCCTCTACACCTCACATCAGAGAGTGGCGTCTGGGGTCTTACAAGCTGCCAAGCTGCTATCTGAGGGTACAGCAAGTGGTCCAAACTCAACAGGAATGGATGGACACCAAGTACAAGAACGACATGGGGAAGAGAGAATCCAGAAGACAGAGACTCACATGAGTTTCTACATCAACACATGACCAGAAGAACCAGATGGTACCCGGCCACCACCAGTGATAGCTACAATGGAGCTCACTAAGTTGAGTCTCACTGGCAACAAGAGAATAAGTAGGGGTGCACCCTGAGATCTCCAATAAAAGACCATAAATGATGGTTCAGGGGCTTCAGGGTTCCCCTGGGAGCATGGCCTCTGGCCCTGATGCTGCCCTTGTCTGTAAATCATAATGAAGGTCAAGTTTTCGGACAATAATGAATTGGACTTGGTGACACAGAGTGACCGTACCTTGTAGAAATTTTATGGTTCTATGCATCTATAGGATGTCATCCTGCTGACCTCTTGCTGGAGGAAGGGAAGTGGTTGGAGACGAGGGGAAAGGAGACTGTCGGGATGATAGGACATGTATGGAGCAGAGAGGAGGGGTGTGCTGTCACTGGGCAGGGAGAACAGTGGCAGCTACATATAGGTGGGCATGTAAATTTATACGGGAATGTACATTTTCATTCAATCATTATAAACATGTCCTTTCATAGGGTTCCTGCATGAAAACTCTCCTAGTTCAGGGAAAGATTGATGACAAGAACTTTCCTCCAGAGCCAACAGAAAAAGGCTTTCCCTGGACCTGATGCCTGGAATTTGGACTTCTAGCCTGCTAGAATGAGAAAGGATACATTGCTCTTTGCTAATGCCATCCACCTGTGGTGTTTCTGTTGTAACATCACTAGATGACTAACACATTCTTTGTCAATTGATTCACATCGAACTCACCAATCAGAAAGCAATGTTCTATATTCAGATTTTAGATTGCCAGGTAGGCAGTGGAGGGTGTTCTGCTCAATGCTCTGTTGTCTCTGCCAGTGTCTTACATACCAACTGCTGCCATAACAGACATACCACAAGTGGATAGCTTTAACAGAAAGAAATTTATTTTCTAACAGAAAAGTAGGCCGAAGTCCCACTTTGGGGCATCAGCTCCGAGTGAAGTCTTTCTCTGCTGTCTCTAGAGGAAGGTCTTTGTTGTCAATATTCCACTGGGCTGGGAGCTTCTGAGGTGCAGGGACCCCAGGTCTAAAAGATACGCTCTGCTCCTGGCACTGCTTCTTTCCTGATGGTATGAGATCCCCAACTCTCTTCGTGCTTCCTTTTACACCCCAAGAGATTGCCTCAAGGCACAATAAAGTCCTGTAGATTGAGTGCTACCTCACTAACACAGTCATTGCTCATCTGCCCTCTTTCACTCCACAGAGACAGGACTTACAACATCCAGGAACATCACGCAATCTCAGGAATCATAGCCTAGATAAATTGCTGCACAGTTTTTTGGGGGTACAATTTAATCCATGACACTAACTCTCCCCAGGAGCCCTGCTGGCATTCTGGTTAAGAGCTTGATTGCTAACTAAAAGGTTAGTAGTTCAAATCTACCAGCTCTTCCTTGGAAACCCTGTGGGGAAGTTCTGTTTTGTCCTATCCAGTTGTCATGAGTTGGAATCAGCTCAATAGCATCTAACAACAACAACAAGACTTTCCCTAAATTTTCCCCACCACCCTTCCCTCCAGTACACACTCTGGAATATCAGCTACATACATATGGCACTGACTGAGTCAGAGCTCACCTTCAAAAGACTTCTGCTAATCAGTTTTTGATGCATATTAATGTTATCTTTTGGTGGTAATTCAGATAAATTTGATCATGGATTGGGTATTTAATGTGGTAAAAATTAATTGGCATGGAAAGGTGGTGTCGTCAACAGATCTGACAGAATACACACTGTTAGGTGCCATTGTTTGGTGCTGCTGAGTCAGTTCTAACTCATAGCGACCCTACATATAGCATAGCAAACACTACCTGTCCTACACCATCCAATTGTTGTTATGCTGGAACCTATGGTCACACAGTCACTGTGTCAATCCGTCTTGCTGAGGAGCTTCCTCTACCTTACCAAGCCTGATGTCTTTCTCCAGAGACTACTCCCTCCTAACAATATGTCTAAAGCACACGAGACAGTGTCTCATTTTCTTTGCTTCTTAGGAGCGCTTTGATGATACAGAGTAACCATATACTGGATGCACTTTATGGTTCTGCACATCTATAGGACATCACCTTGCTGACATCTGGCTGGAGAAAAGAGAGTGGGTGGAGAGGAGGGGAAAGGAGACTGTTGGTAGGATGAGACATGTATGGAGCAGAGAGGAACACTGTGCTGTCACCGGACAGGGAGAGCAGTAGAAGCTGCATATAGTCGGGCATGTAAATTTATACGGGAATGCACGTTTTCACTCAGTCACGTTAAATAAGAAAAATAAATAAAAATAAAAATGAATGGACTTCCAAGACAGACATGTTTATTATTCTAGCTGTCCACTGTATATTCAATATTTTTCACCAAAACCATAATTCAAAGGCATCAATTCTTTGATTTTCTTTATTCATAGGTTAGCTTTTACATCCATATAAGGTAATTGAAAATATCATGGCTCGTGTCAGGCAGACATTAATCCTCAAAGTGATATCATTTCAGCCCTTTAAAGAAATATTTTGGCCAATGCGACATGTCATTGGATTTCTTGACTGCTTCTTCCATGGTTGTTAATTGTGGATCCATGTAAGATGAAATCCTTGACAACTTCAATATTTTCTCTGTTTATCATGATGCTGCTTATTGGTCCATTTATGATGACGTATACTAAGATGTTGATAAATGACTCACTTATGGGAATGTAGTGTATTGACTGTCTTGTTTTTGCTTAATTTCTACACTGTACTTAGGTTGTTTGTATGATAACAATATAATTACCTTAGTGTGTAAAAGAAAAAGTCAATGTCCTCCATGAATACTATTAAAATCCAAAAGCAGTTTAAGTTTGTGACAAAAAAAGGCAATCAAAGCAGTCAAAGTTCTGCTTTCTTTTCTATGACACATGTATACCCAGACATTCTAATCTATAAGGCTTCCAGCATCACTTTTGAGTATATCACAGGAAAAAGAGAGAGAGGGATGGAAACACATTTTCTTTGATCAACTGTTAACATCCTGCCCATCCAAGATCCTGGGATACTCTAAGACCGTGATGGTAGAATTGACATTGATGATCACATCTTCTTCCAGTTTGATTTATTACACAGACAGTGTCCTTAGGAATGGAAAGTGTCCTATATCCTTGCTTATTAAAGAATCACCTAGAAAACCCTGGTGGCACAGTTGGTTAAGTGCTACATTTGCTAACCTAAAGGTTAGCCGTTCAAGTACTCCAGGCACTCCTTGGAAACTCTATGGGGCAGTTCTACTCTGATCTCTAACTATGACTTGGACCTGACTCAATAGCAGTGGGTTTGGGTTTTTTTGGTTTAATAACCAACAGTATCAGCATTACCTGGGAATTGTTAGGAAAGTAGAAACTCAGTTTCTCCCTTAAACCTACATAATGGGAATTTGCCTTTTGACAAGATCACTAGGAAATCCATTCAACATCAAAATGTGAGAAGCACTGACCTATATATCATCTCTGCACCTGAGAGTATCTCTTACCTCCCAGTCCCTGGGATCCCAGGAATTCTCGGCTGCAGCTTATACCCCCGAGGGCTATAAAACATACCCTGTGAATGGGTAATTTTTCAAGAACGTCCAGAATATAAAATAATTATTTGGGTCAACATTTGCCTCTGTTGGTACCATAATCATCATTTGCTCTCTTTAACCTTGCCTTGCTCTGTTACTTCTGTTACAAATGTCCCCATGTATCATTAGCTTTGCTACATAACTAATTACCCTAAAACATAGTGACTGCAAATAATAAATACTTGTTATCTTATAGTTTCTGTAGGTTAGGGATTCCAATACAATTTAGCTGCCTGAGTGTCTCTGGCTAAATCTATGGTTGTCGGATTCAGCAAATAAAATTTTGAATATCAGGTAAATAATGGACACTTTTTTAGGATCAGTCCATTTCAGTATTTAGGACACTCTTAAACTGAAAAATGATTTGTTGGTACTCTGTCAGATTTTCTCATGAGATTACAGTCAACCTACTGGCTAAGACTGCAAGAATCCCAAAATATCTTAAAGATCTACTCCTAAGCATGCTCATGTGGTTGTTAACAGACTTTGGATACTTACCATGTATGTTACTGCACAGGGTTGACTCTTAATTTTGGAAATGACATCCTTCATACCAAAGTTTCTGCCTCAGTCTGTTTATAAGTCTGTAAATTGAGGGGAATTGCACGAGGATATGAAAACTAAGAGGATCACGGGGAGCCATATTTGAGGCTTTCTACCATGTCCTTACTTTATCCCATAAGCATGGAAATACAGGCTAGAAGGGGGCAGAGATAGCTGCTACCTATCCTATTCCAACTCATTGCAACCTCACATACAACTGAAAGAAATGTTACCTAGCTCTGTGCCATCCTGACTACTGCCAGCATGTTTGAATCTATTATAGCTGTTATGCAAGCCTAACTAATCAAAGTTCTCACTTCCATCATTTGCCATCTACTTCAAACATGGTGTCTTCCTATGGTAGTAATTGATCCCTCCTCATGGTGTGTCCAAAGCAAGTTAAGCTGAACAATGTTCTGTTGTGTTCCATAAGATTTCCATTGGCTAGGTTTTCAGAAGTGTATGTCCAAGTCTTTCTTCCTAGTCTGTCTGAGTCTGCAGCTCCACTGCAAGCTATTCATCACAAGTGACCCTGCTGGTGTTTGAAATACTTCTTCCAGTATCACAGCAACACACAAGCCAACAAAGTACAACTTACAGATTGCTGTTGGGAAAGGGAACCTATGTGCACTAATTTGCAATTAATATTCCAGAAGGTAGTGGGCAAGTCTAAACCTTACTCAAAAAGGTGATGGTCATTCCAATGATACGAAGACAGTGCAAAGAACTCTGAGATGATGGATTTAGAAATTAAGCTAGCAGGAAGGTCTTATAGTGACTGAAGTTCTCCTGCCAGGGAATCATCAGTGTGGAAGTTCACTTCTTGCCTACATCACTAACAATTCTTCAGAGTTTCACTTGAAGGCTGCAGTATGATCTATCATGTTGCACAATAGCTATGATAGACTCTATGATCATCTCAGTCTTACCAAAATTGTATGCTAGAGTTGGAAGAGAAGCATCCTAATGATGTTTTATTTAACATTTTAAAAACAGTATCTTTAAGTTGCTGAGAAAGTAGACCCAGGGAAGAGATGGAACCTGTATTCTTCAAAAATCACCCAGAAGAGACTCTTCTTTTAAGCTGTGTTCCCAGAGCTCTTTCTCAGAGAGAGAAAGTGCCTCCTTTCCTTCCACTATTCCTTTCCTGCCCCTGTGCACAGAGTAAGGAGTCACAGATGTTAGTGTGCCATGGGCCAGCTCAGTTCTGAATCCAATCCTACTCAGAGCACTTATGGTAGGGAAAGTGGGATCAAATATAAAGGGAGAAATAAAATGGCAGTAATGAAGGGCTTGGAGCCAAAGGCACCATTAGAATAAGAGCATGAAATAAAATACATTTAACAATCTTAAGGTCTTCTTTTTGTTTTCATCTTTGGTGGTTTTTAAAAAATTATGCCATGCAAACATTTACAAAAATTATTTTCACAGAACTGGGTTTCATTTGAGGCAGCTATGCAGAGTCAGTTCCTAACAATTATAAGTCCATCTCAGAAAATTGAAGCTAATTCCATGGCAGCCTATCAACGTAAATTCTCGCAAAACAAAATGTCTTTCCAAAGTTTCCATTAAGCCTGGGCTGAACTTGTAAGCATATATGTATTTGATTTGAGGGGGGGAAGAGGAGAAACAATTGAAATAAGTGAACTTTACATTGAGTTCTCAAAACATTTTGTACAATGTATAACATTGTCTGCATCCCAAAAGTAGTCTACACATTTACGTTTAATAGGATGAAATTGGAACCAGATTCAACATGGAGATATCCCTAGTGACCTGAGAGTTTTTCTTTCATCTAAGTTACAAATTTTGGATAATATCCCTTGTTTAAATTTAGTTCAGAAACAATGCCTGTTGATGGCATCTCTTATAGCCCTGTATGACTCCTGTCAGAGGGAAGAAACATCTTGTGGGGTTTAAGTGCTGGGGTGTAGTTGGTTAGGCTGAGCACACTGTTGTTGTTAGCTGCCGTGAAGGCAGCTCTGACTCATGGCAACCTTCTCTCCATCAAATCAAAACATTGCCTGATTCGGTGCCATAATCATGATTGCTAACATGTTTGAACCCATCATTGCCGCTATTGTGCCTGTTTGTCTCATTTAGGGTTTCTCTTGTTTTTGCTGGCCCGCTACTTTACCAAACGTATAATACTGACATTTTCAAAAGGGACTTAAGGTTTAGACAGGCAAAAAACAAAAATAAGGTTTGTTTTTCTGAGGTGGGGCCAAGATGGTGAACTAGTCACATGTCTCCTCGATTCCCTCTGAGAACAAAGGCCTATAAAAATAATTAAATGGAGCAATGTGGACATTTTGAGAGCCACAGAATCAGGCGTAGTGTTGTGAGTTCAGGCTGGGCTACAGGAAGGGGGAAACTACTTCCACTGGGGGTGAGACAATGGTGCAGGGAGTCCCACTCCTGTTGGCCCAGTGACTGAGAGGACAACAGGTACAGATGACTTCTTTGTTAACCAGGAGACTGGGACTGGGACTGCTGGGCTTCAGAGCCAGGCATAGGCCAGCTACTATGCTGAGCTGCAGTCCCTAAATACACAGGGTAACCAGCAGCAGAGGCTGTGCTTGGGTCAGCCACATCTAGAGAACTAGCAACAGCTGGTGACTGAGGGTGCCAGTGACCCCCTCCTGTCCTTTGAGTGCGCCATAGATACTGCTGACTCATTGCAGAAGAGACAGCTCAGGCAGGATGCCAACTTGGTCAATTGAGAGGTGGAGTCAGCCACACCTGAGGGCTCATCTGGGGCTAACTCCCACATTGAGCAACAGTGCCTGTCTGGACAGTGCTTCTCCCAACAAAAAAGCTGTTTTTAAGACAACTATACCTACAGAATGTAGTGACAGCTGGTGGCCAAGTGTGGTGGTGCCCTAACCCCTCCCTTCCTTAAGCCATGTCATAGCATCTGCTGACAGCCCTCAAGAGATTCTGTAAGTAGGGTGCCACCTCTGTTGGCCAGGAGGCAAGGCTTGACATCCCCGAGGGCCTGGCTGCTATCAGCTGCCACTGGCTAATGCCTCTTTCAGCAGAAAAGCAGTTTTTAAGATAAACTCATCTAGAGAACACTGCAGTGACTGGTAGCCGAGTGTGGTGGTGTCATTTCCACCTCCCTTCACTGAACCAACATCATAGAATCTGCTGACAGCCCCCAAGAGACTCCATAAGTATGGTACTACCTTTGTCACCCAGGAAGTGGGGCCTGCCACCCCTGAGAGCCTGGCTGCTATTGGCTGCCACTAGTCAACACCTCTTTCATCAGAAAAGTAGTTTGCAAGATAAGTGCATCTAGAGAACACAACAGTGACTGGCAACCAAGTGTGGTTGCACCATTTCCACCTCCCTACACTAAGCCACATTGTAGTGTCTGCTGACAGCCTGAAAGAGACTCCATAAGTAGGGCATCATCTTTGTCAGACAGGAGGTGAAGACTTGCTACCCCTAAGGGCCTAGCTGCTTTTAGCTGCTGCCAGACACCACTCCTCTCAGCAGAAAAGCAGTTTTTAAGATAAGTACATCTAGAAAATTCAGCAGGCCCTGACAGCTGAGTGTGGAGGCACCCTTCTCTCATCCTTTCCCTGAGCTACTCCATAGTCTCATCTGATGTGACACCAGAGAGTTGACACAAGTAGGTGGCCACTTTTCTCAGCCAAGAGGCTGAACTGCCACCCCTGTGGGCCCACCTGGGGCCAGCTGCCAAGCCAAGCAGCATCATGGATCTTGACAGCATCTCTGTTACCAGAGAGCTGTACGTAAGTCAGCTGCACCTGGAGAACACAGTGGTGGTTGATGGACAATTCTAGCAGTGCTCTTAGTTACTACCTTGTTAGAGCTTCACCAAAGCTTCTATTGGTGCAACACCAGGGAAACTGAACAACTTTATGATGGTGGGAAGATGGCAATCAATATCTAACCATTTAAAGAAGCAGAGCACTGGCTCTGGAAAAATGCTAAAATAAAGACTCAAAAAATTTTCCAGATGAAGAAGCCTTCTGAAATTATTGGAGGTAGACTACATAAGAATTATATATGGAGCTCTTCTAGAAATTCAACAAAGTGCAACAGAACAAAATGAATAATTAAACAAGTTATATAAAGTGCTAGAACATCAACAACCTGAAATCCAGTAGACCAATAATAAAATTACAGAGACAATTCAATGCAAAGCCAAAAAATCAGGGTTGAGGAAAAGGAATGCAGAATTAGTGAGACTGAGGATAAATCAACCGACACTAGTATTTATGAGGAGAAATCAGATAAAAAAATGAAGAAGGGACTCTATCAAGAGGAATAATCTGTGAGTAATTGGAATTCCTGAACAAGGAGGGATAGCAGAAAATACAGAGAGAACTGTTGAAGAGTTGCTGACAGGAAACTTTTCTGACAACATGAAAGAAGAGAACATAGATATTCAAAATGGTTATTGAACACCACATAAGGTAAATCCCAAAAGAAAGACACCAAAGACATGTTATAATTAAATTTAATAAAATGAAACAGAAAGAGAGATGCTTAAAGAAAGCTAGGCTTAAAGTGAAACTAATGTACAAAAGGAATCCCTGTAGGCTTTCCTCTGATTTCTTGACAGAAACCATGTTGGCAAGAAGGCAGTGGGATGATACATACCAAGCCTGAAAGGAGAAAATCTCCCAACCAAGAATTACATATCCTGCAAAATTTTCTCTCAAATATGATGTTGACATTAAAACATTCTCAGGTAAACAGAAGCTTAGAAACTTTGCAAAAACCAAACCAAAACTACAAGAAATACTGAAAGAAGCTCTTTCAGAGACTCAATAGAGTTCATTTAGAGACTCAATAACATCAGATGTATTCTCAATGATACAGTGAAGGACACAGCATTCAGAGTCTTACTCAGAGAACTCACAAAGCTCAATTAAAGCTAAAATATTAAAAGTAGGGAACCAGAGATCTTATTATTATTATTATTTAATATGACTGAGTGAAAATGTACATTCCCGTATAAATTTACATGCCCACCTATATACAGCTTCCACTGCTCTCCCTGCCCAGTGACAGCACACTATTCCTTTCTGCTCCATACATGTCTCATCCTCCCAGCAGTCTCCTTTCCCCTCCTCTCCACCCACTCTCCTTCCTCCAGCCAGAGATCAGCATGATGATACTCTATAGATGCACGGAACCATAAAGTGCATCTAATATATGGCCACTCTGCATCGCCAAGTCCAATCCATTTGTATCCAAAGAGTGGACCTTTGTTATGATTTATGGGCAAGGGCAGCATCAGGACCAGGGGCCATGGTCCCAGGGGAACCCCGAAACCACTGGACAATCAGTTGAGGTCTTTTAGTGGAGATCTCAAAATGCACCCCTTTTTATTCTTGTTTTGCCAGTGAAACTCAACTTAGTGAGCTCCATCGTGGCTATAACTGGTGGTGGCCAGGCACCATCTGGTTCTTCTGGTCCCAAGTGGATGTAGGCACCCACTCATGTGGGTCTCTCTATCTTCTTGGTTGTCATTACCCCATGTCATTTTGGTCCTTGGTCAGCATCCATTCCTGCTGATTTGGGACCATTTACTGTGCCCTCAGATGGCAGCTTGGTGGCTTTTAAGACTCCAAATGCCACTCACCAGTGTGGGGTACAGAGAGCCCTCTTACAAAATGCTAGTTGTGCCAATTGGCCTCAATTTTGCCTAAGAGCATGGTCCCGGAGAACCATAGATCTTAATATGTGAACTATGATATCATCACACTATAAAGAGGCATATATTACAGTAGTTACAGCTCTTTCAGATGGAGAGGAAGTTAGAGATATACAGAAGTTAAAGATTAGTTTAAGCTTAGAGCAATAAGAGGGATCAAAGAGGTAGCCACAAAGCAAACTAACAATGCTACCTATCAAAACAGGAAACATAATACAGGAGTCTGAACAGACACAAAACCAACACTGAAAAGAGTGAAAAGTAACCCATAAAGAAAAATGATCCAGAACAGAATACTAAGAGGAACAAAGAAAACATTAACTACACAAAAACAAAAGCAACAAAATGATAGCATTAAACAAGTACCTATCAATAATTGCAATAAACATAAATGGATTGAATGCTCCAATAAAAAGGCAGAGACTAACAATTTGGATCAGAAAACACAATCTGTCTATATGCTGCTTACAAGAAACACACCTTAAACTCAGACAATGACAAACTGAAAATCAAGGGATGCAAAAATATATACCCAGCTAATGACACACAAAGAAGAGCAGGAGTGGCAATACTACTCTCAGATAAAATAGACTTTAATGCAAAATCCACCATTGTGGACAAAGAAGATCACTATTGTTGGAAGTTTCAATACATAAGCAGGATATAACAATACTAAATACTTATGAACCCAATGCCAGAGCATCTGAATATATCAAACAAATGCTGACAACTTTGAAAAATGAAATAGATTAGTCCACAATAATAGCAGGAGACTTCAATAATTTTCTTTCAGTAATGGGCAGAACATCCAGAAAAAAGCTCAATAGTGATACAGAAGATCTCGTTGTGACAATTAACCAACTAAACCTCTTCGACATATATGGAACATTTTACCAACAACAGATAAGTACACCTTCTTTTTCAATGCACGCGGAATATTTTCCAGAATAGACCATGTATTAGGGCATTAAGCAGGTCTCAACAAAATCCAAACCACTGAACTATTGCAAAGCATCTTCTTGGACCATAAAGCCATAAAAGTTGAAATCCATAGCAGACAAAACATGGGTAGATAGTTGAACTCACGGAAACTGAACAACACTTGACTCAAAAATTCCTGGGTTGTAGATGAAATCGAAGATGCAATAAAGAAATTCATGGAATTAAATGACAATGCAAACACATGCTACCAGAACCTATGTGATACAGCAAAATCAGTGCTCAGAGGTTAATTTACCTCCATAAATACATACACCTGCAATGAAGAAAGAGTCCAAACCAAAGAATTAACCCTACCACTTGAACAAGTAGAAAGAACAACAAAAGAACCCTTTGGGTACCAAAAGAAAACATGTAATAAAAACTAGAGCACAACTAAACAAATCAGAGAACAGAAAAACAATGAAAAAAATTAACAAAAGCAAAAGCTGTTTTCTTGAAAAGATCAATAAAATTGATAAACCATTGACTAAACTTACAAAACAAAAACAAGAGAGGAAGCAAAAAACCTGAATAAGAAGAGACAGGAGAGGCCACACAGACTGAAACAAAATCAAAAGTATCATAACAGAATACTATGAAAAACTTAACAGATTTGAAAACCTAGAGGAAATGGACAAATTTCTAGATTCACATCATCTACCAAAATTATCACAAGGAGAAGTAGAACAACTTAATAAACTCATCACAAATGAAGAGATTGAAACAATAATTAAAAAAAAAAAACTACCAATCAAAAATAGTCCTGGCCCAGATAGCTTCACCAGAGAATTCTACCAAACTTTTAGAGAGGAGTTAACCCTAAAACTAATGAGGCTATTTAACAGCATAGAAACTCACTGCTATCAAGTCATGTCTGACTCATAGCGACCCTAGAGGCCAGAGTAAAACTGCCCCATAGAGCTTATAAGGAGTGCATGGTTAACAGACATAGCACTTAACCCACTATGTGACCAGGGTTTACAGCATAGAAAAGGACAGAATATTCCCAAATTTGTTCTATGAAGCCAGCATAACCCTGATATCAAAGCCAGGGAAAAATCCCACAAAAATAGAATATTACAGACAAATATCACTGATGAACCTTGGTGCAAAAATATTCAACAAAATCCTAGTCAATAGAATTCAACAACATATCAAAAAAAAAAAAAAAAGATTTATCATTACCAAGTTGGATTTACACAAGGAATGTGGGACTGGTTCAACATCAGAAAAGCAATTAATGGAATCAACTACACAAATAACACAAAGGACAAGAATCACCTGGTTTTGTCTGTCAACTGATGTAAAAAAGGCATTCAACAAAGTCCAGCACTCATTCATGTTCAAACCTCAACAAAACAGTAACAGAAGGGAAATTCCTCATTGCAATAAGGGGCATCTGTGCAAAGCCAACCACCTACATCATTCTGAATGGAGAAAGACTGAAAGAATTCGTCCTGAGAACAGGAACTAGACAAGATGCCCACCGTCACCACTTGTATTCAACATTGTACTAGAAGTTCTGGCCAGAGCAATCAGACAAGATGAAGAAGTAAAGGGCATCCGCATCAGTAAAGAAGTTAAAATTTCCCTATTTGCATATGATATGATTGTATACACACAGAACTCTGAAAAATCCATAAATAAACTACAAGAACTAGTAGAAGAATTCAGCAAAGTATCAGGATATAAGATAAATGCAAGTAAATCAGTAGGATTCCTTTACACCAACAGAGAGATCATCAAAGAAGAAATCACCAAATGAATATCATTTATTATAGCCCCTAAACAGATAAAATACCTAGGAACAAGTTTAACCACAGAAGAGACCTATACAAAGAAAATTGTAAGACCCTACTGCAAGAAACCAAAAGAGATTTACATAAGTGAAAAAATCTACCTCGCTCCTGAATAGGAGGACTTAACATTTTGAAAATGTCTATTTCACCCAGAGCGATCTACATATGCATTGCAATCCCAATACAAATTTCAGTGTTATTTTTTTAGCAAGATAGAGAAACAAATCACCAACTTTGTTTAGAAAGGGAAGAAACCCCAGATAAGTTAAGCATTACTGAAGAAGAGGAACACAGTAAGTGGTCACACACTAACCAACCTTTATTTTATTATTATTATTATTATTAAATAAAAAAATGAAAGTGTACATACTCTGTGCTCACAATATCTGGTTAAGAGAGGAGGAGTACACGAGTCGTGTCGAAGTCTCATTAATATTGATCTTCTCACTAAAGTGAATTGTCACTAATTTCACCCTACCAAATTTCTAACAATTATCTAATCTAAACCCTCGGCCCCTTGCCTTCCCATCCTCCCACCTTCCCCACCCTTGTAGCCGTCAGACAGTCTTTTCTAGTATGTATGAGTATGCTTTTAAGTTTTTATCGTAGGGGTCCCATATAATAATTGTCCTTCTGTCACTGACTAGTTTCACTCAATATAATGTCCTCCAGTTGAGACCAAATTGAGAGACATTTCCTGCTATCATTGTTGTTCCTCATCAGTGTATAGTACTCCATGGAGTACATATACCAAATCTTACCTATCTGTTCTTCTGTTGTTGGGCATCTGGGTTGATTCCAACTTCTTCCTATTGTGGATTGCGCTGCAATGAATATTCGTGTGCAGGTAGCAGTTGGTGTGAATGGCCTTAATTTTGTAGGATATATTACAAGCAGAGGAATAACTGGGTCAAATGGTATTTCTATATCCATTATTTTAAGGTAACGCCAAATTGCTTTCCAAAGAGGTTGCATCATTCTGCAATCCCACCAACAGTGAAGGAGAGTTCCAATCTCTCCACAGCCTCTCCAACATTTATTGTTTTGCATTTTTTGGATCATGGCCAATCTTGTTGGTGTGAGGTGGTATCGCATTGTTGTTTTGATTTGAATTTCTTTTTAACAATTAATGATCAGGAACATGTCTGTATGTGTGTTTTGACTGCCTGGATCTCCTCCTTAGAGAAATGTCTGTCCATCTCCTTTGCCCATCACTTAATTGGATGATCTGTCTTTCTCTTATTGATATTTTGTAGAACCTTATAGATTATGGAGATCAGACATCAGTCTGACATAGAGTTGCCAAATATTTTTTCCCATTCTGTAGGTGGTCTTTTAATACTTTTGATGAAGTCTTTGGATGAGCAGAAGTGTTTGATTCTTATTAATTCCCATTTATCTATTTTCTCTTCTGATGAATATGTTTTGTTTGTCAGATTTTGAAGTCTGTCTATATTGCATGCTAGAATGTCCATTGTTGACCCTATCGTATTTTGGATGAGCTCTATCATTTTAGCTTTTATATTCAGGTCTTTTATCCAATTTGAGTTGATTTTTGTTTAAGGTGTGAGATATGGGTCTTGTTTCAATTTTTTGCAGATGGATATCCAATTATGCCAGCACCATTTGTTAAAGAGATTGTTCTTACCCCGGTTCCAAATCTTAGGACCTTTGTCAAATATCAGCTGTTCATAAGAGGATGGTGGCATCTCTGGGGTCTCTACTTTGTTCCATTGGTCTATACGTCTATTTTTGTACCAATACCAGGCTGTTTTGACTACTGTGGCAGTGTAATAAGTCAGGTAGTGAGGTAGTGAGGTAGTGAGGTAGTGAGGTAGTGAGGTAGTGAGAGGCCTCCCAGCATGTTCTTCTTTTTCAGTATTGTTTTACTTATCTGGAGTGTCTTCCCTTTCCAAATAAAGCTGACAATTTGTTTCGCCATCTCATTAAAAAATGTCATTGGAATTTGTATTGGGATTGCATTATGCAAGTAGAGTGCTTTGGGCAAAATAGACATTTGCACAATATTGAGTCTTCTTATCCATGAGCAGGGCAGATTATTCCAGTTATGTAAGTCCCTCCTAGTTTCTTGTAGCAATGTCTTGTAGTTTTCTCTGTAAAAATCTCTTATTTCTCTAGTTAGATTTATTCCTAGGTATTTTATCTTCTTGGGGGCTATAGTAAATGGAATTGATTTGGTGATTTCTTCATTAATAATGTCATTGTTGGTATAAAGGAATCCCACTGATTTAGTTATGTTTATCTTGTATCCCGACACTTTGCTGAATTCTTCTATTAGCCCTAATAGTTTATTTATGGATTGCTTTGTATTCTCTGTATAAACAATCATATCATCTGCAAAGAGACAAATCTTTACTTCTTCACTGCCAATACGGATGCCTTTTATTTCTTTGTCTTAAAACCTACTATGCTGCCATGGTAGTGAAGACTGCCTGGTACTGTCACAAACAGAGACATAAAGACCAATGGAACAGAATAGAGACCCCACAAATATCACCATCCTTTTATCAACAAGTGATATTCTACAAAGCCCCTAAGGTTGTAAATTGGGGTAAAAATAGTCTCTTTAACAAATGCCATTGGTAAAATTGGATATCCATCTGCAAAAAACTGAATCAAGACCTGTATCTCACACCTTACACAAAAACTAACTCAACATAGATCAAAGATAAATAATCATCGATAAATAGGTCTTTGATAGCTGCCTTCTTCAATGCAGCTTCAACTTCTTCCTTCAGTACCATCAGTATCAGATTATATGCTACCTCTTCAAATGGCTGAACACTGATTAGTTTTTCTGGTATGACTCTGTGTATTTTTTCCATCTTTTTTGATGCTCCCTGAGTTGTTTCATATTTTCCCTGTAGAATGCTACGCTTTTGCAACTTACAGCTTGAATTTTTCCCTCGGTTCTTTTAGCTTGAGAAATGCAAAACATGATAAGGTCGGCAGTTCAAATCCACCAGGCGCTCCTTGAATACTCTGGGGGTCAGTTCTACCCTGGCCCCTAGGGTCGCCATGAGTCGGATCTGACTCGACGGCACTTAGCTTGGCTGGCCGTTCTTTCCTCCTGATTTTCCATTTCCATCTTTTTCACATCTCATTATAATACTGTATTTTGTCTTCTCGAGCTGCCCTTTGAAATATTCTGTTTAGGTCTTTTACTTTGTCATACCTTGCTTTTGCTTTAGCTGCTTGATGTTCGAGAGCAAGTTTCAGAGTCTGTTCTGATATCCAATTTGGTCGTCTCTTTCTTTCCAGGACTTCATGGATATCAACTGAGACACTTCAACAAATGGATGCAATGTTGGAAGTGCTCATTTGTCTACACCAGGAAATTTGGAGGACAGCCACCTGGCCAACTGACTGGAAGAGATCCATATTTATGTCCATTCCAAAGAAAGGTGATCCAATTGAATGCAGAAATTACTGAACAATATCATTAACATCATACCAAGTAAAATTTTGCTCAATATCATAGAAAAGCAGCTGCAACAGTATATTGACAAGGAATTTCCAGAAATTCAAGCCAGATTCAGAAGAGGATGTGGAACAAGAGATATGGCTAATGTAAAATGGATCTTGGCTGAAAGCAGTGAATACCAGAAAGATGATCACCAGTGTTTCATTGACCATGCAAAAGCATTTGACTGTGTGGATCATAACAAATTATGGCTAACATTGTGTAAAATGGGAATTCCAGAACACTTCATTGTGCTCTTAAGGAATCTGTATATAGATCAACAAGCAGTCTTATGGACAGAAAAAGGGGACACTGCGTGGTTTAATGTGAAGAAAGGTGTGTGTCAGGGTTGTATCCTTTCACTGTAACTTTTCAATCTGTATGCCTAGATAATAGACTGAGAAGCTGGGTTACACAAAGAAGAATGAAGCATCAGGATTGGAGGACAACCCATTAACAACCTGCATTTTTCAGGTGACACCACCTACTTGTTAGAAGTGAAGACTCGATAAACTTACTGATGAAGATCAAGGACCACAGCCTTCAGTGTGGACTGCACCTCAACATCAAGAAAACAAAAATCCTCACAGCACTATCATAAATGGAGAAAGGATTACGGTTATCAATGATTTCATTTTATTTGGGTCCCTAGTTAGGTGCCCACTGAAGCAGCAGTCAAGAAATCAAAAGACATAATTGCACTGGAAAACTCTGCCACAAAGGATGTCTTTAAAGTATCAAAAAGTAAAGACGTCACCTTGAAGACGGAATTGAGCCTGACCCGAGCCATAGTATTTTCATTCACATTATATGCATGCAAAAGATGGACCATGAACGAAGAAGGCAGAAGAACTGATGCCTTTGAATTGTGGTGCTGCAGAAGAATGTGTAATGTACCATGGACTGAACAAACATATCTGTTGTAGAAGAAGTACAATCAGAGTGTCCATTGGAAGCAAAGATGGTAAGACTGTGTCTTACATGTTTTGGAGATATTGTCAGGAAGGATCAGTCCCTGAAGAAGGATGTCGTGATTGGTAGGATGGCGGTCAGTGAAAAAGAGGAAGACTGTTGATGAGAGGGGTTGATACAGTGGTTGCAACAATGGAATTAAGCATAAAAACAATTGTGGACGTGGCACAAGACCAGGAAGTGTTTTGTTCTCTTGTGCATAGAGTTGCTATGAGTTGGAACCGACTCAACAGTACCTAACAACAACAACAACAACAAAACAATAAGGATCACAAGAGAAAAAATAGGGACAACAATGGGCGTTCTAATACATGGCTTAAACAGACTACAGAGTCTTACTAATGATGCACAAATGGGAACTTCTAAAAATCAAACACTTATGTTCATTCAAAGACTTTATCAAGACAACTGTCAGATTGACATCTGATTTCAATAATCTATAAGGCACTGCAAAGTATCAACGAGAAAAAGGTAAATAACCCAATTAAGAAATAGGCCAAGGAGATAGACACTTCACCAAAGAAGACATCCAGGCAGCCAAAAGACACATGAAGAAATGTTCATATCAGCTATCAGGGAAATCCAAATCCAAACTACATGAGATAGCATCTCGCCCCAACAAAGTTGGCAACAATACAAAAAACACAAAACAACAAATGCTAGAGAGCTTACGAGAGATTGGAACTCTTTTACACTGCTGGTGGATATGCAAAATGGTACAACCTCTTTGGAAAGCAATTTGGCACTTCTTTAAAACACTAGAAATAGAAATTCCATACAATCCAGCAATCCTGCTGCTCAGAATATATCCTACAGAAATAAAGGTTGTCACACGAACAGAAACATGCACACAAATGTTTATTATAGTGCTGTCCACAATAGCAAAAAGATGGATTCAACCTAGGTGCCCATCTGCAGATGAATGGATAAAAAGCTATGCTACATATACTCAATGGAATATTATGCAATAATAAAGAACAATGATGATTTTAGGATGCATTTCATCACCTGGTTTCAACCAGAAGACATTATGCTGAGTGACATTAGTCAGTTGTGAAATGACAAGTATTGTATGAGACCTCTGCTATAAAGACTTATAAATGAATTTAATTACAGAAGCAAAGACTTTTCGGCAGCTACAAGGGTGAGGAGGGAGGGAGAGGGATGTGCATAGGTCAGACAGCTGATAGGAATCTGGTCAGGTGAAGGGCGTGATGACACACAATAGAGAGCCGGTCAGCGTAATTGGACTACACCTAAATTGAAATGTTTTCTAAACTTGACCCAATATTTCAAAGGGTAGAATATCAGGGACAGGAGTCTGGGGACCATGTTTTCAGGGGATGTCATGGTCAACTAGCATAGCTAGTCTTTAGCTAAGAAAGTCTTCTGCAATCCACATTGGTGAGTGGTGTCTGGGGTCTTAAAGGCTAGCAAGCTGCCATCTGAGATACACCAAGTTGTCCCAAACCATCTTGAACAGATGATGACCGGGAACATCAAAGACATAAGGAAAAATGGACACAGACGGCAGAAGGACATGTGTGAATGGCAGACTGCATTAAAACGAGCTCAGAAGAAACAGCTGGTGTCTGGACAGCACCAAAGGCAGCAGTGATGGGGACACAATATAAAATTCCTGAGACAACACAAGAAAAAGAGATGTGCAGTTCAAGAACTCTTATAAAAGACCAGAGCTGATTGTCAAGGAGCCTGGAAGGTCCCCTGGTGTTTTAGTCAGCCAGTATTGCTAGATCAGAAATACCACAGTAGATAGCTTTAGCAAAGAAAAAAGAAATATTTATTCTTACACAGTCCAGTAGGCTGCAAGTCCAAATTCAGGATGTCTTCTCCAGGGGAAGGGATTTCCCTCTGTCAGGTCTGCAGGAAGGTCCTTGTGTTGCATCAGTCCTTGTTCACGGAACATCTTGTAACAGAAACCTCAGGTCTGACGGACGCACTCTTACTCCTGGTGCTGCTTGCTTGATGACGTGAGATTTCCCGCTGTCTGCTCGCTCCTTTTCCTTTTATCTCTTGTCAGATGAAAGGATAAAATGTGGTGCAAGCCACACTCTAGGGAAGCTACCTCTACAATGGAGAAGAGAGGGGGCGGACATTAGGAAGGGATGTACAGTCCCACTTGAATCCTTTTTAACATGAAGCATAGGAAAATCACAAAGTTGAAGATAACCATAAACTATTGGGAATCATGCCCAGCCAAATGGTTACACATATATTTGGGGCGACACAGTTCAATCCATGACACCTGGGAACATGGTCCCTGGATTTGCTGCTGGCCCTGACCTGAAACCAGTAGGGGAGTCAACTCTTCAGACAAGAATGGACTGGACTCAGGGAGTCCAGAATGACTATGGTGTGTGTTCTTTATGGTTTTATACATTTGTAGGAGGCTGGCTTCTGGTTTCTTTCTAGATATGAGAGAAGAGTGTGGAGAGGAGGGGGTAGGTGCTCATCAAGAGGATATTAGAAGTATAGAGTGAAAAGCAGGAGTATTCTGTCACAGGGTGAGGAGAGCAGATGGAGCTGCAGATAGGCAGTCACATGGAATGGATTTGGATTGTATACTTTCACTTTAATCATAATTTAAAAAGAAGAAAAAGATTCATTTTTCTCAGAGCTGTGTATAGGTTGCAATGTTTTACTGGTGTCTCAGGATCCGTTTTGTTTAGTCTCCACTCAATTCAGCATTGAAAATAACAATTACGTGTTCAAGTAAAAATATATCTATTGTACAAAAGGCCGTGTTTAAGAAATAGCATAAAGAGAGTAATAAGAAGCATTTTCTTCCTTCCAGGTACTATGTACCTACCTAACAGTAGGAATCAGACAAACATAATAACTCATTTATGCTCCAGTCACTATTCCATGGGTTTTATATGAAATAACTACTCTAATTCTTATAACCACCAAATGAAGTGATCTCCATTGCCATCTTGTTATGGACTGACTTGTGTTCCCCCATAAATGTGTGTGACAATTTGTCTGAGCTGTGACTCCCACTACTGTGTGCTTGCCCTCCATTTTGTGAGTTAGGGTTATACTGTAAATCTTAATCTCTGCCTATGGTTAATAGACTTGGTTATGTTACAGAGGTTTAGGGTAGGACTATAATACCCTTCCTAAGGTCACCTCCCTGCTCCAATGTAAAGGGAGTTTCCTTGGAGTATAGCTTGCACCACCTTTTATCCTATAAGAGATAAATGGGCAAGGAAGCAAGCAGAGAGTTGGGAACTCATATCATCAAGAAAGCAGCACCAGGAGCAGAGCACATCCTTTGGACCAGAGGGTTTTGGACTGAGATGCTCTCAGACCAAAGAAAGACTGATGCAACACAAGGAACTTCCTCTGGAGCTGACAAAGAGAGAAAGCCTTTCTCTGGAGCTGACACTCTGAATTCAGATTTGTAGTCACTGGACTGTGTAAGAATAATCTTTTTCTTGTCAAAGCCATATACTCAAGGTATTTCTGTTAGTGCAGTACCAGATGACTAAGACTCATCCCTATCTGGCTGATGAGGCCATCATCAAGTGAAGAACATTTTCTAAGGTACTATGGCTAGGCAATGGTGCAGACAGAATTCAGATCCAGATTAGCTAGTGTTGAGTACTCACACTCTTGACCTTGCCGTGCTTGCTAGTGCACATTCTTATAACTTCCTAATGTCAGAGGAGAGTTGCAGGCACATGACAATAGAGAGTCAAAGAACTGAGTGATTGCTTCTTCCATGGTTGGAAACTAACAAAGAAAACAGTCCTACAAGAAAAGGCATTCAAGATACTCCTTGAAGGGAACAGAATTTGAGGAGACATTTCTGGTGGTATTAATAGGCCAAGAAAGATTGCCATGGTTGAGAAGCTGTAAGTAAACATGTCAAATGAGGAACCAATTGGCCTGGAGAGAGTGCTGGTAGATACAAACATCTATATCAGTGGTTCCCACTGGTGGTATGTCACTACTTCTTCAACAGTCTGGCAAAGTCTGTAGATCTCTTCAAAGATTACTATTTCTAATTGAATAAAGTATAAAAAGAAAATAATTATATTTTAAAATGCCTTCAAAGTATTAAAAACTATTGTTGTTAGTTGCTATGGTGTGAGCTGTCACTTATGACAACCTCAAGTATAACAGGATATGTTGCCTACTCCTGTGCCATCTTTATGATTATTGGTGTGTTTGGGCTGATCTTCCAGTACTATATCAGACAATATTCTACTATGATCATGAGGTTTTCATTGGAAAAGTCCAAGCTCTGTGGCTTAGGACAGAAGCTTCTGCTCATTCCTCTAGCTTCAGGGGCTGATCAACCCAAGATCATTAAGTTGGAGAGCAGGGCTCTTGCTCACAAGCTGTGAAGATCAATAAATCTCAAAATCAGTAGCCAAGGTGGCAGCACTTCTCCTGATTTGTGTAGGTGCAAGGGCTGGTGAACCCAAGATTGGCAGGTTAGTGAGTAGGGCTCTTGTTCACAGGCTGTGAAGATTGATGAATCCCAAGTTTGACAAGAAGCTCATAGCTCAAGTACCAAGAACTGGAAGTCAAATAAAGAGCCACCTCTAGGATCCAGAACAAACAAAATGATAACTTAGCCAATGTAATAAGCAGTCTTGACTAGTGAGCCCTGTTAGAGTAGTCAGTGGTGGAAACCAGGCGTGATTTAGTAGTTATGAGCTCATGCTGGTGGAAGTTGTGGCACTTGTGGTCCATTAGTCCTTTGAACTATTATTTTTCCTGTGTCTTTGGTCTTCTTCATTCTCCCTTGCTCTGGACAGGATAAACACAGTAGGTGTATCTTAGATGGCCAATCACAAACTTTTAGGATCCTACTCACCACAGTTGGATGTATAATATTTTCCTTATAAACTGTATTATGCCAGTTGATTTTCTCAGCCCTCAACCCAGCAGCTCAGTCCCTCTGGGTTTTTGGATGTGTCCGTGAAGCTTCTATGACTTTTCCTGTGTTGTGTACTCTTTTTCCCTTCACTGAAGTTACTACTTATCTATCTAGTGAAATTACTGTAATTTTGAAGTAGTTTTGAACATATAAAAACATACATCAAATTTATCAAACATACAGAAAATATCTTGCCTTTCAAAAGAAGCTTGATATGAAAAAGCCTATAATTTCTACTGATGGCAAAGTCAGAAGTACTCCAATTACTACGTTCCTTTGCTGTATACATTCACAATTGAAGACAACATTAAACTTATGTTAGGTATTAGTGAAAACAAAGTTATATATACATATATATTTTTCCACCCAAAGTCTCAAGGTCCTTACCTTTGCCATAGTTTTTAATCTCTTTGTACCAGTACCCAAACCTCTTGTAAAAATGCATGTATACATGTAAATCCAACTTTGTGTACAGTTTGAGGAGATAAGTGGACTTTAAGTCTCAGAAACTATTGGATTAGAAAGATTGTAGAGGATCATGAATAACAAAAAGTGTTACTACAGAGATTAATAGATAGTGATAGGTAATTAGAGAGTTTTCGGCAGCAAAATAATGCAGTTGGAAATGTGCTCTCAGATGACTTACAATATTTCTTGAAAAGTCAAATTTCTTATTTATGGTTGTTTAGTTTTTACAAATGCATGGATCTTGTTCTAAAATACTGGGACAAATCCTAATAATGCATTTTTTAATGTAATTTCTTAATAATGTAATTTATTGTGTATGAATTTTGAGAGAATCATAGTACAAGAAAGTTCAGTGGACCCCACGTGGAAACATTCATAACCACTATATTTCAGGTGTTAAGTTCATTGCAATGACTGAGCCCTGAGCCATTGATCAACTGCCAAGTGTTCAATCCAATTTGCTTCTTAAAATGGCTGGAACAACTAGGCAAATGTCACCATGAATGCCTAACCACAGAGCTGGCCTAACCGCTCATCCATCAGTTGATTTTTTTAGCCCATATGACAGCTGGGAAACATAAGAATAATCTCCTAACAGTTCATTCATTGGCATTCAACAGACTCAGCCTCTCAGGTAAGAGAGGGCAATCCCTTTTCTCTCTGGTGTTGCCTGCGGGGTTTGAAACATCTATAGCAGCACACAAGGAAGGTCATTATCTCTAACGTTGCTTGAAGGACTGCAAAATGTGTTGGTGAAATAGCTATAACCCTTCAAAACTCGGAGCCCCTAAGGCTCAGCCTTATAAAATCAAAACAATGAAAGAAGCAGAATCCTGCAATTGGAACCCTTGCAGAAGGAGATCAGATTCTAAACTTTCACTTTGCAAAAGTCAACTTATGTAGGCAATTATAAAGGTTAATTCTAAGAGTCATCTACTATACCTTCCCCTGCTTCCATCATATCCTGCAGGGATTCTTCAGTATCAGCTCCACAGTCTTATACCAAACTTCTTTCAATTTCTAGGTCTTTCCTGGTTTCGTATCCTTCTTCTTCCTTTTCATTTCTCCACTATGTAAATTGAGTAAGCTTTTCTAAAGCTGGGAGGAATACTTCCTCTTTCAAAGAGGGGTGGAGGAAAGACAAATTATACAGTGCCAATCATAGTACTCTCTTCGGAAGTTAAGAAACTGTATTTCAGGTGTTAAGGAAGGCTATAATAATCTCATATTAATCACTTTTGTTCTTATACAGTCAGAATCTCAAGGCTAGTCAAAGTTGAATAAAGCTTTAGGAGTCATCATTTTACAGCTCAGGAAAGAGGGCACTTCAGAGAGGTAAGGTAACTAACTTAGTGGACTCTTGATTATAAGTGAGAGAAAAGCTTACTGGTTTTAAGTATCAGAAAAGGGAATGTGTCTGTTTCTGTAACTGAAAAGCCCAGGGATAACAATCTCTTCAGGAATGGTTGGATCCAGGGGTTCATGTAATTTTGCCGAAAACATCTAATTTCATCTTTGTTTTGTGTTGTGCTTATTCCTAGGTAGCTTCTTCCTAAGTGGTGGCATAGTTGGTTAGTGTCATGGATTGAATTGTGTCCCTCCTAAAATACATGTAGGCATGTGGCTGGGCCATGATTGCAAGTCTTTTATGATTGTCCTCTACTTTTTGATTTTCCTATATTGTATGTGAAAGGATTAGGGTGGGACTGTAAATCTCTTTGTAAGATCACCTCCCTGCTCCACTGTAACAGGGAGTTTTCCTGGAGTATGGCTTGCCCTGTCTTTAATGGGTTCACCTTACATGAGATAAAAAGAAATGGAAGCAAGCAGAATATTGGGAACCTCACACCATCAAACAAGCAGCACCGAGAGTAGAGCACGTCCTTCAGACCTGAGGTTCTTGCGCCAAGATATTCCCTGGACAAAGACTGATGCAACACTAGACTTCTGTCCAATGCCAAAAAGGGGTAAAGCTTTCCCCTGGAGCTGATTTAGACTTGTAGTCTACCCGACTGTGTAAGAATAAATTTTCCTTTGTTAAAGCCATCTACTCTGTGATGTTTCTGTTAGAGCAACACTAGTTGACTAACACAGTTTGCGAAGTTACAATCTCAACAGAAAGAACTTGCTTCCTTCCTCATTGTTTTAGATAAAGTTCCATGGCTGACACATATTGACAGAGAGCTTGTCACCTGACCATCCTGGACCAACCTCTCTGACAGTGATTGGCTGTGCCCAATTCTTGTATTTATCTCTGGAACTAGAATGGGCTGAGACTATGTGTCTTGGGGAGATAGAAGAGCTCCACTAAAGTAACCAAGTCACTCTTACCAGTTAAATGATTAAGTGGATAGTTGAAAGGAAGGAAGGAAAAAACAATGACATTCATTATATCTGTCCAAATCCCTGCAAACAGAGGATTGCAACCAGAACAAGACGCTAAAAGCATTCTGTGGAATAGTTAAGAGCAGTTGGCTCCTGGCAAGATGGCTAGTGCTGAGGACTTCAGCAGAAATTTTAGGATTTGTCTTTCTAAATATCTCTGAATGGTTCAGACTGCCAATCTGTCTCCCTCTTTCTGGGTTAAATGGGAATCTAGAAGTCCACTATCCTGACCTATAAGATATTGCTGTCTGCCTGGGACCTGCTTCCTGCCTTATTCTTTCCAGCCCAATCTCTTTCATCGTTTTCCTGGATGTTATGCTTGTTTTCCTTGGTGCTACTGAACAAAAGGTCAGCTGTTTGAATCTACTAGCTGGTCTTTGGAAACCCTACTGGGCAATTCCACTCTGTCCTATAGGGGTTCTGTGCATTAAAAGCCACTCCACAGTAATGGGTTTTTGGTTTTTTGGTTTCAGTATCTTGCAACACAGGGTTCTGTCCCACATCTGGAAGCTAATTCCAGCATCACACGACAGATACCATGCTATAAACAAAACTCGTTAATTCAACAAACACAATCAATTTTTCTTGGTTGTTACTGTTGATGGGTGCCATCGAGTAAGTTCTCACTCATAGTGATCCTATATACAGCAGAGCTAAACATCACCAGTCCTGCACTATCCTTACAATCGTTGCAATGTTTGAGCAGCCACTGTGTCCATCCATCTCATTAAAGGTCTTCCTCTTTCTCTGACGCTCCACTTTACCAAACATGATGTCTTTTATCAGGGACTGACCCTCCTGATAACATGTCCAAAGTACCTGAGTCAATATCTCACAATTCTGGTTTCTAAGGAGCATTCTAGTTGTACTTCTTACAAAATAGATTTGTTTGTTCTTCCAGCAATGCATAGCATATTCAATATTCTTCACAAACCCCATAATTCAAAGGCGTCAATTGTTCTTTGGTCTTCTCTATTCGTTGTCCAGCTTTCACATGCATATGAGGTGACAGAAAACACCCAGGCTTGGATCAGGTGCACCTTAGTATTCAAAGTGACATCTTCACTTTTTAAACACTTTAAAGAGGCTGTTTGCAGCAGATTTGCCGAGTACAATTTGTCATTTGATTTTTAGACTGGTGCCTCCATGGACATTGATTTTGGATTCAAGTAAAATGAAATCCGTGAAGACTTCAATCTTTGCTCCATTTATCAAGATGTTACTGATTGATATGCCTGTGGTAATTTTTGGTTTTTGATATTGAGTATAATCCATACTGAAGGCTGTAGTCTTTGATCTTTGTCAGTAAGTGCTTTAAGTCTTCTTCACTTTCAGCAAGCAAAGCTATATAATCTGCATGTTGCAGGTTGTTAGTGTGTCTTCCTCCAGTGCTGGTGCTGTGTTCTTCTTCATATAGTCCAGCTTCATAGCTTAATTGTTCAGCTTAGTAATTGAATAAGTATGGTGAAAGGATACAACCCTGACCCACACTGTTCCTGCTATTATAACACATAGGATTCTCTTTTCTGTATAAAAGACCACTTCTTGGTCTATGTACAGATTGCTCATGAACACAATTAAGTGTTCTGGAATTCAAATTCCGTACAAGATTAACCATAATTTATTATGATCTACATAGTTTAATGCCTTTTCATAGTTAATAAAACACAGGTAAAGATCTTTCTGATATTCTCTTCTTTTAGCCAGAATCCGTCTGATATCAGCAATGTGCTCCTCATTCCATGTCCTTTTCTGAATCTGGCTTGAATTTCTGTCAGTTCTCTGATCAAGTACTATTGCAGCCTATTTTTGAAATATGTTCAGCAAAAATTACTTACATGTGATAGCAATGATATCATTAAATAATTTCCATATTCTATTGTATTATCTTTTCTTGGAATGGGTACAAATGCTGGTTTCTTCCAGTAGGTTCCCATGGTAGCTGACTTCCAGATTTCTTAGCATAGACAAATATGGATTTCTAGTGATGCATCCATTTGTTAAGGCATCTCAGTTGGTGTTCTGTCCATTCCTGGAGCTTTGTTTTTGTCAAAGACTTCACTGCAGCTTGGACATCTTCCTCTAATACAAATGGTTCTTGATTATATGTTATCTCCTGATATGGGTGAAAATGACCAACTCTTTTTGGTTTAGTGACTGTGTATTCCTCCCATCTTCTTTTGATGCTTCCTGTGTCATTCAATATTTTGCCCATAAAGCCATTCAATATTGCAAATTTCCATATTTGAAAGTTTTCTTTAGTTCTTTCAGCTTGAAAAATGCTAAGTGCATTTTTTCCTTTTGGTTTTCTAATTCCAAGTCTTTGCACATTTCATTATACTTTAGCTTGTCTACTGGAGCAGTCCTTTGAAATATTCTGTTCAGCTCTATTACTTCATTTCTTCCATTCATTTTCACTACTCTAAGTTAAACAGCAAGTTTCAATATCTTTTCTGATGTATATTTTGATCTTATTTTTCCTTACTGTCACTTTGATGACCTGCTTTCTTTATGTTAGATGTCTTGATCTCATCCCATCACTTGTCTGGTCTTTGGCCATTAGTGTTTAAAGTAGTAAATCTATTCTTTAAAAAGTCTCTATAATCAGGTGGGATATATTCAAGGTCATACTTTTACTCTTCTGAACTTATTTTAATTTTCTTTGGCTTCAACTTGAACTTTCATATGAACAATTGATGGTCTGTTTCACTATTGGCCCCTGGCCTTGTTCTGACTGATGATACTGAGTATCTTCAGCATATCTTTCCACAGATGTAGTGGATTGGATTCCTGTGTATTCCATCTGGGGAGGTCCGCATATATAGTTGCCATTTATGTTGTTGAAAAAAGGTATTTCCAGTGAATAAGTTGTTGGTCTTGTAAAATTGTGTCATGTAATCGCTGGAGTCCTCTATTTCACCAAAGCCATGTTTTCCAACTACTGATCCTTCTTCTTTGTTTCCAACTTTTACATTCTAATCTCCTGTAATTATCAAAGTATCTTGATTGCCTGTTTGATCACTTTCAGACTTCAGAAGTTGGTAAAAATCTTCAACTTCTTCGTCTTTGGCTTTAGTGGTTGGTGAGTAAATTTGAATAGTTGTTATATGGAGTGGTCTTCCTTGTAGGCATGTGGATATTATTCTATCACTGACATTGTTGTATTTCAGGATAAATCTTGAAATGTACCTTTGATAGTGAATGTGATTCTTTTCCTCTTCAATTTGTCACTGAGACTACATGATTGTCTGATTCAAAAAGGCCAGTGTTAGCACCCTTCGTTTCACTAATAAGTAGGATATCTATCTTCAGGCACTTCATTTTTGACAACTTCTAATTTTCCTAGATTAATTATTCATACATTCTGTGCTCTGTTTATTAATGTTATTAATGTATATTTACAGCAGTCTCTTCTCATTAGGAGTCATGCCACGTCAACAAATTCAGAAACTTTACTCCATCCACTTCATTAAGGTCAATTCTAATTTGAGAAGGTAGTTCTTTTCCAGTTGTATTTTGAGTATTTTTCAACCTGAGGGTGTCAACTTCTCTTGCTATTGTACAATGTTCTACTGTTATTCATGAAGTTTTCACTGGCCTGTGGTTTAGATCTCCAGGTCCTTCTTCCTAATCTTAGTCTGGAATCCGTGCTGATACATGTCTGCCATGGTTGACCTCGCTGGTCTTTGAAATACTGGTGATATAGCTTCCAGAATTATAGAGTACAGCCACCACAGTATGACGAACTGACAGATGAGTGGTAGGTAGAGTTTTGCTTTTGAGCACCATAACTGTGTTCTTAAGAAAACTCGTGTTTTTCCAAAACACAGTATCTGTGCCACGTAATACTAAACATTCACTCAATACCTACAGATTGGCAGAGGTTTGGCTGACCTAGGCTACACGTGGCTAGGCTTGGCTCCAAGCTGTCAATTGTGTTCAGGTCTGCTTTACATGTCTCTTATCCCCCTTAGAGCAGCAGCACTCTAAGGTATGTTAATCTTATGGTGAGAAGCCTGAGTTTAATAGAGCAACCTCGATTGTATAAGCATATGTTCAACTTTTGTTCACAGTATGTCAGCTAAATACCATTGTCTTAGTCATCTAGCAAAGCACTATTGTAACAGAAATACCACAAGGAGATGGCTCCAACAGAGAGAAATTTATTCTCTCACAGTCCAGTAGGCTAGAAGTCTGAATTCAGAGTGTCAGCTCCAGGGGGAGGCTTTCTCTGTGTATCAGTTTTGGAGGAAGGTCCTTGTCACCAGTCTTCCCTCAGTCTGGGAAAATCTCAGAACAGGAACCTCAGGCTGAAAGGCTACACTCTGCTCCTGACACTGCTTTCTTGATGGTACTGAGGGCCTCACTCTCTGCTCACTTCCCTTTCCTTTTATCTCTTGTAAGGTTAAAGGTGGTACTGACTACATCTCAGGGAAATTGCCTTTACAGTTACAGTCTAACTGTAAGCCTTTTTAACATAATCCAATTTTGCCCTATTAGCCATAAGCAGAGATTAGGATTTACAACATATAGTATGATTACAACCATAAACCTTAATCCTCAAAGTGACATCTTCACTTTTCAACACAATAAAGAAGTCTTTTTCAACAGATTTGCCCAGTAAGATGTGTCATTTGATTTCTAGACTGCTGCTTCTGTGGGCATTAATTGTGGATTCAAGTAAAACAAAATCCTTGACAACTTCAGTCTTTTTTCTGTTTACTGTGATGTTGCTTATTGCTCCAATTATGGTGATTTTTGTTTTCTTGATGTTGGGGTGTAATCCATACTGAAGGATGTAGCCTTTGATCTTCATCAGTAAGTTCTTCAAGTGATGGTCCTGAAAATCTAAGCCCCATGAATAAAAGAATGGACTCTAGTCTGTCTTGGTCACATTCCACCCTAAGTGCTTGAATAGCACCTGATTCTTAGCAAGCTTACAGTAAAAACTTGTTCATGTCTAAATGCTTCCTTCTGTGTCCTTTATTTCATATATTCAGTGCCTCTGTATCTACTATCACTCTTGATTTTCTTTCCTGCTTGTAGCTTTAGTCCTTATCATGAGAGTTAAGCAGAAGAACGTGAAGATAGTTGAGCAGCTGCTCTTCAAAGCTGTGCTCCCTAGGACATCAGAATGACAACTTAGCCAGTGATACTGGCTTGTAATCAAATGACTTTATAAAATGGACACTGGATGATACGTGTGTGTGAATTTTCAAACATGCCCCCTCTGGGCAGCACAGAGGAGACCTGGTAGCACATGGTTAAGCATCCAACTGCTAACCAAAAAGTTGGCAGTTCGAACCTGCCCAGTGACTCTATGGGGGAGAAGGCTTGGCAATCTACTGTCACAAAGATTATAGCCTAGGAAACAGTATATGACAGTTTCACTCTGTCACGTGGGGGTAGCTATGAGTCAAAAATTGACTTGATGGCATGTAACAGCAGCAACCACAACTGGTCAGCACAGCCATAAGATTGAGGCTTGCAAGCCAACCATTTCTTCGTTTTAAGAAAAAAAAGGTTATCTCTTCCCCTGTGCACCACTGCCTGCACTAGGACACACAGCTTAGCAAGCGGAGCATGAAGGATTTTAGCACCTCCCACCTCCCATGTGTCCTGTGCCCAAACTGAGCAACTGTACTTAGTGACCTGGGGTTCATGTAACGCAAATCATATTTCTTAATTGTTGAAGAAATCCAAATCAGGTTAGAAAAATCTCATGCTGGAAAAAAAATGCTTGGCGTTTATTGCTCTCTTAGTATGTGTCAGGCACGTGTATATGCAAGAGCAAAAGAGAATAATCACGGCCTCTGACCTCAGCAATTCAAGAGTGCATTGAAGAAAATGGGCATTATAAAAAATGCTTATAATTAATTTTTTATAGTTCTAATAGTACAATAATACCATAGAGGAATACCCAATAGAGAAGAAGAGGATTTAAGTTAGACTGTGGATTTAAGAAGGGCTTAGAGAGGAATTTCAATCTGTTTTGATGACCAGTCACCCAGCCAAGGTGCTGCTGGAAGTCTCAGCACTGAGCACATGGCCTCTGACTGCTGGCATCCCTGAATGCCCGTCGTGCACACTAGACTCCTCTCCACTTGTCTGTCCGCAGCTCATCTTGGAAACTGCACATGAGAACTCCTAGCATTCAGGCCGGTTGCTGCAGTTCCCTCTGCCCAGCTTCGCAAAGCTAGCCGTTAGAGCTGTGGTGTGATTGTACATATAAGCAAAGGCAGCTCATGCACTGTGATTAAAAGACAGCCACATGAACAGTAGTCAAGCCATTAATTTCCTTAGTTTTCCCTGCAGCAGTAGTGCTTTCAAGGTTGGGTGCCTTGATGTTTAGTGTTAAGATCATTTCCAGTTATGGATCTCGAATTGGGTTTGGAAAGCCTGCAAGTCACTGTGTTGAATCAGGTCTTAACAGTGACTCTGAGGAGCCCCCTGCTTTGGGTTCCCCAAAGTACCGGGGAAATCTGACAGGCTAGCACTTCCTCTGTCTTATTTATCTTCACATCTCTGATGAAGTACTTAGTAGATGGACAGGAGCTCTGATTTCTCTACGGAGCTTGTAATCTTGAGAGAGATTCTTCCTCCAAGACTTTAATTTCTGAATCTCCTATTCTTTCCTCCTCTTTTGTCTTTTCTATTGTGGTAAAAATCTCTAAGCCAAAACATTCTACAGTTTATACATGTAAAAGTTATTGACATTCGTTTGATTCTTCACAATGTTCAACCATTATCACTACCCTTTTCCAAATTATTCCACCACTATCAACATACCCACCATGTCTCCTAAGCAAAAACTCTCCCTTTCCCCTTCCACCTATCCTGGTAACCACTAATAATCTTTGTTTTCTATGTATCTGCTTATCTTATATAAGTGAGATCATACATTATTTGGCCTTTTATCACTGATTTATTTTATTTAATATAATGTTTTCAGGGTTTGTCTATGTTGGACATACATCACAGTTTCATTTCTCTTTATGGCTGAGTTATATTCCATTGTATGTCTATACCACATATTGTTCATCCATTCATTTGTTGATGGGCATTTAGATTTCACCTTTTGGCCATCTCCCTTCTTTTTTTTTAATAACTGCTTGCTGAAATTTCTGTTATCTGACTCTCTCAGCATCCCTTATTTATTCTTCTGATCTTCCAACAATTCTGTAGTCTATTCTTCATACTATCTAGCATGTTTTTTGTTTTTCTTATGGGATCCTGACTGATGCAGAAATTCAAAACAAATGTGTTTTTGTCTCAGCTGAATTTGATATCTCTATGTGAAGCGATTGTGTAAGAATTTTTTTTTTTTTTGGAAAGGGATTTTGGATGTAACTCAGACTCCAGACCTTATGTAAACAATTTCACTTCTGTGTTGTGGGTCTCTATTAATTTACCCGCAAAACGAGGAATTGAACTTGACCTAGAGTATCTTTCCATCTGAATATTCTGTGATTTTGTGGGTTAATCATTTCAGCCTCATACTCAATTTCGTAGGAACAGTCTACTACATCCTTAAATTTTCTCTTTATCTGGTCTCATTTTCCCTCTTTATCACTTCAGAAAGCTCTTCTCCTCTCTTACAAACACTGCTTTCCTTTTCTAACAATCTCTGTAGCCTAGTTCCAGTTAAGTCATCTCTTGGCTAGACTTATTTTCTCAAGAATAATTTAACCATACCTGAAAAAACAAACCCTTCTTATCTAATGCAGTTTTAGGGTGGCTTTGACGCATGTCTAGGCTCAATCAATTCCTTAGTTCTTCTCCAACTCTATGAATTTTATTCCAAACCACTTTTAGTTATTACCACTGGCAAGTAAGTACTCTGTTTTAGTTATTACTACTGGCAAGATGTTTTAGTTATTACTAATGATGTTTTAGTTATTAGTACCAGGAAGTAAGTACTCTGTCTACACACGTTTCCCGACTTGTAACAATACAGAAAACAGACTAAATGCATAACAGATGCCTAAGTGTAATTTGAGGTGAATGATTGTGGATAAGGAATTGTCATCACATACCTCACAACCATGCTCAACTGGCATCTAAGATAATTTATGTGAGAATACCGAACACACTGGCAACCAACACTGAGCATCCTGATGAATGAAATATTGTACCTTAATGTTGGTGAAACCAGTGATAACACTCAGGGTTACTCTTCCCCCTATAGTTCCTATAGTTATAACTTGATTCATTTATTTGCCAAGTTGGCCTGATTATAATGCTTGGTCCTGAATGATTGCAGCAGTTAGTTTGGTGTCCTCACCAATGAACCACACTCTTCAGTGAGATGCCATTGGGCCTTATACTAAAACCACAGCAACTGTTGAACTAGAAACTAAAAGTGTTGTCAAAAGAAGGCTGAAGAAGAGTAACAGAGAACAGAGGCTTAGAAATTAATGGTAATTTTTTCTAGCTCCAGATGTTCAGGAAATCAGCCCCTCTGACTTCTGGGAAATAACAATAGAAGAATGTTGGTCTTTGGATGCCAAATTTAAATCTCTCTAAATATGTTTTAGCTTATCTCCATCCATTATCTCACCAACTTTGGATGTATCATCAGGAAAAACCAGTTGTTAGAAAAAGACCTCATGTCTAGTAAACTAGAAGGTCAGAAAAATGAAGGAAACCCTCAGTGAGATGGATTGACACAATATTCACAAAATGAACTCAAATGTATCAATAGTCATGAAGATGAGATAGATGCAGATAATATTTAGTTCTTTTAACACATATGGTTGCTGTAAGTCAGAGACATCCCAGCAGCGACTATCAACAACATCCACTGTCCTAAGAGGATGGATGAGGAACTGCATGTATCCACTGAAAGTCTTTCTCATATATGGGCTAATGAGCTATACTCCTGCTAGCTTTTTAGGATGTTCTTCAAGAACCACTTGACATATTTAACAACGCACCGGAGATTTGGGAGAGTGTAAAAAGGAGGGGTAAGACTTGAGCTTGGATGCCAAATGCTGAGAGAACTTTCCCAGCTCTAGATTCAAGAGAAGGACAATATCTCATGCGAACACATCTGCTGTCATTTTTGGATGCAAAACTCTCGATTCCTTCAACTTTACATTATCGTGTTGTAAGTAGTTTCTTTTCAAATCTCTCAGACATCCATTTATTTAAATAATACATTCTTCCTTAAGATACTTCATTGGGAAAGGACTTAAGAGTTCCTTGAGATCTAATACTGTGAAAGACGTGTATAGCATCAGTAGTCCTGGGCTTGTTTAAATGGGTTCACAATAAATGAATATTCTGGGCTTGAACAAGGTGATCATAGCATCCCTCAGAAAGGAAGAGATACAGTGGTATTGAGCCTATGACCGTGTTCTTGGGTCCAAGCCTTGGCCAAATTTTTTAGTAGATAAAACTTATCTTCTGTATTTTGGTCTTGTCTTCCTTTAAAGGGTCTTCTATCTCATTTCTTTCTCTCTTAGCCTGGTATCCTCATTTCCTTTCTTCCTCGAAAAATCTCTTTTGCATGCCAGTGAGGGATCTAATAACCTCACTTTCATTGAGTTATATAGTACAGATGAGACTCAGCATGTGCATTATAATCAGTTGAGAGAAAAGATAGTAAGACGGGGAGGGAGTACACAAAGAAGTCTGCATTTAAAAGGAAATGAAGTCTGAAATGGAAGATGTAAACATCTAATTGCCCAACTGAAGACATCAGTGAGCTTGTCAGTAGCCTTTTTAGCCCCAGGATTGTTTTACCACAGTAATCACCTACTGGTTAATCTCATTCAACTCTGATAGCCCCAGCTACAGACATCGAAGACAGCACCTCTAATTCAAGGAGTTTGGTCTTTTGGTTGTTCTTCATTCTAGCTGGACATAGTAAGAATTTGGCTCTGTAATACAGTAGTTACAGTACAGTTTAACATAGCAAAGTCACTGGTATTTTTATATAAATATATAAGTATCACTGATAGGTTAACCATCAGATGTGATGTGATGAAACACATTTATTTTCTGTCTTCCACTATAGGGTCGCTATGAGTTAGCATCAACTCCATAGCAGTGGCTTTGTTTTTTTGGTTTTTATACTTTCAAGTGTTTTTGGCAGAGAAATTTCTCTCAATGTCACTGAATGAAGACTTCGCAGGTCTCCTGATTTTTCAGTCATTCTTAGGGAGTAGACATCCCAGTAGCAAATTTAAGTCATAGAGATGATCTCAGCTCAGTAATCAGAATTTCCAGAAGACATTGATCAAAATTGTGGAGTTGATTAAGTGAAACTGTTTTTTATATTTACAGTTCTCTGAAGACCCCAAAGTGGTTCCATGAACTCCCTCTCAATAAGCTTTAGGTAAAGAAGGTAATGCCTTCTCTCTTTTCTATTTGGAAAATTAAGAACCCATAGAAGGGCACAGAGCTCTTTCCAAAGAAGCATTCCTATTCTTCGTTGTCAATGGGGTCTAATGATGGAGTAGTTCCCCATCATTTGTTTTGTAAACTTTGCATGTTAGTCTTCATTCAACACTCCTTTTGATAAATTGTATCTATCCTAGAGACTGTTGTTAAGCTCCACCAAGTTGGCTCCAACTCATGGCAACTTCATGTATGATAGAACAGAATATCACCTAGTCTTGCACCATGTTCATAATCCTTAGTATGCTTGAGTTCATGTCCTAGAGATGCTTACAGTTAAGACAGGAATAGTCCTATTCTATAATCCTCTTATATCAAGAAACCAATATTTACCCTAGTAATCTCAATTTTTAAGGTGGGACTGGTTAGGAACCTAGAGATCAGGCACTCTGTCTTGCACCTGCAAACATGGAACTGGTACTTTATGTCCAAGTAATTAATACACAGAATAAGAATGATCTTATTAATTAGCCTTATAGGCGCTCCTTGAATACTGGGGATAAGTTCTACTCTGGCCCTTAGGGTTGTCATGAGTCAGATCCGACTCAATGACACTTGGCTTGGTTATTAGTTAGATACCATACAGACTTTGGTTTGCTGATGATTTGAATTTTTCTTTCTGTATTGAAGGTTCCTGTGAGAGTCTGTAAGTTTTTATAATTACGGATCATGTTTCAGTAATCTCTATTCCTAATCCCTGGAAATCCAAACGGGTAACTGTGATGGTTAAGACTGTGTGTCATCTTGGCTAGGTCGTGATTCTTAGTGTAAGTTTATGATTACCCTCATGATGAAATCTATCAACAGCCAGTGGGTGCGGCCTGCATTGGAATGTAAGTTGATGTTCTGATTTTTTTGCTTGCTCTGGATTCTGCAGCTGCCTCCTGTTTGTCTGATCTTCGGTTCTTGGGACTTAAACTATAATCTTGCCTGCCAGTCTTGGGCTATGTGAAATCAGAAGAAACTTGTAGTCTTGCCTGCTGACCACGGGATTAGTTGATATTCACAGCCTGTGAACAAGAGCCCTGATTTTCAATCTGCTGGTCATGGATTCACTTAGATTTGTCAAGCCAACCTTCTATCTTAATCCACAGATTTGGGGTGTTCCAGCCTCTACAAAAATGTGAGCCATTTCTTTGGTACCAACTTCTCTCTATATATACTTATATGCTTTCCTGGTTTTGCTTTTCTAGAGAGCACAACCTAAGACAGTATTCCTCAAGAAAAGTGAAATTGGAATAATCATCAGTAAAAAATATTTCCAAGCATGACTGCTGCCATGCATTTCCTTCTATGAATCTCAAAGTAAATTGTGTTTTATTCAGAGAAGTACAATAGCTATACTAGTTTTTGTTCCTACAGACAGAAGAGTGAATCACAGATATGCTTTCCAAAGTGCTAATCAAAGAAAAGAGAACTAAAAATCAATCCATCATTTCATTCCACCAGTGCTACACCTCATCAAATTACATATTAACATAGGTACATTACAACTGTTTGTAATGCATAATTTGGGTTTTAAAGTTATTTAAATTGGTGTGTTGCAGTGTAGTGGATAGGTGCTACATTTGCTAAACAGTCAACAGTCTGAATCCACCAGGGCCTTCTTGGAGACTCTATGGACAAGTTCTACTCTGTCCTACAGGGCCACCATGAATCAGAATTGACTCTTATAGCAGGAAGTCTTTGGTTTGGGAACACTATTCACATATTACATGATTCAAGAACAATCTAAGATACTGCAAGAGGGAAAAATTTAGGATCTAGAATTTGTTTTTGTTTATTATTATTTTTTATTGTAGTAAAAATACATACGACACATCATCAGGCACATTATTATTTCACTTAGAGATTGCAGTGGTAACAGTCATAGTGGTGTCAGAGGTGAGATATTTATTACCATCCACAGTGAAAGTAAAATTGGAGGTGTTTGTCTTTCATTCCTTCCAGTCTCATCTTTTACTTTTGAAAAAGACTGTTTTCTAGAATTCTGGCCTGAATTTTTGGATTGCCTAAAATTTATCACAGCTTCTTTGTGTCGTTTCACGCATATGTTGATAAATCCTCTGTTAAACTTATCCTAGGAGGACTGATTAATTCAATTAACCCTATGTTATGCCAAGTTTCCTTGTGAAGAAACTTGCTTTTACATTCTTATTCAGCATGACCCCATGCCACAGAGTCAATTCCAACTCTTGTAAACCCTATAGGAGAGGGCACAAGGAACTCATCAGGTTTACAAGGCTGTAAATCTTTACAGAAGCAGATGGTCACATCTTTCTCTCAAGGAACAGCTGGTGATTTCAAACCATTAACATTTCATTAGCAGCTGAGGACTCTTATCGCTGAACAATAAAGCTCCTTCTGATTGAACTTGTGAGTATGTGTTGCTTTTATTAGGTGCCACTGAGTTGGTTCAGACTCACAGTGACCTTATCACAACATAATGAAACATTGCCTGGTCCTGTACCATCTTCACAACTGTTGTTATGTTTGAGCCCATTGTTGCAGCCGCTGTGTCAGTCCATCTCACTGAGGATTTTCCTCTTTTTTGCTGACCTCCCACCACCCATGATAACTTTCTCCAGGGGGTGGTCCCTCCTGGTAAAGTGTCCAAAGTATGTGAGAAAAGTCTTCTCATCCTTGTTTCCAAGGAGCACTCTGGCTGTGCTTCTTGCAAGACAGATTTGTTCATTCTTCTGGCAGTCTGTAGTGTATTTAATATTTTTCCCTGTCTTAGTCAACTAGTGCTGCTTTAACAGAAATAATGGATATCCCTAAAAAGAGAAATTTTATTCTGTTACAGTCCAGTAGGCTAGAAGTCCAAATTCAGGGTGCCAGCTCCACGGGAATGCACGCGCTTTCTGTGTTGGCTCTGGAGGAAGGTCTGTGCGATGTATTGGTCTTTCTTTGGTGTGAGAGCATCTCAGAACAGGAACCTCAGGTCTGAGGGACATGCTGTACTCCCAGTGCTGCTTTCTTGATGGTGTGAGGTTCCCAGCTCTCCGCATGCTTCCCTTTCCTTTTACCTCTTGCAGGATAAAAGGTGTTGCAAACCATACTCCAGGGAAACTTCCCTTACAATGGAACAGGGAGATCACCTTAGGAAGGGTGTTACAATCTCCCCTAATCCTCTTTAACATAACTCAATCTATTAACTCCAGGCAGAGATCAGGATACACAGCTTAGAAAAATCACAAAATGAAGGGCAAAAAATACTGAGAATCGTAGCCCAGCCAAATTGTATACACAGTATCTGGAGGACACAATTCAGTTCATGACCTGCCCCTCACTGTAACTGAAAGACAGCAATTCATCTTTGGTCATCCTTATTCATTGTGCTTTGTGCAGTTTGCACACATGTGAGTTGATTGGAAATGCCCTGACTCAGGTCAGGTACACCTGAGTCCTCACAGTGACATCTTTGCTTTTCAACACTTTAAAGAGGTCTTTTGCAGCATATTTTCCCAGTCCAATGTGTTATTTGAACTCTTGATTGCTACTTCAATGGGCAGTGGTTGCGGATCCAAGGAAATGAAATCCTTAGCAGATTTTGTCTTTTCTCTGTTTATTATCATGTTACTTATTGGTCAAATTTTGAGTTTTTTTTTTTTTTTAATGTTCTATAATTCATACTGAAGGCTGTGGTCTTTGGTCTTCATCAGTAAGTGCTTCAAGTTCTCCTCAGTTTCTGTAAGTAAGGTTGTGTCATACACACATCCCAGGTTGTTAAAGAGTCTTCCTACAACCTTGATACCTTGTTCTTCATATAGTACAGCTTCTCAGATTACTTACTTAAAATAAAAATTGCATAAATATGGTGAAACGTTACAATCCCGACACACATTTTTCCTGATTTTAAACAATGCAGTATCCCCTTGTTCTGTTTCTATGACTGCCTCTTGGCTTATGTACAGGTTTCTTATGAACATATTTAAATGTTTTGGAATTCCCATTGCATGCCATGGTATTCACACATATGTATCATAACAAATTACGGATAACAGCACAAACAATGCCAAGCCAAGTGTCACCATGAGTTGGATCCGACTTGATGGCACTTGGGTTGGCATCATTTGTGTTGTTATCTGTAATTTGTTATGATACATACATATGAATACCATGGCATAGTCCACAAAATACAGGTAAGCATCTTTGTGGTATTCTCTGCTTTCAGCTAAGATTAGCCCAACATCATCAGTGATATCCCTAGTTTCATGTCCTCTTTTGAACTAGGCTTGACTCTCTGGCAGGTCTCTGTCACGTACTGTTACACGTGTTTTTGAATTACCTTCTGCAAAATTTTACTTGCTTGTAATGCTAATGATACTATTCAATAGTTTCCAAACTTTGTTGGATCACCTTTCCTTGGAATGGGTAGTAGGCTGATGTAATCAGTGGAAATGAGAATGTAAGAAAATATAATGAACTGGTTCATAAAATAGTAAACCTTTTAATTTAATGGATGCATGGGTGGTGGATCTATTTACCATTTGTGATGGTTTTAAAATACTTCCATAAATTCTCTAGTACTCCCTTTAGGAGGTGGCATTTAATCCTTCTTCCTTTTGAGTCTGGTCTGGACTTGGTGACTCATTTCCAGTGAACTGCATGTGGTGGTCATGATATTGTGTATAACTGATCTTTCTCTCTTGGATTACTTACTCTGGGAGTAGACATACTGGGACATGTCAAGCAGCACATGAACAGGCCTATGTAGCCAGGAACTGAGGTTTCCTGTCTATGCCCATGTAAGTGAACCATCTCATTAGCAGGTTGGCCAGCCCCAATCAAGTCTTCAGATTATCATGACACTAGCTGACATCTTGATTACAGTATCATGAGAGACTCATTCAGAACCATCCAGCTAAACTTTTCTTGAATTATTGATCTGTAGAAACTGTAACATAATAAACGCTGCTAAGTTTAAGACACTAAGTTCTGAGAGTAATTTGTTTTGGAGGAATACATAAGTAATATACCTCTGAGTCAAGTAGTGATTTCTGCATAGTCTCTGAAATGTGTAAGAGAAGGAAATAATAATACAGTGGAGGAAAGGATGTGTATTGCAAGCAATAGATTGATCATTTCAGGCAAAGTGATTGGCATAAAAGCAGAGTCCTTAGGAATGCTGCAAAAACAAAACAAAACACCTAGCTGCTGTCTAGTCAATTCCAACTCATGGTGACTTCATGTGTTGTCAAGTAGAAGGATGCTTCATAGAGTAGTCATGGCTGTGACAATTTGGAAGCAGATTGCTAGGTCTTTGTTCCTCTGGATGGGTTCAAATCATCAACCCTTCTATTGGTAGGTGATTGCTTAACCATTTGAGCCACCTAGTAAATTCTTTGGAAAATTGAAAACTGTAGCAAAAAGCATGAGGTTGGGGCAAGGCCAAGATGGCAGAGTAGTTAGAAGCTTCCCATGATCCCTCTAACAACAAAGACCTAAAAGAAAAAATAAATTGATTGTGAGGTCTAATAAGTAAGTGTATTCATCCTAGAAAAAGTGCTACATACCTTGTTGTTGAATATCACTACAATCACATTCAAAGTACCCCCCTTGGGAAGCTATGAACTGATGCCAATGCCTAGTCCACCCTTCACAGCAATTTTGGAACTGTTTTCCTGGAATGGCCATCAGAGCTATTATCATATTACCCTTAATGTCCTGAGTATCATTAAAAAGACTTTCTTTCAATAGTTCCATTGGGGCCCAGATCAGGTAAGTAGGGAGGGTTTTCCAGTATAATTATTTGTTTACAGGCTTAAAGCTCCCTTGCAGGCAGTGCCATGTGAACTGGTACTTTATTGCGATGAAAAAGACACGAGTTTTGGGGAAAAATTTCAGGTCATTTTCATCTAACTTTTTCATGTAGCCTCTTCAGCACTTCTAAATCATAAATTTGGGTACCTGTTGATCTAGTTGGTACAAATTCATAATGATCAATCCCTCTGATACCAAAAATGTTTGGCAATGTTGTTTTTACTCTTGATTTGGACTGATGGAAATTTTTTGGTAGTGGAGAATTGGCTGACTTCATTGTGCATTTTGATGTTTTGTTTCAGAATAATATTGGTACACTCATTTTTTTATTACTGGTAATAACAGACCCAAACATCATCTTGCCTCTCGAAGAGGTTTTGGAAAGCTTTGACTCTCTTTTGCTTTTGTTCATCAGTGAGCTCCTATAGACCATTTTTGCACACACTTTTCTCCTGCTAAGATTCTCAGTGAACATTATCCTGTTTCTTTGTTGATGTTTACTTGATGTGCTATGCCTCTCACAGTCAACTGATGATTTTGATGCACAATTAAATGAATTTTGCAATATTTCATCACTTCTGCTCGTTACTGGCCATAGTGAACTCCCTTCATCATTGATACTTTCTTCCCCCTCAGAAAAACTTCTAATATGTTTATATACTGTCGTATTCTTCATGATATTATCCTCATAAATTTGGACTAACATGTCCTTGATTTCACTTCTACTCATACCAATTTGAACAATAAATGTAATGTTTGTTTTTTGCTCTAATTGAAGCTGTGACATTGTCATTGATGACACACAGAAATGAACAGTAATAATGAACACCACTCAGCAAGGCACTGTCACATGTTGACACAAACACAGCTATGAGACACTAATATACTAAAGTTATGATACCTTACCAAGTTGTTTGTACAGTGCTGACAACATAAGCACAAGATGGCAAGTTCACAAAGTTAATTGTCAGACCTTGTATGCACGACATTCTAGGAGCCCTGAACATCACAGGAAAAGTCAAAATATAGGACTGCATGATGGAGAAGGAGAGTAGACCCAGAAGTACCTACAATTGGCTATACCCGAGCCACCAGGAATCAGCTGCACCTAGCGTAGTGAATGGATCAGTCATATTTGGAGAGAATCTTCCTCAGCGGGAGAGACAGAGCAGTGGAGAGTATATTAGCTCTTCTAGAACCAGTGAAAATTGTCAGGCATTCACAAAAAAACTAAGTGGATTGCTTCTAATCTGCTGTGTGTAGATTTAAGCCTTTCCTTGAGGGTAAACGTCTATCCTTTTCCCCAACACTTCTCCTTCCCTCCTCTGCACTTCTTCCAGCTCCACAGATTGATGCCATTACCTTAGACAGAAGTAGGACTCCTTCTGTGGCCTGAGCCATTCTCCTAGACTGAGTTAAGGAACAATTTAGCAAACTAGGGGAAGAAAGGAATATCTAGTGACTACCCTGAGTTGGAAATTTGAGGCAGAAACTGTTCTTTCATCTAGAATCAGACATAAGGTGAAATGCTTCCCTAACAGACACTCAGGCATCGCTATTAACCCCCTTGCTTTCTAATTACTTGCAGTCAGATGCATTTGCCTACACCAACCACCCCTGACTACCTGGGAAAGTAAGAGAGAGTCTATACCACACATAGTGTGATTGACAACCTAGATGAATGAGCCAAATCTGTACAAGAAAAGGAAATGAATCTTGGGCTTACATGTCTAGTAACAGCTCTAACTACCTGATGACAGGATTTCAGAGCTTCAAAAGCACAAATTACTAAACTGTACATACAACCAGCCTATTTGGACATTTCAAAACAAAGCAAGAAGCCAGGATACAGTAAGCAAACAAAATAATGGCTCAGAGACAACAGTCAATATAAAATCACTTAAAGAAGCAGGCTTTAGATGAGCTTTAGAGATGCTAGTGATGGCTTTAGAGAGCTCCTAAAACAAAGAAACAAGAAATTTTCCAGATGAAGAGAACTCCCTGGAATTACTGGAAGTGGAATACAAAAGATCATATTTAGAGTATTCAAGAGATCAGGAAGAAGGTGAAGCAAAATACAGCAAAACATATTGCCAAATTGAACAGGCTGCAAGAAAGTATACAGAGACAGGAAGAAAGTCAGAAGATTCATAATAAAATAACTGAATTAGGTAACTCAATAGGAAGCTAAAGCAGCAGAACTGAAACAACGGATGGGAAATTAGTGAGACTGAAGACAAAGCATGTGACACCAACATATTTGAGGAAATATCAGATAAAAAAGTTTAAAAAAATCCATGAAAAACTAAGAATCATGTGACTCTATCAAGGGAAATAATCTGTGAGTGATTAGAGTATCAGCATTGGGGCAGGGAGGAGAGGGGGAAAGGGAGAAGGGAAAACAGAAAATACAGAGAAAATTGTTGAAGTTTGTTAACAGAAAACATCCCTCAAATAACGAAAGATGAGATGGTATCAATTCAAGATATTCATAGAACTTCACACAAGGTATCCCAAAAGGAAGACTCAAAGACATATTAAAATGAAACTTCCAAAACTAAAGAGACAATTTTAAAACTGGCTAGGAATAAGCAATAAATAATCTACAAAGAAGAGTTAATAAGACTAAACTTGGACTACGTGGTAGAAACTTTGCAGGCAAGAAGGCAATGGGATGACATATATAAAGTCCTTAAGGATAAAAAATTATTAGCCAAGATTTCTATATCCAGCAAAACTGTCTCTCAAATATGACGGCAAAATTAGGGCTTTTCCAGATAGACAGAAATTTGAGGAAATTGCAAAAACCAAAACAAACTTACAAAAAAAATGCTAAAGGGAGTCCGTTGGCTAGAAAATCAGTAACATCAGATAAACTATCTAGGCTAGAATGTAAGACAGAGAAAGCAGATATCAACTCAGATAGGGAAATCACAAAAATAAATCAAAGGCAAAATACTGAAAATAGGGAACCACAGATTACAACAAAAAAAAGAAGGGCTTAAAAACATAGTCATAGATCTTTCATATGGACAGGAAGTCAAGGTGACACAAATAAATGAAAGACTGGTTTTCATTTAGAAAAACAGAGGTAAATATTAAGGTAATTACAAAGGAAAATAACAATCCTATGCACTGAAATAAAAACAAGAAAAACATGAAGTCTCAGCAAATACAAAACAACTAATAGAAAAAGATGAAAAGAAGACACATAAAAAATGACTCAGCACAGAAAATTAAGTGGCACAAAGGAATTGCCTAAAGTGCATAAAAGATAACATCAAAATGATAGGACTAAACTCATCTCTATTGGTAGTTACACTGAATTTAAATGGATTAAATGTACCAGTAAAGTGATGGAGAGTGGCAAACTGAATTAAAAAAATAATTCATCTATATGCTGCCTACAGACAGAATTTAGACTAAAAGACATGAACAAACTAGAACTCAAAGGATGGAAAATTATATATCAAGCAAAAAAAAACTTTTAAAGAGCAGAATTGGCAATATTAATTTTTGATAAAATAGACTTTGAAGTAAAATCCACCACAGTGGATAAAGAAGGACATTACATAATGATTAGAGAATCAGTACTCCAGGGTGACATAACCCTATTAAATATTTATGCAGCCAATGATAGGGCTACTAAATATGTAAAACAAACTCTAACAGCATTGAAAAGAGAAATAGACAACTCAACAATAACAGTAGGCAACTTCAACATCCTGCCCAGAAAGAAGCTAGGTAAAATCATGGGCGACCTAAATGCCACAATCAACCAACTCACCTCGAAGACTTATACAGAATGCTCCACACAACAGTATACTTTCTTTTCCAATACACACGAAATATTCTACAGAATAAATCACATATTAGGCCATAAGCCAAGCCTTAACAAAGTACAAAGCAAAATATTACAAAGCATCTTTTCTGACCATAAGACCATAAGAGTAGAAATGAATCACAGAGAAAACAAAGGGGGAAAAAAAATCAAACACATGGAAACTGAACAACCCCTTGTTTTTGTAGAAATCAAGGACAGAATAAAGAAATTCACAGAATTAAATGAGTATTAAAACACATCTTATCAAAACCCTTGGGACATAGCAAAAGCAGTATTCAGTGGTCAACTTATCTCAATAAATGCAAGCATCCAAAGAGAAAGGGTCTGTCATTGATTAACTTGTGTTCCCTCCTAAAAAATATGTGTTTTTTTTTTTTTGGCTAGGTCATGGTTTCTGGTTTTGTGTAATGTTCTTGCCTCTATGATGTCAATGAGGATTGATGGGTGGCAATTGTGATGATGGGGCAGCACTCAGTGTATTAGATTGTTTTGAGCATTGAGGCAGTCTCTTAATACATAAAGGAAAGAAGCTAGCAGAGAGATTTGGGGACCTCATACCAGAAGAAAGTAGTGCCAGGAGCTGAGTGCATCCTTTGGAAAGGACCAGGGTGCCTGCACCTCAGAAGCCTCTAATCCAGGGTAACATTGACAACAAGGACTTTTCTCTAGAGCCAGCAGAGAAAGTTTCCCCTGGGGCTGACACATGAATTTGGACTTGTAGCTTACTGGATTATGACAAATAAAATTCCTCTTTTTAAAGCCCTCTACTTGTTGTATCTCTGTTATGGCAGCACTAGATGACTAAGTCAGCCAAGATGACTAAGATAGGGTCCAAATCAAAGCATTAATCCTACAACTCTATCAAATAGAAAAAGAATAGGAAAAGAATGCCTCAGGCCCCAGAAGGAAGCAAATAATAAACATCAGAACAGAACTAAATGGATTAGAGAACAGAAAAAGCTTGTTCTTTGAAAAGATCAACAAAATTGATAAGCCGCTAGCCAAACTGAAAAAATAAAACAGGAGAGGAAGCAAATTACCCAAGTAAGAAATGAGACGGTGGATATCACAAAAGACTCAACTGAAATCAAGCAGAGCATAATAGAATACTACGAAGAATCATACTTTAATAACAAATTTTAAAATCTAGAGGAGATGACAAATTTCATCAAACACACACTACCTACCTAAAGTAATACAAACTGAGGAAGAACAACTAGATAACCCTCCCCCCGAAAAAAGAGGAGATTGGAAAGGTAATTTAAAAACTCCCAACAACAACAGCAACAAAGAAAAGCCATGGTCCCGACAGCTCTTCTGGAGAATACTACAGGACTTTCAGAGGGGAGTTAACACCACTACTACTAAAGGTACTGCAGAGCATAGGGAAGGATGTAATACTTCCAAGCCCATTCTATTAGGCCAGCATAACCCTGATTTCAAAACCAGGTAAAGGTGGCACTAAAAAGGAAAATTACAGACCAGTATCTCTCATGAAGTCACGTGCAAAAATTCTTAACGAAATTCTAGCCAATAGAATTCAGCAACATACCAAAAAATAACTCACCATGACCAGGTGGGATTTATGCCAAGGATGCAGGAAAGGTTTAACATTAGAAAAACCATTAATGTAATCTACCACATAAATAATACAAAAGGCAAGAATCACTTGATTTTGTCAACTGATGTAGAAAACACATTTGACAAAGAACACAAATTCATTTTAAATACTCAGTGAAATAGGAATAAAATGGAAATTCCTCAGCATAACAAAGGACATTTATACAAAGCCAACAGCCAACGTCATCCTAAATGGAGAATGTCTGAAAGCACTGCCCTTGAGAACAGGAACCAGACAAGAATTTCCTTTATATCCACTTTTGTTTAATGTTCTGGAGGTTCTAGCAAGAGCAATCAGGCAAAACGAAGAAATAAAAAGCATCCAAACTGATAAGGAAGAAGTAAAAGTATCTTTCTTTTTGCAGATAGTGTGATCTTATACACAGAAAACCCTAAAGAATCCATAAAAATACTACTGGAACTAATAGAAGAGTTCAGTAAAGCATCAGGATACAAAAATAAACATACAAAAATCAGAAGGATTCCTTTAAACCAACAAAGAACATCAAATAGGAAATCATCAAATCAAAACCATTTACAATGGCCTCCAAAAAGACTATTTAGGAATAAGTCTAACCAGAGATGTAGAAGTCCTATACAAAGAAATTACAAGATACTATTGCAAGAAATCAGAATACATAGCTACATAAGTGAAGAAGACTACCTTGCTCGTAGATGAGAAGACTAAACATCATGAAAATAAGTGTCTGTTCTACCCCAAGCAATCTGTAGATTCAATGCAATCCTGATACAAATTCCAATGACGTGTTTTAATGAGATAGAGAAGGAAATCACCAACTTAATATGGAAAAAGAAGAAGCTCTGGATAAGTAAAGCATTACTGAAAAAGAAGAACAAACTGTGAAGCCTCACACTGTCTGACTTTAGAACTGATTACACTGCCATGGTAGTCAAAACACCCTGGTACGTGTATAAAAACAGACACATAGACCAATGTGACAGGACTGATATTCCAGGCATAAGAGTGTCCACCTATGAACACTTGATATTTGACAAAGACCCATAGTCCGTTAATTAGGGGAAAGACAGTCTCTTTAAGAAACAGTGTTGGAATAACTGCGTACAAATCTGCAAAAAAATTGAAAGAAGTCCCATATCTTACAGCAAACAGAAAGACCAACTCAAAATAGATCAAATAACTAAATATAAAAGTAAAAACAATAAACATAATGGAAGAAAGAATAGGGACAACGCTGAGAACCCTAATACATGGCATGAGCCAAGTGCCAAGCCAAGTGCCGTCGAGTTGGATCCAACTCATGGCGACCCTTGGCTTGGCACTTGGCTCATGCCATGTATTGTATACATGGCATGAACAGAATACAAAACATCATTAACAGTGCACCAGCACCAGAAGGGAAAAGAGATATTTGGGAACTTCTAAAAATCAAACACTAGTACTCATCCAAAGATTTCATCAAAAGAGTAAAAAGAGAGCTACAAACTGGGAAAAAGTTTCTAGCTACTACAAATCCAATCAGTGTTTAACGGACAGAGGATCTGAACAGGCACTTCACTAAAGAAGACATTCAGGCAGCTAACAGATACATGAGTAAATACAATCATTGGCCATTAGCAAAATCCAAATCTAAACTAGTGAGATACTGTCTCACCCCTACAAGGTTGGCATTAATTCAAAGAAAAGACAAAATGCTAAATGTTGGAGAGGTTGTGGAGAAATTGTTGGTGGGAATGTAAAATGGTTCAATCACTTTGGAAAGCAATTTGGCGCTTTGTTAAAAAGCCGTCCAAAACAACAGACAGATGGTATGATCTTATACACAGAAAACCCTAAAGAATTCATATAAATGCTACTGGAACCAATAGAAGAGTTCAAAAAGGTGGAATCAGCCTAGGTGCCCGTCAATGGATGAATGGACAAACTGCGGTATGCAAGGTCAACCAGTTAAGTTCACGAACTCATCCTAGAAAAAGTGCTATGTACCTCATTGCTGCATATCAGTATGGTCATGTTCAGAGCACTCTCCATGGGACGCTATGCATCTGTGCCAGTGTCTAGTCCACCCTTGAAAGCAATTTTGAAATTATTTTTCTGGAATGGCCATCAGAGCTGTTGTTGTACTACCTTTGATGTCCTGAATGTCATCAAAATGTCTTCTTTTCAATATTTCCTTTAACTTTGGGCAAAGAAAAAAGTAATTGGGGGCCAGATCTGATGAGTAGGGAGGGTGTTCTGATACAGTTATTTGTTTGCTGGCTAAAAACTCCCTCACAAACAATTGTACAATTAAGTTTGCGAACTTGCCACCATGCCACCTTGCACAATGACCATTCTAGAAAGAGTTCCAAAATTGTTTTGCAGGGTGGAATAGATACTGGCCTCAGTGCATAGCTTCCCAAGGGGAGTACTTTGAAGGTGACTGCAGTGATATTCAGCAATGAGATATGTAGCACTTAGAGCAGTTAAGTTCAGGGACTTAATTGTTGGACCTCATATTCACACAATGGAATGCTATGCAACGATAAAGAACAGTGATGAACTTGTGAAACATCTTCTAATGTGGAGGAATCTGGAAGCCATTATTGCTGCGTGAAATTAGTCAGTTGCAAAACGAAAAGTATTTTATGAAACCACTACTATGAGGACTCACGAAAAGATTCAACCAAGAAAAAAACAGTCTTTGATAGTTCTAAGAGTGTGGAGGGAGGGAGAGCAGTATTTACTGATTAGATAGTAGAAAATAACTAAGTTATGTAAAGAGAAAGGCAACATACAGTAGAAGAAAAGTCAGCACAATTGGACTAAACTAAAAGCTGAGAAGTTTCCTAAATATAACCCAACACTTTAAAAGACAGAGTAGCAGGGGCAAGAGGCTGGGGACAGAGGACGTATCTGTCAATTGACCTATCAAAATTTGTTAAGAAAATGCTCTACATCTCACTTTGGCAAGTGTTGTCTGGGGTCTTAAAAGCTAGCAAGCAGTCATCTAAATAGCAACAATTCGTCCCAATCCAGTTGGAGTAAAGGAAAAGGGAAGACATCAAAGATATAAGGAAAATATGAGCTCAAGAGACATAAAGGGCCATATAATCCAGAGACTACATCAGCATGAGACCGGAAGAACTAGGTGGTGTCTGGCCACCACCAATGGCTGCCCTGTCAAGGTATACAGTGTAGAATCCCTGATGTAGCAGGAGAAAAATGGATATGCATAACATGAACTCTATTAAAATGATCAGACTTGATGATCTGACAGAACAGAGGGTCACCAGGAGACATGGCCCCCAGACTCTCTGTTAGCCTAGAACTTAAACCACTCTTGAGACGAGCTCTTCAGACAAGGATTGGACTGGAGTATAAGACATAAAATGTTACTGGCAAAGAATATGCTTCCTGGCTTAAGTAGACAAGTAAGGCTAATTGGGTGACACCTGTCCAGAGACGAGACGAGCAGGTAGAGGGGCAAAGGAGCTGGTTGAATAGACATGGAAAATACAAGGTAGACGGGAGGAGTATGCTCTCATGGGGTCAGGAGAGCAGCTAGAGTTACATAGCAGTGTGTGTGTGTCAATGTTTGTATGACAAATTGACTAGGACTGTAAATTTTCACTTAAAGCACAATAAAATATTTTTAAAAATGCTATCTGGATATAGCATTTTATTTAGATATGTAGGTAAAGATGTGCTAGAAATCATAAGTATAAATATGATATATAGATATCAATACGTAACTACACACACACATTTTTGTGGAGCTGTCATTGATCCCCACTGACGATGGTCGTTGGGTGACACTATTCCTCCTTTAATACCACTTTCTTCTCCTAGTCACTCCTGCCACACTGGCTTCCTTACTGATTTTCAAACACTTCAAGCTTATTCCTACCTCAGGGCCTTTCCCTTGTTGACCCCAGTGAACGAAATACACTTCTTCCAGTTGTCTGACTGTTGTGTTCTTCCACTTTATTCAGATCTGTTGTTGGGTATCACCTACTGAGAAAAGGCTTTAACAACCACCTTATTCAAAATAGCACTACTTTCTATCCTTTTCATCTACTTATTCTATTTGTCCTTATAACATATTTTTTTTTAAAGCAGAGAGAATTTTTCAGCAAAGATAACTGAAATCGTGAAGGCTAGTGGTCTCAAGTAGTACTTGATGTTGACAGAAATGAGAGCCAGGGAAGAAGGCAGTATGTGTGTACCTTTCCCGTGCACACTTTTAAACTATAAGAGCTTAATTGGGGCTCAGTTTGAATATCCTAGCAGAAAAGATGAATGCCTGTACTTGCTGTAAGATTATTATTTCCTAGTGCCTCAGGGTCCAATGCTAACACCTGTGATTTCCCTATATCCTGCCTATACCTTTTTAAATGGGTTCTTTACTGATCTCTCCTTGAACTGCTTAATTTGAGAGTATAATGACTTACCTGCTGATGGGTCCTTGGAGGTCTCCCTTGAACCATATACTGTCAGTTCTTTGCCACGATTGAGGCAGAGTCTTATCAAGGGCAGGGTCCTATCATTCCCCTATGAGGTACCAGCAGAGTGTCCAAGACCATAACAGGTAATCAATACATACTTAATAGACTGGTGAACAAATGACAAAGAGGAGGTAAAATAAAAAAAGATAAGGAGGCTTTGATTTGTGTTTTCTTAATGACTAATGAAAGCCCTGGTAGTGCAGTGGTTAAGAGCTCAGCTACCTACCGAAAGGTCAGCAGTTTGAATCCACCTGCCACCCCTTGGAAACTCTATGAGTCAGTTCTACTCTGTCCTCTGGTGATGTTATGCGTCATAATCAACTTGATGGCAACGGGTTTGGCGTGTTTGGTTAATGACTAATGACACTGAGCATTTTCACTTCATGTCTACTAAGTGGCTACAATTAAAAAAGGAAAACAACAAGTGTTGGTGAGGATGTGGATAAATAGTAACCTTCATTCATTGCTGAAGGGATTGTAAAGTAGAATAGCCACTGTGGGAAACCATTTCATGGTTCCTCAAATGGTGTCACTGTATCATTCAGTAATTCTACTCCTAGGTATATACTCAAAAGAACAGAAAGCAGAAACACAAAGAGATACTTGTACACTGATGTTCACTGTAGCACTCTTCTTAATAGTCAAGAGGTAGAAAGAAGCTAAATGATCCTTAACAGATGAATAGATAAAAAAAATGTGATCATACGTACAATGGAATACTACTTAGCTCAAAGTGAATAAAAGCTCTGATACATGCTACCATGTGGACAAACCTTGAAAACATTATGCTGAGTGAAATAAGTCACACAAAGACCAGTATTAGAAGAATCTACATATATGAAATATCTAGAGTAGGCAAGTGTTCAGACACCCAAATTAATTGGTGGTTACCAGGGGGAAGATAAAAGGGAGGAAGAAAGAAGGATTCATTGCTTAGGAGACAGTGAGATTCTGATAAAGATGGTGCAAAACTTAGGAAATGAATAATAATGATGGCTGAACAACATGTTGAATATAATTAATGTCACTGAGTAGCATATACAAAAATCTTTGAAATAGCAAAGGTTTTGCTACCTTTATGTTTAATGGAAATCAGAGATAGAGGAAAAGAAAGCCATCCATCATAGAAGTATAGTTTACATGAATCTAAGAAGTCTTGTACTCCATCGTCAATGTTATGGATGTTGGGAAAGCTTCAGATCTCTCTAGATTCTTTCAAAACAAAACTTTAACTGTGAGATGTGCAGAAAGGTTAAGTTGTGTACTTAAGAGACAGGGCTTTGAAATCAGGCAGGCTAGCTGAATTCTTACTCTCTCTAGTTTTGTAAACTCAAGAAAGTCATTTAAATATTTTTATCCTCAGTGTTCTCGTCTATAAAATGGGGATAATATCCACTCTAAGTGTTGTTAGGAGTCCCTGGCTGGTACAGACGGTTAAATACTCAGGTCCTAACACAAAGTTGGTGGTTTAAATTGTTCCAGAAGCCCCTCAGAAGAGAAGCCTGGCAATCTACTTTCAAAAATATCAGCCAATGAAAATCCTATTAATCACACGTCTACTCTGACACACATGAGGTCACCATGAGTTGGAATTGACTCCATGGCAACTTTTTAAAAAGTATTATTATAAGTAGCCATGAGTCGGATCCGACTCAATGGCACTTGGCTTGGCTGGCTATAAGTATTTAATGAGATTATATCTGTAAAGTCTTTAGAATAGTGTCAGGCATTGATACAAAGCTCACTGACAGGGAGCTCCACAAACGAAAGCTGTTATGTTTACCTCATTTTCTTTTTTTTTGTCATTATGCTTACTTAACCATGGGGCAGCGGTGCTTCAGTCACAGAATACTTAAACTTACCTTCCATTAGGCAGACCAGGTTTGGCTCCAAGCCAACGTACCTCAGGCATAGCTGCCACCCATCTGTCTGTGGAAGCTGGTGTGTTGCTATGATGCTAAACAGGTTTCAGTGGAGCTTTCAAGCTAATGTAGGCTAAGAAGAAAGGCCTGGAAATCTACTTCTAAAAATCAGCAAATGAAAAGCCTGTGGATCACAATTCTTTGATCCCTTTGTACACAGGGTTGCTGCAAGTCAGGGATCAACTACAAAGAAGATGGTAACAGCAACAGGAAGGTCTCAGGCTGGTTTCTCTACAGAAGTAAAAGAATTAACGTGTGTAAATATACATATATAAACTTATATGGAAATGGCTCTTGTGGTTGTATACTTGTGCATCCCAAATCCATGGGCCATGATAAAGGCTTCTGATTCATGTAGCTGCAGAGACTGGTAAAGTCAAGACTGGCAGGCCAGACCATAGGTAAGATACTAGCTCTCAAGTCCCAAGAACCAGAGGTCAGGTGAACAGGAGATAGCCGCAGGCTCCACAGTGAGCAAAAGCCCCCAAGCCCTGCCAAAACATCGGCCCATACTTAGTGAAGGCCACAAGCCCAAGTAAACTCTCCTTTTAGTGACAGGCTGCTCATAGTAGATCCCATGAAGTGGGTGATCACATATCAAACCTCAACAGGGAAGTGAGCACAGCATTGCACAATAGCCAAAACACTGAGAATCACGGTCCTGACAAGTAGACACATAATCTTAACCATCACAGTAACTTGTATGACTTCTGCTACCAGAAGTATTTTCTGATTCCAAAATTGCAAGCAAATCTTCAAGTGCCAACATGAAATCTACTGCATGACAGTAAAAAAGTATTAAGTAACACTTACTATTACAGAGATTACCAAAGATCTCAATATCTCACCATTTTATGGCATAGCCACAGATACAAGTAATCCCCAAAGAAAACAAATAATTTCCCTTTGCGTCAGTTCTATCCTGGCCCCTAGGGTCACCATGAGTCGGATCCGACTCGACGGCACTTGGCTGGCTCTGCAATATAAATAATAAAAAAAAAGTTCACTCGGTTTTCCTTGGAAATTCCGTGGGGCAGTTCTACTCTGTCCTGTGGGGTCATTAAGAGTTGGAATTGACTCAACAGCAAAGTGCTTGTTTTGTTTTTTAGGTATGCCATGTATTTATGTGTGTGGAAAAAGTCTATCTTATACAGCTACCTTTTCCTCTGAAGTAGGAGTTCAAAAACAACAAATTTCTGCGGAGATTCTTATTCAGTTCAGAATAAATGAGAAATATTTTACAGCAATAGAAATCTTAGTGGAAAGTTGTGTAAAGATGCACACAATGTTTATTCAAAGTTGAAACAAAGCGTGTATGATTCTAAGGAAGGTTCTGGATGTTTTGCTCCCATCTGTACAATGCTGCTCAGACATTGTCTGATATTCTTTCACTTGACAATGAAATAATTACTATGAAATTGCTTTCCTACTTCAGCATTTATTGTTTAGGCTGAGTGGTTAAAGAAGTTTGCAATTTTGTTGGCATTTAGTGTTCTCTAGCTTATCTTGCTTTCAAAAACTCGTTGGGTCTCTTACACAAATGCAGCTGAGAGAATCCTCAGTTCATCTGACACACTAAAATTATCCTTTGATTCTGAAAGAAAAGTCCCCAAAATTCTTGTTGACATTTTAAACAACCCACTGAGTGAAGCCTATTTATGCTTCCTTTACAGTTTCTGATATCTCTTTAGCTATGTTGTTGTTAGTTCCCATGGACCTGATTCCAACTGATGGTAACTTGATGTGTACAGAAAACAACTGCTCTAAAGGTTTTTCAAGGCTGTGACTTTTCATAAGCAAATCACCAGGTTTTGTCTTACTAAGTGCCTCTGGGTGAGTTTCAAACATCTTTTGGAGTAGGTGAGCACCTAAAGATTTTTGGCACTCAGACACTCCTTTAACAATAAAATTATGCAAATTGAAAAACAGCAAACAAGAGTATTACTGAAGACTTCATTGCTTAAAAAAATCTCATTGAACACGCTAAGGAAGAATTGATAGAAAAATCGGTTCTTTTAACTGTTGTGGCTCTTCCTAAAAGAGGTAAAACTGTGAACAGAAAAATAAGTTTTAGACTGAATAATTATTGTGGGACTTACTGCAACTGTCCTTTGAGCTTGATTTTATATCTTGAAGAATTTGACTCTTACAGAGATGCTATTAAATACTGTTCCAGCCAGGGAATAAGTAGACTCATCATACATTGTCTTCAAGAAGAAGGAAGAAGAAACTCAATAATGTGTTTGTTTGTTTGTTTTTGTCAGAGAAGATTAAAAAAAATGTTTATCAAAAGATTCAATACAGTCCTGAAGGATATTATAGGAAGCTATATCATGAAAGACGGTATTATGTGATTCAGCAAATCGAATTCAAAGATCAGTTTTTAGAGTTGCTAATTTTATGCTAGTACATGTTCCTGTAACAGCTCATTATGCTAATGCCAAGTGTGCTTTATCATTAATGAATATTCAGTGGACAAAAGAACAAGTAATTTGGATATGACTGCGGTAGAATCTGTGTTACGATCCAACTGGAACATAGACCATCACGCAAATATTATAAGCAAATTCTACAAAAGAAGTAACTGTTAAGGAAAGACAGATCATCAGGGAAATGTGATTAAAAAACAAACAAGTCAGTTCCAGTTATGGTGACCCTATGGTCAGTCAGAGTAGAACTGTGCTCTGCAGGGTTTTCTACAGCTGATTTTTCAGAAGTAGATTCTCAGGTCTTTCTTTTAAGACTTCTCTGAGTGACTCGAGTGTCCAACATTTCCAGCTGAATGGGTTAACCATTTGCACCATCCAGGGATTCTAGTTAAAGGAATAAGAATTCAATTAAATAAAAAAAAAGGAAAGAAAGAAAGAAGGAAATGAGTATTTACTTACATACTTACAATTTGTTTCAGATAAACACCAGGTGATTTTGTGTAATATGTACCACGAAATATTTTTCTTTGATCCCAGTGTACAATGCATATGTAATTGGAAATGATTCAAATTTACCTGATGTCTCACATTTTTATTTTGTAAATCTGGTAACTCTAGCTAGCAGCCAAATGCAGAGGGACTCAGGACCCTCCTAAACCATCTGATTCATTTAGGAACCTGTTTTTGCCACAAGATAGACCATGAAATAAGGAAGAACAGTGCTTATGATTAATATTTTTGTTACTCTTCTGGGCCACCTAGTAAATTCTGACTCATAACGACGCTACAGGACAGAACAGAACTACTCCGTAAGTTTTCCTAGACTGTAATCTTTACAGGTGGACCCTGGTGGTGCAGTGGTTAAGAGCTTAGGCTGCTAATGAAAAAGTCAGTGGTTCAAATCCACCAGTTGCTCCTTGGAAACACTATAAAGTATTTCTACTCTGTTCCGTAGGGTCACTGTGAGTTGGAACAATCTCAACAGCAACAGTTTGGTTTGGTCAAGTGCTCACCCATTGTACCATCAGGGCTCTTCAGTTACACCTTAATGTCTGGAGACTGTCCTGTCCAACAGCACAGAAATCCCATTGCAAAGAGAATCTCAGTAGTTCAATCTCCAGAAAGATGGAATTGGAGAGCCAATGCACTTGTGCAAACTCTTAATGCTTCACAGGATTTTTTTTAAGTCCTGCTTTATATAACAGCCACTTGATGCTCTTGCCAACTGTAAAAGAAACTGACACTAAGCCTGGGAAGATGCTTCCCTTAAACCAGTTGTCCTTGAGTAGCTTGGTGCATGTAATCCAACTGCCCAAGTTTTGCCCATCCCTGGGGGCAGCTGGAAGTCTCTAGGATGCGTTTTTAGTGTTTCTTAAGTAGCTGTAGCACTTCCATTAACATATTCCCTGGTTGAAATTTAAACTTCATTCAGATAAGTGTTCCCTAGGGTTTCTACTTTCTTTCTAAATGTGTTTCTCCTATAGGCCTCTCAAAAAGAAAACATAAAATTAAATTTTCTATTCTCTTAATTTTATAAGAAACAAGTTGCTATGTCCAGCCATGCATGTTAAGTTTAGCTAAACTGTCAGTCAGTTCTTTTGCCTGCCAGACACCATTCAAAGAAGTGACAAGGCAAGACAACAGCTGCTTCCAGAAAGAGTCAGGGCAGAAACAAGGCAGAGCTTCTAGAAGCAGAGGTTCTTCTATGATAGGATGGTTACTGAAGGAGGATATCCAGTTACCATTACCTAGGCATCTAGGGTGGCACTGTGGTTAAGACCTATGGTGAGCCACAGCTACTACACAAAAGGTTGGCTGTTCAAATCCATCAGCCATTCCTTGGAAACTTTAAGGGTTAAATCTAGTCTGTTCTATAGGATTGCTGTTAGAATCAACTTGAAGGCAGTGGGTTTGAGTTTTTTTATGTATATTTTATTTTGTGTATTTTATGTATGTTTTATTTTATGTATTTATTTTCATTTTCAGAGTCTAGAAGATGGCTCTAGAGGCAATTTAACCAGTGTCCAGCCATAAGAAGTGGAACTCATGATGCACTAGTACTAAAAGTCAACAACAGAAGGCTTTGGTGGAGGAAGTAGCAGATTTCTGCTTTTGTGTCACCTGTCTGTCCGTGCAGGCTTGCCTGTTGCTATGATGGAGCACAGGTTTCAGCTAGAGCTGAGATGGGCTAGGAAGAAAAGCCTGGAAATCCACTTCCCAAAATCAGCCAATGAAAATTCTATGGATCATAACATTTCAATCTTGTGGTGCACGGAGTCTCTGCTAGTGGGGGGCTACTCAATGGCAGCTAACAACAGATTATGTTAAGACAGGTCTAAGTTCAAACTCTTAACAAAGAAATTAACCCCCTTGGTACATGTTTTCTCTTCTGAGAAAAAAGGTGAGAAGGATTCTTTTCTTATAAAACTGCTGTGAGAATTAAACACATACGGCAGCCTCCTGATAAATGTTACTTGTCTTTGCCCTTCATTGATTTGTGCCTGTACTCAGTCATTCAATCTACAAATATTTGTTGAGCATCTGCTATAAGTCTGGTAGGTGCTGGAGACAGAATGAGGACCAAAATCAGAAACAAAAAACAGTTATTCTTGCCTTCATGGCACTTACTGTAACTTTGCACAAATAATGTACACCTCCTACACTTATTTATCAACTGCTCCCTTCTCTCAGGAGATATTTTGATATGTAGTGCTAAGTGATTGACAAACAAACATAGAAAAATTAGCACAATGCACTTCAAGAAAATACCTAGCAGGAGGAGGGAGTGGTTAGTGACCAAAGGAGAAAGCGTGTTATTTTCACAAAAATTCATTATGCAGGAGGCAGACATTAATTAAACATTAAACATCAAATTATAACTGCGATACATGATATAAACTGGAGATTATGATGCCTAGAGAGCATATATTAGAGGGGTTCTACCCTCTCTGGGGCTTCAGATAAGCTTTTCTCCAGTATCTTCATTACATAGTGCTGCTGTATGTTACAGAGAAAAACTTGAAGGCTGTTTCAAGTTAAAACAGGTTTACTGAAGCCTTAAAATAATTGCTACTTGAGCAGCACATAGCCCACTGAAAATGGAACCAGGTAGTCCCAGGGCAGTTTCATTATACAAGTATTTTTTTGAGGTAAATAGAGGATCCAAACCATAGGGAGGATAATTACAGGAAAATAGATGAATACTGTAATAACCACACCCCGGTTAATGATTAATAATGATAGTATAGTTAATGATTACAGCTTGTTTCACAGAATGCTTAGATTAAGCTCACAAGATGCTTACATTATTTTCGTTGTCCATCTTGCAAAAATATCTTGTTGGCAACAGCACCTAGACAGCCCTCTTCCCAAGTGTGTGTATGTTGAAGGGTGTAGATAATCATTTGGTTAAAACCCCTTGGGGCATATGGCTTCACCTCCTAGTTTTAACCACTGAGGAAAAACTGGTTTTTCTAAAAAAAATACAGCTGTTAGTCTAGAAATTCAGATTTAGATTAGATAGCAGGGTTAGAATATTATGCCTCTGTCTGCACTGAATATTATCTTTTCCCAAGACATTAACAAAGAAATATGCAAGTAGCAGCTTTAAAGAATGGAAATTGATTGTCTCACAGTTTTGTAAGCTACAAGTCCAAATCAGGGTCACAGCCACGATGCTGATTCCTTCTGTTGGCCTCTCTCCTGCTTTCGGGTATTTCCTTATAATGTATTCCTTTGCTTATGGTCGAGTCCTCACACGGCACCTGTTTTCCCATTTGTGTGTGTCTCTGTGTCTATTCTACTCTTTTTTTTTTAATTGTGCTTTAAGTGAATGCCCACAATTTGAGTCAGTTTCCCATCAAAAACTTACACATAGCTTGTTATGTGGACCTAACCATTGTCTCCATACTGTGACAGCACACTCTTTCTCTCCACTCTAAAATTCAACTAGCTCCCTCTTTCCTCTCATTTGCCTCTGGACAGAGGCTGCTGGGTTAGTTTCCTGTACCCACTTAAGCCAAGAAGCACACTCTTTGCCGGAATCACTCCATGTCCTACAGACCAGTTCAATCCCCGTAGAATGGCTTAGGTCCTGGGCCAGCAGAGATTCTGGGGTCATGTCTTCCAGGGATCCTCCAGTCTGTCAGACTGTCAAGTCTGGTCTTTCTACTAGAGTTCCAGTTTTTCACCCCACATTTCTCCCACTCCATCAGGGACTCCTTGTTGAGTTCCCTGTAAGGGGAGTCATTGGTGGTATCCAGGCAGCATCTAGTTTCTTTCAGTCTCATGTTGATGTAGACTCTGGTTTATGCAGCTCTTCCTGTCTCTTGGGCTTGTATTTTCCTTATGTCTTAGATGTTCTTCATTCTCTTGCTCCAGGTGGGTTGCGACCAATTAATGCTTCTTAGATGCTTGCTAGTTTTTAAGACCCCGGATGCCACTCACCAGAGTGAAATACAGAACATTTTCTCAATAAACTTTGTTCTGCTAGTTCACCTAGATGTCACCTGAAACCATGATTCCCAGATCCTGACCCTACTTTTCTGTCCCTTGAAGCATTCGGTTGTATTTAGAAAACTTCTTAGGTTTTGGCTTAGTCCACATGTGCTGATTTCTTCCCTACTATGTGTTGCCCCTTCGTTCACCTATAATAATCCTTTTCTATTATGAAATCAGTGAGTACCCCTCTCACTTTCTCTCTCCCTTCCTGACCCCCCTCATAACCATCAGACCGTTTTCTTCTGTGTTTAAACCTTATTTCGAGTCTTTATAATAATGGTGTCATACAATATTTGTCCTTTTGTGACCAATTTCACTCAGAATAATGCCTTCTGTATTCTATGTTGTGAGATGCTTACCAAATTCATTTTTTTTTTTAATCGTTGTGTAATATTCCATTGTGTGAATATACCATAGTTCGTTCATCCATCTGTTGTTGGGCAATTTAGGTTGATTCTATCTTTTTGCTATTGTGGACAATACTGCTATGAACACTGGTGTGCAAGTATCTATTTGTGTGGCAGCACTTGTTTCTCTAGGATATATTCCAAGTAGTGGGATTGCTGGATCACATAGCATTTCTATTTCCAGCTTTTAAGGAAGTCCCAAATCAATTTCCAAAGTGGTTATATCATTTTACTTTTCCATCAGCAGTATGTAAATGTTCTAGTCTCTCCACAGCCTTTCCAACATTTATTATTTTGTGTGTTTTAGATCAATGCCCGCCTTGTTGGGTGAGATTGTATCTCACTGACCTTTTTATTTGGATTTCTCTAATGGCTAATAACAGATAGCATTTCCTCGTGGATATATTGGCCACTTGAATGTCTTCTTAGGTCAAGTGCCTGTTTGGATCTTCTGCCCATTTTTTATTGGGTTATTTGTATTTTAGTTCCTGAAGTTTTGCAGTATACTGTAGATTTTGCAGATTAAACACTGATCAGATTTGTTGTAGTCAATTTTTTTCCCCTAGTTTGTAAGGAGTCCTTTTACTTTTTTTGCTGAGGTCTTTGGATGGACTTAAGAGACTTTTAGGAGTTCCCAGTTGCCTATTTTCTCCTCTGGTCTTTGTACGTTGTTAATAGTGTTTTGTATCCTGTTACTGCTGTCTATTAGGGCACCCGGCATTGTCCCTATTCTTGCTTTCATAATCTTTGTCATTTTAATTTTTATGTTTGTTCTTTGATCATTTTTTTTTTTTTATTATGATTGAATGAAAATGTGCTTTCCTGTATAAATTTGCATGCCCACTGCACCTCCTACTGCTCTCCTTGCCGGGTGACAGCACATTCTTCCTCTCTGCTCCACGCATATCTTATCCTCCCAACAAACTCCTATCCCCTCCATTCCACCCACACCCCCTCCTCCAGTAAGAGGTCAGCAGGATGACATCCTACAGATGCAGAGAACCATAAAGTATGCACATGATATGATCACTCTGTGTCACCAAGTCCAATTGATTCATGTCCAAAAGAGGCCTCAATTATGATTTATCGACAGGGGCAGCATCAGGGCCAGGGGTCATACTCCAGGGGACTCCGAGGCCCAGGGACCATCAATTGTGGTCTTTTTATGGAGGTCTCAGTGTGTATTCCTTTTTATTCTTTTGTTGGCAGTGAGACTCAGCTTTGTGAGCTCCATCACGGCTATCACTTGTGATAGCCGGGCACCATATGGTTCTTGCAGTCACAAATTGATGTGGTCACTCACTCACATGAGTCTCTCTGTCGACTGAGTTCTCTTTCCCCATGTCAGTTTGGTCCTCGATGATCATCCGTTCCTGCTGAATTGGGACCATTTGCTGCACCCTCAGATGGTAGCTTGGCAGCGTCTAAGACCCCAGATGCCACTCTCCCATATGGAGTGCAGAAGGCTCTCTTAGAAAAACACTAGTTATACAATTGGCCTCGATTTCACCTGAGAGGATGGTCTCCGGCCCTCCGCCCCAACAACTCTGTCCTTATAATATTGGATTAAGATGGGAGAAGTAATCACGTTATGTTGAAGTCCAGTTAATACTGATCTTCTTTCTAATGTGTGCTGTCACAAATTTCACCCATATTTCTATCAATTATCTAATCAAAACCCTGCACCCTCTGCCCTCCCTCCCTTCTCACCCTTGCAGCCATCAAGTCTTTTCTTCTATGCATGAGTCTGTTTTTAAGTTATTATAGTAGGGGTCTCATACAACATTTGTCCTTTTGTCACTGAGTACTTTCACTCAACATAACGTCCTCCAATTGAAACCAGGTTATGAGATGTTTCCTAAAATCATCGTTGTTCTTTATCACTGTATAGTGTTCCATTGAGTATATATACCATAGTTTACCTATCCATTCGTCTGCTGTTGGGCATCTGGGTTGATTCCATCTTTTTGCTATTGTGGACTGTGCTGCAGTACACTTTGTGTGCATTTATCAGTTGGTATGAATGGCCTTGATTCTGTAGGATATATTCCAAGCAGTGGAATTACTGGGGCTTTGATCAATTTTGAGTTAGTTTTTGTGCATGGTGTAAGAACTGATTCTTGTTTCATTCTGTTTTGCAGATAAATATCCAGTTATGCCAGCACCGTTTGTTAAAGAGACTGTCTTTTCCCCGATTTACAAACTCTGGGCCTTTGCCAAATATAAGCTGCTTATAGATGAATGTTTTTATGTCTGGACTCTCAGTTCTGTTCTACTGGTGTATTCATAGGTTGTTGCACCGGTACCAGGCTGTTTGGACTACAACAAGAGTGTAACACATTTTAAAGTCTGGTGGCATAAGGCCTCCCATTTTACTCTTCTTCAGTAATGTTTTGCTTATCTGAGGCTTTTTCTCTTTCCATATGAAGTTAGAAATTTGTTCTTCCATCTCATTAAAAAATGTCATTGGAGTTTGGATAGGGATTGCATTGTATCTATAGATGACTGTGAGTAGAATAATTATTTTCACAATGTTGACTCTTCTATCCACGATCAGTGTAAGTTTCTCCAATTAGGTAGGTTTCCTACAGGATTTTTTTCTAATTTTCTTTGTATAGGTCTTTTATGTCCCTCGTTAGATTTATTCCTAAGTAATTTGATCTTCTTGGGGACGATTTAAACAATATTGATTTGATTTGATGATTTCCTTTTTGATAGTCTCTTCATATATTTATCTTGTATCCTGATGCTTGGCTGAGCTCTTCTATTAGTTACAGTTGGGTTTTTTGGGGATTCTATAGGACTTTCTGTGTATGAGATTGTATGATATAGAAATGCCAAGTGCCAAGTGCCATCGAGTCAGATTATTTCTGATGATATAGAAATAGAGATTCTTTTAATTATTTGTGACAATTTGGATGAATTTTATTTCTTTCTAGAATGATCACTCTGTCTAGAACCTCCAGCACAATGATGAATAAAAGCAGTGATAAAGAGCATCCTTGTCTGCTTTCATTCTCAAGGGAAATGTTTTCAGACTCTCTCATTTAGTATGACGTTGGCTGTTGGTTTTGTATAAATCATCTTTACTATGTTGACAAGTTTCCCTTCTGTTCCTATTTTTCTGCTTTTAACATGAACAGTGTTAGACTTTGTCAAAAGCCTTTTCTGCATCAATTGATAAAATCAAGTGGTTCTTGTCTTACATTTTATTTATGTGGTTGGTTACATCATCCTTCCAATATTGAACCACTCTTGCATATCTGGTATGAGTCCCACTTGATCATGGTGAATAAGTTGAACTCTACTGACTAGAATTCTACTGAGGATTTTTACACCTAGGGTAATGAGAGATACTGGTCTGTAATTTTGCTCTTTTGAGGTGTCTTTACCTGGTTTTTGGAAGCTTGTGCTGTAGTTGTTAAGTGCTGTGGCTACTAACATAAAGGTCAGTGCTGTGAATCCTCCAGACACTCCTTGGAAACTCTATGGGTCAGTTCTACTCTGTCCTGTAGAGTCACTATGAGTTGGAAATCGACTGACAGCAGCAGGTTTTGATATCTGAATTATGTTGCCTTATGGAATGAGTTTGAGAGTATTACATTCTTTTCTGTGTTCTGAAATAATTTTCATAATACTGATGTTAACTCTTCTCTGAAAATTTGGTGTTTCCCTTCCCCCCGTCCCCAGTTTTTTTGTAATTGATTTCTATTTTTATGGTTTTATGGTCTGAAACGATGCTCTACAATATTTTGATCCTTTGAATTTTATAGTGCTTGCTTTATAGTGTTACAAGTGGCCTATTCTGGAGAATGCTCCATGTGCATTGGAGAAGAAAGTACACTTGGGTGCTCTTGGGTGGAGTGTTCTATACATGTGTATGAAGTTGTTTTGGTCTGCTAGTGCCGGTCTAACAGAAATACCACAGAGTGGATGGCCTTAACAAAGGAAGGTTTATTCTTACACAGTCTGATAGGCTACAAGTCCAAATTCAGGCTGCCCACTCCATGGGAAGTCTTTGTCCCTTTTTGGTTCTGGAGGAAAGTCTGGTATTGCATCAGTCTTTGTCCAGGGAGTGTCTTGGCACAAGAACCTCAGGTCTGAAGGATGTGCTCTTCTCCTGGTACTGATTTCTTGATGGTGTGAAGTTCCCAATTCTGTGCTTGCTTCTCTTTCCTTTTCTCTCTTGTAGGATACAAGGATTAAGAGTGGGGCAAGTCACACTCCAGGTAAACTTCCTTTCCAGTGGAGCAGGGAGGTGATCTTTTGAAGAGATTTACAGTCCAACCCTAATCCTTTACCATAGAGCACAGTAAAATCACAAAATGGAGGACAAATGTAGAATACAAGGAATCATGGTCACATAGCTACACCTATTTTGGTGGGCACACAATTCAATCCATGACATTCCAGCCTTTGGTACCCCGAAAATCACATCATTGCAACATGTAACACATTCACCCCATCATAGCAAAATCATGTCCACCTCATATGATAGAAGTCTTAAACCAGTTCTAAGTCTAAAATTCAAATACTTTTTACATTTATGAAACCTAAACAATTGTGTAAAATGTCTCAGAAAATGTAACAGTATTTATAGCACTTTGAGGGCTAATGTAATGAGGTTTGTTGACTTGTCTGTTATCTGCTAATGTCTTCTTTTTTTGAAAATTTTGTCATTTGCAATGGAATGTCTAACTTGCGTCTGTTTTGTCATTGTATCACTGAAAGCAAATAGCTTACACTTTAGGTTTTATAAATGTGCTATTTGTGTGGTTAGTCATATTAATCATATTAATTGTTTTTCTGATACTGAAGCAGACTTTCATCCCTGGTATGACTCCAACTTGGTCATGATGAATTTTCTTTCTCTTCTATTGTGATTAGCTGAAAGTATACAATGCAAGTCAGTTTTTCATGACTGCCTATCTGCAGCTCCTTCTGCACTCCTTGCTCCGTGATAGCACAGTCCTCCTTTTCGTTTTGTACTTCTTGCACCCTTTTAACAAGTCCCTGCCCCCTTCTCTTCACCCACTTACCTCCCATCTAGAAAGAGACCAGTAGCACAGTCTCCTGTAAATGCATAGAACCATAATGTACAGACCATATGGTCACATTGTGTCCCCAAGTCTAGTCTATTTTTGCCCAAAGAGTTGACCTCAGTAGTATTTCTAAACAGGGGCAGCATCAGGTCTAGGAGTCATTCTCCCAGAGGATCCACCGGACCATCAGACCATCAATTGTGGTCTTTTAGTAGAAGATTCAGAAGGAACCAAGGAGAACTACTAAAACTGAAGAAGGCAGAGATGATGAGTGACAACAGCAGAGGACTAGCAACAGTGGTAGAAGCAGCACCAGAGGCAGTGCTGGAGCCAATCCATGGAGCAAAAGAGCTAAGTGCCTGTGATCAGAGGCTTTCAGGTACAGTGGGGTTCCTCTGGGCACTTGAATCAGTGAAGCTGGCCTTGCTGACCCATGAAGTGAGAGAGCTGAGTACCTGTGTGAAGGAGGCTTCCTAGAAGACCAGGGTGCTCTGGGCACCTGAATCAGTGGAGCTCCACTGGGCAGATGTGGGCCTGAGGCCTAGGCCATGAGGCCATAGGAAGCAGAAGCTGAAGAGACAGAAGATGAGAAGCTGAGTAGCCTCAGTCTTAAAAGATATGGTCATGATCTCAGGGGTTTGAAAGAGCGGAGCCATGGCTTCCTGTGTTTCTGAGGGTGGAATTGCCACTCAGTTGGGCTTAGGTTGTTCCTAAAGCCAAGGGAGCAGAGTTTCCGTCCTAGTAGGCATAGAAGGCAGAGTGGTAGTGCAGGATCAGGTGTCTCCATTCAGAATCTGGAAAAGGTGGCTCATACCTAGAATCTGGAGGGCAGGGCTATTGTGTAAAACGTCTCAGAAAATGAGAGATTATTTTCAAAGCTTTGACAGCGAATGTAATGTGTTCCGCTGACTTGCTTGTTGCCTGTTAATGCCTTCTTTTCCTGAAATTTCTCCCATTTGTAATGGAGTGTCTAATTTGTGCCTGTTCTGCCACTATATCTTTGGAAGCAGGTAACTTGCATTCTAGACTTCATAGATATAAAGGAATTTTTGAATTTTGGACTTGGAACTGATTTAAGACTTGTATCACATGGGACAGACATTATTTTGCTATGATGGGATCAATGTATTACAAGTTTTAAAGATGAGATTTGGGGGGGCAAAGGGTGGGATGGCATGGATTGAATTGTGTCCCCCCGAAATACGTGTAGTAATTTGGCTGGGCCAGGATTCCCTATATTCTGTGATTGCCCTTCATTTTGTGATTTTTCTAATGCTGTAAGTCCTAATCTTTGCCTGTGGCTAATAGATAGTATGATTATATTAAAAAAGCATTAGGGTGGGACTGCCACACCCTTGCTAAGGGAGTTTCCCTGGAGTGTGGCTTGCGCAACCATTTGTCCTTTCCTCCTATGTGAGATAAAAAGAGAGAGAAGCAAGCAAAGAATTGGGAACCTCATGCCGTCAAGAAAGCGGCACCAGGAGAATAGCACATCCTTCACATCTGAGGTTCCTGTGCCAAGATGTTCCCTGGTCAAAGACTGATGCAACACAAGGACTTTTCTCCAGAGTCAACAGAGAGAAAGCCCTTCTCCTGGAGTGGACACATCAAATTTGGACTTGTAACCTACTGGACTATGTAAGAATAAACTCTCCTTTGTTAAATCCATCCACTTGTGGTGTTTCTGTTAGATCAAAAGTAGCTGACTAAAAACTGTCTGAAGCAGGTCTTTTTTTTTTGGTTAGTAGTTTTTTTTATTTTTATTTAACATAACTGAGTGAAAATGTACATTCACGTATAAATTTACATGCCCACCTATATGCAGCTTCCACTGCTCTCCCCGTCCAGTGACTGCACACTATTCCTCTCTGCTCCATACATGTCTCATCCTCCCAACAGCCTCCTTTCCCCTCCATTTTTTAAAGGAAGTGCCAGATTGCCTTCCAAAGAGGCTGGACCATTTTGCAACCCCACCAACAGTGTAGGAGGGTTCCACTTTCTCCACAGCCTCTCCAGCATTTGTTGTTTTCTGTTTTCTGGATCATGGCCAATCCTGTTGGGGTGAGATGGTATCTCATTGTTGTCTTGATTTGAATTTCTTTAATAACTAAAGATCGTGAACATGTCCGCATGTGTTTCTTGGCTGCCTGGATCTCTTCTTTAGTGAAGTGTCTGTCCATCTCCTTTGCCCATCGCTCAATTAGATGGTTTATCTTCTTCTTATTGATATTTTGTAGTATCTTATAGATTATGGAGATCAGGCGTCAGTCTGACATAGAGTTGCCAAATATTTTTTCCCATTCTGTGGGTGTTCTTTTAATTCTATTAATAAAGTCTTTGGATGAGCAAAAGTGTTTGATTCTTAATGGTTCCCATTTACCTATTTTCTGTTCTGATGATTGGGGTTTGTTTGACAGATTTTGGAGTGTGTCCTCATTGTGTATTAAAACTTTCATTGTTGTTCCTACCTTTTCTTGGATGAGCTTTATCATTTTAGGTTTGATATTTAGGTCTTTTATCCAGTTGGAGTTGGTTTTTGTATAAGGTGTAAGATAGGGATCTTGATTCAGTTTATTGCAGATGGATAACCAATTTTGCCAGCACCATTTGTTGAAGATACTGTTTTTACCCCAGTTTAATGTCTTAGGGCCTTTGTCAAATATCAACTGATCATAGGCAGATGGTGTCATCTCTGGGGTCTCAATTCTGTTCCATTGATCAATCTGTCTGTTCTTGTACCAGTACCAGGCTGTTTTGACCACTGTGGCAGTGTAGTATGTTCTTAGATCGGGTAATGAGAGGCCTCCCATTGTGTTCTTCTTCTTTAGTAGTACCTTACTTATCCGGGGCTTCTTCCCTTTCCAAGCAAAACTGGTGATTTGTTTCTCCATCTTACTAAAAAATGATGCTGGAACTTGTATTGGGATTGCATTATATAAATAAATTACTTTGGGTAAAATAGACATTTTCACAATGTTAAGTCTTCCTATCCGTGAGCAGGGCAGGTTTTTCCATTTATCTAAGTCTCTCTTAGTTTCTTGTAGTAATGGCTTGTAGTTCTCTTTATAAAGGTCTTTTGTTTCTCTGGTTAGATTAATTCCTAGGTATTTTATCTTCTTAGGGGCTATCGTAAATGGTATTGATTTAATAATTTCCTCCTTAACAGTCTTGTTGTTCGTATAAAGGAATCCTACTGATTTACTTATGTTTATCTTGTATCCTGAGACTTTGCTGAACTCTTCTATCAGTTTGAGTAGCTTACTTATAGATTCCTTGGGTTTCTCTGCATATACAATCATATCATCTGCGAACAGGGAGATTTTAACTTCCTCTTTGCTGATGCAGATGCCCTTTAGTTGTTTGTCTTGTCTAATTGCTCTGGCTAGAACTTCTAGCACATGTTGAATAGGAGAGGTGACAGTGGGCATCCTTGTCTAGTTCCTGATCTCAAGGGAAAGTCTTTCAGTCTCTCTCCATTCAGGATGATGTGGGCAATTGGCATTGTATAAATGGCCCTTATTGTGTTGAGGAATTTGCTGTCTATGCCCATTTTGCTAAGAGTTTTTAGCATGAAAGGGTGTTGGACTTTATCAAATACCTTTTCAGCATCAATGGACAAAATCAGGTGATCCTGTCTTTTGTGTTATTTATGTGGTTAATCACATTAATTGTTTTCCTGATGTTGAACCAGCCTTGCATCCCTGGTATGAATCCCACTTGGTCATGATGGATTATTTTCTTGATATGTTGTTGTATTCTGTTGGCAAGAATTTTGTTGAAGATTTTTGCATCTAGGTTCATGAGTGGTATCGGTCTGTAGTTCTCTGTCTTTGTTGGATCTTTCCCTGGCTTAGGTATCAGGGTTATGCTGGCTTCATAGAATGAGTTTGGGAGTACTCCATCCCTTTCTATACTGTGAAATAGTCTCAGTAGTATTGGGGATAACTCTTCTCTAAATGCTTGGTAGAATTCTGCCATGAAGCCATCTGGGCCTGAACTTTTTTTGGTTGGCAGTGTTTTGATGACCTTTTCAATCTTTTCCTTTGTGATGAGTTTATTAAGTTGCTCTGCTTCACGTTGTGATAATTTGGGTAGGTGGTATGAGTCAAGGAATTTGTCCATTTCCCCTAGGTTTTAAAATTTGTTAGAGTACAGTCTTTCATAGTATTCTGTTATGATATTTTTGATTTCTGTTGCATCTGTGGTGACAACTCCCCTCTCATTTCTAATTTGGGTTATTTGTTTCCTTTCCTGCTTTTCTTTAGTAAGTTTAGCCAGTGGTTTATCAATTTTGTTGATCTTTTCAAAAAACCAGCTTTTGGTCTTTTCAATTTTTTCAATTGTTTTTCTATTCTCTAATTCATTTAGCTCTGTTCTAATCTTTATGATCTCATTTCTTCCGGTGCCCGAGGGGTTCCTCTGTTGTTCTCTTTCTACTTGTTCAAGCTGTAGAGTTAGTTCCTTGATTTGGTTTCTTTCTTCCTTCCAGATGTGTGCATTTATGGAGATAAACAGACCTCTGAGCACTGCTTTGGCTTATCCCATAGGTTCTGGTAGAAAGTGTTTTCATTCTCATTAGAATCCATGAATTTCTTTAATTCATCCTTGATTTCCTCTATAACCCATGTTTTTTTGAGCAAGATTTTGCTCAGTTTCCAAAAGTTCCACCTTCTATCTCTGTTTTTTCTGCTATTGATTTCAAGTTTTATGGCTTTATGATCTGAGAAGATGCTTTGCAGTAATTCAATGGTATGGATTTTGTTGAGCATTGCATTATGGCCTATCACGTGGTCAAATCTGGAGAATGTTCCATGTGCACTGGAGAAGAAGGTGTAGTTGTCTGCTGATGCGTGGAAAGTTCTGTATATATCAATGAGGTTTAGTTGGTTAATTGTGTCAATGAGGTCTTCTGTATCTTTACTGAGTTTTTTTCTGGATGATCTGTCTAGTGATCAGAGTGGAGTGTTAATGTCTCCCACTATTATTGTGGAGTCATCTAACTCTTTTGAGTGTAGTCAGTGTTTCTTCGACACATTTAGGTGCTCTGACATTAGGTGCATAAATATTTAATATAGTTAAGTCTTGCTTGTGTACTGAACCTTTCAGCAATAAATAGTGTCCATCTTTGTCCACGATGGTGGATTTGACATTAAAATTGATTTTGTCTGAGATTAGAATTGCCACCCCTGCTCTTCTTTGTTCATTGTTAGCTTGATATATATTCTTCCATCCTTTAATTTTCAGTTTGTTCCTGTCTTTAGGTCTCAAGTGAGTTTCTTGTAGACAACATATGGATGGGTCATGTCTTTTGATCCAAGATGACACTTGGTGTCTCTTTACTGGAGCATTCAGTCCATTCACATTCAATGTAATTATTGACGGGTATGTGTTCACTGCTGCCATTGTGATATGTTTATTTTTATATTGATGTTTTCTCTGTTGTTCTTATTAGTCTGTTCTGGGACACTCTTTTTTGTGCGTTGACTTTTCACCTTCTTCAGAGCTGGTTTGATAGTTGTTGAGACTCATGTGTTAGATTTCTTGAAATGGTATGATACATTTTTGTTGTGCTTTAAAGCTGCCCCTATGAACCCCCTTAATAAACTATTTATAAACCCAATTTTAATTACTACCAGTCTTGTCATCTTCCTCTCCATCTGGAAGGACTATAACGACTGTAGTACATCCCTCTTTTTATTATGATGACACCATAGTTTTCATGATGATCACTGGATTGCTTCTTTCCTTATGAAAGCTGTGAATTACTTTGGGGCCTTCCCTAAATGCGTAGAGTATTGAGTAGTGTGTCGTTGTAAAATATAAAGTTACTGGTTTTGTTCTTCTAAGCCAAAGCCAAGGACTTCTTTCAATATTTCTTGTAGTTTGGGTTTGGTTTTTACAAAGTCTCTGAGTTTCTGTTTATCTGTGAATGTCTTAATTTCATTTTCATTTTTGAAAGATAGTTGTGCAGGATACATAATTCTTGGTTGGAAGTTCTTCTCCTTCAAGACTTTGAATGTGTCGTGCCACTGTCTCCGTGCCAGCATGGTTTCTGCTGAGAAATCTGACGAGAACCTACAGGGTTTCCCTCTGAATGTTAGCTTTGCCTTGAGTCTTGCTGCCTTTAAGAGTTGATGCTTATGTTTCATTTTGTAAAGCTTGATTATAATATGTCTTGGAGTCTTTCTTTTGAGATCTATATTGGGTGGCGTACGATATGCATCTGAGATGTCTATGTTCTCTTCCTTCATGATTTCTGGGAAGTTTTCTTTCAGTAGCTCAGCAACAATACTCTCTGTGTTCTCAGATGTCTCACCCTGTTCAGGGACTCCAATTAATCGAAGGTTGTTCCTCTTAATCGAGTCCCACATGCTTCTTAATGTTTCTTCATTTTTCTTGTTTCTTTTTTCTGATTTCTGCTCATAGACGCTGGCATCAGTAGCTCTGTCTTCCAAGTCAGAAATTCTTTTTTCCATTTGTTCCATTCTGTTTTCTTGGCTTTGCATGGGAGTTTCTACGTCTTTGATTTTCTTCTTGATCTGTTGGTTTTCAGAGTACTGGTGTTCCATCAGATGGAACAACTTGCTTAATTTTTCATTTTGTTCTGCTACAGTTTGTATAAGGTCTAGAAGGGCTTTGTATATAATCAGTTTGTATTCACTTCCTGATACTTTCATAAAAGTTTCTTCATCTGGAAAACTCCTTGGTTGCTTTGTTTGGGAGCCTTCTGAAGCCATGAGTGATTGCTTGTATGCCACAACTGTCTGTAGCTTTTTGGGTCCCATGTGAGTATATAGAGGCTGGAAGAGGTACTGTGAAGATGGATTGCAAATGTTTCTCTAGGCTGTCTTCAAGTGTAAAGCAAAAGGTATCTGACCAGTTCACAAGTCAGTTAGGTTTTCAGGTGTAGAGGTCCCTCTTCCCATCTGACAAAGTAAGCGCCACTGTATCCAACCCCAGATGATAACAAACTAGTTCAGAATACAGCACTGCTAGTGCCCTGGTGGCCTCTGCTGACAGGGCCTAGCCTTAGCCAACACTGCTTCGAGTACTGGTTTTGTGATATAAAAGCGCTCTCCTGTGGGCAGGCTCTGGCTCCCAAGCTAAGAGTTAGGTCCAGCTGCGGCCACAGTATCCAAGATGGCGTCCTCCACACAGGCAGCAGACAGAGGGGCTAAAGGTGCCCAGAGGCAGCGATTCCTCTGCTTCTGTTGCAGGGCCCCCAACGTAGGCAGCACTGTGCAAAATCACTACTTTTCTGTCGGAGAAGCGCTGTCCCATTTGCACATGCTGGCTCCCAGGCTAAGAACGAGGTCCCGCTAAAATCTCGGTACCAACATGGCGTCCCGCACCCTGACCGTGAAGCTCTGCAAAAACTCCACTGAGGCAGCTACAAAACGAAAGGCTCAAAGTGGCTAGATTAACAGAGTCCCGAGCCTGGCTCTCAGAATATGGGAATTTCGCCTGCCTATCCGCCCAGCTGCGTATCTGAGTCCAGCCGCCACACAAGACCCAGCTCCGCCCGCCAGCTGAGACCGAGGGAAAAAAAACTCAAAATGGCGCGTTTACCTTCCGTCCGTGAGAGCCGGGGCTAGCCAGGAGCGGGAGTCAGCGAAAGAGAGGAGGTTTTTCGCTGAATGGTATGAAGTCCCAATTGACAGCTCTGTGCCGTGTCCTGAGGCTGATTAAGTGATCAGAAGGCTCTGTTTGATTGTCAGTTTAGGTCTTGGTTTCCAGAGGGATAGAAGGAGACGTGGGCTTAGTCCGCCATCTTGACTCCGCCCCCTGGTTAGTAGTTTTTTGATGACTTTTTTAATCTCTTCTTTTGTGATGGGTTTATTAAGTTGTTTTACTTCTCCTTGTGATAATTTTGGTAGGTGACATGAATCTAGAAATTTGTCCATTTCTTCTAGGTTTCCAAATCTGTTAGAGTGCAGTCATTTGTAGTATCTTGTTATGGTACTGTTGATTTCAGTTGGGTCTGTTGCGATATCTCTTGTCTTATTTCTTTTTTGGATTATTTGTTCCCTCTCCTGGTTTTCTTCTGTAAGTTTAGCCCATGGTTTGTTTATCTTTTCAAAAAAACAACTTCCGGTTTTACTAATTCTTTCAACTGTTTTCCTATTCTCTAATTTGTTTAATTCTTGTATAAGCTGTGTTATCTGTTGTTTTTTTTTTGTTTTTTTTTTTCTGGTCCCCAAGGAGTGGTTTTCTTGTTCTCCTTCTACTTGTTCAAGTTGTATGCTTGTAGGCTTAATTGTTTGGTTTGGGCCCTTTCTTTATTCTGGATGTGTGCATTTTTAGAGACAAATTGATCTCTGTGCGCTGCTTTTTCTTTAGCCAGTACATTCTGGTAGGGTGCATTTTTAGTCTCATTTGTTTCACTGAATCTCTTTATTGTATCCTTGATTTCTTTTATAACGTATGGATTTTTAAGCAAGGTGTGGTTCAGAGTTCATATTTCGACCTGTTTCTTTCTGTTATTAATTTTAACTTCCATGGCTTTATGGTCTGAGAAGATGCTTCGCAGTAATTCAGTGGTTTGGATTTTGCTGAGGCTAGTTTTATGACCTAATACATGGTGTATTCTAGAGAATGTTCCATAAGCATTGGAAGAAAACCTGTACTTACCTGTTATCAAGTAAAAAGCTCTGTATAGGTCGATGACGTCTAGTTGGTTGATTGTCACAGTAAGATCTTCTGTATCTTTACTGAGCTTTTTTCTGTATGATCTATCTGTTGCTGAAAGCAGAATATTGAAGCCTCCTACTATTACTGTGGAGTGTTTCAATTTTACCAGCATTTGTTTGATGTATTTAGATGTTCTAGTATTAGGTGCATAAATATTTAATGTTGTTATATCCTTCTTACATATTGAACATTGGAGCAATAAGTAGTGACCATCCTTGTACCTGACAGTGGATTTTACATCAAAATCTATTTTATCTGAGATTAGTATTGCCACTCCTGCTTTTCTTTGACCATCCTCTAATTTTCAGTTTGTTCATATATTTGAATCTAAGGTGTGTTTCTTGTAAGCAATATATAGACAGATCATGTTTTTTGATCCAGGCTGTTAGTCTCTACCTCGTTATTGGAGCATTCAATCCATTTACATTCACTATATTTATTGACAGGTATGTATTCAATGCTGTCATTTTGGTGTCTTTATTTTTGTGTTGTTGATGTTTTCTTTGTTCCTCTTAATATTCTGTTCTGTGTTGTTTTTCTTAATGGCTTTACTTTTCATCTTTTTCAATATTGGTTTTATATCTGTTGAGGCTCCTATATTATGCTTCTTGTTTTGGTATTTAGTATCATTAGTTTGCTTTGCAGCTACCCCTTTGATCTCCCTTTATGTTCTAAGTTTAAACCAATCTTTAACTACCTTGTATCTCCTTAACTTCCTGTGCATCTGAAAAGTTTTTAACTACTGTAATATGTCTCTCTTTATAGTGTGATGATGTTGTAGTTTTCATGTTGAGATCTCTGGTTCCCTACTTTTAATATTTTAGCTTTGACTGAGTTTTGTGACTTTCTTAAATGAGTAAGACTCTAGCTGCTGTGTCCTGCATTGCATCCTTAAGTATACACCTGATATTGTTGTTTTGCTAAATTAAGAGCTTCTTTCAGTTTTACTTGTAGCTTTGGTTTGGTTTTTGCAAAGTCTCTAAGCTTTTGTTTACCTGAGAATGTCTTAATTTAACCATCAATTTGAGAAACACTTTTGCACGATATGTAATTTTGGGTTGGAAGTATTCTCCTTCAAGCCTTCGTATGTGCCATGTCGACAACGTGGTTTGTGCCGAGAAGCCAGAGGACCGCCTACAGGGCTTCCCATTGTACCTTAGTTTTCCTTTAAGCCTAACTGCCTTTAAGCATCTCTCTTTATATTTCATTTTATTAAAACCCCAGTGCCGTTGAGTATTGTAATATGTCTTGGTGACTTTCTTTTGGGGTCTACCTTTTGTGGTATTCAATAAGCATCTTGAATATCCGTGTTCTCTTCTTTCATGATGTCAAGAAAGTTTTCTGTCAGCAACTTTTCAATAGTTCTCTCTGTATTTTCTGCTATGCCTCCCTGTTAAGGTACTCCAGTTATTAATAGATTATTCCTCTTGATAGAGTCCTACATGCTTCTTTTTTTCTTTAATTGTAAATTTATTTTTTATAGATAATTGCCTCTGCCCCTCCACAATAATCTCATATGCTTCTTAATGCTTCTTTAATTTTCTTGTTTTATCTGATTTCTCCTCATAAATGCCAGTGTCAGTTGTTTTATCTTCAGTCTCAATAATTGTGCATTTCATGTCCTCAATCCTGCTCTTTTGCCTTTGCACTGAATTGCCTAACTCTGAAATTTCATTACTGATCTGCTGGATTTCCAATAGTTGCTGTTCTAGCAGTTCATATGGCTTACTTAATTTCTCACTTTGTTCTGCTGCACTTTGTTTAATCTCTAAAAGGGTTCTATATATAACTGTTTTGTATTCTACCACTGATAATTTCAGAAAGGATTCTTCATGTGGGAAGGTTTTTGATTCTTTCTTTTGGGAGTTTTCCAGAGCCACGGTGGTCTGCTTCTTTATATGGTTAGATACTGGTTGTTGTCTTCACTCCATCAAAAAGCTGTTTAATTTCTCAGTGTTACACCAATGGGAACTGTGGCATAGCTCTAAGAAGGGACTGAGTAAGGGCACTGCTAGACTCAGTTGTCAGCTGCCGCTGTGTTCTCTACATGCAGCAGACTCACATATAGTTTCTTTGGTAATATACATGCTGTCAATTCCCTTGATGCTACTCAGCTTGATGACTGGCCCCAAATGGACTCTCATAGGTGGCAGGCCCCAGCTCCTGATAAATATGGCCAGCTACTTGTGCCTCTTCTCTGGCATCATGCCAGTTGAGACTGTGTTGTATCTCAGGGAAGGGAGGAAAGAGTGATGCTACCACACTCAGTCACCAGGGATTGTTGAGTTCTCTAGAGGTGCTTATCTTAAAAACTGCTTTTCTGCTGAGAGGAGCACTGTCCAACAGCGGCTGAAAGCACCCAGGCCTTCAGGGGTGGCAGGCCCTGCCTCTTGGCTGGCAAAGATGGCATCCTACTTACAGAGTGTCTGGGGGCCATGAGCTGACACTGTGACATGGCTCAGTGAAGGGAGGTGGATACAGTGCTGCCGCACTCAGCAACCAGTCACTGCTGCATTCTCTAGCTGCTTTTATCTTAAAAGCTGCTTTTCTGCTGACAGAGGCATTGACCAGCCACAGCTGATAGCTGCCCGGCCTTCAGAGATTGGGTCCTGGACGACAGAGATGGTCCTTTACTTGTGGAGTCTCTAATGGGCCACCCATGGATACTATAGCATGGGTCAAAGAAGGGAATTGCTTGGGTGCCTCCGTACGTGGCCACCAGCTGCCATATGTTCTTCAGGTATCACTGTCTTGAAAACAGCTTTTCTGCCAGAAGAAGCACTGTCTAGATAGGCACTGTTGCTCAGTATGGGAGTTAGCCCCAGTCAAGCCCTCAAGCATGGCTGACTCTGTCTCCCAGCTGACCAAGATGGCCTCCCTCCTGAGCTGCCTCTTCTGTAGTGAGTCAGCAGTGTCCATGGTGTAACTCAGAAAAGGTGGGGGCAGGGCAGTGGCACCTTTGGTCACCATCCATTGCTGGGTTCCCTAAATATGGGAATCCCAAGCACAATGCCTCTGCTGCGGGATACACTGTTTACTTAGGTCCTGCTGTTCAGCACAGTAGCCAGCCCATGTCTGTCTCTCATGCTTGGCAGTCCCAGTCTCAGCCTCCTGGTTAACAAAGAAGGTATCTGTACCTGTAATGCTGTCAGCTGGTGTACCAGCAGAAGCGAGACTCTGTGTTACTGTCTTGCCTCTGATAGAGGTAGTTTCTGCCTTCCTGTTATCCAGTCCAATCTTACAACTCTACACCTGATCTTGGGGCTCCCATAATGCTACATTACTCTACTCAATTACTTTTGTAGGCCTTAGTTCTCAGAGGGAATACAGGAGATTTGTGTCTAGTCCATCAACTTGGTCCTACTCCCTCAGAATAGTTATCAATAGGTATGGGTTTAGCGCGGTCATTTTGATGCCTTTTTTTGACAATTTATTTGTATTTAATTTTCTGTGCTGAATCATGTTTCTTTATGTCTTTGCTCTCCATCTTTTCCATTATTTTTAGTTTTGTATTTGCTGAGACTTCCTGATTCTCTTGTTTCTTATTTTGATGTGTAAGATTGTTTGTTTCCTTTGTAGTTACCTTAATATTTACCCCTATTTTTTCTAAAGTTAAACCTATCATTAATTTTTTTGTATTGCCTTAGCTTCTTCCCCATATGAAAGAACTATGACTACATTTTTTGGACCTTGTTTTTGTTATAATTATGTCATCTTTTACATAATGACACCTCTGTTTCCCTATTTTCAGGGTTTTATCTTTGATTTATTTTTGTGATTTCCCTATCTGGGTTGATACTTTGTTGCCTTGTCCTGTGTTCTAGCCTTTAGTTTTTATCTGATGTTAGTGATTTTCTAATATAAGTACTCCCTTTGGTATTTCTTATAATTTTGATTAGGTTTTTGCAAATTCTCTAAATTTCTGTTTGTATGGAAATATCCTAATTTTACTGACATATTTAAGAGACTGTTTTGCTGGATGTATAATTCTTGGTTGGCAGATTTTTCTCTCAAGTCTTTTTATATGTTATCCCATTGCCTCCTTGACTTCATGGGCTCTGCTGAGTAGTCCATTTTCAGACTTATTGCCTCTTCTTTGTAGATTATTTTTTCATTTCTCCCTAGCTGCCTTTAAAATTATCTCTCTATCTTTAGTTTTGTCAGGTTTAATTACAATATGTCTTGGTGTCTTTCTTCTGGGATCCATCTTGTGTGGAATTCTGTGAGAATCTTAGATAGATAACTTCTTATCTTTTATGATATCAAAGAAGTTTTCTGACAACAAATGTTCAACAATTCTCTCAGTGTTTTCTGTTATCTATCCCCTAACCCCAGCTGCTCATAGATTGTTCCTCTTGATAGGGTCTCTTGCAATTCTTATGGTATCTTCATTTTTAAAAAAAGTTATTTCACCTGATATTTTCCTCAAATATGTTGGTGTTAAGTGTTTTATTTTCTTTCTCATTGATTCTGGCTTCCACTGCCTCAATCCTGTTCCTTTGACTTTCTATAGAGTTGTCTAATTCTTTATTATTCATCTTCTGATTTTCTATGTGCTATAGCTCTGTACTTTCTTGCAGCCTGATCAATTTGTCAATATGCTGTGCTGAGTTTGCCTGATCTCATTTCTCATCTTTTCAAGAGTTCTAAGTATTAATCTTCTGTATTCTACCTCCAGCAGTTCCAGAAAGTTCTCTTCATCTGTCAAATTTCTTGAGTCTTTATTTTGGGAGATTTCCAAAGCCATCATTGAATGCCTCTTTAAGTGATTTGATATTAACTGTTGTCTCCAAACCATAAGTAAATTGTTGTGTTCCCTTATTTAATGTTAACTTAATGTGTTCTATTGTATTTATTTACTTTATGTTTGCTTAATGTGTTATAATCTCTTGTTTTGTTTTGAAACACCAAAATTGTCTGATCATGTGAGCCAGTTTAATTATTGTCAGCTTTAGGGTCACTGTAAGTCATATCTGATTGTATGTGCTGAGAAGGGCAGGAGACTTACAGCTATAAGTGAAAAAGTTATATCTTCTTATATGTGAGCCTAGGCAAAGGAGCTGTTTCTGTCTTGAGTTCCTAATTTAGGAGAACAGGCAGATTATTTTATTTATGTATTTTTCTTCCATTTTGTTTGTTAAATTGTTCCTTCTCTGAATCTAGGAGAATGGTTTAGGGTTGCATGTAAGGAGTCCTACTTCTGGTCCATATAATTGTGTCAGACTCTGGAGCCAGGTACAGTGCTAACAAGGGAGGGAAGTGCTTCATAAAGGGAGAAAAGTTTATCCCAAAGGGAAGATTTAGATCCTCGAGTGGTAGATTAGATGCAATCTACTTAGCTTTAGATGACTGAATACTGTTTTGCACTGACTGCGCAGGTGTAAGTAGGGTCTCTACCACTTGGTTTTTCTCACTGAGGAAGATGCTTTCTGAAAAACACTGCTCTACTCACCAAGCTCACTGTCACTGACATACCTGCAGTGTGCTGACTCCCATCAAATCAGTTCTGGCCAGTCCTAGGTACTTATGGACCTACTTTCTTTTCTCTGATGCTCAGTCTGGTTTCCTAACTTTCCCTTTGGTGTTCGGGACTTCTAGAATGTCATATATAATGAGTTCGTGTTTGGAGGTATTCTTCATTGTTAGAGAGATCACAGAAAGTGTCCAAGTACTTTGCTATCTTGACCCTACCTCTCTCTACTCTTTCACTGAGATACTTCTTAGAAGTGATTGAGTTCAAGACTCACTCTTATTAACGATAAAAGTAAATTCAGGGTTATAGTTACAGGCATTGAGATGAGAACTTTAACATATATTTTCATAGGATACAATTCAATCCATGTCACCAAACTTAGATCTGCTGAATGAATAGAGTAGGAGATAAAGGGCCTGTAAGAACTAGCATGTGCAAAATTGGGCGAGAATGTGAGAAGCTCCAGAAAAGGAAAATGGCAGTCAGAATGGAGCATGCTGGAGGGTATGAAGATAAGTGGAGAAAGCTGTCAGTTTGGTTTGTTTTTATCTGCAATGCTGAAGTAGCTGACATTAGGACCTCCCTCCTCCCCATTAGCCTTAAAATTCAGTACATATAACTTCATGTTCAACCAAACCATAGTTACTATTTTTGGACTGACTCAGAGCCCAATGGATTAAATTTTCTTTAATGGTGACTCTATTCAATTATTCATTGACCAAAGTAACCAGGTCAAAAACAATTATTCAGTCTCCTTAATAACACATTAGCTTGATTACAGCAATAATTGGAAAAGATGACCCAGTTAATTGGTTTAGGGGAAAATAGGTTCCCCATACATGCAGGGATTGATGTAACCTAATATAGTTTGGCTAGAATCTAGCTGGAAATGGAAAGATGTGTTCATGACAAGCTAGTTTAGGCTTTAAAATTATGTCTTTGTTTATGATTTTGTAGTACTGATCTCATGTTGACCTGACATGACCTGATATATTATAGATGGCTTTTAGGGTCCAAGGATATGTCTATATATCTGTCAGAGAAGCCTTATCAATAAAACAAATCTCAAGTGTTTAACAGATCAAGATGCTGCATTAAGTTTCAAACAAACTGAGACACATGAAAAAGACAACGTATCTATCATGTTTATCACCACTAGGACTTGGTAGAACAAGTCAGAAATTTGGAATCAGACAAACTGGATTTTGAATCCAGGCTTGTCCATGAACTGTGTTACTTTGGATACATGACCTGGCCATATATAATCTCAGGTTCCTTATCTATAAAATGAGGAGGTTGATATCTATATATCCAGAGGAAGTAAGATCAGATATATAAAGGCAGACATCCAATGAATATTCCTTACTTCCTCTCCTCCCTTTAAAATTTAGTTGAGTACTGCAGCATTATTCATGACAGCTAAAAGATAGGAATAATATGAGCATCCATCAACAGATGAAACACACACAAAAATTAACATTTTGATCCACCAGTTGCCCACTGGAAACTCTATGGGACAGTTCTACTCTGTTACAGGGTCCTATGATTCACAATCAGCTTAATGGCATGGATGAAAAAGAAATAAATTTCTGATACATGATACAACATGGATAAACCTTGAAAATATCCTGTTGAGTGAAATAAATCAGAAAAAATAGAACAAATATTGTATGATCCCACTTATATGGAATATCAGAAACCCCGATGGTATAATGATTAAGAGCTATGGCTGCTAATCCAAAAGTAAGCAGTTCAAATCTATAAGGTGCTTCTTGGAAACACTATGAGGCAGTTCTACTCTGTCCTATAGGGTCACTATGAGTCAGAACTGACTCAATGGCAATGCTTCCATTTTTTGCTTTTATATGAAACATTTATAATAAGCATATACAACAAGACAAAAATTTATTAGTGTGTACCAAGGGCTTCATGGGGGTGATAAAATGAAGAGTCATTCCTTAGGTTACAGAGTTTCTGTTCAGGGTGATGAAAACACTTGGAAATTTGTAGTGGTAATGATGATACAACATATTAAATGTCATAATGTCACTGATTTATACACTCAAAGACAGATAAAATGGTAAACTTTTGTTATGTATTTTAAAAACCACAAACCAAATCCACTGCTATTGAATCAATTCTGACTTGTTGCAACCATATAGAACACAGTAGAATTGTTTCATAGAGTGTCCCAGGCTGTAAATCTTTATGGAAGCAGACTCCTACATTGTTCTCCCACAGAGCAACTGGTAGGTTTGAATCACTGATCGTTAGGCTAGCAGCTGAGTACTTTCAACACTGTGTCAAGAGGGTGCCTTGTATATACATAACCAATTAAATTTTTAAAATTATCCGAGAAACTAGAATACATACAATGAGAGAACCAGCAGCCTCAGAGAGTACTTCGTGGGTGTGGAAAGGAGCACTCAGGTAGCTGTAGCTGGAGTGCGGGGCCAGGGAGCATGTCAGAGAAGAAGGGAAGTTGTAGGGAGAACTTCATCCTCTGGAGATTGTGATGTCCACCGGTGGTCACTATAGATGCCTATCAGATCTGCCTTCCAAGAGATTTTTGCATTTTCAAATTATGTAATAACTGAGAGATGAGTGTGACTGCGAAGCCTAAAGGGCAAACAGCCTCCTGTTGCTCTCCAGACGTTGCTCTGAACAAAGCCTTTAGTTTCTTCAGCTTGAAAGACACCAGCTCAAAAGGCGTGAGGGAACAGATCTGCCAGAAATGGTGTAATGTTACTGTTGTGTGAAGGGAACCTGTGCTTGAAAATGGGTTAACCTTATCATCATCTCAGAAAAAATTGGAAAGCATGTTCTAGAAAGGAGGTTTCAGTTTTCCAAGATCCCATGGAGCACTCAGCGTGAAAGAGAACACCGTTGTCCGTGACTTGGAGATGGATGCAATCTTGTGTTAAAATCATGATCCCAATAGCCACAGAACTATTAATCTTCTTATAGACTACTCACAGAAAACCACAGGCAGTGAAATCACAGCTGGCTGGGAGTGATGAAACTTCGAAAGGGCAGAGTTGAGCAGCCTGGTGTGAAACCATACCACAGCCCCGCCTCCAAGCAGCAAGAGAGATAGGGATCCTTGCCAGCTGGCTCAAACATGCTCAGATGGGGAAAGATCTGGCAAGGTGGATGCGAGAGGCTTGAAGTATCTCCTTAATCATGTCACTTACTACCTAAGCCCTGGAAAAGAAAGTAAAAAAATCAAACATCTAGCTTGTGAAAATTCTGACCAGCCTGTGACACATTTCTCTCTCTACCTTCCACATTTACCCTTGTCATTGGGGGCATAGCCACCAGCAAAACACCAGAAAAAGGCCTGGTTTCGGTTTGGAGAGTTTCTTCCTCTGTTAGGATTCATTTTTGCTGGCAGAGCAAACTTCTCTTGGGTTAAGTTCTGTGCTACCTTAAAAAACAACAACAACAACAAAAAGCATTGCCATTGAGTTGATTGTGACTCACAGCACACAGACCTGCTCTATCGGGTTTTCTTGGCTGTAATCTTTATGGGAACAAATTGCCAGGCCATTCTTCCTTGGAACTGCTGGTAGGTTTGAATTGTCAATCTTTAGGTTAATAGTCAAGTGCAAACAGTTTGTGCCACTCAGGGACCTTCTGCTAGCAGTTAAGAGCTACATTATTTACGTGATTAGGCCTAAGACTCTTAAAGTTCATAATGAGGATACCAGCTAACCTGTTGCTATTGAGTCATCTCTGACTCCTAACAACCCTATAAAACAGAGTAGAGCTGCCCCTTAGTATTTCCAAGGCTGTAAATCTTTATGGCAGCAGACTGCCACATCTTCCTTCTGCGGAGTGGCTGGTGACTTTGAACTACCAACCTTCCAGCTAGCAGCCCAGCACTTAACCTGTGTGCAACTAGATTTCCTAAAATGAGGATACCACAGCCAATCTAGCAAGGTGCAGGTGGTTATCATGGTTACTGCTCAAAATCCCACAAGAGTTAAAACACGAAGGACAGGAATGTTACCAAATTTAAAGCTTCCACTTGCTCCCGGGGAAACCCTGGTGGCATAGTGTGTTAAGTGCTATGTCTGCTAACCAAGAGGTCAGCAATTCAGATCTGCCAGGTGCTCCTTGGAAACTCTATGGCGCAGTTCTACTCTGACTTCTTAGGATCCCTGTTGGTTGGACCCAATTTGATGGCTGTGATTTTGTTTTGTTAATGGCTCCTGCGGTCTTTGGGCCTGAATATGAAAGCTAGGCTTGGAATCGACATGACGGCAGTAGGCAAGGGCTTGGGCTTGGTGAAGGCACGACGTCACCCCCACACCTTCCCATGGACCGGACCAGAGGGTCAAGGACAAAAAGTAAATTCTGATATTTGACTGCAAATTGTGATCTCAAGTAGGGCTGCACAGTGTGGGTAAGAGCATGCCTTGAGAAACACCAAAGAACATGCTCCCAGATGGACTGAGGTGCTTATCACGGTTACTACTGAGAAGTTACTTTATCTACTTTTTACAGATCTGCTTCTTCAGGTATTTTTATTTTATTATTTGCAAAGAGCAATCCTCTCCCTGAATATGAGGAGAGGGTACAATCATTACAAATGTACCTAGGAAGGTCAAATGGACAGCTGCTGTGAAAGGTAATGTAATAGTTTCTCAGAAAGTTAAGCAAGGTATCCATATGACCCAGAAATTCTACTTCTAGGTATATGCTTAAGTGAAATAAAAACATGTTCACACATAAATGTGTACAGAAATGTTCATAACAACATTATTCATAATAGCTTGAAACTGGAAACAATCTAATTATCTGCCAATGGATGACTGGATAAACAAATATAGTATATTCATACAATAGAATACTATTCAGTCATAAAAAGAAATGAAGTTCTTATGTGTGCTATGACACTGATGGACCACGAAAACATTATGGTGACTCAAAGAAGTCAGACACACAAGATCACATAGTTGGTGGCACAAATACCTTGAAACTAGCTGAATCTAAAGCCTGGCAGTTGAAATCCACCCAGCAGTGCCTCAGGTGGAAATCTGCTTTTGTAAATAACACAGCTAAGAGAATCCTATACAGCAATTCAATTGGGAAACACATGAGGTTGCCATGAGTCAAGTTGACCAGACAGCATTTTTTTTTTAATTGTATGGTTCCATTTATATGGAATGTCCAGAAGAAGCAAGTCCATAGACACAGAAAACAGCAGATTTGCCCAATGCAGTGTCTTTGAATTGATGTGATGGCTACAATGACTCAAACATAGTAATGATTGTGAGGATGCTACAAGACTATGCAGAAAGCAGATCAGTAGTTGCCCAGTGATGGGCAAGAGAAGAATGTGGAGTAACTACTAATGGGTACTGGGTTTCTTTTATGGTGAAGATTGTTGTTGTTAGGTGCCATCAGGTCCGTTCCAACTCGTAGCCACTCTATGTTCAAGAATGAAACACTGTCCAGTCTTGCATGATCCTCATAGTCAATGCTGTGTTTGAGTCCACTGTAGCCATTACATCAATTCAAAGGCCCATTGCATTGGACAAATCTGCTGCAAAAGACCTTTGTCATGTGTCGTTTGATTTCTTGACTGCTGCTTCTAGGGGCATTGATTGTAGATCCAAGTAAAGTGAGATCCTTGACAACTTTGTTGTTTTCTCTATTTATCATGCTGTTGCTTATTGGTTCAGGTGTGAGGATTTTTGTTTCTTTATATTTAGGTGTAATCCATACTGAAAGCTGTAGTCTTTGATCATCTTTCTTTGGAATGGGTACAAATATAGATCTCTTCCAGTTGGTTGGTCAGGTAGCTGCCTTCCAGATTTGTTGGCATAGACAAGTGAGCACCTCTGGCACTGCATCCACTTGTTGAAACATCTCAGTTGGTATTCTATTATTTTCTGAAGCCTTCTTTTTTTTTTTTTTTTTTTTACCAGTGCCCTCAGTTCAGCTTAGACTTCTTCTTTCAATACCATTGGCTCTTGATATATGCTATCTCCTGAAATAGCTGAACACTGAACAATTTATTTTTGGTATAATGACTTTGTATTCTTTTCACCTTCTTTTGATTCTTCCTGGATTTTCTAGGTTTTTTTTTTTAGCCATAGAATTCCTTCAGTATTGCAATACAAGGCTTGAATTTTTTCTTCAGTTCTTTCATCTTAAGAAATGCTGAGCATGTTCTTCTCTTTTGGTTTTCAAACTTTAGTTCTTTGCACATTGCATTATGATACTTTAGTTGGCCTTTTGAATTTTTCCTTTGAAATCTGTTTAGTTCTTTTACTTCATCATTTCTTCCCTTCCTTTTAACTACACTATGCTCAAAAGAAAGTTTCAGAGCTTCTACACATCCATTTTGATCTTTTCTTTCTTGTATTTTCAATGACTTCTTGCTTTCTTCAAGTATGATCTTTTTGATCTTGTTTTGCACCTTATCTGATCTTTGTTCATTAGTGTTCAGTGCATCAAATCTATCCTTGAGATAACCTCTAAATTTAGGTGGGATATACTCAAAGTCATGCTCTGATTCTCATGAAATTCTAATTTTCTGCAGCTTCACCTTGAACTTGCTTATGAGCAATTGATGGTCAGTACTTGGCCCCTTGCCTTGTTCTAATATGTAAGCTCTTCCATCATATCTTTCCACAGATGTAGTTGATTTGGTTCCTGTGTATTCTATCTAGAAAGGTCCACATATACAGTTGTCGTCTATCTCAGTGAAGAAAGATATTTGCAAGCAAGAAGTCATTGGTCCTGCAAAATTCTATCATGAAATATACAACATCATTTCTATTACCAAGGTCACATTTTTTAGCTACCGATCTTTCATGTTCATTTCTAACTTCCACATTCCAATCACCAGTAAATATCAATGAATCTTGATTGCACATTTAGTCAGACTGCAGAAGTTTGTAAATATCTTCAATTTTTTCAATTTTCATCTTAGCAGGTGATGAGTAGATTAAATGACAGTCACATTACTTGATTTTCCTTGTATGTGTATGGATATTACCATATCAATAACAGTGTTATAGATTTAGAAATGTTCTTTTTGATGAGGAGTACCAACACCATTCCTCTGTCACTCCCAGCATAGTAGAGTATATGATTGTCTGATCCAAGTGGCCAATACCAGTCCATTTCAGTTCACTAATAGCTAGGATATTATGTTTATGCATTCCATTTGATTATTGACAATTTTCAATTTTCCTAACTTCATATATTCCAAAGTCCTACTATTACTGGATGTTTGCAACTGTTTCTCCTAATTTTGAGTTGAGCTATATCAGCAAATGAAGGTCTCACAAACTTGACTCCATCCATGTAATTAAGATTGGTTCTACTTTGAGGAAGCAGCTCTTCCTTAGTCATCTGCTGAGTGCTTTCCAACCTGAGGAACTTGTCTTCTTGAGCAATACCAAACATGTTTTGCTGTTGACTAATGTTTTCACTAATTTTTTCAGAAGTAGACTGCTATATCCTTCTTCCTAGTCTGTCTTAGTCTGGAAGCCCAGAAGGAAACTACCCACCATGGGTGACACTGCTGGTATTTGAATACTAATGGCATAGCTTCCAGCATCACAGCCTCATGCAAGCTACCACAGTATGAAAAAGTGACAGACATGTGAAGATTAGTAGCTTAGAGCGAACCACACTGCCCACAGTGCTTTATACCCTTTTTAAAGGCAAGGAAAAGATTCACTTTGGCTTCAGAATCAGTATTTGCCATATACTCAGGCAGAGATGCATATGCAGTGTTCTAAGCGAGCACAGAGAAGGAGTCTATTCCTACCAGGAGAAGTATTTTGGTAAAAGCACTTTCCAGTTTGAAAAATATCTTGAAAAGAAGCAGAAAGTCAAGGTAATATGAGGTGCGTTTTAGAGACAATGAGAAGACCAATGAATTCATGTAGAAAAAAAAAAAATGAACAATGGTAAGACAAGATGATCATCTTCAAATAATATTAATTCTACATTTGGTTGCAAATACAAGCAGAAGGAGCTGATGCCTGAGAACTAGGGAATGTCAGGAGGAGCATAGGGCACAGATTTGCCTCCTTAAAGTCTGTGTCACTTTCCTTACATTCGTGTTGCCAAGCATTTTATATTAGCATTAGAATCTATTTCATTCAAGGACAATTTAACACAATTCATTGAAAGGTAGACAGTGATTGAGGCTGTGTAAGGGTCTAGAGTCTTGCCCACTTGGCCTTCTCTGTCCTTATTTGTCAGAAAGCAGACCCTGAGGCAAATGCCCAGAACCACAAGAGTCCATGGACCGTTATGTAAAAAAGTGTAACAACAAAAACCCAAACTCAAACCAAACAAAAACCCACTGAGTTGGGTAATAATGGCAAGTGATCAAAGCAACCTTGCATTGCATGCCCTTATGGACAGCTACCTTAGGTCAGAGATAGTCAAGGGTTATGGTGGTAAGGACAATGTTTCAGGCTACAAGGGACACAGGGAGGTAATCTATAAAACAGTGTGTTGGGGGGAGACAGAGTCAAGATGGTGGACTAAACACACATCTCCATAAACCCCTCTGGAAACCAAGACCTGAACTGATAATTAAACAGTGCCTTCTGGACACCTAGTAAGCACTAGGACAAAGCATAAGGCTGTGAATTTGGACTTCATACCACTAAACAGAAAATCTCCTCTCTTTCGCTGATCCCTGCTCTTGGAGAGGGTTGGCTTTCACAGACTGAAGGTAATGCACCATTTTAACTATTTTCCCTCTGTCTTAGCCAGCAGGCAAAGCTGGGACTTGACTAGCAGGTAACTAAGATGCACTGCTGGTGGGATAGGCAAGCCAAATTGCCGTATTTTGAGAGCCTGGCTTTGGACACTGTGCATCTCAGCAGCTTTGGCCTCTCTTTCCACCTCTGCCGTAGAGTAGCCTGTACGAGGCAGGCAGTGAGCTTGTGTGGGACACCATCTTGTTCCACCAGGAGGTGGAAATGCCCATACAGAGGCCTCAGCTGGACCTAATTCCTAGGCTGGGAAGCTGTATCTGCCTGGAAGTGAGCATTATTTCCAGCAGAAAGCAGTAATCCATACAGTGTCACTTATGACTGGGGTCCGACAGCAGAGGCCAGCAGGGCAGTAGCTTTTCTGTATTTTGAACTAGTTTATAACATCTGGAGTTCAATATAAAATTGTTTACTTTGCCAGCTTGGAAGAGGGACCTACACACCTGAAAACCTGACTGACTTTGGAAGTCATCAGATACCTTTTACCTTTCATTTTAAAATGGCCTAGAGAAACAAGTGCGGTCCATCCTCACAGCATCTCTCTCAGCCTCTATTGACTCACATGATGCCCCCTAAACAACAAATTCTGGAGAAAAGCATAACCAAGAAATCACCCATGGCTTCAGAAGCCCCCAAAAGAAAGCACCACGGAACTTCCCAGATGATTAAAACTTTCTGAAACTATCAGAAGGTGAACACAAAAGGATTATCTATAGAGCCCTCCAAGACCTTATACAAAATGTAGCAGGGCAAAATGAAAAATATGTAAGCTGTTTGATCTGATGCAACACCAGTAGTCTGAAATCGAACAGATCAAGAACAAAATCAAAGACACAGAAACTTCAACTCAAAGCCAAGAAAACAGAATGGAACAAATGGAAAATAGACTTTCTGACTGGGAAGACAGAGCTACTGACTCCAACATTATCAGGAGAAATCAGAAAAAAGAAACAAGGAAAATCAAGAAGCATTAAGATGCGTATGGGACTCTATTAAGAGGAACAATCTATGATTCATTGGAGTTCCTGAACAGAGTGAGACACCTGAGAACACAGAGAGTATTGTGGCTGAGCTGCTGGCAGAAAACTTCCCAGAAATTATGAAAGAAGAGAATATGGATATTCAAGATGCATATCAAATGCCACTCAACATAGATCTCAAAAGAAAGACTGTAAGACATATTGTAATCAAGCTTAATAAAATGAAACATAAGCAGAAACTCTTAAAGGCAGCAAGACTCAAAGCAAAGCTAACATTCAGAGGGAAACTTTGTAGGTTTTCATCGGATTTCTCAACAGAAGCAGTGCTGGCACAGAGCGAGTGGCATGACACATTCAAAGCCTTGAAGGAGAAGAACTTCCAACCAAGAATTATATATCCTGCAAAACTGTCTTTCAAATATGAAAATGAAATTAAGACATTCCCAGATAAACAGAAACTCAGAGACTTTGCGAAAACCAAACCAAAGCTGCAAGAAGTACTGGAAGAATCTCTTGGCTTTGGCTTAGAAGAACAAAACCACTAACTTTATATTTTAGAAGCAAATACAAGACACATTATCCAGACTCCTACTCAGTTAGGGAAGGCTCAAACTTAATCAAAGCTATAATAGTGAATGAGATGATCCAGTGATCATATCACAAAAACTATGATGTCATCATATTAAAAAGCGGGATGTACTACATTCATTATAGTCCTTCCAGATAGAGAGGAAGTTGATAAGACTGGTAGTAATTAAAATTGGTCTTATACATAGTTTATTGAAGGGAATCATAGGGGTAGCCATAAAGCACAATAGAGATCCAACGTGTCAAATCAAGCAGTGTACTACAGGAGTCTCAACAGACATAAAACCAACCTTGATAAAGATGAAAATCAACTCACAAAGAAGAATGTCCCAGAACAGATTAGTAAGAACAACAGAGAAAACATCAACGCAGAGAAAACATCCACACAGAAATAAATATATCACAGTGGCAGCAATGAACGCATACCTATCAATTATTACATTCAATGTGAATGGACTGAACATTTCAGTAAAGAGACATCGAGTGACTTCTTGGATCAAAAGACATGACCCATCCACATGTTGCTTACAAGAAACCACAAGATATGAACAAACACAACTGAAGGATGGAAGAATATATATCAAGCTAATGATGAACAAAGAAGAGCAGGTGTGGCAATTCTAATGTCAGATAAAATGGATTTTAAAGTAAAACCCACCATTGTGGACAAGGATGGACATTATTTATTGCTGAAAGGTTCAATACATAAGCAGGAGTTAACAATACTAACTATTTATGCACCTGACATTATAGCACCCAAATACATCAAAGAAACACTGACTACACTCAAAAATGAGATAGATCACTTCACAATAATAGTGGGAGACTTCGGCACTCCATTCTCAATATTGGGAGTCTAGAAAAAAGCTTCATAAAGACACAGAAGGCCTTATTGCAACAAGTAACCAACTAGACCTAGTCGACATGTACAGAACATTCTATCTGTCAGCAGACAACTACATCCTCTCCACTGCACATGGAACATTTTCCAGAATAGACCATGTTTTAGGACATAAAGCAATCCTCAACAAAATCCATACCACTGAATTAATGAAAAGCATCTTCTCGGATCATAAAGCCATAAAAGTTGAAATCAATAGCAGAAAAAACATAGATAGAAAGTGGAACTCATGGAAACTGAACAACATCTTACTCAAAAAGCCAGGGGTTATAGAAGAAGTCAAGGGTGAAATAGAGAAATTTATAGATTCCAATGAGAATGAAAACACTTCCTACCAGAAGCTATGGGATTGAATCAAAGCAGTGAAGTGCTCAGAGGTCAGTTTATCTCCATAAATGCATACATCTGGAAGGAAGAAAGAAACCAAATCAAAGAACTGGCCCTACAGCTTGAACAAGTAGAGAGAGAACAATAGAGGAACCCCTCAGGGCCAGAAGAAAACAAATCATAAAGATTAGAGTAGAACTAAATGAATTAGAGAACAGAAAAAAATTGAAAAAATTGAAAAGACTAAAAGCTGATTTTTTGAAAAGATAAATGAAATTGACAAACCATTGGCTAAATGTACTAAAGAAAAATGGGAAAGGAAACAAATAACCCAAATAAGAAATTAGATGGCAGTTATCAAAACAGATCCAACAGAAATCAAAAATATCATAACAGAATACTGTGAAAGACTGTACTCTTAACAAATTTGAAAACCTAGAGGAAACGGACAAATTTGTTGATTCATATCATCTACCAAAAGCGTCACAAGGTGAAGCAGAACAACTTAAACCCATCACAAAGGAAGAGATTGAAAAAGTTATCTAAAGCTACCAACCAAAAAAAGCCCGGACCCAGACGGCTTCACCACAGAATTCTACCAAACTTTTAAAGAGTTATCTCCAATACTTCTGAGACTATTTCACAGTATACAAAGGGATGGAATACTCCCGAATTCATTCTGTGAAGCCAGCATAACCCTGGTACCAAAGCCAGGGAAAGACCCAACCGAAAAGGAGAACTACAGACCAATATCACTCATGAATCTAGATGCAAAAATCTTCAACAAAATTCTTGCCAATAGACTACAACAACATATCCAAAAAATAATCCATCATGACCAAGTTGGATTCATACCAGGGATGCAAGGCTGGTTCAACATCAGAAAAATAATTAATGTGATCAACCACATAAATAGCACAAAAGATAAGAATCACCTGATTTTGTCCATTGATGCAGAAAAGGCATTTGATAAAGTCCAACACACACTCATGTTAAAAACTCTCAGCAAAATAGGAATAGACAGCAAATTCCTCAATGCAACAAGGACCGTTGATGCAAAGCCAACTGCCTACATCATCTTGAATGGAGAGAGACTGAAACAGTTTCCCTTGGAAACAGGAACTAGGTAAGTGTGCCCACTCTCACCCCTCCTATTCAACACTGTACTAGAAGTTCTAGCCAGAGCAATTAGACAAAACGGGCATCTGCATTTGCAGATGATGTGATTGTATGTGCACAGAATCCCAAAGAATACATAAGTAAAGTACTCACATTGATAGAAGAGTTCAACAAAGTCTCAGGATACAAGATGCCAAGCCAAGTGCCGTCGAGTCGAAAATCAGTAGGATTCTTTTATACCAATGATGAGATTATTAATGAAGAAATCACCAAATCAACATAATTTACTATAGCCCCTAAGAAGATGAAGTATCTTGGAATAAATCTAACCAGAGAAATAAGAGATCTTTACAAAGAGAATTACAAGTCCTTACTACAAGAAACTAAGAGAGACTTATATAAATGGAGAAACCTACCTCATGGATTGGAAAACTTAACGCTGTGAAAATGTCTATTTTACCCAAAGCAATCTACCTACACAATGCAATCCCAATACAAATTCCACTGACATTTTTTAATGAGATGGAGAAAGAAATCACCAACTTTGCTTGGAAACGGAAGAAGCCCCAGATAAGTAAAGCACTACTGAAGAAGAAGAACATACTGGGAGGACCCTCACTACCCCACTTCAGAACTTATTACACTACCACAGTAGTCAAAATAGCCTGGTACTGGTACAAAAAGAGACAGATAGATCAATGGAAGAGAATTGAGACACCAGAGATGACACCATCTTCTTATGCACAGTTGATATTTGACAAAGCCCCTAAGACATTAAACTAGAGTAAAAACAGTATCTTCAACAAATGGTGCTGGCAAAATTGGATATCCATCTGCAATAAATTGAAACAAGACCCATATCTTACATCTTATACAAAAGCAAACAGTGTGGGTCAATGACTGAAATCAAGGCAGTAGTCTGGAACTCAGCAATGTAGACTCCAGGTGGGTGGGGAGGTGGAAGGGTATCACTGCCAGCATCTCTGTGATACAATAGCTTCTGGTGATTTTAATGCTGCAGAGTCTGATCATCTGACTGCCAATTCCTCTGAGAGTTTCATTTTTACTGTTTGTATCAAAAACAGAGTTACATTTTGAAGGTAGTCAGTGGATGCAGGAGGAAACGGGCCAATCCCGGACAGAGTTCCTGTGTGGTACAAACAGTTTACGCATTTGGCTCCTGACCCAAAGACTGGAGTGTAAATCCACCTAAAGATGCCTGTGAAGAAAGGCCTGGTGATTAACTTCTGAAAAACAGCCTTAGAAACTCTGTGGAGCACAGTTCTGCTCTGACATTCGTAGAGTTGTCATGAGTCAGAATTAACTCTACTGCAACTAGAAATTTAAAAAAAGGAAAAGGAAAAATGGAAGAGTGGTTGAAATTTGAAGGTTTTTTCCAAGACTTCCATCCTCCTCTGAGGCACTCCAGGTCTCTGAACTTGATGAGGGAGACAATAGCTCAAAGTTGCTAGAATGTTGCTGAAAGTCAGCAGAGATTTAGAAACTATTTGATGGGTCTTGTTTTTGGACCTAAAGCCTCATAACTCCAAGGTCACATTTGTCCTGGTTTTCAATTTCAGATTTCCCTTAATGAAGAGCCTTTAGAGAATAAACCAAAGGAAGAAAGAAAAAAAAAAAAGGGTACTAGCCAGGTTGCTGGTCAGAGAGAGAAATGCCCTTTCAGTTATGAAAGGAAAATGCCTATTAGTTTTCCACCTGTAGAGAACTTATGTTATGGAATGTTCTTTGCCAATTGTTTTTGTGTACAGTATTTTGCATAATACGCACTATAGGCTGTTAGAATCTGGTAACAAGTCCTTGTCGCCCATGAGCACACCATGCATGCTGAGAGCTACAACATAATTATCCCAACTACCAGTATCCAGGACACTGTCTCCTAAGATTAATGTGTTCGCATTATGAGTTTCCCTCTGACTGACAGAACAGTGGTCCTAAAGAAATGGCAATAAATTGGTGTAACGAACAATGAAAATAAATCAGCTTCTCATGTCAGTTTTACACTTGAGCAATTTCCACTGTTGATGGAGCAAGGCCAGTCTCATGTGTGGGAATTAAAGCAAAGCAATTTTCTGGTTCGTCAGGAGTCATGTCAGGCATTCATGGCTATCTAACTTGCCACTCATCTCGGAGCTCTGTCACCTGCAATTGTCCTTTCTCTGTTTCTTTTTCTTTCCTTCTGCAAATAGTCGTTTCGCCCTGTGGCTTTCTACCCTGTCCAGATGCATTACAGTGATCCTGAAGGCTCTCTACCTGTGGCTGGGATGTCTCCACACTGGCGTTGGCTCTAACAGAGTGATGAAGAGTGACTCCAGAGTGGCATTGCTCGTGTTCACATCCCAGCTGCTCTGCTTATTTACTATGCAACCTTGGAAATGCTTAACCATTCTGTGCATCAGTTTTACTGTATGTAAGTGGGGATGATATTGCAAAGACAGTTTTTTGCTTGTCTTTTAAGAGGAGTAAAGGAGTTGTTACATGTAAAATGATAGGACAGTGACTGGCACATGAGGCTCATAAAGATGCTAATTATAATCTCTTTTATTACTATGCAATATGTCAGAAAGAGTCCTGGATAAGGAGTCAGAAAAGCTGGTTCCAAGCCCTACTTTCATTGATAGAATTCCAGATCTGTGAATCTGGGATTACTCCAAATCTCAAGTCTGTTTTTCTTCTATAAAATGCAGTAACGCCTACCTTATGGAGTTTCTGGGTGAGTTAAGTGGGCAGCGTATGGACATAAGGGCAATATTTTACAGCGGTCACCAGCACACATCAGAGAGCCACCCTTACCCGGGCACAAATCTTAATAGTTGTGGGACCTCTAGTGTCCTACTTTTCCTTTCTAGATTCATCATCAGTAAAATGAGGAAAGTAATAATGTTTATGCCACCTGTTTGTCGGATTGTCACACCGTGGTGGCTTGCATGCTGCTATAATCCTGGAAGATATGCAATCAGTATTTCAAATAGCAGGTCATCCTGGTGGACAGGTACAAACAGAGCTTCCAGGACAGAAACACTGTAGATCACAAAATATTGTCTGAGACGTCTATGCACTTATTTTGGATGGATTAACGGGAAGGGCCAGCTGCTGGGTAGGGACATCAAGCAGGGTCGGTGAAGACAAGGGAAACCCTCAGCGGGATAGGAGACAACGGCTGCAACAATGAACTCGAACAACAACGCCTGTGAAGATGGTACAGAACCAGGCAGCATTTCATCTTGCTATCAACGTGGTCACTATGAGAGAGCCCTGACATGATGACACTAACAACGATGACTATGACATTTATTGTTGTGAGTATTAAATGGGGGTTAAATGGTTTAGCACAGTTTCTGGCCTGTGTTCCACTGAGCGGTGGGCAAACAGTGGTGAACAGTATCACGAATAAGGCCCCCAGCTGACACTCAGCAGGTAGTGGATACTCAGTGCACCCATCTCTGCCTCCTCCCTCTCTTCCCTTTCCCCACCCCTTGGGACCCGACAGCATCCTTCTACCCCAGCATCTAGCTAGGACCATTAGAAGTCATGGCTCACAGATCCCTTCTCCCCAGTGTAAAACTAGCTGCTCCCCCCGAGCCCTGTGCCACCTCCCCACCCAACGACAGAACTTAACTTGAGATCTGAGCAAATAGAATTGCTGTCCGGAGCCTCCTGGGAATGAAGGGCCACCAGAAGAGATAAGGAATGTGCTCCTTCACCAGTCTGACCCGAGTCTATCCGTCTTCCTGTGGCGTTACCTTGCCTGCTGGTGCTAGAGCAGACAGTCTGCTGATAGCTGTTGATGGAGAGTGAACTATACTGACTTCAGTAAGATAAGAAGTACCAAAGACTGACACTTTTTTTTTTGTCTCAGGAGTCTCAGCTGGTAAAAGTCATTATTTCTTCTCCTACTTATTCTAACTCATGGAATAACACTTCACATTTTCATAATGCTCTGCACTTCTCAAAGAGTTTGTATGATAATAAAATCCTATGGGACAGAATGTTTTATCATCACCATTCCGCAGGCCAAAGGAGCATGGACAACAACCCACATTTATTAAGGCGTCTGTTGGAACCCTTCTAGCAGCTCTATACGCAGAAGACCTAGCAATCTGTTTCTGTAAAGATTATACCCAAGAAAACTTTATGGGACAGTTCTATTTTGTCATCTGGGGTCACTTGTTTATGAGTCTGACTGTACTTGGTGGCACCTAACAATGATATGTCACAGAGTCCTGGGTTGGTGCAAATGATTAAGTGCTTGACTACTAACAGAAAGGGAGATTTGAAGCCACCCAGAAGTACCTAGCAAGAAAGGCTTGGAAATCTGCTTCCAAAAGCTCACAACCCCAAAAACTTACAGAATATGAGTCTGTATTGACTCAATATCAACTGGTTGAGTTTTGGTTTATGATGTATTATGAGGTCCTGGATGGCAAGTTGACTAATGCTCTTGCCTGTTAACCAAAATGTTACAGGTTCTAGCCCATTCAGAGGTGCTTAGGAAGAAAGCCCTGGTGATCTACTTCTCAAAAAATCAGTTGCTGAAAACCCTGTGGAGCACAGCTCTCCTCCAGCACACACGGTATTGTCATGAATTGGAATGGACTGGACAGCAACAGTTTGGTATGTCATATGCTCGTGAAATGATATCTATTATCCTAATTACAATAGAGTTGTGATAGGGTTGCTATGAGTTGGAATGGACTCTACAGAAATGAGTTTGCTTAATCCCATTTTCAAAAATCAGCAGACTGAAGTTCAGAGACACAAAGAGGCTTGTCCAAGGCAACACAGCTGGGAAGATTCAGAGATGAAACTGAATGCTGGTCTGTTTCATTCCCAAACCTTGAAGCTTAAACATAAAGGAAAGAATGAACCTGCTACATATATATTATTTTTAACATTTGCCAGGGAAGGAGGTGGTCCACAGACTATGAGGATGCTTTAGTTTGATTTCTGTTTCCTTGGTTTGAAAAGAAAAATCAAAACACATGACATGTCTTGAAAAAGTCAAAAGTCAAAAACCCATTGCTGCCGAGTTGATTCCGACTCTAAGTGATCACGTAGAACTGCCCTGTAGGGTTTCCAAGGAGCTGCTGGTGTATTTAGACTGCTGACTTTTGCTTAGCAGCCGAGCTCTTAACTACACCAGCAAGGCTTAATGCTGACTCTAGCTTGTTGTAATTCTGAAACCAAGTTTTAGCAAAATCTAAGCCTGGAGCTTGCAATTTAGTAGCTACTAGCCACATGTGAATTTTTACGTTTAAATTTAAATAAACTGAAATGAAATACAGTTTCTGCTGTGCTGCATGAGTCTCCCACCACTATCCAGTCAAGAGCTTGAGCAAGTTGTCCCCCTTCGCACCACAGGAATCCAGCATTGGACAAACTGTCCTTCCAGCTGTGAAAGAGAAAAGTGTGCTCTCCCACATGGACTCGTCAGCATTTGAGATGCCCCTTTCCTTTTCCAGAGTCTCTTCTGAAAATGCAAGAGGAACTTGGGGTATGGAAATACTTGAGGCAGTGGTTTTCTGGGTGTATACATTTGAGTTCGTTGAATCATATGTTTTAAGTGGTTGTAGTTCCTTAGCTGTAAATTATAACCTTGTTAACATTGATTTATAAGAGAAATGTGTGGTAAATACTAAGCATGCACATAAAGAAGACTAAAAATAAAATAAATAAGTAAAAACACAGAAAATACACTCTAGTTTTGGTGCAAGTGTAAAACAACTGGAACCCTCTCTTTCTGTTAGCAGGAACATCACGGCATAAAATAGGGAAACCCTTTTTCAGGATCTGTCATAACTGAATATATGCCTACCTTTAAAAAGTATTCATTGTAGTAAAAATACATATAATAAAATGTGCTTTGTCTGAAGTATCTAGTACTGCTCCAACAGAAATACCTAAAATGGATGGCTTTAACAAGAGAGAGTGCATCTGTCACAGTCCTGTAGGCTCACAGTGCCAATTCAGGATGTTAGCTCCGGAGGAAGGCTTTTTCTGCGGGCTCTGGAGGTAGGTCTTTGTCATCAGTGTTTCCCTGGACTGGGAATTCTGAGGTGCAGGAACTCTGGGTCCTTTTCAAAGGATGCGCTTTGTTCTCAGCACTACTTCTTGGTGGTATGAAGTCCCACACTGTCTACTTGCTTCCCTTTCCTTTATGTCTGGAGAGATTGCCTCAAGACACAATGCAATCTGATACACTGAGCCCTGCCACACCAGTGTAACTGCTGCCCATCCACCGTCATTAACATCATAGAGGCAGGGTTTACAGCGTGTAGGAATATTACACAACACCTGGAATCCAGACCTAGCCAAAGGGCTACACACATTTTCTGGGGGACAATTCAACACACAACGTACTTTCTCTCAACAGTTTTCTATGTATACAATTCAGTAACATTGAGTACATTCTGCAAGTTGTCACATGTATACCTCTTGACCAACAATTCCACTTCTGGTAAATAGCTAACATAAATACAAACATATGTTCATTAAAAGATTTGTTGTACACTATTCATAGTTGCACTGAAATATTCATAGCCCCAAACTGGAAAGTATCCAAATAGTCATCACAGAAGAATGGGTTGATCAAGTGTTATATATTCATATATGGGAATATGGAATATGAATGGAAATGAACAAACTATAAACAAAACAATATAGATGACTCTTATAAAAATATTGTTGAATGTAAGAAGCCAAACACGAAAGAGTAATTATAGTATGATTCTATTTATATAAAATGCTTAAAATAAAAAAACTCAGTGCCACCGAGTTGGATCTGACTCATGGTGACCCTGGAGGCCAGAGTAGAATTGCCCCAGAGAGTATCCAGGGAGTGCCTGGTGGATTTGAACTGTCAACCTTTTGGTTAGCATTGGTAGCACTTAACCTACTACACCACCAAAAAAATATATGGTTTAAAGTCAGGATAGCAGTTACTCTTATTGGAGCTAGTGACAGGGAAGCAGAAGTGGGTGCCAATATCATATTCTTTGTTGATACAACTGCTAGTTATATGAGAGTGCTCATTTTGTGAAATTCATGGTGCTGTACCTTTATGGCTTATTCTCTTTTCTGTCTGTGTGTCATATATCAGTAAAAAGTTTACTTAAAACTCTCAGCATTCTTTGGTGCACTCAGAACTCTTCAGTTGGGTTTGAATCTACTGCAGGGAAAATTTGTGCTGCTTCTTTAGAGGGGCTGACCAAAAAAAAAAACATTGCGGTCAAGTCCATTTTGACTCATAGCAACCCTACACGATGGAGTAGGACTGTAGAACTGTGCCACAGGGCTTCCAAGGCGTGGCTTTTAAATTTAAACTGCCGGTCTTTTGGTTAGCAGCTGAGCTTTTAACTGCTAAGTTACCAGGACTCCTTAGAGGGAATGAGCTGTTAGCATTTTTAATATGTTGTGGATTCGATCACCTTGGATATAACCCAGAAGTTATTTGCAAGAGCAGAGAGGGCTTTCATCTGTACTTAACCCTTTGCTGTTCCGACTCATTACAGAGAGGTCAATACAAGGTCCTCTTCGACTTCCTGTTGACCAGGGAGAGAAGGAGGCTCCAGCAAGGGAAAGCATTCCTCTCAAGTTCTAAAATCAGAACAGAGAAGCCTCCCTCACTTGGTAGAAGTTTAAAGGGGAAAGGCCAGTAGATTTCTTCACTTAAATCTATTTGTCAGATGTCTTTCAAGTTTGTATGAAAAGATGAGAGGAAACTTGAGTCTATGCCTTTGCCGTGGGTGTAAGTAAGCCTGGGTGTCAGATGTTGGATGACAGAGTTCACCTGAGCCTGGAGAGACACTGGACTGGATATGAACTGTGAATCCTCACTCGAGGTATCTGGGTGAAGTTGGGGGACAGTTAGGACACCTTTCAGAGCCCTAGATTTCTCATATAAAACAAAGAGATATATTTCAGGATATGAAGATTAGAGTTTGACATGCTTTCTTTGACTATAATATTCATTAAGATAAAGTTTATGTATTTTCTTTTACAATGATATTCATGAAAATAAAATTTTAAGATCTACTACAAGTTTATACTCACATATTCCCCTCTGTCATATATTAAAAGTAATATTTTACAAAATAATACTTTTATTATCTGTAATGGACTCTGATGTTATTTACTTATTTTATTTTTTTAAAATTGCCAGGTGCAACTACCTAAATCTATTTCACCACTGATCTGGAGGCTGCTGCCCATAGTCTGAAAAACCCTAGTGTAGATATCCTCTGCAAGTGCACAGTAAAACCGTTGCTATCCAGTCAATTCTGACTCATTATGATGCTGTATGGTGACCTTGGGGTACAGCTGTGCCCCATAGGGTCTTCCATGGCTGATTTTTCAGAAGCAGGTCACCAGGCCTTTCTTCTGAGGTACCTTTAGTTGAACTCAAATCTCCAAATGTCACCCCAAGCACATGACCTGTTTGTACCACCCAGGGCCTCCAATATACGCAATGTGGTTGTTAGGTGCCATGGAGTCAGTTTCAAGTCTTGATTCATAGCAATACCATGTGTTATGAATTGAATTATGTCCCCCCCCACCCCATGTGTATCAGCTTGGCTAGGTCATGATTCCCAGTATTGTATGTTTATCCACCACTTTGTGATCAGATGTGATTGTCTAATGTGTTGTAAATCCTAACCTCTGTGATGTTAATGAAGCAGGATTAGAAGAAGTTAAGCTAATGAGTCAGCATGCAATCTATAGGTTTAGGTTGTATTTTAGGGCAATCTCTTTTGAGATATAAAAGAGAGAAGCGAGCAGAGAGGAGAAGGTCCTCATTACCACTAAGGAGGAAGAGCTGGGAGTGGAATGCATCCTTCGGACCAAGGGTCCCTGTGCTGAGAAGCTCCTAGATCAGGGGAAGATGGATGACAAGGACCTTTTCCCCAGAGATGACAGAGAAAACCTTCTTCTGGAGTTGGTGCCCTGAACTCAAACTTGCACCTCCTAAAGTGAGAGAGAATGAATTGCTGTTTGTTACAGCCAACCACTTGAGGTAGTTTTCTACTATAGCAGTACTGGATAACTAAGACACTCTGTGACAGAGTGGAACTTTGGCCAGGGTTTTCTAGGCTGTAATTCTTCAGGAGGCATATCACCCTGCCTTTCTCCCCAAGAGCTCCTGGGTAGATTTGACCTGCCAACTTTCCATTAGCAGGTTAACTTTCCATTAACTGGTGCTGTATCACAGTGGCCCCTGGTAGTCAAGAACGAATTCTACCAACATCAATGTTACATCAACACATTTTTGAATATCCCTTAAGCCTCCTTTACTCAGTTGTTGCTACGATGTTCAGTTCTCCTGAAGAAGCTAAAGCCAGTTTGATTGAGTCCCTCACATCATCCACAGCTAGCAACACACGTGAAGCAGCTGTCTCTGTCTCCTGGCAAGCTTGGGGCATCTGCTCAGCAATGAGGTGACAAGCATGGAAGATAAGATCAATATCCTTACTAAAGCAGTTGATATAAATGTTGGACCTTCTAGCTGGGCTGATTAGCAAAGGCCCCTAGCCAACTTCAGCAGGAGGAGCCTTAGATGCAGAAAAGCTCCTGTGGACCTGAGGCCGCATGTCCTCTGTTCCAGCTGCCCCAGTAGAGAAAGAGACAGTGGAAGCAAAGAAAGGAGAATCTGAATCTGAGATGTCTCATGATGGCATGGACTTTGGTCTTTTTTTTTTTGACTAAACTCCTTTTTAAACATTCAGTAAAAAGTCAGGCCCTTATTTCCATAAACATAAGGTCTCCTGTTCACTTCAAAAACTGGGTCTTTCCAAACCAAGAGAACTTGAAAACAGAGGCTGCTGGTGTAGCTCTAGACGTGAGTAGAGGTTCTCAGTCTCAGATGCATAAAAGAATCACTTCGGGGACTTTGAAAACTCCCCGGGACAAGCCATACCACAGACCAACTAAATCAGAATTCCTGAGGTGAGACCCACTACAGCTGTTCTTGTTGATTCCAACTCATGGAACTCCGTATGTGCGGGACAGAGTGCTCCTTAGTATTTTCAAGGTTGTGATCTTTCAGAAGCAGGTATTGAGGTTTGTCTTCTGGGGCACCTCTACTGGGTTTGAACTGCCAAACGTTGCTTAACCATTTGTACCACCAGGCATTCTGAGGGGTGAGAATCATGCAGTAATCATCCGTAGAGCTCCCCGGGTAATTCCAGCATACAACTAAGTCTATGAATCAATGAGCGGAAGGACCACAAGTTTTCTAAAGAGGTGCATCCCCTCCCCTTAAATAACTTCTGGGTGAATAATTCTGCTCCCTGCTGCAAATTACTCTTCAACTTTATCATGGGCCCAGAGATAATTAGACACCCGTCCCTCCCAAAGCCAGTTAAGAGCGTTACCAATGTCCTAATGACCTCCCGTGCATACGAAAGCTGGACAATGAATAAGGAAGATGCCTTTGATTTATGGTATTGGCAAAGAATGTTGAGTACACCATGGACTGTCAGAAGAATGAACAAATTTGTCTTGAAAGAAATACTACCAGAATGCTTACTAGAAGCCACAATGGTGAGACTTCATCTTCCGTACTTTAGACACATTATCAGAAGGAACCAGTCCCTAGAGAAGCACATCATCCTTAGCCAAACGGAGGGTGAACAAGAGCGAGGAAGATCCTCAGTGAGATACACTGACCTAGTGGCTGCAACCATGGGCTCAAATATAACAGAGATTGTAAGGATGGCATGGGACCTGGCGGGGTATTACTCTACTACATATGGTAGGGTCTCTGTGAGCTGGAACCGACGTGATGGCACCTGACAACAACAATGGTGACCACTTTTGTGTCACAGTAGAATTGTGCTCCATGTGGTTTTCAAGTCTGCGATTTTCTCGAAGCAGACTGCTTGGTCTTTCTTCTGAGGTGCAGCTGGGTAAGTTTTTACAGGTAACATTTTGGTTTGTAGTAGAGTGCTTCGGAGTCAGGATCAATTTCACGGCGGCTGGTTTGTTTTTTGTTTTTGTTTTTAAAGGATGATCCGTTGATACTTACTGCTTGGAGAGGAGCAAGAACCCAGCTGCTCCGGTTCTGTATCAGTGGCTACATCTGCAGTTATTCATGAATTCACATGTAATGACATGAATGGCAGCCTGCCAACCTCCTCAAGCTCTTGGTAGGATTAGCAGGGTTAATGTTAGTAAAACACGTTAATGTCCATGGACCAAATGACCAGAGTCTGCTAATAAAGCTTTGCCATTTGGAGTCGGCTGCTATGCTGAACTAAGACAGGACAGTTTCTTTCACTGGGGTGCATTCAAATAAAGCATCTTTGCTGTCTTTGCTTTAGCTTGCAAAACGTCTCATCAGATGATCTACAGTGATTTAGCTAAAAGGGAGACCATAACTTCTTAATTCCTTAATGCTGCTATAACAACAATATCACAAGAGGGCAGCTTTAAAGAACAGATATTTATTTTCTTACAGTTTGAAAGGTTGAAAGTCCAAGTTAAAGGCACTGAGTCCAGGTGGCTTCGTGGTTAGGAGATAGGCTGTTAACCAAAAAGTTGGCAGTTTGAATCCAGGAGGCACTCCTTGGAAGTCTACAGGGCAACTCTACTCTGTGAGTTGGAATTGATTCCACAGCAGTGCATTAGGGTTTTGGCTGTCTGTATCGGAGGCTTTCTGGCTCTAGGGAAGATCCTTGTCTCAGCTTCCGTAGCCCAGGTATCCCTCCATTCCTTGGTGATCTCCAAGTGGCATCTGTCCCTCTGCTGCATTTGTCCTTCTTGTTTCTGTGTCTTTTTTACTCCTTATAACTCAGAAATGACTAGCTTTAAGACAAGCCTTCACTACTATTGCTGCTTTAATGTAACAAAGAAAACTCTGTTCCTAAACAGTATTACAGCCACAGGTATAGGGTTAGGATTCCAACACCAAGTATTTTTAGGGAGTAGGGGGACAGAGAGATAAATTGAATCCATAACAACTTGTATTGTGAAATACACTTTTGACCCAAACAGCTCATGCTCCCCAAAACACTTTTCCAATCACATCTGGACGTAACTGTGATTGTAAAGATGTACAGCACTTTGCCTCACCAGAAATCACTTCCTTTTGAGGACAATATGGCTGAAAAATGACACAACAGATTTTTGCAAGCTACTAAGGCTTAACCTCTCAGCAATCACCGTTTTAAAAACAAAGGTTTATTTGCTTGTTTATGTTTGGCTCAAAAACCATTGCTCCACTTGACGATTTTAGTCATGCCAAACCACAGGGGAAGAAGAGGAATGGGAGAGCAGAGAGGACATCAATCTTTTGTCTGCAGTTCTGATCAATCATATCACTTTTCATATGATACTAGGCACAGGAGTTATTGCATTATGGGGCTTATTGAGCTCAGGTCTTTGAGACCCCATTTACTATTCCAAAAGTATGTGCTCTGATTAATAATAGATGGTTAGTCACATAGTTAAGTAGAATGATTTGCACCCTTTATTGGTTTTCATTAAGACTAATTTAATGAAACTGGCTGACCAGAGGGCAGACTTTGTTTTGCTCTGCTGGCTAACAAATGCCTACAAAACTAAGAAAACCCTCTCCCCAAAGGTTAAGCTCCTGGAGATATTTGAAGCCATCCCACAATCTTCCCTTCTTTTTTTTTTTTTTTTTTTACTGTAAGTATAGCTAGGCTTTCTAGTTGCTATTAGTATAATTTTGATGCTGGCACATATATCCCTCTAAAAAGTTGAAGAGGGACTTGTGGATGAGTAGTGGAATTCTCTCCTTCTATCCGGAAGTCCTGGTTTCGGTCCCCAACCAATGCATCTCACATGTAGCTAATGCATCTGCCAGTGAAGGCTTGAGTGATGCTGTGATTCTGAACAGGTTTCAGTGGAGCTTGTAAACTAACATGGACTAGGAAGAAAGGCCTTCTAAAATCCAGGCAATGAACCCCTGTGGATCACAATGGTCCAATCAGCTGGTGCAGGATGACCAGCATTTCCATCCTTTATTGTATGGGATCACCATGAGTTAGGGTCAACTCCACAGCATCTGGCAGCAACAGCAACAAGATAGGTAAAAGATTTGGAAATGAGCCGCTAATTTCTTGCAGACCATATCCAACAGGGAAACCTTGCTAGTGTAGGGGTTAAGTGCTAAGGCTGCTAACCACAAGGTCAGCAGTTCAAATCCACCAGGCACTCTTTAGAAACTTTATGGGGCAGTTCTACTCTGTCCTATAGGGTTGCTATGAGTCAGAATCAACTTAACGGCTGTGGGTTTGATTTTGGTTTCATAGACAACAGAACCATCTTGCCAGGTAACATCGGAGGACAGGCTGACATTTGGTTGCTACTACTCCGCTAATAAATGTGACATGAGTAAACACTTAACCCAAATCCTAAGCAACATGGGTGAAACTGAAAGCCTGCCTTACTGTACCAGTGCTGAGTGGACTGTGCAGTACGTGAACTGTGGCCACAGGGTTGTTGATTTCTCTGCAAGAGCTGAGAGTGGGCTGGGTAGGGGTGACAAGCATTTATTGCTCTTCTATTAGGTGCCAGGCTGTGGAAGATATTTTGCAGACTTATTCCTTGGTGTTATGGACTGAATTGTATCCTCCAGAAAGACATATTGAAGTCTTAATCATTGATGCCTGAATATAGCATCTCTGAAGATGTTACCATGTTAAAGTGAGTAGGGTGAATCCTCATCCAATGTCAGTAATGTTCTTACTAAAGAAGATAGGCACAGAGAGGCAGACAGAGAAAGGAGGGTGATATGAAGATGCAACTTCATAAGCAAGGCCTGCCTGGGGCTCCCAGAAGCTGTAGAGGCAAGGAAGGATCTTTTCCTATTGACTTAGAAGACAGCATGGCCCCGCCTGACATGTTAATTTGCCTTCTACCCTCTAGAACCAGGAGATAATACATTTCTATTCTCATGAGCCACTCACTTTGTGGTACTTTGCTATAGCAAAAACTTATAAATATAACCATATCAACTTTCCTTGTTAATATCTGTGGTGGTATTTTCTGCCCCTCCTCCTGTTCCTAGGACCCCTGGTGGCACAGTGGTTAAGAGCTTGGCTGCTACGCAAAATGTTGGCAGTTCAAATCCATCAGCCTCTCCTTGGAAACTGTGGACCTCCAGGTATTGCTTGGAGCAATACTAAGATAGAGCTGGCCAAAAGCAAATGAAGAAAAGGTTTATTTGGTTGACCAAGCAAAGAAAAGAGCATACTGGGACCTGCATTGCCAAGATGGCTCTCTGATCAGTAGGCACATGGGTTTACATATGGAGAGGAAACAGAACAGGAGAGAGATCTTCTTCAGTGTGTGTTCAGGGTATGTTCAGGGGTGTGGCCCACCAAGACTAGGGGACAGCTCCTATAATGATGTCTAGGTCATCAGGTTGGTGCAGTTGCACTGAGGCTCACGGTGAAGGGGAAATGGTGGCTTTGCTTCTGACCAGCCACCATCTGGTGGTTGCCTACCTCAGAACATTGTGGGCAGTTCTACTCTGTGCTATAGGGTTGTTATGAATTGAAATTAACTCCACAGCAATGGTTTTTCTGTTTGCTTGCTTGTTTGTTTCTATCCCCAAACACATACATCCATACACACTGTTCCCATGTTTTGTCTCCCTGGGGGCTGATCTGTATGGACAGCATCAACAGGTTATTTGTCTTTGGTTTCCACCTGAATTTGCCCAGTAGCTCATCACAGGCAGCTAATCAAAAGCTAGGAGATAAGTGGTTCATTCATACTTCTGGCCCATTCCTGGGCAGCTACCAGAGGTTGGCCACGTCCTTCCACCAAAGGCTATAGCTCTTGTCGGCTGACCCTCTCTGTAAAGTTACCTTCTCTGGGTTCTGGTAACCGTCCCTTTCCCTAGTGCTTGGAGGCTAACACTGCAGATAGCCCTTCACAGCCCTTGCGGGTTTCCCTAAACTTTGCCCACCCCTTGCCAATGATCGCTTTATTGAGATTACCCCAATTGTCCAGCTTAAGTGAGCCTCTGATTCCTGCCTGGGCTCTGATGGAGACTGTGTCTCAGTTCTGCTTTTAGAGATGAGGGGTTGGAAGTTGATTGCCTAAGAAAGTTGGCTGAGGTCATAAAAAGGGATAATTGGTGAAATTATATCCTGTCCTTTAAGGACCCAAAACAATATATTCCTAGATACCACAGTAAATGAGATACACAGGATGGGCTCAAGTTTTCTGACAGAGGCTTGAATGACTATTGAGAAAAACTTGTGAAACCAGATGTGGAGGGCTGCTCAGCTCCAACTTCCCTGATGCTCCTAGGTGCTGGTCACCTCCCCACCCCCTCCAGCATAAAAGGATAAGAGCATGTGTCTTACATCACAGAGTTCTCAAATTGGACCTGGACTTAAATCCAGGTCCAATTTGATATCAACATCTATATTTTGAACCATTACATTATATTAAAAGAAAAACAAAAAAATCCTTGCTGCTGAGTTGTTTCTAACTCATAGAGACCCTATAGGACAGAGCAGAACTACTCCACAGGGTTTTCAAAGAGCAGCCAGTGGACTTGAACTCTTAACCTTTTGATCAGATTCTCTTAGATACTTAAGACCAACTTGGAGTCACTTAAATACAGGGAGCCAACTCTGGTTATTGTTTTAGAACCACCATGTATTGAATTACATTCCATGCAAAATATGTGTTCAAATCCTAAAGCCGGTAGCTATGATATAATCACATCTGGGAAGGGTTTTCTTGTTATGTTAATAAGGCCACATCAACACAGGGTTTGTCTTGGGTCTAATCACTTCTGAGTGCTATAAATAACATTTTAGACAAGAAGCAAACTGGGGGAAGAATGATGCCAGGTGGAGATTGGCAAGGAGTGTTAGGCAATAGATGCTGAAACAAGGACTTTCATACAGATCCGGCCGAGAGATCCTTCCCGTAGCGCCAGTGCCCTCAGCTGGGACTTCCAGCCTCCTGAACTACTGAGAAAACAAATTTCTATTCTTTGAAGCCACCCGTTTGTGGTATTTGTGTTATAACAACACACAAAAACTAAGACATCGTCACCGGACTGATCTTTGCTTTTGTGCTTTCAGCTGTCTGGCAGCTGCTAGGGGATTCTAATGCTCCCTCAGCCAGTGGGCGTGAACTCTTAGCGTTTTGATCAGCAGCCGGTACTCTTAACCATTATTATACATGTAGCTGTGTTTATTGTTCTTTTTCTTGTTCTTTCTCTTCTACACTCTAAGAGAGGCTATTTTTGGTGCATGCTGCCTAATCAGTTCCCCCACAGAGGTGTCCAGAGTAAAATTGTTTCACAGGGTTTTCAAGGCTGAGACTTTTTGGAAGCAGATCATCGGGCCTGTCTTCCAGGATGTCTCTAGGCATGTTTGAACTGCTATCCTTTGGGCTAGTAGTCGGGAACTTAACTGTGCCACCGAAGGACTCCTAGACAGGCAACAGGGTTGCGCACCATTTACTGACTATTCTCCACACCTCCACCTCCTCTTTCTTATATTTTTTCTCTGATTTCTTTCTGTCTCACCACGTGCTGCTGTCCACAAATACCAAAAGTGAGTGGTTTTAAACAATAGAGTTTTAATGTCTCATAGTTCTGGAACCTGGAAGTTCAAATCAAGGTTTTGGCTAAGTCAATTTCTTCTGGATATCCTTGTTTCTAGTATCTGCCAGCAATCCCTGGTGTTCCTTGGCATCTGTCTTCTCCCTATGCATGTTTCTGTGTCTATTCTGCTCTTTTATATAACTCAGAAGTGACGAGGTGGGGTTAGGTCTCGCCCTACTTTGATATGACACTATTTACACAAAACAGAAGAAAACCCATTTCTAAACATGGTCGTATTTACATGTACCAAAAAAAACAAAAATCCACTGCCATTCAGTTGATGCCAACTCACAGTGACCTTATAAAGACAGACTAGAACTGCTCCTTAGAGTTTCCAAGGACTGCCTGAAGGATTTGAACTTCCAACCTTTTGACTAACAGTCTTAGCACTTAACTACTACACCAACCACCAGGGTTTCCATTTATAGGTACAGTGGTTAGAATTTCAACACATATTTTAGGGGGACACAATTCAACCTACAACACTTCTTCAGCACCCCAAAATGCTCATGATGTTATATAATGGAGGTATTCCTTTCTCTGTACTAAAACAAGGCACTATCTTTGATCTTCCATAGCTTTGAAATTATTGAATGTAGATATTGCCAACTCTCTCGTCCATACTTTAAATGGACATAGCAGGCTTTTTTAAATGTTAAAAGTAATGGACCGATATTTAAGAGGCACTAAGAGCCCTTCCACTCAATATCTTCCCAGAACATAGAAGCATTTCCAATTATCCTGCTTTTCTTCCAACTTAGAATCAACAAATGAATAACAGATGTCCACTTCCTTGGAAGGCTATTTACTGAATACTGGCTGTTCTTGCTTATTGGAAATGTTTTCACCTGGCTTCTTTATGTTTCTGTTACCACGATTGTATCTAGCCCCTTTCCATGTTTTATTTTTATAGTTCTCATGCACACTTCACAAAAGTGAGCTGGTACTGCAGAAAGTAGCATTCACCAAGTAGAATGACAGTGTTAAGCAGACTTCGTTGATGGTTCCTGATCAGCGTCCTGTTGTCCGTATGATTACTTCAAATAGTCACGTTATGATATAATTCATATTTTTACGATTTGTGTTTCAGATTCCAGCTCCAAGATCACTTAGAGCTGCAACTTCTGACCTTCCAGGGCTACACTAAGTTTCTAAATTCCCTGCATTATCTCATTCGTTGTGTTCCCCACAATCAGTACAAGTAGTGGTTTAATACCTTTGTGCACTTCTGCAAAACAAAGTCCTTGAAGGCAGAAACTGTGCTTACTGTGTACTGCTGTGTTCTCAGTGCCTAGGCTGCAAACCAAAAGGTTGGCCATTTCAATCCACCAAATGCTCCTTGGAAATGCATTGGGGCAGTTCTACTTTGTCCTATAGAGCCACAAAGAGTTGGAATCAACTTGATAGTAACGAGTTTGGCTGTGGTTTTCCCTCTGTCTTAAGTTTTCTCGTCTCTAAAGTGAGGATAATAATGTACCCAAATTTTCTGGCAATCGTGAGACATATTTGAGACAATGAACATGAAAACTGTTTGTGAACTGTAGTGTTAGATTTTTATAGCCAGCCCAGTGCCGTCGCGTCGGATCAGATATTTTATAAAGTATTATTTATGATAAGGTGCAACAAACTAGATCACAAATAGGAATTTCAAGGAAGCTTTAGGTGTAGAATAGTTGTCATCTACTTCAGTATTTGTAATCTGGTTGCAGTAGGGCTTAATTGGAAACCAGCTGCTATTGAGTCTTCTCTGACTTACAGAGATCTCCTGTGTGTCAGAGTAGAAATGTGCTCCACAGAGTTTTCAGTGGCTGATTGTTTTGAAGCAAATCATGAGGTCTTTCTTCCTAGGCACCTCTGGGTGGGTTTGAAACCCCAACATTTGGGTTAGAGAGCATTAGTAGAGAGTAGCAGTAGAGAGCATTAGTTGTTTACACCATTCAGGGACTGCAGGACTTAATTGTACACACAAAAGAAAATCCTAAATATATTGCTGTCCAGTCCAACTCATAGTGGCCCTATAAGACAGTAGAACTGCCCCATAGAGTATCCAAGGACTGCCTGGTGGATTCAGACTTTTTGGTTAGCAGCTGTCATACTTAACCAGTATACAACCAGGGTTTCCTAGTTACTGTTAAATGAGCCTGTTCCATATGCCATGGGGATATGGAACAGCTATACCCAATAGATAGTATTTCTCTTGTTTATCAAAAGAAGAATTTCAAGGTCAAAGGATTCAAACAACTTGCACAACATAGTGCTGCACAAGAATTTGAACCCAGGTAGGCTTCTGGCAAACAGTGCTTTCTATTTGCCCTGAATGATGTCTGAAAATGAAATGAATCAGCTAAAATAAAAACAAATCTGTAGTTCACATAGTTTTAGCATGTGCTAGAAGACCTCATTCCATCGAGAGAAAATTGAGCAACTGAAGACTTTCATTGGTTCCTTTGGATAGTCTTTGTAAAGGTTCTCTCTACTGTATAAACCAAACCCACTGCCATTGAGTTGATTACAACTCACAGAGGCCCTATAGGACAGAGTAGAACTCCTCCGTGGGGTTTCCTAGGAGCACCTAGCAAATTTGAACAGCTGACCTTTTGGTTAGCAGAGGTATCACTTAACCACTATGCCACTGGGGTTTGCTAAACTCCCTTTAATTTGAACTGTGTGCAATGGGAGCCTGTGGATCCAAGTTCTCTGCATACATGGGCAAAAGGGGCTCAAGCATGGACTTGTCGCTAGCCTTGCCTTAGCTTTGGTGTGAGGTTAGGCTATTCATGTCAGATATGATCGGTAAAACTTCTTCCAGGGAAATGCTTGTTTCACCCTGAGTCCCAGACATGAAGCCCTGAATATATCATTCCTTATCTGCAGCCCCTGGGTGCTACACTTGGTTACTAACTGAAAGTTTGGAAGTTCAAGGCCATCCAAAGATGCCTTAGAAGAAAGACTTGGAAATTTACTTCTGAAAAACTGGCCATTGGAAACTCTTATAGAGTACAGTCCTGTGTTGATGTACATGGGGGCAACATGAGTGGAGCCGACTTGATGACAACTGGTTAGCCAAAAGCATTACATAAATTTGAATAATTTGAGGGACTATTCCTTATTACCTACACCAGGACCATTACTGCAAATGTTTCCAGTGATGAAAAGACAGGACTGCTGAGAGCTGCTTGCACAGAGCCCCTTCTCCCTGCATCTAGCTATATGCATAAAATTCCAGCAGAGAAAGATTAGGGGACCATCTGGAGAACAGGACAACTTGCAAACTGGGTTTAGAGCTGTATCTATTCCTGTATATTCAGCCACAACACAACAGATGTAGACCGAAAGGAGTCTGTTAAAATCAGTCTTAGGCAGATTTTAGGAGTTCGACAATTGCTAGGATTTCTATTTTTGTCTAAAGCCTGAAAATGTGTTTAGTGCTTATTCTGCTGCCTAGGTATAGTATTTCCCCAGAGAAAACTGGTTCTTGCCCTAGTTTTTCATTTTCTAAAATCTGAGGAGGAAATAGTTCTCTTCTCCGTCCTGCTATACAGAACCTTGGTGGCACAGTGGCTAACAGCTTGACTGCTAATCAAAAGGTCAGCGGTTTGAATCCATCAGCCACTACTTGCAAGCACTATGTGGTAGTTTTACTGTGTCCTATAGGGTTGTTGTGAATCAGAATTGACTCAAAGACAGTGAATTTGGTTTTGCTGGGTTTTCTTCTTGCTATATTTCCTACAAAACATATTACTTAATTACTATAAAACTAGAAAACGATAAAAGCTCTATCATTACTGCAGGGCTACAAACAAAAACAACCTTCGATTTTCACTCTCTGTCCAGCCTGCCTGATCCTGCCCTGGCCATCATCCCTGCCCCATGGCATTCAGTGACGGTTTTCAGAACTGCAAATGTGAAAAGTTGTCCCCATCACTAAGTCTGACTTCTGCCCCACATCAGCACATTTTATTACCCTTATCTACTTATTGGATTACCATTAGCTACTCATCTTGACAAATGTACAACCATAAATATAATTCGCTGGATTTTGAAACAGCAAGCCATGGTTTATTTATACCATTCTATGTTTCCAGGCAAAATTCAGTACACATACATTTTATTAAGGAAGACTTTCTCTGCCCCACACTGCAAGGAATATATTTCCCAGCTCCTTTCTCCATTATTTCCCTGCCAAAGAGGCCCAAACAAAGCTGAAGCCTGGCTTCTATTCTTTTTTTATTTCTTCTGGAGGAGAAGATGATGAGGTTTGAACAAAGTATGATACTTACTCTACAGAAATTTGTATGTTAGTGATGAGGATGAGTCAAAGAAAAACTCAAAATATTCCTGACAGCTAGGTCTCTAATGGTGTCCCCAATGTGGGCAGTGATGGTTCAGTGGTGGAATCCTTACTTTTAAGGAGGGAGACTCAGGTTTGATTCCCAGCCATTGTACCCAATGTGTAGCAACCACTTGTCTTTCAGTAGAAGCTTGTTTATTGCTATAATGCTGAACAGTTTTAAGCAGAGCTTCCAGACTAAGATGTACTAGGAAGAAAGGCCTGGTGATCTTCTTCAGAAAATTAGCCAAAGAAGCCCCTCACAACAGCCTAACATGCAAATGACCATGGCAATGATGCTGGACTAAGAAACATTTTATTCTGTTGCCCACAGGGTTACCACCAGTTAGAGCCAGCTTGACAGGAGCTAATAACAACATGTCTCAAATATGCACAAGTGAAGTTTTGGACTAGCATTCATAAAGTGGAGAATCCTCTGATGGTTTACACTAATGAAAATGTATGGTTCTTCACTCGAGTAGCGCGTAAGTAGCACATATTTAATTGTGCACTCAAAGACAATGAGCCTACAGTTTGGGTTCCAGCTGCCAGACAGGGTGTCTACAACTGGTGAAACACAGTTCCACCTCAGTGTTGGCTGTAGAAGTTCTTTGAAATGCCTCTTTAACTTGCTTTAAACTTTGACACTACCTTATCATTTTCTGGTGAGTGTTTTCCCCTTGATTAACTGACATTTCTATCTGAAACACTTTCCTGGAATCTGACATTGGAAATTCAGGGACAGGATATAAGCTACCTGGTTTTAAAATTTTTACTTGGAATTGAAGGCTGAACCAGAAATAGATCTCAGTGACTCAGGTTTGCTAGAACTCCAAGAGTCTGTTGCCTTTGCTTATGGATTGCTTTTAAGACCTATCATCCAGTTGCAGGCCTGTTCTTTCTCAGTGCAGCACAAAGATGCTGTGCTTCAGATCTCAGACGCTCGTGAGGCCTCAAAGCTCTGATGCGGACTGTTTTCTGCATTCTGAAAGCTCTGGCTTAACAAATGCACAGTTTGGGGTTAGGAACAGGAATACCTCACTGAATTATACAGACAGATGCACAAAAAAGCACTTGCTAGTGATTTTATTGTTCTGACCAATTGTGCTGAAGAAAATAAAATACCACATTCATATAGACTCCGCATTTCTCCAACAAAATGTCTTCAGTCCTTATACTTCTTGGTGGCCATTGTCTTAGTGTCTAGATAAGATGGTTAAGACTTCAATATCTCAGGGGATTTCTCTGAATCGCTTGGTTTGATAAGTCCACTTAGCACCCAGCTCTATACCTTGGCTTTAAGTTTTTCTCTTGTTGGCTGGCTTCCTTCATCCCACATTAGAAACTACCACAAATCTTTCTTTCTCTCAGAGTACTAATAAAGTTTTGTGTGGAGTAAAATTATAGAAAGTTTAGAAGAAGGGAAGAAGATTTCTGCATTGCTTGGTATAAGCAACAACTTAACCAAGGATGTTAGACATCATTCTCTAAAAATTTCATGAACTACTCCCACCACAGATAGCCTCCCTTCCTCTTGCTTCCTGTGCCCAAAAGATAAAGCCATCACATTCAAGTTTGGCTCTCAACTTCCTACTTCACATTAAGTTATAGGTTTTACTTCTGCCTCCCCTGTGTGTCTGTTAGCTGTACTGTGGTAGCTTGAATGTCGCCGTAATGTTGGAAGCGATGCCACTAGTATTTCAAATACCAGCTCATACGTGGTAGACAAGTTTTAGTGGTTTCTGACACAATCTTGCTTGCTGAAAGTGCAGAGGACTTGAGACACTTACTGATGCCGACCAAAGACTACAGCCTTTATTGCACCTCAATATAGGGAAAACAAAAATCCTCATGACTGGACCAATAAACAACATCATGCTAAAGAGAGAAGTCTGAAGTTGTCAAGGATTTCATTTTCCTTGGATCCACAGTCAACACCCACGGAAGCACCAGTCAAGAAATCAGATGACAAACTACGCTGGGTAAATTTGCTGCAAAAGACCTGTTAAAGGGCAGAAAAGAAAGGATATCACTATCAAGACTAAGGTGCACCTGACTCAAGCCATGGTATTTTCAATGGCCTCATATGCGCATAAAAGCTGGACAATGAATACGGAAGACTGAAGAACTGACACCTTTGAGTTGTGATGTTATCAAAGAATGTTGAATACACCGTGGACTACCAGAAGAACAATTTTGTCTTGGAAACAGTGCAGCCAGAATGCTCCTTAGAAGCAAGGATGCTAAGACTTCATCTCATGTACTTTGAACATGGTATCAGGAGGAACTAGTCCCTGGAGAAGGACATCATGCTGGGTAAATGGAGGGTCAGCGAAAAAGAAGAAGACTTGCAACAATACGGATTGACATATTAGCTGCAACAGAGCGCTCAAGCATAATAGCAATTGTGAGGATGGCACAGGATTGGGCAGTGCTTTGTTCTGTTGTACAGGTTGGAACCAGCTTGACGGCACCTGACAACAACATCGACCTCTCCATTTAACACCCATCTATCAGTTTTTTGTGTTGTGGTGGCTTGTACGTTCTGTGAGGCTGGAAATTAGGCCACTGGCATTCTTCTTCTTTTCTTTTTTTTAAAATTGTGCTTTAGGTGAAAGTTTAAAGCTCAAGTTAATTTCTCATGCAAAAATTTATACACACGATGTTTTCTAACATTGGTTACAATCCACAAAATGTGACAGCATGCTTTCCCTTTCCACCTTGTGTTCACTGTGTCCATTCATCCAGTTTCTATCACTTCCTACCATCTCATTCTGAGTTTGGAGAGAAGCTGCCTATTTGGTCTCACACATTTGATTGACTCTCTGCTATCCAAGAGCTGAAACCATTTCTGAAGCCCACTTTTCAGAGAAAGATTAGACAGGCTGATTAAAAAAAAAAAAAAAATTGAGTCAAGGGCTTCTTAGTTTAGCCACTGTTAATTCAGCAGGTGATCCCATAGTAGACAGGTTTATATGGTGCATTCAGACTCAGACAAACTAAGAAGAAATGTATAGTGACCAGCTTTTAAAACTTAGCCTATGAATCTCCCTCCCTCATGTCTATCTGCATTGTGACTGAACATCATATACCCAGCAGCATAGGCATAGCCTACCAGAACCTGCTCTGTCCCAACACCTAGCCCATTCTCTTGGCCCCAGTATATGCCACAAACAACCTATTCCAGTGCCTCCCCTTCAGCTGCACCTACCCGACTGCACCAGAGCTGAGTGACTGGTCCTGTCCATTAAAGTAGGTCAAAGGCATTGTGCCCACAGAGAAGCAAATGACAAAGAATGCACAGCCTGCCTGCTCAGACATAACTAAATAAAACAAAAAAGCAGGATAAAACAAATTTACAATCAATAAATGAAGGTAATAATTACTGAATGCCCCAAAGACAGCACATAATATTAAAACATAGAAAAAGAACAGAATGGTTCCAGTAGGTGTCCAAAATAAAACACAAGCTAACTTCCCAGTGGAAGAAAAGGTGCTGGGACTATCTGGTACAGAATTCAAATCTTTAAAATTCATAGCTTTCCAAAAGTTAAAATGAAAAGCACATAAAAATGAGGGAAAAAATAGACAAATTCATGGAAAAGGCAGACAAAACAATAGAAGAATCCAGGAAAATAATACAGGAACAAAATGTCAAAATAAATTCACAACTAGAAATCATATAAAAGCAACAATTAGAAGTCCAAAAGATAAACAACAAAATTTCAGAAATGAACAATGTCATGAAACATTTGAGGAGTAAGACTGAAACATTAAAAGACAAGATCAGTGACACTGAAGATAAATACTTGGATTCAACTTTTTTTATATAATTTTTTTATGATTAAGTGAAAGTATACAGTCTAAGTCAATTTTGCATACTTGTCTCTTTATGACTCTATCTGCTCTCCCCATCCTGTGATGGCACACTCTTCATTTTCACTCTTTACTACTAATATCAACTTTTTCTGAGGACAATGGAAAATGAAGAAACCCTGAGAATGATGTCAGATACAATCAAAAGCAAAAATATTCAAGTGAAGGTCAGAACCAAAAAGGTGGAGTAACCATACATCCCTGCTAAACCCTTGAACAACTAAGAACCTCAAAATTAATGAAATTGATCAAATTCAGCAATCCAGAAGGCCTAAATTGTGCTTAGGGAGTACGAAGGGAGAAAAAGAAAGATCCTAGGAGCCGTGAACCATCTCAGATAAAAAAAACGTGGCTTGGGTGGAAATTCTCCGGGAACCGAAAGCAACCCAGGTAGAGAGAAAAACCACCTCCAGTGAACCTCAGTAACCAAGGGAAGCCAAGAAACAAGAGCTGGAGCAACCTGGAATTTGACTAAAGAGATCTGCCCTAACCTAAGCATCATAGCCCGCATCGCAGACCTGAAGACCCCCACACAGGTTACAACACTCTGCGACAAGGCTGGTTGGCGGTCAATGCCCCTTTGGGCCCACCAGCTAGGCACGACTCAGAGCAGCAAGGAGCCAGGAAGCCTCAGCCTGAGGAGCAGGGAGACAGGGTGGGGAGCACAGGGATGGGAGACTACAAGGCTCCCATGTCCTAAGGTGATAGGGCAGGAGAGGACAGACCTGGGGGTAGCATGGAAGTATGCTCTGCACAGAAGGTGTGTGTGGGACTGGGCAGCTTGAGTCCAGGTGCCCCATGGCAATGCAGCAGGCGGTTACGGGACCTGGGGTGCAGAGTGAAAGGCCCAGCCACTGGCAGATCTGAGATCAGCCTTGTAGTTGGAGGGCCAGGAAGCTCTAGTCTCCCACAGATTAAGGGAGGGGGCAGGGCTGAGAGAACATACCCACAGCTGAGTGAGGATTGGAGCTGTGTGGGCCAGTGAGGCTTGGGCTCAGACAACTGGGCAGGACGGAAGTGATCACCCCAGCAACTGGGAAGCCATTGGAGCTGCATATGCTGGGGAGATCTGAGCTCAGGTGACTGCAGGGAGAGATCAGTGAGTGCCAGTGGCTAGGTAGCTATTGGTACCATGTGCACATGGGAGGCCTGGACTCAGGTGATCTGGGAGGAAGAGAGAGTTTGCCCCAGTGGCTAGGCAGCCATTGAAACCAAGTGCACTGGGATGGTCTAGGCTCAGGCAATCTTACAGGAGTGAAGTGATAACCCCAGTGGCTAGGCAGCCATTAGAGCCAAGCACACCAGGGAAGCTTGGGTTCAGGTAACCCAGGGGAGTGAGGTGATTGCCCCAGGGACTAGACAGCCATTGGCACCACATGTGCCAGGGAGCCCTCTGCTCAGATAACCCAGGGGAAGAGGAATGATTGCCCTGGCAGCTAGGCAGCCATTGGAGCCAGGTGTACCAAGGAGGCCTGGACTCAGGTGACTCTAGAGGAGTTAGGTGATAACCTCATTGGCTAGGCAGCTATTGGAGCCCAGTAGTCCTGGGAGGCTTGGGTTTGGGTGATCTGGGGGAAGGGGAGTGATTGCTCCAGTGGCTAGGCAGTCACTGGACAGAGCTCCCGGAGTTCCCTGCCAAACCTTGAGACAACAGAAATAGTGGCAGTGGTTGCTGCTGTGGCTTGGGGAAGAAGGCATGTGAGAGCATACACCCCGCCCCTACACCTGAGTGCAAGGATGAGGCTCCACAAGGGATCTACGCAAACCAGAGGCAACTGTACCAGCAGTGCTTGTGTGTCCTGCCTGCCTTGGAGTAGCTGTAAAAGTGCAGTCCCTATTCAAGCAAGTCTCCACAGCCCAGAGGTAGAAACAGCATCGGTGCTGCTGAAAGCAGGTGAGACTCTCTCACCCGGAAGCTACACCAGCAATGGCAGCAAACCAGTGTGTAACAGTAAGACCAAGCAACAGAAAATAAGCAGACTACAAGAAGAAACTATGGCCCAGCCCCATTAGTGAGACACCAGTCAGGCCAACTGAACTATTAAGCCTCCTTCATTGCAACAACTTCTAGATGGCTCAGGGACAGCAATCTCAAAACACCTGAAGAAGCAGACTAGCATGGCTTCCAAATACTCCCAGAATAAAGCACCAATGGATTTCCCAGATGACAAATTCCTGCAACTATCAGACACAGAATACAAAAGATTAGTGTACAGAGCTGTGCAAGATACAAGGAGAGAGAGCAGGCAAAATGCAGCACAGCACACTGAAAAATTAAATAAGCTTCAAAGAATGCTTTAGTAGCAACATTCTGAAATTCAGAAGATTAACAATTAAATCACTGAACCTGATAACTCAATAGAAAGACAAAGGAGCAATATCAAAGACCTGGAGGGCAGAATTAGTGAGTTTGAAGACAAAGTAAATGACACCAACATACATGAAGAAAAATCAGACAAAAGACTCAATAACAGTGAAGAATCACCAATGGTAATGTGGGACTCTATCAAGGTAAAGAATATTCCAGTGATGGGAGTACCAGAACAAGGTGGGAAAGCTGAAAATACAGAGCAAATAGTTCAAGACCTACTGACAGAAAACTTCCCTGACATCATGAAAGATGAGAAGATCTTCATTCAGTATGATCACTGAACCCCACTCAAGATATATCCCAAAAGAAATGCACCATGGTATGTCATAATCAAGCTTAATAAAACTAGAGACAAGCAGAGACTACTGAGGGCAACCAGAATTAAGCAAAAAAATAAAATAATCTACAAAGGAAAATTGTTAAGATTATCCTCAGACTACTCAGCTGAAATGATACTGACCAGAAGACAGTGGGATACAATATACAAAACTCTGAAGGAAAAAAAAAAAAACAAAAAACAAAAAACTGCCAACTGAGAATAATATATCCTGCAAAACTGTCTCTCAAGTATAAAGGTGGAATTAAGATTTTTACCAGCCAAGTGCCAAGTGCCATAGAGTCCAACTTTTACAGATAAAAAAAATTAGAGAATTTGTAAGAACCAAAGCAAAATTACAGGAATCATTAATGAGAAGTTCTTAGATTAGAAAATCAATAGCATTATATATATACTTACACCTCCAACACTTGATAGAACATCGAGATACTATTAGGAAAGGAAATAAATATAATAACCAAAACCAAACAACAAAAAACAGAAATTCAGAGATCTCAGGATATAATCAACAACTATGCTATATGAGAAAGAGGGTCATAAAAAGGTAAACATAGACCTTCCAGATGTGGAGGAAAACAAGGAGATACACAATGAAGTCTGGACTACTTTTAGATTAATAAAGGGGACCAAGAGAGTAACTGCAAAATAAACCTATAATTCTACATATCAAAAAGCAACATACGAAATCACAACAATTTCAATAAAATGAACACTGACAGCTATGAAAAGAAAATACATAAAGAAAAAAGACTCAGCACAGAAAATGGCATACAGCAGAGGAACTGTTCACAACACACCAAAACAGGCATCAAAATGACAACATGAACATCATATATATCAACAATCACATTCAGTGTAAATGGACTAAATGTACCAGTTAAGTGAAGGAGAGTAGTAGATAGGATAAAGAAATGTGATCCATTTATACGTTGCTTATAGGAGGCACACCTTAGACTCAAAGACACTAACCAACAACATCTCAAAGTTTGTGTACAAACGTATCAAGCTAATAACATTCTAAAAAGAGCAAGAGTGGCAATACTAATCTCTGACAAAATAGTCTTTAAAGTTAAATCCACCATATGAGATAAAGAGGGTCACTCTCTAATGGTCAAAGACTCAATTCTACAAGAGGACATAACCATACTAAATATGTATGTACCTGATGACAAGACTCTAAAATACATGAAATGAACACATTTTCAGTGAAAACAGAAATACTCAGCTCCACAATAATAGTAGGAGATTTCAACACAGCACTCTCAGTAAAGGACAGAACATCCCCTCAAAAGCTTAGTAAACACATGGAGGATCTAAATGCCACAATCAACCAACTTGAGCTTAAAGACATACTCAGAACACTTCATGCAACTGAAGCCATGTACAATTTCTTTTCCAATACTCATGGAATGTTTCCCAGAATTGACTGCATATTAGCTGACAGAGCAAACTCAACAAAATGCAAAATATCAAAATAATACAAAGTTTCTTCTCAGACCACAAAGCCATAAAAGTAGATATCAATAATAGAAAAAAAGATGCAAGTAAAATAAAAAGCATGGGAACTGCATAACATTTTTCTCAAGAACTACTGGGTAATAGAAGAAATCAGGGTGCAATAAAGAATTTCATAGAATCAAATGAGAATGAAGATACATCCTACCAAAATCTATGAGATACAGCAAAAGCAGTGCTCAGAGGTCAATTCATCTCAATAAATGTGCACATCCAATAAGAAGAACTAACTTATCAACTTGAACAACTAGAAAGATCTCAGCAAAAAGACCCATCAGGCTCCAGAAGAAAACATATTATTAAAACTAGAGCAGGAATAAATGAAATGGAAACAGAAAAATGACTGAAAGAGCAGACAAGTCCAAAAATTGTTTTTTTGTAAAGATCAACAACATTGATAAACCACTGGCCAAACTCAAAAAATGAGAACAGGAGAAGGAACAAATAATCCAGATAAGAAATGGGATGAGTAATATCAAAAAGGACACTGCTGAAATTAAAAGAATCAAAGAAGAATTCCATAAAAATTATAATCTGATGAATTTGAAAACCTAGGGTAAATGGACAATTTTCTTGAAAAACACCACCAACCTAAACTAGTAAAATCATAGACAGAACAAATAAACAAATCCATTACAAAAGAAGAGACTGAAGAAGTAATTTAAAAACTTTCATCCAAAAAAAGCCCTCGCCCAGATGGCTTCACTGCCAAATTCTGTCATTCAGAGAAGAGTTAACACTGCTACTTCTGAAGATATTCCAGAACATAAAAAAGAAAAGAATGCTCCCAAATTCTTTCTATGAAGCTAGTATAGCCCTGGTACCCAAACCAGGTAAAGACAGCACAAAAAAGGAAAATTACAGACCAATATCTCTCATGAACTTAGATGCAAAAGTCTCTAACAAAGTCCTAGCTAACAGAATTCAACATCACATCAAAAAAACATTTCATCATGACCAAGCAGGATTCATACCAAGAATGTAGAGATAGTTAAACATAAGGAAAATAATTAATGTAATCAACCACACAAACAAAAGATAATAACCATCTGATTCTATCAATTGATGCAGAAAAGGAATTTGATAAAGTTCAACACCCATTCATGCTAAAACCTGTCGGCAAAGTGGAAATAGGAGAGAAATTTCTCAACATGATAAAGGCCATCTACAATAAACCAACAGCTAACATCATATTTAATGGAGAGAAGTTGAAAACATTCCCCTTAAAGAACAGGTATGAGAAAGGGATGCCCATTGTCACCACTACTATTCAACACTGTCCTGGAGGTCCTAGTCAGAGCAATTAGACATGATAAAGAAATAAAGGGCATTCAAACTGGCAAAGAGGAAATCGAAGTATTGCTATTTACAGATGACATGATTTTATACACAGAAAACTCTAAACAATCCACCAAAAAGCTAATAGATCTAATAGACTTCAGTGAAGGATCAGGATACAAGATAAACATACATAAATCAGATCAATTCCTTTACACTAACAAAGAGACAACCACAGAGGAAATTATTATAGCCCCTAAGATGATAAAATACCTAGGGATAAATTCCATCAGAGTTGTAAAAGACCTATACAAAGAAAACTATAAGTCTCTACTGCAAGAAACGAAAAATAACATATACAAGTGGAGAAATCTACCTTGCTCCAGGACAGGAAGACTTAACATTGTGAAAATATCTATACTTCCCCAAACAATCTATATATACAATACAATTCCAATTCAACCTCCAACGACATTTTTTAAAAGATGGGGAAACAAATCACCAACTTCATATGGAAAGGAAGGAAGCTGTCACCCTTCCTGACCTTAAAACCTACTATACTACCACAGTAGTCAAGCCAGCCTCATACTGGCACAAAAACAGACGCATAGACCAATGGAACAGAATTGAAAATCCAAAAATAACTTCATCCACCTATGAACAGCTGATATTTGATAAAAGCCCAAAGACAGTGAACTGGGGAAGACAGTCTCTTCAACAAGTGGTATTGTCATAATTAGATATCCATCTGAAAAAAAAAATGAAATGACTCTTATCTCACACCATACACAAAAATTAATTAAAAATGGATCAAAAACCTAAATATAAAAGGTAAAACAATAAAATTCTTGGAAGGAAAATTGGGAAGATATTGGAAGCCCTAACCCATGGCATCAACAAAAACCAAAACCCAAAACCAGTAACAGTCTACCAAATAGCATCATCAGAAATGAAAATAGATCGTTGGGAACTCTCAAATTATGCTTATCCAAAGCCTTCAGCAAAAGAGTAAAAAGACTGCCTACTGAGTGGCAATGAATATTTGCCCACCATGCTACTGACCATTGCATAATCTCTCTAATCTACAAGATACTGCAAAACCTCAACAAGAAAAAGACAAATAACTCAATTAAAAAACGGGCAAATTATATGAACAAGCACTTCAGTAAAGAAGACATACAAGTTGACAACAGATACAGGAGGAAATGCTCATAATCACTATCAGAGAAATCCAAATCCAAACTACAATGAGATACAATCTCACCCCAACAAAGCAGGAAATAATCCAAAAAAGACAGAAATGCTGGAGAGGATATGGAGAGACTGGAACTCTTCTACGCTGCTGATTGAATTGCAAAATGGTCCAACCACTATGGAAATTGATTAAGAATAGAAATATGATCCAGCAATCTGACTCCTTGGAATACATCCTGGAGAAATAATGAACACTTGATGGCACTTGGCTTGGCTGGCAAACATATACTTGCATGCCAATGTCTATTGCAGCTCTCTCCACAATAGCAAAATTTGGAAACAACCTAGATACCTATCAACAGACAAATGGTTACATAACTGTGGTATATTCATACAATGAAATACTATGCAATGAGAAGAAACACTGATGGCTTAGAGAAATACCTGTCAACATGGGGCCATCTAAAGGAAATAATTCTGAACAAAATTAGCTAGATGGAAAAGGACAATTTTTTTTTTTTTATTAAATAAAAAATGAAAGTGTACATACTCTGTGCTTACAATACTGGGTTAAGAGAGGAGGAGTACACAAGTTGTGTTGAAGTCCCATTAATATTGATCTTCTTACTAAAGTGTACTGTCACCAATTTTACCCAACCAAATTTCTAACAACTATCTAATCTAAACATTTGCCCCTTGGCCTCCTGCTCTCCCACCCTCCCTACCCTTGTAGCCATCAAAGAGTCTTTTCTATTATGTATGAGTATGCTCTTAAGTTTTTATCGTAGGGGTCTCGTATAATAATTGTCCTTCTGTCACTGACTAGTTTCACTCAACATAATGTCCTCCAGTTGAGACCAAATTGAGAGAGGTTTCCTGCTATCACTGTTGTTCTTTATCAATGTATAGTACTCCATTGAGTATATATACCAGGGTTTACCCATCCATTCTTCTGTTGTTAGGCATCTGGGTTGATTCCAACTTTTTGCTGTTGTGGACTGTGCTGCAATGAACACTCATGTGTATGTAGCAGTTGATGTGAATGGCCTTGATTTTGTAGAATATGTTCCAAGCAGAGGAATTACTGGGGCAAATGGTATATCTATATCCATTATTTTAAGGTAATGCCAAATTGCTTTCCAAAGAGGTTGCATCATTCTGCAATCCCACCAACAGTGAAGGAGAGTTCCAGTCTCTCCACAGCCTCTCCAACATTTATTGTTTTGTGATTTTTGGATCATGGCCAATCTTGGTGGGGTGAGATGGTATCCCATTGTTGTTTTGATTTGAATTTCTTTAATAATTAATGATCGTGAATGTGTCCACATGTGTTTTTTGGCTGCCCGGATCTCCTCTTTAAAGAAGTGTCTGTCCATCTCCTTTGCCCATTGCTTAATTGGATGATTTGTCTTTTTCTCATTGATGTTTTGTAGAACCTTATAGATTATGGAGATCAGGCGTCGGTCTGACATAGAGTTGCCAAATATTTTTTTTCTATTCTGTAGGTCGTCTTTTAATTCTTTTGATGAAGTCTTTGGAAGAGCAAAAATGTTTGATTCTTATTAATTCCCACTTATCTATTTTCTCTTCTGATGAATGTGTTTCATTTGTCAGATTTTGAAGTCTGTCTATATTGTGTATTAAAATGTTCACTATTGACCCTATTTTATCTTGGATGAGCTTTGTTGTTTTAGCTTTTATATTCAGGTCTTTTATCCAATTTGAGTTGACTTTTGTATAAGGTGTGAGATATGAGTCTTGTTTCAATTTTTTGCAGACGGATATCCAATTATGCCAGCACCATTTGTTAAAGAGACTGTTCTTACCCCGGTTGAAAAATCTTAGGACCTTTGTCAAATATCAGCTGTTCATAGGAGGATGGTGTCATCTCTGGGGTCTCTACCCTATTCCACTGGTCTATATGTCTCCTTTTGTACCAATACCAGGCTGTTTTGACTACTGTGGCAGTGCAATAGGTTTTAAAGTCAGGTAGTGAGATGTCTCCCAGTATGTTCTTCTTTTTCAGTAGTGCTATAATTATTTGGGGTTTCTTCCCTTTCCAAATAAAGCTGATAATTTGTTTCTCCACCTCATTAAAAAATGTTGCTGGAATTTGTTTTGGGATTGCATTATATAAGTAGAGTGCTTTGGGCAAAATAGACATTTGCACAATATTGAGTCTTCCTATCCATGAACAGAGCAGATTACTCCACTTATGTAAGTCTCTCCTAGTTTCTTGTAGCAAGGTCTTGTAGTTTTCTCTGTAAAGATCTCTTATTTCTCTAGTTAGATTTATTCCTAGATATTTTATCTTCTTGGGGGCTATAGTAAATGGAATTGTTTTGGTGATTTCTTCATTAATAATTTCACTGTTGGTGTAAAGGAATCCTATTGATTTAGTTATGTTTTCTTGTATCCTGATACTTTGCTGAATTCTTCTATTAGCTCTAATAGTTTACTTATGGATTTCTTTGGATTCTCTGTATAAACAATCATATCATTTGCAAAGAGGGAAATCTTTACTTCTTCACTGCCAATGCAGATGCCTTTTATTTCTTTGAGTTGTCTAATTGCTCTGGCTAGAACTTCTAGCACAATGTTGAATAAAAGCGGTGAGAGCAGGCATCCTTGTCTAGTTCCTGTTCTCAGAGGGAATTCTTTCAGTCTTTCACCATTCAGGATGATGGAAGCAGTTGGCTTTGTATAGATGCTACTGATTATATTGAAGAATTTTCCTTTTATTCCTATTTTTCTGAGAGTTTTAAGCATGAATGGATGTTGAACTTTGTCAAATGCCTAGAAAAGGACAAATTTTGTATGAGACCATTATTATAAGGATGCAACTAATCACTTAATGTGGACCACTTCTTTGGAAGAACAGACAGCATCTGGGATCAAGTGGTCATGCTCTCAGAGGACGTCCAGACTAATTGACACACCCAAGGTTTTTCTCTCTCCCTGTCTCAAGATATCACTCCACATACCAGCTGGGTGAGTGGCAACTGGGGTCTTAAAAGCTAGAAAGCTGCCATCTAAATAGCACCCAGTGGCCCCAAACCACCTGGACTGCAGATAAATGGGGATATTGATAACTAAATGGAAGGGGTCATATGAGCTGTAGCCCGCTTCAGCATGGGAAAAGAGCTAGATGGTGTGCTACCACCGTGACAGCCCAGAAGGGTGCACAGAATGGAGTTCCTGACACCGTGGATCATTCAGTGGAAGAAAGAGCTGAAACTCTAGCAAAAGGCCACACTTGATGGCCCTTCTCAATGTAGGGCCCCTGGGAGTATGGTCCCTGTGTTCTCTAACCCCAGATGACATGCATCACTGGGGTCAGCTCCCTAGACAAAGACTGACTTGAATTATACAAAACATAGAGTGAGACTGGAGACAAACTTTTAAACACATACATGGGATTGTCTGGGGACTCTTTGCTGGAGCCAAGTTGATTGGGTGAGGAGGGCCAGACCTCACTCAGAAGGTAACAGGAATTTCCAAACAAAAAGAGAAGCATGCTGTCACATGGGGGGGGAGGGGGAAAAGGAGCTTGAATAGAATAGAGGTGGAAGTTCTGAGTGTTGTATGGCACCATGATCTAGACTGCAAAATTGTTCTTAATCCACAATATATATATATATATATACAAAATCTATATACAAAGTGATTGAAGTTCCTGAATAGGGGCAGCAAATGGAAAACACAGAGAAGATCATTGAAGAATTGCTGACAGAAAACTTCCCTAATATCATAAAAGGTGAAAAGTTGATGACCTAAGAAGCTGAATGAATCCCATTCAGACAGACCCTAAAAGAAAATATGCAAGGCATATCATAATCACACTTGCTAAAGACAACAGAAGAATCCTGAGAGCAGCTTGAGAAAAATAAAAAGTCACATACAGAGGGGAAATAAGAATAAACTCTGATAACTTAGCAGAAATGTATGCAAGAAGGCAGTGGTATGGCACATAAAACACTGAAAAAAATTGCTGACCAAGAATAATATATCCTGCAAAACTCTCATTCAAATATGATGGTGAAATTAGGTCATTTCCAGATAAACAGAAATTAAAAACCAAACCAAACTTACAAGAATTATTAAAGGGAGTCCTTGGGTCTGATAATAAACAACATCAGATTACAGCCTGAATCTAGGACTAAAGATCACACCAGCCGGATACCAACCCAAGAAATGAACCCTGAAGGACTATTCAAAACTGAAATATTTCCAACAGGGAACAAGAGAGGTTAATCCGTAAATGATAACTTCAAAACAATAAAAGAGGGAATAAACAGTGTAGGTACAGAACTTTCTAATACAGAGGGAGGCAAGGCGATACCAACTAATGAAAGACTGGTTCAAACCTAGAAAAAAAAGGGTAAATTTCAAGATAACCACAAAGAGAGTTACTTACTCATCAAAAAAGAAAAAGATAAAGAAAAACATAAAGTCTCAGTAAAAACAAAATGTATATAGACAAAAGAAATGAAAAATAAAGAATTCAGCACAAGAGAGTAAGAGGAACAGAGAAAATGTAAACATTAAAAACAACAACAAAAACAAAAAAGCACTACAAAATGACAGCAATAAACTCAAACCTATCAATAATTAAATTGAACATAAATGGCCTAAACACATCCATAAAGAGACAGACAATGACAGAATCAGTAAAAACACGGAGTCCATCAATACGCTGTCCACAGGAGACATACTTTAGAAACAAAAATGTAGATTTATTAAAAATCAAAAGAAGGGAAAAAAATTTATCAAGTAAACAGCTACCAAAAAAAGAGCAGGAGTGGCAATACTGATCTCAGATAAAACAGATTCTAAAACAAAATCTACCGTAACAGTTGAAGAATCGCACTGTGTACAAAAGGATGATCCAATACGAAACTACATAAATAAATACACAATCATCATAAATAAGTAAATATATACAACCATAATAAATATCTACACACGCAATTGCAGAACTTCAAAATACATAAAACAAACTCTGACAGAACTGAAAAGATAATGGACAGTTCTGCAATAACAGTAGGAGACTTCAACACACCTCTTTTGGCAGAGGAAAAAATATCTATGAAGAATCTCAACAAAGATAAGAGAAGCTCTGAAGGACATGGTTAGCCAACTTGAACTTACAGGCATATATAAAACACTCCACCAAACAGCTGTAAAGTAAGTATTCTTTTCCAATACACACGGAATATCCTCCAGAACCAGAATATACCACATCTTAGGCCACAAAGCAACCCTCAGCAAAATCCAAAACACTGAGCTAATACAAAATATTTTCCCTCATCATAATGCCATCAAAGTAGAAATTAACATGTACAAGGAAAAAAAATCAATTATGTGGTAACTAAATAACACCCTGCTTACAAACCACTGTTTAAACACAGAAGAAATCAAAGATGTAATAAAAAAATTCCTAGAATCTAGCAAGAATGAAAACACATCATACAAATACAGTACAAAGGTAGTACTCAGAGATCAATTTATAGCAACAGATGCACATGTCAAAAAATAAGACAGGGACAAAATACAAAGAGAACAGAAAAAAAGCCCACAGCCACCAGAATAAAATAAATAAAAAAATTGGAACATAAATAAATGAAATAGAGAATAGGAAAACAATAGGAAAAAAAATCAACAAACCCAAAGGTTTGTTCTTTGAAAGGATCAATGAAATTGACAAACCACTGGCAACTGACAAAAGAAAAACAGGAGAGGACACAACTCAAATAAGAAATGATACGGGGGGAAGGCCAAGATTGTGGTATAACCACATGTCCCTGCTGAACCCTCTAGCAACAAAGAACCTAAAAATTAATAAATACACCAAATAGAGCATTCCAAGAGGCCTGAACATGAGGTAGAAAACTTTAACACCTGACTGGCCAAAAGGAGGATCATAGGAGCCCCGAGAAACTACAAATAAAACAATGTGGCTCAGGGTAAAAAATCTCCACATCTTAAGGTGAGATGGCCGGACAGTACCTCTATCAAATCAAAGTCACAGAGTGGGGCTGAGAAACAACATGAGGGCTGGAGCAACACTGGACCCAACTAAGCCAAATAAGGAGACCACCCCCAGATGAAAAATCAAAGTCAAGCATTGAAGTCCTCCATGCGGGTTAGAATGTCCTGAGACCAGGCTGTCTGGCAATCAGTAGGCATTAAGATCCAGTAGCCCCGCAGGCCACAGAGAGGCTTGAGAGCAAAGGAACTAGGTTCCCACAGGTTACAGGACAGGTGAGGCTTGGGCTGAGAAACCATAGTAAAAGTGAGCAAAAGGTTGTGAGAGGCCAAGTGCACTGGGGTCTGTTGGCTTGGGACAACTAAACAGGAGAGCACAAAGCCTACTAGATAGGCTCCATGAAGGCGCACACCACTGGCAGGCCTTAGGGCTGGGAGGGGCCATGACTGTCAGCTCCCAGCTCAGGAGTGGGCCATGAGATCCCCAAGCTTGGAAGGCTGCATGAAAGTGCACACATACCAGCAGACCTCAGAGATGAGAGAGACTTAGAGGCCTAGGTCCAGGCAACCTGGGGTGCTGGGGTAGGTGAGTGCAGGACCCAGGTAGGAAGTGCAGATGTGTCCACGACCTGGTTGAACTTAGAGCTGTGAAGCACCAACAGGCCTAGGTTCCAGCAACCCAGGCAAAGGGGAAGGCAAGTGCGGGCATTGGGGAGGCAGTGTGAACATACACACAGCCTGGAAAGCCTCAGAGCTGTCAGGGGCTAAGAAGGTTAGGTTCTGCTGACCTAGAGCAATGACACAGGTGAGTGTGGGGCCTGGGAATGCAGCATAAGCTCACCTACAGCCTGGCAGGGCTGAGGACTGTGCAGGGCCAAGAAGCCTGGGTCCCAGTGACCTGGAGCAGCAGCACAGGAAAAAGCAGAACATGGGAAAATGGTGCTTGTAGGTAGAAAGTCAGGGAAGCCAGCACAGGTGTATGCATGACCCTGGACAGTGGTGTGAGGGAACATGGACCAGACAGAGTAGGGCAAGATCAGCTAAGTGATCACTGTCCAGTTGGACTGAAGAGAAGTAGTCAGCCAGTTGACCACAGCACAGGGCAGTAATGTCACCAAGCAGAAGGTCACTAGATGGCACAGAGAAACTCTGACCCAGCCCCAAAAGAAAGACTCTGGACAGGCCAACCAAAATATCTGGCCTCCAAAATCAAACCAGTTCAAAAGTTTTGACTATCCATTGGTACAAAATAAGCCACAATAACCAAACAAAAATTGTATAAACTTTCTGATGGCTCAGAGATAACAATCAATTTCTAAGCACTTAAAAAAGCAGACCACTGTGGCTTCCCCAAACTCCCAACATGAAGAATCAATGTATTTCCCAGATGAAGAGGGCTTGCTAAAATAATCAGCAATAGAATACAGAAGACTGATGTGCAGGGCAGTGCAAGAGATCAGGCAAAATGCCACAGAGCACCTTAGACTCAAAGACACACACAAACTACAACTGAAAGGATGGGAAAACATATCAGGCTAATGACATCCAAAAAAAGAGCAGAAGTGGCAATACTAATCTGTGACAAAATACACTTTCAAGTTAACTCCACCATACTGGATAAGGACGGACACCATACATTGGTTAAATTAAAAATTTAATATCTATGCACCCAATGACAAGACTCAAAATACATAAAACAGACACGTTTTGCTTTGAAAACAGAAATAGATAGCTCCACAATAATAGTAGGAGGTTTCAACACAGCAATCTAAGTAAAGAATAGAACAGCTCGAAAACAGCTCAGTAAAGACATGGAAGATCTACATGTCACAGTTAAGCAACTGGACCTCACAGACATATTCAGAACACTTTACCCAACAGCAGCCAAGTATATTTTTTATTCTAATACACATGGAACATTCTCCAGAAGGGAACACATATTAGGCCATGGAGCAATTCTAAACAAAATACAAAATAGTGAAATATACAAAGCTTCCTTTTAGATCATAAAACCATAAAAGTAGAAATCAGTAACAGAAAAAAGATGGAAATAAAATAAAAACATGGATGCTGAACATTTTACTCAAGAACTACTGAGTAATAGAAGCAATCAAAGAGGAAATAAAGAAATTGATAGAATCAAATGTGAATGAAAACACATCCTATAAAAATCTATGGGACACAGCAAAAGCAGTGCTCAGGTGGCAGTTCATCTCAATAAATGCACATATATGAAGAAAAGAAAGGGCACAAATGAAAGAACTAACCGCTCAACTTGAATAACTGGAAAGAACCCAACCAAAGAACCTGTTGGTTTCCAGAAGAAAGGAAATAATAAAAATTAGAGAAGAAATAAATGAAATAGAAAAATTATTGAAAGAGTAAACAAGACTACAAGTTGTTTATTTTTTTTAAATAATAAAAAAAAGATCAACAAAATTGACAAGCCAATAGACAAACTGAAAAAAGAAAAGCAGGAGAGGAAACACCACGAATAAGAAATGAGATGATCGATATCACAATGGACCCAACCGAAATTAAAAGAATCATAGCAATTCTACAAAAAGTTATACTTTCATAAATTTGAAAACCTAGAAGAATGGACAATTTTCTAGAAAAACATTACCTCCAAAACCTAGCACAGGCTTTGAAAAACTAAATAAACCCATCACAAGAGAAGACATCGAAAAGGTAATTTAAAAACTCCCTACTAAAAAATGTCCTGGGCCAGTTGACTTCACTGGAGAATTCTACACAGCTTTCAGAGAAGAGTTAATATCACTATTACTAAAGATATTCCAGAGCGTAGAAAAGCATGAAATACAAACTCATTCTACAAAGCTAGTATAACCTTGATACCCAAACCAGGTAAAGATAGTACTAAAAAGGAAAACTACAAACCAATATCTTTCATGAACAGAAATGTAAGCATGCTCAGTGAAATCCTAGCAAATAGAATTCAGCAACACATTAAAAAAAAAACAAAAACAAAAAACAGTTCATGACCAAGTAGGATTTATAGCAGGGTTGCAGGGATGGTTCAACATCATAAAAATAATTAATGTAATCAACCACATAAACAAAACAAAAATCAAGAACCACCTGATTCTATCAATTGATGCAGAAAAGGCTTTTGATACAATCCAACATCCATTCATGTTTAAAAACTCTCAGCAACATAGGAATAGAAGGGAAATCCCTCAAAATAATAAGGGGTATCTACACAGAACCAAGAGCCAACATCACACGGAATGGAGGGAAGTTGAAAACATTCTCCTTAAGAACAGGTACCAGAAAAGGATGCCCACTGTCAACACTTTTATTCAGCATTGTTTCAGAGGTCCTAGCCGTAGTAATTAGGCATACTAAAGAAATAAAGGGCTTCCAGATATGTAAAGAGAAAGTTAAAATATCCCTATTTGTGGATGGCATGATCCTATACACAGATAATACTAAAGAATCCACTAAAAAATTACTAGATCTAATAGAAGACTTCAGTAAAGTATGAGGATATAAGCTAAACATACAGCTGAATTCCTTTTCACCATCAAAGAAACAATCAAAGAGGAAATCTTGAAAGCATTATCACTTACTAGAACCCCCAAGATGATAAAATACCTAGGAATAAACCTAAGCAGAGATATAAATGACCTATACAAAGAAAACTATAAGACCCTACTGCAAGAGACCAAAAATGACTTACGTAAGAGGATAAACCTGCTTTGCTCTTGGATAGGAAGACTCGACATAGTGAAAATGACTATTCTAGTCAAGCCAGCCAAGTGCTGTCAAGTAGGATCCAACTCATGGTGACCCAAAGGGATCTATAATGCAATCCTAATACAAATCCTAGTGACACTCTTTAATGAGACGGAGAAACAAATCACCAACTTCATACAGAAAGTGAAGAAGCTGCAGATAAGTAAAATATTACTGAAAAGAAAAATGAAGTGGGAGGTCTAATACTAACTGATCTTAAAACCAGTCATACTACCACAGTAGTCAAGACAGTCTGGTACTGGCACAAAAACAGACATATAGGCCAGTGGAACAGAATTTAGAATCCAAACATAACATTGTCCAACTATGAGCAACTGGTATTTGATAAAGGCCCAAAGCCCATGAACTGGGGCAAAGACAGTTTTCAACAAATGCTATTGGCATAACTGGATAGCCATCTGCAAAAAATGAAACAAGATCCTTATCTCACACCATGCACAATAACTAATTCAAAATGGATCAGAGACTTAAATGACTTAAATACAAAATGTAAAACAATAAGGATCTTGAAAGAAAAAAATTGGGAAGACAATGGAAGTCCTAATTCACGGCATTAACAACTTACAAAAAGTATTACCAATAACTCTCAAACTCCAGAATTGAAAATAGACAAATGGGGACTCTTAAAAATTAAACACTTACGCTCATCCAAATCCTTCATCCAAAGAGTAAGAAGACTACCTACAGAGTGAGAAAGAATCTTTGGCTACAGTGCTTCTGATGGGTATCTATTCTTGCTAATGTAACCAACAAGAAAAATACAAATAACCCAATTAAAAAATGGGCAAAGGACGTGAACAGGCACTTCACTGAAGAAGATATACAGGATCCATGAGGAAACAGACACATGAGGAAATGCTCATGATCACTAGCCATCAAAGAAATGCAAATCAACATTGCAATGAGATACTATCTCACCTCCAAAAAGGTGGACATAATCCAAAAACCACAAAATAATAAATGCTGGAGAAGGTATGGGGAGATTGGTACTCTTCTGCACTGTTGGTGGGAGTGTAAAATGGTACAATCGCTATGGAAATTGGTTTGTTTTTTTTTTCTTTTTTTAGCAATTCCACTTCTTGGAATATATCCCAGAGAAATAAGGACCATCACGCAAACAGATACATGCACCCCGATATTTATTGCAATAATAGCAAAAATATGGAAGCAACTTACATGCCCATCAACAGATGAATGGCTAAACAAAATTTGGTAGACTCATATAATGGAATACCACACAATAAGAAACAACAATGGCTTAGGGAAATATCGGATTACATGAAGCCATCTGGAGAACACTATGCTGAGTGAAATTAGCCAGAAGCAAAATGACAAATACTGTATGAGACCATGATTATAAGAATGCAATGAATCATTTAAGGACACAAGAAATCAATCTTTGATGGTTACAAGGATGGGAAGGGAGTGGATGGGATTAATACAAATTAGGTAGAGTTTAGGAATTGTGTTGGTGTCAGATGGGACAGCATGTACTAGAAAATAGATACCCACAAATGCTCTACTTCAAAACTAAACTGTTCCCTAAATGCGGTCCACCTCTTTGGAAAGACAGACTAACAGATTATAATGTAGGGGGTCATGCTTTCAGGGGACATCCAGACTAATCGGCATACCCAAGCTTTCCTTTTTTTTTCTCTTAAGAAAATGGTCTGCATACCACATGGGTAAGTGATGTCTGAAGTCTTAAAAACTGCTAAGCTGCCATGGAAGTGGTTTCAATCCACCTGCACCAGAGGTAAATTGTGGACATGAAGAACAGGAAGAAAATATAAGCCCAATCAGATGGATGGGGACATATGAATGAGTCAGCTTCAGCAAGGGACCTAAAGAATTAGATAGATCTTGGCCCACCAAATAGCTTCCTCAAGGGGGTACATGGTATGGAACTGTAGACACAGTGGGAGGAAGATTACAGATGAAAGATAGAACTCTACCAAAAGACCACATCTGATGGTTTATCAGACTGGAGGACCCCCCGGGAGTATATCCATTGGACTCTCTAACTCTAAACTGCATCCAGTACTGTAACTAGCTCTCCTGTCAAAGACTGAACTGTACTATACAAAACAAGGAGTACAGCTGGTGACGAACGAATCTGTGGACTTTAATACATACACAGGGCTGTTCTAGGGGCTCATCGCTGGAGCCAGGATGATAAAGGGGTCAGATTTTGGTCAAAGGGTTATGGGAAGTTCTGGATGAAAGGGGTAAGTGTGTTGTCATGGAGGTAGGGGATGGTGGGAGCAGTTAGAATAGAATAGCAGTGAAAGTTCTGGGTGTTATATGACAAATTGATATAGATATTTAAACTGTTCTTAATCACAATAAAGTTTTGTTGTTGTTGTTTTAAAGAAATGAAACAGGGGACATTACAACAGACCTTACCAAAATAAAAAGAACCATAATCTAGAGGAAATGGATAAATTTCTAGAAACAAAGTACCTACCCAAATTAAAAAGAAATGGTGTACAAACTCTGAAGAGTCCTGTGATAAGACACTGAAAATGTAAGAAAAAAATTCTAACAAAAAGAGTCCTGACCTAAATGACTTCACTGAAGAATTGTAGCAAACATTCAGAGAAGGACTTACATTAGTATTACTCCAACTGTTTCATAACAGAAAAGGAAGAGATACTTCCAAAACGATTCTATGAAGCCAGTATAATCTTGATACGCAAACTAGCAGACACTATGAAAAAAGAAAACCACACAGCTATCTCTCATAGACATAGATGCAAAAATTCTCAGTAGAATTCTGGCCAACAGAATTCAGTATCATATCAAAAAATAATACATGATAGTTAAGTGGGATTCATACTGAGTATGCAAGAATGATTCAACAGTAAAAAATCAACTTCCTTTATTGATGCCATAAGTAAAAGAATCATTGAACATCTGAATTGATGCAAAGCATTCAATATTCTAGTATCAATTTCTAATAAAAACTCTCAATAGATATAGAAAGGAAATTCCTTAACATAATAAAAGGTATCTATACAAGACCAATAGCCAACATCATTCTTAATAGAGAGAGGCTAAAAACATTTCCTTCGAGTAAAAGAAGAAAGCAAGGATATCCTTTATTACCACTCCCATGTAACATGGTGCTGGAAGTCCTAATTAGAACAACAAGGCAAGAAAAAGAAATAAAGAGCATCCAAACTGGTAATGAAGAAGTTTAACAGCCTCTTTCTTTGTGTAATATGATACTACATGTAGAAAACTCCAAAGACTCCATGAAAAAATGACTGGAATTAATAGATAGTTTCAGCATAATAGCAGGATAGAGGATAAACATACAAAAATCAGATAAATTCCTATAAACCAATAAAGAGAACAATGAAAAGGAAATTAGTAAAACAATACCATTTAGAATAGTCCCTAAAAAAATAATACACTTAGGAATAAATCTTTTACAGGATGTAAAAGACTTATACATATAAAACTGCAGAACACTACCAAAAGACACCTATGTAAATGGAAACACATACCATGCTCATGGATAGACAGATTCAATATGGTGGAAATGGCAATTTTACCCAAAGCAATCTACAAATACAGTGCAATCTTGCTGCAAATACCAATAGCATTCTTTAAGGAGATGGAAAAAGTAATCAGCGAGTTTATATGGAATGAGAAGTGGCCATGAGTAAGTAAAGCATAACTGAAGAAGAAGAAGAAAGATTAGCACTACTTGACCTCAGAACTTGCTGTACTGCGATGGCAGTCAAAACAACCTGATATTGGTACAATGATGAGTACAGTGACCAATGTAGCAGAGTATAAGACCCAGATGTAATTCTATACGCTTATGATCACCTGATCTTCCATAAGGCCCTAAAGTCCACCAAATGTGAACAAGACAGTCTCGCTAACAAATGGTGCTGGTAAAACTGGATGTCCATCTGCAAAAAACTGAAAGAAAGAAAAGATCCATACATCACACCCTACACAAAAACTAATTCAAAATGGATCAATGTCCTAAATATAAACCTCGAAACTATAAAGACCTTAGAAGAAAAAATAGCATCAATGCTAAATGCCCTAATGCATGACATTAACAGAACACAAACCATAACTAACAACACACAAACTCTAGAAGATAAACTAGATAGCTAGAATCTTCTAAAAATTGTCTTCATCGAAAGACTTCACTGATAGAGTAAAAAGAGAGTATACATACTGCAGGAAAAAAACTGGCTATTCTGGCAAAGATCTAATCTCTAAAATCTACAGGAAAATCCAACACCTCTACAACAAAAATACAGATAATGTAATTAAAACATGAACAAAGGAAATGATGAGATACTTCACCAAAGAAGACATTCAAGGGGAAATCAGGCACATGAGATAATGCTCATGACAACTAGATATTAGAGAAATGTAAGTCAAAACCACGTTGAAATACAATCTTACCCCCAGCATTACTGGCAGGAATCAAAAAAAAAAAAAGAAGATAACAAATATTGTAGAGGTTTCTGGGAGATTGGAACTCCCATGCACTGCTGATGGGAATGTAAAATGTTACAACCATTTTGGAAAATGATATGGTACTTCCTTAGGGTGAAAGGAATAGAAAACCCATATTATCTAGAAATCTCATTCCCGGGAGTATATCCTAGAGAAGTAAGATTGTCATACAAATAGACATATTAGACATATGCACACACATGTTCCCTGAAGCATTGCTCTCAATAGCAAAAAGACAAACAACACAGGTGCCCATCAGCAGATGAGTGGATAAACAAACTGTAGTACATACACACAATGGAGCACTACACAATAGTAAAGAACAATCATCTGAAATGCATCTCACAGCATGAAAGAATCTGGAGGGCATTATGCCGAGTAAAGTAAGTCAGTCACAAAAGGACAAATACTGTTTGAGACCACTACTATAAAAACTCATGACAAAATTTGTCCACAAAAAGGAACAATGTTTGATGGTCATGAGGGCGGGGAGGCTGCCAAAGGAAAAACAGCTAACTAGAAACAGGTAAGCTGTAACTTAGATGAAGGGTATGACAGTACACAAGACTAGAGAAGCCAGCCCAAGTTGTACAAGGCAAGGTCAAAGAAGCCCCATAAACACATCTAATCTCCCCTAGGGATGGAATTACTGTGCTCAGGGCTGTGGAGACCATGGTCTTGGGGAACATGTAGCTCAACGGACGTAACACAGTTTATAAAGAAAATGTTCTCATGCTTTACTTTGGTGACTAACATCTGGGTTTTTAAAAGCCTATGGAATGTCATTTAAGATAACTTCACTGGTCTCACCCCTTCAGGAGGAAGGGAGGGTAAAGAAAACCAAAGCACACATTAGAAGGAAGATCAATTTAACTGGACTTCAACATAACCTGAAAACTTTTCCAGTCTTAATCCAATATTGCAAGGACAGAGTAGCAGGGGCGGGGATCCAGGGCCCCTGCTCTCAGGGGACATAGAGGCCAATTGGCATAACTAACCATTGCTAAGAGAGTCTTCTCCACCCCATATCGGTGAGTGGCATCTTAAAAGCTAGTAAGCTGCCATCTGAGGTATACCAAATGGTCCCAACTCAGCAGGAACAGATGATCATCAAGGACAAAAACGACATGAGGGAAAGAGAACCCAGAAGACAGAAAGACCCACATGAGTGGGTGACTACATCGATTTGTGACCAGAAGAACCAGGTGGTGCTGGCCACCTCCAGTGATCTCTATGATGGGGCTCACAAAGTTGAGCCCAGTGGCAATAGGAGAATAAAAAGGGATACAACTTGAGAACTCCACTAAAAGGCCACAGTTGATGGTCTGAATGCCTGGGGGTTCCCCTGGGAGCATGGCCCCTAGACCTGATGCCGGCCCTGTTCATACATTGTTATTGAGGTCAACTCCTTGCACAGGAATGGATTGGACTTGGTGACACAGAGTGACCGTATCATGTGTGCACTTTATGGTTCTATGCATCTATAGGATGTCGTCCTATTGGCCTCTTACTAGGTGGGAGTGGAGAGGGTGAAGATGAGGGGACAGGAGATTGTTAAGAGAGTATGACATGTATAGAACAGAAAGGAGGAGTATGCTGTCACCAGACAAGGACAGTAGTAGGAGCTGCACATAGGTGGGCATGCGAATTTAAACTGGATTCTACACTTTCACTCAATCACAGCAAATAAATAAACAAACAAATAAAAAGACACAAAAGAAAGATTAGGCCAAAGGACTAAAAGACTACAGTTACCATAGCCTCTACCAACCTGAGTCCAGTATAATAAATGGTGCCTGGCTACCACCACTGACTGCTCTGGCAGGGTCCTGGACAAAACTGGCCATAAAATGTAGCATAAAATTCTAGCTCACACAAAATGAACAAAACAAAGGGACCAGACTTAACTGGCTTGGCAGAAACTGGAGAAACCCTGAAAGTACAGCCCTGGACACCCTTTAAGCTCACCTGAGGTTCACCCTTTAGTCAAAAGTTAGACAGGGTAGACTAAAGGGGCGCACCCAGCCCAGAGGCCAGGAGTAGAAGGCAAGAAGGGACAGGAAAGCTGGTAACAGAGAAGCCAAGGTTGAGAAGGGAGTGTTGCCATGTTGTGGGGTTGTTAACCGATATCATAGAACGACATGTGTACCAACTGTTTAATGAGAAGCTAGTTTGCTTGTAAAGTATCTAAAGTTCAATTAAATATATACATAAACATACACAAGTGTGCACTCATACGCACGTGCACACACACACACCAATGAAAATCCTGTGGATCACCACAGAATATCGTCCAGTGTAGCGGTGGAAGATGAGGCCCCTAGGCTGGAAGGTGCTGTGCAATGGCTACAGTGGAGACAGGTCAGCGATCATGAACATGGTGCACAACCAGGCACCATCTCATTGTTACGTGAGGTCTGACAATTAAGTCTGCAAACAGAATTGTTCTAAGTACTACATACCTCATTGCCGAGTATGACTAAGGTCACCTTTGAAGTACTTCCCTTGGGAAGCTAGCTATACAACGATGACAGCATCTAGACCACCCTTCAAAGTAATTTTGAAACGTTTTCTGGAATGGCCGTTGCACATGATGTCGCGGTGTCAAGGTCATGAACTTAATTGTATAGCTGTCTGTGAGGGAGCTTTTAGCTAGTAAACACATAGCTATTGGAACACCCTCCCTACTCACCTGATCTAGCCCCCAATGAATTTTTTTAAACAAAGATAAAAGAAGTATTAAAAGGAAGATATTTTGATGACATTCAGGACAGCGAGAGTAATATGATGACAGCTCAGATGGTCATTCCAGAAAAAGAGTTCCAAAATTGCTTTGAAGGGTGGACTAAGTGCTAGCTCTGGTGCCTAGCTTCCCAAGGGGAGTACTGCAAAGGTGAACATGCTGATATTCAGCAATGAGGTATGTAGCACTATTTTCTACGATGAGTTCATGAACTTAACTGGCAGTCCTTGTATATGAGGCCACCATGAGTCATAGCTGATGGCAAATATCAACACCCACAACCTCCGCATGGCCCCAAACTTTAGGAAAAACCGAGGGTGCTCTAGTCCATCTAGCTCTATATTGTAGAGGTACAGCCAGAGGCGTATAAAAATCTCTTTAACAACTGCTGTAGCATGGTCCTGAACAATCAGAGCACTGGGCACAATCTCTGCATTGTCTGGTCATGTGTGCCATTGAAAATCAACTATGAGGCTTAAAACATGAGCAGAACATGTGAAATTATGATTTTACTAGGCAGGGTTTCCTCCTTCACCAGACTCTATAAGCCCAAGAGTTGTAATTTAAAGACATAATTTCCCACTGATAAGGGCAAGTCCCTGACGTGGTTTCTCCTTTCTGTTACACTGTTGTTATCTATTAGTATAAGAGATACCTAGAAATGGGAGTGAATATCCATTGGCTGCCTAACACAGACGTATGTTATTGAATCCTCATACACTGAGCTCAGAGAAGGTAATATAATCCACACTTAATGAAGGAAGAATTACAGACTTAAGCCAAGCCAAATTACAGACTTGAAGATGCTAAATAGCTTGCCCCAGGTTACTTGTAAGTAGTGGAGCTGGGATTTAATCCAAGGTCTGGCTGATTTCTTGGTTCATGCTTTTCCCAGCACATACAAGAACAAGTTCCTGGAGTAGATTTTTCTGGTCCTACTCCCTTGCCTTCTGGGTGGGCGGGAAATAGAGTCCAAGAAGTCAAAGAACCTGGGAAACAAATGTCTGCTAGTAACTTCAACTCCTACCTTCTGTCGCCCCGAATATAAACTCTTTAGAGCAAAAGAGATGTACCGTCCTATCTCTGAAAGCCCTGATGATCTCCAGATTCCCCAGCTGCCTGGAGCATATCATTATACTCTTCTCCCCAACTCTGCTACGGAACATTCATCTTTCAGGAAGGTTTATACTTTATCCACAATATCCACAGTACTTTATCCCAAATATGTATTGGCACAATTCACTGATATGACCCTGTTGTTTCTGTTAATGTTCTAATTATAATAAATAAAAAGGCCTAGAATGTAGAAACGTTTTCTCTTCCACACTCAACTAGAACTTTAAGAGTCTCTTCTGTTATGGTCTTCCAAGATTTCTACAGTGACCTTCCCAAAGCTAGGGTGCAGTTTACCAATCTGAAATAACGAAGGAGAGAATAGTGGCCATGTTGAGGCAGAGATCAGTAGTTATTCTGAGTGCCACAAATTTCTCTTTGCTCCTGAGCCCTTCTTAACTACTTCTGTATCCGCTGACTGATGTAGACCTGGTTGTTCATGGTGGCAGAGAAACAAGAAATCTTGGTATCTTTTCTTGACATCATCAAGTTACCATGTTTCTCAAGACTTCCCTCTTAGAGGACAGGTTGAAATTTAAGAGATAAGACCAAATTTAAGAGATTTAGTGAAGATACCCTGGACTGTGCCAATTACGGGCACTGCAAGACATTTTTCCCCTACTAATGGACTTCAGAAAGTTCAGCAGAGGTTCCACAACACCACTGAGGCAAAATCCTGATGGACAAGTCACCATTGTCTCTCGGCTAGATGAAAGCATTAGTCTTCTAACTGATCTCTTTGCTTCCACCCTGTGTCAGAGGTTCTCAAGATCATCCTCATGCTCAATGATTCATTACAAGGTCTCACAGGATTCAGAAGGGCTGTGATATACACTGTATAAAGCAGTTGCTGTCAACTCTGACTCATGGCGACTCCATATCTGTCAGAGTAGAATTGCATTCCATAGAATTTTCAATGGCTGATTTTTTGAAATAGATCACCAGATCTTTCTTCTGAGATACCTCTGGGTAGACTTGAGTCTCCAGTCTTTCAGTTAGCAGGAGCATCCGTTATCTATTTGTACCACCCAGGGAGTTATGTCATATTGCAGGAAAAACATACGGGGAAAAGGAATCAGCATACAGAAATAGCCCGTGGAGCAGAGTCCGGGAGACAGCAGGCGTCAGTGCCCAGGTGTTCCCTCCCACTAGAGTTGCATGAAGACTCTTTCCCTCAAGCAACCACGTGTGATAGCATGCGCAAAGCGCTCCTAAACTAGGGAGTCTAGCTGAGACTTGGTGTCCAGGTTTTTCTGCGGGGTCAGGTAGTCATATAGACAGGCAGCTGATTAGACTCTAGATCCTTCCTCCCTTCAAGCAAAAGCAGGCATTCACCCTAAATCACAACATCAGGGTAAATTCACATGACCAAACCAGCACAGCATAGCCTGAGGCCTTAGGCATGCAGAAACGTTCTCTCCTAGGGGCCAGCTAGGAACCAGTCCTGAAAACAGGTCCTTGTTTGCATGGTATCACCAGCCCAAGCCTGCTGAGTTAACTCTTTTCTGCCCACACGCTCCCTTCTCTTGATTCCGTTCCCTACACAGCCTGAAGATTCCCGTTTGAAACTGAAGTCATATCACACGTTCCTCTCCTCAGAGTCTCCCACTGCCTTCACTTGGGAACATAACCTCTGCAGCTCCACAGAACCTCGTTCCTTATCATTACTTGTTTCACTCGTCATCTCCTGCTTTCTTCTCTGCTCCACTAGTAACCTAGTGCTGCTGTAACAGAAGTGCCACAAGCAGATGGCTTTAACAAAGAGAATTTTGTTTCCTCACAGGGAAGTAGACTGTAAGTCCAAATTCAGGGCATCTGCTCCAAGGGAAGGCTCGCTCTCTCCTCAGGCTCTGGAAGAAAGTCCTTGTCTTCAGTCTTCCCCTGGTCAAGGAACTTCTGAGGCTCAGGGACCCTGAGTCCAAAGGACACGCTCTGCTCCTGGTGTTTCTTTCCTGGTGGCATGACGTCCCCAAGTCTGTGCCTGCTTCCCTTTACTGGGTATCCCAAGAGATTGCCTAAAGCACGACACAGTTTTACACATTGAGTCCTCCCTCACCAACACAACTGTCTCCCCTTTTCCCTCATTAACCTCATAGAGGCAGAGTTTACAACATATAGGAGCATCACACAATACCACTGGGAATCATGGCCCAGCCAAATTGATACACATTTTTGGGAGGATACAATTGAATCCATGAAAATTGCACACTCCTCTTTAGCCATAGTGGCCTCCTCCTTGTTCTTCATAGTCAGCGGTCACATTTCCACCTCAGGGGGTTTACTCCTCCCCAGAATGCTCTTCTCCTAAACATATACATGGCCCCAGCTTAACAGCTAACCCCACTTCCTGCCTATTGTATAGTTATCCCTGCCTATTTTTCACCCTTTTTTCTACTCAAGAGGGCTCTAGACCTGTCCATTGATTCATGTTAAACTTTCTATGGCAACCGTTGTTCTTACAACCATGAAAGGGCCATCAAACCGCCTCCTAGTCCACCCACTTATTCTGACCAGGAGTCTTCTGAGCTCTCTGATACACAGTAATTTTTTAATATCCTGGAGAATGTTTATGCTGTATTGCTAAGCATAAAAACTAGCATTTAATATCTACAGAGAGGTCTCAGTTAACATAAAAACATGTGTAGCAAGAAGACTGTAAGGAAATACGCAAAATGTGAAATGTGGTTTTCTTGTGTGGTTACTGTATTTTTTCCCCACCTAGCTATTTGCTCATTTCTGTATTTTTCAAATATTCTAAAGTGAATATGTATGTCTAACTAAAAAAAATTTCCTTAATTAGACATGTTAAGGCAAAAACAAAAGTAACAGAACAAGACAAAATACAGAGGCATAGTTTACAATAACTATTTGTATTTTGAAACATAATATTTTGAGAGTTTGATTGTAGTCCACAACAAAATTTTAAAGTTTGCATTTCCTCTGCTTGTGTTTCATTTTAGCATTTGAGCAACCCCAACAAGTAGCTAAATTATCTTTGGGGGGATCTAGACCACAGGATGAAGAATTTATTTGAGGAGAGTAGACATTCAAGTCAGAAGTCTTAGTGTAATTTAAATTGCTTCCAGCATTGGCTTTTGCTCTGAACTAAATTACAAGTTTCCACTCGCTGCTACTCACTGAAAACTAAGAATTAGAAGACTTTAAACCCATTGCTACCAAGCCAACTCTGACTCAGTGATCCTATAGGACAGGGTAGAACTGATCCATTGGGTTTACAAAGAGCACCTGGTGGATTTGAACTGCCGATCTGTTTATTAGCAGCCATAACTTTTAACCGCTATGCCACCAATATTTCCAGACGACTTTGCTTTGTGTCAATTCTGTAATAGTACAGTCAAGAACCATCAGGCTCTCACCTGAAATGGTCCAATCCAGTGGTGTCAGTAGTGATTCAAACCAATGTTGGACCATTTGAGACTGAAAGTAAAGGTGTGCAGGTGTGTGTGCGTGTGTGTGCGTGTGTGTGTGTGTGTGTGTGCGTGTGTGTGTGAAGAGAGAAAGAGATTCTTGACATTTTCTTAACTCTGTCAGAGTCAAGTACTTCCTCACTTTCCTTCTGTTGGGGAAGGCATATTGCAGGCAACAATAAACTTGAAGTGAGCAACCAAAATATACTGACATGCTGAGATACCTGAAGTTAGCCCTCTCTTTTTCTCTCTAAAGTATGCCATAACTGATCAAATGTTCTTTTATACAAACAGAACTTGGGTTTGCAGGTTTCAGGTGTTGAGGAAGGGCATTGCATTGATGCGACCAGCACTATCTATGTGTGATTTGAGTAGAGAGTTCAACTTCCCCTACTGCTGATTGTCTTACTTAGCTTATGTACTCTTCCTGAAGAGCCCTGTTAATTCAGTGGTTACAGTGCAAATGGAAAGATTGTCAGTTTGAAACCATCATCTGCTCAGCAGGAGAAAGAAGTGGCCGTCTACTCTGCAGAGCCTTACAGCGTTGGGAATTCTATGGGGCAGCTCTGCTGGGTTGCTAAAGGGTTTGTTTTTACTGGTGTACCTTTGTGGGAGTCCCTGGGAGTTGCAGTCATTAACTTCCCCGGTTATTAACCCAAAAGCTGGAGATCTGAGTCCATTCAAGACACCTCAGAAGAAAAGTGTGACAATCTACTTTGGAAATATCAGCCATTGAAAACACTGCAGAACACAGTCCTTCTTCGACACGCACGGGATTTTTGTGAATTGGGGTCGACAGCAACTGGTATCGGCATATTTTTGTCATCTAGCCTCTGCCCAGATACAGGGAGTTGGGATTGCCTGTTTGTTTTCTGTATCAATGTGTATATTTCACCTTTGCCACAAACTCTTAAAGATTAAGGACTGAATCGTTTTCTAAAAAAATGTTATATCTAATCACATCATATCTTATAAAAGACACTCAGTGAACATCTATTGACTGTCTCCAAGACCATCTATAAATGGATATGCAGTGGCCACTGGTTGACGGCAGCAGGGCAGAGGAGAGAGGAGAGAGCTAAAATGTATTGCACACTAGCTTTTGGCAGTCGTTCGAACAAGTATGCTGCAAAACTTTATTTTGTCTCACATGATTTCTTTGTGGTGTGTATTCAGAGGTGAGGAAAAGGAGACAAAGACAGGATAAGTGACACCATCTTTACAAGGAAGCGTTAGAATTCAAAAGTGTTTCTGCCTAATACTGTAATTCTAACTCTTACTGTCTCACAATGCCCTTGGCTTTGAAATTTTCCTCCAGATTATTAGGCATGAAAATATCATTTAGTACAGTCAGATCTGCTTACCTGTTGTCTTTTATAAGGTCCACTTTCCTGTTTGTAAGGGTTGTCCAGCATCTGAAGAGATTGTTTGTTTATTTTGCAACTGGACTTTAAAAGTTAGGCCTAATTATTTAAAGCCTAAAGTGTATTTAAGAGTCATTCCCCAACTCCTGCCCTCTACTCCAGGTTCTGATAACTCCAGAATTGACAGCGTTGATCCATTGCAGAGACAGAGAGTACATTTCAGAGAGCCATGGTTAAAGGCAATGTCTTTCTTTAACTCTCCTTTCTTACACTGTTTGTAGCAGATAATTCATCTACTGACACTCTGTTAATCAAATTTTAATTGATTACTGAGACCACATAATATGCATCTTAAGAATGGACTCATTGTGTGGCATGTTACTGAATGTATAGGCTGGTGCACCAAGACAGCTGTAAACAAAGCACTCAATCCAACCCTTTCACTTACTCCAGAAAAGGAACATTCTGCAGTTCTTTAAAAGGAAAGACTTTATCAGCTTTGTTTTACCCAATGTGGTGAGCCAGCCTGCCTCCCTCCTACTCTCAGTGTTATAGGTAGCAAGTGATGTTGGGAACACATTTTCTGTATTTAGGGAAAGCAGGAGAAATGAGAGGCATCACTTGAAATTACAGTGAAATCTGTGACAGCCAGAACTCAGTGGGCCTGCTTTGTTTTTCTAAGTCTTGAAAGTTTTCCACCTTTGAAAGAGTGCAGTCACCACTTTTCTATCACTCTTATTTAGTGGAAGATATCCGAGTTGGCCTTCTCTGACAAGTTTCCATCTTAGAGTTTCTGGCTTTCACAAGCTTTATTGGTATACAAATTTGAGGTTCCTTACCTTGGGGCAAGTGTGAGGGATAAAATTGAAAATTTAGAGGGGTGGGGGCCAGGAATATCCTTTAATACAGGCCACCTTTCTAATCCTCTCTGCAGTCTTGTTTATCTAGTGCTGCAGTAATAAACAGCGCCACAAATGTATGCCTTTAAAGAAAAAAATTTTTTTTCTCACAGTTTACCCAGTGTCATTAGGTCAATTCTGACTCTTAGAGACCTTAAAGGACAGAGTAGAACTGCTGCATAAGGTTTCCAAGGAGCACCTGGTGGATTCAAACCATAGCTCTTCACCACCGTGCTACCAGCGACTCCTTCTTACAGTTTAGGAGATTAAAGGTTCAGATTCAGAGTGGGGCTCTAAAGGGAGGAACTTCTCAGTCTATTTCAGCTTCTAATAGCTAGTAATCCTCGCTATTCCTGGAATTTGTAGATGTATCTCTTGTGTATATCTATCTTCATATGGCATCTCTCCCATGTGTGTTTCTCCTTTTTTCTCTTTTTACTACTCAGAAATGATTATGCTTAGTATCCATACTACTTCTTGTTATGCGACCATATTTCCAAGTAGACACCCTATTTCCAAATACAATTATATCTACAGGGGCCAAGTATTTTGGGAGCAGACACAACATAATCCACAACATGGGGCAAGCTTGAAGTCACTACATACCTTTTCTCACACCTCCGTGTTACTCTCGGGAGAGTTGTCTTGTGCTGGTTGAGGGCTTAGTAAGATTTATCTTTGCTCCTGTAAACTTTTATTTACAGCCAACCAATATACAAAGGCCCATCCTGAAACGTCACACAGTCCTGGCTGTCAGCCAAAAAGAGCACTGGGAAACAAAGCAAGCAAGAGGATGTCTGACCATGTGCAGCGGAGACTTTAGAAACCAAGCTGTTTTAGAAACAACATTGGTGGTCAAATCCAAGGAGCTGATAGAAAGCCTTGATGTGCTCTGTGCTTTTCCAAAACAGAAAGTGACTATGAAACTGTATGTCCGTGGTTTCAGTCAAGTTCTTTTGTCCCGAAGACTTTGATTTCCTTGTGCTTTTCTTCGGAAAGATCTGGACTTGAGATTGTTGGTCATTAATCAAAATCACAATAAATGTCACTACTTACTTCAGTAGACTTTTATCCCTTGAATACTGAGCAGCCGTATGAAATGAAACACCCTTGTGCAGATGGGATGCAGGGTAGTTGTGTAACCCGGGCTGCTTGCTTTTGTTTTCCTAATGAAAATGGCCTTGCTCTTATTTTATGGGGTCGTGGCTACATCTGGGAATGGCACACGTCTGCTTCACTCAACAGGAAAGTTGTTGTTGCTGTTAGCTGCTGTGGTCACTCATGGCAATCCACACACAACAAAGCAAAATGCTGTGAGTCCTGTGCCATCTCTATGTGATTCAGTACTTGCATTGACTGATTTTCGGAAATAGATGACCAGCCCTTTATTCCCACTCCATCTTAGTCTGGAAGCTCCAATGAAACCTGTTCAGCGTCGTAGCAACACACAAGCTTCCAATGACACATGAAGGGTGATTGCACATGAAGTGCACTGGGCAGGAATCGAACCCAGGTCTCCCACATGGAAGGTGAGAATTCTGCCACTGAACCATCAATGTGTTGTGAGTGACCTTAAGGAACACAATCAGTGACTTGTTTGAGATCGTAGACACATAAAAATTGGCAAGAGGGAAACACAGAGCAGGGCACATGGAGAAAGCACAGGTGGTTAGGGATGAAGTCAGAAGTCTCACTTTAAGTTGATTTCCACCCAAAATACATAATTAAGGGCAAACTATTCCCAGAAGGAATAGGCTGGTGAAATTTTTTCACGCAGTAGTGTTTCTCATGTCTTCTCTTCCTGAGTTTGTCTTTAATTACATGCCAGAATTTGCCATTAATTATGTATTTTGGGTGGAAATCAACTTAAAATGAGACTTTTGATTTCATCCCTAACCACTTGTGCTTTCCGCATGGGCCCTGCTCTGTGTTTCCCTCTTGTCAATTTTTATGTGTAGAGATCTCAAACAAGTCACTGATTGTGTTCCTCAAGGTCACAAGTTTGTGTTAGAAACCAGAGTGATTTCTCTCCCCATCAAAACAATGTTGTATTTGGAAGTTGGGTCCTAAAACCAGCTGTTTAGAGCCCGTTTAGCTCTGAATGCTCCTGATGTTCATTATTATCATAACAGAACGTACTGCCATGGTTGACAGCACGTATATGGGAAAGAGTACTCTGATTTCAACTAGTTGGACCCGACTCGACGGCACCTGGTTAAGGCAGGGTTTAGGGGAGAGACTGGAAACATCCCCAGCCAGGGAGTGAGAGAAAGATGTTTTGGGGGTGGAAAGAGAATGGAAGTAAAGAGGATCTGGATTAAGTTGCTGAGCGTTGGTGAACACTTGGCCCCAGCTGTTTCCCCAGGTCTCCTAACCTAACTGTAGAAAAGATATAAACATGAAATGAACTGATTCACCTGTGTTATTCTGGAGAGAGAGTAGATTATGTCATTTTTTCTTCCATTCTTTTTTTTTTTTTTTTTTCATCCTGTGGCCCAGTGGCTGCAACAAAGGTTTTAAACATAGCAACAATTGTGAAGATGACACAGGACTAGGCAGCATTTCATTCTGTTATACGTAAGGTTGCTATGAGTCCAAGCTGACCCAACAGCACCTGACAATATCTTCTAGTAACTCCATTGGCCAGTGAGTCCGCACGAATCTCTGCCAGTCTGAGGAAGTGCGCCTATCAAGTGAAAGATCACGAAGTAAGAGTTCCTCCTGGATGGTGTCAACTCACATCATCAAGGTGGCTGTTGCCTGTGTCCATGTCAAGGCCAGCTCCACCGGCCTGCACCAACCCTGAGCTCGCTCAGCTACCCTGTCAAGGTAGAGATGCCATTGGTCAGGAGTGGAACCATAGGAGAAGGTTGGGTTTCCTTTTGCAATGAGTATCCATGCCACATTTCCCCAACTTCATGCTCCCTGGTATAACATCCCAACTCTTGACACAGGCCCACCAGGCCCTGGAGCCACATATGGCTTATGTCTTTAGAATGGCTTGGCATCCTGTCTATGTGCACATCTGGAATGTGCAGATGAATTCAGAAAATTCCAGTGACTCTGGCCCTTAGGGTGTACTTGTAATCCTGTTAGTACTGACACAGATCTTGTAGTCATTACAGCATCTCACTTGGTTTACACCAGCAGCCAGGGCTGGAGAGGGTACCTGCATAACGCTTTATCAAAAGGCAATGAGGTTGCACTTAAGTTCAGTGGATGAGCACAGTCCAGGCGACTGCAGATGTCCATCAGCATGGATGCTGCTTTCTGTCTATGTCTTACAGACACCCAGGGGAGTACAGAGAACAACACAGTGTGACGAGGGAGTCCCAGGGCTGACGACTGCCCCCTGTCTCACAGGAATCCCATGTCCTTTTGTAAGAATGCACAATTTCCCAGTTGCAAAAGCAAGACTGGTAGACGAAGCCGTTACTATCCTCTTCCTACCTTCCTACTTCTTTAGTGCATCTCACTCTTAAACAAAAACAACAACCATTTATTTTCTATTTATTAAGTGTCAGGAACTTTCTATACTTTGGCTCATTTAACCCTTGTGACAATCCTGTGATGAAGATATTATTGTTATTCAATTTTGCAGTAAAGGAGATTAAACTCAGAGAGATTAACTATCCTGGCCATTGAGAAACTTCTACAAAGTGAATAAATGAGATTCAGCATCAGTTCTGTCTGACTTCCAAGTCCACACCCTAAAGGCTCTGTCATACCAATTCCCAAACCTGTTTAACCTTACCTCAAGAATTTTGATAGGGTACAACTGTAGATACAGGTTGTAAGTGCCTAATTTTATCTAGGACACAGATGTGACTGCTGTAACAAAGAACTAAGAAAAGAGGAGAACTGTGCTCCGTGAGGTTTTCAATAGCTGATTTTTCAGAAGTAGATTGCCAGGCCTTTCTTCCAAATTACCTCTGTATGGACTTGAATCTCCAACATTGTGGATTAGCAACCAGGAACGTTAACGATTTGCAACACCTAGGGATTCTGATGTAGGAGTAGCATACACAAATCAGAAGATTATTTTTTTCTCAGTCTGAGCAAAAGCAATCCAAAACTGACAAGGCAGCTGTCTAATATTAGTGGGTTTGACAGTTTCCTTATCTGTGTGGTACAATACGGTTTTTCTCAATGTTTCCTTCCAGTGAGCAATGAAAAGAAAAACCAGAGAAAGACAAAATACACCCTCAAAGGTGTGCACACTATTTCCCCTCACTTCCCATTAATCAAAACTTAGCTGTATGGCCACACATAGCAGTAAGCAAACTTTGAAAATTAGCTTTTATTGAGAACATTTATCAAGTTGGCTAAGTCTAGTGCCATAGAAGCATAGAAAAAGGGAAGAACAAATATTGGGGCATAATCCTCAGCCTTTGTCCTAGTGACCCATCTGAGTTTCAGATGGAAATAAAGTGCTATTCCTCTAATGTAAGAGTATCTGGGGCATCCTGGAGGGGACAAATCAAGAATAATATGATTCTGAGATACAATGAAATCATACTCCTGAAGAAACAGAAAGAAGGGAAGGAAGAGGCCTTTGTAAAGGAAACCAGGCCACTGATACATCATCTCTCTCACTTCTGCTCACCAAATCACTGGCAAGAACTGGTCTCATCACCCCAACCTGGCTGCACTGGGGACTGCGAAGTGTGCAGGGCTCATGGTTTGGGTGAGCACCAATAGTTTCTACTATAGAGATTTTGCATTTGAAAAAATGAGAATTCTCAACTTTTCTTGGAAAATCACGTATGGAAAACTCAGTTTAACTTTCTCTAGGACTATCCAGTGGAACTTCTCAGCTACATTCTAGTCAGACAACCTGGTTTCTTGTGTGCCTCAGCCACCACTTAATACCCTACCTTGAGGACCTAATCTCTTCAAAATACAGTTTACAATGATTTTAGGATCTTCTTCTTAAGCATACCCTAACAAATCGTGGAAATCCATCTTATAACCAGAACTGGAATAATTTCTCCCCAAATGCCTTATCTTGTATTTTCCTTGTGGACTCCATACATTCCCACACTTTATCTTGTGAAGATAAACTTACTGTATCCATGCAGATCTGATATTCCACCCCTCAAGGATTCTGGGAAACTTCTAGTGTGACTACAGTGGCTTTGCAAATAAGTATAAAAATTCTTTTCATTTTCACATTTTAACCAAATCTTCATGAATGGTCAGGCCTGTTCTTTTAATTCTAGTCCTGGAAAATGAAAAGAATTTATAATTCAGAACTTTGAGTTCAAGTCTTGGCTTTATGATAGGTTAGCTATCTGAACATGGTTAATCTTCTCAAGTTGTTGTAGCTTCCATAAAATATGGAGTGCAAAGGTGGTTATGAAGATTAAGTTAGTTTTGTTTGTAAAGGTATTGGAGAATTCAACAATAATTCAATACCTGTCTAGTTATCTTTCAGGCTTCCTTGCTTTCCATTTCTTTTAAATGATGCAATCTCATATCTTTTATATTACTTTATTTTATTTAAAGCAAAGAAATAAAGAACAGAAACACAGTGCTAGATACCTAGAACTTTCTTTTTATATATACCTATAAAACCTAACTTGTGAAGTCAACTCTGACTCATAGCAACCTCATATGGCAGTGTGGAAGTGCCCCATAGGGTTTCTAAGGAAGAGATGGTGGATTCAAACTGCCCACCTTTTGGTTAGTAGCTGATTGCTTCACTACTCCACCACCAGGGCTCCAGTTCTTCTTACATAGTCAAATAATTTTCTTCCCACATTGCGAAAGGAACTGAAAAACAAGCAGACTTAGTATAGTCAAATGACAAAGTTGATGGGTTGTAGCAAAATTGAAAAAGTAAACACATTACCAAGTCAAAGCCTTCATAATAATTCAAAAGTTTTAACAGCATTGCTTTCATTTCATAGTCGCTATGAGCTGAGAGTGACTCGACAGCAGAAGGTTTGATTTGGTTTTGGTTAAGTATAGTGATGTAACCAGTAAAAGTTTCCATGTCTTGGTGGGTATCTTTGACCTCTCTCTGACATTAGCAGCTGCCTTTGGAAATACACATCCTAGGCCTAACCACAGTTTCCATAAGATGTGTGGTGTGATCCCTGTGTTTCTAAACGTGGCACTGAATTTACTTGATTCATTTTGACTGCACAATCAAAGTAAAGTAAAAGTTGAGTAATTGGTAGATTAGCTTAATGGGACAATAAATTACAGAGCATTCAGGCTCCTTATCTGATCAACATGGTAACATAAGTTGATCTTTCTCTCTGCCTTCTGTCCTTGCTTTGCCCACTTTCCTTTTCCAGTCCAAAGTAAAATAGACTTGACTATTACTCATTTAATCAATATCTACAGACAGCAAGTCAAATCTACTTTAAGAACTCTCAAGATGCAAAGATCAAAAGACAATCTGAAAAAAGATGCATTTTGAGATAACTTCTTACACCACAATTTGTTTTGCTTATAGCTTGATGCAAAGAGATGAGAAACAAGAAAGTCTTGAAGAAATCCCTAAGGGTAACCCTGCACTTACAGTTAATTTAGACCCTGATTGTGACTTGTGAAAACTTAATGAGATGTTGACAACATTGAACAGTGCCTGACAATGGAATAAAGAAAATATTTCACTTTTGAATTCAATGAGGGATTCAGTAAATTTGGGGTTCATTTGCCCTTTGTGAAATATCAGCATCAGCTGCATCATGAGCCATGTTTCACATGGTTGCTAACCAGCCTGGCTTTGTTAAACACGTCTGCACAGTGGAGGTAATCTGCTTAATCTAGACCTGTTTGGGCATTGTCTCTTTTCTGCTTTGGACGCAGAAGTTTGAGTCCTGGTCCATCATCCCAGGATAAGAGTTGTAGAGCTTTAAGTTCTCAGAGCAACCATTTACTCCATATACAGGAAGTCTACTTGCCTCTTCTTCATTCGCCTGGAGTCACTTTAACGATGCAAGCGCATTTGTAATGCACTTTTCCCTGATGTTTCATTACCTTAGACACTAGCCCATTGTCAGATCCATCATCAATATCTTATTAAATTCATCATTATGTTCTTGACATTATTTTAATAGTACTGGCAACTGCATGATAGAAATAAATAAATCATAAGCAAACAGTACAGAGCTTGCATTTTCTTCTACATGACTTCCTGACTCAACCCCCAACTCACTTTCCTTTTAGTTATCAAAATATTTATGCAACTAGTCACTCTTTTTCAGTTGGGTCCACTAAGATCGCAGCTTGTAGTAGGTGCTTTCCGTACTACTTGCTTTAATGTTGGAGATTTATCCAAGGAGCTAAACCCTTGGATGGCAAAGACATGTGTCTGATTGACCATGTTTTGATAAAACTTTGGCCAGAGGCATTCTGCTAATAGAAGCACTAATTCCAGGTACCAGTTTTGTATGTTCCCATGAATTCTCCACATAGGTAAAGTGTGAATTTAAATGCTTTCTTCAATTCTTGCTAGACAGAAGAGTGTTGCTATTTCAAGCTGAACAAGCTGTCTGAATTTCTGTATTTCACAAGCTTGAAACATCTCATTCTGAGAAGTTCTCTGGCCTTTCCTTTTATGTTTTTCCTCTAGCGACATATGAAACTTTAAAACTTTTACCATTTACTGATGTGAATTGCAGACTTTATTTTATTTTTTGTAATTGTGCTGTGGCTAGCTTCCTTAGACTGTACACCAGCTTGGCTGCATTAGAGACAGATCATTTATAAACTTTGTGGAAAATCAGAGTCCTATTACATAACGTTATGGCCAATTCTCAAAACCTCCACAGTCATTGAGTTGATTCAAACTCATTGCAGACCTTTATACAGAGTAGAACTGCCTCGTAGAGTTTCCATGGAGTGCTTGGTGGATTTCAACTGCCGATCTTTTGTGAGCAGTGATAGCACTCAACCACTATGACACCAGTGTTTCTACATTATGGCCAAGAAACCATAATTCCCCAAATTATGATTCTAGAGCGTTTACCTTTCCATGGTGTATGCTTGACAAGCAGATGTACCTACAGGGTGATGAACTGCAAACAGAAGACAAAAACAACACTATTTTTAATTGTTCTGTTGGCCTCTATCCTAATTTAAAAATAATAATAATAATAAAAACTTGAGTAGGATGGCCTGGGTGACAGGAAAGCAGTGTTAGAACCCTGGTTCTCAAACCTGAGTATGCCCCAGAGTCACCTAGAAGTCTCTTTAAAATACAGATGACTAGACCCCACTCCCAAATTTTCTGATACAGTAGATCTGAGGAAGGATCAGAATCTCCATTTCTCACAAGCTTCCAGAAGCTATTGCTCTGGGAACCACTGAGTGTGACCTTCATTAGATAGATGACTGTCATCGAGTGGACTTCAGTTCATGGAGAACTTGTGTACAACAGAACAAAACATTGCCCATTCCTGCATTATCCTCATGACCAATGGCATGTTTGAGTCCATCATTGTTGCTGTTGGACAAATCTATCTCAATAAAGGTCTCTGTTGCCCTTGCTGGCTCTCTGCTTCACCAAATATGATGTCTTCCTCTATAGATTGTTCCCTTCCGATGATGTGTCCAAAACAACTGAGTTGGACAATGTTCTGTTGAAATCCATCAAGTTTCCTATTCTCTGTTTAGTCTGCAAGGTCTGCTGAAACCTGTCCCTTGTGGGAACCATCTAGCTTGTCTTTGGCCTTTGTAAGTATGCAAAAGAAATCTTTTTATTTTGCACATGTTAATCAAAGCTTTGTGAATGGCTAGGTCTGTTCCTTTAACTCTATTTGTGGAAGGTGAATAGAACTGCCATTCAAAGTCCTGAGTTCAAGACTTTGCTGATATTTGAAATATCAGTGATATCGCTTCCAGCATCATAGCAACAGGCAAGCCACCAGAGCATGACAGGCTGACTGACACAGTTGGTAGAGACTCTTACGACCCCAAGATAAAGCAGATCATGAGATCTGCTTTTCTATATCCCCTCATAGCCCAAATCTCTATATTCCCTCATAGCCCTTGACGAGCCACAAAGGTCCCTCCTAGTGCCTACCATTGAGTTGGGCTCAGTTTAGCAACCTGGCCCTCTCATAATATGGCAGTAGTTTCAAACTTACCTACTACTGGGAAAAATGCACTACTGTGTTCCATGGGTAGGTGGAATTGGAGGAAGACAACAGTGCCACTGCCTGGTTCACTGCCCTTTATTGGTCTGTGATGATTCTCCCTTAAGGCTGTGGCCCTGAAATCAAGGATGTAACAAATCAGCTCGGTCTCCTTCATGTACAAGGTGCATCAAGAAAGGAAGAGTGTGAGGAGGCACAGAGAAGTATTTCAAACTAATTCCCTTTAGGAAAAAAAATCATATGCCCATTTCTTGATCGACTAACAAGATTTCTTTAAAAAATTATAAAAACAAAGCAAAACAAACCAATTGCTGTGGAGTTCACTACGGTCAGAGTTGCAAACCAGTTCATTCCAGTTCAAACCCCTGCCAAGGATCTGTATTTGTACCCCAGATACACTGAATTAAACCACAGTTTAACAAGATCTCCAGGTGATTCTTACTAATAAATTTTGAGAATCCCTGTAGCCGTGGTGGCACAGTGGTTAAGGGCTTGGCTGCTAACTGAAAGGTCAGTAGTTCAAATCCACCAGCTGCTCGTTGGAGGCAGTTCTACTCTGTCCTATGGGATTGCTGTGAGTCAGAACGGCAACAAGTTTGGTTTGTTTGCTTGTTGACTCTGACTCTTTGTTCTCCTATTTAGTCCCTGACCAGCAGCGTTAGGATCACCTGGAAACTTGTTAGAAACGCAAACTCTCAGCAGGGGCTAGAACCAGAAGGAAGGCCTGATTCCGATTCATAGGACCCCATGTGTAACGGAGTAACATTGTGCAACGACAAGAATTTTCCTCCATTGTAGACAGAGAGAGAGAGACTTTCTCTAGAGCCAGGGTCTTGAATTCAAATTTCTAGCCAGAAATTTGGACAGAAAAGGAGTTTCTGTTCAGTAAAACCAGTTGTTTGTGGTGTTTGTGTTACAGCAGCGCTAAGAAACTAAGACAGCTGTGTCTCTCATTTTAAGGTTTACTATGGTAACACATACATAACAAAAATAAAATGCCATTTTAACCATGTCTAAGTATATGATGAGTCAGTGACAGTAATTACCTTCACCACGGTGTGCAACCACTGTCACTCACTATTCATTTCCAAGAGTTGTTCGTCACCCTCAACAGAAACTCAGTTCCCTTTCAGCAATAAATCCCTAAATTTCCCTTCCCCCTTGTCACTGGTAACCACTGATAAACTTTGGTCCCTGTATTACACTTAAGTGGACTCATACAATACTTGTTCTTTTGTGTCCCTCCTGTCTCTTTCTCAATTCTATTTTGTTTTGTATACTTCTTTAAACTCCTTCCAAACATCTTTGGAAAAGGAGATAGGGTAAAAACAAGCAAATAATGTTTTTATAGAAAGGCAGCATCTTTCTTTTCCTTAATGCGCACCATAAACTCAGATCAGTGTACTGTATGGGGAAACTGTTCAATTTCATCAGAAGGAAAGCTGTGCCTGAAGAGAAGTGACAAACTAGTCACCAGAACATCCACGGCTGTGGTAAAAATTGGTTCTCACAGCCAGGTCTAAATGCCTTTTTGTTTCAGGGTGCTTGAGAGCTTTCATCACCCTAATTCATAGCTCATTTACTTGACTGAGCTCCAGTGATACAAGGACCTTTCAAGTTTGGCTCCTTCCAACTTCTAATAGGCTGTGATTCTGACAAATTCTACTATTTTGTGGTGGCAGGCATATATATTATAGTAAAACATTTGGACAAGATCAGTCATAATATATAAAAAGCAAGCCAAAAGCCAAGTGCTGTTGAAGCCCCCCAAAATCCATACCTAAAGAAAAAGATAAAACAATCCATAAGAAAAATGACAGTGGATCCAACAAGCGTTTCATAGAACTGAAAATGATCACAAACATGAGAAAATTCTGAGCAACCACGTTTGTAACGGAGGACAAGGAAAACCTATAAATGTCTTTGTCAGAGAGATGGTTAATAGTTTTAGAAAAATAAGAAAGAGTGTGGCGAAATAGATGCTCTCAGGGGAATGGGATTATAGATTATTACAGACCTTTTAGAGGACAAATTAGGAAGAATTATAAAACTTTTGAATTAGAGCCTCTTTGTATTCTTCTTTTAGGAATCTATCCTATGTGGATACTTGAACATGGGTACACTGAGGTGTGTATAATAATGTCATCACAATATTAATTATGGTATTGACAAAGAGAGTAATTAAACTATTCATCAATAGGGAAATGATTAAATAAAGTGTGACGTATTCATGTTAGGACATACTATTCAATAGTTTAATGAATGTGATAGCTCTCTATGTGCCAAGATTGAAAAAGTCTACAGAATGTGTGGCTAAAAGAATAAAAGAAGCAGTAAAGCTTGAGTATGAGTTCACTTATATAGCAAAAAAGCCAAGTCAGGCAATGTACTTGTGTAGATTAGCATTCACATATGTAAATATATGAATACAGATAGAAAGAGTAAAGGCTGTTTTATTGTTCTCATGGGATAAAGGAATGTGATAGGAATGTGACAGGGGTGGGGAGAACAGGGTAAAGTTCTCTAATTTCTTATCCTATATAGTTTTAACCAGTTCGAGCTTTCTCTTGCTGCATTCCTATATTGTAAAATTACAGAAAAGAAACTAAAATAATGAAAGAAATAGAGATGAATGAACTAAATATATAGATATCAAAACCTAATATGAGTAATGAGATTATGGATCTTTTTCATTTTCTTTGAGGCTTTGGTTTCCTAATTTTCTACAATGGATATGTATGTTATCTTGTGGTCAGACAAAAATAAATTCTCGGTTTAATAAGGTTTTCCCCCTTCCTTTCTAAACACATGAGAGGGGAAGATGACATGGTGTGTTTAAATCATGATGACTTCCTTTCTCGCTCTTTCGAGCTACTAACGTCATTAGAAAGCATCTACTCTTTTGTTCCATTATGGAGCTTTAATACTCTCTGACAGAAGGTTCCTGAATTAAGCCCTCAATGACTTTGCCCAAGGACCCAGAAAAAGTTTCAGCCTAGATAATACTGCTAGAAATGTTTAGCAACACACTTCCTCCAGGAAGCTGTTAAGCAAAGATGTTAGCCAGTGTCTTAACTCATTCTTTGCAATGGGGACAGCATTATGAGAATCTTCAGTAACCCAGAGTTACTGTCTCCACTGGGTTTACCTGTTGTCTGAAAATTTCTCTTTTACAGCAAACATGGTGTAGTAAATCCAACTGTACCCTCATTGGCAACTTCCACATCCAGTTGATTCAGAATTTTGACGAGGTAAATTCCTGCCAGTCTCCCTTGGATCAACTCAAGGTTGTATTTTTCCCGTAACATGCCAGATGGGTTACATGTGGACGATGTCTCACCCTGCTCACCTTCATTCTAAGCCAGTCAAGACTTCCATATGGCTTACATGTTTTTGAGAGGCAGAGTATTTCACACAATTATATAAATGCAGTCACTCCTTCTTACCTGCAAACTTCCTCATTCCCACCAATGGCATCCTTTATGCAAATAAAACATCTTTTTAGGATAAGGTTGTTAGCTGCCATTGAGTTAACTCCAGTTCATAGCAATGCTGTATACAGTTGAACAAAGCCCTGCCCAGTCTTGTATCATTTTCACCATCAGTGGCATGTTTGAGTCTGTCATTGTGGTTATTGTCCAGTTTATCTCACTGAGGGTTTCTTGTTCTTACTGACTCTCTGCTTTAGTCAACTGTGATGTCTTCCTCTAGTGACTGATCCATCCTGATGACAAGTCTAAACCAGGAAAGTCAGGCAATGTTCCGTTGTGATCTGTAGTATTTCTAATAGCTAATATTCGGAACTAGATTGGCAGCCCTTTTTTACTAGTCAGTTTAGTCTAGGAGCTTTGCTGAAACCTCTCCATGAATGATCCTGCTGGTATTTGAAATATCAGTGGTATAACCTCCAGCAAGCCATAAGCAATAGAATGTCATGGATTGAATTGTGTCCCCTAAAACTGTGTGTAGCAGTTTGGCTTAGCCATGATTCCTGGTACTCTGTGATGTTCCTACATGTTCCTGTGACATTAATGAGAGAGGAAGGGTTGTGGTTGTGTTGGAGAGGCAGGCCACAATGTGTAAGATTGTATTGTACCATGTGACAATCTCTTGGGCTATAAAGGGAAGGGAAGTAAGCAGAGAGTTGGGGATCTCATACCATCAAGTAAGTAATACCAAGAGCATACACGTCCTTTGGACTCGGGGTCCCTGTACCTCTGAAGCTCCCAGTCCAGGGGAATATTGGTGATAAGGACATTCCTCCAGAGCCAGCAGAGAAAGACTTCCCCTGGAGCTTACAGCCTGTATTTCTATGAGAAAATAAATCTCCCTTTGTTACAGCCTTCCACTTGTGGTGTTGCTGTTTCAGCAGTACTAGATGACTAAGACATACAGTGTGACAAACAGAAGAGTGGTGGTGTTTTCATGAAACCCCAAACCAAACTCCTTGCTGTGAAGTCAGTTCTGACTCATAGTGATTCTCTAGGACAGAGTAGAATTGCCCCATAGAGTTTCCAAGGACAGCTGATGGACACAAACTGACAATCTTTTGGTTAGCAACTAAATGCTTAACAATGACATCACCTGGGAACCTTGTTAAAGTACAGATTCTAATTCAGTAAGTCTCTGCAGGGCCCAAGAATTTGTATTTCTAGGAAGCTTCTAGCTAATGCTGGCACTGATGATCCAAGGACCACACCTGGAGTACTACGGTTCCAGCAGGCGTGGGAAAGAATTGGTCTCATCAAAACTAGAAGGGCAAGATGAGACTTGTTCACACGCAGTTAGGAACTGTTCTTACCGTTGCAATTACTAGCGGATTATTCGTTACTGTTGAGTTGCCCGTGACTCCTGACAGCCCTGTGTGTGTCAGAGCAGAACTGTGCTCCACTGGCTTTTCAGCAACTCAATGTTTGACAGCAGATCATCAGGTCCTTTTTCTGAGGTGTTTCTGGGTAGACTCTAACGTTCAGGTTTTTCAGATACTATCTGAGCACATTAATTGTTTATGCTACCTCAGTGGCATAATTGTAATTCATAGAAAATGAGAAAATAAATTCTAATGTTTGGATACAGGTTTCATTCAGATTTCTTAAGTATAAATCAAGGGCCCAGTCATTTTGTAGAAAGACCTGTCTGTGAAACTGAATCCCAGAATCACAGGACGGAAAGCGGTGGGGGAGGGCAGTCCAGAAGAGATGTCTCTGGGACTTCACAGTGATGTGCCGACAGGGCCACTCTTCTGTCGTCAGGCGGAGAATAAGGTAATAGTGTGCCTAACTATGAATTGCAGGAGCCAGGAAGAAACGAAAGAGAGAGAAACTGTGTTTGTAAAATGGCTTCTACGGTAAAACCTAGTTCCAAGTGGAGCAGGCCGTGAGTTGCCGGTAGGTAGCAGAGAAAGCCAACCGCATGACCACTAGTAAGCCCAGCAACCCCCTCCTATCCTCGCAGGCAACAGGTGTTTTTGGCTTTTGGCATCAGCCTGGAAAGCTAAGACAATCAGGTGTCAAAGACTTGCAAAGATAGCAACAATTCCTTCATCTCGGATGGTGTTGAATTTTACCCCTGTCTTGTGATCCTCAAAACCCTAGTGGCGTAGTGGTTAAGTGTTACGTCTCCTAATCAAAAGGTTAGCCGTTCCAAGTCTGCCAGGCACTCCTTGGAAACTATCTGAGGAAGTTTTACTCTGACCTATAGGGTTGAAAGTCGAACTCCACAGGACGGCAGTGGGTTTGTTTTCTTTTCTTGTGATCCTGGGAAACAAGGACAGTTAAGCAATCCTCCCACAGCTTGTGTTCCTTTCTGGAAAATGACTCGCTGCAAAGACCTAACTTCCCTCTATAACTTCGATCAGACTCACAGAGGTCTCCTCCTTACCTAAGGCAAGGTCAGATCTAGGTACTCCAAATTTCTCATTCTTCACCTCATAAATGATGAGCTGACTTGCCTGTCTGCCCTGATCAGTCACAACCAAGTGCTTGTTAACTAAACCCTGCTGAAGCTTCTCTCCTCTCCCCTGGTCCCCGAGCTTTGGCCCACCCTCAGTCTCAGCCAGCACAGAGCCCCTCATTAAGAATCTCCGGGGATGCAGGCTGCCCTCTCAGCCACTGTCTGTCCGGTCACCTCATCAGCCTCCCTTATGTTCTGCCTTCCCACACCTGCTTCTTTCCAGCCTTGTTTGCCTCCTCCCTATAAAAGGAAAAGCCCATTCGATCTAACTCCCGAGGCTTGCTGATCTTATGCAGAGTGTGCCGTCTATTGAAATAGCCCTCCTCCCCTTATTGCAATGCCTGCCCCCACCCGTCAGCAATGGTTCTTTTGAATAAAGTCTCTCTTATGAAGTTTGGATTTATCTGTATTTTTTTTTTAAGATCTCTTTATCCTCTTTCCTACCCACCTCACACCTAGACATTTCAGTCTGGCCCTCACCAGACTGCTTTTGCTGTCTGATGTGGTTTATTCAAACAGGGCATCAGAAAACTCCAAGTATGAGTCCCAGCTCTGTGGGAACTTGGGGATGTGACTTGAAGTCTTTTTTTTTCCAAACAATATTTCAGATAATAATTCACATAGAAAACAATACAGCACTTCCTTAAAAAGCTAGAAATAGAAGTATCATAAGATCCAGCAACTGCACTTCTAGGAAGGTGTCCTAGACCAGTGAGTCATCCCCTGAATAGACATATGCATTCCATGTTCACTGCAGCATTGCTCCCAACAGCAAAAAAATCTCAATACCCATCAATAGATGAACGGATAAACAGTGTTATACACACAGTGGAGTACTATGCAACAATAAAGAAAGATGATGAATCGGAAGCATCTCATAACATGGGTGAAACTGGAGGGCATTATGCTTAGCGCAAGTAGTCAATCAAAAAGGATAAATATTGTATGAGACCACTACTACCAAAATTCATGAAAAGGTTTACACATAAAAATAAGTAATCTCTGATGACTACCATAGAGGCAAGGAACGGGGATGAAAAAATACTAAATAGACAATAATAAGTAGTAACTTTGGTGAAGGGTAAGACAGTAGGAAAAAAAAATTCACACAAACAGGGTGAGTAGATAAACTTTTCACCTGTTTAAGTTCAAGCATAAAAGGTTAGAAAAACAGGTACAGTTATGTACAAAGATCACAATCTACTCAATGGTCATCCCTCACTCTCAGCCGAGACAATTTTTATTAGTTTCTTACTTATTTTTTCCCACAAACTTTATGTATTACATACATGTATAATTTATCCATTGCACATTTTTATGTAAATGAGAGTACACTAGATATATTTCAGTAGATTGCTGTTTTCACTTAAACTGTATCTTGGTGGACTTCTGCCATCTGTACCTCACAGCTTCTTTCTTCTTTCTTAATAGCAGCATCACTGGAAGAAAACCAAACCCAGTGCCACCAGCTTGATTCTGACTCATAGCAACACTCTAGCTGCATAGCAGTCCAATGTATGGATGAACCACATTTTTTTTTGTCCTGTCCCCCAGTTGGGAGGATTCACATTGATTTCAATCCTTTGCTAGTATATTTCATGCTACAGTGAATAACCTTGCACATATAACACTTCACATGTATGTAAGAACATTCTTAGGCCAAATTCCTGGAAACAGGCTTGGGCCACCATGTAATTTTGTCAAATCCCTTTCTTAAGGGTTTGTCTTAGTCATCTGGTACTGCTGTAATAGAAATACTATGAGTAGATGGCTTTAGCAAAGAAAAATTTATTTTTACACAGTCCAGTAGGCTACTACAAGTCCGAATTCAGGGTGTATGCTCCATGGGAAGGCTTTCCCTCTCTGTCAGTTCCAGAAGAATGTCCTTGTTTTGCAGCAGTCTTCGGTCAGGGATCATCTTGGCACAGGAACCTCAGGTCTGAAGAACATGCAGTATTCCCAGTGCTGCTTTCTTGAAGGGATAAGGTTTCCATTCCCTGCTTGCTTCCCTTTCCTTTTGGCTCTTGCAGGATAAAAAGTGGTGCAAGCCACACTCTGGGGAAACTGTCTTTATGTTGCAGCAGGGAGGTGATCTTAGGATGGGTTTTACAGCCCCACCCTAAATCTCTTTAACATAAATCAAGCCTATTAACCACAAGAAGACATTCGAATTCACAGCATCAGAAAATCACAAAATAGAGGACAGTCCACAATACTGGGAATCACCAGCCCAGCCAAATCACTACATACATTTTTGGGGTGGCACAATTCAATCGATGACAGAGTTGTATCCGTTTGTACCCTGACTAGTAACATATCAGTGCCCTTGTTCCCCCAACTCTAATAACGTATGCTATCTAATACTTTGGATCATTGCTAACATATAGGTTAAAAAAAATTCTCAAGGTAGTTTTAAAAATATTTTTATTTAAGCCTAACATACATACAGAAACACACGCTTTATCAAGAAACATTACCCTACACCACCCCTGTATGGACTGTATAATCACAACCACCTCCCCTAAGAGAAATTCTACCCTGTATGAGTGGCAGTGCCACAGTTTACTTGTTCTTGAACTTTATACAAATGGAATCTCACAGTAAATGCTATTTTGAGTCTGGTTTCTAATGATCCACAATGTCTTCATGAGATTCAACCGTATCGTTGTGAGTAGCCCTTCTCTTACAGAACTCTGAAAGACAAAGTGCCTATAATCTAAGTTTCTAGCTAATCTAGATTCTCAAATTGGATAAACTTCTATTGTGCTTCAATGGTAAAATCTGGAAGTTCTTTGAAATGCCCATTTCACGTGTTCTGAAACCCCTAATAAAGGCTTCCTCTGTACCTCTGAATACTTCTGCCCTGGATGAGACTTCCCATGTTTGAAAAAATTTCCTGGAATCTGACGTAGGATACTGGGGCAGAGCAAGTGCTAACTTGCTCTCAAGATTTGTTTGGAGCTGGAGGCAAAGTCAGAAATAGAACCCAGTGGCTGGTGTGCTGTAGCCTTTAAGAGTTTGCAAACTCTGTTAATGGACTGTGCAACCACTGCTTTTAAGACCTCTCATCCATCTGCTGACAAATGAGTAGCTGAAGTCCTGCCCTATGCACCAAGTGGATGCAGTAGAAGTATTCGCAAATGGGTTGTTTTTACAAAATGTGCTTTTAAAAGAAATTCCACTTCAATGTACCCTAGAGTTCTCTCTTTAAGTTTTCATATCCTTCAGTGTTTCCATACTAATGCTATAGAACAAATTATCCCAAACTGCAGTGACTTAAAACAGTAACCATTTACACTGCTCAGAGATCTATAAGTCAGCTAGGCAGTTCTCATCTCATTTGGTTTCCTGTATCATCTCTGCAAATGATCTCTGGTGTTTCACTGGTTAAGAGCTCAGCTACATAGCTCAGTTGCTAGCCAAAAGGTCAGTGGTATGAATACACCAGCTGCTCTGCAGGAGAAAGGTGTGGAGGTCTGCTTATGTAAGGATTATATCCTATGGGCGAAGGTCAGAATTGACTCAGTGGCAATACATTTGTTTATTTGGTTAGTTATCTGTGGGTCGACTGGCTATCCGGTGATCTACAACAGCCAGCCTCATCTGGGGAAGTGCTGTAAATCAGATCTCCTCTGTGATCTCTCAGCATGCTATCCTGGGCTACTTCTTTTGGACAACAGAGATCTCAGAGAACAGGGACAGGTGTCATCTCTTGAGGCCTTAGGCTGTCAACTGGACTGCATCACTTCTATCACATTCTAGTAGCCAACTACACAAGTCACAAGGCTACATAGATTCATAGGGTGGAGAAACAGACTTCACTTTTGGATCAGATAGATCAAACATCCACACTGGGAAGAGAGCCTGCAAAGAGGGATAAACTAGGGTACCACTGAAGATATTCATGTCTTATTGCTGACTTCAGTAGAAATGTTTCTAAAAAAATGATGGTAGTAAGAAGCTGACTGAGAAATTTTAGTATCATTTGAAAGATCATTGATTTTATTCATCTTGTATTAATGGTATTGAATTTTTTCAAATGCTTTCTAATTCTTATGAAAATCTTTGTGTATATTTTCTTTTGCTCCTTGGACCAATGAATATTCAGAATTTTACTAATTGACTTTCAAATATTACACTATTCTTAAAATCTTGAAATAAATCCCACTTGGTTATGCTATTTTTTAAAATTTAATTTTGGTAAAAATATACATAACAAAACATAAACTATCTCAGCATTTTCTACCTGTACACTTTAGTAATGTTGACTACATCTCATGCTATATTCTTTTACTGTACTACTCTGATTTCTGTTTAACATTTTTCTCTCTTTAAAATCAAAAGTTATTGATTTTGTTACTTCTCATCAGTTTTGATACAAGTATGCTAGCTTCATAAAAAGAATTTTAAGCTTTCCTTTGGGTTCTTTTGCTATATTCTGGAATGTTTTAAAAAATACTAAGTTATCTGTTCTGTAAAGATCTGGCTGATTTCCTGTGACATCACCTACTGATGGTACTTTATGTCATTGCAGTTTATGCCATTCTATGAAACTTAGTCTGTTGAGTGATGTTTTTTTTCTTTTCTTTTGATCCCTTCTAAGGTCAGTTTGTTAAAATGCACTGTCAGGTTTTACTATATTGTGTAGAGTTGAGCAAAGTTAGCTCTTAATGATTTTTAGTAATTTTCATGTTTATGTGACTATTTCATCTTTTAGTATTTTTTATTTGTTTAGATTATCCTGTGACTTGCCTGCCTCATTTTTTAGCATATTAGCATATTAGCTTTTTAAAAATTGTAAATTAATTTTAGTATTTTTCTGTTGCTTAATGCATTGTTTCTGATTTTATCTGTATTAATTCTTCCTTCTATTTCATTTTAGTTTAAAACTGTTTCATCTTTTCAGAACATTGTAGTCAAATGGTTTCATTTATTTAAGACTATGAACTTTCCGCAGAGCACTGATTTATTTATAATTATTCTGACAAATAGTGTTTTAATTACAAATTACTTTGATTGGCATTGTTTTTGATATGAGTTTTTTCTGTAATTTTTAAGAGAAAACAATTTTTAGTTCTAGAACAATATTTGTTTTTATTGCATTACAATCTGAGAACATTATCTGTGCTGTTTAACTTTCTAGATTTTCTTGGTATTTTCTTATGGTTTAATTTTTAGAGCTCAATTATTGAATTTCTATGGCCCTAGAAAAAGTATTTTTTTATTTTTAAAATAGTTTAAGACTTTAAATGTGGTAAGACTTTAAAATGTAATAAATTAATTGTATTATTTAGCTCTTATTTATTTTTTAATACTTTATTGTCATTAAGTGCAAATTTACAATTGAAATCAATTTGCCATAGAAAACCCTGTACACAATTTCTGTGCATCTCTAGCTGCTCTCCCAACCCTGTGACAGCAGACTCCACCTTTCCATCCTGTACTGCCTATGTTCAGTCAGCCGGCTCCTGTTCAGTCCCCTCTATCCTGCTGTCTTATTTCCATAGAGGGGCTGCTCTGACAGCCTCTTGTATATGTTTAAGCCAAGAAGCACATACTACAACAGCATCACCCTATGTCTGATAATCCAGTCCAATTTTTGTCTGAAGAAGTGTTGTCAGTGCTGGTTTCAGCTCTGGGCTAGCAGGGAGTACAAAGGCCATGTTCTCAGGGCACCCTCCAGGATGTCAGACCATTAAATCTGGTCTTATAATAGAATTCTAGATCGGCAGCCCCATTTTTCTCCCACTATGCCAGGGAGTCTACAGTGCGTTCCCTGTCAGGACAATCAGTAATGGTAGTCAGACACCGTTTAGGCCTTCTGGTCTCGTGTTGATGTAGTCTCTGAATCATATGGCCCCTCCTGTCTCCTGGGCTCATGTTTCCCTCATATCTTTGACATCCTTCATTCTCTTCTGCTCCAGGTGTTTGGGACCAATTGATGCTCCTTAGGTGGTAGCTTGCTAGCTTTTAGGACCCCAGATGTCACTCAACAAAAAGGAATATAGAACATTTTCTTAAAAAAAAAACCACAAAACAAAACAAAGAAAATCCCAAACCAAAACCTTAGTTATGCCAATTGACCTAGATGTCCCCTGAAAGCGTAGTCCCAGACTGCTACCCTTGCTACTCCAGCCTTCAAAATGTTGGGTTGTATTTAGGCTATTTCGTAGCTCTTAGTATAGTCTAGCAGTGTTGATCTTCCTGCTACTGCCTGCTGTCACTTTCTTCACTTAACATATCTAATCTATGAACACCCATCTCTCTCCTTCCTCTCCCTGGTAACCACCAAAGATTATTTTCTTCTGTGCTTAAATACGTGATTGAGTTCTCTTAATAGCGGTCTCGTACAGTATTTGTCATTTTACGACTAATTTCACTCAACATAATGTCTTCCAGATGAGTCCATGTTATCAGGTGCTTCCCGAGATCACTGTTGTTCTTTATGATTGCATAGTATTCCACAGTCTGTTTGTCCACTCATCTGTTGATGGCCACGTAGATCAGCATGATTATTGGTAGGCATTAACTTCGTGCTGTCATTTCAGTGTCTTTTTGTGTGTGCTGTAGACAATTCCTTTCTTGCATTTAACTTCCTGTGCTGAGTCTTTTCTCTTTGTGTGTTTTCATCTTTTTCAGTGTTGGTGGTTTTGTATTTGCTGAGACTTCATGTTTTTCTTGTTTTTTATTTTGCCGCATAGGATTGCTAGTTTCCTTTGCTTAGTAAGGTGTGGTAGGCAACCTTGAGCCTAGGAAAACAGCCCATTTCTGCCCTGAGTTCTCAGTTCAGATGCACTCACAGACTTCCTTTTTCCCCCTTCCCTGTCTCCCGTTTTAAGCTGCTCCGCTGTCTCTTCCAGCCTAGGTACTACAGAATCTGGCATTCCGCTCAGCACAGAAAACAAAGGGAGCAGTCCTGGAGAGAGGTGGAGAGAGGTGGAGAGTGTGTACACCAGATGAAAACTTTCGATCCACACTCATCCACAAGAACTTGTATTTTTGGCATTCAAAAGGAAGAATGTCTGTCTGAAGCTCAACTTTTCCACTGCCAAGTATGCTCTCTGATGTAGTTTCGTTCGCCTTGCTGGTGCGCAGGGTCCTGCAGAGTGTGACCTCCCGAGAGCCCATCTTTTAGGGTCTGAGCAACTCTGCGGCTGCTCTCACCTCTCTGTTGGCCAGCTCATTCTTCCAGCTTCACTGGTGTTCAGGGCTCCAGAATGCCCTGTTTAATCCTTTAAGCTGTTTTTCTAGGACTTTTGTGGTAGAAGGATCAAACGATGACTCTGGCTATTCCAGATTAGCCCCTCTTATTTATTGTGTAAAATTATTTTTTTACCTATTCTTCATTGACTGGGAAATATTATTTAAAGCCTCAAATGGTGTGTTTCTTTTTCTCTGTGTGCCTCTTGATTTTTTTTTTTAATTTAAAAACATTGATTCTGTGTTTGAGTCTACATTATTTGGAGGGTATGTCTTCGTAATTATATGGCATTATTGCAAAACATTCATTTCAGCACAATGAAATGCCCTTGTATATTCTATTTAATGCTTGTGGCCTAAATTCCACTGTCTCTGATATTAATGTTGTGACTTGTTCTTTCTTTTTTAAAAAAAGGGGACAACTTTTGGCATTGTATGCACTGTCTGTCCATTATTTTAAAATTAATTTTGTTTATTTTGAAATAGTTGTAGATTGACAGGGAGTTACAAAGAAATGTACAGGAGATCCAGTGGACTCTGAACTGAGCCTTCTTTGATGGTAACATCTCGCGTAATTATAGCACAATATCAAAGCCAATATTTCAGTTTGCTCAGATTTCACCAGTTATATATGCATCAGCCATGTGCATGTACATACAGTTTTATGCACATGTAAGTACACCACAATCAAGATACGGAATTTTACAGTAGCTACAGGGCTTCCTTTTACTATCTTTTTATGTCTGCCTTTACTCCACCACATCCCCACTCTGTAAATCCAACCCAGTGTCACTGAGTTAATTCTGACTCCTAGTGACCCTATAGAACAGGATAGAACTGCCCCAAAGAGTTTCCAAGGAGCACGTGCTGGATTTGAACTGCCGATCTTTCGATTAACAGCTATAGCTCTTAACCACCACACCACAAGGGTTTCCTTGCTAACCCCAGGTAACCACTAATCTGTTTTTCGTCTCTACAACTTTATTTCAAGAATTTTATCTTACTAACCAGGATCAAAGGAACCCTAGTGGCACAAGATCAAGTACTCAGCTACAAACATGAAGGACAGCTGTTCTGAGCCACCACTAGCTGCTCCATGGTAGAAAAGACCTGGCTGTCTGTTTCGTTATAAGCTCATAGCCTTGAAAGCCCTATGGAGCAGTTTTATTCTGTCAAGATCTCTTAGTCAAATGGTTTCATTCTTGTTTACTGATGTTATTATTTAATGCTATGAGTTGGAATTGACCCAAAGGTACACCACCACCACAACAATGAGGTTCATTCACACCAGCCACTAAAGTGGCCTTCTTCACCTGCTGATTCCAGGCATTAGTAACTTCAAAGTGGCTGAGCAGCAATTTCAACTTTCAGTTCAAAGGAATCACTGTGGTGTCTCCCGGGGGAAGCCTTCCTCTCTTTGAACTAAGACCTCTAAATCAGCAGAGAACAAGGTCACAGGGATGTGAAGCAAACATTTTGCTAATAAATAGCTAGGGGTAACAGTGAGTGCATCCATTCCTATTTCCAACCCTTGATTCCTTAGCCCATTAATCCTGACTATGGGAAAAACATCACCATACTGGATTTAGAGCATATAAATCCCTTAGAAGACATTGCATCACCCCTGCAAGGTATTGCCTCCTAACTGTGCTATGCCTGATTCTTCAAAAGGCTAGTTCCATCAGGTTAGCTGCTTCGTGATGAGACATGGTAAGAATTCCATGTGTGTGGAAACTTTGTCATGCTTGATTTGCTGTAAAGTGAGTTCCCTGATCAGAAGCAATGATGGCTGGAATAACATGATTTCAAATAGGCAACTCATAAGTCCACCAAGTAGTCTGGCAGTAAGAACAAAATGCTGGAGTTTCAATGTTGGCAGCAATACAGTGTAATCAACCTGTTACCTACCAGCTGGCCAATCCTTCCGGAAAATGGTGCCACACTAAAGAATCAACATTGGTCTCTGCTGCTGAAAGACTGGGCACTCAGCAGTGGCTATAGCCAGATTGTATTTACTGAGTAGAAGTCCATGTTGTTAAACTCCTGCATAACCTCTATCCCTGACACCATGATCACTTTGTTCATAAACTTGCTAACATGAGTGGATACAGAAAGTGGCTGACTGTTAACCATGGAATGGACCATCCTATCCACTTGACTATTAGAATTCTCCTGTTGCTGTTATAATAAATATCCACAAACTTAGTGATTTAAAATAATGCAAACATATCTTGCAAAAAATTGGTCTCTCAGAGCAAAGTCAAGATGTCAGCAGAGTTACATCTCACTGGAGGATCAAGGCGAGAAACTACTCCTTACTTTTTCCATCTTCTAGAGGCTGCCCACACTCCTTTGCTCACGTCTTCTTCCAGCGATAGCAATGCTCTAAGTCTGTTTCCATCCTCGTATCTCCTTTTCTGAGTCTAATCTTCCTGCTTCTCTGTTATAAGGACCCCGTCCTGGATTGAATTGTGTTCCCCCAATGTGTGTAGCAATTTGGCTGGGGCATGATTCCCAGTATTGTGTGATTTTGCCCTCCATCTTGTAATTTTCCTATGTTGTAAATCCTAATCTCTGTGGGTAATAGATTGGATTATACGAAAAGGATTAGGGTCGGATTTACCAAGACAGTTTCCCTGGAGTGTGATTGTACCACCTTTTACCCTACAAGAGATAAATGGAAAGGCAAGCAAGAAGAGAGTTTGGGACCTCATACCATCAATAAACTAGCACTGGGAGCAGAGCACGTCCTTTGGACCTGAAGTTCCTACACTGAGATGCTCTTAGATCAAAGAACAACTTACATAACACAGGGACCTTCCTCCAGAGCTGACAGAGTGTACTCACCTGGAGATGGTACCTTGAATTCAGACTTACAGACTGCTGGACTGTTTAAGAATAAACTTTTCTTTGTTAAATGCATCCACTTGTGGTATATCTGTTAGAGTAGCACTAGATGACTAGAACAGACCCTGGTGATTACACTGAGCCCATCCACATTATCCAGAATAATCATGCTATCTCAGAATACTTAGCCTTAATCACACCTGTAAGATCCTTTCTTCCATGTAACGTATTCCAGGATCTGAATATTAGGACATGGGCATGTTGAAGATATTATTTTGTTTACTGCATTCAATCTGTCTTGTCCTTCTGAAGTTTCCAGCATTCTGCAGTTATAATGTTCTGTCTGTTTGTGGAGCTTCCCTTAACTGACAAAATGGGTTCTACCAGTGGAGGTGGGAAAAATCTGTTAGTTTTCTGTTATCTGAGAAAGTTTGTTTCCCTTTCCTTTCTGAAGAAGAATCTTGCTGGATATAATGTTCAGGATTGACATTTCTTTTAGCACTTAAAAATTATTATGTCATTTTCTCTGGTTGATATGGTTTCACATGAGAAATATACTGTCATTCTGACTGGTGTTCCTCTATAGCCAGGTGTCGTTGAGTCGGATCCGACTCCTAGTGACCCTAGGGGCCAGGGTAGATAAATGTTTTTTCCCTCCAGTTGCTTTGAAGATTTTTTTATTTTGGAGTTAGTGTTCAGAAACGTAATTACATGTCTTGATATGCATTTTCTTGAGTTTGTTCTATTTGGGGTTCTTATAGCTTCTTAAATCTGTACGTTCACGTCTTTCATGAAATTTGGGGAGTTTTAGCAATTATTTTGTTGAATAGTTTTTAACCTCACTCTACCTTCTTTTGAGACGACAATGATGCGTATGTTAGACCTTTTGCTATTGCCCCACAGGTCTACTAAGGTCTGTTCACTTTTTGTCTGCTCTAGGATTGCTGTGAGTCAGAACTGACTTGACAGCAATGCATTTGGTTTTTAATTCCGGTCCTACTGAGTAAACTCTATTGATATGCCCTCAAGTTCGCTGATTGTATTCTCTTTCATTTCCACTGTAGAGTAAACCAATACAGTGAGGGTTTTTTTTTTTTTTTTTTTTTTTTTAATTTCAGTTATTTCCTGTTTTAGTTCTGGGATTTCCACTTGGTTATTTTTCAGAAACTTTATTTCTTTACTGAGATTTTCTATTTTATAATTTCTTTCCCAAGAAATTATAATATCTTGTTGAAACAAGGTTATGATAATCTACTGTGGTAGAGTCATGTCCAACTCATAGTGACCCCAAAGGTCAGAGTAGAACTGCCCCATAGAGTTTCCAAGGAGCACCTGGCAGATTTGAACTGCCAAACTTTTGGTTAATAGACATAGCACTTAACCCACTATGCCACAATGATTACTTTAAATTCCTTAGCAGATAATTTCAGTGTTTGATTCATCATATTGTTGATGTCAATTGATTGTCTTTTCTTGTTCAGATTGTGATTTTTCACGGTTCCTCATACAAATAGTGACTTTTGATTGCACCTGAGCATTTTGGATATTATGTTAGAAAACTCTCGATCCTATTTAAATCTTCTACAGTTGTAAAAAGTTACTTGAGTTAGGTTTATCATGTAAGTACTGGCCTACTTTCATCAGATGTAGTTCCAGTGACAATTTAATTTTCATAGTCCTGGAGATTCTATTCTAGTCTGCTTCCTTGTCTAGTGCCACTGAGGTTCCTGCTGTATATCTGTGAGCATCTGCTTGATTTTTCACTTTTCTGAACCATTTCATTTTAAGCATATATCTTACAAACAGCACAGAGTTGGAATTGCTTTGTGAGATTAGTCCATTTACATTTATTGATATAATAGGTCTGTTTGCTTTTTAGTTCTATCAAGTTATGTTATGTTATACTTTCTACCTTTATATATTTTGTAAAACTACTTTTTCCCTTTCTGTTATGTGTGTATGGAGAAAAATTTAAGAATTTGTTTTTCTTTTCTGACCTGTCTTGCCAAGAGTGGCAAGTAGCACAGAAGGTTGCAACATTTTCAAGTCCATTTAGAAGTTGGATGTTTATCTTTGGCCTACTTCATGGTACAAAGGACCTCTTTCAACTGTTAAAAGACGTTGTTACAGGACAAGTCTCCGGAATTCAAGGTATGAGGTTCATGGCTACCTGCCGCCAAACCAATCTTTAAGACAGGAAGTTGGGTAAGTGACCAAGGTTTTTTTTTTCCATGTACTCGGTGGACAGACAACAGTTTAGTTCTCCAAGGCTGTCTGAAACAGTCAGACTGTTTCAAGGGGAAGCTGTATGTGGTGCCAGCCCAGGGGGCGGGGGTCAGGAGGGTAATGAGAGCGATTTGGGAGGGGCATCACTGGGAGCAGCTGCATCTGATCTGAAGTCCGGGAAACTCTCAGTTGTCGCCTAAGGTGGTGGTCCCCACTAAGGCCTTCATTGGCAGCTCCACTGGATACTTTTAAAAAGCTGTAAAAAGAAGCTGTATTATCTCAGTGGCTCCCGCCAGCAAAGGTGTGATTTTCTATCCGAGCTAGGTAAAGGAAGCCAAGAATTTTAAGGTAACCAAGTAGAGAGTCAGTTCCATAAAAGAAGTAAAGAATTAGTTGTAACTGTCTATTTTAATTTCCCCTTTGAACACAGGGACCTGAAGCCTCCCACCTGCTTCAATCTCCCTTTCAAACACTGGGGCCTGGAAGCCCCCTGTCCCCCCCCATTCCCCCCTCCTTCAGTGTCACCTTGGAGAATAAAGTGCGCCTGACCCAGGCCATGGTATTTTCAGTGACGTCATATGCATGTGAAAGCTGGAAAATGAATAAGAAAGACAGAAGAAGAATTGATGCCTTTGAATTGTGGTGTTGGTGAAGAACGTTGAATGTCCCACGGACTGCCACAACAACACAGTGGATCTGGAGGAAGTCCAACCAGAGTGCTCCCTGGAAGCAAAGATACCAAGACTGCATCTTACATACCTAGGACATGTTGTCAGGAGGGATCAGTCCCTGGAGAAGGGCATCATGCTTGGTAGAGTGGAGGTCAGCAAAAAGGAGGACACCCTCAAGGAGGTGGATTGACACAGTGGCTGCAACAAGGGCCACAAGGGTAAAAACAGCTGTGGGCATGGCACAAGACCAGGCAGTGTTCCCTTCTGTTGTGCAGAAAGTTGTTATGAGTCAGAATGGGCTCAACAGCACCTAACAACAACAACAATATGGTACAATATTCAGTTTTAACTAGTTACTGTGACTTTAATGAAACATTTGCAAGCACAGAGTATTTAATAAAAACACAAAAGTACTTGTATTAGAAAGCTTCATTTCTAACACATGCCCCCTTATTACTCTGAAGTTTGCTTTTATGTTTTCCAACAGTTTAAAATAAATGCTTCCTCAAGAAGCTGGCACATCTATTTTCAAGTTTGAAGAAAACATATTTTTGGCATTTATGTAGTTTCTGTTTCATTTTGGTGGCTTAACTTTTCCTTTCTGGATTATATTTTTCCCTTTCTTATTTCTAATTCTTGAAATCTCTTCTTCCACATGTATATGTCCATACAGTGCTCAGAACTCTGGAAGGTCTCAACAAAACATTTTTTAATTAACTGACCACCATTTCCATCCCTGGTTCCATTTGGACCAAAAATACATTCTCCTGTCTCTAGCAAATGCTCAGAGGCAGCAAATGTTGTGAAAGACTTGGGCAAATTTACTGAACAAACTGAAGGCTATTTCATTTTGCCTCAATGACCCAATTTTAAAGCCAGTCCCAGCCATATTACCCCTTCACCCCCTTAAGACTTGGCAAAGCTGCATCCTGTTTCTGCTAATTTTCAATTATTTTAAGTTGTTCTCGGTGAACATAGCTAGCTCACCTGATCCTCTTCAGGGACCCAGGCCGTTCTGCATTAGGAACAGGCCAATCCTGTGAGTGATTAAAAGGTTCATAGAGGACTATTCTGAGCAAATGGACTTAGCACAAGATCTGACTTCAAAGGGCGTAAAGAGTGGCTACATGGGGAAACATTGTTGCCTTCCGACCAAAAACAAAATGGTATATCTCATGTAGACTAGCAGTGTAATTCTGATATAAAACCTTTCTGTTTTGCCTTCTGTGAAAGAGAGCAGAGAGAATAATCATGCCTCTGGAGTTCTGCCTCCTGGGGAGACTGAGGCCAGTGCTGCTTTAAGTCTGTGGACTGGTTGCTGGCTCTCACATGCTTGGTTCCTGGTAAGAAAACAAAGAACTTACGTGGGATGTAAATCAATTACATTTCTAAGCACACTTTTTGGCCAATTGAAATTCACAAGAGTTTTTCCAGGAGGTAAGCAGTGCATACCAGGACTGTCTATTAAGTTTGCAAACTCATCCTAGGAAAAGGGCTACATACCTCATTGCTGAATATCACTGCAGTCATCTTCAAAGTACTCCCCTTGGGGAGCTGTGCTCTGATACCAGCGCCTGGTCCACGCTTCAAGGCAACTTCGGAGCTCTTTTTCTGGAATGGCCATCAGAGCTGTTGTCATATTATCCTTGATGTCCTGAACATCATCAAAATATCTTTCTTTCAATATTTCCTTTATCTTTGGGTAAAGAAAAGAGTCAATGGGGACCAGATCAGGTGGGTAGGGAGGGTGTTCCAATACAGTTATTTGTTTATTGGCTAAAAGCTCTCTCACAGAAAACTATACAATTAAGTTCACAAACTTGTCACTGTGCCCCAGTGCACAGTGGCCATTCCAGAAAGAGTTCCAAAATTGCTTTGAAGCGTGGACTGGGTGCCGGTGTTGTACTTCCAAGGTGACTGTAGTCATATTCAACAATGAGGTGTGTAGCACTTAGAGTAATTAAGGTTCATGGACTTGTCAGATCACGTAGATTCACATTCTGGCACACGTTTTTTGTCTCAAGCGGACTGTCACTGTGAGTAGGACTGCTTTAGTCTGTAGCAGAGGGAAAATCACTGGGTGCTGGACTTCTGAAGAAGCCACTGGACTATCGCGGTTGCAAGCAACAGAAGCACACTCAGGCTAGCTCAAGGAAAGAGTTCTAGAGATACAACACATGGAACCTGGTGGAAATTCAAGACATGCCATTGTAGAACTGAATCTCTCAGAGATTAGAGACAGAGGCTGATCCTAGATCCAAAGTACTTTTGCAGGAAAAATGTACAGAGCTAATTATCATATTTTTTAATTAATCTGATTTGGAGATATTTAACTTCCTTGCTTTTATTTACAGTTTCTGTTCCTTCCAGTACTTAATGAGTTGTATCCAAAGACAGTATCTGAGGTCATTCTTCTCTCCACAGATCAGTAGATACAGGGAACTTAGAGTTCTTAATCTTCTGCATGGAGATTGGAAAATACAAAATGTTAAGCGATGTAGTGACAAAATGCTTTACCTTCCATTACCTTCCACTGACAGATATTAAAAACAACGAAAGAAAAAACAAATATTTGATGAAGTGGTAAATCAGTCACTTTAGGAAAAAAAAAAAAAAAAAAGAGTAAAAAGCAGGAGTTAAAGCAGACCAAAAGTAAGAATTTAAAGACCAATCTCCTTACATAAATACTTATTTGGCTTGCACTGTACTTGCACAGAAGTTCCTGGGTGGTACAAGTGGTTTGAGCTCAGTTACTAACTTAACGGTTGGTGGTTTGAACCCACCCAGGAACACAGTGAAATAAAAGCCTGGTTCTCTGCTTCCACCAAGGTTACAGCCAAGAAAACCTGACAGAGCACTTTCACTCTGTAACACTTTGGGTCAGATTCTACTCTTTGGCAACGGTGGTTTTTTTTTCTGTCTTGGTGTGTGTACATATGAAGATACCTTCCCTGAACATGTGTACACACACACTTTTGATTTATTAGGTTGACACGTATGTATTAGTTTCCTATGGCCCTGGTGATGCAGCGGTTAAGAGTCAGGCTGCTAACCAAAATTGGCAGTTAGATTCTACCAGCTGCTCCCGGGAAAGCCTATGAGGCAGTTCTACTCTGTCCTATAAGGTCTCTATGAGTCAGAAGAAGCTCAGTGGCAATGAGTTCGGCTTCTTGCTTTATGGCTGTTGTAAAAAATTACCATACACTAATCAAGGTGGAAACCCTGGTGACATAGTGGTTAAGTGCTATGGTTGCTAAACAAAAAAGTAGGTGGTTCAAATCTGCTAGGCTCTCCTCGGAAACTCTGTGGGGGTGGTTCTACTCTGTCTATAGCATTGCTATGAGTCAGAATCGACTCAACAGCATTCAAGGTGGGTATCCAAAGTGTTGGAAGGGCAGTGCTCCCTCCAGAGGTGAACCTGCTTGCCTCTTCTAGCTTCTGGTAGCTGTTGGCATTTGTCAGCTTGTGGCCACACCACTTCAGTCTCTGCTTATGTGGTCATATTGCCTTCTTTTCTGTGTAAATTCTCCTTTTGCCTCTCTCTGATTAGGACACTTGTGATTCCGTTTAGAGCTCACCTGGATAATCCAGGAGAATTTCTGCATCTCAAGATCCTTAATCACATCTGCAAAGACCTCTTTCCATATAAGGTAACATTAACTGGCCTCAAGGATGAGGACCTGGACATCTTTGGGACCACTATTCAGTCTACCACATCATATGAAACTATTATTTAACCGTTATGACCTATAAAAATGACTGAGTGATATGGTAAAACATAATAATTTCCAGCAAATAACTTGGGAGGTTTAATATAAAATAGAGGTGTTTGTCTTTTCTTGAAAAGTGGACAGATCTGGACATATTGGAGCCAAATCCTGAATAGGAACACAGTTAAATATAAACGGCATCTGGCCCATATTCAGGACTTATCTGTAATCTCCAGTTCACTGTCCTGCTCGTTTATTTTACTTTCCTTATCCTTGAATGAATTTGAGTTTGTAACATTCACAGGTGCCTATAATACCAAGTATCCAGGGAGCCTCAAACAGAAGGTACATTTGAGCTTGTTCTAATGGTTAAATCAGGCAGAAATGGACATGAGGTCAAGGTGAAGGGCATTCTAGGTAGGTGAGCAAAAGCTTGGAGGTTGGAACATATTAGTTGCTAAACTACCTTAGGGCACCCAGATGTTTCTTTTTAAAACTTTGAAGGATGAATGTGGGCTTAAAACTAACATGTAGCTATGAGAATGTCTTGGGAACTCCACCTATGAATTTTAGCTCATCAGCCCTCTATCATAATCCACTGAACTGGGCACCTGGCTCATCTATATATTTTTCCTACAGCATCTTGCAAACATAAACAATAATGCATTGACCTGATGATACTCATCAATGATGAAAAAGATACAGTTTTGAGTGGCTTTTATTTCGGTTCGTAAAATATTTTGTTAAGAGGAATTCTTAGTTTTCTGTGGGGAGGTTTAACATAAAATACATTTTTGTTTTGTCAACTGTATTATAATGATGTCAAATTCTATTATTTTTTAAAAATGTGGATTATACCTAACTGAAAATCTGTGTAGGACTAACAGGTATTTGATATGAAAGGATAATACACTTAAAAACAAAATCAAGTCAGTTACTAAAAAATGAGTTTAGCTGAAGTCTTGTTGACAGTTTTGTCATTTTTCCATTGAATCAAAAGGAGGAAGTGGGAACAAAGCCATTTCATGTATACTCCCAGGTGAATTGGCGTGTTGAGAAAAGTAATTGCATAATTTCCTTCTTTCCTCCTCCTCATCTCTCCTCTTCCTTCCTGCTCTGCCCACTCTGTTCTCACCCCCAACATATATCTACTTCCTTTAACTAGGGAGGGAGGAGAAGAAAGGACGACGTTTTGTATATTTTGAATTAAACTGCAATGATTTAGGTTTGAATGGTTAAAACTTTGGTGAGACAAGGTAAATATCTTCTCCCATTCAGAATCCCAGTGTGGAAACTCAGCAGCAAAAAGCCATGGCTAGGAATGGTAGAAGCGACTGAAGTGTCCAACAGATGAATGCATAAACAAATTGCAGCACATATATGCGATGGACTACTGCTCAGTCATAGAGAGGAATGAAGTCCAGATACAAGCCACAACATAGACAAGCCTTGAAAACATTATGTTAAGTCAGCCAATCACAAAAGGACAAATATTATATGATGTCACTTGTATGAAATATCTAGAATAAAATTTAACAGGGTTTACCAGGAGTGAGAGGGAGGAGAAGGGGAGCCAACATCTAGTGAATTTCTGTTTATGGTGATGGAGATTCGGTAATGGATATTGGTGATGGTTATATAACATGACAACTGGTGCAACTGGTGTCACTGAATTACACACGTGAAAAATGTTGAATTGGCAGATGCTGTGTTATATACATTTTTTTCTTTTCATCTTTTTATTTTGATTAAGTGAAAGTATACAATGAAGTCAATTTTGCGAGTCCACCTCTCTGAAACTCCATTTGCTCTCCGCACACTGTGACAACACACTCCTTTTCACTCTTTGCTGCCAGTATCCACTTAAGAAACACCTTCCCTCTCCTCTCTCCCCTCTTCTCTCCCCTCTAGAAAGAAACTGGTAGGACAGCCTCCTACACATGTATAAAACCATAAAGCACACACAGCACTTTGTCACTTTGTATCCCCAAGTCCAGTTCATTCTTTGTCTGAAGTGTTGACCTCCTTTACTGGCTTCAGGTCTGGGCTAGCAGCAAGTCCATGAGCCATCTGCCCAGGGGATCCTCCAGGCTCTCAGACCATCAGTTCAGGTCTTTTATTAGAGTTCTCGATCTGCACACCTCTTCTTCTCATGCTACGTCGGGGACTCTGCATTGCATTGCCTATCAGGGCTGTCTTTGGTGGAAGCTGGGCACCATCTGGTTCTTCAGGTCTCAGGCTGATGTAATCTCCCAATCATATGGGTCCTTCTGTTTCCTGGGCTTATTTTTCCTCGTGTGTTTGACGTTCTCAGTTGTCATCTGTTCCAGGTAGGTTGGGACTGGTTGATGTTCCTTAGATGGCAGCCTGCTGGCTTTCAACACCTACTTGCAACTCACCAATAGTGTTACATACATTTTTATAACAAAATAAGAAGGAAAGGCCTGGCTGTGACTGAATTAACTGTTTTCTCATGGGAATTATAATGTGAGTCTTAAGAGTGAAATGTTTGGGTTCCTCTCTAAGGAAAAAATAAGCAAAGAGTTAAAAGATGCAGTTCATCAGAAGCTTGAACATGAAAATATGTGTTTTTGTCTCTGGCACCTTTTCTATCACACCTTCAGTACACATCTTCTAATAATTTTTTATTTATTCATTAATTAACACAAATTTATAGAATATTCTCGAGTGCCTGGTAGTACACAAGGAGCTGGGAATATCTTAGCAAAAAACATAGATAAAACTGCCTCAGACCTTGAGGTTACATTCTAGTGGGAAGAGTGGAAAATTAAGACTAAACCCAATAAACAAGGAAATTAGCTTTTATGTTACAAGCTGGTAGGTGCTATAACAGCACTACAAAAAAAGGTAATAAAGAACTGAGGAGTTCCCAAGTGGTACAAATAGTTAGTGCACTCAGTGACTAATCAAAAGGCTGGAAGTTCCAGCCTACCCGGCGATGCCTTATAAAAAAAGTCTTGGCAATCTACTTTCAAAAAAATCAGCCATGGGAAGCCCTATGGAGCAGAGTTCTATTCTGACACACATGGGGGCACTGTGAGTCAAGTCGACTCAAAGGCAGCTGGTTTGGGTTTTTAAGCAGAGGAGTATCATATTCTGATTTGTGTTTTAAAAGGATCACTCTGACTGCTGTGTAGGGAACAGACTGTGGTTAGTTGAGAGTGGTAGCAGGAAGATCCACTGGGAGGCTACTGCAATGTTTCAGGTAACAGACAATACTGACTACTGGTACTTGGTGTGGAGCTGGATGTATTTTTAATGCGAGTGTCAAAAGAATGTCTTTCTGGACAATGAATAAAGAAAGCTGAAGAAGAACTGATGCTTTTCAATTATGGTGTTGGCAAAGAATATTGAATATACCATGGACTGCCAAAAGAACAAACGTATTTGTGTTGGAAGAAATACAGCCAGAATGACCTTTAGAAGCAAGGATGGTGAGACTACGTCTCACATACTTTGGACACGTTATCAGGAGGAATCAGTCCTAGGAGAACGACATCATGTGTAAAAAAGTAGATTGTCTGTTAAAAAGAGGAAGACACTCAATGAGATGGATTGACACAGGGGCTAAAACAATGGGCTCAAGCTTAATGTTGATTTTGAATGTGGTGAAAGACCTGGTAGTATTTTGTTCTGTTGTGCTTAGGGTTACTATTGGTCAGAACTGACTCGATGCCACCTAGTAACAACAACAAGCATAGCTCCTGTACAGTGACCTCATGGTTAACAAAGTGTCTGCCGTGATCATCTGTCACATGACCTTCCCCCCAATAAAGATACTATAATACGATACCATTTTCCATGGGAAAAAAAGTAATGGATATTTATATCATGTGTACAAGTCCTAAGAAAACAAACAAAAAATCCTTAAGATATTTCCCATTGATTATTTTTTAGATACAAGCTTCATCTTCATTCTTTGTCCTTCCTCAACCTTCACACAGAGTCCTATTACTGTCCAAAGGAGTTAAACTCTTGCTGTTCATTTAGAATCCCCCTAACAAATAAGAGCTAGTTGGCCAACTCAACAGTTTGTTACTGTTACTATTCAAACATAACTCCAATAGTTAATACTCATCCCAAGCAACAGATGAAAGATTTAGCACAATAAACACACAGGCTTTTTCCTGGGTTGGGGATGCTGCTGCTAAAAACAAGTATAATATGATCTACTTTCTATTAAAAAAGGACGGTCATATTCTCATGCCGTAACCAAGAACATTAAACACTTGCAAAGTTCCTTCCAGACACAGAGAATTACAGGAGTCCATAAAATGACGTGAAGCTGACGGTGTCCGGGAGTTCCCTCACACCAGCTCATGAGCGCTCTTTGTGTGCATCTCTCCCAACCTTGTGCTGTGACATCATCTTGACAGTGTGAAATCAGACAGGATAGTAGTGTCAACACCACAGGGATTAGAACACTTTACATCCAGGCTTGTTTGTTTTGTTCTCCATAGAACTGTTTTACTATCATATCATTGCATATGACTCCAACCTGGAAAAGAGGTAGAAAAAATTATAAAAATTCACTTTTGTTTCCCCAACTTACAAGGAAGCATGTTGAGGAGTCTAAGAAAAAGTCTGGGTGAACATATATGGATTGCCTATTTAGAATAGAAATCATGAATATGAAAGAGCTATGTGTCAAATTCATTTTAAATACAGAATTAAAACTGAATGACCTAGGACTTCAGCATTTTACCCAGGTCCTCTCCCTTTCAAATAAACATCCCTAGACATAGCATGCAAACAGCAGAGTAGGTTTCTGAAAGCTGGAAAGAAGGCAGGCTGACTAAAATGCTTAGGACGCGGGGAACACTGCAGCAGTGAATTCCATGATTTTCTTATTGTCTCCCATCTATTTGGGGCAGGAAGCTGCAGAAGCTTCCAGTCCTGCATCATCAACAAGCATAAATGGAAGAATTCCAACCAACACTTGTTTCTTTTGATCAAAGAACTGGGAAAAGTGTGGTCTAACACCAATTGCCATCAATTCGATTCTGGCTCATTGCAACCCTGTAAGACTGAATAGAATTGCCACATAGAGTTTCCAAGGAGTACCTGGGGGATTTGAACTGCTGACCTTTGGATTAGCAGACATAACACTTAACCACTGTGCCACCAGGGTTTCCATTACAGTGAAGCTGTGAGGGAAATTTTTCTTGAGTACCCACACTCTCCCCATATATCTATGACCAATTAATTTTCAAAAAGAGTGACAAGACCATTCAGTGGGGGAAGGAAGAGTCTCTTCAACAAATATTGCTGGGATAACAGTATATCTACATATAAAAGAATGAAATTAGATCCTTAGTTCAAACCACATACAAAAACTAGCTCAAAATGGATTAGCAATCCAAATGTAAAAGCCAAAGTTATAAGGATCTTAGAAAACATCATAGGGATAAATGTCATGACCTCAGATTTGGCAGTGGGCAATTAAACACAGCACCCAAAGCACAAGCAGTGCAATAAAAATGGTACCGTTTTATCCCCACTAGGATGGCTATAATTAAAAAAAAAAAAAAGCAAAAAAAAAGAAGGTGAGAAGTGTTGGCAAAGATGTAGAAAATCTGAAACTCTCATGCATTGCTGGTGGAGATGTAAAATGGTTCAGTCACTGTGGAAAGCAGTTTGGTAGTTCCTCAAAAAGTTGAACACAGAATTACAGTATGGCCAAGGAATTCCACTGGTAAGTATATACCCCCCAAAATTGAAAACAGGTACTAAAATACATACGCAATCATTTTCATAGCAATATTATCCATAAGAACTGAAAACATAGTAATCAACATTCAAGACTTTCAACATAGTAATGAAAGTCTAGTCAGTATTATAAAGCAGAGAAATAAAACACACAGATATAAAAGAAAGAAAATTCTGTTGATGACATAATCGTTTATCTAGAAAATTCCCCCAAATTTACAAAAATCAAAAACAAGACCTCTCCTGAAAAGTGACTACAGCAAGGTCACAGGATACAAGATCAACATGTGAAAATTAATCATATTTGCATATACTAATAAAAAACAAGATAAACAACACGATACCATTTACAATGGTCCTAAAGAAAATTAAATATTTAGGTGTACATATAAAAAAACATAAGAATTTGTATGCTGAAATTTCAAACTGCTGATAAAAAATATCAGAGAAGACCCAAATAACTGGACATACTGTGTTTATAGGTTGACAGATTCAGTATTTTAAAAGTATTATTTCTCCTGAAATTGAGCTGTAGATTTAGCACAAGTTCCCCCCTCCCTTTTCTTTCTTTTATTTTGTAGGCAGAGACAAGCAAATTCTAAAACCTGTATGTGAAAGTACAGACCCTAGGAGATCTAAGACAATCTTGGAAAACAAGATAATGAGGGAGGGAGAACTCTAAGTGATATCGAGTCCTAGTATACAGGCCAGCAACAAAGAAAGTGGTACTAGAAGAGCAACAGGCAATAGATTAACAGAACATAACGGAGCATCCAGAAGTAGATCTGCACAGTTATACTCAACTGATTTGTGAAAAAAGTGCAAAAGCTAAACAATGGAGAGAGTCTTTCCAACAAATGGTGCTGAAACACCTTTATGCAACAATGAGAACCTTCACCTAAACATGACTCAGCAACTGAATTTTAGGCACTTTAAGATAAATGAGAATCTATGTCCACACAGAAACCTGCATGTAAATGTTTATAGTTAGCCAAAAGCCAAGTGCCGTTGAGTCAGATCCGACTCATGGCGACCCTAGAGGCCAGGGTAGAACTGACCCCCAGAGTATTCAAGGAGCGCCTGGTGGATTTCTTTATTTATAATAGCCCTAAACGGAAACAACTAAGGAGTATTTCAGTTGGTAAATGGTTAAACAAACTGTGGTACATTGATACCATGGAATGCTACTCTGTGAAAATACTACTCAGTGAAAATACTAACAATAAAAATGAACGGAGGGCTGATACCTTCAACACTCTGGATAAGTCCCCAGAGAATTATGCTGAATGAAAATAGTCAATCCAAAAATGTCACATGCTGCATGATTTCACTTAAATCACATGCTTGAAATGATAAAATTATGGAAATGAACAGATGGTGGTTGCTTAGGGTCATGGGTGAGGGGAAAATGGATATGACTATCACAGGATAATGTAAGGGATCCTTGTGTTGATAGACATGTTCTGTAGTTTGTCTGTATCCCTGTCAGTATTCTTGCTGTTAAAGCTTTGTAAGATGTTACCTTTGGAGAAAACTGACAAAGAGTCTATAGGGTCTCTCTGGTTTTTTGTTTTCTTTTTAAAAAAACAGTTACATGAAAATCTACACTTATCTAAAAGTAAAGTTTAACTTTAAAAAAATTGATAACCAAAAATTGAAATAATAATAATATTCATTAAACTATTCTGATATTATGGTTACAGAATAGAATATAAGTAGTAAAATTGCTATGACGTGATAATAACGCAATTTGGAAATTAGACATTTGAAGTAGGCTTGAGGGAGGAAGCTGAAGTGCTAATTTTACCATCTCTTATAGAATATTGTCAATTAATTTTAGGATGCTTTTCAGGGAAATAATATATTATGAGCTGATAAACATTTACCTAAGGATCAACAATTACTTCAGCTTCTTTATTAAATTTAAGTAAAGTAAAACACAATTTTTATTTAAAATGCAGTATGCATAATTTGATTACATGATGATTAATTATTTCTATGTATCTACTCATTTATCCTAACCTATGGCTGGCATGTAATGAAAGCTGTTCAATTGCTGTAAATGTAGCAATAGTTGGGGGACAAATTCATGAATGACTTTGTAATTTTTTCTTCACTAGCTGAATTATCCATGTTAAAAAAACTTCACTTAAAATTTCATTGATTAAAAAGGTATGAAAATATGAAATTACCTGGTACACAAAACTACAAGAAGTGTGAATAAGTTCAATAAAATATTAAGGAATAAATCATAACATGACTTAGAAACAAATGTGCAGGTAATTTAGATTTTGGAATTAGCAGAAAATGACATTAATATGGTTATGATGAATACATTCAAAAAATTAAAGTCGACAATGAAAACAAAAGGACAATATTTGCCCAAAAGCAAAGGTGAGAAGGCAGGAAGGGATTGAAAATTGGGACTAAAAGAAATGGATAAACTAGGATGGAAATGAGAAGGCTGACACGTTGTGGAGAATGAAAACATCTTCAAGAAGTACTTTATGGACCAAATACTGAAAGGGAAACTAATTTGCTCTGTCAATTTCCACCAAATCCAAGGTAAAAAAATAATAAAGACAAAATAAAAAATGTTTAGGGACAAACACTGAGAGAACCTGTTGTTAGTAGACACTTGTTGAGACACATTCTAGAGGACTTTCATGGGAAAATCAAAATAAGCTCAGACAGGATCACAACAATGCAGGAAAGAATGAAGAACACTGGAAAAGGAAAGTGTAAGTAAATGTTGTTGTCAGGTGTCTGCAGGTTTTTTCTGATTCGTGTATACAACTGTGTACAACGGAACTAAACGCTGCCAGTCCTAAACATCTTTACACTGTAGTTATACACTGTTGCAGCTGCTTGGTCAATCAACCCAGGTGAAAGTCTCCAACTTATTCAGTGATCCTCTATTTTATAAACATGATGTCCTCCAGGGACTTGTCCCTCCTGATAAAATGTTCCAAGTACGTGAGCTGAAGTCTTGCCATCATTGCTTCTAAGGAGCACTCTGGCTGGACTTCCCCCAAACAGGTTTTTTCATTCTTTCGGCAGTCCATGGTGTAATCAATATTTTCCCCCAGCACTATCATTGAAAGGCATCAGCTCTTCTTTGATCATCATTATTCGTTGTGCAGCTTTCACATGCACATGAAGCAACTGAAAATACAATGGCTTGGTGAGTTTTTCCCTTTGGTTTTCTAACTCTAGGTTTTTGCACATCTCATTGTAATACATTACTTTGTCTTCTCGGGCTGCCTTTTGAAAGCTCTTGTACTTTATCCTTTTTTTCCTTTTGTATTAGCTATTCAGTGTTCAAGAAACAGTTTCAGTCTTTCCTGACATCCATTTTACTCTTTTTTTCTTTACTGTCTTGTTTACTGAGCTTTTGTTTTCTTTCCATATGATATTCTTGATGTCATTCTACAACTTGTCTGATCTTCAATCATTAGTGTTCAATGAGTCAAATCTATTCGTGAGAAAGTCTCTAAATTCAGGTGGAATATCCTTGAGGGTCATACTTTGACTTCTGTGGTCTTATTCAATCTTTCTTTAACTTCACCTTAAACTTGTGTAAGAGCAGTTGATGATTTGTTCTATAGTTGTTACCTAACCTTGTTATGACTGATGATACTGAGCTCTTCCATAGCCTCCTTCCACAGAAGAAAAACAAAGCTGGGAGATTTATATTACCAGTCACCGAGAACCACTACAGAAGTGGGGCCAAGTGATGAACTAGTCACACATCACTTCAGATTCCTCTAAGTGCTAAGGCCTTGAAAAACAACTGAATGGAACAAAATGGACATTTTAGGAGCCTCAAGATCATGCAGAAAGTTGTAAGATCAGACTGAGAGATAGGAAGGAACAACGATCTTTGTCAGTAGTGAAACAGCAGTGCAAACGGTCCCACTTCTACTGGCACAGCAATGGAGAGGCTGCACAGATACTGACACTATCTTTGTTGGCTGTAAAGCTAGGACTGGGATTACTACATCTGAGAGCCCAGCTGGAGCTGGCTAACACACTAAAGAGCAGCACGTGAGAGGACAGAGTCTCTCTCAATAGAGAAGCTGTGCTTAAGACAGCCACATCTAGTGAACAGAGTGGGGGCTGGCAGCCAAGTGCAGCAGAGCCTTTCTCCTCTTCTTTGAGCTACGCCAGAGATTAAATTTTGGTGCAGTACCTGGACAAGAACTATGATTGTACATGTGCCTACTCTGAGCTTTTCTCCTGGACTCAGAGAAGGAAACAAAGGGAGAGGTAGACAATAAGTTCCCCTGACTCCTCAGAGCTACAGATTGTTGCACTTACTGGAGCCCTGCGAGCTAAGTGCATGTTAAGTTTCACAACTCAAACATTTCCTAAGCACTACTTCACTCTCTCTACCCAGCCTTTTCCTCCCTCCATTCTCTGCTCTGTACTGGATATAAATTCTAGAGAACTATCTGAGCCAGAAGTGGGGTATTTTATGTGTGTGCTGTGAGCTTTTCTCCTAGACCTAGGAAAGGGAAAAAAAGAAAGAGCTTGAAGAAGAGTTCTTCTGTATCTTCTGGGCCAGAAACTCCTGCTACACCTCTCAGTGCAGCCATCACTCCAACCATCAGGTGACAGGGCATCAGAATTATTAAGGCTTCAATAATTACCCTGGCTCAGATGACTAGACTACTACTTGAACAGTCAAAACCAAATGAAATATATATACATATATATATATTAAATTACAATAAACTAACAAATAAATCACAACAGTTTTCTGATGATTCAGTGGCAACAATCAATCTCTAATCATTTAAAGAAGCAGACCACCATGGTTCCAGAAAGCTCCCAAAATAAAGAATAAAAATTTCCCAGATGAAGAAGCTTTCCTGATATTATCAGAGGTAGAATACAGAAGAATTATGTATAGAATCCTTCTGGATTTTAGGATGGAGATTAGACAAAGTCCAGCAGAACAAAATGAAAAATTAAACAAGCTACATGAATTGCTAGAACAACAATGATCTGAAATTCAGCAGATTAGTAATAAAACCACAGAGTTAGACAATACAATTGAAAGCCAAAGGAAGAGGTCGAGGAAATGGAACACAGAATTAGCAAGATTGAAGAAAAAGTAACTGATACCAGCATTTATGAGGAGAAATCAGATAAAAAGATCAATAAAAATGAGGAGTCATTAAGACTACATAGGACTGTATCAAGAGGAATAGTTTATGAGTGATTGGAGTACCAGAACAGGCAAGGATAGCAGAAAATACAAAGAGAATTGTTGAAGAGATACTATCAGAAAACTTCACTGACATCGTAAAAGACAAGAAGATATCCAAGATGCTCACTGAATTCCACAAGAGGTAAATTCCTGAGGAAAGACACCAAGACATATTGTAATCAAGCTTCACAAAATGAAACATAAGTCATGTAGACTAAAACCAAAACTGACATACAAAGGAGAGTCCATTAGACTGAGCTCCAATTATTCAGCTGAAACCATACTGACAACAAGGCATACATAGCCTTGAAGGAAAGAACTTTCTACCAAGAATTATATATCCTGCAAAATTGTCTCTCAAATATGATGACAAAATGAAAACATTCCCAGACAAACAGAAGTTTAGAGGCTTTGAAAAAACCAAAGAAAAATGATAAGGAATGCTAAAGGAATTTCTTCAATTGGAAAATCAATAACATCAGATATACATGAGGTCCAAAAATTAAGTCTGCAAACTTAATTGTTCTAAGGACTACATACCTCATCGCTGAATATCACTATGGTCACCTTCAAAGTATTGCCCATGGGAAGCTATGCACCAACAGGAGTGCCTAGCCCACCCTTCAAAGCAATTTTGGAACTCTTTCTAGAATAACCATTGCACACAGTGGAAAGGTGACAAGTTTGTGAACTTAGCTGTATAGTTGTCCTGAGGGAGTTTTTAGCCAGCAAACAAATAACTGTATTGGAACACCCTCCCTACTCACCTGATCTGACATTTTCTTTACCTGAAAATAAAGGAAATGTTGAAAAGAGACATCTTGATGACATTCAGGATATAAAGGGTAATATGATGACAACTCTGATGGCCATTCCAGAAAAAGGGTTCCAAATTGCTTTGAAGCGTGGACTAGATGCTGGCATCAGCACATAGCTTCCCAAAGGACATATTTTGAAGGTGACTACAGTAATATTCAGCTATTAGGTATGTAGTACTTTTTCTAGGGTGGGTTCAGAGCTTAATTGTCAGACCTTGTACTCAAGGATACAATACAAGACATAGCTACTTGGTTTAGGAAAGCACAAAGCTCAGCCAAAGTTAAAATACTAAAATTAGGGAAACAGACATCTCAGTATGTAAATTATGACATTATACTCTAAAGAGGGACATATTAATGTATTTATAGACCTTTAAGATGGAAAGGTCATGAAAGAGACATAAAGAAGTTAAAGACTGATGTAAACTTAGAACATTAGTGGGTAGTAGTGGGGTAGCTGCAAAGCAAACTAACAATACTACACATCAAAAAAGAAACACAATTTAGAAATCTCAACAGTCATGAAACCAACGTGTGGAACAAAAAATGTCAACAACACATAAAGGCACCAATATGACAACACTAAATTCATATCTATTACTAGTTACACTGAATGTAAATGGGTTGAAGGCACTGATGAAGAGACAGAGTAACAGGTTAGATCAAAAAAACATGATCTGTCTACATGTTGCTTACAAGAAACACACATTAGAGTTGAAGATATGAACAAACTGAAACTCAAAGGACAGAAAAATATATACCAAGCTAACAACATGCAAAGAAGAGCAGCAAGGGCCGTATTAATCTCAGGTAAAACACACTTTAAGTTAAAATCCACCATCATAGACAAGGATGGTCACTATTTATTGCTGAAAGATTCAATACATAAAGAAATAAATAGTTACTCACAAAATATCAGAGCTTCTAAATATATCAAACAAATGATGACAACAGTGAAAAGTGAGATAGATTGCTCCACGATAATACTTGGAGCCTTCAACACTCCATTTTCGGTAATGAATAGATCATCCAGAAAAAAACTCGGTAAAGATACGGAAGATCTTATTGCAATAATCAACCGTCTCAACCTCACAGATAGGTACAGAATTCTCCACCTAGCTACAGAAAAGAACACCTTCTTTTCTAATACACGTGGAACATTCTCCAGAATAGACCATGTATTAGGCCATAAAGCAAGTTTGAAAAAAATCCAAACCACTGAAATATTGCAAAACATTTTCTTGTACCATAAAGCATAAAAGTTGTAATCAACAGCAGAAAAAACATGGGTAGAAATTTGAACTCACGGAGACTCATCAACACCTCGCTCAAAAATTCATGGGTTATAGAAGAAACCGAAGATTTAATAAAGAAACTCATGGAGTCAAATGAGAATGAAAATACATCCTATCAGAATCAAAACACATCCAACCAAAAGCAGTGCTCAGAGATCAAATTACCTCAATAAATGCACAAATCCCTAAGGAAGAAAAGTCCAAGCCAAAGAATTAAACCTACAACTTCAACAAGTAGAAAGAGAAAAACAACAGAACCCCAAGAGCAGCAGAAGAAAACAGATAATAAAACTTAGATATGACATGAATGAATTAGAGAATGGAAAAACAATCAAAAGGATAAACAAATCCAAAAAGTGGTTTTTTGAAAAGATCAATAAAATCAATAAATCACTGGCTAAACTCACAAAAGAAAAACAGGAGAGGAAACAAATAACCAGAATAAGAAATGAGATAGGGGATGTCACAACAGACCCAACCAGATTAAAAGAATCATAACAGAATACTATGAAAAACTATACTCTAATAGATCTGAAAACCTAGAGGAAATGGGAAATTTCTGAAATCATATTACCTACCAAAATTTTCACAAACAGGTGTAGAACAACTTAAGAAACCCATCACACGAGATTGAACAAGTAACCAAAAAACTACCAACCAAAAAAAGCCCTGGCCCACATGGCTTCACCAGAGAATTCTACAAAACTTTCAGAGGAGTTAAGTCCAATACTACTGAAACTATTGCACAGCATAGAAAAGCATGTAACACTCTCAAATTCATTTTATGAAGCTAGCATAATCCTGATACCAAAACCAGGTAAAGATCCCACAAAAAAGGAAAATTATAGACCAATATCTCTTGGGAACCTAGATGAAAAACTTCTCAACAAAATCCTATCTAGAATCCAACAACATGTAAAAAAAGTAATCCACTATGACGAAGCACAATTTATACTAGGATGTAGAGTTTGTTCAACATCAGAAAAATAAGTAATACAATCAACTACATAAATAAAACAGAAGATAAGAATAACTCGATTTTATCAATTGATGCAGGAAAGGCATTTGACAAAGTCCAACACAAACTCATGTTAAAAACTCTTAGCAAAATAGGAATAAATGGCAAATTCCTCAATATAATAGGAGGCACCTAAGCAAAGTCAACAGCTAACATAATCCTAACTAGAGAGAGAATAGAAGAATTCTCTCTAAGAACTAGAACCAGATAAGGATGCCCATTGTCATTTTTTCCATTCACAATTGTGCTGGAGGTTTTAGCCAGGGCAATCAGACAAGATAGAGAAATAAAGGACATCTGCGTTGGTAAAGAAGACGTAAAAGTATTCCTATGTGCAGATGATATGATCTTACACACAGAAAACACTAAAGAATCTATAAATTATTGTAACTTAACAAAAAAGAGTTCAGCAAAGTGTCATTATAAGGTAAACATACATAAATCAGTAGGATCCCTTTACACCAACAATGAGAGCATCAAATGGAAATCACCAAATTAATATTTCTATTTACAATCGTCCCCAGGAAGAAAAAATACCTAGGAATAAATCTGACCAGAGATGTTAAGAGACCTATACAAAGAAAATTCTAAGACCCTATTGCAAGAAACCAAAAGAGACTCATGTAAGTAGAGAAATATATCTTCCTCAGAGATAGGAAGACTTAACATTGTGAAAATGTCTGTTCTATCCAAAGTGATTTATACATACAGTGCAATCCCAATACAAATTCCAATGTCATTTTTTAATGAGATGGAGAAACAAATCACAACTTGTTTGGAAATGGAAGAAACCTCAGTAAGTAAAACACTGCTGAGGAAGAGGAACACAGTGGGAGGCCTCACACTACCAGAGCGCAGAGCTTATTATACTGCCACAGCCATCAAAACAGCCTGGTACTGGAACAAAAACAGATACATAGACCAATGGAACAGAACAGAGAATTCAGAAATATCACCATCCACCTATGAACAGCTGATATTTGAGAAAGGCCCTAAGTCTGTGAACTGGGGGAAAAAAATAGTCTCTTTTACAAATGGTGTTGGCAAAACCAGTTATCCATCTGCAAAAAAACTGAAGCAAGGCCCATAATGCACACCTTACAGAACAAGTAACTCAAAATGGATCAAAAATTTAAACATCAAGTCTAAAATGTTAAAGATTGCCAAGTGCCGTCGAGTCAGATCTGACTCATGTTAAAGATTATGGAAGAAAAAAATAAAGATAATACTGGAAGTTCTAATATGTGGCTTAAACAAACTACAAAATCTTACTAACAGTGAGCAAATAGCAGAAGAGAAAATAGATAAATGGGAACTACTAAAAATCAAACATTTATGCTCACCCAAAGACTTTATCAGACAGTAAAAAGATTGCTTAGAGACTGGGAATAAATATTTGACATCCATGTATCTGATCAACATCTAATCTCCATAATCTACAAGGTACTGCAAGATATCAATGAGAAAAAACCAAATAACACAAACAATGGGTAAAGGATATGGGCAGACATTTACCCAAAGAAGAAATCCAGGGAGCCAAAAGACATATGAGGAAATGCTCATGATTATCAGCATCAAAACCACAGTGAAATACCATCTCATCCCAACAAGGCTGGTGCTAATCCAAAAAACACTAAACAACAATTGGTGGAGAGGCTGTGGAGGGATTGGAACTCTTCTACACTGCTGGTGGGAATGTCAAATGGTACAACCTCTTTGGAAAGCAATTTGTGACTTTCTTGAGAAGCTAGAAAGAGAAATACCATATGATCCAGCAATCCTATTGTTTGGACTATATCCTGTAAGAATAACCACAATAGCAAAGAGATGGAATCAACTTCGATGCCCATCAACAGATGAACAGATAAACAAACTCTGACATATATACATAATGGAACACTATGCAATAATAAAGAACAATGATGATTTTAGGAAACATTTCATAACCTGAAATCAGCAAGCTGCAAAAGGGCAAATATTGTATAATACCACTATTATAAGGACTTAAGAAAAGACTCATTCACAGAAGAAAGTACTCTTTGATGGCTACAAGGGTGGGGAGGGAAAGAGAAGGGTATTCATAGATTAGGTGGTCGATAGGGATTCAGTCAGGTGAAGAGAGTGACAGCACACAGTAGAAGGCTGGTCAGCATAACTGACTACACCATAAGGTACAAGATTTTCCAAATGGAATCCAACATTTCAAAGGACAGAGTAGCAGCGACAGGTGTCTGGGGACCATTTTTCCAGGCAACACCTAGGTAGATTAGCATAACTAGTTTTATCCTAGGAGAGTCTTCTGCACCCCATATTCTCATATTGGTAAGTGGCACCCTGGGTCTTAAAAGCCAGCAAGTTGCCATCTGAGGACCATCAATTAGTCCCAACCCACCTGGAACAGATGACAACAGAGAACATCAAAAATATGAGGAAAAACGAGCCCATGAGACTGGAGAACCCATATGATTGGGAGGCTATGTCTGCAGGAGAACAGAAGAACTAGATGGTGTTTGGCCACCACCAAAGACAGCCCTGACGGGGAACACAATGTAGAGGCCCCGATACAGCATGAGAAAAAGGAGTGTGCAGGTCAAGAACTCTGTTAAAAGATATGACAACCTGGAGGGTCCCTTGAGAACATGGCTCCTAGACTTGTTCCTAGACCAGAACTGAAACCAGTCCTGAGGGCAGCATTTCAGACAAAGAGTGGGCTGGATTTGAGGACAGAGTGATGTAGGTGGTGCATGTGTCAGGCTGGCCAAGCTGTACTTGGATATCACAACCAGGATGCGGCTCCAGGAAATCATCAGAGCAGGGCGAGCCTCCCCTTCCTGGAAAGTCCAAAGTCCCCAGTTGTTTTTCTCATGTGCTAATCAAATGACTTACGTTGCCCAAATCCTACTGGCTCCCGCCTTTTTCCCCATGTCCCCACTAAGGTCCAAGCTACTTCTCCAACTCCTACTTTGGAGCTCGCCGAGTTCGCCCGAGAGAAAACCAATAAATCCTGTTCTACGGCTGACTCTCACTCTCTTTCTCTGTAACTGCCGCCGATATATTTACCTTACCTCGCCTTACAGTGTGTATGTTATGGTTTAATATAATGAGGTTGTTCTACTGGTTTTTGGTTTTTTTTATAGAAGGGAGAAGAGACGGTGGAGAGGAGGGGACAAGTGTTGGTTGAGTGGATATTGGAAGAAAAGAGCAGAAGAGTGTGCTGTCAGAACAGGTGGAGTTGTGGAGAGGTGACTGCTCAGTGCTTTATATGGAAAATTGAGTTGGATTGTAAACTCACATTTAATCACGAGGTTTAAAAAAAAGAACCACTACAAAGTTACAGTAATTAAGAGAGCATTATATTGGCACAAGAATAGATGTACATCTTTGGAAGAGAAGACAGAGTCCATAAACAGTCCTATAACATATATGTTTTAGTCAGCTAGGGCTGCTCTAACAGAAATATCACAGAGTGGATGGCTTTAACAAAGGAAGATTTATTCTTACACAGTCTGGTAGGCTACAAGTCCAAATTCAGGATGTCCGCTCCAGGGGAAGGTTTTCACCCTTGTCGGCTCTGGACGAAAGTCCAGTATTGTATCAGTCTTTGTCCCGGGAGCACCCTCACACAGGAACCTCAGGTCTGAAGGACACGCTCTTCTCCCAGTGCTGCTTGCTTGATGGTGTCAGGTTCCTAAATCTCTGCTTGCTTCTCTTTCCTTTTATCTCTGGCAGGATGAAAGGATTAGGGTGGGGCAAGCCGTGCTCCTGGGAAGCTCCCTTTCAGTAGAGTAGTGAGGTGATCTTATAAAGGCGTTTACAGTCCCACCCTAATCCTTTAACACACAGCATAGGAAAACCACAAAATGGAGGGTAGTCACAAGATACTGGGAATCATGGCCCAGCCATGTGGCTACACCTATTTTTGAGGGGACACAATTCAATCCATGACAATATACAAGCTGCTATGACAGTAACAGCGGAAGACATCAAGGAAAGCACCGTAACAGTGACATTGCAATAACATCAAGAAAAGCACTTTTTTCTTTAATTGTGATTAAGTAGAAGTATACAACCCAAATTGGATTTGCATACCCACCTATCTGCATCGCCCTTAGCTCTCCCCACCAGGTGACAGAACACTACTCTTTTACACTCTAAGTATCTCGTGTCCTCTTAACAAATATCTGTCACACCCACACCCACTTTTATCCCATCTAGAAAGAGACCAGTGTGACGACCACCTGTAAATGCACAGAATCATAAAGTATGCACACCATATAGTCATACTGTGTCCCTGAGTCTAGTCTGTTCTTGTCTGAAAAGTTGACTCATTATTGGTTTCCAGTCAGTGACTGCAGCAGGTCTAGAGCTTATGTTTCCAGGGGATCCTTCAGGTTGTTGGACCATAGTTCTGGTCTTTCAGTAGAGTTCCTGGGCTGCACACCTCTTTTCCTCGTGTTGTCTCAGAGATTCTGTGTTACATCCCCCATCACGGCTATCTTTGATGGTGGCTGGGCACCATCTGGTTCTTCTGGTCACATTGATATAGTCTCCCAATCATATACTGTCTTCTGTCTCCTGGGCTCCTTTTGCCCTGTATCTTTGTTATTCTTAGTGATCATCTGTTCCAGAGCAGTTAGGACCATTTGGTGTACCTCAGATAGCAACTTGCTAGATTTTAAGGCCCCAGATGCCACTCACCAATACGGGGTTTAGAAGATTCTCTTAGCAATGGGCTATTTATGACAACTGGCCTTGATGTCACCAGAATACATGGTCCCAAGACCCCTGTCCATGCTACTCTAAAGAAAGCACAGCTTGTTTAATAAATGGTGTCAGATCAACTGTATATCCAATGGCAAACAATGTATCTTGACTCTTATTTTACTCCATATGCAAAAATCAATTCCGGATAGGTTTCACATAAAAATATGAAAGGGATAGCAATGAAATTTTTAGAATATATTTCTGAGTATAAGCAAAGAATTCCTAAATATTCTCTAAAAAGGGTAAATCATAAAGGAAAAAATTATATATCAGGCCACATTAAAAAGAAGAATTTTTATTCATCAAAAGATACTACTAAGGGAGGAAAAAGACGAGACACGGAGTTATATTTGCAATACAGATATACAGCAAAGGATTCTTACGCACAAAAGGAAATCTATGAATGGGAAAAAAAGGAAGAAAAAACAATAGAAGGAATGGCATAAGATTGAACAGATACTTCTGCAAGAAGCTATCCAAATTGCCAATAAACATGTGGTAAGGTGCTCAACTTTGTTAGTCATCAGGGAAGTGCAATGATGAAACCACAATGCATTACCTCAACACGTCCACTAGAAAAGTTAAACCCGAAGACAGACAGTGTTTATCAAGTGTTGTTGGAGCAACCATCCCTTCATGGACCGGTGGAGGTATAAACTGGTAAACAGCTTTGGGAAACTGACAACGTCTACTATATGTGAACACACCCAGAGCCTACAACAAAGTAGCTCTACTTTATATATAGGCCCAAGAGAAATGTAAACATTTTCTCACCATGTACACATACGTATTCATAGCAGAACCATTTGAAAAAGCTCAATATTGGAAACATCCAGAATGTCCATCAAAAGCTGGTTGACCTGAAGGGGATTCCTAGTCTCTACAAGGAGCTCTGCATCAGAAACCAACAAGGACTCTCTGGAGGAGGACCTTCAAGATTCTCAGAGTCTGGAGAGGTGACTAAGTTGGTCTCTACTGGGAGCTACTTCTCAGCAGATGCCGGAGGAGGGTTGTCACTGTTAGGTACTATTGATTTAGTGTCCTGGCTCATAGCAACTCTTTGAACTACAGAACAAAACAGTGCCCGTTTCTGTGCCATCCTCACAATCATTGTTATACTTGAGCCCATTGTTGCAGCCACTGTGTCAGTCCATCTGGTTGAGGATCTTTCTTGCTTTTGCTGACCCTCTGCTTTACCAATCATGATGTTAGCTCCCTTTTGATAATATGTCCAGAGTATGTGCAACAAATCCTTGCTATCATTGCTTTCAAGGATCCTTCTGGCTGTACTTTCTCCAAGACAGATTTATTCCTTTTTCTGGCAGTCCGTTTTATACTCAATACTTTTAGCCATCGTCATTCAAAGGTGTCAGTTTTTCTTTGGACATGTGTCTCCATCGTGTGGCTTTGGCATGCATATAAGGCAATTGAAAATACAATGGTTTGGGTCAGGCACAATTTAGTCCTCAACATAATATCTTCACTTTTCAACAAATTGTTTTCTTCTTTATTTGTTTTTAATTATGCTTGAATGAAAATGTATATTCCCATATAAATTTGCATGCCCACCTATATGTAGCTCCCACTGCTCCCCCTGACCCGTGATGGCACACTCTTTTTCTGCACCATACGTGTCTTATCCTCCCAACAATCTCCTATCCCCTCCTCTCCACCCACTGCCCCGCCTCCAGTAAGAGGTCAGCAGGACGACATCCTATGGATATCTATGATCATTAAGTGCACAGATCATATGGTCATTCTGTGTTACCAAGTCCAGTCCATCCCTGTCCGAAGAGCTGACCTCCATTATGATTTATGGACAGGGGCAGCATCAGGGCCAGGGGCCATGCTCCCAGGGGAACTCTGACGCCCATGGACCATCAATTGTGGTCTTTTAATGGAGATGTCAGGGTGCACTCCTTTGTATTCTTGTGTTACCAGTGAGACTCAACTTTGTGAGCTCCATCACGGCCATCCCTGGTGGTGGCTGGGCACCACCTGGTTCTTCCAGTCACAAGTCGATGTAGTCACCCACTCACATGGATCTCTCTGTTGTCTGGGTTCTGTTTCCCCCATGTCGTTTCTGTCCTTGGTGATTATCCGCTCCTGCTGAGTTGGGACCATTTGTTGCACCCTCAAATGGCAGCTTGGTAGCTTTTAAGACCCAGATGCCACTCACCAATGTGGGGTGCAGAAGACACTTTTCAACAATTTAAAGAAGTCTTTTGTAGCAGATTTGCCAGATGCAATGTCTCATTTGATTTCTTGACTGCTGCTTCCATGGACATTGATCATGAATTCAAGTAAAACGGAATCCTTGACAACTTCAGTCTGTTCTCCATTTATCATGTGTTGCTTATTGGTCGCATTGTGAGGATTTGTATTCCATTTATATTAAGGTATAATCCATAATGATGGCTGTAGTTTTTGACCTTTATCAACAAATGCTTCAAGTCTTTGGTTTCAGCAAGCAAGATTGTGTCATCTGCATAATACAGGTTGTTAATGAATCTTCCTCTGATCCTGATACTCTTTTTCATATAGTCTAGCTTCTTGGATTATTTGCTCATCATACATACTGAATAAACATAGTGAGAGGAGACAGCTCTGAAGCACACTGATTTGTAGTTTATCACAAATGAGGAATTTTTACCCCTTCTTCTTACTCCATGATGCCAAGGAAGCCCACAGAGAGTGAATCGAACTTTGGGAGAAGGGGAGAAGAATAGGCACAAAAATCCTCTATTACCTAACCCTAAACCTAAAAAGACTGAAAATAATACTTATGTGACTAAATTTCTCTAGAATGTCTTATATTAAGCTTCTAAGTGAACAGGAAATTGAAGGTAGAAGTTAAGTTCAGCTGTAGGAAAACAAAGACAGTTACCTTTATTTCCCACACCAGTGTCTGTGGACTGATGAAAGGCGCACCTGGTGCGCGTGCCATCCTGCTATGGAGCCTACCTTCTGCTTTCTACAGTTCAAGTTCAACACCTCATCTCTTATTTTCTTTTACCAAATGACTTAAAAGATGATTTATGGGAACTTATTACTCAGCATGATGGAAATGCAGCTCTTTCCTTGCTTTTTGTAGATTGAGAAGCAAGCAGCAGCTTTAACTATGGACATCCCCTGTTTTAGTCACCTAGTGCTGCTCTAACAGAAACGCCATGAGTGGATGGCTTTAACGAGGGAGAGTTTATGCTTACACAGTCTGGTAGGCTACAAGTCTAAATTTGGGATGTGTGCACCGGGGGAAGGCTTTCCCCCATGTGGGCTCTGGAGGAAAGTCTGGCATTGCATCAGTCTCTGTCCAGGGAGCACCTTGGCTCAGAATCCTCAGGTCTGAAGGACGCCCTCTTCTCCCGGTGCTGCTTTCTTGATGGTGTGAGGTTCCTTATTCTCTGCTTGCTTCCCTTTCCTTGTATCTCTTGTAGGATGAAAGGATTAAGGGTGGGGCAAGCCATACTCTGGGGAAACTCTCTTTACAGTGGAGCAGGGAGATGATCTCACAAAGGGATTTACAGTCCCACTCTAAACCTTTAACAGACAGCATAGAAAAATCACAAAATGGAGGACAATCCCAATATATTGGAAATCATGGCCCAGCCACGTGGCTACACATATTTTGGGGGCGGGGGGACATCCCCCTATACCCACCTCTCATCCTCTTGATTTATTTACAGGATTAGAGATTGCTGAGCAATCTCCTTTGAACTTGGTCATTTTCTGTTTTTTTTTGTTAACTCTTTGTTTCTTTTCCACCTCCTGTTCCCATGTGTCACCAAGGGACTGTCCTTGCCTTCCTCCCTGCTTGGCCGTATGAACTCCATGAGGTATAATGTGGAGGTGATTCTAGGGAAGCTTCTTAGGCAACACTGACACTGCTCTCAGGGGCGGATTAGATGGCGTGGGTGAGGGAGCAGGGTGACTGCAGTGACTCGCAGGTTCCTGCTGGGGCAGCCGGATTGTGTCATCCCCAGAGAGAAGAGCAGGAAGAAGGACAGGTCTGGGGTGAAAGCTGACAACTTTAGTTTGAGGCATGTTGAGTTCAAGCTGCCTGCAGGACATTCAGGTGGCATGTGCTGGTGTCCTGGCTTTTATGTCTCCTCCCCTTTCAACTTCTGCTGCCAGCATTGTAATTACCACTTGCTCACCCTGACTAGTCAGATAGAATCTAACAGTTCTGTCTCCTGCTTTCTGTTCTCCACTCCATCCCACCCAGTGCTAGCAACAGATTAGTGTTCCCAGAGCACAGCTATCACATTCTATCATACATCGTATGTCGCGCAGTACATGCCATCACACAATCATGTTACAGCCTACCGTATATTACATGCCACATAGTATACTGTCACTTAAACTTACCAAATCCTAGCATCTATCACACATCACACGGTAAGCATAATTGCATAATCATATCACAGTTTTATCATATATCACAGCACACAATACATATATGTAGCCACACAATTATTTTACATGTTATCATGTGTCATGTGTCATGTGTCACACAATAATACCAAGTGGTGAACTGTAATCACTAGACAGCCTTAAAGGGCTCTGTCCACCCTGTTATAAAATTCTGTGTCCTTCGGGAAGGCTTTGTCTACAAGACACAAACCTGATTTAAAATGTCTTAAGGAGCAGAATATTTAACATTTACCACATCCAGCTAGGTAGACAACATTAACCCCAGTTTACAGCAGAGGGACATCAGACTTGGAGATGTTAACTGACTGGTCCAGCACAAAAGAGTTAATAGCGGGCAGTGATAAGGTTTCTAAGTCCATCTTACGTATCTGCAAAGCCTCTACTCTATGCTCACTTTACGATGCCTGAACTGAGGAGTTTTCCTTGATTTCTTCCATTTCTTCTTCTAGGATATTAGGGTGAGGGAGACTTGGCTGAATCTTGGGACCAGTACTTGCTCAATTTTGAGTCCATGAATCAAAAAGTGCTTGTGGAATATCTGCTGTGTCCCAGTCAGTGGAAAATGTGAAAAATTCACTGAGCCCGTTGCAGCCCTTAAGGAATTTCCAACCTGGTAGAAGAGAGAAGGCATGAAAACATAGGTGTCTTCATTTCTAATGGTTGCTGTAACAAAACTCCACAAATCAGGCATAAGAAATGTATTTTCTTACAGTTCTGGAGACTAGGAGCCCAAATTTAGTGCAGTGGCAGGATTGTGGTGTCTCTGCTGACTCTAGGGAAAGAGAATTCTTTGTCTCTCAGCTTCAGGCATCTCTCTGTATTCATTGGCTTCAAGACGTGTCTTCACACGGTACCTTCACTCTGCATGACTCTACTTTCATGTCTGTCCTCCACTTTGTAAGACACCAGTCATGTGGGATTATGACCCACCCTCTTCTGGTATGAGTGCATTAAACTACCTGATAAAATCTACAAAGAGTAATTCTATTTCCCTAAACAAGGGCAAATTCACAGGTAGAGTTTCAGTGTTTATTTTTGGGAGGACACAATTCCATTCATAACCACAGTTAGTCTTTAGATATCATTAAAGGGGGCTAAGTCTGTAATAGGGCAGAGGGGAGACATGTTGATGTGGACTGACAAGACCTGAGCCTTGTGACAGGTAGGATTTTTCTGAAGTGTGTGAGAAGGTCATTCTCAGTGAAAGTAACAGTACAAACACAGGCAGGAGGACAGAAATTTGCCAAGAAATGAGTTGCCATTGGAAAGTTTCAACCTCAGGTCACAGATGTATAGAATGTTTGAGCTGAAAAGGCCATCAGGTATCATTATTGTTCAACCCCTTATTTTACATCTTTTTTCTCCCAGAATGTTCCAGAGTTGGCTAGCTTTCTTTTGGAAACAGCTTTTGGCTGAAACATTCAGGCTTAAAGCACACTGAAAAATTAAAGGAGCCTTGTCGCTGGCAGGGAATTGGCTTGCTTCTTGTGATTGAAGAGATAGAAATGTAACTTGTCTAAATATGTCATGCAACTCATGTAGAACCAGGATCTATGGTGTTTAGTGATTGTTATACACAACATAGCTACACTGCTTTTCAAGGTCTCACGGCAATTCCTGGAGTGGCATTGAACACAAGGCTCCATTTCTAAGGCAGGAAGTTGGCCTGGACACCCAGAAGTCACATCTGGGCTTGTGGATCCCACAATATCCACCACTCGGCGCATTTAATTCCTCTCACCTCTCCCCCATTCTCATAACATCCCTCCACGGACTGACTCGGTCCTCAGAGACGTAGGAGGCTACCTCACTGTCAAGCAAACATGCAACCCAGGTGAAAGAAATTATTCTCCCTCTCTATTTTCTGTCACCCTTCACCCAAAGGACCACTCATCTCTCAGTCTTGGGAGTCTCCCATATCCTTGTTCCAAAGCCTACCATTAAGATCCTTTCTCCCCTAGTTTAATGTTGCTGCCAGATATTTTTATTTTATGATGTTTTTTCCAGATTCCTGTTTATCATTATCAGATGGTTTGTCCATTGCAAAGTTCATGTACACCCACTGCTCTCCTAGGCACTGTTCAGAGCAAATGAGACAAGTAACCAGTGCTGCTCCAGGAATAGAAAGTCTAGAAATTATACAAAAGACAGCCAATTAGTAGCCAGATGTACACAGGGAAGGGTTTTTCAAAACTGGCCAAGCTTTAGGAGATTTCTGTTGACCTTACAAGCAGGCTGGAACAGAGATAAGGAAAAATAGAGAGGGTGGAAAGAAGTCTCTTCTATTCCTGAGAGCAAAGGATAAAGCCAACTGTTTACTTTTCTGTCTGCCTTATACTAGGCTCAGAGAGGTAGGATTTGTCCAGAAAAGGGATCACTATGTTTTATAGGGCGGGGGAGACGGTGGCATGGAAAAAGCAGGGAAGCACATCAAAGAGATTAAGGATGCAGATCTGGAATTTCTCACAGGAGGGGAGTAGCAGGTATGTGGAGTAGAGAGAGGCGTATACCCTGGAGCACCTGTCTGTTGAGACTCAGGAAAAATATTAGCCTGCCAATACTAGCAGGGCAGCGGCAGTGTATAGGGGGAGGTAGCAAACCCAGTCACTTTTGTAGAACGTCTGCCATGGAGAGCAAAGTTACTGTCCTAGTGAGCCCGGAAGGTGGAGCTGAAGCCCAGAGCTGAGGAGCCTCCTCCCAGAATCCAGAGAGTAGGGCCAACACCCAGATTATGGAGAGTGGAGCCATTGCCCGGATGATCTCAGAAAATAGAGGATTATTTTCAAGTCTTGAGAGCTAATGTAATCTGTTCCGCAGGAGTTTAGACTTGCTTGGTGCCTGTTATCTCTTCTTTACCTGCAATTTCTTCCACTTGTAACGGAAATGTCTGACTTGGGCCTATTCTACCATTATACTTCAGAAACAGACGACTTGCAGCCTAGATTTCACAGGCTCATAGATGAAGAGAAATTTTGCCCCAGGATAGAACCATCCATATTTGATTTAGATGATACAGAAGATGAGATTTTTGGACTTGGAGTTGATTTGAAACTTCGGGGATGATGTGATGGGGTGATTGTGGTTTGTGTGTGGCAAGGACATGAATTTGGGGGGGATGGGGAGCAAAGTGTGGAATGTTACTGATTGAATACTGTCACCTCAAAATATTTGTGATAAATCCTAGCCTCTAGGTCTGTGGTTAAAATTATTTTTGGGGATGGGTTATCTTCCTTATATGAATGAGTCAAGGTTACTGTAGGGTATATCTTGAGTTAATTTTTTTGAGATATAAAAGAGATTAAACAAGCAAGCAAGAGGAGCAGGGATAGTGAAAGAGAGATGCCAAGGCACATGAAGGTCGTCTACTGTGAATATGTGTAGAGCAGAGACAGGCAAACTATAGCTCACAGGCCAAGTCTTGCCTGTGGCCTGTTTTGTACAGCCAGTGAGCTAGCAATTATCCTTCTGTATTTAAAGAAAAGTTTTAAATAATAAACCAATGAGAAGAACGTGTGGCAAAGATTGTATGTGGTCCCTGAAAAACACCCAAACCAGTTACTGTTGAGACAGTTCCAACTAATGGCAACAACATATGTCAGAGCGGAGCTGTGCTCTGTCGTGTTTTCAACAGCTGTTTGTCTGAAGTTTAGAAGTACATCACCAGGACGTTTTCTCTGGTGGATTTGGACTGTCAGCTTTTCTCTAGGAGCCAAGCGCTTAAATGTACCATCCAGAGTCCTTTTGGCCCAAAAGCCTAAAACACTTACTTCTTGGCCCTCTGTAGAAAAGGTTTGCTGAACGCTATTCCCTAGTGAACAAAGCTGTCTGAGTAACTAAAACCCAAACCCAACTCATCGCTGTTAAAACAATTCTAAGTCACAGTGACCCTACAGGAGAGAGCAGAACTGTCCCCACAGGGTTTCCAAGGAGATCCTGGTGGATTTAAACGTTTGGTTAACAGCTGTAGCACTTAACCACTATACTACCAGGGTTTCCTGGTTACTATGCTATGAGTTGGAATCAACTTAATGGTAGTGGGTTTGGTTTGGTTACAGAAGAGTACTAGGTTGGTTGTCACATTGAGGGTGTATGTCTGTTTATTAAATTGCATTAATAGCTTCAAGCAAAAGTTAACCCAAGGCTAAGAAGGAGTAGGCCCCGTGCCTCTAAAACTGTAGAGGCAATCCCACATCCTGGTAGTCTGCTTCCCAGCATTGCCTAGATGGGAACTTAAAGATTATTCTGTTGTTCAGTATTGACGTTATAAATACTGTGGATATTCAGAGGACATTTTTAAAATTAAGGTGTATTTTTAAATTGAAAGACTAATACATGCAAGTGATTTTTTTTAAAGGATGAAAAAAAAAAATTAAAGAGAGTCTTCCACCTCAGAGTTCTAGTTCAAAATAATTGCTATCAAGATTTCCTTGTGTACCTATACAAGTCTGTGTGCCTGTGTTTGTGTGTGTGTTCTTTTACTTTACACAAATGGGGACAAGTTTTATCACCATTCTGCTTTTTGCTTTGTTTTTTCGTTACTTTTTTACTTAGTAATGTAAGGAGAAGATCTTTTCATGCAGGCAAATATAAACTTGGATTATTTTTAATTACATCATATTATTCCACTGACTGAATATACTACTTTGGAATTAACTCTTCCCTTTTCACTAAACATTGTCTTTACTGTTTGTCTATTACAAGAGAGTACTGAATTGTTCATCTTTCTCCATATATAATATCTCTGTACAAGTGAATGAAAGTACCTGGAGCATATATTCCTAGACATGGAATTGCCAAATAAAAGAGTATATGCATTTTTTACTTTGAAACATATGGTCAAATGACCCTCCAAAAAAGCATTGCACAAATTTATATTCTTACCAGGGGTAAATGTGTGATCCTTTGCTCATACATCCTGCCTATCTTTGACACTTGCCTTTTTCCAATGTTTTAAAAAATCAGTTTGATAGGTGACATATCAGTTTTGTTTAAATAGAGATAAAATTATAAAAGAAATCAAGCATGTACCGTCAGCTACTGAGACTAGATTTAACCAAATGATTAAAGATGTAGGTTCTGGAGGCAGGCCACTTGGGCTCAGACCCTGCAATTGTAACTTACTAGCTATGTTATTTGGGGTAAGTTACTTATTTTCTCCGTGGGTCAATCTCCATGTTTTTAAAATTATAGAATGACAGTAATAGCGTTTATCTCATAAAATTGCTTGAACTGAGATGTGTAAAGCTCTTAGAATCGAAATATAAACTGTCTTCTATGTTTATTTTCCTGGGATTTGCCAGTTCCTGCTTTTATCTATTGACGTGGTAGAGATTTCCTTTTGATTACCAACTCACTCATCATACAGACACACTTTTGGATACGGGATCCATAAGAAGAAGGGCTTTATCTGTCTTGTTTTACTACTATAGCTCCAGAACAATGCCTGCAACTGTGCCTGATATATACCAAAACAAAATATGTTGCTGTCAGGTTGATTCCAATTCATATTTACCAAAAGAATAAACAATTTGTTAGATCATTGTGTGTTAAGAAGTTAGACCTTTTGACTGTCAATACAAGTTTCAAATATTTTTTCCTTAGTCAGTTTTTTTTGTTTTGTTTTGTTAAAACAATTATTTTGTTATGTAAAAGTTTATAAAATGCTTCCATGGTTAAGGATTCATACTTGGATTAATTTAAAACTTATTTTGCTACATGGTGTGAGGTAGGGATTCAAATGAATTTTTCTGCCTTGATGTGATTTTAGGAACATTTGAATATTGACTGGCACACGGAATCCCACTGTAAGCATGTTATGTCATTATCTCAAGGTTCTGCTTTAAGTTCCTGAAAGACAGAGTGTCTTAACATTACATGCCTTCATACTTGGTACAAATACATTCATAAGTTATTCCTAAAGTAGATTTTTTTAAATGATGGACTATCGAAAAAATTGTGACCAAACTGGTGGGGTATATATAGAGAAGTCCGACTAGAGAGCCAAATCCAAAGAAATAGGAAGCTGAAAACTCCAAGAATCAATTTTGCTTATTTTACAGTAATTCTACAGCTGTCTAATTTGGATATGTTGCTTTTAAAATATGTACAATTTTATTTTGATTTTTCTTCTGTAATACAATACTATCAGTTCTGAGCCTTCCTTCCCCTTGAAATATAGGGGACTATCAGTCCAATGCCCACCCAAATATTTCTGAGACTTACTGGAAATCTTCAGTTCTTCTGTTCCCTTTGCTTGTTTGACTCTAGCTTGTCTACTCATGATCTGTGGGATGCCTTGCATGAACCCCGCTGTAAGCATAGCACCTTTTTATTACCCGATCCACCAATAAAAATCTCTCACATCAAACATCTGTGGGCTTAGCGGTACTTACTGAAGTCTTTTGGCTGAAACTTTCTACTGTCCTGCTAGTACCCTCTTTGGCTCCATCTTGAACCCTAGTATCTCTGCTCCCAACCCCTTCTTTGCTAGCTTGTAATTTTTCTCCATCTGTTATGATAAGCAGCACCTATCTTACCCCTTACCTCTGAAACTTTTCCCACCTGGCAGGGGAGAGAAGAGGAATGCTTTTAACCCCACATAGAATTTTTTTCTAACAAAGACAATTTTCTACTTAAGTAGAAATCTGCTACCAAGTGTTAAGACCATAAAATATTCTCTAACTTGTTGCCTTTGCATTACATTTTAACAGGTCTGTTATTACTCATTATCACAACTCCAGCTGCCACCATGCACAGTCATCCACATGCATATACATCGCTCTTCATTTCACCCTTATCTGTTATAAAACAACTTAACAGTCAGCATTAAAGCCAGACCAAATCCACTACTGTTGAGTTGGGTCCAACTCATAGCAGCCCTGTAGGACAGAATAGAACTGTCCCACAGCATTTCCAAGAAGTGCCTGGTGGATTCAAACTGCTGATCTTTTGATTAGCAGCCATAGTTCTTAACGACTATGCCACCAGGATTTCCATATTAAAGCCACATGTATTAAAATGAAAGCCTACAGGCGGAACAAATGAGTTGCACTCAACTGCTAACTGAAATGTTGATGGATTGAACCCGTCTAACAGCACTGTGGAAGAAAGTACTGGTAATCTGCTTCCATAATGATTGTTGTTGTTGTTAGGTGCCATCGAGTTGGTTCCTACTCATAGAAACCCTCTGAACAACAGAAAGAAACACTGCCTGGTCTTGTGCCATGTCCACAAGCGTTTTTATGCTTAAGCTCGTTGTTGTGGCCACTGTGCCAATCCATTTCATCAAGGGTCTTCCTCTTTTTCATTGACCCTCCACTCTGCCAACCATGGTGTCATTTTCCAGGGACTGATCTTTCCTGACAACATGTCTTGTCATCTTCACTTCAAGGAGCACTCTGGTTGTTCTTCTTCCAGAACAAATCTGTTTGTTCTTTTGGCAGTCCATGGTATGTTCAACGTTCTTCTCCAACACCACAATTCAAAGTCATCAGCTCTTCTTCTGTCTTCTTTGTTTATGGTTCCGCTTTCGCATGCATATTGTGCAATTGAAAATACCGTGGCTTGGATCAGATACATTTTAGTCTTCAAGTGACATCCTTACTTTTGAATACTTTGAAGAGGTCCTTTGCAGTAGATTTTCCCAGTGCAATGCATCTTTTGATTTCTTGACTGCTGCTTCCATGAGCTATTGATTGTAGACCCAAGTAAAATGAAATGCTTGACAGTCTCAGTCCTTTCTCCACTTATGAAAATGTTGCTTACTGGTCCATTTGTGAGGATTTTTGTTTTCCTAATGTTGAGGTACAATCCATATTGAAGGCTGTGGTCCTTGATCTTCATCAGCAAGTTGTCTCAAATCTTCTTCATCTCCAGCAAGAAAGATGGTGTCATCTGTGTGAAGCAGGTTGTTAATGAGGCATCCTCCAATCCTGATGCCTTGTTCTTCTTCATATAACCCAGCTGCTCAGATTGTTTGCTTGGCATGCAGATTAACAAGATATGGCGAAAGGATGCAAATCTGACACACACCCTTCCTGGCCTTTAAACCATGCAGTGTCCCCTTGTTCTGTTCACATGACTGCCTCTTGATCCATATACAGATTCCTTAGGAGCTCAAGCAGGTGTTCTGGAATTCCCATTCTCTGCAACATTAGCCACAATTTAGTATGATCCTCAGTCAAATACTTTTGCATAGTCAATGAAACGTAAGCAAACATCTTTCTGGTATTCTTTGCCTTCAGCTAAGATCCATCTGACATCAGCGATGATATCCCTGGTTCTAAGTCTTCTTCCAAATCCAGCTTGAATTTCTAGTAGTTCCTTGTCAATATACTGTTGTAGTCACTTTTGAATGATCTCAGGCAGAATTTTACTTGCATGTGATATCAGCATTATTGTTCAGTAACTTCCACATTCAGTTGGATCACCTGTTTTTGGAATGGGTGGAAATATGGATCTCTTCCTGTCAATTGGCCAGGTAGCTGTCCTCCAAATTTTTTGACATAGGTGAGTGAGCGTTTCCAGTGCTGCCTATGTTTGTTGTAATATGTCAGCTGATATTCCATCAGTTCCAGAAGCCTTGTTTTTTTTGCCAATGCCTTCAATGCAGCTTCAACTTCTTCCTTCAGTACCACTGGTTCCTGATCATATGCTACCTCTTTAACTGACTGAACATCAACCAGTTCTTTCTGGTATGATTCTGTGTATTCCTTCCATCTTGTTTTGATGCTCCCTGAGTCGTTTAATAGTTTTCCTGTAGAATCTTTCACTACTGCAACTCGAGGCTTGAATTTTTTCTTCAGTTCTTTCAGCTTGAGAAATGCAGACTGTATTTTGCCCTTCTGGTTTTCCATTTCGAGCTCTTTGCACATGTCACTGTAACACTTTCTTTTGTCTGCAAGAGCTACTCTTGAAATCTTCCATTTAGGTCTTTTACTTCAACATTGCTGCCTTTTGTTTTAGCTGCTTGACATTCAAGAGCAAGTTTCAGAGTCTCTTGGATCAGAGTCTCTGACATCCAGTGTGGTCTTTTCTTTCTTTCCTGTCTTTTTAATGACCTCTTGCTCTCTTCACGGATGATGTCTTTGATGTCATTCCACAATTTGTCTGGTCTTCGGTCATTCGTGGTCAACACATCAAATCTGTTCCCGAGATGCTCTTTAAACTTAGGAGGGATATACTCAAGGTCATACTTTGGCTCTCGTGGACTTGTTCTAACTTTCTTCAGCTTCAATTTGAATTTGCATATGAGCAATTAATGATCTGTGCCACAGACAGTACCTGGTCTCGTTATGATTGCTGATATGGAGCTCTTCCATCATCTTTTTCCACAGATGTAGTCAATTTGGTTCCTGTGTATTCCATCTGGTAAGGTCCATGGACACAATCACTGTTTGTGTTGGCTAAAAAAGGTATTTGCAGTGGAAAAGTCCTTAGTCTTGTAAAATTCTGTATGCGATCTGCAGCATTGTCTCTATTACCAAGGCCTTATTTTCCAGCTACTGATCCTTCTTCTTTGTTTCTAGCTTTTGCATTCCAGTCACCAGCAATTATCAATGCATCCTGAATGTATGTTCAATCAATTTCAGACTACAGAAGCTGGTAAAAATCTTTAGCCTCTTCATCTTTGGCCTTAGTGGTTGGTGCATAAATTTGGATAATAGTCATATTAACTGGCCTTCCTTGTAGTTGTATGGATATTATTCCATCACTGACAGCATTGTACTTCAGGACAGATCTTGAAATTTTCTTTTTGATGATGAACACAACACCGTTTCTCTTAAAGTTTTCAATTCCCATCATAGCAGACCAAATGATCGTCAGATTCAAAATGGCCAGAACCAGTCCATTTCAGCTCACTAATGACTAAGATCTCAATGTTTATGCATTTCATTTCATTGTTGACAATTCCCAGTTTCCCTAGATTCATACTTTGCACATTCCATGTCCCACTTGTTAGTGGATGCTTGCAGCTGTTTCTTCTCGTTTTGAGTCATGCCACATCAGTGAATGAAGATCCCAGAGGCCTTGCTCTATCCATGTCATTAAGGTGAACTTTACCTTGAGAAGGCAGCTCTTCCCCATTTATCTTCCAAGTGCCTTCCTACCTAGGAGTCTCACTTTCCAGCACCATATCTGACAATGTTCAGCTGCTACTCATAAGGTTTTCCCTGGCTAAGTAGACTGCTGGGTCTCTTTTCCTAGCCTGTCTTAGTCTGGAAGCTCAGCTGAAACTTGTCTACTGTGGTTGACCCTGCTGGTACCGAAATCTAGCGGCATAGCTTCCCACATCACAGCAACAAGCAAGCCTCCGCTGACAGACAAGTGGGGGCTGCTTATTCTGTCTTTACCCTCCTTACCTGATGGTGTCACCCTCCTTACCTCATGCATTCCATAGTGATTACAGCCAAGAAAACACCGTGGAGCAGTTCTACTCTGTAATATAGGGGCATCACCATGATTTGGCAGTGAGTTGATGGCAATGAGTTTATTTGGGTGTAGGCTTTCGGCTTCCTTGGAAAATTCCTCTTAGAGGCCTCAGGTACTGAGATCCTAAGAACGAAGCCTTTATTTTATTTCTTTGAAAATCTTAATTTTGTTAGGGAGGGTCACTAAACACCACCCTTCACCCAAACCCAAACTCTGAAATGTCAGTATAGGTGTTTAAAAAATGATTACCGTTATTACCGTTATTACATTTATTCCCCATAAGCTCTTAGTTATCTGTGAAAGCAAAGACGATCAAAAAAGAAAAGAAACCTGAAGTGAACTCAAAGCACTTTTTTTGTTTAAGAAATACAATCATTTGGTTTCCTTTTGTGTCCTCTGAGCAAAACCAGCGCTGAGGGCCCTGATGAAGGGAGAAAGTCATTAAGAGACTAAGCATAATTAACCATTAGAATTCATTAGCGAAAACTATTAGGATGCTTTGCTAATTCTGCAGATTTAAAATTAGACTTAATTTCTAGAATAGGCACAGAGGGGAGGTGTCGGCTGGTAAGGCAGTTAAGGACATGGAAAAAGTTCCCTTTGCTCTGTAGTATGATGATCAGGTCCTGGTTCTTCGTAACCCTTCCTTTCTCCACAGCTATGAGGCGACCCATGTTGGTCTCTGTGGCGTACAATGCTATCTGAAGAAAGAAGCTTGGGAAATAAGAGATGGCCAGCCTTGAAGGTTCATTTGTTCACTCGTCTGTTCATTTGTTCCTATAGCAAATACTTACTGCGTACCTGTTAAACGCCCAGGATTATTATTGGTGTTGGGAATAGGTATGTGGACAACACAGACAAAAGTCTCTATTTTTAGGATTTCAGTTCAATGGGAGGTGTCAGCAAATTTTAAAAAGCCCAATAGTAAACGTTTTAGACTCTGTGGATCAGACAGCTTCTATTCCAACCACTGCAATCTACTGTCATACTGAGAAAGTAGCCATAGAGTATACATATATGTAAATGAATAGGTGTCTCTGTGTTCCAATAAGACTTTATTTATTTACACATTTCTGTTTTTTTAAAGCAGTAAGTTTGTGGCAATTTCCTGTGTTTTAATTTTATTTTATTGTTATTGACAAGAGGCACAGCAAAGCATGCACCAATATTACTGTTTCTACATGTACAATTCAGTGACATTGATTACATTCTTCAAGTTGTGCAACAATTCTCACCCTCCTCTTCTGGGTTGTTCTTTGTCCATTAACATAAGCTCACTGCCCCCTAAGTTTCCTATCTAATCTTTCAAGTTGTTGTTGTCACTCTGATCTCATACAGATAGTTCATGAAAGGGCATAGTGCTCAAAAAAAGACATTCTTTACTACTTGAGCTAAACCATTGCTTGGTTTTAGCACGATGTTAGGGGATAATTTTTTGCTTTAAGTTTTAAAGGTTATCTCAGGGCAATAGCTTCAAAGGTTCATCTAGGCCTGTTGACTCCACAATAATTGAGATCCGTGTGAATTTTAAATTCCCCTCTGAATTTTATCCCTTGTAGTCAGGATTCTTCTATATAACCTTAGATTTAAAAAATTCAGTATGGTAGACGGGCACCATCCAGTTCTTCCGGTCTCGTGGCAAAGGAGGCAGTTGTTTTTATAGACAATTAACCACACATTCCATTTTCTCTTCCTATTCCTGATTCTTTCTTTTCTTTCTGTTGCTCCAGGTGAACAGAAATCAGTCATACCTTGGACAGCTGCTTGCAGGCTTTTAAGACCTCAAGCATTATGCTGTTTAATTCCAGTCAGTTAAGCAACAATTGTTTCCTGTGTGCCTTTCATGTATATGATTTCACTTGGATGTACGCCGAGGACATAGAAAGGAATAAAATAGGGCCCCCATCTGGAGAAAAAGTAGAAGGGAAGCTAAAACTCAGGCACACACATAGCTTCTCTTCAGCAAGCTCATGATTAAATCCCCATGATTACTTTATAGTCAAATCAAGGAAAAATTGCATTGAAAAATTAGAACTGGTACCAGGCAGCATGTTATCCTGTTGTATACAGGGTCACTATGAGTGGAAACAAACACAGCAGCACCTAACAACAACAACCATTACAGATGCCACCAAAATGTCCCACTCCTCACAGGGAGGCTCATGTACTCTCTGGACAAGCCATTCGAAGTTGCTTTTGACAACTTTCTGCAAGAAAAATGGTGACAGTCCTCAGCTCTCCTTGACGTTTTTGTTGAATTAGCTCTCAAAAAAGTGCCTGTATAGGCCTGTGGAGACACATCTATGTACGAGTATTTCTGAGTTGATACTCAGTTTTAGTAGGGCTGTAAATGATTTGGGGTATTTGTATTTTTTCAATGTCTTGTTCGGTTGGACTCCACCAGGTACCCCTTGGAAATCTGATGGTGCAATTCTTCTCTGTCCTATAGTGTCACCATGAGTCAGAATTGACTCAGTGGCAATGGGTTTGGTTTTGTTTCTAATGTCCTGTTTGTAGCATTCTGTATTATTGTTCTGTGCGCTATTTTCAAAGAGAGTTCAGAATTACATTGAAAAGTCCTTGATGTATATTAAAAACCATTCTAGCATATGTTTAAACAGGTTGAGTAGAACTCCGTAAAAGGATCATTGTTGCACATAGATTTCAAACACAAAGGTACTCTTCCAAAGCCAGGCCAAGTGCCGTCGAGTCGGATAAACCCCTGACGGTATTCAGCATGGAATAGACTTTAACATTTGATGGGTGTGTTTGGGGCTCAATCACAAAATTTTAATTTCTAAAAATGATAATATGCCACAAGCCCTTATTACAAAAATTTGTCAGTCCACTCTAGCTTCTCTTCTTCCTTGAATTTCATCATGTAAGCACTGCTGTCTAACAGAAGCCTATACTTACTTTTTACTATCTCTTCTCACTGATTTAACATTCTCTGACAAAGTCACCTTGTTGGAGCACAATAAAATTGTTGTGCATTCAAATATGAAAAATCTCCCTGATGACTCTTACAACATTTAGCAAACAACTAGTCATTGAGAGAGAATATTTTTCATTTTGGAATTTGAGTCAACTGACTGATATTTGTGAAGAAGAATCACAAAACTTATGGTGCTGATAGAGATCAATAGGACCACTTTTCCCTGCCCTCTGGGCACAAAGAACAGCAAGCAACAAAGATACCTTGATAGGCTTAGAAGTAGAAGGTATCCAGCATACAATTTTAAACTTGTATCCTATTAGCAAAAATCATCCAAAACTAGGCATAAGGCAAAAAGATGCTTATGTGCTGTCTTTAGTCATCTAGCACTGCTATAACAGAAATACCACAAGTAGATAGCTTTAAAAAGACAAATTTTATTCTGTCACATTCAAGTAAGCTTCATTTCAAGTCCAAATTCAGGGCAGTGTTTCCAGGGGGAAGCCTTTTTCTGTCTGTTGGCTCTGGAGGAAGGTCCTTGTCATCAGTCTTTCCTTGGACTAGGAGCTTCTGAAGTGCGGGGACCTTGGATCCTTTCCAAAGGGTAGGCTCTGCTCCTGGCACTGCTTCTTGGTAGTATGAGGTCTCCAACTCTCTGCTTCACTTTCCTTTGTATACCAACAGATTGTCTGTAAAGTCAAGTGCCTTCGAGTCGGATCCGACTCATGGCTACCCTAGGGGCCAGGATAGAACTGGCCCCCCAGAGTTGTCTCTAGGCACAAAATAATCTTATAGATTGAGTCCTATCTCATTAACATAACCACCACCCATCCTCCCTGATTAACATCTAGAGGCAGGATTTACAACACTGGAATATCACACAATACCGGGAATCCTGGCCTCACCAAATTACTATACACATTTTGGGGCGAACAAAATCCAGTCCATGACATGTGCCTTTTCTGTGTAATGCTGAAGCACTGCCTGACAAGCCTGTTGAAAGCTGACCTGACTTAGCTGGGGCATATAAGTTAATTTTCATAATTATTAAGAGTTCAGACATTTTGAAATTCTGGGAAATGGATAGAATATAAAGATATTGTTTTCTGACTCAGAGACAAGATCCCCCAAATATTGTGGTTTTATTGCCCTGTGACACATTTATCAGTTAGTATCTAATTTAACAATCTTATTTTCGGACAATGTTGTGGTTTTATTGTCCTGTGACACATTTATCAGTTAGTACCTAGTTTAATAGTCTCATTTTTGGTCTCATTTATTTCCCATTAAATAAAAATACTATCAATTTTTCAGGAGGAGCTTTTGTGTAGAGAACATTGAATTTATGTTAAGAGTAGTAAAATGATTTGGAAAAGTATAATAAAAATGGCTGTACACCTTAAAGAAAGTGATCAGTATTACTGAATTGTCCATTTAGAAATTGGTGAGTTGATGTGTGTTTTGTTACATATAATTTCACCAAAATTAAAAAAAGGAAAAAATTCAAATTGTTTGTATTCTGCTTTTAAACTGGGTTTTGTCATCCTTCTGTTCCCTCATTAATGAGTCAAATAAAACTTTGATACATGTTCACCATACATTGTATGAAATGGTTTTTAACATTTTTGTACATGTTATTTTCGTATCTGTAACTGTACTGGCTATACTGAACTATATATTGATAATAAGATCTCTTGATACTGTTGTGAAAAACTCAATCACATGGTATGTGTTTTTTAATAAAATTAATCCGTTTGGCATAAACATATAGCTCAAAACCCTTCTGTCGGTTTGCCGTATTGTGGTGGCTTGTGTGTTGTTGTGGTGCTGGAAGCTGTGCCATCGGTATTTCAAATACCAGTCGGGTCACCCATGGTATACAGGTATCAGTGAAACGTCTAGATGAAGCCAAGAAAAACAACAAACCCACTGCCAGTGAGTCAATTCCAATTCATAGCAACCCTTGGAAACTCTGTAGAGTTTCCAAAGAGTACCTGATGGCTGTGAACTGTTGACCTTTTGGTTAGGAGACATAGCATGTAACCATTATGCCACCAAGGTTTCTAGACTAAGACAGACTAAAAAGAAAGTACTGGTGATCTACTTCAGAAAATTAGGAAATGAAAACCATTATGGAATCACAATAGAATATCATATAAATCTTCTCACACTGGACATGTCATCAGGAGGGATCAATCACTAGAGGAGGACATCTTGCTTGACAAAACAGAGGGCCAATGAAGGTGAGGAAGGTCCTTAGTGAGATAGGCACAATGGGCACAATGACAGATTGAAACACGCTGGAGATCATGAGGATCCCACAGGACCACACAACATATTCTTCTTTTGCACATGAGGTCTCCATTAGTCAGAGTTGACTTGAAGGCAGCTATCCATCTAACTGTCTAAACATTTAAAATATGACACATTTTTTTTTCCTATTTCCATTTTGGCATTTCATTATTTTTAACGTGTCAAGGGTTTCAAAAAGTGAGTACAGAAAACACTGACCACTTGAGTTCTGAGAAGCCCTTGGTTGATGGTCATTTTCTGAAATACGTGAGAAAGCCTGTCCCTGTTGCTACTTTGTCAGTGGCATTTTGAAAAGTGCTGAGTATTGAGAAATATTGCATGCCTTCCTCCCTTTCTTTCCTGAAATAAGAACTTGAGGATTTCTCAAGAAGAAGGAAACCCTTCTCTTTGATTTTTTTTTTAATATTTCTTTTAAAGTTTGGGTACCATTAACACCTGATATCAAAGTCATAGGTCATAGCTTTCCTCAGTGGAGTTTTAAAGAAAAACTATTTTTCAAAGATGGCTGGTTATGGCCATGAAATTTGGGGATGCTGGTGATAAGGACTGGAGTTCTGAAGACTGCCCTCCAGGGCTTCCCTTGAAGCTATCTAACTTAATGCCTTTGGCAGGAGCCCCTAGATTTGTGCAGTGTATCACTCCTAAATCTGCACTGTTTTAGTAATCTAGTACTGCTGTAACAGAAATGCCCCAAGTGGATGGTTTTAACAAAGAGAAATGTATTTTGTCACAGTCTAGCAGGCTAAACGTCCAAATTCAGGGCCTCATTTCCATGAGAAGGCTTTCTCTTTTGGCTCTGGAGGAAAGTCTTTGTCATCATTCTTACCCTGGATGGGGAGCTTCTAAGGCACAAGAACCCCGGGTCCTTTCCAAAGAACACATTCTGCTCCTGGCACTGTTTCTTGGTGGTAGGAAACCCCAAATCTCTCTGCTACTGTCTGTCTTTTGTACCTCAAGATTGCCTATAATCTTCCAGATTGAGTCCTGCCTCACCAGCACAACCATGGCCCATCCTCCCTCATTAACATTGCAGAGAAAGGATTTACAATAACACATAGGAACTTGACACAATACTGGAAATCAGGTCCTAGCCAAATCGCCACACCTACTTTTTTGGAGCAGGGGCACATTTCAATCCATGACTTGGGATTTGCAAGAATTACAAATAATAGCATATACAAAGCCGAATGTATTGAGGTTCTTTCCCATTTCCCTGTCTCAGCTAAGGGGCCCCATTTTCTGTTTTTAATATTTTATTATGCTTTAAGTGAAAGTGTACAATCTAAGTTAATTTGTGGTACAAAAACTTATACACACACTGCTACACTTCCCACGCTGTGACAGCACACTTCTGCTTTCCACCTGTATTTCCCATGTCTATTCAAGCAGCTCCTGTCCCCTTTCACCTCTCTTCTTGTCTCTGGACAGGAAGTGCACAGTTAGCTTCATATGATCTATTTAAGTCAAGAAGCATATTCTTTGCCACTATCATTTTAAGTTTTATAGTGCAGTCTAATCTTTTTCTGAAGAGTTGGCTTTGGGAATGGTTTCAGTTTGGGGCTACCAGAGAGTCCAGGTTCCATGTCTTCCAAGAACCCTCTAGTTTGTTGGACCATAAAGTATGGTCTGTTTAACAGAGTTTGAGTTCTGCATTCTATTTTTTCCCCCGCTATGTCGGGGACTCTTTGTTGTGGTTTCTGTCAAGGCAATCATGTCATTGACAGTAGCCAGGCACCAACTAGTTCTTCTGGTCTGATGGTGATGTAGTCTTTGGATTTTTGTGGCCCTTGCTGTCTCTTGGGCTCATATTTTCCTTATGTTTTTGATGTCCTTCATTCTCTGCTGCTTCGTGTGGGTAGGACCAACTGATGACACTTAGATAGCCACTTACTATTTTTTAGAACTCAGATGCCACTCATCAAAGTGTGATGCAGAACATTTTCTTTAAAAACTTTGTTATGACAATTGACTGGGGAGTCCCCTGAATACATGGTCCAAGGGGAGCCTATTTTTTTCACGACAAACCATAGAGTCAATCTGAAAGTCTCCTGTCCTGCTGCAAGCCCATCAAGCTCTAATGATTCTCTCACACAGTATCTCTAGATTTCATCCCCGCCTCCCTATCTCCATTGTCACCAGCCTAGCGTAAGACACCACCATTGTTCTCCTGAATGACTGCCATGGTTTCCTAACTGATTTTCTCACAACTCAGAGAGTGAATCATGCAGAACTTTAGAATCTTTCCTCTGCTCACTGTTGTCATCAGAGCGAAGCCTCCCTGTAACCTGACCTGAGGAAGGTATGCCCCCTTGTCCCTACAAGCTCAGACTTTTCTCTCTTAGTCCTCTCGTCTCCAGCTGCGGTGACCTTCCCTGAGGTCCTTGACTACTTATCCACGTGGCCTTTTCACCTGCTATTTCATCTGCAGAGAAGACTCTCTTCTTTCCTTACGCCCATATGGATGACGTTCCTGACTGGGTCAGAACCACTTGTTACAAGTTCTCAATTCACTACATGTTTCTGTCTCAAAATCACTTACCACAACTGAAATTGTAGTGGGATTATTTGAATATGCAGTATGCCATGAACATGTGAAAATGTTTTTTCTTCCCCTCTGTGCAAACTTCTTGTTAAGAAAAATAAAAGAGTTATTTTAGTCTATCCCTGATGCAGAATTGACTCTCTGAGGTCACAGCAGTGATGCTCCTGCTCCTTCTCTCCACTTCTTTTCCACAGGTTGCATGCCATGCAAGTCTTGTAAAGACCAAGTACATCCTATACCTGGGAAAAAGAAACCATGTTTTCCATTGGAAGTGGGGCAGTAGTGGAGCTAATAGGGCTCAAACTTTTCCTGATGGGTTGTGTTCTGTTGAAGGAGACATGGGGGTTTTGAGATGAAATGTTAAAAGACTGAGGGCAGGAACAAGAAACATGAGGTGGGATCAGGCTGATGAGAAGCAGAGGTTCTGGATCTAATGACTGATGTGTGGCATCTGATCCACAGTAGTTGTCCATGGGTGGACCTCCTGCCTAGGAGATGTCTCCCAAGTAAACTAAGAGAAGGGCAACTGTGACAGCAGAAAGTCAGCTAGGCAAGTGCTCATTCCACATCACTCCCACCCAGACCATTCTCTGTTCCCTCAGGAACAGAGCTGTTATGGATTTACAAACTCAAGGAAATCTCTTGGATCTGAACTGGAGGTTAAGAGGAGTTAGATTTCTTTCAAGCACCCTAGATTTGTCTGGAGGAGTTGGTTCCTGGGTGGTGGAAACCATTAACGTGCTTGGCTGATAACTGAAAGGTTGGATGTTAGTGTCTCTCCAGAGGCACCTCAGAAGAAAGGCCTGGAGATCTCGTTCTGAAAAATAATCTGTTGAAAACCCTGTGAAGTGCAGGTATACTTTGACACACACGTGGCTGCCATAAGTTGACACTGACTCAAGGTAACTAAAAATTGTACAGTTTATTAATGGTGCATTTAATACTTCTATGTCTTCCACTTTTACCCCAGTGATATAAGCCTCAAGAGTGCTAGGATGTACCTGTTCTGCATCCACATACTTCACCAGGCACACCATACTTGTTGACTGCTCAAGTGATTCTTAGCTCATCATGTGGAAAATGAGGACCCTGAGTCTCGTTAGTGGTTTTTACGGTGCTTTTGAAAACTCAGGTGGCATAGTGGTTAAGAGCTGCTAACTATAAGGTCACCAATTCTAATTCGCCAGGTACTCCTTGGAAAACTTCTGTCCTCTAGGGTCACTGTGAGTTGAAATTAACTCAACAGCAATGTATTCAGTTTTCTGTACAGTACTTTTAGTCTCAGAAGCACCCCTAATTTTACAAGAATATGACTTAGAACCCCAGTACGTATATCCATTAAAAAGGCAAGTGCTTCAGCTGAATGAAGAGGGGAAATTTGGTCCTCAGCAGTTCTCTTGACTTCCCTGCTCCTTCCTGGAGGCATCCCCTGCTGAGCTCATCGGAGCAATACCCAAGAGCCCCTGGACTGAAATATCTTCTATTAATGAGTCTTGTCTTCATTTACATAAAGCATTCTAATTTATACATGCTTTCTCATGTGTTATTTTCACTAAGTAGATAAACTTAAAAGGCTTCCTATTCTTAAACTTAGCCTCTGAAATTAGTGTGGTTTGAAAGTACACAAGGAACTGTCATAAACTGTAACAGCCTTAAGGATAAGTCTGTCTCCTCGGTGCCTGAGGTTAGAGATACTGGCCCCAGCTGTGCTGAGCTCATGCTGACGTTACAAGTAGGCAGGCAAAACTTGTCCATAAGGGGAGCCTGCTGCCCTCTAGATAGTCAGAGAAGTTTCACCTAGCCCATCCCTACTTTTGACAGGGATGCCTTCCTGGCTTCTGTGATGAGCTAGAGGATTAGGTGTTCTTGCTTCATCTGGCGTTCTCAGAGTGGACGCACAGACCTCATTCTGCCTGGTCTGGGTTCCATCTGCATCATTCTGCACCACATTAATCAAATCCGTTGTCTGCCATGTGTGTATGTACCCCAAGCAAACATCTCCCTGCTCCACCAAGACCTGTCACCACTCCACTCTCCTCCCCTTTCACTTGCATTCACTGGATTTCAGACGTAGGGATTGTCCCAGCTGAGTTAAGATGACATTGTTTACACTCCATTTCCTAACATGCTGGGGCCAGATTTTTCGCATAAGGCCAGGCCCTGTGACAGATATGCAAATGAGCTTAGATCTGCTACTCTATATGATCTGTAAGAAATATAGGGGGATTACAGCTAATCACTTGTTGCAGGAGAGCAAGATTAGTGTTGAAAATATGACTCACGGCTTTCTGATGGGCAATCTGGCTAATATTTTCTCCCCCTAACGTAGCTGATGGAAACCCTGGTGGCATAGTTGGTAAGTGCTACAGTCACTAACCGAAATGTTAGCAGTTCAAACCCACCAGGTGGTCCTTGAAAACCTGAGGGGACAGTTCTACTCTGTCCTATAAGGTTGTTAAGAGTCAGAATTGACTTGACAGCAATGAGTTTGATTTTTTTGAACATAGCAGATGGAGAGCAATACCTGGATGTTTCCAAAGTTGCTTAGAATCCCAGATTTCCCCAAAGATAAGAGAAACCAGCATCCATGTCTTCATAGGAAAGATCGATCTCAATCTAAGATTTGATGGAATCTTCAACAGTATTACCTGTGATTTCTTTTTAATGAAAAACCATCATGTTGCTCTATAGCTGTGTCAATTAGCCTGGGTGGTGCAATTTGTTTGTCATCAGCTACTAACCTAAAAGTTGGCAATTCAAACTCACCCAGCAGCTACTCAGAAAAAAGGCCAGGCAATCTGCTTCCATAAAGATTACATATTTATAAGAAAATTCTATGGAACAGCTCTACTCTGTCACATACAGGGTCATCAGGAGTTGATTTGATGACAGATAGCAACCCAAATAGAGCTATATCCTGAAAATATTTCTGTCTCACAAAATGCATAATTTGATTAATCTTTATAAAAACAACATCTAAAGATCTTAATTCTTCTCATTGAAGACTATGACTTTTGGATTTGTTAAGCAAGGGGAATGCTCTCTTCCCTATTCTTGCCTTTTCTGTGGACAACGAGGTAAGCGTCATTACTTCATCATACAAGGGGGAGAGGAGAGAATTGAAGCTGATGGCTGCTAAGTTGTGAAATCAAAAACTGAACTCAGCTCTGCTCATTTCCAAAGGATATACTTTTTGCAATATCCTAGAATAGATCATCTATAAAATCCTTTCTCTACCAAGATTTCTCTCAAGTTCTTTTCCCCTCCTCCATTTATTTAAGTTCGTACACCTGCTTCCCAATCCTCTTGCTATGAGACTTCCACTTTAAATCACCATTTTTTTGTCCTGTTCTTATGCTTACAGAGTCAAAAACAGGCATGGAAAAGGAAAGTTGACTACAAAGAAGGTTAGGATGTAAACATAACAGTCCTTTTCTCCACAACTGTACTAGATTTTTGACGATCTCATGAGGTTTCCTAACAACTACTCTCATCTAAATTTATTAGTTATAAGAAATAGCATCCTAATTTCCTAACAGAACATTACTCTTTTTGGAACTAATACTCTGTATTAGGTTTCTTGTATCCTAATATATTAAGTTCAAATCAAATGATTGAGAAAGTGCTGTATTGTCTCTGCATTGGGAGAAATGAGCTTTTTATTCTCTCTAAAGAATTGATAGGTTAAGCAAGTAATAGTGTAAGCAAGGGACATGCTTGACCTATCGTAAAGAACAAATATTTGAAGAACCATGGTGTATGAACAGTTTATGTATTAACACAGTGCTCCTCAAACATCCGTTGTTCATATAACATGGTTAAAATGTTGCCATAACTTGAACCATATATACTGCTTCCGTAACACTTTTCTTTAAATCAACTGTCTAATTTTTTTTTTTAAACATAGACAAATATACTTCTAAAGGAAATCTTGTGGTCAGATAAATGATGAAAAAAGTCTCAATGCACAAGTAAAAGATTCCAGTAAACATTAACTGAAAACAACACAAGGCTATCAACCTCTAGTTAGACATCGGCTGCTGAAGGCTCCCAGCCTGAGACCTGCTTTCTTCTTCTTCTTTGTTTTTTAACAAGGGAAATTAGCAAGGGTTAGAAAAGTGTTAATCAAATAACAGGCCTGCTCTGAGTTTTCCTCTTTTAGAGAATCAGAATGTATGAAGTGAACTGCAACTGGAATGACTTCCTTGCTACTATGTAATTCAATATTTTGTAATGTGCTTTGCCCTTTTAACCCCAAATCACCCTTCACACCACTGGCAGCATGCTTCGCTCACCCCAAGAAACCCCCAGAGCCTCATGCACTCATGTGTTCACATCCATTCTCATGAATTCTTCTCTTTGTATTTTGTTTCCAGGGAATTTCCAAATTGTAGAGTCACAAAACCATCATTCCCTTCAAGTACCACACAATTTGGATTCCCACTACTTTGCAGTGCCCCTCTGAGACTTGTCCTCCCTTTGTAATCAGCTTGGCCTAGTTGTGTGTTTATGTACAGACATCCTGAAGCCAAAGAAATTTACAGGGTTTGGTAGTTTTCCTGAAACGATTCTGAATTGTGCTACCTTGTTTAGACACAAAGTGGGTTAATTCTCCATGCAACTGCCCTCTGTGATTACTCAGTAAAGAAACCCTTATCTAGTGGCATCATTACAGTAGTACCCAAAATGTCCAGAATGATTCACTCCATTAAGAAAACTGTCTCACTCATTTTAAAGGAGCTTGACATCCCTCCAGGAGCTTTGTTGGTACAGTGGTTAAGAGTCTGTTGGTTTATCAAAAGCTGGCAGTTCAAAACTACCAGATGTTTCTTACAAACCCATGGGGCAGTCCTACTGTGTCCTATAAGGTTGTTATGAGTCAGAATTTTTGGCTTTGGGGACCCTTCCAAGGTCCTGGGTAGCTCAAATGGTTTGAGCTCGGCTGCTAACTGAAAGATAGGCAGTTCAACCACCTACTGACACAAAGGAAAAAGGCTTGGAGTTCAGTTTCCATACAGGTTATAGCCAAGACAACTCTACAGAATTCAGTTCCACTCTCACACACATGGGGTGAAGTGAGTTGGAATCAACTTAATAACAGCAGTCTTGTTTTGGTTTGGACCCCTCCTACCTGTGATGTCAGATTTCCCTCGCACCCACTTGGACTTCAAATGGTGAACATGGCAGGAACTGGTTGCTGGGTAGTTCTTTGGGGGCGATACTACAGCAACGAATGATTATTTGGAGACTGATGTGCATGGATTGATACAAAACAAGAACAAAAATAAGCAGAGACACTTGTGAAATAGGGGTGAAATTTTAATTTTTGCCATCAGTTGCGCTTCCTTATTTTCTGTAACTACTTTTTTCCTGAACCTCCTAAATGGTGAGGAAGTGGGCAACTCAACTTATCAAAAAAATGGTTTTGGATGCCCTAGTCTCTTCCTGTGCACAAAGCTTCCCCCATCCCGCATCCATTCAAGATTATCTCTGTAGAATAACTAGAATGCAGGTTCCAAGTTTAACTCTCCCGTTCCCTGTTCTCTGGTAAGTGTATGGCCAAAGCTCTGCCTGACAGTGGGACAATCAAGAAGGTGGCCTCTGGGGGATAATAGAACAACAAAGAAGGTGGCTTGACCAGGTGGACAATGAGACCATGAAAGAGATGGCCTGACCAGGTGGACAGTAGGACTGTGGGGAAGATGGCCAGACAAGTGGACAATGGGACAATGAGTAAGGTGGCCTGACCAGTTAGACAGTGGGACAATGGGGAAGATATCTTGACCAGATGCTGGATTTCTCCAGTGGGCTTTGGGTAAGGACGTTTGTCCCACTTATTTCTCAGCATAAGCTTGGCCCCTGCTAGAGTGTATGCTCGCAAAGAAGCTCCATGAGGATAGGGATTTCTGTCTGTTTGGCTCAATGATATCTTCTCAGCACCTAGAACCTGTGTTGTTTACATAGTCTATAAGTAAGAATCATTTTTTGAATGAATGAATAGGTGTAATTTGTTTTCTTGCCCTGCTAACCCTGTCTTACATTGAGATTCCAGACTTAGTGGCATACCAGATGGCCTCTTGGTATCTCCCCTTGTAATTTCTTTTTTTCAATATTTTATTGTGACTTAAGTATAAGTTCAAAATCCAAATCAATTTGTCATTAAAAACTCCTAATACATGCCACTATGCAAGTCAAACTGGTCTCCCAATCACTTTCTACACTGTACTTTCCATGTTCCTTCAACCAACTTCTGTCTCCCTTCACTCTCCCATCTTCCCTCTAGTGAAGAGTTGCTTAGGCAGCCTCATGTGTACACTCGTATTTAATTCAAGGAGCATATTCTTCACCAGGATCACTCTACATCCTGCAGTCTAGTCCAATCTTTGTCTGAAGAGTTGGCTGCAAAACTTGTTTCAGTGCCCGTCTAGCAGACAGCCAAGGGGCCATGTCCTCATGGAACCCTTCAGGCTGATGGACCATCAAGTATGGTCTTTTACTCGAGTTCTAGTTCTGTATACCCATTTTTCTCCCACTACATCAAGGACTTTATGTTGTGTTCCCTGTCAAGGCAACCACTGGTGGTAGCTGGGCAACATCTAATTCTTCTGGTTTTATGATGATATAGTTTCTGGATCATATGGCACCTTCCGTGTGCTGGGCTCATATTTTCCTTGTGTGTTTGATGTCCTTCCTTCTCTGCTCCAGATAGATCGGGAACAATTGATGCGACTTAGAGGGTCACTTACTAGCTTTTAAGACACCAGATGCTACTCACCAAAGTAGTATGTTGAACAAATCTTAAAAACAATTAGTTATGCCAATTAGCCTAGATGTCCCCTGAAGCTATGGTCCACAGACCCTTGTCCCTGCTATTCTGTCTTTCAAAATATTGCATTGTATTTAGAAAACCTTTGGCTTTTGACTCACGGCAACCCTAGGGGCCAGGGTCGCCATGAGTCGGCTCCGACTCAAGGGCACTTGGCTTGGCTTGGATTTTGATGTAACCCAGTTGTGCTAACCTCCGTTCTACTGCACGCTGTCACTCCTGTCACACAATCAAATTCCTATCCGCTATCTAATCTGCGAATACCCCTCTCCCTCATTTCCCAACCTTGTATCCATCAAAGATTATTTTCTTCTGTACTTTAATCTTTTCCTGAGTCTTTGTAATAATGATCTTATACAGTATTTGTCCTTTTACATCTGACTAATTTCACTCACCATAATGTCTTCCAGATGACTCTACATTATGAGGTATCTCCTAAATCATCATTATTCTTAATCATTGCATAGTATTCCATTGTGTGAATATACCATAGTTTTTTCATCCATTCATCTGTTGATGGGCACTTAGGCTGATCGGACAGTGGTGCAATAAATATTGGTGTGCATGTATCTGTTCATGTGACAGCCCTTATTTCTCTAGGATTTACACCAAGAAGCGGAATTACTGGATCATATGCTATTTCTATGTCTAGCTTTTTAAAAAAGCACCAGATCAATTACCAAAATGGCTGTACCACTTTATACTCCCATCAGCATGTAGAAGAGTTCCAGTCTCTCCAATGCTTATTATTTTATGTTTTTTGGGTTAATGTCAGCCTTGTTGGAGTGAGATGGTATCTCACTGTAGTTTTGATTTGGATTACTCTGATGGTTAATGATTGTGAACATTTCCTCACGTATTTGTTAGCATCCTGGATGTTGTCTTTGGTGAGGTTCCTTTTCCTATCCTTTACCTATTTTTCAATTGAATTATTTGTCTTTTTCTTGTTGAGGTTTCCTGTACCTTGTAGATTACGGAGATTAGATGCTGACTGAATTTGTGGTAGGCAAAAATTCATTCCCACTCTGTAGGTGATTTTTTAAGTGTTTTGGTGAAGTCTTTCGATGAGTGTGTTAGACTTTTAGGAGTTTCCAATTATCTATTTTCTCTTCTGGTGTTTGTGCACTGTTAGTGATATTTCGTAGTCTGCTTGTGCTGTATATTAAGTCTTCCAGCATTGTCCCTATTTTTCCTTCCATGATCTCTATTGTTTTAGAATTTATATTTAGGTCTTTAATCCATTTTGCATTAGTTTTTGTGTGTAGTGTGAGACATGGGCTTTATTTCATTTTTTAAAAGATGGATATCCAATTACGCCAACACCATTTGTTGAAGAGACTTTCCTTTTCCCAATTTATAGACTTTGAACATTTGTCAAGTACTAGCTGCTCATAGGTAGGTGGTGTTACATCTGGATTTTCAATTTTGTTCCATTGATCTATGTATCTGTTTTTGCTCCAGGACCAGGCTATTTTGACTACTGTAATAGGTTTAAAGTCAGATGGATTGAGTCCTCCCACTTTGTTCTTCTTTATTAGTAATGTTTTACTTATCCAAGGCTTCTTTCCTCTCCATATGAAGTTAATGATTTTTTTCTCCATCTCGTTCAAAAATACTTTGGAATTTGCACTCAGATTGTATTGTATCTGTAAGTTTCTTTGGGTAGAAAAGCAATTTTCACAATGTCAAGTCTTCTTATCCATGAGCAAGATTCCACTTATGTAGGTTTCTTGTAGTAGAGTCTTGTAGTTTTCTTTGTATAGGTCTTTTATGTCTCCGGTTGTATTTATTCCTAGGTATTTTATCATCCTGGGAACTATAGTAAACGGTAGTGATTTGGTGATTTCCTCTTTGTTGGTCTCTTTGTGGGTGTAAAGGAATCCAACTCATCTATATATGTTTGTCTTGTGTCATGATACATTGCTGAACTCTTCTATTAGTTCCAGTAGGCCTTTTGTGTGTATGTGTGTGGAGTCTTTAGAGTCTTCTGTATCATCTGAAGATAGCGATATTTTTACTTCTCCTTTACCAGACTGGATGCCAATTTGGTATCTTGCCTGATTGCTCTGGATAGAACCCTCAGGGCAATGTTGAAAAAGAGTGATGACAATGAGCACCTTTGTCTGGTTCCTCTACTCAGGAGAAAACTTTCAGACTCTCTCCATTTAGGGTGATGTTGGCTGTTGGCTTTGCATAGACACCCCTTATTGTGTTGATGAATTTTCCTTCTATTCCTATTTTACTAAGAGTTTTTAACATGATTGGGTGTTGGACTTTGTCAACAATCAAGTGATTCTGTCTTTTGTTTCAATTATGTGTTTGAATACATTCATTGTTTTTCTATTGTTGACCACCCCTGCATTTCTGGTATGAATTTCACTTGTTCATGATGATTTATTTATTTATGCTATGTTGTTGAATTCTAATGGCTAGAATTATGTTAAGGATTTTTACATCTGGGTTCATGTGAGATACTGGTTTGTGATTTTCCTTTTCAATGCTGTCTTTACCTGGTTTTGGTATTGTGGTTACAGTTGCTTCATGGAATTAATATGGAAGTATTCCATTTGTTTTTATGTGCTGAGATAACTTTAGTAATAGTGGTGTTAACTCTTCATTGAGAGTTCAGTAGAATTCTCTAGTGAAGCCCTCAGGGCCAGGCTTTTAGTTGAGAGTTTTTAAGTTACCGTTTCAATCTTTTCTTTTGTGACGAATTTACTGAGTTGTTCTACTTCTGTTTGTGCTAGCTTTGGTAGGTGATATGTTTCTAGAAATTTGTTCATTTCTTCCTCTACGTTTTCAAATTTATTAGAGTGTAATTTTTCATAATATTCTGAGTTTTTAAATTTCAGTTGGGTCTCTTGTGATACTGCCATCTCATTTCTTATTTATTTGCTTCTTCTATTTTTCTTTCATCATTTTGGCCAATGGTTTGTCAGTTTTGTTGATCTTTTCAAGAAGCCAAAAGCTGGTTAACTCTTTCCATTGTTTTTCTATTCTTTGTTTCATTTATTTCTGCTCTAATTTTTATTACTTGTTTGCTTCTCATACCCAAGGGGTTCTTTTGATGCTCTGTTTTCTCTTGTTTGAGTTGTAGAGTTAATTCTTTCATTTGGGTCTTCTATTCTTTTTGGATGTGTGCATTTATTGAAATAAAGTGACCTCTGAGCACCGCTTTTGCTACCCTATAGATTCGGGTAGAATCTGTTTTCATTCCCATTTGATTCTATGCATTTCTTTATTCCATCTTTGATTTCTTCTATAACCCAGTTGTTTTTGAGCAAAATATTATTGAATTTCCATGTGTTTGATTATTTTTACTTCTTTTTTTCTGTTACTGATTTCTACTTTTATGGCTTTATGGTCCAGAAAAATGTTTTGCAATATTTCAGTACTCTGAATGTTGTTAAGGATTGTTTTGTGGCCTAATATATGTTCAATTCTAAAGAGTGTTCCATGTGCATTGGAAAAGAAAGTATACTTGACTGCTGTTTGGTGGAGTATTCTTTAGTTTTGGCAAGTTTGGTTATAAGATGCCTTGGTGTTTTTCTTTTGGGATCTACCTTGTGTGGAGTTTGATGAGTGTCTTGGTTAGGTATCTTATATGATATCAGGGAAATTTTCTGTTTGCAAACCTTTGGAAATTCTCTCTGTATTTTTTGTTATTCTCCTTGTTCTGGTGCTCCAAACACTCAAAGATTATTCCTCTTCATAGAGTCCTCCATAAATCTTAATGCTTCTTGGTTTGTCTGTTTTTTTTTTGAATTATTTTTCTCTGTTTTTTCTCAAATATGTTGATGTCATATACTTTATCTTCATTCTCATTAATTTGGGTTCCATTGCCTCAATTCTGCTCCTTTGGCTTTCTTCTGAGTTATCTAATTGTGTAAAGTTATTACTTATTCTTTGAATTTCTAATTTTTGTCACTCAGTGCTTTCTTGTAGCTTCTTGTTTAATTTGTCATTACACTTTTCTTCCTTTTGTGTCATCTTCTCATCTCTTAAAGAATTGTAAATATTAGTCATTTGTGTTCTAGCTCTAATAATTCCAATAATTTATCTTCCTCTGGAAAATTTGATTCTTTGTTTTGGGAGCTTTCTGAATCAAACATGATCCATCCCTTCAAGTGCTATCATATGGACTACTGTTTCTGAACCATCAGTAAATTATAGTTATTTATGTTTACCTATTTATTCTAGCTTAGGTGTGCAGGTGGTCAGTCACCAAGTGTGTGGTGCAGTTTCTTGTCTACTGTCCCAGATGGACAAGGTAGATTGGTATGGGCACAGATTTCTGGCTGCAGCTATGGAGAAAGGCAGGTGATTAACAGTCATCACTGAGTGCCTGAGAGGTTGGCATATCCGCTTACATCTGAATCTACATGAAGGAAGTTTCTGCCCTGATTTTCCAGCTTAGGGGAGTAGCCAAAAAAAATAAGATTTTTTTTCTTTTTTTGTCTGAGTTTACTAAACCATTTTCCACTTCCAAGTCTTTGAAAATGCTTCAGAGTGGGCTGAAGGAGTCCATTTCCAACTCAGTTACTGTCATCAGACTCCAGAGGCAGATACAGGGCAGAGAGAGGGAGAGAAGGGTAGAAAAGCTCAAGGTGGGCTTGAAGAGTCCTACTTCCAGCTCAGTTAATGGTGTCAGATTCTAGCACCAGGCATAGTTCAGAGAAAGAAGGGGGATCAGCAGGAGAAGGGTGATAAACATACGTCAAAGAAAAGATTCAAATCCGTGCACATGGCAGTTTACATTCAATGACTTGGCTTTTGATGATCTAGTACTCTCCCTCAATTTTTCTGGAGGTTTGAATGGAAACTCCAGACAATAATTTCCAATAAGGGGAATACCCTTCAACATCCTTTCTGGCCCACCATGTAGTGTGGCTGCTTCTTGGCAGGGTGAGTCTGTGGAATCCTACACATTTCTAGTGCTATTCTGTCTTTTCCATTGCTCGGTCCAATTTATCAACTTTCTTTTATGTCTGTAGCTCCTAGGATGCCATATGTACTGGATTCATTTGTTCTTTGGGGTCTTTGCTGTTAGAGGGCTGTAGGAAGTTTCTGTCTACTCAGCCATCTTGGCCCCACCTCTCTCCCAATATATTGAAGATCCACACAAAATTTTCCTCTTCCTGGTAGACTCTAACCTGGAGCAATGTAAAAAGAAAGAATTCTGGAGAACATATTTTCTGGCCTCCCCTCTGCCGTGCTTAGCAGTGATCTGAGCTGATAATTGACAGCCCAGCTTTCATAGCATAACAATTTAAGAAACTTTTCCTCTCTTGCTCAAGAATTGTCATTCTGTAGATTTAGAGATATGCATGTTTGTGTTTTAGGGCCATTGATGATTGTATAAAAGCATTTTCATCTTCTATGCAAGAGACTCAGGTTGGATTCCTAGTCAATGCTCCTGAGACATAGTCACCACAGTTTGTCATCAGATTCTTATATGTCGCTATGATGTTAAACAGGTTTCATTGTAACTTCCATGCAAAGACGGGAAGAAAGGCCTGATGATCCTTTTGAAACCTTTCTGGGCAGCCACTGCAAGTTCTACAAATCACAATAATCAATCATGAGGATAGGACAAGATTTGCAGCATTTTGCTTCCATGTGAATGAGATTGTTATGAGTTAGGGACTGTTTTAGTCAGCTACTGCTGCTCTAACAGAATGGATTCCTTAAAAAGGAAGGTTTATTTTTATATAGTCGGGTAGGCTACAATTCCACATTCAGGATGTCTGCTCCAGGGGAAGGCTTTCCCCCTCGTCAGCTCTGGAGGAAAGTCCAGTATTGCATCAGTCTTTGTCCAGGGAACATCTTGGTGCAGGAACCTCTGGTCTGAAGGATGCACTCTTCTCCCAGAGCTGCTTTCTTGATGGTGTGAGGTTCCCAATTCTCTGCTTGCTTCTCTTTCCTCTTATCTCTTGTAGGATGAAAGGATTAAGGGAGGACAAGCCACACTCCAAGGAAACTCCCTTTACAGTGGAGCAAGGAGGTAATCTCATGAAGGGATTTACAGTCCCACACTAATCCTTTAACATACAGCACAGGAAAATCACAAAATGGAGGACAATCATAAAATATTGGGAATCATGGCTCAGCCATGTGGCTACACATATTTTGGGGGGTACACAGTTCAATCCCTGGCAGGGACCAATTCAATGGCAGCTGACAGCAACAACTTTGGTATGTCAGAGGACAGCATTGATCTTGACTTTCTAAGAGCCAGAATTATGACTTCTTACCATCCCAGAGGTAAACTATGCCTCTAACAGAACAGGATGTTGCAAGTTCAAGGCAATTCAAGAAAGAAAAACATTCTATCTCAAAAGGTATTAGCCAAAGACAAATGAGAATATATTCTTTCCACGAATGCAGAAAATGGTTTGGTTACCAGTAACAGGAGACAAGAGGGCTTAGAAGGGTAAGATAATGTCAGTTTTTGCTTTATTGTTAGTCTACTTCTAATGTTTGAATGGCTACAGTGAACACTGTTACTTCCAAAATCAAACCATTGATATGGTGGAAAAGTTTTTATAAGAGTAAAACTAACAAGATACACGGTTTTATGTGTCTGTATGCTTAGGTGTTTGCTCTAAAGCAGTACATATAGCCTTATGTACATCACAATCACCAGAAAATCAAACTCGTTGCCATCAAGTTGATTTCAGCTCATAGTGACCTTGTAGGGCAGAGCAGAACTGTCCCATAGCGTTACCAAAGCTGTAAGTCTTTGAAAAGAAAGCTGGCATACTTTCTCCTGAGGAGTGACTGGTAGGTGGTTAAATATTGCATTACCAGGGCTTCCTATCAGAATCACCAAGGAGCCTAAAAACACACTGATGCCAGGGCTCCACTCAAAACAAACTGAAACTCTTTCCTTTGGGGTGAGACTGAGAACCTACGGTTTTGAGTTCCTAGTCAGCACTTAGGCACAGTGAGATCAAGAATCACTTTCTAGTCTGAATATCAGTCATGGTGATATACTGCCAAGGAATCCTCCCATGGAGCAAACCCTAGGGTTGTGTAAATCCTAAGATTGGTTGATCCTCATGACTCGTCTATTGTTCTACCTCCACCCTCTGAGTAGGGCAACAGACACAAACTGGGGATCAAAACATTGCCAGGATCACACAAGTACAATGCAAGTCAGTAATTCATTTTACAAACATTATTAAATACCTAGTGTATCAGGAATGTCCCCACCTTGAGGACCACTGTGCAAACCCGAGCTGTGAGTGTCACAGAGCTCAGGCAGTTTTGAGGATGTGGGCATGTCTTGAGGTGTGATGGTTTGAAGAAGCTAGAGTCTGTTTGCCAAGGATCCCAAGGAGATTTCTGGGGAAATGTTTGAGGTACAAAGATTTGGAGGGTGGAGTAGAGAGTGGGAGTGATTACAACACAGTTCTGTCACTCTGCTTGTTCTTCAGCCCAACTGAGGAGTATGCAATAAAAATTGAGTCTCAAATCCAAGAGATGTCTTACTAAAACCTCTATTGTTTTTAGCTGCCATCAAGTTGGTGTCTTACTCGCAGTGACCCCATGCACAACAGAACACCACTCCCGTGACCTGTTGTTGATTGGATGATTGTGATCCACAGGGTTTTCGTTACCTGATTGCTAACAGTACATCACAAGGTCTTTCTTTCTAGTCTATCTTAGGCTGGAAGCTCTGCTGAAATCTGTTCAGTATCACAATAATCCACTGCCACCGTGTAGAAGAAATTGAAGTAGTATCTTCTGTAGGAAAGCAAGAATTCTGTGAAAAACCAACACCCCCCAAATCTCCATAACATGCTAATACTTCAAGATCCTAGGCAACGCAAGCGTGAACAACTTCAGTAGTAAATGAATGACAAAGACTTTGAAAATGTCAGCTTACAGGCTTAGGACGACTGACAATATCAAGAGCAGAGCATCAGCCCTAGCCTGGGGGCAGCCACAACAGAAGACTGCCACAGCAGAACAACCCCAGAGGGGGACACAGCAGTAGTGCTGTCAGGGGATAAGTGACTTGGACATGTTACCCTCTGTATCTTCATTTTTTTCCCTCTTTCTTTTTATTTTACTGTGCATTAGGTGAAGAGCTACAGAGCAAATTAATTTTTCATTGAACAGTTAATATACCTATTGTTTTATAAAATTTGTTGCCAACCCAGTGATGTGTCCACATCATCCCCTTCTGGACCTTGAATTTTCCATTTCCATTCATTCAGCTTTCCTGTTCTCTCCTGCCTTCTCATCATTGCTCCTGAGCTGTCACACCCATTTAGTCTTGTTTTGTTTTCTGGGCCTGTCTAGTCTTTGGCTGAAGGAGGAATCTCAGGTATAACTTCAGTACTAAGTAAAAAGCATGTCTGGGAGCTATTCTCTCAGAGTTTCTCCAGTCTCTGAGAGACCACTAAGTCTGGTCTTTTTTAGTGAGTTAGAATTTTGTGTCTGGGACCATTTGTTGTGATTCTTGTCAGAGTAGTTGGTGGTGGTAGCAGGCATCATCTAGTTGGGCTAGACTCAATCTGGTGGAGGCTCTGGTAGTTGTGGACTAATCTTCCTCTTATGTCTAGTTTTCTTCATTCTCCCTTTCTCCAAAAGAGTTAGGACCAGTGGACTACCTTAGAGAGCCATCCACAAACTTTTAAGTCCCCAGATGCTACTCACCAATGTAGGGTGTAGAAATGTCAACTGAGCTAGAAGTTCCAGAAGACCATGGTTCCCAGTCCTCAGCCCGGGTAACTTCAGCTCTTCAAAGTATTTTGTGGATTTCTTTCTATGGGTCTTTCAGGTTCCTGATTAGATTTATTTTTAAGTATTTTGTTTTTTCAAGGGATGTTGTAAATGGCGTTGCTTTCTTGATTTCCTTTTCATAGTTCCTTTTATTGGTGTATAGGAATCCAACTGATTTTTGTGTGCTTATCTTGTATCCTGCTAGTATGTTGAGTCAATTCATTCTAATAGTGGAATATGTAGGGTTCTCTCTGCATAGTTTTATCGTCTGCAAGTAGGGCTACTTCTACTTCTTCCTTACCAGTTTGAATGTCCTTTATTTCTCTTTCTTGCTTTACTGCTCTAGGTAGGAATTCCAGCACAATGTTAAATAGTAGTGACAACAAAGGGCAGCTTTGTTTCTGTTCTCAAGGGGAAGTTTTCAACCTCTATCCATTGAGAAAGATGTTCTCTGATAGTTTTGTATAGATGCTCTTTTATTATGTTGAGGAATTTTCCTTGTATAGCTATTTTACTAAGAGTTGTTTTTTGGTTTTTCAGGTTTGGGTACTAGATTTTGTCAAACGACTTTCCTGCATTGATCAAGATGACCGTGCGATTCTTTTATTTATGTAGTGGATTTATGTTGACTGATTTTCTGAAGCTGAATCATCCTTGCATACTTTGTATAAATTCCACTTGATAGTAGTGTGTGTTTTTCTTTTTTAACATGACACTGAATTTTACTAGGCAGATGTTGTTAAGAATTTTTATATCTATATTCATGAGACATGTTAGTCCGTATTTTTTTTTAATTGTCTTTGCCTGATTTTAGTATCAGAGTTATGCTGGTTTTGTAGGATGAATTCAAAAGTATCCATTCCTTTTCTATAGTTTGAAATGGTTTGACTAGTACTGGTGTGGTATCTTTTCTGAATGTTTGGTAGAATTCTCCAGTGAAGCCATCTGGGTCAGGACCTTTTTGTTATTGCTGCTGGGGTTATTATTATTAAACCTTCTATCATTTGTTATTAATCTGTTCAAATTTTCCAGCTCAGTTTGTGTTAGTTTAGGTAAGTAGTGTGTTTCTATAAATTTTCCATTTTTCTCTGTTTTCAAATCTGTGGGAGTATAATTTTTTGTAGTATTTTTTTATGATCCTTTTCACCTCCCTTGTGTGTATTGTAATGTCCCCCATTTCATTTCTGATTTGAGTGATTTAATTCTTCTATTGATTTTTATCTGTCAGTTTGGCCAGAGGTTTGTCACTTTTGCAGATCCTTTCAGATAACCAACTTCTGGATTTGCTCATCCTTTCTATTGTTTTCCTATTCTGTATTTTATTCATTTCTGTCCTGATCTTTATTATTTCCTTTTCTTTCATGGTTGTGGGCTGTTTTGCTGTTCTTTATTTGTCCAAGTAATATAGCTAACATTTTGCTTTTGTCTTTTTCACTCTCTCTCTTTTTGTGTGTGTGAGTGCTTTTTTTTCCCTCTTTGCTATAAAATGACTTCTGAGCACTGTGTTTGCTGTGTCCAAAAGGTTTGGGTGTGAATTGTGTCATTGCTTTTATTGTCACCATGCAGGCTTTAGTCACCATGTAGGCTTTAGTACTTTGAAGTGATAGTAGGCGTGGGAATACTAACCTGCAGCCATGGAACACACCTGAGACACTCCCTGGAAACATCCCAGAAGTATTTGTCAGGAATTTGAGGTGAGAGCAGAGGAAGAAACCACTGGGAATTTCATCATTAGTGATTCAGTTTGGGGCCCAAACCAAAAATGAGCACAAAAGCCAATTGCCTTTCAGTCTAGTGAAGGAGACTGTGTTCTTAGGACAAGAATATCACAACACAGTGACATTCTAGAGACTAAAGCAGGATGAATTAGAGAACTCTGGGTAAACAGAACTGGCAGCCTGAGAATGTGAGAATAGGCTTCACTGAGGAGGTGCTATGGAGCTGGACCGTAGACAGGCCCACACTGACACAGGGTTTTGGTGGAAAGTTTTGTCTCTACCACAAGCCACTCTTCACCAGAAATATCATGGAATCTGCAGACAAGGCCTGAAGGCTTACAAATTCATTGCATTAGGGTGTATGTCTGTGTGCCCCTTGGCACTGTGGGCAATTCTTAGTGTGTTTTTTGAGAACGTATTTGTGGTTTTATTTGCTAAGGACATCCAGCTACCAACTTGCACCAACAAGAAAAGAATTTGTCAGCAACTGTACTCTGAACACGAGGTTCAAAGCCTAAAATATTCATAGAAGAAAACTGATGCCCCCCCACCACCCCCAGACCCCTGCATAGCTGGGCCATTTCCTTCAGGCTCTATGTTTTCTGTCAGGAAGCCTGAGCCAATTTATGGAGTTTATGTTGTATCTTCTTCTGTGGTGTTGAAAAGCAAATGAGCTCAGAAGACCAAGTAGTCACTCCACTGTCTCACTTTTGTGAGTTATATAATTTTATATCTCAGCTTCTTTGAAGGGAACTTCAGAACTGAAAGGAAGAACCCAAAAAGGTATTCAGCTACTTTTTACCTCTTTTTTTACCACAATCAGTATTCTTAGAACTAAAAAGAAATCGGAGTCCCATTTGATAAGAAATCTGTTTAAAATGTAGATAAATTTCAATAAAATTTAAGGATAATTGAAACATATCAAGTACATATTTAAAAATAAATAACACAGATTTATAAACTTTTAAATGTTACATGTAACAAGTTTTAATGTGACAACAATGTAATTGTGCTCTTCATAAAAATGTTTACTAATATTTAAAAATATTAGTTCATTGCATAAAATATGTTTTTCATAGTTGTACTTATTGTATGAGAACAGAAATGTATCTTGAGAACAAGATATCAGATCAGAGTTGTGTGAAGAGCACCTCCTTTCATTCTTTTCTGTGGTTTTTTGTGATTCTTTGCATAAGTTTATTTGAGGTTATGAGACTAAAACAAAAGCTGAGCCCCTTAAGGACATGTAATTCTATCCAAATAGCCTTTTTGGCCTCCCATGAGTGCTTTTCCACTCATCTTGCTTCCTCTTCTTAGAAATGTTTTGGTGTAGCTGAACTATGGATTCTGCCATGGTACTAAAGGCTCTGCCTTCCCCACTTCATGCCCCTGCCTGCAGGGGCCAGGGACCGTCCCTCAAGCTATTGCAGTTCACGGATTTTTCTCTGTCATCCCTCACACCACGTCACTTTCTTCACCTCAAGAATTTGCAAATAGATTAATTGGATTGATTGATCAATAGACAGCAACTCTGACTGAAGCCAACCTTGTATATGAAGTCTGATAATAAAGTCCAAGAACTTGTTATAAAAGCTACGTATCTCATTGCTCAGTCACCACATTCAGCTTTCGAAGTCCTCCCCGTGGGAAGGTGTGCACTGATGCCAGTGCCTAGTCCACCCTGCAAAGCAATTTTGGAACTCTTTCTGGAATGGCCATTGCACACAGTGGCAACATGGTAAGTTCATGAATTTAATTGTATAGCTGTCTGTGAGGGAGCTTTTAGCCAGTAAACAAATAATTCTGTTGAAACACCCTCCTTACTCACCACATCTGGCCCCAATGACTCTTTTCTCTACCTGAAGAGAAAGAAAATATTGAAAGGAAGACATTTTGATGATGTTCAGAGCATCAAGGGTAATATGAGGACAGCTCTGATGCCCTTTCCAGAAAAGAATTCCAAAATTACTTTGAAGGGTGGACTAGGTGCTGGTGTCAATGCATAGCTTCCCAAGGGGAGTACTTCAAAGGTGACCATAGTGATATTCAGCAATGAGTTATGTAGGACTTTTTCTAGGATGAGTTTGCCAACTTAATTGTCTGACCTTGTATAACAAAATGAAACTTTGTCTGATCCTTTGTCATCCTCACAATTGCTAGCATGCTTAGGTCTGTCATTGCAGCTATTATGCCAATCTATCTTAACAAAGGTTTCCCTTGCCCCTTCTGGCCATCTACTTCACCAAACATGATATCCTCCTCTAGCAATCGATCCCTCCTGTTGACAGGTCCAAAGCACTTGAACTGGACTTCGATTTGTTGTGATCCAAAGGGTTTTTCATTGGCTGATTTTTAGAAGTAGCTCATCAGTTCTTTCTTTCTAGTCTGTCTTAGTCCGGATGCTCCCCTGAAGCCTGTTCACCACGGGTGACCCTGTTGGGTTATGACATAGTGATGGCAGAGTTTCCATCATCACAGCAACAGGTAAGCCATCACGGTATAGCAAAACTGACAGGCAGATGGTAGCAAGAATCTATAAAAAATGGTTAAAGTAAAGGAAAACATAGAAATGGCATTAAAAATAATACAATTAGCTGGGCTCCCAGTCCAAAAGAAGCAAGGATGTGGGAAGTTATGATTTGCACCTAAGACTGAGAACTAGACCCCCCACCCAGCAATTCTTACACTACTAGCTCTTCAGGCAAAGGCATATAGAGGCATTTGAAAGTCTGACAGCATTTTTGCAGTTTGGTGGATATGTTTATGGACTGATAAGGAGACTCATTAGTCACCCTCTACTACCGAAATTTCTTGAGCAAAATTTTAACATAAATCAATCTTTTTTAGAAAAGTTATCTGAAGAAACTCTAACACAGACAAGGAAGAAACTAAAAAGGGTGATAAAATGAAATCCAAGTTTAATTTTTTTTAATCAAAAAGTGTAAGGAGAGATAAGAACAGATGAGATGAGGCACTCCTGGATCTTGGGTTGAATTCTCACTTGATTAAAGGAGGCAGCCTGTGAGGAGCCAGTCAGAAGGCAGCCGTTCTGATAAGCTGGCCTGTAACACTGGGTGACAGAGCGACGGCTGTGTAACACATGCAGTAGGGAAGGAGGTTGTGGAGGTTTCCAAGAGAGGCTGCTTCAACAGGGAAGCCCCAAACTATTATCTCACGCAGCCAAATTACTTGCTCTATGACTCGAGAATAAAGGAACAGAAAATTGTGAGTTAAAAACTTTGAGTCACAAAACCAGAAAGCTGTCTGAACACTTGAAAGGAGGAACAAACATTATACCTCTGTGCACTTAGTATCGGTAACAAAGCAAACCGAACTCACAAGACCCACAGTGAAATTTAGTGAGATGAAGCACTTACAAGTGTAGAGTGGAGTGTGTTGTATGCTGTTCATTATCACTGATGTAAAATATGTAAAATGGCATTGATACTACCTTTATTTAGTGTGCCATTTTCATTTTATTTTGTATGCATGAAATAATACACTTAGAGTCTATGTTTGTTTCATAGAATTTCTGCCATAATACTGACATTTCCATGCAGTCATGAAGTCTTTGTCTATGAATACTTTCACCTTGACAGTTTCAAAGACATAAACCTTTAAACTTCCCTACAAGTCAGAATGGGGGGGAGTAGTGGTTCAGTGGGAGAATTCTTGCCTCCCATGTAGGAGACCCAGGTTTAATCCCCAGGCAACACACCTCAGATACACACAGCCACTACCTCTGTGTGTCAGTGGAGTCTTGTGTGTTGCTACAATGCTGCACAGGTTTCAGTGGAATTTGCACTAGGAAGAAAGAACTGATGATTTAGTACCATAAATCAGTGAAAATTTTATGGATCACAATGGCTCATTCCTGTTGTGCATGGGGTCTACCTGAGTCAAGAGGCATATTCAATGGCCTGACAATAACATCTGAAAGTCTTCATAGTGAAACCCAGATATGCTACCTCTGGTCTTATTTTTCTGGAGCATAAGACTGAAAAATGCAACCAAGTCCCAGAAGATCTTCTCTACAAATGCTTGACAATCTTTCTAAGCAGAAAGAGCAAAACCCGTGTAGAAACTGTTAAACAACTAATGAATAATATTATACTTACTCTGATCACTGAAATCTTTCTCTGCACCCCCCTTGTGGCTCATCTGCATCACTTCTGCAACCTCCTGATGCTCCTGCTCAAAGGCATGTTCAGTATCCTTCCTGCAAGAAGGAAACAGGAATCAACCCAACATAAAAAAGGCAATGCAAAAACCTTGATCTTTAAGTGTAGGTACTAGTCCAGCTTTCCCACTACCTGACTGTGTACCCTTAGGTGAGTTATTTTACTCCTCTATGCTTTCAGTTGTTTTTCTCTAGAATGGAGAGATGAGGCTAGTTCTATAGGATAGAACTGCTGCCCTGGCCCTTACATGACAAGATTCTTGCAAAGCATACATTTTCTTATTCTAGGATAGATGAAAAGAATGCATCTCTAACAGCTTTCTGTCCACCATCTTTACACAACAGCACTTAATCGATACCCTCTGTGTCAGATTGCCCCCTGGTCTCCCTTATTTCCACTCACCCCTTCATTTTGACAAGAGGTAACCACCATTCTGAATGTAGTGGTCATCATTATTCCTTGCGTTCTTTTTGCTTTATGGAGTCTTTGCCTAGCTTTGGAATCAGGGTCATGCTGGCTTCATGGAAAGAATTTAGGCGTATTCCTTCATTTTCTGTGCTCTGAAATAGTTTGAATAGCACTGGTGTGAGCCTACCTCTGAGTGCTTGATAGAAGCCTGCAGTAAAGGCATCCAGGACAGAGGTTTTTGTTTGTTTGTTTGGAAAATGTTTTTAAATTACCTTTTAAGTCTATACTCTTGTTATATGACTGTTTAGATGTTCTACCTGAGTTTGTGTTAGTTAAAGTAGTAGTGTTTCTAGAAATTTGCCCGTTTCCTCTAGGTGTTCATATTTGTGGGAACATAGTTTTTCATAGTACTCTACTGAGTCGGATCCGACTCGACGGCACTTGGCTTGGCTATTATGGTCCTTTTTATTTCAGTTGGGTCTGTTCTAATGTCCCACATCTCATTTCTTATTTGGGTTATTTGCTTCCTCTGCTGTTATTCTTTTGTCAGCTTGGCCAGTGTTTTGTTGATTTTGTTGGTCTTTTCAAAGGATCAGTTTTTGGTCTTGTAGATTCTTTTCATTAGTTTTCTGTTATCTATTTCATTTGTTTCTGCTCTGATTTTTATTTCCTTCCTGCTCATGACTGTGAGCTTCATTCACTGCTCTTTTTGTATTTGTTCAAGTTGTGTGACTTATGATTTGATTTTGACCTTTTCTTTACGTGTGTGCATATCTGTGCTTTTGTTATTATAAAGACAACTCTGAACACTGCCTTTGCTGTGCTCCAAAGGTTTAGATATGATGTGTTTTCATTCTTATTCAGTTCTAAGAATTTTTTGATTCTCTCTGATTTCTTCTAATACCCAGTTGTTTTTAACCAAGGTGTTATTCGGTTTCCATGTATTTGATTTTTTTTCCCCTTGCTATTACTGTTATTGATTTCTATTTTCATGACATTGTGGTCAGAGGTAATGCTTCGTGTTATTTCAGTGTTTTGGATTTTATTAAGAATGTTTTAAAGCCTATAATGTAGACTACTAGGACAGTGTTCCATTTGTGTTGGAAAAGAATATATACTTTGCTGCTGTTGAGTGGTGTGGTCTAATGTATTTATGAGGTCAAGATGGTTGATTATGACTGCTAGATCTTCCCTATTTTTACTGGTTTCTTTCTATACATTCTGTATTTTACTGAAAGTGATGCATTGATGTTTCCTGTTATTATCGTTGTACTATTTCTCTTTTTAGTGCTGTTAGAGTTTGTTTCATATATTTTGGAGGCATTTCATTTGGTGTGTGGATATTTATTAATGTTAGTCGTCTTTATGAGTTCTCCCTTTGATCGTTATACAATACCCTTCTTTGTCTTTTATGGTTAATTTTGCCTTAGAGCTGTTTCACCTGAGATTAATATTGCCATTCATCTTCTTTTTTGGGTTTCTGATTGCTTGATACATTTTTCCCCACCCTTTAATCTTTAATACGTTTATGGTTTTGTGCCTAGCTGCATCTCTTGTAGATAGCATATTGATGGGCCATTTTTTTCCATTTTGCCACTTTTTGCCTCTTTTAAATCATTTGTCTCATTTAAATCATTTATATTCAATGTGATTATGGATACATATGAATGTATTGATACCATTTGGTTGTGTTGTGTGTGTGTGGTGCTGATTTGTTGTTGTTTTTGTTCTGTGCTGGGTTCCTTTTGTTTGTGGATTTTCTTTTTGCTGGCTTGGCTATCTTTCATTATTAGAGATTTTATGTTTACTATATCTTTGTATTTTTCTTATTTTTTATTCTGATAACTGGGTTTATTAACTTTCTTTGTGATTACCTTAAAATTTACCGGATTTTCTTAAGTTTGAACCAGTCTTTTATTAGTTGACATCACCCAAACTTACCCTCCTTTTACAAGTTCTATACCTACACCATTTATTTCCCTCTTTTGTTGTTTTGACATCGTCTTCATTACAGACTGACACTGTCTTCCTGTTTTAAGTCTTTTAGCTGTATTGTATTATTGAGAGTTGTATACCTTGGTTGGTATATGGCTGATGCTGTCTTGTGTCCTAGACTCCAGTTGTTCTCTGATGTTGATAGTTCTCTAACCACAGAATTTCCTTTAATATTTCTTGCAAGTTCTGTTTAGATTTTATTAATTCCCTTAAGTTCTGTTTACCTGGAAATGTCTTAATTTTGCCATCTCTATTCCTGACTGGGGAGGCTTTGGTGGAATAGTGGTTAAGTGCTACATCTGCTAACCAAAAAAGGTCAGCAGTTTGAATCAGCCAGATGCTCCTTGGCAACTATGTGGGGCAGTTCTACTCTGCCCTGTAGGGTGACTATGAGTTGGAATCGACTCAGTGGCTATGTTGTTGTCTTTTTTAAATTACTCAGTGGCAGTTTGTTTTTTTACTCCTTCAAGGTTTTACGTATGTCACCCCACTCATTGCCTTCTCGCCTGCATTTTTTCTGCCTAATAACCAGAGCTTAGTCTCATTGTTTACTTCCTGTGTGTGATTTTCCACTTTTCTCAAGCTGCTCTCAATCTTCTTTCTTTGTCTTTTGTTTTGCTGAGTGTGATTACGGTACGTCTTGCTAACTTGCTTTTGAGATTGTCAACCATGGGTATGGTGAGTTTCTTGGATGATCAGTTTTTCATCTTTCATGATATCTGAGAAGTTTTCTACCAGCATATCTTCAACAATCTCTGTGTTTTCCATTTTCTACTCCTGCTCTGGAAATCCAGTCACACATAAATGTTGACTCTTGTTTGTGCCCACGTAACTCTTAGGTTTCCTTCATTCTTTTCTCTGACTTTTCCTCAAATCCAGTGACATCTATGGATTTCTCTTCAATCTCACTGACGCTGTGCTCCATTGTTTCAGATTTGCTCCTAAAACCTTCTATTGTATTGTCCATTTCTGAGATTTTGTTGTTTATACTTCAGATTTCTATGTGTTGTTTTGTATGACTTCTAACTATTCCTTTTGATGTCTTATTCTTCTATTATTTTCCTCTACCTTTCCATTGCTTTATCTGTTTTCCTTGATTTTGGCTATGTTGTCCATGATTTTGCCTATTTTTTCTTTGGTTTAATCTATGCTTTCTTTGATTTCTTTTCTAATCTCTTGGAGAGCCCTAAATATTAGTCTTTTGAATTCCATACCAGGTAGTTTCATGGCCTTTTCTTCCACTTGAACGTTACCTTATTCTCTATTTTGGTCACTTGCTGGAACCATATTGTCTTACTTTTTTATATGTTTTGATTTGCTGTCTCTGATACACTAAGCTGTTTTATCTATTTGTTAATTGTATATCCTTTTCTTCTTATTCTGCTTTTTTTGTTTTGTTTTAATACGTCAAGTGGGAGGACTGAGTATGCTTTTCTGCTTGTTCATCTGTGGCTATGATAGCTTTCATCACCTTTTATGGGTGGGCAGAGCAGCAGAAAGCAAAGTCAAGTCATTTTGCTATATACTTATTTGGCAATATGGCTAATGGCAGACTAGGCAATCACTATTGCCTCCTGATATTGGTTCAGCTATGTGGGAATGCTCACAGCCCCCTTCCAGATGGGTGGTGGTGTTACATGGGTGTGGTGTGGGCTAGCTTCTTACCATTCAGCAACTGGTCATGCAGTGGGAAGGGAGGTATGACACTGGCCTTGTGTGAAGGCAGACCTGATTGCTGGGAATATTCTAGCTGCAGTGGCATAGGAGAGGGTATCAGTAAGGGGGGTAAGATAGCGTATGAGACTACATGAGAGGGAGGAAGAAGAGAAAGAATGAAAAAGGGAGTAACACAGTGGTAGCTGGTACTGGAGGTTGGCTGACCTAGGAGCTAGTGGGAAGGACTGAAGGTGGCATAGGAGCTAGATGGGAGGCAGAAAAAGAAAAACTTTAAAAAAAAATATGGCATGGTGGGAACTAGTGGGTGTGGTGTGGTAGAGGTGGGACAATAGTGGGCTGGTGGCTCTCTGGCTGCAGTGTCATGACAAGTACCAACGGGAAAGAGTGGAAGGTGATGTATGGAGCCAGTTTGGAGGGAGAAAGTAATGGAAGAAAGAGAAATGAAAAAAAATTCATGTGGCAAGACAAGAAAAGGCAAGCCTAAGGTGGGGGTGGGGGTGAGTGGGCAAGGCATCTTATACTGTGAACCCTACTTACTAGAAGTGTGAGGGCTGAGAAAATGTGTTTCTCTGGTTACTAGGTGCTCTATTTCCTGTTATGAACTCCATGAAGCTGCCTTCCCATACTCACTGTCTGGGATCATTGTTGGCTGTGCTTCTAAAATGGCCATTCTGTGCTGTGTTAGTTGGCAGGGGACCTCCACTTGGTAACTTCCTTTGTTCTCCGTTTTCCATCAGTGTCTTCTTTCATTTGGTATTTGCTCTAGTTCTTCATCCCTTTGTTTGATGCTTCGCTTCTTGTTTCAGGGCTGGTATTTATACCTACCTTACTTAGCTTTTCAGGCCTTTCTTGCAGAGGGGCAGTATGGTGTGCCTTTCTAGGCCACCTTATTGACTCCACCTCCTCCCTATTTTTAAGTTTAATTTTATATATGTGTGTGTGTGTGTGTATTTATATATGTAACTCTAAGCAATATATGGTGCTGTTTCGTTAAAATATATAGTTTTAAATTATATACATATAATCTTAATCAAGTCTATATTCTTTGACAAATGGCCTTGGGTACAAATTACATTTGTGAGCTATACTATCATCTACAGTTACATTTTAGTTGTTTTCTTTGTTGTAAAGGATCATAGAAGAATATACATATTGTATTTATTCTCCAGTTTCTTGACATTTAGATTGTTTTTCATAACTTACTATTATAAACATGAATGTTTGTGTGTATGTAACCATTTTATAAATGTATATTCTTAAGGTGTATACTTAGGAAGGAAATCTCTTATTTTAGTTTTAGTTATCTAGTGCTGCTATCTGGAAGCCCTGGTGGTGTCGTGGTTAAGTGCTGCATCTGCTAACCAAAAGGTCAGTGGTTCAAATCCTCCAGGTGCTCCAAGGAAACTCCACAGGGGCAGCTCTGCCCTGCCCTATAGGGTCTCTATGAGTCAGAATTGACTTACTGGCAGTGGTTGTTTTTATTTTCCTTTCTTTATTTCTTTTTTATCAATGCCGCAACAACAGAAATACTACAAGTTGATAGCTCTAACAAACAAAAAATTATTCTCTAACAGTCTAATAGGCTAGCAGTCTGAGTTCAGGGTGCCAACGCCAGGGGAAGACTTCCTGTCTCTGTTGGCTGTGGAAGAAGGTCTTTGTCATCAATCTTCCACTGATTTAGGATCTTCTCAGCACCTTCAGTCTAAAAGATACACTCTTCTCCTGGCACCAATTTCTTAGCAGTATGCTAATGATAGTGCTGCCCCTACAGAGCTTATCATGCATGCATTTATTAAATACATCCTTTGTGCAGGGAGTTTAATGCTCATTATTTTCACCTAATGACCACAAGAGCCACGAGCCACTTGAAGTAGAAACTGCCATCACCATTTTGCTAGTGAGAAAACTGAGGCTCAGAGCAAGAGTCAGGAATCCACGTGAGACTGCAAGTGTCCTGCCCAGTCCCCTGTTTGCTCCTTCCCCACTGATCACCTGAGTACCTCTGCACAGGCCAGGAAGACCAGTCTACATGTCTGACTCACTGAGAGATACAGCATGAAAGGAAATAGAAAATGAGCCTGCTTTTCTGAAGTCTGGAACTCCCCAAAGAGGAAATTATTCTTCATATTTCTCATATCTGGACATATTTTGAAATTCTTTGGGAAGAGTTCTTATGTGCTCTCCCCTGCTTTATTTCTATATCTTTGGGAGAACTCATGTTAGCTTATGTCTTGAGGGGATGCTTGGATTACAGTCTCTCAGTAACAGTAGACAGCCTTAGGCCCATAGATATGAAACTATGCAGGTGCTGACTAATATTTGCTTCTAAAAAAATAGGGTCTTGAGGATTATTTTTCCCTCAACATCTTAAAAGCATTTTCCTTGTGTCAGCTTTATATTCAAATTCTAAAAGTAAGATCTTGATATTTGGAATATACAATGTGCCCCACTCCCCAACAAGGTGCACAATTAATTCCTTATGTTCTCATAAACATGGTGGAACAAAAAGTGGCTCTAGGTTCCACAAATCTTCCAGCCACACATGTAAAAAGTTCATTTTTCAGTTTCAGGAGCAATCACAGCACACACCCTTGCCTGCAAAATTAGTAGCAGAGACTTCTTTCAATTGTTTTCCCGAAGACAGAGTAACTGAAGTCATTGAACCATGTGGTCACCCTTCAACAGTCGCCATATCTATGAGTAAACTGTAATAAAAAGTAAGTAGCTGGACACAGGAGTGTGAATCCTGTGACCAATGTAAATGTTTAAATGTTAAGATTTATAAAAGGAAGGAACAGAAAAAGGAAACACAGTCCCTTCGTAGCTCATACTGTCATACCATACTCTTGCTCATGTTTAGGCCATGTTTCTTGATATCCTCACTGTAAATTCTGATTCCTCATGGTTACAGATTGTTTTCATACTTGCCCACCTGGAGGAAAGGGGCAAAGAGGGAATCAAATTCTTGGGTAGCTCCCTCTATCTATAGGCAGCCTTCTACCTCTTAGTAGCTGAGTTGCCACCACACACCCATTTTGGGGAGGTACTTGAAATTTAAAACACAGGGGTTCCTGGCTTGAAATCTCTATAGTTACCACTGTTCCTGCCAACCCTCATTATACAGACCTAACCTGCTTAACTGAAAACAAAGATCCTTATCAAAGTGAAGCAGGACATAGAAAAGAAACACTAACTCATTGGACGTGTGTGTATGTATAAATACCTGCAGCAGAATTAAGAGTAAAATTGGTCCCTCCCAGTATTTTCCCAGCTCCTCTGAAGGTGGACAGTGTCCAGACCTTCTAAATACACCTAATATAGGCTATTAAGGAAGAGATGAATCTCATCTGGAATTAGCCAGTGTCGTGGAACACCTGGGCGTGAGTATGCAGCAGGAGGGATACCTGCAGAGTCTACCTTATTTTGCTTTGCTGGGCAGTTTCAAGGAACAAATCTTACCTGCCACTTTCCTTACCCCAGTTCTGCTGGGAGAAGGGGGATTCTTTGTATTACTCCTTTGGGATGTTCTTGAGGATACTTTTAAAATAGATTTGGGGAATCTTATCCTGGCTATTACTTTTAAGGAGAGAAATAGCCTTTAGTATACGAACTTTGTGTGAGAGTCTTATATCCCATTACTACATGAATTAAGCTTTATAATTCAAGTTTCTCAGTTTCTAAACTGTGGGAAGAGAGAGCAATGGGTAGAAATTAATATTTCAATTGGGGTAGAGATTCTGATGCATAATACTTCTTTGGGTGACTCAGAACATGGAAGAAACTGCTTAATTTTACCCATATGTTTGAATGGCCCTGGGCTCTACAGTTATTCAGGATAATAGCTTGTTTTGTCAACTGCCCAGAATTTCCCAATATGTCAAGTAGGAAGTTGTATTAGGCTGAATAACGCAGTCCCTTGGTTCTAATCTCTGCAACCTGTGAATGTTACCTTGTATGACAAAAGGGACTTTGCAGATGTGATTAGATTAAGGATCTTGAGATGGAAAGATTATCCTAAATTATCTGAGTGGGCCCTAAATGCAGTTGCTAATGCCTTTAGAGAGAAGCAGAGGGATATTTGACTACAGGAGAGGAAGAGGTAATATGACCACGGAAGCATAGATTATTATAACGTGGCCACACGCCAAGACACCAGAAACTGGAAAAGGCAAGAAATGGATTATTTCCCAGGGTCACTATAAGGAACTAGTCCTGTCAACACCTTGAATTTAAGGTTCATTTTGGATTTTTGGCTTCCAGAACTGTAACAGAATAAATGTGTATTGTCCTAAGCCACTAATCTTGTGCTAATTTGTTACAGCAACAACAGGAAACTAATACAGAGGTATATATATTTCTCATAATACATACTATTTTAAATGTAAAGCATGGGGAAAAGAAATCATATTCAGTAATCCTTGTGATGGTCACCATGATACATTGCCCAAGCTCCTTTTCAAGAAAAGAACTTTTGCCCTTGCTGTTTGGGAGCACTGCTGGCAGATACCCTTTAACCAACAGCATTTCAGGGAATGTTTCACTTGCAGAGAGCCCAGTGCCCAAAGTTACATGTAGCTAGTATCCGTTGTCTGAAAACTTGGCCATCTCAGATCAACTCAGGACTACTATGACGGGCTTCATGGCTTCAGAATTTCTACGGAATTGATTCAGGCTGTTAATGTTCCTAGAGGTTGCTTCACTTTTCCCTTTGGCTAATATTGCTTCCTTGCTCTGTCTCCCCCAGGTCTTGACCCCCCAAACATGCCTTAATAAGTATTCTGCATTCTAATCTATATGACAATTTTACTAAGAGTGATCCAGGAAACAGATGTTAAGATCAGCTTTTGTAACTACAGCACTCTCTTACTAGCAATGAAGGCCAAAACCACTAGTGGTAGGAGGAACTCATATAACTATTATCACAATGAACCTATCAAATTCTTAAAATCTTCACCACTGGTGCACTTGGATAGCATGTTGGTGGAAGAGAATGCATTAGATTATGATATCTATGAGGACTTCTAGAAGCCGGGGGAAATATTAACTACAAGAACAATGTAACTTGCTGCTTTTTGCCAAGCTAGAACTCTGTATCAACATAAGTAAAAGACTTAACTGACATACTGTCAAGAAAGAAAACAGCAGCAGTAAGAAGTTCAGTGGCAACTCTCCTTTACGGACCAGGGCTAATCATAGGAAACATCGTTACAAAATAAGTACACTGATAGCAATGGGGATGATAACTAACCAAAAAAACCACTGCCATCAAGGTGATTCCTACTCATAGTGACCCTGTAGGACAGAATAGAACTGTCCCATAGAGTTTCCAAGGAGTACCTAGTGGATTCAAACTGCCAATCTTTTGCTTAGCAGCCATACCACTTAACTACTATGCCACCAGGGTTTACATGGGAATGACAGAACCCTAAAAAATAAGGAATATTTAACTATTAGCAGCCAGAAAACACCATTATCATAACAAGCAGCAAGCTTGGAGGGACACTAGGACCTAATCTACGGGGAGTTATTGAACTCAATGCACACATGGTATAAACAGATGTGCAGCAAACAAGGACATCACTCAATCTGTGACATTAAAAAGATAAAGAATGTTGACATAATTAAAGGCGTTCATGCAAAACTAACAGCCAACATTAAAACTCAACTGGGAAAGACTGAAAGTCTTCTGCTTAAGAACAAGACAAGGATGCCTGTCACCACTTCTATTTTATATTGTACTGGAAGTTCTACCCGCAGTTATAATGTGTGAAAAGAAAAAATATATATACAAATGTGAAGTGAAGAAATATCTCTACTTGCAGATGACATTATCCTATGTATAGAAAATCCCAAAGAATTCACAAGAAAGCTTCTAGAACTCATAGAAGGAGTTGCAGGATAAAAGATCAACACAAATAAATTAGTTGCATTTTGATACACCAACAGCAAGAAATTTAGAGCCAAGCCAAGTGCCGTCGAGTCGGATCCGACTTAGAAGATAAATCAAATAAACAATTCCTTTTATAATAGCACCTAAAAGGATAAAATACCTAAGAATAAACTTAAGCAGAGATGCAAAAGACCTATACAATAAAAAGTTAAAAAACACTGTTGCAAGAAAACAAACCAGACCTAAACAAATGGAAAGATATTTTGTGCTCATGGAAAAGAAAACTTAATATTGTAACAATATCAATACTACTCAAAGTAATCTATAGATCCAATGCATTCTCAGTCAAATTTCTAACAGCAGTTTGTTGCCAAAAATGGAAAAACTTCTCCACAATTTCTTGGAAAGAAAAGAGACACTGAATAGCCAATACAATTTTGAAGAAGAACAAAGTAGGAGACTTCACACTTTCTGATCTCAAAACATACTATACCTCCACAGTAATCAGAACAGCCTGGTCTGGTTCAGAAAATAGACATTTAATTCAGTAGAACAGACTTGACAACCCAGAAATAAATCCACACATCTCTGGTCATGGTGACTCTAGGGGCCAGGAGTCGGATCTGACTTGACGGCACTTGGCTGGCTGGATCTCTGGTCAACTGATCTTTAAAAAGGGTGCTAAGTCTGCTGTTTTAGTCAGCTAGTACTGCTCTAACAAATACTACAAGTAGATGGCTTTTAAAAGAGGAATTTTATTTGTCACAGTCCTATAAGTTGAAAGTCCAAATTCAGAGTGTCAGCTCCAGGGGAAGGCTTTCTCTGCTGGCACTGGAGGAAGGTGCTTGTCATCAATCTTCCGGACTGCAAGCTTCAGAGGTACAGTGACCCAGTCCTCTACAAAAGATTAACTCAGCTCCTGGCACTGCTTTCTTGGTAGTATGAGGTTCCCACATGTCTCCACTAGCTCCTCTCCTTTATATTTCAAGAGACCACCTCAAGGCAAAAAACAAACTTATACATTCAATCTTGTGCTACTAACATAACTGTTGCCTATCCACACTCATTAACATCACAGAGGCAGGAATTCCATCATGGAGGAGCATCACACAATACCAGGAATTATTGCCTAGCCAAACTGCCACAGATTTTTTAGGGAAAACAATTCAATCCATTGTATTCCACCATTTGTTCTCTAAGAAATCACATCTTCACAACATGTAAAATATATTCATCCCATCATAGCGAAAGTCCTAAAGTCCAAGTCTAAAATCCAGAAATTCCTCTTCAGCTGTAAAATTTAGAATACAAGTTATTTGCTTTTAAAATACAGTGGCAGAACAGGCAAAAGTTAGACACTTCCAATACAAAGGGGAGAAATCATAGGGAAGGAAGGCTTTCAACAGGCACCAAACAAATTAAGAGAACACACCACATTCACTCTCAAGGCTTAGAAAAGAATTTTGCATTCTCTTAGACATTTTACACAATGGCTCTACCCTCCAGACTTTAGATATTGGCCACCTTCTCCAGATTCTGAGTGAAACACCCTGGCCTTGTACTATAGTTCTGCCTTCCAGGCCCAGTGGGACAGTAACTCTTACTCTCTCCACTTCCGGTGCACAATGTTGCAAGTCCACAGGAGTGGCAACCCCACAATTAGAATCATCTGGGGCCATGGCTCCACCCTTTCAAGCCCCAGAAGTCATGGCCTTACCTTTGACACTGAGGCATCTCAGCCTCTCATGCTCAGCTTCTGCTTCCTATGGCCTCATGGCCCTGGCTTCAGGCTTGCATCTTCCCACTGAAGTAAATGTTCCAAAGCTCTGTAGCTAAACCTATGCAAGCGCCCAGAGGCACCTCACTCTGCCAGGAAACCTCTGAGAACAGGCACTCAGCACTCTTTCTCCGTGGGTCAGCTCCAGCACTGTCTCACACTGGTCTGGTTCTGACGCTGTTTCTCATCACCTGTGCCTTTTTTTCAGTGTTGATAGTTCTCCTTGGTTCCTTCTGAGCCTTCTACGCAGTCACAGTTTTGAAACTACTTTCACATTGTAGGTATTTGTTACGGTAGCACCCCACTCCCTCAGTATGAAATTTGAAGATGTTATGGATTGAATTGTGTTCCCTAAAAAAATCTGTAACAGTTTTCCTGGGCCATAATTCCTGGTATTGTGTGCTGTTCCTCCATGTTGGAATTCCTGTCTCAATGATGTTAATGAGGGTGGATGGGCAGCAGCTGCGTTGGTAGCACAAGATTTAATGTATAGGTTTGTTTTGTGCCTTGAGGTGGTCTCTTGAAATAGAAAAAGAAAGGGAGGCAAGTTGAGATTTGTGGACCTCATACCATCAGAAAGAAAGAAGTGCCTGGAGATGAGCACATCCTTTGGAAAGGACTGTACTTTGGAACCTTCCAGTCCAGGGAAGACTGATCATAAAAACCTTCCTCCAGTGCCAGCAAAAAAAGCCTTCCCCTGGAGCTGACACCCTGAATTTAGAGTTTTAGTTTACTAGACTGTGACAAATAAATTTTCTCTTTTCAAAGCCATTCACTTGTGGTATTTCTGTTAAAGCAACACTGGATAACTAAAACACCTACTAAAAGGAGAATGAATAGTCTCTCCAATAAACAGTGCCAGGAAAACTGGAGTTTCGTGTGCAGAAAAATGCAGCAGAATCTATACTTCACAACATACACAAAGACTAATTCAAAATGAATTAATGAGTTAAATGTTAAATATGAAACCATAAAATTATAGTAAGAAAGTGTAGAAGAGAAGTTTTGGGGCTTAATTTTTTTTTAAGGATAGGCTGTCAGATACAACAACAAATGCTTGTGACGCAAACAATGTAATAGACAACTGATAACTTCTGAAAATTAAACACCTATCTTCATCAAAAGACTTTATGGGAAGAGTAAAAAGACAGCCTACAGACTGGGGAAAATATTCAGGAAGCATCTTTCCAATGAAAGTCTAATATCCAAAATATATATAAAACTTCTACAACTTAATAACAAAAGGACAAATAACCTAATCAAAAATGGGCAAAAGACATGAATACACACTTTACCAAAGAAGATACCCAAGCAGCCAAGAAATGCATAAAAAAGAAATTCATTATCATCAACTGTTACAGAGATTAAAATAAAAGCTAAAATGAGATACCATCTCACTCCCACTAGAGTGGCAATGATTTAAAAAAAATGCTGACAAGGATGTGATGAAATCAAAACTCTTATCAACTGCTGGTGGGAATGTAGATGGTACAACTGTTATGGGAAATAGTGTGGTGATTTCTCAAATAATTAATATACTAGGCATATACCTTAGGGAGCTAAAAGCAGTTGTAGGAATTGACATGTACACCTATGTTCACTGCAGCATTATTCACAATAAGAAAGTTAGAAACAAATGTTTAAGTGTTCGTCAACAGATGAATGAATAAACAAAATGTGGTATATACGTTTAATGGAAAACTACTCATAAAGAAGAAATGAGGTCCTGATACATGTTGCAACATGACTGAACTTCAAGGACATCATGCTGAGTGAATTAAGTCAATAACAAAAGGGCAAGTACTCTATGATCTCTTTTTTATGAAAACACAGGGATAGGTAAACATATAGAGGGCAGATACTAGTAGTTCTTTGATCATGTTGTTGTTATGTGCCATCCAGTTGGTTCTGACTCATGGAAACCCTATGCATAACAGAATGAAACACTGTCTCGTGCTGCTCCATACTCACAACTGTCTTGATGCTTAAGCTAATCGTTGCAGCTATTGTGTCAATCCATCTTCTTGAGGGGCTTCCTTTTTCTCACTGACCCTCCATTCTACCAAGCATGATGCCCTTCCCCGGGGATTAATCCTCCTAACAACACGTCCAAAGTATGGGAGATGTAGTCTCACTATCTTTGCTTCCAAAGAACACTCTGATTGTACTTCTTCCAGAACAGATCTGTTTGTTCTTTTGGCAGTCCATGGTATAGTCAATATTCTTCTCCAATATCAATTAAAAGGCATAAATTCTTCTGTCTTTGTTATTCATCACCCAAGTTTCACATGCATGTGATGCATTTGAAAATACCATGGCTTGGGCCAGGTCTTCAAGGTGACATCTTTGGTTTACAGTACTTTAAAGATGTCCTTTGCAGCATATTTTCACAGTGAAATGTCTCTTTTGATTTGTTGATTCAAAATGTGCCTTGATTTCTGCTTTTTCCATGGGCATTGATTGCAGAAACAAGTAAAATTAAATCCTTGACAAACTCAATCCTTTCTCCATTTATCACGATGTCGCTACTGGTCCACTTGTGAGGATTTTTGTTTTCTTGATGTTGAGGTGCAATCCATGCTGAAGGCTGTGGTCTTTGATCTTCATCAGTAAGTGTTTCAAATTCTCTTCACCACCAGCAAGCAGGGTTGTGTCATCTGCATAACGCAGGTTTTCAATGAGTCTTCCTTCAATCCTGCTGCCCTGTTCTTTTTCATATAGTTCAGCTTCTTGGCAATGGAAAAAGTAGCATTGAATAGGGTTAAAGGTTAAACAATTAATAAACGATGTCACTAAACTGAACATAAGAAAAATTGGTAAACCCTAGGGTTGCCATGAGTCAGATCCGACTTGATGGCACTTGGCTTTGGCTATGTTATGTATAATCTTACAACTACATTGGAGCAAAACAAAAACAACAACAACAAAAGAAGCTACAGCTGCTGATAATACTTAAATGAAACCAAACATCTCACAAGATTGGTTTTGTTGGTTCAAATGTATAAGGCCAGGGCTTCCAGGGACAATTCAGTCAATTGACATAATACTATTTTTTGAGACCCAACTCCTAATTCAGTGAGTACTGTCTGAAGTCTTCAAAGCTTGTCAATGGTCATTTGGAATACAAAAGCTGGTCTCTGTTCACTGAAAACAATAGAAGAAAAGCCAGGGATCAGATGAGATGCACCATTGGACTAATGGTATCTGTTGCCTACTGTGTCATCTATTATGAGAACAGAAAAACTGAATAGTGTTCAACTACTATTACCAAACATTTTGATCATGGCCAAGGTAGGTGGATCCTAATCCAAAGGGGAGAAAAAGTGCAGTGGAATTCCAAATTCTTGAATATCCCAGACTTACTGGACTCATTGAGACTATAGGAACCAACCAAAACTATTCCCTGAAGTCACCTTTCGACTACATAACAATTTACCAAGGAGTTTATTAAGGAATTCAAGCTTTGACTATGGTACTCCCTTAAAATATGTTTTTAAAATGTATCATTATTAAACATATTGTTAAAATATATTCTGAAAAGATCTGGGCTTTCAGGACACCTTTTGATCAATTACACTGATGAAGGAAACTCTAGTGGAGTGGCTGTTAAGTGCTATGTCTGCTAACCAAAAAGCTGGCAGTTTGAACCCACCAGGTGCTCTTTGGCAACTCTATAGAGCAGTTCTGCTTGTATTATAGAGTTGTTATGAGTTGGAATCGACTTGACAGCAGTAGTTTTTTGGGGGGGGGGGTTATACTGATGACATCACATAATCAAATGAGATTTGGAAGAACTGACTGGCATTTGGGACTCTTGGTAACACACATGCTCTTCAGGAATGAGAAATAAATCCTGCCAAGATTAAAAAACTTTCCATATTGATAAAATTTCACAGCTTCAATTGTAAGAGAAATGCAGAGATACTTTAAAGTAAAACCAAAACCAAACCAAACCCACTGCAGTTGAGTCTGATCTGACTCATAGAGACCCTTGAGGTCAGAGTAGAACTGCCCCATAGAGTTTCCAAGGAGAGCCTGGAGGATTTGAACTGCCGACCTTTCTGGTTAGCAGACATAGCACTTAACCCACTATACCACCAGGGTTTTCCTTTAAGGTAAACAACCAATTATTACGTCTGTACTTCCCACAGTGAAGAAGGAGACACAATACTTAGATTTCTTTGGATTCTAGAGGCAGCCTATGCCACTCGTAAGGATGCTCTTTTCGTCCAATACTGAGAGCATCTGTTTTTTACTTTTTTTATTGCTATGTAGTAAACGGCAACAAACTTATCAGAATAAAATAATATCCTTTTATTATTTCACAATTTTGGGGGGTCAGGAATTCAGCATGACTTAGCCAAGTCTTCACTCAGGGATTCGCAAGGCTGAAAAGGAAATGTTGACCAGGCTGAATTCTCAACTGTGAGTTTGAGTGATGAAGAATCCATTTCCAGGCTCACTCAGACTGTCAGTAAAAGTCATTTCCTTGCAGCTGGCTTTGTGTTGGCTGTTAGTTGAAGGCTGGCCTTAGGTCTGAGGGCCATCCACAGTTCCGAGAGACTGTCCTTAGTTTCCTCAACATAGCTTCTTAGTTCATCAAAACAGCAAGAAGAATCATGCTGGTACACGTTAGCAAGACAGAGATATACATGAAAATCAAGAGGCTGCCTAAATCAGTTGTGCTATCTTAGTTATTCAGTGCTGCTATAACAGAGATACCACAAGAGGGTGGCTTTAACAAAGAGAAATTTATTCTCTCACAGTCTAGTAGGCTAGAAGTCCAAATTCAGGGCTCCAGTTCCAGGAAAATGCTTTCTTTCTCTGTCAGCTGTGGAGAAAGGTTTTTGTGATCAATTGTTCCTTGGTCTAGGAGCCTCTCTCCACAGGAATACTGGGTTCAAGTGACACACTCATCTCCCACCACTACTTTCTTGAACTCTCCTTGTTTCTCTCTTTTGTATTTCAAAAGAGATTGGCTTAAAACACAGTCTAGCTTTGTAAATTGAGTCCTGCTCATTAACATAAGTGCCACTAATCCCACCTCATCACATCATAGAGATAGAATTTATAACACGTGGGAAAATCACATCAGATGACAAAATAGTAGACAATTCATGAGGTACTGGGAATCATGACTTAACCAAGCAAAGAGACATTTTGAGTCGACAAAATTCAATCTATGACATGTGTCAAAAGTGCATTTAGGTGTATTATAATATAAAAATTTTAAATTTATGACCTACACAATATAAATAAGTTAGTAGTGACATGAATAACATGACTTTATAAACTGCAATCATATATTCTTGTATATGTACCTGGTTGCAACATACACACAAAGCATACATATATCAACATAAAGCAAACAGACTCCCCTCAACTGAACCTAAACAGCATCGTGATAAACAGAGGCAATATTCAAGTTGTCAAGAATTTCATTTTACCTGAATACATGATAAATGCAGTAGTCAAGAAACTAAACAACACATTGCATTGAGAAAATATACATCAAGAGACCTCTGTAAAGGGTTGAGAAGCAAAGACTTCACTTGAGGATTAAGGTGTACCTGACTCAAGCAATAGTTTTTTTCAATAGCCTCATGAAAAAGCACGCAAAAGCTGGATTCTGAATAAAGAAGACCAAAGAAGAATTGATGCCTTTGAATTGTGGTGTTAGCGAAGAATACTGAGTATACCCTAAGAATTGCCAGAAGAATGAACAAATCTGCCTTGGAAAAGGTATAGACAGAATGCTCCTTAGAGTTAAGGATAGTAAGACTTTGTCTCATGTACTTTGGACATATTATCAGGAGGGACTAATATCTGGAGAAGGACGACATGCTTGGTAAAGTGGATGACCTACAAAGGAGACGAAGACCCTCAGTGGGTAGACTGATGTAGTAGCTACAACAATGGGCTTAAGCACAACAAGAGTGAGGCTGGTACAGGATCAGACAGTGTTTCTTTCTGTTGTACACAGCATTTCTATGAGTCAGAACTGATCTGAAGGACCAAGAACAACAACAGCAACACACACACTCACATACACATGCACATACTGTCGTAAGATAGTATATTATGAAAGTGACATCCTGTCACATTTTCCGTAGTCTATTGGTTAGAAGCAAGTCACAGGTTCCACCACTCTCAAAGGGAAGGAGTTATACAAGATGTGAACAAGAACCCCCCATGGGTTTGTGTTCCTCACAGGGTGACATTAAGGTCTACCAGCTTCAAGTACCCAGAGTAAGAACAAGCTTTGCAGCAGGTCTATGGTGTAGTGCAAAGAGCCTGCTATTTGGACCATAAATCTTGACAAATCCTATAGTTTTATGGGTAAAGTGGTGGACAGAGAAGGCAAATGAAGTTTATGACAAGTCTCAGTAGAAGAATCACAACACAAATACCTAGATTCTAGAGAGAGACTATGCCATTTGCACCAGGGAATTATGTGGCTTCTGAAAAAACAACTCTTGGTATGCTGTTGAGCCTTAGTAGAGATGAAGAACATGTCCACAGGGTATTAAATAGCCGTGCTTCTGAAAATGCCTGTTAGGAGTTAATCTCTGTCAGACCCACCAAGTCACAAGGTGAACGAGGTTCAGCAACATTCCATTGTAAGATGGGACGGTGCATCCTGGATGAAGCACGACCGGGATCAGAAGGCACAGTAAGCTATACAGGCAGGTAGTTCTCTCCCTTCATCTCATCCATCACTGCTGCATGAGCACGTCTCCCTCATTTCATACCTCTGGCCGTCTGTGAGCTCATTTACAACCAGCTAGTGGCAGAGTAGAAAGACTGAGCTTGCTTCAAGAATGGGTGGTTTCGGGGTTCCCCTGGGAGCATGGCCCCTGGCCCCGATACTGCCCTTGCCCATAAATCATAATGAAGGTCCACTCTTCAGACAGGAATGGGTTGGATTTGGCAATGCAGAGTGACCACATATTGGATGCACTTTATGGTTCTATACATCTATAGGATATCATCCTGCTGACCTCTGACTGGAGGAAGGAGAGTGGGTGGAGAGGAGGGGAAAAAAGACTGTTGGGAGGATGAGGCATGTATGGAGCAGAGAGGAATATTGTGCTGTCACCAGGTATGGAGAGCAGTGGAAGTTGCATATAGGTGGACATGTAAATTTATGTGGGAATGTACATTTTCACTCAGCCATAATAAAAAAATAAAAAAAAGAATGGGTAAGTTGAGTGTGTGGGAATAAGTCAAGAAAATAGATAGCAGATGATCAATGATGTCACTTGAGGGGGCACTTGAAAGACAGTGGTGAGGGAACTCAGCTCCAGGGCAGAAGCAAGCCATTCCCTTTGAGTGGAAAGATAAGTTACTGAAAGTTAGAATATATATAGACTCTAAACCCAGACCGTCTGCCATCGAGTTGACTTCAACTAATGGTGAGCCCATGAGTGTCAGAACTGTGCTCCACAAGGTTTTTGATGGCCAATTTTTCAGAAGTAGATATTTAGGCCTTTTTTTTTTTTTTTTTTGAGATACTTCTGGTGGACTCAAACCTCCATACTTTCAGCTGGCAGTCAAATGTGTTCATCATTTGCAAGACAGGCTCATAGGAAATGTCAAATGGCCTAGCCATCTAGTCAGGGGTCTGAAAGGAGAAACACTAGAAGACTGGGAATGAAGGGGTCTAGGGTAGAAGCAAGTGGATGGACTTATGGGAATGCATGGAAATTTTGAAGGTCTTAGCATCACAGGTATATCATTCAGGGTCTAGTGTGGAGATAGAAACTACACAGTGATTGGAACAGGAGACATTTTATAATAAAGAATTACTAGCTAGTAACAGGAGATTGACTACTAAGGGGTAACTTCTCCTCTAGAAAACCAAAGCCATTGACATCAAGTCAACTCCTACCCACAGCAGACTTCTAGAACATAGTAGAACTGCTCCATAGAGTTTCCAAGGAGCATCTGGTGGATTAGACCCACTGACCTTTTGGTTAGCAGACATAGCACTTAACAACTCTGACACCAGGGTTTCCACTAAGGGTTAAAGAGAATGCTGAAGAATAGAGGAACAGCAGATATAGGTAGCAGCCACAGTTCTAGTGCTGAGATACAGAAACTGGAAAAAAATTTTGGAAGGCACTCCCATTCTGACCTAGTAGAAGAGCACACGGTCGTAGACCCATGGACAGGGGAAATGGTCACTGAAGTGCTGGAGGCCAGAACTAAGGATCAGACTACTACTTGCCGAAACCACCTGATGAAACTCTTCCTGAAGGTACCTCTGGGGTGCCGGTGAACAGAGTCAGCCATGTAGTTTGTGGAGACTGGTACAAAAAGTTCAAACAGCAGGAAAAAATTAGAAAGGTTCCACAATAAACAAACACACAAAAAATCATTACTTATACCATCAATCTCACAGTCATTCTATGGTAGTTTGCATGCTGCTATGATGTGGAAATTCTGGTGATTATAGTGTTTAAGTTCTATGGCTGCTAACCAAAAGGCTGCTAACCAAAGGTTTGAATCCACCAGGCACCCTGTGGAAACCCTACGGGGGCAGTTCTACTCTGTCCTGTAGAGTCGCTGTGAGTCGGAATCAGCTCGAATGCAGCGGGTTTGGTTTGGTTTGGTTTATGACGTGAAACACTGTTGCTGGTTTTTCAAATACCAGCAGGATTACCAATGGTAGACAGGTTTTAGCAGAGCTTAACTAAGACTGGGAAAAAGACTTGATGATTCTACTTCCAAAAATTAGCCAAAGAAAACTTTGTGGATCATAGAAATTCATCCAAGACTTCAATTCTCTCTCTGTGGCTATATGTATCAGCAAGAAGAACAGATTGCTGGCAAAGACACCATGGTTGGTATAGCAGAAGGCCATTAAGAGTCAAGGAAATGCTCAATGGAGTGAAGAAGTGAACCGACTCAAAGCAACCATTTGTGGACTCAAACATACTAATGATCATGAGATGGTATAAGACTTGACAGCAGCTAACAGCAACAATATAAAACGAATAATAGTGATATATAACATTAACTTATATATTGCACAAAAGAAATGCTTTGGTTCACTGTTGTATATCATACGAGAAACAATAATACAACAATACTTTCTTAATGCTACATTTCACTTGAGATTTTCTGCAAATTAATTTCTTAGGTCATCAAAACATAGCAACTTCATTTTCAATTGATAGGATTGAAAACAATGCCGGTTGTTTTTGGCAAATGCAAGATCACAAATCAGTTTTAATTTTAAGAAGAATTCTTTCTTCTGATTCAACTGTAACTGGACTCTTTAAGAATATATTATAGACAGTGACAACATTGGGAGAAGTTTCTAATAAATTATTGTGATATATATTTGTTCATCTAGAACATGCTTCTAAATCTTTTTTTCTAAAAAGATTTAACTCTTTACACATATCGTTTTAAGTCTGAATTTAAATTTAAATGTAAACTTATGCAATGGCATTTTAATGCTTCCTCTGACATTTCCTGAAACATGTGGTGCTCATATAAGAAACCAAAAGTGACTTCCTGATATTTTTTGGTAATTCAAAACACCTGTTATGTATTCTCTTCAGGTATCTTCAATTATAAGAGAGCATGAATTTAAAAATTTTGCCCCTTGTTAATGACTGGTTTATCTGAAAGTTCACGTGAAAATATTGTCCTTTTCCGTTAAATGTGATGATCGGCCAAGTGCCGTCGAGTTGGATCCGACTCATTTAAATGTGATGATATTTAAATTTAATCTCTGTTTCTAAGCCTGTGGATATTTGCTTTCCAATCTCACAATGGTTTTCAAATCAGAGATTTTAAACTCTTTGGAGAATTGTAACAACTTCCTGATATACTTTATTGCTATGTCCACATGAAAAAGGCTACAGGTGAGCATTGGTAGTTCCTAGCTTGGTGCTTAGGCTAGCAACTTAATATCTGTGCATATGCCACAGGAACAGGCTTTTGTGATGGCTGGGCAAGTGAGATTTCCTCCACAGGTCCCTCTTCCCTTTCAGGGCTATGGCTGCCGTGATTGCTGTTGTTGCTGTTGCTGGTGTCAATCTGGAGCCAGATTTCATCCCAGGACACCCTTTGGGGGCCCAGGACTATCTCACGTGTATTCACATATACTGCGCATCCAGGTCAACCTTCACCACAAACACTGCGCACTGCCCACTGTACCTATAGACCTGACTGGTCTATGTGTGTGTATGCACTGTCACCTAGTGTAGCTCCTCTGCTGGTGAATATGTTGCATGTCCTGCTGGACTTCATTTACAAAGCACAAGTTTAAAGATGAAACTATTAAGAATTTCGGGATGTTAAAAAGCATTAAAACCAAGCATAGGGCACCTTGCAAGAGTGAGGTACTATGTGACTGCACTGGTTGAGTGATCATTAAGCTAGCCCTTTTGGTAGAACTGTTTAGGAACATAAGCATCACTGAGTGTCTTATACACTGTCACAGGAGTGAGCTGGGAGGACTGCATCAGAAACAGGGGCAGAAGTCTACCTTCATTGAATTGTGTCCCCCAAAATAGGTTAGGCTGATTTCCAGTATTGTGTGTTTGTTTTCCATTTTGTGATCTGAGGCAATTATCATCCATTTTATGTGTTGAAATTCTGACTTATGCCATAACGAGGCAGAATTAGGTTATGTTAATGAGGATCAAGTTATGTTCATTATATTAATGAGGCAGGATTAGGGTTGGTTGTACTTTGAGTGGCATCATCCTTACTTAAATTACCCTCACTTAAGTCATACTCTTGCTGGAGTCACACTTTTCATCTTAAAAGAGATAAAAAGATAAAAGAAGTGAGCAGAGAGGAGTGGGGTCTCCTACCACAAGCAATGCTTGTCGTTTGGACCTAGGATCTCTGAACTGAAAACCTCCTAGACCCAGAGGAAGACGGATGCCAAGACACATGGTGAGCTCCAAGGAATGCCAGGCCCACAGATATAGAAAGATAACAAGGACCTTCCTCCAAAGCTGACAGACAGAAAAAGCCTTCCTCTAGAGCTGGGACCCTGAATTCAGACTTCTAGCGTCCTAAGCCGTGAAAGGATAAACTTTTGTTTGTTAAAGCCACACACTTGTGGTATTTCTGTTATAGCAGCATTAGAAAAGTAAGACAAAGCCCCTTCTTCTTCCAGCATCCTTCTATCTAGTCTCCTACTAGGGCTGTCCACTGCAATGCTTAATAATACATCAGACGGCAAAAACAGAAAATGTGTATAAGGTTTGGCCCTAGTATCTTAAAACAAAATGAAGAATAGACTGACCTGTGGCACTTGTAAATAAGTGGAATCCATAAGACTAAAGGCAGAAGGAAATGTATGTAAGTGCTATACTCTAGTTGACAATGTTGTATTTACAAAGATATGGATTAATAAGTCTGAAACCACTATACATGTATACTGGAACTGAACATTTAAGTAAATGGAAGGTGGATGGTGGGAGCTAGGTTTCTTCTTCTTTGAGTAGGAAATCAAAGATAAGTAAGGGGTGGAGTTTAGAATGAGCCATGTGGTAATGGATTAGAATTGGAGACATCAGTATGATCTTACGCTTGGCTTAATGTAGATGCAGATGGTTACATACAGAAATGATTATAGAAAAGTATACATATGTATATGCACATGTATGTACATAACTATTATGTCCTTGATCTGTCAGGTGGGAAGGTCTAGAAGTGATGACACCTTAGCTGCAACAAGCATATCTTACACTAAGATCTCGGTTTCTAATATCATTCTCCAATAAAAGAAACCAGGGATCCTCGGAGAAATGGTTGCTTCTAGACTGGAGGCAGGAAATATTCAACATGAGGTTGGAACATCCTATAATGCCACAAAGTAAGAAAATACTAACAACAGTAAAACAAAAACAAACAAAAACCTAAATCATCAAACTAAAAAAAATAAATTCCAATGTTTAGGTATATGAAAGGCATACAGATGTCAATAGGAAGAGCTCTCAATGATCAGACCTGGAATGATTTTGAATAATTAAATAAAGTATTAGATTATGACATGAAATATAAAATAAATATCTTTAAATACATAACTATATACAAAAAAGGTTGAATAAATTAATAAATGGGAGAGAACAGACAAATGTCTTGTACAGAGGAATTTCAGATTAGTTTTGTAGACACTCCAACCCCAAGGAGGAAAAACACATAAAAACAGAAAGAAAAGAGCAACTTCATAATAAATACCTGGTAAACAGTGTCTCAAGTCAGGTGACCAAGGTTAACATCAACGGTTCTAAGTCATATTGATAGCTGTGGTCGTCAGATGCCATTGGGGTGGTTCCACCTCACGGTGATCCTATGTGCAGCAGAACAAAACACTGTCCGGTCCTGCCTCCCATCACAATCATTGCTATGCTTGAGCCTCTATTGTTGCTGCTACAGGGTCAGCTCATCACATTGAGGGTCTTCCTTTGTTTGCTGATCCTCTCCCTGACCAAGCACAATGTCCTTCTCCAAGGACTCGTCCCTACTGATAACATGTCTGAAGTCTGTGAGACAACATCTTGCCATCCTTGTTTCTAAGGAACATTCTGATGGCTTTTAGGGTCGCCATGAGTCGGATCTGACTCGATGGCCCTTGGCTTGGCTTTCTTCCAAGACAGATTTATTTGTTCTTTTCACAGTCCATAGTATATTCAGTATTCTTTGCCAACGTTATCAGCAAAGGCACCAATTCTTTGGTTTTCATTATTCAGTGTCCAGCTTTCACATGCATATGAGGTGATTGAAAACACCACGCCTTGGGTCAGGCACACCTTAGTCCTTAAAGCAGCATTATTGCTTTTCCAACCCTTTCAAAATGTCTTTTGCAGCAAATTTTTCCAGAGCAATACCTCCTTTGATTTCTTGACTGCTACTCCTGTAGGCATTAATTGTGAATCCAAACAAAAAGAAATCCCTGACAACTTCAACCTTTCCTCCTTTATCATAATATTGCTTTTTGGTCTAGTTGTGAGAATTTCTGTTTTCTTCATGTTACAGGTATAATCCATACTGAAGGCTGTGGTGGTTGATTGTCGTCAGTTTGAGTGCGTCAAGTCCTTTTCGTGTTCAGCAAGCAAGGTAGTGTCATCTGCATGTCACAGGGTAGCGAGTCTTTCTCCAGTCCTGTTGCTGTGTTCTTCATACAGTCTAGCTTCTTGAATTATTTGCTCAGCATTCAGATTGAATTAAGTATGATAAAGGATACAACCTCCTCACACACCATTCTTGACTTCAAACCACTCAGTATCCCCTTGTTCTATTTAAACAGCTGCCCCTTGGTCTAATTATAGGTTCCCATGAGCCCAATTAAGTGTTTTTTAATTCCCATTCTTTACAATGTTGTCCATAATTAGTTATGATTCAACAGTCAAATGTCTTTGCATAGTCAAGAAAATACAGGCAAACATTTTTCTGGTGTTCTCTGCTTTCAGCCAGGATCCATCTGACATCGGCAATGATATTCTGTGTTCCATGTACTCTTCTGAATCCAACTTCAATTACTGACAGTTCTCTGTTAATGTACAGCTGCAACCTCTTTTGAATACTCATCAGCAAAATTTTATCTGTGCGTGATATAAATGATATTGTTTGATAATTTCAGCATTCTGTTGGATGACCTTCCTTTTTAATGTGTACAAATAAAGATCTTTTCCAGTTGGTTGAACAGGTAGCTGTCTTCCAAATTTCTTGGCATAGATGAGTGAGCATTTCCAGTGTTACATCCATTTGTTGAAACATCTCAGTTAGTATTCCATCAATTTCTGGAGCTTTGTTTTTCAACAGTGCCTTAAAGTACAAGATGGACTTCTTCCTATAGTACCATAATTTCTTGATCATATACTACCTTCTGAAACATTTGAACATCAATTCTTTTTAGTAGAGTGACTGTATGAACTCCTTCTTTCTTCATTTGATGCTTCTGGTGTCATTTAGTATTTTCCCTGTAGCATGAATGGTATAATACTGATAGTATTAATCAATCCTTAATATGATTGGATGAGAATAGCCCCTTACCTTTTCAGTTTCTCTTCCAAAATCATATCACTGCATTCTAATCATGATAAAACTTCAAACAAATCACAACTGAGGAAACTTATACACAGCACTTATCCAGCACTCCTCTCACTGTCAAAAACTCACTTCTGTTGAGTCATTTCCCACTGTAGAGACCCACAGGGCAGAGTAGAACTGCCCCTTAGAGTTTCCAAGGAGCACCTGGTGGATTTGAACTGTCAACCATTTGGTTAGCAGATGTAGTGCTTAACCACTGCATCACCAGGGCTTCCCAAAACTGTCAAAGTAAGTAAAATTGATGAAGGTCTGAGAAACTGTCACAACCAGCAGGAGTCTAAGAATATAAGACCACGATGTGAAATTTTGTGTCTTGAGTGGAATCCTGAAACATAAAAGACATTCAAAGAAAAAAAAATGATGAAACCTGAGTAAAATGTAGACTTTAGTTAATCATACCACGAACAGGTGCTGTCAAGTTGACTCTGACTCATGTCAACTCCATCTGTGTCAGAGTAGAACGTGATGCTCCATAGAGTTTTCAATGGCTGATTTTTTGGAAGCAGATTACCAGGCTTTTCTTCCAAAGTGCCCGCGAGTAGGCTCAAACTGCCAATGTTTTAGTTAGCAATGAGTGCTTTTAACCATTCTTACTACCCAGGGACACTCAGTTCATTAATTGTGACAAATATACCAATATAATAAAAAAAAGTATGAAAAACCAGGTGTGAGATATATGGAAATTCTCTATGTTATCCTTGCAATGATTCTATAAATTTGAAGTCATTCTAAAATAAAATATTTATTCTGAAATATGGATTTGTAGCTAAAAGCCAATAACTTGATTAGTGACACAACATAATAATGGCCATCAGAGAGCATCCCTCACTATAGTGGCACTAAACTACAAAGTAGAAAAAAATGCCTTAGTCCACAACTTCAACCAACCTTTGTCATCAGCCACCCCAGTACACAAAGGGCACAAACGGCTGTGGTACCAAAGATGTTGGATGCTCACAGACCCATTAGCAAGCCAGGCTTAAATATTTTTAGAGCAGAATGTCTAACTTTCCAAAAGTCACAGACGCAAAAATGAGTCCTTGAAGACAAAATGGCTACTTGATGTCAAGTTGACATTATTGGACCCCTTCTATTCTGGAAGTGTGAGCAATTATTTACATTCCCCTCATATAAGTTTTGGCTTGGCATATAAGTTTACTACATACAGGACCTTAGCCACCACCAGTACCTAAAACCATACAATCAATCCGCCAGTTCAGGGTCCCAAATAACACTGGGTCAGGCCAAGGGACCCACTTACACAGAAGGAAATATACAAGTGAGACCATGAGCATGAGATCCATTCATCATGTTATGTAACACCCAGAGCACTCAGCCTGATAGTATTAGAATTGTCTAATGCAGGCCCAGCTAATGTCAGAAATAATTTTAGAAGGTCAAAAGAACCTTAGACTAAGTTAGTTCAAAGAAACTTACATCATGATTTGTCCAAGGAAAGAATATATGATATGAGTTTAGGAAGCCTGCAGAGTGAACAAGAGTGGTTCTTACCACGAATACGACTGGTGACCCAGTTTAGTAATTTGTGCTTCTTATCAGTGGCAATGTTAAGCTGTGTAGATTTAGAGCTCCCATTTCCCTAAAGCTAAGTGCTTTGACCGGAGAAGCTGAGACACTCATTGAATTGTAAGCTGAAGTTACTACCTGGGAAGTTCACTTTGGGCTACTTGTGCTAAGGTGACAAAGAGTTACTGTCTTGATCATTCAGATCATCTTAATCAGTGAGGTATAGAGGAATTCGATTAGCACCCATGGGATCTCCTAGGGCACTTCATATTTCTTTGACCAATTTTTTTTTTTTTTCTAAACAGATAAGTGCAGTCTAAAAAGGGCATAGTATTAGGCACTCAAGTATGAAGTTCTAGGTCAGTCCATGAGGTAAACCACCGAAAAATGGCAAAAGTAACAAGTAAGGGCATTCTAGAACAGACACAAAGAAGGAAGATAATGAGTCTCATTCTGTCCCTGTGATCAACTGCAATAGTAGGGACTATTTGTCTCACTAATTTGTCTTTGCTGGTTTCTCCCAGGAAAAGGCCCTCTGGAATCCTAGCAAGTTGTTGTCTGAATGTACATGAAAACAGTTGCTCTGAGTGGTGGACTATAGTGGACACAGAGACATGCCCTACAGATTCTCCGTCATTGTAGGACTGACAATTCCAGCTGCTGAGAGCGCTGCTATCAGACAACTTACAGTGGTCAGTACCTTCAGGGAGAGCTTCAACTGCCAAGATCCACCTTTCCCAAGGTCATCTCTTTTTCAGTCATTAAAAATAGATGATTTCTAATTTTCTGTCTCAGTTATTCCTCATAGTACTCTGTGTTATGTGTTTGGTGAATCCCACTAATTTTGAAAGCTGGAATAGGCAACCCCAGAGCTTAATTAACTTGCCCAAACTTCCATCATTTTTAGATATTACTAACTACAAAGGCCATATCTGTTCAGTCTACCACGATGATAACAAAGATATTGTAGGGTAAAAGCAAAGAACACTAATAACCACTTCCTATCATAGGCCCTGGTGGCACAGTGGTTAAGAGCTCAGCTGCCAACCAAAGGTCACCAGTTTAAAAACCACTCCTTGCAAACCTTATAGGGTAGTTCCACTCTGTCCTGTAGGGTCCCTATGAATCATAGTTGACTTGACAGCAATGGGTTTGGTTTTTGGTTTTTACCATGGGCTAGATGTCAGACACTTGTCCAAACATTATAAACTGATTTTCATAGAGAGTTAATTAAAGTGGAGAGTATTATCCCTACTTCTACACATGTAAAGAACAAAGGCTAAGGAACTTGTCCAGTGTAAGAGGTGAAGCTGCTTTTTGAACTCACACCTGTCTGATCCCAAAGCCAGTACATCCTCCTCTCTGCCAAACTATTTTACTCTGTCTAAAGTGGGGCTCCACCCAAGAAGAACATGAGACATTAGGAGCCTAGAGGTTTAATTCTACCTAGTGATACTTGTTGAAATACCTGCCATGCAGATGGGTACTTTCTTTCTTAGAGTGAACTTCAGAAGTTTTCAGAGTCATCCCCATCAGCCTTATAAATGTTACGGTTATCTATAATTAGGATGCCTATATAATGTTTAATACAAAGTATGACACTTTTGAAAGTCTCATGGGACAATAAGAGTCAGCCAGGACTGCCATGGGAAAAGAGAAGAACGCTCACCCTCCTAAAGGCAAAAAATGTTGTTTCTTAGTTGCTGTTCTTAGCTTGGAGAGTTGGTGGCACAGTGGTTTAGACTTGGACTATTAACCAAAATGTCAACAGTTCAAATCTACCAGCTGCTTCTTGGAAACACTGTGGGACAGTTCTACTCTATCCTGTAGGGTTGCTATGAGTAGTAATTGACTCCAGGGCACTCGATTTTCTTTTCTTCATTCCCAGTTCAGACTTTACTGGTATCCCAAACTATATCAAGCTGTAATGTTAGTTGTAAAAGAGAATATTTTGGAGTGATTCCCTGAATGACCCTAACTTTAATACATTAATTTTCATGGAGTAAATTCAACAGCAATTCTGGTCTTTTAAATCACACAGCAACTTGAGTTCTACTTGGGTACAAACACTACACATTTCTGACTTGTAGAATTGTTTTCCCTTAGTTAAATGAAGGGGGGGTAGGTGTAGTTTATTTTCAACTCTCTGCACAAATTCCTACCCAGTAGAAAGTGAATAATGCATTATAAGTAGTACATTTTCTATTTATTGTACCGTCTATTGATGTGTGTTGGACTTGTTCTATTTTAGAGGCACTGCCATGGTAACTGGGCTCTTGACAAAGGCCTGTGTCAGAGCAGAAATTGAACATGCAGAACTTTAGATAAGTGATGACAAAAAGCATCAACCTCATCAAGCTCAGAAATAATTTTGTAGATCATATTTTGTCCCTGGATGAATTGCTCTATGAAGTTGCAAAGTCCTGAGAGGCAGTTTATGGAATTTACTGGAGATAAAACCAGTTCAGAGCAAAACAGTGAAAGAAAGTTTATTTTCACAGCCCCTGGCTCTTCTCTTGTTCAACATCTGTAGCCCTGTTTGTTGTTCCACTGAGGCTGTCGACTAGGCTGACAGCTTTGGGCAGGAAGTATAAGCTGGTTTCTAGCCTTCCGGCAGTGTTACAGGTCTGGTCCACAGACTTGAGATGATAGTCTTGCCTCCGCCATTAGCCTAGCTGATGGACTTTCCCAAACCAGGGTTCTCTTTCCTATTTATAAACTTGGATAATCTTGGGGTGGGGGTGTTGTGGGGGCCAAGCTCTGACTTAGCACACTTCTTCGAGGTGGTGCTCAGGGAAGAGACAGAGAGGGATTTCTGATCATTTCATCTATCTCTTTAGAACGAGCACTTCAGTGTCACCCCAGGAGCAGATATCCGAGATGCTGACTTTCTGTAGTCCACGTCTGTGGGGACTGAGGACGATGAAAGGAAGCCTCCTTTCGCTGTAGGCGTTTCCTTTGAATTTTGCTTAGAAATTGTGTCATCATTTCTATCCAAGTTCTCACTTCTAGAGTGATAGATGGCCTGCAGAGGGCCATCTTTTTCCTCTCTCTTCCCTATTTGAAAATCCCTCATTCTATCAGGCTAGGCTTGGATTAGTCCCTGAGTCAGGGCCAGGAATGGAAAGGAGCTGGCGTGTCCATGGGTGGCTATAAGTCCCTCCACAGAACCTGTCCTCATATTTAGAGTCAGTGGGAGGATTTTCTTTCTTCTCCACTTCTCTCAGTAAAACTTTAACCATAGTTCACGGCATCATGAGCTAAAGTGATCAGGTTTGAATTGCGTCTATAAGCAAGATGGAAGGATGCAGCAGGGGCTGGCAGGCTCTATGTGGTAAGGCCAGAGACGAGGCTGACGGACATGGTATCATCTGTACCAACTTCTTCATTTGAGGACGAGTAAACCAGGACACAGAAAGACACAAGAGAGAAATTAAAAGGGCTTCCTTATTTATTGCAGGAACAGACTCTCACTTGTGGAAATAACATTTGGGAGGTTAAATAGAAATATCGTCTTAACCACTGTTTCCTAATCATATCTCAGTACTGAGACATGGCTTTGACTGAGAACATGAAGGAACAAAGTTCATGGCCCTCTTCAGTTCCTGTAACCAATGCTCCTGCAACAAAGTGCTCTAGCCCGCCTCCTGCTCCCGGGTATCACTCACCACCCACAAAAGCATTTCATTCCCTGGCCTTCCGACTCACTCTTCCTTATTTCCAAACCTTAGCCAGAGGTTTAGTCTCTGAAGACCAGACCTGCTCTCCTCCCCTCTTCTCTTTGTTTATATTATTAATATTAGAAATCCCACATCTCTCTGATCCTAGCTTTATTTCTCTTTTCCCAACTGTTCCTCTCCCATAAACTACAGAAATAACTGCCTTTCCACTTAAACAGCCTTCTCCCTTGGAATTCTTGGTATTTCCATTCAGGTGAGAGAGTTATCTTGCTAAACTCTTACCTCCCTTCCTCATTTCATTCTTATTCTAGTTTGTGAAATTTTCCCTTTGTGAAAGGTACATTTGGTGTGGAGAAGAGTGGAGTGGAGTCGAGGATCGTTGGAGGCACTGAGACAACAGGTGTGGAATTATGCTATAGCAAAAGCATCTTTTTCAGTGAAAATGCAAACTGAGTAAGATGTCCAGGGACTGTGGTCTTTTCAGTTTTTTACAGGGCAGAGTTCACTATTTGGAAGGAAAAAAAAAGAAAGAAAGCTGCATTTCAGTGTCCACATCTGGGGTGAGTATGTGTGAAAGTGAGAGGGCATGAAGGAAGCAGCGGCCTGAACACAATCCTCACCACCCACAGGAGGAAGACCAAGACGGGGCTCTGCATTTTTAGGGGCGACAGAACACTTCCGGCCCGTGAAGTCTTGAGATGTTAATTATAGTACCTGTGGATGTCAGCAGAGATCTTTAAAAATAATAACTTAAGTTTCTAAAATCCCCCGAAGAATGCAGAGCCCGTTTTAGAAATGGCCGTCAAAGACAACAAAAGCGAAATGCGCAAATGCCTTCGACACAGGCTGGGCAACCGGCTCTGTTTCCAGCCTACCCCCATGCTGTTGCTAGGCGACCGAAGGGCTATACTTCCATCATCTCCGTACTTACTGAGAGATTGAGTAATTGGTCTCTGGATGTGCGTGCGCTGCTTCCCAAAATATCACTCTAAAAAGACACTACAGGGGTGTGAACCAGTAGGTAGGACGGTGGAGGGCAGCCCACGTGTCCCCAAAGGGCAGCGTGATCCTGGAGCTCAGACTGGAGCTGAGGAGGGTGTGCAGACGCCCGGAGGACGCAAGAATGGACAGCTGCTTACAGCGTTTCTAGATTCTTTCCCACCCTCAGCCGTCTTATTAGGGGTTCATCTCCTGACTGTTAGGAATCTGGAAATTGGTGAGAACAAACAAAATGCAGGGAGCAGTGTGATTCAGTTTTTCATTCTGATATCGAGACACAACAAGACCAGGAGAAAGGCTTTCATTTCATCTTTAGATATTAAAATGTAAATAAACATTCAATATAGTGCTTGATTATAGGTGCAGGACGCTGTTTCACGGGTGAGGGCAGGGTGAAGGTGGAAATACGAACGACATGTGGAGATGTAAACACACACGTCCCACCCATACATGTCCCACCCATACACGCTACACACACACACACCCCACATGCCAAAGGGACGAAAATACCAAAGTTCTGCTGCAGGGAGATAGTGAAATACAGAATTGGTCCCCTGAACATAATCCTAGGTCACGCAGCAAGATCCATCACTTTTACCTAATGACCCTAAATGACCCTTTATGACCTTTCTGTACCTCAATTTCTAGTCCATCTGAAGGCACTCTAAAAATATCTATTTTCTGAGTCTGACATCTAGTGCTACCTTCTCCCTATATCCAAGAGCCTGTGTCGTATTTCCTTTTTGTGGCGGTGTTCACTTCTTTGGAAACCCTGGTGCTATAGTGGTTAAGTGCTACAACTGTTAATCAACAGGGTGGCAGTCTGAATCCTCTAGGTTCTCCTTGGAAACTCTATGGAGCAGTTCTACTCTGTCCTATGGGCTTGCTGTGAGTTGGAATCAACTTGATGGCAGTGAATTGTTTTTTTTTTTTTTTCTTTTTTTGATTCACTTCTTTACTTATTGTGGAAAATCCAGTTGATGCCACATTTTACACTTTTTCAAATACTTGGTCAAATGACCATTACTAGAAGTCTTGAAGAGTTGATGTAGAAGCACAAAAAGTGACTTGTCACACTTATTATATCATATTTAACATACTCAAAAATCCAGTATTTTATAACATGATCTTTTTTTTTTTTTTTTTTTTTTAACCAAGAGGGAGGGTGGCACGTGGCTGGGGGTTGATATATTCTGATACTGTAAATGAGAATTAAGAATCCAGGAATTACCTTAAAATCACTGGGGAGACAGTAGAATGCTCTGGAATTCTACCAAGAATTTGGAATTGCATGTCCTAGATCCAAGTCTGCTATTAAGTGCTGGACCCTGACAAGACCTCTATCTGTAAAATCAGGGGGAAAAGCTCTGCGGTCCAGTCATCACAGGAATGCTATGAAGCAAAATCCCATAAATGTATGTAAACACACTTTGAAATGTTGAGAGGATATACAGAATGTACTGTCTTCTTCTCGCTGCGTGCCCGACAGATTTATTCATTTATTCTGCCGTCATTTTCTGAGATGCTGCTGCCACCAGAACCTTGTTAGCACTCATTCACGTGGCATACACAAGGCCAGTGTGGTTCATCATTATCTGGTACCCACAGTTCTAAGACAACTGAACTGAATCCTCAATTGTATCCTCTGAACACTAGAACTTCTCCTAGGCTGAACCTTTGCAGAGTGTGAAAAATGTTCTCAGATCACTCCCACGAGTGTCTGTCTTATTTTGTTCTCGAACACTCCTAGTGACACAAACCTCAGACACTTTACTTCCTGTGTTAATGAATGCCTGTGCCTAATCATTGCACAGGCAGATGTTCCTTTAGGAAAAACAAATAAAATTAAAGCTATCTTTAGGTTAGCAAACAACCCCCTCCATCCCGTAGCTGAGCAGGGAAATAAGCAATGCCTGTCACCTTCTATTTTTCTCATTGAAGATGCCAAAGCTCTTTGGCGATACTCAGTGGATATCTGACCAGCTATGATGGAGTTGATTCTGATTCACGGTGACCCCATACATGTGAGAGTGGAACTCTCCTCTATAGGGTTTTCAGTGGCCCATGTTCTGAGGTGTCTCTGGGTGATCGCAAACTTCCAACCTTTCAGTTAGCAGCAGGGCACTGTTTGTGCCACCCAAGGACTCATGGTTATCGGAACTCCCTCATTTTGTTTGTTGTTAGCAGCACCTAGGAAGATCTTCAGTGGACCTCAGGTAGCAGGGCTGTGAGATGCTTTGTTGGATATGTTGAATCCACTGACAGATTATTTTTCCTAGAGAAGAGCAAACACATCTCCCTTTAAATATCTCTAACCCCTTGAAAAGCTATTTCTCCCTTGTGTTAAGGGTGAAAGTGAGCCTGAAAACAGATTAGGAAACACAGGTAGTTACCCTGACAAGTGACCAGGGAACTGTGTGCTGGGCAATGGCTCCAGCGGATAGAGCTGGATTTCTTGCCCTTTCTTCTGGCTATTTGGCATGAATTTCAGAGTTTTCTGTAGGGGGATAGATGTGGAAGGAAGAGCACAAGGGATCCACAAAGGACTGCCAAGTAAGGGATGAATCAGTGTTATTCTGTGTAACTCTTGGGACTTGGCCTATGGGTAGTAGTTCCAAGGAGGCAGATGTTGGTTCAGCACTAGGAAGCCCCTGCTCACACAATTCCCAAACACCAATGGGTGTGGAGAGAGAGAGATGAGTGCTGAAACACATGCCCTCTTCCTGGGGGTGGACCCCCACGAAGACACTGCAGGGTTGCCCTCTAAGGTCCTCCCAACCCTGCAATTCTGTGGCCTTAAAGGGAATCCCACTGAGCCACTCCGATCCTCATTTATTCTTCCCCCAAACCACCATTCATCTACAAAAAATTTCTGTTTCCAAACCAAGGAAACCTGAACCTAATTTTGCAAAGTGCTTTACGGAAATCCACTGTAGAAAAGTTCCCTAGTCTGACCGAATTTAATATATTAACCTCTGTTTTAGTCAGCTAGTGCTGCTCTAACAGAAATACTGGAGAGTGGATGCCTTCAACAAAGGAAAGTTTATTCCTACACAGTCTGGTAGGTTACAAGTCCAAATGCAGGGTGTCCACTCCAGGGGAAGGCTTTCCCCTTGTCGGCTCTGGAGGAAAGTCCTACGGTATTGCATCAGTCTTTGTCCAGGGAGCACCTCGACACAGGAACCTGAGGTGTGAAGGACACACTCTCCTCCTGGTGCTGCTTTCTTGATGGTGTGAGGTTCCCAGTTCTTGACCTGCTTCCCTTTTCCTTTTATCTCTTCTAGGTTGAAAGGATTAAGGGTGGGGCAAGCCAGACTCCAGGGAAACTCCCTTTACAGGGGAGCAGGGAGGTGATCTTAGAAAGGGATTCACAGTCCTACCCTAATGCTTTAACATACAGCACAAGAAAACCACCAGATGGAGGACAATCACAAGATACTGGGAATCATGGCCACATGGCTACATCTATTTTTGGGGTGACACAATTCAACCTATGGCCACCATCATCTTGAAGATGCCATAGAATTGTTTTGATGTGCTTTCATTGGCTCACATTTGTTTCAAATACCTGTTCGTAGCAATGTAAGGGAGATATTCTCCTAGAGACCCCTGATCTCCTAGTCTGAAGATACAGATTCTCTTCTAACAGGAAGCTGCCATGGCAATGAAGTTGTCCGCTTGGAAGCAAAACAGACGAGCCCTTTATATTTTCACTCCCAGTGACATTGTTTCTTCTGGAGTATCATCTGCGATCCCCAAATGAGGTCAAGAATAAAAAGGGCTCTGCTTGCACTTGAGGACAAGCCCATTGACACCAAGGAAATGCCTGCTCATAGTAAGCTTATAGGATGGAGCAGAACTGCCCCATGTGGGTTCCAAGGAGCAGCTGGTGAATTTGAACTACCAAACTTTTGGTAAATAACTCACCTCTTAACTGTCCCCAAAGGGACCTATCCTACTTGGGTTTTTAGATAAGTTATTTTCTCCTCTTGTATGGCTTTAAATTATCCAAGTGGCTGCTGAGTTCTAAGTTTTTTTAACTCCCAGGAAACATACCCACACCACAGAGGTTATGCTCTGAAGGAGTTTGATTTTAGGACAGGTCACTGTCAAATGTAGTATCTCTGCAGCCTTCACAGGACCATTTTCCTGATTACTCATGTGCTTCTCATGGAGGGTGGAGGAGAAGAGAGAAAGGGATGGACACCAGGACTGTGAAATTCTGAGGAATCGAAGCATGGGGACTGGGGGAGCTCTGACGGTGGGAAGAAACAGGCTGCAAGACCCTGCCAAACCATCTTCATTCTTGTCCCGCTTCGTTGTTTGTGATATAAGAAACACCTGGTAACCCAAAAGCCAAGGAAGTGAGGCATTTTCAGTGTACTTCTACTCTTCGGTCATTCATATCCTTAAAGTTGCCTTACTTCGAGATTGCCATGACACATAACATGTCTCTTGATAGCTGGCTTAGGTTTATTGTCTTAAAGACACTAGTAATTTTTTTATATGTATTATAATAAAGTGAAAGTATAAAATCAGTTCTACATGCCTTCTTATCTGCAGCTCCATCTGCTCTCCTTGCCCAGTGACAGCACGTTCCTCCTTTTTGCTCTAGTATCCTCTTAAAGAGCACCTGTACCCTCCTCTCCACTCTCTTCTCTCCGATTTAGAAAGAAACCAGTAGGACAGCCTCCTATAAGTGTATAAAATCACAAAGTACACGCACCATATGGCCACACTGTGTCTTCGAGTCCAGTCCATTCTTGTCTGAAAAGTTGACTCAGTACCGGTTTCACGTCAGGGCCAGCAGCATGTCTGGGGCCGTGTTCCCAGGGCACCCTCCAGTCTGTCGGACCATCATTTCTGGTCTTTTAGTAGAGTTCTTAAGTTACACACCTCTTTTTCTCATGTTGCCTCAGGGACTCTACGTTGTACCCTCCATCACAGCTGCCTTGGTGGGGGCCGCGCATCATCCAGTTCTTCGGGTCTCGTGTTGATACAGTCTTCCACTCCTATGGGTCCTTCTGTCCCCCGGGTCTTCTTTTCCTTGTGTCTTTGTTGTTCTCAGTCATCATCTGTTCCAGACAGGTTGTGACCATTTGATGTATGTCAGATGGTAGCTTGCTAAATTTTAAGACCCCCAGACGCCACTCACCAATATGGAGTACAGAAGACTCACTTAGCAAAAGACTAGTTATGCCAGTTGATCTCAGTGTCCACTGAAAACATGGTCCCCAGACCCCTGTCCCTTCTACTCTGTACTTTGAAATAGAGGGTAGAGTTTAGAAAACCTTTCGGTTTACAGTGTAGTCTAGTTGCTCTCTACTGTGTGCTGTTCCTCCCTTCACCTAACCAAATTGCTATCAACTGTCTAACCTATGAATATCCCTCTCCCTCCCTCCTCACTCTCGTAGCTGTCAAGGAGTCTTTAGTTCTGTACTTAGTCCATTTTTAAGTCCTTATAGCAGAGGTCTCATACAATACTTGTCCTTTTGTCACTGACTGATTTCACTAAGCATAATGTCTTCTAGTTAAAACCAGGTTATGAGATGCTACCTAAAATCATCATTGTTCTTCATTATTGCATAGTGTTCCATTGTGTATGTGTACTAGTTTATTTATCCATTCATCTGTTGATGGGCACTTAGGTTGATTCCACCTTTTTGCATTGTGGACAGTGCTGCAACAAACATTTGTGTGCATGTATCATATGACTGACTTTATTTCTGTAGGATATATTTCAAGCAGTGGAACTGTTGGATCACATGGTATTTCTATTTTTAGCTTTTTAAGAAAGTACCAAATTGCTTTCCAAAAAGGCTCTACCATTTTGCATTCCCTCCAGCAGTGTAGGAAAGTTTCAATCTCTTCACAGTCTCTCCAACATTATTCAGGTAAGATAGAATCCTCTTGTAGTTTGGGTTTGGATTTCTCTAATAGCTAATGATCATGAGTTTTCCTAATGTATCTTTTGGCTTCCTGGATGCTTTCTTTGGTGAAGTATCTGACCATCTCTGTCTTCCTTGGCCCGTTGTTTTGTTGGTATTTTGCAGTACCTTATAGATGATTGAAATCAGGTGTGACATGTAGTTGCCAAATATGTTTTTCACATTCTGAAGGTAGTTTTTTAATTCTCTTGATAAAGTCTTTGGATGAGCATAAATGTTTGATTCTGAGTAGTTTCCATTTATCTATTTTCTCTTCTGTTGTCTGTACACTGTTGGTCAGATTTTGTAGTCTATCTAAGCTATGTATCAGAACTTCCATTGTTGTCCGTATTTTTTCTTTCATGATCTTTATCGTTTTAGGTTTGATATTTAGATCTTTGATCCATTTTGAGTTCACTTTTGTGTATGGTGTGAGACATGGGTCTTGTTTCGGTATTTTGTAGATGGATATCCAATTTTGCCAACACTATTGGTTAAGGAGACTGTTTTCACCCCAGTTTACAATCTTTGGGCCTTTGTCGAGTATCAGCTGTTCATAAGAGGATACTGATACTTCTGGGGTCTCCATTCTGTTCCATTGGTGTATGTGTCTCTTTTTTGTTCCAGTACCAGGCTGCCTTGACTACCTGTGGCAGTGTAGTAGGTTCTAAGGTTGGGTAGTGTGAAGCCTACCACCGTGTTCTTCTTCTTCAGTAGTGCTTGACTTATCAATGGTTTCTTCCCTTTCCAAACAAAGTTGGTGATTTGTTTCTCCAACTTATTAAAAAATGACACTGGAATTTGTATTGGGGTTATGTTGCATATGTAGATTGCTTTGGGTAAAATAGACATTTTCACAATGTTAAGTCTTCTTATGCAGGAGCAAGATAGATTTCTCCATTTATGTAAGTCTCTTTTGGTTTCTTGCAGTAGGGTCTTGTAATTTTCTCTGTATAAGTCTCTTACTTCTATGGTTAGGTTTATTCTTAGGTATTTTATCCTCTTAGGGGCTATAATAAATGGTATTGATTTGATGATTTCCTCTTTGATGATCTCTTTGCTGGTGTAGAGGAATACCGCGGATTTACTTAGGTTTGTCTTATATCCTGATACTTGGCTGAACTCTTCTATTAGTTCCAGTAGTTTATTTATGGATTGTTTAGGGTTTCTTGTGTATATAATAGGCATATGTATATACGGATATCTTTACTTCTTCCTTACTGATGCAAATGCCCTTTATTTCTTTGCCTTATCTGATTGCTTTTATCAGAATGTCTAGCACAACGTTGAATAGAAGAGGTAACAGTAGGCATCCTTGGCTAGTTTCCATTCTCAGGGGTATTTGCTTCAGTCTCTCTCCATTCAGGATGATGTAGGCAATTCGCTTTGTATAAATGGCCCTTATTGCATCGAGGAATTTCCCTTTTATTCTGATTTTGCTGAGAGTTTTTAACATGAACGAGTGTTGGACTTTGTCAAATGCCTTTTTTGCATCAATTGACAAAATTGGATGATTCTTATAGTTTGTGTTATTTATGTGGTTGATTGCATTAAATGTTTTTCTGATGTTGAACCAGCCCTGCATCCTTGCTGTGAATCCAGCTTGGTAATGATGAATTATTTTTTTGATATCTTGTTGAATTCTATTGGCTAGGACTTTGTTGAAGATTTTTTTTTCATCTAAGTTCATGAGTGATACTAGTTTGTAATTTTCTTTTTTTGTGTGTGTGGGATTTTTCCCTGGCTTGGAAACCCTGGTGGCACAGTGTGTTAAGTGCTTAACCAAAATGTCAGCAATTCAAATCCACCCGGCGGTCCTTGGAAACTCTATGGGGCAGTCTACTCTGACCCCTAAGGTTTCTATGAGTTGGACTTGACTCAGTGGCAGTGTCTTTTTCCCTGGCTCTGGTATCAGGGTTACATTGGCTTCATAGAGTGAATTTGGAAGTATTCTGTCCTTTTATATGCTGTGAAATAGTCTCAGTAGTATCAGAATTAACTCCTCTCTAAACACTTGATAGAATTCTCTGGTGAAGTTATCTGGGCTGGGACTTTATTTGGTTGGTAGCTTTTTGACTAATTTTCCAATTTTTATTTTGTGATGGGTTTATTAAGTTGTCTTACTTCTCTTTGCGATAATTTTGGTAGGTGATGTGAATGTAGACATTTGTCTACGCTCTGTTACAAATCTGTTAAGAGTACAATCTTTCATAGTATTCTGTTAACAATACTTTTAATTTTGGTTGGGTCTGTTGTGACATCTCTTTGTTTCTAATTCGAGTTGTTTCCTGTTTTTCTTTTGCAAGTTTAGCCAATGGTTTATCAATTTTGTTGATCTTTTCAAAAAATCAGCTTTGGGTTTTGTTAATTCCTTCAATTGTTTTTCTATTCTTTAGTTCCTTTAGCTGTGCTCTAATTTTTATTATCTGTTTTCTTCTGGCACATGAGGGGTTCTTTTGTTATTCTCTTTCTACTTGTTCAAGTGGTAGGGTTAATTCTTTGGTTTGGGTCATTTCTTTAATTTGTATGTATGCATATATAGAGATAAATTGTCCTCTGAGCACTGCTTTTGCTGTATCCCATAGGTTTTGGTAGGATGTGTTTTCAGTCTCATTTGATTCCATGAATTTCTTTATTGCATGTTTGAGTTCTTCTATAACCCATGAATTTTTGAGCAAGGTGTTGTTGAGTTTCCATGAATTCAACTTTCTACCCACTTTTTTCTGGTGTTGATTTCAACTTTTATGGCTTTATGGTCCAAGAAGATGCTTTGCAATAACTCAGTGGTTTGGATTTTGTTGAGACTTGCTTTAAACCTAATAGGTGGTCTATTCTGGAGAATGTTCCGTGTGAATTTGTAAATAAGGTGTACTTACCTGTTGTTGGGTACAAAGTTCTGTATATGTCAATGAGGTTTAGTTTATTGATTGTTGTAATAATATCTCCTTTATTTTTATGGAGCCTTTTTCTGGATGATCTGTCCATTACTGAAAGTGGAAGGTTGAAGTCTCCTACTATTATTGTGGAGTGACCTATCTCATTTTTCAGTGTTGTCAGTGTTTGTTCAATGTATATAGATGCTCTGGTATTGGATGCATAAATATTAATATTGTTATATCCTGCTTATATACTGAACATTTAAGCAATAGTGACCATCGTTTTCCACAATGGTAGATTTTACATTGAAATCTATTTTGTCTGAGATCGGTATTGTCACTCCTGTTCTTTACATGCTGTTAGCTTGATACATATTTTTCCATTCTTTGATTTTCAGTTTATTCATCTTTGAGTCTAATGTGTGTTTCTTGTAGGCAGTATATAGACAGATTGTGTTTTTTGATCCAAGCTGTTACTCTCTGCCTCTTTATTGGAGCATTCGATCCATTTACTTGCAGTGTAATTGTTGATAGACATGTGTTTAGTGCTGTCATTTTGGTGCTTTTATTTTTGTGTTGTTGGTGTTTTCTTTGTTCCACTTAATATTCTATTCTGGGTAGGTTTCTTTATAGGCTTTCTTTTTGTTTTTTTTTTCAGAGTTGGTTTTGTGTCTGATGAGACTGCTGTATTGTGTTTCTTGTTTTGATATATCACATTGTTAGTTTGCTTTGTGGCTACCCCTTTGATCCCCTTTAATGTTCTAAGTTTAAAACAATCTTTAACTTTTGTATGTCTCCTTAACTTCTTCTCCATCTGAAAAGGCTATAGCTACTGTAATATATCTCTCTTTATAGTGTGATGATGTCATAGCTTACATATTAAAGTCTCTAATTCTCTACTTTTAATATTTTAGCTTTGATTGATCTTTGTGACTCCCTAACTGAGTAGGACTCTGGATGTTTTGTCCTGCACTGTATCATTAAGTATACATCTGAAGTTATTAATTTGCTAAACAAAGAGCTTCTTTCAGCATTTCTTGTAGTTTTGGTTTGGTTTTTGCAAAGTCTCTAAGCTTTTATTTATCTGCAAATGTCTTAATTTCACCTTCATATTTGAGAGACAATTTTGCACAATATCTCATTCTTGGTTGGAAGTTTTTCTCCTTTAAGGCCTTGTATGTGTCATCCCACATCCTTCTTGCCAACATGGTTTCTGTCAAGAAGTCAGAGGCCAGCCTACAGGGCTTCCTTTGGTATGCTAGTTTTTCTTTAAGTCTAGCTGCCTTTAAGAGTCTCTCTTTACATATCATTTTATTAAGCTCATTTATAGTATGTCTTAGTGTCTTCCTTTTGGGGTCTACTTTTTGTGGTGTTCCATAAGCATCTTGAATATTTATGTTCCCTTCTTTCATAATGTCAGGAAAGTTCTCTGTCAGCAACTCTTCAGTAACTCTGTTTTCTGCTATCCCTCCTTGTTCAAGAATTGCAGTTATTCACAGATTATTCCTTTTGATAGAGTCTCACATGCTTCTTCATTTTTCTTGTTTCTTTTATATAATTTCTCCTTATAAATGCTGGTGTCAGTTGCTTTATCTTCAATCTTGTTAATTCTATATTCCATTTTCTCAATCCTGCTCTTTTGTCTTTGTGCCAAATGGCTTATCTCTGTAGTTTTATTACTGATCTGCTGGATTTCAGGTCACTGATGTTCTAGCCATTCATATAGCTTACTTAATTTTTCCTTTTATTCTGCTGCACTTTGTTTAATCTCTAAAAGGGCTTTATACGTAATTCATTCATATTCTACCTCTGATAAAATTTCAGAAAGGTTTCTTCATCTAGGAAATTGTTTAATTATTTATTTTGGAAGTTTTCTGGAGCCATGGTGGTTTGCCTCTTTAAATGGTTAGGTATTGTTGTCTTTGCACCATCAAAAAGCTGTTCAGTTTCTCTGGTGTTACACCAATGGGAGCTGTGGTGAAGTTGTAAGAAAGGAGTAAGGGCAGTGCTAGATTAGGCCACTAGCCGCCACTGTGTTCTGTATGTGCAGCTGACTTACGTACAGCTTCTCTGGTAATAGAGATGCTGTCAAGACCTGAGATGCTGCTCAGCTTTGTGGCTAGCCCCAGCTGCATCCTCAGGGGTGGCAGGCACCACCTCCTGGCTGATAAAGGTGGTGAACTACTTGTGCTGACTCTCTGGCATCACCTGACTCGAGACTATGGCATAGCTAAGAGAAGAGCAAAGGATGCCTCCACACTTAGCCACTAGACAATGCTGTGTTCTCTAGATGTGCTTATCTCAAAAACTGCTTTTCTGCTGAGAGGGCACTGTCCAGTGGCAACCAAAAGCAGACAGGCCATTAGGGGTAGCTGGCCTTGCCTCCTGGCTGGCAAAGATTACACCTTATTTATGGAGTCTCTCAGGGGCTGTCACAAATTGAATTGTGTGACCCCAAAAATATGTGTAGCCATTTGCCTGGGCCATGATTCCCTGTATTCTATGATTGTCCTCTGTTTTGTGATTTTGCTGTGCTGTATGTTAGAGGACTAGGGTGAGACCATAAATCCCTCTATAAGATCACTTCCCTGTTCCACTGTAAAGGGAGCTTTCCTGGAGTATGGCTTGCCCCACTTTAATCCTATCCTAGAAGAGATACAAGGAAAGGGAAGCAGGCAGAGAATTGGAAACCTCACACCATCAAGAAAGCAAGACTGGGAGCAGAGTGCATCCTTCAGATCTGAGGTTCCTACACCAAGATGCTCTGTGGACAAAGATTGATGCAATACTGGACTTTCCTCCAGAGCTGACAAGGTGGAAAGCCTTCCCCTGGAGCAGACATCCTGAATTGGGATCTGTAGCCTACCAGGCTGTGTAAGAATAAATCTTCTTCTGTTAAAGCCATCCACTCTGTGGTATTTCTGTTAGAGCAGCACTAGCTGACTAAAACAGAATTTGGTACCATGAGAGTGGGGTGCTGTCTAACCAGTACCTAAAATGTGGAAGTCATTTTGAAACTGTGAAAGGATGGAAGATTCAGAAGGAATAAAGAAGGTGCAGATGGTAATAAACAACAGAAGACTGGTGGCAGCAGCAGCAGCGGCGGCAGCGACAGAACCAGAGGCAGCACTGGAGCCTACCCATGGAGCAAGAGAGCTAAGTGGCTGTGCACAGAGTTTTCCTTGCAGAATGGGATTCCAGGCATTTGAATCAGTGGAGCCAGCCTTGCTGACCCAAAGAGCGGGGGAGCTCAGTGCCTTTGTTCAGGACACTTTTCAGCAAGAGTGGGCTGCCTCTGGGCACTTTGAATCAGTGGAGATACAGAGCTTTGGAACACTTGCCTTGGCAGGGAAGATGTGGGCCTGAGGCCCGGGCCATGTGGCCATAGGAAGCAGAAGCTGAAGAGACAAACAGTGTGAGAAGCTGAGCTGCCTCAATCTCAAAAAGTATGATCATGATCTCAGGCATTTGAAAGGGTGGAACAATGGCATCCTGTGTTTGTAAGGGTGGAATTGCCACTCATTTGGGCTTATGGTGCACCTACAGCCAATGGGGAGGTTTCTGTCCAAGTGGGCCTTGAAGACAGAGTTGTAGTACAGGGCTTGGAGTCCCCACTCAGAATCCAGAGAATGTGGCCAATACCTAGGGTCTGGAGGACAGGGTCATTGTGTAAAATGTCTCAGAAAATGTAAGAGTATTTTCAAAGCTTTGATGGCTAATGTAATGAGTTCTGCTGACTTGCCTGTTGCCTGTTAATGCCTTCTTTCCTTGCAATTTCTCCCATTTCTAATGGAATGTCTGACTTGTGCCTGTTCTGCCACTGTAGCTTTGGAAGCGGAGAGCTTGTGTTCTAGGTTTCTTAGGTATAGAGGAACTTCTGAACTTTTGGACTTGGAACTGGTTAAGACTTCCATCATATGAAATGGACATGATTTTGCTATGATGGGATGACAGTGTTACATGTTTCAATGATGTGATTTTTGGGGTGCCAAAGGGTGGGGTGTCATGGATTGAATTGTGTCCCCCCCAAAATATGTATAGCCATTTGCCTGGGCCATGATTTCCTGTATGTTATGATTGTCCTTTGTGATTTTTCTGTGCTGTATGTTAAAGGATTAAGGTGGAACTGTAAATCCCTTTGGAAGGTCACCTCCCTACTCCACTGTAAAGGGAGTTTCCCTGGAGTATGGCTTGCACCACCTTTAATCCTTTCAACTTAGAAGGGATAAAAGGAAAGGGAAGGAGGCAGAGAATTGGAAACCTTACACCATCAAGAAAGCAGCACTGGGAGAAGAGTGTATCCTTCAGACCTGAGATTCCTGAGCCAAGGTGCTCCCTGGACAAAGACTGATGCAATATCAGACTTTCCTCCAGAGTGGACAAGGTGGAAAGCCTTTCCCTGGAACGAACATCTCGAATTTGGACTTGTAGCCTACCAGGCTGTGTAAGAATAAATCTTCCTCTGTTAAAGCCATCCACTCTGTGGTATTTCCGTTACAGCAGCACTGGCTGATTAAAACAGAGGCCATCAGCAGATGCTACAACATGGCTCAATGAAAGGAGGTAGAAATGGCACTGCCACACTCAGCCACTAGTCACTGCTACATTCTCTAGATGTGCATATCTTAAAAACTGCTTTTCTGCTGAGAAAGACATCGATCAGCAGCAGCCAATAGCAGCCAGGCCCTCCGGGATAGCAGTCCCCATCTCCTGGATGACAAAGGTGGCACCCGACTTATGGAGTCTCTTAGGGGCCATCAGCAGATGCTATGATGTGATTCAGTAAAGGAAGGTAGAAATGGAACTATCATACTGAACAGCCAATCACTGCTGCATTCTCCAGATGTGTTCATCTTAAAAACTGCTTTCCTGCTGCAAGAAGAGTTTTCCAGCAGCAGCTGATAGCAGCCAGGCCCTTAGGGCTGGCAGGCCCTACCTCCTGGCTCACAAAGGTGGTGCTCTACTTATGGAGTCTCTCAGGGGCTGTCAAGTGTGGCTGCCTCTGCCTCTTAGCGTACCAAGCGTACCAAGCGTACCAAGCGTCCTGCCTGAGCTACCTCTCCTGCCTGAATCAGTAGTATCTATGGCATACCTCAAAGAAAAGAGGGGCAAGGGCACTGGCACCTTGGTCACTAGCTGCTCCTGGGTTCTTTAGCCATGAACATCCCAAGCAAATCTTCTCTGCTAGAGGATATAATGCTAACTTAAGCACTGCAGTTCAGCATAGCAGCCAGTTTGTGCCAGGCTCTCAAGCTTGGCAGTCCCAGTCCCAGTCTCCCAGTTAATAGAAAAAGGGGTCCATACCTGTAATCTTCTCAGCCACTTCACCAGCAGAAGTGGAATTCACTGCCCCACCGTCTTGACTCTGACAAGGTAGTTTCCCCCTTCCTGTCACCCAGTCTGATCTCACAATCCTATGCCTGATCTTGGGGCTCCAGAATGTCCACATTGCTCCATTCAGTTATTTGTCTAGGCCTTAGTTCTCAGAGGAAATTGAGGAGATGTGCGATTAGTCTGCCTTTTTGTCCCTGCCTCTCCTAATTCTATCTTCTCACGCTGTGTTGTCCAACACAGTACCACAAGCACATGTAGCTATTCAAATTTAAATAAAACTTAACATTCAGTTCTTTCTTCACATTTTCCACAATTCAAGAGCCCACCAGGTCACACGTGGCTAGTGGGTACCATATTGCACAGGGAAGATAGAACGTTTTCATCATTGCAGAAGGTTTTACTGGACTGTGATGTTTTCACTATATATTATCTAAATTGAAGCACTGAATTTACAGAAAGGTCAGGAACTTGAATCTAAAGCCACTGACTTTCATTATCTTTGACTAGTGAATGCTGTAGAGACCCTCCGTGATACAAATGGCTAACGTGCTTGGCTACTAACAAAAAGACCGGACGTGGAAATCCACCTCGAGGTGACTCAAAAGAGCTAACAACCTACTTTGGAAAAATACAGCCATTGAAAGCCTATGGAGCACAGCTTTACTCTGACACACATGTGATAGCCATGAGTCAGGCCTCAGAGGAATGAACACTGCAGGCGTCTACAGTGACCCATCTAACAAAACTGTATACATTCACACATAGAAACAAACCCATTGCCATCAAGTTAGTACCAACTCATGTCAATCCCATGTGCTACAGAGTAGAACTGCTCCAGAAAAGTTTCTTGGCTATAATCTTTACAGAAGCATGTTGTTGGGCCTTCCTCCCTTGGAGCCTCTGAGTGGATTCAAACCATCAACTTTTGGGTTAGTAGCTGATTGCAAAGTATTTACCCAGTAAATCCCATACACACATATAGGAAAAAAGGGAACATCATGCCTTGTGAAAATTCTATACCTTTTAAAAAGTAATCATCGTATCACTTTTAGTCTCTTGTTTGGAGGATGTTATTTTATTGTAAGACATCATTTTTATTAAATACACTGTAGTACAAGAGACTTTCCATGTCAGGTTGAGAGAAGCTGGTCACATGATTTACAAACAAAACTTTTTTTTAAAACACTGATATTCAGGTGTCACTTGGAAATCAGCCAAGATGCAGTGGATCTTATAAAGCAATGGGCCTCAAAAGAGATTGCAAAATAAGAGCCGGTAAGTATCGGCACAGAGACATCACATTAAAAAGAAAAAAAATCAAATCAAAAGAATTCCAAATACCAGGTCACAGTTTAAGGGGAGATGTATCTGCAGAGAGATATTGAAATATGCATGTCTATGGCCCAGATATATACAAACTTCTTTCCATATACAGAAGCAAATGTAGAGAGTGTCCACCTCTCTAGGCAGATTTGTAACTCATACGTAGTGATCAAGGAATGCAGGGAGCAATATTTCACCAGAATTTGGTCATTGGGTCAAAGGGGTTACATATTTAACATCCACATTTAACTCAAAGACCTTGTATTGAAAACATTTCTATGTTCTTTATACAGTTGTTAGGCAATCGAAAGATATACCAGCTGCAGGATGTAGGCCTTTTACATTTCATTTTATTTTCTCCAATTTATTTTTCCTGTTCAAACATTTGACTATCAGCAGCTTTTGTTATGCTTGCTCCAGTATGTTAAACATTCAGCCAACCTTCACTAGGGATCATTTTTTCATTAATGCACAAAAATAAAATCAACACAGACCTGGCCTAGAATGCATAGACTGTAAAAATGTCATCCCTACCTCTTCTCATTTCGTCTCCTGAGACGTATGTTAAGATGGCAAAAGAGTCGCTTAGTTGTGGTTGTGAAATTCACAGTGTTTAGCCTGCAACACACATATATATTTAATTGTTTATTTTTTGCTTCACTTTGTGTTTGTGATGAATGGAGCAAAACATATACTAAAAAATCCATTGCCATTGAGTCGATTCTGACTCATAGTGACACTATAGGACAGAGTAGAACTGTCCTATAGAGTTTCCATGGAGCGCCCGGTGGACTTGAACTGCCAACCTTCAGATTAGCAGCTGTAGCACTTAACCACTACACCACCAGGGTTTCCAAAAAAAGTTATATATGTGTGTGTGTATATGTATATGCATATGTATATGTATACACACACACAGAAATACATGTGTAAAAATAAATAAATAAATAAATGCTAGAAGAAAAGAATGCAAAAACTAAGAATACTCAAGAACCTCTGACTTGAGCAGCAGGCATTCATTCCAGCCCTCACAACAAGAAAATACACTTCCCTGTGCTATTGTATTTAACTATAAATCCCTCCCACCCTTAATTCTTCAGAGTAACATGGGAAATTCATGTACAAGCTATCATAACATCAGAGCCTCTGCATTCCAGTTGCGCCTTGTGAAGAAAATGGCTTGAACTGCTAATTTAGCCATGTGGGGAGTCAGGTCACTAACCAGTCCTCTTGAGAAACTGTCTGCAACAGTGATATATGGTCAAACCAAAGCTGGAGATCGAAAGCAAAAATTCTCAGGGAGCAAGGGGAAGAAAGAAAACAACGGAGGAGCAACAGAATTGGGGGTGTGTGTATGCGCAATCGTTTATTTAATTAGATATAGTTTAATGCTAGTGGCATTATAGAGTGTCCAATTTGCAATTTGCAAAAGGAAAGGTAAAAATAAAAATCCATTTCTGACCTGGGGATTCTGTTGTCATGGTTCTTTACAAAGGCCAGCATTTTCCTCTGCTGGATGCTGCAGTCAGGCGCCGAGGCGGGAATTCCTAAGAGCTGCTCAGCTCACTATGGGGACTTGGAATTCTTGCCATTGGCCTCCAAGACTCTGGGCTCCCAACATTCCAATTCTTTTCTGGAATGTTTGCACACTGAGCACAAGTATAAAGGGGTCACAACGGGACAATGTGAGCATAATACAAAGGAGCAAAAAGAGAGGAAAATAAAATCACTTTCCCTTTCCTGAACCTTTATATAAGGAGATCTGCTTCAGTCTGTGTTTTCCCTTACAAGGAGCCAGAGAGAGGACTTGATGTCATGGGATGGCTTTGATTCTGTTGTGTTGGGAAGCACATTATCTGAAATATGTCTTCCACTTATGCAGAAATGCACAGAGATGGAGAGTACAATGCAGTCCTACCAACACAGGGAATGGAAGCACTAACAGCAAAATGACATTAGAAAGTTTTGGTTAGTTAGCAGATTTTATGCAAATTATTCATACTGCCCCCTACTTATAATTATTTCTATTACTGTGTGCCTATAAATTTATACATTAACACACAAACACACCACATATGTGTGTTCGCATGTGTATAAATTGAGTATTTATAACACGTATATAAATACATGAACATACCACAGGTAGCGCTGGTGTGAACATACACATATAATATGAATTCTGATATAGTCTTTTATAGCATAGTTCAAAATGTTTTCTAAGTAAGCCTGAGTGTGACATTGGTTCAGTGTACAAGGATTTAGCAGAAGCCACAAGCAGGATTATATGTCACAATATCTCAAGCTGTTTGTCATCTCACGTATTTCATGTTCTTCTAACTTCATATCTTGCTCCACAAATTTATGTAAATGTGATTTTTTTTCATTAACTGCTTGTCTGTAGATTACAGTCTGCCACATCAGACTCTTCATGAGACACATGATCTAGTGGTCAAGATCATGAACTTTAGAGTCAGAACACTTGGATTAAGTCCCAGTTGGGACCAGGAGTTACTCTAGACACTTGTAGCATTCCACTTAACTTTCCTGAGCCTCAATTTCCTCACCTATAAAATGGGAATAATTCCTGCCTTATCAGGATTCAATATGCTAACATATGTGAAAAATGTTTAGAAAATGATTAAATATGATGAATGGAAATAACTGCTCAACTGGCTTTAGGCTACAGAATTGAGTTTGTCACAGCTACTGTTGTCATTTGTACGTATCTGATGGTAGGCCACATTCTGCAATCATTGCATTTTAGAATGAGGATGTTAGTTTTCCAAAAATTATAAGACCATGAGAAGCGGGGGTGGTGAAGCAATAGTGGTGAATATTTTAGGATATTCTGTGGCTTGCTCTGCTACTGGAAGAGCAATCTGGGATTCTTTCACTGTGAGATGTCTCTGAAATCAGCATGTGGTCTTGAGACAACAGAGGAAATAACGGTGATGATGATGACAATAAACAGCAGTATAAATCACTATAAAACTCGCACTTGCATAGAACCTTTCAGGTCAAGGCCTTGAAGGACTTGTCAGAAGGTAAGGAGATTTTTCTTTTCTTTTTTCCTTCAGAGAAAACACAAAACTGTAATGGAGTGAAATGCTCCCATCTTCTCATTTGCCTTAAATCCTTGTCTAAAACTGTAGCAATCTCCTTGAATTTATTTCCTTCAAACATTACCTCTCTTGTTCTCTGTTAAAATAAAACAAAGAACTGGCTGCTTCTTCCCCAGAGAGCAGCTGGCCAGTCACACAGAGTGACAAACTTGTGTAGGTTTTCAGGTCATTGCTGATGGAATCGAGAAAAGTTGTGTACAAATCTGCCTCTTCCTTACTGCTGTGCAGAGCTCCACAGTGTTTGAACAGTACCATGGTTCCTTAGCATGATATATATAACGTGTATATATATCATGGAGATATGGCTTTCATTATATTATTATGTGTATTTTGGAGGGTTTTGTTTTTCACTGACAAAGAGAACAAATAGCTTAACTCCCACCTCTCAAAGGCCAGCACAGAACTTACAGGGACTGCAGGGTTCATCTTGCCCAGTCCTCTCACTTGACCACAGATGCTCCTGGATTTCCTTTTGTTCTCTGTTAATTTACACTTCTGAATTTTTGAGAACTGACTTTCAAAGCCTATAGTGGAAAACAAGGTGTCCCAGTAATTAATGGGTCCAAGCAAAATCTAAATGGAGCTATTGCACCTTCAGAAACAAGTATGAAATAAAATGAGCTAAGATGAATTAAAAATCACTCCTTCCCAATCTGGCTCATGTTATAAAGATGACAAATTAGCAAAATTACCCTCACAGAGGGTAGCAAATTTTCTTGAGGAACAGAAAGAATTTTCTTCCTTGCTATAACTGACCATCTGAATACCTGTAAATTTCTATTCAAATTTACACCCTCTTTTTGCAAAACCAGTGACGTGGCCCAGAAGCACACCTCCAATGCTTGACCTGGGCACAGCCTCTCATTAGCATGTTGTGCCTAACTTTTTTTTCCACCTTTTAATGAAATGAAGATAACAGAACAACATACTGACAGGGGAGGACACTTGGAGTGAAACCACTCTCCCAACCAGAGCCCAGAGCAAGGACTTGGCCTCTGTACACTGAACGTCAGTACATGTGGTATCTCGAGCTGAGCTCTTGCCCTCGGGGATTGCTCCCGCCCTTCCCACAGATGCGTGAGTTTCACATCCAGGCTTCAGGGTCCACACGAGTTAAAACCCATCACCGTCATACAATGCAGAGACACTTAAACTCAGCTAATGAGCTCCATTAGCTTCCCCTAATTATATATGTTATACCTCTTTATAGATCTGCTCTACTTATCAGGGACACAACACCCGGAGTGGTAGTTTCTGCACAACAAGGTATTAATTGACAAAGACCATGCACAGTTTTGCTTGCACAGTTAAAAAGATGGGTGGGGTAGAAGGTAGGGATGGAAGGGAGTTGCTATCTGAAAAGTTCAGTAGAAGAGAAGCTTGCCTCCACATTTATAGTGTTCTATCTCTTCCAAGTCCTTGGCTTTCACATCTGACCCTGAAATTATGTCTGGACGAGAATTCACCTATTTTTAGCCCAACGTGCCAAAGGCTGGAGGGATAATATTTGGGAAACAAGCCAGGGCCATCGCCGTGACCTACGGATCTCAGACTGTATCTGTATCCCAGACTGATGGCATTTGAGGCACCACCTTGGGCCTCACAGACACCATCTTTCCTCTTTCCCACACTACAGTGCTTCTGGTGGCGGGAAGAGAATAGTCCCATGGCACAGAGTTCAACAGTCTTTTGTACTCCTCAGAAAGGTCCTCAGGGGAAGGTGCTGAATATACTCCTTCTGGCTAACAGTTGCTGGGTTTTTCCTAAATCAGGACTGATGCCAGCTGATCCCAATGGCCATCTTTGTTCTTCCCATACTGTGGTTAATAATAAATCTTCTTTCTCTCTGTTCTCAATCTCCCATAGATAAAGGCTTCCCAAATTGAACACAAGTTTTCCTTTTTCATATACAGGCTTAAGCCATTCAAAACCAATAAGAAGTAATAATAATAAATAAATAGAAGTAAATCCATAGAAACTCCTGGTGTCTGTACAGCAGAAGTGACAAAGTTTGAGTCAGATATTTGTTTTCCCTTTTTTTCATCCACATCAAAGGCAGGAATACAACAAGGCATTGTTAGTTGTGGTGGGCAAACTGGAGTGTCTGCTGATATAACAAATTAGGTTTGTTAAGGCCTTTGTCTATGCAGAGTTAATAGTAATGCAGAAGCCAGATTGAGTAAAAAGAAAGAACTGAGAAGCAAGGAAGGCGAAATAATAATAATAAAACAAAAACCGGGGAATGAACCAAGGGAGATGGAAAGAGAGAAGAGATAATGCCAAAAAGAAGTCAAGATTGTGTCTACAGATGGAGAAGTACACATTGCTTCCCTCTGAAAGCATCTCGGTGTCTTTGCTGTTAATACTGTCAGAGTTAAGAACAGCAATTTGATGGCATCCAGCGGCAGTTAAAAGACGTTCATCCTCTGGCTGTCTGAGGAGGTGTGTTGGGAAGGGTCGGTCTGGGAGAAAGGGCCCTAGCCTAGAATATCCAGATAGACCGGAGACGCCTTGGCCAAGTTCTGGAGCAGGGTGTGGATGCCCTTGATGTTCTTCCGCATATGGGGTTCTCGCTGCCAGCATCCCAGCATCAGCTCGTAGACCTCCTGGGGGCACGTTCGAGGTCGCTGCAAGACTCGGCCCTGAGTAATGCATTCAATCACCTGGATGGAGATCAAAGACAGGATCAGATGGCGAAAAGACGGCAGATAAAAGAAAGGACAGTGCAAAGAGGGGCGGAGAGAGGGCTGTTGTGTAGAAGCCCTTTCAATTATTATTGTTATTTAAAAGAGAGCAATAATGACAGGCTGGTTTATGTCATAGTCAATTTAACTTTTATTCCCCCTCCATTATTTAAGCTACTTTGACTTCATAAAACCTGTGCAGGAACAATGGTGCTTTTGGTGTTTCAGTGGTAGAATGCTCGCCTTTCAGGTAGAGACCAGCTTCAGTTCCTGTCCCACACACCTCACATGCAGCTACCATTCCTCTGCCTGCAGAGGCTTGTGTGTTCCTATGATACTGACCAGGTTTGGGCGGAGTTTCCAGACTAAAAGAAAGGCCTGGCAAACTACTTCTGAAAATCGGCCAGCGAAAACCCTTGGGTTCACAATCGTCAGATACACATCCATTCATGGGGATGGCACAAGATCGGGCAACCTTTTGTTTTGTTGTCCCCAGGGTCACCAAGAGTTGAGGCCAACTTGGTAGCCACTAACAACAACAGTAGAGAAACAATGCACCTATATGCAATGCTCCCAGACCTTGAACTGGAATTAACATGTATGGTATGTTTATGTTTTGGGTTAATATGCTGATTGACAAGGGAAACCCAGGCCATAGAAACAACATTCCATCTTGTGTAGTGAAATGGGATGAAAGACGGATATGGATCAGAAAAATGTGTGAGACACCTGACCAAAAAGCTATGCCTCCAATACACAAGGTCTGATAGCTAGGTCCATCAATTTAATTGTTCTAAGTGTTGCATAGCTCATTGCTGAGTGTCACTACAGTCACCTTCAAAATATTCCCCTGGGGAAGCCACGCACTGATGCTAGCACCTAGTCTACCCTTCAAAGCAGTTTTGGAACTCTTTCTGGAATGGCCATTGCACATGATAACAAGGTGGCAAGTTTGTGAACTGAATTGTATAGGTGTCTGTGAGGGAGTTTTTAGCCAGTAAACAGATAACTATACTGTAACTCCCTCCCCACTCACCTGATCTGGCCCCCGCTGCTAAAGGAAATATTGAAAGGCATTTTGATGACATTCATGATATCAAGGGTAATACAATGACAGCTCTGATGGCCATTCCAGAAACAGTACCAAAATTACTTTGAACAGTGGACTAGGCCCTGGAGCCAGTGCATAGCTTCCCAAGGGGGATACTTCAAAGGGGATCGTGGCGAAACCCAGCAACACATATGTAGCGCTCTTTCTAGGATGAGCTCACAAACTTGTCAGACCTTGTAGACATATTTGAAAATGTGTCAGAATATGAAAACAAAATGATTGAGTTTTCTGTGTTAATTCATGAAACTTAACATCTTGGTGGAGTTAATGTTCTAGTGAAATGTGAACAAAGGAAAAGAAATTTGAGACTTCATTGGAGCAACACCAAAACCCTTGCTGGACTAGGAGGCTGCTGCAGTCCTACATCTGCTATCAATTTATGAGATTCACAGCGAAAAGTCAGTCCTATCACCAGAGAATCATAGATGTCTCTAAAACTCTTTTTGCCAAGACATTAGGGACAGAGAAGGCAATTTGGAGACGTTGCCTCCAACAAAGTCACATTAGATCACATCCTGACCTGCAGCTCAGAGGAGACCTTCAGCTCCCGGAGAACTCAGGTCTCTCAGGCCCGCGCTCACCTCATTATTTGATAGCTGGTACCAGGGCTGCTTGCCGTATGTGAAGATCTCCCACAATACAACCCCCAGGCTCCAGACATCACTCTCTGTGGTGAACTTCCTGTACATGATGCTCTCTGGAGGCATCCAGCGAATGGGCAACATCGTGTGGCCACCGACCTGTGGAAAAGGGATGAGCAAAGAGGTGTCAGTCAACCCTGAAACCAAGTTCCCGTCGTCAGGGAAAAGGGTGCGGAAGGGAGCTATGGGAAGATATCTTTCTTATGTTTCTATTTACTAGACTTATTTGTTATAAACTTGTTGGGAAACTACGGTTTCTTTATATAGGTGGTCTCCAACTTACAACACAGTCAAGTTACGATGAATTGCACCTAACACCATCCTTTCTTGTTTGTTTTTTGGTGCATGCTATCATTATAATATGTGCTACATATAACACTGTAGCATCTAATTTACTGATGTTATTCTCACACCAGCTCCTAAAGAGAAATAAAGACCAGATTTATAAAGATACTACTAATAAAAGGAAGCAATAATGAAAACTGTAAACAAAACAAGATACTCAATTTACATCAGAACCAACATAAAATGGTGTTATTGGACCAAATTATATACCCCCAAAAGTGAGACTATCAATCTGGCTGGGCCACAATTCCCACTATTGTGTGGTTGTCCTCCATCCTGGGATTTTCTTAGGTTGTAAATACTGATTTCAGCCTGTGGTCAATAGGGCAAGACTGGATTACGTCAAAGAGAATTAGAGTGGGATTGTAATGCCCTCACTAAAGTCACCTCCCTGATCCAATGTAAAGGCACGTTCCCATCTTTTATTTTACAAGAGATAAAAGGAAAGGGAAGTGAGCAGAGAGTTGGGAACCTCATATCACAAAGAAAGCAGTGACAGGAGCAGAATACGTCCTCTGAACCTTAGGTTCCTGCACTCAGATACTCTCAGACCAAGGGAAGACTGATGATGAGGATCTTCCTCCAGAACTGACACAGCAAAAGAGCTTTCACCTGAAGTTGAGGCCCTGAAGTTGGACTTGCAGCCTGCTAGACTGTGAGAAAATAAACTTGTCTTAATTAAAGCCATCCACTTGTGGTGTGTTTCTGTTATAGCAGCACTACATGACCAGGCCAGAGGGCAAAGACTGTTTAAATAAATATTGTATATTATTTGAAATTCTGTTTCAAAACTTGGTAAGAATAGCGGTGACAATAGGTTAGATAAAAAAAGGCACTCACAACATAATATTCCAATTAATACGACAACACTGACCAGGATTATAACTAGGGGGTCAAACTAAGGGCTAACAAGCTTGGCTGTTAACCAAAAGGTTGGAGGTGCAAATCTACTCAGAGGCACCTTGGAAGAAAGGCCTGGTGATCTTCTTACAAAAATATCAGTCCCTGAAAACCCTATAGAACACAGTTCTGCTCTGAAACACATGGGGACATCGTGAATTGGAGTTAACTTGATGGCAACTCATTAGTTTCTTTTAAATTAGCATTCAGAATGACTACACAATGCCTCTACTTCCTTAGCAAGGGCAGGGTTACCTTCCCCAGTAAGGTGCTCCTTGTGTGTCCTGCTGTTTCAAACATCCTACCCATAAGCTAATGGTAGGCCAGGCAGAAATTATTATCTCCATTTCACAGACGAGGCAATTTGTCTGTTAATTGCTTAACAGACAAAAAAACAGCTCAGGTCTTTGGACTTCAAGTTCAGTACTTTCCTCTGCTACAGGATATTTCTATTTAGCTTACTATTTACAGAAAAACAATCAGAACCCAAAAAACAAAAAAACCCAACAAATTTTAAAAAGTTCATTTTAGTGAAAACACTGAAGCTAGAGTATTGAGTGGCAGTAGCATTTGCATAATCAAAGAGAATTTGTTTTACAGCAAAGACTTCTTTATGCTTTAATACTACATGGAGAAGAGTCGGGAGCTCTGGTCATGCAGTAGTTACGAGCTAGGCAAAAGGCTGGCAATTTGAATCTACCAGCCACTCCTTGGAAATCTACGGGAGCAGTTCTGTTCTTTCCTACAGGGTCACTGAGTCTGAACCAACTCAACAGCAGGTTAGAGAAGAGTTAGGTATTTCATTTTCAAATGTGTAGACTTGTAGTGCTGTCTAATCTTAAAACCACTAACAGATTTTTGTATAGTAGCCCTATGAAGAGGCTCCTAGGTCCCCTTCTTCAGGCTGGTAAAACGCCAGTACTCACAGCATGTCTGACATCGGGGTCAGCAAGTGGCTTATATTTCAGGAGGAACTAGATCTGTTATAACTCTTGGACCCTGAGATTAATGCCACACAGACTTTCTGCCCAATTATAATTTCGAATACAATTGGGACTCATTCAAGGAGCCATGCCTTGAATCAGACTTCCAGTGCCTGGAAAATGATCCTCAACTCTACAGCCCAAGTTGCCGACAGGGTCAGAAACATCTGTTACACCTGGCGATCTCAAATGATGCTCTTAGCACTGTAGCAAGCACCAGAGTGTGAAAACAGCAGATTGCCCCACTGCCCTCCGTTCTTCTCTGTACAATGACTCCAGATCTGACAAGCAGGAACATAACTTGCTGGATTAGAGTTGAAATGTTCCTTTATCTTTAGCACGAAGTTTTTAATACAGCAGAAGCTACAACCAATCATGAGGATGGTGCAGGACCAGTCAGAGTTTCGTTCTGTTGCTCATCGGGTTGCCATGAGTTGGAAGCCACCTTGATGGCAGCTAACAACAAGACGGTCAAGAAGGAAGTACTCAAGGAGATAACTGGGCAAACTGGTGCATTATAAATTTAATACACTAAGTCTTCTAAAGGTGTTGCTTCCTCCTCTATAACCTTTTCCATTTTCTCTCTCCAACGAGAAAGTCATTTTGGATACATTCATGAGAATAATCAAGCCATAAGACTCCCCTTTTCTCCACCCACTATAAAACCAAACCTGCTGCCATGGAGTCAATTCTGACTCAGAGCAACCCTGGAGGGCAGAGGAGAACTACCCCCACAGTGCTTTCCAAAGAGCATCCAGTGGACTCAAACTGCAAACTTTTCTGGTTCACCGTTGTCGCAGTTAACCACTACTTCGTCAGGGTTTCCACCCTCCTCAAGGATCCCCCTTTGTTTCTCTGTTCTCTAGGTTGCCTACCTTGCTAACGGCCAAGAGTTCAGGCCAAAGCATAAAAGCTCTTGTTTCTCTCAAAGGAGGGAGGAGAAAAGATTGAAATTGTGATTTACATGTTTTCCTATCTGATCATTTATTTTATGCTTGCAATCTCTGTGGGATAGATTTCTCACTTTAATTTTTTCAAGAATCCCTTCTGGGATTTCACACATGCTGTTATAAATAATGCTTTCCTTGTTCCAATGTCAAACGGGTGAGTGGTGGGAGAATCTAACAGGAGTTCAGACAGGGTTCACAAGTTTCCTAAACTTGCTCAAACATTTCTGAACATTTCTTCTGCAGAGCTTTCTCAGGATTTGGAGGGCATGTCACAAAAGTAGACCCCCTCAGAAGTCACCCCGGTTACAAATTACTGTCACAGTCCAGTCACAGTGAATCAATGGTTTGTAGACCTCACAAACCACATCCTGAGCTGCAACAAACACAATGAAACATTTGTTTTTTATTGTGTGACTTGGCAGCTTGCCCTCATACCCTTGCTTAAATATTTGTAAGAAAGAAAGTGATCCAGAGGGCTCACAAACGACACTTGGAGTCAGAACCCACTCGATCCATGACTGCCCAAGAGCCACAGTTCCCAAAGAGATGTTCCAACTATCCAGTTGGGTCAGGCAACACACCTCTCGCTACAATCACCAGATTGAAACTGGTGCAAGATGAGAAAATATCACTTTCTGGGGACTGAGACTTGCAAGTTTTATTTTCCTCAAGCCAAGAGCCTAGGGTTCTGTTTCCTTCTGTGCTACTAACTAGTTTGGAGAAGTTACATGAGCTCTGGCTTATCTCTTTACAGGTTAGATGTGAAGGGTTGGACCAGCTCTTAGTTACTGCTGCTGCCACCATAGTCATCTGTTAGGTGTTGAATTAAATCCCACTGCCATCAAGTCAACTCTAACTCACAGCATACAGGACAGAGTGGAACTGCTCCACATAGATTCCAAGGAGCACTTGGTGGATTTGAACTGCTGATCTTTTGGTTAGCATATGTAGCACTTAACCACTGTGCCACTAGGTTTTCCATATCGGATCCGACCACTTGGCTTGGCTCCCAGATATGTATAGAAGTCCTGGTCCTTCTACCTGTGATTGTGACCTATTTGGAAATAAGGGTTTTATTTTGTTATATTAATGCAGTTACACCAGAGTATGGTGGACCCTAAGCCTTGTCACTTCTACATTATACAAAGAGCAAAAGAGACACAGGCATATAAGGGAATGATAGATGCCAAGGAACATGAAGGAGCTCTTAGGATTCCCAACAAGGACCTGCCCTGAGAGTTGTGCCTTGAATTGGATTTCTAGCCTCCTGAACCATGAGAAAATAAATTTCTATTCTTGAAAGTCACGCATTTGTGGTATTTATTTTGTCACAGCAGCACTAGGTAACTAAGACATCATCCATCATTTACATAAAACCTTACAACTAACAAAAATTCTTCACATAATTATCACATTTGTACCCAGCAGTTACTAAGATAGACATTGGCTTACTGAGATATTACAAACAATAAACAAAAGTTCGAAGAGTTGAAGTAGCTTACCTTCAAACACACAGAACTCCACCCCACTGGACATCTTATAACATCTGCATTTCTAGCTTCTCTTGTACCCTGAGTCCAGCCAGCAAGCTAGCGTGGAATCTCAGGCAAAACTTACTTACTACTCTTAGGAAGTTTAATGTCCTTCCCTTTCTCTCTGTTTTTCAAAGGTCTCCTAAAGGGAAACTCAAGTTGCATCAACTCTAGTAATTCTCTTCCTTGCTCAGTGGCTGTTTGAAGCACCAGGAAGCCCACTGACCTTAGCACCCAGTTCCTATAGCGTCAGTTCTGACTTGTAGTGACCTTATGTGCATCAGAGTAGAATTGCGATCCATACACAGGGTGTGCAATGTCTGACTCTTCAGGCTTTTCTCCCAATGATCCTAGAGTAGGATTTGATCTACCAACCTTCCCATTAGCAGCCAAGGGCCTTCATTTCACCATCCAAGGACTCCAGCACCCTTAGAATAGCTCTGCTAGCACCAAAGACGCTTTCCTCACACGCTTTGAGAGAGATGGCTCTTAATCAGGTATGGCTAGCAGGAGTTAGAAAGGCTTGGTGATAAACCTACCATGTCTCTGACTTGGACTTCTTGTCAGAGCTGATATTTGGGGATGAGTTCTCAATTGTGTTCTTTCAAATAGATAGGGATTCTCAATTTTCTAATTCATCTCTCAATCACTTCTCTAAACTCCTGATAGAACCAAGTTTTAGATTAGATGACTGGAAACAGTCTCAACTATCTGATGCCACAAATACAAGTGAAATAATGCAATGCAATAAAAAATATTGGATCCACCGAGTATGAGATCTCTAAAGTGTATAAGATCTGACAATCTACTTGCAAAAATTAGCCAATGAAAACCTATGGGTCACAACACAGGGTCATCTGATACAGTGCTGGAGACGAGTCCTCTAGATTATAAGGCACTATACCCAAACCCACTGTCGTCAAGTCTATTCTCACTCATAGTGACCCTATAATAGCCTGCAAAATGGACTCAAACATAACTAGCAATCATGAAGAGAACATGGGATTTGGCAACATTTCCTTCTGTTGTAGGGTCACCATTAGTCAGAAATGCTCAAGAGAAACTAATAACAATAACGTTGTGCAAGAAATCTCATTCCCCAGTTTTCCATTTGTACTGTAAATCAAGGCAGTGTCCATCGTGAAGACCTGAAGTTATTTAATCTGGAATGACTTCTAGGAAAACTTCTAATTCATATACATAAGGGAGTATTATTCTAAACATGGTGATTAGGGTCCTATAGCCACTGGGGCTGGAGAAAAAGGGAACAGACTAAAGGAAGAAGTTAAACCATGAAAATAAACAAAAACAAAAAATCCTTGAAGGGCCATAAGAACTGCTAATCACTGCAACTTGGTTAAATAAGCAAAGCTAATTGGAACAATACCTGAAGCCCAGGGCCAAAAGAAATTCTGTAGCATCAAATGTAAATCAAGTTCCTGAAAATAATTGATTTTGTGTTTAGAACTTATGAAGGGGGAAAAAGAACCAAAAAACTCTTAGCTCTCCTTGTTTATTTCTACGACACCTTATAATTTTGATAGTGATACGTGTAAACCAAACCAAACCAAATCCACTGCTGTCAACTCGATTCTGACTCACAGTGTCCCTATAGAACAGAATATAACTGCTCCACAGAGTTTCCAAGGAGCACCTGGTGGATTTGAACTGCTGACATTTGGTTAGCAGACACAGCACTTAGCACTACACCACCAGGGTTTCCAGATAGTATAGGAGGCTCTATTTAAAAAACAAAAACAAAAACAACCTTTACACTAGTTAAAATACCTAGGGTCTAATTATCCTTTAAGTCTTCTTGTTTAGAAGGTATTTCAGGTAAATAATTCTTGGGAAAAAATTTAAAAGGCCTTTGGTAAAACTGTCTACAAATCCAAATCAGTGATTTTATTATTTTTAAATAAAAACAAGCAAATATAATCAGTTCTGTACTAGTATTAATTTCTTATCTTACAAATCCAAAGAGTACATTCTTTGGTCATTAGGTTATAAACAGTGAAAATTTCTCCCATGACTTGACAAGCACTGCAATTTATTTCTGTGACACAAGAAAGCTAGGATTTAGGAAAGTTATGGAACTGGCTGAACAGGTTTAAATGTGAATTGGTAACCTATTCATGCTGGGAGTCTACATATGTTCTCCTTCATGTTTTGTAAATGTACATATTGTCCGTATGCCTGGTACAAGTTAGCAGGGAAGCCACGAGTCACTTTCCAGGTGTACTGGGAGATAAACAAGACAGTAACAAGTTTAGATCTCCTCATTGTGCTGAGCTTCTCACAGAATGCACCTGCTATCCCCATCTGCCTCATCACCTTCTCTTCTATCTGTATCCATTCCTCTCTGTGTTCCCCTTCCTAGCCCTTTCTTACCTAATTCCCTTTTGAAATCTCCTCTCAAATTCCACCTGTTCAGTTTCATGTCAAATATCAATGATGCACTGATTCTTCTCTTATTTCTCCAAATGATTATGCCTACTGCTAAAAAAGATCTCTTTAAAGTTTTGAAAGCAAAGGTGTCATTTTGATGACGAAGATGTATGGGGAAAAAGAAAAACAGTAGAATCAATGCATTCAAATTGCGGTGTTGGCATAGAATACTGAATATACTGTATGTATTAAGGACTAAGGTATGCCTTGGAAACCCTGGTGTCAGTGGTTAAGTGTTATGGTTGCTAGCCAAAAGGTTGGCAGTTCAAATCCACCTGGCACTCCTTGGAAATTCTATAGGGCAGTTCTACTCTGTCCTACAAGGTTGCTATGAGTGGAAATTGACTCAACTGCAGTGGGTTTGGTTGGTTTAAGATGTGTCTCACCCAAAATATGTATTTCCAGTTAACTCATACACACTCAAAAGGTGAACAATGAATAAGGGAGGCAGAAGAAAAAACGACACCTATGAATTATGGTGTTGGTATAGAACACTAAATATACTAAGGATTGCCAGAAGAACAAACAAATAAGGCTTGAAACAAATACAACCAGAATGCTCTTGAGAAGCAAGGATTGCAAGACTTCTGAGCTTCATTAGTTTGGACACACCATCAGGAAAGACCAGTGGCTAGAAAATGTCATCATGTTTGGTAAAGCAGGACAGTGATGAAGAGGGACATCCTCAGTGAGACGGACTGACATAGACACAACAATGGACGTGAGCATACCAAGGAATGTGAAGATGACATAAACAAAATAATGATAATAAAACCAAACTCATTTCTGTTGAGCTGAATACAGCTCATGATGACCCTATAGGACAGAGTTGAATTTCCCCATAGGATTTCCAAGGAGTACCCGGCGGATTTGAGCTGCCAGCCTTTTGGTTAGCAGCTGAACTCTTAAGCACTCTGCCACCAGGGTTTCCTAAAGATGGTATAGGATCAGGCAATCTATCACTCTGTTATTCATAAGGTCTTCATGAGTTAGAGCCAAGTCAACGGCAACTAACAATAAAAACAATCTCCGTTCCTGCAATGGCTCACTCTGCCTCCTTGGTGATACCTAGTCTGTCTTCCATGGAGTGGCACAATGACAGGCAGGAGTCTCTCTATATATCCAAAGCAAATGCCTGGTTGGCTTTGAAAGCCCTGGTGATTTACAAGCAAATAATGCTAATAGCAACCTTCTAAACTCCACTGGCAAAGACCAGTGATGCCTGGGAGGCCACTTTCAGCTTGTGGTATTTACTCAGTGAGTGAGTGATAACTTGTTTAGAAGCCAAGGCTTTTATTCCCTTAGAAACACACAGGCCAAAGGGCAAGTCCCATTAAGAGATGATTAGTTGTGATACGCTTTTTCAGCTGCATTAAATATTGACAGGGCTTCCAGACCTTCTTATCACATGCCTGCACACCATTGCTTTGCTTCAGCAGTTTCTCCTGATCTGTTCCTTAACAATTCATGAAAGCTATAAACTTTTAAGGAAGGGTTGGACCTTACCTACTTATTTATTACGGGTTCCATCTGTAATATGAAATTGAAAAAAGAGGAAAACAATTTACACAGAACTTTCCCATTGGAAAACTTGGAACCATTGTGGTTAGGCTGTGGGCAGCTTTATGGCCACATCCAGGAAGATCAGAGCTCATCCATTATCAAGAGTGATGGGCGCATTGGTGGCTTGTGGCTACTGAACCAGGGGGATACTTGAAGGGAAGAAATTCAGCATTTCGTGCTTCACCTCAGATTGCTAAACAAGCACAGCTGTGGTTGAATCAGGAGAGATGCTGGTACAAGCTTCTCATGCTGGGAATTGATTACAGCTACACTATGAGCTGTAGTGGTTACGTGCTATGCCTGCTAGCCAAAAGCTTGGCAGCTCAAATCCACCAGGTGTTCCTTGCAAACTCTACTGGGCAGTTCTACTCTGTCCTATAGGGTTGCTGTGAGTCAAAATTGATTCGATGGCAGAGGGTTTGGTACACTATGTACTACAAGGTATTAGTGGTTCTGGCCTTCCAGTAGAGAGACCCAGTTGGACTCCTGGCCAATCCGTCTCGTGCACAGCCACCATCCAACAGTCATTGGAGGCTTACGTATTTCAAAGGCTTGTGTGTGCTGTCACGGTATTGAACTGGTTTCAGGGGAACTTCCAGGCTGAGGTGGAGTAAGAAGAAAAGCCTGGTAAAGTGAAGAGTCTGTTTTTGAAAATTAGTCACCAAAAACCCTGTGGATTACAGTGGTTTGAGATGCAACCAATCACAGTGATGGCACAGGACTGAACAGTGTTTCAGTAACAACACCTTGTTATTTGGAGCACAAAACAAATCTTTCGTTGTCTTTGACCATTTACAAACAATCTGTTCATTGTCATCAGGGCTAGCTGTATCTTAGAAACTTTAAGGCCAAGTATGTTTGGACTTATCAGTGGAAGGGTGTGCTGCACATTACTGCAGACAGTAATTTTTTAAACAATTTTTTTCACAATTAATGTGAAATTAATGCTACCTGATCACCTGTTTTAAAGGGGAAGATTATGGAGGTCTCTCATCACTATTACCCTGGTGAGCAGACAAGGAAAACTTAAGACAAATTTCCAGTGAAAGTTCATTTTGCCCATATTGCACTGTAAAATAGTAACACAAATAATGATGATAGTGATGACTGTAATTGAATCTCATGTTTGTATAGCACTTTTTTCTTTTATTCATAGCATTTCTACCACTCTATAATCAGAGTGTTATTCACTCTATTATCAGAGTATCAAAACTACAACCCATTATCATTAAGTCAATTCCAACTGATAGAAATCCTATAGGACAGAGCAGAATCACCCCATAGGGTTTCCAAGAGGGACTGGTGGATTGGAACTGCCAACCCTTTGGTTAGCAGCTAAGTTCTTAACTACTATGCTACCAGGGCTCCATAGTAGCAGTACCCACCTCAAAATCTTGCTACATGGATTAAATGAGTTGATGTAAGGAAAGTTCTTAGAAAGAAGCTAGATTCCAAAGTCTTCTTATGTGAGGCCATCCTGTGATACCATTCATGTGAGATTCTTGAAAAGGCAAAACTATACACTAAAAACAGTGAACTTTGCAATATGTATATTATAACTCAATTCACTTGACTTCAAATCAATAAAGCTCTTAGAACTATACGTGGCACATAGGACTGGTGTGATAAAGATTATTATTGCTGTGTTTGATGCTCCAACAATCATGTGGGGTGGGTGGGTATATTCTTTTGTCCTAACTTAAGAGACAAGGTGTTTCCAGTCCTTGAGGTACAGTGACTTGTCTAAAACCACAGGGCCAGGAAGTAGTAGACTCCCCGTCAGAGCTGAGCTCTCCCAGTGCTTTGTCTTCTTTTCATTTGACCTCAAGAGTGACACAGAGTCAGAGTCAGGGAGTCTGTTTCCAGGGTACCCCAGAGTAGCAAAAGCAGCTCTGAATATGAGAAGATAAGCAGCTCTGGTCCAATATGTGGACTCCAGTCAGAATATCCATGCCCCCATGTGCAGAACTGGACCCAACACTCCTTTGCCTCTCCTGGTAACTCTGGATGACTTCTTTATGGTCAACCAGCTCTAGAGCACAGCAAATGGCTTAATGTTGCTATAGTTCTATAGCAGTGCTCTCTCCTCTCAGGTTCAGTTTATTTCCAATATAAATCTTAGTACAATCTCTGTCTCCACCTTGTACCCCACCCCAGTCACCTTGGGTACAAACAAGGAGACTGAGGAGACCCTGGAACTCCCTGGTGATGTGTAGATAAAGGCAGAATAGCTTCTTGGACTCCATGTTTCCTCAAGTGACATCTGTCCTAGAGCTCAATGTCCCATGACATAGGGCAGCATTCTCGTGTGAACTTCATGTAGTGTTAAGAGTCCAAGATTCCCAGTCTTAGAAGTGATTATAGATTCACCTTGTTTCACATGTGGCTTTAATCAGGTGCAAATAAACCTCTCAGTAAACCATAAAACTCCAATCATACTGATGTTTGAGAATCGTATTTGCATCTAGAAGCAAGAATACTTCATTTTAAGAATACAGCAAAAATTAGACACTTAACGGGCATATTATCCCCTCTCTCTGATTCCCCAACCCTCAATAACTCTTATCAATATTAATAGGGAATTTCCCAAGTGGATCACTGAAAGGGTGAAGTCTTTGGAAAGCATTAACACAGCATGCTGTCTAGCATGTGATTACTGTACTTACACATCATTTAGCAACGGGAACTTGTATATTCCAAGGGTATACTTTTCATCAGGCTTCTGGTGTTTAATGTTCAGTGTTACTAAGCTTTTCATGACCTCCTAAGCATTATGTTTTTTACTCCAAGAGGCCATCTGACTCCTTAGCATTTGAGACTCAAGCATTGAACACTTTCCTGATAAAAAGTTATAGAGACTGGCAGGGTACCAAGAAAAGGCATCCAGGACAGGAAGAGCACTATCTATCTGTGCCATTATCAATGTTCAGGTGACTGCATTATGTTGGTTTGGTACCCAAATACTGATATTAAATTGTTCCAGTGGAAATACAGGCAGTTCCTGGGATAGGAACATCAGACTTGAGGACAACTTGTACTTGCCCTTTAATGTTATGTAAATATGCCCTCACTTTGAAATGATTGAACCAATACCCACTTGAAACAAATCCTTCATCATAATCACCTTCACTTGGTACATGTGCAGCTAGCTTTTAAATCACTGAAAAAGCTTCCAGCCCTTTCCTGCACTAAAGTAAGGCTAAATAAAAACCATATGCACCTATTCTGACTTACCTACAAATTTGACTTAAAGACTTAAAAACACAGTTAGGAAAGATGTAGTTCATAACCCAGGGACTGTTCTAGTTCAGGGAGGCTGAAAGGCCTGCTAGATTGTAGAAGAGGAAGAAATTAGTTAATTCATATGGGGAAAAAAATTCCTTTGTGTTAGAAACCAAACTCTCCATATAAGTTGTGATTGTTGCTATTACTGCTACCCTAGGTGCATTATGTCCTGTAAGTGAAGGATCAGGTTCCTGGATGGTGCCACATCCATGCCACACCATTAACTGCATCTTGTTAGTTAACACTGAAGACCCTGCCAGAATCTACATTCCACCATTAACCTGAGTGTAGGGCTTAATACACCAGAACCAGTAAAAAAATGAATTGGTCCTGTTTACTCTCATCTGCATAAGCCCATTCTGATACAGAAATTGATTTCAGTGTCCACATGAGTGTGACAATAATAGCATAACGTCTTTCTCTAGGGAGCTCTAAATGCCCGCTTGTGACTACTGTGGTCCTTTTCTGCTGTCTTCATAACATGTATCATATTTGATTCAAACATTGGTTACAAAGGGCCTCATGATTTCTTACTGTGGTGGTGAGAGTTAAGAAATGAAATAATATAGAAAGAAAATTGTAAGACACTATTACAAGAAATCAACAGAGATCTATGTAAGTGGAGAAACTACCTGGCTCATGGATAGGAAAACTCAACATTGTGAAAATGTCTACTCTACCCAATGGAATTAATAGACACGATGCAACACAAATCCAAGTTCCAATGGCATTTTTGAATGAGATGGAGAACAAATAATGAACTTCATATGGAAAGGAAAGAAACCCTGAATAAGAAAAGCATTGTTGATGGAGAAGAACAAAGTAGGAGGCCTCATACTACCTGAATTTAGAATCTAATAACACTGCTACAGTAGTCAAAACAGCAGACACATAGACCAATTGAACAGAATTGAGAATCCAGACATTAAATCATCCACCTATGTACAGGTGATATTTAGTAAAAACCCAAAGTCTGTAAAGTGGGGAGAAGACAGTCTGTTTAAAAAGCGGTGTTGACATAACTGGATATCCACCTGCAAAAAAATGAAACAAGACCCATATCTCAAATCGTGTACAAAACTAACTCAAAATAGATCAAAGACCTAAATGTAAAATCTAAAATGATAAAGATTATGGAAGACAAAAAACCAAAAATGCTGGGAATCCTAATACAAGGCATAAATAGACTATAAAATATTACTAACAATGCATAAACACCAGAAGAGAAAACAGGTAACTAGGAACTCCTAAAAATCAAACATTTACATTCAAACACTTCACCAAAAGAGTGAAAGGATAGTCTATACGCTGGGAAAAAAAAATGGCCATAACAAATCTGATCAGCACCTAATTTCTATAATCTACAAGGTACTACTAAACCTCGACAATCAAAAAGAGAGATCCAGTCAAGTGCTGTCAAGTCAGATCTGACTCATGGTGACCCTATAATCTGATTAAAAATTGGGAAAAGGATATGAACAGGCACTTCAGCAAAGAACACATTCAGAAAGCTAACAAATAGATGAGAAGATGCTCATGATCATTAACCATTAGAGAAATACAAATTAAAACTACAGTGAGAATGGAGGCAGGGCTAAGATGATGGACTAGTCAAATGTTTCCTCAGATCCCTGTAACAACTAAGACTTTGGAAAACAACAGAATGGACTAACTAGGACATTCTAGGAGCCCAAGATCAGGAAGAAAGCTGACAGAGCAGACTGGGTGACAGGAAGGAGAACAATCACCTTTGTCAGAAGTGATTGCTAGCTGCAGAGGGGCTCCCTTCTGCTGATATGGGAGCAGGGCAGCAGCACAGGAGTATCCAAGTGACAGCACTAAATTCATACCTATCAATAATTACACTGAATGTAAATAAGCTAAAAGCATCAATAAAGAGACAAAGAGTAACAGTTTGGATTAAAAAAAAAAGATCTATATGCTGCTTACAAGAAACAAACCTTAGACTCAAAGATATAAATAACACTGAAACTCAAAGGATGGAAAAATGCATAACAAGCTAACAGTGTGAAAAAAGAACAGCAGTAACACTATTAAAATCAGATAAAATAGACTTTACAGTAAAATTCACCATCATGGACAAGGATGGACACTATTGCTTAAAAGTGTCAATACATAAGTAGGCCATAAATATATTAAATATACACACAACAATAGAACTTCTAAATACTGACAGCATTGAAAAGTGAGACGGATCACTCCAAAACAAGGAGGAGGCTTCAACACATCACTTTTGGTAATAGACTATCCAGAAAGAAGCTCAATAAAGATACAGATGATCTTATGCAGCAATCAACCACCTCCATGTCATAGACAGATATAGAATTCTCCACCCAACAACAGACAACAATGTTTTTTTCCAATGCACATAAAATATTCTCCAGAATAGACCACGTATTAGGCCATACAGCAAGTCTCAACAAAATTCAAAGCACTGAAATGTTGGAATAAGTTGAAATCAATAGCAGAAAAATCATAGGTAGAAATTAAAACTCATGGAAACTGAACAATACCTTGCTCAAAAACTTATGAGTTATACAAGAAATCAAAGATGCAATAAAGAAATTCATGGAATTAAATGACAATGAAAATGCACCCTACCAGTCCTTATGGGATACAGCAAAAATGGTGCTTGCAGGTCAATTTATCTTAGGAAATGTACCCACCTGAAATGAAGAAATAGCCAAAATTAAAGAAACTCTACAACTCAAATAAACAGAAAGAGGACAACAGCAACAACAACAACAACAAAACACCACAGGCACTGGAAGAAAATACATAACAAAAACTAGAACAGAATGAAATGAATTAGAGAATAGAAAAACAATTGAAAATATTAACAAAAACAAAAGCTGGATTTTTTAAAAGTTCAACAAAATTGATAAAAGTTTGGCCAAACTCACAGAAAAAAAACAGGAGAGGAAGGAAATAATCCAAATAAGAAATGAGATGGGTTATCTCACAATCAAAATTAAAAGAATCATAACAAAAATGTTATGAAAAATTGTATTCTATCAGATTTGAAAACTTAGAGAAAATGGATAAATTTCTAGAATCATATTACCTTATCAAAACTAACACAAGCAGAAGTAGAACAACCTAATAAACCCATCACAAGAGATTGAAAAGGTAACTTAAAAAAAGTACCAACCAAAATAGTCCTTGCCTAGATGGCTTTACTGGAGATTCCTACCAAACTTTTAGAGACGAGTTAATACCACTACTACTGAAGGTATTCCACAGTCTAGAAAAGGATGGTACACCCCTAAATTCATTTTATGAAGCCACTATAACCCTGATACCCAAACTAGATAAAGATAGCACAAAAAAGGAAAATTACAGACCAATATCTCTCATGAACCTAGAAGCAAAAATCCTCAACAAAATCTTAGCCAACAGAATTCAACAACATATCAAAAAAATAATTCACCACGACTGAGTAATATTTATATCAAGGATGCAGGGATTGCTCAACATTAGAAAAATAATTAATGTTGTCAGCCATATAAACAAAAATAAAAAAGATAATCACTTAATTTCATCAACTGATGCTGAAAAATGATTTGACAAAGTCCAACACTTAGTTATGACAAAAACTCTCAGCAAAATAGGAATAGAAGGGGAATTCCTCAGCAGTCAGATCCAACTTAATGGCAATGGGGTGTTATGCAAAGCCAACAGTCAACATCATCCTGAATGGAGATAGACTGGAAGAATACCCCCTGAGAATGGGAACTGGACAAGGATGCCCAGTGTTACCACTTTTATTCAGCATTGTTCTGGAGGTTCCAGCCAGAGCAATCAGACAAGATAAAGAAATAAGGGGCATCCACATCAGTAAAAAAGAATTGAAAATGTCTCTATTTGTAGATGATATGATATTATACACAGAAAATCTTAAAGAATCCATAACAAACTACTGAAACTAATAGAAGAGTTCAGCAAAATATCAGGATATAAGACAAACATAAATAAATCAGTTGGATTCCTTTATAACAACAAAGAGACCAACAAAGATGAAATCACCAAATTAATGCCATTTATAATAGCTCCAAGAAGAAAAAAATACCTAGGAATAAATCTAACCAAAGATGTAAGAGACCTATACAAAGAAAATTACAAGATTCTACTGCAAGAAACCAAAAGAAACTTACATTAAGTGGAGAAAACTACCTTTTTCATGGATAGGATGCGTTAACATGATGAAAATTTCTATTCTACCCAAAACAATCTATACATACAATGCAATTCCAACGCAAATTCCAAAGTCATTTTTTCATGAGATGGAGAAACAAATCGCCAACTTCATTTAGAAAGCAAACAAACCCTGGATAAGTAAAGCACTACTGAAGAAGAGGGACACAGTGGGAGGCTTTACACTACTTGACCTTAGAACTTATTACACCACAATAGTCAAAACAGGTTTGACTAGTACAGAAACAGATATACAGACCAAAGGAACAAAACAGAAAATCCAGAGATAACATCACCCACCTATGAGCAGCTGATATTTGACAAAAGCCCTAAGTCTGTGAAATGGGGATAAAACAGTCTCTTTAACAAATGATGTTGGCAAAACTGGACATCCTTCTGTAAAAAACTGAAACAAGACATACATCTAACACCTTACACAAAAACTAAATCACATTGGATCAAAGACCTAAATATCAAATCTAAAACAATATATATTATAGAATAAAAAATAGGGACAATACATGAAGCCCCAATACGCAGTGTAAACAGACTACACAGTATTCCTAACAACGCAAAAACAGTAGAAGAAAAAAAATAGATAAATGGGAACTACTAAAAATCAAATACTTATGCTCATCCAAAGATTTTATCAAGAGTAGAAGGACTGCAGACTGGGAAAAAATGGCAGTCATGAACCTGACTGACATCTGATCTTCATAGTCTACAAGATACTGCAAAATACCAACAAGAAAAAGACATATAACCCAAGTAAACAATGGACAAAGAATATGGACAGATGCTTCACCAAAGAAGACATCCAGACAACCAAAAGACATACAAGAAAATGCTCATGATCATTAGCCATTAGAGAAATATAAATCAAAACTTCAATGTGATACTATCTCACCCCAATAAGGCTGGCATTGGTTGTAAAAACACAAAATAACAAATGTTGGGGTGGCTGTGGAGAGATTGGAACTCTTCTACACTGCTGATAGGGATATAAAATGGTCTAATCTCTTTGAAAAGAAATTTGAAGATTTCTTAAAAAGCTCAAAATATAAATACCATATGATCCAGCAACTACACTGCTTGGAGTATATTCCACAGAAATAAGGGCTGTAACATGAACAGATACATGCACACAAATGTTTATTGCACCACAGTCCACAATAGCAAAAACGTGGACTCAACCTAGGTGCCCATTAACAGGTGAATGGACAAACTATGGTATACTTACACAATGGAATGGTATGCAATCAAAAAGAACAGTGATGATTTTAGGAAACATTCTAACCTTCAATCATCTGGAAGACATTATGCTGAACGAAATCAGTCAGCTGCCAAAGGGCAAATATTGTATGAGATCACTACTATGAGGACTAAAGACAAAGCACAGAAGAAAATAAACTTTGACAGCTACAAGTATGGGGATGGAGGTAGAGGGTTATTCATAGGTTAGATAGTCAATAGGAATTTAGTTAGGCGAAGGGAGTGACAGCACACACTAGAAGGGATATATGCACAACTGGACTACACCATAAGCTAAAAGGTTTTCTAAATACAACCTAACACTAAAGGAAAGAGTAGCAGGGATAGATATCTGGGGACCACAGTTTCAGGGACACTGAGGTCAATTGGTACAACTAACTTTTTTCTAAGAAAATGTTCTGTATCCCAAATTGGTGAGTGGTGCCTCAGGCCTTAAAGTCCAGTAAGCTGCCTTCTAAGGAACATCAGCTAGTACCAACTCACCTGGAGCAGATGAAAACCAAGAACATCAAAGGCAGGAGGAAAATATAAGCCCAGGAGACAAAAGAGTCCATATTGTTAGGAGACTACATCAGAATGAGACCAGAAGAACTAGATGATGCCTAGCTACCACGAAATACTGTCCTGACAGGGAGCACAATGTAGAGTTCCCTCAGGTAGCACAAGTAAAAGGGAAGTGCAGATCTGGAACTCTGTTACACGACCAGACTTGATGGTCCAACATCCTGGAGGGTCCCCTGAAACCATAGCCCCTGGACTTGCTGCCAGCCAGAGCTGAAACCAGCACTGAAGCCAACACTTTAGACAAAAAGTAGACTAGATTATAAGATACAGAATGATGCAGGTGATGTGTGTACTTCTTGGCTTTAATATGTATATGAGGTTATTGGACCAGTTCCTCAATACTACTGTGAGATACCACCTCACTTCAACAAGGCCGGCATTACTCTAAAAAATGCAAAATAATAAACGTTGGAGAGGCTGTGAAGAGACTGGAACATATGTACACTGCTTGTGGGAATGTAAAATGTTATAATCACTTTGGAAATTGATTTGGTGTTTTCTTAAAAAGCTAGAAATAGAAATACCATACCATCTAGCAATCCCATTTCTGGGAACATATCTTATAGAAATAAGAACTGCCACACAAATAGATACATGTATACTAATGTGCATCATAACCCTATTCACAATAGCCAAAACATGGAATTAATCTAGGTGTCCACTGACAGAAGGATTGATAAACTATGGTATACTCACACAATGTATTATGCAACACCAAAGAAAAATGACAAATTTTGGAAATATCTCATGAAATGGATGAATCTTAAAGGCATTATGCTGAGTGAAATCAGTCAATTACAAAAGGACAAATACTGTATGAGACTACTATTATAAGGACTTAAAAATTGGTTTACCCCAACAAGGTTGGTCATAATCAAAAACAGAAGACAAATGCCAGAGAAGCCTTGGAGAGATCAGAACTCTCCTACACTGCAGGTGGAATTGCAAAATGGTATAACTGCTTTGGAAAGCAATTTGGTACTTCCTTAAAAACCTAGAAATAGATAAACCATTTGATCCAGTAATCCTACTGCTCAGAATATACCCCACAGATACAAAGGCTATCACATGAACAAACACATGCACACAAATGTTTACTGCAGCACAGTCCACAATAGCAAAAAGGTGGACCCAACTCAGATGCCCATCAGCACATGAATGGCTAAACAAACTATGATGCATATACTTAATAGAACACTATGCAATGATAAAGAATAATAATGATTTTAGGAAGCATCTCATAACCTGGTTTCAACTGGAAGACATTTATGTTGAATGAAAGTAGTCAGTGATACAGGGACCAATATTGTACGAGACATCTGCTATAAGGACTTAAAAACAGACTTATGTACAGAAGAAAAGACTCTTTAATGACTATGAGGGCAGGGATGCGGGGAGTGGGTTGTTCATAGATTAGATAGTTGATAGAAATTTGGTTAGGTGAAACCAGTGACAGCACGCAGTAGATCAACTTAATTGGACTCCACCATAAACTGAAAGCTCTTCCAATATCAATCTAACATTGCAAGGATACAGATGCAGGGGTGGAGTCTGGGAACAATACTTTTGGGGGACATTGAGGCCAATTGGCACAACTAGTGTACTGTTAAGAGAGTCTTCTGCATCCCATATTGGTGAAGAGTGTCTGGGGTCTTAAAAGCTAGCCAGCTTCCATATAAAGTATGCCAAATGGTCCCAACTAATCTGGAACAGATGATGACCAAGAATAAAAAAGACAGAAATGAAGAACCCAAGAGACAGAAGGACCATTGTGAATGGAAGACTGTATCAACATGTGATCAGAAGAACCAGATGGTGCCCAGCTACCACCAAAGACAGCCGTGATGGGGCATACAATGTTGAGGCCCAGTGGTATCACAAGAAAAAGAGGGGTGCAGATCAAGAACTCTACTAAAAGACCAGAATTGATGATCTGATGGCCCGTAGGGTCCCCTGGGAACATGGTTCCTAGACCTGCTGCTGCCCCTAATGAGAAAACACTACTGACGTCAACTCTTTGGATGAGAATGGACTGGACTTGGGTACACAGTGTGACCATATGGTTTGCATACTTTAAAGTTCTATGCATTTATAGGAGGCTGTCCTACTGGTTGCTTTCTAGATGGGAAAGAATAGCACAGCAAGGAGGGGACAAGAGCATGTTAAGAGGATGCCAGAAGTATAGAATGAAAAGGAAGAGTGTGCTATCATTGGGCAAGGAGAGCAGAAGGAGCTGTAGGTAGGTGGGCAGCAAAATTGATCTGGATTGTACACTTTCACTTAATCACAATTTTTTAATCGTTACAATGGGGAGTGGGTAGGAGAGTGTTATTCACTAATTACATAATTTACAAGAATTATTTTAGGTGAAGGGAGAGCACCACATAGCAGAGAAGTCACCACAAATGGACTAAACCCAAAACTTAGAACTATTCTAAATAAAACCAAATATTTATAAGGACAGAGCACCAGGGCCAGGGGTCTAGGGACCATGGATTCAAGGAACATCTAGGTCAATTTGCATAACAAAGTGTTTTTAAGAAAATGTTCTGCATCACACTTTAGTGAGTAGGTATGTGGTCTTAAAAGCTAGCAAGCAGTCATCTAAGAAGCACTAATTGATCTCAACCCAACTGGAGCAAAGGAGAAAGGAGATCATCAAAGACACGAAGAAAGTGTGACCCCAACAGACAGAAAGCACACCATACACCAGAGACTACATTAACATGAGACCAGAAGAACTAGATGGCTCCCAGCCATCCCACCGAAGATGGGAGAAATGTGAGATGCAGAACTGGAACTCTAGTAAATAGATCAGTCTTGATGGTCAGACAGACTGGAGGGTCCCTGGAATATTAGGCCCTGGAATGTCACTCAACCGAGAACTAAAACCATTCTGCAAGCCAACTCTTCAGACAAAGATTGAACTAGAACATAAGACATAAAATGATACTTCTTCGCATGGTCAGATACAGGAGACAAAATGGGCCACTCCTGTTTGGAGGAGAGAGGAAAACAAAGGAAGGGTAGAGGAGTTCGTTGAACAGACATGAGAAATATAAGTTGGAGGGGATGAATGTGATGTCACAATACGGGGAGAGGAGCTAAGGTCATGTGGCAAAGTGTATCTAAGCTTTTGTATGAGAAATTGCCTGTGACTGTAAACTTCCACTGAATACAAATGAAAAACATAAAACAAATTACCAAACAAAAGAAGTGATAGAATAAAAATGGCTCTCAGTGACTAAGCACCCATTTGCCTGCCATGTTCTGTGCAACAAACATTGTCACATTTAAGTCATTTTCCTCATATCTTTCCAGATATAGTTTCAGATAATACATACCAGAAATTGCACATATCACAAGAAGAGTTTGTTGCAGTTTTGAATGTGGAGCTTAGTTTCTCCCCAGTGGTTTTTTGAGCCATGATGACACTGTGGTCAGGAGATCAGCTGCTAATCTAAAGGCTGTCAGTTGAAATACACCAGCCACTCCTTGGGAACCTTGGGGCAATTCTACTCTGTCTGTCCTATATTGTTGCTATAAGTTGGAACTGACTTGACAGAGATGGCTTTGGTTTTTGAGGGAACTGTAGCAGTTCAGTGTCATGGAAAATTAGCATAGTAAAACCCGGTGCTTTTCAAGCCTTTCTATCAAAGTACCCCAAAGAACAAAGAGGGTAGGGTATTGTTGTGTGCTGTAGAGTCAATTCTGACTCATATAGACCCTCTATGACAATGTAGAACTGCTTCATAGGGTCTTCTAAGACACAATTTTTATGGTGGAAGATTTCCAGGTTTTTTCTCCCATGAAGCATCTAGTGGGTTTGAACCACTGATCTTCTGACTAGCAGCAAAGTGTTTAATCACTGCACCACCAAGCCTTCTGAGGACAAGGTCAAGGGAGTCAGTTGGGACCATGTTTGGGCATCTGGCCCAAGGTGATTATAACAAGAGAAACCAGGGATAGCTGGAGCTAACATGGCAGACTGGACACACATCTCCTCAGCTCCCTTTGAAAACTAAGGCCTAGATTAATACTTAAAAGGAGGACTCTGGACAAGGAGCCCAAGGACATGGCATAGGGTTGTCAGATTGGAATGCATGCTACTAAACGGGAAAGTTAATGTTCTCTGGCACAACTCAGCGCTCACTGAACTTTACTCTTGCTGACTTGCCAGCTTGAGCAGAATGCAGGTACTGAAGTTTTTTTTTTTACCTTATCTGAGAGGTGTGGGATGGGCGCAAATCAGTAAATACACTGAACTGTGGTGCCAAAGTAAACAGTGTATAGAACAGCAGAAACACAGTATGTGGGATAGCCACATTTTGAGAGCCTGGTTGCTGAATGAGGGCACCACTGACTACCCTTGCTTTTCTGAGATCTGCCATAGCTTCTGATGTTTCATGGCAGGAAGGACAGCTCAGCTGTTACACCATTCTGGTTGGCTGGGAGGCAGTCACCCAACTGGAAGCCTCAGCAGGGGGTAATTCCCAAGCTGAGAAGCAGTGCCAGTCTGGAAAGTGCTTCCCCAGAAGAAAGGCTATGTTTAGCACACTGTTGTCTCAGGGTAGGGCCTGGCTAAGGATGGCAGCTAGGCCATAACCCCTCAATACTTTGAATCACATCACAGCATCTGGGTATGGCCCAAGAGGTGATTCCGTTGTCAGCCAGAAGGTGGTGCTAGCTCCACCTGACAGCCTGACTGATTTTGGCAGCTGCCAGACAACTCCTAGCTTCTTAAAATAAGACTGCCTGGAGAAATAACTGCTGAGCAGCCTGGTGATATCTCTTCCTGCCTTTACTGACCCACATCATAGGATTGGTTGAAGGCCTCCCTGTGATACTATAAGTAGGGTATTCTCCTTGCCAACAAGGAGGTGGAGACTACCACCCCACAGAGTCCACTGGGGTCAGTCCCTGGTGTACACAGAGGCAGCTGGTGACCAGTTCCCTTCTCAGAACTACACCTCAGCTCCTGTTGAGGTAACATCAGAGAAACTAAACAGCCTTTAGATGGCCTGAAGGCAACAAACCATAGCTAGCCATTTAAAGAAACAGCCCACCATGGTTCTGGAAAACTCTAAAATATAGAATCAAAAAACTTCACAGATGAAGAAGGATTTCTGAAACTATCAGAGATCAAGTACAAAATAATTGTATATAGAGCCCTTCTAGAGACTGAACAAAATACAGCACAGCAAAATGAAAAATTAAGCAAGTTATTTGAACTGATAGATCATCAATGATCTGAAATCCAACAGATCAATAACAAAGTTACAGAATTAGACAGTTCAATCCAAAGCCAAAAAAGAGCAGCATTCAGGAGATGGAAGTCAGACTTAGTGACCTTGAATAGAACAACTGACACCAGCACTTATAAAGAGAAATCAGAGAAAAGAAATAAGAAAAATAAAGAAGCATTAAGAAACCTGTAGGACTCTATTAAGAGGAATAATCTGCAATTAATTGGAGTTCCTGAAAAGGGAGAGATAGCGAAAATACAGAGAGTATTGTTGTTGAGTTGCTGACAGAAAACTTCCGTGAAATTATGAAAGAACATAGACCTCCAATGTGTGTACTGAATGCCACAAAAACTAGACCTTAAAAGAAAGACACCAAATCATATTATAATCAAGCTTAATAAAATGAAATATAAACTGATGTACTTAAAGGCAACCAGCCTCAAAGCAAACATTCAGAGGGAAACTCTGTAGACTTTTGTCTGACTTCTTGGCAGAAATGATGTCAGCAAGGAGACTGTGGGATAACACACTCAAAGCCTTGAAGGAGAGGGCGCAGTTAATATGGCAGACTAAACATACGTCTCCCTAAATCCCTCTGGAAACCACGACCTGAATTGATAATTAAACGGAGCCTTCTGGACACCTAGTGAGCCCCAGCACACAGAACAGGGCTTTTAATTTGGACATCATATCACTGAGAGAAAAGCTTACTCTCTTTTGCTGACCCTTGCTCTTAGTGCATAGTGGCTTTCATGGACTGATGGTAACTCACCATTTTAACTTTTTTTCCTGTCTTGGCTGGTGGGCAGAGCTGGGACTTGACTGGTGGCTAGCCTTGGGTGCACTGCTGGTGGGATCAGCAAGTGAGATTGCTACATTTTGAGAGACTGTGTGCATCTCAGTACCTCTGACATCTCTTTCCACCTCCACCATTGACTGGCCTGTGATGGGGCAGGCAAGGAGTTTCTGCAGGACACCATCTTGTTCCACTGGGAGGCAGAGATACCCATACGAAGTCCTCAGTGGGACATATTTCCTAGGCTGGGAGGCAGTGCCTGCCTGGAGGAGTGTGCTCTTCCAGCAGTAAAGCAGTATTCTACACTGTGTTGCCTACGGCTGGGGCCCAACAGCAGAGGCCAGCAGGGCAGTAGCTTTTCTCTATTTTGAGCTAGTTTATAACATCTGGGGTTGGATATAGAGGTGCTTACTTTTCCACCTGGGAAGAGGAACTTCTACACCTAAAATCTGACTGACTTTGGAAGTTGTCAGGTACCTTTTACTTTTCATTTTAAGATGGCCTAGAGAAACACCTGCTGTCCATCCTCACAGCATCTCTCCCAGCCTCTACTGACTCGCATGATGCCCCCAAAGCAACAAACTCTGGATAAAAGCATAACCAATAATGACCCATGGCTTCAGAAGGCCCCAAAAGAAACAACTAAAGAACTTCCCAGATGAAGAAACCTTTCTGAAACTATTGGAAGATGAATACAAAAGGATTACATATAGAGCCCTCATAGACTTTACACAAAACGCAGCACAGGAAAATGAAAAATTAAGCAAGTTGTTCAATCTGATGGAACTACAGTACTCTGAAATCCAACAGATCAAGCACAAAATCAAAGATATAGAAACTTCAATTCAAAGCGAGAAAACAGAATGAAACAAATGGAAAAGAGACTTTCTGGCTTGGAAGACAGAGCTACTGACTCCAGAGTCTATGAGGAGAAATCAGAAAAAAGAAACAAGAAAAATGAAGAAGCATTAAAAAGCATGTGGGACTCTATTAAGAGGAACAATCTATGATTAATTGGAGTTCCTGAACAGGATGAGAAACCTCAGAACACAGAGAGTATTTTTGCTGTGTTGCTTACAGAAAACTTCCCAGAAATCATGAAAGAAGAGAACATAGATATCTAAGATGCATATCGAATGCCACTCAATATAGATCTCAAAAGAAAGACTCCAAGACATATTATAACCCATCTTAACAAAATGAAAAATACACAGAAACTCTTAAAGACAGGGAGACTCAAACCAAAGCTAACAATCAGAGGGAAACCCTGTAGGCTTTTGTCAGATTTCTCAGCAGAAACAATGCTGGCATGGAGACAGTGGCATGACACATTCAAAGCCTTGAAGGAAAAGAACTTCCAACCAAGAATTATATATCCTGAAGAACTATCTTTCAAATATGAAAATGAAATTAAGACATTGGCAGATAAACAGAAACTCAGTGACTTTGTAAAAGTCAAACCAAAGCTACAAGAAACACTGAATCTCTTGGCTCAGAAGAACAAAACCACTAACTTCATATTTTAGGAGGAAATACAGGACACATCATCCACAATCCTACTCAGTTAGGGAATGCAATCCAAATGCAATCAAAGCTATAATAGTGAAAGAAATGATCCAGTGATCATATCATGAAAACTACAATGTCATCATGTTAAAATGAGAGATGTACTACAGTCGTTATAGTCCTTCCAGATGGAGAGGAAGTTAATAAGACTGGGTTTATACATAGTCTATTAAGGGGGATCAAAGGGGCAGCCATGAAGTACAATAAAGATGCAACATACCAAATCAAGAAACATAATATAGGAGTCTCAACAACCATAATACCAACCCTGAAAAAGGTGAAAAGTCAATTTACAAAGAAGAATGTCCCAAAATAGATTAATAAGAACAACAGAGAAAACATCTACACAAAAATAAACATATCACAAGGACAGCACTAAACACACACCTATCAATAATTACATTGAATGTGAATGGACTGAATGCTCCAGTAAAGAGACATTGAGTGACATCTTGGATTAAAAGACACAATCCATCCATATGTTGACTACAAGAAACTCACCTTAGACTTAAAGATATGAATAATCTGAAAATTAAAGGATGGAAGAATACGTATAAAGCGAAGAATACACAAAGAAAAGCAGGCATGGCAATTCTAATCTCAGATAAAATTGATTTTAATGTAAAATCCACCATCATAGAAAATAATGGACACTATTGCTGAAAGGTTCAATACACAAGCAGGATTTAACAATATTAAATATTTATGCACCCAATACTAGACCACGTAAATACACTGAAGAAGCACTGACTATGCTAAAAAATGAGATCTATCACTCCACAATAATAGTGGGAGACTTCAACACTCCACTCTCAATATTGGACAGATCATCTAGGAAAAAGCTTAATAAAGACACAGAAGATCCTATTGCCATAAGTAACCAACTAGACCTCTTTGACATATACAGAACTTTATATCCATCAGTGGACAACTACATCTTCTTCTCCAGTGCACATGGAACATTTTCCAGAATAGACCATGTGTTAGGACATAAAGCAATTCTCAACAAAATTCATATCATTGAATTAATGCAAAGTATCTTCTCAGATCATAAAGCCATAAAAGTCAAAATCAATAGCAGCAAAAACATAGATATAAAGGTGAACTCATGGAAACTGAACAATATCTTGCTCAAAAAGTCAGGGGTTATGGAAGAAATCAAGAATGAAATAAAGAAATTTATGGATTCTAATGAGGAGGAAAACACTTCCCACCAGAATCTATGGGATACAGCCAAAGCAGTGCTCAGAGGTCAATTTATCTCCATAAATGAACACATCCGGGAGGAAGAAAGAGCTAAACCAACAAAGAGCTAAACCCACAGCTTGAACAAGTAGAGAGAGAACAACCAAGGAACCCCTCAGGCACAAGAAGAAAACAGATCATAAAGATTAGAGCAGAACTAAATGAACTAGAGAATATAAAAATAATTGAAAAAAATTGAAAAGACCAAAAGCTAGCTTTTTGAAAAGGTCAACAAAGTTGACAAACCAATGGCTAAACTTACTGAAGAAAAACAAAAAAAGGAAATAACTCCAATAAAAAATGAGAGAGGAATTGCCATAACAGATCCAACAGAAATCAAAAATATCATAACAAAATACTATGAAAGACTGTACTCTAACAAATTTGAAAACCTCAAGGAAATGGGCAAATTCCTTGATTCATATCACAACGTGAAGCAGAACAACTTAATAAACCCATCACAAAGGAAGAGATTGAAAAAGTCATCAAAAAACTACCAAAGTCCGGGCCCATGTGGCTTCACCACAGAATGCTACCAAGGTTTTAGAGGAGACTTATCTCCAATACTACTGAGACTATTTCACAGTATAGAAGGAGAAGGAATGCTCCCAAATTCATTCCATGAAGCCAGCATAACCCTGTTACCAAAGTAAGTGAAAGATTCTACAAAAAAGGAAAATTGCTGATCATGAATCTAGATGCAAAATTCTTCAGCAAAATCCTTGCCAAAAGAATTCAACAACATATCAAAAAAATAATTCACTGTGACCAAGTTAGATTTATACCAGGGATGTGAAGCTGGTCCAACCTCAGAAAAACAATTAATGTGATCAACCATATAAATAACACAACAGGTAAGAATCACCTGATTTTGTCAACTGATAAGGAAGAGGCATTCCACAAAGCCCAACACCTATCCATGCTAAAAACTCTCAGCCAAATAACAATAGAAGGGAAATTCCTCAAGGCAATAAGGGGTGTTCATGCAAAGTCAACCACCTACATAATCCTGAATGGAGGGAGACTGAGAGAATTCCCCTTGAGAATGGGAACTCGACAAGAATGCCTACTCTCACTGCTTCTGTTCAACATTGTACTAGATGTTCCGGCCAGAACAATCAGAAAAGTCAAAGCAATAAAGGGCATCCACATCAGCAAAGACAAAGCAAAAATCTCCCTATTTGCAGATAATATGATTGTACATGCAGAGGATGCTCAAGAATCCCTAAGCAAACTACTCAAACTTATAGAAGAATTCAGCAAAGTATTAGGTTATAAGATAAACATAAGTAAATCAGTAAGATTCCTTTACACCAAACAAGACATCATCAAAGAAATCACCAAGTCAATACCATTTACTACACTCCCAAGAAGATATAATACCCAGGAATAAATCTAACTGGAGAAATAACAGAAATTTACAATGAGCACTACAAGACCTTACTGCAAGAAAATAAGAGAAACTCACATAAATGGAGACACATACCCTGCTTATGGATAGAAAGACTTAACATTGTGAAAAATGTCTATTTTACCCAAAGTGATTTACATATACAATGCAATCCCAATATACATTCCAGTGGAGAAACAAATCACCACTTTCGTTTGGACAGGAAAGAAATTCCATATATGTAAAGCACTACTAAAGAAGAGGAACACAGTGGGATGCCTCACACTATCTGACTGTAGAACCTATCATGCTGCCACAGTAGTCAAAACAGCCTGGTACTGGTACAAAAAAAGACATAAAGACCAATGGAACAGAATGGAGACCCCAGAGATGCTATCATACTCTTATGAACAGCTGATATTTGACAAAGGCCCTAAGATTGTAAACTAGGGTAAAAACAGTCTGTTTAACAAATGGTTCTGGTAAAACTGGATATCCATCTGCAAAAAATTGAAACAAGACCCATATCTCACAGCTTACACAAAAACTAACTCAAATTGTATAGAAGACCTAAATATCAAACTTAAAATGATAAAGATCACACAAGAAAAGACAGGGTCAACAATGGAAGTCTTAATACACAAGTTAGACAGACTTCAAAATTTGACCAATAAAGCATGGTCAACAGAAGACAAAACAGATAAATGGGAACTACTAAGAATCAAACAGTTTTGCTCATCCAAAGTCTTTATCAAAAGAATTAAAAGACCATCTACAGAACAAGAAAAAATATTTAGTAACTACATGTCAGACCAAGTGTTTGATTTCCATAATTTGCAAGGCCCTGCAACATATCAACAACATGAAGGTAAATAACCCAATTAAGTTATGGGAAAAGGAGACTGACAGACATTTCACCAAAGAGGACATCCAGGCAGCTGAAAGACACATAACAAAATGCTCACGTTCATTAGCTATTAGAGAAATCCAAATCAAAATCACAATGAGATACCATCTCATACCAACAAAGTTGGCCATGATCCAAAAAACACAAAACAACACATGTTGGAGAGGTTGTGGATAAATTGGAACTCTCCTACACTGCTAGTGGGATTGGAAAATGGTACAACCTTTTTGGAAAGCAATCTGGCATTTCTCTAAAAAGCTGGAGATAGATATACCACTTGACCCAGTAATCCCACTGCTTGGAATACATCCTATGGATGCAAAGCATTCATACGAACAGATATGTGAAAACGAATGTTTACTGCAGCATAGTCCACAACAGTAAAAAGATGGAACCAACCCAGATGCCCAACAACAGATGAATAGATAAACTATGGTACATATATACTCACTGGAACACTACACAACGATAAAAAACAATTATGATTTCAGGAAGCGCTTCATAACCTGGTTTCAATTGGAAGACATTATGTTTAGTGAAAGTAGTCGTCAGTACAGGGACAAATATTGTACGAGACCCCTACTTCAAGGACTCTTTGATAGCTGCAAGGGAGGAAAGGGATGGAGAAGTCTAGTTACAGATTAGATGGTTGACAGAAATTTGGTTGGGTGAAATACGTGACAGCACACATTAGAAAGAAGATCAATTTAACTAGACTTCAACATAACCTGAAAACTCTTCCAATCTTAACCCAATCTGGCAAGGACAGAGTAGCGGGGGCAGGAGTCCAGGGACCACGCTCTCAGGGCACATTGTGGCCAATTGGCATAACTATCCTATTACTAAGGGAGTCTTCTCCACCCCATATTGGTAAGTAGTGTCTTGGGTCTTAAAAACTAGCAAGCTGCCATTTGAGGTACACCAAATGGTCCCAATTCAGCAGGAATACGTGATCACCAAGGACAAAATCGACATTAGAAGACAAAAAGACCCATGTGAATGGATGACTACATCAACATGGGACTAGAAGAACCAGATGGTGCCTCACCACCTCCAGTGACAGCCATGACGGGGCTTACATAGTTGTGTCTCAGTGGCAATACAAGAATGAAAAGGGGTGCACCATGAGAACTCTACTACAAGACTGCAATTGATCAACCAAAGGCCTCAGGGTTCCCCTTGGAGCATAGCTCCTAGACCCAATGCTGTCCCTGATCATAAATCATTACTGAGGTCAACTTATCGGACAGGAATGGATTAGACTCAGTGATGCAGAGTGGCCATATCATGTGTGCACTTTATGGTTCTATGCATCTATAGCATGTCGTCCTACTGGCCTCTTACTAAAGGAAAGTGGAAAGAGTGGAAAAGAAGGGACAGGGGATTTTTAGGAGGATATGACTTTTATGGAACAGAAAGGAGGAGTGTGCTGTCACTGGGCAACGAGAACAGTAGGAGCTGCACACAAGTAGGCATGCAAATTTAAACTGACTTGTACACTTTCACTCAATCACAATTAAAAAAATAAGTATGGGGGGAAGCCGGGGGTTATAGAAGAAATCAACGGGGAAATAAAAATATTCATGGAATCAAATGAGACTGAAAACTCATCCTATGGGAAGCTATGTGACACAGTAAAAGCAGTGCTCAGAGGTCTATTATCTCTATATACGCACATATCCAGAAGGAAGAAAGGACACAAATTGAAGAATTAACCCTACTGCTCAAATAAGTAGAAAGAGAGCAACAAAGGAACCCCTCAGGCACCAGAAGAAAACAGATCATAAAGATTAGAGCACAACTAAATGAATTAGAGAACAGAAGAACAACTGAAAAAATAAATAAAACCAAAAGCTGGTTTTTTGAAAAGATAAACAAAATTGATAAACCATTAGCTAAATTTACAAAAGAAAAACAGGAAAGGAAACAAATAACCCGAATAAAAAATGAGATGGGAGATGTCACAACAGATCCAAAAGAAATCCGAAGAACCGTAACAGAATACTACAAAAGACCGTACTGTAACAGATTTGAAAATCTAGAGGAAATGGACAAATTTCTAGACTCATATCACTTATGAAAATTATCACAAGGAGAAGCAGAACAACTTAATAAACCCATCACAAAGGAAGAGATTGAAAAGGTCATCAAAAACTACCAACCAAAAAAAGCCCTGGCCCAGATGGCTTCACTGCAGAATTCTACCAAGTTTTTAGAGAAGAGTTAACCCTAATACTACTGAGACTATTTCACAGCATACAAAGGGATTCCCAAATTTATTCTACGAAGCCAGTATAACCGTGGTAACAAAGCCAGGGAAAGATCCAACAGAAAAGGAGAATTAGAGACCAATATCACTCATGTACCTAGAGGCAAAAATCTTCAACAAAATGCTAGCTAATAGAATTCACCAACATATCAAAAAAATAATTCATCATGACCAAGTTAGATTCATACCAGGGCTAAGAAGCTGGTTCACCCTCAGGAAAACAATTAATGTGATCAACCACATAAATAGCACAAAGGATAAGGATCACCTGATTTTGTCAACTGATGCAGAAAAGGCATTTGACAAAGCACAATACCCATTCATCCTAAAAATTTCCAGCAAAAAAGGAATAGAAGGGAAGTTCCTCAACACAGCAAGGGGCATCTATGCAAGACCAACCACCTACGTAATCCTGAATGGAGAGTGCTTGAAAGAATTCCCCTCGAGAACGAGACTTAGACAAGAATGCTCACTCTCACCACCTGTATTCAATGTTGCACTAGAGGTTCTAGCCAGAGCAATTAGACAAGACTAAGCAATAAAGGGCATCCATGTCAGCAAAGAAGAAGTAAAAATCTCCTTATATGCAGATGATATGATTGTTTATGCATTGAATCCTAAAGAATCCATAAGTAAACTACTGGAACTAATATAATACTTCAGCAAAGACTCAGGATATAAGATAAACATAAGCAAGTAAGTAGAATTCCTTTATACCAACAAAGAGATCACCAAAGAAGGAATCACCAAATCAATACCATTTATCATAGCTTCCAAGAAGATGAAAAACCTAAGAATAAATCTAACTACAGAAATAAGAGAACTATATAGAGAAAACTACAAGACTCTACTGCAAGACACCAAAAGAAACTTACATAAATGGAGAAGCCTACCCTGCTCATGGATAGGAAGACTTAACATTGTGATCTACATATACAATGCAATCCCAATATACATTCCAGTGTCATTTTTTAATGAGATGGAGAAACAAATCACCACCTTTGTTTGGAAAGGAAAGAAATTCCATATATGTAAAGCACTACTAAAGAAGAGGAACACAGTGGGATGCCTCACACTATCTGACTGTAGAACCTATCATGCTGCCACAGTAGTCAAAACAGCCTGGTACTGGTACAAAAAAAGACATAAAGACCAATGGAACAGAATGGAGACCCCAGAGACGCCACCATACTCTTATGAACAGCTGATATTTGACAAAGGCCCTAAGATTGTAAACTGGGGGAAAACAGTCTGTTTAACAAATGGTACTAGTAAAATTGGATATCCATCTGCAAAAAATTGAAACAAGACCCATATCTCACAGCTTACACAAAAACTAACTCAAATTGTATAGAAGACCTAAATATCAAACCTGAAACGATAAAGATCACACAAGAAAAAACAGGGTCAACAATGGAAGTTTTAATACACAGCTTAGACAGACTTCAAAACCTGACAAAGCAAGCATAATCAATAGAAGAGACAATAGATAAATTGGAACTACTAAGAATCAAACAGTTTTGCTCATCCAAAGACTTTTTCAAAGGAATTAAAAGACAACCTACAGAACAGGAACAAATGCCTGGCAACTACCTGTTCGACCAATATCTGATTTCCATAATCTACAAGGTACTGAAAAAATCCAACAAGAAAAAAGGTAAATAACCCAATTAAACAATGGGAAAAAGAGACAGGCAGACACTTCACTAGAGAGGACATCCAGGCAGCCAAAAGACACATGCGGAAACGCTCATGATCATTAGCTATCAGAAAAATCCAAATCAAAACTACAATGAGATACTATCTCACCCCAACAAGGTTCGCTGCGATTCAAAAAGCATAGAACAACAAATGCTGGAGAGGCAGTGGAGAGATGAGAACTCTCCTACACTGCTGGTAGGATTCCAACCTCTCTGGAAAGCAATTTGGTGCTTCCTTAAAAAGCTGGAAATGGATATACCATTTGATCCAGTACACTTTGATCTAGTATACATTTTGGTCCAGCAATCCCACTGCTGAGAATATGTCCTACAGAAACAAAGGCCATCACACGAACAGACAGATGCACATAAATGTTTATTGCAGCATAGCTGATAATAGCAAGAAGATGGACTCAACCCAGATGCCCATCAACAGGCAAATGAATAAACAAACTATGGAACACTATGCAATAACAAATATCAAACAACGATGATTTTAGGAAGCATCTCATAACTGATTTCAACTGGAAGACACTATGCTGAGTGAAATCAGTCAGTGGCAAAAGGACAAATATTGTTTGAGACCCCTACTATAAGGACTCAAAAATAAACTTACGTACAGAAGAAAAGACTCTTTGATGGCTATCAAGGTGGGGAGGGAGGGAGAAGGTTGGTCATAAGTTAGTCCATAGAAATTTGGTTAGGTGAAAGCACTGACAGCACTCAGTAAAAAGGAGATCAACTTAACAGGACTTCACCATAAACTGAAATCTCTTCTAAACTTAACCCAATATTGCAAGAATAGAGTAGCAGGGGTGGGGTCAAGGGATCATGTTCTTGAGGGACACAGAGACCAGTTACCATAATTTGCCTATTGCTAGGAGAGTCTTCTGCACCCGGTATTGGTGAATGTCATCCGGCATCTCAAAAGCTAGCAAGCTGCCTTCTGAGATACATCAAATGGTTCCAGATCATACGGAAAGGATGATCACTGAGAACATCAAAGATAGGCGGAAAAAAGAGCCCAGGAGACAGAAGGATCCATGTAAATGGAAGATTGTATCAACATGTGCCAGAAGAACCAGATGGTGCCCAGCCACCACCAAATACAGAGGTGATGAGGCACACAATGCTAAGTCCCTGTGGCAACAAGAGAAAAAGAAGGGTGTAGTTCAAGAACTCTACTAAAAGACCGCAATTGGTGGTCTGATGCCCTGGATCCCCTGGGAGCATGGCCCCTAGACCTGCTGCTGCTCCTGTTCAGAAAACACTACCGAGGTTAATTCTTTGGACAAAAATGGACTGGACTCAGCGACACAATGTGACCACATGGTCTCCTTCCAGATGGGAGAGGAGAGGGTGGAGAGGATGGGGCAGGAAATTGCTTTCACTGGGCAAGAAGAGCAGAAGGAGTTGCAGATAGGCGGGCATGTAAATTTAATTTGGATTATATGCTTTCACTTAATTACAATAAAAAAAGACTAAAAAATGCATGTGTCTATAGTTATGCATTCATATCCATCTATATTTATATTTACGATTTATAGCATATCTTTACCTATATGTATAAATAAGATGCTATATCCAGATAGTATGTTTTATATTGGAAGCTACTGTACCATTATTTCAAATACCAGCAGGGTTAACCATGCATGCTGGAAAAGTTTCAGCAGAGTTTCCAGAGGAAGGCAGATTATGCAGAAAGACCTGGTGACTTACTCAATCAGACTTAACCAGTGAAAACTCTATGGATCATAAAGAACACTGTCTGATACAATGTTGAAATATGAGGCCCCAAATTGGGAAACACTCAAAAATATATAGTGGTTGCAACAATGGACTCAAGCATACTAATAATCTTGAAGATGGTACAAGAAAAGGTAATATTTTTTGCTGTTTTACATGTGGTCACCATGAGTTGGAGCAGACTCCATGGTGACTAACTACAACAACATTTAATATTATGGGGTTTTCTAGCTGGACCATAGCAAAAGCTAAAAATTTTCCTGGGCATATCCAGATACTTTGAGGGACAGCAGTATCTGGGATTGGGGCCCAGAGACCACAGTTCTGGGGGATATGAAGGTGAATTGACATAACAGTATATTAAAGAAAAGTTCTACATCTCACTGTGGTGAGTGGCATCTGGGATCCTAAATGTTTGCAAGTGACCATCTGAGATGCATCAATTGGTCCCAAACCAACTGAACCAAAGGAGAATGAAGAAAAACAAAGACACAAGGAAAATATTAGCTCAAGAGATTAAAGATCCATATAAACCAACATCTCCAGCATCCTGAGACCAAAAAGAACTAGATGGTACCCAGCTACTAGCAATGACCACCATGACAGAGAATACAGTGGAGAGTCCCAGACACAGGGAGAAAAAAGTGTAGAGCAGAACTCAAATTCACATAAAAAGACCAGACTTAGTGGTCTGACAGGGACTGGAGGAACCCACGAAACTGCAGTCCCCACATGTTCTGCTGACCCAGAACTGAAACCATTCCCAAAGCCCACGCTTCACACATAGACAGGACTACAAGACAAAAAAATAATACATGTGAAGACATTGTTCCTTAGTTCAATTATATACACAAGACCAAATGGATGTCTCCTGTCTGGAGGCAGGATGAGAAGGCAGGAAGGGACAGGAGCTGGTAGAATGGACACAAGGAACTGGGGTACAAAGGTGGAGGGTGCTGTCATATTGTGGGGATTGCAACTAACATCACTAAACAATATGTGCATAGATTTTCATATGAGGAATTGAGCTGCAAACTTTCACCCGAAACACGCAAAAAAATATACGAAGTTTTCCAACAACATACAGTCCATAAACTATCATGATTATTAAATAAGTAGGGAAACTGAGACAAAGAAACCCAAGTTCAAGAGTCAGAATCAGGGTCCAAAATGGCAGTGAATTACAGATGTTTCGTGTCCACTAACCTTGCCTCTTCCTCTTTGATTTTCGACTCTCACACTGTACTACTTTCTCAAATTCAACTGCTGGCACAACCAGACATGCAAGCCACCTAGAATAATCACCAACAACTTTTTGTTAACTCTTTTCAGGAAGAAATCCCTTCTCTGATCCAGAGAATTTGACAGTATCATCATTGTACCACACTGCTATACATAGGTTACTTTTATAGCAAGTGACTCTAGGAATCAAAGTGGGTCTGACTCCACAGTGCTGCCTAGTGCAAGAAACGAAGGGGGGGGGGTCCAAAAAAAAGAAAAAAGAGAACAAACCCACTGCTGGTGAGTTGATTGCAACTCCTAGTGACCCCACAGGATGGAGTACAAGTTAGCAGCCATAGCGCTTAACCACTATGCCACTGGAGTTTCTGAAGGGGAGGTAGAAGGATTCTAAGTAGTCCTTTCAACGATGCAGATGCATTGAGTGCTCCTCAGTGCTCCAAATCCCTAGGGTACTGAGTTAGAGTCCTCATGGTACGTTAAGTATTAGAGTTTATGCTGAGCTCTTCATGCTTCTCTCTGTCAGTACACTGCTAGGAGACTCATATTATTATAATTATTTTTTTTTTCCGATTATTGTCCCAGTCTTCCAACAAGTATACAATAACATCACCGCTGAGGTCACCTTTGACTCCTGAAACAACTTCAACTTTCTTTGGGAACAAAAGATGCCCCTGCGGTATCCAAGGGGAGAGGAAAGAAGATTCCGTAACCCTGGGATCCTCACTGATAATCAGTTAGCATTCTGTCTTTGTTGGGCTTTCTTCCTGCCCCTCAATTCTCTATGATCATTTTCTCTTGATCTCCTATAGTCATACTTGGGTTATACCAAGACATCTATTTAGGTAGAGATAATTGCCAGTTAGGAGATTGTATTTACTGACTCATACCTACTTGAACCATTTATGGAAACAGTACTTTTATGAAAAAGATAAAAGGCTTTAAGCATTACTGTCCATTCTGTGGACACAAACTCAGGGATAACAATTCTCACAAGCCTTGAATTTGTCTTTAGAAATGAAGATAAGAACACTCCACAATGACCAAGACACTAAAAATTGTATGAAAACTACGGAGACAAAGATGAAGAAGTTGGTAAGGGCAATCTCTAATGTAAAGACTTCTGAACCATCAGCCTCCCTTTCCAACGGTGATCTGTTCTGAGCTTCTCAAGGATTAAATGCCCACAAGCTTCCTTCCCCTTTTGAGCCTCTGGTCTTTTCTCAGTCTTCCCCCACCTCTTAAGTATCACTATTATCACTATGAAACATCATCATTTTTGTTCAAGCTAAAAATCTAGGATTCATCATTGATTCCCTATTTCCCCTTGTCTTCCATATCCAAATCATCATTAGGTTCTTTCAGGCCAATCTGCAAAACAGATCCTGAAGGCATCTACTTCTTTCCATTTTCCTGCACAAATTCTAACATTGCTACCACCCTGACCAAAGCTATTGTCGTCTCTCACGTAGACCGCGGCAACAGCCTCCAAATGGTGTCTCTGATTTCATTCTTGGTTTCTATAATATATTCTCAACACATTAGCTAAAATGTTTATTTAAAAATGTAGATTGGCTCTTGTCATTCCGCTGCTTACAACTCTTCAATATGTTCCCACTGTATTTAAAATAAAATCCAAAGGTCTTAGAAGGACCCCTAAATTTCCACCTGCCCAGGTGCTCAATAATGGGTCTTTACTTTCTACCATTCTCCCCCTTGCTCACTAAGCCCCAGGCACACTGGCTCTGTTGTTTGTCCTTTATTGTGTTTACTCATTGCCACTGAGTCAATTCTGACTCACAGTGACCCTATAAGACAGAGCAGACTGCCCCATAGGGTTTCCAAGACTGAAAATGTTTACAGGAGCAGACTACCACATCCTTCTGCGAAGCAGTCGGTGGGTTCAAACAGCCAACCTTCTCATTAGCAGCCAAGAGCATGTAACCACTGCACCAGCAGGACTAATTTTATTGTATTTATAATTAGCTAGAATTATTCTTTGTATCTATCTGTTATTTTGTCTTTTCTTAGATGATTTCGACGATCTTGCTTACAGCTGTATGTCCAATGCTTTAACATACTGCTGAAAACACAGTAACTAGTCAAATAGTTGTTAAAATGGATGAGTGGATATACTTTTTTCTTCTATTGAGCTAAAGTCCCTCTAGGGAAAGTAACCTCTTGAAGATCCCCCATTACTACAGTCTCCATCTTTCCTTTCATTGGTACTTTTATCCTCCCGGAAGTTACCAGAAACTTCGCTCTTCAGTGTATAGTCTACTCCAGATCCTGTTCCTGTCCTTGACAGATATGAATCAGTGTGGAATACAGTAAGAGATCTGTTGCTAAACTCAAGCTAGGGGATATGTGCTCCTTGGATCCTGATTTATAACTTGAAACACTTTAATTCATAAAATAATGTTATAAATGGGAGATAAGTTAATACATGTATGCATAGTTATATATTCAAAACCCAACCCATTGCCATCAAATTGATTCTGACTCATAGGGACCCTGTAGGACAGAGTAGAACTGTTCCACAGGATTTCCTATTCTGTAATCTTTACAAGAACAGACTGCCACATCTTTCTCCCAGGTTGCAGCTGGTGGGTCTGAACTTCAGATCTTTTGTTTAATAGCTAAGCACTTTAATCACTGCATACCAAGGTGTGTGCGTGTGTGTGTGTGTGTCTGTGTGCATGCCTATATTAGTAAATTTAAAACAAACCCACTGTTATAGAATTTGATTCCAACTTAAAGTGACCCCCTTAATGCAGGCTGTAAACCTCTATGGAAGCAGACTGCCACATTGTTCTCCCACAGAACCTACGGTTAGCAGTAGATTGCTTTACCCACTGTACCACCAGGGCTCCTACACACATAGAAACATATGTGTGTGTATATATAGAGTCATATACAGGCAAATATGTATATACATATATATATACACATATACATACACACACCATTATATATTTGACTTAACAGCACTTGACTGGCTGGCATACATATACATTACATATATATATATACACATATATATAAAACATTTGTGTGTATGTGTGTGTGTGTACATACATATGTGAAACTAAACCCACTGCAATCAAGTCAATGCTGACTCACAGTGACCCTACAGAACAGAGTAAAACTGTCCCATTGAGTTTCCAAGGAGTGCCTGATGTGAACTGATGAACTTTTGGTTAGTAGCAATAGCAGCACTTGTCCTTACCCACTATCCACCAGGGTTTCCATATATACACATATACATATACATATATATAAAAACCTTGTACTCGGCCAAATCATAAATTTATCATACTACGTGACTGTCTTGTCTGCCTTGTCTATGTGTAAGTTATAGGAGGGGAGATTATGCTTTGAGTCCTCTTGCATCTCCATGCCTGGTATCATTCTTGGTGCATAATAGGCCCTCAATAAATGTCTGCTAAACAAATGAGTATACAAATGAACTAGTGCTAGTAATGAAGTGTCACAATCTTCTAGCTTAATCTTTTATGATCTGACTTGAGTAGCTCTCCAAACAGTTGTTTCTGAGTTTCAGATGAATGACAAAGACATTTTGGAAAGTATATCAGATGTCAGGAAAAAATAGAGAAAGAAAAGAAAAGAGGGAGGAAGGAATGAGTTAGACGATGAAGATGGATGGATGGATGGATGGATGGACAGACACAAAAACAGATAAATAAATGAATAGCTTCCCTTAAAGTAAATCCTGAATGTCCAAGTTCATCATCAAGTGAAGAGTCATGGGTAGGGTGTGAGCTGCACCCACAGTTGCCTTAAAGCAGGCTCCAAGCCCTTTCTCCTTCAGTATGCTATTCTCCCCCTTTAGTTATGGCAGCTTCCTCCACGCTGGCCTCAAGTATGAACTGCATCTCTTTGAATGCTCTCACAAAGGCAGAAAAGACAGAGCTTCTTAGCACAGCTCAGGGTGAGCCAGAAAGTTTTATTAAGGAAAACCACAGGAAACTAAATCTAAGAACAGTCAATGCCTAGAGTACAGCCTCTTGATCCCTTTCCAGCAAGCTGACTCCCAGTAAGGTCCTCTGAGCTATCTCAACCTAACTCCAAAGTTGCTGCTACTTAATGGGCAACCTATCTGAGCCCTACCCTTCCTAGCCTGCCTAGCGTGATGCTGAGAATGTCATTTGAAGACAACCTTACCCCACCCTCAGAAATGCCTTCCTAGATGTCTTGAGACCTTTATGACCAAAGAACAAGGTCAGCTTCCTCCTTCTGTGCCTGCTGTCTCTCTTCCACACAGACAACGGGCTGAGTCACCTCATCCCTGGTAAGACTCCACTCCCTGTGTCCCACGAGTCAGGCCCTCTCTTGCCCATCAGTGTAAACCAGACTAGAGCAGTGAAACAGCAGGAAGTGCATGCTCATGTCAGAAGCAGTGGTAGCACAGTAGTAGAAGTCTTATCTTCTGGCTGGGTGACTCAAGTTTAGTTCCTGGACAATGTACCTTTTGTGCAGCATCCACCCATTTGTCAGTGAAGCTTGCAGGTTGCTATGATGCTGAATAGCTTTGCACAGAGCTTCCAGATTAAGATTGACCAGGAAGAAATGCCTGGCAATCTGCTGCCAAAAACCAACTAGTAAACGCCCTGTGGATCACAACAGTTCAATCTCAACGGATCATTTGGATGGCACAGGACAGAAAGCATTTCATTTTGTTGTGCATGGAGTTGCTGAGTTCGTGGCCAAGCTGGTAACAGCTGACAACAGTAAGACCAGTAATAACATATATTTATGTGGCTCATTCTTTACTGTTGGTATTTGCAAAAACTTTTAGAATATGAGAGTGTTGATTTTTTTGAGGAATCTGTGAAAAGCTTTTATCCATTTGGAGAACATATACGACGGGCAATCCATTGCCTCTCTAAATTAAATCACTGGAGTTGCACCATTATTTTGAATCAGGAAAAGGGATAACTACGGAGTGGGGGGATTAGTGTAGCAGGAGAAGAACGCAAGGTGGTCTTTATAAAGTAAAACACCATAGAAACAACGACAACCAGAAGCATCAGGAAGCTCTGTACGTCTGCCTCCTAGGCTCTCACACCAGATGTGACCCATCAGCCTTCACGGGTCAGGCTTCTAATGATCATTGCTAATGGAAACTCATCCAATCAGAACTGCATTCATTCTGAGCATTATTCCCTCAGGGTTTTCAGAAATTATGACCAGCCTTGCTTTGCATTTATATAACCTGTATCATCTTTGGGAAGCCTGGGAGCTGGGCTGTCAGGGGTAAGGATTTATTTACCTGGAGAGAAGCTAAATAAAGTGATGAAGTTGTGTCACCAGGAAAAAAAATGACTGGCTACTCATCACTACCACAACCCATCTATCCGTTTGTCATTCTATGTGGCTCATGTGTTACTGTGTTGCTGGATGCAATGACATTGGTATTTCAAATACCAATGGGGTCACTTATGGGGCATAGGTTTTAGCAGAGCTTCAGAATTAGAACAAACTCTATAGAAAGGCCTGGCAAACTATTTACTGAAACTAGCCAATGAAAATTTTATGGAACGTAAGAGAACACTGTCTGACTTGCCCACTTTGGAAACATCATCATGACAGACTAGGGGAGGACCTCAAGTTTGGTGACAGAGAAGGCCAACAAGAGAAAGGAAGAGCTTCCATGAGACGGACTGTCACAATAGCCCAGTGCTGGACTTGAACATGCCAGTGATCGTGAGGGTGGCAGAGGATGAAGCAATGTTTTATTCTGTTGTACCTATGTGCACTATTAGTGGGACTATATCAATCTATTTATATTTCTACCTACTTAACACCAATGCAACTTGAAAAAGGGTGAAGGTGAATTGAAGCAATATTTGTGTTTTGATACAATCAGCTTGTTGACATTAAAAGCTATTAGATTATTAACTATTGCTTTTTAATAGCTATTTTTAACTAATATTCTGATGAAGCAGTTGTGATGTCCCTTTCTCTATACACTTTTGATACTCGTATGACAGAAGTGTCAGTGTGGCTTTTCATGCTGCTCATGAACTGGAAACTGGGGCCTTCAGCTGAGGGTCAAGGACCCTAGGGCCCCCATATTCTAGAGAAGGCCTCTATAGAAGTCAGGGTTCAGCATAGTCTCTGACAGCTGGATCATACTCCTGCTCCAGCAAAAGAAGAGGCCTTACAACAGTCACTCTCCTCCTAGATCCCTCTCCTCTCTGTCTGTAGGGGAGAGAACTAGAAGGCGAACCAGCAAGAGTGACGGACTGTCTTTTGGTGGAGTGTTCCTGAAGACAGGTCACTTGCTTCCCTTCTTGTCTCTCTTGTCCCCTCATCTCCAACCTGAAATCAAGTAGGAAACTACAAAAGACTCCTTCATAAGGATGGGAGGTGCTGTAAGAAGGGGAAAACAGGTGAACTTAAGAGTTCTGTTTACGCAGAAGGCTTGCATGTGCTGAACAGGAAACGAGAACTGCATAAAGACGCCACTATCTAAGAGCTAAGAGGGCAGCAGTAGGAGAGTCTGTGTGCTCTTCATTTGAAACGCAGATACAATTGAGTCTCATAAATAAGTAGACACTGGGAAGCGTTTAGGTCTGAGCCTCATTGTCCGTACCCTGGCTGCCAGTGGGTGACACCTGACCCACAGAAGAATTAGCAGCCAGTGGCAAGCAAGGATTACAGCAGAGAAGTACAGGGATGTTCACCCTCCCAACTCGTCTTCTGGCCCCTAACATCTCAGCAACTAGAGTGATAACAGGGAGAAGGGACGAGTCCAGGTAGTTGCTGGAAAGGGAAATCTCTGACTCCTTTTCCTGAAAAACTAGATTCGACTGAAGGGGAACAGAAAGGCCTGAAATCTTTCCAAGATGCATTACATGGTGGGAGATGCTGGCTTCAAAAGTTTTGCAGTGAGGGTATACCCTGTGGCAATGGCTGAGCCTCAGGGTTCTCTTCGAATTCAGAAACAGTTTCCAACTTATGCCTTCTAAAAAATTCAGGAAAGTAGTGGGGGCATCTCTGTCCTGTCTTCACTATGTGACTGCAGTCGGGCACTAGATGGGAAGGATGTTCGGTAGTAACTGAGAGTCTAAGAAGTAGACATGAGAGTGTAGCTTGGGAGAAACCAGCAGAGAAATCATAGTGGGTGATGGCTAGCATGAAGCCCATCTATAGGGTGGAAGTCATGCAGCTAGATGTCAACCCTCAACAGGAAATAGGAAGTTGTGTTGCTCAGGAGTCTCAGAAATGGGGACATATCGGGGCTTGGGAAAGAGGTTAAGAGAATTTGGGGCAGATCTATTCCCATCAAGATGAAATTTGGTTTACCATACAGCACTCACAAAACTTCTTCCCAAACAGGATTTTTTTTTAAATTGACTTTTCCTAGTTTAAATTTTGAGCAGTTGACACCTAAACTTGCCAAAGAGGATTACAAGGATGTTGGGGATATCAGCACAGCAAGAGTCCTGATCTAAAACAAATTAAAGCATGGCACGATTGAAGGATATCAGTAAGAGACGTCTTTACGTATAACGATGTGTGTCTTAAATGATCCCAAATGTTGGCAGCATCATTGGTAAAGATACTAGAACATGATTTTCATCGAAATAGTTCTCTTTTCAAGATATTAGACTCTGAACCCACAGTAAAAAAAGGGAATGGCTTTTATAACACACTGCTGGAAAGTGTTCGCAACTGAGAACACTGGGAGTTCACAGGTAATATCACAAGTTTGGGCAGTAGTAAAAGAGGAAACTTCAATCTTGGGCTGCTGAAAGGATGTTAGGCAGGAAAGGGACAAGCAAGTAGCTGAAATAGATTTATTGGAATGGCTTGGCACTTACTCTTGTGGCCTTACACATAATGAATAACTAGCAGGTTCTAGTATGTGAATCAAGGAAAGAAACGCTGAGAAGCACAAAAGAAAAGAGTGTACGGAAGAAAGACTGAGAGCCTTAAGATTAGAAGGTACCAGGGAAGAGCTGTCCTGGCAGAGACAGAGGGTACAGGCTACATTGGGGATTGCAGAAAAGACATCGACAACCTCACTACAGATCAGGGCAGCAAAGTTTCTCACGTTGGAGATTCACTAAAATGACATCACCTGAGTCTGGCCTGCAGAACGAGGTCATGAATGACACAGTTTCATGCATAAATGAGGTCTGTCTAGTCACAAATTCTTTTTCCTTTCCTTAATGGATTCATCTTCTATCAAATTCTAGGCAATGCACGTGGTGGCAGGTGGAAGAATTTCTACAGCAAGTAGAACCTGGAACCAGGGCTTATCTGCTACTAGTTCATTAGTGGGTGCAATTCCAGGAAGGCAAGAGTGAGGACTAAGGAGAGTGAGGCAGGAAAGGAGGGAAAGGCAATACAAAGAGATGGTACCTACTGAAATTGCCATCATTGGCTATTAGTGTGACTAGTTGCTGTCTCACAGTTCTCTTCTGGAAGACTGTGGAAAATACTGGGTCTCAGGGGAGCCTGAGGGAACCAAGGGGAAAACAATTTATCTACAGGCTCCTGTCAAGAGCTTCTGATACTGAGTCTTGACTTCCCTTCACTTCCAGGTTATGCATACATAGATATCAGAGGGGGTCCACAAAGTATATCTCAGCACTGACAGGAAAGCCCCAGGCCAGGAGATGAGGAGTGTCCAATATGGGGAAGACTCAAGATGTTGAGTAGCAAGTTGGGGGACACACACTGAAGTGGTCATTGCCGCAGTGGCTGAAGTAGGATAAAATGGCCCATGGCCCCAAAGGCAGGCAAAGCCAAGAAGATTGAAACAGCGCTTGAGAGGTCCAAGTCCCCTATGTCTCTTCCTTATTCTGCCATCCCACCACGACTGGACTTGCCTTCCTTCCCAGGTTTTCAGACTGGTCTTCATTTAATCACCCACAGCTTGACTCACCTCCTTTTCAAATCTGCTTAGGTGAACACAGACTCTGCCTTTACACCAGACTGACCTGGTGCCCTCTGCTGACCACCCTACACTCAGTGCCTAGAATCTCTCTTCTCATTCACCTGCCTCAAGCATGGAAAATTTCTGAGCTGACCACAAAGTACCCCTAGCTGATGGCTCAACGTTAACAGCTTTGGAGCTTATCTACCAGGGACTGGAGTTCATGTACCAGGGGTTGTACTTGGCCTCCTTTCCAGTTACCACTCCAGTAACCTAACCAGCTCCACAGCCTTCAATAGATAACTGGATCCACACCTTTAAACACAAGATGAGATAACCGGGCCCCTGTTCCCTAAGAAACATTCCTTAAAGACAATTCCTGCCTAGGCAAGACTTTGAGGTGTCTGTGCCTAAAACTCCTCATCTTTGGGTCCATTCACTTTAAGAAACATTTAGCTGCTTCTCACCCACCAGCAGAAACTGGACACTGTATTCGATCTCAGACACGCTCTTTGCCCCTGGACTGGTCTCATGTCACTAGTTGGGCCTGACCACCATCGTGCCTGGTCTAAAACCCAGCACCGGCCCAGCCCTACATCTACCTCGTCTGGTTTGTCACAGCTCTTCAATTCCTAAACTGTGAAACCAGCAGCAAATCAGGAGTTGATAAAGACTTTATTCTTAGAGGCTTCCTGCATAGTTTTGCAAGCTTCTCCCTGGGTAAAGGTGCACATACTCACCCCTACGGCCATACAGAGACAGAGCCACAAATGCATCTTATTTATCATTCAGCTGAATGTGAGCAAAGCCCGACTGACTCTGCATATGGACAAAACTGGGCTCGCTGACCTTAAAGCAGCCACAGGAAAGATGGCTGTTAGTCAGTGAGGAACCAGAAGATTCTTCTTGGCTTTGTAGTAGAGCACCTGTGAGCTTTAGCACATGCCTGAAGTACAGAACTGGCTCTGGTCTTTTTCTCTTCTGTCTCTTTTTCTCTCTCTACCTAGCTCACCTTTCTATCTGGTTTTCTTTCCATTTTATCTTTAATATAATATCATGATATAGATGCCAGGTATGGTACTTAATGACCTGCCCAAGGCCAGCAGCTTCCAAATTATAGACCTGGAACAGGGCTCTAGCACTCTAACTCTGAATCCACGGCTCTGTCTGGCATCTTCTGGTTTCCTGGCACCATTCCACCGGTGCCTTCTCCCTGCGACCACAGTGAGAGTAGTCGCTAAGGCTCTGGGTCTCTCTTTTCCATACAGGTATTAAGAGACAGGCATAGCCACAGCAAGCAGGAAGTAGCACCATTTTGAATCTGCAAAGGTGAGCTTTAAATGACTCTCCACCCGGCATCACTGCTCTGCTCACTAGCCAGAGGTGGCACCTGCTACAGTGCTAGGAACAATGTTGCTCTAGTGCATGAGACACATGACAGAAGTCACAGCCAAGCATCATCACTGCAGTGTCTTTCATGCATTAATACATCTCAGCATGCTTAACCACTCAATCTAACAGGAAAAGGGTGTAATCTTTAGACATGCTTTTCTTTAAGGTCAATATTTCATGCTAAATATATTCACTCTTCTGACATTTTTATGACCTGTGTACAGCAGTCTGATATGGTTGCAATCATGTTCAGACCGAAAGAATATGATCAGTTCACAACATAGAAAGTACTCTTCGTTAAGTCAATTTTGAGCATCTTGTAGCATATGAGACTTGTGTTCCAGCAGATATGTTCCTTTTTAAGCTCTGCCTCCCTTCTTTTCCCAGGATTGCTTAATATTTGGAAAGGCTAGAAAGAGATGGTTGAGTTACCCATGTGTTTCTTGTCCCCTTTTAGAGCTAATTACTTTTAGACAAGTGAATGTGATCTATTGAATTAAAAGCTTTAAGAGTCTGCAACTGTTACTCCCAAATTTGGATTTGACCTTAAATCTCTGTTTAGTTGTCCAGGAAAAAAGGTGGTACTGTTTTAGTGTTGGGAACACAGCCAGCACTTGTTTCAGGCCATATGTCAGGTTTTCCATGCATATTAGTTTATTTAGGTCTTGCAACAACGCAGGAGGGTAGACATTATGATGTCCTATTGTCAGATAAAGAAATGGATTCAGAGCAGATAAATTATCTATCCAAGAATGTGGCAGGACCAGTTAAGCAGAACCTTGACTCCCAAGACCAGAATCTGCTCCAATTTGCAGGAATTGGTTCAGAACCTACCAAAGTCATATGTCTTCTTTCTTTAGGCAACCAAGAGTCCGTGCTGTCTTAGTTATCTAGTGTTGCTATAACAGAAATACTATAAGTGACAGGCTTTACTGAGGAGAATTTTGTTTTCTTGTAGTTTATGAGGCAACAAGTCCAAATTGAAATCACCAGCTCTAGGAGAAGATTCTCTCTCTCTCATCTCTGTGGGGAGAACCTGGTCTCAGCCCTCTGGTCCCACTGTTCCTCAGTTCCTTGGAAATTTTCACATGGTGTCTATCCTTCTCATTTGTGCTTGCTTCCCTGTGCCTAAAATCTGCTCCTTTTATATCTCACAACTGATTAGTTTAACATTTAATAGACAATAGATAAGCGGTAACTTTGGTGAAGGGCAAGACAGTACACAAAACTGGAGAAGCTAGCACAACTGTATACGGCAAAGTCATGGAAGTACCACAGATACATCAAAATGCTATGAGCGGCCAAATTCCTGGGCTGATGACTATGGGGACCATGGTCTGGGGGAACGTCTAGCTCAACTGGCCTAGCGTACTTTATCAAGAAAATGTTCTACATTCTTCTTTGGTGAGTGGCATCTGGGATACTTTACTGACCTCGTTCCTTCATGAGCAAGGAAGAATGATGGATAATAAAGACACAGGGAAAGATTAGTTCAAAGGACTAATGGACCACATCTACCATGACCCCTACCAGATTGAATCTAATGCAACTCAGTTGTGCCAGGCTACCACTACTGACTTCTCTAACAGGAATCACAGTAGGAGGTCTAGGATAGAACCAGAGAAAAATTTAGAACAAAATTCTAATTTACAAAAAAAAGGCCAGACTTGCTGGTCTGACAGAGACTACAGAAACCCTTAAAGTATGGCCCCTGGACACCCTTTTGGCTCAGTTATAAAATCACTCCTGAGGGTCACCCTTCAGCCAAAGATCAGAGAGGCTCATAAAACAAAATGGGCACATTAACCCGAGGGCAAAGACCAAAAAGCAAGACAGAGTAGAGCTGCCCCACAGAGTTTCCAAGGAGCACCTGTTAGATTCAAACTGCCAACCTTTTGGTTACCAGCTTTAGCACTTAACAACTTCTCGAAGGCAGAAGGTGACAGAAAATTCAGCTAATAGGAAACTGGAGGTTGAGACGGAAGAATGTTGCCATGTCATGGGCTGTTAAACACTGTCATAAAACAATACATGTATTAACTGCTCAATGAGAAACTAGTTTGTTCTGTAAACCTTCACTTCAAGTACAATTCTAAAAAAAATTTTAAAAAGACCAAAAAGAAGTGATTAGATTTAAGACACACCCTACATTGATACGGCCTCATTAAAATAACAAAGAAAACCCTATTCCCAAATGAGATTATATCTGCAGATACAGGGGTCAGAGGAAATATTTTGTGGGTGAACACAATTTAATCCAAAATACACAGGAACTGATCAGACCCAGTGAGACTTGGTCTACTTATCATAAAAAGAGGATTCAGTAAGTAAAGAAGGTTCTTCCCTTAAATTCTACCAATATTATAATTGTTTTGAGGGTAAAAAAGTATGCAGTCATGATTTTGAGGAATGTAATTTAGTTATTTAAAATAGGATGATTCCTGAAATCCATTGGACTTCAACGTACATGGCTGACAGGAGACACAAAGCTGCCTGTGGCTCAGGAGCCAATGGACTCTTAGTGAAAACCCTGCAAGGAAAAACCATACAATGTTTCCTAGTCTTTTCTGTTTCTAGGGGCCCTGGTGGCACAATGGTTAAGAGCTCAGCTGCTAACCCAAAAATCAGTTTGAATCCATCAGCCACTCCTTGGAAACCTTAATGAGGGGCAGTTCCCCTCTGTCCTATAGGGTCGCTATAAGCTGGAATTGACTGCACAGGAACAGGTTTGGTTTGGTTGTTTTCTGGTTCTAAGGACTCACACAAAGTTTATGCACCATTTTTCTATTTTTAAATGGTCTAGGGGTTATCTCTAGGTTCCAACAACAATATCCCCTTTGCTCAAGGAAACTCCCCCATCACTGGAACTGATTTTATGCATTGCAACCAGCCTCTTTCCAGAGCCATCCTTTCTGCAAAGCAGTAGCTTGTCTGGGCCTGATTTAGATCACAACACACATCAAGAAGAAACTCTTTAATTCTATGTTCACTTCATTGTTTAGCAGATCTTTTTCACACAACACATGTTAATCACCAGTAATAAGTAACACCTTCTTCTAAATAAAGCACTATTTGGAGACAGCATATACATGGCCATTCTGGTTTTACCTTTTATCTAGAAAAAGGGGGAAAATCACACACAGGTCTGTCAGCAACATTTGCACTTCAAAGTCTTAAATTAGGTCATAGGAACAGGATGAGGATAGGGAGATTCTCAAGTTATGAAACTGCAGGAATGACCCGAGTCACTGAATGACACAACTGGTTAACACATTTGACTGCTAACCAAAAGGTTGGAAGGTCAAGTCCACCCAGAGGTTACTCAGAAGAAAGGATTGGTGATCTGTTTCCAAAAAATCAACCACTGAGAAGCCTGTGAGCACAGACTGACTCTGACACACATGGGGTCACCGTGAGGAAGACATGATTCAACAGCAACTGTGATATTGGTCTGTAATTTTCTTTTTTTGTGGGATCTTTCTCCGGTTTTGGTATCAGGGTTATGCTGGCTTCATAGAAAGAATTTGGAAGTATTTCATCTCTTTCTATGGTGTGAAATAGCCTCATTAGTATTGGAGCTAATTCTTCTATAAAAGTTTGGTAGAATTCTCCAGTAAGGCCATCTGGGCCAGGACTTTTTTTGGTTGGTATATTTTTGATGACTTCTTCAATCTCTTCCTTTGTGACAGATTTATTAAGTTGATCTATTTCTCCTTGTGATAGTCTTGATGAGTCATATGAATCTAGAAATTTGTCCATTTCCCCCAGGTTTTCAAACCTGTCAGAGTATAGCTTTGCAGACCAATATCACTCATGAATCTAGATGCAAAAATCTTCAACAAAATTCTAGCCAATAGAATTCAACAGCATATAAAAAAAATAATTCATCATGATCAAGTTGCTTTCATTCCAGAGATGCAAGGTTAGTTCAACATCAGAAAACCAATTAATGTAACCAACCATATTAATAATGCAAAAGATAAAAATCACCAGATTTTGTCAACTGATGCAGAAAAGGCATTTGATAAAGTTCAACACCCATTCATGCTTAAAACTCCCAGAAAAACAGGAATAAAAAGGAAATTCCTCAATATATTCAATGGCATCTATGCAAAGCCAACTGCTTTCATCATCCTGAATGGTGAAAGACTGAAAGAATTCCCTCTGAGAACGGGAACTACACAAGGATGCCCACTCTCACCGCTTCTATTCAACACTGCGCTAGAAGTTCTAGCCAGAGCAATTAGACAAGACAAAGAAATAAAAAGCATCGTATTGGCACTGAAGAAGTAAAGATTTCCCTCTTTGCAGATGACATGATTGTTTATACAGAGAATCCAAAGAAATCCATAAGTAAACTATTAGAGCTAACAAAAGAATTCAGCAAAGTATCAAGATACAAGATAAACATAACAAAATCGATAGGATTCTTTTATACTAGCAATGAAATTATTAATGAAGAAATTACCAAATCAATTCCATTTAAAATACCTAGGAATAAATCTAACTAGAGAAACAAGAGATCTTTACAGAGAAAACTACAAGACATTGCTACAAGAAACTAGGAGAGACGTACATAAGAGGAGTAATTTGCCCTGCTCATGGATAGGAAGACTCAATATTGTGAAAATGTCTATTTTACCCGAAGCACTCTACTTACATAATGCAATCCTAATACAAATTCCAGTGACCTTTTTTAATGATGTGGAAACACAAATTATCAGCTTTATTTGGAAAGGGAAGAAACCCCGAATAAGTAAAGCACTACTGAAAAAGAAGAGCATACTGGGAGGCCTCTCACTACCTGACTTTAAAACCTATTACACTGCCACAGTAGTCAAAACAGCCTGGTATTGGTAGAGAAAGAGACATATAGACCAGTGGAACAGGTTAGAGACCCCAGAGATGCCACCATCCTCCTATGAACAGCTGATATTTGACAAAGGTCCTAAGATTTTGAACCGGGGTAAGAACAGTCTCTTTAACAAATGGTGCTGGCATAATTGGATATCCATCTGCAAAAAATTGAAACAAGACCTGTATCTCACACCTTATATAAAAATCAACTCAAACTGGATAAAATACCTGAATATAAAAGCGAAAACGATAAAGCTCTTCCAAGATAAGACAGGGTCAACAATGGACATTTTAATACGATCTGACTCAACAGCACTTGGCTTGGCTATAGACAGACTTCAAAATCTGACAAACAAAACACATTCATCAGAAAAGAAAATAGATAAATGGGAATTAATAAAAATCAAACACTTCTGCCCATCCAAAGACTTCATCAAAAGAATTAAAAGACCACCTACAGAATGGGAAAAAAATATTTGGCAACTCTATGTCAGACCAACAACTGACCTACATAATCTATAAGGTTCTACAAAATATTAATAAGAAAAAGACAAATCATCCAATTAAGTGATGACAAAAGAGATGGACAGACACTTCTCTAAAGAGGAGATCCAGGCAGCCAAAAAACACATGTGGACATGTTCACAATCATTAATTATTAAAGAAATTCAACTCAAAACGACAATGAGATACCATCTTACCCCAACAAGATTGGCCATGATCCAAAAATCGCAAAACAATAAATGTTGGAGAGGCTGTGAAGAGACTGGAACTCTCCTTCACTGTTGGTGGGACTGCAGAATGGTACAACCTCTTTGGAAAGCAATTTGGCATTACCTTAAAATAATGGATATAGAAATACCATTTGACACAGTAATTCCTCTGCTCGGAATATATCCTACAAAAATCAAGGCCATTAACACCAACTGCTACATGCACATGCATGTTCATTGCAGCACAGTCCACGATAGCAAAAAGTTGGAATCAACCCAAATGCCCAACAACACAAGAATGGATAGGTAAACTTTGGTATATATACTCAGTGGAGTACTATACATTGATAAGGAACAACGATGATAGCAGGAAACATCTCTCAATTTGGTCTCAACTGGAGGACATTACGTTGAGTGAAACTAGCCAGCGACAATAATTATATGAGACACCTACAATAAAAACTTAAAAGCATACTCATAAAAAAAAAAAAAAAACACAAAACCAGCAACTGTGTTCCATAGTTGGGATTATGACAGTCAGCATGGTCCTTGCCCTCAGGGAACTAACAGGAGAGATATTACTCAATCTCAGAATAGACATAAAATTACAAGTGTAATAAAGGCAGTAGAAGAGAAGTACCTGATGCATAAGACTAGGAGAGAGTCAAAACTTTTAGAAGACACTAACCAGAATTGACATAGGTTTTAGTTCATGAAGCCTCCACGATGTCACTGGAGGTAATCCTGTCATGGCTAAAGGCAGTGGATGCAGGCTATTGGCTAACTTACATGGAAATATTTCAATTTTTGCAACCAATGTTCTGCTGAATATCTGCTCTGCATAAGAGCTTGTAATAGAAGGATTTGCTCTGAACTGGAGGGATGATAAAAGGTTTCATGTGGGGGTGACATTTTGAGCCAAGACCTGAAGATAAGCAATGATTAACTAAGTGTACACAGAGGGAGAACAGTGTGGAGCTCAGCCCGTGGCTACAGGGTGCAGATGGCTAGAGTGCATGAAGCAATGACAGCAAAATAAGGGGAACTGAATGTGAGCCAGACCAGGTAGAATCTTGTAGGCAAGTGGTAAGATTTAATCCTCCCCCCCAAAAAGCAATGGGAAACCATTAAAGATTTTAAGCTGAGAGTACATGGTTAGATTTTCATGTTATCAAGAATACTATGGGTATTGTGTAGAGCATGAATTTCAGCAGGGTGGGAATGGCGGCAGCAGGTAGACTGTTGTGGTCGTCTGGGGGGTAGGACGGTAGCTCACAAGAAGATACTATCAGTAAAGGTGGATAGTGTATACTGTTTCCTACTTGCTGAACTTGGTAGATGAAGGTCATTCACTGAGATGAGAAATATTCAGAGACACCTGGGGGATGCTGGTGGTGGAAACTGGTGGAAAGGCTATTCGAAGGATTAGGGGTTGGCCATGTTGAGATGGAGGTGCCTTTGTAGAATCAGTGTTGAAACCTGGCTACATGGCAGCAATCTGAGCTGAAGGTATGCATTTGTGACTCAACCATGACACAACGGTCATGATGCCAGCACTGTGGACACAATGCCCTCAGGAAGAGAAGTGAGATTAGAAGGGGCCTTGGTGAAGGCCTGGACCTTTATCTGTGAAGAAGACTAAGAAAGCATGATTAGAGTCATCACAACTAGAGCAGATGGAAGAAAACAAGGAGGTGTGGTACAGAGGAAGCTAAGGGGACAGAATATTTCAAGAAATGGACAAAAATTGTCATGATGTGAACACTGAAACTGTCCATTGGCTTGACCATGAGAGATGTTCCACTGAGGGTTTAATGAGAGGTTCTGTAAACTAATTATAGACCCACAAATAGTTGTAGGTATAATACAGAAAGTTCTCACTCATCACCCAGCCTCTCTCAACGGTAATGTAGGACAAGATCAAAATCAGGATGCTGACATTGGCACAATACAATTAACTTGATTTTAGACTTTAACCCAGATTACAGTAAATGCTGCTCTGATGGGGTAAGCATCTGATAGACCAGAACTCAAAATGGAATGGACCAGGCAGTAGGCAGAAAGAGAAGAAATATAGCAGCAGAGAGAGGAAATATTTATCGAATTTTACTCTATGTGGTCACAATGGCAGACACAGCACATTGTGCTATCCTGACAGTAGCCTTCATGGTCACAGAATCTGAACAAAGAGTCAGGGGGAAGGGAAACTGAGAGTAAAGATCTACTTTATGGCTATAGACATCAGCATCAGAGGCCACAGAGCTGGGGACCGGGAATACAGTCATTGGGAACATCCTCCCAACCTCTGGCAGTAGCACAGAAAAACACTAATGTAGTGGCAGAAGCTTCTATACTCTTCCTTCATGACAGACTTCCTCGAGAGTCTGGTACTTCTCAGATTTTATCAACTGTGAGAGCCAAGAAACTTTCTAAAGTGGAGCCCAAAACATTTTACAGCTATTACATTTTCCAGTTGGATTTCAGAAGGCCTTCTAGTTCATACGGTGGTGTAAAATACTTCTAACAAGCCCATTTCACAGATGAAGGTACTGAACTCCAAAGTCCAGGGGAAGTAACATTGCAACATCTCCCATACATCTTGAAATTAGGACTTGTTGACCCTCATATATTGCTTCTTACACGTTCCTTCCTGGGCTGCCCTGAACCTTAAGAAACAGACTCCATTGGGCTGTGTACTAGTAGATAAAAGTCCTTGCTTCCTGCGAAAGTGCAGCCAGTTTCTTTTTTCAAAATCATCCAGGTTGGCCTCCCCCCATGTCTCAAAGGGCAACAATATCACTACCAGTTGCCATTGAGTCAATTGTGACTCATGGTAACCCCATGTGTTTTAGAGTGGAACTGTACTCCAATAAGGTTTTCACTGCCTGTAATCTTTCATAAGTAGATGGCTAAGCCCTTCTTCTGAGGTGTCTCTGGGTAGATTCAAACTTTTAGCTAATAGCTGAATGTGTAGCAACTTGAGCCAGCTATCCAAAACAAAAAGCTCATTGCTGTCAAGTCACTTTGAACTCACAGTGATTCCGTGAGTCACAGAGTAGAATGTGCAGTAGGCTTTCCTTGGCTGTAATCTTTACAGAAGCAGATCACCAGACCTTTCTTCCACGGTGCCACTGAATGGGTTTCAACCATCAGCCTGCAGGTTAGTGGTTGAGAGTAAACTCTCTGTGCTACCTAGAGACCTTTGCATCACCTATAAGACACATTTTATACTATAATCTCATTCCAGTGGGTGAATGGCCCAAAACCTGAAAAATAATTAACTGTACATTCTTTACTCCTGGAAGGATGGATATTATCTCAACTCTACATCCCAACTCCTCCACTGGGGTCATTCTCTGAAGCCTTGTTTTCAAGATGGAACAGGGCAAAGGAGAGGAGGTCAGAGGAGGAAGAGGCCCAGGTGAGAGGTGGCAGCTAAAGCTGAAAGACGCTCCCTGGCCTGGGGCTGGGGAAGCCTTCATCGGACAGGTGGGCTTAGACGTTTATCTTTCCCATTTCACTCCTTCTCAGAGGGGCTGGGAGTTAAAGAGCACTGGCTGTTCTTGTGAGAGACACTGGTACTGCAGTGTGAGAGAGCTCTGGTACTGCATGCTAATGATTGGCCAACTTTAATGACTTTTCATTCTCTCCTTCCAACTGCAACAATCCCGTCTTCTGAAATTGTCTGCTCTTGGCAGAGAGGCTCACTGCCATGGCAACCGAGCCATCCAATACAGGCAGAACTCACCAAAGAGAGGCTGGAGATAAAAATTCCACTGTTGAATTTCCAAAGAAGAAGGGCCTGAAAGGGTGGAGAGGGAGGAAAAGGTTTGGGGAAGGATGTAGCTAGAGAGGAGGAGCTTGCCTGGTGATGTGCCCCATGCCAACACTCCCCCACCAACAGACCACTCTGTACGGACAAAGCGGGGAGGGGGACAGGGGGGTGTGGAATCAAGTCAGAGCCTGGGTCTGCGAGGCTCCGTCTGCATATGCTAATGTTCATATTGCCTCATAAACAAAATATCTCCCACAAAAGTATTGGGAGTAGGAGCTTGTCTGTAATGTCCTTGTCTTCTTAATAAAATGCTACTCATGTACTCAGTGAAATATATCAGAGAGATTGATGGTGTGTTGATCAAAATGCAAACTTTGTCACTCAGGGCTTCTCGTATTATTTTGCTGTGCTGGAAAATCGTATCTGAAACCCAATTACATCTTCTTTAAAAAGACAGGCAATGTATTCAGTAAATCCCCTGTGCTTCCTTACTGACTGTATCAGGAGAGGGTAGACTCCATCCAGGTATACTAGCTGCTTAACTTGCCTCCAGGAAAGTGGCTCCCCTCCAAAGTGACCAAATATCATAATGGTCAAGATTCATAACCGCTAATCAAAACGTTGGCAGTTCAAATCCATGAGGTGCTTCTTGGAACCCCTATGGGGCAGTTTTACTCTGTTCTATAGGGTTGCTGTGAGTCTGAATCAACTCAGTGGCAACTGATTTGGTTTTTATTTTTTTTTAAAGGGGGAAGACTGCTACCAATCTGTCACTTTGTTGTACCACGGTGGCTTTCGTGTTGCTCTGATGTTAGAAGATATGACACCAGTATTTCAAATAACAGCAAGGTCACCCATGGTGGACAGGTTACAATAGAGCTTCCAGGCTTAAGACAGACTAGGAATAAAGGCCTGGCAATCCAGTTCTCATGAAAACAGTATGGATTCCAACAGAATGCTGTCTGATATAGTGCTGGAAGTCGAGGACGAGCCCCTAGCTTTGAAGGCACTACACAATAGCCACAACAGTGACGGCGAGGACCTGCAACGTTTTGTTGTTTTGTACAGGAGGTGGCCAGGAGTCAGAGCGACTCTGCAGCAACTAGCAACAACAGCATGGGGGATGACCCCAGGGCAACAATGCTCAGAGGCTCTGTGTCCTCTGTAGTAGGACAAAAAAGGCAATAGGCAGCAGAATTTGGTGATCCCTCCTAGTTGTGGGGTGTCCCTTGTTATTGTCAGAGCTTCATCCTTTCTGAAACACTTTAATTCCTTCCCTTCTGCTTTTTAAAGCTCCCCTTCAGATCCCTTTTCTTCCTGTTTCTAAAGCAAGGCAGTGCCTTGCGTCATGTGCCCACAGCATCATTTCCGAGGCACCCCAATGTTAAGGAGCTGGCACACGTAATGTCAAAGGGGTGTTTAGTTCTCAAAATCAAAGCAAACGCAACACAAATGGTCTCTTTGGAACCAAAGTGGGAGAGAGTTTCTAAAGGCTGGCTGCAGCTGATTGTGTTTCTGACAGCTCCCTTCTCTCACAGCAATGGACAAATCCCTCCGTGCCTTTATCGATGCCTGACAAGTGGCGGAAACAAGCCAGGGCTAGCAGCGCACTTAAGATCCAACTCAACAAGCCCTGAGAGCTGGAAAGCACTGGGCCTTGCAGAAGGAAGCATTAGAAACCACACAAAAATAAAAGGCAGTTGGTTTTCAGACGGACCAAACAGTGCAGAGAAAGGTTTTATTCAGCTGTATTAAGCAAGATACACGACAACGTCACATTCACCTTTTTTAACTTTGGATGTAATTTTTGGCACAAAGACTCTGTGACATGCTTGACTCCCAAGCCCTACCTTTCAATATGACATTTGACAAGTCTTTCGCATATTTCTTTCAATAGATATTTATTGAATAAACTGTTGGGAACCCAGGAGACAAAGACAAATATTCCACCTGTCCTTCCTTTAGTGACTACAGCAGCTACTTCCATTTGCAGACTACTTCCAGTTTGCAAAGCACTTTGACACACATTACCTAATTTAATTCCAGGGACCAGCCTGGTAATGTACAGATAAAGCCTGTGCTGTCTGCATAAGGAATAAGAGGAGAAAGCACTCAGACAAAAGATGCCACCAATGGGCATTGTCCTTTATATTGCCAATCCACTTTGCACCTAGAAAATGTAGGTGCTAAAACTGTGTGTTCTCTAGGCACAGCAGGAGGGGCTGCCTGGTTTTGAACATCATCACCAGACTTTAAATAAGTTAGACTTCGAAGAAATATTTGAATGGGAGGATGCTTTATTCAGAAAGAAAATTGGCTTTACTTTCAAATAAGACTGCAAAGCAGGTAATTTCAAGGCAGAGCCTTGACAAGGTAGAAAGACAACTAGACAAGGAATCTGAACAATTAAAGCCTGGCACTGCTTGGTAACCTTTCCAAAATTAGGAAATTGGAACAGATTACTTCTAATGGCAGTAAAAAGCAAAATAATAATAAAACTTTACATGACCCTAGGTGCTTCTCACTGAAGTGGGATGTATACCATTTTTTTATAAAACTATGTTAGGCCAATTGAGCTGTGAATCATGAGGTTGGCAACCAATGTCACAAAATAATATGTATTTTAATTGTTTAATGAGGATATAACATGTTCTGTAAACATTCACCACAGTACAGTAAAAAAAAAACAAAAAATAAAATTTTGCATGAGCTATCAGGCAGGTTTGAAATCACAAGTGTTGTTCAGCAGTTCCTGAAATAGCAGTTTTAGAAATTACGCATTCATTATCTATAGATGCATTTATTTAATCACCAACACTAGTCCAATGTTAAGATCAAAATACCATTTTCCGGGCTTCATTATTTCAAAGCAGTCTCTCACATGTATCATGGAAATTGTGAAGAATAGAAAGCATAACGTTTGGAACAAAATAGACATTCCATGAATAGTTGTTTAATGATGATGTGAAGCCATGGAAGAATGAATGAATGACAGAATGAAGAACAGATAACAGGAGGGAATAAGGAACAGATTTTCAGTGGTGAGAAACTGAAGACTAAAAGTGTAGCAAAGTAGCTGGTGCTAAAAACAAAAGTTACATGACCAAAACCCACCAGAGGTCTAAGATGCTAACAGGATTCATGGCAGGGTTTCCAGACTAAGATAGACTAGAAAGAAAGGTCTGGTTATCTATTTTTAAAAATCAGCCAAAAAAAAAAAAAATCATTTGAATCTGTAGAGAAATAAGGGCTGTCACATAAATAGATAATATGCACACCACTGTCCATACTAGCAAAAAGATGGAATCAACCTAGGTGTCTATCAACAGGTGAATGGATAAACTATGATATACTCACGAATAGAATACTATGCAATGATAAAGAACAACGATGATCTTCGGAAACATGTTATGGAGGAAATCTGGAGGACATTATGCTGATTGAAATTAGTCAGTTGCAAAAGGACAAACACTATATGAGACCACTATTATAAGGACTCAAAAAAAGGTTTAAACACAGTAGAAAACAGTCTTAGATTGTTACAAGGGTAGGTAGGGAGTAAGAGGGATATTCACTTATTAGGTAGTAGACAGGAACTGGGTTAGGGGAAGGGAAGGACAGATAACATGCAGTAGAACGAAAGTCAGCACAGGTGGACTAAACCAAAAGCTAAGAGGTTTCCTGAATATAACCTAACACTTTGAAGAACAGAGTAGCAGGGGCAGGGATCTCTGGACCATGGTTTCAGGGGATATCTAGATCAATTTGCATAACAAAATTTTTTAAGAAAATGTTCTGCACCTCACTTTGGTGAGTGTCATCTGTGGTCTTAAAAGCTAGCAAGTGGCCATCTAAGTATCATCAATTGGTTTCCAACCCATCTGGAGCATAGGAGACTCAAAGACATCAAAGGAAAATATAAACCCTCAAACAGAACGAGTTGTATAATCCAGAGACTACATCAGCATGAGACCAGAAGAACTAGACGGTACCCAGCCACTATCATTGACTGCCCTCACAAGGAGTATAACATAATTTCTGATATAGTGGGAGAAAAATGGGTGTGCAGAACTAGAACTGTACTGAAAAGACCATACCTGATGGTCTGACAGAATGCAGGAGGGTCCTCAGAAGACATGTTTCCTGGATTCTTTATTAGCCCAGAGTTAGAACAATTTCTGAAGCCAACTCCTCAGACAGAGATTGTACTAGAAATTCTGGTGGCATGTTGGTTAAGTGCTATGATTGCTATCCAAAAGGTTAGCATTTCGAATCCCCCAAAGTATTCCTTGGAAACTCTATGAAAGAGTTCTACTCTGTGCTATAGAGTTAGTATGAGTCAGAGTCAACTTGACAGTAGTGGGTATAAGACATAAGAAGACACTGGCAAAAAGTGTGATTCTTGGCTTAAGTACACGTACACGAGGCTAGCTGGGGAGCTCTTTTGAGAGGCGAGATGAGAGGACAGAGGGGGACAAGATCTGGTTGAATGGACATGGGAAATACAAGATGGAAAGAAGGAGTGTGTTATCACAAGGGTGGCAGGCAGCTAGAATTACACAGCAGTGTGAGTGTGCAAGTTTTTGTAGAACGAATTGACTTGGATTATCAATTGTTCCTTAAAACACAACAAAATATTTAAACACAAACAAACAGACAAAACTTATGGACCACAACGGTGTGATCTACAATTGATCATGCGGATGCTGTTGTGTTCATTCCATTGCACATGGGGTCATCTGGAGATAAGGGTCACATCAACAGTACCTAATAACAGCACATTTGAGCAAGGGTGGAATACAACTGCAGATAAAGTTTTAATTTTGCTATTTAATCCTATCATTCTTTTCTTAAGGTTAGTTTGCTTATTTGCTGCTAAGTAGCTGAGGAACTTTGGCTGAGCCACCTGTGTTCTCTGAGCCTAGACATTTGCACTTGGAAAATGAGGTTGTCCCTTTTCCATTTCCAAGATGGCTTGAGTCTATGCTGATCCAAGTACCAGCTTCACATCTATGACCCCAGCTTATAACAAAGTCATTTTATGTCATTTTATAGAGTCAGATAAGCTAATACTGGTGCACTCAACTAGTTGGCATGTTTACCTGTGAGCTGGTACAGGAACAGTGCCCAAGACCAGAACTGCCACACAAGTTATTCGAAATCTGCCTGTTATATGGAGGCAGAGACAGCAACTACCTCCAGCTGCCCATCTTGTGTCACCCATCATCATCAGTTGTTCTAAGTAAAATGGTTTCATACCCTTGATAACTCAGGTTCCCCATTAAGGAGCTCATGCTCATTTAGGACATAAAGTTGACCCTGTAATTCTGCACACAATTACAGTTTTGATTTATCCCTAAGTCTTTCCTCCCTGCATTCTGTCACAAAACTTTCTATGATTCCTTTCTGCAATAGTTCTCAAAAACTTTGTGCAAATCACCATTAAAATCTCCAGGAAGGGATACGTGTGCATGTGCGCATATGTGCATACGTGTGTTCATGGACATATGTGCATATGTGTAACTTTCAGGCTGCACATTAAGTTCCCAGGATGATCCTGATTCACACTCTCTCATCTTGTATGCTTTTAGAACCCTGGTTTACATGGTATCACCTTAATTCCTTAGACAATTATTTGAAGACTTCATACCTTCTAAGACTTCTCTTTCACCAAAGAAGCCTTTGGCTCCAGCCATCCAGCTAGACAGGTCTGAGGAGGGCCCTCCCCTGTGACCATGCTCACTGTGACTGTGCTTCCTGGGGAAATGCACTCCTATTTCATCTAAATCTTGTCAATCCCAACCATCCTTGAAGATGTAATTCATTTCCTGGTATTATTCTGGGAAACCCCTGACTGACAAGATCCAGGATTTACATTCCATGAGAAACTATCTGATAAGACTCTCTTACAATATCACTTCATATATAAATTTTATCTTTCCAGCTAGATTAAAAACTCTTGGAGGATAGAATGGGAACCATATATGGTGCAAATTTCCCCCTTCCCCCACCTGCATACAGTGGCTTTTTACCAGCTGCCATTCAGCAGACTCTAACCCATGATGACCCTATGTATGTAAGAGTAGAACTACGCTCCACAGTGTTTTCAATAGCTGATTTTTCATAAGTAGATCACCAGGTCTTTCTTCCAAGCACCACTGAGTTATCAGCCAGGGACTTCGTACAGGGCCTTGCTGTTGTTGGATGCCATTGAGTCAAATCGAATCATAGCAACCCCATGTATAACAGAACAAAATACTGCCCAGTCCTGTGCCATCCTCACAATTGTTGCTATGCTTGAGCCTACTGTTGTAGCCATTGTGTCAACGCATCTCACTGAGGGTCTTCTTCTCTTTCACTGACCATCTACTTTACCAAGCACAACATTCTTTTCTAGGGACTGGTTCCTCCTGATGACATGTCCTTCCTTCTAAGTAAGTTGTATGTCTTTTAAGAGATTTGTTCATTCTTCTGGTAGTATCCGACTTGACGGCACTTGGCTGGCTTGGCTCTGGTAGTATACTCAATATTCTTCAGCAGCACAAACATTTAAAGGCCTCTATTCTTCCATCTTCCTTATTTATTGTCCGGTTTTCACATGTTGCACATGAGGTGACAAAATACCAGAAAGATGGGAGAGCAGAGCTAAAACAGCAGACCAGACACAAGTTTCCTTAGCTTCCTCTGAAAACTAAGGCCTGGACTGATAACTGACTGGGGCATTCTGGACACTCAGTGAGCCCTAGGACATGGCATACGGTTGTCAGATTTGACATCATGCCACAAAATGGGAAACTTTCTCTCACTCAGCCCTGCTACTACTGACTTGCCACTTGGGCAGACTCCAGGTACTGGTGCTGTTAATTTTTTTTTCTTTTTGTTGGCCAGTAGGCAGGGGATAGGCATGAGCTGGCTGATATGTTGTGCTGAAATGGGCAATGTGTGGCACAGCAGAGAGACAGTGTGTGATAGCCACATTTTGAGAGCCTGGCAGCTGACTGAGGGTGACACAGCCCCTCCACTTTCTCTTTCCTGAGCTCCACCATAGGTTCTGCTGTTTCAGGATGGAAGGGGCATCTTGACTGGGATGTCATCTTGATTGGCTGGGAGGTGGGGTTATCCAACCAGAGGCCTCAGCGAGAGCTAATTCCCAGACTGGGAGGCAGTGCCAGTCTGGGGAGTGCTTTTCCAGCAGAAAGGCTGTGTTTAGTACAGTGTTGCCTTACAGTAGGTTTCAGCGGAAGATGGCAGTAGGGCTGTAGCCCGACTTTAAACTACGTCATAGCATCTGGGGAGAGATGAAGAGGTGCTTCCACTGCCAGCTGGAAGGTGGGGTCTGCGACAACTGACAGCCTGACTGATTTTGGAATCTGTGAGATAGCTTTCAGCTTATTAAAATAAGACTACATGGAGAAATAACTGCTCAGTGGCATGACAGCATCTCTTTCAGCCTTTAATGATCTACATCATAGGGTCAGTTGACAGCCTTCCAGTGACTCCGTAAGTAGGGTATTGTCCTTGCCAACCAGGAGGCACAGCCTGCCACCCCAGAGAGTTCAATGGGGCCAGTCACTAGAGTACATATAGGCAGCTGGTGACTAACTCTCTTCTCAGAACTACACCTCAGCTCCTGTGAAGGCAATGCTAGAGAAGCTAAACAGCCTCTAGATGGCCTGAAGGCAACAAACCATCACTAAGCATTTAAAGAAACAGCCCACCATGGTTCTGGAAAACTCCCAAAATAAAGAATCAAAAAGCTTCCCAGATGAAGAAATCTTTCTGAAACTATTGGAGGTCAAGTACAAAAGAATTATACGTAATCCCTCCTACAGCTTAAACAAAATGCAGCAGAGCAAAATGAAAAATTAAGCATGCTTTTTGAACCAATGGAACATTAATGTTCTGAAATCCAACAGATCAGTAACAAAACAACAGAATTACATAATTCAATCCAAAGCCAAAAGAGCAGCATTCAGGATATGGAAGTCAAACTTAGTGACCTTAAGATACAGCAACTGACACAAGCATTTATGAGGAAAAATCAGAGAATAGAAATCATAAAAATGAATAAGCATTAAGAAACATGTGGGATCCTATCAAGAGGAATAATCTACAATTAAGCAGAATTCCTGATCAAGGAAGGATAGCTGAAAACACAGAGTATTGTTGTTGAGTTGCTGACAGAAAACTTCCCTGAAATTACAAGACAAGAAAACATAGATATCTCAGGCATGTATTGAACACCACATCAACTAGACACCAAAAGAAAGACACTAAGACATAACCAAGCTTAATAAATTGAAACAAAAGCAGAAACTTTTAAAGGCAGAGAGACTTAGAGCAAAGCTAACATTTAGTGGAAAGCCCTGAAGTCTTTTGTCTGACTTCTTGGCAGAAACAATGTTGGCAAAGAGGCAATGGAATGACATACTCAAAGCCTTGAAGGAGAAAAACTTCCAACCAAGAATTATATATCCTTCCAAACTGTCTTTCAAATATGAAGATGAAATTAAGACATTCGCAGATAAACAGAAGCTTAGAAACTGTAAAAAAAAAAAAAAAACAAACCAGAACTACAAGAAATACTGAAAGAAGCTCTTTGCTTAGAAAAACAAAACCACTGAGTGTATATTTAAGGAAGCAATGTAGGACACAACATCCAGAAACCTACTCAGTTAGGGAAGTTACAAAACTCAATATTAAAAGAAGGGAACCAGTGATCATACCATGAAAACTATGATATTATCACATTAAAAAGAAGGATATACCACAGTAGTTGTAGTCCTTTCAGATGAAGAGGAAGTTAAAAAGATATATAGAAGTTAAAATTGGGTTTAAACTTAGAATAGGTAAAGGGAATCATAGGAGTAACCACAAAGATCACTAACAAGTGAACTCATAAAGAATAACAACCCAGAACAGGATATTAAGAGCAACATAGAAAACACCAACACAAAAATAAATACATCAAAATAACAGCACTAAATACATACCTATCAATAATTACACTGAATATAAATGGACTGAATGCTCCAATTAAGAGACAATGAGTGACATCTTGGATCAAAAGATACAACCTGTTTGTATGTTGCTTACAAGAAACACATCTTAGTCTTAAGGGTATGAACACACTGAAAATTAAAGGATGGAATAATATATACCAAGCTAATAATATACAAAGAAGAACAGGTGTGGCAATACTATCTCAGATAAAACAGATTTTAATGTTAAATCCACCCTCACGGACAAGAACTGTCACTATTTATTGCTGAAAGTTTCAATACACAAGCAGAAATTAACAAAATTAAGTATTTCTGCACCCAATACTAGAGCATCTAAATACATCAAACAAACAATAACTACACTGAAAAATGAGATAGATCATGCCACAATTATAGCTTGAGAGTTCAACACTCCATTTTCAGTCATGGACAGATCATCTAGAAAAAAGTTCAGTAAAGACACAGGCGATCTCCTTGTGACAACCAATTAGACCTCATTGACATATACAGAACTTTTTATCCATCAACAGATAACTACACTTTCTTCTCCAATGCACATGGAACATTTTCCAGAATAGACCATGTGTTAGAACATAAAATAAATCTCAACAAAATCCAAACCACTGATTTATTGCAAAGCATTTTCTTGGACCATTAAGCCATAAAAGTCAAAATCAATAGCAGAAAAAACATAGATAGAAATTGGAACTCATGGTACCTGAACAACATCTTGCTCAAAAAGCCATGAGTTATTGAAAAAAATCAAGCACAAAATAAAGACATTTACGGATTCAAGTGAGAATGAAAACACATCCTACCAGAACCTATGGGACACAGCCAATGCAGTGATCAGAGGCCAGTTTATTTCTATAAATGCACACATCCAGAAGGAGCAAAGGACTCAAACCAAAGAATTAACCCTACAGATTGAACAAGCAGAAAGAGAGTAACAGAGGAACCACTTAAGCATGAGAAGAAAATCGATAACAATTAAAGTAAAATTAAATGAATTAGAGAATAGCAGGGCACTTAAAAAAATTGATAAGACCAAAAGCTGTTTTTTTCAAAAAGATCAGCAAAATTGACAACCATAGGCTAACCTTACAAGAGAAAAACAGAAGAGGAAGCAAATAATCTGAGTAAGAAATGAGATGTGAGATGTCATAAGAGATCCTACTGAAATCAAAAGTATCATAACAGAATGCTACAAAATACTGTACTTTAACAGTTTTGAAAATTTAGAGGAAATGGACAAATCTTTAGATTTGTATCACCTACAACAATTATCACAAGGAGAAGCAGAACAACTTAATAAACCCATCACAAAGGAAAAGATTGAAAGTCATCAAAAAAAACTTCCAACCAAAAAAGAGCCCTGGCCCAGATGGCATCATTACAGAATTCTACCAAGCTTTTAGAGAAGGGTAAACTCCAATACTACTGAGACTACTTCACATCATAGAAAGGGATGGAATACTCTCAAATTCATTCTACGACCCCAGTATAATCCTGATACCAAAACCAGGGAAAGATCCCACATAAAAGGAAAATTACAGACCAACATCACTCATGAATCTAGATGAAGTCCCTGCAAACAGAATGCAACAACATATCAAAAACATAATTGATCATAACCAAGCTGGATTCATACTAGGGATGCAAGGCTGGTTGAACATCAGAAAAACAATGTGATCAACCACATAAATAACACAAAAGAATCACCTGATTTTGTCAATTGATGCAGAAAAGGCATTTGACAAAATCCAATACCCATTCATGCTAAAAACTCTCAGCTAAATAGGAATAGAAGGCAAATTTCTCAATGCATAAAGGGGCATCTACCCAAAGTCAACTGCCTACATCATCCTGAATGGAGAGAGAGACTGAAAGAATTCTCCTTGAAAACAGGAACTAGACAAGGATGTCCACTCTTATCACTTCTATTCAACATGGTGCTAGAAGTTCTGGACAGAGCAATCAGGTAAGACAAAGAAATAAAGGGCATATGCATTTGCAAAGAAGAAGTAAAAATCTCTCTGTTTGCAGATGATTATGATTGTATACACAGAGAATCCTAAAGAATCCATAAGTAAACTACTTCAACTAATAGAAGAGTTCAGTAAAGTATCAGGATATAAAATAAACATAAGTAAATCTATAAGATTCCTTTATACCAACCAAGAGATCATCGGAGAAGAAATCACTAAATCAACACCATTTAATATAGCCCCCAAGAAGATAAAATACCCAGGAATAAATCTAAATGGTGAAATAAGAGACCTATACAAAGTGAATTACAAGACTTTACTACAAGAAACTAAGACAGACTGACAAAAACAGAGAAACCTGCCCTACTCACAGATAGGAAGAGTTAACATTGTGAAAATGTCTATTTTATACAAAGTGATCTACAGATACAATGCAATCCCAATACAAATTCCAGTGACATTTTTTAATGAGATGGAGAAACAAATCACCAACTTTGTTTGGAAAGGGAAGAAACCCAGGATAAGCAAAGCACTACTGAAGAATAAGAACAGGTGGGAGACCTCACACTATCCAACCTTAGAACCTATTACACTGCCACAGTAGTCAAAAGAACCTGATACTGGTACAAAAAGAGACATACAGACCAATGGAACAGAGTCGAGACCCCAGAGATGCCACCATCCTCCTATGAACAGCTGATATTTGACAAAGACCCTAAGATTGTAGACTGGGGTAAAGTCAGTCTCTTTACAACAAATGGTACTGGCAAAATTGGATACACATCTGCCAAAAAAACTGAAATAAGACCCATATCTCACACTTTACACACACAAAAAATAACTCAAATTGGATAAAAGACCTAAATATCAAACCTAAAATGATAAAGATCATGCAAGAAAAAAAATAGGGTCAACAATGGGATATTTAACACACCACTTAGACTTCAAAATCTGACAAAACACGACCAATAGGAAATAAACAGGAACTACTAAGAATCCAACACTTTTGCTCATCCAAAGACTTTATGAAAAGAATTAAAAGATCACATACAGAATGGGAAAAAATATTTGAAAACTACAGGTCGAACTGACGTCTGAGCTCCATACAAAGGTACTGCAAAATATCAACAAGAAAATGGTAAATAACCCAATTTGGCGATGGGCAAAGGAGACAGACACTTCACTAAAGAGAACGTCACGGCAGCCAAAAGACACATGAAGAAATGCTCATGATCATTATCTATTACAGAAATCCAAACTGAGACTACAACGAGATACCATCTCATCCCAACAAAGTTGGCCATGATCCATAAAACACAAAACAACAAATGCTGGAGAGGCTGTGGAGAAACTGGAACTCACCTACACTGGAAAGCAATCTAGCACTTCCTTAAAAAGCTGGAAATAGATACGCCATTTGATCCAGTAAACCCATTACTCAGAATATATCCGACAGAACGAAGGATAGTCACATGAACAGATACATGCACATAAATGTTTATTGCAGCCCAGTCCATAATAGCAAAAAGACAGAATCAACCCAGATGCTCAGCAACAGATTGGATAAACAAACTATGGTACACATGGAATACCATGCAATGGAACACTATGCAATGATAAAGAACGATGATAATTTTAGGAAGCATTTCATAACCTAGTTTCAATTGGAAAACATTATATTGAGTGAAACAGTCAGTGTCACAAGGACAAATATCGTAAGAGACCCCTACCATAAGGACTTAAAAGCAGACTCATGCACAGAAGGAAAGACTCTTTGATAGCTACAAGGTAGGCGAGGGAGGGAGAGGGCTGGTCATAGATTAGACAGTTGATAGAAATTCGGTTGGGTGAAAGCAGTGATAACACACAGAAGAAAGATCAAATTAACTGGACTTCAACATAAACTGAATAATCTAATCTTAGCCCAATATTGCAAAGATAGAGCAGTGGGGTCAGGGGTTTGGGGAACTTGCTATCAAGGGACCTCGAGGCCGATTGGCATAACTAGCCTGTTGCTAAGAGTCTTCTGCACCCTATATTGGTGAGTGGTGTCTGGGGTCTTAAAAGCCAGCAAGCTGCCATCCGAGGTACACCAAATCGTTCCAACTCAGCCAGAACTGACGATCACCAAGCACAACAAAGACATGAGGGAAAAAGAGCTCAGAAGACAGAAGGATCCATGTGAGTGGGTAACTGTATCAACATATGACCAGAAGAACCAGACGGTGCCGAGCTACGACCAAAGACAGCAGCGATAGCACATACAATGTGGAGTCCCAGGGGCAACACAAGAAAAAGAGGAACACACCTTAAGAGCTCTACTAAAAGACCACAGTTGATGGTCCAGCAGCGTGGGGGTTTCCCTGGGATCATGGCCCCTAGACTTGCTGCTGCCCCTCACCAGAAAGCATTACTGAGGTCAATTCTTTGGACAGAAATGGACTAGACTCGAGGACACAGTGTGACCATATGGTGTGTGAACTTCATGGTTCTATGCATTTATAGGATGCTATCCTACTGGCCTCTTACTAAAATGGAGAGGTGAGGGTGGAGAAGAGGGGACAGGAGATTGTTAAGAGGATATGACGTGTGTAGAACAGAAAGTAGGAGTGTGCTGTCACTGGGCAAGGACAGCAGAAGGAGCTGCAGATAGGCAGGCATGCAAATTTAATTTGGATTGTACACTTTCACTCAATTACAGCACAAAAAAAGAATACCAGAAATATGATTACCTGTGATTCATTGACTATACAAAGGCATTTCACTCTGTGGATGATAATAAATTATTGTGGGTAACCTTGCAGAGCATGAGAATTCCAGAACATTCAATTGTGTTCATCTGGAATCTGTATATGGATCAAGAGGCAGTCATGCAAACAGAACAACGGGACACTGCGTGGTTTAAAGTCAGAAAACGTATGCTTCAGGGTTGTATCCTTCACCATACATTTTCTATCTGTATGCCAAGCAAATAATCTGAGAAGCTGGGCTATTGGAATAAAAACAAGGCATCAGGACTGGAGGAAGACTCATTAACAACCTGTGTTATGCAAATGATACAACCTTACTCCCTGGAAGTAAAGAGGATTTGAAACACTTATTAAAGAAGATCAAAGACCATAGCCTACAATATTGATTGCACTTCAGCATCAAGCAAAAAAAAAAAAAAGAATCTCCACAACTGGTCCAGTCAGCAATGTCATGACAAATGGAAAAAAGACTGAGGTTGTCAAAGATTTCCTTTTACTTGGGTTCACAATCAACATTCATGAAAGGAGCAGTCAAGAAATTAAATGACACATTGCATTGGAAAATTCTGCTGCAAACGACCTGTTTAAAGTGTTGAAAAGTAAAGATGTCACCTTGAAGACTAAAGGGTGCTTAACCGAAGCCATATTTTCAATCCCATTACATGCATGTGAAAGCTGGACAATGAGTGGGAAGACAGAAGAAGTGATGTCTTTGAACTGTGGTGTTGGAGAAGAATATTGAACAGACCATGGGCTGCCAAAAGAATAAACAGATTTGTTCTGGAAGAAGTACAATCAGAGTGCTCCTTGGAAGCAAGGATGGTGTGACTGCATCTTACATACTTTAGACATGTTGTCCGGAGGGATTAGTCCCTGAAGAAGGATATCGTTCTTGGTAAAGCAGAGGGTCAGTGGAAAAGAGAAAGCCCCTCAAGGAGATGAATTGAAACAGTGGCTGCAACAATGGGCTTAAGCATAAAAATGATTGTGGGCTTGGTGCAGGGCGGGACAGTGTTTTGTTCTGTTGTTCACAGGGTCGCTACGAACCATAACTAACTCGATGGTATCTAACAACAACAACATGAGGTGATTACAAACCCCATGGTTTGGGTCAGGTGCACCTATGTTACTCTTTAATGTGACATTTTTGCTTTTGAACATGTTAAAGTGGTCTTTCACAGCAGATTTTCCCAGTGCAACGAATCCATTGATTTCTTGACTGCTGCTTCAGTGGCCAGTGATGGTGGATCCCAGTAAATGAAATATTTTATCTTGACAACTTCAATCGGTTTATAATGCTTATTGGTCCAGATGTGAGGATTTTGGCTTACTTTACGTTGATGTGTAACCCACACTGAAGGCTGTAATCTTTGGTGTTCACTAATGTTTCAAGTCCTTTTTGCTCTTAGCAAGGTAGGTCCTCTGCACTGTGCTGACTGTTACGGAGTCTCCCACCAGTCCCGAGGCCTTGCTCCTCTTCGTACGGTCCAGCTCCTTTGATTACATACTCAGCACACAGACTGAATCAGTATGGTGAAAGGTTCTAACTGTGACACATCATTTGTGATTTTTAAACCATTTACCATGCCCTCTTTCTTTTTGAAAGACTGCCTGTGGTTCATGTACAAGTTCCACATGAGCACAATTAAGTGCCTGCAATCTCCACTCTTCTCAATGTTATCCATGATTTGTTATGATCCATGCAGTTGAATGCCTTTGCATAATCAATAAAACAAAAGTAGACAGCTTTCTGGTTTTCTATATCCTCTTCTGAATCTGGTTTGAATTTCTGGCAGTTTCCCGTCAACAGACTGCTACATATGCTTTTGAATTAATCCTTACCAAAATTTTATTAGGATGTGATATTAGTGATATTGTTCAATGATTTTCACATTCTGTTGTATCACATTTCTTTGGAATGGGCACAAATATGGATCTCTTCCACTCAGCTGGCCAGGTAGCTGTCTTTCAAATCTCTTAGCATACACAAATGAGTGCTTTCCAGTTTTGCATCTGTTTGTTAAAACACCTCATTTGATATTCTGTCAAGTCTTGGAGCCTTGTTTGTCTCTAATCCTTTCAGTGCAGCTTGAACTTCTTCTTTCAGTAACATCAGTACTTGAATGTACGCTATCTCCTGGAATGGTTCAACATTAAGGTTGTGTGTCACCTTGGCTGGGCCATGATTTTCGGTGGTTTGGCAGTTATGGGACAGTTTGATAGTCATATTATTATGCGATAATCTCCATGATGAGATCTGAATAAATGTGGTCACCTTCATGATGGGATCTGCTGTGAGTACCAATCAGCAGAAAGGGAGTTTCCTTGGGGGTGTGACCTGCATCCAGTACATGTGGACTGTCTGGCAAGTCTCTTAAGGGTTTTTGCTTACTCTGGATCCTGTAGCTGTCTCCTGTTTGTTGGACCTCTGGTTCTTGGCACTTGAGCTCGCATCTTATGTGTCATCTCACCTGCCAATCTTGGGATTTGTTCATCTTTAAAGGCTACGAGTAAAAGCTTGGCTATCTAACCTGTAGATCTTGTGATTACCAGCCCCCGTGACCATGTGAATCAGGTGAAGCTTCTAGCCTGAACCACAGATTTGGGAAGCTCCGGCCTCTACAACTTCGTGAAACAGTTTCTTCACATGATCTCCCCATGATGATATCTGCATACTTTCCTGGTTTTGCTTCTCTAGAGAACCCAGCCTAAGACATAATGCCTGTAGCAGCTAAATAAGCATGTGCTGGTTGATACGACTCGACGGCACCTGGCTTGGCTTGGCAGATTGATAGGTCCTAAACATATCATGGTACAGATTTTAAGGAAGTAATTGCAGCTTTAAGGAACTGAACTACAAATTCAGTTTTGAAGTATAGGTAAATATATAGAATTACAAAATTCTAAACAAAAATTGTAAAGAAAATGCAATAAAATTTCAGAAGTTTCAGCTTTAAAATTCTTATTGTAAAAATAAATCAGAATTTTTATTTCTCGCCTCACAAGCATACTTCAGTAGTGGCAAGTTAATCAAGACAGAAACTACTGGCAGCAAAAAATCCCGGGAGCAGTTTAATTCTCCTCACATGCAGCATTGTGTAGTTAATGCTGCTCAGAAAAATAACTTTTAAACTGCTCAACTTAGTGGGTTTTTTTCAAAAAATTCTGAATGCTTCACTATCCTTCAATTCCTCCAAAATGAATCATTAAGCTTTGAAATTTTGTGAGGCTGGGGGGTGAGGGATAGAATAAAGATACTATGTATCCTTTATTTTTTTTCAAGGATTGGTGTTCCCTTCTATTTCTCTGCACCAAGTCAAAAAAAGCTACTTGCATTTTCCTAACTCATGAAGAAAATAAGGGTGGGGAGCACTATCCTTTCGGTTTTATAAAGTTGTATCAGAGTCCATGTGTCCAAGTCACCTAAATGTATTCATAAATCATATCTTCAACCCTCATCAAAACAAATTCTTGTTTATGTTCATGAGAGCCCAAACAATTGAAACCTCGGTGCTTAATTAATGTAAAACCGAGGCAACACTTTCTCACTGCGGAAACCCTGGTGGCACAGTAGTTAAGTGCTACATCTGCTAGCCCAAAGGTCACATCTGCCCAGTACTCCCCGGAAACTCAATGGGGCAGTTCTACTCTGTTCTATAGCATCACTATGAGTCAGAATTGACTCGACAGCACCAGGTTTGCTTTTGGTTTTTCTCATTCAGGCATGAAGCAAAAAAGCTGAGCTTCCTAACAGATTCCATTCTCCCTGAACTACAAAAATTTACTTCTAAATGCTCACTTTTAAAAATTGAGACGTATCCAAAACATGATGCCATTTACAGGATATAGTATGATTTCCCACCCTTACCCTCATCAGAAATAGCCCCAGTTAAATGACTTCACATTTCCTTAATAAAATCACTTGTGTTTCAAAGCCCAATTAGAAGATGATCTATTCTAATTTACAGCATACTTTTTACATGTTTCGGGATGTATCTTAGAATGTCTTAAGTGGATTAAATAGATTAAAAGCAGCTCTCTGGGCTTAAATACAGTGAACCAAATAGTGGGGTCTCCTATTATGGAAACAAAGCATTTTTCTCTTGCTCTTGCTCTCTCTCTCCCTCCTACAATTTAACAAATAGTTTTACAAGAAAAGTATAAAATAAGTCTACTAACGAATGAGACACTTAAATAACCATGGAACTGTGCTGTAAGTGGAAGAAGTTTTGAGGGTAGCAAAATGATTTCAGGGGTGACTGGAGCAATCCACCCAAAGCACTGCAAACAGTTACTCCAAAGTGGTTAAGGGTGGAGGCTTTATGATTTGGATGAGTTTGCGGGATGTTTAGCAAAGGGTAGTCATCTTTGCCCTCCAAACAGTGCTCAGCTAATAACTATAATTTAACCTGCCCATGATTTACAGACAGCAGCCACCTTTTAAACTCTGGCAGGTTATTCCACATCGAACACAGAACGCATCTCTGTGTAATTAAAACTCTAGCTGCATGGACCTGCTCATCAGAAATGCAAAGTCCTGGGGATCAGTCCCCCGTATGTCTCCTCACCCCTCCCACATCCGTTCCTTCTTTTCTCCTCTTTCCCTCCCTTTCTGGCTTTATAATCCATTTCTGAAACTACAGCAGAGAAACTGTGCGACATTTAATAGCCTTGCTTCTTTATTAAACTGTGTACCCCTTGTCTTAACACAGAGCCTAGCCTAGAAGTTTAATAAATGTTGGATTAATTAATGGAAGTTCTCTCTGCTCTACTAAGGCTTGCAAGAATATTGTTTTTATGAAAACTATTTCTCTTAAAATCTTAAATCTTATTCAAATTATGTTCAACTAATTCAAGAACAGTGGCTCTTTGGGAAAATATCATAAAAACATGTATCCATATGTGTAACAATACCCACTCTGCTTCTGTCAGTTGGTATTACTGTGGTGGCTAGTGGTTTCCTACGATGCTGGAAGCTATGCCACCAATATTTCAAATACCAGAATGTGGCTCATTGTTAGTATGTCACCCATGATGGACATGTTTCAATGGAGCTTCCAGACTAAAACAGATTAGGGGAAAAAAAAAGAAAGAAACAAGCTTAGTGAGCTACTTCCAAAAATTAGCCAGTGAAAAGCCTATGAACCACAATAGAACACTGTCTAATACAAAGCTTGAAGACAAATCCCCTGGGTTGGAAGGCACTCAAAACCCACAGCAGCTTCAGCAATGAACCTGAGCATACCAACAAGCATGAAAATGGCACAGTACTGGACAGTGTTTCATTCTGTTGTTTGTGGGGTCACCATGAGTCAGAATCAGCTTGACAGCAACTAACAACAATAATAACAACATACCAACAATGAGAAAAAATATTAATTAGTGATCAGACTCTCGATAAGTCAATGGCATGGCTGAAAGGACATGCAACTGACAGCCAGTATTTTGGTGGAGGAATGGTGAAGACCTTAGGCTGTGATGTGAATACTATGTTAAAATCCTGACCTTCAGCTTTTAGTAATGGAATGAATGTAGGTCAAGTTTCTTGACCCTCATAGTGGAGCCCGACACTAGCAGTACACTCACTTACGGAGTCCTTGGGTAGATAGCATGAGGGAGTACCTATGAAACGCACAGAGGATTTTAAACTGCAACGAGGCTCAATAACTACTAGTCAAACAGCTGATTATAGCTGTTTCAGACAGAGATACCAATTGTAGGGTTTTAGAAAGAGCAGCTTTACTTGGTTTCCATCACAGACAAGGGACACTAAAATAATGTCAAAAGATTGGTTTACATTTGACAAGCTGTTCTGAGAAGAAGTCCTGGTGGAGCACCTGTTAAACACTTGGTTTTGGCCCACTGGTAACACAGTGGATAAGTGCTCAGCTGCCAGCTGAAAGGTTAGTGGTTGGAACCCTCTTCACAGCTCCCCAGAAGAAAGATCCAAAGATCTATTTGTGTAATGGTTACAGCCCAAGAAAATGCCATGAGGCGGTTTTATGAGTTGAAATCAACCCAAAGATACCCAACTACAATAGTTATTCCAACACTCTTGCAAGGTAAATAAGTGATTTTTATTTCCATTTCCTAAGGAGACATAGTCTTGTGTCCATAGCTTAGTCAGAGGCATTTCTCCAACAAGAGGGCCAAGTGATGCTGATAGTCCATGTCTTAGTTATCTGGTCTGCTATAACAGAAATATCACATGTGGATGGCTTTTAACAAACAGAAATTTACTCTCTGACAGTCTAGGAGGCTAGAAGTCCAAATTCACGTCACCAGTTCCCTAGGAAGGCTTTCTGCCTCTGTCAATCCTCAGTGAAGGTCCTTGTCATCAATCTTTCCCTGTTCTAGGGAGCTTCTCAGCACAGGACCTTGAGTATAAATGATGTGCTCTACTCCTGGTGCTTCTCTCTTTGTGGAATGAAGATCTCCTCTCTGCTTGCTTCCCTCTTTCATATCTTTAAAGATACTGATCCAAGATGTAACCTATTAACGTACACTGTGTCCTGCTTCTAATCCTACCTTGTTAATATCATAGAGGTTAAGATTTACAACATATAAAAACATCACATCAGATCACAAAATACTGGACAACCACATCACACTGGGAATCATGGCCTAGCCAAGTTGATACACATTTTAGGGGGACATTATTCAATCTATGACAATCAATAATAATAGTAGCAACTTTACTGTTTTACTGTTTAACACACTAGCATTGCTTAAAGTTTTCGTTAAAGCATGTTTTTTCACTTGGTCTCCACAAGAATCTTCTAAGGTATACAAGAAAGACAAGAAACATTGAAATGAAGAGATGTTAAATGGCTTTTCTTTGGCAATACAATGACAGAGTAGCAAAGGTAAGACTAGAACCTAGGAAACTAGACTCCCAACATCAAGTTTTTTTAGTTTACACATTGTACTTCATGGACCACTCTAAATTTTAAAAATCTGAGCATGCACTTAAACATTGTTTTCATATCATCTGGTGTAACACCACTTATCATATAGCCGTGGTTCTCAATGTGTGATCCCCACACCAGCACTATTCACCTCTCCTTGCGGCTTGTTAGAAATGCAAATTCTTGGGCCCTATCCCAAACATGGAATCCCTGAGAGATGCACAGGTTAATATAATTGACCACTGCTGAAAAGTTGGAGATTTGAATCCACATAGAGGTTCCTCTAAGGAAAGATCTTCCTAATGATCTACTTCAGGAAAATCTGAAAATCTGATGGAGCCCAGTTTTATTCTGATAATCATGGTTGTCATGAATTAGAATCAACTCAGTGGCAACTTATGTACCCCAAGTCTACTGAAAGAGAAGCTTTTGGGGGTGGGCCTAATAATCTAACAAACCTACAGCTAACTCTGATACAGGCCAGAGTTTGAGAACCACTCCTCTAGAATTCTGAGGTAAATTATAACTAACATTCACATGCAAAATGTATAAGTTATCTCATTTAATCCTCACAAGGACTCTAAGATGAATAAATACAATCATCAGTATTTCAGACATGAGGAAGTCAAGGCTGAAGAAGAATAGACAACATTTCTAATGTCCTGTAGTCAGTAAGAGAAAATGGACCTGGGGACCATAGTTTCAGGGGACATTTAGGTAGAGTAGCATGACAGTTTATTAAGAAAATGTCGTACATGCTACTTTGGTGAGTCGTGTGTGGAGTCTTAAATGTATATGAGTAGCCATCTAAGATGTATCTATTGGTCTCATCCCAAGTGGAGCAAAGGAGAATGAAGAACACCAAAGATGCAAGGGAAGTACTAGCGCAAAAGACCAAGTGAAACAGAGACTCCATTAACCTGAGACCAAAAGAACTAGATGGCACCCAGCTACCATAAATAACTACATTGACGAGGAATACAACAGGCAGTCCTGGAAAGATCCAGAGAAAAATATAGAAAAGAACTTAAACTCAGGTTAAAAGTCTACACTTAATTGTCTGACAGAGACTATAGGCATTCCAAAACTCTGCTTCCCAGGTGGACTGTTAACCTAGAACTGAAACCACTCCTAAAGCCTGCATTTTAGATGAAGACAAGACGGGACCATAAAACAAAAATAATACATGTGAGGAATGTGCTTCTTGGCTGAATCAGATATATGAGACCACATGGTCAGCTCCCATACAAAAGCAGTATGAGAAGTCAGGGAATGATACGAACAAGTGAACACAGGGAACTCAGACTGGAGTAGTATGTTGTCACATTGTGGGGACTAAAACAAACCAAAAAAAAAAAAAAAGAAGAGGAGGAAAAAAAGAAAAGAAAAAAGGAGAGAGAAGGAAAATGGAAACTCAAACCTATGTCTATCGGATTCCAGAGGCCAAACACCAGTGTTTCACTGCCTTTCAACAAATATAATTGTTGAGAAATATGTACTTTATATTTCTACCAAAATAAACCTACTCCTTTTCTCTGCAATAAAACCAGTGGCCTTCAAGTTGGCTCCAACTCCAAGCAATCCCATGTTTGTCAGAGTAGAACTGTGTGCTCCATGAGGTTTTCAATGGCCAGTTTTTCTGAAACAGATCATCAGATCTCTCTTCCAGACACTGCTGGGTAGACTGGAACCTCCAACGTTTTGATTAACAGCCACACATGTTAACCATTAGCACTACCCAGAGACTCCTTTGCAATAGATCTTCACACTTAAAATGGTGGTTATTGCTATTCAACATAAAACCACTTTGATGGACAGAGCAACAGGAGAAAGAGTCTGCAGACCATGGTTTCACGTAACACCTAGGTCAAAGGCAGGGCAGTTTATTGAAATATTCTGCCTCACAGTTTGGTGAGTGGCTTCTGGGGTCCTAAATGCTAGCAAGTGGCCATCTAGGAAGCATCAATTAGTCTCAACCCACCTGAGGCAAAGGCAAAATAAGAGCATCAAAGACACAAGGAAAGTATGATCCCAAGAGAAAGAAAGAACCAGATAAACCAGAGACCACGTCAACATGAAACCAGTGTTCAGGCACCACCAAAGACTGCCTTGTAGGGAACTGAGTAAAAAGTCACTGACAGAGCAGGAGAAATGTGGGGTACAGAAGTTGAACTCTAGTAAAAAGACCAGACTTGATAGTCTGACAGATTGAAAGGTCCCAGAAAGACATGGCTCCCAGACTGTCTGTTAGCTCAGATCTGAAACCACTCTGGAAGCCACCTCCTCAGATGAAGAATGAACCGGTGACATAAAACAATGCTGGTGAAGAGTCTGCTTCTTGGTTCGGGTAGATACAGGAGGGTAACTGGGCAGCTCCTCTCTGGAGGTGAGATCAAAAGACAGAGAGAGTCAAGAGCTGGTAAAATGGACTTGGCAAGGTTGGCGTGGAGGCGAGGAGAGTGCTGTTACAGTGTGAGGAGAGCAGGTAAGAGTGTGTAAACGAAACAAAGAGTGTGTAAATTATTGTAAGAGAAACTGACTGGAATTATAAATTTCCACTTAACATACAATGAAAAAAATTAAAATAATAGAAAAGCTGTTTATAACGTCTCTCCAATCCCATCATCTAATGTGAGGGGTGGAGGTGGTTGAAATAACCTCTTTTTTTTTTTTGGACTTGGCAGTGGACATTTGAACCTTTATAGAGAACAATTCACGTAAATCTCCGATGCCACTAGGATCTATATACTACAGCCTAGGTCACTGTATACATTACTGCAAGTATGGAAGCGGAGAGAACTTTTGATCACTGAAAACCTGAGGGTGTAGTCATTAAGTGTTATGGCTGCTAAGTATAAGGTTGGCTGTTCGAATCTACCAGGTGTTCCCTGGAAACTCTATGAGGCAGTTCTGCTCTGCCCTACAGTTGGAATTAACTGGATTGCAATGGGTTTGGTTTTAGTTTTTGGTCACTGAGCCATTCAAACAGTTGACACTTATTTTCTAAGTAGTCTTATGGAAATAAAAATGTAATTGACCTCAATTTCCGTAACTAGAGAAAGTTCAAGGGTTCAAGAGAGCTGTTTATAGAAAAGAATTAAAATAACCGTGAAGGCTTGAATTAGCAGAGAAAACCCCTGATGGGAGTCTTCACAGTTGACTTTGAAGATCTTTTTCAAAGATTAACTAGTACTCTGTAGTTTAATCCTGGAGCCTGTTGATGTTGATCCCAGGAGAGGGTTTGTATTTAAGTGGTTGCATATTTCACCTTATGTTACCTCTCTCTCCCTCAATCTTACCTCAAGGCCATTGAATTTTCAGTGGAAAATGGGAACAGAATTGATTATAAATTTAAAGGACAGTAATTTGATATAAGATACTGCTAAAGGGCAAATAGCCATAATTTTTAAGACTTGAATTAAGGTCACTTAAGAGCCTATTTGTCCTTAGCTCATACACCTGCAAAATGACCTCACATCATTCAGCAGGGTCATGATATTAAGTACCCTTTCCTACTTCCCTAGCCTTGCATCACCCACCAAAGTAAGGTGGGGGAAGAATGAGACAGCAAAGGAAAGAAGCCACCATAGCTCTAAGAAAGATAACTAAGTTATATGATCCATAGAATCTGGTGAGCCACAATGTTACTCACCCTTTCTCATAGTGACACAGCATTATATTTTGTCTACATTTCTTTGTGGGATGAAGATTAATTTAAGATATGTTTTCATCTTTGTAAGCATAACATTAAAGGAGATAACTCTGAGACTATGTATAAGTCAAAGCATATATTTACTTCCTTTAAACCATGTGAATGTCAATGGTCATGTGAATGTCAAACGGTGGCGATCTGTTATACTGGAGAAGTGTTTCTTACCCTATATTTTTATATTCTGTGACATGTGCATAAAAATGTAATTTTGTCATAACAGATTGGTTTATAGATGGGGGGACAAAAATAAGACAGAAAATTCAGAGGAACAGAGTAATGTAGATCCTAGAAAAGCCTACGGATTTTTGCAATGATGGAGTCAGCAGACAGAAGAGAGAGGTACTTAGCTGCCATGGGCATTTGGAGTCAGTGCCCCCTACTGAACAGAGGTCACCAGAGATCTAGGGAAGATCTCTGGACCACCAACTCCTGATGACACAGGTGAGCTTACTAGATATATTTCTCTTAATGAATCATTGATTACTTAGAATTTGAGGTAGTGCTACGAAAGAATCCTCTCTACTATATTTTGCTGTGGTTATGCTTGTTAACTGCCGCTGAGTCAGCTCCGAACTCATGGTGACCTCACGTACAATGTGATAAGATCATTATGATCCATAGGATTTTCAGTGGCTGATTTTTCAAAAGTAGATCTCCAACACTTTATTCTTAGTCCACCTTAGTCTGGAAGCTCTGCTAAAGCCTATTTATCATCATAAAATCTATTGCCATCAAGCCAATTCTGACTTACCGTGACCCTACAGGACAGACTAGAAAAGCCCCATAGAGTTTCCAGGGAGTGGCTTGTGGATATGAACAGCCGACCATTTGGTAAGCAGCCTGAGCTCTTAACCACTGTGCCACGACAAACCTCTACTGATCGATGGGTAGGGGCTGTGTATGAGGTGCTTTGGTCTCCTGCATGAAATCAAATCTAGTCTCCACCACGGAAGATGAAAATTATACCACTGAATGGGCAGTGGTAAGTAGCCCCTGTAAACTCTCACCAAATAAGGAAAAACAGTCAATAAGAACCACCCAGATAGCTTTACATATGTCCTCTGGAAGTGGTTGTGGCCACACGCCAGGAGAAGTTTTCTGAAAGCAATACTGGCTAAAGGCCACCAACCCTACTTCCCTTCCTAAACATGAAGAGACATCAACCAGAACAGATGTGGAATGTACAGTTAACAATACAACCTAGTAAAAAAGCAATGTGATATATGTAAGAAACAAGAAACTGCAGAACATCCTTAAATACTGTATACGTTGGTTAATTAGAATGCTTGCACAGTAATAAAAGCACTGGATAAAAACCCAGAAATTAAATGCTTTGGTTAGCTATTTGACACGATACCAATCAATCACCAGGATTGAGATGCCTTCCTCACTGAATCAACTAATTTCTTGGCCAAGACAGTTTAATTATTTTTACTGCATAGACTTCTCTTCAGGCTAATCAATAAAAAGCCCAGAAACTATCATTTTAAAGGATAAACTGGTAAGTGATACAAAACAGACATTTCAAAATAATTTCTCTCCAAAATTGCATTCTGTTTATCCCATGGACATAGTGGCTGATGTAATATGCTATTTAAAAAAAAAAAAAAATACAATTCTTCCACTTATGGAGAAAAAAATACTGTGGTATTATGCTTCCTCAACTGACTTAAAAAAAACAATGTAAAGATCAGCAGGTCCCAATCAATATAAAATTTAAACTATCTTTTAAATAAGCTCTTTTTTGTTTTCAAAATAAAAACAGTGAATTAGGAAAAATATTTGCTTAACATATGAAAATAAGTGCATATTTATAGATGTCAGGATTATTCATTTTCAGGTAAAAAATCAAGACCTTCCAAAGTAAATGTCTAAAGCTTACACATAGAAAAAGTCAACGTAAGGGAAGACAAGAGGGGATTATACCAACTGGGAAATGGTTGATTTTACCATTTGTCTCCCCCAGCCTCTTTATACAGATCTGCCCTGCCATGGAAGACACCATTTAAATTTGTTTAAAAACCATTTGTGGGTATCTGAAGAGTTTAATTCATACTGCCTGGTGTTTAACTCCTGGGGAGGCACAAGAAGTTTAGATTGGTTGTTAATCTAAAGGCTGGCAGTTTAAATGCACCCAGGGACTCCGTGTGAGAAAGCCCTGGTGACTGCTCTGTTTCTGGAAAGATGACAGTCTAGCAAACCCAGTGGAGGAGTTCTATTCTGTAACGTAAGGGGTTGCCATGAGTTGGAACTGACTCCACAACAATGGGTTTAACTGCTGTCTTGTATAATTGCACCCATTAAACTTTGTGTTTATCTTGCAGGGTCTTTGTTTATTTCTACTCTGATGATCATGCTCAGCATCCCAAGCTTTGATATCCCATTTTTAAGCAGCTACCTGTTACAGACAAATTAAGTAGCTAAAATTTGGGATGAAATCCTAACCCCGGCACCTGCAAATGTGACCCTGTTTGGAAATATGGATTTTTCTTCATTATGTGAAGGAGGTCATATCACTGTGGGGTGGCTCCTAAACCTAATCACTTCCGAATTATAACAAGAGCAGAGTAAAGGCACACATGGACAGGGAGAAGACTGACTCCAAGACACAGCAAAGAATGCCAGCAATTGCCAGTAGCCTCCAGAAACTAGAAGGGATGCTCACGGAAGAGAAACAATATGGTAGAGACTTTGATTGGGACTTAAGCCTCCAGAACTTTTAAGCTACTTGCTTGCGGAACTGCTGTTTGTGGTAGCAGAACATAACTAAGACACTACTCAAGTTCATCCTTGCACGCTGTGTTCCAGATGTGGTGATTATATTCAGGCTCTGTCCCTTGCACTGGTATGGTGAATAACAGACTTCATTGTCTGTTGACTTCCTGCCTAGATCCCAGAACTTGGCAACTGTCCACCTTCCCATCAAAGAGGCAGATATCACGTACTATTAACCAAAGGAATCCAGATTCACACCCAGGGGACAATGCTTTATTTAAGAATATGCAAATAACAATAATTAATTGCCAATCTTCTCAGGGTTGGATGTAACCAAGACCCCAGCAACTGGTGGTCAGCAGTGTTCATAAATTTGTATACCCCATACAAGTATTTCTAAAAAGAAGGGTAATAATATAGATGAAGAGTCAAAGTAATGTTTGTATCTTTTGAGCTACTAAGTCCACTACTGGGAACTTATCCCAAGTAAACAATTTTTAAAAAGAAAAGAAAGAAAAGGAAGAGGAGAGGGAAAGAGAAGGGAGGAATAGGGAAGGGAAGGAAGGGGACAGGACAGGATGGGAGGGGAGAATCTAAAGACAATCATGCTCTCTGTACAGTTATTTGAAATTATAAGAAAAGGAAGGATCAAGACATCTAACTGTAGGGATCAGTTAGGTAAATCACGGTAACTCAATTAGGTGGACTATTGCTTAATCAGCAGAAATGAGAATTTACAATGACTATTCCTTGTAACAAGAAAAATGTTTATAATAGTACCAGGCAAAAAACTGAATAAAAATTTTAAGTCCAAGGTAGTTACAACTATACAATGCATGTTCCTGCGTGCTGATGAGTCCCTTCCAACTTATAGAAATACTATGGGACAAAGTAGAACCACCCCATAGGGCTTCCTTTCAGTCCTTAACTGTCACACCACCAGAACACCTTAATGCATGTATACACATACACACACACACACACACACACACACACACACACACACATACATGAGAAGTCTTGGTGAATGTTTTAGTCAGCTAGGGCTGCTCTAACAGAAATACCACAGAGTGGATGGCTTTAACAAAGGAAGGTTTATTCTTACACCGTCTGGTAGGCTACAAGTCCATATTCAGGGTGTCTGCTCCAGGGGAAGGCTTTCCCCCTTGTCAGCTCTGGAGGAAAGTCCAGTATTGCATCAGTCTTTGTACAGGGAGGATCTTGGCACAGGAACCTCAGGTCTGAAGGACGCGCTCTTCTCCTGGTGCTGCTTGCTTGATGGTGTGAGGTTCCCAATTCTCTACCTGCTTCTCTTTCCTTTTATCTCTTACAGGATGATAGGATTAAGGGTGAGGCAAGCCATACTCCAGGGAAACTCCCTTTACAGTGGAGCAGGGAGGTGCTCTTTTAAAGGGATTTATGCCAAGTGCTGTCGAGTCGCCTAATCCTTTAACATACAACATAGGAAAACCACAAAATGGAGGGAAGTCACAAGGTACTGGGAGTCATGGCCCAGCCACATGGCTACACATACTTTTTTTTTTTTTTTGAGGTTTTTCTAAGGCCAGTTGTGGGAACACTCTTTTTTCTTTTTTATTTAACATGACTGAGTGAAAATGTACATTCCCATATAAATTTACATGCCCAGCTATATGCAGCTTCCACTGCTCTCCCTGCCCACTGACAGCATTGCCAAGTCCAATCCACTTGTGTCCAAAGAGTGGACCTTCATTATGATTTATGGACAAGGGCAGCATCAGGGCCAGGGGCCATGCTTTCAGGGGAACCCCGAAACCGCTGGACCATCAATTGAGGTCTTTTAGTGGAGATCTCAGGATGCACCCCTTTTTACTCTTGTCTTGCCAGTGAGACTCAACCTAGCGAGCTCCATCGCAGCTATCACTGGTGGTGGCCGGGCACCATCCGGTTCTTCCGGTCCCAAGTCGATGAAGGCACCCACCCATGTGGGTCTCTCTATCTTCTAGGTTGTCTTTACCCCATGTCGTTTTGGTCCTCGGTGAGCATCCGTTCCTGCTGAGTTGGGATCATTTTCTGTGTCCTGGGATGGCAGCTTGGCAGCTTTTAAGACCCCAGATGCCACTCACCAATGTGGGGTACAGACAGCCCTCCTAGCAAAATAATAGTTGTGCCAACTGGCCTTGATTTTGCCTAAGAGCATGGTCCCCTACCCCCTGCCCAGCTACTCTATCCTTGCAATATTGGGTTAAGATGGAAGGACTACTCAAGTTATGCTGAAGTCCACTTAATGTTGTTCTTGTTTCTAATGTGTGCTATCACCGATTTCTCCCAACCAGATTTCTAGCAACTATCTAATCTAAATCCCCACTCCCCTCCATTGCCGCTGTCAAAGAGTCTTTTCTTCTATACACAAGTCTGTTTTAGAGATCTTATCGTACAGGTCTCATACAATATTTGTCCTTTTGTCACTGACTACTTTCACTCAATATAATGTCTTCCAGTTGAAACCAGGTTAGGAGATGTTTCCTGGAATCATCGTTATTCTTTATCTTTGTGTAGTGCTCCATTGAGTATATGTACCATAGTTTACCTATCCATGCTTCTGTTGTTGGGCATCTGGGTTGATTTCATCTTTTTGCTACCGTAGACTGTGCTGCGATAAACATTCTGGTGCATGTGTCCATTGGTGTGAAAGGCCTTGATTCTGTAGGATATATTTCAAGTAGTGGAATTACTGGATCAAATGGTATATCAATACCCATTTTTTTAAGGAAGCGCCAGATTGGTTTCCAAAGAGGCTGGACCATTTTGCAACCCCACCAACAGTGTAGGGAGGGTTCCACTTTCTCCACAGCCTCTCCAGCATTTGTTGTTTTGTGTTTCAGGGATCATGGCCAATCTTGTTGGGATGGGATGGTACCTCACTGTCTCTTGATTTGAATTTCTTTAATAACTAAAGATCGTGAACATGTCCGCATGTGCTTTTTGGCTGCCTGGATATCCTCTTTAGTGAAGTGTCTGTCTGTCTTCTTTGCCCATCACTTAATTGGATGATTTATCTTCCTCATTGATATTTTGTAGCATCTTATAGATTATGGAGATCAGGCGCCAGTCTGACATAGAGTTGCCAAATATTTTTTCCCATTCTGTGGGTGTTCTTTTAATTCTATTAATAAAGTCTTTGGATGAGCAAAAGTGTTTGAATCTTAATAGTTCCCATTTATCTATTTTCTCTTCTGTCGCTTGTGGTTTCTTCAACAGATTTTGGAGTTTGTCCTCATTAAAACTTCCATTGTTGTTCCTACCTTTTCTTGGATGAGCTTTATCGTTTTAGGTTTGATATTTAGGTCTTTTATCCAGTTGGAGTTGGTTTTTGTATAAGGTGTAAGATATGGATCTTGATTCAGTTTATTGTAGACGGATACCCAATTTTGCCAGCACCATTTGTTGAAGACACTGTTTTCACCCCAGTTTAGCATCTTAGGGCCTTTGTCAAATATCAGCTGTTCATAGACAGATAGTGTCATCTCTGGGGTCTCAATTCTGTTCCATCAATCGATCTGTTTGTTCTTGTACCAGTACCAGGCTGTTTTGACCACTGTGGCAGTGTAGTATGTTCTAAGGTTGGGTAATGAGAGGCCTCCCAGTGTGTTCTTCTTCTTTAGTAGTACCTTACTTATTCAGGGCTTCTTCCCTTTCCAGACAAAATTGGTGATTTGTTTCTCAACGTCATTAAAAAATGTCGCTGGAACTTGTATTGGGATTGCATTATATAAATAGATTGTTTGGGGTAAAATAGACATTTTCACAATGTTAAGTCTTCCTATCCATGAGCAGGGTAGGTTTTTCCATTTATCTAAGACTATCTTAGTTTCTTGTAGTAAGGGCTTGTAGTTCTCTTTGTAAAGGTCTGTTACTTCTCTGATTAGATTAATTCCTAGGTACTTTATCTTCTTAGGGGCTATCATAAATGGTATTGATTTGATAATTTCTTCCTTAACATTCTCGTTGTTGGTATAAAGAAATCCTACTGATTTACTTATGTTTATCTTGTATCCTGAGACTTTGCTGAACTCTTCTATCAGTTTGAGTAGTTTAGTTATAGATTCCTTGGGGTTCTCTGCATATACAATCATATCATCTGCAAATAGGGAGATTTTAACTTCCTCTTTGCTGATGCAGATGCCCTTTATTTCTTGGTCTTGTCTAATTGCTCTGGCTAAAACTTCTAGCAGAATGTTGAATAGAAGAGGTGACAGTGGGCATCCTTGTCTAGTTCCTGATCTCAAGGGAAAGTCTTTCAGTCTCTCTCCATTCAGGATGACGTGGGCAATTGGCTCTGTATAAATGGCCCTTATTGTGTGGCTACACATAATTTTGAGGGAACACAATTCAATCCATGACAGTGACACAGTGGTTAAAGTGCTAGGCTGTTAACCAAAAGGTGAGTGGTTTGAACCTAACAGCCAGTGTACAGGAGACAGGTGTGGCAGTTGGCTTCCATAAAGATGACAGCCCTGGAAATGTTCTGGAGCAATTCTCCTCATTCTGTAGGTTCACTATGAGTCAGAATTGACTCCACAGCAGTGGGCTTTGTATATTCATGAACACTCAAGAATTACACAAGAGCGGTGTGTGTGCACACACAGCTATCAAATCAGTATAGTTTTAAGTTTTAAGTTTTTCTCTGAAAATTTCAAGAATGTTTTTATAACATTGCTTTTACAATGAAAACATTTAAAGTGCACAAAAGTCAAAGACATCCAACTGATTGATAACAGAGTTCTTTCATCATGTGTATAGTTCTTTTGGAGTCTGTGGCCTCAATACCTCTGTCAAACAAAGCAGGGCAGTCAACATGCTAGTTCACTGGACCAGTCATCTGATCTCACTGTGTTGTGGTTGAATTGGCCCTAGGAGGAAGTAAGGACAACATCAGGCCCGTGTGAATGTATAAACTGAAATCTTGGGAGCAGTTTCCCAGCAAGATGTTCTGATACTTCTAGGCCTCTAACACTGTGGTCTTACTGAGTATCTACCCTGAACTATGCTTGGGTTTCGGTGTTCTCTGGCTTCCCTTTGGGTTCAAAGAACAGGTCATTGGATGTTTAGCTCCCTGGATCTTTGTTTGGGATACTACCACAGGCTGGCTGTGTCTTTCAGCTAGAGGTCACAGCTCCCATTGAGTGGCTTTTCCCATTAGCTGCCTTCTGGGGTTCAGGCAACCTCTCCTTGTTCCCTTCAGCCAAGGGCTGATAGGACCCCACACTAGCCCTTGGGACTTCCCCCACGTCTACCTAAAGCCAGCTGTCATCAAGTTGGTTTTGACTTATGGCCACCCAACATAAGGTGGAATAGAATTATACTTCATAGGATATAGCCTTGCTATGAACTGGAACCAATTCAGTGGAACCTGACAACAGGGTTTTCAAAGACTATGCCTTTTTGGAAGTAGATCACCAGGCCTTTCATCCGGGATGCTTCTGAGTAGATTTGAACCTCTAACCTTGTGCTTAGTAGCCAGGCACATAATCATTTTCACCACCCAGGGACTCTAAATCCTACCTACACCTTTGCAAATAGGCCTTCTGTAATATCAATGTGCCATGTATTTCATGCCAACACTAGAGGAATATTGAAGGTTCTAATAAAACATAAGAATTGTTGAAAAGATTATTTTATGAAATATGACAATAAGTCAAAATACTGTTTCACTGATAGGCTGGAACTCAAGAATTCTTAATAGCAATTAACTGAAAACCAAGTCACATTCTCAGGGTCACCCACATCATTAGATATGGGATTCTCACAGGACAGTGGATATACTGTCTGTGCAGTTTGGCTTGTGACAACAGAGAGCCAATACTGCTGTTAACTGCTGTTCTGTTGGACCCTGACTCTCAGGGACTCCATGCACAACAGAACAAAACGCTCTCTGGTCCTGTACCACAGCTGTGATCCTTAGGGCTTTTAGTGGCTGATTTTCAAAAGCAGATTGCAGGCATTTCTTCCTAGGTTGTTTTAGTCTGTAAGTTCTGCTGAAACTTGTTCATTATCATAGATAGCAATATGCAAGCTTCCACTGATGGATGGAAATTGTAGATAAGATGTATTGGCCAGGTCCCTGTCATGGAAGGCAAGAATTCTACCACGGAAACAACAAGGATCTTCAAAGTCAACAGAGAGGGTAAGATATGAAACCTCCAATTGATCTGCCTAGAAAAAGACACATTTCACGCATGTAACAGTTTTCTTCCCATACTTTTAGAACTAGACCTTCCATAATCTCTGATTTCATTTTTATTTTTGCCTTGTCCCTTTCTCCATCTTAGTTTCATTTGCTGAAAAGTCCTCATTGTTCTAGGGGTCAGGAAAAGGGGGCAAGGGGGAGTGCTTGTTTAGAAGTGATTGCCTAGCAACCCATCTTCCTTATTCCAAGGACAGAGGCTATTTGCATTTTGGGAAAGGAGAAAAAAAAAAGCTCAGCTTCTCAAGATTCCTTTGGTGAGAATGTATCACTGACCACTCCTCAAAAGAACCTTCCTTCCTCTGAAAACTACCCCTGGGTGGCCTTTCTTTGCCTCAGCTGCTTGGGGGACAGTGCCGCCTTTCCAAGGTGCACTCAGAGCTGCCCAGGGCAATGAATGTGTCTTGGCACGGCCAGGAGGCAGCCCTGGGGCACCACCAGGACAGAGCTCAGAACATCCTGATCTTATTCAAGTGGGGATTTCTTTCCCACACTGTTCTTTCCTTTTGCAGCTTTCTTTTCTGGAAATGTGCCACACCCAAGGGATGTCCAGCCCTCCCTTAACCTCCAAACTGCTGGTGAGTTCCTTGGTCCTGCTTGAGGAAAGCAAACCCAACAGGGACATAAAAACAGGAGAATTAAATCTCCATTCTGAAGTTCCTGGAGTGCCTGGATGGTGCAAAGAGTTAACACACAGGGATACTTAAAGAAAGACTGGCAGTTGGAGTTCACTCAGAGGCGAACTGGCAGAAAGGCTTGGCCATCTCCTTCTGAAAAGTCAGCCACTGAAAACCCTATAGAGCACAGCTCTATTCTGTCACACAAGGGTTGTGACAAGTCAAAGCGAACTCAATGGCAACTGGTTATTCTTTTTCTGAAGTTCTCAGCTAACCTCCAGAGATACTTGCTGACTGCTAAAATGGTGCAGACTCACGTCCCATAAAGCAGGAGGCAGGAGCCAAAGGCATAAAGAATAATTTGAGAAAGCTGTATCACTTGAGAAACTGAATTGAGTGGGTAAACTGAAAAATTACTATGGGTAGGGAATTTTCCAAACTACAGACTTAACCAAAAGCACCTTATCATTCATCCTGCTGAGTTTTGGAGACAAAAGAAGAAAGGATGGTTCTCTCCCAAATGGAATACCTGGCTGGTGGAAATGGTTGACATGGCTGACTGGCAGCCAAAAGGCTGGAGGTTGCGGTATACATCAAGGGCCCGTGGAAGAAATGCCTAGTACTCTACTTCCCAAAGACTAGCCACTGAAGATCCCGCGGGAACACAGTTCTACCCTGACACACATCAAGTGAGTTGGTGCCATAGTAACTGGTCTCTCTGGTCTTTCTCTTCCACATGAGATGTGCGGAGTGTTACGATTATTGTCTCTCCTGTTTTATGAGTTATAGAGGTAAAGCTGGCTCCAAGTCGGGCAAGACCTTCTGTCCTCTGCAGATCTAAATTGCCACCTATAAAACAGAGATCTCTAAAAATTTCACTGACAATGGTTGTCAACGTTTAACTTGCTTTGAATGCTGCCAAATACTGCTAGGCATTACACGAGTGCATTATTTAATAAAGGCTGTCTTGTGGTTGTGTTTTTCATCTCGCTCCTCCTTATCACGCTAAGGTATCTGTCACTCAGCACAGGCCCTGGCTAAACACAAGTAATACTAATTTGCAACAGGATAGTAGGTAATTCTATCATTAAAGATGTTATCGAGTTTTATATAGTTTTGCATTCCTTTGCCAGATTATGCATTTCTATGCACAGAGACACTCTGGACAGAAAACCGTGACAGTGTCTAATAGAAAATTAATTTTTTTGACCAATACAGAGATATTCCTCTGAGAGAGAGAAAAAGTGGAAGAAGATAATACCACCTATCCTATATGAAAGGTTTGAAGATAAAATGCATCAAGAACAAAATTTAAGCTCTCTCTCACACACAAAAGGCTAGATTTACTGGTTTGACAGAGACTGGAGAGATTCTGAGAGTATGGTCCCTGTACACCTTTTTAATTTAGTACTTTAGGGTCACTATGAGTCAGAATTGACTGGACAACGACGGGTAGTCATTCCCGAGGTTCACTCTCCAGCCAAAACTAGACAGGCCTAGAAAACAAACAATAATACACATAGCTCAACTGTGTATATGAGACTAAGTGGGCACATCAGCCCCAGGGCAAGGCTGAGAAGACAGAACAGGAGGGCTTGTAATGACAAATCCAAGGTCAAGAGGGGGAGAATGTTGACAGATTGTGGAGTTGGCAACCAATTTCACAAAACAATATGTGTATTAATTGTTTAAAGAGAAGTTAATTTGCTCTGTAAACCCTCATCTAAAGCACAGTTTAAAATAAATCATCCAGAGGAAAATTCTGAATGATTCATAGACGTTAAGGATGATAGCGAGACACAAAGAAGCATTTTTTAGAAAAAAATATTACTAAGAAAAACTTGGCGTACTATAGAAGATAATAACTGCAGCTTGCTTTTCTTCTACTTTTGGCCAGTTTTGTAAGTTCTCTATAAATTGATCTTAAGTTTCTATGTAGACAATATTTTTATTTAATTCAGTGGAACTGAATACTAAGTTTAACATTTTAGTGCTGAAAGGACTTTAGAAACCATTGGCCCAAATATTGTCCCCATTTTACAGTTGAGGAGACTGAGGCCCAGGGAAGGCTGGGCTTGTTGAGGATGTCATGCTGACAGCACCGTTGGCATCTGTTGAGAAAAACAGTTCTTCATCACACTGTGAGTTCTTTATAATTTATAAATTTTAAATAGGAGTACTGTATTTGCTAGTAGATCCAGTTTGTTTCTTACTTGGAATATAAAGGCTTTGAGGCATACCCTTTTAGGAACAAGGAATGTAGGATATAAAATAAGAGGCTTAAAGAGACGGTGATATTGCTATTGATTCCTCATTCACTCTAGCAGGAATATGTGAGGACATACCAATGGTTCTGGTATCGACATGTCTGTCCTAGAGCACATGTTATGTCCGCTGTGAAGTTGGTGAGCTTTGTTAGGAGTTAGGATAATGGTGTACCAGTCATCTTGTAAGAAGTTGAATTCAACATTCTCTGCCTTTCCTTGATCTGTTCACCATTTCTCTTATTCTGTTAACTACTGCCACTTCATTAGCCTCAGTCAGTTGTGTTTCAAAGCCATGAAGGGTTGGACATTCTCTTCTCTGTTACACAGAGAAGTTGTTGGGCATGATTCTTAAACTATTTAAACAGTTACATCACGAATATAATGAGATCCCAAGCTTCAGACTTTTTAAAGCAGACCATGCACATATAATCAATGCCTTTGAACATGCAGATGCAGTTTGGCAAGTTTGAAAGAAACAAGAAGAGCGTAGAATGAAAGCTTATTAACAAGTGTAGGGTGAGCTGCAACTATAGTTGATTCTGACAGCTGAATGTTTCACATCCCTGTGCACACGAAACCTAAAACCAAAACCCATTGTTACTGAGTCAATTCCAACTCTCATAATGACCCAATGGAAACTCTGGTGGCACAGTGGTTAAGTGCTACAGCTGCTAAAAGATCGGCTGTTCAGATCCACCAGGCACTCCTTGTAAGCCCTATGGGGCAGTTCTATTCTGTTCTGTAGGGTTACCATGAGTCAGAATTGACTCAATGGCAGTGGGGTTCGGTGGGTTAGTGACCCTACAGGACAGAGGTGAACCTGCCCCATGTGGTTTCTAATGAGTGGCTAGTAGATTCAAACCACTGATCTTTTGGTTTGAGCTAACACAAATTTATAGAAATGAGAATAGTGTAGCTTATTTTATTAGTTGGAGCCCTGGTGTCACAGTGGTTAAGAGCTATGCTGCTAACCAAACCAAATGGCAGTTCAAACCCACCAGCTGCTCCTTGGAAACTCTACAGGGGCAGTTCTGCTCTGTCCTATACTGTCACTACAAGTTGAAATCTATTCTATGGCAATGAGTTTCTGTTTATTTGTTTTTAACTGGCAGGATAACAGTGATGGAATCTTCGAATTACAAATATTTTTAGAAGTGATCTAAATCACACAAAATCTTCAAACATAATCCTTAAAACTAAAGCAAATAAAAAGACAATATAATAGTATAAATTTACTTCTAAAACTTCAAACTGGCAATGTGTTTTAAAGCCAAAACCATGTAAACACATCAATGAATTGCTATTGCTCAATGTGATATAACTGTATATCCAATTCATTTGAGCATGTTTGTTTGCATTAGTTGTTATTAATAGCTATAGTATACCTAACAGTTGTGTTAATGGTTATAGTATACATAAAACATGAAGCTTAATCAACTGTTCAAAGAACAAATCCCTGAAGTCCCTCTACACAATTCCTGGGTTCTGCAAAGTACAACTGGTACAACACTGAGATCTTTCTGCAAATCATTGAAGATGGAAAGACCGTGCATGGCCATATCCCTACAGTAACAAAGACTTCATCTCTCGGCAAAGAAGCCCACATCTTTGCTGGGCAGCTCTCATTCTTACATTATTCTTGTGCCAGAATCAGCTCCATGAATCTTCTACTCAACAGCCTCAGCTGTGACCTCTGGAGCCCTGTCCCCATCTGTGAAGCAGAAGCCAGCTAATGTGTCCACTCTAGGAAATGTCTCTAGTTCCCTGAACCATTCGTTCTGTGGCAGAGTTCCAGACTTCTTGATTACTCTTACTGAAGTTCTCTTGCTTGTTAGGAATTCTTTTGAAATATGTTATTGTCGTTGTTACATGGCATTGAGTTGGTGCCTAAATGTGGTGATTTCATACATAGCAGAACAACATGCTATCCAATTCTATTCCATCCTCACGATCAATTATTGACTGGATTGTTGTGTTCCACAAAGTTTGAATTAGATTGCCAACCTTGTCTTTTTATTCCTCCTTAGTCGAGAAGCTCTGCTAAGATCTGTCTGGCATCAGAGCAACACCTAATCCTCCACTGACAGATGGGTGGTGGCTGCACATGAGACACATTAGCCAAGAATCAAACCTGGATCTCCCAGATGGAAGGCAAGAATTCTACCAGTGAGCCATCACTGTCTCATCCTTTCAAATGTACATGTCTTGACATCACTTCAATCTCAACATGTATAAAACAGAACCCTTGATCCCCCACCTACCCTATCCCATTCTGAAACATGGGCACTGAATGTCACTGCAGTTTATCAGCTGTGCAGGTCAGAAACCTGTTTCACATCTTTGACATCTAACTCTGCTTTGCCTTTCCCATACCCAGTTCACCTCCTAGTCCTATGATTTACTTTCTAAATAGGCTACAAATCTACTCACTCAGCTGTGTACCCACTGGGATTACCCTTGCCTACCATACTGTCTCTCTCTAACCAATTTTCTCACCTCTACTCTGAATAACCCCCATGAGTTGTCTTCCTAGAAGCCAGAATGATCTTTGAAAAAAATCTGAGTGGCTTCTAATTGCATTTATGATAAAGAAAACTCCCTAGAATGGCTGACCAAGGTTGTGTGTAACTTATAACCTCTCTGTCTCCTGAGCTGGACTTTGCACCTCAGTGTCGGTGCTCAGCCTCACTGGGCATCCATCTGCCCTTCCCTAAGCCCTGACTTCCCTGTCATTGGGATTCCTGCCCTTTATTCCCTCTGCCTGATATGTATTTTCCTCTTCTTTGACTTATATAACCCAACAGGCAGGTCTCAGCTCAAAGAGTCCTTTCTCAAAGAAGTCTTCTCCCAGCCCTTACACTTGGTAGGGTGCACTTGTTACAGGGTCTTAGGACTACTACTCTATGACACTTGTCAAAGTTCTTATTTTACATATCTTTGTGGGATGATCTGATTAATGCCAGAAGAATGAACAAATCCATCTTAGAAGAAATTCAAACAGAATGATCCTTAGAAGCAAGACTTCAGCTTGCTTACTTTGGACATGACATCAGGAAAGACTGATCACTAGAAAAGGCCATCATGTTTGATAAAGCAGAGACTCAGTGAAAATTATGGAAACTTTCAATGGATTTACACAGTGGCCCCCCACAATGGACTCAAACATATCAACAAGGAGGAGGATGGCATAAGACTAAGCAGTTTTAACTCTGTTATAATGTTAGAAACAACTCGACAACAACTAATAACTCCAGACAAACCTCTGCCTCCACTAAACTATGTCTATTTCTACTCATATACACCTGAATTGTTGAGCACGTCAGGTGCTCAAAAATATTTGTTGACGAAATTTGTTATATAATTCATATTTGATTCTCTTTGTTCCATCAAGGAGGACAATCTTAAAGCTGGAAAAAATTGAACAGATATGTTTAAGAGGAATTTGAAGCCAAGAAAGGTGAGATGATTGGAGAGCTTGGAGTTGTTTTCAAAGATTCATGTCCCCAGATATAGCTAAATAACAGTGACAAGTTAAAGCTTGGCATTCACCATGGCAGCAGGAGTGAGAGAAAAGAAAGACAAAACAGAAGCCTCAGATGGCAGAAGGTTGGTATAATTTTCAAAAGAGGGTGAAGAAATGGAATTCCAGAAACAAGTAACAACTAAAGTTGATACTTGTCCCAGGTAAGCTTTAACGCAAATTATTTAAGGATAATTTGACAGTAGTTAGAAAGGAAGCAGTGATGACCAGGCATAAGCATGGGTCCAAGAAAATTAAGTCGGAGAAAGTGGCCATCCAAATCCTTTTAGGAAACCTGCTGGATGAGTGATAGGGATTGCCAAGGACATGAAGTATACTGATTTCTGGCAGGCTTTTGGCAAAGTCCCTGGCACTACCCTTGAGAGGTAGAGAAATGTGGGCTGAACTCACAGCTACTCAGCACCAGTGTGTGCATGCCCTACTTAACAAGGCCCTGCCCAAGCTGATTCACTCTGCATGCTATTCATTCATTCTGCAGTATTCTCTTTAAATGTTGCCTGTCCTGTGTAGCTAAATAACAGCGACAAGGTAAGCTCAACATTCATGGTGGCAGCTGGAGTAAGTGAAAAAGAAAATGCAACAGAAGCCTGGAATATAAAGGCTGGCATAATTGTCGGAAGATACATCATCACATGATTATAATATGATAGCTGACATATAAAGTGCCCACTATAAAGTAGGCACGGTTTCAACTGTACTTAATCTGCAACCCACTGAGATGTGTATGATTTTTACTGCCACTTAAGAAATAAGAGCTTTAGAGGTTAAATAACTTGTTCAAGGTCAAACAGTTTGTTAAGAAGCAAAACTGAAATTTGAACTCAGGGAGCCTAGCCCCAGAGTCCATACCATGGAGTCAATTTTGACTCGTGGCAATCATGTGAGTAGAAGTATGCTACCTAGGATTTTTAACGGTGGATGTTTTCAGGAATAGATCAATAGACCTTTGTTTGGGTGCACTGCTGGGTGGATCCAAAGCATCAACCTTTGGGTTACTATACAAATACAAACCATATGCATCACTCAGAGAACTATACCAACCCTAGTCCTACCCCCATCCCCATGTTTCAGAATTCAGACACTCTAGAATACTCTCAGCCAGAATGACTTTATTATACCTGACTAGTGAGCATCTGCACATTATTCTGCAATGTTCTGAAGCAGGAGTGCTTTATCTTTAATCCACAGACCTTTCAAAGGATCACTGGTCAGAATTCAGAAGGTCCCGTAAACAGAGATTACGTTTTCATTTTCACTAATCTCTGACAAAAATGCAGCATTTCCTTCCACTTCTAAGGTAAGTCTCAAACCCCAGTAGGATCAGCAGAATCTGTCACCAACAGAAGTCAGGTACCTTCACACTGTGTTAGTGTTGCTACAGATGTCTCAAAACATCGTTTATGTTCATCACTACGAAACAAGGTTGGCTTTTGAACCTGTTACCAGGTCTCATTGTTTAACTGCTTTAACAAACACACATTCACTGTTATATCACATTTTTTAACATTTTATAACAGTATGGCAATATTATTGCATCCCTTTGTGAACTAACTTTTGTTTTTACGTAGTTACAAACCATCTTTTGGGAAGAAGTCCATCAGCTTTCCAAGACTGCCAAGGGGCAGAATCCATCCTGAACTGTACTCTCCAAGTTGAGCTTGTCTGCAGTGTTTGTGGTTCATGGAATGATGACTTCCTTTACAACACGTTTCATGCTCAGGCAAATAGCAATGACTCATCACGACTGACAAAAGGTAAGCAAATGGATAGTTCCAGACTAACCACTAAAAGACAAAGAAAGTGTATCATGCAGAACAGGAAAATATACTTTTCATAGTAGCAGCTGAAGTTTACTTTGAGTTCAAGGTGGGAGAAACACAGCGCACATCAGCAGGCAGCTAGAGTTTGGAGGACTTCCTTTGACACTCCCTAAGAGCTCATAAACATCACTTGCCTGGAAGAACTGCCCAGCAGTGCAATAGGAGTGCTTATAAAACACAGGTGGGAGGTGTGTCACCAATTCAGAAGAAAGAATACAAAAAACATATACAGACCACACCTTTGGACTATTCCATGAAGATCTGAGATAGCATTTACATTCCTAGCAACCCATCCCTAGATTCAGGGACATTTACCTAAGATAACATTCCTTCAAATATGAAGGTAGGGCCCAGGTACACACCACAGAACTTTGTTTTGTCTTGTTCAACAATAACAATAATCATACCGATAAGAATTCAAGGACTCTTCACAGAAAAAGTGCTACATACTTCATTGCAGAATATCACTGTGGTCACTTCTGAAGTCCTCCCCTTGGGAAGCTATGCACCGACGCCAGTGCCTAGTCCACCCTTCAAAGCAATCTGGAACTCTTTTTCTGGATTAGCCTTCAGAGCTGGTATCATATTACCCTTGATGTCCTGAACGTCATCAAAATGTCTTCCTTTAAATATTTCCTCTATCGTCAGGTAAAGAAAAAAGTCACTGGGGGCCAGATCAGGTGACAAGGGAGGTAGTTCCAAAGCAGTTATTTGTTTATTAGCTAAAAACACCCTCACAGATAGTGCTGTATGAGCTGGTGTGTTGTTGTGATGCAAGAGCCATGAGTTGCTGGCAAAATGTGCAGGTTGTTTTTATCGAACTTTTTCATGCAGCCTTTTCATCGCTTCCAAATCATAAATTTAGTTGACTGGTGGTCTAGTTATCACAAATTCACACTAAACAATTACTTTCATTTCAAAAAAGTTAGCAAGACAATTTTGACTCTTGATTTGGACTGATGGAACTTTTTTTGGTCATGGAGAACTGTCTGACTTCCATTGTGCACTTTGATGCTTTGGGTACACCCATGTTTCCTTGTCAGTGATATCACAGCCCCCAAACATCTTCTTGCCTCTCCAAAAGGTCTTGGCAAACTTTCGACTCTCCTTAGCTTTTGTTCATTGGTAAGCTCCTTTGGGACCATTTTTGCACACAGCTTTCTCATGTCAAGATTCTCAGTGAATCTTGGTTTACTATGTTTACTTGGTCTAGTATGCTTCTCACAGTCAGCTGATGATTTTGACACACAATTCATTGAATTTTTGCAATGTTTTCATCAGTTCCGATCACTGCTAGATGCCCTGAACACTTACCATCAGTGACACTTTCTCTCCCTTCAGAAAAATGTTTAATCCATTTGTACACTGTTTTCTTTAAGGCATTATCCCCATAAACTTGGACTAACATGCTCCTGATTTCACTTCCACTCTTTCCAAGTTTAACAGGAAATTGAATGTTTGTTCACCGCTCTAACTCAACCTCTGCCATTCTCATGGTGGCACACAAAAACACACAACAACAACGAACACCACTCAGCGAGACACTGCTACATGTTAACACAAATACAGCTGTGAGACTAGGCTATACCAAGGTTATGAAACCTTTTCAAGTTGTTTGTACAGTGTTACCAATGTAAATGCACAGTGGCAAGTTTGTGAAATTATCAGACCTTGTATACTTTTCACTACCCATCTATTATTTTGCTGTATTGTGGTGGCTTATGGGTTGCTGGTGGTTATGCCACCAGAATTTTAAATACCAGCATGGCCACTCATAGTACACAAGTTTCAATGGAGCTTCCTGACTAAGACAGACTAGGAATAAAGGCCTGGTGATCAACATCTGAAAATTAGCCACTGAAACCTTATGAATCACAACAGAGCTCTGGCCAACTTGCTTGCTTTAGATATGTCATCAGGAGAGATAAATCACTACAGGAGGGCATCGTGTTTGGTAAAGAAGAGGCCCTGCAGGGGCTAGGAAGACCCCTGCTGAGATGAATTATCACAACAGCCACAACAATGGACTCGAATTATCTCGGTGATTGTGAGATGATGCGGGACTGTGTGGCATTTTGTTTTGCTGTCCATAAGATCACCATGGTTCAAAGCCGATTCAATAACAGCAACAACGTGTACCTTATACCTTTTTGTGGTAGAACCAACCAGCAGGAAGAACCGACCTCTCTCCATTTTACTAAGATGAAAGTGTGTTCCAAAAAGTTAAACAAGTTGTTCAAAGTTATGCAAGGCATAGATATTGAAGGTAGGACTCAACCCTGCTCTGCCGTGTGCTGCCTTCCTGTGCCTTGGCATAGTAGTCAGATTTGGAAATAACCTAACAATAGACAGGAAGCAGGTTGAGCGAGGCAACTCTGATTCCCTTTTAAAACAAGTGAGTCAAATAGCCTATTTCCAAAGCCCTTTCCCAATTTAAAAGGTTATGGTTCTGAAATCTGAAGTAGGCCTTTTGCTTCTCCAAATATCAAAGCACTAGGACATTGTCCTGCACAGTGGAGCACCAGCCCGGGGAGATCTTTATGACCAGAGCATGCAGAGCTCTGAGAAAACACCAGGCAGCCCCTTTGCACTTCCCAGGGTAAAGACAAGAGAAGTTAACTTTGTGCTGAAATACTCAGAAGACTTCAGAGTAAGAAGAGCATGGTCTTTTCCCTAGGCCACAGGACTTCAGATGCAAACTTTACAAGGAATATAAGCTACAGAGCCTCAGAAAAAGGACTTCAACTCTGACTATCATATTCATCTCTAGTATTAGAAGATGGTTAAGATGGTTACACCTCAAACTTAGATCTAAAAGGAAGTTAATAGGCTTTGTTGGATTTGCTGTCCAGTTGCCCTCCAACTCATGTTGACCCTATGCATAATGGAATGAAATGCTTTCTAATTCTGTACCATCCCCATAATTGGTTGCAGATTGGGTCATTATACTCCATAGGCTTTTCATTGGCTAATATTTGGAAGCAGCTTGCCAGGCCTTTCTTCCTAGTCCATCTAAGTGTGGAAAGTCCCCTGAACCTGTTTATCATCACAGCAACAGTCAAGCCTCAATGACAAATGAATGGTGGCTGCCTGTGACATACACTGGCCAGAAATCTAAGCTGCGCCTCCTGCATGGAAGGTGAGCATCCTACCAGTGAACCACCATTTGCTTTCTAACAAATGTTAGTAACCCTGATCTCAACCCTCTAAGGCTCTGACAGGAAGAAATGAGGGCCACAGGGGTTCACTGCAGTGAATCCCAGTGTGTTTCCCAGGACAAACCCACTACTTACCTTAGGAGGGGAGGTAAGAATTCACACACCTGGGGCAGCCCAAGAGAGCATGTTGATATTGGATTTAGCTCACATTCTTTGCACCTTTAGATTAAGTGTTCCCTCCATGCCATTAAAACTTGCGCAGTGAGCCCTCCACATCCTTGCAAACTCCAGGAATACTCCAGTGCTGTGTGCAAAGGCGAGGCGTGAGCCACGCAGGCTGGCAGCCTCAGACGTTGCATCCCCATCATCAGCAACATGTGAATGAAGCAAATTATTTCCAGGGCCGAGGGCGTGCGCCACGCAGCCAGGCTCCACCGTCAGAGAAGACCTGCGTCATGTCCTCCACCCCCTTATGAGATGCCTGTGCTGTCGTAGGGTTGTGCAGGAGGAAGCCAGCCTGGAAATTCCATGTAGGGAAGAAACTGTTCCATTTCAGTGTTAGTATTCTAAAATAGCTGCTAATAAAAAGCCTTCATACTGTGACACTTCAATACAGACACCCACAAGGATACCTTGACAAGCTGTTTGACTCCTCACAGCCTTTTCTTGCTTTTCCTGTGCCAGGGCCCTACCAGGCTCCCACACAGATATACAACCATGCAGTGATAGGGAAGGCCAGCAGGGGTCTGCGTAGCCTGCCCAGCCAGACTGGGGAGCTCGTGGTCCTTGCAGAAGTCACAGCTGTGATGATAGTCTGTCCAGAAGCATGTTACATCATTTTGAACCTGCTGCTTATTCTCTCTCTTTATCCCACGATTGCTTTGGAAATGACTCCAATAGAGAACTAGTCAGGCTTACCTCTCAAGACGACTGGAGAAGAGTTCTTCAAACAATATTTCATGTACAAATTCAGCTTAAAGAAGAGAGTTTGGACTTACTCAGAAACATCTAGGTTCAATGAATCTATGAGTTAATGGTAAGGAGATTTGAATACGGTGGTATGAATAATAATAATTAAAAAAAAATCTGTTGCCATAGAGTTGAATCTAACTCACAACAACGCTATAGGATAGGATCCCTGTAGGGTTTGCAGGAAACAGTTGGATCTGAACTGCCAGCGTTTTGGTCAGCAGCTGCAGCTCTTAACTACTATGACACTGGGGTATGGCAGTATGAAATTTAAAAAGTCTTCTCCACTGAATGCTGATGCTGTCGTCAGCTGCTGGCAAGTCAATTCCACCTCACGGCAACTCGTGGTGTACAGAGCAGAACTACTGTTCAGGGTTTTCAAGGCTGTGGCCTTTTAGAAGCTGATGACTAGGCCTGTTTTCCAAGGTGCCTGTGGGTGGATTCACATCATCCACCTTTTGGCTAGTGATTGAACACTTAACCTTTTCTGCCATCCAGGGACTCCAATGAATATTGCTAAGTCTTATACATCCATTAATTATTGTAATACAATCTGTAGCAGGAAAATAAAAGTCCCATTGACATAGTGGTTAGGAGCTATGGTTGCTAACCAAATGGCCAACAATTCAAATCCACCAATCACTCCTTGGAAACCTTATGGAGGCAGTTCTACTCTGCCCTATAGTGTCACTGCGGGTCAGAACCAGCTCGATGGCAATGGGTATCAGGAAAATAAAAGGCTGTGTTTGGGAATTATATATATATATATCAAACATACGTGTAACAAATCATTTGCCTTTTCAACATTCTTCACAAGTACAACTCAGTGGCATTAGTTGTTTATCATGTTGTTCACTTGTTACCATTTTCTATTTCCAAATTTTTCTGTAATCCTTAATAGAAGCCTAGGGTCCCCTAAGAGTTCCTCTTTTCTCTTTCCTCCCAATCAGACCTGATAAACACTAATAAACTTTTATCTCCATATTTATTCTAAATATTTCATATAAGTGAAATCATAGAATATTTGTCTTTTTGTAACTGGAAGCATTTGAGAAACTTTTTAACGGCTTTAACAGCATCTACCTTATTCCTGAAATTTAATCATTAAGCACTGGTATGACATTGCCAGAGTCCCTGAGTGGCACAGTTAAGCCCTCAACTACTAACCAAAAGGATGGTGATTTGAATCCACCCAAAGGCCTGGTGATCTCCTTCTGAAATGTCACAGCTATTAAAAACTTTATAAAGCACAGCTGTACTCTCGGAGCAGCTGTGAGTGGGAATTGACCACAACTAACAACAACAACATAACAACATAATGTTAGCATTATGTTACCAGCATAGGTGAGATAATATCATGCCCTTAGCTACTTTCTGTAAATGCTTCAGCCTGAGGACTAATATACCAAACCAAACCACTTTCATCCCATTAATTCTGACTCTTAGGGACCCCATAACGTTTCCAAGGCTGTAAACACATGTGGAAGCAGAGTGCCACATCTTTCTCCTGCAGAGTCCCTGGTAGTGTCAAATCACTGACCTCTCAGTTAGCAGTCCAGCACTTCAACCACTGCACCGCCAGGCTACTTGCAGACTAATATAATGATTCTTAAACTTGGCTGCACATCTGACTCACCTGAGAGGTTTGTTAAAAGCATAACTTTCCAAGCCTCATGCTCCCAGAAATGCTGAATCACTGTATCTAAGGTGAAACCCAGGAATCAAGATTTTAAAAAACGTATCCTGTGTAATTCAGACAGTCAAGCCTGGAAACCTATTTAGCAGGGTATTTTACAGTACCAGATAAAATAATACTGCTGTGCCTCCAAGTGTGAAAAAAATTGAGGACAGATATTCTAAGCATCTTTATATTTGATAATTCTCTTCGTGGAGCCCAATTTAAGATGTGCTTTCTCTATCTGATACATAGAATTTCTCAGGTTATATCCCTGCACTACATTTTCATAGCACCAATAGGATAATCACCAAGGGAAGCTGGTGAGTATCTGCAGAGAGGTAAATTTTGGCATCTTTAATGTTTTCATACATACCCAGGAGCATTGCCTGGTAGTACAGTGGTTAAGAGCTCCACTGCTAATTGAAAATCTAGCAGTTCAAACCTACCAGCCACTCAGTGGGAAAAAGATATGGCAGTCTGCTTCTGCAAAGATTTACAGCCTTGGAAATTCTGTTGTGGGGCAGTTATACTCCATCCTACAGGTTCTCTATGAGTCAGAATCCATTTGATAGCAGTAGACTTGGTTTGGTTTTCATATGTACCCAATATTAGATTAGATTATTGTAATAATCTTTTCAAATATTATAGTTTTTCACACGTGGATAAATACAGCAAGCAGAAAGTTGAAATAACAACCCAAGGACAGAATTTTAAGAGACTTTTATGGACAGTTGAGAGGTACAGTCATGTAATGCATGCACTTAGGCTACGTCTCCATCTAGAAGACTCACTCTGCTAGACAGCATCTTTACCTTCAAAGATATCCAAGAAGAATATTATAAAATCTTCCTTGGAAGATCATTTTAGGCCAATGTCGCAATCAGTAAGATCCTAGTAAATGCCTAGGACTGTAGGAGGCATGATGCAATTGACATGTAGAATACACATATTCTGTCCGTAGAGCTCTTATACTCAGTCACCTACTCATATTTATAACATAAGTGATATGCAATAGTGTTCAAATTTAAAAACATCTTCACCTGACGTTCTTCCTTCACAGCCTGTGTCAATTTCCATTTTTCACAAAGAACTTTCCAGATTTCATCTTGGATACCAGTACAAATCAATTTATCTTTATCCTTCACAACCTGTATCACATTGTCCAGTGTTAGAGTTTTCCTCAAGAGATTTTCTTTAGGGAACAGAACACATAGCACTCAGTATATACACGCTGAAGAGGCATGGTTAAGAACTATATATTCAATATCATCTTGGATTAATCTAATCATTCATCTAACCAAGATGTCCTCTCCCTGTCCAGAGGACAAGGACCATGTGAGAATGTAAAAAAAAGTGGGACATTATTAATATCTGCCCATACACTTTTTTCCAAAGCCTCCTTGTACCAACTCAGATTTTGAGCCCAGGGATGTAACAAGTAGGCTCAAATAATTTCCTCTTGCTCAGTGTTCACTGGAGATGGAGAAAACCGACTCTCTACTTAAGTAATAACTCTGCGTGCAGGAAAACTTTAATCATGAAAGATTTATTACATAAGTACAAGTTATTTACTTTGAAAAAACTGTATAGGAAGTCACTATCTTAAAGAGATGGAAGAACTTGTTTTCTTTACGGCAACTTACAAATGGTTTACTGATTGATTTTTGAAATGTCATATTCATCATCAAGAGAGATTATAACTGGCTTCTACTTCTGGGCAAGATGGAGCAGCAGTAAAGAGATATACCCTCTCACGTAAGACAACCAAAAATGTATTAAATACACAAGAGCAATTATTTTCAAGACACTAAATAGCAAACAGTAAAGGACAGTGATCCCTGAGAAATGAGAAACACATATGATGACTTCTATGGTTGCCTAATTGGAAATTCTGGTGGCATAGTGGGTTAAGTGCTACCTCTGCTAACCAAAAAGTCGGCAGTTCAAATTCTCCAGCTGCTCCTTGGAGAACTTCCCTATGGGGAAGTTCTACTCTGACTTCTAGACCCAACGGCAGCGGGGATGGTTGCCTAACCTTAATTCACTGGGAGCAACAGAGGGTGGAACCCAAGTAGAGCCCAGTAAGCTCCCCTAATTGAGGACATAAAGTTGAGATTCTGGAGAGATCAAGGCAACTAGAATTTAAACAACAGAATACCAGAGAAGAGAGTGCTGCGATCTGCAGAGTCCCTTTCAAGTATTCAGCTGAGAGGTGAACAGTGTGTGCAGGTAAGGAAATGATCTACGTTTAGCAGAAGAACTATCCAAAAGGATGACAGGAAACAGTGTCTGGTGCACCTATAGGGCCAGGAATAGTGCTGCATCTCTTAAAGTAAGGCACTGGGTAGAGTACTGAGGTAAGTGAGTTCTTATTGTAGTAGTAAAGGATCAAATTATTAGCCCTAAAGTGAGCAATGCTCTTGTTCCACCTAATGATTTTTAAAGTAAGACACAGAAGAGTCAAACCGTTTCCATGCAATAAATCTGCATCCTAAAGCAAAGTACAAAACTCTTTGTAAGAATACAAAAATACCCAGCACCCAACAAGGTAAAATTCATGATATCAGCCTTTCAATCTAAAATAACTAGACATGCCAAAAAGCAGGAAAATACAACCCATAGTGAGGAAAAATATAATAAATACAGTTGATTGAAATCAATCCAGAACTGGCATTGAGGTTAGAATTAATTATAGGCAAATTCATTAAAACATTTATTGCAACTGCATTCTATATGCTTAAAAAGTTAACTAGAGACATGAAAGATATAGATTAATACCTAAATATCTATATGTAAATATACACATGCATATGCATATATGTTTACACACATACATACTCTCCATCACATGTCTGTCAGTCTGTCATACTGTGGTAGCTTTTGTGTTGCTGTGATAATGGAAGCATTGTCACTGATATTTCAACTACCAGCAGGGTCACCCTTAGTGGTCAGGTCTTAGTGGTGCTTCTAGAATAAGAGAGACCAGGAAGAAAGACCTGGTAAACTACTACTTAAGAAGCTAGCTTGAGAAAGGCTTATGAATACAAGCAAGTATGATCTGATATCACTCCAGAAGATGGCCCCTCCAACTGGAAGGCACTCAAAAATATGACTGGGGAAGAGCTGCCTCCTCGAAGTATGGTTGACCTTAACAATGTGGATGGAATTGAGATTTCTGGCCTTTCATGTCCTGATGTCTCAGAATGAGAAGACTCAAATGAGAAAAAACAGTTGCAAACATTCATCAATAATTTGCATACGGAATGTATGAATATATGAATCCAGGAAAATTGGAAGTCATCAAAAACGAAAAGGAACACATAAATATCAACACCTTAGGCATTAGTGAGCTGAAATGTACTGGTATTGGCTATTCTGAATCAGACAATCATAGGGTCTATGCTTGGAATGACATACTAAAGAGGAATGTAGTCATATTCATCATCAAAAAGAACATTTGAAAATCTATCTTAAAGTACAAAATTGTCAGTGGTAGGATAATATATGTCTACATGGAAGATCAGTTGATACCACTATCAAGCCAATTTACACACAAGCCACTGAGGCCAAAGATGAGGACCCTGACAACTTTTATCAACTCTTTAAGTCTGAAACTGATGATACATGCAATCAAGATGCATTGATAACTACTGGTAACTGAAAGCAAAAGTTGGAAATAAAAAAAAGAATAAAACTTGGCGGTTGGCAAGTATCACCTTGGTGACAGAAACAGTGCCAGAGAGTGCATGACAGAATTTTGCAAGACTGACAACTTCCTCATTACAAATATCTTTTTTCAGTGACATAAACATTGACTATACATGTGGACTTCACCAATGGAATACATGGGAATCAAATCTACTATATCTGTGGAAAGAGATGATTGAATAAAGCTCAATATCATCAGTTAGAATTGAGGCCAGGGTCTAACTGTGGAACAGATCATCAATTGTTCATATACAACTTTAAGCAGAAGCTGAACAAAATTAGAACAAGTCCACAATAGTCAAAATGTGACTGTGTATACTCTACCTGATTTTAGAGACCACCTCGAGAATAGGTTTTAAGAAACTTTCTGAGGGACCAAAGTACTGGGCTGAGAGCTACAGGGACCATGGTCTCAGAGAACATCTATCTCACTTGGCATAACACAGTTTATAAAGAAAATGTTCTACATTCTACTTTAGTGAGTAGCATCTGAGGTCTTAAATGCTTGTGAGTGGCCACCTAAGATATTCCACTGGTCTCACACCTTTTGGAGCAAGTGAGAATAAAGAAAACCTAAGACACAGAGAAAGATTAGTCTAAAGGATTCATGCAGTGCAGTATAACTAGATGGTGCCCAGCTACCACCACTGGCTGCTCTTACAGGGATCAAAACACAGGGTCCCAGACAGGGATGGAGAAAAATGTATAACAAAATTCTAACTCACAAAAAATGACCATACTTACTGGCTTGACAGAGCCTGGAGAAACTCCAATAGGACAGTCCCTGGACATGATTATAGCTCAGTAATAAAGTTACTCTTGAAGGTCACCCTTCAGTCAAAGATTAGACAAGCTCATAAGATAAAACGAGAGTAAAGAAGCACACTAGCCCTGAGGCAAGACCTAGAAGGCAGCAGGGGAAAAGAAAGCTGGTAATGGGGAACCCAAGCTCTAGAAAGGAGAATGCTACAATATATTGGGGTTGGTAACCAATGTCACAAAACGGTATGTCTACTAATTGTTCAATGAGAAATTATTTTATTCCATAAAACTTCATCTACAGTATAATTAAAAAACAATAATAATATTAAAAAATAAATTTGACACATTGAACACTAATGAACAAAATCTAGATGAGTCATTGAATAACATCAAGGTCATCATACATGAAGAAAGATGTCATTAAAAAGACAGGAAAGAAAAAAGAAGAGAAGAAAAAAGACCAAAATAGACGTCAGAGACTCTGAAAATTGCTCTTGAACACAGAGTAGCTAAAGCTAAAGGAAGAAATGATGATGTAAGAATTGAACAGAAAATTTCAAAACCTGGCTCAAAGACCAAGTCAAGTATTACAATGAAATGTAAAGATTCCTGGCAATAGGAAATCTAAAGGTAAGAACATGCTCAGAGTTTCTTGAGCTGAAAGAAGACAAGAAAAAATTCAAGTGTTGTATTTGCAATAGTGAAAGATGTTATGGGGAAAAATATTAATTAATGTAGGAAGTATCAAATGAAGATGAATTGAAGAAACAGAGTCATTGTACTTAAAAGAAATAGCTGATGTTCAACCATTTCAGGAGGTAGCATACAAAGGTCTGACAACTAAGTTTGTGAACTCATCCTAGAAAAACTGCTACATACTTCATTGCAGAATATCACTGCAGTCACCTTTGAGGTACTTCCCTTGGAAAGCTGTGCACCAGTGCCAGCACCTAGCCTACCCTTCAAAGCAACTTTGGAACTCTTTTTCTGGAATGGCGATCAGAGTTGTCATTGTATTACCCATGACGTCCTTAATGTCATTTGGAAATTCAATATTTCCTTTGTCTTTCAGTAAAGAAAAAAGTCATTGGGGGCCAGATCAGGTGAGTAGGGAGGGTGTTCCAATAGAGTTATTTGTTAACTGGCTAAATACTCCCTCACAGACAGTACTCCATGAGCTGTTGCTTTGTGGTGATGCAAGAGCCGTGAGTTGTTGGCAAAAGTTGAGGTCATCCTCATCTAACTTTTTCATGCAGCCATTTCAGCACTTCCAAATAGTAAACTTGGTTAACTGTTTGTCCACTTGGTACAAATGCATAATGAACAATCCCACTGACATCAAAAAAGGTTAGCAACATCATTTCAACTCTTGATTTGGACTGACAGAACTTGTCTGGTCAAAGAGAACTGGCTGACTTCCATTATGTACTTTGATGCTTTGTTTCAAGCTCATATTGGTACGCTCATGTTTCATTACCAGTGATAGCACAGCTCAAGACATCCTCTTGCCTGTCCAAAATGTCTTGGCAAACTTTAACTCTCCTTAAGCTTATGTTCATCCATGAGCTCCTTCAGGATCATTTTTACACACATCTTGTTCATGCCCAGATTTTCAGTTAAGATTCTTCCATTTCTCTATGGATGTTTACTTGGTCTGCTATGCTCTCACACTCAGCTGACAATTTTGACACAAAATTCAATTAATTTTTGCAGTGTTTTCATCAGTTCTGCTCACTACTGGCTGCCCTAACCTCTTTTTATCAGTGCTGTTTTCTCTCTCCTCAGGAAAATGTTTAATTCATGTGTATGCTGCCATTTTCTTCATGGCATTGTACCCATAAACTTGGACTACTATGTTCCTGATTTCTTGTCAAGTTTAATAAGAAGTTTAATATTTGTTCATTGCTCTAATTCAAGCTCTGACATTCTTGTGATAGCACATAAAAACACACAATAATGAATGCCACTCAGCAAAATACCACCACATGTTGACATGAACACAGCTGTGAAATACTGATATATCAAAGTTATGAAACCTTACCAAGTTGTTTGTACAGTGCTGCCAACGTAAGCACACATTGGCAAGTTCACAAACTTAATTGTCAGACCCTATATGGTCAAGACCCAATGGCACTAAAGAACAGTCCAAGCTACACTGAAGACGCTAGTGAAAAATAAGTCTCCAGGAATTGACAAGATATGAATTGGGAGGTTTCAACAAAAGAATTCAGCACTGGAAGTGCTCATTTATCTAGACCAAGAAATTTGGAAGACAGCTAGCTGGATAAATCGACTGGGAAAAGATCCATATTTATATACATTCCAAAGAGAGGTGATTCAACAGCAGGAGGAAATTATCAAACAGTATCACTAATATTCATGCAAGTAAAATGTTGCTGAAGATCATAAAAAATGGTTACAATAGTACATTGACAGGAACTTCCAGAAATTCAGAAGAGAAAGTAGAACAATGGATATCATTGTTGATATCAGATGGATTCTGCCTGAAAGCAGAGAATAGCAGAAAGATGTTTACCTGTATTTTATTGACTGTACAAAGGCATTTAACAACATGGATTATAACAAGTTATGGATAACACTGGAAAGAATGGGAATTCCAGAACACTGAACTATGCTCATGAGGAATCCATACTCAGACCAAGAAGGAGTAGTTCAGACACAACAAGGGGGATATTGTGTGCATTAAACTCAGGAAAAGTGTGCATCTGGGTTCTAGCTTTTCACTGTATTTATTCAGTCTATATGCTGAGCAGAAAATCTGTGAGCTAGACTAAATGAAGATGAATATGGCATGTGGATTGGAGGAAGACTCATTAAAAACTTGCATTATGCAGATTGCACAACCTTACTCATTGAAAGTGAACAGGAGTCAAAGCACTTAGTGACGAAAACCAAGGACTACAGTCTTTAGTATGGATTATACCTCAACATAAAGAAAACAAAATGCTCACCACTGGACCAATAAGCATTTCATGATAAACAGATAAGATTTCCATTAGCAACAGTTTCATTTTACTTGGATCCACAATCTACATACCTATGGAAGCAAGAGTCAAAATATCAGATGATGCATTGCTTTGGGTAAATCTGCTCCAAGGTATCTCTTTAAAGTGTTTGTTTTTTTAAAGATTATTAAAAAATTTTTTTTAATTTTTTTAAAAATTAAAAAAAAAAGTGTAACTTTGAAGACTAAGGTACATCTGACCCAAGCCATGGTATTTTCAATCATCCTATAAACATGTGAAAGCTGAACAGTGAATAAGGAAGACTGAAGAAGAACTGATGCCTCTGAATTAAAGTGTTGGCAAAAAGAATGTTGAACATACCATGGACTGCCAGAAGAATGAACAAATTTGTCTTGGAAGAAGTACAACCAGAATGCTCACTAGAAGCAAGGGTGATAAGACTTTGTCTCACATACATGGGACATGAAATCAGGAGGGACCAGCCTCAGGAGGACGTTATGCTTAGTAAAATAGAAGGTCAGCTAAAAAGAGGAAGACCAACAAGGTGGAGTGACACAGACATTGAAACAATGGGCTTAAACATAGCAATGATCGTGAGGATGGCACAAGGCCAGGCAGTGTTTTACTCTGTTCTACATAATGTCACTATGAGTCAGAATGGATTTGACAGCACCTAACAACAACAATACACACAACAGACAAATATTTACGAGACTCATATTTGGAGAAATAGAGATCTCATAAAATATATACATATATTTATGAGAAAGATATCTATATACACATATATGTACATATTCTATATAGAGAAAGACTTATATTGAACCTCTAAGGGTGAGAATCACAACGTGTGAGGTGAAAGATACAATGGGTAGAATCAGTAGCAAACTTGACATTACAGAAAAAAAAGACTACTGAACTTGAAGACACAATAGAAGCTATCCAAAATGAGACAGTGAAAAGAAAAGTTAAAAACATAAGAAGTGCTCAGTGAGTCATAAAACAACTTCAAGTGGCCTAATACGAAACTGGAGTTCCCCGGGCGTAGACAGTGAGGAAGAAAAGAAGTATTTGCATATACATTAACCAAATATTTTCCAAATTTATAAAAATGATACACCCATAGATCCAGGAAATCCAGTAAAGCATAAGAAATATCTAAAGAAAACTATAGCGAGGCACATCATCAAATTGCTCAAGATCAGAAATAAAGAGAAAATCTTGAAAGCAGCCAGAGAAGCAGACTTCTTATCAGAAATGATGTGAGAATATACAAAACATTAGTAAACCTAGAATTCCACATCCAGCAAAAATATATTTCATAAATGAAAGTGAAATTTAAAAAAAGAGTGCTTTAGAGATACAAAAGCTGAAAGGATGCATCACCGTAATACAACACACTGCAAGTAAAAGTAAATGAAGTCCTTCAGATACAAAGGAAATACCAGACACAATTATGGATCTCTATAAAGGAATTAAAGGTGTCACAAAAAAGTTACTACATGGATAAGCTATTTTACTACACATAAGCTATTTTATAATTATTTAATACTTGTTATATGATAATTGACTCCTAAGCCAAAATAACTGTGTAACAATGTAACATGAAAATAAAATGTAAGGCAAAACTAGCCCTAAGGTTAGAAATAGAAATATACTATTATAAGGTTTTATACTATATGTTAGATGGTATAATATCACTTGAAGGTAGATATAAGTTAAAGATGTACATTTTAAACCCTAAAACAGCCATTAAATGACAAAATAAACAGTTATAGCTAACGCTCCAACAATGGAGATAAAATTGAATCATGAAAGTATTCGATTGGTCCAAAAAAAAGCAGAAAGAGAAACAAAGAACAGTTGGGATCAATACAAAAGAAATAACAAGATGAACAAGATGATAGATTTATACCAAACTATATCAATTATCACATTAAATTATGAATTTTCCTAATTACTCCAGTTAAAAGGTAATATGTTAAATTAGATGTTTGCAGAAAGCAAAACTATTTGTTACCCCAAATTGAATCCACTTTTACTGTAAACAAAAACAGGTTGAAAGTAAAAGACGGCCGTGGAGCCAACACAGTCCTTTAGATAGCAGTACCATGCCATCCTCCACCAGCAAACACTCACAAACACGGTAAAACAGAGACAAATGTTAATTCCAGAACCCTAAGCATCAAATGCAGAGACAGAGAACTCAAGCTCTGAATAGAATAAGAAACTGATAGAGCAGAGACAGTGGAAGTCCCCTGTCAGCTGACGCAGCATGGACTGACCACCTTGGACTCCTGTGAGAGATCAGCGGACGTGGAATACAGGAAGGCGACTTCATGAGGCTCCCAGCAGGACACAGAGCAGCCAGTGACCAGCGATACATGCTTATCCACTCCCCATCCTGCTTCCAACTGCTCAGCCTCCACAGCTTCCCAGTGGGCTGAGACTGCTTGACCAGGGAGGTGTCTGCTCCCTGCTGCTTGAATTCATCCCTCACACACTGGCTGGCTCCCTTAGTGCCTTTTTTTCTCCCAGCTTCTTTTGGTTTCTCTTCTCCTCATCTTTTTTTCCTGCATTTCTCTTGAATACTTGGCCTCATGTGCCATATCCACTTGTTCTTGACAGGATGTAAAATGCCACTTGGCTAGAGAACCACGTCCCTGGTCCATGCTACCATGCTGGTGGGATACCTGGGGACGAAATTCTTTTCTTGCTTTCTCATTTTTTCATTTTTGTTTTTCTTCATTTCTCAGTTTCTTGTCTCTTTCTAGAAACCTTGGTGGCATATGTGCCACGGCTGCTAATCAGTAGTTCAAATCCTTCAGGCTCTCCTTGTAAACCCTGTAGGGCAGTTCTACTCTGTCTACAGGGCCACGACTGTTTGGAATTGACTCGACAGCTTGGAACTGACAGTGGCTTTGGGTTTTGGTTTTGTGGCTCTCTGCTTTCCTGTCTCCTCAATACTTGGTTCAGTGTACCATCTCCGGCCTTTTTAGATAGGCCATACAGTGTCTAGCAGCTTGGGAGCCATTTCCGCAGTCAAAGCTGCAAAGTCAGTGGGCTTCCTTACAGAATTCCTCTCTCCCTCCCTCTTTCACTCCCCCCTCCTCCCTCCATCCGTCCCTCAATTTCTTGTCACTCTCCCGTCTTTCTCTTCTTTTTTTCCTGAGCCCTTGGCACCATGTGCCATCTCTGATGCTTCTAGCAGCTGGGTGGCTGTTTCCCCAGTCCATGCCACCACCCCAATGGGCCTCCTCAGTATAGCTTTTTTGTTTCTTTTTTTCTTTTTCTCTTTTCTCAATTTCTTGTCTCCCTCAATATTTTTTCCTTACCCTTCTCCTGAACACCTGACAACATATGCCATCTCCACTCTCTCTTGGGCTATGTAGTGCCACTCAGCTGGGGATCCATGTTTTGTGGGCTTCCTTGTTTTCTTTCTTTCTTTCTTTTTTTTTTTTTTGGTCACTCTCTCCCTTCCTTCCTTAACCTTTAACCTGTCACCTTTCTTCCGAACACCTGGAGCCACATGCCATCTCTATCATTCTTGATAGGCTGTGCAGTGCCACTCAGCTGGGAACTTACTTCCATTGGGCTCCCCTGGAGGCATTTTCCTTTTCTTTCTTCTTTTTATCTCCCCCCTTGGATTCTTGTCTCCCTCTGCTGCCCTCCCTCTCTCTTCTCCTGAGCACTTGGAGCCATGTACCATCTCTGCTCCTTCTCAATGAGCTGTGTAGCACCACTCAGCTGGAGATCTGCTTCCAATAGGCTCCCTTAGGGCACATTTTCCCTTTCTTCTCCTTTCTTTCCCCCTTGGCTTCCTGTCTCTCTCCACTTCCATTCTTTTCTTTCTTCCCAGCCATCCCTGAATCTTCCCCTATCCCTTGGTTTCTTGTCTCTGTCTACATTCCTTTACTCCTTTCTCCTAAGTACAAAGTTGTCTGTGCCTTTCTCTCTCCTTTTTTGAAAAAATCTAGTTTCTCATCTCTCTCTGAATTCCTTTCATTTTCTCCTTCCCACCTAGCTGTGTGTGCCACATCTGTCTTTCTTAGGTATCTAGTGCTGCTATAACATAAATACCATGAATGGATGTCTTTAAACAGGGAGACTTTATTCTGTCACAATAGGTTAAAAGTCCAAATTCAGGGCATCAGCTCCAGCAGAAGGCTTTCTCTGCTGGCTCTGAAGTATGGTCTTTATCATCAATCTTTCCCTAGACTGAGAGCTTCTGAGGTACAGGGACCCTGAATCCTTTCCAAACGGCATGCTCTGCTCCTGGCACAGCTTCTTGATGGCATTAAAAGAAAAAAACCCCAGTGCCATCAAGTCGGATCCAGATCCTCAATTCTCTCTGCTTTTTTTCCTTTTCTTTATATCTCAAGAGACTGCCTCAAGGCACAACACAAATTTTACATATTGAGCCCTACCCTACCAACACAACTGCCACCCATCCTCCCTCACTAATATTGTAGGGGCAGAGTTTCTGACATGCAGGAGTTTTAGCCAGCCAGTGCTGCTCTAACAGAAATACCACAAGTGGATGGCTTTAAAGAGAGAAATTTTATTTGTCACAGTCCAGTAAGCTAAAAGTCCAAATTCAGGGTGTCAGCTCCAGAGGAAGTATTTCTCTGCTGGCACTGGAAGAAGGTCCTTGTCATTAATCTTCCCCTGGACTGGAAGCTTTTGAGGCATACAGACCCTGGTCCTTTCCAAAGGATGCACTCCGCTCCAGGCACTGCTGTTCGGTGGTATGAGGTCCTCAAATATCTCTGCTAGCTTCTCTGCTTTAAATCCCAAGAGACTGCCTCAAAGCACAATATAAATTTACAACTAAATCTTAGTCTATCAACACAACTGCCATTCATCCACCCTCATTAACATCATAGAAGCACTAATTCCAACATGAAGGAACATCACACAATACAAGGAATTGTGGTCTGGACAAATTGCTACTGATTTTTTTATGGAGCACAATTCAGTCTATGACAGGAATGTCACATAATACCAGGAATCATGGTCCAACCAAATTGCTACATACATTGATACACACAGTTTTGGGGGAAGACAATTGAATCCATGACACTGTTCCTTGTTGTTGGGCGGTGCCTCAATGCCAGGCCAGAAAACCACTGGCACATGGCTTCCCGGGTCTGCACCATTCCAATAGTAGGCTCCCTCAGTACCATTTTTTTCTTTCCCATACCTACTTAGCTACATACATTATAACTTCCTCTTCATTCTTGCCTGTCTTAACTTTCCACTGCTTATCTGAACACTGCACTCTGGAATAACACAGGCATGGTCTACTGGAACTTGTCCTGAATTGACCTCCAGCCCTAGTCTAACACCTCAGTACATGCCACAAATGACCACCCCCGTCCCCAGTCTTTCTGCTGGACCTGCCCTGAACTGGACCTGCCCTGCTGCACCAGAGCTGAATGACCAGTCCTGCCAGGTAAGCAACTGGGGAGAAATACCATGCCCACCAAAGAACAAACAACAGAGAAAGCACAGCCCACCAGACATAGCTAAATAAAACAAAAACACAATAGGGAAAAAGCAAATCTACAACCAATAAACAAATAAAGTAACTAGTGATTGTCTCCAACACAGCACACAGTATCAAAACATATTTATGACAAACCAAAACATGACAGGACAGGATGGTTATAGAAACTCAACAAAGACACAGAAGAGCTAAAGGGCATAAACAGACAATTTAACTTTATAGCTATATTCAGAACACTTCACCCAACAGCTGCAAAGGACACATTCTTTTCTAACGCACATGGACCATTCTCCAGAACAGACCACATCTTAAGTCACAAAGCAACCCTTAAAAAAAGCCAGAACACTGAAATAATACAAAGTATCTTCTCTGATCACAGTGTCATAAAAGTAGAAATTAACAACAGGAAGAATGAGGAAAAAAAATCACATATATGGATACTGACGAATACCCTGCTTAACAACCGGTGGGAAAAAGACAAAAAACATAAATGAAATAAATGAGACTAAGAACACATCATACCAAAGCCTTTCTGATACGGCAAAGGCAGTGCTCAGAGGTCAATTTATAGTAATAGATGCACATACCAAAAAAGAAGAGACAAAATCAAGGCCTTAGCTCCACAAGTTGAAAAAATAGAGGACAGTAAAAGAAACCCACAACCACCACCAGAGGAAAGAAAATAATAATTATTAGAGCAGAAATAAATGAAAAAAAGAATAGAAAAATGATACAAAGAATGAACAAAATCAGAAGCTGATTCTTTCAAAGAATCACCACAACTGACCAGCCACTGACTAAACTGACAAAGGAAAAACAAGATAGGACACAAATAACCCAAACAAGAAATGAAATGAAGGATATTACAACAGACCCAATCGAAATAAAAAGGATCATAACAGAATACTGTGTAACATTATACTGCAAAAAAACTGAAAACTTAGAGGAACTAAACAAATTTCTAGAAACACACTGCTTACCAAACTAACACAAAATGATTTCAAAAAGCTGAACACACCCATAACAAGAGAAGAGGCTAAAAAGATAATAAAACTCTCAACAAAAAGCAAGCCTTGGCCCAGATGGCTTCACTAGAGAGTTCGATCAAATATTCAGAGAAAAGCTTATATCATTACTACTCAAATCATTTCAGAATGCAGGAAAGGACGTGGTACTTCCAAATTCCTTCTATGAAACCACTATAACCCTGATACCAAACCTAGGTAAAGATATCACAAGAAAATTACAGCCCAATGTCTCTCATGAATAGACACAGAAATTCTCAACAAAATTCTAGCCAGTAGGACTTGCATCACGTGAAAAAAATAATACATCAAGGTCAAGTAGGATTCATATCATGTAGGCAAGGATGACTCAACATTAGAAAACTGATCAACATAATCCACCACATAAATAAAATAATTGTATGTTTACTTCAATCAACGCAGAAAAGGCATTCGACAAAGTCCAACACCTATTCCAGACAAAAACTTTTAATAAAATAGGTAAAGTAAAATGCTTCGGTATAAAAAAGGGTTCTATACAAAACTGTAGCCAACATTATTCCTAATGCAGAAGCTGAAACATTCTCTTTGAGAACAGAAACAAGATAATGATGCCCTTTACCATCACACCTGAACATTATGCTGAAACTATTAGATAGAGCAATAAAACAAGAAAAAAGAAGTAAAGGTTATCCAAATTGACAATGAAGAAGTAAAACTGTCCCTATTTGAGGGTGATATGATACTATTCACAGAGACATAAAAGACCCCACAAGAAAACTACTGCCGAACTACCAAAAAGATTCAGCAGATTCACATGATAACTGATAGACATAAAAAAAAAAAATGAGGGGGCGGAGTCAAGATGGCTGACTAAGCACACGTCTCCTTATATCCCTCTGGAAACCAAGACCTGAACTGACAATCAAACAGAGCCTTCTGATCACCTAATCAGCCTCAGGACACGGCACAGAGCTGTTAATTGGGACTTCATACCACTCAGCGAAAAACCTCCTCTCTTTTGCTGACTCCCGCTCCTGGCTAGCCCTGGCTCTCATGGACGGAAGGTAAACGCACCAGTTTGACCTTTTTTTTTCCTCTGTCTCGGCTGGCGGGCAGAGCCGGGCCTTGCCTGGCGGCTGGACTCAGACGCACTGCTGGGGGGATAGGCAGGCGAAATTCCCATATTCTGAGAGCCAGGCTCGGGACTCTGTTAATTTAGACACTTTGAGCCTTTCGTTTTGTAGCTGCCTCAGTAGGGTTTGTGCGGAGCTCTGCGGTCAGGGTGCGGGAGGCCATGTTGGTACTGAGATTTTAGCAGGACCTCGTTCTTAGCCTGGGAGCCAGCGCCTGCAAATGGGACAGCGCTTCTCCGTCAGAAAAGTAGTGATTTTGCACAGTGCTGCCTACGTTGGGGGCCCTGCAACAGAAGCAGAGGAATCACTGCCTCCCAGCACCTTCAGCCTCTCTGTCTGCTGCCTGTGTGGAGGACGCCATCTTGGGTACGGTGGCCGCAGCTGGACCTAATTCTTAGCTTGGGAGCCAGAGCCTGCCCACAGGAGAGCGCTTTTCTATCACAAAACCAGTACTCGATGCAGTGTTGGCTAAGGCTAGGCCCTGTCAGCAGAGGCCACTAGGGCAGTAGCATTGCTGTATTCTGAACTAGTTTGTTATCATCTGGGGTTGGATACAGTGGCGCTTACTTTGTCAGATGAGAAGAGGGACCTCTACACCTGAAAACTTAACTGACTTGTGAACCGGTCAGATACCTTCTGCTTTACATTTGAAGACAGCCTAGAGAAACATTTGCAATCCATCCTCACAGTACCTCTTCCAGCCTCTATATACTCACATGGGACCCAAAAAGCAACAGACAATTGTGGCATACAAGCAATCACTCACGGCTTCAGAAGGCTCCCAAACAAAGCAACCAAGGAGTTTTCCAGAAGAAGAAACTTTTATGAAAGCATCAGGAATTGAATACAAAATGATTATATACAAAGCCCTTCTAGACCTTATACAAAATGCAGCAGAACAAAATGAAAAATTAAGCAAGTTGTTCAATCTGATGGAACACCAGTACTCTGAAATCCAACAGATCAAGAAGAAAACCAAAGACATAGAAACTTCCATGCAAAGCCAAGAAAACAGAATGGAACAAATGGAAAAAAGAATTTCTGACTTGGAAGACAGAGCTACTGATGCCAGCGTCTATGAGCAGAAATCAGAAAAAAGAAACAAGAAAAATGAAGAAACATTAAGAAGCATGTGGGACTCGATTAAGAGGAACAACCTTCGATTAATTGGAGTCCCTGAACAGGGTGAGACATCTGAGAACACAGAGAGTATTGTTGCTGAGCTGCTGAAAGAAAACTTCCCAGAAATCATGAAGGAAAAGAATATAGACATCTTAGATGCATATCGTATGCCACCCAATATAGATCTCAAAAGAAAGACTACAAGACATATTATAATCAAGCTTAACAAAGTGAAATATAAGCAGCAACTCTTAAAGGCAGCAAGACTCAAGGCAAAGCTAACATTCAGAGGGAAACCCTGTAGGCTCTCGTCAGATTTCTCAGCAGAAACTATGCTGGCACGGAGACAGTGGCACGACACATTCAAAGTCTTGAAGGAGAAGAACTTCCAACCAAGAATTATATATCCTGCAAAACTATCTTTCAAAAATGAAAATGAAATTAAGACATTCCCAGATAAACAGAAACTCAGAGACTTTGTAAAAACCAAACCCAAACTACAAGAAATACTGAAAGAAGTTCCTAGATTTGGCGTAGAAGAACGAAACCACTAACTTTATATTTTAGAACGACACACTACTCAATACTCATTTAGGGAAGGCTCCAAAGTAAATTACTGCTTTGATTTGGAAAGAAGCAATCCAGTGATCATCATGAAAACTATGGTGTCATCATAATAAAAGAGGAATGTACTACAGTTGTTATAGTCCTTCCAGATGGAGAGGAAGATGACAAGACTGATAGTAATTAAAATTGGGTTTATAAATAGTTTATTAAGGGGGTTCATGGGGCAGCTGTAAAGCACAACAAAGATGTATCATACCATTTCAAGAAATCTAACACACGAGTCTCAACAACTATAAAACCAGCTCTGAAAAAGGTGAAAAATCAACTTACAAAAAAGAGTGTCCCAGAACAGACTAACAAGAACAACAGAGAAAACATCAACATAAAAATAAACATATCACAATGGCAGCAGTGAACACATACCTATCAATAATTACATTGAATGTGAATGGACTGAATGCTCCAGTAAAGAGACACCGAGTGTCATCTTGGATCACAAGACACGACCCATGCATATGTTGTCTACAAGAAACTCACTTGAGACCTAAAGACAGGAACAAACTGAAAATTAAAGGATGGAAGAATATATATCAAGTTAACAATGAACAAAGAAGAGCAGGGGTGGCAATTCTAATCTCAGACAAAATCAATTTTATTGTCAAATCCACCATCGTGGATAAAGATGGACACTATTTATTGCTGAAAGGTTCAGTATACAAGCAAGACTTAACTATATTAAACATTTATGTACCTAATGTCAGAGCACCTAAATATGTCGAAGAAACACTGACTATGCTCAAAAGAGAGTTAGATGACTCCACAATAATATTGGGAGACTTTAACACTCCACTCTCATTACTAGACAGATCATCTAGAAAAAGCTCAGTAAAGATACAGAAGACCTCATTGACACAATTAACCAACTAAACCTCATTGATATACACAGAACTTTCCACCCATCAGCAGACAAGTACACTTTCTTCTCCAGTGCACATGGAACATTCTCCAGAATTGACCAAGTGATAGGCCGTAATGCAATGCTCAACAAAATCCATACCGTTGAATTACTGCAAAGCATCTTCTCAGATCATAAAGCCATAAAAGTTGAAATCAATAGCAGAAAAAACAGAGATAGAAAGTGGAACTCTTGGAAACTGAACAACATCTTGCTCAAAAAAAACATGGGTTATAGAGGAAATCAGGGATGAATTAATGAAATCCATGGACTCCAATGAGAATGAAAACACTTCCTACCAGAACCTATGGGATACAGCCAAAGCAGTGCTCAGAGGTCTGTTTATCTCCATAAATGTACACATCTGGAAGGAAGAAAGAAACCAAATCAAGGAACTAACTCTACAGCTTGAACAAGTAGAAAGAGAACAACAGAGGAACCCCTCGGGCACCGGAAGAAATGAGATCATAAAGATTAGAGCAGAGCTAAATGAATTAGAGAATAGGAAAACAATTGAAAAAATTGAAAAGACCAAAAGCTGGTTTTTTGAAAAGATCAACAAAATTGATAAACCACTGGCTAAACTTACTAAAGAAAAGCAGGAAAGGAAACAAATAACCCAAATTAGAAATGAGAAGGGAGTTGTCACCACAGATGCAACAGAAATCAAAAATATCATAACAGAATACTATGAAAGACTGTACTCTAACAAATTTGAAAACCTAGGGGAAATGGACAAATTCCTTGACTCATACCACCTACCCAAATTATGACAATGTGAAGCAGAACAACTTAATAAACCCATCACAAAGGAAGAGATTGAAAAGGTCATCAAAACACTGCCAACCAAAAAAAGTCCCGGCCCAGATGGCTTCACGGCAGAAGTCTACCAAGCATTTAGAGAAGAGTTATCCCCAATACTATTGAAACTATTTCACAGTATAGAAAGGGATGGAGTACTCCCAAACTCATTCTATGAAGCCAGCATAACCCTGATATCTAAGCCAGGGAAAGATCCAACAAAGACAGAGAACTACAGACCGATATCACTCATGAACCTAGATGCAAAAATCTTCAACAAAATTCTTGCCAACAGAATACAACAACATATCAAGAAAATAATCCATCATGACCAAGTGGGATTCATACCAGGGATGCAAGGCTGGTTCAACACCAGGAAAACAATTAATGTGATTAACCACATAAATAACACAAAAGACAAAGATCACCTGATTTTGTCCATTGATGCCGAAAAGGCATTTGATAAAGTCCAACACCCATTCATGCTAAAAACTCTTAGCAAAATGGGCATAGACGGCAAATTCTTCAACACAATAAGGGCCATTTATACAAAGCCAATTGCCCACATCATCCTGAATGGAGAGAGACTGAAAGACTTTCCCCTGAGATCAGGAACTAGACAAGGATGCCCACTGTCACCTCTCCTATTCAACATTGTGCTAGAAGTTCTAGCCAGAGCAATTAGACAAGATGAAGAAATAAAGGGCATCTGCATCAGCAAAGAGGAAGTTAAAATCTCCCTGTTTGCAGATGATATGATTGTACATGCAGAAAACCCCAAGGAATCTATAAGTAAGCTACTCAAACTGATAGAAGAGTTCAGCAAAGTTTCAGGATACAAGATAAACATAAGTAAATCAGTAGGTTTCCTTTATACCATCAATGAGACTGTTAAGGAGGAAATTATTAAATCAATACCATTTACGATAGCCCCTAAGAAGATAAAGTACCTAGGAATTAATCTAACCAGAGAAACAACAGACCTTTACAAAGAGAACTACAAGCCCTTACTGCAAGAAACTAAGAGAGACTTAGATAAATGGAAAAACCTACCCTGCTCATGGATAGGAAGATTTAACATTGTGAAAATGTCTATTTTACCCAAAGCAATTTATTTATATAATGCAATCCCAATACAAGTTCCAGAATCATTTTTTAATGAGATGGAGAAACAAATCACCAATTTTGTTTGGAAAGGGAAGAAGCCCCGGATAAGTAAGGTACTACTAAAGAGGAAGAACACACTGGGAGGCCTCTCATTACCCGACCTTAGAACATACTACATTGCCACGGTCGTCAAAACAGCCTGGTACTGGTACAAGAACAAACAGATCAATCAATGGAACAGAATTGAGACCCCAGAGATGACACCATCTGCCTATGAACAGTTGATATTCGACAAAGGCCCTAAGACATTAAACTGGGGTAAAAACAGTCTCTTCAACAAATGGTGCTGGCAAAATTGGTTATCCATCTGCAATAAACTGAATCAAGATCCATATCTTACACCTTATACAAAAACCAACTCCAACTGGATAAAAGACCTAAATATCAAACCTAAAACGATAAAGCTCATCCAAGAAAAGGTAGGAACAACAATGGAAGTTTTAATACACAATGAGGACAGACTCCAAAATCTATCAAGGAAACCTCAATCAACAGAAGAGAAAGTAGATAAATGGGAACTATTAAGAATCAAACACTTTTGCTCATCCAAAGACTTTATTAATAGAATTAAAAGAACACCCACAAACTGGGAAAAAATATTTGGCAACTCTATGTCAGACCGACGCCTGATCTCCATAATCTATAAGATACTACAAAATATCAAGAAGAAGAAGATAAACCATCCAATTAAGCGATGGGCAAAGGAGATGGACAGACACTTCACTAAAGAGGAGATCCAGGCAGCCAAAAAACACATGCGGACATGTTCACGATCTTTAGTTATTAAAGAAATTCAAATCAAGACAACAAGGAGATACCATCTCATCCCAACAAGATTGGCCATGATCCAGAAAACACAAAACAACAAATGCTGGAGAGGCTGTGGAGAAAGTGGAACCCTCCTACACTGTTGGTGGGGTTGCAAAATGGTCCATCCTCTTTGGAAGGCAATCTGGCTCTTCCTTAAAAAAATGGATATTGATATACCATTTGACCCAGTAATTCCACTACTTGGAATATATCCTACAGATTCAAGGCCTTTCACACCAACGGACACATGCACCAGAATGTTTATCGCAGCACAGTCCACAATAGCAAAATGATGGAATCAACCCAGATGCCCAACAATAGAAGAATGGATAGGTAAACTGTGGTACATATACTCAATGGAGCACCACGCAATGATAAAGAATAACGATGATTCCAGGAAACATCTCCTAACCTGGTTTCAACTGGAAGACATTATGTTGAGTGAAAGTAGTCAGCGACAAAAGGACAAATACTGTATGAGACCTCTACGATAAGATCTCAAAAACAGACTTGTGTATAGAAGAAAAGACTCTTTGACAGCTGCAAGAGAGGGGAGGGTGGGAGGGTGAGGGGGGGAGGGTTTAGTTTATATAGTTACTAGAAATCTAGTTCTGAGAAAGCGGTGACAGCACACAGTAGGAACAAGAACAACATTAAGTGGACTTCAGCGTAACTTGAGTACTCCTTCCATCTTAACTCAATACTGCAAGGATAGAGTAGCTGTGGCGGGGGGCGGGGGACCATGCTCTTAGGTGAATTCCAGGCCAATTGGCACAACTAGCGTTTTGCTAAGAGAGCTCTCTGCACCCCACATTGGTGAGTGGCGTCTGGGGTCTTAAAAGCTGCCAAGCTGCCATCCGAGGACACAGCAAATGGTCCCAACTCAGCAGGAACAGATGCTCACCGAGGGCCAAAATAGCATGTGGTAAAGACAACCGAGAAGACAGAGAGACCCACAAGAGTGGGTGCCTACATTGACTTGGGATCGGAAGAACCGGATGGTGCCCGGCCACCACCAGTGATAGCCACGACGGAGCTCACAGAGAGGAGCCTCACTGGCAACACAAGAATAAAAAGAGGTGCATCATGAGATCTCCACTAAAAGACCTCAGTTGATGGTCCAGCGGTTTTGGGGTTCCTCTGAGAGCATGGCCCCCTGCCCTGATGCTTCCCTTTCCCATAAATTATAACAAAGATCCACTCTTTGGACAGGAATGTATTGGACTTGGCAATGCAGAGTAACCATATATTGGAAGCACTTTATGGTTCTATACATCTGTAGGATATCATCTTGCTGACCTCTGGCTGGAGGAAGGGGAGTGGACGGAGAGGAGGGGAAAGGAGACTGTTGGGAGGATGAGACATGTATGGAGCAGAGAGGAATAGTGTGCAGTCACCGGACAGGGAGAGCAGTGGAAGCTGCATATAGGGGGGCATGTAAATTTATATGTGAATGTACATTTTCACTCAGTTATGTTAAATAAAAAATTTTAAAAAAATGAGTTGGATTCCTACACACCAATACAAAGAACAATGAATGGGAATCAAGAGAAGAGTGTCATTTTTAATAAAATCAAAAAATAAACCCAAACCCATTGCCATCAAGTTAATTCTGACTTATAGTGAGCCTGCAGGACAAAGCAGAACTGCCTCATAGAGTTTACAAGGCATGTCTGGTGATCTGAACTGCCAACCTTTTAGTTAGTAGTAGTAGCACCTACCCACTATGCTACCAAGTTTTCTATCATTCATAACAGCTTCTTAAAAAAGAAAATACTTAGGAATGAATCTAACAAGGTGTCACAGATTGAAATCAACAGACACTTGACCAAAGAAGACATTCAGGTGGCTAACAGACACATGAGGAAATGCTCACAATCGCCAGCCATTAGAAAAATGAAAATCAATACCATAACGAAATATCATCTCATCCTCGTATTTCTGGCAGGGAGGAAAAAAAAAAACAGAAAATAAAAAATGTTGGAGAGGCTGTAGGGGGACTGGAACGCTTATGCACTGCTGGTGAGAATGGAAAATGGTACGACTATTTTGGAAAGTGATATGGCACTTCCTTATAAAGCTAGAAATAGAAATGCCACATGATCCAGCAATCCCACCCCTGGGAATACATTCTAGACATATAAGAGCTGTCACATGAATAGACATATGCACACTCATGTTCATTGCAGCATTGTTCACAATAGCAAGAAGCTGGAAACAACCTAGGTGCCTACCAACAGATGAATGGATAAACAAATTGTGGTACATACACACAATGACATTCTATGTAATGATGAAGAACAACAACAAATCTGCAAAGCGTATTACAACACAGATGAATCTAGAGGGCATTATGCTACATGAAATAAGTCAACCACCAAAAGACAAATATTGCATTAGATCAGTACCATAAAAACTCATCAAAAGGTTTAGACACAAAAACAAACCATCTTGGATAGCTATAGGGTGTGGGGGGGTGGGTGGAAAAATACTAAATAGACAACAGGTAAGTGAGAACTTTGGTGAAGAGTAAAACAATATACAGTACTGGGGAGGTCAGCACAACCTGTCAAAAGTAAGGTCATGGAAGCAGCATAGACACATCCAAACTGCCTGGGAGACCAAATTCCTGGGCTGAGGCCCAGAGACTACGGTCTTGGAGAATATCTAGCTCAGTTGGCACAACATGGTTTATAAAGAAAACGTTCTGCATTCTACTTTGGTGAGTAGTGTCTGGGGTTTTAAAAGCCTGTGAGCAGCCATTTAAGACACTCCACAGGTCATATCCATGTGGAGCAAGAGAGAATGATGAAAACAAAAGGCACAAGGGAAAGATTAGTTGAGAGAACTGACAGTTTACAACTACCATACCCTCCACCAGACTGAGGGCAGAACTAGATGGTATCTGGCTAAGACCAGTGACTATTTTAACTGGAATCACAGCATAGGATCTTAGACAGAGCTGCAGAAAAAAGCAGAGCAAAATTCTAACTCATGAAAAAAGACCAGCATTGCTGGTGGGAATGCAAGATGGTACAGTCTCTTTGGAAAGCAATTTGGTGCTTTCTTTAAAAGCCAGAAATAGAAATACCATATGATCCAGCAATCCCACTGCTTGGAATATATCCTACAGAAATAAAGGCTGTCACACGAACAGATACATGCACAGGAATGTTTATTGCTGCAGTCCACAGTAGCAAAAGGATGGAATTAACCTAGGTGTCCATCAACAAATGAATGAATAAACAAACCATGTCATATATACACAATGGAACACTATGCAATCATAAAATACAATGATGATTTTAGGAAGCATCTTATAACCTGATATCAAATTGAAGACATTATGCTGAGTGAAAGCAGTAAGTTGCGAAAAGACAGGTATTGTATGAGACAACTATTACAAGGACTTCAAAAAGGGCTTATGCACAAAAGAGAAGACTCTTTGATGGCTACAAGAGTTTGAGAGTGAGGGAGAGTGCTGGTTATAGATCGCTGATAGGAATTCAGTTAGGTGAAGAGGGTTACAGCACTCAGTAGAAGGCAGATCAGTATAAATGGACTACACCATAAACTAAAAGGTTTTCTAAATTCAATGCAGCATTTCAAAGGATACAGCAGGGACAGGAGTCTGGGAATTGTATTTTCAGGGGATACTGAATTCATCTGGCATAACTAGCCTTTTGCTAAGAGAGTCTTCTGCACCCCATATTGGTGTCTGGGGTCTTAAAAGTCAGCAAGCTGTCATCTGAGGAACATCAATTGGTCCCACTTCATCTGGAAAAAATGATGACTGAGAACATCAAAGACACAAGAAAAAAATGAGCCCATGAGACAGAGGGACAAAAATGATCGGGAGATTACATCAACACGAGACCAGAAGAACCAGATGGTGCCTGGCTACCACCAAAGACAACCTTGAAAGGGGACACAAGGTAGAGTCTCTGACACAACACAAGAAAAAGCAATGTACAGATCCAGAACTCTACCAAAAGACCAGAACTGATGGTTTGACAACCTGGACACTCCCCTGGGAACACGGCCTCTAGGCTTGCTGCTTCCCCAGACCTGAAACCAGTACTGCAGTCAATACTTCAGACTAAGAATAGAATGGACTCACGCACAGAAGAGTGAGGAACACACTCCCTCCCTCCCAACCCTTGTGGCCATCGAAGAGCCTTCTGTGAGCATGTGTGTTGTGTTGTTTATGGTTTTATACCTTTATAGAAGGCTGTCTTACCAGTTTCTTTCTAGAGAGGAGAGGTGAGGGTGGAGAGGAGGGGACAGGTGTTTGTTAGGAGGATACTAGCAGCAAAGAATGAAAAGGATACTAGCAGTAAAGAAAGAAAAGGAGGAGTGTTCTGTCAAAGGGTGGGGAGAACAAATAGAGTTGTAGAGAGGCAGGCATGCAAAATTGACTTGGATTGTATACTTTCACTTAATCATGAAAAAGAAAGAAAAGTTTACTGGCCTGAGGCTGCAGAAACCCTCAGAGAATGGCCCCCAGACATCTTTTTAGTTCAATAACAAAGTCACTCCTGAGGTTCACCCTTCAGTCAAAGAATAGATAGGCCCATAAAACAAAATGAGACAAAAGGGGCACATCAACCCAGGGGCAGGGACGAGAAGGTAGAGGGGGACATGGTAGCTGGTAATATGGAACCCAAGGCTGAGAAGGAAGAAACTTGACATGTCGTGGGGTTGTTAGCCAATGTCACAGAACAATGTACTAATTGTTTAATGAGAAGCTACTTTGTTGTGTAAACTCATCTAACTTACAACAAAGAAGAAATAAAAGTATGAAAAAAACTAGAAAAAAAGAAATAATAAAAGATATCAAAATCTAAACCACTTTAAAGCTAATTAAAAGAAAGCTGGTGCAGCTATTCTAATATCAGACAAAATAGATTTCATAGCAAATAATATTATCAGAGATAAAGAAGTTCATATCATGATAAGGTTCAAGAGAATATATAAATAAAGACACATGCACTTAATAACAGACTTTAAAATACAAAGATAAAACTAATAGAACTGCAAAAAAAAAAGATCAGAGATTTTATACACCTTTCTCAATAACTGATAGAATAAATAGATATTCCATAGCGAGCTGACACTCAAAGAATACTTTTCTGAAAACAGCAGAATATACATTATTTGAAGTCCACAGGAAAATTTATCAAGACAGACTGTAACCTAGAACATAAAGCAAATCTCAGTGACTTTTAAAGGATTCATATAATACATAGTATGTTTTCTGACCACAATAGAATTAAATTAGAAGTCCAAAATGAAAAGGTCTCTAGAATACCTGCAAATGTTGTAAACTAAAGAATACACTTATAAATAATACATAGGGTCAAAAAAGAAATCAAAAAGAAAAACTAGAACCTATTCAAAAATGAATGAAAATCAAAACATAACATGAAATTTTGTAAAATACTATTACGGTAGTTCTTAGGGAAAAATTCATAGCACTAAACAACTATATTAGAATAAGAAGAAAATTATTAAATCAACATCCTGAGGTTCCACTAAAGAAACTAGAAAAAGAAGAAATTCAACCCAGAATAAGCAGAAGACAAAACTGACCAGAGCAGAAATCAGTGAGAGAAAATAACATTAACAAAAAAATTAGGTGGAAAAAAAATCAATGAACCCCAAATTTTGTCATTTGAGAAGGTGAATAAAATCAGTAAGACTCTAGCCAGACTTAAAAAGAAAAAAGGAAAGAGGAAACAAATATTCACTACAAGGAGTGAAATAAGTAACATCACTACAGATTCTACTGATAGTAAAAGGATAGTACAGAATATTATGAACAACTTAAAGCCAACAAATTTACAACCTAGATGAAATGGAAAAATTCTTTGAGATACATAAACTTTTACCTTTCTCTCAAGAAAAAATACATAACCTGAATAGCTTCATACTGTTAAAGGAATTGAGCATGAAGTTAAACCTTCTGTACAAGGAAAATTCTAAGCCAAATGCATTCACTGTTGAAGAAAAAGGACTTCTTCTCAAATCATTTTATGAGGTCAGTACTAAAACTAAGCATTACAAAAATAAACCTACAAATCAATATCCTTCATGAAAACAAATGCAAAATTTCTAAACAAAATTCTAGCAAATAAAATTCAAAACACAGTACGTAAGAAGGATAATACTTTATGACCAAGTATGATTTATCCCAAGAATACAAGGTAGGTTTGACCCTCAAACATCAATTAATGTAATTCACTGTATTGACAAACTGAGAAAGAAAAAGTATGCAATCATTTTAGTACATGTCAAAAAATAAAAAATAAAAATAAAGGGAAAAATACAACATCCATTCCTGATCAAAATTTTCTACAAACTATGAATAGAAAGGAACTTTCTCAACCTGATAAAGAACATGTGCAAAACACCTATAAGCCAATTTACATAATGATGATAGGTTAAATGGGGTAGGAAGGAGGCATTACAAAGGGGTATGAAGAAACTATAGGCGGTGATGAATATGTTCCTAATTTTCAGTCACAGATGTACACACATATCAAAACTTATCCAATTGTATATTTTAAACGTGTGTAGTTTATTATATGCACATTATATATTTATACATATATATCAATCATGATGTCAGGCAGAGAGGTAAAAATGTGGAAAACAGTCTCTGGCAATAGGATGCTCACAGTTCAGATGCATAAACATATCATCATAACAGCAGGTGACAAGTACATCTTGGACAACTACACAGGGCATTATGTCCGGAAAGGCATCTACCTGCCCTGAGGGAATCAGGGAAAAATTCTAACATTTAGGAATCTTTTAGAACCTCTTTTACTGAGATAAAAAGTAATGAGGTCATTGCTCACCGGTTCTTTAATATTAGAGAGAGTCAGTAGCATGTTGTTAAGCACTGTTGAGTTGCTTCTGACTGATTAGTGATCCTATGTCACAGAGTAGAACTGCCCCCTAGGGTTTTTCTTAGCATTAATCTTTATAGAAAAGCACTCTGGTGGCATAATAGTTAAGTAGCTTGGCTGCAGACTGAAAGGTTGGTGGTTTGAACTTACCCAGAGGCTCTGTAGGTAGAAGACCTAGTGATCTGCGTCCATGAAAATCACAGCCAAGAAAACTCTATGGGATAGTCACATAGGATTGCTATGAGGCATAATTCATTCAACAACATCCAACAGCAACTACATGGGTTTAAACAGCCAAGTGCTTAACCATGGCTTTGTCAGTAGCACAGAGATGTCAAAATATCATCTGTCCATTAAGTCCTTATAGTCATATGGTATCTCAATTTAGAAATCCAGTTTCTTCATTTTAAGTAAGCAAGGTCACAAAAGATCTAAAATTGTTCTTCACTTTTTAAAAGGCTATAAGACATATGAGTAGATTAAAAACTCTGAGGAATTCTGTAGTAAGTATAATTATTGTTCACCTTAGGGAATTATTGTTCACCTTAGGCTCACAGCCCATGGATGCAGTCTGAGAAACACCGCTCTGGGCAAATCAAACATAAACAGGGTGGAGAAGTTAGGATCTGTAGGGTACATCTATTTTTATAAGTTGACAGAATGTAATCTGCTATGTCTTTTCCTGTGTAAAAACTCAGTGGCTCCCCAGTGCCAAAGAGATTAAGTTCAAAATCTTTCAACACAGTGACAAGCCCCTGTGAAATTTGATAATTGCTTCAATAGCCTACTTTGTTAGCCTCAGGCCTGTGGCAAAGAAATCTCCAATTCCTGGCCACACACCATTATAGTTACACTGCCATCTCCCTTTCTTCTCTCCTTAACCTGGCCCACTGGCATCTTGCCAACAGAAAAATCTGGGGGTCTTCTCTGAAAATACTTGTTCCAATGTCATGTCTCTGTGAACCCTCCTCTGATTTTCCCCAAGTACATTGGCAATGTTCTCTTTGGGGTTCCCAATGCATATTTCTAATGCAATATTTAATACATGTTTACAAGACGTCCAAGGACTCTTTCAAGCTAGGTCTTTTTAAGTTGATTCCTTTAGTATCTAGTAGGGCACCTACCACACAGTAGGTGCTTCACAAGTATATATCAAACAAATGAATGAACACTCATCCTGCTGAAACTCCAAACATATGTAAGGGTTCTTAGGAAGGCTTGAATACAAATTTAGACTCTTGAAACAATTTATGCAAATCTGGCTTAATATAGAATTTGTCTGAACTCAATGTTCTGATTTCTCCCGTGCAAACAGGTTTCTCTAAACCATGTTCTGTAAGTGTTATAAGAGACAGAAATTGAAGGCGAGTTCATAAAATTAACATCCTCTATGTATCTTGGAGCCTCTTTAAAAAGCCCAAACAGGAAGGATTATAATGTTTCACATGGAAATTAACAGTTATCGTGTTAGTATTACATGCTGATGGGGGGGGGGGTACATGAAAAAGAGCATTAATGACAAACATGATAACCCTCTCGTGGGAATGACTTGAGGTGTCCCTTAAAATTACTGTGTGCCTAGTTTCAAGGGTTCTAGATGTAGTACAAGGAGTCCTGAGGGATGTAATGATTAAGTATTTAGCTGCTAACTGAAAGTTTGGTAGTTCGAACCCATCCAGCTGGTCTACTGTGAGAGAAAGACCTGGTGATCTCTTCCTTAAAGATTACAGCCAAGAAAACCCTATGTGGTATTTCTACTCTGTCACATGGGTAGTTACGAGGTAGCATCCACTTGATGACATCTGGCAGAAACAACACCACACAAAGTATACTGGGGAAAACCTCCACAGTAATAAATGCAAGTAAGTTTTAACTATGGAATGAGAAACAATAAAAAGTTCTACTGAAAAGCAACTGTCTGGAACAAGGACGTCCCTGTATTCTTAGCTTGACTTCCTGAAGTCAGTGCTTCCTGCCTCAGAGAGAGACCTCTCTGCAAAACTGTGTGTCTTCTGCAATCATCTACAAAGCTAAAAAGACAAACTTAAGCAAGCCTTTTCCTGATGTGTATCCTACTCAACAAGCATGTACTGACCACTTTGCATGTGAAATGCACTGTACTAGGTTCTGCAGATACAATGATAAGACCTGTCCTCTACTTGCTAACATATTAGTGAGGGAGACAAGTATATGAACATGTTTCCACAATTCAGCGGGCTTCATGGGGTAGGGTGGAGTTACACAAAGTGTTGAGGAAATGCTTATTATCCTGCTTAAAGAAAGTCAGGAAGGAGGTAAAACTGGAATTGCCTCTTAAAAATCAGCAGGCATTCACCAGGTAGATGCTGTTTTTCATAGACATAACTGCACTGGTCTATTAAACAACAAAATGTTAACATTTTTAGAATGAGTCAAGATCCATCTACCTGCCTACCTAGTTATCCATCCACCCACCCACCCATCCATCCATCCATCCATAAATGTCCACATTACATGAAAATATTCCTTGTAACAACATTTGGTTCCAAGACCAAAGAATGGAAGTTAACCTTGATAATTTTTAATCTGTTTGCCAAGTTCTTAAATTATCTTAGCCTTTTCCTGCTTTTTGTGGCACCAGACTTTATTTTATAGTTCATCAACCCACTTATTTCAGGGCAAACAGGTAAGGGAAAAGGCGCTGACATTTGAATTAATTCTTTCTGCTGCTTGTTATATCACCAGGTCTTAATAAAACACATCTTTCTTCCTGAACTTATCAAACTGGTATTGAGTACCCAAAGATGATTTCTTAGGCCTCTTGCTGATATCATTTTTTTTTTTAAGATTCTGATCATGGCCTTAATCAGCCAAATTCTATTTCTTTACATCTTTAAAATCTCTACCATAAATCAATTTTCCTCATCTACTTTCTTTTCTTCTTAAGTGTAAGACAAAATCTAAGGCTACGATTTCTTAACGCCCCAACATAAAGCTAAAGCCTGAGGGAGAAGTGAACATCATATAAAGATTACAGATGTTTGGGGCTCTCTGTTGACCTACAGAACACATTTGTTTCAAGGATGTGTTACACTTAAATGGTGAAAACTACTAAAGCACACACTAAAAAAAATTTCAGTGGATCCACTGTAATGACCCAGCAGAGTGAGATCCTAGGTCTCTGACAGGCAGAATGTGACAAAAATCTGGTTCAGATGTTTTCTAAATGCCAGGTTTTACCAGTTGAGAGAAAGAATAAAAACAAAAAAGCAAAATAAAAGACTGGGACTGCAGAGATGCTAATTAAAACAACTTAGAGAACATAAATGCTAGAGTAATTTTGGATCTGCCATATAAGGCTGGTTTTAATGCAAATGCAGTATTCCCATTTCTCCCTTCTCTGAGAAGGTATAATTAACTCAGCTGCAACAGGGTGGAAGCCCTGAGGCAGTCCCTTCCTGGTGCTGCCTTCTCCCCTATGACAAAGGAACAGCTGCCACCCATTCCCTCCTGCTACTGGTGGCTCAGAGCTGTGACCACCCCACAAAGCTGCTCACAGCCACCACGAGCAGATGGCTCAGACTTTAGTGGGATCAGTTCTTCCTTAAAGATAAAGAACAGTCTAGTTGACCCCATGCCCAGTAACCATCCTTCCAAATAAGACATTAGCTTTGGCTAATACAAAAATCTCCCCCCATTTACTGTGTGTAGTGGAAAGATTTTTAACTTTGGTGATGCCAGCCCATGTCAGTGACAACTTCTCCTAACCTTGGAGTTTTAGGCAGTTCTACAACAGGAGTTCTATCCTGTTGGATAGAACAGGAATGCAAAAATAAAGACAAATTTACTTAAAATGCTGACAAATGAGAAAAGCTTAACTGGTGGGAGAACACATTACTACAGCTGCTTTGTCAGAGGAGATCAAGAGACACCACTATGGACTTTCCTTTCAGCTTATCAATGCTAGAACAGGTGGATAACTAATGTGAAAGCAAGAGTGTTCTGAGAAATAGCTACTGCAAAATGCACTGGAGTTCTCACCTATAAAGAGAGCAACGGCTTTTGCTTGTCCATTAGGTAAACTCAGCAGAATGGACCACCTTAATATGCTACTTTAACAAGCAAAAGTATTCCAAGAATGAGTTCTACGATGATACTCCTTTTCATCAAACCAATGGATGAACCATCATTGTGAAATTTTAGAGAAGGCAAAATTGAATTCATATTGTCTTTGTTTTCTCACACTGCTATCAGATTGTCAGCCTTACAGCTATCCTTCATTTTTCCATAGTCTCCTGCCCTTTCACATCTATGGGGGGTGGGGGGAAACAACAAACAACAACAAAAAAACACTGCCATCAAGTTGATTCTGACTCCTAACAAACCTGGAGGACAGAACAGAACTCCACCTATAGTAGAGGCCAGTTTAAGGCTGGTTCTTTTTGCTCACCCTGAATGGGAGAAACAAACAAACAAATGTATAAACCCTGCAACTGCAAGTGAACAGTGGGAGAAGAGGAATTAAACAAATGTGGAATCTGAAGCCCATTGCTCAGTGACTGGGAAAGTTCTGAAAACGTTTAACAAATGAAGACACCGGGAATCCTGATTTCTTCAGGAAGGTATTCAAAAGGAAGTACTTTAAGATCTTATCACCTAAGTAGAAGGACTGTCTTTTTAACAAATGACAATAAAATATGATAAACGGCAGATGTCAGGGTTTTTATAATGTGTGAATGACAAAGATTAACTTCCCATGTGCATAGAGATGGTCACTTTTTTTGCTATCATTTTTCTTTTCAGGCTTTTAATTTATTGCATGTAATTCACATACCAAGATAATTTCCCTTTTAAAGTGTGCAATTAGTGGTTTTTACTATATTCACAATGTTATGCAAATGTCAGTACTATAGATTTCTATAATTTCCTACCGAAAAGAAATCTCATATCCATTAACAGTCTCATTGCTTCCTTTCTTCCAGCCCCTGGCAACCACTAATCTACTTTCGTGTCTGTGAATTTGCCTATTCTGGATATTTGCAATAAATGGAATCACATATTATATGGTCTTTTGTTTCTGGCTTCTTTCACTCAGAACATTTTCAAGGTTCACCCATGCTATAGTATCAATTAGTACTTCATTTCCTTTTTATTGTGAAATAAGATTCTATTTATCCATTCATCAACTGATGGACATTTGGGTTGTTTCTACCTTTTTTAGCTATAGTGAATAATACTACCATGAGGCTGCGTGTACACATTTTTGCGTGAGCATATGTTTTTGTATGAACACACATTTTCAATTCTCTTCAGTATATACTTACTATTGGGCTTGCAGGGTTTTATGCTAAACATATAACATAAACATAAACATACATGTTCCAACTCTATGTTTAACATTTTGAGGACCTGCCAAATTGTTTCCAAAGTGGCTGCCCCATTCTACATTCTCACTAGCAACGTATAAGGGTTCTAACTGCTCTGTGAAAACCCTGGTGACATAGTGGTTAAGTGCTAAGTTGGCTAACCAAAAGGTTGGCAGTTTAAATCCTCCAGGCACTCCTTGGAAACTCTATGAGGGAGTTCTATTCTGACCCATAGGGTCACTATGAGTTGGAACTGACTTGACAGCAGAGACTGAAATGAATTGCTCCATATCATCTTAACCCTTATTATCTTTTTCTCGCAGCCTTCTGTGATGGTTAATGCTATGCACCAACTTAGCTAGGCTGTGATTCTTGGTGGTTTGGCAAACACTGAACCAATCGCTTTTCCATAATGCAATATAATGTAATCAACTCCATGACTGACCTGATTTGATCAGCCAATCACTTGAATGAAGAATTTCCTTGGGGTTGTGGCCTGCCTCCAGTATATGAATGGATATTCTGGCAAAGTTCCTTTTCTCTCAACTCCGTACTCTTCTTGTTGCCTGACCTCTAGTTTCTGGGATGTAAGCCTGCAGAAATCTTCAGTTTGCTGCCTCACCTGAAGATTTCAAGTTCATCAGGCCCTGTAACCATGTGGGAGCCCTGGCAGTGCAGTGGTTAAGTATTTAGATGCTAACCAAAAAGCTGGCAATTCAAATTCACCAGCTGCTCTTTAAAAACCCTATGGGGCAGTGCTGTGCTATAGGACTCTGAGTTAGATCCAGCTGGATGGTAATGGATTCTTTGGGGGTTTGCAAACATGTGAACCAGCAGAATCCTCTAGCCTGCCACCTGCCCACAGGTCTGAGGCTTGTCAACCCCCACAATAGCATAAGTCATTTTCTTAAAATTGTGTGAGCCATTTCCTTGAAGTAAATATTTCTCTCTGTATTTATATATATGCTTCACTGGCTCTACTCCTTTAGAAAACTCAGATGAAAATGCCACTCTAGTGGGAGTGAAGCAGTATCTAATTGTGGTTTTCGTTTGCACTTCCCCGACAGCTAACGACATTCAAGTTCTTTTCATAGACTTATCTGCCATGCCTTCCTTGGAGAAATACCTACACAAACTCTCCGGTCGTTTTTTAACTTAGTTGTCTTTTTTATTGTTGAGATTTTCAAGCTTTTCCCCCTAAATTATTTTTCCAGAGATTCCTATAACAGAGGATGTTGTTGCATCCCACCCTAGTCCAGTCCTGGCGTTGCAGGTAAAGTGTAACTTTGATTGGATAATAATAAGATTGAAAACATTCATTCACCATATATCATGAGACAGGCACTTTGAAACTTATTAACTCACTGCAAAAGAGAAAGCTGGAGCCCTGGTAGTGCCGCGATTAAGCTTTTGGCTGCTAACCAAAAGATCAGCAGTTTGAATCCACCAGCTGTTCTCCGAAAGCCTACAGGGCAGCTCAACTTGAAGGCAATGGATTTTAAAGAGAAAGCTACTGCTTGGGCCACGTGCTTCTCCTTTAGTTGTCCATTAGGCTCTGCAAAGCTTAGCCTGAGAAAGGCACTTGCATGTTTCTTTGTCTCCCCGGGAACCTCACCTCCCATAAGGGAAGCAGCAGCAACAGAGGAGAGGTACCCACTGTGGAGGCAGAACCTACCCTGCCCCTCATGCTTAATTATCTCGATCATACTAGTCAGTGACTACTCAAGGTTGAGAACACTTGAAGTTAAGACACATTTCCTGCAAATGCACCCAAGAAGATGCCCGCGACCTTTTTCTTTCTTGTCAAACACAGTGTGGACAATGCTCATCAAGGTGGGAAAGGAAGAATCGCCTGAAAACAATCTAAAATGGAACATGCAGCAAGACAATGGATTTACGTCCTTAGATCAATTGTAGCAAAGTTCGCACAACTAAACTGGAGAGGTACTGGAGGTGAGTGAGGGGCTACGGGGATGTAGGAAACAAACCAAGAGGCCACCGTCCTCAAAAGTAAATAATAACAGGAAGACCTAGCAGTGAGGCATGGCTTTCTTTTGTCTCTAAATACATCAAAATTCAACATTACAAAAATAAGTCAAGTTAGATGTCTTTTCTTCCTCAGCCAGTTCAAATTGACTTTACAGTCTTTTCATGTAAATACAGCATGCTCATTCCTTTTTCTTCCTAGTTTCTTCCTCTGTCCTCAAAAACCAAATACAGCAAATAAGAAAAGCAAACAGAACAAACAAAAAAAAATTGAAATTGAGGGCTCGAAGGTGGTGGAACACCACTGTATCATGAATTCAAGGTTCCAGAAATATCCTCTTTTTTTCATACCGGAGGTCCAAGATCTCAGCTAGAAAATCAAACATACCAGGCAGGTTTTAATTATTGCCTATAACGCCACACCTCAGTGAGCCTAATGGAACTCCCAGACTGACTGGGTGAGGACCAACCCAAAGCAGGTAGGACAGAACCTGTTACACTTGACCAAGAAAACCAACAAATCAAACATGCTCCCAAGAGAGTTCTGTGAGGAGACTTCAAACTCTCTATAGCGCGCAACTATGCCAACAAGTTCACCTTAGTTCAAACTTCAGACAAAAGATCCCGGCATCCTTTCATGGCATGAAACCAACATCAAAGTCCTTTAACCTCGAGTCCACGAAGAATACCCCCAAGCCGTCAATTCAGGGTCCCCCTCTGAGAATACTCATTAGGGGGGCCTTTGTCTCTGAGACACCACCCACAGCTTTAGACAGTCACTCAGAGAGCAGGAGGTGTGGGGTGGGGAAGGGCACTGTTACAATAAAGAGGTCCTTGTGTCTCCTCTACTGTGGAACAGCAGTCACTCACCCTGTAGTAGTCGGTGCTGTACACATCCCGGGACATGCCGAAGTCCCCGATTTTCACCAGGAGGTTCTCCCCGACGAGGCAGTTCCGCGTGGCCAGGTCCCGGTGCACAAAGTGCTGGGAAGCCAGGTAGACCATGCCTGCTGCTATTTGCTGGGCGATGTGCAGCATCTGTGATTGTGTTAGTTCAGTCGGAGGGTTGCCTTCGGCCATCAGCACCGCATCAGGCCCATGCGCCCTAAGAGAAGATACAGAAAGGTTGCTGGAGCCCTAGATCTCTGACTCCAGGGGTCCTCTGACCCCGTCAGCCACTACACTGACAGAAGCTGCCTGACTCCGTGTAAAGAGACTGGGAAGATGCTTCACCTACATTTTGCCTCTACAACCCTGAGAGCACACAAGCTTCATTTCCCAAAGTCTGGACACTTCCCAGTGCCACATGATAGCTACCTCCCATTAACATACAGAGCTCTGGATCTATGCCGGGGTTCGGGCACTGGCCAGGACACCTTACCCTGCAAAGCAAAAGGTGGCGAAAGTAAAAGCACAATGCACTGGGGAAGACATTGGCTTTCCCGTGGGGACAGGTCATTACCCTGTGGAGTCCCCTCACCTGCCCTTGCAGCCACATCGTGCAGCGGAACCCCCAACGCCTCATTCTCTTTGGAGTGTTACCACCAGAACTAGAGGTGGCAGATTCTGGTCTTCCCTAAGCCACCTAGTCTATATCCAGGTATGGCTTCTAAATTGCGCCTGCTGTTCTGGTTCATTTCAGCAGGGGCTGCAGCACCCTCACCTTCAACATACATTTCCAAGGAAGAATAACATCTTCTTCTGCCTACCGCTTCCCCTGACTTCCAGCTCAGCACAAGGACTGATCACTACATACGACAGCTATTTTTGAATCACGACACATTTGTTCTCTTACTAGGGAAAATTATTTTTCACATTAGATTTTGGGGTTGGGGCGCCCTGGTCTTTTTTAATCTTCATTTTCCTCTAGCTCATAAATTTGGCCTTTTCTCGGGTGTGTGATGACTTAAAGTATCTTAAAACCGACAGGTTCCTCAGGGAGTGGAGGGGACCGGTGTTAGAACACTCTGTTCAGCAGCGTGGTCTGCACTTAGAAATCTTGCACTGTGAGCCAAGGTTGATGGCACTTCCCTACAATGGCCTGAGGGGGCGCTGCAGGGCAATAAATCAAGGCACAGCTCTGGACTCTGCCTGGACTAGTGGAAGGTTTCTTCCCTCTCCAAAGCACATCACAGAGAATGCCTGCAACACATTTTGAAGCACTTGAAATAAATACAAAAGAGTTTAAATAAATCTGTAAGTGGGTAATCCACCTGCTGAGTTCCACAGCTGTATGAATATAGGAAAATGAAAGCCGGAATCATCCAAGAACTGTTGCAGCTTGCTGCCCCTCCCCCCACCAGCTCTGCACCGTGGAAAGACAATCTTGAAGCCAGCGGTATAATCTCCTCCCTAGTCTGTGACAGCTTCAGCAGATAGCGACTCCCCTTCCCCTGATTTCCAAAGCAGAGTCAGCAGATGTTTCATGCTTGTATCCTCAGGAAACGAACACTGGATAGGCAGCTGGGGAGCCTCCCAACCCCACCAGAATTTGGCATCATGGTCTTAGGCAAGCCTTTCACCGTCCCCCATCTGCAGTACGCTCAGTAGTCAAAAATGCGAAGGGATATTATGCTGGGTGATCTTTTATGTTCCTTCTCTCTCTAAATATCTGTATTTCACCGTTTGGTTGGCAGGAGCATCCTGTTTTTGCACAATGCAAGTTCTAACACATTTCACTCCCTCTTGCAGGTTGAGCAACATTACTGGGGAAGTGTTTTGAGGCTTTCTTCAGTTTACAGTCAGTTTCTCACTGGGGGCAACAGGTCTTGAAGTACTGCGACCCAGGCTCCGGAGCATCTCAACTTAAAACTGAATCTTGGGCTAGCACACTAGCTGTGTGACCTTGAGCAAGCTGTATAACCTCTCCGGCTCTATTTCCTCATTCTCTAAAATGGGGATAATCACTGCACTTTTCTAAAGCCATCAGTGTGAGGAATAATTAAACACTGCCTGTATAGCACTTCACTTGGACAAAAGATAGGGCAGTCTGCGTCCCTAAAGATTTACAGCTTTGGAAACCCTGTAGAGCACTTCTACCCAGTCGCTGTGAGACGAATTTCTACAATGGCAATATTTTCTCTTTCTTTGGTCCTTTCCTTTCTTTCTTTCTGCCTCTCTTTCTTTTTTGTATAGTACCTCATGGCCTCTGGTAGAAAGGTGACAGAAAAGACTTCACAAAGTTCTCTGAAAAAAGAAAATGGAGAGGTGAGATGCAAACCCAAGTTATCTCCTGTATTTCCTTTTGCAGCTGGCCTATCACACAGCTACCTTACTAAAACTTTGAGTTAAAACCTTTCTGGGACCAAGGAGGCAGGAGAAATGAACATGTTTTCTCTCATTACAGGACATAAAATTCCTACCGTGACCTCAACAGCAGGAGAAAGAAAGGTCTTGGCTTATGTGCACATCAGCTAAGGGCAAACCTGAAGTAAAGGCTCCGAGGATCCTGGCCAGAATGAAGTCTTCAAATAGTTCAAAAAGTAAAATAAGTTCTCGATTTGCCACAGCCTTACGTCAGCCCCCCGAAACCAGTCTAAGAATCTGTCAGTTACAAAGACTCTGAGGAAGAAAAGTCAGAAGCCAGGGCAGAAGTCTGACTCTATGTAAAAGTCTTGTCTTCTGATTTATGCTCCAAATACCTGAAAGCAAGAGGCTTCCCATGCTTTATGCACTCTGGACTAGCATTTGTGGCTTGGGGTAGTGTCCCCCCACCCCGCTCCAAATATGTGGAGCAGTGTGGCTGGGCCAGGATTCCCAGTATTACGATTGCCCTCCATTCTGTGATTTTCTTATGCTGTCAATGCTAATCTCTGCCTGTGGTTAACAGAGTGGATTATGTTAGAGAGGATTAGGGTGGAACGGTAAATTCCTTGCTAAGGTCACCTCCTTGCTCTGATGTAGAGACAGTTACCCTAGATCACGGCTTGCACTACCTTGTATCCTTTTATCCCACAAGAGATAAAAAGAAAAGAAGCAAGCAGAGAGTGGGGATCTCACAGCACCAAGAAGCTAACACCTGGAGTAGAGCGCATCCTCTAGTTTCCTGTGTCAAGATGTTCCCTGACCAAAGACTGATAGAACACAAGGAACTTTCTCCAGAGTCTACCAAGACAGACAGCCTTCCCCAGGAACAGACAAATTGGATTCAGATTTGTAGCCTCTGGACTGTATAAGAATCAACTTTTCTTTACTAAAGCCATCCACATGTGGTATTTCTGTTAGAGCAGTACCAGATGACTAAAATAGGTAGGCACCTCTGTTTTTAGGTAGTTGTCACTGCTGCTTACTTCTGGGTATTTGAACACATCTCTTTTTAATAGGAGAGGACTCTGGATGATTTTCTTGAGTCGAAAACTGTAAAAACAGGGCAAGTAATTCTTTCCAACAAGTTCTTAGGAAAAGTAGAAATAAAGTTAACATGACCACCCTCTGCTTTCTCTCCCCAGGTTATCCCGCCATTCCTGGGACTAAAAATACAGTTCACCTCTTCCAGGTAAATATATTTTCAAGAGTAAAGAAAGTATCACTTAGTGACCTGGCGTGGGAAGCAGGTAACAGGTTCAGAGGGCTCCTGACAGGTGGCTGCCTAGGCTTTCTAGTCCTGTGCTCTCCCAGTTTGGATTACAGGGAGTGCTTATTAACCTCATTCTTCTGCCTCTAGAAATCTACTGCACATGCCTTTTTCTGTGATGGTTTTAACCATCACCTCAAGATGAGGTATACTACACAATGAATGGTTAAAGTGGTGGGCTTTGAAGGCTAGCTCTGTCACTAGTGATAAACTGTGAAACGGAAATAATGGCAATACTACTTTTAAGCATTATACAAACTGAATATTTGAAATGAATGCTTAGCAAGGCTCAATAAATATTAGCTGCTATTTCTCAGGAAAGCCTCTTACATCTTCCCCTCATTAGAAGAGAATTCTGGAGGAATTCTGAGAGGAAGCTACAATCTCCTCAAGAGCAAGAACTGTGTTTGACAACTCATTCTTCCAGCCAAACCAGCATCCAGCCTATCCACGTTCAGTGCTCAATGCATGATTTTTCGATGAATTTAAAAGGGTTGGAAGATGTTTTAAAAGACACTTGCCTTTTATAGGACAGTGCCAGAGAAACTTGGAGGTACTTTCATGGCCAACTAAATTCCAGGTTTCCTTTGGAAAGAGAAGTCAGATTGGATTCACAAGACCTGATCACAACTGAGAACCTGTTGGTTGGCTCCTGTTTCCAGAGTGGAGCAGATTTTGAATAGGAACAGAGGACATTTCCAATTGCCCCATGCCCTGTGCATGATGCCTGGGGAGAATCAAGTGCCTGCTTCTTCCAGGAGGCTGGAATGTGAGCTGGGGAGATGTTGACTAAGCATAAAGTGAAAAGAACATTACACACCCATAGTCTGAGCCCAAAGAGTATTTAATCCTGTCCAAATGAATACACAGAATTTACCATGCTACAGTTTTTAAAAGGCGTAATTTTTTATTAAAGAAGGAGCCTGGATCCTAGGAACAAGGGAAAACTATTCTCTGAGCAGTGAGAACTCAACAGAATTCAGCTTCTTTTCTTCCTTTCATATCAGATCTGGCAGGACAATGCACAGAAGCTATTGTCATCCTCTGACCTACCACCTACGAACAAGGAAAACTTTGCTGGCACAGGATGATATGTTAAGGTAATTATCTCTGAATACCATGGGTTAGCTCTATATCCCTAATCTCAAACCTAGTGTGTGCTCTTATCTGGCATTCTCTCAACCATAGGAAAGTCAGAGAATGTGGATTAATCCTGGTAAAGGAAAACTAAATCGCATGTGTATTCACAAGGCTAGGGATGGTAAAATGACCCAGATGTACAGACCATGCTTCTGCATGCTGAACATTTCCTAGCCACTCCTACACTAAGGGCTTGCACTATTGCTCTTGTTCAGTACTCCCAACCACCCTCCCAGCTCAATATGATTATCAGAACAGCCAAGAGACTGTCTAAGGTCATTTTGCCAATGAATGCAGAGCTGGGATCACCTCTGCTCTGTGTGGAGGTCAAAAACCCTGGTTGTTCCATTATACCACATTGTCCCCTCAATTTTATCTAATACAAGCTCTTATCTTGAGAGTTATCATTACTATTTCAAAATAGCTATACTTTTCCTCCTATGATATGCTGTCTCTACATTCTCTCTCACTTGCACTATCTTGTGGCGCCTCCCAGTCCCTGTAAACACCATCTGAGGGAGGGACTTCCTGACATGCCACCACTGAACTGAAACCCAATCAGGCCAATGATAGAAATCTGAGTGACATGAACCCCATGTATTAATGCAAAGACTTCCTTTTACACTCTACCCTTTCCCTTTCTTGCCTTGGCTGAAAGTTTGCTTTCTTCTAATGATTCTGCTAGCTGCAGACTCTGCAAGTTGAAGCTGTCTTTTCTTCCATGACCTTACGATCCTAGCAAGAAGAAGAAAGCCTTCCCTTGACCCTAAATCCATTGTGGTACTATTCATGCTCTCTTTTTTGTGTTAATCCTGAGTCCTCAGGGGTCCTGTCAAATGTTTTACCTCCTTCCTTTTAAAGATTTGCTCTTGGGACTCCATTATATTCACAGAGATCTTCTGACCTATTGACCCGCACGTTATTCTTTCCATCCTCAAATAAAGTCCAAATGACTTACCCTGACCTTTAAGATCTTCAGTTATTGGTGCCTGACTGCCTCTCTCGTCTCCCCCGCCTCCCCCTCAAACTCCCTCTCCCCCTTGCTTGCATCTTTCCAGTCACACAGACCCACCCTGCAGCCTTAGGTCTTACCAACTCCTCGACATGGTACTCTGACCTCAAATAACTACATGGCTAGCTCCTGCATTACGACTGGGTCTCTGATTAGTGTCACCTTATCTGAGAGATGTTAGGGGCCACCTTATCAAAAGCAGTCCCCTCATGCCTATCTCCTCTCCTGCTGTATTTTTTTTTCTCAATTGCAGCAATAACTATCCCATGTTACATTATTGATGTGTGTATTTGCTTATTGTACGTCTTCTTCCACTAGAATTAAACCTGCATAAGGGCAGGCAACATAGTGGTTAAGTGCTACGTCTGCTAAACAAAAGGCTGGCTTTTCAAATCTGCCGAGTGCTCCCTGGAAACTCTACGGAGCAGTTCTACTCTGACCTCTAGGGTTGCGGTGAGCCAGACCCAACTCAGTGACAGTGGGCAAGGGCAGGCAAGACTGTTTTAGTCCCTGCAGCATCCCCAAGGCCTAGAAAATATCAAGTACTCAGTATTTGTCAAGTGAATTAATAAATTCATGAATGCATAAATTCGGGATATGGAAACCTGGTAGAAAGGACAGGTTTTCTCTACCCTCATTTTTGGCATTCATCCTAAGACACTTTATAGACCTCTGAACTCCTTTGGCTGTAACCTTCACTTCCATGCCATCCCCATTTTAACATGCTCAGAAGTGTTGAATCCATCACACACACACTCACACACAGAATTCATTACCATCTGGTGAATTCTAACTCATAGTGGCCTTACAGGACAGCGTGGGACTGCCCCATAGGATTTCCAAGGAACAGCTGGTGGATTCTGAATGTAGACCTTTTGGTGAGCAACCTGAGCTCTTACTGTGCCACTGGAACTCCAAATAAGTTACATCAAATGTCTTCTTCTAATCTCCTGCTAATGGGACTCTGTATATTCTTATGAAGGATTGCAAAATCTTGCTCACTGGAACAATGCAAAATCTGTGAGATTCACCTCTGGCAGGCTCTCAATATTGCTAAAAGACACTTTGATAGAGCATGTAGCTGTTCTTTCTCATATACCTTAGCAGCTACTCCAAACTTTGACCACCTTCTAAAACCCTCTACTCCACGCTTCTTTACCTCATGGTGGATACGTCATTTAATTTTCTCCTTTTTCTAGAAAACATACCTTTATCTGCTTTTTCTTCCTATTTCTAAGCCAGAGCTTCCCACTCTTTCAAAGATTTGACCCTTCACCTGCGATCTCGTTCCTCCCTTCAAGAGCTTTTCAAGTAATATCCAACAGCTTCAATCTTTTCAATATTTCCTTCTATACTCGATCCTGTAATCAACAGAACTCTCTGCGAAGAAAGCCTTCTCTTGATCCTGACTTCACTGTAGTATTCACCACCGAAGACTTTAGTGCTAAAATTCTTGAAAGAGTAGTTCATAGTCCTTGTCTGCACTCCCTCATCTCCCACTCCCTAGCCAACAGTAGTTGGCCTTTCTTTCTCATCACTTTCCGTGCTGGGCTTTTTGTTTCATCTGCAGGAGACTACTGCTCTTCACAAGATGGTAACCACCATCTGTTTCTTGAAACTCATGGCCTTGGTTACTATGACACCATAATGTCTGAAATCTTCTGCCTCTGTGGATATTCTTTCTCCTTCCTGTGTTTCAGTCCTTCCTGTGTTTCAGTCCCTTAGATGCTGATATTCCTCAGGTTTTCCTCCTTGATCCCCGTTTCCTCTCATTCTATTCTTCCTAAGCACCCACTCTCTGTCCTGAATCAACAACTACCTCCCAAGCCTGTAAAATGACCACTTTTCCCAAATGTGTAAAATGGCTTAATTCAGACTATTCCTGAGCTTCAGGCTCATACTCATTCCTCCACTAGTATCTCCATCACATTTTCCTATAGGGTACCATAAACTCTACCTGCTGAAAATACGACTTATCTTTTCCTCTCTTAATTATGCTTCCTGTTTTGGATTCCCCATTTTATTTTATTTAATTTTGTGTGTGTGTGTGTGTGTGTGCGTGTGTGTGCGTGTGCTTTATGTGAAAGTTTACAATTCCAGTTGGTTTCTCATACAAAAATTTATACCTACATCATTATGTAACCCTAGTTTCTCTCCTTATAATGTGACAGCACACTTCTCCTTTCTACCCTGTATTTCTCATGTACATTCAACCAGCTCATGTACCTTTCTACCTTCTCATCTCACCTCAATACATGAGTTGTCCATTTAGTCTCATGTATCTACTTGACCTAGAAGCACATTCTTCAGTAGCATCGTTTCTATATCTTATAGACCAGTCAGATCTTTGTCTGAAGAGTTGGCATCAGGAATGGTTTTAATTTTGAACTAACAGTATCAGGGACACATCTTCTGCGGTACCTCCAGTCTCACTAAGACCATTAAGTCTAGAATTTGAGTTCTGCACTCCACTTTTCTCCTGCTCTGTCAAAGACTCTCTGTTCTGTTTCCTGTCAGAGTCCCCATTTTAATAAATAATATCACCATCCACAAAAATGTTCACATCTGAGATTAGACATTATCATTAAGTGACCCTCTACCAGCCCGCACAATTCTATCACTCCTCAAGCGCTGTTCTCTCTGACACATTTGGTATCTCTCTCCTTGTCTCTACTCCCTTTTGCACTGATCTCTTCCGGGCCCTCTTCTAGGCTGACATATTGCAAGAAACTTCCACATGGTCCCCTTGCTTTGACCTCTCTACCTGTGACTCATTCTCTGTACTTCTTCTGGAGCTACCATTTCATAATGTGTCTCTCACAAGTTGCTTCTTTTCTTGACAGTCTCTATGGAATATTTTTTGTCCCCAGAATGAAATATAAACATATAATCTACCTCACTGACTGTGGCTCACCTTTCCAACCTCTTCTCCTCCCAGCTGCTTTCCCACTCCACCTTTCCCTGGCTTTTGCATAGTCTGGCAACTCCAGACTCTTCATTCATATCTGACCAAACTTTGACTGCGATCCCTGTACCTCAGCTATTGCTCTTTCCTTTGCCCTGAATAACACATGTCCTTCTCTTACTGGAAGCCCTGATGGCATAGTGGTTAAGTGCTATGTCTGCTAACCGAAAGGTCAGTGGTTTGAAACAGCGAGGCTGTCCTTGGAAACTCTATGGAGCAGTTCTACTCTGTCCTACAGGGTTGCTGTGAGTTGGAATCAACTCAGTGACACTGGGTATTGTATTGCATTCTTTTATCTACTTGGCAAACTCCTACAGATCCTCTATGGCCCATCTCAAAAGCACATGTCTCTTAGTACGTAAACTTGTTCATGTTAGCACTTTGTTTCTGTAAGTTACCTTCCTTTTTTTTTCTTTTAAAATGACTGTCCACTCCAGCACTGACAAGACTGTGACAGCCTCAAGGGAGCCCTGTGTGGTGGTTTTCTCGAATTCCAATAACAAGTGCTTAATAAATTCAGGTTAAATCCTGTTGGATCATTCATATCACATTATGCTGAGTTAGTTCATTAAGGAAAATGAGCACTGCTGCGGCCTTCCTTCCTTTCTCTGTGACATATATTGGCATCATCACCAGGAGAGGCTGCCCCAAGGATGAGTTCAAGGGCCCTTTTGCCCTTCCCAGGAATTCCCCATCTTCACCCTCAGGCAGTCTGAGCTGTGAAGGCCTGGTGCCTTCTAGAGCTACCTTCCATCTGCCCCTTACCTCAGGAACTTGTTGAGGTCCCCATGCTTCATATATTCAAAGACCATGATGAGTGGGTCGCCCTCCACGCAGACACCGTAGAACTTGACGATGTGCTCGTGCTGGAGGTTGGTCAGCAGCTCAGCCTCACGGTGGAAGTCTTTGCGTGCGTTGTCACTGGCATCCTTCAGGGTCTGGGAAGGAGGGGCAGAGAGCAGAGGAAACCACACACCTTAAACCAAAGTCTTCAAAGGGAAGGTTGCACAAGGCAAAATTACTTCAGTAAGCCTTAGGGTTCCTAATGGGAAGGAAATTCACCTTGTTTTTACATTAAAAGATTTGAAAATAGCCTAATTCCTGAGGAAAGACTGTGGTAATAATAGAGGCATAATCTTTTATGGCTACATGGAGCTTTACAGTTTGTTGATGAAGCTCTGTCGCAGATGTTCTCCCACTAAGTTACACACATAAACTCTTTTTATCGGCTTCATCCCTTTTAACCCTCCTCTGGACCTAATGGTGGTGTGGCAGTTAAGTGCTACGACTGCTAATCAGAAAGTCAGCAGTTTCAATCCACCAGGCACTCCCTGGAAACTTGGGAGTGGGGTGGGGAGATCTAATCTGTCAGCAGGGTCACTATGAGTCAGAATTGCCTCAATAACACTGGGTTTTGTTTGGTCTGGTCTGGACCTGATGTCCCTGTTTGGTGCAAACAGTTAATGCATTCAGCTGCTATCTGGAAGATTGGAGGCTCGAGTGTACCCAGAGATGGTTCATCCAGAGAAAGTGTTTGGCAATCCACTGCAAACTCAGCCATTTGTCACACATGGGGTCTCCATGAATTTTTGACCCTGTGGCAATTACTATTTGGTTCTAGACCTCATTTTTGCCGTGAACTTCTCTTCCTTCTGATGCCTGTTCTCCTCTCTACAATGCTATGGGCATCTCATTCTGACCATCTAACATTTTAAAAACTTTGTATTATGGAAATATTCAGTAGAAAGAAAAATATAAAGACCTGTCACGCACCTTTCTTCCAGTTTTAACTGTAATTCTTTTCCTTATTTTTTGTAGCACTTTAATAAGCTGTCTATATCTTATGCTCACACCTATTGCTGACTCAGAAAATGCACCTGATCAGTGAGTGGCAAGAAGCCAGCCAAACTGCCAAGATAAAGATGTCCAGGATCATTCTGGCTGGCCTCTGGGCCCTTTAGTTGCTTAGGCCACTCTGCTACCCCAGTGTTACAGGCCGGGCAAAGCCAGCAGCTGTGGATACCGCATACATATGCTGACCGTTTGCCCTGTGCCAGTTACTGTGGCTGACCTGTGATGGCACCAAAGAGAAAGCCAACCCAGATCCTGGCCTCAGGCAAATAAGGGCAAATACTATGGAGATACAAGCTACATATATAAACAACTATAATCTGAGCTCAAAAATGCAATGCTCAAGTGATCTGGCTTCCCTCCATTCCTCTCTGACTTGACCTCTTGGGAATTCTCTCTGGAAACCTGTGCTTCCATCTATGAAATATCCACAGCTACCCAAGTGAGAAGGGGCCATAACTCCCTGCCTTTGCACACCATCTTCCCTCTGCCTGACATGCTGTCTAGGAATGGCCACCTGGTGTGGATAATGGTCCCTCACAGACGTCCACATCCTACTTGCCAGAACCTGTGATTATCTTACCCGACATGGCAAAAAGTCTTTGCAGATATGGCTAAGGACCCCGAGATAAGGGGATTATCCTGGATCATCTGAGTGGGTCCAAGGTAATTACATGGCCTCTTACATGAAGGAGATAGGCTTATCAGAGTTAGAGACAGTATACCTATAGACAGGATCAGAGGTCCAAAAGAAGAGAAGATGTTTTGACTGGTTTTCAATATGGAAGAAGGAATTGTGAGCCAAGGAATGTAGATATGGATTCTCTGTTTCCTCTAGAAGCTAAAACTGACGGGGAAGTAGATTCTCCCTGCAGCCTCCTGAAGGAAATATCTCTGCTGACACCTTGACATTGTTGTTCGCTGCCATGGAGTCTAGTCCTACTTCTTGGTGACTCCAGGCACAATAGAATAAAGAACTGCCCAGTCCTGTTCCATTCCCATGATCTGCTGGAGATTGGATAATTGTGGTCCATAGAGTTTTCACTGGCTGATTTTCAGTGGATCACTAGTCTTTTCTTTCTAATCCATTTCAGTCTGGAAGCTCCACTGAAATCTGTTCAGTACCATAGAGACATGTAAGCCTCCAGTGACAGGTGGTGGCTACACACATGGAGCACTAGCTGGGTCTTCCATATGAATGGTGAGAATTCTACTACAGAACCATCACCTGTTAATCAGCCATTGGATACCACAATCCCAAGAAGGGATTGTGACCTTGAGTGGAATTGCTAAGCCTTTAGGGGGGCAGGTGGCATCTCCAGGAACTGGTGGTAAGTAGTTTATCCCTGTTGGGCAGCTGAGGACTCACCACCGAGTCTACCACAGGAAAGAGCTGTCATTAAGCAGGTCACTGTCCCCAGAGCTGCTCTGCACACAGGCGTGCACTGACAGACAGGCAGGCTTGCGCCCGGTGAGCAACAGGAAAATATTAAGATGGTGGAGGCAGTAGAAAGATCCAAAAGCATTTTATGCTAAAATTTCCAGAGACTCTAGCATGCTCACTAACCACTTTTAGCAGGATTGAAAACTTTTTCCTCAGTCATGACTAGACCACAGTGACAGAAATTGTAGTTGATTTTTGTAACATCGCAGGCAATATCTTCATATGCCAAGTTTTGAATTGGACTCAGCAGCACAGAATGTGTGTGCACTTTATGGTTCTGTGCATCTACAGGATGTTGTTCTACTGACCTCTCACTAGAGGGGAGCGGAGAGGGTGGAGAAGAGGGGACAGGAGATTGTTAAGAGGATATGACATGTATAGAACAGAAAGGAGGAGTGTGGTGGCACCGGGCAAGGAGAGCAGTAGGAGCTGCACATAGGCAGGCATGCAAATTTAAACTGACTTGTACACTTTCATTCAATCACAATCAATAAATAAAAATAAAAAAATAAATGTCTGGTGATGGCATTTACCATTCACACTCTAACTACCAACTGCCGTCATCTTCAACTTATAGTGATCCCACACATGTCAGGGTAGACTTGTGCTCAACAGGATTTTCACTGGCTGATTTTTCAGAAGTAAATCACCAGATCTTCCTTCTGAGACACCTCTGGGTAGACTTGAACCTCCATTCTTCAAGTAAGCAGGAAAGTGCATTAATGATTTGTTCCACTTTGGAATAGGAGTATCCCTGAAAGCACTAACAGTTTGCCTTGAAAAGTGAACAGACTTAGGTCAGCAAGCACCCAGCAAGGCTAAAACCCTTCAAAAGGGCCATAGAAAGCATGAATATCCTCATTTATAACAGTAGGACCAGTGACTGAGAGTCTGTTGGTGTGGGTTTCTGCTACCTTGAAGCTAAGGAAATGGGTCTTCCATCCACCAGAATTAAACTCTTTTGCTTTTCTGTTGCACAGGGCTAAGGAATGAGCTTATTTTGATGACTTGTTTAGATTGGCTTTATCCACGAGTATGGTTTTAGCTGAGGCCATTGGTGACAGGACTGGACAGTCCCGTAAGTAGGGAGTCAACTCATGGCAGGTAACAATAATATTGCTTTTAGTTACATTTGGTGCAACAACTGTTTTGATGAACTTCTAGGTAGCAAAATAAGATGAAGCAAGGAAATGTACATGGAGGAGACAAAAACAGGGATTTCTCTTTTAGACTGTATAGGTCCTTTCCCTAGGCCCAGTGATCGACGTACACATATTGGAGCACTTCTCAGATTTGAAGTTCTGCATGATTTTGGGACATGTCTGTGTTCACTACCATTCTTGACAACAGAAAGTCTGCCATGCTCACCTTTTTATCACTAGCTTCTTACCTTAGTGTCAGGCCACTGAAAGAATCCCTCCTACATGAAGTTGGTGCAAAATAGAGACAAGTGTACATGAAAAAGGAATGAATAGTGTTTACCTGGAAAGGCAGACTATCAGAACAGGATCCCAAATAAGGAACAGAAATATATAAAGAACCAGGAAGAGAAAGTAGGTGGAAGCATGCCAGGCTGGCAGGAAGGACCGCCCCAGGCACTCTTCCTGGAAAGCTGGCCTCACACTATTGTATTCTTCTTCCACTCAAACAGCAAATCCTTACAGTGGTGGGAGTCAAACAGAAGGAATTCTAGCTCATGGTCAGAAGATCTGGGTTCAAATTCTGACCGTGCTCTGGTACTCTTTGAACTTTTGTTTATTCTGTAAAATGAGAATAACCATAGCATCCACTTCACAAAGTGACTGGGAGCATTTTGTGAGATATTGTAAGTTTGTTCCTGATTGTGAAGCACATTTGGGTGATTTGGATTTGAAACTGCAACCAGCTCCCAGTCTGCATTCACTTTGTTCACACGAGGATCCCAGAAGGTGAACCCAAGACAGGACAGCAGGGAGCTCCTAAAGCTGCCACCTTCCGCAGATGACAGGGTGAACTCCTGAAGGAATAAAGTTTGTGTAAAGTTCCAGCCATTACACCTGCAGTCTGCTCTCAGAGACCTAGGCCCTTTACTGGAAGACTGCTCAAAGTCAGGAGAGGTTATTTCTAAGACCTCAGATTGTACTTCATCAGTAAGTTACCCCTTTAGGACAGTGTCATAAGGGAAGAGCAAATTCTATCAGAAACGTTTCTTCTAAAGCCTCAGCCACGTAATGCTGACTCAAGAATGCTAGACTGTACGTATCTATTATCTGTCAGTTTGTGGTGCTATGGTAACTTGCATGCTTCTGTGGAGTCCTGGTGGCACAGTGGTTAGGAACTTGGCTGCTAACCAAAAGGCTGGCAGTTTGAACCTACCAGCTGCTCCTTTGAACCCCTATGGAGCAGTTCTGCTGCGTACTATAGAATTGCTATGAGTTGAGAGTGGAGATTTCACTAGCCAGGGTTTGGTTTGGTTTTGGTATGACACGGGAAGCTATGTCACCAGCATTTCAAATACCAGCAGGGTCACTCATGGTGGTCAGGTTCCAGTAAAGCTTCCAGACTAAGATAGATTAGGAAGAAAGTTCTAATAATCCACTTCTGAAAATTAGTCAATGAAAACTAATTGGATCACAGCAGATTATTGTCCAACATAGCATTGGAAGACAAACCTCCCAGGCTGGAACGCACCCAAAATATAGTGGCTGCAACAATGGGCTGGAGCACGCAGTCAGCTCTGTGCATAGAGTGGCAGCCTCCCTCACTAGCAATTTTCTCTGCGTAAGTTTCATTTTTGACAGTTATACTTGCTTCATCATGGAGCATTGCTATGCCTTATTTCTAGTGTCTGCTTTATAGCTTCATATCAGTGGTTGTGAAATTGGTGTAGGATGGGGCAGTGTTTCATTCCATTGTACATGGGGTCACCATCAGTTGGATTCAACTTGATGCAACTAACAACAAAATTTTGTGTGTGTGCATGTGTGTGATACACACGTGTGTGTGTGTGTGTGTGTATGAGGGGTGAAGGAGAGAGAAAAGACAATGACAGGCCGTGGAATAGAGAGTTAGAATGGGAGACAGCCAAGCCAAGCCAAGTGCTGTTGAGAAGACAGCATGTTTCTTTTCGGGGCACCAGCCTTAGAGAGTTAACAAGCATTAAATACTCAGACTTTCCAAAAGAGCAGAATCTTAATGCAGTGTCAACATCAAGCAGTTTGGGATCCGAGAGTAGTGACTTCACTAGCCATGGGGCAATGGCATCTCAGAACTGCAACTCACAACGCTGGGCTTATCCTATATGCCCACCCATTTTTGCATGCTGGGTCCTTTTTTCTAAATTATGATTCAACTCTATTTTAAGAGACTCAGAAAATACAGCGATGATGAGTTCGGTGAAATCATCTTCTGAATTTGGCACTCTAAAGATCAGATTTCTAAGGGTGGAAACATAGCCAGGCGGCAATCAGAAGCTGGAAAATCTTGCTATCAACCTTTATTTATAAAAATCACCTCAGTTCTAGTACCATGGCTGATTGTCATTTCCTCAATTAAGCAATGTTTGGCTGGCCCCTGAGTCCCTTGGTAATGTGCTGTGGCCATGGACATGAGGTGGCAGCCACCCTCACTAACAGTTCCCTCCACTTTAGTTTCATTTTGACAGGCATATTTGCCCCATCATTGAATACTGCTATTTCTTATTCTTAGTGTCTGCTTGTAGCTTCATTTCTCCTTATTCCTGGTTAATTTCCTGACACTCTGAAACTGTCATCCTTTCTGAAGCCATTCTCAAGGGAGACATCTCTTCCAGAGCTGCAGCAAGACTCCGCCTGGAATGCATATTGATTCTCAGGTGGAAGAATGGAGTGACATGAAATAAACTTCAGCACAGAGCCAAGAAACTAGTGAAGGTGAAATATAAGTGAGAAAAAAATAAAGGAAAATCAATGTGCATCTGAAACGCTTCCCCGGAATATTAATGCCAGAAGTAGAGCCAACATGACATCATAGAGACAAAGGCGCCATCCTATCCCTCAGCAGCAAAGACCTGAAAAATGAAGTAAAACACACACAGATGCTAGTCCTAGAACCCTGAGCATCAGATGAAGGGATAGAGAACTCAATCAAGCACTGAGTGGAATAAGAAAACAACAGAGACAGAGAATTAGGTGATCCGTGGAGTGGAGGCCCCTGCACAGCTTCGCCGTCTGGAGTACAGCCACCAACGACCCTGGATAGGGAGTACAAGAGGCAGCTTCGTGGAATTCTCAGTAGAAGATAGGAGCACTTGCTAAGCAGAGACGCACATTTGTCTGCCCTTTTGCCCTGTGGGCTGCCTCCACTGCTTTCCAATTGCCCATTGTCAATCAGCTGCAGAGATATCACTGTCACCCTGGGTGAGCCTGCCTCCCCAACTGATCAGTTCCTTCAGTGCCATATTTTTTATTTTTCTTCTCTTTTTCTTTCTCCCTCCTACCTAGGCTCTGAGCTGCCACCACCCCTTCCTGATGTGCCACGCTGCACTGCCCAGGGAGAGAGGCTCCGGCTCACAGCCACCCCGGCTGTGCCCTGCTCCCAGCCATCAGAACCCACAGGGTCATTTTTTGTTTGTTTCTGTGAATTTGTTTATTTGTACCTTCACTCTCTTTCCCTTCCTTCCCTTCCTTTCTCCCATACACGTAGCCTTGAGTGCCCACCTGCTCCCCTTCTTGATGGGCCCTCTCGCACTGCTTGGGTAGAGAGCCACAGCCTCACAGATTCTACCCCACCCATACCACTGGCTCCTACCACACCACTATTTCTTTCTTTTCCTTTTTGCTCTCTTTCCTTTCCCCACCTACCTACCTCAACAAATCTCATATTCTCCTTTCCTTCCTGACTCTCTGCACCACCTGCTGAGGGCCATGCCCCTGGATAGCACATGCTGAGACCTCTGGCCCCTTGACTCCATGTTACAATAGTGTCTAGCTCCACTCAACTGAGTGCTGTGCCCCAAAACAGCACCAGTGTAGACTTCAGATCCCTAGACCCTGACGTGTGCTGCCCCTTGGTCTCACCCCACTGAGTGCTGCACTCCTAATGGCAACAGTGTGAACCTCCAGATCACTGGATCCTGCACTGCAGTGCTGGCTCTAGACCTGACCGCTAGCCCCAATTCATGCTACAGACAAATGACAAATGGCATATCCTCACTCCCCCTTCCCCTGCTGGATCTGTCCTGCTGAACCATAGCTAAGCAATGGCCTTGCTCATTTAAACAAAGTGGGGAGAACTATTGTGCCCACAGATGAGCAAGCAAAAAAACACACCTACCTCCCTGCCCAGATAGAATGAAATAAAACAAGAAAGTAGAACAAAACAATTTTACAATCAATAAATGAATAATTCCTGTATGTCTCAAACACTAAAAAAAAAAAAAAAGTAGATAGACTGGCTGTGGTAAGAGACAAAAATGAAAATGGAAAATAACAAATGCTGGAGAGGCTGCAGAGAGATTCGAACTCTCATGCACTGCTGGAGGAAATGCACAATGGTATAATCATTTTGGAAAATGACATGGCGCTTCTAGATATAGAAATACTAGATGATGTAGCAATCTCAATCCCAGGAATATACCCTAGAGAAATAAGAGCCATCACACAAATAGACATATGCACACCTGTGTTCGTTGCAGCATTATTCACAATAGCAAAAAGATGGAACATACCTAAGTGCCCATCAACAGATGAATGGATAAATAAATCATAGTACTTCTATACAAGGGAATACTGGTCAATAATAACAAAAAAATCATGCATCGTGAAAACATCTCACAACATGAATGAATCTGGAGGGCCTTATACTGAGTAAAATAAGTGAATCATAAAAGGATTAATACTGGATGAGACCACTATTATAAAAACTCATGAAAAGGTTTACACACAGAGAGAAATAATCTTAGATAGTTGTGAGGGAGGGGAAGAGTGAGAAGAAAAACATTAAATAGACAATGTGTAAGTGGTAACTTTGATGAAGGGTAAAACAATACACAGTACTGGAGAAGTCAGAAAAAGCTGACCAAGGCAAAGGCATAGAACTTTCACAGACACGTCTAAACTTCCTAAGGAACTGAGTTAGTGGGCTGAAGGCAGGGGACTCACAATCTCAGCAGGCATTCAGCTCAACTGACATAACACAGTTGATAAAAAACATTCTCCATATACTTTGGTGAGTAGTGTCTGGGTCTTAAAAATTTGTGAGCAGCCATCTAAGATACTCTACTGGTCTCCTGTCGGGAGCAAGAGAGAATAAAGAACCCCCAAAACACAAGGTAAAGCTTAGTCCAAAGGACTAAGGGATCACAACTGCCTTCACCTCCCGCAGACTGAGTCCAGCACAAATAGTTGGTGTCCAGTAACCACCACTGACAGCTCTAACAGAGATCAAAATAGAGGGTCCTGGACAAAATGAGCAAAAAAAAGTAGAACAAACCTTAGTCTCACAGAAGAAGACCAGACTTATTGCTTTGCCAGAGACTGGAGATACCCTGAAGCTGTGACATTAGACGCCCTTTTAACTCAGTACTGAAGTCACTCCTGAGGTTCACCCTTCAGCCAAAGATTAGTAAGGACTGTATAACAAATGGAAATCCTAGTGGCATAGTGGTTAAGTGTTAGGGTTGCTAATCAAAATATTGGCAATTTGAATCTACCAGGTGCTCCTTTTAATCTCTGTAGGGCACAATTCTATTCTGTCTCATGGGGTCACTATGGGTCAGAATCAGCTTGATGGCAGTGAATTGGTTATGTAATAAATAATAACACTCATAGTTCAACCATATATAAGAGGCTAAATGGGAATACTAGCTCCAAAGCAAAGATGAGAAGCCAGGAGGGACAGGAAAGCTGGGTGAATGGAAACAGGGAACCCCAGGTAGAAAATGGAAGAATGTTGACACTTTAGAAAGTTGGGAACCAAGTTCGCAAAATATTATGTATATTAATTGTTTAATGAGAAGTTAAGTTGCTCTGTAAATTTTCACCTAAAGGACAATTTAAAACAAACAAAATAACTGTACTATTAAACAGCTTTAGAATACAGCTTTACCTTCCCAATCCCCAGACACATGTAGAAACACCTTAGCATACTTCAAAGAAATATTTGTGGAATTCTTACAGGAATAATTCACTCATGCACTCATGACTTATACACAAACCAGTATATACGCTCTACTAGAAATATGCAAACTATGTTAAGGCTAATGGGGAACTAGTAGGAGAGAAGAGAGGTCTTATTTGAATCACCACTTGGTGTTACTTTAGAACTGGACAAATGATCATGTATTTCAAAGTATAAAATACAAGTGGTTTAGGAGAAACAACGTAAAACACAGTATGTCCTTTTTTATGTTGATCTCACGTGTTTTTAGTGGTCATACAAAGTATGATATATATTTTACAAATAAAATATAGGGAAGATTACTATCACGAGGCCTCACTGTGCCCAGTGATGATCACTGTGCTTAAAGCATAGAGGTCAATGAAACGACTCCCATACCGGAAGAATACGGTGCCTGAACATGTTTGGTTAACAGGCTTTAGGTTCCTCTGTGTCTGGATCATTGCAGCAAGATCTTTGTTAACGGAGATCCTTTACTCTTGTGCTGTCCTACACCGCTCGGTATGGCAGCCTTGGAAATGGAGCCAATCCAAATCGAGATGTGCTGAACTGTTACATATACACTAGATTGTGAAGACTTGATGTGAGTAAAATGTCTCGTTAATACTTTTCTGTTGATTATACATTAAATGATAATGTTTTAGATATATTGAAGCAAAGTATACATATTTTTTACTTTTGCAGTGTGCTTAGTAGAAAATTTTAAATTATACATAGACCTGGCATTTGTGTTTCACATTATGTTTTTATTGACCAGTATTGCTCTATAAAAGCAACTTACTCCTGGGAACATTGGGAAACATTTCTAAAATATGAAACTGGAGTAGAGTTAAAGAGACATTTTTCTTATAAGGTGCTTCCAGGAAACAATTAACCAATTATTTACAGTAAACCTCAGTCACAATGCTGCATGATTCTTCTAACCCCCAGGATCTCCTCCATAGGAAGGTAGATTCTATCAAATTCTTATGAAAGTGAAATTTAGAGACGTGTATTTACATAGGAAGAGCTCGATAGAAATAAAATCTGAGAAACTAATGCGCATGCAATAGGTGGCTCCCCAACATCCCTACAAATGTAAAAACTAATTAAAGAATTATGTGATAATAATAAGGTCCACAAACACTGAGACAGTCCTTGCTGATCAGAAACTGACACTCTTTATGTATCAACTCACTTAACTGTATGTGATTGGCTTTTGAAAAGACTTTAATTATGTACCATGTGACAGGCTCAAATACGAGATACTATAACCAAGATGTGGACTGATGCTATCTTTATTTTCACAGGTGTGCTGATTTTTAATACTCAGAATCTAACAAGTCAACCATCCAAAGGGAAACATGAGGTTAAGTTCTAATTCTTACACTTTAAAATTCTTGTAATAATCTTGCTGATAAAGTTGATGATTTATGCTTGCATATTACATCATGTGGAGTACAAAGCTAACGCTTTGGAAGACAGGAACATAATTCATGGTGACAGACATATTAGAGAAATACTGAATAAAAAGAGTGAATCAGAAGCTGATATTTAAGATGGACAACTGCAGTGCATTTATAGCCTTTAAAGATACAAACATTAAGTTGTCAGAAACCGGTTTCCTTAGGCATAAAAGTGCTGGCAGGGTCATGGACAATAATACTCTTTTGTGACCTGTAAAGTTTTCATTGGCTGATTTTTGAAAGTAGATTCACAAGCCGTCTTAGTCAGGAAGCTTTGTTGAAACCTGTCCACCATGGGTGACCTTGATGGTATTTGCAATACCAGTGGCATAGCTTCCAGCATCACAGCAACATACAAACCACAGCAAAAACAAAAGAAATCCTCCGTGAGATGGAGTGACACAACAGCTGCAACAATGGTCTCAACCATAGCCAACGATGGTGCAGGACTAGGCAGTTTTTCTCTCTGTTGTAATTGCTCCACTTGAGTGGAGCCAGTGTATGGCAAATAACAACAACAATACCAGAACTGCAGTGGACTTGACTGTGACTGGGCTATCAAGTTAAAGGAAATAAAAAGGCAACGGGACTACTGCCATAAATTACGTTGCAGAGATACAAAGGTAGTAAATAAATCTTCCCAAGTGTGTTTCATATCAGATGAGTCCTCCTTAGAGTGAAATGTTCTGTTTTGGTTTGAACTTTTCTGAAAAGATGTAGATGAACTGAAGATAAGCCAGGAAATAAGGTCATTATGATGACCAACAAGACAAAAAACAGATCCCTGACTGAAGGTTAAAAGTTGAACTGAACAGGGAAAGGAATCTTGATGAAGCAAGTTAATAAGGAACTCACCTAACTCGAGGACAGGAGGAATAATTACCAAAAACAAACAAAAAAAACTGCTCCTCACCCTACAGTGCAGACACACACGCAGAGAGACACACACACACAGGGCAGGAAAGAATGCACTTAACCTAAAGAACAATAGAAATCCATGAAACATAGGCAACCATGTGTAGACAATAAGTTATGATTAAGCCTTTTAACATGTCACTATTAAAAGTTATACAATTTCCTTTCCTAGATATTTGCAAAGACAGAGTTCATAATCAGTGTTTTCTACAATATTATGTTCTGTTAAGATATGGATAGTATTTTGTTTTAGGGAAACACTGGAAAAGGCCCCTTTAAATGCACTAAGCTTGTCATCATTAATTTCCATTTTACTGGAACAAGAAATTGGGGAGGAAGCATAGGAAGAGGGAGAAGTGGGAGATGGACTTTACAGTTAGCCAAGATACAGGCACTGATATGATGACCGTCATAAAAAAGGAATGAAATAGCCATCTGTCTTAGAAACAGTCTTGCCTGGACACAGCCCTTGACTTGAGTAATTCTTGATGCTCTTTTTCATCCATTTTTTTTCCCTACTGTTTCAGAGTTGGAGAGAATGAGTGTCTTTTCTTTAACCCTTATACATTCCTTACATGTATCTGAGAAAAGTGACCTTTGTTGGTTTCTTTCCCCCAGGCAGACTCGCCTGCACCATGTGACTGCCCTGGCTGACTGGACCTCAGACAGGTACCTGAGCTGGGATGGCCAGTTGATGTGCCAGCCATCAGCCTCCTGGGAAGACTGTGCAAAATTGCAAGTGGCTGCTCAGAATAATTGGACCAATAGTATATTCCTTTTTGAAGAATCCAAGTAGCAGAGACAGTGTGAGCCATAGTTGGTATGGACACAGAAGCTAGATATTAAGCAGCAGCAGAGACATCTGCACTGTCTTAGTAGGGAAACCTAGAGCACTCTTGAAATCTCCTTCCAAGAGAATGAAAAAGGGATAATCAAAAGGATGATATCAGATCATGAGTGAGATTTTGGATCTCAATTATTCCAGTCTTACTGAGGCCCGGAGATACTACAGTTTCCATTTGAGTTGGTCATCTTTCAATTTTGCCTGAAAGATAGATCTCTTCCCTCTTTTCTTCGGTGATAGTATCTCTCATATTCTCTGAGGAATCAATACTTCCTCACCTTCAGTCCACGTGTTTTGGGTGTAGTGGACCGCAGCTTCCGTTTCTAGGGGTGGATATGGACTCAGGCCTAGATAATCAGAATTTTCTGTACCTTTGGTCAGAGGACCCGGTGACACAATCCAAGACAAGCCGATAAGAGAGAGTTCTTGGACTTTGCGGACTATTGGGAAAGAGGAGCTTTCTTTCTTTTTGTTTTAGGCTTGTTGTAAGAGCAAGATCTAAGGCCTGAACCACTGCTGCTAATTCTTTATCACAGTGCGGGGAGAACCTTCCCAAGAAAGAAGCCAACAGGGCAAAGAAGAGCCAAGAGACAGAATGGAAGAGAACAGAACAGAAAGGAGAGGAGAAGGGAAGGGAGAAGGAAGAAGAGAGAGGAGGAGAGAAAAGAGGGAAAGGGAGAGGAGAGGAGGGAAGAAGGGAAGAAAAGCATTAGAGGGAAGGAGGAGGGTGGGGAGAAGAGGGGCAGGAAAGAGAATGCGGGAGAATTGTTGATTTCCTACCTCCAGTTGTGCCTGAAGCTATTAAACTCTTGTTTCCCAATAACATAAGCTAATAAATTTCTCTGCTCCCTAAATGACTTTGGGTTGAGTTTCCAAGGAATATCATATTATTCTTGTGAAAGTTAATTATGATGTACTACTTGTACTCTACTGTGGCCAAAACATTCGCTCACAGTTCCAGTTCTTCTTATCTTTTGCATTAAATTTTTACTTGGGAAAACATGACAGTGATTTTTATCTTTGTATATGTATGAGCATAACTAACACCAAACAAAGAAGCAAACCTGTTACCATTGAATCTATTCTGACTCATAGTACCCCCAGCAGGACAGAGCAAAACTGTTCCCATAAATGTTCCAAGCAGTTCCTGACGGATTCAAGCCACCAACCTTTTGGTTAGTAGCTGTAACACTTACCCACTACACCACACTCTTCTGTAATTTCTGATAGGAATCCTGGTGGTACAGTGGTTAACATTCTCAGCTACTACCTATGGTATGATTCAATAACTTGTACGATGAATTCTCATTAGATTACCTTATTCAGTATACATCATCTTCGTAGTTGCTTTCAGCTATAAAATTCTATGGCTATCAGTAACTCATCAAATCCTTGCCTTTCTAGCAATACCAACTGCTAACTTTTTATTGAAATAGTTGGTCTGTTCATCAATTCATCCATCTATCCATCCATCTATTCACCCAACAAGCATTTACTACCTGCTACTACATATTTTGGAAACTCTGGTGGCATAGTTGTTAAATGCTGTGGCAGCTAATCAAAAGGTCAGCTGTTCAAATCCACCAGACACTCCTTGGAAATTCTACGGGGCAGTTTTACTCTGTCCTATAGCGTAGTTGTGAGTTAGCATCAACTTGACAGCAATGGGTGTAACAGGCATACTACATATTTAGCTGAGCCCTAGTGGTGCAAATGGCTAACTGTCTGGCTGCTGACCAAAAGGTTGGTAGTTTGAATCCACTGAGTGTCTCCATGAGAGAAAGATCTAGTGATCTACTTCTATAAAGATTCTAGCCAAGAAAGACCTATGGGGCAGTACTACACTGTCACATGGGGTTACTATGGATCAAAAGTTGATGTGATAGTACCTAATGACAGTGGCTACATATTTGGGAACAGTGGTGATTTAGTGGTAGAATATTCACCTTTCTATAGGGACTTGGGTTCAGCTCCCAGCCAACACATCTCATGTGCAGTCACCACCAACCTGTCAGTGGAGGCTTCCTTTTTGCTATGATGCTGAATTGGTTTCAATGGAGCTTTCAGACTAAGACAGACTAGGAAGAAAGGCCTGGCAATCTACTTCTGAAAATTAGCCAATGAAATGCCTATGTATCACAACTTTGATCCACAATCATTTCTTTCCTTTGTATGAGGTTGCCATGAGTCAGAAGCTGACTTGACAGCAGCTAAAAGTAGCAACATATTTGGTAAAGTGGTAAAAGTCATGGTTCCCACCCTTGAGAATATGCCACTCTGACAGAGACAGACATTCACATACTTCATTAAATAGGAATCATAATAAATACATAATTTTTTAAAACTATGACAAATGCTATAAAGGACAAGTACAGATGCTTTAACAGCATTTAACAGGGGGAGCTGATCTAGACGGGACAGGAAAAGGGAGGAAATCTACCCAAAAGAGGCAGCTTGAACTAAAAGCTGGAGGACAGTGAGCTTTACCTGGTATCATGGATTGAACTGTCCCCTAAAAATATGTGTCAACTTAGATAGCCCACCATGCCCAGTATTGTGTGATTATCTACCATTCTGATATCTTCCTACATATTGTAAATTCTACCTCTGTGGCATTAACAGAGCAGGGTTAGAGAAAGTTCAGTTAATGATACAGAACTCAATCTACAAGATCAGGTTGTATTTTAAGCCAATCTTTTTCGAGACATGAAAAAGAGAAGAGAGGAGAGGGACCTCACAGAACCAAGAAACAAGAGCCAGGAGAATAATGTGTCTTTTAGATCTGCAGAAACCCTGGTGGTAGAGTGGTTAAGAGCTATGGCTGCTAACCAGAAGGTCAGTAGTTCAAATCTGCCAGATGCTCCTTGGGAATCCTAGGGGGCAATTCCACTCTATAGAATTGCTGTGAGTTAGAATCAACTTGATGGGAATGTGTTTGGTTTCTTGGTTAGATCTGGGGTCCTTGCACTGAGAAGCTCCTCAGCTGGGGAAGACTGATGACAAGAACCATCTCCCAGAGCTGACACACAGAGAGAAAGTAGCTTTCCTGAATTTGGACTTTTAGCCTCTTATGTTGAGAATGAATAAATTTTTCTTCATTAAAGCTATCCACTTGTAGTATTTCTGTTAGAGAAGCTCTAGATAACTCAGACTCCAGGCTGAGGCCATTCCAGACCCAGGAATGTCAACGGTGTGTTGGATACTTTGGGGCCATCTCATGTAATGTGTCCAAGGGGTTGTCAGTTCACTTTTCTAAAACCTTGGTGTAAAAAATCATCAGCATTCCCTCTGTGGTCAAGAAGGAATTCAGGAATTCCTAAATCCCTTTAGGGAGAAAGGCCTATCCATCTACTTCTGAAAATCAGCCACAGAAAACTATGGATCACAGTGGTCCAATCCACAGCCTGGTCCTGAGGATGATGTGGGACTTTGGACCACATTTTGTCCTGCTGTACATAGGGTCACCATGAGTTGGGAGCCAATTCAATGACAGCCATCAAAAACAACACGGTATTTTTAGTATTTGACATTATGCTTCTAGAAATTCACTTGAGTTACTGGTTTGTGGGTGGAGGGGGCAACATGGACCCCACAAAGAACACCTGTGGCTATATTTAAGAAAACAAAAATCTTCATGCACTCATAGCACAAGGAAACGTAGTAGGAACTGTCATTACTGAAATGCAGCTTGGATGGAGACAAAAATAGAGAATACATCCAGGGCAAATGCAGGGAAACTGCAATGATGAAGCAACAAAGCGTTTCCTTGGCAATTGAGTTACTTAAAGGTAAAGCGACTCAGTTTGATCAAAGACTGCTTTCTCGCTTTCTCTGCTCTAATCCTCTCTATGGGTTCTTCAATTGCCATGCTCTGTAAAGGGGAAGAATGGCTGACAAATCCATTACACTAAAAAAAAGGGGGTCCTGAAAAACACCAAGAAAAGGTCAATCTGAGTGGGTCAAAACAAGCACGCACAGCAGCGGGAGAGGCGCACTCAGCCCTCACGCACCCTTGAGAGCCCTGAATGTGCTTCAGGGTGGACTCTATCCCAAGCCACTTTCTGTGAGCCCCTGGGGTTCTTTTGACCCTGAGGGCAGCTGCATCAAAATTCTCAGGAACCTGACATCTGTCACTCTCAGCATAAAGTCTTAGATTTCAAATGGAATCGGCTCCTTCTTGAGAACGAAAAAGGACAATAGCTGCTGTTTCTTAGTATGCATAATCCATTCTGCAGAGGTTGCTAGGCAACAAGCAGAGAGGCTGTCAAACATCCCTAGTGCCTCCAATGGGAGCGTCCCTGGAAGCAGAGTTCTGATCTTTTCTTTCCTAAAGGATCCTGTCATTGTGGTCAGGGCTGCACTGTCCACAATTTCCTTTGAGTCTCATTTAGATAATCTTTGAAAACACTTGCCATTGGTCAGTGGCTCTCTGAACAGGCAGGTCAGCCTGGCAAGAGACAGCTCTGAGCAAAGGTCTGTGTGTCATTCTGACCCCATCCAGCCCTTCTGTGGCTGCAGCTTCTGATCCTGGAGATAGAAAATGAGGATCGTTTTGGAAGCCGGACATCCTGTCTGGCACATAAGCAGAACCTCTGATTTCAACAAAAATTTTCACTCAAGGTCGTTCCAATAAAGATTCATAGGTCCGTAACCATGAAGTTAGAATGAACTTTCAGAATGCAGGCACTTTGTATTCATTATTTAATATGATACCTTTACTTGAATTTTAATAACAACACTACTGACAACTAGTTACATTATTTATTTCTTTTTTTAGCCATTCTGATTAGAGGGCAAACATTCATTATAGATCTTTAATTGGCAACATTTGTTTAGGAAAGGAGTCCCTGGATGGTGCAAACAATTCATAAACTCAACTGCTAACTGAAAGGTTGGAAGTTCAAGCATGTTGAGTCCACCCAGAGGCATCTCAGAAGAAAGGCCTGAGGAACTCCTTCCAACATCTCAGCCCCTGAAAAGCCTATGGAGCACAATTTTACTCTGACACACATGGGATCAGGATGAGTCAGAGTATGGCAATAGTTTTTTTTTTTTTTTTATTATGATTAAGTGAAAATATACAATCCAAATCAATTTTATATGCCCACCTATGAGCAACTCCCTCTGCTCTCCTCATCCTATGACAACACATTCCTTCTGTTCACTCTTCTGGTATCATCTTCCTGAACATCTGTCTCCTCCTTTACAGTTCTCCTCTAGCATATAGAAAGAAACCAGTAAGACAGCCTCCTATAAATGTATAAAACCATAAGACACACGCACCAGAAGCTCACACTGTGTTCTTGAGTCCATTGCATTCTTTTCTGAAGAGTTGACCTCAGTACTGGTTTCAGGTCAGGGCCAAGAGCAAGTCTAGGGGCCATGTTCCCAGGGGACCCTCCAGGCTGTTGGACCATAAATTCAGGTCTTTTAGTAGAGTTCTTGAACTGTACACATCTTTTTCTCATGCTACATTAGGGACTCTACATTATGTCCCCCACCATGGCTGCCTTTGGTGGTGGCCAGGCACTATCTTGTTCTGGTTTCATGCTGATGCAGTCTCCCATTCATATGGGTCCTTCTGTCTCTTGGTCTCATTTTTCCTTGTGTCTTTGATGTTCTCAGTTTGTCATCTGTTCCAGATGGGTTAGGACCATTTGGTGTTGCTCAGATGGCAGCTTGCTGGCTTTTAAGACCCCAGATGCCATTCACCAATACAGCTGCATAAGACTCTCTTAGCCAAAGACAAGTTATGATGACTGACCTCCATGTACCCTGAAAACATAGTCCTCAGACCCTTGTCCCTGCTACTCTATCCTTTGACTTATGGGGTTGAGTTTAGAAATCCTTTCATCTTATGGTATAGTCCAGTTGTGCTGATCTGTCCTCTACTGAGTGCTATCACTCCCTTCACATAACCAAATTCCTATCAACTATCCAATCTATGAAATTCCCTCTCCTTCCCTCCCTAAACTTGTAGCTATCAGAGTCTTTACTTCTACACATAAGTTCAAGTCTTTATAGCAGAGGTCTCATACAATACTTGTCCTTTTGCATCTGACTGATTTCACTCCGCATAATGTCTTCTAGTTGAAACCAGTTTATGAGATGCTTCCTAAAATCATCATTGTCCTTTATCATTGCATAGTGTTCCACTGTGTATATGTACCTTGGCTTGTTTATCCACTCATCTGCTGATGGGCACCTAGGTTGATTCCATCTTTTGCTATTGTGGACAGTGTTGTAATAAACATTTGTGTACATGTATCTGTTTGCATGACCACTCTTATTTCTTTTTCTTTCCTTTTTTTTTTTTTTTTTTTTACTATGATTGAATGAAAATGTACATTCCCATATAAATTTGCATGCTGACCTACATGCAGCATCCACTGCTCTCCCTGCACGGTAACAGCACACTCTTCCTCTTTGCTCCATACATGTCTTATCTTCCTAACAATCTTCTATCTTCTCCTCTCCACCCAATCCTCTTCTTCCAGTGTGAGGTCAACAGGACGATCTCCTATAGACGCCTAGAGCCATGAAGTGCCCACACAATATGGTCGTTCTACATCACCAAGTCCAATCCATTGCTGCCTGAGAAGTTGACCTTCAATATGATTTATGGACAGGGGCAGCATCAGGGCCATGGGCCCCGCTTCGAAGAGAACTTCGAGACATCTGGACCATCAATTGTGGTCTTTTACTGGAGATCTCAGGGTGCATCCCTATTTATTTATACTTGTGTTGCCAGTGAGATTCAACTTTGTGAGCACCATCATGGCTATCACTGGTGGTAGCCAGGCACCATTTGGTTCTTCCAGTCACAAGTCGATGTAGATATCAACTCACGTGGGACCACTTTTATTTCTGTAGGATATATCTGAAGCAGTGGGACTGCTGGATCATATGGTATTTCTATTTGTAGCTTTTTAAGGAAATGCCAAATTATTTTCCAAAGAGATTGTACAATTTTGCATTCCCACCACCAGTGTAGGAGAGTTCCAATCTCTCCACAGCCTCTCCAGCATTTGCTGTTTTGTGGGGTTTTTTGCATTATTTCCAACCTCATTGGAGTGAGATGGTATCTCACTATAGTTTCGATTTGAATTTCTCTAATAGCTAATGGTCGTGAGCATTTCCTCACGTCTTCTGGCTGCCTGAGTATGTTTTTTGGTGAAGTATCTGTCCACCTCCTTTGACCATTGTTTAATTGGGTTATTTACCTTTTCATTGTTGATATTTTACAGTACCTTGTAGATTATGGAAATGAGATGTTGATCTGACATGAAGTTGTCAGATATTTTTTTCCATTCTGAAGGTAGTCTTTTCACTCAATCTTATGCTCATCTTTGGAAGAGCATAAGTGTTTGATTTTTAGTAGTTTCCATTTATCTATTTTCTCTTCTATTTTTTGTACATCATTGGTCAGATTTTGTAGTCTGTCTAAGTGTATTAGAACTTTCATTTTTGTCTCTTTTTTCCTTGCATGATCTTTATCATTTTAAGTCTGACATTTAGATCTTTGACTCATTTTGAGTTAGTTTTTGTGTAAGGTGTGAGATATGGGTCTTGTTTCCGTTTTTTTCAGATGGATATTCAATTTTGCCAGTACCATTTGTTAAAGAGACTGTTTTTACCCCATTCTACAGCCTTCGGGCCTTTGCTGAATACCAGCTGTTCATAGGAAGGTGGCGATGTTTCTGGGATCTGCATTCTGTTCTATTGGTCTGTATTTCTCTTCTTGTACTAGTACCAGGCTGTTTTGACTACTGTGGTGGGGTCTCCATTCTGTTCTATTAGTCTATATGTCTCTTTTTGTACTGGTATCAGACTATTTTGACTGCTGTGGTAGTGTAGTATGTTCTAAAGTCTGGTAGTGTGATGTCTCTTATTGTGTTCCTCTTCTGCAGTAGTGTTTCACTTATTCAGGGTTTCTTCCATTTCTGAACAAACTTGGTGATTAGTTTCTCCACCTCATTAAAAAGTGACACTGGAACTTGTATTGGGATTGCATTATATGTGTAGATCACTTCAGGTGAAGTAGATATTTCAATGTTCAATCTTTCTAGCCATGAGCAAGGTAGATTACTCATGTAAGTCTCTTTCGGTTTCTTACAGTAGGATCTCGTAATTTTCTCTGTATACATCTCTTACTTCTCTGGTTTGATTTATTCTTAGAAATTTTATCTTCCAAGGGCTATAGTAAATTGTGTTGATTTGGTGGTTTCCTCCTGATGATCTCTTTGTTGGTATAAAAGAATTCTACTGATTTATTTATGTTTATGATGTATTCTGATACTTTGCTGAACTCTTCTATTAGTTCTAGTAGTTTATTTATGTATTCTTTAGGGTTCTGTGTATATATGATCATAGTATCTGCAAATAGGTATATTTTTTACTTCTTTACTGATGAGGATGCCTTTTATTTCTTTGCCTTGTGTGCTTGCTCTGCCTGAAACCTCTAGCTTAATGTTGATTAGAAGTCGTGACAGTGGGCATTCTTGTCTAGTTCCCATTCTCAGGGTGAATTCTTTCAGTTTTCCACCATTCAAGATGATGTTGGTGGTTGGCTTTGCATAGATGCCTCTTACTGCATTGAGGAATTTCCCTTCTATTCCTATTTTGCTGAGAGTTTTTAACATGAGTGGATGTTAGACCTTGTAAAGTGCCTCTTCTGCATCATTTGACAAAATCAAGTGATTCTTACTCTTTACGCTATGTGTGTGGTGGATCACATTAATTGCTTTTCTGATGTTGAGGCAGTCTTGCATCTCTGGTATGAATCCAACTTGGTGATGATGAATTGTTTTTTTTTTTTTTGATATGTTATTGAATTCTATTGGCTAGGATTTTATTGAACATTTGTGCATCAAGGTTCAGGAGTAACCAAGCCAAGCCAGCCAAGTGCTGTCAAGTCAGACATTGGTCTGTAATTTTCTTTTTTTTGGTAGGATCTTTTTCTGACTTTGGTATTAGGGTTATGCTGGCTTCATCGAATGAATCTGGGAATATTCTGTCCTTTTCTATGTTGTGAAATAGCTTCAAGAGTATTGGAATTAACTCTTCTCTAAAAGTTTTCTAGAATTCCCTGGTGAAGCCATCTGGGTCAGGACATTATTGGTTGGTAATTTTTTGATTACTTTTTCAATCTCTTCTTCTGTGATGGGCTTATTAAGTTGTTTTACTTCTCCTTGTGACTATTTTGGTAGGTGGTATGGATCTAGAAATCTCTTAGAGTACAATTTTTCAAAGTATTCTGTCATGATACTTTTAATTTCAGTTGTGTTTGTTGTGGCATCTTTTGTCTCATTTCTTAATTGGGTGTTTTGTTTCCTCCACTGTTTTTCTTTTGTAGGTTTCACTAATGGTTTCTCAATTTTGTTGCTCTTTTCAATAAACCAGTTTTGGATTATGTTAATTCTTTCAATGATTTTTCTATTATGTAATTCATTTAATTCTACTCTAATTTTTATTATCTGTTTTCTACTGATGCCCATGTGGTTGTTTTGTTGTTCTTCTCCTACTTGTTCAAGTTGTAGGATTAATTCTTTGATTTGGGCACTTTCTTCATTCTGGCTGTTTGCACTGTTAGAGATATACTTACCTTGGTGCACCGCTTTTGCTGTATCCCATAGGTTCTGGTAGGATGTTTTTCATTCCCATTTGATTCCATGAATTTCACTACTGCATCTTTGGTTTATTCTGTAACCTATGAATTTTTGAGCCAAGTATTGTTCAGTTTCCATGAGTTCAAATTTCTGTTATTAATTTCAACTTTTATGTTCATATCTTTGAGTCTAAGGAGTATATTTTGTAAGCACATGTAGATGGATTTTTTTTTTTTAAAATTTAATCTGTTACTCTCTGTCTTTTTCTTGGAGCGTTCAGTCCATTTAGTTTCAGTGTAATTATTGATAGATACATATTTATGGCTTTATGGTCTGAGAAGGTGCTTTGCAATAATTCAGTAGTTTAGATTTTGCTGAGACTTTCTTTGTGGCCTAATACATGGTCTGTTCTAGAGAATGTTCCATGTGCATTGGAGAAGAAGATATACTTATCTGTTGCTGGGTAAAAAGTTCTGCATATGTCAATGAGGGCCAGTCGGTTGATTGTCACAATAAGATCTCTGTATCTTTACTGAGCTTTTTCTCTGTATGAGCTGTCCACTACTGAAAGTGGAATGTTGAAGTCTCCAGCTATTACTGTGGAGTGATCTACCTCATTTTTCAACATTGGCAGTGTTTGTTCAATCTATTTAGATGCTCTGGTATTGGTTGCATTTATATTTAATATTGTTACAGCCTCCCTATGTATTGAACCTTTAAGCAATAAATAGTGACCATCGTTGTCCACAGTGGTGGATTTTACTTTAAAATCTATTTTATCTGAGATTAGCACTGCCACTCATGTTCTTCTTTGCATATAGTTAGCTTGGTACCTATTTTTCCATCCTTTTATTTTCAGTTTGTTCATATCTTTGAGTCCAAGGTATGTTTCTTGTAAGCAGCATATAGACAGATTATGTTTTTTGATGCAACCTGTTACTCTCTATCTTTTTATTGGAACATTCTATCCATTTACTTTCAGTATAATTATTGATAGATACGTATTAAGTGCTGTCATTTTGGTGCTTTTATTTTTGACGGTAACAGGTTTTGAGTTTCCATATTTGGCAAAGCCAAATGTCCTAGGTAGAGTTCAGAGGCTGAATTAGAGCACCGATTAGGATTTAGACCAGGCAGGCGTATCCTCAACAACAGTAGGGAGATGCACTCAGGCAGAAGTACGTCATGTTCAGGGCTGCTGCTTTGGCATGTATTCTCTCCTATGGCCAGTCCTGTTACCAGCAGCTGAACGTCACTGTCTGCCTGCCAGCCTTCAGGGTTACTAACACTGTGTTAGCCCTAAAGTCTTCTTTCAGCACATGAATAGAAATAGATGTAACTTATGGGCTGAGGGTGCCCCAAATGTAGCTATGCCCTTTCCTTAAGGCACTGAGAAAGTACAGTAAAGTAGGCACAGAAAAAGGAACAGTATACAGTGAGCCACTACTCATTTGTCAGTTTGTTATACTTTGGTGGCTTATGTGGTGCCATGATTCTGGGAGCTATGTCACTGGTAATTCAAATTCCAGTAGGGTCACTCATGACACACAGGTTTTAGCAGAGCTTCCACACAGAGATAGACTAAGAAGAAAGGCTCGGTGATCTGTTTCCAAAAATCAGCCAACAAAAACCCTCTGGATCATAATACAGTATTAGTCAATATAGTGCTTGAAGTTGAGTCTCTTAGGTTAGGAGGCATTCTGAACACACAGTGGCTGCAGTAATGAACTCCAACACACCAATGGTTGTGAAGATGGCACAAGGCCAGGCAACTTTCTGTTCTGTTGTACATGAGGTCACCATAAGTTGGAGCTGATTCAATAGCAACTAACAACAACATGAAGGTGAAACATAATATCCACCAAGAAATGTTCTGATGTATCTCTACGTCTGGCCGAATTCTCTCTGCTATTCCCACGCTGCCAACTAGGAATCTCCAAACTTCCACCTTGTCATACCATGAAGTGAATTCAGAGCCTGAAGGCCTGACTTCTTGAGTCACCCAAGTAACAGTGGGAAGTAGGGGCTTAGAACAGGAATCCACAGTCTTCAGTCTCCCTGTGTAAAACCATGGCTAGGCTGGATTAGAGTCTTTGGACGGTATAAAGAGTTAGTGCTTGACTGCTAGCCAGAAGGAGATTAAAATCCACTCAGAGGCACCTCAGAAGAAACGTCTAGTGATCTGCTTCTGAAAACTCAGCCACTGAAAACCCCAGGAGCACAGTCCTACTCTGACACACACTGTGGCCACGAGTTGGAATTGACTCAAGGGCAACTCGTCAGGCTAGAATTTCCCAAGAATCTTCCAGTTCTACCATTTTATCAGTCTATGAATTTGTAACTATATGGGTACTTTTGGTCTCATTTATCCAGAGAGAAAGAGAGAGAGAGAGAGAAGCAAAAAGCAAAGACTTCAGACATAACACTGCCAGTGTCTGAACACTGTGCTAAAAAAAAATTTTTTTTTTGAGTAAATTAAAGCAGAAGTGATAGCAACAACAGGCATTAAACATCCCCAGAATCTCCACAGAATCCATGCTAGGAATCCATCCATAGACACATCTACCCTTGACCATTAACCCTTACATCTCTACAGAGCTCCTCCCTTCTCTGTCTCACTTTCCCCACTCCATTTGCCTCTCTTGGTGAGACTATGTTTATTTTATACACCTTCCTTGATGATCTGTTAATTAGTCACCCCGAAGTACAGCTTTTATGAAGCTTGAGAGTCTAGGAGTTTCACTTTCACCCGGGTTAGTTACTTCTGACGACAAAGAAAATAAAAATAGAATTTTTCTATTTGAACAAATGTGAAAGAAACTGTATTTAGTTTATAGAATGGGTAGGTTCAAGGACAGTTGTATTTCTCCCCTCAGTTGTCTACTACACATGTAGTAAAGCATTTTAACAAAATGTACACAGTAACGTAATATGTATCCGATTTGAAGAAAAGTTATCTTAGTTATAATAAATTCCATTCATACAAATATTACATGCTTATCAGAACCAAAGCAAATAAAACTCAAGTCAATAATTGTCCTAAATCCAAGAAGTTAAATTTGTCACAATTTAAGGAAAGCTATGTTCACATTCATCTCACATTCAATTCATTTTGTAAATGTGTGCCTCTTATAAATGTTGTACTTGAACTATTCAAAACTGTAATGAGTTTTTTCTTTATCTTGGTGATTATTTTAAAGCACCTATTCAAATACTTTGTACTATTTGTGTTAATTCTTGTGTTTTAGAAAGCTCAGTGGAAAATGAAGACCAGATCTTCTTTTTGAGTTTACAGCCAATTGACTAGAATGGACTTTCAAATATCTTCATTTTAATAAGACTATTGTCCTTCCTAGAGATGGTGAGGGGCCTTAGGTGGAGCAAACAGTTGATTTGGTTGGCTGCTAACCAAAAGGTTGAAGGTTTGAGTCCATCTAGAGGCACCATGGAATTAAGGCCTGGTTATCTACCTCTGAAAAATCAGTCATTGAAAACCCCACAGAGCATATGTACTCTGACACACACACGAGGCCCCCACGAGCTGAAACTGACTTGATGGCAGCTGGTTAGTTAGGGATGAGGGAGGACATAAAAGATGCCATCCAACCTGGGTCTGCCCCAGCTTTTGCTGAAATCATGGTGGTGATACGTAAAATGCCCCCCTGCACGCAGTTGGGAGGAATAAGGTTAGGTGTAAGAGAAGGCTTCAGTGGAACAGAGGGTTAGAAGGGAAGTAACATTCACAGTTCTCCCTTCCGAAACCTTGAACACGAGACCCGCTTCAGCTGACCTTGGCACAAACCTTCCGGAGGCAACCAAGAAATCTGAGGAGATAAGGTTGAATCTCTACGACCTAGCTGCTTAGCTGGCTGAGTCCCATTTGCTATCACTGGCCTCCCTCCAACAACTTAGTCAGCACTGATGTAGAGGAATTGCTCAGAGTTCTTCACAGCCCACAGGTGAGTAACTTGTCCCTGGTAGTTGGTCTTGCCTCACCTATCCTCCTGACTGTCCATTTACTTAAAGGAATTTGAACACATGCACCACAAAAGATATCATTTGCTCTCAAATTGGCCACTAAAAAGCAAACAAATAAGTAAAACTTGCACACAGCCTGGCCATGAATAACAAGAGTTTTCTCTTACCTTCACTGCCACCAAGATCTTATCCTGCTCAGGACAGAGGTTATAGCATTCAGCTAGGAAAACTTTTCCAAAGGCTCCTTCGCCTAGCTCCCTTTTCAGAACAATATTATGGCGCTTGATGTGTTGAACAACTGTAAAACAAAGCAGAATGGAAGTTGGAATTGAAGCATGAGGAGGCCAAGGCAGAGGGTGGAAAGGCAGTGGTCTGTATCCTGATTCTCTCCTCTGCACACTGAGCCCAAGAAGATGCTCCATAGTCAGCCACTCATTTCACCTTGCATGGCCAGAAGGAGGCTCCACTGACTTACCCTACAGAGCACAATTTATTATTTTTGATGGAATGAAAGCAGAGAACAAGCAAAATATCATTAATGAGCTTTACAGACTAAGAGGAGAAGTGAGAAGAGAATTAATATTAATGGCAGGCCTTTTGCAGGTCAGATGCTTTGCATATATTTGTTAGTCATGTGTCTAATAGAGAAAGACACAGTCACAGCCAGGAATGTTGAGATACTTCAGACGCCTGAGGGAGATAGTCTCAGAGGATACACAGGGAAAATACAAGATTTGTTCATTGCTGGTTATGGGTTTGGCCTCACCTTAGTTGTAGCCTCTTGGAGAGCTTTGCAAGACCGTGGTTGAGCCCTAGTGACTTCATTTGTTTAGACCAGAAAGTTCTAGACTGTCTATACTAATGGCTGACATACTTTGCCCTTTTCGTAAGACCATGTTCTGCTCTTGACTTGCTAAAGCCAAGAAGAGACAAGAATAAACAAGACTGGGGAAAAGACAACATTTCTCCCTAGGGTCTAGAGAAGAGTTTGCCCAATTTACGTATCCATATGCCTCCCTGGGCAGTCAGGGGTCATTTGAAGCCTACAAGCTCCCAGGGGGATAACAGAGAGAGGTAACGGACAGGACAGAGCCCAAGGAGAAAGCCCCAAAGGAGACCCTGGAGAGGATAAAATTGAAGGGCGAGCTTGGGCCTCTTCACCCAGCACATTCAGTGTTATACTGAATCCCCTCTCACAGGGAGCCCAGTGGGCCTCAGCCACCACCCTTTTTGAAGCTTCACCCTTGACTGATAGTAATGAAATAAGATTGTGCCATCCAAAGAGTTTGGAACACGTGGACAACCCTGCTCTTATCTTCCTCCTGCAATCCTTCTCTGTATTGTAAAAATGGGGAAATTGATTGAGTGATTCACAGCATGCGAATAGTGGAAGTGAGATTTGAACTCAAGTCCACTTGAATCAAGATTTCGTGCTTTTTTCTCGTGCGCTACAGTCTCTTCTCAATTGTAAATTGTGTTAAACTTGACAAGAGTCATAATGCATATAAGAAATGACAACAACAAAAAAGCCCATTCCACAGAGTCAATTTAGACTCAAAACAACCCTATATGACAGAGTAGAAATGCCCCACAGAGTTTCCAAGAAGCACCTGGTGGATCTGAACAGCTGATCTTTTGTTTAGCAGACATAGCTCTTAACCACTATGCCGGGGTTTCCGTATAAGTAACAGAGAAGAGCAAAATGTAAAAATTATCTCCTACTTTTCTCTCTACTTCACCCTTCAAAGCACCACTGAATTTTTCACTCTGTTAGAGTGAAAACTACTTTGACCACCTGTGCCCTCCTCCTATTCTGAACTCATGTTACATCATGGCTTGTGCTCAGTTGTATTCTTACTGATCCTCCTATCATTTCAAGCCTGTAAGCTCCCTGCAGCAAGTCCTATATACTTCATGCTGCCCTGTGCAATGCTGCAAATGCCAAGTGCATAAAACCCAAAGCCGAAACTAATTGCCATTGAGTTTCTGGATGATGATAATAGTTACGCACTTGACTACTAACAAAAAGGCCCGCAGTTCAAACTCACCCAGAGGCATATTGGAAGAAAGTTCTTGTTATCTGCCTCTAAGAGGTCACAGCTTTGAAAATCCTATGGAGTACATTTCTACTCTGCAACACAGGAGGTCGTCATGCTAAGAACATAAAACCAAAGAATCAAACCCACTCTTCTTGAGTTGATTCTTCTGCACTTGAGTTGATTCCGCTGTACTCGAGTTGATTCTAACTCACAGTAATCTTGTAGGGATTTAATATGAAAGAAAAACCAAGCCCACTGCTGTCAAGTCAATTCTGACTCATAGGAACTCTATAGAACAGAGTAGAACTGCTCTGTAGAGTTTCCAAGGAACACCTGGGAGATTTGAACTGCAGAGCTTTTGGCTAGCAGCTGTAGCATTTAACCACTATACTACCAGGGTTTCCACACTAAAGTTTAGCTTAATAATTTTTCTTTAAAAGCTTTTTCCTTCATTGTAAATTGCATTATAAAAACAAAGGAAAATATAAAATTTATCTATGTATTTTAAATAGTAAGATAAATACCAAAGAACTCACCACACCATTTAAGAAATGAAACCTTAGTATCTCAGGATTCCCTGAATGGTAATTGCTCTGCTGTTAAACAAAAGATTGGTGACCTAAATGCACCAAGTGGCATCTCGGAAGAAGGCCTGGTAATCTACTTCTGTCATTGAGAACCGTGTGAAGAACATTTCTAGTCTGTCACGTATGAGTTTGCTGTTAGTCAGTTTACAGAAATGACAACTGCTTAGTACCTTAGAAGCCCCACGGTGTTACAGTGGCTTGTGTGCACTTTCCTACTCACCTCTCAGGGACAACTGCTATCCTGAATTTTGTGTTAATCGTTTTCTCTATTGCTTTGCTATCAATGCTTTATTCCTAAGCCAAAGATTGTTCATCTTTGCATTTTTTAACCTATGTCAATGGAATTACTCTGTACAAATTTTTCTCTGTCTTGCATCTTTCCTCCAACAGTCCTTTAGGAACTGAGTCAAATTGTGTGTGTAGCTGTAATTCTTTCACTTTTACCGCTTTAAAACATTCTGCTGAAGGGTTAGACCACTATTTGTTTATCCATTCTATGTTGATAGGTGATCCATACAGTTTCTTTTTAGATATAGCTTTATATAAAAGCAAGTGGTGATTAAGATTTTCTTTAATGGGATTTTTTTCCCCCTGATAATTCATGGGGCTTGGAGCTGCAGAATGTCTCCCTGAGCCTCTGGGAACTCAAGGTGATAAAAATCAAAAGGGCTTTTTATGATCAACAGTATTAATGAGTAGAGAAACACATATTAATTTCTCATGCCAGATCAGCATTGCCTGAATTTAAGAGGAAAGAAATGTATTCATTATGTAGAGTGCCCATATAAAGAACATGAATGTATTTCTTGCAGAGAATTAGCTGCCTTATTTAAATCTAATATTTAACTCCTAGTTGTCACATGCTCATGGAGAATTAAAGTGCCAGTTGATTTACTTCATACTATAACCAGATCAAGGCAAATTTTTAACTTTTATTTATTGAATTTAATTCATGTTTCTTTTTTAATATTCCAAGAAGTGTGGATTGTTGGTAAAACAATAATGTTTTTAAAGCTATGGATGTTGTTAGGTACTGTCAAGTTGGTTCTGACCCATAGCAACCCCATGTACAACAGAACAAAACATTGTCCAGTCTGGCACTATCTTCACAATCATTGTCATGTGCGAGGCAATTGTGGCCACTATGTCCCTCCATCTCACTGAGGATCCTCATCTTTCTCACTGACCCTCCACTTTATACCAAACATAATGTCCTTTTCTGGGGAATGAATTCTCCTGGCAACTTGTTCAAGTTATGTAAGACATAGTCTTGCCATCCTTGTTTCTAAGGAGCATTCCAGCTGTAAGTCTTGCATGACACATTTGTTCATTCTTTTGGCAGTCCAGTATTCTCCTCCAACACCATAATTCAAAGGTGATTCTCCTTGGGTCTTTCCTATTCATTTCTCAGCTTTTGTGTGTATTTGAAGTGACTAAAAACACCATGGCTTTAGTCAAGTGTGCTTTTGTCCTCAAGGCGAATTCTTTCTTTCTTTCCTTTTTAACACCTTCATGTCTATTGCCCCCATTGCTAACATCTGTTATTCCCTTTCAAACACTGAACTTCTGACTGAGACTTTGCCTTTCCACCCTGTACCATTGTTTCTGGCCTGAGGTACACAGAGGCTCAGTAAGTTGCTTGAGCCATAGAGATATTGGGCTGCCCATTCATCCTGGTGCCTGTACACAGTGTAGCTAAGAGGAGGTGAAGGGAGCTTTGGCTTGCCCATCTGCATGCCATTAAGCTGAATCCTGGTTCACAGATTTCCTCACATTTCATCACTGCGCATTCAATTTATATGTCTTCCTAAGCTCAGAATCTCAGAGACTCTGCTCTCCTGAGAAGATGTCCAACTTCTCTCACAAAGTATATGTTTGAGCTGTGCTGTAGTTCCTTGATTTCTATTCTGTCCTCAGAAACAGAATAAGTTTTAAGTACACAGTCACCAGCTCTCAAATGTGAACAGAGACTTTACTCAAGATCAGCATTCTTCATCTTTGCTTGCACAGGAAGGAAATGGGCCTCGTTCTCTGTTGTAAGCCTTAAGTTATTCAGTAATGGGTAGCCTGACTCAGGCACCCATCATGCAGGTATGGCCATGTGCAGTAGAGGATATACTTAGAAGAAGATGGTACTTTTCTCACTGTACCTGAGCCCTCCCTTTATTGTCCAACACAGACACGCCAAGCAACAAAAAAACTTGCTAAGTGATCCCTAAAGGGATCCCTAAGGGGAGAGCAATAGCAGTAGGAAAAGTGTTTCTACTCTGTCATATTGGGTCTCTATGAGAAGGAATTGACTGGGCTGCAACACATTTTAATGCACTTGATGGAGGCTCTGGTAGTGCTGAAGTCTAACATACTCAGCTGCTAATCAGAAGGCTTGCGTCCAGCTGGAGGTTCCTCGAAAGAAAAGACTTGGTGCTCTACTTCCCAAAAGTCAGCCACTGAAAACCCTGTGGAGTACAGTTCTACTTTGACACACATGCAGTTGTCATGAGTCTGAATCACCTAGACAGCAATTAGCATAAGGCAGATGATGGACGGAAGAATGGATCACTGTCTGAACTCTTATGATGAGTCTTAAGTGGTTTCTCTAAGAGCCATGCTCCTCAAAATACAAGACTAGTTTCAGAACTGTTTCCTGCTAGTAACTTGAACTGAAAGATAAAGCAGCTGTGCTACTAAGTGCACTGTTAAGTCTGACTCACCTTCTGAGACTAAGGCTTTGTTATGGAGGGAAGCAATGCACCGATTTACACTCTGGACAAGATCCTGACCTTGTTGTCCACTAGCAGTTTGAATATCGCTGTCTTCAAGGGCTATGTAACCATCTGGGTTTATTTTGTATAAAATACTTTGAGTGCAGTGAGTCTAAACAATCCATATAAATAAGCTATTGGGTAAATTTACATATTTACATAATTCTTACATACATCCTTTCTGAGTGCCAAAGCCCATCACCCACAAAGGCCTCTGTGAGCAAAGCTACATGCCTATGTGATGACGAGTAGATGCATCTCACCCTTGACATATTTTTGGCTGTACTCTCCCTGATGATATTTTGCATCTTAATTAAATCTTCCTCAAAAATACCCTCTCATCTCCCGGCACAAGGATTAAGGAAGATGCCTTCTAAGAATGTCCAGCCTGGGAATGCCCAGCCTGGGAATGCCAAGACAGGCCCAGCCCTGCTGGCTTCCCCCACCTGCACATCCCCCTCTACATGTGAAATACAAAATTGCAGGAAGGCCCTGGGAAGCTCCCCAGGGATGACCCCCCACACAGCCTTAAGATATAGACATCCAACTCCCTGTACCTCTTGACCTTGAAGCATAGATAGAGGTGACTAAGCTCAAGGCATAACTTTTGTTTTCACTGTTGATTATAATCACAATATACTTGTCTTGGGCCATTACTTAGAAGGCTCTAATGATTAATACGTAAAGAGATCACTTGTCTCAGGCCATTATCCAGTAGGCCCCAATAATCAACATGAAAAAAGGCCACAAAGTATCAGTTCTTTGTTAGCCAACAGCTTGTGTGGTCAAGGGGCAGGGCGAAATCACGTTACTGATTGTATAAAAAATAAAGAAAGACAGGCCCTAACAGGCTGCTGATCTCCAGATTCCTGGTTGTCTCAGTCTCATCATTTCTTCTTCGCCGACGCCACCCAACCCTTCGTTATCCCAGACCCTGCTGAGGCTGGCCCCCGGCATCTGAGATAGTTGTTTTTTGCTGTTACCTAGAGGGACTTGAATCAAATCACTTTAAAGGTTAATATGAATAGCTGTAAGGAAAAAAATATTTGAAAAGAGTCTGAGTTCTGTCATAAACAGCTTCTTAGATTTGGAGAACAACTCAAAACAGTAGTTGATGTAAAAAAATGAAACAAAAAGACAATTACAGAGAAATTTCTTTCTTTCTTTTTTTAAATACACCCTGCAAAAATAAAAGGATATAACAAGGAGAGGTACACCAAACTCATGGCTCAGCACACTGATCTATATGTGCTGATGTAGTCAAAACAAAGCACGTGGATAGATTACTGGACAAATAAATCTACACTACAGAATCAGGAAGAAATTGATGACCAGAACTTGTAATTGAGATTAGTGGCTGAGAATGTCTGGACATCTTTGTCATTAATGGATTTTTCCAGAGTAGAGATTTGGTGCTTTAGGCAATTTGCTTCATAATGTTTCTACTTCTGTATTCATATCACATTACAGCCACTGAAAAACGTATTTTTTCACAAAGTAGCTCTGATAGTTCACAGAGATGCTTGCAAGCTTCAGGTGGTATAAAGGAAGTTCCTAGTACAGATACCTCCCAGAAATAAATACGCTATATTTACATACAGACTACTGATAAGGTATGAATCTGTGGCTAATCTATTACTCCCAAATCTAAAATTAATTAATCTTCCTACCTCAGATCTGAAATATAAAATGGGTCCTTCCCATTTCCTCAGTAATGAGGTTTCAGAAAAGTCCTTGGCCAGCAAGCATATTCTGATTAGAATACAGACTTTATATTGAATCATTTATTTAGGTATCTAATATATGCCAAGTACCAAGTGATAAGCTGTTAAAAGGACAGATATTTTAAAACAGGAGGATAAAAAGCAACATACCCTGAAAGACAATATTCTCTTCAAGCTCTGAAGTATTTTTCCTCTTTTCAAATAGACCTATCTGTAGGACCTGCCACTGTGGTTCCATGAGTGATGAGAAGAGAGCTTAAACACTGCCTTGGCCAACTCCTTTGTGTTTGACAGAGTAGTGAGTGAGATTCAGAGAGTTGAAGTGACTTCTGAATAAAACAGAAAGGTAACAAAGCTAGGATTCAGGTCACCTGCCTCTCAGAAGTGTGACTTTGGACTTTGTAACCAACTAACTAAATAAACCAGTTGCCACTGACTCCAACTCATGGCAAGCCATGTGTGTCACAGTACAGCCGTGCTCCACAGGGTTTTCAGTGTTCAATTTCTTTTGGAAGTAGACTGCTAGGCCTTTCTTCAAACATATCTCTGGGTAGACTTGAACTCTCAGACTTTGGGTTAGCAATTTAGTGCCTTAACTCTGCATCATCAAGAAACTTAACACAAATCACTGGTCCAGACCAAAGTAAAAACAGATATTTCACTTTAGGTATCATCTTTTCTACTAGAAATTCTTGAAGAAACATTTCGGTCTCTCTTCTGAAATGGACCAAACATTTCACAATGAAGAATGTTACTAGAAAACTATCAACAGCCATTAAATATGTGTGGCTTAATGCTGAAGTGCTTGGCTGCTGACCAAAAGGTTGGCAGTTTGAATGCACCAGCAGCTCCTCAGAAACCTGTTTCCTCAGACACCTCAGAAACTTGGCTGTTCTGCTTTGTCCTGTAGGTTCACTATGAGCTGGAATAGACTTCACAGCAAAGGAGTTTTAGTTTTTTATTGAGTGTGTAAAGCAGAACATAAATATCAAATACTTTGAAAAACACTTGACTTACATTTTAAATACAATTAAAAATTATTTCCTAAATGTCTTGATGCGTATTTCAAGGGTAGAATATTGAAACAGGTAATACCATCCACCTTGTAAAAATAAATTTAGATCAAAGACAAGAACTATGCTTTCCAATTTTATCTCCATTTTTATTAAGACACTCTCTGGTACTAAATTGAAAATAAATGCAATTTAGAGTGCAGACATAAAACACATCAAGGCAAGAAATGCCTAAATAATCATAAATAATATTAATGATGAAATAGAACATGTAACAGTATCGAGCCATTCTTAAGTACTTCACAGCAAAAATTCCCAACGTGCATTACCATCAATTAATTTTCATGTCCCTGTGAATGAGGTCAATAGTCACATTTATTTTATAGATGACATTACAATTAATTAACTTATGGTCATAGAGCAATCCACTTTCTTATCCTTTTCCGAGTGCTATTTCCAACCAAACAAGGAAATAAGAGGGGAAGAAGGAAAGCTAACATATTTTGATTGCTGGTATGGGCCAGAAACCATACTGAGAGATTTACAAGGATCATCAATCTTCACAGTAATCAACTAGGGTAACATCATCTCCGTTTTCAGATTAAAGAAAAACATAAGAGAATCATATAGATGAAATGATCCACCCAAAGTGTACAGTTTGCAATGGGTTTTAATTATTCACATCAGAATATCCTACTTCTCTTTGGCTCTGTGTATGAATAAGGATATGTATGAGACCAGCTTAAGGAGTCGTGGGTCTACTTTGATCAATTTAGTTCAATGACCTTTCTTGAGAAATTACTATAGTCTGGGCATTTTTGTAGCACCTGTAAATAAGGATAAGTAAAATGATCTTCATCGTTAAAGAGTCACAACCTAAAGAGATGGAAAAACATGTACACACACATCTACTGTCATGGAATGAATTGTATCCTCCCAAAATACGTGTCACTTTGGAAAGACCACAAGCCCGGTATTGTGAGGTTATTTTCCATTCGGTGCTCTGACATAATCTTCCTGTGTGTTGTAAATCCTCATCTCTGCCTGTAGTTAATGAGGCAAGATGAGGTTGTGTTACAGACTATCAAGGTGAGATTCCACTTTACTCAGCTCACAGCCCTGATTTAATGTAAGAGGAGTTTCCCTGGGATGTACAGTGCATCACTTTTTATCTTACAAGAGATAAAAGGAGAGAGATGCCAGCAGAGAGGGAGAGAGAGACATTATGCTACCAAGAAAAAAGCTCTGGGAGAAGAGCACAGCCTTTAGACTCTTGGTCCATACACTGAGAAGCTCCTAGACAAGAGGGAGATTGATGACAAGGATCATCTCCTAGAATTGACAGAGAAAGAGTTTCCCTGGAGTTGGTGCTCAGAATTTGCATTTCTAGTCTCCTAAACTATGAGAAAAAAATTGTTTCTTAAGTGCATCTGTTTGTGGTATTTCTATTATAGCAGCACTAGATAACTAAAGAAAACCTTGGTGGTATAGTGGTTAAGTATTACATCTGCTAACCAAAAGGGAAACAGTTCAATCTGTCAGACGCTCCTTGGAAACCCTGTGACACAGTTCTACTCTGACCTATAGGGTTGCTATAAGACAGAATCAACTTGATGGCAGCGAGTTTAGGTGTTTTTTTTTTTTTTATTTTACTTTTTTAGATAACTAAGACATCTATCATGTAATTTATTTATACCTTTGTCTCTTAAAAAAATAGGTACAATTACAGGAATATGCACAGTGTGTCCTTCAGACCTAAGGTTCTTGCACCAAGATGCTCCCTGCCCAAAGACTGATGCAACACAGGGACCCTCCTCCAGAGTCACAAGGAGGGAGAGCCTTCCCCTGGAGTGGACACCCTGAATTCAGACTTATAACCTGCTGTACTGTATAAGAATAAACATTTCTCTTTTTAAAGCCATCCACTTGTGGTATTTCTGTTAAAGCAGCACTGGATAACTAAAACATAATTAAAGTTAGGAAAATGGAATAGAAACTAGCCATTAAGTAAAACTGAAAATGTGTAGGTTCCAAGGTCTCACATGGTTATTAAAATTATAATTGACTCTGAGCTCCCTAGTAGCAAAAGCCAAAATAGAAACATAATAATTTACAAAATTTTACCATCTATGAGTAAAACCACAGAAATTCCTTACGGAAAATTCTTTATGGAACTTAATTTTCAAAAGACTATCTCAAATAGCATTTTACATAAGGACAAAGAAGACTCGTTAACAACATGGATTACATAGCTGAGACAATCCTGCTTTCTAAAGTGAAGAAGTCTTGAAGCACTTACTTATAAAGATCAAAGACTGCAAGTTTCAGTATGCATTACTCTTCAACATAAAGGAAACAAAAATCCTCACAACTGTACCAATAAGCAATATCATGTTAAATGGAGAAAATACTGAGATTGTCAAGGATTTCATTTTACTTGGATCCACAACCAATACTCATGGAAGCAGAAGCCAAGAAATCTAAAGGTGCATTTAAATGGGCAAATCTGTAATAATAATAGTAATGAGTCCCCTTTAAAGTGTTCAAAAGCAAAAATATCATTTTAATGACTGAGGTGCCCTTGACTCAAGCCATGATGTTGTCGATTGACTCATATGCACCTGAAAGCTTGGGCAACGAATAAAGAAGGCAGAAGAAAAATTGATGCCTTTCAATCGTGGTGTCAGCAAAGAACATTGACTACATCACAGAATTCCACAAGAATGAACAAATCTATCCCGGAAGAAGTACAGCCCAAATGGTCTTTAGGAGCAAAGAGTGCGAGGCTTTGTCTCACATACCTTGGACATGTTATTAGGAAGGGTCAGTCCTTGGAGAAGGACATTATGCTTAGTAAGGCAAAGGATCAGCAAAGAACAAGAAAGGCCCTCAATGAGACGGACTGGCACAGTGAATGCAACAATGGCTCAAATATAGCAACAGTTGTGAGGATGACACAGAGCCAGTGTTGTACACGAGGTCGCTATGATTTGGAACTGACTCAACTGCACACCTGACAACAACTAAACGGCATAATGATCAATGCCCTCAACAATGTTCCCAAAGTAAATAATAAATTTTCTAAGAATATATGTCATGGCAGAGAGATGAGGAAGATGAAAGATGAACACATGACAGAAAAGCCACCCTCAGTAAAAGCATTATACAGTGAGACCATAGTTCTTATAATAGTTGTATAAAATAAACATGTGTGAACATACTTAAAATGCTTTGGGGATGAGACTGAAAAATAAGTATAATTTCCCAGTACTCACTTCTGGACCTAGAACGTATTTGAAAAAAAAAAAAGAAGAGGCACTGCTGTCAAGTTGATTCTGACTCATAGTGACCCTATAGGTCAGAGTAAAACTTCTTTTTAGAGTTTCCAAGTAGCGTCTGGCAAATTTGAACTGCTGACCTTTTGGTCAGCAGACAAAGCACTTAACTACTGTACCACCATAGTAGGCAGTCAAAAATATTTTATAAATAAACACAGCATGAATTTGTGAAAATAGATGAGTGATCTAACAAGAGATAAAAATGGTAAGAAAGAGGACATTTAAGGTAGAGAAATAGAAACAGCAAGAATTATAGGGAGGAAAACTCCAAAGTGTATTTAGTAATAATGATTGATCTTGCTTGTTCCTGAAAAAGGGCAGTGAACAATATTCATAAAAGGAGAAAGGCACTGAATGTCATACTAAGTAGTTCAGACAAGGTCAGCACTGATAAATACCAGCTCTTGGACAAATCACTTCTTTGCATCTTTGCCACCATTTCTTAACTTTTAAGTGAAGGAGTCTGGCTAAATGGCATCTCAGATTTGTACCAGCACACATTTCCTACTGTGTGAACCTATGATTTTATAAGACTTGTGGAGCTATTGAAGATGTTCACACACTGGAGAGAAATGATAAGAAATCACTGGAAAGATTATTCCGGCAATAGGTGTATGACAAATGGAAAGGCTGGAGACAGGAAAAGCCAGTAAAGTATAGCCATGTTCTAATCCTCAGAGAGTATTTATGTTTTGGGGATGGGGAGACTTAAAAGAGCCATGGATCAAGACTAAAGGTACAAATCAGAGAAGTGGAAGGGAAGACCATGGATGACCTTCAGGAGAGTAGAAGTCAGACTTCTGTGGGTGGAGAATCGGGGGAGGGGTGAGAAAGCGGAGACAGTGAATGAGGAAGGTGCCCGTGGGAAGTCATGAGAGGAACAGGAGTTGGGGAGAGAAAGACAGATCAAGAGAGAGAACGGTGACCGCAGACAGTGAAGGCTGGAGGGGGATTTTGAAGAGTTTAAAAGTCTGAGTATGTTTGCAACTTAAGGGGAGAAATTGAGGTTAAGAAATAAAGTAAGGATAGAAAGATTAGACAGATGGAAAGGTAAGATAGATAGATAGGTGGATAGATACACAGACAGGTATGTAGGTAGATGAGATCGAAGGATAGGTAGATAGACGGACCGACAGAGGCAAGGTCTTTGGCATCAATCTTCCCTAGTTAAGAAGATTCCCAATTTAGGAACCCTGAGTCAAAAGGACACACTATTTTCCTGGCTCTTGTTTCCTGGTGATATGAGGTCCCTGTGTCTCTCTGCTTGTTTGTTTCTTTCATATCTCAAAAGAGAACGGCTTAAGACACAATCAAATCTCACAGATTGAGTTCTGCCTCATTAATGTAACTCCTTTTAATCCTGCCTCATTAACATGATAGAGAATCTACAATATACAGGAAAGTCACATCAGCTGACAAAATGCTGGACAGTCACACAACACTGGAAATCATGAAACAGACAGCTTGACACTCAGTTTTGTGGGACATAATTTGATCCACAACAGATAGGCTGGTAGATACATAGATTGGCAAGTAGGTGGACAAAGTACGTAGGAAGGAAGGAGCTAAGTGGTGGGATTTCCAGAATGGCACTGAAAGTACAATGAGGTGGTAGATGCAGAAAAATGTCAAAACAGAGAAGAGAGGTTCTCAGTGCTCTACCTTCTGAGGGCCAACCTTGATGCTCAGCTCAGGATTGGGCCAGTGGAAGAGAAAGCAGACTTGTAAGGACTCCCAAGAGGCCCACTAAGCCCAAGTCATCCTAAGATTGGCCCATACAGAATGACTTTCCATTCCTGAAAAGTGACCAGGTACCCCTTGGAAGTCCCTATATAATATCCAGTGGAGGCCAATAGTACTTTTGTCACTAAACCAAATTAAGAGCCCCATGCTTGAGGACAGCAAATGCTTATGGAGACAGCAGATACTAGGGCTTATTCTAACCTGAATGTTATAGCAGATAAAAGCAACCAAGTTATTGGAAGTTAAATTCTCAAAACTTCCTGTAGCAAACAGCAAAGAGGGGTGGGATCCCCAGAAATCTTTCAAATAGCTAGACTGAAAGAAGCTCCACACTTCAAAATACACACGCAGCACATCCTTCGCTTTGACATCCCCTAACAGCCCCAATTACATCTGTTCTGCACACTGGCATGTGGTAGAGTTGGATTGATTTGCCCTGACAGCCCTCCCTGCTGGAACAATACTTGTCAGTCAGCCCAGCAATGTTTGTATTTTCAAGAATCATTATGCAGAGTGATTGTTCGGAGTCCTGGCAGGTGGGCCAGACTGCCTTATCTGCCTCCTCCCGCTAACCTGGGTCTCTGAGCCTAAAAGTTCTGGCTGCTTCTAAGGCTGAAAAACATCCCACCGGTTTCTGCCCCCCCATCCACTCTGTTTACCTACTGTTATGGATTGAATTGTGCCCCTCTCCAAAATAGGTGGGTAGGTAAGATAGATAGGATAGATAGGTAGACAGATAGAAGGATAGATAGGTAGCTACACAGATAGATAGACAGACAGGCAGATAGGGTTACTTGTGATGTAATCCTGTTTGGAAATAGGAATTTTCTTGTTATGTTAATGAGGCCATATCAGTGTAAGGTGTGTCCTAAACCTAATCACCTCTAAGTTATCAGAAATAGAGCAGACAAGCACAAACAGAAGACAGATACTGCCATGGATTGAATAGCGCCCCCCCAAGAATGTGCATAGCAATTTGGCTGGACTGTAATTCCCAGTACAGTACAATTGTCCTCCATTCTGTGATTTCCTATGCCATAAATCCTAGTCTCTGTGGTTAATAGATTGATTTATACTAAAAGGGAAATAGAGTAGGACAGCAACATCATTGCTAAGGTAGTTTCCCTGAAATATAGCCTGTACCAGTTTTTATCTTTTTATCCTAAAAATCAAAACCAAACCCCTGTCACTGAGTCACTTCCAACTCGTAGCAACCCTATAGGACAAATTAGAACTGCTCCATAGAGTTTCCAAGAAATGTCTGGAAGATTTGAACTGCTAACCCTTTAGTTAGCAGACATAGCACTTAACCAGTATGCCACCAGGGTTTCCCCCTTTATGCTATAAGAGATATAAAGAAAGTGAAACAAGCAGAGAATTACAAACCTAATGCCATCAAGAAAGCAGCACTGGGATGCAGGTGGTATGTGTACTTTATGGTTATACATATGTGTGTGTGTGTATGCGTGTGTATATATTGCTGTCTTACTGGTTTCCATTTAGAGGGGAGAGGAGAGGCGGGAGGGCAGGGGACAAGTGTCAACTGAATGGATGCTGGAAGAGTGGAAAGGAAGAGTGTGCTGTCACAGGGTGAGGAGAACAGACAGAGTTACACAGAGGCAGGTGGTAGGGGTTTTATATGATAAATTGGCTTGCATTGTAAACTTTCACTTAATCACAACTTTAAAAAAACTAAAAAAAGAGAAAGCAGCACTGGGAGCAGAGTGCACCCTTCAGATCCTGTGCCAAGATGCTCCGTGACCAAAGACTGATGCAACATGGGATGTGGCTCCAGAGCCCACAAAGAGGACAAGGCTTCACCTGGAAAAGACACACTGAATTTGGACTTGTAGCCTATAGTCTATGTAAGAATAAATTTTTCTTTGCCAAAGTCATCCGCTTGTGATACTTCTAGTAGAGCAGCACTAGCTAACTAAGACAGATGCCATGTGAAGACCACCAAGGAACTGAGGAATGCTGGGATATAGAACCTGAGAGAGACAAGAGTGTTCCCTGGGAGCTGATAAAAAAAAAAAAAAGAGTCTTTCCTTATAACCAGTGCCCTGAATTCAAACTTCTAAGGTCCTGAAATGTGAGAAAACATTTTTGTTGTTCTTTAAAGCCACCTGTTTGTGGTCTTGTGTTACAGGAGCAGTAGATAACCTAACACACCCACCTCCTAAGGTGTGTGCATACACCTCCATTTGAACATTCTACATTACTACCTGTTTTATCATTTGGCATCCTCCACATCTACGAGGACTACTAATTAAGTTAGTGAATTCATCATAGGAAAAGTGGTACATACCTCATTGCTGAATATCACTATGGTCACCTTCAAAGTACTCCCTTTGGGAAGCTATGCATGACACTAGTACCTAGCCCACTCTTCAAAGCAGTTAGGAATCTTTTTTTCTGGAATGAGCATCAGAGCTGTCATCATATTACCCTTGATGTCCTGAATGTCACACAAATGTCTTTCTTTTAATATTTCATTTATCTTTAGGTCAAGAAAAAAGTCATTGGGGGGCAGATCAGGTGAATAGGGATGGTGTTCCAACACAGTTATTTGTTTACTGGCTAAAAAGTCCCTCACAGACAACTATACAATTAAGTTCATGAACTTGCCACCACGTCACCATGCACAATGGTCATTCCAGAAAGTGTTCCAAAATTGCCTTGAAGGGTAGACTAAGTACTGGCATTGGTGCATAGCTTCCCAAAGGGGGTACTTCAAAAGTGACTATAATGATATTCAGCAGTGAGGTATGCAGCACTTAGAACAATTAAGTTTGCAGACTTAATTATCAGGCCTCATATACCCACCCCATGGGAACTTCCCTGTCTTCAACAACTTAAACTGGTAGCCACTAACATTTTCTAATTGACTTCCTCAAGTTAGTTTCCTTAACTAGTGTATTTCTAAAAGAACATTCCCATTGTAGTTGAAATCTTTTGTTTTGGGTGGAATCGTATTTAGGAGCATTTGGGGTGTTTTCTGACCTGTGTCTTAATTTTGAACAGTTTAATCCAACACAAATATATTAAGTGTCTACTCTGAGTATGTATTCTGGTTAGGGGGCAGGAATAGGTAAGAGAAATACGTTTGTAACATTCATGCAGTCTGATGAATGGAAATAAGAAGGACAAGTAATATGATGAAGGAGGATAACACGGAAAATCTATGTGCTTTGTAGTGAGGAAACTCAGGACAGTCTCTTTGGAATTATTGGAGCCAACTTCAGAAAAGCAGACTAGAGCCTAAGAGGAAGCTCTGAACGCAAGAAGAAAGGTCACATGCATGGCCTGACAAACTGCAGGAAGTCAAGTGGGCATTTTATGAGGTTAAGAATTCCATGCCAGCTTTATCACTGTCTTTCTCAGCTATACAGTCTGCTCCTATTCTATAGAAAGATCAATGCTCAGTAGAGCTCATAACCAATGACTTATGGCCAAGGTCTGAAATGTGTAGGGTCACAGATAAAGTTTTTGGATACAACTCAAATGTCTTCCACCTTTGGATGGCTTTCTCTCCAATTAATATGAAAAGCAGAATCCTGTGATATTTCCTTGATGCTACATATGGTGGACAGTGAATAAGGAAAACAGAAGAACTGATGCTTTTGAATCAGGCTGTTGGAAAAGAATATTGAATGTACCACGGAATGCCAAAAGAACAAACAGAGCTGTTCTGAAAGAAGTACAATCAGAGTGTTCTTTGGAAGCAAAGATGGCAAGACTGTATCTCACATTCTTGAGACATGTTGTCAGGAGGGATCAATCCCTGGAGAAAGATATCATGCTTGGTAGAGTGGAAGGTCAGTGATAAAGAGGAAGACCCTCAACAAGATAGACTGACATCGTTTCAACAACAGGCTTAAGCATAAACATAATTGTGGACCTGGCACAGGACTGTGCAGTGTTTTGCTCTGCTGTGCATAGAGTATCCGAGTCAGACCAACTCAATGGCACCTAATGACAACAACATGCTTGAGAATTCATATTTTAAAAGGTAATGTTCATGTTTATTTTCCTTAAGGGATTTTTATAGTACTTCAGGCACTTTTCAATCCAACGCAACTTTTTTGTTTCCACCATTTAAGCATCTACATGAAAAAAGCTCCACAGTGCTTTTTGGTGGTATTGGTGGAAGATTCAAGGATGCCTGAGAGGAAGGAGAACTAAACAGTCATTAATTGCCCACTTTTTTATACGTGAGTTAGAATTGATGCAACGGCAGTGGGTTTGGGTTGGATTTGGTTGTATGCTAGGTGTTGTGTTAAGCATTGCTCACACATTCTCTTACTGAGACATATTCGCAGGCCCAGGAAGAAATACCACTGTCTCTATTTTGGGAATGTGGTAACTGAGGCTTGGAGATGTTAAGTAATTTGCCCAAAGTTACACGGCTGGAAGCTGGGCAAGGTCATCTAGGATCAACTTCAGAGCCCATGCTGCTGCTGTTAATAGCTGCCCTCAAATCATGGGGCGTCTACATACAACAAACATTCCAAAGTGTTCCCCAGTCCTGCGTCATCCCAATGACCAGTGCCAGATCAGGTTATTGTGATCCATAACATTTTCACAGGCTGACTTTTGGGAGTAGATCTCTGGAACTTTCTTTCTAGTCCATCTTAGTATGGAAGTTCCACTGAAACCTAGTCAGTATCATAGTTACACCAAAGCCTCCAGTGACAGACAGATGGTGGCTGAACATGAGGTATATTGGCTGGCAATCAAACCTGGGTCTCCCACATGGAAGGTGAGAATTCTATCACCACTTCATCAGAATCTATGTAGCCTCTCCCAGTACAACGGGATTCTTGCCTTCTAAGAATAGATAATCTAAGAGAGAGATGAGACAAGTATACAAATAATTGTTGTTAAGGGAAGAACATGCTAACTGCCATGATAGATGTAAAAATATACAGGGTAAGGGTATTTAAAAGAAAACATAAATTCAGCTACAAGAGTTTGGGGTTGGAGGACATACTATTTGAATTTGGACATGCAAGTTGAGCAGGGCTTGAAATGCTGGTTGCAGACAAGAACATCGTTGGATGTAATGATGATATTTCTAGACTGCCAGGATGTCACTTGACTTAATTATATGTCGAGTCACTATGAGTTGGATCCAACTGGACGGCACTTGGCTGGCTTATGCTAAAACATGTCTACATTAAAATCCGAGGTCTAAAAACTATTTAGTTTGAAGTAAATTGTTTTGGAGGTCAAAACAGACAAATATTGGCTACTTTCTATGACTCAATTTATTCCTTTGCAAACAAAAATTACTGATTTTTTTAAAGAAAATCATACAGTTTTTCATTTTGAAAAAATTAGGAAAGTAATACATGCACGTATTAATAAATTAAGTAGTACTGAAGAGTGCAGGGTGGAAAGCAATCATATTATTCCATCTTCTTTCCTTCCCTGAGTCCCATTCTTCCCGAGCAACCACTACAAGCCATCTGAATTTTCAGTTTTCTTCAGGTTACTTCTAGAACTGTAATTCATATGCTAAGCCACCAGTTATTGTTTTCTCAATTCAAAACACATACTGATTCTCTACTAAGTGAGAGGATGATTTAACTCACACTACTTCCCACCTCTTACCAATGTTTGATAGTTGTATTATTTTAGTCCGTCTGTTGGGTATTTGTCATACTAATGTGTCTATTCCAGCCTAATATCCTTCTATATATTATTAGTATATTAAAAAAATACCACTGCCATTGAGTCAATTCCAACTCACAGAGACCCTGTAGACAGAGTAGAATTGTCCCAAAGAGTTTCCAAGGAGTGCCTGATGGATTTGAACTGCCAGCCTTTCGGTTAGCAGCCATAGCAGTTAACCACTATGCCACCAGGGTTTCTATCAACATATTAGTTTCCCTAAATTCTCTCAACCCCAATCACTTTCCATATGCTCTTATCTTTATTTTTACTGTAAAATTGTTAATATCTATATCTAATCCCCAATATAATAAAATGTAGTGTCCTATACCTCTAGAAACTGAATAAACACAATTTATGTTAACATGACTAGCTTAATACTGTTTACTACAAGGTCAAGTAGGAAACCATCTTTCTACTTACCAAACATCGTGCTGAGAAGTTCTGGGCCATAAAGGATGGAGGATGTTCCTAGAACAAGTTCAAATGGCTTATCTTTCCTAACATCTAATTCAAAAGGAAATATTTTTTTCATTTATCCTCCTAGCACTTAGTGGGCATCTCAACTTTAGGTCTGGGTGTTTCTTTAACTCTGGAAAATTATCTTCTGTTTTTTCTTTGATAGTTTGTTTTCTATCATTCTTCCCTGTTCTCACTATCTAGAAATCGTCATATCACATATTTGCTCTCCTGAGCTAGTTCTCTATGTCTCTTACCTTTTCTTTCCCACTGTTCTCTGTCCATATGTTTTCTCTTTATCTTAACTACATTTTAGACCTGTAAAGGGAATTTTAACTGTAGTCATTTTTTTTTTTAACTGTTAAGGATTCCTTCTTGTTCTCTCATAATTTCTGTATAATAGCATCCTGCTTTTGTTTTGGAAACCCTGGTGGCATAGTGGTTAAGTCCTACATCTGTTAACCAAAGTCTTGGCAGTTCACATCTACCAGGTGCTCCTTGGAAACTCTGTGGGGCAGCTCTACTCCGACCTGCACATTTGCTATGAGTCAGAATTGACTCAATAGCAATAGGATTTTTGGTTTATTTCTGTTTTATGTATATTAATTCTCAAATCAAAGAACATTTGTTTTTTTTTTTTTTTCCTTATAAGTTTTCGCCTGCTTCTTGAAGTACCTCTGTTTCCTTTAAGGACAGTTTTCTCTTTAGGAATTTTCTTTCAGATAGTTATTGTCTTTATAAGTATGGTGGATCTTAAATTTTATTTATATTTTAAAATTAAAGGTTAGATAGTGAGTATGGGCTCCTTATACACTTTATGTTAGTAATTGTATTTCCAGACAGGGCTTCTCCTGTGTGGGGAATCTGGTTAGGAATTATATCACCGATAGAACACACAGACAGTCAGGCCTAGGTTTAAGATGCAGAGATAGCAAGCTGTTAAGCTGGGGCATAAACAAGCCAGAGTAACAAGAGTATTACTGTGGGCCTCCAACAAGAATATCACCAGCCTTCATCCTCTCAGGCAATTTCTGCAGAGAAGAGGTTTAGTTGTCCTTTGTTTATTTTACGTGAGGATAAATAATAAATAACGGGTTGTCTGATATCATGGCAGATTGGAGGAAGGGGGTATGTGTCTATCACTAATGTAATTGTCTCTTCTCTAGTTTTAAGTGCTTTCCCATTCCCTCTTGCTGCTCTACTTGCTTACCTCAAGCCTAGAGTCATTCTAAGTTTCACCAAATTTAACTGGGTCCCGCTTCCCTGACTCCTTACCCCACCCCCAACACCATATTCTGAGCTGAAGATTCTTCTACTACACTTCATGTACCAGCATGGCAGGCATGCACCACTTCCTTTCCAAATATCTGCTGAAAAACCTCATCCACTAAGGACTTCTACCTCTCCTTTACGTCATCACTATGGATAAGAGGTACACAGAAATGCTCTTCCTACCAATCTGAACATTTTCCCTTCCATACCATTCTGAAAAGCGCCGCTTGTAGTGTACGCAGTGTGTGGCATACTCTCCAAGAGTGCAAGCAGGGTCATTGGAGACCTTCACTTACTCATTTACAAATGAGGACAACAAGGCAAGGTAACAGCGCGATGCTCCTGGTGCTAACCTTCCCAGCTAGCAACCAACACCCATTTCATTGGACCTCAAGTTCAATGCTGTTTCATCATATCCTGTTCCTTCTCGGTGTAGACATTTACCGGCAAAACACAACATGTGACTCAAATGTGTAAGAACAGAGGAAAGCAGGAAAGATAAAGGCAGCATAGAGTCAGTGGAGGACAGCTGTAGACTGTAAACAGAAGCTGAATATCCCTTTCTCTGTGGCTACCAGATTTATCTCTTTTTCTCTCTGCCTGTTTACACCATTCATATCTGATGAACTGCAAAAGCTTGGGTGTGAGTGCATATCAAACAGTGGTGGTGAGGGCAGTTATGAGCTGAGAGCTGATTTATTATGTAAGAATCAATTCCTGGGTCCCTTTCCTCGTTGTCTTATGATAAGAATGTGTTTTGTATACTTTTGTTAGCTGGAAGATTTCCAAAGTCTGCAGTCAATGCTGTAGATTCATCCTTTAGAGAGCAATTAGGAGTATTCAGCTAAGTTACATTTACCCAATCACATGACTTTAGAAAAGGGAATATTCTCACCCACTGAGCTCCAGGGTCTTATTGGGAATACCACAGAGGGACAGACAAACCTAACCCCTGGCATTGTCCCCTTATTTTGTCATTAAGTCCTTCATAGAAACTGCTTTTGGGGAGATTTCCAGTGACACTATTACAAAGAGAACTACTTAGTGCTGGGAATTAAAACTTCTGTTTATACAAAGGTCCACTCTTTGGACAGAAATGGATTGGACTTGGCAATGCAGAGTGACCATATATTGGAAGCACTTTGTGGTGGTATACATCTACAGGATATCATCTTGCTGACCTCTGGCTGGAAGAAGGGGAGTGGACGGAGAGGAGGGGAAAGGAGGCTGTTGGGAGGATGAGACACGTATGGAGCAGAGAGGAATGGTGTGCAGTCACCGGACAGGGAGAGCAGTGGAAGCTGCATATAGGGGGGCATGTAAATTTATACGTGAATGTACATTTTCACTCAGTTATGTTAAATAAAATTAAAAAAAAATTCTGTTTATATATGTCATTGTAACCATTCATATCTGGGATTAATCCCACTGCTGTTGAATCAATTCTGACTCATAGCAATGCTATAGGACAGCCTAGAACTGCTCCAGAGAGTTTCCTAGTAACACCTGGTAGATCTGAACTGCCAACCTTTTGGTTAGCAGATGTAGCACTTAACCACTACACCACCAGTGTTTCTATATCTGGGATTAGTGTGATCTAAAGTATGAAATGACATCAAAATTCTGAGCTAATTATATTAAAGAAATTCTTTCGGGAATGAGTCAATATTAAATTACATAGTAGGGCTCCAATTTCTTTACACCCTGGCCAACAGTTATTTTCTGTTTGTTAGTTTGTTGGTTTGGTTTTGTTGTTTTAGTCATCCTAGTGGGAGTGTAGTAGAATTTCACTGTAGTTTTGATCTGCATCTGCTAGTGTGTAATGTTGTTGAGCATCATGTACTTGCTGGCCATTCATGTCTCCTATGTGACGAAATGTCTTTTCAATTCCTTTGTGCATTTTTCACTGAGTTGTTTGTATTTTTCTTGTTAAATAATAGGAGTATTTTACGTATTCTAGATATTAGACATTTGTCTGGTATATACTTCCACAAAATTTTCTCAACCTGTAGGTTGTCTCTTCACTTTGCTGATTAAATCTTTTTGATGTAGAGAGTTCCTTAATGTTGATGAGATCCCATTTATGCATTTTATCTTTTGTTGCCTGTGCCTTTGGTGTCATATCTAAGAACTGCTGATGACTGAGTCTAGGAGCAGTATCTCAGAATTTTTTTCGAAGAGTTCATAGTTTTAGGCTTTACATTTAGATCTTTGATCCACTTGGGTTAGTTTTTGCATGTACAGGTATTCATTCTTTTGCATATGGAAATCCAGTTGTCCCAGCACTGGTGTTATTGAAGAGACTGCTCCCCCCAGGGGACCCTCACACACTGAAGGTGGGTAGGCAAAATAGTACAGTCACCGTGGAAAGTGCTTTGAAGATTTCCCCAAAACTTGGTAGAATCACCACACAACTCAGTAACAACACTCTCATGTCTATACCCCAAAGAACTTGAAAGCAGCTACATCAATAAACAAATGCATTCCAATGTTCATTGCAGCATTATTCATAATAACTAAAATGTGGAAACAACTCAAATGCCCATCAACAGAGTAGTGGATAAGCAAATGGGATATAAACATAGGATGGAGTATTACTCATCCATAAAGAGTAATGAAGTTCTGACACATGCCACAAGAATGAACCTTGAAAACATTGTGATGAGTAGAACAAGCCAATCATAAAAGACAAATATTGTGTGACTTCATTAACATAAAACACTCAGAATATACAAATACAGAGAGAGCAGAGATTAACAAGGATTACCCGGAATGGTAGGGAAGAGGAAAATAAGGAAATTTGAGTTTAGCTAGCTCTGTATTTCGGTGTACGGAGGTGGAAAACATGACAAAGAGTGCGAGTGATAGTTGCCTAACATGATCCATATAATTGGTATCACTGAATTATACAAATGGAAATGTCGGATCAGCAAATTTTGTATTACGTATACTTTTACGCTGCCCTGATGGCACAGTGGTTAAGAGCTCAGCTGTTAACCAAAGCATCAATAATTCAAATCCATCAGCCACTCTTGGAAACCCTATGGAACAGTTCCTACAGGGTTGCTGTGAGTTGGAACTGACTCAACAGCAATGGATTTGGTTTGTTTTTGAAACAATTTTACAATATAAAAAGAGAAAAAGGAGTTCAATAGAAATAAAATAAATTATACGGTAGGCTGAAATTGAAAAGGTAATTTAGTTGTCCCTGTCAGCTAATGAGTTTTCCATTTTACTATTGGCTAAAAGATGTCCAGCTCTGCATAGTAGCCCCACTCAGGGCCTCAGTAAAGATCCCACCAGATAGAAACCGATTTCTTGGGAAGGTTGAACTTTCTGCAAAGATAGTGAGGATCTAACACTGGATAGTAAGATTGCTTCTCTGCCCCAGTTTCCTCTGCCTAAAACTACCTCAGTGAACCAATAAACAAACCTACTGCCATCAAGTCGATTCTGACTCATAGCTACCCTACAGGTCAGAGTAGAACTGCCCCATAGAGTTTCCAAGGAGGGCCTGGCAAATTTAAACTGCCATCCTTTTCAGATATAGCATGTAACCAGTATGCCATCATGGTTCCCAACAGTATCTCATACATATTGTCACCCCACCTTATGCATATGTCATGACTATAATGAAAAAACATCTGAACTAATGGAGATCAAAGAGGAAAACTCACACCAAGGGGAAAAGGTGAAATATAAGGAGGAAATTGTATTCTGGGCAGCAGTAGGGTTTTGACAGGGAAAGAAATTAGTGAAAATTAGCATTCCTGTTGTTATGTACTATCAAGCGTGTTCTGACTCATAGATACCCTATAGGACTGAGTAGAACTGCTCCTATAAGGTTTTCAAAGTAGATTCGAACTGTTGACCTTTTGGTTAGCAGACAAATTCTTAATTATTGTGCCACCAGTGAAAATGACCACAGGAAAAGGAAGAGAATGGGAGCCTCAGTTCAATTGTTGCTGACAGCTAATGACATGACTCACAGAAAATCACTTAATGCCTTTGTCTCCTTCAGTCTCTGTCCTCTAGCTGGAGAATGGGAATAAAAATATCTGACCCCCACAACCTCACAGTATGTTAGCAAGAAGCAAATGGTGTTCTAAGTAAAAAGCATTCCAAAACATAAAATGTTACATGGTATGAATGTTGCTATTTAGTAGTTTAGCACTCAATATTACACAGAACCTCACAGATACAATTTGTTGGTTCAATTTAATGTCAAATATTACAGAAGAACTGTAATAATGAGACCTGTTCTCAGAGTACCTAAGGCTCTAGCTTTTAGTCTATCTTACATTTAACTTAGTATCTTACAACTTTGTAAAGCAGACTGTAAAATAGTCTTAGTTCTGTTTTACTGTGGCTCAGGGAAGCCAAGGGGTTCATCCAGAGCTGTCCAGCTTGTTAGTTACAGAGCTGGGCCTCAAACCTAGTCTTCTAATTTAAAGTCAATTTTCTTTACATTACAGTAGCATTCCAGGCATTCCAAATAATAATGAACAAGAAAAAAAAATTCCTTCTGGACAGGAGCCTTTAAGATGAGACACTAAGTTCAATGTAAGATGAACTAGAAGCTAGTGCTAAAATAGTGGCAAACAACTGCCAGATACAGTGATGTGAACTGAAGAATGGCGAAAACAGTTGGTGCTGAGTAGTATAAGGCAAGCAGTGGTGTTTGCAATCTATTTTCTACATTAGGAGAGACCTGGCTGTGGAGAGTCTGCTTACATCTCCAGAAACAATGAAAAGTGATACTTAAACATCAAAAGTTAAGTAACTAATGTCTAACTTACTGCAAGTGAATCAAAAAACTCTTCTTTGAGATAAAACTCGCCCCCTTTTACCTGCCTTCATCTCACTCTGCATCAGCCTAAGACAGCTCCTGAGACTGACACATCATGTCCTGATCTACTGGCCCAGAACAAACTAGGAAACAGGGAAAAAATAATCTGCTAGCTCCCCTAAACCAGGAATTCAGGGCAGAAACAGTCCCTTTGCCTAGGCACTGGTATAACATCTACACGGAGTATGAATGCCTTTGACCTCTGCAGAGACCTGTGTGGGCCTACCAAACAAGTACAGGTCTTGTTAATACAATAGGCTCCTGACAATGACACCACACTGCCTGTAAAGCTGGATCCTCACTTACCCACAGCAGAGGCTATGGATTAGTGGCTCCATCCATGCTACCTAGCCACCCATGACAGGAGTCCAAGAATAAGTGGTGCCTCTCAGTCCTTATAGTCAACAGCATGGGACACTCATAGTCTGGCTGTAAAACCTGTCCACCTATACAATTTTAGGAACAAGGACATGCTTTCCTCACAGACATTTAGGAGTGGCTGTCATCTCCGGCACTTGGCTTGGCTGGTCATCTCCCTGTTTTGCTGAGCATATGTAGCCAGATACCTGTGCCTACACCGCTCACCCTTACATGTCTAGCACTGTGGGTAAGAGTCTACATCACACACTTGGTAACAAACTACTTGGATACCTGAGCTGAATCCATACAGTACAAATAAACAGACTCCTGGGCTCAGATACCTAGTAACAACTCTAATCAGCTGATGACAGGATGTTAGAATTTCAAAGGCACCCAATAAGCAAAAGACCTGACACGACCAGTCTACTTGGGCATTTCAAAACAAAGCAAAACAAGAAGCTGGGATACAAACATAAAATAAATAATTACAATAATTTACTGATGGTTCAGAGGCAACAATCAATATCAAATCACATAAAGGGGCAAACCACAATAGTTTCAGAACGCTCTCAAAACAAGGAATCAAGAAGTCTTCCAGAGGAAGAAAAGCTCCTGATAATACCAGATGCAGGATACAAAAGATTGATATACAGACCCGTTCAAGCCCTCAGGAAGGAGGTTAAGCAAAATAAAGAATAAGCCAAGAGCTATAGCAACACAGCAATTGAGAAACTCAAGAAGTTTAGAGCAGAGCATAATGAGAAACTGAACAAGCTGAAAGAATGCATACAGATACCGTAGACAGGAATTCAGAAGATTAATCATAAAATTTCAGAATTTGACAACTCAAGAGAGTCAGCAGAGCAGAATTAAAACAATGAAAGTCAGAAATAGTGAGACTGAAGATAACGTACTTGAAACCAACATACCTGAGGGAAAATCAAATAAAAGAACTAAAGAAAATGAAGAAATACTAAGAATTATGTAAGACTATATCAAGAAGAATAATCTACAAGTGGCCAGACTACTATAATGGGGAAGGGGATAACACAAAATATACAGAGAATTGTTGAAGATTCATTGGCAGAAAACTTTCCTTATGTTGTAAAAGACAAGCCAATATGTAAAAGAAATGAATCGGCACAGAAAATTAACTGGAACAAAGAAACTGCCAGCAATGTACAAAAAAGGCTTCAAAATAACAGCACTACACTCATGCTTATCAGTAGTTATGCTGAATATAAATAGATTAAATGAACCAATAAAGAGTGGCAGAATGGATTGAAAAAAAAATCTGTCTATATGCTACCTATGACTTAAAGACACAAACAAATCAAATCTCAAACAGTGGAAGAAATATATCAAGCAGACAACAGTCAAAAAAGAGCAAGAGTGGCAACACTAATTTCTGACAAAGTAGACTTTAAAGTAAAAAATACCACAATGGATAGGAAAGGGCACTACATAATGATTAAAGTGTCAATACACTAAAAAAAAACCAAACCAAACCCACTGCTGTTGAGTCAATTCCAACTCATAGTGACCCTATAGAACAAGGTAGAACTGCTCCATAGTGTTTCCATGGAGCTCCCAGTAGATTGGAACTGATAATCTTTTGGTTAGCAATTGTAGCACTTAACCACTATGCCACCAGGGTTTCTGTCAATACAGTAAGAGAACATAATCATATTAAATATTCCTATACCCAACAAAAGGGATCCTAAATACATAAAACAAATTCTAGCAGCATTGAAAAAAGAAGTACACAGGAATCTTCAACATGTCACTTTTGCTGAAAGACAAGCATCCAGACAGAAGTTCAATAAAGACACAGAACATCTAAATACCAAAATCAACCAGCATGACCTAATAGACATATACAGAACAGTTCACCCACTAGCAGAAAATGTACTTTCTTTTCCAATGCACATGGAACATTCTCTAGAACAGACCACATATTAGGCCACAAAGCAAGCATTAACAGAATCCAAAGCACTGAAATATTAAAAGCATTTTTTCTGACCATAAAGCCATAAAAGCAGAAAGAGTAACAGAAAAAGTAAGGGGGAAAAAACATGGAAACTTGACACCTTGCTCAAAATATATCAGGTATGTAAGAAACGAAGGATGGAATAAAAGAAATTCACAGAATCAAAGGATACTGAAAACACATCCTATAAGAACCTACGGAACACAGCAAAAGGAGTGCTCAGAGGTCAATTTAGAGCAATAAACGCACATATCCGAAAAGAAGAAAGGGTCCATAGAAAAGTATTAGTCCTATAACTTGCATTAACAGAAACAGCACAGCAAAAGAAGCACTCAGGGCACCAGAACAAAGCAAGTAATAAAAATTAGAGCAGAATTAAATGAAATAGAGAGTAAAAAATCAATTGAAAGAGTTAACAGGACCAAAAGCTGATTCGTTGAAAGGATCCATGAAGACAATAAACAACTAGTCACATCAGGAAGAGGGGGTGCCAAGATGACAGACTAGACACAAGTCTCCTCAACTTCCTCTGAGAACTAAGGCCTGGAATGATAACTAAATAGAGCAGTGGACATCTAGGGAGCCCTAGGACCTGGCATAGTATTGTCAGATTAGACCATGCACCAGTAACGGACTAAAATTCCCCTTTCAAAGACGAACCAGTGACCACTGCCCCCCAATCCTGCTGGCTCCCCATATCAGAGAACTGCATGTACTGAAGCTTTCTCTGTTATCTGGGAGGTAGGGACTGGACATGAGCCCACAAATAGGCTGAACTGCATTGCTTAAGTAAACATGGGGAAGCAGAGACACAGTACACAGGATAGCCACATATTGAGAGCCTGGCTGCTAACTGAGGGCAGCACTGCCCCTCCATTCTCTCATTTCTGAGTTGCACTACAGACTACTGTTTGAAAGCAGCAAGGGCAGCTCTGCTGGGATGCTACTTGGTCATCTGGGAGGCAGAGTCACTCAGCCAGAGGCCTGAGCTACAGCTGATTCTCGAGTAGGGCAGCAGCTCATTTGGCAAGTGCTTCTCCAGCAGAAAAGCAGCATTTGAGAAAACTCATGTCCAGATTCATGGGTAGAGCCTGGCAAAGGATGGCTAGAAGACTCTAACCTCTCCCTACTTTGAACCACATAGTATCTGCAGATGGCCTATGAGATCCTTTCATTGTCAGCTGGAGGGTGCCAGGCTTCTTTTTTCATAAAGTAGTTTACTTTTTAGCGGGGAGCTGTCTAACTGCGGCTGAAAGGGTCAGAGCTTCGGTTGTGGCAGGTCCCGCCTTCCAGCTCACAATGAAAGTATTTCATAGGCTGTTCCCAGATGCTATAGCGTTGTTCAAAGTAGGGAGAGGTTAGGACCTTCTAGCTATCCTCTGGCAGACCCAACCAGTAAATCTACACATGAATTGTGTCTAATGATGCTTTTCTGCTGAAGAAGCACTGGCTAGATGGACTGCTGCTGGGCTTGAAAATTAGCCACAGCTAAGGTCCCAGACTGGGTGACCCTACCTCCCAGCCAACCAACATGGCATCCCAGCTGAGCTGCTCTTCCTGCCATGAAACAGGAGGGTCTATGGCAAAACTCAGAGAAGAGAAGGTGGAGGGGTATTGGTGAAACTCATTCAGCAGCTGGGCTCTCAATATGTGGCTGTCTCACTTACTGTCTCTCTGCTGTGCTGTACGTTGTTTACTTAGCACCACAGTTCAGCGTATTTGCTGGCTCATGCCCAGTCACCATCTCCCGTATAACAAAGAAGGCTTCAGTGCCTGCAGTCCTCAAAAAAGGTGAGTCAGCAGGAGGCGGGGTCAGTGGTCACTGGCTTGTCTCTGAGAGGGCCAGTTCAGTCCACTGCTGGTGCCTTGTCAAGTCTCACAACACTGTGCCATGTCCTAGGGCTCCCCAGGTGTCTACTGCTCCATCCAGTTATCATTCTAGGCCTTAGTTCTCAGAGGGAATTGAGGAGACATGTGTCTAGTCCATGATCTTGGCCCCACTTCATAAAGGGCATTTTTACAAAGTCAATAGCTAACATTATCCTAAATGGAAAGAGTCTGAAAATATTCTCCTTGAGAACGGCAACCAGAGAAGAATGTCCTTCATCTCCTCTTTTATTCAACATTGTACTGGAGGTTCTACCAGAGCAATTAAGCTATAAAAAGAAACAAAGCCATCCAAATTAGTAAGGAAGAAGTAAAAGTATCTGTAGTTGCAGATGATATGATCCACAAAAGAACTACTGGACCTAATAAGAAGAATTCACCAAAGTATCACGATACAGGATCAGGATAAATATACAAAAATCAGTTGGATCCTCTACATGAAGAAAGATTTGTTAATTTCTACTTTGATGGTTTCTTAGTTCCAGTAGTATTTTTTGCTGGTTCTTTAAGTTTTTCTATGTATAAGATCATATCATCTGCAAACAGAGATACTTTTACTTCTTCCTTATCAGTCTGGCTGCCCTTTACTTCTTTATCTTGCCTGATTGCTCTGGCTAGAACCTCCAGGACAATGTTAAATAAGAACATTGACAATGGGCATCCTGTTATCAAGGAGAATGCTTTCAAACTCTCTCCATTTAAAGTGATGTTGGCTGTTGGCTTTGTATTTAAAAATAAAAAACATTATTGCCCTCAAGTTGATTCCAACTTATAGTGATCTATAAGACAGAGTGGAACAGCCCCCTAGGTCTTCCAAGAAATACCTAGTGTATTCGAACTGCTGACCTTTTAAGTTAGCAAATGATACACTTAACTAGTATGACACCAGGGTTTCCTGGATTTGCATAGACGCTCTTTATTATGACAAGGAATTTCCCTTATATGCCTATTTTGCTGAGAGTTTTTAACATGAATTAGTTTTTGACCTTGTCAAATGCGTTTTCTGCATCAGTGGATAAAATCAAGTGGCTCTTGCCTTTTGTTTTATTTATGTGGTTGATTGCATTAATCATCTTTTTAATGTTGAACCAGAAACACTGGTGGCATAGTAGATTAAGTGATACCACTGCTAACCAAAAGTTTCGCAGTTCATATCCACCAGCTGCTCCTTGGAAACTCTAGGGGGCAGTACTATTCTGATCTCTAGGGTCTCCATGAGTCAGACCTGACTTAAAGGCACTGGGTGGGTTTTATCCCTTCATCTCTACTACTAATCCCATTTGGTCATGGTGAATTATTATTATTATTTTTGATATGTTGTTAAATTTTATTGGCTAGAATTTTATTAAAGATTTTTGCTTTGAACTGTATGAGATACTGGTCTATAATTTTCCTTTTTTGTGTGTGCTGTCTTCACCTGGTTTTCATATCAGGGTTATACTGTCTTCATCCAACAAATTTGAAAATATGCCATCATTTTCTATGTTGTGGAATATCTTTAGTAATAATGCTGTTAACTCTTGTCCAAAAGTTTGGTAGAATTCCCCAGTGAAGCCATCAGGGCCAGGGGTTTTTTTAGTTGAGAGTTTTAAAATTACCTTTTCAAGCTCTTCTTTTGTGACAGGTTTATTTAGTTGTTCTACTTCTGTTTGTGATAGTTTGGGTAGGTGTCATGGATTGAATTGTGTCCCCTGAAAAATAGGTGTAGCCATGTGGCTGGGCCATGATTCCCAGTATCTTGTGACTGTCTTCCATTGTGTGGTTTTCCTATGCTGTATGTTTGGCTGGCTATGTTAAAGGATTAGGGTGGGACTGCAAATCCCTTTATAAGATCTCCTCCCTGCTCCACTGTAAAGGTAGTTTCCCTGGGGTGTGGCTTGCCCCACCCTTAATCCTTTCAGCCTGCAAGAGATAAAAGGAAAGGGACATAGGCTGAGAACTGGGAACCTCCTACCACCAAGAAAGCAGCACCTGGAGAAGAGCGCAAGATGCTCCCTGTACAAAGACTGACGAAATACTGGACTTTCCTCCAGAGCCTACAGGGGGGAAAGCCTTCCCCTGGAGCAAACACCCTGAATATGGACTTGCAGCCTACCAGACTATGTCAGAATAAACTTTCCTTTATTAATGCCATCCACTCTGTGGTATTAGAGCAGCCCTAGCTAACTAAAACAGTAGGTGATGTGTTTCTAATAATTTGTCCATTTCTTCTAGGTTTTTCAATTCACTACAGTATAATTTTTCACAGTATTCTGTTATGATTCTTTTAATTTCAGTTGGGTGTTTTGTGACAGTGTCTATCTTATTTTTTATTCAAGTTATTTTCTTCCTCTCCTATTTTTCTTTTGTCAGTTTGGCCAATGTTTTTATCAATTTGATTGATCTTTTCAAAAAACCAGCTTATGCTCTGGCTAACTCTTTCAGTCATTTCTCTATTCTCTGATTCATCTAGTTCTGCTCTAATTCTTATTATCCATTTTCTTCTGGTGCCAAAGGGGTTCTTTTCCAGTTCACGTTCCACTTGTTTGAGTTGTAGAGCTAATTCTTAGATTGGGGCCTTTTCTTCCTTTTGGATGTGTGCATTTACTGAGATAAATTGACCTCTGAGCTCTGCTTTTACTGTGTCCCATAGATCCTAGTAGAATGTGCTTTCATTCTCATTTGATTCTATCAATTTCTTTATTTCATCCTTGATCCACTGGGTTATCAATGGCTGCTTTTTGAAAGTAGATCACCATGCTTTCTTCTTAGATGCCTCTGAGTGTATTCTAACTTTTTTTTTTTTTGGTAAGTACACCCTGAGATTTTGAATATTACAGGAAGGCTGTAGATTTGGGAGTTGTTATAAGTTCTTGAATAAGACAGTGAAGTCATATAAGTAGAAGGAGCCTTGGTTGCATAGCGGTAAAGTGTTTAGCTACTAACTGAACAGTTGTCAGTTAGAATCCACTGGATACTCTACATGAAAAAAAAATGTAGCATTCTTCTTTCCATAAATATTTACAGCCTTGGAAATCCTACGGGTCAGTTCTGTCATGTAGGGTCCTGTGAGTCAGAAGTGACTTGACCTCACTGGGTCATTACATAAGTAGCATTTTTCCTGGTAGCAATACGAACAATGTATTAAATGAAAGCTCTCAGAAGAAGAGAGAATAACTAAGAGTTTATTGTATTAATAAATGCACAGTCATGGAGTTCTAGATTACAGTGGTAGCAATTAAAATAAAAGGAAAGATACAGATCCTAATAGTCAAGTAAATTGATGATTAAAGTAAAAGAATTATTCACTCAGCTATGATAATCCACGTGACACAAATAACTTTCTCCATCATGTTTCCTCTTAATCATGCTGCCAAATTAAGTGATCTCATGTTGCTGAAGAATCCATTAAAAAAGGGAATAAATTCATCAGAAAGACTCCTTATTCCATCCACTGGGTGTCTTTCCAAGACTTCTCAAAAGGACAAAGGAGAGTCTACACATGCATCTATACCACTTAGATGATGGTCAGATCTTCCCAGTGCAAACAACTTTGGGGTCATGTAGCATGAACTACTGCATAGTGTCAAACTTTATTAGAAGTTGAGGCACCTTTTGTTGATCCCACATCAGCTCTGTGAAGGTGGGGAACAGAGACACATGCAAAGAGGTCCAAGCATGGAGGAGAGGAAGAAGAGGAGAAGGTTCATGAGGACATGGACATGACTGACAGTAGAGGAAGGAGAACTTGAGTTCCAATGGCTTCAATCTGATTTTGCCTCTGCCTTCCTGGCATACGTTATCCGAAAACCTCTTGACAGCACTTGGCACTTGGCCGGCTCTGAAGCAAGAGGTTAATATCTGAAATTAGTTCCCTTAATTTGCAGGTGGGTATATAGGCATGGTCCAACTTGAATGCAGACTTATTGTTAGTTCTATTGAGTCACCCCAGACTCCCCACCTTCATAGAGCTGATGCGGGAACAGCAAAAGGTGGCTCAACTTCTCACCCCATGGTGACCCCATGTATAACAAAACACTGCTGGTCTTGTACCATCCCTATGATTGATTGTAGATCTGACTGTTGTCATCCATTTGGAAATTAAATCACCAGGTCTTTCTTCCCAGTCAGTGTTAGTTTACAAGGTCCACTGAAGCCTGCTCAACATACAGCACACATAAGCCTCTACTGGTGACGGAGTATGAGGTGCACTGCTTAAGAATTGAAGCCAGGTCCCCTGCAGGGAATGCAGGGATTCTAACTGAATCACCACTCCCTTCACCCTCCACCCAAACACAGCTACTACCTCATTTCCATGAGTTTTCATTAAGATACTCCCTTTTATTTCCAACAGCAGAGTCACGCTTTCCACTCCTCTTGATTTCTGTGTGTGGGCATCACACACAAATGCGCATCCAGACACCTGACACACTGCTCCGACAGTGATTGCCAGTCAATGAAGTCATGCTACTCTAGCATGGATATGTGTGAAATAAGCTTACTTCCAGGAGGCCAGTCGAGCCCTACTTGACGCAATCAATGGAAACTGGATTCTTCTTGCCTGCACACTTGACTGTCTTGTGTTGGCTCACTGAACAAAAGAGTGAGCAAACTTCATTGGGTGTGGAACTGTGCTTATGAAAAGGCTTTTCGTTTTATTGCCATTAAATGTGGTAATAATTGCATGCAACTGTCACCTTCAGCTTCATGGTGGTTTTACAAAGTAGGCTATCTGCTTTTAGCATGGAAATGTTAACAGTCATTATGTAACCAGCACTCCCTGGGCAGGGCTGCCAGAGTCAGACAGCCCCCCCCCCCGAGGGTCACAGACAAGCTCAATCGCTGTCATCATATCTTCAGCACCTCACAGCATCTCCCTTGCTGCCAATAATTACAATGCTCTCTGCCAGGCAGCTGTCACCACCAAAAAGGAGCTGCCCAGACCAGACCCTCCTCCCAACACTCACATGTTTATGGGCTCTCATTCTAAGAGAACAACCTGCATCCCAGATCCCAGCAACCCAGAAATGATGGCTACAAACAAGTCCCTGAGAACTTAATTGCATTGTTATGTGGGAACTTAGTACTAAATGTAACGAAGAACTTTTGACACACAGAAGCTTGTTTTGGGTTAGATTCCTGGGCAGTACAGTTGTGCATACACTACCACATCTATTAATGAGGACTTGGGCATTGCTATAATGCAGAACACACTTCAGCAGAGCTACCAAACTATGACGGACTAGGAAGACAGTCCTGGCAATTTACTTCTAAACATCAGCCAATGAAAACCCTGTGGATCACAATAGTCTAATCTGCAGCTGATCACGGGTATGGTGCAGGAAAGAGCAGCATTTCATTCTTTTGTTCACGGGGTTATCTTGAGTAAGGGAGTTGATTTGGTGGGAGTTATCAACAGCAATTTGGGGTCAAATGTGTTTACATAGGGTCTCCATGAGTCAGATATGACTCGACGGCACTTGGCTTGGCTGGCTGGTATGTGAAAAGTGCTTTGTCTCACCTGGATTTATTAGCCTATCCATGGGAATGCCTAGGACCTGAAAAGTTAAACTTGTACCCAAAGCCAACCAAAGCCAGAAAGCTGACTTGATTGTTTAAATAAGCAATATATAGTGGGTGGAAAGTTATAGGACACAGGGATAGCATGAGACTCAGCACAGCTAACTAACAGGACTAGGAGAAGGGAATATGGCAGGCTACCTCACACCAGTGAACTGGCAGCCCTACCTAATTAGCAACAATTAGTTTTATGGTAGGAGCAAGAACACATGTATTATGTTCTTTAAAATCTTAATGGATGTCACCATAAATCATTCTCATCTCACCCCTGAAATTCAACTTGTAGGCAGGCTGCCTCAAAATCTTTGGTTTCCTGAGGAGCATCTTAGTTCTCTTCTGAATTGAGAACCCCCCTGGGAAGCCTATCCTAGTCCTTTTAAGCTTGTTCTTTAAATGGCTGCATTTCATTTCTCATCTTCTCAGGCCTTTGGAGGGGCCCTGCTCTGAAAGGTGAGCTGTAACTAGGAGTTGTCAACAGTTTCATTCTACTTAGATTAATAATTGACGTTCATAAAAGCAGCAGTCAAGAAATAAAATAATGCTAGGGGGTGGGGGGATTACAGACTACACTGGGTGACACTGTCAGAGGGGATGATGCTAAAATGACTATCTACAGAAATTTTTGTGCAGGATTTTAGCAGAAATTTATCATTTTTTATAAAAATATTCCTCTATTTAGGTGTGGCAACAAAAGTATTTTCATAAGCCCAGCTTACATAGTATTTCATAAGCTAACATACTAGGAGCTTATATAATATTTCATAAGCCCAGTATACCTACCTAGAAGGCTGAAACTCTATGCTCATTTACTTTTTGAACCTTCTAATATGCTTCTTGGAAACCCTGGTGGCATAGTGGTTAAGTGCTATGTCTGCTAACCACAAGGCTGGCAGTTCAAATCTACCAGGTACTCCTTGGAAACTATGGGGCAGTTTTTCTTTGTCCTATAGGACCATTAGGTGTCATAATTGACTTGACAACAGTGAGTTTTTTGGTTTTGGACTGTGCTCTTGGAAATCCTGGTGGCAGAGTGGTTTATTGCTATGTCTGCTAACCAAAAGTTTGGCAGTTCAAATCTACCAAGTATTTCTTGGAAACTACGGAGTAGTTCTACTCTGTCCTATAGGGTCACTAAGTTGGAATCAACTCAACAGCTGTGGGTTTTTCATTTCTTTGATTGTTTTTAATGTGCTCCTTGTGGCATATTGTTTAAGGGCTACAGCAGCTGCTAACCAAAAAGTTGGCGGTTCAAATCCACCAGATAGATGTTCCTTGAAAATTCTATGGGGGCATTTCTACTCTGTCTTATCGTGTTGCTATGGGTTGGAATCAATTCCGTGGCAGTGGGTTTGGGTTGGGTTAATGTGCTCCCGCCAGAGCTATCGTCGTTATGACATTACAGCACTGCTTTGAATCATGGGGTTTCACCTGCATGTCCTATGAGCACACACAGTTGTTTTCACTGCTGCCAGTGTTTTTATAGTCACTGATAATTTTCTCATTTTCTGGTGTTTTAACTGCAAGATTGCGATAATTAGCATGGGGGAACTGACACCATGAGTTATCACACTGGATGACACCAACCATAGAGATACCACTGAACAACATATTCTGTTAGGCAAATTTGCTACAAAAGATCTCTAAAGTTTTGAAAAGCGAAGATGTCACTTTGATGACTAAGGCCTGCCTGGCCAAAGTCATCGGCTTTTCAATTGCCTCATTTGCATATGAAAACTGGATGATGAAAAAGGAAGGCAGAAGAAGAACCAATGCATTCAGATTATGGTGTTGGCAAAGAAAACTGAATGCATTTAGTAGTATCAGAAGAAGAACAAACAAATCCGTCTTAGAAAATCTAGCAAGAATGCTCCAGAGAAACAAGGAAGGCAAGACTGAGGTTTGCTTACCTGAGACATATCATTCAGAATCAGCTGATAGAAAAGGACATCATGTTTTGTAAAGCAGAAGGTCAGCAAAAATGAGGAAACCCTTCATGAGATACAAGAGCTACAACAATGGGATCAAGCATAGCAACAATCATAAAGATGGACAGGATAAGGCAAAGTTTCATTCTGTTCTATATCAAGTGGCCATGAGTCAGAGCCCATTCAACCCCAACTGACAACATCAGGACTTCACCGCTCTCCAAACCGTTCTTGCTGCTGCACCCACCCACGAGACTGGATGTCCATGGAACAGAGGTAAATTTGACCTACCTCTGGAGCACTGTGCATTGCTTCCTTCTGCACTGATGCTTTCAAATGTTACATTTTAGCCAGAATTGTTACACTGATCCTGAATTTCCTGGTTTTTGGCCTCCTTAATTCTAAGTTCCTGTGTCCACCTAGCTATTTCAAATGCCTCCTTCATAATTTTCTCACTTATCACACATCTCTGGGGGTTTGACATAACACAGTTTTGAGTCACAAAACACATATATACCAAGTGTGTTCTTATGTTATGCATTTCAGTAGTTTCTTAATCTTCCAGAAGGCTCAAAATTTTGATGTTTCCACTGGGGGAATCTGGGTAAAGGGGACATGGAAATCTGTCTATTATTCCTTACAACTGCACACCACTCAACAACGATCTCAAGATAAAAAGTTTAATCTCTGAAATGTAAGAGATGACTCTGTGCTGTTGAATATGTTTTTGAAATGGAGAAGGCGTGTTATTTGCTCGTAAGGGATAGTTTGCCACTAAAAGCTACCATTCATTATTCACAATTATGGTTTTGGTCCCACCTGCACCATAAGTGAGGTTGTTGAGGGATAGACTTATATATTATTTACCCATAAATCCCCCACAGTGCTGCTGCAGCTTGGTATGTAATAAGCACTCAACAAATGTTTGTTGACTTAATATTTTTAACACTATAGCAGTGCATTGAATATGTGAGTATGGATATTGTGTGCTGTTAAAACATTACCTGCTGTAAATGAGAAAAACATTAAAGAAAAGTGTCATCAAGTAAATTAATGCCACCCTTAAGAAAGTAGTTACATCTCTCTCTCTTTTACTTAGTTGTCTGTTGATTTTCTTTTCCCTTTATTGGTTTTTATCTAATTGCCAAAGTAGTAGATCTTCACTGTAGGAAAATGTTAAAGTGTAGAGAGCTATAAAGGAGTAGAAGACTTTCATTTTTACTACTGTAATTACTTGATGAATCACTTCTAATTTAACATGGTATGCTTCCAAAATACTTGACCTCAGTTTCCTCATTCACTGAGTCATTCATTCATCAGGTGCAGGCAGTTGGGCTGCCAAAGCAATCACAGGGATTCAGAAGTAAACATGGCTCCCCATATTCTCAAACGAAACGGATTCGCCTGTTTGGAGGGGTCAGCCAGAGGTACCCTTCTGGTAAACCAAAGGGAGGGGGGAAAAGGCTGCCATCAAATCAGTTCTGACTCACAGTGACCCCAGGTATGTAGAGTAGAACTGCACCATAAAATTTTCAAAGCTGTGATCTTTCAGAAGCAGACCACCAAGTCTTTCTTCTGGCATACATCTGGGTAGGTTCAGACTTTTGATCTTTTAGTTAATAAGTGAGCACCGAAGTGGCTACACCACCCAGGGAATCCTTTCTTCTGGTAACCAGTATCAAAGTAACTTCAGCTTCCTGTGCACTGACATCTTACAAGGAACAGTGTCTCTGATCAATGACAATCAGCAGATGATTTCCCTAGCAGTAGAGGTTTCCAGGGGACAGCTCCAGGGGTGTTTCCTGGTCTGACAGCACAACCAAGAGAGAAGACAAGAAACTGCCAAAGAGTATCAAATAACCTTTATATAAGAGGTTGCGAGCTTAGAAATGATAAATTTGGACAAGACTTCGAATTTACTCAAATATATTCCAAAACAGAACAAAGCAAAAAGCAATGTAAGGTTAGACTTTAAGTCTAAGACAACATTATATTTATATATCAAATTTATACGGTTGGAGAAACAAAGCAAGCATAATTCTAAAAGACAAATGTCAACACTAAAAAAGCAATGCCCCTAAAGGCAACCAGTCAAAAATCTGTTGCTTTATCAGAAAAATAAAAAAGCATTATCTTCATTCCCTTTTATTTGACACTGGTATAAATTTTATCCACCATTCTGAGAAGAATTAAGCAAAGCTTTTGGGATTTTTGCCAGACAGGTATACAAATAGGTGTGCTACTCTTTGTTCCATGTTTTGAAAGAAAAGTAAATTAAGTCAGAGAGGGTTTTGCTGTTTATTGTTGCTGTCGATGACAACAGGGAAACAAAGAATTGAAACTTTTACTGAAACGCCAAGTGGGATTCCGAATGCAACATGTTTAGTGATTCATTTTCTGAAAATGCTCTGTTGCTATAGAAATGTTTTAAACTACTTATCCAAATGAAACCCATTCTTCAGAGGTAAGGGCCTTCTAGCTAGGTTCACTATATTTCTTTGCCTTATATATGTGGTGATCTGGTGGAAACTGCATTAGAAATAGTTCTGATGACTAGGAACAAAGTTGAAAGTGTCAAGGTTACATTTATCACCACATAATATGAGTGACAGTTAATGAAAATACATTTTAGTGCTTTGATGAAATTCACCTGTTTCAATTCAACAAATATTTATACCATACTTACTACAGAACTGCTTAAAAAACACTTTGAATGTCCAAAAATCATACTGGCTTTCTTAAATCACATGATGCATTGAAAGCTGTCTTTAGAAAAAAAAGGAAAGAAAAGAAAAAGTCCACTTGGGGAAAAATAATTAAAGGAAGAGGTAAGGAATATCTGTGACCTTGCTTAAAAACTGCTGGGTAATGGAAGAAACCAAGGATGGAATTAAAAACTTCATAGAATCAAATGGCAATGAAACTATACCTTACCAAAATATTTGGGACACAGCAAAACACATACTTAGAGGTAAGTTTGTAGCAACAAAATACACATCCAAAAACCAGAAAGGGCCAAAATCAAAAATGGCCCTGACAACTCAAAGAGAATGAGAGCAGTGAAAGAAGCACAGACGTACCTAAAGAAAGGAAATGCTGAAGATTTGAGCAGAAAGAAATAAAACAGAGAATATAAAAACAATTCAAAGAATCAATAAAACCAAAAATTAGTTGTTGGAAAAAAATTGCAAAATTGACAAACTACTGACCAAACTGACAAAAAGAAATAGGAGAGGAAGTAAATAACCCAAATAAGAAATGAGACGGTTGATATAACAATAGAACCAACAGAAATAAAAAGGATCAAAAACAGAATACTATGAAAAAATTGTACTCCAACAAGTCTGAAAATCTACAGGGAAAACACAAATTTCTAGAAACATACTACTTAGCTAAACTAACATAAACTGAGGCAAACAAACGACACAGACCCATAATAAAATAAGAGATTGATGAGGTAACTAAAAAACTCCCGCCAGCCAAGTGCTGTCAAGTCAGATCTGACAAACAACAAAAAGCCCTGGTCCAAAAAGCTTCACTAGAAAATTATACCAAACTTTATAGCAACCCTAGTGGCATGGTGGTTGAGTGCAGTGTCTGCTAACCAAAATGTCGGCAGTTCAAATCCACCAGGTGCCCCTTGGAAACTCTATAGGACAGTTCTACCGTGTCCTATAGGGTCACTATGAGTTGGAATCAACTCGACTGCAGTGGGCTTGATTGGTTTTTCGAAGAAGATCTCACAACAACACTAGTCAAACTACTTCAGAGCATAGACAAGGAAGGAATATTCCCAAATTCCTTCAACAAAGTCAACATAACCCTGATACCAAAGCCAGGCAAAGATATCACAATAAAAGAAAAGTACAGACCAATACCCCTAATGAAAATAGATGCAAAAATCCTCAACAAAATTATAGCCAGTAGAATTCAATGACACATCAAAAAAGAATAATACATCATGATCACATGGGATTCATATCAGGTATGCAAAAATGATTCAACATTAGAAAAATCAGTGTAATCCAAAACATAAATAAAACAAAAGAATCACATGATAATCTTGAGAGATGAAGAAAAGACATTTGACAAAGTCCAACATCGATTCCTGATTTAAAAAAAAAAAAAAATTCTCAGTAAAATAGAAATAGAAAAGGAATTTCTCCACATAATAAGGGGCCTTAATACAAAACCAACAGCCAACATCATTCCCAGTGGAGAAAGACTAAAATCATTCCCCTTGAGTACAGCATTCAGATAAGGATACCTTTTACCACCACTTTTATTCAACATCTTGCTGGAAGTCCTAGCTAAAGCAGTAAGGCAAGAAAAAGAAAGAAAGGGCATCAAAACTGGTAAAACAAAAAACCCATTGTCATCAAGTTGATTCCAACTTATAGAGAAAACTATAGGACAGAATAGAACTTCCTCACAGAGTTTCTAAGGAGCTTCTGGAAGAACTCAAACTTCTGACTCTTTGGTTAGCAGCTTTTGTATTTAACCATCACACCACCAAAGTGTCAAAAAGGAAGGGGTAAAATACCCCTATTTGCAGGTGATATGATCTTAAATATCCCAAAGACTTCACAAGAAAGCTACTGGAACTAAAAGAAGATTTTAGCAAAATAATAGGATGCAAGATTAACATACAGAAATCAGCTGGATTTCTCTACACCAAGAGAAAGAGCTACAAAAGGGAAATTGGTAAATCAGTATCATTTACAACAGCTACCAAGCAGATAAAACACTTACGAATAAATCTAATCAGGGATGTAAAAGACCTATACAAAGAAAACTACAAAACATGACTGCAAGAAACTGAAAGAGACCTACGTAGGTGAAAAAGCATACCAGGATCAAGGATAAGAAGACTCAACGTTGTCAAAGTGTTAATTTTCCCCAAGGTGATCTACAGATACAATGCAATCCTGATCCAAATTCCAACAGCATTCTTTAGTGAGACGGAGAAATGAATCTCCAACTCAACATGGAAAGGGGAGAGGCTCTAGAAAAGTAAAGTATTACTGAAAAAGATTAACAAAATGAAGGGTTCATGCTACCAGATCTCAGAATCTATTACTTACAAGGTCTGACAATTAAATTCATGAACTGATCCTAGAAAACATGCCACATACCTCACTGCTGCATATTACTACACAGTTCTTTTCTAAGTACTCCCCTTGGGAAGCTATGTACCGACGCCACTGCCTAGTCCACTCTTTTTCCCCCCTTTCTCCTTTTTATTGTGAATTAAGAACAATTTTGCAGTCTACATCATGTTGCCATATAACACCAAGAACATTAGTCCACTCTTCAAAGCAATTTTGGAACTCTTTTTCTGGAATGATTACCAGAGCTGTCATTGTATTACCCTTGATGTCGTGAATATCATCAAAATGTCTTCCTTTCAATATTTCCTTTATCTTCTGGTAAAGAAGAAAGCCACTGGGGGCCAAGTCAGGTGAGTAGGGAGGGTGCTCCAACACAGCTATTTGTTTACTGGACAAAATCTTCCTCACAGACAATCACGCAATTAAGTTTGCAAATTCGTCACTGTGCCATCGTGCACAATGGCCATTCCAGAGAATTCTAAAATTGCTTTGAAGGGTGGACTAGGCCCTGGCATTGGTGTATAGCTTCCCAAGGGGAATGCTTTAAAGGTGACCTTAGTGATATTCAGCAGTGAGGTACATAGCAATTAGAACAATTATGTTTGTGGACTTAATTTTTGGACCTCATAGTCAGTAGTGAAAGTAGTCTGGTACTGGTATAGACAACAAGGGACACATAAATCAGTGGAACAGAATTGAGAATCTAGATGTAAATCCATTTATCTATGAGCAGCTAATATTTCACAAAGGGCCAAAGTCCATTAAAGGGGAAAAGACAGTTTCTTTAACAGATGGTGGGGGCATAACTGGATGTTCAAGTATTAAAAAAATGAGTAAGATCATTACCTCACATCATATATACAACCTAACTCAAAATGGATCAAAGACTTAAACATAACACCTAAATGACAAAAATAATCAAAGAAAAAATAAGAACAATGCTAAGGGTCCTAATACATGCCATAAATAGAATGAAAACCACAACAAACATACCAGAAAATAAAAACAACTAGATAACTGGAAACTCCTAAAAATTAAACACATACACACATCAAAAGACTTTACCAACAGAATGAAAGGATAACCTATGCCCTAAGGAAAATTTTTGGCTGCATATCTGACAAAGCCCTCATCTCTTAAATCTATAAACTACTTCAATACCTCAACAACAAAAAGACAAATAATCTAATTTAAAAAATGCGCAAAGAATATGAGCAGACACTTCACCAAGAAAACACTTGGGCAGCTAACAGATACTGAGGAAATATGATAACTAGCCGTTAGACAAATGCAGCTTAAAATTACAACAATGCACCATCTCACCCCTGATATTATTGGCACAAATAATAATAATAATAAACAAACCAGAAAATAACAAATGATTGAGAGGCTGCAGGGACAGAATTTTTATACTGCTAGTGGGAATGCAAAATAGTACAACTATTTTGAAAAACAATATGATATCTCCTGAAAAAGCTAGAAATAAAAATATCATATGATCCAGCAACCCCAATCCTAGGACTATATCTGAGAGAAATAAGAACCATTACAGGAAAAGATGTATACACATCCATGTTCAATGCAACATTAATCACAACAAGCAAAAAGATAGAAACAACCTAAGTGTTTTTCAGTAGGTGAACAGATAAACAAATATGATACATACATACATGTTTTATGAATTTAACTGTGTCCCCCCAAAAATGTGTGTAGCAATTTGGCTGGGCCAGGATTCCCATTACTGTGCTACTGACCTCCATTTTGTAATTTTCCTGTGCTGTAAATCTTAATCTCTGCCTGTGGTTAATATACTGAATTATGTTAAAACAGATTAGGGTGGGACTATGACACCCTTCCTAAGGTCACCTCCGTGCTCCAATGTAAAATGAGTTTCCTTGGAGTGTGGCTTGTACCACCTTTTATCTTTTATCCTGTAGGAGATAACAGGAAAAGGAAGCAAGCAGAGAGGAGGGACCTCATATCATCAAGACAGCAGCACCAAGAGAAGAGCATATCCTTCAGACCTATGGTTCCTGTGCTGAGCTGTTCTTAGATCAAACAAAGACTGATGTCACACAAGGACCATCTTCTAGAGCTGACAGAGCAAGGGAAGTTCCCTTGGAGTGGGAATGCAAAATAGTGCAATTAATATGGACTTGTAACCTACTGGACTGTATAAGAATAAACTTTTCTTTCTTAAAGATATCATTTGGGGTATTTGTGTTAGAGCAGTACCAGATGACTAAGACACATGGGGTGGAATACTATACAACAGTGAAGAACAATGATGAACCTGGAAAACACCTCATAACATGGATAAAACCGGAGGGCATCATGGTGAGTGAAATAAGTCAATCACGAGAGAATAAATACTGTATGAAACCTCTATTATGATTACTCATGAAAAGGTTTATACACAGAGAGAAACCATCTTTGGTGGTTATGAGGGATGGAATGAGCAGGGAGTGAAAGACACTAACCAGATAGCAGATAAGTGGTAAATCTGGTGAAAGGTGAGACAGTGCACAATACTAGAAGTCAGCACAACTTGTCCAAGGCATAGTCATAGATGCTTCATAAAGTAAAACCTACTACATAAGTGGATTCCAACTCATAGAAACCCCAATGGTATAGCCATTATATGCTATGGCTGCTCACCAAAAGGATGGCAGTTCAGATCCACCAGGTACTCTTTGGAAACTCGATGGAGCAGTTTTATCACATCCTATACAGTCGCTATGAGTCAGATGCTTCATAGATACATCCAAACTCTGAGGGACTAAGTTACTGGTCTGAGAGGTAGGGACCACATCCTCAGGAAATATCTAGCTCTATTGGCATAACATAGTTTATAAAGAAAATGTTGTACATTCAACTTTGCTGAGTAGTGCCTGGGGCCTTAAAAGCTTGTGAGTGGTCATCTAAGACACTCTACCAATCCATCCCATCTGGAATAATGGAAAATGAAGAAAACTAAAGACACAAGAGAAAGATTAGTCCAAAGGACTAGTAGACCACAACTACCACAGCCTCTACCAGACTCAGACCAGCACAATTAGATGGTGCTCAGCTACCACCACTGACTACTTTGCTAAGGATCACAACAGAGCATCCTGAACAGAGCTGGAGAAAAATGTAGAACAAAATTTAACTCATACAAAAAAGACCAGATTTACTAGTCTGACAGAAACTGAAGAAACCCCACAAATGGTGGATAATCACATAATGCTAGGAATCACAATGTAGCCAAACTGATACACATTTTTGTGCGGAAACACAATTCAATCTACAACAGCATTTTACCCCAAAAACATTACCACTAAACAAACAAAAAACAGAAAATAATAAATGTTGGAGAGGTTGTCAGGAGATTGGATCTCTTATGCTCTGTTGGTAAAATTGTAAAACACTGCAACTGTGTTGACAAATGATATGGTGTTTCCTTTAAAAGCCAAAGAAATACCATATGATTCAGCAATCTGATTATGAGAGCCATTACTAGAACAGACACATGCACAACCATTTTACTGAAGCACCATTCAGAATATCAAGGAGATGGAAACAATCAAAGTGTCCATAAATGAATCCATGGATAAACAAACTGTGGTACATTTATGTAATGGAATACTACAGAAATAGAATAAACTGATGAATTCGCAAAACAACTCAAAACATGGATGAATACAGTGGGTGGTATGCTGAGTGAAATCAATCAATCAACACAGGACAAATATATGAGGCCACTATTATAAGAACTGAAGAAGAGATTTACCCCAAGGTGAAGGGAAATTACTTGATGATTGTGAAGATGAAGAGGGAAGGAGAGGGGAAATCACAAACTAGATAATGGTGGGGGGGTAGAGTCTAGATGGCAGGACTAAACACACATCTCCCTAAGTCCCTCTGGAAACCAAAACCTGAACTGATAATTAAATGGAGACTTCTGGACACCTAGTGAGCCCTAGGACACAGCATAGGGCTGCTCATTTGGATTTCATACCACTGAAAGGAAAACTTCCTCTCTTTTGCTGACTCCTGCTCTTGGTGACAGCTGGCTTTCACAGACTAAAGGTAATTTGCCTTTTAAACTTTTTTTTTCTCTGTCTTAGCTGGTGGGCAGAGCTGGGACTTGACTAGCAGCTAATCTCAGGCACACTGCTAGTGGGATCAGCAGCCAAAATTGTCATATTTTGAGAGCCCGGCTTTGGACTCTGTGCATCTCAGCACCTTTGGCTTTTCTTTGAGTAGTCTGTACTGAGGCAGGTGGGGAGCTTGTGCAGGATGCCATCTTGTTCCCCTGGGAGGCAGATATACCCATATAGAGGCCTCAGCTGGACTTAATTCCTAGGCTAGGAGGCAGCACCTGCCCAGAGAAAAATGTTTTTTTCTGGCGGAAAAGCAGTATTCTACACAGTGAGACCTATGGCTGGGGCCTGACAGCAGAGACCAGCAGGGCAGTAGCCTTTCTGTATTTTGAACTAGTTTATAACATCTGGGGTTCAATACAGAGATGCTTACTTTGCCAGCGGGAAGAGAGACCTGTATACCTGAAAAGCTGACTAACTTTGGAAGTTATCAGATACCTTTTACCTTTCATTTTAAGATGGCCTAGAGAAACAATTGCAGTCCATCCTCACAGCATTTCTCCCAGCCTCTATTGACTCACATAATACCCCAAAGTCAACAAACTCTGGAAAAAAGCGTAACAAAGATATCACCCATGGCTTCAGAAGGCCCCCAAAAGAAAGCATCAAAGAACTTCCCAGACAAAGAAACCTTTCTGAAACTATCAGAAGGTGGATACAAGAGGATTATATAGAGAGCCCTCCTAGACATTATACTAAATGCTGCAGAGCAAAAAAGAAAATTAAGCAAACTGTTCAGCTGATGGAACACAAGTACCCTGAAATCCAAGAGATCAAGAACAAAATCAAAGAGATAGAAACTTCAGTTCAAAGCTGAGAAAACAGAATGGAACAAATGGAAAACAGACTTTCTGACTTGGAAGATGAGCTACTGACTCCAGCATCTAGGAGGAGAAATCAGAAAAAAGAAACAAGAAAAATGAAGAAGCATTAAGAAGCATGTGGAATTCTATTAAGAGGAATAATCTACAATTAACTGAAGTTCCTGAACAGGGTGAGACACCTGAGAACACAGAGTATTGTTGCTCAGCTGCTGACAGAAAAGTTCCCAGAAATTATGAAACAAGAGAATGTAGATATCCAAGATGTGTATCAAATGCCACTCAATATAGATCTCAAAAGAAAGACTCCAAGACGTATTATAATCAAGCTTAACAAAATGAAACATTAAGCAGAAACTCTTAAAGGCAGCAAAGCTCAACGTCAGCTAACATTCAGAAGGAAACCCTGTAGGCTTTCATTGGATTTCTCAGCAGAAACAACACTGGCATGGAGACAGTGGCATGACACATTCAAAGACTTGAAGGAGAAGAACTTCCAACCAAGAATTATATATCCTGCAAAACTATCTTTCAAAGATGAAAATGAAATTAAGACATTCACAGATAAACAGAAACTCAGAGACTTTGTAAAAACCAAACCAAAGCTACAAGAAATACTGAAAGAATCTCCTGGCTTAGAAGAGCAAACTAGATAATAGGCAAGTGTTAACATTGCTGAAGGGAAAGACAATACAAGGACAGTCAGGACAACTCAATCAAGGCAAAAGCATAAAAATTTCCTAGACACACATCCAAACACCTTTAGGGACCATGTTGCTGGGGCTGAGACCTACAGATCATAGTCTTGGGACATCTAAGTCAACACGCATAACATAGTTCCTAAAGAAAAAGTTCATCCTAATTTGGTGAGTAGTGTCTAGGGTCTTAAACGCTTGTCAACAGCCATCTAAGATAGATCTATCAGTCCCACACCATCTGGGGCAAAGTAGAATGAAGAAAACCAAAGATATAAGGAAAATATTAACTCAAAGGATCACACGAATCAGAGACTCCCACAGCCTGAGCCCAGAAGAACTAGATGGTGCCTGGCTACTACTACCAACTGTTCTGACAAGGATCACAACAGACTGTCATGGATACACCGGAAGAAAAATGTAGACTACAATTCAGATTCATGAAGGAAGACCAGACTTACTAGTCTGACAAAGACTGGAGAAACCTCTAAGACCTTGACCCCTGTACACTCTGCTAACTCAGAATTGAAACCTCTCCCAAAGCCTACTTTTCAGACAAAGATTAGAGGGGGCCCATAAAATAAACAATAACACATAAGGAATGTGCTTTGTAGTTCAATAAAATATACGAGACCAAACAGGCAACTGCTGCCCAAATGTAAAGCAAGAAAGTGGGAAGGGACAGGAAAACTAGACAACTCAACAAGGGAAACCAAGGGTGGCAAGAGGAAGAGCACTGTGACACTGTGGGAATTACTAAAGTCACAAAGAAACCTGTGTATAAATTTTTGAATGAGAAACTAACTTGAACTGTAACCTTTCACCTAAAACACAATAAAAAAATTAAATGAAAAGTCAGTATAACACAAAATAATAATAATGATTGTGGAGTGGTAATTTCATATTAATACATGTGATTTCAAGAGGAGTACACAAAACTAAGTGGTTCATGCACAGGGAGAATGAACAGCTGCCTGTCAGTGATTTCAAGAGAACACAAAGACACCTTTGACTCAAAACATCTCGAAGAGGCACTCAGCAGACCCTTTCCATGTCAGAATTACCTTCAGTCTTCATGCACTTGGGCATTATGTGGCTTAGTAGGTCTCATTATCATCCACTGGCACTAGACTCTGAGGGAGAGGGATACAGAATGTGTCATTTTTTATAGAAAACACACTGTTGAGTTCTGAAATGGTCTTCAGTGTAATGGCTGGATAAAAGTGAAAAGAACCAGTGAACTGGAAGAACCAAATCAACTAGTCTTTCTTGTCCTTTACAGAATCAATGCTCTGGGGGGCCCTCACACAATCCCCCATAGCCGCGTTCCTAACCCCTTCGCAATCTTCCTGCCTATCATGCTTTGGTCATTGATAAACTGCCTCACAAACTCGGTTGATTTCTCTCATCATTAATCTTCTTTGACCTCTCTGCATGGTTTGACCCCATCACCTGCTCCTTGGAATTTCTCTTGTCTTTGAGCTACGACATTAGCTCTCTTGTTTCCTCCTCTTTTTTCCTGAATTGCTCAACTAGCCTTCCTCTTGCTGCTCCTGAATTCTAGGTATCCCCACACTTGGCACTTGGCTGGCCACACTTGGAATTGTGGAATTGGTGTTCTCTTTGTTTTCCTGTTTAGATATCCTCTCAAACTATAGCCACACCATCTTTGGAGCTACAACTCTTCCCTCCATAGAGATCTCTTCTGGAAATCATGAACTCTACTTGCCATTCCCAACTTCCTTGAAGATATCTTCCCTTGAATGTATTTCCAGCTCCCTAAACGCAAAGCATCAAAAATCTAATTCATGTCTGGCTTCACAAAACCTGACCCTCAGCACATACACTTTGTATCTAGTCTCTTACTCTCCTCTCATACACCCAGATTAAAGAAAAAGCAGCTTTTATTTCTCTTTCGTCTTCCCAGTATATATCCAATCAGGGAACCATATCTCATTGATTATACCCCTATCATGTCCTTCTTGTCAGGTTCTGCTCATTCCATTCATGGCTGTTATGCTGACAAGAATAATCCAGAGTAATACAACAGTCTCCTGTATAGAATTTACTTGTTGGAATTTATCTGACACTCTCAGATTAACTATCCTAAGGCATTGGTGGCTTACTGGTTAAGTGCTATGGCTGCTAATCAAAAGGTCTGCAGTTCAAATCCACCAGGTGCTCCTTGGAAATTCTACAGGGGCAGTTCTGTACTATAGGGTCGCCATGCATTGGAACTGACTCAACAGCAATGGGGTTAGGGCGTTACATGGAGCCCGGGTAGTTAAGAGCTCAGCTGCTAACCAAAAAACATCAGCAGTTCAAATTCACCAGCCACTCCTTGAAATCCTACAAGGCAGTCCTCTGTCCTACAGTGTCACTATTAGCTAGAGTCAAATTGACAGCACATAACAAAGCAACAAGGCATCACACTGTCCATACGATTTCAGATTCACATCCTTTGATTGCAATCCAAATTGAGAAATATTTTTTAAGATTAGATAGAAACTTTAGGGGACACTGATTTTATATTAAATGGGGAGGAACAAAGGATAGTGGGAGAGACTGTACAACTTGATGAATGTCATCAATGTCACCAAATTGTACATGCAGAAATTGTGGAGGTGGTATACCTTCTGCTGTGTATATTCTCTACAACAACAAAAATAAATCACACAAAAAAGGAAAAGTAAAGAATATCACCACTGAATATTTTTCTCTTTAAAAAACATTACCCATACTTAGTCAAATGGTCAACAGCTACTCTACTGCACGCATGAGAACGCTGGGGGTTGGTGAGACCAATTTACTGGGAATAGAACAGGCAGGACAGAAATAATGAGACTGTTGACACAATGTGAACAGTGTAGACACTGTCACTGAACAATATATGTAGAAAGTATTGAAAGAGAACCTCTTTTGCTGCATGTACTTACAACAAAAATACATTAATGTATTTGTAATTAAAAAAAAAGAAACATTTTATATTGCAACCAAGTATACATAGGCCAACATATACCTAAAATTTCAGAAAGCATATATATCCTGAACAACGGTGATATGCTCATTTCTGCTCAAGTTAATCTGAGTCTATCGCATTTTAATTTTTTAAAAAATGGTTGGCTGTGATCCACTAGTGAACTGCAACACGCATTTGGAAAAGCAGAACTTGGCAGAAACTTATTTTTCTATCTCGTCTCCTGCGACTCTCCTATCTTCCACCCTTTGGAAACAGCAGAACACTTCATCATTCTTTAATTATGTTCCAGTACTTTTAAAGTCCTGCTCTACATGTACATCAGAATTTTGAGTCTTCTTAGTTTCTCTCACACTGAAATACACACAAACACACACACACGTCTAAAACTCTTATATAAACCCACGGAGTAGATCTGGGAATAATGTCACAGGGGAGTTTGCTTGGAAAAGAATCCCTCACCTCACTGTTTTCACAGTCTTCTCTTTCCTCTAGGATGGACGTTTTGACACTATCATCTCCATTTTCTCTCATATTTTCCCTTTCAGAATAAAGATGATTCTGCTCTAGCAAGTAGGTTTTCGTGCACACATTATCTCAAACTCATGTGTGTCTCTCTCACTCATCTAATTCTAATCCAGTATCATCTGCACCATTTTCCTACCCATCTTTCTGTGCTCTTTTTATTAAAGGAAAAATAAATACGTAAATATTTAATGCTCTGGTGGCACCGTGGTTAAGAGTTCGGTGGCTAACCCAAAGGTCCATAATTACAGATGATCTACCCCTCCTTTGAAACCCTGTTGAGCAGTTCTACTCTGTCCCATAAGGTTGCTATGAGTCAGAACTCACTCAAAGGCAATGGGTGTCATTTTTGGTTTGGTTTACAATTAACAGGAGCCCTAGTATCACAGCGGTTATACATTCAGCTGCTAAAAGAAAAACCAGCAAGAGAAAGATACAGCCATCTGCTTCCATAAAGATTACAGCCTTGGAAACCCCATGGGGCAGTTCTGCCCTGTCCCACGGGTTGCTATGAATTGGAATCCACTCAATAGCAATGGGTTTGGTTTTTGGTTTTATGGTTAATAAACAGAAGACCAGAAAAATACAGGGATGGAAAAGCCTGAATTTTTTAAACTAAACTACTGATGCTTTTTATTTTATTTAAACACTTGCATTATAAGAACAGTTTTTTCCACTATCTTTTTATTGCAAAACTAGAAATTCCATTCTGAGCGAAACTGACTTGTGGGGGCGAGTTTCCTGCTGTAATCACCATTTATAAGACTGGTTCTATAGGGTGATGTGGTGTGAGTCTCAAAAACTTCAGTCAACAAATGACGGTAGTGTCTCATACTGCATGATGTAATATCAACAGTTGAAGTGATATCATTGAATTTTGTATCTGATATCAGAAGGGAACAGAGCTTGAGCAAAAAAATTCTGAATTGGCAGAAAGTCCAGATGTTCTTTTTCAGCAATTAGCTTCCACTTTCTCAACTAATTTCTTCAAAAAAAAAAAAAAAAGAAAAGAAAACTGTTCTTGTTTTATATTGGTGAATTAGAGCAGGAAAAGGCACCAATAGTGGAGGTACAAAGAGGAGACGAATCAAAGACTATGAAGAAACTACAAATTAAAGAGCCATCCTTAAAGAATTAATGGTTGTCTTGCTAGGAAGTTATTAAAATTCAAAGGTATTTATAAAGATTAAAAATTAAGGTTGGCTGGAACTATACAGCTAGGCGAGTACTCTGCAAATTCCATTAATAATTAAACCTTTTACAGCATCCTACACGATTCCTAGAGGAGTGCAATAAAGATGCCATGTGTCCTCTGCCCAAGGTTAGGCAAGAAGCCAGTTCAATGATGAGGATTAGAATTCATGAATTCTCAGTTCGGAACACCGTGTGCCTAGCATACTGGGTAGAAAAAACTAATCTATAATAACTTCTGATTTAAAAAGACAGGCAGGAGAAGAAAGCATTTAGAAGTAAGGAAATTTCCATATTTAAACTGGTTTGCAGCATCTAGCCAGTTTTTCCCTCACTTCCTTGCTGAGGTTTTATAGGTACTGTTCATTTAAAATGACTAATTTTGTATTGTCTGAAGGAGCGGCTCGGTAATAGTGTAAACATCTGCTGAGTAAAATACTTGTCACAGGAAGTTGACATATTTCTTGATGAGATGCTTCCCACCCCTACAACCCACTCCCTTATCCTTGTCTCTTACCCCTCTACCTCCACAATGCAGTAAATAAAGCAACCACTCCCAGGCCAGCCAGTGCCTACAGTACAATACTGGAAAGAGAGACACAGAAAGAGAGGGCGATGAAAGAAAGGAAAGTAGAGAGAAACAAAGGAAGGAAAGAAGGGAAGGGAGAGGAGGAAAGTGAGAGGAAGAAGAAAGCAGAGGGGGAGGGAAGAAGGAGGAAAAGAACAAATGGCATTAAGGGAGAAGAGAAAACATTTTCTCTCCTGGCAAGAATACATTGCTTCTTTTACTTGGCCACCTTTCCCATCAGAACAAAGGGCATTGAGATCAAAGACTTCATCCAGTTTAAGAAAGGGACAGTAAGTGTTTTAATTCCGGCATGATCCAAAAAAAAAAAAAAAAAAAAAAAACACCTAAACTCACCGCCATCTAATTGATTCTGACCCATAGCAACACTACAGGACAGAATAGAACTTGTTCCATAGAGTTTCCAAGGAGCGTCTAGCAGATTCAAACCACCAACCTAATGAGTAGCAGATGTAGCTCTTTACCACTGTGCCAACAAGGTCTGGCATGATCAGAGCATGGGCACTGGGAAGGACGGAAAACAACGAAATTGTGATGTGAAAGCATGATTAGCTGTAAAGTAGCACCAACTGATCAGATCACAATTATGGCCCCGTCTCTTCTTCATGACTACCATCCTCAAAGTCGCCTTATGGTTGCAACATAGACTCTGAAGTGCCAGCTACTTTCCAGGAAAGCTTCTGTTTATACCTTATTAGACAAAACTGTCTCAAACCCATAGATAACTGTAAAGGTGTCAACAGTGCTGCCTGCCCAGCAGAACTTTCTGCAATGATGGCAATGTTCTATTTAACACATCCTGGTGGCACAATGATTAAGTGCTCAGCTGCTAATCAAAATGTTGGTGATTCAAATCCCCTAGCAGCTCCATGTGAATAAAGATCACGCATTTGACTTCTGTGAGGATTCCAGCCTGAGAAATCCCATGGGGGCAGTTCTACTCTGTTATATAGGGTGTCTGTGAGTCAGAATCAACTGTCTGGGATGCAGCAACACCAATGTTATCCTGTCTTATAGCCCCTGTCACATGCAGTTATTGAAGACCTGAGCTGATGAAATGAATCTTTAATGACATTTAATTTTAACTAACTTTAGTTTCGTAGTCAAAACTGGGCAGTGCAATAGAATCAGAAACTTCATATTGCTAAGGTAAAAGGTGACTATAATGAAGCCAGCAGGGGTGGGAGAGAGGAATCGATAATTTATGAGATCCAACAAACATGTGAAGCACCATTCCAGTGACAGATATTGCTCCAAATCATTGCATTCAGACCTCACTTGTTTCACAGATGAAATAACTAAGACTCAGTGCCAGGAATCTTGGCTAAAGTCATAGGGTTAGGAGTAGAGAGTTAAGTTTTGAACCTGGGGCTCTCCGACACCAGAGCTTTCCCCACAACCACAGATCCAGCTGTAGGAGCGCAACAGGGAGTAGCTCAAGATCTCTAGCAAAAGCATGAGAAGTTCAAAAGGAGAGAGTTAGCTGATACGTTTTTAAATGGAATTCTCTCCCGTGCTCCCTATCTTTTTTACCACTGTTGTTGTTGTCGCTGTTAGTTGCCACTGAATTAATTCTGACCCATGACAACTTCCTGAGTGTTTTGTTGAATGGCTTTGCAGGGTTTCCAAGGCTGGAATTTTTTAGGAGCAGATTACCAGGCCTGTCTTCTGAGGCACCTCTGGGTGAATTCTGTTGTAACTGCCAACCTTTCGGCTAGTAGTCTCACACATAAATGTTCATGCCACCGAAGGATTTCTTTTCTACCACAGGTCCTACGGGGATTAGTTTCTCTGCTTTCCATCGCTGTATTATAACCTGAATTTTTTTAAAAAATACATACTTCGGCAAAAGCGATTGTGATTACTAATGTAGGATATCAACTTGGCTATGCCGTAATTCTCAGTAGTTTTGTGGTTATGATGTACTTTGGCTGTTGAACGTGATCACCTCCATGGTGACACTTGATACAATGTGATCACTTCCGTGATGGAATCTTCCGTGAATATACAGTCAGTTGAAAGGGATTTTTCCTGGCAGTGTGGCCTACTCCCAATATAGGTGGACTTCTTGGCAAGGTCCGTGGTCTTTTGTTTACACTGGCTCCTGCTGCTGGCTCCTGTTCACCTGACCTCTGGTTTTTGGGACCTGAGCTAGCAGCTTACCTGCCATGTCACCTGGTGATCTTGAGGTCTGCTGGTTTTCACAGTCTGTGAGCCAGAGCCCTATTGTCTGAGTTGTGAATCTTGGGTCTACCAGCTGCTGTGGTTATATAAATCAGAAGAAGTCTCCAGCCTCACCCATGGATTTGGGACATTCCAGGCTGTACAACTACATGACACATTTCCTTAATATAAATCTCTCTATACATATACTTACTTGCTTTACTGGTTTTGTTTTCAAGAAAATCCGGTATAAGACACTGATCCATATTCATTGTTGTGCAAAACTCAAACATCCTCCAAAATTATCAAAAACAGAAAAGCGTTCTAAACACCATTACCAGTCCTAAGACTTTTCACCTTCAACTCTTTCACCTGAACTGCTGTGCAGCAGAATACAGGTTCTCACATTTGTCCCAGTTCCTACATCCATAAAGCCTGTACCTGGATCCTTGGAACCATTTCAAGAATACACAAGAACTTACAAAGTTTTCCTTCCTTCTTACTGGTGGCAAAAAGACAAACATCCTCAAAGTCATAAACACTGATGATATTGATGGCATTCTTTAGATTCAAATATTACCTAACTAGTATTACTAAGGAAACAACCATCTATATTTCAAAGGGAAAGTAGATTGAGGGAGGTTTCAAGGCATTTGGAGCAGTGGGTCATGAGATTTGGAAGTACAGTGGAGTGGAAAGAATGGGAACTTCAGACCCAGAGATTAGCTGCCTTCTCTACCTTGTGCCCATGCTCAAGATCATAAATGTGCTTTAGACACATCTCTGTTATTCTGGAAGAAGTAAGATTATAAATAAAGAGATAGGCAAAACAAGCACACTCTTCATAATAATTTAGGGTTTCTTGTATAATTACTGAGTATGATGGCTTATGTTTATTTAACAGGACTTATATTTCTTTATATTTTTAAAATTATAATAGTTTACAGGAATTCATATTTATCTCTTTATTTGGGGGGATCCAGTCTATGAGTCCTTGCTGGAAAAAAAAATTCAAATATGCAACCTACAATTACATATTTTATTTGAAAAATGTGATTTTACTTACAGTGTTCCTCTTTGTCATCTTATTTGTGGGTTAGAATGTGAACTGACTGTATAAGCAGTTCATAAACACAACCAGCTCTTCAGCTTCTGCTCCCTGTTCACCTGACTTGTGGTCAGTATGCTGACTTCCATACTTGAATAAAAAAAGGTTTCGTGCTCACACTTAACAGATGTTTTTAGCTGTTGAAAACTTCTTAACTGAAGAGTTACGGAAAGAAATTTTAAATGAATCAATACAATGAAGCCATAAGGATTTTATTTTAACCAGGTTATTTTCTGTTATCTCAGAAGATCCTAGGAGACTTCCTTTCCTACTTAATGATTACAGAGGATGATGCTAATGATCTAGTCACTGAAAAATTTGGCAGTTTGCCTTTAGACTTACAACGGTAAATATTTTTTAAATAGTCACTGGCTAAACTTCCTGAAGGGGTCTCTGGGTGGTACAAACAGTGAACAAACTTGTTGCCAACCAAAAGGATGGAGGTTTTATTCCTACACACTGGGATAAAAATTTTGGTTGTGACAAATCTGACAAAGATCTAATGTCTGAAATATACCAGCAAATCCAATACCTCAACAACAAAAAGGCAAATAGATCAGTTATGAAATGGGCTGAGGATATGAACAGACAAAGGAGACAGTCCAGCAGCTAACAGGCATATGAAGAAGCACTTGACATCACTAGCCGTTAGAGAAATGCAAATCAAAACCACAATGAGATCCATCTCACCCGATATCACTGGCACAAATAAAAAAAATAACAAATGCTGAAAAGGCTGTGAGGAGAATGGAACTCTTGTTTGCTGCTGGTAGGAATGCAGAATGGTACAAGCATTTCAGAAAATGATACGGCACTTCCTTAAAAAGCTAGAAATAGAAATACCATGTGATCCAGCAATACCACTCTGAGGATTAGATGTTAGAGAAACAAAATTTGTTTCATGAACAGGCATACACACACCGAACTTCACTGCAGCTTTGTTCACAAAAGCAAAAAGATGAAAACAACCTAGACACCCATCAATAGATGAATAGATAACAAACTAGAGTATATATACATAATGGAACATTATGCAGCGATAAAGAAAAATGATCAATCTGTGAAACACCACACAACATGGATGAATCCGGAGGGTATTACCCTGAGTAAAATAATGTAATCACAAAAGGACAAATTCTGTATGTAGCCACTATTATAGAAATTCATGAAAATGTTTACACAAAGAAACTAATAAAATTTGGCGGTTTCAAAGGAGAGGCTGGTGGGGAGGGACAAACCCTAACTAGACAAGAGGTAAGTGCTAACTTTGGTGAGGGTTAGACGGTACACAATACTGAGGAAACTGCCTTCATTTGACCAAGGCACGGTCAAGGACGCTCTGTAGACACATCCAAACTCCCTGAGGGACCAAATTACAGGGCTAAGGTCTATGTGGACCATGGTTATAGAGAATATCTAACTCAACTGGCATAACTTAGTTTATCAAGAAAATGTTCTACATCCTACTTTGTTGAGTAGCTTTTAGGTTCTTAAAAGTTTGTCAGTGGCTGTCTAAGATACTCTACTGGTCTCATCCTGTCTGGAGCAAGAAAGAATGAAGAAAACCAAAGACACAATGGAAAAATTAGCCCAAAGGACTAAGGGGCCATAAGTACCATCAGTTCTACCAGCCAGAGTCCAGAGCAATTAGATAGTATCTGGCTCCTACCTCCAACTGCTCTCACAGGGCTCATAATAGAGGGTCCCACACGGAGCTGGAGAAAAACATAGACAAAAATTCTAACCAAAAAGACTAAACTTACTAGGCCAGCAGAGACTAGAGAAACTCCAAGTTTATGGACATCCTTCAAACTCAGTACCGACGTCGTTCCTGAGGTTCGACCTTCAGCCGAAGATTAGACAAGCCCATAAACCAAAATGAGACTAAATGGGCGTACCACCCCAGGGGCAAGGATGAGAAGGCAGGAGGGGTTAGAAAAGTTGGTAATGGGGAACCCAAAGCTGAGAAGGAGAGATTGTTGACATGCCATGGGGGTGGCAACTAATGCCACAAAATAATGTGTTTAATTATGTAATGAGAAACTGATTTATTCTGTAAAACTTCATCTAAAATATAATTTAAAAAAACACAAAATAAGAAAAAAGATTGGAAGTTCTAGCCCACCCTGGAAGAAAAGCCTGGCCATCATCTACTTCTGAAAATTCACAAGCATTGAAAACCTGATGGAACACAGTTCTACTATGATACACGTGGGGTTATGGTGATTTGGAATCAACTCAACAGAAACTGCTAATCATCCAAATCATGCCCCTGAAATGCAGCCTGCTTTTGTTCTCTTTAGCACCGTGGTAGTTGTGAGAGCCCTGAAAGATACAGTACCCCCTGTACAAGGGAAGAAGAAACTGATAGAAGCCAGTGCCTCAATCTACCCACAATATTCTTAGGATTGTTGTTGGGGTTTCCAGATTTAAGGAAGAAAATATAAAGAATATCTTTGCTTTAGTATTCTCAGCCCCATGAACACCCAAAGAAATGCACAGAATCGTTCACACACTTTCAGGGTGATGAGGATGGGTAAGAGCAACGACAGACACCCACAGCAGAATCAGGCAAACTGGCTTCCAGCACCTTCTCTGCTATTTATTAGCTACAAGACCTTGAACTAGGTGCCTACTCTTTGAATAGTTGTCTTGCTTTTTAAATAAAAAGGTAGAATGAGATGATCTCTAAGGGCCAAACTACCACGAACATCTTGAGTGCGGTCACAGCAACAGGGAAATAATTATCCTCTTTCCCCACTGAAGCTGCCCTAAACTCCACTAGACAAGAAATCCTCAGGATGCCGTGTCTTAGAGGGGAAGGTGGATCTGAGTTGCTTAGTTGTGATGTTCAAAAAGTGAGTCGTCCACCTAACACGGCGTCACCTCTTTATACCACCATGACAGTGTCAGTTGTCACTGAGTCACCTCTGACTCAGGGTGACCCCACGTGTACCAGAGTGGAACCGTGTTCCACAGAGTTTTCAAAGACTGATTTTTCGGAAAAGGATAACTCGATCTTTCTTCCGAGGTACCCCCTGGGTGAGTTCGAACCACCAACTTTTCTTTTAGCAGCAAAGCAAGTTAACCATTTGCACCACCTAAGGACTTCTTCGTTCTTCTTTTCTACCCAGCAAGACCTCTGTTTTACTACAAGCTTCCCCACTGCAGCAGTGGGGTGAGAGATGATAGCAAACCTTGGCCAAGGCAAGCCTTTGTGTTCCCTTCCCTGCAGCACTCCATTGATTTGCTCACACTCCCCAAAGAGCTGAGACATTTTATAATCATGACCATAATTGAATGCCATCAGGAGTTCAAGGGGACTTCCCTCTTTAACATTTAAATAGACAATAAGCATCAGTTTAAAAGCCATTAAACTGTATCAAGAAGCCTGGGAAATCTCACAGAGCCAGTCCTGCCTTCTTGACCTCCACTTTCCTCCTTGTGGCTGTGGGTACCTGGCCATTGGCTCCAGAGAAACACAGGGAAATTTCTGTCCCCTCTAGCCCTTCCTTCACCACCTCTCCCCTCCCCTGAGATTCCTTTATCTGGCTGCCAGGGCCAAAGGCAGGAGCAGAGAAGGAGAGCTTCTTGGAGACAATGACTCTGCCGAAAAGCAGTTAAAAATGCCCTTAATCGAAGCCTGCTGCTATGAACAAGATAGGTAATGGATCAAAACTTCCAGAAACTTTCTAACCTGTACATTCCTAAAAATGAACCCAGGTAGCCTCATCCACCTCAGAGAAAGTGGAAATCTCTGTATTAAGTGTCATTGCTTAACTGGCTAAACTTTAGGGCTGGAAAGTTGTAAAATATCTCTTTAATTAGAAAGACATTAAAAGAGGAGGAAGAACAGCTCTTTTGTTTCTCTTACTGTCCACATCTTGCTGTCTCCTACCTTTCCCTTTTTCTCTTTGTCCTGAATATGTAGTTGTATAGGCTGCTATCTCACATCACGCTATTGTCTAAGGGTTATTTTTCCATTATTACTTAGACAAGCTTGAATCAGAGACCTATATATTTCCTTGTGATTCCCACTCACTGAAGCTGCATGTGCTGCACCTTCTCTGAAGCCTGTCCAGCTTCCACTCACCCACTGAGCTTTATCTGTAGCTAATTAAAGGCTAAGGCTTATGAATGGTACTCCAAATATTGTACATTTGTTTTTGAAGTCATCATAGACAATATTAGAGGTGATTGATAGTATCTGTTGTTTTGAGATACGTATGGCAATTAATTTATTTGAGGTCTGTCATCATTCATGTGTGGATATTTTTGTAAATTAGGTTTCATGGTGAGATTTTGTAGATGAATTATTGCTTGGATGACAATTTAACATAACTACAATACTCAGGCTGGAAAACTCAAAGAAGCCTCCTTCTATTGGTCAGCATGACTTGGTCAAATTCAAGTAGGCTGTTTAGGTAGAGCTGGGAGGGTGGGAAGCCTTCTGTTATCTGGAGTTGTATCTAACTGGTCCCAGTAATGAGAAAGAACAGAAAGCTGGGATGGCCGAACTGCAACAAGCTATAAAAAAAAAAAAAAAAAAAAAAATTGCTCAACTTTGCCTTAGCTCAGCAGCCAAGACGCCTTAACTTACAAAGCTAAATAAAATAATCTGTTAGTGGAGATAAGCATGATTGCTGCTGGTGTGGTTATACAAACTGTGTCCCATTAAATTAAGCACGTGAGATGCAAAACAAAAGCCATCCAGCTCACAGTTGGAATGCATTCAAGTAGTCTGAGCCGCAGCTTTCTGAGATCAATGTGGGTGTGTCACGCAGGCTATTAAAACTCCCCCAAGCACGGAGTTTGACCAGTGCATGAAATTAACAGGCACCTGCTGGGCTTTGCATTTACGAGGATAATGTTGAGTGGCTTCAACTTGGGAACATACTCTCTGCACAGTCCAGCTCTCTGGACTGAACAGTGTAACGAGATCTCCTTGCCACATTTGGTTTGAGAGGCCTCATGGGGAGCGTTTCATCAGTGTCGCCCTCTCTTTGTGGCTGAGTGTACCACATCTGTCTTGGCATGTGAGGTGATCTTATCCAAAGAGCTCTGTGAGTTTGAGAAAGTCTCTTAAAGATTACTGTAGCTCCCACTTCTGCTCATTTCCCTACGCTCAGACAGAACTGGGAGCATCTGCCTGGTTGGGGAAGAATCTTCATCCTGTCCAGAGATGCACACCATTCTTTCCCTTCAATCATGCTGCGTGCTTTGAGGCCAACCATTTCCTTCTTTGTCTCATGAAGCAATCAGAATAAAGTCAGCAGAGTAGCCTGATTTGCAGACACAAAGGCAAACCTGCTCATAAACAAAGCAGTGTCTGGAAGTTGGTGGCATCACGTGGGTGTGCCATTCCTTCTGATTCTGTGTTGGGCTGGGCCTCACATCCACACATACATTCGTTAGCAAAGAAATACTGCTGCTACGGGCTTTTAAGGGTGCTGCAACAAGGGTCCAAGGTGGACTACTCCCAGGTTGCTCCTGGAACAACAGTCTAGCTGTTGGGAGGCACAAGAGGAATCTAAGCTCTTGGGGTGGCTGTTTCTGAACTGTAGCACAAAGAAGTACACTTCTAAGACTTAAGATTTTAAAAAAACCATTTAACATTAAATAAATTTTTTTAGAAAAATTTATCACACAAAGCATACATACTTCAGGATTCCATTTACATTATGTTCTAAAACAATCAAAATGAAATCTATGAATTAAAAAAGAAGTTCAGGACAGTCACTGCTTCCAGTGGAGATTAGTGAGAGAGGGCTGAATGGAAAGTCATATAAGGAAACTTATGGGCTGACGGCAATGCCTTGTATCTTTATAGGGATTTAGGCTACACAGAGCATGCATTGGTCAAGTTGTACTAAACAACACAGTTAAGAGTACTGCATTTCACTGCATGTGACTTTTGTCTGAAAAAAATCACAAAGGAAGAACACAAATAAATACTGAACTCCAGCATATGCTTGTTCAAGTATATAGGGTGAAGTGTCTTATCTTCAGCTTACTTTGAAATACTTCTGAAAATAGATGGATCAATGGATGGATTTGTTGTTATTGTAAGCTGCTGTCCAGTGGGCTCCAAGGTTTCATCTCAGCCCTGGTGGTGCAGTGGTTAAGCTCTTGGCTGCTAACCAAATGGTTAACAGTTTGAATCCACCAGCCATTCCTTGAAAACCCTGTGGGAACAGTTCTACTCCATCACGTAGGATCACTGTGAGTCACAACCAACTTGATGGCAATGAGTTTTGCTTAGAAAAAAAAACAAACGATACATTGCCCCATCTTTGTGATGGTTAGTGTGTTTGAGTCCATTGCTGCAGCTATTGCATCAATCCATAGCATTGCAAATTTCCCTCTTTTTTGAGGACCCTCTGTTTTACCAATCATGATGCCCAATTCTAGGGCAGTATCAACTGGAGCATCTAGGCAGCAACATAGTAGTTCACTGACCAATTCTTTGAACTTTTCTATAAGTTTGAAACATTTTCTTAATGAAAATTTGGAGATGATAGGAAGAAAAAAACTCTCAATTTTAGGACTAAGGATTTGGGGGTGATACTGTTAGCTTTGGAGATGTGCCAGCTGGAATCTCCTATGGAAGTGTAAGACATGAGGGGGAAAACCACAGCAGAGCATACAGTTCTTTCTGTCCTTTGCCCTTTGTGGATTCTGCTGTGGAGGGCTCTCTCCCTGGGCTCTACAAAACTGTAATATACAATCCTGCTTGGCAGCAGAGCCCAGACAAGTTAAGCAAGAAAAAACGTCCTTTGGATAATTTGCAGACTCTGACCTGAGAAAAAGGGCAGATGCATTTAGATATATGATTGCTTTCTGGCTGCTGTGCTATTTCAAAGTATTCTTATGGCTGCTCCTGGTGAAAAACTCCCCCACCATCAGGGAAATGAATCAGGCTGGGTTACTGAAACCCTATCCTACAACTCTCCCTGCCTATATCCATCTTGCTATTATAGTGGCCTAACTTCACCTTTAGAAAAAAAAAAAAAAAAAAGCTTTAATGAGACACATATGAACAAAGAGCTCTTATTTTATTTATTTATTTGTTTGTTTGTTTCTTTATTTATTTATTGTTAGGCAGAATATATTGACTGGGCCAAAGATATTAAATTATATCCCTGGATATCTTAATAAAACAGAGTCCTTTCTACATTTCTGTAGGTTTTAATTTGTAACTCTCAATTCTGTAGGCTAAAAGGTGAAAGCATAGATATAAATAAAAATCATTTATGTTTGGCTTGGGAATTCAGTCCCAGATGTATGCTCAGTGAAATGCACGAGCTAATCATCTTGGAGAGCTAGCTTACATCTCACACACTTTGGGCATGTTAGCAGGAGGGACTAGGCCCTCTGGAAGGACATCAGGCTTGGTAAAGTAGAGGGTCAGAGAAAAGAAGACCCTCGATAGAATGGATTAGCACACTGGCTGCGACAATGAGATCAAGTGTAAGAACAACTGTGAGCGTGGCCCAGGGACCAGGTAGTATTTCATTCTGTTGTACTGAGGGCCACTGTAAGCTGGACAGATCCAACAGCACCTAACAACAACAATCCCTTCTTGGCTATATCCACCTCACCTCCTAGATCAGACCTACAGGGTCCCAAGACCCCACTGGACAGCTGAGGAAAGAAGAGCCTAGAACATACTTCTGAACTGGTATAACCACGGCGGTGTGCCAGGACTGAGAAAACTCAGGAATAAATATTGCTATAACTTCACCAAGGGTCAAATTTACTTAAATTTGGAAGAATACATTTTACACTAAAATGAAGCATACATATTCTAGAATCCCACCCCAAACCCACTGCCATCAAGTCAATTCTAACTTGTATTGACCCTAAAGGATAGAGTAGAATTATTCCATGGAGTTTCCTAGGAGCACCTGGTAAATTCAAATTGCCAGCTTTTTGCTTTGCAGCCGTAGCACTTAGCCAGTACTCCACCAGGATTTCCATACCATGGTAATAGTGGGAAAAAGTCTCATGTTGTAATGGGCTGTTATTCTGGTAGCCTCCAACAAACAAAGACTGGCCCTATGACCTGGTGTTTTCAAACAGAACGTAGTGGAGTTGAAATGGTGCCAGTTCCAGGCTCTAAGCTTGAGGAAGATTTGGTAGTTTTCATTGCCATGCCTTTTTGTAATGAGTTTGACTACTTTGAGTCCTCCATGATTTAAGGAAGCACAAAGACTCATATGGAATAGTCCGCAGCAAAGAAAACTGATACCCTTAGCTGGCAATCTCAGTTGAATTTCCAGCCAGCAAGCATCAACTATTGGCCATGTCCATGAAGCTGTTTGGGATCTTTCTAGTATCCAGCCCTCATGCTTGGCTGTGTCTTCATGCATAGCCATCATCTGTCTGTCAATGGAAGATTATGTGTTGCTATAATGTTGGACACATTTCAGCTGAACTTCCAAACTATGGGAAGAAAAGCCTGGTGATCTCCTTTCAGAAACCAATCAGTGAAAACCCTTGGATCACAGCAGTGTGGTCAGCAGCCAATCACGGAGAAGGTGTAGGACTGGACAACGTTTCACTCTACTGTGCATGACTTAGGACTGACTTGACAGACAAGTGTTAAAGCCAGCACCGTATGACATTAAAAAAACTTCCTGGTCAACCCACAGAATTGTGAGAATTAGTAAACTGTTCTTGTGTTAAGTCACTAAGTTTTGGGGTGTCTTGTTACACGGAATTAGATGACTAAAGCATATTTTTAAAATAAAATCTGGGATCTCAAAGTTATTTTACAATTGAGGGAGGTATCTTAGAGTTATACTTTTATGTACCTCTCTACTAGCTGTGATACTCGAACAAAAATGATGGAGAACATATCCTTAGCCTATATTTCACACACACAAAAAAAATCCCTATATTCAGGTGTATTTCTTAATTGTTATATGATTAAGCACAGCTTCATGTAGTAAGCTTTTGTTAAAAGACGGGAGAGAAGCACTTTTATATCACGTGTGTTCACAGCGGGACAATTGCTCATGATAGCACTTTACAACACTATGGAAGGATGACTCCATGTCACCTTTATTTGACATCTTCATGTGATTCCTTCATTATTTTTTTCTCAAATTCCTGTTCCTATAACTAAGAGACCCTCTACATGGCCAGATATAACCGATCCCAAGTGAAAAACCAACCAAACCCACTGCTGTCAATTCTGACTCACAGAGACCCCATAGAATTTCCCATAGAATTTCCAAGGCTGTGAGTTTGTATGAAAGCCAACTGCCACATCTTTTTCTCAAGGAGCTGCTGGTGGTTTTGAATCACTGACCTTTCAATTAACTGTCAGTCTCTTTAACCACCGTGACACTGGGGCTTTTTAACTGACCGTAAACCAAAACAAATAAAGAAATAAATAAACAAAAATCTCCAAACTCATTGCCGATGCATTGATTCTAACTCACAGCAACCCTATCATACAGAGTAGAACTGCCCCACAGAGTTTCCAAAGAATGGCTGTTGAATTCAGACTTCTGACTTTTGGTTTAGTAGCTGAGCTCTTAACCACTGTGCCATCAGGGTTCCTAACTGAACCTAGGGCTGGAGGGTGAGAAAAGATCAATCAAGTATGGTCTATGAATGCTCCATCACGATAATCGAAAGCTAAGCAATGGACCCTCACTCCAGCAGTTTATCAAATGTCCTTTCAGATAAGCCCGTCCCCTGCCAAGTTATGCCCTGGCTCAGTATCTGTCCCATGAGTATAACAAGGGTCACAGTCATTAGTACTGATCCCTCCCATTCACAAACCTACTATTGTCCACTATCATCTCTTCGCATTGATCAATTCGATAAGAAGTCCTGAGTGACTGGTGATATAATGTGACCTAAGATAAGGAGAAGAAGGAAGAGGAGAGATAGGGCAGTGGGAATAACATTTACTAATGTTAGTATGCCAGGCACTATGCTAGTAGGCACTATGCGGTAGACACACTCAATATCACTGAAGACACAGAACAAGAGCAGTTGGGTGTTACTATCCACGTTTCATATATACCATGAGGGTGTAGGCAAAGTGCTCACCATAATAGCTGCCTCTTAATGAGCTCTCCAAAATAGTGGCCATTAGTATTTTTATGGTGTTATTAACATTATTGTACAGACAAACCAGTACTTAGATGACTTGCCCAGGGCCACACAAGAATAAAATTTATGGAGCCAGGATGAAAACTCAGGACTGTGTGATTCTAGTATTGTTATGCTCGGACTAATGATGATACTGCAATCGCAATACTTTCTCCTCTGCCATCATGGTTCAGTTTATTTAGTTACACCTTTAGCGTATACTACCAGTGATATGATAAAGCAAATCTACATTTAAAACATAAAAATATTTTGGGTCCCACTCAGAGCATCAAGGTTATTTTTGAATTATAGGAAGGAAACAGAAATGTAAAAGATCTCCTTTAAGAAGTCATTGCTGTCTGAATTGGACATGGCAACACAGAGTGACTGTATCTTGTGGGGATTTGATGGTTCTGTGCATCCATAGGATGTCATCCTGCTGACGTCTTGCTGCAGGAAGGGGAGTGGGTGGAGAGGAGGGAATAGGAGACTGCTGGGAAGATAGGACATGTACGGAGCAGAGAGAAGGGTTGTGCTGTCACTGGGCTGGAAGAGCAGTGGGAGCTGCATTTAGGCGAGAGTGCGAATTTTATGGGAATGTACATTTTCATTCAATCATAATAATAATAAAAAAAGAAATTTAAATTAAAAAAAAGAGCAATTGCTGTCAGCAATAATGGTTGGAAAAATTCATAGATAGGGCAGTTAGTCAACTGATGAAGACTGGGCTTCTTAAGAATATAAACCAAAGAAGATTTTATAACTTCTGATTTATCCAGATAATTGACTCAATCCTTTTCTTACTATGAGTTAAAGCAGGTGTCTGGGGGATACTCTAAGGGCTGGGCCCAACCCATTAGGGATTTCTGTAGTGTTGCAGACTAAGTGACTGAAGTCCTTGGGTGGCTTTGAGGCCAGAAACATGGATTCTGCCACTGTATACCTGCATTATGAATCTGTTACTTAAACTCTCCTAGTCTCATCCATAAGAAGCTGTCTGAATGGTACAAAGATTAAATGAGGTAATGAAAAAAAAGTTGATTCCAACTCATGGCAACTCCAGGTACCTCAGAGTAGAAACTGTGCTCCCTAAGGTTTTCAGTGCACTTTTCAATTAGCAGCGGAGGGTGTTAACTGTTGGACCACTCAAAGACTCTGTGAAAACACTCAGCACATGGTAAGTCTAAACATGTTTCCTTTCCCCTTGCCTTGATATCACTGGGTAAGCCCTGTCAAAGCTCATCTCTTAACATCTGAACCCAAGAATAACATTTTCTTCTGTTCCCTTTGTCCTGGCTGCCTTTTGTTTATGTTATTAACTACTTGGAAAGTGATGAGGCTGGATTTGTTTTGTTTTCTGTACTACTCTGTGGTTTGTCAAGAAGCTGTGTACCTTAAAAAAAAAAATGAATGTTTTTTCTTGTGAAGTTTATTGGAATCTTAGGCTAATAGGACACAGAACAAGATCGTATGATCCTTTTGTCCTCATAACATCAAGAAAATAATTTGTAACCTTAAGTAACATTCACAAATAATCTTTCTCCAAAAGAGGGGGAAAAAAAGTGAGCCTGGCTCTACAGTGGTTCCCAGCTTACGGGATTTTTCCACTGTGGTCCCAGCCAGAAAGCTGAAATCCATATAACAAAGCAAAGCTGAGAACTGATGCTACAGTCCTGTAGGAGACTAAGTCCCTAGAGGGCAGTGACTGATTAGAGATGGCCAGAAAGAACAATCGCATTTACATACATCTGATCTTGCTGAGTAAGCAACACAACATAGCTTACTGCCAAGCTCCAACAAGGCTGCCTTTTTGCTTTTGGATGCTAACTCATTGTTTTCTTGAACCTCACATCGTTGGGGCCCTAGGAATCCCACCTTCATGTTGTTAAGCGTCGTTGAGTCAGCTCCGACTCATAGTAACCCTGTGTATAATAGAACAAAATATTGCCCTGTCCTGCACTATCCTCACAATCGTTAAGCTTCATAACTACCAGTAAACTGGTTGCTGTTAAGTTCAGTCGTAAATCCATTACAATCCCATGTATGTTAGTGTACTCCACAAGGTTTTCCATGGCTCATTTTTTTTATTATCATTAAGTGAAAGTGTACAGTCCAAATCAAGTTTGCTTGCCCGCCTGTCTGCAACTCCATCTGCCCTCCTCACTCTGTGACAGGAAGTGTCTTCTTTTCGCTCTATACTTCTGGTATCCTCTTAATGAGCACTTGTCCCCTCCTCTCCACCTTCTTCTCTCCCATCTAGAGAGAAACCAGTAATACAGCCTCCTATAAGTGTACAAAACCATAAAGTACGCGCACCACATGCTCACACTGTGTCCCCAAGTCCAGTCCCTTCTTGTCTGAACTGTTGATCTCAGTGGCTTCAGGTCAGGGTCCATGGCTAATTTCTCAGCAGAACTCCAGATCTTTCTTTTAAGGCATCTCTGGGTGAACTCTGCTAACTTTTGGTTAGCAGCCAAGCCCATTATCTAAATGATGACAGAGCATCATTTTGGAATTTCTTTAACAGTAGGAAAACTTCCTCTCCAGAGGGGCACTTAATTTCTTGCTAGTCACTGAGAAGGGAATAGGTCCTGTTGCCTTGGGCAGCTGTTTGCCAGATTCAAGCTACCAGGGGAAAGTGCAGCATGATGGACGATAACCTGAAGTCGACCCTAAAAATTCCTTGACATTGAGAGCTGACCCAGGAATTACCTGGCTTAAGGGATAAGACTGGAAAGCAAATGAGCAACATGCTCACTCTAACCCATCAACAATAAGTCAATTCAGTCTTACGGCAAACCTATACCTGACAGTAGAACTGCTCCTTAGGGTTTTCTTGGCTGTAATTTTCTTGGAGGAGCACAGGTGATAACTATGGTTAAATGGTATGGCCGCTAACCAAAAGGTCAACCTTTCGAATCTACCAACCACTCCTTGGAAACCCTAAGGGGAAATTCTACTTTGTTTTGCAGGGTCACTATGAGCTGGAACCAACTTGATGGCAACAGTTGTTTTGTTTTTGTTTTATCTTTATGGAAGGAGTTCACCAGGCTTTCTTTTCTCCCATAATGTCATTGGATGGGTTTGAACTGTCAACCTTTAGTTTAGCAGCTAATGACAAACTGCTTGCACCATTCACACTAGCTTACTAATACTAGTTTTGGCCTTTTCAAGAATGCTTTGTATTTCTTGAAAGATTAATAAATTCTCCTGAAATCAGATGCATAAAATAGTGCCACAAGTTGCTGCTGATTTTTTTTTTTTTTTGATGAACCACATATATTCCGCCCAAGCCAAACTTATTTTTCAGGAACAGAGTCCAAGCCCACGCTGAATCTTTATCTTTTGTTCAAACCCCACACTTGTTTTACCCTCAGTGAGTTGAGACAGCAACTGATAGCTAATGCTTTTCATTAAGCCAGGCAAGAAAAAAGTGCTTACCAGGTTTTACTCCTTCATCAGCCTGACTAATTATACCCATTCACTGTTCCTTTCATACAGAGATTTTAGATTCTAGCTCTCAAAGATATACACCACCCAGGAGACATCTGCTTCCTGGCTCACTCTGTCTCCTTTTTTATATCATCCAGCGAAAAAAAAATTCACGGTGGCCCAGAACACACAAGCTAAGCAAAATCTAGATGTGGGAGCTGCTTTTAAGCTGGTGAGGAGTCAGGGTAAGGAGGACGTGTTGATATAAAAGTGGTAGGAGACAATGGGGTAAGAAGACAGGCAAGGATCCTCTCATTCAACACACTTGGGGAACTCACAGCCTCTAGTGGCAATCCCCAGGTACTCTACCCAGCAGAATAAAAAAGCCTGCATGTGGGCTCTCTACCAAGGCAAGGGGTGGCCTATAACTGTTTGAGGTGCCAGGTCAGAGCTGGAGCTCCAGAGAGAAGCTGTGGCTTTTTATCTGTTTTGTCAGTTGCTATGAAGTTGATTCCAACTCATGGAGACCCCCTGAGTACAGTGTAGAACAGCTCCACAGCGCTTTTAAGACTGTGACCTTTCAGAAGCAGATCGCCTGACATTTCTTCTGAGGAGCCTCTAGATGGGCTTGAACTAGCAATCTTTCAGTTAGCCGTCAAGTGTGTATGTACCACCCAGGGATTCCTGGTATTACTTTGGGGTCACATAAATTAAGGTTTAATCTGAATGCTAGAGACAGAACAATACCCAGATAGCAACACCCAGACATAGCAATACCCAAAATTACATTTTGCCAAAGTTTCTGATGTTAGGCATTAAGGAGGTTAGATGACCAACTGTCCCATGAGCTTTGGAAGCAGCTTCTTATGGATTTATGGTACCAAACAAATAAGTAAAAAATCAAACTCAGTGTCATCAAGTTGATTCCAACTCACAGTGATTTATGGTATAAACTGAAGTTTCCACTTGAAAGCCAGGCATAAGGCTACAACTTCAACCTCATAAAGTATTATAACTATAAACTTATCTCTGCATAAATTTCTCTGAATGAACTAGTTTAAAAGAATCCATGGCAAAATATTGGTAGCAGTCATACATCTGCAAAAGCAAACCAGGTGCCTTTGGGTCAACTCCAACTCATAGAGACCCTGTGTAGTTAAGAGGAGAAATGCCCCACAGGGATTCCAGTGGATTTTTCAGAAGTAGATCACCAGGGCTTGCTTTAGAGGGGCCTCTGGGTAGACATGAACAGACAACTTTTTGGCTAGCAGTTGAGGATGTTAACCATTTGCATACCACGCGTGTACTCCTCCAAAGCATAGAGTCTTATCCAGAGAATTACAATCCCATTGCACATCTACAATGTGTTCTGACCTCTCTGCACTTCTTTCTGATTACTTCAACTGTTGGTAGAAACTTTACAGTCACACAGAAGTTGTCAAGAATGCTGTGGGGGAATCATTTTTAAATATTGGATTTAAACAAAAGTCTTAGGAAATAGCTCATCTAGACACCTTTTTCTTCTGAAGTTGTTCCCGTCTGCATAGTGTTTCCAGTGAGTGTTCTCACACAAGCCTGTCATAATGTTTCCTAGTGTTATTAAAAGTAAAAAAAAAAAAGGATAGCCCCTATTCTGCTACAAGTTCATATCACATCTTTGATATATTACAGCATAGAAGACCAGATGTGGTTCACATTTAAATCATGTCTTTAATATAAAGATCTAGGGCTGCTGAAATGGTGCATATGCAATAACCATTCTTCACCAGCTGTTTAAGCTGGAGAATATGTTTCAGGGTCTTGACATCACTATTTAACACTCCAATTCTCCCTTAGCGATTTGTCACTTGAACCTCATTTTTATAGACTCATCAAAAAAAGAGCTTCTGGTCTTTTAGGTTTCTGGTTAGTGATGTCGTATTTAAAACAGTAAATAATTTCTGACGGTGATAACTTAGGCCCATCACAGATTATAGAACTGAGGAGCTAGCCCTCAATGATTACCTCACTTCATCTGTCTTAGTCGTAAGTGGATGCCTTTAACAAACAGAAATTTATTCTCTCACAATCAAGGAGACTAGAAGTCTGAATTGAGGGTTCTAGTTTCAGGAGAAGACTTTCCTTCTCTGTTGATTCTAGAGGAAAATTCTTGTTTTCAATCTTCCTCTGGGTCTAGGAACTTCTCAGTGCAGAGGCCCTGGGCACAAAGGACACACTCCACTCCCAGTGCATCTTTCTTGACGGTAGGAGGCCCCTCTCCCCTCTGCTTGTTTTTCTCTTTTATATCTCAAAACAGACACAAAATCCCATTGATTGTGTCTCTATGCTTTATTTAGCAGCCTAGAGGTTAGGATACACAAAAGATCACAAAATGAAAGGCAACCACACAACACTAGGAATCATAGGTCTACCCAAGTTGACACACGTATTTGCAGGACACAATTCAATCCCGATACCAGCTTTCCTTCAAAGAGTTACAAAGTACTAGTTAGTCCACGGGAGCATGGCACAGTGGTTAAGATCTACGGCTGCTAACTAGAAAGTTGGCAGTTTGAATTCACCAGCCACTGCTTAGAACCCCTGTGGGAAAGTTCCACTCTGTCCTATAGGGTCACTATGAGTTGGAATCAACTCTTAGCAACAGTTTGGATTTCAGTTAGTCTACGAGACACGCTTCAGAACAGTCAAGGCAGTGCTTTCTGTTCACTGCCCTAGGCCAACTATGCAGTCCCTGGGTAGTGCAGAAGGTAAGCGTGCTTGGCTACTAACCAAAAGGTTGGGATTCAAATCTTCCCAGAGGTGCTTTGGGAGAAGGACCCAGCAATCTGCTTTCGAAAAAATCAGCCCCTGAAAATCTCACCAAGCATAGTGCTACACTGGCACACAGAGGGGCTCTGTGAGTTACAATCGACTTCATGGTAACTGGGTAACTAGAAAGCCAGGAGGCTGACTTTCCGTCAGTTGCATTGTCCCACAATCACACCTACTTAACATGTACACATTGTACATTTAACTTTAGTGGTCTTATTTTTTATATTTAACATTTGAGAAGACACGTGGATTCTGAAATATGCAAATAGCGGTGCAGCTGCAAATCACCATGTTTGCATTGACATTATATTAAATAAAGGAAATATTTTAAATCACCCTTACTGGCACTATGCACAGTATAATTAGTGTTAAGCGTCTGTGATAAATAGTGCCTAAAAACTAGCTCAAGCATCATAAGCATTATGAGAAGACCACAGTTTTATTAAACACTGAAAATTGCCTTTTTCCCAGTGGCTGTATTGCAAGCTAATGAACTCTCTGCAAGTGGTGGAGGGGATGCAAATTCAATTTTGCACGAGAATCACAAATGCCATAATGTATTATACCAGTGGAGACACAGCCTTCGTCTAGACAAAATGCAAAAACTTCCTTGCATTCTGCAAATGTGTGTAATTGGAAAATACAAAGAACAGCTAATTGTCAGTATTGCATGTATGCTGTGTGTAAGAATCCTGGTTGACAGCTAAACTTCGCTTCTCTAGGTCTCCAGCTTCTGTTTTCGAAAGGGTTACAAGTAGTCCCTGGATTCGGAACAAGTCCTGGTCCTAAATTCATCTTTAAGTTGAATTTGTATTTAAATTGGAACATTAGATATGGTTCACATCTAACATCAATCAAATGTTCGTCTTAGTATGTAGTATATAGTGTACTTTTCTATAAATAAAAAACATTACAGAAACGCTTCCAGATACACCAAAACACCTTTAACAGGATAATACAGCAATAATGGTAATAATATTTTGGTGTGTGCAGTAAAGTAGCATCCATGTTTTATAACGAACATTGTATGTTCATAATACAATGGACTTTACAGGGGTTTCATAACCACACATTGGATGTTCATAAGCCAGAGACTGCCTGTACTGGTATTTGTGGACTAGAAATCACTCTAGCTCTAATCAGGCTCTAGAGTTTACTAATCCTTCATTGAGTTTTTACTTTTAACTGACTGGCATGCCAGGATTTTAATTTATAAGAGCAGACTTTATTATACAAATAAAGCAGACACTGTCTGAGGGACAAAATTGAAGAAGCTTGGATGGTTTTGTTCATTTATTTGATTTACTTCTGGTTTCTCTTACCCAATCTTATTTATGTCAAAGTTAAGTTGAAGCAGAATTCATTATGTAGTAAAATGCAATTTGAACACTTTTCATTGGAATATGGTGATTTAATCATTACTCCCCATAAGCTCCATTATCTCCTCTTACATTATTTGGTACAGATCAAATCACATCTAATGAAATTCCAAAGGAAATTTAAGAATTTATGGGAAGGGGTGAAATAATATCCCAATAATTGCTTATACTATGAATACTAAGTTATACAACAATTAACATTCCTATCATTTTGCATTAGGATAGCACATTTCTCTCAAAGGAAAATCAACTGAGTTAGCAAACTTGACTTTTTGGAGTAAACTCGATAGAACAGCAATTTCTAATCATTCCAAGACAGAATTTTCGGAAGTGTTGAGTCTCTTTTGACCCAGTTTGGGAATTTCTGCATGTTGTTGATTATGTGGATGACAATATCTATTCAGTTTTTACTGAACCTTTTCCTTTTCAAATAGGGTTTAGGAGTTTTTGCATTCTGCTAACTATATGTTTCTAAAAAAACAATAAGTGAAGGGTTCTCTATCGATCATTTGTTTACTTGTTTCACTGTGTTCACACATAGGCAGTCCTCAACTCCTTCTTTCCCAGTTGCTGTAGAGTCATCTCCAACTTACAGCAACTCCATGTATGTTCCTGCAGAACTGGGCTCCAAAGGATTTTCAGTGGCTGCTTTTTCAGAAGTAGATCACCAGGCCTTTCTTCTGACGTACTTCTGAGTGAATTTTAACATTTAATGTTTTGACTGGCAGTCTATAGCATCAACTATTTACATTATCTGGTAACTCCCCTCAATTCATACCAAAACAAAAAAAAAAGGCAAGCCCCAAACCATTGTTACTGAGTTGATTCTGTTAGAATTATGTGCCAATTTAGCAGGGCCATGATTCTCAGTGTTCATATGTGATCACTCCCCTGATTGCATCTGCTATGAGTAGCTTACTCTGGATCCTTCCTGCAGCTGCATTCTACATGGCTAACTTCCGATTCTTGGGACTGGAGCTATCAGCTTATCTGCAGATCTTGGAATTCATTGATCTTTAGACCCTGAGAATGGGAGACCTGCTCTCCAACTTGTCGATCATGGGTTCCCCAGCCCCGAATCTGGAGAAGCCTCCATCCTGATCTATGGACTTAGGACATTCCAGCCTCTACAACCATGCAAGCAGTTTCTTTAATACAAATCTCTCTATATATTTATATCTATATCCTTAACTGGTTTTGCTCTCTAGAGAACCCAGCCTAAGACAGTGACCCTATAGCAACCCTACAGGACAGAGTGAAACTGCCCCATAGAGTTTCCAAGGGGCAGCTGGTAGATTCAAACTGTTGACCTTAGCAGTCAAGCTCTTAATCCATTATGTCATCTCAACTCATCAGGTCTAAATTATCAAAGCCTATTTCTATGTTGATTATTTAGAAAGGGAGCTATTTCTTTACAAAAACCTTGCACTTTAGAATGGTCGGATTGTTCTCAAATGCCTGTTAAACTCCCGTGCTACTCTACCCTCCTAATCATAATTCCCATGTCCCAATCCACCATGAATAAAATACTTAATGTTTAGGACCCTTTAACAGTTATATGAATTGTTGGTGAACCAAACAGGGTAGTCGAACAGGGCCAACAAAACCTCAGGCAACTAAAGTGCAAGCTTGTCCCTAGAGAGTGTGATGCCTCACCTCACCTGTCTTCACATCGTTCCAGATGAGAACCTTCCATGGTGGGTTTGGCATGGAGCTGTGATCACTAAACTCAAACATGAATCAGAATCACTTGGGGCTTCTTATTGTAGAATCTCTGGCCTCCTGTCTGGCAATTCTGATTTGACAGGTCTTGATCCAGATGCAGGGATTTGGCTCTTATAAAGCGTCTCCAGTGATTACTGGCTGGCCAGTGATTATGGTGGAAAACAAAAAGGTAAAACAAAATGCACAGACAACACAGTGAGGAGCGAAGATGGAAAGGCTTTTCCTTGCTGATGAACGCTGATGACCACTGGGTGGCAAGAAGACGCTAGGTTTAGGGCAAACAGATGGAGGTCTCCTCCCTCAGTGGTGTCCTCCAGCCAACTTGGTCTTTAAGAAGAAATTGGCTAGAAACACTCTAACCAAAGGCCACAGGATGACTCTCTACAACTCCTTCTAAAGTAATGAAGGCATCACCAGGTGATCTTCACCCACTGGAATTATTCTCCCTTCACACTGTCTTCAGGAAACACACTGCTTCAGCAGTTTAGAATGAAAAAAAAAGTATTTAGATAGGATGGGAACGGATTTGGGGGTTTAAATTACAGGCAAAATTAGAAAGTTTCAGAATCACCATCTCCAGCTGAGTCTGCTCTATTTCTACCGCACATTGCCCCTCCAACCATCTATGGGACTGTGTGTGTGCGCGCGTGTGCACACGCAGGTACTGGGGCAGCAGGGAAGAAGACAGACAACATGGCTGGACAGAGGCAGAAAGACAGGCGCTAGTGTAGTATATGCTTAAGAAAACAAGATTAAAGAGTCAGGCGGCCTGGATTCAAATCCTTGCTATTTTTCTTATTAGCTGCATGGTTTTGGGCAAGTTGCTTCCCAGTGCTTTAATTTCTTCATTGGCAGGATTAAAATAACAATAGCACCTGTTTTACTGGGTTACTGTGTAAATTAAATGAGACAAATCTGTATAAAGCCTACTGAACAGTGGTTGGCAATGTACTGACTGAATAATAAAGAAAAATTGTTATTGTTCTGTCAGTGACAAAATTAAACCTTGGCTGATAACATTCGCTAAACAAATTTTTAGCTTTCTGATCCAGTTTATACATCTAGCACAAATCTGAGGGTTCTAGAGCTTTGTTCAGAAATCTTCTTGGATTCACAGATAAACGCATGCCAATGTTTACTGCAGCACTGTCCACAATAGCAAAATGTTGGAAGCAACCTAGATGCCCATCAACAGACAGATGGTTAAACAAACTGTGGTATATTCATACAATGGAATAGTATGCAATGCTAAGAAACAATGATAGCTTAGAGAAATACCTGTCAATGTGGGACCATCCCAAGGAAGTTATGCTGAATGACATTAGCCAGACATAAAAGGACAAATTTTGTATAACTATTATTATAAGGATGTAACAAATCATCTGAACACAGAAGAAATTAATATTTGATGGCTACAAGTATGGGGAGGGAGAGAGAGAAAAGGATTTTTTCACAAATTACATAGTGGTTGGGATTAGGGTTGGGTATAGGATGTGTCAGCACACACTAGAAGTAGGGTACCCACAACTACTCTCAACTTCAAAAGCAAATGATCCCCTTAATGTGGACCACCTCTTTGGAAAGACAGAGAAACAAGGGCTAGAATCGGGGGACCATGTTCTCAGCGGACATACAGACTAAATGGCGTATCCAAAGTTTTTCTTTCTCCCTGTCTCAAGATATCACACCATATAATGCCCGGATGAGTGGTGACTGGAGTCTTAAAAGTTAGCCAGCTGCTATCTAAATAGTCCCAAATGGTCCCAGTCTACTTGGACCTGAGGTCAATGGTGGACATTGAGGACAGGAGGAAAACATGAGTCCACCAGATAGAAGAGGTCATATGACCCATAGCCTGCTTTACCATGGCACCAGATGAACTAAATTGTGCCTGGACACCACAATGACAGCTTGGAAGGGGTACACAGGATAGAGCTTGGGACACAGCGGGTGATGGAATAGAAAACAGTGTTAGAACTCTACCAAAAGACCACACTTGATGGTCCTTCTGAATGAAGGGCCCCTGGAAGCATGACCTCTGGACTCTCTAACCCCAAACTGCATCCAGCACTGGGTTCAGATCCCCAGACAAAGACTGACCCAACTATACAAAACAGAGAGTGATGCTAGAGGTGAACAAACCTCTGTACAAGTCCATGGGGTTGTCTGAGGGCTCTTTGGTGGAGCCACCTTGATTGGGTGAGGAGGGCCAGACTTTGGTCAAAAGGTCATGGGAAGTTCTGAACAAAACGGAAAGTTTCGCTGTCACATGCAAGGGGGACAGCTAGAATAGAATAGTGGTGCAAGTTCTGGGTGTTACATAGCAACATTATAGAGACTATAAAATTGTTCTTAATTCACAATAAAAAATATTTTAAAAAAAGAAGAAAGAAAGAAACCACGGTAGCATAGTGGTTAAGAGTCACAGCTACTAATCAAACGGTCTGTAGTTCAAATCTACCAGGTATTCCTTGGAAACCATCTGGAGCAGCTCTATTCTGTCTTACAGGGTCACCGAGAGTTGCCGTCAACTTCACAGCAATGGGCTTTGTTTATTCATTTAGACCTTGGTTATTGGGGCATGGTGGTTTAGTGGTAGAACTCGTGTCTTCCACGTGAAGGCCTGGGTTCGGTTCCCAGCTGATCTACCTCATGTGTGGCTACCACCCATCTGTCAGCTGAGAAATGCATGTCACTATGCTGCTGCACAGATTTCAGTACAGTTCCCAGACTAACAAAGACTGGGAAGAAAGGCTTGGTGATCTACCTTTGACAATCAGCCAGTGAAAACCCTGTAGATCACAACAGTCCAATCCACAACTGCTCATGGGATGGTACAGGGCTAGGCAGTGCTTTGTTTGCTGGGCGTGAAGTCACCTGGAAACAGAGCCAACTGAACAGCGGCTAACAACAGCAAATGGCCTTGATTCACTCAAACGTCTCACGTGAGTCCCAGGAAGGAGCCTCCATCACACCTCCCTTCCCCTTAAAGCAGAACCGTCTGAGTTTCTTTTTGACAATGACACTTCCCAGTACTCTTTCCTAGCCATCCCTTCTTGCTCTCTGAGTCTCAAATCTTTCCCAAAACAGCTGTTTTCAGTTCCTGAGGGTACACTTTGTTCTACTTTTTCCAAAACTGTTCTGCTTTTAGACATCATGTCCCTCCTTTGTTTGGTCTCTTTCATAGTGGTTAAGTGCTACGGCTGCTAACCAAAAAGCTGGTAGTTCAAATCCATCAGGCACTCTCTGGAAACTCTATGGGGCAGTTCTACTCTGTTTACAAGGCTGCTATGAATCAGAATTTACTCAGGGGCAGTGGGTCTGGATTTCTGTTTCTAGAACCTCTACGTACCTCTCTTACTGCTGGCTCGTCTCCCAAGAAATCACCATTGGGGCCTCAAAATTAGACTTGTCATATAGGCCTCCTGAGGAATGAGTCTCTCAAAATCTAAAACACAAAACGTTAACAACTCTGTAACCCAATTTACAAAACCAGACAGAAGAATTCTCAGAATGTAAGGGACCTGGGAGACGGAAGAAAAAGAACAGGAGGAGTAAACTTTAAGCCCAACAATGAATAGACATGGCCATGACCACAGGGGCAGACAATAAGCAATTCAAATGAAAAGGTGCACAAACTTCTCCTAACAGAATTAGAGGAAAATGTAACTTACCAGCAATGCCTGAATCTCAGTGGTGCAGAGATACACTTTCTCCCCAAAGCTATAACAATAGATCATTCATTCACCTGTTCATTCATTTGTTCCCTACATCTTTATTGTACACTTACAACATCCTAGGAGCTCTGGTGGCACAATGGTTAAGAGGTCGACTAACTGAAACGTCAGCAGTTTGAATCTACCAGTCATTTCTTGAAAACTCTATGGGGCAGTTCTACTCTGTCCTATTGAGTCCCTATGAGGTAGAATTGATGGCAATAGGTATCAATTTTTTGGACAACATCCTAGACAGTGTTCTAGGAGCTGGAGACACCACAGCACTTTTTCTCCAATGAACAGCCCATGATTAGGAACTCAGAAAATTGTCAAGAAGCGTTTATTTCAATCTGTGATTTTCTATACCATTTAATGACTACCATTGAATTTTCTAGTAAGATTGGCTTCCTGACTATGCATTTGTCTTGTGACAGAGGCATGTGATTACAAACTTGAATTTTTTCCCAGCCCTTCTGTCCCCTCACTGCTAAGAACTGCAGATAATTTTATGAGTCAGAGCTTTGTTTTATTTCATTTCATTGGAAACATTTTCGAGATTGATAAATATACTGTATTATACTCAACACACACACACACACACACACACACACACACACACACACACCTTTTCTCAGGGGCAACAAAAGGGCTCATCAAATCTGTGCTTCCACAAACCCTAAAAGGCTCTCTAAGTCCAGCAGCTTTGTGCTCAGATATTCGTGTGGATTCAGGAGGCTGGAAAAATCTTTAGAAAAAAGTATTTTGATTAAATTATTATTTATTACTATGGACTTTGAATTGCAATTGAATATTTCATATCTCAATCCTAGTCTTTTCTAAATAACAAGATGTTTGAGAGTAAAATCACTGGGTTAGAAAAGCAATCTTCATTTTAGTCAACTTCTTTCCAACTCATCTGCTATTATCAAGTCTAGTGAAGACTTGTGACCCGACATTTTTAGAGAAGAGACATTGGTGGTGGCACGGTGATTAAGAGATTAACTGTGGGACAGAGTCAAGATGGCAGACTAAACACACATCTCCCTAAATCACTCTGGAAACCAAGGCCTGAATTGATAATTAAACAGAGCCTTTTTGGACACCTAGTGAGCCCTAGGGCAAGTCATAGGGCTATCTATTTGGACTACATACCACTGAGTGGGAAACATCTTCTTTTTCACAGACCCCTGCCATTGTCGAGTGCAAGCTCATGCAGACTGAAGGTAACCTGCCATTTTAACTTTTTCATTACAGTTTTGTCTGGTGGGTGAGGTGAGGGCTTGACTGGCAGCAGGGCTCTGATGCACTGCTGATGCAGAATCACCACATTTTGAGTCCCTAGCTTTGGAATCTGTGCACCTCGGAGCTTTAGCCTTCTCTCGCCCAGCACTGAACAGCCTATTTCGAGGTGGGCAGGGGAGCTTGCGTGGGACACCATCTTGATTGACTGTGAGGCAGAATTACTCATACGGAGGCCTCAGATAGACATAATTTCCAGCCCAGAGAGCGCTTTTCTCACAGAAAAGCAGTCTTTTGCACTGTGTGGTCTTACTGGGTGGCCTGGAAGCTGATGACATCAGGGCAGTAGCCTTTGAATTAGTTTACAGCATGTGGGGTTGAATATAGAAGTGCTTACTTTGCCAGCTGGGAAGAGGGACTTGCTACATCTGAAAGCCTGACCATTTTTGGAAACCATCAAATACCTTTTACCTTCCAATATAAGACTGCCTAGAGAAATAACTGTGCTACATCCTGATGGCATTTCTTCCAGTCCTTACTGACTCACATTAAATGGTGAGCTGACAGCTCCCCAGTGACTCTATACGTAACACCATGTGTTTGCCAGTCAGCAGGTGGAGCCGCATACCCCAGGCATTCCACTGAGCCCAGTTTCTAGAGTACATAGAGGTGTCTGGTGATTAACTTCCTTTTCAGATTGAGTTTTAGATCCCATTAAGATAACACTGGAGAAACAAAACAACATTGAGATACCCACAAAGCAACAAACTTTGGACAAAAACATTAAGAAGGATTCACCTATGGCTTCAGAAGGTCCACAAAAGAAAGAACCAAAGAACTTCCCAGATGAAGAAGCCTTTCTGAAACTGTCAGAGGGTGAGTACAAAAGGATTATATAGAGAACCCTCCTAGACCTTATACAAAATGCAGCAGAGTAAAGTGAGAAATTAAGCAAGCTGTTTGGTCTGATGGAAAAACCAGTACTCTGAAACCTAACAGATCAAGAACAAAATCAAAGAGATAGAAAACTCAATCCAAAGCCACAAAAACAGAATGGGACAAATGGAAAACACTTTCTGACTTGGAAGACAGAGCTACTGACTCCAGCATCTACGAGGAGAAATCAGAAAAAAGAAACAAGAAAAATGAAGAAGCATTAAGAAGCATGTGGGACTCTCTTAAGAGGAGCAATCTACAATTAACTGGAGTTCCTGAACAGGGCGGGACACCTGAGAACACAGAGTATAGTTGCTGAGTTGCTGACAGAAATCTTCCCAGAAATTACGAAAGAAGAGAATATAGATATCCAAGATGCACATTGAACACAACTACATATTATACTCAAGCTTAAGAAAATGAAACACAAGCAGAAACTCTTAAAGGCAGCAAGACTCAAAGAAAAGCTAACATTCAGAGGGTAATCCTGTAGGCTTTCATCTGATTTGTCAGCAGAAATGATGCTGGCATTGAGACAATCAGATGACATATTCAAAGCCTTGAAGGAGGAAAACTTCCAACCAAGAATTATATATCCTGCAAAACTATCTTTCAAATACAGAAAGGAAATTAAGACATTTGCAGATAAACAGAAACTCAGAGACTTTGTAAAAACCAAACCAAAGCTACAAGAAATACTGAAAGAAACTCTTGGCTTAGAAGAACAAAACCATTAACTTTATATTTTATGAGAAAATACAGGATACATCATCCAGAAACTTAGTTAGGGAAGGCTCCAAACTCAATCAAAGCTATAATATTAAAAGAAGTGATCTAGTGATCATATCAAGAATACTATGATGTCATCATGTTATAAAGAGGGATGTACTACAGTTGTTATAGTCCTTCCAGATGGAGAGAAAATTAATCAGACTTGTAGTAATTGAAATTGGGTTTAAATGTAGATTATTAAGGGGGGTCATGGGGCAGCTTCAAAGCACAATAAATATCCAACATATCAAATCAAGAAATGTAATGCAGGAGTCTCAGCAACCACAAAACTAACACTGAAAAATGTGAAAATTCAACCCATAAAGAAGAATGTCCTAGAACAGAGTAATAAGAACAACAGAGGAAACATCAACACAAAAATAAACATATCACAATGACAGCACCAAACATATACCTATCAATAGTTACATTGAATGTAAATGGACTGAATGCTCCAGTAAAGAGACAACGAGTGACATGTTGGATCAAAAGACACGACCCATCCATATGGGGCTTACAAGAAACTCACCTTAGACTTAAAGACATGAACACCTGGAAAATTAAAGTATAGAAGAAAATATACCAAGTTAACAAGACACAAAGAAGAGTAGGTGTGGCAATTCTAATCTCAGACATAATAGACTTTAATGTAAAATCCACCACTGTGGACAAGGATGGACACTATTTATAGCTGAAAGGTTCAATAATAAGCAAGACTTAACAATATTAAACATTTATGCACCCAATACTAGAGCATCTAAATACACCAAAGAAACACTGATTACACTCCAAAACAAGATGCATTACTCCACAACAACAGTGGGAGACTTCAACACTCTACTCTCAGTATTGGACAGATTGTCTAGAAAAAAACTCAGTAAAGACACAGAAGATCTTATTGCCACAGTTAACCAGCTAAACCTCATCGACATATACAGAAATTTCTGTCCATCAGTGGACAACTACACTTTCTTGTCTGGTGTACATGGAACATTCTCCAGAATAGACCATGTGTTAGGACATAAAGCAAATCTCAACAAAATCATACCATTGAATTATTGCAAAGCATCTTCTCAGACCATAAAGCCATAGAATTAGAAATTAATAGCAGAAAAAGCATAAATAGAAAGTGGAACTCATGGAAACTGAATAACATCTTGTTCAAAAAGCCATGGGTTATAGAAGAAATCAAGGATGAAATGTAGATTCCAGCAAGAATGAAAATGCTTTCTACCAGAATCTATGGGATACAGCCAAAGCAGTGCTCAGAGGTCAGTTTATCTCTATAACTGCATACAACCAGAAGAAAGAAAGAACCCAAACCAAAGAACTAACCCTACAGCTAGAACAAGTAGAGAGAGAGATCCACAGAGGAACCCCTCAGGCAACAGAAGAAAACAGATCATAAAGTTGGAGCAGAACTAAACAAATTAGAGAGTAGAAGAACAATTGAAAAAACTGAAAAGAACAAAAATTGTTTTTTAAAAAAATCAAAAATTAACAAACCATTGGCTAAACTTACTAAAGAAAAACAGGAAAGGAAGCAAATGATCCAAATAAGAAATGAGAGGAAAGATCCAACAGAAATCAAAAATACTGTAACAGAATACTACAAAGACTGTACTCTAACAAATTCGAAGACCTAGAGGAAAAGGACAAATTCCATGATTCATATGATTCCTTGAATCATATGAGTGATAACTCAAATTATCACAAGGTGAAGCAGAACAACTAATAAACCCATCACAAAGGAAGAGATTGAAAAAGTCATCAAAAAACTACCAACCAAAAAAAGCCCTGGACCAGATGGCTTCACCGCAAAATTCTACCAAGCTTTTAGAGAAGAGTTATCGCCCATACTACTGAGACTATTTCACAGTATACAAAGGGATGGAATTCTCCCAAATTCATTCAATGAAGCCAACATAACCCTGATACCAAAGCCAGGGAAAGACCCAACAAAAAAGGAGAACTACAGACTGATATCACTCATGAATCTAGATGCAAAAATCTTCAACAGAATACTTGCCAATAGAATACAACGTATCAAAAAAATAATTCATCATGACCAAGTTGGATACATACCAGGGATGCAATTGCTGGTTCAACGTCATAAAAACAATTAATGTTATTAACCACATAAATAACACAAAAGACAAGAATCAACTGATTTTGTCTACTGATGTAGAAAAGGCATTTGATAAAGTCCAACACCCATTCATGCTAAAAGCTCTCAGTAAAATAGTCATAGAAAGGAAATTCCTCAGTGCAATATGGGCCATTTATACAAAGCTAACTGCCTACTCATCCTGAGTGGTGATAGACTGAAACAATTCTCCTTGAGGATGGGAACTAGACAAGGATGCCCACTCTCACCTCTCCTATTCAACATTGTACTAGAAGTTCTAGCCAGAGCAAGTAGATAAGACCAAGAAACAAAGGGCACCTGCATCAGCAAAGAGGAAGTAAAAATCTCCCTATTTGCAGATGATATTTTTGTATACACTGAGAATCCTAAAGAATCCATAAGGAAACTACTCAAACTGATAGAAGAGTTCAGCAAAGTGTCAGGATACAAGATAAACATAAGTAAATCAGTAGGAGTCCTTTATACCAAAAATGAGATTATTAAAAAAGAAATCACCAAACCAATATATTTACTATAGCCCCCAAGAAGATAAAGCACCTAGGCATAAATCTAACCAGAGAATTAACAGATCTTTACAAAGAGAACTACAAGACCTTACTACAAGAAACTAAGAGAGACTTACATAAATGGAGAAACCTATCCTGCTCATGGATAAGAAGACTTAACATTGTGAAAATGTCTATTTTATCCAAAGCAATCTACCTATATAATGCAATCCCAATACAAATTCCTGTGGTATGTTTTTGGCGAAATAGAGAAACAAATCACCAACTTCATTTGGAAAGGGAAGAAGTCCTGGGTAAGAAAAGCACTAGTGACGCAGAAGAACACACTGGGAGGCCTCTCATTACCTGACCTTGGAACCCATTACACTGCCACAGTTGTCAAAACAGCCTGGTACTGGTACAAAAAGAAACAGACAGATCAATGGAACAGAATTGAGACCCCAGAGATCACTCCATCTACCTATGAACTGTTGATATTCGACAAAAGCCCTTAGACATTAAACTGGGGTAAAAACAATCTCTTCATCAAATGGTGCTGGCAATAAATTGAAACAATAAATTGCAATAAATTGAAACAAGACCCGTATCTCACATCTTATACAAAAACCAACTCAAACTGGATAAAAGACCTAAATATGAAATCTAAAATGATAAAGCTCATCCAAGAATAATTAGGACTGACGATAGAAGTTTTAATACACAGTGTAGACAGACTTCAAAATCTAACAAAGAAATCACAATCAAACGTAGAGAAAATAGATAAATGGGAACTACTAAGAATCAAACAATTTTGCTCATCCAAAGACTTTATCAAAAGAGTTAAAAGACCACCTACACAGTGAGAAAAAAATATTTGGCAACTATATGTCAGACTAATGCCTGATCTCCATAATCTATAAAGTACTACAAAATATCAATAAAAAAAGATAAGTCATTCAACTAAGCTATGGGCAAAGGAGATGGACAGACTTCTCTAAAGAGGAGATCCAGACAGCCAAAAACACATGCAGACACGCTAACAAACATTAGCTGCTAAAGGAATTCAAATCAAAATGACAACGAGATGTCGTCTTATCCCAGCAAGGTTGGCCATGATCCAAAAAACACAAAACAACAAATGCTGGTGAGGCTGTGGAGAAATTGAAACTCTCCTGCACTGTTGGTGAGATTGCAAAATGGTGCAACCTCTTAGGAAAGCAATCTGGCACTTCCTTAAGAAGAAGGAAATAGATATACCATTTTCCCCAGTAATTCCACTGCTTAGAATTTATCCTGCAGAATCAAAGGTGTTCACATCAACTGATATATGCACATGAATGTTTATTGCAGCACAGTCCACAATAGCAAAAAGATGGAATCAACCCAGATGCCCAACAACAGTGGAATGGATAGGTAAACTATGGTATATATATGCAATGGAACACTATGCAATGATAAGGAGCAATGATGATTTTAGAAAGTATCTCATAACCTGGTTTCAATTGTGTGAATTTATGTTGAGTGAAAGTATTCAGCGACAAAAGGATAAATATTGTATGAGACCCCTACTACAGTAATTTAAAAACAGACTCATGCATAGAAGAAAAAACTCTTTGATGGTGTCAAGGGTGGCGAGGGAGGGAGACAGAGGGTGGGATATTGATTAGATAGTTGATAGAAAGTTGGTTGGGTGAAATCTGTGACAGCACACATTAGAAAGAAGATCGATTTTAACTGGACTTCAACATACATCATTACTCCTCTCATCTCAATTCAATATCGCAGGGACAAAGTAGCTGGAGTAGGGGTCTGGAGACCATGCTCTCAGGGGACATTGAGGCCAATTGGCATAACTAGCACTTTGCCAAGAGAGCCTTCTGCACCCCACATTGGTGAGTGGTGTCTGGGGTCTTAAAAGCTGCCAAGCTGCCATTTGAGGTACACCAAAGGGTCCCAACTCAGCATGAACGGATGTTTACCAAGGACCAAAATTACCTAGTGGAAAGGAAACCCAGAAGAAAGAGAGACCCACGTGAGTAGGTGACTTGTGACTGGAAGAACAGGATGGTACCTGGCCACCACAAGTGATAGCTGTGATGGGGCTCACAAAGTTGAGTCTTACTGGCAACACAAGAATAAAAAGGGGTGCACCCTGAGATCTCCACTAAAAGATTGCAATTGATGGTCCAGAGGCCCCAGGGTTCCCCTGGAGCATTGCCCCTGGCCCTGGCCCTGGCCCTGATCCTGCTCCTGTCCATAAACCATAATGGAGTTCAGCTCTTCGGATAGGAATGGATGGGACTTGGTGAAACAGAGTGACCATATCATGCGCACACTTCACGGTTCTATGCATCTATAGGATGTTTTCCTGCTGATCTCTTACTGGAGGCAGGGGAGAGTGTGGAGAGGAGGGGATAGGAGATTGTTAGGAGGATAGGACATGTACAGAACCGAGAAGAAGAGTGTGCTGTCACTGGGTAGAGAGAGCAGTGGGAGCCACACATAGGCAGGCATGCAAATCTATATGGGGTTGTAAATTTTCACTCAATTATAGTAAAAAGAAACAAACAAACAAAGAGCTTAGCTGCAAACCAAAAGACTGCAGTTTGAATCTACTGGCTGTTCCATGGAAACCCTATGGGCAGTTCTACTCTGTCCTATAAGGTTGCTATGAGTTAGAATTGACTCAACAGCAACAGGTTTTTATTTAATATGAAGTATTAGCTACATAAACAAACCCATGTAAGCCTAGGTACCTGCCACAAAATTAATGCTCAAAAGAATCAAGTCCTGATGCTCCCTTAGCTTTATAAATATCCCAGGTACATATTCATCCTGTGGAACCATGTTAATCATCAACCCTGACTTATGTTTTTAAAAAGACTCCCTAAAGGATAAGATATATAAGCTTTTTGACTCGATGGCACTTGGCTGGCTTGGCATCAATTAGACAGTTTGAAAACATGGACCTTTGCACTGATGACACAAGAATACATCACAGAGGGTAAACCAGAGGAGCGTATCATCTGTCCCACGACAGGCTAATAGACTGATGTCCAAGTTGGCTCTGCAGATGTAAGGGACTTGTGTTCTTTTGGTCTCCCTGAGACAGAACCTAGTACATAAAAGCAGTCCATACTGCTTTTTCAGGAACTCAAAACTCACAGCAATGCTTAAGGAAACTCTATAAACACAGGGACTTCCGTTTGCTTATGGACCCACTCCACAGCTGTTGAACTCTAGCCTTCGGGAGGATGGACATCTAGTCTACCTGGGAAACATGATGTGCTGTTCTCAGAGAACTCAAGACATTGAAAAAGAGTCCAATGTCTACAGAGTAAGATGCTTTTACTTGGGTTTTCTGAAATACAACAAAGAAGGCAAACATTGCAGATAAAGCTTATCAAAAGAAAAAAAATGGCATTTTATGTAATCTAATTAGTAAAAAATAAAATAAGAATTTATGATTCATGATTGAAGCCCTGCTGAAGCACTAGTTAAGAGCTCAACTACTGAACAAAAGGTCCACAGCTGTTCCTCGGAAAGCTTATGTGGCAGTTTCATCCTGTACTATAGGGTTGCTGTAAGTCAGGATCCACTTGATGGCAACCGGTTTAGATTTTCTGTGTGTGTGTGTGTGTGTGTGTGTGTGTGTGTTTTCTTTATTTAATTAGTGATTACCTATTATTTCTGGTAATTACTCCACTGAGAGAGGAAATATTGCCACTGCCCAAATGAACACAGTATTACTATCATCATACTGCAAAATGGGCATTGTATTCTGCTCACTCACTGGCTTCTCCTACCTCAAGTATTAAGATCACTACCCATCAGCTGGATCCTCTGCCCTTCATTTTTGAAGAGTAATATATTCCAGCATACCTCAAGAAACGTGCATGAAAGGAAGTTGCCATACCAACACCACAATTCTCCTTGCTGAATTAGAAAATTGCCGACACTGTTTATGGGAAAGACTGGCAGCAGCACTAGATGAGGAAGCGCTGAGATCTCTGGAGGCAGATCTGGATTTGAATACCTTCCCATGTGCTGGCTATGCAAATTAGGTCAGTTGTTTTTCCTGTTGAGACCCTAGGTTATACAAATACAGGCTTAGCTGCTGACCAAAAGGCTGTAGGTTCAAGTCCACCCAGAGACTCCTTGGAAGAAAGGTGTGACAATCTACTTCTGAAGAACCATCTTTTGCAAACCCTCTGGAGCACAGCTCTACTCTGACATACATAGGGCTAAGTGAGTTTAATGACAATTTCTTTTTCTTCTACCTGCTTTGAGCCTCAGTTTTCTCATCTGTATAACAGCATTGTTGTAGGGATTAAATCTGTGTGTGAGTGTGTGTGTGTGAGAGAGAGAGAGCGAGAGACAAAAGTAAAAAGGTCCCTAGAATCTAGTATATAAAAGCAGTCCCTACTGGTTGTTTAAATAAAAATAAAGGGTGCAACACCACATTATGCATTTGTCAAAACTCTGTATAACACAACAGCAACCCCAATGTAAACTATTGACTTTTCTTAATAATGATGCATCAGTATTGGTTCACTAATTGTAGCAAACGTGCAAGACATTGATAATAGGTGTGGTGTGCAGAGGAGAGGGGAGGTGTGTGGGAACTCTCTTTCTTTCTGTACAATTTTTTTGTGAACTTAAAACAGCCAAGCCAAGTGTCGTCGAGTCGGATCCGACTCATGGCGACCCTAGGGGCCAGGGTAGAACTTAAAACAACTGCTGTAAAAAATGAAACCCATTAAAAAAAAAAAAAAAGAGTGCAGACATTATGAAAGGGGTTTGTGACATTAAAGAACAGGCTAAGTGAAAAGGGAGCATTTTAACAAACATTGTAGCAATATTTTAGCCAATGTAATGCAATGAATCCCAGTGTGAAAAAACAAAAAAACAGCTAATAAAGTCTCAAAAAAGAATTTCACCTTCTTAAAAATTTCGTGCAATCGTTTGCCCCTGGATTATTTTTCAGATTTACCAGGTAGGTCACCTTACCCTTATATCCTCTCAAAAGAATTTCTTCTTTTGGGGCACAGCGACCTTTATTTGCTGACTCTGGAAACCCATATACAAAAAGGAAAAAAACTGCGGGAGGATCTGGAAGCACTTTTCTGGTCAGACAGCTCAGTAGGTAACGCAGGATGGAGGCGCTGGGACCTGGTGAGCAAAGGATTGGCAAGCATGTGTGTCTCCAGGAGCAGACTGGGTGGGAATGAGGAAGGACAATTAGGTCAGAAAGGAAGGAGAGAGAGAAGAGCAAAAGACAATTAGCTCAGCAGTTCCTGTATACAAAACTGAGTTTTGCGAAGGCCAGGGTTTTACACAAAATCCATGCTACAAGGAGCCTTGAGGCCAAACCTAAGCTGGAGTGAGGTGAGTGAGACTCCCACTTTGCATGTGAAATTTAAAAACTCAGTCATCAAGATTTTAAAGAAATATTAATACATTTAAAAAAAGGAAACTGAATCCAAAAACCCATCATGAGAAGATATCAGAATTTGAAGGCAAGATCTGAACCTGTGCTTGAACAAATCACCTCACTCACCTCATTGTAAACCTAACGCTACAGCTCTACTTTTATTTATTTAACATTTTGATGTTTTTCTCACATAGTGATTTGTTTTTTTAAATAACAGATTAAAATTTTGTCTACCACTTGTTGAGATTTTTTTTTTTGGTGTCCCCTAAATTGGAGGCTGGGGGAGTATTCTCACCAGCCTTATCCTTGTCCTGAGCCCTTCTGAGTGAAGACCAATCCGTGAGGAAGACTGGAGGGACACTTGGGAGCTACATGAGAGCAAATGGGGACAGCTTTTGGAGGTTCTATGCATAGTCCTTTAGAGAATTCCAACACCAAATTATGTCATCAAGTCTATGGAAGAACAGTTATTTGTAAGTGACAAAATTAGGCAACAAAGACCACAGATCTGATACTCTTGTCTTTATTAAGATACTTGTTTGGCTCTGAATGATCAACTACATCACAAATTCCAATACAATAGATCTCAGTTTCATGAAAATGTCAATATAATAAAGAATTTCACACTATACTGATCAGTCACACATATGTACAGACAACCCCTAGAGTTTTTGATCACAGAAATCCAGTCATGTTTTATGCCCACTCTCTCGCATCAAATATAGGAGAGGAGAATCAAGTTCTGCAACATTTTTGCCATCGGCAAGGCCCTGTCCCGGTTCCACCCCAGTAGATCATGGTGCAGCACTGAGTGCTGAACTGCTGAGAATAGCACTACAATGTGTTTGGTGGAGATCCTGGTAGTAATAGACTCAACACCCAGCAGGGAAGCAGGGAGATCTTAGAGGGAAAATCACTACCAACACCCAGATGCTGGGCCTGTTAGCAGAGGAGTCTCCTTTAGGAAACATCAACCCATATACACCCACACAAAGTTGTCTTTCTCTAGAAGGAGGCAGAGGATATGGGGACCATATGGCTCCATTCTCCAACCCAAAAGACCCTCTCCAGGACCCTGCCTACAAAATGAAGCCCTTTACCATGCTGGCAGGAATAGGGGCAAATATCCTCAATAACCTGGATCTTCTCAAAGACAAAAGAGACAAGCTCTGGGCTTTTAACACCAAGAACTGTGCTAAGATGCCAGCAATGAGACCTAAATCTAGCTAAGATTCACTTTAATTAAAAACTTAGGACATCATTTGTAGGGAACAGCAGAGGATACATAAAAGTCCAACAGAAGAGCCTGACTAAAGACGTGAGCAACAACCTTATTCCTTCCACTACTTAGCCATGGTCTTCTTCTCCACAGCCCAAGATTTCAGAATCAAGTGCTAACCAAAAGGTCAACAGTCCAAACTCACCAGCCAGTTCATGGGCGGCAGATGTGGCAGTCTGCTTCCATAAAGGTTTAGAGACTTGGAAATCCTATGGGACAGTATTACACTCTGTCCTACAGCATTGCTATGAGTGGGAATCAATTTGGTGGCAACAGAGTTTTGTATTCCCTCCCGTCCTTGGTTTAAGGCATAGCTACTCGTCATCAATATCTTACTAATAAAAGTAATGTTTCCCAAAGCAATGTTGATGAAGGTCTAAGTAGGGGTTAAAGAAAATCAAGCCCTACATTTAAAAATAAAAATTTAATCATCACCTAAAAGCAAAGGCTGTTATAAAAGAAAGAAGCATCCCTAAATTCTACCTTCTGACAGAGCACTTGGCTCTTGAGAAAGAGAATAATAATAACCCTGTTTATATAAGGCTCAAACAACTATACATATCCAGAATTGTTTCTATGAATATCAGGAAATGACATTAATGAAACAAGGAAGAAATGTGGTCCTCATTAGCATCATGATTCCCATGGCCCAGTATCTAGAGTAACGGGTGGAGGAGCGCAGCGAAGCAAAATAGGCAAAGGAATTAACACTGAACGTACGGGCCAGAGAAAGTGAACCCAGCATAGACAGAATGTTAAAGTGGTTAGTTCAGCTGACTGGATACACTATTTAAAATAAATCATAACTGTGCCGTTGAGCTGATTTCAACTCACGCAATCTTATCGGACTGGACAGACCCGCTCCATAGCATTTTGAAGACTGTAAATCTTTATGGGAGCAGACCGCATCATCTCTCTCCCACAGAACATCTGGAGCTGGTGGGTTGAATGCTTTGATTAATAGGCACGTGTTTAACCACTGCACCACCAAGGCTTCTACTCTATTAATGAAAAAGAAAAAAATGAAGCAGTCATATTGATTTTGACTCACAGAAAATTTACAGGACCGGGTAGAACTGCCCCACAGGATTTCCAAGGAGCAGCTAGTGGATTTGAACTGCCAAACTTTTGGTTATCAGCCGAGCTCTTAGCCATTGTGCTGTCAGGGCTTCTACTCTATTAATAGAAGGTTCCTGGGAAAACTAGTTAAGTGGCCCCGTGTTCCTTAGCATCAGACTGAAAGCCAACTTATTTGTGAAAGTAAACTTTTCTTGGAGGGATGGAGTATTGGGCTTCAAAATATAAATGAATCTGAAATCCATAACTTCTGTAGAAAAGCAACTCAGATATCTGGTGGGTGGTGCCTTCTTTTTTACTTTATAAGCAGACGTGCTATGTAATCTCTTCTAGTGAAGACGTTCCCCGAAGTGGTGAACAGCGCTTTTGGTATAATTGGATAGTGTAGGATTTTATCCTGTCCCCTTTGTACCAATCACTTTACTGGAACATTAAGAATAGGCACTCAGTCTAAACACCATCATTATGTGATACCAAACTTGTGTTTTACTCTAATGCACACAGAAGGTCAATGGCATGGTTAAATAAATGCTCTAAGTAAGAGCAATGGATATAAAAATTCATAGCACATACAGTAACTAATAAGAATAATATAGAAACTAGATGTTAGATTATTGTTTTCTTTCTAGAACTCCCCCCCCCCCAACCCCTGGCTTGGTTCAAAATCACACCATTTCATCTATTATAAATTACAGATGGTGTGACTGGTTTGCAGTCAACTACTAATGTAAAGCTGCTGCAGAAAAAAATCCTGGCAATCTCTTTCTATTAAGATTGCAGCTGAGAAAATCCTACAGAGAAGTTCTACTCTGTAACACATGGGGTTGCCAGGAAATGGAATCAACTTAATGGCAATAGATTTATATTTTTTTTCTTTTTTGTGGTTTTACTTCTTCTGGAATTTTTTTTTAAATAATTTGTTGATCCTAACATTAACGTTCAACATACCAACATCGACATAGTATTGTAGTATCACACAAAACTAGAGGAGGTCCCCTTGCCAGATCCCCAGTCTAGGTCTAGATGCCTGAGACATCAGAAGAGGAAATCTTTCATATTGAAAAGTCTGGAGGCTCCCTGGAAAGCTGACTACACCAAGTATAGGTGAGGTTGGATGCCCAAAGGGAGACTCTAGTTTGTCAGAGACACCCACACAGCCCAGGGACCCTGAGTACAACCCCCCCACCCCCAAAAAAACCAAACTCATTGGTGCTGTGTCAATTTCAGCTCATAGGGACAGAGTAGAATTGTTCTGATAGAGTTTCCAAGGATCATCTGGTGGACTTGAACTGCCAACCTTTTGGCATAGTACTTAACCACTACATCAGCACACCTAAATATTGGGAAACATATCAAATGTAGGGAAAACCCACTGTCATCAAGTCAATTTCAGCTCATAGCAATCCTTTAGGACAGAGTAGAATTTCCCCATAAAGTTCTCAAATTGCAGTTGGAGGATTCAAACCGCTGACTATTTGGTTAGCAGCCAAGAGCTCAACCTCTTCATGTCTACAGAGAAAAACTACACTGTGTTAGAATAGCTGCCATAAAGGACTAAGCATCACATCCAAGAAAAACTGCAACAGTGTCAACTCTTCTAACTGCAGAGAACACTCAGTTGTGTTCAAAACATTTGAGTAGCAAGAGCATCTTAGCAGCATAAGAGACTCTTCTCCTTGTGTGTTTGGCAAGCTGGTCCTGGTCCACAAACTGCTGCCAGAATAGAGGTTCAGCTCAGTTAGATTAATTCTGCTGGTGAGCACTCTCCAGTTGGGCTAAACTAAAAAAATAAACCTGTTGCCAGTGAGTCAATTCAGACTCATAACAACCCTATAGAACAGGATAGAACTGCCCCATAGAGTCTCTAAGGAGCACCTAGTGGATTTGAATTGCTGACTGCTTGGTTAGTAGATGTAGCACTTAACCACTACACCACCAGGTTCCTGGGCTTTGGGAAATCTGTCGAACAAATGCAGAAGGACTCTGCATTTGCTGGAATATGCCTAGCGCATCATGGATGATCTGATACAATTGTACCCAAGTGTCTGATGCATGTGGCGTGCATAATTCTCTGTTGGGTGGCTGATGATGTGGAAGCACAGTCTTCAGATCATCTCTGTGATTGGTTCCCCAACCTAGGTTTACAGCCCATTTCTCCTTTCAGATGTCAAGTGTGAGTTGGTGTATTAAATATCCTATAAAAACTAGCTGTTACCGAGTCAGTGCACAACTCATGATGAACTTTGTGCATCAGAGTAGAACTGTGCTCCATGGAGTTTTCAGTGGCTGATTTTTCTAGTGTTTCTTCACAGACACCTCTGGGTGGTCTTGAACCTCCAACTTTTCGGGTAGCAGTCAAGCACAGTAGCCATTTGCACTATCAGGGATGCCATATATCTTATAATCAAGTGGTATTTCTTTTCAATAACAAGTAGCAACACCCAGGGATCAACTGCTAATGAAATAATTTTTCTTTTTTGTGAATGTGTCTGAAGCTGGTTTTCCAGCAAATCTTTATCTTAGTGAAGTTTATAACATGGCTTACATTGTAAATATAATTATATAGCATGTATTCACATCCTTCTTTCTGAGGAACTCAGTTGCTTTTTAAAGCATTATTTGATAACTTCTCATCATCCCCTCTGGAGATGAAAATGGAATATAATATCAAATTATTACAGTTCATGATGGTAGACTATGGCATCAAAAAAGGAGAAAGAATTGGACTGGGACCTATAGAATGCCAGCAATGTGCTATAAAGGTTCCCGTGGGACAAGTCATCAATCCAGAATGCCATAAACAAAGGAATATCCAAGGATATAAAATTATCTGTGTTCTCTCTGTGCTAACACTCATGCTGGGCAGAATGGGCTTGGCTTACTTTAAAAGTGCAGACCATGGCCTTTAAAGATATACAAACAGTTCCCAAAACAGCTATTAGTTGACCAATTACAAATTTAGAAGAAAATATACTTTTGAAAGAGAAATTAGTTGGCAAATGAGAGAGGAAAGTGCTAAGGCAGTAGTTTCTACCTGTTTCTAAATCCAGTTCCTGGCCATCGAAATACACCATAGCCATACAATTGCACTTAAGTTTGAATATAACTTCAGGTAACTCTGCAGGCCCTCATCTTTCTACCTAATGCACTCCCGGGTCCTAGATGCAATACAGAAGTTTTGCTAGTGTAGACTCAAAAAAATTTTGCAAATATATTCAAAAAGCTCTGCAGTTGCATGAAATGTATCACCTTCATTCCCTCCCTTTGTTGGTGGTACTGTGACAATATTGATATGGCAGTTGACAAGAGTCAGAGCAGTAGCCTGTGTGATATATTCAACTACTACTAAAATACTCCCTCCCTTTAAAACATCTTATTTCCTCAGCTGTAGATGGTCTATGATTATGCTCTTCTACCTAACTGCCTAATAAGCACACGGTATCAGTGAGAAAACACACACACATATATGCACAGAGACAAACATATACATGAACTATAGTACCTGGAGAAGCATGGCATACTCTGGAAGAGTTCCATAAACACCCATTTCATTGGAAATGGAGTCAAAGTGGAAAAAAGTCAGAATTGTTTATATGCATTTGCCACAGGGAGTCACTAGCCCTGGGCATACACAGGGGGCATGCTGAGCAAGAGTGAACACACACTGGTACGTATTCAGAGACAACTCTAATTTAATTCAAGAACCTAGTTCTAGGACTCTAGCTGATTTACAAGGCTGCTCTAAGAAAGACACAATTTTAGAGACAACGTTAAGTCTATGGCATTTGCTTTCCTGCAGGAGAAGATATAACATATTCCCACCATTCGAGAGGACTGAAAATGGATGGTCTGGGCATTTTGCTGGTTAGTTTTGTTCTTTATTTCAACCCAGAAGGTGTATTTCCATTGGGCCCTGCCAGAAAATTTCTCAGCAGTCAAGGAGATGATTGCAGCACAGCTGCCCTTGGGCCAAGTTTGTAAATCCTACAGGGACACCACCCCAAGGTGTCAGGTGGCGTGGTTTTCAAACACCTCTAGACAGACTAGTTGAATTAAAGACCAACTCCAGATTGGAAACTGCTGAGCTCATCAGCTCCATCTCGCCATCCTGATTGATCGAGGAGATGGGTCTATAGTTAAAGTGGCATGGCACTTGGAGGGGTTAGTCATTAGAGTACACAGCTTTGTCTTTGGAAGGCAACTTCTTGCTTGGCTAGGTTATGGAAGCTAAGGAGTGACGTCAAGATGCTGTCAGGCCAGAATTTGCAGATAACCATAGAACTCTTCTCCTCCATCAGGCATGGATTTAGCCTCCTTTAGTTCCTGCAGTGACACAGGAGCCTCCAAATACCAAATTATTATCAGGCGATCTTGGGGGAACCTCTGGGCCCTGCAATAAAGTAGACAAACTTGCTATTGGAAAGTGCTCAGGAGCAATTCAGCCCTGATCAGATTTTTCTAAAACCCTGAAAACCATCTCTGGACTTTGTCTATGAAACCTCACCTAGTTTCTAATGGTGAGAAGAGCTTCGGGGGATACGATTGAGCATCATCCCTCCTTTAGCTCCCCAGCTTATGCATCATTAAAGAAATCTGGTTTGATTGTGGGTTTTTTTTTTTTTGGTTTGTTTTGTTCATTAGCTTGTTTTTAAAGTAGACATACGCAAATACTGAGGCTCTATCACATGAGACAAGTTATTTCCGAGCCCCATCTGGAGAATGCAACGTTTTCATTAAATGACATTTAAGATATAAGTCAGGGATCACAAACAGGTAAAGTCTATGGATCAAATGTAACTCAAACTGATGTATTTTATTTAACCCCCCTCCCCCCAGCATTTTAAAACTTGGGGAATTCATGTAATAATACCAGGTCCAGCAAGGCCTTCACTTCTTCATGCTGGTTTTCTCATCCAGCCCTTTTTGTATTTTCACCCACCTGATCCCTGTAGATAATCAAAGTTTAAGACCCTTACTTTTTCTGTCCTATAACAAATCATTGCTTTGTGATTATACAATGATATGTCTAGTGGACTCCCTAACAAGATATATCATTGATGAATCTTCTGTTCTTCACATTGTAGAAGTATTGTAGGTAATCACTAAATATTTATTGAATTGAACTTCACATTCTATATGAGATTCTTACAGTTCAGTGAGATGAGACTTGGACCACTCTTTGTACAATCACACATATTTTCTGAAGCAAATATTGTTCAATAACATACAGCTTCAGGAGAGAAAAATGAAATGAATTTGCTAGTTCATGGCCCAAGCCTCTGATGTATCCTTAGAAGAAAGGGATATAATGTTCACGTAATAATTTGCTTTAAGCAAATAGGAGATATTGTAACCCCCCCCGAGATCTTCTTACATTTATTCCTGAGATGTAACCTACCCAACTTCGTGCAAGAATTCTTTTTTTTTTTGTTATTTTATAAAAATATTCCGTGGGATTCCTTTACCTGAAATCTAGGCTTCCAAAGTTACATGGGCGTACACGACAGGTCTGTATATTCTGAAATATTTTCATTTCTGGATGACTACAACCAGGATGTTCAAATACAGGGTTTTTTGTTTGAAATATATTTGTGTTGAAATTTTTACCTAAATTTGTTTAAATTGGCTAATCCACGGTCTAAAACATGTCTAATAAGTAAACTCATACACAGTCAAGTTTGATGGGAATGAACCAAATGGAAACATCTGCAACTCATGTTTACTTCTTACAAGTCTGATAGCGATTAATATTTCAGGAATATAGAACCACATCTGGCTAACATCTAAGGTACCTCATACCCCACACCTTGAAGAACTAGTTCAACAGATATCATTGCTGCTCTCTAGGAGCTTACAATCTAACTTTAAAAAAAAAATGCAGAAACATATACACGAGAGCAGTCAAACTACTGAAGAAAAGAGAAAACAGACACACTGAAGATGAAAGAAAAAAACGTGTGACAGAATGATATTTAAGAGAGAATAAAGGGAAGAAGAGCACAGTAAATAGCTTCTTCTTCCCCATCCCCTGATTTCTTTGAGAAACAATTCTGGAAGGTGTATGATTTTAACTGTTCTCAGAATTGTGAAAGAGTATAGTGTTTGGTGACTGGAAGAAAGAAAATTTTTCCTGGTGTAAAATTTCTCCACGTGATAGCGCACAC